>CM056730.1:5000000-10000000 GCA_029844215.1 Przewalskia tangutica | reverse complement strand
GCACAAGATACTAGTACTAAGAAATTCATCATTGGAAATTTCTGAAATTTCAAATGGTGGATAGCAAAACTGTGATGTCCCAAGTCCAGGAATTCCAAATGATTCTAAATCACCTGGATTTGGAAGGAATGAAACCAAATGAGTAATTTTTTGTCACATCATTAATTGAGAAGTTACATCCCTCATGGAATGAGTTCATGAGTATCTTAAAACTCAAGACAAAGGAAATGATCTTTGAGGAACTTATTATCAAACTCCAGATTCAGGAGGATAATAAGAAGGTCATGCCAAAGGGAAAGCAAATCGTTGAGGCAAAGACAAATCTTGCTGAGGTCAAAGGGAACACAAGCAAAAAGCACAACTTCCAGAAGGATGGCAAGGCCCCAACAACGGAGAAGTTTAAGGGGAACTGCCACTACTGTGGGAAACATGGTCACATGATCAAGGACTGCCGCAAACTCAAGAATGAGAATAAAGAGAAGGCCAAAGGCAAAGAAAAGGCTAACATCATCGAAGACACGCTTATTGATGATATAATTGAGGAGTTCTCGGTGGTGGTGCTTGAAGCCAACCTCGTTGAGAATCTCATGCAGTGGTGGATGGACACGGGTGCTACCCGTCACATCTGTTCCAATAGAGAAGCTTTCTCTACATATACACCAGTTACTGATAAAAAGTTATTCATGGGTAACAATGTTTCCTTTGATGAGTTTGGGTAGTAATTGTGATAGAATGTGGTGTGGGGAAGATTAATAATGTTCCCACATATAGAGAGTTAGCCTTATATACCTCAATTCCACCCTTCGAGCGTACTTCAATATTCGGTCACCCTTTCGACTTTAATTTATAACAATATACATAAAAAAAGAACCAATATTAGTAAGAACATTCATGGTTTGGTCATCTAGATATTTTATCAATCACCTAATAGGCATGAAGATTCACAACCTTCATTAATAGTGTTTCTTTATCGAACAACCTATCTTCTTGACATTAGATTATACTACACCATCATAATGATATAAACAATGTTACCCTTGATCACCCATGAAGCGAATAACAACCCTTAACCAAGCGTTCTAGCCATATAATCATTCATGATACTCTATCATACGCACATACTATAAAAAAGAATGTATAGCCTTTAAATACCAAATACATAACTATATTCGAGTGTCAGGTGAAGGTCTTACCTTTTTATATCCAAATCTTAAATTTTAAATTGTAGGGTTTATTGTCCAAGATGAAGACTCAAGCAAGAATATATGAATTTTTAAGATTTAATCTTGTTAGTATGAGTATTGGGGTGTTTCCACAGCCTTTAAAACACCATTAAAACTCACCTTGGAGGGTTCTTGATGCCTTGGATGAGTTTGACCTCTCTCTAGAATATTTTTTGGAAGAAGTTTGGAAAATAAACCCCGACGTTTGATACTTATAAAATAAAAATCTGGAAAGTTACAACCATTGCACCACCCTTGCATCACAAGGGTGCCGCAAAGGAACATAAATATTTCATAGGGGTACTTATCTTGTGCCACTCCTCGCAAGGGTGCGACAACTACTTTCCTGCCTTTAGTAAAAGGTGCATAACATTTTATACATAGATATGTTTGACTTAATCCTTATATAAATAGAAAGGTATTTTAAAGTGCTAATGAAAGTTTTCCTAAATTCCCAACTGATAAGGGGTTTATACTCGCTTAAAGTGAGGTGTTGTACACACTCAATTAAAATATGATCCGTCGTGTAGCTTACAACTTTAATTTACCCAAGGACTTGTGATGCCTTTATAGATTTCAAAAACTTCCTACACCTCCTATTTTTGTTCCATTATATCCCCATATTACGGGTCAAATCTTAGCCCTAAGGCACATAGTGTTACATTATCTCCCCTTTTGGGATAATTTGTCCTCAAATGATAGTCATGGCTATAAATATGATTAACTTTGGAATTTTATATAAATTTCGGTAGATTTTCTTCTATAAATAGGTGTTACATTTCATACTTCATACGTCATTGTCATTATAAGTTATCCAACGTAAGATCGAAAAGAGTAAAATTCCTCTACATTGATTAAGGTAAACGATACTTGAAAAAAGATGTAACATCCCGTATTTTTGTCTAATACATGTACAACTAAGTTGAGGTTGATGAATGCACTTAAACATGAGAAATAAGATTTTGGACAAATAAAATTGAGCTTTTTGCTTACCCGTACTACTTACTTGAGATACTTGCTTACCCTTCATATTTGCTTGAGCTACTTGACACATGTATTAATTATTAAGCATGGATGAGACACATGTCGAAAGAAATAGGAATTAGCAAGACACCTACTAATTAATAAAGTAGGTGACAAGGAGGTGCATCACCTACTTGCTAAAGGAAAGGCTACAATTGCCTTAAAGAGAGAGCCAAGCTTGGATGACTAAGCACCCCTATTAGGGGTTGGTTTATTTCATATTTCCTCTCATATTCTAAAGTTTACAACTTAAGAGAAGCTATGGAATCTCTCTTCAAGAAGACCATCCCCAAACCCTAAAGAATCTTAAAGTAAACCCTCTTCTTTTTCAAGCTCATTATTGAATGTATTGAAGTTCTAGCTAAGTTGTATGGATAGAAAAGTGCAAGTTAGCACTTGGTTATTGTGTGAGATGGTGTGGACTGTTTTGGTAATATATTATGATAGATATAGGTTAGATATTGATCTAATATGTTTGTTGAAAATTTTGGACATGTTGGTCTTGTTATTTGATTTGAGGAAAATGAAAAGAATAAGGGGAGGTGATGTCCAAATTTCCGTAGATGAGCTAGTTGCTCATTTGTGTTGAATTTTACCTTTCATAAGCTTAACAATGGTCCGTTATTATTTTTTGTAGATTGAAGTACTAACGGGCTGAACCGACGTCGTATGGTTTAAGTAAACGACAAAGGTATGTTAAGGCTAATCCTTCCTTCTTTTGGCATGATCCGTGTAACGAAACATAATCATAATGTTATTCCATAAATAGCTATATTCTTAGTAGTTGAGGATGTTTATGTTTTTAATCTTATGAAGTGTATTTTAAAGCATGTATAAATATGATTTCTAAGTCCATATTGAGGTATATGATAAAAATATTAAAACTCATAACGTAATCAGAAGGTGAACGATTGCAGGTCACTCCGAAAGATGTTTGAATTATCCTAAAAGAATCTTCATGCATTGTATGTATATATGAAATGGGTGATGGAGTTATATACACATATACAATACATATAAGATCATGTATATGGTATTCCTACTTTACCACCGAGCTACGACCGATTGGGAAATTATGTATCTCTATTTACCACCGAGATATGATCGGTGGGGCAGTTACCACTTATCAGTTGGGCAGTTAAAGTTTATAATATGATATGCCCCCAAAGAGCGACATGATAATTTATGATGGCGTTCTATACACGTATATATTGTATTGCATATCATGGCCCATAGTGGAAAGTTACGTGTATAAGTTGATCCTTCTTGACTCTCTCTTATATTAAGGTGCCTTACATATTCAGTACATCTTTCGCACTGCTGTCCCTTTTTTGGGGATGATGTATTTCATGCCTATAGGTTTAGATAGATGGATTGAAGACCTCATTAGTAGGTTCTCAGCTAAGTTGTGGTTAGTGCACTCCTTTTGTTCCAGAGTTGATGTTTTGAGTCGGTATGATGCTATATACATGTTATGGGTATAACAGACCTCTATCCCGACCTTATGATGATAATGATGTTACTCTTAGAGGCTTGTAGACATGAGTCATGTGTATAGATGTATGTATGGCCTTGTTGGCTTATATCTGGATGCATAGATTTCATGAAGGCCTTGTCGGCCCTTATCTATAGTATACATGCCTATTAGATTGGTATCGTCAGTTGTTTGTCACTTTTAATTTCTTTCAGTCTATCATAGCAGTGTTGACAACCCATTTGTATGTTAAGGTGTATGTTAAGTCATGTATGTTGATGCTCGGTAAGTAAGACTCAAGTGATGGTCGTGCCCTTATGGTTTGGGGTGTGATAATAGAATTATCCCAATAATACTCAAATACCTTTGCTAACCACAGCATCACCACGAGCCTCATAGGGCATTACAATACATATAACATGATATTAAAGGGTAATTAACGCATAAACGTGACTGACATGAATACATGAATACTAGACTGACATGAACACATGAATACTAAACTAACATGACTACATGAATGCTGAACAAACATGAATACATGAATACTGAGGTAGTTACATTGGGCATTTTCTGCTTATTCGTCAAACAAGTGCGGATATCTGAATTTCATGTCCTCTTCGATTTCCCATGTAGCCTTTTCAACCTTTTGATTCCTCTATAGCACTTTTACATAAGCAATTTTCTTCTTTCTCAACTTCTGAACTTGGCGATCGAGAATAGCCACTAAAATATCTTTGTATGACAGAGTATCATTAACCCCTATGATTTCTGTAGGGACAATAGGGATGGGTCCATCATGAATTTCTTTAGTATAGACACATGAACATTAGGTGTACAACAACCAACTCCTATGGTAACTCTAGCTCGTAAGCCACTTAATAAATCCCTCGTAAGATCTTGTATGGCCTAATATATTAGGGGTTAAGCTTCCCTTTCTTCCCAAATCTCATATTGTTTTTAATGGGTAAACTTTCAGAAACACCCAATCATCAACATAAAACTATAAATCTCTACGCTGCACATCCCAATAGGAATTTTTGTGACTCTAAGTCATTTCAAATGCTTCAGAATTAACATAACTTTTTCCATAGCATGATGGACCAAATCTGGCCCTAACAACAACAAACCTCATAAACATCATGGTACATCTTTGTAGAACATGTGTGCATAGAATATTATGATTTATGTGCTTCTTCCATAATTCTTTCTCTAAGTCCATCTACATCTAGGACACATAATCGACTTTGGTACCTTAAAGTAACAGCATCTCTCTTTTGTTCGAAAGCCTTTGTTTTATGTTTATGAATCCCTTATTTTAACACATAAATTAGCATGACCTTTTAGCTTTTCTGTGATTACTTAATCAATAATGATCGAGCTTGACACAATTCGATCGACAATTATTCTACTCACATCGTATTTTCTTACACATGAGAGGCACATTCCTTACGGAGACTTTATCATTTTCCCTTTTTACTAAATTAAATTTCTTCATATCATATGCTAAATCTTCGGGTTTCAAAAGTCCAACCGGACTTACTGACGATTTACACATCTCCCCCTTAGACCAAAGGTCGAGGTTTTATACTTGTGGATTTTTCTCTTTTATTAAGGTCAAGTTGTCTTCCCTTTATCTTCTGCAATTCTGTGTACTTTACATTACTGATGACTTATCTTTAAACTCACTTTTGAGCAATCTTCCTTACTAGAAAAAACAAAGTTACTTAGATAAATGGGTAACTTATGTATTTATAAATGTCATACACAATCTTAATGACTTATGGCTCACAAGTCAATCTTAGAGAAACTCCTTTTTATAACTCTTAAAGGTTATTCTTTTGTAATTTTCTCTCTTGCTGCTTAGTCGATCACTTCTTTCACTTATCGCTTTTCTTCGAATTTAACTTAAATCCTTGGGGTTCTAACATGCATTTAGGTGTATTCAAACTGTCACCCACTCATTGGCGTTCTTCTGACTAAGGAAATTAAATTGTACCTCAAAAAGCTTTGTTGAAATCGTCAATTCACTTTTCACAATGAAGATGTAATCTTAGGACTTATACGTTCTTTATAATCCTAGTACTCATCTTCATTCACATTTGCTTCTTCCTAACCAGGAACGTTTTGCACCACCATGCTTGGTTTAAGACCTCTAATTGTCATCTATATCTACTCAAAACGTACTCATTATTCTTCTACTAACCATTTTCTAGTATTATATTCTCTTATTCCTCTCTGAACAATTAAAGTGAAGCATGATCTTATTTTGAACATCCCCTCACTATGTGACCTAATTCTTTTGCCATACACTAGTTCATCATTAGGCATGGATAATAATTAGGACAAATACATCTCTCTTATACAACAGATTGAAATACCTAACCCTCAATGTTACACTCCAACCTTGAGGTGTGGCTGGCACCTGTTGCCCTAAGGCCCTAACGTACCAGTCGTGATATCTGTAGCATACTTAACAATACTTGGACCGATAAAGCCTCTAACCAAAACCATGTGACCAGATGACACATCAATCCTGCATACAAGGGCTTGGTAGGTTAATATCATAGGTTTGTGGAGGTTTTTTCATCCATCTCCACACCTCTAAAAAATCTTACACATAAATTGTCCTTACTTTACTGTCTACTTTTATTGATTTCTGTTCACAATAAGAAATTTTTAAAATTAAGTGGGACCCAATAAGGGTAAAATATAGATTGTCATTAAATATTTGTCAAATAAGAAAATGTGACATTTATTTTGGGACGAACTAAAAAGGAAATGGTATCAAATAAATTGAGACAGAGGTAGTATATAATTTTTTGTGAGGTGTCGCGACTCGCGATTATGCTTGAACGTCGTCGAGAATGAAAATACTTTTGAGAAACATCTTTGATTAAATATCAAATGTTATTACATGGTTTACCAAAGTAATTTGTTTTGAGAGAAATGGCTAGTAGATAAGACAATTGGCTCAAAACAAACCCCTGTTGATCAATGTCTAAATATTTGATGAATTATGTGAATGTTCAACCCCTTTCATCACCACTCCACATGTCCTTAAACTTTGGACCTATTGGTCCTTCCTCACCCAAAACCTCATTCGGTAGGTCTCTCACAATTTTCTCAAAAGCTTTCTTCAGTTTCCCAATCATAAACCTCTCTATTTTATTTAGCTCTTTTGATATATCATAGCTAATTTTTGGACCCCATTCCCTTGCATAATTAAGCCATGCTGGCTCCACTATAGTTGAACCCAAATATTCTGCAGCTACTATTGAGAAGTTGGCTCCTATGTCCATCAACTTCCCCTTTCCTGTATCATTTCTGATTCCTACATCCCCACTCCCTTGCAAATTCTGCCCTGGTTTTGGATAAGCAGCGTGTCCGTGCAACGATGAGTACACCACGGGTTTGTTACCGTTTTGAAATTCAAGTTGAGAAGCACTTACCCAAATGCCTCCGCTGTGTTCTGAAAAGTATACGCCTTGTAACTCCCCGTTGAAGTTGCTAATCCTCAATGTAACATGTTCCCAATCGCCAACGTGCTCTCCAATTTTCCCCAAGGAAATGGTCATGAATTCGAGTTTAGCCTTTGCAGGTCCATTGAAGGGATAAAATAGCCACACAGAAATATCAGTATATGTTGCACCAAACATTGGTTTAACGTGCAAGTAGGCTGTGGCACCCTGCAAATCTCCTTTCCTGACATTAGTTTTCGCTGCATCATCCGTTGGGAGGTCCAACCAGTAAGCACCATCACTTGAACCACCTTGAGGGAGATTTGAACCTGTGGGATGAATACCAACAGGTGAAGATTCTTGTCCTTTTGTATATAGTAATGCTCCATTCTGGAAAAACCAAGTTACTGATGAGGGATAGTATTCTTCATCAGGATGAAAGTAAATCAGCGGAGAGTATGCTTGAACCAATGCTCGAACTTGGTTCAAATTTGGCATAGCAGATATATTAGCTTTGATATTCTTTAAACAAGCTAGTGAGTCTGTAGCTCCATTATTCTGAACCATAAAAGCACCTGTTGCCACTCCTAAAGCTCGCATTCCTCTGTCTGTAGGTCTTGATGAGTACACATTCAAGCCATTGGTGCCCCAAATCCAATCATGACTTTCACATGCATCTGTGAGGTCAGCACGAACACAACGGACTTTATCAAGAGAAGGCTTCTGAGGCGAGGTCGTGACAACGTGGCCTATGGCTCTATAGCCCTCAGGAGGTATTGGTAACCAAATATAGCCGACACCATCCTGCTTGATTTTCGAATTCTGACTACTCCATACAAGGGTGTAGTCAGTTGGCATCTTTAACATACCTCCTGATGTATCTTTCCCAGCAAGAATCCATCCGAAAAGGGGCATATTGTTAGGTTGGCTATAGGAACCAAACATAAAAAATCCATTTGGTAAATTTGAAGGTTCAAAGAATGTCGCTCCAAGATTATCTGGTCCACCTTCATGGGTAGCCCAAACTTTAGTTAAGGACAGTATTTGAGACACATGTAATCCTCCAAGATCAACGACTCCACTTGCAAAACATCCTCCTGAAATTTCAAAAGACCTTGTGTTTGAACATGTACTTTACTCGAAAAAAGAAGTTTGTGAAAGTTGAAAATCGTAAGCAGAAACCATTATTTCAGTTGAGATACTCCTTGAACCAATATTTCAGTATTTCACCAGCATTTCAACAACAACAACACATCAGTATATTCCCACAAGTGGGGTCTGTGGAGGTGGGTGTACGGACTTTGCCCCTACTTTTGTGAGGTAGAGTGGTTGTTTCCAATACCCTCAGCTCAAGAATACTAAAAATATTTCATCAGCGTTTTAAATACTAAAAATACTGATGGCAAAAGAAACATTTGCATATACTGAAGTACAGTATTTGAAATAGTGAAATAATATTTGATGCCCAAACGGGCAATAATTAACAACTGATCAACTACTAATCATGACAAAGCAGGTAGAACTATGGAAGGATTACAAGATTGATGAAGAGAAATGTACCTGAAGGCCAACTGGGCAATGGAGAAGGAAGCCGAAAGGCATTATCAATCGAGAGTGACATGCTGTTCTTTCTTGAGGCATTATCCAGCATAGATGTTGCATTTAAATTGTTTCCCATGGTTGAATCTTTCAAGGGAAGATTTGAACAGCTGATTCTTAAAGCAAGTGCTGACACTAAAATAATACAACAGAAAAGCATATTCTGCAATACAGAGAAAGTTGAGACTATGTGAAGAGATATTTAAACCGAAATTTCCCAACATCAGCTAATACTATACATAAGTACATTGGTTAGTCGTGCAAGGAAGAGCTAAATCTGGTAACTAAATAAAGCAACACTTTCAAGAGTTTCTGCTTCACTTTAGCAGTTACAATTAGCATATTTAACAACCTGAACTCTGCATATTTAATATTTTTTTTTAAAAACAGCCCGGTGCACTAAGCTCTATGTGAGGGTTTCGGGGAAGTGCCGGACCACAAGAATTTATTGTACGCAGCTTTACCTTGCATTTCTGCAATTGGCCTTACCACAAGGGTCTATTGTAACTTTGCATATTTAATGACATATTTAAAAGGTTTTAGCTGACAAATACTAAATGTTCAGACGCGCAATAATATTAAATGTTCAGACGCGCGATTAGAATATGTTGTAATAAATTGCATTCTGACCTATGATAATTAGGAAAATTTAGAATTTGGTACTGGTAGTTTCTAAATGCGAAGTAAATTTAGGTTGAAAGTAGCACAACAGAAACGGACATTACAGATATGATATGCAAAGCTAATGAGAAATGATTAAATTGATTAACATATAAAGTATGGGATAACATTTTGGACCTTTTTGTTACAAGATATTTTTTGTTGAATCTTCAAGTTAAGTTGTTGGATTACTTCAAGCTAAATATTTAAGTTTTTGTACGTCATATTCTTTTAAAGTTGCAGTGCACCATGAGCCATTGACGGCAATAACAATAAACACAATTTACTTTTATTTTGGACCGTTAAGAGTCCACGTAGATATGGAACGGAAACATGACCTCCACTTGGACAATCCTCACCCTACAAGCTAGCTTTTGGGGTTGAGTTAGGCCCAAGATCTATTCTTTACATGATATCAGAGTTAGGCTCATTCCAATTCTTTGTTCGCCGATATTGGGCCCCCAAATTATATTATCCACGCTTCATCTAATAAGGTCTGGGCGTGCGGGGAGTGTCATCGGATATGGAATGGGAATATGGACTCCTTATGCGGACTTGGACAATTCTCACCCTACAAACTAGTTTTTGGGATTGAGTTTCATTCTTTACCCAAGATAATCAACAATATACACTTGCGTGTGATTATGTCATTAACTTTGAAACAATTATTTTGTCATAGTTCACCACTACAACCTTAACTGCATGAAATCGACTCATTTACGCTTTTGTATACGGAATATCTATATATTATTCTCTCCATCTCGTTTAATAAAATCCTATTTTATTTGATTTATTGAGTCAGAATTACCAAATTTTCATTTGAAATTAATGTCAACTAATCCTAAATTTAACAAATGAAAGCTACCCGCAAGGGTAGCCAAGTTGGTGTAGCAGTAGAGCGCGGGACCGCAAGGTCACGAGTTCGATCCTCTGCATAAACCTTCTTGGTTGAGCCTGTCACACATGGCTTGTCAAGTGTGGTTTACATGGCTGACGTGGTTTGCAGGCTACTGCGTCAGTCCGGGGTTTACCCTGTGCGCACTCGAAAGAGTAGCGGCTGCGGGTTCCTTCGTCAACAAAAAAAAAAAAACAAATGAAAGCTAATATAGTTCGAAACAACGCTAAGAATTCTATCAATAAAATTAATTATGTTTTAAATTAATTAGCAGAACATACTAAATATCAATAAAATTAATTATGTAATGCTAGTTGGTGCAAGTGTATGAAATTAAATATTAAAATATTTATGCGAAAAATGACTTTTGTCCGCAGGTGAGGTAAGTTACTATTTTAAAAATGGGAATCAAATATTATAACAAAAGAACCATTTCCTAAAAAAGGTAACTAAAAAGTTGCTTGCTAGCCACTTTTTGGACCTATAATCAAACTTAGCCATCATTTGAAATTTAATTGTAAAATTGTCACTTTTTAATGAGGAAATAAAATTTGGATAAAAATATCTCTAAATTAATTCTAAAATTGTTTTATGAAATTTTGAACTACCGTAATGTTGGAAATTTACTAAATGTGAAATAAATTAATCTTATTAATTATGACTCGAATAATTGGGGCCCCGCACGTCGAAAACATGGTTTCCACACACGTGCACATAAAGTGTCAAGGATCGTCATTTCCTTAAATGAAAGAGATGTTGGTACGTATACGAATTGTTTGAGACGTAAGAGAATAGACGGTTATTGGCCAAATGACAAATGGTTTCACGTTGGTAAATGAAAGGAAGAAATGTGTAAGAGATGAAATGAATCAGAAACCGCCACGGAAATACGGAAAGGCACCCGCGGTGCCACAAGGATAGGACCGCGGTGCCTCCACCTAGGACCGCTACAAATTCGGTTTTCAGGATCCAGTGACTTACTGGAATTTAGGCACCGCGGTGCTTCGACGTTTTTCAGTAACGTTGGAGGAGAATTAAGGTTGATTCTTGAGCTGACTTTGGAGCAATTAATCTCCATTACTTGGCTATTGATTTCAGCCATTACTGGGCTTAATTAACCTCAATATCAATGGTCATTACTTGACATTGATGGTCATTCATTTGGTTAATTGAGAAAACAAATTCACTAAGCAATTCTCTAAAGTTGTCTTCCTCTCTTGCAATCACAAAACACTCAAAGATTTTTCTTCCTAAGCAAACACTTGAGTTCCCTTTGCTCATTTGTTTGATTGTTGTTTTATCTTGGGAGATAAGTTGTCATTACAACCTTTGAAAGGATATACGGGGCAATTTTATCTTAAGGATAGATCAAGAATTTGGTCGACTCAGCAAACCCTCTTATTTGATCATTTCCATATTTTTAACATACTAGTTGTTGTTGTTATATTCTCATTTCTTTTGTTTCTACACTTTGTTCCCACGAGCGTAAGATAATATTGGCTATTTCAACAACGTGACTGGATAAGATCAATTCAACACTGAAAATTCCACCGATGCTCAAGGCAATCTCATTGTCTTCAATCCCACTACTCAAGGCACTAACGTTGCCTTCAACTCCACTGGTCTTGACACTACTAGTGTCACCACTGATCATGACACTTTCTAATGTCAATATCAATGGTCATTACTTGACATTGATGATCATTCATTTGGTTAATTGAGAAGACAAATTCATCTACATACTTGACATTGATGGCTATTCATTTGGTTAATTGAGAATCCAAATTCATCTACCTATAAATTGATGTCTTTGGCACAATTGCAAAACACATTCACTAAGCATTTCTCTAAAGTTGTCTCCTCTCTTGCAATTACAAAACACTCAAAGATCTTTCTTCCTAAGCAAACACTTGAGTCCCCTTTGCTTATTTGTTTGATTGTTATTTTATCTTAAGTTGTCATTACAACCGTTGAAAAGATATACGGAACAATATTATCTTAAGGATAGATCAAGAATTTGGTTAACTCAGCAAGTCCTCTTATTTGATCATTTCCAGATTTATAACATACTAGTTGTTGTTGTTGTTATATTCTCATTTTCTTTATTTTTATACTTTGTTCCCACACGTAATTCAAATTCCATAAAAGATACCGGAGTTTGAACTGTGACAGTTCAAAAGTCCATGAAACATTCTTGGAATTTAAATCTTGGTAGTTCAAACTCTATGTAAAATATTGGAGTTCGAACTATGACTGTTCAAAACTCCATGAATTTTTTGGAGTTTGAAAACTTCATGAAAAAATATTAAAGTTTATATTTCTGGAATTCTTCCACATTTTAGATAGGAGTTATTTGTCCAGTTATATTTTCGCATTTAAAAACGGCTAAACGGTTAAATTTTGAAATAATAATTAAATTTAATTAGTGGTCCGAAAGTGATTGTTTACCCATTCCTCCCGAAAAACTGGTTAGCAAACTAATTTTAACTTAGTGTGGCTAGGCCCAAGCCCATTAATCGGTCATTGGGCAGCCAATGCGTGCCCCTGAGGGCATGGAATCTCCAGAATATAGTGAAGTATAAGTTATAACGTCATAGTTTCTTCCCTTAATCATATGCATTTCTTTCAAGGAAATTGGGAAGCGGATGTATCCATTGGTGAAATTCCTTTTATTCTATGGTTGTATCACTTCAGTTAGTAAAATTAAGTAACCCTACTTGGCACGGAATTCAAGTAAGAAAAGAAAAAAATTAAAATTTATGGTCCAAAATAAGTCATACATATTTATATAGTTATAACTCGTCCAATAAAAAGAAAACGGTATCACATAAATTGAAAAAAGTAATTAAACATGAATCGATATAAACATGTTTACCTTGAGAAGTAGGTGAATGGGATATTGAAGGCAGAGGAGAGAAGAAATGTATGCCATGGTTAACGACGAGATCTCTTCCAAATTCACACTGAGCAGGTAGCTACATTTGCAGTCTCATCTCCATAACTATCCGGCGTTTTGAAGGGAAGAGAAGGGGGGGGGGGGGTATGAGTATGGGATTATACCTTTTTGGGAGCACTTTTAAGCTGATTGGGGAAAGTGTTGCTTGTCATATTCAGGTTTGTATTTGTTTTAATCAATTAAACATAATGTTAAGCCAAATGATACCCACGTAAATTAATAGGAAGGAAGTAATTACTCGTGTTTCCTTATTCTTAATGTTGACCGACTAAGGGGTGTATTCAATTAGAATTTTAAAAGACTTTTTTGGGATAAAAATGTCATGTGGTATTCAATTAAGATTTTTAAACAATTTAAAAAAAGTCTTGTGGTATTCAATCAAGACTATTGAGATTTTTTAAACAGAGTGTTCAAATCAAGTGATATTCAATTCGGATTTTAAAAGACTAACAAAAAGTCTTTTGGTATTCAAATTTTTGAGATTTCGAAAGATTTTTTAAAAATATAAATTTTGGAGGACTTTTTAGTGGAAGATATAACTAACAAATCTTATAAACAATCTCAATCTAATCTATCAGACTTTTTCTCATTCTCAAATTTTTATTTCATTTTTTTTTACTTTTATAAAAATATGGATTTTTTTCTTACCTCCCCCTACCGCCCTAACCCACCTACCCCCTACCCACACCCCATCCTCAAATTTCTATTTCATATTTTTTGTTACTTTTATAAAAAAAAAAAAAAACATGAAAGTTTATCTTACCTCCCCCTACCCCCTACCCCACCCTACCCCACTCCCCCGCCCTACCCCAATCTCAATTTTTTTTTTTTACTTTTATAAATAATTTATAAAAATATGAATTTTTTTCTTACTCTCATACCCAACACCTACACCTACCCCCTCCACCCTCACCCCCATCATTTAGCCCATCTTGATTCGTCCATCTTAACTCATGTAAGTTTTTGGTGGGTTGGGCATTGACCCATATACAACTTCAACTCATCTTGACCCGCCCAACTTCCGCCCAAACGGCCATCTGTCACCCCTAGTTGTAGCCCTCAAGCCATGTGAACAATTCAATTGTAATAGGAGAAAGCAGTAGATCGTTACGTTTGTTTGTGCTATTTTATTTTACTTTGGTTGAACTATTTGGTACTTTGGTTGAACTATTTGGGTTATAATTTTGTTGAACTATTGTTATTGTAATTTGGTTAAACTTTTTATTGTTATTTATATAATTAAGTAATAGTTTAGACAATTAATGAGAAAGAATAGTTAATGAAACTTGAAATATTATATATTGTTGTTTTAGAAGTACAATAACGGCTTTTGATATATTTTACATTGAAAATTAGTGATGAAAAATTATAAAAAAAGTGGTGATGACGAGAGCAAAAGGATTGGAGAAAAAATTTATGTGGTCCTTTCAAATCTTTATAATCTTATAATAAGTTTTTTAAAATTCAAACATAAGAAATCTTGATTGTCAAAATAGTCTTTTAAAATCATAACAATCCTAAATAATCTTTTAAAATCAATAAGACTTATTTATACCAAAAAAATCTTTTAAAATCCTAATTGAATACACCCCTAAGAATCATGATACTATCAAGATTCTTTACTATATCAATGTATATACATTAAAATTCATTAATCAATTACTCTTCAAGTTGTTGTGATTGTGTTAATTAAGTTTACCCTTTAATAAAGCATCAAGTCAAATATTAGCATCATAACTACTTACGTTCCTTATTCTTTTTTTTTTTTTGTTGTTGATAAGGGAACCCGCAGCCGCTATCCGTAGGTGCGCTCTGGGTAAACCCCGGACTGACGCGTAGCCTGCAAACTATGTCAGCCAGATTAACCACACTAAGCAAGTCATCCTCAAAGAGGCGAAGGTAGGTCAGTTGTAACACTGGGGGATTCGAACTTGAGACTTTGGCCCCAAGCTCACCCACATCATCCCTTTGGATACCCTAGCATCCTTGACCAACGGGCCAAGTGCTTTGGATTCTTTATTCTTATTTGATTAGGCACAAAACTTAAGAAAGAATCACTTTTGAAACTTGTGATCATGCCATTAATTTCTGTTGCTATGAAAATTTAAATTAAATTAATTAAATTTAGAAAGGAAATATTATTTTCTTAACGAATTAAAAAGAAATAGGTTAACATAAGTTGAAACGGAATGTGCTTGTGGCATTTGTTTAGATTGGTGATCAGTATATTAGCACGTGTACAATTGTAATATATTTAGTCATATACAGTGTCTATTAGTATTTCTCAATCACTTTTTTGAAATTTTCAACAAATAATTTAGACATGCAAGTACGTCTGGCATCTTCATTTCATACTAGACAAAATTACATTCTTCCTTATAAAGAAAAAGCTACAACTTTGATTTCCGTATCAATTATTAAAGTAAATGCTTTAGTGGATGAATATGTTGAGGAAGATTAGGTTTTCAAAATAAAGCAAAAGGTTAGTTGATCTAACATCAGCATCTTTGACTTTTTTATGTCTCCGTTCTTTAGAGTGTTTTTGTTGAGATATATCACATATATACGTTGTATATATATATATATGATTAGTTAGTGGTTAGTTTGTTATTTTGTTCATTAGATATTTTTTATTAGAAATATTTGATTTGATTAAATATTTTGTCATTAGAAGATAGTTAGTCACTTATTATAAATAGGGGACTATCTTGTATTTCTTGGTTTTAGAGAGGTATAATCAAAATATACAAAAGAGCACATTTCAGCTCTCAAATATCCTTTCTCGTTCTACGCTTCTTCTTCTTCTCTCAACTTCTCTTCTACTGTTTCTTCTCTGATTTCACTTTTGGTTCAGAATTTAACATGGTATCAGAGCCGAGTTCGGTATATATCTGTTATACCCCGTATTTCCAGAGTATGTACGTGAGGGCGTACGTATAAAATTTGAGTCTTAAAGATTTGGCAAATTCGAAATTTGGGCACAGTCTAGAAAGAGTCGTTTTTAGGCGAAGCGTTTCCACGACTTACGTAGGGAAAATTCGGCTATGTCATTTATAATTTTTGCGGATTTTTAGAGAGGCGAAACATTTTGGACCAGCGGGAGGGTGACAAGTGTCACCTCACATTGGAAGAAGTGGGCGGCAAAGTGGGCGAGAAGGTGGCATGGTTAGGTAGGATATTTTGTGCAAGTTGTGTGGTAGATGGATAAGGTGCACGTGGCTTGATCCACAGCCCTACACTTGCCTAACAGCTTGATCTTGGCCATTGGTTGGCCTTTGCTTGACCTATAAATACCATACAAGTGATGAACTTTCTTCGTCAAAATCATTTGCTAAGTGTTAAAATCCCTCCCCTTTAGTGTTGAGTTCGTCCAACTCCTCCCCTCTTTTGAGAGTCTTGGTAGAGGCCTCCTCCCTCCACTTTGTAGTGCCACTGGTAGTACACCCACTAGCCTTGTTGTCTCGTATAAATACCCCTTTTTTGGTATAGAAATACTCTCCAGTATTGTTATAATGCCCAAATACCTTGGCCCAAATACCTTGTAGTATTCCCGAGTTACAACATACAAAAGCCAGAAAATACTATTATACTTCCTCGATCCAAAACGAAACCCTAAGGAAAACCTTCATAGTCGGTTGAAGTGTTAAGTAGAAGTTGGTTAGAACTTCTAAGGGTTGTTTGGAGGCGGGTTGGGCGCGGAGTAGGAGCTAAACCTTGCTCGGGATCGACATATAAACTCGGATAATTTTGGGCTTATCAAGGTAAACACTCTTGACCTACATTTGTAATTGGAAATTACATGTTGTTGGAATATATAGTTAAGGTATACTATATATATAATTGAACATAGTTGTGCGGCAATGTCTTTTGACTTAAGCTGAATAATACTTACTGCAATGTCTTGCGACTTAAGCGAATTTAAATAAGAGAATCGAGCGTAATTACATGGGGTGTATTGATGAGACTTGTGTAGCATTCGTGAGTAGAATTGTACACGTCCGGTTAGGCGTGCAAACCCCTGGTTGGCTTGGTAGCGGCCTCGATAGAGGAGGAGATTACTGTTGCGGGAGGAGAGTCTTTGCGAATTTTACGTAGAATATTACATTGAGATCTAGGATGTTAATAGGCGCCTTGTGGCCTCTATAGGTTGAAGTACTACGTATGGCGTGATCTACTTGGCTTAAGGAGTAGCCGAAGCGGTTTGGTACTTGGAGCACTTTGCTATTAGTCGATAATCGTCGCGGTATGTGAACCTCTTCCTATCCGTTCTAGCACGATATGTGTATAACTATGTAATGCGGTGAAGCGTACGTGTGTTTAATGTATTTGATTGGTTTGAAACATAAAGTGTTATAACGGCTTTATGGGAAGTTGGTTATATGACTTTATTGTCACGACCGAACCGGACCGTGACGGTGCCTTAACGGGCACCTGGTGACACAACATCGAGAAAACCGTGAATATAAACTCAAGATAAACAACCATTAAAAATAGAATAGTCTAGCCCAAAATGGCTAACCCAAAAGTACATAAACCAGATTTACATTCTTAACGAACCAAGTTACGACAAGACTACGAACTCTAGAATGACTAACACTATGGGGACGGGGCCGTCGTACGAATGTACAAAATATCAACGACTCGAGAGAACCATACCAAAAGTCGAGCCTCAGAAGAAATGGAGCTCACGACACTGAGTACAAGATCCTAGGAATGAGGATCTACCACCGCTTTCCTTACCTGCGGCATGACGCGGCCAGGAAAGTCGATCTGTGGCGTACCAAGTATGTAAAGCGGAAAATCGTAGTAATATCATAAGTCCAAAAATGTCTTGAAGTTATAGATAAAATCAAATTATGTTACATCTGTGCCTTACTAATAATGAGAGTAACAAGTATAAGTTCTATAGCGTAAAAATAGGAGGCTCGCGATCAAAGCAGGGTACCTCGCGTAGTATCATTAAGCAATCATACTCGCGGGACTATTTCACCCGCATAGGTCCCGTGGACCCGCGTGAAGTCATCCGTCTCGTCATAGGACTATTTCACCCGCGTGGGACTATTTCACCGCATGGATCACGTGGATCCGCGTGAAATACCATCGTGTACTCGCGTGGGACTATTTCACCGCATGGATCCTATGGTCGGATCCGCGTAGTACAAGCGCGCGCTCGCGTCATGGGTAGCAAATCCATGGCATAAATAATAACCGGGGTTTACAGTAACAATATAAATATATATAACATAGCTCATCAGGCTATTAAACATAACATAAGCACTCTGGCTATCACGTCACAACATAAGCACTCTAGGCCTATCACATCACAACATAAGCACTACCGGCCTATCATAACTTAAGCACGTTAAGAATCACCTAACTTCTTATTAATAGTATTAATACATCCTCTCATTTTAGTATACCTAAGGCACGATCATGTCTTTTAATAAAAACAATTCGGGAATTTAACCCAAGTATCATGTACCTCTACCCTTTTAAGAAATAACTCTTTTTATACAAAAATTCCAAGATGCTAATCACCATAGTATCAAGTTAGGATTTCTTTTCAAAGCAAGTCACATTTCCTTTTAAAACTATCTCAAGCTTCTAAATTAAGTGACTTCATTTCTTGTAAAACCTTAGGCAATTCATGCCTTAAAACCATTTTCCTTCCACAAGTTCAAATCATCAAAACCTTTCTCTATTAGACTTTCACAAACTAATATAACCAACTCCCCATAAAGCCGTTATATTAAAGTTAAACAATAGTAAAACACATTCCCTTAAGTCCAAGGGATTTCTATACTTTTCTTTTAAAACGAAGCAAGTATCAAATACTTATAACAAACGAAGATTTCCAAATCTTGTACGTCTACCGTACTACATAGGTATAACTAATCATGCTCAAGAGATAGGAAAGCTCCACATACCTCTTCGGTCAATCCACAAGCTAAGTCCAATTTACGCGTAGTATGTCAACCTAAAATGACCACAATACGTTTATCAAGCTCTAATTACAATGCAGAATTTTTCCAAGTTAAAGTCACCAATTTCCTACGGAAAATTGGGCAGCATTTCCTTTGTTTCTACATACATTGCCACCTTTTCCAAGGTCGATTTTTAACGCTCAAATGCCATGTTTAAGGCTCAACAACCAACCAACACCAAGAGGATTACACACCTAAACTTTGGTGTGTAAAATTCAGCCCATGAGTTACAACAACTAACCCAACAAGTCTAATGTAGTATTTAGGCAACAACATGCTCATAATATCCCCCTAACCAATTCTTTCATAATCACACCCCATTTCTTACATGCAACTACTCTAAGTGCATTTTTCCAACTACAAGTTCTTCCTATTAAACATGCAACACCCATTACCAACTACAAGAGAAGAAATGTTACCTTAAGTTTTAGCCAAACTTGTTCCAACACCTTGCTAGCCTTTTTCTCCAAGAACACCACCACAATAGTCTTCACAAGCTTGTAATAACCTTTCCTTCCTATTACACTTTTCAGATTTTTCCCTTAGGCTAGAATTCCTCTTGGGAATTTAGAGAGAAGGATGAGCTTTTTAACTTAGAGAGAGATGGAGTGTAAAGATGAAAAGTTGAAAGAAATGTCCAAGTCTTGGTCAATATAATGCATGTGAGAAAATCGGATGGGGGACACTTGTCACCCTCCCATGGCCTCTTTTAAAACAAAATCGGACTTTCTAAGTTTTTCGCCCAAATTTCCGCCTCGGCGCGGCACGATTCCGGCGCGCGGCTGCAACTCTGCGGACCCTCGGATCTTTCGGCCGCGTACTGGAACTTCAGCGCCTCGCGCTTCACCCGCCTTGGCGCGGCTCTCGGGCCACGAGCGTGTTTCTCTAATTTCTCGCACGGCCCGAACCACGGGGTATAACATTCTCCCCCCCTTAGAAACATTCGTCCCGAATGTTCCTTCTAGTCTTACACAAAACACAATATAAACATATCTTTTTAACTATTCCTTTGCAAATAAGAATGCTCCCCGAGCCACAACAATACTTAAGCACAATTGCTAAATCAAGACTATGGCGGGAAAGTGGGTTACACAGGTGTAGGGAATAAGTGAGGATACTTCTTCATCATGTCATCCTCTGCTTCCCACGTCATTTCCTCCCTGTTCTCGTTCCGCCATAAGACATTGACGGAAGCCACGTCCTTCGTCCGAAGTCGTCTAACTTGACGATCGAGTATCGCTATGGGACTCTCCTCATACGATAACTCCTCTGTCACCTGGATATCCTGAATCGGGTGCACTCTGAGCGGATCTCCAACGCATTTCCGTAACATAGACCGTGAAAAAGCTGGATGTACCGCCTCAGATCGGACGACAGATCCAACTCATAGGCAACCTTGCCCACTCTTGGACAATCGATACGGCCCGATGTACCTTGGTGAGTTTCCCTTTCCTCCCAAATCTCATCACACCGCCGTGGGTGACACTTTCGAAAGACCCGATTATTAACCTCAAACTCTAAGTGTCGGCGCGATGATCTGCGTATGATTTACGCGACTGGGCTGCGATAACGCTCACGGATAAGCTTCACCTTATCCATCGGCACTGCTTGAACCAAATCTGGCCCGATTAAGCGCCTTCTCCCACTTCAAACCAACTATCGGTGACTGCACTTCCTCCGTATAAGGCCTCATAAGGCGTCATCCGAACACTAGAATGGTAGTTGTTGTTATAAGCAAACTCCACAAGAGGTAAGTGATCCTCCAGCTACCCGAAATCAATAACACAAGCCCGCGGCATATCCTCGAGTGTATGCGGATAGTGCGCTCGGCTGTCCGTCCGTCACGAGGATGAAGCGCCGTCTTGAGACTCACTTGTGTCCCAAATCCATTCTGTAAAGACCTCTAGAAGTTAGTCGTGAACGGGCTCCTCTATCGATATAATCGACACCGGGACTCGTGCGATCTCACAATCTCTCTAATATATAATCGGCATAGTCCTCGGTACATGCGTCGTCTGTTGGAAGAAAGTGGTGATTTCGTCGACTGTCAACAATAACCCAAATGGAATCATGTCTCTCTGCAGGTGCGAGGTAACCACGTAATAAAGTCCATGTTGACCACCTCCCACTTCCACATGAATATCAATAGCTGTAATAGCCACCGCTTACGGTGCTCAACCTTAACTGGCGACAATTAGGACATGGGCAACAAACCGGCCACGTCCTCTTCAACCATCCCACCAATACATGCACACGAGGTCATGGTACATCTTAGTCGACCGGATGAATCGAATAACGAGCACCGTGTGTCTCCCGAGTCTGGCGACGAAGTCTGTCACATCGGGAACACCTGGCCGGCCCTCGAATCTTAGCACCGTCGGTGCTACCTCAAATAGACTCTTCTCTTCCTGGAGAGTTGTATCTCGGTACCGTACCAAAATCAGATCCTCATACTGTCGCCTCTTCACCTCCTCGACGATGGAAGACTCGGCGACCTCTCGAACCCGAATTCCGTTACTAACGGAATCAACCAAACGAACCCGAGCTTGCTAGCTGGCGGTGTAACTCTCGGACCATATCCATTTTCTGCATGCGAACATCAGATAGACTACCCATCGATCTGCGACTAAGGGCATCTGCAACTACATTGGCCTTCCCTGGGTGGTACAGAATATCAACATCGTAATCCTTAAGTAGCTCCACCCACCGTCTCGCCAAGTTCGGCTCCTGCGGTGAAGATGTCTTGGAGACTCTCGTGGTGTGTGTATATGTCCAGATGAACTCCTTTTAAATAATGTCTCCAGATCTTGAAGGCATGAATCATCTTTGCCACTCAGTCATGTGTGGGATAGTTTTTCTCATGTTTCCTAAGCTGTCGGGATGCATAAGCTATAACCTTGTCGTCTTTGCATCGACGCACTCCAAACACACGGCGTCACAATAAACCACATATCCATCTAAACCCTGCGGAAGAGTAAGAACGAGGCGATCGTCAAACTTCTCCTTTAGCAATGGAAACTTTCCTCACAAGTATCCGTCCGGGACATACCGCGCACGAGTCGGCTTAGTCAAAGTCTTTGAAATAGAAACAAAGCGCTCCACAAACCTCCGATAATAACTGCAGGCCCAAAGCTGCGCCTCTGCCGGTGTAGTGGAGTCTAGGCCAAGTCTTGGCGCCTCAATCTTTCTTTGTATCAACCCGAATACCATCGGCTCGATAACATGTCCTAAGAAAGCCACTTGAAGCCGGCCAAAACTCGCATTCGAGAACTTGGCATACTGTTGCCGGTCACGAGGACTCGACCGTCCTCGAATGATCAGTATGCTCTGCTCGTGCGCGAATACACGATATCGTCGATGAAAACTATAACGAACATATCCAAGAATGGCACGAACACCTATTCATCAAATCCATGAATACATTTGGGCGTTGGTCAACCGAAAGACATCACCTGAACTCATAGTGCCCATCACAGGGTCTGAATGCGATCTTCGGGATATCTGCCTCTCTAACTCGCTTTGATGATAACGAGCGCATGTCTATCTTGGAAAAACATCTCGCACTGCTGTTGGTCAAACAAATCATCAATCACGGGAGGATATCTATTCTTGATAGTTACCTTGTTCAATTTACTGTAATCAATACACATCTGTGGCGTCCCATCTTTCTTCTTTACAAATAACAGGTGCTCCCGGGAGAAACACTTTGATAAAGCCTTTTTCGGCAAATCTTTGGTGGTCCTTGATTCCTTCAACTCGGCGGGTGCCGTCTGTATGGCGGGATAGATATCGGTCGAGTGTGCGGTGCCAAATCGATGCAAAACTCAATCTCCTCTCGGGAGGATGCGAAGCTTCGTGCGGAAAGCGTCTGGAAACTCTCTAACCACGGGCCCGGTGAAGGTCGGTATCTCACTCTCGATGTCGAATACCGAACGAATGGTAAATATACCATTTCGTACCATCTTCCTAGCCTTGAGGTAAGAAATAAACCTACCCACCGGCGATCGGTATTCCTTCCACTCGATAACGGCTCGCGAAAGCTGGAACCGAACTAACCTCTCTGCGGTCCACATTGGCATAGCAAGGCTAGTCAATCCATACCCGTAATCACATGAAGTGCATGTGTCGACTCTATCAAGTCGGCTGAGTCGGCGACCATCTATTGTCGCTGGGCAAGCCTTATATACCCGCCGGCTAACACCGGCACAGGCGTAGCGCGCCAAAGGATTCTATGGACTCGGGCTCTATCCCTATTCTACCAGCAATATGAGGAGTGTCGCGCCCTTTTCCGGCCGCGGCTTTATTTTCTAAACTCCTGCTTAAATAAAATGTTAGAAAATAAAAATAAATAATGCTAAATGCTAAAATGCTAAAAGGGTAAAGAGTATTAAGATATTAAAATGCTAAAGGTAGTGCTAGAATGCTAAAGGATTAATTTTAAAGTAAAGGGTGCTAAAAGTGCTAAAGGGTCGCTAGAATGCTAAGGGTTCGCGGAGTCGCCACCTAATTAGTTTGGGTGAATTAGGACACCTAAATGTTAACTAGTTTAAAGTAACATTAACTCCATTTAATGGTCTGTTAAACCTTAATGAGACTCTGGGTAAGGGTTCTTTACTAATCTAGAGGGAAGGGGTTAGGCACCCTCTAAGATCCGCTAACTCGCGGTTGTCCTGCCAAACCTAGGATAATTATATTAAAGAAACGCTTATTTTTTTGAAAATACTTTGAGTAAAGGGGTGCTTTAAAAAAGTGGGGAAATGCATAAAAGAATAATAAGGCTTGATTATAAAATACATGTGAGGTTATTTTTTTTTTGGATAAAAATATACATTTATAAGGGCATTGCAGAAATTGCATAAAAATACTTTATGAACCCGCGTATATGTTGCATTAGTTGAGGAAAGAATCGATTTTTGATAGAAAATGTATATTTAGACAAACACAAAGTGGACGTGGTATAGTTTATAAAAATACAGGTCTTGTTATAGGAAAGAGATTACTTTGAATTTGTGAGAAAAGATCATTCTTTGTTATGAGTTTAAAAAAAATCGGAATCTAGGCATGTTTGACAACATTAAAATAACCAAACTAAGGGTGAATTTCCATCTTAAACTAACCTCCAAATCTACTAAAGTCTAATTACTACAAGTATACTAAATCCAGTATTCTCGCATTTCCATAATTGTATAGAGTTATACAATTTCATAATAAGAAGAATAAAATGACGAAATAAATAAAATAAAAAAAGAGTAAGGAGTTTAAGAGAAGTGACTAGGACGGATGAAGATATCATCCCGCCCTATTTGTTTAGAAGTCCTGAGGCAGGAGAATGCGAGGAACACAGGCGAGTCTTCGTTTGGCGAGAAATGTGGTGGGTCTCATATAAGACTCTTCGTTGCTCCCCGTGCGTTTCATGTAAAAATAAGAAGGGAAAGGATTAGCATACGTTCAAAGTTCATCAGAAGTAACAAATGAGCATTTTATCTTCAGCACATGATTCGAAACTAAGCATATATGAGGGATTAGATTATTAAGCCAACAAGTAATCAGGATGACGGAAGGTAGATTCAAAGGGGCAAATTCTAGATTGCATTCAGGGTAAACGACAACACAGAGGGGGAAATCAAATGGGACAAACCCCAGACATATAACATGATTCTTAGAATGATAAGAGTACTTGACAATGTATAGGGCATTGAGATTCATGTCTGCAAACCGATATAGAATACTAACATCAAGTCCTAACAAAACTCATTTCATTACTCAAGATAGCCTATTAGACTTTATTAGTACAACTAAATCGACCTATAGGATTAGGCAAAGAAAGATTAAGTTCTTATGTATCTAGACAAGACATAATAAGCATACAAACGAATCAAACAATGCTATACCACCAGGGATAAGGGGGATTCAGAGACATCTTATATGATTTGGATGACACAAGCATACTGGAATAATCACAAATGGGATTAAGTGCAATAAAAAAAGAAGCATACTTAATATATACCCAATTGGGTAATCAGTTACGTGTGTACATCGAGTGAGGAGCACTAAGAACAACTATTTAGAGTGTGTCCTTTAAAAATTCTAAGATGTGATTTGAACAAAACATGCGATTCCATATTTAAACCATCGATTAGTGATTTCTTGCCATCGACTAGCATGATACCTACGTGACTTAAACATACACCTGGTCCATAAAGCGATGAAGAATGCATTCAAACATGTGAAGCCATTTGCGAGTTACATGGCCTTAGAAATCTTCCCTACTCGAACTCTTTTTGCCCCAAACAAATGCAATAGGTGACTTACACGCGACACCCGTTTTGAGACATCTTAATGGTTGGCCAAGCATTTTAGACATTACCCAATGCGGATGCGATCCTATATGACCATCAAACGTGTATTTAGACTAAGCGAGGCGTATATTAGCCTAAGATTCCGACTAAAAATGCTTGATAAATAATGCCACGGACTCAAACAATAACCAAATGCACAATCAAGAGTGGTCGAAACGATCAACATTAGTTAAAGCGAGTCCGGCAATCAACCCGATGAACACAAGCGATGTGACCATCGACTTAACACACAACCCTCGTTGAAACATGATGCACATTAACGTTAAGCGAAATTCAAGACTATAAGGATAAAATATTACCTTCTCGGGCAGCGAACAAGGGCAGCAAATCAAGTCGTCGACCCACTCGGGTTTCGGCTGCGATGCGAGATAGAGGCAAGGTTGATTTCTTGATTTCCTTTACGAAATCGGAAGAAAAAGGGTTTGAGACCTCTGTTCTTGTGAAACTAAAGAAATTTGAGTCTTTGTGTTACCTAGTGTTTACTATTGTTTTCGATTGAATCCGGATCTGGATCTTTGTGTTATACTTGTGTTCACCACTTGTTTCGACTCCTCTTGAGCTCTCTCAGAATTAGACTGCCTATTGGTTTTGGGTGCCTCCTGATTTCTGAGTCTCCTCAGCGATGCCTATTGCATGCATAGTGGTTCTGTATTTATAGCTACGATTTGGGTCTAAGTTTGGTAAGTAATAAAGGCTGATTTTGTGCGATTTGTACGAATCTTGGCGAGATTGAGGATGAAGATTTGTTACCATCTAGGGACTGATTTTAAATGCAATTTGGGCCTTGGTTTGGTGTAATATTGTTATATGATGTAAATGGTAAGTATGTAATGGTGATTTGGGCGAGATTTTTGGTGCTGGTTCTCGCTATGGCAAATTCTAGGAAAGGAAAGTGGGATTTTGGTCATGATCTGGCGGGATTTAGGGCGTGTGGGTAAGGGAGGCGGCGAGAAAGGCTTAGGGTTTTCTTTAGGCTTTTTTTTTGTTTGGTTCGTCGACAGGGAGAGGTGAAAATGATAAAGGGCTGAGAGGGGGCGAAGGTATAGGGAAATAAGGGATGTTGAGGTGGGTTGGGCTGGCGGGTGGGCTTGGGTAAAAGGGTTGGGCTGGGCGAATTAAGGTATTAGTTTTGGGTTGGGTAGAGTTTAGGTATTAAGTGTATTAGGTTAGTTTTAATTAGGCTTTTAATTAATTTAACTAGGTATTTAATTAGTGGTAAGTTATTATTAATTAATTAAACTAACAAATGTGATCAAATTGTTTAGGTGTTTTATTAATCTAATTGTTATGAAGGCGGCGTGCTATTTAATTAATGCTTAATACTTTAGACTGCGGCGCTATTATTATCTTATTATTGCATTATTGCGAAGTTAAATTAAAATTGAATTGAGTTTAGATTAAAATATTTAAATGCTAAATGCAAGTGTGATGTTTAAAGCTTTTATAAATGCGACGCTACTAGATGCATATATCAGATTAAAATTGATTTTAAATTACAAATGATTACTAATAAATGCGGCTATGCTACCTGACACGACGTTATCGCTAAATTATTTATTTTATGCATTTATTAATTACGACAAAGCTTAAAGTTAATGCGGGCGCGGGATTCTAAGTGTTTAAAACTCTACGTAAGGGCGATGCCATTATTAAATTATTTATTTATCGTGTATTTATGTTTTATCATTGTATTTTATTATAAAAATTACTAAAAATTGTTTTACCAAATTAACCTAATTTTATAGTTAATATTTGGGCGGGAGGTCAAAATTGGGTGTCAAGTGTCCTCTTTGTATGGAGATGATGGAAGAATCTTGGACAAAGGCGTTGACTCATGCTTGATTTTGTCTCGATCTCGGAATTACAAATCTTTGGCGGTGAAGCAAAGTGTATGAAAAATCAAAAATCTGTCGATGTCGAGTTATGGCGACCTTTGGGTTACCACGGTCGAAACTGCGGGCGGGCTAATGCGGGCTTAAAGATGTCGGTGTCGAGTTATGATGACCTTTGGTGTGATGTAAAGAATAAAGTAAGATAAGCGGGCTTGAACACAGGGTGTCTGCTAGGGCTTGTGGTCTTTGGGTTACATGGTGATGTGGGCGAATGGACCGGCGGCTTGAGGCGACACGCCGTTCGTTGGGAAGGTTGGCCCGACAAATTGCCGGTTATTTGTAAGAAAATCACGTTGTGCTCCTGCTCTGCGTGCTAAGACTTGAACAAGCGGTTAGTGCATGCTGTTAAGGCAAAATGATGATGCGTAATTTTAAAGTAATGCAATTTGTGAGTAGAAAAGGTTATCTGCAAAATATGATGCTGCTTTGTGTTGATGCGATCTGCGAATCTGTGATTTCGCCGCTTGCGGGCGTGTTGCGATTGTGAATGCGGATCGTTGTCGCTGCTGCAATTGCCCTGCTTTGTGTTGATGCGATCTTTGCCAAATCTGTGATTTTCGTCACTTGCGCGGGCGTGTTGCGATTGTGAGCAGCGGATATGTTGTCTTTCTTTGCTGTGTCCTGCGTAGATGTGATATCTTGATGATGGCGTCGTTTGGACTTAATGTCGCGATAACGTCGTTGCACAGGCGTCTTCTTCTTTGGCGTCGTTGCGTAGGCAATCTTGATGGTGTCGTTACTGGACGCAATCTTGATGCGTCGTTACTGGGCGTGTTCTTTGGCGTCGTTGCGTAAAGCAATCTTGATGGTGTCGTTGCACTGAACCGCAATCGCGATAATGTCGTTGCACGGACATAATGTTCTTTGGCGTCGTTGTGTAAACCCAATCTTGATAGCGTCGTTACTGGGCGTGTTCTTCTTTGGCGTCGTTGCGTGGACGCACTGTTGATGATGTCGTTGCCTTGACATAATCGCGATGCGTCGTTACTGGGCGTGTTCTTCTTTGGCGTCGTTGCGTAAACGCAATCTTGATGATGTCGTTGCACTGGACATAATCGCGATAGCGTCGTTACTGGGCGTGTTCTTCTTGGCGTCGTTGCGTAAAGCAATCTTGATGGTGTCGTTACTGGACCGCAATCTTGATGCGTCGTTACTGGACATATTCTTCTTTGGCGTCGTTGTGTAAGCCTTAATCGCGATGGCGTCGTTACTGGGCGTGTTCTTCTTGGCGTCGTTGCGTAGGCGCTTAATCGCGATGATGTCGTTGCCTTGACATAATCGCGATCGCGTCGTTACTGGGCGTGTTCTTCTTTGGTGTCGTTGCGTGAACGCAATCGCGATGATGTCGTTACTGGACATAATCGCGCGTCGTTACTGGGCGTGTTGTTGTTGGCGTCGTTGCGTAGGCCTTAATCGCGATGATGTCGTTGCACTGGACATAATCGCGTGGCGTCGTTACTGGGCGATGTTCTTCTTGGCGTCGTTGCGTAAGCGCAATCTTGATGGTGTCGTTGCACTGGACCGCAATCGATGCGTCGTTGCACGGGCGTCTTTGCTGCTGCTCTATAGGATAGATGCTCACAATACTCGGATGAATCGAGATATTGTCCTTGCGGATATGCTAGATGTCGCGGTGACGAATTGCCACGATGCCTTCGTTGGAGTGCGATGCCTGCAAATTTGACTTTATGCCAGCGCGGTGTGCTGAACTTTGTGCGCGTTTTGAACTTTGGATTGTGGATTGTTGTTGCCCTTACTGCTGCTGCTTTTTCTGCTTGCGATGTGAAGAGACTTTTCGCGTATTTTACGCTTTGGCTATTGCGCTACCTTACATTAACATGAAAAAACCTGCGCTCAAAGAAAATTTGTGAGTTTTTGGGGGGGGGGGTCGATTCGTATCTGACTTTGCCGCCTTGTCCCTTGATGTCCACGTGCCTGGCCTGTTTGGGTTTTCAACCCCTGTCTGACCTCTTTGAGATGTTTAGTAGTGCCCCAAAAACATTTTCCAAAAATGAAATGTTTTCATGAAGTATGCACGAAACATCTTTAGAAATAAACATTTATATGACATGCGTAAAAAATGTAAAAGCCTCGTCTAATTTGTCGAATATGACATGTATTTCGACCAAGCGAACATCCTTTGGAGTCTTTGTTATTGCCTTATCCGCGGTCGCGCGTCTCAATTTGATGTGTGTCGCGTGGGCGGAACTTAACCGTGATGAATTGCTCATATCGCTTTTGGAATAACTTCGGACATGTTTGTTGCTGTAGACAAATGGGAAGATTCCTAACGGTGTGGCCAGAAGCGGATTCGGGCGCTCACGTATCCCGTGAGAATCGGGTCATGGCGTAGTTCATTACAAGCGAATTTGGGTAAAATTCTAAAAGTGGGACGAAGCCGATATGGCGCCTACGTATCCGAGGAATCAGTCATAACGTAGTTCGGGTTACAAGTAAAGGGCTTTTGATTTGCGTGGCGAGACCTATATGGGCTCTGTCGTACCCAGAGAATGCGGCTTTTACAATATAAAGGGGATTACGGAAGACAAATACTCCTAGGCGTAATATCTCTTCTTTGCATCTGCGTTGATAGCCTTGGTCCGTACCTCGCCATCCATCTCGGCCAAGATTAGGGCCCTCCAGCAGTACTCGATGGACCGTATGGGCCGCGCCAATTAGGCGAACTTTCCTTTAGCTTCACTTTGATTCGAAATATGCGTTTCAAAACCAATTGTCGGTTTGAATAACCTTGGCCTTACTCTCTTGTTAAAAGCTCTAGCCATTACGCTTTGATATAGCGCCCATGATTGCATTCAACCTTTTTCGTCAATCAGCATCAGCGCTCATGCGATCTTGTATCCACCGGCCGCTCAACTCGGCTTCTTGGATGATTCTCAGCGATGGTATTTCCACCTCTGCTTTGGTATACGGCACATTCCATACACCAAAAGATGCGGCGTTGCCCGGTAGAAGTCCGGATTGTGGTGCGATAACCCAAGCGCGAAGGCAAATTCGTACCAATGTTTGTAGTTCTTGATCATCTTGCGCAATATCCTCTTGATGTTCTTATTGGCTGCTTCCTTGCTCCATTCGTAAATTCGATGCGGAGTGGAATTACGGTGGCGATCTTGAAATTTCCACATATCTCACGCATCAAATTCTGTTGAGATTGGTTAGTTATCGGTTCTGATTGATTCGGGAACCCCGAATCGGCAAATGATGTTGTTGCGACGAAGTCGACCACGCGCTTTTTCGTCATTGATGCGTGTGATGGCGCCTCTACCCGTTTAGTGAAATAGTCAATTGCTACGAGGATGAATCTGTGCCCGTTTGAAGCAGCGGGTTCAATGGGGCGATGACATCCATACCCCAATGCGAATGGCGAGGAGAACTTGTCACATTAAGCTCGGCAGGGCACTCGAATCAAATCTCGTAGATACGGCATTATCGACATTTACGCACAAGCGAATACAATCTGTTTCCATCGTCATCCAAAAGTAACTTTCGCTCATGAATCTTTTCGCCAAAGTGAAGCCGTTCGTATGAGGTCCACGCGTCCTCCGTGTATCTCTTACTAGCTTGCACGCCTCTTGAGCATCGACCATCTCAATAAGCCCGGATCTGAGTCGCCCGGTACAATTTCCCGTTCAAAAGAAATGATTTGCTAGTCTTGAAGTGTCTTCTTACGGATGTTGGTTATGCATACGGATATTCTCTGCTTTGAGGTACCTTTTGATGTCATGGTACCATGGATTGCCGTCTGTTTCCTCGTCTATATGGGAGCGATAAGCGTTTGCTCTAGCACGCTCATTTGTGATTGGATCGATGTAATTCTTGTCAGGATCTTTGAATCATGGAGGATAAGGTTGCCAATCGTCGGTAGTCGTTACGGATCCTCGGAACATGCCTAAATTCTATGTGGTGAACCTCTTACGTAATTCCTTCACGCAAAAGCGGTGGGAAGTATCTTCGTATTCTTGGTTGCCCATTCGCCATGTACTGATGGATCGATGAAGTCGAATCACCTATGACGGCGACTCTTGTATGTCGTATCTACGGCCATTCGAGCCCCGATATGCAAGCTTCGTATTCCGCCATATTGTTGGTGCATGGAAATCGAGCTTGCGGAAATCGGATAATCTTGACTGTTTACGAAACCAACTGCTCAATCGACTCGCTGAAATTTGCGCTCCGTGAAAAACATCCTCGGCGGGTAAACCTCGAGATATCTTCTCCGACAAACAATACCTCTTCATCGGAAAATAGGTTGAAGGGCTCGTACTCCTCGTATTTGGGTTCTCGGCAAGATGATCGGCTAATGCTGTCCTTTTCACGGCTCTGCGTGGCGTGAAGCGATGTCAAACTTCGCTCAACATAATTTGCCATTTCGCTAGTTTTCCGGTGGGCATGGGCTTGAAGGATATACTTAAGCGGATCCGTCCTCGAAATGAGATAAGTAGTGTATCGGAGTAGATAGTGTGCGAACTTACGGGTGACCCGAGTTAATGCGCAACAAATGCGTTCGGTGAGTATAACGAGCTTCGTATCGTGAACTTCTTACTCAAATAGTATATGGCACATTTCCTTTTTCACTGTTTCATCGTGTTGCCCACAGCGCGTCAAGCATTTTCTAACAGACAAATAGAGTAGCAAAGGTCTCGGTTACGGAGCCTAAATGGCGGATTAAACGGTATTCTTTGATTCTGTCAAAAGCACATTGGCAATCTGTTGTCCACTTGGTATTTGCATCCTTTTCAATAATTTGAATATCGGCTCGCATATCACGGTGGCGGGCTATGAACTGCTGATGTAGTTGAGGCGACGAGAAACTCATCGCGTCCTTTTTGCTTTTGGAGGAGGTAATTCTTGGATGGCTTTTATTTTGAGGTCTAGCTCAATCCTCTCCTGCTCACTATAAAACCCAGCGACTTCCTGCGGGGCGCAAATCGCGCTGCGAGTTGACTTCAAGTTATCTTGTCTTAGTCGTTGGAAAAATTTCTTGAAGTTTGCGAATGGTCCTCGCTTTTCGCGATTTGATGATGGCGTCGTCCATAGACCTCAATTTCTTTATGAATCATGTCGTGGAAGATGGTGGTCATGGCTCTCATGTAGGTGGCGCTGCGTTCTTGAGACGAGCGGCGTAACTCGATAATAGTACACCACGCGGGGTAGTGAATCTTGTCTTTCTGCGTCATCTTACGCCGTAAGGATCGATGATAGCGGCCAAAGCGATCGACGAGCGGCGTAGTTCATGCTTCGCGAATTATCGATGAGTATATGGATGTTTGGAAGAGGAAAGTCATCCTTGGTGGCTCTGTTGAGGTCTCTGTAATCGCGCGACTCGGACCTTTCCGTCTTTCTTCTTTCTGACGCGATATTTGCTAACCAAGTAGGATACTTTGCGGCTCGAATTACCTTTGCCTCAAGCTGTTTAGACACCTCTTCTTTGACCTTCAAACTTCGTATGCGGCAGATCTTTCTCGGCCTTTGTTTTACGGAAACAAGATGGTTCAATAGGTAACTTTGTGTGCGGCGATGTGCGTACTCGAACTGGCGTGTCCTCGTATGACCAAGCAAATACATCGATTATCTTGTTTGAGCTCAATTAATTCTTTCTTACGTGCGGCGTTTAGGTGGCGACTCTAGTCTCTTTCACGGTTCCTCATCGCTAAGTTTATTAACTCTGTTTCTTCCAAATTTGGTTTAGGCCTATTCTCAAGTTTTCGACTCTTGGCTAAGTTACGATTGCGGACATTCCTCTTGTTCCTCGGGGTTATGCTCGTCATTTGAACTTTGTTCGTTAGTCTCATTACATGTCATATTCGGCGTTATCAGCGGGTTTACTAATATGATCATTGAAAGAAAAATGCTTAAAGAATTTAATTTTAACACAAACAAAATCTTTTAAAAATTTGCAAAAATATCACGGAATTTATGATGAAAGTAAATTGCGAGATTAAAAACATATTAAGAATCATAAATGCATATACATTTTCTTTCTAGATAAAAGGTCACTTTGCTAGCACTTAATCATAAATTCTACCAAGCACCGGGCGGTCGGGGCGAGTGCAGTCGATTATTGAGTTTGTATCCGTGCTCTGCATCCCGAATGGTGAGCTCTCCTCGTGATCTCCTGCGATCGTGCAACAATATGCCTCATCATCACTATGAGCAGTTACGGAACCTGCTGCAAGATCATGCAGGTCATCTTCTCTCGGCATCTGGATGGTGTAGGCTTTGACGAATAGTGACTCGAGGCGGAATGGCGCGAGCGAGGAATGTATCCCTTCTTAGGAGGTTCGTGGTCACAAATCCTTGAAGTGGGCTGGTACCCCAAACCAAAAGTGTCTCTCTTCCCAAATAAGCTGGATAGGCTCTGTGATCCCGCTTCATCGACTCAGAGACCTCTGTAGGGCTCGTGTCAGTTTCTTAACATTTCCTTGGCCACCGTTTTGAGAAGCGTGGCGTTTGCGATGGCGGACCTACTTGCTCTCTTGATCTCATTAATATGAAAAACGAACCATCCATTGTTTCCATCTTCTATGGGGATTGCATAATCGGTGTTGATGCTCCCTTTTTATCTCCAAATACTACCACTTTGTGATTCCATATAAACTTTGAAGCGATGCGAGGTGGGCGGGGCGCACGGACCTCGTGGATCCACGGCCTTCCTATCAACGAGTTGTAACGTAGCAATATCGATATTTGAAATTCCACAGCAGATTGCGGTCCGATCCGCGGTGTGAGGTCCATTCGCCGACCCGACCTATGGACTCGTCGAAACCTTTGACTACGATATGACTTTCCACGAATTTTCTTACGATGCGCCCCGATTTCAACGATGTCGTCATGGGACAAATGTTGTGGTGAGCCTCGTCAATCGACCTTGTTGAAACAATCTTATCTGCGACTTGGATGGTGATATTCAATGCAAGGTTGTGTCGGCGCCCTCGGCGGGTAACTTCATCGTGAAAGGTGATTCTGCGGGCCTCTAGTACTGTCAGACCAAAGGCGCCAAGTTCCGTCTGTTGTACCCTCGGAGCGTATCGTCCTTCAGCCTCCATCAATGCGATCTGTGTGAGGCGAATCATTAACAATGAAAGTAGAAATATCTGCCGAGGTTTTCTTTAAGCGCTCTGACGGAATACTCTTTAGTGGGCATCTTCCTCCAAAATTCCTCGACTTGACCTCTGTCACGGGCTTCTTTGCGGTGCCTCCTTGGCTGCCTCTATAGGTGTGTAATACCTCCGACACAGTTATACTGCGGCGGTGACCATGACCGGCTTCCGCTTTCTCGCGATCCGTCTTGATCGGTGGCCCTTCGGCGCTGAATAAGCGTGATTGAACCTTTATGTCTCGGTGGTGCCGCTTTCCAGCTCAAATCTGCTTTCTTTCGAGGATTGGTGGCGGCGGCGAAAGCGAAGGTTCGACTCTTCCTCCGAGTGATCGGATGGTTCCCTCGAGTTGTATTCCTCATCGAGGGCTATCAAGTGTACATTGGCGTTGCCGTGGTTTGGCAGGATTATCATGCGTTTGGGCGAGATCCTTGGTGAATTACTCCTTCTTTGATCAACTCTTGATTTTGTCCACGAGGTGTAGCAACTTAGGTGTCATGCCACAGGCTGCTCAGTAATCTGTGGCGCTTATTCTCATCATACCATCTTGGGATAGGTGAGAATCCTCCAGGAATTGGTTGGATCAAACCTGCGGCTCGCGATCTTTCGTATATCACGGGGTATGGGTTGGCCCGATTGGGAGTGCGGGTTTTGGATGGTCTTCCTTCAAAATTCGTGTTTAGTGCAGGCGCGTTGGATGCTCTATGTTGTTGGCGGGCTTGATGGGCGGGTTGTGAAATTTGGATAAATGGGTGCTTAGGAAGCGTTATATATGGGTGTGTGTGGTAGGGTGTGGGGCGGTGTATAGTGAGGTGTAAAGTTTTGGTTCTTTGGTGTGGTAGTATGGGGTTTGATAGGGTGGGTTACGGTATGTTATGAATGCTTGGGTTTGCGTTCTTGTACAAACATGGAAGGGAAGCGTCTCCTTCTTCGGCAGAAGTACCGATCGTCCACATTGAATCGCCTTATTGGTTACTGTGATGCCGCGGTCGTAATCTGCGGTTTAATACCTTAACCTGCGAAGTCACCCATTCGGCGACCTCTGCAAAATTTCGCCCGATGGCGCTTATCATCCGCTCATAATAGGTTGCATCCTTCAAAGATTGTACAAATAGCGTGGTCGTCTCACTCTCGCGTGGGTGGTTGTACCTTTCTTGCCTCTGACGCCTGCATGGCGTACTCCTGAAAGTCTCAGTAGACTTCTTTTCCAACCGTTAGATAGAACACATCCACCGGTTTACGTGTTGAATCGAACCGCTCCACAAAGTCTTGGGCGATGCATTCCAATTATGCCATTTACGCGGATCACGGCTGGTGTACCAATCTATTGCCTCGCGGTTAAGCGAATGAACAACTTCATGATGGCCATTGGGTTCTTCCCTACCGATTAACTTCGCGATATGATCTCAAGTGTGCGAGGATTTCCCTTCCCGTCAAATAAATCGAACTTGGCACTTATATCGGCTGGCGGTTCCACATGCGGATGCGTGCAAAGATCTTCATAATCTAGTCGCCCGTGACCTTTATCCGATCGCGTACCACGGCGCTTCTTTCATTGTGAATCTCTCGGGCTCGTCATCGTCCATTTTGGCTCGGACTTCCTCTCCGTTTCTTCGTAATGATCCACTTGGTGAAGCGCGGGGACGGTAAAGGTTGGGTTTTGTTGTGTAAGTTAGGTATGGGTGGTTTCTTTGAAATTTGGTAGTGGGTATGGTGCGTGGGCATTGGTTGGCTTGGCGATTAGGGTGATTATGGTGAAGTGAGTAGGCGGAGGCGGAGTACATGGGCGATGGGAGGATCATTTTGAAGGTGAGGTTGATGATTGGCGGGCGGGGCGATTGGGTCGATGGCGGCGGCCTTTGTGGGAGTTTTGGGAATATGTGGTGGTGGAGGTCGATGCGGGGTGGTGCGAGATAGTGGCCCTTTGCTCGGCATAGGGGTATTCAAGCGATGGATAGGTTGGTCGATTAGTAGCCTCTCCATCTCGACTGCATATCGGCAATCATTGCGGCGGTGAGCAATACACTCTTCACTGTGGTGATATTCCTCATACGAAGTTTACATTTGTGAGGAATAATTCCCAACCGTTCGGCTCGGGCGCCCTGAGCGATCGTATCGTCATTTCTTGCCTTGGATGCGGTGAAGTGTGGATGCTCAGAGCATTTGTTGAGTCAAATCTGAACCGACCGCTTTGGGAAGATGATAAATCTTTCTAAAAGATGCAACAAGCGGCGTTAGCATAAGAACATAATTTGCAAGTATGTAGCGGATATATTGCACATAGCACGTTCAAGCGTTTCCTAATATGCAGGGGACCTCTATTATGCAGAGGTAGGCCTAAGCGTCATACATGCAAAGTCATGTTAGATGTACCCAACCGTTGTATCGAAATGCCTTTATTGGAAATAAAGTTAATTGAAATGATACTTTATAATAAAAACAATAAAAATCTCAAACTAAATAACTATGTAAATCGATGTGATGGTGAAGCTTAGGTTTTCTTTGGTATAGCTCACTTTGTTCCAAGTATTATCTTGCATCGTGCATTAGGGCCCACGTATGCAGGGTGATGACCTCTCGCGAGTTGATTGTCTTTCATTACGTCCCTTGCGGATGTCCTCAGCGCCTTGCTCCATACGGACTATATTCCATGCGATCTAGAAACCATGCTTGATACTGCAGGAGACCCTGCTTGGTCCTTCCGATTTCCATTTGGTCAATATGATACCATTCGCCAAAGGATGCGCGGCCGGGAGCGATGGTCTGGTCGGCCTGAATTTGGAGGCTCTCGTATCATTACGAGAGGATTACTTGTGTATGGCCAAGCTGCGAGATGCGGCGTAGTGGAGCATATGGTTGTAGTCCTTTTAGACCTATAAGTGCGATATAATACAATCCCTTAGGTCTCAGTAGACCGCTTTTGACCATGTGAAGCAATGGATACTTCCATTGAACTTGGCTGCTCTTTGCGGGATGCTAGATGCTTGTACGATCCTCTGTCTTGGCGGTGACACATGTAACCGTTCTTTCATAAAAGTGGAGATCTTGTTGTCATGTTGTGGCATACATCGGTCATGTTTGAGCGATAAAAATGTTCTATTGCCACATCGCAAAATGAGATTCTTGCGCTTGAAAGCTCGATTCACCATACACTTTGTTAACGCTATAAATAGTTACGCGAAGATCATGGCGTCGAGTGAGTTGTTTGCCACAGCGTCATCAAACAACGCTCTAACCACCGAACATATGCATGTCTGATCCTTCCGTGCTCGGCGGAAATAAAAGAATCACTAGGAAAGCCATAGCAAATGCAATAGGGCGTCTAACTCTCGATAGTGCGGTCGACAAAATTCATTTTAAACAATTTATATCCGTCTCGGCAACCATATCTCTCGTACAAGTAGTCTAGAAACCCAATTATTTTCAAAGCAACGCGAATTCTGCGGTATTCTTCAAACCCGGATCTGGGAGCTTTTTCACTGATGGCCATGGAATAAGCGGTTTCTGTCGTGATATGCTAAAGCGGTAAAATAGTGACTTCTTCCAGGTGGGGTTATTTGAAATCCACGAATTTGAAGGTGACTCGTCCGGATCCCAAAATTGGATCGATGCTCGACCAAATCTTGATCGGGAGATGTCGATTAACGAGTAAGGCGCTGACCTTACGATTGCCATTTGACTACCCAGTCGAATTTTGACCACCATGTCCTCGATTTGCTCGGAACCCCATTCACGTTACGATCGAGGATAGGTTCCATCTAAAAACAAATAAAGATGAGTATACATTTTCCAATTTAGGCATTTCAACCGGGCTTGGTTTTGTTTATCATGACTATACAACACATAATATGCTTTTGGGCGCGGGGTTATAATAACCCGTCGGCGATTTAGTCTTCTTAATTGTGGTGTCGATGCGAGGCCGATCCACCTAAGGTAAATGCATGCATGCCCTAAAATAAAGGTGGTATAGCTCATCTTAAGTTTCTAAGATTTGGCTTTTCTAGGCCTTGAGTTCCCGGCGGACAACTCGAGTGAGAAGGCTACGCGGTGATCAGACGAACGATCTAACTCATGCAGCGTATGACTCTCTTAAAATTTGGGTATTTGAAGAAATTTGCGGGTCTTGCGAAGCACACCAGGCGTGAGTGAGTGATAGTGTGATTTTCGAATGGAAGAAATATGAGCGGAATGCGGTTTAAGGAAGCGATAAAGCATGTAGCAATTAAAATAAACAAAATAAAATACAGCACACAGAATTAAATGCAAAAGTAATGCCAAATAATAACCCTAGGTCTGTTGTGGTTAAGAACCTAAAGTCCCCAGTGGAGTCGCCATTTCTGTCGCGCCCTTTTCCGGCCGCGGCTTTATTTTCTAAACTCCTGCTTAAATAAAATGTTAGAAAATAAAAATAAATAATGCTAAATGCTAAAATGCTAAAAGGGTAAAGAGTATTAAGATATTAAAATGCTAAAGGTAGTGCTAGAATGCTAAAGGATTAATTTTAAAGTAAAGGGTGCTAAAAGTGCTAAAGGGTCGCTAGAATGCTAAGGGTTGCGAGTCATACCTAATTAGTTTGGGTGAATTAGGACACCTAAATGTTAACTAGTTTAAAGTAACATTAACTCCGTTTAATGGTGTTAAACCTTAATGAGACTACGGGTAAGGGTTCTTTACTAATCTAGAGGAAGGGTTAGGCACCTCTAAGATCATTAACTTCGCGGTTGTCTGCCAAACCTAGGATAATTATATTAAAGAAAGCGCTTATTTTTGAAAATACTTTGAGTAAAGGGTGCTTTAAAAAGTGGGAAATCGTAAAAAGAATAATAAGGCTTGATTATAAAATACATGTGAGGTTATTTTTTTTTTGGATAAAAATATACATTTATAAGGGCATTGCAGAAATTGCATAAAAATACTTTATGAACCCGCGTATATGTTGCATTAGTTGAGGAAAGAATCGATTTTTGATAGAAAATGTATATTTAGACAAACACAAAGTGGACGTGGTATAGTTTATAAAAATACAGGTCTTGTTATAGGAAAGAGATTACTTTGAATTTGTGAGAAAAGATCATTCTTTGTTATGAGTTTAAAAAAAATCGGAATCTAGGCATGTTTGACAACATTAAAATAACCAAACTAAGGGTGAATTTCCATCTTAAACTAACCTCCAAATCTACTAAAGTCTAATTACTACAAGTATACTAAATCCAGTATTGTTCTAGCATTTCCATAATTGTATAGAGTTATACAATTTCATAATAAGAAAGAATAAAATAGCGAAATAAATAAAATAAAAAAAGTAAGGAGTTTAAGAGAAGTGACTAGGACGGATGAAGATATCATCCATACTATTTGTTTAGAAGTCTGAGGCGGGAGAATCACGAGGAACACAGGCGAGTCTTCGTTTGGCGAGAAATGTGGTGGGTCTCATATAAGACTCTTCGTTGCTCCCCGTGCGTTTCATGGAAAAATAAGAAGGGAAAGGATTAGCATACGTTCAAAGTTCATCAGACGTAACAAATGAGCATTTTATCTTGACACATGATTCGAAACTAAGCACATATGAGGGATTAGATTATTAAGCCAACAAGTAATCAGGATGACGGAAGGTAGATTCAAAGGGCAAATTCTAGGTTGCATTCGGGGGTAGCGACAACACGGAGGAAATCAAATGGGACAAACCCGGACATATAACATGATTCTTAGAATGATAAGAGTACTTGACAATGTATAGGGCATTGAGATTCGTATGCGCAAACCGATATAGAATACTAACATCAAGTCCTAACAAAACTCATTTCATTACTCAAGATAGCCTATTAGACTTTATTAGTACAACTAAATCGACCTATAGGATTAGGCAAAGAAAGATTAAGTTCTTATGTATCTAGACAAGACATAATAAGCATACAAGCGAATCAAACAATGCTATACCACCAGGGATAAGGGGATTGAGAGACATCTTATATGATTTGGATGACACAAGCATCTTTGGAATAATCACAAATGGGCCAGTTGGTGCAATAAAAAAAAAGCATACTTAATATATACCCGATTGGGTAATCAGATTACGTGTGTACATGAGCGAGGAGCACTAAGAACAACTATTTAGAGTGTGTCCTTTAAAAATTCTAAGATGTGATTTGAACAAAACATGCGGTTCCATATTTAAACCATCGATTAGGCGATTTCTTGCCATCGGCTAGCATGATACCTACGTGACTTAAACATACACCTGGTCCATAAAGCGATGAAGAATGCATTCAAACATGTGAAGCCATTTGCGAGTTACATGGCATAGAAATCTTCCTACTCGAACTCTTTTGCCCCCGAACAAATGCAATAGGTGACTTACACACCGACACCCGTTTGAGACATCTTAATGGTTGGCCAAGCATTTTAGACATTACCCAATGCAGATGCGATCTATATGACCGTCAAACATGTATTTAGACTAAGCGAGGCGTATATTAGCCTAAGATTCCCGAGCTAAAAATGCTTGATAAATAATGCCACGGACTCGAAACAATAACCAAATCTGCTGATCGAGTGGTCGAAGCGATCAACATTAGTTAAAGCAGGTCCAATCAACCCGATGAACCTGGCGATCATGACCATCGACTTAACACGCGCCTAACCCTCGTTGAAACATGCGCACATTAACGTTAAGCGAAATTCAAGACTATAAGGATAAAATATTACCTTCTAGGGTAGCGAACAAGGGCAGCAAATCAAGTCGTCGACCACTCGGGTTTCGGCTGCGATGCGAGATAGAGGCAAGGTTGATTTCTTGATTTCCTTACGAAATCGGAAGAAAAAGGGTTTGAGACCTCTGTTCTTGTGAAACTAAAGAAATTTGAGTCTTTGTGTTACCCTAGTGTTTACTATTGTTTCGATTGAATCCGGATCTGGATCTTTGTGTTATACTTGTGTTCACCACTTGTTTCGACTCCTCTTGAGCTCTCTCGAGAATTAGGCGCTTTATTGGTTTTGGGTGCCTCACGATTTGAGTCTCGCCGATGCCTATTAAATGCATAGTGGTTCTGTATTTATAGCTACGATTTGGGTCTAAGTTTGGTAAGTAATAAAGGTGATTTTGTGCGATTTATGCGAATCTTGGCGAGATTGAGGATGAAGATTTGTTACCGTCTAGGACTGATTTTAAATGCAATTTGGGCCAGTTTGGTGTAATATTGTTATATGATGTAAATGGTAAGTATGTAATGGTGATTTGGGCGAGATTTTTGGTGCTGGTTCTCGCTATGGCAAATTCTAGGAAAGGAAAGTGGGATTTTGGTCATGATCTGGCGGGATTTAGGGCGTGTGGGTAAGGGAGGCGGCGAGAAAGGCTTAGGGTTTTCTTTAGGCTTCTTTTTTTGTTTGGTTCGTCGACAGGGAGAGGTGAAAATGGTAAAGGGCTGAGAGGGGGCGAAGGTATAGGGAAATAAGGGATGTTGAGGTGGGTTGGGCTGGCGGGTGGGCTTGGGTAAAAGGGTTGGGCTGGGCGAATTAAGGTATTAGTTTTGGGTTGGGTAGAGTTTAGGTATTAAGTGTATTAGGTTAGTTTTAATTAGGCTTTTAATTAATTTAACTAGGTATTTAATTAGTGGTAAGTTATTATTAATTAATTAAACTAACAAATGTGATCAAATTGTTTAGGTGTTTTATTAATCTAATTGTTATGAAGGCGGCGTGCTATTTAATTAATGCTTAATACTTTAGACTGCGGCGCTATTATTATCTTATTATTGCATTATTGCGAAGTTAAATTAAAATTGAATTGAGTTTAGATTAAAATATTTAAATGCTAAATGCAAGTGTGATGTTTAAAGCTTTTATAAATGCGACGCTACTAAATGCATATATCAGATTAAAATTGATTTTAAATTACAAATGATTACTAATAAATGCGGCTATGCTACCTGACACGACGTTATCGCTAAATTATTTATTTTATGCATTTATTAATTACGACAAAGCTTAAAGTTAATGCGGGCGCGGGATTCTAAGTGTTTAAAACTCTACGTAAGACGCGATGCCATTATTAAATTATTTATTTATGCATGTATTTATGTTTTATCGCTGTATTTTATTATAAAAATTACTAAAAATTGTTTTACCAAATTAACCTAATTTTATAGTTAATGACTGGACGGGAGGGTCAAAATTGGGTGTCAACAAGGATATATATAGGACAAGGTAGAACCTGGATCTATCAAAGCATAAACATCACAGCAAGAAACCAACAATGTACCTGTGACGACATCGGGTGACGCCTCGCAGTCTGGCGGTGGACATAGCATAAATGCGGTTACGAGGACGTGGGCTGGAACCTCTACCACGACCCTGCGCGGCACTGTCGTAAATACCACGCCTCAGGCGCGCATCGCCAACGGCGATGAAGATCCGACCACGACCGTCGGTGAGCCATCATATTCCCGCCACGGGCGGACAATCTCTCCTCAAATGGCCCTGCTGGCCGCAAGAATAACAAGCTCCGGGAGGAACACGACACCCCCCATAATGGCAATCACCACATCGACCACACCGAGGCATAGGTGGCCTCATCTGACTGGAACTCTGGTCCTGCGAAACGAAGCCACGGAACCTGTCCGCTCCCGAATACTGCATGCGTCCGAAGATGGTGGAGGCGCTCTGGCCGGTGTGGTGCAAATCTGGTTTCTTCTTTGGGGTTGTCTACCTAAAACTACGGAGGACCCTGCTGTCACGGCCTCTTCTGGCGATACTGCCGATCCGTCGGCCCTGCGTTCCTCACACCAGTGCATGTGCTGCGTGCGGGCAATGTCGTGCCGGTGAAGAGCCACCCCGAGCAACTCTCGGCCAGTGATCATCGAGTCTGTGACATAACGATGCACCATCCTCATATGCGCTACGATGCGGGCACATACCTAGCCAATGAATCAAACTCCACGTTGTATTCGGACGTCGCCCATTCTGTCTCGGCGTCAAAAATCTATCGGTCGAGCCCTCGCCATCTGCGGAGGCAAGAAATGGCTAAGAATGCCTCACAGAACTTCGTCCCCAAGCGGTGAGCGCGTACTCCCCTCGGAGCAGTCCCCATGAATCATACGATCAGCTGCGTATCCGCGGCCGTGCGAACTTCAGCGCGGCTCGATCTCTGAAGCCGATCACCGCCATGATCACGCAAGCGTCGGATAAACTCACGAGATCATCCTCGAGTCTCGACCGTAAAACTACGGTGGGCTACAACTCAAAAAGTCCTCGATCTCGAGCTAGCGGCTCTGTCTTTGAACTACTGGTCTGGCCGAGCTGCTATCTCCAACCTATCCTCTGTCGCCACGATCACGGCGATGGCGGCTATCTCCTTGTAGCCCATATCCTCCGCCTGGCGGATGGAGGCTCGGTCTCGCGGTCTCGGTGATCGCTGCTGCGCCTCGACTCTTTGGGGTTGGCGGCGTCGTAGAACTTCGCCGTCAAACACCTCGTCACAGTAAGGGCCAGGGCACGTGCTGGTGACCCTCGGTGCCCTGCGGTAGTTCCTCTGCTGCCTTGCCGCACGAGTGCGGTTGCCTTGCGCGGAGACATAAGCGTCTGAGGAAAAATCGTCGGAGGAAATTCAACCTATAGCGGCTACTATTGCACGATCTTAGAGTGAAAGAATGAAATCAATCCTAAATATCCTGCGCCCACGATTATAGATGTGGTGCACAACACACCGATAATCAAGACTACTAGATACGGCTGTAGACTCGCCAGAAATTAAGCGCTCACGATACCACTTTTGTCACGACCGAACCGGACGTGGCCAGGTGCCTTAACGGGCACCCTAGTGACACAACATCGAGAAAACCGGAATATAAACTCAAGATAAACAACCATTAAAAATAGAATAGTCTAGCCCAAAATGGCTAACCCAAAAGTACATAAACGACGATTACATCCTTAACGAATCAAGTTCGACAAGACTACAGGCCTCTAGAATGACTAACACTATGACGGGACGGGGCCCGTCATGCCACTGAATGTACAAAATATCAACGACTCGGAGAACCATACAAAAGTCGAGCCTCAGAAGAAATGGAGCTCACGACACTGAGTACAAGATCCTAGGAATGAGGATCTACCACCTTTCACCTGCGGCATGACGCGGCCCCCAGAAAGGGTCGATGCATGACGTACCAAGTATGTAAAGCGGAAAATCGTAGTAATATCATAAGTCCAAAAATGTCTTGAAGTTATAGATAAAATCAAATTATGTTACTGTGCCTTACTAATAATGAGAGTAACAAGTATAAGTTCTATAGCATAAAAATAGGAGGCTCGCGATCAAAGCAGGTACCTCGCAGTAGTATCATTAAGCGATCCTACTCACGGGACTATTTCACCCGCATAGGTCTGTGGACCCGCGTGAGGTCATCCGCCTCGTCATAGGACTATTTCACACGCGTGGGACTATTTCACCCGCGTGGATCCTGTGGATCGCGTGATACCATCGCGTACTCGCGTGGGACTATTTCACCGCGTGGATCATGGTCGGATCTGCATGAGTCTGGCGCGCGCTCGCGTCATGGGTAGCAAATCCATGGCATAAATAATAACGGGGTTTACAGTAACAATATAAATATATATAACATAGCTCATCCGGCTATTAAACATAACATAAGCACTACCGGCCTATCACATCACAACATAAGCACTACCGGCCTATCACATCACAACATAAGCACTACCGGCCTATCACATCACAACATAAGCACTACCGGCCTATCATAACTTAAGCACGTTAAGAATCACCTAACTTCTTATTAATAGTATTAATACATCCTCTCATTTTAGTATACCTAAGGCACGATCATGTCTTTTAATAAAAAAAATCCGGGAATTTAACCCAAGTATCATGTACCTCTACCCTTTTAAGAAATAACTCTTTTTATACAAAAATTCCAAGATGCTAATCACCATAGTATCAAGTTAGGATTTCTTTTCAAAGAAAGTCACATTTCCTTTTAAAACTATCTCAAGCTTCTAAATTAAGTGACTTCATTTCTTGTAAAACCTTAGGCAATTCATGCCTTAAAACCATTTTCCTTCCACAAGTTCAAATCATCAAAACCTTTCTCCATTAGACTTTCACAAACTAATATAACCAACTCCCCATAAAGCCGTTATATTAAAGTTAAATAATAGTAAAACACATTCCCTTAAGTCCAAGGGATTTCTATACTTTTCTTTTAAAAAGAAGCAAGTATCAAATACTTATAACAAACGAAGATTTCCAAATCTTGTCGTCTCTGCGTACTACATAGGTATAACTAATCATGCTCGAGAGATAGGAAAGCTCCACATACCTCTTGGTCGATCCACAAGCTAAGTCGATTTACATGCGTAGTATGTCAACCTAAAATGACCACAATCGTTTATCAAGCTCTAATTACAATGCAGAATTTTTCCAAGTTAAAGTCACCAATTTCCTACGGAAAATTGGGCAGCGTTTCCTTTGTTTCTACATACATTGCCACCTTTTCCAAGGTCGATTTTTAACGCTCAAATGCCATGTTTAAGGCTCAACAACCAACCAACACCAGAGGATTACACACCAAACTTTGGTGTGTAAAATTCAACCCACAAGTTACAACAACTAACCCAACAAGTCTAATGTAGTATTTAGGCAACAACATGCTCATAATATCCCCTAACCAATTCTTTCATAATCACACCCATTTCTTACATGCAACTACTCTAAGTGCATTTTTCCAACTACAAGTTCTTCCTATTAAACATGCAACACTGATACCAACTACTGAGAAGAAATGTTACCTTAAGTTTTAGCCAAACTTGTTCCAACACCTTGCTAGCCTTTTCTCCAAGAACACCACCACAAACAGTCTTCACAAGCTTGTAATAACCTTTCCTTCCTATTACACTTTTGATTTTCCCTTAGGCTAGAATTCCTCTTGGGAATTTAGAGAAGGATGAGCTTTTAACTTAGAGAGAGATGGAGTGTAAAGATGAAAAGTTGAAAGAAATGTCCAAGTCTTGGTCAATATAATGCATGTGAGAAAATCGGATGGGGACACTTGTCACCCTCCCATGGCCTCTTTTAAAACAAAATCAGACTTTCTAAGTTTTTCGCCCAAATTTCCCGCCTCGGCGCGCGGCCGATTCTGGCGCGTGGCCGTGACTCTGCGGACCCCGGATCTTTCGGCGTCGCGGCGCATTTCCCGGCCGCGTACTGGAACTCAGCGCCTCGCACTTCACCGCGCCGCAGCGCGCGACCCTCGGCCGTGCGGCTCTCGAGCCACGAGCGTGTTTCTCTAATTTCTCGCACGGCCCCACACGCACGGCCCGAACCACGGGGTATAACATTTATGTAGGTAAGAAAATGCTTTGTGGTTTCAAAGGGTAACTGATTTGACTTATAATGGATTTGATGTGTAGTAATAAAAAACTTGAAGTGTTTCAAAAAGACCTTTTTGAAAGAAGAGTAATACTGGGCTTTGAAAACATAAGAGTTGTACTAGCTTTATGGGAAGTTAGGTATAACGTCTTAAGAGTGATAAAAAGAATGGTTTACTGATTTTTTGAAGATAAGAGACTTGACTTAATGGTATTGATATGAATTTTGTTAAAAGTGTGAAACCTCATTCGTGAGTAATGAGTACTTGGTTTTAAAAGGAAAAATGTTTTACTGATTTCGGAAATCAGAATGAGTATCGACAAACCACTGCAGCGTTAATAAAGGAAAATGTATTGAATAATGAAGTATGGTATTAAAACCAGTAGAAATCTCCATCTGCATAGAAGCTAAGATGAGACAAAATTATATTACATTTCTTAGATCATGGCTGCTTAATAAGATTGATTATAAACAAGAATAACCTACTCACATATAAGACATATGTTTCTCAAAACGTTTAAAGGAGAATTATGTTTTAAAGGATTAAAACTATGAACTACGAAACCTTTTCTAAAATGAGAAACTTGAGCATTTGTAATTAGGCAAACTTGAACGTTTGGAAAATAAGGTTGTTACTTGATTTTACAAAGGAAAGCATTTTGGTTTACTTAACAATGTTAGTCACTCTATTTTTTATACTACGGGTGTCGGGTGACCTTTGTAAAAGAAATGGATCTTTAAAAGGAATTTAACGTACGTAGTACTTTAGGGTTAAAACACGGACTTTGGCATAAACTGAAAGTACTTTGAGTTGTGTATAACTTGCTTATGCTTGTTGTCGTGAAGCTTGCTATGCTTGTTGTTGTGAAGCTTGCCTATGCTTGTTGTTGTGAAACTTGCCTATGCTTGTTGTGATAGCCTTTGTTGTATTTACGTACCGCGTCTCTCGATGGAGTAGGTTGATTTGTTATGAGCGATTCTACAAGGTCCCGAGATGGGCGCGAACGCGTGTTCCATCGATTATACCGAGTCGCGAGATGGCGAGGACACGTATTCCATCGATTATACACCGGTCCCACGAGATGGGCGAGGACACGTATTCCATCGATTATACAGAGTCGCGAGATGGCGAGGACACGTATTTCATCGATTTTACCGAGTCGCGAGATGGCGAGGGACGTATTTTATCGATTATACACCGAGTCCCGTAGGATGGGCGGACACGTATTTCATCTGGTTATCATACATGTCTCTGCTTTATATAGACTATTATGATTTCATTCTGATCTTTTCTGATTTCACATACTTGGTACTTGTTATCTTGACCTCCTTGAAATGCGTTCATCTGCAGTGAAAGTACATCGGTTGTGGATCTCGCTCATAGGATCACGATTCGTGTCGGGAAGCCCGTTCTTGGAGGCTTATCTTTTGGTATGTTACCACAGTGCAGTAGATTCTTATACATTGAGGTATGGCGGGGCCACTGTCGTCATGCATTGTAAAAATCTTAGAGTGCATGCCTTTATTGTGGCGGGGTTTGTAAAAGGATAAGCGTTGGGTATTTATGTATATATATGATGAAGGCAAGCTGTTTTGGTTGGCTTTGTTTATTTATCTTGTCTCTTAATTCATGTTCGTATTTTTATTTCGCTGATTTTCTCGATGTTGTATCACTAGGGTGCGGGGTAAGGCACGATCCACGGGCCGAGTTGGTCGTGACAAAAGTGGTATCGAGCGATTAGTCCTCGGAAAGTGTCTACAGACCGTGTCTAGTAAGTCTTGATTATCGGTGTGTTGTGCACCACATCTATAATCGGAGGCTATAGGACATTTAGGATTAGTTTCCATTCTTCTCATTACGAGATCGTGCCACTAGAGTGTGTGATAAGTTGGGCCCACATGGCGTATTCCTTTTCTTTACGATTATGCCTCGCGTAAAACCTGAGCCCAGATGGGCAAGCGATCGAGGAGGCGTTAGTGAGATCTGAGAGAATGCGAGCGCGAACCGGTCGATGCGAGCAGTGCCTTCCGGCGAGTTTAGCCTTGCGCGCACAGCGAGTTTAAGCGCGGCGATGGCTGCTGAGACTCTGATACTGAGCCTCGGTCCCGGCTGGAAGCGAGATGAGATGGGTACAAGAGATGGCGATTCTTGGCGAGTCGTGGCGGATATGAGATAAGTGAATCGGCGATTCGGCCCGATAGCACCGTAGTTCACCCAGGCGAGCGGTTTGAGGCTACGTGACTTTACGAGTTGTAGCCCTTGATGTTCTATGGATCGAGAGGCGAGGATGACCCTCGGGAGTTTATCAAGCGACTCTGGATCGTGAGTGATCGAGTCTCGAGGCGAGTCGGTGGTATTGGGTTCGCGTCAGTGCGTGATCTGCTGATTGGGTTTGATTCATGGGAGTTGTCGGGAAGAGCATGCACTTCGGCCGTATGGGACGAGTTCTCAAGGCTTTTCTTGCACATTTCTTGCCCGCGGATGAGAGGGCTCGGTAAGCAATTTTTAGCGTTGAGGCGGGGCGGGCGGGCGGTTAGAAGTACAATGTGGAGTTCGACTCATTAGCTCGGTATGTTCTCATTGTGGTAGTGATATGGAGGGCGAGTACACCGCTACGTCAGGTGGATGATTACTTGGCGAGAGGCTTATGCGGGTGTAGCTCTTCACCGGGCATAGACATTGCCGCGTCTGGCTCATGCACTAGGATGTGAGGCACGGAGAGGTCGGCGGAATGGCCGAGATCGGCGAAGAAGAGGCGAGCAGCGAGGTCGCTGGTAACTTTGAGGCGGACCGCCTCGTGATCTAGTTATGTACCTCCGCGATGCAGTGGTCCCCGCGATCATCGGGGCGTTCGGGGTATTGGGGCTGAGTGAGCTCGGGGCTTAGTTGCGAGATATACATGGGTTCTAGCGATCGGGTTGAGTTTTCCTCGGTGTACGCGATGTGGCGAGCGTCATCCCGAGAATGTCGTCTTTCTTGGTGCTTGTTTTCTGCGCCGTCGAGCCCGTATAATGACATCTAGTAGGAAGGATGCAAGCAGAATGACTCGACCCTAGGGTCGATGGCGGGTTCATCGCGCCTACGGTATGCGCCTGCGAGCTTATGATTAGAGTGAAGCGGTAGATTCAGTATATCCTTAACCTCAGAGATTTGTATGCATGATATAATGACGCCTTTATTGTGTGCTACGTTCGGATAGCATTATGTTGGTTATGAGTTAGAAAGTATGGTTAGTTGAAAGGATATGTATGGGGGCATGGAAAGTGTGAACCTTAGAATATTTCGTGTTGAGACCTTAGAGGTAAGGTCATCTTGAATAAAAGATTTCTGGTTAGTCTTTGTTGAAATACTTGGTTGCGTATAAATGTGTTGTAGGATAAGTCCATGGGTAGTGTGAAATGGAAGTGGTAGCTTTCATGATGTGAGTTAGTAATTGTTGTGTCGGGAACAAGGGTTTGGCGCGATTGTGGGTCGGGTTGAGGGCGTGTTGCGGGTCAACCGTGGCGGTTTAAGGTAAGTCGATTCTGGGTGGTTCGCCGGATGGTAGGGTCACGAGGTGCTAGGCCCAGTTTAGATGACCATCGTATGAGTTCGAGGATATGTTCGACGAGCGGATCGTGAAGGCGGGAATGGCCTTAAGGAAGATCGAGGCTAGTAAGATGACCAAGTTTGGAGTAGTGACTCCAAAGTTTTGGAAAGCGAAGTGTGGTGCGTATACTAGAAGAGTTCAAGTGTTCGAGAAGAGTACGACGAGTAAGGGTGAAGCGGCGTGTATTGCGAGCATAAATATGATCATTTCTTGTGAAGGGAGAAGGTGTGAAGGATGTATATTTTAGACCTCGGGGATCGCATGCGATCGGTACCATTTGTTGGGTCGTAGGGTGACACTAGAACCTCGCGGCAAAGTGACAAAAGTTTGTGATGTTAGAGGTGTTTCATCGTGGACTTGGATGTAAGTATTTGCGCGGGTGTTTCGTGGCCAGTTGTGGCGTTGGCAACTTATTAGAAGAACTTTATCGTTATCCGTCTTGAGAAGGAACATTCGGGACGAATGTTTCTAAGGAGGAGAATGTTATACCCGTATTTCCAGTATATGCGTGAGGCGTGCGTATAAAATTTGAGCCTTAAAGTTTTGGCAAATTCGAAATTTGGGCACAGTGCAGAAAGAGTCGTTTTCAGGCGAAGCGTTTCCACGACTTACGTAGGGAAAATTCCGGCTATGTCATTTATAATTTTGCGGATTTTTAGAGAGGCGAAACATTTTGGACCAGCGGGAGGGTGACAAGTGTCACCTCACATTGGAAGAAGTGGACGGCAAAGTGGGCGAGAAAGGTGGCATGGTTAGGTAGGATATTTTGTGCAAGTTGTGTGGTAGATGGATAAGGTGCACATGGCTTGATCCTAGCCCTACACTTGCCTAACACTTGGCTTGATCTTGGCCGTTGGTTGGCCTTTGCTTGACCTATAAATACCCTCTAAGTGATGAACTTTCTTCGTCAAAATCATTTGCTAAGTGTTAAAAATCCCTCCCTTTAGTGTTGAGTTCGTCCAACTCCTCCCCTCTTTTGAGAGTCTTGGCGAGGGCCTCCTCCTCCCTTTGTAGTGCCCTAGCCGTGGGTACACCCCTAGCCTTGTTGTCTCGTATAAATACCCTTTTTTTGGTATAGAAATACTCTCCAAGTATTGTTATAATGCCCAAATACCTTGCCCAAATACCTTGTAGTATTCCCAGTTACACTTATACAAAAGCCCAGAAAATACTATTATACTTCCTCGATCCAAAACGAAACCACAGGAAAACCTTCATAGTCGGTTGAAGTGTTAAGTAGAAGTTGGTTAGAACTTCTAAGGGTTGTTTGGAGGCGGGTTGGAGCGCGCGGAGTAGGAGCTAAACCTTGCTCGGGATCGACATATAAACTCGGATAATTTTGGGCTTATCAAGGTAAACACTCTTGACCTTACATTTGTAATTGGAAATTACATGTTGTTGGAATATATAGTTAAGGTATACTATATATAGAATTGAACATAGTTGTGCGGCAATGTCTTTTGACTTAAGCTGAATAATACTTACGGCAATGTCTTTGCGACTTAAGCTGAATTTAAATAAGAGAAGCGAATGTAATTACATAGGGTGTATTCTGATGAGACTTGTGTAGCATTCTGTGAGTAGAATTGTACACGTCAGGTTAGGCGTGCAAACCCCACTGGTTGGCTTGGTAGCGGCCTCGATAGAGGAGGATTCTGCATGTTGCGGGGAGGAGAGTCTTTGCGAATTTTACGTAGAATATTCTACATTGAGATCTAGGATGTTAATAGGCGCGCCTTGTGGCCTCTATAGGTTGAAGTACTACGTATGGCGTGATCTACTTGGCAGGAGTAGCCAAGCGGTTTGAGGTACTTGGAGCACTTTGCTATTAGTCGATAATCGTCGCGGTATGTGAACCTCTTCCTATCTGTTCTAGTACGATATGTGTATAACTATGTAATGCGGTAGGCGTACATGTGTTTAATGTATTTGATTGGTTTGAAACATAAAGTGTTATAACGGCTTTATGGGAAGTTGGTTATATGACTTTATGTAGGTAAGAAAATGCTTTGTGGTTTCAAAGGGTAGCGGTTGACTTATAACGGATTTGATGTGTAGTAATAAAAAACTTGAAGTGTTTCAAAAGACCTTTTTGAAAGAAGAGTATCTTGGCTTTGAAAACATAAGAGTTGTACTAGCTTTATGGGAAGTTAGGTATAACGTCTTAAGAGTGATAAAAGAATGGTTTCTTGATTTTTGAAGATAAGAGACTTGACTTAATGGTATTGATATGAATTTTGTTAAAAGTGTGAAACCTCATTCGTGAGTAATGAGTACTTGGTTTTAAAAGGAAAAATGTTTCTTGATTTGAAATCGGAATGAGTATCGACAAACCACTGCAGCGTTAATAAAGGAAAATGTATTGAATAATGAAGTATGGTATTAAAACCAGTAGAAATCTCCATCTGCATAGAAGCTAAGATGAGACAAAATTATATTACATTTCTTAGATCATGCATTTGCTTAATAAGATTGATTATAAACAAGAATAACCTACTCACATATAAGACATATGTTTCTCAAGCGTTTAAAGGAGAATTATGTTTTAAAGGATTAAAACTATGAACTACGAAACCTTTTCTAAAATGAGAAACTTGAGCATTTGTAATTAGGCAAACTTGAACGTTTGGAAAATAAGGTTGTTACTTGATTTTACAAAGGAAAGCATTTTGGTTTACTTAACAATGTTAGTCACTCTATTTTTTTATACTACGGGTGTCGGGTGACCTTTGTAAAAGAAATGGATCTTTAAAAGGAATTTAACGTACGTAGTACTTTAGGGTTAAAACCCGGACTTTGGCATAAAATGAAAGTACTTTGAGTTGTGTATAACTTGCCTATGCTTGTTGTCGTGAAGCTTACTATCTTGTTGTTGTGAAGCTTGCCTATGCTTGTTGTTGTGAAACTTGCCTATGCTTGTTGTGATAGCCTTTGTTGTATTTACATGCCGCGTCTCTCGATGGAGGCGGTTGATTTGTTATGAGCGATTACACCGAGTCGCGAGATGGCGAGACACGTATTCCATCGATTATACACGAGTCTACGAGATGGGCGAGACACGTATTCCATCGATTATACAGAGTCCCGAGATGGCGAGGACACGTATTTCATCCGATTTTGCAGAGTCCCGAGATGGCGAGGACACGTATTTTATCGATTATACACCGAGTCCCGGGATGGGCGGGACACGTATTTCATCCGGTTATCATACATGTCTCTGCTTTATATAGATTATTATGATTTCATTCTGATCTTTTCTGATTTCACATACTTGGTACTGTTATGCGACCTCGCCCGAAGTGCGTTCATCTACGCAGTGGAAGTACATCGGTTGTGGATCCTCGCTCATAGGATCACGATTCGATGTCGGAAGCCCCATTCTTGAGGCTTATCTTTTGGTATGTTACCACAGTGCAGCAGATTCTTATACATTCGAGGTATGGCGGGGCCTGTCCGTCATATTATTGTAAAAATCTTAAGTGCATGCTTTTATTGTGGCGGGGTTTGTAAAAAGGATAAGCGTTCGGGTATTTATGTATATATATGATGAAGGCAAGCTTTTGGTTGGCTTTGTTTATTTATCTTGTCTCTTAATTCATGTATGTATTTTATTTATTGATTTTCTCACGATGTTGTATCACTAGGGTGCGGGGTAAGGCACGATCCACGGGCGGGTTGGTCGTGTGACAATATCGATCAATCGCGATGAGAATTCGAAAAATCCAGAATCGCTGAAAAATTAAATCGCGAAGGAACAGAATCGCGGTTTTCTTCTGAAAAATGAAAAATTGCGCCTGAATATCGAGGAGTTGATAGAACATATTGAGGTGAAAATCAGAAGGGCAGGAACTGAGAAAAATCTAAATCGCGATTTTCGTCTGAAAATCAGAATTGAAGATCGATTGAGAGATCGAAGTGGTTGTTTTCCAGATTAGAGTGATTCAACACAGAGTGATTCTATCTGGATCGAATCGAATTCTGAAACATATTGAGGAGGAATTGCCGAGATCGAATAGAGCCATCGCGCGATCGAAGAACGAATTGAAGGAGTCGAGGAATCGAAATCGACAGAGTATTGAGGTAATCTCTGTAGGATATAGATTGATTCTGTTGCGAGTGACACAGAATCGACAGAGAATCAAAGATCGATTCATCCTATTTTATTAACTGCTTTTGATTATCGCATTTGTCGATATAGTCGTATGGAGATGTTATCGTTTTCTGTGGATACACTCCGTCTTTGGCTATCGTTGTGATGTCGCAGATCGCCGAGGATAGTCGAGTTCCTGGAAATTCAACTTCATTTTTTCTGTGTTGGTGAATCATTTAAAATTGAATTTGTGTTGACGAATTGGAGAAAAATGGTGTTCGTCGTTATTGTATTAGTTTCTATTATGTGTTGGTGAATTGTTTTATGTGGTTAAAGTTGTATTTGTGTTGGTGAATTGACGAATTTGAGAAAAAGTGTCGAGTTCGTCGTTGTTTGGTGCTCATAAAGCAGAAACTGTTGTGTTGGCTTGTTGTTGTTGTTTCTACTGTGGCTACTAACGTGGCTTGTTGTTGTCCAGTGTTATTGTTGTTTTTGAAATATACTGGTGTTGTTGTGTGCTTCTGAGAGAGAATACTGGGGGTGAATATTCGGGATTGGAGCATGAGGTTGTTCTCAGTGTCGTAGAGAGCTTGAAGATAGACTAGGGACTGCAGTGAAACATGTAATTGCTGAAGGTAAATATATGATGATAGAAGGATTGAGGAGTTTTCAGCGACAAATTGACTGAGAACTGATGGATGCTTCGTCGAAGACAATATGGATTGAGTTGAAGCTCAATTCAAAGAGTTATTCACAGGTCGATCAAGTGTTAGATTGCCTGTTTTTATATGTGTAGATTAGGATAGGAGAATCGAAAGATTTCTAGCCGGAATTGGACTATAAATTGAGGGAGATTCCGCTGCATATCTGAGCTTATTGAAATAACTTGCGTGATGAGAATCGAGGGATTCTCTAGTCCGAGCGAGACTAGAGAAGGAGGGGTTCTTGCCGCTTATTGAAATAGCTTGCGTGATGAGAATCAAGGGATTATCTAGTCCAAGAGAGACTAGAGAACGATGGGTTCTTACCGCCATTTTACATAAGGAGAATCGAAAGATTCTCTAGTCCGAGTAAGACTAGAGAACGAGGGGTTCTTCATTATTGTTGTGAGAGTTGAAACTCCTGCTTAAAAGTGATTAATGATGTAGTTGCTGCTGCAATTGGAAGGGATTGTTGGGACTGTGCAGCAGGTGTTACTGCTGCTGATATTAGTGTGCTACTACAGTGTTTGCAGCCGAGGTTACTGCAGGACTGATTTTTGTGGCTTCTTTTGCTGGTTTTCATCCAACTCTGATTCTGTTTGGAGATCATCTATTGAGGAGATGAGACTGCTATGGATCTGAAAATGAAAGAAAAAATCTGAGTACTGCTCAGAACAAGCTACTGGTGTGGCTGTTGTTATTGTTAAAAACCTGCTGGAATTAATATGCAGGTGCTGGAATTAATATGCAACAGTTGCACCTGCAGATGCTATGTTACTGGAAAATCGATCAGTGATTTTCTTTGAAAATTCTTCTTGATATTTCTTTGAAGATGTTAGTCTTTGCGATTGTGTTCTTTGCTCACTGATGTTGCTGCTCACTGTGCTGCAATTGTTCTCTAATGTTGTTGCTTGCTGTTGTCAAGAATTTTGTGATGTTGATGTTGTGGATATTATGTTGTTTTTGTTGAAACTACTACTATCAACTGCTGGAATTTTGATGTGGTATTCTGCAAAGGGAACCTCAGCTCAATGAGTAGAATTATGGAAGCTCTGAACCTTTTTAGTATGACCACTGGTCTTATTGCAAAAATGGACAAATCAAGTATGTTTCTAGCAGGTGTGGATGACACTATAAAAACTTATTACTGGCAAGATCAGGATTTGTACTGGGCTCATTTCCAAGAACAAGTTGGACTGTCATTTGTTAGTAGAGAAAATCACCCGGAGAATCAGTCACATATTCAACGCATTTGTCAAATGATGCATATTGAAAGATGTGGGCAGTATCTGTAGAGAATACTTGTGTAGCAGATTGCCAATCTAATGGGATAAGGACTGGATCACTGGTGTCTGGCTCAGCATCAGTCTGCTAGTAGAAAGCAAAGAAGATGTATGCATCCTTATAATGTTTCCAATAACTTCTGATGATGTGAAGGGCCAGGAGCAGGATATAACATAAACATTTTTTGGGAGAATGGCAGCAGATGCACTGATAGGTGTTTGCTGATGTGGTTTTTGTTCCTGCTGCACAACTGTTGGTGTTCCTGCTGCAGAGGGTGCTCTTGCTGCTTCTGTGATGACTATTACTGATGCTTGAGCAGTAGCATCTATTGGTGTGGTAGCTGTTGTGCTGCTGTCTAGTATTGCTTTCAAGCTAGGATTGAAATCGCTATTTTCAGTTCCTAGCTTGAGGGGGTGTTGAGATATACCACATATATACGTTGTGTATATATGTGGTTAGTTTGTTATTTTGTTCATTAGATATTTATTATTAGAGATATTTAATTTGATTAGATATTTTGTCATTAGGGGATAGTTATTGTGATAGTTAGTCACTTATTATAAATAGGGGACTATCTTGTATTTCTTAGTTTTAGAGAGGCATAATCAGAATATACAAAAGAGCACATTTCAGCTCCCAAATATCCTCTCTCGTTCTACGCTTCTTCTTCTCTCAACTTCTCTTCTACTGTTTCTTCTCTGATTTCACTTCTGGTTCAGAATTTAACATGTTCGGTATGAAAATATTTTTTAATTTTTTCATGTTTGATGGATTAAAAAAAATTAAAAATATTTCTGTAAGAAAATAATTTTTTTGAAAACGAGGAAAAATGTCTTCAAAGTAAAAAAAACAAGTTCCACAAGTGTCATTCCACATTGATTGTGTCATCCGACCCTCCAACATACCTCATCTTCACCCCACCCCGCAAACAGAGGCGATTTTATGTAGTAAAAAATGGCTCACGTGAATCCATGGTCATTCGACTAAACTCGATATATTATGTGTATAATTTTTAAAATATATTTAATATTAACTGAAGAAACTCATGATCAATCCAATCTGAGTGGAGCACTAGTTAGGTGCAAGGCTTAAGTCGTAAGGTCCAGGGATCAAAGCCTAGTATTTGCACTTCTTGAGTTTCTTTTTTTAATTTCTGAATAGCCTTCAATGTTTTCCCTTTTTATATTACTTGTAATTACCCTAAAGGCTAAATCAATATACGCAGACGAAGTAGAAGCGCGAAATAAAAAGGCATGAACCAATGAACCAAAAAATTAATGGTGAATCTATCTTCTTAAAATCATATATTCGCCTCTCTCCGTAACCCCATTTTGACCATCCAACCCTTATAGCCACCACCCCACACCCTACTCTCACTCCGACCTCTCAGTATTTGTCTAGAATATATATAAATATTTTTAGAATAATATTTTTTAATTACATACCTAACACAAAAACTAAGTAAAAATCCTACTTATTTTTGTAAACATTTTTCTTCCAACCGAATGCTTCCCCTAATCTTTCCCGTTTTTCCAAGTTCTGTCCCTAACACAGTACCACTTACGTGTAATTTTACTATTCAACGAGTCAATGGACTCAAACTGACATAACACATGTTGCAACATTATTTTAGAAAGGCTTAAGTCATCGACAATCATCTAAATTTATCCACAGATTCCACTTACACATCTCAGTGCATGTTTGGATTAGCTCAATTCTGGGTATATATTTTTGTGAAAATCAGAAGATTTGTAATATGAATACCTTTACGCTTTGCAGAGATATAAGGCGTCATTTTAGAATTCCATTTCCTAGTACCATGACCAAAATGAACTCCGGTTTCCTTATTTGGTGTACCTACTTTAATTCTACCAAAATTAATTCTGGCAGAAGCAATTTTGTCATTTATTTCAATTTGAATTTTACCATTTTCCTTTATTACCCTCTTTAATTTTTATCAACAACTCTATTCACTTTCATTACTCTCTTTAAATATCTAAAAATAATTACTAAAAAAAATTCAAATATACAACTTTCATTACCCTCTTTAAATATCTATAAATAGTTACTAAAAAAATAAAATATAACCCATTCGGAATTGCAATTACCTCGACGAGGTTTGAGACAAGCAACATGAATCATAGAATTAGCGCCACAATTCATCATTAGGAATTAATCGTCATCAAGGGAAAAACATTGGGACATGGCTCTTGAAGGTGGTCCGTGGTGGTGGAAAACTAAAAAATTCTCCTTAATCTACTTCCCTCGTTTGGTAATACACATTCTTTAAAAAAAAAAAAACTTATCTTCATTTTAATAAAATATAATTGCGGGAATCAACATTAAATTATTAATATCAACTTTTATATAAGTTATACTTTAAATAATGAAAAAATATTACCGTAATTAATGAATCAACATTAATTCATATATATTTTTATAATAATATTAATTCATTTCTTTTATTTATAAGTGAGGATTAATATAGTTATCCCTATTTATTTAGAATTGAGGGATAGTTTTTATTGTTATGTTAAATTTAACGTGTTAATAATGAATTCTTATTATGAGTTTCAAAATAAATATGGTATTCTAATAATTAATATTTAATATTTAGATTTAAGTACTATATTACACTTTAAATTATATTATCTATTTGTAATTTTTATTTACATGCTTCCATTTTTTAGTAATTTTTATTTATATATATTGACTAAATGTCCATTTTGATAATTTTACATTCAAAAGCAATTTTGATCAAAATTATCCAAACATAAATCAATTATAACAATCATTTTTACATTGTTGCATCCAAAACATAAATCAATTATACCAAAATCAATTATGTCTACCGCTAATCCAAACACACCCTCAATCTAGACGTGTACCGATTAAACACCTATACTACTTCAGATTTGTATTACTTAAAGACACTTTATTGACAATCACCAAAAAAATGTAGAATGTGTGTGATAAACTCGCGGTGACATGGCAAAATGAACAATTAAACGACGACAACGTGGCAGATGAGTCCAAAAAAATTATTTGAAAACTTAAACCCTAACTTAACCAGCAGTCGCCACCCCCTACATCATCCTTACACATCACCGCCATCACCACCTTCATCGTCGGCGAAGCACTCTCCCATACCCACTTCAGATTGTGTATTTTTATTGCTAATCTTTTTTTTTCGTTTGTATCTTTTTCTTGTTTTAGATATGTTTTTTGTTTGTTTCAGATTTAATTTTGTTGGGAAGACGAAAGGAAACGACGTGGTGTCGCCGGCGAGCTAAGGTTTCCGACTAGGTAGTTATTCATGTGCGATTTTTCGAAGAGAGCTCGCCGGATATTACCTTTCAGACAACCGACGTTAATGAAATCCTCCGAAAATCGGAATATTACGTCGTCGTTAACGGCGGAGATGTTACGGTGGACGTTTCTCATTTACGGCTCTCTAACAACGGATGACATGGTTAGAGATATGAATCTTCCCAATAGCTAATATCTCTCAAACATTTTGGGCCTGTAGCACATCTCGCACGGGTCCAAAGACGATCATGCTAATATCCTCCATTTTTTCCGGCAAAGAAGGTGGAGGATGGATGGAGGAAACAGTTGGAATAACAATGAAAAAGAAAACCAAAAAACAATTTGCCAAAAACTATCTCATGCCAATTGTATGTGAATTACAGACATTTTGTCGTGTCAGCAAAAAGTGTCTAAGTGATTCAAATTTGGAGTGATTGAAGTGTTCAATAGGTACAAGTCAATGTCTAAGTGGATTATGCAGACAACTTTTAGAAAAGGAAAAAATATTTAATAGAGATACAAAAGAGCAAAGATCCAAAATTAAACAAAGTCCACCAGCTAGATTAAAATCATTCTGCCTTGTGTTCATCTAACAAAAAGTGTTACCATAACACATTATGGAACTCAGAAACATTTGAGGATGTCTACATTCTAAAACTATTGAACTACACAACCTATAATGGTTTTGCCACCTAAGATATCAAAAGTAGAAGTTATCATAATTTACATTGCATATATTGGTGATACTCAAAGATGAAACTTTAAACTCTAGTTTTTTGTTTGGTTGCAAAAAACCTGCTGAAGCTAATGCAGGGTTTCCCATAATCGTTAACTCTATTGATTTACTGACCTCCCTAATAAATATCTTACAGGTTTAATACCTACAGCCTGTTGCTCCAAAATTTCAACACTCTATACATAGAGACAAGTCGAGCTACAACACCTCCACCTTCACCGCAGCTCACTCATTGAGTGAGATGATATCGAAGATGCTTCTCATAAAAGCTTATCAGCTGCAAAAGAAAGCAAAAAATAGTCCAGTTAACGATGTAATATAAAACAGAAATACTAAATCACATTAACCTCTTGAGTTTTGTTACAATTAAATAAACTTTTCCTCTAGTTTCCGAAATCACTTCACAATAGATTAATATTTTTTGTCAATAACACATAAAATGATGATCATCAAATGAATAATCAAACCTTAAATGACAAGAACCAACACATTTTTTATTTTGAATTAATTAAGATGTATAAAGGAATTTTGGGTGATACTGATGAATCCAAAAAAGATGATAGCAATAGTAAATTACATATCAAAGCAACAAATTATTATCTCAAGTGCACTATTATATTTTAGTCGAGGGTCTATCAGTCTCTCTATCATGTAAAAGTAGACCAACATCCTATCCTTCCTAGACTCCACTTGTGGGATTACACTGGGTATGTTATTGTTGCACTATTATTTTTTAACGAAACACGTATTACTTTTGGAACATTTTTAACATAAGTTCATGCACGGAGGTCCTTGGGGATGATATATTAAGAGAAGAGGTAGGTGTAGCTTTGAAACACCATAGAAGGTCCTTATGAATAATCCATATTAGAAGAAAAGAAAAAAGTAGGCTACCACAAGTGGATTATTCATCTTCAGAAACTTGTTATCCACCATAACTTCCTTTCCATCAGACCTGCAGAAAGTCGTACCAAAATGTCAACATATAACCTAAAAAAAATCACCAACATAATATTAAGCTGACGACATAGAACTAGATCAAACAGTGACAAGGGTAGCTGTCCATCCAAGGAACTAGGCACTAATTCAACTAGGTAAAAGCTGATAAGAATGGTAAAACCATGAGCGAAAAAGAAAAGTCTCTCCAGAAAGTAAGAGATGGGTATGTAATAAAACTGATAACACCTACACACATTGCCCATCCAAGAAAACGCCTACAGGAGTACACAATATTGCTGCTAAAGACCAGACAGAATCATCACAAAGAACACATTAGTTTCCATATTTTGGATACTCAAATACCCAGTTACATTATAAGCAAACTGCATACTAAAGGGAACAAAAGAAAGCTGAAATCTTGAGGACAATTAGCTCATCCTGATCACAAAGGTCCCCTTTACCCCCCCCCCCCCCCCCCCCAAAAAAAACGCACATACATTCTTTTGGCATTTCAATTAATTAGATTTAGAACTTGGACTTTAATCCCAACTTCCAACAAAGTTTCACAAGAAATTCTTTTAAAAAGATGGAAAGAAAACAAAATGACAATCAAAAAACATATATATCATGTCCTAAGGAAGCATTCAAATATAGAAAGGAGAAGCAGCTCGTAAGATTCGGAAATACTCTTCAAGCAAGATGCTCATCAAATCCTACTCATCCTCTTGAACTTTCTCCATTCACTCTTGATTACTAATTTTTCCACTCACACTTTGTATAAATCGAAACCCTCATCAACCACCACCAAGCCACCATCCACCATGCAAAACACAAGTGACAATAAAAACGGATACTTCACTTGAAAAAACAATACATCAACTTCAATTACACCATTCCCTTCTTTTCCGGGTTTTGATGAATTCTGCTTTGTCACTGGTTTCTGTGGTTTTGGAATGCAGAGGTGGTGTTGTTTGTGGCTGGAATAAGGCTAGTTAGTCAGACATTTGAAGTTGTCAAATTGTAGTTAGTAGGGGGTTGGGAGAAATTAAAGTGTGTATTTATGAGCATGAGCTGATGAGCATGTCTGCAAAATAGGCTCCGAGGTATACGCCATTACCCTTGCTGTTTAGAGAAACTGTGACATAATAAAGGCCATATGCAGTGTCATGAATCAGTTGGGATCTCAAATCAGTTTTTTTCATTGGAAGCTTATCTGGAAAGTCAAAATCCCTTACAAAGTGACTGTTTTCACTTGGCTGGTAGTGAAAAGAAGTTATTCTTACCCAGGAGAATTTCATTGAAGAGGGGCAATCATACGTGTTCAAGATGTTACAGTGGTTAGCCAGCTATGGAATCTCTTCACCAGTTTCAGAGGTATTAGGTGGACTATGCCTGGAAGAACAGGAGAGGCTCTATTAAGCTGGAATACTGAGGGAGATGGCAGTACAAACAAAGACAGATGGAGAATTGTCCCAGCAGTAATTTGGTGGACTATATGGGGGGAAAGAGAAATTCTAGGTGTTTTGAAGGCAATAGTAGCTCCTTGCAAAGGATTAAAATGAATTGCATTATAAGTTTTTGTTATTGGTGCAGCTCAGAGTATATAGATGATCCTGTTTCTATAGTAGACATCCTAGGATCCTTGTAAGATTAAATAGGATTTAGAGATGGTCTTGTTTTTACTCTTTTGAATGTAGATTAAAAGTTTTAAAGTTTTGGATTCCAGCACTTTATGCTGATGATTTATTAATACAGTATGTTACCTTGTCAAAAAAAAATGCAGTGTCATTTCCTACTTATACTGGAAAGAGGATGAGATTTTTTTTGAGAATGGTAATGTTGATGAGATGAGTTTATAATATAAATGAGGAAATAACTTCAAAGGTTTTTACACAATAAAGCACTAACTAAAGATCGTTGTAACCATGACTATACTAAGGAGATTCATATTTACATAAAACATTGTCACTAAATTGCAAACGAAAGGGGTTCTTTTGTACATTTGAATAGGTACTTTGGCTCAAAACCTTGATTATCAAATTCTCTTCTTCTTTCTTTGAGAAAGTAAAATAATGTGAAAATCTCTTTAAAAAATAGACGACGATATAGCTTAATGATTTTTTTTGTTTTTTATCAAATATAAAGGTTCTTCCACAAAGAAGCACCAACAAATGATTATTGGAAACATGGTTTTACTAAGTAGAGTCATACTTGGAGAATAGTATTATAACTAAATTGTAAACAAAAGGGATATAGTTTAATGCCAGTGTACTGTGCTTAGAATGGCCATTTTTTTTAGAAAGGTAATTGTATTACAAAAACAGCACTATAGGAAGTGCTAAAGTATTTACAGATTGAGCTTTTGATTAGGTTTATAGTGCTAAAGTATTTACAGGTTGAGCTAAAACCCAAAAAAGAAAAAGGAATTCCTTTCTAATCTTACAGGGATTCTAAGAGGCTAAGAAATGATATTGCACCATTCAAATATTCCTCTAAAAGGGCATCTCGGTGCACTAAGCTCCCGCTATGAGCGGGGTCCGGGGAAGGACCGGACCACAAGGGTCTATTGTACGCAACCTTCTTACACTAAAAAGAGAATAAACTAACCAAGAGAAACAGATAACTTTATATGGAGCTTCTGTTTTTCCAGATCTGCCAAGGCCAAAAACTAGGACTTGGTTGGTTGTGTGACTTGAGTATGTCTACTAGCAAGATTTTGCACTAAAATGACCCTTGCTATGTTGCTTCCATAGTAAGACATCCTTGTTGTGATTGAGGCTTTGGCAGGGTTCCAAAAGATTGAGCAAAATGAAGTTTTTATCTACCTTCCCAATCATTGGGATGCCTTCTGAAAGTGAAGTTCCAAGTGTATTGGTGTTTCTATATTAAGACACTGGCATCAGGCTGTACAAATGGCAATATTCACTTCACTACTTCCTAGGATTTCATGTTTGTCAAGGAATACACTTGTTCCTCATTGGTTATGTAAGTGTTTCCAAACGGGTTTATAATGTTCTAGGCCACTCCGCCTAGAGCCTCAAGGTTTTGGTTGGATGCTCGTATTCTTTGATATAGTATTAGATCCGAACTTTGGTAAGTCCATTTCACATCCATCTTTCTATACTTGTATTTCCCTGGACTTCTCTCTTAACACGACTTATCGAGCCGCTCTGAACTTCTCTCATTTCTCTCTTAATTTTAGCTCATTGATCACGAACTTAGCTGCCCGCCCACTCCTTATACTGTTGGACCTACTCTCTTACTCTCCTGCTCTAGATCCACCCTCGGCCAGTGGTGGAGCCAATAATACTATAAAAGGGGATTCCAATGATACTATAATATCACACCTAAGACTTGACCCTGTGACATAAAGCACTTCTTGAACCCCTTTGCGACAAGACTAAAATCTTCCCTAATGTCCACGGTATTCAATAGTTCATATAAAACCAAAAAAAAATATTTGTCTTATTTGCACAACACAATTTTCTGGAAAGGGAATTCAATTGAACTTCTCCGCCTCCCTTTACCTTCTCCCCTGCCCTCAGCATGTTGAGCTTGATCGCCCCTCTTTCAAGTTCACTCTTGAATCTTCTTCGGAGAAAAAGACAATACAACAACAACAACAACATACCCAGTAAAATCACACCACGTGAGGTCTGGGGAGGGTAGAGGGAGGGTAGAGTGTACACAGACCTTACCTCTACTTGGTAGGTAGAGCGGACGGAGAAAAAGACAATACACAAAAGAAAAGAGGTCTTTAATGCACATGTAAACCCTGTGCAGTTGGTTGTCATGGTGAAGTTGATATTGTCTATGCTGCTTTGGTTGGTGTTTGGACTATAGTTACTTTGCAAATTGTTTTGATTTCCACATTGGTTGAGGATACGGGCCTCTGTCTCCTTATACGGTTTATCATCATCATCAGTCATGGAATAGCCCAACCCAGGACAATTTTAGTTAATAAAACACAAATGTTTTAACAAATTTGTGAATAACAAGTTTGAGATTAGAACTTGTCTACTCTTCATGGATAGAGTCTATAGCAGGAGCGACGGACAAGTTTCCACAAAGGATTGGTATTCCATTAGGATAGCTAAACAAATTGTGCAAAAGTTGAATGGAGTTGCCTTGTTAGATGAGGTAAAAAGTGAAATCGGTGATGGTGGTGGATATGGCTAGGAATGATCAATTGATAAAGGGAAGTCACTTCTTACTCACTAAGCGTAGCAAAACAAGCTCAAACTAACCGGGATAAATGGATTAACTAAGTAAATGATGATTGCTCTGAAACCTGACAAGCTAAGGAAATCAATTTAGATAAATGATTGTCCATCATTTTCTCTTTCTTTTCTAGTCAAAGACTTCACTACATTTCTGATAAAAAAATCTCTTTCAAGACTGTTCCTTTTTCTTTGTTAAGGGTTTCAGCACATCCTACGCAGCTTGAAACCCAATTCTCTTTAGGATCAACCACTGGACTTTCATCCAAGAATAACTGAAGTAATTTAGACATGTGAGTAAAAAGAAAATTTAGTGTGCACAATGTCTTTTGTTCATTTGAAAGAAGTTCACTAATTTCACTCTACCTAAAGGTGAAGCTAAGATTCTTTGCATCTGAGTAACATCGAAACATAACAGACACGAAGATAAATGTGAGTAAAACAAGAAACTAGGTTAGAAGTCACAGACCTCTTAGCTAGAAAGGTCACAGACACATCCTGCAAGTCATTTGATGTAATAGATGCTGAATAGCTCATGGGCTTGATAATTTCTGTTATGGCATATTCATCTTTGGAATCATCACACTTATTATTGCAACCCAAAGCACTGCCCACAAATCCATGATCGTGAATTCTTTCCTGCATGAATGCAACCAAAGACCCACTAGTAGCATTTGCTACAGCATCTTGGGAATCGTTCACTTCACCTGCCTGTTTAAACCTCCGAACAGAAGCAGACTTTCTCCTTTTAGCTCCTGTGCAGCGACCAGATTGAAGTGATTCTGTTACATTGGCCGTTGAAAATCCACTTGTGAAGCCATTGCCGGATCTATCCGCAGAGGTCTCTTTTGTTGCCATTGCTCCCTTTAGTTCACTAATCTTCAAATGCAATTCGTTTTGCCCTTCAATTTCTTTCACAGAGACATCCAACTCCAAATCATTACCATTCGCCACTTCGTCCACATTATTATTGTTCAAACCACTACCATTACTTTCCACATGATCAATAGCATTCAAGCTAGCCAGAGGAGGTGAAGAAGGAACAGGTTCCTCAATTATCCTAACCTTCACTGCAGGCACATTATATGTAGCATCCGCCGGGGAATGCTGGTGTTGCTGCTGCTGCTTTCTTTTGATTTGAGTGTCAGTAGCCCCAGGCTTCCGCTTCCGCTTACGTGTAGATCGCTGTTTCCCTGATGGCAAGCTTCAAAAGGCAAAAGAAAGCACAACAAATAAGAAAAAGAGGCCAAATATCAACATCCTATCCTCCTATTAAAGCAAGTCTAGTATGAGAGAGGGCACTCCGGTGCACTAAGCTCCCGCAATGTACAGGGTCCGGGAAAGGGACGGACCACAAGAGTCTATTGTACGCAACGTTACCCGACATTTCTGCAAGAGACTATTTCCACGGGGTCACATGGCAGCAACTTTACCAGTTACTCCAAGGCTCCCCTTCAAAAGCAAGTCTAATAATCAAGTAAAAGTGCTATTGACAAATAATGTAGTAGTAAAAAGAACACCTCTCTTCAAATGCATCAATAACATCATAGCATGTCATTAAATTCTCCACAGGTTCCCATGTGTTTGCAGTCTCCGGCCAACCTCGCCTGTAAAAAACAGAATCTTGTCCTTCAATTAAGCAGAACTCATGGACTTTTTGTCTTCAGAATTACAAAAAATGGAAACGGGAAGCAAAGTAAACAACTTTATACATAGTGAACTTACCATTTGATTAGATACTGAACTTTGCCCTTTGTTTTCCACAGCATTTTCAAGATTCGCAAATCCATTAAAACCACAGCAGAAGTCACAAAATCAGGATAAAAATGATAACAAAAAAAAATGCTTCACATGAAACAATGTGTAGGAATATGTTTCTTGTCTTTCATTGATTATTGTGTACAATATATATATAGTGTTACATAATTACAAACTAGGTAACTAAATCTTCCTAAATTGGAATATAAATTTACCTAATATAAAAGATATACAAAATATGGTAATATTCCATCAATAGTAATATACAAGATATGGTAATATTCTATCACACCTCCCGCTTCAACACACCCCCGCAGTTGAAGCGGGAGGTTCTTGTACACCCCCGCAGTTGAAGCGGGAGGTTCTTGTACGCTGAGACTGGCTCGGAAGTCATCAAAGAGTATGCGCGAAAGTCCTTTAGTGAATATGTCAGCAATCTGATATCGGGAAGGTACATGAAGAGCACTAACTTGTCCACGAGCAACTTTCTCACGTACAAAGTGAATATCCATTTCAATGTGTGATGTTCAATGGGATTGCCGAAAAAATATATCGCACTTACATTATCACAGTAAACCATTGTAGCTTTATGGAGTAGGCAGTGAAGCTCAAGTAGAAGGTTGTGTATCCAACAAGACTCAGAAACAACATTCGCTACACCGTTGTACTCAGCTTCGACACTGGATCTAGATAGAGTAGGTTGTCTTTTAGAAGATCAAGAAAATAAGTTATCTCCGAGGAACACACAGTAACCCGACGTGGATCGATGAGTGTCAGGACATCCACCCCAATCAGCATCAGAATAAAATGTGAGACCAGAGAATGAGAACTTGTAAAGGTGCAAGACGAAATGAAGAGTACGAGAGTACCTTGTACATATCGCAAAATACATTTGAGGGCATTCATATGTCCATCCATTGGGTTGTGCATATGTAAGCATATTTGTTGCACGACATAGGATATATCTGATCTCGTTAAAGTGAGATACTGCAACGCTCCTGCTAAACTGCGATAGTGAGTCGGACCGACATACAGAGAACCCGAAGAGGCACTGAGTTTGAAATTAGTGTCCACCGGTGTGTGGGCCAGTTTACAAGATGTCATGCCTACTCAGTCAAGGATTTCTTCGGCGTACTTCCTTTGACAAAGAAATAAGTCACCAGCATGTCTCGTAACAGCAAGGCCCCAAAAATAGCTTAGGGGACCCAAATCCTTCATAGCAAACTCAGAGGCAAAGAATGACATAATGGATCGACGAAGTGCATCAGAAGATATGATGAGGATGATATCATCAACATATAGTAGGATGTGTGCCATGTCATTACTATAGATGAACAGTGAATTATCAGATTTGCTATGTGAAAACTCGATAGAGGATACAAAATCAGCAAACTGTTGGTACCATACATGAGAAGCCTATTTCAATCCATAGAGTGATTTCTTCAAAAGACACATAGAATCGGATCCCTGAATTCCATAGGTTGATGCATATATACGGTTTTATGAAGGTCAAGCAAGAAAGCATTTTTACGTCAAGCTAATGAATAGGTCAAGACTTAAACAAAGCAATACTGAGAATGGTCAGAATAGTCGATTGGTTTCACCACCGGGCTGAAAGTTTCATCACAATCCACTCCAGCGCATTGAGACACTGTCATCACTCTGAGGCAGTCTTGTACTCTCAAAGAACCATCAAATTTCTTTTTATGTCGAAAAATCCACAAAGAACAAATAATATTAGCATTAGGAGGACGAGGTACTAGATTCCACGTTTTATTTTCAATAAGAGCATTATATTCGTCAATCATTGCATTTTTTTAATTAGGATCGGACAAGGCATCTTTCGGATTACGAGGAACAAGAGAAGGGCCAACCGAAGTGAACAAGTTAAATAGTCGTTTGGGTTTGGAAATGTCGTGCTTAGCTCGAGTTTTCATTGTGCATGGGTGTGCCGCAGGAGGTTGGACAGGATTGGGATGGGTGGCCGAGAAGTGGAGGCGGGACTAGGTGGATTGCCGGGAGTAGGAGGTGGGGCCAAGAAGGGGAAGTGGCATCGGGGAGGGGGGTTGGTAGAGGCAGTGAGGCGAAAAGGCAGTGACAGTGTTACGAGGCTCGTTGCGGTGGATGGACTTCACTCGGGGCAGCGATGGTGAGCGATTGCGGTGTCGGTCTTAGTGATTTTGCAAGTGATGAATTAGAAGGGAATTTAGGCCATCATTTAGGAATTTATAGGAATTTGGGGATGGAGAATTGAGTTTGGCAAAGGAAAATTGGGACTCATCGAATATGACATGCCGAGAAATGATTATTTTTCGGCTTGACAAATCGTAACAATTGTAACTTCGATGATTGGGGGTAGCCAAGAAAGACACACGAGGATGACCGAGGTTGCAACTTGTTGATTTGTGTGGAGGGATGGAGGGGTAGCACAGACATCTGAAAGTTCGTAAATGCTTATAGGAAGGATCCCGAAGATAGAGAACTTGAGTGGGAGACTTGTGTTGGAGAGACTTGTTTGGGATAATGTTCAAGGGATAGGTTGTCATTGATAGAGCGTAATGCCAAAAATGGGGGATAGAGACGTGAGCAAGGAGGGCACGAACTAAGTTATTTATGGTTCAAATTTTTCGTTCGACTTTGCCATTTTGTGGAGAGGTGTGGGGACAGAAAAAATGAAAAATAAGGCCGTGTTTGGCGTAGAAAAGTTTGAAATGATTATTATCAAACTCCCTCTCATTGTCACATTGGAAACATTTAATATTCTTTTCAAATTGTGTCTTAATGAAAGTGTTGAATGACGAAAAAATAGAATAGACTTGGGACTTATTACTAATAGAAAACGTCCACAGCTAGGGCTCATCGAAGCCCTATTCATCAAATAGTCGACTGCGAAAGCCATCAGGGTTCCAAAATAGAGAGGGCTATATCTATCTCCGGAACAGGGGAAGAAAGGGAGGAAGGAATTCTATTCTTTACAGCTCTTTCCAGACCTTATGTAATTTCCTTCGGCTATTCTCACTAGTCTTTATTTCCCTTCTCATCCAGCTTAAGATCGGTTCTTACGTCGAGCGGGTTACAGGCTTTAAGAAAGCACTACTGGGTGGAAGTTTAAATAATCATCTAAAAATAACATATAGTATCGATGCCCGATCGTGCTTGAAATATGAGAAGTCCATAAATCACTATGTATTGTATCAAAAGGCATTAAAGTACAAGTGATGAAGAATAAAATGACAACTTGACATGTTTCCCAAAAACACAAGATTCACAAACATGAGGTTGACATGTTTGTAAGCAATAAATTTAGTTTTGCTAAGGGAGCGTAAAACAGAGTCTTCTGAATGTTCTAATCTATTATGTCATAAAGAAGACGAAATTGATGTAAAGGTTGATGGAGAGGAGGTTGGATGGCTGACGGAGGTGATGATAGATAAAGGTCACCGGTGCTATCACATCTCAATATTTGCATCCATGTCATAAGGTCTTTCACAGAAAAATCAAAAAGATCAAATTCAAAGAAAATATTATTGTCGGTTGTGAAATGACGCACAAATATTAGATTTTTTGATAAATTACAGGGCATTCTAACGGGGGGTGTGGTGGAAAAAAGATGATGTCCATAACCTCAAATGGGAATCTCTTGTCCACTATCAACAATAATTTTACGATTTAAATTGCTCATATTGAAATAAGACGAGAGAGTACCTTGGAATGCCATCAGATGAGATGTGGCGTCAGTGTCTATGTACCAACTAGAGATATCGTGTGCATAGTTGCCTCAATATCCGTCGGTGCATAGGTTGAAGGAGGAGAAACGTGCTGTATGCCTCACGTGGATGTCTTGTAGAAGATCTTGGGTGGGCTGTCGAGTGGGGTTGGGCTCAAGAGGACATCAGGTAAGGGCAAGGTGGAGCAGCCCATGTCGGTGGGGCCTACGACGAGTAGGCGACCAGCGGCGAGGTTATTGCCCTGTTGATCTGGTTGTTGGTGGTTCCCGGTAAGCGAGTGCCTCTGCCGCCGTTTAAGCGTTATCGCGCTATTCCGTCGTTGTTCTTGCATTTGTTCCGTAATTTCTTCCCCTGTTTTTATTCCGCGAACGTGAGCCACATGTCAGATCGTTGGCTTGCCCGTGGGATGGGGAGAGAGCCGAACCTCTCGGGTCAGCATAGTTGTCGTCGGTGGCTATGAGGGTGGTGTCGGCTGTGCTAGCATTAGTCGATATCCGCTTTGTTTTTCGAGTTTCTTCAAGAATAAGTCTCGAACGAGCCTCATAGAATGGAGACAATGACGTGCTTTGTTAGAGGATAATAGCGACGCCGTCATAATTTTCATTCAAACCCACAATAAGTTGCATCACCAATCGTTAATTAGTGATTGATGCACCGACGTTGGAGAGTTAATAGCCAATCATCTTAAGTTCTTGACAATAGGCCGACGCATTAGAAAAATTGTCTTTCTGAATGGCCTGAAAATTATTTCCAGGATATAAGGCATGATGTATCTTGTTGTCATGAAAAATATTTTTCAAGCGCTCCCACGTTTGTCATGCAGTGACATCGATTTCAATGATTATATGTAATAGATCGTTCGAGATCGTGTTGTAGATCCATTGTAAGACAATTGCATCTAAACGGGATCAAAGTTCATCGTCAGAATCATCAGGTCTTTCTAGGGGCTTTGATTTTGGAGGGATGATATGGTCTATGACTTTGTATACACGACAATGAATCTTAAATAATTCCGCCAAGATGAATACTGAACCTTTTCCATCTCAAGAGTTATGATGAAAATGAAATTCTTGGTGTTGTTAACTGCAAGATCAAGATGGAATTTAAGTTGTTCCACCATTAAAATTTGGAGAGGAAGAGAGGAAAGTCGAAGAAAGAAGGGAGATGGATGTCGAGGGGGGAGGGCGATGGCTTGGGGAGAAAAAGAAGTTAGGGTTTGACTTCTGATGCTAGGGGTGAGCAGTTCCGGGTACCCTAACTTTTTTTAACTACCCGGACCCTACCCAGTAAAAGTTCGGTTCCTAAATTTACTACCCAGAACCTATCCGTAGCAATCATTATCCGGAACCTACCGGCCTTGTTGTTTCGGGTACCCTGTAAATTTTTGTGTTGCCTAAAGAGACTCAATTTACAATTGCTTTATAGTTAGCCTTGTAATATATTGTTTGCACTTACGATAATTGTATCATATACACCAGTTAGGGAATGGCTCTATGCTAGACGTGGCCAGTGGAATTCTCTTTTGATTATAGAGAGCTCAAATGTTAGATTTCCGGGGTGAATGCACAAATTGGCATTTAGGACCCTTCAAAGAAATAAACAGTTATTATTTTTGTAAAGTTAAATTGCCTCATAATTAACTTTCTTTGAAGACCAAAATTCCTGTGAGTCTACAGTGGAAAATAGCGAGCTTGAAGTTCCAAACATTAAACACATAAGCTTAAAGTTGGAAAATTGTCAAACATAATTTCATAAACATTTCTTTAGTTGGCAGATGTGTGTGCCATACAAACTTTAAACAAGCAAAGTCTAAAGTTAAGACTTGGTAATCTTCCACCCCAAAGGTATGAAGCTGGGAACAAGCCAAGCCTAACATCGAACCCAAATGTCCGAAGTAGGGATATTTCTTGTGCAATTACCACTTCAAACATTTAGGCTTGAGGTTTTCCAATCTTGCCGGCCAAAGGTCTCAAGTTGGACAAATCAAGTCTAACTTCAGACCCAAATGTTGAATTGGAACTTCAGACATTTAGCTCTAAAGTTAGCATCGGCAATCTTCCAGCCTAAAGGTTGAAAGTTGGGAATTAGTCAAGTCTAACTTTAAAAGTCGAGAACTAGCCAAGCCTAACTTTGGAACCAAGTATCTGAAATTGGCTGACTTCCGGGTATCGGTTCCGGATCCGGATACCCTGTCTCTATTTCCCGGAACCGGACCCGACATTGAGCGGTTCCTAATTTTACTACCCGGACCCTACCCGTTATTATAACATATCTACCCGAAACCTATCCGTTAGTGTCGTTTCCGGTCGGGTATTTGCGTACTCTGTACCCGTGCTCACCCCTATCTGATACGGTGATACCATGTAGGAATATGTTCCTTGCCTTATATATATAGTGTTATATAATTACAAACTAGTAACTAAATTTTTCTAATTACAATTGGAATATAAATTTACCTAATATAAAATATATACAAAATATGATAATATTCTATCAATGATAATATACAAGATATGTTAATTTCTATCACAATGCTCCCGTTTGGACATAGATTTTTTTTACTTTTTTTTATGACAAGGAACTATGCGCACAGGTAAACCCGCTCCCGTGCAATAGCTCACAAATCATACAGGATAGATAACCCGCAGTAGCCAAGTCTTGTACGACAAGCTCGACCCAGAAGGCAAATAGCTGTTGTTGTAGAGATTTTTTTTTACTTTTTTCAACAAAAAAAATTGAATAAATTGTTTGTTGATGGAATTTGATCAGTGTTTGAAAAAATTTAGAAGAAAAAAATTCAAATTCCAAAAACTGGTTTGGGTGAAAAAATAAAATGTATGTCGAAACACAAACTTCAAAAAACTGTTTTTTTTTTCAACAAATTCAAAAACTCAATTTTTCAAGTTTCAACCAAATCTATGTCCAAACTGTAGCTATTTATGCCCAAGCTGATGTTGTCGAAAAAGATAGTAACCTTTCGAACCCTCTTTCTTCTTACAGCCTCAATCTCATAAAAGCCTTCAGCAAGTTTGGGTTTTTCAGCATCACCTAATTCCTCTTCATCCTTCTTTCCCATATCTTCCTCTCCGGCATTCCCTTCTTCCTCGGCATCTCTTTCTTGCTCCTCGACTTGTGCGGAACCATCAGAAGGCTGCTCAGAACTGACCCCATTGTCGCCGGCGACGGTGTCAGACGGTGGTTGTTCGCCAGAGTTCTTGTTTTTCCCTCCTTTCATCTGACTGTGTTCAGCTTTGCAGAGTTGCAAGTACAGGTGTTGTAAGAAGAAAAGGTAATAAGTCCTTTGTTGACAGATAAGTTCAAACTTTTCTTACTCATTTTTTTAAAAGCCAAATTTTGAAAATCCAGGTGAGAAAAAGGGGCTGAATTTACTTTACCAACCAACAATTAATACAAGTCTATTTTTTCTAAATATTACTAGATGGCCCGGGCCCGTGCTTTTTGTTATATAAAAGTGGTTTGTTTTTTACATGGTACTTCGTTATTCGTTTTGTAGGAGTTTAACAAAAAAAAAAGTACGTTAAATATTACTTCTAAGATAATATGTTTCATATTGTACGGAACAAAGTTATATTATTACATTGTCAAGCTTGCTAGAAAGAGAAAAGTTGTGAAATTCTTGATGTTTTTGGGTAATCGGGTACAAGCTGGATTCAATCAGTTGTTGTCGATTGTGGAAAAGAGAAGAGAAACTTGTATAGTATCCTGGTAAATCTGCAAAATGTAATGCAATGTTTTAGGTATAGCATCATTCTTTGAGAGGGTTGGAATAAATGAGTGCTGAAATTAAAAAGTTGAAATAAACGTGTTAATAAATACATCAGTCAGAAATTGAACTAAAAAAGAAACCAATCCCAAAATAGATCATAGTTTTGGCTCGTTGCCTTTCTTTTTGTTTAAGGTAAGTAATTTTATTAATAATGGAAACACCTTCCATATACACGAGGGAATACCGAAAAGTAGATAATCTACATAAGAACATGATTCTTTATGAAAGAGACATGTTTATCTATACTAACAGGAATCTTAAGATCGTCAAAATTTGAACTACCCATAGTCTGACTCATTGAGAAGAAGAGCGTAATAAGATGTTAGCGAGAATAGTGTGGTGGGCGCGTAAGGATTTCATCTCTATTTCCATTACAATTTGGTTAAACACGTCAATGATTGGAAGCGGACTAATTTTAGATGCCTCGATTGGATGGCTTTGATAAAGCGATCGATGTCTTACCATGCGAAGATCGTCATATGTTCCGCGGTATAGCATTTTACTTTCATCTAGTTTCTAATTAAAATTTTCTTTTCTTTCACAATCTATATCGTCTTTCGGAGAAACTACCATCTCCGAGATTCAGTGGAGATTGTGATGGTGGATTACGATGGAAGTGTTCAAAGAAGTCGAAAGTGATGGTTACGCAAAGAAAAGGACCCGAGACAAGGAAATATTTCTTCATTCAGTGAAGAAACTAAAGATAATTTTGAACAAGAACAAGGTATCCAGGGACCAAAGTCGTGGTGATGATGTATTTTCAGATAGTGAAGGGGAGGAAGGTACACCTTCTATAAATATAGCTTAAATGGTCATAAAGTCATGAAACTTATCGGAAAGATAAAATGATATTATCCTTTTTATTCCAAAATATAAAGGAAATATAAACATAAACGAATTAATGAAATGACCAGCGAAACGTTAAATAGAGATTAGTAAGTGTTATTTCTTCTTCATAAACGACTCTTTTCATCAAATGCCAATCAAAATAAAAGCTGAATAGATGGATATAAAGGGCAAACATGTCATTCATTCTGTCTTTACAACCTGAGTCATTAGAGCAGTCAATTTCTTTGTAATATGCCAAGATTTCAACTTTACTCTCAAAGGCAATGAAAATCTTGTAATAAGAGAGACCTTATCCTATGAAAATCATATTAATATTTTGTTTTACTATTCATTCAATTAGTTTTAGCAAATCATAAACAGGTAGATAAATAGCTAGATTTACGTCAACAATTATAGAAAAGTTAATCCTAAAAGCTTAATACAATGAGGAAATGATGATCATTGGGTATATTTTGTAAAATCTGTTGAAAAGTATGAGAGTTCTGCAAATTCTATAGGCCATAATCGAGCATATAAGTTGGCAAAAACAAAAACTCTTACAAACATATATGGAGATAACATTTTTACCTTAGCCTTCTTGCAGTAAGCATAAATATTGTCAATGTATTTGTAATACCCCGTATTTTCAGAGTATGTACGTAAGGGAATACGTACAAAAAGTTTGGCCTTAGTTAGCCTTGGACGTTTTCTTTTGTACCTGACTACTCAAAAGAATCGTTTCAGCGAAGCGTTTCCACGACTTTCGTAGAGTAAATTCGGCTATGCCATTTCTTATTTTGCGGATTTTTAGAGGCGAAACATTTTGGACCAGCGGGAGGGTGGCGTGTGTCACCCTGCATTAAAGCAAGTGGGGTGGCTTTGGGCGATTGGGCGTCGAGAGGGTGTTGGCCTTGGCGATTGGTTCCTTGCAGGCCTTGTTTTGTGGAGTGTTTTGTGGAGTGTTTTGTGGAGTAGGGGTTAGGGTGCACTTGGCTTGATCTTGGCCTTACACTTGCGCCTTGCACTTGTCTTCTTGGCCGTTGGTTGGCGAGCTTGAGCTATAAATACCCTCTTGAGATGAAGAGTTCTTCGTCCATAAAAGCTTTCAAGTCTAAAAATCCTTCCTCTCCCTTTGTAGCAAGTCGTCACACCCTCCCAGAAGCTTGGCGAGGCTACCCCACCCCACTGCTAGCGAAACTGCCTCCTGGTAGAAAAGTTGCCTTCTTGTTTTGTTATAATGCCCAAAATACCACAGCCCAAATACCTTAGTAAGTAGTAGAAGTTGTGTAGAACTAAGGTTTCATTGGAGCATCTGACTTAGGAGCAAAACCTTGCTCGGTGCGACTTTTCTAGGATATTATTGGGCTGCAGGGTAACTAATCCTAACCCTCTTTTGAATTAGAGAATACTTCTTGTTGTAGAATAAGAATAAGTATAAATACTTAGAAGAATAATCAATTTGTACTTACATGGGTTTGTTTTCACGATGAACTTATATAGCTCACTTTGGTAGGAAGTCTTTTCCGACTTCAGTAGAATTATGAACCCTCTGTTTAGAATGACCTTGAGTAGTCTTTGATAGATATCTGTGACTATTATGGTGACTCTGCGCGACATATTGACTTGGCGGTGGTTTATTTGAGAAGGTATGTGATTCTTCCTAAAGCATGATATTTTACAATATATGATGCGGTGAGGCGTCGTGTGTTAGCGAATAATAACTACGGCAATGTCTTTGACTTAAGCTGAATAATACTTATGGCAATGCCTGGCTTAAGCTTTGAATAATACTTACGGTAATGCCTCGCGGCTTAAGCTGAATAACAAGAATGAAAACATTTCAAAGAATCTTGAATCATTTTTAACGGAAGATAAATATTTGGTTTTAAAACAAAAGCTTAAGAGTTATACTAGCTTTATGGGAAGTTAGGTATATGACTTAAGAAGATAAAAAGGCATTTACTTGTTTGTTTATAAAAGCCTTGTATTGATTTATTAAGTGTAAGACTTGTGTGATAAGTAGACATATTATGATCTTTACAGGTTAGTGTCTTGAATTCTTTGTGTAAAGGGTCATTCTTCTTTGTACTTACGTTGCTAGCAGAGTAAGTCAGTTTATCTTTGTTATTGTATCACTACACTTTTATTTGTTATCACAGGGGCTTGCCCAGTCTTGGTCTATCGGCTATCTGGTCTGTGAGACTATGCGAATGTGGTATGCTCGAGATTGATCATTCGGGTGTTTAGCACGATGCGGGGATTCCTATGCGATGCAGTGAGACTATGCGGTCTTTTGAGGCTATGCGAGTGCGGGAGCCTAGGCGGATCTGGGGTTGGCTGCCCCGATGCGAGAATACCTCATGCAGTGCGTGTGTGACTTTATGCGAGTGCGGAAGTCGGGACTAGGCACGCGAGAATGATACTATGGGCGATTGGCCTTGCCCGATCATTCGCGGCCTAGAATAGACATTCTGATTTCCTATTCTTGTTGTTGTTTGTGATGTGACACTATGTGCAATTGAGCGATTGTATTTGTGAAAAGGTTTTAAATACTTTGATTTTATTTGATTCTTTATAGTTTCACATACTTGGTACTGTTGTCTTGACCTCGCCGGAAGTGCGTTAAATCTGCATGGTAAGGGCGGCAGTGCTAGATCCACATTCCTAGGATCTCTACGTTGGTGTCGAGCTCCGTCGCTTTCGGAGGCTCTACTTTTGGGTATGATCTCCGCATTGTAGATAGTTTTATCTGATCGAGTATGGCGGGGCCTGTCGCCATAGTTGTATATTTCCTTAAGTGCAGTAGTCTGTTATGCGATGTCGGATGTAGCGCTAAACCATGTTTTTATATATATCTTAGAAAAGGCGGTGTTTTCACTTAAAGCGTATTATTTTATAAGCTGTTTCATGTCTTGCTTTATATTTCGATTACTACGATGTATGACTACTTGGGTGCCGGTAAGGCACGATCCGAACCACAGGGCGGTCGTGACAAAAGTGGTATCGAGCGATTAATCCTCGGAAAGTGTCTCTGACCGTATCTAGTAAGTCTTGATTATCGGTGTGTTGTGCACCACGATAATCGAGGAGGCTATAGGATATTTAAGATTGGTTTCCATTCTTCTCATTACGAGATCGTGCTTTAGAGGCGTGTTATAGGTTGGACCCTCTAACGTATTCCTTTCTTAACGATTATGCCTCGCGTAAGGCAACCGGGCCCGAAGAAGGCAAAGCGGCGAGGCGCTAGCGAGACACCCAGTCACGAGGCTCGAGGCCGGTCTATACGAGGCAGCGGCGAGTTATGGCGCCGCCCGGCCAGCGAGACCAGTACCCGCCTCGTCCCGCGGCTGGGCGGAGGTTAGGAAGTCTGAGAGATGGCCCGACTTTTGGCTAAAGTTGTGGCGTCGAGAGAAGGCTGAATCTGGCGATTCGATTCGGCTCGGCTCGGTCGCGCCGTAGTGCACCAGAGGCGAATAGTTTGAGACTACGGGATTTCCTTAGTTGTAGCCCTCGAGTTTCTGGTGGCGGAAGATGATCGCGAGTTCATCCGTCATTGCAGAAGGATTATCACGGGTGATCGGGGCTTGAAGGCGATCTGTGACATTCGGTTCGCGTCGGTGCGTGATACCGCGATCGATTGGTTTGATTCATAGGAGCTTTCGGGAGAGCATGCGCTCCGGCGGTATGGGATGAGTTTTGAGGCTTTTCTCACACTTCTTGCCTCCGCGAGATGAGGAGGCACGGTGATAGATTATTATTCTTTGAGGCGGGGAGGGCGCGGTGAGGAGTCTGATGTCGAGTTTGATTCTTTGGCTCGATATGTCCCATGCTAGTAGCGAGATGGAGGGCGAGTGCATCGCTATGTCGGCTGGGCTAGATGATTACATGGCGAAGTCTTGTGCGGGTGTGTCCGCCCGGCGCATGGACATAACAGTATGCGAGCTCGTCTGCAGGATGTGAGGCGTAGAGCCGCCGGGTAAGCGATATCGGCGAGAAGAAGGCGAGCGGCGGTTCTTTTAGTGGTCCTCGGGGTGGCGGCATCGTGAAGTCGGTTGCACCACGGCCAGGTATGAGCGCTCACCTCATTCGGTCTGACGAGGCTTGATCGAGCGGTCGGGGCCCAGGACTTGATTTCGAGTAGCGAAGTGCTAACCGTTAGTCTGCTCGGTGTGCGTTGTGGCGAATACCGTTGGGGCGTACTCAGAACTGCTATACTTGTGGCGGCGGTCATTTCGCGAGTTTGTCAGGCCGGGGCGGCGGTAGTAGGGCCCGATCTCGAGTGCATTGCGCTGCCGTCCCGACGATTACTCGCCCGGAGGCAAGCAGTACGTGGATCGGCGGGTCGCGGCGAGGTCGTAAGCGCGAGTCGATTAGCGGTCCTCGAGCCGCGTATATGCTGTCGGTAAGCGGATCGGAGGCCTCGCTGATGTCGTCACGGTACTTGCTCGGTTCTGGGTTTGATGTGTATGCTTTGATAGATCGGGTTCTACTCTGTCCTATATATCTCCACTTGTTGCTAATAGGATAGGGATAGAGCACGAGTCATAGACCACTTCGAGGTAGCTACGCGATGGGTGATTCGATGTGCTCGGCGGGTATATAGAGCTTGTCTGTGACCGTTCTGATCGTCGGACCTGGCCGACTTGATAGAGTTGGAGATGATTGACCAGGCGTGATTATGGGGATGGATTGGCTGAAGCTTCTTTACGCCAATGTAGGCTGCGAGAGATAGAGTTATGCGGTTCCATTTCACGAGGCGGTTGTTGAGTGGGAGGAGCACGGTATCGGCGAGGGTAGGTTTATTTCCTACCTCGAGGCTAGGAAGATGGTCTGAGAAGGGTATATCTATCATCGTTCGGGTGTTTGATCTTTGAAGGCTGCGGTACGATTCTCGATCGATTCGATGGTCGAGTTCCCAGGGCGTGTTTCGGATGACCTCGGGTATCCTCGAGAGAGGAGATCGAGTTTTGTATAGATGTGTTGCGGATACTCGGCTATTTCCATTCGCCATACGAGAATGGCTTTGCGAGTTGAGAGAGTTGAAGGATCGGCAGGGATTTGCTAGAGAAGAGCCATTAGGCCAGTGTTTCTCGCAGAGGCCAGGTATTGTTCGTGAAGAAGAAGGGCGGGGCCTGCGCATGTGTGTTGATCTGAGCGGTGAACAAGGTGACCATTAAAACGAATACCCCCTTCCGGGATTGATGATTTGTTCGACGGTTGCGAGTGCGAGATGTTTCTCGAAGATTGATCTGCGATCGGGCTATCATCAGTGCGAGTCGAGAGAGGTGGATGTCCCCAGAATTGCATTCGGACGTGCGGGCATTATGAGTTCGGTCATGTCTTTTGGGTTGACGATGCTCGTGGTATTCATGGATTTGATGAGCGAGTGTTCAAACCATTTTGGACACGTTTGTGATAGTGTTCGTGATGATATCTTGGTTTATTCGCTCGAGCGAGGCGCATGCGGGCGTTTGAGGCTGTCTTGTGATTCTCGAGACCAGTGGATTATGCGCCAAGTTTTCCAAATGTGAGTTTTGGTTGACTTGATGGCGTTTCTTGGGCATATTATCCGGGTGATGGCGTTCGAGTTGTCTGGCGAATCGGCGATCGAGGACTTGGCCTGAACTCTTACTCAAGCGAGAGGTTCGCGATTTTACGGGCCTTGTAGGATATTATGCTCGGCGGTTCGTAGAAGTTTGCTTCTATCTACGCACCGTTGACTAGGTGACTCGAAAGCGGCCAAGTTCGATGGTGATGCTTGTGGCGGGGTTTCGATTCTTGAAGGAGAGATTGGCGGCGCCCGTTCTTACTCTTCGGAGGTCGAGCGGTTATGTCGTGTATTGTGATCGTCGGGCATCGGGTTGGGATGTGTGTTGATACATCATGGCGGGGTTATAGCATATCGTCCGGCGGTGAAGAAACACGAGGAACTACCGCGTGATTTGGAGTTGGCGTCGTAATTCACGCTTTGAAGATCGGAGGCACTATTTGTATGGGGTTCACGTGGATATTTATCACGACCACAAGAGCCTCGGTATATCTTGACGGAGGAGTGAACTTACGGCGAGGCGGTGGTTAGAGTTGCTTAAGGATTACGATGTTGATATCTGTACCACGGGAAGGCGATGTTGTGGCGGATGCTCTTAGTCGTAGGTCGATGGGAGCCTATCGGATGTGCGGCTAGAGAGGAGGACATGGTTCGTGATTTGCATCGATTAGCGAGCCTTGGTGTCCGTTTGATTGATTACGATAGCGGTGGGGTTAGAGTTCGTGAGGTTCCGAGTCTTCCATCGTCGAGGAGGTGAAAAGCAACGATTCGAGATCGGCTTTGATTCGATATCGTGATCTGACTCTTCGTGAGGCAAGTCGCTTTTGAGGTAGCACTTTGATGGGGTGCTAAGGTTTGAGAAGCGGTATGTGTTCGGATGTTTGAGGACTTGGCGGAGTTCTTGGGGAAGCACGGTAGCGTTACTCTATCCATCGAAGTCGACCAAGATGTACCACGACGCCGATCCGTGTATTGGTGGGATGGCTTGAAGAGAGGCGTTGCGAGTTCGTAGCTCGGTGCGTGTTGTCGGCGGTGAAGGTAGAGCACGAGGCACGGTGGTTTATTCTGACGATTGAGATCGACACGGAAGTGGGAGGTAATCAACATGGACATCACGGGATTACCTCGCACTCAGGAGACATGATTCTATATGGGTTATCGTCGACGGTGGTGAAATCAGCCCACTTTCTTCCGTCCGGACGACTTTTGGTGAGGATTATGCCGAACTTTACATCAGAGATCGTCGGTGCATGAGTCCCTGCCGATCATATCGAACAGAGCCCGATTTGGCTAACTTAGAGTCGCTTCGAGAGGGTTTAGGGGCGGTGAGCACAGTCTTGCATTTCATCCTGAGCGACGGACAGCGAGCGCACTATCCGGACTCTTGAGGATATCTTTGCGAGCACTGTGTTATTGACCGATGGTAGTTGGGAGGATCATTTACCTCTAGTTGAGTTTGCGTATAATAATAGCTACCACTCGATGTCGGATGGCGCCTTATGAGGCCTTGTATGGGAGGAAGTGCGGATCGCCTATAGGTTGGTTCGATGTGGGCGAGTGCGGCTAGTGGGACGGTTGGTGCGGCGGCGATGGATAAGGTGAAGCTTATCAGGCGACTATTAATGGCTCGAGTCGGCCAAGTCGTATCACGGATCATCGTCGTCGGCATCTTGAGTTCGAGGTTCATGATTGGGTTTTCCTAAAGGTGTCACCCATGAAGGGTGTGATGAGATTTGGGAAGAAGGAAACTTCGACCCTAGGTACATTGGGCGTTTAGTTGTCGCGAGGTAAGCAAGGTTACTATGAGTTGGATCTGCCGTCCGTCTGGAAGCGATGCATCCGGTTTTCACGTATCTATCTTTGAGGAGATGTATCGGGGATCCATCTAGGGTACACCCGATTGGCGATGTCGGTGGAGGGGTTATCGTATGAGGAGATTCCCATAGCGATAGTCGATCGTCGGAGTTAGCGTCTGCGGACGAAGGGCGTGGCCGTCGAAAGTCTTGTGGCGGAACGAGCTCGGAAGGAGATGGCGTGGGAAGCCAGGGAGGACATGAGGCGAAGTATCTCACCTATTCCCACACCTCCGGGTAATTCACTTTCCTACTTGTAAATTTCGTTATCGTTTATGCCTAGTGTTGTTTTGTGGCGCGTGTGGCATTTGCAAGCTGTTTAAGTTATGAAGAATCTTATCGTTAAGCGTCTTGAGAAGGAACATTCGGGACGAATGTTTCTAAGAGAGGAGAATGTAATACCCGTATTTCCAGTATATGCGTGAGGAATACGTCTAAAAAGTTTGGCCTTAGTTAGCCTTGGGCGTTTTCTTTTGTACCTGACTCACTAAAAGAATCGTTTCAGGCGAAGCGTTTCCACAACTTTTAGAGTAAATTCGGCTATGCCATTTCTTATTTTGCGGATTTTTAGAGGCGAAACATTTTGGACCAACGGGAGGGTGGCGTGTGTCACCTCGCATTAAAGCAAGTGGGGTGGCTTTGGGCGATTGGGCGTCGAGAGGGTGTTGGCCTTGGCCGATTGGTTCACTTGCAGGCCTTGTTTTGTGGAGTGTTTTGTGGAGTGTTTTGTGGAGTAGGGGTTAGGGTGCACTTGGCTTGATCTTGGCCTTACACTTGCCTTGACTTGTCTTCATCTTGGCCATTGGTTGGCGAGGCTTGAGCTATAAATACCCTCTTGAGATGAAGAGTTCTTCATCCAAAAGATTTCAAGTCTAAAATCCTTCCCTCTCCCTTTGTAGCAATTCGTCCAACACCCCCTCCCGCGAGAAGCTTGGCGAGGCTACCCCACCCTAGCTGGAAACCTACCCACTCCCTTGGTAGAAAAGTTGCCTTCTTGTTTTGTTATAATGCCCAAAATACCACTAGCCCAAATACCTTAGTGCTTAGTAGAAGTTGTGAAGAACTTCTAAGGTTTCCTTGGAGCATACAACTTAGGAGCAAAACCTTGCTCGGTAGCGACTTTTCTAGGATATTATTGGGCTTACAGGGTAACTAATCCTAACCCTCTTTTGAATTAGAGAATACTTCTTGTTGTAGAATAAGAATAAGTATAAATACTTAGAAGAATAATCAATTTGTACTTACATGGGAATTTGTTTTCACGATGAACTTATATAGCTCACGGTGTAGGAAGTCTTGCCCGACTTCAGTAGAATTATGAACCCTCTGTTTAGAATGACCTTGAGTAGTCTTTGATAGATATCTGTGACTATTATAGGTGACTCTCTTGCGCGACATATTGACTTAGCGGTGGTTTTATTTGAGAAGGTATGTGATTCTTCCTAAAGCATGATATTTTACAATATATAATGCGGTGAAGCGTCGTGTGTTAAGCGAATAATAACTACGGCAATGTCTTTGACTTAAGCTGAATAATACTTATGGCAATGCCTCCGCTTAAGCTTTGAATAATACTTACGGTAATGCCTCGCGGCTTAAGCTGAATAACAAAGAACCGAAAACATTTCAAAGAATCTTGAATCATTTTTAACAGAAGATAAATATTTGGTTTTAAAACAAAAGCTTAAGAGTTATACTAGCTTTATGGGAAGTTAGGTATAACAACTTAAGAAGATAAAAGGCTATTTACTTGTTTGTTTATAAAAGCCTTGTATTGATTCTGTTAAGTGTAGTAAGATTTGTGTGATAAGTAGACATATTATGATGCTACAGGTTAGTGTCTTGAATTCTTTGTGTAAAGGGTCATTCTTCTTTGTGCTTACGTTGCTAACAGGTAAGTCAGTTGTCTTGTTATTGTATCACCTACCCTTTGGTGTTATCACAGGGCTTGCCCGATCTTGGTCTATCGGCTATGCGGTCTGTGAGACTATGCGGGCAGCGGTATGCTCGAGATTGATCATTCGGGTGTTTAGCACGATGCGGGGATTCCTATGCGATCTGTTGAGACTATGCGGTCTTTTGAGGCTATGCGGTGCGGGAGCCTAGGCGGATCAGAGTCGGTTGCCGTCGAGGAATACCTCATGCAGTGCGTGTGTGACTATGCGAGTGCGGAAGTCGAGGACTAGGCACGAGAATGATACTATGGGCGATTGGCCTTGCCCGATCATTCGCGGCCTAGAATAGACACATTCTGATTTTCTATTCTTTGTTGTTGTTTGTGATGTGACACTATGTGCAATTGAGCCGATTGTATTTGTGAAAAGGTTTTAAATACTTTGATTTTATTTGATTCTTTATAGTTTCACATACTTGGTACTGTTATCTTGACCTCGCCGAAATTTGCGTTCATCTGCCGGTAAGAGGCAAGCAGTGCTAGATCCACATTCCTAGGATCTCTACGTTGGTGTCGGGAGCTCCGTCCTTTCGGAGGCTCTACTTTTGGGTATGATCTCCTGTTGTAGATAGTTTTATGCGATCGAGTATGGCGGGCCATCGCCATAGTTGTATATTTCCTTAAGTGCACGTAGTCTGTTATGCGATGTCGGATGTAGCGCTAAACCATGTTTTTATATATATCTTAGAAAGCGATGTTTCTCACTTAAAGCGTATTACATTTTATAAAGCTGTTTCATGTCTTGCTTTATATTTCGATTACTCGATGTATGACTACTTGGGTGCCGGTGAAGCACGATCCACGCCACAGGGCGGAGTCGTGTGATATTCCACCATTGCAAGTGAGTTCTTTTTATTAGAATTGTCTGTGTCAACAAATCAACAATTGACACATGTTCAACATCTTTTATCTCTATTTCCTCATCTTGAATGACATATTAAACATCAATGGGCAATCCATAACAAAATTCAGGAAGATATAGATCATAGTCGTTTACCATCGTGTCAATTTCCTCCATCATTGCTTCTGTATGTTGCACAAACATTGGCATGGTAGAATAACCAGTGGCCTTGTAATCTTCAGCATTAATAATAATGCAGTCTTCTGATTCATTTGTGTTTGGTGCCACGGGGACTGGCGGCGGATTGAAAAGGTAGCTCGACTGCTGGTTGTTGTTGTTTGCTTACAATATGTGCGGACTTACATTGAAATTTCATAGAGGACGAATTGACAGACTAAATCCCTAAAGAAATAGGAAATATTACCCTTCGGTGATCTTAGATAACACAATTGTTTGAAGCTTCTCTGTTGAACACAGTCATTGCTTCAGTTGAAGGTAGAAACATAGTAATATATGAAAATAAATAAATAAATAAAGAGAGTTAAAGAAATAAAAATTCAGAAATAAAAAAGTAGTAAATTGGGCAAAATAAATTAAGATTAATTGAATAAATGTAATTTTTATTACATTTGTTTGATGGATGTATATGTTGTTGGAAAATGTAGTTGCAAGACAAAATGTCAAAAGCAAGTTTCAAAAGAGAATTGATTTCTCAAGAAAAGAACTGTTTAAGAATGAATAAATTTTAGTTGTGGTTGATGTTAAAAAATTGTAAAAAGAAAATTGTGGAACATTTAAGTAATGGAATAGGGTAAATAAGTTTTGATATAAATTACCTTTGTTCCGCAAAACGCAAAAGTGATTGCAAAAAAAGGTTATCCTGCAAATGTGTTGACCGGAAAGAATGAAAGAGGGTATAAAGATATAATATTAATATATTCATACAAGGAAGAAGAAAGAGAATTTTGTGGTGACCTTTATTTCTTTTTTACTGGAGTTGTTGGCTCCAGTTTGTTCGACTTGAAGCGAGTGGCGTCGCTCGGTTGAGTCTTCTTGTTTCTTCATCAAAAGAAACTAAATGTTTCTTTTTCCTTTTGTTGCCTTCTTCAATGTCAGTTTTTTGTGATTCAAGGAGAGAATGCACCATTTTTCCTTTTTCAGTGCAAGACAAAATGTACAATTTTTCAGATGTTTCTTGAGAAGTGCGGGAGAGTGATTTTTTCACTTGAATTATGTAAAAGTTCTGATTTAGCTTGCTTTGAATATTCTGCATTGGTAGCAACTCATCATGGGGAGAAATATATTTTAGCTTTTTGTTTGATCAATTGAAAAGTGAGTTTGTGTAAATTATTCAGTTAGAATGCTCACCTCGTTTGAAGCAAGGTCGTAAATCTCATCTGTGGTAAGGGATAATAATTTTTCTGCTTATTTGTCCATAATTATCCCAATTATTGATCCGGAAACATCTTGGAGATTTACATCAAATCTGCACCTGCAAGTGTATATGTGCAAAAGATAATATTTTTTTTATAAGAATAGAAGGAGTGTGGTAAATATCGTGTTTGGATGTATATGTAAACGTAGAGATAAAAATACCTGGGAATTAACATATTTTGTTGCTTACAACTCATACAGAGAAACTTTCTTTTATTAAACTTCTGACTTCTTGTTTGTAGTTGGGACATAATAAAACATAGCAAGTTTTGAGTTTATTTGGAAGTGATACTTTTACCTCAATGGAGAAGGAATGTCTCTGCATTAAAAGGAAATGAGACTATTTATTATAAAGATAAGTATATGCAGAAATTATAAATTATGTAAATAGAAATTATATAACGTCCTGTTATGATTGAACATTTGCAATTGGGATTATTTGTTCATCTACTGAAACGCTGATAAGAGATCCAGATTCAGATGTGCTCCTCTGAAAGAAGAAAGCATTTCTGTGTTTTATGTGACCCTATTTGAGGGGAAAATTTAAAAACTTTAGGATAATAATAATTAGGAAGAATGAAGCACAATATAGATTGGAGTAATGCGGTACCATGTGTGCAATTATAGGCATTGGGAATAAGGGGGATCAATTTGTATTGTGGTGTTAAATTTTGTTGTTAACGATGTACCTACATTAACAAAGTACAAAGTAATATAGCTATATTAATTGTAATAATGTTTTTTTATTTATGAAATACAAACTTATGTTGCTAATTTAGCTTACCATTGTACTTGGATACCCCAATACGCCTGGCAAAGATAATAGGATGTTTTTGGAATTGGTCAAGGAGTTTCTTGCTTCGTCCTCAATAATAGTTTCTTCCCATAGTGTGAAGGTCAAAGCTTGTTTGCTGGTTACATTAAAAAAGGTAAATATGTCGTATATTTTTAATTGTAAAATAATAAGGATTTTGGAGAATTTACGAATGCAGTTACTCAGTATTGATGGGAATGAGTTCTTGCAATCTTTTCTGGACTTTTGCAACAAACCTTGGCGGAAAGCAACGGACAACAATTGCGAGTATATCTATTGGAAAAACAATTTGTATTTAATAGATGAATGTGGCAAAAGTTAAACTGGAAAGAAGTAATATAACCATACTAAATTCTATGTCCTTAAGCTGCTCTTTCGTAGACTGGGAGGCTTGATTAGTGATGTCTTCAAATGATGTAAGATTCAGCTTTGTGGGCAGTGGCAATTCATCCTCATCTGGACTATCTTTTTCAATTGGATCAACTATGGTTTTTTTGTCAATAATTCACTCAAATGTATGCAAGGGTCTTTCATATCTCAAATTTGGTACTTGTATGCGCGCACCCGTTATCAAATAGGTGTGGAACAGCTTGAATATATCTTGATATGAGGAGATTTCGTCACCGTAAACAGTAGCTTTTATTTGGTCTTCCTGTGAATGATTCAAAAAAAAAATAACCAAACAAATATACATAGGCAATGTAAGTAATTGATTTGAAAATATTATACATACATAGACATAAATAATTGATTTTGCTAGAAAAGGGAAGTACTTGTTCATCTTGAAAGATCATGTTCAAATATTTTATCTTACGGTGAGAACCTTCTGCTGGTTTGCATATATCCACAACTTGCACTTTACAAGTCCAGTCTGGTATTTCAGGAGTGATTGCATATATACCAAGTCGTTGTGTCATTTTATATCCCCTGAAAAATAATTAAAGTGGGTTAAACAATGGAGTAGTCTGATAAAAGAAGTAAGTTTGATGAAAAATGTAAATGCAAGTAATAAGTTACATATGTTATATGAATAGTTAGTAGCTTTTTAAAAGTCTTAAGAGAATGCTTTATGGATAATTTTAGTATATACTATATTGTAGGTAGAATGATCATCGGGATCGTCTGTTGTTGCGGGTCGAATTAATATCTTTACATAGTCTGAAGTTTTTGCTCTTGATAAAGCAACATAAAGTTGACCGTGTGAAAAGATAGGTTCACGTAAATAAATTCCTACGGAATCTAGTGTTTGACCTTGAGCTTTATTTATAGTCATAGCAAAACATAGTCGAATAGGAAATTGTGTTCTTTTAAATTGAATAAGCAATTTTTCGTCTTGTGAACATAACAATGGTATTCGAGGAATAAAAACATATTTGCCTTTAAAGTCACCACTTGCAATTTTAGCACTAATAATATGAGTTTTGAAATCAGAACAAATTAAGCGTGTGGCATTGCAATACAAGAAGAATGTTCACTTGTTTTGGAAGTGCATTTACAGTTCAAAAGTCCCTGCGTTTAATTTCAAACTTGACATGACCACACTAACATCTAAGGACCTAATCCCGCTTTCTTCACTGCTTGACCAAAAAAGATGGGATTTGGTTCCTTTTACAGGTCATATTTGAGCTGACCATTTTGATATAACTTTCAACACAAGATTGTTATATATTATAAAGATAAATCAAATTTCTCCGACGATATGGAGCAACCAAATTAGAAAACGCAGTCAACAAAATCTATGTATTTTCATTATAGCTCTGGTTAGAGTAATGGTTTCATGGGAAGAACATCAAAACTAAGATTCTACTTTATATACTATACAAAAGCTCTATATTTTCATTATAGTCTTGGTTAGAGTAATGGTTTCATGGGAAGAACGTCAAAACTAAGATTCTACTTTATATACTATATTACAATTTTTGATTTTTTTTAAGCAAATCCACCACCAGAAAGCTAAGCAAACAAACAAAAAGAACAAGAAGAAAGGAAGCAACCAAAAGAACCCACCAGAAAATGCGAAGAAGCAATGGACAATAGCTCGATGATCTGATGGGGAAAAAGCCAAAAAACATTGAAGAGAGAGTTCATGAAAATTCTGACAATAACAATGAATTTAAGGCATAGAATTGGTAAATTTGAAAGAAATTAGGGGAAGAGAGAGAAACATACCTCAAGAGGTTTTAGTAGTTAGAAATTGAGAAAAGAATAAAGTTGGAGCATATAAAAGGATGTATCTAGGAGGGAGAAAGTTGGACCATATGAAATTACCGAAATACCCTTCGTCAGAAATTACTGAAATACCCTTCATCGTACCATGAACCTTCACTTATTAATAGTCTAAATATTTAGGTCGTTTCTTAAACTTCCATTAATGCAAAATCAATGTTGTTAGGGGTCGTTTGGTTGCTATTTTGTTAGGAGCCGTTTGGATATAATTTGAAATCATGAGGATTTAAAGTTAAGTTGTATTTTTTCTTATAGACATAAAAATCCCACAAATTATGAAAAATTCATCAAAACATTCTCAATTCATATACAATTTTACCAAATGAACAGTCATAGTTCATAACAAAATTATACGCTACTAGAAGGTCTTTCTAAAATACAACATCAATTAATCAATTTTTAGTTCAATAAGAGTAAATTTGTTATTAATTTACTACCAACTTGTAGATCTGTTAATATTTGATATAAATTGTTGATAAACATGATTGGTAAATATATCAGTCAACTTATGCATCTATTCTTATAAAATATAACCTTATGGGTCAACTTACATTTAAAAAATTTAAAATCATGATTTGGAATCTCAAATCATGCCTTTTTGGATGATTTGAGATTTCATCTCGTGAGAGGAAATCGCATGCCCAAATACTGATTTCATCTCATGAGATGAAATCGCATGTCCAAACACCTACTAAATTCTGCATAAATAATATCACGTTTGGTAGTTGGTTAAGAGGTAAGTTATTCATGTATGATTTGCAATTTAAAACCCGCATAACTAACACATGTATAATTATGAGATAATTTATATATTATTTTATGCAGGATAGAAGGTGGAATAACTAAACTCTGTGTAACCAATTCCTGCATAAAATAATATAGATTCACTCATAACTTATACATAGATTACAAATACTTATATAACTCTAACCAGCTACCAAACAACCTCTAAGGCTTACAACGGGAGAGCAAATTTTGAAAAGGTAAATGCTTGAATTTTCATAATAAGTTGTAAATACCGGTGTGAAATCTATTTTGGGATGTTGTTTTTAATCAACTTTACCGATTACAATTAGTACAAGTTTTGCTTTTTAAGAAACTTATTTAGGTATTTTCTTAAACTTCCATTAATGAAAAATGTGTTATAAAAGGATAGCAATACAACACAAGAGATGTAGACAAAGAAGTAGAGAGGATGAGGAAACTTTCTTCTTATTTCAAGTGTATGTTAGTCTACCTACAAAGGTGAATAATATCCCAATTTATAGGATGAAACCACCTAATGGAGGTTACAAATATTAAGTGGAGGTTATAAAAATTAAGTGTTCAAATTAATAGGTACATGTAACATACAAAAGGTTAGTGAATGTGTATGGACATCCATACAAAGGGTATGTATTTCATAACACTCCCCCTTAGATGTCCATAGATAATGTGTCTCGTTAAAACCTTACTAGAAAAAACTCAGTGGAAAAAATTATAGTGAAAGAAAAAGAGTACACATTTCTAATAATGCATATTTGGGTAGCCTCATTAAAAACCTTACAAGGAAAACCCAGTGGAACAAAACCTTATATGGAAAAAAGAGTACAATATGTATTAACTCCCCCTGATGAAAACTTCAGGCCAAATGCTTAAGTCTTTGCATTCCAATCTTTTGCACCATCTGCTCGAAACTTGCAGTTGGCAGAGACTTAGTGAACAAGTCAGTCATATTATCACTTGAACGAATATGTTGCACATTGATATCACCATTCTTTTGAAGCTCGTATGTGAAGAACAACTTGGTGAAATGTTCTTTGTCATATCTCATTTTATGAATCCTCCCTTCAATTGAGTAATGCATGCTGCATTATCTTCATATAAGGTTGTGGGTATTTCAAACCACATTTGTATCCAAACGATTCTAATTAGTCCTAACATTAATTGGATTTATTGATATTTCTTTATTTTCTTAAGTTTGTGGCTCATTGATTTCTTCAAGAATATCAAATCTTTCATTTTTTATGTGATTCTTTCTTAGTGTCATCTTGACCATTTATTTTTCTTTTTCTAAGATTCCGATCCTTAGAACCCATGGTCTATCATGTTTCAGGCGTACTTTGGACTCATTTGTTATAACAGTAGATAGTCCTACAAGGACATCGATCTGAATTGGGACATTCTCTGCAGGGATATGTGATTTGGTAATCTTTTTCAAATCTGTAAATGTGTCTGACATTTGATTTGTTATTTTCTACAAGTGAATACTCTTTTGGACCTCTTGCTCACAAATAGAAGCATGTGGATCAAGATGAGACAATGATGAATTATTCCACAAAATTTCCCTTTTTATTTCATTATTCTCTCCCCATAATTTTGAAAAAATTATCTCATCAAATCGATAATATGCAATTAATCTTATTTCAGTATCTCAATTTAAGGAAGAAATTATATCATGATCATAGCTATAGCAAGATAAATAAATGCATTAATTGAACAAATATATGATACTTCAGGACCAATCTAATTTTTTCATTTCAACTTCTTTTAGCAGGTAGTCTACTGCTTTTCGAAAACTCTTCAAAAGCTTCAATAATATTCAAGTCAGCAGCTTGCACAACATTATGAAAGATTTTGAATTATCATAAAGGGATAAGGGTAAATAGAATCATATTTGTACATCTCATCAATAAATATTTATTAAGGTGATTTCAGTACATCAACATTAGTTCATTTAATCCATTTAAGGATTACAAACAAGTTTTTCAATAACTTGTATATGCTTCAGGCATTTTGAATCCTTCAAAAAATTCATATAAAGTTTGTCAGGCAAGTCATATAGGCTGAGATAATTTTTATTTAGTATTTAATTTACATGACATCTTCTGATGTCAGGACTGCAAGTCCAGTAAATTTACCAAGATGTATCTACTTGGTAATTATTTTTACATCAATATGCTTTAAGAGACGTAGAATTCAGATCATCATAATATTATACAATATTGTGCACTATATTGTATCCAAGATATCATTTTGTATCAGTTTGCAATTAGACACAAATTATTGAGATCTTATGAATTCATTATTATTTTTCAGGTACCTGAACCTCGTATGTTTATGAAGTGTTATGTCGTAGGCTCTTCAAGAGCACATTGCCTCCTTATTATGATCATTTTGATAATTTGCTCCTCTTTTTTTCAAAAATTATTGCATTTGAAATCGATTTGTATACAATGATTCACATATGTTGTAAACCTTGTCCTTCAAGGACATTTAGGAGCATCTTGCAGATGAAATATGAAATAGTTGGGTAAGAAAATACTTCTAGCATTTGACTTGAATTATCGTTTGAACGAGGATCATACTATTCACAACATATTTCTTAGCTGTTTATTATCTCCCTCTTATATTAGAAAAACTAACATACATTTCGACCCTCTTTGGGGAATTTATCTGTGTGCATCGTGGTAGATTCATTAATCATATACAGCACAACAAAAAACTATTAAATAACAATAATTGGTTCCTGATCTTGAACCAATTATGAGGGGAGAATTTATCATAATTTATTGGTCTGAAGCATACAAACGTCGTTGTATGCAATATATCATATTTTGGACCAACGCATGAACATTTGTTCTCATTCGCAATGGTTTAGCTATTTATCGAAGGCATTCAACGTTAAACCATCTTGAATATAAACTAGCATTAGCAAGATGAATTATCTTGATTACATAATCTGAAAATTGTGTTGTCAACTCAATTATTTTGAGAAAGTAACTTTGCATATGTCAAACTGTAGGTTGACACTAAACACACATGTGATCATCTTATCGATGCATCTATTTAAGATATCACATTGCAGGTGAGCTGGCCTTTATTCACATTTTATATTTTTCAGAATTTTGAGAATTCAATCTCAAGATTAGCTGGTGTAATCGACTTATCATGAGAACAAGTAAATTAATTCCTGATGAATCTTCTAGTTCTTCAATATATTCCGAATGTAAACTTAGCACATCAGATTTAAATCAGGATAACTAAAATTATCACGTCAGTTGATAAAATTATTCGTACTAGTAAACTTCAAGTTTACCATGTCATGTGATATTTGTTTTAGTAAACTTCCGGTTTACTATGACATGAATTTATTTTTGTGTACCAATAAACTTCTGGTTTACCGTGACATATGATTTCATCATGCTTATATTTGTGTCGTACAACTTGAAAAATAAATAGGATAATCATTTGTAACACCCCATTTTAACCGGAGTCGAAACGGGAGTGTCACGTATGGTTGATTCCTAAATGTATTTAAGGAGTCGCCACCTAATTATTATAGTGAATTAGGACACTTATTAAATAGCATAAAAATGCTATAAGTGATCTCCATTTAAAGGTCTGCAAAAAGCTATGTGAGATTCTGGATCAGGGTTCTTTATTATCCTAAAGGGAAGGAGTTAGACATCCTTTAAGATCCGCTAACTTGCGGTTATCCGTTCAAACCTAGGTTTTAAAATTATTGTGCTAACATGCAATATATAATTCTAAAGGTGTTCTAATTATTAAACTAACCAAGAGATATTTAAACTAGGCATGCAAATATTTAAAATAGATATATATTTAACAAGATAGTAATAAAAGCAAATAATCATAAAAAGATGTAATGAAGAGAAATTAGCAACATTTCGCTTTTATTTTATTTTATGCGAATGCTTGAACTTTGAGGTGCGCCTCCGGGTACCTGCAAAAGACACTTAGTAGAAGAGTTAGTAAATAATTAATAAATTACCAAACAAACACAATGTATGTATATATATATAGATATATATGTGGAAGATATTGTAAAAGATATATTTTTTATATAGTGTGGGCTCAGCTAGTGTTATGCCAAGGATACTAAGACATGAGAAGCCAATATCGCTACGGCGGCGGTCGACTCGCCTCCTGGTGAACGATACTATGCATTCTCGTCTAATCTTTTTCACTTTCCTCCTTGCCCACATATTCCGTCTCGCTTACCATGGAGGCCTCCAGATCGACGGATAAATCCTTCTTTGGCCAAAGTGTAGTATCATGTTCGAAAATCAGTAAAGTACCAAATGTAGTATCATGTTAAAAATCAGTAAAATACCAAGTGTAGTATCTGTTCAAAAATCAGTAAAATACCCAATATTCCAAACGTAGTAAATTGTCCAACCAGTTTAAATAGATAAATAAAATAAAGGACGTAAACCGTCAGAAGTCCTCAACGATGTGACACAGTGAAACATCAGCAACACAGCCGAGAAGAACAACAAATGTCGAAAAAATAAAGTAAGAACATGGTCGCTGAGGCATCTGTCAAAAACTCAGGCCAGATTCGAAAAATCGTGAAAACCAGTTCGATGGCAAAACTGCAGCGAATGCGAAAGCAGAACCAACATAGGTCGCCGGAGTTTTTTAACTCCGGCAAGATTCAAATCACAGAATAAATCAGTCCATCCAAGAATATTTCATAGATCAAAAGATAGAACCGAACAAGTATTTAATGGAGTGGCGTTACTACAACGGTGGTGAACACCGGAGCAACGCCACCAGTGGTTGACTAGAGCAGTGGATATTGCGGTGATGGTCGACTGAAGAGGAGAGGGGTCGACGGGACAATGGTGCGCTGGTTTCGCCGGTGCTGGCGAGTGGTGTTGGTTTCGGACAGTGGTGTGTCGACAGGCGACGGTGAAGAGGAGATGGAGAGGCGGTGGCGACGGGAGAGGGAGCTAGGGTTAGGGAATGAGGGAGTTAGGGTTCGACGTGCGGTGGTCGACGGGAGATGGGTGTTCGACAGTGGTTCGTCGGCGGGACAGTGGGGTTCAGCGACTGGTTAGGACTGTAGTGTGTGTTCGCCGGTGATGACGGGAAAGGGTGATAGTGGAGAGGGCGACGGCGACGGGGGTGTGACGGGATTGGGGGTGTTCGACGGTAACTGGTGTGAGGGATTTTGTTTTAAGGGATGTGCGGCTAGGGTTAATGTGTTGTGAGGCTGAGGGAGAAGATCAGTGAGGATGTGAGGGCTTAGGGTTTCGTTAGTTTTTTTTGCGGGAGACGAGGGAAAGGGCTCTGAAGGGAGAAGGTGGGTTGCAGGTAAAATGAAGGGGCTGGGTAATGGGATGAAAAGATAAAGGGCCTTGCGGGTTGGGCTTGCGGTATTGGTACATGGTAAATTTGGGCGAATTAAGGGTAGTATTAAATTAGGGGGGTTATTAGTTTTAGGAGTTAATTAATTAGTAGTAAATTAAAACAATAAATTGTGCTTAGATTATTTAGGTGCTTTATTAAAATTATTACAAGAATAAAATGGGCGTGCTATTTAATTAGTGCTTAATATTTTATAGTGCGATGCCGTTATTAAACTTATTAAATAAAATTAGGACTTCTTAATTCTTTTTATGAATGTTATTATTAAAACGCGGGTGTTTAGATTATTATTTTATGTACTTATTATTTATTATTAAATTGTTTATTTATGCCTGTATTAATATTTTATTGCTGCATTTTATTAATTTAAAATTATTAGAATTATTGTGGAAAATTAGTGTAATTTTATAGTTAATGACTGGACGGGAGGGTCAAAATTGGGTGTCAACAGTTGTCCCTCTTTGTATGGAGATGATGGAAGAATCTTCGGACTAAGACGTTAACTCATAGCCAATTTTGTCTCGACCCTCAGAACTAGAGTGTTGGGCAATTTAGGCAAGGCTGACTGATCGGTGTATTTTATATACACCTTTTGAGTCAGTCTAGTTAGTCTTTTGTCCCGTTTTGTACATACAAAGTGTCGTATTAGGATAGATTTTCTTTCTTTTGAGTCAAAGTGGCTAAAGTGGCCAAATGGCGGAAAAGGAGCGAAAAGAGGGAAAAAGAGGAGAGTCTTAGAGTGAGCGGAGAAAGTGGCAAGCGAGGTGAAATCGGACTGCGCGCCTCCTGCGATCGAAGCGAGCGCGGCGCTATTATTGAAGAAGCTGCAGAAGATTGTATGGCGCCGAAGACGAAAGCAGGCGGCGCTAAACATCAGAAGCCACGGGAGTTGCGGCCGTATGGCTCTCGAGCAGCGAATATCGGGCGCGGCGCCAAAACACCAGTATTGCGAACTTTAGCGCGCGGCGCCATGCGAGGCGCGGCACGCGGAAAAATTAGGTCTTTGACGGATTTTGGGCGAGCTGCGGGAAAAAGAGGAGACGTTTTAAACCTATAAAGGAGAACCCTAGGCGGTTTTCAAGGGTTCCCTTTCTTGCCAAACACAAGGTTTTCTTGCCTAGGAGATTGGAGACCCAAACATTAGTAATTTCTTTTCTTTTTCTTTTCTTTAATTCGGTTTTGCATGATGAACTTTGAATTAGTTCTTGTCATATTAATGGCTAGGAACTAATTCTCTTATAGGCTTTCTATGTTGAATTCTTGAACCTTATGTTATAAAGTAATGCATGCTTATGGTTATTATTCTTATTGAGAGATCTATCCAATAATTGAGTTGAATTCTTGGTAGCTAATTGACAACTAGTTATCACTATATGATTTCTAATCAGTTACGAAAGGAGGGATTGTGAATATCTTTGTAAGTTGGGTGACGGTCTTGAATTGGGGATGAAAATACCTCAATTAGATTTGTAAGCGTTGATGAGAGGCTTAACAACCCTAATTTTGCGCATTGTGCGTGACGGTCAACTAGGTTTTGTGCTTAATCCTCCTATAGAGTTACCCTTATCGTGAAAGTTAGGTAAGGAACAATACGGGGTTGAGTGTTTATATAACCCTAACGGGAGTATAAAGCGATTTCGTAAACTGCTTTCTCCAAAGAAGAACACCATAAGTAATGCATTAGTAAGTAACATGGCGGATAGTAAGGATACATGAAGCCCTATTCTCATCACATCTGAATTAAATCTTTATAATTCATTAGCTTTTATAATTCTTAGTCATAAACAACCAATCACTCATTAATTCACCAAATAGATACTAGAAAATAGACAATTGGTACTTGAACCCTAATCGGAGGGCGATATTCGGTCTTATCTAAGACTATACTACTTGATACGATAACGTGCACTTGCGTTTAAAAGTGTGTGCATATATCGCGCATCAAGTTTTTGGCGCCGTTGCCGGGGATTAGGCAATAGTTCAATATCAAATTATCTATTTTTAATTTCTAATTTGGATTTAATTTTCATTTTTTTTTTTTATTTATTTTTAGTTTCTACGAAAATCGAGTGCAGTGATTCTTTGTTTGTTTTTGATCTTTCTCGGGATATCGGTTTATGCGAAGGAGAAGAGGCGTGACACTCGTTCCTTCAATCCGGAAATTGAGAAAGCACGCAAGCGGAACAAAAAGAATCGAATTGCAACGTTGATAGAAATGGGCGGTGCTCCCAACAATAACGAGGATGAGAGAAGGGTTAGGTGAAAATCAACTTAACCGGGAGATCCTCGGCAAGTGCCAATAGATATGGAGGGCGGGGTTCGAATCGGCGAGAAAGAAGTGCGGGAGATTATGTGCTACCAAGAGTGAATGGAGCACGGACTTGCATTAGGCTCCCTGATAAGAGCCAACAATTTCGAGATAAAACCAATGATTCGAGCATGGTGCAGACCTGATGCGATTCGGAGGATCGCCATCGGAGGATCCACGTATGCATAGCAAATTTCTTGGAGCTATGTGCCACTTTCGAATATAACGGCGTTCGCGATGATGCCGTCAGTTGAGGCTCTTTCCCTTCTCACTCGGGGATAGAGCAAAAGTATGGTTGAATTCCACCCGGTGATTCGATATTTACATGGCACGGTAGCGCGAGAAATTCCTAGCCAAGTTCTTTCCACCGTAAGCGGAAAATTAAGAGGAGTTGAACAACTTCTATCAGTGATGGAGAGTCCTTATATGAAGCATGGGAGAGATTCAAGGATCTACAGAGGAAGTGTCCACACCATTGCATTGAGTTGTGGAACTTGGTTCATATTTTCTACAACGGTGGCGGTACAACGGAACCATCATAGATGCGTGCGGTGGGGCATTCATGAGAAAGCGACCACGGCGCCCACGAGTTATTAGAAGATATGGCCACTAACAACCGTGTCGCGAAGAGAGGCAACCGGTGGGAGAAGAAGCGTGGGGTCCATGAAGTAGATGCTATTCTTTGCTTTGAACGCATGAAGTGGCTCTTCTAGCGAAACAATTGCGACAACATCGTGTCGATGAATCTTGTGCAAGCTAGAAAAAGCGTGAGATATGTGGCGGCCCACACACATTTGATAGGTGTCCTTCAGCGGATCCCAACAACATCCCAATGGAGCAGGCAGAGTGTCAAGCAGTAGGTAACTACCAGAGGCAACAGAACAACCCCTACTCAAACACTTATAATCCAGGGTGGAGGAATCACCCAAACTTCTCATGGAGAGGAGATCAGGGCCAGCAAAATCAGTACCAGGGCCAACAAAACCAATATCGTGCGGCGAGAATCGGTATAGGGGCGATGCAGGCAGCGATGCAGAATCAGCGACCGCCACTCAAGCCCCGGCCTCAGCGGCTCAATGCACGGTCGAAGAAAAACCAGATGAGCTTAGCGGCCATGGCAAGACTCGCAACGCCCGCGCGGTTTATAACAGAATCTAGATCCTCGTTCAGAAACTTGGAAACACGGTAGGGCGGTAGCAAAGCGAGCAAACATCAAGCCACGGGGACATTGCGAAGCAATCGAGGTAAATCAGGGAGCAATGTAAGCGGTGCGGTTGAAGTGGAAAACAATTGGAGCAACGGCGCCTCGGCCCAATAGTTGAGAGGAAGCGAGTTAGAAAAGATAAGGTGGTGAACCTAGCCCGGTGATAGAAAACTCGGAGAAGGAGTATCTGAAAAGATTCCTTTCCCCAGAGATTACAAAGGAAGGCGGTCGATAAACAATTTTCCAAATTCTTGGAGGTATTCGAAGTTGCACATCAACATACCGTTTATAAAGGCTTTGAGCAGATGCCATCTTACTTCAAGTTCATGAAAGAAATCTTGGGAAAAAGAGAAGCGGCGAATATGAGATAGTAGCACTAACGGAAGAGTGTAGTGCTATCTTACAAAAGAAATTGCCACCAAAGCTAAAGGACCTGGAAGCTTTACACTACCATACGATGGGCGGGGTGACTTACATGAGCACTTGTGTGATCTAGAGGCGAGTATAAATTTGATGCCCTATCGGTTTTCAAAAGATTGGAGTTAGGAGAAGCGAGCCACCGGCTGTGAGTCTGCAACTGGCCGGGGCGGTGGTTCATCCTGAGGAAGATCGAGGATGTGATTGTGAAGGTAGGAAATTTTTTCTTTCTGCGGACTTCCTCATTCGGATATGGAAGAAGATGCGAAATCCGATCATATTGGGAGGCCATTCCTAGCAGCGGGTAGAGCCTTGATTGGCGTTGAAAGAGGAGAGCTAACGCTAAGAGTGGAGAACGAAGAGATGGTGTTTAAAGTCTTTAAACACGTCATTGAGCCAAGAAGCGTAAGTGGGTGTTTTGCAATCAACACCACCAAACCCCATGCGAGCCATTGCAATGCAACCAAAGAATGATGAGCCGAAAGCAAGCATGGTTTCTTTGAGATGACACTAAATGAGGTAATTGTTAGGAACTCCTACTACCGATAATGCTAAAAGAAAAGGAGAAAAAGGAAACGCCAAATGTGGCGGAAATGGATTAGTTGGGGACTTAATCCACCCTGGGCTAGTAAGTCTAAGGAAACTTGCGTCCCGCTAAAAGACGTTAAAGCGGCTTGTTGGGAAGCAACCAACGCTTTTTTAATTATGTTATTTTAATTTTTGTCGTTATTTTATTTTAGTTTGTCTAAGAACGATCACGGTATTGGATCTTGTTGTTTTGTGATTGAGTACAAGAAATTAAACCGGGACGCGAAATAAATCAAGAAAAGCAAGGATTTCAGAGCGGAGGATAGCGCGCCGCTTCAGAGCGAAGTGGCCGCGCGCCAAAAGATCGAACAGCTCGGAAAGAGAGCCGCGCTCGTAAGAGGCCGCGGTGGAATTCCGAAGTTGGCGAGTTTAGCGCCAGTGAGGGCCGCGCAGTGAAAGTCCCGGGCGAGCCTAGATGTTTAGCCGCGCTGGCTAAAAGCATGGCGCCGCGGCGAATCCGTAAATTTAAAACGCCCAAAAAGCACAGTTTCCCAAATTCCAACATCCAAAACCTAACGCCCTCTCCAAAACCCACGAAATTCCGTAAATTTGCCCACAAAACCTCCACAAATCCAACCCAACCACAACCTAAACTCTTAAATTCCCAAAAACCCTCAACTATCTCAAACAACAAAGCTCCATTCCATAGCCTCAACCCACCAATTGAAACAAGAACAAGCTTCGAGTCTTCATCAAAAGGTAATCCCTATCTTTTTTCTTGAATCCTTTCACTGAAGTCATAGGAGGTAGTAGTTGGGAAGAGTATTGTAGTTGGAGTAGTTTGGGTACTGAAAAGTTGGTTGTGAAGTTGGAGAAAAGAGTAGAAAAAGAAGTGGTGGGCATTGTTGAAGTTTGGGGGTGTTGTCGCTGCTAGTTGTTGAGTGTATAGGAGACATTGTGCCACAAAAATTAGAAGCTGCAGATTTTGTTTATAAATGGCCACCAGAAAGAGAAGAGGATCCACATCCACCCCAACCCCACAATACGATGAAAATAGGTTCGTGAGTTACCAGGCCTACCAAAGATACAAAAGACTTGATACTAGACCCGTAATTCCAGAAAGGGGAATGGATTACCAAAGGGGATCCTATGGGGATGAAGACGTTTATGAGCCCATCAGGCGATGATTGAGCTAAGGGTGGAAGAGATTTGTCAATCCGGAGAAGATAACACCGGTGAATACAACAATGATAGTGCGGGAATTTTATGCAAACTTTCGGAGAAGGCGAAGGGTGCTTTGTAAGGGGAAATTATATGCCTGTGACTGCAGAAGCAATAAATACAACGCTAAAAACAGTTGATGTTGAAGAAAGTAGCGATTGGAACCATTTTAGAACATGGTCTAGGAGCAGCAACAACATTGACTGGAATAATATTGCAGACACAGTGAGCTACCCTGGGGCTGCTTTTGAGATCGGAAGGAATGGATCTAGAGCACTGAGCAGGTGCCAATTCAACAAGGCAGCCAAGGCTTGGTCAGATTTCGTCGATGCCGCATGATTCCATCTACGTACTTCACCAGAGTGCCAGAAGACAGGATTAAGTTGATTTATGGAATTATGAGGGGGCTGATAATTGATGTGGGAAAAGAGATAGTGCAGAGCATCGAAGAAATCAGCAGGTTGGTGACAACAGGTGGATTAGGACACGGTTCACTTATTACCAGTCTATGTCATATGAGTGCAGTCCCACAACTACCCACAGATACTCATGAAAGAAACCAACTGCCGGTGTCCTATGGGATAGTGCACTCTTTTCGACCACTAGCCCCAAAGCAGACGAAGAGTACAACCCGCGGCAGAACAACAAAGCAGAGGCAACCATGGATGAAGATGAGCACGAAATAGGGGCTCGATATGAGCGAGACCTAGCCACCGGCCAACCACGAAGCGAGAACCTTGAGCCCACAATAGGGCAATTGTACCAACACGAGAAGGAGATGATCACGGACCTTGCAAACAGTAGTACAAGGACAGCAAGAAACAAGACAACAAATCGACGAGCTGAGTGCCTTGTTCAACCAATGGTCGATGCATTATCCACCGCCACCACCACCATTTTAGCCAAAGTTTGTAAGTGTCGTTTTCTTTTACTGTCTTTGAGTCTACACACATTGGGGGCAATGTGTGATTTAAGTTTGGGGGTGTGTTTTTGTGTTTTAGTTTTGTGTTTTTGTGTTTTAGTTTTATTTGTGTGTCATGTTATGTTTTATTTAAGTCTTTTTATTTGTTTCATGTTTATTTTGAGTCACCAAAAATTTTTCTTTTTTTTTAAGTCATAATTGCCTGTCAAAGATCATGTATTCTGTAGTTGCTAGAAACACCTAGTGAAGTAAGGTGGAATAATGTAAAGGAATGGAAGCAGCTATCTAAACACTTAGGTTAGAGATGCCAAAAACTCACAGAATCTGTCTATTTGGAGTCTCTTGCTTGAGTTATGTATGCTAAATGATAAATGCTTGTGTGTTATGACTGCTTGCTATTTGAGGCGAAATAGTTAGGATATGCATGTTAGGGAGATGACTCAGGCATTTCTTTGATAGCCAATTCTTACCATTCTTTTCTATCCCGTACTTTAAAAATATCCCTAGTCAGCCCCATTGAGCCTAAATTTGAAACTTCTTCTTTGACACCCCATATTCCCACAAAATTGTGCCATAAGTGAAAATATGAAATAGTGGAGTACATTGTGTTAAAAAGAAACAAAAAGAGTGAACAAGTTTGAGGCACCCTAATGGAAAAGTAATAAGAAAGAGGCAAAAGCCTAAGTTTGGGGGTGCCTATTTGTATAATACACTTCACTCTCCCAAAACAAAAGAGGGGAATGATAGAATTGAAGTGAAGGAAAGAATCAAAAGAAAAAGGGAAAAATTGAAAAGCCAAAGAGCTTAGTGCAGAAAAATGAGCCTAAATGCCTATCTTTACCAACCCCTACCTAAGCCTACATTACAACCCCCAAAGTCCTGAAGATCTCTTCTATGTATATCCAGAATTAGTGGAGAATAGCAAGTAAGCATGCCATAGGAATTTTTGAATTTATATGCATACTTGAGTACACTGACTTCCATTTAAGCATGATAAGTATGAGTTTGCGAAATATCTAGCTCAATGTGTTGAAATTCCATGCTATATGTTCCTGCATATTATTCTGCTAACCTTCATGTTTTCTAGTTAACATTCATGCAGCAAAAGTGATCAATGGCAGGAGTCTGTTTATTTTCTTTGTTGATTTTCTTATTTATCGAGTCTGTCATTTTATTGTATTTCTTTCTATCTTTGCTCGAGGCGAGCAAAGGTTAAGTTGGGGGTATTTGATCGGTGTATTTTATATACACCTTTTGAGTCGATCTAGTTAGTCTTTTGTCCCGTTTGTACATACAAAGTGTCGTATTAGGATAGATTTTCTTTCTTTTGAGTCAAAGTGGCTAAAGTGGCCAAATGGCGGAAAAGGAGCGAAAAGAGGGAAAAAGAGAGTACTAGAGAAAAACGGAGAAAGTGGCAAACGAGTGAAATCGGACTGCGCCGCGGCCTCCGCAATCGAAGCGGGGCCGCGCGCTATTATTCGTGAAGTGCAGAAGATCCAGCGCCGGCGCCGAAGACCGAAAGGCCGCGGTGCCTAAACATCCGAAGCCACAGAGTTGCAGTGCCGCGGCGCCTCGCAGCCAGAATATCGGCCGCGGCGCCAAAACACCCGTATTGCAGAACTTTAGCGCGCGCGCCCATCTCGCAGGCCGCGCCGACGCGGAAAAATTAGGTCTTTTGACGGATTTTTGGGCCAGGCCTGCAGAAAAAGAGGAGACGTTTTAAACCTATAAAAGGAGAACCCTAGGCAGTTTTCAAGGGTTCCCTTTCTTGCCAAACACAAGGTTTTCTTGCCTAGGAGATTGGAGACCCAAACATTAGTAATTTCTTTTCTTTTTCTTTTCTTTAATTCAGTTTTTGCATGATGAACTTTGAATTAGTTCTTGTCATATTAATGGCTAGGAACTAATTCTCTTATAGGGCTTTCTATGTTGAATTCTTGAACCTTATGTTATAAAGTAATGCATGCTTATGGTTATTATTCTTATTGAGAGATCTATCCAATAATTGAGTTGAATTCTTGGTAGCTAATTGACAACTAGTTATCACTATATGATTTCTAATCGATTACGAAAAGGAGGATTGTGAATATCTTGTAAGTTGGGTAGACGGTCTTGAATTGGGGATGAAAATACCTCAATTAGATTTGTAAGCGTTGATGAGAGGCTTAACAACCCTAATTTTGCGCATTGTGCGTGACGGCCAACTAGGTTTTGTGCTTAATCCTCCCATAGAGTTACCCTTATCGTGAAAGTTAGGTAAGGAACAATCTGGGGTTGAGTGTTTATATAACCCTAACGGGAGTATAAAGCGATTTCAGTAAACCGCTTTCTCCAAAAGAAGAACACCATAAGTAATGCATTAGTAAGTAACATAAGCGGATAGTAAGGATACATAGAAGCCCTATTCTCATCACATCTGAATTAAATCTTTATAATTCATTAGCTTTTATAATTCTTAGTCATAAACAACCAATCACTCATTAATTCACCAAATAGATACTAGAAAATAGACAATTGGTACTTGAACCCTAATCCCAGAGGACGATATTCGGTCTTATCTAAGACTATACTACTTGATACGATAACGTGCACTTGCGTTTAAAAGTGTGTGCATATATCGCGCATCACTGACGCGGACTCAAAAATTGTCCCAGTGTTGAGTTATGACGACACTGGGCTACCATGGTCAAAACACAAAAGTGGGCTAACGCGGACTCAAAAATTGTCCCAGTGTCGAGTTATGATGACACTGGGCTATGGTGCAAAAGTAAAGAAATAAAAATAACTGGCTTGAACCTGGGGTGTACCGCTATGGCTTATGGTACTGGGTTTTATGGTGATGTGGAACGAGTGGACCGACGCTCGAGGCCGCTTCTGCCATTCATTGGGAAGGTTGGCCCCCCAACAAATTGCCCCGGTTCGCTGTAAGAGAAAATCCACGTTGTGCTCCATCTTGTGCAGTTCCTGTAGATTGAAGCTAAGATAGAAGCATTAGTGCATAACTGTCAAGACAAAATAATGTAAGAATGTAAGTTTTGTGTTGTGGTTGTAGTCAAATCGTATATACTATATAATGAAATGGTGTGATGATACGCCGTCTTGTATAGACGAGATGCAGATGACGCCTTGTGTGGGCGTTATCGTCTTGTATGGACGAAATGCAAATGTCGCCTTGTATGGGCGGAATCGTCTTGTATGGACGAAATGCAAATGACGTCTTGTATGGACGAGATGCAAATGACGCTTTGTATGGGCGTTATCGTCTTGTATGGACGAAATGCAAATGACGCCTTGTATGGGCGTTGTCGTCTTGTATGGACGAAATGCAAATGACGCCTTGTATGGGCGTTGTCGTCTTGTATGGACGAGATGCAAATGACGCCTTGTATGAGCGTTGTCGTCTTGTATGGACGAGATGCAAATGACGCCTTGTATGGGCGTTATCGTCTTGTATGGACGAAATGCAAATGTCGCCTTGTATGGGCGGAATCGTCTTGTATGGACGAAATGCAAATGACGCCTTGTATGGGCGTTATCGTCTTGTATGGACGAAATGCAAATGACGCCTTGTATGGGCGTTATCGTCTTGTATGGACGAAATGCAAAATGACGCCTTGTGTGGGCGTTGTCGTCTTGTATGGACGAAATGCAAATAACGCCTTGTATGGGCGTTATCGTCTTGTATGGACGAAATGCAAATGACGTCTTGTATGGGCGTTATCGTCTTGTATGGACGAAATGCAAATGACGCCTTGTATGGGCGTTATCGTCTTGTATGGACGAAATGCAAATGGCGCCTTGTGTGGGCATTGTCGTCTTGTATGGACGAAATGCAAATGACGCCTTGTATGGGCGTTATCGTCTTGTATGGACGAGATGCAAATGACGCCTTGTATGGGCGTTATCGTCTTGTATGGACGAGATGCAAATGACGCCTTGTATGGGCGTTATCTTCTTGTATGGACGAAATGCAAATGACGCCAGTATGGCGTTATCGCTGTATGGGCGAGATGCAAATGACGCCTTGTATGGCGTTATCGCCTTGTATGGACGAAATGCAAATGACGCCTTGTATGGCGTTATCATCTGTATGGACGAAATGCAAATGACGCCTTGTATGGCGTTATCGTGCTGTATGGACAAAATGCAAATGACGCCTTGTATGGGCGTTATCGCTGTATGGACGAAATGCAAATGACGCCTTGTGTGGGCGTTGTAAATGCTGTATGGACGAAATGCAAATACGCCTTGTATGGGCGTTATCATCTTGTATGGACGAAATGCAAATAGCGCGCCTTGTATGGCGTTATCGCTGTATGGGCGAGATGCAAATACGCCTTATGGCGTTATCGCTTGTATGGGCGAAATGCAAATACGCCTTGATGGGCGTTATCGCTTGTATGGACGAGATGCAAATGACGTCTTGTATGGCGTTATCGCTTGTATGGCGTTATCGTCTTGTATGGGCGAGATGCAAACGACGCCTTGTATGGCGTTATCGCTTGTATGGACGAGATGCAAATAGCGCCTTGTATGGCGTTATCGCCTTGTATGGACGAAATGCAAATGACGCCAGATGGGCGTTATCGCTTGTATGGGCGAAATGTAAATGACGCCTTATGGGCGTTATAAATGCTCATATGGACGAAATGCAAATGACGTCTTGTATGGCGTTGTTGCTTGTATGGGCGAAATGCAAATGACGCGCCTTGTATGGGCGTTGTCGTCTTGTATGGACGAAATGCAAATGACGCCTTGTATGGGCGTTGTAAATGCTTGTATGGACGAAATGCAAATGACGCCTTGTATGGGCGTTGTCGTCTTGTATGGACGAAATGCAAATGACGCCTTGTATGGGCGTTGTCGTCTTGTATGAACGAAATGCAAATGACGCCTTGTATGGGCGTTGTCGTCTTGTGTGGACGAAATGTAAATGACGCCTTGTATGGGCGTTATCGTCTTGTATGGACGAAATGCAAATGACGCCTTGTATGGGCGTTATCGTCTTGTATGGACGAAATGCAGATGACGCCTCCTAGGGCATAGATAAAAATCGTGTTATGCATAATCAAAGCTAGATGAAATAATTAAAGTGTAAATGATGTAGCCTGAGTAACGAAGATGTGGTTTTTTGCGAGATGTATTTGATGTAGACTTGTTGCAGATGGACTTCGTGAGCGGATCTGTTGTATTGGAATGTTGTTGCCCTCCTTGTTCCTGTTGTCCTGCAAAATTCACTCAAAGAAAAATTGTGAGTTCGGGGAGGGGGTCGGTCGATTTGTGTTGGCTCTTGATACTTGCACGCGTTGTCTTGTCTGGACATGTAACCCCTGTATGATTTCGAGTCTCGGTCAAAACATTTGTTGAAAAATATTCTATCTTGAGAAAATATACTTATATGTGCTAGTAGGAAATTATGTCGATATTTGAATAGTGACATGTTGTGAAACAAAGCAAAACTTCCTTATCCGAAATCGGCGGTATATTCTCCCATACTCTCGGTGCTCTGCTGCCGTCAGGCTCTCTTTTAAAATTTGTCCCAGTTTTGGGACATGGAACCCTTAGCGTAAATTAACCATGTCCATTGATGTCATTTGTAGTAAAGCCCTTAAAATTGTCCCAGTTTATGTCGATCTTTCGAGCATATGGAATCATATTTGTCGGTGTCTTTTCATGGAGAAATCCTTAAAAATTGTCCCGATTTTGGTATGGCCAGGTCGGATATATGTCGTTGCGGACATAATGCTGATAACGCGTCGTCGTGCGGGCGTATTCTTCTTTGGCGTCGTTTGGACTTGCTTTGTCGATAACGTCGTTGTGCGGGCGTGTTCTCCGCTCGCGTAGAATAAATGCTCCGCAAGCTAAGCGAGAAAAGCGTTAGTGTATACCGTTTAAACAAAATGATAAATACATATGAGAAGTGCAATTTTATGGGTAGAGATGTCGCCCCGATACGCGGATGAATGCGAGATGTTGTCCTTGCGGACATGCTAAATCGCATGGCCCGAATTGCCATGATGCTTTTGTTGGGTGCGATGCGTTGGTTGCCAATTTGACTTTATGCCTGCGCTGAGGCGCTAACCCTTGTTGCGGAATTCAGAATTCTGACTGTGGATTGTCGATGCCTCTTTCTGCTTCTGCTGCTTCTGATGCGGACTTTGAATTTTGGATTGTTGTCATATCCTCTGCCTCTGCTGCTTCTTTCTACTTCTGCGAAGAAAACTTTTTGCCGTATTTTCTGCTTCGGCTATTGCACTTTCTGCTTCTGTTAATATGAAAGACCTGCGCTCAAAGAAAATTTGTGAGTTTTGGGGGGTGGTCGATTCGTATTTGACTTTGCCGCCTTGTTCCTTGACATCTGCATGCCTGGCCTGTTTGGACTTGCAACCCCTGTCTGGTTTCCTACCTTGTCCTAGTTTTGAAAAGGGTGTTTGGCCTATGGTGGGTCTCAATGGAGTTGCTTGTGTATTCTCGTTATTTTCAAAGCGAAGGGAAAGTTTCCTAATGGTGTGACCGAAGCCGATTTAGGCCGCCTACGTATCCCCATGAGGGAATCAGGTCATGACGTAGTTCATTACAAGCGAATATTGGGTAAAATTCTAAAGGTGGGACCGAAGCCGATGTGGCGCCACGATCCATGAGGAATCAGGTCACACGTAGTTCCAATTACAAGCAAAAGAGAAATTGGGATTTTCTAAAAGGTGGGACCGAAGCCGATGTGGCCGCCTACGTATCCGCCAAGGGAATCAGGTCACACGTAGTTCCAAACTGTTTTGCCTATAGGGACCAAGACGGGTTCCGACTTGTTCTGCTCAAATGCCCTTGGATCAGTCATGTCGCTGGACCGTGCCTTTGATCTTGTGGGATATCGATGCTCTGTCATTGCTTAGTCAAATACAAATCGACCTTTTGGGGAAGATGATAAATCCCTTTTTTAGACAAAATGCAGCAAATTGTGTTAGTGTAAAGCACGTGATTTTGTAGAAGTGTAAAAACATTTAGCAAGTACATATTGCACATAAATTGCCACATTGCAAGCGAGTCCTAACATACATGGGGGACCCCTTTATGCCAGAGGTAGGCCTAAACGTCACATATGCGAGGTCATGATGGATTTGTCCAAGCCGTCCAACTGTAATGCTCTTGTTGGAAATGGCGACCAAATGACGGTGCACTTTTTCCAATTTCAGCATGACATGATTAGGTTTGGATTTGTCTATCATTGCCACGCTATACATAATATGCTGGTTGGTCGTTGGGTTGAGAAACCCGTCGACAAGTTTGGTGTCTTCCTAATTGTGGTGTCGATGCCAAGGACCGACCCACCTAAGGTAAATGCATGCATGCCCTAAAATAAGGGTGGTATAGTTCTATCTTAAGTTTCTAAGATTTGGCTTTTCTAGACGCAAGGTTCCCGAGCGGACAACTCGAGTGAGAAGGCTACGCGACCACCGGTTAGACCGGATTCTCCGCGCAAAATACCAACTCTCTTAAATGTGGGTGTTTGAAAGAAATTTGCAGGTGCGCAAAGCACACCCGCGTGTGAGTGTGTGATTGTGTGAATTTCCCAGAGTGGAAGAAATATGAGCGTAATGCCAGTTTAAGGAAAGCAGTAAAAGCAAATAGCAATTAAAACAGTTAAGCATATAAAATTAAAGTAAGCAATTTTAAGGCACTTAAAACAAATAAAAACAAATAAAGCCAAACAATAATAAACCTAGGTCTGCTATGGTTAAGAACCTGATTATCCCCAGTGGAGTCGCCATCTGTAACACCCCATTTTAACCGGAGTCGAAACGGGAGTGCCACGTATGGTTGATTCCTAAATGTATTTAAGGAGTCGCCACCTAATTATTATAGTGAATTAGGACACTTATTAAATAGCATAAAAATGCTATAAGTGATCTCCATTTAAAGGTCTGCAAAAAGCTATGTGAGATTCCGGATCAGGGTTCTTTATTATCCTAAAGGGAAGGAGTTAGACATCCTTTAAGATCCGCTAACTTGCGGTTATCCGTTCAAACATAGGTTTTAAAATTATTGTTCTAACATGCAATATATAATTCTAAAGGTGTTCTAATTATTAAACTAACCAAGAGATATTTAAACTAGGCATGCAAATATTTAAAATAGATATATATTTAACAAGATAGTAATAAAAGCAAATAATCATAAAAAGATGTAATGAAGAGAAATTAGCAACATTTCGCTTTTATTTTATTTTATGCGAATGCTTTAACTTTGAGGTGCGCTCTGCAATGCAAAAGACACTTAGTAGAAGAGTTAGTAAATAATTAATAAATTACCAAACAAACACAATGTATGTATATATATATATATATATATATATATATATATATATATATATGGAAGATATTGTAAAAGATATATTTTTTATATAGTGTGGGCTCAGCTAGTGTTATGCCAAGGATACTAAGACATGAGAAACCAATATCGCTACGGCGGCGGTCGACTCGCCTCCTGGTGAACGATACTATGCATTCTCGTCTAATCTTTTTCACTTTCCTCCTTGCCCACATATTCCGTCTCGCTTACCATGGAGGCCTCCAGATCGATGGATAAATCCTTCTTTGGCCAAAGTGTAGTATCATGTTCGAAAATCAGTAAAGTACCAAATGTAGTATCATGTTAAAAATCAGTAAAATACCAAGTGTAGTATCTGTTCAAAAATCAGTAAAATACCCAATATTCCAAACGTAGTAAATTGTCCAACCAGTTTAAATAGATAAATAAAATAAAGGACGTAAACCGTCAGAAGTCCTCAACGATGTGACACAGTGAAACATCAGCAACACAGCCGAGAAGAACAACAAATGCCGAAAAAATAAAGTAAGAACATGGTCGCTGAGGCATCTGTCAAAAACTCAGGCCAGATTCGAAAAATCGTGAAAACCAGTTCCAGTAGCCAAAACCTGCAACAGATACCAAGAAACAGAACCAACATAGGTCGCCGGAGATTTTGAACTCCGGCAAGATTCAAATCACAGAATAAATCAGTCCATCCAAGAATATTTCATAGATCAAAAGATAGAACCGAACAAGTATTTAATGGAGTGGCGTTACTACAACGGTGGTGAACACCGGAGCAACGCCACCAGTGGTTGACTAGAGCAGTGGATATTGCGGTGATGGTCTACTGAAGAGGAGAGGGGTCGACGGGACAATGGTGCGCTGGTTTCGCCGGTGCTGGCGAGTGGTGTTGGTTTCGGACAGTGGTGTGTCGACAGGCGACGGTGAAGAGGAGATGGAGAGGCGGTGGCGACGGGAGAGGGAGCTAGGGTTAGGGAATGAGGGAGTTAGGGTTCGACGTGTGGTGGTCGACGGGAGATGGGTGTTCGACAGTGGTTCGTCGGCGGGACAGTGGGGTTCGATCGTTGGGATCAGTGTGTGTTCGCGGTGATGACGGAAAGGGTGATAGTGGAGAGGCGGCGACGGGGTGTGTGGGATTGGGGTGTTCGTGATGGCGGTGTGAGGGATTTTGTTTTAAGGGATGTGCGGCTAGGGTTAATGTGTTGTGAGGCTGAGGGAGAAGATCAGTGAGGATGTGAGGGCTTAGGGTTTCGTTAGGTTTTTTTGCGGGAGACGAGGGAAAGGGCTCTGAAGGGAGAAGGTGGGCTGCAGGTAAAATGAAGGGGCTGGGTAATGGGATGAAAAGATAAAGGGCCTTGCGGGTTGGGCTTGCGGGTCGCGGGTATTGGGCTGTGTAACAGATGGGCTGGGCGAATTAAGGGTAGTATTAAATTAGGGGGGTTATTAGTTTTAGGAGTTAATTAATTAGTAGTAAATTAAAACAATAAATTGTGCTTAGATTATTTAGGTGCTTTATTAAAATTATTACAAGAATAAAATGGGCGTGCTATTTAATTAGTGTTTAATATTTTATAGTGCGATGCCGTTATTAAACTTATTAAATAAAATTAGGACTTCTTAATTCTTTTTATGAATGCTATTATTAAAATGCGGGTGTTTAGATTATTATTTTATGTACTTATTATTTATTATTAAATTGTTTATTTATGCCTGTATTAATGTTTTATTGCTGCATTTTATTAATTTAAAATTATTAGAATTATTGTGGAAAATTAGTGTAATTTTATAGTTAATGACTGGACGGGAGGGTCAAAATTGGGTGTCAACATCATTCACATACATATTTGTTACCACTATGATTTTAAAGATATTTAATCCTCCGATTAATTATAGCTTAAATATGATATCCTATTTACTTGAGTAAACTTTGAGTTTACTACAACTTGTGTTTCGACCATAACAACTTCGTATATTACAATTTAGAACGAATTACATAATAGTATATAAGCTCTTCAGGAGCCTCTAATTTATTCTCCATAATCACACATATTATTTGGACACTATTAGTGTCATGATCTTCTAGATAAAAGTTAGATATTTTGGAGCACTTGATCATTAATTTTGTACAATCAAATATTGCTTAGATACTGCTTGTATCATAAAAGAAATTATAGTTAGACACTGCTGGTGTCATGAAATAAATAATAATTAAATGGACATTTAAAGACAATACAATTTATAAATGATGAAAAGTGAGTTCTAAACTTTAGTATTAAGACATCTCCTTCAGGGAGAATACCATTAACATTCAAATATTTATCATCAAAGCTGCGACATTAACCATAATATATCAATGTGGTTATAGTAGATAGTATTGTACACAATTTGTATCCTTTTGCCTTAGAATGATACATAATAAAAGTTTTCAAGATGATTTGATGTGTGACGGGTACATGGAACAATGACCTTCATACCACAAAATAACATTTATATCTTTTGTTATTCAATCTCTGCAGAAGGTGTGTTGTGGTATATCTTCATTGACTTCGGGGAATGAAACCTGGTCATTTAGATGTGTTTTATACATAATTTTTAATAGCTCATTATTTCACTCAACCACAAGAAAACACCTCATCAATATGTTTCTCAAACATTTTTCATTGTCAAAAATCATATTAATACTTCTAGACCATCAAAATACATATAAAATCATTCTTTAATAGTACATCCCAACACTTTAAGAAATTTTTTACAGCAAATTAAATATAAATATTTCCTTCATTTTTTTGCCACCTTATATAACTAAAATTGAAGCTTACAGAAAATAAGAAAAACCTTTACAGGTATTATAAACTCACAACAAATTTTAGGGAGTGAAAGAAGTAAATTTCAAAGTTGAACCCTTTTGAAAGTAAAATTCAAAAATTTACTACTTGGGGAGTAAAGTTCAAAGGTTTACCACTCCGGGAGTAAATTCAAAGTTCTACTACTTCGGGGGTAAGGTTTGAAGAATTATTACTTAAGGAGTAGATTTTAAAATTTTCTACTTCGGGAGCAGATTTCTGAGTTTACTACTTCGGGAGCAGAATTCTGAATTTACTACTTCGGGAGTAAAGCATAAAATATTTAGAATATTTTTTTCTCAATTATTACACCTCTTTCGAAGGTGAGTCGTGATAACTTCATAACCAAATACACATTCATATATATAAGCTTTACTTCATATCGTCACATTCATTTCAGGGAATGAATCTGTACTTATAACAATTATCAAAAGTTATCATTCTTCAGGAATGGAACATATATCAACGTGTCTTAAACATATCAAATAATGATAATTTAGAACTTCTTTAAGATCTTGCTACTTCAGGAGCAAATCGAGGCATACATATGATGTAGAGATTTTTTTTTCTAACACGCCTTTAATTGTAATCACAATAGATCTACAGAAATATTGACACTTCTTGTGATTATAGACATAAATAAATTTATCCATAACGAAACTTATGAGATATTGCCACTATTAGTGGCTATATACTGCTTTCAAACTATACAGGAGTTTAATATATCTTCTAATGTGAGATTTTAAAATAAAATTGTTGTAGCATAAAAGTTTCAAATATAATTTATAAGCAACATCCAAACAATATTATCTATATAAGGTATTAGGAGTTTTCACCAAAATAATTCTTTATGAATGTTAATTGAATGAAATCGTAATGGGTATGAATTGACGTAGATGCTTTTATTTTATTGGACCACTATCAATTCTTTATTCGTCGAAAGAGTAGTTAAACCTATCTATTTTTTATATCATTTATCTACTTTGAAACCATTACTATTATTATAACTATAATATAGAAATCGTTATAGAAATAGGTTTTGTTTTCAATCTAAATTAAGCTAGGAGTCTCATTAACCCAATATTTGGCTACTTCATACTAATACGTTATACATATAGCAACTTAACAAGTATTGATAAAAATATAAAATTAATAGTAAGCAAAAGACTTGAAATACATCACATGTGTATTGGCCATCTCTATCACAAACAGTGAAGCATCTCGTTGATTTTCAGTAAGCGACGGCTAGTACCATTAGGCATCCGAAGATGTTAGTATTAATGTGAAATAAAATTCAAAACAAAATTAGAGACTCGTGCTGATAACGTGTTATAAAATGATAGCAATAGCAATATAAGACAAGAGATGTAGACAAAAAAGTATAGAGGAGGAGACTTTCTTCTTATTTCAAGTGTATGTTAGTCTACCTTCAAAGGTGAATAACATCTCAATTTATAGGATGAAACCACCCAATGGAGGTTACAAATATTAAGTGGAGGTTATAATATTAAGTGTACAAATTAATAGGTACATGTAACATACAAACGATTAGTGAATGTGTATGAGGATATGTATTTTATAACAAAATGAATGTTTTTTTTTGTTGTGAAGGCATGGTATTCTTTCTTTTCAGTCTTGTGAGAAACCTGAATTGTATGATGGCCAAAATGAATGTTGTTAGTACTTATATTTGTTTTTATCTCGCTCTTTGTAATGTTTATTCATTGCATCCGGGGAAAAAGTACAAGGGGAGAGCAAATTTTGAATAGGTAAATACCTGAATTTTCACAATAAGTTGTAAATACCGGTGTGAACAATAGTTTGGAATGTTTTTATGTGTAAACATCTTTAATATCTAACCATAATACACCAGTTAGTGATCTTTTATTGAATATTAGCATTTAATAAGTAAAATATTTTGGATCACTTCTTAAATGCAATTTTATCTTATTAAGTCTCTGTATAAATTATTTCTCATCCTATTTAAAATGTCATTTTAACTCTTTTTTTTTATGTTCATTAAAAAACAATACATATAGTTTACTAAGTTACAAATATAATGGTAAGATATGGTACTTTGTTGATGAGGGGTTGATGTTGAAGTTTCAATGGATACTAAACAATAAGTGATCATTAAATTGCAAGAATGTGATAGATATTTTGTTACCTTGGTATATGCAAAATGTGATGCTCTTCAAAGAATTGAGTTGTGGGACAACATATATAGCATTACCAATAATATGATCTTTTCATGGTTAGTTGGGGGTGACTTCAATGTTACATGAATGAAGATGAAAAAATTAGAGGTCTGCCAGTTTATCCTACATAATATGATGACTTTGACTTTTGCATGAATTCATGTGAGCTTTCAGAAGTTGAATTTAAAGGGAGTCATTTTACATGGTGTAATTGTAGAGCAAGTCAGAATTCTATTTTCAAGATGTTGGATAGAATTGTAGTCAATCAGCAATTTTAAGGCTCATTTGGAAACTTAAGCATGGAGCATCTATCCAAAACAGGTTCATATCAGCACTGAAAGAATTAATTCCAAATTATTCTTATTAATGAAAGACATATATATATATATACAAGTTACAATAGGAGAATCATATTCCTACTTTACATCTAAATCCCTATTTTATAAGGAGACTAAATCTATAATTATGGTAATATTACAATACTAAGTTAGGTACAAGACTAAGTCTACAATATACCAAATATACAATATGGAAAATATTAACAAATATGGAAAAGGGATGGGCCGGACGTGGATGGGATGTGGAGGCTCATTCTCTAACACACACCCGCAGTTATAGCGAGCGGTCTTCGTACGCTGAGACTGTCTCTAAAATCTTCAATCTGCCCTTTGTAAAGATGTCTGCAATCTGATATTTGGAAGAGACATGGCAGACGCGTACTTGTCCTTTAGCGACCTTCTCTCGAGCAAAGTGAATATCCATCTCTATGTGTTTAGTACGCTGGTGCTTAACTGGATTACCAGAAAGGTAGATGACACTTATATTATCACAATACACCAAGGTAGCTTTCTCAATAGGACAATGAAGCACTAAATGTAGATTTCGTAACCAACATGACTCGAAAACCACATTGGTTACCCCTCGATACTCGACCTTTGTACTTGAACGTGAAAGCGTAGATTAACTCTTGGCAGACCATGAGACCAAGTTATTACCCAAAAACATACAATAGCCAGACGTAGACCGTCTGGTGTCAGGACAACCACCCCAATCATCATCTATATATGAGACAAGTGTAGACGTCGACGAAGGGTACAAATGCAAACCATAATCAAGTGTTCCCTGAATGTACCTAAGGATGTGTTTGAGCGCATTCATATGTTCAACTCTGGGATCATGCATAAACGAACACACCTTTTGGACTGCATATGTAATGTCTGGTCGCGTGAACGTAAGATACTGAAGGGCGCCTGCAAGACTACGATAGCAGGTCAGATCCTCATACGGAGAGCCAGCTGCAGCACACAACTTGGGTTTAGTATCAACTGGAGTAGAAGTGGACTTACAGGATGACATCCCAGCCCTATCAATAATCTCTGCTGCATACTTTCTCTGTGTTAAGAACAATCCACCTGCATGACGAGTGACTGCAATTCCCAAAAAATAGCTCAAGGGGCCCAAGTCTTTCATGACAAACTCAGAACTGAGCATTGTCATGATAGACTTTCGCAAAGCATCAGAAGAGGCAGTCAAGATAATATCATCCACATATAATAGTATATAAGTCATCGAAGAACCATGACGATATATGAATAATGAATTATCAGACCTGCTGTGAGAAAAACTCATAGTCAAAACATAATCAGCAAACCTCTTATACCAAGCTCGTGGAGACTGTTTAAACCCTCATACAAGGACTTCTTCAACAAACAAACATGATGAGGATATCTAGTATCCCTAAAACCCAAGGGATGATGCATATACACTATTTCCTTGAGATCACCATGTAGGAAAACATTCTTCACATCTAGCTGATGAATGAGCCATGATTTCGAAAGAGCCAAGCTGAGCACAGTACGAATAGTCGCCGGCTTGACCACCGGGCTAAAAGTCTCACCACAATTTACACCAACCTGTTGAGTCTTACCATCATCCACAAGACGAGCCTTATGCCTTGCAAACGAACCATAATTTTTTTCTTTATGAGCAAAATTCCACATAGACCGAATAATATTAACACCAGATGGATGGGGCACCAACTCTCACGTCTTATTATCAATAAGAGCATTATATTCATCGGTCATGACAATTTTCCAATTAGGGTCATTTAGGGCAGACACATGATTACGGGGTAAGAGTGATTTCAGAACATTAGAATTTAAATTAAAATATTTTTTTGGTTTAAAAATACCTCATTGACTGCAAGTGATAGGACCATGACTCTGGACTGGATTGGGTGAATTTTGAGAATTTTCGGAACTTTCCGTCGGAGGCGCCGTGGTCTAGGGTCGCGACGCCGAATGAACTGAACTTATTTGAAGTATTGGTGTCGTGTGGCGGTATGGCATTGACGGCGTATTTTGAAAATTCTAAAGCGGCGGAGAACATGGGGAGATAACATAATCCAAAAAATCATAAGAACTAGGCATGAGTTTTTCTACTTTAGAAAATGAAAATTGAGACTCATCAAATAGAACATGACGACTAATGATGATTCATTTAGAGGACAAATCAAAACATTTATAACCATGGTGATTTGACGGATAACCCAAAAACACACACGGGGTAGAACGTGTCTGAAGTTTGTTGATTGTGGTGGATGAAAACATCGGATAACATAAACATCCAAAGACCTTAAGATGCGAATACATATGAGTCTTATTGTATAATATCTGAAGAGGAGAAGAATATGTCAAACCTTTAGAGGGAAGAATATTAAGTAGATCGGTAGCCATTTGTAGCGCATGATGCCAAAACAATGGAGGGACGGAAGAATGAACCAATAAAGTGCGGATAATGTTATTAATGGTACGAATTTTTCGTTCAGATTTCTCATTTTGTGAAGACGTATGAGGACAAGAAAAATGAAAATTTATCTCATTTTGAGCACAAAACTCCCTAAACTCCCCATTGTCATACTCTTTACCATTATCACATTGGATGTTATTTATATTCCGTTCGAATTGGGTTCTTATGAAAGCTCTAAATTTTACGAAGATGAAACAAACTTGTGATTTATTCGCAATTGGAAATGTCCATAAATAATTAGAGTAATCATCGAAAAATAAAACATAATATCGGTGACCCATAGAACTGAGAACCGGAGATGTCCATAAATCGCTATGAATATTGTCGAATGACATTGAAGTATTAAAATTCGAAGCTACAAATGGTAACTTAATAATTTTTCCTAAAGCACAGGATTGACAAAGTGGAGTAATACGCGTACCTTTACATGAAATAAACTTATGTCTATCAAAAGAAGATAAAATAGACGACCCCGGATGACCTAGACCAGAATGCCACAAGGAAGGAGCAAGAGCTACAAAAGTGGAAGGCATGACTTGACGCGAGATGCTGAGACTTGGTGTGATTGGATAAAGATCCCCCTACTGTCACACCTCATGAGAGGACTTCTCATCTTGAAATCCTTCACAGAAAACCCAAACGGATCAAAATCAATAGAAACTCAATTATCAGTGGTGAATTTACGGACATACATCAAATTTTTAATCAATTTTGGGGCATGAATGATATTTTTCAGGACAAGTGGTGGATGAGGAAGGGACAAAGTTTTATTACCATAACCCTTAATTGAAATAGAACTGTCATTACCAATAATTATACCACGATTACTGCTCAAATTGAAATAAAACGAGAGAGTACCTTGGTCAGATGTCATGTGGGTAGTGGCACCTGTGTCCATGTACCAATTAGTGTTCGATTGAGTCAAGCCAAGCGTGTGCTTTGCTGCTTTAATGTCGGTCTGAGTGCGGCCCATTGCACCGTGGGCCTGAGGGGGGCGAGGTCCAAGTATCTGCGGATTCTTTGGGGTGCCATCTGTTGATGCGAACCACGAGTCGGCCGGGAAGAAGCTAGGCGCGACGCTTGACGTGAGGCGAGGCGCCGCGATCTTTGTGTGGCGATAGGACCCACTGCCACTGTCCATGGGCCTCAGAACTACTGTTGTTGCTGACGGTTGCCCCCGTTGTTGTCGCCGCGATTCTTGTCATTATTCTTCCGATTTTGGCCCTTACCACCCCCGTTGTTGTGATTTTGGGTCACGTTGGCTGGAATTGAATGGGAAAAAATGGAAGCAGTCATCATGACGATGGGGCTTGCTCCGATCGATTCTCTTGTAGCCAAACCCGTTTCTTCCAAAGTAAGTATGGAGTGGGCTTGATAGAACTCCGGCAGAGGGTTACTTTGACGAATAACCGAAACAACCCCTGTATGGGCCTCGGATAGACCGGCAACCATCTGAAGAACTAGACAACTATTAGAAACAGGAGAACCCATATTGTGAAGTTGGTCTGCCAAGGCCTTGAGGCGTTTGCAATAAGAAGAAACGTTTGAAAAATTCGTCATAGCAACTTGAGAAAATTTCTGCTCAAGGATAACAATGCGGGAATGACTGTTATCTTGAAAGATGTCACGCAATCGATTCCACGCCGTCATAGCTGTGGAGTTGAGTTCCATAATCGTCTGTAAAAGATCCAAGGATATAATGACATAAATCTACTGGAGAACCTTGACATCAAGCATGACCCATAGGTCTGGATCTACTGCTTTAGTGGGCACAATCGTTGTAGACGTTGACGTCATATCACCCCCCGTGGAAGTAGTGGGAAGGATGATGTGGTGAGGAACTTTATGTGTCATAGCATGAAGACGTTATTGATGTTGGAAACTGTGAGGGGAGGATGAAAGGTGTTTTTATCAGTCATGGTGAATAAAACACAAAGATACAGAGAATGGAAGTTTTGAGGGAGAGGGGCTCGGGTTTTTGGGAATTCGAGGGGGGAGGGATAGATTAGCACGATTTTCAAGAGCAGAAGTGAGAAGCGGAAGCAAGGAAAAGAACCTAGACTCTTGATACCATGAAAGAATTAATCCATTGATTATTCTTATTGATGAAAGACATATATATATATATATATATATATATATACAAGTTACAATAAGAGAATCTTATTCCTACTTTACATCTAAATCTCTATTCTATAAGGAGACTAAATCTACACTTATGGTAATATTACAATACTAAGTTAGCTACAAGACTAAGTCTACAATATACCAAATATATAATATGGAAAATATTAACAAATATGGAAAAGGGATGGGCTGGACGTGGATGGCTGTGGAGGCCCATTCTTTAACAAGCACCTCTTCTATTGACAACTGGAGAATAGGTTCAACAATTTCATAAGCTTTTTAGATTTTTAAAATACATGTTGGAGCAGGACTCATTCATGCATGCGGTAGATCAATACTGGAAATCAGATTTCATAGGAGTCCTTTCATCACTTTAAAATGAAGAATAAGGTGCTTTATCCAAGTGGAGCAAGAAAACTTTTGGAGATGTATTCAAACAATTAACTATTAGAGATGATATTGTCAAGATTAAGGAGCAGTTATTTGAAGAAGTTCCTATTGAAGTTAATAGAGTGGTGTTACAAAGGGCTCAAGCCGAATTTAAGAAATACTTCATTTTGAGGAAAAATTGTGGAGGCAAAAAAGATAGAATAAAATTGCATTCATAAGGAGATAGAAACATCAGGTATTTTCATAGTCTTATTAATGGAAGAAGGAATGCGACTTCAACTTACCAGAATTCAGAATGCAGAAGGAAAGAGGTTGGAAGACATTGATCACATTGCAGCTGAAGCTATAAAATTTTATCAGAAACAATTCACACAAAGAGATACATCCTCATATTTCAACATAGTAGAGCATGTACCAGAGAGAGTAACACAATAATATAATTATACTTTATGTGATATGCCTTCTTTGGAGGAGGTGCAGAGGGTTATTTTTGAATCAGCATGTGGACTTGATGATTTTCCAGGATTTTTCTAATAAAAAAATGTTGGGATATAGTTGGTGTCGATGTTTACAATGTTGTCAAAGCTTTCTATGAGGGTCAGACTCTCCCTAAATCAGTAACACACACCAACTTGGTTTTACTGCCTAAGAAATCCATTGTCAACACATTCTCAGACATGAGGTCAATTAGCCTTAGCAACTTCATCAATAAAGTTATCTAGGGTGGTTCATGATAAGTTGGAATCTATTCTTCCTTTATTAATATCATCCAGCCAGTCATGATTTATCAAAGGTAAAAACATCATTGAGAATGTTTTACTTACTCAAGAACTGGTGACTAACATTAGAAAGAGAGGGAAACCTGCTAATGTGATCATAAAGTTAGACATGGCAAAAACTTATGATGGAGCATCTTGGAGATATCTTTCAGCAGTAATAAGGAAAAAATGAGATTTGCAAAAATGTTTGTTGATATGATTTGGAGATTGCTAGCCAATAATTGATACTCTGTACTCATAAATGGATAGTCATATGATTCTTCCATTTCACTAGGGAGTAAAGAAAGGTGATCTTTTATCTCTGGCTTTATTCATTTTGGTAGTTGATGTATTTTCTAGAGCTCTTAACTCTTTATTTGAGAATGACATGTTTAGAGATTATGAAATGCCAAAATGGAGTGTAAATCAGAAGCATTTATCCTATGCTAATGATACTATAATTTTTGCATATGCTAATAAGGAGTCACTTCAAATGATTATGGATGTTCTTCATGAATATGAGGATGTATCAGACCAGAAAATCAATGCTGATAAGAGTTCTTTCTATATGCATAAGAAGATAGCTAATGAACTAAGTCAGGAGGTGTATCAGATCACAAGCTTTGATAGAGGGGAATTTCCTTTTTCTTACTTGGGATGCCTCATATTCCATGCAAGAAGGCAAAAGATGTTCTACAAATAGATGACGAAGAAGGTAAGGGATAAACTACAAGCCTGAAAAGGCAAGTTACTATCATTTAGAGAAAACGTTGTATTAATCACCAGTGTGCTACAAAGTATTTCTATATATCTTTTGTCAGCAATGATTCCACCTAAATGTATCGTTAAAGAGTTGCATATGATGTTCAATAAGTTTTTCTGTGTAATGACCCGTCCGGTCATTTTCAACTATAGACCTCTATTTAACTATTTTACCCTTTTTATAGACTCTATGTGAGGTTTATTATGCACGGGGATGGGTAGCACGAATTTCGAGGTCTATTTATGTGAGTTTCAAATGAAAACCTAAAATAAAAATCTTAAAGTTGAATAGTTTGACTCAAGATTGACTTTTGAGTAAATGGGTTCATTTTTTATTATCTAGAGGATCATTTATGTCTTAATCAAGTCATTGATTTGCTTTCCGAAACAATCGGATGTACTTTGTGACTTTATTTGTGAAACGTGGATAATTGTTTATTTTGAGCAATTTTTTAGAAAAATATGTCTTAGCTCGGTTAAATGGGAAATCTGAGGGTGCGAGTGAGTTCGTAGTACTGTTTACCTTAGGAGAGCATGTATGGTTTGTGTCCAAGGAGTCTTGAGAGTATTTTTGGGGTGTTTTGTGGAAGTTTGAGTTAAAATCCATTTTGATGATGTTTGGTGTATGCCCTAGCGGTACTGTTGTCCTCTCCTGCGCGTTTGTCTCTACAGATTTTGTGAGAGTTTCGCCCAAGAGAGAGTTTTCATATAGAGGCATGTGCACATCTGCGGGGTCATGTTAGCTTCTTCGCTAAGGTAAGTTGTCAAGTGATTGTGCCTCAGTGAGTACTTTGTCCGCCGGATTGAGATCGCACCTTCAGAGTCGATTCCGCAGGAGTGGAATCACCTTATATGAAAACCTCATAAATTTTCTAGGTAGAATAATGATCGGTGTATTTTATATACACTTTTCGAGTCAGTTTTAGTTAGTCTTTTGTCCCGTTTTGCACATATAAGTGTCGTATTAGGATAGTTTTTCTTTCTTTTGAGTCAAAGTGGTTAAAATGACCAAATGGCGGAAAAGGAGCAAAAAGAGGGCAAAAGATGAGATGCCAGAGCCGAAAACAGAGAAAGTGGCGAAAGAGGGCGAAATCCAGACCAGCGCCGCGCCTCCTGCGACAGCGAGGCATGGCGCCCGATTCGAAGGCGAAGACTGGCGCGCGGCTACCGAGCAGCGGTCACGGGCGCGGCGCTAAACATCGAGAGCTACGAAGATCTGGCGCGGCTACCGAATGAATAGCGAGCGGCGCGGCGCAAAACACCCGACGGATTGCGAGAACTTCATGGCGCGCATGTCGCATGGCGCCGGCGCTGAAAAATTAGGTTTTGGGCGAATTTGGGCCAGCACTGAAGGAAAGAGGAGGCGGTTTGCAACCTATAAAAGGAGAACCCTAGGCGGTTTTGAGGTTCCCTTTGCACAACACAAGACTTTTTGCTTGGAGATTGGACACCATTAGTTTAGTAATTTCTTTTCCTTTCTTGTTCTTTATTTGATTTTGCATGATGAGCATGGAATTAGTTCTTGTCATCTTTATGGCTAGGAACTAATTCTCTTATAGAACTTTCTATGTTGAATTGCTTGAAACTTATGTTATAAATTAATGCGTACTTATGGTTATTGTTCTTATTGTGAGATCTATCCAATAATTGAGTTGAATTCTTGGTAATTAATTGACAACTAATTATCACTATATGATTTCTAATCAGTTACGAAAAGGGGATTGTGAATATGATGTAAGTTGGGTAGACATTCTTGGATTGGGGATGAAAATACCTCAATTATTTATGTAGCGTTGATGAGAGGCTTAACAACCCTAATTTTGCGCATTGTGCGTGACGGTCAACTAGGTTTTTGTTCTTAATCCTCCTATAAAGTTACCCTTATCAGAAAGGTAGGTAAGGAACGATACTGGGGTTGAGTGTTTATATAACCCTAACGGGAGTATAAAACGATTTCGTAAACCTGCTTTCTCCAAAAGAAGAATACCATAAGTAATGCATTAATAAGTAGCATAAGCGGATAGTGAGGATACATAGAAGCCCTATTCTCATCACTCCTGAAGTAAATCTTTATAGTTAAATAGCTTTTATAATTCTTAGTCATAAACAACCAATCAATCATTAATCCACCAAATAGATACTAGAAAATAGATAATTGGTACTTGAACCCTAATCCAGAGGGCGATATTCATCTTATCTAAGACTATACTACTTGATACGATAACGTGCACTTGCGTTTAAGTGTGTGCATCTTAACGCGCATCAAGTTTTTGGCGCCGTTGCCGGGGATTAGGCATAGTTCAATATCAAAGTTGTCTATTTTTAATTTCTAATTTGGTTTTTAACTTTTCTTTTCATTTTTAATTTTTACGTTTTTCTTTTGAAAATTCGAGTCTAGTGATTCTTTGTTGGTTTTGATTTATCTCAGAATTTCTTAGATATGGATTTTCTTGTCCATATGACAGAGAACCAACCATAGAGGAAGAAATGGAGGAATTAAGAGAAACTATACTCACCTCACGAGGTACCAAAATCGATTCATAGGCGAAACAAGAATGGCCGTGCGAGAATTGGAAACGCAAATAGCGAGCTCGCGATCATATTCAACAAATAAACATATGAAGAGCAATCTGCACTGGGTAAGCAATGAGAAACACAATGTCGTGCAATTGACCAAGGATGTCGAACCGGAGATAGAAGTTCGCAGCGAGCCGCGGCGCCAAGAGCGGCGCGGCGCGCAGTTACGACAATACATGAGCAGTCACGAAGGATCGGCCTCGGCGATCTGAGAAAGTGAGCGCGCGCGCCAAGATCGTGGCCGCGACGCCGCGGAACCTAAATCGAAAGCGGCACGCGGTGGCAATCGCACCAGTGATGATACCATATCCCCGAAGTTAAAAACATGCACTCTTGACAAGCAATTCTCCGGTCGTGGAGGCCTCAAACAATTGCAACTCAATATCCCGTTCTTTGAAGCATTAGAACAAATGCCGAGCTACGTCAAGTTCATGAAGGATGTGCTTAGCAAAAGAGGAAGATAGAGGATTACGAAGCGGTGATGTTAATCGAAGAATGTAGTGCCATCCTACGAGACAAGCGCCTCGAAGTTACAAGACCACAGGAGCTTTACCATCCACGTACGATTGGAAAGTTTGAATGTCAAAAGGCAGCATGCGATCGGGAGCGAGCATAAATCGATGCCTATCTAGTTTTCGCAAACTAGAAATGGGAGAAATCAAACCTACAAACATCACATCGCGACTGGTGATCGCTCAATTGTTCATCAGGAGAAGTCATCGAAGATGTATTAGTAAAAGTGGACAAGTTCATCTTCCCGCCGATTTCGTTATCTTAGACATACAAGATAATGATGGAATCCCATCATCTTGGGCGACCGCTTAGCCACGGGACAAGCTCGTTGATGTTCACGAGGGGAATTGAAGCGAGTAGATGAAGAAGAAGTGATTTTCAATGTTCTTCAAGCAACAAATTTTCGAGGCCAAAGATAAGCGCTCGACCATTGATCTTATCGAAGAGACAATGTCAAACAAAGAGTTCGAATATGATGATACGCTTGAAGAAATCACGACGCGTGGGATGATGATAGTAAAGCGATCCAGATCGATGGAGTATGCAAATTGGATGAATGCTTATGAAAAATGGGATACAAGGACAAGGAAGTATGAAGAGTGGGGCCAGTGCGGAAAGATCATTACCATCCACAGAGAAGGCCCCAGAGTTAGAGTTAAAAATCCTACCCAATCATCTACAATACCAATACTTAGGTGAAGAAAAAACCCTACTAGTTATCATTTCATGCCACCTATCCACCGAAGAGATTGATAAACTGCTAAGAGTACTAAAGAATCACAAGCGGGCTATTGGATGGACATTAGCAGACATAAAAGGGATAAGTCCATCAACGGTAATGCATAAAATCCATCTAGATGAGGAAGCGAGCCATCCATCGAAGCCCAAAGCGGCGAACCCAAAGATGAAGGAGGTAGTAAGGAAGGAAATCCTAAAATGGCTCGATGCAGGAGTAATTTACCCCATATCTGATAGCACATGGGTAAGTCCAGTACAAGTGGTGCCGAAAAAGGGTGGAATAACAGTGGTGGCTAATGAAAGAAACGAACTCATTCCCTCGAGAACATTCACCGGATGGAGAATCTGCATTGACTATCGCAAGTTGAATAAAGCAACTAGAAAAGATCACTTCCCGTTGCCATTCCTAGATCAAATGTTGTACAGACTCGCAGGGCATAACTACTATTGCTTTTTGGATGGATACTCAGGGTATCACCAGATTGCAATAGCCCAAGAAGATCAGGAAAAGACAACATTTACTTGCCTTTTTGGCACATTTGCATTTAGAAGAATGCCATTTGGACTCTGCAATGCACCTGCAACTTTCCAAAGGTGTATGATGGCAATTTTCTCAGATATGGTAGAGAGGACTATAGAGATCTTTATGGATGACTTTTCGGTCTTTGGAGCATCATTTGATGAATGTTTAAGGCATCTAGAAGCGATGTTAAGCGATCTGAAGAATCTAACCTTGTGCTAAATTGGGAGAAATGTCAACACGTAGTATGAAGGAATCGTCTTGGGGCATAAAATATCAAGCCAAGGTATTGAGGTAGACAAAGCAAAGATTTCAGTGATCGAAAATCTACCACCTCCAGTATCAACAAAAGGAGTCAGAAGTTTCTTTGGACATGCAGGCTTCTATAGAAGATTCATCAAGGATTTTTCAAAGGTCTCAAAGCCACTTTCCACATTGCTAATGACGGGGGTAGCCTTCGACTTCAATAAAGAATGCTTATCCGCATTTAAGACGCTCAAAGAGAAACTCATCTCAGCACCCATAGTCATTGCACCAAATTGGGAGCTCCCCTTTGAACTCATGTGCGATCTGGCGACTATGCGATTGGAGCGGTGCTTGGACGGAGAATCGACAAGGTATTTAGATCCATTTACTATGCTAGTAAAACTCTAAATGACGACATTAAATTATGCAACTACTGAAAAAGAATTACTAGCTATAGTATATGCGTTTGAGAAATTCAGGCCCTACTTGATTGGAAATAAAGTGATAGTATACACTGACCAATCTGCTATAAAGTACTTGATGACAAAGAAGGATGCGAAGCCTCGCCTCATTCGATGGGTCCTACTTCTACAAGAATTTGGCGTAGAGATTCGTGATAAGAAAGGCAGAGAATTGATGAGACCACTTGTCAATTTGGAAAACACAGAGCCAAAACACGAGGATGTGCAAATAAATGATCACTTTCGGACGAACAATGTTTTGAGTAAGTATGAATTCTAATTTACCTTGGTACGCTGATTTTGTTAACTTTCTTGCGGCTAAAGTGCTACCCCGGGCTTGTCACGGCAAGTGAAGAGGTTTTATTGAGTAAAACATTACTATTGGGAGGAACCGATGTTATACAAACATATGCAGACCAGTCATCAAGCGATGTATACCGAGAAAGAGATACACGAGGTTCTCGCGTTACACCTTATCATGTGGTGGACACTTTGGGGCATCAAGAACATCGGCAAAGGTATTGCGTCACGGATTCTATTGGCGACACTTTTAAGGATGCCCATACCTTTGTGCGAAGATGTGATAATTGTCGGAGAACGAGGAACATCTCAAGCGAAGCGAAATGCCTTCGCGAGGATATTGGAGGTAGAATTATTCGATGTGTGGGAATCGATTTCATGGGGCCATTCCGCCATCCTTTGGAAATCAATATATCCTTACGGCGATTGACTATGTATCCAAATGGGTAGAAGCGGTGGCCACCAAAGCAGCGATGAAGACTGTTCAAAAATTCCTCGAAAGAATATTTTCACAAGGTTCGGCACCAAGAGCTCATCATTGTGAAGGAGCCATTTACGTAATAAACAGTTGAATTCATTGCTTTCGATATGGAGTTTACCACGCTTCTCGCTTACCACCCTCAAGCTAATGGGCAAGCGGAGGTATCAAATAGAAAGTAAAGAGCATATTGGAAAAGGCGGTGAGCGGCTCAAGAAAAGCTGGTCTATCAAATTGGATGACGCGTTGTGGGCATCTGGGACATTCAAAACACTAATCGGTATGTCACCTTATAAATTAGTCTTTGGTAAAGCATGTCATCTGCCAGTAGAGTTGGAACACAGAGCATACTGGGCAATGAAGAAGTTAAACATGGATATCACGGCAGCAGGACAGAGGAGGCTACTACAGCTAAGCGAATTAGATGAATTCCGACACAATGCCTATGAGAATGCAAAGATCTACGAGAACGAGCGAAAGCATGACACGATAAGAATTTGATACCAAAAGACTTTCAGAAGGACAACAAGTCTTTATTTAACTCAAGGTTGAGATTGTTTCGGGTAAGTTAAAATCACGTTGGACGAGGACCATACGGTGGTAAGAGTATTCCGTATGGGCGATTGAAATAAAAGGAGAGAGGAGCTGCCTTGAGTAAGCGGACAGAGGTTAAAACCCTACCTGATCAATGAAATAGAATACATGAACTTGGTAACTTCTCATACCTTAAAATAATAAGGAACCTGCGTCCGGCTAAAAGACGTTAAAGACAGCGCTTCTTGGGAGACAACCCAATGTTTTTTTTTAATTATGATATTTCAATTTCTGTTTTTATTTTATTTCATCTTGATCAGTCTCACGGTCTTGGGTTCTTGTGTCTATGTGTGTTGACAGGTGAAAGCCAAGGATGTGGAAGATGAAAGATGAAGAGAAGCCAAAGATACCCAGAAAAATCGCCATAGCGCCGCCATTTCTGCAGGGCGCGCGTAAATGATCGAGAAGATGCCCGAAGTTTTAGCGCGGCTACAATGGAAAATCTGAATTCTGGAAGACACCCTGAGCTGAAGGTCCTATCGCCAAACCAAAACACCAAGAATGCTCCCCCCTCACGGAATTCAAAGTATTATCCACCGCCACCACCACCATATTAGCCAAAGTTTGTAAGTGTCTTTTTCTTTGAGTCTTGCACACATTGGGGACAATGTGTGATTTAAGTTTGGGGGTGTTTTATTTGTGTGTCATGTTATGTTTTATTTAAGTCTTTTTATTTGTTTTATGTTTATTTTGAGTCACCAAAATTTTTCTTTTTTGAGTCATAATTGCCTGTCAAAGATCATGTATGTTGTAGTTGCTAGAAACACCTAGTGAAGTAAGGTGAAATAATGTAAAGGAATTGAAGCAACTATCTAAACACTTAGGTTAGATATGCCAAAAACTCACAGAATCTGTCTAGTTGGAGTTTCTTGCTTGAATTATGCATGCTAAATGATAAAGGCTTATGTGTTATGATTGCTTGCTATTTGAGGCGAAATAGTTAGGATATGCATGTTAGGGAGATGACTCAGGCATTTCTTTGATAGCCAATTCTTACCATTCTTTTCTATCCTGTACTTTAAAAATATCCCTAGTCAGCCCCATTGAGCCAAAAATTGAAACTTCTTCTTTGACACCCTATATTCCCACAAATTGTACCATAAGTGAAAATATGAAATAGTGGAGTACATTGTGTTAAAAAGAAGAAACAAAAAAGAGTGAACAAGTTTGATGCACCCCAATGGAAAAGTAATAAGAAAGAGGCAAAAGCCTAAGTTTGGGGGTGCCTATTAGTATAATACACTTCACTCTCCCAAAACAAAAGAGGGGAAGGATAGAATTGAAGTGAAGGAAAGAATCAAAAGAAAAAGAAGAAAATTTGAAAAGCCAAAGAGCTTATGGTACAGAAAAATGAGCCTAAATGCCTATCTTTACCAACCCCCACCTAAGCCTACATTACAACCCTTAAAGTCCTGAAGATCTCTTTTATGCATATCCAGAATTAGTGGAGAATAGCAAGTAAGCATGCCATATGAATTCTTGAATTTATATGCATGATTTAGTATATTGACCTCCATTAAGCATGATGAATATGAGTTTGCGAAATATTTAGCTTCATGTGTTTAGTGTACTGAAAATTTCATGCTATATGTTCCTGCATATTATTCTGCTAACCTTCATGTTTTTCTAGTTGACATTTATGCAGCAAAAGTGATTAATGACAGAGAGTCTTTTATTTTTCGTTTCTTTGAGTCTTTTATTTTATTTCTTTCTATCTTTGCTCGAGGGCGAGCAAAGGTTAAGTTTGGGGGTATTTGATCGGTGTATTTTATATACACTTTTCGAGTCAGTTTTAGTTAGTCTTTTGTCCCGTTTTGCACATATAAGTGTCGTATTAGGATAGTTTTTCTTTCTTTTGAGTCAAAGTGGTTAAAATGGCCAAATGGCGAAAGAGGAGCAAAAAGAGGGCAAAAGAGGAGATGCCAGAGCCGAAAACAGAGAAAGTGGCGAAAGAGGGCGAAATCGGACGGCCGCGCATGAGCCTCCTGCAGCCAGCGAGGGCGGCGCCCGATTCGAGCGAGACTTCGGCCGCGGCTACCGAACGGCAGAATGCAGCGCGGCGCTAAACATCCGAGGAGCTACAAAGATCTGGCGCGCGGCTACCGAAGCGAGATAGCGGTCGCGGCGCCAAAACACCCGGATTGCGAACTTCCGTGACTGCGGCGCTGCGAGCGGCAGCGAAAAATTAGGTTTTGGGCCGAATTTACGGGCGGGCACGAAGGAAAAGAGGAGGCGGTTTGCGATCTATAAAAGGAGAACCACTAGGCGGTTTTGAGGTTCTCCTTCACACAACACAAGACTTTTGCTTGGAGATTGGACACCATTAGTTTAGTAATTTCTTTTCCTTTCTTGTTCTTTATTTCGGTTTTGCATGATGAACATGGAATTAGTTCTTGTCTTTATGGCTAGGAACTAATTCTCTTATAGGCTTTCTATGTTGAACTGCTTGAAACTTCTGTTATAAATTAATGCATGCTTATGGTTATTGTTCTTATTGTGAGATCTATCCAATAATTGAGTTGAATTCTTGGTAATTAATTGACAACTAATTATCACTATATGATTTCTAATCAGTTACGAAAAGGGGATTGTGAATATCTTTGTAAGTTGGGTAGACATTCTTGGATTGGGGATGAAAATACCTCAATTATTTATGTAAGCGTTGATGAGAGGCTTAACAACACAATTTTGCGCATTGTGCGTGACGGTCAACTAGGTTTTGTTCTTAATCCTCCTATAAAGTTACCCTTATCAGAAAGGTAGGTAAGGAACGATCTGGGGTTGAGTGTTTATATAACCTAACGGGAGTATAAAGCGATTTAAGTAAACTGCTTTCTCCAAAAGAAGAATACCATAAGTAATGCGTTAATAAGTAGCATAAGCGGATAGTGAGGATACATAAGCCTATTCTCATCACTCACAAGTAAATCTTTATAGTTAAATAGCTTTTATAATTCTTAGTCATAAACAACCAATCAATAATCCACCAAATAAATACTAGAAAATAGATAATTGGTACTTGAACCCTAATCCTAGAGGACGATATTCGGTCTTATCTAAGACTATACTACTTGATACGATAACGTGCACTTGCGTTTAAGTGTGTGCATCTTAACGCGCATCAAATAACTTTCCCAAAATAACAGCTCATCGGTCCTGGAGCTGCCAAGGGGAGTCGCCTAAGAAGCTTGAAAGTTGGTCGAAAATCAAAGCAAGGAATGAAGTCTCCAAGATGATAAAGTCTAAGAAAACCAAGTACTACTCGGCCTCTACAATAAGTGTGTGAAGATGTTTGAATTTACCCATGTCTCAAAGCAAGACCAAGCTCTTTCACATTGCGCTCACCATGACCAAGGACTGACTTGGTCTCCAAGGCAAACCAATCCCTTTCTTTGTTCCCATTTCGGCCGAGATGGTTTGTAAGATTATGCCCATTTGTTTCCGTCTAGTATGGTACTTAGGATACTATAAATATGACCTTAGGTTATTGTACTCAGACACGTTTGAGTTAAAGTTAAATATAAAGTTTAAGTCTTCAACTTGGTGTTGAAACTTATTTGATCATGTGTGGGTCACCCCTCCCTTTAGTGAAAGACTTGATTGAGACTATGTGACTTAACCATCTCCCAAACTCGAGGAACCCCCTTGGTGGTAAGCGAAGGTTGGAACTGTGTGGTCCCACTTAGCCTAATCTTTGGGTTACCAAAAGGGCATCGATCACCCTCACTTAGCTAGTTCACGGGTATTGCAATTATCAAACCCCGATCTTGACCTTGTGGTATTGATCATACTCACCATGGTGTTGGCTCGGGGAATAAATCCCTCGTGTCTCTATCCTTGGCCATATCTTTCATACCTCACTAATATCACAACTACTAATCCAAACCGAACAACCAAGCCAGCACTTAGACAAAATCCCTCATTCCTAAACTCGAGTTTGTACCCTACAACTCGTGTTTAACCCTCACTAAAAATACTATATTCCTACTACCCTCACCTCACTCAATATCTCATAACCATCCCCACTAAAGGCCAACTCCCGAACACACCTGTCCAATCCGGACATCACCAAGTAGTCCGCATAATACATTTACCACGAACCTTATTGTCCCAGTACTGCGGCATCCTACTGTCGTCCAATCACCAAGGCCTAAATATCATAACAACCCTCAACGTGTCTACAACCATCCCACAAAACGCCTTGACCCAATTCCCTCTACACACTGCCGAAATCACCATAAAAACCCCCACTGTCCCATCAATCCGAGAACCCGAGAACCTCAAGTTGCCATCCTATTCGGGTCAACCTGAACATCCTTCACACCCGAGACACTTACCCGACATCTCCCCTCCTTACTCACATCATATTGGTATCAGAACTTGAACATCCCATCCCACGCTTTGGCACTATGGCACAAGTAAGTGAAGAACTAAGAAAGGCCTTGTCCGAGATGGTTGCAGAACAAATAAGAAGGGAATTTGCAAATCGTGTGGTCATTAATGATGTTGAATTAGGAAGAGGTTGCTCAATACAACCTCATCCATGTTAAAGATGATGAACAAAAGGCCCCGAGAGTTAAAAGAGGTGGTGACCGGACTTTACGGTTCGACCTTACAACCTTTGAAGGAAATTTGGATCCCGAAGAGTTCCTAGAATGGTTGAGAGCCATCGAAAGGCTATTTGAATTCAAAGGCTATGACGATCACCAATGCTTTAAGATTGTCACGTTAAATCTTAAATATTTTGCCTCCGTGTGGTATGAAAATTTGAAGACAAGTCGAAAAAGGAATGGCAAGTCCAAGATTGATTTTTGGGAAGGATTGAAGAAACACTTGAAGAGGAAATTCTTGCCCGGGAGTATGAACAAGAGTTGTACCTCAAGCTCACCAAGCTTCGACAAAGTGGTTTAAGGTGGAGTAATATGTCAGGGAGTTTCAGAAAGTCACAATGTTGTGTAACTTAGAAGAAAAAGAACGGCAACACATTTCTCGGTTAATTGGGGGACTAAGCACGACAATCTAAGAAAAAGTGGAAGTGTCCACTTATTCTGCATTCGAAGATGTGTGTCATTTGGCACTAAGGTTTGAGAGACAACAAAATAAGGTCATCACAAGGCCTTACACGAAGACCACAAATGCTAAGGAGAAGATAGTCACGTCATATTTTAACCCCTTGTACAAACAATACTATAAGGACAAAGGGAAGGTGTAAGTTGTACAAAGTGTTGATAAAAATGGCAAGAGGTGTTACAAGTGCCAAGGACTCGGACATTTTGCTAAGGAGTGTCCCAATCCGAGGACCATGATACTTGAGGAATACAAGGAAAATGACGATGACTTTGTGGTTGAGGAAACCGAGGTAGATGAAGGAAATAAAGACGAGGCCATTACGGAGGAAGGTGTAAGCCTAGTCCTTCAACACGTACTAAGTGCACAATTGGAAGAGCTTGATGAAAACCAGAGGGAGCATACTTTCTACACACTGTGTAAAATAAAGGACAAGGTGTGTAGTGTGATTATTGACAGATGGAGTTGTGCAAATATGGTTTCTATCGGCGTGGTAGGCAAATTACAACTACCTACTCGTGAGCATCATAAACCCTACAACCTCAGATGGGTAAACAAAGCAAGTGGGCTCAAGGTTTCCACTCAATCCTTTGTCAATTTTCGGATTGGAGGATACATTGGCGAGATTTGGTGTGATGTCCTTCCAATGGATGCATGTCATATCTTGTTAGATAGACTATGTCAATATGATAGGAAGACCATGCACGATGCGAACATAACACTTACTCTTTTCACAAGGATGGTAAGGACTTTCGACTAATACCATTATCACCAAGTAATGTAATAGACATGAAGATTCAACAAGCAAGAAAAATGCCAAGCCAAATCCAAGGCACGGAAGGAAGATGATGGTTCTAAGAAGGGAGTGCCATTAATGTGTTGGCTTATAGAGAAGATTTCGGTTCGAAGGAGACCTTGGAGGTTTAAAAGATGCTCAAGTCACATGAGCCCACAACCAAACCATCACCTAACCATGTTGTTGATCCTAATGGTGAGATAGCTCTCGGGAAACCCCTCTCTCCATGTGATGAGCCGAAGACAACCACTGAGACAAGTGTTCAAAGCGACTTTGTTCCGTACCATGGTCATGAAGAAACAACTTAAGATTGGACCTTCTTTACCAATCCATTGTACCAAATCAAAAAAATGGGTGATATCTCATTTATCAACCCTTTATATGAGCCACCAAGGATGGAAGAAGAAATCGACATAGAAGTCTAAAAAAAATACACAGTCGGGATCTTGCCAAGGGAAGATAGTGAACTCACCCTTGCTTTATTTTCAAGCGGGTCATTATTTATTCACTAAACCTATGGACTTGAAAATAAAGAAGTAGTAAGAGAAGAGAATGGCCAAGGGTACCTTAGCCCCAACATAACATGTCTTATTGGGACCGAAGCAAAATGAGGCATGAAGTGTGGACATCAACAACCAAGTAGCCTACATCTTTACCATAAGTTACCAATCTCCATGGCAAATGATGAATATTTATAATTTGTGGGGAATGCCATCAAAGCTCAGAAACTGTCCGACGATAAGAATCCGAGAATAAGTTAAGTGTGAGAAGGTCTCTAAGGGACTACCTAGTAGATGCGGGTGTCTTGTGGTTAGTGATATCCGGAGAAGTGAGTCTTGTGCTACTCCTATCATGACCTTGACAACACAAGAGCTTGAAAAGGTGGGTAACAACTTAGGCCAAGGGAAGTGAGCTGAGAAGGACAATGATGAGAGGATGTCGAGTACACTACTTGGCACATTGACTTACAATTCACTGATCAAATGGGAAGAGTACTTAAGGGATGGTCCTTTCAAGTTGCTAGCCAAATTTAAAAGGGGTTCGTGTGAAGAGCAACTTCCTAACACAATATATTTTGTCCCGAAGATGCCTTCACAATTGTACCGTCCGAACTTGAGGACAAATTCTCTTCAAGAAGGGGAGATTGATGAAAGAAAGGGGTCGAACTTAGCTACCCATGTTAAGTTATTGGTCAAAGGACCAAATGTGATGAAAATATCTTATGGACCCTCGGTTAAAGACCGAGAATGGTATGGATTATGGGGAGGATTGAGAACCATAACTTAATGGTGTTCTAAGACAATTATGTGTTGGTCTTGGCCGAGACATTGCATTATTTATTTTGTTGTCTTTAATTCTAGCTAAGTAGCATTGATTATGACATATTAAGTTCATGTAATAAGCTCTTAGTTTACCTTCGGACACATTGAATAATTGAAGTCGAGAAAGGGACAAGACCAAGGTGGCATGGACAAGAGGGGGCGAAACCAAGAACACACCATGGCAAGGACAAAGATGACATGGACGACCAGGTGGCATGGAGAAGAAACTTCCAAGGGGCAAGTCAAGGTCGACCTAGGAAGCTTGAAGGTTGGCCGAAGATCAAAGCAAGGAATTAAGTATCAAAGATGATGAAGTCTAGGAAAACCAAGTACTACTCGGCCTCTACAATAAGGGTGTGAAGAGGTTTGAATTTACCCATGCCTCAAAGCAACACCAAGTTCTTTCACATTGCGCTCACCATGACCAAGGACTGACTTGGTCTCCAAGGCAAACCAATCCCTTTCATTGTTCCCATTTCGTCCGAGATGGTTTGTAAGATTGTGTTCATTTGTTTCCCTTCTAGAATAGTCCTTAGGATACTATAAATAGGACTTTAGGTTATTGTACTTAGACACGTTTGAGTTAAAGTTAAATATAAAGTTTAAGTCTTCAACTTGGTGTTGAAACTTATTTGATCATATGTGGGTCACCCTTCCCTTTAGTGCAATACTTGGTTGAGATTGTGTGACTTAACCATCTCCCAAACTCGAGGAACCCCCTTGGTTGTAAGTGAAGGTTGGAACTGTGTGGTCCCACTTAGCCTAAGTTTTGGGTTACCAAAAGGGCATCGATCACTCTCACTTGGCTAGTTCACGGGCATTGCAATTATCAAAACCGGTCTTGACCTTTTGGTATTGATCACACTCCCTTAGTGTCAGCACGGGAAATAAATCCCATGTGTCTCTATTATTGAGTATATCTTTCATACCTCACCAATATCACAACTACTAATCATCCAAACCGAACAACCAAACCAACAATTGGACAAAATCTCTCATTCCTAAACTCGAGTTTGTACCATACAACTCGTGTTTAACCCTCACTCAAAATACTATATTCCGACTACCCTTACCTCACTCAATATCTCATAACTATCCAGGCCAACTCCCTAAACAGCCTACACACACCCGTCCAATTCGGACATCACCAAGTAGTCCGCATAATACATTTACCACAAACCTTATTGTCCCAGTACTGTTTCGTCATCCTAGCGTCGTCCAATCACCAAGGCCTAAACATCATAACAACCCTCAACATGTCTACAACCATCCCACAAAACGCCTTGACCCAATTCCCTCTACACACTGCCGAAATCACCATAAAAAACCCACTGTCCCGTCAATTCGAGAACCCGAGAACCTCAAATTGCCATCCTATTTCGGGTCAACCCGAACTTCCTTCACACCCGACCCACTTACCCGACATCTTCCCTCCTTACTCACATCACATATAGTATCTTTTTTTTAAAGGATAGATTCGATGGAGAAGTTTTTTTACTTTCTTCCGTTCCAATTTAAGTGTTGTAGTTTGACTTGAAATGTAGTTTAAAAAATAAAAATAAAATTTTGAATTTTATGATTTTAAATTTAAAATATGCGAATTCTTTTAAATCGTATGATTTTACACACTTTTTTGAAATTGAAAAATTTATTGAATAATAAAAAAAGACTAAAATAAGATATTTAAATTGGTAACGAGGGTATAATTTTTTTTTAGAAAATTAGAAAATGTGTACAACGTTGGCGCACAAGGAAAACGAGGTAGTACCGTCTATACAGTATTTCCACCAACCCTAAGTTCTAACCCTCAACATTAACTGTTTGAGGGAGCTCCGGAAACTGTTATTTTCTTCAAGTTATGGGAGATGGAGTTGAAGGAGACAAAACTCTGCAGTCCATTTGCTATAAGCGAGGTTCACTTCGCCTACTAGATCAGGTTACTTCATTTTCGTTTTAGTTTTCTTGTTTATTGCTTGTTCAATGAGAGACAAATGATTGTCTGGCTGATGAGATCATGATAAAGGATGGTTCTTGAATTATGAGAAAAAGGATTGTAATTTTCTACTGGCAAAAACAAAAATAAATTTCTTCATCTTTTCTAGGTTGATTTATTTTACTCCCTCCGTCCCAATGACTAGACACGAAGTTTAATAAATAAAGATAAAATTTTAAATTATAATCATGTAAGATGTGTTTTAGTCTTAAACTTGCTAAATACAGAAAGCACCACTCTTTTTGAGTCAGACCAAAAAAGAAAGTATGACAAGGTTTTTCAAAAAAAAGAAAAACTAACTTGGTCTCTGGTCCCCCTCCCCCACCTACCCACTCATTTGACTTCTGACAATAAGAGGAAGATAAGCACTCTTGAGTAAGGGCTCTTGAGTTAGAGTTAGAACTTTTTCGGCCTATTGGCTATTGGGTGGGGGCAACTGGAGGAAGACAACACGGGGCAAAGCAAAGGGCAGAGCTTCAAGTGACTTGTTAAGGCTGTGGGGAGACAAGGTTAGGCGCTGTGTAGCGCAACACATCTGTTTCGGGTACAGAGGCGACGAGGGGTGCTAACCCGGCCACCCAACCCAGCAGGTCAGGGGCTCAGTGGGATGGTTTGGCCGCCTTTAAGTGAAGGGGCGCATTCAAATTGGCACGGAGGGAATATTTTATTTTCTTATACATTGAAAACCTAGTTGCTTGTGTGATTAACATTTGATCATTTTTAACAGAGAAAACTCCCCTTAGAGACGACATATGTGGATATCCAAGATGCAAAAGATGGCTGGTAAATTTTCCTCTATATGTTCTTCACTCTTTTGTACTTTGGGATGGGGGATGCTATTCTGTTAGAAAAAAATAGTAAGTAATATGGAGAATAGAATTTAGCTTGTTGATTACATTGTCCTTAAGGATTATTCGCCCCCAGAAAGAATAATAAAATTAGGCGTATCCCTCACGATTGTGGTTAACTGAGCAAAAAACAACAGATTTCAAGAAAGAAAACGCAGTTTAGTGGAGATAGGAGAAAGAGAAAGGAGTAGAGAAAATCTGTATTCACTTCTCCAAAATCTATAAAGGTGTTGCTCTAATGGCTAGTTTAACTACTTCAATTGTAAAGGTTAATCTTTTATAAAGCCTATAAGGGCTAGTTTGACTATTTTACATGTAAGGAAAAATAAATTACTAAATAATTAATGTATGTAAAGTAATTTTACAAAAATAAGATCTTTTGCGACCAATGAGGGACACTCGAACATTTTCTTCAGTTTGTGTATTGATGTATTAATTCACCTTCCTTTTTTTTCCTTTAACTATGCGCAAATATATAATATTAAATGACCTTTTAACAAAAAAAATACATGGTTTTATATGACTGAATGAAAGTTGTGCTAGCTTTTGTGTTCCTGATAAATTATACTGTTCCCTCTTTATCCTTTATTATTTCACTATAGGTTATGCTTCTTCTGCAAACAAATCTTTTTTGACATTGAGTGTATCATTTGTTGTTGTTGTTTTCTGCATATGAACCAGGGAAGCAATTAAGGAAATGGTTGTCCGTGGGGCACCGGCAATAGCCATAGCAGCTGCCCTGTCTTTGGCGGTAGAGGTTTCAAATTTAGCTTCTTTTAATGGGACTAGTGATGATGCAGCAACTTTTCTACGAAAGAAATTGGAATATCTTGTGTCAAGGTAATTATTAAGTAGCATTTGTCAAAGTGGTTTCTGCTTGTCTTTCAAAATTACAAAGCTCTAGCTTCTCAACTTGCTTGCGCTTTTGCGGAAAATAAGGACATGGTAAAAATCTGAATTTCGTACATGCAGCCGGCCAACGGCTGTTAATCTTTCAGATGCTGCTGTGAAGCTCAATGAAGATATAGACAAGGCTGCTGCCAAAGCTAAAGAAGCCAAGAGTGTTTTTGAGGTAGTAACATTTTTGCATTCACTATTAGCCAGCTATACCTGCTGGATGAAGTGGTGAAGAAGATAAACTATTGAAGAATGGTGCAAATTTAGTTGCAGGCAGTTGATCATCTAATTGTATTAACCTGTCCGTTGTTTTTTGTGCATGACACTTACCCCCTCTTTCGTTCCATCAGGCTTACATAGAAGCCACTGAAGTTATGCTCGAGGATGACGTTATGTCAAATAAGGCAATTGGATCCTATGGTGCTATTTTTCTTCAGAATCACTTGACAGACTCTCAGAGGATAACAATCTTGACCCATTGCAACACCGGAAGGTAACCTTTCTTTGATGCAGTGCTGATTTCTCTTTTCTTTCACATTTTTGTGATTGGATCAGTCACATGACTTAATATTACCTTCTCCGGTATACCAAGTGTTATTAATCTAAAGCTGAAGTGTATGTTTATTCTCTGGTGCAACAGTACTACTATATACGTTTTAGAACCGGAGGCTATTGTTGAGTTCCTTAGTTCTTCACACATTGCAAAGTTCTATTTTAGATGTACTTTTGCCCCGGCATTTCCTTAATGCTGGTCTGTCTCACATCAATAATATTTCTTTTTTGCTTATAGAAAATGGTTACCTTCTCCCATATTCAGTGGTTTCGCTTCAATGGCTATTGGGTTTCTGTGTTAAGTCTAACAGAGAAGCAGGAAGAAATTGTGACAAGTATGATTATTTGAATATGGCTAATTTCATATTTTGTTCATTTTCGATAGTCTGGCAACGGCTGGATATGGAACTGCTCTTGGTGTTATCCGGGCACTTCATGCTGAAGGAGTTCTAGAAAGGGCTTACTGCACAGAAACACGTCCATTTAACCAGGTGGGAAGTGCCTATCTAGTTATCCTTGGTAGATACATCACTTGGTATTTTCATGCATAGTCCTTTGCTGTTGGTAAATGGTGGAGCCATTAGGACTTAGTCTGGTGGGTTGGACTGTATGATGCAATTCATTGTTTTCTTTATGTTTCTTACTAAAAACAAACTAAAAATTACAAAAACAACAATAACAACATACCCTGTGAAATCCCACAAAGTGTGGGTCTGGGGAGGGTAGAGTGTAAGTAGACGTTTCTGGTGTACCCTCGACATAAGAACAAGCAATTCAAAACGGTATACCATGGCAAGATACTATAGAAAGCATAATAAAGCTGACTGAAAAAAAGGAGCTGGAACTACCACAAAATAATACGATAATCGAAGTATACGAAACAATAAATAGTAACAGAAATCGAAAGACAAGGAACTACAAGAATAATACTACGACCACTAGTATGAAAGGATAGGACAACACTCAACAACTACTTCCTAACCTTCTACCCTAATCCATATCCTCCATAACCTCCTATCTAAGGTCATGTCCTCGGTAAGCTAGACCTGCGCCCTAATCACCTCTCCCCAATACTTCTTCGGCCTACCTCTGCCTCTCCTCTCCTGAAACAGTTCATAGCCAACCTCTCACACGGGGCATTCGTGTATCTCCTCTGCACATGCCCGAACCATCTCAGTCTCGTGACACTCCCACCTTGTCCCAGATATTTTCATAAATTGTTGAAATAATTTATGCAGCAGCAAATAAGGTGAACAGCTCTTGAAATCCATCTCTAGTAATATAACAGTAGCAATATGACACTGTGCAGAACCTAGAGAGATTCATGAGAAGAATAGCATGAAGCTAAGTTCTGAGAGTAATAATGCTAGAAAGAAGAGTAGACAGCTGAAATCTGCAGATGAATATGAAAAAAATACAAGAGAAAACTCTCAGTGAAACATAACATCAACCTCTTTGAATTCTTCATCACATCACTTATCAATATAATCGTAAAGTCTTTATGACTTATCAACTTTAGCAGCATGCGACCTGGCTGAATCTACATATTTAAAAAATGTGTAGACTAAACTCAAAAATCTACTCAGTACATTATGTAGTATGCAAGCACTCTACCAAAATGTTAGAACACACTACCGAGTCCCCCTTGACCTCCTTGTAGATTTATAGCATCTACATAGTCCCCCAAAACATTAGAACTTATCTTTAATTGATGCGTTTCATCATTACATCAGAATTGAGGCTAGTTAGGGGACATTGCTCAGCATGTAAACATCAAAGACTCCAACTGATGTCATTTCCGATAGAATTCTCTGGATTAGCTTTTTGTACTTTATAGATAAGCTTTATTTGGTCTGGACGACAAATATTCATTTATTTTCCTATAACCAGACGCCAGAGCAACTGCTGCTTGCATCTTTTCTATTGGATTAACATATACATATTGTTCTTGAATACAAATTTAATTATCATGTACTAAAGAATCAGATGTTCAATAGCAAGTGTAAATTAAAGCATGATGGTAACTTAATCGAATTTCCCCCGCATAATACTTTGCTATTCGACAAGTGAGTAATGATGCCCCCAACCCGGGAAGTTGCAGAAATGATACAATTCTCTCTCCATTTAATGCCAGGGATCCAGACTCACTGCATTTGAGTTGGTTCATGAAAATATACCAGCCACCCTTATAGCAGATTCAGCTGCAGCTGCATTAATGAATGCTGGTCGAGTGAAAGTTGTCATTGTTGGAGCTGATCGTGTCACTGCTAATGGTAATTATAAGTTACTTTCACATCTGCCTTTGTTTCCAAACCTGAATATGTTTGACTGATTTTCTCTTGTTGTAGGTGATACTGCCAATAAGATTGGAACTTATAGCCTAGCTGTCTCTGCTAAGCATCATGGTATTCCATTTTATGTTGCGGCTCCTTTGACTTCTATTGATCTATCCCTATCTTCTGGACAAAAAATTGTGATAGAAGAAAGATCTCCAAAGGAACTGTTGCATACACGTGGAGGACTGGGTGAACAAGTTGCTGCCTCTGGTATATCTGTTTGGAACCCGGCATTTGATGTAACCCCTGCCAATTTTGTTAGTGGTATCATCACTGAGAAGGTTAGTTGATGGATATACTTCATCTCTTCTCTTGTTGTGTCTACACTTGCACCCACCGTGTACACCGATGCACTAAACTGCACTATAGACTATCTTCTGGTAGTATCCAACCAGTATTCTAACAAATGACGACTGTTTCAATAGGGTGTTATCACAAAGAATGGGGCTGATACCTTTGATATTGCTGAATTTGTGCGCAAGACATCAGGAAACTCGTGATGTTGGTTTGATTGGTGAGTCATGTGATATTTCTTGTGTTCATTTTGTCTTTCGTTTTGTATCCCATTGTACTATCAGCATGCAGTTCTCAGCTGTAAGTGTTTAAAGGACTCAATAAAGTTTAATCTTCAGGTCCTCCTAGAGCATGAAAAAATTGTACAATGATAAGGAGAGGAATAACTGTACTATGTGCAGCAGCAGAGCTCACCTTTTCCCCTCAGAATACTTAGTTTACCCCCTCACCTTGAGGCCAAATCCCTTTGACACCCCTCTACAACAGGGGCAACCCTTTACACGCCCAATCTTTCCAAATTGTCTTTTATGCATTTTTGTGCTTGACCAATTTTTTAAAACATGTGTACGTCACTCCCAATAGGGCCGTGACACGTGTCATTAACCTTAAAAAAGCTGAAAATTACAATTATAACCCTGTTTTCATCATCTTCCCATCTTGTATGTTTCCTACCATGGCTACCGCCACCATGATTGGCTTCCAACAACACATTCATCCACAACATATAAACAACTACCCGAAAGTCTAAGCAACAAATTGAATTCCATCCAAAAATCAACAAGACCCAGTTGGATATTCAAGTTTTTTCACTCTTCAGTGGTGGATTTCTAGATGTTTTCACCCAACCTTCACAACATCAGTGGTATAGCTTTTAAATCAAACATAAATAACCAATTTTCACAAAATTTAAAACACTTAATTTTCATATCCAAAATTTTGTATCTCCTATGTGGGAGAGAAGACGGGAGGAGGGGGTGGGTTCCTGAGGTAGAAGATTAGAGCGACGGGACAAAGTATGGGTTGGGATGAAATTTTCACAAGCATAACACACCTGCTTTGTGTGTAAAACACTCGCGTGCTGCATTTCAAAAGTGGTGTCTTGACACACCACGCTTCAAAACATGCGCGTGACACGTTTCAAAAGTGGTTTCTTAGATACATTCATGTACTTTGAATAGTTTGCTCAACTATTTGGCCATAATCTTTCCATCACGTATTCTTGCGTATAATCTTTCTCGTCAATGTACTCAAATGACTTACAGTGACAATCATTTGCACCCAATCTCTTTTAACGTCAGAATCTCTTTCGATATTTCATGTGATTCATCTTCTTACATTTCTATGCATGTATTTTCCTTTTTAGATCCTAACATACGGCCTACTGTCCTTTAAAGAATAGCTATAGCCCAAGGGTTAACGTTGATCCATCCCACGAACAATTAATTTCTTAGGACATTCAACATTTCACTCCAGTTACGACTTCCCCTCTCCTTCTCCTTCTCCTTATAGCTGAGTTATTAGAGCAGTGTAACGGCTGCAGCTAAACTTCTTAAAGAGATGAGTTACTCCAGCTACTTGTTTGTGTTAACTACCTCTTCCCCTTGTTGTCTTATTTTGCATACCACGACGAGGCTGGTCCCTCTTTTAGTAGACTCAGCTATGAATATTCATGAAGAAATGAATGCCGGGCTCTTTCTTTCACTGCTAACCCCATTTTCAACATGCTGAAACTTTCTGTTTCGTCGAGCCCCGAGCTTGTGGTCCTCCTTTGAGTGTGGGTTCAATTGAATGAATCTGTCAAGTCAAGGAAAACGTACGTAGCAGCAAGGATGGTGCATCGCCTATTTATCGTTCTCACTCGGGAGCCAAAACGAACACGCCTGCTACCTACTGTACTGGACCTTCGACCAGGCATTCTACCTTTGTCGAATCGGAACCAACACCACTGCATTGCGCTCGAACAGTTGAGCGGATTCATTCTTCGTACCTGGTCCAGCCTCAAAACTACGGTTAAGAGCGCGTCGAATTCTCTACCATGACCAAGACCTCTTATAGTGAAGCTTTCTCTTTTCTTTTTATTACCGTCGGTGTCAATTAGAAAAGAAACAGAGACAATTGAGAAGCATGCTTTTTAAAAAAAAAAAAAAACTGAAGTTTCTGGGTTAACTTACACGTAACTTTAGTATTCCCTTAGGCACCTCAGATAGCGAATAACTTTGCTTATCAAGATTTACGTAGATATCAAGATGTCATAACATTTTTCCCTAAGTGAGATTCAAAACCTGGTCTTGCATGGTTTTATTCTAATTTTATTGGTAGTTGGGCTGCACCTTTAGTTGCAAATTGAAAGATATGTTTTCTCCAACTCATTTTGGAAGATCTGAAACATAGTTGCTAAAAATCTGGCCATATGTTATCATTGTGTATTTGTCCATGTTTAACGTCTATTCTAGCGGGAATTTGTGTTTTTTTAACTTAATAGAACCCGTAGCCCTACTCGATTCGACCCAACCTTTTCTATTTCTTCCCATGATTTTTGTATTAATGGAGAAAGTATCATATATCCAAACTTCACCACTACCATAGACAAATCCCTCACTCCATCCATGTGTGCAATAGATTCCAACTCTTGTTAGTACATGCCAAAAATTCTCTTTGTGACATACATTTTTCTTTCTTTGTCTAGTAGGACTGTTCATTTCGAATTATCCGATCTGAAATTTCGGATATCCGAAAATTTCGGATCGGTAAAATTATGATCCGAATCCGATCCGAAAAATCCGGATATCCGGAATTTTCGGATCTGATAACCGGATATCCGAAATTTATAGGTGCAATAGTAAAATTCCAAAATGGAAAGTAGACTTTATAGGTGCAATGTCCAATATATTAACTACTAACTAAAACATTCAATGTTCAACATCCAAATTAATACACCAATACAAATAAAGTTCACAAATAAAAATCCCATAAAGTTTCACCACCATGCAAAATAGCTCATAAGTTTAGTAGACTATTACATCATTCAAAAGTATCCAACGACTCATCAAGATCAATTGTTGGTTGCTCCTTAGTCAAATCTTTCATACCTACAAAACAAGTATCACAAGGAAAAAATATAGTATTAACATTAAGTAAACAAAAATACAAATGTAATAATATATTTTAAAAATAATTGAGATAAAACTAACCATCTTTCATATTCTCCAACTCAACCAAACGTTCATCTATCACAAGAGGCTAATGAGAAGTTCGAAGCCAATCTTGAGCACATATAATAGTCTCCACCATTCTTGGAGCCAGAGAGGTACGAAATGAATCAAGCACACATCCTCCGGTGCTAAAAGCACTCTCCGAAGCAACAATAGATATAGGTATAACAAGTACATCCTGAGCCATGAGTTGAAGGACGGGATATGTCTTAGTTCTATCCTTCCACCATTATAAAATATCAAAGTTCGCATCATTATGCTCACAACCATCACTCAAATATTTTTTCAACTCATTTTTCCTCTGGTTTCCACACCAACCTTTTCCCTTTGATATTTAAGAGTCATGAATTGTTCAAAATCCATGACTCTCTTCTTTTGTCCAATCCAATCATTATTCAAATTAGGTGTAGAGGAAGAACTTGATTCTTTCCCTTTATTTTTTGATGAAGGTATGGAAGAAACATAAAAATCAAACAAATCACGCAAAATGACTTTTATTTTTAGAGATAAGAGGCTATATTGTTCACTCCCATAAGAAGATTTTACAACCCAATCAACATAACTCAACTTACGTCTTGGATCAAGGACTAATGCAACAAACATTAAAATATTGAGATTAACATTCCCCCAATATTTGTCATGTTTCAATTTCATTTGTCGGGCCATGTTTCTTTTCATCATCATCCTCACAATATTGTGAAAGCATAGTTCCAACACCAAATTCATCATGCACAATGTTCTAAAAAACGCTAAGCGAGACCAGGGCGGGGAGTGGCCGCCTAGCGCCTAGGCGTTTTTAAAAAAAAATATTTTACATCAATTGTATTTATATATCATATATGCATAAAATATATAAATCATAAAATCAATACATTCTTAAGTAGTTAATAAATTCATAAATCATTAAAGTACCTTTAAGACGAACAACATGAGCAAAAGTCAAAATTCCATCTCTTCGTTACCAAGATCTCCATTATCACGACTCTGTTGACACCCAATTTTGATCCGTTTTTTCGATTATTTATTGCAATTTTAAGTATTTTTTGAATACTGCATTATTTTCGTATTTTTATATAATAATCATATTTTTTACCTAATATTTTATGTTTTACTTTCACAAAATGGCATCACATTTTTATTTTATTAAGCATTAAGTATTTCTTAATATTATATTTTTATTATTATTACATTGTCATTATTTTATATAATTTTTAATATCATAATCATATTTTTTCTAAATATTCTATGAAAATAGGCATCACATTTTAATGTAATTAAGAATTAAACATTTCACAAATATTGTATATTTTTTTATCACATTGTTATTTTTATAATTTACATTTTTTGTCTTCAAACATTTTCTAATAAACCCTTTTTTATATTTTTAAAACCCATTTTCTATTTTCCTAAACATTCTACCCAACCCAAAATAATAAAAGTCCATAACAAACCCCCCTTTAAATTTTCAGACCACCCCCAGGCCCCATCAGCCCAACTCCCCTTGGCCCAAAACCCTTTCATCTCATTAATCCCCCTCTTTAACCTAAACCTACAAAAAAACACAAACATAAAAAACCTAGCCTCTCTTTTCACTCTCAACTCCCCACACCCCCACCTGCGTCGCACCCCCTACCCCACACCCATCCCGTCACCCATACTCCCTGCAACCCCCAAAATTCGGCCCATACCCATCCCGTCACTCATACCCCCTACAACCCCCAAAATAGGGCAAACAAATTGGGGATTGGGCCACCTAGCCCTAGCGCTTAGGGTAAAATCGGGACGGCCTAGCACCTAGGCGGCCGCCCAGGCCATTTTTTAGAACACTGATCATGCACATAAGAATTTGCATTCACATAGTGAGACACCCGGACAACCTCAAAGTGGCATCATAAAATATTTGCAAAAAAGGCAAAAGAACATCAACTTTATTCCAATCATTTTCATCCAACTTACCACCAAATTTTCTAAGCTCTCTAACACATGCATTATCTCGAGAGTACAAGTTAGTAAAAGCCTTTTTGAATTTCACGGAGGATTCAAGCATCAAATAAGTCGAATTCCATCTTGTATCAACATCCAAACACACGAGACTCTTAGTTTCCAAACTCTCTTCATGTGCACAAGCTTTAAATTTCTGAAGTCTAGCAGGAGAAGATCTAACATATCTCACACTACCACTGATTTTCACTATGGAACTATCAAGATCTTCCAGTCCGTCTCTCACAACCAAATTCAGTATATGAGCAACACATCTCATATGTAAATAATCACCATTTAGCACACTAGTTTGATGATGGTTCATTCTTCTTTTCAAATATTGAATAGCTAGATCATTTGAGCTAGCATTATCCACAGTCACAATCAATATTCTCTTAATCCCCCATTCATGCAAACATTTTTCAATCACTCTACCAATGATTTCCTCACTATGGCCGTCAATTGGTCAAAAAATAATAATTCTTTTATGCAACTTTCAATTTTCATCAATAAAATGAGTGGTGAGACACATATAACTCAATTTTTGCCTAGAAGTCCATGTATCAGTTGTGAGACAAATCTAGAAGATAGACCTCTAAAAATCTTGTAATTTTTTCTTTCCTCAATGAACAACTTATAACAATCTCTTTATGAGCAACACATCTCATATGTAAATAATCACCATTTAGCACACTAGTTTGATGATGGTTCATTCTTCTTTTCAAATATTGAATAGCTAGATCATTTGAGCTAGCATTATCCACAGTCACAATCAATATTCTCTTAATCCCCCATTCATGCAAACATTTTTCAATCACTCTACCAATGATTTCCTCACTATGGCCGTCAATTGGACAAAAAATAATAATTCTTTTATGCAACTTTCAATTTTCATCAATAAAATGAGTGGTGAGACACATATAATTCAATTTTTGCCTAGAAGTCCATGTATCAGTTGTGAGACAAATCTAGAAGATAGACCTCTAAAAATCTTGTAATTTTTTCTTTCCTCAATGAACAACTTATAACAATCTCTTTAATGAGGAAAGAAAAAATTACAAGATTTTTTTAGAGGTCTATCTTCTAGGATTTGTCTCATAACTGATACATGGACTTTTGGGCAAAATTTGAGTTATATGGGTCTCACCACTCATTTTATTGATGAAAGTTGCATAAAAGAATTATTATTAATCGATTGCGACCATAGTGAAATCATTAGTAAGCGGTGAAAAATATTTGAATGAATGGGGGATTAAGAGAATATTGACTGTGACTTTGGATAATGATCTTAAGCTAATTCAATATTTGAAAAGAAGAACGAACCATCATCAAACTAGTGTACTAAATGGTGAACTTACATATGAGATGTGTTGTTCATATATCGAATTTGATTGTGAGAGATGGACTGAAGGATCTTGATAGTTCCATAGTGAAAATTCGTGGTAGTGTGAGATATGTTAGATCTTCTCCTGCTAGACTTCAGAAATTTAAAGCTTGTGCACATGAAGAGAGTTTGGAAACTAAGAGTCTCGTGTGTTTGGATGTTGATACGAGATGTAATTCGACTTATTTGATTCTTGAATCCGCCATGAAATTAAAAAAGGCTTTTACTAACTTGCACTCTCGAGATAATGCACGTGTTAGAGAGCTTAGAAAATTTGGTGGTAAGCTGGATGAAAATGATTGGAATAAAGTTGATGTGCTTTTGCCTTTTTTGCAAATATTTTATGATGCCACTTTGAGGTTGTCTGAGTCTCGCTATATGACTGCAAACTCTTATGTGCACGATGCATTTGGTGTTGGAACTATGCTTTCACAATATTGTGTGGATGAAGGCATGGCCCGACAAATGAAACATGACAAATTTTGAGGAAATGTCAATAATCTCAATATTTTAATGTTTGTTGCAAGTCCTTGATCCAAGACGTAAGTTGATTGGGTTGTAGAATCTTCTATGGGAGTGAACAAGGTAGCCTCTCATCTCTAAAAATAAGAGTCACAATGCGTGATTTATTTGATTCTTATGTTTCTTCCATACCTTCATCAAATAACAAAGGGAAAGAATCAAGTTCTTCTTCCTTTACACCTAATTTGAATAATGATGGGATTGGACAAAAGAAGAGAGTCATGGATTTTGAACAATTCAGGACTCTTAAATATCAAAGGGAAATAGGTGGTGTGAAAACGAGTGAGTGGAAAAATATTTGAGTGATGATTGTGAGCTTAATGATGCGAACTTTGATATTTTACAATGGTGGAAGGATAGAACTAAGACATATCCCATCCTTCAACTCATGGCTCGGGATGTACTTGTATCTATTGTTGCTTCGGAGAGTGCTTTTACACCGGAGGACGTGTGCTTGATTCATTCCCTACCTCTTTGACTCCAATAATTGCGGAGGCTATTATATGTGCTCAAGATTTGCTTCGAACTTCTCATTGCGATGGTTAGTTTTATCTCAATTATTTTTAAAATATATTATTACATTTGTATTTTTGTTTACTTAATGTTAATACTATCTTTTTTCGCGATACTTGTTTTGTAGGTATGAAAGATTTGACTACGGAGCAACCAACAATTGATCTTGATGAGTCGTTAGATACTTTTGAATGATGTAAAAGTCTACTAGACTTACGAGCTATTGTGTATGGTGGTAAAACTTTATGGGATTTTAATTTGCGAACTTTATTTGTGTTGGTGTATTAATTTGGATGTTGGATGTTTTAGCTAGTAGTTAATGTATTGGACATTGCACCTATAAAGTCTACTTTCCATTTTGGAGTTTTACTATTGTACCTATAAATTTCGAATATCCGATCCGAAAATTTTGGATATTCGATTTTTTTGGATTCGGATCATAATTTTACCGATTCGAAATGAACAACCCTAGTACAAAGTAACTGATAGTACATAAATTTGAAAGGAGCAACAACTGAAGCGAAATCATACTTTTGAACTCGGTAGAAACACTAGACCTAAAAAAAGGCCATTTTTACATTCAGAAAATTTGTTGGTCAAAATTGAAAAAAGCGCAAAAGCCTACTACTTCATGTCTTAATTTCTGTGATGTACTTTTATTTGACACACTTTAAGAAATAAAGACTTGAATCTTATGATTTTAAAATAAGTCAAAGATATTTGTATGGTTATAGATCATCTCGTTTTACTTAAAAAGTAAAGTTTAAAGTTAAATTGTTGTTAAATATGTAATTCTTTTTAGGACGGACTAAAATGAAAAATAAATCATTCTTTTATATTGATATTGTGAAATCTGCAACTATCATTTTAGCAAATCCTATCTTCTTTTTCCTTTTTTCTTTCTAAAATTAGGATGAAGCTGGTCGAAATAGAAATTGTGTCTTCATATCTGATTGAACGTTCATTGTTTTTTATTGGTTTTCAATGGTTATATAGTACGAGGATCTCTCGGAAACAACCGCACCTACCAAGGTAGAGGTAAGGTATGTGTACACTCTACCCTCCCCAAACCTCATATTGTGGGATTTCACTGGGTATGTTATTGTTGTTGTATACAATATGAGATATCTGAAGAATCGAGCGTAGTAGAGATGATTAGCCATGACACTTATGCGAAGAAGAATAAACAAATGTTGGCTAAATCTAAAGAGGTTGAATTTTAAATATACTTTGCAGATGCTCACTATGTTTTTTTAATAAATAAGGTTAAAATGATTCATTGATAAGTTCACCATGTTCTAAACAACAATTCCTAAAAGTGATTACCTGTTATCATTTCAACCATGAAAAGCCTATATTTTGCATTTTGGGTGGCTGTGAGGTGTGAATCCGTAACCTCTTGCTTTCTTTCATATCATGATGAATTGTGGCCACAGTTCAAGTTTAGTATCTATTTGGTAAACTTCCAACACTTGCGCCAAACGTATCTTTTGTAAGTAAACACTTGTTAAAAAAGCCAAAAGTGTTTACAGATAGGAAGAAGCGAACACGATTTGATCTTATAAAGCCCTTTTTGCCCATTAAATGATTTTTTTGGACCCATTTACCCTTTTCTTTTCACAAAATTCCTTTTAATCTCATATAATATCCCCATATAAAATAGAAATTTGGGAATGAGGTAGGGTGGGGGTAAGAAAAAAATTCATTTTTTTTTTATAAAAGTAACAAAAAATATGAAATAGAAATTTGAGGATGGGGTAGGGCAATGAGGGTGGAGATAAGAAAAAAATTCATATTTGTTTATAAAAGTAAAAAAAATATAAAATAGAAATTTGAGAATGTGGTAGGTGGACGGGGTAGTAGGGGGAGATAAGAAAAAATTTCATATTTTCAATCATTTTTTATAAAAGTAACAAAAAATATGATATAGAAATTTGTGGATGGGGTGGGGGGTAAGAAAAAAAATTCATATTTTTTATAAATTGTTTATAAAAGAAAAAAAAATATAAAATAGAAATTTGAGAATGGGGTAGGTGGACGGGGGGGGGGGGGGGGAAGAAACAAATTCATATCTTTTATAAATGTAAAAAAAATATGACATAGAAATTTGAGGATGAGGTGGGGTAGGTGTGGGTAGGGCGGGTGTAGGTTTGGACATATTTGAGTCATTGACTATCATATTGTCGTTACATTTTTATGTACAATATAATATTATTTTTTGATTAAATGTTGCAATTAAATAATTTTAATTTTTTTTATTAAATTGTAAATATATACTATTTTTTAGAAATATAGGATAGAAAAAAATATTTTAAATAGTTTTAAATCTATTAAAAAGAATATTCTAGTAAATTTGCATAAATGTAGGCCAAATAGTAAACTGTTTTTGTTTTTCAGAAGTACTTATATAATTATAGGCCAAACACCGTAACAGATTCTCTAGAAACAGTTTCTGCAGAACTACTTCTAAGAAACAGAAACACTTTTGCAGAAGCTTGGCCAAACAGCATCGAAATTTGAGTTCAAGAGAAGCCAAGAATGGTAAAGTGACTAATTGAGCTACAGCAGATGCTCAATGTATAGTGTGATGCAGTAACATTTGAAAGTAAGAAGGGTCTGTGATATAATCCAGCTACTAGCTTAAATGAACCTTGCACTAGTACATAAAAAATGCTATACATTCAAAGTAATAGTAGAGGGGGAGAGATATAAAATAGAAGAAAAGAGAAAATTACCTAACAACATCACTATTTTTTAGTTTCCGATTCAATCTTTACATGTAACACAAACGAATCCCTTTGTGCTATTTCTACTTACATTCACCATTATCATCTTGATCATCTGCAAAGCTTTTGATATGGTTGTTAGAATCATCCTCGAAATCGAACCCTTTCAAGTTTCAGCTGATAAATGCAGCAGTGAGTCCCATTGTTTATAGTCATTATCCTGCAGGTAAATATGGCAAACAACAGTGTTGATGAAATGGTAAAATAAAATAGAAAGGTCAATTGTGTTCTTAAGCTTGATCCTTAGGCAGTTCAAATTTCAGTTTAGACCCTCCTGATAATCCAAAGAAGCACATTTAAACTTCAATAATTGAAATGTTACTTTTGGTTAATTCTTCAAGTTTAACCCCTTTTTTTTATCTCAAGGAGAAAGAGGAGCCAAACATTTCCCGTGATATAGAAGAAGACTTACATGGGATGACAATTTAATTTTTTGAAAGAAGTTATTAGTGTAAGCACTAAAACCAAACTTTTTTTATCCAATAGTATTATCGTAAGCATGTGATCAGGAGGTCACAGATTCAAGTTGTGGAAACAGCCTCTTGGAGAAATGCAAAGTAAGACTGCGTACAATAGACTCTTGTGGTCCGGCCCTTCTCTGTACCCCGCGCTAGCGGGAACTTAGTGCACTGGACTGCCTTTTTTTAGTATTATCGATAGTCTGTCTGGCGTGAAGAATAAAATTCGCAGAAGAAGAAAAATACCGGATATGCATATATATCAAGAAGGAGCTGATGTGGTTAAAGGCATTTCAATTTCTTGGGAGGAGTTGATGGATGATGCATCTGCACTTTTGCTGCCATGAGAGGAATTGAAAGATGCAGCCCCAAATTGTGCCTGTTTTCCATCATTGTTATTATTTGCCATTGAAGCATTTCTGGCCATTCCAGAATTTGCCATTGTGGGTGCCCTGGATGTTCGTCTAGAAATTTGGCGATTTTCAGTACTGTTGATTCCAAAACATCTCTTTATGCATGTGTAAATGTATGTTAGGAGCCAAAGTAACCATGGAAATCCAATCAAGATTAATGCTATTGGAGGAAACCAAGGTTGTGAAAGATTTGGCACAAATAGGTAAAGAATAAGGAAAATTCCACCAATAAGTACACAAAGACATAACAAGAAAGAGATTAGAGGAACCCTCAGATCCCCCTCCCTCTCATTCATTATTCTTCTCCCTTCAATTGATAATAACAATAATGCAGAAAAGAGCTTCACAAATGTAGAAATGTCTCTACAAACACCTCTTCCCTTCTCTCAATTCTCCTCTTTTGTATCTCCTACTTTTATGTTCATTCAGATTGTTCCTCCTCTAATGGAGTTTATGAAAACAAGATCTCTTTGTTTGACGAAATGTTTTTCGTCGTCTTCTTTAGGGTTGAGATGCAAGAAAAAAATAACAGGATGTAATGCAGATGAAAAATCAAGAAAAGCGTTTTAAAATGAAGGTTGTTTATGAGAATGAGATCGTAAGGTCATTTTATTTGAGATTTACATGCAAAGAGGAGAAGAAATCATGCGTTACAATAATTCACTATTTGTCCCATAAGGTTCTCAAATTTGCATAACAAGTGGTTTTTGAAAAAGAATTGATGTGTCATTCCACGTAGCTGTGGGGCTAAAATAGTGATGGCGCAAAAAAAAAAATACTTGCATCATCGTGTCTTTTTTTGCCACAAATGATTAGGAATGTCATATGGACGGGTTTTAGCGATGCCAAGCGGTGCGAATTGTGGGGCAAAATGATTAGGAATGTCATATGGACGGGTTTTAGGGATGCCAAGCGGTGCGAATTGTGGGGCAAAATGATTAGGAATGTCATATGGACGGGTTTTAGGGATGCCAAGCGGTGCGAATTGTGGGGCAAACATGCTTAGATCTGCAAAGACTTCAACCCGCCCCGCTTCGAATAATATAATTTGATATTTTCATGAAGTCTACCTTTTACCTTTAGTTCTTGGTCATACAAAAATAAATAGGGGTTAGTTATTGAGATAATAGGTTTTATGTAATAAATTTATTCAAAGTTCAAACCCGACAATTGGAACAAACCAGCACGCTGCATCATCTTTTATATGGAAAGGGCCAAAAATATCCCTAACGTGTGGAATATGACTCACAAATAACCTTCATCCACCTATTGGTCTAAAATACTCGTAATATTTTTGGCTTAGGAATAACCTTCAAACTAACACCTTGACCATATATATTATTTCATTTAAAAATTAAACCCACCCACTTTTAAACCCAAACCGGTTGACTCATTTTGAATCCGCCCAGATTTTGGGGTGAGCATCACTTAACTTGATGTTAATGAAAGAGATTGAATGATGATTTGTTCCTAGTTTATGCTTGAAAGGGGATGGGGGAAGGATTTTTAGCCGTTTGGTAGTGTTTAGAAGAGAGATATCTTGTTTATGCAAAGTTATGAACTAAAAGGGCTGGGTCAACCTTTAAATTTTTTTTTAAAATCAAACTGGGCCGACCCTTGCGATGGACATGCGTCGCATATCCAACGCGGGTCAGAGGCCTATCTGAAATTTAAAGGGGTCGTGCGCTCTACGTGCGTCGCGCACGCATTATGCGAATGTACCCTCTCTGAATCTCATTTTCTGAAAATCTCAGACCTTTGTGCTTTGCTTCTGCGACGCACACATAGAACACACTGCAAACCTGGAGCGATTTTTCATTTTTATGTAAACAATGTTGCCTCGTTTTATGCCCCGCTCTTTTCTAGTCCTGCAACATGAACAAACGGGCCACGATAAAAAGTTGGGTTGCCTCCCAACAAGCGTCTTAGTTAAAGTCGTGGCACGACAATTTTTATATTTTTTTTGTTTTCATATTCTAGATTACAAAAGCATGGGTGGCCTCCCGTGAAGCACTTGATTTAACGTCGCGGCACGACGCAAGTCTTTACTCTAATCATCATTAAGGGGCACATGCTCCTTCCCCTTTTCAATATCTCCGCCCCAGTAATGCTTAAGGAAGTGCCCATTGACCAAGAACATGGGTGCCCCATCTAATGTTTATATTTCCACCGCTCCATGAGGCGTACTTCTCGTCACAACGAACAATCCTGACCAACGAGACTGTCATGTCTCAAACCAGGGCTTAGGCGAAACACGACACTCGGTGTCTGACTGCATGTGACCGAGTGAACCGCATGACTTCTGAATCAACATGGGCATCAAAACATACTATAGTAATGATAATGAAACATGTAAAACTGCATACTGAAATAATCATAGCAGAAATAATCTGAAAATATAATAAGTTTGAAATCAATGCTGACATGACATACTAAACTAGTCTATGAAACCTCTAAACATGAGTCTGACTACAAAACTGTTTACCAGGACAAGGCCCTGACATACCTCTATCATAAAAGTAACTAGACTAACACCCCGAATGGGATGGGGCTCACCAAATGGGTGATACTGAAACAATCCTAGTAAGCAGATCTGTCTCCCTAAAACTCAGCACTTGCACCGTGAAGTGCAGGCCCATGCAAAAGGGACGTTAGTACATTTAAATTGTACTGTATGTAAAGCAACTGAGGAAATAAGCAGACACATGGAATAATAGAATATGAAACTGAAACTATAACGTGAGCATGAGTATAAAACTTGTGTAAACATCTGTAAAGATGTATGTCTGTAACTCTAAATATCTGTATATCTGTGGGGAAAATAGTAGCATAACCAACGACATGAATCACCACGTGGATACATGGAGTCTGCTACCTAGCCCGATCAACAAAGCAATCCCATACCTTGTCGGGGTATGAGACATAACATGACATGAAAGGATCCAATATGAAATCTAATGGTATCCTCCTCTAGCGGAGTGACCCTTATCATACGATGACATACATAGTTTCAGGTTATCTGAGCCTTCTCAGTGAACTATACAACTCACAACATATGTATTTAAAAATAATGGCTTGTAAGCTCATGATTTCATGAAAGCAACTTGTAAAGCATGGTTTGAAATCATAATTTATCATGTGAACTAATATAACATATACTTGTGAAAATTCATGAAAACATACATATATAAGTTCATGAAATCTAATAATAATGATTCACGACTTGTAATTCTAGAACCCATAGAATTCGAGATTATGGGCATTCATGGATTACACATGGATTCTTAACAACCATAATGGAATATCAGGAACACAATAACGAATTAATAATACAACATAGTATACCCGGTGTTGACAGTCAATTTTGACCCATTTTTCGTATATTTGTTACAATTTTATGTGTTTTAGGACACCGCATTCTAATCATCATTTTTTGCATTTTTATCTTTTTATTTTAAAATTAAGCATTATGTCTTTGTTAATATTATGTTTCTATTATTATTACAGAGTCGTTTATTTTAATAATATTTGCATCTCTTTAAATAATTAATTGACATCCCGTTTTAATTTTAATTAGACATTAAATATTTGTTAAATATTGTATTTTATTATTATTGCATCGACATTTGCATTTTTATAATCTTGCATCTTTTTAAATAATTTTTCTTTTAAATAATTAACCCGTTTTGCATTTTTGTCAAATCAGTCCAGTCCGAGGCACAATCCGGATCAGTCCAGTCCACCATTCCATAAGCCCAACCGCTCATTTTTAAAATTCAAACACCCATTTATTTCCCCCCAAAACCAAACCTAAAAAAACTAAACCCTAATCCTACCCCTATATAATAAACATTACCCCTCTTTTTAAAAGGGGAAGGGCAACCGCACAACATCAACACCCTAAAAAAAAGAGGACCAACCCTTTTCCATTTTGAAAGGACCCTCCCCTCTCCCTTTCTCGTCCGCCGCCGCCGCCCCAATCCCGCCGGAGCTCTGCTCCGGTGACAACCCTCTCTCTCACACCAACAACATTTACCAACGCCTCAACACCCTCACCGTCACCCTCTGCTCTTCTATGTTTTCTCCGGCGAACTGACGCCGCCGGAGTCTAGACAACAACACACACACAGCAGCCGACAACTCCCATTCAACAACACACACACAGCAGCCGACAACTCCCATACTCTCTCTTCCCATTTCATTTTCTTAAACTCCCATATCTCAATCTTCTTCAACAAAGAGACACACCTTCAAAATGAACACGTGTCACCCTCCCATTCGTCCATAATGTTTCATTTCCCGAAATTTTCATAATTGATCAAAATATCGAAAACCTCATGGGCCCCACAAACACGTAAAATTTTGCAATACTGATGCGAACGAACCATAATGGAAGCAACTTGTAAAGCATGGTTTGTAAGCTCATGATTTCAAACCATCCTTGTGAACCAATAGAATACTTGTGAAAATTCATGAAAACATACATATATAAGTTCATGAAATCTAATAGTAATGGTTTACGATTTGTAATACTAGAACCCATAGAATTCGAGTATGGGCATTCATGGATTACACATGGATTCTTAACAACCATAATGGAATATCAGGAACACAATAACGAATTAATAATACAACATAGTATACCCGGAACCTTAAACTTTTCTGTTAAGATTTTAATAAGAGATGACCCTTATTTTTAATGGTGTTGTAGAAGAGGACTAGAGATGGCGGTGGAACCTGGACCCGGTGGATCTAGATCCATTTTATAGGATATGGATCTTCAAAATTTGGACCCGACGGATCTGGATCTGGATCTTGTATTTGAGATCCGTATCCGGTCCAGATCTGACTTGTGGATCCGTTTTTTTATTAAATATATCCATAACCTAGAATGTAATTTTATAAGTATTTTTTTAATTTTTTTCATAATTTATGTATTTTATATTCAGATTCGGACTTTATTTTTTAAATGGTCCATACATTTAAGCCCATAATTCTCAAAAGGCCCAATAAAAAACTAAGCGGAAACATATCTCTAACAAAAGAAACCCTACAAGCTCCAAGCCTCCAATTCTCAAAATTAGAAACCCTCATTGCTTTTTCTTTCAAATTAGAAATCTTACCGGACTCCAACTTTCACAGTAAAAAAATCTCATTTTACATCGTAAGCCTCTAGTTTTTCCTAATTATTTATAAGATCTTGGAGATATATCATTCATAACATTTCACTTGAAATAGTTTTCAAATAGTAACTTTTAAAACATTTTTATTAGTATGTGTTTGAATACTATTTGACCAAAGTTGGAAAAAACATGTGAAAGTAATTCATTTGATTATTGTGTCTTTTTCAGTTTTTAGTTTCTAATGTGAACTGCATTTATTAGTTCTCTTAATCTAAAGACGTAGCCTTTTATTTTATTTGATATTTTAACCTTTTTTGTATGTCTGATTTGAATAGAATTTGCGGACCAAATTCGTTATCAAACATCGACTGTTATTATGTTTTATTTTACAATGCGTTATATTTTATTGTCGATTTGTCAAATTTATTTTCTTATTTTATTTTTGTTACATGATTAAGTTGTATAATTGACTGTCAAGGGAAGAAATATGGGAGCTTTTAATCGTATTCTTTGTAATTTTGATATAATAACATGAATTGTGCAAAACTTAGAGCTATATCTTTCTTGCATTTGAAAATAGAGAAGTTCAATTTTCGTCCTATCTTGCATCTTTTGTCACTTTAATATGGTTCTTTTACTTCAAGAGAAGTTTAAATGTGCTTTAATGTGTGTACACTGGTTATGAGATTGGTGATGGTGGGTTATTATTTGTTGAATGCCAATATACTCATTGTTCCATATCTGGCATTTTAAAGAACATTGTTGTAGAATTTAATTTCAAGACCTTTGTAATTGAAACGTTTTTCATGATGTTGTTATTTACTTACTTTGCTTCATCGTCTTTATTTTCTTGTGATGCTAAAACTTCGTTAAGTATTTTGGAAGAATGGTGTCATGTTTGTGTAGGTTAATTAAATGAACTAAAGTATTGTTTTCAATCAGATTGAGTTTCATTTTATCAAAAAAGTTTCAACAGGTGGGAATATTATTCAAGACAATTTTTTTTACATGTGGATCCAGATTCGATCTGTGGACCCGGTAGATCCGATGGATCCGAATTTAGATCTGATTTTATGGACCCGATGAATCCGAATCTGGATCTAGATATGAAAAACAGATCTGGATCTAGTAGGATCCGGTCCAGATCCGATCCGTTGCGATCCCTACAGAGGACGTCTCCTGTTCATTATGGCACAAATTTTTTGATATGTTAAAAATAATAACACACATTTTTATGCTCGTGATGACAAAGATTTATTAATAATAAAAGAAAATTTTCATTGATTCCTTAGACTTACAAATGTGACGACAAGTGTAAGAATAATCCGGCATCCATCTAGTGTGGTCAGTCCGGTTACATATAGTTTTAATATCTGGGTAGTCTCCGGTGTCGGGTGATTTCCTTAAAAGCATTAAAATTTCAAAAATAAAATCTTCACTCCATTCCGGGTGTATTTGGCCTCCCAGTATCTTAGAGTTCATGTCATGAAGACTTGGATACTGGATAATTCTCTTCGGTAGCAACATAAGAAACATGCTCATTTTGTGATGTTGCCTTATCAAAAACCTTACTAGAAAAACACAATTGGGACAAAAATCGGATGAAGGGAAAAAGAGTGAAGCGTATGTTCTATCTTACTACACATAGTACTTCTTCAAATGACTCACACTCCAATTACTTGGAAGTTTATTTTCTCATTGGTCCGTTAGCTAATAAACTTCTTTACCAGCAATACCAGTGACTACCGGTGATTATATACGGTCCTTCCCAGTTTATGCCTAACTTTCCTATATTATGCTCCTGGGTGCTCTGAGTCACCCTCCAGAGTACTAAGTCCTCGAGTTTGAAATGTCGGAGATTTGTGTGCCGCTTGTAATATCGCTCCATTCTTTGTTTTTGGGCTATCTTCCGGACGTACACTAAGTCTCTACGCTCTTCGAGCAAATCCAGGTGCAAATACAATGACTCTGCATTTGATTTATCATCAGCCCTGAGGTACCTCAAGCTGGGAGTTCTTACTTCCACCGGGATCAAGGCATTTACATTGTAAACTAGGGGGGAAAGAGTTTCTTCGGTACTCATTTTTGCTGAGTTTCGGTACGCCCATAAGATCTCCGATAGCATAGATGGCCAATTTCCTTTTGCAGCTTCCAATTTCTTCTTCATGTTCTGGATTATAGTCTTGTTTATTGACTCTATTTGTCCATATGCACTGGGATGATAGGGAGTAAATATGATCTGATTGATATTCAAGTCATCAAGAAACTCCGGGACCTTGGCTCCAATGAAATTCTGGACATTGTCAAAGCTATCTCCTTCGGGATGCCAAAACGATAAATAATATATTACCATATGAAGTCGTCACCTCTTTCTCCCATATTTTTGTGTAAGATGCAACTTCAACCCATTTAGAGAAATAGCCAGTCATAAATTTAATTTGACATACATGTCCCGGTGCCACCGAAAATGGTCTAACAATGTCCATCCCTCAGTTTATGAACGACCACAGGGATACCACTAGGTGCAGTTCTTCTCCTGATTGGTATAATAATTGTGTATGACATTGGCACTTATCACATTTCTGTACAAATATTTTCATATCTTCTTCGATCCGGGGCCAATAGTAATTGGCCCTCATGAGCTTCCTCATTATGGATTTGCTCTTGAATGATTTTCACAAATGCCTTCATGAACCTCCCTCATCATGTAATCAGCTTTGTCGGGGCCTATGTACCGAGCTAGGGTACCGTAAAAATATTTGCGATAAAGTTTTCTGCTACAACATAGTACCGGGCAACTTTAGTCCTCAAAGCTCTGGATGCTTTTGAGTTCTCCGGGAGCTTTCTGTGTACAAAATAGTCAAAGAACTCATTTCTCCAATCCCATGTTAGGCTGGTTGAATTTATTTCATCGTATCCCAGTAGATCTAGTGTCAAATGCAATAATTGAACAATCGACTCGATTTTAGAACCTTCGACCTCCGTGCCAGAGCTTAAGTTTTAAAATGCATATGCATCTATGTTTTCTTCCTTGGGTATGTACACCACCGTCCATTCTTGGAAATGAGACAAAAGCTTCAAGGTTTTTTCAAGGTATCTCAACATGTGTTCTTCTTGGGCTTCGAACACTCTATGGATTTGGTTCACTACCACCAGTGAGTCACATTTGCCTTCAATGATTTGTGACCCTAATCCTCTGGCCAATTCTAAACCTGCAACCAAAGCCTCATACTCTGCTTCATTGTTAGTCAACGGAGGGTTGTGTATTGCTTTCCTTAAAGTTTCACCGATGGGAGTTGGCAATACTACTCTACGGTCGATCGTCTTGACATTGAAGGCACCATCTATATAAAGTGTCCAAATCCCGAGGGTAGTCCTCGAGACCAGGATGACCTCCTTTTCCGCCTAAGGGGTTACTCTCGGATTGAAATCAACTACAAAGTCTGCAAGGACTTGCGATTTTATCACAGTCTGGGGTGTGTATTTAATGCCAAATTTGCTTAGTTCTACCGCCCATTTAGCCAAGCACCCAGAAAGTTCGGGCTTATGCAACATATTTTTAAGAGGAAATGTAGTTACTACGTCAATTGGGTGGCATTGAAAATATGGTCGAAGCTTCCGCGATGACACTACTAAGGCAAAAACCAGTCTTTCGAGTAATGTGTACCGGGTTTCGGCCCCTGACATTACTCTACTTACATAATAGACAGGAAATTGTGTACCTTTTTTCTTTCGTACCAGCACTTCACTTATCACTACCCCTGAGACCGCCAAATAGATCAACAATTATTCTCCGTCCTTAGGCTTTGACACGGGCGGAGTATTGTATAGGTATGCTTTAGGTACCGTAAGGGTTGCTCGCATTCAAGGGTCCGAATAAAATCATTCTTCATCTTCAAAAATGAAAAGAACCTATGACATTAGTCCGAAGACCGGGAAATAAATGTGCTTAGGGCCGCCACACTCCTGGTCAGTTGCTGCACTGCTTTCACATCTTCAAGTGTATCTGGTATATATTTGATAACATTTATTTTGTCAGGGTTTATCTCAATTTCTCTTTGAAAAACTAAAAAATCTAAGAATTTCCCAGAGCCTACCCCGAAAGCACATTTCTCGGGGTTCAACTTCATGTTGTACTTCCTCAACACCTCAAAGTTTCCCTACAAGTGACTTAAATGATCTTTTTCATAAATGCTCTTAACAAGCATATAATTTATATTTACTTCCATTGTTTTTCCTATTTGTTTTTCAATTACTTTATTTACTAACCTTTGATACGTACCCCATTATTTTTAGTCCAAAAGGAATAACGTTATAACAATAAGTACCAAAACTAGTGAGAAAAGATATTTTTTCTTGGTCCTCCAGGTGTATCCTTATTTGATTTTACCCGGAGTACGTATCGAGAAAACTCATGATCTCGTACCCGACCATAACATCTATCATTTGATCTATGTTCGACAATGGAAACGATTCCTTAGGACATGCTTTATTAAAATCCTTATAGTCAATGCACATTCTAAATTTGTTACCCTTTTTAGGCACTACGACTGTGCTTGCTAATCAATCCGGGTATTTTACTTCCCGGATGGATCCTATATTAAGTAGTCTAGCTACTCTTCTTTAACAAATCTGTTGCGGAGTTCGGTGATCGGCCTCTTCTTCTACAATACTGGAGGGAAACTAAGATCCAGGCTCAATTTATGAGTTGTGACTTATGGAGGGATGACTATCATATCTTTATGAGACCATGCAAAGCAATCAAAATTAGATATATGATATTTAAGAATTGAATCCCTGAGCGCGGCGGTTAACCCAATGCCTAGGTATACCTTTCTTTTGGGGGATTTCATATGTAATGAAATCTGCTCCAATTCTTCTATAGTGGACTTGGTGGCATCTGATTCATTCCGTACCTGAATGTATTTTGGCACTTAGTACCTATCCTAAAACTCGTCCTCTAGATATGTTGATTCTGCCTCCACCGACAGAACCTGGTGAACATCTTCTAGAACCGACTCTGCTTCCTGTAATTGCTATTTGGGGGTCAGCCGCCTTCTCTGGTTCTTCTATGGCATACATTTCCCTTGCAGCAGGCTGTTCACATCAGAGTTACTGAATTCCCTCTAGTGTAAGGGATTTTACCAACATATGCAATATTGATGTGACCGCCTTCATATCATGGATTCACGACCTTCCGAATATTGCATTATACCTCATGTCCCCGTCAAGGGCATAAAATTTTGTCAACTTAATAACTCACATCGCATTCACTGGTAGATCTACTTTCACTTTTATAGTCTCACTCGACATATTGAAGCACGATGGAGTTCTGGCGGGCAGAACTATCTTATATGCCATGTTTATTTTTTCCACCACCTTCAGCCGGATTATATTGGCTGAGCTCCATGAATCAATTAGAACTCACTTCATCTAAAAGCAATCAATTAGTACTGTGACTACTAGTGCATCATTCTGAGTTACTGAATTTTTTGTCTTTTTAGCCACGTAGCGGCAATCATTGACCCAGCATAAATCATGTTTATAACATGAGGTGGCGCGACCAAATTTGACTTATTTTTTGCGGGTGGTCTCCGCTTATAATTGTTGCGAGCTCTTTCACTCAAATATTTCCAGAGGTGGCCCCTGCTTAGCATTCTTGCCATCTTTTCTCGTAGATGTCTGCATTCTGCAGTTTTATGCCCGTATGTGCTGTGAAAATTGCACCAAACAAACCGGTCTCTTTTGGTAGGATCTGATTGTAGTGGTTTCAGTGGTCGGGATGCCGAATGTGGTCTCAACACCGCCACCATTTGCTCTTCATCTATACTGAAATTATACTTGGATAATTTATGGTATCCGATACCTTTGTTAGAGCTAAATGAATCCCCTTTGTCAGAATTCACCAATCCTTGATTGTTTCGTCCAGAACCTCATTTGTTATTTTATTTTTTAAAGGAGTGAAAACCATGTCCACTTCCATGCTTTCCTAGAGTATGATAAGGTTGATAACGGGTTTTTGAGGAATTTCGGTTATTTCTGTCTCCTTTGTCAGACTTTGCAACGATACTCCCGACTTTTGTTCCAAGCATATCATCTTCAATCTGGATCTTGGACTCATACCGATTGTGCACATATTACCAAGTAGTCGCCTTGAACTCTAAGAGATTTTCCTTGAGCTTTCGTGAAACATCTGAATTTGTCGGGTTCAAACCTTTCGTGAAAGCCTTTGCAGTCCATTCGTCCAAGACTGTTGGTAACAACATTCGCTCCTTCTGGAACCGTGTAATAAAGTCCCTAAGGAGTTCTGACTCTCATTGCACAATGCGGAAGATATCCTCTTTGAGTGTCTTCACCTTTTGGGCCCTTGTAGTCAGCGAGCTGGGCGAATGAACCAATCAATTGCTTGGAGAGTTATGAATACCATGTTAGAGCTCCCTTAACAAGTGTTTCAATGTATTTTTTTTATCAGAACTGATTATATTTTGTGATCTCTTAGATCATTTCCTTCCACGACCGTAGTATAGGCCATGCTATACTCATGGGGATCAGTAGTTATGTCATATTTGACCACAAAAGGTATTTTGAACTTTTTGGGGATTAGTTCGGGCGCCGCCTCTAGCTTGTACGCCAATTGAATATTTTCTTTACATCCTGACCATCAACCATTGGAGGAGCCCCCGATATATGCTGAACTGGGGCCGAAACTCCTAGGCGTTTTTTCTACCTTCTCCGCGTTGGAATCAACTTTGCTAGTCATATCTTTCATGAATTTCAAAACTTGTTCTTGGAATGCGTTTTCAAAGGCGGATTCTCTCTCTGAACCATCATTTCCTGATCTGCCTTTAGTATTATCGGTTTCTCCATCTGAATTTGGTGGAGGCACCGGTTCCCTTGTTGGAGTACCACCATCATTTTTTGACATGAACTCTTCTTGAAACCGCTAAGACATTCCAATTCCTCACTCATTGCGGTGTTCTGCGCCCGGATACTCTGTATAGATTCTTCAGGTGATTCTTCAGTGGAAACATCCTCATGCCGATTCTGTCCATCTTCGGAAGAGACTCCGTTTGCAAACATCAGGTCTTCGGGCCTTTGACTCCTACCGACAAATCAGCTGGCCCAAGATTGTTTCTTGTTGTCCCTGACTGCTTTCTCCTATTCTTGCCATTTGTTTGATCTAAACAAAAAATAAGACTTTAAGGAAAAATTAGATTAGTAGAGGGGTCACTTGTAACACCACAATTGTCGAAGCCCCACGGTGGATGCCAAACAGTTTACCTGTAAAATGGTACATTTGAATTTGTATACGTGGTTAAGGACACGTGGATAACATGTGACACGTTAGATAGGAATTCAAGATAAATTATATTGAAAACAAGTAATATTAAAATAAAGTAAAGCAATAATTAGTCTGATCCTTGTGACAACTTCTGGGCAGAACTTCGATAACTTGTATGAAAGCACAAAAAATGAGAGAATATTAGCAATTATCTTGTAATAATCTGAATATGATGTGTTACAATATAATAATGCCATATTTATACACGAGCTACACAGGTGCACAACCTACGAAACATTCACTCATTAATATAGGAGAATGCATGTTGTAATAATTTGATAATCAATATATCAATAAATGTCATTACAGATTCATGGAAGATGTGTGACCGATTTGATAACGGTCGCCCGTTACAACTCAAACAACTCTCAACCTTATGTATTATCGGTACCAGTCGTGCTCGCGTCGCTCCCGGTGCCACGCACATCTAGTTGATAGTGCCTTGGGTTGACGTGATCCTGACTCAGCATTGTGCATCACATGTCACACTATAATTCGTACATCTATCTTATATGAATTTTGCACTATACAAATTTCAAGGATATTATGATCCATATCCGGGGATATGTCTAACTGGTCCATTTTGATGTTACTTCCCACCAAGAAGCTTTTAAACTGTTTCTGGCAGGAGGTTCAGACTGAAATTTACCCTTACATCAATATGAGTTTAATCATAGACACTAACATTATAATATATAATTATACAATTACTTTATCTATAAGATAATTAATTATGACATATTTTATAAAATACATTAATTGACAATCTGATGAGAATAATAACTAATTTATTCTCATATTTTAAAATTCTCTTAAAAATATTGGTGTTCTCAATGAGGATGACACAGTAAATTTGGTGATTTAAAGTTAAACTTTATCATGAGGCCTGAAACTTTCCAAAAAAAATGTCTATATATATACATGCAGTCTATTTTTGTAGCTTTGTGAGTAGCAAAGTTGTTAATAATTTATTCATAATGAATTTCTTCAACAAAAAAATCAATTGACAATGTACCCAATCTTCTTTCCTTTTTTATTTATTTATAAAGATCTAGTAGTTTTATCTTTAAATAAAGTTAATCATAGAATCTACATGAAAATTCAAGTAGCCAATGATAATGATAATACCAAACATGGTCTGATAATTACGAAGTTGTTTAATTTATTTACTAGGATAAGGGATCGACAATAGTTCCAAGGTAAAATGTGAGATTATTTTATATTACAATTGTTGAATTAATATTTATATCACACTCAATATGGGATAACAATCCCAGAATTACTAGTCCTCGTTAAACAATTAAATAACACATTTTCCCTTCTCCAAAGCACTTCTCCCAGAAAATTTTCTTCTAAATTGATAGTTAGATAGAAAGATCCTGGGGAGGCAAGCCGAAGGAAGAGCAAAAGGAAGGTTGGGTGCTTGTGGGGCGCGGCCATCCGGCCTCGAATAGGAGGGGGCAACGCTCTTCCTTCCACCCCCAAAAAGCGAAAGGCGAAAATTAATTACTAGTTAACAGAGTCAACCCTAAAATAGTCGCTAAACAAATAGGGTAATCACCGGACTAACCAATAAGGTTCTTCGTTATCCATGACAGGCCTTATCTCATGGGTTGGGCTGGTTGAAAGGCCTATGCGATAGCTAGACTCAGAGCGAGACTCTCAGATTGACCTGACGTTTCTAGTGCCAGTAAGCCAAGATTAGATTTAAAATAAAAATTTATCTTGTGTAAAACTAAGTATATGCTTTATATTATAACTTCTATATCCCATCTTTAGTCTAATGAACTAACAATTACGTATTATTTAATCCTCTTACTATAACTTGTAATCCAAATATAACTTGTTTCCAAACCATAGTAACCTTTAATATTTTCTTTTCTATAACTACTACCGATAAATCTTGATCTTAGGACCTTTCATATTCAATAAGCATTATGTCTCCACCCTCGAGGGTGGGCTAGGATAGCTTGTTGCATAGAGAAGTAGCTTGGGAGGTGTTAGGAGTCGAGGGGTAATTCAGGTAGGCATAAATGGGATTGATGGTGGAATGGAGAGGTTCAAGGAAAAGTGAAAGAGTTGAGATTGCGTATGCATTGTTAATATTCTCACTGTTGCAGTCACTAACAGAATTTCAACTGAGGCATTAGCTAGTTATCCGCCAGATGCCCACTTTTACAGGCCAGGACAATCTACAGTTTGTTGCTTATAACCTAAGGGTAGTTTGATTGGTGGGATAAGGATAATGATCCTGGGTTATCCCATGGGATTATCTTAACATGCGTTTGGTAATGGTATTATTTAGTCCGAGAATTATTTTATCCCACTATTTTAGTATACATGATGGATAATTTATCCCATATAGAAGGTGGGATAAAATAATCTCATGGAATATCCTTGTCTATCCCATTCCACCAACCTAACGACCCCTAAGAGAATAACATAATCATATTTTCTTGGAAGCAATAGCATAAAGCCTCTTGAGTGCTCATAGTGAGATTGATGGGTCAAAATTTTCAAATCTGCAGTGTTGTATTCATTCAACAATAGCATTTCAGTATTTATGTGAGCCCTCACATTAAACATCCATTACATGCTAAACAGATCCTAGGAACCGAGGCAAAGATTCTGAAGAAAATATACTAACCTAAATAATTGATATAACTTTGACCAAAAACATTACCACAATTATTGAGAAAAGTTGAATTGATTTAATCAATCAGCCACTGATTCTGATTTCTCATAAATACAACAAAGGGATAGAAATAGACAAGTCACGCCAAAGGGGAAAAAAAGACGATCTAATACAATGATACAACACATGGTGCAAAGGTAAGCACCGTATAGAGTTGCAAGTTTACAACTACAAATTTTAGAAAGAAAAAAAGATGAGTATTTTTCTTCCTAGTTGCTTAAAACTGTTTATCCAAATCCTGCTGCTTATTGTTAACTTCTTTATTGGTTCATATAAAGAATGACAATGACCATAAATAATGCACCTATACAGAAAGTAAAGGTTTATATTTTCCCCTTCCTCTTCTCATCCCATGCCTGCACAAAAAGTGTGGGGGCAGCACTTTTATGAATATGTAGCACCAAATAAAAGTCACTAAGAAAGTTTGGTTCATCTCAACAAAAAAATTGTAAGAAAAATATAGAAATCTTTTCTATAGTAAGGTAATCAGTTAATAAGATTTAATACTTCAGGCTGAATCATAAGAGCAAAATATGATGTCCACTCTACAAAAATCTTGGTCGGCCAGTACTCAAGCGGTTCTGTGTAGACATGCAACCTTCTATTAGTTCTCCCTCCTCTGACTTTTACTTGTTCAGTATACAAAAAATGAATTTTCTCTTTTACTTGTCCTTTTACAAATCAAGAGCCAATTAATTATCTTTCTCAAATGTATCCTTATCATTAAGTAACTATTTTCCAAACTTATTGGAAGTACTAGTAGTCAAGTTTAAATTTTCAAAGCACAGTTAATAAGAATACCTTAGTAAAATAAACATTTAATTAATGATTTCTTTAAGGGGATGCAAAATGCAAAGTGGACAAATAAAACGGAATGGAGGGAGTACAATCTAACAAAAAAACACTGAAAACATACAAGACATGCTTTAAACATAATTTATCAAACTTTATTGGATTGTGTGATCATTTGATCTAAGAGCTTAAATTGTTGAGAGAACACACTTTTATTTACTAAGTCTTCAACACGTCTCCTCACGTGCGCGCCTATTTTTTTTCACGGGTCAAACACGTGATACGTTTTATTGATAATGAGTGGCATCAGAATCTTTGCCTATTATGAACAATGTTGAAGAGTGCAACCATCTCATCTTTTATCAGTTGTGACCATCTCATTTAAAAAGATTAAGTTGTTAGAGAGAGCACACTTTTATTTACTTATTGACATCTTCAACAAACTTCATGAAATCTTAGAAAAGTATTAAGTGGCCCAGATTGGTTGAGTGAATGGATTATTGTTTCCATTTTCTTAACATGATACTAGAGTTATACCACCCAATTCTTGGCTACCAATGTTAGGAACCCATGTTATGTTTTCCATGGTCTAGCTGTCAAAATCTGGTTGTGGGGTGGGGGAGGAAGGAGGAACACATGGGTGTTAAAATTCCAAATTGGTTGAGGAAAGGAGTTGTTGTCTCCTCTGATATTGGGCAATTCTAGCCTCGTGAGCTTAACTTTTGGAGTTGAGTTAGGTCCATGGTCCCTTTTCTTAACATAAGAATGGATAAATGCAAGGCAAGTTCTACAAAGCCATTATAAGACTAGCAATGCTATATAGGAGTTAATTTTGAGTCATTAAAGTGCAGCACATCCAGAAGATAAGTTCAAAACAATATACCTTGCTTTGGAAGATTCTCATTGTCAGCACAAGAACATCACGCATTCTAGAGAGAAAAAAGAAAGCAGCAACTTAGGTTTCAATAATCAAAGAACAAAGAGAATCAAATCTGATTCAATAATAGTATAGTAACTAAGGAAACAATATATTCTCCATCATACCAAATTCTTGGGTAACAAACAAACCCAAGAACACAAGCATCAAAAGAGATAATAGTTGAGTCCTCTTTTTTAAAATAATAAATGAAAAGTTGCCTCCCCGTAATTAGAACACAACTAAATACCTTATCTAAAAATAAAAATAAAGTACACAACTTAATCTAATGAATATACAAAAATATAAGCTGAAACCTAGGTACTTCTAGTACTCTGGCTACATATTATAAGAGATGGAATAATTAGGCAAAATGCAGCGGGATTATACATATAGCTGTTGACAAACCACTTATAACTATCAATGCATGCTACAATCTGAAATAAATCCATACGCATCAAAGAAGCATGTCCCGAATAGTACTGCAGAATAATTAATCTAAATCGAAAGATTGTTTTCTTTCAACCCCTATTTATATTTTGACCAAAAGTTAAATACTTCTATGAATATGTGGATTCTTTCCAATCATTAAATGATATAGAACATATAGGGGGTGCCTTTTTACCCTGCATATTACTCAAAGACATGTGATCCTAAGGCGCTTTTAGAAAAGTAACTTAAAGACAGATGAGGTGACAAAATCCTAATCTCTTCAACACAGTCTATCTGTTTACTTATGTTTTATGTGGATATTACCCCTAAACTAGATATTCTCCTTGTTAGAATCTGTAAAGATTCTAGCAGTAAATATAGTAGATAAAATATTCTGTAATTAGGATAGAATATTATGTAATTAGGAATTGATTTGTATTGATTTCCTTTCCTTTTTAGGACATGTAAACTTAGCTATTTAAACCCCAATAGCTTGAGGGAATAATCAAGTCGAGTTCCTCTTATTTTCTCTTCCGATTCACATGATATCAGAGCCTGGTAAAGGCAAAGACACACAGGAAGAGAAAATCATCAAACTCGGAAAAAACATCCGGCAACCTTTCTTGGCTGTCAGACAAGATACTTCGTTTCCGTAGGTGTTGTGACCAAATCAACACCACAATGAGAAGCGGAAGAGCAGCGCGCGCCAACCCCAGCAAGCTCCGCCACCGTTCGACCTCTGACGCGCCCCCACGCGCCGGCATGTGAGCTCTGTTCCGGCCACTTTCCGGTAATTGTTTTTCCAATAGGGTCGCCCATCAGTTCGATCCTACCCATATATATTTTTTCCTGTTTCCGAGCATTTTCCGGCAAACATATCTACTTTTCCGGTGACAACAACCACCTTTTCCAGAATCCGGTGACAGCTCCCTGTTTCTAGTAAATCTGCTCATTATTTCCGGTAATCTGCTTCTATCTAAGACTTGGATTACTATTTTATTTCTCTGGTAATTGTGACTTACCCCTATTTGAAGTTATTTCACCTAATATTTGAGAAAAATGTCGCTCGGATCAGATATATTTGGTTCTAAACCTATGGTTTCCAGCAACCCGAACCACTCCATCACCACTGAACCCTTGATTGGTAGTGCGAACTACTTATCTTGGTCTTCCTCTATTCAGTTATGGTGCAATGGACAAGGTGTTCAGGACCACTTGATTAAACAGACTAAGGATATTACTGAAAAAGATAGGGGTGAATGAGAAAGGATTGATGCTCAGTTATGTAGTCTTTTGTGGAAATCTATTGATTCAAAGTTGATGCTATTGTTCCGACCGTTCCAAATTTGCTCCTTGGTTTGGCAAAAGGCTCGTGGACTATACACAAATGACATCTCTCACTTTGTAATGTGATTTCTCAGTTGCCTAACCTTAAAAAGCAGGATTTGGATATGACTGCCTATATTGGATAGGTTCAGGCTGATATGGAAGAATTTAATGAGTTGATGTCCGCTACTCCAAATGTTGAAAATCAATTGGAGCAACGTCAGAAGATGTTTTTGGTTGTTACACTTGTTGGACTTCTATCCGGTCTTGACTCTGTGCGTGATCAAATTTTGGCTAGCCCCATTGTTCCCGCTATGGATGACCTATTCGCTCTTATTGGATGCACCACCTATGTCGTCTAGTCATTCGGTGACACCTGCAGACTCTTCCGTTCTAGCATCTCAGACTACATTTCAGACTAAAATCGACATGGAGGCCGCTCTGAGAAACCTCGGTCAAGGTATGGATATTGTAACAAATTGGGTCATAGTGTCACGTTCTCCATGCTAATCCAAACAATGCTCATATTGCCGAGACTGAATCCAAACAAAAAACTGTTCTCTTTATCTGAGGAACAATACAATGACTATCTTCAGGCGAGCAGGCATATTCATCAATAGCTTCCGTTGCCCAGACTGGTAATCATGTTGCTTGTATCTCACAGTCCACCACGCTAGGCCCTTGGGTCATGGACGCGCGAGCGCTTTTGACCACATTTTTGATAATAAATCTTTATTGTCTAATATTACTTTTTCTCGATCCGTTTCCATTGTTACCTTAGCTAATAGTTCTCAGACCATGGCAGGAGTCGGTCAAACCAATTCTTTACCTTCTTTGACTCTGCATAATGTTCTTTTTGTCCTTGGTTGTCCCTTTAGCCTTCTATCAATCAGTCGTTTGGCTAAGGCTTTAAATTATTTCATCTCATTATTTAGTGACTTCTTTGTTATACAGGACCTCAATACGGGAAGGATGATTGGTAAAGGGTGTGAGGTAGATGGACTTTATTATCTCAATTCTCCCACCTCCACTATAATTTGTTCGGTCTCCAGCTCTCCAGATTTAATATTTAATCCACAGATGGTTGGGTCACCCTAGTTTATCAAAAGATGGTACCTAGCTTGTCCAAATTATCTAAGTTAGATTATGAGTCGTGTCAATTGGGGAAGCATACCCGACCTTTCCACGTAGTCTTAATAATCGTGCATAATCTCTTTTTCATTTAGTTCATTATGATATTTGGGGTCCTAGTAGAGTTAGTTCTATGTTGGATTTTACTTATTTTGTTACTTTCATTGATGATTACTCAAGGTATACTTGAAATTTTCTTAGAAAGATCGTTCTGAATTATTCTACATATTTCAAATTTCTTTTGCTGAAATACAAAATCAGTTTGGTGTTTCTATTCACACTTTTCGTAGTGATAATGCACGGTAATATTTATCATCTCAGTTTCAATAATTTATGTCCTTTCATGGAATTTTTCATCAGTCATCTTGTGTGCCAACACTGCACAACAAAATGGGGTCACAGAGAGAAAAAATAGGTATATTGTTGAGACTGTCCGCACCCTTCTCATACAAGAAAATATTCCATTGCATTTTTTGGGGATGTAGTACTCGCCTTTTCTTATCTAATTAAATGTATGCCTTTCCTCTGCTATTCAAAATCAGGTTCTGCGCTCTATTTTGCTTCCCCAGTCAACCCTATTTTTTCTTCCACCACGTGTCTTTGGGAGCACATGCTTTGTCCACATTCTCACTACATGAAAAGACATATTGGATCCTCGTGCTCTTAAATATGTCTTTCTCGGTTATTCAAGGGTACAAAAGGTATATCGATGGTTCTCACTTAAACTCCAACGATACCTTATGTCCGCTGATGTTACTTTCTTTGAAGGTCAGCCTTACTTTACATCCTATTCTGCTGAACATTTAAGCATTTCTGAAGTTCTACTAGTTCTATGCTTTGGGGATCCTGCCATAGTCTACCCTTCCACCTCATTTCCTACAACTCCATCTTCCTCAGTTGCACCTTCACCACTATTGACTTATCATCGTAGTCCGCGTCCAGATGATTAATGCCCGCCACCAGAATCCTTACCTACTGAGGACTTGTTTACAGAGTCCCCTCATTGCCACTCGCAAAGGTAATCGCTCTACTTGTAACCCTTATCCTATCTACACTTGTTTGAGCTATCATCATTTGACACCAGCTCATTCTGCGTTTGTATTATCATTATCATCTGTGTCTATTTCTAAGACTAAGTGAAGCTCTTTCTCATTCAGGCAACAAGCTATGATTGTGAAGATGTCTGCCTTACACTCTAGTGGTACTTGGGAGCTCGTTCCTCTACCTCCAGGTAAGGCTATAGTTGGTTGTCGTTGGGTATATACAATGAAGGTTGGCCCCGATGGATGGATTTATGTATGAAGGCTCGACTAGTTGCCAAGGGTTATACACAGATTTTTGGTCTTGACTAGGGTGATACCTTCTCTCATGTGGTTAAGTGCTTCAGTCTGTCTCTTTTTATCTATGATTGTTATTCGTTATTGGTCTCTCTACCAGTTGGATATCAAAAATACATTTCTTCACGGGGATCTCGAAGATGAGGTATATATGGAATAACCACCTGGTTTTGTTGCTCAGGAGGAGTCTACTAACATGGTGTGCAGATTACGACAAGCACTTTATGGCCTAAAGCAGTCTCCTCGACCATGGTTTGAAAAGTTTATCATGGTTATTCAGGAATTTGACATGATACGAAGTGAAGTTGATCATTCTGTGTTTTATCGTCGTTTTGCTCCAGGTTTGTGCATGTATTTGGTGGTGTATGTTGATGACATAGTTATCACAAGTAATGATGATGAGGGAATTACCAAATTGAAACATCACCTTTTCAGCACTTTCAGACTAAGGATCTTGATCGATTGAGGTACTTCTTGGGCATTGAGGTTACTCAATCCACATCAGGAATTGTCATTTCACAGAGAAAGTAAGCACTTGATATTCTTGAGGAGACAAAGATGCATATTGTAGGTCTATTGATTCAAATGCTAGCGATCCTGGAAGATATAGAAGACTGGTAGGAAAATTAAATCATCTCACAGTAACTCGACCTGATATTACCTTCCCAGTTAGTGTTGTAAGTCAGTTCTTGAATTCTCCTTGTGACAGTCATTGGAATGCAGTTATTCGCATCCTTTGATACATAAAATCTTCCCCAGGGAAAGGACTACTCTATGAAGATCGAGGACATGAGACAATTATTGGCTATTCAGATGCAGACTACGCAGGGTTACCCTCGTGTTTTAGTTGGGAAAATTTGGTGTCTTGGAAAAGTAAGAAACAATATGTGGTTGCTAGATCTAGTGCAGAAGCATAATATCAGAGGCTATGGCAGTAGCGGCATGTGAACTCATATGGATCAAGCAACTATTGAAGGAGTTGAAATTTGGAGAAATTAAAGAAATGAAATTTGTGTATGATAATGAAGTTGCACTTCACATTGCATCAAATCCAGTATTTCATGAGAGGACCAAAAACATAAAGATAGATTGTCATTTAGTCAGAGAGAGGAGACATCGTCACAAGGTTCATGCGGTCAAATGATCAGCTTGCAGACATATTAACCAAGCCCCTAGCCGATCCCAGAACGAGTTACTTATGTAGCAAGCTTGGTACATATAATTTTTATGCACCAGCTTGAGGGGGAGTGTTAAAATCTGTGAAGATTCTAGCATATATGTAAATATAGTAGATAAAATATTTTGTAATTAGGATAGAATATTATGTAATTAGGAATTGATTTGTATTGATTTCCTTTCCTTTTTAGGACATGTAAACTTAGTTATTTAAACCCCAATAGCTTGAGGGAATAATCAAGCCGAGTTTCTCTTATTTTCTCTTCCTATTCACACTCCTAAAGCAGGAATTTACGATTCAATACAATTTCAATGGTTAGCTTACAACTTGTTTTGTGTGACTAAGTGGAACCTACTAAACAAAAAAATCGACAACATGTTATATGCCATGTGCATGATTAAGTTATAGGACAACTGTCAATTTTTCAATCGTGATTTTAACCCAAAAAAAGATGCTAAGTTAAAAGAGATTGGTATAGTACCTTATATCGTTGTTTGTACTGAAGGGATGTGAAGATCCATTGGAACATGTGATAACAAATTGTGTTGATAGCCCACTTGGAATTTTGATCTGCACATAGAAGAGTCATAATTACACTCAAATATTTGACAATATGTAAGTACATATTTCCATTCTGTAAATTCAATAACTTTACCCCTATACAGTTAATCATGTCTTCAATATATTTGCTCCAATTTATGAGTATCGATCCCCCTCGCACCCACCCACCCACCCTTAAGTACAAGCAACTTACTCATCTATTGGTTAATAATGGTATCTTCAACATTTAAATTACTAATTTTTGCTTCCTACGTTTGTCATTAGAAAAGTCAAGAACAATGTGACTAAACATCCATAAAATGAGAGCTTCTTTTGCTTGCTACTACTATTACTATATTGTTTTTTTTCTTCTTTTTTTAGGTATAAGTCATATGAAACTATCAATAGTTAGTTAATGTGCCCACAAGACACAGTTAATTGGTTATGTTAGAAAATGAGTAGGAATAGAATTTGTATATAGTATCCTATATGGACAAGGACTGGGATATAGTGCTTATAAATAGGAATCAATATAATGTTGTAGATACACAATTCAATAATATTTTATCCCATAATTTCTCACATGGTATCAGAGCATTGGTGAGATAATTATCACTGTGTTTCTTTCCAGTGACATCCAGGAAGAAAGAACTCAGTCACCGTGCAATTTTCCGATGACCTGAGTGTTGTCCGTGTCTTCTTTTTCCTTCAATGTTGTGTGAAAACCAACACTACCACACGATCCATCATCGACCGGCGACCAAACCCCAGAAGGTTTTTCCGGCAGCAGACCTTGCACGCTCCACCACGAGCCACCTGAAGCTACGGTTCCGGCGAGCAAGTAAAGTCACGCGTCGGCGTGTGAGTTGATTTTCCGGCAGTTTTCAAGATGGTCCTTTTTCTGTTGAGGTCGCCTGTTCCTTGCGACCATCACACACAAATTTAATCTGGAAATGGTCGCCGGAACAGTGTTTTCTGGCGTGAACAGTCTATTCAGGGAAATTTCTTGGATTTTCCGATCAGTTATTTTCAGGTTTTCCTTCGTAATTGGGGTCGCCCAGTGAAGTCTAGCAATCCTTGAAAGTAATTGCAGATTCTAGTCGCCGGATTAGGGTTCCGGCACATTCAGATTCAAATTTCAGCGAATCTGGTTTTTCCAACGACGTTAGCCTCTATTTTGGGGTTCTGGATACTTGTTTGGTTATTCCGACTTAAAGCCAGCCATTTTTCAATAGTTTGAACTACCAGAATCGTAGATCTGGTCCTATTTTTTAATTTGTCTGTTCTGTTCTCTTAGTACCAGTCAAATTTCAGATCTTCCTTTGTATTTTTGGGCAGCCTTTCCATTCTATTTTGTGATCATGTCTTTCTTGGTTATTCTCGGATTCAAAAGGGTTACTGTTGCTACTCACCTGATATTCGTCGGTACCATATGTCAGCAGATGTTCACATTCTTTGAGTCTCGGCCTTACTTTACATCTTCTTCTGATCATTCTAACATATCTAAGGTCTTACCCATACCGACTTTTGAGAAATCTACTATTACTTCTATATCTCCATCCACAACGCCACCAGTCTTACCCATGCCGATCTTTGAAGAATCTACAGTTACTTCTACGTCTCCACCCACAGTGCCACCACTCCTGACTTATCATCATCGTCCACGTCCAACATCAGGCTCAGATGATTCATATCCTGCCCTTACTGCGGACTTGTTTCCTCCTAATCAACCGATTGCACTTCGAAAAGATATACGGTCCACTCATAATACTAATCCCTATTATACCCTTTTAAGTTATCATCGTGTGTCTTCATCCCATTATGCATTTGTATCATCATTGTCCTCTGTCTCCGTCCTTAAGTCTACAAGTGAAGCACTTTCTCATCCAGGCTAGCGACAAGCTATGATTGACGAGATGACTGTTTTACATACGAGTAGTACTTAAGAGCTTGTTCCTCTTCCTTCATGTAAATCTATTATTCGTTATTGTTGTGTTTATGTAGTCAAAGTTGGTCCGGACAGCCAAGTTGATTGGCTAAGGCTCGCCTTGTTGCAAAGGGTATACACAAATATTTGGGCTTGATTACAGTGATACTTTCTCTCCTGTGGCTAAAATAGCATCTGTCCGTATTTTTCTATCCATGGCTGATGTCTGCCGTTGGCCTCTTTAACAGTTGGACATTACGAATGTTTTTCTCAATGGTGATCTTGAGGAGGAGGTTTATATGGAGCAACCACCTGATTTTGTTGCTCAGTAGGAGCCTAATATGGTGTATTGATTGTGTCGGTCACTTTATGATCTGAAATAGTCTCCTCGAGCTTGATTTAGTAAATTCAGCACAGTTATTCCAGAGTTTGGCATGACTCACAGTGAAGCAGATCACTCTGTATTTTATCGACATTCTGCTCCAGATTTGTGTATTTATTTGGTGGTTTATGTTAACGATATCGTTATAACTGGCAATGATCAAGATGGTATCATTAATTGAAAGCAACATCTCTTTTAGCATTTTTAGACTAAAGATCTCAGCTCAAGTATTTTCTAGATATTGAGATTGCGCAATCCAAGTCAGGTATTGTTATTTCATAAAGCAAGTATGCTTAGACATTCTTGAGGAGACAAGAATGATGGGATGAACACCCATTGACACTCTTATGAATCCGAATGCTAAACTTCTGCCACGAAAGGGGGAGTCACTCAGTGATCCTGGAAGATATTGGTGGTTGGTTGGTAAGTTGAATTATCTCACAGTGACTAGACATGATATTTCTTTTCCTGTGAGTGTTGTAAGTCAGATTATGAATTCTCCCTGTGATAGTCATTGGGATGCAGTTGTCAACATTTCAGCTCATGGAAAATGACTACTCTTCGAGGATCGAGGCCATGAGCAGATCGTTGGATATACAGAAATTGATTGGGCAGGATCACATTCTGATAGAAGTTCTACATCTGGATATTGTATTTTAGGAGGTAATTTGGTATCGTAGAAGAGTAAGAAACAAAGAGGGTTTCTCGATCTAGTGCAGAATCAGAAAATCGATCAAATGGTTGTAGCAACTTGTGAGCTAGTTTGGATTAAACAATTGCTTAGAACACTAAAATTTGGAGAGATTAGTCAGATGTAACTTGTGTGTGATAACAAAGCGACCCTTTATATCACATCAAGTCCGGTATTTCATGAGAGGACTAAGCACATTGAGATCGACTCACTTTGTTAGAGAAAAGATACTCTCCGGAGATATTGTTACAAAATTTTGTGAAGTCAAGTGATCAGCTTGCAGATATTTTCACCAAGTCCCTCACTGGTCCTCATATTAGTTACATCTGTAACAAACTCGGTACATATGACTTGTATGCACCAGCTTGAGGGGAGTGTTAGAATATGAGGAGGAACATGATTTGTATATAGTATCCTACATGGAAAAGGATTGAGATATAGTGCCTATAAATAGGAATCGATGTAATGTTGTAGATACACAATTCAATAATATTTTCTCCCATAATTTCTCACAGGTTACATCCTCTTCCACCCTACAACAAGAAATCATAGATCTAAAGTGTCAATCGCTTCAACTAATGGACTGTTATGACAATCAGCATCATTGAACCCCAGCAGTTTATATGATGATTCAATTATTAACCCATGTATAATTATATCATTACAATTTTTTTTTAAATACATGAAAGAGAATAAAATAGATGCAACCAGCAACTTCTTTCCATTGGAAATTCGAAGAGCTAACCACAAATCAAACGTCAAGACGACAATCTCCCAAGTCTAGAGCTACACATCTTGAGCCAGTACCTTTTTTTTTGTATGAGAAAGAATAAGACCATTTGTATTCCAAAGTTAACAGTGTTCACTTCAACAGTATTTGTAAATCTCACTGTGATGATTTTTGTAATAGTGCTACTGAATGTAAACCTGCGGACACACTGGCATTGTATCTCAATTGAATGTAGAAAAGGAGAAAGAATTTTGGACATGTTCATCGTGGTTATTCCTCCAACTAATGGGACTTGGATTGTGTATACACATGTTACATATTAAACCTGCGGACACACCGGCATTGTATCTCAATGGAACTGTAGAAAAAGGAGAAAGAATTTTGGACATACTTATCATGGTTATCCCTCAAACTAATGGGACTTAGATAGTGTATGCACATGTTATATCTTAAGAAAATGCATATTTAAAGGAACTGAATTTTCATATTTGATTTTAATTAAGTACATAATATTTTCTAATCTCCTTAATTGACTCTAATTGATATCCACATTATTTCACAATCTAACTCCTTAATATTCACTCTTTTAAATTATATCACATACTTATTTTTAATTATAAAAAAAAATGAGATCATTCAGAAGCAGTTAGATTGTGAAATAACATTCTCTTGATCAAAAAAATAAATTATAGAGCATTCTTAACACTACATTATTTTATAATCTCATAATAATCTTCTCTCAGATAAAGTAACATTCTCTTAACACTCTACATAATTTCATAATCTCGCAGTACACTTCCTCAGATAAAGTAACGATCTATGTTAGTTTCATTCTTTCGCGGAACATGGGCAAGCAATATACAATGCACCTTGACTATCACAAATAAGTTTCATCAGTTCTTTCCCTTCAAATTTCAATTCTTGAAGAAGGCTCTTTGACCATATAAGCTCACATGTGGCTAAGACCATAGCTCAACATCTACTTCCGTACTTGACCTTGTTTAAATGAGGGAGATCACTACCATTCCGCATAAAAATAACCAACAATCTTCGCATGTCCCCTGCTTACAGAAGAATCCGTGTCTCGGTGATCCATTGATATCCTTATGAAGTGGATAATAACGTTTTCATTAAGTTTCATAAGGATCTTGGAGAAATACATCCATATAGGTGATATCTACAAGTTGGAAATAGGATCTAGAGCCCGTTTGGATGGGCTTAAAAAAAGTGACTTTTATGTATAAAGTGCTTTTAGAACTTTTAAGTGCTGAAAGTTATTTTTATAAATAAGCAGTTGAGTGTTTGGATAAAAGTGCTTATTGGTGAGAGGGTAGTGTGGGAATTAGAATAAAATATAAGGAATACAAAAGTAATTTTATTGGTCAACAGAAATGACTTTTAAGCCCCCCCAAAAAAAAGGTTAGGAATCCCAACTTCTCATAAATGGCTGACTTTAAGCACTTTCTGGCTTAAAGTCAGCACTTTAAATTTGGGTCTCGAACACTAAAATAAGCTAAAAAAGGCTTATAGCCCATCCAAACGGGCTCCTAGTCTTCTTAAAGAACTTATAATATTATAATTATTACCACTATGTTGTTATTGTTGTACCATTGTGTATTTTAACTTATTCTTCACTCTTATTTTTAATTTGTATGATGATAAACATGACTTGAGCTTAAATGGAGAAGTGAGGATCTATATAGCTAATCCAACTTGTTTGGGGTTAAGGCTTAGTAGTAGCAGCGGAAGCAACTTGGAGAAATAGGTTAACCGCACAAATAATAAATGAGATGACGCGCCATAAGATTCTGCAATAATTGAGTTCGCAAAAAAGTCTCTAATACCGACATAGATACTTTAGAGGCTCATGTTAAGAATATTGTGTAGAAGTGGTAGAATCATTTAGATATGGTCGACAATAATTAGAATCAATTAGGGATCTTTCTTATTGTCCATGCACCAAAAGTCCAAACTCGGACGTGAAGCGGGTTGTTAAATGTCCCACATTGGTGGATAAAATGGATTGTTGTCTCCTTCATATGATCTTCGACAATTCTAACCTCATGACCTAGATTTTGAGGTTGAGTTATTATCGTCTATCATCACACCATTATTTTGTCTTTTTCTTCCTCTGTATTTATCCCTAACCCTAATGGAGAAGCACTCTCTGGATGGCGACAAGTTATAATCAAAGAGATGTGTGACGCCTGTGATGTACTTGAGAGCTTGGCCTCAAGGTAAAATCCACCATTGACTATCAGTGGGTTTATGCAGTCAAAGTTGGTCTAGACGGTCAAATTGATCGACTTAAGGCATGCCTTGTTGCAAAAAGTTACACTCATATATTTGGGCTTGATTATACAATTTTTTCTCTCGTGGATAAAATAACATTTGTTCGTCTTTCCATGGTTGTTGTTAGTCATTGCCCTCTACATCAGTTGGACATTAATAATGATTTTCTTTGCAACGATCGTAAGGATGGGTTTTATATAGAGCTACCACCTAGCTTTGTTACTCAAGGGGAGTCTAGTGGTCTTGTTTGTCGATTGCGCCAGTCACTCTATGGTGTGAAACAGTCTCTTCGAGCATGGCTCGAAGTTCATCACAGTTAGTCAAGAGTTTAGAATGACTCGTACTGAACAAGAATAATCTCGAGCTGCATCTCGTACATTATACTCGGATACTAGTAACTCCATGACTTAGTCTTTAGCTTGGGTTATGGGATGTTTGACTGTTTAGTTATACTTTCCTTTTCACACTTATCTTTATATCAAACTATTTTCCTATTACTTCTTTCTTGTTTATCTTACAATTAGGAGTGTGCTATGGTAGTAGATGGTGTAAAACCCCGAAAATTCTAACCGTGATATCAGACCAAGATTGGAAGTGTGGAGACCACCAAGAATTTCAAAGTCAAAAAGTAATTAAACGAACTAGAATGGGTGTCTAAGTGCTTTGGACCATCGACATCATACGCTCTACTGAAATAGATTTCACATAAAATCAGCTATATCCGATCTTGGTTGGCCTCTCAACCCTAGCCACAAGTCATCCCCGTATTTTGCCACATATGTGGGTTTGATCTCCAAGGCTTGTTAGAGCTCTCTTCAACCTGCTCATGGCTAGATCGATGTATTTCGGGTCAAATAGGAAGAACTAGAAGATTCCACCTCTGGACAACGCCTCAAAAGGATAAAAGCCAGAATGGTTTAAGACTTTAAAGTGCGACGTCGACGTCTAGAAATAATACTTTTGTGTGCCAATGAAGGCTACAGACTAGTATCATATCACACGATCATGATAATAAGTATAGGAGAAATGATGGAAGTGATTTAAGGTCTAAGGAGAGCTCTAGCACAAAGTCGAGTTGGAAGCTATGCCACGGGCTATGATTTCAAATGAGCTCGCACAAGATCCAAATTCAAACAAGCATATCTCCCGGGATATAATGAGTTATGTAGTGAATTACTTATCCAAATAAAGGTTTTCAAGCCTAGTTTCCAACGCATCAAACTGTAGTCATTTGGACTTTTCTACAAGGAGATATGATTGTTTTACTGAGAGGTAGCAAAGCATATTTCTGGATCGATATGCCGGGGAAATGCCTTCCGCAAAATTGATCTGTGTTCCACAGTTGATCTGCATTTTGGACCTTCAGCTGGGGGACCTTCAGTTTCAATATGCCTTTAATATGCGGCCAGCATATCCAATATGCGGCCAGCAGCCCAGCATATTGTTCAGCAGATTGGTCTGTCTATAAATATGCCTTGTCAGGGAAAGACCAATCCCACTGCATGTTGGACGATCCAAGGCCGATTTTTCTCCTCTCTTCTCTCCCTAATCCTCCTACCTTTAAGGAAAATCTTCCTCATTGTTTTGAGGTTAAAACCCATCATCTAAACACATGGATTAACGCTTTCAACCCTTGAAATCACTAGAAATTGAAGGATTTTTTCAAAGGCTCAAATGAAGGATTACTAGGGCTTCTTCATAAGAGGTATGACTACTTCACTAAACTCAAATGCATGTTTAATCTATGACCTTGGGAGTATGATTTAAGTGTTGGGACTTATGGGATGGTGATTGAAAGCCATAAGTTCTTGAATTGAATATTGTAGAGAACGGGTGAATTGTGTAAATGGTGGAATGATTGGGTGTGAGTATGATGTTGACCTCACTGGTAGTGAGGGTGGATGTTATATACCGATGGGTGATTGTTGTATTATTGTTCGCAAGAAGAGGGGTGTGAAATGAAGAAACATCATTAATGGGGTTGTGGAGCTTTATGCGCACTAGGTGTTCGATAAAACGCATCGATGACCAAACCATGATTATTTTTACTAATATTGGCCCCATTTGACATATATTCTTGTAGATTGAAGTCATGAGGGTGTTTTGAAATGTGCACTCATAAAGGGAAAAATAGAGGTAGTATGTAAGGCTCACAATGCAGAAAATTCTCATTGTTCTTCCCCATGTCATATTCTTCCTACTTGGTTCCCTTCCTAAGGAGACATGTATTCCTCAATTATGAAATGCCATGCTTATTATTCTCGAATGCCGTGAGTTCTCCTCCATGCTATGCATCCTCCATATCAAATATAAATTCCCATTGCTTCATGCTCCATAAACTTGATTGCTTCTACTATGATGACATTGTAATCCCTATATAATGACAAGGTTTATGATTCCTTAAAAGTATTTACATGATGTTCTTGTTTTTATGGCTTTCTTACTTAAGTTATGACTCATGAAATGAGAATGAAAGGTATTATGGGTCAAGGAACCACGTGATTTAAGGTCTAGGGAAAAAGGGGCCAATGAACCATATGTTATGGGATAGTTTTGGGAGCACCATTTAGATAGTCGAGAGGGTATTGTCCACGTGATAATCGCCCGAAACTACACATGCCAGTGTAGGGTAAGACTATTGGAAAAAAGTCCCATCGCAACTGGGTAATACACTTAGTTAAAGTCCCGCCGCACCATGATAGATGTCCCCTAAATTGGGATCCACTACTATGAGTACATGTTACGTCAATCCACACGGCATTGTGGTGCAACGACCTATCCCCTCGGGCCAAGATCGAGTGACATGCCGTACACATGGTGATGGTCGGCTTTAAGGTGAACTCCTATGAGAAAGTTATGATTATTTTCAAGTTTCAATGATTATTTAAGTATTGATGTTGAAGCATGTTACTTCTATGTTGTCTCCCTTCTCATGATTTATTGCGTACCATGTGGTCCATTCTTTCCATGTGCTTATTTTTTCCTTTATTGTGTTGATTATGTCTTATCATACAAGTGCTATTCCACAGTACTTACGTCCTTTTGGTCAAGGCGTTGTGTTTCACGATGCAAGTTCAAATATTCAGGATGACACGAAGGCACTCCATACCCTTCAGCGAGCCCCATTTTCTTTCGAGGCACGTACATCTTGTCTTTTGTTATATTTGGATATGGTCGGGCCTTGTTCTGGTATTTCCTTTTTATTACTGTTATAGATGTTTGTTAGACACAATGGTAAAGTATGTCATGATCCTTTTTATTGATGTCGCGTTTTTTTACATGCATGTATTAATATTTTAAACATATATGATATTACAAGATACAGAGAAAAAAATTTAGGTTAGAAATGTATTCCTGAAGAAGGGAAGGAAATGAGGTTTTATGAAATGATTGTTTTCACCCATGAATGAAATCACGTTCATAAGTCATATAAGGTTGGTTCGCTCGATCAATGTAAGGCACGGGTGCCGGTCCATCCCATCAAGGTTTGGGGTTTGGGGCGTGACAATTCACTTAACGGTTAGAAGTTCATTGGGTGCCTTGCAAGGCCTAGGTGCCAGAGTTGGATAGTGACCCTTATGCTTCTATTTTCTCGCAAGAACAATCAATACTTAAAAAGATTGAGATGACGTAGACCAGGAAGGAAATGAAAATTGAGTTGTGATTGTTAACAACTTGTTGGGATTTAGAGGGAGGTGATGGGCTAGGATGAAGCAGAAAAAAGTCCCACATTAGTTGAGGGGATGGGATGTTGTTTCCTTATATGGACTTCAGCGATCCTCCCTCTGTGAGCTAGCTTTTGAGGTTAAGTCCAAAATCTATTTTTTAACTTGGTGTCAAAGCCAAACCCATCCCTATTCTTGGTTTACCCGATGTTTGGGCAAGCCTCACTCCATGAGCTAGCTTCACGGATTGAGTTACGACCACATTCCATTTTTCTTAATAGACCTCATTGAAGGAATTGTTGGGAAGAGAGATTTGTCATGAGGCATGCACATGCCAGCGTGTGGCTCAATGGTCAGAAGGATAGGGTGGCATGTTTACTTCATACGCGCCTCTAGCAACAATGGGGTTTTGTCGGTGGGATCGCCAGCAGCCAGGGATCTCCTCCAGGTGGGCTGTGTGTGATTTCTGGTAAGCACCGGTGAGAGAAGAATTGAAGTTCCAATATTAAGGCAACATTTTTCTCTTTTCTTTTTTGTGTAGCATAACGAGACAAGTCAAATATTAAGAGAGGGGAACAGTACCCTGACTCTGGTACCATGTTTAAAAACATCAAAGGAGATAAAGAGAATTGTAGAAAATGCTCAGTCATATCCTCAAACCACCGAGGTTTAAATAGTGTACGCACATGCAGTAACACACAATTATGGGAATTGAATCTCCCTGCTGATTCTAATTAATCTACATAATATTGCCTGATCACTGGAGGTTTGGAGATATACTCTGGAGTCTAAAGGGTTTAGGTTGAGTAGGACCAAGACAGAGTACTTGGAATGCAAGTTCAGCAGTGTATCGCATGAGGTTGGCGTGGAAGTGAGTCTTGGTACTCGGGTAATTTAAGAGAAAAGAAGTTTCAAATATCTTGGGTCGATTATCCAAGGTAATGGAGAGATTGACGATGATGTCACACATCGTATTGGTGCGGGTGGATGAAATAGAGGCTCGCATTCGGAGTCTTGTGTGACAAGAAGATGCCACCAAAACTTAAAGGTAAGTTCTAAGTGGTGATTAGTTAAGAACTCTCACGTTCATCATGAGGTGGTGGAAATGAGAATGTTGTGGGCACACGAGGAGAGACAGGATTAGGAATGAAGATATTCGGGATAAGGTTGGGGTAGCCTCGGTGGAGGACAAGATGAGAGAAGCAAGGTTGCGATGGTTCGGGCATGTGCAGAGGAGAGGCGCGGACGCCCCAGTGCGGAGGTGTGAGAGGTTGGCTATGGATGGTTTCAGAAGGCGTAGAGGTAGGTCAAAGAAGTATTGGGGAGATGTGATTAGACAGGACATGGCGCAGTTTCAGCTCACCGAGGACATGACCTTAGATAGGAGGGTTTGGAGGACACGGATCAGGGTAGAAGGCTAGTAGGTAGTTGGGCATGTTACGCTTCGTATTACTCGTGTAGTTTCTTGTACTTCGATTCCTGATATTATCTATTATTTGTTGTGAGATGACCTCTTTACTTTATTTTGTTTTGCTTTATTTTACTTTACTTTACTTTACTTCACTTTACTTTTCTTCAAACCTTATCTGACCTTCTTTGTTATGTCTTCTCTTGAGCCGAGGGTCTTTCGGAAACAGCCTCCCTACCTCCCAAGATGGGGGTAAGGTCTGCGTACACTCTACCCTCTTCAGACCCCACCGTGTGGGAATGCACTGGGTATGTTGTTGTTGTTGTTAATATTGTCTGATCTCACTAATTGATATCCAGAATATTCCAAAATCTAAGTCCCTAATTACATAATATATACTTCTTAATTTTAGAATGTTTTTATCAAGAACATTTCCAGATGTGATTACAGTTCATGCTGGAATAGATACATGAATAATAAATATATGGTAACTATGGCTGCATATCTTCACATTATCATATATTCGTAGGAAAATGATGAAATCTTCTCAACCATGCCAGATGAGTACCAATTAGTAAATTTTATTAATAAATAATCTAGATTTTAAGTAATTAATCCATCAATTTAGCACATACCGACAACTCTTTGGAAAAAAATTCCGCTATTACAACAGCTTGTGTTCTATGAACCTTGACTTGGAAGCTTGATCGCCGCAAAAATATAGTCACTGGTTCCCAGTTCTCAGAAGAGTCGACCTGATGAGCAGAACCAAAAAAGTAGAAGAGATTGTTGTGAGAGATCAAACATCATATTGACAACCATGATATCTAAGCATATGTTAACATAGTCAAAATAAAACACCAAACAACACAAGCATGAATTCCATTCTAACCACTTATTTTATGAATTCAAGTATATGAAAAAAATCTAAGGTTATTAAATAAGTTAACCCTAACAAGCTTAAGTGGCCAGAACAGGTGAAATCGAACATCTCTTTGCCTATCCAGGCAAAACTAATGCCATCAATAAAATATTTTGAACATCCCGACTGAATATAACTCTCAAGGACTTGATCAATAAAAGAGGAGGAGCCTCATTTGTTGACTGTTGAGTGCAATCTGGCTAAAAGGACTTGAAAAGCCTGAGAAGAAGTTAATAAGTTTTCTTAATGCACTTCCAGAACCGAATGCTCTCTCCATTCTAATTTATATGACATAGTTTGCATGGTAGGAGTTTAAGAAATTAATGAAGATTTTTGAAACTTGTAGTCTTAAACATGTCGTAACATCTGTGTGGCTATAAAACTTTTAAGCTTGTGACCTTAAACATACCAGACATTTATTTCATTTTTATAAGGTAAATAATTTTACATAGGGGAAACCCCGTATACAAGCTGTATATGAGAAAAAGTAGAGAACCTACACCAACATATGGTTCTCTACAAAAGAAACTCAATCTTCTATACAAACGGGGAACCTCATGGAGAAGCTAGGAACAAACTGTTTTGCAATTTTACAGTATCTTACTCAGCCCCTTGAAAAACTCTCCTATTTCTTTTTCTTTTAAACCGAGAAAAACAAAAAGAACTATTTCCCTATAATCAACATAATGGCTAATGGAGTGACAATCCATGCCCATGGACTCCTCTTCTGCAACCAGAGAGCCCAACTTTGCAATGCCTCCTTCACTGTGCTCGGCATCACCCATTGTACTCCAGCCCAGCTAAGGACCACATAACACAATTGAGTAGCCACTTCATAATGCAATAGGAGATGATTAACATCTTCGCCTGAACATCTGCACCTGAAGCACCAAGTCACCAACTAATATAGGTGATCCTCCATTTCCTCATATTTCTGCAGTCAAAATCGCTCCCCTAGTTGCCAACCACTCAAAGAAACACACCTTCCTACGCACCCTGGTGACTCAATTAGAGCAATGAGGAAAAGAATATTCCTCGCTCCTAGTAACTCTGGTAACAGGGATTAACAGTGAACAATCCATCCCTACTCTCTCGCCATCTGCATACGTCCAATAAAGTGTGCAATGTGTTTTGCACATACAATAACTCGACTAGGCTCTGGAATTCTCTCATCTCCCAATCCGGAAGGTTCCTCCTAAATCTCAAAATACCTCTAGATCTGATGGACTTTCAATTCCTTTTGGCGTGAGATTCTGTATAAGTTGGGAAAAACTTCCCTCAACTCGCTCTCTCCATGCCACCTGTGTACCCAAAAACTAATCTATCATCCCCAACCCTAAAAGAAATATGTCCCAGTCTTTCCAACCCTTCATAATACTCCTCTATAAGCCACATGCGACGGGGCTGTAATGTTACTAGTCCACCATCTTCCTCCAAGATACCATATTTCTCTGCTACCACCCTCCCCCTCCATAGAGCAATCTCCTCCACTCCAAGCCTCCAAATCCACTTCCCTAACAAGGCTTTGTTGAAAACTCAGAGATCTTCCGCTCCAAGTCCTCCCTCATCCCCAAACCATCTAAAGATATCCCACCATAGCCTTATGACTAGTTGGCAATGAAGCAAAATATGGTCCAAGTCTTCACTTGTCTCCTACGTAGGAAACACCAACTCAAGCAGACCACCTTTCTTAATTCTTTTCAGCTTTAACTGGGTAAAAAAGGGCAGCTCGATGCACTAAGCTCCCGCTATGCGCGGGGTCCGGGGAAGGGCCGGACCACAAGGTTCTATTGTACGCAACCTTACCTCACATTTCTGCAAGAGATTGTTTCCACCTCCTGGTCACAAGGCAGCAACTTCACATGGCAACAACTTTTCAGCTTTAACTGGGTAACAAACAACAACATACCCAGTGAAATCCCACAATGTGGGGTCTGGGGAGGGTAGAGTGTACACAGACCTTACTTCTACCTTGGTCGGTAGAGTGGCTGTTTTCGAGAGACCCTCGGCTCAAGACAAAGCACAAGCCCAAGCAAAATACGACAAATAAAGTGAGTAAGTCATGATATCAAATTCTGGAAAAAACAAAACAAAAGGAAGCAATAACTAATGCACGTAAATAGGACAAACAAAATATACATTACAACATAAATCAAACGACAAGGGATTATAAGGCAATATTGTGCCTACTAGTATGATAGGTTAAGTGAGCCTACAATAGTAATACTACAACTACCGGTTTGTAAGCGTAGGTAGGACTACGCTGGACTACCTACTACCCTTCTACCCTAATATTTGCCCTCCATGACCTCCTATCTAAGGTCATGGCCTCAGTGCGTTGCACCTGCGCCATATCCCGTTTAATACCAGAAAACTTAAATAAAACATTGTACAGCTGGAAAGGGGAAAAGGGTGCAGAAAAACAGAAGGAACTTATGGTGTGCCATTCATTATGCATACTCTGGGTGTTACGGAAAGAGAAGAATAGCAGATCGGTGGTGAAGAAAGACCAGTGCACCAGCTACAGTATTTTGCCCTTAGTTTTTGTCCTCATTGATAGCAAGTGGTTGTAAGTGATATGGATCAGATACAAGACCTTATCAATTCCCTATATATCCAAAAAGGGGATTTTTGTAAATTTTCACGCATATTCTCATCAGCGGCGGATCGAGAATTTTGATTATGGGTTCTGGATAAATTATTTATACATATTAAGTGGGTTTCTTAACACAAAAACAGGGTTTTGGCCAAACCTACTGAGCTCTTCCGAACATGTAGTTAGAACTCTAGCTCCACTCCTGATTCACATGACCACTTTCTTGGTGCTAACTATTAATGAAGTATGTTATTCTACTAATTTAGTATGTTGTTAACCTCTTGATCAAAAGGAATATTAATCTAGCATGTTCTCTATCAAAGACCTTTTTAAAGCACGGGAGTCCCACAAAGTTGATTCCTGAGCATTATTGTTTAACAATTTGTGAAGGCAAAATTGCAATAAATAGAAAAAAGCATGTAAGTTCATGTCCATTAACAAATAGAAATTTACATAAAATCAACCTACAAGCATTAGAACATTAAATGTGGCCTGGCCTTCAGAAATATGGGTATCTATCTCTGATTGCATGTCTGGGTCTGCAAATATCGAACCACTCATCAAAAGGAGTTGCGAGAGCACACAAGCAAGAAGAGAAAACAGTTATTGCTCAAAGTGGACAACTGAATCAAATTTTGACAGTGAAAGCTAATTACCACACGTTATTCTTTTTTGATCATTGGCAAAAAGCCTGACAATCTCCCCCTGACAATTAAAAAAAAATTAGTACAAAGATCTACAAGATAATATGCATTAAAAAATTATTGTACAAACATGCAATACTAAGAAGAACAAAACAACTAAGATCAATCACAAGATCAGCTTTGAACTAGAAATAACTAAATTGACAGGACACTCAACAAAAGCCACAAATTCAAATGATAACAGCTTAATAATTTGAAGTATGGTTAATTATTTATGACGTTATGTTATTGTAGAATCTCTGGTCGTAATAAAATAGATGTATCCATTTGAGGTCTTAAAAGACAGATGTACTGTAAAATAAAATAGATCAACTCGGCTAGCTTTTTCATTCAGGTAACACTAATGAAAAGAGTAGATCAAAACAGCTCGTGTGCTCATTCAGGAAATACTAAATGAAGAAAATGGTATAATATCAAATTCTTGGAAGGAGATATAATTGGGAAGCTAATTCAAGAGATGAACCAAAAGTGGATAACCTCACAGGTTCAAGGCATGAGATTGAAGGAGGCTCGGGTGCCTGTATGAACCTGGTCTATGGGGGTTGAGCAGCCAAAAGCAATGCAGATAATAAGGAGAGTGTGATGCAAAAATTCACAATATTCTTCACATTGAGAATAAGTGTTCTCATATGATATTGTTTGGTCAACAAAAAAGTTATTTGCCTCATGAACATTTACCCAGAAGCAAAAAGTCACTGCATCCTTGTTGCCCAGAGAAAAACAAAGTGTTTTTTTCCAAACAATTTTCATACTGTTCATCATGCAAATTGGTTGAAATCCATTTCATTTTAAATGCCCCTAAATTCTCTTCTTATGCATGCATCTCAGTACGTCGGGTAGGTTGACTATTTAATACAACAAAAGACATAGAAACATAATCATTGGAAAAAGAATCTACTAAGGGAAAAGTTCAATCCAACATATTCCCTCAAAAGAAACATTCTTAGCGTTTCAAATTTATGTTGATGATCCTAGCTACTATAGCAATTTGAACTTGGAACGCAACTGATACAAATATTTTCCAAAACCATAGAGCTTCACCGGCATAATTAAAGAGTGGAATCCTTTCTGCAAAAGCATCCTGCATTAATACTGCTCATTGGAATCACTGCTCTTAACTATTACAAGCATACCAGCATACTTTAGATCAGATATTCTTGTAAAATAAATACAGAAAGTTCGAAAATCATTTAATGGGCCACAATCCCATCCAATCCCATGAAAGCATGCTAGAATGGACACATAAGATGCAGCCCAAGATTTTTGCGTGAATAGCTGAGTGAACAGTAACTAATCTCAAATTCGAAGCGACTTGAAATCTGTGGACCAAGCAGTTTCAACAGTTAAGTATTTACTAGAGAGATGTATATCTCTTAGCAAAGTGGTTGCATGATTTCTCCACTTTAAGTTGGAAGCACGCAATTTCTTTTCTATTTTTTAGAAAGGGTAGTACACAATTTCGTTTTAGTATAAATCAAAGTAGAATAGAATTTAAGGGCAGGGAGAGCAAGATCAACTACCTGATGCCCCTGGTCATCCATCGGTATGCATTCGACAGCTATAAATTTATCAATATCATCAGCAGTAACTACATATTCAGGATTTGTGGCACCTGAAGATTATGAAAGATGACAGTCAGAAGTAGATGCTGAAGCTAAACAGGGGTGTAGTTTAAAGCAACCTCTTTAATGTTGTAAAATAAAACGCAAAAAATAAATGGTTAAAAAGAGACATGAGAACCTCTGCATAAAGGTTTAGACTTACCCTCAATATACTGCCTTGTGCCATCAGGATAATGACGGACCCACTGACATTTGGAAACAAAATATTGGAAAAATATACCTTAGATATCACTGTGTAAAGTAGGAAGTAAATTGCATACCGAATAGCATTTAGACATATTACCTGGAACATACAAAGAGAAGTTCCACGTACAGGAAACCCGCAACCCAAAAGTTTACATCCTGGTTTAGCTTCTCCGATTATTTGAAATCCTTCTATTCCAGGACTTTCCCCTGTGATAGGATTTCCCATTAGGATCCCTACAAGTTTATGCACCAACTTTAAAGACAAACAAATATATTACCTTCCGAACTAAAAGAACCACCCATCTCATTTCCCACTGGAGGATTATGACGGATTTCACTGTTCTCTTCAAATCTCTCATTCTCCCCATTTCGATCAAACAAGTTATCTGTACTGGGACCTGGAACATCCCTGCAGTCTCAAACTGTCAGAGCAAAAAAATTGTGAACTCCAGTAATAGCAAATACTCAGTAACAAACTCATCAACCCTAGCTTAGCCATTGGTCAACTAAAGTTCATCCCAGCTTACTCACTTCAATCATAGACTTAAAGAGGGAGGTGTCTGAGTACTATCTAATAGGTGGGTCCGGGGGATCTGGTACATGGATGCCTCTAGATTCACATGCGGGTTTCTTTGGGCCAACCAGTTATTGTGAAGCGCAGCACAGGCTTATCTCTTGCAAGTTTGGGGCATATAAGAAAGTTCAATATCTGCAATGAAAGAGTAGTCCCTCGTGATCTCTTTCTTTCTTCTTTTTCTTTTTAATTTTTTTTATGTGCGGACCCTCATAGGGTATCTATATGGAAATTGTTAATACGGGATAGAATTCTTTCGAGAATTATCTGCTTCCTCGTAGACAAAAGCAGAAAAATAAAATTTATGAAACAACAAATGTTAGATGTGCAGGCCCCTAGGGTTTACAAAGCATGCTTAAGATCGGAAATAGACCAAGCAACTTAATTCTTTTCATTACTTTATTTCCTTGATTTAGAACTGGGGAGAAGACTGGTTTTGCAGCATGGAGCAGTTGGTTTTCATGTGATGACTAGTATCAGTTCTCCATTAAAAGGGAGTCACAATCCGAGCAAAAGCGGCCTGGAACTGGAAGAGTGATCTCCCTGGTAAACCAAATAATTTTATTTTTTATTCTATCTTATTATTTATTTTCTTCCAGGTTGTTCCTGCGGGAGATGATATGAGGATGAGAAGTCAAACCAACAAATATGGCTGTCTAATGCGCTCATATACGGGAAAAACTTTAACCACCTCATGCACCAATGGACGGAAAAAGAGCTGCTGAATCCTAGTCGTTTTGCTAAGAAAGGTGTTAATTGAATCTGCACAGAACAGTAAGAGTTTTTGTTAAGGTGGTTTCTTTTGGTAGGAAAGATGGCATAGAAGTTCTGGTCACTTGAGTTTAATGCCTCTTACCAGCATGTGGCTTAAAGGTACGGGAGTACAGGAGGACCTTTAAAGAGATATATACGATTCATAGTTTATCCACTTTATGGAAGAACCCCTTTTATGGTCCTAAGGATGGTATCCTTGAAGATTAGGTCCTTGAATATGTCAGGTATTGTGCATTAGGAGGACCATGATTACTCACGTAAAAACAGATGCCCTTGTCCTGTGAATGAATGTAGACTGTGATTACCTAAGAAGGAGGGCGTATGTGGGTTCATTCTTTGTCTAACCCTTGTTTATCTAATAGTTTTCAGGTCTTATATTTGGGGCAGAGGAGAACAGTTTGGTACCTCACAAGGCTCATAGACTTGAGTTCATGAATTCAAATCCTCTCCAACATCTTGTTCTATTTCGATTAGCTCATGAATCTTATAGTACACACTAAGCCAGAAACTAAAGTATCGCAGAACGAGACAATTTAGACTTCTCCAAGTAAATGAAGACCCATTTTCCAGATTCAAAGATATGTTATCCACTCACATTCATCAGTTTTTATCCCTCTGTGATATCCAGAATATTATAGTCCCTCCATCCCATTTCCTATGATGGTATTTGACTGGACATGGAGAAAAGAGTTACTTATGTGCCTTTAATCACTAATAAGGCTGGTGCAGTAAAAGGATTTCAAACCCGTAAGTCTCATAGGCAGTGTACAAGATTATTTCAATGGTGCTGACAGAGAGAAGGGTGAAGGTAATACACAAGCTGGTGGACACCCAACAAACAGCCTTTACAAAGGGTAGGCAGATTATGGATGTTGCGTGATAGCAAATGAATATGTTTGACTCCAGAATCAGAAGGAATATCACAGGGATTTTATGCAAACTTGATATTGAAAAGGCTTATAATCATCAGAACTGGGATTATCTCATAAAAGTTCTCAAGGACATGATTTGGAAGAAAGTGGTTGAGGTGGATATTGTATTAGTCCAACAACATCAGTTTTCCATTCTAGTCAATGGCTCCACAGAGGGATTTTTTATAACACGAAAGAGGCCTAAGGCAAGGTGACTCCCTATTACCTTTCCTTTTTATTATTGTTATGGCAGGATTGAATTGTATGATGATCAAGAAGGTGAACCCGGTGTAACGGGTTTTAGAGTGCTTAATAATGATAGTAGCAATCCAGAGGTCACATCTTCTATATTTGATGATTCATATATATTATGTGATCCTGAAGTAGACCAGACCAGACCAGATACCTAAGGTTGATTCGGACTGTTTTTTAAGCTATCTCTGGTCTTTATGTCAATTGAAGGAAGTCTTTACAGTGAATGAAGTTCCAAATATCCAGAGTTTGTATGGGTCTTAAGGCGATGAGGTGGGGAAGTTTCCAACTACATATCTGGGTTACCACTGGGAGCTAAACATAAAGCACAAGAGATATGGAATGGGGTTCTGAAGAGATGTGAAAAGAAATTATCCAAGTGGAAAAATATATGGTTGGAGGATTATCCGGGTAACTAGTGCTTTCGACTCTCTCCCTACTTACATACTTTTCCCTCTACCAGTGAAAATTAAAAGAGGTTGGCTTCTCTAAGGAGAAACTTTATCTGGCAAGAAAACAAGGAGAAGTGTTTCCATCTGGTAAATTGGAAAACTCGAATAAGTACCAAGAAGGAAGGAGGCTTGGAAATGTAGAGAAATTTGAGACAACAAAATAAGAGTTTCCTGATGAAGTGGCTATGCAAATTCAACCTGGATGAGCAAGCTTTGCGGAGAAGGGTAGTAAGTGAAAAGTATGGTGTTGAGGGACAGTGGTGTACTAACACAGTCTCTAATTCTTATGGTGTTTGTGTATGGAAATCAAAAAGATCTCATTGGCCAACATTTATTAGTAACACTAGTATTAAGGTTGGTAATGTTGTCAAGACTTCCTTTTGGAATGATGACTTGATTTATAGTGGACCTTTTAAAGAAATTTTCCCCGATATTTACAATTTGGTGCAAGAACCTCAAGAATCTACGGCTGAGACTTGGGGCTAACAAGGCTGGAACCTGAATTTCAGAAGAGTTTTAAATGATTAGGAGGTTACCAGAGTAATTGAGATTTACAAACTTTTGGAGGGCATCAAAGGCACTGTGGAGCAAGAGGACAGACTGACATGGAAAGGGAATATCAGAGGAAGTTTTCTGTGAAATTTACATATGGTACACTGGACAGATCTGGATAACAACAACATTCTGGAACATGGCACTAGAAGCACATCTGGAAAGTGAACATACCATTTAAGTGGGCATATTGGTGAAAGAGACTATCTTAACACATGACAGACTAATGAAGAGAGGGATGCATCTGTGCTCAAAATGTTTATTGTGTGGGTAAGAGAATGAAACAAATAGTCATTTGCTTCTTCGTTGCAAAGTTACCACTACTCTTGGCTGATTTTTACGAGTATGAAAGAACTAAACCGGACAATGCCTAGGAAAACTGCTGAAATATAAGCATGTTGGAATGATCCAGGAAATATGTTGGTTTTTCAAAAGATGGTGCCGCAAAAAGAAGATTAAAAGTGGTTGAAAATTGTCTCTAAATATTTTTATTAAACATAGAGGGGCTTTAAATAGACAATTTCGTAACATAAAATCTGCATAAGACCTACAAAATAATTTAAAAGCCTAATAAAACTCAACAACCTAATCTTTGTTTAAAATTTAAATTCAAATAAAGTACTCATCCTACAACTAATCTACTTATTATTCTAAAAAGAAAATTACTGCAGTAACTGCAAGCAATATTCAACACTCCCCCTTTGCTTCAATTGCTGCAATTTGAAAAAGTTGCTCCTCCTCAGCTTTCAGCTTCTGCTGTTTGTGCTTGAGGATTGTTTTTAAACTTGCACACTTTCATAACATGAATCCCCCTCCTCCTCCTTTTGGTTTTATGCATAAAAAGAACCCTCAATTTTGTTTAAAAGCTCTTTTGAAAGTGCTTTAATTTGGACAACTGTAGGATTTGCAATTGTTGCAAGGATTTTTCTTCCATCACAACATCCCATAAAACATAGGTTTTAAAATACGATTTCATTTTCACTGACCAATTCTGATAGTTTTCAACTTTTCATCAGTGAAAATTTGTGGGGCATTCAAAGAGAGATTGATGCTTGTCATGTTTGAAAAATAGGTTAAAAATTGGTAATGATTGAAAATACCATGTGCGTTAAAAATAAAACGGGTTGAAAATGGTTATTGGTTGAAAATTGATATTGGGGCTCAAGCGTTCAAAAATAAGCAAGGGTTAAAAATGGAGTGAAAATAGGTATGGGTTTAAATATGGTTGAAAGTTCTTCTTCAATGAACTTACAGATCCTGTAAGACCAATGATGGCTATTGATACCACTGTTGGTTTTTAAAAGACGGTGCAGCAAAAAGAAGATTAAAAATGGTTGAGAATTGTCTCTCAATATTTTTATTAAGCATAGAGGGGCTTTAAATAGCCAATTTAGCAACAGAAAATCTGCAGAATACTTTAAAAGCCTAATAAAAGTCAACAACCTAAGCTTTGTTTAAAATTTAAATACAAAGAAAGTAGAGTCATCATACAACTAATCCAATTATTATTCTAAAAAGAAAATTGTTGCAAAGCAATATTCAACAAAATAGTATGAGGTAGAAAAAATGGTGGAGAGGACCTTGCTTGCATTTTGTGGTCAATATGGAGGGAAAGAAATTTAAGGTGTTTTGAGGAATTAGCCAACTCTTGAACAAAAGATCAAGATGAACTGTATATTTTTGGTGTAAAGAGGCCCCGGTAGAAGATGTAGATTCAGTAGTTGACATCATTGGCTCATTGTAACTATACAGGACTAGCTTTTGCTTTATGGGGTTCCTATAACTTTGTCTCTTAGCAGTCTTTGTGCTTATTTGATTATTCACATAAAATCAAAGACCTAAAATGAAAAGAAAGACATTTGAAATTTATGTTCTCAAATAAGCTAGACATTTGTGTGGCTCTAAATCATCTCATTAAGGGTAAAATGGAAAGTTCAAAATTAAATAATTTCTAAACATCGAAAAGTGACATTCTTTTGTGGGACAGATTAAAAAGGAAAGAGAATCGCATAAATTGAGACACTTCATACGCTGCTCAGAGAATTTTCTGAAGCAGAGGGCATCGCTAAATGAAAACAAAATTGCCACTCATGCAATGAGGTCTTACAGAACCAGCATTTTAGCAGCAACTGATATTACAGAATGAAAATTATGTTGGAACCACCAAGCTGGAATATGGTAGAATAAGAGGGAATTTCCGGTGGAGCGGTGAAATGCGTAGAGATCGGAAAGAACATCAACGGCGAAAGCACTCTGCTGAGCCGACACTGACACTGAGAGATGAAAGCTAGGGGAGCTAATGGGATTAGATACCCCAGTAGTCCTAGCCATAAACGATGGTTACTAGGCGCTGTGTGATCAACCCGTGCAGTGTTGTAGCTAACGCGTTAAGTTGCCTGGGGAGTACATTCGCAAGAATGAAACTCAAAGAAATTAACGGGAGCCCGCACAAGCGGTGGAGCATGTGGTTTAATTTGATGCAAAGAAGAACCTTACCAGGGTTTGACATGCCGCGAATCCTCTTGAAAACAACTGATATCACAAAATGAAAATTATTTTTTCCAATTTCGGATAACAATATGCACCATTCAAATTCATGTTCAGTAAAGCAATGCTTTCCTAGTTACAAGAAACCATTATATCAGCAGAACAATTAGCATGGTGCTATCTACACTCCATTGCTTGGTCTAAACAGTTTATAGTTCTCAAATCAGTAGTTATATTGTATTTGCTTACCAAAGATTTGCGTCGATATCCGAAATCTTTCTCTAATGTCCAGGGAGTAGAGTAGGAAATCAAGGAGGAACGTTAAGATACTCAAAATAAACGAAGCAATCATATTATGGGAAGTTGGATAATGCCCATCAATAGTGTAGCAGTTACACAGCATTGGATCACGTCAAATATTTCAGAGCATAAGTTCTACTAGGGAAGCTGACAGTAGGAGAGTTAAAAGGTACTCCCTCCGTCCATTTTATGTGAAGGTGTTACTATTTGGGGAATCAAACAATTTTTCTTCTCAAACTCTTTTTAAATATTATGAATCATTAACTGTGTTGAATTAAATTTTATTTCAAAATATTTGAAGAATCTATACCCGAATTTATCAGAATTAAGTGTATTGACCCTCGTACTCCGTAACTCTTCATATAAATTGGGACAGAGGGAGTAGGAGTCACATGCATTGTAGAAACACATTTTAATCGTTTTTCCGTCAAGTGAAAAGGAGAAGCGTAGAACTTATCAAATGAGAGAGGGAGAGGAGAGGAGAAGCATAGGCTTGAAACCGTAAAAAACAAGACGCGGCTCGAGATCATTCTTTCACAAAATATAGGAAATATAATTTGAAACAAAATAGACCGGAAGTGATGTGTTAACATCTTGCAGTTCAGTTGCAAGCATACATCTACTGGTCCTACATCCCCAATCCTTATCATGGATGTCCTCACTCGGGGTATAATGTGCTGTCCTCCTACCTTCCCACACTGAGAAGGTCAGAAGGACTATCACCTTAAACTAGTAATAGCAGAATAACTGATAACTGCAGCACTAAATATTTCCGTTCATATTAAGAAATGCCTCCATCCTTTACCAAAGGATGTCGAAAAGAAGTAAATTTGCAGATCAGATATCTTATGACAAGTTTATTAAATATGTCACCCTTGGAGTAACGAAATTCCACAAATAAATTGGAAAGACCAGTTTTTTCTGTATTTGTGAATTTACATCCTAGCAGTGCGATTGGCAAACATTCTATGATTTTAGTTCATACATAGCAAAAAGAATTTTCACATAAATAGGGACATTGGAAGCAACACGAAACAACCATAAAAAAGTTCGTAATTTAGCAGCCTGACCTATCAGTATTAGATGAGATATCCAAATGACTCCCAATATTTGCTTGCTGATGCATCTCGCGATTGAGCAGCAAGCTTTCAGCTGGCAAATGCTTACTGGCTTGCACATTTCTTGATCCAGTACCAACTGCTTCATTATGTTGTCCATCAATGAACTGTTTAAAGGAGGGATATTCATGCATACCCTGAGAGAAAAGCAAAGAAGACAATTGTTTAACCAAGAGGATAGAAAAAAAATGATGGCTTATTGCTGGAATAATAAGAAAATCCGAGCATCTAAAAGATGAAACAGATTGTCAACAATACCGTAGAACCACTTGGAAGTTGATTGTTTATGGAACTAGAATGAGGTGACTCCGTATCAAAAGATCCACCTCTAGCATGATTTGTCACCATGGAATTTAATTGTGCAATTTTCGCCTGTTAACCAACAATGACTCCTTGTCATTGTACTTGAAGTAGAATTTCCAACATGTAAGATTTGAACTTCATAGCAGAGAAACAAACTCAATAACCAAAGCAAGCCTTTCAGGAAAGTACTGCAGCAGTATGGCATCCTACCAAAAACTTAAATGAAATAACGCTACCCCCTCTACAAGAGCAGCTTTTAGAAGTACTAGATCTAAACTTTTATGGTATTAATTAGATGGTGGTCTTGGTTTTCAAAAGTTCAGTGTTGCTTCCTGTGTGTGGCTCATTGAAAATGATTCAAGGATCTTGGTCACATATGAAGGGGCGTGTTGAAGACCTAATCAAACTAATAAAGAAATCACATGTCACTCTCTTATAGGGAAGGGATAACACATCAATGCATCAAACCATCTGTTAGAGAGAGCTAATGGGAGGTAACACAAAAGATCACTCGTTTTATCAGGAAGGGACAACACATCAATACACCAAACCATCTGTCAAAGATAGCTAATGGAAGGTAAACACAAAAGGTCACTCGCTTTATCAGGAAGGGACAACATGTCAATGCAACAAACCATCTCTGTCGCAGATTGCTATGGAAGGGAAACACATAAAAGGTGATCCCCAGCTTCCTTCTTTTGCTAAAGCAGAATGCACTAATCAGCACATAGACAATGATGCTTTCAATGTTTCTACCTTAAAAATCATGAGAATGAAGAGGAATCACTGCTTGATTATTCCCTCAAGCTATTGGAGTTTAAATAACTACATTTATGTATTCTAGAAAGGAAAGGAAATTAATACACAATTATAAGGGAGTAAATTAAGATATATATTATATCTATGGTATTCTAGAATGTTCATACAGATTCTAACAAGAGGATTAAATCTGTGAGAAATGAGACAGAGAATAGAGAATTGAGTGAAAACTCAGCTGCATTTTTTTTATTGGGTTTAAATAGCTAATGCACAAGTGCTAAAATACAACAACAACAACAACATACCCAGTGAAATCCCACAATGTGGGGTCTGGGAGGGTAGAATGTACACAGACCTCACTTCCACCTTGGTAGGTAGAGCGGCTGTTTCCGGAAGACCCTCAGCTCAAGACAAAGCATAATCAGGCAAAGCAAGCAAAAGAAAACAAAGTATGAGAAACAGTCAGACGAGAAATTAAAGCAATGTGGACATGCAGATAGTAAAAATCAAATACGCAATGGTAGCGCATTCTAACAACAGGAAGCAGTAGCTAACACAACTAAATAAGATAAATAAATTACACTAAAGAACACATAGCAGCAGGAATTAAACTACAGAGTACTAAAGAGCAATAATGCGCCTATAAGTGTGACAGGCTAATCGAACCTACAATAATAACACTATCATTTTGTAAGCGTAAAGAGGACTATGCTCGACTACCTACTACCTTTCTACCTTAATCCGTGTCCTCCACAACCCCCTATCTAAGGTCATGTCCTCAGTAAGTTGCACCTGCGCCATATCCCGTCTAATCATCTTTCCCCAGTACTTCATTGGCCTACCTCTACCCCTCCTAAACTCGTCCATAGCCAAACTCTCACACCTCCGCATTGGGGCATCTGTGTCTCTCCTCTGCACATGCTCAAACCATCTCAACCTCGATTCCCGCATCTTATCCTCCATCGAGGTCACTCCCACTTTATCCCGGATATCATCATTCCTAATCCTATCTCTCCTTGTATGTCCACACATCCATCTCAAAGATCCTCATCTCATGACTCCCATCTTGTATGTGAAGAAGTCTTGGTAGCCAACACTCGCCATACAACATAGTTGGTCTAACCACCGCCTTATAGAACTTGCCTTTAAGTTTAGTTGGCACCTTTTTGTGGCACAAGACTCCAGATGCGAGCCTCCATTTCATCCACCCTGCCCCAATACGATGTGTGATATCGTCATCAATCTCTCAATTCCCCTGGATAATAGACCCTAGGTATTTGAAGCTACCTTTTTTCGAAATGACCCGAGTACCAAGTCTCACCTCCACGTCTGTCTCAGGATCGCTCCCGTTGAACTTGCACTCCAAATATTTTGTCTTAGTCCTACTCAACTTGAACCGCTGGACTCTGAGTGTCTCAAACCTCGACGGCGCTCACTCCGCTGCGAGTCTCATCAATCAGGACTATATCGTCTTCGAATAACATACACCATGGTACCTGCCCTTGGATTTGTCGCGTCAGTCCGTCCATGACCAAGGCAAATAGGAATGGGCTAGAGAAAAAGATATTCCAACTACCTGTTTACATGAAAGATTTATCTAATTAGTTAATACTAATCTTAATTGATACACAACATCATTTACAATATTCTTAACACTCTTAATTTAATCCATGCTTATTCTACAAAATTGAGTGGAAGCATACCACTTGATGGGTTAGATGGGATCGAACGATCGACTGTCACATAGTATAAACTGTGAAATAGGTTTCAGGAGAATGGTGTACACGCGGCAAAAAGTGACGCACATGTACCGGAGTTTGGGAGCTACCGGTGGCGCGTGGAGGAGCATGGAAGCCTTTTGGAAGTGGGCATTCTTGTGGTAGAGTCATCAGAGGGAGAAGAGTCTCCTGGTGGTACTGGTATGTGCACAATACTCGCAAAAGTGACACTCTCGGACAGTTGACACTCTAGAAATTTGCATGGCAGCACAACTCCTCTCTTTTATGTTGCTGGTATATGCACAGAAACTAATTTCTCACCCTTGCTCTAATACCAGGTGAACAATGAGACAATGAATAGAGAATTGAGAGAAAACTCAGTTTGATTGTTCTCTCAAGCCACTGCATTTAAATAGCTAATGTACAAGTGCAAAAATAGAAAGAAGATATTCTGACTACCTAACTACAAGAACGAATCAATCTAAATTAATTCTGAAAATCATAATTGATACACAGTATCATCTACAATATTTGTAAAAAAATCCCGAATCATATTCCGTGTATTCAGTAGATCATTCTATTGTTTCTTCCATGAGAAAAGTTAGTACACGCAAGGCTTTAAATTTTTGTGACCTTTTCCTTTTGAGTAGCTCAAAGGGATATTTGCAAAAGATATTGAAAGCACTTGCATGCGAAAAATTTAGGCCCTTTAATATATTTCACTTTCCCACAAAGGTAGGGGTAAGGTCTGCGTACATCCTACCCTCCCCAGAACCCACGTGTTGGATTACACTGGGTATGTTGTTGTTAAATTGTGTCACTTGATACCTGCTCAGTAAATGAATTTTTTATATTTGCAAAAGTCAAGCCATCGGGATAAATCCACCAAACAGCGCATTTATGTCTGGCAAAAAATTTCCTATGGCCAGCCATGTATTTATTACAGTTAAGAGGAGCAATAAATCACATTTTTAAAATCAAAGTCACACGCATCTGAGATTTTCAAAAGTGTATTTAACATCTATAAATAGGTACACTTTGTATTCCAATTTTTCCATGTTTGGTTGCTAAAATGTTTTGGAAAATATTTTCTTCTAAAAAACAAGTTCCTTAAAAATCAGAAAAATGCAAGAGTTCCATACATTCCATGATGATTGTCTCCTCGCATCCCCAACGCTCACCCACCTAATGGGTCCCCCGTCCCCACCCTCCCACCCTCCCCAAACCCCCAAACACAACACCCCTGACCCCCCACTCCCAACTCAACCCCACCCCACATCAATCCTCAGTATGTGTCTAAATTATAAATTAGTCTTGGTTCAAAGATAAGAAGCTCTTTCTTCCCACACCTCCCACCTCCACCCCAATTGCTCTGTGTGTCCTTTCTAATGTATGTTCATAGATATCTCAGCTCAGGAACGGAGTACATAAAAAGGTTCCTCAAACCTGAACTCGTGATGCTGGTCATTCTTTGCACTTATAGTATTCTGAATTTCTGAAAGCCTACTGAAGTAAACATAGTGCACTTTGGCTAAAGAAACAGTATAAATGGCTTGATAATAATTTCTTTCTTCAAGAATATCTCCTATAAAGTTGGCAATGCTTCTCAAGTGAATTTTGGAAGGATAAGTGGCTTGTTAACAATGCTCTTAAAGACTCTTACCCTGGGCTATTCCAGATAGCAACCAACAAAGATTCCTTTGTTGAACAATACAGAGACAATAACTCTTGGAGCCCTCTATTCAGAAGGAACCTTTTTGGTTGGGAACTCAATGACCTCCTCACACTATTAGCCACTCTGGAACACTACACAATTGATGAGTAGCAGCAAGACAGAATGGTATGGGGGGATTCCAATGGTGGGGGGATTACACAGTCAAGGATAGCTACAACCTCATGAGTTCTTAAAATGGAATGCTTGACAAGTGGCCCTGGAAGCATGTCTGGAAGATCAAACCACCACTAAATGTCACCTGCTTCACCTGGATTGTCCTAAATGAAGCAGCTCTAACCCAGGAAAATCTTAAAAGAAGAAACATTACCATAGTCAGCAGATGCTATATGTGCCTACAGGATTCAGAAAGTGTCAGTCATTTGCTACTATACTGCCCATTTGCAGCAGATATCTGGTATTTTTTTCTGTCTATTCTGGTCTGCAATGGGTCACTCCAAACTCTGTCAAGGATGCTTTTACAAGAGGGATTTTTTGGAGAGTTGACAAATCCATCAGGAAGATCTGGAGATTTACTCTAGCAGTAAATTTTGGTGTATCTGGAAGGGAAGGAACCGCAGATGCTTTTATGGAATTTCAACTCCAACTCACTCTCTGAAATACAGATGTTTAGTCCTTTTGTTTAGTTGGTACTATAGCTCCCCTGTAAATATTATGGACAATTTTTTGGACTTTGTTAGCTGCTTGATTTTAGTTTAGACTTTATTGTAATGGAGCTAACCATCTTCTGTAACGTTTTGGCCACGTAATATCTTCCTGATGCTTGTCAAGGATAACTATTTACTTCATCAGGAAAAAAATTACAAAAGAAACAGTATAAAGCTTTTTTTCCATTTTAATAAATCTGATAACCTACTGTAGAAAACATCCCGCAATTTGTCCCAAAAAAAATATATAAAGCATGATGCAAAAGGCTGTGCTCCCCAAATACAAAATCTAAACTGATAAGGTTGTAAATCAGTAACACAATGTCAAAACTTTACATGTGAAGTTCGGATCTTCATTTCCAGTTGATCGTGTAAGTGCTGCAAAAGATTAAGGAGAAAAAACGTTGTATCAGAAGTGGTAATCTAGGAAGAAATACTATGATGCAGTATCCATTTATGCTATATGATTAGATTCGAAGTGGAAGGAAAAGGAGAAATTTGTCTAATTTAGTCTAACAATTACGTTCCTTTGAATGTTGACACAAAGGATCATAATGTTTCCAACATCCAACTACGATGAACCTCTGTATATTGATAATAGCATAATGATTACAAAAGATAATCCTGGGTACGGGGATTAAGAAGTGTTCGAGCCCTTGTATTTCGAGTTCCCCTGGTTCCAAGAAAGGTTTCCTCATTAGTTGGGATTAAGCAAAGTTGATTGATTGATCCATTTTGTAGATTTTGCAACAACCACACCTCCATAGTATAATAAACTCATTTAGCAGGAAAAAGTTCTATTAACATCAAACTCTGAACCAGGCAGATTCTAGTAGCACCGAAGTCAAAAGATTATGAATGATGCAAGTGAGAAATTTGTCTAATTTAGTCTAACAATTACGGTCCTTTGAATGTTGACACAAAGGATCATAATGTTTCCAACATCTAACTACGATGAACCTCTGTATAGGGCTGCACAAAAAACGGACCGGACCGGAAAAAAAACCTGGACCGAACCACCGAATTTTTCGGTCCGGTCTTCGGTCCTACGTTTCTGAAAATTCGGTCCTCGGTCCGGGGTTTTTTTCGGTTTTTAATGCATATTTTCGGTTTTCGGACCGGACCGTACCGAATTTTTCGGTCCGGTCTTCGGTCCGACTGTTCTGGAATTTCGGTCCTAGGTCCGGTCCGAGGGTTTTGTGCAGCCCTACCTCTGTATATTGATAATAGCATAATGAATACAAAAGATAAAGGTTTCCTCATTAGTTGGGATTAAGCAAAGTTGATTGATTGATCCATTTTGTAGATTTTGCAACAACCACACCTCCATAGTATAATAAACTCATTTAGCAGGAAAAAGTTCTATTAACATCAAACTATGAACCAGGCAGATTCTAGTAGCACCGAAGTCAAAAGATTATGAATGATGCAAGTGAGAAATTTGTCTAATTTAGTCTAACAATTACGGTCCTTTGAATTATGAATGATGCAAGTGAGAAATTTGTCTAATTTAGTCTAACAATTACGGTCCTTTGAATGTTGACACAAAGGATCATAATGTTTCCAACATCTAACTACGATGAACCTCTGTATAGGGCTGCACAAAAAACGGACCGGACCGGAAAAAAAAACTGGACCGAACCACCGAATTTTTCGGTCCGGTCTTCGGTCCTACGTTTCTGAAAATTCGGTCCTCGGTCCGGTCCGGGGTTTTTTTCGGTTTTTAATGCATATTTTCGGTTTTCGGACCGGACCGTACCGAATTTTTCGGACCGGACCGGACCGAATTTTTCGGTCCGGTCTTCGGTCCGACTGTTCTGGAATTTCGGTCCTAGGTCCGGTCCGAGGGTTTTGTGCAGCCCTACCTCTGTATATTGATAATAGCATAATGAATACAAAAGATAAAGGTTTCCTCATTAGTTGGGATTAAGGAAAGTTGATTGATTGATCCATTTTGTAGATTTTGCAACAACCACACCTCCATAGTATAATAAACTCATTTAGCAGGAAAAAGTTTTATTAACATCAAACTATGAACCAGGCAGATTCTAGTAGCACCGAAGTCAAAAGATTATGAATGATGCAAGTCTACTTCTCCTCAAAGCACAGAAAACCAAACTTGAGAATACAACATTCAGCCACACCTTCAGATTAGTCGGGCATAATAAGACCACCAGCAATGACCCCCATCAACACATAGCAGTAGCACTACTAGCATGCCAAGCATGATTTACAACAAAAAGAATAGATGATGAAGTTTTACACAATGCTTTTGGGATTAGATATGTTTTAGCATTTATTGCAGGCATGACTGTTAAAATTATCAGGATTAGGAAACTGATAAATTTTTGTGGGAAGCACTCTTGCCAAAGCAATGGTTGTCCAACCAGAGCAATGTGTCCAAACCAAGTGTTGTACCGCGTGCTTTACGGTTTTACTTTAGTCAGGCCAGGTGAAAATGTTCCAGCATGATCAAATAGACAACTTTGCAAAAATAGCAATAAGATACGCTTTAGCTATCAAGATTGAGAAAATGAATAAAGTTTCACATCATTAAAATTTGTCATAGAAAGAATGTGCAGCAATTAAACATCTTTTCTTCAATGTATATCCATTAAATTAATGGCTAGCTGCTGGTCAAGATGCTCAATATGAATATAATCTATGTTAGAATGACAGAGAAGACATTAAGCAAGGATCCCTAGTAAAGAGTTCAACAAGTTTCCTAAAGAACAGAGGAAAGAAGAAGAAACTCATAAGTTACTAAAGATAAACACAATCTGCCTGTAAATATTGAGATCGATTACTAAATCGAAAGCATACTGGAGCTTTTAACTCCTCAGAGATTATTATATACCTCAAGGATTGTAAACAATAAGATCGAGAGAGAGAGAGAGAGATTATTTCGTACTAAAACACTACTCTAATCCTTTGTAATCAATACCTTCACATTGTTGGTCAGACTAGAGGTACTAGCCACACGAGGAAAGATGCCATATTCAGCCAATAATCCAAGCATGGATGACATAAAAATATATTTGTCATCCTCTGTATCCTGAAAAAAGAATAAGACTTCCAATAGATAAGATCCTAGAGAAGATGCAGATAGAGGATACAACTACTATTTCGCAATCCCAAGCTAGCTGGGGTGAGCAGTATATACGGTTCTCCCATGAAATATCTTTCCCACAGAAGCAACCAATATTGTGCAGTTACATCGAAAACCACAAGTACACAAATATTTTTAAAAAGTTGAGGCTTATACACCCAAAATGGGACAAGTACTCACAATCAACCTATTGCTTACCTTTAACTCATTCACCAATCTTAAGTTTTCTTCGAGATCACCTTTCCTGCGGGCCAATTCATTTGAGGAGGACATTATAGCTTCGCTCTGTTTCTCATCTAGTGCCTATGAGTACAAAAATAAAAACGCTAAAAGAATATATAGAACAAAAAGATTAAACAAGTACAATCAGTCAGACAAGAAAGACAAACCATGCGTAGTTCAGAAAATTTCTTCTCAAGTCCATATTTCTCATTCAAGAGCTGTGATTCCTGATAACATGATAAAAATGCAATGTGCTTAAGGTACAAAGTTGAACCATAGAGTATATTATTTTTTAAGCAAAAATGTGCAAAGGCCAAAGGAAAATGGCACACCCGAACACTGGCAAGAGCAATCTGTTCCCGAAGATATAGAATTTCTTCTTGTTGTGCTTTAGCACGTGAATATAGTTCCTGAACACAGGTTTATTCAGAAATTTTCGCAAAATGTAGTCTCGCTTCATACGGAAAGTTATTCTGTACAAATTTAGAAAAGCTACCATAGCTTCATGATCCTGAGAGTCACTGATGGTGTCATTTCCTTTCAAATCCTTCGGTAAAGAACTCATCCCAAAATCTTGCCTGCAACTGTGATGAATTAATGGACCTACACACTCGACCAAAAATTCCCAAAATAATCTAGCTCATGGATTACCTGTTTGCCAAATCAGAGCTTTGCTCCTGAACTCTTACATCTTTCTGCCCATTAATAGAGCTACTAGAGGAATACATGATAGCCAACTATTCTCACGAGAGGAAGTCAAATGAAAAAGTAGTCAACTAGGTCGGAAATCATCGACCAGTTCCTTGGATATCACAACCTATTCTGATTCACAAAATGCTGAAGCACTTCCTCTCTTCCAGAACTAACGAGGACTAGCAACATATTAGTCAGATATAAAAGTCAGCAACTAAACTAAAAGAATACATAATCAATAGCAACGAGAACAGGAATAGTGAATAGATCAAGCAATCAGCTAGACTCCGTCAAAAGGAATAAAACATTAACAGCCTGAGAAAGATTTAAAGACAAATATTTTTGTCAAAGTAAAATATTGAGCACAGTTGATCCACAGAGATGTTTCCAAGGATAAAATGCAATTCAATTTCGAAAGAGAAAAAAGAGGAAGATAAATAACAACAGCTGTTGATTTTCAATTACTTTATGGAAATTAAATCTCGTTAAGGTATTTAACAGAAGTACAAGATGAGAAAATGCAAATTAACAAAGACATAATAATCATCCACATACATGCAAATCTAATAGCACCATCTCTTGTTGCAACAAAATCAATAAGTAGCTTAATGCAATATTATGTGAGGATCTCTTGTTCTCAATACATAAAACACCAATGAATCTAAAATATAGCTTAATAAGAAAATCTCTGTAGCCTCTTTTTGCTCCTCCCAAAGCCAAAAATTAATGAAGAATTTCATCCTCACATAGGCAATGCATGCTTGACATTGTCCAACGCAATACATAGGGCTGTGCATAAGAGTTATACTTGACAATTCATGCTAACTTGTTAGGGAAAAAGACTGAAGCTTTGATAATAACATCTAAGTAACTTTTCTGGCAAAACGAAATGATTTATAAGTTAGGAAAATGCAGTGTATTATAAAGGCAAAAAGAGCATATAAGCGACTAGGTCCTTTTGCAGAAAAAATAGTTTTTAGGTTTTTTTTTATGACAACAGAACCCGCAGCCACTACTCTGTGAATGCGCACAAGGTAAACTCCACTCCTATACAATAGCATGCAAACCACACAGGAGAAATAACCCGCACTAGGCAAGCCCCGTGCGACGAGCTCGACCGAGAAGGCAAATCCCCTATTACCGTAGGCAGGGGGTTTCGAGCCTGAGACCTCCATTATGGAAATCTCATGCTCAACCAACTAAGCCACCCTTGCGGGTACGTGCGAAGTCTTCAATAAGTACCGGGGAATTGGCCAAGTATTGCTTCACTATCTCTTAGTTCAAGCTCTTTTTCAGGGATACCCCACTTCCCGATCTAGCTTCATTAACTGTATTCACAGCTTTCCAAATCTAGGAACCAGATCCACTTTCTCATCGGCATTCTCTAAATGAATAACGTTATGGACTCCTTCCATGCCAACAATAATATTACTAAATTTTCAAAAGGAGAGAGATGAGATCAAGCTATGAAGTTGGTAGTTGAAAGAAAGTTGTTCGTGAAGGTCATACCAGAGCATAAGGAAGAAAGCTCACTCAGAAGGCTTCTGAGTGAGCTTCTTTCCTTATGCTCTGGTCTGACCGTCATGAACAGCTTTCTTTCAGCTACCAGCTTAGAACTTGGAGTCCATATCATGGTGAAGATAAGATAAGGCTGTGATTTTTGCTCAAAAAACAGACTGAACGAGTGAGGTGCACGTTTCCTTAAAGTGAAGTGCACAATTTAAGGAAATTACAAAATAAAAAGGATAGCCCGGTGCATAAAGCATCTCACAAGGGTGTAGTGATATAGATAGTCTACCCTAATGCAAGCATTAGTGGCTTCCACGGCTCGAACCCCTGACCTATAGGTCACACGAAGACAACTTTACCATTTCTTCAAGGCTCACCTTCAAATTACAAAATAAAATACATATAAAAATCTTAGTACTATAATGATCAAATTTTGATAAAAATAACTAATTTCAACATCTCATATACAATAATGTGCAATGATCCTTCGCCTTCGCATTATTTCATCCGTTTAAGCAATGAAGCAAATACCTTTTAAAAACACCTAAGAAAATGTAAAATACCCTTTTGCAACTTTAGATTTTCTGTCACATTCAAAAACCATTTCCCTATGAATCAATTTTATTTTCTTTTACTTCGTGCTTAATTTATCTCAAATCTCCACTCACCTCTAAGTACATAATCAATCATGGATAAAGCTAACTACCACAAATTAAACTGAAAAAAAAAACTTAAACCAAACCAGACAAAAGAAACTCACTGAAATCTCAAAAGACTATCGCAAACTAAAAGAATTATTCTTAAAAACCTTGAAATAAGTATATATTCAACTGTACTCGACCAGAATTAAAAATAAAACAGATTCAAAATTCCTTACATACACCTTGTCGCATAGCGAGAGCTTAGTGCATCGTGCTGTCCATTTATAAATCACAACAACAAACTGAAATAACAATTGGGTATATGCTTACCTTTATATGTGGAAGAACAATAGAAAGGATTTAATTTCCGATCAATAACTGGGAACGAAAATTCAAATGTGGGTCGTTGGGTTGGCAGCTGAAAGAATTAAGTTTTAACTAATCTAAAATCACATGAAGAAAGAAAACGTGTGAACATGAGACCCTTATTTTCATTTCTCTTGTTTGACATATAAAAAAAAGGCCTTGAAAATGGAAAATTATTATTTAATATAATAATTAAGGAAAATAATAACATCCAAAGAATAGCAAAAGGAAATTATGATTAATTCCTTCATTGAATGTGTTTGGTGTGATAAAAAAAATATTTGAGATAATATTTTTTAAAAGAAAATTAATTTTATGGCTCATGTGGTGGACAAGATGAAAGAAGCGAGATTGAGATGATTCGGTATGTGAAGAGGAGTTGTGTGAAAGCACCAGTAAGGGGGTCTGAGAGGTTGACTATAATAGGATTAGGAGAGGTGATTAGACAGTACATAGCACAATTTCAGCTTATTGAGTACATGACCCTAGTTAGAAAGTTGTGGAGATAAAGTATTAGGCTAGTAGGTAGCCGAGTGGTTTTCTTATTAGTAATATTAGTTAATAATCGTGTAATTTTTTTTCTTCAATGTGTATTATTATCTATTGACTCATTTGCTTTTTATCTTGCTATTTGGTTGTTATATTTTTCTTGATATCATTCTTCACGTCCTTGTCTTTTCTTTGAGTCGAGAGTCAATCGAAAATAGTCTTTCTACCCCATAATGATAATAATAGGGGTAAGATCTACGTACATTTTATTCTCGTCAGACCCCATTTATGAAACTACAATGTGTATATGTTGTTGTTGATTGGAGAGTAGAAAATATTTTTCTGAATTTTTTATTAAAGATTGATAAAAAAAATTAGTATTTTATTTTTGTTTATTGTTATAAGTGGAGTATAACTTATATTTCTTCTATCCTAATTTATATGACATATTTTTTTTAGTTAGTTCTTATTTTATAATAATTTAACTTTAAATTTTATTTTTTATATTTAACGAGATGATTTATGACCATAAAAATATTTTTAGTTTTTTAAAATCTTCATTTATTTTTTAAATTATATATATATATATATATATATATATATATATATATATATATATATATATATATATATATATATATAATGGAACGGATGAAGTATTAATTATGTCAACGGTTTGTCTCGTTCGCTACAGGAAACTTACCACCTGAGTTTTGAAAAATCAACGGGTACAGTTTAAAGGGTGCATATGAAATGCTCTTGGTTTTAGTGCCGCCACGAAGTCTCAATCGACTTGTTTTTTATTTATTTTATATTCAAGTTCATGGCTTGCATCATACTAATTCTGGAGATAGTATTATCGGTCCCTCAACACTACTAGTAAATCGCAGAATATGCTCCAATAACCAGGGTTTTGAGAGCATAACCGATAACACCTACGGATCAACCAAAAGAGAGTAACGCCCCACTGAAAATCGATGTCGCCACGCTGCAAAGTCGGTAGCGTCTTAAGTTCCCCTCCTTTCGCTTTTAATATTTCTTCGTTTTAAAATATTTTTATGATTTTAATTTGACATGAATTTAAAAAAGTTAAAATGATTTATGAATCTTGTGGATGTTAACTAAAGATAGGCAAAATATATCAAAACATCCTTTAATTTTGTGATTTTAAATATATCATGTGAAAAGTTAAAACAAAATAGTTGCAAAAAAAAGAAAGAAACGTTTTTTTAAAAATTAAGTAAAAGAAAAGTAAGACAAATATTTTGAAACGGAAAGAGTACTTCTTTCATATTAATTTACAACTTTTGAATTTTCTTTTGAATTTTTTCATCAATGAATTTAGGAAAAAAAGTCCAAATATACTCCTGAACTATACGACTTATAGTAAATATATCCTTCATAAAAAGTGACTTATTTATACTCCAGTCGTTACACAAATGACTCAGAATAAATTTATTTTTTATTAAAATAAAAACAACATAAGGATATATTTAATCATTCTCACAAAGTTTAAAGGTATATTTAATCTTTCTTGTTGGGTCCCGGGGGTACAACTATGGAATAATAAAAACAAACTGGAAATTAACTCAATTTGAATGCTGGAACAGTTTGCAAATGTCGGCGAAAATGTCGTCTGACATAACTGACGACATTTCGATAAAAATAGTGTTCAGTTAAAAACAGAATAAAACATTTGAAGAGTAAAATGCAGTGGAAATAATAAAGACACAAAAGTTTAATTTTCATAGGTTATATATTAATATAACTCATGATGGTCAATGACCAAAGTATTGTATATATATGTATATACAATTGATATATTCTTTTCTTTACAAATTTACAAGATGATACAAAATGAATAAAAAGGTTAAGTCGCAGATGACTTATGCCTGAAAAATCTATCTAAATAGAAGTGACGCACATCTCATTACAATCGCTCCATACAAAGCTAATCTAGAATCTGAAACAGCGACTGAAATGTCATGCAGAATGTCGTCACAAACTCAGGCAACATTTTGTGATTCAGATTTCTGAAAAGAAATCCCGAGAGCTCTCTTGGTATTTTTACATTTTGATTCTGGATATTGATTCACTGATCTGCCCTCTCTATTTATAGTAAAGAGTCCTCCTTAAAAAACTCATCAATTGGTTGTAGAGGTTGAGCTAAAAGTGATCACGTGTGGCAGAAACTTGAGGAAGGAATTTCTCAACAGCTTGGACTTTTCTTCCACGTCTTGCTTCTCAAGTTATGCTCCACTTGGACTTGGTCTTCATCGATCATAATCTGCTTTAAATATTCCTTGCCAAGTCAATTTGTCATGTGTTAAATAAGGTCACAGTTTCCTGAAAAACAGTCCATGAAGATAGGCAAAACCGTTACCAGAATGTCAGCCCAAATGTCAAGACATTTGTTCCGACATTTTCTTGAAAACGATATGTTAGGAAAAATGTCATGATACCAATACTAACATTAACATTCTCCCCTTTTTGTCTTTCTTCACAAAACTTAACCAACTAAGCATAAGTGACATAAAAATGGCAAATTCACACAAATACTCCCCATCAACCTGTAATGGCATATAAACACAACATATACAAGATATACATATATATACCATTTATATAGGATTAGAAAAGAAGAAAGATGTTAGCACATAAACACATACAGATTTATACACAAATCATATTCTCAACACCAACTAGTAGCATCAGCTTCGTATCGACCAGTAGCATTAGCTTCAGTCCGTGAAGGAAGGGCAAAACTTCTGATTTTAACATTCTCCCCCTTTTTGTCTTTCTTCACAAAACAACCTTTTCAACAAACAGCAGTAGCTTCCAGCACAGCAGCAGTAGATCTTGCATAATTCTTTCTCTGCACATAACAGTATATCGCCTTCTTACTTTGCTCTCCCTACATTAGCACCTCCTCTTCAGCATCATCATTTTATCCACAGTAGCCTCGACAGTAGAATTATCATTCTCTCGACAGTACAGTAGCATATGCATAGCAGCATATCAGTAGCATTTTCTTCCCCTTTTTGTGAAGAAAGAAACACCATAAAATGGTCTATGGCTTGAATTAGAGCATTCCTCACAGTGTCAACCTCAGAGATTTGTTGGTTGATCTTTGCAATTTGAATCACAAGTCATTCAGTAAACAGTGGAGACTGTCTTAGACCAGTGTTTCCAGAAATGTTGGTGACATTTCTGTCAACATCTGCACTAATTCCTTCCATTTTCCAGGGTAGATCGATGACTCTGTCTCTACTCTTCAAAACCGCAGGGCCTGTTTCTCTAACATTCTCCTCAACATTTAATTCCATACATTGATTTATAACAGCAGGTGTGTGAAACCCGGAAAAAAAAAATATAGTTGTGGTTGGGTTAATAAAAAAAAAATATATAAGAAAACAAAGAATAAATTGCATGGGATGGAGTTAGTGTTAAAGTTGGATAAATAGATAGATGAAATGAAAATAGGAAAACAAAAAAAAGAAAAACAAAACAAAAGAAAAAAAAAAGAAAAAAAAAAGTGGATGTGTGCAGCAACATGCACGTCCACTTCCCTATCCCCTCCCCTTAATTCATCTCAACTCTTACCCTTCCACCTTCCACCTCCCACACTTCTACTTATACATTGTACTTGACACAAATAAAATACCTAGCACAAAGAATACAAAAATCAGAAAAAACAAGTGAACAAGAAGAGAAAAAAATCTGAAAAACATCAAGAGAGGAAGGAGAACAAAAATAGTAATACTAGGGAGCAATGATCACTTGTAGCAACAAAACAACAATCATTTTCACGCTTACAAGGTGAGTTTTCTCACTCAGAAATTCTTGGTAACATCCTTTATTTTAAGCTCAATACATGTTAGAATAAGAATTGAGTGTTGAAAAGAAATATTGAACTTTTGATTGTTTAGACAACTAGTTGCGTCATGAACTTTACGAACTGTTCTCACTGAGTTATAACTGTTAGAATTTGATGAAATTCGGAGGAGTGGTACACCTATCTAATATGATCATATAGAACCAAAAATGAGGTAAAATGGACGTACGGTTTGAAAGTTATCATAGTTCAAAGTTCCTGCCTTAGATTTGGTCGAAATTCGGAAAGGCATAATTACGGACTGTTTTTATTGAGTTTTACTTATTAGAATTATATGAAAATTTACATGGTTGTAAATATCTATGTTACGGACAGATATATATAAATATTTATTAAAACGGACTTACGAGTTGAGAGTTATTGTAGTTTGAAGTTTCTGCCTCGGATTCGTCGGAATCCAGAAGGGCAGGACGTTGAAACGTAAAACTGTACTAATCTGTGGGGAATATGAAAATTGTTTCTAAATGAAAGTTCTAGATCTATTTGTTGTGGACATTTTGAGACCTTACGGGGGGTCTATAAGACTTACGGATTGAGAGTTATCTCTGTTTAAAGTTTCTGCCTCGGATCTATCGAGATCCAGGAAGGGCAGCGAATAAAAGTGTAAAACTGTACCAAATGGTAGAGAATATAAAAGGATGGTTCACATGGAGACGTGTAGCTCTCTGTTCTCGTCGTTTTGAGATTTTATGGGGCTTGAACGGGTTTACAGATTAGGAGTTATGACTATTCTAAGATTGGGTGCTGTTTAATAAAAATTCTGCCGAAACAAATTTTATGTGGCTGTTTTGAGGATAAATTTGTGTTAGTTACCCAAAGTAGTTTTAAATGAAATTTGGTACAGAGAAAGATCCCCGTCTTACCTTAGTTTCCGATTGAGAAACACCTTAGTTGGAGTTATGGTTAAAAAGTTATAATCGTTACAAGTATGAATGACTGAATGTTGGGAAAGAGAATATTATTTATTCGATCTTAAAAATATGAAAAGTGAATACGTGTTCACATAAATATATAAATATAAACATAATGGATCGGGTTGCACGCCGCAAAAACGTAAAGTGAATACGTGTTCACAAATACGTAAATATAAACATAATGGATCGGGTTGCACGCCGCAACAAAACGTAAAGTGAATGCGGGTTCACAAATACGTAAATATAAACATAATGGATCGGATTGCACGCGCAACAAAGCGTAAAGTGAATACGTATTCACCAATACGTAAATATAAACATAATGGATCGGGTTGCACGCCGCAACAAAGCGTAAAGTGAATACGCGTCACAAATACGTAAATATAAACATAATGGATCGGGTTGCACGCCGCAACAAAACGTAAAGTGAATACGTGTTCATAAATACGTAAATATAATGGGTCGGGTTGACGCCGCAACAAAGCGTAAAGTGAATACGCCGTTCACAAATACGTAAATATAATGGGCCTGTTGCACGCGCAACAAAACGTAAAGTGAATACGCGTCACGAATACGTAAACATAATGGATCGGGTTGCACGCCGCAACAAAACGTAAAGTGAATACGTGTTCACAAATACGTAAATATAATGGATCGGGTTGCACGCCGCAACAAATATGAAAGATGAATACATGTTCACATATATATAAATATGACAAGTGAATACGCGTTCACAAATATATAAATGTAATAAACATGTGGAAATGCAGGGGAATGTCTTAACGTATAATACGAGATAAAATGAAGTGTTAGTTAAACCGAGAATTTCCTATGAGGAGTTGTTGCATACTTAAAAATGTTGTAACCTGATATGTTTTTGCAATATGCTTATTACGTTATAATGTGATTGTGCTTGGAATATTGTGATGTTACTTTGAATTGCAGGGTAAGGTTCTCACTCAGCCCCAGATGGTAGGGCTGACTCTTTATTTAACATGTTTCAGGAAAGCGTGATAGAGGAAAGGCTCCACGCCAAGGCTAGCGATCGTCCCGCAGCCTCTTGTCATACCAAGTCCATTGTTTCGGGCTTGGTACTCGTCAGGTTCAGAATGTCAGTTCCAATGTCTCGGGAAATGCCCGTGTGGAACGGTCTCCCTTCCAACTTAGAATAATATTTGTCAGTATGTCTATGTAGAAACAATATTTGCACGAGCATGGGCTCGCGTTATATTTTCAATAAAATCATAAACAAATTTCTTTATTGTTATTTTTATTAATAGCTCCGTATTTGAATATAAGTTTAAAATTCTAAATAAAGAGAATTAAATGGCGCTCCTGGTGGAAAATAATTGTCCAGGTGTCATCACGCCCTAAGTAAAGACTTAGGAAAAGTCGGGGCGTGACAAGGTGTGAGAAATATAACCTGTTATAGAGATGTACCTTTCCAAACTTCTTAAGGATGTATTCTCTACAACAGAACTCAAAATAGCACAAAACAACCTGACTATTTTATCAACATATGTTTTTTTTTCAGTAACAGATCTTTGGAGTTGTCTTTCCTTTAAGAACTCTACCAAATCATATTTTGAACAAGAAGGGAGTAGATACATACCTAAAGATCTGATTCAGGTTTGGTTTTGCTGGAGGATGTTGGAGTTTGTGTCCCTTCTGATGTTGGCTAAAATGTTGCCTGAGATGTTGTGGCATCAGTTGCAACATTTGGAACAACACTCGATTTAGCATAACTGAAAATTTCCCTTGGGAAGAATTGCTTCAATGGAGTTTCACCAAGAATTTCCTCACTTTCTTGAGACATATTGTAAAATCCGGAAAAAAATAATAATATATAGTTGTGGTTGAGTTAATAAAAAAATATATATATATATATAAGAAAACAAAGAATAAATTGCATGGGATAGAGTTAGTGTTAAAGTTGGATAAATAGATAGATAAAATGAAAATAAGAAAACAAAAAAACAAAGAAAAAAAAAACAAAAAAAAAACACATGCAGAAGTTGCACGTCCTTTCCACCCCTTCCCCCCCTTTTCATTTCCCCTCCAACTCTTGTCATTCCACCTCCCATAGGTTATAGAAAACTCTCCACTTATACATTGTATTTACACACAAACAAAGTACATAGCACAAAGAATAGAAAATCAGAAAAAAACAAGTGAAAAGAAGAGGAAAAAATCTGGAAAAAATACCAAGAGGGCAAGAAGAACAAGAATCAAAATACTAGAGAGTAAGGATAATTTTAGCAACCACACAACAATAATCTTCACACTTACAATGTGAGTTTTCTCACTCAGAAATTCTTGGTAACATCTTTTATTTTAAGTTCAATACATGTTAGAATAAGAATTGAGTGTTGAAAAGAAATATTGAACTTTTGATTGTTTAGACAACTAGTTGCGTCATGAACTTTACGAACTGTTCTCACTAAGTTATAATTGTTAGAATTTGATGAAATTCGGAAGAGTGGTACACCTCTCTAATATGATCATATAGAACCAAAAAAGAGGTAAAATGGACATACGGTTTGAAAGTTATCATAGTTCAAAGTTCCTGCCTTATATTTGGCCAAAATTCGGAAAGACATAATTACGGACTGTTTTTATTGAGTTTTACTTATTAGAATTATATGAAAATTTACATGGTTGTAAATCTCTCTGTTACGGACAGATATAGATAAAGAGTTATTAAAACGGACTTACGAGTTGAGAGTTATTGTAGTTTGAAGTTGCTGCCTCGGATTCATCGGAATCCAGAAGGGCAGGACGTTGAAATGTATAACTGTACTAATATGTGGGGATATTAAAATTATTGCTAAATGAAAGTTCTATATATCTATGTTGTGGACATTTTGAGACCTTACGGGGGTCTATCCGACTTACGGATTGAGAGTTATCGCTGTTTAAAGTTTCTGCATCGGATCTATCGAGATCCAGGAAGGGCAGCGGATAAAAGTGTAAAACTGTACCAAATGGTACAGAATATGAAAGGATGGTTCAAATGGAGACATGTATCTCTCTGTTCTCGTCGTTTTGAGATTTTATGGGGCTTGAACGGGTTTACAGATTAGGAGTTATGACTATTATAAGATTGAGTTCTGTTTAATAAAAATTCTGCCGAAACAAATCTCATATGGCTGTTTTGAGGATAAGTTTGTGTTAGTTACCCAAAGTAGTTTTAAATGAAATTTGGTACAGTGAAAGATCCCCGTCTTACCTTAGTTTCCGCTTGAGAAACACCTTAGTTGGAGTTATGGTTAAAAAGTTATAATCGTTACAAGTATGAATGACAGAATGTTGGGAAAGAGAATATTATTTATTCAATCTTCTGAAAAATATGAAAAGTGAATACGTGTTCACATAAATATATAAATATAAACATAATGGATCGGGTTGCACGCCGCAACAAAACGTAAAGTGAATACGTGTTCACAAATACGTAAACATAATGGATCGGGTTGCATGCCGCAACAAAACGTAAAGTGAATACGCGTTCACAAATACGTAAACATAATGGATCGGGTTGCACGCCGCAACAAAACGTAAAGTGAATACGTGTTCACAAATACGTAAATATAATGGATCGGGTTGCACGCCGCAACAAAACGTAAAGTGAATACGCGTTCACAAATACGTAAACATAATGGATCAGGTTGCACGCCGCAACAAAACGTAAAGTGAATACGTGTTCACAAATACGTAAATATAATGGATCGGGTTGCACGCCACAACAAATATGAAAAATGAATACATGTTCACCTATATATAAATATGAAAAGTGAATACGCGTTCACAAATATATAAATGTAACAAACATATGGAAATGCAGGGGAATGTCCTAACGTATAATACGAGATAAAATGAAGTGTTAGTTAAACGAGAATTTCCTATGAGGAGTTGCCGATATTTAAAAATGTTGTAACTCGATATGTTTTGCAATATGCTTATTACATTATAATGTGATTGCACTTGGAATATTGTGGTGTTGCTTTGAATTGCGGGTAAGGTTTCTCACTCACTGGATGGTGGTGACTCTTTATTTAACATGTTTTAGGAAAACGTGATAGAGGAAAGGCTCCACGCCAAGGCTAGCGATCGTCCCGCAGCCTCTTGTCATACCAAGTCCATTGCTTTGGACTTGGTACTCGTCAGGTCCAGAATGTCAGTTACAGTGTCTCGGGAAATGCCCATGTGGAATGGTCTCCCTTCCAACTTAGAATAATCTTTGTCAGTATTTCTATGTAGAAATAATATTTGCACGAGCATAGGCTCGCGTTATGTTTTCAATAAAGTCATAAACAGATTTCTTTATTGTTATTTTTATTAATAGCTCCGTATTTGAATATAAGTTTAAATTTATAAATAAAAAGAATTAAATGGTGCTCCTGGTGGGAAATAATTGTCCAGGTGCCATCACGCCCTAAGTAAAGGCTTAGGAAAATTTGGGGCGTGACAAGTTGGTATCAGAGCTAAACCAGGTTAGGAGATTCTAGGAAGTTTCTTCGAGTTGGGTGTTTGAACGGTTACTTATTGCGACGGTGTGCGCGCCACCTTAGTAATAAGTAAACGGAATAACATCCTAAAGTTTCACTTCTTTCATACTCTTCTCGTGCCTATCTTGAGTCTTTTCAAAAACTTGGTTCTCGTACTACCTGCTTCAAAGGATTGTGGAAGAGAGTGTACAACGATAAAATAACCAGATGTGACTGCACCACCGACCGAAAAGGTAGGAGAGGTACCAGATAGACTATGGGGCAAATTTTGTGAGAAGAAGGAAACATATCTATATAGGGAATGACTACAAGTCTAACCCAATAGTATTTCTCGATGAGGTAGAAAACCTACTGTTTACACGAGGATGTGTGGAGACGCATGACGTCAATTTGGTAATCGCACGGTTAGTGGACGACACACGGGTGTGGTGGAGAAATTTTAGAAGAAATCATTTTCCGATGTCACCACCGATGATGTGGGGGGAGTTCAGAGCCGCATTCAGTGAAAAGTACATGCCTAACTCTCGAAAAGATGCGCTCAGACGGGAGTTTGAACAATTGAAGCAAGGTGACCGTAGTGTACAAGAATATGATACACAGTTCGTGAGGTTATCGGCATACAACACACATGTCGTCCCTACAGAAATGGATAGAGTCAAGCGATTTGTAGAGGGTTTAAACCCGAACATAGCAGAGAAGGTGGTGGCGTTAGCCAACGATCGAACTTATCTTCAGATTGTCGATATGGCTTTGAGGGTAGAAGGTTTCGCTAAAGCAAAAAGAGAATATTCACAGAAGAGATTTCGGACGCCGTGATCATTTAACCAGTCAAAATCAAAAGCAGGAGTTTAGTAAGGGATCTTCAGACCGAACCAATCTGGGCGCCTTTATTTCAAGCCTAAGGGGCACGGTTGGTCTAATTACTAAGGTAGCAAGGACAAGGCCACCAACCCTAACACAGGAGGTGACAAACCGATTTGTAGGATTTGTCAAAGGAAACACAATGGAGAATGTCGGCTCTTAACGAATACATGTTATAACTGTGGAGAGTCAGGCCACTATGCCAGGGATTGCAAGAAGAGGACCCAAACTGAATCTATTCAGAGGAGGTCAGAAGCAACCACACCGCCACAGGGAAATCGGGAAACCAACCCCGCAGAGTCGTGGTCAACAACCCAACAATTTAATCGGCCACGCTTTGCCCTGCAGGAATGAGGCAAAAGCATCTAACGCGTGGTCACGGTATTTTGCTAGTCTCGAGTATTCTCGCATTTGTATTATACGATCCCGCCTACATTTTCATATGTGTCAATGGGATTTGCTAAGAATTTACACGTAGAACCTTCTTATTTAAGTGAACCTTTGAGGTTATGACACCGCAGGGCCTCAATTGGGCCTCTCGTGGTAAATAATTTTCCATTAGAAGTGAATGGCGGGAACAATGGTGAACCTAGTACTACTTGATCCGTAGACTTCACGTCATTTTGGGTATGGATTGGTTGTCGGCATGTTATGCCATGTTAGATTGTCGAAAGATAGTGAGATTAACTTTTCCTGAGAACCGTAAGTTGTTATAAGCGGTAGGATTGGAATATCCTCGTGCCGCTTTATTTCCTACCTGGGCTCAAAAGTTATTGAGAAGTCACAGTGGAGTATGCATATCCGCTAATATAGTGGATACCCAAAAGGAATCCTCAAAGATGAATGATGTTCCTATTGTTCGAAATTTTCCTGAGGTTTTTCCTGAAGATCTTGAGGCCTTCCTCGGATAGAAGTGGAGTTTGCTATAGAGTTAATTCCGCACAAGACCCATTTCTATTCCTCCATATCGAATGGCCCAAATTGAATTGAGGAGTTAAAAGAACAATTGAAGGATCTTCCGATAAAGACTTTATAAGGCCTAGTGTTTCTCAGGGTGCACGATACAGTTGTGAAAAAGAAAGACGGATCGCTCCGAATGTGCATCGATTATCGGAAGCTCAATAAGGTCACGATCAAGAATCGATACCCATTACCAAGAATCGATGATCTTTTTGACCAACTTCAGGGAGCTAGCTTTTTTCCCAAGATTGATCTCCATTCGGGATATCACCAGTTGAAAATAAATCCAGATGATATATCCAAAACAACCTTTAGAACCCGATACGGCCATTATGAGTTCTTGGTCATGTCTTTTGGGTTAACCAATGCCCCAACAACTTTTATGGATTTAATGAACAGAATCTTCAAACCATTCCTAGATTTGTTCGTGATCGTGTTCATAGATGATATCCTAATTTCTGAAGAGTGTCAAGAATACGGAAGAGATTCGAGGTAGTCTTCAAGTCTTGAAACAGGAGAAACTATATGCTAAATTTTCAAAGTGTGAATTTTGGTTGGAAAAGGTAGCCTTTTTGGGCCATGTTGTGTCAAGAAATGGAATGATGGTAGACCCCAGAAGATAGAAGAAGAAAGAATCGCCAAACCGACCAATTCACATAGGTTAGAAGTTTCTTGGGTTTGGGGTATTATAGAAGATTCGTAAAGGTTTTTCTAGTCTCACGCTCCTTTGACCGGTTGACTCAAAAACGGTTAAGTATCGGTGGTCAAGCATGTGAAGCAAGTTTTCGAAACTAAAGGAATTGTTGACTCATCGCGATCCCCAACCTTACCATCGGGACAAGAAGGGTTCACGATCATTGCGATGCCTCTAGAGTTGGGTTAGGATGTGTCTTGATGCGATTTGGAAAGGTTATTGCAGATGCATCTAGACAATTAAAGATACGTGAGAAGAATTACCCAACTCATGACTTGGAATTAGTCGGTGGTGTTTGCCTTACGAATATGGAGACATTATTTGTATGGTGTGCGTGAACATATTTACAGATCATAAGAGTTTGCGATACATAACCACGCAGGAAGGATTTGAATCTCAAAGAAGATGGTTAGAGTTGCTTAAGGATTATGACCTTAGTATTCTTTACTATCTGGAAAAGCCAACGTGGTGGCCGACGCTCGATGGAGATCAATGGGCGCTTGCCCATTTGGCAATACAAAGAGGGTATTGTTCGTGAGGTACAAAGATTGGGAAACCTCGGGGTTAGCTTAACCGAGATCGGTGAAGGTAGGGTGGTGGTACATGATACCTCGCGATCGCCTTTAGCTTCGTAAATAAAAGAAAGTCGGTTTGAGGACACGGAGTTTGTTGGATTTCGGAGAGGATCCAACAGGAAAACCTTCACAGCTTTATATCGGGAGATAATGCGGAACCGCCGGTATAAGGGTAGGTTATGTGTTCCTAAGGTAAAGGATCTAAGGAGGAAGATCTTAGATGAGGGTCACAACACAAGATATTCCATTCATCCAGTGGTCAACAAAATGTATCGTGACCTCAAGGCAAATTCTGGTGGACGGATGAAGAAAGACGTCATGAGTTTGTCGGAGGTGTCTTATATGTCACAGTGAAAGTTGAACATCAAAACTCGGATTACTTCAGACATCGAGTCCCCATGTGGAAATGAGAGGCAATTCATATGGATTTTGTAACCGGTCTACCAAAACTCGAGACGGTATGATTCTATTTGGGTGATTGTTGATCTACTACAAAGTCACCCATTTCTTACCTGGCCAAGACTACGATCGCGCACCACAAGACACACAGATTTATTTGAAGGAGATCGTGCGTTACACGGATTCTTTACAAATTATTTCAGATAGGGTTCCTACTTCACCTCACACTTTTGGCAAAGTTTCCAGCAGGTCTCGACAAAAGTTAAGTTAAGCATGGCTTTTCACCCGCAAATGACGGGCAAGTCGAGCGAACAATTCAAACACTTAAGGACATGTTGCGATCTTGTGTGTTAGATTTTCGTGGAAGTTCGGTCGACCATCTATGTCTAATTGAGTTCGCCACAACAATAGTTTTCACTCTAGCATACAAATGGCCCCGTTTAAGCATTATATGGACGAAAATGTAGTCTCCACTGATGGTTCGGCGCAGACACAACCGCTCGGACCAAGTTATTCAAGAAACAAATGATAAGGCAGATGATTCGAGCGGATCAAACAGCTCATAGTCGCCATAAGTCCTATGCGAATCATCTAAAAGAGATCTTGAATTCCAAGAGGAGAAAGTGTTTTTAAAAGTGTCCCCAATGAAGGAGTGATGCGCTTTTGGTAAGAAAGGGAAATTGAGCCCAAGGTTTATTGGGCCATATGAGATCTCACGAAGAGCTGGAATGTGGCTTACAAATTAACACTTCCACAAGAAATGGAAGAAGGCATCCCAGATTTCATGTGTCAATGTTACGAAAATACTTGCACGATCCAAGTCACGCCATCCTTCCCGTGAGATAATTCTTAATAAGGAGCTTCAATATGAAGAGGCTCCGGTAGAAATACTTGATAGAAAGGTCCAACGCCTTAGAAATAAAGATATTGCTTCCGTGAAAGTCCTATGGAGGAATCACTCCACAGAGGAAGCCACCTGAAAAGCTGAAGAAGCGATGAAAGTCAAATATCCATTCCTATTTGACTAAGGTAATAAAAAAATGCGTTACATAGTACTTCATATATGTGTCATTTGCGTGTCTATATGCATGTGTTACAACCTTATTCTCATTCGATGACGAATGCTTCTTAAGGAAGGGAGAATGTGAAGCCCCAAATTTGTTACTGTTGACACCCAATTTCGACCCTCCCGTCCAGACACTAACCATAAAATTACACTAATTTTCAACAATAATTTTTAATAATTTTTAAATAATAAAATGCAGCAATAAAACATTAATACAAGCATAAATACATAAAATAATAATCTAACACCCGCGTTTTAATAATAGCACTCATAAAAGAATTAAGAAGTCCTATCTGCATGTAGCGTTTAAATAACTCAATTTTTATTTAATAAGTTTTAATAACGGCATCGCATTATAAATATTAAGCACTAATTAAATAGCACACCCGCATTTATTATTGTAGTAATTTTAAAACTCAAGCTTAGGCTAATAAAGCACCTAAAATAATTTAATCACAATGTATTAATTTAATTTACCACTAATTAATTAATAATACCCCTAATTACTGCTCACCCCGCGCCCACTATCCCAACCGACCCGGCCCAAGACTCTATCCTATACACCACCATCGCCACCTTCATTTCCCTCAGCCTTTCATCGTCTCCCCTCATCACCCCAACAACCCTCAAGAAATAAAAAAAAAACCTAAGACCCCTAAAGGAGAGCAACAGACTCGCCTACGCCGGATTCTCGCCTGAGAATCCAGCTAATCGATACCCCTATCTTACCATAAAGAAATCACTCTAAATCCCTACAAATCTTCCGCGAATCAGCCCTTAGAATCGTCCAGAATAGCCATCCAAAATCGTCACAAATCTTTCAAAATCGTTACAAATCTTCTTCCGAAGATCTCCCTTCAACACCTCAATCATTTCCTTACCTTACCTGTTCAAATCGCACTAAATCAGCCTTAACAACTTAGCCTAACTTAGAACCCAAATGAGGGCTATAAAAAAAGCACATGCAATAGAACAAAGGGGGGGAGCACAGTTAAGAACCCAATCAGCAGACATCGTTAGGGAAGCAGCAAGAACAGAGTTAAAACAAAAAGCATTTCATTTTCGCAATACTACTCAGGAACCAGGTAAAAGTTTCATTCCTCTTTCAATCACATCGCAATAACCCGTCGAGTGGACCGACGACTTGATACGCTGCCTCGGTTCGCTGCCCGGAGAAGGTAAATCCATCACCCTTTCACTCTTAGACTTCATTTGATCGATGGGTAAAATATGTATTCTTGCGCGACTGCTTAAGCCCGCGTTAATTTGATATCGATGACTGATTGTGTTTGCTGAATCATTGTTAAACTTGTTTGTCGCAATCATGCGTTATAATCCAAATCGAAACCATTTAAATAAGAAGAACATATCTCTGCTTTCTAGTTACACATATGCCGAATTTGCTCGCCAAAATTCTTATGTTCGGATCTTATGAACACATCACATTCGTATGTTAGGTTCGTAATCGATTCAAGAATAAGCTAAATTCCATTTAAAATCGATTAGAACACTCGTGGTTTAGAAATGATTCATAGCCGCAAATGTGGATGTTAAGAAGATATAACTTGTCGTGCCAGGATCCCGCCACAAACTAGGCAAAAATTGAGTCTAACTAACAAAAATGGATCTAAAACTGTCTTAGCACGCATTTTATGAATCTCGTTAGTCCAACTCTAAACAAAGTAATTTTATGTTTGACTATGTCTCAGATATATTGTGTCCTATGTATGCCATACTAGTATCATGTATATCTTTCATATTCGATAGGTTATCGAGTGTATCATGTCCGTAAGTTTAAAACTGGTCGAGAACAACTCGGTCCTTCAACACCGCTTGAATAGCTATTTAGTTCGTATGACGGTTTGGGGTCCGCTGTTATATCCCTGTTTGCATCTCGCCTTGCTTTGTAATTCTATCATATGTAGGATTAATTGGTCTTTCTTTGAAACCAAAATGTCACGCTGGGGGCTTATCTCTGCCTCTCGCCATCGCTACATCCGACTGCAGTATTTACAACATATTTGAGTACTTATCGCAGCAGTCTGCAGGATATACTCAGAATCGCATCACATCATGTTTATCTTAAAATCGGTTAGTGAACAAATATGCATATCTAAGTGTTTAGATGTCACGATGTCAATTGTCCCGGTAGGTTAATCGTGTCTCGTATGTCTGTTTATAAATCGGAAATTGAATCTTTTAGCTCATATATTTGCATGATAGTTTGCCTAATGTCCGCCCTCATGTTTTTGCTGATTACTGCTTAAATAAGTGTATGTTGTGGATGTCAATGTATCTTCCCTCTCCATGTCATGCCTTATACGCAAAAACCAATCGATGTTAGATAGTCCCTAAACCAATGGTCTTAGAGCGAAACCATGCTAGACTCAATATGATTGATCATGCATCGCTTTGTTGGGTCGAACCATCGGAATTTGCGATATCTGAGCATCCCCAAATAAACGAACTCGCTTTGTAACTGCTTCACTGAATATCTAGCCTCGAACCCGCCCCGCCGGTATGTTTAAAGGAATTCATTCTAAAAATGGTGTATCTCGGTACATATACGCAAGAGTATATCAAATATACTCCATGTATATCACCCTTGTAGTTGGCTTTTCTTGTGTTCGTGATCGCTTTAAGTCCATGATTATCTGGGTTACTAGGCTATGTGTGGTATTAAATTCACACACTTATGGAGAATCAAATCTCCTCGTTAGGCTCGCCAGTAAATTTGCTGCACTGCCTATGGCCCAAGTGCACGCTTTTCTTCTTCTAAACTAACACGCCGCCTATTGCCCTTCGAGCGATGAATCGCATTTACATTAACTTCATTTATTAATGTTTTGTTGTTGAGCATATACTAATCCTTATCTTCCTTTGTTTTACATGAAATGCATTGGAGCGAAACGAAGAGTCTCATGGCGAGACTCATCACAAGCTACGACAAATGAAGACCCGCATCTTATGTGCTGCATCCATCTCGCGTAGGAAATTCCAAACTGCGACGAAGGACATCGCCATTCTTCGAGTCATCCTTATTTAATTCATATCCTTTCCTCATTCATTTGTTGTAATTATTTGCCTAACATTTACTCTAACATTAATATATTTAGAATAGTTCGAGCTTGGGTCGTCCTCAGTAAGGAGTTTAACATTAGAAATTTACGTGCCTCTCTAAGTAAACCATTTTAACTTAAGTTATAATTAAACCATTTAGTCGCATAATTACTTATATAGTCTAGATATTATTGTCATTTAATCTTAACTTCCATAACTAATCATGTAGCTATGACATTATTCTTAACCCATTTGCTACAAAATCTATATAGAAGTCTTATTTTTTATGTATACTAAGGAACCCCCTTAAGCATGTGGGATACTAATCAAGGTAGACAAATATATACATTTAGTCAATAAGTCCACTTTGCATGACATATTTTTCATAAATAATATAGGGCATGCTTTAAACTCTATATGTGTTTTACATCACTAATCTTATTAATCTTTTGCCAAAAAATACTTTCTATTAAATATCTTTCAAACATGCATTCTTAGCAATAAATAATTAACCCTAGGTTTGAACGGACAACCGCAAGTTAGCGGATCCTTTAGGGTGCCTAACCCCTTCCCTTTAGGATAATAAAGAACTCTTACCCAGAATCTCATTAAGTTTAGCAGACCATTAAATGGAGTTAATGTTTACTTTAAACTAGTTAACATTTAGGTGTCCTAATTCACCCAAAATAATTAGGTGGCGACTCCGAGCAAACCTTTTTACACTTTAACATCCCTTTTAACATTTAGCATTTATTTATTTTCTAACATTTTTATTTAAGCAGGGTTCGCTAAAGAATAAAAAGTCGCGGTCGAAAAAGGGCGCGACAGTTACAATAACAATAAACATTATTGTGTCTATGTGATTATGTTACGACCTTATTCACATTCGAGGACGAATGTTGCTTAAGGAGGAGAGAATGTAAAATCCGGAAAATAAATAAATAATATATAGTTGTGGTTGAGTTAATAAAAATATATATATATATATAAGAAAACAAAGAATAAATTGCATGGGATATAGTTAGTGTTAAAGTTGGATAAATAGATAGATAAAATGAAAATAAGAAAACAAAAAAACAAAAGAAAACAAAGAAAAAAAAAACAAAAAAAAACACATGCAGAAGTTGCACGTCCTTTCCACCCCATCCCCCCCTTGTCATTTCCCCTCCAACTCTTGTCATTCCACCTCCCATAGGTTATAGAAAACTCTCCACTTATACATTATATTTACACACAAACAAAGTACATAGCACAAAGAATAGAAAATCAGAAAAAAACAAGTGAAAAGAAGAGGAAAAAATCTGGAAAAAATATCAAGAGGGCAAGAAGAACAAGAATCAAAATACTAGAGAGTAAGGATAATTTTAGCAACCACACAACAATAATCTTCACACTTACAATGTGAGTTTTCTCACTCAGAAATTCTTGGTAACATCCTTTATTTTAAGTTCAATACATGTTAGAATAAGAATTGAGTGTTGAAAAGAAATATTGAACTTTTGATTGTTTAGACAACTAGTTGCGTCATGAACTTTACGAACTGTTCTCACTGAGTTATAATTGTTAGAATTTGATGAAATTCGGAATAGTGGTACACCTCTCTAATATGATCATATAGAACCAAATATGAGGTAAAATGGACATACGGTTTGAAAGTTATCATAGTTCAAAGTTCCTGCCTTAGATTTGGCCGAAATTCGGAAAGACATAATTACAGACTGTTTTTATTGAGTTTTACTTATTAGAATTATATGAAAATTTACATGGTTGTAAATCTCTCTGTTACGGACATATATAGATAAAGAGTTATTAAAACGGACTTACGAGTTGAGAGTTATTGTAGTTTGAAGTTGCTGCCTCGGATTCATCGGAATCCAGAAGGGCAGGACGTTGAAACGTAAAACTGTACTAATATGTGGGGAATATGAAAATTGTTGCTAAATGAAAGTTCTAGATATCTCTGTTTTGGACATTTTGAGACCTTACGGGGGGTCTATCCGACTTACGGATTGAGAGTTATCGTTGTTTAAAGTTTCTGCCTCGGATCTATCGAGATCCAGGAAGGGCAGCGAATAAAAGTGTAAAACTGTACCAAATGGTACAGAATATGAAAGTATGGTTCACATGGAGACATGTATCTCTCTGTTCTCGTCGTTTTGAGATTTTATGGGGCTTGAACGGGTTTACATATTAGGAGTTATGACTATTCTAAGATTGGGTTCTGTTTAATAAAAATTCTGCCGAAACAAATCTCATATGGCTGTTTTGAGGATAAGTTTGTGTTAGTTACCCAAAGTAGTTTTAAATGAAATTTGGTACAGTGAAAGATCCCCGTCTTACCTTAGTTTCCGCTTGAGAAACACCTTAGTTGGAGTTATGGTTAAAAAGTTATAATCGTTACAAGTATGAATGACAGAATGTTGGGAAAGAGAATATTATTTATTCAATCTTCTGAAAAATATGAAAAGTGAATACGTGTTCACATAAATATATAAATATAAACATAATGGATCGGGTTGCACGCCACAACAAAACGTAAAGTGAATACGTGTTCACAAATACGTAAACATAATGGATTGGGTTGCACGCCGCAACAAAACGTAAAGTGAATACGCGTTCACAAATACGTAAACATAATGGATCGGGTTGCACGCCGCAACAAAACGTAAAGTGAATACGTGTTCACAAATACGTAAATATAACGGATCGGGTTGCACGCCGCAACAAAACGTAAAGTGAATACGCGTTCACAAATACGTAAACATAATGGATCGGGTTGCACACCGCAACAAAACGTAAAGTGAATACGTGTTCACAAATACGTAAATATAATGGATCGGGTTGCGCACGCAACAAATATGAAAAATGAATACATGTTCACCTATATATAAATATGAAAAGTGAATACGCGTTCACAAATATATAAATGTAACAAACATATAGAAATGCAGGGGAATGTCCTAACGTATAATACGAGATAAAATGAAGTGTTAGTTAAACTGAGAATTTCCTATGAGGAGTTGCTGCATATTTAAAAATGTTGTAACCTGATATGTTTTTGCAATATGCTTATTACATTATAATGTGATTGCACTTGGAATATTGTGGTGTTGCTTTGAATTGCGAGTAAGTTCTCACTCACCACGGTGGTCGACTCTTTATTTAACATGTTTCAGAAAACGTGATAGAGGAAAGACTCCACGCCAAGGCTAGCGATCGTCCATGCTCTTGTCATACCAAGTCCATTGCTTGGACTTGGTACTCGCCAGTCCGAATGTCGATGATGTCTCGAAATGCCCATGTGGAATGGTCTCCTTCCAACTTAGAATAATCTTTGTCAAGATGTACATGTAGAAATAATATTTGCACGAGCATAGGCTCGCGTTATGTTTTCAATAAAGTCATAAACAGATTTCTTTATTGTTATTTTTATTAATAGCTCCGTATTTGAATATAAGTTTAAATTTCTAAATAAAGAGAATTAAATAGTGCTCCTGGTGGGAAATAATTGTCCAGGTGCCATCACGCCCTAAGTAAAGACTTAGGAAAATTTGGGGCGTGACACATATTTTACAGTACATAGGCAGTTGTTTCTTCTTCACTCTCTTCAGTTGAGAACACCAAGTTCATGTTGTCAATGTCACGGCTCGAGCAAGTAGATATAGCAATATCACATCTGGACCTTGATCTGTTTTTGCTCGGCTCTGCACGAACAGTTCTTCTCAAACAATCTACTCGATCGACAAGTAGGGAAGGTGGAGGATCTTAGCCTCTTACCCAATGCTGAAATATTAGATATTTCATCAACATCTATTGGATTGTTGTCATCACATGGGTAGTTGATATCTAAAGGTTCATGTAAACCTTTAAATACTATGACTTTAGACAAGTCATCTGTGGATGGTGAAGAAGAAAACCAGTGGGATTGTTGTGGTTCTGTTGACACTCAATTTTGACCCTCTCGTCCAATCATTAATCATAAAATTACACTAATTTTTAGAATAATCTTAATAATTTTAACAATAATAATACATGCATAAACACATAAATACATAAATAATTTAATAATGGCGTCGCATCAAGCATTTCTTAAATATATCCACAACAATTTCATAAGCAATTGAAACCCCCCATTAATTCAATTTTAATTTAACATCGCAAAATATGCATAATAAATAAAATTTTAATAACGACATCATATTATAAAATATTAAGCACTAATTAAATAGCACGCCCGCATTTATTATTGTAATAATTTCAACCCAAGCTAAAACTAATAAATCACCTAAAGTCATATTAAAATAATTTAATAATAATTCAAACCCAATTTACTAACACTTAAAATAAACTAACACTTAAAACTCTACCCAAACCAACTAAAATCAAGAGGCCCAACCCCCCTCTTTTATTTTTAAATACCCCAAGCCCACTCTAATAGCCTAACCCGCGGCCACTCCCCATTTATACTCGTCCATCCCCATCGTCCAAATAAAGGAAATAAACAACGAACCCTAACCTAATACTCCATCTCCTAATCCGCCGCACCAGCACCCACACCTCCAACCCCGCGATTCTCGCCGGAGAATCTGCACTCCGCCACCTCACTTCCCTCTCCTTTGTCATCCCCTTACCATAAACTACCGTCGAATCTCATAATCTCCCAAATTATCATAATAAAATCTTACCTAAATCAGCATAAAATCTTACCCAAATCAGAAAAATCGTCCAAATCAGTACCATTAAATCAGTTAACACGACTTACCATAACTAAATCTTTACCAAAAAATTAGACCCCAACTCGTCTCAAAATCACCTCAAATTGCCAGTTGTTAAAACCGAAATGGATATAAAACATTGATCGATTCTTACTATTTTTGGGAAAGATTCGAAAAGGAGTATAAATAAAGGGGCAGAAGTTCAGAGATGGGATGGATTTTGGCAAGCATCGAAGAATATCGATCCTCTACATAGAAAAACATCAGTAAAATAAAAAATCAACAATCGAAATTGAGCAATGAAGCATCAAGAACCAATAAGCATTCTCAAAGCGTAAACATCAGTCTCTCCAATCGCATCGCAATACCAAACCCTGAGTGGATCGGCAAATTGATACGCTGTCTCGGTTCGCTGTCCAGAGAAGGAAAACTCATTCCCTTTCATGTTTTCTTGTGTGATTTACACTTCGTGGTATGTGTGAATTATACGCTTCATTAAATCTGTTTGATGCTGTTTAATTTGTCGTTAGTGTACGATTTGAGACACATTTGTTTGACGCTAAATCTGTTAGTTGAGATTAACTGCTATTAACATTCGCGACTGTGTTGTTTTTATGTGTTTATTTTAGCTAGATTTGTTCGTATGAATGTTGTTGTTTATGCTTAAATATGAAGTAGGATTAGTCTGATTTAACTAATCTAAATCCATGTTATATAATGCGAATGATGGTTTGTTTCCATTGTCGAGAGTCAATTTACGAATTTGGAGGATCAAGTGTAGCCGAAATGGTCCATTATGTTCATATTAATTGCTTATTCCTATGTTGGTATTTCCCCAAGTTGGACACATTCATTTTGTTCTCGTTAAGTGTTAGTGTACCTAGTAGTGCATCATGAGCAGACTCTGCCTTCTAGTTTGATTTATATGATTCTGCATAAGTTAAGGTATGACCTTCAAATGGTCTTGTGTGTGTTTATGGGTTTTCATATCCTTCCAATTTGACCATTTGTTTGTCACTCGTCTAAATTTATGCTACATGCTTACCTTGAATTGGCGTCGTCTGAATTGTTGTGAATGCTCCTGAATTTTATTGTATCACTGGAATATAAATCTACCGTCAAAATCTGTCAATAGGATATTTCCAAACGTACAGTTTTATACATCGCCTGTTTTAGTCGCTGATGAGGATAATATAAATACATGAATGATCTCTCACATTAGTCTTTATTTGCTTGCATTGTGGTCTACCAGTTTGTTTTTGTGCATGTATAGATAGAAGTAGATTAAAATAACTGAAACTGCTAACCAGTTACTGCTTGATCAAGGTATTCACCCCTTTGTCGCATATTCGGCTACTTTAAAGAAATATGCATGTCTGGTTTAATTTAGATCTTTCTGGGCACATAGGAATACCAGTTGGCTAGTCAAGACTGTGGTCGTATGGCTAATCTGAGCATGTTCCTATCTTGTCTACCCGAGGACCAGCATGTCTAGATATGAAATATAAATATGATCATGAGTCTGGCTACTAGTTGTTTGCCTATTATATTTGAACCGATGTGTTGATTTTAATCTGGATGCTTAATCATGTGTATTGTTCTCCTTGCTGGTCGGAACTATATACGTCCCTATTATCTTTTATTTTGTCTTGTGTGAAGCCTCTGATCTGCCTGAATCATGTGTAATGTTCTCCTTGCTGGTCGGAACTGTATACGTCCCTATTCTCTTTTATTTTGTCTTGTGTGAAGCCTCTGAATCAGCTTTGTTAACTTATACCTGCACTGTAACATGTTTATCCCGTGCATATTTCGAGATATGGCATGTTATAAAGTAATCTGATCAGCGTATTTTTAGTCTGCCTATTGCCAAAATAAAGTGTGACTCATATGTGTTGATTTTTATGCCCAATACTTATTTACTATGTTTAATAAAATCGGAGCATATACTAATCCTTATTTATTTATTTATTTATTTATTTATTTATTTTTTACATGAAATGCACCGGAGCCAAATGAAGAGTTTCATTGTGAGACTCATCGTGCCTTCTATCAACTAAAGATCTGCATTTGTGTGTATCTTCTATCCGCATCAGAAAATTCCAAGAACCACCGGCGAAATAGCACCGCCATTTTTCGAGTCATCTTTATTTAATTTTTCTACCCCGCCCCCATTCATTATTTAATTGTCTAACATTACACTAATATTAGTACACATAGTTAAACTTTGAGTGCCATCAGGAATTAGTTTGACGTTAGAAATCGACTTCCTCTTAAGTTAATTATTCTAGCTTGACACACATTGCTTAAACTATAATTAAACCATTTAGTCGCATAATTATTTAGATAGTCAAGACATTATTTATTAAATCCTAACTTGAGGAAAATCATTTTTTGTAAATTCCTATTAGCATTCACATAAAAATATATATATTAATCGTAGGATCGTTAACCTTTGCATGATATATTTTCACATCTTATTTTTTCGTTATCACCGATTTTGCATTATTACTTCTATATTATATTAAGCAACATATATACCCTATAGAATAATTTCATATGTTTTCTAACTACTTTTTAAATGCATGTCTTCAACTAAGATTAACTTTATGTATTTTAAATAAATCTTACATTTTATGCAGGCCAAAATACACTTACGCTTATAAATATCATTTGCTTAAATACTTTAAAACATGCATTTTCTATAGCATAATAATTAACCCTTGGTTTGAACGGACAACCGCAAGTTAGCGGATCATTTAGGGTGCCTAACCCCTTCCCTTTAGGATAATAAAGAACCCTTGTCCATAATCTAATTAAAGTTTAGCAGCCCATTTTTAATGGAGTTAGTGTTGACTTTAACCTAGTTGACATTTAGGTGTCCTAATTCACCAAAACTAATTAGGTGGCGACTCCGCGAACCCTTTTAGCATTATTTTATTTTTTAGCTTTTTTTTAATTTTATTTTCTAACCTTAATAGCAGGAGGAATGTCGCGCTCGAAAAAGGGCGTGACAGAAATGACAACTCCGCTGGAGATAATCAGGTTCTTGACCATAGCAAACCTAGGTTTATTATTGCTTGACTTTATTTGCTTTTATTTGTTTTAAATGTCTTAAAATTGTTTGCTTTAATTTTTTTTGTATGATTAACTGTTTTAATTGCTATTTGTTTTTACTGCTTTCCTTAAACTGGCATTCCGCTCATATTTCTTCCACTCTGGAAATTCACACGGTCACACACTACACGCGTTGGTGTGCTTCGCTCACCCGCGAATTTCTTTCAAAATACCCAAATTTTAGGAGAGTTGGCGCTTACGCGGAGTTAGATCAGTTCGCCTGGTCAGCCGCGTAGCCTTCTCACTCGAGTTGTCCGCTCGAGAACCTTGCGCCAAGTAAAGCCAAATCTTAGTAAACTTAAGATAGAGCTATACCACCCTTTTTATATTAAGACATGCATGCATTTACCTTAGGTGGGTCGGTCCTTGGTATCGACACCACAATTACGAAAACACCAAATTTGTCGACGGGTTTCTCAACCCAACGACCAACCAGCATACTATGTGTAGCGTGACAATGATAGACAAATCCAAGCCTAATCATGACATGCCGAAATCGGAAAAAGTGCACCATCATTTGGTCGTCATTTCCAACAAAGCATTACAGTTTAAAGACTTAAACTAATCTATCATGATCTCGCATATCTGGAGTTTAGGCCTACCTCTGGCATAAAGAGGCTCCATACATGTTAGAACGTGTTTTTGATGTGTTGCTTTGTGCAATATGCTTGCTATGTGCCTTTTCAATAATTATATGTCTTATACTAACATAGTTTGCTGCATTTCAAAAGGTGTTATTCTCTTTTTTCTCCTCAACCTAAGGTCGATTCGTATTTGACTAACAGAAGGCAGAACGCACGTACTTCGCAAGATTAAAAGCACAATCACCTAGTAGATGACTGATGAACATTTAATTATTTGGGATGCAAAGCATAGAGATGTTCTAAAATGGAACCTGAAAAAAGACAGGGGTTGCAGATTCAAACAAGTCAGGCGCCCGAGCCTCAAAACTGCAAAGTCAATAAGAATCGACCGCCCCCCCAAAACTCACAAGTTTTCTTTGAGCGCAGGTTCCCCTTTAGCAGAAGCAGAAAGACAGCAACAGTCAAAGTTCAAGTCGAGAGGGCAACAACAAATCCATGACGTTCACAAGCGCACACCGTCCGAACAATGACGTCAGACGGTTCCTCCAAACTAACGACTTTTCTTTGAGCGCAGGTGTCACGACCCGATCTCGGGCCCGCGACTGGTGCCTTACCCGGGGCACCCTAGTGATAATACATCAGAGAAAATCAGCGGAAATAAAAACTCAAAACATGAACAATATGAAATAAGAAACAGGCTAACCAAAACGGTCACCTTCTGTATAAATATCAAAACCGAACAGTTACATCCTTTACAAACCCCGCCACAACAAGATTGCTGCACTTCTAAGAGTTTTTATAACAACTATGACGGACAGTGGCCGTCAGACTTCGAATGTACAAGTACAATGACAGTGGACTCTACCAAAGATAAGCCTCCGAGAAACGGAGCTTCCTAATCTGTAATCGTGATCCTATGAGCGAGGATCAACAACCCAGACTCTACCGCGGCATGAACGCAACCCCCGGGCGAGGTCAAGATAACAGTACCAAGTATGTGAAATCAAAATATCAGAAATGAAATCATAATAGTCTATATAAAGCGGGAGACATGTATGATAACCAAACTACGATACAACATATAAGCGGCCATGTCAAGTCGGTGACTCACGCCTCAAAGTCATCACTACGCCCGTGGAATTCCTTCCTCATCGGCAGCCTATGACATAAATCATACTCATGACGCGCCTGCGTGGCATCCTACCTCACCGCTTGCATACATATACAATACATATATATATACCTCTTGCCCGTGGAATCATTCATCACTGCCGGCAGCCGTAGGTGTAACATATAACCAGGTGACGCGCCCTTGGCATCCTACCTCACTGTCGGCGTACACATATACAACAACACACACACATATATATATAACGTGGTCGCATGCCCCGGAATCCCTCATCGTATAACCATGGCCATAACGTGCCCTAATCCTCATCGTAGGCGCAGTCTTCACGGGAGCTAGCCCACGGAGTAATAATATAACATGCCCCTAATCCTCATCATAGCGCATGTCTTCACGGGAGCTAGCCACGGAGTAAAAATATAACACGGTCGCATGCCTAATTCCTCATCGTATAAGCATGGCCATGGAGTAATGAAACGCCGCATCTAACCCGCATCTCGCCGCGTGCCGCCTAATCCTCATCGATAAAGCATGGCCAAGATCAATCACAATGGAAGATCCGTGGAATCCTCCACCGCCAGACGCCCAATAAAAATTACAACAAGTCACCGCCCAACTGAGAGACGCGGTAACATAGTAATACCACCAAAGGCTATCACAACTAGCATAGACAAGTTTAACTTACTTTTAGACTTTTATTTTATGACAACAAATCCGGGTTTTAACCCCAAGGTACTACGTACTTAAATTCTTTCAAAAGATCCATTTCTTTTACAAATGTCACACGATACCCGTAGTATCAAAATAGAGTGACTATCATTTTAAGTAAACCAAAACAATTTCCATACCTTCTTTTCGAATAAACCAAGACAATACCATGCCTTCTTTTTAAACCAACTTAAGACAAAACCATGCCTTCTTATTAAACAAAACACTTCAATTTCTCAAGTCTCTCTCTTTTATAAATCAAGTTCCTTACTTTGGAATCTAAGAAAATCAGTACTTGTTTATAATGGTCTTATTAAAGCAGCCATGATCTAGGAAATGTAATACAATTTTGTCTTATCTTAGCTTCTATGCAGATGGAGGTTTCTACTTGTTTTAATATAATTATTTGTCATTACATTTTCCTTTATTAACGCTGCAATGGCTTGTTCGATACTTATTCTCATTTCCGAAATCAATATAACTTATTCCTTTTTCTAGACCAAGTATTCATTACTCACGAATGAGGTTTCACAACTTTTTAACACAATTCAAGTTCTTAACAGTTCATATCAAGTCAAATATAAGTCAAGTCTCTTATCTTTTAAAATCAACAAACCATTCTTTTACCTACATAAAGTCGTTATAACTAACTTCCCATAAAGCTATTATAACACTTTATGTTTTAAACCGACCAAATTCGTTTAGCACACGTACGTCTACCGTACTACATAGTTCACAACAATCATGCTAGAAAGGATAGGAAGAGGTTCACATACCTCGCGACGATTATCGACAAATAGCAAAACGCTCCAAGTACTTCAACTTCGTCGGCTACTCCTTAAGCCAAGTAGATCACGCCCCACGTAGTACTTCAATCCTAAAATGGTCATAGTACTTCTATCAAACCTTACTTACCATTGAAGACGTATACCAATTAATAGCCCTCTAATTCTACGGAAAATCGGGCAGCACTTCCCCTATTTTTACCTACTTTTCCACCTTTTTCAAGGCCCGACAACAGTAACCAACATGCCACATTTAAGGCGCAACAATTCAACAACTAAAGAAGGGGATCACACGCCTAAACGGACGTGTTAAACAATCTTCCCCTTAAACAACAACAACATAAAAACCGAAATGGAACAAGTCCATAGTCCAAAGTAAAGACAGTCCAATGTAAATACAGTCCAATGTAAATACAGTCCATTAGTTGGTGTTTTTGGCCAACTTACAATAATCATACTTTATCCAATTTCTCGGCTAGAATGCCAGAATTACTTCTTTAATCCTCCAACTTATATTCCAATCTTCATATAAGTTATAGTTACTTTGTTATTACTGTTGACAGGTAATAGATACGTTTTTACCATTTTAATGGCTAACATGCCAATTTCCATTTCAACAAGCTTACAAGATCCAATTCTTTCCAAACTTCATTCCACATATTACATACTCCATAATATACTTCCAACATATATAATATCCAACTTCACAAAGAAGATCAAGTTCATTACCTCAAAAAGGCCAAAATTATCCAAGAAATTAAAGTCGCTCCTTTGCAAGTTTAGCTCCAAATCCTTACGTTCCAATCCGCTACAAACAACCCGTAGAAGCTCCTAACCAACTTCTCTTCAAGATTCAACTCCAAAAAGTGAAGAACACTTAGGGTTCCAAACTTGGAACTTTCGGCCAAGGCATCAAGTTGAGGTTAGGGGTGTGAAATCTTGTCTAACTCTTGGTTCACCATCTTCCTAACACCTTAAGGAATAACACTTGAGAGTTTAAGAATTATTGGACAAATTTAGGTCAAGGAAATGGGTCATGGCCGAAACCACAAGGCAAGGGAGAGAGTATTGTTCAAGTCTTGAAATAACCTAAGTGTGGAAGATTTCATCAACTAAGGGTGCATATATAGGACAACCAAGGGCTAGGATGAAAGCAAGTGTGTGGTTGAGATTGGGGACAAGTGTGTGTGCGCCCCACAAGCCACTTGTCCTACACAAAATATCTTGCAAGACAAGGCCACTGGCTGCCAATTTCGCCACAAGTGCCACTGGGTGACACATGTCGCCCTCCGACTCGTCCAAAATATTTCATCTTCCGGAAACATCCATAATGGCCAAAATCTCGAAAACAAAGTGGGCCCCACAAAACCGTAAATTTCTCCCGTGGGCCCCACGTGACCAATTTCGGAAATAAAATTCCATAATTCTCTAATATTCCAAGAAGTCCGAATACCAAATCTGGAATCCAATTCCCATTAACGAACCTTTTTCTTCACAAAATCCGGAAACTTTTCCGTCGAAAAATCACATCTTTCTTCCTTTCCAATTTTTATGTCGTATTCTCGTACGTACGTCCTTACATACATACTCTGGAACTACGGGGTGTAACATCAGGTCCATATTAGCAGAAGCAGAAATACAATAAAATTCTTCAGTATTGCAGGAGCAGAAAATATAGCAGCAATCAAAGCTCAAATTTCATAGCAGAAACAAAGAAAATAGTAAAATTTAAATTCCGCAATTCCACATATTAGCAGAAGCAGAAAAGACAGAAACAATCAAAGTTCAAATTTCACAACAAAGTCCAGCTCATCAGCTTGGTCACAGAGTCACGTTGCAGCCATGCGGTTCACAAACGCACAAATAACGACGATCACAATCCATGCGGTTCATAAACGCACAACATCCAGAGCAAAAACATCATTACAATTCATGCGGTTCACAAACACACAAAGCAAGGGCATTATTGTAATCCATGTGGTTCACAAACGCACAACACCTAGATCAGGAACATCATGGCAATCCACGCGGTTCACAAACGCATTACGTCAGTGAAAAGAAAGCATCTCAGCAGTTGCAGCATTTAACATGTCCGTGCAAGGACAACACTTCAGCATTCACAACATTCTACACATCATACAGGGACGACATCTCTACTCGCAAAATTACATTTTTCATATATTCATCATTTTGTTTTAACAGTTATGCACTAATCATTTCTTAAGCTTAGTTTGTAGAAGCATTAGTTCGCAGGAGAAGGATCGTCAACACCATGACGCCAGCAACACATAAACACCATGACGCCATTAGCATCGTCAACACCATGACGCTATCAACATCGTCAACACCATAACACCATCAACTTCAACATAATAACGCCGCTAGTATCAACACAATGACGCCACCAACATCTGCAACAACGACACCTTCAACACATTACGTCTACACTAGACGACATCCCTACTCACAAAATCATATTTCTTATATATTCAAGCTTTATCATTATTGTCTTAAAATTTATGCACTAATTTTTTCTTAAGCTTTAGCCTACAGGGTCCTTAATTTACAGGAACAATTTCAACACGTCTGGACATGGACGACATCAGTATTTGCAGCATCCAGTAAGTCCGTGCAGAGACTACATCAGCATTCGCAACATCCATCAAGTTCGTGCAGAGACTATATCAGCATTCGCAACATCCAAAGAAGTCCGCGCAGACTACATCAAGATTCACAAGATTCAGCGTTCGCGGCAGACGACATTAGCATTCGCAAAGATTCAAAGATCCGCGCAAAGATCGAGCAAGTCCGCGCAGACTACATCAAGACTGCATCATTCAAAGAAGCATTCACAACATCCAGCAAGTCCGTGCATAGACTACATCAGCAATCGCAACACTCAGTAAGCATTCGCGGCATCCAATAAGTCCGTACAGAGACTATATCAGCACTCGCAGCATTCAACAAGCATTCACAGCATCAAGCAAGTCCGTGCAGAGACTACATAAGTATTCACAGCATTCAGCAAGCATTCACAACATTCAGCAAGTCCGTGCAGAGACTACAACAACACTAGCAACATTCAACAAGCATTCGCAAAGATCCAAAGAAGTCCGCAGAGACTACATCAAGATTCACAACATTCAAAGAAGCATTCGCAAAGATCCAAAGAAGTCCGCGCATAGACTACATCAACATTCACAGTATTCAACAAACATTCGCAGCATCCAACAAGTTCGTGCAGAGACTACATCAGCATTCACAGCATCCAGCAAGTCCGTGCAGAGACTATATCAGCACTAGCAACATTCAACAAGCATTCCCAGTATCCAGCAAGTCCGTGCAAAAACTACATCAGCATTCACAACATTCAGCAAGCATTCGCAGCATCCAGCAAGTCTGTGCATAGACTACATCAACATTCACAGTATTCAACAAACATTCACAACATTCAGTAAATATTCGCATCATTCAGCAAGTCCATGCAGAGACTACATCAGCACTAGAAATAATCAGCAAACATTCGCAGCATCCAGCAAGTTCGTGCAGAGACTACATCAACATTCGCAACATTCAGCAAGTCCGTGCAGAGACAACATCAGCATTCACAGCATCTAGCAAGTCGGCAAATGACAACATCGATTCATAGCATCCAAAGAAGTCCGCATGCAGACTACGCCAAGATTCGCAGATCCAAAGAAGTCCGTGTAGAGACGACATCAGTATTAGCAACATTCAGCAAGTCTGTGCAGAGACGACATCATCATTCGCAACATTCAACATTCACAATATCTAGCAAGTCAGTGCAGAGACGTCATCAGATTCACAGCATCCAGTAAGTCTGTGCAGAGACAACAACATTCGCAGCATCCATGCAAATTCGTATAGAGACTACATCAGCATTCGCAGCATCCAGCAAGTCCGTGCAGAGATGATATCAGCATTTACAACATTCAGCATTTAGCACGTCTGGGCATGGACGACATCAACATTCACATCATTCAGCACATCTCAACATTTACAACATCACATCAACAACGTCGACACTGCATTACACATGACGATATTCCTACCCACATGATCACATTTTCATATTCATGCTTTATTACTTTTTCTTAGCAGTTATGCACTAAATTCTTCTTGAGCTTTAACCTACATGATCCTCAATTTACAAGAGCAGTTGCAGCACGTCTATGCAAGAACGCCATATTCGCATTCGCAATGACAGCATAACCACACAAAGATGACATCTCAGCATTGGCAACACCACACCGTCAACAACATCATCAACACGCAACCCATGATAACATCTCTACTCTCAGAATGATATTGCTAATATATTCATGTTTATCATTTTTTGCCTTGACAGTTATGCACTAACTTTTTCTTGAGCTTTAGCATGCAGGAGCAGGAGTGCAATGTGAATTTTCTCTTACAGAGAACCGGAACAATTTATTAGGGGTCCAGTCTTTCCAACAAAGGACAGAAGCGGCCTCGAGCGTCGATCCACTCTCCAATAACCCAGTATCATCATAATTCAACATTGGAACAATTTTTGAATTCGCATCAGCCCGTCTTTAGTATTTTACCATGGTAGCCCAATGTCGTCATAACTCGACACTGGGACAAATTTTGAGCCCGCGATAGCCCAGTATCGTCATAACTCGACACTGAGATAAATTTTGAGCCCGCGATAGCCTAGTGTTGTCATAACTCGACACTGAGACAAATGTTGAGCCCGCGGTAGCCCAATGTCGTCATAACTCGACACTGAGATAATTTTGAACCGGCATTTGCCCTTGTTTTACTTAATCTTCACTTTAATTATGAGGATAGAGACAAAATTGGCTATAAGTCAACGTCTTTGTCTGAAGACTCTTTCATCATCTTCATACAAAGAGCGACAAGTTGTTGACACCCAATTTTGACCCTCTCGTCCAATCATTAATCATAAAATTACACTAATTTTTAGAATAATCTTAATAATTTTAACAATAATAATACATGCATAAACACATAAATACATAAATAAGTAAATAATTTAATAATAGCGTCGCATCAAGCATTTCTTAAAATTATATCCACAACAATTTCATAAGCAATTGAAACCCCCATTAATTCAATTTTAATTAAACATAGCAAAATATGCATAATAAATAAGATTTTAATAACGACATCGCATTATAAAACATTAAGCACTAATTAAATAGCACGCCCGCATTTATTATTGTAATAATTTAAATCCAAGCTAAAACTAATAAAGTACCTAAAGTCATATTAAAATAATTTAATAATAACTCAAACCCCATTTACTAACACTTAAAATAAACTAACACTTAAAACTCTACCCAAACCAACTAAAATCAAGAGGCCCAACCCCCCTCTTTTATTTTTAAATACCCCAAGCCCACTCTAATAGCCTAACCCGCGGCCCACTCAACCTTTATACTCGTCCATCCCCATCATCCAGACAAAGGAAATAAACAACGAACCCTAACCTAATCCATCTCCTAATTCGCCGCACCAGCACCCACACCCCCAACCCCGCGATTCTCGCCGAAGAATCTGCACTCCGCCACCTCACTTACCTCTCCTCTGTCATCCCCTTACCATAAACTACCACTGAATCCCATAATCTCCCAAATTACCATAATAAAATCTTACCTAAATCCGCATAAAATCTTACCCAAATCAGAAAAATCGTCCAAACCAGTACCATTAAATCAGTTACCATAACCACAACTTACCATAACTAAATATTTACCAAAAAATCAGACCCCAACTCGTCTCAAAATTACCTCAAATTTCCAGTTGTTAAAACCGAAATGGATATAAAATATTGATCGATTCTTACCATTTTTTGGGGAAGATTCGAAAAGGAGTATAAATAAAGGGGCAGAAGTTCAGAGATGGGATGGATTTTGGCAAGCATCGATCCTCTACAGATAAAAACATCAGTAAAATAAAAAATCAACAATCGAAATTGAGCAATGAAGCATTAAGAACCAATAAGCATTCTCAATGCGTAAACATCGGTCTCTCCAATCGCATCGCAATACCAAACCCTGAGTGGATCGACGACTTGATACGCTGCCTCGGTTCGTTGTCCGGAGAAGGTAAATCCATTCCCTTTCATGTTTTCTTACGTGATTTACACTTCGTGGTATGTGTGAATTATACGCTTCGTTAAATCTGTTTGATGTTGTTTAATTTGTCGTTAGTGTACAATTTGAGACACATTTGTTTGACGCTAAATATGTCAGTTGAGATTAACTACTATTAACATTCGCGACTGTGTTGTTTTTATGTGTTTATTTTAGCTAGATTTGTTCGTATGACTGTTGCTGTTTATGCTTAAATATGAAGTAGGATTAGTCTGTTTTAACTAATATAAAGTCATGTTATATAATGCGAATGATGGTTTGTTTCCATTATCGAGAGTCAATTTACGAATTTGGAGGATCAAGTGTAGCCGAAATGGTCCATTATGTTCATATTAATTGCTTATTCCTATGTTGGTATTTCCCCAAGTTGGACACATTCATTATGTTCCCGTTAAGTGTTAGTGTACCTAGTAGTGCATCATGAGTTGACTCTGCCTTCTAGTTTGATTTATATGATTCTGCATAAGTTAAGGTATGGCCTTCAAATGGTCTTGTGTGCGTTTATGGGTTTTCATATCCTTCCAATTTGACCATTTGTTTGTCACTCGTCTAAATTTATGCTCCATGCTTACCTTGAATTGGCGTCATCTGAATTGATGTGAATGCTCCTGAATTTTATTGTATCACTGGAATATAAACCTACCGTCAGAATCTGCCAATAGGATATTTCCATACATACAATTTTATACATCGTCTGTTTTAGTCGCTGATGAGGATAATATAAATACATGGATGATCTCTCATATCAGTCTTTATTTGCTTGCATTGTGGTCTACCAGTTTGTTTTTGTGCATGTATAGATAGAAGTAGATTAAAATAACTGCAACTGCTAACTAGTTACTGCTTGATCAAGGTATTCACCACATTGTCGCATATTCAGCTACTTTAAAGAAATATGCATGTCTGGTTTAATTTAGATCTTTCTGGGCACATAGGAATACTAGTTGGATAGTCATTATCTGAAAATGTCAACATTAATGTTGGCAATATTTTGTACAACACAAGTATCATAATCCTTCAAGAACATCTTCCTTTCGACAACAAAACAAGACACGTTTCATATATATTTTTATGAGTTTAACCTACAGACCAATGTAACATTTTTCCATTGAGTCCTAGATCTAATCATAAAACACATACAAAATTTATTTTCGTGTAAAAAAAAGAATACTTATTTAGCATCCTTGTAAATTTTTGTTTCTTTGTTTAAGCACTTTGATACTCCGTATTGCACAGTTGCCGAGAATTAGAAAGGTTTTGTCTTATTTTGATACTCCCTTTTTATGATATCTAATATCATCGCAGAGAACAATATCACATTAAGATCATGTTCTTATTTGGAAATCATACATGTTTGAACAAAAATCAGCCATTACACAGTACTAATCAGATTATGATATTACAAGGGTAAATGTCACCCAAAATGTTAGAGATATTTCAGCCGACATTTGCCCAACAGTGCCTGTTTTAGAGATTACAGAGACCAAGAGATTTCTTCAAACTAGAAAATCTCTCATGGACCAAAACTTTTATAAAAGTATCAGCTAACTGATGAAGAGTATAAACAAGATCAATTCGAACTAGTTTTTTTCTAATCAAATCCCTTTTAAAAATGATGTCTAATCATAGTACAAAAAATGTTGCTAGTAAAATCATAGTCGTTTAACATGTGTCTTAGCCATATTCATTGAGAACAACAACTTCTAACTGCTACATATTCAGATTCAGCAGTTGAAAGTGAGACACAATTTTGTTTACGACTTTACCAAAAAAACAAGATTATTGCCAAGGTAAAAATATCTTCTACTTGTACATTTTATATCATTCACATCACCAGCCCAATCCGAGTCACTTTATTCTATTAAATTAGGATTAGTGTCCTTGGAATATCAAATTCCCAACTCACATGTGTCGACAACATATCTGATAACACGTTTAAAGACATTTAAGTGGGAGATTTTGGGACAGGCTTGGAATCAAGCACCTATACAAACACTAAACATTATATCTACATCGACAACATTATTTGATTGTAATGTAGACATAAAACAAGAAGGACTAACCTCTTGGTATATGATTGACATACACACATACCTTATCATTTCTCTACAATCGATTGGCTCTTTGCTTCATGTTCAAATTCCTTTAAAAACTCCCCCTATCACTTGACATGTTGGATGATTCTTCCTAATCCTTGATGAGGGGTCCCTTTGATTAGCAATTCAGCATTTGACTCCTCATTCACACCTTCTGTGGTCTCTGATTCTGCTTCAGATGTTGTTTCGGATGTCGTGACATTTGGAGCAACATCCGAGTTTCAAAGATTCTACGATTTCCACTGTGACATCGACTTCAGTTTTCTTCTGCATGCTTTTTATCCTTATATTTTACGCTCAGTAAGCATGATTATTTTGGGAATAGCCAACAAAAAAAAATTCCTTTCACTCTTAGAGTCAAACTTAGCAGGATAATCTCTATCATTTAAAATGTAACAAATACATTCAAAAATATGAAAGTAACACAAATTATGTTTCTTTTCATTTAAAAATCCATAGGATGTCATTTTTGTTACAGACCTTAAGTAGACTCTATTAGTGATGTGACAGACAGTAAAACAAAACTTTGACAATTTGTTAGAACTAAGCATAACTCTAGTCATTCTTTGTCATGTTCTATTCTTCCTTTGTGCTACCCATTATGTTAAGGAGTTTTTGGGAGCAGAAAAAACTCATGGAAAATTCCTCTTTTCTCACAAAATTTTGTGAAGGAGATGTTTTCAAATTCTTTTTCATGGTCGGAATTAATCCGAAAAAATAGGAGAATAGAACAAGTTCCTAATTCTAGAGTGCAAAATTTTAAAACATGTCAAAAGATTGAGATTTTTCTTTCAAAAAAATATATATACATAAGTACCTAGAAAAATCATCTACAATCACATAGGACTACCTCATGCCTCCTAAATTGTCTACATCAATTGAACCCATAAGATCCATGTGCAATAATTAAAAACAGTGAGACATACCTGAATGTTGTCGTCATTCTGGACAACATTATGGAAAATATGGGTTTGCTTACCTTGAAGACAATTTGCACAGACTGTTTTACCTTTATGACAAGTTAGGTAAGTCTCTAACCGCTCCATATGGCCCAATTCTTTCAGATTGCGGTAGTTGACATGCCCCAACTTTTGATGCCATAGTATTGTGTCGTCTACCTTGACATTATTGCTTGTCTCTTGTCTTGCAATAAGATAACAATTATCATATGTTCTAGTACCTCATTCGACACACTCATTAGCTTCATTCGTAACTTTTCAACCATTCTTATTAAATTTCACCTCCAGATTGTCATTACACAATTGGCTCATCAATTTATCCATTAAACCTTCAATCGTGTAAGACATTTCTTAAAGTTTGGACATCCTGGAACATCCAAGATTTCTTTTCTAATTCTTTTATTCCCACCTCCATAAGTTACGTTAACTTCATTGAATAACTCACAGTTCTTTAGAAACTCCTTTGTATCTGTCATGTGGTGAGAACATCCACTATCAAAGTACCAAAAACCTGCAATGTTAGTTCTTAAAGCATTTATCACAACATTATAAGTTTCAACATGTTTGGGATCTCAAACTCTTTTAAAATATTTTTACATTTCAGCTCAGAAATGTTGCTTTGAATGTTGTTAGAAATGTTGGACAACATTTTAGGCAACATTTCGCTCACAGAATTCTGAAGTTTGAAAACAATACGGTTTAAAAAAAACCCAGGGGAGTTACAATGACGGTGTAACACCCCATTTCAACCGGAGTCGGAACGGGATTACTGCTACATGGTTTGATTCCTAAATGCATTTTTAAGGAGTCGCCACCTAATTATTATAGTGAATTAGGACACTGAAAATGTAGCATAAAATACTACGAATGATCTCCATTTTAAAGGTCTGCGAAACTATGTGAGATTCTAGGTAAGGGTTCTTTATTATCCTAAAGGGAAGGGGTTAGGCACCCTCTAAGATCCGCTAACTTGCGGTTATCCGTTCAAACTTAGGCTTAATATTATTGTGCTAACATGCAATCTACAATTCTAAAGGTATTCTAATTATTAAACTAACAAAAAGATATTTAAACTAGGCATGCAAATATTTAAAATAGATAGATATTTAACAAGATAGTAATAAAAGCAAATAATCATAAAAGATGTAACGAAGAGAATTTAGCGACATTTCGCTTTTATTTTATTTTATGCTTTAACTTTGGGGTGCACTTAGTACTGCAAAAAGACACTTAGTAAAAGAATTAGTAAATAATAAAATAAATTAACAAATAAACACAACTTATGTATATATATATATATATATATATATATATATATATATATATATATATATATATATATATAGATATATTTTTATATAGTGTGGGCTCATTTAGTGTTATGCCAAGGATACTAAGACATGAGAAACCAATATCACATTTACATGGTCGACTCGCCTCCTGAACGATACTATGCATTCTCGTCTAATCTTTTCACTTTTCTCCGCCCACATATTCCGTCTCACTTACCACTGGGGCCTCGGATCGACGGATAAATCCTTCGTAGGCCAGTGTAGTATCAAGTTCAAAATCAGTAAAATACCAAGTGTAGAATTATATTTAAAAATAAGTAAAATACGAAATGTAGCATTATATTTAAAAATAAGTAAAATACCAAGTGTAGCATTATATTTAAAAATAAGTAAAATACCAAGTGTAGCATTATATTTAAAAATAAGTAAAATACCAAGTGCAGTAACTTGTTCAAAAATCAGTAAAATACCAAGTGTAGTAACTTGTTCAAAAATCAGTAAATAAATTAACCCAAATAGCCTAAAATTCATGCAGAACCCAATGAGCAATGGACAATTCCATCGATAAGGCGGTTCACGACGATATGGCAAGCCTAAAGAGCGAAGGTCTAAACAAGAGCAGTGATCAGGACAACACAACCGTCCAGAAACAAACCTCAAAGCAAAAGAAACAATAGTCAGTGATACAACAACCACAAGTAATGCAACTAAGTTTGCCGAAAATGTCGACTAAAGCCAACAATAATACCCAAATAAACAATAGCGAAAAGCAGTATAAAACGGACAACCATGAGCGAAACAGTGGTCAATGGCGCAAAGAAACAAGAGGAAACGAGCAAAACCACGATTGTGGCTCACGAGCGATGGAAACAACCAACGTCGCCGGAGTCTTAAAACTCCGGCAGATGCCCCAAAAAACATAAAACCAGCCCATTAACCAAGATAACAACCGATGCCCGAAATGCAGTCAAGAGCAACGTCGCCGGAGTTTTCAGAACTCCGGTAAGACGCGACGCAAAAAATCAGAAAATCAGTTAACCCGAATCACAACACATAATCATAACAAAAGAAAAACAGCGTCTCCGCCAGTCGCCGGTGGTCAGCTCCGGCGAGGCAGAGACGACAAAAGGGATACAGGGTATGGGGAGTTCGACGAGAGCAGGTGATGCCGACGGGTGCAAGGCAGTGACGATGGTTCAACGACGGGGTTGGTGTTGCTGCCGAACTCCGGCGTCGTGAGTTCGCCGGAGTCAGCGACGGAGACAATGCGAGGGGGAGGGTAGATGTATGGCGTGGGGGGCGCTGGGTGTTTTAAAAGGAGGGTTCGCCGGAGTTTGGAGCTCCGGCGAAAGGGGCGGCGGCGACGGGAGAGGGAAGGGGCTGAGGGAGAAGGGAGACTTTCTTTTCCTTTTTCTGAAATGAAAAATGGGCTCCTCCTGCGACTGTGGGCTGTGATCTCTTGCTTTATTGTCTGCCCCCTCCTTTTTTAATAAGGGGGGGAGGGATAATATTTGGGGGGGAAATGAAAGTGGTATTTGAAATTTAAAAGATGGGGGGAAAATAAGAAGGTGTTTGAAATTTAAAAATGGGGGGAAATAAAAAGGGGGTGTTTGGATGAAATAGAAATGGTGTTGAATTGGAATGATTCGGATTGGGTTCCGTACTGGACTGGTTTGACAAAATGTAAAACGGGTTAATTATTTAAAAGAAAAATTATTTAACAAGATGCAAAATTATAAAAATGTAAATGCCGATGCAATAATAATAAAATACAATATTTAACAAACGTTTAATGTCTAATTAAAATTAAAGCCGGATGTCAATTAATTATTTAAAGAAACGCAAATATTATTAAAATAAACGACGGTGTAGTAATAATAGAAACATAACATAACGCTTAATTTAAAAATATAAAGATAAAAAATGCAAAAAAAAGATGATTAGAATGCGGTGTCCTAAAACACATAAAAATGCGACAAATATGCGAAAAACGGGTCAAAATTGACTGTCAACAGCATGTCCCTCTTTGTACGGAGATGATGGAAGAGTCTTCGGACAAAGATGTTGACTCATAGCCAATTTTGTCCTGTTTTATAAACTAAAATTCAAAAGTAGGGATGATACAGACCCAAAATGTCCCAGTGTCAAATTATGATGACACTGGGTCGTTGTGATGCGAAAAAAAATAAAAAGCAAAACTGACGCTGATTTAAAAATGTCCCAGTGTCGAATCATGATGACACTGGGCTGCTGCAATGCTAGAAAATAAAAGTAAAGCTGACGCAGATTTAAAAATGTCCCAGTGTCGAATTACGATGACACTGGATTGTTGCGATGCTAAAGTAAAAAGTAAAGCTGATGCAGATTTAAAATTTGTCCCAGTGTCGAATTATGATGACACTGGGTTGCTGTGATGCTGAAAAATTAGAGCAGGGCGGATGCTGATTCAAAATTTTGTCCCAGTGTCGAATTACGATGACACTGGGTTCCGTGGCGCTAGAAAATTAAAACCAAAGCGGGAGCAGATTTAAAATTTGTCCCAGTGTCGAATTATGATGACACTGGGTTCTGTGACGCTAGAAAAATTAAAACCAAAGCGGGAGCAGATTTAAAATTTGTCCCAGTGTCGAATTATGATGACACTGGGGTCATTGGCGTTGCAGGATGCTGGAGGAGAGCGGATCGACATTCGAGGTACAAATTGCTTCGGTTCGCCGTAAGAGATAGTTCCACGTTGTGCTCCCACTCCTGTAAATTATGGTTCCTGTAGGCTAAAACATTAATAACAATTAGTGCATAACTGTTAAGACAAAAAAAATGATAAAGCATGAACATATGAGAAATGTGATCATGTGAGAAAAAATGTCGTCCTAAGTAGACGTAGTTGCAGATGCTGAGATGAAATGACCGTCGTTGCGTAGATGCGATGCAGATGAAGCTGTTGCATAGACATAATGAAATAACGTCGTTGCATAAACGTTATACGAGTGTCGTCGTTGCATGGACGAAATGCAGAGGTCATCGTTGCATAGATGAACTGTTGATGAAGCCGTTGCATAGGCATAATGAAAGGGACGTCGTTGCATAGACGTGATGCAGAGATCATCGTTGCATAGATGAACTGTTGATGAAGCCGTTGCATAGGCATAATAAAAGAGACGTCGTTGCATAGACGTGATGCAGAGATCATCGTTGCATAGATGAACTGTTGATGAAGCCGTTGCATATGCATAATAAAAGAGACGTCGTTGCGTAGACGTGATGCAGAGATCATCGTTGCATAGATGAACTGTTGATGAAGCCGTTGCATAGACATAATAAAAGAGACGTCGTTGCATATGGATGTCGTCGTTGCATGGACGAAATGCAGAGGTCATCGTTGCATAGATGAACTGTAGATAATGTTATTGCAGAGATAAAGTGTGTTGTGACCATTGGGTCGAGATGACGTCTTTGCCTGGACGTGTTGCTGCTGTTCCTGTAGAATAAATGCTCCTGCAAGCTAAGATTGAGAAAAATTAGTGTATAACTGTTAAAACAGAATGATAAATATATGATAAATGCAATTCTGTGAGTAGGGATGTCGTCCCTGTATGATATGTGGGGTGTTGTGAATGCTGAGATGTTGTCCTTGGGCGGACATGCTAGATGTTGCAACTGCTGAGATGTTGTCATCGTACAAACGTTTTGAATGCCGAGATGTTGTCCTTGCACAGACGTGCTGCAACTGCTCTTGTGAATTGAGGAACCTGCAGGCTGTAGAATATAAACCGAATAAAAATAATTAGAGTCGTAAAGTTATTGAGAAATGAGGATGAGAGTGGCCCTGTGAGCCAAATGACGCCTTGATAGACGCGTGCGATTGTGGCTTTGCGGGCTGAGCTGCTATGCGGAACTTCCTACAAAATCAAAGATAGACGCAATAATTAGTGCAGGGATATATAGATATGCAAAAACGAATGAATGAGGATAAAAATGTGGCCCTGTGAGCCGAGCTGATATGCGAAAATCCCCCTCAACGTTGCCAACTTTCCAGCCCTTGTTATCTGTACTCAAAAGAAAATTTGTGAGATTTGAAATGGGCTGTTGGTTTGTGCGGACTTTGTAGCTTTAACTCTGACCACTCGCACGCCCAATCTGTTCGGACCTGTAACCGTTGCCTGGCTTTATGTATTTGGCTACGAGAGCGTATTCGATAATATGCTATTAGGTACTGACTGCCTCTTCTTGCAGTGAAGTTTTTTTTTTTTTTTTTTTTAAAGCAGCCACAGTTTTGGCATAAGCGGATGTCGAATGGACGAGACCGAATTTGATATGGAAAACCTTTACTATCTTATCGCAGAGATTGGATGGAGTGTGCTTTGTAACCGGTAGAGTAAGGACAAAAGATTTTAGAAAGAGTTGGACTGAGTCCGATGTGGTCACCTACGTGTCTCGCCATAGAGATCAAGTAGATACATAATCTAGGAGCCTAGCCCTATTGAAGTTGGGTTCGTCGATTAGATTTCGAGTTTTTTTTTTGTTTTTGTTTTTGTTTTTTTTTTTTTTTTAAAAAGATGGGACCAAAGCTGATATGGCCGCCTATGCATTTTGCCAAATGAACCGGTTTAAGCCATAGTTTGCCGGTGACGGAGAATAAAGTAATTTTTAAGAGATGAAAAAAAAAGGATTTTTTAAAAGGTGGGACCGAGACCGAAATGGCCGCCTACGTATCCCGCCGTGGGAATCAGGTCGAACGTAGTTCATAAATGTGACAAAATAAGAGAAAATCGTTGTTTGAGATATGGGCTTTTCGAGTACCGCGCTGATAATGCAAGGAATAACACAGCCCCCGAGAACCAAGCAAGTGTAGCTCGTAATTAATACTAAGTGAATGCACAAAGTTGAAGTAGCAAAATACTGTAGTAAAGTGCACATAGCTGAAAGCAACAAACATTACAATAGCAGGCAGACTATATAGATATCAAATGCGCGTCCTAGCATGTTTGGGACCTCTTTTAATGCCAGAGGTGGGCCTAAACGCCAAATATGCGAGATTATGATAAGTAGGTCCAAGTCGTTAAACTGCAATGTTTTGTTGGAAATGGCGACCAAATGACGGTGCACTTTTTCCAATTCGACATGCTATGTTTAAGCTTGGATTTGTCTATCATTGTCACACTACACATAATATGCTGGTTGGTCGTTGGGTTGCGAAACCCGTCGACAAGTTTTGGCGTTTTCCTAATAGTGGCGTTGATACCAGGGATCAACCCACCTAAGGTCTATGCATGCATGACTTAATATAAAAGGGTGGTATAGCACTATCTTAAGTTTTCTAAGATTTTGGCTTACTGGACGCAAGGTTCCCGAGTGGACTACTCGAGCGAGAAGGCTACGCGGCCACCGGTTGGACCGGATTCTCCGCGTAAAATGCCACTCTCCTAAATTTGGGTATTTGAAAGAAATTTGCGGGTGTGCAAAGAGCACCTCACGTGTAGTGTGTGATAGTGTTAATTTTCCGTAAGGGAGGAAATATGAGCGGAATGCCAGTTTAAGGAAAGCAGTAAACAAATAGCAGTTAAGACAATATGCAAAATATTTATATGTAAAGCAGAATAATTTAGGCAAAACAATAAAAGCAAATAAGTGTAAAACATAAAGGAGGCAATTTAAGCAAAATAAAGAAAATAAAGCACAATAAATTAACCTATGTTTGTTGTGGTTAAGAACCTAAAATTCCCAGTGGAGTCGCCATGCTGTAACACCCCATTTCAACCGGAGTCGGAACGGGATTACTGCTACATGGTTTGATTCCTAAATGCATTTTTAAGGAGTCGCCACCTAATTATTATAGTGAATTAGGACACTGAAAATGTAGCATAAAATACTACGAATGATCTCCATTTTAAAGGTCTGCGAAACTATGTGAGATTCTAGGTAAGGGTTCTTTATTATTCTAAAGGGAAGGGGTTAGGCACCCTCTAAGATCCGCTAACTTGCGGTTATCCGTTCAAACTTAGGCTTAATATTATTGTGCTAACATGCAATCTACAATTCTAAAGGTATTCTAATTATTAAACTAACAAAAAGATATTTAAACTAGGCATGCAAATATTTAAAATAGATAGATATTTAACAAGATAGTAATAAAAGCAAATAATCATAAAAGATGTAACGAAGAGAATTTAGCGACATTTCGCTTTTATTTTATTTTATGCTTTAACTTTGGGGTGCACTTCCGGGTACCTGCAAAAGACACTTAGTAAAAGAATTAGTAAATAATAAAATAAATTATTAAATAAACAAAACTTATGTATATATATATATATATATATATATATATATATAGATATATTTTTATATAGTGTGGGCTCAGCTAGTGTTATGCCAAGGATACTAAGACATGAGAAGCCAATATCGCTACGGCTGCGGTCGACTCGTCTCCCGGTGAACGATACTATGCATTCTCGTCTAATCTTTTCACTTTTCTCCTCGCCCACATATTCCGTCTCACTTACCACGGGGGCCTCCAGATCGACGGATAAATCCTTCGTAGGCCAGTGTAGTATCAAGTTCAAAATCAGTAAAATACCAAGTGTAGAATTATATTTAAAAATAAGTAAAATACGAAATGTAGCATTATATTTAAAAATAAGTAAAATACCAAGTGTAGCATTATATTTAAAAATAAGTAAAATACCAAGTGTAGCATTATATTTAAAAATAAGTAAAATACCAAGTGCAGTAACTTGTTCAAAAATCAGTAAAATACCAAGTGTAGTAACTTGTTCAAAAATCAGTAAATAAATTAACCCAAATAGCCTAAAATTCATGCAGAACCCAATGAACAATGACGATTCACCGAACGATGGCGTTCACGGAACGAGCAAGTCCCAAAAGCGATGCGTTCAAACAGTAGCAGTGGATCAGGACAACACAACCGTCCAGAAACAAACCTCAAAGCAAAAGAAACAATAGTCAGTGATACAACAACCACAAGTAATGCAACTAAGTTTGCCGAAAATGTCGACTAAAGCCAACAATAATACCCAAATAAACAATAGCAAAAGCAGATAAAACGGACAACCATGAGCGAAACAGTTGGTCACGGAGCGCAAAGAAACAAAGAGGAATGAGCAAAACCACGCGATTGTGGCTCACGAATAAAGTGAAAACAACCAACGTCGCCGGAGTCTTAAAACTCCGGCAGATGCCCCAAAAAACATAAAACCAACCCATTAACCAAGATAACAACCGATGCGAAATGCGATCAAGAAACGTCGCGGAGTTTTCGAACTCGGTAAGACGCGACGCAAAAATCGAAAATCGCTTAACGAATCACAACACATAATCATAACAAAAAGAGAAACCAGCGTCTCGCGATCGCCGGTGGTCACTCGGCGAGGCGAGGCGACAAAGGTGGTATGGGAGTTCGACGAGAGCAGGTGATGCCGACGGGTGCAAGGCAGTGACGATGGTTCAACGACGGGGTTGGTGTTGCTGCCGAACTCCGTCGTGAGTTCGGCCGAGTCGACGAGACAATGCGAGGAGGGTAGATGTATGGCGTGGGGGGCGCTAGGTGTTTTAAAAGGAGGGTTCGCCGGAGTTTGGAGCTCCGGCGAAAGGGGCGGCGGCGACGGGAGAGGGAAGGGGCTGAGGGAGAAGGGAGACTTTCTTTTCCTTTTTCTGAAATGAAAAATGGGCTCATCATGCGACAGTGGGCTGTGATCTCTTGCTTTATTGTCTGCCCCCTCCTTTTTTAATAAGGGGGGGATAATATTTGGGGGGAAATGAAAGTGGTATTTGAAATTTAAAAGATGGGGGGAAAATAAGAAGGTGTTTGAAATTTAAAAATGAGGGGGAAATAAAAAGGGGGTGTTTGGATGAAATAGAAATGATGTTGAATTGGAATGATTCGGATTGGGTTCCGTACTGGACTGGTTTGACAAAATGTAAAACGGGTTAATTATTTAAAAGAAAAATTATTTAACAAGATGCAAAATTATAAAAATGTAAATGCCGATGCAATAATAATAAAATACAATATTTAACAAACGTTTAATGTCTAATTAAAATTAAAGCCGGATGTCAATTAATTATTTAAAGAAACGCAAATATTATTAAAATAAACGACGGTGTAGTAATAATAGAAACATAACATAACGCTTAATTTAAAAATATAAAGATAAAAAATGCAAAAAAAAGATGATTAGAATGCGGTGTCCTAAAACACATAAAAATGCGACAAATATGCGAAAAACGGGTCAAAATTGACTGTCAACAGTCCCAGCGTTCGAAGACCGTCCGCTATAACTGTGGGTGTGTGTTAGAATAAATGATATACACGTGATATACACTAATGTATATCACGGTAAGTCATGTCCAAAGAAGATAATGGCCCATCGGTGTACAAGGCCCATCACGGGCAGAAACAGTGGCCCAACTGAGACCAATAGTTGGTGTATATTTGGTATATATTATATAGTAGTATTGTACCTTAATTAGTCTTGTACACTTTACCATAATTGTATTATTAGTCTCCAAATAGAATAAGGATTTAGAAGTAGAATATGAATATGATTCTTCTATTTTTTTTCTTCTTATTTGTAAAGTGTATGTCTTTCAATCAATGAATATAATCAATAAATTATTTCTTTCACAGACAATGACGCACGAAACAGAAAACTCGAGCGTTGAAAATGGTTCCAACAATGTTGGTGGTCCTTCCAAGGTTGCATCTGCATCGCACCCTCATGGGAAAAACCAGAGAAATTTACTGGGTTAGATTTCAAGCGATAGCACGCAAAGATATTGTTTTACTTGACAACTTTGAGTTTGGCCTCCTACTTGACTGAAGATCCTTCTATAATAAAGGAGAAAGAGAATCCACATCAAGTGTCTACCGTGGAAGCATGAAAACACTTTGATTTCGCAAGAATTACATTCTTAATTGCCTCGGTGATTCTCTCTACATATTAATCTGCATATAAAAGAATCTAAATGTTTGGCCTTCGGTTCATGCTTAAATATCCTTTTGGAGATCACTTTGTTCCCTTTTTTTGTATTGGGAAGCTACTTTCAAGTAGAAGGGTTAGTTTAATATCCAAAAACTAATCATTACTTAGAACGTTTTCACAGACACATATGCATTCCCCTAGTCCCAATCTAGCGTTGTGTGGAAGTGAATGTTTTTCCTTTGCTGCATTTTGCATAATGTTTCGTCATATCAGGTTATTTGTTGAGCTTACTTAACACAAATGCACGTTTAATGCATTAGAGAAGAGTGTCATATATCCAACTCTTTTCAAAGTTTACGGAGGGAAATTTTCAATTAATTGTCTTAGCAATTTTTTAGTTTCCGTTTTCCTTTTCGAAGTTCAGAATGTATGGTGCTCTGTTGCAGGTGCAAAAGATAAAAATATATATGTCGTAGAGACAATCATTATTAGGAATAAATTTACTTGAACATATTCATATTATTAATAAGATTAATATATTTATGACATTTATAATTATTAAATTATTATTTGATTGTTTATAATTATTCATTAATGTGCATCTCTTAAACTTACGTTGTCATTAATAGAGTGAGATATTGATGATAGAGCGTAACTCTCAAAATAGCTTCGACTAATGATCATCGAGAATGAGATATCGATGATATGTTATAAGTCGACATTTGGTCTGCATCACATTCTTGGAGAATGTAGTATATCTCACCTGCTTCTAGTAATGGTTACTAGTGATGGACACATTGATATTTTTGAAAAGTATCGGTATACCCTACTGATAAACTATTTATTGTACATGTCTAGAGTGTTATCAGCGTGTGAGAGATAAAAGTCCTTTGACTTGTGGCTCTACCACCCAGTCAATTTTGTTCCACTTAATCCCTCTTTCATGGTTACGCACCTTGTTTACAGAGTAATATATTTTGACCCTGTCCTAAGCTTAAACTCCTTATAGGATAAGATACAGCTTGTGTTGGGTGCATTATGATGTCAACTAAGGTGATAGTTAAGCCAAGAATATGATTCATTCCTCGATTGGATATTCGAAAGAGCACTCAACTTCTTTAAACTCCTTATAGGATAAGATACAACTTGTGTTGGGTGCATTATGATGTCAACTAAGGTGATATTTAAGCCAAGAATAGGATTCATTCCTCGATTGGATATTCGAAAGAGCACTCAACTTCTTAGTGATATTAGGTCGACCAAGTCATTGTCCAATGCAAGAGACATATTTAAAATATGATCTAGTTGTCGACTAATATAGATGAGATAAAGTGATCAAGCCATTTGAATAGACACATGGCAAATCCTAAGCTTGATCGAGTGTGTCGTGAATGAAAGAAATTTATCATTTCACATAAAGGTTATGTTTGCTCGATTCGTGTAAACGTACTTCACATATTGAGTTCATCGTACGGCGTAGTCTAGGAGTTCTGTATGGACCTTAATTGAATTAGTGTCAATATATGTGTTATACCCCGTATTTCCTGAGTATGTACGTGAGGGCGTACGTATATAAATTTAAGCCTTAAGGTTTGGCAAGGTTCAAAAATTTGGGCACAAGTGCCAAAAAGAATCGTTTTTCGACGAAACGTTTTACTAAACTTGCGAAGGGAAAATTCCGGCTATGTCATTTCTAATTTTTGCGGATTTTTCCGAGAGACGAAACATTTTGGACCAACGGGAGGGTGACATGTGTCACCCTCACATTGGAAGGACTTGGGGCGGCAAGATGGACGAAAGGGGTCAAGGGGGTTGGTAGGATATTTTGTGCAAGTTGTTGTGGTAGATGGATAAGGTACACATGGTTAAAATCTAGCCCTACACTTGCCTTACACTTGGATTGCTCTTGGCCATTGGTTGGCCATTGGTTGACCTATAAATACCCCTTTAAGTTGAAGACTTTCTTCATCCAAACTTGAGCATTTCACTAAGTCTCAAACTACTCCCTCCCTCTTGAGTTCGTCCGCCACACCCTCCCCCTTTGTTGAGGCCTTTTGGCCGAGAGAAATACCCTCCCCCTTTGTGAGCCCTAGCCGAGGCAACCCCCCCTTTTGCCTAGTTGGTTTCGTATATACCCCCCCTTTTGTGGTATAGAAATACTCTCCAAGTATTGTTATAATACCCAAATACCTTGGCCCAAATACCTTGTAGTATTCCCAAGGTTACCTCTATACGAAAGCCCGGAAAATACTATTATACTTTCCCTCAGTCACAAAAATGAAACCCTAAGGAAAACCTTCATAGTCGGTTGAAGTGTTAAGTAGAAGTTGCGTAGAACTTCTAAGGGTTGTTTGGAGCGGGTTGGAGCGCACGGAGTAGGAGCTTAACGTTGCTCAGGAGCGACATTTTTACTTGGATAATTTTGGGCTTACCGAGGTAAATAATCCTATCCTTCTAGTGTAATTGGAAATTACATACTGTAGTAGTATTGAAATGAATATAAGATTCATAGAAGAGAATTGAACTGTAATAGAAGGATATTACAGTAAAGATTTGAACTGAAATCACATCAGAAGAATAAGTAGAAGATTAAACTGTACTTACATAGGACTGTATTTACAGTAGACTTATAACCGTATTGGTTGAATGTTCTGCGAGTAGCATAAACTACTTGGAAGGTGGACAAGGCTAGCCGGGTTATAGCCGTGGAGCGTTTTGCTTATAGTCGATAATCGTCGCGAGGTATGTGATTCTTCCTATACTCTTGAGCATGATATTTTAAAAGAATATATATATAGTACGGTAGACGTACGTGTGTTAACAGAACGTAGTTGTACGGCAATGTCTTTTGACTTAAGCCTGAATAATAAGAACCTTGAATGTATTTCAAAAGAATTAAGAAACCTTTTTTGGAAAGAAGAGTAATATTTGGTTTTGAAAACATAAGAGTTATACTAGCTTTATGGGAAGTTAGGTATAACGTCTTAAGAGAGATAAAAAGAATGGTTTACTGATTTTTTAGAAGTTAAGAGACTTAATCTTAAAAGATAAGAGACTTGACTTAATTGTATTGATATGAATTTTGTTAAAAGTGTGAAACCTCATTCGTGAGTAATGAGTACTTGGTTTTAAAAGGAATAATGTTTTAATGATTTCGAAAATCAGAATGAGTATCGACAAACCACTGCAGCGTTAATAAAGGAAAATGTATTGAATAATTTGTATTAAAACCAGTAGAAACCTCCATCTGCATAGAAACTAAGATGAGACAAAATGATATTACATTTCCTAGATCATGGCTGCTTAATAAGATCGATTATAAACAAGAATAACCTACTCATATATAAGGCATATGTTTCTCAATTGTTTAAAAGAGAATTATGTTTTAAAGGATTAAAACTATGAACTACGAAACCTTTTCGAAAAGGAGAAACTTGACCATTTGAAATTAGGCAAACTTGAACGTTTGGAAAATAATGTTGTTACTTGATTTTTCAAAGGGAAGTGTTTTGGTTTACTTAAAAATGTGAGTCACTCTATTTTTATACTACGGATATCGGGTGACTTTTATAAAAGGAATGGATCTCTTTAAAAAGGAATTTAACGTACGTAGTACTTTAGGGTTAAAACCCGGACTTTGATATAAAATGAAAGTACCTTGAGTTGTGTATAACTTGCCTATGCTTGTTGTTGTATAACTTGCCTATGCTTGTTGTTGTGTAACTTGCCTATGCTTATTGTGATAGCCTTTGTTGTGCAAGAATTGTGTTTCTATACTACCGCGTCTCTCGATGGAGGGCCGGTTGACTTGTTGAGAACTTACTTGGACGTACCCGCAGTGACGGAAGATTCCACGGGTATGCTTCCATTATTATTGTTACATGGGCATGTCTACACCGATGATGGATTCTGTGGACATGTGACCACTATGGTTATTTATGGCGAAGTATCGTGACTTACGGTTGTGATCGGGTGCGTAGCCTGTTTACTTGCCCCGCCCACGTGACGCAGTGGATCTGGTATAGGTTATTGCACTTGCCACGCGTCACCTTCGCGCGGCGATCGTGACTTACGGTTGTGATCGGTGCGTAGCTCGCTTACTTGCCCCGCCGCCTACGTGGCGCGGTGGATCTGGTATAGGTTATTGACTTGCCACGTGTCGCCTTCGAAGTCAAGATAGTGACGAAGTCTCGTGATCTGACCTTGGTACACAGTAGTTAGCCTCGTACTTGCCCGGCCGCTACGCGTGGCCGGCCTTGGTATCTGGTAGTCGGCTTTCGTACTTGCCCCGTGTCAGCTTCGTGGTTTGGTTGTATTGTATTGATAGTACGGCTTTGGCATCAGGTAGGACTTGGTGTTCAGGTGTACTTCTTGGTGTTATCATATCATCGACTGCCGGCAGTGAGGAAGGTATTCCACGGGCATGATTGATGTTATGGGCGTGAGACCCATAATTATATTTGAGTAATGACTTGGAGGGCGTGAGTCCCTGACTTGATATAACTGTTATATGTGTGTACTGTAGTTTGGTTATCATACATGTCTCCTGCTTATATAGACTATTGTGATTTCATTTACAGTATTTACAGTTTCACATACTTAGTACCTGTTGTACTGACCTCCTTCGGGGGGCTGCGTTCATGCCGCAGGTAGAGGTACATCGGTTGTCGATCCCCGCTTTAGGATCACACTTCAGCGTATTGGGAAGCTCCGTTCCTTCGGAGGCTTATCTTTTGGTATGTTACCCTGAGTCTGTAGGTTCTTGTACATTCAGGGGTATGGCGGGGCCCTGTCCCGTCATAGTTGTTATAAAAATCTTAGAGGTCTGTAGCACTGTTGTGGGCAGGGTTGTAAGGATTGTAACTGTTCAAATGTTTATGTATATATATGTTGAAAGGCAACCGTTTTGGTTGACCTATTTTCTTTTATCTTGATCCATATCTATTTATATGTTTAAGTTTTTATTTCCGCTGGATTTTCTATGATGTTGTATCACTAGGGTGCCCGGGGTAAGGCACCAGTCGCGGGCCCGGGTTCGGGTCGTGACAATATGAAGGCATATAGGTCACACTATGTCGATTGTCTCATCGGTCTAAGGGTGTATTGAGAAAGTATTAAATATTCGATTGGAATCGAGATATTTAAATTGATAATAACTATGGGACAATTTCTATTTGATGGAAATTATTTAATTAAGTCAAAATTGAATTTTGAATTTAACTAAATGTGCTGAATATATTAACGAAATAAGGAACGTCACTGGACGTAAGGCGCCGTAGCGCCTACTAGGCTGAGTCGCGACGCTGACCCGACAGTGGACCCAGTCGGACTGGCCCACTGCACCTCGGTTTTTGGGCCAGACTTAGAGCCCAACCCTAATCCACTTTTGACCTGAAATTAATTATATATACAACACTAACCTCATTGATATTAGACTAATGATTTATTAAATAATTATAGACTTAGAGTTTAGAATAAAACTTTCTCAAACCTCTGCCAAGATTTTCTGGCTTTCTTAACAGAGGAATACACCATAGCAAGGTGCTTGCAATCGAAGGGAACAATCGCGTGTTCGCCCTTAGTAGAGATTCCAGATTAAACAACCTATAAGTATTCTTGTTTAAGTCTTTACAAGTTTCGAGTGTCATATAACCATACAAGAAGAAATTGTTGGGTAAGTAAATAAAATTTTAAACTTCCGCTGTGTCATACTTGTATGATTTTGAACGCAACAAAACCCTACAGTGGTATTGTTGTGATATTTCTGTGCGCTAACGCAAGTGTACGTATCACTTAAGTAATAAAGTCTGTAAGACCGAGTTATCGTCCACAGACACTGGTTTGTCAAGTACCGAATATCTAATCTATGGTATCTATTTGGTTAACGTTGTTTTGTTTGAGAATTTTAACTAAGAATTAAAACTAAATAAATTGTAGAAAATAAACTAATTATGATAATACTTCGGGTTTAAGACAGTTATGAAGGGAATTAGGGTTTTCAATCTCCTCAACTATCAACTCTTTCACTAATTAATGCAAGACTAATGATTATTCTCCTTATCAAGATAGCAAGTTAATGAACATGCTCTATATTTCGGTTAGGACATATAAAAATTCAACCTTATGCAGAAACCTTCTATATTTTTATGAAAGGTTTTACCACACAGGAGGATTAAGAGCAATAACCTTAAACACTACACAAGTATCGGGGTACTTTCGTCCACGATTTTAACCTATGTCTAAACAACTACAGCATATTCAAATCTCCCTTTTCAGATCTCTATTCGAAATCATATAAGTTATGACAATTAGTGATCAATTAATTATCATACAATCATAACAAGTTGAATAGATCTTAATATAGCTGAAGAAGAAATCAATAACTATGCATCAATTCATGAAAAGAGTTTTAAGTTGATTTGACGGAAAACCCTAATAAAAAATTAGTTCCTAGACATTGTAATGCTAAGAACTAATTTAATATCCAACATAGACTGAAATAAAACAAAGGAAAGAAAAAACACTTGAACAAAAGTCTCTAATTGTAGTTTTGCCTCCTTTCTTGCCTCCTTCAAAGTATGATATCAGATATGAGAGGGTTCCAAGGTTTTATATATGAGCCAAACTTCATTTCGTACCATTGTACCCTTATGAAATTTCGGCCATTTTTTTTTTCAAAAACACGCGCCGGCGTCGCGGTGCTGCTGCCAAGCGCCGCAGCTCTAATTCAGCCGAGAACCACTGTAGCTCACTGGAATTTTTGCGCCGTGGCGCTTAGCACGGTATTTAAATTTCTTCAGCTACTGGAATTTTTACGAACCGACTCTTCATTTTTCGGCCGCGGCTGAGCAAGCGCTGCGGTTCTTCTTGCCTTGCGCCGCGGCGTTCCTTCCCTTTCTGATTGCATTTCGCCTGATTTGTTCTATTCTTCTCGGTGCTTCTTCGGTTTATTGCTTAGTCTTTGCTTGTGCAATTTCATCTTCAAACTCAGCTCATTTCATCCTCAATTCAGTATTTTCTCCTTTAGGACCGATGTGACTCAAAAGAAAGAAAAACAACCCTAACACTTTACTAAACGCAAACGAAAAGAGGAAAATACTCACTAAAATGGACTCAAAAATATATATAAAATAGACTCAACAAGTATCAGAGCTCAGGTTGGTTCAATGGTTATATAACAATTGAATAAAATAATAATATGAGTTGAACATAAAATTGGTTTTCAAACTTAATTGAAACAAGGCTTCTTGAAATTTTACATTTCTTGATTGAACGGTTAACCTTTTGATGTCACCCTAAACTATCAACTATGCTAAATCGAGGAAGTCATTCCGTTCTAACTCGGACTAAGCCGAAGTGCAGATAACCAGTTCATTGCGAACATAGTGCATGGTGAATAACATGTAGGAATAGATGATGGTCGATATGTGCGTTATTGATAATGGTGGGTGATGATAAATGATATGTGATCTGATCCCTAAACTGGATTTAGGGTTTGGACAATTTTTAGAATATCAACACGGATACGTTCTGTCAGGACGTTGGTATCGCGACCCTATGGTAGGGCATCGCGGTGCCTGCTAAGGTTTTAAGGCGGCGGCGCGGCTCCTATCTGAGATCCGTGATTAAAAGCTTCGTTTTAAAATTTTGTACTTACTGGACAGTAGGCGTCGCGACTCCATGGTGGAGCGTCGTGCCCCTAATGCACTATAGGAGCCGGAGAACTTCTGCCTTACCAGTGCCGCGGCCCTAATGATCAGCATCGTGGCGGCGCCCCAGCTCCATGGGGGAGCACCGCATCGCTAATGCATTGTAGAAGCCAAAGGCTTCTACTTCACTGGAGCCGCAACCCTAATGGTTGGCGCCGCGGCGCCACTGTCGCGCCCCTTTTCGGCCGCGACTTTATTCTAGCGAACCCTGCTTAAATAAAAAAAAGGTTAGAAAATAAAAAGTGCTAAATGTTAAAAAAGGTGCTAGAATATTAAAAGTGTTAAAAAGGGCTAGAAATGCTAAAGGGTTAGTGCTAGGGTTCGCGGAGTCGCCACCTAATTAATTTGGTGAATTAGGACACCTAAATGTTAACTAGTTTAAAGTAAACATTAACTCCATTTTAATGGTCTGCTAAACTTAATGAGATTCTGGATAAGGATTCTTTATTATCCTAAAGGGAAGGGGTTAGCCACCCTAAAGGATCCGCTAACTTGCGGTTGTCCGTTCAAACCTAGGGTAATTATTATGCTAAGATGCTTGTTTTAAAAAGTTTAAGTGAAGAGGTGCCTGCAAATTTAAAAAGTAAAAAAGATGCATTCTTTTATAACCTGAAAAGGTTTATAAGATTTATTTATAAAGTTAATTTTCGAAAGAGATCATATAAAGTGTTATACATAAGAAGTTTAAAAAATATAACTGTGCAAAGTTGACTTAGTGATTAAAAGTAGGCCTTTATTTGCAAAGTCGGTGGATAATAAATTATATAGTATTAATGAAAGAGTTATTAATTCTCTTAAGATGCATTAGTCTCGTGATTAGATGTTCAAAAATAAGTTAAGCAAGCTAGAATAATTAACTTAATGAGAAGCACATTTCTAGTATCGAACTATTTTCTAATAGCGACTTTAGACTATTCTAAATATATTAATGTTAGAGTAATGTTAGACAAGTAATTACAACAAATGAAATGGAAAAGGATATGAATTAATAAGGATGACTCGAAGAATGGCGATGTCCTTTCGCCGCGGTTTGGAATTTTCCTATGCAAGGTGGATGCACATAAATGCGGGCCTTCATTTGAAGTAGCTCAAGATGAGTCTCGCCATGAGACTCTTTGTTGCTCCGGTGCATTTCCTTCTCCGGGCAGCGAACCGGGGCAGCGTATCAAGTCGTCGATCCGCTCGGAGGTTTTGTGCTATGCGATTTGAAAGATGCGGCTTTTGGCCGATTTACGGACTAGTATTAAAAGAAAAGGGCTTCGAACTTCTGTTCTTGCTCTTAGGTTGCTAATTTCAGGTTGATGTTTAAAGGGTTTGCTACTGTGAGAAGATTTCGGTGTTTCTACTGATTGCTCTCTTTTTCTGGACGAGGGTCCATCTCTATTTTGTGACGCTTTTGCCGAATCTTCTCCTGCCTCTGTGTAGATTATCGTTCGACTTATATAACCTTCGATTGGGTTCTAATTTTAGTTCAGCTTAAAGGCTGATTTTTGTCAATATTTCGTACCCATTTGGTATTGATTCTGGACCATTTTAAGGGCTGATTCGTGGACGATTTTAGGAAAGATTTGGTATGCTTTGTTATTATGGTAAGTTTGAAAGAGGGATTTGAAAAGATTTTGGGGATATTAATTCTGGTACGCGATTTGAGGAGAAGATGTGCGATTTGGAAGGAGACAAAAGGGAGGTATTATTGACTCGCCGGATTTTCCGGCGAGGGTCTCGCTTGCTGTCGGCGGCGTGGATGAGAGAGTTTGAGTTTAGGGTTAGGTTTGGTAGAGGAGGAAGTCTGGGTAAGGGGAAGGCGTTGCTGGACGAGGGGAAAGTTAAAAGGGGCTGGGGAACTGGGCGTGGGCTTTGGACTGGTAAAGGGGAAATAAAGGCTGAAGGTGCTGGGCCTGCGGACGTGGAGTGGGCTGCTGGTGTGGGGAAAAGAAATGGGCTGGGAATTAAGAAAATAAATGAGGGAGTTGGGCTGCAGGTTTGGCAAGGGAATTAGTTTAAAGTGTTTTGTTTTAGGCATTAGTTTAAGTATTAGGTATTTAATTAGTGGTAAGTTATTTAGATTGTGGTTAAATTATTTAGGTGCTTTATTAATTTAAGTTGGGTTTAAATTATTACAAAAATAAAGACGGGTGTGCTATTTAATTAGTGCTTAATTTTTTACAATGCGACGCCGTTAAAAATCTTGATTTATTATGCGTATTTTGCGACGTAAAAATTGCGGTTCTACAAAAGAAAATGTTTAATTTATTGGTTATTGATTTAAGGGGATGTACAAAATTGGGTGTCAACAGCCACCTGTCCAGAAAACAAAAAAAAAAATCAGAGTTCTGAATGTTTAACCCACGATTATTTTATATAGTATATTATTTGATAAGTATACTGTTTGTGTGTTAAATGTCAATATGTTTGTCATTTAAATTACTATAATAGCGTCTGCAAATAATTATCTGGGTAGGCGGCACCCAGTATGTTTTAAACCGCTTAATATCATGATTGGAAAGGCGATACCCAATATGTGCTTAGTTGACTTTGCATGATAGTTAAGATGCTTTATTTGATATAGCATGCTAGAGTTGATCTTGGTTAAAACCCTAAATTAAAATGTTCCCCAAATTTAATACAAGTCTCATTTAAAATGAACGCGTCGTCCGTTATAATTAATTGTAGTGCAAAATCCTTTTCGGCGAGATGCGTATTTATGCCACAACATTTGCTCTAACTACGAGGACTCATACTATTTCATAGATGCATGTTAAATGTAGAAGTGTGTGATAAACCTTTATGAGTATTTACACCACATTATTTGCTCTATAAGATAAAACTCACTTAGTTACATAATTACAGTCGCATAACGGGGTTGACTTGCTAAGCTGACTTAACGCCACAACGTCGAACAAGCCGAGGACGCAAATCAATTTTTTGGAATATTCGATCAAACAAGAGTTACAAATTGTTTGTAATTGGTTTGGAGACCTACCAGGTTGTGCTGTTGAAGTTATCAGCCACACCAAACACAGAGATAGCATGAACCTGGATCTTGACCCATTATGACCATAGTTGATATGAGTATGTGTTCTTCCTTGGGGTAGAAGAGTATGTTAAAATAGTGGGAGGGCTGGGAGCTAATTAAACTAAATGCCATGTTAATTAGTTAACGAATGTGTTCAATAGAAATTATATTAGAGTTTAGTTTCAAGTCTATCTATTTCTTCAGATTATATAAAATGTCGAATATATCGCTGAAAATGTTGGTCGAGACAAACAAGTTGACTGGAGCTAATTACTATGACTGGTTGAGAAATCTGTGATTGGTGTTAAGAATAGAAAGAATTGAGTATGTGTTAGATACAGTGTTCCCCACAGTCCCTGCAGACTCTGCTGAGTATGCCATGTTTGACAAGGTGGCTTATCAAAAACCTCTGGACGATGCTACCTCGACACAGTATGTAATGTTGTCCTCCATGACTATGGAGTAATAGAGGAAACATGAAAACATGGGCCCCAAGGAAATACTAGAACACTTGAAGAGTCTCTATAACTCACAGTCTCAAACAATGAAGTATGAACCGTTGAAAGACTTTTTCAAGTGTAAGCTGAACGAAAGGAGTCAAGTGTCAGCGCATTTTCTGAAGATGATTGGATTGATACAAAGGTTGGCTTCAATTGGAACGAAGTTGCCTATAAATGTCTCTGTCAACCTGATCCTGAATTCACTTCATGGTTCATTTGAGAATTTCATTGGGAACTTCAATATGAATGGGACCAAGACGAGTCTTCTAGAGCTTCATAACATATTGAAGACCTTTGAATTATCTACCTCTAAAGTAAAAGATGTGTTCATGGTGGGCTCATCTAGCAAGTTCAAATCCAAGGGTAAGAACATGCAGAAGAAGAAGGGTATGGCAGTTGCTGCACCCACAATTTTGAAACCTAGATGAGGTGTTCAGAAGAAGGCAAATGTATCTATAAATGTGTGCCTCAACTACAAGAAGAAAGGGCATTGGAAGAAGGACTGCACATCTCCAGGATGAGGCAAAACACTAGGTGCTTCTAGATCTACTGGACAAGGTATGTTTGTCATTAAAATAAATAAGTCTATAAGTAACTCTCACTACTGGGTATTGGATACCGTTTGTGGCTCACACATTTGTAATAATGTGCAGGGTCTGATTGACAATAGAAAGTTTATACCATGAGAGGTAGACCTGCGCGTTGGAAATGGAGCACGAGTGGATGTTGAACACGTGGGAACTTATATACTAGATTTACCTTCAGGCTTTTGTTTAGAACTAAATAATTGTTATTTTGTTCCCTCATTGACGAGGAATATTATTTTTATCCCAGTGTTAGACATTGAGGGGTTTTCCTCATTTATTGCCAATGGCAGTTATATACTATCTTTTAATGGTTTTGTTTGTGGAAATGCTCCGCTTGTGGATAGGTTGAATGTTCTAAACTGTAGTCGTGAAATTTTTAATGTGCAAAATTATCGAGCTAAGATAAGTAATCCAAGAAACCCCACCTACTTATAGCATTGTAGACTTGGTCACATCAATAAATTATGAATAACGAGATTAAGGAAGTTAGACTACCTGGAATTAGTTGACTTGGAGTCCTATGGTAACTGTGAATCTTGCTTTAGAGGAAAGATGACCAACAAGACTGATCGGTGTATTTTATATACACTTTTTGAGTCGTTTTTAGTTAGTCTTTTGTCCATTTTTGTACAAATACGTGTCGTCTTAGGATAAATTTTCTTTCTTTTGAGTCAAATTGGTTAAAGTGGCTCTTTGGCGGAAAAGGAGCGAAAAGAGGGCAAAAAGTGGAGGTTCCAGAGCTTAAAATGCGAGAAAGTGGCGAACTGAGCACGACATCGGGCAAGTGTCGCGCGCCAAGCAGCCAGTAACCAGCGCCCAACATTCGTGAGGCGCAGAGTTCCAGTACGCCTCCAGACAGCAGAGTGCAGCGCCGCGGCGCCTAATCTCCAGAACAGCGCAGAACTTCCGGCGCCGCGGCGCCAGTAGCAGGGCCGCGGCGCCGACGCGGGAAAAATCAGGTTTTAGACGAAATTATGGGCCAGGCCTGAAGGAAAACCTTAATGTCGGTTTGGAGGCTATAAAAAGAGAACCCTAGGCAGTTTTTAAGGGTTCCCTTCTTGCCAATAACACAACACATCTTGGAGTTCAAGATTGGAGACCATTACTTATTAATTTCTTTTCTTTCTTTTACTTTATTTCAGTTTTATGTTGGATATTGAATTAGTTCTTGTCATGTCTATGACTAGGAACTAATTCTAATATAGGGCTTTCCATGTCAATTCACTTGAACCTTATTTTATGAATTAATGCATGTTTATAGTTGTTCTTCTTATTGTTGAGATTTATCCAATAGATGAATTGATTGCTTGGTAATTACTTGATAATTAATTATCATTATTTATATGATTTCTAATCAAACTCCGAAAGGAGGAGGTTGTGACTATGCTGTAGTTGGGTAGACATAGGTCGAATTGGGGATGAAAATACCTCAATTACTTGTGTAGCATTAATAGGGTTTTTGTTCTTAATCCTCCTATAGAGTCATCCTTATCACCGAAAGGTAGAAAGGAGCGCTACTGGGGTTGAGTGTTTATATAGCCTTAACGGGAGTATAAAACGAATTAGTAAACCCGCTATCTCCAAAAGAAGAAGAACCATAGTTAATTGCATTAATAAGTAATATAAGTGGATAGTTGAGGAGACTTGGAAGCCCTATTTCCATCATCACTGAAGTAAACACATAGTTAATTAGTCTTTATAATTGTTAGTTATAATCAACAAACTCAAATATCGGTCACCAAATAGATAACAAAGAATAGAAGTTGGTACTTGAACACTAATCCCTGAGGACGATAACTCGGTCTTCAAAGACTATATTACTTGACTCGACAACGTGCACTTGCGTTAAAGTGTGTGCATTAAATCGCGCATCAAGTTTTTGGCGCCGTTGCCGGGGATTGGCGTAGTTCAATATCAATTTTATCTATTCTTAATTTCTAATTTGGTTTTTTATTTTTCTTATTTATTTATTTATTACGTTTTTTTTTATTATTTGTGTGAGAACCAGTTGCCGTGATCCGTTGTTGGTTTTGATTCATCTCAGGGATCCTGAAGACATGGATTACTACTATCAATATGATAAAGCTCCAACCCCACAAGAAAAGAGGGAAGAGTTACGAGCAGCCATACTCAGTTTGACTAGGTATCAAACTCAGTTCATGGACGAAACGAGAATGTCCTTGAAGAAGTTGGAAACGCAAATAGGACAACTCGCGGTCATGTTGAACAACGAAATGCAAGAAAAACAATCTGCACATATGGGAGGAAATATGGAAGCACAATGTCAGGCGATTGACCTGAAGAATGTCGAATCAGTGGAGATGGAAAGTTCGCAGCAGCAGCAGGGCCGCGGCGCCAAAGATCCTGAGACAGTGCAGAAGTCTGAGCGCCGCAGCGCCCATGAGCAGGGCCGCGGCGCCCAGAGCCCAGAAGCCGAAAAAGTGTTAGAAGCTGTTGTGAACGCACCCCAGGTGAAGATACCATATCCCCAGAGGCTAAAAACATGTGCTCTTAACAAGCAATTCTCAAAATTTGTGGAAATTCTCAAACAATTGCAACTCAATATCCCGTTTGCTGAAGCACCAGAGCAGATGCCGAGCTATGTAAAGTTCATGAAGGATATTCTTAGCAAAAAAAGGAGGATAGAGGACTACGAAACAGTGGCGTTGACTGAAGAATGTAGTGCCATCCTACAGAGAAAATTACCTCAGAAATTACAAGATCCAGGGAGCTTCACCATACCATGCACCATTGGAAAGTTTGAATGTCAGCAAGCATTGTGCGATCTGGGGGCAGGCATAAATCTGATGCCTTATCTAGTTTTCTGCAAACTTGGAATGGGAGAAGTCAAACCTACAAACATCACTTTGCAGTTAGCTGACCGCTCCATAGTCCATCCTAGAGGAGTCATCGAAGATGTATTGGTGAAGGTGGACAAGTTCATTTTTCCCGCTGATTTCGTTATCTTAGACATAAAAGATAACGACATAATTGTCACAACCCGACCCCGGGGCCGCGACTGGTACCCTACCGGGGTACCCTGTCAGGTATATGTAAGAGAATAGCAGCGGAACATACATAACATATAACTTATAAAAGGTAACATCATCGCCACCGATAAGGTCGCTTTCCATAAAACATTCTTAAACAAAAGTATAGTAGTACAACGGGTTCTTATAGCCCAAAACACATAGGTGACCATGCACTTAAAGATAACAACGTATGGACGGGCCCCGCCATACCCTGAATGTACAAAATACCTATAGCATCGTGGAATATCCGTATTAATGAACAAGCTTCGAGGAATGAGCTTCGACACGAATAGTGATCCTAAGAACGAGGATCCTCAATCGCTACCCTTACTGCGCAGTGAACGCAGCCCAAGGAAGGGGGTCGACACAATATGTACCAAGTATGTAAAGTGGAAAATACTGTAATAATGATATCATAAGTCTAAGAGTGGAGTCATGGAAGACAATCAAAATACCTTTTACTGTGCCTTACTAACAATGAGAGTGACAAGTATATATATATAATACTGCATAAAATAGGGGCCTTAGGATCAAAACAGGTACTCGCCTGCAGTAGTATCAATAAGCACCCTACTCCCGAGACTATTTCACCCGCATAGGTCCCGTGGACCCGCATGAGGTATTCCTCAGATAGTCAGACTACCGCATGGGACTATTTCACCCGCATAAGCCCATAAGGAATCGCATGAGGTATTCCTCGCATCGTGGGTAGCAAATCCACGGAACAGGTGGTATAACGATCTTGGGGACTTACCCCTCATATATACTCTTACCCTGAAGCAGATGGTATAACGATCTTGGGGCTTACCCCTCAGATATACTCTTACACTGAAACAGATGGTATAACGATCTTGGGGCTTGCCCCTCAGATATACTCTTACACTGAAGAAGGTGGTATGACGATCTTGGGGTTTGCCCCTCAGACATACTCTTACCCTGGAGTAGGTGTTATAACGATCTTGGGGCTTGCCCCTCAGATATACTCTTACCCTAGCTCAACTGTCATCATATCATAATCATAAATAAGTTAAGAAAACTTATAACTTCTTATTAGTCTTGTTCATATACCCTCTCATTTTAGTTTACTTAAGGCACTTAATCATATCTTTAATAAAAGAAAACCGGGAATTTAACCCAAGTACTACATACTTCAACTCTTTTAAAAATGACTCTTCTTTATACGTAAAAACCCTTGGGCAATTGATGCCTTAAAACCAATTTGCCTCTTCATATACTTATCTTACTTTTAGAGTAAATCTCTTCTCATTAACCTTTTATGAAGCTAATAAACCAACTTCCCATAAAGTTGTTATATTAACTCTATACTTTAGTAAAATCATACTTTTCCTAACCAAGGGACTTATACATTCTTAAAACGAAACAAGTCATTATATACTTAAAACAAGTAAGAATACCAAATCTTGTACGTCTACCATACTACATAGTTTCATCTATTCATGCTCAAGAGATAGGAAAGCTTCACATACCTCTTTGGTCAATCCACTTGCTAAGCTCAACTACCGCAAGTAATATGTCAACCTATAATAACCATAATGCGTTTATTAACCTCTAATTTCAATGTAGAAATAATCTAAGTTCAAAGCCCCTAATTCTATGGAAAATTGGGCAACATTTCCTTTGTTTCTACATACTTTGCCACCTTTCTCAAGGCCGAATTCAACATCCAAATGCCACATTTAAGGCTCAACAATCCAAACATATCAAAGGGGATTACACACCTAAACTTGGGTGTGTAAAATTCTGCCCCAAAAGGTACAACAATTCACTTAACAATTCTAAAGTAGTTTTTAGGCTACAACATGCTCATAATATCTTCTTAACCAATCCTTTCATATCCAAACCACATTTCTTACATGCAAGGACTCTAAGTGCATTATTTACTACTACACATCCCTTCTTCTTCACATGCAACATTAATAACTAAACCACAAGGGAAGAAATGTTACCTTAAGCCTTAGCCAAACTTATTCCAACAACTTTGCTAGCCTCCTTTCCAAGAAAACCACCACAATAACACCAACAAGCTAGCCACAAGCTTCCTTCTTGTTCTTAACTTTTCAGATTTTTCCTAAGGCTAGAATTTCTCTTGGGATTTTAGAGAGAAGGATGAGCTAAATTAGAGAGAGAGAGAGGTTTGAAAGATGACCAAGTCTTCAAGACTTGGTCAATATAAGGCATGCAAGAAAAATCAGATGGGGGGGACACTTGTCACCCTCCCATGGCGTTTTTAAAAGAGAAATCAGACTTTCCTAAGTTTTTCCGCCCAAAAATCCCGCCAGCCATGCACTGAAACCTCCGCAGCCTTCTCAACTTCCGCCGCTGCCTCGCTTCTACGCGCTGCAACTTCAGCGCCCTCGATTTCCGGCGCCATGCCTCGCCGCCTCTTGTCCGAAACACATTTTTGTCCGACTGCGCACTGAACTTGTAACCCTCATAACTTTCTACTCCGACGTCCTATCGACGAACGGTTGGTTGCGTTGGAATCTAGACTCAACGAACTACGCCCTAGGACTTTGACACACTTAGGAACTCTCAATGTACCGGGTCATAACCCGCCTTAAAGTTGACTAAAACCCGTCCGGAATAATCCGTCAACCTATCCTTTGAAAATTTTAAGTCTTACATGCTTTCGTACACTCTGATACGTAGGGTCAGAACTACGGGGTATAACAATAATCCCCATCATACTTGACAGACCCTTCTTAGCCACAGGACAGGCTCTCATCGATGTTCACAAAGTGGAGTTGAAGCTTCGGGTGGAAGAAGAAGATGTGATTTTCAATGTTTTTCGGGCAGCAACTTTTCCAGATGCCAATGATAACTGCTCGGCCATTGATATTATCGAAGATGCAGTGTCGGCCAAAGGGTTCAGAAATGAGGATACGCTTGAAGAAGTACTGACCAAATGGGATGATAGTAGTGGAAGCGACCCAAGGCTGATGGAGTATGCAAATTGGATGAATGCTTATGAGAAATGGGATAGGAAGAGGTATGAAGAGCTTGGGCAGATGCCAGAAAGATCAATACCATCCACAGAGAAGGCTCCAGAGTTAGAGTTAAAAATCCTACCCAATCATTTACAATACCAATATCTAGGTGAAGATAAATCCTTACCAGTGATCATTTCATGCCACCTATCCACAGCAGAGACCGATAAGTCACGAGAGTGTTGAGAGCTCATGCGTTCCATTGGGTGGACATTAATGCACATAAAGGGATAAGTCCGTCAACAAGAATGCATAAGATCCGTCAGATGAGGAGAGCGGACCATCCATCGAGGCACAAAGGCGCTAAACCCAAACATGAAAGAGGTAGTCGAAAGGAAATCACGAAATGGCTCGACGCGGAGTAATTTATCCTATATCCGACGCACGGGTGAGTCTAGCAAGTGGTACCCAAAAAGGGTGGAATGACGGTGGTGACCAACGAAAGGAACGAGCTCATTCCTTCTAGAACCATCGGATGGAGAATCGATCGACTATCGCAGTTGAACAAGGCAACCGTAAAAGACCACTTCCGTTGCCATTTCTCGATCAAATGTTGGATAGACTTGCGGGCACAACTAATAATCGTTTTACGGATGGTTACTCAGGGTATCATCAGATTACGATAGCACCAGAAGATCAGGAAAAGACAACATTCACCTGCCCTTTTGGTACATTTGCATTCAGAAGGATGCCATTCGGGCTTTGCAATGCACCTGCGACCTTTCAGAGGTGTATGATGGCAATTTTCTCAGACATGGTGGAGAGGACTATAGAGATCTTTATGGATGATTTTTCGGTCTTTGGAGCATCGTTCGATGAATGTTTGAGGCACTTAGAAGTTGTGTTAAGCCGATGTGAAGAATCTAACCTTGTGCTAAACTGGGAGAAGTACCATTTCATGGTAACAGAAGGGATTGTCCTGGGACACAAAATATCAAACCAAGGTATTGAGGTAGACAAAGCAAAGATTTCAGTAATCGAAAATCTCCCACCTCCAGTATCATCAAAAGGAGTCAGAAGTTTCCTTGGGCATGCGGGTTTCAAGATTCATCAAAGATTTTTCAAAGGTTTCAAAACCCCTTTCCACATTACTAATGACGGGGGTTGCTTTTGACTTCAATAAGGAATGCTTGACCGTTTTTCAGACACTCAAGGAGAAGCTTATTTCAGCACCCATAGTCATTGCACCAAACTGGGAGCTCCCATTTGAACTAATGTGCGATGCAAGCGATTATGCAGTGGGAGAAGTGCTTGGACAGAGAATCGACAAGGTATTTAGATCCATTTACTATGCTAGTAAAACTCTGAATGACGCACAGTTAAATTACGCGACTACAGAAAAAGAATTACTAGCAATAGTGTATGCATTTGAGAAATTCAGGCCATACTTGATTGGAAATAAGGTGATAGTATACACTGATCATTCTGCCATAAAGTACTTGATGACAAAGAAGGATGCAAAACCTCGCCTCATTCGATGTGTCTTGCTACTACAAGAATTCGACGTGGAAATTCGTGACAAGAAAGGGACAGAGAATTCAGTTGCAGACCACTTGTCAAGGCTGAAGAACACAGAGAGCCAGAACACCAAGGATGTGCAGATAAATGATCACTTTCCAGACGAGCAACTGTTTCAAGTAAGTGCGAATTTTAATTTACATTGGTACGCTGATTTTGTTAATTTTCTTGCAGCTAAGGTAATACCCTGCACTGACAAGACAAAGAAGTGAAAAGGTTTTACTCAAGTAAAGCACTACTATTGGGAGGAGCCGATGTTATACAAACACTGTGTCGATCAAGTCATCAGGCGATGTATACCAGAGGAGGAGATGCACCAGATTCTCACTCATTGCCATACCCTACCATGTGGTGGACAATTTGGGGCATCGAGAACAGCGGCAAAGGTACTGCAAAGCGGGTTCTATTGGCCAACACTTTTTAAGGATGCCCATGCCTTTGTGAAGAGATGTGATAGCTGTCAGAGAACAGGGAACATTTCAAGACGAAATGAAATGCCTTCGCAAGGGATATTGGAAGTGGAACTATTTGATGTGTGGGGAATCGATTTCATGGGTCCATTCCCGCCGTCCTTTGGAAATCAATATATCCTTCTGGAAGTAGACTATGTGTCCAAATGGGTAGAAGCAGTAGCCACAAAAGAAAACGACAGTAAGACTGTGCAAAGATTCCTTCAAAAGAATATTTTCACAAGGTTCGACACTCCGAGGGTCATCATCAGTGACGAAGGAAGTCACTTTTGCAACAAGCAGCTGAATTTATTGCTTTCCCGATATGGAGTCTACCATCAAGACCACAACCGCCTACCACCTCGCGAATGGGCGCGTAAAATGTCAAATAGGGAAGTGAAGAGCATATTGAAAAAGACAGTGAATAGCTCAAGGAAAGATTGGTCTATCAAACTGGATGATGCACTGTGGGCATATAGAACAGCATTCAAAACACCAATAGGAATATCACCATATAAGTTAGTTTTTGGTAAGGCATGTCATTTGCCAGTAGAGTTGGAACATAGAGCGTATTGGGCAATGAGGAAGCTAAACATGGATGCCAAAGCAGCAGGGCAGAAGAGGCTACTACAGCTGAGCGAGTTGGATGAATTCAGGCACAACGCCTATGAGAATGCAAAGATCTACAAGGAACGAACGAAAGTATGGCACGACAAGAGGTTGATACCAAAAGACTTCCAAGAAGAACAACAAGTGCTTTTATTCAACTCAAGGTTAAAATTGTTTCCAGGCAAATTAAAATCGCGTTGGACAGGACCATACACGGTGGTAAGAGTATTCCCATATGGTGCAGTTGAAATAAAAGGGAGAGAGGGAGCCTCATTCAAGGTAAACGGACAGAGGTTAAAACCATATTTGATCAATGAAATGGAATATATGAACCTAGTAACCTCTCTCACCCTAAAATGATAAGGAACTTGCGTCCGGCTAAAAGACGTTAAAGACAGCGCTCCGTGGGAGGTAACCCAAGGTATTTCAATTTATTTACTTTAATGCAATTAGTCTTTACTTAGAACAGTCTCACGGAGGTAGTGCTATGTGTTGTGATGACAGGTGCAAGGCCAAAAACTTGGAGGGCGAAAACTGAAGATAAGCCAAGGATATCCAAAAAATCGACAGAGCGCCGCGGCGCCAAAAGATCAGAAGGACGCTGAAGTTTAAGCGCCGCGACGCCCAGAAGCAGGGCCGCGGCGCCCAGGACTAGGGCCGCGGCGCCACAACGGAAAATCTAATTCTTGGACGACGCCCAAATCCGACGGCCCTTTCTCCAAATCAAAAATCCTGAGCCCCTCCCCTCTCACGGAATTCAATGTACTACCCACCGCCACCGCCACCATTTTAAACCATGTCTGTAAGTATCTTGTTTCTTTTATTGTCTTTGAGTCTTGCACAGATTGGGGACAATGTGTGATTTAAGTTTGGGGGGGTGTCTTATTTGTGTCTTATTGTTGTAGTATGTTTGAGTCTTTTTGATTTGTTTTGTGTATTTTTGAGTCATAAAATTTTTTCCTTTTTTCTTTTTGAGTCATAATTGTCTGTCAAAGATCATGCATGCTGTAGTTACTAGATATGCCAAAAACTCATGAAATCTGTCTAATTGGGGTTTCTTGCTTGAATTGTGCATGTTAAAAGATTAAAACCTATGTGTATGATTGTTTGCTATTTGAGGCGAAATAGTTAGGATATACATGTTAGGGAAATGACTCAGGCATTTCTTTGTTAGCCAATTCTTACCACTCTTTTCTATCCCTGACATTAAAAATATCCCTAGTCAGCCCCGTTGAGCCTAAATATTAAACTTTTTCTTTGACACCCTATATTTCCACACATGTGCCATAAGTAAAAATGTGAAATAGTTGGAATAGAATTTGTTAAAAAAGAGACAAAAAAAGCGAACAAGTTTGATGCACCCCAATAAAAAAGTAATAAGAAATAGGCAAAAGCCTAAGTTTGGGGGTGCTTATTATTATAATACACTTCACGCTCTCAAAACAAAAGAGGGGAAAGATAGATATGAAGTGAAGGAAAGAATCAAAAGAAAAGGGAAAAACATTGAAAAGTTAAAGAGCTTATGGTACACAAAATGAGCCTAAATGCCTATTTTTACCTACCCATGCCTAAGCCTACATTACAACCCTGAAAAGTCCTGAAGATCTCTTATATGCATATCCATGATTAGTGGAGAATAACAAGTAAAAATGTCATAGGATTTTCGAAATTAACATGCATGATTCAGTATTTTGACTTCCATTAAGTATGATAAAAATGAGTTTGCGAAATATCTAGCTTAATGTGTTTAGAATGCTAAAAATTCATGCTACATGTTCCTGCATATTATTCTACTAACCTTCATGTTTTTCTAAGTAACACCAATGCAGCAAAGTGATCAATGTCAGTGAGTCTTTCTGTTTTTCTTTTTCCTTAAGTCTTTATTTCTTTCTTTTGATCTTTGCTCGAGGGCGAGCAAAGGTTAAGTTTGGGGGTATTTGATCGGTGTATTTTATATACACTTTTTGAGTAGTTTTTAGTTAGTCTTTTGTCCATTTTTGTACAAATACGTGTCGTCTTAGGATAGATTTTCTTTCTTTTGAGTCAAATTGGTTAAAGTGGCTCTTTGGCGGAAAAGGAGTGAAAAGAGGGCAAAAAGTGGAGGTTCCAGAGCTTAAAATGCGAGAAAGTGGCGAACCAGCGACACGCCACACGGGCGGCCACCAAGCGAGAATCCAGCGCCTGGCGCCCAACATTCGTGAGGCAGAGTTCCAGCGCGACGCCCAGACAAAGAAAGTGCAGCGCGCGCCTAATCTCCGTAGCAAATTGAGAACTTTGGCAGCGCCGACGCGGGAAAAATCAGGTTTTAGACGAAATTATGGGCCAGGCCTGAAGGAAAACCTTAATGTCGGTTTGGAGGCTATAAAAAGAGAACCCTAGACAGTTTTTAAGGGTTCCCTTCTTGCCAATAACACAACACATCTTGGAGTTCAAGATTGGAGACCATTACTTAGTAATTTCTTTTCTTTCTTTTACTTTATTTCAGTTTTATGTTGGATATTGAATTAGTTTTTGTCATGTCTATGGCTAGGAACTAATTCTAATATAGGGCTTTTCATGTCAATTCACTTGAACCTTATTTTATGAATTAATGCATGTTTATGGTTGTTCTTCTTATTGTTGAGATTTATCCAATAGATGAATTGATTGCTTGGTAATTACTTGATAATTAATTATCATTATTTATATGATTTCTAATCAAACTCCGAAAGGAGGAGGTTGTGACTATGTTGTAGTTGGGTAGACATAGGTCGAATTGGGGATGAAAATACCTCAATTACTTGTGTAGCATTAATAGGGTTTTTGTTCTTAATCCTCCTATAGAGTCATCCTTATCACCGAAAGGTAGAAAGGAGCGCTACTGGGGTTGAGTGTTTATATAGCCTTAACGGGAGTATAAAACGAATTAGTAAACCTGCTATCTCCAAAAGAAGAAGAACCATAGTTAATTGCATTAATACGTAATATAAGTGGATAGTTGAGGAGACTTGGAAGCCCTATTTTCATCATCACTGAAGTAAACACATAGTTAATTAGTCTTTATAATTGTTAGTTATAATCAACAAACTCAAATATCGGTCACCAAATAGATAACAAAGAATAGAAGTTGGTACTTGAACACTAATCCCTGAGGACGATAACTCGGTCTTCAAAGACTATATTACTTGACTCGACAACGTGCACTTGCGTTAAAGTGTGTGCATTAAATCGCGCATCAAAGACACTTTCTGAAAAAGGTGTGCGAGCCAAAGAGGTGTTTGAGTTGGTCCATACTGATGTATGTGGGCCATTTTCAACTCAAGCTAAGGGAGGGTTCCCTTACTTCATCACTTTTATAGACGATTTCACAAGATTTGGGCATGTGTATCTTATGAAACACAAGTTCGAAGCCTTTGATAAATTCAAGAAGTACAAGTCAAAAGTAGAGAAGCAACATAAAACAAGTACCAAGACCCTTCGATCAGATCGAGGAGATGAATACTTAAGTAAAGAATTTCTGGATTACTTGAAGCTCATGGAGTCTTATCACAATGGACATCTCCGGGAACGCCACAAATGAATGGTGTTGCTGAAAGGAGAAATCGAACCCTATTAGATATGGTTAGATCCATGATGAGTTTCTCAGCTCTACCAACATACCTTTGGGGATATGCATTCTAAACCTCAATTTATGTTCTGAATAAGGTTCTTTCAAAGTCAGTAGAGAAAACTCCATATGAGATATGAAATGGCAAGAAGTCATCACTTAAACACATGCGACCCTGGGGTGTCCTGCATATGTAAAGAAGATGCTTACTGACAAGTTGGAATCTAAAAATGAGAAATATTATTTTGTAGGGTATCTAAAAGAAACTAAGGGATACTATTTCTATCTTTCTGGAGAACATAAGGTCATTGTTTCCAGAAATGAAACTTTCCTTAAAGAAGACTATGTCTACAAGGAACAGAACTGCAATGAGATAGAACTTGAAGAAATTCAAGAATCACAGAAGTTGAACCCTTGTCAAATGACTTAGACAAGGATCCGGTGGGAGTATTTGGTGAATATTGGGTACGTAGAGTACGTCCTTCAGCCAGTGGGAGTGCTGTGAGAGATAGTGCAGAAATTCAGGGCTCGCATACACAACCAATAGAAGATGATATAATGGTTGTACATCATTCCATTCAGGAAATACATGAAAATAACATTCCTGAAAGATCTCAAGGTGGTGGATTGTCCAGCACACAAAGAACTTCTCACAATCAGAATGCAACAAACATTGAAACGCAGAATAATCAACTTCGTAGGACCGCTAGGACTCATCGTCCGCTCTAGAAGACTTAATTTCCTTGTTGAAACACACAGTGAGATAAATATTCCTGGTGACGATGAACCTACAACCTACATCGAAGCTATGTTAGACATTGATTATGAAATCTGAGATGGACTTGCTGTACATCAATCAAGTTTGGAACTTGATTGATTTGTCAACAGGGGTTAGACCCATATGATGCAAATGAGTCTTTAAGAAGAAAATTGATACATATAACAAGGTATAGACTTATAAGGCAAGATTGGTGGCTAAAGGTTATAATCAACGACATGAGGTCGATTATGATGAAACTTTTTCACCTGTTGCAAAAATTAATTCCATTCGTATTTTGCTTGCAATAGTCGCATACTATGATTATGACATTTGGTAAATAGATGTTAAAACTGCTTTCCTCAATGGTAAGCTAATTGAGAAGGTGTATGATACAAACTGAGGGTTTTATATCCAAGACTAAGCGCAAAACAGTATGCAAGCTACCGAAGTCCATTTATGGACTTAAGCAAGTCTTAAGGAGTTGGAATATTTGCTTTGACAAAGCAGTCAAATCGTTTGACTTTGTTAGAAGCAAAGAAAATCCCTGCATTTATTATAAGCGCAAGGAAGGGAGTATTGTCTTCATTGTTATATATGTAGATGACATATTAATAATAGGAGGCAATAAGACTCTCATGAAATCAGTCAATGAATGATTATTCAGCACCTTCAAGATGAAGGACTTGGGTGAAGTCTGCTACATTCTTGGAATTAGGATCTATAGAGATAAACCTAATAGATTGTTGGGGCTTGTTACACCCCGTAATTCCAGGGCATGTTTATAAGAATGTACGTAAGAACTCAAAAATGTTAAGATTTGAGACTAGTAAAAATTTATCGAAATTATGGAATTGTCGGAAAACGAAATATTGCGACGAATGGGAGGGCGACACGTGTCACCCCTTTTGTTGGTCTTGGATGATTTGGACATGGATAAAATGGTCATTTGACCATAATTGAGATGACCAAGTCTTGCTAAGTCTAAGAGCTTGATATTGTTGACTTAGTCAAGAGCCACTTGGCTTGATCTTTAAGTGAATTTCATCCAAGCCACACATATGTATTAATCTTTACCCTCCATGTTGTTATATAGTAACACTACTAGAAAGACAAGCTCCCACACTTAGCTAAATTTTCAAGAAACTTGTTCTTGTCATTGATGAAGCTCTCGGGTTCATAGGGTTCCAAAGAAAAAAAAATCGTTTGTTGTTCAATAAGCTCCACACTTTAAACCAAGGTTCCTAAGGGTATTGTAAGGGTATCTCAATAGAAAGATCCCGGAAAAATATCATTTTCGTATTAGTCACAAGGTGAAAACCTAGTCACTTTCCTAGGTTTGGATTGGATATTAAAGGAAAGTTGTTTGTGATCTTCAAAGGGCTTCAAGTGGCATATTGGAGTGTCAAGGAGAGGCTCTAAGTTGCTAAGGAGCGACTTCGGATCTTGAAGTTGGATTAAGGCTCGTTAAGGTAACAATCTTGTTCTCTTAAGTGTTATAAGATTACATATTGTTGTAGCCTTACATTTTGTCTAGCATGAAGTATATGTATTGAAGATTGATAAGTGATATGGATTGTAGAAGCTTAAAATCCGAAATGACGTTGTGAGCCATTTGAAATTGAAATACAATTTGGTCGTTAATTAGAATCGTCGCATGTTACCTACTTGAAGATTGTAGTAGTTATAATCGATTGCGGCTTGATATCATGTTATACTAAACAACTTGGATTGAAAAGGAATTGGAAAAGATTTTGTATTGTTGTCCCTCAAATTGCCGAAAATGATATTGTATGTTGGACTAATTTGATATCAATTGTGGGCGGAATTTTACACGTCTTGTAGGCGTGTAATCCCCTATTGTTAACTACATTGTTGAGCCTTAAATGTGGCGTGTTTGGTTATTGAATTCGGGCCTTGAAAAAGGTGGAAAAGTATGTAGAAACAAAGGAAGTGTTGTCCGATTTTCCGTAGAATTTAGTGACTTTACACTTAGAATATTCTACGTATGAAGTAAGAAGTTAATGGACATATTATGGTCATTATAGGTTGTCCTATTACGTACGGCATATTGGACTTAGCAAGTGGATTGAACCGAAGATGTATGTGGAACCTTCTTATCTCTTGAGCATGAATAGTTGTAAATATATAGTACGGTAGACGTACGAGATTTTGACAATCTAGTCCATTTGATATCCTTGGGTTATTTTTAAGAATGTCCAAGTTGGTTGAGTTAGGGAATTAACTCACTTGTTTAAAAATATTAAGGATATCTTAGTTTCTAAAAGTTAAGAGACTTAAAGTATTTTAAAAGTATATGATACTTGTTTTGTTTGGAAAGTTTAAGTCTCTTGGTTATAAAGAAGAATGTAAGTATCTAAGGTATAAAGCTAGTATAACGGCTTTATGGGAAGTTGGTTATAATAGCTTTATGGAAAGTTAAAAATAGTGGTTTACTCTAAGTAATGATAAATGACTTGAATTAATGAAAGACAAATTGATTTGAAGGCATCAATTGCTTAAGGTTTTAAAAGAAAGAAGTCACTTGATTTAGAAACCTATAAATGTATTTCTAAAAGGTATTGTGACTTGTATTGAAAAATAGATATGACTTGATACTAAGGTTATTAGTATCTTGGAAGTTTTATATGAAAAGAGTCATTTTAAAAGAATAGAAGTACGTAGTACTTTGGGTTAAATTCCCGGATTTTTAAAATGACATGTTAGTGCCTTAAGTAAACTAAAATGAGAGGGTATATAAATAAAGTTAATAAGAAGTTAGGGAATTTCTTAACTTGCTTATGTTATAATAAGCCGGTAGCGCTTATGTTATGTATGATAGCCGGTTGTGCTAGTTTATGTTATTCTTACGGGGTAAAGTACCGGGTTACTACTAATTCCATGGATTTGCTACCCATGATGCGAGTGCGGCGTTTGTACTCATTGCGGGCCCATCGGGCCCAAGCGGGTGAAATAGTCCTGTGCGGGTGAAATAGTCCCATGCGGAGCGCATCACTCCATTGCGGGTCCGTAGGACCTATGCGGGTGAAATAGTCCCAGGAGTAGGATTGCTTAATGATACTACGGGCGGGTGACCCTACTTTGATCATGAGCCTCCTATTTTTATGCAGTAAAGTATATACTTGGTTACTCATTATCAGGTTAGTATCGTAATTTGTTATCATACCGTCTCGACTTTATTTTAGACTTATGATGTAAATTGCAAGATTTTCCGCTTACATACTTGGTACATATTGTGTAATCGACCCTTTCTGGGCTGCGTTCATGCCGCAGGTAGGGGTAAGCAGGTGGTGGATCCTCATTCTTAGGATCACTGATCAGGTGTCAGAAGCTCCATTTCTCTGGAGGCTTGTCTTTTGGTACGGTTTTCCCTGATGTTGTAGATTTATGTACATTCAGGGGTATGGCGGGGACCTGTCCCGCCACAGTTGTTATTTCTAGAGGTCTGTAGTCACATTTGTGGATTAGGTTTTAAAAACAGAGATGTACTGATTTATTTTTGGTCTATGTATATTTTACTGAACGTGGCCTTATCGGCCTTGTTGATGGTTGTTGTCATGTGTTTATATGTGTGTATGTTCACCCGCTATTCTCCGATGATACTGAAGCGGGTGCCTGTGTAGGGCACGAAGTGCGCCCGGTCGGTCGTGACAAAAGTGGTATCGAGTAGTTAGTCCTCGAAAGTGTCTACGCATCGTCTAGTAGAGTCTTGATTATCGGTGTGTTGTGCACCACATCTATAATCGTGAGGTCGCAGGACATTTAGGATTGGTTTCCATTCTTCTCTCGAGATCGTGCAAGAGAGTTGTCTTATTAGGTTAAATCCTCTCGACCTATTCTTATGTATCGCTTATGCCTCCACGGAAGGCGACTCAGGCCTGAGAAGGCAAAGAAGCAGGAGTCGCTAGCGACGCAGAGAGTTACTAAGACTCGTGCCCGCACTATGCCTCGCGGCCAGAGTGGTCGGCGAGTTCACCACTCCGACAAAGAGTAGAGCCGAGAGCGGCCGTAGCTCCAGAGGTTCCGGTACCTGAGCCTCCAGTTCCGCAGCCAGGGGCTGAGTATAGAGATTACGGAGAGCAGTTCAGGCTATTGACGAGCATAGTGGCAGGGCAGCGCCGACATGAGCAGGTAGCTAACCCTAGAGCCAACAGTTTGCGGATTCGGGATTTTCTGGGTTGTCATCCACCCGAGTTCTATGGTTCGAGATCTGAGGAGGATCCTCAGGAGTTTATTCGGCAGTTACAGTGGACTATGCAGGTGCTTAGGGCCTCGGATACAGAGTCAGTTGTGTTAGCCTCTTACCGGTTACGTGATATTGCGTTGAACTGATTTGAGTTATGAGAGTTGTCTAGAGGTGAGGGTGCTCTTCCAGCTGTTTGGGATGAGTTCATAGAGGCCTTCCTGGATCACTTTTTGCCTCCTGAGATGAGGAGAGCCCGCGTGGATAGATTCTTGACATTGAGGCAGAATGGGAGGACTATCAGAGAGTACAGCCTGGAGTTTGATTCATTGGCGAGGTATGCGCTCACCATTGTGGCTGACATGGCAGACATAGTTCATCGCTATGTGATGGGGCTAGACCGTCATATGATTACTGCATGCTTGGGATCGGCCCTTCAGCCAGGTATGGATATTGCCAGGATGCAGGCTTATGCGCAGGGGATAGAGGATAGAGAGAGAGAGGATCAGCTAGACTCAGGCCAGCCCAAGAGGGCCGTGACAAAGGTCTCGGGTGATTTTCGAGGCGGCCTCAACAAAGCAGCAGTCCACATTTCACCGCACGCAGTGCTCCTTCTCGGTTTTTTGGCAGGAGGTTTGATCGGTCGGGTTATTCAGGGGCAGGTCAGGGCTCCAGGGCTTCGGGTTCCAGTCAGATGAGGCCACCTATACCTCGGTGTGGTCGATGTGGTGATTCTCATCGTAGGGGGTGTCATGTTCCTCCAGGAGCTTGTTACTCTTGTGGCCAGCAGGGCCATTTGAAGAGAGATTGTCCGACCAGAGGCAGCATGGGTGGTATGGTTCAGCCGACAGGATCTGTTGCTGGGTCTTCCTCTTCTTCTGTGGTTATGCACCCCGGAGGGCAGGGTGTTCACGGACCGGCAGGCCGCGGCAGAGGTCGTGGTGGAGCTCCCAGTTCTAGCGGTCCACAGAACCGCATATATTCCTTAGCCAGCCGCCAGGACCAAGAGGCTTCCCCGGACGTCGTCACAGGTACATTATTGATTTCATGCTGTGACGTTTATGCTTTGATAGATTCAGGTTCTACCTTATCCTATGTGTCCCCTCTTATTGCGGGTAGAATCAGGATAGAGCCGGTGTCGATAGAGCCTTTTGAGGTAGCTACACCAGTGGGTGATTCGGTGTTAGCTGAGCGGGTATACAAAGGTTGCCCGGTGTTTATTTACAGTCGTCAGACCCTAACAGACTTGATAGAGTTGCAGATGACAAATTTTGACGTCATTATGGGTATGGACTGGTTGGCTTCCTGTTATGCCAACGTTGATCAGAGACAGTTGGCCCGATTCCGCTTCTGCGAGTCGCTTATCGAGTGGAAGGGCAACACAGCGTCGCCGAGGGGTAGTTTATTTCTTACCTCAAGGCTAGGAAGATGGTGCAGAAGTGGTACATCTATCATCTGGTTCGGGTATTCGATACAGCAGGTGAGGTGCGCCTCTTGATCGATCCAGTGGTTAGAGAGTTTCCAGATGTATTCCCAGACGACCTTCCGGGTATCCCTCCTGAGAGGGATATTGAGTTTTGTATTGATATGTTGCCAGACACTCGGTCTATATCTATTCCGCCGTACAGGATGGCACCTTCTGAGTTGAGGGAGTTGAAGGACCAGCTGAAAGATTTGCTGAAAAAAAGCTTTATCAGGCCTAGTGTTTCTCCCTGGGGATCGTCGGTTTTGTTTGTAAAGAAGAAGGATGGGACGCTGCGTATGTGTGTTGACTACAGGCAGCTGAATAAGGTAACCATCAAGAATAGATACCCCCTCCCCAGGATTGATGAATTGTTTGACCAGTTGCAGGGTGCGAGGTGTTTCTCCAAGATAGACCTGCGGTCTGGTTATCATCAGGTGCGAGTTAGAGAGAAAGATATCCCAAAGACTGCATTCAGGACCCGGTATGGGCACTATGAGTTCAGGGTGTGATGAGATTCGGAAAGAAGGGGAAACTTAGCCCAAGGTACATTGGGCCCTACCAGATCATCCGTAGAGTAGGCAAGGTTGCCTATGAGTTGGATCTGTGATCGGTGTATTTTATATACACCTTTTGAGTCAGTTTTAGTTAGTCTTTTGTCCCGTTTTGTACATATAAGTGTTGTATTAGGATAGTTTTCCTTTCTATTGAGTCAAAGTGGTTAAAATGGCCAAATGACGGAAAAGGAGCTAAAAGAGGGCAAAAGAGGAGATGCCAGAGAAAAGCAGAAAGTGGCGAACGAGGTGAAATCGAGACACTGGCGCCTCCTGCGATCAGCAGGCATGGCGCCACTATTCGTAGAGGTCGCAGAAGACCTGGCACGCGCGCATGCCAGATGCAGGCCGCGGCGCTAAACATCCGGAAGCTACAGAGTTGCAGCGCGCGCTCGCAACAGATATCGGCCGCGCGCCAAAACACCCGACGGATTGCGAATCTCCGGCCGCGCGCTCTGCGCACGCAGCGCCGACGCTGAAAAATTAGGTTTTGGACGAATTTCAGGCCAGCTCAAGGAAAAGAGGAGGCGGTTTTCACCTATAAAAGGAGAACCCTAGGCGCTTTTAAGGGTTCCCTTTTCGCACAACACAAGACTTTTGCTTGAGATTGGATACCATAGTTTAGTAATTTCTTTTCCTTTCTTGTTCTTTATTTCTATTTTGTATGATGAACATGGAATTAGTTCTTGTCATGTCAATGGCTAGAACTAATTCTCTTATAGGCTTTCCATGTTGAATTGCTAGAGACTTATGTTATAAATTAATGCACGCTTATGATTATTTTTCTTATTGTGAGATCTATCCAATAATTGAGTTGAATTCTTGGTAATTAATTGACAACTAATTATCACTATATGATTTCTAATCGATTCGAAAGTGGGATTGTGAATATGCCGTAAGTTGGGTAGACATTCTTGGATTGGGGATGAAAATACCTCAATTATTTATGTAAGCGTTGATGCAGAGGCTTAACAACCCTAATTTTGCACATTGTGCGACGGTCAACTAGGTTTTGTTCTTAATTCTCCGATAGAGTTATCCTTATCACCAAAGGTAGGTAAGGTGCGCGATCTTTGTTGAGTGTTTATATAACCCTAACGGAGTATAAAACGATTTCAGAACCCGCTTTCTCCAAAAGAAGAATACCATAAGTTAATGCATTAGTAAGTAGCATAAGCGGATAGTAAGGATACATGGAAGCCCTATTCTCATCACCACCGAAATAAATCTTTATATTTAAATAGCTTGCATAATTCTTAATTATAAACAAGAAATCAATTATCAATTCACCAAATAGATACTAGAAAATAGATAGTTGGTAATTGAACCCTAATCCTTGTGGGCGATATTCGGTCTTATCAAGACTATACTACTTGTCACGATAACGCACTTGCGCTTAAAGCAGTGCATCTTACCGCGCATCAAGTTTTTGGCGCCGTTGTCGGATTAGGCATAGTTTAATATCAAATTTATCTATTTTTAATTTCTAATTTGGTTTTTACTCTTTGTTAATTTTTATATGTTTTTATTTATTCTATTTTATTTTATTCTTTTCGTTTTATGTATTTATTGTGTGAAAACAAGGGTGCCGTGATCCGTTGTTGGTTTTGATGCATCTCGTGGATCCTCAAGACATGGATTTCTATCACAATATAATCGAGCTCCAACCATAGAGGAAGAGAGAGAGGAATCATGGTAAGTCATACTCACCTCACTAAGTATCAAGCGCGATTCATGGACGAAATGAGATTGGCCATAAAGAAGCCGGAATCGCAAATAGGAGAACTCACGGTCATTTTTAACAAATAACAACAATTTGAGGAGCACAACCAAACCCAACTATTGAGGAATCTGGTGAGATAGTTGGTGTAGAAAAGGAAAAGATTGCAGAGATCCAATTATTTACCTTCTTGGACTCTGTAGAAATCCTTTTTCTTGCACCTATTACAGAAGAACCACCACTAGTTATCACGGCTGATCCCCAATTAGGAAGCCCATACCAGCAAGGGTACCCCCTAGAGTTGAGAGATGTAGAGAATTTCACGGATTCCTACGTTATAAAAAGCATAAAAGAAAAGCCTGGCTTGTGTATTTGGGGGATAATTTTATGTTTGAGGCCCTTGTTTGAACAGATGGTTGTAGAGAAGGTGAGACCTACAACAATAACTCTGCGGATTGCAAGCAGTTCGCAGAAGGATCCAATGGGCACTCGGAAAGGTTAATTGCGTCCGGCTAAAAGACGTTAAAGACAGCGCTTGTTGGGAGGCAACCCAACGTTTTCAATTATGTTATTTTAATTTCTGTCTTTAGTTTATTTTATTTTGTCTAGAACAATCTCACGGTCTTGGGTTCTTGTGTTTGTGCTGTAATTGATAGGTACAGGGAAATAAATCAAGGCGAAAATCAAGAAAAGCCGTAATTTCAGAAAAGGCCATACGCCAGAGCAGGGCATGGCCAAAAGAATCGAACAGCGCAGAAGTCCCGAAGAGCACAGAGTTTAGCCGCGCTAAAGCAGGCTGCGCCAAGAGGGAATCGAACTTAAAACGCCTAATCAGATTTCCCCAAATCCAATTTCAAAAACCTAACCCTTCCTCTCCAAAAACCCACGAAATTCCAAAAATTTGCCCACAAATCCTCCACAAATTAAACCCAACCACAACCAAAACTCTTAAATTCCTAAAAACCCTTAGCCATCTCAACCAACAAAGCTCCATTCCATAGCCTCAAACCACCATTAGAAACAAGAACAGCTTGAAGCTTCTCATAAAAGGTAATCTTTTTCTGTTCTTGAATCCTTTATCAAGTCACGGAGGTAGTAGTTTGAAGGAGTATTGTAGTTGAAGTAATTGGGTACTGAAAAGTTGGTTGTGAAGTTTGGAGAAAAGAGTAGAAAAGGAGTGTGGGTATTGGGTAGAAAAGTTGAAGTTTGGGGGTGTTGTGTTCACTGCTAGTTGTAGATTGTGTAGGAAACAATTGTGCCACTAAATTGAAAAGCTCCATAAACTATTTTAAACCATGGCCACCAGGAAGAGAAGAGGCTCCACATCCACCCCAACCCCACATTACGATAATACTAGGTTTGTGAGCTACGAAGCCTTCCAAAGATACAAAAGCGATATCGGACCCATAATACGAGAAGGGAATGGACTACCAGAGGGAGTCATATGGGGAGGAAGATGTTTATGAGCCCATCCGGGCTATGATTGAGTTAAGGGGGTGGAGGAGATTCGTAAATCCGGAGAAGATAACACCAGTAAACACAACAATGGTGCGTGAATTTTATGCCAACTTTCCGGAGAAGGTGGAAAGGGGATGCTTTGTTAGGGGAGTTCATGTGTCTGTGACAGCAGAGAATGTGAATGCACAATTGAAGACGGTTGATGTTGAAGAAAGAAGTGATTGGAATCACTTTAGAACATGGTCTAGAAGCACCGACCACATCGACTGGAATGTCGTTGCAGACACCGTGAGCTACCATGGGGCTGTCCTTGATATTGGAAGAAATGGATCAAGAGCACTGAACAGGTGTCAATTCAACAAAGTAGCCAAAGGTTGGTTATATTTCGTCAGCACCCGCATGATTCCATCCACGCACTTCACCAGAGTGCCAGAGGATAAGATTAAACTGATATATGGAATTATGAGGGGAATGACGATTGATGTGGGGAAAGAAATAGTGCAGAGCATTGAAGAAATCAGCAGGTTGGTGACAACAGGCGGATTGGGACACGGTTCACTCATTACCAGTCTTTGCCACATGAGTGCGGTCCCAAAACTACCCACTGACACTCATGAGAAACCAACCGGTGTCTGTGGGATAGTGCACTCTTTCCTGCACTCCAAGCCCCAAAGAGACGAAGAGTACCAACAGCAGCAGCAGAGGCCGCCATGGACGAAGATGAGCCTGAAATAGGGGCTCAATGAGGCAGACTCAGCCACCGCCAACCACAGTGAGCATAACCTCCAACGCCCACGATGGAGCAATTGTTTCAAAATCGAGATGATGACGCACCTTGATACATGAGTACAAGGACAGCAAGAAACAAGGCAACAAATCAACGAGTTGAGTTCCTTGTTCAACCAATGGTCGATGCATTATCCACCGCCACCACCACCATTTTAGCCAAAGTCTGTAAGTCTTATTTCTTTTATTTTTCTTTGAGTCTTGCACACATTGGGGACAATGTGTGATTTAAGTTTGGGGGTGTTTTATTTGTGTTTTATTTTCTTTGTGTCATGTTATGTTTTACTTAAGTCTTTTTGATTGTTTTTATGTTTATTTTGAGTCACCAAAATTTTTCCTTTTTTGAGTCATAATTGTCTCACAAAGATCATGTATGCTGTAGTTGCTAGAAACACCTAGTGAAGTAAGGTGGAATAATGTAACGGAATTGAAGCAACTATCTAAACACCTAAGTTAGATATGCCAAAAACTCACAGAATCTGTCTATTTGGAGTTTCTTGCTTGAGTTATGCATGCTAAATGATAAATACTTATGTGTTATGATTGCTTGCTATTTGAGGCGAAATAGTTAGGATATGCATGTTAGGGAGATGACTCAGGCATTTCTTTGATAGCCAATTCTTACCATTCTTTTCTATCCCGTACTTTAAAAATATCCCTAGTCAGCCCCATTGAGCCTAAATTTGAAACTTCTTCTTTGACACCCTATATTCCCACAAATTGTACCATAAGTGAAAATATGAAATAGGGGAATACATTGTGTTAAAAAAGAGAGACAAAAAGAGTGAATAAGTCTGCAGACCCCAATACAAAAGTAATAAGAAATAGGCAAAAGCCTAAGTTTGGGGGTGCTTGTCATTATTATATACTTCACTCTCCCAAAACAAAAGAGGGGAAAGATAGAATCGAAATGAAGAAAAGAACAAAAAGAAAAGGGAAATACTGAAAAGCTAAAGAGCTTATGGTACACGAAATGAGCCTAAATTGCCTATTTTTACCTACCTATACCTAAGCCTACATTACAACCCTTAAAGTCCTGAAGATCTCTTTTATGCATATCCAGAATTAGTGGAGAATAGCAAGTAAGCATGCCATATGAATTTTTGAGTTTATATGCATGATTTAGTATATTGACTTCCATTAAGCACGATGAATATGAGTTTTAAATATCTAGCTTAATGTCTTTGAAATGTCATGCTATATGTTCTGCATATTATTTTGCTAACCTTCATGTTTTTCTAGTCAACACTAATGCAAAGAAAAGTAATCAATGGCAATGAGTCTTTATTTTCGCTTTCTTTGAGTCTTTATTTTATTTCTTTTCTATCTTTGCTCGAGGCGAGCAAAGGTTAAGTTTTGGGTATTTGATCTGTATTTTTTATACACCTTTTGAGTCAGTTTTAGTTAGTCTTTTGTCCCGTTTTGTACATATAAGTGTTGTATTAGGATAATTTTCCTTTCTATTGAGTCAAAGTGGTTAAAATGGCCAAATGGCGGAAAAGGAGCTAAAAGAGGGCAAAAGATGAGATGTCAGAGCTGAAAACAGAGAAAGTGGCGAAAGAGGGTGAAATCTGCACCAGCGGCGCGCTCCCGCAGCAAAAGCAGGCCGTGGCGCCCACTATTCGTGAGAGGCCGCAGAAGACTGCACGCGCGCGCCATGACAGAGACGCAGGCCGCGACGCTAAACATCCGAAGCTACAAGAGTTGCAGGCCGCGCGCGCCTCGCATGCCAGATATCGGCCGCGCGCCAAAACACCCGGACGGATTGCAGAACTTCCGGCGGCGCGCTCGTCAGGCGCGGCGCCGACGCGGAAAATTAGGTTTTTGACGAATTTGGGCCAGCTCAAGGAAAAGAGGAGGCGGTTCCACTATAAAAGGAGAACCCAGGCGCTTTTAAGGGTTCCCTTTTCGCACAACACAAGACTTTTGCTTGAGATTGATACCATAGTTTAGTAATTTCTTTTCCTTTCTTATTCTTTATTTCTATTTTGTATGATGAACATGGAATTAGTTCTTGTCATGTCAATGGCTAGGAACTAATTCTCTTATAGGCTTTCCATGTTGAATTGCTAGAGACTTATGTTATAAATTAATGCACGCTTATGGTTATTTTTCTTATTGTGAGATCTATCCAATAATTGAGTTGAATTCTTGGTAATTAATCGACAACTAATTATCACTATATGATTTCTAATCGATTAGAAAGGGTGGATTGTGAATATCCGTAAGTTGGGTAGACATTCTTGGATTGAGGATGAAAATACCTCAATTATTTATGTAGCGTTGATGAGAGGCTTAACAACCCTAATTTTGGCGCAGTGCGTGACGGCCAACTAGGTTTTTGTTCTTAATCCTCCTATAGAGTTATCCTTATCACCGAAAGGTAGGTAAGGCGCGACATCAGTTGAGTGTTTATATAACCCTAACGGGAGTATAAAACGATTTCGTAAACCTGCTTTCTCCAAAAGAAGAATACCATAAGTTAATGCATTAGTAAGTAGCATAAGCGGATAGTAAGGATACATGGAAGTCCTATTCTCATCACCACTGAAATAAATCTTTATATTTAAATAGCTTGCATAATTCTTAATTATAAACAGCAAATCAATTATCAATTCACCAAATAGATACTAGAAAATAGATAGTTGGTAATTGAACCCTAATCCTTGTGGACGATATTCGGTCTTATCAAGACTATACTACTTGTTACGATAACGTGCACTTGCGTTTAAAGTGTGTGTATCTTACCGCGCATCAATCTGCCATCAGATTTAGAGGCGGTACATCCGGTCTTTCATGTTTCTATGTTGCGGAAGTGTATCGGAGATCCATCGAGAGTTTTCCCAGCTAGTGAGGTCCAGGTGACAGAGGGGTTATCGTATGAGGAGAGTCCCATAGCGATACTCGATCGCCAGGTCAGGCGACTGCGGACCAAGGATGTGGCTTCCGTCAAAGTCTCGTGGCGGAATAATAATAGGGAGGAGATGACTTGGGAAGCGGAAGAGGACATGTTGAGGAAGTATCCTCACTTATTCCCTACACCTTCAGGTAATTCATTTCCCTTACTGTCAAGTTTTAATTGAAGTATTTTGCTTAAGTGTTATTATGTGGCCACGTGTGGCATTATTGGTATATGGGGGTTGTAAAAAAAGAATATGTCGCTATCTATAAGTTTGACTCCGAAAGAACATTCGGGGACGAATGTTTCTAAGGGGGGAAGAATGTTACACCCCGTAATTTCAGGGCATGTTTATAAGAACGTACGTAAGAACTCAAAAATGTTAAAATTTTAGACTAGTAAAAATTTATCGGAATTATGAAATTGTCGGAAAACGAAATATTGCGACGAATGGGAGGGCGACACGTGTCACCCCCTTTTGTTGGTCTTGGATGATTTGGACATGGATAAAATGGTCATTTGACCATAATTGAGATGACCAAGTCTTGCTAAGTCTAAGAGCTTGATATTGTTGACTTAGTCAAGAGCCACTTGGCTTGATCTTTAAGTGAATTTCATCCAAGCCACACATATGTATTAATCTTGACCCTCCATGTTGTTATATAGTAACACTACTAGCAAGACAAGCTCCCACACTTAGCTAAATATTCAAGAAACTTGTTCTTGTCATTGATGAAGCTCTCGGGTTCATAGGGTTCCAAAGAAAAAAATTCGTGTGTTGTTCAATAAGCTCCACACTTTAAACCAAGGTTCCTAAGGGTATCTCAATATAAAGATCCCGGAAAAATATCGTTTTCGTATTAGTCGCAAGGTGAAAACCTAGTCACTTTCCTAGGTTTGGATTGGATATTGAAGGAAAGTTGTTTGTGATCTTCTAAGGGCTTCAAGTGGCGGATTGGAGTGTCAAGGAGAGGCTCTAAGTTGCTAAGGAGCGACTTCGGATCTTGAAGTTGGATTAAGGCTCGTTAAGGTAACAATCTTGTTCTCTTAAGTGTTATAAGATTACATATTGTTGTAGCCTTACATTTTTTCTAGCATGAAGTATATGTATTGAAGATTGATAAGTGATATGGATTGTAGAAGCTTAAAATCCGAAATGACATTGTGAGCCATTTGAAATTGAAATACAATTTGGTCGTTAATTAGAATTGTCGCATGTTACCTACTTGAAGATTGTAGTAGTTATAATCGATTGCGGCTTGATATCATGTTATACTAAACAACTTGGATTGAAAAAGAATTGGAAAAGACTTTGTATTGTTGTCCCTCAAATTGCCGAAAATGATATTGTATGTTGGACTAGTTTGATATCAATTGTGGGGAGGAATTTTACACGTCTTGTAGGCGTGTAATACCCTATTGTTAACTACATTGTTGAGCCTTAAATGTGGCGTGTTTGGTTATTGAATTCGGGCCTTGAAAAAGGTGGAAAAGTATGTAGAAACAAAGGAAGTGCTGTCCGATTTTTCGTAGAATTTAGTGACTTTACACTTAGAATATTCTACGTAAGAAGTAAGAAGTTAATGGACGTATTATGATCATTATAGGTTGTCCTACTACGTACGGCATATTGGACTTAGCAAGTGGATTGAACCGAAGAGGTATGTGGAACCTTCTTATCTCTTGAGCATGAATAGTTGTAAATATATAGTACGGTAGACGTACAAGATTTTGACAATCTAGTCCATTTGATATCCTTGGCTTATTTTTAAGAATGTCCAAGTTGGTTGAATTAGGGAATTAACTCACTTGTTTAAAAATATTAAGGATATCTTAGTTTCTAAAAGTTAAGAGACTTAAAGTATTTTGAAAGTATATGATACTTGTTTTGTTTGAAAAGTTTAAGTCTCTTGGTTATAAAGAAGAATGTAAGTATCTAAGGTATAAAGCTAGTATAACGACTTTATGGGAAGTTGGTTATAATAGCTTTATGAAAAGTTAAAAAGAGTGGTTTACTCTAAGTAATGATAAATGACTTGAATTAATGAAAGACAAATTGATTTGAAGGCATCAATTGCTTAAGGTTTTAAAAGAAAGAAGTCATTTGATTTAGAAACCTATAAATGTATTTCTAAAAGGTATTGTGACTTGTATTGAAAAGTAGATATGACTTGATACTATGGTTATTAGTATCTTGAAAGTTTTATATGAAAAGAGTCATTTTAAAAGAATAGAAGTACGTAGTACTTTGGGTTAAATTCCCAGATTTTTAAAATGACATGTTAGTGCCTTAAGTAAACTAAAATGAGAGGGTATATAAATAAAGTTAATAAGAAGTTAGGGGATTTCTTAACTTGCTTATGTTATGATAAGCCGGTAGCGCTTATGTTATGTATGATAGCCGGTTGTGCTAGTTTATGTTATTCTTACGGGGTAAAGTCCCGGGTTACTACTAATTCCATGGATTTGCTACCCATGATGCGAGTGCGGCATTTGTACTCATTGCGGGCCCACCGGGCCCTAGCGGGTGAAATAGTCCTATGCGGGTGAAATAGTCTCATGCGGAGCGCATCGCTCCATTGCGGGTCCGTAGGACCTATGCGGGTGAAATAGTCTCAGGAGTAGGATTGCTTAATGATACTGCGGGCGGGTGACCCTACTTTGATCATGAGCCTCCTATTTTTATGCGCAAAGAAAGTATACTTGGTTACTCATTGTTAGTAAGGCACAATGTATCGTAATTTGGTTATCATACTGCCTCACTTTATTTTAGACTTATGATGTAAATTGCGGATTTTCCGCTTTACATACTTGGTACATATTGTGTAATCGACCCTTTCTGGCCGCGTCATGCCGCAGGTAGGGGTAAGCAAGTGGTGGATCCTCATTCTTAGGATCACTGATCAGGTGTCAGAAGCTCCATTTCTCCAGAGGCTTGTCTTTTGGTACGGTTTTCCCTGATGTTGTAGATTTATGTACATTCAGGGGTATGGCAGGGCCCTGTCCCGCCACAGTTGTTATTCCTAGAGGTCTGTAGTCATATTTGTGGATTGGGTTTTAAAAACAGAGATGTACTGATTTATTTTTGGTCTATGTATATTTTACGGAAGGTGGCCTTATCGGCTAGCCTGTTGATGGTTGTTGTCTATGTGTTTATATGTGTTGTGTATGTTCCGCTGCTATTCTCTGATGTATACCTGAAAGAGGTGCCCAGGTAAGGCACCAGTCGCGGGCCCGTGGTCGGGTCGTGACAAAAGTGGTATCAGACCCGTGAAAATAAAGTCTCATAATTATTTAAATAAAACAAGCCTCATAACATTGAAAATCAAATCTCATAACTTTCTAAATAAATATTCATTGAACCGTGAATAGGTTATACACGTTTATAACGATCTTGTCCATTGAGCCATGATCTAGAAAATGTAATACAATTTTGTCTTAACTTAGTTTCTTTGCAGATGGAAGATTCTACTTATTTCAATATAATTGATTACCGATACATTTTCATTAACGCTGCAATGACTTGTTCGGTCCCTTTTTCATTAGTGTAGTAACTTAGCAAGGTCAACTAGACTCTACTACTTCATAACGACTCTTACAAACATCCCCCATAAGACTTGGTAAGAACTTAGGAATATTCTAGACATGATTTTAGCCTAAAATCTATAACATGAATACTTCCTAATTGCAAGGCAAGTATTTCAAGAAGGCAAGTCACGTATACTCCAAATAACAAGGCAAATATACTTCAAACAACAAGTCATGTATACTCCCAACAGCAAGGCAAGTATACTCAAATATCAAGTCATGTATACTCCTAACAACAAGACAAGTATACTCAAATATCAAGTCATGTATACTCCTAACAACAAGGCAAGTATACTCAAATATCAAGTCATGTATACTTCTAACAACAAGACAAGTATACCATAAAAATACTCATGTCTTAAAGAAGAGGAAGTCCACATACCTCGCGACGACTAACCATTTCGACACGTAGCAAAACGCTCCAAGTACTTCAACTTCATCGGCTATTCCTTAAGCCAAGTAGACCATGCTACACGTAGTACTTCAACCTAAAATGGCCATAGTACTTCTATCAAAATTCTACTTACTATTGTAAGACTTATACCAATTAATAGTCCTCTAATTCTACGGAAAATCGGACAACACTTCTTTTGTTTCTACGTACTTTTATACCTTTTCCAAGGTCCGTATTCATCAACCAACAAGCCACATTTAAGGCGCAACCAACAGTTAACCAAAGGGGATTACACGCCTAACTGGACGTGTAAAATTTTGCCCCACAATTCAATTACAAGTCTAACATTCTTTAGCCTATACTCGGCTACAACTTCATCAAGACAACATATAACCTTTTTCAATTCCTTCTTTAACCAAGTTGTTATTCCAACATGTTATATCTATTATAACAACTATATTCCCTTTCTTATATAACATGTAACACTTATAATCAACAACGAAATTGATTTCCAATTCTAAGGGCTAACATGCCCATTTTCGGTTTTAACAATCAATAAGGTCCAAATCTTATAAAACTTCATTCTACATATTCCATGCTCATTTACATACTACTAACACATGTAATTTCCAACTTCATTAAAAGGACAAAGATCATTACCTTGATAAGCCCAAAATTTTCCAAGATTATAAGTCGATCCTTAGGAGTCTTAACTCCTATTCCTTACGTTCCAATCCACTCCAAGCAACCCTTAGAAGTTCCTATCCAACTTCTCTTAAAACTTCATCCAAAATATGAAGATCACTCTAGGGTTTCACTTTGCGACTATCGGATTAACGTAGTATTTTCGGGGTCTTAGTATTTGGTTATCATTAGAATACCTCTAAGAACACTTGGTTTAAGTATGGAGATTTATCAATAACAATTGCACAAATTCTATGCCTAGGGGGGTGTGGCCGAGAGCAACCTCAAGGAATGGAGTATATTTTGTCTTGGAAATTATTCTAAGTGTTGAAGAAGTCTTGCTACTATTGTGTATATATAAGACAACCAAGGGCTAGGATTAAAATAAGTGTGTGGTTGAGATTGGGGACAAGTGTGTGGGTCCCACAAGCCACTTGTCCAACAAATATCTTGAGCCACTTGTCCCTCACTTTCTCGCCCAACATGGGCCACATGGGGGTGACACATGTCGCCCTCCTATTGGTCCAAAATATTTTATCTCTCCAATGTCTCAATAATTGGTTAAAATATCAGAAATCATGTGGGGCCCACAAAACGTAAAATTTCTCGGGTGGGCCCTATATGACCAAATCTGGAAATAAAATTCCACAATTCTTATAAATCCTATAAGTCTTAAATACCAAAATTGAGAATCCAATTCCCAATAATAAACCTTTTTCCTTCATGAGGTTCCGAGATTTCTTTTAAGGAAAAAGCGCATCTTCTATCGTTTCACGATTTAACCTTTATCGTCTTACGTACGTTCTCTTATTCTTGTGTTGAAACTACTAGGTGTAACATTCTCCCCCCTAGAAACATTCATCCCGAATGTTCCTTCTAAGTCTCAAACAACACATGCACCGATATAGTCTTCACTGCTATACTCACAAAACCAATTATGCCACATATGGCCACAATATAACACACGCGCATATACATAAATCCAAGCCAACGAGGAATCACATCTAAAGTGTATAACATCACTATTAACTCCCATTCATGGTCTAAAAGGATACTCTCTTCGTACCTTCACTTCACATATATAATCACTTCCATTCTTTTAACACATGTTCGCTTCTTTTCTTACTCGTCGTACTCTCCTCGTACATCCGAACTCTTTCTAGTACACGTACCACATTTCAGTCATCGCTTCAATTTTCAAAACCTTGGAGTTACTACCTCCAAACTTGGTCATTATACTAGCTTCAATTTTCTTTAAGGCCATCCTCTTTTCCCGACCTTGGCTCGTGGAACGCATCCACGAACCAGTACAACGATTAACCAGACTTGGGTCTTGCACCCTCGTGACCCTATCACCTAGCGGGACCACCTCATACTGACCCCACTCCATTCCGGGTTGCGGGTTGACCCGCGATTGGTCCTCAACCCGACCCATTATCACACTAAATTCCCATTCCTGGTCCGGAACAAATCTCACTATTCAAGTCATGAAAGCCTAGTGGTCTTCTTAGCTTAACTACCCACTTTCATTTCACACAACCCATGGAATTATCACACTAATATACTCCACGTATACTATGTACTTCGACCAAGATCAACCGTAAAATCTTTTACTCAAGACGACCTTGTATCTAAGGTCTCAACGGTTATCAATATTCTAAGGTTCACAATGTCTCTAGCCTACATTATCAATCCCCATAATATGGGAAATGTAGCTTCTCAATATCTCAAAGTCTTATTGTCTTACTCACAACAACTCTATTAACTCCATACGAATATCATTCGTATATGACACTTAAGCCTATACGCATAGCTTAACCTAACAACCGGGTATGTCATTAATTCAATTGAACCTGATCTACCAAGAGTCTATCACCATCTTATTCAGTTCATTATCTCCTGATATTCCAAATCAGTACATATATAAAGCCTAGGCGTGGGTTCAATAAACTGTTTCACACCTTCCAAGTAATTAAGGCTTTTACCAATTCTTGGTAATCTATAATCATTCTAGGCAACATGCATACGACTCCAAATAAATACACTCGTACAGATATACATCATCAATATACCCACTATACAATAATTTTACCAACCTGGATACGCAATTCATATAATATATTCTGGGCCACTGTTGCTTTTTTTCCAAGTTGCAATCACAATAACTGTTAGGGAAAGACCATCCTAACAACACAGCTCTATCGCACGACCTTAGAGTAAGAAGAATAGAAACCAATCCTAAATATCATGTAGCCTCCTGTGTATAAGTATGGTGCACACATACCCATACCCAAGACTCTACTAGACACGGTCTGTAGACATTCCGATGACTAACTGCTCTGATACCACTCTGTCAAGCCCCGAACCCCGGGCCCGCGATTGGTACCCTACCTGGGCACCCTTCTATACATACAACATGAGTAACACGCGGAAGATAATAACACTCATCATTTTTTTTCTCTTAAAGCAAAGGCAAAGCCGATAAGGCTGTCGTGTATTTATACCATACCCAACTGGGTCTACACTGTACAACAATGTAAATATAACTCTCACCAGTCCAGCCCACATATGAATACAGACCTCTAAGAATTTGACAACAACTGTGACGGGACAAGGCCCCGTTGTACCCCTGAATATACCTAGCCATAAGGATAAGCTCCGGAACATTGGAGCTATCCAAAATGCTGAACAAGGATCCTAAGCTCGCGGATCCACAATTGAGTACCTAGACCTGCGGACATGAATGCAGCCTCCCCGAAGGAGGTCAGTACAACAAGTACTAAGTATGGAACTGAAAATAAAGTACAGTATTAAAATCATGGTTGTGCACAAGAATTACAGGGGCAAGTATGAAAATCAAATACCAGATCCTACCGTGTCACATAACCTAAAATCCAACTGCACCTCGTATCACTGTACTATAATAACTCCAAGAGTCGACTGTGCCCTTCAATGATATAATATCACACAGCCCAAATATAAAAGTAGGAGACAAGTATGATAACCACATCAACAGTACACTGAACTTTACAAACAATGAGAGAAATAAAAGTCGATTTCGCCGGTTCGAAAATAGGAACCCCATGATCAAACTAGGGCCATTCGCCCATAGTATCATAGGGCAACATCGCTTTCGACTCTAGTCCGCATAGTCGCGTGGACCCGCATGAGGTACTCACCGATCGGGGAGCAAACCCGCGGAATGTAACACATAGGACCCTGTCCCGCATGAGCCCCTTGGACCCGCATGAGGATGATCCTCGCAAAGGACCCCGTCCCGCATGAGCCCCTTGGACCCGCATGAGGTACTCCTCGCATCTAGGGGAACAAAATCGCGGAATATAAACAACGCAACATGGCCAGGGGTTTGACCCCACAATAAATCATAAAATACAAGCGCAACTGGCTATCGTAAACAACATAGGCAAGTTAAGATAAGCTTTGACTCTCATTAGACAAAATGAAGGCACCATCTTATTGAAAAACCAAGGCAATATCATGCCTTCCTTTTAAAACAAACAAGACAATACCATGTCTTCCTTTCTAAAACAAACAAGACACTAACAAGTCTTTCATTTTATAACACCAAGGTACTGTCACACTTTGCATCATTAAGGATTAAAGTCCATTACCACAATGTACGTGAGCCGTACATTCACTTTATAAACTAAATTTCCATTTTAGCAAGCCAAAGTACTATCAAGGCAAAAATAGTATAACTATCAGTTACACAAGCCAAAGTACTACGTACGTCCACCGCACGTCCGATTCCTTTATAAAAATCCCAAGGCACTAGCCTTGTAACATCAAGTTACTTACTCATCAACTCAAGTGACCTACACTCTTTGTACTCTAGTCACTTCCTTCATGTACTGCAACACCACTAATATCAGCAATAATATCAGCAGCAGTAACCCCTGCTGCACAGTCTTAATAATCCCTTCCAACTGCATTATCAATAAATGGAAGCTCATAGATTGCAACCTTCACAAGTTTGTCTCAGTAGCAAATCATCAACAATATGTTAACATATTTTTGTTTGACTGCCATTAATAGCACTAGCAACAGCAGGCACAACAACTTCAGCAGCCATAGACAACAATACCATATGTAGAGCAGCAAGCTCAGTTGTAGCCAAGTCAGTCTCAACAATAACACCAGTAGCAGTTGTGGCATTATTCCAGCATACTCACATTTTTCAGTAACCAAAACACAAATAGTAAAATAGCAGGAATTAGATCCCATTGATCCTTTTCCAACACTAAAAAACAGTCGCAAAAAACAGTCCTGAAATCAGTCATGTAGCAACAGGAACATCAACAATTGAATCTCTCAGTTTCTGTCCTTAATTCGACAGAATAACCACTGGATTCATCTTGACGGAGAACCCCTCGTTCTATAGTCTCACTCGGACTAGAGAATCCCTCGATTCTCGCTAATGCAAAACCCACGGCAAGAACCCCTCGTTCTCTAGTCTCACTTGGACTAGAGAATATCTCGATTCTCATCACACAAGCTATCATAATAAGTTCGGATATGCAACGGAGTCTCCCTCAATTTCTAGTCCAATTTCAGCTAGAAATCCTTCGATTCTCCTATCCTGAGCTACACATATAAAAACAGGCAATCCAACACTTGATCGACCTGTGAATCACTCTTTGAATCGAGCTTCAACTCAATCCATATTATCTCCGACGAAGTATCCCTCAGTTCTCAGTCAATTTGTCGCTAAGAATCCTCGATCCTTCATCAATCTATTGAATATGCAACCTCAAATATGTAATTCTAACAGTTATACAACATTATACTCAATTCAGTCAAGGACAATAACTTTCATCGAGCACTGTCACAACTAGCAAAGAACAGTAACTTCCATCGAGCACTGTCACAACTAGCAAAATCGTGATTCTCAATAATTTCAATGGCAAAGAGCAACAATGACAGCTACATGATCAACACCAACATAGAATAGAAACTAATATAACAAAAACTATCAACAACAAGCCACATTAGTAGCCACAGTAGAAACAGCAACAGCAAGCCAACACAACAACGACGAACTCGACATTTTTCCTCTAATTCGTCAACTCACCTACACAAATACAACTTTATCAACACAAAACGATTCACCAACACAGGAACCAACACAAAAATGAAATTGAAGTTTTAGAAATATTTTTGGCGAACTTCGACGTCGATTATATGTCACAATAAAATCGATCGATATACTACAGAGATTACCTCAATATTCTGTCGATTTTGATTCCTCAACTCCTTTAATTCGTTCTTCGATCGCGCGATGACTTTATTCGATCTCGGCAATTTCTCCTCAATATGTTTCAGAAATCGATCGATCCAGAGAGAATCACTGTGTTGAATCACTCTAATCTGGAAAACAATCGCTTCGATCTCTCAATCGATCTTTAATTCTAATTTTTAGACGAAATCGCGATTTCGATTTTCAATTCCTTTGCATCGCGATTTCAATTTTCTTCAGTTCCGGCTTCTGATTTTCACCTCAATATGTTCGATCAAACTCCTCGATGTTCAGTTCCTTCGCAATTTTTTAATTTTTCGAAGAAAACTGTGATTTCGTTCCTTCGCGATTTTTGATTTTCAGCGATTTTTGGATTTTTCGAATTCCTCACTGCATTGAATCGATCTATACCGAACTCAACTTTGATACCATGTTAAAGTTTCTCCATCGATTCTGTTTGCTACTTCATTCTCTTAGTTATGAGAGCAACAGTGAAGAAGAAGAAAAAACACGAGAGAGAATGAGACGAGAGAGTTTGGGAGCAACTTTGCTCTTCAGCGATATTTTCTATTAATTGCTCAAATGTAATTACAATAGGTGGATTCTATTTATAGGATAATCTAATTGCACTTTTAATGTCACAAAATATCTAATCACAAATATCTAATGATCATCTAATTAACTCATAACAAACTAATATCCAACTAACTAACCACATATAATAATGTTTTTCACATATTTATTTTGTGATTGCAGTTTTCATCAAGCACACAAAAGAACAAGCATTTAGTTCGTGGACTAAATTCTATTTTCAAGAGAAGCATCATTGACTTGCAACATTTTTTTTGATAAGACATTGATGATGTTCCGCATTCTTAATAGGTATACAATTATTGTTCCCGTTACTGTCTACTATTAACATAAAATACTAGAAAAGTTTTAAGAAATACTATATTTTGAACCCATAATTTTAAAAGTATAACGAATTTAATGCTAAAACATTAATTGATGAACAAATTAAGTCCAAATATTTCATTTGCATCTCTTGTGATGACATTATAAACCTTTTGTAGGAATGCTAGTGGCAAAACCAAATTTTGTTAAAAGTATTTAATGGTATTTAAGATTTAATATGTCTGTTAAAAGAAGTGGGAAATTCATGAATGTTATTATGTCCTGCACACAAGCAGGTAAGGCAAAGCTTCCAACTTGGCGGAATACATTTACATCCCTTTAAACATGTAAGTAAATTTTATTTAAACATTCTAATTATGATTTTTTTTATTGAGTACCTGAACAAATGATAAAATGTTCTTATTAAAATATTTTAATTCAAATTTTGAGCATTTATTATGTAGAGAAGTTAACAACATAACATATGTCACCTCCTTTAATTATATACAACAGTATCAACTGAAACAACAGATGTAAGGTTTTACAGCTTATTATGACTAATAATTATAATTAATTGATGTGATATATTTTAAGCTGTTAATTTATTTACGTAGTGGGTGCTTGAGAACACGAACAGAGAACATTTTCTAAATTTTGAGCCAGAAGTGTTTAATAATAGCACTTTATTACGAGTTCAGGTACTTATTTAGAACATGCGATAATTTAGGTGTTTAAATGAAATTTACTAGCAAGTTTATGGGTATCATGGGTATCGATGTATCTCGTCTTTCAACCTTTTTTTAGGCTATGCATGTGATAACTTTAAGGAAAATTGCACTAAGTTCCCCTAAAATATGAGTCAATTACAAATACAACCCCTCATGTTTTTCAAAACTACACTTAACATCCTAGTAACAAGAAAATATTATTCAAACTAATATACTTGTGTATGATTTTCATATTACAAGGTAAGTGCTTGATTTTAAAATATAATAAATATATCTGTAGTTAATTCATATTACTAGGCTATTTTAGTGTAATTTACTTATAAATTTATGCCAAAAGATTTGGCACAAAAAGCCCCCAGCCACATAAACAAGACAGGGCGAGTTTCCACAACATACAAATGTCAGATCAGTTTCCAACTTTTCAGTTGAGAAACTAATGGACATCATGAATATCTATGTCCTTTTATCCTCAAACTTTCCAAAGATGGATAAACTATCAAATTAAAAACAACAAAAAAATAAAAAATAAAATAAAAGAAGAGAAAACTAGAAGAAATGGTACTCGAAAAAAGTCTACCAATGACTGCAGGAGATTCAGAATGCAGTTATGCTAATAACTCAATCCTTCAGGTCTCATTTTTTTTCAATCTCAACTTCTTCATGCAAATTCAAGAAAAGCAAAAACGTTTTGTCTTGAAACTCATTGAATGTTAATCTTTCGTGATTCTTTTATGTCATTGTTATTCATTCATGCCATTTTTTATTAACACCGACGTTAAGAAAAAGGGCATGAATGTGTCATTTTGGTAACGACAATGACATAAATGAGTCAAACTATTAACGAGTGACATAAATGAGTCATTTCGGATAGTTCAATAGCATATTTGAACTTTTTCCTTCTTTTAATTGATTCATCGTCCTTGATATAATAGAGGTCAATCGTTCAAAAAAGTAATTTGTATATATTATAGTTTAATATGCATCATTACAAAAAGAGACACATACAAATATATTATAATTTGTAGTAGTTGTTTTAGCATACGCAGTTCTTAATTTGTTTGTCTCTTGAGTACTCGTCCAAAACAAAGTAGCTAGGAAGGGGAAATTTATCATCTTATTATAATTGTGCATCCTACTTCCTTTCTTTGCTAGATGATCTGTGACTTTGTTCTGTTCCTTAAAGTTGTGCAATTTAAATTATGTTATATAGAGTAATGTTGACCACAACTTATTGTAACAGAGCCTCCTATGAGTACAACTAGACTATAAGCATTGATACTGAGGGGTCGTATTGGTTAGCGTTATGGAGGTATTAATAATACAGAGATTAGTTATGAGGAAATTTATGTAATATTTAATGAAGAGATTAATTATGCAGGGTTTACTTTAGTTATTCATGTAATATTAGTTATTTCACCTTCTATCCTGCATAAAATAATACATAGATTTTCTCATAGTTTTTTTTTTACCTCATAGCTTATACATATATTAATTATGCGAATTTTTAAATTGTAAACCAAACACCATAATAATTTTATACATGAATAACTTACCTCTTACCAGCTACCAAACATGTTATTACTTATGCAGGATTTAATACCTGCATAACTCACCTCCAAACCAGCTACCAAACATGTTATTACTTATGCAGGATTTAATACCTGCATAACTCACCTCCAAACCAGCTACCAAATGACCCCTAAATGTTACTCCTATTAATCTTTTTCTGAACTGATTTTTTTGTCTTTGATTTTTCAGAGAACAGTGATAGTAAAAGCAAAACCTGTATTAGAAGACACTGTAAAAAATATGTTCAAGAATGGTATATTTCCAAAGTGTTTTACAGTGGCAGATTTGGGTTGTTCTTCAGGACCAAATACTCTTTTATCCATGAGCTATGTCATTGACATAGTTCATAATTTGTGCAAAGACAACAAGTCTGAACCACCAGAATTTCAAGTGTATTTGAATGATCTGCCAGATAATGATTTCAATAGTGTGTTCAAATCAATTCCATCATTTATTGAGAAAATGAAAAAAGAGAAGAATGGGAATTGTTTCATAGCAGGAGTTCCTGGTTCTTTTTATGAAAGGCTTTTTCCTAGCAACAGCTTGAACTTTGCTCATTCCTCTTATAGTCTCCATTGGCTTTCTCAGGTACTTTGATTTGGTGAAATATATATGTCATAACTTGCATGCTAATTTTTATTTTTATTTATTTCTTCAATTCATCTTATTTTTATTCTTTACTGAGCTTTGCTCCTCTGGGCGCTAGGCGCTCCCGTGGTTCGGGCGAATCGAAGTTATCTTCCGGTCAACTGTCCACCCAGTCAAGGACAAAAAACACAGTAGAATCACGCAACGCACGTTGTTGGTGTACTTCCTGCTTTTTCCCAAAGAAGTCCCGCTAAGAAATAATTAACTAGAACTTTCCTCTATATTGGACATTATTCATCAGTGTTTCATAATTTCTTGACATTCAACAAGTTGATCAATATCACTCAATTTTCCTCTTTCCTATAAGTGATGAAATTACATGCACTATTAGGAAGATGCATAAAAATTAAAATCATAAACCAAGCAATATAGTACTAATAAATCCTTGTCAAAATTACAACTTCAACAAAAAATATCTAAAGTTAGGTCTTGCCAAAGTCACAACTTTAATAAAAAAAGTCAAAAGTTGGCTTTGACAACCCATATTGAGACACAGTATAACCAACTTTGTATTAGCATATGTTTATGTTTAGTCTTCTGAACAAAATTGATTTGAGATGCTTAAATATCATGAGAAAAGTATGAAATTTGTGATTACTGATCATGCATGGGTGTTTGATAACTTTCATCATGCAATTATCAATTAACAACAATCAAAGAGATTTAGAAAAACTCTTGAAGAGAAGAAGCAGAACCAATGAAAAAAATGAGAGAAAAGTGATTTGGGAAAATATCTTCTCTTTGGCTTTATATTCACAATTATTCTACATATATATACAATGCTTTCACTAGTTCATATGAGCTGTCAGCGAAGCCACTAACTACAACTTAACTTTAACTAACACTATTAGCCATAACTAACTTCACTAACAACCTAACTAACTCTCTGAAATCAAGGGAACTGTTGTACAGGTTGTGAGTTCATTTACCTTCCCCCTCCCCCACCCCCAAGCTAGGGGCAATGAAGATGTTCTTCATTCCTATCTTGGATAGCAAATAAATAAGAGCCTAAATAAGCAACTCTGACTGTTTTTCTGTGGAGGCTAAGTAGATTAACTTGATGAGCCGCAATTGCACCTCTTCTATAATAAAATGGCAGTCAATGTATATGTGTTTGGTACGCTCATAAAATACTGGATTGAAAGCTATTTAAATAGCTGATTTACTGTCATAATAAATGTGAACGGGGTAAGTGATCATCTACATCAAGAGTCTTGAATAGACTGATCAACCAAACAAGTTCAACAACAATCCCAACTATACTTTTGTACTTTGCCTTAGCAGAGCTCTGGATATAGTGGACTATTTTTTGGATTTCCAGGATATGAGAGAGGCACCATAGTTCATAAAATAACATGTGACTGGCCTCCTAGTATTAGGACATGAGGCCCAATCAACATCACAAAATGCCACTAGCTGATTGCATGAAGAAGGGACCAGAAGAACTCCAAGGCTAGGAGAGTGTTTAATGTACCTCTCACAACTCTAATGGTTGCCTCCATGTGGGATGATTTAGGAGAGTGCATAAATTAGCTCAAGCATTGTAGAATCAAAGATATATCTGGCCTAGTATTGGTGAGGTATAGTAGTCGACCAACCAACCTTTGATATTCACTAGGATCAGAGAGCATAGTATCCTCAAGAGAAGGAAAATATGCATCAAATTCAGTAGTAGTAAGTTTCTGGTTGAGCTCCATAGGATCCTTAACAAATCTAGCACTAGCAAGACCAAGGTCAGAAATATGCATGAGGATTCCCTCCTTACTTCTAGCAAATTTTATGCCCAAGTATTTCAAATCCCTAAATCTTTAGTCTTGAAAGTGGAGTGCAATGCAGACTTGGTATTGGATCAACATATCATCATCACCAATAATAAGAAGGCCATCAACATAAACAAGGACCAAGATTGTCTTCCCACCATCCTTCTTAATGAATAAAGAATAATCCAAGTGGCTTTGCACAAAACCTGATATAAGTGCAGTAGTGAGCTTAATATTCCATTGTCTAGAAGCTTGCTTAAGACCATACAAAGACTTAAGAAGTTTGCATACTTGAGATGTACCAGTGTGAGACTTGAAGCCTTGAGGCAAGTTCATACATACCTCTTCAAATAGATCTCATTGTAGAAATGCATTGTAAACATCTATTTTTTGGATTGGCCAATTTCTAGATGCGACAACTAATATAACAGTCCTGTCCTGACAGTAACCATCTTCATCTTTATAAAGGAAGGGGATTTCCCTTCTACTTTCTCTTATTCAACCACATTTTTTCGTAAAGAAAGTTTTGCCCGTACGAAGAGGGATAGCCTTTATCTACATCAGTGGTTTTTCCACTGGTGAGAAGGTCTTCTAATAATCAAGACCCTACTTTTGCTTGTAGCCTTTGGCTACTAATCTTGCTTGAACCTTTCCACCCCCATTAGCCTTATATTTGATCTTATAAACCCATTTGCATCATATAACCTTTTTTACAAGAGGAAGAGAAATCACATACCAAGTTTTGTTGCCTTATAAAGCTTGCATTTATGCCCGCATGGCATCAATTCATCTAGAAAAAACAAAATTCCTTTCACTAATTCCTTAACAACATTTCTCATTATCCATGAAACTATTATTGTGTTGCATCGATCCCATTGACGCAGCTGATTTGTTTCACATGTGTCTTATTTGATTGATTCATCTTGAAATCAATCTTATTTCTTCCTATCAAAGCCAGTTGCATAGCATGTCTACATAAATCATAGTTTTTCATTCCTACCAACTGAATTCCAACCGAAAGTGAACCAGGTCCATTAGATGCATAAAGAAAGAGTGTATGATTGTAATATAGCTCGATCTCAGCATTATTCTGTAAAGCTTGCACTCGATCACCAGATTCATCAACGCCATAGCAAACTTTTGAAATTGAATCTAAATTCAACTAATTGATTATAAAATGAAAAGAAACAAAGTGTTCAATTGAAAAAATACCTCAAATTTTCTGCAAATCCTTGAAGAAAACTCGTAGATTCGATCGATAATGCTCTGATACCATGATAACATTCATCAAGTTCATCATGCAATTATCAATTTTTAACAATCAAAGAGATTTAGACTAAACTAGAAGAACTCGTGAAGAGAAGAAACAAAACCAGTGAAATGAAATCAGAGGAAAGTGATTTGGAAAAATATCTTCTCTTGGCTTCATATTCACAATGATTCTACATATATATACAATACTTTCACTAACTCGTGTGAGCTGTCAGCTAATCCACTAACTACAACTAATTATAACATAACTTTAACTAACACTTCTAGCAATGACTAACTTCACTAACAACCTAACTCCCTGAAATCAAGGGACTGCTGTACAAGTTGTGAGCTCCTTTACAGCGTTGCCTTCCTCTACTTCCGCACTAAATAATGTTTAACTTTTTATCTCTATGTTAAGTGTTCCTCCTTAATATAAGTATTTTTCCTTCAGTAACATTGTCATTTTCTATAATCCTATGTTCTTTTAATTGTGGTACTGCATGTTGAAGTGGAATTGATGGTTTCAATGTATTTTTGGTTCTTACTTACTTCCCATGTTTCAAGCTACAATGAAAGAATGACAAATGTTGTACAAACTTCCTTAGTTCGGTCCAAAATGATTGAAGTTAGGCTTGCAAAAGTTATATCTTCAGTAAAAAATATTTGAAGTTGTCCTTAGCAACCCAAAATATATCTAAAGCCTTTTTAAGGCCATAACTTCAGCAAAAAATATTCGAAGTTTGGCCTTGCACTACAACAAATCGCCCCAAAGAGGGCGATTTTTGTAAACCAAAGAGGGCGACTAAAAAATGCCCTTTTAGTTCGGACCAAAAAGGGCGACATACAGTCGCCCTTTTTAATTTCACCAAAGGGGCGACTTTTTCAAATCGCCCTTTTGTCGCCCCTTTTGGTCCGAATCAAAAGGGGCGGCTTGAAAAAGTCATCTCCTTTGGTCATCACTAAAGGGGGCGACTTGAAGTCGCCCCTTTTGGTCCGAATCAAAAGGGGCGACTTCTTCAAGTCGCCCTTTTTAATCATCACCAAAGGGGGCGACTTCAAGTCACCCTTTTTGGTCCTAAATCTAAATCACACTTTACTTGATGCTCAATGACTGTAGTCGCCCTCTTTGAACCAGGACCAAAGGGGGCGGCTTGAAAAATCGTCTTTCTTGATCTAAGACAACGCGACTAATTAGGCGACTAAAAATCGCCCCCTTTGATCTAAGGGGGCGATATTTCACCCAAAGAGGGGGATTACAGTCGCCCTCTTAGAACCAATTTCTTGTAGTGTTGTAAAATCCACAATTTACGCAAAAAATGTCCAAATTAAAGTTGGCCTTGACAAATAATAATAAACTTTAGGCAAAAATATTTGATGTTTGACTTTCACAAGGCCACACTTCAGACAAAAAATTTGAATTCAGACGCGAATTTTTAACTTCAATCGCGTAGGCCTGAGGTTGTTGTGAAAGCAGGTTTAAGAAAAAATTAACTTCTACTATAAATTATATGGTGACCCCAAAAGTGGATATTCATGCACTTCGCGCTACAAAATTTCAAATTCTTCTCTTATTATCCTCCGTCATGAACAATATCAAATTTGAGAAGTAACTAAACTTTGATCCTTATATATAATGAATAAATAATTAATACAACCAACAAATAAGAGAAGATATAATGGAAGCTTACATGCACTTTTTTTCTAGCAGGTTCCAAAAGGGTTGGAGTGTAACAAGGGAAGTATATTTATATCCAAATCAAGTCCTCCACAAGTACTGGAAGCATATTTCAAACAATTCGAGAAGGATTTTTCTAGCTTTCTACACTTCCGTTCTCAAGAACTAATGAGTGGAGGACATATGGTCCTTGTCTATGTTGGCAGGAGCAATCCAGATCCAAAAAGCTATGATTCTTGTTGTTTGATGGATTTGCTAACAAACTCACTTCTTCATTTAGCAGCCGAGGTTATTTACATGTTACTTAAACATTTACTTTTCTTTTTCTTTTCGGTTGTGTTTGATACGATAGAAGTCATTTTTCCGAAATTTCCTTTTATTGATTAATAGATTGTTAACTTCATACTTATTGCTTCAACTAACACTGAGATGTTATTATTAATCTTTATCACCCAATATTTTTAATCAAAAACCTCTTCGATTTGATAATATTATTATAAACTTTTATTGTTTAATTTTCTTACAAATATTTTTCGCTCACCAATCGAACACCAAATTACATTTTTCAAGAAAATATTTTTCCGTAGAAAATGACTTTTATCGTATCAAATCAACACCAATGATAACGTTATAGTTAAAGTTTAACAATTTTTTTTGTTTAAATGGAAGCAGGGCAAGATCAAAGAGGATGAAATTGATTCATTTAACATGCCTTCTTATACACCATATGAAGAAGAGATAAAGAATATTATACAAATGGAAGGGTCATTTACTCTTAAAAGACTTGAAGCATTTGAGAGTGATATGTCTGCCATTGAGAACCCTAATGGCAAACATTTTGAAGATAGTGCCAAATTAGCTGTTAAGACTATAAGAGCTGTTACCGAGGTTATGTTGGCTTCTCATTTTGGAAACTCAATAATCGATCATCTATTCGAGATATATATAAAGAATGTCACAGAATATCTATCGATGGGCAGCACCATAAAGTTCTTTAACATTAGTCTATGCTTGCAAAAAAATTGAGAGGCAGGTGGTAGCAAGTATTCAGAGAAATAGTTAAAAGTGAGCGCTCGAACACCACAATTATAAAAATAAAATCTGATTATTGCATTCCTTGGAGGTAATCATAGTGGTTTAGGAAAGATTAATTAATACTTTGGGATACAACACTCATCCATGGCCAGTGCATTGGAGAAGTCATTGAGAAATTTTATCCATGGCCAGTGTATTGGTCAAGGATTCAAGGTTGATCGATTTTGCATGAATATGAACTGAAAAAAGAAAGAAAGAAATACAAAAGCAGATATAAAATTGTATTTCAATGAAGTAAGCAATATTGTCAATTATGATGAGATTATATTTTTAGCATTCAATTCATTAACGTTTTGGTTGTTCATATTCTATTCTCGGAAGTTGTAGTTTATAACCTAATAGTAGAAACTTACTTTTTCCTCTTAAAAAGACTAGTTACATAAATAGAATCCTAAAAGGAGGTGAGGAAAAAAAAAAAGATGTCAATTCTTGTAGTTTCCTATGACTATTTTAGGTACAAAAGATAATCTCCAAAGTAAACCCCGGGCTGACGTAATAGTCTGCAAACCACGTCAGCCGATTAATCACACTTGACAAGCGATGTGTGACAATTAATGGAGCTAGCCCTTAAAGTATAATCAGGGGTAATTTTAAACTATAATCAAAAGTAAAAGTAAATTTGGACCTTTGTCCTAAATTATTTTGACACGTGGAATATGTTAAATTCAAAGGCAAATACAAGATGATATTCTAACAACAAGAACATGAATGAGAACTCAAATTATTAAAAAAGATAAAATTAAGATATTTCGTATGAGTCATTATTTGTTGCCGAATTAATAGTATTTTTTTAAAATATTTATCGGTCAAAAATATCTTTTACTTTTGTAAGTGGAGTTGTATTAAATTTGGACCTTTTCCCTTAATTCAATTGTCCACGGCTTAAAGCTTCCACATACTAGTGAACTATTCAAGGACAGACTAACGAAATAATCATAGGGTGGGCTGATTAAAATAAAATAAAAAATGTATTTAGCGCTCAAATAACTATATTACAATAGCAATTTACGTTCTTTCGAATCACAAAAGTCATTGATAATAGCATCTATGTCAAAGTCATCGACAATTCTCTTTCAATATACAATAGCAAAGTATTTGTAAGATAAATTAAATATTTCTAACAATTCATCAAACACAATCAATAAAAGAATTGATTTAAAATTAATTATTTCCCTAATTTGCAATCATAATTAACAATCCAAATTAAACCAAACAATTCTATTTACAAAACCATCAAATAACCTAATAAAATAATAGAGAGAATACTACACACCTGGAGAAAGCTTTCGTTACCGTTCTACTTGTTGTCGCTGGAAATTGCAATTCTTCACTCACGCACTTAGAGTAGTGACTTCATGATTTTTCAATAGGTTAATTTTATTTTATTTTTGAAAAGACAGTGGGCCAATACTAGTAGTCAATTTTTTTAAATGAGGTAGGTCAGGACCCGGCCCAAGGTATGGTCCACCCCTGGAAATGGCTGGAACCACCCCTCTGCTAATCCCCACCAACCAATTTTCTTGCGAAGTACTTTAACGAAATCAAAACATTTTCCTGTCTCTTGTTTGTAGCAAATGCCGAGGGGTTTGCCATGTCTAAAGAAGAGAAGAAAATTGAAGTAATCAGTGCAGTTTACAAATCCACTGCCCAAAATGTGCACATGATATCAGAAAACCACTCTTGAGAACTCAACATCTTAACTTTTATTTTTCTGATTTGTTTGCGTGAATAATTTTAATCTTGTCCTAGCTTTTCGTGTCAATTTGTTGAAATGTATAGCAATCTCATAAAGTTTAAATTATAATAGACAGTACACTTTTATATGATAATTATTTATATGCTCATAATAGCACCATGCATCTTCACGTACGAGACTTGATTCTTTTCGTGAGTCAAGTACATATATTTTTGTTAACAATGGATAATGGTAAAACTTGAATCAGAACATCTATTTTTTCTAATGCTATATTAAATTTGTGTCATCATCTCATGTAAATGTCGAGGGATAATGGTAAAACTTGAACCAGAATATCTATTTTTTTCTAATGCTATATTAAATTTGTGTCATCATCTCATGTAAATGTCGAGGGATAATGGTAAAATTTGAACCAGAACATCTATTTTTTCTAATGCTATATTAAATTTGTGTCATCATCTCATGTAAATGTCGAGGGATAATGGTAAAACTTGAACCAGAACAACTATTTTTTCTAATGCTATATTAAATTTGTGTCATCATCTCATGTAAATGTCGAGGGATAATGGTAAAACTTGAACCAGAATATCTATTTTTTTCTAATGCTATATTAAATTTGTGTCATCATCTCATGTAAATGTCGAGGGATAATGGTAAAATTTGAACCAGAACATCTATTTTTTCTAATGCTATATTAAATTTGTGTCATCATCTCATGTAAATGTCGAGGGATAATGGTAAAACTTGAACCAGAACAACTATTTTTTCTAATGCTATATTAAATTTGTGTCATCATCTCATGTAAATGTCGAGGGATAATGGTAAAACTTGAACCAGAACATCTATTTTTTCTAATGCTATATTAAGGACTCTTTGTAGTAAAAATAAGGACTCAGCTTAATTATTCTGGACTCTGGTCTGCACCTGATAAAGTTGTAATATTGTTGCCAAAACATTGTTAAAGTTTTCCAGTTAAAATATATGGAAACATCGTATGGAAAAGGGAGTTCTAAGTGTTAAGAGTCTCATATCGGAAATGGAATGAAAATATGGACTTTGAACAATCCTCACCTTACAAGCTAGCTTTTGGGGTTGAGTTAGGCCCAAGATCCATTCTTTTCATGATATCAAATCCAGACTCATTCCAATTCTTTGTTCACCGATGTTGGACCTTCAAATTATATTGTTCACGCTCCAATTAACGATGTCTGGGCGTGCGGGAGAGTGCTAAGAGTCTCACACCGGAAATGGAATGGGAACATGGACTCCTTATATGGATTTGGACAATCCTCACCCTACAAGCTAGCTTTTGGGGTTGAGTTAGGCCCAAGATTCATTCTTTACATGCAGTAAAACCTCTATAAATGAATATCATTGGGACCTAAAAAATTATTATCTTATACGGGGTTATTAATTTATCGATAAATGAATATTTTATTAATTTATTGATAAATTATAGAATAATTTTTATTTTGTACATTATATTTTTCAAATTAAACAATTATTTTTTTTCGATAACTAAGAAAAAAAATTCTTGTCGTAGAGACTTTGAAAAATTACTTGCTTCAAAATGAGAAGAATGTGTCCAATGTAGTTTATGTCCAAAAAATTAAAGATGAAATTGAGTTCAGTTCACATGAAAAGAAGAACCAATTGACTATAGATACATATTTTAAGAAAGCATAAAATTTGAAATAAAAATTGTTTAGAAAGTGCTTTATTTTATGAATTATATATGTAATTTTCATACGTATTTAATGAATTATTATTTTATATATTCAGTGGGCCTCAATGATTTTTTTTAAATGAGAATCTTATGCATTTATCGAGGTTATTATTTTATTCCATTGGCTCAAGTCTGTACCGGAGAAAATTATTATTTAATTGAGATTATTAATTTATCGAATATTCATTTATCGAAGTTTTACTGTAGTATCAGAGTCACACTCATTCTAATTCTTTGTCCATCGATGTTGGGCCCCCAAATTATATTATCCACGCTCCAGTTAACAAGGTATGGGTGTGCGAGAGAATGTTAAGAGTCTCACATCAGATATGGAATGAGAACATGGACTCCTTATATGGACGTGGACAATTCTCACCCTACAAGCTAACTTTTAGGATTGAGTTAAGCCCGAGATTCATTATTTACACTAAGATTTGTGTTTGTTCTTATGAAACATTATTTAGTTATTATTCTGACCCAAAAAGAATATAATTTTGTTAATATTTAGATTTTTTTTCTATTTTACCCTTACTATTTACTAACATGTTTTTATAGCTGCAGAAATGTCCTAACAAATTTAAGCCGAAAGTTCCAAAAGCCTTTCTATTTTTCTTATTATTTGTGCCGACTAAAATATTGCGACATAAATAGGAAGATGGAGTATTAATTAATAAAATGAAATTTCGGCCGAGTAGGTGTTTCTCCTGTTTTTCCTCCCTTGTTTTATTTTATTTACTTTCTGTTCGGAAATATTTATTAAAACGTGAAATAAAGTTAATCCTATTTAATTATGAATCGAATAATTGGGGCCAGCACGTCGGAAACGTTGTTTCCACACGTGCACATATAGTGCCAAAGATCATAATTTCCTTAAATGGAAGAGATATTAATACGTATACGAATTGTTTGAGACGTAAGGTAATAACCGGTTATTGGCCAAATGACGTTGGTTTCACGTTGATAAATTAAGGAAGATGTGTACAAAGTGTGAATGTCGAAACTAGTCGGAAACAGGCCGCGACGTCGCAGGAACAGCCTCGGCGCCACCTCCTCAGAGCCGCGGAGACCGGCGGCGCCCGAAACTCTCTGAAGTTCTGGCGCCGCGGCGCTGCGACAGTTTCAGAACGTTGGAAGAGAATTAAAGGTGATTTTTGGGCTGACTTTGGAGCATTAAAGCTCCATTATTTTGCTCATGAATTCAACAATTATTTGGTTGAATTGTAACTCCATAATCAAGTCTAATTCATGGCAATTCAAGGCCATTACTTGGTATGTGGAAGGTCATCTTCCCAACACTATAAAATGATGTCTTGGGCTCATTTGGAAAACACACAAAATACATTCTATACTTGACAATTTTATGAAAATTGTTCTTCCTCTCTTGCAATCAAACACTCAAAGATCTTTCTTCTCATAAGCGAACTCTTGAGTCTCTTTTACCCATTAGTTTGATTGTTGTTTTATCTTGGGAGATAAATTATCATACCACCGTTAAAGAAATATACGAGACAATAATATCTTAAGGATAGATTGAAACTTCAATCTACTCAGCAAAACCATTTTCTTTATTTATTTCCAGATTTATTATTTAATTGTTGTTGTTGTTTCTTTTCCATTTACTTGTAATTTTATATTTATATCCAACACTTTCATCAGCCACCATTGGTTTAATTTGATATGAAGAGCAAAATGTAACATGGCTCAGGAGTTCATATTGTGGATGTGAAATTTGAGAAAGATGAAGTTAAAGTAAAAGGTGCTATTGACGCAAAGAAAATTCACCAACGTTTAGAGAAATGGAGTAAAAAGAAAGTCGATAAATATACCACTCTTATATAATACTAAATCATTATTAATAAATGTTGTTTCTAATCTCAATTTATAACTTAACCATGATAAGTTAATATTGTTTAATGTAAACACTAGGTATATATAATTTTTTTATCAAAAGTTACTGCATCTGTTTCTGATTGATAAGTGTGTGTAACAACAAAAAACCTTTCTTATTTTCTAGTAGTTAGTAATCTCACTTTTATGAGAAATTACGTGTAATTATTTCTAAATGATGTGAGAGTTTAAAAGATTTGATATAGAGTCATATAAATTATCCACTCACTTTAATCAATGCACTTTCAGATGGCAATATAATTATTTATACTACATATATTTAAATATATTATATCACATACTTCAATCTTATTTTTCATATTAGTAATCCTGCTTTCTATGAAAAGTTATGTGTGGTAACATTTTAAGTGACTTAATAGTATAAAGGTTACATTGTAGTGTGTAAAAACTAATCTCTTATACTTTTCATTCTCTTCACTAAATGCAATCGTTGGATGATTATATAATATATATATAGTGGTGAGCGGGTCCGTATATCCTACTATTTTTTAACTACCCGAATCCTATCCTGTAAAAATCGATTTCTAAATTTACTATCTGGAATCTACCCGTAGCAATCATTACCCGGAACCTACCCGTATCAATCATTACCCGGAACCTACTATCTTCAGCCGTATAACATCACCCTGATAGGGTCATGCCGTGTGCAGTGACGACTTCAACAATGAATTTTTTTCTGGGTGATTTGATAATACCAGAGGCTACTTGTGCTATCATATGTGCAAGAATCAATATCTCAAACCTGGGGTGCTCTTGTATAGTTAGCGATGCCACGATTTGTTTAAGAACTTAAATGGGTGCTGGACTCAAAGGTTTATAGACTGCACAATCGTCTACCCTCTCTATCATGTGGATAGTGGTGTTGCCATGATTGGGCAGTGAATTGGTATTCATATTGGGATCGGCCGTTTGTAATGTGATTTCTCTTTTGTCGATCAAATCTTGAATCTTGTGTTTCAAGTTGATGAAATCTTTAGTGTTGTGTCCGGATCCACCGGAGTGATAAGCACATGATTGGTCATGCCGATAGAAGCGATTTCCGAGATCAACCTACTTCGAAGGTACGGTCTGGATCATGCCACCAACGAGTAATTCTTCAAGCAACCGTGTGGTGTTTTTAACAAATATGTGAATACTTGAGCTAGTTTCTTCTCAAACTTAGGACGTGTCGCATTATATGTTGTCAGCGGTGGTTTGTTTTGGTAATTTTGTGGAGCTTGGTAATTTTGAGAGGCTTGGTAATTCTTAGAAACATGGTAATTTTAAGGAGCTTGATAGTTTTGTGGAGTTTGGGTAGCTGGTACCGTGGTTTGTAAGATTGGTGAGGCCATCTGTGAATTAGGTGGAAGGCTTTGGTACACTAGGGTGTTTGGTAGCTAGGTTCAGCATAGTAGACGGGAACTGGGCTATATGGTGGAGTTAGGTAGCCGTTGAGGGGCAGTGACTAATATATCTCCATGGGTGAATGAGATTCTTTCTATTTCTTTGTTTTGGGGCGGGATAATCGTGTTACGTTTGTCACGTCCTCTCTTTTCTTTCGTACGACTCCCGTGGTGTTTAACTGGGAGCTTCTACCAGTCACACTGGTGATCTTTTGGATTTGATTTTCTAAGACCTCTCCCATCTCAACTAATTCTAAAAATGGCCATCCGACCATGAAAAACATCCTGTCGTAACAATCATGGTCTTGTGCTCGGATCTAAGCGATGACCAACTCCTTCTCTGTCATAGGTGGTTACACTTGAGCAACTTCTGCTCTCCACCTACTTGCATATTCTCTGTAGCTTTCTACCTGATTTTCTTTAGATAATATCGATCAGGTACAGTTGATGTTGAACATGTATCATTTCATGAAAGATTCTGCCATGTCTTCCCAATTAATCTATCGGTGCATATCTTGCACGACAAACCACTAAGAGGCCTCTCCAGTCAAACTTCGACTAAATAACCTCATAATTAAAACAATGTTGTTTCGAACTCCTACCAGTTGGTCACAATATGATTGTAAGTGGGCCATTGTGTTTCTCGACCCGTTAAATATTTCAAACTTGGGCACCTTGAAGCCCTCTGGTACATCTAGCCCTGGATATATGAACATGTCATCATAACTCAACCTGATAGGTTTTTTAGCGGCCGAGCAACATTTGCGACAATTTCTTTCAATCTTTGCTCCATGTATTGAGCCAATCTATTTTCATTTTCTTTGTCAATTTCTCTTGGTCGGCCCTCTAGACTTTCTCCGTGTCTTCATAGTGGTCCAATTCTGCGCACTCTGGCGAGAGATGACTCTGAGTGACTGGAGTGTAGAAAGAGACAATTTGTCGTGTTGGGTTTCTTCGAGGAATACGTGTAGTGATATTTGGATGTGTGGTAGGATTGATAGTTAAAGAGATTTGGACAGAGTGGGTGGTCCCGGCACTTGGGTGGAGGAGTTTGGTATGAATTACCTATGTGGTGCGGGTCAGTTCGCGCGGGGTAGTTTGGAAAATATTCCTGAACTGGGGAAGATAGAGATGGGAAGGGTGATGGATGCCTTCTCTCCTCAATTTGCTTTTTCCTAGCAATATGGGCTTTCTCCAACCTCGCGGATTTTTCCTATAGGTCTTTCAAAATCTTAATCATGTTTTTATTATGAGTTACTCCTACCGTACCAGAGACCTGCAATTCCCGATATTAGCTTCGTCGTCCGAACTGCTAGTTATTATTTCTCTCAATGATTCTGCTCAGACATGGATGTTGTTGCTTCTTTAGACCTTGTGTAATACGCAAATGTTATACCCCGTAGTTCTGACCCTACGTACGAGAGCGTACGAAAGTATGTAAGACTTAAATTTTTTTAAGGATAGGTTGACGGATTGTTCCGGACGGGTTTTAGTCAACTTTGAGGCGGGTTATGACCCGGTATATTGAGAGTTCCTAAGTGTTTCAAAGGCCTAGGGCGTAGTTCGTTGAGTCTGGATTCCAACGCAACTAACCGTTCGTCGATAGGGCGTCGGAGTAGGAAGTTATGAGAATTACAAGTTCGATGGCGCAATGACGAAACGTGTTTGGACTAAGCGCGGGGACGCGGCGCCTAAAGTACCGCAGGTCGCAGCGATTCTGAGCCGCGGCGCCAGCGGCGTGGGCCGCGCCAAAGATCGAGGATCGCGAGGTTTCATTGTCGCGCCGTGGCGGCTGGCGCCGAGGCGGGTTTTAGGCGGAAAAACTTAGGAAATCTGATTTTGTTTTGAAAGAGGCCATGGGAAGGTGACAAGTGTCCCCCATCCGATTTTCTACAGATGCAATATATTGACCAAGGCTTGGTCATTTTCTATCTTTCATCTTCACTCTCTCTCTCAAATTGCTCCCTTCTCTCTAAACTTCCACTCTCTCTAGAACCCCAAGAGAAATTCTAAGCCTAAGAAAAATCTGAAAGATAAGAGCAAGAAAAGGAAGCTTGTGGCTAGCTTGTTGGCATTGTTGTGGTGGTGTTCTTGGCAAGGAAGCTAGCAATATTTGGAATAAGTTTGGCTAAAACTTTAAGGTAACATTTCTTCCTTTAGAATTAGTTCTAGTGTTGCATGTTTAGAAGAAGGAACTTGTGATAGTAGATAATTCTCTTAGAATCATCATGCTAGAAATGTGGTTTGGATATGAAGAATGGGTTAAGAAGAGATTATGAGCATGTTGTAGCCTAAAAACTACCTTAGAATTGTTAAGTACATTGTGGTAGACGTATGGGACAGAATGTTGGGTATGTAATCCCTTTGAATTGTTGGTTTGATTGAGCCTTAAATGTGGCGTTTGGATGATAAATTCGACCTTGAGAAAGGTGGCAAAGTGAGTAGAAACAAAGGAAATCGCCCAATTTTCCATAGAATTTAGTGACTTAGAACTTGGATTGTTCTACTTTGAGATTAGAGGTTAACAAGCGTATCATGATTATTATAGGTTGAGATATTACTTGCGGTAGTTGAGCTTAGCAAGTGGATTGACCAAAGAGGTATGTGAAGCTTTCCTATCTCTTGAGCATGAATAGATGAAACTATGTAGTACGGTAGGCGACAAGATTTGGTGTTCTTACTTGTTTTGATTATAAAATGACTTGTTCGTTTTAAAATGTATAAGTCCCTTGATTAAGGGAAAAGTATGATTTTACTAAAGTATAGAGTTAATATAACAACTTTATGGGAAGTTGGTTTATTAGCTTCATAAAAGGTTAATGAGAAGAGATTTTACTCTAAGTAAGATAAGTATATGAAGAGGCAAATTGATTTAAAGGCATCAATTGCCCAAAGGCTTTTATGTATAAAGAAGAGTCACTTTTAAAAGAGTTGAAGTATGTAGTACTTGGGTTAAATTCGGTTTGATTTTTATTAAAGATATGGTTAAGTGCCTTAAGTAAACTAAAATGAGAGGTATATGAGCAAGATTAGTAAGAAGTTATAAGTTTTCTTAACTTATTTATTATTATGATATGATGTGATTTGAGATAGGGTAAGAGTATGTCGAGGGCAAGCCCCAAGATCGTCATACCACCTCCTTGATGTAAGAGTATGCGAGGCCACCCAAGATCGTCATACCATCTGCTTCAGTGTAAGAGTATATCTGAGGGGCCAGCCCCAAGATCGTTATACCAGCTGCTTCAGGGTAAGAGTATATCTGAGGGGTAAGTCCCCAAGATCGTTATACCACCTGGTTCCGTGGATTTGCTACCCATGATGCGAGGAATACCTCACGCGAGTCCTTGGGCTTATGCGGGTGAAATAGTCCCACGCCGGTACATGCCGATGCGAGAGTACCTCACGCGGGTCCACAGGACCTACGCGGTGAAATAGTCCCGTGAGTAGGGGTGCTTATGGATCTGCAGCGAGGTACCTGTCTTGATCCTAAGGCCCCTATTTTATGCGAGATTATATGTATATATATATACTTGTCACCTCATTGTTAGTAAGGCACAGTAAAAAGGTATTTTAATTGTCTTCCATGACTCCAGCTTACTTTTAGACTTGATATCATTATTACAGTATTTTCCAGCTTTACATACTTGGTACATATTGTGTCGACCCTTTCTGGGGCTGCGTTCATGCCGCAGGCGGTAAGCGATTGAGGATCCTCGTTCTTAGGATCACTATTCCTGTCGAAGCTCCATTCCTCGGACGCTTGTTGTTTTGGTGCGGATTTTCCACGATGCTATAGGTATTTTATACATTCGGGGTATGGCGGGCCCTGTCCCGCCACGATTGTTATCTTTAAGTGCGTGGTCACATATGTATTTTGGGCTATAAGAACCGGTTGTATTATAAATACTTTGTTTAAGTATGTTTATGGAAGGCGACTTTATCTACGCCGATATGTTTTACCCTTTTTATGAAGTTATGTGTTGTGCTATGTTCCGCTGCTATTCTCTGACATATACCTGACAGGGTACCCCAGTAGGGTACTAGTCGCGGCCCCGGGGTCGGGTCGTGACAAAAGTGGTATCGAGCGATTAGTCCTCGGAAAGTGTCCATGCATCGCGTGTCTAGTAGTCTTGATTATCGGTGTCGCGCACCACATCTATAATCGGAGGTCGCAGGATATTTAGGATTGGTTTCCATTCTTTCACTCTAAGATCGCAATAGAGCCGAGTTATAGGTTGAGCCTCCTCTGATGTTTCCCCTTTTTGTATCAGTTATGCCTCCACGCAAGGCAACCGCGCCCGTGGCGGCAAGGCGGCGGTGTGCCGCTAGTGGGACGCGAGAGTCACGAGGCACGTGCCCACCCTACGAGATGATGTTTAGAGCGGCGAGTTCCACGCCGCCGCCAATTTCGCAGAGTTCGAGGCGTGACGCGCCATCGAGACCGCAGACGAGCCTCGATCCCCACAGTGGCCCGAGTACGAGATTACGAGGAATGATTCGGCCATCGACCAAAGATAGTGGCGGCAGCGACAGAGCAAAGCGGCTAACCCTAGAGCCGACAGTTTACGGATTCGGGATTTCTTGGGTTGTCACCCACCCGAGTTCTATGGTTCAAGATTTGATGAGGATCCGCAAGAGTTTGTCCGGCAGTTACAGCGGACCATGCAGGTTCTTAGGGCCTCAGAGACTGAGTCTGTTATACTAGCTTCTTACCGGTTACGCGATATTGCGTTGAACTGGTTTGAGTCATGGGTATTGTCGAGGGGTGAGGATGCTCTTCCAGCTGATTGGGAGGAGTTCACAGAGGCGTTCCTAGACCATTTCTTGCCCCCGGAGGTGAGGGCCCGTAGATAGGTTCTTGACCTTGAGACAAGACGGAGGACTATCGGGAGTACACCGAGTTTCACTCTTGGCCGATATGCGACACCATAGTAATGACATGGCGCATGTGGTTCATCGATATGTGATGGGGTTAGACCGTCACATGACTACTTCATGCTTGGGGTGGCTCTCTTCACCGGGATGGATATTTCCAGGATGCAGGCATACGCACAGGGGATTGAGGATAGAGAGAGGCAGGATCAGCTAGATATGGGTCAGCCCAAGAGGGCCAGGACAGCAGGGACTCAGGGCGGATCTCGAGGCGGGCAGCCTCAGCAGCAGAATAGGTCCACATTCCAGCCAGCACAGAGTGCTCCTTCTCAGTTTTCCGGCAGGAGATCTGATCAGCAGGGTTATTCAGGAGCAGGTCAGGGCTCCAGGACTTCAGGCTTTCAGGGAGGCAGACCAACACCAATCGAGACCACCTACCTCTCGGTGCGTTCGATGTGGTAGATCTCATCCGGGCGAGTGCCGTATGGGTTCTAGAGCGTGTTACTCTTGTGGCCAGCAGGGCCATCTAAAGAAGGATTGCCTTGGCGGCGGAGCATTACGGTTCGGCCGGCGGGTCTTCATCTTCTATGGCTAGACGCCCCGGGCGAGTACTTATGGGCAGCAGCCGCGAGAGGTCGTGGCGGGGTTCGATTCTAGCGGTCCTCGAGCGCATTTATGCTATGTCGGTCAGACCAGGAGGCGTCCCCAGATGTCGTCACAGGTACATTATTGGTTTCTTGCTGTGATGTATATGCTTTGATAGAACCTTGTCCTACATATCTCCTCATATTTCCAGTAGAATAGGGATAGAGCCCGAGTCCATAAGACCTTTTGAGGTGGCTACGCGATGGCGATTCGATGGTAGCCGGCGAGTGTATAAGGCTTGCCAGTGATTATAGATAGTCGTCATACCTCAGCCGACTTGATAGAGTTGGATATAGCGGACTTTGACGTGATTATGGGTATGGATTGGCTAGCATCTTGCTACGCCAATGTGGACTGTAGGGAGAGACTAGTTCGGTTCCAGTTTCCCGGCGAGCCGGTTATCGAGTGGAAGGGGAATACTGCGTCGCCGAGGGGTAAGTTTATTTCTTACCTCAAGGCTAGGAAGATGGTGCGGAAAGGGTATATCTACCATATGGTTCGGGTATTCGATACTGAGGCCGAGATACCAGACCTTCATCGATCTGGCCGTTAGAGAGTTTCCAGACGTATTCCCAGATGAGCTTCCAGGTGTCCCTCCTGAGAGGGAGATTGAGTTTTGTATTGAATTGACGCCAGATACTCGACCGATATCTATTCCGCCATATAGGATGGCACCTGCCGAGTTGAAGGAATTGAAGGACCAGCTGAAAGACTTGCTGGAGAAAGGCTTTATTAGGCCAAGTGTTTCTCCCTGGGGAGCACCAGTGTTATTTGTAAAGAAGAAGGATGGGACGCTGCGTATGTGTATTGATTACAGGCAGCTGAACAAGGTAACTATCAAGAATAGATATCCCCTCCCCAGGATTGACGATTTGTTTGACCAGTTGCAGGGTGCAAAGTGTTTTTCCAAGATAGACTTGCGGTCTGGTTATCATCAAGTGCGAGTTAGAGAGATAGATATCCCAAAGACTGCATTCAGGACCCGGTATGGGCACTATGAGTTCAGGGTGATGTCCTTCGGTTTGACCAACGCCCCAGCAGTATTCATGGATTTGATGAATAGGGTGTTCAGGCCATTCTTGGACATGTTCGTTATAGTTTTCATCGATGATATCTTGGTATATTCGCGCACAGAGCAGGAGCATACAGATCATTTGAGGGCGGTATTGGGAGTCCTCCGAGACCGGCAGTTGTATGCCAAGTTCTCAAAGTGCGAGTTCTGGTTAGCTTCAGTGGCTTTCCTAGGGCATATTATCGGGGCCGACGGTATTCGGGTTGATACAACTAAGATTGAGGCAGTCAAGACTTGGCCCAGACCCACTACACCGACAGAGGTGCGCAGCTTTTTGGGCCTTGCGGGTTATTATCGGAGGTTTGTAGAGAAGTTTGCTTCTATTTCAGCACCGTTGACTAAGCTGACTCAGAAGGCAGCTATGTTCCGATGGACGGATACTTGTGAGGAAAGTTTCCAGTTGCTAAAGGAGAAGTTGACGACCGCCCCAGTTCTTACTCTTCCAGAGGGCTTAGATGGTTATGTGGTTTTTTGTGACGCGTCAGGTGTCGGGCTTGAGTGCGTCTTGATCGACGCAAAGACGGCAAGGTTATAGCTTATGATCTCGACAAATTAGGAAGCATGAGAAGAACTATCCCACGCATGACTTGGAGTTGCGGCGATGATTCATGCCTTAAAGATCTGGAGGCATTATTTATATGGAGTTCATGTGGACATTTACACAGACCACAAGAGTCTCCAGTACATCTTCAGCCAGAGGGAGCTGAACTTGCGGCAGAGACGGTGGTTGGAGCTACTTAAGGATTATGACGTTGATATTCTGTACCACCCAGGGAAGGCCAATGTAGTGGCAGATGCCCTTAGTCGCAGATCGATGGGTAGTGCGTGCGATGTTCACCGCAGAAGAGGGATATGGTCCGAGAGTTACATCAGCTAGCAAGCCTTGGGGTCCGTTTGGTTGATTCTGTTAGTAACGGAATTCGGGTTCGAGAGGTTGCCGAGCCTTCCATCGTCGAGGAGGTGAAGAGGCGACAGTATGAGGATCCGATTTTGGCACGGTACCGAGATGCAGCTCTCCAGAAGGAGAAGAGTCTATTTGAGGTGGCGCCTGATGGGGTGCTAAGATTCGAGGGCCGGTTGTGTGTTCCCGATGTGACAGGACTTCGTCAGCAGATTCTGGGGGAGGCACACAGTGCTCGTTATTCTATTCATCCGGGGTCGACTAAGATGTACCATGACCTCAGATGCGTGTATTGGTGGGATGGCCTAAAGAGGGACGTTGCGGAATTCGTGGCACAGTGCCCGAATTGTCAACAGGTTAAGATTGAGCACCAGAGGCCCGGTGGGCTGTTGCAGGCCATTGATATTCCAACTTGGAAGTGGGAGGTGATAAATATGGATTTTATCACAGGACTACCCACCACTCGGAGGAAGCATGATTCCATTTGGGTGATTGTCGACAGATTGACGAAATCAGCCCATTTTCTTCGATCGAACGACGTTCTCAGCTGAGGACTATGCCAGATTATATATTAGAGAGGTTGTGAGACTGCACGGAGTCCCGGTGTCGATTATATCAGATAGAGGAGCCCAGTTCTCGGCTAACTTCTGGAGGTCTTTTCAGAAGGGATTAGGGACACAGGTGAGTCTCGATGACGGCTTTCATCCTCGAGCAGACGGACAGGCCGAGCGCACTATCCGCATACACTTAAGGATATCTGCGGGCTTGTGTTATTGATTTCGTGGGTAGGGAGGATCACTTGCCTCTTGTGAGTTTGCTTATAACAGCGGCTACCATTCCAAGATTCGGATGGCGCCTTATGAGGCCTTATACGGGAGGAAGTGCAGTCACCGATAGGCTGGTTCGAGGTGGGAGAAGTTGATTAGTCGGGCGGACTTAGTTCACAGTGTGGATAAGGTGAAGCTTATCCGGAGCGGTTATTAGCGGCTCGAGTCGCAGAAGTCGTATGCAGATCATCGGCGCCGACACTGGAGTTTGAGATAGATGATTGGGTTTTTCTAAAGGTATCGCCCATGAAGGCGTGATGAGATTTGGAAAGAAAGGAAGCTTAGCCCAAGGTACATTGGGCGTATCGATTGTCCGTAAGGTAGGCAAGGTTGCTATGAGTTAGATCTTCCGTCCGATTTGGAGCGGTGCATCGATTTTCATGTGTCATGTTGCGGAAATGTATTGGAGATCCGTCAGAGTGCACCCGATTCATGATGTCCAGTGAGAGGAGTTATCGTATGAGGAGAGTCCCATGGCGATACTCGATCGGCGAGTTAGACGACTTCGGACGAAAGACGTGGCTTCCGTCAAGGTCCTGTGGCGGAACGAAAACAGGGAGGAAATGACGTGGGAAGCAGAGGATGACATGATGAAGAAGTATCCTCACTTATTCCCTATACCTCCAGGTAACCTACTTTCCTGCTTGTTAGTTTTGATTTAGCATTTACGCTAAGATGTCAGGTTTCGTGGAGTTTCTTTTTGCAAAAGAATAGTTAAGAGGGTCTATGTCGACGTTGTGATTTGAGTAAGTCTAGAAGGAACATTCGGGACGAATGTTTCTAAGGGGGGGAGAATGTTATACCCCGTAGTTCTGACCCTACGTACGAGAGCGTACGAAAGTATGTAAGACTTAAATTTTTTAAGGATAGGTTGACGGATTGTTCCGGGCGGGTTTTAGTCAACTTTGAGGCGGGTTATGACCCGGTATATTGAGAGTTCCTAAGTGTTTCAAAGGCCTAGGGCGTAGTTCGTTGAGTCTGGATTCCAACGCAACCAACCGTTCGTCGATAGGGCGTCGAGTAGGAAGTTATGAGAATTACAAGTTCGGGCGCGATGGACAAACGTGTTTCGGACTAAGCGAGGGCCGCGACTCGGTGCGAGGCGCGGCGCCTAAAGTACCGCGCAGGTCGCAGCGATTCTGAGCCGCGCGCCAGGCGCAGGTCGCGCGCCAAAGATCGAGGATCGCGGAGGTTTTGTCGCGGCGGCGCGTGGCCGCGCGCCGGCGGGTTTTTAGGCGGAAAAACTTAGGAAATCTGATTTTTGTTTTGAAAGAGGCCATGGGAAGGTGACAAGTGTCCCCATCTGATTTTCTGTCAGATGCAATATATTGACCAAGGCTTGGTCATTTTCTATCTTTCATCTTCACTCTCTCTCTCTCAAATTGCTCCTTCTCTCTAAACTTCCAAATTTCTCTCTAGAACCCCAAGAGAAATTCTAAGCCTAAGAAAAATCTGAAAGATAAGAGCAAGAAAAGGAAGCTTGTGGCTAGCTTGTTGGCATTGTTGTGGTGGTGTTCTTGGCAAGGAAGCTAGCAATATTTGGAATAAGTTTGGCTAAAACTTTAAGGTAACATTTCTTCCTTTAGAATTAGTTCTAGTGTTGCATGTTTAGAAGAAGGAACTTGTGATAGTAGATAATGCTCTTAGAATCATTGCATGCTAGAAATGTGGTTTGGATATGAAGAATGGGTTAAGAAGAGATTATGAGCATGTTGTAGCCTAAAAACTACCTTAGAATTGTTAAGTAAATTGTTGTAGACTTATGGGATGAATTTGGGTATGTAATCCCCTTTGAATTGTTGGTTTGATTGAGCCTTAAATGTGGCGTTTGGATGATAAATTCGACCTTGAGAAAGGTGGCAAAGTGAGTAGAAACAAAGGAAATCTTCAATTTTCCATAGAATTTAGTGACTTAGAACTTGGATTGTTCTACTTTGAGATTAGAGGTTAACAAGCGTATCATGATTATTATAGGTTGAGATATTACTTGCGGTAGTTGAGCTTAGCAAGTGGATTGACCAAAGAGGTATGTGAAGCTTTCCTATCTCTTGAGCATGAATAGATGAAACTATGTAGTACGGAAGACGTCAAGATTTGGTGTTCTTACTTGTTTTGATTATAAAATGACTTTCGTTTTAAAATGTATAAGTCCTTGATTAAGGGAAAAGTATGATTTTACTAAAGTATAGAGTTAATATAACAACTTTATGGGAAGTTGTTTTATTAGCTTCATAAAATGTTAATGAGAAGAGATTTTACTATAAGTAATATAAGTATATGAATAGGCAAATTGATTTAAAGTCATCAATTGCCCAAAGGCTTTATGTATAAAGAAGAGTCACTTTTAAAAGAGTTTAAGTATGTATTACTTGTGTTAAATTCTGATTTGCTTTTTATTAAAGATATGGTTAAGTGCCTTAAGTAAACTAAAATGAGAGGTATATGAGCAAGATTAGTAAGAAGTTATAAGTTTTCTTAACTTATTTATTATTATGATATGATGATTTGAGATAGGGTAAGAGTATGTCATGGCAAGCCCCAAGATCGCCATACCACCTCCTTGATGTAAGAGTATGTCCGGCGGGCCACCCCAAGATCGCCATACCATCCGCTCAGTGTAAGAGTATATCCGGCGGGCCACCAAGATCGTTATACCACCGCTTGGTAAGAGTATATCCGGCGGGTAAGTCCCCAAGATCGTTATACCACCGGTTCCGTGGATTTGCTACCCATGACGCGAGGAATACCTCACGCGAGTCCTTAGGGGCTTATGCGGGTGAAATAGTCCCATGCCGCGGTACGATGCGGTGAGTACTTCACGCGGTCCACAGGACCTACGGGTGAAATAGTCCCGAGTAGGGGGTGCTTATGGATCTGCAGCGAGGTACCTGTCTTGATCCTAAGACCCTATTTTATGCAGATTATATGTATATATATATATACTTGTCACCTCATTGTTAGTAAGACACAAGAAAAAGGTATTTTAATTGTCTTCCATGACTCGGCTACTTTTAGACTTGATATCATTATTACAGATTTTCCACTTTACATACTTGGTACATATTGTATCGACCCCCTTCCTGGGCTGCGTTCATGCCGCAGGTGGTAAGGCGATTGAGGATCCTCGTTCTTAGGATCACTATTAGGTGTCGAAGCTCCATTCCTCCGACGCTTGTTGTTTTGGTGCGGATTTTCCCGACGCTATAGGTATTTTATACATTCAGTGGTATGGCGGCCCTGTCCCGCCACGATTGTTATCTTTAAGGTGCGTGGTCACATATGTATTTTGGGCTATAAGAACCAGTTGTATTATAAATACTTTGTTTAAGTATGTTTATGGAAGGCAGCCTTATCGGCTGGCCAGATATGTTTTACCCTTTTATGAAGTTATGTGTTGTGCTATGTTCCGCTGCTATTCTCTGACATATACCTGACAGGGTACCCCAGTAGGGTACTAGTCGCGGCCCCGGGGTCGGGTCGTGACAGCAAAGGTCATAACACGAGCTAACCTCATCTCTTTATGAAAAAAGAATCACTCAAAGACAAATAACGTCAGTACGTTAGTCAGATAAATCAAATGTAAGTACAAACACATAAGTTCACGCATTCATATACGAATATTCAATTGATTCTTTATTCAGGGTATCTTATGGTTTATGAGGATTTTTTGGTAATTTTTGGGTCGATTGACTTGCTTTATACAATAGCCCCAACGATTGGTCCGCCAGCTGGATCCAACTACTTCTATAAAAAAAACTACCTACGTATTTCATCGAGGAAAGTTAGGTCTGTTCGTAGTTTTGTTTATATAAAATAATCCCTTCCCCCATCGGTTTCTACTTACCCAAAATTCCCAAGACCAGGCCCGATATGGGCTTCTTGTGTATCCCTCCTTAGGACATCAGGTCTAGCACGGTTCTTTTACAAACAAAAGAGGGGAGGTAACATTTGATTCATTGAGGGTGCCTAAATCTACCCAAAATGGCTTTTCTTTGAAGCCATGGATGGTTGTCACCCTTACAACCACACGTTCGGGACTTGACCTATATTAGCTCATGACGGGGAGGGGCATACATTGAGGGCATGCACTGATATCTCTAACTCGAATTTGAATGCATTGCATTCCTCAATGTTATGACCTGACAATCTAGATTGGTACATATAACCTCTCTCCTGACTAGCTCTAAAAAAAAAAGGTTTCCAGCCGATGGGATGGATCTTGTTAGCACTAAATAATTTCTTGAAGATCTCAGTGTAGGAGTCTTCGAAAATGGTGAAGTCGTACCTCCACAAGCGGATTTCGGAGTCAATGCTTCCCATACCTGTAACTGGGTAATGTGTCAACAGGGAGTAAGGTCCCCAAATGAGACGGATAGTCCCATTGTTAATAAGTTGCACTATCATCCTTCTGAGGAGAACACATTCATCAACGGTGTGTCTCGGTTGATTGATATGAAACATACATCTCTTGTGCACGTATACTGGAGCGCACGAAGATAGTCTCACATCACTGGGGTGTGAAGTTTTCATTGCCCTCATTGTCTCATAAACCTTAAAACTCAACACGAGCACTGGTGTTACCCGGAAAGTACAAGTCTAGTCTTTAAGAGCAACAACACACCAAGTTGGTGTAGCTATCTCGCTTGGTGTCAACGGAAGATCACCTCTCTCAGGAGCAACAACAAATGCAACAATAGCAACCTTCCTAAGTGGTTGACTCTCAGTTCCAATCTCTAATGTTTGGTTTCTCGGTGTCCCCAGACTTTCATAGAGGGGTACATAATTTTCCATCATTTCTCTCTCTTCTTTCGAGAGATTCAGCAGGTAGTCGACTTCTTTCAGCTTGGACCTAACCAGATGGATCTTTTCATCAATCTCGGTGATCTTTCTCCTAAGCGAGGCTTCGCTCTCTTATCCGTTGTTCACACTAGTGGCAGGCGTGTCGGTGCTCAAATTGTGTCAGGCATCCATCTCAGCAATTCAATATTTTTGGGAGAGGTAAATAGATTTCAGGGGGGTGGTACCCGGAACATCGAATCAATCATCTTCAATATAAATGTATGAAAGAAGCACATAAGCAGATATTTGCACATAATTAAGCAATTGCAGTATATTAAAACTCGCATCCGGTCCTCATTAAACTAAGGCCTTTCTAGCGTTTAAACATGAATTGCACCAATTTGTTAAGTCAAACCATGATTCTCATAATCATTTCATTAATAATAATCTCCCCGAAGGGTTACATCATAGATAAAAGCATAATGAAAATAAAAAAATTGTGGCTAATGATTACTCCCAATCTGTCCGAGCCTTCTTGGCATGCCAAAGCGCAATCTGAATCTGATGATATGTCTCCATCAGCAAAGCATCCGCCATGTACCTCTTTTCCTGAAAAGTCATCGGCAGGGTATCATCCATAACCTTCTTTACCTGACCCCTAGACCCTTTAAACACTCATGTGCTAGCTCCAACTCTGCATTTAAGCCTGCTATGGTCTTCTTATCAGCCTCCAAATACTTAGCATTTCTGTCGTCAGCTTGCCTCTGAATCCATTTGACTTTGATCTCAGCTTTGGACTCCCTGTCGCTGACGTGCTGATACTGGCTGATCCCTGGCACGACAATTCCCAACAAATGTGCTTTAAACCATTCCTCGTAATTCTCATCTCAGTCCTCGATAATTTCACATATTTCATATATGAGACGACTGTTCCACTCTCGGATGTACTCTTCGGCATTTTGGATCATGTCTTTATCATAATCAATCACATAATCTCTCATACTTCTGACTTGAGGCACCTCTTACCTTTTCCAAAATTGTCTCAAGACTCAGGCCAATGCGTAAGGACGGACCCCTCGGATACCCATAAGTGGCGAGAATGGGCATTTCTGTCGTGGACTACAACCCATGTCGAGATGAAGTTGGCGAACATCCATTGTATATATATTTCTTTAAGACTTGAAAATAATAGGGACCACTCTCTTTTGGTCTTGTCAGCAAAATCTGGTAGATGTTTTTTGAGGTCATCTTTTCTGCTATCACTAGGCCAAGCTGAGGGTCCTACGATATTTTGGAGATGTTTAAGTATCCACCATTGCAACAACAAGTCTCGTGAAAGTACTGGAATTTACATCTACCAAAGGCTCGGTACATATCAGTAAGGATGACTAGGACTATGTCAAAGCATTTGATTTCTCCATTGTTGGTTATGTCGTAGAAGATGACATGGGCAACTGAGATGACTCAGGTATTTATGGAAAGGTAGGCATTTTGAGGAAACGTCATGGTAGCCAACAAGCAAATGGCGAAGGCGAGGGGTCGGGTAGCATCATAGTCTTTGAAAGTGTAGAATTCTAGGGAATGGTTTATAAACCCCTCTTTCTTCCCGAAATGTAGGTATAAATCCCGGGCGGCCACTAACCTTTCTCTATCGTCAATCGACTGCTCTGCGGAATCTCCAAGAGGCTTGGGCTAAGGATAGCATTTTCATGATTTCGGATGGAGTAGGTTTATTTGGAGCTAAGAGGTTGTGATCGGGTTTCTTTTCCCTTCTCATATAGGTTCTATTACTGTCTATGCAATTTCAAATTTTTTCTAAGATCAGGGTCATTTCTCTAAGCCCGAACCTAAACATTATCCTATCGTTTTCCCAGTATTCGATTAAGACCTCGATGAGTGCTTACAACCCGTCATAGTCATGAGAGAAGGCAAATGACCGAGACAGCATGTAATCTCTCTACGGTGTTTGTCGTCTAAGTCGAACCACCATATTTTTAGCATATCTAGCGCTTTCAGGACCATGTTGAAATGAAGGTTGGTAGACATCTACACAGACAACACACAGTTAGACCCTGCCCACCGAACCATATGGTGTAAAACATGTTCGCACATAGCATATAGTTGGATGAGCGTATCCTTAGATCAAAAGACCGCGCAGATATGAAGGGTAGTCTTCTAATGGGCTTCAAACATCTCAAATGTTCAAAACCCTGGTTCAATATGCGCTAATCAAATAGGAATTTGCCTTAGCTCTAACCTAAGTTGATTAGAGTGGGCTTAATCAAATGACTTGGGTACGCGGGGAACTGCTCGAGGTGAACCGTTGTTGACAGTTGAACAACAATGAACCAACTAAATCTTCAACAAGTTCCAAAGAATTATTTTTTCGTATTTACTGAGGACGGTTGCAAATCCGCATAATTATTTTTGTGCACTGATGCAAGTGTATGTGTGTGATTTGCCATTTGGCGGAAGATGATGCATGAATGACAATAATATTTGTAATAAAGTAAACACATAAGCAAATTAAAGTAATTTTATATTATTGAAACCCTTATGGTTAGAACCTAATTAATCCCCAGCGGAGTCGCCATCTGTTACTGTTCACTTTTACGCGGAGGCATAAAAGCTATTGGATAACTCGTAGACACTTGTAATTTATTTTATTTATATAGAGTCGCCACCTAATTTATAAGAAAAACTAGGAAAATCATATGTTTTTAAGGTTTTTCAAACAAAAGAAAAATTCTAAATCAACCAGAGTTCGGGTAAGAGTTTAAATAATCCCCCGGGGAAGGTATTAGACACCCCGTTATTAAGGATTCGTAGGATACGATTGACCTCGAGTCTTATATAATAAAACCCACTTTTAATTGCCTAAAGTGTTTACAATATTGCAAGTATATTGTCACTTAAAAACATTTTCTGCCAAAATAGCTTTTTTCATATAACACTTTAAAAATAAACAATTTCTTTTGAAAATTCACCCTTTGAGATGCAAAATCCTTTCTTTTGTAACAGAGATAGCAAAATTGTTTATTTACTTCAAATATTCATTTTTATGAAATAGAGAGTTTAAAAATGCATCTTTTATTTTAAAAGAGGTTAACCGCTAATTGTTTGTTCCCTTTAGCCCAAACTTCGATTTATAAAGGATTTTCAAGTTATCAAAAAGTAACTAAACTTGGGTTTTAAAAAGAATATTTATTATTCAACACTTTGACATTTTAAGAACTTAAACCAATTTCATGTTTTCAAAACGTTTTGCAAACTTGCTTTAAATATATTTGACTTAAAAGCATATTTAATGGATAACCGAAATATTAAACACCTTTTAATATTTAACCAGATGAAATATAAAGTAATTCTATTTTTTTTAAAAGGGTGGAAACTGCAATAGTATCAATTAAATTCTATCCTAAGGGTTCCGATAATAATTAAGGTTTTACAATTAAGCAAATACAAATAAAAATATAAATAAAGCAGACGGGCTGGTGGGTATACCGACCCACCAGTCTTCGTATATAAAAGGGAATCCTAATTTTTTTCTAGGCCATTTTCACCCATGAATGGGCTTTCTTGCAAATATATGTGTCATTTTCACTCATGGCTGGGCCTTCAAGTTATCGGACTCGATGAAGGAAATGGAAATTGAGCCTTTTGGCCCAATAGGCTCAAACAAACGTGAAATCAGCAAGGTGTGGGCCCACAGGCCCACGAGACATGTAAAGGAGAGTGGAAAACAAATGTGGGAGTTAGAAAATACCCAAGACTTATCAAAAAGCAACATCAATAACCAAGTGTTGACAAGCAATTAACATACACACAGATGCATATATGTATTAACAACTCATATTAACTAAAACAGCCCAGCACAAATAAAGGCCCAAGATGAAATCAGATGGTCCATAATTATCGGGAGGGATGTGCCTTGTCTTAAGAAAGTGAGAAGGGGAAGAAACAGGCAAGATACACACAATCAACTTAATAAGCAGAATATGATACAATATCACTTAGAGGATTTAACATGCTAGCATGGAGGCATTTTAAACTCACAGGTAAGGGCAGATATATAATCAGTTTAGCAGACATGGTTAACATGCAGGAATAGTTAGATGACTATTTAGAAACAACCCTTTGGATATACAGAACCATTGAAGGTCAAACTAGACATATATGATCATGTTCATACTGTATATTACTAATAATAAGACTCCAGTGCAGGACACAACATGATTAGGCTAGCATACATGTAGATATTCCTAACAGACATAAGATGATTCAAGAAGTAGCATAGACATGATCTAGGTGAAGCTCACTAGATAGGACAATGTCATAAGATGACTCTAGAGCCTTTTCATGCTAAGGTGGATGTATTTTAACACCTAAACAGATAGCACAAGCTTACATGCAATTCAGTGAACCTTTGAGATTGTTAAACAGTGTCCAAAAGTTGTCATTAGCGCCGCGGCTCAAGGGACACGGCGCCGCGGCTCAGGCCCACGACCAGTGGGCCCCGATCAGGCCATATCCAGGGCCCACAACGTGTCCAGTAGTGGACACACATTATTACTGTATTATTGTATATTTGGTAGGCTTAGTCTTGTATCATAATTAAAATTATTCTATTACCTTAATTGTATAGAATAGGGATTTAGATGTAAAGTAGGAATAATATTCTCCTATTGTAACTTGTGTATATATGAATGGATTATTTCTTTTATGGTATCAAGAGTCTAGGTTCTCTTTACCTGCTTCCGCTCCTCAAATTTCTCCTTCTTTTCGATTTTCTAACCCTAAAGCGCCGCAGCTCTCCTCTCGGTTTTTCTTCAACAAACCGCGGCCCTTTTCTCAGAAAATCCTATCTCCTAAATTCCCTTCTCCAAATCTTGTTGTTCTATTCATCATGACTGATAAAACAATTTTCATCCTGCCCTCACAGTTTCTAACATCAAAAGTGTCATCCCTATCGTTCTTGACCTAGAAAACGTCTAATATGGGACGTGGGCGGAACTATTTAAAATTCATGCATTGACACATAAAGTCCTCCACTACATCATTCCTCCAACTCCTTGATCGGTGTATTTTATATACACTTTTTGAGTCATTTTTAATTAGTATTTTACTCATTTTATTTATGTTTAGTATAGTATTAGGGTCGTTTTCCTTTCTTTTGTGTCACAGCGGTCATAAATGGAGAAATGACGAAAAGAAGATGAAATGAGCATAAATGAGATGAAATTGCACACAAAAAGGGCCAAGAAATAAAGTCTAAGAAGTTCCGGGAATTATAGAGGAGTTCGACAAGTCCGATTTAAAAAAGGGCAACGAGACTGACCGCGAAAAACATCACCGAGTCGCGACGCCGCCGGCGCCCAATGTGCTGGAAGCTCAGAAAGTTGCAGGTTTTCAGCCGCGCTGGCTGCAGGTCGCGCCGACGCGGGATTTATGAAGTCTGGGCCGAATTTGGCATGTTTTCAGAATCCTAAGGGGATATTTTTTCCTACCTAAAGGGATAACTTTTCCTACCTAAAGGGATAACCTTTCCTACCTTAAAACCCTTACCCAAAAGGATTCTAATAACTTTTCCTACCTACAAATCCTTAACCCTTCACCTAAAGGATTATAAATAGTCTCTACATCATTAGAAGAATTCATTCTCCATTCCACCATTCACCATTCTACATCCATCCATCCACCACTCCATCTTGTAAATATTCCACAACACAACCCTTGGATGCTAGAAGGCTTGGAGTCTCGTTCTTGAGTATTTTTCTTTTCTTTCTTTTTGCTTTATTTATTTCAGTTCATGTATGGAGTTTGTATTAGTTCTTAGCGTGACAATGGCTAGGAGTTAATTACTTTATTAGGGATTTCCTTGTGATTCACTTGAAACTCTATTCATGAATTAATATATTAGTTGATTTCTTCTTCACTTAGTTAAGATCTATCCAATAATTGTTTTGCATGCTTGGTAATTAATTGATCACTAATTATCATTACTTATATGATTTCTAATCAAACTTCGAAAGGAGGAGGTTGTGAATATGCTGTAAGTTGGGTAGACATATTTTGGATTGGGGATGAAAATACCTCAATTATTTATGTAGCGTTAATGAGAGGCTTAACAACCCTAATTTTACGCACGCGTGATGCTTAACTAGGTTTTTGGTCTTAATCCTCCTATAGAGTCATCCTCATCACCGAAAGGTAGAAAAGAGCAATACTGGGGTTGAGTGTTTATATAGCCTTAACGGGAGTATAAAACGAATGAGTAAACCTGCTAGCTTAACTTAGAAGAAGAAGTCAGTCTAATTATATTAAGGATTGAATAGAGTGGATAGTTGATGATCTTGGAAGCCCTAATCCCCCATCATAACTGATTTAAATCAAAGTATATTTATAATTAGTTTATTTCCTGCATTATTAGTCTAAAATCCCAATCAATTACGTTAACCAAATAGATACCATAGATAGATAACCTGATTTGAAAACCAATCCTTGAGGACGATATTCGATCTTACCTAGACTATATTACTTGAGTCGACAACGTGCACTTGCGTTAAAGTGTGTGCATCTTTTCGCGCATCAAGTTTTTGGCGCCGTTGTCGGGGATTGACTTACTTTCAATATCGATTTATCTATTCTTATTTCTAATTTGGTTGCTCCAAGAACAAGTTTCTAACTTGTTCTGCGAGCATTTTTTTATCATTTTTTTGTTTTCTTATTTTGCAGGTTAAATTCGGGAAAAAAATAATCATGACACATGGACTACTACTATCAGAGACAGTGGAGTCATCAACAGCAGCTTAACCCACATTATTCAGAGGAAGATCTAGATGAGTTGCAGGAAGGCATAATTATGTCGCCAAGTGTCAGGCTCAGTTTATGACTGAGACAATAGAGTCCCTCAGAAAATTGGAGACACAAATAGGGCAATTGATGGATGAGATGAGCAATACAACTCAAGCAAATCTGCCTAGCGACATCATTATGGGATGTGACAATCAAATTGAGGAGCCTGAACCACACCCAACTATTGAGGAATCCGACGAGATAGTTGGTGCAGAGAAGGAAAAGATTGCTGAAATCCAATTATTCACCTTCTTGGATTCCTTGGAAAATCTCTTTCTTGTACCTATTGCAGAAGAAACACCACCAGCTGTCAATGTTGACCCCCAAACAGAAATTCCATACCATCAAGGGCACCCCCTAGAGTTGAGAGATGTTGGGAATCTCACTGATCCCTACACTAGAGAGAGCCTAAAAGACAAGCATGTCTTGTGTACTTGGGGGATAATCGTATATTTGAGGCCCTTGTTTGAAGCAATTGTTGTAGTTGAAGTGAGATCTGCAACAATAACTCTGCGGATTGCGAGCAGTTCGCAGAAGGATCCAATGGGCACTCGTAAAGGTTAATTGCGTCCGGCTAAAAGACGTTAAAGACATCTCTTGTTGGGAGGCAACCCAATGTTTTTTTAATTATGTTATTTTAATTTCTGTCTTTAGTTTATTTTATTTTGCCTTGAACAGTCTCACGGTCTTGGGTTCTTGTTTTGTGTTGTTGGATGACAGGTGGACTGAAAGCTAAAACCGAGGAAAAATGAGCAAAAACGCTGAAAAAAGCGATCGTCGGCCATGCGCTGATCAGTGGTCGTGGCGCGGAACTCCAGAGCCATCAGATCGCAGTGGCGCTGTTCGAATCTCAGGGCCACGACGCCGGAACTTCAGAGGACCATATTCCGTGCAAATTCCAGAATTCTTCCTCCTAGACCTCCGTTATGACCGCTGTGTTGTGTCAGTAAGTTGTCACTAATTTTTTTTTTGAATCTTGCACACATTGGGGACAATGTGTGATTTAAGTTTGGGGGGATGTTTTATTGTTTTTGAGTCTTGTTGAATTGTTTTGTGTATTTTTGAGTCATAATTTTTTTTTAAGATCATGCATGCTGTAGTTACTTGAATTGTCTAGTGAAGTAAGGTTGAATAATGTAATGGAATTAGAAGCAACCATCTAAACACTTAGGTTAGATATGCCAAAAACTCATGAAATCTGTCTATTGGGAGTATCTTGCTTGATTTGTGCGTTGTTAAAAGATTAAAACCTATGTGTTATGATTGTTTGCTATTTGAGGCGAAATAGTTAGGATATGCATGTTAGGGAGATGACTCAGGCATTTTTTTGTTAGCCAATTCTTACCACTCTTTTTTATCCCTGATTTTAAAAATATCCCTAGTCAGCCCCATTGAGCCTAAAAACATGAAACTTTTCTTTGACACCATATATTCCTACAATTGTGCCATTAGTAAAAATGTGAAATAGTTGGAATAAATTATGTTAAAAAAAAGACAAAAAGAGTGAATAAGTTTGATGCACCTCAATGAAAAAGTAATAAGAAAGAGGCAAAAGACTAAGTTTGGGGGTGCTTGTTATTATAATACACTTCACTCTCCCAAAACAAAAGAGGGGAAAGATAGAATTGAAGTGAAGGAAAGAATCAAAAGAAAAGGGGAAAATTGAAAAGCTAAAGAGCTTATGGTACACAAAAATGAGCCTAAATGTCTATTTTTACCTACCCGTGCCTAAGCCTACATTACAACCCTTAAAAGTCCTGAAGATCTCTTAGATGCATAGCCATGATTAGTGGAGAATAGCAAGTAAACATGCGATAGGAATTTTGAAATTAACATGCATGATTCAATATTTGACTTCCATTAAGCATGATAAAAATGAGTTTGCGAAATATCTAGCTTAATGTGTTTAGAATGCTGAAATTTCATGCTATATGTTCTTGCATATTATTCTACTAATCTTCATGTTTTTCCAAGTAGCACCAATGCAGCAAAGTGATCAATGTCATTGAGTCTTTTATTTTTCGTTTTCCTTGAGGCTGTATTTCTTTCTTTTGATCTTTGCTCGAGGGCGAGCAAATGTTAAGTTTGGGGGTATTTGATCGGTGTATTTTATATACACTTTTTGAGTCATTTTTAATTAGTATTTTACTCATTTTATTTATGTTTAGTATAGTATTAGGGTCGTTTTTCTTTCTTTTGTGTCACAGCGGTCATAAATGGAGAAATGGCGAAAAGAAGATGAAATGAGCATAAATGAGATGGAATTGCACACAAAAAGGGCCAAGAAATAAAGTCTAAGAAGTTCCGGGAATTATAGAGGAGTTCAGACGAAGTCCGGACGAAAAAAGGGCAACGAGACGGAACCGCGTAAAAACGTCAGGAGCGCGGCGCCAACGTGGCCGAAGCTCAGAAAGTTGCAGTTTTCAGCCGCGCGCTTCGGTGCACGCGGCGCCGACGCGGGATTTATGAAGTCTGGGCCGAATTTGGCATGTTTTCAGAATCCTAAGGGGATAACTTTTCCTACCTAAAGGGATAACTTTTCCTACTTAAAGGGATAACCTTTCCTACCTTAAAACTCTTACCCAAAAGGATTCTAATAACTTTTCCTACCTACAAATCCTTAACCCTTCACCTAAAGGATTCTTTGTCTATAAATAGTCTCTACATCATTAGAAGAATTCATTCTCCATTCCACCATTCACCATTCTACATCCATCCATCCACCACTCCATCTTGTAAATATTCCACAACACAACTCTTGGATGCTAGAAGGCTTGGAGTCTCGTTCTTGAGTATTTTTCTTTTCTTTCTTTTTGCTTTATTTATTTCAGTTCATGTATGGAGTTTGTATTAGTTCTTAGCGTGACAATGGCTAGGAGCTAATTACTTTATTAGGGATTTCCTTGTGATTCACTTGAAATCTATTCATGAATTAATATAGTAGTTGATTTCTTCTTCACTTAGTTAAGATCTATCCAATAATTGTTTTGCATGCTTGGTAATTAATTGATCACTAATTATCATTACTTATATGATTTCTAATCAAACTTTGAAAGGAGGAGGTTGTGAATATGCTGTAAGTTGGGTAGACATATTTTGGATTGGGGATGAAAATACCTCAATTATTTATGTAGCGTTAATGAGAGGCTTAACAACCCTAATTTTACGCATGGCGCGTGACGGTTAACTAGGTTTTTTATCTTAATCCTCCTATAGAGTCATCCTTATCACCGAAAGGCAGAAAGGAGCAATACTGGGGTTGAGTGTTTATATAGCCTTAACGGGAGTATAAAACGAATGAGTAAACCTGCTAGCTTAACGTAGAAGAAGAGTCTGTCTAATTATATTAAGGATTGAATAGAGTGGATAGTTGATGATCTTGGAAGCCCTAATCCCCCATCATAACTGATTTAAATCAAAGTATATTTATAATTAGTTTATTTCCTGCATTATTAGTCTAAAATCTCAATCAATTACGTTAACCAAATAGATACCATAGGATAGATAACCGGTACTTGAAAACCAATCCTTGAGGACGATAATCGGTCTTACCTAGACTATATTACTTGAGTCGACAATGTGCACTTGCGTTAAAGTGTGTGCATCTTTTCGCGCATCACTCCTCCAAAGGAGGGTGATACAACATCTACTTCTACGACGGTGGTGCCCACTAAAGAAGCAGATCTAGAATTATGGGTCATGTTTGATGCCAAGGTTCTTAAGTGGATTTATGCCACTATCTCCCTGGATCTTTTATAGACGATTATGGAACCTAACTCCACAGCTATGGCAGCGTGGAATCGATTGCGTGACATCTTCCAAGAAAACAGTAATTCTCGTAGTGTTATCCTTGAGCAGAAATTTTTTCAAGTTTCTATGACGAATTATTCAAACGTTTCTTCCTATTGCAAACGCCTCAAGGACTTGGCAGACCAACTTCGCAACGTGGGTTCTCCTGTTTCTGATAGTCGTCTAGTTCTTAGATGGTTGTCGGTTTATCCGAGGCCTATACAGGGGTTGCTTCGGTTATTCGTCAAAGTAACCCCCGGTCGGCGTTCTATCAAGCTCGCTCAATGCTCACTTTGGAAGAAGCGGGGTTGGCTAAAAAGGCATCGATCGGAGCAAATACCGTCGCCATGATGAATGCTTCCAATATCCCCTTCAAATCCACCCAACGTGACCCAAAATCACAACAACGAGGGTGGTAAGAAGGGACAAAATCGAAAGAATAATGACAAGAATTGCGGCGGCAACAACGGGGGCAACCGTCAGCAACAGCGATTCAGGGCCGCGAAGCCATGGGCGATGGCAGTGGGTCCCAGCACCTCACAGCGCCGCGACTACAGCGTCGCGAATCTGACGCCATAACGCGCTGCCTTACAGCACCGCGACGCCTCAGTATCAGCCAGTGCAAGCGCCACGACCCAGCTTCTACCCAGTCCAGACTCCAGGTTTCAGACCAGCATATGGGCAGCCCCAGCAGTCCAGTATACTTGGGCCTCGCCCCCATCAGGCCCACCATGCAATAGGTCCCACTCAGACCGACATTGAAGCAGCGATGCACACGCTTGGTTTGACTCAATCGGACCCTAATTGGTACATGGACACAGGCGCCACTACCCACATGACATCTGACCAAGGTACTCTCTCATCTTATTCCAATTTGAGCACTAATCGTGGTATAACTGTTGGTAATGACAATCTATTCCCATTAAGGGTTTTGGTCATAAAACTTTGTCCCCTCCCCATCCACCACTTGTTCTGAAACATACCCTTCATGCCCTAAAATTGATTAAAAATTTAGTGTATGTCCATAAATTCACCACTGATAATTGGGTTTCCATTAATTTTGATCCGTTTGGGTTTTCTGTGAAGGATTTCAAGACGGAGAGTCATCTCATGAGGTGTTACAGTAGGGGGGATCTGTATCCAATCACAACGAGTCTCAACATCTCGCGTCAAGCTATGTCATGTACTTTTGCATCTATTGCTCCTTCCTTGTGGCATGCTCTTCTAGGTCATCCAGAGTCGGATATTTTATCTTCTTTAGATACACATAAGTTTAAATTACCATTTGTAGCTTCGAATTCTCATACTTCAATGCCTTTTGATATTATTCATAGTGATTTATGGACATCTTCAGTTCTCAGTTCTATGGGTCATCGTTATTATGTCTTATTCCTAGATGACTATTCTAAATATTTATGGATGTTTCCAATTGCGAAAAAATCTCAAGTTTTTTCCATTTTCATAAAATTTAGAGCTTTCATAAGAACGCAATTTGAACGGGAAATTAAAAACATTCAATGTGATAATGGCAAGAGTATGACAATGGGGAATTTAAGGAGTTTTGTGCTCAAAATGGATAGATTTTCATTTTTTTTATCCTCACACGTCTTCACAAAATGGGAAAGCTGAGCGAAAAATTCATACCATTAATAACATTGTCCGTACTTTGTTGGTTCATTCTTCCGTTCCTCAATTGTTTTGGCATCATGCGCTACAAATGGCTACCAATCTACTCAATTTTCTTCCCTCTAAAGGTTTGACATATTCATCCCCTCTTAAAGTGTTATACAATAAGACTCTGTCGTATTCCCATCTTAGGGTCTTCGGATGCTTATGTTATCCACTATTTCCATCTACTACAATCAACAAACTTCAGGCACGTTCTACTCCTTGTGTATTTTTGGGTTTTCCGTCAAATCACCGTGGTTATAAGTGCTTTGATTTGTCCGCTAAACGAATCATCATTAGTCGTCATGTCCTCTTTGATGAATCTCAATTTCCATTCTCTAAAGTAGAACAACCCGTGCCTAGTTCTTATGATTTTTTGGATGATGCTATCTCCCCATATGTTCGGCGTCATGTTTCAGATTCGTCAGAAAAAACGTCGTCAGCGCCGCGGCCCTTAGGGGAGGCGCCGCGACGCCTGCCTTCCAGTGTCCATACCGTTTCAAACTCATCATTAGCACCGCGGCCCTCTGGGGAAGTGCCACGGCACCAAAACTTCAGAGAGATCTGTAGCTCTTCCAGCGCCGGGCCCCTGCTCCCTGCGCCGCGGCGCCTTCGACGGTAATTCTTGAAATTTCTCAAAATTCCCCCAATCCAGCCCAGAGTCATGGTCTAGTCACTCGCAGTCAACGGGGTGTTTTTAAGCCTAAAGTACATTTTAATTTGAATTCTAGTGTTCTTAAATCCTCTTTACCCCGTAATCCTGTGTCTGCCTTAAATGACCCTAATTGGAAAATTACTATGACAGAATAATATAATGCTCTTATTGATAATAAGACGTGGGAGTTCGTACCCCTTCCATGTGGTGTTAATATTATTCGGTCTATGTGGATTTGTTCATAAGGAAAATTCTGATAGTTCATTTGCAAGACATATGGCTAGACTTGTAGGTGATGGTAAGACTCAACAGGTTGGTGTGGATTGTGGTGAGACATTTAGTCCGGTGGTCAAGCCGGCTACCATTCGCACTGTGCTCAGCTTGACTCTTTCGAAATTCTGGCCCATTCATTAGCTAGATGTGAAGAATGATTTTCTACATGGTGATCTTCAGGAGACAGTGTATATGCATCAACCCTTGGGGTTCAGGGATACTAGATATCCTAATCATGTATGTCTATTGAAGAATTCCTTGTATGAGCTTAAGCAGTCTCCACGGGCTTGGTATAAGAGGTTTGCTGACTTTGTTTCAACTATGGGTTTTTTCGCACAATAGATCAGATAATTCATTATTCATATATCATCGAGGGTCTTCCGTGGCTTATATATTGTTATATGTTGATGATATTATCTTGACTGCCTCTTCTGATGCTTTGCGAAAGTCTATTATGACAATGCTCAGTTCTGAGTTTGCCATGAAAGACTTGGGCCCATTGAGTTATTTTTTGGGGATTGCAGTCCCTCGTCATACAGGAGGATTGTTCTTATCACAGAGGAAGTATGCAGCAGAGATCATTGAGAGGGCTGAATGTCATCCTGTAAGTCCACTTCCACTCCAGTTGATACTAAACTCAAGTTGGGTGTTGCAGCTGGCTCTCCATATGAGGATCCGACCCACTATCGCAGTCTTGCAGGCGCCCTTCAGTATCTGACATTCACACGACCTAATATTACATATGTCGTACAGCAGGTGTGTTTATTTATGCATGATCCTAGAGTTGAACATATGAATGCGCTAAAACGCATTCCGAGGTACATTCAGGGAACACTTGAGTATGGTTTGCATTTGTATCCCTCGTCGATGTCTACACTTGTCTCTTACACATATGCTGATTGGGGTGGTTGTCCTGACACCAGACGGTCTATGTCTGGCTATTGCATATTTTTAGGTAATAACTTGTCTCATGGTCTGCCAAACGTCAATCAACGCTTTCACGTTCAAGTTCAGAGGCTGAGTATAGAGGGGTAGCGAATGTGGTTTCTGAGTCATATTGGTTACGAAATCTACTGTTAGAGCTTCATTGTCCTATTGAGAAGGCTACATTGGTATATTGTGATAATAGGTAATCCAGTTCAGCACCAGCGTACTAAACACATAGAGATGAATATTCACTTTGTTCGAGAGAAGGTAGCAAAAGGACAAGTATGCATGTCATGTTCCTTCAAGATATCAAATTGCAGAAATCTTTAAAAAGGGTCTTTCCTCGGTCCTTTTTGAAGATTTTAGAGATAGGCTCAGCGTACGAATACCTCCCGTTGTGACTGCGGGGGTGTGTTAAACAGTGTTCAAGTTGGCACCGCGGCTCAAGGGACACGGCGCTGCGGCTCAGGCCCACGACCAGTGGGCCCCGTTCAGGCCATATTCAGGGTCCACAACGTGTCCAGCAGTGGACACACATTATTATTGTATATTTGATAGACTTAGCTTGTATCATAATTAGAATTATTCTATTATTTTAATTGTATAGAATAGAGATTTAGATGTAAAGTAGGAATAAGATTCACCAATTGTAACTTGTATATATATGTCTTCAATCATTAAGAATAAGAAATGGATTATTTCTTTGAGAGACAAACAAAAATGAGCTAAACAATCAAACACATGAGACATTTCAAGCATATAGGGTCATTTAAGGACAAAACATACACACATGGTCATGACCATGCTGTTCATTGGGACTAATGACACTTCATATAGGCATATCATGGCTAAGGTGGTTACTGGGCAGGTCCCAAGTTAAATCATAATGTGGCTAATAGTCCCTTAATATTCAATGAACCAGTTGCAAAAACTTAGCAGGGTAAGTGTACCCCAATACTTTATGTCTAACATGATTATACAAAGGTTCAAAAACTAACACATACATGCACAATTCCCCTTGTCCTATCTTTAGTATTCCATATTCATGCCTAGTGGTTCACAAACATGCTAATAGAGATTCTAAGTTAAATAAACCTATCATTTACCATTCACAACAAAGGTAGAGGTGCTAAAAAAACAAGTTTATGCTCCCAGGGTTACCTAGACATGGTCTTAAACCCTCATCTTTATTTATTCTTAATATGTAAACAAAGCAGGAGTACATTCAGGCCTCAACTAGCATAAAACCATGGTCAAACATTTTTACCATCCATTCTCTAAAAAAATAGGTACCAAACAGCAATACATACATCATATAATCCTGGAAAAAAATCAACATAGCATGCTTAAGTACTAGAATTCAGTTAGCAAGCAATTAAACAGTGGAAAATACCACGGAACACCACATTACTCCACATCATGCTTCTTCAAACAAATTATAAAAAACTCAATATTTAGCATACTACTTTAATATAAACCTAATCTATGATTCACTAGACACAATACATATTTGGAGTAACCGAAAGTAACTTTCATATTTTACTCCGTTCATGACTCAGGAACTTTGAGCAATTAAATAAAATGTTGGGGGTAAAAATTAGGTGTCAACAATAACCAGACCTCAATGAAAAGATGTTAGAACCCCCAGCTTATCCAACAAGTCTTCCATAATGTGTTTGTTTAGATCTCTATAGTCAACACACAACCTCTATGTCCCATCCTTCTTGCCCACTAAAACCATAGAAGATGCAAAAGGACTGCTAATAGGTTGGATAATTCCCTGATCTAGCTTTTGCTACACTAGAGTCTGATATCCTTTTTGTACTGAAAGATATATGTAAGGTCTCTTATTGATAGGCTCAATTCTTTTTTATAACACAATAATGTGATTAAATACACCCCTAGAAGGTGGTAACTACTTAGGCTCATCGAACAGTTCCTTAAATTCTCCTAACAATTCCAACAACTTAGGATCCTTTCCTGTTTGCCCATAGTTTCTAATGAATACCATCGCAATTCAGTACACTTAGTAGTCATTACTTGGATCTTACAGAGTTGAGACTCCTTGACTGTGAGCTTTTCTAATTTTCCAGCTCCAGAGGTAGTGATTTGTCTTCCTTCTCTCTTGAGAAGATGCTTTCTCTTTATACCAAAACTTCATGGTGAGCTTCCTATAATTCAACTTGATGTATCCTAATGTTTGTATCCATTGAACCTCTAATATTACACCACATGATCCCAAGGGAAGTAATAAAAACTCAGTTGTGAACTCAGCACCTTGCAATAATCAAGAAATTCTGCAAACCTTGTCCACATTTATGTCATTTTCATTAATTGTAGCTACCATTTGTGGAGTAGTTGTTCTAGTAATACATTCAAAATTCTTCACTAATTCAAGGTCAATGAAGTTATGAGAGCTCTTGTATCTACCAATATGTGTAATGACTTCTTAAAGTGGTAACCAGTCACTCTTAAAGTCCTGTACCCCAGTGATCTATTTAGGGCATGCACTGATATCTCTATATGTTCTAGTGCTTGTTTCACCTCAACTTCTTATTCTTTTCATACTTTCTCTTCCTCCAACAATTCCTCTTGTTCAATTTCAAGAAAATCGCGGTTGTTTCAAAGTCTTAAACTTATGGCTAGGTAATACTTCTCTGTGCAGAAGTAACATAATCCTTTTTCTCTCTTCTCATTTATCTCCTTAAAGCTAAATCTCCTTTTGTTTACTCGTTTCTAAGCATTAGCAATTTCAGAATTTAGAGTTGGTAGTAGAGGTTTATTTCGAACCTTTTGACCACCAGACCTGTTGAATATATTGATTTCACCAAAGGACAAAGATGTGGTCAGTGGTCTACTTTAGAGCTTTAGCTAGGACAGCCAAGTATGCCTCCTGCATTTTAGCAAACCTGAGACAATATAATATCTTGAGATTTTTTATCTTGGCTGCAATATTCAACTCAGGTTTCAACCCTCCCAAGAAGCAACTAAATGTATTTTCTTAAGATAATCTAACCCTAGTAAGATTTCTCTAAGAAATGGCTTGATACTATTAACCTGTTTGATCTTTCTTATCTCCTTATGGGATCTTTAATATCAGCCTCAAATCTTTCAACTAAAGACATAACATACTCAGTCCAAGTGGGAGGATGAGTATACTGCTTATACCTCATGAAGGATTGATGTCATTCAACAGCTTCTCTTTCCGAATGAATAGCAGCATTGTCTACCTTCTAATCTACAGGGAATTATCAAAAGCAAATAACTAGTCCACTTTAAATAACCAAGACCGCAAATCTTTACCAGAAAATCTCGAAAATTTAAGCTAAATCATGCAAATGCCACATTTTTTTAAGGTTATTTATTTAGAAAGTTGTATCCTAGGCGTCCTCTCAGTGGTTTGAGGATGATGGTTTGTTATCATGACTGGTAGAGCCTTATTTTATCAGCGGTGATAATAGGTATATAGTTTAGGTGATTTGTTTGTTTAGCGTTAAGATTAAGGAATGTGCATGATGAAGATGAAGGAATGTGAGCGGTGATAGGCCGTGGAGGAAAAACTTCATCATGAGTGAAAGATTTAAATTTTGGAGGGTTGTATCTAGTACACAAGGGATGAGATATGAGTAAGATGGCAATGGAGGGAGAGAAAGATAGACAAAAATATTTTTTAAATTAATTATCAAAACACAAACGGCTACTTTTCTCGGGATGTATTTGGTATGGAAAAAAATATTTTCTAGAATATATTTTTCAGTTTTCTCAAGTTGTTGGTCAAAGTTTTTGAAAAATATTTCTTTACAAAAATAAATTCCTTAAAAATGACTCTCGAAATAGAGAAAAATAAGTTCCACAAATGACATACCACATTAATTGTCCCCTTACCATCCTCAAATGCACCTCATCTTTACCCTCATCCACCATCCACACCCCCACCCATCACCACCCCACATAGTATTTATGTAGATTATATACAAATACTTTTACGATAATATTTTTTGCTTATGAACCGAACACAAGAAAATAAGTAAGAAATCATTTATTTTTCATGAAAATATTTTCCTTTATACCCAACACATCCTAAGTGCATGTTTGGATTAGCTTTTGGGTACCCAGAATTAATTTTGGGTACCTACTTTCGTGAAAATAAAAAATTGACATGTTTGGCTGGCTAAAATCAATTCTGCCAGAAGCAGAAGCTAAAATTTGTAGTTTGATTCTGGCAGATTCAATTTTTCCATTTATTTCAATTTGAATTTTACCATTTCCTTTATTACCCTATTTAATTTTCATCAACAACTCTATCCACTTTCATTACTCTCTTTAAATATCAAGAAATAATTACTAAAAAATTCAAATATACAACTTTCTATTACCCTCTTTAAATATCTATAAATAATTACTAAAGAAAATGAAATATAGCCCATTCAGAATTACAATTACCTCGATGAGGTTTGGGACAAACAACATGAATCATAGAATTAGCGCCACAATTCATCATTAGGAAGTAATCGCCATCAAGGGAAAAACATCGGGACATGGCTCTTGAAGGTGGTTTGTGGTGATGAAAAACTAAATAATTCTCCTTAATCTACTTTCCTCGTTTGGTAATACACCTTCTTTAAAAAAATATAACTTATTTTCATTTTAATAAAATATAATTGCAGGAATCAACATTAAATTATTAAATATTAACTTCTATATAAGTTGTACTTTAAATAATGAAAAAATATTACCGTAATTAATGAATCAACATTAATTCATATATATTTTTATGATAATATTAATTCATTTTTTTATTTATAAGTGAGGATTAATATAGTTGATCCTTATTTATTTAGAATTGAGGGGGTAGTTTTTACTTTTTACTGTTATGTTAAATTTAGTGTGTTAATAATGAATTCTTATTATGAGTTTCAAAATAATTATGGTATTCTAATATTTAATATTTAATATTTACATTTAAGTATTATATTGCCCTTTAAAGTCTATTATCTATTTGTAATTTTTATTTACATACTTCCATTTTTTAGTAATTTTTATTTATATATATTGACTAAATGTTCATTTTGGTAATTTTACATTCAAAACCAATTTTGATCAAACTATCCAAACATAAATCAATTATAACAATCACTTTTACATTGTTGCATCCAAACATAAATCACTTCTGCCAGAATCAATTTTGTCAGAATCAATTATGTCCACCGCTAATCCAAACATACCCTAAGTGTATGTTTGGATTGGCTTTTGGCCTTTTGGGTACCCAAAATCACTTATGGGTACCTACTTTCGTGAAAATCAGAAAATTGACATGTTTGGATTGCCAGAATCAATTTTGCCATTTATTTCAATTTGAATTTAGTCTTTCCTTTATTACCCTCTTTAATTTTCATCAACAACTCTATCCACTTTCATTACTCTCTTTAAATATCTAGAAATAATTACTAAAAAAAATTAAATATACTTCTCATGTTCTGTTTTAATTAAAAAAATCAAATATACTTCTCATGTTCTGTTTTAATTAAAAAAAATCAAATATACTACTAAAGTTGACATTTGTTCATGTGTTGCAGATTGAAACTTTAAACTCCTCAAACATCCTAACGTTGTCCGATTATACGAGGATTGTCCTTCTCTTTTTCCTATTATCTTCTTTCAAATACTTCAAATATTATTACTATAATATATTATATTTTGAACAAACAAGAAATAAATATACCTAAGTTGAAGTATCGAAAAGTTTTATTATTTTTGAAGAATTATTCGAGCGTGCGCTCCTCCCAAGTCGCGACTCGCGTGGCGTGAAAAATTCTTTGGAACTTAGGCGCGCGGCTCGCGCCACGAAGCGCGGCGCTGGGCTCCAATGATTTTTCATGATTTAGAGCCGCGACGACCAATCGAAGGGCCGCGACGCCTCTGATCCACCACAAAATATAATGGATGTATGTGATTGGACTATGTGTTTCACTTTTGTATTAGTTGGTTGGGAAGGTATTGCCCATGATGCTCGTGTTTTTAAGCACATTCTCATAAATGCGAACCTTAATTTTCCACACCCTCCTTCAGATAAGTATTATTTGGTAGATTCTGGTTATCCAACATCAATTGGGTACATTGGTCCCTACAGATGTGAACGTTATTACCTTCCAGCAAGTCATTTAGAAAGTTCCGCTTTTAACAGAGAGGATTTCCGGATGTGAGCTTCTCGCCTACTGATCTTACTCAAAAAGAGTCAAGAATTCTTGAACAGTGAACAACCAGTTCAGATATTCACGGAAAAACTTAGATATCTTACTATCGATTCCCTTCTTATAGTTAAAGATTTCAATCTTTCTTGAACTATATCATAAACAGATCTCCTTCTTTAAAGCCCTCGCTCGCGTTCGCTCGGGTTCTTTGACATCGACTCGGTTGCTAGGAAGAATGAGGGTGCCCGCAGCTTTTATTTTTGGGGTCTCATCGGCTTCGTTTTTCCGCCGGACCACAGTCTTGACCTCCGATCGAGCTATTTAGAGAGTAGCCGGGCTTATACCATTGGGATTTCATACGTAAGAAATCTATGATTTCCCATCAAGGTTCAGCTGTGAATTCGCAAAGAGGTTCAGGGTATTTACCATCGATCGTGAAAGACGAAGTGACTCAGAGATCTTGCCTCTGCGTCTGCTGCTATTGATGTGTCTCTCCCCACGAGCAGAATACCAGAGATACACAACACGTGGGCCTTGTCTAACGAACGATTTACTTGACGAGTAACCTTTAGTTACCCAATGAATCATTTGCAACATACGTGTGATTTTAGGCGTTCAAACGGGTTTGCAATACAAATAAATTAGATATGACTGATGACTGATGACTGATGACTAGAGATGGCAATGGATCCTGGACCCGATCCCGATCCGGATCCGGTGGATCCATATCAATTTTATAGGATATGGATATTCAAAATTTGAACCCAACGGATCCGGATCGGACCCGGATCCGTTTATGATTGATCGGATCTGGATCTGGATCTTGTCTTTGAGATCCGTATCCGGTCCAGATCCGACCCGTGAATCCGTTTTTTATTAAATTAATTATACATTTATTATTTATACATCATGACACCAAATCCTTTGTAATCTTAATTTTATTTTATATTCAAAGGGTCGAAGGCCATTATTTTTTTAATTGAGACACATTTTGCGTGTTATTCTTTAATCATTATATTAATCATTTATGTGGTACTTATGTAGTAGCTTATGTATTGAGAGGATTGTTTCTCACTACAGCAATAGCCAATAGACATAACAATTGTCAACAATGTCATTTAGTCATAATTTACGGATGCATTCCCCATGATTCCGTTAAATTAAATGACTCTTTTTCTAGAAAATTTGGACTGATTAGAAGGTATAACTTAATAATCAGTCACTTTGATTTGGATCCAGATCCGATCCGTGGATCCGATGGATCTGGATTTGAATATGATTTTATGAACCCTATGGATCTGGATATGGATACATGTATGTAAAACGAATCTGGATCTGGATCTAGTAAGATCCGGTCCAGATCCTACCCGTTGCCATCCCTGTGATGATGACTGATGCATATATTCCTTGGCTTTACACAAATGATTTATCCATTTCTAACTAACCCGTTTTCCATTTTCCAGCACTCTTCAATTTTTTTTTCTTTATAAAAACATCCAATCGCATAAAGAGTTTCATTCTTCCTAAATATTCCCTTGAAGCTATGGAAGGGAGGTTCCTTGTTTCTGGAGCAAAGGTAAAGCTTTAATCCTTTCAAAATTTTGTATTCTCTGAAATGAGGTCAATATTTAGAAAAAAACTAGCACTTCATATTGTCACCATAGGAACATTCTTGGAAACATTGCTTGAAACCTACCAAAATCCTCAAAAAATATATACTTGTCTTCTTAGGTCTATAAAGCAGAGACCCTTTTCGACACAGTCCCCAAAAAAATTCCCAGAATATGAAATGCCTTCAATAACATGGGGAATAGTTCAAGGGCGTAAGGAAAAACTGGTGTCTAGGGTCATAATTTGTGACTATTTAAAGAGTATAGGCATAGTCCCTGACGAACTACAAGACCTAGAATTGCCATCCACAGTTGAAATCATGCGTGAACGTGTTGACTTTCTACAGAAACTTGGACTAACTATTGATGATATCAATGAGTATCCCTTGATGCTTGGATATAGTGTTAGGAAAAATGTAATACCTGTTTTAGCTTATTTAGAAAGAATTGGGATTGAAAGATCAAGACTTGGTGAATTTGTTAAAGTTTATCCACAATGTCTCCGTGCTAGTGTTGTAATAGAGCTTGTTCCGGTTGTGAAGTTTTTACGAGGGCTTGATGTCGAGAAAGATGATATTGGGGGTGTTTTGATGAAATATCCGGAGTTGTTAGGGTTTAAGCTTGAGGGAACGATGAGTACTTCAGTAGCTTATTTGGTTAACATAGGAGTTAATCCGAGGGATATAGGGCCAATGGTAACACAATATCCTTATTTATTAGGAATGAGAGTTGGGACAATGATTAAACCATTTGTGGAGTATTTGGTTTCGTTGGGTCTGCCAAAGAAAGTTGTAGCGAGGATGCTTGAGAGACGGGCGTATATACTTGGATATGATCTTGAAGAGACGGTGAAACTGAATGTAAATTGCTTACTCAGTTTTGGAATTAGTAGGGAAGCTCTGCCATCTGTTATTGCACAGTATCCACAAATTCTTGGCTTGCCTATGAAAGCTAAGCTGTCATCACAACAGTATTTCTTTAACTTGAAGCTCAAGATCGGTCCTGATGGGTTTGCTCGTGTTATCGAGAGGATGCCTCAAATTGTTAGCCTCCACCAGCATGTGATATTGAAACCTGTCGAGTTCCTTCTTGGGCGAGGGTTTTCAGTTGAAGATGTGGCTAAGATGATCATAAAATGTCCTCAGTTAGTTGTTTTACAAGTTGACGTCATGAAAAATAGCTATTACTTTTTTAAGAGTGATATGTGCAGGCCAATGAAAGAACTTGTGGCCTTTCCGGACTACTTCACTTATAGTCTCGAATCAAGAATCAAGCCAAGGTATGAGAGGTTGCAAGGCAAGGGAATCAAATGTTCTTTGGCTTGGTTTCTCAACTGTAGCGACCAAAGATTTGAAGAGAGATTATATGGTGATTTTATGGAGCCTGAAAGTTCTGGTCCATCATTTAGTATGGGTGGGAAGTTAGAGATGTCAGGCAGTGATATTGTATCAGAAGAGGAGGAGAGTGATGATGAAACACTTTATAGACGCACTGTTTCTCTGTAGGAACGTTGTAAGTGAATTGGGCATAAATTATAACATCTTTCAGTATTAGTTGAATTATTTAATTATCTCTCTTATTTCACAGCACTTCTAACGTATATATATTTTATGCAGCTTTTTTTCCTTAGCTTCTATTGCTATCAATTTTGCCAATGGAGTAGAATGTAACTGCTTGGGTTTATATTGGTGGATTTCTCTGGTTCGCGTACAATATCATGATCCTTAAAGCCACTAAATAGACTATGCACCTTGGTCTCTATTTCGGGTTTAAAGTCATTGACAAATAACAATTAATGGTGTTTGCTTAGTATCCTAGCTTTTTAACCTGAACTAAGATACTTTCTAGCTCCATGCAACGGAACTTCGCTTATCTTTTATACATTTTAGATTTTCATCTTCATACATTGTACTCTTCTAAATATTGGTGATTGTTCTGTTCCATATATAGAATCGTGATCTTTCAAAGCTAGTAAGTAGAGTATACTCTGTGATCTCTGTTTCAGATTTTATTGTCGTTGAAGAATCATGGTTTGTGATGTTTTGTTAGCATCCTAGCTTTTGGATTCCTGAATTGAGAGATTATGTAGCTCCAACAGGGAACTACTGTCTGTCAATTGAAGGCAAATTGTTATCAAATATCTCGTGGTAATGTTATAACATGCTCTAGTTTAGAAATATGCAAATGGATGGCAGCTACCTTGACTTGGGTCTACCAGCTGGTGGGAGCAATTCTAATTACTTCGAGTAGTTCTCTGTAAATTGTACTTTGTGAATGATGTTTTCTGCCATTGACTTATAGCTTCACCTTCTGACTATATGCCATTTCTACAATGCTAACTTGCAGCTCACTCATGCATCTATTTCCGTTGTATTAGGCTTGTCAATAGGAAGGAGTAATTCCTCTTTACTTTAGTAGATCATGTAGAGCTCAACAACAACAACATACCCAGTGAAATCCACAACGTGGGGTATGAGGAGGGTATAGTATACACAGATCTTACCTCTACCTTGATAGGTAGAGCGGCTGTTTCCGAGAGACACTCGGCTCAAAACAAAGCACAAGTACAAGCAAAGCAAGAGAAACGGTCAGACCCGGACAAGAAATTTAGGAAAAGAAGTCCTGTCCTCAGGGCTTTGGTCTAGTGATAAGAGCCTAGCGCATGATGTATGGGTTAGGCGCGCGTCACGGGTTCAAACCCTGCCGCAAACAAAAGTGTGGTGTTTAAGTGGAGAAGGGTAGAGGGAAAGGCTCACTGTCCACCGATTTTGAACCGTGCGTCATTGATCCTCTGTAATTTCTTGGTCATCACTGGAAAACACTAGAAGGCCAGAAATTCTTCAGTACCTTGCATTGCTCGTGTTTGATAGATATACAGAATAGTAATTACAAACAAGTTGAGTTAAGCTGTGCGGTCTTCTTTTGATGTTTCATGCTCCATGTCCTAATAGAACCTCTCTTCTTGGTGAAATCATTCAATGCGAAGTACTGAAACTTGGTGAAATAGAATTGAGCATGCCAAGAGCTGAATTATTCACTACCTATTTTTGGTCTGTATTATCTACTAAATTTATTATTAGTCGCAAATTTTTCTATTAATGCTACGTACAGCAACATATCTGGAGATTGTGATTTATCAAACTGAGGTTGATGGCTTTGCAGAATTGCAGTTATTCCTTTCTATTTTTGCCAATGGAGGTTAGGTGCAGGCAGAAGTCCTTCTCTAAGCTGTTCGTGTTATCTTACATGCCATGCTGGTTTGAAGCAACACACCAGCTGCGGCCATGTCTGTTGAGGAAAAAATGATCAAATATAAAGTTTCAATATTTTGCTTTTTATCTGCAAGCTTGTGATTTCCTTTCAACAAATATCATTAGCGTGCAACTTTTGATTTTTGACAAGAGATTTTGTTATCTAAGTCTCCAAATTTTAACACATTGGAGCAATCAGTAATATTCTCTAACAATGGTATTATGCACGTATACTCCATGTTTGTTTCATAGCCCCAATTAACTGGGAGGCCTAAGTCGTGTACGCTCAAAATTCTTCACAACGTTGCTTGCTTCACATGACTGTTAGTCATGGAGGCTGTTTTGACACATCAGTAATATACCCTATGCTCAAGATGCTTCTTATGTGGAAAGGAAGATGAGACAATTCACCATATATTTCTACATTGCAGTATGGAAGATTTTTATCGATCTCAGAGGCATCTCTTAGATAATGCCTAGCAAGATTGTCGACAAAGTTTTTAACTGGGAGGAAGCTGGAATGGGGGCAAGGGACAGAAGTAAATGGAGGATCATCCGTGCATGTATTTGGTGGACCATCCGAAGAGAAAGGAATGCTAGATGTTTTGAGGATAGAAGTAACTTAATATAAAAGATTAAGCTAAACTTTATTTTGTTACTTCCTCTGTCCCAATTTATATGACATACTTTCCTTTTTGGTCAGTCCAAAAAAGAATGACACATTTCTTTATTTGACAAAAATTTAACTTTAAACTTTATGTTTTACGCTTAACGAGATGATCTATAACCACAAATATCTTTAACTTGTTTTAAATCACAAGATTCAAAAGTCATTCCTTTATTTGTTATACTCCATGCCTAGTCAAATTATATTATATAAATTGGGACGGAGGGAGTATTATGTTTTTGGTGTAATTTGTAAAAGGTTTGCTCTGAAGATTCAGAAACAATCCTAGATGTTTTGACTCGTACTAGGATTGCCTATTCAGTTTTTGCTTTTCTTTCTTCTTAAGACCCTTTGTAAATTTGTTTTTTCAGTACTACCTCAGTGCTGGTTTATAGAGTAATACAAAGCTTGTTACATGTCCCAAAAAAAAAGTCCGGCATATTTACATTAGTAAGCATCTACCTCCCCTGCCGCAGCTGGCAATTGATAAGGTCACTGATTTGATCATAGCAAGTTTCAGGTCAGCTTTGGCAGTTTGTAACTGTCATCTGTGCGTTATTTCTGCTGTAGCTTCCGTTCTTCTCTTCCTTAAAGGTTTAGATATGCCCAATGTAAAATGAAACATTTTCTCAATTGTGATTTAGCAGTAGTAAAAGACTTGATTGAGGGCCGCATGAATGGTCAGAATTCAGTTGGTATTGGCAAGGTATGAATGGTCTTCTCATGGTTAACATTGTAAATTCTTTATGGTTTCACTTGAAGGGCATGCCCGGTTAGTTCCTTTTATATCCTTTTTTTTGTTATGATATGAAAGAGGGCAATTGTGATCTTCAGTATCTTATCCAATTCTTATATACCTGTCTCCTGTTTACCTTTTATAAGCAAATGAATATGTTGAATCCGTGATATGGAACTATAAGATATCAGCTGAAGAAGATTTCTAGGTTTTGAAAGGTTGAACGTGCAGGCTTCATACTTCTGTCACCCAAACTCAAATTTACAGTTATCATATTCCACCTGTCCTGTCGTTTCTACTAACTTTCTAGTATTCTATGTCAGCCAAACTCCAGTTTTGTTGACAAAACCACCATTACTACTGAACATCTGCAACGACCATTCCTATGAAAACATCAAATTTACAGTCATTGCTTAGGATTCTACTTCGGCCAGAGTTTGTCTTAGGGATATGAAGCCAAGTTGGTGAAGTGATAGACAAGGGAAAGACTTTTGCTGTTGGTATGCGCTGCAAGGCACATTATATAATTGATGTCATTATTCTCAAAGAATAACAACTCCAACAAAAGGAGCAACTTTTTCTTCTGCATTTCTTAATATTTATTACAAAATGGAGCCAGAGATCACTAGCCAATGTGCACATGATCCTCTTGCTAATTTAAATGTATACAAATTCTGTAAAGCAAGAATTGTGGAGGCAAAATTCTGGAGAAAAAATACTTTTTATTTGGATCTTTTCTCGTATTTCCTACCTACTCTCAAATAAGAAGGTTGCCATTGCTTTCCCTGTTGTAATTCCTGTATATAGAGACATAGGGAGATTAGTTATCTCGTTCTTTTTGCTATTTTGTCCATGCACATGAGACTCTTCTTACTCTGCCCAAGCAGTTATCTCTAGAACTGCAATGGGGCAAATACATCAAGGGCCAAGAAGGATTTTGCCTTTCTAGCCTGCGAAGACAGAACAAATCAGCAGTAAACTATCAACCAACAAATGAAGTACCTTAATCCAGATATGGAGAGGGGGGCGGAAAGTAAACAAATTTCACTCACTCATAATCTAGGAGAAAATAATGAAGAAAAATAGATATTTCTAGCCTGGCAAGATCATTTTTTTTAAAAAATTGGTAACTGTAAGCTTGGCAAGATAATTTCCTGGGCACAATCTGCTTCCCCCTCCAAAATGAAGGAATGTTCCTGCTTTTAGGGGTGAATATGAGGTGTGTTGGGAGATGGGGGCATACAATCAATGTGGAATAACCACTTGTGGTACTTGTTTTTTCTACTTACATTAGGGAAGTCATTTTCTTGAACTTGTGTTCCTAGAGAAAATATTTTCCAATAATTTTGACCAACCGAATTGTAAAAAATTGAAAAATATTTCCTCCATACCGAACACACCCAAGACTAAAGAGTAACCAATGAAATTTTGTAGGTACATGGAATTGGCTGGAGAAAACAGAATTGTGGATAGTGCTGAGAAGAAGCAGAAGTTACCTTTGATAGGTAGTCAATTTGCCTAATTTCTTTTAGTGTCACACCCTTTTGGTGAGTTGGCCTACTTCTCAGAATTGCCTCTGGCTGCATATTTTTAGAACAAAACATGTTCTTGAGAAAAAACAAACTTTAACGTTACTATTTACTAATTTTCGGAAATGAGGAATCTTGGCTACCTTAGCTCTTTTAAAGACCTTGGGGTGTTTCTGCAGAAAGACAGTAACCCACATTGTAATGTGACCAGAAGATTCATGGCCGTATATTACTAGAATATCAATGATTTCCTCATCGTTCAATTCCTTAACATTCTCGTCTTCAACTTCCAACAGAATATCCATCATGTCTTTCTTCTCTGTAGGCTCATCTTGGTTCCTTCTCTCCCATCTATCATCCACGATTGTTTGGAAGATGGACACAAACACTTTACGCGCCTGAAATAGAAGGGACATTTTCGTGTATTGAGGAGAGGGAATGAGATAGGATATGACATATCTGCAACTTATCGAGAACATGATCCTAGATAAAATGATAGGGAAGTTGAAGATTAGGTTAGAGGGTTAGTAGATAGTCGAGCGTTGTGTAATTTTCTTTGCTTTGATTATCATATTATTTGTTGTTGTTACTGTTCTCTTCTTCATTTTTTCTAGCATGCCTTATTCACTACTGTAGTTTCTTTCCATACTTGATTTTTGATAGTTTTACTTGAATCAAGGGTCCACCGCAAACGACTTCTTTACCATCCTCCCCAAACACCACTTGTAATATTAAACTAGGTATGTTGTTGTCACGCCCCGAACATGGCCCTGAGCGGATCAACACTCGATGATTGAACTTGACCAAGCAGATCACATACATGACATAACGTAAGATATAGGTTGTGCATAAATATAAATTATAATTTAAATGCTGAAAAATCTTTATAAGTTTCATACTTAAATAACTGGAATTATTTCCAAACATGAAAATTTATACCCGCAATGGCTAAAAACAACATCTGCTAAACTAACATAACATACTAGTCTATGAAGCCTCTGACATAAATATGAGTCTAATTGTTTACCGGGATAAGGCCCTGGAATACGCAAAAAAACTTTCGAATTAATTAATCATGTAATCTTGCGGATTTTAGTCTTCATTAGCGACACTTTCAAGAATACCTTGTCACCAACAAAAATTCTAACTCACGACAACTCATATTGGTATAAGACCTATGTCGAGTTGTCTTAAGTTGTTCCACGATAAGGTTCACTTTCTCAGTAGCCTCCTGGTCAGGGCCCAACAATTCTACTTCAGTAGGTTTGAACCATCTAATTGGCGATCTACGACGCCTCCCACACAACGCTTCATAAGGATCCATATGAATGCTCGCTTGATAACTATTATTATAAGCAAACACAATGAGAGATATGTGTTCATCCCAATTTCCTCCAAAATTGATCATGTATGCTCTTAACAAATCTTCGAGAGTTTGAATAGTTGTCTGAGGATGAACGACAATGCTCAAATTCACACGAGCTCTCTAACCTTCTTGGAATGATTTCCAAAAGTGAGCAGCAGATTGGTACCCTTCTCATAGATGATAGATGTCGAAATCCCATGCAATCTGACTATCTTTTTGAAATATAATTTGGCATAATTAGCCGTAGTAACTGTCGTCTTCACAAGCAGGAAGTGCGCAAACTTCGTAAGTCTATCCACAATCACCCAAATTTAGTCAAATCCGGGCTTCGTGTGAGGTAAACCCACAACAAAGTCCATATTGATAATCTCCCACTTCCATTGAGGAATTTCGATCCGTGCCAACCCATCAGGCCTTAGGTGTTCGACTTTCACTTGCTGGCAATTCCAACACTTAGCCACAAAATTGGATATATCAACCTTCAAGATCTTCCACCAATAGTTTTTGTCCAAGACCATCAACATTAAAAACAAACAACCGCCCCTTGCAATCTTAGAACATTATCATTAACTTCAACAGTGAATATGGTGTAATCACCCTTCTGCACTCTATCTTACAACTTTACTAGAAGTTCATCTTTAATTCAATCATTTCCACGAATCAAATTGCATTTGAGTAATTCACGCTACTTCTCCATTTCCAGCTTCATCATCTAGTCAAACTCCAAGACTAGAAGTCTTCAAATTTCTATGTTCAGTGTTTGCAAAGTTATTCTCAAATGATTCGCATGAGTACGAAAAGTTGTTTTCAGAATATCCTGTTTTTTATCTTCCGCTAATGATACCCAGACCTCAGGTCAATCTTTGAAAAGAACTTAGTACCCTGAAGTTGGTCAAACAAGTCATAAATCCTCGGCAAATGATATTTATTCTTGATGGTCACTTTATTAAGTAGGTGATAATCAATGCGCGTTTTGAGTAACCCATCTTTTTTTCGGACAAATAGGTCTGGAGCACCCAAGGCGAAGTACTCGATCGAGTGAATCCTTTTTTCGAACAAATATTTCAATTGATGATTCAATTCTCATGATTCGCCCAAAGCCATATGATACATTGGGATAGATAATGGTTGAGTATCAGGAAAAACATCAATCACAAAATCACTAACTCTATCAAGCGGGACAATGAGAAGTTCTTGAGGAAACACTTTCAGAAATTCATTAACCACAGGAACTCACTCAAATTTCAGCACTTCCTAAATGAAAAATCAGTCACTTGCCGTCACCCACAGCTTCAAGCTGGTTTCTATCCAAATCATCAATTTAGCACCAACGAATCATATACTTGATTATAATATCCAAGTTTCTTAACTTCTATCCGATACGAAAGTCTGATAAAACCACATGAACTCTAAACTTGTTGAATCTTCCTCGTACTCTCTTTTAACTCATCCACAACTCTAGACACCTTGTCGAACCTCTATTTGTCATATCTCGCTATTTGTCACCCTTATAATTTCTGGTGTTAACCTTACCTTCAATTTACTTTACATGCTCAATTTCTTCCAAGTTTTTTAATACCTGAATACTCATCCATGTTATTAATCAACAATGCTTCAATACAGTCTACCACCAGTCACCGATCACAAACTCCATGGAACATTCGTCATAAGACTTAGTTAATTATCATAGACCTACTCCTCTGAGCATACTAACAATTTCACCCGATCTGAAAGATGTGAAACTAAAGTCATTATAATCCACACCTAACCCAAGAATTCTCGTTGCTTTGAATCCAAATTCTCTCATTTCTCGAAGAGATACCTTACCCGTTCCAAATTATCTTAATTTTTCAATTCACACCTTTCATTCAAATCATAGCCACCACTAATGACCAATCACTGCTCAAACCTCCTAACATTCTCATATCGTTTTGTCAAAGTACCCTTGCCAAAAATCTCTAACCGAGATAATCCTTCTTCTAATATTGATTCATAAGTTCACTGACCTGATCATCGATATCCAAAAAGCTCTTCACCACTAGTATTAGCAAAACTGTCATCAATTTATTACTGTAAATAACTCCATTGACCAACACCTTACTCGATAGTCCTTAAATGATGACTACACGCGAAGAACCAACCCTTACCTTATTTTGCCAAACCATACACATCCAACTAACCGTGCAATTTTCCATGTCCTTCGATTAACTCCCAAGTCATTATACTAGTAATTATATAACTTATCCAGCGCAAGAGTTATTCCTATTAGTTGATCACTGGATCCCATTAGCCTACGACGAGTCCAACATACCAATGTATATGCAACTTTTACACTCACTCAATACTAAAAACTGTGAAATAACTCACAAATCAACAATCTCTTGGTTTCAACAATCCCCTAACATTACTAACCTCGGAAATGCCAAGTGAACCCACAAACATACTTTTTAGGTGAAGAAACGTGAATGTCTATTCCACTAAGATTCACTCATCAAAAGGAACACTACCACCTGATTTCGATAAAAAAAACCATTATTTGAAAGAACTCACAACCACTAATTCTACTCTGCTATCACATTACTGTCAGATCAAAGCCAACTCAACGTTTCATAGCTTATACGACATCCTCCCTCGTACACCTTGCAACTTATCCTAATAAACAAGTCAAGAACCATTTTTCCCCTTCATACAACGGAGATTGATCCATCCAATTTTTTCTCTTGCATCTCTGAATTGTCATTCTCACTTCCAAAGATACCACCGAACTGAAGAGTCACAAAATAACCCCAATCAATCGTACCCTCAAATCATTGCTGGACACTAAACTTGGTCACGCTCTCGTATCATGGTAGCATAACTCATACCCTACTACACGACATCATATCGAACCACTCACGCATAAATTTAAGAGCGTGTTACCACCATCTGTGATAGAATAGGATGAAGAAGTTCACATAACAATTTAATTCAACTTAGTAGAAATGAATGAAGAAAGTGAAGTTTCCTAAATGTCCCATAGCCTCTCGAAGATAAGTACGGACGTCTCCGCACCGATCCGCAAGACTCCACTTGACATATCTCTTGTATTTAAGACTGTTTAACCAAAAGTTCTGATACCAACTATGTCACGACCTTTTTTGGGAATCGTAGTGGCACCTACACATTCTAATCGGTAGGCGGACCAGTTCCTATATAGACAAAACAATATGAAAGAGATGCAGAAATATAATCAAATCATCAGTACAACCCCAAAATCTGGTCTATGATACAAGAGCAATAATGCAGAATACACGTCTAAATGAAGAAAACAAAAGTCGAAACTAAATAACATAATCAAAATGTCTAACTGCGTCTCTCGAATCCTAATGTAAAGACATAGTAACATAATAAAAATCCAAGGCATGCCGGAAGAAGCATCCTCACCCTGGAATGCCAAAATGCACCTGCTCGGACTCACACTCGAGCTTGCAAACTTATAGAGGGAATCGTATCTGCATCAGAAAAGATGCAGCAAACATATCATGAGTAGACAATGTACCCCGTAGACATCATAGGCTGACAGCTACAGAAGATACGTAACATAGATAAATATCAAGTTAACACCAGATAAACCTATACTAGACAGTTCAGTAACCCATATAAGTCATGTGGTACATATAACACTAATTCATCAAGTCACATTATTCACATAAGGTTTTAATCACAGTCAAGTACAATCAATCCATTCACATATACAGGACAGAGACCTTACTATCATAGTACCCACCGACTAGTATTCTCTTGTCCAAATCATATTCAAGCTTATCCCCACTTACCCAACTTAACACAACAAATAAACAAGTCAACACTTAGATGACCACAATCCTTTTAGAACGCTTTGCAAGAGTATTCCACTTAAGCTAACTATGATGATGTTAATTCCTTTATTAACCTTAGCCTTTTGGACTTAGTTAAGTCTATAGACAATTACGATTTGACACACACAGATCGTTCAACATCAACCTTTCCACTAGTGACACTTATCACATGTTCCTTACTAGACTTGTTACCAAGTCACCCGATCAATTACCAGACAACACACAAATACGCATAATTCCCGGACCTAGACAATAGTCATGGCATAACTGACATTTCTGACCACAATAGCATTTGAAATCAAACACTTATACGTACAATTATTAAAACCAAAAACCCATACACGAGGAAGTAAGACACACACGACAACCAATTCAATTTAATAATCTAAACCATTTATCCAAGTGTTCATAGAGACCAGCCAAATCATTATCTTCAAGTATTCACATAGACAAACCCAATCATAGCGACCATTCCAGTCTAATATAATCAATTCAATCCAAGTAAATTAGGATTTCACCAAAGTTCCAATGACCAATTCATATCACATTACCATACACAAATAGTCAGTGCATAATGAATGCATGTATGATATAAATGTAATGCATATCCAATGTATCTTTCTCAACCTGGTATACAGTACGTCAAGGTTTTATTATCATCTCAAAAGTATCTGAAGCAATATTATCACTTAAAAGAAAAACACTTCTCGTTTGCTTTGCCATTGGCATACGTCACATTCTCTATCTAATTCATCACCACTCTCCTTTAAGACTAATGTCGTAATAGGCTCTGTTACTTGTGTTGAAGGCTGACCCAACTATTTATGCCAATAATCGAACCAATCAACTGCCTCTGACTTCATATCCCGTATCAACAACATATTCAAAAATAGTAAAGTCCACATCGAGCTCACCCTTTCCAATCATCTTCCTCGTGGTGGAGTCCAGTATAGCACATATAATTATATTAAATGTCACACCAAAATCTAAATAATCAACTAGTTGTGATACAGAAAACAAATTGCATGTCAAATCCAGAATATAAAGGACATTCTTTAACCACATCATGTCATTCAGACTGGTTATTCCTTCTTTTGTAGCCACCAAGCTACTTTCGTCTGGAAGACCAACCGTAAACTTAGGATTATATTGCGTATTGCTCAGTTCTTCCGGATTACCGGTCACATGGTTGGTAACTCTAGATCTATGATCCAGGATGAGATTTCAGTCTTACTATCCATCTTGTCATTCAGGTTTATTCTTTGGGAATACAACATATGAATCACATTCTTCCAGATATCATCTCTCAAATTATGAAGTGTTGTGCCGCCTGTGTTCACCATTCCTATCTCCATCCGAGTTTCCTCTTTGGCAACTATGACGTTAGCCCAGTAGTTGCCTCTACCACGACTGGATCCTGGTCCACTCCTCTGTTGTTGTTGTTGTTTTATCTTCGTCCTCAGATTTTTTTTATCTTTTTTTATTTCCCGCCAACAATACGGACAACCAATGAGTCAAAAACATCTATCCACAATGTGTCTGAATCTCTTGCAATGTGTGCAGAATGCACCATCATTTTCCCTTCACTTTGATCACGGTAAGGATTTCTCCCATGCACGACAAAAGCCATGATTTCACTCCGGTCCCTATTTTTCGTGTGATTCATCTCACATGCTCTTCTTGCACCAACGTTGAGTAGACCTTCTCCAATGATTGCAATGGTTCCTGGGCCAACATGTCCGATCTCTCCATATGTTCCCTCATCCAATTCCGTGAAGAAAATATGCATTTTTTTCTTCTTTCTCTTTTGGCTTCTAGGACATTTCCTAGATTTCACATGCACTTTCCGCACGTACAAGTTGGGATATGTTCGTAATTCGCCAATTACTCCTACAACTTAGTGAGTTTTTCATAGTAATCCATGACGGTCCTTCCCTTTTGCTTGCACTTCGCTAGTTTCGCCTTTAGTTGTTGCATCTGAGGGCCGTTAATAATGGCAAATCACTCTCAGATACTTGTCAATAATTCTTCCACTTTCGCTTTATATGTAATCGTTGAGGGAAGCATTAGTTCTATGGTGTTGCGAATCTACGACACTAATAGTGAGTTTATAGTCCACCAGTATTCCAAGTCCAGCGACTCTTCATCCTTTTTTTTATTGTACCGTCGACGAAGCCAAACTTCTTTCTTGCTTAGGACTGTCCTTATGGATCTAGCCCATTCTCCATAATTTCTGCCCTTCAATTGGACTTGTGTCACCAAAATTCCAGGGTTATCATTCGATGTTATGTCGTAGAAAGAGATTGTTTTTCTTTATCGTTATCACCGATTTCTTTACCGTCACCTATCATTATTCTATGATTTTGGTGTTCTTTATAACGTGGATCTGATACCATATTAAAATTGAGACATGAACGAAATTTAGAGAGACACGAATAATGAGAGAATTTTTTTCTACTTTTTATTCATCATAATGACCTCCTTATATAGAGGTAAAATCCTTCTTTTCCTAGTCTAATAGGGTAAAGGGTAACCCTATTATAATAGGACTACAAATCCTACATTACCATAATTACCAAATCCCCAACCTATTCTAATAACTCTTACTTTCACATGTCCGAACCATCTTAGGCTCGCTTCCCTCATCTTATCCGATGATCAGTGTATTTTATATACACTTTTTGAGTCGTTTTTAGTGAGTCTTTTGTCCCTTTTTGTACAAATACGTGTCGTCTTAGGATATATTTTCTTTCTTTTGAGTCAAATTGGTTAAAATGACTCTTTGGCGGAAAAGGAGCGAAAAGAGGGCAAAAATGGAGGTTCCAGAGCTTAAAATGCGAGAAAGTGGCGAACCAGCGAGACACAGATTGCGTGCGCCAGGCCTCCAACCAACGGTCGAGCGCCCAATATCGAGAGGCCTTGAAGTTCCAGTAGCGCGGCTCTCGAACAATGAGTTGCAGCGCGGCGCCATCATCGAGAGTTTGAAGTTCCGTGACGCGGGAAAAATCGAGTTTTTGAATTTATGGGCGAACTGAAGAAACCCTTAAGGGCGGTTTTGAGGCTATAAAAAGAGAACCCTAGGCAGTTTTAAAGGGTTCCCTTCTTGCCAATTCACAACACATTCTTGGAGTTCAAGATTGGAGACCATTACTTAGTAACTTCTTTTCTTTCTTTTACTTTATTTCAGTTTTTATGTTGGATATTGAATTAGTTCTTGTCATGTCTATGACTAGGAACTAATTCTAATATAGGGCTTTACATGTCAATTCACTTGAACCTTATTTTATGAATTAATGCATGTTTATGGTTGTTCTTCTTATTGTTGAGATTTATCCAATAGTTGTTTTGAATGCTTGGTAATTACTTGATCATTAATTATCATTATTTATATGATTTCTAATCAAACTTCGAAAGGAAGAGGTTGTGACTATGCTATAGTTGGGTAATCATAGGTCGAATTGGGGATGAAAATACCTCAATTACTTGTGTAGCGTTAAACATGAGTTTTTGTTCTTAATCCTCCTATAGAGTCATCCTTATCACCGAAAGGTAGAAAGGAGCGCTACTGGGGTTGAGTGTTTATATAGCCTTAACGGGAGTATAAAACGGATTAGTAAACCTGCTATCTCCAAAAAAAGAAGAACCATAATTTATTGCATTAATAAGTAATATAAGCGGATAGTTGAGGAGACTTGGAAGCCCTATTTCCATCATCACTGAAGTAAACACATAGTTAATTAGCTTTATAATTATTAGTTATAATCAACAAACTCAAATATCGGTCACCAAATAGATAACAAAGAATAGAAGTTGGTACTTGAACACTAATCCCTGAGGACGATAACTCGGTCTTCAAGACTATATTACTTGACTCGACAACGTGCACTTGCGTTAAAGTGTGTGCATTAAATCGCGAATCAAGTTTTTAGCGCCGTTGCCGGGGATTGACGTAGTTCAATATCAATTTTATCTATTCTTAATTTCTAATTTGGTTTTTAGTTTTTTCTTTTTTATTATTATTTATTTTTACGTTTTTTTCTTAATTTTTTGTGAGAACCAGTTGCCGTGATCCGTTTGTCTGTTTCAGAAACTCAGTTTATGCGAAGGAGAAGAGGAGCAGACACTCTTGTTCCCTTCAATCCATAAATTGAGAAAACTTGTAAACAGAACAGAAGGAACCAACGAATTTCAGCTATAAAAGAGATGGAAGGCGCACAAAACAATAACGATATGAATGAGGGGTTAGGTGATCATCAGCCTAACATGAGAATGCCTCGGAGAGCGCCTATGGATGTAGAGGAGAGAGTTCAAGTCCAAGCGGAGAAAAGCTTGGGTGATTACGTGCTGCCGAGGGTGAACGAAGCACAAACATGTATTAGGCTCCCTGCAATAGGAGCAAATAATTTTGAGATCAAACCGGCGATTCTAAGTATGGTGCAGAACACGGTGCAGTTTGGAGGACTGCCATCAGAGGATCCACACATGCACATAGCTAATTTCTTGGAGCTATGTGCAACATTCAGATATAATGGCGTTACTGATGACGCCGTCAGATTGAGGCTCTTTCCCTTCTCACTCAGGGATAGCGCAAAAGTATGGTTGAATTCTTTGCCAGCTGATTCAATTTTACATGGCAAGAGCTGGCACAGAAATTTTTGGCAAAATTCTTCCCATGCAAGCGTGAAGTTGAGAGGAGGTGAATAATTTCTACCAAGCGATGGAGAATCATTATACGAAGCTTGGGAGAGGTTCAGACTTCGGAGAAAGTGCCACACCATAGTATTGAGTTGTGGAACTTGGTCCACATCTTCTATAATGAAATTTGGCGGAACAACGAACAATTATTGATGCAGTGTGGTGGGACCTTTATGAGAAAACGACCCGTGAAGCTCACGACTTATTGGAAGACATGGCCACCAATAACCATGTCACGAAGATAGACAAATGAGTGGAAGAAGAAGCGTTGGGAGTTCGCGAGATAGATGTCATCATCGCTCAATGCCCAGTGGCCCTTTTAACCAAGCAGCTGCAACAACATACAGTATCTGTAAATGCAGTGCAGATGCCAAAGAGCTGTGAAATGTGTGGTGGTCCACATACATTCGACAGATGCCCATCAGCTGATCCTAATAATATGCCAATCGAGCAAGCAGAGTGCCAAGCTGTAGGTAACTAGCAGAGACCCCAGAACAACCCATACTCCAACACATACAATCCAGGGTGGAGAATCACCCAATTTTTCATGGAGAGGAAGCGGGGCAATGAGAATCAATATAGAGGCCATTACCAAAATCAGCAGCACCAAAATCAGCAGCCATTCACTCAGGCCTCACCTTCTCAACAATTCAATGCACCGGTTCAGCCAGAAAAGCGGGCAGTGAGCAGCTTTGTTGACACTTACCAACTCCCAGACCCAGTTCATGGCAGAAACTAGATCTTCGTTCAGGAACTTGGAAACACAAGTGGGTCAACTAGCAAAGCTATCGAACAACAGGCCACATGGTACACTGCCAAGCAACACAGAGATGAACCCTAGAGAACAATTCCAGGCAGTACAACTGAGAAGTGGTAAACAGTTGGAGCAGCATACACCTCAACCGGTAGTTGAGCAAATGGTAGAAATAGAGAAAGAGAAGGTGGTTGAAGCTCGCCCAGTAGTAGAGAAAGCTTCAGAGAAGGAGTATACTGAGAAGATTCCGTTCCCACAGAGATTGCAGAGGAAGGTAGTTGATAAACAATTCTCCAATTTTTTGGAGACGTTCAGAAAGTTACATATTAACATACCCTTCATAGAGACGTTGGAGCAAATGCCTTCTTATTTTAAATTCATGAAGGAGATTTTGGGGAAGAAGAAGAAACTAGCAGAATATGAGATGGCAAGATTGGCGAGGAGTGCGTGCTATCCTGCGAAGAAGTTGCCCACAAACTAAAAGACCAGAGAGCTTTACATTACGCGCACGGTTGGCGGTGACACGCAACAGGCCCTTTGTGATTTAGGGGCAAGTATAAATTTGATGCCTTTGTCGGTATTTAAGCGGTTGGAGTTAGGTGAGGCAAAACCAACCACGGTGAGCTGCTGACTAGCCGATGAAACGATGGTACACGAGGGAAGATTGAGGATGTGTTAAAGTAGGAAAATTCTTTTTCTGCAGATTTCCTCATTCTTGACATGGAGGAGGATCACGAGATCCCGTCATATTGGGAGACCGTTCTTAGCTCTGAGAGAGCCACGATTGATGTAGAAAAGGAGAGGCGCGTTGAGGGTGGAGAAGGAAGAAATGGTGTTTAAAGTATTTAAACACATTATTGAGCCACGATCATGGCAGTGCTTCAATCAGCACCATGAGAACCCGCGTGAGCGATTGCAAGCCAAACCAAGGAGATAGGCCCACCAAAGCAAGTACATGATGTTGAACCTCGCGAAAGCGGTATGTGTTCTGAACCTTCCTTGAAAATAATTTTAAGAAGAAAGCGAGAAGAAGAAAAAGAAAAATGTGGAAAAAATGGATTGGTTGTGGGGTTAATATACCGCACTTCTGAGTTAAGGAACTTGCGTCCGCTAAAAAGCGTTAAAGGCGCTACTGGGAGGCAACCCAGTATTTTGAATTATTTTACTTTAATTTTTACTAAAACGATCTCAGAGTAGTATTTGTGTTGTGTTGTGGTCTGCAGTCAACAAATTTGGAGAAGCGGCGAAGAATAGCGAGATTTCGAGAAAAAGCGGGTGGCTTGGCTGATGCTGGTCGCGACGCCAAAAGAGCGAAGCGCGAGGAAATTAAGCGCATGGCTAAAATCAAAAAATCCAGTTTAGCGCGCGGCTGAGAAGCAGTCGCGGTATCACGACCGAACCGGGCCGTGTTGATGTCTTACCGGGCACCTAGTGATACAACATCGAGAAAACCAGTGAAATAAAAACTTAAACATATAAACGGTGAAATAAGCGGCTAACCCAGCGGTTACCTTTTGTACATAAATTAAAACTTGAGCGATTCATCCGCCTTACAAACGCGCGGCAAGATTTACTGGACCTAAGAATTTTGAAACCATAATGACGGACGGGGCCGCCATGCCACGAATATACAAAAGTCTACTACTTGAGGAACCGTACCACATGACAAGCTTAGGAGATATGGAGCTTTCGAGAACCGAGCAATGATCCTAAGAGAGTGGATCGCCAAGCTATGTACCTCAACTGCGGCATGAGCGGCCCCGAAGGAGGTCGATAACAGTACCAAGTATGTGAAGCGTAAAATCAGTAAATGAAATCATAATAGTCTATATAAAGCGGGAGACATGTATGATAACCAAACTACGATACCTGACACATAACTGATCACGTCAAATCGGGGACTCGCGCGTAAAGTCATCACTCAAATACAACGGGAATTTAACCCGCACAATGGCCACGTGCCCGACATCTCACTCGGTATAAGCATGGCCATGGAACCATCCTAGTGGGCCCATACGTGGACCATCCAGTGTCGGTATGCCCAAAGGAGTCAACAAGATAACAATCCTGTGGAAGCATACGTGGGCCACCCAACGGCGTCGGTATGTCCAAACAACTAACCAGATAATACTCGCTGTGGGCGCGTACGTGGGCTACCCAGCGTGTCGGTATGTCCATCAATCAACCACAAGATAATACTCACGTGGAAGCGTACGTGGGCTACCCAACGTGTCAGTATGTCCACCAACCAACCAGATAGTCGGCCCTCCAACGAGAGACGTGGTAGCACAGAAATACAACACTTGCACACAACAGCTATCACAACAAGCATAGGCCAGTTCAACGTACTTTCATTCCTTCAAAACAAAGACCTCTTTCTACGCAAACGCCACCCGATACTAACACCCGTAGTATCGAACACATTCAGGTTTAAATCAAGCACTCTAAACACTTTTTAGCACAACGTCAAGTATCCCAATCTAAATCCAATTATAAAAACCATTCCTTTGTTTTCGTAAAGTCGTTATAATTAACTTCCCATAAATCTATTATAACACTTTATGTTTTAAAACAATACGAGACAAAACCATGCCTTTCTTTTAAAACAAAACACTTCCAATTCTTAAGTCTCTTTTCTTTTAGAAAATCGAATTCCTTACTTTGGAATTTTTAAGAAGATCAAAACACGATTACAATAATTCTTATTAGAGCGACCATGATCTAGGAAATGTAATACAATTTTGTCTTATCTTAGCTTATGCGGATGGAGGTTTCTCTTGGTTTTAATATGATTAATTGTCATTACTTCTTTCCTTTATCGACTGCGTTGGCTTGTTCGATCCTTATTCCCATTTCGAAATTTGTAACATTATTCTTTAAAACCAAGTATTCATTTCTCACGAATTAGGTTTCACACTTTTTGACACCATTTAAGTCAAATCACTTGTCCTTTGAAATCAACAAAACATTCTTTACTTACATAAAGTGGTTATAACCAACTTCCCATAAAGTCGTTATAACACTTTATGTTTTAACCAACGATTACAACTATAAGCCCTTATGAGATCAAGAGGGCTTATTCTTTAACAACCAAGTACTTATTACTAACGAATAAGATTTTCCTATTCTTTCAACAATCAAGACCACTTACAATTCATATCAAGTCAAGGCCTGAAAGGAATTTTTAATTCCTTTAACACACGTCATCTTTGCACTATATATTTCACAAATAGTCATCTTTGAAGAGGATAGGAAGAATCACATACCTCGCGACGATTTTTGACAATAAGCAAAATGCTCCACGACTATCGCCGCCAAGTAGAATATGCTACCGTAGTACTTGATCCTATAAAGTCATAAAGCGTCTATCAATCTCTAGCGAGCGTAGAATAAACTAAGTGCAAAGTCCTAAATACTACGACAATTTGGGCGGCACTTCCTTTGTTTCTACTAACTTGCCACCTCTTTCAAGGTCGAATTCAATAACAAACGCCCACAATAATACAAAATAACCCAATACTTTCCATGCCATACTTGGCCAACCATAAACCAATTCTTAATCCCTTTCAATTCTTTCCAATCCAAGTTCTTAGGCCTAACATGATATCTAGCCTAGACATCTTTAACAATTACAATCTTAAGGCTAACGTACCCATTTGATTTTAACAAGACAACAAGATCCAAATCTATACAATATAAAACGACCTCAGCTCAACTCTATACTACTACAATATAACGACCTTAGGCTCAACTATAAACTACTAAAATAAAATGACCTCGGGCTCACATCTATACTACTAAAATAAAAGCGACCTTAGGCTCATAACCAAGAAGAGAAACTTTCACCTTAAGGAATAGCCCACAAAAGCCCTTTTTCTTCCACTCTTTTAGTCAAAAATCGCCCACCGTTACCCACAAGTTTACCACACTTTTTCTTTTGCCGCTCAACAATCTCATAAAGCTAGGTTTTCTTGAAAACTAGAGAGAAGGGAGAGGTTTTTTCTTAGGAGGGTTTTGAAATGAAATGAAATGGAATGGCCAAGTCTTCCAAGACTTGGCCTAAAATAGGACCACTTGATAAAAGGATGGGAGGACACTTGTCACCCTCCCATAGGTTATAAACGAAATACCCCTGTTTTTCGTCACTTGCTGCGCAAAATCCGCCTCGGCGCATGGCCACTTCAAAAATAAATCTTCCGCGTGCCGCGCCCTGCATTCGGCGCCGCGGCAACCCTGCGACCCCAGAACAACGGCGCCACGCGTCCGGCGCGCGGCTATACCTCGCAAGCTGCTGCTGCTGCGCGCAAACTTGAAACTTTCATAACTTTTGACCCGATGTCCTATCGTGAGCGGTTTGTTGCGTTGGGATCTAGACTTAACGAACTACACATTAGGCTTTTAAACACCTCGAAATTCTTAACAACTGGGGTACAACACTCCAAGGTAGACTCAAAATCCGTCTAACACATGTTTGTCAACTTATCTTATCTTCTCGAATTTACGGGGTGTAACATTCTCCCCTCCTTAGAAACATTCGTCCCGAATGTTCCTTCTAAGTCTCCAAAACGCAGACGCCGGTATAGTCTTCACTACTCCACTCATGAAAGAATCAGTTATGCCACTCATGGACTTATCACTAGAAAAAAAAATTCTCCCCACATACTATGTACTTCCGACAAGGATCACTGTAAAATCTTTTACTCTAGTCGGCCTTACCTCTAAGGTCTCGATTGTTATAAAATTCTAAGGTTCAAAACTTTTCTCATTCCCAGACTTACCATTTTCACTAATCAGGCTTCTAAATCACATTTTCACACGAAGCTATCCGAACATAGCACTTAACACATCACCATAACAACAATGCATACTAGTCTCTAGAGGGTTAAGAATATACCTGTAACTATTACTTCACTTTCTCTTTCTGTCGTTCTACTCATGTTCCTTCCTGCGGCGCACAAAGGAGGAGATGAATCAGCCAGCGATCCGAAGGTGAGTCTCTACATCCGCGCTATCTCAGTTGGACAATTTCTCGCAAAAATGGCCTGCTGTCGCATACAAAACAAACCCCATTCCAAAGACGACACTCCCACCATGGAGCCTACCACAACGGCCACAACGAGGTAGGGGTGGTCCCATCTGACTAACGTCCGCTCCCCAAAACACGAAACACAGGAGCCACGACCGCTCACGAATTTCTGAGCGTCCGAAGGCGTGATGGGGCACTCTGTACTGGCTGAGGTAAATAACTAGCTCTTCTTGAGGCATGCGCCTCGAAGGTCACGGAGGACTCTTGTCACTGGCCTCTTCGTTGATCTTGGTTATTCCGACCTCACGTTCCTCACTGCCGCGTAGGCTGGATGCGGGCAATGTCCATGCGGTGAAGAGCTACTGCTGTGCATCCCTCCGCTAAATAATCATCGAGCCCGGTGACATAACGGTGCACTCTCTCCTCCATATCGGCTACCAAAGCAGGGACATACCGGGCCAATGAGTCAAACTCTACATTGTACTTCCAGGCTGCGCCTCTTTGTCTTAGCATCAAAAATCTGCCGGCGTGCCCTCCTCATCCGTGGAGGCAAGAAATGGCCAGGAAAGCCTCTGAGAACTCACCCCAACCGGTGGAGGTGTATGTTCCCCGGGACAGCTCGCGAATCAAACCGATCATTGCGCGGTATCACGCGCCGATGTGAACAAAACCACCGACTCGGTCTCGAAGCCTTGATCACTCTACGATCCGGCAGAATCGGATGAACTCCTGCGGATCATCCTCGTGCCTCGACCGTAGAACTCGGGTGGGCTCTGACTCGAAAAATCCGTAGCCTCAAACTATCGACCTCGGGTGAACTATGGGTACTACAGAGGCTGAACTGCGATCGGTCTATCGCCGTGCGCCACGATCTGGCCAATAATCGGGCCATCTCTCTCCTGCGCCGGTGCGGGCTGGAGGCTCGGTGTCGTAGTCTCGGGAGAGACGGCCGCTCTACTCGCAGCTCCTCTGCTGCCTTGCCGCCTTACGGGCTCTGGTTGCCTTGCGTGGAGCATCACCGGTATACAAAGAACACGTCGGAGAGTCCAACTTATAACACCGCTCTAAGGCACGATCTCGAGTGAGAAGAATGGAAACCAATCCTAAATATCTTATAGCCTCACGATTATAGATGTGGTGCACAACACACCGATAATCAAGACTCTCGGATCTGATGCGTAGACACTCTCAGGATTAATCGCTCTGATACCACTTTTGTCACGACCGAACCGGGCGTGGTAGTGCCTTACCGGGCACCCTAGTGATACAACATCGGAGAAAACCAATGAAATAAAAACTTAAACATATAAACGGTGAAATAAGCGAGGCTAACCCAGCGGTTACCTTTTGTACATAAATTAAAACTTGAGCGATTCATCCGCCTTACAAACTTGCCAAGATTACTCTGGACCTCAAGAATTTTGAAACCATAATGACGGGACGGGGCCCGCCATGCCTGAATATACAAAGTCTACTACTTGAGGAACCGTACCACAAGACAAGCTTAGGAGATATGGAGCTTTCAGAACGAACAGCGATCCTAAGAGAGTGGATCGACAAGCTATGTACCTCGACTGCGGCATGAGCGCGGCCCGAAGGAGGTCGATAACAGTACCAAGTATGTGAAGCGTAAAATCGTAAATGAAATCATAATAGTCTATATAAAGCGGGAGACATGTATGATAACCAAACTACGATACCTGACACATATGATCGCGTCAAATCGGGGACTCGCGCGTAAAGTCATCACTCAAACACAACGGGAATTTAACCCGCGATAACGCCACGTGCCTGGCATCTCACCTCGGTATAAGCATGGCCATGGAACCATCCTAGTGGGCCCATACGTGGACCATCCAGCGTGTCGGTATGCCCGAAGAGTCAACAAGATAACAATCCTGTGGAAGCGTACGTGGGCCACCCAACGCGTCGGTATGTCCAAACAACTAACGGATAATACTCGGCTGTGGGCGCGTACGTGGGCTACCCAGCGTGTCGGTATGTCCATCAATCAACCACAAGATAATACTCACCGTGGAAGGCATACGTGGGCTACCCAGCGTGTCGGTATGTCCACCAACCAGATAGTCGGCCCTCCAACGAGAGACGCGGTAGCACATCAATACAACACTTGCACAACAAAAGCTATCACCACAAGCATAGGCCAGTTCAACGTACTTTCATTCCTTCAAAACAAAGACCTCTTTCTCAAGCGCCACGATACTAACACGTAGTATCGAACACATTCGAGTTTAAATCAAGCACTCTAAACACTTTTTAGCACAACGTCAAGTATCCCAATCTAAATCCAATTATAAAAACCATTCCTTTGTTTTCGTAAAGTCGTTATAATTAACTTCCCATAAAGCTATTATAACACTTTATGTTTTAAAACAATACGAGACAAAACCATGCCTTTCTTTTAAAACAAAACACTTCCAATTCTTAAGTCTCTTTTCTTTTAGAAAATCGAATTCCTTACTTTGGAATTTTTAAGAAGATCAAAACCTGATTACAATAATTCTTATTAGAGCAGCCATGATCTAGGAAATGTAATACAATTTTGTCTTATCTTAGCTTCTATGCAGATGGAGGTTTCTACTGGTTTTAATATGATTAATTGTCATTACTTCTTTCCTTTATCGACGCTGCATTGACTTGTTCGATCCTTATTCCCATTTCCGAAATTTGTAACATTATTCTTTTAAAAACCAAGTATTCATTTCTCACGAATTAGGTTTCACACTTTTTGACACCATTTAAGTCAAATCACTTGTCCTTTGAAATCAACAAAACATTCTTTTACTTACATAAAGTGGTTATAACCAACTTCCCATAAAGCCGTTATAACACTTTATGTTTTAACCCAACCAATTACAACTATAAGCCCATGAGATCAAGAGGGCTTATTCTTTAACAACCAAGTACTTATTACTAACGAATAAGATTTTCCTATTCTTTCAACAATCAAGACCCTTACAATTCATATCAAGTCAAGGCCAAAAGGAATTTTTAATTCCTTTAACACACGTCATCTGCTGCACTATATATTTCACAAATAGTCATCTTTGAAGAGGATAGGAAGAATCACATACCTCGCGACGATTTTTGACAATAAGCAAAATGCTCCACGATCTATCGCCCAAGTAGAATATGCTACCGTAGTACTTCAATCCTATAAAGTCATAAAGCGTCTATCAATCTCTAGCGAGCGTAGAATAAACTAAGTGCAAAGTCCCTAAATCCTACGACAATTTGGGCGACACTTCCTTTGTTTCTACTAACGCACCTCTTTCAGTCGAATTCAATAACAAACGCCCATGATAATACAAAATAACCCAATACTTTCCATGCCCTACTTGGCCAACCATAAACCAATTCTTAATCCCTTTCAATTCTTTCCAATCCAAGTTCTTAGGCCTAACATGATATCTAGCCCTAGACATCTTTAACAATTACAATCTTAAGGCTAACATGCCCATTTGATTTTAACAAGACAACAAGATCCAAATCTATACAATATAAAAGCGACCTCGGGCTCAACTCTATACTACTACAATATAACGACCTTAGGCTCAACTATAAACTACTAAAATAAAAGCGACCTCAGGCTCACATCTATACTACTAAAATAAAACGACCTTAGGCTCATAACCAAAGAAAGGAAACTTTCACCTTAAGGAATAGCCACAAAGCCCTTTTTCTTCCACCTCTTTTCGTCAAAAATCGCCCACCGCGTTACCACAAGTTTACCCACACTTTTTCTTTTGCCGCGCTCAACAATCTCATAAAGCTAGGTTTTCTTCCAAAACTAGAGAGAAGGGAGAGGGTTTTTCTTAGGAGGTTTTGAAATGAAATGAAATGGAATGGCCAAGTCTTCCAAGACTTGGCCCTAAAATAGGACCACTGCGATAAAGGATGGGAGGGACACTTGTCACCCTCCCATAGGTTATAAACGAAATACCCCCTGTTTTTCGTCACTTACTGCGCAAAATCCCGCCTCGGCGCCGCGGCGCTTCCACTTCCAAAAATAAATCTTCCGCATGTCGGCGCCGCGGCCCTGCGTTCGGCGCGGCGCTGCAACCCTGCGACCCCGAACAACCGCGCGGCCAGATTCCGGCGCGCGGCTATACCCTGAGCAAGCTGCTGCGCTGCTGCGCGCAAACTTGAAACTTTCATAACTTTTGACCCGATGTCTATCGGCGAGCGGTTTGTTGCGTTGGGATCTAGACTTAACGAACTACACATTAGGCTTTTAAACACCTCGAAATTCTTAACAACTGGGGTACAACACTCCAAGGTAGACTCAAAATCCGTCTAACACATGTTTGTCAACTTATCTTATCTTCTCGAATTTACGGGGTGTAACATTCTCCCCTCCTTAGAAACATTCGTCCCGAATGTTCCTTCTAAGTCTCCAAAACGCAGACGCCGGTATAGTCTTCACTACTCCACTCATGAAAGAATCAGTTATGCCACTCATGGACTTATCACTAGAAAAAAAAATTCTCCCCACATACTATGTACTTCCGACAAGGATCACTGTAAAATCTTTTACTCTAGTCGGCCTTACCTCTAAGGTCTCGATTGTTATAAAATTCTAAGGTTCAAAACTTTTCTCATTCCCAGACTTACCATTTTCACTAATCAGGCTTCTAAATCACATTTTCACACGAAGCTATCCGAACATAGCACTTAACACATCACCATAACAACAATGCATACTAGTCTCTAGAGGGTTAAGAATATACCAGAACTATTACTTCACTTTCTCTTTACGCCGTTCTACTCATGTTCCTTCCACGGCGCACAAAAGGAGGAGATGAATCGACCCCGGCGATCGAAAGTGAGTCTCTACATCCGCGCTATCTCTGGTTGGACAATTTCTCGCAAAATGGCCCTGCTGGCCGCATACAAAACAAACCCCCATTCCAGCACGACACTCCCCACCATGGAGCCTACCACAACGGCCACAACGAGGTAGGGGTGGTCCCATCTGACTAACGTCCCTGCTCCCAAAACACGAAACACAGGAGCCACGCCTGCTCCGAATTTCTGAGCGTCCGAAGGCGTGATGGGGCACTCTGTACTGGCTGAGGTAAATAACTAGCTTTCTTCTTTGAAATGCGCCTCGAAGGTCACGGAGGACTCTCATCACGGCCCTCTTACATTGATCTTGGTTATTCCGTCGACCTCTCGTTCGCCGACTGCTGCGCATAGGCTGGATGCGGGCAATGTCCATGCCGTTGAAGAGCTACTGTTGTCATCCTCCGCTAAATAATCATCGAGTCGGTGACATAACGGTGCACTCTATCCTCCATATTGGCCACCAAAGCGGGGACATCAAGCCGATGAGTCAAACTCTACATTGTACTTCCGAATGCGCCTCTTTGTCTTAGCATCAAAAATCTGTCGGCGTGCCCTCGCCATCCGTGGAGGCAAGAAATGGCCAAGAAAGCCTCTGAGAACTCACCCCAACCGGTGGAGGTGTATGTTCCCCGGGACAGCTCGCGAATCAAACCGATCATTGCGGTATCACGCGGCCGATGTGAACAAAACCAGCGACTCGGTCTCGAAGCCTTGATCACTCTCGCGATCCAGAATCGCTTCGGATGAACTCCTGCGGATCATCCTCGAGCCTCGACCGTAGAACTTCGGGTGGGCTCTGACTCGAGAAAATCCGTAGCCTCAAACTATCGACCTCGGGTGAACTATGGGTACTACGAGGCTGGGCTGCTGCATCCGATCTATCGCCGTGCTCGCCACGATCACGGCCAATAAGCGGGCCATCTCATACGCCTGTGCAGGCTGGAGGCTCGGTGTCGTAGTCTCGGGAGAGACGGCCGCTTTGCTACTCGCGACTCCTCTGCTGCCTTGCCCACGGGCTCTGGTTGCCTTGCGTGGAGGCATCAGCGGTATACAAAGAACACGTCGGAGAGTCCAACTTATAACACCGCTCTAAGGCACGATCTCGAGTGAGAAGAATGAAACCAATCCTAAATATCTTATAGCCTCACGATTATAGATGTGGTGCACAACACACCGATAATCAAGACTCTCTGGATCTGATGCGTAGACACTCAGAGGATTAAGCGCTCGATACCACTTTTGTCACGACCGAACCGGGCCGTGGTCGTGCCTACCGGGCACCCTAGTGATACAACATCGGAGAAAACCGGGAAATAAAAACTTAAACATATAAACGGTGAAATAAAGCGAGCTAACCCAAGTTACCTTTTTGTACATAAATTAAAACTTGAGCGATTCATCCCTTACAAACACTGCACAAGATCTACAGGACCTCAAGAATTTTGAAACCATAATGACGGACGGGGCCCGCCATGCCTGAATATACAAAAGTCTACTACTTGAGGAACCGTACCACAAGACAAGCTTAGGAGATATGGAGCTTTCAGAACCGAACACGATCCTAGAGAGTGGATCGACAAGCTATGTACCTCAACCGGCATGAGCGGCCCCGAAGAGGTCGATAACAGTACCAAGTATGTGAAGCGTAAAATCACGTAAATGAAATCATAATAGTCTATATAAAGCAGGAGACATGTATGATAACCAAACTACAGTACACAACACATAACAGTCACGTCAAATCAGGGACTCACGCCCGTAAAGTCATCACTCAAACACAACCCGGGAATTTAACCCGCACAATGGCCACATGCCCTGGCATCTCACCTCGGTATAAGCATGGCCATGGAACCATCCTAGTGGGCCCATACCCGTGGACCATCCAGCGTGTCGGTATGCCCAAAGGAGTCAACAAGATAACAATCCCTGTGGAAGCATACCCGTGGGCCACCCAACGCGTCGGTATGTCCAAACAACTAACCAGATAATACTCACTGTGGACGCATACCCGTGGGCTACCCAACGTGTCAGTATGTCCATCAATCAACCACAAGATAATACTCACCGTGGAAGCATACCCGTGGGCTACCCAACGTGTCAGTATGTCCACCAACCAACCAGATAGTCGGCCCTCCAACGAGAGACGCGGTAGCACATCAATACAACACTTGCACAACAAAAGCTATCACCACAAGCATAGGCCAGTTCAACGTACTTTCATTCCTTCAAAACAAAGACCTCTTTCTACGCAAACGCCACCCGATACTAACACCCGTAGTATCGAACACATTCAGGTTTAAATCAAGCACTCTAAACACTTTTTAGCACAACGTCAAGTATCCCAATCTAAATCCAATTATAAAAACCATTCCTTTGTTTTCGTAAAGTCGTTATAATTAACTTCCCATAAAGCTATTATAACACTTTATGTTTTAAAACAATACGAGACAAAACCATGCCTTTCTTTTAAAACAAAACACTTCCAATTCTTAAGTCTCTTTTCTTTTAGAAAATCGAATTCCTTACTTTGGAATTTTTAAGAAGATCAAAACCTGATTACAATAATTCTTATTAGGCGACCATGATCAGGAAATGTAATACAATTTTGTCTTATCTTAGCTTACATGCGGATGGAGGTTTCTCTGGTTTTAATATGATTAATTGTCATTACTTCTTTCCTTTATCGACTGCATTGACTTGTTCGATCCTTATTCCCATTTCGAAATTTGTAACATTATTCTTTTAAAACCAAGTATTCATTTCTCACGAATTAGGTTTCACACTTTTTGACACCATTTAAGTCAAATCACTTGTCCTTTGAAATCAACAAAACATTCTTTTACTTACATAAAGTGGTTATAACCAACTTCCCATAAAGTCGTTATAACACTTTATGTTTTAACCAACGATTACAACTATAAGCCCTTATGAGATCAAGAGGGCTTATTCTTTAACAACCAAGTACTTATTACTAACGAATAAGATTTTCCTATTCTTTCAACAATCAAGACCACTTACAATTCATATCAAGTCAAGGCACTGAAAGGAATTTTTAATTCCTTTAACACACGCGTCATCTCTTGACTATATATTTCCTGAATAGTCATCTTTGAAGAGGATAGGAAGAATCACATACCTCGCGACGATTTTTGACAATAAGCAAAATGCTCCACAGTACTATCGCCCTTAAGTAGAATATGCTACCGTAGTACTTCAATCCTATAAGGGTCATAAAACGTCTATCAATCTCTAGCTTCGAACGTAGAATAAACTAAGTGCAAAGTCCCTAAATCCTACGACAATTTGGACGACACTTCCTTTGTTTCTACTAACTTGCCACCTCTTTCAAGGTCGAATTCAATAACAAACGCCCCACAATAATACAAAATAACCCAATACTTTTCATGCCATACTTGGCCAACCATAAACCAATTCTTAATCCCTTTAAATTCTTTTCAATCCAAGTTCTTAGGCCTAACATGATATCTAGCCCTAGACATCTTTAACAATTACAATCTTAAGGCTAACATGCCCATTTCAGTTTTTAACAAGACAACAAGATCCAAATCTATACAATATAAAACAGCCTCAGGCTCAACTCTATACTACTACAATATAACAGCCTTAGGCTCAACTCTAAACTACTAAAATAAAGCGACCTCGGGCTCACATCTATACTACTAAAATAAAACGACCTTAGGCTCATAACCAAGAGAAAGGAAAACTTTTACCTTAAGGAATAGCCCACAAAGCCCCTTTTTCTTCCACCTCTTTTCGTCAAAAATCGTCCCCACGTTACCCACAAGTTTACCACACTTTTTCTTCTTGCCGCTCAACAATCTCTCTAAAGCTAGGTTTTCTTCCAAATACTAGAGAAGGAGAGGGTTTTTCTTAGGAGGTTTTGAAATGAAATGAAATGGAATGGCCAAGTCTTCCAAGACTTGGCCCTAAAAATAGGACCACTGCGATAAAAGGATGGGAGGACACTTGTCACCCTCCCATAGGTTATAAACGAAATACCACTGTTTTTCGTCACTTACTATAAAATCCGCCTCGGCGCGCGCCACTTCCAAAAATAAATCTTTCGCGTATGTCGCCGCGACCTGCGTTCGGCGCGGCGCTGCGACCCTGCGACCCCGAACAACCGCGCGCGGCCACGCGTCCGGCGCGCGTACTGTACCCTGAGCAAAGCTGCTGCACTGCTGCTGCGCAAACTTGAAACTTCCATAACTTTTGACCGATGTCTATCGGCGAGCGGTTTGTTGCGTTGGGATCTAGACTTAACGAACTACATTAGGCTTTTAAACACCTCGAAATTCTTAACAACTGGGGTACAACACTCCAAGGTAGACTCAAAATCCGTCTAACACATGTTTGTCAACTTATCTTATCTTCTCGAATTTACGGGGTGTAATGGCGCCAGGAAGCGGCGGCGCAAAAATTCCGTAAGCGCGATAAATTGGGCACATGGCGCCAAGTGCGAGGCGCGGCAGCGAAATCCAGAAAATAAAAGACGCCCCAAATCCGATTTTCCCCAATTCCAAACCAAAACCTAAACCCTCTCCTCCACAAAACCCACGAAAATCCACACTTCACCTACAAATCTTCCATAAATCAAACCCAAACACAACCAAAACTCTTAAACTCCCTAAACCCTTAACCATCTCAACCAACAAAACTTCATCCCATTGCCTCAAATCACCATTAGAAGCAACAAAACCTTGAAGAACACCGTAAAAAGGTAATCATTTTCTTTTCTTGAAAGCTTTACTGTAGTCAGAGGAGGTAGTAGATTGGAGGAGTGTTGTATTGTTGAAGTTGTTGGGGTGTTGAAATTAGTTGTGAAATTTAGAGGAAGAGTATACAAGGAGGGTGTGGGTGTTGTGTAGAAGATTCTTAAGTGAAGTTTGGGGGTAATAGGGTTGTAGCTGTTGATTGGTGAGTGATAGTGTTGGTGAACAGTGTTGATAGAAAGGGAACGCTACAAAAAGTGATCTAAACATGTCTGCCAGAAAGAGAAGAGCCTCCACATCCACCTCAGCCCCTCAATACGATGATACTAGATTTATTAGCCAACAAGCTCATGAAAGATACAAAAAGCTTAGTACTAGGCCCTTAATCCCTGAAAGTGGAATGGATTATCAAAGGGATTCGCTTGGGGAGGAGGATGTCTATGAGCCCATTCGGGCGATGATTGAGATGATGGGGTGGAAAAGATTTGTAAACCCAGGAAAGATAGCACCAATGAACACAGTGATGGTGCGTGAATTTTATGCTAATCTTCCGGAGAAGGTGGAAAATGGATGCTTTGTGAGGGGAAAATATGTGTCTGTGACGGCAGAAGAGGTCAATGCGATATTGGAAACAGTTGATGTTGAAGGAGGAGATGGTGATTGGAGCTATTTTAGAACATGGTCTAGAAGCACCAACAACATCGACTGGAATACCGTCGCAGGCACAGTGAGCTACCCTGGGGCTGCATTTGATATTGCCAGAAATGGGTCACGAGGGCGGCGGTGTCGGTTGACAAAAGCGACCAAGGTTGGTTGTATTTAATCGATGCGCCTAATTCCATCAACGCACTTCACCAGAGTGCCAGAAGACAGAATCAAATTGATATATGGAATTATGACGGGGAAGGCGATTGATGTAGGGAAGGAGATAGTGCAAAATATTGAAGAGGCCAGCATGTTGATAACAACAGGTGGGTTGGGACATGGCTCACTTATTACATGTTTATGCGCCATAAATGGGGTTCCAACCCTACCCACTGATACTTATGAGAGAAACCAACTGCCTGTGTCATATGGGATAATGGGATAGTGCACTCCTTCCTGGACCAAGTCCCCAAAGTGTGAAGAAGAGCACCAGCGCGCGGCGGCGTGGCGAAGGCGTCATGGGCGAAGATGAGCTGGATAGAGGCTCAATATGCGGCGAAGCGACCGCGAGAATCGAACCTTGGTGCCCGTGATGGAAGCGATTACTCCAGAATCAGATAAGGATGATGCAGAGTTTGGACACGGTGATACAAGGACAACAAGAAACGAGGCAGCAAATTAACGAGATGAGTTCCTTGTTCAACCAGTGGTCAATGCACTATCCAACGCCACCGCCACCGCCACCATTTTAAACCAAGTCTATAAGTGTCCTTTTCTTTTATTGTCTTTGAGTTTTGCACACATTGGGGACAATGTGTGATTTTAGTTTGGGGGGTGTCTTATTGTGTCTTATTGTTGTAGTATGTTTGAGTCTTTTTGATTGTTTTGTGTATATTTTGAGTCATAATTTTTTTTTCTTTTTGAGTCATAATTGTCTGTCAAAGATCATGCATGTTGTAGTTACTAGAAACACCTAGTGAAATAAGGTGGAATAATGTAATGGAATTAGGAGCAACTATCTAAACACTTAAGTTAGATATGCCAAAAACTCATGAAATCTGTCTATTTGGAGTTTCCAATTGAATTGTGCATTGTAAATGATTAAAACCTATGTGTTATGATTGCTTGCTATTTGAGGCGAAATAGTTAGGATATGCATGTTAGGGAGATGACTCAGGCAATTCTTTGTTAGTCAATTCTTACCACTCTTTTCTATCCCTGACATTAAAAATATCCCTAGTCTCCTAGTCAGCCCCATTGAGCCTAAACATGAGACTTTTTCTTTGACACCCTATATTTCCATACTTGTGTCATAAGTAAAAATGTGAAATAGTTGGAATAGAATGTGTTAAAAAAGAGACAAAAATAGCAAACAAGTTTGATGCACCCCAATAAAAAAGTAATAAGAAATAGGCAAAGCCTAAGTTTGGGGGTGCTTGTTATTATAATACACTTCACGCTCTCAAAACAAAAGAGGGGAAATATAGATTTAAAGTGAAGAAAAGAAATCAAAAAAAAAGGGAAACATTGAAAAGCTAAAGAGCTTATGATACACAAAATGAGCCTAAATGCCTATTTTTACCTACCCATGCCTAAGCCTACATTACAACCCTTAAAAGTCCTGAAGATCTCTTATATGCATATTCATGATTAGTGGAGAATAGCAAGTAAAAAAGGGTCATAGGATTTTTGAAATTAACATGCATGATTCAATATTTTGACTTCCATTAAGTATGATAAAAATGAGTTTGCGAAATATCTAGCTTAATGTGTTTAGAGTGCTAATATTTCATGCTATATGTTCCTGCATATTATTCTGCTAACCTTCATGTTTTTCTAAGTAACACCAATGCAGCAAAGTGATCAATGTCATTGAGTCTTTCTATTTTCTTTTTCCTTGAGTCTTTATTTCTTTCTTTTGATCTTTGCTCGAGGGCGAGCAAATGTTAAGTTTGGGGGTATTTGATCAGTGTATTTTATATACACTTTTTGAGTCATTTTTAGTGAGTCTTTTGTCCCTTTTTGTACAAATACGTGTCGTCTTAGGATAAATTTTCTTTCTTTTGAGTAAAATTGGTTAAAATGGCTCTTTGGCGGAAAAGGAGCGAAAAAATGGCAAAAATGGAGGTTCCAGAGCTTAAAATGCGAGAAAGTGGCGAACGGCGAGAAGCATTGCGGCCATGGCCTCCGACCAACGAGGCGAGCGCCCGGCGCCCAATATCTAGAGGCCTTCAGAAGTTCCAGCGCCGCGGAGCCTCAGGCAATGAGTTGCAGTGCGGCGCCATCATCGAAGAGTTTGAGATTCCGTAGCGCTGGCTGATGCGAACGCTGCGCCGCGGGAAAAATCAGGTTTTTGACGAATTTATGGGCCAGGCCTGAAGGAAACCCTTAAGGGCGGTTTTGAGGCTATAAAAAGAGAACCCTAGGCAGTTTTAAAGGGTTCCCTTCTTGCCAATTCACAACACATTCTTGGAGTTCAAGATTGGAGACCATTACTTAGTAACTTCTTTTATTTCTTTTACTTTATTTCAGTTTTTATGTTGGATATTGAATTAGTTCTTGTCATGTCTATGGCTAGGAACTAATTCTAATATAGGGTTTTCCATGTCAATTCACTTGAACCTTATTTTATGAATTAATGTATGTTTATGGTTGTTCTTCTTATTGTTGAGATTTATCCAATAGTTGTTTTGAATGCTTGGTAATTACTTGATCATTAATTATCATTATTTATATGATTTCTAATCAAACTTCGAAAGGAAGAGGTTGTGACTATGCTGTAGTTGGGTAATCATAGGTCGAATTGGGGATGAAAATACCTCAATTACTTGTGTAGCGTTAAACATGAGTTTTTGTTTTTAATCCTCCTATAGAGTCATCCTTATCACCGAAAGGTAGAAAGGAGCGCTACTGGGGTTGAGTGTTTATATAGCCTTAACGGGAGTATAAAACGGATTAGTAAACCTGCTATCTCCAAAAGAAGAAGAACCATAATTTATTGCATTAATAAGTAATATAAGCGGATAGTTGAGGAGACTTGGAAGCCCTATTTCCACCATCACTGAAGTAAACACATAGTTAATTAGTCTTTATAATTATTAGTTATAATCAACAAACTCAAATATCGGTCACCAAATAGATAACAAAGAATAGAAGTTGGTACTTGAACACTAATCCCTGAGGACGATAACTCGGTCTTCAAGACTATATTACTTGACTCGACAACGTGCACTTGCGTTAAAGTGTGTGCATTAAATCGCGCATCATCCGACACGGGGGCTATTTACACCTTTCCCCATATAACTCTATTCCTAGTCATATCCCTCCTAGAATGCCCAGACATCTATCTGAGTATTCTCATTTCCGTTATACTCATCTTTTGAACATGCGTATTCTTGACTAGCCAGCATTCTGCCATATACAACAAGGTTGGTCTAACTACCACTCTATAACATTTACCTTTAATCCCTGACGACACATTCTTATCGCACATTATCCCAGATGCGAGTCTCTGTTTCACCCACCATGCCCCAATACGATGAGTGACATCATCATCAATATTTTCATCTCCTTGTACTTTGGATGCAAGATACTTGAAATCACTCGAACTTGTGCATCGATCTTCACTTTCACCTGCACCTCCTGCGTCACGTCACTGAACTTTCACCCGAGATACTTTATGTTAGTCTTGCTTAACCTGAAACATCTAGACTTCAAAGTCTGTCGCCAAACTTCCAGTCTATCCTTAACTCCATCACGTGTCTCGTCGATCAGTACTACGTCATCCACAAGTAACATACACCAGGATACCTCTATTAAATATATCGTGTCACTTCGTCCATCTTAGTGAATAGGAGCATGCAAAGGGTTGATCCTTAAGTGCAACTCCATCATGATTGTCTTAATGTAAGCCACAAGTACACCTTTTGACTTCAAACATCTCCAAAGTACTTATCGTACACCTTTTTAAGGATCTCCCTAAGGCCTCGTTTGTTTTTAATAATATTAAGACGTATGAATCTGAATTCACATCTGAATGTTATGATGTGCATGGAGATTTAGATGTCTGAATATGAATACACATATGAATATTATGATGTTGTATTGAGATCTTAATACTAAATGAATAAGTAGGTGTTTGGCCAATTTAAAGTTTCGATTAGAAATCACTGTTTGTTTATGCCATGTGAACAAAACTTCAACTTCAATTTGAAATTTTGATTTCAAATCTCAAATCCTACTAAAAGGTAGGATTTCAATCCCAAGTTTGTTGTTTTAATTTAAAGTTATATAACCTGACCCATAAATTTATATTTTGTAAAAAATACCTATAATCTTAATTTTTACAACAACAAAAGACTCATTCGACTTGAAGAGATTGTATGTATCATGTGGGAGGACAATATTAAAGAATAATTAGTTATAACTGTTGTTGATTTATTGGACCAATGAATCTTTGTAAAATTATGTGTACATGAAAGTGTGTAATAACATGTAATCAGAAGCATTTATTTAAAAAAGGAATAAGAAGATATGTGATTTGTTAATGTTGCGCCTTAGGATATCTGATACATTGTTTATGAATTATCATTTGCTCATTTGGTATGATTGTATGAATTGGGAAGTTTTGATAATTTTAACGAATTGTGGATTTTTACGTTTATGAGAAAAAGTATAACTTTTGAAATCGAAATTGTATGTTCAAATAAAATTTTAATGACAGGCGGTGTTTGTGATGGTAACGACTTACTAAGGTAATTGACAATGGTGGCTATTGTGGTTGAGGATGGTAGTTGTGGGTGGTCGTAGTTGATAATGACAGGCGACAGTGACAATAGTTAATAATGATAGACGATGACAATAGCAGTGAATGAATGAAAGTGGTGAACTGCCATTGTTGTAGAAATTTTTGAATAAACATTTTAATGATATTAAGGCTTTACTCTATATTTTAATCATTCATATGTGTTTAGAGTCATCAAGCGGTTGTAACCTAAAAAAATAAATGCACTTAGGACTTAGATAAGAAGGATCAAGATTCATATCTAAAAATAGACGGATTTAATAACTGAGATCTAAATAATTAAGATTAAGACCTAAATTAAGTGCAAACAAATGAAGCCTAATTATACTTTGTGAGGTACAATGCATGGAACCTACACCGACGTAAAAGTGCTTTCAAGAGAACAATTTTAAAATCTGGACTTCCCATACTGGGCCACAGTGTTCTACTCTGTTTTTTACTACATCAAGTCATCAACATCTTGAAGAATGAAGGAGAGGGAAGTCAATTTAGCTTTAAATTAAGCAAACCAGCTTTCCCAGTTCTTAAGCATACCAGTAAAAATACACACATTTCAATCACATAACCTGCATTGCAACTGCATGTATGAAACATACTTGTTCTTTTACTTTCTTTTGCCCAACTCCTTTTTAAAAATTCAATTAGCAAAACACACATCAACTATCAGTTGTTCACTTTTTCTACCTCAACTATCAATTAGGAAAAGTGAACAGTTGATGATTGAGGTATGTTTTGCTAACTAGTTGGTGATAGTTTAGGTAGAAAAATTTCACACCTAATAGTTCATGTAGGAAATTAAAAAAAAATGATACTTTAGGTGTGTTTTTGGCCCTATCTCTGAAACATAAATATTTTAAAGAACATATGCTTTCATATGTCATAGAAACTATGCACTGCAGCTGGAATGACATTGATCACAGTCAAAAGAACCAATTACAATATTTACACAAACGTCAATTATATGATTTAAACAAAGCAACCAAAAACACCAAAGTGAACACACCAAAAAACAGCTATACTTGGGGCAAAGAAAGAAAAAGAAGAGGTAAACATTTGACAAAAGTACTAAAGTTCAAACTTGAAAAGAATACAACAAACTAAATACAAAGGCTAGTGAAGTACTTGTCTGCTTTATTTTGGTTTAGGTTGATACAACAAAAGAGTTCATAGGGTAAAGTCCATCGGGAGCAGTGGATTCAAGTCAAATCCAGTTCTTTATCTGTAACACAGAACATATTGCAAAAGCAAGAGTATTACAGAAAGCTGGATGATCAATCCAGCTGTTTAGTTTGGTCTTAGAGTTCTCCAGGTGACTGGTTCAACTTTAGTGTCTGGTGACTCTGGGTAGAACATTGAGATCAGCTTAGACCTGTAATTATCATCTCCCTCACCATTTACCTCTTTAATAACATTCTCGGAATTGGAGTTATCAGGTCTAGATTGAACTGAAAGATCCTTCTCTGGGTCAAAGTAAGCTATGGCAATTAGTGACTCCCGAGTCACTTCGTCAGAAATTTCTTTTCCGGATTCCTTCTTATCCATATAATGGTTATCTTCCTCCTGTATATTAGATGTTTGAATGAGAATATGAAGGAAATAAGTACTAAATTATCAAACAAAGTAAAACTTCTGTTTATCAGCCATGATGATTACTACAACCAAGACTATGAGAACTATAGAGTTTAGCTGCAAATTAAATTAGTCTCAAGTTCCTACTTTATATTCAACGCTTTCGTTCAGTGTACCACTTCTACTTTCATATTGAACATTACCTAAACTGAAAAGGTTCTGACTAATAAATGATAGCAAATATACTAGACTAGTAGACAACATAACATGAGACTGCCACAAAGAAAAAGGTGAACTTTGCAATGTGTACAACTGAGTCACTGACTTCATATAATAAACACGATAACAGTGAAAGCATAGTATAAACTGCATCACTGATCAATCTCGGTGAAGGAGTGACAACTATAACCATGTTTCACTGATAAGGTTGTGGGGCTCAACCTTCTTTATCTTCAAGCAAAAGGCTTTTAAGTTTATTAGATATATTCAAGTGAAAGATGTAACGGCGATTAACTTCCAGCACACAGGTCACCAGCTTTCAGCACTCAGAATATGCATAAAGTTACAGCTTGGAAGACATGAATTAACATATTTAGGTTCTACATGCCCCATTTGACGTGCAACCTCGTACTTACTTTTATGGGTAAGTCTCTAATGTCTATTTCACTAAAACATATTGGATAAAAATGTGAAGCTTGAGGCCACAAACTTGGCTATATCATAAGTCTCTTAAACATTAAGGAGATAAGAGGGGGAACATCAGTTTGGGACACATGGAGGAGTGTGTTTCCACCAGTGGCGGCTCTAGCTCAAAATGGGCTGGAAGCAGCCTTGCCAAAATGGGTAGGCCGGACTGTAAAGTTACTAGAAACAGGAAAAAAAGTTTTCAAATTTGACATTACAATGTAAAATGACACAGACCATCACTTCGTGAATATTACTCTACTTGCTTTCTTAGATGCAAAATTCCTTATTAAATACGTATAATCAAGTTCTTCTGCTAATTTCTTTTCGATTCATAGTTGACCGAAGATATGTTTTGATCAACTTCAACTTGGAGAAACTTCTTTCCGCCGAAGCAACGATAATAGGTAGAGTTTACACGATTCTATAAGCAATCAATGCATTTGGGTAACAATCATCCACTTCCTTCACATAGTTCAATACTTCAATTGTCTTCGTTCTATTTATCGGTATAACTTCTCCCAAAAGCTTCAACTCAACAAACAAATCATGCCCATTTATATCGGAGTCCATACCATTTTACAAAAAAAAATCGAGTTTCCCACAAGATTCCTTCAAATAAGCATCACCCAAACTAAGTGATCGTTTCAAATCAAACAAGAACCCAAAAGTTTTCTCATACAATTGGAATTGTTCAAACCTACTTGCAAATGACATCATAGCATGATCCATTACCTTCATGAAGAATAACTCTAAAGGATTCTTCGGGTAGAAACATCACTTCTTCGCTAGGTTGCTCTCCATCTTTCTTCTTTCTAATGATCCTCCTCTTTGAACGAAATTCAGGTTCAATACCCATCTCTATAGCCATTTCTTTAGCTTCATTCAAGGCTTCATCACATCCAGTTTCCCTATACATTGGAAAAAACAAAAGCCATTTCAATTGAGTGATAGCCTCCTCCAAATGCATATCTTCCGCTTGCAAGCCTTGCTAACAACATGAACTTCGGTATAACAACTTGTGCCAAACAATCATGCTAATCAAGAACTCGAAGTCTTCTAATTGTTGATTCTGTGGACGTTGCTAGACTTCTTGTGAGAGGATCATCGGTAGCTTTTGACAAGTGAATTAATGCATCTCTTACCTTGGGAGCTTGGAACGTATAGCTTTAACACTTTCATGGTGACTTTCCCAACGTGTTTGAGATAAAGGCTTGAGAGTGAGACCGCTCACGTTTTCTTTGAAGATATTCCATCTCTTGGTTGAAGATGGAAAATAATGTATAAATACGTTGTATCACTCCAAAGAAAGATATTGCCTTATCACTACAATAAGCGATGTCACAAAGAGTAAGGTTAAGTGAATGACATCCACAAAGAGAGTAGAAGGCCCTAGGATTGATATCAAGTAATCTTCTTTGGACACCTTTGTTTTTTCCTTTCATATTAGCCCCATTGTCGTATCCTTGCCCTCTTATGTCATAAACCGCAAGCCCAAGATCGCCTAAAGTATTAAGAAGGGTCTCAAAAAGACCTTTTCCGGTCGTATCATCCACTTTTATAAATCCAATGAAAGACTCCTCAACCTTAGCGAAGTTCGAAACATCTACATACCGAATGATAAGAGACATTTGTTCAACGTGGCTAACATCCGGTGCAATCACGAGTATCGAATAACATTTCGATTCCTTTATTTTCTTAAAATTACGTTCTTAACTTCATTTGCCATCAAAGGATCAACTCATTTTGAATGTTGTGTCGAATAATGTTTAAAGTCTCTTTTCCTCGAATGCGGCGAAGATGTTCTTGCATTATAGGATCAAACTCACCAATCATCTCGATCAAGCCAAGGAAATTTCCGTTGTTCTGTTCATCAATCTTCTCATTAGAACCACGCAATGCCAAATTACATTTGGCGAGTGTTTTCACAACCGCAAAAATCCTTATCAATACTTGCCTCCAATGCTCCTTATCTCGAGTAACTTTTGCTTGATTTACCTTGTCAATTGGTGTCTTTGTTTCAAACCTCTTCTCCAACTCAACCCACTCGCCCTACAAGAAATATGAGCATGAGTACTTTCGTGTTTAGCGAGGCTTTGACCTAAATTTCTCCAATCATCATATCCTTCGCTAGATAATTTCTTTGTAGTTCTTGAGAACAACTTGCAACAAAAGCAAAATACTTTATCACAAGCATTAGAATAGACTAACCATTTTCTATCTTTATTCTCCCCATTGGGCATCACACGAGTGTAATATGTATGAGAGAAACTCCTACAAATATCACCTTGTATGTATTTTGGATAATCAAAATCAAGTTCATTACGCTTCAACGGTCCTTTTTGTACAACCATATCTCTAAAATTTTGAGAGATAAGGGTACTGATTATTTGGATCGGAAATGTCTAAAGAAATATCTTCCTCCATATTTGCCTCCACAATATTCACCGCAACTTCTTCCACCAAATTTTCTTGTACTTCGGCAATATTATTATTAGCCGCAACTTCTTATTCCTCTTCAATGGGTACTTGTTGTCCGTCATCTTCTTGAATATCATCCGCACTCACTTCAACATCTTCGTTCTCCTCATTATGTTTTTGCTTCTTGAACAAGGTTGCAATCTTACCCCTTTGTTTTCTATTATCTTCTGCGATTGCCAATCTTTTTCTTAGTTTTTCTTGTCCACCCGCGACCATATTGAAAGAGAAGAGACCTATTAATTTGGGATGTAAAAATTATTCTCAATGCGGATGAAAAGAGAAGATGGAAATTGGTATTTGGTAAATACCTAAACCTAATAAAAATATAATTTTTTTTCTACAAAATATGGGCTGTTTTTTTTTCCTCTGATAATGGGCCGCAAGCCATGGCTTGCCCTGCTTGCTGGCTGGGCCGGGCCTGGTTTCCACATACTGTCCGGGAAAAGAAAATGAATTAAGCACATGAGTACTCCAAAAGCTTAAAAGGGCAGCCCGGTGCACTAAGCTCCGGCTATGCGCGGGGTCCGGGCAACTGCCGGACCACAAGGGTGTATTGTATGCAGTCTTACCTTACATTTCTGCAAGAGGCTTGAACCCGTGACCTCCTGGTCACATGACATCAACTTTACCAGTTACTCCAAAAGCTTAAGAAACAAAAAAAAAGATCATCTAATATGCTTAAAACCCCTCATATTTCTTTCTTCCTGGATTGCCCCATATTAGGGCCAAGGAACCAAATATTAGATAAGTGGTATCCTTGAGCGTGAATTCTAAAAATAAAATAAATACTGACAGTGATATGCTAAATAAGCAAATTATTCATCATCTAAAAGTACCCTTTCATCCATTGACATATATTTTGGTTAGTCAATTATAAGTGACCCCATAAAGCAATTATAGCATCCGAATTATCACAATGCAACAGAGACACAACATGCTAGCCACCGGAGCCATTCTTTGGTTCTATCCGAAATAAAAACATACAACTGCACAATCCATATGACACATTGAGTCCACCAACTAAAGTGAAGTCATCCGAGAACTGAAAAGATCATTTCTTGAGAACTGTTGAAGGATCCATCTAACTTAGACCCACTTGCAAAGTTGTACAGTAGAAAATGGCCCAAACTGAAGCTTATATATATAAGCACACTCACTTGCAGTTCTAAGCAACCATATAGTATCCGCACCTTCCAAAAAGAAAAAGGACAAGAAAACCTAGTTTCATATACCTGGAGAATCTAGTGAATCGTGTAGAGAAAAACTGCTTCTCATGATCCTCCAAAAAATCTATAAACATGCATTGGCAGAATCATATTATCAACAAATGATGGCATTTGAACAATTTACTAATACACCATGATCAACGATTACTTTCCCATCTGTTTGAAAACCTAAGAATTTAACAAACTTGGTTAAGCACACGTAGGAGTAAGAAAATCTATTAACAGCTACATCAGCTGCAACGTCCTGAAAAATCAACTTCTTCCGGGAACACTTAAGTAGAGTGCATACTAGCGAATAGTAGGCAAGCACAAGACTATATCTAATAACATCATACGTGCTTAGAAGACATGCCGGCGGAGTGCTATACGAACATCATGAAGCAAGCATAAGACTAAACCAATTTGGGTTGTTGGAGTATTCACGAAACATACAGTCTTGCAGTAAGAGTCAAAGACAGCAAGTTGGATTTGAGCCAAAAGGGGCAGGTGAAGTTTACTACAGTTTCAACAAAGGAAATGCACCAAAATTAACAACCCCCTCAACTAAAAAGATGCCTCTGAAAATGAACAGACCTTTCCCAATGCTTAAGAGTCAACTTGGTAAACACATCTAAAAGCTTAACAGAACAATAAACAAAACCCATTAAGGAGACAAATTGAGAATTACCACTACTAAGCTGCAATGTCAAACTAGTTTGGGCTTCAATATGACTCCTAAATATTCATTTCACTCCATTTGCACCCACCCCTCTGAAAATAAAAAGTATGGAAAATTCTCAGAACTCTGTACACTTATCATACCAACACCAATGTCTCATTTACATCTACATTACCCAAGGGCAGCCCGGTGCACTAACCTTCCTCTATGCACGGAATTCAGAAAAGCGCCGCTCCACAAGTCTATTATATGCAACCTTACCCTGCATTTCTACCAAAAACGATTTTCATGGCTTGAACCAGTGACCGCCTAGTCACACGGCATCAACTTTAAAGTTTAGTAGTTTATCCATTCAATACTTCTTACATTTTAGACAAGTGAAATTACGTAAAACCCCTTTGCATTTTAGACATTAAAAAATGTTTGATTGGAATAATACAAGCATGCTACAATACCATAATTCCGTTAATTCATCACTTTATCCATTCTATAGTCTATAGTTGTATACACCTTACATTAATAACAGTGAAATTATATAGAACCCGTTGCATTTTACGCAACAAGTACTCCCTCCATCTCAAAAAGATTGTCTTTGATTCGCACGGAGTTTAAGAAATAAAAAAAAAACTTCGTTATAACGAGATAATTCTAAGTTCCAACTCTATTATACTTTCATAAAGAAATAAAAAAAGAGAAAGGGAATTTTACCAATTGAATTTCTTGAGGTGCTTAAATGAGCATTGGCTCCTTCTTTCGTTAACATCAATCATATCTTAATTCCTTTTATAGAAAATTTGCAAAGATAATACGAGCTGGAAACACGCAAGCAATACATTTCATAATTTGTCTTAATGAGCTAAGCTTTTATCGTCACCCTACAAGTTGTTATATTGTACCTACTGGTACAACTTCTATTTTTATTCGCACTTTCCTCCTAATTATGTCCAACTGTAAATATTTTCTTAATCAACCAGCTTAGTATTAATGTAATAATTAATTCCTAAAGACATAGACAAACACGTTTAAGAATTGACTCAAATTTGATTCAGTTTGACTTATTTGTTTGAAGTTTTTTTTTATTTCTACCGATGTCCAATATCTGAATTGAGATCCGACTAAAATCAAATTCGCAGTGCTCCCTAATAAAGAAGAGTTCGTACTCAAGAGAAAAGGAATGGACCGGCATGGATCGGATTGAACCCAACGTGAAAAACTATAAAGTCAAAAAATAAGTATTCAAGAAGTTAGGTGTTAAATAAAATAAAATAAAAAGAAAAATCAAATTAAACTGATTAAAGGAACTCAATATATTTGGTATTGGGCAAAAGTGTAAATACACCAGTTAAATTTGTGATATAAATAAGATATACCTTTCATTAAAAAAGTAGGGCATATATACTTCTGTTGTTATACAAATGTTGCAAATCTACATCTGTCATTACACAAATGGTTCAAATATACTATTTTCGCTGACATATTTTTTAAAACAATTATTTAACTTATTTTGTAATTAAAATAATATCATGAGGCGTTTAAAAAAATAAGTCTACCTATTTTTTCATAGACATATCTTTTTAAGCCACATGATAAAAAAAAATCTGATGAATCGGGTCTGGTTCATTTAAAATAATATATTTGCGGCTTTAAATAGAGTAAGTCTACCTATTATTTTTTTTAACCCACAAGAAAAAAAATTACCGCATGACTTAAACAATAAGTCTACTAAAAAAATTAGGTAGACTTTTTTGTTAAAGCCACATGATATTTTTTAATTAAAAAAAAAGTTAAATGATTTTTTTAAAATATTCCGTAAGCAAAAGGATATATTTGCACCATTTGTGTAACGACATAGGTACATCTACACCACTTTTTTAACAAGAGGTATATCTGCTCTATATCAAAAAGTTGAGGGGTATATTTACACTCTTTCCTAAAATAAATGCTAACAACAGCAACATACCTAGTGAAATCCCACAACGTGGGGTGATGGTAGAGTGTACGCAGACCTTACATCTACCTTGGTAGGTAGAGCGGTTGTTTCTGGGAGACTCTTGGCTCAAAACATATCATAATGACAAGCAAACCAAGGTGCACCATATACCATGGACTCTCGACTCAAGTCATATACCTTTAGCTTTACCTCACCACTGCCTGTGCACCACCTCTAACAATGGATGCGTATACATGTGTGAGATCTTTCTCTCCTCATATGACTGATCTAGTCTTCACCATATGTGAGAAAGAATGAAACAAGGAAATTTAGAATTCAATCACAATCGATCGCACAAAAGAATAAAAGAATTGAAGTTTCCTAAATGTCTTATAGCCTCTCGAAGATAGGTACATAGATCTTCATAAAGATACGCAAGACACTATTAGACATCGCTTGTACTCATGAGACCATTAACCTAGGGCTTTGATACCAATTTGTCATGACCCCAAATCCCATTTGTGTCGTGAGGGAGTCTACCCTAACCTGTAGGCGAACCCAACCAACGATCATATGAATAAGCAAAATAAATGAAGAAAATAAAGAAGTACAAAAGAAATAATCAACAGGTCTTAGAATATAAAAGGACGTAAGTCTAAAAAAATCCCCAACAAGCCGGTAGTCATGAGTACATGCTATAGTAACATCTGAATATAATGTTGAATAAGAAATACATAAACTGTCTGAATGTAACAATACATCACTGTCTGAAAGTAACAAACACAGAATATAAAGATAGAATGTAGTATTAGTGCCAGGATAGAAGCTAATGCTCACCCTGGACTCCAATATCACGCTCACTAAGAAAGTGAATCAAACTGCTCTAGTGTACTCTCCTGGATCGGTACCTGCACATAGAGTGCAGCGAGCGTAGAGTGAGTATGAGAAATACGTGTACTCAGCAAGTATCTTCGACTGACCTTAGCTATAACGGTGTCAATAGATGGTACTTTCTGATACCTCTCTCTACTAGTTAGTTAGTTAAGCAAAAGAATAATTCAGTTAACCAAACTACAATAAGTCTACAGTTCAGTTAAGCATAAGTACTTCCAAGTCACACATCGTACAAGTACAACCTAAACCTCATTCAAGGTGTCTAGATCCCTCAAGTTTCGCTACTAAATCTCACTCAGGGTTAAGCATAAGCTAACAATATTCCTTCTAGCAGTCTAAAGGTCACAAACATAATAGAATTCAAATCTAGACACATACGATATCAAACACATATCATGAATATAAATGATTACAATGCGGGATGATATGTATGAATGCAAATGTCCATAAGTACCTGATCATTTATCAATAGGGCCCTGCCCTGGTCGGTCACTTTCTGGGCCGGGATCGAGGTCTTGCTCTACTAAAGTAGTCAGCCTAACCTTCGGTTCCCGTAACTTAAAGAGGGATGAAGTTTAAGGAAAAAAGACCATAGAAAAGAAGTCCTGAACGCGGAGCCTTTCTTTCTCGGTCGTCTGTCTTAATAAGTGGATTCTGATTCATGCAGTCCTTCTCTGCTGCATTGGTCTGATTCTTTTGAAGTTATACGGACTTTCGAAAAAAAATATACACACGGTGCTGCAGTAACTTTCACGTTGTTATACCCCGTATTTCCAGAGTATGTACGTAAGGGAATACGTACAAAAAGTTTGGCCTTAAAGTTAGCCTTGGACGTTTTTTTTTTGTACACAACTCACTAAAAGAATCGTTTTCCGACGAAACGTTTCCACAGCTTTCGTAGGGAAAATTCCGGCTATGCCATTGCTATTTTTTGCGGATTTTTCCGAGAGACGAAACATTTTGGACCAACGGGATGGCGACACTTGGCACCCTCCCATTGGTGGACTTGAATCGTCCATTTGGACGAATTGAAGAGCCATGGCACGTTTTTTGTGCCTTGTGCACAAGTCAAGGAGTTGGTAGGATATTTGTGTATAGTTAATCCTCACCCTACACTTGCCTTGCACTTGTCTTCATCTTGGCCATTGGTTGGCCAAGGCTTGAGCTATAAATACCCCCTTAGAGATGAAGAGTTCTTCATCCACAAAGTTATCTTCCAAGTCTTGAAAAAATCCTCTCCTCTCCCTTAGCCTTTCGTCCACCACCTCTCTCCCCAGGTGAGTTTGGCGAGGCTACCCCCTAGCTTTGGCCGAAATCTACCCCTCATGGTAGAAAAGTTGTCTTCTAGTATCGTTATAATGCCCAAAATACCTAGCCCAAATCCCATAGTACTTAGTAGAAGTTGTGAAGAACTTCAGGGTTTCTTGGAGCTCTGGGAGCGCATAACTTAGGAGCTAAACCTTGCTCAGCGCGACTTTATCTAGGATATTTTTGGGCTTACCGAGGTAACTAATCCTAACCTCTTTTGAATTAGAGAATACATCGTAGTAGTATTGAATAAGTATTAAATACTTAGAAGGATATCACGAGAATAGAATTGAACTATTACCACAGTAGAAGGGTTTAAAGAAGAATAATCAAACTGCACTTACATAGAATTTGTTTTCTGATGAACTTATATAGCTCACGGGTAGGAGAGTCTTGCCCGACTTTCCGTAGAATTGTGAACCCTCTGTTTAGAATGACCTTGAGTAGTCTTTGATAGATGTCTGTGACTATTATAGGTGACTCTCTGCGACATATTGACTTGGCGGTGGTTTTATTTGAGAAGGTATGTGATTCCTCTAAAGCATGATATTTTACAATATATAGATGCGGTGAGCGTCGTGTGTTAAGCGAATAATAACTACGACAATGTCTTTGACTTAAGCTGAATAATACTTATGGCAATGCCTGGCTTAAGCACGAATAATAATTACGGAATGCCTCAGGCTTAAGCTGAATAACAAAGAAGCGAAAGCATTTCAAAAGAATACAGAATCATTTTTAACAGAAGATAAATATTTGGTTTTAAAACAAAAGCTTAAGAGTTATACTAGCTTTATGGGGAGTTAGGTATAACAACTTAAGAAAGATAAAAAGGCTATTTACTTGTTTGTTTATAAAAGCCTTGTATTGATTTAATTGTAGTAAGATTTGTGTGATAAGTAGACTATTATGATGCTACAGGTTATTGTCTTGAAATGTTGTGTAAGGGGTCATTCTTCTTTGTGCTTACGTTGCTAACAGTAAGTCAGTTGTCTTGTTATTGTATCACCTACCCTCGATCGTTATCACAGGGCTTGCCCGCGATCTTGGTCTATCGGCTATGCGGTCTGTGAGACTATGCGAGCGCGGTATGCTCGAGATTGATCATTCGGGTGTTTAGCGATGCGGGGATTCTATGCGGTCTGCTGAGACTACGCGGTCTTTTGAGGCTATGCGAGTGCGGGAGCCTAGGCGGATCTGGGGTTAGCTGCCCCGATGCGGGAATACCTCATGCGGTCCGTGTGTGACTATGCGAGTGCGGAAGTCGAGGACTAGGCACGCAGAATGATACTATGGGCGATTGGCCTTGCCCGATCATTCGCGGCCTAGAATAGACACATTCTGATTTTCCTATTCATTGTTGTTTGTGATGTGGCACTATGTGCAATTGAACGATTGTATTTGTGAAGAGGTTTTAAATACTTTGATTTCATTTGATTCTTTATAGTTTCACATACTTGGTACTGTTATCGACCTCGCCCGGAGGCTGCGTTCATCTGCGCGAGTAAAGCGGCAGTGCTAGATCCGCATCCTTAGGATCTTTTGCGTTGGTGTCGTGAGCTTCATCTTCTAGGAGGCTCCACTTTTGGTATGATCTCCTGTTGTAGATAGTTTTATCTGATCGAGGGTATGGCGGGCCCTGTCCGCCATAGTTGTTTACTTCCTTAGAAGTGCAGTACTATTATGCAGTTGGGATGTAATCGCAAAACTTGATTATTTATATATGCCGAAAGGCGACGTTTTCTTACATAAGTTGTGTCTTATTTTATAAAGCATTTCTGTCTTGGTTTATATTTCCTGGTTACTCGATGTATGGCTACTTGGGTGCCGGTAAGGCACGATCCACGGGCCGGGCGGTCGTGACAAAAGTGGTATCGAGCGATTAATCCTCGGAAAGTGTCTACGACCGTATCTAGTAAAGTCTTGATTATCGGTGTGTTGTGCACCACACCAATAATCGTGAGGCTATAGGATATTTAGGATTGGTTTCCATTCTTCTCATTACGAGATCGTGCTTTAGAGGCATGTTATAGGTTGGACCTCTAACGTATTCCTTTCTATGTGATTATGCCTCCACGTAAGGCAACCCGCCCGAAGGCAAGCGGCCAGGAGGCGCTAGCAGACACCCAGTCACGAGGCTCAGGCCCGATCTATACTAGAGGCGGCGAGTTCTATGGCCGCCCGGCCCAGCGAGATCGCGATACCACACCTCTGTCCCCACGGCTGGGGCGGAGAGTTAGGGTACTGAGAGACGGCCCACTATTGGCTAAAGTTGTGGCCCGACACGAGAGAAGGCTGGATCGGCGATTCAGTTCCAGCTCAGCTCGATCGCGCCCATAGTGCACCCGAGGCGAATAGTTTGAGGCTACGAGATTTCTTGAGTTGTAGCAGCGAGTTTTACGGTCGAGGCGGAGGATGATCCGCGAGAGTTCATCCGTCACCGCAGAGGATTATCGCGGGTGATCGAGGCTTGAGACCGAGGCCGTGACATTCGGTTCGCGTCGGCTGCGTGATACCGCATCGATTGGTTTGATTCATGGGAGCTTTCGGGAGAGCATGCACCTCCAGTATGGGATGAGTTTTGAGGCTTTTCTCACACTTCTTGCCTCCGCAGATGAGGAGGGCACGGTGATAGATTCTTATTCTTTGAGGCAGGAGGACGCCAGCGGTGAGAGTACAATGTCGAGTTTGATTCTTTGGCTCGATATGTCCACTGCTGAGTAGCGAGAGATGGAGGACCGGGTGCATCGCTATGTCATGGGCTAGATGATTACATGGCCGAGTCTTGTGCGGTGTGTCCTTGACCGAGCATGGACATAACCCGTATGCGAGCTCATGCTAGGATGCGAGGCGTAGAGACCGCCGGGTAAGCGATATCAGCAGCGAGAAGAAGGCGACGGCCGGTTCTTTGGTGGTCCTCGGGGTGGCGGCATCGTGAAGTCGGATTTGCACCACGGCCAGTAGCGAGCGCTCTACCTCATTTTCGGTCTGGCCCGAGCGATCGGCGGTCGGGGCCCGGGACTTGATTTCGAGGTAGCGAGTGCTAACCGTTCGAGGTCTGCTCGGTGTGCGTTGTGGTAGATACCATTCGGGAGGCGTACTCGAGCTCGCTATACTTGTGGCCGCAGGTCATTTCGCGAGTTTGTCCGGCCGGGGCGGCGTAGTAGGGCCCGATCACGAGTGCATGCCGTTTCTTCATCCCAGCGATTACTCGCCGGAGGCAAGGTACTCATGGACCGGGTCGCAGAGGTCGTGGCGCGGGTCCCGATTCTAGCGGTCCTCGAGAACCGCATTTATGCTTTGTCGGTAGACAGATCGTGAGGCCTCACCGATGTCGTCGCGGTACTTTATCGGTTCTGGGTTTGATGTGTATGCGTTGATAGATCCGGGTTCTACTGCATCTATATATCTCCCTTGTTGCTAGTAGGATAGGGATGAGCACGAGTCCATAGACCACTTCGAGGTAGCTACGCCATGGGTGATTCGGTGGTAGCTCGGCGGGTATATAGAGCACGTCTGTGACCATTTACGATCGTCGGACCACTGGCCGACTTGATAGAGTTGGAGATGATTGACGGCGTGATTATGGGGATGGATTGGCTAGCTTCTTACGCCAATGTAGAGAGAGTAAATGCGGTTCGGTTTCACGAGGCCGGTTGTTGAGTGGGAGGAACGCGGTATCGTAGAGGTAGGTTTATTTCCTACCTCAAGGCTAGGAAGATGGTGCGAAGGGTATATCTACCATCTCGTTCGGGTGTTTGATCTGAAGGCTGCGGTACGATTTTGATCGATTCGATGGTCGAAGTTCCCGGGCGTGTTTCGGATGACCTCCGGGTATCCTCACGAGAGGAGATTGAGTTTTGTATTGACATATTGCGGACACTCGGCTATTTCCATTCGCCATACGAGAATGGCACTGCCGAGTTGAGAGAGTTGAAGGATCGACTTAGAGATTTCTTTGGAGAAGGGCTTCATCGGGCTAGTGTTTCTCGCAGGGAAGCGGTATTGTTCGTGAAGAAGAAGGGCGGGGCCAGCTGCGCGTGTGTCTTGATTCTGACGGTGAACAAGGTGACCATTAAACAGATACCCCCTTCCTGGATTGATGATTTGTTCGACGATTGCGGAAGTGCGAGATGTTTCTCCAAGATTGATCTGCGATCGGGCTATCATCAGTGCGAAGTCGAGAGGTGGATGTCCCTAGATCGCATTCGGGGACCCGTGCGGCATTATGAGTTCGGTCATGTCTTTTGGGTTGACCAATGCTCGTGGTATTCATGGATTTGATGAACCGAGTGTTCAAACCATTTTGGACACGTTTGTGATAGTGTTCATTGATGATATCTTGGTTTATTCTCGCTCGAGCGAGAGCACGCGGAGCATTTGAAATTTGTCTTGCGATTCTCCAGACCAGTGATTATGCCAAGTTTTCCAAATGTGAGTTTTGGTTGACTTGATGGCGTTTCTTGGGCATATTGCCGGGTGATGGCATTCAGTGGATACGGCGAGATCGGCGATCGAGGACTTGGCCTGAACTCTACTCGACAGAGGTTCGCGATTTACGGGCCTTGCAGGATATTATCGGCGGTTCGTAGAAGTTTGCTTCTACCTGCACCATTGACTAGGTGACTCGGAAGGCGGCCAAGTTTGATGGTGATGCTTGTGGCGGGGTTTCGATTCTTTGAAAGAAGAGGACGACCGCCCCGTTCTTACTCTTCCGAAGGTCGGATGGTTATGTCGTGTATTGTGATCGTCGGGCATCGGGTTGGGATGTGTGTTGATGCAGCATGGCGGGGTTATAGCATACGCATCCCGGTGAAGAAACACGAGGAACTACCCGCGTGATTTGGAGTTGGCGGTAGTGATTCACGCTTTGAAGATGGAGGCACTATTTGTATGGGGTTCACGTGGATATTTATACTGCACCACAAGAGCCTCGGTATATCTTCACCAGGAGGAGTGAACTTACGGCGAGAGGCGGTGGTTAGAGTTGCTTAAGGATTACGATGTTGATATCTCGTACCACGGGGAAGGCCATGTTGTGGCAGATGCTCTTAGTCGTAGGTCGATGGGAGCCTATCGGATGTGCGGCTAGAGAGGAGGACATGGTTCGTGATTTGCATCGATTAGCGAGCCTTGGTGTCCGTTTGATTGATTACGATAGCGATGGGGTTAGAGTTCGTGAGGTTGCCGAGTCTTCCATCGTCGAAGAGGTGAAGAGGCAACGATTCGAGATCGGCTTTGATTCGATATCGTGATCTGACTCTTCGTGAGGGCAAGGTCCTTTTGAGTAGCACGATGGGGTGCTAAGGTTTGAGGCGGTGTGTGTTCGGATGTTTGAGGACTTGGCAGAGTTCTTGGGGAAGCACACAGCGGCGTTACTCTATCCATCCGGTCGACTAAGATGTACCACGATCTTAGATACGTGTATTGGTGGGATGGCTTGAAGAGGACGTTGCGAGTTCGTAGCTCGGTGCGTGTTGTCGGCAGTGAAGGTAGAGCACGAGAGGCACGGTGGTTTTATTCTGACGATTGAGATCCCGACACGGAAGTGGGAGGTAATCAACATGGACTTCATCACGGGATTACCCCGCACTCGGAGAGACATGATTCTATATGGGTTATCGTCGACGGTCGAAATCAGCCCACTTTCTTCCCGTCGGGGCGACTTTTGGTGAGGATTATGCGGACTTTACATCAGAGATCGTCGGTGCATGGAGTCCCTACCGATCATATCGCACGAGAGCCCGATTTACGGCTAACTTCCAGAGTCCTTCCAGAGGTTTAGGGGACGGTGAGCACGAAATCGCATTTCATCCACGAGCAGACGGACAGCGAGCGCACTATCCGACTCTTGAGATATCTGCGAGCCCGTGTTATTGACTTCAGTGGTAGTTGGGAGGATCATTTGCCTCTAGTTGAGTTCGCGTATAATAATAGCTACCACTCAAAGATTCGGATGGCGCGCATGAGGCCTTGTATGGGAGGAAGTGCGGTCGCCTATAGGTTGGTTCGATGTGGGCGAGTGCGGCTAGTGGGACGGTTTGGTGCAGCGAGCGATGGATAAGGTGAAGCTTATCCAGGCGGCTATTGACATTTCGAGTCGGCAAGTCGTATCGCAGATCATCGTCGTCGGCATCTTGAGTTCGAGGTTCATGATTGGGTTTTCCTAAAGGTGTCACCCGTGAAGGGTGTGATGAGATTTGGGAAGAAGGAAACTCGACCACAGTACATTGGGCGTTCAGATTGTCGCGAGGTAGGCAAGGTTGCTATGAGTTGGATCTGCCGTCCGATCCGGAGGCGATGCATCGGTTTTCACGTATCTATCTTTGAGGAGATGTATCGGGATCCATCTAGGTACACCGATTGGCGATGTCGGTGTGCGAGGGTTATCGTATGAGGAGATTCCCATAGCGATAGTCGATCGTCGAGTTAGGCGTCTGCGGACCAGGGGCGTGGCCAGTCAAAGTCTTGTGGCGGAACGAGCTCGAGGAGGAGATGACGTGGGAAGCGAGGAGGACATGAGGCGAAGTATCCTCACCTATTCCCACACCTCCGGGTAATTCACTTTCCTACTTGTAAATTTCGTTATCATTTATGCCTAAGTGTTATTTTTGTGGCCATGTGTGGCACTTACAAGCTATTTAAGCTTCTTCGATAATCGTCTTGAGAAGGAACATTCGACGAATGTTTCTAAGGAGGAGAATGTTATACCGTATTTCAGTATATGCGTAAGAATACGCATAAAAGTTGGCCTTAAAGTTAGCCTTGGGCGTTTTTTTGTGCACAACTCACTAAAAGAATCGTTTCGACGAAACGTTTCCACGACTTTCGTAGGGAAAATTCGGCTATGCCATTGCTATTTTTGCGGATTTTTAGAGAGGCGAAACATTTTGGACCAACGGGAGGCGACACTTGGCACCCTCCCATTGGTGAACTTGAATCGCCCATTTGGACGAATTGAAGAGCCATGGCACGTTTTTGTGCCTTGTGCACAAGTCAAGAGTTGGTAGGATATTTGTGTATAGTTAATCCTCACCCTACACTTGCCTTGCACTTGTCTTCATCTTGGCCATTGGTTGGCCAAGGCTTGAGCTATAAATACCCCAGAGATGAAGAGTTCTTCATCCACAAAGTTATCTTCCAAGTCTTGAAAAATCCTCTCCTCTCCCTTAGCCTTTCGTCCAACACCTCTCCCCCTCGAGTGAGTTTGGCGAGGGCCTACCCACTAGCCTGGCCAAATCTACCCTCCCTTGGTAGAAAAGTTGTCTTCTAGTATCGTTATAATGCCCAAAATACCCTAGCCCAAATCCCATAGTACTTAGTAGAAGTTGTGAAGAACTTCTAGGGTTTCTAGACTCTGGAGCGTACAACAGGAGCTAAACCTTGCTCAGCGACATTATCTAGGATATTTTGGGCTTACCGAGGTAACTAATCCTAACCCTCTTTTGAATTAGAGAATACATCTGTAGTAGTATTGAATAAGTATTAAATACTTAGAAGGATATCACATAATAGAATTGAGCTGTTACTACGGTAGAAGGGTTTAAAGAAGAATAATCAAACTGTACTTACATAGACTGTTTTCACGATGAACTTATATAGCTCACGGGTAGGGAGAGTCTTGCCCGACTTTCCGTAGAATTGTGAACCCTCTGTTTAGAATGACCTTGAGTAGTCTTTGATAGATGTGCGCGACTATTATAGGTGACTCTCTGCGCGACATATTGACTTGGCGGTGGTTTTACGAGAAGGTATGTGATTCCTCCTAAAGCATGATATTTTACAATATATAGTACGGTGAGCGTACGTGTTAATCGAATAATAACTACGGCAATGTCTTTGACTTAAGCTGAATAATACTTATGGTAATGCCACGGCTTAAGCTCGAATAATAATGCAGAATGCCTCACGCTTAAGCTTTGAATAACAAAGAATGAAAGCATTTCAAAAGAATACAGAATCATTTTTAACAGAAGATAAATATTTGGTTTCTAAAACAAAAGCTTAAGAGTTATACTAGCTTTATGGGCAGTTAGGTATAACAACTTAAGAAAGATAAAAAGGACCGGTTTCCTTGTTTGTTTATAAAAGCCTTGTATTGATTTACATTAATTGTAGTAAGATTTGTGTGATAAGTAGACTATTATGATGCTACAGGTTATTGTCTTGAAATCTTTGTGTAAAGGGTCATTCTTCTTTGTGCTTACGTTGCTAACCAGGTAAGTCCGTTATCGTTATTATATCACCTACCCTCGATCGTTATCTGAGGGCTTGCCCGCGATCTTGGTCTATCGGCTATCACGGTCTGTGAGACTATGCGAGCAGCGGTATGCTCGAGATTGATCATTCGGGTGTTTAGCACGACGCGGGGATTCCTATGCGTCTGTTGAGTATCACGGTCTTTGAGGCTATGCGAGTGCGGGAGCCTAGGCGGATCTGGGGTTGCTGCCCCGACGCGGGAATACCTCATGCGGAGTGCTGTGTGACCTATGCGGGCTGCGGAAGTCGAGGACTAGGCACGCAGAATGATACTATGGGCGATTGGCCTTGCCCGATCATTCGCGGCCTAGAATAGACTATTCTGATTTTCTATTCGTTGTTGTTTGTGATGTGCACTATGTGCAATTGAACGATTGTATTTGTGAAGAGGTTTTAAATACTTTGATTTCATTTCAGTTCTTTATAGTTTCACATACTTGGTACCTGTTGTAATGACCTCCTTCGGGGGGCTGCGTTCATGCCGCAGGTAAAGGCAAGCAGGTGCTAGATCCGCATCCTTAGGATCTTTTGCGTTGGTGTCAGGAGCTCCATCTTCTCCGGAGGCTCCACTTTTGGGTATGATCTCCCTGTATTGTAGATAGTTTTGTCTGATCAGGTATGGCGAACCTGTCCCGCCATAGTTGTTTACTTCCAGAAGTGCGTAGTACTATTGTACAGTTGGGATGTAACTGCAAAACTTGATTATTTATATATGCCGAAAGGCGACGTTTTCTTACATAAGCTGTGTCTTATTTTATAAACTGTTTCCTGTCTTGGTTTATATTTTCGCTGGTTACTCTGATGTATGGCTACTTGGGTGCCCCGGTAAGGCACCAGTCACGGGCCCCGGAACGGGTCGTGACACACGTGACCCATGAGGGGACTCATGAGGTCCATATACCCGTCTGATCCCATCGGATGCCCGCACGAGGGCTGAAGTGTCATATCAGTCATCACTCTCATAACTATGTACCATATCCCTTAATCCGACTTTCCAAGTCATTCTCAGTGATTTATCAGTAAACCAATGCCAATTATATATAATATATGAATGAGATGGATATGAATATACTATGCAATCAACATAATCAGTTTATCAGTATTTATCAATTTATATTCAAGTGTTTAGACGAGAAGTAGAGTAATGAATGCATGATAGTCAATCAGAATATCACATCAAATGGCTACAAACCCAAGTAAACAACAATCATACCAAGCTAAGTGGACTATTGCACCGCACTCCGTGGCCCGAAGGCTAAACACATAAAATCATTTACTTGCTCTATATTAGTTCATTAATTACCCATTTAAGTTCACTCGATACCCATATTAGTGCTCGTCACCTCACTAATATGGGACTCCCAAATCTCCATTACTCCCCTTAGTTCATTACAAGTATATCAATAAAAATACGTTATACTAGAGTCTAAAAATTCTCAACTTGCCTGATTATAGTCGAAGACTCAAGCAACCACTTTTCCTTTCAATCGAGCCTCCGAGCCCACTCTGATCAATTACATCGAGTACATGAGATTACAATCTATCGTTACTCATAATTCCCCAATTTAGGTTATAAAGGAACCCCGAGCCCACATTATCAAAATACTAACTTTTATATTCAATTAGCACCAATACATGCTAGATAATCATAATTCCAAGTTAATTAATCAACAAAGCCCCAAAAGATCCTCAATCTCATGAATTAGTGAAAAGCCCAAATTCTAATCCTAGAATTTCTCCCAATTTCCAAAAAGGTTTGAACATTAAATTGGTCAAATAATCATCGTCTACTAGTGAAATAATACACTAGTCTACAATATAAGTATCAAAGAATCAATACTCAGTCACCAATCCCCCGTTACAACTCTCTTATTCTCAATAAGCCATTTCTACCATTTCCCTCCATTTAACAATATGCTTAAGATGGAAACTTAAAAACCCACATACTGTAATTAAAGGGAAGGGTAAGATTATACCTTTAATATTGAACAAACATCTGAAATCTTCAAGAATTCTCTACTGGTCGAGCTCCAATCCCAAGGAGAATATTTGGGGAATGAAATGAATGCTAGGTCTTCAAACATTTGTAACATGCACAATGGTTCTGCTCCGGCGGACTTGATTCCTCTAGGGCAAATCCGCTCCAGCGAAAACCCTATCCGTTGGGGTGAAAGTCACTTAAATTCTAGACAGCTGCTAGGGCAGAAGCAACCTTCGTTGAGGCGCACACGTCCCCCGAAGAACATATCCGCTATGATAGATTCTTGACTGATAGAAGAATCTCGCTTCGGCGAGCTAGGCCTTCGCTGAGGTAGACCAGTCGAGGCGGATGCCTAGTTACTGGCGCGACCACCAGCAAGCAAGTAATCCAAACCCCCGTCAACTATCTGAAACACTCTCGGGTCCCAGTCACTAACCAAACATGTATTCCTATTAGAAAACGCATCTCAGACCTGCTCGTGCATTCGGATTTCCAGGAAAAGGTCTATAACATTCGGGTTTGACTAAAGTCAACACTTAAGCTATAATTCCACAATGTTAAACTAACCTCCAAACACACCGGGCAACCTCGGTACCCGAATCAAAGGCTCAACCAAGTTATAAACGTCGTTCTGGAGCTAATGAAACCGACAAAACTACAAACATATCACATTTATCCAAAAATCAATAATGGGTCAAACTCTTTTATTCTCTTAACTTGAAATTTCTCAAACTTAACTAAATGGGTTCGAAACCTACCTGATCACCTAAGGAACCGTGCCACCCATCCCTCAAGTCACAAGCAAGCAAACAAATGTGTGAGAAGGGTAATTTAGGGGTTTCTAGGAAAAACAAGCAAAACGACTTTTCGAGTCGTTACAGATAGAAATATTTAATAAGTACAAGTCTAAGTGTATGTGTTAGGCGTATTTTGTATACACTTTTTGAGACATTTTTAGTTAGTATTTTTTCCATTTTCGTTTAAATAAGTGTCTTGTTAGGGTTGTTTTTTTTTTGAGTCACAACGGTTCTAAATGGAAAAATGACAAAAAGAAGCTAAAAGTGGACATAAAAGGAGGGTCCCGGGGCAAAAAGGTTAAAAATTGGAGATTCGAACGAAGGCAAAGCAGGACCGCGGTGCCATAATTACTGAGAAGTCGCAGGATTTTCGGCACTGCGGTGCCATATTACAGAACCGCGTTGCCGATGCGGGAAATTCAGAATCCGAAGTAAATATGGCCAAGGGCAGAAGGGCCCAGAGGGCACGAAATTTGCAACATACTTAAGCCCTAGGGATTATTCTGTTGAAGAGAGTTTGGACATTCTATCACACAACACAATTGAAGACAAATTGGAGGCTACAATTGGAGACATAGTTCTAAGTACTTTTTCTTTCTTTATTTTCAATTTAGTTTATATTGGTATTTATATTAGTTCTTAGCGTGACTATGGCTATGAGCTAAACACTTTATTAGAGCTTTCCTATTGAATCACTTGAACCTCTATTTCATGAATTAATGCATTAGTTTGATTTCTTCTTCACTTGATTAAGATTTATTTAATATTTGGTATGAATGTTTGATAGTTAACTGACCATTAATTATCATAATCTATATAATTTCGAATCAAGAACCGAGAGGATAGATTTGGATATGTTGTAATTGAATAGACATAGGTTAAAATCGCGGACGAAAGTACCCAATACTTATGTAGCATTATAGGTTATTGTTCTTAATCCTCCTATGTGGTAAATCCTATCATAGAAATATAGAAGGGTTCTGCACTGGGGTTGAGCGATTATATATCCTAACCGGAATATAAGACAGTCTAGTTAACCGCTATCTTAACGTAGAAGAAGAAATCATTCTAGTTGCATTAAGGATTGAAAAGAGTGGATAGTCGAGGATATTGGAAGCCCTAATTCCTTCATAACTGATTAAACCTCAACAATTTAGTTTACTTCTTGCAATTATTCTAGTAGTTAGATAAAAAACTCAAATCAATTATCGTTTGCCAAATAGATAACCTAGAATAGATGTTCGGTAATTAGAAACCAGTCTCTGTGGACGATAAACTCGGTCTTACAAGACTATATTACTTGTAACGATATGTACACTTGCGTGAGCACGTGGAAATATCCGCCTAACAAGTTTTTGGCACCGTTTCCGGGGATTGGCGTACTTCTAATATCGAACAATTTATCCTTAATTTCTAATTTGGTCGCTCCCAGAACAAGTTAGAAACTTGTTCTAAGATCATCGTTTTATCAATTTTTGTTGTTTTTGTAATTTTGTAGGTAAAGTCAAGTATAAGTACATGGACTATCACTATTAGGGGCTGCAGGACTATGACCTTTGTCCACCGCAACGATTTAGACCACAGGTGTCGCAAGATGAGCGAAATGAGCTGCAGGAAGCCTTACTCAGGCTCACCGAGTGCCAGAATCCTTAAGGCCTAACTTATCCACCACAAAATCAGGCTCCATCAGGAGAGCTAGATAACATGGGAGCAGTTCTTTGGGCACTCTCAAACGCCCAAAATCAGTTCATTAGTGGAAACAAGATCATCCATCAGGGATCTAGAGATGCAGTTGGGGCAGTTAGCTAGCAGGCTGAGAAACGGTATGCAAGGGAACCTCCCTAGAAATACTAGTGCAGACCCACAATAACAGTGACAAACAATTGATTTGAGAAGTGGCAAACAAATGGAGACAGGTTCATCCCCAATATGTCCAGAAAAAAAAGGGTGAACCCAGTGAGGTGAAGAAGTCAGAGGATGCAGTAATCATAGAAGATCTTCCTGCGGACCAAAGATCACCACCAGCAGTCGCTGAAGTCTTTAAAAAACTGCACATCAACATTCTATTTGCTGAAGTCTTAGAACAAATGTCGAGTTATGTGAAGTTCATGAAGGAGATCCTCTGTAAAAAAAAAAGAGGTTGGAGGAGTATGAAACAGTGGCGTTGACTGAGGAATGCAGTGCCATCCTACAGAGAAAGTTACCTCAGAAGTTGAAAGATCCGGGAAGCTTCACCATCCCTTGCATTATAGGGAAGTTTGAATGTCAGCAAGTTCTATGTGATCTGGGGAAAAGTATAAAGTTGATGCCTTATTCTGTGTTCTGCAAACTTGGAGCGGGGGAAGCAAGACCTACAACCATAACTTTACAACTAGCAGATCGCTCCATCGTCCACCCTAGAGGAATAATCGAGGATGTGTTGGTTAAGATGGACAAGTTTATCTTCCCCGCTGATTTCATCATCCTGGACATAGAAGAAGATGAAGTGATGCCCATCAACCTTGGCAGGCCATTCTTAGCCACGAGACAGGCACTCATTGATGTTCAGAAAGGTGAGTTGAGACTTCGTATTCAGGGAGAAGAAGTTATTTTCAATGTATTCAGGGCAGCAACCTACCCAAAGGCAAGTGATAACTGTTATGCTATTGATGTGGTTGATAAAGCAGTTTCTGAAAACGTGTTCAAGAGTGCGGATGCTCTTGAAGTAGTGATGACACAATGGGATGAGGATAGTGGTAATGACATATAATGAAGGGAGTATGCGAATTGATTAGATTCCCATGAGCCCAACTATAAAAGAAAATATGAGGAGCTAGGAACTATGCCAGAGAGACCAGTGTCATCCACAGAACAAGCTCCAGAACTAGAGTTGAAGACTCTGCCAGATCATTTGCACTATCAATATCTAGGTGAGAACCACTCCTTACCAGTGATCGTATCATGTCATCTATTCAAAGTGGAGGTTGAAAAACTGTTGAGAGTATTGAGGGCTCACAAGCTAGCGATTGGGTGGGCACTGGAATTCATTAGAGGGATAAGTCATTCTACAGTAATGCATAAAATTCGTCTAGAAGATGAGAGCAGAACCTCCATTGAGGCACAAAGGAGACTAAATCCAACCATGAAAGAGGTGGTGAGAAAAGAAATCCTAAAATGGCTCGATGCTGGGGTGATTTATCATATCTCTGACAGTGCATGGGTAAGCCCTGTGCAAATGGTACCCAAGAAAGGTGGCATGACTGTGGTGACTAACGAAAAGAATGAGCTTATTCTATCCAGAACAACTACAAGGTGGAGAATGTGTATTGACTACCGCAAGTTGAACAAAGCAATCAGGAAGGATCATTTTCCTTTGCCTTTTCTTGACCAAATGCTTGACAGGCTTGCAGGACACAACTATTATTGCTTCCTGGATGGTTATTCAGGGTATCATCAAATCGCCATCTCTCCAGAAGATCAGGAGAAAACAACCTTCACATGCCCCTTTGGTATGTTTGCTTTCAGAAGAATGCAATTTGGGTTTTGCAATGCACCCGCCACCTTTCAGCGTTGTATGATGGCTATCTTTTCTGACATGGTGGAGAGGACCATAGAAATCTTCATGAATGATTTTTCTGTTTTTGGGTCCTCTTTTGATGAATGCTTAAAGCATTTAGAAGCAGTGTTGCAGCGGTGCAAAGACTCGAATTTGGTGCTGAACTGGGAGAAGTATCACTTTATGGTGTAGGAAGGTATCATTCTTGGCCACAAGATTTTTAGCAAAGGCATTGAGGTAGACAAGGCTAAGGTTTTAGTGATCGAAAATCTGCCACCTCCAGTATCGGTAAAAGGGATCAAAAGTTTCCTTGGGCACGCTGATTTCTACAGAAGATTCATCAAGGACTTCACAAAGATCTCTAAACCTCTGTCACCTTATTGATGAATGGGGTTGCTTTTGAATTCAATGAAGAATGTCTGAATGCCTTTCAGACACTTAAGGATAGGCTAACCTCAGCATCGATAGTCACTGCACCTGACTGGACACTCCCATTTGAATTGATGTGCGATGCAAGTGACTACGCAGTGGGAGCAGTTCTTGGACAGAGAATTGACAAGGTATTCAGGTCAATTTACTATGCTAGCAAAACCCTCAATGATGCTCAACTGAATTATGCGATGACAGAGAAAGAGTTGCTAGCCATAGTATATGCATTTGTAAAATTCAGGTCATACCTCATTAGGAATAAGGTGATAGTGTACACTGACCACTCATTCATTAAGTATTTGATGACTAAGAAGGATGAAAAACCTCGGCTTATACGATGGGTGTTGTTACTACAAGAATTTGACATGGAGATCCGAGATAAAAAAGGGGACTGAGAACGTGGTTGCATACCACTTGTCAAGGCTTGAAGTGGAAGAGAGCCAGAACACCAAGGATGTGCAAATAAATGACTACTTCCCAGACGAGCAGCTGTTTCAGGTAAGTACCAGTGTAAATTTACCTTGATTCGCTGACTTTATTAATTTTCTTGCAGCAAAAGTACTGCCTTCAGGAATGACAAGACAACAGGTGAAAAAGTTCTATTCAGAGGTAAAACATTATTAATGGGAGGAGCCAATTCTCTACAAGCACTGTGATGATCAAGTCATAAGGCGGTGCGTACCCGAGGATGAAATGCACCAAATTCTCACTCATTGTCACACCTTGTAATGTTGTGGGCATTTTGGAGCATCACGGACATCAGCCAAAGTATTGCAGAGTGGATTCTATTGGTCAACCCTATTCAAGGATGCCAACACCTTCGTGAGGGGCTGTGATCGTTGCCAAAAAACTGGGAACATGTCAAGGCGAAATGAAATCCCCCTAATGGGGATCTTAGAAGTGGAGATGTTTGACGTATGAGGGATTGATTTCATGGGCCTGTTTCCAACGTCCTTTGGGAATCAATACATTTTTCTCGCAGTGGATTATGTGTCCAAATGGGTCGAGGCAGTGGCTACGAAAGAGAATGATAGTAAAATTGTCTTGAAATTCCTTCAGAAAAATATATTCACCAGGTTTGGCACTCTAAGAGCCCTCATCAGCGATGAAGGGAGTCATTTTTGCAACAAGCAGCTTGACACCTTGCTGGCGCATTACGGAGTCTACCACCGTACTGCTTTGCCATATCACCCTCAAGCAAATGGACAGGCTGAAATTTCGAATAGAGCAGTGAAAAACATACTGGAGAAGACAGTGGATGACTCAAGGAAGAATTGGTCTACAAAGTTGGATGATGCACTCTGGGCCTATAGTACAACTTTAAAAAACCCCATTGGAATGTCACCGTACAGGATGGTCTTTGGGAAGGCATGTCATCTACCGGTAGAGTTGGAACACAGGGCATACTGGGCAGTGAATAAAATGAACATGGATGCCAGAGCATCCGTACAGAAGAGGCTGCTGCAACTGAATGAGCTAGATGAATTTCGGAACAACGCCTATGAGAATGCAAAAATCTATAAGGAGAGGGTCAAGGCATGACATGACAAGAACTTGATCCGTAAAGAGCTACAACCTGAGCAACAAGTACTCATATTCAATTCACGGCTAAGATTGTTCCCAGGCAAGTTGAAGTCCAGATGGTCATGGCCATTTGTTGTGGAAAAAGTGTTCCCCTATGGTGCAGTCGAAGTGAGAGGAAAAGAGGGCGCACCATTCAAAGTGAACAGACAGAAAGTGAAACCATACTTGTTGAATGACATGGAACAAATCAACTATGTGATGCGTTTCAAGTCACAATAAAGAGGAACCGACGTCCGGCTAAAAGACGTTAAAGACAGCGCTACTTGAGAGGCAACCCAATATTGAAATTATGCAATTAGTTTAAATAGAACAGTCTCACTTTTGGTATTGTTATTGTGTTGTGATGACAGGTGAAGGAATCAGAGGCTAAGCACGAAGAAAAGGGTGGAAAACACTGAATCGGGTCGGCACCGCGGTGCCATTTTGCAGGCCCGCGATGCCGAATGTTCAGAAAGGTCACAGTACTTTTGGCACCGCGGTACCATTCTGCAGGACCGCGGTGCCTGGGCGCGATTTCAGAAAAATAAAAATCCCTAAATCACCAAATCCCTTCCCACAGATACCGTCTCAATGCAGTATCCGCCACCACCACCTCCATTTTGAACTGTTATTGTCTGTGTCGTCCCTTTTTAGATTTTGAGTCTTTACACATTTGGGACAATGTATCGTTTAATTTTGGGGGCTACTTATTTTATTTTTGTGTTTTTGATTTTGAGTCGTTTTGATTGAGTTTTTGTGTCTTTTATTGTGTCTACATGAGTCAATTTTTTTTATGATCATGCATGTTGTAGCTGCTTGAAACACCTAGTGAATTCAGTGGGATAATGTAATGGAATGAGAAGCCAAAATTTGTGTGCTTAAGTTAGATATGCCAAAGATTCATATAAGTCTAATCATTTGAGATATTTTGTGCTTAGTCTATGTGTTGTCAATTGTGAAAAATATCTATGAGTCTGCTTGTTTGTTATTTGAGGCGAAATAGTTAAGATATACATATTTAGGGAGATGATTCAGGCATTTCTTTGTTAGTCCTTCTTACCATTCATTACCTACCTTACAATAAATTGTACCCCTAGTCAGCCCTTTTGAGCCTAAAATAAGTTGTTTCTTTGACACCTCATGATTCCCTTGTGTGTCATAAGAAGTAAGTGAAAACAGGGATGAAAAAGAGTGAAAAAGAAATACCAAAAGAGAGTGAAAAAAATTGACGCACCCCAATAAAAAAAATATAAAAACTTAAGTTTGGGGGTGGCTATGTGAATTTGTTTCATGCTCTCAAAAAGAGAAGAAGAGAATGATAGGTATGAACTGAAAAGAATACCAAAAAGAAGGACAAAATGGTTAAATGAGAAAAACACTTATGGTACGTAATTTGAGCCTAAATGCCAACTTTTACCTACACCTGCCTAACCTACATTACAACCCTGAAAAGTCCTGAAGATCTCTAGTATGTGTGTCTATGATTAGTGGAGAATAGCAAGTGAACAGGCCCATAGAACTAAATGAAGTTGACATACATATGTTAATGTTCATATTCCCATTGAGTGTGATTGACATGAATTTGCGAAATATCTGGCTTGAAATTCTAGATTGCTATATTCATGCTATATATCCATCATATTATCCTAACTGACATTCATGCTATTCTAAGTAACCTTGTGCAGCTACTTGATTAGAGTTTTTGAGTTATTGTTCTTTCTGTTTCTTTGATTTTGTTTTGATCTTTGCTCGAGGGTGAGCAAAGGTTAGGTTTGGGGGTATTTGTTAGGCGTATTTTGTATACGCTTTTTGAGTCATTTTTAGTTAGTATTTTTCCAATTTTCGTTTAAATAAGTGTCTTATTATGGTTGTTTTTCTTTCTTTTGAGTCACAACGGTTCTAAATGGAAAAATGACAAAAAAAAGCTAAAAGTGGGCATAAAAGGAAGGTCCAGAGGCAAAAAGGTTGAAAATTGGAGATTCGGACGAAGGCAAAGCAGGATCATGCAGCCATAATTATCGAGAAGCGCAGATTTTCGGCATGAGTGCCATTCTACGAATCATGCACGGAAAATTCAGAATCCGAAGTAAATTTGGCCAAGGGAAAAAGGGTCCAGAGGACACGAAATTTGCAACATACTTAAGCCCTAGAGATTTTTCTATTGAAGGAAGTTTGGATATTCTATCACACAACACAATTGAAGACAAATTGGAGACCTAGTTCTAAGTACTTTTTCTTTCTTTATTTTCAATTCAGTTTATGTTGGTATTTGTATTAGTTCTTAGCGTGACTATGGCTAGAAGCTAAACACTTTATTAGGGCTTTCCTATTGAATCGCTTGAACCTTTATTTCATGAATTAATGCATTAGTTTAATTTCTTCCTCACTTGATTAAGATTTATTCAATATTTGGTATGAATGTTTGATAGTTAACTGGCCATTAATTATCATAATCTATATGATTTCGAATCTAGAATCGAGAGGAGATATTTGGATATGCTGTAATTGAATAGACATAGGTTAAAATCGCTGACGAAAGTACTCCGATACTTGTGTAGCATTATATGTTATTGTTCTTCATCCTCCTATGTGGTAAATCTTATCATAGAAATATAGAAGAGTTCTGCACTGGGGTTGAGCGATTATATATCCTAACCGGAATATAAGACAATCTAGTTAACCGTTATTTTAACGTAGAAGAAGAATTCATTCTAGTTGTATTAAGGATTGAACCTCAACAATTTAGTTTACTTCTTGCAATTATTCTAGTAGTTAGATTAAACCCAAATCAATTATTGTTTGCCAAATAGATAATCTAGAATAGATGTTCGGTAATTAGAAACCAGTCTCTCTGGACGATAAACTCGGTCTTACAAGACTATATTACTTGTAACGATACGTACACTTGTGTGAGCACGTGGAAATATCCGCCTAACAGTAGGTGTCTAAGTAGAATATGTGAACAAGTTTAGGAGGCGACAGATAACTTAAGTATTTTCTTTTTATAGTAAAAAGAATATTTAGTTTATTTAGAAGAGTATTTTAATGATTTAACTTTTAAGTTAAGAAGCTCTCACTTTTAATATAATATTGATATAAACAAATATGATATTTTTAGTGATAGATGCTGTATTAAAATAAAATAAAAATTTAGTCAAAATCTCTAGATTTATTGTTAGTAATTTAGAGATTTTATTTCTATAAAGATGATTATATTATTAAAAAGAAGATAAATGTTATAGAGGTAATTTTATAATGAACTTACTGTTATAAAGATGACAATTGTTGTTATAGGTAAAAGACTGTTATAAAAAGGTAAAATATAACATAAAAATTTTGTTCCAAAAAAAACTTGACTTTTAAAGTGAGATGTTGTTATATAAAAACGATTTATTAAAAGATCTAACTATATTATCTGTTAGATCTTTTAATAAATCGTTCTTATATAACATCTCACTATATATATTAATTTTATTAAAAACTAATAGTAAAATCTTTCATTAAAGCGGTGTTAGATCATATCCTTTTTTAGAAATGTGTTTCTCCACATGCATACACGCAAAACTATAAAAATGCCCCATTAGCACGAGACTATCCAAATCTGGATGTTCCCTATGAAGATATCAATCTTTTATATGAAATAAGCTTAAGACTCAAAGCTCTCTCGTGCTACCAAAATGTATTGGTTATACAAAGTGACGGTGTAAAGATCTTTTTTATATATTATTAGTATCATGAATATGTAATGGAAAGTTAGTTATTATTTTTTATATATTATCAGATAATGTTTATTAGGAGATTTATATTCTTAATACGTGTTTTGATCATAAATTTCAAATATTTCTTACTTTTACGGTAAGAAAGTATAGAATGACAGTAAAATTTTAGTACTAATAAATATATTATTGCTAAAAAAAGTAAATTACAACAGATTTAATATGTTGTTGTTGCGAAAACTTTTGTATCAGATGTTATTGCAAAGACATGCAATAATATTTGTTGTTGCGAAAAGTACTTTTGGCAATCCAATATATGCAACAAAAATGTTGTTGGCAAATACCTTTCTTCTTGTAGTATTTGCAAAAAGTGAGACTGAGATGGTTCAGACATGTGAAGAAGAGAGACACGAATGTCTCAATGCGGAGGTGTGAGAAGTTGACTATGGATAGTTTCCAGAGAGGTACTAGAGGTAGGCCGAAGATAGTATAATGGAGAAGTGATTAGATAGAACATGACATAATTTCAGCTTGCTGGAGACATGATCATAGATAAGAGGTTATAGAGGACACAATTTATGATAGAAGATTAATAAGTAGTTGAGCATTGCCCGGTCTATCCTTTCATACGAGTAGGTAGTCATAGTATTACTCTTATAATTTCTTGTCCTTCGTTTTCTATTACTATTTATTTTTCTTGTACTTCGATTATTGTATTAATTTGAGGGTAGTTACTGCTCTTTCTTTAGACTGGTATATCATGATTGTTATAGTATTTTGCTATGACTTTTTCGCTTCAATTATTTCTTTTTTTTGTACTGTTTTGATTTGCTTGTCCTTTTGCCGAGGTCTATCGAAAACGTTTCTACTAGAAATAAGGTGTGCATACACTCTACACTCGTCAGACCTCACTTGTAGGATTTTACTCGATATGTTGTTGTTTATTTGAGAATTATGAAGTTGAACTTAAAGAAAGAGGCGTGTTTGGTTATACTTTTTACAAATGAGAGAAGATGACACTTTATTTAAAATTTATGAAGATGGAGTTGGAAACAAGTTTGATGTACTTTTCCAAATTTGAAATTCAAGTCCAAATTGAATTTGAAAATTTCATAATCAAACACTAATTTTAAAATAAAGTTAAAAAATTATTCCCGATTTTTTTTTGATAATTCTTATCACCGAGTCGGTCCTTAATAAGTGATCTAATTGCATATGAATTATCAACCCATTGACCTTAAACTCTATAAAAAGACATTATAAGTTCTAAAAAATGTAGGTAGCGCTTGGTCTAGATGCTTGTTCCAAATGTGGATATTTTCTCATAGAAATATATGAAACGAGATTATTTTTAGATCACATATCGATAGTCGAATAGTTTATTTAACGGGGTGGGGGTGGGGGTGGGTGAGGGGTGGTTATGCTAATTGAGCTTTGAGAATATGATAAATTATATTACTCTCTTGGCAATTTTGATTATAAAATTGTGAGGGGTAATGTGTAAAACGGGAAAATAATAACAATAACTATTTATTAGAAATTTGAAAATGATCAAATATGAGGGTTTGCTGAGTCGATCAAATTCTTGATCTATTCTTAAGATAATATTGCCCCGTATATCCTTTCAACGGTGGTAATGACAACTTATCTCCCAAGATAAAACATCAATCAAACAAATGAGTAAAGGAAACTCAAGTGTTTGCTTTGGAAGAAAGATCTTTGAGTGTTTGTGATTGCAAGAGAAGAAGACAATTTCAGAGAATTGTTTAGTGAATGTGTCAAGTGTGTTTTGCAAATGAGCCAAAGGCCTCATTTTATAGTGTTGAGAAGAAGACCCTCCAACTAGCCAATTTATGGCTTTGAATGAACAAATAATGGCCATTAGGATGGAGTTACAATTCAGCCAAGTAATGGCTGAATTCAAGAGCAAAATAATGAAGAGTTAATCCTCCAAAATCAGCTCAAACGTCAGTTTTCATTCTTCTCCAACGGACTGAAAACGGTCACAATGTCGCGGCCCTGCATGGAGGCGCCACGGCTCCAGAACTTCAGAGGCACAACGCCGCGGCCCTGCAGAGTGGCACCGCAGTGCCAAAACTTCAGGGACTTGGCGCTCCAGCACCACGGTCCTTGCCGTCGCGGCCCGACTTGTTTCATCTTTTAACATATTGTACACTTCTTCCTTCATTTACCAACGTGAAACATACGTCATTTGACCAATAACCGTCTATTCCTTACGTCTCAAACAATTCGTATACGTATCAATATCTCTTTCATTTAAAAAAATTATGATCCTTGACACTATATGTGCACGTGTGTGAAAATAACATTTCCTACGTGTGAGGCCCCAATTGTTCGATTCGTAATTAAATAGGATTAACTTTATTTCACATTTAATAAATATGTCCAAGAAAAATTAACATTTTTGTGGTTCTTAATGTTACACCAATTTTTGTTGTTCTACTTTTTCTCCTAACAAATTTAAAATGACAGCTAACGAGGAAATAGTCAACAAATTGCACATGAGACAAGTAGCCCATAGCAACGGTTCTTGAATCATGGCCTTTTGCTGAATTGGTGCCGAGTCTTACTAACCCTCTTTTATTTTTTAAGTTATTTTAACTACGGAAAATCTACTCCAACAATATATTATTATACAATAAACTAGCTGTCTATACTGTATATATTTGGTTAACTTGAATTGTGATATAAATTGTATTTGTAAGCAGTAAGCAGTGACATGGCCTTGTGACATGGCATCTATGTGTCCTAGTTCGTGTTATGAGTATCAACCCCCCTGTTGAGCAACACCCTTGTCCTTGAGGGTAACAACAACAACATACTTAGTGAAGTTCCCTAACGAGGGATCTGGGGAGAGTAGAGTGCACACAAACCTTACATCTACCTTGGTAAGTAGAGAGATTATTTCTCAAAGACCCTCGGCTCAAGACAAAGCATAAGCACAAACAAAACAAGAGAAACAATCAGACAAGAATTTTTAAAGCAATGTGAAAATGAGAGTAACAAAAACGAATAAGTCATGATAAAACATTTTGAAAAAAGAAGCAGTAACTAACGCATGTAAATAAGATAAACAAAGTACACGAAAGAACATAAACAACAACTAGTATGATAGGCTAAGCAGGGCTACAATAATAACACTACAACTACCAGTATGTAAGTGTAAGTAGGACTACACTCAACTACCTACTACCCTTCTACCCTAATCTGTGTCCTCCATAACCTCATATCTAAGGTCATTTTCTCAGTAAGTTCCACATGCGTCATACTAATCACCTCTCCCCAATACTTTTTTGGCCTACCTCTACCCCTCTTAAACTCGTCCGTAGCCAACCTTTCACACTTCTGCACTGGAGTATTTGTGTCTCTCCTCTGCACTGAAGCATTTGTGTCTCTCCTCTGCATATGTCCGAACTATCTCAACCTCGCTTTCCACATCTTATCCTCCACCGAGGCAACTCCCACTCTGTCCCTGATAACATCATCTCTAATCATATCTCTCCTTGTATGCCCACACATCCATCTCAACATCATCATCTACGCAATTTTCATCTTTTGGATGTGCGAAATCTTGACTGGCCAACACTCCGCCCCATATAACATAGTCGGTCTAACCACCACCCTATAGAACTTGTCATTAAGTTTTGGTGGCACCTTTTTATCGCACAAGACACCAGATGTGAGCCTCCATTTCATCCATCCTGCGTCAATACGTGTGTGACATTGTCATCAATCTCTCCATTCCCTTGGATAATAAACCCGAAATACTTGAAGCTTCCTTTCTTTGAAATGACCTGAGTATCTGTCTCATGGTCGTTTCCGTTACTAAAGTGCAGTGCAGCGATATGTGTGTGTGTTTCACTTGAGGTTTTCAAAGAGTTCTGCGTGTATATGTGCGTGGAGATCTACGATCATTATAAAAAAAGGATCTATGATCGTAGAAGAAGCGGACAAATTAATGGCGTTCATGCATGAATGTGGAGGAAGTGATATATTTTGTGAGCCTTTTACGTTACCGATTGAATATTAATGAAAAAGTAACTTGTAATGAATTCCATCTGGGACTTTTGCACTCTTCAATATATGCATTACATAGAGAGTTTGTTGCTTATGTACTTATGATTGACCATCTCCAAGTAATTTTTAGTAAGTCTTAGGATTGTTTGACAATAATTACAAAAGACGCATTATTCTTCTATTTGATACGAATTTATTTTTTCGGTATGCATCTTTCTCTTATTTACGTGTTACCTTATAATGTTTGTTTTCTTAATGTATGTATTTGTTAAATGAAGACCATAGGCATGTTAATGAAGACATGGGCTTCGGTCCATACATCCCAGCCGTGGGGTCCATGCAGTGGTGTATATGGTATATTTGTATATGATAGATTTGTACATTAATTAGTAATGTAGTCTTACCATAATTTGTGTAGAATAGAGATTTAAATGTAAAGTAGGAATAGAATTTTCCTATTGTAACTTGTATATATATGTCTTTCATCAATAAAAATAATCAAGGGATTAATTCTTTCATGGTATCAAGAGTCTAGGTTCTCTTTACCCTGCTTCCGCTCCTCAAAAGTTTCTCTCTCCCTCTCAGATTTTTGTGACCAACGTCGCAGCGCCGCGGCTCTTCTCTTCCAGAAAATCTTCTCTCCCAAATTCCCTTCTCCGAATCTTGTTGTTCTATTCCCTATGGCTGATAAGAACACTTTTCATCCTGTCCTAACAATTTCTAACATCAAGAGCGTTCTTCCTATCGTTCTTGATCTAGAGAACGTCCTATATGGGACGTGGCAGAATTATTCAAGATTCATGCTATGACACATAAAGTTCTTCACCACATCATCCTTCCCACTACTCCTACGGGGGGGTGATACGACGTCTTCATCTACAACAGTTGTGCCCACTAAAGCAACAGATCCCGACTTATGGGGTATGCTTGATGTCAAGGTTCTCCAGTGGATTTATGTCACTATCTCCTTGGATCTTTTACAGACGATTATGGAACCCAACTCCACAGCTATGGCGGGTTGGAATCGATTGCGTGACTGTAAAATCCCATAAACTATTAACAAATAAATAATAATAATAATTAAATAAATAAATAAAAAAACTGCACGTTGCAGTTTTCCCCTCCCCCTTTTCTTATTCAACTCCACTCAATCTCCAAAACACTCCCTTCCCTCAATCTCCCTCAACCTCCCTCAACTCCTCTCAACTCCCACATTAAATCTTCCCATAAACACACCTCACAAAAAGATTTTCAGAAAAAGAAAAACCACAAGAAAACACACAACAAGAAAAAAAGAAAAGAGATTGTTATAAGAGAACAAGAAGAATTATAAGAGAACAAGAAGGGAAGAGTTTTAGAGTTGAAAGTTCATTCGCAATTACGAGGCAACAAAGGTGAGTTTTCTCACTCAAAATTCTCAGTGAAATCCTTTAGTTTAAGTTCTATACATGTTAGAATGTAATCCATGTGTTAAAAGAAAAATTATGAACTTATATTTCTTAAACAACTAGTTCGGGACATGAACGTTACAAACTGTTTTTCGGAGTTATACTTGTTTGAATTAGGTAAATTTTGTATGGATGTAGATATTTCCGTTACGAATAAATCAAACTAAAGAAGGAGTAAAACGGACTTACGGTTTAAGAGTTATCATAGTTTAAACTTTCTGCCACATATTTGGACGAAATCTGAGGGCAAGTAGAATTACGAACTGTTTTTCCCGAGTTTCACTTGTTGGAATTAGACTAAATTTGGTATGGTTGTAAATCACTTTGTTACGAACATATTGAACTAAAGAAGAGGTAAAATGGACTTATGGTTTAAAAGTTATCGTATTTTAAAACTTCTGCGCCGGATCGATTGAAAGTCCGTAAAGCAGTGGGTAAAATGGTAAAACTGTAGAAATTGGTACAGAATATGAAATGTTGATTCAAATGAAAGTCCTAGATTTGTCTTTTCTCGTCATTTTGAGAATTTACGGGATTTGATCCGACTTAGGGATAAGAAGTTATGACTGTTTTAAGATTGTGTATCGTTCTGATAATAAATTCGGCGAAACAGTTCTTAATGTAATTGTTAAAACTGAAAAACTGAATGTTTCGGTGGGGAATTTAAAATTTTGTGCTGAATAAAAGTTCTAGGTTATTCTGTTCTCGACAGTTTGAGACTTTACGTACATAAATCCGACTTACGGTTTGAGAGTTGTAACCCATACAAGTGGGAAGGGCGGAATGTTGAAAGAAGGAAATATTAATTGAGCCTTTTGAACATATAACATATACAAATACAAATTTGTAAATGCATCGGATCGGGTTGCACGCCGCAACAAAACGTAAAGTGAATACGTGTTCACAAATACGTAAATATAATGGATCGGGTTGCACGCCTCAACAAAACGTAAAGTGAATACGCGTTCACAAATACGTAAATATAATGGATCGGGTTGCACGCCGCAACAAAACGTAAAGTGAATACGCGTTCACAAATACGTAAACATAATGGATCGGGTTGCACGCCGCAACAAAACGTAAAGTGAATACGCATTCACAAATACGATAAACTATGGATGACGCAGGGGTGAGATGGAGAAATTTTAGAAAAAATCATTCCCCGATGTCACCACCAATGACATGGGGGAGTTCAGAGTCGCATTCATTGAAAAATATATGTCTAGCACTCGAAAAGATGCGCTCAGACGTAAGTTCGAACAGTTGAAATAAGGACACCGCAAAGTGAAAGAATACCATACCTAATTCATGTGATTATCAGCATACAACGCATATATTATTCCTACTGAAAGAGAGAAGGTCAAAAGATTTGTTGAAGGTTTAAACCCGAACTTGATAGAGAAGGTAATGACATTAGCCCATGATCGGTCGTACCTTCATATAATCAACATGACAATGAGGGTATAAGGTTTTGCTAAAGTAAAAAGTGAGTATTCGCAGAAGAGGTTCCGATCGTCAGAATCCTTTAATCAGAATCAAACCAGAGGCAAAAGAGTAGTATGGGTACTTCAAAATCGAGTCAGTCAGTAGGCCAGTCTCATTACAGACCCCAAGAGCATAAATGGTTAGGTCATCCAGGTAGCAATGTCAAGGCCACCAACCACAATGTAGGGAGTGACAAACTAGTCTGTAAGGTTTGTCAAAAGAAACATTTTGGGGAATGATGGTTCTCACCGAAAGAGTATTACAAATGTAGAGGACCAAACCACTATGCCAGGAATGGCAAGAAGATAACCCAAACTCAGTTTTCTCATGGGAGGTCAAAAGAAACCACAACTGTCCACAAGGAAAATCAGGGAAACCAGTCCCGACAGATTTTGAGAGTTCAGCAGTCCAGCAATCCTAACCGGCTCTATGTTTTACCCAAGATGAATGAGGATGAGACATATAATGCGGTGGTCAAAGGTATTCTGTTTGTCTCAAGTATTCCAGCACTTATATTATATGATCTCGATTCTACATTTTTGTATATGTGAGTGAGTTGTGCTAAAGATTTACACATAGAACCTTCCTGTTTAAGTGACCCTTTTGAGGTTATGACACCAGTAGGGGCCTCAGTTGAGCCTCTTGAGTAGTTAATTTTTTTCCTTTAGAAGTGAATGGCAGAGGAACAATAGTAAACCTAATACTACTTGATATGGTAGACTTTGACATTATTTTGGGTATGGATTGGTTGTCAGCATGTTATGCCATGTTAGATTGCCGGCGAAAGATAGTGAAATTGTCTTTTCCTGGAGAACCAGAAGTTGTTATAAAGGGTAGGATTGGAATATCCTCACGTCAGCTTATTTTCCACCTCAGGGCTAAAAAAATTATTAAGAAGTCACAAAGTGGAGTACGCATATCTCGTTAATATAGTAGAAAAAAAAACAAACAAAACAAAAAACCCCAGCGGTGCATGATGTCCCTATTGTTCGGAATTTTCTAGATGTCTTTCCTGAAGACTTTTCAGGCCTTCCTCTGGACAAGGAAGTGGAGTTCGCTATAGAATTAATTTTTGGTACAAGACACATTTCAATTCCTCCATATCGAATGGCCCCAGCTGAATTGAGAGAGTTAAAGAAAAGTTGAAGAATTTTCTGGATAAAGGCTTTATAAGGCCTAGTGTTTCCCACTGGGGTGCACCGATCCTTTTTGCTAAGAAGAAATACGGTTCAATCCGAATGTGCATCGATTATCGACAACTCAATAAGGTCACGATCAAGAACTGATATCCATTACCAAGAATCGATGTTCTTTTTGACCAACTTTAGGGAGCCAGTTATTTTTCCAAGATTGATCTCCGTTCGGGATATCACCAGCTGAAAATAAAAACCGGATGATATATCCAAAACAGTCTTTAGAACCCGATATGGCAATTATGAATTCTTGGTCATGTCTTTCGGGTTAACCAATGCCCCAGCAACTTTTATGGATCTAATGAACCGAAAACTATGCTTTGCATTATAATAAATATTCTGCAGTACTTGAGGGATATAGTGATGCAAACTGGATCATCTGAAGTTAAATCCACGAGTGGATATATTTTCACCGTTGGTGGAGGAGCAGTGTCTTGGAAATCATCAAAACATACGCACGCCTGCATTTACAATGGAATCTGAATTTATAGCTTTAGAAAAGGCCGGTGAAGAAGTTGAATGGCTCCGGAATTTCTTAGAAGATATTCCCTTCTGGCCCAAACCTTTAACTCCTATATGTATACATTGTGACAGTCAAGCAGCAATAGGTAGGGCAGAGAGCGTAATGTATAACGGAAAATCTCGTCACATACGATGGAGACACAATACCGTTAGACAACTCCTCTCTAGTGGCGTTATCACAATTGACTATGTAAAGTCAAGAGATAACGTGGTGGATCCGCTTACAAAAGGCTTATCTAGAGAGGGAGTTAGTAAATCATCAATGTGAATGGGGTTAAGGCCGATGACAAATCATCATGGCGGTAACTCTACCTAGCAGACTGGAGATCCCAAGAGCTAGGTTCAAGGAGATTAAACAAAGTTGTGACTGACGGTTCAACATTGTCAAATAACTCAACCCATTCTCGGATGAAGACAATGTTCAGAAATAAGTATAAAACTTTATGGCTTGTTAATGAGTTAATAAAACATTAAGATTTTTAATAATTATCTAAATATGGCAGTGTATGACCAGATAATGTGGCTATAGGACCACATGTTTAGAAATCACCTCTATGAGTGTTAAGTGTAAGCCGCTTTAAAGGGGAATGACAGTGAAGGCCCATTCTCTATGCACTCATGAAACCAGACGGTGTTCATGGCTGAAACGAACACAACCGTGAAAACCATAAACGGTTGAGGGTTGATTGTGTGACTTATGTTGTCTAGGTATACAACAAAGTTCGACGGTTCAAAGATATCAAATCTACCGATTGATCGAGTATATCCGATATAAGTTCACTACGGAAAGTTCAAAGGGAAACCTACTTATCCAGATGCAGTCAATCCTCGCTTGTATATCACACTTGTCCGCACATTCTTTTATATTATGGCCATTACCCATTCATGTGGGGGATTGTTGGGTTTTGATATTGTTAAGCGTATTTTGTATACACCTTTTGAGTCATTTTTAGTTAGTATTTTACTCATTTCGTTTGTGTTTAGTATAATATTATGATCGTTTTTCTTTCTTTTGAGTCACAACGCTCCAAAATGGAGAAATGACAAAAAGAAGATGAAATGAGCTTAATTGAGGTGTAAATTGCACAAGAAAAGTTCAAGAAATAAAGCCTAAGAAGTCCCGGGAAGTATAGAAGAAATCAGACGAAGTACGGACGAGAAAATGACAAGGTTTCGAAAAATATTTGTCGCAAGATTTCGGCATCGCTGCAAAAGATCCGCGAGTTCAGTCACATAGACTTAGACACGCGTGCCATTCTGCAGGACCACGGTGCCGACGCGGAATTTTGCAGATCCGAGCAGAAATTGGACAAGGGGTATAAGGGTCCAAAGCAATATAGTTTATAAGTATAAAACCCTATACCCTAGGTCATATTATTCATGCTAGCGGGGAATCCTTGTACATATTCCACAACATAACTCTTTGAGGCATCAAGGTTGGAGACCCAGTTCAAGTTATTTTCTTTTCTCTTTTCTTTATTTTATTTCAGTTCATGTTGGATTCTGTATTAGTTCTTAGCGTGACTATGGCTAGGAGCTAAACACTCTATTAGGACTTTACTTATGAATCGCTTGAAACTTTTATTCATGAATTAATGCAGCAGTTTGATTTCTTCTTCACTTGATTAAGATTTAGTCAATATTTGGTATGAATGTTTGATAATTAATTGATCACTAATTATCATAACTTATATGATTTCGAATCAAAAGACGAAAGGAGAGATTTGAATATGCTGTAATTGACTAGACATAGGTTAAAATCGCGGACGAAAGTACCCCGATACTTGTGTAGCATTATAGGTTACCGTTCTTAATCCTCCTATATGGTAAATCCTATCATAGAAATATAGAAGGGTTCTGCACTGGGGTTGAGTGATTATATGTCCTAACCAGAATATAAGACAGTCTAGTTAACCTCTATCTTAACGAAGAAGAAGAATCATTCTAGTCGCATTAAGGATTGAATAAAGTGGATAGTTTAGGAGTTTGGAAGCCCTAATTCCTTCATAACTGGTTTAAACCAAAGTATTATCATAATTAGTTTATTTTCTACAATTACTTAGTCTTAGTTATTAGATAAAAATACAAACAAATTAACGTTCACCAAATAGAAACTAAAGCTTAGATAATCGGTACTTGATAACCAGTCTCTGAGAACGATATTCGGTCTTACCAGACTATATTACTTGTGAACGATGCGTACGCTTGCGTGAGCAGTCGAAATATCGCTAACAAGTTTTTGGCTCTGAGGACGATATTCGGTCTTACCAGTCTATATTACTTGTGAACGATGCGTACGCTTGCGTGAGCAGTCGAAATATCGCTAACAGATATTGGTGAATGGAAAATGATGGAATGAAAAGTGAAGGTAATGTAAAAGGTCCCTTTTGCTTTGGTTGAAACAATTGTCCCACATCGGAAAAAGAAAGGAAAAGAGAAGTGTATATATTACATTACACCTTCTCTAGTCACTAAAAGGGCTGAGGGGGCAAGGACCCCTCGCGCTGTCGTCGTCGCTCGCTTGCCTCGGATTCGGATTCGGATTTGATCATATGATCTGATTGATTATAATCTAAGAACTGTGAAAGCTAATTTCTGTTTCATGTTTTAACTGTAACAATAGTGCCTATATCAATACTTGAGGAGAATGTTCATTATGTGCTTTAGCTAACCTTGCCACTCTTCTTTGTACTTGTCAGGGCGGCTTTGAGCCTTACTCCAGCTTGGGCATTGATTAGTTAGTTCCCATTCATTGGCTGCTTTGAAACTGTTATCTGGAACTTGAAGCAGTATTGTAAATCTAACAAATTTTCATCCAGTAACGAAGTGAGCATTTTCAGTTGCATAAATCTTTCTTTCGGAATGTAATGTTGTAAATATTTTAATCAGTGACTTGGATCCCTGGTGTAAATAAGCTTTTGGATGAGTTCTCTTCTTTCCAGGTGAATGATACCTTCCATTCTTGAACTCTGCCCATATGAAGCTTTACTAAAATTGCTGGTATGCAGCATCATAAACGACAGAAAGAACGAATTTTTAAAAGAGAGAATGAGCGTAAACTTCTCTACTGCTCTCTACAGCTTCACAAGTTCCCTCTTTATCATTGTATCCTACTTCGTATTCAATCAGCCATGTTGAACCAATCAACGAAGGTTCCTTCTGAACAACCAGATATGAGCACAATGCAACTAGATAATGAGGATTCAAGTTCCTAGAAGTTCTCTACCTATATCAGCAAATGATAAGAGTCGCATTTACACGCCCTGGAATACTTCATAATTGTTTTAAGTCTGGGGAAGAGAAATAGGACATCAAACGCTCAAACAAAAATTGATCCTGCTTTGGCGTCCTATTGAAGAATATCTGGATTAAAGTATCCCTGCCAAAAATACAAAAAATGTGTTGTCCATATTTTGTAAGTGAATCTCCAACACATTGTGCCGGGGTTCGAAAACTTCCAAGTGAGACTTTACCACTGTATGTTAAAGTTCGAACTTCTTACGAGTGAAACATGAGAAATGATCAAAATGGTCCTAAATAAATGGACTTTGTTTTATTTTTTGGTCCTTCATGCATAATAAATATGATGTAAATGGTCTTTAGTGTATCCCAAAAGTGACCAGTTTGGTCCTTGTGTAGGGTAAAATTTGTACTTGAATTATGTTATGACACGTGGCAAAAAGGGGTGAGTCAGATCCAAGTCAAAACATCAAACCGGGGGCATTAAGGAGCCACAGGTACCGAAAAGCAGAAGGCCCAGAGATCAGTTCAAATCCCAATGGACGGTCGTTACTAATGTGACTTTACCTCTTCCAAGAAAGCAATAAAGACCTTTATGGACATTCTAATTATCTCTTTTTACAACATTTAATAGTTCAAGTATAAATAGGACCAATCACTTCATTGTAAGATCATACTTGAGAAATACAATACCTATTCATTGCTTTCACTATTTTCTAAACTCTTGTCTCAATCTAGCATTCTAACATTATTGGCAATAACCAGCCCAGAAGTCACGGCATAAAACTTCTTCTAAGCTCAGACTAATATGATCTTAATCTTTTTTTAGATTCAATTTCTAATAGATTCATTTACTAATTATCTCATTATTTGGTCACATCCACGTATCCTTGATCAGATATAAAAATTTAACCGTATCAGTTCACGGGTAAATAATCCTAAGTCACATAAAAAAAGTCACTACTTTTGTTGTAAAAATAAAGTGACCGTCAACATCTTCCTCCATACACAACCTACTTAGCCCAATCAAAAACAAACTAGGCTTCCATTTATACTTCATTGAATATATTCACCATAAAATAAGCAGATTTTCTTTGAGCCCTATCCTTATATCGAAAGTTTTTCCATGATTCTTTCAAGTTAGGGTAGGAATTTTGTTGTGTGTTTTAAAATTGGATTGAACAATACAAGAATGTAAGTTTATTTTATATTTTGATAACTTACGTACAGTGCACATGTCGAAGGTCTCCACTTATGTTGACAGCAAAAATAGTAACTATCGTGACTTATATAATTTAGGACCAAATTGATTACTTTTTTAGATAGAGATCTATACATTAAGGGGTCGCTCGGTAGCTGATTAAGAGTAAATATAAGTAATACTATATTTGGTAGCTAGTTATGAGATGAGTTATTCTTGTATGAAATTAGTACATTGTTTGGTTTGCAATTTATGTATTATTTTATGCAAGGCAAAATATGAAATAACTAATACATGAATAATTAAATCCTTCATAAAATAATACATAAATTCCCTCATAACTAATCCATCTATTACTAATAACACCATAACTCTAACCTATCTACCAAACAACCCCTAACCACCAAAACAAACCAAAGCCCATATATTAAGTACCGTTTTCTCGTGACAATGCAGGCAAGTTGACGTTACCTTTTACAAAAAAGATGCAATTTTGTACCTCATAAATTGCAAATTCTCCACTCACTTAAGCAGAAGGGTCACACTCCAAATGACATGTTATGTTTTTCCGTTACTAGGACAGAATACAAATATATACTTAAGTTGTGAATGCTGTTATGGAGGCTTTATTGCCCATGCTAATTGTTAAATGTTGAAAAATATCTGGGCTTTTTTTCTTCTTCTCATTTTTAAGACTGGAAAATTTAAGTAGCGTTACTTGGAGGAAGTGGGAGGCATGAGGTGGGAAGATCTTTTTGTAGTGGTTTATGTTAACATCGTATATTAAATGAGAACAGTGACTCTTATATGTATTAGGACAATCATCATTATTTACATAGTATTATAGTCAAACTCATTTCAATTCTTTGTTCACCAATGTTGTGCCCCCAAATTATATTATTCACGCTTCAGTTAACAATATTTAGGCGTGTGGAAGTGTTAAGAGTCTCATATCGGATATGAAATGGGAACATGGAGACTTGGACAATCCTGACTCTACAAGCTAATTTTTGAGGTTGAGTTAGACCCAAGATATATTTTTTACTGTTTTTATTGTTCAAGCACAATGCTTTTTTAATAGTCTGTGGGGTAAATGAACATTTTCTTTTTAATGGGTCGAGTAAACATGTCCATCAAAGCTAGAATAGATTGCCTTATACTAAGCGTTGTAGTTGGGATTTGGATATGTAGGCGTTTTGTCGGGTTCGTACACGCAGTGAAATTTGAAAATTTATGTTTCAAACCCGACATTCGGTCAAACTGTAGTATGAATATATGATGTAAAATAGACACAAAGCAATAATGTAATACTTCGAACGAAGACTTACATTTTGTAGATAGCACTCTTCAAATCTGGAAGTTTTGTGTAGTCCGAGGGTGCACACGCAAACGTCCCTCGATTTGCAAGTTTCTGGAAAATTTTGATGTAATTGCTAAGTCTAGAATACTAGGGATTCCAACAGAGTTTTAGAAGAGATTAGTCTCTTGCTTTTGGTGTAGTGAAATGGGAGGGGGAAACCCTCTATTTATAGCTGAGAATAGGAGCTTTAGAGTTCCACGGGTTGTGCCCAGCATAAGTCAAGAAATCGAGCGACCGATTTATCGACGCGCATTAGCGTCGCGGCCCTGAGTAAGTGGCGCCGCGATGCCTACGCGTGTTTTGGCACCGCGACCCTGAATCAAAGGCGTCGCGGTCCTGTTCCAATTTTCTACCTTGTTCCCATTTCTAATGTCCCGGTTATTGTTAGGATATTTCCGTATAAGTTGAATTGGTAACCAAATTTGCTTGTGCAGCAATAACACCAATAAATTGGTTCTTTGTTTCAGCATGGTTGGATTGGTTGACATTACCCGAACCTCCAATACCACCACATTGGCTCTTGCGAAGGCGACAATATTTTACTTTGTGCCCAGGTTTGCCACATACCAACATAGTCCTGGTTGTGGTTTCTTGAATGCACTGGTCCTTTGTGGGGCGAGTGAATTCTTCCCGGTTGCAAAAGATGGCTTGACACCAATAAATTTGCCCTTGCCTTTTTGAAACATGGCCTTGGAAGCATTTCTTTCTTCCAAGGTGGCATTAGGCTCCATTGAAACAACATTAACCCTTTTATTCTTCCGGTTGTCCTCTTCAACACGAATTTTCAGAACCAGTTGCTCAAAACGCATCTCTTCGGTTAGATGCTTCAAATAAACTTTAAAATCCTTCCAAGAATGAGGTAATTTCTCAATAATAGCACCAACAAAGAAATTTTGGTTAAGGTCCATACCTTCCACCTCTAGTTCATGAACAGTGACTTGGAGTTCTTCCACTCTTGACAACATGCTTTGCATCGCTCATCTTGAAGTTCAGGAACTTGCTGATGACAAACTTCTTCGAATAAGCAACCTCAGATTTGTACTTGTTCTCCGATGACTGTCATAACTCCTGTACTGATCCGAACGTGGAGTATATATCATAGAGAGTATCATCAAGGGCGTTGAGAATGTAGTTCTTGCAAAGAAACTCTTGGCTCCACCAAGTATCAATAGCCTTCAACCTTTTGGCTCTCTCTGTATCAGTATGAGCATTCTCTTCTTCTCCTTCCGGCAATGCCGATGGAGCCTCAGCAATCAATACATTTGCCACATGGAGAGTGGTCAAATAAAACAACATATTTTGTTGCCAGCGTGAAATCAGACTCCTTGAATTTCTCGGGTTTCTCAACATGGGTTTTCACCATTGATGATCCAGATTGATCCATTTTTGCAAATCAGAAAAAAGTATTCCCTGAATTTTTTTCGCAAACTCAACAACGTCAGAAAAAATGTATTTTTTGAGAATTTTTGTCTTAGATTGTTATTGTCAATCTAGACTCATCAATGAATAAGCACAATAATATTAAAGTAATTCAATATACCTTTAATTCAACAACAATAATTACAACAAATACGTATACACATACTGACTTGGTGTAGATAGATGCATGCTTGATGCAGTGTCCTAAGACAATAATTCGTCCCCACTTGTGTTGTAATTCTTCAGCCATTTTTCTAGAGGATACAACTATCTAGGTGAGAGTTCGCGCACAAGAACTTCACCCCTGGCGAATTTACTTTATGTGTTTTTCAGAAATATTCTTGTGGGAAGAAGATGAAGATCAAACAACAATCTTAGATCATTAATTGTAATTAATGATTGATTGTAATGTTATGTGTGTTGTGTATCTTCTAACAAGTGATCAACATGCTTTAAAAAGCACAAAATTCGACCATAAGTAACATTTCACCAAAGGTTGTGACTTCTAGGAAGAGACACAACTTTTGAACAATTTCTGGAAATTCCCGTTGGAAGAGCCGCGACTCTTAGCCCTCAGCGCCACGGCGCTAATTATTTTCAAATTCCAGAACGTTACTGGAACTCAGGCGCCGCGGCCATTCCACAAGGCGCCGCGACCCTAATTCACTACCCAGTTCCAGTGACTTACTGCCTCTCAGGCGCCGCGACCCTTCCTCAGGGCGGTGCGGCGCTTGACCCAGAATCATAAAAATTATTTTAGATCACTTAATTCTTCTTATTCCAACCAAGTTCCAACAGAGGCCCCTAAGGATGAACAAACTTGATTTCCCCAACTTTAGGAGGAAAGCAAAGAAGCATTCTGATGGAATTATGATCCTCCATAAGTTTTGCACTTACAGGGTACTAGAACTAGTTGATCTAATATCCTTATTTCATGTACTTAGTACAATCATTAGCTTAGGATTTGGCCAATATATGTAGTCGATACATTTTTCTTATACATTCCGACTATATTTGTCCAAAAATTGATAATACTTTTGATTAATTATTTTTTAATTATTCTGACTATGGTAGTCGGGCAATTATGTATTTTTAGTTTATTTTTAAAAATGTTCTGTCTATAGATGTCGGGATGTTCGGTCAAAATCATAACGACTATCTTCATATGACTTGACCCACTACAGTGTCGACATTCCCATAATTTTCTTCCAAGCTTTACGATATGAACTTGAATAATCTTCACCGGTAGTTTTTGGAGTTGAGTTTGTTGAAAATTTGTCTTTGGTGGAGGTTGGGTCCGCCCATCTTCAATGACTTAAACATCATGGTTTCATATGTTCGATAACCTGGTTCTCTACTCGTGTGTAATCTACTAAGTGAGTAGATGACCGTAGGGCCAAGAATCGTCAAATTCCATTGAGAAATGGAAGAGATATTGGTCCACGAAGTAAGGTGTTTGAGACTTGGAAGAGTGGTGTGTGACAAATCTACAACATCAATAGGAAAAGGAAGAATTGTTCTTGTTATAAGTCTCTAAACTGAATTAGGGATTGGGACCCCAAGGGGTAACCCATGTGTTTGAAGGAGAGAGGACCTAGGTGTGCTTGGGTTCGAGACTAGGCCCACACGCGCGCCACCACCACCCGCCCGGGTCGGTTCGGGTTGTGGGCATTATCTTTTTGGACCCCAGACTTTATTATAATTACGCTTTGTCCTCGAAGTTTCGAAAGCTCCAGCGGGCTGGCCAGGCAGGCCATGACGCCAACTCTCAGGAGTTTCGGCGCCGCGGCGCCAGGCTGCAGGGCCACGATGCCAATGGCGTTTCAGAGGTTTAATGTCACATTAAGTTGTTGGAACGTTGGGCACTTATTCCTGAACGTTTTGGATCTTCATTGAGCCTTATAACAACCCTCTTAATAGTAATTAACACCCAATTAACATCTCCCCTCATCCTTAAACTATATAACAAGACCTTATTTCAGATTTGAGTAGAGACTACACAATACACGAAAGATGACACAAAAACAGTGAGGAAAACCACTGCTAAGAACAAGTTCTTCTTTTCCAATCTTAAGCAATCGTTTCGTCTTTGTTTTCTTCTCAAGGATCACGGGTGTTTGCTTTGCACAAGTGATAGTATGCTGTTTTATCTTGGGAGACAAATTGCAACTCATCCGTACAAAACATGTATACGGGCAATATTATCTTAAGGAAAGATGGAATATCCATCGACTCAGCAACCCATATTTAGTGTCTATTAGTTTCGGGTTAATTGGATTCAAGGAGCATGCTGAAACAAGGATGCAGATCCAAGGCGGAAGATTCAAGACGAATTCAAGAACAAAGACCAAGAACACCATCTATAATTGTTGTCTCAACTCTTGTTGGCATAAAGTCTATTGTAACACATAATTGGTTATTCTTTCCTAGCACTTGTAATAGTATATTACTATTTCCTGTACATCAAAAAGAGTTTAGACTCAAAATCTTAAGACAATATTTGTAATGGTGCTAGAAAGATGTTTTCCACCAGATATACTCCCAAATCTGGTTGTGGCTTCCTTGTTGAAACCAGTTCCATTGACAGTTCTATAAACAGTTCAAACACTATCGCTATCAACAGAACTGGTCCTACTTTTGGATCTCTCTTTGACGATAGCTACAAATCTGTTTCCGTCAAAAGGGAGATCTTTGTTGGTGATCCTGAACTTGAAGATACTGCTGATAGTTATGTTGGCAATGCTAAGGATCAAAGAAGAGTTATTGTCACCGCTCCCAAGAGTTGTGGAAACAAGCGCCCACGAGAGGTGGAGGACATCAACTGGGACAAAATGAGAAGGTTGAAAATGATGGTCTATCTCATAGCCGAAGGGCTACACCTGTCCCGGACAAGGAATCTGAAGATGAGTTAGGTAAACTTTTGTTCTTTTTCAATAAGGAGATTAAACCACGTCTGAATAAAATGAGTAAAGTAAGGATATGAAGGTGAAAATGTTTCAAGAAAATTATATTCCTTACACTTTAAATTCAGGAGTTTAATCTCACTTATCTTCCCGTTTAAATATTGGATTGTTATAAACAACGACCTAAAAAGTATGGACTTAGATTATAATAAATTAAATTTATGGACAATCCTAAGCAAGGGAAGAGGACTAGAGAACTAAAGACAATGACTAGAGGACTAGTGACAATCATGTCACCATCTACGATAGAAGATTCGTCTTTTGACAGGATAGTATTGGACACTCAGTCATACAAAGCCTACGGGCGACTTGAGTGGGCCAGATCTGTCACATGATATGACGATATAGGACACTCAGTCATACAAAGCCTATGAGTGACTGGAGTGGTTCAGAGTTACCAGATCTCAATAGATCTGAAGGCCAAGAGATAGGCAGAAAAGAAATTTGACACTCAGTCTGCCAAGGCAACTGGAGTGGGCCAGAGAGTCTAGATCACATATGGTCCGGTTACACCTAACCACGGTCAAAATGTTGTTCATATGAAGCAACGCTACCTTCAAAATAGAAGAAGTTGAAGAGTTTGTCCTCAAAAGGACTTAAGGAATGGGATCACTCTTAAACAAGGTGATACATGTCCTAAACTTGGTGTCAAGGACGCTGTTGGATAATATGGCTTGAGTTTTTCGCCTCATGTCCCACAGGTCGATAATAACCAAAAGTGATACAGTAAAATGGTAGCCAAGTGGATGATATATTTTGTAATCCGTGCATCTATGCCATCATAGATTAAGACACATTAAATAGAAAGTCATTCAAAGGCCAACGAAATTGAGATTATTGTCATCTGTTAACATAAACCCTCAATTGAATGTGAGGTAGGAGAAGAGGTAAAATCACATTTATGTTCCATCAAAGGAAAGAAGCACCGCTCCTCTATAACTTAGTAATACCTACTTGGGTGACTTGAAGTTTGTACAAATAGAGGGAGGAGACAAGTATGTTGTGATCTTAATTGATGATACAACGTATTGCATCCTTTGTTGAAGAACAAAGATGAAATGAGTCAGAAAAGCCGCAGAGCCGTGAAGGGCCACGGCGTCGGCATTGTCAGAAAACTCTCTGAAGTTTCTGAGCCACGGCGCCTCCCTGCAGGGCCACGGCGTCGGCGACGCCAAAACTCTCTGAAGTTTTGGTGCCGCGGCGCCTCTCTGCAGGGCCACGGAGCTGACCAGGACAAATTCTAGAGCCGCGGCGCCTCCCAGGAGTTCTGAATTCTTTGAAGTTATCTTTCGTTGAAGAGGAAAAAGAAGTAATTGCTCGAGGTTAACAAGAACTCGCGATAGCCTGATTGTACGGAATGAGACGTTCCAAATCAACAGGACTCAGAAGTTGCTGACTATTCGGAACCTAATGTTCCAGATCTACTGAACTCAGAATTCTAGATATTGAACCAAACCGGAGAAAATGAGGGGACAAAGACTTGTTTCAGGCCTTCTAGTTTGTATGGTTGAAATGTACCATGGACAATTAACTAAGAATTGTCAACTCCAAAATTATCGCTTTGGAAAGAAGCTAAAAAGATAGAACCATACTTATGTTATGGTTGATCTTCCTCCGGAAAAAAAAACATTTAGGTTGTAAAAGTGGATACTTGAGTTAAGTATACATCAGATGAATCTATTGACGGGTATAAGGCCTCGACTAACAGGACATGTGCTCCTATGTGAATAGATTAACATCCAGGGCCACCGCAGTCCTACGTGACATGGATATTGAGACAGTCTTCCAAACCGGAAAGTTGGGCTTGAGGACTGTTGGGCTTCTTACTGAAATTCCTTATGGTCCCAGAAATTTCTACATTTTGGTCTTGGAAGTTTCAGATAAAACAGAAATAATGAATCTGACTACAGAAACATTGACTCTGAAGTTAGAAAGCCAACAATTGAAAAACCAAAAGTCCGAAAGTGGGAAAAGTAAGTAATATGGAACAACCAGAGGGGTTGAGGTTTCAGGAAAGAGAAGAAAGTCTGTCGGCTTGTCAAATATTTGTGCGGGCTGAAACAAGCCCAAAGTATTGGCACTAAACATTTGATTGTACTCTACTATCGAATGGTATCTCCTCAAATGTATTTTTCAACATGAAAGGATATGGGTATTGCAGATGACATCTTCGGAGTTGGAATCCTTAAGACATCTAACGGACGGGTCTGATTCCAAACTCCTCTATGAGGAGCTAGACAGTATCGTTGAAGTCACTAATGGATTTAAATCATAGAGTTGATTTGGAATCATGGTTCACTCATATGCCAGGAGAGATATGCTCAGGTCACACTGCAGTTGACTTGGTGTCGGTTCATAAAAGAAGACCAGTTGAACTAAGGTTCACTAGTGGTTCTGGAAATGATTAACAGAAGACATTGAATGTGACGACATCTAAATTATTCGCTTATCTATGATTTATGATATTCTGGATGTCCAGTGGTTCTGGGAGAATGAAAATGATGCAAACTGGACATAAGACCTGAAGAACAGTAATGCGCACGGTGTATCTTAGGAAAATCCTCTAAGCAAACCTTGCATCGGCCGATTCATGATGGAATCGTAGTTCATCGCTTCGCACAAAGGATGATGAGAAGTTAAATAACTTCACGACCTCTTAGAGGATGTCCCTTCTTGGGGTAACTCGTGCCTGCTCTAGTTTGATACTGTGAGAACACGAATGACGGCTTATGGGCATATCTGTCGCAGACATAAGACCGCATGACACTTGATCGGGTGACACATCATTGATATCTAAATCAGAGGATATATTGGACCCTTTAATTAAGGGACAACAGATCAAGAGTTTTGTTGTCTAGGGGAATGGGCTTAAAACTCAATCACTAAGAACTGATTCTGCGGACACCCAACCTAAGAGACTGGAGATCCCAAGAATTAGGTTCAATGGGAAAACCAAGCCGTAAAAGTTCAGTGGAACGCTTCGATGGAAGCAAGACTTCAGATAATGTTCCTACATAGAAATATGAATCCAAGGTCGTTCCCGTGATAAACATCAAGTACTACCTGCAAAGGGGTAAGATGTTAAGTTTCCAAAACCTATAATAATCCTCAACAGTTGAGGTTAGGTTTGGGGAAACTTTTAATGGTTCCTAAGACTTGTAAAGTTGGGTATAGCAGAATACCTTGTAGGAGACCACCTATTTAAGTGTGAGAACTGGCCGGCCTCAATTGAAGCACTTAAGAATCCAAGACGTGTCCATGGCCACAACGGACAAAACTAAAGGAGAAAACGAGTAATGGAGAGTTGTTGTGTTGGTATCATTGTATTGGCATATACTAAACACTGTCAGTTCAAGATATCACGTTCACCGCGCAGTAAATATGTCCGATAGTATTCTACTATAGAAGGTTAAAAGCTCCGGCTACCTCTCCAGATGCAATATCTATTCGCTAAAAGATTGTTGAAAGAAAGCATTATGTGTGTGCACCAAAATCTCTTCCAAGAGAAGATTATTGGAAATTTGCCTTTGGTGGAGGTTGGTTCCGCTCATCTTCAATGACTTAAACATCACGGTTCTATATGTTGGAGAACCTGGTTCTCTACTCGTGTGTAATCTACTAAGTGAGTAGATGACCGTAGGGCCAAGAATCGTCACATTCCATTGAAAAATGGAAGAGATATTGGTCCACGAAGTAAGGTGTTTGAGACATGGAAGAGTGGTGTGTGGCAAATCTACCACATCGATAGGAAAATGAAGAATTGTTCTTGTTATAAGTCTCTAAATTGAATAAGGGATTGGGACCCCAAGAGGTAACCCATGTGTTTGAAGGAGGAAGGACCTAAGTGTGCTTGGGTTCGAGACTAGGCCCACACGCGCGCCACCACCACCCGCCAGGGTCGGGTCGGGCTGTGGGCATTATCTTTTTGGACCCGAGACTTTATTATAATTACAGTTTGGTCCCTGAAGTTTCTGAGGTTTAATGTCATATTAAGTTGTTGGAACGTTGGACACTTTTGTCACGACCCGACCCCGGGACCGCGACTGGTGCCCTACCTGGGCACCCTTACAGGTATACATCAGAGATAATCAGCGAAACATACATAACTTAACAATTAATAAATAATAGATTAGCCGATATGGCTACCTCCCTGGATGTAAACAAATCCAAAAGCAGTTACCTCAAATTTTTATAAAGCGACCCACAAGACATGACTACAGACCTCTAAGAGTTTACATAACAACTGTGACGGGACAGGGCCCCGCCATACCCCTGAATATACAAAAGTCTACAACTTCAGGGAATCGTACCAAAAGGCAAGCCTCCGGAGAAATAGAGCTTTCCGAGAACTAAACAGTGATCCTAAGAGTGCGGATCAGCAAGCTATGTACCTCAACTCGCGCAGATTTAACGCAGCGGCGAGGTCGATAACAGGTACCAAGTATGTGAAACTGAAAATATTGTAAATGAAATCATAACAGTCTATATGAAACAGGAGACATGTGTGATAACCAAACTACAGTACACAATATATATTAGCAGTCATGTCAAGTCAGGGTCTCACGCCCGTAAAGTCATCACTCAAATATAACCCGGGAATTTAACCCGCACAATGGTCGTATGCCCCGACATATTACCTCGGTATAAGCATGGCCATGGAACCATCCTAATGGACGCATACCCGTAGACCGTCCATCGTGTCAGTATGTCCAAAGGAAATAACAAGATAACACTCATAGTGGAAGCATACCCGTGGGCCCCCCCAGCGTGTCAGTATGTCCAAACGAAATAACAGGATAACATTCACCGTGGAAGCATACCCGTGGGTCACCCAACGTGTCAGTATGTCCAAACAAAATAACAAGATAACACTCCTAGTGGAAGCATACCCGTGGGCCCCCCCAGCGTGTCAGTATGTCCAAAGGAAATAACAAGATAACACTTACCGTAGAAGCATACCCGTGGGCCACCCAACGTGTCAGTATGTCCAACATGATCGAGAATAACCTGACCGGCCCTCCATCGAGAGACGCGGTAGCATAAGGATACAATACTCGTACACCAAGACTATCACAAGCAAACATAGGCAAGTTATTCACACTCAAGGTACTTTCATTCTATGCCAAAAATCCGGGTTTTTAACCCCAAGGTACTACTTCCTTTATCTCTTTAAAAAGTCCATTTCTTTTTCACAAAAGTCACATGCTACTAACACCCATGGTATCAAAATGGAGTAACTATTATTTGAAGTAAACCAAAAACAATTTCCATACTTCTTTTTCAAATAAACCAATTGTCTTCCTTTTAAACCAAATCAAGACAATGCCATGCCTTCTTTTTCTATATCAAATCACTTCTCGAACTAGTATAAGTTTCAAAACTTCAAATTCTCAAGTCTCTTACTTTTAAACCAAATCCCATAACGGGGGAGGATCAAGTCTCACATCCTTTTAAAACAAATGTCAAGTTACCATTTTAAAGCCAATAATAAAACCATTTCTTCATTTTCATAAAGTCTTTATAACTAACTTCCCATAAAGCTATTATAACACTTTATGTTTAAAGCCAACCAAATACAACTATAAGCATTTATGAGACCAAAAGGACTTATTCTTTAACAACCAAGTACCCATTACTAACAAATAATGTTTTACCACTTTTCAATACAATCAAGCCCTTTTTACTTCATATCAAGTCAAGGCGCAAAAAGGCAAATCAAACTACTTTAACACACGTGCGTCTACCGCACTATATATTTCACAAATAATCATGCTCAAGAGAATAGGAAGAATCACATACCTCCTCGGCTAAATCCACTTGCCAAGTCAATATGCCGCGCGTAGAGTATCAACCTATAATAATCAAATACGTCTATTAACGTCTAGACTTCTTCGTCGAATACTCTAAGCATAAAGTTCTTTATTCTATGGAAAATTGGGCAGCACTTCCTTTGTTTCTACATCATTTGCCACCCTTTTCAAGGCCAAATTCAATAACTAAACACGCCACCTTTAAGGCTCAACCATCCAATCAACACAAAGGGGATTACACGCCTAACTTGGACGTATAAAATTCTGCCCCACCATATACAGCAACTAATACAAACTACAAAGTCCAATTGGCAATTTTGAGGTATAACAACATAATTTCTTATCCAATTCCTTTTTAAACCAAATCCTTATCCAATTTCTACATGCAATACATCTAAAGGCAATATTGACAACTATAAGTCCTTTCTTCCACACATGCAATTCAATTTACTAGCAAAAGAGAAAGGATTGTTACCTTAGATCTTACCCAAATTAGTCCAACAAAATCCACTTGTCTTCTTTTCCCAATCACCTCCACAAACCTCCTACAAGCTTGTCAACATGTTTCCTTCTTGCCACCTTTTCAGAATTTCTCTAGGCTTAGGTTTCTTCTTGAATTTCTAGAGAGAAGGGAGAGAAATTTTTAGAGACAGGGAAGAGCTTTTTAGAGAGAAGAAAGAGCTTTGAAGAATGACCAAGTCTTCAAGACTTGGTCAATAAATAGGACATGCAAAAAAAACCAGATGGGGGGGGGGACACTTGTCACCCTCCCATGGCCTTTTTAAAAGAAAATAACTGATTTTCCTCAGTTTTCCGCCAAAAACTCCGTCTCGGCGCCGCGGCACTGCAGCCGGCGCCGCGGCGCTGAAACCTCCGCAAAGTCTCGGCACTTCCGACGTCGCGGCCCTGCTTTCCGGCGCCGCGGCGCTGCAACTTCAGCGATGCTCCAGATTATCCGGCGTCGCGGCCCTGCATCCGGCGCTGTGGCCCCTGACCGATGTTGCTTTTCTGCTCGACTGCGCACTGAACTTGTAACCTCCATAACTTTCTACTCTGATGTCCTATCGACGAACGGTTGGTTGCGTTGGAAACTAGACTCAACGAACTACGTACTAGGCCTTTGAAACACCTAGGAACTCTCAATGTAACGGGACATAACCCGCCTCAACGTTGACCAACAACCCGTCCGAAACATTCCGTCAACCCATCATTCCAAAATTTAAAACTTAATTCCTTTCGTACGTCCCCCTAAGCATGACCCGAACTACGGGGTGTAACATTCTCCCCCCCTTAGAAACATTCATCCCGAATGTTTCTTCTACGTCTCCAAAACGCATGCGCCGGTGTAGTCTTCACTACTACACCTATAAAACCCATTATGCCACATATGGCCATAATATACTAACCACGCAAAAGTTTACCTCCCAGCCAACGAGGAATTACCTCTAAAGTGTATAACAACTTTATTAGTTCTCATCCGTGGTCTAAGGGTATTCTCCTCACAAAATGATCACTTTTATCCTCTTAACACCTGTTCGCTTCTTCTTCCACTTGTCGTATCCTCCTTGCACACTCGAACTCTTTCTAGTATACGTACCACACTCTTGTTCCCGATCCGAGACATCTCACTATGCAAGTCACGAAAACCTAGTGGTTTCCTTAGCTTAGCTATCCACTATCATTTCACACTACTCATGGACTTATCACCCAAGTATACCCCACGTATACTATGTTCCTCGACAAAGGTCCCCTGTAGAATCTTTCACTCAAAATGGCCCTGTTTCTAAGGTTCCCACGGTTATCAGAATTCTAAGGCTCACAACTTCCATGTCCCCAAACTTACCCCTTCTACAAACCAGGCTTTATAAAATCACAATTTACATAAAACTACCCGCACATAACACTTAACATGTAACCATCTTATCACACCCACTAATCGTTAGAGGGTTAAGGATATACCTGTAACTATTGCTTCACTTTCCCCTTGTCGTTCTAATCATGATCCTGCCCTGCACGGCGCATAGCAAAAGAAGGCGATGAACCAGCCACTGATCCCGAAGGCTGAATCTCTACATCCGTGTTATCTTTGGTCGGACAGTTCCTCGCAAAATGGCACTGCTGGCCGCATGTAAAACAAACTCCCCTACTAGCACGACACTCCCCATCGTGGACCTACCACAACGGCCACAACGGGGTAGGGGTGGCCCCATCTGACTAACATCCATGTTCCCCCGAAAACACAAACATTGGAGCCACGACCGCTCGAGTCTCCGAACGCCCCGAAGGCGTGGTGGAGTACTCCGTACTGGCTGAGGCGCATAACTAGCCTGCTGCTGAGGCGGTCCGCCTCGAAAGTTACCAAAGGACCCTGCTGTCTTGGCCCTCTTCTGCTGATCTTGGTTATTCCGTCGACCTCTACGCTCCTCACACCCAAGTGCATAAGCCTGCATGCGGGCAATGTCCATGACCGGCTGAAGAGCTACCCCCGTGCAACTCTCTGCTAAGTAATCATCGAGCCCTGTGACATAGCGGTGCACTCTGTCCTCCATGTCTGCTACTAAAGCGGGTACATACCGAGCCAACGAGTCAAACTCTACGTTGTACTCCCGGACCGTCCGCCCACTCTGCCTCAACATCAAAAATCTATCTGCCCGAGCCCTCCTCACCTGCGAAGGCAAGAAGTGTGCAAGAAATGCCTCTGAGAACTCGTCCCAACCAGCTGGAGGTGCATGCTCCCGGGCAGTTCCGTAGATCAAACCGATCGCAGATCACGCGGCCGATGTGAACCAAAACTACCGACTGTCTCGAGGCCTTGATCACTCGATGATCCACAGAATCGTCGGATAAACTCCCGAGGATCATCCTCGGTCCTCGACCCATAGAACTCGGTGGGTTGCAACTCAAAAGTCCCAAGTCTCGCTATCGGATTCGGGGTGAACTACGGTACAACCGGGCCATTGTCTCCGCCGTCCTCCTGCCTTGCCACTATCCTGGCTAATAATCGCCATCTCTCAGAGCCCATATCCTCTCGCTCGGTGTGGCTGGAGGCTCAGTACCGCGGTCTCGATGGCGCCGCTGCTCCGAACTCTGATGGGTCTGGCGACGTCGTGGAACTCGCCGTCCGAAACATCACCTCAGGTAAAGACTGGGCCTGTGCCCTCGTAACCCTCTGCGTCCTACTAGCAGCTCCCTCAGCTGCCTTGCCCTTCTGGGCTCTGGTTGCCTTGCGTGGAGGCATAACTGGTATAAAAAGAATACGTCAGAGGGAGTCCAACTTATAACACAGCTCTAAGGCACGATCTCAGAGTGAGAAGAATGGAAACCAATCCTAAATATCCTGCGACCTCACGATTATAGGTGTGGTGCACAACACACCGATAATCAAGACTACTAGATACGGTGCGTAGACACTTTCCGAGGACTAATCGCTCGATACCACTTTTGTCACGACCCGGCCCGGCATCGATTCCCTACACAGGAACCACTTACGGTATACATCAGAGATAATCAGCGAAACATACATAACTTAACAATTAATAAATAATAGGTTAGCCGATATGGCTACCTCCCTGGATGTAAACAAATCCAAAAGCAGTTACCTCAATTTTTTATAAAGCGACCCACAAGACATGACTACAGACCTCTAAGAGTTTACATAACAACTGTGACGGGACAGGGCCCCGCCATACCCCTGAATATACAAAAGTCTACAACTTCAGGGAATCGTACCAAAAGGCAAGCCTCCGGAGAAATAGAGCTTTCCGAGAACTGAATAGTGATCCTAAGAGTGCGGATCGCAAAGCTTATGTACCTCAACTGCGGCGTGACGCAGCCCGAGGTCGATCTGACAGTACAGTATGTGGCGAAAATCACGTAAATGAAATCATAACAGTCTATATGAAACATGAGACATGTGTGATAACCAAACTACAGTACACAATATATATTAGCAGTCATGTCAAGTCAGGGTCTCACGCCCGTAAAGTCATCACTCAAATATAACCCGGGAATTTAACTCGCCTGATAACGGTCGTGCCCGACATCTTACATCGGTATAAGCGTGGCGTGGAACTATCCTAATGGACGCATACCCGTGGACCATCCATCGTGTCAGTATGTCCAAAGGAAATAACAAGATAACACTCATAGTGGAAGCATACCCGTGGGCCCCCCAGCGTGTCAGTATGTCCAAACGAAATAACAGGATAACATTCACCGTGGAAGCATACCCGTGGGCCACCCAACGTGTCAGTATGTCCAAACAAAATAACAAGATAACACTCACGGTAGGCGTACGTGGGCCCCGTGTCGGTATGTCGAAGGAAATAACAAGATAGCACTTACCGCGAAGCGTACGTGGTCCACCCAACGTCGGTATGTCCAAACAAAATAACAAGATAACACTTACCGGTGGAGCGTACCCGTGGGCGCTGATGTCAGTATGTCCAACATGATCGAGAATAACCTGACCGGCCCTCCATCGAGAGACGCGGTAGCATAAGGATACAATACTCGTACACCAAGACTATCACAAGCAAACATAGGCAAGTTATTCACACTCAAGGTACTTTCATTCTATGCCACAAATCCGGGTTTTTAACTCCAAGGTACTACTTCCTTTATCTCTTTAAAAAGTCCATTTCTTTTTCACAAAAGTCACATGCTACTAACACCCATGGTATCAAAATGGAGTAATTTTTATTTGAAGTAAACCAAAAACAATTTACATACTTCCTTTTCAAATAAACCAAGACAATACCATGTCTTCCTTTTAAACCAAATCAAGACAATGTCATGCCTTCTTTTTCTATATCAAATCACTTCTCGAACTAGTATAAGTTTCAAAACTTCAAATTCTCAAGTCTCTTATTTTTAAACCAAATCCCATAACGGGGGAGGATCAAGTCTCACATCCTTTTAAAACAAATGTCAAGTTATCATTTTAAAGCCAATAATAAAACCATTTCTTCGTTTTCATAAAGTCGTTATAACTAACTTCTCATAAAGCTATTATAATACTTTATGTTTAAAGCCAACCAAATACAACTATAAGCATTTATGAGACCAAGAGGGCTTATTCTTTAACAACCAAGTACCCATTACTAACAAATAAGGTGTTACCACTTTTCAACACAATCAAGCCCTTTTTACTTCATATCAAGTCAAGGCGCAAAAAGGGAAATCAAACTACTTTAACACACGTGCATCTACCGCACTATATATTTCACAAATAATCATGCTCAAGAGAATAGGAAGAATCACATACCTCCTCGGCTAAATCCACTTGCCAAGTCAATATGTCGCGCGTAGAGTATCAACCTATAATAATCAAATACGTCTATTAACGTCTAGACTTCTTCGTCGAATATTCTAAGCATAAAGTTCCTTATTCTACGGAAAATTGGACAGCACTTCCTTTGTTTCTACATCATTTGTCACCCTTTTCAAGGCCAAATTCAATAACCAAACACGCCACCTTTAAGGCTCAACCATCCAATCAACACAAAGGGGATTACACGCCTACCTTGGACGTATAAAATTCTGCCCCACCATATACAATAACTAATACAAACTACAAAGTCCAATTGACAATTTTTGAGGTATAACAACATAATTTCTTATCCAATTCCTTTTTAAACCAAATCCTTATCCAATTTCTACATGCAATACATCTAAAGGCAATATTGACAACTATAAGTCCTTTCTTCCACACATGCAATCCAATTTACTAGCAAAAGATAAAGTATTGTTACCTTAGAGCTTACCCAAATTAGTCCAACAAAATCCACTTGTCTTCTTTCCCCAATCACCTCCACAAACCTCCTACAAGCTTGTCAACATGTTTCCTTCTTGCCACCTTTTCAGAATTTCTCTAGGCTTAGGTTTCTTCTTGAATTTCTAGAGAGAAGGGAGAGAAATTTTTAGAGAGAGGGAAGAACTTTTTAGAGAGAAGAAAGAGCTTTGAAGAATGACCAAGTCTTCAAGACTTGGTCAATAAATAGAACATGCAAAAAAAATCAGATGGGGGACACTGTCACCTCCCATGGCCTTTTTAAAGAAAATATCGATTTTCCTCGGTTTCCGCCAAAAACTCCGCCTCGGCGCGTACTGAAACCTCGCAAAGTCTCGGCCTTCCGCGCGTACTGCCGCTCAGCGATGCTCCAGTTATCGGTAGCGCGACCTGCATCCGGCGCCCAGTGTACTGGCCGATGTTGTTTTTACGCTCATTGCGCCGAACTTGTAACCTCCATAACTTTCTACTCCGATGTCTTATAGACGAATGGTTGGTTGCGTTGGAAACTAGACTCAACGAACTACGTACTAGACCTTTGAAACACCTAGGAACTCTCAATGTAACGAGACATAACCCGCCTCAACGTTGACCAACAACCCGTCCGAAACATTCCGTCAACCCATCATTCCAAAATTTAAAACTTAATTCCTTTCGTACGTCCCCCTAAGCATGACCCGAACTACGGGGTGTAACAACTTATTCCTGAACGTTTTGACTATTCATTGAGCCTCATAACATCCTTCTTAATAGTCATTAACACCCAATTTACACCTCCCTCATCCTTAAACTATATAACAAGACCTTATTTCATATTTGAGTAGAGACTACACAATACAAGAAAGATGACACAAAAACAGTGAGGAAAACCACTGCTAAGAACAAGTTCTTCTTTTCCAATCTTAAGCAATCGTGTTTTCTTCTCAGGGATCACGGGTGTTTGCTTTGCACAAGTGATAGTATGTTGTTTTATCTTGGGAGACAAATTGCAACTCATCCGTACAAAGCATGTATACGGGCAATATTGTCTTAAGAAAAGATGGAATATCCATCGACTCAGTAACCCAGATTTAGTTTCTTTTGATTTCAGGTTAATTGGATTCAATGAGCTTGCTGAAACAAGTATGCAGATCCAAGGCGGAAGATTCAAGACGAATTCAAGAACAAACACCTAATTCAATATACTTTATGTTGGCATAAAGTATATTGTAACACATAATTGGTTATTCTTTCCTAGCACTTGTAATAGTAGATTACTATTTTCCGTACATCAAAAGGAGTTTAGACTCACAGAGTTAGGTCCAAAATAGTAGGAAAAAGGCAAATTTCTTGTAGTGTGAGGCATGGCCTTATTCACGAAAGAGGGATTTATGTCGCGAACACGTAAGGACTCCGAAACAGTTCTTCCCGATCGCATGGTACCTCTCTGTGATCACGATGTTAGTGGTCTGGTTCTCTCCATGATAGCGACCAGAAAGTCTGTATATAAAGAGTAATATTAAGAGTCTGTTTGGCCAAGCTTCTGGAAAAGTGTTTCTATTTCTTAGAAGTAGTTCTGCAGAAACTGTTTCTAGAGAAGTTGTTTGTGTGTTTGACCAATAATTGTAGAAGTAGTTTTGAGAAACAGAAACAGTTTCATGTTTGACCAATTTTCTGCAGAAGCTGTTACTTATATTAAAAAAATTAAAAAATATGAATTTTTTTCTTAACCCCCGCCCTACCCCCACCCATTGTCCCTACCCCTTTTTGTTACTTTTATAAAAAAATATGAATTTTTGTCTTACCCCACCCCGTACCCACACCTACCCCCACCCCCACCCCATTTCCCTACCCCATCCTCAAATTTCAATTTCATATTTTTTGTTACTTTTATAAAAAAAATGAATTTTTGTCTTCCTCCCCCCGGCCCTACCCCCACCCCATTGTCCTACCCCTTCCTCAAATTTCTATTTCATATTTTTTGTTACTTTTATAAAAAAATGAATTTTTGTCTTATCCCCACCCCACCCCTTCCGCCCACCCTCACCCCCACTCCATTTCAGACCATCCTCAAATATCTATTTCATATTTTTGTTACTTTTATAAAAAAATGATTTCTTGTCTTACCCCCTTCCCACACCTACCCCACCCCATTGTTCTACTCCATCCTCAATTTCTATTTCATATTTTTGTTACTTTTATATAAAAAAGATGAATTTTTGTCTTACCCCACCCCATTTCCCTACCTCATCCATTTCAAATTTCTATCAAAAAATTTTGTTACTTTTATAAAAAAATTGTCTTACCACTTTATCCACACCTACCCCCCCCACCCCATTGCTACCCCATCCTCAATTTCTATTTCATATTTTTGTTACTTTTATAAAATAAAATAAAATTGTCTTACCCACCCTCCCTCCCACCTCCCGCCCTACCCACACCTACCACCACCCCATTTGCCCCTACCCCATCCTCAAATTTCTATTTCATATTTTTGTTACTTTTATAAAAAAATTGTCTTACCCCTTCGATTTAGATAATCACTTTCGCGTTCCAGTTCACCTCAGTCGGCGAACTAGTAGAGATCATCTTTCTTGAGGAATGGAAGGATGCGATGTTCAATTCTCGGATACGATGAGAAAAAAACATCCGTGAACTCCTCTCCAACTTTTTAGTCAAGCAAGTGCAAGTAGCTTTCCACGCCTCTCCTTACTTATAATAAAGGTGAGTGGCTTTTCGCTCCTTTCCTTGCTTATAGTCAAGCAAGTGGCTTTCACGCCTCTCATGAGAGTGACTTTCACTCCTTTCACGCTACATAAAGAAAAGTGACTCTGCGCTTTCACGTTCGCTCGAGTTGCTTTCACTCCTTTTCATTGTCAGTGGCTTTGCTCCTCTCTTTCCTTATAGTCAAGAGAGTTGCTGAACGCTCCTTATTAATAGTTTCTTCTATCTGGTACTTAATTAAGATGAAATCCGCCCTACCTACCCCCTACCCTATCTCATTTTCAAATTTCTCTTTTATATGGTGATATTACATGAGATTAAAATGAATTTTGTGAAATGAAAGAGTAAATAGGTCCAAAATATATATATTTTTAATGGGCAAAAAGTATTTCTCCAGAAGCACCAAATTGATGTTTCTGCTTCTCTCTCCATCTAGAAACACTTTTTAGCTTCTGGGAAAAAAAATCTGCTTCTGAAAATGGCATCCGGAGAAACACTTTTAACAAAATTGATCAAACAGGGCTAATTAACCCCAGAACCTGAAAAGGCTAAAATCCATCGCCAGCTTAGCCCTACCTGTATCCCCAGGTTAGTTCAAAATTGGCATCAAAGTCCTAGATGGACTACAGCGTAAAAGGTAATCCATGTTACTCATCATCTACACACATGTATTATATCGATTAAATACTACAAATAGTGGAGCCCCACTTCGATATACTAAGCATTTTTAACTTTATATAGTTAGAGAACATGATGGTTACGTTTAGCTGTAAGGGGTTATTTAGTAGCGGGTTAGGCGTAAGTAATTCATGTATTAAAATTATGCATAAGTAATATTGTATTTCATATAGCTAGTTATTATGTGATTATTCACATATAAAATTAGTACAGTGTTTATTTTATAATTTAAAAACTCGCATACCTAATACATATATAAATTATAAAGGAATCTTTGTATTATTTTATCCGGGCAAAAAATGGAATAGCTAATACATGAATCTTTCGCACTTCTCTTATCAAATTTCTAGTGAGAGAGAGCTAACCGCTGCCATAACAAATACATAACTAACTAAACCCTGCATAACTAATATCGGTATAAAATGATATATAAATTCTTTCATAACTAATTTATATATTACTAATATTTGCATAACTCTAATCAGCTACCAAACAACGTCTAACTGATTGATAGTATTATCTTTTAAACTACACGAAAATCTAGAATATTCTAATGTTAGTTGATGAAATCAGGATTGTTTATGCTGAAAAAATCTAAGTATGGCCTACTTTTCAAATCTATATGTGTAGACAGGTTTGGACTTGCCAAATAAAAATAGTACAAACTAAACTAGATCTAATCTAACTGATATTTACATCAAAATTCTTGTCAATATCGATTTATTAAAGAAACAATTGCGACCAAACTAGGAAATGGTGTATTAACTTAATTGCACCAAACACAAGAATGATATGCAACTGGACACCCTTTGTTCCTGTTGGACAAATCAATTACAAATAAAAGAAGAGGAGCTTAGACAATTAGGTAAATCATAGTGATATTTTACTCAATTTTATCATAATACGTTTAATCACTCGGATTGAAGAGCAGGTACTAATATTACATCAATTTATCTTGAAAAAACATGTTTTACGTACAATATAAAAAAGCGACATGAGTCTTGAAATCAATTCATTACAACATAATCCCTCTGTTCTAATTTATGTATCACATTTCTAATTTCGAGAGTCAATATTTTAATTGTGACCGTGAATTCGGTCATGTAATGTTTAAGAGCTTTTAAATAAAATTTACATATTTAAAAACTACATAAAATGTACTATAAATCACAATAATTTATAATTTAAAATATTTAAAAGATATATGAAAAAATTACGGTGAAAGAAAGACTTATTTGAATATTAAAATCTGAAAGATGGCACATAAATTACAAGAGATTCTGTAATGATTTTTAAAGATGTTAAGGGGTGTTTTGTCATTTTAAGCGAAAAAATGAGGTGTTTATTATATACTCCCTCTCACAATTTATGTGATATATTTTTTTTAGTATATCCAGAAAAAATGATACGTTATATATTTAGAAATAATTTAATATAAAAAAATTCCTTTTATTTTTAATGAAATAATTTACGGTCATATAAATATATATGATTTTTGTGAACTATAAATTTCAATAAAATTTATTTTCTTTTTAAATTCCACATTTTTGGGACGAAAATAGTATAATATAATAAGCAAGCTACAAGTATATATAATAAAAAACATATGAGGTCCCTTTCAGGTGCTGGCCCTGGCCGGTGACACGACTTTGTTGCCCACTATATAAAAAAGTCACCGGCCAATTATATGCCATATTAGTGGATCGTTAAAAAGAAAGATTTGTACGATGCATCCAAAAGCTAAATTGTAGTCGTTTTCTTCACCGGTAAGTCATGAGACTGAGATTTTGAATTCGAGTTCTGTTGTTTTCTTATAAATGATTTTTATTCGGCGTGAATTCGAATATAATCAAACTCCAATAGAGATACTGATACCGATTGAGAAACTCATAAAGAAAAGTCATTCATTAAACCCTAATTAAAGTATCCAAATGTTCTATTTCCATTCAATATAAATAAAAGCCATAGTCTTCTCCAAGAACCTAACAACTAATTCAAGAAAATGGCTGATAATTACTCTTCACAAACTCCTTCAATACACTTGTGTTTCTTCTTTCTTGTTCTCTTCACTTTTGTAAGTATTACATGGTACATCAACTATGAGTCTATATTTGAAGGAATTATGGATCAGATGAAGCTTGTTCTCATGGTATCACCTTTGCTGTTGCTGCTAGTTGTGCACTTGCTTTCATGCTTAGAGAAATCTCTCTTCTTTATTCCCTTGCCTGATCAAGAATCATTTCACAAAGCTGGTGGAACACCTTGGGGAGTTGGCTTGCTCCTTGTGCTTCTCCTTTTCATGATTTCCTACCAGTCTGATTTCCGCGAACGATGGTTTCCTCTTTTAGGTTGATTATTTATTGTTACAAAATGCTCGAGACGAATTAATCAGATTAAAGTTGTGCACCAGATCATTTCTGTATTTGTAGTTTTCAGTACCTTGTATATTATGTTTTTCTTTGAATCTGGAACACCATTCTACTGCATGATCAGTATTTGTTGAATATGATCTGGATTTATCTTATATCCACGGCAACGGCAGTCTTTGGATCTGTGTTAGGTGTCCTACCGCACAGGCCCCCGAAAAACGAAAAATTTTAGGGTCTTTTTTTCATTTTTTATTAAGTAATATTAGTCAAAATTTACTGTAAAAGCTCATAATTTGCAAGTCTTAATTCAATTAAGGACTTACTTTTACAAATTATAATAGGACCCAGAATGATTGAGACTATTTATATCTATGGAGAATGTAAATGAACTTTTATCGTAACATGTCATAGTTGAGTGCTAGCTTGTGTTATTATTTTAGTTATTTTGTTTCACTAATTATGACAAGTAGCTACCTTTAACTTCTAGAGTAATTTTGAATTTTCAAAGGTAAAGATGAGAGTCGGAGGCCTTGTTTATTTTATTTGGAAATTTTGGTTAGTTATCAATTTTATTTTTCTTTTTAAAATTCTATTTACACTTTCTCTTTCATACTTTTCTCCTTTCAGTGCGTGAAAGTCTTACTTTCTGACCGATTATTTGAATAATATGTGGTCGCGTAAGTGATCATCCCTATATCTGTTCGATATTGCTAGATTGTGAGAAACATAGTGGTTTGTTGATAGGTTGAATGTCACGCCTCAAATCTGGGTAAAGTGAATCGGTGTTCGGTGTCTTAACTTCAGCGAGCGAATCAATCTATAACATCTCATATGATTATCGATATTTGAAAATAAAAAGGTAACAAGATTTTATGATAAACAAATGTCTGTATAACTGCAATGAAATTTCTAAACATAACAGAAAATGACACAGACGCTATGAAAGCCTCTAGGATAACTGAAACTGAACAATTGTCGTACTCTCGGGACAGGGCCTTGACCTACCCGTAATCTCCATACATCAAATAAGAATATTAGACTTGACTCAGCTCCAAATAGAAATGGAGCTTATAACATCTCAGTTGAATGTCCGCACATATCTAGCGAGGCGAGGGAGTCTATCAACTTGTGCATCTGAACATGCAATATGAGGATATTTTCCTCGGCAAAAGGGGTGTGAGTATATAAAGAATTGTACTAGGCAAACAAGATAGTATATGCAAGCACTGAAACTCATATAAGAGAAAAATGAAACATAGTCAAGTGAGTACATCAGGGAGCTAGGATACAACCCATAGAAACACATGTCACGTCTTACAGTACTTAAGTTATTGTAGATATTCTTTTAAACCTTTCTGATGACATCTTTGGGTTTCTATATGGAGCAATATTCTAGGATAGTTCACTGTAGCACTTGGGATCGTATTTATTACGGTTGGTATGCCATACATTATGCATTTCCTTTACTATAAATCAAGTAAGCCACATGGGACACGTAATGAATAATCTGCTGAGCCACATGGGTCTCATGTATATAATAATTGCGAGAATGATGACTATCAGCTGTGTATGAAAAACAAAATGCAGATTTCAGTACAAATCACTGGAAATATTGAAAACTAATCCTAAGAATTATAAAAAGCTCGTCTATTGTAGATCCTATGGCCTTGACTTGATACCATCTCACACATCTACAAAGCTCTCACCTGGTGTTATGGATCAAAAATCTAGTGAAATAATTCTTTTTGCATCTCCTCAGGTTCAGCTTTTGTAACTTTGACTAACTCTAACTGCTGGTTGTCATTTTCATAGTAAATTTGCAGTGAATATATCTTTGGATGAGTTACAACAGAATGAGCATGAAAACATGCTAATACCACACATTGTAACCAATCCAACAATACATTCATTTTATACACATGAATATGACTGTAATAATTCAGTATTGTCTTACTACATTCTCTTATTGCTGATGTCAATCTCAAGGAATATGATGATCTTTTGCATTTCTTATCCTCATATATGGTATTTGAGCCTTCTCTGTGTTTAATATTTGTCTTGCTTTGCTGGAAAGTGAACTAAATGTGTTGAACTACTGATCATCTACAAAATTAAAAAATCTGTCAGGTCATTCCATTCTCTCAATACATGCTCCACCTTTACTTCCTTATTCCTCCCCAACCTTGTAATGTCTCTAATTATCATTGATATGCTCCAATGTATCTCCCACTAATCTTTTAGTATCATTTTCAGTGTCATAGAGTCTACAAAATTAAAAACATAGTTAGCTAAAAATACTTAGGGAGGTAGAATTCCAAAAGATAGAATAATTACGAAGTCAAAATATTCTGCCTGTGATGGGCTGTTCCATTCTGCCAGTGATGGGCTGTACCAGGCCCAATGACACTGCCCAGTAATGGGCTGGCCTGTTCCTGTCCGTGAATGCCTAATATACATAAGTTTACTTGTGTATATTTAACATGCCAAAGCTTAAGTAATGTTAGTATAAACAAGCCACAAGTTGGCTAAGGGGTATAAAATTACAACCAACACCACTTTACCTCTAAAGTAACTAAAATTACACCTAAACAAGACTATTTCCCTTAATAAAGTCGCCTTTGCTATCCATTTCGGAAAATCGACAAAAATTCTACTTAAAACACCCGGTTAAAAAAATTTAGAATATTAATTTGATAAAGAACCGCAGCATGATATTGCTACTACAAATTTTAACAAACAAAAATCTAAAGAAGCTAGTAATTAAAAAACAAAGCAAATCATACTAATATAAAGTCACAAATAACAAAAACAATCAGAACAAAAGAGTTAATCTACCAAAACCGTCACCCACCATATGATAAATGAGCCACCCCAACTTAAAATATTGCATTGCCCTCAATGCAACTAATAATAAAAGTGAAGTAAGAGGGATTCCCTAAAAAATATGTCACTGAGATATAGCCTGGTCTCTACTCCTCCTGGAACTATTGTCTAGTTGTTTAAACAAGTGACTATCAAATTATCATCAATACACCAATACAGTAAGAGACAAATTAATTCTTTTACCCAAATATCCAACATGCAAGTCACAATTTATGGAATATCATATAGTAATATGCACCCTAAATTATGAATATCAATGAGTCACATTTTTCACCTCAGAACCACACTACACCAAGAACTTTGGTGATCAAGTTAAGAAAATTCATTGGCTATATGAGTTTCATCAACTCAAACACTCAAAAACATGAATTTATCACATTACAAGTGAGCCATTAGATCTAAAGACATACGACTGTCATATAAGTAACCAACAACACATGCCTCTACAATGACTAGAGTCTAGTGTTGGCGTTACAGTGGATGTATGAGAATTGTATACAACTATCACTAGTGCTTAGAAATGATAATCAATTACAATTTCAATATAACAGGCTTGAAGCCAAACATCAGTTGTCACAACATCAACAAGTGTTGATGATTTTGATCTTCTGTATTTGATCCTCCTTGAAATCTTGATATCCTTGTTGAAACTGCAGCAACCCCTTGAGAACAACAACAACAACATGTTAAGAAATCTGAAAATATTACAAGATAATGGGCTTGCTGAGTTGATTGAATTCTTAATCTATCTTTAAGATAATATTGCCTCGTATATCCTTTCAACGGTGTAATGACAACTTATCTCCAAAGATAAAATAACAATCAAACAAATGAGCAAAGGGAACTCAAGTATTCGCTAGAATAGAAGGATCTTTGAGTGTGTAAGATTGCAAGAAAGAAAGAGATTTCATCAAATCTGAAATCATCCAAGTGTTGAGAGTATTTCTCTTATGTGTTCAATGTGTATATTGTGTCTTCTCGAATCTGAAATAAGGAATGATTATATAGTGTTTAAGGATGAGGAGATGTGTTAATGGGTGTTAAGAGGGATGTTAATGACCACCATAAAGGCCATAAACGTTGTGGCATAAGTGCCAAACGTTTTAGACACGAAACACCGCGGTTCAAATCATGAGTCACCGCGGTTCTTGCCTTCCAGAAACTCCAGGGACCAAACTATAATTAATCAAAGTTTAGGGTCCAAAAGATAATATCAGTAGAAGTCCAACGAGCCGACCCGACCCGGATCGGTAGGGTGGTGGTGGCGCGCGTGTGGGCCTAGTCTCGAACCCAATCACACCTAGGTCCTCCCTCCTTCAAATACATGGGTTACCCCTTGGGGTCTCAATCCCTTATTAAATTTAGAGACTTATAACATGAACAATTCTTCATTTTCCTACCGATGTGGTAGATTTGTCACACACCACTCTTCCATGTCTCAAACACCTTACTTTGCGGACCAATATCTCTTTCATTTCTCAATGGAATTTGACGATTCTTGGCCCTACGGTCATCTACTCATTTAGTAGATTATGCACATGTGAAGAACCAGTGTCTCCAACATGTGGAACCATAATGTTTAAGCAATTGAAGATGGGTGGACCCAACTTCCACCAAATGCAAATTTCCAACAATCCCCTCTTGGAAGAGATTTTGGTGCACACACATGGTGCATTCTTTCAGCAATCTTTTTGGCGGATCAATGTTGCATCTGGAGAGGTAGCCGTAGCTTTGAACCTTTCATAGTAGAATACCATCGGACATATTTACTGCGCGGTGAACGTGATATCTTGAACCGTCAGTGTTTAGTATATGTCAAGACAATGGTATCAACACAACACCTTTCCTACTCAATCCTTCTTTGTGTTTTGTTTGTCGTGGGTCGTATACACCCTTGGATTCATAAGTGCGTTCATTTGAGGCTGTCTGTCCTCGCACTTAAATATATTGTCTCCTACAAGGTATCCTGCAATACCTAGCTTCACAAGTGTTAGGAATCATTAAAAGTTTCTCCAATCTAACCTTAATTGTTGAGGATCATTAAAGATTTGGAAACTTGTCCTTTACCCCTCTACAGGTATCACCTTTTGTCTATCACGGAAACGGCTTTGGATTATGTTTCTTAAGAAGAAATCATTATCTGAAGTGCTCTTGCTTCCACTGAAGCGCTCAACTGAACCTTTACAGTTTAGTTTTTCCATTGAACCTTATTCCTGGGATCTCCAGTCTGTAAGGATGGGTATCCACTATATTGGTTCTTATTGATTGGGTTTTAAGCCAATTCCCCTAGACAGGCAGACATCTTGATCTGTGGGTAACCCTTTATATTTAAAGGGTCTGTTATATCCTTCGATTTATAATCAAGGATGTGAGACCCGATCAACTGTCATACGATTTTATGTCTGCGATAAGTATGTTCAGACACCGTCATTCGTGCTCTTATAGTGTCAAACTAGAGCAGCCACGAGTTACTCCCAAGAAGGGACATCCTTTAAGAGGTCGTGAAGTTACTCAACTTCTTTTCATGCTTTGTTCAAAGCCATGACCTCCGATTCCATCATGAATCGTCCGATGCAAGATTTGCTTAGAGGATTTTCCTAAGACACACCATACGCATTGGTGTTCTTCGGGTCTTATGTCCAGCTTGCATCATGTTGTTCTCCCAGAACTACTGGACATCGAGAATATCATATATAAGCGAAAATTCAGATGTCGTCACAACCAATTTAACATATTTTATTGATTATTTCCAGAAGCACTAGTGAACCTTAGTTCAATTGGTCTTCTTTTATGAACCGATACTAGGTCATTTGTAGTGTGACCTGAGCATATCCCTCCTGACATATGGGTGCACCATGATTTCAATCAATTATATGATTTAAATCCATTAGTGACTTCAACGAGTCTGTCAAGCTCCTCATAGAGGAGTTTGGAATCAGACCAGTTCGTTAGATGTCTTAGGGATTCCAACTCCTAAGATGTCATATGTAGTACACGTATCCTTTTATGTTGAAACATACATTTGAGGAGATACCATTCGATAGTAGAGTATGATCAAACGTTTAGTGCCAATATTTTGGGCTTGTTTCAGTTCGCACAGAGATTTGACAAGCCGACAGATTTTCTTCTCTTTCCTGGAACCTCAAACCCCTCAGGTGTTCCATATTACTTACTTCTTCCTCTTTCAGAATTTTTGGTTTTCCAACTGTTGGCTTTCTAACTTCAGAGCTAATGTTTTTGTTGTCAGATTCATTGTTTCTGTTTTATCTGAAACTTTCAGGACCAAAATGCAGAAATTTCTGGGACCATAAGGAATTTCAGAAAGAAGCCCAACAGTTCTCAAAACCAACTCTCCGGTTAGGAAGGTTGTCTCGACATCCATGTAACGCAGGACTGCGATGACCCTGGATGTCTAAGCTATTCACATAGGAATATATGTCCCGGTCGCCGGGGCCTTATACCCGTTAATAGATTCATCTAATGTATACTCAACTCGAGTATCCACTTTTACAACCCAAATGTTCTTTTCCCGGAGGAAGATCAACCATAACAAAAATATGGTTCTATCTGACAGAATCTATTTCTATGGTTTTAGCTTTTTTTCAAAGTTATGCTTTCGGAGTTGACAATTCTTTATTAATTGTCCATGGTACATTTCAACCATACAAGCTAGAAGGCCTGGAACAAGTCTTTGCCCCCCTCTTTTGCACCGGTTTGGTTCAACATCTAGAATCCCTGAGTTATGTAGATCTGGAACATTAAGTTCTGGATATTCAGCAACTTCTGAGTCCTGTAGATTCGGAACGTCTAGTTCCATACAATCAGTCCCTCGCGGGTTCTTATTAACCTCGAGCAATTACTTCTTTTTCCTTTTCAAGGAAAGATAACTTCAAAGAATTCAGCATTCTTCGACACCAAGATGCGACACGCACTATTGTTATTTGCAGATCCAGTGGATATGCACTCTACAGACTTAGGTCCAACTCGACCTGTTTTGGCTTAGGTGTTTCAACCCTTTGCCACACTATCCCATATCACAACATTTGTACATGAGATTCTTTCCATGTTTCACATTGAGGGTTATTTTTATCCTTAGACGGATTTCTATTAAGAATTGCATTAGCGTAAAGAATTGCCTTGCCCCACATGTCTTGGGCGTACGGATATGCGCTTGGCTAACACAGTTTTAGTCTGAGGTGAGTAAGGAGCAGTTGTTGGATCAACGATGTTTCGCATTTCCCCCTCTATCACTATGAATTTCTCAATTCGTAGATTTTTAGCTTCTGCTCACGAAGCACCGCGGCGCCTCTCAGGCAGCGTCGCGGTGCTTGAATTCCTGTAAGCTACTGTAACATGGGTGGCACTTAGAGTGGCGGTCCTTCGGGGAGGCACCGCGGTGCTTAAGTTCCAGTAACCGCTGGAACTGTAAGCGTCAATTTCCAGGATCCAATCCCGTCGTAGGCACCGCGGCTCTTGGTCGAGACACCGCGGTTCCTATGGGTTGCGCCGTGGCCCTTCACGGCTCCGCGGCGGTTTCCAACTCGTTTTATCTTTGTTCTACAACAAAGGATACAATACATTGTACTATCATCAATAAATGTCACAACGTACTTGTCTCCCCCTCTATTTGTACAAACTTCAAGTCACCCATGTAGGGGTTTCCAAGTTATAGAGGAGCGGTGCTTCTTTCTCTATTCCTTTCATGTCATGGAAAGGTGATTTTGCCTCTTCACCTACCTCACATTCATTTGAGGGTTTATGTCGACAGATGACAACAATCTCAACTTTGTTAGCTTTTGAATGATTTTCTTTTTAACGTGTCTTAATCTATGATGGCATATATGCACGGATTACAAAATATATCATCCACTTGGCTACAGTTCTACTATACCACTTTTGGTTATTATCGACCTGTGGGACATGCGGCGAAAAAACTCAAGCCATATTGTCCTACAGAGTCCTTAAAACCAAGTTTAGGACATGTATCACCTCTTTTAAGAGTGATCCCATTTATTAAGTCTTTTAAGGACAACCTCTTCAACTTCTTTTATTTTGAAGGTAGTGTTGCTTCACATGAACAACCTCTTGCCCGTGGTTAGGGCGTAACCGGATCATATGTGATCTCTGGCCCACTCCAGTCGCCTTGACAGACTGAATGTCCAATTTCTTTTCTACCTTTATTTTGGCCTTCATATCTATTGAGATCTGGTAACTCTGAACCACTCTAGTCGCCTGGAGGCTTTGTATGACTGGGTGTCTAACATCGTCAAGTCATGTGATGGATCTGGCCCACTCCAGTCGCCCGGAGGCTTTGTATGACTGAGTGTCCGCTATTATCCTATCGAAAGATGGATCTCTTTTGTCAGAAACGATGACATGATTGTCACTAGTCCTTGTCTTTAGTCCTATTCCCATGCTTAGGATTGTCCATAAAATCATTTTATTACAATATAAGTCCATATCTTTTAGGCCGTTGTTTATAACAGTCCAATATTTAAATGGGAAGGTAAGTGAGATTAAACTTTCTGATTTTAAGGCGTAGGGAATATAAAGATATACTTTCATATTTGTAGCCTTATTCAGTTCATTTTAATCAGACATTTTTTAATCTCATTTTTTACAAGGAATAAATAATTAACTCATACCTTTGGAATATGGCCCACGTTCGTCACGTGTCCAAATCCTCATTACCATAAGATGGAGGCTTCTTCTTAGAAGGTATAACATCTCTTTTAGCCTTCTCCTCATGTCCCAGTTGATATCTTCAACCTCTTGTGGACACTTGATTACACCACTCTCGAGAGTGGTGACAACAACTCGTCTTTGACCCATAGACTTGCCAACAAGACTATCAACTCTATCTTCAAGTTGAAGATCAATAATTGAGATCTCATCTTTGACGAAAATAGATTTGTAACTATCGTCAAAGAGAGACCCAAACTCAGACCAAAATTGTTGGCCCACCTCTTTCTAACACTAGTACAATATTATCTTAAGACTGTTGTCGTTACAGTGGATGTATGGAAATAGTATACAACTATCACTAGTGCTTAGAAAGGATAATCAATTACAATTTCAATATAACAGGCTTGAAGCCAAACATCAGTTATCACAACATCAACAAGTGTTGATGATTTTGATCTTCTGTATTTGATCCTCCTTGAAATCTTGATATCCTTGTTGAAACTGCAACAAGCCCCTTGAGAACAACAACAACAACATGTTTAGAAATCTGGAAATATTACAAGATAATGGACTTGCTGAGTCGATTGAATTATCAATCTATCATTAAGATAACATTGCCTCGTATATCATTTCAACAGTGTAATGACAACTTATCTCCCAAGATAAAATAGCAATCAAACAAATGAGCAAAAGGAACTCAAGTGTTCGTTAGAATAGAAGGATCTTTGAGTGTGTAAGATTGCAAGAAAAGAAGAGATTTCATCAAATCTGAAATCATCCAAGTGTAGAGAGTATTTCTCTTATGTGTTCAATGTGTATATTGTGTCTTCTCGAATCTGAAATAAGGAATGATTGTATAGTGTTTAAGGATGAGGAGAGGTGTTAATGGGTGTTAAGATGACTGTTAATGGCCACCATAAAGGCCATAAACGTTGTGGCATAAGTGCCAAACGTTTTAGCAAGTAATGACCATCAATCTGATTTATTACCGTTTCCTGGGAGAACGACCCGACCCGGACCAGGCGGGTGGTGATGGCGCGCGTATGGGCCTAGTCTCGAACCCAAACACATCTAGGTCCTCCCTCCTTCAAACACATGGGTTACCCCTTGGGGTCCCAATCCCTTATTCAATTTAGAGACTTATAACATGAACAATTCTTCTTTTTCCTACCGATGTGGTAGATTTGTCACACACCACTCTTCCATGTCTCAAACACCTTACTTTGCAGACCAATATCTCTTCCATTTCTCAATAGAATTTGACGATTCTTGGCCCTAGGGTCATCTACTCATTTAGTATATTATACACATATGAAGAACCAGAGTCTCCAACATGTGGAACCATGATATTTAAGCAATTGAAGATGGGTGGACTCAACCTCCACCAAAGATAAATTTCCAACATCTAGATTTACTATACAATTGGCATATTAGTGGGGCATGAGAGTACTAGGCTCGACTCATCTCTAGATAGAAATGGAGTTCACCACTCAACGGATGAATGCCCGCAATGGCTAGCGAGGAAGTATGCTGACCTATTCATCTGCAATATAAACATAGCGCACATGCCAAAAGATACGTGAGTACAGAAAAAAATGTATATCCAAATACTAAAGCTCATACAATATACAAGTGAAATGTAATCAAATGAATACATCAAGAAGCTAGGGAACTTTTTATAGAATCACATGTCAAGTTTATTATTGTGTAGATTAATGTGTATCTTTGGCCTTCTTTGGTTGTATTTTAGAGGCAATAAGGAAAAGGTATGTAAGGCTTTTCCCTTTTTTTGGCATGATCTTGTTTTAGACCAAAAGTAAAAGAAAATATCGTCAAATAATTACATTCTTAGTAGCTTGGTTATCTTGTGTTTTCCGTCTGTTATGACTTATGATTATGGTATATTCCTTGTCGGAACTCTCATTCACATCTTATGATATTCCTTGTAACATGATTGGATCATAGATATATGATTGAATTATAACGTTCATTGTGTATGGTTCCATAACGATAATCCTAAGATAACAACCATCGGTCACTTCAGGGTGTCCCTTGAGGTCTGTTTTGCATTGCACTTATATATATGTATCTATTTTTTTTACCGCGCCACGCTATACTCGGACAGGAACACACTTATATATGCATACCACCGGTTGGGCAGTTATATATCCTTATTTACCACCGCCTGACATTTACCACTAATCAATTAGGCAGATATTACAGCGTCCTATATGGCCGGGCAGTTTATAATGATCTTACCCCTCAAAGTAACTTAATACTATATTATATGGCCCTATAGAGTGGCTTGATTTATACTTTCATACATATGATCATGGTTATGTCAGTTGTGTGCCCTCAGTGGCAGTTTTGATTCCCAGGTTGACATTCTATACTCTTCACTTGTATTACATTTTTATATACATGTTTACATGTCTTACACATTCGGTACATTTATTTCTACTAACGTCTATTTTGCCTGGGGAAGTTGTGTTTCATGCCCGTAGGTCCTAGTAGACAAGTTGACGGTCCTCCCAGTAGGATACCAGTTCAACAGAGGGTGTGTTGCACTCCATTTGTTCTGGAGTTACCCTTTTGGGTCAGTATGTTTATGTTATGTAGCTATGAGTATGGCGGAGCTTTGTCCCTACCTTGTGATGTTTTATATACTCCTTAGAGGCTTGCAGACAAATGTCATATACATATATAAATTATTGTACGACCTTGTCGGCCTATGATTTGAATGTACTTATTGTCATGTCGGCCTTATGGGGCCCGTGTGTATCATGTATAAGTTTGTATATCATGTTCGGTCGTCCAATGTCGAGTACACCTTTATGTATTCTGATGTTCTCATGACGGCCTTTCTGTCTTATTTACGCATGCTAGTATGGTAAGAAGAATACGTTACGTAGGTGTTCGGCTGAATAAGGTACCAGGTGTCAGTCGCGCCCCTCCGGATTGGGGCGTGACACAAATGAGCCATATGATATGTATAAAAAATAAGCAAATGAACCACATAGGGTATATATGAAACTACAATCTGCAAGTTTACGGCTTGTGCGTAACATCATATGCTATACATATATGCCAAGGATGGCTGGTGTCGAGTATGGCCTGTGGCGTATCATCATATGCAACCACAAAATATGCCAAATATGACATGTGCCATGTTCGTCCTATGGCGTATCACCGTATGCAATCATATACTATGTTGAGTTTGACTTGTGCCAAGTATGACTTATTGTGTATAGCACATAAATCTAACAACAGAGGGTACAAACTACATAAGCCACGTGGGCAACAACTATTTACAATATATATGAACTACTCATTAATCTTCTGAACATTCTTTTGATTCATTCTGATGCTATCTTGGGACTTCTATATATAATGATATTCTGAGATCGTTCATTGAAGCACTTGAGATCGTATACATAAGATTCATTCCTTTCTTTTTAGAACAAATGAGACCTATAGGCCATGCATGGAGCATCATATCTACTACTCCCTCCGTTTTACAGTGTTTGTCTTATTTTCCTTTTTAGTTTGTTTTAAAAAAAATACATCTTTCCTTTTCTGATAATTATTTTATTTCAACTTTTCATAAGGCATGTTCAAGACCACAAGATTTTTTTTTATTATTATATTCAACACATATTTAATTTAAAACCACAAGATTCAAAAGTCTTCTCAACTTTCTTAAATTTTGTGTCAAGTCAAAACCATACAATCTTTTTAAAAGGGAGGAAGTGTAAACGTGTGCAACATAGTAGTAACAATATTTCCTACCCATAATTAGAATATTTTCATATATTATGTAAATATAATTATGGTAAGACTAGGATTCCTCTTTTGTATAGGCTTATGATTCCTATTGTTATAAGGGATGAATATTGTACTCTATATATACTTTGATATTAATGAGAAGACTCCCCAAGGGAGATTAATATCATCTTGCATGGTATCAAGAGCAAAACATACAAAACCCTAGAAATTTTCTTCCTCCCACCTCCCACAGCCGCCGGCCCTACCCCTGTTCTGTCGCGGCACCGAAAGCAAATTTCTTGATTTTCTCCTTTCTTCCTCTCTTCTCTAAATGGATACTCAAGATTCTCCCACTGTTGTTGACGGTTCTACCTCCACAAATCCCACCACCAAGTCATCACTCTCTTTTCATCCCGCCCTAACTGTTTCCAACATCAAAAAGCATATCCTCATCCTTCTTGATCAAGAAAGCAGCCAGTATTCTCCTTGGATTGAACTGTTTCGCAATCATGCATGTTTCTATAACGTGCTTGATCATATTGATGACACCATTCTGCGCCCTTCGGAGGTTGATGATTCTACTTGGCGTCGTCTAGACGCCGACGTCAAACAATGGATATATGGTAGCATATCTCAGGATCTATTTACTATCATGAAATTTGACCCCACAACCCGTGATTTGTGGAATCGTTTGGAGGAAATTTTTCAGGACAACAAGCACACCAGTGCTGTGTATTTAGAGGAGCAATTTAACAATACACGTCTTGAAAACTTTTCCAATGTGACTGAATACTGCAAACGGTTAAATCTCCTGACGGATCAACTTGTTGTTGTCGACTCGCCGGTTACTGACACCAAATTGGTGTTACAGTTGATTAGTGGTTTCCCTAAAGGCGAATATGATACATTGGCCACCATGATTCAACAGACGGACCTGTTACCCAGCTTTAATAAAGCTCGCTCGTTGCTGCTCGAAGAAACCCGCCGTGCTAAGCAGGATGCGCACAACAGGCATTAGCTGTCAACACGCAACCCCAAGATCAGACGCCACAAGACAACTTCCAACCGCGCAGGGCAGCGACCACAAGGGTGGAAAGGGTCGCGGCGTCAGAGGAGGTCGTAGTCATGGCAAGGGTCGCAGTCAGCAGAACCAAGAAGAATAACAACAGGCCCGCAGACGCTCAGCGCCACGGCGCCTAACAAGCCATCAGACAGCCACACGCGTAGCTTCCACTACCAGACTCGCCCAACATGACACTCCATCGAGTCAGGTCACGACCCGACCGAAGCCGCATCGTGCCCTACCTGGGCACCCTTACATGTATACATCAGAGATAATCAGCGAAACATACATCAAACTTATAAAATAAATCAACAAGAAATAAGCAACAGGTTAGCCGATAAGGCTACCTCTCTGGTAGCTAAAAACAGTTACATCCTTTTTCTTTTACAAGCTGACCCACAAGATATGACTACAGACCTCTAAGAGTATTGACATAACAACTGTGACGGGACAGGGCCCCGCCATACCCCTGAATGTACAACAACTGACAATACCAGGGATCCGAACCAAAGATAAGCCTCCAGAGTGAATGAAGCTTTTACCCAAAATCAGCAGATCCTAGAGCGAGATCACCAACCTGTACCTAAAACTGCGGCATGAACACACATCCTCGAAAGTCGCATAACAAAAATTTAGTATGGAATGGAAATAAGGTACAGTAAACAAATCATAACTGTACGAAAGAATGACAGAGACAAGTATAAAAAGGAAATACCAGATCCTACCGTGTCATTAAAACTCATGAACTTAATCACACATTATTATCTTTTCCCATTTTCAATAAGAGTTATAATCAAATTCTTACGTACATACTTAGGAAAAATCATCAAGTTCATAAACACATAACTTACGTATCTTGCATCACATAACAATCCGGCCCTTTATGGAGGGACGCCTCATTTTGGAGTTTACTTTGATTATCCATACGTGATAACGTAACCCGGCCCATTTGCGGGACACAGCGAATTCATAAAAAGTCTTCCCACGGCGTATCGCCGACCATTCGGGACGCGATAAAGTCATGTAAGTCCGCCCATAAGGTATCTTCGCCTACCATTCCGACGCGATAAAGTCATATAAGTCCGCCCATAAAGGTATCCGCCGCCCATTCTCGACGCGATTGTCACGACCCGACCGGCCGCGACTAGTACCATCGGGTACCTCGCCGTATATGTCGAGAATAGCAATGAACATAACACAACACATAACATCATAAAAGGTAATACATATCCGCCACCGATAAGGCCGCTTTCCATAAACATACTTAACCAACGTATTTATAATACAACCGTTCTTATAGCCCAAAACACATAGGTGGCCATGCACTTAAAGATAATAACCGTGGCGGGGCTTCGCCATACCACGAATGTACAAAATACCGTAGCATCGTGGAAATATCCGCATCAATAAATAAGCTTCCGAGGAAATGAGCTTCGACACCTAATAGTGGTCCTAAGAACGAGGATCCTCAATCGCTTACTCCTTACCGCGGATTTAACGCAGCCGGGAAGGGGTCAAGACACAATATGTACCAAGCACGTAAAGTCGGAAAAATAATCGTAATATGATATCATAAGTCTAAAAGCAAGCCGAGTCATGAAAGACGATAAAATACCTTTATCGTGCCTTACTAACAATGAGTGACAAGTATATATGTAGAATCTTTGCGTAAAGTAGGAGGCTCATGATCAAAACAGGTACCTCGCCTGTAGTATCAATAAAACCATCCTACTCGGGACTATTTCACCCGCACGGGTCCCGCGACCCGCATTTAGGTACTCTCAGATCTACTGCACTGGCACGGGACTATTTCACCCGCATAAGCCCATAAGGACTCGCATGAGGTATTCTCGCATCATGGGTAGCAAATCCACTAATGTGGTATAACGATCTGGGACTTTCCTCGATATACTCTTACCCAGGCGGATGGTATAACGATCTTGGCCGCCCTCGATATACTCTTACACTGGAGAAGGTGGTATGACGATCTTGGGGCTTGCCTGCATACTTTTACCCTGGAGAAGGTGGTATAACGATCTTGGGGCTTGCCCCTCAGATATACTCTTACCCTAGCTCAAACCGTCATCACATCATAATCATAAATAAGTTAAGAAAACTTATAACTTCTTATTAGTCTTGTTCATATACCCTCTCATTTTAGTTTACTTAAGGCACTTAACCATATCTATAGTAAAAGAACACCGGGAGTTTAACCCAAGTACTACATACTTCAACTCTCTTGAAAATGACTCTTCTTTATACATAAAACCTTTGGGCAATTGATACCTTAAAATCAATTTGCCTCCCCATATACTTATCTTATTTAGAGTAAATCTCTTCTCATTAACCTTTTATGAAGCTAATAAACCAACTTCCCATAAAGTTGTTATATTAACTCTTATGCTTTAGTAAAATCATATTTTTCCCTTAACTAAGGGAATTATACGTTCTTAAAATGAAACAAGTCATTATATGCTTAAAATGAGTAAGAATACCAAATCTCAGACGTCTACCGTACTACATAGTTTAATCTATTCATGCTCAAGAGATAGGAAAACTTCACATACCTCTTTAGTCAATCCACTTGCTAGGTCCAACTACCGCAAGTAATATTTCAACCTATAATAACCATGATATGTTCATTAACCTCTAATTTCAATGTAGAATAATCTAACTCAAAGCCACTAAATTCTACGGAAAAATCAAGCAAGATTTCCTTTGTTTCTACATACTTTGTCACCTTTCTCAAGGCCGAATTTATCATCCAAATGCAACATTCAAGGCTCAACAATCCAACAATGCAAAGGTGATAACACACCCAAACTAATTATGCCCCACAAGGGACAAGAATTCATTTTAACAAGTTTAAGGTAGTTTTTAGGCTACAACATGCTCACTTGTTCTTTTAACCAATCCTTTCATATCCCAACCACATTTCTCACGCAATCAATCTAAGGGCCTTATTTCCAACTAAAAGTTCTTCCTACTCAACATGCAATACCAAATACCAACTATAAAAGAAGAATAGTTACCTTAGAGCTTTTAGCCAATTTATTCCAACAATTGCTAGCCTCTACTCCAAGAATATCACCACAATAGTCTTCACAAGCTTGTAATAACCTTTCCTTCCTATCACACTTTTCAGATTTTCTTTAGGCTTAGAATTCCTCTTGGAAACTTAGAGAGAAGGAGAGCTAAAGCTTTAGAGAGAGGAAATTAAGATGACCAAGTCTTCAAGACTTGGTCAATATATCATGCACGAAATCAGATGGGGGGGGACACTTGTCACCCTCCCAAGGTCTTATAAAAGAAAAATCTGACTTTACTAAGTTTTTCCTCCCAAAACTAAACCTCCACCGGCTCTGGACTTTCGCCGCGCCTCGCTGGCTCAGCGCCATGAAACCTCCACCGGCTCTGGACTTTCGCCGCTGCTGCTGGCGCCAGCGGGCGCTGAAACTTCGTGACTCGCATTTTTAGGCGCCGCGCTGCCGCTTTGCTCAAACGCATTACCGATCGCTACCGAACTTGTAACTCTCATAACTTTCTACTCCGACGTCCTATCGATTTAGCTGGTTGCGTTGGAATCTAGACTCAACGAACTACGCCCTAGGCCTTTAAAATACTTAGGAACTTCTCAATGAATCGGGTCATAACCCGCCTCAAAGTTGACTAAAACCCGTCCGGAATAATCCGTCAACCTATCCTTTGAAAATTTTAAGTCTTACATGCTTTCGTACGCTCTCATACGTAGGGTCAGAACTACGGGGTATAACAGCGATAAAGTCATATAAGTTTGCCCATAAAAGTATACTGCCCGACCCATTCCTGGGACGCGATAAAGTCATATAAGTCTGCCCATAAAGGTGTACTGCTCGGCCCATTCCTGGGACGCGATAAAGTCATATAAGTCTGCCCATAAAGGTATACTGTCCGGCCCATTCCTGGGACGCGATAAAGTCATATAAGTTTGCCCATAAAGGTATACTGCCCAACCCATTCCCGGAACGCGATAAAGTCATATAAGTCTGCCTATAAAGGTATATTGTCCGGCCCATTCCTGGGACGCGATAAAGTCATATAATTCTGCCCATAAAGGTATACTGCACTGCCCATTCCTGGGACGCGATAAAGTCATATAAGTCTGCACATAAAGGTATATTGCCCGGCCCATTCCTGAAACGCGATAAAGTTTCTTTACATAACATTTTAAACCATTTTTTCACTTCTTCTTAAGTCGTTATAACAACTTCCCATAAAGCTATTATAACAACCTTTTCACTTTAGAGAACTTAAGGCACTTTTATTCCTTATTACTTTAGGGAAAATTAAACTCAAAAGTACTACGTACATACATACTTAAAAAGAATCTTAAAACTCCTTCTCTTTTTAAATCAATAAACTTCTTCTTTTGAAAACTCAAGTTACATTCTCTTTTGAAATCAAGTCTCTTAACTTTTGAAATAATTCATGGCAACCAAACTTTTTAAATCAAATCATTCAGTTATTTAAGAATCAAGTCTCATAACTTGAAAAGTAAAGTCTCATAACCTTTTTAGAAATCAAGGTTCATAGTCTTAAAACTTCATAACATAAACTCTTTTAATTTAAGTAGCATATACTTTTATGAGTTGTGAATATGTTATACTCGTTTATAACGATCTTATTAAAGTAGCCATGATCTAGAAAATGTAATACAATTTTGTCTTATCTTAGTTTCTATGCAGATGGATAATTCTACTCATTTTAGTATAATTGATTGTCGATACATTTTTATTAATGTTGCAATGGCTTGTTCGATACTTATTCTCATTAGTGCAGTAAATTAGCAAAATCACCTCGACTCCACACACTTCCTAACGACTCTTACCAACATCCCCCATAAGACTTGGTAAGAACTTAGGATAACTTAGACATACCTTTTACATAGAGTAAATCAACATGTGTACCTCTTAACTTCTAAGAGTAGAAGAAATCATGAAATAACACCACATGTATATTTCATACATAGAACATGTCAAAAGAAGGAAGAGGTTCACATACCTCGCGACGATTATCGACAAGTAGCAAAATGCTCCAAAGTACTTCAACCTTGTTAGCTATTCCACCCTTCAAGTAGAATACGCTATACGTAGTACTTCAACCTATGATAACCATAACATGCCTATTAACTCCTAGCTTATCAACGTGGAATAATACTAAGTGCTAGGTCTCTTATTCTACAGAAATTTGGGCAGCACTTCCTTTGTTTCTACGTACTTTTCTACCTTTTTCAAGGCCCGAAATCAATAGCCAACATACCACATTTAAGGCTCAACAATTCAGCTAACCAAAGGGGATTACACGCCTTAACAGGACGTGTAAAATTCTGCCCCACAATTAATACGAAACTGTCCAAAAATTAAGGCAAATTCTCGGCTAAAAATGTGTAACAACATAAAGTTTATTCCAATTCCTTTTCAATACAAATTGTTATTCTAACATGTTATATAGCCTCAAACGATTATAACAACTATAATCCCTTCTTTCTATAACATGCGACGATCGTAACTAACAATTAAATTGAATTACAATCTTAATGGCTAACATGAACTTTTCAGATTTAGGCTTCCAAAATTCCATAACACTTATCAAACTTCATAATATATATCACATGATCATTTCTAACTTACCATAACATGAAATCTTCAATCACAATAGTAAGACAAAAATTTATACCTCAATAAGCCCAAATCCAATCCAGGATTCAAAGTCGATCCTTAGCAACCTTAACTCCTCTTCTTGACGTTCCAATCCGCTATTTGCAACCCTAAGAAGCCTGTGAAGAACTCCTCTTCTATTTCCAACTTCAAAGTTGAAGAACACCTTAGGTTTTCACCTTGCGACTAACGTAAAAACGTGGTTTTTTCGGGATCTTTCTATTGAGATATCCTTATAATACCCCTAGGAACCTTGGGTTTAAGTATTGGGAATTATGGACAACAAACGAAATTTTTTGTGTGTGGGATAGAGCTAATGCCGAGAGCTCACATTGAGAAAGACAAGTCTTGCCAATTTTTCTAAGTGTTGGAAATGATCTAGTCTTGCACTAGTAGTAGTATTATATAAGGAAACCAATGGCTAGGATTAAAACATATGGATGGCTAGGATTGAGTCAATAATGTCAAGCTCCACTTTTCTAGTTGACTTGGTCCATTTTTATTCATCCCACAAGCCCATGTGGAGGATGACACGTGTCGCCCTCCCATTGGTGTAAAATATTTCGTTTCACGAAATTTCCATAATTGGTCAAAATATCGAAAACCTTGTGGGCCCCACAAATACGTAAAATTCCTCGGGTGGGCCCCACGTATCCAACTTTGAAAATAGAATTCCATAATTCCGATAAATTCCAACAGTCTCAAATAAAAAGTTCTGAGAACCCAATTCTCATTAACGAACAATTTTTCCTTCCCGAGGTTCGTAAGATTTTTCCTTGGAAAACAATTTTTTCTTTCGTTCAAATTTTTTAAGTCTTGTTTCCTTACGTATCTTCTCTTAAACATATTACGGGGTGTAACAAGTTGGGTCAGGCCTTCAGTTGTCTCAACATGCAACAGCCTGACAACAACTGATACATGGACTCCGGAGCCACTTCTCACCTCACCCGATCTGCATGTAGTATTCCCAAACTATTTGGTTTAAAGCATCCTCAATTTATGACAGTTGGTAGTGGCCACCACATTACAGTAAAGGGTTATGGTACATCCTACACACCACCTCCTCATCCATTTTCCCTTCAAAATACCCTATATGCCCCACATATGATTAAGAATCTAATCATTATCCGCAAATTCACTCGTAATAACTCTGTCTCTGTTGATTTTGACCCTTTTGGTTTCACTGTGAATGATCTTCATACGGGGACACCTCTTACGAGATGCAATAGCACGGGGGATCTCTATCAATTCACTCCTACCTCCGCTGATCTAGCTCTCACATCTCTCTAGTGCCCAAAATATACATAAGTCTGGAATGCAAAGATTTGTTCCATAATAACTGGCTCCGGAACAAGAGAGCTCCTTAGCAGAGGGTAGATGTCTTAAACTGGAGGGTCACCTAACCGATCACCTGTACCTGCGGGCATTAACGTAGCCACCCCGAGGAGAGGGGGGTCAGTACGAAATAATGTACTGAGTATATAAACGTGAAATACTGTAAATAAGATCATAACTATGTTATGTAAAGTAGAGAGTCAACTGTCATAAGAGACTGAGAGTCATACCAGTAATCATGAATGTTTAACCATATAATCATCAAATATAAGTAAATGAATAAACTGCCCGGCCCATTGGTGAGGGACGCGGTGAAATATCTTATCACGGGTATTCGCATCATGGATGCATGTCCGTGGAATCATCATATATGTATACATAAACTGTCCGGACCTCTGGTGAGGGACGCGGTGAATCATCCTGATATATGTGCATGAATCTGTCCGACCCGGGACGCGGTTAAGTGGAATGGTAATACTTTGCACGAGTGGATATCATGAGCAACTATATGTAATTTTAAATTATCTCTTGACTCTCAATAAAATCATTAATTGAACTTCTTACTAGAAAGTCACATGTACTTCTCGTAACTCATATTGCTAAGAATTAGACTGTGAAGAGATCATGTACGTCCGCCGTATATTCACTTTGTATAAGATGCATGTCAAATGAAAGAAGTAATAATTCACAAAATCATGTCAAAAGAAGGAAGAATAGACTTACATACCTTTTAAGCGAACTAATCAACTTAATGCTAAGATATGCCTCGTCTAGTATGTCAACTTATAACAATGATAATACGTTCGTCGATTCTACTATCCCTAACGTAAGTTATATCGAATAGCGACTTCCTATTTCTATAGAAATTTGGGCAGCATTTCCTCTGTTTATGTGCGTATCCACAATTTTCCAATAATCCAAATCAACCAACAATTCAAATCCAACCAACAATCCAAATCAAACCAATAATCACTATCATTTCAATATGTAGTCAAAATTATCTCAAACATTCCATTTACGTCGTTAGTGCGCATACCTTCTCTTTGTAATTATTCCATTTAACAACTTCAATAACCAAGGCAACTACTACATTTATTTCTCATAGTAGTCAATCATTTAGTTACGTTAGAATTATTCATGGGAGCAATCCAATCTTCTAACAACATCGCTCATTCAAGAATATAAAATTAACACTTTAATCCTTTCAAGGCATGTATAGGTAACTACCTCAATACATATGCGTATTTGTAACTTATATTTAAACACTAATTCAGCTCGTAATACATTACCATAATGTTCAATAATTTCCATCAACTTTTTGGTCATATCAACATGTTGTAATTCCAAAACTTCCCCTTTTAATTCTTAAAATTCCAATTCCTCTTGTAATTCCTTCATAAAATAATTATCTCTTAATTATCAAGGCTACGTCTCCATTCGCAACATGCGATTAGTGATAAGAATTTCATCACAACATTCCAATCCGATGCATATAAAGTAGTCTTCAAATTGGTCCGACAAAATAATTCCATAACTCTTTCAAATTCAATTTCATATTTCAACATTCTTATATAAACAATTTACAACCTAAATCTCAATGTTTCCTTCCAATTTGTAGCATGCAATTAGCAACCATAACACAACACTTCAACTACGACAACATGCAACTTCAATTATAGCGTGGAAGGAAGAATTTTCATACCTTAATTTAATCCCCAAAACAGTCCCGATTTTTAGTCACTGCTTCGTCAGCTGAACTTGTAATGTCCATAACTCTCTACTACGGTGTCCTATCGATGAGTGGTTTGTTGCTTTGGAAACTAGACACGACGGACTTTATTTTAGGCTTTTCAAACACCCAAAAAAAACCCTAATATACGAGGAGATATACCGCTCCAAAGTTGAATAAAATTTTGCCCAGCAGTCCCGATTTTGCCACTGTTTTCGCTTTAATTTTTTGCTTCAATTTTACACTTCTTCAATTTCAACTCGACATGAAACAATTCGATAATGTTACTCCATCATTTCTATGTTTTCTTCTTGCTAAAATTTCATAAAAAATGTTGAAAAACCTAGCCTCAATTCTCGGCCAGCAGGCCCACGACAACCCACTGTTTCGGTTCAATTTTCTTGCTTATAATTGTAATAATAATTAATCTAGGGAGATGATGATAACTTGACTTCAATTCTTGGCTAAGGATAGTATAATTTTTCGGATTGGCATTTGAGAGAAAGAGATGAAGTTTGGTATTTAAGAATGAGGTTGAGATTGGAATGAAAAAAAAAGGGTTTGGGTCTTTTAAAATGAAAATCTGAAAATAGTTTTTCAAGACTTACACATTGGCCCTCTTTAATGCCCTTTTTGTTAAAACAACCCCAAGTGATAAATCTTAATCTCCCCCTTCAATTAATCTCAACACTCGTTGCCTTAAATTCTTTTCGTCGTATCTATATACCTTACTAACCCATAACGGAAATTATATATGTATATATACCACCATTACTAAAGAATTTTTCTACGCATTCGCTATTACCAATAATTAATCCGTATTAGCACGTAAAATATATTTAAATTTGATAATTGGAAATCTTAATCCTTAATGGCGTTCTTAATTATTGTCTTAATTTACGAGGTGTAACATCTTGATCATCCAGGAGCCCCAGTTTTTAACTTTCTTAGAGGCAATAATTTCATTACTTGTAATTAAACCGCTTCACCGATGGTCGGTTGAACCGACCTGCAGGATTACGGGTTGGGGTTGAGTTGGCCTCACCAACCCGCACGGGTTAGATAAAAACCCGATAAGGCCGGACGGTTAGATCCAGAACTAAAACCGTTACATTCTGGTTAACCTGGCCCGATCGACAGAATACAAAAAAATTAAAAAAATCAGACAATAACCCAAACAGTATTGTTACCGTTGGGAGGGGGTGGGGTGCCAACGGTCATTTCGACCGTTTGGCTGCATTTTTTTAATTTTTTTTGTTTTTTTGTTTTGTTTATTATTTTTTTAATTACATTTTTACCCTTTAAAAAATCTATAAAATCTCTACATTTTTTTCATTTTTATCACACAACATTTCTCTCAATTCTCTTATTCTCAATTTCTCATACTCTCTTAATCATCTTTATTATCAATTCTCAAGTTATTATTATTATTAGTTTTCAAATTCAAAGTAGCAAGACGCAAGACTTCGAGCTTCGAGTTTCAATTGAATTCTGAATCCCGAAGTTTGGTACACTCGTTTCATTCTCTAATTATTTTATTAAATTGTCATATTTATTTGTTGATTATTTAAATATTTTATAATGTCTTTGCTAAGGGGAATTGAGTCGGGACTGCGCCGTAAATTTAGTTCAAGGGGTAAACAATATATAGGTTCTTCATCATCTAATCAAAATATAGATTATGATCAAATGCAAGAAGATTTTGGAATAGAAGATAATGAATATGATAACGTTCAATTAGATAATATTGTTGAACTTGAAGACAATGAACCTCCTACACCTTAGTGTTCCTTTCAACGCTGGTACCGCTAGTGGTAGTCGAGTCGCACCTCCTTTACCGTAACTAGTAGCGAAAAAAAGGAGTAAAGTGTGGCTCTTTTATGATAAAGTTGTAGACCGATAGAGTTAGATGTAATATTTGTGGGAGAACTTATAAACATAAGCATGGGTGCGACGGGGACGGGCAATATAGGTAGACATATAAAACACGATCATACGACACAATGGAATGCTGTCTCTGATTTAGAACCCGGTCAACAACAACTTAATCCATTAACTGGGGGGTGGCTAAGTACGATCCAAAAAAGGATCGCATTGAATTAACAAAAATGATTGTCGGAGGTTGTTTACCTTTTTCTTTTGCTTCTTCTTCATATTTAATTACATATATTCAAAGAATATATAATCCTTTTTTTAAAGGTGTTCCTCGTAGTACTACTAGAGCCGATATTTTTAGACTTCATAATGATTATGTTATTTTTTTGCAATATTTGTTTGCTAACCTTCCATGCCTAGTTAGTTTTATTTCAGACATTGGACATGCTTTAAACGGTTATGATTATTTAACAATTACTTGTCATTGGATTGATGAAAATTTTAGAATGGAAAACGATATTGCTTGCTTTGCGTATTTACGAAGATCAAAGTCATACTGGAAAATATATAAGCGAAACTATTTGTTCTTATGCCCAAAAATATAATCTTTATAATAAAATACTTTGTGTATCATTCGATAATGCATCTAATAATATTGCTGCTGTAGATCTTTTAAAAGCGGAAGTACAACCACCACTTCCTCATATATTTCATGTTCGTTGTGCTTGTCATATTTATAATTTAATTGTTAAAAGTGATCTTGATTTATTTTCACTTGAAATAAAACTTGTCAAAAAAGCTGTTGGAGTTATTCAGGGTAATAATAGGAAAAATATAATTATAGAATTTAAAGAAAAATGTAAACAATTTAATTTGAGACCTAAATTCATGCCAGAAGAGATTATTACACGGTGAAATTATACTTATTTATTGTTAAAAGAATGTTATAAGTATAAAGACCCCATAACACATGTTGCAAATGCGCATTGTAAGAACGTGATGTATATGTTAACCGACGAACATTGGAAATCAATTGGTGAACTTTTAAAAAATTTACGTAAATTTTACGCTGCTACTGTTGAATTTTCAGGATCTTATTATCCAACAGTTTGTAATGCTTTAGCTCATATAGCTGAAATTTCATATTTACTTTATGGTTTAAAATCAAATGTAAAATATAAAGATGCAGTTACACTTATGTTTGAAAATTTTAAAAAATATTTCTTCCCTATTCCTGATATTTATTGTATTGGTGCAGTCTTAAATCCTTCTATTAAAAAAGTAGATTGACATAATTTAATATGTAGTTTATATACTTATATGTAAGTAGGTGAAATAGAAACTCCATCTTCATTTGATTGCATAAGTACACTTGATACTAATTTAACTACATTATATGAATATTATGCTACATTACATGATAACAACAACTCTGCTACTAATATTCCTTCTAGTTCTGCTTCTGTGTCTACACCTTCAGGATTCAATGAAGATGACGATGAAGAAGAATCTTTAGACATATGGAGCATTTTTACAACACAAGCAAGCACAAGTCGATCTTGCGATGAGATGCAATTTTATTTGCAAAAGCCAACGGAGCCGAAGAAAAGTTTTGACCCTTTACAATGGTGGCAGGATAACAAAAGACAATTCCCGGTACTTGCAGCGATGGCCCGAGATGGTCTTAATGTGTCGATCTCAACAGTGGTTTCTGAAAGTGCATTTAGTCAAGCACGAGATCAAATAGGAGACACACGTCACTCATTTGGTGGAAGCACATTAGAAGTGTTAGTCCGCTTAAGGGATTGGATCAGATCAGAGAGAAGAAATCAAGGATGTGGAGACGTTAATTCTCCGGAAGATGAAGAAATAGACAATATTTTGGAAGGCGGGAGCGGAGGCGGGACTGGAATTAATACTCCAGATTTAGAGGCTATGGAGCATAACCAATTCAATCAACCTATAGATTACGAAGAACTTGCAAGAAGGATGCATAATATGTAAATAAAATTATTATTACTTCATTGTGTACTCTTATTAACATTATGAAAGTTCAAAAGTTTACATCTTATCATTAGTTTTAATTTTACTATCTATTTAGTTGTTAATCTGTTATTACTTATTTGTTAACTTATATCTACTAATCTAATAAATTAATAAAATTATAATTACAATATAAAGTATAACTATAACAGTACTATAAAGTAAACTATAAAATAAAGATAAAGTTATAAACTATAAACTATAAACTATAAACTATAAAGTATAAAGTTATAAACTATAAAATAGAAAGTTAACTTTAAAGTTTCAATTTTAATATATAAAACTATATTATATACTATATTATTATATTACATATTTAAATTGAATTTAGTTTACATTATAGAAAATAAATACTAGAAATTAAAAAAAAACTGCCTACTCGCATCTTGACCGGCACGCCGACTGAATCCGAATGAACCTGACCGATTGGCCCAGAGTCGTGAACTGACCGGTTGGTCTTAGTCAGTGAACCGACTGCATTTGCCTCATGTTAGACAGGTATACTTGTAATGGGAAGCTTGCCCAAAACTGTGTTTCTTATTCTTTAGACAAACATACTCGTCTTCCGTTTAAATAATCTACTAGTGTTACTTTTGCACCCTTTGATATTATACATGCCGATTTATGGACATCACCTATTGCTAGTTCTCTCGGTCATAAATACTATCTTATCCTTCTAGATGATTTTTCTCACTTTGTTTGGTTGTATCCTCTCAAATTTAAATCGGAAGTGTTTGTCAAATTTCTTGAGTTTCGAACATTCATCCAAACACAATTTGAAAAATGTCTAAAATATTTTCAGTGCGATAATGGTCGTGAATTCAATAACTCTATGTTTCACCATTTTTATACCAATAATTGCATGGTTTTTCTCTTCTCCTGCCCTCACACCTCACCACAAAACGGTAAAGTTGAAAGAATCATCTGCACCATTAACAATATGATTCGCATCCTATTGATTTATGCCTCCCTCCCTCCATTCTTCTGGGTATATGCTGCTAAAATGTCAGAATACATTCTCAATATTCTGCCTACTAGCACGCTTCACAACATGACCCCTACTGAAATCCTCTACAATAGAGTCCCCTCCTATGATCGTCTACGGATTTTCGGTTGTCTGTACTATCCTAACCTTAGCTCTACCGCCCCTCACAAGCTCGCTCCTAGGTACACTACATGTGTCTTCCTAAGCTTCCCACCGAACCATAGGAGTTATCTATGCTACGACCAGTCCACTCGTCAAATCCACATCTCTCGTCACGTCACATTCGACGAGACCATATTCCCGTTTCCGAATCTTCAGAAATTCCAAAAACCGAATTACTCATTCCTTGACGAATGTACTATCTCTCCCATCATCATTGATTAGCTTCTCTCTTCTGACTCGTTGACAGCGCCGCAACCCAGTGTTGAGGCGCCGCGGCGCCATATTTCCAAAGAGGTCTGTTCTCCCAACCCGTCGACAGCGCCGTGGCCCAGTGATGAGGCGTCGCAGCGCCATATCTCCAGAGAGGTCTGTCACTCCGACAGCGCTGCGACGCTCGATCCAGTCTCCATGGTGCCTCCGACGGCTTTGCCCTCACCTTCTCCTCATCCAACCCTACCATCAGTCTCAACCCTCCCTACTCAGCCATCGCCGACTTCCACTGTCCCCACTCATCAAATGGAAACTCGTGTCAATCATGGAATCTTCAAACCCAAAGTCCAATTTAACTTGTCTGCCCAAATCATTTCTCCAATTCCAAAGAATCCTATTTTGGCTAAACAAGACCCTAATTGGAATGCGGCTATGTCTGAGGAATTCAATGCTTTAACTAAACAACACACATGAAATCTAGTACCTAGACCTGAGGGGGTGAATGTGATTCGTTGTTTGTGGCTATTTCATCACAAATTCAGAGACAGTGGAGATCTTGAGAGGTATAAGGCACGACTTGTGGCTAATGACACAAATCAGCAGGAGGGCATTGATTGTGGTGAGACCTTCAGCCCGATTGTCAAACAGGCTACCATTCACACAGTTTTGAGCATTGCCATGGGCAAACACTGACCGATCCATCAGCTTGATGTGAAGAATGCATTCTTACATGAGGATCTGAGAGAGACAATCTACATGCATCAGCCACCAGGGTTCACCCATCCAGCAGTTCCTCACTATGTGTTCCGTCTCCGTAAGTCACTATATGGCCTGAAACAGCCCCCACCCCCCGTGCGTGGTATGATCATTTTGCCAGGTATATCTTGCAGATTGGGTTTGTATGCAGCAAGAGTGATACATCACTATTCATTTTTCATCGAGGTAGTAGCTCTGCTTACTTATTACTTTACGTGGATGATATTGTTCTTACTGCCTCCTCCGATGGATTGAAAAATGAAATTATTGCCTTGCTTAAGTCCGAATTTGCAATGACTGATTTAGGGAAGTTGAGTTACTTTTTGGGGATATCAGTGACCAGGTCTGCCAACCATATGTTCTTGTTTCAGCGTAAGTATGCAGGTGAAATCGTGTACAGGGATAAGATGGCGAATTGCAAAGTTTCACCTACTCCAGTTGATTCGAAATCTAAGCTTAGTGTTATGGATGGTGCTCCAGTCTCCGACCCTACTCTGTATAGGAGCCTTGCAGGTGCACTTCAGTATCTCACATTCACAAGGCCTGACATTGCTTATGTTGTTCAGCAGGTATGCCTCTTCATGCATGCCCCCAGGAAGTTTCATTTCACTGCTCTTAAGTGTATCATCAGATACATTAAGGGCACACTTGATTATGGTTTGCACCTATACCCCTCTGCACCAAATAGGTTGCTCTCTTATACGGATGCAGATTGGGCAGGGTGTCCGGACACGCGACGCTCCACCTCCGGCTTTTGTGTATTTTTAGGAGATAATCTGATTTCTTGGTTTGCCAAGCGACATGATACCCTATCTGTTCCAGTGCAGAGACTGAGTACAGAGGCGTTGCAAATGTGGTAGATGAGATTTGTTGGCTCAGAAATTTACTGTTAGAACTTCAATGTCTTTTGCGTCAGGCATCTATTGTGTACTGTGATAACATCTCTGCCATCTATCTGTCTCATAATTCGGTTCAACATCAGCGAACCAAGCACATTGAGATAGACCTACACTTTGTTCGTGAGAAAGTTGCGCTAGGCCATCTCATAGTGTTACATGTTCCCTCATCCTATCAGTGTGCAGATATATTTACCAAAGGACTTCCCAGACAGTTATTTCTTGACTTCAGATCCAGTCTCAGCGTCTGGCCTCCTTCCGCTCTGAATGAGGGGGTGTGTAAACGTGTGCAACATAGTAGTAACAATATTCCCTACCTATAATTAGAATATTTTCATATATTATGTAAATATAATTATGGTAAGACTAGGATTCCTCTTTTGTATAGGCTTAGGATTCCTATTGTATAAGGGATGAATATTGTACTCTATATATACTTTGATATTAATGAAAAGACTCTTCGAGGGAGATTAATATCATCTTCCTTATGATTTAACCATATGCAAAAATGAACAATATGCAAATAACTATTTTCGTGTAACATACATATAAGAATATGGTAGCATTCTTGGATTTTTTGTTGAAAGTGTAACGCATGATCAAATGAAGTCTAACTTGTGTAAACGATTCAATAGATATTCATATGACTACTTATGGATTTCTCGAGCGAAGAACCTGACTTGCTCAACCGGACGAGGAGTTCTACAAGACCATATAAATGTTCAATACGATAGGAACACTACCACATGGAAGGAAAAACTGAACATCAAGTAGACGATTAGAGAATTCACGACGTTTCAACCTTATGAATTTATATAAGAAAAGGAACATGTGGTAGGAGTTCCCGTCGAAGGAGACAAATATGTCATGGACATCTGTACTTACTATTCTATGATTCTCTCTTGATACTTTCGGAACATGTACACTAGTCCCCTGAATTATCTTATTCTCGTGGAAGTCTTAGAATGACTATATCTAATAAATTTATCTTTATAATAATCTATAATCCAATAGCTATACTTTGGAAACTATCAACATAATTCATCTTAAGTAGTATACTCTAACCCAATGATGATAACTTGGAAACTCGGTCCTAGGAGTGGAACAACTGGATGAAGTGTCGATCCATAAACATATGACATAACTCTTTAGTCGACTCGTGAAACTGACAACATGGAACTAACGTGCTTTAATAATCCTTTACATCTATAGCTCGCATATGAGAAATAATAAACTGAAGGCGTGCCGTAGCGGTGAAAGCAAGAATAGTCTTACATTTCTTGGCTCAATTTCCAAATGACTATGATGAGTCACTTTCTCCGATAGATACCTAACCAGTTTAAGAAGGGTTAATATCAACATGACAATAGCTCTACCGAATACTATAGTTATACCAACAATATCATCAAACAATCAAAGAACGATGAGCTCACGAGACTATAATCCAATGATGTACTTCACACCCGACCTCCTTTTACAACAACCAAGCTCTACAAGAGCTACCTAACCCCATCCTGATCTTTATACCATATACAAATAACCCTTAATGGCTTAATACAACTATTACAACTCAAACTTGCGGCTTCTAATCATGTTGTTAACAAGTACACACCTTAGATGCTCGTATGGGCTCGTGGAAGGTCGTAAACGACAGATCGAACTTGGATCGCATTCTTTAAAGCTTCCTAGCCGTTTTAGTCGGTTTCGTACACGCAATGGATTTTGAAAATTTATGTTTCAAATCCGACTTTCGGTCAAACTGTAGTATTATTATATGATGTAAAATAAACACAAAGCAATAATGTAATACTTCGACAGAAGACTTACATTTTGGAGATAGAAATCCGAAATCTGGAGTTTTGTGTAGTCTGAGGGTGCACACACAAACGTTCCTCGATTTGCAAGTTTCTTGAAAAATTTAATGTAATTGCTAAGTCTAGAATGCTAGAGATTCCACAGAGCTTTAGAAGAGATTAAGTCTCTTGCTTGGTGTGTTGAAATGAGAGGGGGAAGCCCTCTATTTATAGTAGAGAATAGAGGCTTTAGGGTTCCATGGGCCAGACCCAGCAGAAAACCGGATGGGTCAAATTCGCATCGCTGACGCGCTACTGCATAAATAACGCCAGTGGCGCTAATGGCGTCAGCGAATCGTGGCGCCGCCCTATTTTTCTGCTCTTTCCCATTTCTATTGTCCCGGTTATCAACCGAACATATATATATATAATCTCTTTCTAATTACATCCTTCAATCGACGGAACATTTGACTTAGTGTTACCCTTCAGGCCTTTACATATCGACACTAACAACATTCTTCACAGAACTCCTAGACTGCGCCGGAAGACGAACTCAATATGTAAAGTTTAGCTATACTAAACATGTGAATTGAACCTATATGTGGGAAGATAGAAATCCTTCCATTCACGACACACTCAATCAAGCTTAGAATTTGTTAAGTGTTTATCCAAATGGCTTGATCATTATATCTCATCTATATTAGTCGGCAACAGGACCATATCAAAGATATGTCCATTGCGTTGGCCAACGACTTAGTCAACCTAATATCTTATGAGTAACTGAGTGTTCTTTCGAATATACATTCAAGGAATGAATCATAGTCTTGGCTCAACTACCACATTTAATCCACTTCGTAACGTACCCAAAACAAGCCGCGTCTCAACCTATAAGACATTTGAGCTTAGGACATGATCAAAGTACATTACTCCGTAAATAAGGTGAGTATCGACCTCAAGTCTAAGGACTACTATCTCCCACACATCAATGACACTTTAGACATATAACAAATAGTGCATCAGTAGGGTATACCAATACTTCAATAAGTATCCATGCGTCCATCACGAGTTGCCATAACTCGTAGCAAGTGATACAGACTACATCCCATAAGGATATGATGCAGGCCACATGTCGACGTATCACATATCATCGATATCCCAATCTCGATGATCATCAGTCGAGGCAATTTAAGAGTTACGTTATACTATTAATTCTCACATCATTAATAAACATGTAAACTCTAGGAATGCATTTATAGAATATTATAAACAATCAACTAATAATTCAACAAATGCAAATACCATAATATTAATCATCATTAATATATAAGTATGAATGTGTATAAAGTACATTTTGTCATAATACAGATTGTCTAGGACATACATATAATTTCACCTAACACCTTACTTCATAATGAATTTATCTCCTACTAGCTAGGATCCGGAGGAACCGAGGTTATAATCATGAAATCATGGAAGAGATCTTCATACTAAGTTGGAATATACTTACTTGACCCTTGGAAATGGAGAGGAGAAGAGAGCTAGAGAGGATTTCCCCCCAATAATTTACCCAAGAACTTTACCAAATGAATTCCCAAAATTCACGTTTCAACTTATACCCACCATCACCTCACCATAGCTCGCGGTGCATGGTCCAACGCGACCAACATGGTCAATATGGAGCTCGCGTCGCGAGGTCCTTTTTGTCCTGATCAGTTCGTCGTCGAATACTCTAACTTTTTGCTCTGATTCCATATCGATGAGCGGTTTACAACATCTGAAACTAGACTCGTCGACCTTCGATTTGATAGGTACACCCTTAACTCCAAATACATAAGGAGAAAGCTCTGAAGAAACTAATCCATATTCTAATGGATTTTAAATCTTAACTTTTGATGAACCTTCATCAACTTCTCTATCGCAACCCGATATGCTTCAAACCTTTACGCAAGACTAACTTATGACTCAAATACTTCACACTGCGGCCTACTTAGAACGACGAGCACTTCTAATCCTACCTCGAAGATACGAGTCATTACAAAAGAATTGTATTATAGCCAGTGGCGGATCCACTAAAAGCATGGTGGTGCAGTTGCACCACCAGTTTTTTTTTTATATACAAAACGACGTCGTTTTATACTAAAGACTATTAGCGATGATGTTATTATGGAACATTTTCAACAATGGACTCTAGACGATTTTCTTTGTAAATGTAAGAATATTTATTATTTGCATGACTTTCTTTATATATTGTTTTAATATAACTAGTCTGTCTGTTTGCTACATTGGTCTCTTGATAATATTCGTAATTTCATTTTTTTTGCTTCGTACATTGCCTCGCAATTTATTTTTTTTGCTACGCAAAAAAATATTAGTTCGTATGTTTGCACCACCAGATTTTGTTGCCTGGATTCGCCACTGATTGTAGCTTGAAATCTTTCCCTAAAAGTTAGCACATTTTCTTGTGGAATAAGGTTTTTCTTCTTTTATAAATAGGAAGCTTTCTTACCTTGGTTGCATCAATATATTACTGAGAATAATAAGTATCTCTGCAGTTCTCTCCGTCTCTTCTTTTCTTTATTATTGTTATATAACACTTCAGCTTTAATTTATTTTGCTAATGTTTGATTTTTCTAGAAAATCTTTCTTATTAAAAAATATCAATCAATTTTTATAATTAACATGACTTTACGTAGAAAATATTAGTAAGGGTCGTTTGGTAGTTGATTTGAGTTAGGTAGGGAATTGATATGAGTGAATCTATAGAAAATTGATATGAAAGAATCTATATAATATTTTATGCAGGGTTTAGCTATTTATCTATTAGTTATTTCATTTTCTAGATATTGACCCCTAAGAGCATAATAAAAAATATTAATCTCAATTTTTGTTGTTGAAGGAAAAGGAGTTCCAAAAAAGGGAACGTCGCCTAGGAGTTTCGAACTTTCGCGGGAAACCCATGTACGCCTTAACCACTCGGCCAAAGCAACGTCTGTTTTCTACCCATATGACTCATGAAAGGAGGTAGACCTTCAGTGTCAACTTGAGGAAATTGCCTACCAAATCTGGATTTCGGACAGTGGTGGGGAAACACATAAATGAGTTCATGCCATGACGATCTATATGGAAGACCAGTTTAGTTGATGCGTTCCTGTTGAGAATGAAGAGAAATCTTTTTTGACTTGTCTATATTTTATGTGAAAATACATTTATTTAGACTCAAGTTGATTAGATGACTTTCATTTTCTTTGTACCGCCTTTGGTCTTCGCCCGTTTGATAAAATTGCCGACTGGTGAGAACGGTTAATTTTTTTTGCTAGTACCAAAGTAATAATAAAAATGAGAACGCTATCACTAAAATGGACCACACTACCTCGCCTCGCCTTGAAGACGTTTGGAACCCTTTTGTTGATCTCGAGACTCATGGCACACACTTGACCGTTTGTCTTAGAAAGTTCAACTCACGTGAAAGAGATTTTTTTAAGACTTCGTAAATCATCACAATCATTGTCGTTTCGATGAGTTCACATAGCAACAGAACAAAAAAGGCCAACGACCAGTGGGCCCACTGTCTTCTACTTCTTCCTCTTATGAAGAAAACGCATCGTTTTTGTCTTTCCCCAATCACAAAAAAGTGACCAAATGTCCACCACCGCACCTCCGCCACAACGCCACCACACTTTCTGGTGTCACGAATGTGACATGGGCGTCTTTCTCCTCCACCCAACCCCTACTAATCCTCGTTGCCCTCACTGCCATTCCGATTTCCTCGAGCAAATGGACTCTTTTACCCCTACACTTCTTCCCCAATTCCCAAATCACCCCACCACTTTCACTCCCTCCGATGACAACTTCCTCCTTGACAGTCCTTATCTCCACCGTTTAATCCACCATCTCACCACCACTAACGACGCACCCACCGCCGATCCTCACAACAACCCGGCTTCCAGAGCAGCCGTCGATGCACTTGAAATACTTCGAATTAACCCTACCATGCTTGAGAATGATCCGGTTATTCCTTGTCCTGTTTGCAAAGACAACTATTTACTGGACATGATTGTTAAAGTGTTGCCCTGCAAACACATGTATCATCCTGATTGTATCTTACCGTGGTTAGAAATGAATAATTCCTGTCCAGTTTGTAGGTTTCGGTTACCCACGGAGGAAGATGAAGTTTGCGGTAGAGGTCAGAATTTTATAAATGCAATTAGGTTGGAAGAGTTGCTGGGTGAGCAAGAGGATATGTTTGGGTTTAGGCGTACCCTTAGACGCGTTGCGAGGAGGCATCAGCTGGATAGGGAGAATCCGACTGGGGGAGGTGACAGTTTGGAGTTTCTGCTTTCGCCTACTCAGATTGGCCAGGCGGGTCAAGGAGGTGGGGTTGTTGCTAGGGCTAATAGTGTGGAGACTGTATCAAGTTGGCCGCATTGGCCAGTGGAAAGTGGCAGTGAAGATGAAGTAGGTGAAGGGGATACTGTTGTCAGGTCTTGAAATTGAGCAATATTGAGGTATGCTAGATTGTTTTCTGCAGACATTGCTTATGTATTTTGGCTTAACAGTACAATGTTGACTGTTCGTTCTATGTGAATGTCTTTTTTTTTTATACTGGTAACATTTGAATGTTCTTCGTATAAGAAAACTTGATATGTTTATTCTCTTTATGGTCTAATTGGTTATGATCGATCAACAACAACAACAACATACCCAGTGTAAGTTACTTCTAGCCTATGTGGACAGATGAAGTGCTATTTATGTATATGAGCATCTTTTGGTCCCATTTGGTGCACATATGTAATTGGGACATATCTTTATTATGTTTCAATTGTGCTTCAACTCTGCATCTAGGTTTGATTGTACTTATAGTATTCGAGAATGCGACATTTCTATCCTTTGGTAATGAGGACCTATAAATAATGGAAGCTGCAAAAAGTTGGTATACGGGTGATAGCGGATAATTTGAAGCTAATCTACCAAAGGTGAGTAGCTTGACATGTATAACCATGAAACCAGAGGAAGTGGTTCAGTACCATTGTTTTTCAGTACCCTTATCCAATTAGGGGGATAGAAATGGATTATATTTAGGACTACATGCTTCATAATTTGTTTGGATAGCATGCTTTCTGGATGTAAATACAGGCGCACAAGGAAATTAGAATAGCTATGGGTTGTAGGTTCATAAGCTGTAGTTTGGCAAGTTGTGGAAGTATGCATTTCCTGTTCTCTGAAGTATGTAGAGCTCTTACTCTGATAAGAGCTTGTGTTTCGAAATACTAATTCAGCTTAGGCACAATAATAAGTGTTCAAAAGTCAAGATAACTACTGTTGTTAATGTTAGAATATATCTAGGTTAGTAGTATGATATATTCTTATGGTTGTGTCATAAATTGGCATCTTGGTAATTAGGGAAGTTTCATCAGTCTAAACTTTCCTTACTCTATAAAGTCTAAAAATTCCTTATATTTATACAGTTAGGCCCCTTATGTAAGGTGCCTTCTTTTATGTTGTTATCGATTAATTTGAAAAAGAGTTTTCTCTTTATTTTAATTTTTTATTGGTAAAAGTATTGAATTAAAGAGCAGTAAACTGCTGCAAAGTATTTACACAGGAAAGCCTCATTACAGGTTGTGTAATGAGTTCAGAAACTCTATCATGGCCTCCAAATCATTTGCAATTGCCATGTTACACCAATAAAATAATAAAGAAATGCATCTGTTAATGCTGATAACAGATTCCTTTGTGCTCTAAAAAATTCTTGTATTCCCTTCTTTCCAGATGATCCTCCAGACGGTGACAGCCATCATATTCCTTATCTTCTGCTTGTCCTTCCCCAGCCTTTTCAAGTACCAACATTTTAGGAGCTCAGTAGTTGTCCTAACATTGCCCTGCTAATCCCTATAGTATTCAAATAAAAAATGCCAGACGTATGTGGTGAAAGTGCAGTTAATGAAAAGATGGTTGATATCCTCATTCTGCCTTTGACACAAAGGACACCTGTTGCAGATATTGATCCCCCTTTTCTTTAGGTTGTCCTGAGTAAGGCAAGCTCCGTGTGCCACCAACCATGTAAAACAGTCCACCTTCACGGCTGCTTTTTTTCCTGATGGTATTTCACGGCCAGTTAGAAAAGCTACCAGTTGGATTCCTTAATTGCTGGTAGAATGTTCTGACTTTTCTGGTTTGTCTCAGTGTCTATGATCTAGGAAAAGACCTAAATAGCTTCCATGTGACACTGCTTTTCAAGTCAAACATTTCCATCTTGTCATAATTATACTTTTCACGTCTCTCTCATGTCCATTCTGGCAGCAATATCTCCTCCGGCCATAATTTGGGCTATTAATTCAACTTCCTTTCAAAGGAAAACATTCTGCACTTCTTTGTTGATTTTGCTTTTTCATGGTATCAGATTTGGGTATTGAGTCCCTCCTATTAACATTTGAATTTCCAGTAACTGTTCTGGACATGTCTTATTCTCTGTTGTCTTAATGGGTTTTAGTGCCTGGATATTAGGTCTCTTGTAAACATTGAATTTCCAGTCATTGTTTATACAAAATTTTCCGTTACTCTTCAACCACCAAGGTAGGGTAAGGTCTGCCAACACTCTACCCTCCCCTGAACCCACATTGTGGGATTTCACTGGGTTGTTGTTGTTGTTGTTGTTGTACTCTTCAACCGCCAATTCAAGTTTTCTTTTTTCATGGTAACAAGCTGTATTGAAATAAAAAAGGGCCAGTGAAATTCAAGCAGCAACTAAAGAGACTCTAGGAGTTCGTATTAGAGTCTCTGTATCATCTATATACTTTTTTATACACCAATAATGCAAAAGTCGAATATAATTAAGATTTATCTTTTGGATAGGGTTGCTTTTGTTTTCAAAATATCTTGAGTTCCTTTCCTCCCAGATAGTCCACCATATGCAGCCCGGGATCATACTCCAACTCTTTTCTTGAGCTTTAGTTCCTCTTCTTCTGCTCCAACTAGATAGCTTATCTAGTGTATGAATTGGCATTGCCCAGCTCAAACCAATTTTAGCAAGGAGTATGTCCCATAGTTGTGTAGTCACCCTACAGTGCAAAAAAGATCACTATTTGAGTATTTGTTTCTGCATACTCTCCAATAAGTCGCAAATAGAACAAAGGTCTATTCCCCTTCTTTGCAGTCTGTCTTGTGTCAAACAAGCCTTCTTTACTACCAATCAAACAAAACATGCCACCTTGTATGGTATGTTTGTCTTCCATAGTTGCCTCCAAGGCCATTGTACCTGGAGATTGTTGTTGTTATTCCTCATGTAGTATGCTGTCTTGACTGAAAAAACTCCTAATTTGTGTCTCAACCACCATAATATATCTTGCTCGGATGCGACTCCATTGAAGAGATTAAGAGTGTTGAGGAAGGCAATGAATCTGTCCATCTCCCAATCATTTAAAGGTTTTCTGAAACTGAGATCCCATCCTTGATTGTTCCATACCCCATTAATATTAGCCCTTTGATTCAGGATATAAACATCTGGATATAGACCCTTGTAAACATCTGGATATAAACATCTGCGTATAATAGACCCTTGTGGTCCGACCCTTCCCTGAACCCCGCGCATAGCGGGAGCTTAGTGCACAGGGCTATTCTTTTTTAAAACATCTGGATATAGGTGCCTGAGGGAACCATTACCTAACCATTTGTCTTCCCGAAAGGAAATTTGCTTCCCATTCCCAACCTTGAATATGATATTAATGCTGAAAATCTTCCAAAGATTTTTGATGGTCTTCCAAACACTAACCCCATAGATTGTGTTGGCAATTTTGGTTTTCCCGACATCATTTTCTCCATACTTTTCCTTAGAATGCGCCATCATGACTTATTCGCTTTTGTTACCCTCATTTTCATACTGCTTTAAATTTCTCGTCCGGGTCTGACCGTTTCTCTTATGTTTTGTCTTGAGCCGAGGGTCTTTCGTAAACAGCCGCTCTACCTACCAAGGTAGAGGTAAGGTCTGCGTACACTCTACCCTCCCAGACCCCACGTTGTGGGATTTCACTGGGTATGTTGTTGTTGTTTTCCTTAATCGCCTTCTTCCACAGGATTGGTCTTCATTTGAGTATCTCTAGAGCCACTTCATGAGCAGACATTGTTCTGCTTCCTTAGATTTTTTATGCCAAGTCCCCGTTGTTGTTTACTGAGTGTCAGAGTTTTCCATTTGACAAGATGGGTATCTCTTTTTTCTTTGTTGCCTTGCCACAGAAAATTGCTTTTCAACATATCCATTCTCTTCTCAACTTGTGCAGTATAGGAAAAAGAGACATCATGTAGGTAGGTAGAGCATCTAGAAAACTATTTATGAATTATGAGAATTAGCCTGCCACCCAAAGAAAGGTACCGGCTCTTTCATCTTGTGAGTTTTTTCTCACATTTCTCTAAAACCCCATTTGGATCTTCTATTTGCACCAGGTGCCATGCCTAGATAAGTTGTAGGCAAAAATCCCACTTCTCCTCCGAGTATATCCACACATTGCTGGAACTGTTGGGGCTCATTTACTGGAACATGATACTCTTCCAAAGATAGTTATAATAGTTTTTAAAATCCTCATTTGGTCAATATCTGCATCACATCGGATAATTGCATCATGCATACAACAAATGCGTAATTGCCAAGCTATCACCTTGCTTGCTGCTGACCTTGGACACCTCTGAGTCAATTATTCCTTTGAGTTGTGATCAACATGTTGTTCAGACCCTCCCTGGCAATCACAAAGAGGAAGGGAGAAAGGGGATCTCCTTGTCTCAATCCTCTAGGTGAAGTAAAAAATCCCTCGGGGGATCCATTGATCAGGACTGAAAACCTGACTGTACTGATGCAAAACTGAATCCATTTCACCCATTTAGTGCCAAATCCTATTCTCTTCAGCAACAGGGAACCCCTGTTCACATGATCAAAAGCTTTTTCTATGTCCAGCTTGCATAGGATTCTAGATTTTCCCTCTTTTATTCCGGAGTCCAGGCATTCATAGCATCCATGATTTGCGTGCCTTTAATGAATTCCATTTGATGTGAATCCACCAGCTTGTGCATTACTGCCTTGAGCCTTCTGTCAGTAGCTTGGAAATGATCTTATATACACTTCCTATCAAACTGATAGGCCTACAGTCCCTCAACTCCTATGCATCATTTTTCTTAGGTATCAATGCTATATAGGCGACATTAAAACTTTTCTCAAAAAACTCTTGGCTGTGAAAATTTGGAACTGCCAACATAATGTCTGCTTTGATCAGTTCCCAACAGTGGATGTAGAATTCCATGTTGAAACAATCTGGCCTTGGTGCTGTACTAACAGCAAAAAGCTTGATACCGTCAAGAACCTCCTGTTCCTCAAAAGGCCTCTGAAGCCATTCTCTTTCTTGTTCAGTTATTTCAGGACCATCAATTTGATTAAATTTTGGTCTCCAACTTCTAATTAAAGATGCTCAAGAATTTGATTATTTCCTCCTTGATAGCCCTGGGATCTGTTTCTACTCCAATCACAAAAATATCTTTTGTGGGCATTAAAGGTTCTCTGAAAAAGTTTTGTATTCCTGTCCCCATATTTTAGCATTTGCACTATCTTTATCTCCAATGAATTTCTTCATTCACTGCCAACTCTTCAAGTTCAGTAGATAAATTGGCTTTTAATGTCATTTCATCACTGTCCAGGCCTCTCTGCTGCTGCACATTATCCAGGTCCGCTATTTTGTTAAGAATGCTGATTTTCTTCGTTCTCATATTACCGTGAGTGGTCAAATTCCATTCTTTAAGCTTGAACTTCAGTGCTTTCATTTTACTTGCTAGTATGAAGTATGGTCTGACTATATCTTCAAAAGAGTCCCACCAAATCTTGACATGGTCTTTGAAACCATCAACTCTTAACCCCCAGCTCTCAAACTTGAAGTATGACTTTGAGTTATACCAATTCCCACATGTCAGATATAGTCCAGTGGTCTGAGATGACCTTAGGCAAGATTGTCTGCTTCATGTTTCTAAATTCCTTGTCCCATTTAGGAGTGTAGAGAAATCTATCTATCCTGGAGGTGGAGTCCGGAGTTCCTTCCCTTGCTCAAGTGTACCGCCCACCACTAAGAGGTGGATCCACCAATTCTGTGTCTTCAATGAAATTGGAAAAATCTTTCATACTTCTAGACAAAGAGGTTACATTTTTCTTTTCAGAGGTGAACCTAGTTGTGCTGAAATCTCCACAAGCTACCCAAAGATCTTTACATAAACCCCTGGCTCCACCAATCTCTTCCCACAAATCCAACCTTTCTTTCCTGGAACTTGGGCTGTAAATTCCAGTCAAGCACCACTCGAAATTTTGATTTACTGCCTTGAACCTACATGTCAAAGAATAAACCCCAGTGCAGATGAGTTCTCCCTTCCAAACTCTAATATCCCACATGATTAGAATTCCCCCTCTAGTGCTACTTGCTTGTAAACATTCAAAGTTGACCCGACCCATCTGTTACCCCAAGTTTCTTTCACAAAAATGGTTAAATCCCCTTCTACTTTAGTCTCTTGCAAACAATAGATGTCTGCTCCCACGGGTGAATTAAGCTTTTTATGGTAGTTCTTTTCCCCCTTCCATTAATACCCCTCACATTCTATGAGATGATATTTATCTTCATGATCCACCTTCAGTCGCCAATTTCCCTCTAGTTCTACTACCATTTGTTTTGAAATTCATGTATTAGCTTAGACCTTTGAGTTCCTGTATACCTTCCGATATCTTCTATCAACAAAGGGACTTCTTCAGAAACTTCTATCGGAGGCATGGTAAAAATTGGAGAAGAATTATACTGTTGGTCTGTTTCTTCACTTATCAGAGCGAGTTCTTCCAATTCCAAAATTTCCGACCCCATTGCATTTGATATTGTGTACAGTTTCTTGCTGATGACCGACTGTCTCTCTGGTGGGGGGCGGCGATTATCAAGTGAGAATAGCTTTCTCTAGTCGTAATTGCCTGCGCTTCAATTAGCATTGGGTCTGCATCTGTGGGTTTAAAGGTTGCAGCATTATTTCTCAAAAATTGAATTGGGTCAGGGCCCAAATTATTTCTGAGACCCAATTCTTTCTTCTGAATTGGCTTATTTGACTTAAAGACCACCGGATTCCCGCGTGCCTGTCATGTGCATTATTTTTAAATATTGCATTTGCACGAGCTGTCGAGGTGCCCCAAAATTTGCAATGCCGTTAAATCCGCCGATACAGCATGTGCCCCTCAGAAAGCACACAACTTCTATTACCCAGCGGATTTGGGGCATCTTCTTCTCTGTTTATCTTTTTCCTTCTCACGGTTGCCGGAACTTCGCAACAAGTAGGCATTTTGAAGATAAAGCCATCACTTTCCATCTCCACATCTCTTGAACCTTCTGCTCCATATACCTTGACTTTAATCTGTGCCCAACGAAGGTGATTTTTGAGAAAGGTTTCTTCCTCTGTTTCGATCATCCGCCCCAGGTGTATCTCCTATCTGCTTGAATGTGGTTTGCGACCACAAATTCAAAGGTAATCCATACCAACTTCTTGCCTCTTCTTCCGGCCAACAGCCAGCAGTAGGTGACCATCATCCAGAGTCAACTTGGACTTCTTCCATCTCCATTCCCCTTTAATAACATGTTCCGCCTTTTTACTAGATGGAAGTTAGAAGAGAAATTGTGAATCGTTCATTACGTATACATTGATTCCATGAGAGGAGTTCCAAGCACTGCACACCCATCTCCGGATGTCATTCAAAGTTGGAATTTCTTGGTTTGAAGGCAAGAATTTCCTCACAATGAATCTGCCAAGTACATCATCTTCTGAAACCCTAGAGCCACCAGGGATGATGATTTTGAAATTTATGGTCTCCGACGTTGCTTCTTTTGTTGCTTCTGAGGGCTTCGGCAAAAGGGGACTTGAGTTGATGTTGTCTACTAGATGCTGTTCTCTCACCCCTCTCTGGGACCACAATGAATCTTGAGATTTTCTGAACTATTGCAGTCCATCCAGCATTTAATGTGATCTAGGGAGTTATTATCACTGATCTGATCCCCCCACCCCTGTATGCAATAAAACTGATGTACCTACCATGTTCATTGTATTTAAAATTGCAAAAGAATTCAGCAAAATGGTCCCTTGTTTTCCATATTCTGACTGACATTCTTTGCTCCTTCGATGCTGCAATAAATACCTGAATCAACCATTTCATAACTTTAAGACTTAAAGTTACTTTCCTCATTAAATTTCTGCTGCGCTCAGTCCATCACCAAGTTTCTGATCTGGAACTGGACTTAGAAATGTCATAAGACTTAAAACCTGCATGGTAATAAATCCTACCCCCCTTGATGGAAAAACTGTGAAACATGCTGAAAAAGGAGAGAAAACTATCAGACGGTGATACCCGAGGCTGAGAAGAACAAAAGAGAAGATTTCCGGCTGAAAAGTCACCTGAAAAGGTGATCTACTCCCCTAAGTAGGAAAGAGAAGGTTCTTGGGAAGAGTGCCTTAGAGCATTTTTCCATTTTGTCGGAAAATTCCAAATTCAAGAAGTCCCAAGTGTTGCATCACTATACTTAATTAGTTATTTTGATGACTGAGAACAGATTCCTTCTTTGTGGTGCTGTGAGAAGTACTATCTTAAATGCACCCACCTCACTAAAGCTCATAGCCAATGCTGAACCCTAGCAGGTAGAATATTTTTGCATCCTATCCTTGAACCAGTGCAAATTCATATTCATCTTCTTTACGAGAAAAAAAAATATAACTTAGGGATTAAAAGGTGACCTTTTCATAAAGAGCTACATTTTCTTCACGAGTATAAATGTACCAAGGGGTGTTACATTTTAAAGGAAAGCCCGGTGCACTAAGCTCCCGCTATGCGCGGGGTTCAGGGAAGGGCTGGACCACAAGGATCTAGAGGTTGTTTTCACGGCTTGAACCCGTGACTTCCTTGTCACATGGTAACAACTTTACTAGTTACTCCAAGGCTCCCCTTCGGGGTGTTACATTTTCCTAACAAAATTTGTTTTCAAAGAAGTCCACCAAGCTCAAGGATCTTTCTAATCAATTTACATTGCTCTATTCAGTGTTATTAGAAGTCATTGTTTTGTCGCTTGAAGCGATGAAGTGATGCTTGAAGCGATGAAGTGATGCAAAGCGAGGGTAATCACTTCAATCAAGTGTGTGCTTCAAACAATGACTCATAGGGCTGGCAAATTGGACCCAAGTCCAATTGACCCGCCCAGTTTTTAATGGGTTTGGGCATTGACATACAATTAAATGGGCTAAGTTTGGGCTAGCCCAACTTAATCCATTCATCTTGAACAACCCAAATCAACCCATCACATTAGCTCAAAGTAACTCATCTACTATTCTATTGTTTACTCAAGTTTTCTATTTTATATTTTTTTAATTTTATAAAAAAAATATTAAAAATATGAAAAAAATTCTTACCCCCTCCCCCTACCCCCTCCTCCCCTTACCCATACTTAAATTTCTATTTCATATTTTTTTACTTTTACACAAAAATTATTAAAAATATGAATTTTTTTCTTACTCCCAACCCCCTCCCCTCCCACCCCACCCCAACCACACTATACATCCACCCCTCCCCTCCCCTACACCAAACCCCACCCAAGCAATGAACCACCCTCACATTTATGCCCCCTACCTTGCCTACTCCACCCCCCTACCACCTCTACCCACTTCTATAACAGTTACCCCCGCCCTACCCCATTCTCAAATTTCTATTTTATATTTTTTTACTTTTATAGAAAGTATGACAGAGCAATCTGAATAAAAAAGGGTAGTAACTATCATAAATTAATATGATAATCGAAGTACAAGAAACAATATATAGTAATAGAATTCGAAGAACCAAAAACAATTACGGGCCTGTTTGGATTGACGGTGGGCAGAAGTGATTTTGTTAGAAATGATTCTGGCAGAAGTGATTTATGTTTGGATGCAACAATGTAAAAGTGATTGTTATCAATAAATGATGTTTGGATAGTTTTGATCAAAATTGCTTTTGAATGTAGAATTCTCAAAATGGATATTTAGTCAATACATATAAATAAAAATTACTAATAAATGAAAGTATGCAAATAAAAATGACAAATAGATAATAGAATTTAAAGTGCAATATAGTACTTAAATATTAGTAGAATATTATTACAATACTAATTTAAAGTGCAAATAGTATTTAAATATTTTCACGCCGAAGGTGCCGCGGCCCTTGGGAGGAGGCGTCGCGGCGCTCTTCAGGTAATTCTTCAAAAATAATAAAATATTTCGATATTTCAACTTTGGTATATTTATTTCTTGTTTGTTCAAAATATAATGTATTATAGTAGTAATATTCGTAGTATTTGAAAGAAGACAATAGAAAAAAGAGAAGGATAATCCTCGTATAATCGGACAACGTTAGGATGTTTGAGGAGTTTAAAGTTCCAATCTGCAATTACACATGAACAAATGTCAACTTTAGTAGTATATTTGATTTTTTTTAAATTAAAACAGAACATGAGTAGTATATTTGATTTTTTTAGTAATTATTTCTAGATATTTAAAGAGGGTAATGAAAGTTGTATATTTGGATTATTTTTTTAGTAATTATTTCTAGATATTTAAAGAGGGTAATGAAAGTTGTATATTTGAATTTTTTTTAGTAATTATTTCTAGATATTTAAAGAGGGTAATGAAGGTGGATAAAGTTGTTGATAAAAATTAAAGAGGATAATAAAGGAAATGGTAAAATTCAAATTGAAATAAATGGTAGAAGTGCTTCTGACAGAAGCTACAAATTTTAGCTTCTGGTCAAGTGCTTCTGAAGACCAGAACACTTCTGAAAAGTCAAACCAAACATGTCAATTTTGCCATTTTCACTAAAATGGGTACCCAGAACCCAGAAGCCAATCCAAACAGGCATTACGTCTACTAAGATGGAAGGATAAGTGGGACAACGCTCAATTACCTACTAACCTTCTACCCTAATCATATGTGCTTTGTATTTTAATTTCTTTTCTTGCAATTGTGCAATGTGATTATTATAGTACTAAATGCATATGTGCTTTGTATTTTGCTTATTTCTTGCAATTCTGCGCATCACTTCTCGCTTTTATCTTCAAGTCCTAAGGACCTTATATCTTGTGCTTTTCGCTTTTAAAAACACGGGATCTGTTTACCAAAAAAAGAAAAAAAAAGAGAAAGAAAAGGATAGGCTCTTGTAAAGCCATTATTTACTCCATGGAATATAAATCATGAACTGGTGACCAATTATAATTGAGGACGGCATATAAATTATAATTATGCATTTATTGAAAAAAACAAGATGATATTTGGTCACCAGTTCATGATTTTTATTTGAATTTACACATGAAGTCAACTTTGTTAGTATATTTGATTTTTTTAAAATCAAATATTGGTCAGATTTATAGCAACTTTCTTGACTACTTTGGATACCCTACTAGTCATTTCATCCTAGGAAAGCTTAAATAAGTATGACAATGTCAAATACTCTAAGAGTACAACAACATCAACAACATACCCAGTGAAATCCCACAGTGGGTCTGGGGAGGGTAGAGTGTACGTAGACTTACCCCTACCTTGGGAGGTAGAGAGGTTATTTCCGGTAAACCCTTGGCACAAGAACAAATTTCAAATACTCTAGAGTAGTCATTAAAATACAACAATCATTTAACGACATTTTGATTTAAGATTAGTTGGTCACTATATGAATCCTTTACATTTCTACCCTGTATTTAGAGGATTCATCATATTTAGACTATCTTTACGCTGACTGTCAACGTGCCAGAACCCTCTATTTATTTCTTTTGAAGTTTCGGAACCCTCCTCTTTTGTCCACTTGGGATTGGCTATGCTTTACAAAGCTCATAAATTAATTATTAATTTCAATCTCTGATATTAAAAGGTGAAATGTAAATACGCTAGAAAAGGACTTCAGTCTTCAACATTGAGCATCCCTTGAAATTTCGGTTTCTGGATATTCATTCGGAAAGCTTCATCATCCTTTCCTTGGAGAAAACTAAGCCTCAGATTTCTCACGTGTCAGAAGATGCTAATTCAAAGGTCATAAGTAGACTTCTTGGCTTCATACTAAAAACATAAAATTGGAGGAAGTTGGTTCCCTGTGTTTGAATAAAATTTTCCATGTCAAAGTGCTTCATTACATTGACATTCCTAGGGATGACACATTTAATTTTATTAGTAATTCAGCATTCAAAAACTCTTGATTTGATCGATTCTAAGTTATGAAGACTATCAATAAGCACTCCGTACTTCAGTTTCCACTATTATGATAATTTATTTTCCTCTTTTGTGTCAGAAACCTATCCACTCAACTTTGAGACGTTTTTGTCAACAATCTTCTTTCCATCTAACTTTGGCAGAAAAATCTATAAAAGATACGGAAGTTTAACTCCGAAAGAAGCAAGTCACACCATAAGAGTCATTTATTATCTTTCTTTAATTCCAGATCAAAGATTAATTTCATCATTCATTTCATCTTTATTATATTTCCTTATTCTTTGAGAAGAGAACCTACGGGAAGGGCTGATTTGCGGAAGGAACTCAAAACAAAATTTGGAAAATTAAAAAAGAAATATTTAATAACTCTAAAAGTTTTAAAAGGAAAGTCTAAATCCAATTTCAAAAATTCGAAAGTAGAATTTATGCTTGTGGAAATTATTGAGTAACCGGAGATGAAAAAGAAGACCTGAAATTTTGTGAACAATGCGGAGTCAAATTTGTTGATTCTAATTTTGATTGAACCACCTAGTTTTTTGTGTATTGGTTTATTGTAGGGCATATCTCCTTACGAAATCCTATAGTTTGGCTAAAATAACCTGTGGAGGAGGCTACCTTATTGTAACAGTTTTTAGGACATAATTGCCTGTTGCTAGGATTGCTTAGTTGCATATGCATTTTTAGCAGGAATTTCTCGGACTCTTCACTTTCTTTGTCCGTACCCGATCTGGTCAACCAATTTGGGTACTTCGACCAAAATCGAGGGAGATATTCCGGACAGATTCAATGATTTATGTAAACAAAACAAAAGCTATGATGAAATTGAAGAAAATGGAATAACTTGTATATAGAAATTTCTCTATCACTCCTTTTTCTTTTATATCCTTCCGAGATTCTCCTCTTGATCAATATTTTCTCCGCAAGTTTCCACATAATATCTCATAATTTAGGTTTTATAACTATTTTATAAATTTTGAATTATTTTTACCGAATTCCAACACCCGAATCCATACCTTGATCCATACCCACGAATCTTAAAATTTAGATCATGACGAATCCTGCCTCTAGATCCATACCCGTATCCACACCCGCACCCGAGTCCGAGCAACATAGGTTGTAATGCCAAAATCAATTCATGGGTTAAACTGTCCCATATTTATTTAGCAAAAAAAGAAGAATAAACTAGCCAGGTTGTGCAAGTTAATAAGATTCTGTAAGATTTTCCTTTCAAGGGTAGTTTGTGATGGCTATGGCATGAGATTTTATGTCGAAAAACGACATTTGATTTCTCTCCACCGCCGTCTAAAAGCTAAGTTCCGAAAGGTTGCTGAACCAGATCCCTAGGCATGCAAGCTTCCCGGATTAGCCAAGTTAATCGGTTCCATAATAAGGATAGGTAACTCAAGAAAGAATAAGGAACTTGAATAAAGGCTTTTTCTTTGAGGAGCAGCAATGTGATTCGGGAATTGTGCATGTAACTTTGTCGTATTTTAGGGTGAATAAGACAAGTTCAACAGGTTTGCTTCTTCGCAGTGACTTCTTATAGGTAAGCGAAGTTCATTATCCTTGTTAGTGTCTTCTTTGCTGTTCTCCTTCCTCCTACAGGAAAAAGCAGCACTACCCCTTGACCTCGTTCCTCCTTGCATACTATCATGAGCACCTTTTCTGATCAGTTGGTTAAATGAGATCATTAACATTGGATTTAAGGGAGTCAAATTGTCCGTGACACATATAGCTGACACTTCTGCCTTTTACTCCTTAAGAGAGTCTGGAGTATTCTGCCTTTCAAATTTTGGATTATTACAATAGTTTGCTTGAGTTGGTCCCTGATGGTTCCTGTGACACCCTTCTTAAACGAGTTATTTTTTCGCCTAACATGATGTCCGGCAGTTAACAACTACACTTGCCAACCCAAGTCGTCCTTCAAGTACACTCAACATCAAGTGCACTTTAAAGCTTTGCGGAAGCGTTTAAACACATCGACACTTGGAATATAACTTTGGAAATAAATGAACAACACAACGTAAATGCCCAACCTTTGTTTTATTTCTCACTCAAACAAGTACAAATGACACTTTTATGTTTTTTACACTTGGCTTAGTCGAAGGGACAAAACTCGACTAACACTATACATGTTTGGAACCCCTAACTCGGATTCCCATTGGAAGACTCAACTAGACTCACTCTCTAATGAACCTTACCAATTTTCTCTCAAGTGCGGATCCTACTCGATCCTCTTTTTGGGCTACATTTCGGGTGGTGAATGAATCCCTCTCTCGGATCCCTTCTTCCTTCTCCCTAAACTAGACTAACACCTAGTCTATTTATATTAAAGGGGAGGGGCAGCATAATGCTTACAAAGGGGAACACGAAATCAACACTACACTCCACTAACACACTACACACAATGTGCTAGCACATGCCTTCCACATGTTGTTGCTTTGGCCGAAAGGAAGGGGAAGACACCTCCACGTGTCTCTCTTCATTTCTTCTCATTTGTACACCTCATGATTGACTTGGTCATCTCCACAAGCTCCTAGCCCTTAACTCAGCCGCACTTGCACACAACCAACCATTTACCACGTTTTGTACATTTTCGATTTACCTCAACCCGGTTTCGGTAAACCTTGTCCACAAGCAACTCCAACGGTCATATTGACTTGGTCTCGGTTTGGTAGGGTCCTTCACACCTTGCGGGACACCCCCAAACAAGCCGCACACCATTCCATGCAATGGTTTGACTCGGAATCAACCTTGAAGCCGAACCGCACCGAACCGATAACAACTTCTGAGAAACTAGGATTGACTTGGTTTTTGAAGACTTGTTCAAGCTCAATCCTTCTTCAATGGACCAGACCACATTGTATGTGTCTTGGACCATCTCCCATGTCCTAAGGAATCACCCGCACACACCCGTTCAAGCCCCTTTAATCATAGGACCTAACTTTGTGCCTTGGACTTTGTCAACTTGCCTCTTTGTGCCTTCCGCGTGTTGTATGACTTGGTCAAGTGTTTTACCACACTTCATCATGCTAACACTCTGCCTCAAGTCTTCATACATGATTACATGTATTGGAACACCTCCCTCATGTCCCGCACACTCACACGAACCTTGGCCACACCCGCAAGCAACAATACATGTTCCTTTCTTCTCGGACTTTGGCTAACCACTTGGACCTTGTCAATCCTTTGACCGTCCTTCACACTTAGCCAAATGTCATTGCACCTGCATGTCTTGTTGTGTATGTTCCACATCTTTTACTAACCCGCATGATCTCCTCACCACACGGCCCTCACTCAAGAACCTTCCCTCACTTGGAATACTTGCCTTACCCCCCCCCCCCCCCCAACATTGTTTCCACTCCAACACCTAACTCGTATTGGACCGAATGTCAAGGGACAATGTACTAATCCTTGACATTGTGTCACGGCCAAAGTTGTCTAACTCGCACACTTTGCCATTCGTTTTGCCTTTGTCCCACAATGAGCAAAACTACGGGTGTAACAGTTCCATATTACAATACTCTGCTTGCGTTGGCCCCTGATGCACTCACAATGTCTTTGCTCTTCTCAGTCTTTTTCTGTGGCGTCTTTATTCATGGATCAGTTAGGTGAAAATTTAGAAATTGCTCATGACACAATTAAATCGAGCATACTGGGGAGACATTATTCAATGTTGGTGCCCAAACAGAAGTGACACTCCGGGGACATTTAAATTATATTTTCAAACTTTCAGTTCAAAATTATATTACTCTTGGCTAGGACGATTGAATTGCAGTTCTCCACTTCTACGCTTGCATTAGGTTTGAGACATAGGTTTCTGCAAGGCTGCATACACAACAGCTGTAACAGGGTGGTCTCGTAAGGACTCTAACAAGTATTGCTGGAAACATACTTTTCTGTCCTCCATTCAGCCCTTCTGCTAATATGTATAGGTAAGTTGCGCAGTTTTGACTTTTCTGTCCCAAGGATAGCCATACTGGTGTTACACATCCATTATAAGATTGGTGGGTTAAAGCAGAATAGAATGTTACTGCTTTTTACTGCCTAAATGTATAAAGGAAAAGACAAAATGAAATCAAAGAGAATACTGTCTATTAGTATACCGGTGTTACATATCCATCATGTGTTCGTTTGAAGCCTGAAAGTTTAACCTTTTAGACTGTTGCCTCTGTTACCTTCTGCAAGATCATGTTTTAGGAAGGGATTTTATGGGCTAGTGGGAATTTGGAAATCAAATATGGAAAACTTTGTTGAGTTCTGGTACTCATATTTGTTTTGATCTATCAAGTGACATTTTGTTTGAGCTGAAACACATGCCCGAGATTTCTACATCACTGATGCACTAGTTTGTTTATTATGTGTTTTGTTGATTATCTTCTTTGACCTTTTTAATTTCATTTTGCAGGTACTGTGTATAGTTGCCACTAATTAGGAACATCCAGGAGAATAATTTCACCATAAATCGTCCGGAGAATTGTAAATCATGATGCATAAACATGCTTCTGCCAATAATCAAACTAGCAAGTGTCAAAAATCCTGTCAGTTTGTTATGGCAATATTGTGTGTTGCTTGTCAAAATTGTAGTCTATTGTAATACCTCTACAGGCATTAATAACATTCTCAAATTTTGGTTGAAGCAGGGATATGCATTCCCTTATCCACCCTAGTGGGTCTTGTGAGCTCATATCTTTCTAGATAAGTTGGTAATGCTATTCAACTATTGTTGTGTTTGGTGATTACTTAGCTGGGCAACATTGTTGAGGTTTAAAGTGACGGTTCAACCATTTTATAACTTTTGAATAGCCATCTTCTTCGACTTTTTGGCCAAAAAACATGAAATCGTCACCATCAGTGTAACCTATGTTTAAACCCTATCTACATTTATGAAGGATAGTAATATTTCTACATTTATGAAGAAAATATAGATGGTCTGTAACCTATGTTTAAACCCTAAGGGTGTGTTTGGTTCGGAGTAAACAGGAAAGGGAAAGGAGGAATGAAATTCCCTTTTCCTTGATTCCCCCACCCCCCTAGGTATTTGAATTCTCTCTCCCCAACTCGGACCACTCGGACCACCCCGGACCCCCGACCCCGGACTCCGGACCCCGGACCACCCAGAACCAAACATGTAGGGACAATCAGGTAATTCATTTCCTTTCCATTCCATTCTCTTATTGGATTTCATTCCGTTTACCCTGCGCGAACCAAACACACCCTAAATGTGTTATATTAGATTGAAATGGATAAGAATTGGTATAACATGATCATGTTCATGTAGATTGAGTTCGTTGGCCATTGTTGAAGCATGCATATATGTTTGATTCAGGTATATTAAGGTCTGAATTTTCTTAGGACCTTTCTCTAGATTTCACATGATTTGAAGTGCTTTTAAATGTGTTTCTAAATATGAGCATATGCTCATGGGGACGAGCGGGTATGTATTGTATCGTAAAATAAAGTTACCTGTTAAATGACCTACATTTGGCATAAATACAAATACTTGAAAAAATGTAAACTAATTTAATATGTATATCTATAAGTATGATTTTGAAACGTGAGTTCCCAAAGCTAAAATTGCATATATGTTTAAACATGTAATTAGAATATCAAAACAATAAGTAATTTTTCTCTAATTATAGAAGTATAGTCAAACCTCTCTATAACATGCTTGTTTGTTTTGATTTTTTTTTTTTGGCTTTATAGTTCTTGGTTGTAATACACCTATAACAAACATTTGACATTTAAATATTATTTGACCGTAATAGGCAAAACATATTCAAAAATCATTTTTTTTATTTTACTATAAAAGACAAGAAGTGTTTTTTTTAAAATTCAAAATCCCAAAAGATATGCATACTTCACTAATTAAAAAATCAAGAAAGCTAATAAGTTATCAATAAATCCATTACTAAATGTACATCAATTTAAACTCTAAGGTGCACATTTAAAGCTACTTGAAAATTAGATTTTCTTCAATTATAGCGTGTTTCGTAGATTTTAGTCTTTTAGAGGTGATACAACGCTTGAATTGGTGAAGATTTGCATCTAAACTTTTTAGGCGTATCTGATAGCTTTCCCTCGAAGACAATCTAAGAATTTAACAATTGAATTGTCATAAGTGGTGTGTTAAAGTTTCAAAATATGTGATCTAATTTTATATCTATTATTGATCATTTTAGATAATCTATTTTTATAAGTATGATTCTTATAAAGAAGTAATTTTACAAAGAGTGTGTTACAAAAATGATTATTGGTGTTATAGGTAAAAACTATTATAGAGAGATAAAACTAAACAAAAATCAGTTTTTGTTGTTTTTAATGTTGAAACGGTTTTTCTTTGAATTATTTTTTACTTTTATAGTGAAATTCAAGAGGTGTAACTGTATACAAATAAGTAAATCTGGATATCAATATAACAAATTATTAATTAGGTTAAACAATGTAAATTTATAACTGTTACTATATTCTTTTTTTACTATTTCCTTTTGTTATTTTTAACCTGATTTTGTCATTCCCAAAACACTTTTATGGTCAAGAGCAGACAATTCCTCCCGCCAAGACAAGAAATTAGCAAACGACAAATCTTTAGCAAGCGGGATCAAACAGTAAATTCCTTTTTCTCCAAGAATTTAGTTCCGAAAATAAGTAGAATCTCTTCATTTCATATTTCGATGAAATATCTTGAAGTTTATATTGAATTGCTCGGTTTATGTACATGTATCAATCAAGTGTGAAGTCAGAATTTTTATTAAACGAATTAAAATATAATTAAATAAATAACGTAAACTTGTTTATGTAATGTAATTTTTAAATAAAATATAAACATAATATTTTTATTTATCCACTCATTATATATATATAATTTTATATATAAGGTAATTTTTACTCCATCTGTCCCGAAAAGATTGACATATTTCTTATTAGTTAGTCTAAAAAGATTGACACATTTCTATATTTATAAATAATTTAATTTTATGAAATTATTTACATATACACAAATATATTTGGAATTCCTGCACGACACTCTTAACTCTTAAGCATATGAATTACTATAACACTACGAGAAAACATGAGTCATTTTGTTTTGGTCGTGATATACATGTTTTTATTTTTGTCCACTCATTGAAATTAAGAAAGTTTAGATAATGGATAAAGGCACGTGACACCTATCCGTCCCATATTAGTTGTTCACATTACTCAAAATAGTTATTCCAAAATATTTATCAATTCACAAAATCAAGATAGAATTAAATAAAGTTTTTTTTATTTTGTCCTTAACATTAATTCTTTTTTAAAGTAACCAATATTAATTTGAGTGCAATTTATTGGAGAAAGATAAGAATAATATAGTAAAAATGCACTTCTATTATGATTTCTTAAGAGACGTGTAAAAGGAAAAGTAGACAAATAATATGAAGGAAAGAAGTATTAAATTGCTTTGTTTTTGAAATGTCAATAATAATGAAAATAACGTATGTCACGCCTTTTTTTTTACCGCGATATTATTCCAGCGAATCTTGCTTATTAGTTAGAAATAAAAATAAAATGCTAAAAAGGATGCTAAAGGTGCTAAAAATGGTGCTAAATGCTAAAAGGGTTCGCGGAGTCGTCACCTAATTAGTTTTAGTGAATTAGGACACCTAAATGTCAACTAGGTAAAGTCAACACTAACTTCATTTTAATGGTCTGCAAAATTTATGTGAGATTCTGGGCAAGAGTTCTTTATTAATCTATAGGGAAGGGGTTAGACATCCTCTAAGATCCGCTAACTTGCGGTTGTCCGGTCAAACCTAGGGTAATTATTATGCTAAAAAACAATGCATGTTTTAAAAGATACTGCAAGTGTTTTATGACAGAATGCATTTTTTGATAAAAGATTTATAAGGCTAATACTATAAAAATATACGTAAAGTATTATTTATAAAAATAAATGATGCAAAATTGATGTATTTACTAGAGATATGCATATCATTTGCAAAAATCGATTTTGATTAACATATGCATGGTATGATATAAAATATGTTATTTTTTGCAATTGATAAGAAGATAATTTTATTATGAAAATAAATTATAATGTCATTAAGTGAGTTATGAGAAAATCACTTTCTTTTGGTTAATTTCGTGATTGGGTATGCAAATAAAATTGTTTGGCAAAGTTTAGATATGCATGACAAGCCTAAAAGACAAGCAAGTTAGAAGTGCATTTCTAATTTTAAATTACCTTCCCACCTTATATGTTCAAAGACTAATTGCTCTAGGTCTCCTATTAATTACAAAGTTAGATAATAAAATTACAAATAATAAAAGACATGAATGAGGCAAGGAGATTAAGAGAGTAAAAATGAGTTGAGATGGATGACGACGTCATTCCGTCTCATTTGTTTTGGAATTTTTGAAGCGGAACGCGGTGGACACAGATGCGGGCATTCATGCGGTGTGGCTCGTGACGAGTCTCGCAATAAGACTCTTCGTTCGGCTCCGATGCATTTCATGTAGAAAAAGAAAGATATAAGGATTAGTACATGTCCACGATTTTACCAAACATAATAAATAGATGTTGGCCTAAAAATTGACACATATGAGTTACATTTCACCATGTATGCATTTAATATTCCTGAAACTAGGCAAATATATCGATGTGCGTTTAGAGCCAAATAAATGATATAAACTCAAAACATGCCACAACAAACAATACGCCAACTTCAAATCACTTGTATCCTAGACCCCTTTGTTTATAAAATTTGTATTTATTAAAACAGTTTGGCCGAAATAATTCCCACTTGATGACAATACATTTAGACGCCTTACTAGAATTCGAACCAGACATACCACACCAGTGACATCATAATAAACAAATTCTTTATGTTATGAACGCCATAAAATATGAGGGATTCTCACTATCCAGACTTAGCAAATGCCACAAACATGCTCACATATAATATTTTAAGCTAGGAAATGATCATGCTCTTCTATTGATGTACAATCATTAACCACAACAATCCAAAATGCACGATTGTAGAGGCCAGAGTCAACAACCACAGTAAAAAATGGACATGGCTTGTCAGGGAATGAAAGTCTCGAGTTCAGGCCCCTTCCCAGGTCCCCTGTTTGCTAAAACAATACCAACATCAACTATACCCTATATATATCTCACTACGTGATCCTACATGTGTTTTGACAAATGCAACCATAGTTTTAACACGAAAACTTGAATCTCAAACCAACAAAGACAATATGGACACGCAAGTAGATGCAAACAATTTTCATGTCATTCTTGACACCCACGAGGACCAATTTTACCTCAATTTTGACTACACTAAGCCTAATCGCACATGGTAATTGAGATCCAATCCAGACATGGTCTTAACCAACACGAAGATAAAACGAGATTAATTAATCGACACATTAACCACCAGAGAAATTCAATAAGAGCAGGTTTCCATATTTCCTGAGCCTAACAAGATGAGACACATATGTAGAAACTAACACCTAGGCACACGAAGCCTCTTATCATGTTTTTTTACTACTCTGGACTCACAAACAACAGGTCCGCCAACATGCTAGCAGGGACGTAAGAATACACGACTTATTGAAACATGTACATACGCTACAACCGCACGGCGGACCAAAATCTGTAAACCAAACTAAACAGAACCACACCACGTTATTCATTCGGCATAGCAGTGTCTAGACCACTACAGGACACAGTGAGGACAGGGGTGTCACAACCCGACCCGACGGGCTGCGACTAAGCGTCCTAATTGGACGTCCTTGCTGACATGTCACTCTTAATTTATCTAATACAGAGATTTATAGAAATTTCGGCAGCATAACGCTGCTTTTACAACATATCCCTAAAATTGGCGAGCCGACAAGACTGCCAAAACAACAACAAAACAACAATCATAATAGGCTAAATTACCAGCCGCCACCCACCAACATCACGCACAAAGGCATAATCAAATAAGCAAGCCGGCAAGGCCGCCACTAGATAACAACATCAAAACCCCAAAACAAGGTACAAACATCCAACCCACAATCGCTTCTGCTGCACTCTAAGAGTGCACATCGACATATACGACGGACAGACTCGCCGTGCCCAAAATATGCATAAGTCTGAAAGATAAATGTCTGTACCAAAATAGCCGCTCCGAACAAAGCACTCTCCAATCGCTGCGTAAATCCTAGGCGGAGGGTCACCTATTCAACACTGAACTCGCGGCATTTAACGCACTTCAGAGAGGAGTCGATTTAAATAATGTCTTGAGTATGTAAACATAAAATATCAAATCGAATAACAATCAGATCAAGTAAAGCAGAGTCATCAAATTTCATAAAACTGAGAATATGCTCAAAATCATATCATGTATCTTGAATCATAAATCATCATGCTCATGTCAGATATAAAATCAGATAACATGTCTCGACCTCTATGGAGGACTCGATGGAATCAGATTCACAGAATACATGTCTCTACTTCATGGAGGAACTCGATGTAATCTGTATATATATATATATAACGTGTCTCGGCCCTCTAGTGAGGGACTCGATGAATGATGCATGGTTGCGCACGAACATGACCTGGCCCGGGATCAGTGGAGTGAAATAGTAACACTTAGCACGAGTAGATATCATGAGCAACTGTATGCAATTAAAATCATTATGCGACTCTCAATAAAATTATTACCATAAACTATGTTACTGAAATCATAATCATTAGTAAATAATCATTTTTAAAACTGAACTGGTAGGAGTTAAGTACGTCCGCCGTACTTTCATAAAAATCATGCCAAAAGAAAGAAATAAAGGTCTCACATACCTCTTAGGCGAACTAATCAACTCGATATTAACGTATGTCTTGTCTAGTACTTCAACCTATAATAAGGAATAACACGCTCGTCAATTTTGATTTTCTAATGTAAGTTATATGAATAACGACTCCCTTATTTCTATAAAAATTTGGGCAGCATTCCTTTTGTTTATGTGCGTATCCACAATTTTCCAACAATCCAAATCAGCCAGCAATTCTACTCCAACTAACAATCCAATTCAAACTAACAATCCAACCAACCAATCAATAAGTCATTACTTAGGAGTATGATCATAATAGCCCATATACTTAGCACATACCATCTATACAACCTTTCTTCTCACCTTTATGGAATTTAATCCCAACAACAATTTAGGTGATTAAACCACTTATCTGTCATATTCCACCAACTCTTAATTCATAATAATAAAAGAAATAGTCCATTAAGGCAATCCACCAAGTCTATCAATTAGTAACAAGAGTTCAAGTCTTCTAGTTTGCAACATATTACTTTACTTATACTTTCAACCTCTTTTAAAATATGTATTGACGATTATCGCAACGTATTTACAATTTTATAACTTATTTTATAATCTAACAAGAACGACCCTTTAAAGTGACAATCGTGCTCAACAATTTCATAAAGGTTAGCCCTAACATATTACAATTCTCTAATTCTTTTTCTTACTTCTTAATCCAACTTTCTCTATCAACAATTCCATATCACAAGTGCATTAACATTAAACTTTCCTTCCAACTCCCAACATGCAATTATCGACCATAACCCAATACTTCAACTACAACAACATGCACTTCAATTGTAACTTAAGGGAAGAATTTTTACCTCAACTAGATTACCAAAACAGTCCGTAGCCGAGCTCACTGTCCAGCCCGCGATACCCGCGATTTCGTCGGCTTTTCTTCGCTAAATGGTCGTCGTTTCAACTTCAAACCAACATGCAAACATTCTACAATGTTAGACCAACATCCACGCGTTTTTGTTCTCAAAAACTTATCCAAAAATCCGAAAAATCTTACCTTGACTGCGCCAAGACTCCGATTTCCCCATCGTTTGGCTCTTTTGCCCAATTTCACCCCTTTTTAATTCCAAATCAACATGCAACAATTTATGATGTTACTCCATCATTCCTACACAATTTTCATTCACAAATTTATTCAAAAACCTAGCCAAAACCGAGACTAAGTGTTGTTGGCAGTGGCCCGATTTGGCCACTGTTTTTGTCTTTTTTTTTTTTTTTTTAATTTTGCTATTGATTTATGGAGGGATCTTAGTCTAAGGAGGATGATGAAAATGCCCCAATTTGGCTATGGAATTTGGTTAATTTCGGCCAAGAATCAAGAGAAGAGAGGGTGAGGGTGTTTGAATGAAATGTTTAGAAGATGAAGGGATTTAGGTGTTTTAAGGGAAAAATGAAATCTGAAAATGACAATTAAATTGTACACTTTGATCCCAAATTTTCTTCTAAAATCAATCTCTCAACTTATCAAAACAAATCTTAAACTCTACATCTTTTAGATTTTAAAAAAATTCCATAAACCCTCGTAACCTCAATGTCACAATTTACATAATCCGTTACTAATCCATAATCGGAAATACAACCATCATTTTGAATTTTTCATTGTTACCTTCGTTGTAACCAAAATTATTCCTTATTAACGTATGTAAATATATTTTATATCCACATTCGAATCTTATTTCCTTAATGACGTTCTTAATTATCGTCTTAAACTTACAAGGTGTAACAAAGGGGTTATATAATATATGGCAAGTCAACTAGTTTAGCATATATCTCATAAATACTCACTCTTATACAACCGTTTACGTGATGATCATTTAACCTATGCAAGCGATTGCTATAATATTTATAATGAGCACAAATAACATAACTCAGTCGATCCCATAAACTCAAACAATAGCTACACCATTCAGTCACACTGCAAGTGCTAGTAAAACACATCGACAATCGCAGTTGCAAAAATAGCATAAGCAATCATTCATATCAACTTGACACGCGTTTAAGCAGTCATACACAACTCATATTGCACATTAATATCGAACGAAATTCAAGACGGAAAGGGTGATGAATTTACCTTCTCTTGCCAGCGAACCGAGGCAGCGTATCAAGTCGTCGATTCACTCGGAGAATGCGAAAATTCTGGTTCTTAATGCCGGATTGCTTTCTCTGGATGGTAAAGTTTTTCCTACGGTAAAGGTATTTCGCTCTGTGAAAATTAATCCTTTCTTGATATTTTCTACTGCTTTTTCTTTTGGATCCCATTGCATGTGTAGATTGGTTAGTTTTTATAGCCACCATCTTGGGTTCCAACTTGGTAAGTTTTTATGCGATTTTCTTTGTGATTTCGGAACTAATTTTGATAGTTTTGATACAGATTTGTGAGATTTCAAGGCTGTTTTTTCGATTCTTTTAGGGCGAGATCTTTTATTATGGCAACTGATTTTATGGTCCTTGTTTGCACGATTTTTGGCATTTATTTTGGTTCCATTTCGGGTGATTTTGAAACGGCTCTTAGTGATGGTTTATGGCAAGTTTATGAATATTTTTGGGAGATTTTAGGGTTTGATTTAGGTACGTTTTGGAGTAATTAGAGGGGTGGGCGGCTGAGTGTTCTTTTAGGTGTTAGGGAAGAAGATGGGTAATAGAGGCTTGTGGGTATTTGGGCCGCGGGTCATGGAATTTAGGATTTGGGCCTTGGACGAAAATCAGAAGGGGAAATAATATTTGTGGGCTGATGGGTATTGGTTTTTAAGGTTTTGGGTAGTATTTTAAATAGTTTATTTGGCTGGGTAGAAACTTAAGTGTTTGTTTTAATTAGTGATAAATGAATGAGGTTTAAGTTATTTATTAAAATTGCTTTGAGTGTTATTAAAATAATAGATGCAGATATGATATTTTAGGATTGCTTAATGCTTTTATAAATGCGACGCTATTATTAAAAATATGTATGTATTATCATTTTACGGCGTTAAATTAAAATTAGTTTAATAGGAGTTTAAATTGCAAATAATTATGAAATTGCTTTGAGTATTAATAAATGGGATGTGATATTTAAGAATGCTTAGGGCATTTATATAAATGTGGTGTCATTATTAAATTGTTCATTTATGCATGTATTCATGTTTTATTGTTGCATTTTATTATTATAACATTGTTAAAATTATTTTAAAAAATTAGTGTAATTTTTTAGTTAATGATTGGACGAGAGAGTCAAAATTGGGTGTCAACAACGTAATTTAACATCGAGAACATATTTGTTTTAGTGGTGTTGATAAAAGATGGTATACTAGGGTCATCTTCTCGGTCGGGGACGAGGGAGAGGCTTAAGGGGGTAAGTGAGGTAAGGGAGATGCTAGGTTGAGAATAGTGTCTTGGAACATTGAGACTTTAACGAAAAAGTCTATAGAGTTAGTTAAGACTCTCAAGAAGAGGAGGATTAATATAGCTCGCGTTTAGGAGACCAAATGGGTAGGACCTAAGGCTAAGGATGTGGAAAGATATAAGTTATGATTCTCGGGTAGGTCGATGTATAGGAATGTGTATACATTTTGGTAGACAGTGAGCTAAGTGGTCAGGTGGTAGAGGTTAGGAGGGTCAATGACAGGATGATGTCGATTAAGTTGGTGGTTGGAGGGTCTACTATGAACATTATTAGTGCTTATGCGACGTAGACGGGTTTGGACGAGGAGGAGAAGAGGCGTTTTTGGGAGGATTTGGATGAGGATGTGGGAGGTATACCACTCACTGAGAAGTTATTTGTAGGAGTGGATTTCAATGGACATATCGGGTCACTTCCGGGGGGGTTATGACGACGTGCATGGAGGCTTTGGCCTCGGGGACATGAACGGGGGAGACGTCTCACTCTTGGAGTTCGCTAAAGCTTTTGGGATGGTAATAGCCAATTCGAGGTTTATGAAGAAGGATAAGCACTTGGTGACTTTCCTAGCTCGATGGCTAAGACTCATATAGATTTTTTGCTCGTTAGAAAGGTTGACAACGGTCTTTTAGGACTACATGCTTTAAAATTTGGATATTGTAGAAGCATTAAGGTTGAGGAAGTTAAGGGTGATGTTCGCATGATGCGTAGGGGATGCGCGATCGGGCCTGATGAGATCCAGTAGAATTTTGGAAGAGCGCAGGCAGGACAAATTTGTAGTGGCTGATTGAGTTATTTTATGTTATTTTTAAGACGACGAGAATGGCCGAAGAATGGAGGTGGAGTACAATGATTGATTTTTACAAGAACAAATGTGACATTAAGAGTTTCAATAACTATAGAGGTATCAAGCTGCTAAGCCACACTATGAAAGTTTGGGAAATGGTCGTGGAGATGAGGGTGAGAAGAGACGTGTCTATTTCCGAGAACCAGTTTGGATTCCTGCCGGGGTGTTCGACTATTGAAGTCATTCATCTTATTAGGAGGTTGGTGGAGCAGTATAAGGAGAGAAATATAGACTTACATATGGTTTTTATCGACCTCAAGAAGGCATATGATAAAGTCTCTAGAGAGGTTTTATGGAGATATTTGAAGGTTACATGTGTACATGTGCCATACACTAAGACTATCAATGATATGTATGATGGATCCAAGACCAGTGTATGGACAGTGGAAGGAGACTCAGAGCATTTTTCAGTGATGATGGCAGATCTTAGTCCATTCTTATTTGCCTTGGTGATGGATGGACTGACGCGATAAATCCAAAGGGAGGTCCTATGGTGTATGTTATTTGCATACGACAAGTCCTAATTGATGAGACTTGCAGCGGAGTGAACGCTAAACTGGAGGTTTGGAGAAAGACGCTGGAGTCTAAAGGGTTCAGGCTAAGTAGGACCAAGACAGAATACTCGGAGTACAAGTTCAGTAACGGGAGCGAGCATAAGATAAGGTGTGGAGGTGAGACTTGGTACTCAAGTCATTCCAAAGAAAGAAAGCTTCAAGTACCTCGGGTCTATTATCAAAGGGAATGAACAGATTGATGACGATGTCACACATAAGATTAGGACAGGATGGATGACATGAAGGCTCGCATCTGGAGTCTTGTGCAATAAAAAAATGCCACAAAAACTTAAAGGTAAGTTATATATGGTGCTGGTTAGACCGACTATGTTGTATAGGGCGGAGTGTTGGCCAGTCAAGACTTCACACATTCAAAAGATGAAAGTTGCTGAGATGAGAATGCTAAGATGGATGTGTGGGCATACAAGAAGGAATATGATTAAAAATGATGATATTCCGGACAAAGTGAGAGTGGCCTCGGTGGAGGATGAGATGCGAGAAGAGTCGTTGAGATTATCTGGGCATGTGCAGAGGATATACATAAATGCCCTAGTGCGGAAGTGTGAGAGGTTGACTATAGACGAGTTCAGGAGGGGTAGAGGTAGGCTGAAAAAGTATTGGAGAGAGGTGATTAGACGGGATATGACACATCTGCAACTTACTGAGGACGTAACCTTAGATAGAGGGTTGTGGAGGACACAAATTAGGGTATAAAGGTAGTAGGTAGTTGAGTGTAGTCCTACTTACGTTTACAAACTAGTAACTGGTAGTTGTAGTGTTATTATTGTAGGCTTGTTTAATCTATCATACTAGTAGGCGCAATATTGCTTTATAGTCCCATGTCGTTTGATTTCTGCTACTATGAGTTCTTTAGTGTACTTTATTTATCTTATTTAAATGCGTTAGTTAGTGCTTCCTTTTTTAGAACGCGCTATCATGACTTATTCACTTTTGTTACCATCATTTTCATACTGCTTTAAATTTCGTGTCAGATTTTGACTATTTCTCTTGCTTTGCGTCTCTTGCTTGCTTGTGCTTATGATTTGTCTTGAGTCGAAGGTCTTTCGAAAACAATCACTCTATCTAACCGTATATCTCAGAGAGGTCGTATTTCTTTGGGTTGATAGTAATGGAATGCTTTTATTATCTAAAATAAAGAACATCTCCCATCAAAAGATCAACGTAGATGCAAGAACTGTGTACACTCTATCCTCTCCAGACTACACATTGTGAGATTTCACTCGGTATGTTGTTGTTCACTCGGTATGTTGTTGTTGTTAACATCTGGAACACACCTGCCTGAGTTGAACTAATAGCATGGTTCCATACCACCCTTTTTCTTTATATGCTTGATTCAGAAGTCCTAATTTAATTGATATTAATATCTTTTTTCTTCATATTTTCACTTCTTCTGAGATAATTCTTACATATATCTTCACCATCTATCAACTGGAAGTAATTTAATAACAATTATAGACTATATGATTATGTACCTGCACAAAAAAAGCTCCCTAAAATGAAGAAAAAGTAGGTTAATTAAAATGGAGTTGTTAGATTTCATCTGGGTGATGTTGATTTTAAAATAATTTCTTATAGATTAAAGAAGTAAGCACAAGTACACACAACAGTAAGCATCACCGGCGAACTTGGTGGTCTCCGCCGAAATTCAAATGTAGGTTTCTCTTCTTTTATCTCTCCCCACATTTCCTCTTATCAGAGAAAAAGATGAACTATTAATTTGTGATATTCTTAGTTTTACCATGCAATGTTTGTTGAATTAAGCTATATGCAAAGAAAAAGAATGATCTGGTTTGGGTATTAGACTTGACCACTAGGGTTTTATGCACGAATTGAAATTGTATGGCATTCTGGTCAGCTGTTAATTGATGAGCTTTCTTGATTCATATTTTCTTGTTCCCTTATTTGTATATGGAGTCAAATGAAATAGTCCAAATTCTTTGTTCATTTTTCATTTCCTTTATGGGAGTATGTTAGGATTTACCCGTCTCAAACCCTACTTAAGCCGAAAACAATTAATATGCGAAGAAAAAACACACAAATTTTCGTGGTTCACCCCCAATGCGAGAGCTACGTCCACTTGCCGCTACAAATTTTCACTATAATGGAGTTTTGAGTTTACAATCTCTCTCTCTCTTCGGCTACACCGTCTCACGACTCACCTTTTTACTCTCAAGAAAGAAGATATTTTTCTATGTATATAACTCACTCAACTTGGTGCTAATACCTAGAAGGTACGACGCCTTAATTTTTATAGCCAAAACTAGGGCAACATAATACAAGCCTGAAATTTCTAAGATACCCTTCACTAAATAGCATTAGGGTTTTAAACCCGCCACCCTACTTCCTCGAGAAAGATTTTTCCACCGCTTATCGACAACCGATTATAATCGCCTTTGTAACAGCCGATAACATCAACCGATCATGACAACCGATAACATCAATCAATCATGACAGCCGATTGCGCTTAGGGTATTCATAGTGTAGGTAAATGAATTAGGCTCCACAACTCAACAATCTCCCACTTGGAGACTAATTTCAATCATCTGTCTCCATCTGCAGCAGCGACTCCAATCCTCATCTGTGAAGTCCAACCGAAGTAGCACACAACTTCAATTTATCATTTGGCACATCCTTATCGGTTGGATTCTGACTTCCTGGGATCTTTTCCGGTGCTAACACTCCATCTTCTAACGCTGATCGGATGAAGTGGTACCGAAGCTGTATGTGCTTCGTCCGAGCATGATAATCGAATTCTTTGCCAAATGAATGACACTCTGGCTGTCACAGTACATCACACTTTTCTCGTGGTCTTGTTCTAATTCCTGCAGAAAGGACTGCAGCCACATCATCTCCTTCGTGGCTTTCGTTATGGCTACATACGTAGCCTCACAGCTTGAGAGAGCTACTATCTTCTGCAACTTTAAAACACAACAAATTGAGGTACTTCCGAAGGTGTAAACATACCCGGATGTGCTCTTTCTACTATCAACATCACCACCGTTGTCAGCATCAACGTAACCCTGCAATCCTATTTCTGACTTTCGGAAACACAAATATGAACTCGAGCTGCCCTTCAGATATCTAAATATCCACTTTACAACTTCCCAATGTTGCTTTCTCGGATTGCTCATAAATCGGCTGACAACTCCCACTGCTTGTGCAATGTCTGGCCTCGTACATACCATTGCATACATAAGACTGCCGATATCCAATGCATAAGGTACCTTGTCCATATGCTTCTTCTCATACTCGGTTGTTGGCGACCGGTCCTTTGACAACCGAAAGTGTCCAGCCACAGAACCTTTTTCACATACTCTTCTTGTGAGAGTTTGGTGCCCTCTTTGCTTCGGTTAATCTCATCCCAAGGATTTGCTTTGCAGCTCCCACATCCTTCATTGCAAACTCTTCTGACAACTTTCTTTTCCGCCGATCAATCTCCTGTAGGTTTGCTCCTACGATCAGCATGTCGTCGACATAGAGAAGCAGTATCATGTAGGAGTCTTCAAATCTCTTGCAGTAGCAACAGTGATCTGCTTCGCACCTTACGAAATCGGCTTTCCTCATAAAGCTGTTAAACTTCTTGTACCACTGTCTTGGAGCCTGTTTCAGTCCATACAAGCTCTTTTGAAGTTTGCACACCAAATTCTCCTTTACTTTGACCTCGAATCCCTCCGGTTGTCGCATGTAGATTTCCTCATCTAAATCACCGTAAAGAAAGGCAGTTTTCACGTCCGAAGATGCAAATCTTCCTTTGCTACCAACCCAAGAACAATTCTGATAGTCACTATCTTGACTACAGGAGAGAAGATCTCCGTGTAGTCGATGCCTTCTTTCTGTTGAAATCCCTTCACAACCAGCCTTGCTTTGTAGCGCTTACTTCCATCAGGTTCTTCCTTTATCTGATAAATTTATTCTGCAATGCCTTCTTCTCTACTAGCATTCGGCTAACTCCCATGTGTGCTTTGCCGATAGTGAGTCCATCTCATCTTTCATCGCCAACTCCCACTTGATCGATTCATCAACTTGCATTGCTTCTTTGTAACATTTCAGCTCCCCTTTCTTTGTCAGTGAGTAGAATGTAGTTAAGGGATGGAGAGAATTTGTGAACCGTCTTTCTGATCCTGGATAATCTGTGCAGTTCCGTGATCAGTGTCCGCTGATTTGTTTCAGAATCAACATTTTCATCAACCCCGCCATCACTAGCTTGTTCCTCTGCCTCTGGCTGCGGTTCGGGTCGGGAAGTCCCTCAAATCGACTGTCTGTGATTCCTTGTTCTGACATTTTGAATTCTCCCGCAACTTGTCATTGTACAATACATGTTCGTTAAAGACGACATCCCTGCTTTGGATAACCTTCCAATTCTGTTCATCCCAAAATCGATAACCAAGCTCGGTGTCACCATAACCAATAAAATAACATTTTTTAGATTTCGAATCAAGCTTGCTTCTAGCCGTAGCATCAATATGAACACTTTCAGAAAAGAAATATTTACCTTCTTGCCACTCCAGGATTCTTCTAAAATTCTGAAACTAGAGGAACAAACGGTTCTCGGTTAATTAAGAAGATTGCTGTATTGACTGCATCTGCCCAGAATGTCTTGGGCAGCCCAGAGTGTATTCTCATACTCCGAGCACGCCCATTCAACGTTCAGTTCATTGTTTCGGCTATTCCATTCTGTTGAGGCGTTCTAGAAATAGTTTTCACCATCTTGATCCCATTATCGGCACAATATCGTTTGAAGTCACCATCAATGTATTCTCCGCCATTGTCGGACCTCAGACACTTCAACTTGAGGTTTGTCTCATTCACGACCATATCTTTCCACCTTTTGAATACACTGAACACGTTCGATTTATTTTTCATGAAATAAACCCATAGCTTCCTAGTTGAATCATCAATGAAGGTCACGTAGTAATGTGATCCTCCGAGTGAGGGGACAGTGGCAGACCCCCACAAATCCGTGTGTACCAATTCCAGCTTCTCGGCCTTCAATTCTCTGCTGGCACTTGAAAAATTAACTCGCTTCTGTTTTCCAAGAATACAACTCTCACACATATGATAATCTACCGACTTCAACTCCGGAATCATGCCATTTGTTACCAACAACTTTATTCCTTTCTGGCTGATATGCCCAGCCGATAGTGCCACAACTCTGTCGTCTTTGTGCTGTCAACAACATCGACTGTATCACGACATCTAGTCGTCATGTACAGAGTACCAGTCTTCTTGCCTCGGTCAACTACCATGGCACCATTCGTTACCTTCCAGGACCCGTTACCAAAGTTAACATTGTGTCCCTCATTCTCAAGTTGACCCACTGAAATCAGGTTTTGCATCAGCTTCGGCACATGTCTAACTTTTGTGATCTTCCACACGAGTCCATTCGACATTTTCAACTTAATGTCTCCAGTACCAACAACTTCTAACGGCTCTCCATCGGCTAAATACACTTTGCCGAAATTCCCAGCCACATAGTTCGTCAATATATCACTGTGTGGGGTGGTGTGAAAAGACGCTCTTGAGACGAACATCTAAGAATCGATCGGGCTGTCAACCGATAATAACAACATATCACCAATGTCTTCTGTGGCCGCATTAATTCCACCCTCTTTGTTGTCTTCCTTCTTCGGTGCTCTGCAGTTCTTCTTGACGTGACCCGATTTCCCGCAGTTCCAACACTTAAGTGTTCGTCCGGATCTGGGCCTGCCATTCCTTGACTTCGACTTGTCCCTATTTCGGCTGCTGTTTCTGTCATGATTTCTGCCTCTGTTCTCAACATTTAGAGCAAAACTAGTCGACGTTTCGCCATAATCTATCATGCGAACCTCCTCGGCCATGATACGATCCCTAATTAAAATTCAGTTTATCACTGCCAATCGAATTACTAACAGCTGCCCTCATCGGCTCCCAGCTATTCGACAGAGACGCCAACAAAATTAGGGCTTGCACTTCATCGTCAAACTCAATTGCAACCAATGACAATTGGTTGACAATCGTGTTGAATTCATTTGCGTTGCAACAGGAGCACCTTCTTCCTCAGGTGAAAGAGTTTCTTCATGAGAAATACCTTGTTGTTAGCCGAAGGTTTCTAATACATATCAGACAAAACCTTCATTAGGCCGGCTGTGGTCTTTTCCTTCGTCACGTTGTGAGGAACATTCTTCGACAACGTCAGTCGAATTACTCCCAGAACCTGGCTATCAAGGAGGTTCCAATCAACTTCATTCATCTCCTCTGGCTTAGGGCTCAACGGCTGATGAAGCTTCATGCCGTACAGATAGTCTTCAATCTGCATTCTCCAAAACGCATAATCTGTCCCATTGAATTTGCCGATGCCGTGTGCTGAACCATCTTCGCCTCCATTGTTTTCTAGATCGCAACAGAACATGTCACTCTGATACCGGTTGTTAGGATTTACGCATCTCAAACCCTACTTAAGCCGAAAACAATTAATATGCGAAGAAAAATAACACACACAGATTTATCGTGGTTCACCCTCAATGCGAGAGCTACGTCCACTTTCCGCTGCAGATTTCATTATAATGGAGTTTTGAGTCTACAATTTCTCTTTCTCTCTTCGGCTACACCGTCTCACGACTCTCACCGTTTTACTCACAAAAAAGAAGATATTTTTCACTCTGTAGTGGTGCTAATACCTAGAAGGTACGACGCCCTAGTTTTATAGCCAAAACTAGGGCAACATAATACAAGCCTGAAATTCCTAAGACCCTCCACTAAATAGCGTTAGGGTTTTAAACCCGCCACCCTACTTCCTCGGGAAAGACTTTTCCACCGCCTTATCGACAACCGATTATAATCAGCCGATTATTATCGCCGCGGTAACATCCGATAACAACAACCGATCATGACAACTGATTGCGCTTAGGGTCTTCATAGTGTAGGTAAATGAATTAGGCTCCACAACTCAACAGAGTAGACACTGACTTTTATTAAACTCATTCGTCCCTAGATGGGTTTTTAACATGTTTTTGTTTTCTCCAAAATGACTGCAGAATTACAGCTATGAAGGGAGCAGCGCCAATAGGCGAGCAGGTTGATATCTCATCTTCCTCTGATACAGATGATTGTAAACCAGAAATCGAAGGGCTGGAAAATAGTAACATCATTGATCAACCTCTTGAAGAATTTTTTGCTGAAGGTACTGAAATTACGTGTCATAAGTGTCTACATATGTTTCGTTAGTGGCGACAGACTCCAGTTGCTTTGTCACTGCCAAAACAAAAATAAAAAACTTCTCTTGATTTAGCTTGGGATATATTGTAGTTTGAGATTCTTTGTTTTTCCTCAGTACTGAGGATCTTATTGGGCTCTTAGCATAATGTTGCATGTTTCTTTATTTAGCCAAGTTTGTGTCCTCTTTTAATATGGGAACTGGGAATTAAAGATGGAGCTAGGAATTTACTGCGGTCAAGATTTCTCACGTTAACTGTTGATTGCTGAAGTGTGATTAGCAAGCAGTTCATGTATAAGTAAAGGTTGGGTAGACTATTGGCTACAAATCTATTAATTTCGTCTTACTTCTTTCCGGCAGTTTGTCTAATGGTCTTTGGTGTTATGGCATTCTGTAACGGAGTTCAGCCGTGCAGGATCTTCAGATGAATTTTTTTATGCAAACTAGCACATATAATCTGATAGCACTTCAGTTCCACTTGTTTAATAATGCAAGTTAAGAGCATCCAAGTACAAGTGATTTGAAATATTCATATGTAAAGAATTTCATTTTCCGTCCTAAACTGGTATTGGCTATGGTTGCAAAATGTGTAAAACCGGAGCTTTCATTTTTTTTAATGGAGTAAGGTGTTGCATTTATGGTGTCAAAAAGATGTAAAATAAGTACAAGTTAAGCTTGGTAATTCCTAATACAAAAAGTTCCTATTCCAGAACAGGGAGCAAACCAAAACCAGAAAGTTGGCTACTAAGCCAGAGTAAGAGAGCTAATAAAATCTTAAAGGGGGATAACATCATTTGCAGGGGATAGATTGCTCCAACTGAAAGATTCATCAAACACTTAGATTTCAAGAACAGTTGAGAGCTGAAATGCCATACAAACATATGTGATTTTTTCTGTCCAAATACACCAAAATATACTTTCTGGAATCATCTGCCAGATCGTCTCGATGGTTCTGTCAACTTTTTAAAGACTCCAACTTTTAACTGCATCCTTAATGTTCTGTGGGGCTGACCAATTGATGCCAAGAGCTGAGCAACTGCACAGTGCAAACATAGATGGTTTATTGACCTTGGGCTATTCTGGCACATATAGCATCTATTTACCAGATGAAAGTTCCTTCTTAGAGGTTTTCCTGACTCAAGATAGCATCTTTAAGGGTTGTCCATGTAAAAGTTAAACACATGGCTTTTGTGGGAAGTTTATTCCTCCATATCAGCTTCCACGACCAGTGCTCAATCATTCCATTAGATGTTCAGTTTACTGTACCTTGCCTTTAGTGTCTATGTGCTTTTGTCTCTCCTGAAGTGGGGGTTCCATATGTTCCCTGCTCTGTTTTGAGCTATTGTGGAGTCAGGCTATGTAGCTATCTAATAAAGGCTAGAGTGTTATTGAGAGGTTGATTATTGAGCCACTTGTCCTTCAAAAGTTTAAAAAATTTCCATTCCCAATCTTGAAGGACACCTCTTAAAAGAATTCATCTTTAAAATTGTTGATATGCTTCCGGGGCCCAACTCCATGTGGGGATTTACTCTGCTCGGTACTCCAACTATCTTGCTTCCTATAGGCAGTTACAACCTCCTTTTATATACTTTTTTCTTGAGCACACCTCCACCACCACTTCATGAGCAAACTCTTTTTTTTTTTGATAAGGAAACAAGAGTTTAAATCTCTGAGCAAACTCTTGTTGTGTTAGCTTAAATCTCTGATACCCAGCCCACCTTGATGTTTTGGCATTACTTTTGACTACTACATTGAATGTTGTTTTTGACCTTCACTCTTTATTTTTCCCAAAGAAAATATCATCTGATTTTGTCAAGTTACGCTTTCACCTCGCTTGGCATAGGGAAGAAGGATATAATGTAGGTTGCCATACTATCCAGAACACTATTGATTAATGTCAATCTTCCACCCGTAGACAAATATGCATTTTCCAAGTTGCCAATCTTTTCTCCACCTTCTAAAAAACTGCATTCCAAACTTTTGTTTCTTTGTACTTGGCTCCCAGAGGGAGGCATGACTTAGCATGTTGCTGGAAAAGAGCCAATGCCACAACCCATAATGTGTGCCAGTTCTTCCAGATAGACACCACATTCACAGGGTAGATCACACTTTTCAACATACTAGTTTCTCGATGTATTTCGATTCATTTAGTATAAAATTTTGAATAATCATATAAAGTTATTAATTAAAATATATTATACGTCGAAGAATAAAAATTAAAAAATAAAGTAGAAGTTCATGTAAATAAAGAATATAATCATTAGGTCAATGTAATGACTTGTTAATTTAAGCTCAAACTAATCGAATATTGTTGAACTTGTAAAGATACACAGTCATATATTTAGTAGATATTGTTATTTTAGTTATTATATCAAAATAATTCCTATTAGAAAGCGTAGAAATATTATCAATCGTATAATCAAGTAATCCAAGTAACCTGTTACAAAGTTACAAAACAAATATGCTTTGGATGCACTATTAGATGTATAATAAGAAGAACAACAGTTTTCAAAGGAAACATATAATTTATAACTTAAGCCAAATAATAACTCTATTACCGAGTAAACATCTCCATATACAGAATGTTGACTAAAGGAGTAAGTTTCTTTAAAAGAAACAATATCAAATGTCTCACGGCAAAACGATCTATCACCCATGTACTTGCACTAAGCAACAAATATTCTACTTGTGATCTTTTCAATATTTTTATCAATTCAGTTGTTCTTTGTTTTATATTTGAGATGTATATCTGTTATTTTTCGTCTTTCTTCACTAATGTGAATGCTTGCGTTATCTACTGATTTCACCTTAAACATGGATTAGTATTTGACTATTTGTACAAGTTTAAACACAATAGTGATAATAATTGAATCATTTTTATACAGTTCTTAGAACAAAATCACACTTGGATTTGTAGATCAAATACAAAATTTGCAAAATAAGTAATCATCCCAAATTCATCGAAAATCATCATAAATTTATATAAATTTTCACCTTTTCATTTCCCGCGTCAATCAATGGAAGTGCAAAATTACATAAATAAGAAACTTAGAACATATTAAAATCAATGATTATTTTAAAATTATACCTTGTTTATGGCCAATAACTTGATCAAAGGTGTGTCAGCTAACATTAAGTTGATTTTATAATATATTTCTTACAATGATCTTTTTCAAAAATATTTTTCTCCATACGAAACTCATGCAATTAGCAAGATTAGACATTTCATAGTTGAAACTATTCTAATTTTGTGGTGAAGAACTAATATATAATAAATGAGAAATAGTAAGTAGTGTCACACACAGAAAACATTTAACTTATTGAAGTGTTGGAAGTACCTATCATCTTTTGAAAGGTGCATGAATTATTAGAGTTTAATCATTCCTACTAAGTTATGGCAAAAATATGAAATTGATTTCATAGCAAATATTTCAATACTCTTATTTTTATATAGTTGTGCAGTAATAAATCATTCGCAAGGGTTATTCTTTTAGAAAAATCGGGCGAGATATTTTAGTACTTTAACTTTTAAGTTAGGGGTTTCCTGCTTTTAATATAATATAAATTGACGGCAGCCTTGAAATAGCTTCAAAAAGTAGTAGTGTCAGATTGAGATGTTACAACTGTGATTTCTCTGCCTCACAGAAAATTATAGTATCATCTGCATAAAGTAGATGAGACACCGTGACTAAGGTAGCTGCATTGTTGCCCACCCTTAAGTCCTTAACCCTTCAATCCACTGCATCTACTTTACCTTGTCCAACATTATGCTAGACCCTACATGGCTAGGATGAATAGAAAGGAGAAATAGGATCTCCATGTCATATCCCTTTTTGTGGAGAGAAAAAACCAACTGGAGATTTGGAGATCTATTCACTAGGATAGAGTATTTAATAGTAGTGAGGTTTAAGTTGCTCCATTTGATCTGTCTATCCCAAAACCTCATACCTCTTATCATTGATAATAGAGAGGACAATTAACTTTATCAGACACTTTCTCTAGATCTAGCTTGCGGAGCACTTTTCAATCTCCCATCTAGCAACACATTGGCAAGTGTTGCATTTGTGATCTGCCTGTTCTTCGGGAATGTATTTTGTTCTCTAGAGACTAATTTCCCAACTACTATCTTCAATCTCTCAGCTTGGATTTTGGTAATTGTCTTATAAACACTTCCAATGAGACTTATGGGCCTGAAGTCCTTAAGTTTTGTTTTCTTCTTGGGACAAGAGCAATAAATGAAGTATTACTATATCTAACCATATAGCAGTTTTGGTGTAAGTGATTCGGAGCCCCATAATATTTGATTTAATAAAAAAATAACAACCCAGGACAGAGAGGGAATAAGTCAGAAATTTTATTAATCAATTGAGTGCAGATGTGTATATACTGGTAGAAACCAAACGGAGGGCAACATAGATAACATTATTCAGAGTATCTAGGATAATAGATGGGCGGGGGAGGTGCATATTGAGGCTTTTGGTAGTAGTGGAGGGATACTAATTCTGTGGGATAAGAGGGTATGGGAAGGGGAGTTGGTGGAATGTGGAAACCAAAGCTTAACATGTAAAATGACTGGGCAAAACTCAGGTTTCACATGGTTTCTGACAGGAGTATATGCTGTTTTGTAAATAAAATGATAGAAGAGAATTGTGGTGGGAGTTGTATGCAATAAGGGGAAGGTGTGAAGGGCAATGGGTGGTGGATGGTGACTTTAGTGTCATTAGATACCCCGATGAGAGCTAATTGTCTCAATTAATGGAGCAATGTCATAATTCTCTGAATGTATAGAAGACCTGGAACCTGTGGATCGTCCTATATTTGGAGGAGAGGGGAAAATCATAGAAGTGCATCAAGAATTGACATATTTCTACACTCAACAGCTTGGGAGGAACAATTTACATTTATTAAGCAGTCAATTTTGCTAAAGATAGGATCTAATCACAATCATATCATGCTATCATGTGGAGATGAATTTTAAGAAGTCCTACTTCAAATTTGAAAGTTGGTGGATGGGAGTTGAGGGATTTAAAGAAAAGTGAATTTTTTTGGTGGGTTCCTTCAATGTCAATGGAAGACCTGGATTTGTTCTTTCTGAAAGTTGAAAATGCTGAAAGAAAAGTTGAAGGGGTGGAGCAAAGATAATAGAGGAAACTAGAAACAGTGCAAGGGAAATATTCTTAATCAATTGGCTAACTGGGAGACAGTTCAAGAACAAAGAGCTTTAACAGATGATGAGCTAATTTAGAAATCAATTCTAGCTTTGGAATTTGAGGAAGTAGCTAGAAATGAGGAGATAGCCTGGAAGCAAAGATCCAGGATTCAATGGCTGAAACAAGGAGGCAAAACTACTAAATACTTTTACAGAATTGCTATAACCCATAAAAGGGTTAACACCATTGATTACCTGAATGTGGGGGATGAGGAGGTGACAGATCCTGAAGAAATTGAAGAAGCGATCCAGAAATTTTACAAGAATCTTTACAAGGAAACAAAAGGTGGAGGCCAGAGTTTGAGTTGCATGTAGCAACAAGGATTTCAGAGGAAGAGCAAGAGTGGTTACAAAGGTAGTTTGATGAGGCAGAGATTTTGGAGTGCATTATACTGTGTGCCATGGAGAAGGTCCCTGGGCCTGATGGATCTCCTATGTCCTTCTACTTAGCCTTCTGGGAGATTTTGAAAGATGACATACAGAAAACTATTCAGTATTTTCATGGCAACCAGAAGTTTGAGAGAAGCTTCAATACAACTTTCAGAGCATTGATCCTCAAAAAAGCAGGTGCTTCAGAGCTGAAATACTTCAGACCTATTAAGTCTTATAGGTGGCATTTACAAGTTTGTGGCAAATTATTGGCTGAATGACTTAAGCTGGTAGTTAACAGTCTAGTAAATAAGCATCAGATGACATTTATAAAAGGGAGACAAATCATGGATGTTGCAGCTAGTGAATGTGTGGATTCTAGGCTTAAAGGTGCTGAACCAGGGATAATGTGTAAACTGGACATTGAAAGAGTTTATGACCATGTTAACGAAGAATTTCTGTTGAACATCCTGAGACAGATGGGCTTCAGTAACAAATGGTTGAAATGGATTGATAGTATGATGAGAATAGTTGTAGCAGGTGGATTAAAGGCTTTAAAATAAGGGATAACAATAAAGGAGATATGTCATTTGCAGTGTGCAAATAATCCTGTGATTTTTTGTGAACCAAAAGTTGAACAGATTGGTTACATTAGAATGATTCTGACAAATTTTTTAGGCTTGTTCCGGACTGAAGGTCAACTGGGGAAAAACTAGCCTGTTTCCAATTAAGGAGGTGCCAAACTTGTAGACTCTTGCTCACATTTTAGGCTATAAGTTGAGAACTTGCCTGCAACTTATCTTGGCATGCCTCTAGGCAACAATCACAAAGTAGGAGGAATTTGGGATGAGATAGTGGATAAAACAGAAAAAACTGGCTAGGTGTAAGGGTCAATACTTATCTTTGGGAGGAAGGCTTATTCTGATCAATTCTGTTTTGGATTCTTTGCTTACTTATGTTATGTCTCTGTTTCCCTTACCATCCAACATTCAGAAAATATTGGACAGACTCAGAAGGGAATAAAGAGGGCAAGGGTTACAATTTGGTGAAGTGGAAGGTAGCAATGTAGGGGAAAGAAAGGGGTGGGCTGGGGATAGGAAACTTGAGGACACAAAATAACAACTTATTGATGAAATGGCTATGGAGGTACAACATTGAGGAAAATGCATTGTGGAAGGAGGTTATCAAATGCAAGTTGGGTGAACTCAATCATTGGTGTTAACATGTGTGCTATGGTACTTATGGAGTTGGAGCTTGGAAGACTATAAGAGCACTTTGGCCAAAATTGGAAAGGAACTTGCAGATGAAAGTAGGTGATGGAAAAAAAAATTCTGGAAGGATGCTTGGAATGAGCAAGTCCCACTAATGGATACTTATCCAGACTTGTTCATTTTATGCAATAACCCAGAGGTAGTCATCAATGAAATCTGGAGTGTACAGGGATGGAACTTAACTTTCAGAAGATATTTGAATGATTGGGAGATATTAGTGTGGCTGATCTGTTAGACAGGATTGGTAACTTCCAAGGTACCAACACTGATACAAATGATTGAGAGATATATAGGGTGGCTGATCTGTTAGACATGATTGGTAACTTCCAAGGTATCAATACTGATACAAATACTTTGAGGTGGAGGCACAATAGTGATGGACAATTCTCAGTAAACAGGGCTTACAGAAAGGAGGGAATAGGGCAGAATGGGGAGCACCAAAAATTTTGGATAAAAAATTGGAAGTGTCCAGCAACAACCATGGTGAAATGTTTCACTTCGTTGGTGGCAAATAGCTCTTGTTTGACTCATTAAGTCTTGATGAGAAAAGGAAACATCATAGTATCAGATTATTTCTATGCAATGAAACCATCAACCACCACTTTCTTCACTGCAATTTCGTAGCGCACAACTATGGTCTTTATTTCTCAACTTGACAAAGACAATATGGACTATGCCAGAGCATACTGCAGATCTATTAAGTTGTTGGATGAGAAGAGGAGACAGCAAGACTCAGAAGAAGCGGTGGAGGATGATCCCACAATGTATCTGGTGGACCATCTGGAAAGAAAGGACTGGGAGGTGTTTTGAAGATAGATCCAATTCCATTCAGAAAGTAAAATGGAATTGTATAGTATCTTTCTACTTTTGGTGTAAAGAAATAGGATTAGAGGATATAGATCATTTTGTTGACTTATTAAAATCAATGTAAGTATCTCTTTTCTCTTTCTGTCTTTAGATTAATACTTTTGAAGGTCTCCATCATATCCTTAATGTTGAGGAATACAAATTTACTCGTGCTCTTTGATTAAAAGCCATTGTATAACAATCAGGGCCTGGGCTTTTATTAGGCGCATAAGTTTATTGCTGCCAGCACCTCATCCTCTTCAAAAGGTCTTTCGAGCCATACTGTCTCTGTTGATGTTATGCGAGCCAAATATTCAAAGTTAGCACTAGGCCTCCTTTCTTCATTTTCACTGTACAAGTCTTGATAGAAACTTAAGACTCCTCGCTGTCTTCACTAATTTCGTCCCCAATCATCTATTTGTCTACACAGTTATTCCTCCATGAGAATTGACCATTTTCTAGAGGAATTTGGTGCTCCTATCTCCTTCTTTGAGCCACAGACACCTGGACTTTTGCTTCCATGACACCTCTCCAGCCTTTGCGATCTTTTGTAGCTCAAGTTTTAGATGCATTGATTTTTCCTTTCAACCTGTGTCATGAGTCTGTTTTCAGTTGGGTGTTCCACTAAAGCTAGATCCTCCAGTAGCTTAGTCTTCTTTGCTTCCTGCTGACCAAAGGTCTCCTTATTCCATTATGTAATGTCTTTTTTCAAACATCTCAGTATTTGCATTAAGATGAAGTAGGACTGCTCCCAATTGCGTAGATGTGCCACCACCTCTTAATTTTGTCAGTAAAATCTTCTACTTGAAGCCACATACTGTTAAATTTGAAATAGGAGGGGTTCACTACCAATCATCACATTCGAGTAGTATAGGTTTGTGAATTGAGATAACTGTTAGCAAAGCAAATTGCTTGATTGCTTTGAAGTTGTCATTCCACTCAAGGAATATTAAGAACCTATCTATTCTTTCTTCCCATCTGTCCTAACCTTGGTGGACAGAGTTACCTGGTACTTGTTGTTGGTGGGAGGTGACAAATATTATGTGGAATTAGTCGAGCGCACAAGCTGGCCCGGATACCACGGTTATAAAGAAAAACCTATCTATTCTGGAACCTACGCTGAACCAAGTGTAGTGAGTTCCCTGAAGGGGCAAATCTATGATGCCCATATTTTGAATGATATCAGTAAAAGATTTCATGGCCCTGGATCTTCTGATAGTTTGATACTGTTATATAATTCACTCTCATAACTACAAACATTGAAATCACCTCTTATTACCCATTGATTATTCCATATGCCTTTAATAGCTGCAAGCTCATGCTAGAGAACCTCTCTCTGGGTAATATGTTGTCCATAGACCCCTGTAAAACATCACCTAAATTCCTATTGTGTGCTTTCCACATGCAGGAAACAATGTATAAGCCTTGATGCACCCCCATGTTAGACCACTATCGTTTATCCCAAAGTACAATGATACCACCACTTTCTCCCATTTGAATTTAGCTCTGCCCATTCAACCCATTTGTTTCCCCAAGCTTGCCTAATGCAAAATGGTGACCATTCTTCAGTTTTTGTTTCTTGTAGTTGAGACATACTATATATGCTTTCCATTTGTGGACTAGTGATTTTATTGTGCTCCTTTTTTCTACCTCATTGAACCCCTCACATTCCAACTTAAGATTTTGATCTTCATCCAGAGAAAGCTTTGTAGAACATGTCCTGTTCCTAATCCTTGTCTTCTTATCATCAGAATTCATTCCCCATTGCATTTTTTCCAATTCCAATGTCTGCTTCTTCTTCCTTTTAATATTGGCCTGATTGAGGGCTTCTTCTTGTGAAGTTGCTCCTGTATTTTTTGTTCCATACGCAGGATCATGCCAAGAATAACATGTTTGAACCCCGTAACCATTTATCCCAAATACCTTGCATGCTCTGAGCATTACCGACTTGATTTATATTGAAGTTTCAATAACAACATGGCTGTGTACTGGAGGAACCAATATCATACCATGGGAGAGAGAGGCTTCAAAGCTACTTAGTGTTTCAAACTACTTTAGCTGTGGTGCCTCGGAATAATCAGCCTCGTTGGTTCTGCCTCATCATCGGCATCTGATGGAGATTCATATGCAAAATCCATCGCCTTCTACTCTGTTCTCGGCACTTTTGTATCTTCTATTTCGACTGAGAGGATCGAATTGATTCCCATGGAGGAGGGAGAATTTTGATTATACATGGTTCAATAATGGGCCCAATGGCCAGTCAATTTTTAGTGAAGTTTCCGTTCTTTTTCTGTTTGGACTGTGCCTCTTGCATAATAAAACTGATCCAAGTTTCAGCCCAATGGCTTGTCAGCCTCTTTACCCTGCCTATTATTAACATTAAGGGCTGGTAGATATGGCGGGTCACCCGGTTTATTTTGGGTCACTTTTATTACATTTGATAAATAATCATAAAACTTGTCTAACCAACTTCATAAATAATCATCCAGAAATAATTCATTTGAGTAAAATTTATTTTAGATTTTTCATTTTGTCATTCTTCAGATCTGAAACCAGACTAATTATGGTTTCTCAAGGGTGCCATAACTTTTAGGTTCTGAGATTTAATTAAAGAATACCAACAGAGAAGATAATTTTCCCTTTTGTGAAAAATAGGTGACTGAGAGTAGCCAGCCACTTGGGGTGTGCTTGGTATGAAGAAAAATGTTTTCGTGATAAATAAGTGGTTTTCTTATTTTCTAATATCGGGTAAGTAAGCAAAAAAAATATTGTCCCAAGAGCATTTTATGCAATTTAGGAAAACATTATGGGGTGGGGTGGGTGGGGAGTGGAGGGTTGAAGATGGAGGGGGTGGGGTTGGGAGCGTTGGAGAGTGGGAAGGAGACAGTGAGATTGAAATGCCATTTATGAACTTGTTTTCCCTATCCCCAATAGGGAAATCATTTTCCTGTTTTTCAATGAACATGTTTTTCTGGGAGAGCACATTTGTTGACCTCCAATACCAAACACACCCTTTAGACAGATTTTCCACAATTAGGTTCTTCCATCAAGATATTATCAGAATTTCCAGAAGCAAACGTTTTAAACTGACAAGTGTATCTATAATTCATCGAACATTGCAGACTAAGGAAAGTGGGAGAGCACATTTGTTGACTAAAGGGAGAAGTTATGCTAATAATTTTTGATAGAGGCATTTTGGAAAGAGCAGTTAGCCCTTTCTTTTTGGTAGTGCAACAAGGTATTATTGACTACATATTAATAAAACCTATGTTGCTCGGACTCGGGTGCGGATACGTATACGGATCTAGAGGTCGGGTTCGTCATGATCTAAATTTTAAGATTCGTGGGTACGGATACAGGTGCGGGATTCGACAAAAATTAACTCAAAATTCTAAAAATAGAGTTATAAAACCTAAATGATGGGATATTATGTGAAAAAACTGACGAGAAAATATTGATCAAGAGGAGAATCTCGAAAGTAGATATAAGGAAAAGGTGTGACATAGCAATTTCTATATACAAGTTATTCCATTTTCTTCAATTGCACCATAGCTTTTGTTTTGATGATATAAATCATTGAATTTGTCCGAAATTTCTCCCTCAATTTTGGTGAAAGTACCCAAAATTGGTTGACCAGATCGGGTACGGATCCCACACCCATGTCGTGTCGACACGGATGCGGCACAGAAAGTGAAGAGTCCAAGCAACATAGAATGAAACTACCTACTTAACCAGAGCTCCTAGTTTTTTTGTCTCTCCTATTGCTTGTCTTCTCCCATCTGGTCTCTTTCCGCATTTCTCCAACTTTTGTCCATAACACAACCACCAACAACAAGAAAACCTTCTCTTTGAGTGTGCGCAAAGAGAATAAAAGCAGCCCGGTGCACTAAGCTTCCGCTATGTGCGGAGTCCGGGGAAGGGCCGAACTACAAGGGTCTATTGTACGCAATCTTACCATGCAAAAATGGATGCGGAAGTATATTTAAGCTCCTCGAGTTTTCATATCGCGTCATTTTTCTTCCAATCGCAAAATGCACATAGATTTTTTTGTTTCCTATTCATTTGTTCCTTCTTGATTTCGGATCTGTATGTGTTTTAAGAACAGTGGAGCTTTAACTTCTGCAACCTTGGGAATGGTAACAAAGTAATGATAATTGTTCGGACCAAAAAGTAAAGATAATTGTAGAATTAGGTGATTTTCATAAAACGAAAATGCAAATGCTGCATCTGGATAAATGTCAGATGCTTGCTTGTATTGGTTTTGTTTTTCTTCTCCAATAAATTGATCCTGAGACGAGAAGGATACTTTGCATCAAGGAAACCTATCAGAAGCAAAAAAAGAAAATGTTACTACTTATAAAAGAAAAAAAGAGGCTACTTTGCATCAAGAAACTGTATCACCTAACAATGATTGAGTGTCAGGTGGTTGGGATGATAAGAAGAAGGGCTGGTGGAGAGGAAGTAAAAGAGGTGCACATTTTTTTGTCTGGTTGGTCGAAAATGAGAAAACTAGATGAGAAAGAGTTAGAAGATACCCATCCACGTCAATTCTTTAGCCCTGCCAAAAGTGGAAGAAATGATGTATATCTATTTTGCTTCCTTTCCATTTATACCAATTGGCTGATCATCTCTGGCAAGAAGTAGCTTTCATAATAGAAGCTGGATGTTCCCAGGAAAAGCTCGTGCACAAATCTCTGTTCAGTTACTTAAATAAAACCTCTCCTATGATGTGAAAGCGCAAGTTGAGAGGTCTCTTTCTTTTTGGAGTATAGGTTATCGTATCAAAGATTTTATGTTGTCTTGGTTCAAACTAGTTGCCACATGATTGACTACAGTGCAACATTATCTTTACTTCATGTATTATATTCGTATAACTAGTCTAACAGCCTCTGCGTTACAGGTTCGATGATAAGAAAAGCAAGAATGTACCAAGAGTACATGAAGTTGGTCCCTCTTCCCACACAGCATGGCTCTGTTATCCCTTTCACCTCATGGGTTGGATTGGCTGCATCCATTAAGGAGTTATATGGGCAACCCCTGCATTACCTGACCAATGTCCAGATGAGGAAGTGGGATGAAAAGAGGTTTGGTGCCGATGATGAAGATGTCCCATTAGACACCATCATCCATCCTAGCAAAGCTGAAGCAAGCATCTGGCTTATTGAAGAAGTTCACAGGCGTACACCGTCTCCTTATTACATTGCTAAACTTTGGCTTGCTGATCCAATGTATCATGCCAATGTTGATGCAATTTTCTCAAAGCTGAAGAGTTCATCAAAATAGAGTCTTTGCCAATCTATCTTCATTGACTTGGTTTATCATGAACCTTCTACTTGAAATCAAACCCAATATCATCGCTCTTCCCCAAACAACCATATCAATTATATGAAACATTGTACATTATATCTGTTCTTGTTGTGACTTCTTTATTTCTAGTTTTTTTTCCGGATTGCTTTGGTTCGCTTTCGTTGAGCCAAGGGTCTATCAGAAACATCTACCTCTCATGGTAGGGGTAAGATTTGCGTACACTCTACCCTCTCCAGACCCTATTTGTGGGATTACACTACACTGGGTATGTTGTTTTTGCTTAGCATATTATTTATGTTATTATTTACTGTTCATTTTTTCCTATTTGACCCACTTTGCTATGGCTTTATTCTGAGCCAAGGGTATATTGTAAACAATATCTCTACCTCCTAAGGTAGTGTAAGGTCTGTGTACACTACCCTCTCCAGACACCACTTGTGGGATTACACCGCGAATGTTGTTTTTGCTTAGCATATTATTTATGTTATTATTTACTGTTCATGTTTTTTCCTATTTGACCTGCTTTGCTATTGCTTTATACTGAGTTGAGGGTCTACCGAAAATAACCTTTCTACCTCCCAAGGTAGGGATAAGGTCTGCGTACAACCGTACACTTTACCATTTCCAACCCCACGTGTGATTACACTGGGTATGTTGTTGGATGGTACATTATATGGCTGCTTTAAGTTATCTCCTCATTTCACATGTGGATACAGTAATGTGTTCAACCAATGGGGCTACAGAGTGAAATTGTGCTTGTGTGATACGTGGTGAAGCAGTAAACTATTAGTTTACAATTGTTTCTTTGCAGTGTCAACTTAAAATAAAAGGAGCACCCCGATCAGAAGCGGTGTAGTAGTTAAGAATGTATGATTCACTGAATTCAGTATTTTCAATACGGAGCTTAGATATGTGTCTAAAATTTCAATATATATTAAACTTTGAACCGATAGTTTTAAACGTGCAATATGTTCAATGGTCAGAACATAATTATTTTCAAGATATAGCATGTAACATCACAAGGCCAACGGCAGTGCTCTGTGTTTCGTTTTTTGTCTTTTGTTTTTTACAAAGAAGTAGGTTTGTTACTGGAAATTTGGTGCATCAAATTAGTTAGAGATAGTCCATATATAATTTTGTAGAAGGAACTCCACTTGGTAAAAGACTTATTAGTAGCACTTGGAATAAATTATTGGCATAGCCGGAAGCCTGGAATGCCCAAGAAGAAGGGGAAAAACAAGAAAACAGGCATTTAGCTAGGCACACAATCCCTAGCTAAAGCCATTTTAGCTAGGAAAATTACCCAAGCTAAATTCTTGCACATTTTGTATAATCTGAAATATGATAAAACTAATAATTGAATCCATTCATAACTCATTAAATTATACAATTGATGTATCTTATACAACAATTACAAATAGTACAATTTGTCCTTAAAAGAACTGTATGCTCCCAAGTGAAATAAAACAACTGTTGAACTTAACAATAACTTATACTCCTGGGCTCCCTCCTCTATGTTAAATCATCTTTTTTACTTGATGTAGACGTCTAATCCGTCTGCTCCTTGATGTTCTTCGTAAATGATATCTGGAAAACATATTCAGGTTATTAGTGATCATATAAAATAAATAATATGATATGCAATTATTAATACGGTAAGAGATTGGAATAATTTCCCTACGGGATTTCTTTCATTAATCACAATATATATATAGTTGTACAAAAGTTATTCTTAATACAGTAAGAATCCTAAACTACCTTACATACATATCAATAATAAATACAATATATAATGTGAATATTTGAAAAATATTCGCTAATACTCCCCCTCAGACGGAGCGGGAGGAGGCCGAACACTAAGACTGGATCTGAAGTCTATGAACAACTGTCTGGGTAGTCCCTTTGTGAATATGTCTGCATATTGATAGGAGGAAGACACATGCAATATTTTGACTTGACCAAGTGCTACCTTCTCACGTACAAAGTGAATATCCATCTCAATATGTTTGATCTGCTCATGCTGGACCGGATTATGAGACATATATATGCCATATATCTGCAGATCTAGTCACTGATACTTACGCTGACTCAGGAATATATTATCTGCAGATCTAGTCACTGATATACCTAAGAAGTAACTCAGCTTGCCCAAATTAGTCATGCCAAATTCAGATTTAAGTAGAGCAATAATTTCATTTTTTAATTTGTCAGAGGAGGTAGTGAGAACAATGTCATCCACATATAATAGTAAGAAATGTCACTAACATGATGAAAAATGAACAAAAATGTATCACACTTGCTACATATAAACTCAATCTGTATAATATACCCGACAACGCGGTCATACCAAGCATGGAGTGCCTGTTTTAGGCCATAAAGTGACTTTCTGAGACGACAAACATACTGAGGGACTGCAGGATGAACAAACCCTGGTGGCAGATGCATATACATAGTTTCTTTCAAATCCCATAAAGAAACACGTTCTTGACATCCAGCTGATGAATCAACCACTTTTTACCCATAGCAATACTAAGAACAGTGTGAATCGTAGCCGGTTTAACAACCGGGCTAAAAGTCTCACCACAGTCAATGCCCTCCTGCTGATTAGTACCATTTTCCACAAGTCTTGCCTTATAGCGCTCCAAGTCACCACTGTCTCTGAATTTGTGACGAAATAGCCACATGCATCGGATCACATTCACCCCATACGGTCTAGGTACTAAATCCCAAGTATTTTGCTTGGTTAAAACATTTAATTTCACACATGTACGCATTCCAATTGGGGTCCAGTTTGACTAATTTTGGATTTTGGGAATGGTTGAAAGTGTTTGGGTAGCCTGATTAAAGTTGACCTTGGGTTTGAAAATCCTGTGTTTTGCACGAGTTTTCGGGTGGTTGGTGGTGCGAGCTGGGTTTGCTGGGGTGGGGGATCTGCAGTATTGGGACTGGGCGACGACAACATGGTCGATGTGTAGGTCGGAAATACTATAGATCGGGGTTGTGTTGGGACCAGATCTGGGTTGATTGTAGACGATTGCGGGCTGAGATGGTTGGACTGCGGAGAGTCGAGTTGGGAGGCAGGTGATGTGGTGATTGTTGGTGACAAGTCAGGTGACAAGTAGGTTGTTGGTGGCAGGACAGATGAGCAGATGCCTGTCGGGTGTCGAACATGTGGTCGTGTGGTGAAGAACAACGAACACGGGAGGGAGTGGACACCAGATGGTTGGGTTTCGACGGGATGGAAATGACGATGTCGGAGACTTACACCGGAGGTGTCGCCGGAGTTGACTGGGCAGTAGTACTGTGGTGGTTCAGTGGACGCAATAACAGTGAAATTTCTGGCTCATCAAGGAACGTAAAATCAGTGTTTGGAATTTCCGGATATTGGAAAAGGGGAAAATCATCTCGGTAAATGTGACATGGCGAGAGATAATGATTTTACGTGATGATAAGTCATAGCACATATATCCCTTATGGTTGGAAGGAAACCCAACGAATACACATGGTGTAGTCTGAAGAGCCAACTTGTGGGTGATGATGGATGTAAGATTGGGATAACATAGACAATCGAAAGTTTGTAAGTGGTCATAGGATGGAGTCCTACGATATAAAATTTTGGTAGGGGTTCTATTTTGGAGAGTGCTAGTGGGTAAAATATTAAGAAGGTATTCTACCATTTTAACAGTATAGACCCAGAAGGAAGGTGGTAGACAAGCGTGAAACAAGAGGGTACATACCATGTTATTGATGGTATGTATAATTCATTCAGCCTTGCCGTTTTGAGGGGAGGTGTGGGGACAGGAGATTGGAACACCATGCCTTGTTGTGAACAAAAATTATGAAAAGCTGAATTATTAAATTCATGTCCGTTATCACACTGGAATGATTTGATGGATTTTTCAAATTGGATTTTAATAAATTTATGAAACTCAAGAAATTTAGCAAAGACCTCAGATTTGAACTTGAGTGGATAAATCCATAGAGAATGTGAAAAATCATCAAAACAAGATAAAATTTGTGACCTAACAACAGGAGCTGTCCATAAGTCAGCATGCACAATATCAAACGGTGAAAATGTAATACTCAATGAAGACATAAATGGAAGACGAGTATGCTTGCCAAGCGGACAAGAAAAACAATTTTGGGCAAGTTTCCCATTATTACATTGAATACGCAAAATATTTCTAAGAAAATTAAAGTCATGGTCTCCTGGATGTCCGAGCCTATTGTGCCAGGTGGATAGAGACATAGCAACAAGGGAGATAGGCGATTGAGATCTGACAGCGAAAGATTGAGTGAGTGGATACATGTCTCCCACACTATTGCAGCGCATAAGAAATTTCCCCGTATTGAGATCCTTCACAGAAAAACCAAACGGGTCAAACGCGACAGAAACTCAATATTATGAGTGAATTTTCTAACTGAGATCAAATTTTTAATGATTTGAGGTGCATAGAGGACATGGTTAAGTGAGAATGGTAGATGGGGATGTTTTGTGTGTGTATTACCGTAACCTTCAATTGGAATGCGATGATTATTACCGACAATAATATATTGAGGATACTTTAACCGAAGCAATTGAGATAAATTACATGATGAATGGGTGAGATGAGATGTGACTCCGGTGTCCATGTATAAACTTTCGTCAGGCTGTTGAAGGTTAAGAGTGTTGAATGCCTGGCCCAAATCAGTGGGGACTATGTGCTGGGCTTGCATAGGCTGCTGGGCAGACATCAAGTGTACCTGCTGTTGATTTGGTTGGGCCTGCCTATTGTGCGGTGTTGGGCCGAGAAGACCAGGCCTCTAATTCTACTATAAATGGGTCTCTGCTGTCGGGAATGGGCATGCAGGCGAGGCCCAGTTCGCAGAATTGGGCCACCCTTACTGACCAGCCCACAGATAATAAGCATTCGGAGGAAGAGGGCCTGCTTGCTGGGCCTTCTAGCCTTTGTCGCGGCCCTTCCCTTTGTTACCATGTCTGCGGCCCCTGCCGCCACGTCCTCCGCCGCGGCCCTGTTGCTGTTGGTGGTCCAATGGTGGTGCAGCAGTGGTGTTGGCCAGCGACGGCATGCCTTCAACGACTAACAATTTTTGGTTCTGTTCATCTTGTTTAGCACGTCGTGTTTCTTCCAATAATAATTATGAACGTGCCTTGTTGAAACTTGGAAGTGGGTTAGCATGTTGAATCATTGTGGCGAGAGTATCGTATTCCCCTTTCGGTAGACCTGCAACAAGTTGTAGTACCATTTTTGTTTCCGAAATAGATGTCCCAACGTTGGAAAGTTGGTCGGCGATGAGTTTTAGTTGTTTGCAGTATTCAGACATGTTAAAATTCTCGAGACGCGTGTTATTGAATTGCTCCTCTAAATACACAGCCCGAGTATTTTTATTGCCCTAAAAATATTCCTTCAAACGTACCCAGAGTTCTCGCGTCGAGGCACATGTTTTCATGATAGTACACAACAGGTCTTTTGAGATAGTTCCATATATCTATTGCTTGACGATGGCGTCAAAGCGACGCTATGTTGAGTCTTCAATATCCGCGGGGCGGGAAATTGAATCATCAATGTGATCGAGTACGTTGTACACGCAAGCATGAATATAGAACAGTTCTACCCACATAGAATATTGACAGTCTTCTTGATCAAGAATTATGAGGACAAAATTCTTGATGTTGGAAACAGTAAATGTCGGATGAAAAGATGATGATGAAGACCCGTGTCAATGATGTCGGTGGTAGAATCAGTGGTTTTAGGTAGGGCTGCACAAAACCCTTGGACCGGACCGAGGACCGAAAATCGAGAAAGGTCGGTTCGAAGACCGGACCGAAAAATTCGGTCCGATCTGGTCCGGTCCAATATACACTAAAAATCGAAAAAAAACCCGGACCGGACCGAGGACCGAATTTTCAGAAACGTAGTAACGAAGACCGGACCAAAAAAATCGGTCCGGTCCAGGGGTTATTTTCGGTCCGGTCCATTTTTTGTGCAGCCCTAGTTTTAGGGGAGTTAGGAAGAGACGTGGTAGCCACAAAATTTGGTGAGGAAAGGGGGTTGTCGTCGATGAGATTTGGTGACTCAGAGAATAATTTTAGGGTACAATGTAAGAGATTTGAATAATTTCCCTTCGGGATTTCTTTCATTAATCACAATATATATAGTTGTACAAAGGTGATTCTTAATACAGTAAGAATCTTAAACTACCTTAAATACATATCAATAATAAATACAATATCTACTGTGAATATTTGAAGAATATTCGCTAATAAATACAACTAAGTTTCACACTGTTATTCTTGTAATGTAAAAGTAGATAGTAAGTTAAAAGTCTTATAGTTCTTATATGAACATAACTTTTATAAGGACTTCTAATTCCACATTGGTACTTGTTAGCGATATTTCGAATGCTCACACAAGAGCACACATCGTTGACAAGTAATATAGTCTGATAAGACCGAATATCGTCCTCAGAGACTGATTTCTAAGTATCGTTCATCTATTTTATGTTATCTATTTGGCAATCGATAATTGAGTTTGGTTTTTGTTTAACTACTAGAATAATTGCAAGAATTAATTAAACTATTTAAGTTGTGATCAGTTATGAAGAAATTAGGGCTTCCAAAATCCTCGACTATCCACTCTATTCAATTCTTAATGCAACTAGAATGACTTCTTCTTCTACGTTAAGATAACGATTAACTAAACTGTCTTATATTCCGGTTAGGACATATAATCACTCAACCCCAGTGCAGAACCCTTCTATATTTCTATGATAAGATTTACCACATAGGAGGATTAAGAACAATAACCTATAATGCTACACAAGTATCGGGGTACTGTTGTCCGCGATTTTAATATATGTCTAGTCAATTACAGCATATCAAAATCTTTCCTCTCAGTTCTTGATTCGAAATCATATATATTATGATAATTAGTGATCAATTAATTATCAAACATTCATACCAATTATTGACTAAATCTTAATCAAGTGAAGAATAAATCAAACTACTACATTAATTCATGAATAGAAGTTTCAAGTGATTCATAAGTAAATCCCTAATAAAGTGTTTTAGCTCCTAGTCATAGTCACGCTAAGAACTAATACAAAATCCATACATAAACTGAATTAAAAACGAAAGAAAAAAATTACTGCGAACTAAGTCTCCAATCGTAGCCTTCCTTGTTGTCTTGTGTTGTGCTATGTTGTAGAATGACCAACCTCTCATAGCATTAATCCCCAGGGCTTAAATATGTTTCAAATTTCGTGTCCTATGGACTAATCTGCCCTTAGCCAATTCTTCTTGGCGAGATTTTTCAGACCGCAACGGTTCTGCATGCATCATGCGGTCTGAAACTCTGCACCTTCTCAACAAATATGTCATCGCTGTTCTGCATAGTGGCACGCATGCTGAAAATCTTGGCTTCTCAGTAAATATGGCACCGCGGTTCTGTATATTGGCACCGCGGTGCTGAAAATCCTTCGTCCTGATGTGCCAACTTTCGTCCTTTTAGCCTCAGGAGCACCTTTTCTGCCCAATTCTCGCTCAGTTTCACCATTTTACTTTTGGAACCGCTGTGACTCAAAAGAAAGAAAAACAAACCTAATACTATACTAAACACAACAAAAACGAGTAAAATACTAATTAAAAATGACTCAAAAGGCGTATACAAAATACGCCTAATAAACAACTCCAAACTTAACATTTGCTCGCCCTCGAGCAAAGATCAAAACAAAATAAAGACACAAAAACAAAAGACTCAAATCAAGCAGCTGCACAAGTACTTAGAAACTATACCTGTCTACCGGTCCGAGTTGACCCGGAACCGGACCGGTTGACCCGGTAGAAAATCCGGACCGGCCCGGACCGGTAAGGGCATACCGGGTTGGGGGTTGGATTGGCCCCCAACCCCAACCCGCAGATTACTGAAAAAACTTCGGTAAGGCGGGACCGGTTAGACCCGTGAACGGAAAACCGTTTCACTGGGTTAACTGACGGGCCGGTAACAAAAAAATAAAAATAAAAAATAAAAAAAATGCCCAACGGTAACAATACCGTTGGGAGGGGTGGGGGTGAGTGGGGGGGGGAGTGCCAACGGTCATTTCGACCGTTTGGCTGTTTTTGTTTTTGTTTGTTTATTATTTTATTTTAATTACATTTTTACCCTTTAAAAAATCTATAAATTCTCTACATTTTTTTTATTTTTTTTTCACACAACATTTCTATCAATTCTCTTATTCTCAATTTCTCATACTCTCTTAATCATCTTTATTATCAATTTTCAAGTTACTATTATTATTAGTTTTCAAATTCAAAGTAGCAAGACGCAAGACTTCGAGCTTCGAGTTTCAATTGAATTCTGAATCCCGAAGTTTGGTACACTCGTTTCATTCCCTAATTATTTTATTAAATTGTCATATTTATTTGTTGATTATTTAAATATTTTATTATGTCTTTATTAAGGGGAATTGCGTCGGGACTGCGCCGTAAATCTAGTTCAAGGGGTAAAAAATTTGTAGGTTCTTCATCATCTAATCAAAATATAGATTATGATCAAATGCAAGAAGATTTTGGAATAGAAGATAATGAATATGATAACGTTCAATTAGATAATATTTTTGAACTTGAAGAACAAGAACCTCCTACACCTACTAGTGTTCCTTCTGTCAATGTTGGTACTGCTAGTGGTAGTCGTAGTCGTAATCGTAGACCTCCTTTACTAGAACCAGTAGCAAGAAAAAAAAGGAGTAAAGTGTGGCTCTTTTATGATAAAGTTGTGGGTACTGATAGAGTTTGATGTAATATTTGTGGGAGAACTTATAAACATAAGACAGGGGGTGGTGACGGGGGGACGGACACTATAGGTAGACATATAAAACACGATCATACGACACAATGGAATGCTGTCTCTGATTTAGAACCCGGTCAACAACAACTTAATCCATTAACTGGGGGTGGCTAAGTACGATCCAAAAAAGGATCGCATTGAATTAGCAAAAATGATTGTCGGAGGTTGTTTACCTTTTTCTTTTGCTTCTTCTTCATATTTAATTACATATATTCAAAGAGTATATAATCCTTTTTTTTAAAGGTGTTCCTCATAGTACTACTAGAGCCGATATTTTTAGACTTCATAATGATTATGTTATTTTTTTGCAATATTTGTTTGCTAACCTTCCATGCCTAGTTAGTTTTACTTCAGACATTGGACATGCATTAAACGGTTATGATTATTTAACAATTACTTGTCATTGGATCGATGAAAATTTTAGAATGGAAAAACGTATTATTGCTTTTGCGTATGACGAGGATCAAAGTCATACTGGAAAATATATAAGCGAAACTATTTGTTCTTATGCACAAAAATATAATCTTTATAATAAAATAATTTGTGTATCATTCGATAATGCATCTAATAATACTGCTGATGTAGATCTTTTAAAAGCGGAGCTACACCCACCACTTCCTCATATATTTCATGTTCGTTGTGCTTGTCATATTTATAATTTAATTGTTAAAAGTGGTCTTGATTTATTTTCACCTGAAATAAAACTTGTCAAAAGAGCTGTTGGAGTTATTCAGAGTAATAATAGGAAAAATAGAATTATAGAATTTAAAGAAAAATGTAAACAATTTAATTTGAGACCTAAATTCATGCCAGAAGAGATTATTACACGGTGAAATTATACTTATTTATTTTTAAAAGAATGTTATAAGTATAAAGACCCCATAACACATGTTGCAAATGCGCATTGTAAGAACGTGATGTATATGTTAACCGACGAACATTGGAAATCAATTGGTGAACTTTTAAAAATTTTACGTAAATTTTACACTTCTACTGTTGAATTTTCAGGATCTTATTACCCAACAGTTTGTAATGCTTTAGCTTATATAGCTGAAATTTCATATTTACTTTATGGTTTAAAATCAAATGTGAAATATACAGATGCAGTTACACTTATGTTTGAAAAGTTTAAAATATTTTTTTTCCCTATTCCTGATATTTATTGTATTAGTGCAGTCTTAAATCCTTCTATTAAAAAAGTAGATTGTCATAATTTAATATTTAGTTTATATACTTATATGGAAGTTGATGAAACAGAAACTCCATCTTCATTTGATTGCATAAGTACACTTAATACTAATTTAACTACATTATATGAATATTATGCTACATTACATGATAACAACAACTCTGCTACTAATATTCCTTCTAGTTACCTTACGTGTCTACACCTTCGTGATTCAATCGATGGCGATGAAGAAGAATCTTTAGACATATGGAGCACTTTTACAACACAAGCAAGCACAAGTCGATCTTGCGATGAGATGCAATTTTATTTGCAAAAGCCAGCGGAGCCGAAGAAAAGTTTTGACCCTTTACAATGGTGGCAAGATAACAAAAGGCAATTCCCGGTACTTGCAGCGATGTCCCGAGATGTTCTTAATGTGTCGATCTCAACAGTGGCTTCTGAAAGTGCATTTAGCCAAGCACGAGATCAAATAGGAGACACACGTCACTCATTGGGTGGAAGCACATTAGAAGTGTTAGTCTGCTTAAGGGATTGGATCAGATCAGAGAGAAGAAATCAAGGATGTGGAGACGTTAATTCTCCGGAAGATGAAGAAATAGGCAATATTTTGGAAGGCGGGAGCGGAGGCGGGACTGGAATTAATACTCCAGATTTAGAGGCTATGGAGCATAACCAATTCAATCAACCTATAGATTACGAAGAACTTGCAAGAAGGATGCATAATATGTAAATAAAATTATTATTACTTCATTATGTACTCTTATTAACATTATGAAAGTTCAAAAGTTTACATCTTATCATTAATTTTAATTTTACTATCTATTTAGTTGTTAATCTGTTATTACTTATTTGTTAACTTATATCTACTAATCTAATAAATTAATAAAAGTATAATTACAATATAAAGTTATAAACTATAAAGTATAACTGTATAAGTGTATAACTATAACAGTACTATAAAGTATAAAGTATAAACTGTATAAAGTAAACTATAAAATAAATATAAAGTATAAAGTTATAAACTATAAACTATAAACTATAAAGTATAAAGTTATAAACTGTAAAATAGAAAGTTAACTTTAAAGTTTCAATTTTAATATTTAAAAATAAATTTTATATTATATTATTATATTAAAAATTTAAATTTAATTTAGTTTATTTTATAAAAAATAAAAAATAGAAATTAAAAAAATCGACGGTAGGACTGGTTCGCACTTGACCCGCACGCCGACCTGAAATCCGGTAATGAACCAGGACGGTTGGCTGGTAGTCCTGAACCGGATCGAATCGTCCGAACCTAAACCTTGATGAAGGGCTACCGTCCGACTTCGACTCGTTAGACACCTTTATTAGAAACACATGAACGTCCGTTGAGATAATATGTAGGAACAAATATAGCATGAATTTAGCAATCTAGAATTTCAAGTCAGATATTTCGCAAATTCATTTCAATCATAAGTAATGGAAGCATGAATACCTAACCTGTGCATATCAATTTCATTTAGTTCTATGAGCCTGTTTACTTGTTATTCTCCACTAATCATAGACATACATTCTAGAGATCATCGGGACTTTTCATGGTTGTAATGTAGGCTTAGGTAGGGGTAAGTAAGATTAGACATTTAGGCTCAATTTACGTACTATAAGTATTTTTCTTACTCAACCATTTTGTCCTTATTTTTGGTATTCTTTTCAGTTCATACCTATATCCCCCTTTCTCTTTTTGAGAGCATGAAACAATTCACATAGGCACCCCCAAATTTACGCTTTTACATCTTTTTCATTAGGGTGCATCATTTTTTCACTCTTTTTCATCCCTTTATTCAACTATTGCTTATGGCACACGAAAGAATCATGAGGTGTCAAAGAAAACAACTTATTTTAGGCTCAACGAGGCTGACTAGGAATACAATTTATTGCAAGGTAGGTAATGAATGGTAAGAAGGGCTAACAAAGAAATGTCTGAATCATCTCCCTAACATGTACATCTTAACTATTTCGCCTCAAATAACAAACAAACAGACTTCACATACATTTTTCAATTGACAGCACATAGGCTAAGCACCAAATATTCCAAATAATCAAATTTTCATGAATTTTTGGCATATCTAACTTAAGCACACAGATTTTAGCTTCTCATTCCACTACATTATCCCACTTAGTTCACTAGGCGTTCTAAATAAGCACAGCATGCATGATCATAAAAAAAAATTAGACTCACATAAAACACAAAAACAAACAAAAGACTCAAAAATAAAATAAAATAAGAACCCCCTCCCCCAAACTTAAACTACACATTGTCCCAAATGTGTAAAAGACTCAAAAATTAAAAAGGGACGACTTACAGACATACATCGGCTCAAATTGATGGTGGTGGCGGCAAATATTGCACTGAGACGGTATCTGTGGGAGGAGATTTGACAATTCATGGCCTTTTTATTATTCGGAAATCGCTAACCGGCACCGCGGTTCTGCATAGTGGCACCGCAGTGCCTAAAGTACCGAGGGCTCTCTGATCTTCTGGCACCGCGGTTCTGCATATTGGCGCTGCGGTGCTGAAACTCCTGAAGTGTTTTCCAGTATTTTTCCCTGCTTCATGTCCCATTCCTTCACCTGGAATCACAACACAACAAAAATATACCAAAAGTGAGACTGTTCTAATTAAACTAAATTGCATAATTTAAAAATTGGGTTGCCTCCCAAGTAGCGCTGTCTTTAACGTCTTGTAGCCGGACGCAGGTTCTTTATCAAATCATTGGGGTAAATTAACCCCACGACCTATCCATTTCAAAATAATTTTCCTCTTCCTCACTCTATTTCTCTTTTTCTTCTTCACAGTAGTAGGTTCAGTAGGATTTACCTGTTTGTCAGCTTTCATGTCATCTACTTTTGTTGCAGCTTTCAAACTAGCATGTGGGTTCATAGCTGTAGGGATGATCTCTCTAGTTTTGGTCTGAGCTCACTGAATCGTCAGACGCTTGGCTATCGCGAAACACTTGTTGCTGGCCTGTGACTCAATGGTGGATTTAAACACCTTGAATACCATTTCTTCTTCTTGAACCCTTAGCCTCAATTCTCCCTTCTCCACATCGATTAGGGCTCTACATTAGCTAGGAACGGTCTCCCCAAAATGATGGGTATTTCATCATCTTCCTACATGGTCAAGAATGAGGAAGTCTGCTGGGAAGAAGAACTTTCCCACCTTGACAAACACATCTTCAACTATGCCTCTGGGGTGCACCACAGTTCGGTCAGCCAGCTGCAGATTAACTGTGGTTGGTTTGGCTTCTCCCAAACCCAATCTCTTGAACACAGACAAAGACATGAGATTTATACTAGCCCCTAAGTCACACAGCGCCCGGTTGCATGTTACGTTGTCAATAGTGCAGGGCAGGGTGAAGCTTCCTGGATCTTTCAACTTAGGAGGCAGTTTGTTTTGTAGGATGGCGCTGCACTCCTCTGTCAGCGCTACTATCTCATAATCCTCCAACCTTCTTTTCTTCCCAAGTATCTCCTTCATGAATTTGAAGTATGTGGGCATTTGTTCTAACGCCTCAATGAAGGGGATATTAATGTGCAACTTCTTAAATACCTCAAAGAACTTGGAGAACTGCTTGTCTATGACCTTCTTCTGGAGCCTCTGAGGGTAAGGGATTTTATCAGTGTATTCCCTCAAAGGTGCTGGTGGAGCTTTCTCAACTGTAGGGTGGTCCTCAGTGACCCCTTACTTTTCTTCCTCAACTGCTTTCTCGCCCTCTTTCTCATGAACCACTACGGGTTGGGAAGCAACCTGCTCTAACTGCTTTCCACTCCTTAGCAACACTGCCTGACACTGCTCTCTCGAATTGACCTTTGTATTGCTTGGGAGAGTAAATTGCAGCCTGTTGGTTACCATCTTTGCCAGTTGCCCAACCTGCGTTTCCAAATTCATGAGAGAGGACCTGGTTTCAGAGATGAACTGATTCTGCGAATTGGTAAGTGCAAGAATTGCAGCTTCGTTCATCAAAGCCTCTGTGTAGGTGGTCTAAATGCTGGGATGAGGTAGCCCGATTCGCCTCCGGTTCTGATAACTACCTTGATATGATTGCTGTTGGGTCTGGTCGTTCCTCCACGAAAAGTTAGGGTGATTTCTCCACCCTGGATTGTATGTGTTAGAATTATAAGGCCGCTGAAAGTTCCCAACTGCCTAAACTTGCTCCATTGGCACATTATTGGGATCCACCGCTGTACATCTGTCAAAGGAGTGCGGTCCACCACAAATCTCACAATTTACTGGCATTTGGACTGTATTCACAGACATAGTGTTTTGCTGCAGTTGCTTCGTCAGAAGGGCTACATGTGCATTCAGGGCAGTGATGACATCTAATTCATGTATACCCATAGTCTTCCTGCTATTCACTGACATGTCATATGCCCTTTTGGTGATTGTTGGCAGCCATGTCTTTCAGTAACTCATGTGCCTCATTGGCACTCTTTCTCATGAAGGATCCCCCTGTGGCAGCATCAATGATGGTACGAGTAGTACCACTCAGCCCATTATAAAAAATGTGGACTAACATCCACTTCTCATGCCATGATGTGGGCATTTCCTTTGCAGATCCTTAAATCGCTCCCATGCATCATAGAGTGACTCACCATCCACCTGGTAAAAATTGTTTAACTCTCCCCTTAACTTTGCCGCTTTTGAAGGTGGGAAGAACTTTGCAAGAAACTTTTGGGCAAGGTCTTGCCAGGTGGTGACAGAGTTGGCAGGTAGTGAGTTCAACCACTCGCTCTGTCCTAAGTGAGAACGGAAAGCCTCGCCTAATGGCATCACAAGAACACCATTGTATTTGAAAGTGGCACACAACCCGCAAAGTTGGCAATGTGCATGTGGTCTTCGACGGCAATCCCCAAACTGCATCGTTCTGGACCATGCTCAGGATGGCTGGCTTGATCTCAAAATTATTTGCCCCTATCACGGAGCCCGATGCACGTATGCACCAAGAATCGCGGGCGTAACATAATCTCACAAGCTCATTTCAGCAGGTGGTGGGACTTGTCCCATGGTAGCCGGTACCTCATTATTCAACTCAGGTACCCCGTTGTTCTACTAATTTTCCATGTCTAGTAAATTAACAATTCTTTTCTCACGCCTATTTTGCTTGCACAATTTTTCGATTTCAGGATTGAAGTGTACAAGTGTATCTGCTCCTATCCTTCTTCGCATACACTAGATTTATGAAATAGACCAAAATCAACAAACAAAATCAAGGCAACAGGGTTCTAACGCTAAGAAAAAATAAATCCAAAGTAGAAATAAAAATAAATGGTTCGATATTAGATGTACACCAGTCCCCGGCAACAGCGCCAAAAATTTGTTAAAGATATTTCGCATGCTCATGCAAGTGCACGCATCGTTGATAAGTAATATAGTCTGATAAGACCGAATATCGTCCTCAGAGACTGATTTCTAAGTACCGTTCATCTATTTTATGTTATCTATCTGGAAATCGATAATTGAGTTTGGTTTTTGTTTAAGTACTAGAATAATTGCAAGAATTAACTAAACTATTTAAGTTGTGATCAGTTATGAAGGAATTAGGGCTTCCAAAATCCTCGACTATCCACTATATTCAATCTTTAATGCAACTAGAATAACTTCTTCTTCTACGTTAAGATAGCGATTAACTAAACTGTCTTATATTCCGGTTAGGACATATAATCACTCAACCCCAGTGCAGAACCCTTCTATATTTCTATGATATGATTTACCACATAGGAGGATTAAGAACAGTAATCTATAATGCTACACAAGTATCGGGCTACTGTCGTTCGCGATTTTAACATATGTCTAGTCAATTACAGCATATCCAAATCTTTCCTCTCAGTTCTTGATTCGAAATCATATATATTATGATAATTAGTGATCAATTAATTATCAAATATTCATACCAATTATTGACTAAATCTTAATCAAGTGAAGAAGAAAGCAAACTATTGCATTAATTCATAAATAGAAGTTTCAAGCGATTCATAAGGAAAACCTAATAAAGTGTTTTAGCTCCTAGTCATAGTCACGCTAAGAATTAATACAAAATTCATACATAAACTGAATTAAAAACGAAAGAAAAGAAATTACTGCGAACTAAGTCTCCAATCGTAGCCTGCCTTGTTGTCTTGTGTTGTGCTATGTTGTAGAATGACCAACCTATCAGCGCATTAATTCCTAGGGCTTAAATATGTTCCAAATTTCGTGCCCTATGGACCAATCTGCCCTTAGCCAATTCTTCTTCGGAACTGAGATTTTTCGCACCGACACCGATGTTCTGCATAACGGCACTGCGGTACCGAAACTCCTGCACCTTCTCAGCAAATATGGCACCGCGGTTCTGCATAGTGGCACCGCAGTGCTGAAAATCCTTCCTCCTGATGTGCCAACTTTCGTCCTTTTTCCCTCGGGAGCACCTTTTTTGCCCAATTCTCGCTCTTTTTCGCCATTTTGCCTTTTGAAACCGCTGTGACTCAAAAGAAAGAAAAACAAACATAATACTATACTAAACACAACAAAAACGAGTAAAATACTAACTAAAAATGACTCAAAAGGCGTATACAAAATACGTCTAACAATACTACTGAACAACGGGAAAAAAGGATTTAAGATCATAAGTTGAACGCAATGAGAAGTAATTTGAAGAAATTATAGGTCTTGAAGTAAGTTTCTTTTCTTTCTCGCATGGTTGCTAAATGCAAGAATCATACATTAAATAAAATGATGAATGTTTTGCTCATCAATTCTGGTCTTCTCCAAAACATGTGGGGATAAGCTATCCTTACCGCTAATAAGATTCTTAACAGAGTCCCACATAAGGAGACAAAACCCCATATGAGTTATGGAAGAAAAAGAAATCCACCTACAAATACTTGAAGGTGTGGGGTTGTTTGGCAAATGTTGAAGTACCTAAGCCAAAACAGGTCAAGATTGAGCCTAAGACTGTAGATTGCATATTCATCGAATATGAAAATAACAGTAGTGTTTCTCGCTTCTTAGTGCATAAGTCAGATGTACCAGAAATCCATGTGGGTACAATCATGGAATCAAGGAATGCCAATTTCTTTGAGGACTCATTTCCTAGAAGGAAAGAGATATAACCTATCGCAAATGAAGTTATGAACAAAGCTCACAGGATCCAGGAGTCATTGAATGCTCGGATCTAGGTGGTTCAGATCTAGTGGACTCTGAAGTGGCTGATTATTCAGAATCTAGTATTCCAGATTTCAAGACTTGGAGGCTCCAGAGATGGAACCAAGACGAAGTAAAAGGGCCAGGAAGGATAAGTCCTTTAGTCCTGACTTTTTAGCTTATATGGTTCATGACGAATCACGGATAATTGCTGAAGCATTGTCAACTCTAAAAGCACCACTTTGGAAAGAAGCTATAGAGAGTGAGATAGACTCTATTCTGCACAACCATACTTGGGAGTTAGTTGATCTTCCTCTGGGAAACAAACCGTTGGGTTGTAAATAGATACTCAAATGGAAGTATAAAGCAGATGGATCTATAGATAAGTACAAGGCCAGGTTGGTAGTCAAGGGCTATCGACAAAAGAAGGGCCTTGACTACTTTGACACGTAATCTTCGGTGTCTAGAATGACGTACATCCGAGTATTCATTGTGATCGTCGCGTTACGGGATCTTGAGATATATCAAATAGATGTCAAGTCAACATTCCTAAATGGTGATTTAGAAGAAGAAATCTATATGGACCAACACGAGGGGTATGTGGTTCTAGGACAAGAGAAGAAAGTTTGTCGGCTTGTCAAATTCCTATACGGGCTGAAACAGGTGTTAAGTCCATTTTAGGACTATTTTAGAGTCTAGTTTAAGGAGTCTTTTATGTGTATTTTCATTGTTTTAAACAGTATTATGCTGTGTTTCAGACGATAAACGACTTTGGTGAGAAATGATGAATTAATGATGAAATGGCTGATATTGAGGATGGAAAGGCATAACACGAGCCGAAGTAATCAACCAAGGAAGTCCATGAGAAGAATGAAAGAAATCTGAAGAAGCTGCACAGAAAATAAAGCAAATACTGAAATTCACGCCGACAAACACCGACAAATACGTGGCGCGAAAGTACTACTGTGCTCGATAGGTTCTTGATGGCGCCGACGCGGAATTTTCCAGTTTTTGGGCTGAATTTTGACAGGGGTAAAAGGGTCCGAAATGCAGTCTTTCTCAGATATAAAAACCCTAAACCCTGTCATTATTCATATCATACTTTAGAGGCTATAAAAGAGGCAAAATATACAAGATTGGAGACTATTCTTGTTCAAGTTCTTTATTTTTTCTTTTATTTATTTCAGTTTATGTTGGATATTAATTTAGTTCTTAGCATGACAATGTCTAGGAGCTAATTTCTTTATTAGGGTTTTCCGTTGAATCTTCTTGAAGCTCTTTCATATAGTTAATGCATAGTTATTGATATCTTCTTCAACTATATTAAGATCTATTCAATATTGTTATGATTGTATGATAATTGACTCGCCATTAATTGTCATAACTTATATGATTTCGAATCGAGATCCGAGAGGGGAGATTTGAATATGCTGTAGTTGCTTAGACATAGGTTAAAATCGTGGACGAAAATACCTCGATACTTGTGTAGTGTTTAAGGTTATTGCTCTTAATACTCATGTGTGGTAAAATCTATCATAGAAATATAGAAGGTGTCTGCACAAAGTTGAGTTTTTATATGTTCTAACCCGAATATAGAACAGATTAGTTAACCTGCTATCTTAATAAGAAGAAAAGTCATTAGCATTGCATTAACACGTGAAAGAATGGATAGTTGAGGAGATTGGAAGCCCTATTTCCTTCATAAATGTTTTAAACCAAAGTATTATCATCTTTAGTTAAATTTCTGCACTTTACTTAGTTTTAGTTCTTAGTTTAAAATCTCAAACAAAAGAATGGTCACCAAATAGATACTATAGATTAGATAATCGGTTCTTGACAAACCAGTCTTTGTGGACGATAACTCGGTCTTACAGACTTTATTACTTGAACGATATGTACACTTGCGTAAGCATCTAGAAATATCGCAATACGTTTTTGGCGCCGTTGCCGGGGACTGACGTACTATCTATATCAAATTATCTAGTTTTATTTCTAATTTAGTTTTTATTTTCTGTCTTTTATTATTTTATATTTTAGAACGTTTTGCCGTGATCTGTTTGTTATTTTTTATCAATCTCAGAAAATTAGTTTATGCGAAGTAGGAGAGGAGCAGACACTCCTATCCCTCTGAACCCTAAGATTGAAAGATTGTGCAGACAGAACAGGAAAGACAAGAGAATTGCTGATTCTTTAGCAATGGAAAATAAGCAAAACAACAATGCGGGGAATGTTGAGTTACCGACTGTGATGAGACAAGTCCCGTACCCTGTAGAGATGAGCTTAGGGGACTATGTGATGCCGGCAATTACAGGGGTGCAAAATTGCATCAGGCTTCCAGCAGTTGAAGCTAATAATTTTGAAATCAAACCAGCAATCTTGCACATGGTTCAAGGTTCAGTTCAGTTTGGGGGATTACCATCTGAAGATCCCCATATGCATCTAGAGAATTTTCTGGAGTTGTGTGCAACTTTTAAGTAACAATGGTGTTACTGATGATGCCATTCGGTTGAGACTCTTCCCATTCTCACTGAGGGATAAAGCAAAGAGCTGGTTGAATTCATTGCAGGCGAACTCCATTACCACATGGCAAGACTTGGTCCAGAAGTTTCTTGCCAAATTCTTCCCTCTATCCAAAGAAGCAAGGCTCAGAGGAGAGTTGAATAACTTTTACAGGGAGAATCACTATATGATGCATGAGAGCGGTTTAAGGACTTACAGAGGAAGTGCCCGCATCATGGGATTGAGAAGTGGATGTTAGTCCACATATTCTATAATGGGATATGCGGTACAACTCATACCATTATTGATGTTGCAGCAGGGGGAGCGTTCATGAAGAAGAATGTCAATGAGGCACATGATTTGCTAGAAGACATGACCACAAATAACCATCAGGGGGCCGATGAGAGAGCTACAAACAACAGAAAAGCGGCTGGGGTTCATGAGTTGGATGCTATCACTGCATTGACTGCTCAGGTTGCCACTTTGACAAAGCAGTTACAGCAGAGTACCATGTCCGTTAAGGCTGTTCAGACACTAGTGAAATGTGAGATTTGTGGGGGTCCCCACACTTTTGATAGGTGCACATCAACAGTAGATTCAAACAATGTACCTATGGAGTAGGTTCAGGCAATTGTGAATTTTCAGAGGCCCTACAACAACCCTTACTCCAACACATACAATCAGGGGTGGAGAAATCATCCAAATTTTTCATGGAGGAATGACCAAGGGCAGCAAGCGCAGTTTCAGGGCCAACATCAGAACCAGCAGCCACAGAATCAGGCCTCTTCATCTCAGCAGCCACAAGAGAAGCCTGATGAATTGAGAGCAGCACTGTTAACACTCACAAATTCGCAGACCCAGTTCATGACAGAGACTAGGTCATCTATCAGAAATTTGGAGACACAGATAGGACAGCTGGTGAACATGCTGAACAATAGAGATCAAGAAAATCTTTCCAGCAATACTGTGGTAAATCAAGAGAGCAGTGTCAGGCAATAAGTTTGAGGAGTGAGAAACAGTTAGAACAGGTTGCACCCCAACTAGTGGTTGAAAATGAGAGTGAAGTGGAGAAGATAGTTGATGCAGAGAAAGAGGGGGTTACTGATGACCGCCCTATTTTAGGAAAAGCTCCACCAGCAGTCATGAGGGAATATACAGACATAATTCCTTACCCTCAAAGACTTCAGAGAGGCTCTGGACAAGCAGTTTTCTAAATTCTTAGAGGTATTTAAAAAACTGCACATTAATCTTTCTTTCATTGAGGCCTTGAAGCAAATGCCAGCATATGTGAAGTTCATGAAATACATCATTTTTAAGAAGAGGAAGCTGGCAGACTATGAGATAGTGGTGCTGACAGAGGAGTGAAGTGCTATTCTGCAGAGAAAACTTCCCCCGAAGTTGAAAGATCCAGGAAGTTTCACCTTACCTTGCACCATAGGGAAGGTGACATGCAAGCAGACTCTGTGTGATTTGGGGGCAAGTGTTAACTTAATGCCCCTCTTTGTGTTTAAAAGACTTGGTTTGGGGGAAGAAAAGCCAACCACAGTTACCTTGCAACTAGCTGATCATTCGATTGTGCGTCCCCAAGGAATAATTGAAGATGTATTGGTGAAAGTATGTAAATTTATCTTTTCTGCTGACTTTCTCATCCTAGACATAAAATCAGATGAAAATATGTCCATCATCCTTGGAAGACCATTCCTAGCCACAGGGAGGGCACTTATTGATGTTGAAAAAGGAGAGCTAAAGCTCCGAGTTCAAGATGAGGAAATGACCTTCACCGTTTTCAAGCCACCAACTGAACCACAAGACAATGATAGATGTTTTTCGGTTGGTGTCATTGAAGGAAATGTCTTTGAGAAGAGCCTCACAAGTACTGATGCTCGTGGGGTACCATTAAAACAGTGTGCGCAACAGGATGGTAAGAATTCTGAACCTGAAAATGATGTCCAAGAGGTGAACTCTTCTGACCTTAGCCCTGTGAAGAACAAAAGGAGAAAGAGAATGGTATTGAAATGGATATGCGGAGGAGATAATCTACCCCTTGATTGAGTAAGAAAACCGCGTCCGACTAAAAGACGTTAAAGACAACGCTAGTTGGGAGGCAATCCAATATTTTTAATTATGTTATTTCAATTTTTGTTTTAGTTGTTTTTATTTTGTCTTGAACAGTCTCACGGTCTTGTACGTTTGGTGTGTTTTTCATGGCAGGTGGACTGGAAACTAACTCCGAGGAGAAAATGGCGAAAAAATGCTAGAAACTGGGCTAAATCAAATATTTCAGTGAATTAGCGCCGTGGCGCCTGAATCGAGAGCCACGACGCCGAAAGTCCAGAGAGAAAATTAGAAAAAATCTTGATTTAGCGCCGTGGCGCTCTATCCTCAGTGTCGCAGCGCTAAGACGCGATTTCAGAAAATAAAACCCTAAATCTCACGCCTATTTCCCCCATTCTCACTACCAAAAGCCTATTTTCCTCATTCTCACTCCCAAATCTCAAGAAAAAGCCTCTAAATCACTCCAAAAATCTGAAATCTTCCACAATACCACACCTCTGCACTTGGGCCAACACATCCTTGCAAGAAAGAATCTCCAAAAAGGTAATAGTTCACTAATATTTATGAAATTCTAGAGTGAAGTTGGGGGGACTGTGTTTAAACGAAAAGTAAAATGAGGTCAAGAAGAAGCATTTCTGGAGCCTCCTCCTCAAGAACAACCGTGACTGACTATGATGTGACAAAATTTGCTAATTAAAAGGCACAAGATAGATACGACAGAATAAGTGATAGGATAGTGATACCTGAAAGAGGCATGAAATTCAGGGGAGTCCCGTATGATGACGAGGTGTATGAGCCCATAAGGGCTAGGATTGCTGCAAATGGCTGGGGGTTATTCATTGATCATCTGGCTATTCTCAAGCATAATGCCATCATAGTTCGAGATTTCTATGCAAACTATCCAGAATAAAGTGGAGGTAGATTCTATGTCAGAGGGTGCTATATGCATGTAAGTGCTGCAGAGATCAATACAATATTTGGGACTGCAGATATTGGTGAGGTTGGGCATCACCCGAATAACTTCAGGAGTTGGAGCGCAGATGTCAGCCATATAAACTGGGACAGAGTTGCTGAGACCGTATGCTATCCTGGCGCACAATTTCACCTATCCATCAACCAGTTAAGAAGACTAGCCAAATGCCAGTTCAACAGAGTAGCCATAGCTTGGCTATATTTTGTAAGTGTCCGCTTCATTCCGTCCACTCATTTTACGCACATACCCACAGACAGGATCAAGTTGGTATATGGCATAATGACTGGCAAAGACATTGACATTGGGTTGGAGATAGCAAATAGCATGACATAGATCAGTAGGTTGACAACCACCGACGGATTGGGACATGGCTCCCTCATCACTGCTCTATGCGCTAAGCACGGAGTCCCCACATTCGCCACAGACACTATTGAGAAGGTTCAGCCACATCTGACTCGCAGTCCTACCCTGAGCCAACAACAGTCCCAAAGTAGAGACGAGGAGGTCAAAGTAGAGGTCACAGAGTGGTGGAAGAAGTGCCGGAAAATGCTGAAGCAGTAATGAATAAGCCCGAGGAGAGTAGTTTTCTACCTCACTTGGCTATTGAGCCACCAGTGGAGAGATTGGACATGTTGATCCAGCATATTCAGTATCTAGAGCAGCAAAACCAGTATCTCATCCAATCTCAGAATGACTACTACCAACATAACAATCAATTTCAGCAGCAACGCGATAACTATGAGGCACAACGCGTCGACAAACTAAACTCTATGTTCGACAATTGGTCACTAGAAGGCCCGCCACCTGTGCCCCATTTTGGTTACCCTCCACAGTATCCACCCTTTCAGCCACCACTACCACCGCCACCATTCTGAGTCTCTTAATGCCTGTAAGTCTTCCTTCTATTGCTTTAATTGGCACATTGAGGACAATGTGTTGAAAAGTTTGGGGGGGATTTTGTCTAGTTGTGTCTTTTTAATTATTTATCTAGTGTCCGTGTTTGTGTTTTAGTATTAAGTGTCAATGAATCAAGTTAAAAAATCGATAGCCAATGAGATTGAGTGGATACCTGTAGTAACATTAGATGAAATCTATAGTCATGAATGCAGAAATCTGTGTGCCTGAGTTAAGATACCCTTTGAGTTTTCTTTTGATTATTGATAATAATGAATCACTTAGTCATGTCTATCCGACTCTCTTGTGTTCAATTTATTGGTTTATGCATAAATGAATTTGAGTTTGAGGAAAGAAGGTGGTAGATTCTAGAAATTGCTTTCTTGCTACTTGAGGCGAAATCTAGATAATGCATGCTTAGGAAAATGATTTAGGCCATATTTGGACCGTTTGAGCCTTTCAAGCCACCCTTGATTACATTAATCCCTAGTCAGCCCTTTTGAGCCTAATGAAACCTTTCTTTGTTAATAAACACCCATCCATGAGCCTACTTGAAATAATTTACTATTCTTTCACTCCCTTAAATTACCATAAATATAGAAACTTACAAGTTGGGGGAATTGAATTTTAGTAAAAAGGATTGAAGATTGGGTTTTTGTCAAAAAGAAGTGTAAAAGATTGAGAAGTGAATGAAAAAGAAAAAAATAGATATATAAATCAACTACACACCCCTTGTACATACAATGAAAAACAAGTTTGGGGTGTTGTAGTTCAAAAAAAAGATATAAATAAACAGAATGAAAACTTCTCAATCTATAAAAGAAGAGAAAATGGGGGAATTAGATGCATTATAATGAAAATCAAGTTGTGTTTGGTTGGTTCTATACTTATGGTAATTTTGAGCCTAAATGTCTTTTTATCTGCCCAATGCATAAGCCTAACGATACAACCCATGAAAGTCCTATTGATTTTTAAGCATGTGTTGTCTACATTAGTGGAGAGTTAGTAAGTGAGCAAGCTATAGAATTTTGGCCTAATGGACTGTTGGAAAGAATTCACTTCTGCATAGACTGATATTGAATGCTTATAAGAGTTGGTAGTCATGTTTAAGTAATCATATGCCTTAATAACCTCAACTAAGTTTAATGGTTATCTAACTTGGAATTCTAGATAGCAACTTGTGGCTAGAAAGTTTTTTAGAATGATATTACATTGTTCATGATCTTCGAGGCAGAAATATTATGATTGACTTGATTCATGTTTAGAGTCTTTGTGTTTATTTTTATTTTTAGAGAGTCTAAAGTTCTTTGCTTGAGGGCGAGTAAAGTTTAACAGGCCCCGAAGGAATGGCACGAGAAATGTGATATTACTCTACTATCGAAAGGATTCGCCATTAATGAGTGTGACAAATGTGTCTACACGAAAGGAAATATCGACTCATTCGTCATGAGATGCCTTTACATAGATGACATATTGATCACCGAGAGAAGTCCTGGGTTGATCCTAGAGACTAACAACATGTTGAAACAATGTTTTGACATCTGACGGACTGGTCTTACCTCAGTCTCACTACATCGAGGATGTGCTGAGAAAGTTTGAGATGTTCGACAGTTCGCCGTTAACGTCACCACTGGATATGAATCAAAAGATTGATAAAAATTGTGGTACGCCCGTATGATAGGAGCGATATGCGCAGGTGATTGGTAGTTTGATGTACATAACAAATTGCACCCGACTTGATATCGCTTACGCAGTCAACAAGTTGGCTACGTTCACCCGTAATCTAAGTGATGATCAATGAAAAACATTGAGTCAGATACTACGATACCTAAAATAGACGCAAAATTATAGGTTGCACTATTCAAGATATCTAGTTGTACTAGAGGGGTACAGTGATGTAAACTAGATATCTGATATAGAGAACACCAGTCCACTAGTGGGTATATATTTATAATTGGTGGTGGAGTTGTGTCTTGAAAATCTTCTAAGCAAACTTGCATCGCCCGATCCACGATGAATCTGAGTTCATTGCTTTAGACAAAGCAGGAGAAGAAGTTGAATGGCTTCATGACTTCTTAGAGGATATCCTTTGTTGGGATAAACTCGTACCTTCTGTAATGATCCACTGCGACAACCAGACGGCTCTAGGTAGGGTAAAGAGTTCAATGTAAAACGGCAAATCTCGTCATATCTGACGGAGACATAAGACTGTTAGGTAGTTGATTACCACGGGTATTATTTCCATTAATATAGCAGATCCTTTGACTAAGGGCATATGGTTATACCCCGTAGTTCTGGCCATGCGGATGGGAACGTACGAAAGGGATTAAGACTTAAATTTTAGAAGGATAGGTTGACGGATTGTTTCGGATGGATTTTTAGTCAACTTTGAGGTGGGTTATGACCTATTACATTGAGAGTTCCTAGGTGTTTCAAAGTCTTAGTACGTATTTCGTTGAGTCTAGTTTCCAACGCAACCAACCGTTCGTCAATAGGACATAGGACTAGAAAGTTATGGGAGTTACAAGTTCAGTGCGCAGTCGGACAGAAAAGTATTTCGGTCAGGAGCCACAAGGCCACGGCGCCGGATGCAGGGCCGCGGCGCCAGATGTACTGAATGTTCGCTGAAGTTGCAGCGCCGCGGCGCCGGGAAGCAGGGCCGCGGCGCCGGAAGTTCTGAGATGTTGCGGAGGTTTCAGCGCCGCGGCGCCGGCTGCAGGGCCGCGGCGCCGAGGCGGGTTCTGCGAGGCTGGGTGGAAAAATCTGAACTGTTTTGTTTTAAAAAAAGGCCATGGGAGTATGACAAGTGTCCCCCCCCCTCATATGATATTTGCATGTTCTATTTATTGACCAAGTCTTGAAGACTTGGTCATTCTTCAAGCTCTTCTCTCTCTCTAAAAATTAGATGCTCTTCCTTCTCTCTAGAAAATCAAGAGGAAATTTGTTGGCAAGCTTGTAGGAGCTTTTTGTGGTGGTGATTGTGGAAAGGAGGCTAGTGGATTTGTTGGATTATTTTAGGTAAGCTCTAAGGTAACAATTCTTTCTCTTTTTTCTAGTTTTTGGTGTTGCATGTGAAAAAGAAAGAACTTGTAGTGGTAAATATTGCTCTTAGATACATTGCATGTAGGAAATATGGTTTGGATATGAAAGGATTGGATAAGAATGTTATGTAAGCATGTTGTAGCCTAGATACTACCTTTAGCTTATTGATTTTGTTAAAAATGCAGTGTGGGGCATAATTTTATACATCCAAGATTAGGTGTGTAATCCCCTTTGTATTGATTGGATTGTTGGGCCTTAAAAGTGGCGTTGGATGTTGAATTCGGACCTTGAAAATGTGGCAAAGTATGTAGAAACAAAGGAAATGCTGCCCGATTTTCCGTAGAATTTAGTGACTTTGCACTTAGAATATTATACGTTGAAGCTAGAGGTTAATAAACGTATTATGATCATTATAGGTTGACGTACTACGTGCGGTATATTGGACTTAGCAAGTGGATTGACCCGAAGAGGTATGTGGAACTTTCCTATTTCTTGAGCATGAATAGTTTTACCTATATAGTACAGTAGACGTACAAGACCTTGGTATCCTTTACTCATTTTTTTTTAAAATGTCCAAGTCGGTGGAGTTAGGGGATTTACTCACTTCTTTAAAAGTAGTAAGGATGTCTTAAGTTTTCAAGGTTAAGGGACTTGGAGTGTTTTTAAGCATATGATACTTGTTCCGTTTTAAATCTACAAGTCCCTTGGATATAGGAAAAATGTAATTTATTTTAGTATGAAGTTAATATAACGAATTTATGGGAAGTTGGTTATATTAGCCTCATGGAAGGTTAAAAAGAGAGATTTACTCTAAGTAAAACAAGTAAGGATAAATGACGTGAATTAATGGAAGGCAGATTGATTTTAAGGCATCAATTGCCTAAGGTTTTAAAAGAGTAGAAGTACATGGTACTTTGGGTTAAATTCCCGGATTTCATAAAGACATGTTAGTGCCTTAAGTAAACTAAAATGAGAATGTATATGAACAAGACTAATAAGAAGTTAGGGGATTTCTTAACTTGCTTATATTATGTATGATAGCCGGTTTGTGCTAGTGATATATTATTCATTACGGGGCCATTCCCCGGGTTGTGGCATTTGCATATTCCGTGGATTTGCTACCCATGATGCGAGAAATACCTCATGCGAGTCCGTAGGGCTTATGCGGGTGAAATAGTCCCATGCGGGTGAGTACAGCCTATGCGAGGAATACCTCATGCGGGTCCACACGACCCATGCGGGTGAAATAGTCCCAGGAGTAGGATTGCTTAATGATACTGCGGGTGGGTGGCCTTGCTTTGATCGTGAGCTTCCTATTTTCATGCATTATAGTATATGCTTTATATTCTCATTATTAGTAAGGCACAGTGTTCTGTAAACTGATTATCATACATGTCTCCAGTTATTTTAGACTTATGAGGTATTTTCAATATTTTCGTTCGCATACTTAGTACATATTGTGTACTGATCCCCTTCCTCGGTGGCTGCGTTCATGCCGCAGGTAAGGGTAAGCAGGTGGTGGATCCTCATTCTTAGGATCACTGGTCCGGTGTCAGAAGCCCCATTCCTCCGGAGGCTTGTTTTGTTGGTACGATGTTTCCCTGATGATATAGGTATTATGTACATTCAGGGGTATGGCGGGGCCCTGTCCCGCCACAGTTGTTATTCCTAGAGGTCTGTAGTCACGTTTGTAGTTTGAGCTGTAAGAACAAAGTTGTACTGTTTTACTTTTGATTAAGTATATCCTATGGAAGACGGCCTTGTCGGCTAGCCAGTGATGTTTGCTATCTACAGGTTTATGTGTTATGTATGTTCCGCTGCTATTCTCTGATGTATACCGAATCAGGTGCCCTTAGGGCACCGCGCCCGGGTCGGTCGTGACAAAAGTGGTATCAGAGCAGTTAGTCCTCGGAAAGTGTCTACAGACCGTGTCTAGTAGAGTCTTGATTATCGGTGTGTTGTGCACCACATCTATAATCAGGAGGTTGCAGGATATTTAGGATTGGTTTCCATTCTTTCACTCTAAAGATCGTGCAATGTAGCCGTTATAGGTTGAACTCCTCCGATATTTTCCTTTATGTATCGATTATGCCTCCACGCAAGGCAACCGCGCCCGATGGGCAAGGCACCGGTGAGTCGCTAGTAGGACGCGAGGTCACGAGGCACGTGCCCGCCCCACCGAGATGATGTTTGGGCGCGAGTTCCACGACGCCGCCAAATTTCACGGAGTTCGGCAGAAGAATGGCCATCGAGACCGTGGTACCGAGCCTCTACCCCACACCTGGCCGAGTATAGAGATTACGGGGAACAGATCCGGTTATTGATCAGCATAGTAGCAGTGGCGGGCCGATAGAGCAGCAGCCAACCCTGTGAGCCGAAGCTTACGATTCGGGATTTCCTGGGTTGTCATCCACCCGAGTTCTATGGTTCGAGGTCCGAGGAGGATCCACAGGAGTTTGTTCGGCAGTTACAGTGGATGATGCAGGTGCTTAGGGCCTCGGAGGCTGAGTCCGTCATGCTAGCCTCGTACCGGTTACGCGATATTGCATTGAACTGGTTTGAGTCATGGGAGTTGTCTAGAGGTGAGGATGCTCTTCCAGCTGTTTGGGAGAAGTTCACAGAGGCCTTCCTGGATCACTTCTTGCCTCCTGAGATGAGGAGAGCCTTCGTGGATAGATTCTTGACCTTGAGGCAGAATGAGAGGACTATCAGAGAGTACAACCTGGAGTTTGACTCCTTGGTCGCATGCGACACCATCAGAATGATACGCCGCATGTGGTTCATCGATATGTGATGGGGCTAGACCGTCATATGATTACTGCATGCTTGGGGGTGGCTCTTCATGTCACGACCCAGCCGGCCATGATCGTACCACCGGGTACCGCCGTCAGTATATGTCGAGAATAGCAATAACATACATAACACATTACTTAGAGAAAAGGGTAAACCATCGCCACCGATAAGTCGCTTTCTATAAAACATACTTGAACAAAAGTATAGTAATACAACCGGTTCTTATAGCCCAAAACACATAGGTGACCACGCACTTAAAGATATCAACTGTATGACGGGCCCCGCCATACCTCGAATGTACAAAATACCTATAGATCGTGGAATATCCGTACCAATAAACAAGCTTCCGGAGGGATGGAGCTTCTGACACTGGAGTAGTGATCCTAAGAACGAGGATCCTCAATCTGCTTACCCTTACCTGCGGCATGAACGCAGCCCCCGAGGAAGGGGGTCAGTACACAATATGTACCAAGTATGTAAAGCTGGAAAAATACTGTAATAATGATACCATAAGTCTGAAAGTAAGCTGGAGTCATGGAAGTCAATAAAATACCTTTTACTGTGCCTTACTAACAATGAGAGTGACAAGTATATATATACAATACTGCATAAAATAGGGGCCTTAGGATCAAAACGGGGTACCTCGCCCGTAGTATCAATAAGCACCCCTACTCCTGGGACTATTTCACCCGCATAGGTCCTGTGGACCCGCATGAGGTATTCCTCGTGATAGCCGCACTACCGCATGGGACTATTTCACCCGCATAAGCCCATAAGGACTCGCATGAGGTATTCCTCGCATCATGGGTAGCAAATCCACGGAACAGGTGGTATAACGATCTTGGGGACTCACCCATCAGATATACTCTTACCCCGAAACAGATAGTATAACGATCTTGGGGACTTTCCCCTCAGATATACTCTTACATCAAGCAAATTGGTATAACGATCTGGGCTTGCCTCGATATCCTCTACAATCGAAGAAGGTGGTATGACGATCTGGGCCGCCCTCGACATACTCTTACCCCGAGAAGGTGGTATAACGATCTTGGGCTTGCCCTCGATATATACTCTTACCCTAGCTCAAATCACATCATATCATAATCGTAAATAAGTTAAGAAAACTTATAACTTCTTATTAGTCTTGTTCATATACCCTCTCATTTTAGTTTACTTAAGGCACTTAACCATATCTTTAATAAAAGAACGCCGGGAGTTTAACCCATGTACTACATACTTCAACTCTTTCAAAAATGACTCTTCTTTATACATAAAAACTTTTGGGCAATTGATACTTTAAAATCAATTTGCCTCTCCATATACTTATCTTATTTAGAGTAAATCTCTTCTCATTAACCTTTTATGAAGCTAATAAACCAACTTCCCATAAAGTTGTTATATTAACTCTACACTTTAGTAAAATCATACTTTTCCCCTAACTAAGGGAATTATACATTCTTAAAATGAAACAAGTCATTAATATACTTAAAACAAGTAAGAATACCAAATCTTGTACGTCTACCGTACTACATAGTTTCATCTATTCATGCTCAAGAGATAGGAAAGATTCACATACCTCTTTGGTCAATCCACTTGCCAAGTCCAAACTACCGCAAGTAATATTTCAACCTATAATAGTCATGATACGTTTATTAACCTCTAATCTTAATGTAGAACAATCCAAATTCAAAGTCACTAAATTCTATGGAAATTTGGGCAGCATTTCCTTTGTTTCTACTCATTTTGCCACCTTTCTCAAGGCCGAATTTATCATCCAAACACCACATTTAAGACTCAATCAATCCAACAATTCAAAGGGGATTACACACCCAAAATTCTGTCCCATAAGTTTACCACAATTCACTTAACAATTCTAAGGTAGTTTTTAGGCTACAACATGCTCATAATCTCTTCTTAACCCATTCTTCATATTCAAACCACATTTTCTAGCATGCAATGACTCTAAGAGCATTATTTTACTACCACAAGTTCTTTCTTCTAAGCATGCAACACTAGAACTAATTCTAAAGGAAGAAATGTTACCTTAAAGTTTTAGCCAAACTTATTCCAAAGATTTTGCTAGCTTCCTAGCCAAGAACACCACCACAAGCTAGCCACAAGCTTCCTTTTCTAGTTCTTAATTTTTCATATTTTCTTAGGCTAGAATCTTCTTGGAGTTTTAGAGAGAAGGAGGAGCTTTGGAATATTATAAGAGAGAAGGAAGAGGTTTTTCAAAGAGAGAGATGACAAATGACCAAGTCTCTAAGACTTGGTCAATATATTGCATGTAAAAATCAGATGGGGGACACTTGTCCCCACCTGTGCCCTTCCAAAAGAAAATCGACTTTTCTAAGTTTTTCCGCTGATTTCCCGCCTCGCTCGGCCGCAAGGGCGCTGCAACTCCTGCGACCCTCGATCTTCCGGCGCCGCGCTCAGCTTCCTGGCGCGGCTGAAACTTCAGCGACCCTACAAGATTTCTCGGCGCGGCCTGCCGCTTTGTCCAAACATACTTTTGTCCGATCACAAGACCGAACTTGTAACTCTCATATCTTTCTACTCCGATGTCCTATCGACGAACGGTTGGTTGCGTTGGAATCTAGACTCAACGAACTACGCCTTAGGACTTTGAACCACTTAGGAACTCTCAATGTACCGGGTCATAACCCGCCTTAAATTTGACTAAAAAAAACCCGTCCGGAAAAATCCGTCAACCTATCCTATGAAAATTTTAAGTCTTACATGCTTTCGTACGCTCTCATACGTAGGGTCAGAACTACGGGGTATAACATTCTCCCCTCCTTAGAAACATTCATCCCGAATGTTCCTTCTAGGCTTACTCGAGACACCACATCGACATAGACCCTCTTAACTATCATTTTGCAAATAAAGAAGCTCCACGAGCCACAACATACTGAAGCGTAAATGCTAAGTCAAAACTAACAAGCAGGAAAGTGGGTTACCTGGAGGTATAGGAAATAGGTGAGGGTACTTCTTCATCATATCATCCTCTGCTTCCCACATCATTTCCTCCCTGTTCTCGTTCCGCCATAGGACCTTGACGGAAGCCACGTCTTTCGTCCGAAGTCGTCTAACCTGACGATCGAGTATCGCTATGGGACTCTCCTCATACGATAACTCCTCTGTCGCTTGGACATCATGAACCGGGTGCACTCTAGATGGATCTCCAATACATTTCCGCAATATGGACACATGGAAGACTGGATGTACCGCCTCCAAATCGGACGGCAGATCTAACTCATAGGCAACCCTGCCTACCCTACGGACAATCCGATACGGCCCAATGTATCTTGGGCTAAGCTTCCCCTTCTTTCCAAATCTCATCACGCCCTTCATGGGCGATACCTTTAGAAAAACCCAATCATCTATCTCAAAGTCCAAGTGTCGGCGCCGATGATCTGCATACGACTTCTGCCGACTCTGAGCTGCCAACAACCGCTCCTGGATAAGCTTCACCTTATCCATCGTCACGAACTAAGTCCGCCCGACTAATCGAACTTCCCCACTCGAACCAAATTTATCGGTGACTGCACTTCTCATGTATAAGGCCTCATAAGACGCCATCCGAATCTTGGAATGGTAGCCGTTGTTGTAAGCAAACTCCACAAGAGGAAAATGATCCTCCCACACCCTCGAAATCAATAACACAAGCCCGCAAAGATATCCTCGAGTGTGCGGATAGTGCGCCGCCCGTCCGTCTACCGAGGGTGAAACGCCGCATCGAGACTCACCGTGTCCCTAATCCCTTCTAAAAGACCTCGAGTTAGCCGAGAACCGGGCTCTCTATCTCGATATAATCGACACCGACTCGTGCGATCTCACAATCTCTAATATATAATCCGCATAGTCTCACCGAGAACGCTGCTCGTTCGGAAGAAAATGGGCTGATTTCACGACTGTCGACAATCACCCAAATGGAATCATGCTTCCTCTAGTGGTAGGTAGCCCTGTAATAAAATCCATATTTATCACCTCCCACTTCCAAGTCGGACTATCAATAGCTCGCAATGACCACCGGGCTTCGTGCTCAATCTTAACTCGCCGACAATTCGCATCGTGCCACGAACTCCGCAACGCCCTCTTTAGGCCATCCCACCAATACACGATCGAGGTCATGATACATCTTAGTCGACCGGATGAATAGAATAACGAGCACCGTGCCTCCTGCACCTGGCCGACGGTCTCGCTACATCGGAACACACAACCGCCTCGAATCTTAGCACCCCATCAGCGCCACTCAAATAGACTCTTCTCCTTCGAGAGGCGCATCTCGCATCGCATCAAAACCGGATCCTCATACTGTTGCCTCTTCACCTCCTCGACGATGGAAGACTCGGCAACCTCTCGAATACGAATTCCGTCACTATCAGAATCAACCAAACGAACCCCAAGGCTCGCTAGCTGATGTAACTCTCGACCATATCCTCTTCTCGGTGAACATCGCATGCACTACCCATCGACCGCGACTAAGCGGCATCCGCAACTACATCGCCTTCCCCGCGGTACGTGGAATATCAACATCGTAATCCTTAAGTAGCTCCAACCACCGTCTTCGCCGCAAGTTCGCTCCTCCGCCGAAGATGTACCGAGACTCTTGTGGTCCGTAAATGTCCACATGAACTCCATATAAATAATGTCTCCGCATCTTCAAGGCATGAATTCTGCGCCAACTCCAAGTCATGTGTGGGATAGTTCTTCTCATGCTTCCTAAGCCGCCGAGATGCATAAGTTATAACTCTGCCGTCGCATCAAAGACGCACTCCAAGCCCGACACTGACGCCACAAGAAAAACCACATATCCATCTAAGCCCTCCGGAAGAGTAAGAATCGGGCGGTTGTCAACTTCTCCTTTAGCAATCGGAAACTTTCTCACAAGTATCCGTCCATCGGAACATAGCCGCTTTCGAGTCGCTTAGTCAAAATCTTGAAATAAAGCAAACTTCTACAAACCTCCGATAATATCTCGCAAGGCCCAAAGCCGCGCACTCCGTCGGTGTGGTGGTGCGCCAAGTCTTGACTGCCTCAATCTTAGCTGTGTCAACCCGAATACCGTCGGCCCCGATCACATGCCCTAAGAAAGCCACTGAAGCTAACCAGAACTCGCACTTCGAGAACTTGGCATACAACTGCTGGTCTCGGAGGACTCCCAAAACCGTCCTCAAATGACCAGATGCCTCGCTCAGGCGCGAATATACCAAGATATCATCGATAAACACTATAACGAACATATCCAAGAATGGCCTGAACACCCTATTCATCAAATCCATGAATACTGCTGGGGCGTTGGTCAACCCGAAAGACATCACCCTGAACTCATAGTGCCCATACCGGGTCCTGAATGCAGTCTTTGGGATATCCGTCTCTCTAACTCGCACCTGATGGTAACCAGATCGCAAGTCTATCTTGGAAAAACACTTTGCACCCTGCAACTGGTCAAACAAATCGTCAATCCTGGGGAGGGGATATCTGTTCTTGATAGTTACCTTGTTTAGCTGCCTGTAATCAATACACATACGCAGCGTCCCATCCTTCTTCTTTACAAATAACACCGTGCTCCTGCGAGAAACACTTGGCCTAATAAAGCCCTTCTCCAAAGAAATCTTTCACCGGTCCTTCAATTCCTTCAACTCGGCGGTGCCATCTGTATGGCGGAATAGATATCGGCCGAGTGTCCGGCGCCAAATCAATACAAACTCAATTTCTCTCGGAGGATACCCTAAGCTCGTCTGGGAATACGCCCGAAACTCTCTAATGACCGGATCGATCAAGGTCCCAGACTCACCTCGATGTCGGATACCCAACCGGATGGTAGATATACCCTTCCGCACCATCTTCCTAGCCTTGAGGTAAGAAATAAACTTACCGCCGGCGATGCAGTATTCCCTTCCACTGATAACCGCTCACCAGAAACCGGAACCGAACTAATCTCTCTCATACCCACGTTGGCATAGCAAGATGCTAGCCAATCCATACCCATAATCACATCAAAGTCCGTCATATCCAACTCTATCAAGTCGGCTAGAGTCTGACGACTATCTATAGTCATGGGGCAAGCCTTATACACCCGCTCAGCTACCATCGAATCACCATCGCGTAGCCACCTCAAAAGGTCTTATGGACTGGGCTCTATCCCTATTCTACCGCAATATGAGGAGATATGTAGGACAAGGTAGAACCCGGATCTATCAAAGCATATACATCACAAAGAAGAAACCAACAATGTACCGATTTGACATCCGCGACGCCTCGGTCTGTCGCTGACCGACATAGCATATACGCGCTCGAGGACCGCTAGAATCGAACCCCTACCACGACCTTCGCGCGCGCTGCGCCCATAAGTACCACGCCCGGGCGTCTAACCATCAAGATGAAGATCCAAAGAATGCACTCCCGCTGGTGAACTGTAATGCTCCCGCCGCTGGCGACGACAATCCTTCTTCGATGGCCTGCTGGCTACAAGAGTAACATGCTCTCGAACCCATACGGACTCGCCGGATGAGACCTACCGATCGAACACACCGAGAGGTAGGTGGTCTCGACAGCGCTGGTCTCGCCTCGAAAACAAGTCCCGAGCCCGACCGCCTCGAATAACCTCGCTGACGGACCTCCGCCGGAAAATCGAGAAGGAGCACTCGGCCGGGCCGGAATGTGGACTTAGTTCGCTGCCGAGGCCGCCGCCAAATCGCCTCGAGAGCTCGCTGTCGCCTCTTGGTGGCCTAAATCTAGCCGATTCGCCTCTGCCTCAATCCTCGCACGCTCGCATCCCGCAATATCCATACCTGGCTGAAGAGCCACCCCCAAACATGCAGTAATCATATGACGGTCTAACCCCATCACATATCGATGAACCCTGTCTGCCATGTCAGCTACTATGGTGTGTGCATATCTGGCCAAGGAGTCGAACTCCAGGCTGTACTCCCTGATAGTCCTCCCGTCCTATCTCAAGGTCAAGAACCTATCTACACGGGCTCTCCTCACCTCAGGAGGCAAGAAGTAGTCTAGGAACGCCTCTGTGAACTCCTCCCAATCAGCTGGAAGAGCATCCTCACCCCTCGACAATACCCATGACTCAAACCAGTTCAACGCAATATCGCCAGAACCGGTAAGCTAGTATAATGCACTCCCCCCGATGCCTAAGGACTGCATGGTCCGCAGAATCGGACAAATACCTCCGGATCCTCATAAAATCTCGAACCAAATAACTCGGGTGGGTGACAACACAATAAATCCCGAATCCGTAAACAGTCTGCTCTAGGGTTGCCGCCGCTTCCTGCTTGCCGCTCGCCACTATGCCGTCAAGAATCAACCGTTCTCGTAATCTCGTGCCCCGATCGCGGATGGAGGCTCCGCATCGCGGTCTCGTGAGCCGCTCACGCCTCAAAATCTGCCGAGGCCGGGCGACGACGTGGAACTTGCCGCCTAAACATCATCTCTCGTAAGGACTGGCTCAGGCTCGTGACTCTCCGCGTCCCACTAGCAAGACTCACCGCCTTGCCTTCGTCCGCGGTTGCCTTGCGTGAGGCATAATCGATACATAAAGGAAAACATCGGAGAGGTTCAACATATAACTCAGCTCTATTGCACGATCTTAGAGTGAAAGAATGGAAACCAATCCTAAATATCCTGCAGCCTCCTGATTATAGATGTGGTGCACGACACACCGATAATCAAGACTCTACTAGACACGGCTCGTGGACACTTTCCGAGGACTAATCGCTCGATACCACTTTTGTCACGACTCACTCGGGCCATGATCGGTACTCACCGGTACCTGTCGTATATGTCGAGAATAGCAATGAACATACATAACACATTACTTAGAGAAAAGGGTAAACTGGCCAGCCGATAAGGCTGCCTTCTATAAAACATACTTGAACAAAAGTATAGTAATACAACCGGTTCTTATAGCCCAAAACACATAGGTGACCATGCACTTAAAGATATCAATCGTGGCGACAGGGCCCCGCCATACCTGAATGTACAAAATACCTATAGCATCAGGGAATATCCGTACCAATAAACAAGCTTCCGGAGGGATGGAGCTTCTGACACTGGAGTAGTGATCCTAAGAACGAGGATCCTCAATCTGCTTACCCTTACCTGCGGCATGAACGCAGCCCCCGAGGAAGGGGGTCAGTACACAATATGTACCAAGTATGTAAAGCTGGAAAAATACTGTAATAATGATACCATAAGTCTGAAAGTAAGCTGGAGTCATGGAAGTCAATAAAATACCTTTTACTGTGCCTTACTAACAATGAGAGTGACAAGTATATATATACAATACTGCATAAAATAGGGGCCTTAGGATCAAAACAGGGTACCTGTAGTAGATCAATAAGCACCCTACTCCTCGGGACTATTTCACCCGTGATAGTCCCGTGGACCCGCATGAGGTATTCCTCGATAGTCAGACTACCGCACGGGACTATTTCACCCGCATAAGCCCATAAGGACTCGCGTGAGGTGATTCCTCGCATCATGGGTAGCAAATCCACTAACAGTGGTATAACGATCTGGGGTCTCACCTCGATATACTCTTACCCAGCGGATGGTATAACGATCTGGGGACTTTCCCCGATATACTCTTACATCAAGCGGTGGTATAACGATCTTGAGCTTGCCTCCGGATATACTCTTACATCAAGAAGGTGGTATGACGATCTGGGCCGCCTCGACATACTCTTACCCCGGAGAAGTGGTATAACGATCTTGGGGCTTGCCCCTCAGATATACTCTTACCCTAGCTCAAACTGTCATCATATCATAATCGTAAATAAGTTAAGAAAACTTATAACTTCTTATTAGTCTTGTTCATATACCCTCTCATTTTAGTTTACTTAAGGCACTTAACCATATATTTAATAAAAGAACGCCGGGAGTTTAACCCAGGTACTACATACTTCAACTCTTTCAAAAATGACTCTTCTTTATACATAAAATTTTTTGGGCAATTGATACTTTAAAATCAATTTGCCTCTCCATATACTTATCTTATTTAGAGTAAATCTCTTCTCATTAACCTTTTATGAAGCTAATAAACCAACTTCCCATAAAGTTGTTATATTAACTCTACACTTTAGTAAAATCATACTTTTCCCCTAACTAAGGGAATTATACATTCTTAAAATGAAACAAGTCATTAATATACTTAAAACAAGTAAGAATACCAAATCTCAGACGTCACCGTACTACATAGTTTCATCTATTCATGCTCAAGAGATAGGAAAGCTTCACATACCTCTTTGGTCAATCCACTTGCCAAGTCCAAACTACCGCAAGTAATATTTCAACCTATAATAGTCATGATACGTTTATTAACCTCTAATCTTAATGTAGAACAATCCAAGTTCAAAGTCACTAAATTCTATGGAAATTTGGGCAGCATTTCCTTTGTTTCTACTCATTTTGCCACCTTTCTCAAGGCCGAATTTATCATCCAAACACCACATTTAAGGCTCAATCAATCCAACAATTCAAAGGGGATTACACACCCAAAATTCTGTCCCATAAGTTTACCACAATTCACTTAACAATTCTAAGGTAGTTTTTAGGCTACAACATGCTCATAATCTCTTCTTAACCCATTCTTCATATCCAAACCACATTTTCTAGCATGCAATGACTCTAAGAGCATTATTTTACTACCACAAGTTCTTTCTTCTAAGCGCAAGACTAGAACTAATTCTAAAAGAAATGTTACCTTAAAGTTTTAGCCAAACTTATTCCAAAGATTTTGCTAGCTTCCTAGCCAAGAACACCACCACAAGCTAGCCACAAGCTTCCTTTTCTTGTTCGAATTTTTCAGATTTTCTTAGGCTAGAATCTTCTTGGAGTTTTAGAGAGAAGGAGGAGCTTTGGAATATTTTAAGAGAGAAGGAAGAGGTTTTTCAAAGAGAGAGATGACAAATGACCAAGTCTCTAAGACTTGGTCAATATATTGCATGTAAAAATCAGATGGGGACACATTGTCCCCACCCAGGCCCTTCCAAAAGAAAAATCTGACTTTTTCTAAGTTTTTCCGCCTGATTTCCCGCCTTCTGCCGCGTCGCTCGGGCCGGCGCCGCAACTCCCGCGACCTCTGATCTTCCGCGCCGCTGCCTCGCTTCCTGGCGCTGCGGTGCTGAAACTTCAGCGACCCTACAAGATTTCGCGCCGCGGCCCGCGCCATGCCCTGTCGCTTTGTCCGAAACATACTTCGTCCGATCACAGACCGAACTTGTAACTCTCATATCTTTCTACTCCGACGTCCTATCGACGAACGGTTGGTTGCGTTGGAATCTAGACTCAACGAACTACGCCTTAGGACTTTGAACCACTTAGGAACTCTCAATGTACCGGGTCATAACCCGCCTTAAAGTTGACTAAAAAAAACCCGTCCGGAAAAATCCGTCAACCTATCCTATGAAAATTTTAAGTCTTACATGCTTTCGTACGCTCTCATACGTAGGGTCAGAACTACGGGGTATAACACTTCAGCCAGGTATGGATATTGCCAGGATGCAGGCGTATACGCAGGGGATAGAGGACAGAGAGAGGGAGGATCAGCTAGACTTAGGCCAGCCCAAGAGGCTGTGACAACAGGTCTCAGTGGCGCTGAGGCGGACAACCTCAGCAGCAGACTAGGTCCACATTTCAGCCAGCACAGAGTGCTCCTTCTCAGTTTTCTGGCAGGAGGTCTGATCAGCCAGGTCATTCAGGAGCAGGTCAGGGCTCCAGGACTTCGGGGTTTCAGGGAAGCAGAGACCGCTACCGATCGAGACCACCCCCAGCTCGGTGTGCTCGATGCGGTAGGTCTCACCCAGGCGAGTGTCGTGTTCCTCCAGGATCTTGTTACTCTTGTGGCCAGCAAGGCCATTTGAAGAGAGATTGTCCGACCAGAGGTGGCGAGAGTGTTATGGTTCAGCCGACAGGTCGATTCTTTGGATCTTCGTCTTCGACGGTTATGCGCCCCGGAGGGCAGGGTGTTCACGGGCCAGCAGGCCGCGGCAGGGGTCGTGGTGGGGGTCCCAGTTCCAGCGGTCCTCAGAACCGCATTTATGCTATGTCCAGCCGTCAGGACCAGGAGACGTCACCAGATGTCATCACAGGTACATTATTGGTTTCATACTGTGATGTATATGCTTTGATAGATCCAGGTTCTACCTTGTCCTATATATCTCCTCATATTTCTGGTAGAATAGGGATAGAGCCCGAGTCCATAAAACCTTTTGAGGTGGCTACGCCAGTAGGTAATTCGGTGGTAGCCGAGCGGGTATATAAGGTTTGCCCAGTGACTATATACGGTCGTCAGACTGTAGCCAACTTGATAGAGTTGGATATGACGGACTTTGATGTGATTATGGGTATGGATTGGCTAGCGTCTTGCTATGCCAATGTGGACTGTAGAGAGAGATTGCACGGTTCCAGCTTCTGGTGAGCCTGCTATCGAGTGAAAGGAATATCGCCGCCAAGGGTAGGTTTATTTCTTACCTCAAGGCCGGAAGATGGTGCTGGCGGTATATCTACCATATGGTTCGGTATTCGACATCGAGGCCGAGATACCGACATATTGGGCCGCCCGTTGTTAGAGAGTTCCCGCACGTATTCCCGCACGAAGCTTCCGTATCCTCTCCCGAGAGGAGATTGAGTTTGCATTGATATGGCGCCGACACTCGACCGATATCTATTCCACTATACGTGATGGCACCGCCGAGTTGAGGAATTGAAAGACCAGTGAAAGATTTCTTTGGAAAAGGCTTTATCGTGCCAAGTGTTTCTCCCGGGAGCGCGGTGTTATTTGTAAAGAAGAAGGATGGACGCCACAGCGTATGTGTTGATTACAGCGGTGAATAAGGTAACTATCAAGAATGATATGCCCTCCCGTGATTGATGATTTGTTTGACCATTTGCAGGGGGCGAGGTGTTTTTCCAAGATAGACCTGCGGTCTGGTTATCATCAGGTGCGAGTTAGAGAGGCAGATATCCCAAAGACTGCATTCAGGACCCGGTATGGGCACTATGATGAGTTCAGTGATGTCTTTCGGTTGACCAACGCCCAAAGAATATTCATGGATTTGATGAGCAGGTGTTCAAGCCATTCTTGGATATGTTCGTTATAGTATTCATTGATGATATCCTAGTTTATTCGCAAGACAGAGCAGAACATGCAGATCACTCGGCGACGGTATCGAGTCCTCGGACCGCGATTGTATGCCAAGTTCTCAAATATGAGTTTTGGTTGGCTTGTGGCTTTCTTAGGGCATGTTATCTGGCCGATGGCATTCGGGTTGATACAAAGAAAGATCGAGGCCAAGACTTGGCCTAGACCCACTACACCGACGGAGTGCGCAGCTTTGGGCCTCATGGGTTATTATCTGAGATTTGTGGAGAAGTTTGCTTCCATCTCAAGACCTTTGACTAGGTGACCTGAGCGGCTATGTTCGGTGGACGGATGCTTATGAGGAGTTTCGATTCATCAAGGAGAAATTGACGACCGCCTGATTCTTACTCTTCCGCAGGGTTTAGACGGATATGTGGTTTATTGTGATGCGTTGGGTCGGAAGTGCTGCATCGACAAAGACATCAAAGTTATAGCTTACGATCTCGACACCGTGAAGCATGAGAAGAACTATCCTACACATGACTTAGAGTTGGCAGCAGTGATTCATGCCTTGAAGATCTGGAGACATTATTTGTATGGAGTTCATGTGGATATTTACATAGACCACAAGAGTCTCCAGTATATATTCAGCCAGCGGGAGCTAAACTTACGGCAGAGACGGTGGCTGGAGCTACTTAAGGACTATGATGTTGATATCCTATACCACCCTGGGAAGGCCAATGTAGTGGCAGACGCCCTTAGTCACAGATCGATGGGTAGTCTGTCAGATGTGCAGCCAGAGAGAAGGGGTATGGTCCGCGAGTTACATCAGCTAGCGAACCTTGGGGTACGTTTGGTTGATTCTGATAGTAATGGGGTTCGAGTTCGAGAGGTTGTCGAGTCTTCCATCGTCGAGGAGGTGAAAAGGCGACAGTATGAGGATCCGATTATGGTACGGTATCGAGATGCAACTCTTCAGGAAGAGAAGAGTCTATTCGAGGTAGCGCCTGATGGGGTGCTAAGATTTGAGGGCCGGTTGTGTGTTCCCGATGTGACAGGACTTCGTCAGCAGATTCTGGGGGAGGCACACAGTGCTCGTTATTCTATTCATCCGGGGTCGACTAAGATGTACCATGACCTCAGATATGTGTATTGGTAGGATGGCCTGAAGAGGGACATGGCAGGTTTTGTTGCACAGTGTCCTAATTGTCAGCAGGTCAATGTTGAGCACCAGAAGCCCGGTGGGATATTACAGGCTATTGACATTCCTATGTGGAAGTGGGAGGTGATCAATATGGACTTTATTACAGGGTTACTTCACACTCAGAGGAAGCATGATTCCATTTGGGTTATTGTCGACAGGCTAACGAAATCAGCCCACTTTCTTCCAGTCAGGACGACTTTTTCGGCCGAGGATTATGCTAGATTGTATATCAGAGAGATTGTGAGACTGCACGGAGTGCCTATATCGATCATTTCAGATAGGGGAGCCCAGTTCTCGGCTAACTTCTGGAGGTCTTTCCAGAAGGGATTAGGGACACGGGTGAGTCTCAGTACTGCGTTTCATCCTCAGACCGACGGACAGGCCGAACGTACTATCCAGACACTTGAGGATATGCTTCGGGCTTGTGTTATTGATTTCAGGGGTAGCTGAGAGGATCATTTACCACTTGTGGAATTTGCATATAACAACAGCTACCATTCTAGTATTCAGATGGCGCCTTATGAGGCCTTATACGGGAGGAAGTGTAGGTCACCGATAGGCTGGTTTGAGGTGGGAGAAGTTCAGTTAGTCGGGCCAGACTTGATTCAAGAAAGGTGGATAAGGTGCTTATCCAGAACGTTATGTCACCGATTCAACAGAAGTCGTATGCAGATCATCGGCGTCGACACTTGGAGTTTGGGATGGATGATTGGGTCTTCCTGAAGATATCACCCATGAAGGGCGTGATGAGATTCGGGAAGAAGGGAAAACTTAGCCCAAGGTACATTGGGCCTTATCAGATTGTCCGTAGGGTAGGCAAGGTTGCCTATGAGTTGGATCTGTCGTCCGATCTGGAGGCAGTACATCCAGTTTTTCATGTGTCTATGTTGCGGAAATGTATTGGATATCCATCTAGAGTACACCCGATTTGTGATGTCCAGGTGACAGAGGGGTTATCATATGAGGAGAGTCCCATAGCGATACTCGATCGTCAGGTTAGGCGACTACGGACAAAGGATGTGGCTTCCGTCAAGGTCTTATGGCGGAACGAGAACAGGGAAGAAATGACGTGGAAAGCAGAGGAGGACATGATGAAGAAGTATCCTCACTTATTCCCTACACCTCCAGGTAACCCACTTTCCTTCTTGTTAGTTTTAATTTGGCAATTATGCTTAAGTATTGTTGTGGCCTGTGGAGCGTCTTTATTTGCAAGGAAAATGATTAATAGGGTCTATGTCGAGATTGTGATTTGAGTAAGCCTAGAAGGAACATTCGGGACGAATGTTTCTAAGGGGGAGAATGTTATACACCATAGTTCTGGCCATGCGGATGGGAACGTACGAAAGGGATTAAGACTTAAATTTTAGAAGGATAGGTTGACGGATTATTTCTGACGGATTTTTAGTCAACTTTGAGGCGGGTTATGACCCGTTACATTGAGAGTTCCTGGGTGTTTCAAAGGCCTAGTACGTATTTCGTTGAGTCTAGTTTCCAACGCAATCAATCGTTCGTCAATAGGACATCGGAGTAGAAAGTTATGGGAGTTACAAGTTCAGTGCGCAGTCGGACAGAAAAGTATTTCGGCCGTGAGCTGCGGCGCGCCAGATGCACGCAGCGCGGATGCATCGAATGTTCGCTGAAGTTGCAGCGCCGCGGGCGCTGGAAGGTGGCCGCGACGGAAGTTCGAGATGTTCTGGAGGTTTCAGCCGCGGCGCACGCCGCAGGCCGCGCGCCAGCGGTTCTGCGAGGCTGGGTGGAAAAATCTGAACTGTTTTGTTTTAAAAAAAAGTCATGGGAGGGTGACAAGTGTCCCCCCCATCTGATTTTTGCATGTCCTATTTATTGACCAAGTCTATTCTTCAAGCTCTTCTCTCTCTCTAAAAAGTAGAAGCTCTTCCTTCTCTCTAGAAAATCAAGAGGAAATCAAGGCTTGAGAAAAATCTGAAAAAGGTGACAAGAAGGAAACTTGTTGGCAAGCTTGCAGGAGCTTTTTGTGGTGGTGATTGTGGAAAGGAGGCTAGTGGATTTGTTGGATTATTTTGGGTAAGCTCTAAGGTAATAATTCTTTCTCTTTTTGCTAGTTTTTGGTGTTGCATGTGGAGAAGAAAGAACTTGTAGTGGTAAATATTGCTCTTAGATACATTGCATGTAGGAAATATGGTTTGGATATGAAAGGATTTGATAAGAATGTTATGTAAGCATGTTGTAGGCTAGATACTACCTTTAGCTTATTGATTTTGTTAAAAATGCAGTGTGGGGCAGAATTTTACACATCCAAGATTAGGTGTGTAATCCCCTTTGTATTGATTGGATTGTTGGACCTTAAAAGTGGCGTTGGATGTTGAATTCGGACCTTGAAAATGTGGCAAAGTATGTAGAAACAAAGGAAATGCTGCCCGATTTTCCGTAGAATTTAGTGACTTTGCACTTAGAATATTATACGTTGAAGCTAGAGGTTAATAAACGTATTATGGTCATTATAGGTTGACGTACTACGTGCGGTATATTGGACTTAGCAAGTGGATTGACCCGAAGAGGTATGTGGAACTTTCCTATCTCTTGAGCATGAATAGTTTTACCTATATAGTACGGTAGACGTACAAGACCTTGATATCCTTTACTCGTTTATTTTAAAAATGTCCAAGTCGGTGGAGTTAGGGGATTTACTCACTTCTTTAAAAGTAGTAAGGATGTCTTAAGTTTTCAAGGTTAAGGGACTTGGAGTGTTTTTAAGCATATGATACTTGTTCCGTTTTAAATCTACAAGTCCCTTGGATATAGGAAAAATGTAATTTATTTTAGTATGAAGTTAATATAACGACTTTATGGGAAGTTGGTTATATTAGCCTCATGGAAGGTTAAAAAGAGAGATTTACTCTAAGTAAAACAAGTAAGGATAAATGACGTGAATTAATGGAAGGCAAATTGAATTTAAGGCATCAATTGCCTAAGGTTTTAAAAGAGTAGAAGTACATGGTACTTTGGATTAAATTCCCGGATTTCATAAAGACATGTTAGTGCCTTAAGTAAACTAAAATGAGAATGTATATGAACAAGACTAATAAGAAGTTAGGGGATTTCTTAACTTGCTTATATTATGTATGATAGCCGGTTTGTGCTAGTGATATATTATTCATTACGGGGCCATTCCCCGGGTTGTGGCATTTGCATATTCCGTGGATTTGCTACCCACGATGCGAGGAATACCTCATGCGAGTCCGTAGGGCTTATGCGGGTGAAATAGTCCCATGCGGGTGAGTACAGCCTATGCGAGGAATACCTCATGCGGGTCCACACGACCCATGCGAGTGAAATAGTCCCAGGAGTAGGATTGCTTAATGATACTGCGGGTGGGTGACCTTGCTTTGATCGTGAGCTTCCTATTTTCATGCAGTTTAGTATATGCTTGATATTCTCATTATTAGTAAGGCACAGTGTTCTGTAAACTGATTATCATACATGTCTCCAATTATTTTAGACTTATGAGGTATTTTCAGTATTTTCCAGTTCGCATACTTAGTACATATCAGGTAATCGAATTCTTCCTGGGGCTGCGTTCATGCAGCAGGTAAGGGTAAGCAGGTGGTGGATCCTCATTCTTAGGATCACTGGTCCGGTGTCAGAAGCCCCATTCCTCCGGAGGCTTGTTTTGTTGGTACGGTTTTTCCCTGATGATATAGGTATTATGTACATTCAGGGGTATGGCAGGGCCCTGTCCCGCCACAGTTGTTATTCCTAGAGGTCTGTAGTCACGTTTGTGGTTTGGGTTGTAAGAACAAAGTTGTACTGTTTTACTTTTGATTAAGTATATCCTATGGAAGACGGCCTTGTCGGCTAGCCAGTGATGTTTGCTATCTATAGGTTTATGTGTTATGTATGTTCCGCTGCTATTCTCTGATGTATACCTGAACGGGGTGCCCCGGTAGGGCACCATTCGCGGCCCCGGGGTCGGGTCGTGACACATACCCAGAGATCAGATGTTCTGCCTGTCTAGGGGAATGTGCTTAAAACCCAATCAATAAGAACTGATACGGTGAATACCCAACCTTACTGACTAGAGATCCCAGGAATTAGGTTCAATGGAAAAATTAAATCGTAAAGGTTCAGTTAAGCTCTTCGGTGAAAGAAAGAGCACTTCAGATGATGATTTCTGTAAAGAAACATGAATCCAAGGTCGTTCCCGTGATAGACATTAAGTGCTATTTGCAGTGTGGTGTTTGCGATATTTCTGTGCTTACGCAAGTGTACGTATCACTTAAGTAATAAAGTCTGTAAGACCGAGTTATCGCCCTCAGAGACTGGTTTATCAATTACCGTTTATTTAATCTATGGTTTCTATTTGGTTAATGTTAATTTATTTGGGTTTTTAACTAAGAATTACAGCTAAACAAAGTGCAGGAAATAACTAATGATGATACTTTGGGTTTTAGACAGTTATGAATGGAATTAGGGTTTCCAATCTCCTCAACTATCCACTCTTTCACTTGTTAATGCAAGACTAATGATTCTTCCTATTATTAAGATATCAGGTTAACGAACATGTTCTATATTCCTGTTAGGACATATAAAAACTAAACCTTATGCAAAACCTTTTATATTTTTATGATAAGTTTTACCACACAGGAGGATTAAGAACAATAACCTTAAATACTACGCAAGTATCGGGGTACTTTCGTCCACAATTTTAACCTATTTTTAATCAACTATAGCATATTCAAATCTCCCTTTTCAAATCTCGATTCGAAATCATATACGTTATGATAATTAATGACAAGTTAATTCTCACACAATCAATACAAGTTGAATAGATCTTAACAATTGAAGAAGAAATCACTAATATGCATTAATTCATGAAACAGTTTCAAGCGATTCAATAAAAAACCCTAATAAAGAAATTTGCTCCTAGACATTATCATGCTAAGAAAACTAATTGTTTTCAATATAAACTGAATTAAACGAAAAGAGAAAAGAACTTGAATGTAGAAGTCTCTAATCTTGTTCCTAGCCTCCGTTCTTCCTCTCCCAAGTATGATCCCCTTAGTAGAATAATCCCTAGGGCTTATTAATCAGTCAAATCCTCTTTTGGACCATTGTACCCTTGTAAAAATTGACCTTTTCTGAAATTATGCGCATCGGCGCCGCGGCGCTGCTGCCAAGCGCCGCGACTCTAAATAGGCAAAAATTCACTGCAACTCACTAGAAATCTGCGCCGCGGCTCAGCTCCCAGGCGGTTGACAGTGTATTTTTGAAGTTCCGCGACTCTTACCTTTATGCGCCGTGATTCTTGCCTCTATGCGTCGTGGCACTTAATCCGAGCAACTTCTGCAAATTTGCCTTGTAGACCCCGAGGGGTCGACCATGTAGTTTTGTTTAAATTACTTTTCGAGCTTTTCAGGGCTTTTTTGACCGCTTGCTTGGAACTCGATGTGCATTTTGGGCCTCCATACGCCCCTATTTTCCTTTGAATTTGCCTCAAACCTTATGCATCGCTTAAAAACTGAAAAACACTACACAAAACGCATAAAACTGCACAAAACAACTAAAAGACACATAAAAGACTCCCTAAAACAGACTCTAAAACAGTCCTAAAATGGACTTAACAAATACCCAAAACTTAAACTTTACTCGCCCTCGAGTAAAGAACTCTAAACACTTTAAAAAAAGATACAAAGACTCTAAACATGAATCAAGTCAATCACAATATTTCTGCCTCGAAGATCATGAACAACTGCAATATCATTCTCAGAAACGTCTAGCCACTAATTTGCTATATAGAATTCCAAGTCAGATAACCATTAAGCTTGCTTAAGGTTATTAAAGCATATGATCACTCAAACATGACTACTAACTCAAACATGTATCCAATATCAGTCTATGCACAATTCCATAGCTTGCTCACTTGCTAATCTCCACTAATGTAGACACACATGCACAAGAATCACTAGAACTTTTTCTGGGTTGTATCGTTAGCCTTAGGGCAAAGGCAGATAAAATGAAATTTAGGCAGAATTACCATAAGCATGGGACCAACCAAACCACACTTCATTGTTTTCATTATAATTCACCATCATCCCCATTTTTCTTTTCTTTTCTAGATTGAGAACATTCGTACTTCAAGTTACACTCCCCCAAACTTATCTTTTGATGTATATACGCGGGGAGTGTATTTTATTTCTTTTTCATTCATTCATTCATTTTTTTTCAATCTTTTTGTTCTTTCAAATTGATAACACACATTCTACAATATCATTTTACTGGAATTCAACCCCCACAAACTTGTATAATTCTATACTTATGGTAATTAAAGTAAATGGAATAGTAGTAAAATGTTCAAATAGGCACAAAGATAGGTGTTTATCACAAAGAAAGGTTTTATTTAAAGCTCAAAAGGGGTGACTAGTGTTGACACCCAATTTTGACCCTCTCGTCCAGTCATTAACTATAAAATTACACTACTTTTTCAAAATAATTTTACCAATTTTATAATAATAAAATGCAATAAAAAAACATTAATACATGCATAAATAAGCGATTTAATAATGGCACCGCGTTTTACGTAGAGTATTAAGCATTTTTTGAGTCTCACGTCCACATTCGTCATTTGCATAAATATTATTCATAATTTAAGCCATATTCTATTTCTAATAATTTTAAAAATAATAAATACGTAAATAAATAAACAATTTAATAATGGCATCGCATTATAAAATATTAAGCACTAATTAAATAGCACCCCACATTTATTATCGTAATAATTTAAACTCAAGCTAAAACTAATAAAGTGCCTAAACAATTTAATCATAACTTAAACCCCACTTATTTTCCATTCAAAAAAATAACACACCTAAAACTAATACCTAATTAAATAATACCACCAGCCCACCCTTTTAATTCGACCAGCCCACTACCCAAAGCCCAAAACCCGCCTAAGCCCACTAGCCCCTTTATACTCACCCACATCGTCCACAATAATAGAACAAAAGAAAAACAAACCTAGCGGAACCCTAGAAGCCCAAACACCTTTACCGCCGCACCTCCTCCAGATATGGTAACCAAATCACCCTCCCCTTAATAATCCATAAATCTTACACCAAATCAACTACCAAATCGACACCCAATCTTACCATAAACAAGAAGCAATTACAAACGAATCCCCAATGATAAAATTATCAAAATCAACATTGAGTAAAATCGCACCAATTAATACCCAGATTCGTCCAATATTAATAGGAATTAGTCCAAGTTGAGAACCCAAGTGGAGGCTATATAAGTCGAGTGATATTACATACAAGGGCATCAGAAAATCACAAAAAAAACGAGGAAAAGCAGTAGCAAACAAGAGCAAGAATAGCTAAACATCAGGTATTATGAAAGTTTAATCCTTTAAAGCAAATCGGGAGTAAGAAAGAAAAAGCTTCACCCCTTTAATTTCATCGCAATACATCACCCGAGTGGGTCGACGACTTGATACATTGCCTCAGTTCGCTACCCGGAGAAGGTAAATCTATCACCCTTTCCGTCTTGGATTCCATTCACTGTTTGTGTGTTTTTTATGATTGATTAAGTATGTGTTAAGCGATGTGTGTGCTGAATTGACTATCTGAACCTGTTAGCTAAAGTCGATCGCCACTGATGTTCGCGACTGCAATCGCTAATGTGACTCGGATAATATATGGCGTTAGTAATGTATTTATCTATACGGCCACTGAAGCTTCCTTCATCCCCTCTTTATGTTTTAAGTCCTCTGTAATTAATTGCATGTTTGTTAGTTTAGTTAATTAAGATTGGGGATAATACGTATGCGTTCTAGGCTTTCTCGACTAATATGTTATGAGTATAATGGGTAGCTTCAAGTTAAAACACTCTGTTGATTGGTTTAGACCTGGTCATGTTTTTTTCCCGAGCCTCCTTTGTGTATTTTAGGCTATATGCTTAGGGAAGATACGTCGTATCTGCTTTTCTTTGAGATATTAAGTTGTATTGGGTCAGCCCTTTGCCTTGCTAACTCTGTGGTAATCTGGAAAAATTAAAGCTGAGGCTTCATTTTTGCCTGTGCCCTTCACGTTGGTAAATAAGAAAACTACATTTATTTTGAATAAGAGTCTAAGGTGTAGATCTGGTTTTGTTTGTGTAGAATAGTGTAAATTGATTTCTCTATTTGAGTATGTCTAAATCACAAGGTTATGAGGCATGCCACCTAGTTTAAACCACTTCACTTTCAACTTGTAGCATCCCTGTTTGTTCATCTTTGTTTAAAGTATGAAATTGAGCGGGTTAATGTAAATTACGGTTTATTCCTATCTGGGGCAGTCATGTTGAGTTTGTCTATGTATCTCCTCTTGAATATATGCATCTGCCTATTGTAGTTGATCTGTGTTGAAGCCCTTGTCTAAACTCATGTATAGCTATCTCTTTCCCTATTGCTCAAAGTGTTAGCTGATTAGTTGGATGGTTCGTCTCCCAGATAACACCCCTGTTTTGATGTTTATATGGCATGTGTTTTTTTTTTATTATAATAAATGGTTTACGTACATCACCTAGGGATGAGTAGAAATGTCCCATTAAGCTTCTTGTATGTATCTATTCTCTAGGATAAAATACAGATATATGTGTCTAAGTTGCGGGCTAAAATATATGTTTACTACGTTTGATTATTGAAATGGTTTATGTTAAATCTGTTTAGTTAATATTTGTTTCTATTAACATTGGCTATTGTGATTGTCAATATGTTTAGGCCAACACTAGCATGTATTGTATACAAGACCAAGTAGAGTAACTGTGTGTTTGGGTTTTAAGTTATGTCCTTTCTGATTGTTAAGTTCATAATCACTGAGAGTATTATAGTAGATATCTATCATGTTGAAATAATTAAACATGAACAAATCCTTAGAATTGAGGAACTGTTTAAGGCTCTTAAAATGATTCTTGTTGCTATTAAAACTTGATGTTAGCATTCTATGTTAGTTTTGCAGACATGAATCTCAATGCCCTGTACATTATCAAGTACCCTTATTATTTTAAGAATCATGTTATATGTTTTTTAAGTTTGTCCCATTTGAATCTACCTTCCGTCATTCTGGTTACTTGTTGACTTAATAATTTAATCACTCATATATGCTTAGTTTCAAATCATGTGTTGAAGACAAATGCTTATTTGTTACTTTTGATAAACTTTGAACATGTACTAATCTTTATCTTTCTTTTTTTGCATGAAATGCATCGGAGCAAAAATAAAGAGTCTCATGGCGAGACTCATCATGAGCCACAACAAACGAAGACCCGCATTTATGTGCATCTTTTCGTCCGCGTCTGCAACGCTAGAACTATTGGCGAAATGACATCGCCTTCCTCGAGTCATTTTATTAATTTATGCCCGTCCCATTCATTATTTGTAAACGTTACACTACTAGCAGAACCTTTAGGATATTTGAGCTTTGAGTTGCCATTAAGAGGTAGTTTGACACTAGAAACTTGCTTCTTCTAACTTAATTATTTTAGACTCGTTATACATTGCTTAAGTTGCATTAAATAACTTAATGATTTTTCACTTGCATAACTCTTCACGTAGTTAAAGTATTATTTGTCATCAAATTCTATAAATTATCTTATTAACATTCATATAGGTAAATAATTTTAAACACTTTACATGCTAGGCCTATTGTAAAAAATGCATTTATATTGAACATAATAATAACCTAGGTTTGAACGGACAACCATAAGTTAGCGGATCTTAGAGGGTGTCTAACCCCTTCACTCTAGATTAATAAAGAACCCTTGCCCAGAATCTCACATAGTTTAGCAGACCATTAAATGGAGTTAGTGTCAACTTTACCTAGTTGACATTTAGGTGTCCTAATTCACCCAAAATAATTATGTGGCGACTCCGCGAACCCTTTAGCACCTTTTAGCATTTTAGCATCTTTTAGCATTTTATTTTATTTTCTAACATTTCTAAGCAGGAGTTGTATTTGTCGCGGTCGAAAAAGGGCGTGACAGAAATGACGACTTCACTGGGGATTTGAGGTTCTTGACCATAGCAAACCTAGGTTTATTATTGTTTGACTTTATTTGCTTTTATTTGTTTAAAATACCTTAAAATTGCTTGTTTTAAATTTGTATGTTTAATTGTTTTAATTGCTATTTATTTTTACTGCTTTCCTTAAACTAGCATTTCGCTCATACTTCTTCCACTCTGGAAAACTCACACAATCACACGCTCACGCGCTGGTGTGCTTCGCGCACCCCGCAAATTTCTTTCAAAATACCCAATTTTAGGAGAGTTGGCGCCTGCGCGGAGTTACATCGGTTCGTCTGATCAGCCACGTAGCCTTCTCACTCGAGTTGTCCACTCGGGAACCTTGCGTCTAGTACAACCAAACCTCAGAAACCTAGGATAGAGCTATACCACCTTTATCTTGAGGCATGCATGCATTTACCTTAGGTGGGTCGGTCCTTGGTATTGACACCACAATTAGGAAAACACCAAATTTGTCGACGGGTTTCTCAACCCATTGACCAACCAGCATACTATATGTAGCGTGACAATGATAGACAAATCCAAGCCTAATCATGACATGCTGAAATTGGAGAAAGAGCATCGTCATTTGATCGTCATTTCCAACAAAAGTATTACAGTTTGACGACTTGGACAAATCTATCATAACCTCGCATATGTGACGTTTATGCCTACCTCTGGCATAAAGGGATCCCCCTGTATGATTAGGACTCACCTGCAATGTGACCATTTATGTGCAACATATACTTGCTAATTGTTATTTACACCTTTGAAAAATTGTGTGCTTTACACTAACGAAGTTTGTTGCATTTTTTAGAAGGATTTATTATTTCCCCCAAAAAAGGGTCGGTTCGTATTTGATTCAGCAATGTCAGAGCATCAACACTTTACCAGGTCCAGGGCACGAAACGATGACATGACTGGCTCAGGGGCATCTGAGCCAAATGGTTTGGGAATTATTCATGTCGGCGAAACAGAACCTTCAGAGAGAAGGAATGTCACTAGTCAGGAAGAATGCATCACACAACTACTACAACAAATTGCCGATATGCAGGTTGAGATGGAAATACTGCGGAATATGACAAACTTATCCATTAGTCTGAATACCCCCATACCAGAGCAAAGGGACACTACCTCACAAACTATCCCGGATCAACCTCTGCCACCACATATCTCCCAAAGCTCCTCACAGAAAATGGCAGTCACCGATTCATGTCCAATTATCCCTCACCCAGCCAATCCTCAACCACATCCCCAAAATGATCATTTTACCACATATATATCTCAGGCCCCGCCTACTTACTTCACCTCAATCAGTCCGAATCGCCAAGCCACTCAATATCCACGCACCATACCTATTACCAGCCCCAACAAACAACCAAGACTACCAACATATACGACAGAAACCCAACCTTTTATCGTCCCTGTGCTTCCCCAGGAAACAGATCATTATGAAGAAATAGAGAAGGAAGCCCGAGCCAGAATGGACGAGGATGTAGCCAAAGAGATTCATAGTCTGAAAGAAGTTGTCCGGAGTATGTGGTATGACAAGGGTCATGAAGGATTAGATTATGAGGATTTTTGCATGTACCCAGATGTGGAATTACCCGTAGGGTACAAGGTGCCCAAGTTTGATTTATTCGACGGGAAGGGGAACCCCCGTGCACATTTGAGGTCATACTATGACAAGTTGATCGGAGTAGGAAAGAACCCAACAGTCATTATGAAGTTATTCATTCGGAGTTTGACCGGCGATGCATTAGATTAGTATACCAGCCAGGACCCGCGAAAGTGGCATGGTTGGAATGCGTTGGCCCAGGACTTTGTGGAGTGATTCAGGTTCAATACAGAAATTGTCGTAGACATATTCTACCTGATGGAGTTAGAGAAGAAGTCTACTGAAACATTCAGAGAGTACGTCATGAGATGGCGAAGGTACAACCACCTATGGTAGAGAGTGAAATGACCACTCTATTTGTACAATATTTGAAGGATGCGACCTACTACGAGAGGATGATAATCATTATTGGACGTAGCTTTGCAGAAGTTGTGAAAATGGGTGACTTCGTGGAGGAAGGAATCAAAACAGGCTGAATTACAAACTTAGCAGTTTTGCAGGCGACAAACCAAGCAATCCAATCGGGTTCGATTGGGGGCATTGCTCAGAGAAGGAAAGACTCAGTCTCACCTGCTATGTTCACTCAGGAGCATAAGCCAGATCAGTTCTCAATGTACCAAAACCCACCCCAGCAGCCCTCGTATTACAATCCAAGCACCTAAAATGCTATACCTTACTACCCACCTGCTCCATATCCCATCCAGCCCATATACAACGCATCCCAGGCACCCGTATACACCTATGCATACCAACCTACATACCCGGCCCAGCCACAAAACCGGATAACAATAACACCGAAACCAAACACGAACTATGAGAAAAAACCAACAAAAACATACACCTCTTTAGCCGAGCCTTTACCCCAGGTGTACGAAAGGTTGAGAGCTGCAGGGATACTCCAACCAATTCCAGGGAAAGTTGCTGACCCCATCCCGAAATGGCATGATGAAACCAAGCGCTGCGCGTACCATTCTGGTATCCCTGGGCATGACACGGGGAACTGTTATGCACTCAAGAACAAGATTGAAGCATTGATCAAAGATGGTGTGATTCAATTGAAAGATGTCGCCCCCAATGTTCATGATAATCCTTTACCGAACCATGGCAACGCTGACGTGCACATGATAGCCGTCAATGAAGGGCATGACTTGGAAGGGACCATCAGGTCGGTCCTAAGTGAAGAAAGAGTCGAGCATTCAGCTTCCATCACCCTTGTCGAGGAATTGATGCCCATCGATCTCGCAAATAAAAGAGACATTCCTTTTCCGAGCCTACTCGCCCGATTCGATTCCATGTACCATGAAGAGATACTGACAGCAAAGCATGAAGACCCGGCCAACCGTGATGTAGAGCAATGAGGCATCTCGGAAAATTGGATTTTCATCCCTGTTCTGGTCCACCTAGAATATAGATGAGAAAAACATATTAGTCTAGCAGAATAACCGGAGTTCAATCTCGTATTTAAACTTTAATAATGTTTTGCTTTTGTAATTGAACTACGTTTGACCTGATTCCCTTGGTGGGATATGTAGGCAGCCATATTGACTTCGGTCCCACCTTTAGAAATTTTAGCTTTACCCAATTTCTCTTGTAACGAACTACGTCATGACCTGATTCCCTCGTGGGGATACGTAGGCGGCCTAAATCGACTTCGGTCACACCATTAGGAAACTTTCCCTTCGTTTTGAAAATAACAAATACACATTTTTGGCATGATAGACAAGCAATCCCATTGAGACTTGCTTTAGGCCAAACGCCTTTGCATATACAAAACTAGGACCATTAGCAACTGACTAATACATAAAACCAGATAGGGGTTGCAGGTCCAAACAGGCCAGGCGCGCAGATGTCAAGAAGCAAAGCTGCAAAGTCAAATAAGAATTGACCACCCCCTCCCCCCCCCCCCAAACTCACAAGTTTTCTTTGAGCGCAGGTTCTCCATATTAGCAGAAGCAGAAAGAAGCAGCGAAAACAGAAAAAGACATCAACAATCAAAGTTCAAATTCCGCAACAAAGTCTAGCGCATCAGCTCAGGCATAGAGTCAAATTGCAATTCATGCGGTGCACAAACGCACAACAAAGATATCATGGTAATCTATACGGTTCACAAAATACATTACAACAACATCTCAGCAGTTGCAGCGTTTAGCATATCCACCCAAGGACAACATCTCAGCATTCGCATCATCCCACACATCATACAGGGACGACCTCCCTACCCACAGAATTGCATTTCTCATATATTTATCATTTTGTTTTAACAGTTATACGCTAATTTTTCTCAAGCTTAGCTTGCAGGAGCATTTATTCTACAGGAGCATCAGCAACACGTCCAGACAACGATGTCACATCAGCAACACGTCTAGACAACGATGTCACATCAACAACACGTCCATACAACGACATCATCAGCACAACACGTCCAGACAACGACGTCACATCAGCAACACGTCTAGACAACGACGTCACATCAGCAACACATGTCCATACAACAACGTCATCATCACAACACGTCCATACAATGACGTCACATTAGTAACATGTCTAGAAAACAATGTCACATCAGCAACATACGTCCAGACAACGACGTCATCAGCACAACACGTCCAGACAACGACGTCATCAACACAACACGCCCGCATAATGGCGCTATCAAGAACACATCCGCATAACGACATCATCAAGACAACACGCCCGCATAACGACGCCATCAAGACAACACATCCGCATAACGATGTTATCAAGATAACACGCCCGACGACACGCCATCAAGACAACACGCCCGCACGACGACGCTATCAAGACAATGCGTCAAGACAACGACGTCATCAGTACAACGCGTCCAGACAACGACGCCATCAGCATAACACGTCCAGACAACGACATCGCATCAACAACATCATTCAGCACATCTCAGTACTTGCAGCATCGCATCGTCATCGCATTACATAGGATGATATTCCTATCCACCTTATCGCATTTCTTATATGATCATACATTTATTACTTTATCTTAATAGTTACGCACTAATTTTTTCTTAAGATTTAGTCTACATGATCCTTAATTTACATAAACAAAGATCCAAAGAAGTCCGTGCAGACTACATCAAGTCGCAACATTCAAAGAAGCATTCGCAAAGATCCAAAGAATTTCGCAGAGACTACATCAAGAATCGCAACATTCAAAGAAGCATTCGTAGATCCAAAGAAGTTCGCAAAGACTACATCAGAATCGCAAAGATTCAAAGATGCATTCGCAAAGATCCAGAAGTCCGCACAGGGACTACATCAGCACTCACAACATTCAATACGTCCGTACAAGGACGAAATCCCAGCATTTGCAGCATCACGTCAACACAACCGCCATCACATTTTACATGATAACATTTCTACTCACACAGTTACATTGCTTATAAATTCATGCATTATCATTTTGCCTTAACAGTTATGCACTAACCATTTGCTTAAGTCTTAGTATGCAGGAACACAACGTGAATTTTCTCTTACAGCGAACCGGGGCAATTTGTTGGGGCGCCAACCTTCCCAACAAATGGCAGAAGCGGTCTCGAGCGTCGGTCCACTCATCTCACATCACCAAATAGCCCAGCGTTATCATAAGTCGATACTGGTACACCCCTAAGTTCAAGCCAGTTTATTTTTATTTTAACATTACATCGACCCAGTGTCGTCATAACTCGACGCTGGGATAAATTTTAAGTCTGCACCAGCCCGCTTTTGTGTTTGGCCATGATAGTCTAGTGTCGTCATAACTCGACACTGAGACAAATTTTGAGTCTGCGTTAGCCCGACCTGGTGTTTGGCCATGGTAGCCCAGTGTCGTCATAACTCGATCTGGGACAAATTTTGAGTCTGCGATAGCGCGCCTTGGTGTTTGACCATGGTAGCCCAGTGTCGTCATAACTCGACACTAGGATAATTTTGAATTCGCGTCAGCCTTGTCGCAACTGCCCAGCATTTTAATTCTGAGGATCGAGACAAAATTCGCTATAAGTCAACGTCTTTGTCTGAAGACTCTTTCATCATCTCCATACAAAGAGGGACAAGTTGTTGACACCCAATTTTGACCCTCTCGTCCAGTCATTAACTATAAAATTACACTAATTTTTCAAAATAATTTTAACAATTTTATAATAATAAAATGCAATAATAAAACATTAATACTAAATAAGTGATTTAATAATGGCACCACATTTTACGTAGAGTATTAAGCATTTTTTGAGTCTAACGTCCACGTTCGTCATTTGCATAAATATTATTCATAATTTAAGTCATATTCTATTTCTAATAATTTTAATAATAATAAATACGTAAATAAACAAACAATTTAATAATGGCATCGCATTATAAAATATTAAGCACTAATTAAATAGCACCCCACATTTGTTATCGTAATACTTTAAACTCAAGCTAAAACTAATAAAGCACCTAAACAATTTAATCATAACTTAAACCACACTTATTTCCCATTCAAAAAAATAACACACCTAAAACTAATACCTAATTAAATAATACCACCAGCCCACCCTTTCGACCAGCCCACTACCCAAAGCCCAAAACCCGCCTAAGCCCACTAGCCCTTTTATACTCACCCTCATCGTCCACAACAATAGAACAAAAGAAAATAAACCTAGTGGAACCATAGAAGCCCAAACACCTTTACCGTTGCACCTCCTCCAGATATGGTAACCAAATCACCCTTCCCTTAATAATCCGTAAATCTTACACCAAATCAACTACCAAATCGACACCCAATCTTACCATAAACAAGAAGCAATTACAAACGAATCCCTAATGATAAAATTATCAAAATCAACATTGAGTAAAATCGCACCAATTAATACCCAGATTCGTCCAATATTAATAGGAATTAGTCCAAGTTGAGAACCCAAGGGGAGGCTATATAAGTCGAGTGATATTTACATACAAGGGCATCAGAAAATCACAAAAACAACGAGGAAAAGCAGTAGCAAACAAGAGCAAGAATAGCTGAACATCAGGTATTATGAAAGTTTAATCCTTTAAAGCAAATCGGGAGTAAGAAAGAAAAAGCTTCGCCCCTTTAATCGCATCGCAATACATCACCCGAGTGGGTCGACGACTTGATACGTTGCATCGGTTCGTTGCCCGGAGAAGGTAAATCTATCACCCTTTCCGTCTTGGATTCCATTCACTGTTTGTGTGTTTTTTATGACTAATTAAGTATGTGTTAAGCGATGTTAATGGTTGTTTGTGTGTGCTGAATTGACTATCTGAACCTGTTAGTTAAAGTCAATCGCCACTGATGTTCGCGACAGCAATCGCTAATGCGACTCGGATAATATATGACGTTAGTAATGTATTTATCTATACGGCCACTGAAGCTTCCTTTATCCCCTCTTTATGTTTTAAGTCCTCTGTGATTAATTGCATGTTTGTTAGTTTAGTTAAGTAAGATTGGGGATAATACATATGCGTTCTAGGCTTTCTCGACTAATATGTTATGAGTATAGTGTTACACCCCGTATTTACAGGACATGTTTTAAGAACGTACGTAAGAAACTCATAGGTGTCAAGATTTGAGACTTGTAAAATTTTGTGGGAATTATGAAATTGTCGGAAAACGTAATATTGTGACGAATGGGAGGGCGACACTTGTCACCCCCCCTTATAGATGCCTTGGACGAAATAGGCATGGCCAAAATGGTCATTGACCATAGTCTTAAGATGAAGTCTTCCTATTAATTAGCTTGAGTTTCTTGACCAAAGTCAAAGGTCCCACTAGTCTTGATATTTTAATTAAGACCTCATCCTAGCCACCCAATTGTGCACATCTTAACCCTCCATGTTGTTATATAGTCATCCTAAGTAGCAAGACAAGGCATTTACACTTAGAAAAATTTGAAGAACTCTTGTTCTTGCTTAAGCTAGCTCACGGGTTTGGGTACATCTAGGGAGAAAAAAATTTGTTTGTTGTCCAATAATTCCCCCCACTTTAAACCAAGGTTCATGAGTGTTATGTAAGTATATCTCAATAGAAAAATCCCGGAAAAAGAGAGTTTTCGTATTAGTCGCAAAGTGAAAACCTAGTGGCTTTCTAGGTTTTGGATTGAAGGTTTGAAGGAAAGTTGTTGGTGTGGTTCTAAGGGTCTCAAGGAGCGGATTGAGGTGTCTTGATGAGGCTCTAGGTTGCTAAGGAGCAACCGGTTTTGAAGATTGGATTACAATTCGTTGAGGTATAATCTTGTTCTTTGAAAGTGTTACAAGATTATTTTTATTATTGTTAGTTTTACATGTTGCTAGCATGAAGTGGTTAAGTTGAAGTTTATAAGTATTTTGGAGTGCTTGTAGCTAAATTGAAATGTTATATAAGCCACTTGAAAATTGGATTACTAATCGTCGTTTATTAGAAATCGTCGCATGTTACCTACTTAGAGATTATGGATTGTTATAATCAAATGCGACTTGATATCATGTTATGCTACCAATTTGGATTGAAATGGAAATTTGATAAGAATTGGTATGGTTGAACTCAAGGTGGCCGAATTTGGACTTTTAGTTTGTTATTCATTTGTATTGAACTACTTTCTAAATTGTGAGCCAATTGGGGCTGTTTAGTTATTCATTTGCATTGGAATACCTTCTATATTGTTGTGAGCCAATTGAGGCTGTTTGGTTATTGTATTCGGCCTTGAAAAAGGTGGCAAAGTTAGTAAAAACAAAGGAGGTGCTGTCCGATTTTCCGTAGAATTTAGCGACTTAGCACCTAGAATATTCTACGTATGAAGTAAGAGGTTAATGGACGTATGGTGACCATTATAGGTTGATGTACTAAGTATAGCGTATCCTACTTGAAGAATGGAATAGCTCAAGGTGGAAGTACTTTGGAGCTTTTTGCTACTTGTCGATAATCGTCGCGAGGTATGTGAACCTCTTCCCTCTTTTGACATGATTCTATGTATGGAATATACATGTAGTACTATTTCATGATTCCTTCTACTCTTAGAAGTTAAGAGGTATGTATGTCGATTTACTCTACGTAAAGGTTATGTCTAAGTTATCCTAAGTTCTTACCAAGTCTTATGGGGGATGTTGGTAAGAGTCGTTAGGGGGTATTTGGAGCCGTTGACTTGGCTAATTTACTACACGAATAAGAATAAGTATCGAACAAGCCATTGCAGCGTTAATAAAGGAAAATGTAATGACAATTAATTATGTTAAAACAAGTAGAATTCTCCATCTGCATAGAAGCTAAGATAAGACAAAATTGTATTACATTTTCTAGATCATGGCTACTTGATTAAGATAGTTATAAATAAGTATAACTTATTCACAACGCATCAAGTATATGTTACTTAATTTATAAGAATTTACGTATGAAGTTTTAAGACTATGGACCTCAAATTGTTAAAAGGTTAAGGGACTTTATTTTTCAAGTTATGAGACTTGATTCTTAAAGGAGAAATGAATTGATTTAAAAGTATAGAATACTTGATTTGGAAAGTATTGATTTCTTGCCATTCTAAGTTAAGAAACCGGTTTTCTGAAAGTTAAGAGACTTGAAGTATTTTGAAAGCTATGTGATTTGAATTGAAGTATAAGTTTCTTGGTTATCAAATGAATGAATTCGTCTAAGAAATAAAGAGTTATAACGGCTTTATGGGAAGTTGGTTATAACAACTTTATGGAAGATTTAAAAGAATGGTTTTCTTCAGTATTGTAAGCAAAGTAATGATTTGAAATAAAGAAGGGCAAAATTGTTTTAAAGGTACCAATTGCTTAAGGTTTTAAAGAAAGAAGTCACTTGATTTAGAAGCCTATAATTGTATTTCTAAAAAGTATTGTGACTTGTCGTGAAAAGTAGATATGACTTGATACTACGGTTATTAGTATCTTGGAAGTTTTATTTGAAAGAGAATCATTTTAAAGGAGTAGAGGCACGTAGTACGTTGGGTTAAATTCCCGGATTTTATAATGACATGTTAGTGCCTTAAGTAAACAAAAATGAGAGTGTATATGAACAAGCTAATAAGAAGTTAGGGGATTTCTTAACTTGCTTATATTATGTATGATAAGCCGGTAGTGCTTATGTTATGTATGATGGCCGGTTGAGTTAGGGTAAGAGTATAAATGAGGGGCAAGCCCCAAGACGTTATACCACCTTCTCCAGGGTAAGAGTATAAGTGAGGGGTAAATCCCCAAGACGCTGTACCACCTGCTTTATGTGTTATTTGACGACCGGTCGAGATAGGGTAAGAGTATAAATGAGGGGCAAGCCCCAAGACGTTATACCACCTTCTCCAGGGTAAGAGTATAAATGAGGGGCAAGCCCCAAGACGTTATACCCCCTGCTTTACCACCTTCTCCAGGGTAAGAGTATAAATGAGGGGCAAGCCCCCAGACGTTATACCACCTGTTTTGATTGATTTTATGGGCGTGAGACCCATGGTTATGTTTTACACTTTTAGCTGTCGACAGTGATGGGGGATTCCGCGGGCATGCTTTGATATTGGTGTGACTGATCGCGTCCCAGTTGGTAGGGTAAGTATATGTGTCCCACCGTAGTGGGCCGGACTATGTTATGAAAGATAAGTAAGTTAGATAGAAATGAACTTAATGACTTCTCCTAAGTAAGTACGTAAGATATGGCTATAACTCTTAATGGAATGGAAAAAGATATTGATGTGAAATTAAGTTCATAAGTGGTAATGACACGGCAGGATCCGTATGTATTTTTATACTTGTCCTTGTCATTCTTTTGTACGATTATGATCACATTATCAGACGTTATTTCTGTTCCATATTCGCACTGTTTGTTATCGACTTCTTGAAGGCCGTTAAATGTCCGCAGTTTAGGTATTACGCTATGGATCCGCGAGCTTAGGATCTGGTTCAAGATTTTGAGATGGCTCCAATGTTAGGAGTTGTCATGGCTATGTATATTCAGGTGCAGCGGGGCCTTGTCCCGCCATGATGGTTATGTTAACACTCTTAGAGGTGCGTAGTCACATATTGTGGGTCGCTTTGTAAAAGAAAGGAGGCAATCGCCGGTTGTTTTTATATATGTCTTGGAAGGTAGCCCTATCGGCTAACTTTGTCAGACATTCCGATGTTTTATTTATAAGTTTCATGTATGTTCGCTGATTTTCTCGATGTTTAGCAGGGTGCCTGTGTAGGGCACGATCGCGATCCGGTCCTGTCGTGACAAAAGTGGTATCGAGCGATTAGTCCTCGGAAAGTGTCTACGATCGTGTCTAGTAGAGTCTTGATTATCGGTGTGTTGTGCACCACATCTATAATCGTGAGGTTGCAGGACATTTAGGATTGGTTTCCATTATTCTCACTCTGAGATCGTGCGATAGAGCTGTGTTGTTAGGGTCGTCCCTCCCTAACGAGTTATATTGATTGCAGCTACGAGAAAGGCAGCAGTGACCCAGGAATGACTATGTGGATTGCGTATCCAGGTTGGTAACGATTATAGTATAGTTGGTATTGTGACATGCATCTATACGGAGTTATGTATGAGGGTCAGACGCGTGTTGCCTAGAATGATTTTAGATTACCAGGAATCGGTAAAGACTAACTAGATACCGGGAAGGTATGGAATAGTTAATGAATTTTCGCCAAGGTTTTGTGTTTTATTTCGAGATAATTGGGAAAGGATGAGCTGTCTGATAAGGTAGTGAACCCTTAAGAAGCCATATTAAGGAACCTAACGGAATGTCATGTTAATAGATTAAGCTGTGTAGTATGCTTAAGAGAATTATACGGATGAGGCCTGTATAGAGTAAGTAATGGTTGTTGTGATCGAGACAACATGGTTATGATTTTATGAGAAGTTTTTTTTTATATACCCGTTATTGGGGGATTGGTAAGGTAGGCTTGGAGCATGGAAATTGCGAGCCTAAGAATATTGATAACTGCCGAGACCTTAGATGTATGAGGCTTTCTCTGGCAATAAGATTTTAAGTCAGACGAGGATAAGAGTCAAGTCGCGGCGAGTAGGGTCGAGGACTGTGCAGGTCTCCCCATGGCCTGGAATGGAGTGGGATCAGTTGGTAGTAGTTCCGCTACGTGACAGGGTCACGAGGGTGCAAGGCCCAAGTCTAGTTAATTGTTTTACGGGTTCGGGGACGCGTTCCACCGGAACCAGGTAGTGAAAGTCGGAAATGACCTTATATTGTTTCATAGAGTGACTCCAAAGATTAGAGGCCGGAATAGGTATGGAAGTTATGTATGTATGTTAGGAGGAGTGGGACGTACGAAAAAGGTAATCTCTTTTGGGCATATGATGGGCGGATATGCGTGCGAGTATTAGGGCCATGTGTGGCATGGTTGGTAGGACGGGGTGGTGAAAGCCAACTCTATCGCTAATTATAAGATTGAATACTAAAGCACTTTCGGGGACGAATGTTTCTAAGGGGAAGAATGTTACACCAGTATTTACAGACATGTTTTAAGAACGCACGTAAGAAACTCATAGGTGTCAAGATTTGAGACTTGTAAAATTTTGTGGAATTATGAAATTGTCGGAAACGTAATATTGTGTGAATGGGAGGCGACACTTGTCACCCCCTTATAGATGCCTTGACGAAATAGGCATGGCCAAATGGTCATTGACCATAGTCTTAAGATGAAGTCTTCCTATTAATTAGCTTGAGTTTCTTGACCAAAGTCAAAGGTCCCACTAGTCTTGATATTTTAATTAAGACCTCATCCTAGCCACCCAATTGTACATCTTAACCCTCCATGTTGTTATATAGTCATCCTAAGTAGCAAGACAAGGCATTTACACTTAGAAAAATTTGAAGAACTCTTGTTCTTGCTAAGCTAGCTCACGGCCTGGGTACATCTAGGGAGAAAAAATTTGTTTGTTGTCCAATAATTCCCACTTTAAACCAAGGTTCATGAGTGTTATGTAAGTATATCTCAATAGAAAAATCCGGAAAATGAGAGTTTTCGTATTAGTCGCAAAGTGAAAACCTAGTGGCTTTCTAGGTTTTGGATTGAAGGTTTGAAGGAAAGTTGTTGGTGTGGTTCTAAGGGTCTCAAGGAGCGGATTGAGGTGTCTTGATGAGGCTCTAGGTTGCTAAGGAGCAACTTCGGTTTTGAAGATTGGATTACAATTCGTTGAGGTATAATCTTGTTCTTTGAAAGTTTTACAAGATTATTTTTATTGTTATTGTTAGTTTTACATGTTGCTAGCATGAAGTGGTTAAGTTGAAGTTTATAAGTATTTTGGAGTGCTTGTAGCTAAATTCGAAATGTTATATAAGCCACTTGAAAATTGGATTACTAATTGGTCGTTTATTAGAAATCGTCGCATGTTACCTACTTAGAGATTATGGATTGTTATAATCAAATGCGACTTGATATCATGTTATGCTACCAATTTGGATTGAAATGGAAATTTGATAAGAATTGGTATGGTTGAACTCAAGGTGGCCGAATTTGGACTTTTAGTTTGTTATTCATTTGTATTGAACTACTTTCTAAATTGTGAGCCAATTTCGCTCAGAATAGTTATTCATTTGCATTGGAATACCTTCTATATTGTTGTGAGCCAATTGAGGTTGTTTGGTTATTGTATTCGGCCTTGAAAAAGGTGGCAAAGTTAGTAAAAACAAAGGAGGTGCTGTCCGATTTTCCGTAGAATTTAGCGACTTAGCACCTAGAATATTCTACGTATGAAGTAAGAGGTTAATGGACGTATGGTGACCATTATAGGTTGATGTACTAAGTATAGCGTATCCTACTTGAAGAATGGAATAGCTCAAGGTGGAAGTACTTTGGAGCTTTTTGCTACTTGTCGATAATCGTCGCGAGGTATGTGAACCTCTTCCTTCTTTTGACATGATTCTATGTATGGAATATACATGTAGTACTATTTCATGATTCCTTCTACTCTTAGAAGTTAAGAGGTATGTATGTCGATTTACTCTACGTAAAGATTATGTCTAAGTTATCCTAAGTTCTTACCAAGTCTTATGGGGGATGTTGGTAAGAGTCGTTAGGGGGTATTTGGAGCCAAGTTGACTTGGCTAATTTACGGCACGAATAAGAATAAGTATCGAACAAGCCATTGCAGCGTTAATAAAGGAAAATGTAATGACAATTAATTATGTTAAAACAAGTAGAATTCTCCATCTGCATAGAAGCTAAGATAAGACAAAATTGTATTACATTTTCTAGATCATGGCTACTTGATTAAGATAGTTATAAATAAGTATAACTTATTCACAACGCACCAAGTATATGTTACTTAATTTATAAGAATTTACGTATGAAGTTTTAAGACTATGGACCTCAAATTGTTAAAAGGTTAAGGGACTTTATTTTTCAAGTTATGAGACTTGATTCTTAAAGGGAGAAATGAATTGATTTAAAAGTATAGAATACTTGATTTGGAAAGTATTGATTTCTTGCCATTCTAAGTTAAGAAACTGGTTTTCCTGAAAGTTAAGAGACTTGAAGTATTTTGAAAGCTATGTGATTTGAATTGAAGTATAAGTTTCTTGGTTATCAAATGAATGAATTGCCTAAGAAATAAAGAGTTATAACGGCTTTATGGGAAGTTGGTTATAACAACTTTATGGAAGATTTAAAAGAATGGTTTTCTTGATTGTAAGCAAAGTAATGATTTGAAATAAAGAAGGGCAAAATTGTTTTAAAGGTACCAATTGCTTAAGGTTTTAAAGAAAGAAGTCACTTGATTTAGAAGCCTATAATTGTATTTCTAAAAAGTATTGTGACTTGTCGTGAAAAGTAGATATGACTTGATACTACGGTTATTAGTATCTTGGAAGTTTTATTTGAAAGAGAATCATTTTAAAGGAGTAGAGGCACGTAGTACGTTGGGTTAAATTCCCGGATTTTATAATGACATGTTAGTGCCTTAAGTAAACAAAAACTGAGAGTGTATATGAACAAGCTAATAAGAAGTTAGGGGATTTCTTAACTTGCTTATATTATGTATGATAAGCGGTAGTGCTTATGTTATGTATGATGGTAGGTTGAGTTAGGGTAAGAGTATAAATGAGGCAAGCCCCAAGACGTTATACCACCTTCTCCGGGTAAGAGTATAAGTGAGGTAAATCCCAAGACGCATCACCACCTGCTTTATGTGTTATTTGACGACCGGTCGAGATAGGGTAAGAGTATAAATGAGGGGCAAGCCCCAAGACGTTATACCACCTTCTCCAGGCTAAGAGTATAAATGAGGGGCAATCCCCAAGACGTTATACCCCGCTTACCACCTTCTCCGGTAAGAGTATAAATGGCGGCAAGCCCCCGCACGTTATACCACTGCTTTGATTGATTTTATGGGCGTGAGACCCGTGGTTATGTTTTACACTTTTAGTCGATGATGGGGATTCCGCGGCATGCTTTGATATTGCGTGATCGATCGCGTCCCATTGGGCAGGGTAGTATATGTGTCCCACCGTAGTGGGCGGACTATGTTATGAAAGATAAGTAAGTTAGATAGAAATGAACTTAATGACTTCTCCTAAGTAAGTACGTAAGATATGGCTATAACTCTTAATGGAATGGAAAAGATATTGATGTGAAATTAAGTTCATAAGTGGTAATGACACGGGATCTCGTATGTATTTTTATACTTGTCCTTGTCATTCTTTTGTACGATTATGATCATTTCTTATCAGACGTTATTTCATTCCATATTAAACTGTTGTATCGACTTCGCCGTGCGTTAAATGTCCGCAGTTTAGGTCTGTGATTATGGATCCGCGAGCTTAGGATCACGGTTCAAAGATTTTGAGATGGCTCCAATGTTCGGAGTTGTCATGGCTATGTATATTAAGTGGAACCGCGGGGCCTTGTCCCGCCACAGTGGTTATGTTAACACTCTTAGAGGTCTGTAGTCACATATTGTGGGTCAGTTTGTAAAAGAAAGGAGGCAACTGCTTCGGTTGTTTTTATATATGTACTGGAAGGTAGCCCTATCGGCTAACCTGTTGTATTACTTCCGATGTTTTATTTATAAGTTTCATGTATGTTCCGCTGATTTTCTCTGATGTTTACCTGTAAGGGTGCCCAGGTAGGGCACCAGTCGCGGTCCCGGGGTCGGGTCGTGACATATAGTGGGTAGCTTCAAGTTAAAACACTTTGTTGATTGGTTTAAGACCTGGTCATGTTTGTTTCCCGAGCCTCCTTTGTGTATCTTAGGCTATATGCTTAGGGAAGATACGTCGTATCTGCTTTTCTTTGAGATATTAAGTTGTATTGGTCAACCCTTTGCCTTGCTAACTCTGTGGTAATCTGAAAAAAATGGAGCTGAGGCTTCATTTTTGCCTGTGCCCTTCACGTTGGTAAATAAGAAAACTGTAATTGTTTTGAATAAGAGTCTAAGGTGTGGATCTGGTTTTGTTTGAGTATAATATTGTAAATTGATTTCTCTATTTGAGTATGTCTAAATCACAAGGTTATGAGGCATGCCACCTAGTTTAAACCACTTTACTTTCAACTTGTAGCATCCATGTTTGTTCATCTTTGTTTAAAGTATGAAATTGAGTGGGTTAATGTAAATTCCGGTTTATTCCTATCTGGGGCAGTCATGTTGAGTTTGTCTATGCATCTCCTCTTGAATATTTGCATCTGCCTATTGTAGCTGATCTGTGTTGAAGCCCTTGTCTAAACTCATGTATAGCTATCTCTTTCCCTATTGCTCAAAGTGTTAGTTGATTAGTTGGAATGGTTCGTCTCCCAGATAACACCCCTGTTTTGATGTTTATATGGCATGTGTTTGTTATTTTATAATAAATCGTTTATATACATTACCTAGGGATGATTAGAAATGTCCCATTAAGCTTATTGTATGATTCATAGTATCTATTCTCTAGGATAAAATACAAATATATGTGTCTAAGTTGCGGGCTAAAATATATGTTTACTACATTTGATTATTGAAATGGTTTATGTTAAATTTGTTTATTTAATATTTGTTTCTATTAACATTGGCTACTGTGATTGTCAATATGTTTAGGCCAACACTAGCATTTATTGTATACAAGACCAAGTAGAGTAACTGTGTGTTTGGGTTTTAAGTTATGTCCTTTATGATTGTTAAGTTCATAATCACTGAGAGTATTATAGTAGATATCTATCATGTTGAAACAATTAAATATGAACAAATCCTTGGAATTGAGTAACTGTTTAACGCTCTTAAAATGATTCTTGTTGCTATTAAAACTTGATGTTAGCATTCTATGTTAGTTTTGCATACATGAATCTCAATCCCTGTACATTATCAAGTACCCTTATTATTTTAAGTGTTATCAAGCATTATGTCTTTGTTAATATTATGTTTCTATTATTATTACACAGTCGTTTATTTTAATAATATTTGCATATCTTTAAATAATTAATTGACATCCCGTTTTAATTTTTTATTAGACATTAAACATTTGTTAAATATTGTATTTTATTATTATTGCATCGACATTTGCATTTTTATAATCTTGCATCTTTTTAAATAATTTTTTTAAAAAATAATTAACCCGTTTTGCATTTTTGTCAAACCAGTCTAGTCCGAGGCACAATCCGGATCAGTCCAGTCCACCATTTCATAAGCCCAATCGCCCATTTTTAAATTTCAAACACCCATTTACTTTCCCCCCAAAACCAAATCTAAAAACACTAAACCCTAATCCTACCCCTATATAATAAACACTACCCACACTTCAATTGGAGGGAGGAGTCAGCCGCATACGATATATTTCAACTCTCCAGTTTTCACTTATCTTCTCCAACACTCCCTCACCCACTGGTCACACGCGCGCACACACACACACAGTCACACAAACCCACTGTTCCCGTCACCGGCGAACCTTACCCCTGCTCACCGTCTCCTCCTCACTCCCTTCACGCCACCGAAACAACTCCAACACCACTGTCCCACCGTCGACCACTGCATCACGCGAAGCCATCGCTGCGGCTTGTTGAAGCTTCGATCACTGGCGGCGTCGCTCCGGTATTCTTATCGTCGAAGTGACGCCGCCCATTTCCCCGTTTGTTCGATTTATATCTTGTTTGGTATGTTGTTGGTTGTGGACTGATTTCTCTTTTTTTTGGGTAACTGGCCGAGTCTTTAAACTTCGGCGACCTCCATTGCTTTGTATTTTATATATAACTGCTGTGTATTTGTTTGTTGGACTGATTTTTAGAGTTTTGGTATCTGGCCGGAGTGAGCAAAAATCCGAAGAAATCCGTTGGTTTATATTCTGGCCCAATTACTGCGTTCAGTTTGTGGTTTAATTTGATATTATTATTAAGGACTGGCCGGAGTTTTAAGACTCCAGCGATGTTTCGAAAGTTCCGGCGAACTATGTCGTTGTTTACTTCTACTGTTCTGGTGAACTTTTGATGTATTCCGGATGTTTGTCGACTGATATTTTCGATGAACAACACTATTTTCGGCGACTATTTCCAGTGATGTTATGAGATATTCCGGCGTGTTTGTTGTGTTGTTATTGTTGTTCTTCAGTCGTTGTTTGGACTTTTTTTTGACGATTTTGCCCCTTACCTTTATTAAACTGATTTTGAACAAATTGCTACATTTGAATATTGGGTATTTACTGATTTGAAACAAATACTACACTTGATTGCCAATGAAAAAGTTATCCGTCGATTTTTGAGGCCTCCACAGTTGCAAAGACGGAAAATAAAATAAAATGAAGCTTTCTGGGCGTTGATGATTTCTTCTACTTACACATGATAACCAACATGCGTTGGCGGGGCGAATTTTCGCAGCCGGACTTGTTTAGGATGTCCCACTTTATTTTTATATATCTGAGCCCTCCGTGTTTAAAACTATTACTGTTTTGGCGCGGATTTGAAGGTTTTATTTTTTTTATGGTTTCTAACAATATTGGCCGATGAAGGAATCTCCATCTGATTTCCAAGGCCTCCTTTGTACAAAAGACGGATTTATTTTTGGCTTTACTAATTAATTTTTGTCATTGCTTTAAAATTATTTATTCTATTACTAACATTTTTACTAAGTGTTTATGCAGGTACCCGAAGATCGTCTTGTGCAGAAAGCCTAAAAAGGGTTAAAAGATGTCCCGGAGTTTTATTTGATTTTAGCTTTATTATTCTGTATTGCATTCCATTGTAATGGTAAATTATGAAAATTGCTTAGAATATGTAGAATAAAAAGGCAATAAATAATTAACCTAGGTTTGAACGGATAACCGCAAGTTAGCGGATCTTAAAGGATTTCTAACCTCTTCCCTTTAGGATAATAAAGAACTCTGATCCAGAATCTCATTAATTTCGCAGACCATTAAATAGAGATTAATTGCAGTATTTTTATTGCAATAAATCAAGTGTCCTAATTCACTTAACTAATTAGGTGGCGACTCCTCAAAATCAATATTATTGCTCCATCTAGGGAACCGCGCCAAAGAGCAACGTTGCGAATACCGTTCAGACCCCGAGGTCAAAAACGGGCACGACATTAAGAATCATGTTATATATGTTTTGAGTTTGTCCCATTTGATTTCCTCCTCTGTGTTGTCATTTACCCGGAATACAATCTGGAATCTGTCCTTTGAATCTACCTTCCGTCATTCTGGTTACTTGTTGACTTAATAATTTAATCATTCATATATGCTTAGTTTCAAATCATGTGTCGAAGACAAATGCTTATTTGTTACTTTTGATAAACTTTGAACATGTACTAATCTTTATCTTTCTTTTTTTGCATGAAATGCATCGGAGCAAAAATGAATAGTCTCATGGCGAGACTCATCATGAGCCACAACAAACGAAGACCCGCATTTATGTTCATCTTTCCGTCCGCGTCAGCAACGCTAGAACTATTGGCGAAATGACATCGCATTCCTCGAGTCATTTTATTAATTTATGCCCGCCCCATTCATTATTTGTAAACGTTACACTACTAGCAGAACCTTTAGGATATTTGAGCTTTGAGTTGCCATTAAGAGGTAGTTTGACACTAGAAACTTGTTTCTTCTAACTTAATTATTTTAGACTCGTTATACATTGCTTAAGTTGCATTAAATAACTTAATGATTTTTCACTTGCATAACTCTTCACGTAGTTAAAGTATTATTTGTCATCAAATTCTATAAATTCTCTTATTAACATTCATATAGGTAAATCATTTTAAACACTTTACATGCTAGGCCTACTGTAAAAAATGCATTTATATTGAACATAAAAATAACCTATGTTTGAACGGACAACCGTAAGTTAGCAGATCTTAGAGAGTGTCTAACCCCTTCCCTCTAGATTAATAAAGAACTCTTGCCCAGAATCTCACATAGTTTAGCAGATCATTAAATGGAGTTAGTGTCAACTTTACCTAGTTGACATTTAGGTGTCCTAATTCACCCAAAATAATTAGGTGGCGACTCCGCGAACCCTTTAGCACCTTTTAGCATTTTAGCATCTTTTAGCATTTTATTTTATTTTCTAATATTTCTAAGCAGGAGTTGTATTTGTCGCGGTCGAAAAAGGGTGTGACAACTAGGATTAATGTAACAAGGGTGGATTGAAAGGCTCAAACGGTCCAATATGGCCTACATCATTTTCCTAAGCATACATTATCTGGGATTTCGTCTCAAATAGCAAGCAAGCAATTTCTAGAATTTTTCCACCATTTATCCTCAAACCAAATTCACTCATGTATAAACTGAATAATTAAGTACAAGAAAGTCAATGGTAATGAATAAGGTTTCATTATTGTCAATAATCAAAGGCAAACTCAAAGACCATCCAACTTAGACACACAGATTAATGCATTTCATGACTATCATGTTTCATTCAATTTCATTACATGCATTCACTCAATCACATTGGCTAATGTTTTTAACTTGATTCATTGACACACAAAAAACTAAAGTAAAGACACAAACTAACAAACAACTAAACATAAACAATTTAAAAGATCCTAACTGACAACAATAACACAAATTGACACAACACAATAAAAATCCCCCCAAACTTATCTAACACATTGTCCCCAATGTGGAAGGTAAAGCAAAGGTAGGAAGACTTACAGACACACAAGCGACTCAAAATGGTGGCGGCGATTTTAGCCCAAAAATACGTTCCGGTGAACTGCCAACATGACGCCGCGACCCTGCTTCTGGGAGATGCTGCGCTACGTCAATTTTAGGTTTTCCGCTTTTCGCTTCTGATTTCAATTTCTCGCGGTACTTTTAGCTCAGAGTTGGCTCTCAATTCACCGGCCATCAAACACAAGCCAATATGCACAAACACGTGAGACTGTTCAAGGACAAAACTAAAACAAAATAAAACGAAATGAAATAACATAATTAAAACATTGGGTTGCCTTCCAATAACGTTGTTATTAACGTCATTTACCCGGACGCAAATTTTCTTCCCTAGTACCCCGTGGATACTTCACCAAACGGTTTGCAATCCGAACAGTTATTGTTGTAGGTCATATCATGTATCATTAGGGACTTGAACCCAAAAATACTATGTACGTTCACTGTACATACATTTTATAAAAAGAGTCATATTATCATGTATCATTAGGGACTTGAACCAAAAAGTACTATGTACGTTCACCGTACATACATTTTATAGAAAAACACCAAGGCACTCTCATACCTTTCATTTTAAATCCGTATTTGGAAAATCAAGACATTTATCATATCAAGTATCATTTTAGGATTAAGATCCAATAAAACTATGTACGTCTACCGTACACTTACTCCAAATAAACATGTCAAAAGAAGGAAGGATAGTTCACATGCCGCTTGTCGTCTGTATCAACTCGATAATCTAAATTCGTATCGCTCCTCTGGCTATCATTATGGAAACGTTTGCATGGTGATAACCGATCTGAATTGCCAAATTAATTCATTTTATGAGTCGTTAGTAGGTTATATATTTATAATGATCTTATTTAATCAGTTGTGAACTAGAAAATGTAACGAACTGGTTATATCTTAGTTTCTATGCAGATGGACTTCTAATCATTTCAATATAATTGATTGTCGATACCTTTTTCATTTAACGCTGCAATGGCTTGTTTTAATACGTTTACCAAAATCAGTCTCAACGATTAATACTTATTAGTGATGTAACTTAGCAAGATCAACTCGACACCAATGCTTACTAAAAACTCTTACCAACATCTCCCATAAGACTTGGTAAGGACTTAGAAATAATTTAGACATGCCTTTAGCATAGAATCAATACCATGAATACTCTTTAACTTCTAAGAGTAGAATAACTTTTGAAACAATACCACAGTTATGGTTCATACGTAGAACATGCCAAAAGGAGAAGGAAAAGGTTCACATACCTTATCGGCTTATACCAACTTGATAACTAGAATCTGCCTCAAGTAGTACTTCAACCTATAAATACCATAACACGTATATCAACTCCATGCTCACTGGAGTAGGTTATATACCAAGTAATGGTTCTCTTTTCTTATAAAAATTTGGACAGTACTTCCCCTATTTATACGTACTTTTCCACCTTTCAATAAGGCCAAATTCATAAATTAAGGGCACAACCAAACAATTAACCAAGGTGATTCACACACCTATTTCTCACGTAAAACATCCCCTTAATCCTTACTAAAACAGTCCACGAAAACAGTCCATAATCCAACAACAACGAAGGTAGAATGTGAAGTCTTTCAACACCTTTATATACCCTTATTCCTTTAGGACTTACATTAGCATTTACTACATTTAAACATGCATAATGACAACTGAATTTTCAGCATTTCAATACCACAAAACAGTCCCTAAAACTGTACAACAATATCCAACAGTTTTATAGTATTCTCGGCCAACAACCCCAATACAATAACCCTTTCCATAATCCCTTATAATCCAATTCGAGTTTCAATACTCTAATATAAGCCATATCAACTTATCAACAACAAATTCCTTCATTTTAACATGCAATAGGTGAAGATAACAACAACAATAACCAACGAAATCCAAAGTAGTAAAATTGTCCAACATTCGGCCCAACCACCAAACTACCACAGACACTTCTTATTCTCTATTCTTCTTAACACAAGTTCATCTATTAACTATAACAACATGTAATATCCAATTACTTCAAGAGGAAGAAGAAGTCTTACCTTAAATCTTAGTCAAAACAATCCACTTAGATTCGATCAACACCTTCACTTTTACACCACTTCTTCAAGCCCCAACAACACACAAGTATCCTCTACAAGCTTGTAACCATCTTGCCTTCTTGTTTTTCTTCCAAAAGTTCATCTCCAAGCCTAGGTTTTCAAGGCAACTCTCGGCCACCCACTGTTTTGGAGAACCTTGGTTTAGCACTTAGTTAGGGAGCTTAATCTAGGAGGATATAAGGTAATCTATGAGAAGTAATTCTTGTTCTTCACTTTGGTAGAAATTTTCGAGACTTAGAGCTTAAGTGAGAGAGAAGGGCAAGCTTGGAGGAGAAGATATAATGTCAAGTCTTACTATACTTATCTCTATATAGTTGTCAATTTTGCAAGACAAGTGGATGAGGGACACATGTCACTCTTTCATTGGCGATAATCCTTTCTTCACAAAATATCTTAACATTTGGTCACAATATCTAAAATTCGAAGGGCCCCACAAAATTGTGAAATTTTCGGTGAACCCCATATTATCAATTCCAAGACTTCATAATACAATACTAAGTCCATAAATCCAATTAGAAGAATTAAACTCCAAGTTAATAATTTTTCGTCGTCACATTTTGTTTTCCAAATTTTTTCCATAAAGAAATGTAAATATACTTTTCTTCCAACCTTCCAATCTTATTTCCTTACTTACGTTCTCACTTATATGCCCTGGAACTACGGGGTGTAACATTATCACTTCCCACAACGGTGTCGCTAGGCAGATTTTCTTGAGGTGTATTAATCACCATATCCAACAGCTGCTCTATTTGTGTCTTCAAATTTTTTAGGGACACCATTGTCTCAGCCATAAACTGAGTCTGACACTTGGTGAGCATGAGTATGGCTGCCTGCAACTCATTTCAATCTTCCTGTGGAACCTTTGGGTTAGGCTGTTGCTGATGAATCTGCTGCCCCTAATAGTAGTAGTCCATGCGCTTTTTTTTTTTCTTTTTCTTTACACTAATTTTACCTACAAAATAAGAAAAACAACAAAAACTGATAAAAAGATGCTCGCAGAACAAGTTAGAAACTTTTTTCATGGAGAAACCAAATTAGAAATAAGATTAGATATTTCGATATTGATAATACGCCAGTCCCCGGCAACGGCGCCAAAAACTTGTTCGCAATATTTATGTACTTAATCAAGTGTACGTATCGCTTAAGTAATAAAGTCTTTAAGACCGAGTTATCGTCCTCAGAGACTGGTTTATCAATTACCATTTATCTAATCTATGGTTTCTATTTGGTTAACGTTAATTTGTTTGGGTTTTTAACTAAGAATTACAACTAAACAAAGTGCAGGAAATAAAACCCAGAATTACAACTAAACAAAGTGCAGGAAATAACTAATGATGATACTTTGGGTTTTAGACAGTTATGAAAGGAATTAGGGTTTTCAATCTCCTCAACTATCCACTATTTCACTTGTTAATGCAAGATTAATGACTCTTCTTCTTATTAAGATAACATGTTAACTAAGATGTTCCATATTCCGGTTAGGATATATAAAAACTCAACCTTATGCAGAAATCTTCTATATTTCTATGATAGATTTTACCACACAGGAGGATTAAGAACAATAACCTTAAATCAAGTTAAGTTTTCAAAACCTTTAATGATCCTAAAATGGACTTAACATGTTGGTAGATGTTAAGTTTTCAAAACCTTTAATGATCTTCAACGATTGAGGTTAGGTCTGGAGAAACTTTTAATGGTTCCTAACACTTGTAAAATGGGGGTATAGCAGGATACTTGTAGGATACCACCTATTTAAGTGTAAGGACATGCCGCCTCAAATGAACGCACTTAAGAATCCAACAAGTGTCCATGGCCACAACGAACAAAACATTAAAGAAGAACAGAGTAAGAAAAGTTGTTGTGTTGGTACCGTTGACTTGGCTTACATTAAACACTGACGGTTCAAGACATCATGTTCACCGCGCAGTAAGTAAGTTCGATGGTATTCAACTATGAAAGGTTCAAAGTCACGGCTACCTATTCAGATGCAACATCGATCCGCCGAAAGACTGCTAGAAAGACACCATGTGAGTGCGCCAAAATCTCTTTCAAGAGGGGATTGTTGGAAATTTATTAACGTGAAATAAAATTTATCCTATTATTTATGACTCGAACTATTAGGGCTCCGCACTTCGGAAATGTAGTTTCCACATATGTGCACACGTTGTACCAAGGATCGTAAAAAAATTTAGTGAAAGAGATATTGGTAGGTAAACGTAATGTTTGAGATATTAAATGATAGATAGTTGTTGGTCAAATGATGAGTGTTTCGCGTTGGTAAATGAAAGAAGAAGTGTAAAAGTCGAAATGGATCGGAAAAGGACAGCGGCGTCTCCGCGGAGTCGGAGAGCCGCGACTCCACAGCCACAAGGGTCGCGGCGCCCAAGGACCAGAGCCACGATGCTTGGTTGAGTTCTAGCTAATGGAGCCGAGGCGATGTGGCGCCTCCAAGGCCCAGTCGCAGCGCTTCCAAGGCAGTAACTGTGACGGAATTCCAATCGTTGGGCTAATTTTGGAGACGTTGTGAGGCATTAAAATGTCAGTTTTTCCTCCATAAATCAGACATTACTTGGCTGCATTACTTGGTGGATTGAATGTCCATTACATGGAATTTAAACCACCATTATTTGGGCTCTTGAAGAGGTCTCTTTTACACTACTATAAATTGAATCTTTGGCTCAATTGTTCAACACTTGCAATCAGAAATTTCTGAATACTTCTCTCTCTAGAAATCTCTCACACACTCAAAGGTTCTTCTTTTAATAAACATTTGAATTTTCTTTGCTCACTTGTTAGTTGATGTTTTATCTTGAGAGACAATCACCGTAAAATGATATATACGGACGGGACAATATTATCTTAAGGACAGAGTGAATAAAAAGTCATAGAGAATAAAAACATGAAATGTTACACTGCTTAAACAAATAATAATTGTATATCACCATGCGACAATTGGTTGTTCAAACAAAAAGTCACATGGAAGCTAATTTACACTTTGTTTTTTGCTCCACGCAACAACAAGGAGGTGAAACTCTCTTTGCCACCTGGCTTCGCCACCTGGCACAAGAGGGTGGTGATAGGCACCAGAAAAAAGAAGTTCACGTACGAGTAATACAAGTACAACATAATTTAGACGTGCAAGTTAGCTTTATAGCACCATTCAGTTATACTCTTGGGATGCTAAAACATCTATATATTTTCTATGGCTAGTATAGTATTTTGGAGGCCTTAACTTTGTCCATGCTTTCTGCTAGACTTTAACTGGCATCCTTGAATGGTCAACAGCGATTTGAGCTACTGCAGTTGTAACCTGATGAGTTATGAGTTTCAATCAACACATTCAAATTATTCTCTGAATTTGCTATATCAAAGGTTTATGTAAAGTAGTAGAGTCTCAGAGAATATTACCCCAAACTAATTTCGCATTCAGCTGGTACTGTTGTATTGACATTCGGTTGTTGGAGATGTAATGGAACACATGATTCCTTTTCTGAAGTTTGTCCACTGCAACTTCCCTCTTCTTTTCTGTTGTCAGTTGCTCCATAAATCTAAGAAAAGAAAATTGTTTTCTTCTTTCACAAGCCTGATATATATGAAGTAAAAGAGAAAAAGGGCAGTTGTTGTACTAAGCTCCCGCTATCCGTAAGGTCCGGAGAAGGGCCAGACCATAAAGGTCTATTGTATGTAGCCTTATCTTGCATTTCTGCAAGAGACTATTTTGCACGGCTCGAACTCATGACCTTCCTGGTCACATGACAACAACTTTATCATTTACGTGAATGCCCCTTCATCATGAAGTAGAAGAGGCATCTCTGTTTTTTCTCTAATATACCTTTTTATGAAGTTCTCTATTTTCTTGGTAGATGAGAGTGACCTTCTTAGACAATTCTATATTTTCATGACCGATGAGAGAGCTCTGCAAGGTATTGTCAGTTAGAAATTACAACAAGTGCATATCAGCTTTCCGATTAGAGTAATATCTGTACTATATATGATTGAAAACCTTTCGATTTAATTCTTCTATCTCATCAGTTAACATTTTTTCCTGCAGAAGTGTGACACCATGTTAAGTATTGGACGACGTTGATGTCTTTAGTTAGTTAAATTAAATAATATGTGTAGTGATTTTCTCACCTTTTTAATGCGGATATTCTTCAATCTCATCTCCAGTTCGTTTTCCAGATTGTGGAGATCGCTGATTCTCATGCCAGAAAGTTCTTCACCCTTCAATCTCCTGCAATATTTTTCACATATACCTGACTATAATGTTTGTTTGGTACTTGTTGACATACTGTATCTGTATTCCTTCAGTCGATAATTTCTTCTGTGGGTAAGTCTATGCTGATAATCAAAGACAATCAGCATAAATACCTGTCAGATTGGTCTAGCTTTCTATTTCCCTTTAGGTTGGCTTATTGTCTTTTGATTAATTGATTCAGACAAATGGCTGTTAAAGTAAAGTACATCCATTTCATCAATAAGAAAGTATCTCACACAAAAAATACACCTAGGTGCTCTACTTTGGAATGTTTTGACATCTGTGACCACAATCAAAGTTAAATATTACTCTCTCCGTCCCATTTTACATTAGGGTATTTGACATGACACAAAATTTAAGTAAGAAAAGAAGACTTAAAATTTGTGGTCTAAAACAAAGCATTGAGAAATGTGTGGCTACAAAAATCATTTCATTAAAGGTAAAATGAGAAATTTAATGTTACATTGTTACTAAATATAGAATAATATCATTCTTTTTTGGGCTGGCTAAAAAAGAAAAAATATCTATATGGAACCAATTAGAATGTCATGTGCTTATATGATTAATGCCGCTGAATATGATCCCTTTCAAAATTCTCTTAGATAATGTGCATATACATTAGACTACCTTCACTAAACATTTCATAGTTGTAGAATATTTTACTGGATTGATGAAGGGGATAATGGATGCTCTTGGCAAATGTAATTTGTCAAATTACCGGTAATTCTCTTGAAGATCGTCCAATTGCTGTCTCAACCTTTCTGCCTCCGTCCGCCAGAACTGGAAATTGAGAAAACAAATAGCTATTGTTAACTTACGAACACAATTAAGCTATAATAAACATTGTAACATAAAACAGAAAGAAAAAAAAAAGGCAGTCCGGTGCACAAACCATCCGGCGTTAGCAGGGTTCAGGGAGGGCCGCATTCCAAAGGGTGTGATGTAAATAACCTAACATTGTAACATGATTACTGAAAATGACATTCTGATTATGCAACTTTAATATATTTCTGTCAATAGTCTTATTTTAAGGTAGGGTTTTGGGGCAATGCCACATCTATGGAAAGAACACAAGTTAGAGTTTGTTAAGCTAACTCTCTGTCCTAGCTAGATCTGAAAAGAGTAACATGAGTAGAAGATCACCTTGGCTTCCGATGAGGGTGTCAACAATTGATAGTGTTCCTTTTCTTCGTTGTATCTTTCAAATATTGATTTCATACTGAAAATAAAAGGCTAATATATTAGTCAAACGGACATGTATAACCCTTACCATGTATAAGATCCTTTATTTGATTGTCTAGAATCCACGGTGCTAAGATAGATGAAAGGCCGAAAATATGCTATTTGTGGAGGAGATTAAGCAAATTATAACATGTGAAGAGGCTGATTGGAACTTAAGATTATCGACAAAGGTTAAAAATTGACAGTTACGAAATACGCACTACTCAACTATCCCGAACATCCTATAACATCGAAAAAATAATCTCTTGATTATTTTCATTAATGAAGAGATATATATACAAATATACAAATTCTAGCTATGAAAATAACTTTACATTTTTCTACTATAATTTTAATAGTTTTTTCTAATACAAAACTAATATCATAATTATATTTGTACAATTATTCTACAAAATATGGTAAAATAATACAACAGTCGTCCGTTTGATGTACACGGTTTGTCCGTGTATATCACGTATTCTATCACACCCCCGAAGTCATAGCGAGCGATTTTCGTATGCTGAGATTGTCCCTAAAATCTTCAAACAGGACCAAGGGAAGAACCTTGGTAAAGATGTCAGCAATTTGGTACCTTGAAGGAACATGTAAGATACGTATTTGTCCACAAGATACCTTTTCGCGAACAAAGTGAATATCTATCTCGATATGTTTAGTGCGCTGATGTTAGATCGGATTGCCAGAGAGATAGACTGCACTAACACTATCATAGTAAATCAATGTAGCTTTCTGAATCAGAATGTGTAACTCTATAGAAGATTACGTAGCCAACATGACTCAGACACTACATTGGCTACCCCTCGATATTCGACCTCCGCACTGGATCGTGATAAAGTAGTCTGGTGTTTCGCTGACCAAGAAACCAAGTTGTCACCCAGAAACATACAATAACCAGAGGTCGACGCCTGGTATCTGGACATCCACCCCAATCAGCATATGTATAAGACACAAGAGTAGGGATGGGGGATAGATATAAATGCAAACCATAATCAAGTGTGCCCTGTATATATATCGTATAACGCGTTTGAGTGCATGCATGTGCTCAACCCTCGGATCATGCATTAATAAACACACCTGTTGGACTGCAAAAGTAATATCTGGTCTCGTGAAGGTAAGATATTGAAGAGCCCTTACAAGACTGTGATAGTGGGTGGGACCCTCGTATGGTGTGCTAGTATGAGCACTCAGCTTCGATTTAGTATCAACTGGAGTAGCCGAGGACTTACAAGATGACATGTCAGCTCTCTCAATGATCTCGGTTGCATATTTTTTCTGTGATAAAAATAGACCACCTGCATGACGAGCGTCAGCGATACCCAAAAAATAACTCAAGGGTCCCAAGTCTTTCATAGCAAATTCTAAACTCATAAGGGTCATGATAGACTTGCGCAGATTATCAGAAGAGGCTGTCAAAATAATATCATCCACATATAACAAAATGTATTTCGGAGAAGTACCATGGCGATAGATTAACAGAGTGATCAGACCTATTGTGAGAAAACCCAATAGTAGACACAAAATCTGCAACCTCTTATATCAAGATCGTTGGGACTACTTAAGCCCATACAATGACTTTTTCAGCAAACAAACATGATGAGGATAATTGGGGTCTCTAAATCCCAAGAGTTGATGCATGTAGACTGTCTCCTTAATATCACAGTGTAAGAAAGCATTTTTCACATCCAGCTGATGAATATGTAATGTTTTCGAGAGATCCAGACTGAGAACAGTGCGAATGGTAGCCGGTTTCATCATGGACTAAATGTCTCACCATAATCCACGCTAACCTGTTGAGTTTTCCCATCACCTATAAGACGGGTCTTATGTCGTTCAAAAGAACCGTCAGAATTTTCCTTGTGAAAATAAAAATAGAATGAATAATATTGACACTAGGCAGACGGGGCACCAAATCTCACGTCTTATTTTCAATAAGAGCATTATATTCATCATCTATGGCTACTTTTCAATTCGGGTCATGAATGCCAGACACTGAGTTACGTGCTAGGGGTGATTAGTGACATTAGAATTTAAATTAAAATGTCGTTTAGGTTTAAAAATACCCTTTTTGCTATGAGTAACAGGCCCTTTACTCTAATGTAAATGGACTAGGCAGGGGATGTTGGGGGCCCATGTGCCATCGTGCGATGGGCTTTGGCGTGAAACTTGTCGAGTTGGTGATTTCTCGGGCAAGGCGGTGGGCCTGCTGGTCTAGAAATTTCGATGGATCCGTGTTGGGTAAATATTGGGCCAGCAGGCAGTGAGACTACTGGCCGGGGAACAAGGCCTGGCAGGGCTGTCACAGGAATGGTAGATACTGGTATTATTTGGGCCAACAAGCAGTGGGCTTTCTGACAGATGTGACTCACGGGTAGGGTAGGCCTACTGTTGGAGAATATACGGGGAGAGAGCATCGTCCAAAAAATTATAATTACTCGATACGGAATTAGACACTTTAGCAAACGGAATTTAGATTTCATCAAAAATAATATGGCCACTAATTATGATTTTATTGGAAGATAAATCAAAATATTTGTAACCACTATGATGAGACGGAAAACCCAAAAATACACAAGTGGTAGACCGAGCTAGAAGTTTATTATTTGTAGTGGACAGAAAAATGGATAGCACAAGCATCCAAACACCCTAAGATGAGAATACGAGGGATCTTTATTGTAAAGAATTTTAAGTGTGATTGATATGTTAAAACTTTATTAGGGAGAATGTTAAGGAGGTATATAGCCATTTGTAACGCATGATACAAAAAAGAAGGATGTACTGAAGCATCGGCCAACAATGTTCGGACAATATTATTGATGAAACAAATTTTTATTTCGGCCTTACCATTTTGTGAGGACGTATGGGACAAGAAAACCAAAAAGATATGCCATTAGTGTCACAAAATTCTCGAAAGGCCCATTATCATATTCCCTTCCATTATCACATTGAATATTTTTAATTTTTCATTCAAATTGGGTATGGATGAATAGTCTAAATTTTAAGAAAATTGAAAAAACTTGACTTTTTTGTCAAAGGAAAGGTCCATAAAAAATTAGAATAATCATCTAAGAATAACACATAATAACAACCGTCATCTATTTATTTTAATGAACAAACAACAGAAGAAAGCAAAGATGGATTTGCCATCTCATTGTTTGAAGACATAACCTATACAACTTACAGAAAATGAACAATTCATAAAAAATACTTTTCTGTGAGATCAGTGTATTCTATATAACCTTAATTAATTACTTAACAAATTGACAATTCTGAGTCATTTCACTACTAAAAATAAAGGTTTTTTCCACCGATATTTAATGGAAAGTTTGTGCTATAAAATAGATTTTCTACCTCATTTCCACCGATCCAGTTCATAGGGAACATGCATGGTGGGAAATATGTTCCTGGAAAAATTCTTAATTTTTTTTGTGTAAAAACACTATTGCTTAGATTTTTTCAAACGAGGAAAATAGCGACTGAACATTTTTTTTGTGAAAAATAGAGATTTTTTGTAGTGTTTCAAGCTAGTAGTTCAATGGTAGCGTCTTAATCCTTTTATTGGTTCATTGAAACGAATAAATTCTATTCAATCTGAAAACACAATGTCTAGCTAGTCAAAACATAGTTTCCAAGAACTGAGCATGATCTTCAATATCGTTCACGTGTTATGAGTCCAAGATTCTATGCAGTTGTGAAGAAAGAATGACTGGAGTTGCATCTCTATCCTTATTGGTTCTGCATAATCAATACTAGTAAGGCTTGATTTATATTAAAATTCCGATGAAAACCGGTGCTAGCTCCTTGTAATTATGGAGGTCTTGTGACCAAATATTAAGTTATCACTACAAGAAGAAAGATATTTGTCAATAACATTTTTTGTGGTCATATATTGGGTGTTGTTGTCAAAAGTACTTTTCGTAATAACAAAAATTGTTGCATGTCATTGCAATAACCCCGATGCGGAAAGTTTTGTAACAACAAATTTTAGCAATAATATATTAAATTTTTGTTGTCATTTACTTTTTTTAGCAACAATATATTTGTTGTTGCTAAAGTCTTATTGTCATTTCAGATTCATATATAATTAGTTTCTTTTTCATGGTGTTTTTTATATAATAATTAATGTGCCTGAGCATGTTAGCAAAGGTTGGGACATCACACATGGAAACTGAATAAGGCAGATGAAAATATATTAGAAATATCACTGAAGGTAGCTATTACTGTACGTCTCTTCCACTTTTCATAGACAAAATGACAATAAGATTAGTTGCACGAAAGTAAGACAGAACGAAACGAATGGGAATCCCAATAAACAATATATGTGGTCGAGCATAATTAAGTTGAGGGATTGTACTATATAATCCTTTGATTCAAGATTTATAGTGTTGAGTTGTGGAACTTAATTTATCACCGATACTATGAAGACCCTATGCAAAATGTGAAACGTTAATCGACCTGAGCAGTCAGATCAACGTGGGGGTTGGAAGGGGGTGGTAAAACCCGTGATTTTTTTTATAATGTAAGGTTATTTAGTGGAGGATATTTTGAAAATTTCTGGCTTGTGTTATGTTCACCCTAATTTTCGCTATATATTCTGGGGCGCCATTTTTCTTTGTAATGTGAGCAAGAGAGAATTGTAAACACAAACTTCCTACTTTGATTATAGTGAAACCTACAGCGACAAAGTGAACATAGCTCTCGCATTGAGAGTGAACCACTATAAAACTGTGTGTTATTTGTTTTTCGCTTATTTACTTTGTTCTGATTAGATCGGATTTGGGATTCAAATCCTTATATATAGCAATATTAATGTCTCTATTTAAGAGTTCAAGAACTTGGACATCATGACCATATACGAACTTGTTGAATCCTGCGCATATCTATGATAAATATTAAAGGAAACTAATTGGTTGAACAAAGTTTGCAGGCAAAACTATTTTTGAACGATAAAATGCGGTGAACACACGACGATCTCGGAAAAGCTTTCTTTCTTATTGATTTTCTCATAGTAGCAGCTCGTGTCTTCTTAGGCATGTCTAATCTACAAAACATCGTGAAATATAACCCCTATCCGAACATATATGGTTATCCTAGTTCATACATTAATCTTGGTTAACTGTTGCTTAATTAAGATTGACGACGTATTATTTTCACCTCGCTCCAAGGATAATTAGCTTAATTTGTTCATTAATTTCTTCAAATTGTAATAACTTATGTTCGAACTAAACACATAGTGTCTCAGCTGCCACTCAAATCAAAGAACATTGAACAAAAGACCTAGAGTAGACTAAGAGTTATTTGTGCGGTAAAATTGAATCATTATTTTTCTTTTAGTGGAGGGAAAGAAGAACAACCTGGTACTTGAGTATTCGTAGAGTCGACCAGTGCTGGAAAAGATTGTGACTCCAACTTCAGCATCACAAAGGATAGCTAGTTCCTTAGCTTTTTTAACTAACCCGCTTTTTCGTTTTGAGAACGTCACCTGCCTGCTCGCCGGGTTGTCAATTCTTCTAATCGCGATCTTCCCTCTTGCCATAGTTTACTTCTTCTTCTTCAACACCTAGCTTTCACCTTCAGTATCAACCGTTAACGATTAATAATCGATCGAACCAATTAATTGCTTGTTAATTGGTTAAATGCAAAAATTTGTATTTCACCTAACCAAATGGAGAAAATGATATGTGGTTTGTTTTTTAGATGCTATAGAAATAGAAGTGTTTGATGAAATGACATGGTTGGTGAAAATTTATGGTCAGCGCTAGCTTAGCTACAAGGATGAGAAAACAGCTTGTATTTTATGAAACCCTATATTTCAAAAGTGGTTTTTGTGAGTACGTGGGAGATGAGGTCATAAGCAAAACTAAGATACAGACAAAAGAGTTGCTTAACACCCTGCCACTATCATACCATAATAATATTTTGAATCAGTCTATATCATGATACCTTTGCTCCCATAAATGATAAAGTAGCTGCGCACATGAACCTAACATCTTGCTTTGTTGAAGTTTTGCATATTTAGGGTAATCTTGTAAATATAAGGAGACATACCATGTGATTACATTTCATTTTAATCAACGGAAATTTTATTATTCTTATTAAACAAAAGCAACCTTTTGGTTGTTGGAATAAGTAAACATCTATATTAATAACCAATATGTCTTAGTGATAAGACATGTTCGTTATTGATATAGAGGTTCACTTATTCCTTCCAGATGATACTTTTGTTTACCAATTAATATGTAGATATGTGTTATTGGAGGCCATGGAACCTTACCTTTTCTCTTCACGTGTTGGGAACAGTTCTCCTCATTTCAATACAAAAGTCAAGGGATTACAAGCAATGTGATTTATGTACTCAACGGTAATAGTTGAAAGCTTATTGAAATTCACAAAAATTAAATAAGAGGGCGATCTATATTTCCCTAGCATAGCTTAAATACTGTTGAAGTGGGCGCTGTTGTCTGAGAAAGTATAAGAATTATGTGGCAGTATAATTCACTGGTATGTTATATATTACTACTTGTATAGGAAAGAGTTCGTATTGCACATATGTATGAATTATGTCATGACACATGGCAGAAAAGTTGAGAGAGTGAACAGAAATGTTCTTTGTCTCCTGTCATGTGTCTGGAGCATGCACTGTCCAAGTACCAATGTTGCTTACTTCCTTTCACCCTCACCGTTGTATCTTCCTCGTTCTCTGAGTCTCCAATGGCCATCAGGGCATGACGATTTGTTTCATATTTAGAATCATCACTGGAGTCCCAGGTAGCCTTCAGCGCCTTAGGATCCCTTGTTTCTTCTACCAAGAACCTGTTTTCTCGACTTGTTCCTTTCAGCTTTCTCTTTCTTCCATTCGATCTCCCGGAGGGGATAGTCTTTGATCAAGTGATCAGTTTTCTCACACTAGAAGCAGCCAACAGTTTGAGGTTTGTCACCTCTTCCCTTTCGGTAGGCGTTTCGTTTGCCATTTTTCCTCTCCATGATAAGAAAATTTCAGAAAGTTCTTGTGATTAGAGACATCTCTTCCTCATTTCACTACTACATTTCAAGGCTAATGCAACACCTCAAAATCGTCACCATAGGTCCCTTTTGCTGTTTCATTAGACCTAATGCAACGACGAGGAGTCGTTGCATCCGCTGGCGTTACATTAGATCTAATGCAACGGCTGATCGACTTAATGGTGCAGCCGTCGCATTAGATATGGACCTAATGCAACGGTCCGGTACAGCCGTCGCATTAGATATGCACCCAATGCAACGATGATATTTAGCCGTCGCATTAGGTACATATCTAATGCGACGGTTTGATGAAGCTGATGCGACGATATTAGGAAGGCGTTGCATTAACTATTCGATATCTTATGCGACGACTGTATGAGATAATGCAACAGAACTGTATTAACTATTATCAAGCCTAGAGTCACCTAATGCAACGGCTATAGAAAAAAATAATGACAAAATAAATAATAAAAAAAGAAAGATAATAATTAAAAAGGATTGTCATTGACATAAAAAGTACGATATTACAATATTAGACCCCATAGAACATATTACAAAATAATTGTTCACAAAAGTATCTCCATATATATAATAAATTTAGCATAAGTAAAATTGATGCAAAAACAAACGCGCGATAAGCCTCCACCCACCATTAGTTAGATTGCTAGATTTCTTCTCTATTTAACTCACAACACACCTACAAGTTAACATAATGAATAGTCATAAGTAAAAAAAAATGATAGACTAGCCAAAACATCATAAATAATAACTTCAATGTAGTTTACTCATATAAAAACATATAATTTCACAATATAATAGTATATAAATTTCAAGTTCCAGAATATTATTATGTGTTGAAAGAAGGAAAACACAAAAATTACCTGATTAACTGTCCCATCAGACTGTCCATTTGGTTCATTGACATGCGGTGCACTAGACGAATCATTTGGAATTGATGGACTCATAAAAGCAGGAATGACAAGATTTATTCCAGGATTAGCTTCTTGAAGTTGTGATATAATCACTGATGCAACGGTCGGTGCAAGCTGTTGCACTAACTCCGCTTTCATATTCTGCAAGAATTCCTCTGAAATTATGAAACCTGGTTTTTTCTCTTTTTTCTTCAAATCAGTCTTTGTCACACCTTTTCCGACAAGTCATAAGCAATTTTTGTTTTTTGGACCTTGAAGCACTTCAGAGTAAGAACTAGATCTTTAGAGTTGCTACATTATCCGTGTTGGGTGGACTCCATAGCATATATCTTTGCCTATTTATAGAATGTTAAGTCATTGTCCTACTAAATTATCAAAAGTACGCAAATATATGATAATACAATTTGTTAACTCACAATATTTTGTTCAGTTTTCTCATTAATGGTATGGTATGTCTCCCTGGAACTCTTTTCCTTGATTCTTTGTAGACTTTTGCTTGAGAAGGTTCTTTCTTATTTGGATCCTCTTGTTGCTGTAAAAAACAAAATGAAATTTAGCACACAAATCACACAAATACATAAGCCTTAAATTTTTACAAATTAAAATTAGTGAGAATTAATGGAAGCAAAAAGATAATTCAATTATTGAAAAAGAAAAGTGTATACCAATTCGTGACGTAACATTGCAAACGACTTACGACCCATTGTGTGCATATCATCTAACAATAGACGATTATCTCTATTTGTCTTACATTCTGCATGTGAGATAAAAATAATAAGTTAGAATAATATTACCTCATTATTACACGAAAATATAAGCAAATTCAATTGAACACCTCAATCTGTTCACAATGCCAATAATTTAAGAGGTCCTGAAACTGAGGTACTAAAATAGTATCAGGTTTGTGAAACCATCTTAACTCATCACTATCATATTTATAGAATTAATTCTTCTTATATCTGCATTTATAACTACGTCAACTTGCATTAACTGCCTCCATTACATATTTCCTTCCATCTTCAGCAACCATATATTTTTCCTATATCAATCAAAAGTAACACATTAATAATAGATAAATGTCTAGAACCAAGAATATACTCGTAATATTTCAAAGAATAATATTGCAACATACCAAAACATAATCTCATATTTTATCATGTGTGAGAAGACTTGGAAAACTAGTATAATTCAGTGGCGCAAGCTCTGAATCCTTCCCCAAAGTTCCGAAGAAAAATTTAAATTCATCAACTATTTCCTTTGTAGGTCCAACTGGTTGGCCTAATGAGTTCAAAATAATAAATTGACGCTCCTCTTTTGTACGCGCATGAACCTTTGTAAGCTTTGTTGGCCTTGGATGCTTCTTATTTTTGACAGCTGTTTTAGATTCAAGTGTTAATTCATGTATTAATTTAGTATGCTAATAAGCTAAATGATTAGTAAATACTAATGTGTACCTTCATTTTCGTCTTCAGCCGCTAATTCCAAATCACAATCTGCATGGTCATGTCCCGCATCATTGGCATTATCATTTAGTTGGACATCATCATTATCATCTCTTTCAGTATCATGTCTTTCTGGTGATGCATTAGTATGACTGGATCATAATCTCATTCCTTGTTGCAACCATTTCACTGTTTTCTAATTGTTTTTACCGCAATTCAAGATATGCTGACATAGAACCTGGAGAACAAAATGACCTCTTTTTCTATTATTTTTGCGGTACAAGACTACGATACTCTATCTCAGAATTAGGATGGTCAAAAGATTGTCGCTTCTTCTCAACTTAATGATGCTTCTATTTTGACCGAGCTAAAACCTATAATGGACGAAAAACTTTAGACTAGATATTTAGACTAGGTTTATCTCTCTGACGACTCCACTTCTTGTACACATTAGTATTTATTAACATTACGCCGCCCATTCCTTTTATTTGGGAGGGCAAGAGAAAACTGTTATTTTCAAAGTACAATTACTATGATTAAACAGTTTAAATATTTTCGGTAATAAAATAAATAAATTTTACCCAGCACGTAGCAACTGCAACCAGTGGCGGATCCAGATCACCAAATTTGGTGGTGCAAACATACGAAGTAATATTTTTTTGCTACGCAAAAAAAAAATTGTTTGAGCCAATGTGGGTAGAATACAAAATAACGTCATTTTGTATATAAAAAAAACTGGAAATTTGGTGGGTATAGTACAAAACGACGTCGTTTTGTGGCTATTGACAACAAAACGACGTCGTTTTGTATATAAAAAAATTAAAAATTCTGAAAATTTTGGTGGGTAGAGCGTAGAGTACAAAACGACGTCGTTTTATGGCTATTGACAACAAAACGACTTCGTTTTATATTAAAAAAAAATTGAAAATTCTAGCTGCATTCATATCCGCAGGTATTAGGTACTCAACTTTATAATCAAAAGCTTAAGGAATTGTTAGTTCAATTGCAAACACAACTTCCTGGAAGCACAATGTTATATGCAGACAGCTACACTCCTCTATTAGACCTTATTAACAATCCACAAGAACATGGTAAGCTTTAATTTTAAATCTTCTTTCCAACTTTCAAATCTTATTTCCATACGTTCGTTCTTATTTCAATCTCTTGGAAATACGGGGTGTAATATTATGAGAACTATGATTGTTAAGCGTAAAAAACAAATTTTCTTCAAACATGAAGGTTGAGTTTCTTCTATAGGGGTGATAACGGGGTCGTAATGTTCGTGATTTATTTTAAATTAAAGTACAATAACTAAGGCACTAAAGGATTTAAATTTCAAAGGACTAACGTCTTGCGTCATACCCGGACAGGACCAATAGTGATCAATGCTCACCACTTCCTCCAATTACGACCTCAACAACTTGTTCGGTTTCGTCCCTAAGTTGCTTACTCCGGACTTGCATTATAATCGAACTTATAAGCGGCTTACCTTTCTTCGAGCCATACACCGTACCTTCCACATGTTAAGCTTGATTTTACCGTATACAACTATTATAACTAGGAAGTAATTTTGGTCACCAATAGGTTGATGAACTTGCCTTTAATATTTTCTTTTGCTCATAAATTTTAATTATGTAAAAGAAGATAAAATAATTGTGTATCTCCAAAATTACATGTAAGATGATATTAATCTCTCTTGGGTTGTCAATATAGAGTACAATAATCATCCCTTATACAGTAGTAATCCTAAGCCTATACAAAAGAGGAATCTTAGTCTTACCATAATTCTATTTACACAATATATGAAATATATTCTAATTATGGGGTAGGGATGGAATAATGTCTATATACACGTTTACACACACCCTCAGTCGGAGCGGGAGGAGGCCGGACGCTGAGACTGGATCTGAAGTCAAGAAATAACTGTCCCTCATCATTGGCATTATCATTTAGTTGGACATCATCATTATCATCTCTTTCAGTATCATGTCTTTCTGGTGATGCATTAGTATGACTGGATCATAATCTCATTCCTTGTTGCAACCATTTCATTGTTTTCTAATTGTTTTTACCGCAATTCAAGATATGCTGACATAGAACCTGGAGAACAAAATGACCTCTTTTTCTATTGTTTTTGCGGTACAAGACTACGATACTCTATCTCAGAATTAGGATGGTCAAAAGATTGTCGCTTCTTCTCAACTTAATGATGCTTCTATTTTGGCCGAGCTAAAACCTGTAATGGACGAAAAACCTTAGACTAGATATTTAGACTAGGTTTATCTCTCTGACGACTCCACTTCTTGTACACATTAGTATTTATTAACATTACGCCGCCCATTCCTTTTATTTGAAAGGGCAAGAGAAAACTGTTATTTTCAAAGTACAATTACTATGATTAAACAGTTTAAATATTTCCGGTAATAAAAAAAATAAATTTTACCCAGCACGCAGCAACTGCAACCAGTGGCGGATCCATATCACCAAATTTGGTGGTGCAAACATACGAAGTAATATTTTTTTGCTACGCAAAAAAAAAATTGTTTGAGCCAATGTGGGTAGAGTACAAAATAACGTCGTTTTGTATATAAAAAAAATTAAAAATTGTGGAAATTTGGTGGGTATAGTACAAAACGACGTCGTTTTGTGGCTATTGACAACAAAACGACGTCGTTTTGTATATAAAAAAATTAAAAATTCTGAAAATTTTGGTGGGTAGAGCGTAGAGTACAAAACGACGTCGTTTTATGGCTATTGACAACAAAACGACTTCGTTTTATATTAAAAAAAAAATTGAAAATTCTAGGTGCAGTCTTACGGTAGTTCTGCCCCTGACTACAACGTAGTGTTCCCCAAAAATGTCCAATGCAAGTGATATTTTAGTTGGGCATCTAAAGCCCTACATATTAGAAAGAAAAAGGGCATGGCAGTAAACAATGAGTCCCCACTAATTCCTTAGGACCCAACTCATTTGCAGAGGTGAAGTTGGTTAACTCTAATCTTGTGCATTAACATAGGAAGCGATCCAGCATATGTAAACTACACGTACAAAAGCATTTCGCACTCCCAAGGAAAAGACAATGGTGAACATCCATCAACAGTAAACATTATTTAATCTTATTTCCTCTGCTATTCAAATTTTATTTATGAAACCCACGACTCCAGTCCGAATTTTTCCTTCACGCAAATCAGACATTTCCAGTACAAGTACACCAGAATAATCCATCCATCTCCAAAGAAGAAACTACATCAAACCAAAGCCTCTAGAAATGGACAATATACCTATGTGCAAAGACCCACTTGTCTTAAACAGAGAAATGAGTATTGGAATAGGTCCAAATAAATCTTACTGGATAATGAGAATGCAACTAAACAAGGTAACAAATTTGGGATTGAGGTTGTAGGAGAAATTGATCTAAACTTGGTACAATTACTATGATCCAACTGGTTATCTTCCAGTTCAAATGACAGCAAAATCTCCACTTCTTAGAACTTGCATACAAAATGAGAATTCTGATTCTCAACTTTATAATCAAAAGCTTAAGGAATTGTTAGTTCAATTGCAAACACAACTTCCTGGAAGCACAATGTTATATGCAGACAGCTACACTCCTCTATTAGACCTTATTAACAATCCACAAGAACATGGTAAGCTTTAATTTTAAATCTTCTTTCCAACTTTCAAATCTTATTTTCATACGTTCGTTCTTATTTCAATCTCTTGGAAATACGGGGTGTAACATTATGAAAACTATGATTGTTAAGCGTAAAAAACAAATTTTCTTCAAACATGAAGGTTGAGTTTCTTCTATAGGGGTGATAACGGGGTCGTAATGTTCGTGATTTATTTTAAATTAAAGTACAATAACTAAGGCACTAAAGGATTTAAATTTCAAAGGACTAACGTCTTGCGTCATACCCGGACAGGACCAATAGTGATCAATGCTCACCACTTCCTCCAATTACGACCTCAACAACTTGTTCGGTTTCGTCCCTAAGTTGCTTACTCCGGACTTGCATTATAATCGAACTTATAAGCGGCTTACCTTTCTTCGAGCCATACACCGTACCTTCCACATGTTAAGCTTGATTTTACCGTATACAACTATTATAACTAGGAAGTAATTTTGGTCACCAATAGGTTGATGAACTTGCCTTTAATATTTTCTTTTGCTCATAAATTTTAATTATGTAAAAGAAGATAAAATAATTGTGTATCTCCAAAATTACATGTAAGATGATATTAATCTCTCTTGGGTTGTCAATATAGAGTACAATAATCATCTCTTATACAGTAGTAATCCTAAGCCTATACAAAAGAGGAATCTTAGTCTTACCATAATTCTATTTACACAATTTATGAAATATATTCTAATTATGGGGTAGGGATGGAATAATGTCATATACACGTTTACACACACCCTCAGTCGGAGCGGGAGGAGGCCGGACGCCGAGACTGGATCTGAAGTCAAGAAATAACTGTCTGGAAGTCCTTTGGTAAATGTCTGCATACACTGCCGGCGGAGGAGTCACAGGAGTGACACGCTCCTCAGTACGCACCACAGGGATGAAAACCGTCCGGCGCTAATAGAAGTTGCTTACTTTCTTAGTAGCGAAGGAAAGAAGCTGAAAAGCTGCTTGGCTTTACTATAAAGAAGGAAAGGTGTGGAAAGTGTCACGCCCCGAACCCCAAGCCCGCGACTGGTGCCCTACCTGGGCACCCTTCTATTCATACAACACAAGTAAACTGCGAAAGATAAATAACACTCATTTTTTTTTCTTTAAACTAAGGCAAAGCCGGAAAGGCTGCCATAATATATAACACCCCCAAATGAGATTACACTGTACAACCATGTAAATACAACTCTCACCAGTCCAACCCACATATGAATACAAACCTCTAAGAATTTGAACAGTAAACTATGACGGGACAAGACCCCGATGTACCCCTGAATATACCTAGCCATAATGACAAGCTCCGGAACATTGGAGCCATCTCAAAATGCTGAACAAGGATCCTAAGCACGCGAATCCACAACTGAGTACCTAATACCTGCAGATATGAATGCAGCCCCCCGAAGGGGGTCAGTACAACAAGTACTAAGTATGAAACGGAAATAAAGTATAGTAAACAAGATCATAACTGTACAAAAGAATGACAGGGGCAAGTATGAAAATCAAATACCAGATCCTACTGTGCCATATAAAATAAGAGCCAATTGTACCTTGTATCACAGTACCCCTGTACTACTGTATCACTATATCATTGTACTACTGTAGATGAGATTATAACAGGCCAAACAAATAACAAGAGACAAGTATAATAATCAACTACCGGTACACTGTGCCTTTTTAAAAGCAGAGTAATGAGAGTAAACTGTTATGTTTCAAAATAGGAGGGTCATGATCAATTTAGGGCCACCCGCCCATAATATCATTATACAATCCTATTCATGGGGCTATTTCACCCGCATGGGACTATTTCACCCGCATGAGTCTTGTGGACTCGCATAGGACTATTTCACCCGCATGAGACTATTTCACTCGCATAGGCCTTGCGGGCCCGCAATGAGCATATATGCAATACTCGCATCGTGGAGAGCAAATCCACGAAATGATGTCATGGGAGTTGAACCCGCGGCATGGAGAGCAATTCCATGAAGTGTATAGTAACCCGGGAAATTGAACCTGTAATGAACAACACAAGGTTGCCGGCCCTTTAACGAGGGACGCGGTGATATGGGAATATAACACTTGCACGAAAGGCTATCATGAGCAAACATATGCAAGTTACAATCTTTTGACTCTCATTAGAACAAAATATAATGTACTCAAGACAATACCATGCCTTTCTTTTTTGAATTTTCAAGACAATACCATGCCTTTATTTTCGGAATTTCCAAGACAAATACCATGTATTTCTTTCTAGAATTAACAAGACAATACCATGCCTTCCTTTATAGAATAAACCAAGACAATACCATGTCTTCCTTTCTAAAATCCAAGACAATACCATGCCTTCCTTTCTAGAATAAACCAAGACACTAACAAGTCTTTCATTTTATAACACCAAGGCACTATCACATATTTCACTAAGGATTAAGATCCATTACAACAATGTACGTCCGCCGTACATTCACTTTATAAACTCAAGGCACTTTCATTTTATGTACTATATTACGGATTTAATCATGGACATTCTCACATGATTTCCTTATAACATTTTAAACCATCTCTTGACTTTCCATAAAATTGTAATAACAAACTTCCCATAAAGCCGTTATAACAACTTTCATTTTAGAAACCTAAAGCACTATCACATCTTTCCTTTTAAACAAACCAATGCATTATCGTGTGATGTAACATTAGGGAAATGAACCCAAAGTACTATGTACATCCATTCTTTACAAGAAGACTCAAATCATGTAATGTTAGAGAAATAAACCCAAAAGTACTATGTACATCTATTCTTTATAAAAAGAATCATTTCATGCAATATTAGGGAGTTGAACCCCAAAAGTACTATGTACATTTATTCTTTATAAAAAGAATCATTTCATACAATATTAGGGAGTTGAACCCCAAAAGTACTATGTACATTCACCGTACATATCATGTAATATTAGGGAGTTGAACCCAAAAGTACTTTCACTATTAAAACCAAGTTACTTATTCTTTTTGTCACGCCCCGAACCCCGGGCCCGTGACTGGTGCCCTACCTGGGCACCCTTCTACCTTAACAACATAAGTAAACTGCGAAATTTAAATAACAACTCATTTTTTTTTCTTTAAAACCAACATACGTGCAAGGGCAAAGCCGACAAGGCTGCCATAATATACATAAACAGAAGACACTACACCGTACATGAGTCCAATCCCACATATGAATACGCACTTAAGAGTTATCTCGAACTATGACGACAAGGCCCCGCTGTACCCAAAATCAGCATAAAGCACATCTTGAAGGATATATACCAAAAGATAAACTCACGAGCAGAGGAGCTATCCAAAACCCCGAGCAGGATCCTACGCTGCGATCACCGAACAGCGTACCTAAACTCATGCAAGATGAACGCACTTCCGGGCGAGGTCAAGACGGAAGAATGTACCAAGTATGTGAGCGATGAAATGTAATAAAATCATAATACTAAACAAAGCAGAGACATGTATGATAGCCAACCTACAAGACACAATACATAAGCGATACATCAAGTCGTGGACGCAGCCCTCGCAGTCATTACCCAAATATAACCATGGGTCTCACGCCCATAACATCAATCATGCCCGTGGAATCTTTCTCACCGCGTGATCCATGATATAGTATAACACCAATAGGCATACATGAACACCAAGTCCCACTGTGTCCTAAAATCAGACGCCCAAAGAGAAAACGAGCGGTGGTAAAGCGAGTGGGTATAATGTCTTGGGGTTTACCCTCACTTATACTCTTACCCCGAGAAGGTGGTAAACATCTGGGGTTTACCTCACTTATACTCTTACCCTATCTCAACCGACCATCAAACAAAACAAACAGGGGTATAATGTCTTGGGGTTTACCCTCACTTATACTCTTACCGGAGAAGGTGGTATAGCGTCTGGGGTTTACCCTCACTTATACTCTTACCCTATCTCAACCTGACGTCAAACATAACATAAGCACTACCATGTCTTCTATAAAAATCCGGGAAATTAACCCAATTACTACAAATAACGGAAGATACGTGGAATCCCACATCACCGCTTGACGCCCAAGTAACTTACAACAAGACACCCTCCAACCGAGTCGCGACAACATAATAAAACATAATACTTGCACTCAAAGGCTATCACCAGCACATATAGGCAATTCTCCATTAATCAAGCCAAAGTACTTATCAAGGCACACATAGAATAATTCTCAATTAATCAAGCCAAAGTACTTATCAAGGCATACTTAGACTAATTTTCAATTAATCAAGCCAAAGTACTTATCAAGGCACACTTAGACTAATTCTCAATTAATCAAGCCAAAGTACTTATCAAGGCACAAATAGAATAATTCTCAATTAATCAAGCCAAAGTACTTATCAAGGCACAAATAGAATAATTCTCATTTAACAAGCCAAAGTACTTATCAAGGCACAAATAGAATAATTCTCATTTAACAACCAAAGTACTAATCAAGGCACCAATAGAATTATTCTCATTTTAACAAGCCAAAGTACTAATCAAGGCACACTTAGACTAATTCTCAATTTATCAAGCCAAAGTACTAATCAAGGCACACTTAGACAAATTTTCAATTTATCAAGCCAAAGTACTAATCAAGGCATACGTAGAATAATTCTCTTTTAACAAGTCAAAGTACTTTTCAAGGCACACTTAGACAAATCCTCAATTTATCAAGCCAAAGTACTAATCAAGGCATACATAGAATAATTCTCTTTTAACAAGTCAAAGTACTTTTCAAGGCACACTTAGACAAATTCTCAATTTATCAAGCCAAAGTACTAATCAAGGCATACATAGAATAATTCTCTTTTAACAAGTCAAAGTACTTTTCAAGGCACACTTAGACAAATCCTCAATTTATCAAGCCAAAGTACTACTCAAGGCATACATAGACTAATTCTCTTTAACAAGTCAAAGTACTTTTCAAGGCACACTTAGACAAATTCTCAATTTATCAAGCCAAAGTACTAATCAAGGCATACATAGAATAATTCTCTTTTAACAAGTCAAAGTACTTTTCAAGGCACACTTAGACAAATCCTCAATTTATCAAGCCAAAGTACTACATAATGACATTCTTTTATAAAAGACTCTTTCTATGTAAAGCCCCAAGATACTAACACCCGTAGTATCAAGGCGTGTCTATTTTTCAAAGTAAGTTACTACACTTTTAGAAAACTCATTTCAAAGCTTGAAATCAAGTAACTCCAAATTTTCACAATCTAGGCAACTTATGCCGATTTAATCAAAATAGACAACTTTCTAAACCTTCCATAAAGCCGTTATAACCAACTTCCCATAAAGCCGTTATAACCCTTTATGGTTTTAGATGTATCCATTCCTTTAATAACCAAGAGACTTTTGCTATTAAAACCAAGTATCACATACTTACAAATCAAGTTCTTAACTTTCAAAATACTTTAAGTCTCTTAATAGTTAGAAAACAAGTTTTCTTCTACTTTTTAAACCTCAAGTAACTTCACCCTTAACGCAAGTTACTTCTCTTAAATCATGTCATTTCTCCTCTTTTAAATCAAATAAGTAAATCACTCTTTGACTCCCCTAAAGTCATTATAATGACCTTTAGGTTTTAGAACTAAGGCACTAGCCAAAAGATTTGGAAACCACTTCCTTTTCAAGTCTCTATGTACTTTAAGAAAAATACCTTCACTTTTAAGAATCCAACTTCGCTAAGGCAATGGATTATACAACTTCCAAATTAATCATCAAAGTACAATCAAGGAAGTACATAGAACAAATTCTACTTTAGGCAATCCAAATACAACCACGGAATGGATCATTTAAGGAGTAGGACATACTTTCTTTATCTTACGAGTCATGCTGTAAGAGAGATAGTTCACATACCTTTGGCTAAATCCACAAGCTAAGCCGAATACACCATACGTAGAAGTGTCAACCTATAATGGTCACAACAAGGCTATCAACTTCTAGTCTCTATGTAGAATAATACTAAGTATTTAGTCTCTAATTCTACGGAAAATCGGGCAGCACTTCCTTTGTTTCTACTCACTTTGCCACCTTTTTCAAGGTCGAATACAATAACCAACACGCCACATTTAAGGCTCCAACAACAACCAAACAAAGGGGATTACACGCCTTATACTACGTGTAAAATTCCGCCCCACAATTCATACGAAATAGTTAAATGTTCACTAGCCATTCTCGGCCAACATATAGAACAACACTAAGTCTTTTCCAACCCTTTTCCAAATTCCATGTTCTTAGGTCAACATGTTATTTAGTCATAGACAACATCAACAACTACAATTTCCTTCTTTATTCAACATGCGACGACTTAAACTAATAATCAACTTGAATTCCAATCTTAAAGCTAAACATGCTAGATTTCGGATTAGGGTTCCAATAGTCAAAATACTTATCAAACTTCATACTATATAACACATGCTTGCTAAAGTCCATAGCTACAACAATAAGTAAGTCTTAACTACTAAAACGACAAAATTTATACCTTTCCAAGCCCTTAAAATTTCCAAGATCCAAAGTCGCACCTTAGCAATTCTTAGCTCCTTTCCTTAAGTTCCAATCCGCTCCAAGCATTCCTTGAGGCCTACAAGAACCCTTCTTCAAGTTCCAACTTCAAAGTTGAATAACTCCCTTAGTTTCCGCCTTGCGACTAACGTAAAAATACGTTTTTCCGAAATCTTTCTATTGAGATATCCCTACAATACCCTTTAGGGACATTGGGTTAAAGTCTTGAGGCTAATGGATCAAAATTACAAAATTTTGTGTGCACAACATGTCAAACCCGTGAGCACCATGGAAGAACAAGAAATGTGTGATATTTTCTAAGTGTTGGAAGACCTTGTCTTGCTACTAGTTATGTATTTAAAACACATTGAGGGCTTAGATTACAACAAATGTGAGGCTAGGATGAATTTCACTTGGATTTAGCCTATGTGGACAAGTCAACAATATCAAGCTGCAAGACTTATCTTCCAAGATGGTCAATGACCATTTTACCCTTACCATAATTTCGACCAAGACCATGTAGGTGCCACGTGTCGCCTCTCATTCGTCCATAAAATTCAGAACCCTCGTGGGCCCCACAAAATGTAAAATTCCTGGTGGGCCCCACGCGACCAAACCGTAAAAATAAATTTCCATAATATTAATAGGTCCATACTCTTCAAATAATGTATTTTGAGAATCCAATTCTCAACAACGAACATTTTTCCTTTCCGACGTTCGAACATTTTCCGTCGGAAACAATCCTTCCTTTCGTACTAATTTCCAAGTCTTGTTTCCTTACGTACATTCTCTTATACAAGTCCTGGACTTACGGGTGTAACATTCTTCCCCCCTTAGAAACATTCGTCCCCGAATGTTCTTAGTCGGTTATCAAGCTATACAAACTCCGGCATAAACTCTATACTATGCCTACTAATCAAAACTGCACAAGACCAACGATGCCACCCATGGCCACCACATAACATACGTAAACATAATAATGGACCTTCCGTCCGTGGTCCCTTCTCACAAAACTCGAAGTTACTGATTTTCCCAAACACGGATCCTTAGAGGTTCCTTTCTTTCCTTACTTGTCATACTTTCTCGCACTTTCAAACTCATCTAGTACACGCAAAATCTCAAATTTTGTTTCGCTTCCCAATCCTGGAGTTACTAACCAACTTGGCCATATTGCTACTTACATTCCCGATAAGGCTTTTCTCGGTCCTTACGACCTAGTTCGGTGGAACGCGTCCACAAACTCGCATAACGATTAACTAAACTTGGGCTGGCATCCCGGACCCTATCACACAATGAGACCATTTCTAATCGACATCACCCCATCCTATACCGGTGACCGAAATGAGTCCATAACCCGCTCATCGTCACACTTAACTTCTCATTCTTAGTCCGATATAAAACTCTCTTATCTCAAGGTACTTCTTACCCTATCCCCTATTCACTGAGGTTTGTCACATAAGCCAAAGTATTTCTACTGCATAATCTTCCCTATTGGTCTTACATCACATGGGCAATTACTACGTGTGAACTCTACACAACTATATTCTTAGTTCACTTATCATTCTTGTCAACATTCTTACTTCTCACTTTACTAATCAAAGTATCCCTAACTCAGGGTACTAACACTTACAATTGCTAGCACCGCTTATCTTGGTCAAAAGCATAACCGCTTCCTCACGACTCCTATAGTCTTCTCCTAACCGAGAACTGAAGCTGCATCGGGCCCCAAAACTCAGCGAAGAACTCGCGATCGTGGAACCACATCCGTATAACACGGGCATAAGCCCTATCAACTCTCGAGTCCGACTAGTAGCTCTCGCTACTCCTTTGCCCTTCTGGCGGCCGCCCTCTCGAGGCATAATCAGAACACAACAATACGTCAGAGAGGAATTTTCTTACTAACACAACTCTATGGCACGATCTTAGAGTGAGAAGAATAGAAACCAACTCCTAAATGTCCTGTAGCCTCCTGTTTATGGGTGTGGCGCGCAACACACCGATAATCAAGACTCTACTAGACACGGCCTCAAACATTCCGAGGATCGATCGCTCGATACCACTCTGTCACGCCCAACCGGGCGTGGATGGTGCCCTACCCGCACCCTTCTACCTTAACAACATAAGTAAATCGCGAATTTAAATAACAACTCATTTTTTTTTCTTTAAAACCAACATACGTGCAAGGCAAAGCCGACAAGGCCGCCATAATATACATAAATGTAAGACACTACACCGCATACGAGTCCAATCCCACATATGAATCTGCACTTAAGAGTTATATTGAACTATGACGGACAAGGCCCCGCTGCATCCAAAGCATAAAGCCTGCATCAAGGATATATACCAAAAGATAAACTCACGAGCAGGAGCTATCCAAAACCCCGAGGTGATCCTACGCCGCGATCACCGAACAGCGTACCTAAACTGCGGATTGAACGCACTCCGGCGAGGTCAAGACGAAGAATGTACCAGTATGTGAGCGATGAAGTACCGTAATAAAATCATAACATCTAAACAAAGCAGAGACATGTATGATAGCCAACCTACAGTACACAATACATAAGCAGTCACATCAAGTCAGGGACGCAGGCCCTCAGAGTCATTACCCAAATATAACCATGGGTCTCACGCCCATAACATCAATCATGCCCGTGGAATCTTTCCTCACTGCCGGCAGTCCATGATATAGTATAACACCAATAGGCATACATGAACACCAAGTCCCACTTGTGTCCTAAAATCAGACGCCCAAAGAGAAAACGAGCGGTGGTAGCAGGGGGTATAATGTCTTGGGGTTTACCCTCACTTATACTCTTACTCGGAGAAGTGGTAAAGCATCTGGGGTTTACCCTCACTTATACTCTTACCCTATCTCAACCGACCATCAAACAAAACAAACAGGGGTATAATGTCTTGGGGTTTACCCTCACTTATACTCTTACTCGGGAGAAGGTGGTATAAAGATTCGGGGGTTTACCCCTCACTTATACTCTTACCCTATCTCAACCGGCCGTCAAACATAACATAAGCACTACCATGTCTTCTATAAAAATCCGGGAATTTAACCCAAGTACTACAAATAACGGAAGCATACCCGTGGAATCCCACATCACTGTCGGTACGTCCAAGTAACTTACAACAAGACAGCCGGCCCTCCAACCGAGAGTCGCGACAACATAATAAAACATAATACTTGCACTCAAAGGCTATCACCAGCACATATAGGCAATTCTCCATTAATCAAGCCAAAGTACTTATCAAGGCACACATAGAATAATTCTCAATTAATCAAGCCAAAGTACTTATCAAGGCACACTTAGACTAATTTTCAATTAATCAAGCCAAAGTACTTATCAAGGCACACTTAGACTAATTCTCAATTAATCAAGCCAAAGTACTTATCAAGGCACAAATAGAATAATTCTCAATTAATCAAGCCAAAGTACTTATCAAGGCACAAATAGAATAATTCTCATTTAACAAGCCAAAGTACTTATCAAGGCACAAATAGAATAATTCTCATTTAACAACCAAAGTACTAATCAAGGCACCAATAGAATTATTCTCATTTTAACAAGCCAAAGTACTAATCAAGGCACACTTAGACTAATTCTCAATTTATCAAGCCAAAGTACTAATCAAGGCACACTTAGACAAATTTTCAATTTATCAAGCCAAAGTACTAATCAAGGCATACGTAGAATAATTCTCTTTTAACAAGTTAAAGTACTTTTCAAGGCACACTTAGACAAATCCTCAATTTATCAAGCCAAAGTACTAATCAAGGCATACATAGAATAATTCTCTTTTAACAAGTCAAAGTACTTTTCAAGGCACACTTAGACAAATTCTCAATTTATCAAGCCAAAGTACTAATCAAGGCATACATAGAATAATTCTCTTTTAACAAGTCAAAGTACTTTTCAAGGCACACTTAGACAAATCCTCAATTTATCAAGCCAAAGTACTACTCAAGGCATACATAGAATAATTCTCTTTTAACAAGTCAAAGTACTTTTCAAGGCACACTTAGACAAATTCTCAATTTATCAAGCCAAAGTACTAATCAAGGCATACATAGAATAATTCTCTTTTAACAAGTCAAAGTACTTTTCAAGGCACACTTAGACAAATCCTCAATTTATCAAGCCAAAGTACTACATACGTACATTCTTTTATAAAAGACTCTTTTCTATGTAAAGCCCCAAGATACTAACACCCGTAGTATCAAGGCGTGTCTATTTTTCAAAGTAAGTTACTACACTTTTAGAAAACTCATTTCAAAGCTTGAAATCAAGTAACTCCAAATTTTCACAATCTAGGCAACTTATGCCGATTTAATCAAAATAGACAACTTTCTAAACCTTCCATAAAGCCGTTATAACCAACTTCCCATAAAGCCGTTATAACCCTTTATGGTTTTAGATGTATCCATTCCTTTAATAACCAAGAGACTTTTTCTATTAAAACCAAGTATCACATACTTACAAATCAACTTCTTAACTTTCAAAATACTTTAAGTCTCTTAATAGTTAGAAAACAAGTTTTCTTCTACTTTTTAAACCTCAAGTAACTTCACCCTTAACGCAAGTTACTTCTCTTAAATCATGTCATTTCTCCTCTTTTAAATCAAATAAGTAAATCACTCCTTTGACTCCCCTAAAGTCATTATAATGACCTTTAGGTTTTAGAACTAAGGCACTAGCCAAAAGATTTGGAAACCACTTCCTTTTCAAGTCTCTATGTACTTTAAGAAAAATACCTTCACTTTTAAGAATCCAACTTCGCTAAGGCAATGGATTATACAACTTCCAAATTAATCATCAAAGTACAATCAAGGAAGTACATAGAACAAATTCTACTTTAGGCAATCCAAATACAACCACGGAATGGATCATTTAAGGAGTAGGACATACTTTCTTTATCTTAAGGAGTCATGCTAGAAGAGGAGATAGTTCACATACCTTTTCGGCTAAATCCACAAGCTAAGCCGAATACACCATACGTAGAAGTGTCAACCTATAATGGTCACAACAAGGCTATCAACTTCTAGTCTCTATGTAGAATAATACTAAGTATTTAGTCTCTAATTCTACGGAAAATCGGGCAGCACTTCCTTTGTTTCTACTCACTTTGCCACATTTTTCAAGGTCGAATACAATAACCAACACGCCACATTTAAGGCTCCAACAACAACCAAACAAAGGGGATTACACGCCTTATACTACGTGTAAAATTCCGCCCCACAATTCATACGAAATAGTTAAATGTTCACTAGCCATTCTCGGCCAACATATAGAACAACACTAAGTCTTTTCCAACCCTTTTCCAAATTCCAAGTTCTTAGGTCAACATGTTATTTAGTCATAGACAACATCAACAACTACAATTTCCTTCTTTATTCAACATGCGACGACTTAAACTAATAATCAACTTGAATTCCAATCTTAAAGCTAAACATGCTAGATTTCGGATTAGGGTTCCAATAGTCAAAATACTTATCAAACTTCATACTATATAACACATGCTTGCTAAAGTCCATAGCTACAACAATAAGTAAGTCTTAACTACTAAAACGACAAAATTTATACCTTTCCAAGCCCTTAAAATTTCCAAGATCCAAAGTCGCGCCTTAGCAATTCTTAGCTCCTTTCCTTAAGTTCCAATCTGCTCCAAGCATTCCTTAGAGGCCTATGAAGTACCCTTCTTCAAGTTCCAACTTCAAAGTTGAAGAACTCCCTTAGTTTCCGCCTTGCGACTAACGTAAAAATACGATTTTTCACAAATCTTTCTATTGAGATATCCCTACAATACCCTTAGGGACATTGGGTTAAAGTCTTGAGGCTAATGGATCAAAATTACAAAAATTTTGTGTGCACAACATGTCAAACCCGTGAGCACCATGGAAGAACAAGAAATGTGTGATATTTTCTAAGTGTTGGAAGACCTTGTCTTGCTACTAGTTATGTATTTAAAACACATTGGAGGGCTTAGATTACAACAAATGTGAGGCTAGGATGAATTTCACTTGGATTTAGCCTATGTGGACAAGTTGACAAGTCAACAATATCAAGCTTGCAAGACTTATCTTCCAAGATGGTCAATGACCATTTTACCCTTACCATAATTTCGACCAAGACCATGTAGGGTGCCACGTGTCGCCCTCTCATTCGTCCATAAAATTCCGTAACCCTCGTGGGCCCCACAAAAATGTAAAATTCCTCGGGTGGGCCCCACGCGACCAAATCCGTAAAAATAAATTTCCATAATATTAATAGGGTCCATACTCTTCAAATAATGTATTTTGAGAATCCAATTCTCAACAACGAACATTTTTCCTTTCCGACGTTCGGAACATTTTCCGTCGGAAAAACAATTCTTCCTTTCGTACTAATTTCCAAGTCTTGTTTCCTTACGTACATTCTCTTATACAAGTCCTGGACTTACGGGGTGTAACACTTTTAAACTCAAGTAACTTATACCTTTAAATCAAGTTACTTCTTCTTTCAAAATCAAGTAACCAATACCTTTAAATCAAGTTACTTCTTCTTTCAAAATCAAGTCATTTATTCTCTTTAAATCAATCAAGTAACTTATAACTTAAAATCAAGTTACTTATTCTTTCAAAATTAAGTAACTCATACCTTTAAATCAAGTTACTTCTTACTTCAAAATCAAGTCATTTATTCTCTTTAAATCAATCAAGTAACTAATACCTTTAAATCAAGTTACTTGTACTCTTTAAATCAAGTAACATATACTTTTCAAATCAAGTTACTACACTTTCAAAAATCAAGTCTCATGTACTTTCGAAAATCAAGTCTCCTATACTTTCAAAATTAATACTTATAGGAGCCGTGAATAGGTTATACTCGTTTATAACGATCTTGTTAAAATAGCCATGATCTAGAAAATGTAATACAACTTTATTTTATCTTAGTTTCTATGCAGATGGAGAATTCTACTCATTTCAATATAATTGATTGTCGATACATTTTCATTAACGTTGCAATGGCTTGTTCGATACCTATTCTCATTAGTGTAGTAAATTAGCAAGATCAACTCGACTCTAATACTTCCTAACGACTCTTACCAACATCCCCCATAAGACTTGGTAAGAACTTAAGAATATTTTAGACATGCCTTTTAGCATAAAATCAATAACATGAATACTTCCTAATGACAAGGCAAGTATACTTCAAGAAAACAAGTCATGTATACTCCAAATAACAAGGCAAATATACTTCAAGAAACAAGTCATGTATACTCCAGTAATAAGGCAAGTATACCTCAAGAATAAGTCATGTCGATAGAAGGAAGAAGTTCACATACCTCGTTGATGACTAATCAACACGACAAGTAGCAATACACTCCAATGTACTTCAACCTTATCGGCTATTCCTCAAGCCAAGTAGACTATGCTACACGTAGTACTTCAACCTAAAATGACAATAACACTTCTATCAACTTCAATCTTACTAGTGTAAGACTTATACCAAATAATTGTCCTCTTATTCTACAGAAATTTGGGCAACACTTCCTTTGTTTCTACGTACTTTTCCACCTTTTCCAAGGCTCGAATTCATCAACCAACAAGCCACATTTAAGGCACAACCAACAGTTAACCAAAGGGGATTACATACATAACTTGACGTGTAAAATTCTGCCCCACAATCTATACAAAACAGTCTGCAAAACAGTCCACAAAACAGTCCACTAAACAGTCCATAATAAACCAACATTAAGGGTACAATGTGAAGCCTTTAACACTCTTATTCCTTAGGACTTTCATTAGCCATTTACTAAATTAATCATGCATGTTGGGGGCTGATTTTCCAGCATATATACACCACGAAACAGTCCATAAAAACGACATCACAACGTCTAACAATTTTGGGCAGTTTTCGACCAACAACTACTACAATCCGATAACTCTTTCCTTAGTCCTCTTTATTCCAATTCGAGTTCCAAAACTTTTATATAAGTTATAACAACTTATTAACAACAATATTAATCCATTATAACATGCAATAGGTGAAGATAACAACAACAATAACCAACGAATTCCATTAGCATCAAATTTGTCCCAAATCGGCCAAGACACCAAAAATGGTCCAAATACTTTTTAATCTTCGTTCTTTTTCGTAAAAGCTCATCTATACATATCAACAATAAGTAATATCCAATTACTTTAAAAGAAGAAGGACTTTTACCTCATTTTGTGCCCAAAAACGCCCCAAAATAGTCTGGTCTTTATTGGTCCGCAGTTTTCATTTCGCTCCACTTCTTCAAGTTCCAATCACATATATGACTCTACCACAAGCTTATAGCCAACTTCTATTTATATTTCACTCCCAAAAAGTGGATATAACTTAGGGTTTGGTTAGCCTCATTCTCGGGTCAAACAACCCTTTCAAGGTTAGGATGTAAATCTTGGCTTAGCACTTGGTTTAGGAGCTAATCTTGGAGAAAGAAACCAACTAATCTTTGTTGTTCTTGGCTATGGAGGATTTTCGATTTTTGAGCTCAAAGGAGAGAAAGATGAGAGCTTATTTGGCCAAGTATTAAGTGATCCAAGTCTTGCAAGACTTGGATAAATACAAGTGTAATTGCCAAGTGGAGTGGGTCCCACATGCCCATTTGTCCTCAAAATATCTTAGAGACTTGTCATCTTACAAGACCAAGTGGACGGGTGACACGTGTCGCCTTTCGATTGGTCCAAATTATTTCTTCCCCCAAAATATCTATTTTTGGCCAGAATATCTCTATTTATTGTGGGCCCCACAAAAACGTAAAATTCTCCGGTGGGCCCCACATGACCAAATCCGAGACTTGAAAATTCAAAACCTCAATATACTCTACTAATCCCATATATCAAATATGAGAATCAAATTCCAAATAATAATCATTTTTCCTTCATGAGGTTCCGAGATTTTTCCTTAAGAAAAAGTAATTCTTCTTTCTTTCCAAAATTCAAATCTCAAATTCTTACGCACGTGCTCATCTCATTGCCTTGGAAATACGGGGTGTAACATCCTTCCCTCCTTAGAAACATTCGTCCCGAATGTTCATACTAGGTTCAATCTAAACAGATATCGGTATAGTCCCCTTAAACTACACTCAACGAAACCAATTATGCCACATATGGCCACAATATATCACACATGCATATACATCAATCAAAAGCCAAACGAGGAATCAAATCTATAGTGTATCACCACTATTAACTCTCATTCATGGCCTAAAAGATTCTCCTTTTGTACTTTCATTAGTCATAACTATAAACACTTTAATTCTTGCCTTGATACTCGATCACATTGTTCCATAAAATATCCAACAATTTAAGGTCATTCTCGGCTCCCACGACCCGGTTCTGGTGGAACGCGTCCACGAACTCGTACAACGTTTAACTAGACTTGGGCCTTGCACTCTCGTGACCCTATCACATAGCGGGACCACCTCCAACCGACCCCACCCCATTCTAGGCTACGGATCGACCCGCAATTGGTCCACAACCCGACCCATCATCGCACTTAACTCTAATTCTTGGTCCGAAATAAATCTTACTACCCGAGAAGGCCTTGTACCTCTAAGGTCTCAGCGGTCATCAATATTCTAAGTTTCACAATTATTCTATGTCCCAAGCTTACATTATCAGTCCCCACATACGGGTAAGGTAACTTCTCAAAATCTCAAAATCTTGTTGCCTTACTCACAACAACTCTATTTACTCCATACAAATATTATTCACATAATCACCTAAGCGTATAACACAGCTTAATCTAACAACATGATATGTCCTTAAGTCATTTGAACACGATCTCCTAAGAGTCTTTCACAATCTTAGTCAGTTCATTACCTCTTGACTATTCCAAATCAGTACATATATAAAGCCTAGGTGTGGATTCAATAAATTGTTTCACACCTTCCAAGTAATTATTAAGGCTTAACCAACTCATGGTAATTCAAAATTATTTCAGGCAACACACAGGGCCCCAAATAAATATGCTCGTACAGATACACATCGTCATTATACCAACTATACAATAGTTTTACCAACCTGGATACGAAGTCCATATAATCCTTTTTGGGCCACTGTTGCCTTTCTCATAGCTGCAATCACAATAATATGTTAGGGAGATACTACCCTAACAACACAGCTCTATCGCACGATCTTAGAGTGAGAAGAAGGGAAACTAATCCTAAATGTACTATAGCCTCTTGTTTATAGATGTGGTGCACAACACACCGATAAACAAGACTCTACTATACACGGTATGTAGACATTCCGAGGACTAACTGCTCTGATACCACTCTGTCACGCCCCGAACCCCGGGCCCGCGACTGGTGCCCTACCTGGGAATCCTTCTATTCATACAACACAAGTAAACTGCGGAAGATAAATAACACTCATTTTTTTTCCCTTTAAACTAAGGCAAAGCCGGAAAGGCTGTCATAATATATAACACCCCTAAATGGGATTACACTATACAACCATGTAAATACAACTCTCACCAGTCCAGCCCACATATGAATACAGACCTCTAAGAATTTGGACAGTAAACTATGAGGGGACAAGGCCCCGCCGTTGTTACACCCCGTAGTTCAGGTCAAGCGTGTGAGAGCGTACGAAAGGGATTAAGACTTAAAATTTTAGAAGGATAGGTTGACGGGTTGTTTCAGACGGGTTTTTGGTCAACTTTGGGGAGGGTTATGACCCGTTACATTGAGAGTTCCTAGGTGTTTCAAAGGCCTAGTGTGTATTTCGTTGAGTCTAGTTTCCAACGCAACCAACCGTTCGTCGATAGGACATCGGAGTAGAAAGTTATGGGAGTTACAAGTTCGGTGCGCAGTCGGGCAGAAATGTGTTTCGGTCAGGAGCCACAAGGCCGCGACGCCGGATATTCTGAGGGAGCGCTGAAGTTGTAGCGCCGCGGCGCCGGAAAGCAGGGCCGCGGCACCGTAAGTTCTGTGAGGTGGCGGAAGATTCAGCGCCGCGGCGGGAATTCTGGCGGAAAAACTGAGGAAAATCAGATTTCTTCTTTTAAAAGGCCATGGGAGGGTGACAAGTGTCCCCCCCCCCCCACCATCTGATTTTTGCATGCACTACTTATTGACCAAGTCTTGAAGACTTGGTCATTCTTCAAACTCTCATCTCTCTCTAAAAATAAAGCTCTCCCTTCTCTCTAGAATTTCAAGAAGAAATCTAAGCTTGAGGAAATCTGAAAAAGTGTGGCAAGAAGAAAGCTTGTTGGCTAGCTTGTAGGAGTATTGTGGTGGTGTTCTTGAAAAGGAGGATAGAAAAGTTGTTGGAATAATTTTGGCTAAAGCTCTAAGGTAACCATTCTTCTCTTGTAGCTAGTTATTTGTGTTGCATGTGAAGAAGAAGGAACTTGTAGTAGTAAATAATGCTCTTAGATTCATTGCATGTAAGAAATGTGGTTTGGATATGAAAGAGTTGGATAAGAAGGTTATGTAAGCATGTTGTAGCCTAAATACTACCTTAAACTTATTAAGTTAGTTGTTGTACCTTGTGGGGCAGAATTTTACACATCCAAGTTTAGGTGTGTAATCCCCTTTGAAATGTTTGGATTGTTGGGCCTTAAATGTGACGTTTGGATGTTGAATTCGGCCTTGAAAAAGGTGGCAAAGTATGTAGAAACAAAGGAAATGCTGCCCAATTTTCCATAGGATTTAGTGACTTTGAACTTGGAATATTCTACATTGAAACTAGAGGTTTATAAAAGTATTATGGTCATTATAGGTTGACATACTACGTGCGATATTTTGGACTTAGCAAGTGGATTGACCGAAGAGGTATGTGGAACTTTCCTATCTCTTGAGCATGAATGGTTTTACCTATGTAGTACGATATACGTACAAGGTTTGATATCCCTTACTTGTTTTAAGGATGTCTTGAGTTTTCAAAGTTAAGGGACTTGATGTGTTCAAGTATATGATTCTTGTTTTCCTTTTAAAAGTGTAAGTCCCTTGGGTTTTAGGAAAATGTATTTGACTAAGGTATAACATTAATATAATGGCTTTATGGGAAATTGATTATATTAGCTTTATGAAAGGTTAACAAAGAAAGACTTACTCTAAGTAAAATAAGTTCGGATAAATGATTTGAGGTTGTGAAAGGCAAATTGGTTTTAAGGCATCAATTGCCCAAAAGTTTTATGTGAAAAAGAGTCATTTTAAAAGAGTGGAAGTGTGTAGTACTTTCGGTTAAATCCCCAGACTTTCTCTTATTTATGTTATGTATGATGGCCGGTTGAGCTAGGGTAAGAGTATAAATGAGGGGTAAATCCCCAAGACGTTATACCACCTTATCCAGGGTAAGAGTATAAATGAGGGGTAAATCCCCAAGACGTTATACCACCTTCTCCAGGGTAAGAGTATAAATGAGGGGTAAATTCCCAAGACGTTATACCACCTGCTTCAGGGTAAGAGTATAAATGAGGGGTAAATCCCCAAGACGTTATACCACCTATTCCGTGGATTTGCTACCCACGATGCGAGGAATACCTCATGCGAGTCCGTAGGGCTCATGCGGGTGAAATAGTCCCATGCGGGAAGTCTGACCTACGCGAGGAATACCTCATGCGGTCCACATGACCCGTGCGGGTGAAATAGTCTCGTGAGTAGGAGTGCTTAATGACATCGCGGGCGGATGACCTTGCTTTGACCATGAGCTTCCTATTTTCATGCAGTATTGTATATGTTTGATATTCTCATTATTGGTAAGGCACAGTGTTCTGTAAGTTGATTTTTATACATGTCTCCAGTTATTTTATACTTAGGAGGTATTTTCGATTTTCCGCCGCATACTTAGTACGTATTGCGGTAATCGACTTCTTCCTGGGGCTGCGTTCATGCCGCAGGTAGAGGTAAGCAGGTGGTGGATCCTCATTCTTAGGATCACTGTTCCGGTGTCAAAAGCTTCATTCCTCCGGAAGCTTGCTTTGTTGGTACGGTTCTTCCCTGATGCTATAGGTATTGTGTACATTCGGGGGTATGGCGGGGCCCTGTCCCGCCACAGTTGTTATTCTTAGAGGTTTGTGGTCACGTTTGTGGTTTTGGGTCGTAAGAACAAGTTGTACTTTTGATTAAGTATATTTTTATGGAAGGCAGCCGTATCGGCTTGCCAGTGATGTTTACTTTATACAGGTTATGTGTTATGTATGTTCATTGCTAGTCTACGATGTATACTCGGGTGCCCGCAGGCACTCGCCGCGCCCGGGTCGGGCCGTGACAAAAGTGGTATCAGAGCAGTTAGTCCTCGGAAAGTGTCTACAGACCGTGTCTAGTAGAGTCTTGATTATCGGTGTGTTGTGCACCACATCTATAATCAGGAGGCTGGAGAATATTTAGGATTGGTTTCCATTCTTTTCACTCTAAGATCGTGCAATAGAGCTGTGTTATAGGTTGAACTCCCTCTGATATTTTCCTTTATGTACCAGTTATGCCTCCACGCAAGGCAACCGCGGCCCAGAAGGGAAAGGCAACGGAGGGAGCTGCTAGTAGGACGCGGAGGGTCACGAGGGCACAGGCCCAGTCCTTACCAGAGATGATGTTTCGGGCGGCGAGTTCCACGACGTCGCCAAATTTCAGAGTTCGGCGGCGGCAAGCATCGAGACCGCAGACGAGCCTCCCCCCACAAATGGTGAGTATAGAGATTACGGAGAGCAGATCCGGTTATTGACCAAAGATAGTGGCGGCGGCAGTGAGCAGCAACAACCGTAGAGCCGATGGGCCATTTGATTCAGGATTTCCTGGGTTGTCATCCACCAGATTTCTATGGATCGAGATCTGAGGAGGATCCTCAGGAGTTTGTTCGGCAGTTACAGCGGACTATGCAGGTGCTTAGGGCCTCGGAGACGGAGTCCGTTACGCTAGCCTCTTACCGGTTACGCGATATTGCGTTGAACTGGTTTGAGTCATGGGAGTTGTCGAGAGGTGAGGATGCTCTTCCAGCTGTTTGGGAGGAGTTCACAGAGGCTTTCCTGGATCACTTCTTACCTCCTGAGATGAGGAGAGCCCGCGTAGATAGATTCTTGACCTTGAGGTAGAACGGGAGGACTATCAGGGAGTACAGCCTGGAGTTTGACTCCTTAGCCAGGTATGCGCACACCATTGTAGCAGACATGGCAGACAGGGTTCATAGATATGTGATGGGACTAGACCGTCACATGATTACTGCTTGCTTAGGAGTGCTCTTCAGCCATGGATGGATATTGCCAAGATGCAGGCATATGCGCAGGGGATTGAGGACAGAGAGAAGGAGGATCAGCTAGACTTAGGCCAGCCCAAGAGGGCCAGGACAGCAGGTCTCGTGGCGATTTCGAGGCGGGCCTCGCAGCGAACTAGGTCCACTTTTCACCAAAGACAGAGTGCTCCTTCTCGCCGCGAGGTCTGATCAGCCAGGTCATTCAGGAGCAGGTCAGGGCTCCACGACTTCGGGGTTTCAGGGAAGCAAAGACCGCTACCGATCGAGACCACCCCCATCTCAATGTGCTCGATGCGGTAGGTCTCACCCAGGCGAGTGTCGTGTTCCTTCAGGAGCTTGTTACTCTTGTGGCCAGCAAGGCCATTTGAGGAGAGATTGTCCGTCCAGAGGCGGCGGAAGTGTGATGGTTCAGGCGAGTCGATTGTTGGTGCCGTCTTCGACGGTTATGCGCGCCGGAGCGGGGTGTTCACGGCCGAGCCGCGGCAGGGTCGTGGTAGGGGTCCCGATTCGGTCCTCGAACCGCATTTATGCTATGTCGGCCGTCGGACCGTGAGGCGTCACGGATGTCGCCACAGTACATTATTGGTTTCTTCGCATGATGTATATGCTTTGATAGATCCAGTTCTACCTTGTCCTATATATCTCCTCATATTCTTTGGTAGAATAGGATAGAGCCCGAGTCCATAAAACCTTTTGAGGTGGCTACGCTGATGGTGATTCGGTGGTAGGCGGCGGGTATATAAGGCTTGCCCAGTGACTATAGACAGTCGTCAGACTCTAGCCGACTTGATAGAGTTGGATATGACGGACTTTGATGTAATCATGGGTATGGATTGGCTAGCGTATTGCTATGCCAATGTGGACTGTAGAGAGAGATTAGTTCGGTTCCAGTTTCCTGGTGAGCCGGTTATCGAGTGGAAGGGGAATACTGCATCGCCGAGGGGTAGGTTTATTTCTTACCTCAAGGCTAGGAAGATGGTGCGGAAGGGGTATATCTACCATATGGTTCGGGTATTCGATACTAAGGCTGAGATACCGGACCTTCAGTCAGTTCCGATCGTTAGAGAGTTTTCAGACGTATTCCTAGACGAGCTTCCGGGTATCCCTCCTGAGAGGGAGATTGAGTTTTGCATTGATTTGGCGCCAGACACTCGACCGATATCTATTCCGCCATACAGGATGACACCTGCCGAGTTGAAGGAATTGAAGGACCGTGAAGGACTTCTCGGAGAAAGGCTTTATCAGGCCAAGTGTTTCTCCCTGGGGAGCGCCAGTGTTATTTGTAAAGAAGAAGGATGGGACGTTGCGTATGTGTATTGATTACAGGCAGCTGAACAAGGTAACTATCAAGAACAGATATCCCCTCCCCAGGATTGATGATTTGTTTGACCAGTTGCAGGGTGCAAGGTGTTTTTCCAAGATAGTCCTGCGGTCTGGTTATCATCAGGTGCGAGTTAGAGAGACAGATAACCCAAAAACTGCATTCAGGACCCGGTATGGGCACTATGAGTTCAGGGTGATGTCTTTCGGGTTGATCAACGCCCCAACAGTATTCATGGATTTGATGAATATGGTGTTCAGGCCATTCTTGGATATGTTCGTTATAGTATTCATTGATGATATCCTGGTTTATTCGCGCACAGAGCGGGAACATGCAGATCATTTGAGGACGGTATTGGGAGTCCTCCGAGACCGACAGTTGTATGCCAAGTTCTCGAAATGCGAGTTTTGGTTGGCCTCAGTGGCTTTCTTAGGGCATGTTATCGGGGCCGATGGTATTCGGGTTGATACAGCAAAGATTGAGGCAGTCAAGACTTGGCCCAGACCCACTACACCGACGGAGGTGCGCAGCTTTTTGGGCCTTGCGGGTTATTATCGGAGGTTTGTGGAGAAGTTTGCTTCCATTTCAGCACCTTTGACTAAGCTGACTCAGAAGGCAGCTATGTTCCGGTGGACGGATGCTTGTGAGGAAATTTTCCAGTTACTGAAGGAGAAATTGACGACCGCCCCAGTTCTTACTCTTCCTGAGGGTTTAGACGAATATGTGGTTTATTGTGATGCTTCAGGTGTCGGGCTTGGGTGTGTGCTGATGCAGCACGGCAAGGATATAGCGTACGCATCTCGACAGCTCAGGAAGCATGAGAAGAACTATCCCACACATGACTTAGAATTGGCAGCAGTGATTCATGCCTTGAAGATCTGGAGACATTATTTGTATGGAGTTCATGTGGATATTTACACAGACCACAAGAGTCTCCAGTATATCTTCAGCCAGAGGGAGCTGAACTTGTGGCAGAGACGGTGGTTGGAACTACTTAAGGATTATGATGTTGATATTCTATACCACCCAGGAAAGGCCAATGTAGTTGCAGATGCCCTTAGTCGCAGATCGATGGGTAGTCTGTCTGATGTACCGCCAGAGAGAATGGATATGGTCCGAGAGTTACATCAGCTAGCGAGCCTTGGGGTTCGTTTGGTTGATTCTGATAGTAATGGAGTTCGGGTTCGAGAGTTTGCCGAGTCTTCCATCGTCGAGGAGGTGAAGAGACGACAGTATGAGGATCCGATTATGGTACGGTATCGAGATGCAGCTCTTCAGGAGGAGAAGAGTCTATTTGAGATAGCACCTGATGGGGTGCTAAGATTTGAGGGCCGGTTGTGTGTTCCCGATGTGACAGGACTTCGTCAGCAGATTCTGGGGGAGGCACACAATGCTCGTTATTCTATTCATCCGGGGTCGACTAAGATGTACCATGACCTCAGATGTGTGTACTGGTGGGATGGCCTGAAGAGGGACCTGTCAGGTTTTGTTGCCCAGTGCCCGAATTGTCAGCAGGTCAAGGTTGAGCACCAGAAGCCCGGTGGGCTGTTGCAGGCTATTGATATTCCAATGTGGAAATGGGAGGTGATCAATATGGACTTTATTACAGGGTTACCTCACACTCAGAGGAATCATGATTCTATTTGGGTTATCGTCGACAGGCTGACGAAATCAGCCCATTTTCTTCCAGTCAAGACGACTTTCTCGGCTGAGGATTACTCCAGACTGTATATCAGAGAGATTGTGAGACTGCACGGAGTTCCTATATCGATTATTTCAGACAGAGGATCCCAGTTCACGACTAACTTCTGTAGGTCTTTCCAGAAGGGATTAGGGACACAGGTGAGTCTCAGTACTGCGTTTCACCCTCAGACCGACGGACAGGCCGAACGTACTATCCAGACCCTTGAGGATATGCTGCGGGCTTGTGTTATTAATTTTAGGGGTAGCTGGGAGGATCATTTACCTCTGGTGGAGTTTTCTTATAACAACAACTACCATTCTAGTATTCAGATGGCGCCTTATGAGGCTTTATACAGGAGGAAGTGCAGGTCACCGATAGGTTGGTTTGAGGTGGGAGAAGTTCAGTTGGTCGGGCCAGATTTGATTCAGTAGACAGTGGATAAGGTGGAGCTTATCCAAGAGCGGTTATTGTCAGCTCAGAGTCGACAGAAGTCGTATGCAGATCATCGGCGTCGACACTTGGAGTTTGAGATGGATGATTGGGTTTTCCTGAAGGTATCGCCTATGAAGGGCGTGATGAGATTTGGGAAGAACGGAAAACTTAGCCCAAGGTACATTGGGCCTTATCAGATTGTCCGTAGGGTAGGCAAGGTTTCCTATGAGTTGGATCTGTCGTCCGATCTAGAGGCAGTACATCCAGTTTTCCATGTGTCTATGTTGCGGAAATGTGTTGGAGATCCGTCTAGAGTGCACCCGATTTGAGATGTCCAGGTGACAGAGAAGTTATCGTATGAGGAGAGTCCCATATCGATACTCGATAGTCAGGTGAGGCGACTTCGGACAAAGGACGTGGCTTCCGTCAAGGTCTTATGGCGGAACGAGAACAGGGAAGAGATGACGTGGGAAGCAGAGGATGACATGATGAAGAAGTATCCTCACTTATTCCCTATACCTCCAGGTAACCCACTTTCCTGATTGTTAGTTTTAATTTAGCAATTACGCTTAAGCATTGTTGTGGCATGTGGAGCGTCTTTGATTGCAAAAAGAATAATTAAGAGGGTCTGTGTTGAGATTGTGAATTGAGTGAGCCTAGAAGGAACATTCGGGACGAATGTTTCTAAGGGGGGGGGGGGGGGAGAATGTTACACCCCGTAGTTCAGGTCAAACGTGTGAGAGCGTACGAAAGGGATTAAGACTTAAAATTTTAGAAGGATAGGTTGACGGGTTGTTTCGGACGGGTTTTTGGTCAACTTTGGGGCAGGTTATGACCCGTTACATTGAGAGTTCCTAGGTGTTTCAAAGGCCTAGTGCGTAGTTCGTTGAGTCTAGTTTCCAACGCAACCAACCGTTCGTCGATAGGACATCGGAGTAGAAAGTTATGGGAGTTACAAGTTCGGTGCGCAGTTGGGCAGAAATGTGTTTCGGTAGGGAGCCACAGGGCCGCGGCGCCGGAAGCAGGGCCGCAACGCCGGATATTCTGAGGGAGCGCTGAAGTTGCAGCGCCGCGCCGAAGCGTGGGCGCGCCGAAGTTCTCGCGAGGTGGCGGAAGATTCAGCACGCGCCGAGGCGAATTTCGCGAAAAGCGAGAAATCAGATTTCTTCTTATAAAAGTCCATGGGAGGGTGACAAGTGTCCCCCCCACCCATCTGATTTTTGCATGCACTACTTATTGACCAAGTTTTGAAGACTTGGTCATTCTTCAAACTCTCATCTCTCTCTAAAAATAAAGCTCTCCCTTCTCTCTAGAATTTCAAGAAGAAATCTAAGCTTGAGGAAATCTGAAAAAGTGTGGCAAGAAGAAAGCTTGTTGGCTAGCTTGTAGGAGTATTGTGGTGGTGTTCTTGGAAAGGAGGATAGCAAAGTTGTTGGAATAATTTTGGCTAAAGCTCTAAGGTAACCATTCTTCTCTTGTAGCTAGTTATTTGTGTTGCATGTGAAGAAGAAGGAACTTGTAGTAGTAAATAATGCTCTTAGATTCATTGCATGTAAGAAATGTGGTTTGGATATGAAAGAGTTGGATAAGAAGGTTATGTAAGCATGTTGTAGCCAAAATACTACCTTAAACTTGTTAAGTTAGTTGTTGTACCTTGTGGGGCAGAATTTTACACATCCAAGTTTAGGTGTGCAATCCCCTTTGAAATGTTTGGATTGTTGGGCCTTAAATGTGGCCTTTGGATGTTGAATTCGGCCTTGAAAAAGGTGGCAAAGTATGTAGAAACAAAGGAAATGCTGCCCAATTTTCCATAGGATTTAGTTACTTTGAACTTGGAATATTCTACATTGAAACTAGAGGTTTATAAAAGTATTATGGTCATTATAGGTTGACATACTACGTGCGATATTTTGGACTTAGCAAGTGGATTGACCGAAGAGGTATGTGAAACTTTCCTATCTCTTGAGCATGAATGGTTTTACCTATGTAGTATGATATACGTACAAGGTTTGATATCCCTTACTTGTTTTAAGGATATCTTGAGTTTTCAAAGTTAAGGGACTTGATGTGTTCAAGTATATGATTCTTGTTTTCCTTTTAAAAGTGTAAGTCCCTTGGGTTTTAGGAAAATCTATTTGACTAAGGTATAACATTAATATAATGGCTTTATGGGAAGTTGATTATATTATCTTTATGAAAGGTTAACAAAGAAAGACTTACTCTAAGTAAAATAAGTTCGGATAAATGATTTGAGGTTGTGAAAGGCAAATTGGTTTTAAGGCATCAATTGCCCAAAGGTTTTATGTGAAAAAGAGTCATTTTAAAAGAGTGGAAGTGTGTAGTACTTTGGGTTAAATCCCCGGACTTTCTCTTATTTATGTTATGTATGATGGCCGGTTGAGCTAGGGTAAGAGTATAAATGAGGGGTAAATCCCCAAGACGTTATACCACCTTCTCCAGGGTAAGAATATAAATGAGGGGTAAATCCCCAAGACGTTATACCACCTTCTCCAGGGTAAGAGTATAAATGAGGGGTAAATCCCCAAGACGTTATACCACCTGCTTCAGGGTAAGAGTATAAATGAGGGGTAAATCCCCAAGACGTTATACCACCTATTCCGTGGATTTTCTACCCACGATGCGATGAATACCTCATGCGAGTCCGTAGGGCTCATGCGGGTGAAATAGTCCCACGCGCGAAGTAGTACTATACGCGAGAATACCTCATGCGGGTCCACATGACCCATGCGGGTGAAATAGTCCCAGGAGTAGGAGTGCTTAATGATACTGTGGGGCGGATGACCTTGCTTTGACCATGAGCTTCCTATTTTCATGCAGTATTGTATATGTTTGATATTCTCATTATTGGTAAGGCACAGTGTTCTGTAAGTTGATTTTTATACATGTCTCCAGTTATTTTATACTTAGGAGGTATTTTCAGTATTTTCCAGTTTCGCATACTTAGTACGTATTGTGTACTGACCCCCTTCCTCGGGGGCTGCGTTCATGCCGCAGGTAGAGGTAAGCAGGTGGTGGATCCTTATTCTTAGGATCACTGTTCCGGTGTCAGAAGCTCCATTCCTCCGGAAGCTTGTTTTGTTGGTACGGTTCTTCCCTGATGCTATAGGTATTGTGTACATTCAGGGGTATGGCGGGGCCCTGTCCCGCCACAGTTGTTATTCTTAGAGGTCTGTGGTCACGTTTGTGGTTTTGGGCTGTAAGAACAAGTTGTACTTTTGATTAAGTATATATTATGGAAAGCGCACTTTATCGGCTTGCCAGTGATGTTTACTTTATACAGGTTATGTGTTATGTATGTTCCGCTGCTATTCTCTGATGTATACCTGTCGGGGTGCCCCGGTAGGGCACCCGTTGCGGCCCCGGGGTCGGGTCGTGACAGCCGTACCCCTGATATACCTAGTCATAATGACAAGCTCCGGAACGTTTGAGCCATCTAAAAATGCTGAACAAAGATCCTAAGCACACGGATCCACAACTGAGTACCTAATACCTGCGGACATGAACGCAGCCCCCCGAAGGGCGTCAGTACAACAAGTACTAAGTATGGAACGAAAATAAAGTACAGTAAACAAGATCATAACTGTACAAAAGAATGACAGGGGCAAGTATGAAAATCAAATATCAGATCCTACCGTGCCATATAAAATAAGAGTCAATCAGACCTTGTATCACAAAGACCTATGTACTCATCGTATCCTCAGTATCAGTACTCATCAGAGATGATTATAACAGGCCAAACAAATAACAAGAGACAAGTATAATAATCAATTATCGGTACACTGTGCCTTTTTAAAAGCAGAGTAATGAGAGTAAATTGTTCTATTTCAAAATAGGAGGGTCATGATCAATTTAGGGTCACCCGCCCGTAATATCATTATACAATCCTATTCATGGGACTATTTCACCCGCATGGGACTATTTCACCCGCATGAGTCCTGTGGACTCGCATAGGACTATTTGTCCCGCATAGAACTGTTTCACCCGCATGAGACTATTTCACTCGCATAGGCCCTATGGACCCGCAATGAGCATATACACAATACTCGCATCGTGGAGAACAAATCCACGGAATGATGGCATAGGAGTTGAACCCGCACCATGGAGAGCAATTTTATGAAATGTATAATAACCCGGGAAATTGAACCCGTAATGAACAACACAAGGTTGTCGGCCCTTTAACGAGGGACGTGGTGATGTGAGAATATAACACTTGCACGAAAGGCTATCATGAGCAAACATATGAAAGTTACAATTGTCACGCCCCGAACCCCGGGCCCGCGACTGGTGCCCTACCTGGGCACCCTTCTACCCGTACAACACAAGTAAACCGCGAAAGATAAATAACACTCATTTTTTTAAACAAAGGCAAAACCGACAAGGCTGTCATAATATACATAACACCCGAATGGGTCTACAACCATACAACAATGTAAATACTACTCACGCCAGTCCAGCCCACATATGAATACATACCTCTAATAGTTTGGACAATTACTATGATGGGACAAGGCCCCGCTATACCCATAACTGTACAAGACTCTAATACAAACTCCGTACCAACATGACAAGACTCCGGAGTAGTGGAGTTGTCTCACTGAAAGTCGAGTGGAGATCCTAATCTCGCGGATCACCCAACTGAGTACCTATTACCTGCGGACATGAACGCAGCCCCTCGAAGGGGGTCAGTACAACAAGTACTAAGTATGGAACGGAAATAAAGTACAACAAATAAGATCATAACTGTACAAAGGAATGACAGGGGCAAGTATGAAAATCAAATACCAGATCCTACCGTGTCATATAAAATCGGTAACGAACCTTGTATCATCAGTACATCAGAATAATCGCATCACTTTCAAATATGAAAGTCATGTCAAATTCCGGGACACCTATCCTCAGCATATAATATCACAGAAGCATGCTCGTGGAATACAATATCACTGTCATCACGTAACAAGTATAATATACAACGATCATCAGATAAGCATGCCCGTGGAATTCCCACATCACTGTCGGCATGTAATAAGTATAACAATCAACTACCAGTACACTGCGCCTTTTTAACAATGAGAGTAATAAGAGTAAACTTTACCGTTTTAAAATAGGAAGCTTATGATTAATTTAGGGCCGCCCGCCCGTAGTATCATTATGCAATCCTATTCAAGGGACTATTTCACCCGCAGAGGTCTTGTGGACCCGCAATAGAGCAATTTGCCCCGCATAGGACTATTTCACCCGCATAGGTCTTGTGGACCCGCAATAGAGCAATTTGCCCCGCATAGGACTATTTCACCTGCATAGGACTATTTCACCCGCATAGGCCCTATGGACCCGCAATGAGCATATACGCCATACTCGCATCGTGGAGAGCAAATCCACGGATATGTAATGTCCCGGGGATTGACCCCGCAATAAATAATATAACACTTTCACTACTGGCTATCATGAACAACATATGCAAGTTAAGTAATCTTTAACTCTCATTAGATCCAAGTGAATGAACCACCATTTTAGACGACCAATGCAATATCATATCTTTTATTTTAAAACAACCAAGGCAAATAACATGCCTTCCTTTTAAAATAAAAAAGACAATACCATGCCTTCATTTCTAAATAACCAAGATAATACTATGCCTTCCTTTCTAAAATGACCAAGACAATAGCATCATGCGAGGTACGACATGTCCCGACCCATTTTTGGGACTTGGTGCAAATATAAAGGACTGTACATATATAGCTATCACAAGAAACTAAGTACCATTTAAATCATCTTCAAGACTCATTAGCACAAATAGAATGAACTATCATTTTTAGAGAAACCCAGACACTACCAAGTCTTTCATTTTATAACACCAAGGCACTATCACATAGTTCATTAAGGATTAAGATTCATTACAACAATGTACTTCCGCCGTACATTCACTTTATAAACTCTAGGAACTTTCATTTCATGTACTATATTAAGGACTTAATCATGGACATTCTCACATAATTTCCTTATAACCTTTTATACTATCTCTTGACTTTCCACAAACTGTTATAACCAACTTCCCATAAAGTCGTTATAACATCTTTCATTTTAGAAAACTAAAGCACTACCACATCTTTCCTTTTTATAAAACCAAGGTATTGTCATGTCATATAATATTAGGGAATGAAACCCAAAGTACTATGTACATCTATTCTTTATACAAAGAATCACATCATGCAATATAAGGGAGTTAAACCCAAAAATACTATGTACATTCACCGTACATATCATGTAATATTATTATGGAGTTAAACCCAAAAGTATTATGTACATTCACCGTACATTCTTTCCTTTCTAAGACCCCAAGATTCTAACACCCGTAGTATCAAGACACCTCCACTTTCTAAATTCAAGTTAAGTGTACGTTTAACTTCAAGTAACCTATTATTTTAATCATCAAGTCAATTGTACTCACTAGGGTCGATACCGTGGCATTGAAACACCACCCCGCCCCATGACTAACCTCGACCCCCCCTTCAAAAGAGGCAGCGTCACGGACCTGCATGTTACACCCCGTAGTTCAGGTCATGCTTATGAGAACGTACGAAAGGAGTTAAGATTTAAATTTTTGAATGATGGGTTGACGGACTGTTTCGGACAAATTTTTAGTCAACTTTGGGGCGGTTTATGCCTAGTTACCTTAGGAGTTCCTAGGAGTTTCAAAGGCCTAGTGTGTAGTTCGTTGAGTCTAATTCCCAACGCAACAAACCGTTCGTCGATAGGGTATCGGAGTAGAAAGTTATGGAAGTTACAAGTTCAGTGCGCAATCGAGCAGAAAAGAATTTTCGGTCAGGGGCTGCAGCGCCGCGGCGCCGGATGCAGGGCCGCGGCGCCGGATATGCTGAAATTCTCTGAAGTTGCAGCGCCGCGGCGCCGGAATGCAGGGCCGCGGCGCCAGAAGTACTGAAAATTCTCGGAGGTTTCAGCGCCGCGGCGCCGGCTGCAGGGCCGCGGCGCCGAGGCGGGATTTTTGCGAAAACTGGGAGAAAAATCAGATATGTTCTTTTAAAAGGCCATGGGAGGGTGACAAGTGTCCCTCCCATCTGAGTTAGTGGAAATGCTATTTATTTGACCAAGTATTGTCATTCTTCCAAAAACATTCTTCTCTCTAAAAATCTCTCTTCCTTCTCTCTAAAAATTCCTCTCCCTTCTCTCTAGAAATTCAAGAAGAAGGCAAGGCCTAGAGAAATTTCGAAAAGGTGGCAAGAAGGAAACTTGTTGATAAGCTTGTAGGAGGTTTGTGGAGGTGATTGTGGAAAGAAGGCAAGTGAAATTTGTTGGACTAATTTGGGGTAAGCTCTAAGGTAATAATCCTTTCTCTTTTGCTAGTAAATTGTGTTGCATGTGTGGAAGAAAGGACTTGTAGTTGTCAATATTTCTCTTAGATATATTGCATGTAGGAAATACAATTTGGATTTGAAAGGATTGGATAAGGGTGATATGTGAACATGTTATAGCCAAGATAATACCTTAAACTTATTGGATTGTTTATTTTGTATTGTGGGGCAGAATTTTACGCGTCCAAGTTAGGCGTGTAATCCCCTTGTATTGCTGAATTGTTGGGCCTTAAATGTGGCGTTTAGTAGTTGATATCGGACCTTGAAAAGGTGGAAAAGTATGTAGAAACAAAGGAAGTATTGTCCATTTTTTCGTAGAATAAGGGGCTTTTCAATTAGAATGTTCTACATTGAAGCTAGAAGCTAATGAACGTATTATGGTCATTATAGGTTAACATACTACGTGCGGTATATTGGACTTGCGAGTGGACTGACCCGAAGAGGTACGTGGAACTTTTCCTATCTCTTGAGCATGAATAATTGCACTTATATAGTACGGTAGACGTACAAGACTTTGATATCCCTTCCTTGTTTTAAGAATTGCCAAGTTGGGTGAGTAAGGGGATTAACTCACTTCTTTAAAAGTATTAAGGATGTCCTAAGTTTTCAAAGATAAGGGACTTGAAGTGTTTTAAGTATATGATATTTGTTTCGTTTTAAAAGTATAAGTCCCTTGGATATAGGGAAATGTATTTGACTAATGTATAAAGTTAATATAACGACTTTATGGGAAGTTAGTTATATTAGCTTTATGGAAGGTTAACAAAAGAAAGAATTACTCTAAATAAAATACGTACGGATAAATGATTTGAATTTATGGAAGGCAAATTGATTTTAAGGCATCAATTGCCAAAGGTTTTAAAAGAAATGAAGTCACTTGATTTAGAAGTCTGTTATATTTCTAAAAGGAAATGTGACTTGTCTTGAAAAGTAGTCGTAACTTGATACTACGATTATTAGTATCTTGGAAGTTTTATATAAAAAAGGAGTAATTCTTAGAAGGTTAGAGGTACGTGGTACTTGGGTTGAATTCCCGGATTTTCTCTTAAGTGACATGTTAGTGCCTTAAGTAAACTAAAATGAGAGGATATATTAATAATGTTATTAAGAAGTTAGGGGATTTCTTAACTTGCTTATGTTATGATAAGCCGGTAGCGCTTATGTTATGTATGATAGCCACAGTTAGGTTATGTATTATTACTGGTAGACCCGTTACTACTTATTCCATGGATTTGCTACCCATGATGCGAGTGCGGCGTTTGTACTCATCATGGCCCACCGCCCGTGCGGTGAAATAGTCCCATGCGGGTGAAATAGTCCCATGCGAGGCGGATGACCTCATGCGGGTCCACAGGACCTATGCGGGTGAAATAGTCCCAGGAGTAGGATTTCTTAATGATACTACGGGCGGGTGACCCTGTTTTGATCATGAGCCTCCTATTTTTATGCAGTAAAGTTTATACTTGTTACTCTCATTGTTAGTAAGGCACAGTGTACTGTAGTTTGATTATCATCCATGTCTCCAGCTTTATTTAGACTTATGATATAATTACAGTATTTTCCAGTTTTACATACTTGGTACATATTGTGTACTGACCCCCTTCCTCGGGGGCTGCGTTCATGCCGCAGGAAAGGGTAAGCAGGTGGTGGATCCTCATTCTTAGGATCTTTGATCAGGTGTCAGAAGCTCCATTTCTCCGGAGGCTTGACTTTTGGTACGGTTCTCCCTGATGTTGTAGATATTATGTACATTCAGGGGTATGACGGGGCCCTGTTCCGTCATAGTTGTTACAACTCTTAGAGGCCTGTAGTCCTGTTATAAATTGGGTTGTAAAGGATGTAACTGTTCAGTTTTTGTTATATTTATATTTACGGAAATGTAGCCATTTTGGGTTAGCCTGTTTCATATTTTTATATTGTTTCTTGTTTATGAGTTTACTTCCGCTGGTTTTCTATGAGGTTGTATCACAAGGGTGCCCGGGGTAAGTGATGCGCGAAAAGATGCACACACTTTAACGCAAGTGCACGTTATCGTGACAAGTAATATAGTCCTGGTAAGACCGAATATCGTCCACAAGGATTAGGGTTCAAGTACCAACTATCTATCTTTTGGTATCTATTTGGCAATTGATATTTGGATTTGTTGTTTATAACTAAGAATTATAAAACTATTTTAACTAATGAGTTTACTTCAGATGTGATGGGAATAGGGCTTTCATGTCTCCTCAACTATCCGCTTATGTTATTTATTAATACAACGAATTATGGTCTTCTTCTCTCGGAGCTAGCAGGTTTACGAAATCGTTTTATATTCCCGTTAAGGATATATAAACACTCAACCTCAAAGATTGCACCTTACCTACCTTTCTGATAAGGATAACTCTATAGGAGGATTAAGAACAAAACCTAGTTAACCGTCACGCACTACGCGCAAAAATTAGGGTTTTAAGCCTCTCATTAACGCTACATAAATAATTGAGGTATTTTCATCCTCAATCCAAGAATGTCTACCCAACTTACAGCATATTCACAATCTCTCCTTTCGAAGTAAATTAGAAATCATATAAGGATAATTATTTGTCAATTAATTACCAAGCACTCAACGCAATTATTGGATAAATCTCTCAAAGAAGAATAATAACCATAAACATGTATTAATTCATAACATAAGTTTCTAGTGAATCAACATGGAAAGCCCTATAAGAGAATTAGTTCCTAGCCATAGATATGACAAGAACTAATTCAAAGTTCATCATGCAAAAACTGAAATAAAAGAAAAGAAAAGAAAATACTTAAGAATGAGTCTCCAAGCCAAGCATCCAAGAGTTATGTTGTGGAATATTTACAAGATGGATTGGTGGAAGGATGGATGTAGAATGGTGAATGGTGGAATGGAGAATGAATAATTCTTCTAATGATGTAGAGTATTTATAGCCAAAGAATCCTTTTGGTGAAGGGTTAGGGATTTGTAGGAAAGGAAAAGTTATTAGAATCCTTTTAGTTAAGGGTTTTAAGGTAGGAAAAGTTATCCCTTTAGGTAGGAAAAGTTATCTCTTTAGGTAGGAAAAGTAATCCCTTTAGGATTCTGAAAACATGTCAAATTCGGCCCAGACTTCATAAATCCCGCGGCGCCCGCAGATCGGCGCCATGAGCTGAAATTCAGCAACTCTGGACTTTCAAGATTTCAGCCGCGGCCGCTGCCAGCGCCGCGTTCGGTGACGTTTTGAGTGGATTACATTTCGTCGTCATTTTTCCGTCCGACTTACCTGATCTCTCTATAATTCCTGGAACTTCTTAGACTTCATTTCTTGGCCCTTTTTGTGTGCAATTCCATCTCATTTATGCTCATTTCATCTCCTTTTCGTCATTTCTCCATTTCTGACCGCTGTGACACAAAAGAAAGGAAAACGACCCTAATACTATACTAACCATAAATAAAATGAGTAAAATACTAATTAAAAATGACTCAAAAGTGTATATAAAATACACCGATAAAATACCCCCAAACTTAACCTTTGCTCGCCCTCGAGCAAAGACCAAAAGAAAGAAATACAGACTCGAGGAAAACGAAAAATAAAAGACTCAATGACATTGATCACTTTGCTGCATTGGTGCTACTTGGAAAAAAAACATGAAGATTAGTAGAATAATATGCAGGAACATATAGCATGACATTTCAGCATTCTAAACACATTAAGCTAGATATTTCGCAAACTCATTTTTATCATGCTTAATGGAAGTCAAATACTGAATCATGCATGTTAATTTCAAAATTCCTATCGCATGTTTACTTGCTATTCTCCACTAATCATGGCTATGCATCTAAGATATCTTCAGGACTTTTAAGGGTTGTAATGTAGGCTTAGGCACGGGTAGGTAAAAATAGGCATTTAGGCTCATTTTTGTGTACCATAAGCTCTTTAGCTTTTCAATTTTTCCCTTTTCTTTTGATTCTTTCCTTCACTTCAATTCTATCTTTCCCCTCTTTTGTTTTGGGCGAGTGAAGTGTATTATCATAACAAGCACCCCCAAACTTAGGTTTTTGCCTCTTTCTTATTACTTTTTCATTGGGGTGCATCAAACTTATTCACTCTTTTTGTCTCTTTTTTTAACACAATTTATTCCAACTATTTCACATTTTTACTTATGGCACAATTGTAGGAATATATGGTGTCAAAGAAAAAGTTTCATGTTTTTAGGCTCAATGGGGCTGACTAGGGATATTTTTAAAGTCAGTGATAGAAAAGAGTGGTAAGAATTGGCTAAGAAAGAAATGCCTGAGTCATCTCCCTAACATGCATATCCTAACTATTTCGCCTCAAATAGCAAGCAATCATAACACATAGGTTTTAATCTTTTAACAATGCACAAATCAAGCAAGATACTCCCAATAGACAGATTTCATGAGTTTTTGGCATATCTAACCTAAGTGTTTAGATGGTTGCTTCTAATTCCATTACATTATTCAACCTTACTTCACTAGGCAATTCAAGTAACTACAGCATGCATGATCTTAAAAAAAAAAAGAATTATGACTCAAAAATACACAAAACAATTCAACAAGACTCAAAAACAATAAAACATCCCCCCAAACTTAAATCACACATTGTCCCCAATGTGTGCAAGACTCAAAAAAAAAATTAGTGACAACTTACTGACACAACACAGCGGTCATAACGCAGATCTAGGAGGAAGAATTCTGGAATTTGCAAATATGGTCCTTCAAGTTCCGCACGCGGCCTGAGATTCAGCGCGCGGCCGCTAAGTACGGTGGCTCTCTGGAGTTCCGGCCATGCTCGATTCAGCTGCCGCGACGATCGCTTTCCTTTTTTCAGCGTTTTTGCTCCTTTTTCCTCGGTTTTAGCTTTCAGTCCACCTGTCATCCAACAACACAAAACAAGAACCCAAGACCGTGAGACTGTTCAAGACAAAATAAAATAAAATAAAGACAGAAATTAAAATAACATAATTAAAAACATTGGGTTGCCTCCCAACAAACGTTGTCTTTAACGTCTTTTAGCCGGACGCAATTAACCTTTACGAGTGCCCATTGGATCCTTCTGCGAACTGCTTGCAATCCGCAGAGTTATTGTTGCAGGTCTCACTTCAACTACAACAATTGCTTCAAACAAGGGCCTCAAATATACGATTATCCCCCAAGTACACAAGACATGCTTGTCGTTTAGGCTCTCTCTAATGTAGGGATCAGTGAGATTCCTAACATCTCTCAACTCTAGGGGGTGCCCTTGATGGTATGGACTTCCTGTTTGGGGGTCAACATTGACAGCTGGTGGTGTTTCTTCTGCAATAGGTACGAGAAAAAGATTTTCCAAGGAATCCAAGAAGGTGAATAATTGGATCTCTGCAATCTTTTCCTTCTCTACACCAACTATCTCGCCAGATTCCTCAATAGTTGGGTGTGGTTCAGGCTCCTCAATTTGCTTGCCACCTCCCACAGGTGCAGATTGCTTTTCTTGCATTTCGCTGTTCAAAATGACTGCGAGTTCTCCTATTTGCAGTTCCAACTTTCTGAGGGACTCTCTTGTCTCAGCCATAAACTGAGTCTGACACTTGGCGAACATAAGTATGTCTGCCTGCAACTCATTTCGATCTTCCTCTGACATCTGTGGGTTAAGCTGTTGTTGATGACCCCACTGTTTCTGATAGTAGTAGTCCATGTGTCCTGATTTTATTATATATATTTTATTTTATTTTTCATTTTTTTTTCCGAATTTAACCTGCAAAATAAGACAAACAAAAAAAAGGTGATAAAAAGATGCTCGCAGAACAAGTTAGAAACTTGTTCTTGGAGCAAAAAAACAAATAAAAATAAAAACAGAAATAAAACCAAATTAGAAATTAAAAATAGATAAAATTGATATTGAACTATGCCTAATCCCCGGCAACGGCGCCAAAAACTTGATGCGCGAAAAGATGCACACACTTTAACGCAAGTGCACGTTATCGTGACAAGTAATATAGTCCTAGTAAGACCGAATATCGTCCACAAGGATTAGGGTTCAAGTACCAACTATCTATCTTTTGGTATCTATTTGGCAATTGATATTTGGATTTGTTGTTTATAACTAAGAATTATAAAACTATTTTAACTAATGAGTTTACTTCAGATGTGATGGGAATAGGGCTTCCATGTCTCCTCAACTATCCGCTTATGTTATTTATTAATACAACGAATTATGGTCTTCTTCTCTCGGAGCTAGCAGGTTTACGAAATCGTTTTATATTCCCGTTAAGGATATATAAACACTCAACCCCAGTATTGCACCTTACCTACCTTTCGGTGATAAGGATAACTCTATAGAAGGATTAAGAACAAAAACCTAGTTAACCGTCACGCACCATGCGCAAAATTAGGGTTTTTAAGCCTCTCATTAACGCTACATAAATAATTGAGGTATTTTCATCCTCAATCCAAGAATGTCTACCCAACTTACAGCATATTCACAATCTCTCCTTTCGAAGTAAATTAGAAATCATATAAGGATAATTAGTTGTCAATTAATTACCAAGCATTCAACGCAATTATTGGATAAATCTCTCAAAGAAGAATAATAACCATAAACATGTATTAATTCATAACATAAGTTTCTAGTGAATCAACATGGAAAGCCCTATAAGAGAATTAGTTCCTAGCCATAGATATGACAAGAACTAATTCAAAGTTCATCATGCAAAAACTGAAATAAAAGAAAAGAAAAGAAAATACTTAAGAATGAGTCTCCAAGCCAAGCATCCAAGAGTTGTGTTGTGGAATATTTACAAGATGGATTGGTGGAAGGATGGATGTAGAATGGTGAATGGTGGAATGGAGAATGAATAATTCTTTGAATGATGTAGAGTATTTATAGCCAAAGAATCCTTTTGGTGAAGGGTTAGGGATTTGTAGGAAAGGAAAAGTTATTAGAATCCTTTTAGGTAAGGGTTTTAAGGTAGGAAAAGTTATCCCTTTAGGTAGGAAAAGTAATCCCTTTAGGATTCTGAAAACATGTAAAATTCGGCCCAGACTTCATAAATCCCGCGTCGGGCATGCCTCGCAGATCGGCGCGCTGGCGTCGCAGACCTGGCGCGCCATGAGCCTGAAATTCAGCAACTCTGACTTTCAAGATTTGCGGGCGCGCGCTGCCAGCGCCGCGGCTCTGGTGACGTTTTTCAGGTGGATTCTGTTTCGTCGTCATTTTTCCGTCCGGACTTCGTCGGATCTCCTCTATAATTCCCGGAACTTCTTAGACTTCATTTCTTGGCTCTTTTTGTGTGAAATTCCATCTCATTTATGCTCATTTCATCTCCTTTTTGTCATTTCTCCATTTCTGACCGCTGTGACACAAACGAAAGGAAAACGACCCTAATACTATACTAAACATAAATAAAATGAGTAAAATACTAATTAAAAATGACTCAAAAAGTTTATATAAAATACACCGATCAGTAAGGCACCAGTCACAGGCCCGAGGTCGGGTCGTGACAAAAGTGGTATCAGAACAGTTAATCATCGAAAAGTGTCTACAGGTCATATCTAGTAGAGTCTTGATTATCGGTGTGTTGTGCACCACATCTATAATCATGAGGCTACATGATATTTAGGATTGGTTTCTATTCTTTCACTCTAAGATCGTACAATAGAGCTATGTTATAGGTTGAACTCCCTCTGACATATTTTTATGTATCAGTTATGCCTCTACGCAAGGCAACCGCGCCCGTATGGCGGCAAGGCAAATGAGGAGCCGCTAGTAGACGCAGAGGGTTACGAGGGCACAGCCCGCCTTTACCGAGGTGATGTTTCGGACGGCGAGTTCCACGACGTCGCCAAATTTCAAATAGAGTTCGGAGCGAGCAGCGCCATCGAGATCGTGGTACCGAGCCTCGCCATACGTACCGAGAGCAGAGGATATGGGCTACAAGGAGATGGCCCAGTTATTAGCCAGGATCGTGGCAAGGCAGGAGGATAGACGGGAGACAGCGGTTCCGGTTGTACCTATAATTCACCCCAGATCTGATAGCTTGAGACTTTGGGACTTTTTGAGTTGCAGCCCACCAGAGTTATATGGGTCGAGGCCTGAGGATGATCCTCAGGAGTTTATCCGACAGTTACAGCGGATCATGAGAGTGATCAAGGCCTCGGAGACAGAGTCGGTAGTATTGGGTTCACATCGGCTGTGTGATCCGCAGCTTGATCGTTTGATTCACGGAACTATCCTGGGAGCATGCGCTCCTGTTTGGGACGAGTTCTCAGAGGCGTTTCTTAGCCATTTCTTGCCTCCGCAGATGAGGAGAGCTCGGGCTGATAGATTTCTGACGTTGAGACAGAGCGGGCGGACGGTCCGGGAGTACAACGTAGAGTTTTACTCGTTGGCTCGGTACTTCCCCGCTTTAGTGGCAGACATGGAGGACAGAGTGCACCGCTATGTCACAGGGCTCGATGATTACTTAGCAGAGGGTTGTACGGGAGTAGCTCTTCAGCCAGGCATGGATATTTCCCGCATGCAGGCTTATGCACTTGGGTGTGAGGAACGTAGGGGCCGACGGATTGATAGATATCAACATAAGATGGCCAGGACAGCAGGGTCCTCTGGTAGTTTTCGAGGCAGACAACCTCAGCAGCAGACCGGATTTGCACCTCAGCCGGTTCAGAGCGCTCCTCCACCGTCTTCCGGACGTCCAGGGTATTCAGAGTGATGGGCCTGTGGCTTCGGGTTCCCAGAGGAACCAGAGTTCCAGTCAGACGAGGCCACCTATGCCTCGGTGTGGTCGATGTGGTTATTACCATCGTGGGGGGTGTTGTGTTCCTCCAGGAGCTTCTTACTCTTGTGGCCAGCAGGGCCATTTGAAGAGAGATTGTCCGACCAGAGGCGGTGGGAGTGTTATGGTTCAGCCGACAGGGTCAGTTGCTGGATCTTCGTCTTCGGTGGTCATGCGCCCCGGAGGGCAGGGTGTTCACGGACCAGCAGGCCGCGACAGGGGTCGTGGTGGGGGTCCCAGTTCCAGCGGTCCTCAGAACCGCATTTATGCTATGTCCAGCCGTCCGTGACCGCGAGGCGTCACGGATGTCGCCACAGTACATTATTGGTTTCATGTTGTGATGTATATGCTTTGATAGATCCAGTTCTACCTTGTCCTATATATCTCCTCATACATCGTAAATAGGATAAAGCTCGAGTCCATAAAACCTTTTGAGGTGGCTACGCGATGGTGATTCGGTGGTAGCCGAAAGGTATATAAGGCTTGCCGATGACTATATACAGTCGTCAGACCCTAGCTGACTTGATAGAGTTGGATATGACGGACTTTGATGTGATTATGGGTATGGATTGGCTAGCGTCCTGCTATGCCAATGTGGATTATAGAGAGAGATTGGTACGGTTCCAGTTTCCTGGGGAGCCGGTTATCGAGTGGAAGGGGAATACTGCGTCGCCGAGGGGTAGGTTTATTTCTTACCTCAAGGCTAGGAAGATGGTGCGGAAGGGGTATATCTATCATATGGTTCGGGTATTCGACATCGAGGTCGAGATACCGCACCTTCATCGGCCCGATTGTTAGAGAGTTTTCAGACGTATTCTCAGACGATCTCCCGGGTATCCCTCCTGAGAGGGAGATTGAGTTTTGAATTGATATGTCGCCAGACACTCGACCTATATCTATTCCACCATACAGGATGACATCTGCTGAGTTGAGGGAATTGAAAGACCAGCTGAAGGATTTTCTGGAAAAAGGCTTTATCATGCCTAGTGTTTCTCCCTGGGGAGCGCCAGTTTTATTTGTAAAGAAGAAGGATGGGACACTGCGTATGTGTGTGGATTACAGGCAACTGAATAAGGTAACTATCAAGAACAGATACCCCCTCCCCAGGATTGATGATTTGTTTGACCAGCTGCAGGGTGCGAGGTGTTTTTCCAAGATAGACCTGCGGTCTGGTTATCACCAGGTGCGGGTTAGAGAGGCAGATATCCCAAAGACTGCATTCAGGACCCGGTATGGGCACTATGAGTTCAGGGTAATGTCCTTCGGGTTGACCAACGCCCCAACAATATTCATGGATTTGATGAACCGGGTGTTCAAGCCAGTCTTGGATATGTTCGTTATAGTATTCATTGATGATATCCTGGTTTATTCGCGCACGGAGCAGGAGCATGCAGATCATTTGAGGACGGTATCGAGTCCTCGGACCGCAATTGTATGCCAAGTTTTCAAATGCGAGTTTTGGCTTCAGCGCCTTCTTAGGGCATGTTATCGGGGCCGATGGTATTCGGTTGATACAAAGAAAGATTGAGGCGATCAAGACTTGGCCTAGACCCACTACACCGACGGCGCGCAGCCTTTGGGCCTCATGGGTTATTATCTGAGATTCAGGAGAAGTTTGCTTCCATTTCAAAGACCTTTGACTAGGCTAACCTGCAGCGGTATGTTCCAGACGGATTCTTGTGAGGAGAGCTTCCGCCATCGAAGAGAAATTGACGACCGCCCCAGTTCTTACTCTTCCAGAGGGTTTAGACGGATATGTGGTTTATTGTGATGTGTCGGTGTCGGGCTTGGGTGTGTGCTGATGCAGCACGGCAAAGTTATAGCTTACGCATCTCGACAACTCAGGAAGCATGAGAAGAACTATCTCACACATGACTTAGAGTTGGCAGCAGTGATTCATGCCTTGAAGATCTGGAGACATTATTTGTATGGAGTTCATGTGGATATTTACACAGACCACAAGAGCCTCCAGTATATCTTCAGCCAGAGGGAGCTGAACTTGCGGCAGAGACGGTGGTTAGAGCTACTTAAGGATTATGATGTCGATATCCTATACCACCCAGGGAAGGCCAATATAGTTGCAGATGCCCTTAGTCGCAGATCGATGGGTAGTCTGTCAGATGTGCAGCTAGAGAAAAGGGGCATGGTCCGCGAGTTACATCAGCTAGCGAGCCTTGGGGTTCGTTTGGTTGGTTCTGATAGTAGTGGGGTTCGGGTTCGAGAGGTTGCCGAGTCTTCCATCATCGAGGAGGTGAAGAGGCGACAGTATGAGGATCCGATTATGGTACGGTATCGAGATACGGCTCTTCGGGAGGAGAAGAGTCTATTTGAGGTAGCACCTGATGGGGTGCTAAGATTTGAGGGCAGGTTATATGTACCCGATGTAGTAGGACTTCGTCAGCAGATTCTGGGGGAGGCACATAGTTCTCGTTACTCTATTCATCCAGGATCGACTAAGATATACCATGACCTCAGGTGTATATATTGGTGGGATGGCCTGAAGAGGGACGTGGCGGAGTTTATGGAGCAGTGTCCGAATTGTCAGCAGGTCAAGGTGGAGCACCAGAAGCCTGGTGGGTTGTTGCAGATGATAGAGATTCCAACATGTAAGTGAGAGCTGATCAATATAGACTTTATTACAGGGTTACCTCACACTCAGAGGAAGTATGATTCCCTCTGGGTTATTGTCGACAGGCTGACGAAATCAGCCCACTTTCTTCCAGTCAGGATGACTTTTTCGGTCGAGGATTATGCTAGATTGTATATCAGAGAGATTGAGAGACTGCACGGAGTGCCTATATCGATCATTTTAGGCAGGGGGGCCCAGTTCTCGGCTAACTTCTGGAGGTCTTTCCAGAAGGGATTAGGGACACAGGTGAGTCTCGATCGCTGCTTCACCTCGTGACCGACGGGCAGGCCGATCGTACTATCCAGACGCTTAAGGATATGCTACGGGCCTGTGTTATTGATTTCATGGGTAGCTGGGAGGATCATCTACCTCTTGTAGAGTTTGCGTATAATAACAGCTACCATTATAGTATCCAGATGGCGCCTTATGAGGCCTTATACGGGAGGAAGTGCAGGTCGCCGATAGGCTGGTTTGATGTGGGCAAAGTTCAGTTAGTCGGGCCAGACTTGATTCAGCAGGCAGTGGATAAGGTGAAGCTTATCCAGGAGCGGTTATTGTCAGCTCAGAGTCGACAGAAGTCGTATGCAGATCATCGGCGTCGGCACTTGGAGTTTGAGGTGGATGATTGGGTCTTCCTGAAGGTATCACCCATGAAGGGCGTGATGAGATTTGGGAAGAAGGGGAAACTTAGCCCAAGGTATATTGGGCCTTACCAGATTATCCGTAGGGTAGGAAAGGTTGCCTATGAGTTGGATCTATCGTCCGACCTGGAGGCAGTACATCCAGTTTTTCATGTGTCTATGTTGCGAAAGTGTATTGGAGATCCATCTAGAGTTCACCCGATTTGTGATGTCCAAGTGATAGAGGGGTTATCATATGAGGAGAGTCCCATGGCGATATTCGATCGTCATGTTAGGCGACTACGAACAAAGGATGTGGCTTCCGTCAAGGTCTTATGGCGGAACGAGAACAGGGAAGAAATGACATGGGAAGCAGAAGAGGACATGATGAAGAAGTATCCTCACTTGTTCCCTACACCTCCAGGTAACCCACTTTCCTGCTTGTTAGTTTTTAATTTGGCATTTATGCTTAAGTATTGTTGTGGCCGTGTAGAGCATTTTTTTTGCAAGAAGATTAGTTAAAAGGGTCTATGTCGATATTGTGATTTGAGTAAGCTTAGAAGGAACATTCGGGACGAATGTTTCTAAGGGGGGGGGGGGGGGGAATGTTACACCCCGTAGTTCAGGTCATGCGTATGAGAACGTACGAAAGGAGTTAAGATTTAAATTTTTGAATGATGGGTTGACGGAATGTTTCGGACAGATTTTTAGTCAACTTTGGGGCGGTTTATGCCCAGTTACCTTAGGAGTTCCTAGGAGTTTCAAAGGCCTAGTGTGTATTTCGTTGAGTCTAATTCCCAATGCAACAAACCGTTCGTCGATAGGGTATCGAAGTAGAAAGTTATGGAAGTTACAAGTTCAGTGCGCAATCGAGCAGAAAAGAATTTTCGGTCAGGGGCTGCAGCGCCACGGCGCCGGATGCAGGGCCGCGGCGCGGGATATGCTAAAATTCTCTGAAGTTGCAGCGCCGAATGCGTGGCCGCGCACCTAAGTACTGAAAATTCGGAGGTTTCAGCACGCGCCGAGGCGGATTTTTAAGTAAAACCGGGAAAAATCAGATATTTTCTTTTAAAAGACCATGGGAGGGTGACAAGTGTCCCTCCCATCTGAGTTAGTGGAAATGCTATTTATTTGACCAAGTCTTGAAGACTTGGTCATTCTTCTCTCTAAAAATCTCTCTTCCTTCTCTCTAAAAATTCATCTCCCTTCTCTCTAGAAATTCAAGAAGAAGCCAAGGCCTAGAGAAATTTCGAAAAGGTGGCAAGAAGGAAACTTGTTGACAAGCTTGTAGGAGGTTTATGGAGGTGATTGTGGAAAGAAGGCAAGTGAAATTTGTTGGACTAATTTGGGGTAAGCTCTAAGGTAACAATCCTTTCTCTTTTGTTAGTAAATTGTGTTGCATGTGTGGAAGAAAGGACTTGTAGTATCAATATTGCTCTTAGATATATTGCATGTAGGAAATACAATTTGGATTTGAAAGGATTGGATAAGGGTGATATGTGAACATGTTATAGCCAAGATAATACCTTAAACTTATTGGATTGTTTATTTTGCATTGTGGGGCAGAATTTTACACGTCCAAGTTAGGCGTGTAATCCCCCTGTATTGTTGAATTGTTGGGCCTTAAATGTGGCGTTTATTAGTTGATATCGGACCTTGAAAAGGTGGAAAAGTATGTAGAAACAAAGGAAGTGTTGTCCATTTTTCCGTAGAATAATGGGCTTTTCAATTAGAATGTTCTACGTTGAAGCTAGAAGCTAATGAACGTATTATGGTCATTATAGGTTAACATACTACGTGCGGTATATCGACTCATGAGGACTGACCCGAAGAGGTACGTGGAACTTTCCTATCTCTTGAGCATGAATAATTGCACTTATATAGTACGGTAGACGTACAAGACTTTGATATCCCTTGCTTGTTTTAAGAATTGCCAAGTTGGGTGAGTAAGGGGATTAACTCACTTCTTTAAAAGTATTAAGGATGTCCTAAGTTTTCAAAGATAAGGGACTTGAAGTGTTTTAAGTATATGATACTTGTTTCGTTTTAAAAGTATAAGTCCCTTGGATATAGGGAAATGTATTTGACTAATGTATAAAGTTAATATAACGACTTTATGGGAAGTTGGTTATATTAGCTTTATGGAAGGTTAACAAAAGAAAGAATTACTCTAAGTAAAATAAGTACGGATAAATGATTTGAATTTATGGAAGGCAAATTGATTTTAAGGCATCAATTGCCAAAGGTTTTAAAAGAAATGAAGTCACTTGATTTAGAAGCCTATTATATTTCTAAAAGGAAATGTGACTTGTCTTGAAAAGTAGTTGTAACTTGATACTACGATTATTAGTATCTTGGAAGTTTTATATAAAAAGGAGTCATTCTTAGAAGGTTAGAGGTACGTGGTACTTGGGTTGAATTCCCGGATTTTCTCTTAAGTGACATGTTAGTGCCTTAAGTAAACTAAAATGAGAGGATATATTAATAATGTTATTAAGAAGTTAGGGGATTTCTTAACTTGCTTATGTTATGATAAGCCGGTAGCGCTTATGTTATGTATGATAGCCGCTTGTGCTAGGTTATGTATTATTACGGGGTAGACCCCGGGTTACTACTTATTCCATAGATTTGCTACCCATGATGCGAGTGCGGCGTTTAGATTTCATCATGGCCCACCGCCCATGCGTGAAATAGTCCCACGCGAGGCGGATGACCTCACGCGGGTCCACAGACCTATGCGGGTGAAATAGTCCCGCGAGTAGGATTGCTTAATGATACTACGGGTGACCGCTTTGATCACGAGCCTCCTATTTTTACGCAAAGAAAGTTTATACTTGTTACTCTCATTGTTAGTAAGGCACATGGTAATCGTAGTTTGATTATCATCCATGTCTCCACTTTTATTTAGACTTATGATATAATTACGATTTTCCGCTTTACATACTTGGTACATATCAGGTAATCGACCCCCTTCCTGGCCGCGTCATGCCGCAGAAAGGGTAAGAGCGTGGATCCTCATTCTTAGGATCTTTGATCAGGTGTCAGAAGCTCCATTTATCCGGAGGCTTGACTTTTGGTACGGTTCTCCCTGATGTTGTAGATATTATGTACATTCAGGGGTATGACGGGGCCCTGTCCCGTCATAGTTGTTACAACTCTTAGAGGCATGTAGTCCTGTTATAAATTAGGTTGTAAAGGATGTAACTGTTCAGTTTTTGTTATATTTATATTTACGGAAAGGTAGCCATTTTGGGTTAGCCTGTTTCATATTTTTATATTGTTTCTTGTTTATGAGTTTACTCACGGTTTTCTCGAGGTCAGTATCACGGGTGCCCGGTAGGCACCGCCACGCCCGAGGTCGGGTCGTGACACTGCACTAGGGCGCCGCGGTGCCGGAACATCTGCAGTCCTCTTAAGTTGCCGAGCCACGGCCCTGACACTTGGCGTCGCGGCCCTGTACCCAAAATCTACATTTTCGCATTATCACTTAGTCTCTTTTCATGTCAAGGACTCATTCTTTCCTATTACGTTACTCATATCTCTTTAAAATCAAGTAAGCTTTGTACTTATCAAATCAAGTACTATAATGAATCCGATTTTATTTAAAACTTGTACGTTCATCGTGCGCTCGTTTTTATAAAAGTCATGCTCAAAAGAAGGTAGAAGAAGTTCCACATACACTAACTTTCATTTAGAAATCCCATGGTACTATCACGTCGTGCATCAATTATAGGGCAAGTATACTTCAAGAAACAATCATGCCGATAGAAGGAAGGAGTTCACATACCTCATTGGCGACTAACCCATACGACAAGTAGTAATACGCTCCAATGTACTTCAACCTTATCGTCTATTCCACATTCCAAGTAGAATATGCTACACGTAGTACTTCAACCTATAATGATGATAGCACTTCTATCAATATCATATTTACTAGTATAAGACTTATACCAAATAATGGCCCTCTTATTCTACGGAAAATTGGACAGCACTTCCTTTGTTTCTACGTACTTTTCCACCTTTTCCAAGGCCCGAATTCATCAAGAAACAAGCCCCCTTTAAGGCGCGACCAACAGTTAACCAAAGGGGATTACACGCCTAACTGGACGTGTAAAATTCAGCCCCTTAATCTACCAAAACAGTCCATCAAAACGACACAACGACGTCTAACAGTTTTAGGCAGTTTTCATCCAACAACAACTACGACAATCCAAAGTCCTTTTCCTTAATTCCTTTTAATCCAATTCATATTCCAACATGTTATATAAGTTATATAAACTATCAACAACAATATTTACTTCATTATATAACATGTACCAAGTGTAAATAACCAACGAAATCCGAAAACCTCAAAATTAGTCTAGCTCTCGGCCAAGCCTTAAAACATTGTCCAAACACTTTTTAATCCTCATTATTTTTAGTACAAGTTCATCCATACATTATAACAATAAGTAATATCCACTTACTTTAAAAGAAGAAGGACTTTTACCTCATTTTGTGCCCAAAAACGCCCCAAAACAGTCCGGTCTTTATTGGTCCGCAGTTTTCGTTTCGCTCCACTTCTTCAAGTTCCAATCACATATATGTGACCCCTATGAGCTTATACACAACTTCACTTTGTATTTCACTTCCAAAAAGTCGACGGAACCTTAGGATTTTCCCTTCACCATTCTCGGTCCAACCAAGGTTTCAAGGGCTTGGAGAGTTAACTTGGCTTAGAACCTAATCAATGAGCTTAATCCAAGAGGATTAGTGATTCTTGAACTTCACTTTTGGTCTTAGGGATTTTCAAAAATTAGGAGAGAAATGGAGAGAAGATGAAGTCTCAAAGTCTTGAGATTGAACTTGTGAGCTAAGTCTTCAAGACTTATCCAATATGAAGCCAAGTGTAATGACAAGTGGAGGGGACATATGTCACCCTCCCATTGGTCTAAATAAGTCTTCCCAAAAATAAATATCTCAAGACTTGGAAAATATCTAATTTCTCGGAGGGTCCCGCGAAATTGTGTAATTCTCGGCGGACCCCATATTATTAGTCCCGAGTCTTCACCCTAATATTCTAAGCTCGCGTCTCAAATTTGGAACGAATCCGACCCCTCGTGAAGAAATTACGGCGTCACGTTCGTTGTGACCAAATTTGCTCTAAATCGAAAATGTAACTACACCTTCTTTCCAACTTTCAAATCCTATATTCTTAGTCACGTTCTCACTTACGTGTCGTGGGGTTACGGGGTGTAACAACAATCTTTTGACTCTCATTAGAACAAAATATAATGTACTCGAGACAATACCATGCCTTCCTTTTCGGAATTTCCAAGACAAATACCATGCTTTCCTTTCTAGAATTAATAAGACAATATCATGCCTTCCTTTCTAGAATAAACCAAGACAATATCATGTCTTCCTTTCTAAAATAAACCAAGACAATACCATGCCTTCCTTTCTAGAATAAACCAAGACACTAACAAGTCTTTCATTTTATAACACCAAGGCACTATCACATACTTCACTAAGGATTAAGATCCATTACAATAATGTACGTCCGCCGTACATTCACTTTATAAACTCAAGGCATTTTCATTTTATGTACTATATTACAAATTTAATCATGGACATTCTCACATGATTTCCTTATAACATTTTAAACCATCTCTTGACTTTCCATAAAACTGTAATAACAAACTTTCCATAAAGCCGTTATAACAACTTTCATTTTAGAAAACGAAAGCACCATCGCATTTTCCTTTTAAACAAACCAATGCATTATCGTGTGATGTAACATTAGGGAAATGAACCCAAAGTACTATGTACATCCATTCTTTACAAGAAGACTCAAATCATGTAATGTTAGGGAAATAAACCCAAAAGTTCTATGTACATCTATTCTTTATAAAAAGAATCATTTCATGCAATATTAAGGAGTTGAACCCCAAAAGTACTATGTACATCTATTCTTTATAAAAAGAATCATTTCATGCAATATTAGGGAGTTGAACCCCAAAAGTACTATGTACATTCACCGTACATATCATGTAATATTAGGGAGTTGAACCCAAAAGTACTTTCACTATTAAAAAAAACCAAGTTACTTATCTTTTAAACTCAAGTAACTTATACCTTTAAATCAAGTTACTTCTTCTTTCAAAATCAAGTAACCCATACCTTTAAATCAAGTTACTTCTTATTTCAAAATCAAGTCATTTATTCTCTTTAAATCAATCAAGTAACTTATACCTTTAAATCAAGTTACTTCTTCTTTCAAAATCAAGTAACCCATACCTTTAAATCAAGTTACTTCTTCTTTCAAAATCAAGTCATTTATTCTCTTTAAATCAATCAAGTAACTTATACCTTTAAATCAAGTTACTTGTACTCTTTAAATCAAGTAACATATACTTTTCAAATCAAATTACTACACTTTCGAAAATCAAGTCTCATGTACTTTCGAAAATCAAGTCTCATATACTTTTAATACTTATAGGAGCCGTGAATAGGTTATACTCGTTTATAACGATCTTGTTAAAACAACCATGATCTAGAAAATGTAATACAATTTTGTCTTATCTTAGTTTCTATGCAGATGGAGAATTCTACTCATTTCAATATAATTGATTGTCGATACATTTTCATTAACGCTGCAATGGCTTGTTCGATACCTATTCTCATTAGTGTAGTAAATTAGCAAGGTCAACTCGACTCCAATACTTTCTAACGACTCTTACCAACATCCCCCATAAGACTTGGTAAGAACTTAAGAATATTTTAGACATGCCTTTTAGCATAAAATCAATAACATGAATACTTCCTAATGACAAGACAAGTATACTTCAAGAAAACAAGTCATGTATACTCTAAATAACAATGCAAGTATACTTCAAGAAATAAGTCATGTATACTCCAATAATAAGGCAAGTATACCTCAAGAATAAGTCATGTCGATAGAAGAAAGAAGTTCACATACCTCGTTGACGACTAATCAACACGACAAGTAGCAATACGCTCCAATGTACTTCAACCTTATCGGCTATTCCTCAAGCCAAGTAGACTATGCTACACGTAGTACTTCAACCTAAAATGACAATAACACTTCTATCAACTTCAAGCTTACTAGTGTAAGACTTATACCAAATAATTGTCCTCTTATTCTACGGGAATTTGGGTAGCACTTCATTTGTTTCTACGTACTTTTTCACCTTTTCCAAGTCCCGAATTCATCAACCAACAAGCCACATTTAAGACACAACCAACAATTAACCAAAGGGGATTACACACCTAACTTGACATGTAAAATTATGTCCCACAATTTATACAAAACAGTCCGCAAAACAGTCCATAAAATAGTCCACTAAACAGTCCATAATAAACCAACATTAAGGGTACAATGTGAAGCCTTTAACACCCTTATTCCTTAGGACTTTCATTAGCCATTTACTACATTAATCATGCATGTTGGGGCTGATTTTCTAGCATATATACACCACTAAACAGTCCATAAAAATGAAATCACAACGTCTAACAGTTTTGGGCAGTACCGACTTTCGTCTCTGTTCGACCAGTCGGTCTCACAGTCAGCGCTGGGGGAGAGTCGAAATGAATTGTTTCTCATAACATAAATAGTCAGATTGTATTTTCTTTGTCTGCTCCTCCCCAAAAAAATAAGCCCTTCTTTGGTCTCTGGTTTGATGGTTGTACGTGCTAAAAATCCGGTACATTCTGTTTTGTTTCTCATCCCAGTGTTTTCGACCAACAACTACTACAATCCGATAACTCTTTCCTTAGTCCTCTTTATTCCAATTCGAGTTCCAAAACTTCTATATAAGTTATAACAACTTATTAACAACAATATTAATCCATTATAACATGTAATAGGTGAAGATAACAACAACAATAATCAACGAATTCCATTAACACCAAATCTGTCCCAAATCGGCCAAGACACCAAAAGTGGTCCAAATACTTTTAATCTTCGTTCTTTTTCGTACAAGCTCATCTATACATATCAACAATAAGTAATATCCAATTACTTTAAAAGAAGAAGGACTTTTACCTCATTTTGTGCCCAAAAATGCCCCAAAATAGTCCGATCTTTATTGGTCCGCAATTTTCGTTTCGCTCCACTTCTTCAAGTTCCAATCACATATATGAATCTACCACAATCTTATAGCCAACTTCTCTTTGTATTTCACTCCCAAAAGGTGGATAGAACTTAGGGTTTGGTTAGCCTCATTCTCGGCCCAAACAACCCTTTCAAGGTTAGGATGTAAATCTTGGCTTAGCACTTGGTTTAGGAGCTAATCTTGGAGAAAGAAACCAACTAATCTTTGTTGTTCTTGGTTATGGAGGATTTTCGATTTTTGAGCTCAAAGGAGAGAAAGATGAGAGCTTATTTGGCTAAGTGTTAAGTGATCCAAGTCTTGCAAGACTTGGATAAATACAAGTGTAATTGTCAAGTGGAGTGGGTCCCACATACCCACTTGTCCTCAAAAAATCTTAGAGACTTGTCATCTTAAAAGACCAAGTGGACGGGTGACATGTGTCGCCCTTCGATTGGTCCAAATTATTTCTTCCCTCAAAATATCTATTTTTGGCCAGAATATCTCTATTTATTGTGGGCCCCACAAAAACGTAAAATTCTCCGATGGGCCCCACATGACCAAATTCGAGACTTGAAAATTCAAAACCTCAATATACTCTACTAAATAGGGTGAAACTTTGTAATTCGTCATCTTAGCCAGGTACACGATCTCCTTTGAATACTTACGCTGACATAAGAACATGGGGTTGGCAGACCTGGTCACTGATATCCCCAAAAAATAACTCAGCTTCCTCAAATCAGTCCTTGCAAATTCGGACTTAAGCAAGGCAATAATCTCATTTTTCAACCCGTCGGAGGAGGAAATAAGAACAATATCATCCACATAAAGTAATAAGTAAGCAGTACTACTACCTCGATGAAAAATGAAGAGTGATGTATCACTCTTGCTGCATACAAATCAAATATGCAAGATATAACTATCAAAGTGATCATACCACGCACGGGGGGGGGGGGTGTTGTTTCATGTCATATAGTGACTTACGGAGACGACACACATAGTGAGGAACTGCTGGATGAGTGAACACTGGTGGCTGATGCATGTAGATTGTCTCTCTCAGATTCTCATGTAAGAATGCATTCTTCACATCAAGCTGATGGATCGGTCAGTGTTTGCCCATGGCAATGCTCAAAATTGTGCGAATGTTAGCCGGTTTGAAAATCGGGCTGAAGGTCTCACCACAATCAATGCCTCCTGCTAATTTGTGTCATTGGCCACAAGTCGTGCCTTATACCTATAAAGATCTCCACTGTCTCTGAATTTGTGATGAAATAGCCACAGACAACGAATCACATTCACTCCCTCAGGTCTAGGTACTAGATCTCATGTGTACTATTTAGTTAAAGCATTGAATTCCTCAGATATAGCCGCATTCCAATTAGGGTCTTGTTTGGACAATATAGGGTTCTTGGGAATTGGAGAAATTGTTTGGGCAGACAAGTTAAATTGGACTTTGGGTTTGAAGATTCCAAGCTTGGCACGAGTTTTCATTGGGTGAGTGGGGACATTTGTGGGCTGCAAAGTCTGAGTGGTGGTATCCGAAATAGAAGGCATTGTCGGGTAAGGGGAAGGAGGGGCGGTTAATAGCCGCGCGCAAGATCGATCGTGGTCGCGATGACCGATTGACAAATCATCTTCGAAATCGCACCGCAAGACTGGGTCGTGGCGTTGTCGATGGACAGTGTTCTTTGGAAATTTGGCGCCACGGCGCCCCATTAATGGGTCGCGGCGCTGACAACGGGACATATGTGAGTTGTTCAAGAATAATGGAAGAGATGACAGGCTCGTCAAGAAAAAAGTAATCCGATTTTTGGAACTTTTTAAGATTCGAAAACGGGAATGTGGTCTCGTCGAATGTGACTTGACGAGATATGTGAATTTGACGAGTGAACAATTCATAGCATAGATAGCCCTTATGGTTCGGCGGGAAGCCTAGGTAGACACATGGAGTGGACCGAAGAGCTAGTTTGTGATGGGCAGTAGAGACAAGGTTAGGATAGCAGAGACAACCGAATATCCGGAGATGATCATAAGATGGGGCTCTATGATAGAGGATTTCGGTAGGGGTCATATTGTGAAGAGTGTTGGTCGGGAGAATATTGAGAACGTATTTTGACATTTTAGCAGCATATACCCAGAAGGACGGAGGTAGGGAGACATGAATCAATAGAGTGCGAATCATATTGTTAATGGTGCAGATGATTCTTTCAGCTTTACCGTTTTGAGGGGAGGTGTGTGAGCAGGAGAAGCGAAAAACTATGTCATTATTAGTACAAAAACGGTGAAACATAGAGTTGTTGAATTCACGACTATTATCGCACTGAAAAGATTTTATACATTTTTCAAACTGTGTTTGAATGAATGATCGAAACTCAAGAAATTTGGCAAACACTTATTATTACGTCAGCAATGTCAATTTAGTGTCCACATACATATTACGTCAGGAATATTAGAGTCCACATCAATTGAACACATGATCAAAAGAATTTTAAAACAAGTAATGGTACTTAAAATGATAATATTTGTCTAAAAATCATAAATAAATAAAAAGACTTGATACTATTTAAACATTATAATAATATTTTAATGCATCATATGAGAGTCCATGTGAATTGAACACATGGTCAAAAGAATTTTAAATTAATATTTATCTAAAAAGTCATAAATAAAGTAAATAAAAAGATTTGATGTTATTTAAACATTATAATAACACTTTAATACATTATATTCGAGTATCCATCCATTAAACACGTGATCAAAAGAGTTTTAGGAAAAGTAATGGTAATCATAACACTAGTATTCAATTAGTGTGACAACAAGTTATTGTCCTAAAAGTCCAACCTTGTTCTAAGGATAATCATTACTTGTGCTTAAACTCTTTGGTTCATGTGTTCAATTGATGTGGACTATAATATGATGTATTAAAGTGTTATTATAATGATTAAATAGTATCAAGTTTTTTATTTTATTTTATTTATTTATGACTTTAAAGATAAATATTGACTTTTTAAGTATCATTAATTATCCTAAAACTCTTTTGATGTTCAATGGATGGAAACTCTCACATGATATATTAAAGTGTTATTATAATGATATATTATTTTGTATTTTATTTTATTTATATTTTTTTTTTGATAAATATTGGCCTTTTAAGTACCATTACTTGTCCTAAAACTCTTTTGACCGTGTGTTCCATGGATAAGCACTCTCATATGATGTATTAAAGTGTTATATAATATTTAAATAGTGGCATGTCCTTTTATTTATTTTGTTTTATTTATTTATGTATTTTTAGATAAATAATGTCTCTGATCTATATATAACATGTGGATAATTATTGATCATGCGTGAAGTCGAGCCTAAATGATAACTGTTAGTTATTGACGACGGTCAATTTATGGTATACCTATCCACAGTCCCTTAGATTTGTACAATTTGGAATTGGGGGTTGGGGTTTAGGATTTCGGGTTTGGCGTTTGGGGTTTAGGTTTGAATTTTATTTTTTAAATTTTTTCTGTTAGATTAGTGCATATTCAGCATGCTTCACATTCCAACAGTCGCATTTAGTTCTGTAGTTTATCATCGACCAAAAATTATCTAAAATTATCCTAAGCAGTGAGTTATTATAGAGAAAGGTGGTTTATTTCCGATTTGACTTATAATTAACGCAATACACTTAACTTTATTTCGACTAACAGACCATAGATTTTTGTACAAAAGTAATGACATAAAAAATTCTAAAATTTATAACTGTAACAATACATCATTTCATATATAAAATTGACCCGAAGTTCAAACTCCTCCATTATCTTTTTTCTTGATCAAACTCTTCCATTATCTCTCTTCTTGATCAAACTCGTTCATTCTCTTTTCATAAATAAAAATTTTACAAAAAAAAATACATAAAACAATAGTTTATTAGGGGGCAGGAATACAATGGTCTGATCATCAGCTCTTTCCTGAGCCTTTCAAAGATTACACGTAGAAAATGTGCATTTTCATCAGTTGTATGTGATCTACGTGCAAACAGTAGAGTAATGTGGACCAATCATAATATAAAAATAATAATAATTGACAATGAGTCTATTAATTAATTAACCAACAAAAAGGCTAAAGTTTCAAGTCTAGTAATAGACCAAGATGAATTTGTAAAAATAAAAACAACAAAAAAGAACGATCGAAGCAAGCAAAATAAGTAGAAATAAAACATATTTTAATAAAAAAAGGTAAGTTTAAAAAATTTGAAAAAACCCAGAACTTTATGAACACTAAAATTTATCAAATTCGAAATAAATAGAAATTTTTATATAGGCAATACGTAGCTCAAAATATTTCAAAATTGATGCAAAATAAATTAACATGCCCGAAAATGACGATTGGAGAGCTTCTGAGCTCTGGAGAGAAGCAAAATAGAATGAAAATTTTGCATTTATTGAATTATTAGTTGATTGTTTATAATATTCTATAAATGCACCCCTAGAGTTTACGTGGTTATTAATGATGTGACAATTAATATTATAACGTAGCTCTTAAACTGCCTCGACTAATGATCATCGAAAATGGGATATCGATGATATGTGATATGTCGACATGTGGTATGCATCATATCCTTAGGGGATGTAGTATGTCTCATTTACTACGAGTTATGGCAACTCATGATGGACGCATGGATACTTGTTGAAGTATTGGTATACCCTGCTGATGAACTGTTTTGTTATATGTCTAAAATGTCATCGGCGTGTGGGAGATAGAAGTCCTTAGACTTGAGGTCGATACAACCTTGTTTACGGAGTAATGTACTTTGATCCTGTCCTAATCTCAAATGCCTTATAGGTTGAGACGCGGCTTGTTTTGGGTACATTACAAAGTAGATTAAATATGGTAGTTGAGCCAAGATTGAGATTCATTCCTCGAATGTATCTTCGAGAGAACACTCAGATTCGCATATGGTATTAGGTTGACTAAGTCGTTAGCCAACGCAATGGACATGTCTTTGATATGGTCCTATTGTCAACTAATATAGATGAGAAATAATGATCAAGCTATTTGGATAGACACTTGATAAATTCTAAGCGTGATTGAGTGTGTCGTGAATGAAAGGATTTATCTTCCCACATAGAGGTTCAGTTCACAGGTTACGTGTAACTATACTTTACATATTGAGTCCGTCTTCCGACGCAATCTAGGAGTTCCGTGAATACCCTAATGTTATTAGTGTCGATATGTAAAGGCCTGAAGGGTAACACTAAGTCAAATGTTCCGTCGATTCAAGAATGTAATATTAGAGAATATATATATATGTTCGGTTGATGATCGAGACATTACAAAGAAATGAAAACAAGGCAAAAAATGGGACAGGGCCGCGATGTCATGGATGCGCGTCAAGCGCCGCGACGCTGATGCGCGTCTAGTGGGTCCGAATGTTGGCCCAATCTGCTGAGGTTTTAATGGACTAGCCCATTTGGGAGACCCTAGTTGTCCTCTTCAGCTATAAATAAGAGGGTTCCCTTCATATTTCTTATGTCACGACCCGACCCCGGGTCCGCGACTGGTGCCCTACCTGGGCACCCCTTACAGGTATACATCAGAGAATAGCAGCGGAACATACATAAACTCGTAAAATACTTAGACAGTAAATATCAACAGGCTAGCCGATAAGGCCACCTTCCGTGAAATATACATAACAAAAAAAACAGTTACATATTTGTTCTTACAACCCAATCCACAAGATATGACTACAGACCTCTAAGAATAACAACTGTGACGGGACAGGGCCCCGTCATACCCCTGAATGTACATAAATCTATAACATCAGGGAAACCGTACCAAAAGACAAGCTTCTGGAGGAATGGAGCCTGCTGACAACTGATCAGTGATCCTAAGAGTGAAGATCCACAATTTGCTTACCCCTACCTGCGGCATGAACGCAACCCCACGAGGAAAGGGGGTCAGTACACAATATGTACCAAGTATGTAAAACTGGAAATACTGTAATTTACATCATTAAGTCTAAAATAAAGCTAGAGACATGTATGATAATCAAATTAACAGTATACTGTGCCTTACTATCAATGAGAGTAATCAAAATATACATTTCCGGTACTTAAAATAGGAAGCCCGTGATTAACCTAGGACCATCCGCCCGTAGTATTATCACGCAATCATACTCCTGGGACTATTTCACCCGCATAGGCCGTGTGGACCCGCATGAGGTAACTTCCTCGCATAGGACTGGTCCGCCCCGCATAGGACTATTTCACTCGCATGAGCCCTACAGACTCGCATGAGGTATTCCTCGCATCGTGGGGAGCAAATCCACGGAATATGCAAATGCAATAAGTCCGGGGAATGACCCCGTAATGAACAATATATCACAAGTTCAACCGGCTATTATAAATAACATAAACAAGTTAAGAAACCCCTTAACTTCTCATTTGACTTAATTAGCATATACTCTCATTTCTTTTAACTTAAGGCACAATCGTATCATGAACGATCTGGGAATTTAACCCCAAGTACTATGTACTTCTATTCTTTTAAAATGACTATTTTTCATATAAAACTCCAAGATACTAATAACCGTAGTATCAAGTCATATCTACTTTTCAAGACAAGTCACAATACCTTTTAGAAATACATTTATAGGCTTCTAAACCAAGTGACCTTTTACTTTAAAACTTTAAGCAATTGATGCCTTTAAATCAATTTGTCTTTCTTATTTCAATTCATTTATCTTTATTTACATCACTAGTGTAAACCATTCTTTTAACTTTCCATAAAGTTATTATAACCAACTTCCCATAAAGTCGTTATACTAACTTTATGCTTTAGACACTAAGGCATTTTTATCCTTTTAAAAACAAGTGAGTTAATTCTCTAACTAAACCAACTTGAACATTCTTAAAACAAGTCAAGGATACCAAATGAAACTGAATTCATTTTAAATCTCGTACATCTACCGTACTTATACATTGATAACTATTCATGCTCAAGAGATAAGAAAAGTTCCACATACCTCTTCGGTTCAATGCACTTGCTAAGTCCAATATGTCGTACGTAGTATGTCAACCTATAATGACCATAATACATCTATTAACTTCTAGCTTCAAACGTAGAATATTCTAAGTGTAAAGTCACTTAATTCTACGGAAAATCGGACAACACTTCCTTTGTTTCTACGTACTTTTCCACCTTTTTCAAGGCCCGAAATCAATAATCAAATGCCACATTTAAGGCTCAACACATCAACCAATCAAAGGGGATTATACGCCTTACAGGACGTATAAAATTCTGCCCCACAATTTATATAAAACAGTCCAATATTAAATGTCATTTTCGACTACAATATACAACCACATACAATCCTTTCCAATTCCTTTTCAATCCATATTATCGTTCTCACATGTTATATAGTCGCAACCAATCTCAACAACTATAATCCCTTATTTAAATAGCATGTGATGATTATAACTATCGACCAATTTGTATTGTACTTTTAATGGCTAATAAGCTCGTGTTCGGATTTAGGCTCCCAATATTCTATAACACTTATCAACTTCATTGTATAATTCACATGATCAATTATCAACTATTACATGTATCCTAATTTACTTCCAAGAGAAGATGGAATTTTACCTTTAGGATTTCGCCCACTGTAGCCCTTTTTCCGCAACTCCTTTTCACGTCAAAATCACCCACACGAACTCTCTACAAGTTTATCAACATATTATCTTCTTGCCGCCCTTCCAATAATTCCATGAAGGCTTAGGGTTTTGTAGAATTTTAGAGAAAGAGAAGGGAAATTTCTAGTTGGATGGAGTCTTTCAAATGACCAAGTCTGCAAGACTTGGTCATAATATAGGACCTTTCTTGGTGTACAAGTTGGGAGGGACACTTGTCGCCCTCCCATAAGCCTTTACACAAATATCTTCTGATTTTTACCCATTTTCCACAAAAAATCCCGCCTCGGCGCCGCGGCCCTGCAGTCGGCGCCGTGGCGCTGCAACTTCAGAAAGTTTCAGGGCTTACGGCGCCGCGGCCCTGCAGCCGGCGCCGTGGCGTTGTGACGTCTGACTGAAACATTTTTCCTTCTCTTCTGCCAGCTGACTTCTAACGTCCATAATTCTTTGCTCCGATGTCCTATCGACGAGAGGTTTGTTGCATTGGAAACTAGACTCAACGAACTTCATATTAGGCTTTTGAAACACCTAAAAATGCTTAATATATTGGGATATATGGTACTCCAAAGTTGACTAAAAATCTGCCTAAAAACATTTTTGCCAACTTATCTTTCCAAATTCAAATCTTATTTCCTTTCGTACGTTCTCATCTCATTCTCTTGAAATTACGGGGCGTAACATCTTACACCCCAAAACCAAGAGAGTATTTTCTTCTAAGACTCTGCTGGAATTCTTAGCATTCTAAGAGTTATAAATTACATCAAAGTTTCAGAACTTGCAAATCGAGGAACATTTGCGTGCACACCCTCGGCGTACACAAAAGCTTGAAGATTCTGAGATTGCTACAAAATCTAAGTCTTCGTTCAAAGTATTACATTTTACTATGTGCTTTACATTATATAATCATACTACAGTTGGACCGCCATGTCGGGTTTGAAACATAAATTTTCAAATTTCGCTGCGTGTACGAACCAGATAAAACACCTACACTTTTACCACCTCATGCATTGGTGGATTCAACATTCTATGATGTTCTACGCTTGGTGAACTATCCTCATCAAGCTAGATTTTATGCTCACATATTCTGAAGTGTCTCTCCTGAATATCAACTATGGTCCAACTAATAGCTCGTCTGTAATTCTGCAACACTTCTAATACCCTCTTCACATGCACTTCACTCAACAATGTAGAAAGAATGATGGGTAAAGTGTTGTTCGGACAAAAAAAATCATACCTCAGATGAGATGGAAGTTGCTTTAGCTCCAATTTCGGTGGTTCAATAATGGACAGTTTGGCCGGAGGAGTCCCTGATTCTCTAGATCAAGAGAAAGTGTCTTCGGTTGATAATTATAGAAACCAATCCTACCAGTGAATTCAGAGTATCTACATACCCCTCCATATCATCACCATCAAAATTCACCAAAATAGTAGCTAGAGCTTTTCTTAGACATTATTATTCCATCTTGAAGTCGACAACCTCTTCAATCACATCCACTGAATCAATAACTGAAATACTCACATAATTAATCGGCAACTTCGTATCTTTGCTCGCTTGGTGATGGAACTCCAACACTTGGGTTGAACAAAAAAGGCCCAATCTTTCACTATTCAGGAGTAAGGGAATGCAAACGCGATCTAAATAAGACGCCCTGGAATTCCATTATGTAGGGAAGGAGGACCTATTGAATAAGTCTCCAATCAATCGTAGGCGGGTGAGAAAATTGATTTGCCTCTTTCATTTAGTGTTCATTATCGAATCGGACGCTTGACCCCCGCCCCCAACTAGGGGGAAGTCACACTTTAACTTTCTGCTTTGACCTAGGCCTCACATCGATCGTTCTATCCACTGAACTCATCAATCAACCTCTCGTTATTTTCCGAGTCCATGAGTGACCTTTCAGTAGCAAGAAAATGTCGACCCAATATGATCGGAATTTCTTTGTCAACAGCACAATCAAGGATCACAAAATCTGTCAGAAGAAAGAAGTCACTAACACGAACAAGTACATCATCAACCACCCTCACCAGTCTCTTTATTGATCGATCATCCATCTACAACCTCATACTAGTCGGCCTCGGCATACCTAACCCCGAGTTCTTGTATATAGCAAGTGACATTAAGTTAATACTAGTGTTACACCCCGTAGTTCAGGTCATGCGCATGAGAACGTACGAAAGCACGTAAGACTTAAAATTTTCAAAAGATAGGTTGACGGATTGTTCCGGATGGGTTTTAGTCAACTTTGAGGCGGGTTATGACCCGGTACATTGAGAGTTCCTAAGTGTTTCAAAGGCCCAGGGCGTAGTTCGTCGAGTCTAGATTCCAACGCAACCAACCGTTCGTCGAAAGGACGTCGGAGTAGAAAGTTATGAGAATTAAAAGTTCAGTGCGCAGTCGGACATAAATGTGTTTCGGACAAAGGCGACAGGGCCGCGGCGCCGGATGCAGGGCCGCGGCGCCGAAAGTGTTGAGGGGCCGCTGAAGTTGCAGCCGCGCTGGGAGCGAACGCAGCCACGGAAGTTCGCAGAAGTTGCGAGGTTCAGGCCGCGCGCGGAAGCCGCGCCGAGGCGGATTTTGGGCGGAAAAACTTAAAAAGTCGATTTTTCTTTTAAAAGACCTTGGGAGGGTGACAAGTGTCCCCCCATCTGATTTCTTGCATGAATATATTGACCAAGTCTTGAAGACTTGGTCATCTTCCAAATTCTCTCTCTCTAAAGCTTAAGCTCCCACTTCTCTCTAAAATCCCAAGAGACATTCTAGCCTTAGGAAAAATCTGAAAAAGTAAAAGAAAGAGGGAAGCTTGTGGCTAGCTTGTGAAGGTTGTTGTGGTGGTGTTCTTGATAAGGAAGCTAGCAAGTGGTTGGAAAAGTTTGGCTAAAGCTTTAAGGTAACATTTCTTCCTTTAGAATTAGCTTCTAGTGTTGCATGTTAAGAAGGAAGAACTTGTGGTAGTAAATAATGCTCTTAGACTCATTGCATGTAAGAACTATGGTTTGAATGTGTTACACCCCGTATTTACAGGATATGTTTTAAGAACGTACGTAAGAACTCACATTGTTAAGATTTGAGACTTGTAAAAATTTATCGGAAATTTGAAATTTGTCGGAAAACGAATTATCATGATTTAACGGGAGGCGACACGTGTCACCCCCCCCCCTTTATGGACATGGACGAAATTGCATGGGTGGAATGGTCATTTGACCATAATATATGATGAAGTCTTGCAAGGCTTAGAGCTTGACAACATTGACCAAGTCAATGACCCCACTTAGCTTGATATTTAATTGAAATGCATCCAAGCCACCCATTTGTTTTAATCTTGACCCTTCCTTGTGTTATTTAAGTATACTAGTAGCAAGACTTTGTCATTCTACACTTAGAGAAAAAAATTGAAAAACTTGTTCTTGCTCTTAAGGGAGCTCACGGTTTTGAGGATTTTTCAAGAAGGAAAATTTCCAATTTTTGTCCAATAAGCCCCACACTTTAAACCAAGGTCCAAGAGTGTTATGTAAGTATATCTCAATAGAAAATCCCGAAAAAGAGAGTTTTCAGATTAGTCGCAAAGTGAAAACCTAATGGCTTTTCTAGGATTTGGATTGTAAGTTGAAGGAAAGTTGTTGGTGTGGTTCTAAGTGGTCTCAATGCGGATTGAAGTGTCTTGGAGAGGTTCTAAACTACTAAGGAGCGACTTGGATTGGAAGTTAGATTGAGATTCGTTGAGGTATAATCTTGTTCTCTTTAAGTGTTACAAGATTATGTATTGTTGTTAGCCTTACATTTTACTAGCATGTAGTATATGTGTTGAAGTTTTATAAGTATTATGGATTGCTTGTAGCTTTAAACCGTTGTAATGTAAGTCATGTTTAGTTGGAATATAATTTGATCGTTATCGAATCGCCGCATGTTATTGACTTAAAGATTATGGTTGGTATAATCAAACGCGACTTGATATCATGTTATGCTACCAATTTGGATTGAAATGGAAATTGATAAGAATTGGTTTTGTTGAACTCAAGGTGGCGAATTTTGACTTGTAGTTTGCATTTAGTTGGTTATTTTATCGTGAGCCAATCAATGTGTAGTTATTCAATTGTATTGGATTATCTTCTATAAATTGTGAGCCAATTGGGGCTGTTTGGTTATTGTATTTCCGGCCTTGAAAAAGGTGGCAAAGTAAGTAAAAACAAAGGAGGTGCTGTCCGATTTTCCGTAGAATTTAGCGACTTAGCACCTAGAATATTCTACGTTTGAAGTAAGAGGTTAATGGACGTATTGTGACCATTATAGGTTGAAGTACTTAGTATAGCGTATCCTATTTGAAGGATGGACTAGCTATCAAGGTTGAAGTACTTTGGAGCTTTTTGCTACTTGTCGATAATCGTCGCGAGGTATGTGAACCTCTTCTTTCTTTGGCATGATCCTACGTATGAAATATCCATGTGATAGTATTTCAAGATTCCTTCCACTCTTAGAAGTTAAGAAGTATTTACATTGTTGAATCTAAGTTAAGAGTATGTTTAAATTGTCCTAAGTCCTTACTAGGTCTTATGGGAGACGTTAGTAAGAATGGTTAGAAATTATGAGATTTGATTTAAAGCATGTGCCTTGATTTGTTTAAAGTAAGTAAGTTGATTTTATGTTTGAAAATGACTTGAAATTTATATGTGAAAAGGGATTGGTTTTAAAAGTGTAGATGACATGATTTTACAAGTATAAGTAATTGACTTTAAAGAATGTATGTTATGAAGTTTTAAGACTATGAACTTTGATTTTCTTTAAAGGATTATGAAACTTTATTTTTTCAAGTTATGGGACTTGATTTCTAAAGTATAAGCGCCATGATTTTAAAGAGTGTATGCTACGAGGTGTTAAGACTATAAGCCTTGATTTTATAAGGGAAATGACTTAATTTTACAAAGTATGGCTTTTAATTTATTTCAAAAGATAAGAAGATGGCTTCCAAAAGAGTATGTGACTGGGCTCTAAAGAGAAAGGAGTTCTATGATTCTTTTTAAGTATGTATGTACGTAGTATTTTTGGATCTAGTTTTCCTAATGTTATAAGAATAAAAGTGTCTTAAGTTCTCTAAAATGAAAGGTTGTTATAATAGCTTTATGGGAAGTTGTTATGACGACTTAAGAAGAAGTGAAAAGATGGTTTGAAAATGTTATGTAAGGAAAATCACACCGAGCCTACAACAGGCCTGACACGTTATGAAATACACCGACCCTACAAATAGGCCGGACACGTTATGAAATACACCGAGCCTACAAATAGGCCGGACACGTTATGAATACACCGAGCCTACAAATAGGCCTGACACGTTATGAATACACCGAGCCTACAAATAGGCCTGACACGTTATGAATACACCGAGCCTACAAATAGGCCTGACACGTTATGAAATACACCGAGCCTACAAATAGGCCTGACACGCATGAGATACACCGAGCCTACACATAGGCCTGACACGCCATATTACCCCGAGCCTACACACATAGGCGGTTACGCTATCTTACACCGAGCCCCACAGCGGCCTGATTATGCTACATGATTCCACAAGACACCGAGCCCCACAGTGCGCCTGATTATGTTATATGATTCCACAAGACACCGAGCTCCACAGCGGCCGGACATGCTACATGATTCCACAAGACACCGAGCCCCACAGCGGCCGGATTATGTTATATGATTCCACAAGACACCGAGCCCCACAAAGCGGGCCTGATTATGTTATATGATTCCACAAGACACCGAGCTCCACAGGCGGGCCGGATTATGCTACATGATTCCACAGTACACCGAGCCCCACAGGCGGACCGGATTATGTCACATGATTCGTCAAGACACCGTGTCCCGCAAACGGGCCGGATTATGTTATGTAAGACAAGTAAGTTATGTGGAAAACTTGATTGAACTCTTAAGTACGTACGTAAGAACATGTTGTTAAATCTTATTGAAAGGAAAGGAACCGTTAATATACGATTGATTTCGTGAGTTTCATGACATTCTTTTATGCAGCTTATAATATGATTGTTGCACCTTATTTCTGCTCCATACTTGCACTGTTAGATCGACTTCTTCGGGCCGCGCTCATGTCCGCAGTTTAGGTACACATGTGGATCCGCGAGCTTAGGATCTTGGTTCAAGATTTTTAGATGGCCCGATGTTCCGAGTTGTCATGGCTATGTATGTTCAGTGGTATGGCGGGCCCCGTCCCGCCACGCTTGTAATTCTAGAGGTCTGTAGTCACATATCGTGGGTCCGCTTGTAAAGAAAGCGAGGCAACCGCTTTGCCATGTATGACGTCTGCGAAGGTAGCATCCTACCGACTGACTGCTTTACTTCCGTTGTTTTATTTATAAGTTTCGTGTATGTTACCGATTATCTCGATGTTTATTCGTAGCGGTGCCTGTGTAGGGCACGGCCGCGTCCCGGTCGGGTCGTGACAAAAGTGGTATCGCAGCGCTTAGTCTCTGAAAGTTACGCATCGCGTTCAGTAGAGTAGTCTGATTATCGGTGTCGCGCACCACATCTATAATCGTGAGGTCGCAGGACATTTAGGATTGGTTTCATTCTTCTCACCGAGATCGTGCGATAGAGTCGGTTGTTGTGGTCATCCCTCCCTAACGAGTTATGTTGATCGCAACTACGAAAGCGCAATGACCCAGAATGACTATGTGGATCGCGATCCGGTTGGTAATGATTATAGTATAGTTGGTATTGTGACATACATCTATACGGAGTTATGTATGAGGTCGACGCTGTTGCCTAGAATGATTTTAGATTACCGTGAATCGTAAAGACTAACTAGATACCGGGAAGGTATGGAATAGTTAATGAATTCTCGCCAAGATCTTATGTTTTATTTGAGATAATCGGGAAAGGATAAGTCGCCCGATAGGTAGTGAACCCTTAAGAAGCCATGTTAAGGAACTTAACAGATTGTCATGTTAATAGATTAAGTCGCGTAGTAGGCTTAAGAGAACTGCATTTGGATGAGGTCCGCATAGAGTGAGTAATGGGTGTTGTGATTGAGACAACATGGTTTTGGTTTTATGAGAAGTTTTGTACCCGCTTATTGGGGACCGTAAGGTAGGCTTGAGCATGGAAATTGCGAGCCTAAGAATATCGACACGCCGAGACCTTAGGTATATAAGGCTTTCTCCGCAATAAGATTTTAAGTCGCACCAAGGATAAGAGTTAAGCGACACGAGTCGGGCCGAGGACTATTACGAGTCTCCCATGGCCCGAAATGGAGTGGGATCAGTTGGTAGTAGTTCGCCACGCGACAGTGGTCACGAGGGTGCAAGGCCCAAGTCTAGTTAATTGTTTTACTGGTTCGTGGACGCGCTCCACCGAACCAGTCGTGAAAGCCGAAATGACCTTATATTGTTTCATAGAGTGACTCCAAAGATTTGAGGCCAGAATAGGTATGGAAGTTATGTATGTAGGTTAGAAGGAGTTGGAAGTACAAAAGGTAACCTCTTTTGGGCTTATGATGGACTGCATGCGCTGGGTATTAGGGTCATGTGTGGCATTATTGGTATGTCGGGGTTGTGAAAAGAAACTATGTCGCAATTTATAAAGATTGACTCCGAAAGAACATTCGGGGATGAATGTTTCTAAGGGGGGAAGAATGTTACACCCCGTATTTATAGGATATGTTTTAAGAACGTACGTAAGAACTCACATTGTTAAGATTTGAGACTTGTAAAAATTTATCGGAAAATTGAAATTTGTCTGAAAACGAATTATCATGATTTAACTTAGGGGCGACACGTGTCACCCCCTTTATGGACATGGACGAAATTGCATGGGTGGAATGGTCATTTGACCATAATATATGATGAAGTCTTGCAAGGCTTAGAGCTTGACAACATTGACCAAGTCAATGACCCCACTTAGCTTGATATTTAATTGAAATGCATCCAAGCCACCCATTTGTTTTAATCTTGACCCTTCCTTGTGTTATTTAAGTATACTAGTAGCAAGACTTTGTCATTCTACACTTAGAGAAAAAATTGAAAAACTTGTTCTCGCTTAAGGAGCTCACTTTTGAGGATTTTTCAAGAAGGAAAATTTCCAATTTTTGTCCAATAAGCCCCACACTTTAAACCAAGGTCCATGAGTGTTATGTAAGTATATCTCAATAGAAAAATCCCGGAAAAAGAGAGTTTTCGTATTAGTCGCAAAGTGAAAACCTAATGGCTTTTCTAGGATTTGGATTGTAAGTTGAAGGAAAGTTGTTGGTGTGGTTCTAAGGGTCTCAACAAGCGTATTGAAGTGTCTTGGAGAGGTTCTAAACTACTAAGGAGCGACTTCGGATTTGGAAGTTAGATTGAGATTCGTTGAGGTATAATCTTGTTCTCTTTAAGTGTTACAAGATTATGTATTGTTGTTAGCCTTACATTTTACTAGCATGTAGTATATGTGTTGAAGTTTTATAAGTATTATGGATTGCTTGTAGCTTTAAATCCGAAGTGTAATGTAAGTCATGTTTAGTTGGAATATAATTTGTGTCGCGCCCTTTTTCGACCGCGGCTTTCTAAATAATAGCGAACCCTGCTCAAAGTGCAAAGGTTAGAAAATAAAAATGAAAGCTAAAATGTTTAAGAGAATGCTAAAATTGCAAAAGGAGGCTAAAAGCGCTAAAAGGTGCTAAAGGTGCAAAATGCTAAGAAGTGCTAAAAGGCTAAGGGTTCGCGGAGTCGCCACCTAATTAGTTTGGGTGAATTAGGACACCTAAATGTTTAACTAGTTTAAAGTAAAACATTAACTCCATTTTAATGGTCTGCTAAACTTAATGAGATTCCGGGTAAGGGTTCTTTATTAATCTAGAGGGAAGGGGTTAGGCACCCTCTAAGATCCGCTTAACTCATGTTGTCCTGCCAAACCTAGGGTAATTATTATATTTAAAAAAATGCAAAGTAAAAGATCTATAAAAAGTGCAATGTTAGAAAATAAAGTGCTAGATGTTAAAATAGCGTTAAGTAGTTAAAAAGGTTTTAAAATGTTGGAAGATGTTTAAAGGTGCTAAGAGGTTAATTTTAAAGCTAAAGGGTGCTAAGGTGCTAAGAAGTATAAAAGGACAAAAGTGTTATGAATAAATAATAGAGCCATAGCGAGCCCTGCTTAATAAAATGCAATATGTTAGAAAATAAATAATAAAAATGCTAAAAGGTTTAAAAGTGCTTAAAGGTTTTAAAAATGCTAAAAGGATGCTAAAATTGCAAAGGATGCTAAAGTTTAAAAGGGTGCTAAAATGCTAAAGGGTTGCTAGAATGCTAAATGATAGAAGGGTGCTAAAGGAAATAAAATGCTAAAAGGTTTAAAAGGCTTAAGGTGCTTAATAGTGCTAAAGATTAATTTTGAAAGTAAAAGGTGCTAAAAGTGCAAAAGGACGCTAAATGTTAAAGAGTGTTTAAAAGGTGCTAGAAATGCTAAAGAATGCTAGGAGGGTGTTTTATGGACTAATTATGTGTATTTTGCTAACTAAATTAATCTTGCCTAGCTGCAAGTAATATTATATAAGAGGTGTTTTAAGATGCTATTTTGAGAGTTTAGGAGAAAATCTGTTTATGAACTTTAACAAATTGTTGGTTTTATGACGTAAGTTAGATTACTTGCTTTTGCAGATTTTAACATGCTTAATAGTCCTAAAAGGCGAAATAAAGAAGAATGCGTTTCTAAAATGTAATTACTTTCGTCTCATATATTTAAAGATCTAATTGCTAGAAGTTCTCCTATTAATTACAAAGTTAAATAATAGAAAAACGAATAAATGGCATAAAAACGAGACAAGAAAATTAAGAGAGCGAAGGGATTGGAGCGGATGACTCACCCCGCTTTGTTTTTCTAGGAGTTTCGACGCGAACGGGAATGCGGATGCAGATGCGGGTTGCCGTTTGAAATAGCTCGCGACGAGTCTCGCCATGAGACTCTTCATTTTTGCTCCAATGCGTGCCATGTAAAAAAGAACAAAGAAAGAGAAGGATTAGTATGAGCCCAATTAAATAACGAATAAGCACTTGGCACATAGTTTATATCGAAGCAGGCACACATAAAGTCAGCAGAGACACTGTCGAAGAGGGATTGGACTGCCAGCAGGTAACATTTTCAAAACAAAACACAAAAAAACATAGGAAAGCAGCTATGCACCTAACCGGGTATGGAGAAAAATGATGTATTGTGGCAAAGCAGTGTATAAATCAGATGTATGCTAAGCATAAATATTTAGAGCTTATACTTTTAAGAACTTTATGTTGTGATTTTAAAAAGACATGCTGGCTCCTAATTCAACAATCTAATCAAGTTTTCTTATAATGGGCTTAACATGATACCTAGGTGACTTAAGTCGCGCTTCATGCCAAACAATGGTTAACAGGATGACCAAGTGACTTGATCAAAGATAGAATGTTAGATGTATATATAGGCTCGTTTGGGTCAAAACACGATATAGAATTCCGTGCATACTATTGCTAAAAAGAAAATATGCAGTATTCGTAATTGGCATTTGTAAGATAAGATCGATCAAGATTTATGGTCAAACCAATGTTATAGCAAATGATTGCAAATACATATATGTGAGGATGAGTGTGGATACTTCAAAGCAGCAAACTAAATGTGGAATTATAGTCTTAAAACATTAAAGGACCTGTCATCTTATGATCCAAGCCTATTGGCAGCATTGTGATTGATTGGAGAAAAAGAGTTATGACTTATGTTCAAATCACACCAGAGCCTAGTAAACTCTAATCAGACCTCACTTATGAATGATTTAGATAAACTGTGTCACCATTTTATAATCCAGGATCACATATTTCTTCAAATAATAAGGCATGTGCCATGTTTCAAATAGTAGGTTGCAAAATGAGTCTAAGGCTAATCACATTGACAAAATAAGTTCATGCAAGGTCATATCGAATGACAATCAAATCAAAGCTTAATCTCAAGTCATTTTACAAACCTATCGACACTCTCGATAATCGATTTAAACCAAAGAACAATTTATATAGAATACGTAAGCCAAGTCGAGATCTAATGTCATATAATGTAACTTTTAGATACAATTACCAATCCTATTTCCTCGCTTCCTAAAACCCTCCTATATTTTATCTAAACAGAATGACATGCTCGAGATGTAGTAGCATGCTACAATCAAGATACGAATACATAAGCACATAAACGATACAAAAGAATCGAGAGGAGTTCGGATTTTACTTAAAGCAGGCCTATTTCATATAGAATTCTTTCAATTATGAAGGCAACCAAACAGATTAACAAACCGAACAACTAAATGAATCTCAACACAACCTCGCATCCCACCAAATATACGTATACAAAAAAACATGAAACTACCATCGATATCAATTTAACATACACTCAAACAGATGGCAAACGATGCAATATGAATAGACTAAAGTTAAGTTTACCTTCTCCGACAATGACCGGGCAACAGATCAAGTCGCTTCTGATTCGCCTGGGGTTTGGTTTTTGCGATGTGAATAGAAGGGCGAGATTTAGTTGTTGGTTTCTTTGCTGGACTAAAAAAAAGATTCAAACCCCCTGTTCTTATGGAAACTAAAGCGGTCCGGGCCGTGGTTACCCGTGTTGTTCGAATAAACTCCCGTGCCCCCCGCCTCGAATCGATATTCGCTTCTCTTGTATATGCTCTCGTCTGCCCTTTTCTGAATCCCCCGTCGATGCTATCGGTCGCCTCCTCCGACCTCCTCAGACGTGCTTATATAGCCCCTATTTGGGCTCCAAGTTAGGTAAGGTAGTAAGGGCTGATATTAACGCGATTTGGTGCCGAGATTTCGAAAAGATTTGGGTAGATTCGATGTGGTTTGATAAGGTAACGATTTGTTTGGTTATGGAAAGGTAAATGATTGACACGATTTGGGCAAGATTTTTGTGCTGGTTCGTGTTATGGTAAGGGCGCAGTGGTAGGGTGCGTGATTCTCTCCGGCGAATCTCTGGCCGCCGTGTCTTGGCGGTATGAGCTTAGGGTTCTTGGGCTTTAGGTTTTTGTTGAGAACGAAGACGGGTTCTCTCGTGGGCTGCTGGAGAAGTAAATGCTAAGGGTAATGGAGCTGGGTATAAGGTAGTGAAGAAGGCTTGGTGTCAGTCGGCGACGTAAAGCGGTTTGGTGGTTTTGTTCTCGAGGACGAGGCGGAAATGAGGAAAGAGGTCACGAGCGAAAGCGGAGCGTGGCTGGCGATAAAGCGGTCGGGTTCGCGTCATGTATCAATGGGTGAAGCGGTAGCATTAGTTGTGACTTAGGTAATTAGATTAGTTAAGTTATTTAATTAGTGAGTTTTAGGTATTTAATTCTAGGTGTTTAATTAGTTAATTAATTAGTGCTAGTTTTAGGTGCTATTTAATTAATGCTTAATTCTTTAGACGCGACGCTATTATTTAAAATCTTATTATTATGCATTATTGCAAAATTAAATTAAAATCAAAATGAGCTTAGATTGAATTATTTAAATGCTAAATGCAAATATGATTTTTAAGAATTGTTTAAAGCTTTTATAAATGCGACGCTATTAAATGCATGTATTAGATTAAAATTGATTTTAAAGTTACAAATGATTACTAATAAAAGTGGCTATGCTACCTGACACGACGTTATCGCTAAATTATTTATGTTATGCATTTATTAATTATTTAAGAATTACGACAAAGCTTAAAGTTAATAAGTGCGGGCGCGGGACTCTAAATGCTTAAGACTCTACGTAAGACGCGACGCCATTATTAAATTAATTATTTATGCTCAGATTTAATGTTTTATTGTTGTATTTTATTATAAAATCCCTAAAAATTATTTTACAAAATTAGTGTAATTTTATAGTTAAAGGTCGACGAGGGTCAAAATCGTGTCAACAGACGCCCTCTTTGTATGGAGACGATGGAAGAATCTTCTGACAAAGACGCTGACTCAGCCAATTTTGTCTCGATCTTCGAATTGCAAAGCGCCGCGTAGACGCGTCGACACAAAAATCAAATCGCCCCAGGTCGAAGTTACGACGACATCGGGTTACCATGGTCTAAACACTCGCGCGCTAACGCGACTAGCCGCCCCGTTGTCGAGTTACGACGACACCGGGCTACCATGGTCAAAACACCGCGCGGCTAACGCGGCTTAAAGATGTCCCGTTGTCGAAGTTATGATGACACCGCTACGGTAAAAAGTAAAAGAAAATAATCGCTTGAACTCGCGCATCACGCGGTGCCGGGTTCTACGGTGACGCGAGCGAGCGACCGACGCCGAGGCCGCTTCGCCAATCGCCGGAAGCGTCGCCCCAACAGATTGCCCCGGGCCAGAAGAGAAAATCCACGCCAGGCTCGCCGCCGCATGCTAATACTTGAACAAATGGTTAGTGCATAAATCGCTAAGGCAAAATAATTTTAAAACAATGTAATCGTGAATAGAAAAGGTTATCCCGCAAAAATACGACGTCACCGTGGTTGACGCGATGTCGCAACGCCGTGATTTCGCCGCACGACGTGTCGCGATCGTGGAACGCGATACGCTGTCCTCGCCGCAATTGTCCCCGTATACCAAAGCTCAAGAAAGAGTTAGTGCATAACCGCTAAGACGTAATAAAGACGCTGCGTAAGAAATGCAACTTCGAGTATAGAAATCGCCCCGCGCGATACGCCACGATGGCGCTGCTGACTTGGCGCCGCTGGATCAAGGCCGCTTTGACTTAGCGCCGCTTTCGACTTAGCCGCTTTGACCGGTCGCCGCCGTGACGCGGGCGCCGCTTTTGGACGCCGCGCCGCTTTCGGACGCGAGTCGCTTGACTTGTCACGCTTCCTCGTAGACTAAAGCTCAAGGAAGAGTTAGTGCATAACCGCTAAGACGTAATAATAAAGCATGAATGATAAAATGCAATTTTGAGAACAGAAAATCTTCTCGCAGATGTAATACGTCACGACGGCGCTGCCGACTTGCTGCGGCCGATAACGCCGCGTTCGACGCGCCGCCGCCGGGCGCCGCTGCAGACGCACGCCGACGGTGTCGCTGTCGACACAATGTTGATAACGCCGCGTTCGGACGCGTGCCGCCGGGCGCCGCTGCAGACGCACGCCACGGTGTCGCCGCTCGACACACGTCACGGCGTCGCCGTCGACATATCGTTGCCGGGCGCCGCTGCGCAGACGCACGCCGACGGTGTCGCCGTTCGACACACGCCGATAACGCCGCTGTTCGACGTATCGCCGGCGCCGGCGCAGACGCACGCCGGCGATGTCGCCGCTTGATATAACGCCGATAACGCCGCCGCTCGACGCAGCCGGGCGCCGCTGGCAGACGCACGCCACGATGTCGCTGTTCGGACATACGCCGATAACGCCGCTGTTCGGACGTATTGCCGGGCCGGGCGGCGCTGCGACGCCGACGCCGACGGTGTCGCCGTCGACACAACGCCGATAACATCGCCGTTCGACGACGCCGCCGGCGCCGCTGCTGCAGACGCACGCCGACGATGTCGCCGCTGACATAACGCCGATAACGCCGCCGCCGACGTGCCGCGCCGGGCGCCGCTGCAGACGCACGCCACGATGTCGCCGCCGACATACGCCGATAACGCCGCGCTCGGACGTATCACGGCCGGGCGCTGCTGCAGACGCCGACGCCGACGGTGTCGCCGTCGACACAACGCCGATAACATCGCCGTTCGACGTACGCCGCCGCGCCGCTGCGCACGCACGCCGATGGCGTCGCCGCTGACATACGCCGATAACGCCGCCGCTCGGACGGTTGCCGCCGGGCGCCGCTGCGCAGACGCACGCCACGATGTCGCCGCTCGACATACGCCGATAACGCCGCCGTTCGACGTATTGCCGCCGGGCGTTGCGCAGACGCTGACGCCGACGGTGTCGCCGCTCGACACACGCCGATAACGCCGCCGCTCGACGTGTTGCCGCCGCTTCCTCAGAGAATAAATGCTCCTCGCGAGCTAAGCTGAGAAAAAACGCAGTGTATACCGCTTAAACGAAATGATAAATGTATATAAGAAGGCAATTTTACGGGTCGAGATGTCGCCCCCGACATGCTCGATTTAATATCGAGACGTTGCCTTTGCACCGCAAATCGATTTAATTGTTATGATGCCTTTGTCAGGTGCGATGCGCTGTTGCAAGTTTGACTTTATGCCCGAAGCCGACGCGCTTAGGTTTTGTTGCGAACTCAACTTTGATTGCCGATTGTTGATGCTCCTTTCGCCACGCTTCGACGCGGATTTTGAATTTTGGGATTTTTTTTTTTTTATATCTTCGCTTCCGATGTTTCTTTTCGCAAGAAACTTCGCCGATTTTCTCGCTTCGGCTATTGCATTTGCCGCTTTTGTTAATAATGAAAGACTGCGTGCTCAAAGAAAATTTGAGTTTTCGTGGGGTCGATTCAGATTCCGACTTCACGCTTGTTCTCGATATCCGCGTTCGACTGCTTGATTTGCACTCGCCGTTTCCTACATTGTCCCGCTTTTGAGAAGCGTGTCACGCTCTTCTTTTCGAGACCGCCGCTTATAGGAACCAAGACAGTTCCGACTGCTCCGCCAGATGCACTTGAATCGGCCATGTCACTGGACCGTGCCTTTGATCTTGTGAAATATCGATGCTCGCCATTGCTAGTCAAATACAAATCGACCTTTGGGGAGATGATAAATCTTTCTAAAACGCAACAAACTGTTAGCATAAAGCACATAATTTGCGTATGTAGCAGATATATCGCATATAGCACATTCAAACGCTTCCTAACACGCAGGACCTCTTTATGCCGCAGGTAAGCCTAAACGCCACTTATGCGAGATTATGACGATTTGTCCAAGTCGCCCAACTATAATGCCTTTGTTGAAATGGCGACCAAACGACGGCACTTTTCCCAATTTCGCACGTCATGATCGGGCTTGGATTTGTCTGTCATTGTCACGCTACACATAATACGCCGTTAGTCGTTGGTCGAGAAACCCGTCGACAAGTTCGTGTCTTCCTAATCAGGCGCCGATGCGCGACCGACCCACCTAAGGTAAATGCACGCATGCCCTAAAATAAGCGGTGGTATAGCTCTATCTTAAGTTTGCTAAGATTTGGCTTTTCTAGACGCAAGCGTTCCCGAGCGACAACTCGAGCGAGTATGCTACGCTACCGATCGATTTAACCGATCTAACTCGCAGCGCCAACTCTCCTAAAATTTGGATATTTTTTGAAAGAAATTTGCGCGCGCGAGCACACCAAATACGCGAGTGTGTGATTTGTGTGAATTTTCCGTAATGGAAGAAATATGAGCGAATGCCGCTTTAAGGAAAGCAAGAAAGGTAGCAATTTAAAATAAACAAAACAAAATACAAAGACACAAAAATTAAATGCAAAAGTAATTGCCAAAAATTATCCTAGGTCCGCTGCGTTAAGAACCTAAAATCCTCAATGAGTCGCCATTATTTCGCGCCTTTTTCGACCGCGCTTAAATAATAGCGAACCCTGCTCAAAGTGCAAAGGTTAGAAAATAAAAAATGAAAGCTAAAATGTTTAAGAGAATGCTAAAATTGCAAAAGGAGGCTAAAAGCGCTAAAAGGTGCTAAAGGTGCAAAATGCTAAGAAGTGCTAAAAGGCTATGGTTCATGAGTCGCCACCTAATTAGTTTGGGTGAATTAGACACCTAAATGTTTAACTAGTTTAAAGTAAAACATTAACTCCATTTTAACGGTCCGCTAAACTTAATGAGATTCCTGTAAGTGGTTCTTTATTAATCTAGAGGAAGGGTTAGGCACCCTCTAAGATCCGCTTAACTCATATTGTCCCGCCAAACCTAGGTAATTATTATATTTAAAAATGCAAAGTAAAAGATCTATAAAAAGTGCAATGTTAGAAAATAAAGTGCTAGATGTTAAAATAAATAAGTAAGTAGTTAAAAAGGTTTTAAAATGTCGAAGATGTTTAAAGGTGCTAAGAGGTTAATTTTAAAGCTAAAGGGTGCTAAGGTGCTAAGAAGTATAAAAGGACAAAAGTGTTATGAATAAATAATAGAGCCATAGCGAGCCCTGCTTAATAAAATGCAATATGTTAGAAAATAAATAATAAAAATGCTAAAAGGTTTAAAAGTGCTTAAAGGTTTTAAAAATGCTAAAAGGATGCTAAAATTGCAAAGGATGCTAAAGTTTAAAAGGGTGCTAAAATGCTAAAGGGTTGCTAGAATGCTAAATGATAGAAGGGTGCTAAAGGAAATAAAATGCTAAAAGGTTTAAAAGGCTTAAGGTGCTTAATAGTGCTAAAGATTAATTTTGAAAGTAAAAGGTGCTAAAAGTGCAAAAGGACGCTAAATGTTAAAGAGTGTTTAAAAGGTGCTAGAAATGCTAAAGAATGCTAGGAGGGTGTTTTATGGACTAATTATGTATTTTGCTAACTAAATTAATCTTGCCTAGCTGCGCATAATATTATATAAGAGGTGTTTTAAGATGCTATTTTGAGAGTTTAGAGAAAACTGCTTTATGAACTTTAACAAATTGTTGGTTTTATGACGTAGTTAGATTACTTGCTTTTGCAGATTTTAACATGCTTAATAGTCCTAAAAGGCTAAATAAAGAAGAATGCGTTTCTAAAATGTAATTACTTTGCCTCATATATTTAAAGATCTAATTGCTAGAAGTTCTCCTATTAATTACAAAGTTAAATAATAGAAAACGAATAAACGGCATAAAAACGAGACAAGAAAATTAAGAGAGCGGCGGATTGGAGCGATGACTCACCCCGCTTGTTTTTCTAGGAGTTTCGACGCTGAACGGAATGCGGATGCAGATGCGGGTTGCCGTTTGAAATAGCTCGCGACGAGTCTCGCCATGAGACTCTTCATTTTTGCTCCAATGCGTGCCATGTAAAAAAGAACAAAGAAAGAGAAGGATTAGTATGAGCCCAATTAAATAACGAATAAGCACTTGGCACATAGTTTATATCGAAGCAGGCACACATAAAGTCAGCAGAGACACTGTCGAAGAGGGATTGGACTGCCAGCAGGTAACATTTTCAAAACAAAACACAAAAAAACATAGGATGAGCAGCTATGCAGCCAACTGGTAGAAGGGAGAAAAAATGATAGACAGGGCAAAGCAGGTGTATAAATCAGGACAGGTATGCTAAGCATAACTATTTAGAGCTTATCCTTTTAAGAACTTTAGGTTGTGATTTTAACAAGACATGCTGGCTCCTAATTCAACAATCTAATCGGGCCGCTTTCTTATAATGGGCTTAACATGATACCTAGGTGACTTAAGTCGCGCTCATGCCAAACACTTGTTAACAGGGATGACCAAGTGACTTGATCAAAGATAGAATGTTAGATGTATATATAGGCTCGCTTGTCAAAACACGATATAGAATTCCCGCATACTATTGCTAAAAAAGAAAATACGCAGTATTCGTAATTGGCATTTAGAAGATAAGATTGATCAAGATTTATGGTCAAACCAATGTTATAGCAAATGATTGCAAATACATATATGTGAGGACGAGTGTGATACTTCAAAGCAGCAAACTAAATGTGGAATTATAGTCTTAAAACATTAAAGGACCTGTCATCTTATGATCCAAGCCTATTGGCAGCATTGTGATTGATTGGAGAAAGAGAGTTATGACTTATGTTCAAATCACACCAGAGCCTAGTAAACTCTAATCGACTCACTTATGAATGATTTAGATAAACTGTCACCATTTTATAATCCAGATCACATATTTCTTCAAATAATAAGGCATGTGCCATGTTTCAAATAAGAGGTTGCAAATGAGTCTAAGGCTAATCACATTGACAAAATAAGTTCATGCAAGGTCATATCGAATGACAATCAAATCAAAGCTTAATCTCAAGTCATTTTACAAACCTATCGACACTCTCTTAATCGATTTAAACCAAAGAACAATTTATATAGAATACGTAAGCCAAGTCGAGATCTAATGTCATATAATGTAACTTTTAGATACAATTACCAATCCTATTTCCCCGCTTCCTAAAACCCTCCTATATTTTATCTAAACAGACTGACATGCTCGAGATGTAAGAAGCATGCTACAATCAAGATACGAATACATAAGCACATAAACGATACAAAAGAACTGAGAGGAGTTCGGATTTTACTTAAAGCAGGGCCTATTTCATATAGAATTCTTTCAATTATGAAGGCAACAAAACAGATTAACAACCGAACAACTAAATCGAATCTCAACACAACTCGCATCCCACCAAATATACGTAAGTACAAAAAAACATGAAAACTACCATCGATATCAATTTAACATACACTCAAACAGATGGCAAACGATGTAATATGAATAGACTAAAGTTAAGTTTACCTTCTCCTGACAAATGACCGGCAACAGATCAAGTCGCTTCTGATTCGCCGGGTTTGGTTTTTGCGATGCGAATAGATGGGCGAGATTTAGTTGTTGGTTTCTTTGCTGGACTAAAAAAAAGATTCAAACCCCCTGTTCTTATGGAAACTAAAGGGTCTGGGTGCTGTGTTACCCTGTGTTGTTCGAATAAACTCTACCGCCCTCGCCTCCGAATCGATGTTCGCTTCTCAGTATATGCCTTCTCGCCTCTTTTTCAATCCCCGCCGATGCATCGGTCGCCCTCCCTCTGACCTCCCTTTTGCATGTGCTTATATAGCCCCTATTTGGGCTCCAAGTTAGGTAAGGTAGTAAGGGCTGATATTAACGCGATTTGGTGCCGAGATTTCGAAAAGATTTGGGTAGATTCGATGTGGTTTGATAAGGTAACGATTTGTTTGGTTATGGAAAGGTAAATGATTGACACGATTTGGGCAAGATTTTTGTGCTGGTTCGTGTGTGCGGCGGTAAAGCCGCTAGGTGCGTGGGTAAGGAAGGCTCTGATTCTCCCGAGAATCTCGGTCGCCGTGTCTCGCGGCGATGGAAGGAGCTTCTAGGGTTGCTGGCTTTTAGGTTTTTGTTGAGAACGAAGACGGGTTCTCTCGTGGGCTGCTGGAGAAGTAAATGCTAAGGGTAATGGAGCTGGGTATAAGGTAGTGAAGAACTGGTCATGGGTGTGTCGGGGCGACGTAAAAGCCTGGGCCGTGTTTTGTTCTCGAGGACGAGGCTGGCGGAAATGAGGGAAAGAGGCTGCTGAGCGTAAAGCGAGCTGGTCACTGGTGATAAAGCGGCCGTGGGGTTCGCGTCGCGTATCAATCGCGGTAGCATTAGTTAGGGACTTAGGGTAATTAGATTAGTTAAGTTATTTAATTAGTGGTGAGTTTTAGGTATTTAATTCTAGGTGTTTAATTAGTTAATTAATTAGTGCTAGTTTTAGGTGCTATTTAATTAATGCTTAATACTTTAGAATGCGACGCTATTATTTAAAATCTTATTATTATGCATTATTGCAAAATTAAATTAAAATCAAAATGAGCTTAGATTGAATTATTTAAATGCTAAATGCAAATATGATTTTTAAGAATTGTTTAAAGCTTTTATAAATGCGACGCTATTAAATGCATGTATTAGATTAAAATTGATTTTAAAGTTACAAATGATTACTAATAAAAGTGGCTATGCTACCTGACACGACGTTATCGCTAAATTATTTATTTTATGCATTTATTAATTATTTAAGAATTACGACAAAGCTTAAAGTTAATAAGTGCGGGCGCGGGACTCTAAATGCTTAAGACTCTACGTAAGACGCGACGCCATTATTAAATTAATTATTTATGCCTGTATTTAATGTTTTATTGTTGTATTTTATTATAAAAATCCCTAAAAATTATTTTACAAAATTAGTGTAATTTTATAGTTAAAGGCTGGACGGGAGGGTCAAAATTGGGTGTCAACAATTTGATCGTTATTGGAATCGTCGCATGTTATTGACTTAAAGATTATGGTTGTTATAATCAAATGCGACTTGATATCATGTTATGCTACCAATTTGGATTGAAATGGAAATTGGATAAGAATTGGTTTTGTTGAACTCAAGGTGGCCGAATTTTGGACTTGTAGTTTGCATTTAGTTGGTTATTTTATTGTGAGCCAATCGGGGTGTAGTTATTCAATCAGTATTGGATTATCTTCTATAAATTGTGAGCCAATCGGGATGTTTGGTTATTGTATTTCCTACTTGAAAAAGGTGGCAAAGTAAGTAAAAACAAAGGAGGTGTTGTCCGATTTTCCGTAGAATTTAGCGACTTAGCACCTAGAATATTCTACGCTTGAAGTAAGAGGTTAATGGACGATTGTGACCATTATAGGTTGAAGTACTTAGTATAGCGTATCCTACTTGAAGGATGGACTAGCTATCAAGGTTGAAGTACTTTGGAGCTTTTGCTACTTGTCGATAATCGTCGCGAGGTATGCGAACCTCTTCTTTCTTTGGCATGATCCTACGCATGAAATATCCATGTGATAGTATTTCAAGATTCCTTCCACTCTTAGAAGTTAAGAAGTATTTACATTGTTGAATCTAAGTTAAGAGTATGTTTAAATTGTCCTAAGTCCTTACTAGGTCTTATGGAGACGTTAGTAAGAATGGTTAGGAAATTATGAGATTTGATTTAAAGCATGTGCCTTGATTTGTTTAAAGTAAGTAAGTTGATTTTATGTTTGAAAATGACTTGAAATTTATATGTGAAAAGGGATTGGTTTTAAAAGTGTAGATGACATGATTTTACAAGTATAAGTAATCGACTTTAAAGAATGTATGTTATGAAGTTTTAAGACTATGAACTTTGATTTTCTTTAAAGGATTATGAAACTTTATTTTTTCAAGTTATGGGACTTGATTTCTAAAGTATAAGCGCCATGATTTTAAAGAGTGTATGCTACGAGGTGTTAAGACTATAAGCCTTGATTTTATAAGGGAAATGACTTAATTTTACAAAGTATGGCTTAATTTATTTCAAAAGATAAGAAGATGGCTTCCAAAAGAGTATGTGACTTGGGCTCTAAAGAGAAAGGAGTTCTATGATTCTCTTTAAGTATGTATGTACGTAGTATTTTTGGATCTAGTTTTCCTAATGTTATAAGAATAAAAGTGTCTTAAGTTCTCTAAAATGAAAGGTTGTTATAATAGCTTTACGGGAAGTTGTTATGACGACTTAAGAAGGTGAAAAGATGGTTTGAAAATGTTATGTAAGGAAAATCACACCGAGCCTACAAATAGGCCTGACACGTTATGAAATACACCGAGCCTACAAATAGGCCTGACACGTTATGAAATACACCGAGCCTACAAATAGGCCTGACACGTTATGAATACACCGAGCCTACAAATAGGCCTGACACGTTATGAAATACACCGAGCCTACAAATAGGCCTGACACGTTATGAAATACACCGAGCCTACAAATAGGCCTGACACGCATGAGATACACCGAGCCTACACATAGCCGGACACGCCATATTACCCCGAGCCTACACATAGCCGGTTACGCTATCTTACACCGAGCCCCACAAAGCGCCTGACATGCTACATGATTCCACAAGACACCGAGCCCCACAAAGGGCCGGATTATGTTATATGATTCCACAAGACACCGAGCTCCACAGCGGCCGGACATGCTACATGATTCCACAAGACACCGAGCCCCACAGCGGGCCGGATTATGTTATATGATTCCACAAGACACCGAGCCCCACAGCGCCGGATTATGTTATATGATTCCACAAGACACCGAGCTCCACAGCGGGCCTGGATTATGCTACATGATTCCACAAGACACCGAGCCCCACAGCGGGCCTGATTATGTCACATGATTCGTCAAGACACGTGTCCCGCAAACGGGCGGATTATGTTATGTAAGACAAGTAAGTTATGTGGAAAACTTGATTGAACTCTTAAGTATGCACGTAAGAACATGTTGTTAAATCTTATTGAAAGGGAAAGAAACCGTTAATATACGATTGATTTCGTGAGTTTCTATGACATTCTTTTACGCAGCTTATAATATGATTGTTGCACCTTATTTCTGCTTCCATACTGCACTGTTAGATCGACTTCTTCGGGCCGCGTCATGTCCGCAGTTTAGGTATTACGCTGTGGATCCGCGAGCTTAGGATCCCGGTTCAAAGATTTTTAGATGGCCCGATGTTCCGAGTTGTCATGGCTATGTATGTTCAGGTACGGCGGCCCCGTCCCGCCACGCTTGTAATTCTAGAGGTCTATAGTCACATATCGTGGGTCCGCTTTGTAAAGAAAGCGAGGCAACCGCTTAAGCATGTATGACGTCTGCGAAGGTAGCCTATCTACGACTGTTGCTTTACTTCCGTTGTTTTATTTATAAGTTTCGTGTATGTTCCACGATTATCTCTCGATGTTTACATTCGTAGGGTGCCTGTAGGGCACTACCATTCGGCCTGGTCGTGACAGAATGTGAAGGAATTGGTTAAGAAGATATTATGAGCATGTTGTAGCCTAAAAACTACCTTAGAATTGTTTAGTGAATTGTTGTACCTATTGGTAGAATTTTACACACCCAAGTTTAGGTGTGTAATACCCTTTGAAATGTTGGATTGTCGAGCCTTAAACGTGGCGCTTGGATGATAAATTCACTTGAGAAAGGTGGCAAAGTATGTAGAAACAAAGGAAACGCCCAATTTTCCGTAGAATTTGGTGGCTTTGGACTTAGATTATTTCTACATTGAAATTAGAGGTTAATAAACGTATCATGGTTAATATAGGTTGGCATATTACTTGCGTAGGTTGAGCTTAGCAAGTGGATCGACCAAGAGGTATGTGGAAACTTTCTTATCTCTCGAGCATGAGTAGTTATAACTATATAGTACCAGAGACGACGTGTTTTGAATAAAGTAAACTTTTGTTATACTTGACTTGTTTTAAGGAAATATCTAAGTTGGTCAAGAAGTTAACCCGCTTGTTCTTAAGGAATGGTTTATCCTAAATAAGGTAGACAAGGATTTCTTGACATAATGAAGTATTTTGAAAATTGTATGAATTTGTTCAAGATAAGTCTCTTGGTTAGTAAAAGAACGAAATGAGTTATAAGGAGTTATAACGCTTTATGGGAAGTTAGTTATAACGGCCTTATGAAAGGATAAGGATGTCTTAAATTTCTAAAGCATAAAGTTAGTATAACGCTTTATGGGAAGTTGGTTATAATAACTTTATGGAAGGTTATGAAAGTTGTCTATTTTGATTAATGAGCATAAGTTGTCTAGATTGTGAAAAATTGAAGTTACTTGGTTTCAAGCTTTGAAACGAGTTTTCCAAAGGTGTAGTAACTTACTTTGAAAAATAGACGCGCCTTGATACTACCGTGTTAGTATCTTGGATTTTGCATAAAAGGAATCTTTTGGAAAGAATGTACGCACGTAGTACTTTGGCTTGTTAAAAGAGAATTATTCTGCTTTGTGCCTTGATAGTGTTTTGGGCTTGTTTAATCGAGAATTATTCTACGTGTGCCTTGATAAGTACTTTGGCTTGCTTAAATAAGAATTCTCTTGGTTTATGTGAAAAGAAGGCATAGTAATTGTCTTGGTTTATGTAAAGGCACGGTATTGCAATTCGAATTAAAAGCATGTAGTTACGAGTCTATTTGGGCGCATCTGTCGGTGATGGAGGATTCCACTGATACGCCACGATGAGGGTTCGCTTTCCTGCCGATGATTATTCCATGGATTAGCTCTCCACGAGGTTCATCACGCAGGTGGATCTAGTAGTTAGTCCTCGATTGCCTTGGCCGAGACGTGATGCAGCGGATCCGTAGTTGGCTTGATCGCCTGGCCGTGGTTGGCGATGGTGGCGCAGGTGGATCCGTGGTTAGCTCGCAGATTGCCCCTGGCCAATACGACGACGCAGGTGGATCCGCAGAGGCTATCGCACTTGCCCGCCACCGTGATTCGTATTAGTATTGTTGGTACGGGTGGATCTCGTAGCCGGCTTTCGCTGCCGGCCTTGAGGACGCAGCGGATCTCGGTAGCTATGCCTTCGCATTTGCCTCGCACGGCTCACGACGCAGTGGGATCTAGTGTTCATGGTACTCATTAGTGTTGTTTCTTCAGATCGCCGGCAGTGAGGAAGGAATTCCACGCATGATTGATATTATAGTGAGACCTATGGTTATATTTGAGTGACGACTTAGAGGCGCGAGTCCCCGACTTGACATGGCCGCAGATATGTCAGGTAATCGTAGTTTGGCTATCATACATGTCTCCCGCTTTATATATATGCTATTATGATTTCATTACGATTTTCGCTTTACATACTTGGTACAATTGTATCGACCTCCTTCGGGCCGCGTCATGTCGCAGTCGAGATACGTATTACCGGGTCCGCCTCTCAGATCACCGCTCGCTTGGGAAGCTCCATCTCTCCGGAGGCTTTGTCTTTTTGGTATGATTCCCTGAGGTTATAGACTTTTGTACATTCAGGGGGTATGGCGGGGCCCTGTCCCGCCACAGTTGTTATTCCTAGAGGTCTGTAGTCACGTTTGTGGTTTGGGCTGTAAGAATAATTTGTACTTCTGATTAAGTATGTTTTATGGAAGGCAGCCTTATCGGCTGGCCAGCGATGTTTACCTTTTTATAAATTATGTATGTTCCGCTGCTATTCTCTGATGTATACCTGACAGGGTGCCTCGGTAGGGTACCAGTCGCGGCCCCGGGGTCGGGTCGTGACAACTAGCCTCATTATCACAAATGACTCTGGCAAAGTCATGTTGACCGATAGTGCACGGAATAGTGAAGGCCCCCAGATCTTCCTTCTTTTAGACCTTGAAGGTAGAAATAATAGAACTAATACGGTGAGTCACATTTACCATATCATGCTTAATTGGCCGCTTCTTGGTTATCAATTATTTTAAATAATTGGCAAAGTCTAGCATTTCTTGGAATGCATCTAAGAACGGAATATTCATCGAAAACTACTTCAACTGATCATAGAACCTTTGACCTTAGCACCGTCAGTCTTCTTCACCAACTTTTGAAGAAAGGAAGGTGAGGATTTAAACAGTTGTGTCAATGGTCTAAGTGTCCCATCACCTTGCTTTTTCCCTTTTCATTTCCCACCTCTTGAGCCTTTGAATTCTCTGGAACACGGTCACCCTCAACAACATTAGGATCTTTTCTAGGTAGTTTCTCAACAGAATTTGGCAAATCAAGCAGCGTCTCTTCTTTTTCCTCAACAGGCTCCAGTTCAATCACCTTCTCCGCTTCACTTTGGAGTAATTTCCCCTCTGAGTGGTGATAGAATGATAATTCACTAGTCACCTCCACTGTTATTTGGATTCTAAATTGTGTCATTCGGGAGTTGATCAATCTGCTTCGAATATTGTTCTCTCGAAAGATCTCTCATTTGTGACTCAAGCTTCTGAATAGAAGTAGTACGAGAACCCACTACTTCAGTTAAGTCTTTCATTGTTTGTCGGTCTTTTCTTGATTGGTTAATACCAGCTCGATCATGCTCTCCAACCTAGAACTGCCCTGATCATTCGAAGTGCCATCTCTCCAATGTTGTGAATTAGGCGACTGACTCTTTGGTGGAATATAAGCGTTAGAACTTCGATTTCCGAAGTTGTTGTTATTGTAGTTCCCGTGGTTCGAACCACCATAGTCATTTCACCCATACTGATTTTCTTGTCTTTGTTGTTGCGGTTTCCATTGATTCTGATTATGATAATCGGACCCCTGATAATTCTGCTTCTTGATTATTGTTGTGATATTTTCAATATGACGAGTTAAGCCATTTTCAAATACTACTATTGTTGCAGTATTTTCTTATCCTGATTATTATTTTCTCAACACGAATTTTATTACGGTCATAATGGAATTTGGACATTTCAGTTTAATAATTGCCCTTTTAACATTGTCTTCTCTTGTTTCTATTCACGTTAGAGTTGATTCTGGTTTTTTAAATATGCAATAATAATTGATAATATAACGAGTAACAATATTCAATATACATTTTAGTAGTGAAGGACTATGGTCTACTATGAAACTTCTTGACAAAAATCATAAACTTTCAATGTATGCAGTAAATGCAAAAGAACTTGCACCTAAATTCAACAACAGCATAATTCTTCATTAATATTTTTAAGAAAGCCACATTGATCAGAAATACTTTCTTCTTTGTTAAGCATATTCATTAAAATACTGAACCAATTAGATAACCTAACTCGTCCACTATAACAGACACATTTTGTACGCTGAACTGCATTAGATAAAAAAATAATATAGCGTTTGGTGGAAATTTTCAGTCGGACTGTACTGTACTATTTCTCCAACTGTCATTTTTGAGACTCATCTAGTCCCCTGAACTGTACTAAAAATAATTAAAAAAAAATACAGTCCATTATATATTAATACTCTAATACCGTCTATTATATATTAATACAGTCCAGTCCATTATAATATAATACATTTCATGCAAAATTATACATTTCAGTGCGACATATCAAACGAGCCCATAAAAACCAATTACCATACCAAATCAAAGTTTAATTAATAAACTTTTTAATTGGATATGTGATATTTACTTTTAACGGCCGATTATTAAATACAATCTTTGAAAATAGGGAAGGAAATACAAATGCCCACCCCTAACTATTAAGGTTGCTCCAAAATAAAACAAAAGAACCAATTTTATCAAGTATTCAAAATACGGCAATTTAAGCACGTTTGATATAATTTATTAAAAATGATTTTTAGAAATATATCTTTTAGGAGTAGAGTTTTTTAAGTGAAGTTTTTTATTAAAAAATTGTTAGTTGTTTAGTTGTCAGAGAGACGGAACAATGCATTTTTTTTGGCAAAAAAAAAACACTTTTGACAAGTAGGAAAGCCCAACCAAACACACTAAGTTGAAATCTGTCAGCTATGGCGGATGGAAAGAAAGAATGCCTAACATCGCCTCAGGCAGCAGTGACAGCAAACGCCCAGCTATTCGGACTTCTCTCCAGTCTTCTCCAGCAGGTATGCAACTTATATACTCTCCCGTCCCAATTTATAAGATGTAGTTTGAGTGAACACTGAGTTTAAGAAATAAAAGACGTTTGAATGATCTAAAATAAGCCAAAGATATTTGTGTGGTTATATAGAGTGAGTATTCTTATTGATAAATTTGGGCATATTAGATTTTTGGTCTGAGAATTTATGAAGTGGGCATGTTCAATTAGCTGAATACTCAATCTTGATTTGTTCTTTAGCTGATTAAATAAGCCGTTAATTACTGGGATTCGTACCCGCATGGCTGTGCCCAAATGAAATGGTAAGTTTGGTTTGAGTGTCTATGATCAGGTTGATCTATATGCTCCCTGGTGGTGAGTGGAGAGACGAGGTGTAAGGCAGACATACAGACGTAGCTAGGATTTTCACTAAGGGAGTTCAAAAATATAAAGGAGTAAACAAAGGAAGAAGCCAATGGGGTTCAATATCTACTATATATAAAAAGTAATTTTAACTATTTTCATTCATTAAATAATATTTAAATTTAACTAGATGCCTTGCTAGCCGAAAGAAATCCAGAGTCCCTATCGCGCGCCCAATGCAACCTCTCGAGATTGGTCCCGAATATGACAGATGTGGAAGTGGCTAAAGAAGCGGAGGAAGAAAGTAGTTGTTCGCCCATCAATAAATGGACTGTGTGTTTCGGAGAAAGAAGACAAACCTAGAAAGCATTTTTTTCTACTATATATATATATATATATATATATATATATATATATATATATATATATATACATAAAAATAATTTTAACTTTGTATATATAGGGTAATGTTTTGCTGAAGGAGGTTCGGGGGAACCCCCTAGTCACCAACTGGTTCCTCCCCTGAGTGCAGTATGTACACAAATTATCTACTGGAACAAAACAGGTCCGGAAGCTTGATCTGACAAAAAATTGAGTGGAACAAGCCTAGTGGGGAAATTGATGGTTCAGGCAGTGATAAGGCCTCTTTCATGCTAGGGAGCAGAGAAAGCTCTTTAAGATTTCTTCATGTGCCAGTTTCTTTTTCTAATTTGTATAAGGTAGTACTATTATCAGTCATTTCAGAAAATTGAAGTAAAAAAATGTAACTGGTCATTCCTCCATCTCCCCTAGGTTTTAGGGGAACAACTACCGTAAGAAACGCTTGGTTATAATTCTCTTCCTTTTGGACACAAGTAGGCTTATGCATCGTGATAAAATGCGGAGACTCTTCTGACTGAGGAAATTCTTTGATATGATTGTTAAGGAATAACGAGAGTCTCGTGAACATCTTAAAGTATCTGCGATTACAAGAGAAAGGAAGTAGAATGCCAAAGGTTGGATGGACCAATATTTATTCCTAGTGCCAAAGGGAAGCATGTTCTAGAATATGCAAAACTAATTTTAGAGCTTAAATCAAGGAGGACACTGATCCATTGTGTTGAAATATCTCCCATTTAAGACTCAAAAGCATCTTCGAAATGCTAGCTAATGCTTGTCGATATCTTTAGTACAGTATTCTGGTGCACTTTTTGACTTTTCTCTCTTTAAGAAGTTAAAAGGAACATTAGAAACATTGTGTATGAAGGTCTTAATGATTATGTCATTATTGAAACTTAAAAGAGTCATTAAGAGTATTTTGTATATAAGATATGTTATTAATGAAACTAATAAATAATCAAGAATATTTATTTTCAATGATTATGCCTTCATAATTAATAATCCAGAGGATATGAAACTTTCTCGAGTTCATCAGCTCAAATTCCTAAGTAAAGATCCCTCTTGTTTGTTATTAATCACTAAATCAACAAAGTTTTTCTCTCTTCTTTTCTAGTGCCTTCATTATCTTAATGGAAACCTAAATAACTTTTCCCAACGGAAGGCAGCCTTACACCTTCAGGCTGCCAACTTTGTCTTTCTTTTTAAAAATAATTTTACTATTCTTATCAACAGCACTGTATCTCACATCTCTTTCTGCGTTTGTCTTTGTTGTTCTCTCAAAGTCTTATCACTCATGACCAGTAGTGTGCATCCTACGTGTTTTGTCAATTGTGAAGTGCTGATGTCATCTATCCTTATTAGCTAACATGCCAAATCAGCTCTCCATATTTGTCTTGTCATTAATTTATGTTAGCTAACTTGTCAAACTAGCTGTCTAGGTCAGTTAACCTTTAGGCCAAACATTGAGCTAACTGGTAAAGATAGCATCTGTATTTCTTTGTCACTAATCTAGTTAAGCTGACAACATGCATGTCCTCAAATTCAGTCAAATCTGATCTGACTGATTCACAGTGGTGTCATTGTCAAGTCCATCTCCATTACAAGGCCAGTCAATCTTATTTTCTGCTACACTTTCCAAATTTGATTTGCAAACTCGTGTTGTTTCACCACCTTGAGTTTGAGGGTTTTATTAAAAGTGAAGAGAATCATTAAGTAGATTGTGTAGACTATTCATAATGATAATAACATTATCAGAAGTCGAGAATCATTAGCGCATGTGCTGAATATTTATTATGATTATGTCATGATATTAGTGATACTAAGAATTAGAAAACTTTCTTATAGGAACTACCGAGTTAGTAATTTGTCACTAATTCAAAGAGGATTTCTCTTTTTTGCTCAATCATTCAAATCTTGGTGAGACTTTTTATGCATTGGTCAGAAAAGAAAAGTGTTGATTGTGTTAATTATTTAGCATGATTTTAGGAGACTTTATATTTCCTTTTCCTAGCGTAATTATTGGAATAGATTATTTTATTTTACTGTAGTTGATTGTCTTTCCTTAATTATGTTAGAATAGGAATTAGATTTCTTATATAGTATCCTACTAGAAAAATAATTGTAATGCAGTGTCTATAAATAGGGTTCAGTGTAATCATGTAGATACAACAATTCAATAATAATATTTTCTCTCATAATTTCTCACATGGTATCAAAGCATTGGTGAGGAACATTCAGAAAATATCATCACCGTCCCGTGCCTCAATTCCGACCACTGATTTGCGTCACTTTTCTTCCGATAAGTGTTGTGCAAAATCCAACACCACCACATCGTATATCTACTCTACGCAAGAAAACCCCAATCAGCCGCGTTGGAAACAACCATCCACGTGCCCTCACGCGCTCTCCGGAGGTCTGACGGCGCCGACGAGACAGTATCACGGGCAGGCGCGTGCGGCTGTATCCGATCACTTTTCCGGTACGTTTCTTCTTTCAGAGGACTCGCCTTTTCATTCAAAGCTCACCCATACAATTATCATTGAATTCCGACCACATTTTTTTCCCGGTGATTTTCCGGCGACTCTTCCAACTTCCGGCGATTTCAGGAAGTCTCCGATCAATTTGTAGAGTAGATCCTTCTCAGTTGAGATCGTCCAGAAACTCCGATTTACCCATAGAATTTTTTCCGTTGTTCTCTAGTCACCAGAATAGTGTTTTCCGGCTTGAACAGTGCTGTTTTCCGACCCAAACAGTGCTGCTTCCCAGCGTGACATTGTTTTCCAAACAGTTCGCACCCAAATCTTCAAACTGAAAGTATATTTATGTCCTAGAGACAATCTGTATTAGGACAAATGTACTTTATACACATTCATATTATTATTAAAGGAGATTAATATTTTGGCATTTGCAATTATTGAATTATTAGTTGATTGTTTATAATATGCATCCCTAGAGATTACGTGGTTATTAATAGTGTGAGATATTAAAACGTAACTCTTAAAAAAGCCTCGACTAATGATCATCGAAAATGGGATATAAGTCGACATGTGGTCTGCATCATATCTTTAGAGGATGTAGTATGTCTCACCTGCTACGAGTTATGTAACTCGTGATGGACACATGAATACTTTGGAAGTATTGGTATACCCTGCATCCTTTAATTGATTATAACTTTGTATTGATGACTATATACTATAAGTTAATGAGATATGAGTTGATGGGTTTGATAGAGAAGCATGAACCATGGTAGGATTTTGGATTGTTGACTTACGATTGTTGTAACGATTTGGGTGATGAAGAATGATGTTAAGTATATCTATTTGAGATTGTAGAATCACCTAGAAGCAAAAGGATGGGTAATTGGGTGAAAAACACCATTAATGAAGGTTGTGGAGCATTATGCCCACCAAGTGTTTGATAAAATATTTAAATGACCAAAGTATGAGTATCCTTGCTAATATTGATTTCCCTTGACTTATATGGCTTTAGATTAAAGGTGAAAGGGAGCGATGAACATTGTATTACGCTCAAGAGCAAGAAGTTAAAGTATGTGAGGCTAACTCTCTCCGTTTGAGAATGTTGATAATTCTCCCTACGCCACGTTCTTTATTCATTATCACGAATTGCCCCGGAACATATTTATGCCTTAGTTTCATGAATAGTTGCAAAACTTCTTTCTCTAGTTTCCTAATTCGTTCATGATCTTACATTTGAATATTGTGAACTCAGAATGTAATCAATATAGACTCGTGTTTGCTACCCATGAGTCTCCGTCTAAAAACTCAGCAGGTCTAGAAACAATTAAGGCTTCAGGTCTAATACTCAGTTGTTCATTATTCCAGTAATCTCAGTTCCTTAATAATAATTAATGAATTGTAAACATATGTGACTGCCCAAGGGCATAAGTCTCATGTATACGTATACATGGCCAAGGCCATAGACTGACGCACTTACTTGGCCAAGGCCATAGTTTGTGCATGCATTATTAGGCCAAGGCCCACACAAATAAAGACGGATAAACAACAGGGAGTACTTATAACTTCACTTCTTTTGTTACTACAATTATCAGTTTCAGTATCTATTACTTGTTTATTTATTTGGGCGACTCTTTGCCGAGCATCCCGCTTACAGTTCTTCCTTTCAGTTGGTTTACATACTAGTGCAATTCAAATGTACTAACGTCCCTTTGCCTGCATCGCGCGATTTACAAGTTGATGATCCAGCTCGCTAGGTTCCAGTATCAGCTGATTTGGTGAGCCCCAGTCTTTCGGGGTGTTATCTTATTTATAGTCTTTATTTAGTTCAGACAACAGGTATGTCGGGGGCATTATCTCGGTAACAGTCAGTACTTCATTATTCTTAGAGGCTTCATAGACTAGAACAACAGTCAGCCAATACTTAGCAGGCTTTTATGTTAGCCATGTCGGGTGCATTTATATACTTAAGACTTATTCCGCATTTATGATTTATCAGTTAGACTTTTCAGTACCTCAGCATGTTTATTAGTTATATTCCACATATAGTATACCACATGTTGATTTAGCCAGCTAGGTGGTTCGCTCGGTCACATGCAATCAGTCACCGAGTGTCGTGTTACGCCTAGGCCATTGTTCGGGGCATGACAAAGCTTGGTATCAGAACACTAGGTTAAAGTGTCATAGAGAGTCTATAAAGTCGTGTCCAGTGAGGTCACTTTTATATGTGTGCGCGTCACACATATAAATGGTTGACCACCAAGACATTCAGGATTGTTTCACTTCTTTCATACTCTAGATCGTGCAAGTAGAGCCATGACTTCAAGAATTCTCCTAACACGTTCGTATTACGTCCTTTCAGAAAATGTCTGCTATGAGAAAGGCAACTACGAGCCAAAGGGCCACTATTGATGCGACCTCAGAAGTGGACTCTCAGACTCAAGGAGTTCGAATTAGATAGCTCTTCGACAGTAGGTCATCTCCATTCACCACTGGTGTTCCAGCTCAAACCAATATGAAAAAGGGGTTTTCAGAAATCTATCTGCAGCAAGTGTGGTAAGAGACACCAAGGGGTGTGCCACTCGGGCGTTTATGGGTGCTTTGGGTGTGGCCAACAGGGTCACTATCTGAAGGATTGCCCGTCAGTGAAACAGGGCACCAGAGGTAATGAGGACAGACTGAAGGAAGAGAAGAAGCTACAGAAAGAGAAAGATATGAAATCTAGCAAGAGAGCTAAGTTCACAGGCAACTTCAACTGTGGGGAATCTCAGGGATGTGGAAACCGACAGTTTTTCATGAATAGGTCATCAGGACCTGCTCCATCTACAATCAGTTCCCAGTCCCGAGGTACAAATTTAATCAGAAAAACCAAGATTTCGGATCAGCAGGCTTACAGTCACAGGCCAGTGTGGGCCACCAAGGTCCTAAACACCCTACATGCAACAAGTGTGGTAGTAGGCACCCAGGAATGTGTCGTTCGGGCTTGGATGGTTCTTTTGGATGCGATCAGCAGGGTCACTATCTAAAGGATTGTCCTTCAGCAAGGCAGAGTAAGCAAGACAGAGTACTGGAGGCGGAGGTCTGGACCGCTTATATGCTCTAGCAGGTCGTCAGGACTCGAGGGCATCCTCAGATGTAGCCACAAGTATGATGATGATAGATCTAATATAAGACTCCATGAGGCAACATGTAATGATTTTAGCCACAATGACCATAAATTGCTTGCCATGGTTTTGAATAGAAAAGAGCTTTAAAAATTGAATGAGTCAAAATGTTTGATATTACAACAGATATGTTTTTATACGAATGTACATGGCTAAGAGGATATGATGTACAAAATGAGAACAAAGGACGGACGATAGTGAAGATCAGGGAATAATTTTAATTGTTCAAGTCTATTCATATTAGAACTAGACAGTACAACGTCAGTGTTCTAAAAGTCGGCCTAGGCGGCCGCCTAGGCGCTTGGCGGAACCCCCCGACCCGATATACCCCTAGGCGGCCCATTCCTATTTTTTAAATTAAGATTTTACCCCTAATTTTTTGCCCTATTTTATTTCTTATAGCAGCGATTTCTTCAACATCAACAAACAGCATTTCTTCAGCGATTTCTTCAACAATTCAACATCAACAAGCAGTGATTTCTTCAACAACTTTTCACTTCAACTCTTCACTTCAAGAATCAAGATTCAAGAAATAAGAATACAAAAAAAGAAAAAAGCCCTAAAAAATTTCAATCAAACTTCAACTCTTCAAGGTTAGTTCTTCTTCTTTTTTTACTTCATATCTTCTATTTCTTCTTTTTTTACTTCATATCTTCTATTTCTTCTTCTTTTACTTCATATCTTCTATTTCTTCTTCTTTCACTCTTCCATCATCATTATTTTTCTATTTTTCCCCGGTCTGTTTCGCCTCAATCTCCGCGACCCGACCCGACCCGATTTTTTTGGGGGGTTCTGCTGCTGCAGTGCTGCTGGGAAAAAAATTAAAAATTTAGTATAAATTAGAAGATATATAAATTATCAATTGTGAAGTTCTAGTGATTGAGCTTATTGTTATTGTCTTATTGATTATTTGATTTATCTATTTTACAGGTTATTCAATATTTTAATTATAATTTAAACAACAATCAAGAATCAACAATGAGTTCTAATTCGATTGAACATGACGAGTCGACTTCTAATGCTTCTAGATTAAAAAGAACTAGTGGTGATATAGGTTGGGAATATGAAATACTACTTAAGAATGTATTGATTTTATGATTTATATATTATATATATACAATGAGGTAAAATATTAAAAAAAATTAAAAAAAATACATCCGCCTAGGCGCCCGTCTAGCCGCCTAGCGTTTTTTAGAACATCGTATAACGTTAGTAAGTTACTACAAGAAGCAGATATTACTATGAGATAAAAGATATGACATTTTCCTCTTAGGTTATGTGATTAAGTGTTTACCCGGATGGGTATAGTATGATATGATTTCGAAGTGCATACAAAGTTTGGGGTTAGTTGTTCCAATTTTTCATTTAATACAGATGAAATATCCTTAAGAGTGTGATTCATGTCGATAGTTCATAAAAGATAGTATATGACCGTACAATAGCGTCAAATGATGAGGGAAGTTAGAAATAACCTTATGCTTCACATTAGTATTCAGAGCAGAACTACAGAACACGATGCTAACAGGTGGTTAGTAGAAGAATAGTAAGTAAAGTATTGAGTAGATTCAATGAATTAGCAATTTCAGCAGGGCTAGTAGAGACACGATTCGATTTCCTCAGTCAGGTTAACACTAGTAAATGGGTAACAGTTTGAATACACCAAATGTGTGTTAGAACCCAAAGAGTTGGAGTTAAATTCGAAGTACATTGGAAGAAGTAATCAACTAGGTAGTAAGAGAGCAAACTACGGAAGCATAGTCTTTAAGAGTTATCCAAAAAAGGGTTTTCCTTAAGACTGGCAGTATGAGCAAAGTTAAGTCGTTAAGACAGAATATGTCAGTTAAGATTACATTAGTTCCTAGTCCATGTAACCAATTGAGTTTTTCCTAGTAAGGAAGATTGCTCAGAATTGAGTCGAAGGATGAGTCATCAGTGACGTAAAGTGCAAGGAATTGTAGAGGATAAGGAAAGTTGACCAGATCCCAACAAGAGAGAAGAATCCACAAGTGTAAGACCTTAACCTTTGGTCCAAGGGAGAGATGTTTACATCGTTTGTAATTCCAGTTGAATATTTAAAACCCCGAAAGGTTAACATGAGATATGTAGAACCTCAGTTCAGTAATGAGGGCATATTTAGATAGTCTCCATAAGGAATGTGCCTCGTATGTGCCAGAAACACGAAGTGAATAGAATGATTGTCGATCGACTTATGTCAAGATCAGTTATTATCGATTAAGAGATTATAGAAAAGTTATAAGATTCTACCCAAAAATATGTCACGGGGATGACGCCATGACACGATACTCTAATTCAGGGTGGTGGTCAAAGACCTAGCGCACAATAGTACTAGGGATATTTTAGGTAACCTCACAGAAATAAATCATCTACGGGGAGTTTAGCTCATGTTGAGGTAGCCAGGAGAATCATAGCGAGAGAAGTTCATTGTATGGCAAACCTAGCAGTCCGACTCTTGCTAGATTGTGTGTTCTAGATGTAGACGGGCTCCGAGAGAGAATCATGTCAGAAGCCCATAATTTCAGGTATTCTATTCACCTAGGTTTCACAAAGATGTATCATGGCCTCAAAGAGATTTATTGGTGGAACGACATGAAAAAGAACGTTGCAGATTTTGTGGCTAAGTGTTCGAACTGTCAGCAAGTGAAAGTCGAGCATTAGAGTACCGAAGGTTTGTCTTAGGACATAGACATCCATGTATGGAAATGGGGATGATTAATATGGCTTTCATAACAGGTTTACCTCGCTCTTTTCGTAAGCATGATTCGATTGGGGTGATTGTAGACCGAGTTACTATGTCAGCACACTTTTTACTCGTGAAAAGTACTGACTCAGCAGAAGACTACGCCAAGTTATATATTCAAGAAATCGTCAGATTGCATGGACCCAATGTCCATCATCTCAGAATGTGGTGCCAAATTCACAACAATACTTTGGAGATCCTTTTAGAAGGGATTGGGCACAAGGGAGAACCTTAGCACAACTTTTCATTCTCAGACAGATGGCTAGACAGAGCACACTATTCATACCCTTGAGGATATGTTAAGGGCACGTGTCCTTGATTTTAAAGGTGATTGAGATAATCACTTGCCATCGAATTTGCCTACAATAACAGTTATCACTCTAGTATTAAGATGGCATCATTCGAGGCCTTGTACGGGTGAAGGTATAGATCACCTATTGATTGGTTTGAAGTTAGCAAAACAAAATTGCTAAGGCCAGAGGCTATGGAAAAAAGTTAACTTGAGTCGGGAGCGTTTGAAAACGACTACATCTGAAATCCTATTCGAGGACGAATGATCCCAAGGGGGAGATAATATAACACCTTGTATCTCGGGCTAAGGTTAGACTTGTAAGATGGATGTAAAGTTCCATGAGTTTGTTACTTTCTAATTATGGCTAAAATAATTTGCAGTACTTACAGGTTATGTTTGGAAGTGAACCAATGAGTTGGAAAATAATTAAAATGATTGAGGTGAAATCAGTAGCAAGCGTTACAGCGATCAAAAGTTGACCGTTGCGACGGTGCAAAAGCCCCTTAGGCAGATGCGACCGTCGCAGCGACCAAAAGTTGACTCTGCGACAGGCGACACTAAAGCTAAAATATAAAGTACGAAAAATCATAATTTTAAGAGCAATTCCACACTTTCTTTGGACGACTTTGAGAGAGAAAAACAACCCCTAGCACAAAGTTCCTCTCTTCCTCTCATCCTCCTACATCAAGATAAGATCATTCCTATGATTCTTAATCAGTTCTAGCAATAATTTCATGATTCTTAACAAGATTAAACCTTGGAAATTCATAGATTCTTACTTGAATCTTCATCTTGGACAAGAAATCCTAGAATCCGAAAATCAAGATTTGGATATCAAAAGGTACCTTCATCCTTTAATTGATTATAACTTTGTATTGATGACTATATACTATAAGTTCATGAGATATGAGTTGATGGGTTTGATAGAGAAGCATGACCATTGTAGGATTTTGGATTGTTGACTTAGGATTGTTGTAACGATATGGGTGATGAAGAATGATGTTAAGTATATCTATTTGAGATTGTAGAATCACCTAGAAGCAAGAGGATGGGTAATTGGGTGAAAAACACCATTAATGAAGGTTGTGGAGCTTTATGCCACCAAGTGTTTGATAAAATATCTAAATGACCAAAGCATGAGTATCCTTGCTAATATTGATTTCCCTTGACTTATATGGCTTTAGATTAAAGGTGAAAGGGAGCGACAAACGTTGTATTACGCTCGAGAGCAAGAAGTTAAAGTAGTTAAAGTATGTGAAGCTAACTCTCTACATTTGAGAATGTGGATAATTCTCCCTACGCCATGTTCTTTATTCACTATCATGAATTGCCTCAGAACATAGTTATGTCTTAGTTTCAGGAATAGTTACAGAACTTCTATTCTCTAGTTTCGTAATTCGTTCATGATCTTCATTTTGAATATTGTGAATTCAGAATGTTATCAATATAGACTTGTGTTTGCTACCCATGAGTCTCAGTCTAGAAACTCAGCAGGTCTAGAAACAGTTAAGGCTTCAAGTATCATACTCAGTTCATGAATACATTCAGTGATGTTCATTATTCCAGTAATCTCATTTCCTTAATAATAATTAATGAATAGTGAACATATATGACTGCCAAAGGGCATAAGTCTCATGTATATGTATACCTGGTCAAGGTCATAGACTGACACACTTACTTGGCCAAGGCCATAGTTGTGCATTTATTATTGGGCCAAGGCCCCAAATAAGTACACTTGGCCAAGGCCACTGACACACTTACTTGGCCAATGCCATAGTTTGTGCATTCATCCCACACATATAAAGACAGATAAATAGATGTTCAGATGCACAACAGGGAGTACTCATAACTTCACTTCTCTTGTTTATTACAGTTATGAGTTACATTTTTCAGTTTTAGTATCTATTACCTAGTTTATTTAATTGAGTTGCCCTTTCCCGAGCATCCCACTTACGGTTTTTTCTTTCAGTTGACATACTAGTGCAATTTTCAAATGTACTAACGTCCCTTTGCCTGGGACCTGCATCACGCGATTTACAGGTTGGCGATCCAGCTCGCTAGGTTCTAGTATCAGCTGATTTGGTGAGCCCCAGTCTTTCGGGGTGTTATGTTATTTACAGTCTTTATTTAGTTCAGACAGTCAGGTGGGTCGGGGGGCCTTGTCCAGATAACAGTCAGTACTTCATTATTCTTAGAGACTTCATAGACTAGAACAACAGTCAGAACTTAGCAGGCTTTTATGTTAGCCATGTCGGCTACATTTATATACTTCAGACTTATTCCGCATTTATAGTTTATCAGTTAGACTTTTCAGTACCCCAACATGTTTATCAGTTATATTCAACATTTAGTATACCGTTGATTTAGCCATCCAGTTGGTCTGCTCGGTCACATGCAGTCAAGCACCGAAGTGACGTGTTACGCCCAGGCCATAGTTCGGGGCGTGATAAGTACACATAAAACTGTGGCTCGTCAACAAAGAACCCAAATGTAACCCCCCCCCCCCCCCCCCCCCCCCTTCAGTTGAAGAGTTAAAATATTACACACTTTGAGTTCCTCTCCGTAGTCAAAAAAATTTCATACAAAAATGTGTAGCCTTACTGTTGGTAGCTTATAGTTGTGTATAGGTAGTATTAATCTGGTTTAGCTTTGGCCTTGAACATCAGGGTGCCAACACCGACTTTTCTTTCTTCTTTTACCTTCTGGTGCTAGGTGTGTCTGTGAGATCAGGTCCTGCTCTGGTTAAATAAAGTACTTAGAAATATCCTCATTAGAAAGATTGTGGACAAATATGTGCAGGTGGAATCATTGACTAATCAAGAAGAAGTGGAGTTGCGCAGTAAGATCCAAGCCCTAGGACTGGAAGTTACAAAAGTTCCTTCAAAATCAGCGCAAAATCTTGACGAGGTAGGTTGGTATTAATTTTGGTTTGAAAGAACTGTGTTATCATCCTTTGCTCTTTGTTTCCCTGGTTGAAATGATTTATTCATTTGCAAATGTTATATTAGATGGAGATTGCAAAACTGTTGGATAAATTATCAGAAAAGCTGGATAATGTGGATCGCATGATATCCTCAGCTGTCACTGCAGATCCACAAATTGGGTCTCTCTTAAGCAGTACTGCTGATCTTTGGATGCCAGTTATTACGGCTGGTTCTGAGGAAAGGCGTAACCTTAATGTGTCAGTTGAAGATGATGTTGAAGTGAAAGGCAATAATTGATTTTGATTCTCTAATAAACACCATCATCAATTACAAAGCATAGCCAGAGGGTACATGAAAGTATCCTCTAAGTTGAAAATGCCATATTTACGTCTTCTGGTGACATATGGATGGTGTCAGATGGAAGTGATACTTCATTTTGCTCGAGACGTTCTGTAAGTCATTTCCAGTATCTTTGAAAGGCACACAAGACTCTATGATACTTGAAGTTGAACCTATATCTGTGAGAATAAATTGAGACTTTTGCTCCTATTTGAGCATGTACTCTCTCTGTTGTAAAAAAACTGAGCAGATACAAATACATGACATTTTTACTTTCTAGCTGTGAATAAACAATGCATTGAACAATTTGTGTGTTGATGCTGCCTCACTATTATGTTTAATATCCACATCAGCTTCCGTTAAAAGGATGATAATTTTAGACTTAAATTTAACGTTAAAGGCATTATTGATCCAAATAGGTGGAAGGAAGGGCAATTTTGAACAGGTGGAAGAATGTTATTTTTATCCATTTCTAATACGTTAAGAATATTTTTTACCCTTTTCTGTTTGCACAAATAGTCTAATTTCGCGCCACTATTTCGATTTTATCCCCCATTTTGACGATTGTGTAGAAATGGCCGTTTTCATTTTAATGAAGTAAATGATTAAATGTCTTGCATTCTCGCACTCAAACTCAGCAAAATGAGTTGCCTTGAAATCCCACATTTGTCAATTGGATTAGTAAGCTTTGTTTGAGTTGTTCAATTGTTCACAAGTCCTACCGAATTATTAAGGTTTGCTTGTAACCACTTACCATATAAGTCCCGCTGATTGTCAAGATTTATTATGTTTTACAACGTGCGTTGTTGAGTTGTCTTCAAATCCTACTGGATTGTCTAAGACTTGTAATTGTTTACAACTTGTGTTGTTGAATTACCTTGAATTTCTATCGGATTGACAAGATTTGGTGCTTGTTTAATTGTTCACAAAATCCCGCTGGATTGTCATGACTTTGTGTTATCTGCATACTACCTATCATATTAATTATTCACAAGTCCCATCGAATTTGCATGATTTATTTGTGTTGTTCAACAAGGGGTTCTTTGAATTGCAATTTCAATTTTAATCAAAATCACCACAAATTTTTTCCAAATAATCTCAAATTTGAAACAAAATCTCCAAACAATGACGCAAAAGATCTTCATGGTCAATTTAGTCAAATACAGTCAAACATCTCTATAATTGTCATCCGTTATAAAAACATTTCATTAAACCGAACTAATTTTCTCCAAAACTGATATTTCATATTATATTTTACTTCTCTATAACAATATTCTACATATAACAACAATGTCATTCATTATAACGGTACTCTTTGTAAAATTATCTTTCTATAACAGTCATACTTAAATATTATGTAATAATATTTTGTAAGAAATATATTATGTATAAAAATAAAATATTTTAATTCTCAATTAATTTTAAATACATATGTTCTTTAGATTTTAATTCTTTATCGGTATGGTACAACTAGTTATGAATTTATAAATAATTTATAAGTCTTTTCAATTTTTAATTAATGCGATATAAAAATTAATTGAGATTTTAAAATTGTATATTGTTTTCGTTTATAACATAAAAAGTATAAAAAACAATTATTTGCGTATTTTTTGTTTATAACTCTAAATGAGATCTAAACATCAAATGTTTAGGTAAATGAGATCTAAACATCAAATGTCATTATACATATATAACAACACTTCACTATAGCAGCGATGAAATTTTCGGACAAACAGTCATTATAGAAAAAATTGACTGTAACACCAAATCAAGAAGACCCACTTTATCTTCTTCAACACTATCTAAAGACCAACAATGGAGTTTTAAGTTTTTTTAAAGCAAGTCACTAAATCAATATTTGAACTAAAAATTTATGCATAAATAATCAACACTACAAATTTTTTAAAACCATCAACTTTGAATTTCCATCCCAAAGAAGACTTTCAAGCTTCTAAATTGAAGAACTATGGTGTTCTTGGTGAAGAAGAAAAGATAAAGAAGCATCTGGAGAGTGGAAGGAAAATGATAGAAGGTCATCTGAGGATGAAGTGCAGGACAATCACAATGGTGAGGTCAACTATACAAAAGATTACAAATAAGAAGTATTTGGGTTAATAAGACCACGCGACTTCCCCTTTTTCAGTTGTTTGTTTGTTCAAATAAGAGAACTAGTCTTTAGGAAGACAGTTCCCCACTTTCAGGTTGTTTCCATTTTGTAAGGAGTCCATGACTCAATTTTCTTATCATTCCCGTTTTGTAAGGAGTCCATGACTCCAACTTTCTTTGTTTTCCTATTTAATCAATAAGAAAAGCCGAAAATAGGTAGTCTCAACTACCACAAATATTCCTGTCTTTTGTTCTTATGAGCAATTCTCTTTAGCTATAAAGAAGGACCATAACAATTTGGTATCAGAGCCATTCCTTTGTTTTTGTTGACGGTATTCTCCGTGAATCAACGTTCAGCAAGGACCAAACCTTTTTGTTTTTCCGTTTAACCCTTGACCTACATCATTCCGCCCAGAAAAACAAAAAACTCAAACAAACAGTTGGTCGTGGCTCAGAACCAAAGGGGCGAGCCAATGGCCAACAACAATGAGAGGCTCGAGGACCTTGAAGCGGGTCTTGGGTTGGTACAGGACGAGCTTCAAAATATGCATACCGGCATAGCAGACAAATTCAGTAGTATGGAGTACTCATTCAATAGGACGTTTGAAGAGTCCATGAACCGGATAATGACCAATAGCTGGGAGGATGGTTCTAGCGCATCAAGAGGGAATCGACGGGCTGAAGAACACCAACAGAGGGACCAAAGAGGAGAGAACATGAATCTGTTTGCTCCGGCACCAGCGCAGGACCTTAATCGTCAAGTAAAGATGGAATTTCCAAGATTCCACGGTGGAGACCGAACGGAGTGGATGAGTAAAGCGAAAGTATTTCGCTTATCACAAGATGCCAAGGGAACAAAGGGTCAGCTTTGCTTCATACCATCTGACGGAAGAGGCCAACTTGTGGTGGCAAGCCAAAGAAAAGGCTCTCGGTGTCGACTCGCATCAGATTTCGTGGGAAATATTTGAAGTAGAGTTATGGACCAGGTTCGGTCCAATTGATGGGGAAAACTTTGATGAAGATCTATCTCACATCCGTCAAAAGGGCCCGTTAATCGAGTATCAAAGGGAGTTTGAACGGCTACAGAATAAGGTTGAAGGCTGGTCGGAAAAAGTTCTAGTGGGTGCGTTTATGGGTGGTCTTAACACCTCCATATCAAGCGGCATCCGCATATTCAAACCAAAGATCTTGATGGAGATCATTAACATGGCAAGACTACGAGATGATCAATTGCAGAAAGAGAAGAGATAGAGTAGCCCACGAACAAACAACACAAACCCATCCCAAACAATTGGGAATTCGCGATCTGACTTCAACAAACCATCATCGCCTAGTGAAAAGCAATTATCGGCGCCTCGGAGATTGAGTTGGGATGAGCTGAAGAAGAAGCGCAGTCTTGGGCTATGTTTCAGTTGCGATGAGCGATACTCGCCAGGCCACAAATGCAAACAACCCTAATTATTTATCATGAAGAGTGACCAAGATGAGGAAGATGAGGCCGAGCTACCACCAGAGCCATAACCTACGCCGGAGATCTCATTATATGCCATAATCGGTTCTAATTCACCCACAACCTTACGTTTTCATGCCTCGATCCACAAACAGAGACTGATGGTGTTAATGGATAGCGGATCGACCCACAACTTTATTAGCATAAAATCAGCGAGAGGATTGAACATCGCGCTCACACCAACAGTTACTTTCACGGTAAGAGTGGCTAATGGAGACCCAATAAAGTGCAGAGGCAAATACGAAGAGGTGACGATTAAAATTGGAGATACAGCCTTCACCGTCACTTTGTTTGCCCTACCGCTTCTGGGCCTTGATCTCGTGTTGTGTGTGCAATGGTTGGAGACATTGGGCCCAATCCTTTGTGATTGGAGGGGCCATTCGATGAGTTTTAAGTGGGCTGGCCAAGATGTCACACTACAGGGGATTCCTTCTTCTTCTTTACGGGTCATTGAACAAGTTGAATTAACTAAAGAGGCCCGACAAGGACAAACCATTTTTGCAATATGTCCAGTTCCGCCCAGCGACTCTCTGATCGGTGTATTTTATATACACTTTTTGAGTCAATTTTAGTTAGTATTTTACTCATTTTGTTTATGTTTAGTATAGTATTAGGGTCGTTTTCCTTTCTTTTGTGTCACAGCGGTCAGAAATGGAGAAATGACGAAAAGAAGAGAAAATGAACTTAATTGAGACGGAATTGCACACAAAAAGGGCCAAGAAAGGAAGTCTAAGAAGTTCTGGGAATTATAGAGGAGATCAGACGAAGACCGGACGAGCAAAGGACGAAGAAACAAAAAATCCGGAAGAATTCCGTCACCAGAGCCGCGCGTGGCAGCAGTGCACGCGCCACCAATCGCCGCCCAAAGATCTACGATTTTTGGTAGCCATGGCTGATCTGCGAGGCGCCGACACGGGATTTATGAAGTCTGGGCCGAATTTGACATGTTTTCAGAATCCTAAAGGGATTACTTTTCCTACCTAAAGGGATAACTTTTCCTACCTAAAGAGATAACTTTTCCTACCTTAAAACTCTTACCTAAAAGGATTCTAATAACTTTTCCTTTCCTACAAATCCCTAACCCTTCACCAAAAGGATTCTTTGGCTATAAATACTCTACATCATTAGAAGAATAATTCATTCTTCATTCCACCATTCACCATTCTACATCCATCCTTCCACCAATCCATATTGTAAATATTCCACAACACAACCCTTGGATGTTTGGCTTGGAGACTCATTCTTAAGTATTTTCTTTTCTTTTCTTGTTTTTATTTCAGTTTTATGAAGAACATGGAATTAGTTCTTGTCATGTCAATGGCTAGGAACTAATTCCTCTATAGGGCTTTCCATGTTGAATCTCTAGAAACTTATGTTATGATTTAATGCATGCTTATGGTTATTCTTCGTCTTGTTGAGATCTGTCTAATAATTAAATTGAATGCTCGGTAGTTAATTGACAACTAATTATCACTATATGATTTCTAATCAGACTCCGAAAGGAGGGGATTGTGAATATGCTGTAAGTTGGGTAGACATTCTTGGATTGGGGATGAAAATACCTCAATTATTTATGTAGCGTTAACGAGAGGCTTAACAACCCTAATTTTACGCATTGTGCGTGACGGTTAACTAGGTTCTTAGTCTTAATCCTCCAATAGAGTTATCCTTATCACCGAAAGGTAGGCAAGGTGCAATACTGGGGTTGAGTGTTTATATAACCCTAACGGGAGTATAAAATGATTTAGTGAACTTGCTTTCTCCAAAAGAAGAAGACCATAAGTTATTGCATTAATAAGTAACATAAGCGGATAGTGAGGAGACGTGGAAGCCCTATTCTCATCACAACTGAAGTAAACTCATTAGTTAAATTAGCCTTTATAATTCGTAGTTATAAACCACAAAATCAAATATCAATTTACCAAATAGATACCAAAAGATAGATATTTGGTACTTGAACCCTAATCCTTGTGGACGATATTCGGTCTTGCTAAGACTATATTACCTGTCACGATAATGTGCACTTGCGTTTAAGTGTGTGCATCTTTTCGCGCATCACTCTCTAGTCACGCTTGCAGATGACATCAGAGACTTGATTCGAGAGTTCGATAATCAGTTTCACACACCGACGACGCTGTCACCAGAAAGAGAAATCGACCACCGAATTACCTTGAAGGAAGGCACAGACCCGATCAATGTTAGCCGTATCGTTACGCCTACTTTCAGAAGGAGGAAATCGAGAAATAGGTTCAGGAGATGCTCAATTCGGGGATCATACGCCCGAGCGCCAGTCCTTTTTCCTCGCCGGTGTTACTAGTAAAGAAGGACGGGTCATGGCGGTTCTGTACAGATTATCGAGCCCTCAACGCCGCAACAATCAAGGACATATTTCTGATACCGACAGTGGAAGATATGCTGGATGAACTCTAGGGCGCCATGTTCTTCACGAAGCTCGATCTGACTGCATGTTATCATCAAGTGAGTATGCGCGAGACGGGTGTGCCTAAGACATCGTTTCACACTCACAATGGCCATTACGAATATCTCATCACGACCTTTGTTCTGTGTAATGCGCCGTCTACGTTTCAAGCGTTGATGAACTCAATATTTCGGCCACTATTGCGCAAATCAGTATTGGTATTCTTCGACGACATCCTCGTCTACAACCCAGATTGGGAGACACACTTGATACATGTCCGCGAAGTGTTCAAACTACTACGCAAAAACCGACTATCTGTCAAGTTCAATAAATGCGATTTTGGGAAACAGGAACTGGAGTACCTGGGTCATATAATCACCAGCAAAGGCGTTAAGGTGGACCGCTCGAAAATCAAGGCTATGCTCGATTGGCCAGTCCCAAAAACAATCACAGAACTTTGTGGTTTCTTGGGATTGACGGGCTATTACCGGAAATTCGTCAAGGATTACAGTCTAATAGCGAGACCTCTAACTAACCGCTTGCGCAAAGGAAAGTTCACATGGGATCTAGAAGCAGAACATGCCTTCACAGGAAATGACAACCACGCCGACTTTAGCCTTGCCAGATTTTTCAAAGCCATTTGTCATCCAAACAAACGCCTCGGGGGAAGGTATAGGTGTGATTCTCTCTCAAAATGACCAACCTATAGCGTTTATGAGCAAATCATTGGGGAGTACGAAGAGGAACTGGTCGACTTATGCGCGAGAAATGTTGGCTATTGTCATGGCGATACGCACATGGAGACCATATGTGCTCGGTCGAAGATTCACTATCCAGACAGATCAACGTAGTCTTCGATACCTGCTCGAGCAAAGAATTCTCACACCGGAACAACAAAAATGGATGGGGAAATTAGTGGGTTGCGATTACGAAATCTTATACAAACCGAGTAAAACTAACGCAGTCGCGGATGCTTTATCGCGAGTTCCCGACAACCCTGTGCTCAACACCATGTCGGTTACTTATGTGTCTCTTTGGGAAGAACTCAGGCAATTAGCCAAGACGGATCCGTATCTGGTGCGCATTGGAGAAGCAGCTACATCAAAACCAGGAAAACCTTACACTTGGAAGGACGGTCGCTTGTGCTATAATAACAGCGTGGTTATACCTCCTAATTCTCCTTTAATTGCTCAGCTTCTTCACATCATGACACACCAATGGGCGGTCATTCGGGAGTGTTGCGCACATTTAAAAGGTTGTCTCGCCAATTTTATTAGCCTTCGATGCACAAGATAGTCATGGAGTATGTCTCTCACTGTGACATATGTCAAAGGGCAAAATCACAGATGTTGTCACCGGGCGGTCTCCTACAACCCTTACCGATTCCAAATCAGGTTTGGAAGGATGTCTCTATGGATTTCGTGGATGGGTTACCTCGTTCTAACAATCATACGACAATTCTGTTGGTAGTGGACCGTTTAAGTAAATCGGTTATTCCTTTGGCCCATCCGTACACAGCTTCTCAAGTGGCTATGAGATTCGTCGATTCAGTCGTTCACCTTCATGGGATTCCAAGGTCAATTCTCAGTGATCGTGATCCACTTTTTCTCAACAACTTTTGGAAGGAGTTCTGGAAACTATCCGGAACTACATTACGCATGTCGTCGGCCTATCACCCGCAAACGGATGGACAACAGAGGTCGTTAACAGGTGTATCGAGCAATTTCTTCGTTGTTTTGTCCAGAATAGACCTAAGCAGTGGAGCGGTCTCCTCCCCTGGGCTGAGTACTGGTATAACACCACATACCATTCATCAACCGGAATGACACCGTTCGAAGCCTTATACGGCCGACAGCCACCATTGATGCCAAGGTATGAGATCGGATCCTCTTTGGTGGAAGAAATTGATGAACAGTTGCAGGAAAGAGATGAGTTGCTGAGTGAACTGAAACAACATCTCCAAACCGCAAACAATCGTATGAAGCAAATAGAGGATCACAACAGGAGGGACATCGAATTCGAAGTGGGTGATTGGGTGTTTCTCCGATTACAACCATATCGACAAAAATCAGTTCTCAAACGATCGTCTTAGAAGCTAGCGAATCGGTTTTTTGGGCCATTTCAGATTGAGAAACGCATCAGGCAAGTGGCATATCGATTGAAGTTGCATGAGGGTTCACGAATTTATCCGGTGTTTCACGTGTCCTTATTAAAGAAACGCATCGACGAAGAGGATCCAGTTTCAGTGGAGTTGCCGCCTCTTCGAGATAATGAATTGTTTCACTTGGAGCCAGAAGAGGTCCTCACAACGCGTCAAACTCAATAAGGATCCAAGACGTTTACTGAAGTATTAATTAAGTGGGAACATATGCCGATTGAAGAAGCTACCTGAGACGATTACAAACAGATTAAGGCAAGTTTTCCACACTTTTCAGTGAACCTTGAGGACAAGGTTCTTTTGGACCGCAGGAGTATTGATAGAAGGCCATCTGAGGACAATGTGCAGGACAATCACAATGGTGAGGTGGCACTGAGGAAGTCAACTAGACAAAAGATTCCAAATACGAAGTATTTGGGTTAATAAGGCCACGTGACTTCCCTCTTTTTAAGTTGTTTGCTTGTTCAAATAAGAGAACTAGTCTTTAGGAAGACAGTTCCCCACTTTCAGGTTGTTTCCATTTTGTAAGGAGTCCATGACTCCATTTTCTTATCATTCCCGTTTTGTAAGGAGTCCATGACTCCAACCTTCTTTGTTTTCCTATTTAATCAATAAGAAAAGCCAAAAATAGGTAGTCTCAACTACCACAAATATTTATGTCTTGTTCTTAGGAGCAATTTCTCTTTAGCTTTGAAGAGGGACCATAACAGAAAACAAAAGAAGCATATGTTTGCACTAACTTAAGAAAACGGGGCCAAAAGAATGAATGACAATCGTTGCGGGGACACTGCGTTCAATTGTCTGTTGCTTGTCTATCCATGTCCTATAGTCTTGTATCAACTAACTAAGCACCCATAATGAACAAGAACATTCTATGATTTCTTATTAGACCACACTGGAAGCAACCATAACATCCTCTAATCAACATCATTACAATAATGACTACATCTCAATCCCTAGCTAGTTGAAATCAGGTTTCATGAATTATCAATCCTAGGGAAAAACAGGAAATGAGGGTCATAAATAATATATAACAATAATATGACCAATGATATTCAGAAAGATTGTATGGTTGGATTGCATATATTCACCATGGGTTAAACTATGAAGGTGTTAAATTGGATATCCAAGCATCAACAGCCAAAACATAATTGGCTCTGGAACGCCTTTATATTAGAAGAACGTTCATGCAATTAAGTGAAATAAAATGATAAAGAACCACAAATGGTTGAGTCAAGAATGAATTGGAAAATTTTGAAGGCTGGTTCTGTCATGCCTTAAGAATGAAGCATAAAAACTAAAAACTAGATGAAAACAGATAACGAGTGATATTTCTTGGTATGCTCTAAATGAAGTATTATGCCATCTGAGCTAACCAGCAACTCAACAAATGTCCTCTGCATTCTTAGAAATAATTACAAACCTTGAGTCTGTTTAAGTAAAGCCAAATAAACAACTCAGTATTAATCTCATGATTGGTAACATCAAGGAAAGCATCCATATTTAGGCTGCAACCCAAAAATGGCTTTGTCTAGCTAGTGAACTTAGGGAAAACAATTACAGTGCATGTTCTGGTTTATTTCAATGGCGGGATATTAGTTATTAGACTTATAAGCCACATTACAATAGATCCTACGATCCAACTGACAACACAAAAGACTAAGATACCAGCCAAAATGGTGGCTAATGGTGGGCCTGATGCATCATTGCTTTCGTCTGATCCTCCTGAAGGATTGGTGGTTGATCTTGATATAGGTAGTAGTCTCTGCCTTAGATGTGCACTCACAACATTGAGTCTGAAAAGCAAAACAGAGAATAACGAACTTATAACAATATTTGATAACATCACATCAGAGTATAATGAAAAAGATATAGTGCTGGCCAGTGGGCCGGGCTGACCCGGCCCCGACCCGGTCCCATCCCGGTCCCGGCCCCGATTAAATTACAAAAAAAAAAATTAGCGGGTCCGGGGCTCGAACCGGGACGGGACATGGTGTGGTCCCGCCCGACCCGGTCCCGCCCCAGTCCCTCCATTTGCCAAAAATAGCCGTTATCTAACGGCCATTTTACATTTTGGCCGTTAGACAACGGCCATATTTGCCTTCCCCAACCCCCCCTACCCCTTTATATTTATTTTTAACCCCTAAGTTATTATATTTACACTTTAACCCAATTTTTCAACTATAAATACCTCATTTTCTCTTCTTATTTCTCACAAATCTTCCTAGTATAATACTATAATAGTATAATATGAGTATATGACTATCACTATAATATGACTATATGTTACTTTGTTAGTAATTTAGTATTTTTAATTTAGTGGAAAAAATTTAAAAAAAAAGGCCCGCCCGTCCCGTCCCGACCAACTGCCCACCGGTACTGGGACGGGACACGGTATCGTCCCGCCAGTATCGGTCCCACCTGGCCCGCCCCAGTCCGACCCCGCCCCTCCTCTCCGTCCCGACCCCGTCCCGATCCCAGTGGGCCCGGCCCACTGGCCAACCTTAAAAAGATATCATAAACTGTTGAAGTTATACCGAGGAGACATCAGTTATTATCTAACTAACACAAAACCTCAACAGCAAAAGTCTGTTTATTTTTAGAGGGCTCTTTGTATTCATCATACGAGAAAGTCAGGTTATAAGCATCGCGTGTTGGAAAACATATACTGAAAAAGGGGTCTTCTATTTTCAAACATCTGATCCAATTAAAAAATCTGGAGATGAAAACAACTATAAACCTTTCAAAGCATGGCAAAGTAATGCAAGATTGGTAATGCCTGTAGGACAAGGCAAATTCGTTCACCATACTATGCGGCCCGGTGCACAAAGCTCCCGCTATGCGCGGGATCCGGAACACAAAGTCTATTATATGCAGCCTTACCCTGCATTTCATGATGAAATCGGAAATACTTCACCTCATATATTAAGCTTGTCCAGAAGTCATACAATATTATTAGTTCAATTACATTTAATAGTTTCTCTTTTGTTCTGTGCATATGTGGGTTTACATCAAATAATTAAATCTTGAGGGAGAGAGAACATCTCTCAGATCTATTTAGCAGATTTATGAAATCCTAGAGCATTCGAAAAGCCTTACAATAAACTGTAGATATGATATCGGGGGGCTCAATTGCTCAAACTTGTCCAAGGACTTGTACTAGAAGCCGAACCAAGGACTTTCAAGCTTTAGAAGTCATGTTCAGGAGAATGAAGCTATGGAAGAACTTGAAGAGAGCCAATGGAGGGCCTTCAAGCTATGGGAGATAGCATGGAGGAAGATTATAATAGTCCAAGAGCCCAAGGTCCAAAGCTTGCCTCTTAAAGAAGCCCAAATGTTTGATCTGTGGCTACAACTGCAAGCTTGGATAGTTAAATGTCAAATGTGGCTATTCGTTAAATAATTGGTTATGCATGTAAACACAAAACTATATAAGCTTTCCTTAGCCTATTTTCATTCTTAGCTTGAGTTTTGAGATTGATGTAATGGCTCTTTTGAGTGTACTTCTCCTTGTATGAAGTTAGGTTAACTAGGATTAGCTAGTATTAGGATTAAGGTGGATTCCCTTATCTTTTACCTTGAATATCTCTTGGATAATCTTGGATTAGATTTCCATGTTTGAGTTTGAGACTCTTTCTCCCTTGGATTAATTCATCTTTGGTTGTCGATTAGTTACAATTTGAGTTGAATTGATCCATTCTTTCCTCTATTCTCATCTCCTATTTCTTCATTCTCATCTATTGATTTCTTACTATTTTAATTTCCGCGTTTCGTTATTTGAATCCGCAAGTCGATTCATATCAAAAGCCTTTTGCTAATATTCAATCCTCTTCCACCGTGTATTCAGTTACATTTATATAAGGGAGGACAAACAAAGAAAACTCTATAAACAAAGTAACCACAAAACAATGTCACTAAGCAATTAAACATTCAGCAGGAAACCAAAGAGTCCTGCAAATGATCTCAGTTCAGACATTAGCACCTTAGTAATGAATGAAGCAGGAATGAAGACAATTTGAGACCAATGTGAAAATCCTACAAAGACAATTTAAATAGTTTCTTCCTAATTGTCTAAGCCTTGGTGGGTAAGTACATGGTACCCTGATGGGAGGATGCAACCATGAGCCAACCAAGTGCGAGTAAGCTAGTTCGAACACCATGTTACTTTTTTGATAACTGTGGTGTTCGAGCCAGCTTGCACGCACCTCGACTAATTCTATGAATACCTGCTACCTCCCACTTAACTTTGTTCACCAAGGCTAAAACGGATGAGAAGAAATCACCTAGTATTTTTATCTCTGTCGGAAATTGAACCTGAGACCTCATGGTGATCAACCCACTTCATTGACCACTACACGACCTTGAATGCTTCGAACACCATGTTATTGAAAAGAAAAAAGGGTCAAATATGCCCCTAAACTATTCAAAATAGGTCATCTTTACCCTCCTTTACGTATTTGACTCAAAAATGCCTTCACCGTTAGTCAACTAGCTCAAAATTATCCTTCTCTAACGGCGAGAGCGTTTTTGAGCAAAAAACATAACTGATTAAGATTGACCTATTTCGAATAGTTCAGGGGTATATTTGGCTCTTTTCCCTATTGAATAAAGAAAAAAGACATGAGACGGAAGGGTCTATCGGAAACAACCTCTCTACTAGTCACAAGGTAGAGTAAGGTCTACGTACACTCTAGCTCCTCAGACCCCACCTGGTGGGATTATACTGGGTATGTTGTTGTTGTTCAGTCACATTCTCATCCTCCCTCCCCCTTCTACACTGACACACACACAATTACATGGTCACTTAATTAGCAGTAGAATCATTGTATGTCACAAATGAATAACCCGTAAATGCTACGGAAACGCGATTTATTCAAAATGAAACCCTTCTTTTGTCAACAATGAAAATAAAAAAGGAAAATGAGAAAAAAAAAGACTCAATTTTGTATGCATCGATAAATTGCTACAGAGATAGTTGATTAAAAGAATGAGATTGGCAGCAATTAAGAAATCAACAACAAATTTTAGACTAAAAAACAAGTAAAATGAAATATTTTTAGAGTACATGAGAGCTTAAAATTGAAGCATTTGTACCTGAAATTAAAGTGCGCAAGAAAGGCATCTCGTTTAGGAGTGTGGAAGGCAATGAAGGAAGCTTGAGGTGTGTGAAGGGGACGATGAAACCCTGGAACAACTTGGAATGGACGTGAAGAACAATGGACAGACACCATTTATGTGTACCAGAAATGTTTGTTTGTTTACTCTCAAGTCTCAAGTCCTAGTTGATATTGTCAAATATGAATCTTAAATTTGTGTGCAAATAAACGATTGTTACATGTTGAGACCATTTATGAATTTAGACAAATAATATTTTTGGCTTTTTTTGTAATTAAATCTCAAGTAGTAGTACTTTTTTTTCAATTTTTTCTATATACATAGGGGGAGGGAGATTTAACTTATGGTGACAAAAAAATCTTATAATTAGAAATGTTGACAAGTTTGACCAGCCAATGTCAGACTTGTTTTAAAAATATGATTAACTAAAATTGAGACTGAATTATAATTTTTAAAACTTATAATCTTTTACAAAATACACAAAAACTCATACACATTATACAAAAACTTCTTTCAACACACACACATTATACAAAAACTCCTTCCAACCCACTTCCCCACGACCCATGTCTCTCTCAGTTGCTGCAAAAAACCGGCGACCGGTGACCACCATTGTTGCTGCTCGTTCCTCTCTCTCCATTGCTGCTGCTGCTCATTTCTCTCTCTCTCTCCATTGATGTTGCTTCTCTATTCATTCTCAGGTAAACTTTTTTTTTCACTTGGTTCAAAAGTTAGAATTTTGAAATCAGAGTGTGAAAATGATGATTTTGGTTAGAGAAGATGAAGAAGAGCATGAATTTTTCTTGAATGTTTTTTGTTTTGTTGTAGTTTCGTGTATTTGTTGCACTTGTTGGGTTTGTGAGTTTGTAAATAGTGGTCGTGGTTGTGAAATTATGGTTTTTGGTGTTGTTTTTGTTCTTCTTCTCCTTGTTGTTTCGAAAAAGAAGGCTTGCAATTTTGTTGATGTTTTCCAACAACTGAGGTTACCTGTTGCAGCAAATTCAATACTTGTTTGACAGTTGCAAACATCTGCTGAGGTTGTATGGTTTGGTGTATTTTGTTTAAGTTGTGAGTGAGATTTGTGATGGTTGTGTGTTTGTAGTGAAATATAGATGGTTTTGCTATTGTTGTTGTTGCTGTTGCAGCAAATTCAACACTTGTTTGACAGTTGCAAACATCTACTGATGTTGCATGGTTAAAAAAAATCCTATTTGGTGTATTTTGTTTAAGTTGTGAGTGAGATTTGTGATGGTTGTGTGTTTGTAGTGAAATATAGATGTTTTGTAGTTAAATTTAGATATTTTTACTGTCATGCTATGGTTTAGGAAAAGTTTTGATTTTATCCAACAACTGCTGGATAAAATCAAAACTATTGTTGAGATTTTGCGCAAAGATTCGGCGGTTGTTGTAGCGTATTAACAAGTTGTAAAAATCAAAACAGCGATTGTTAAATTTGCTCTTTGTTTTCTATTTCCAACAGATTAAGATTCTGCTGCAACAAGTAATAAGTTGTTGCAACAACTTCGTATTTTATTGCAACATATTATTAATCTGTTGCAACAACTGATTACTTGTTGTAACATATTCCTTTTTACTTTGAATGTTGCACTAACCAATTAAAATTGTTTTTCTATCTCCTGTGTCTAGATAAAATGGCTCTAATTAAAAGAAAATGAGAGAAACCAACTGAGGGAGAAAGTAGTAAAAAAGCTAAGGTGCAAACACCATTAGATAAACTTGTGACTGCTATTTGTCAATTAACAAATGAGGAAAGAGTTAGTGAAACTAGAGCTTCAGAAAGAGAGGAAACCCACGAAACCTCTGTTGGGCATGAAGAAGAAAGTGATAAAAATGAACAAAGTGAAGAAACTAGAGAAGAAAGTGAAAAAGATGATGAAAAATCTGCTGAAGGAGATGAAGAAAATGCTGAATGAGATGAAGAAGAAGGAGATGAAGAAGAAGTAAGTGAAGAAGAATGAGATGAAGGAGGTGAAGAAGATGCAGAAACTGAAAATGGTAATGAAGAAGAAGAATCAAAAGATCAGACCTTGGCCGAGTTAAGAAGAAAAAGAAAACATAATGTGGATGTCAATCTTGTTGAGTCTTCTAGTATTGCCACAGATTCCAATAGACCTTCGATTGAGGAGGTCGTCAAGAGTTTCAGCATTGAAAAGTACGGCGTGACGATTGTCACGACCCGACTGACTGGATCGTGCCTTACCGGGCACCGCGTGATACAACATCGAGAGAAAACCAAATAAGTAAACTCATAAACAAGAAACAATATAAAATGTGAAACAGGCTAACCCAAAATGGCTACCTTTACGTAAATATAACTATAGCAAAAACTGAACAGTTACATCCTTAACAACCCAATATATAACAGGACTACAGGCCTCTAAGAGTGTGTAACCACTATGACGGACGAGGCCCGCTGCACTTCGAATGTACATAGTATCTACAACATCAGGAAGAACCGTACCAAAAGTCAAGCCTCCGGAGAAATGGAGTTTCTGACACCTGAGCAAGGATCCTAAGAATGAGGATCCACCACCGCTACTCCCTACTGCGCGTGAACGCAGCGGCGAAGGGGTCGACACAATATGTACCAAGTATGTAAATCGGAAAATGCGTAATAATATCATAAGTCTAAAATAATTTGGAGTCATGGATGAAAATCAAATTACATTCAGACTGCGGCCTTACTAACAATGAGAGAGTAACAAGTATAAACTTTCTTTGCGTAAAAATAGGAGGCTCATGATCAAAACAGAGTCCCTCGCCCGTAGTATCATTAAGCAATCCTACTCCTGGGACTATTTCACCCGCATAGGTCCTGTGGACCCGCATGAGGTCATCCGTCTCGCATGAGACTATTTCACCCGCATGGACCCGGTGGGCCCGCATGAGTACAAGCGTCGCACTCGCATCATGGGTAGCAAATCCATGGCATAAGTAGTAACCCGGGGTCTACCCCGTAATAATAATAATAATACGTAACCTAGCACAATCGGCTATCATACATAACATAAGCGCTACCGGCTTATCATAACATAAGCAAGTTAAGAAAATCCCCTAACTTCTTATTTTAGTTTACTTAAGGCACTAACATGTCATTTAAGAGAAAATCCGGGAATTCAACCCAAGTACCACGTACCTCTAACCTTTTAAGAAATGACTCTTTTTTGTATAAAACTTCCAAGATACTAATAACCGTAGTATCAAGTCACGACTAGTTTTCAAGACAAGTCACATTTCCTTTTAGAAATATAATAGGCTTCTAAATCAAGTGACTTCATTTCTTTTAAAACCTTAGGCAATTAATGCCTTAAAATCAATTTGCCTTTTACAAATTCAAATCATTTATCCGTACTTATTTTACTTAGAGTAAATCTTTCTTTATTAACCTTCCATAAAGCTAATATAACCACTCCCCATAAAGTCGTTATATCAACTTTATGCATTAGTCAAATACATTTCCCTATATCCAAGAGACTTATACTTTTAAAACGAAACAAGTATCATATACTTAAAACACTTCAAGTCCCTTAACTTTGAAAACTTAAGACATCCTTAATACTTTTTAAAGAAATGAGTTAATCCCCTTACTCACCAAAATTGGTCATCCTTAAAACAAGTAAGGGATATCAAAGCCTTGTACGTCTACCGTACTACATAAGTGCAACTATTCATGCTCAAGAGATAGGAAAGTTCCACATACCTCTTCGGGTCAATCCACTTGCAAGTCCAATATACCACGCGTAGTATGTCAACCTATAATGACCATAATACGTCCATTAGCCTCTATCTTCAACGTAGAACATTCTAATTGAAACGTCCCTTATTCCTACGGAAAATTGGACAACACTTCCTTTGTTTATACATACTTTGCCACCTTTTTCAAGGCTGAATTCAATAACCAAACACGCCATCTTTTATGCTCAACAATCCAATCAATACAAATGGGATTACACGCCTAACTTGGACGTGTAAAATTCTGCCCCACAATACATAACAACTAATACAAACTACAAGGTCCAATTTGGCAATTTTGAGGTATAACAACATAACTTCTTATCCAATTCCTTTTTAATCCAATTTCTTATCCAATTCCTACATGCAATACCTCTAAAGGCAATATTGACAACTATAAGTCCTTTCTTCCACACATGCAACATAATTTACTAGCAAAAGAGAAAGGATTGTTACCTTAGAGCTTACCCAAATTAGTCCAACAAATTTCACTTGTCTTATTTCCACAATCACCTCCACAAACCTCCTACAAGCTTGTCAACAAGTTTCCTTCTTGCCACCTTTTCTGAATTTTTCTCTAGGCTTTGGTTTCTTCTTGAATTTCTAGAGAGAAGGGAGAGGAATTTTAGAGAGAAGGGAGAACTTTTTAGAGAGAAGAAGGAGCTTTGAAGAATGACCAAGTCTTCAAGACTTGGTCAATAAATAGGACATGCACAAAATCAAACGGGGACACTTGTCACCCACCCATGACCTCTTTTAAAAAGCAGTTCGATTTTTCCAGTTCAGAAAACCGCCTCGCGCGACCTGCGTCGCGGCGCTGCAACCTCCGCAAAGTCTCGGCACTTCTGTCGCCGAGACCCTGCTTTCCGGCGCCGCGGCGCTGCAACTTCAGCGATTCTCCAGATTATCCGGCGCGCTGCCTCAGATCCGGCCGCGCTGCAGCCCCGACCGATGTTGCTTTTCGCCGATCCAAGACCGAACTTGCAACCTCCATAACTTTCTACTCCGACGTTCTATCGACGAACGGTTGGTTGCGTTGGAAACTAGACTCGACGAATTACATACTAGGCCTTTGAACCACCTACGAACTCCCCATGTAATGGGACATAAACCGCCTCAAAGTTGACTAACAACCCGTCCGAAACATTCCGTCAACCCATCATTCTAAAATTTAAGTCTCAATTCCTTTCGTATGTTCTCAAAAGCATGACCTGAACTACGGGGTGTAACAACGATGCCGATGAATGGAAATAAAGATTTGTCCGGTGATTTTGTGGTTAGATCAACCATGGGCAAGGGCTTTGACACCTTTAGGGGCATTCTCCGGCAGCAGGGGTTGAAGAATTTCTTTAGGGTTAGCTGTTTTGGGCTCTATTTAGATTTGCCTGAAGATAGCGGTGCCCGATTTCAAATGACAATGGTTTCTGAGCTTTTGAAGCGTAAGATTATTTGTGATAGAAAGAATGAGATTTAGATCAATTAATGTGGCATGCCAGTTTACTTTGGCATGAAGGAGTTTGCCATAGTCACAGGATTGAGATGTTATCCTTGTGAGCCTCCTCATACTGTTGTATTAACCAAGCCAGCCCGGACGCCCAAGGAAGCCAAGAAAGCAAAGGGTTTCAAAGCTAAGAATGATGTCTCTTTGATAAACTTAGTGGGAAAGAGCTACATTCAAAAGAAATTGTTGCAAGACTTGGAGTCCAAAACTTTCTCAAAAAAGCATAAGGATGCACTGTGCTTAGTTTGGTTTGTGCACAGTGTTCTTTGGGCAAGATACGTAAACTACAACATACCGCTTGGATTGATTAAACTTGCTGAGGACTATGATGCCTTCAACAATTATGCATGGGGTTTTCAAAGCTTTAGCTTGACTGTTGAATATTTGATGAAGGATTAGAAGCCAACGGGGAAGACACAAAACCTATATAGCTTCCCTTGGGATTTCATGGTAAATTTTCTTTAATGTTTTACCTTTTTTTATTTTTTTTATTTCAATCACTATTTTGATTTTTGATGACATTTTTTTTCTAGGCTTGGGCATTTGAAGTCATTCCTCACCTCAGGCATCAAGTCAAGGAATACTCCGAAGAAGTTACCTATCCAAGAATTCATAGATGGCTTACTGCCATGAACAACACAAAATTGAGTGTTGACCTTTTCAACCCCCCTAAGAAAGTTGTAAGCATTAGAACACAACATATGAATAGGTGTTGCAACAACTTTTATAATTTGCTGCAACAACACATGCATCTGTTGCAACAAGTTATGCATCTGTTGGACATTGTCCAACAAATAATTAACATGTTGCAACAAGTTACCCAACAGATGAATCTGTTATAACATGCAACTAGTTTTTTACAACAGATGAGTAACATGTTGCAACAAGTTACCCATCTATTGGAAAATGTCCAATAGATGATAAACCTGCTGCAACAAGTTGACAATCTGTTGGACAATTTCCAACAAGTACCACAGCTGTTGCAACATATCACTTTATTTGCTAATTTGATAATTTTTGAATCTGTAACAGTAAATTTTTACAACAAGTACAATAATCTGTTGCAACAAATTACTAATCTGTTGTACAATATCCAACAGATGAGCAACCTACTGCAACAAGTTACCCATTTTTCCAACAGATGAGATACCTGCTGCAACAAGTTACCTATCTGTTGGACATTGCTCAACAGATGTGTAACCTTTTGCAACAACCTGATAACTTGTTTTAAATAGGTTTTGCTTTTTATGATTTAGCACCATTATGATATATCTATTTTTTTGTTGTAGGTTGTGAACCCATGGCTTGTCCCAACAATAAGACATCATTGTTGTACTTACCAAATGAGCGAAAAACACTTACGAAGTAATTGTCAGTGCTACACCAACAAAATTCAGTAAAACAATTGCAAAATCGGGTGGTCACATTTTTTTCTTTCTTGAGCAACAATGGTGGACGAAGAAGAAGAAAGCAGAACAATGGAATGAGTTATGAAGTAATTCTCAATGTTACACAAATGAAATCCATTGAAAAAGTTGCAAAATCAGGTGGTCTTGTTTTTTTCTTTCTTGAGCAAAATCCAGTCAAGACGAAGAAGAAGAAGAAGAAGAAACGAGCATCAGAATAAGAAGAAGAAGAAACGAAGCAAAAAAGAAGAGCAAAAAATGGTGGAAACGACGCAGGAAAACAGAAAATTTGGCATGTTTTTTGGCTCTGTAGGGTTTATATGGGTTGGGTCAAAGTGTTAAAAATAAAACTTGGGGGCAAAGTGTAAAAAATAAAGCTTGGGGTCAAAGTGTTAAAAATATAACTTTGGGGTGAGTCAAAACTCTCTAATCACTAATCCAAAGTTTATCACCCCTACTCAATTAAAAAAACTAGAGTTACCCCAACTCAATTTTAAAACATATTTGTCACCTATAATTAAAAGGCCCCATAAGGGTATGGGAAGAGAAATGTGTCGATAAGATGGAAGAGTCGAATCTCACCAATAAGGTGAAAATTCAGTTAACCAAACAACTTAGCTATTAAATGAAGAAAATAAATTTGGGGGGTGTGGGACGGGGTGATTTTTAGCTTATACGGGGCAGGTTGTTTAAGTTTATGCGGTGTTGTTGCAATTGCGGGGTGGGTGCAACTTTTCCAGACAAATGAAAGAGGGTGTGGGGCGATTTGCGGGTTTAAAGGATAATGTATTTGTCATAAGGGAAAAGGGTCATATTTTCCCTCAACATTTAGGATAATGTATTGGGTCTCACTTTGCCACGTGTCCTCCTCGTGGCTGCCACGGATCCTCCACGTGGCTGCCACGTGGAAGATCTGTTAAATAAGGGCAAATACAATAAGTTTGGACTAACGGAAGGCATATTTGACCCCAAACATTAACGGAGGGCAAATACAAACCTTTTTCTAATCGTTGAGGGCAAATATGACCATTTTCCCTTGTCATAATATAGCATTATACTAGGTGAGGTGATGCCCATGTTGAGCACGGGCCCAATATGTGGTTATAATTTTTTTCTCAACTGGTTTATTATTTTGTTGGTTTCAATTTATGACATAGTTTAACTATATGTGTGTGTTTTAATATAATTTTAAATATGTTATAATATTTGAATTACTATAAGATTTTTAGAACTCGTGATCTTAAACATACCAAAATATTTGTATGGCTTTAAAAATATTCTAATCTCTTTATTTAATTTCACATTCAGTCAAATAAATTGGACAAAAAACTTATAAGAATAATCATAATAAAGTGATTTTTGGAAAAGATAATAACTGAATTACCTTGGTAAAGTGTCACACCCCAATCTTGGAGGTGTGGCCGGCACCCGGTGCCCTAAGGTCCGAGCGTACCACTCATGATACTTGTAGAATGGTCAACAATACATGGACCGACAAGGCCTCGACGAATGATTGTCTGATCTCAGGGCTAAAGTTGTACAAACTATCCTCTTTGGCATTCAGGCTTATTGATCCCAACCGTTTATGATTCCTTCTAAATTCCTATCTACTATCGATGTTTATTGTAGAAGTTATCTCTGGTCTAGTGTTAACACTATTACCAAGAAAGCCCTCATCTCATGGGAGAGAGTCTACACTTCTAAATCTATAGGAGGGCTTGGGCTGATTAAACTCAAGTTAAATAAAGAAGCTATTGTTAAGTCTTGCTAGAACATTGAACACAAAACAGACAAGATGTGGATAAGATGGATACATACATTCAATATCAAGAACCAGCAATTCCAACAAGCTAAAGTGCCAAAACAGGCATGCTGGATTGTCAGGAAAGTATTTGAGGCTATAGAAACCATACCTACTGGTAACATGGCTCATACAACAAGAGCAAGATCAAACAATTCTATTTGCAACTGATGGGGGAGCAGGAAAGGGTCTACTGAAAATGCTTGAGATTTGGCAATGATACTAGACCGAAGGCTCAATTCACTGTATGGGTTGCAAATGTATGAAAGACTGCTCACATGGGACAGGTTGAGGAAATGAGGTATCATTGTTGATCCAAAATGTGCTCTATGTCTACTGAGGATAAGACTAGGAACCATTTGTTTTGGGCATCTCTTACGTCGAGAAGGTTTGGAATCGGCTAGTACAATAGATGCAGGAACAATATTGTACAACAATCACATGGGAACAATTTGTAGATTGGGTGGTCAAGAAGTCCAAAGGCAAGTCTAAACATGCTCAGATTTTAAAACTAGTTTACACTGAATTTGTCTATTATGTTTGGAATGAGAGAAACATGAGGATATTTGAGAAGCAATACAAGGATCAAAATCAGTTCACCTGTGAAACTACTATATTTGTTGTGCAAGAGCAACAACTAGAACAAAAAGTGTATTTACTTTGGTGATTGATACAAAAAGTGTATTTACTTTGTTTTTATTGTATTTACCTTGAGATAGCTAGCTGAGTTTGTAAGTTAAGGTGTGGATCTTATATTGTAATTACTTTGGTGATTGATACAACTGGTTAGTTACCAAAAAGAAATTATAATGTAAAAGAGACAGAAAAACTTGTTCAATCTCCAAACATTAATGTAAAGCTTGCATTTTACATCCATCTTTGAGTTTAAGGTGCACATATGAGGTAGGGTTTGAGGCCGAAATGACTGTATCTTCCTCTCATCCTCGAATTGTTGCCTCCAAGTTTCTTTAGGTTTGTCGATCTAATCCCTTCGCCGTCACATGTAAGCTTCCGAGGTTCATTATACTTTTTCCAGCATAGATAGTCCCCTCACTTTCTTGGTAAGCTTACGAGGCTAGGAAAGTGGAAGCGTTTGTGTGGGAAGTGACTCATATATTTGTGTCGGAAATGCTAAGTGGTTGATTACAATTGGGGCTGTTTGTATAAAATTGGTGATTTCATGTGAAGATGTTGGGTTGTTTTAGACGTTGTAGCAGTAAGGAGGAGAATTGAAATGGTTGATTATGTTGCCACATGTATAGGTTTTCACATAGAAGAAACATAGATTCTACGTGTATAAGGGGTTCGATAGAATGTCTCAATGAATTTATTAATAGTATATTGGTCCAATTATGATTTGAATCATTCGTTATGATGTGGATAAACATTCATAGAGCTTACAAGGACCCGTGGGAACTTAGATAATTTCGACAACAAGATATGCAAGACTCTTTCTTTCTTTTGGCATATTTCTATGAACAATACATAACCAGAATATTGTTTCATAAGTTACTCTACTTTTAGTAGTTAAAAATGATCATGTAAAATCCAGAAAATTTCTTTTTATTTTAAATAAAAATGAAAAAATATATGTACAAGGGTGGTAGTTAAATGAGTCCGATAATAATGGTCATTGCCCAACAATTTCAAATTTAAAATATTTCCTTGATCTTTATATATTGTTTGTTCCAACCAACGAATCATACCGCAAATTAATACTTACTAAAGTGTAATATTTAGTTGAGCTACACTTCGTGGATGGTTCTATTTACTTAAAAACTCCAGTCAACCATTTTAAGTAAATGGGAATGAAATTCATAAAGGTGAATTTAAGCAGTCACACTATAAGTTAGTAGATCCAAGTAAGATTAGTACTTGGGCTTATATGTATTCCCTGATAAGTATTTATGCCTGCCTGAACGTGCATCTCCCCTAACCCCAAACTCCCTTTAATTTCCCTCCACTCTTGATCTTCCATCTCTCATAGGTTATACAAACATCCTTATTTATACATAAACAAAGTACCTACCACAAAGTATAGAAAATCAGGAAAAAAAAACAAGTGAACAAGAAGAAAATAAATCTGGAAAAATATCAAGAGGACAAGAAGAACAAGAATAAAAAAAACACTAGGGAGCAAGGGTCACTTTTACCAACCGAACAACAATCATATTCACGCTTATAAGGTGAGTTTTCTCACTCAGAAATTCTTGGTAAAATCATTTATTCTAAGTTCAATACATGTTAGAATAAGAATGTTGAAAAGAAATTGATTGTTTAAACAACTAGGTGAGTCATGAACTTTATGAACTGTTTTCAATAAGTTATACTTGTTAGAATTGAATGAAGTTAGGAAATGTTGTACACCTCTCTGTTATGATCATATTGAGCCAAATAGGGGATAAAACGGACTTACGGTTTAGGAGTTACCATAGTTTAAAATTTCTCCCTCGGATTTATCGGAATCCAGAAGGGCAGGACGCTAAAATGTAAAATTGTACAAATCTATGAATAATATGAAAATTTGTTCTAAATAAAAGTTCTATGTTTCTCTGTTATGGACATTTTGATACTTTACGGGGTTCTATACGACTTACGGATTGAGATTTATCGTTGTTTAAAGTTTCTGCCTAGGATTGAATGAAACTTGTGAAGGCAGAACTTTACAACCTGTTTTCACTAGGTTATACTTGTTATAATTTGATGAAATTTGGAAGTGTTGTATATCTATATGTGAAGGTAATATTGAGACAAATAGGGGATATAACGGACTTACGGGTTGAGAGTTATTGTAGTTTGAAGTTTCTGCCTCGGATCTATCGGAATCCGGGAAGGCAGTATATAAATGTGGCAAACTGTACCAAATGGTACATAATATGAGTGTATGGTTCACATGGAGACGTATAACTCTCTGTTCTCGTCGTTTTGATATTTTTTGAGGCTCGAACGGACTTACGGATTAGAAGTTATGACTATTAAAATTTGGTCATGTTTAATAGAAATTCTGGCGAAACAAATTTCATGTGGCTGTTTTACAGATAAATTTGTGCTAGTTACCCAAAGTATTTTCAAAAGAAATTTGGTACAGCGAAAGTTCCCCGTGTTACCTTAGTTTCAGCGGAAGAAACACCTTGGTTGAAGTTAGAGTTAAATAGTTATAACCATTACAAGTATGAAAGATAGAACGTTGAAAAAGAGAATATTATTTATTTGAACTTCTGAAAAATATGTAAAGTGAATACGTGTTCACAAATTTGTAAATACATTGAATCGGGTTGCACGCCGCAACAAATACGTAAAGTGAATACGTGTTCACAAATACGTAAATACATTGGATCGAGTTTCGCGTCGCAACAAATATGTAAAGTGAATACGTGTTTACAAATATATAAATACATTGGATCGGGTTGCATGCCGCAACAAATACGTAAAGTGAATACGTGTTCAAATACGTAAATACATTGGATCGGGTTGCGCGCCGCAACAAATATGTAAAGTGAATACGTGTTCACAAATATATAAATATATTGGATCGGGTTGCACTTCGCAACAAATACGTGTTCACAAATACGTAAATACATTGGATCGGGTTGCGCGCCGCAACAAATATGTAAAGTGAATACGTGTTCACAAATATGTAAATACATTGGATTGGGTTGCACGCCGCAATAAATATGTAAAGTGAATACATGTTCACAAATATGTAAATGCAATAAGTGTATAAATGCAAGGGAATGTCTTAACGTATGATACGGGATAAAATGAAATGTTAGATAAGTTAAGAATTTCCTATAAGGAGTGGAGAGGAGATGTTGCATACTTGTATGATAAAAGTGTTGTAACCTAATATGTTTTTGCAACATGCTTATTATGTTATAATGTGATTGCACTTGGAATATTGTGAGGTTACTTTGAATTGCAGGGTAAGGTTCTAACTCAGCCCCGGATGGTAGGGCTGACTTTTTATTTAACATGTTTCAGAAAAGCGTGATAGAGGAAAGACTCCATATCAGGGCTAGCGATCGTCTCGCAGCCTCTTTGCCGTACCTAATCCATTGCTTCGGACTTGGTACTTGTCACGCCCTGTCCAAGTCTGTTTCTAAATCCTTATTGAGGCATACGGATGATGTTGGTATTCACAGTGTTAGCCAAAGTACAAGGATATTATGTCACTCAGGATGTTTTGTTGTCATTCATGCATTTTCATTTGCATCGCATTCATGTACATTCCTTGACCTCCAAGGAGTTATATACTCTACTATATGTATGCATTACATATATGTATGGGGAATGAGGAAAGGTTTTATAAGCGCACACCACCTGCAGCTGGTACAGACTATCACAAAAGAGCCTGAAGAGGCCAATATGATATAACCCGATGCCCACAGAGGAGGTTATAGGAAGGAAGATACCCTTGTGTGGCATATATATATATATATATATGTATAACGCATTTGCATCATGCATACATTCATTAACCATTATATGATATGTTGCCCACAGAGGATGTTATGGTAAGGAAGTTTCCCGATGAGGCCGATATATATTATACTATATTGTGCATAACATTTAGGCATATGTATTAGAGCCCTCAGAGGCATTTACTGTTGGTCATCTGTTTGTGTTTCAGATTATGATGTATCTCTACCATATTATTTCTTATGACTGGCATATATACTCAATACATCAGTCGTACTGACGTCTCTTTTGTTGGGGGACGCTGCATTTTATGCTCACAGGTTCATATTAAGCGAGTGACGGTTCGCACTACTACAGAATTGCGCTTGCATAACGCTTTTTAAGGCTTTCATAGCGTTATTTAAGCTACATCTATGATAGCTTAGATAGCGCTATGCAAGCTTACTACTACCATAGCACTTTTCTTAGATAGCGCAAAAAAAAAGCGCTATGCAAGTTATACTTCTATTTTGAAGATACTAGCTTGCAAGACGCTTAAAAAAACGCTATCCAATTATTTTTATCTTCTTTTTTTTTACTTTTTATTTATTGTTTTGGTACCTATTCCCCCTCCCCCCCCCCCCCTGTTTTTTCACCTAATGAATAAAATATTAAAACGATAACAAAAAGAATACTCATTCAAAATATAATATAATATAATCATTCGCATAAAACATAATAATATATTTAAAATAGTATCTCAATCATTAGTAGCTTACAACCATTAACTAATAACAATACGACATAGTCAACAATTACATCAAAATACTAACTAATAGTTTCAACCTTCCATTTTTTCTTTGAGGAATCGATTGTACAAGTAGTATGCCCAATTAATTCGAAAATTCTTCATTTTGCCTGTAGGATAAACTTTGAATGGTGAACTATGAACAAACTGCAAAACATAGATGTTACAAAAACATAGGTAGAATAGAAACGTCCAACAAATAAATAGGTATGTAAATATTTAAATAAGATATGCATTTAACAAGAAAACAAAAATCATATAAAGAGGGAGTGAAGAGAACTTAGCGGTATTTCGCTTTTATTTTCCTTTTCTGCACGGGCTTTAACTTTAGGATGCGTCTCCGGTTACCTGCAAAAGAAACTTAGTAAAAGAATTAGTAAAATGAATAAATAAGAGTAAAACCTTCGGATCCATAATAAAACAATAGGAGTTTTAATTACAGAAGGCTCAGATCTATATTTTATAAAGGGACATCTCAAGCAAGTCATGGGTGTGTTCTAGTGACTTGTCAGTCAATCTGGTCGCCCCCCAAGCATGTTGGTATCCGGTATATATGTAATAAATCCATAAGTGTCATCATCGCCTTTTTCCGAAGGAAAGCAAACCGAGGGACAACCTTTCCGGGAGGGTCATGTAGTATCATGTTCAAATCAAGGTTATGCCAAAATCAAAGGGACGCTGTCTCAATTTCAATTTCATTGGCCTAAGTGTAGTATTAGTGTTCAAATCGGTAAATACCAGAAGTAATAGACTCCGTTTGGAATAGCTTCAAGACAACAATATGTTAATCAAATCGTAGCAACAATAGGCTGAAATACTCATCAGAAATAGCCTCGAAACGATAGTAATAAGATGTAGCAGTAGTCTGCTATGAAAAGCAGCGGTTGGATATTAAAGGTAGCATCTATGGGAAAAAATGCAGCAGCAGTGGGCATCAAAACAGAGCGGCAGTGGGCAAAAAATGCAGCAGCAGTGGGCAAAAACCAGGATAGTATCTATTCATTTTTGAGACGATGGCGATCTGTTCCTTGAAACCAGCGACTTTGCTTCAAAAATGCCTCAAGGTGCGATCATTTCTCAAAGTACCACATTTTAGAACCATACAAGTGTAATCAGAGAATGGATACAATTTAATAGGTTTCAAACTAGGCCTGCTAGAAAGTACACACACAAAAGACCACTGCTTGACTGATTACATCTAAGTATAAGTTTAAAGAAAATGTAATACCATATGATTGTCTCAACCGGTAACCATACTAGTGAAACAAGGACATGGTTATCCTTCATAGATTATGCTAGACAGTTCATAACCTTTATTAGCTTAAACTGATGGATTTAGGGGATCACATAATTTGTACAGCCTAGATTTAGCTAAAACACATTATAAATTTTATACTAAACTAATATAAGATCACATAAGCAGATTGCACATGGCTAAATAGACCTCGACTAGATTTCAAGTCAAACAGATAGTTCATATATAAACTGGATCTGTTCTTAACCAACACATATATTTATCTAAACAAACAGTCAACGACTAATGATTAAAGCCTATTTTAAACTCATTAAACTAATTCATAGGCAAATTAGTCATCAGTACCAGAACTCGATGGAGTCATAATTGATTAAATTAAGCCCAAAACAGACTTCAACAGGAACACATGTGAATGAACATTCTTAATAACATACTAAATAATCTTAATAGCCATCATCAAACCAAAATATAATTAGTAAGCATTTGGAACAAGCACAGACAAGCACTACCGTCAATTAGACATGTTATCAGGTATATGAATACATCACAGAGATCATATTAGGCAAAGTAAACCAGAAACTAAAGCTGGAATCGTATTTACCTTCTCCGGGTGGCGAACCGAGGTGTCGTCTCGAGTCGTCGAGTCCGCTCGGAGGTGTTTTTTGTTTGTGCGATTGAAGTGAAACTAGACTCGGTGTTTTCGAATCCTTGTTGAATCAATTACTAAAAAATCATAATTGGTTTTGCGGTCTATTCTCAGGAAAAAAATTATTTTTCTGGATTTGAGCTCTATAATAGTAATCAAAGATAAACTTTTTGGTTCTCAAACACACTCAACAAACAAAAATCCCCATCCAGACCATATGATGTACATTGAACAGGAAATTGAATAGGAAGTTAGTTTACCTTTTATGTGTGGCGAATCTGAGGCGACGACAAGCATACCTTCGAATCTCGAAGAAGATTTCTAGTAACTAGTTTGCGAAAAGAAACAAGATGAGAGGAATCCAAAATCGAGTAGAAAAAGAAAAGTTTTTGTATTCAGCCCTTGAGTAAATTATAAAAACTCAATTAAGATAATGTCAAGTAAAACATTATGCGACACCAATAATAAATGGAGGAGGCTGCCCATTCATCCCCGCCGCCATGGCCGCCACACACTGGTCGAAAAAAATAAAGAAATTCCAAAACTGAGATTCGAAGATCGGGATTGAGTGTAGGTAGTAGAGGAAGATGAGACGAACTCAATGACACCACCCACTGCCGTCGACAATAACAGAATCGACCGGAAAAAGCCAAAAATCTATCGAAAAATTGATTTGGTCGACGTGAAGATTGGGGATGAATTGAAGGTGGTGGGTAGGTGTAGAATGTCGGGGAGATGATGACGAGTGTATTGGTACCTACCACGACCGACGATAACAACTCAGGTCGCCGGAAAATCTCTGGCGGCGCCTAGGGTTTTGGTGAAATCAATTTGAGTGTTAAAACGATTCAGGTGGAATCGATTTATGCCAATTAATTTTGGCTATTGAAGTAACATTTACTTCAATAGCGCTTCCACAAGCGCTATCTAAGAGAGAATAATTATATTATTATATTAATAAATTACTTAAGTAACACAAATTATAATAGTGCTTTAAATAAGCGCTATGCAAGGAGCAACTTGCATAGCGCTTCGATTAAAATTTCCGAAAAGCGCTATGACTGTATTTTTTGTTAGATTTTTTTTTTAATTTGAAAATTTGAAAAAGAGTTATCTAAGCTGTTACTTAGATAGCGCTTTGTAAAAGTGTAATCTAAGTTGCGTTACACAAGCTGAAATCTGTAGTAGTATTCACACTAGTAGGTTGTTGGTTCAGCTGGTGTTGGAGCACTCTGTATGTTTCAGAGATGCAGTCTGATCGTGGTATGTTATACTCTTTAGAGGCTTGTAGATAGGTGTCATGTGGATAATGGTCATGTATGGCCTTGTTGGCCTTGGTATAAATATATAAACTGGGGCTTTCGGGTTGAAATTTTATGTAATCCTTGTCGTCTTAGTCTGTGGTTAAATATGATTAAGTATGGAGTATATGAATAGTGATGTCCGGGGGTAGGATTCGGGTGCCCGTCGCAGCCCTCCGATTTGGTTCATGACACTCAATTTAATGTACTATATGGGTATGATCCACCTTAATTGACTTTTGAGCTCATTACCCAATCCAAGATAGAAATTGTGGATAATATGCTTAAAGAGAGACAGATAATGGCTAAGGTTTTGAAGGAAAACTTGACTAAGGCACAAAACAGGATGAAGACTAATGCAGCTAAGAAAAGAACTGAGGGGGAGTTCCAAATAGGAGATTGGGTATTTCTTAAGTTACAACCTTATAGGCAAACATCTATAGTCATAAGAAAAAGTCTCAAACTGGCATCTAAATTCTATGGACCCTACCATATTCTCCAAAGAATTGAGCTTGTAGCCTACAAGCTGGCGTTACCAGTTATTGCCAAGATACACTCAGTTTTTCACATTTCCCAACTCAAGAAAAGGGTATGAGTCACATTATACCCTCTATGGATCCTCCACTTTGTTCAGCAGAAGGTCAACTGTTGGTGGAACCAGTTGCAGTGCATGACAGAAGAATGATAAAGAGGGTAATAAAGCTACTACTCAAATTCTGGTCAAGTGAGCCAATTTAGTGCCAGAGGAAGCAACCTGGGAAGACTACCGGTTCATGAAATCACAGTTTCCTGATATAGCTGAATTTTGAAGAGAAGATCAAGTTTTTAAGGGAAATGGAATGTCACAATATAATATTGTGACCCGTTATAATTAATTCATCCAAACCCCCAAAGTAGTTTATTTTAATCCCTGAAAATTATAAGCTCTCCATAGTTATATTAATTGTCTCTGTAGCCCCTAAATTTACTAATAGACAAGTCTGTGTAAGGCTATTAATATCCTTATTTTCATTTCACTGGAAAATGAATCATAATAAATCTCTTAAGAAAACTCTCTTATTTCTTTTCTTCATTTCGTTACAAACCCGAGGTTACCCCATATGCTTTCAGGATTGTCCTTGGGAGGACTAGGAGAGCGGGGATTGAGTAACCTCTGATGGCGTAGCAGTGGTCCTCCAGGAGGAGGTGAACCATCTGGCCCCGCGGCTTCTTCGGCAGCCAACACATCCGATGCTCTTGCTGAGGTGGTTGTTTTTCAAGATGGGGAGCCTCAAGAAGGTCCTTCAGTTCAGTTTCCTGATCGGGAGACATCATTCACCATCCCGAGCAGGATTTGCTGAAAAAATCTGCATCACGCCGAGCAGTTCTTTATGACCTCACTGGTTCAATTGAGGATGCAAGACTCAGGGAGCATACTTCTGAGCATCTCTACTCCCTGTGGGGTATAACAACTTCCTGGTAAGCATTAGTACTTAATTTTGACTCACCTGCTTCCTGCAATTGATCGAGATTTTACCCTAAAGCATTTCGTATACTTCTTTTCTTTACAGGTAGCTTGCTTGCTACGGCTACCAAACAGAAGGCTCGAGCGGTGCATAAGCAACTGATCGGGTTATCCCAGGAATATGTGAAGATGTCTGTTGCGAAGGGCATCTAGGATGTTAAATATACCGTGACATACAACCGTGTATATCACGGTTTGCCGAGTTTGTACCACACGGTTTGTATTATAATTAGTGTACTGATTTAGTGTAATTATATCATAAAGAATTGTATACTTATCATAATTATAAGATATTTGTACAAGTAGAATAGGGTTTTGGGAGCTAACATTAAGTAGAATAGGATTCTTGTATAAATTCTATGACACGTTTTAAATGTTAAGAGTTGTGTTTCATGATGAAATGTCTCTAAGATTACCATAAGAGCTAAAAATGGTGTTCAATGGCTATACATTTTAAGATAAAAATATAAAGTGGTCGAGAAATGCCAAGTTTAAACCAGGAACAAGGTCGATAGTGCTATTTGATATTTCAAAATGTTTTGGAGTAATCTTAGATAACTGAGAGGGTATTTGGACGCACGACTTTAATGCCTAGATAGTGCAAGTGTTGTTGTAGACGTAGGTACAACCCATCATAATGAGAGATACATGCAAAAAAACCAAAAGAGGGTAATTCATATTATACTAGCATGTTTGTCAAAACTGTACGACATGTTGGTGAGACAATTTAGTTGATCGGAGGATGTTTGGACGTCATGATTTACACATGGCGCAGTTATGTCAGTGTCGATACGAAGCTCCTCAGATTTTTTTTTTTAAAAAGAAAAGCTATATGTATTTTAGACATATGGGCAAAAATGCAGATTTGATAGTTGTTACAATTTCAGAAAAAGATTTATGTTTTGTACGTTATATCGCAAAATGCACACATAATATGTTTCTAAGAACTTGGGCACGTAATGATGTATATATTATCTCATGAAATATTTTATGACAACAGATAATAGAGAAGTGTATCCGAGTACCGTAAGGAGCAGCTCATAGTACAATCTTTGATTTTTTTTTGTTACAATAGTACAATCTTTGATGTAGTTTGTATTTGTGATGGTCATTATTGTAATTAAATAGAGTTAGTTATAATTAGTTAGGTAGTTGTTCACTGCTCGGAATCTCCTGCATGTGATAATTATTCATTGCCGATCGTTGAATATCTAGCTTCGATTGCAAACGAACGATTCCTTTACCGCATGTAATTGGAACTTCGATCTCAACTCCTTCAACAAACGATTCCTTCACTGCATGGAACTTCGATCTCAACTCATTCGCTCTGTGTTCGCTGGCTTTGATACCATAAAGAGCTTCGATTGAAGCTTGCAATCTGCCAATTGGTTGGATTAAATTGAAGAAGGAGATGCTTCTCGAAGAGAAGAAGCCAATTCGTATTACAAGCAGAATGAAAAACTGACTAATACATGTGTCTACTTGTGCTATTTATAACCACCTAAATAATTGTAACAACCACCTAACTAATTGTACTAACTCTATTTAATTACTATATAATGACCATCACAAATACAAACTGCATCAAAGATTGTACTATGAGCTGCTCCTTACGGTACTCGGGTACACTTCTCTATTATCTCAACACTACATGCTCATCAAATGTATAGTTGCATGTCTCCAGTTATCCTTGAGTGAGGGTGTCGATGGCACTTACTAAGTAAAACTGTATTCAGAACTGAAGGCAATGTTGTTGTGTTCCATTGCAGGTGCATTCTGAGACGGTACTCTGAGCTAGGCTTTTGACTACTCCAGTGTTACATTGGTGAGCTCCGCTACCATACCAGTGGATGCCAATTATGTCATGTCTACTGTTTTGTCTTGTTGGTCTATGTCTCGAGCGTTTATATATTATTCAATTTGAAGCTCCATACACACGGTGGGCAATATAATATGTCCAGTAATAATTTTATGACATTTCATGTATATTATGATTTCTATATATAGACTAGCCTTTGGTTATGCGTTACCCCATATTAATGAGTATAATAATTTTAAAAATCACATATATATTGCAAAGAAATTTGACTAGTAAAATGACAATTAAGGAAAGTGTGAATCTATAAGATGATTAATGTTAGTTAAATGAATAACTCTCTCTTGCGTCTCTTTCTAATACAAGTATTTGTTTCATCATTGTTGCTTAATTGCTACAGAGAACTGTATGCTTCAGTTGTGACGTTAATGACCTGGGATTGACTTTGAATCATGACCATATTGATGAGCATGGAGTTCAAGCCTAGATAGGTAGTTTTGATTGGAATTACAGATGTGCTCATAATAGAGGTCAAAATGAGATAAAAGTAGGTAGATTAGTGAATATTTTTCACTTCAAGACCGAATAAATACAAAGTTGAACTGGTTAACCAATAAACAAATGTTGGTTAGAGAAGGAAACTTTGGTACCTTGAGGAACTGAGTTTTGAAACTTGAAGTCCTTGCAGGAACGCTTTGCAGAAACTCTACATGCACAACCTGAAGCTAATAGGCTTCACTGTTAAACACCTAGATTGGCTAGCAATAACAAATAGCCCTAGAGAGTCTAGGAAGCTTAAATTACAAATCAAGAAAGTATTGTTGTTGCTAAAGTACTTTAGGTAGTTAAAAGTCTTGAACAACGAAAACACTAGCCTTCACAATTAATCGGAATTAGCTCCAATCTAACTGCTATAATTCACCTAAAACTGAATGCGGGTCAGTTTTCCAGCTTCTGACAACAGAAGAAACGATCCAAACAATAAATAACTAGGAACATCTGAAGCACCTGCTCAAAACTGAAGAAGTTTAGAGGGATTTTAGATGTTGTATCTATTAATGCTGGTGTTGCTGCTATTGGGAGGTGTAAAGCATCCAAAAAGATGGGCCTTTTTTTTCTTTTCGCTATTTCTCTTCCCAATATGGATGAAGTTCTTCAATGCAATACCTGTGTTGTTCCTGAAAATTCTGCTTCTGGCTATGCTTTTCTTTTCTTCATCTAGTTTCTGTAACATGCGATGAAGTTTTTGAACCTCCAATTGTAGCCGTCCAATCTTCTCGGACCCCTTTGTTGCCTGTTCTGAAACTCTCTTGCGCCAGATATTCAAGACCTCTTTTGAATCTGTTGAAGTAGTTCCTGTGAGAAGTGTGCTTTCTTCTATATTCTTCATCAAATGGCCATTCAAATTCACCAGCTGCACAATTGCTAATTCAACTTCTTGTAACTGTTCTTTTGCAGCTTCAAAATCAACATTTTTGGCTTTTCTAGCCTTTCTTTTCTTATCCAATTTCCTTCTCATGTTATCGACAGTCATCTGAAGACTAGTCAATTTCTCCGCATCAGAGGAAAGTCGGTCCAGAATCTGCTTATTTGTTTCATGATTTGCATCAAAGGAGTTCATTGATAACTCTAACTTATCAACACCCAACTCCTTCACCAACCCTAATTCTGTTGCTGGATGATTGCTCCTCCACTCCAAATTTCTAGATTGATTGTATCCTATAGTCCCCTCTGTTGGACGATTTGCCCATTCCTTTAAGTCCTTCACACTTCTATTGGGGCTACCTTCCTCTGTGGTTACCCATAGCTGAAGCATCTGATCATCTGCCCTGTCAGAGCCAGAAGAACCTCTTCTTCTAACTCTTTGTAGTGAGAAATCAGAAACATGATCAAGAGGTATATCTTTCATCAGTATCCTGTTTTTGACGTCAAAGGATTTCGGTTTCGACTTTCGCCTATCATGACCATCACCATACTCATTCCTAGGACTCCTCCTTTCTGCATGCTCGTGTTTTTCTAGATCAAAGCTATGCTGAGATTTTAACGCCTCAACTTCACTTCCAGCACTGTCTCGCCCAATCTTGTTGTACGGAGATACCTGACAAATAGGCTTGTTCCTCTCTTTCACTACATTTTCAACTGTTTTAATCCTGGCCCTGAGCTCCTGCAGATCTAGAATATCTTTTGTCATCACAGTTTGATCTTCTATCAGCTTTTCAGATCTACTTTCATCTGGATGAACCTCAACGTCAACATACTGCAAATATATGCAGGAAGAAGAAATTTCAACAAAAAATTGCAGCTGATTAGCAAATTCTCAAACTTTTCCTGTCTAGATAGAAAAACAAATGAGAAAAACAGCTGGGAATGATCTTCATATATTTTGGCTTTATTTTAAAACTAAAGTCCATACAATATATTTACAAGTCAATTAGGCAATATCAACAGTATAAAATTAATAATTTTCAACCAGATATCCTTTCACAATCTAGATGCAGGTCATAAGACCAAGTCAGGAAACAAGTCAATCTAGCCCTAAGAAATGCAAGAAGCTGGAAATTGTTCTGACAGAATGAATCCTCAAGAGGAAAAATTTCAAAGAAAATCTTGACCAACAATAGTATTTAAAGTAAAAGCACACATATGCCAAGAATAGTTCCAATCAAACCACTGATTGATGTTCTAAAGCAAAGGTCATGCAAAACGCAAAATGCTTGAGTTACATTCAGGCCCAATTTGCAGTAGCAGGAGCATAAAGAAACATGCATATCACTTATTATAAGAAAGTACATTACCTTTGATTCCTGAGAGCCAGCTAGATCAAACCTCGTCTGGAGGAGCGTATTATGCTCGAGCGACACCACATCATTCCTTAAAGAGGCTATTACAGGAGCATATGCATGTAATTGCGACTTCCGTTTTCCAATTTCATTCTCCATTAAATTGATTTTTACTTTCATCTGTTCAATCTCCAAACTTTTGGAAGCATTTTCACTCTCGACTTTCCCATAAACCTCAGTTAACTCATGCATCTTGTTTTCCAGTAATGCTTCTCGAGTGGAGGAAATCTGGAAATCAAAATAAAATGTTGCTGCCTCTGCCTCCCATAGTCCAAACTCATAGTCTTTCTCTTGGAGCTCTGAACTTAGGCAGCCTTCTCTGATTCGTCGGTCTTCAATTTCTTCATGCAATTTACCTAATTCACCAACCAAATCCATGTTTGCTTCTCGAAGGAATTCAATTTCCTTGTTCTGAGTGGTATTCTCCCTCGATATTTCAAATATCTCCTTTTCTAGATCTTCATTCATCCTTGAGGATTCTACACAGTCAGTATTCAGTGCATCCAGAGCCCCACGCAATTCTGAGTTCAACTTTTCAGATACTTTAAACTTATGTTCTGCTTCCAAGAGCCCGATTTTCTGATTACCCAGAAGTTCTTTTCCAGCTAACATTTCCAGCTTTAGATGATCATTAGATTCCCTGACCTCATGGAGCTCCTTTCCTAACCTTTCAACTGATTTCTTCAGGAGTAGGTTTTCAGTTTCCTTCATATCCAGCTTTCCATTCAATACATCCATCTCCTTCTCAAAGTCAAGGATACCACCGTGGAGCTTGCGCATATCTTCATAAATTGACTTTAGCTCAGCAATTCTTTCACTCCCAAAACTCTTCAAAATTGTAGAGAAAATACCCAGCGCCAGTATCTCAAGGAGAAAAACATCATTTTCCTGCTCCACTATCCATTTCTCGTCCTTGATTTCTGACACTTTTGTTAACAATGTTTCGTTCTGATGAATTACTTGGGAGTATTTCTGTTGTAATTCAAGGTAAGCTGTCTGCAACTCACCATGCTTGACATTGAGAGTCCGAACCTCCACCTCAAGTATGGCATTTCGTTGACTACTGCTGCTCATTTCTGACTGCAATTTTTTGTTCATCTCTAGTAGGCCATGGTTGTCTTTCTGCACTGTAACCAACTTCCCTGCCACGATATTAAGCTCCTCCTCTACAGGTTTCTTCATTGACTCCAATTCCAGGCCCTCTGATTTCAGCTGTGCAACTACAGTTAGAAGAGCTGAGTTCTCAATCGACAATTGTTTCTTATCATACTCGTATATTCTGAGTGAACATTTCAGATCTTCAACACTGTCCAAAATATAATGCAGGAAAGTTTGTTCGTTTTCCACCTTATCTTTAGACACAGAGTCAGAATCATTTTCAAGGGCCTTGAAAACTTGATATATCCCCATTCTCAACCTTTCAATTTCATCTACCAAAAGCTCTGCTTCAACCTGCTGTTCAACACTCTCATTCTCTAACTCTGAAATCAGTTTGTCAGACAATTTTGATGTCTCAATATGTTTCTGACACTCAATCAACAGAGAATAATTCTTTTCTTCCATATCTTGTATGAATTTCTGTAGGATGAAAACTTCAAACTGGGCTTTTAAAGCTTTGTCAAGTTCTTCTTCAAATTCTTTCTTCCTCCACTTACTCTCTTCCTGTAGGTGATGCATATGGTTTTCCATATAAATTAATCGGGTCTCACTCTGATGTGTAAAGTTGGTCCTTTCTTGTTTCTCCATTTCAACAGAAACTCTAAGTTCTTCAAGTTGTAGTTGTTCTGCTTGTTTCTCCTTCTCTAGGCAAGCAAACATCTCTTCCAATCCCATAACTCTTGTCTCCAGGCATTCAAGTCTCCGTTCAACATTTTTCAACTGAACAGCTAGGTGACGTCTTTCAGCAAGAATATGGGACTTCTCATTCTTCAGCAATTGGCATATCTCTTCTAAACCATTTGCCTTTTCCACTACATCTTCAAGTTCAACTTTTGCACCCAAAAGATAGTTCTCAAGCATAGCATTTTTCTCTAGGAGTTTCTGCATGTTCTCTGTTATAATTAGCAATTGAAAGAGCAAAGCGGCTTTCTCAGCAACAAGAGTAGATTTTTCTCCATTGAGAATTTGACAAGACTCTTGCAATGCTCTCGTCTTTTCCTGCGATCCCTGCAACTCAACATTTACGTCAGACAGGGAACTCTCCAGAACAGCCTTCTTCTTCAAAAGTTCATCCATGTCCTCCAACTTCTTGTGGATGACTTCTTTCTCGCTTTTGCTGTTCTCACATATTATCCTGAGCTTGGAGTTCTCTTCCTGCAAGCCCTTTATTGAAGAGTCGATACATTCAGGGTTTATACCTGCAGCCTTCACTTGCTCAACTAAAGCATGGTAGCTCCTGTTCAGGTCCTTGATTTCCTCTTTCAAACATGCAATCTCTTGTTGAAGGTTGTTACTTAGTCCAACTTGTTGTGCAACCTCCTCTTCAAGTTTCTCCTTCATCTTCCTCAAGCTAAGGATTTCATTCTCCAGATTCTCTATCAAATTGCTTGAGGAAAATTTCAGTTTATTCAGGCAATGGTTTTCATCCTTCACTCGCTTAAGTTCGCCTTCCAAACTATTTTTGCATGTTTCCACTTCCTTCAACAGCTCAAGACTATTTTTGAGCTCCATAGCCAGAGCTCTCTGCTCTTCTTGCAATTGACGGTGCAAATGTTGCAGAGCCTGAAGGGTGGCTTCAACTTGTGCATGGCTTAAGTGCTCATTTTGCAAATCAATTTGAAGTTTCTCTAACTCCCTCTGCTTCTCAGAGAGTTCTCGATCTTTCATTGCAAGCTTCTTTGCCAAATTATCTACCTCTAGGTACAATGCATGCTTTGATATCTCCATCACAACACACTTGTCTTCAGTATCTTTAAGCTTTGCAGCTCCTCTTGAAACCTCACCATTAAGGCGCTTTATATCCTCTTGGGCACAAGCTAGTTCATTCTCAAGGTTGAATATTCTATCCAGACAGCATTTATAGTCGCAAGAAGTTGCTTCTTTCTCCTCACTTAGTTCCATCAGAACAATTATAAGTTTCTTGATCTCAGCTTCAGCTCTATCAGCTATCTCCGTAAGCATTCCGGATTCTTCCTGAGACATCAACAGTTTTTCCTCAAGGTCAGATATGTTTACATTGCTTAGCTTATATTCATGAAGGACAACATCCTTTTCAGACTCAAACTTAGAGATCTCATTCCTAAGATTCTGACCTTCGGTTTCCGCCTTAATTGCTCGATTATTTAATTCTTTCATGTCTTCAAGTGCTTGAGAAGCCATAACTTCCAGATTGTATATCCTATCCAGACACTTCTTGTGTTTGCTCAAACCAGCATCTCGTTCAGCCTCTAATTTGATAAAGGATTCCTTCATCTTCTGAACTCCATTTTCAGCTCTGCTAGCTTGTTCACTGAACTTCACGTCCTTCTGTACACTATTGAGCTCCCTCTCTGCAACAGATAACTGCTTCAGGCATTCCTGATACCGAATGAAGGTAGCTTCTTTTTCTGCTTGCAAACCAGCTAGGGTTTCCTTCAGGTTTTGAACTTCAGCTTCAGCTTGGCCGACATGCTCCGACTCGGCGAGAATTTTTGACTTGAGATTATCATTCTCATTTGACAATTCAGATACTTGATTATGCAAACATTTTTCCTTTTCTTCTGTGTTTCTGTTCAATCCTTTACTCAATTTTCCTTCGAGGAACTTTGTGTTCTTTAGCATTTCTTTTCCTGTCCCAAGCATCTCAAGTAACTGTTTTAAACCCCACTCACTTGTTCCGTTATTAGAATCACTAGTATGAGGTCCAATCTTCTGAGCAACATGTATACTAGGTGGTATTAAGCCCATTGCCGACCGATGAAATTCATGTGTATCAGACGATGCATGAAGGCCCAATAAGTCTGGCGTATGTGGCTCAGTATCTTGTGTGGAAGATCTCATGGGTGAATCTTCAGCCAGTAGAAAAGGTAGTTGGTCCGGAAATGCCTCTGACATGGTTTTTTGGGCCTGCCTGAGCTCGCCAATTACATGATCATATCTTTCTGCAAGTGCCCGATATGCCCTGTAGAACTCCTCAACGAGCTTCATTAGCTCGGGCCTTTTCTTGTAATACACTTCAGCCCTTTTTGCAAATGAATCTGCATCTTCTTCAATGAGCTTGATCGTTGCCTTTACTTTAGCATCCATTTCTGTTGAAATAAGATGCAAGACCAGTTAAGTTCCTCCTATGAGATTCTAGAAAAGAGAAAAAAAGTGCATAACAAGAAACTTATAGATAAGTTTCAACTACTACAATAGAAGACCATGTAAACAGATATTCATTATTATGCGAACTATCGTAGCATTAAATATGAGTCATGCAATGAACTTTTGAGAAAGTAATAGAGCATAGACTTAGGGACACTATAAAAGTGACAAAGATACAGTTTGAATTTATGGCTGGTAGATTTACAACTGAGATCATACTATTACTAATCAAATTTATGAAAATTTAATGAGGGAGGAAGAACCTACAACTGATCTAGAGAAAGCATACCATAGAGTGTCAAGAAAAGTTCTTTTTGTATTGTTGGAAAAGAAAGGAATTCAAAATAAATTTATGGAATGCCATAAAGGGTATTTATAAGGGAGTTGTAACTAGTTTGAGAACAATGGTAAGAAATACAAAGGATTTTCTCATAACAGTGTGTGCACTGGCGTTCGACATTGAAGCCGCATGGCTTTTCCTCCCATATCAATGAATCTTGGGCCTAACTCAACCCAAAAGCTAGCTCAAAGGAGGAGGATTGCCCAAGCCATATAAGGAGACCAAGGACCACTTATCCCACCGATGTGGGAGAACTCAACACTCCCGCACTCTGAGGACTGGACATCTGGAGCGTGGACAATATAAGATGGGGACTCAATATCGGAAATAATAAACTGGACAAGCCTGACTCTGATACCATGTAAAGAATGGATCTTGGACCTAATCCAACCCCAAAAGCTATCTCAAAAGGGAGGAGGATTATCAAATCCATATAAGGAGACCAAGGACCACTTATCCCACCGATGTGGGAGAACTCAACATGTTCCTACTCTTTCCTTCCAAAAATCTCAATGAAAAGATGAAACATTTAATTAAACAAAAATAAAAACTTAACTGAAGTCTCTAATAATAAATAACTAATATTTTTCCTTTTAAAGAATTAATTGTAAAGTAAACCTACACATGCCCTTTTTCATAATTTGACGCTTAAAGAACTTTTTTCAAAAGATTAGCCAAACACAAAGTACTTTTCAAATACTAACAAAAGTGCTTCTCAAATGTTTGGCCAAACTCAAATTTATGCAGCTCCAAAGTACTTTTACCAAAAATGATTTTTCAAAATAAGCAGATTCTGGAAGTTTGGTCAAACATGCTCTAAGTAAAGGGTTTAGGAGAAGTAGTAGTGGGAAGAAACAATGCAAATTTAGCCAGCATAAAGAAGAGTGAAGATGCTACGAGATTAGACAGGAATATGGTGTCTAAATGCAAGTAATTCAGATATTTAAGTTTGTTGTTTTAGGAGAATGATATGATAGATCTAGATGTTACACATAGCATCAAAATAGGATGGTTACAATAGAAAAGTGCTACTAGAGTGTTGTTCCGTGAGAGGATACAAGGCAAGTTCCATAGACGGTTGTAAGACCGACAATGTTGTATGGAATTAATCTTGGGCCATTAAGGTCCAACATATCCACAACATGAGTGCATCAGAAATGTGGATTTTAAGAGGGATGTGCATTCATAGTAGATTAGACAAAATTAGAAATGATCACATTTGATAGAAGGTGAAAGTAGCACGATAATAAGAGAAGTTGCTTGAGATGGTTTGGTCATATCTTAACGTTGACATTCAAAGGTGTCCATCTGCAAGTATGAAATCATGGTGATTGAAGGTGTTAAATAGAGGACAAGGTAGAGACCTAAAATCACATGGAAGGAAGTTGTCTCAAATGACCAATAATTTCTTGAAATGTATGATGACTTAACAAAAAATAGGACACCATGGAAGAAAAAGATTTACATTAGTTGATTTAGTCATGTTTTTACATTACTCTAGGTTCAATGTTTTCAAGGAGTCTTCTAGTCATGTAGAGATCAGTAGAAAATGTAGAGAAATTACAGTGATAGAGAACCTAATTTTAAAAAAATATCAAGTGGATTGAAACATGTCTAAATTGAGTGACATGGATAGTGAAAATTCATATAGCTGACGCAACTTAATTTGGGATTGAGGCGTGGTTGTTTACAAATAGATTACTAACTTTAGTATGGGTAGAAGACAAATATTAGCCTAATGCTACCCACTTCTCAACTACTCTTCACCTCTACATCATCATTTTCTGCTCCTTTGCTTAGCCAACTTGAACAGATTTGTATGTATAAATGAATATGCAATGTGAATATGAAGATAGGTACAAGGTATGTGAAGAGAAGAAACTGATTGTGTAGTGAACAGTGATGAACTTGAACAGATTTAGTTCATAGAATAAGTAGCTATGGTGCATATAATCTCTTACGCCATTAATAAGATATGCACATAAACGGGGATATCGAGGTAGTTGATAACTGGATGTGGTGAATGTTGTCAGTTTGAGTGCATAATGGAGCTAGTTGGGGATAGCAAGGGTGGTTATGATCACTTTGTATAAATGTGATGCATCTGCAAAAAGAGCTGTATCTACCATGGTTCATAAAGGAGTGGAAATTAGAAAAAGTTTCAATTAAAGTAGGAGTGTCTGGAAATGGAATAGAAGGAAACTGTTAAGTGTATTTTGTATACACTTTTGAGTCCTTTTTAGTTAGTATTTTACTCTTTTATTTTGCGTTTAGTATAGTATTAGGTGTGTTTTTCTTTCATTTGTGTCACAGTGGTTATAAAGGAGAAGATACTACTTTTGAGGATGAAATTGCACATTAAAAGGCCAAGAAATGAAGTCTAAGAAGATACTACTTTTGAGGATGAAATTGCACATTAAAAGGCCAAGAAATGAAGTCTAAGAAGTCCCGATTAGTATAGAAGAAATCTGATGAAGTCCAAACGAAAAACGACGAAAATCCGGGATGGGACGCCATTAGCGCCGCGGCGCCAATACTACTGAGGCCTCTGATTTCGTTGCAGGATTTTCCGTGCCGTGGCGCCAGTCTGCAGGGCCACGGCGCCGACGCGGGATTTTCAGTTTTTGGGTCAAATTTCAGAGGGGTAAAAGGGTCTGAAGCGCAATTTTTCTCAAGTATAAAACCCTAAAACCCTGCTCATTATGCCAGACCTTATACCATATTACAAATCATACTTGGGAGGCAAGAAGGAGGCTACAATTGGAGACTCTTGTTCAAGTTCTTTTTCTTTCCCTTATTTTATTTCAGTTTATGTTGGATTGTAATTTCGTTCTTGACATGACAATGTTTAGGAGCTAATTACTTTAGTAGGGTTTCCATCGAATCTTCTTGAAGCTCTTTCATATAGTTAATGCATAGTTTTTGAGTTCTTCTTCAGCATATTAAGATCTATTCAATATTGCTTTGATTGTTTGATGATTAACTAGCTATTAATTGTCATAACTTGTATGATTTCGAATCAAGATCCGAAAGGGGAGATTTGAATATGCTGTAGTTGTTTAGACATAGGTTAAAATCGTGGACGAAAGTACCCCGATACTTGTGTAGTAATTAAGGTTACTGTTCTTAATCCTCCTATGTGGTAAAATCTATCATAGAAATATAGAAGGTTTCTGCACAAGGTTGAGCTCTCGTATGTCCTAACCGGAATATGATGACACATTAATTAACCTGCTATCTTAATAAGAAGAATAGTCATTAGTGAAAGAGTAGATAGTTGAGGAGATTGGAATGCCCTATTTCCTTCATAACTGTTATAAACCCAAAGTATTATAATCTTTAGTTTATTTTCTGCACTTAGTCATAATTCTTAGTTATAATTCTCAAACTAAAGAACGTCAACCAAATAGATACCATAAAATAGATAACCGGTACTTAATAAACCAGTCTTTGTGGACGATAAACTAGGTCTTACAAATCTTTATTACTTGAAAGATACGTACACTTGCGTAAGCATCTAGAAATATCGCAACAGTAACGTGTTCTTGCACAGGGATCATTGGATCAAGCAGAGAAGATGGTACTCATAGCACTAATCTATAGTCAGAAAGGTTGGACTGTTATAGATGTAGCTAGCTCTAAGTCAAGGGTGTAGGTTTAGGTGGGTTGCATTTTTTGGCAGAAAGATAGAGAATTGCAAATGGCAAGGAAAGGAAGTACCAATGGGGAGTTTATCAACAAAATATCATAGATCAGGGTAATTTTATTTTAAAGAAATACTGTCAATCACACCAAGAACCAGAGCCCTTATGTTTTAAGTGTTCCAAACAATTACCAGAAAAAATGAATTTGATGAACCAACAGCGCACCTGCCAAGACCAGACAAGTAACCCCATAACATCATACTCCCAGTCTCTTGTGGAGTCAAGAATAGCAATTCCTTTACTAATTATGCATTGAAATGATTTCTCCTATCTAGAGAATCTCCTATCTAAGTTCCGTTTTTTACATTAACCCCCTAAGACCAGATATTTTGAAGATTGGTATGTGCAACTGCCTTTGAATTGGTTGGTAAGTGAAACTGCCTCTGAATTCGCTCTAATCACTAAACCTAAGATCTGAAAAACAGAATTTTCAGGAGCCATTCCAAGGGAATCCCCAATCTGCAGAGGATACTTTAAGAAATATTTGTCACAATAGTTCATTGAACAAAAAGACCCTAAAGCGTAAAATGATCAAAATCAATTTAATTATATGGTTTCTAGTTCGGAAAAAAGGACAGCAAAAAATCTGAGACACAAAGCAGATTATCTACCCTTCGATCACAATGTATGTAATGCAGAGAAGAGAGGACAAGGCAACCAGGAAAAAGAGTAACTTCATAAGGTAATGGAACAACAGATATAGCAAATTCAATCATGTGACCTCCTAATTGCCAAACTAATCATAAGTCTAGCTCATACAACATGCTGGTAATCGACTCACAAGCACAAATTGCATACACGCATTTTATACACTTGTGACCACAGAAAACACATAAAAAATGCAAACAGGGATGAACCAAGATCAAGGCAAGCCTTCGATCACTGATATTCTATTCCTTCCAACTAAAAGATCAAAATATATGTCTTCCAAACACTCATAGATGTACCAAGGGAGACAAGGAGGAGAAGAGATACTACTTTTCTCAATTCATTTGAACAATATAGATTACAACAACTCTTTATATCTATGATTATTAGATGGCGGCTTCTTGATAACCAAGTAAGAGCTAAGAGAATATATGTTCGAAGTTATGAAAAATTACTAGAACATAATAACTCCTTTACATACTTTAAGATAAAAATAAACCTCATGGTTTAAGCCAGAATATATTTCCTCAGTCATTAAAGTGACCAAATTTCACTATTGACTAAAATTCAAAGATAATTCTGCCGCTGGTTACTATATATTTTGCACCTAGTTTTTAGAAATATGCATTGTAAATTAGGCCTTCTGTGGTGACGCATGTTAGGTCTATCCCTCTTCTTGCTGTCAGCTGTTTCATTGGTTCTGTAAAATGTAATTCTTTTCTACTCTTCGAATTGTTCCATTTACTGCTGATATCACTATAATCCTCAGCCAATATAATGTTCCAACATTCTCTGCTGATTGCATATCTCCATTTTTAACATCAATGGGTTTTCATACACACAACAGATCATATATTTTCAGTGCAATGCAGTATTACCAAGTTTTCCTAAAACCAGAAGACACCATCATCCATTAACCCAAGCAAAAGCTTAACATCAAAATGACAAGAATCATATTCAAACAAAGCCGTAAATTAATAGGCTTGAAGTCTGCTTTTCCTAAGGCAACCCCAACAAGGAAAGCTAATTCAAAATGAAGTTATTTCTGCAAGGCCAAGAGAAGAAGAAAATTATGGAAAAAAACAAGGGGAAAGCTCCTCACCAGTAAGATCTTCTTGAAGCCATTTCGAGCTTTTTGAAATATGGTTATCCCACCACCAAGAGTACAAGCGCCTCGTTTCAGGATGTAGCAAGGTGGCCATGACTCCGGCAAAGAACAAAACCGCAACAGGCTTTGTCCTTGCCATATTCTGGTCTTTATACCAGTAAAAAAAATTATGAAACCACGCCATTTTATATTGCTCAACTATCAAAATCTTTCCGCTTCTGTTCTCTCACCTAGGCAACAGAATAGCGCAAAACATGATAGAAAGAAGAAAACAACAATTTTAAAGTAATAAACGATCAAGACCTGAAAACTGTGACTCATTGATAATAAAATCAACATAGGTTTGCACCATACCTGCTCTGCTTCTGCACCAGGTATGGACCACCCAAGATAAGATGCTGTAATTCTTTAATTGCAAAAGGTCTCAAAGCTAATAAGCTGCAATCTGGATAATGCCAAAAATATGCAAGTCCTATCAGTGCCCCAGTACTAGAAACAGAGGTTTTTCCCACCAACAGTGGGAAATTTGTGCTATAAAACATAATATTTTCTATCTTATTCCCACCGAACTAGCTCACTGGAAAACACATTGTGGGAAAGGTTCCATTAAAATGCTCGGAAACTTCTTAATTTTTCCGTTTGAAAATACGATTATTTAGGTTTTTCCACCGAGTGGGAAAATAGAGATTGCTCATCAGGGCCGTCTTTGGATCCGTGCGAGGTGTGCTACCGCACAGGGCCCCCGAAAAATGAAAAATTGTAAGGCCCCCTTTTTCATTTTTTATTAAGTAGTATTAGCTACTGTAAAGACCCATAATTCGCAGGTCTTAGCCTAATTAAGAACTCATTTTTACGAATTAGAACAGGGCCCCCAAAATGTTTGAGACGGTGCTACTCATAATAATACTTTGTCAAGATATAAATGGTATAATTAACATGCACATCATAAGTATCACAATCAGAAGAAAAAAAGAGAAACTTGTAACAAACTGTGGGAAACATCACAAATCAAGAAACTTGTAGAACAAACAGTTTAAGGCTTCACACACTTATCAAGTAGTAAAATGAGAGTGCACAACACCAAACACTATAAAGCCAAAGAATTTGCAAAGGTGACAGTCAATCATCTGATAATTTGGATCAAACAAACAAACCTGGCGTAAAATCTATTTGAATTTTTTATTTTTCATTGATAAGCACGACTTTGCCTTGACTGCATTCTTTTTTAGCCGAGGGTTTATCGGAAGGTCTGTCGTACATTCTATCTTCCCAGACCCCACTCCGTAGGATTACACAGGTATGTTGTTGTTGTTGTTGTAAGCACGACTTCGAATATATCGATCAGTTCATATCAACCAAACTTACCAAATAAAATGGACATTGACTAAGACAAGTTAAAGCAAAATGAGTAGAAGCTTACGAAAATACTAGAGAATCTGATTGTGAAAACCACTGAGGTGCTTCATTTCCCCTCAATCCATGGTCTCTTACTCCAATGGCGCCCATCTGCATTTCTAATACTCCCTCTGGATCAAAAAGTGTCCACTCAGCTATAAAAATACTCACTAAATTATAGTTCCTGTCCGAGTTGGCCACTTAACACTTAATAAGGATAAATTTAAAAGTATAATTAATTCTTTGTTGATTTAATGAACGAATGGACACTCGTTTTTATCCGGGGAAAGTATTTGCAGTGTCAATGTGACAAAACTCATAAAGTAGAGACAATGTGAAAGACATTAAATGCACCTTTGAATGGTCTTTCACTCTTCAGTCTTGAATATACAAATGTATGTATATACTATATACCAGGATATACACGATTTAAATTTGAATATTGATGAAATGACAGAGAAGGGAGGCGAGGAGAGGGGTAGCCTATTTGCATAAGTCAAGCTGAATTTGTTAATTATTTTAATTTATAGTATTTTTTATATAATTTCTAAATATATAAATTTTATTATAAGAAAATTAAAAATTCGTATCTAAATTTACACTGAATATTAATTAGTACTATGAATCAAGTCAGATAAATTTTATTATTAGATTTAATGTAAACAGTGAGTAAAATTAACTTTTTTATATATAGTTTTAAGAATGGTCATTGCGATAAAAAGTGCAGAAAAATAATACTTCTTGCCTCTCAATTTATGTGATATTATTTTACTTGACACGAAATTTAAGAAAGATATAAAGGTTTTTTAAATGTATGATTCAAAATAAATCTTATATAAATATGTAGTTGTAAATCATTTCATAAAATAAAATTATTTATAAATATAGAAAATGATATTTTTTAATAAATTAAAAAAGATATTATGTCACATAAATTAGACTATGAAATAATTTAATTTCTGAAAAAATAGATTACACCCCACGATGTTGTCGCTGCTTTATGGGGTAATACAACTCTATATAGTATAGTATAGTATAGTATAGTATAGTAGTACTAAAATACTTGAGACCACGCGTGGGATCTCAAAATGCTCTTTCTTGGGTTTTATTTAATCTTTTTCCTTCTCTAATCATTTCTTATTTGAAATTGCAAGAACTTCCGTTCATTTTTCCAATTATCCCCCTTCAAAATCAGTTGAGCTGTTCATGCGGACCAGAACCTTCATTCATGTCTAGTTGTCTACTATGATTATGAATTCATGTGAACAATCCAAATTAGATCCAATCTAGAAGTGAGATTCATCACATATTAGTTCTTTTCATTGTTAAAAGGTTAAGATTCAAATTGCTTCATATTTTCAACTGAAAATTAGAATTAAATAATTTTAGATGATTGACTTTTTTTTTGTCTTTCAAAAATCATCTTATTTTACCTAATTAGCTTAATGGCCATCTTCACTTCTTCTTTTTTTAATTAAAACCACACAGCAGATTGCATGTGGTGCTTTATTTAATAAAATCAAAGTATTTACACAAAAAATCAAGTGAAAAAAGAAAAATAAATCTTGTAAGTTACGATTGTGGTTACAAGGAAATGGAAAAGTAAGCAACAATAACTTTGGTTACAAATCTGGAAATAAGAACAAAGAAAATAGTTTGTTGAGTCGATTGATATTCAATTTGTCTTTAAGACAATATTGCTCCGTATAAATCTTTTAACGGCTATTGACAACTTGTCTCCCAAGATAAAACAACAACAAATAATTGAGCAAAAGATAACTCAAGTGTTTACTAAAAGGAAGAACATTTTGAGTGTGTGGAAGAATGCTAGAGAAGAAGAACTTAGAAAAATCTGAAGTTTTTTGTGGTTCTTCAAATGAGCCAAAGGCTTCAATTTATACTGTGATGAAGATGACTTCCCATCTAGCCAAGTAATGGCCTTCAATGTCATGTAATGGCACTTAATATGGAGTTACAATTAAGTCAAATAATGACTGAATTCATGTACCAAATAATGAAGGATTAATGCTCTAAAACCAGCCCAAAAGTTAGAAAATGTTTGTGTTCCGTCGGGCTCACTGCTTCCGAAGCGTCGCGACGCTGTCTGAGAGCGCCGCGACACCTAAATTACAGTAACCAACCAGAACCCAGGCGTCGTGGTCCTTGGGAGGATACGCAGCGGCCCTTCACGGCTCCGCGGCGATTTCTGACTCATTTCATATTTTACACATCGTACACTTCTTCCTTCATTTACCAACGTGAAACCCTCGTCATTTGGCCAATAATCGTCTATCATTTCATGTCTCAAACATTTCGTATGCGTACCAATATCTCTTTCACTAAGGAAATTTACGATCATCGTACAACGCACAAGACGTGGAAACGATGTTTCCGACGTGCGGGGCCCCAATTGTTCGAGTCATAAATAATATGATTAACTTTATTTCGCGTTAATAAATTTCCAACAATCCCCTCTTGAAAGAGATTTTGGCGCACCCACATGGTGTCTTTCTAGCAATCTTTCGGCAGATCAATGTTGCATCTGGATAGGTAGTCGTAGCTTTAAACCTTCCATAGTAGAATACTATCGGACTTACTTACTGCGCGGTGAATGCGATGTCTTGAACCGTCAGTGTTTAGTGTAATCCAAGACAATGGTACCAAACACAACACATTTTCTTACTATGTTCCTCTTAAAGGTTTTGTCTGTTTTGGTCGTGGACATGTCTTGAATTCTTAAGTGCGTTCATTTGAGGCGGTCAGTCCTCGCGCTTAAATAGGTGGTCTCCTATAAGGTATTATGTTATACCCCACTCCACGAGTGTTAGGCACCATTAAAAAATTTTCCAAACCTAACCTCAAACGTTGAGGATCATAAAAGATTTTGAAAACTTAACATTTACCCACTCTGCAGATAGCACTTAATGTATATCATGGGAAGTGGGAACGGCTTTGGATTCATGTTTCTATGTAGAAATCATTATCTGAAGTGCTCTTGCTTCCACTAAAGTGCTCCACTGAACTTTTACGACTTAATTTTCCCATTGAACCTAATTCCTGGGATCTCCAGTCAGTAAAGTTGGGTGTCCGCAGTATCAGTTCTTAGTGATTGGGTTTTAGGCTCATTCCCCTAGACAGACAGAATAACTGATCTTTGGGTATGCCCTTCGTCAAGGGATCTGCTATCTTTTCCTTTGATTTTATATAATTAATGGAAATAATACCCGTGGTGATCAGTTGCCTAACGGTCTTATGTCTCCGTCTGATATGATGAGATTTGTCGTTGTACATAGTACTTTGTGCCCTTTCTAGAGCCGATTGACTGTCGCAGTTGATCATTACTGAAGGTACGAGTTTATCCCAACATGGGACATCCTCTAAGAAGTCATGAAGCCACTCAGCTTTTTCTTCTGCTTTGTCTAAAGCGATAAACTCTGATTTCATCGTGGATCGGGCAATGCAAGTTTGCTTAGAGAATTTCCAAGACACAGCCCCACCACCAATTGTAAATATATATCCACTAGTGGACTTGGTGTTCTCTATACCAGATATCCAGTTTGCATCACTGTACCCCTCTAGTACAGCTGAATATCTCAAATAGTGCAACTCATAGTTTTGCGTGTATTTTAGGTATCGTAATACCCGATTTAACGCCTTCCAGTGGTCATCACTCGAATTACGAGTAAACCTAGCCAACTTGTTGACTGCATAAGAGATATCAGGTCGAATGCAGTTTGTGATGTACATCAAACTTCCAATCACCTGCGCAAGCGTACGGGCGCACCATGATTCTTATCAATCTTTTGATTTATATCCAATGGTGTCGTTACCAACAAACTGTCTAACATCTCAAACTTCTTCAACACATCCTCGATGTAGTGAGATTGAGATAAAACCATTCCGTCAGATGTCTTAGAGATCTTGATCCCTAAGATGACATCTGCAATACCCATATCTTTCATGTCAAAACATTGTTTCAACATGTTCTTTGTCTCTAGGATCATCCTAGGACTGCTCTCTGTGATCAACATGTCGTCTACGTAAAGGCATATCATGACGAACGAGTCGACATTTCCTTTCGTGTAAACATATTTGTCACACTCATTAATGGTGAACCCTTTTGATAGTAAGGTACTATCAAACTTCTCGTGCTATTGTTTTGGGGCCTGTTTTAGCCCGTACAGAAATTTGACAAGCCGACATACTTTCTTCTCTTGTCCTGGAACCACCTACCCCTCGGGTTGGTCCATAGAGATTTCTTCTTCTAAATCACCATTTATGAAGGTTGTCTTGACATCCATTTGATGTATTTCAAGATCCCGCAAAGCGGTGATAGCTATGAACATACGTATGGATGTCATCCTAGACACCGGAGAATATGTGTCAAAGTAATCAAGGCTCTCCTTTTGTCGATAGCCCTTGACTACCAACCTGGATTTGTACTTGTCTATAGATCCATTTGCTCTCAACTTCCGTTTGAGTATCCATTTACAACCCAACAGTTTTTTTCCCGGAGGAAGATCAACCAACTCCCAGGTATGGTTGTGCAGGATAGAATCTATCTCACTCTCTATAACATCCAAAAGCTTAAACAAAAAGAGAATTGGCTGAGTCGAGAGATGACTCTCTGTCTTTATGACAAGATTGTCCCGTATATATGTTTTTACGATAATTGGCATTAGTCTCTCAAGATAAAACAACAACTAATCAATTGTACAAAGCAAATACAGTTGATTCTAGCGAAGAAACTGAATACGAACAGAAGTGTCCAATTTATAGGATCAGAAAAGGGAGGCCACCAATCATGTCTGTTGAAGTCTCCAACGTCTTGTTCTGTTGAACAGTCATGATTGTTGGAGTCTTCAACGTCTTGATCTGTTGAATGGTCATGACTGTTGGAGTTTTGGACATTTCAGAGTCCAAATAGAAAATTCCAGAATACCCCACGGACCGGACCGGACATGCTGCGGCGGCGCGCGTATGGGGCTTAGCCCCGAACCCAAGTTCACCTAGGTCTTCTTCCTTCTAAACACATGGGTTACCCCTTTGAGTCCCAAACCCTTACTCAAACTTAGAGTTTATATAATGCATAAATTCTCCTTCTTCTACCAATGAGGGAGATTTGTCATTTTTGGCAAAAAACACTTCATCTTTCCATGTTTCAAAAACCTTACTTTGTGTACCAATATCTCTTTCATTTCTCAATGAAATTTGACGATACTTGACACTAACATTATCTACTTAATTAGTAGATTAGGCATGTGCGAAGAAACGATGTTTCCGACATGCGAGACCCACATGTTTAAATCATTAAAGATGGGATAAACTCGATCCCACATAAGTAAAATTTCCAACAAAGCAGGCCTATAATAACACCATAACTGTCAGTTTGTAAGTATAAGTAGGACTACGATCAACTACCTATTATCATTCTACTCTAATTTGTGTCCTCCACAATCTCCTATCTAAGGTCATGTCCTCAGTAAGTTGCACCTGCGTCATATCCCATCTAATCACATGTTATACCCCAAAAAAATATTCGTGTTACCGAGACTGCAGACGACAATGGAGGTCATATGGTGTAAGTTGGTTAATACGTTACTTGACAAATAGCCCTCGTAATCGTAAGTTAAGGTTGGGCCCACATGTCGGGATTTTATAAAGGGCATATGACAAGTTATATGAATAGTACATAGGAAGTTTAGAAAGTCTTAAGAGGGACACTTAGGCCAAATATGAGTATAAGCACTCCAAAAGGATGATTTAAGGATACATTTTCGGATGATCTAGCTTTACGAGGCCAACACACCATTATACATTGAGAATTTGGGAAAACACAAAAAATGAAAGTTGTAGATAATTGAAGTACCTTTCTAACCATAGGTCGTGGGCCTTCATGCGACATAGAGATAAAAATTTATAGACATTTTAAGAAGGAAAGGTTAAACTGGCAGTGGGCTCGGCCCAACCCGACTCCAAGTCGGGTCAGGCCCACTTCCTTGGCTATTTAAGGAAATTTTCACCCATTATCTTCCTCATTGCATGCCAAACGATCCAGAATATTTTAGAGAGAGATAGTGAGGAGAGTTAGAGAGATAAAGCAAGGGTTCGATCAAGTTCGAGGCCTCGAATTCCGAGGCTCATGAAGGATAAAGTGTAATACGAGTTGTCGTCGTCGTTTCAAGCTAAATATTGAACTTGGGGGATGATATTTTCGTGGTTGAGCTGCTGCTAAGGTATGTATTATTTTCTCATCATTGTTATTGAGATGATTATGTGAAAATTTAACGGATTAAAGTGTTAGAAATATAGTTATAATTATCGTATACCGAATATTAAGGCGTTGCGGTTTAGGGGTTGTTTTGGATAGAATTGTAAGATGAGTTTAGTCATATTATTGTTGTAAATTGTTAGATTTGTTGTTGTTGTTGGTTATTAGCTTAATTTGAAATTGTTGGGTTGGTAGGATTATAGGGGAGATGCTGTCCAAACTCGTTAGGCAACGTAATAAATGATTAGTTAGAATAATCTTGTTGGCCTAGTCTTAATCCCTATATTGTTGATGGTATTTTAGTTGATTAAGCTCGGGAAGGGATTCGAGGATTAGCTTGAGGCATAAATAAAGTATGTAAGGCTAACCCTTCTTTCATATTTTGGCATGATCCCTTTTATATGACTCCTAAAGAATGTAAAACATAAGTACTCTATTCTTAGTTGGATGTAGAGTCGATATCCAATGTCTTGTTTCGTTCATGTTATACTCATGTTGATAATTCGAAGGAAGCTTCTGCGATACATTATACTTATATGTTCACTACAAAGCAGATGGTAAATGAAGGAGACTCTAAAACTTGTTCTCAAAATCTCTCCAAAGGGAGTTGTAATAGAAACCACTCTGGAAGGGGTGCAACGTTTTGTAACTTCATTACATAATCATAATGTATATCACGTGTATTGTTATTGTTCCACCTGATCAGCTGGATTATGATATTCTTAAGTCAGAAGCGGCACCACCCTAGCTAAGCCGGAAGCGGCTGCCCGAAGGGGCCATCATGACTACGCCGAAAGCGGCCGTCCGAAGGGACTATTGTGTTATTAGCCGGAAGCGGCTACGAGTAGAATATTCTATATTTATATTGAGTATGCTAGAATTTGTGTAAGGGACTATATGACATGATTTAAAGTGTTGTTCCAGGTTACTCCCATGTTGCTTTCTAAACTTGCTTACTGTTACACTTTTCCTTATTTTATGATTCAGTATTGCCTTACATATTCTGTACTGACCCCCTTTCTTCGGGGGTTGCGTTTCATGCCCGCAGGTTCAGGGATGCGGTTACACGATCCAGCCACCTAGGAGGAGTCAACATTGAGAGTCAGACATCTCCACTTGCTTCGGAGACTGTTCCTGTTTTGGTATAATTTTGTTTGTATACATCCTGGGTCTGACGGGCCCCTGTCCCGTCACTTATGCACGGTCATACACTTCTAGTAGTCTGTGGACAACGTGGGTGTCATGTCTTGTTTGGCCTTGCACGTCGTTTGTTTTGTTACGAAGTATCATGACCTCGTTGGCTTACCTTGTGACATATTACGTATATATAAGTATGTTTTGAGTTACAGTTGGACTTTGGTATTCTATTTACATCTTTCAAACTTAGTAAAAAAAAAACCCTATTGAATGTCATGTGTGAGTACATGTAACATAAGATGGGTTATCGAGCAGGTTAAGCTCGATCACTCGTCATAGCCCTAGGTTGAATCGTGACATCACCCGGAGCCTCCGGTAGCACAGCCGAGACATCGACGGGTTCTCTGCACATCTCTTCAATACTTCTTCGGCCTACATCTATCACTTTTGAATCCAATCGATAGCCACTTGTCTTTTTTCAAATGTTCTTGAATGCACCACTTTCGTGTGCTGAGGCCTGAGCCCCGAAAGTGAAAGGGGATGCCTGACAATAACCTCCATTTCATTCCCAAGAATTCAATTGGCAGGCGGGTGAAGACCCAATGTGTGCATTTATCTTTTCGCCACGTGTCAGATTCTTGCACCAGGCGCATTTTACCTACATAGTTTGTATAACTGAATCATTATATTTTATGTTAAACTTTCATAGAATAAATGAATTCTGAATTTTCATCAAATAAGAGATGCAAGTGTTTCATTTTTAAAATAACTTGAAATTAAAGTTAAAATTTTATTTAGACTTGTAATTACTTTCTCAACTCTTATACAATCTTACCAAATGAGCAAATCATAGTTAATAAACCAGAGCTTTGCATTAATATAACACATATCTCAATTTATAAACAAATATTTATAATTACATGCTATTACAAACTTTCAAATACATATAATTTTACAAAGATACAGTAATCCAATAAATCAAAAATAGTAGTAACTAGCTATTGATCAATATAATTCTTTCACTTGGTACGAACAATTTCTTCATATTGAGCATTAAAATTATGAACTTTATTTTTACACAAATTAAAATTATGAATCTTTTTTACAAAATATAAATTTTAGATTTATAAAAAAATTAAAATCACAAATTTGGAATTGAAATTCTATTTTTTAAGTGAATTGGATTTCAAATAAAGTTTTCGTCTTGTTCAAATGTCATAAACACACACATATTTCAAATCAAAACATTAAATTTGATATTCAACTAAGTGATTAAATGGGCCCTTGATCATATTATAGGTCTTAGGAGTGTTTAGTGTAATTATCCTAACTCTTTTTTTATTTATATTTATATATATAATTAAGAATTTTAGTGTTTTTTAGTAGGGACCCTTCCCTAAAAAGGGTTTTAACAGTGTTAATTCGAAATGTTTTAGTTTGACTTGTCACGAATTTTAAAAAATAAAGAGAATTTTTTTAATTTTATGATCTTAAATTACATATATATAAAAAATTCAAATCGAATATATAAAAGAGCAAAAAATTATTTAAATTTGAATTATCAATTTACTAAATATTAAAAAAAACATGAGACATAACAAAACAGAAAGTACATGAGTAGTTGTTTAGGTGGTAAGGATTTGCACGGAAGAGTACAATTGTTGGAATCTGGTGAAGCTGTCACATACCTTTTTGTTTTTCTTTTCGATAATTGGTATTTTTGGGTTTTAAATTTAAATCTACAGATGGTTGTTGATAGGTCTTTCAGAGAGATAAATTCAGTGTTTAATTGATTTACTTTGAAATGTTCTCTTCTTCTTCCTTTAACAATAATTGTCAATGGTTTCAGGTCAAATATATGGAATTTTATTTATAATTGAAGTCTTAGTTGTTTTGCATGTTGGAATTATATATGGAATTCTTTGACCCTTTCAAGAATATTTTTGGCATATTACTCCCTGTCTGAATTGCTTTTTTAAGATACCATTTTTGTGGTTTTGAGTTATTTCAAGTTTTTTTTATATCTAGTTTGATCAATGGTTAGACAGTACCAATAATATCTTATTTTAATTGAATTCTTGATTCATCAATAGTTGAAGCTTTGTAGACATTGTTAAGTGGATGGAGGTCTCTACAGTTGAGGATTATAAATTGAAGGGCCTAGGAGCTATTGATGAAAAGAATATGGCACCAGGAAGCATAAGTAGCAATGATATGATATTCCGGGCAGACAAAATTGATTTGAAAAGTTTGGATGTTCAGTTGGAGAAGCACTTGAGTAGGGTTTGGTCAAGCAATGTGGAGAATCAAAACCAAAGGCCCAAGGAAGTGTGGGAGATTGATCCTTCAAAGTTGGAAATAAGGTATCTTGTAGCTAATGGAACCTATGGTACTGTTTACCGAGGTACCTATGACAATCAAGATGTTGCAGGTAACACACTTGTCTTTCCCTCTCTAGGAGAAAATAGATTATTTCATGGTTATTTATTGCTAGTTACTACATGTTTATGTATCTGAGAATTATAGGAATCATGTCACCAGTTTTGTATTACTAGTTACTACATGTTTATGTCGAAGGGGACTTGGTGTAGCTGGTGAAGTTATTGTCATGTGACTAGGAGGTCATGGGTTCGAACCGTGAAAATAACCTCTCGCAGAAATGCAGCGATAGACCCTTGTGGTCTGGCCCTTCCCCGAACCCCGCGCATAGCGGGAGCTTAGTGCACCGGGCTGCCTTTTTTTATGTCATCATTGTTGTATTTGGTCATATATCTGTTCCTCTTAAAGTATTATTTGACATTGGCTATTAACTAGACTGAGCTCCATGTTTTATATAGTTGAACCTTTTATGATACAATTTGCCAATTCTTCTAAATTTATTTGCTTGAATATTGACACGGCAATGACAAGATCCTTTCCAGTACTCTTGTGTACACATTTGAATCTACAAATGACTAAGTCAAACTTTCCAGCTACGCCTTTCCAGTACTCTTGTGTACACATTTGAATCTACAAATGACTAAGTCAAACTTTCCAGCTACGCCTTTCCAGTACTCTTGTGTACACACTCGTCTTTCTAATTGAAATATGTACATGTCACAATTGCAATTCGTTATAGTGTCTATGGAACGCTCATGCACTTGGGAGGTTTGAATCCACCCCTAAAAAAGCGAAGAGGAAAAGAAAAAGAAAGGAAAAAAGTTGAGAAACTGCAATCCGTTTTTTAAAATGTTTTTGGTTACAAGCTGTGCAATCAGGGTGAAAAACATCATATTATTAAGATCACATAGCACCATAATGATATTCTTATTGATGAGCATATGATATTTGAAATGAACTTAGAAACCAAAAATAAAAAACATTTTTTAAATGAACTTTGAGTTAAAGATGGATAGGACAATAGTTTCACTTGACAAATCGAGTGAAATACATTCGGAGGAGTTTGGGATATGGCATTTGACAGAACTATATTCTAAAGGATCAGTGACAACTTTAATTTCTATGAAAAAGGATGTGACCCGTTAATGAAAATACTTAAGAAAATTCTCCCAACATCTTTTAGGGTAATTTTTGCAACAACAGTTGTAAAGACTTTCTTGTGTAATATTATTTGTGCAGTGAAGCTATTGGATTGGGGAGAGGATGGCATGACCACTGCTGCGGAAACTGTTGCTCTACGGGCATCATTTAAGCAGGAGGTTACTGTTTGGCAAAAGCTTGAGCATCCAAATGTTACCAAAGTACATATTTTCTTCTCTATTATGTGCTTTTCAGTATTTAATTATTAACCTATTGCAACAATTGTAGTTTAACACATGCTCATAATTTCATATTTTGTACGTTATGACTATCTCATTAAGTTGCTTATGCTTCCAAATTATATTTGATTATCATTTTCATTTTCAGTTTGTTGGTGCTTCTATGGGAACTTCAAATCTTAAGATTCCTTCAAAGAATCCTTCCAAGGGTTACACCACATATCCGTCTCGGGCTTGTTGTGTACTTGTGGAATTCCTCCATGGAGGAACATTGAAAAATTACTTGTTCAAAAACAGGAAAAAGAAACTTGCCTTTAAGATTGTCATTCAACTTGCTTTGGATCTGTCTAGGGGGTAAGTGTCTTCGTCTAGCATTATTGAGTTGGTCATTATACTGGATGAGTTTGATTTCATCTTGGTTTTGTAGGTTGAGCTATTTGCATTCGGAAAAGATTGTACATCGTGATGTGAAAGCTGAAAATATGTTGTTGGATACGGATAGAAGTCTAAAAATTGCTGATTTTGGGGTTGCTCGTGTTGAGGCGCAAAATCCTCAGGACATGACTGGTGAAACTGGAACTCTTGGATATATGGCTCCAGAGGTATTCATATTATTTTACAAGAAATGTTAGATTTGAATATGAATGTCTGACATGATGCTATCATATCATCATTGGTTTACCCTCTTGTTTACTTGTATTGTTTGATATCTTCAATCCTTTTACTTTTCTTTAGAAGTAATCTTTTGTATCTCACAGAAAATCCAATTCTTCTGATGTACTACATAAAGAGACTAACTGGGTATGTCCTTTAGGTACTTGATGGCAAGCCCTATAACAGAAAATGTGATGTATACAGCTTTGGTATTTGCTTATGGGAGATTTATTGCTGTGATCTTCCATATCTAGATCTTAGCTTTGCTCAAGTTTCTTCCGCAGTTGTCAGACAGGTTCGCTTGTTTCAGAATTTTATCCTGTTGTTCACACAATGATCTTCCCTGTATTTTTTGGTTCTTTCTTGCTTCTGCTGAGTTACACATAGTGCAGGGTGTCGTTGTCTGAAGTGGTCTTTGATGACGGGTCAAATGTCTATATGCATCACTCCAATAGCTCTCAAATACTTTTATATTACATAAAATGAGGTCCTATGAAGGTTCTTGTTTTATGTATCTTTCAGATATCGAGTGAAAACCAGGGATAGCTAGTTGGTCAAAAAATTTGGAAAACATTTTTTCGAAGAAAACAAGTTCCTTAAAAATGAGGAAAATGACTTCTCTAACGGAAGTAGGGAAAACAAGTTCCATAAGTGATATGCCACACTAGTCGTCTAATACCCACCCTCCAACACACCCCACCTCACCCCCCAACCTCATAGCCCCTATCCCACCACCCCCAAGCTAACCCCTATAGTATTTGCCTAGATTATATACAAATACTTTTGGGACAATATTTTCTGTTTATTTACCGAACACCATAAAATAGGTAAGAACTCACTTATTTTTCAAGAATACATTTTTTGGGAAAACATTTTCCTTCCTACCAAACACACCCTATAGCTTCTCGATTATCCTACTATACTTTGCAAGTGACGGTTATAAAACTCTGGTTACTGATGTATTGTTTTGGGGGGGGGGGGGGGGGGGAATTAAAAAAATATAATTTTTTGTTTTTATATATTTAATTTCACTAAATCCAAGTGTGTGACACTTGTTTAAGTAACATGAATATCCAAGTAGAAAATTCATGTCCCTAATCTTGCATTTGTTCCAATGCCAATCAGTCTTGGATGGATGGTTCCACGTTTAACTTAACTTGTCAACACTTTTTTGAGTTTTTTCTAAGGAGTGGTTGCTTTCTTCTGCTATTACTACACATAATTTCTTTGACACTATTCCTGCAAGTATTCATACCCTTCAATACTAGAACAATAATTTGTTTTTCTTGAGATTCAGTTGTTATAGTGATCCTCTTCGGCTTACCACCAATATGCTCTGATAATTTACATTTTGCCACCTTTTCATTCTGTTTGATCGAAAAGACACATGGGTTGCTTTCTCCTAAATGATTCACTTTATTAAAACCTTATTCTTGCAGAATTTGCGACCAGAAATTCCCCGATGTTGTCCAAGTTCTTTATCGCACGTCATGAAGAAATGCTGGGATGCAAATCCACAAAAGCGACCTGAAATGGACGAGGTAGTAAGATTATTAGAAGCAATCGATACGAGCAAAGGAGGAGGAATGATACCAGAAGATCAAGCTGGTGGCTGTTTCTGCTTTGGTCCAACCAGGGGTCCATAATTTTCTATAGTTTATTTTTGTTTTCTTTGACTAAATCAATGAAATTGTACGATCTATTAGAAGTCAAGCGGGGAATATTAGTAGTTCAGTTGGTTGATTACTTGATTGACTATCTGAACTTTCACCTTATTGGTGAGGGTTCGATTCCCCACCGTAATCCCCCCACATTTTCCCTTCCCCCACCCCCAATTTTGAAAAAAATAATTTGAAGTCAAGCAATACTATTTGAACTTTTGCTTTGGGTTATTGGTTCAAAAAATTACTCGCTTCGCCCCAATTTTTTTCGAAGGTTGACCAGTTTGGGAGTCAAATATTTTTTTTGCCTTAATTTTAAATATAGATTTTTTTGAGTATTTTATAATACAACAACATACTAGTAAAATTACACCACGTGGGGTCTGGAGAGGGTAGAGTGTACATAAACCTTAACTCTACCTTAGGTAGAACGATTGTTTTCAGGAGATAATATTTAAAAACTAAATAAAAAGTATTATAAGTCTGCATAATAAATAATTCATAATATATGAAAAGAGTTAGAGAAAATCATAGTGAGAAAGAGTTTTTGGACTCCTAAAATGATCAACCTTCAAATAAATTGAAATGGAGAAAGTAATATATTTTTTCGCAAAAATAAAAGAAATCGAAACTCAAGGTTCAAAGCCTAGTAGAGTAAAAAAGAAAAGAAAATTCGCAAAGAAATTATGTTTATTCGATTAAAGTTACCTAGAAATTATGCCTTAAGGCATAACAATACATCATTATCCCTATAAACTTGGATCATATTTTCAAAAAGACGCGGTGATCCTATTACCCCTAAATCGGTTTGAAGTTAGAATTATTTGATCATTTTGAGTCCACCTTTTATTAAATATATTTTTTCTTTTTATTTTCCTCCTTCCCTGAAGAGCAGCTCTTCATTTCAACTCCTTTTCGTTTAGGTCAGCTCTTCTCTTTTCCTCAAGAAAATCAATCGTCCCTTTCCCTTCCAATTCATTATAATTACATATTTTTTTAGTTTTTTAATACAAAAAAATAAAAGAACATAAGGGGGAGGATTTGAAAAAGTATTTAGATTAGTGTTTTACATCCATCGCCCTTTTTCACTCTTTCATTTTTCTATAAAGCAGAGAAAAGGGAGAATAAAATAAAACAAAAAAATAGAAAAGAAGTAAAAAAGATAAAACATAAAATAGCTAAAAATCGAAAAATGATGTGTCAAAATAGGATTGGTGCGTGATGTTCACACTTTTCTTTAAAACTGAGATTATAATTCCACTTTGAATTGGTTCCCCAAAGTTTAAGTGCCTTTTGGAAAATATGATCCAAGTTAAAAAAGGTAATGATGTACTTTCTCTCATAGTTTCTATGCAACTTTGGTCGAAATAGAATGCATGGTGCTATTCTATTGTGCAACCTGATGGCATAGTATCTAAATTGCATGTAGCTGATATTGTTCCTACTAAAGGATCAATTAGTGGATGACTATGCTTCTCTAGACATAATTTTTATAAAATCTCGTCTTGCAGTTTTTTTTTTTTTACTCTGCTGGGGTTCGAACTCAGAATCTCTGATTTTATAGATCAACGAATAAAGGATACTTTGACCTACAAATTTTCATTAAATGAAACGTAGGGATAAATTAAAGACCAATGATTTGAGGGAGGGAAATTAGAGACCAGTCCATGCAAAGAACAATCCGCGAAAAAAAGAAAAAGAAAATGAAGATAACAAATACAGAGACTTCTAAGGAACCACATTAACTTTGGTTCGACTGTCGAAATAAGTCGGCCCAAATCCTATTTACGGTTTTTCCATTTAGAATGCTCAAGTAATTATATTTTTTTCAACTAACGACTCCTTAATAACTAACACATGTCACTTTAATGATATGGCTACAGTTGAGCCACAATGCAGAGGACAAGGACTGATGAGCAGCTGCACCCAATCTCGGGCTACATTCTTCAAACAGCATAAATGTGAAAGCACACCTGGCTATATTCAGCCACTTCAATGCCAGAACAAGGAATGAAATAGAAAAAATAACTGTGTAATCCATTATTTGGAAGACCACAAGAACTGTGATGTCATAATCAACGTGCTAGGTGTTAACAAAACTTGTTTACATCATCACATGTAAAATTGCTACTGTGATTAATTTTACAAGAGCACTAACCTGTAACTACGGGAAACAATCATTCCTAACTACAAATTGACGTCTATTCAAAGAACTAGACTACAATAATTTAATGTTAGCCAAGCGTTTCTTGACGCTGACGTTGTACAACAGACCTAGAATCATTCTGGTGCAGCGACACTGGCAAAAGATCTAGTACCCATCTTGCCTTCTCCATTGTGGCTGTTACTTTAGGTTGGCTCAATCCCGAGCTGTTTTATACTACTCACTTTACCACATGATATTCCTTATTACTCCCGATCCATGGCTTGCCCATGCATGAAATGGCGTTCATCTGCAACAGTACAAAGGAATGCTGAATACCAGATAAGGAAGAATATAAAGTTGTAAACTAATGGAAAGCCGATGCAGGGCCATGAAGTTTACAACAGTGTATGCAGCACAAACATAACAAAAAGTACCAGATGCTATGACATAAAAGCAGTAACACTTTTTTGATAACCAAAGCAGTACAATTCTTTTCGTTTTACCCTACTAATATTTATTATTAATAGATTATTACTACCATCATTCTTGTTGGTTCCTCATCAAGCCAATATACTTTAAGAATATGTCATTAAGGATATGAAAATGTAATTTATTTTATGAAAACAAAAGGATATGTCACAAACTCGAATACAATAATACAAGTTTAGGACATGTCAGTGTTTCCATAGGTGTGCAAAAACACCAACACTGGAGATTATATGCTTCAATGAGAAAAGCCCCGACAACAATAGTGATTGTGGAATACATTCTTTACAGTACAGACACCTTCCCACACCCACCTCCAAAAAAACAGAGAAAACTTTATACTCACTCCACAAAATCACCTTTTTTTTTTGGACGAGATGTTCATTCAGCAATATCATTTTTCGATAGTAAATGCTGTAAGCAGGGAATAAAGTGAGATCCGATGTGTCGATACCGGATCCGGACATGCTAACTAAAATGCTATTATTTCGATGAATCATTTCTTCGGACAGAAGAAGATTATGTAAACACTTACTCGAGATCTCACTTATCTCACTTATCAGATTCAGATAAAAGATCGGGATAGCCGGGATGACCTATTTCAAGATCAGATGATCCACCTCTTTGTCCGCTTGGGAGGGCTAACTCGGATAGGTCAGATACGAGGGAAAGAGCCCAGGTAAGGCCTGCAAGTTCGTTCCTTGAAGTATTTTCCTCTTAGTTTAAGCTCTTGGATGATATAATCCATCTAATCAAAAGGAAGGAAGGATAGACAGATAAGAAAAAGAAAAAACGTGAACGGGGATTGGATTGATGATAAAATAGAATCCTGGGTCGCGAACAGTGATTCGATTGCTGATGAAGAAAGAGAATTCTTGGTTCAGTTCTTAGGTCATATTGGATCCTTGGGAACCAACACAAGTACAGCCGGCCTATATATATTTGAACGAAAATGCCGTGTCGTCCAGCGGAGCCTAGAAGAAGGTGACTCGCGCAGACAACTGACTCATTTTCAATAGAAAAGAATAGCAAAACCAACCCAGCTGGCTGGTCAATCTCAGAGATCTTATCGGCCGGCAAACCGGAGACGGAAGACCACGGTCCCGGCTTGCTGGGTGATACTGATAGAAAGAAAAGACGGGGGGCAACCATGCATGGTACTTCTCGACCCTGTCTCTGAGGGACAGTTGAACTAGCGACTCATGAATGCTGTCGGGTTGGACGAGCCAATAACTCGAAGGGGGTACAACACTTCTCAGTTTGGGCCTCATATTTCTCCTATATACCATGTTCGTATGGTGGCGCGATGTTCTACGTGAATCCACGTTCGAAGGACATCATACCAAAGTCTTGGAAATTTATTTGGTCAGTTTCAAAAGGAATAAAGGAAGGAGTCGACGCATTGTTTAGCGATTGTTTGCTTCATCACCAGGTTGAGTCTCTCTCTGTCCTCATAGTAGGATATTTCCGGATGTTTTGTGTTGTAAGCACCTTTCCGCTCTTTGATATCGATCGCTCGAATCACGTGCTAATCCGCTCTTTGGTGTTGTGCTTGAATCGGTTGTTACAAAGAAGTTGAGCGACTTCCGCATCGTGCACTAATCAATTTTGAGCGTCTAATTAGATGGGAATCATTCAAATTGAGAACAAAAGCTCCTTGCTTTTTCTTTCCTAGAATTTCATCAAGTCGCAAACTATCCATTTATTCATTCGACCCAACTTGATTTTGTTCCGTTCCAAGAATTCTAACACTGTTTTATACCCTCTTATTAAACTTTTCCACATAGAGGTTTCAGCTACTTAAAGCGAGAGTGCACCCAAAAATTCTAGAAGAGTGCTCGGCCTTGGTTGAAACAATTATAGGTGTCAATGGACCGATTTCACTAGCAGAGCACTTTCTCCAATGTGCGCAAAAAGAGATGTCACTTTCAATGATGGACACCGGCCCTTGTGTTAAAGTAGCATCGAGTTTCGCTTGGAAACCGGCAAGTTTCTAGTTTCCAAATAAGTGGTACCCTTTCTTTAGAGTCCGGTAGGTCAATGTTGTTGCCTAAATCTCTTCCATCAAGACTGCCCTGCTGCAACCTAGGGATCACCTGGTGAATGGTCTCAGGCAAGCATGTTGAAGTCACGTTCCGTGATTAGTCGGGACATTGAGGAATATCCAGAAAGTAATTTCGGGAATCGGCCTGGGCGAAGGCCTATTTAGCGCCTTTCCAAAGGTAAGCGGTTAGGTTGACTTTGGAAAGGCTACTAAGGGCCCCGTTCATCTTCGGCGCAAGAGCGCTCGATCAGTGAGCTACTCCTGTACGGATTTAGTTTCTTTTACGAGGTAACTGAACGATCGCCGGATTCCTCCATCTCGTGCTTCTAAGCAGCGGGGGTCTCGGTACCAGGGGGGCGCGGGAACAAGAAACTCCAGTAAATAAAAGAAAGACAATAAGAGTCCTCTCAATAGCCGAGGGCCCACTTCCCTAATCTGGTGAGAACATTTTGATTTTAATTGTACAAGACAGGGTACTTTAGGATGCTATGCAATTCTAACAGATTAAATTATGTTGTTTTTTTAGTTTTGGGAAACACAAACAACAGGAATAAAATAGAAAATCTGATTCCTACTGTTTCTTTTTCCAAAAATGAGGCAGAACAAAATGTCAAGAGTAGGTCAAATTGTTCATTTGTTTCCAGTCCTCATTCCCAGAAACACCAAAAAATCTTCCCAAACATTTTTCCATTAGAAACATGGTTGTAACTGTAGACTATTTAAAAGGAAAGCCCCAAATAGCGGGGGCAAGATCAATATGGGCTCCATATCCGTTCCTTCAAACCACCAGTCTAAATTACTCTCAACCTCCCCTCACCTCATCACCGTCATGAAGGCAACTCAATCCCCTAATCTGGGCAATACACTGCAGGCCAACCTCCATCGGTTTCACAAGAATTGCAGAATTCCTCATTAAACATACAATTCTTTTCCATCATTGGAATGCTTTTTCTTTCTCGAGGTCCCAGTTATGCTCCAGTTAACTTCCATAGACCTTCAATTGTCAACTATATTAAGGGTGTGTTTCGTATGAAGGAACATGTTTTACATTTCCAAGGAAAATAAGTGGTTTTCTTACTTTCTGGTTTAAGATAAGTAAGCAGAAAATTTTGTTCCAAAAGCATTCACATATAATCTAGGCAAACACTATAAGGGTGGAGGTGCGGGTAGGTGCTTTGGGAGTGGGGTGGGGTGGGGTGAGGTGTGTTGGAGGGTGGGGACAAGACAACCAATGTGGAATGTCACTTATGGAACTTATGATTCCTACTTCCACTGGGGATGTCATTTTCCTCATTTTAAGGAACTTGTTTTCCTAGAGAAAATGTTTTCCAAAAATTGACTGAAGAACATTGTCTAGAAAATATTTTCCTCCATACCAAGCACATCCTAAATACTATTCTCTCTACTTAGCCAGCTGAGTAGAGTGGTTCCGCTCAGTCTATTGAATCAGGATACTCAGTTTGTCTAATGCAAATTAGAAAAATCACAGATGCTGAAACATCCACGACTTCTTTCATTCTAGCAATTATTTGTTTATTCTATTTTCACAGGAGCTTTAGAATTATTAATGAATTTGAGGAATTAGAATACACACACTTCAATATTAGTTGTTTCTATTTATTACTTTTACAACACAAAGGTTCAAACCGCCAGCATCATAGAGAAAGCAATGAGAAACAAATTAGGACTTCAGACTAAGAAAAGGTCATACGTTAAAATCCCCAAATCCAAGACGAATTTTGTAACAATGCCTAAAATGAGAAAGAAATGAAAAATCATTTCCACAAAGTCATACCACTTTCACCATCAGATAACTCTCCAAGCCTTGAGATGGCATCTAGAAGTGCTTGCTCATGTTCCTGCACACAAAAAAGTCAGTATCCTTGTGCAATAAAGTTGCGAGTATTAACAGCTACTGGAAAGTTGAGTGTCACTAACCTTCAGCACTTCCTTTGCCTTCTCAACCTCCAGAGGATCTGGATGGCCGGTGCCAAAAATCCTCTCCACCTGACCACATTCGCCATTCAATGAATGAATGTACAAAGTGAAATGTGAGGCAGAAAACAAATGTAGCACTTACCTCTTTGATCAATGTATCAGTATGAAGTAACTGAATATCGTCAGATCCCTTCTTTCCTATGCCATTCTGTGATGGTGGAAAATCTTTTCTGGACTGAGCTTTCGTCAAGCCCCTACCTCTCCCTGCACCTGGAGCACTATCACGTCCAGCAGGTCTAGTCATGGCATGACCTGATCCACCATAATTTCCATGATGAGAAATTCCAGGGTCTTCACCCTCCCACTGAATATCCTCGGGAGAAATCTGTCAGGGTAGGGAAATACAAGTCTAAACCTTGAAGAAGCTCTTCAAAAAAAAACTGAAAGAAATGTTGAAAGACAAAACTGATTACCATATGCCAGACTGTTTCTTTCCTTTTTGATAAACATTACCATACACAAATTATGAAGAATTATACAGGTGAATGAGGAGCTACATTTACAGGAAAATTCTAGATTGTTCACATTTTGGACTATCAGGTATGTAGCAGACATATATCTTGATGCCTCTCCAAAATGCTGCAGATGAATATCATGCAATACCAGTCTAACAGAAGAGGCTGAGAAAGTTTTTGCAATCAAAATCTCATCATGTCTTACACTAACCTTTGTAACAAAGATAATATATGTCCATTCATTTGGAATGGAAATCCACAGAGCAAGTCAGTATGTCAATATCAGAATCAGAAGTCTCCTTGTGTGATTAATGGAAGTAGAATAATTAGTGCCTAATTCATTCATATCTTATTAACAATGGTTGAAGTGATACTACTTATCAGTTATCATACTCCAGAGAGTTCACTGCAAGGTTTTTTTTTATGAAGAAAATTCATTATAATAAAAAAAAGCATCAAGCAGATCCTAGAAGTTACGAAACTTGATCAGTGCAATTTAAAAAATAAAAAAAGGGCAGCCCGGTGCACTAAGCTCGTGCTATGCGCGGGGTCCGGGGAAGGTAGCCGCCTTACCTTACATTTCTGAAAGAGGCTGTTTCCACGGCTTGAACCCGTGACCTCTTGGTCACATGGCAGCTACTTTACCAGTTACTCCAAGGCTCCCCCTTCATCAGTGCAATTTATAGTAGTCAAGTAATCCAGTTAAAGTTTATTAACAATGGTTGAAGTGATACTACTTTCATAGCTTATTAACAATGGTTGAAGTGATACTTCTTATCATACTCCAGAGATTTCACTGCAAGTAATCCAGTTAAAGTTCCAAATCATTTCAATAAGCATCCAGGTAATTAAAATCAATTGCCACAAAGTGACCTGCATTCCAACAACCAAAGCTCAAAGTAGTCATGACTACATTCTTTACATAACATTCAACTGCAGGCGAAAGAAAACCCTGCTACAACTTAGAAAAATGGGAACAGTGAAAAAATTGAAAAATGGCACTCTGAAACAGCTAAAAACCACCCTCCACCTCAAAAGAGATGGAAACAGGCAAGAGAGGGTTTTGGTAAAACTGATTCAAGATACTATACTCTTTATGTCATTAAGAAAATCCCCATTCTAACCAATATATAGCAGTCCAAGGAATAAGAGAATGTCTAGCATCCAAAACAAAATTCCCAGAAAAATTATATGCAAGACGACGTTAGTTCACTAAAAACAGATAAAATTACGCATACATGTATGCTCCCTGAAAAAAAAAATAAGCTAGCATCAATAAACTCAGAGAAAAAACTACCCCTATGGCATCCTTCACATACACCAACAGTTCTCCAACCAAAGGCTTTACAAGGACAAAAAAGTAAGACTATCATATAGCATGATACACTTAAAACAGATTTATGTCTGTTAAAATATCAATCTCATTAGAATGAAGAGTCAAAAGACATGAATACAAACTCAGCAATATATGGAGGACAGAAATGGAAAATTCACAAAATCACTACTTAGCGATATTGATAATTACGAACTTGAACAACCAAACAATCTTGACATCATCCATCCGAGGAGAACTACACTACATAAAAAAGGTCAGAGCTCTAACACTACATAAATACTGGCAACAACAAGAGTTGTTCTTGGTTTCACTAGTTTACCTATACTACAACTTTTTGAGCTGACACTTAATACAGAGTTCTGACAATGCATATTCCAGAAAATGGAAGTATGAAGCAGCCTTCCAAACTTCATTAAATTTGGAAAGACACATGCAACGAAATATGGTTTTTACTATGAGTTAGGTATTAACAGAAAAAAATTAGTTACCAATAATTTACAGGTAATAGGTCAAAACAGAACACCTATAATTTCCCATCAAAATATGTGGTGATTATCTTATCAAGGGGAAATCTAGTGAAGCCAACTTCACGTGAGTTTATTTGCCCTTCCCTAGCCCTTTTATGAGAGAAGTGGTATGTTCCATTATCAAAATAATTTTGAACTTGCATTCTGAATCTCCTTTACTATTTCTATCGGTTGCTTGGAAGAACAAACTTTCCCATGAGAAGTTTAAGACATTCTTTACCACATTACAAGCCAATGAAATACATATCATACAATATTCCAAGTGGTAAAATAGCAATATTTCTTTGTACCACCAACCTTATATATCAATATGAAAAGGATTTTCCATTAGGACAAGCCAAAAAGTCATTTAAATGTTTTATTGCATAAGAAAATAGCATCTAACTACCTCAGCAAGGTTGACCCATTCCCATGTCTCATTTGCAGTACCCATATCATAAACAAGAGCATGTCTACCCTGAAAATTCGCATGAAGATTTCAGCATTCAACAGCAGGGGGAAAAAAGAGTAAATGTTCCAAGTAAAAGAGACCAGGCATACCTCAGCTCGATTAAAATCAGTTATGACTGCTTCATAAAAATTATTGTCATCAGGCCACCTAGTCCTCACTTTCCTTCCAATCAATGTATCAAATGATGCTGCTTCAGCAGGTTCAGAAACCCGATTACCAAATTGAGCTCTTCCAGAAGGACCAGGAGTAGGGTACTGCATTTTCATCAAAGAGGCACCAGGCATCATCTGGACCTATGAAGATACACATAGCAGCAAAATATCAGAACTATAGACTGATTGGTACGTAAGCTTCCAAGTTTCTTAGCACATCCGACTTACAGATTTATGCTTTTTTCTCTTGGCCCCCAACATAGGTCCTCTCTTGGCAGCAGATGAAGATGGCTGGTTTGCAGCAGTCACTGGAGGTGGATGAAAAGTAGGAGAAGGTCCAGCAAAGGACTGAGAAGGTAAAGACTGGGCTAACTTCTGTTTCTTACGTGACGCTGAGACAGAAGGGCTGTGTATTGGATCATGAACAGATTGACCAGCACTAAGCATACCAGGTTGATGCCCACCAGATTGCCTCCACTCCCTAAAACCAAGCAATAGTGTAACGCTAGCCTCAGAGCTTTGACAAACTCCAAAATACACAAAGATTAACTAGATAAATTTAAGAGGGAGAATCTGAGGAGTATAGCTGTAAAAGACTAAAAGCAGACCTTATTCTTCTGATGACATCATCATTATTAACTCTAGCAAGAAGTTCTCTGTGTTCTTCATTGGACAACCGTAACTCTTTTCTTAACTCAGTTATCAAGCTTTCTTTCTCCTGAAGAAAACATATTAGTGGAGTAGTCATATAAACCTGATCAAATATACACAATAATAGATTCACGAGTATACTACTAACAAAATATACCCATGTAATGGCATCAGCTTGAGCTTTGAAGGCTCTTAGAACTGAACTGTATGCTTCTTGCTCAAGTTGGTGAATTTGGGCCTCCATATCTGTTTCACTGTACACCCTCTGGTAGGGGACAGAACCAATGACAGCAGATCTTCCATTTCCAGTAATGCGACCACTACCTCTTGGAATCCTATTTTGATGTGATGGAGGAAGATCATCATCAGTTCCTGCAAAATATTGAGAGTTTTTGAGATCTAGAATGCTAGTAACCCTATGCATTATACAAACTTAAAAACACAATACAAACTATGGAACCCATCTACATTAGCGCCATACTATTAGAAAGATACGTAAACTTAATCGCTAACACATAGAATTATCCAACTTCACCTCATCCTGCAGGGACCAAAGAGTGGACAACAACTACATCAAACAAAATGTATCCTCATCATTCCACTCTTGATATGGATACAAGGAAAACATTCTGCGCAATATACATAAACACAAAACCTAAACTGCATTGGAGTACCAAACATAACAACCATACAACAATTCCAAGACAGTTACTGGGCTATATGAATTCCATTTAGCTCCATTTGAACCCATTTCATTTCAATAAAAGATAATTTGTGGTTATCTAACACTAAAGGTTCTTTACATTTTCTATTGTTAAACAAATCTCTAAAAGGATGAAAACTTAATATAAGCATACCGACATGTCTAAGCCTAAATCCAAAATTAGTTGGAATCACCTATACCTCAATGTTTTATTTTGTTCCTCTAAGTTTACATTCATTTCGAGAGATTGTATGTCATTTGAGACAACGTCCTTCCATGTGATTTAAGTTTATCTTGTCCACTTTTCTGTAAATACTTGATTTTATTTAGAAACAAAACAACACTAGCTCTAAAATCTTATACCACATCTAAATATTCCAAACTAAAATTTCATAATTTTACAATATTCCAGATCACGAGCCTTCAAGTCGCATACACATCCATAATGTACATTCAGTTACCAACTATTTTCACATTTTTCTCCATCCTAACAAAGTAAATGTTTTAAATTTAGAAGGAAAAAACAAAACTTTTGAAGGAGAGAAATTCCTTTCAATGTTCTATTTTGAGCTCATTATTACATAAACACATTACTTCTAACAGAAAATCATTCTAAATTTCTCTGAGTCAAACACCAACCACAAAGCATAAGTAGTCAAATTGCCGAACATATCTCAAAGAAAAAGTTAAAAAGGAAAAGAATTCCTTAACATACGCCGGAACTAAATAGATTGAATACAACTGCTCAAAATTTTTAAGTCCAATAAACTAGTTGTAATAATAAGAGACAAACATTGGAATACAACAACAACAACGTATCCCGTGTAATCTCACAAGTGAGGTCTACCCTGAGAGGTTGAGAGATTGTTTCTGATAGACGACTCAAAGAAAGCAAACCAAAGCAATACGAGACAAAAAAATTGGAATGTTTCATGTAAATTACAATGTACATGCTAATTCCACTAACACTTAACCCCCAAACCACACTGGACAACCCTAATTTCAACATCAAGTTGCAGAAAGCAAAAAAAATCATATTTTTTGTGAATGTATAAACTCACCACTGCTATCGTACGGGTCGTAGTCCATAGCCAGCTCGCAAACTGGAACTTCAAGAACCGAATAGAATCAAATTGAACTCAAATCAAAACGGCGCCGTTTGGGAGTGCAAAGGTGAAGGGGGAGTATGAATTTGGGAACGCGGACGTGAAACAGGTTTTTAATATTTAGTTTAATGTTAGGATTGAATTCCGCCCTTTTCCCCCCTTTTTATTCTTCTTTTTATTGTTTAATCGAATCGCGTTTGCCCAAAATTAAAAAAGAAATGTTTGGAAGCATGTGGGTTTGGGGGCAGAATAATGAATTTATGAGATAGTGACCCTTTGGTTTGGACCCGATGGGATGGGGAGGATCAGAACTTGGGTTTCGGCAGGCCAAGCGAGTTGGGTAGGTGGAACCAGGGCCATCAACAGAAAAAATGATGCTCTAGGCGGTGTAAAAAAATTTTGTACCCTCGCAAAAATAAAAATATAATAAAACTAACATACAAAAAGCTTAAAAAAATTAACTAATAATTACAACACTTACGTTTACCAAAGTGTTACACTAATAGACATAAAATAAAAAAATTATGTTAACCAAAGTAATGAACAACATTTGGTTTCGAGGTATAATGCAATAGCAAAGAAAATTGATAATTATAGAGATAAAAGAAACATACCGAATATAAATATAAACCCTAGAAAGTATAAAGGTCGTTGAAGAGATTTTGCTATGCGTTTTTTGGAATAGCCAATTAAATTAAGGAGATTGAGAAGAGATTTGGGTTTGTTGAATTTGGATAAGAGAATAAATTTGTTGGATAATAGTCTTTGCTAGAGAATAAGATAAGAGTTTATGAAAAGTTTTAGACTTTGGAAAAGTGTTGAATTTGGAGAAGAAGAAATTGGCAGTTGCGCCCTTTCTGTTTGTTAGAAAAAAAATTATGTTTTGTCTTATTAAAAGAAGAATAAAAATTATTTTAGTAAATTGTCTCAAGTAGGTTTCAAACCTGCAGTCTACACTTTAATAAGAATATAGCTCTTACTAACTGAGCTACTGGCTCATTTGTAATATAATTTGTAAAATAAAATATATACTATATATACAGTACCTCGTTGCGTTTTGTTGCCCCCTGCGATGTGTTTCCCTAGGCGACCGCTTATGTCGCCTACCTCTAAGGTCGGTCGTGGGTGGAACGGGAAGAGGTCCCGTCCCGTAACCCCGTCGGAACGGGGTCGAATTGCGGCAGGTCGTGACGGGAACAAATCGATTTTTTTGTCACTTAATATAAAAAAATAATATATACAAACACTTCAATAATTGAACAAGATAGTGTAATAAAAACATGTCAATGATGTTTTTGTGCCTCTTAAATATTTAATAGAAATATGACATATTAATACAATTTCAAAATTACAACTTTATGGTGTTGTTCAAAAGTTGCAAATGACATAGTAAAATACTAAAATTGCAATTAAAAAATTACATATTCAACCATACTCTTTCGAATCTTCTCACAATGTCTTGAGAATCTTCTGTTGGAATTGAAATTCTATGTGATTCTAACGTAATACTAATAAATTGTAATTAGAATCCAATGTTAACCTAAGGTTTTCAGGATAAATCAACTTAAGGCTCGGGGTTCAAGCTTTGGATTTTTACTCAAAAATACACATTTTTAAGACAAGACTAGTAGCAAACAAGGTATGTAGAGCTTATATCCACGTGCAGGAATATTCATATTCTTTCACACGTCTCGTTCATTGAGATTAGTGTGAATTACATTAGAATTTGGGATTTTTACCCTAATTTGTGAAAAGACTAAAACTTGTGATTAAGTCAGTCCCAAACATTTTTCTCTTGATACATCGTCTTACATAGCTCTTTGTGCAGTTCTTAAGACTGGAATCAATGTCGTACTAGCTTCTAATATCCCCAAGAACAGCCCCATGCTTGAGGTTTGATCTCTTTCTACTCTTTATCCTTTGCTTTCTAGTTTCTACGCTCTGCATGTTTGTGTTCCCTTGTCCAAAATTCTATTTTGACGTCATTTCCATTTATATAGCTGATGACTACATGGAATTGTAGATATCTGTTGTCCATAAAATTACAATATTTCTCTGGCTGTTAATATGATTGTAATTTTCCATGTCTTGCGTATTCAGGCAGCTGCAGAGAAAAAGTTGGTGCAAAAGCTTATCAGTCTAGGCTACGAAAGCACAACTACCTCGAGGACCATGTTCGTAATGGATGGCCATATGCATTGAGCTCAATGTAGCATGTAAATCATTGAGAGATATTACTCTAGAAGATATGTAGAATGCAGGAAACAGAAGAAAGAAAAGCCAACTATACCATAAATACTACTTCCAATCATTTACCATCTGCGATGAAGAGGAGCGGTTCATAACTACTCCTCTTACTACACCTAGCCAACGCTTAGATCCGGCTCTACCCAAACTTTTCTGGTTCACCCCAACATTCCCCACTTGTCCGACTGTTGCTGATCGCGTAGGAACTTGATTGTTGCTTTTGAAATAGTCTTGCTATCCTTATGTTCCTATTATTGAACACTAGAATATTGGATGCGATGAATAACTCCACAGGTGCTATTTTCATGTCTCTGTGATGTATTGAATGGTATATTTACAAACTTATTAATTGATACATCTAATATGTCAGACTAATGATAGTAGTTATCCTCTTAATTTTTCTTCGAATTTCTCAGGACATCATGCATCTATATATATCACTTGATTATTGACAGCATAACTCGAACAATCGGGGACACTTTAGAGTCTCTTAAGAGACCTTCAATTATTGAGAATGTGTAAACGAAGGAGATTAAGATATCTTTTGCATTGACAAATTAGCGTTGATGTTTCTCTCACTGTTAAGAGAACCACATCGAAAATGAAATGGGAACATAAACTTCTTATATGGGCTTGGACAATCCTCAACATACAAGCTAATTTTTGAGGTTGAGGTTAGGTCCAAGATTCATTCTGAGTCAAACCCATTTCAATTCTCTGTTCACCGATATTGGGCTCCCAAGTCCATATAAGTAGTCCATGTTTCATTCCATTTCCGATGTGAAACTCTTAACACTCACAATAAGAGTTTCAAATTGTGCAATCGTAGCCAATTAGATCTATCCTTTGCAAATATGAGGATTGGTTTCTTTCTGAATTAATGGCCTAATTGCTTTATGAATTATATAAACTTAAGTGGCTGAACAATTGAACATTTTCCACTATTTTCGAACTGCTTCACCAAAAAGATTTTTTTTCAATGGAGCACTGCGAATATCACAATTGATTCTTGCACAGAGAGACATTGACAAGCACAAGTGTTTATTTACTGCAACTACAACTGAAGTAGATCCAAACTAAAACAGACAGCATCACTGTTTCACCAGAGTACATGTCATTATGGCTAAGTTTTGCCAGATCAAATGTCAAGCATAGCTGACCTTGTGAATATATCATGTTGGAATTTATAAATAAAAAGGTGGATAGGAACTACTACCAGATAATTTCCAGTACCTCGAAAAAATAACCAGATTCAGCCATCAATAATTGTATTCCAAAAACCTAAGTTGCAATGCATAGCCGAAGCACAAAAACCCACAAGTCTCAACACGTAGAAGCACCGAGGTAAAATCAAGATTGCCAAAATGTCACCAGCCTCTGGTATGAAGCATGGTCTCAGACCTCTGATCTGATAATATAAACTTTTACATCATAAGAAACCAAAAAGCTCGCCTTCACACTGCGTAAGCTAAATGAACATGATATATCGCAACACTGATATCCGGTAAAGATAATGCTAAAATACTACAGTTCCTTGACCATATTCAACAAAGTAACTCAAAATGGATTTTGAAAACTAGTATTCATCTAAACCAGCAGGGCCCACAAGGACTCCTTGTGCAGAGCCTTCCTTTCGACCGCTCTCCTCCTTTACATCAGCGTCAGGCTTTCTGATTCTAATTTTATACTTGGCCTCAAAATCAGAAATCTCCTTTTTCTTTTTCTCCAAGGCTTCATTCAGTCGAGCTATCACTTCCTCAATCCCTTCCTTATTGCGTTGAACAGAAGGCAGAACTTCCTTGATGGTTCTCTCTACAAGAACACCTCCAATCATCCTATAACACCGCCTTGCAGGATCAAGTGGTTGTATAGCATTGACCACGAGTGAGTGCTCACTAACTTCCATTTCTAGTTCCGTAATTTTAGAGTAAATCTGGGTGATCTCAGACCTCATGGCACTGTAGACATTGGCAACTGCTTGCTCATTGATTGGTTCTTCAGCTTTAGCAGCCATAGCGCTGAGACACAAAACAGACTATGTCAAACATCACATCTATGCTCAGCTATTCCAATCACTTCCACAGTGTTCAAAGCCACAAATTGTAGTGATGAAAAGATCAAATATCAACACTGTTCAAGAGAGGTAATTTCTATCAACTAGTGCAAAAGAGAAACCAAAAGGGCAGTAGAGTTCATGTTATAATTAAAAAAAATAATCATGTAATTAGTTAAAGGTTCCAAGCAAACCAGTTGCATCATTGAAACAAATATGAAACGTTACGTAACTTAGGTTGGGACTTCTCCGGGGCTTAGAATTACATGGAAGCAAAGAAGAAAATGTACTGACAGAGAACTGAAGAACCTTTTCCTTTTGGTAAAGGGAGAGCAAGAAAACAATGTCAAGTTAAAACATGATTCTCCTATAATGTCTTCTCCAAAAGCACTCTTCTATCCAATAACAAAGCTCCTAATTGGTACTCGGTAAATTCTCATTATTTAGTATCTGTACATCACTAGGGGTCACAATGGGACCTAGAAATGAATAATGTGTGGGACAAAAAGAGCTCAATTTTTTGGATCTCTAACTTGTTTAATGTAAACCTCAAAGCTTATTCAAGTACTAAAAATGTTTTTGGATCTCCTCGTCCTCTTGCACCCCCCCCCCCCCCCCCAAAAAAAAAACATTATTAGCTCAAATTTTTGGATCTCTAACTTGTTTAATGTAAACCTCAAAGCTTATTGTCCCCCCCCCCTGGATCTCTAACTTGTTTAATGATAAACAACTCTTTTCTTTTCCTTGCCTTGTGGAGAAAGTACTACTAGTTTTTCTTAAAATATCAGTTCTTCCTTGCGTAAGATTTAGGTGTCTTCCAAATAAAAGTAGTTATCTCAGCAAGTGAATAAACGCTAATGTTGTCTAAAATGACTTACATAGAACATATTGTTCAAATGGTTTACCCTATCACATGTAATATCTTTTCTTGAGCCCATGGACACACAAACTAGAGATTGTAAATTTGAGCTGAGCTATTAACAACTAGAACAGAGATTCTTAGAAAAGAAATGGTTAGGCGAATTATGTGATCATACTCACTACCAGTAATAAGAATATCAACCTTCTTCCCCAATAACGAGGAGCAAAGTTTAGTTAAGAAAACCACCCCTATCAACGTCACAACTTTCTCTTTTCAGCAAGAAACATCCAATAGGAACCACAAGTATCATCCAACGCCATCTAGCCGTAGCCAAGGCCGAGTATGGTGACCTAAGTAAGAGATGGGCTCTGTGTATAATTGAGGGTGGGCAATTGCCCCCTCAGAAGTTTCTTAAAGATTTACTTGTGTCATACCATTTTCAAACGTCTGCCCCTCAAAATTGAAGACTGTTGATATAGGCAAGGGTTGGACAAAGCAAGAATTACCAGCTATTTCCAGATTTAAAGGACCAATACCCAATTAAGGCAATTTGGAGAGAAAGGAACTCAAGATATTTCAAAGGGAAGCAGAAAATCAGTGCAGAGGATTAAGTTAGAACTTTTTTCTTCAAAAGTTCAGTAAGAGTCGTAGCAATTTTAAGATCTTATATTCAACAATTTCTCTTTAGGTATGCATAATCAGTAGGATCTTGATACAAAAATTGCAAAAGAAGTACATAAAGATTTAAACATTAGTTGCTCAACTGGTCGAGAAGGTCCTAGATCTAACTTAACAACAACTAGTTTCATGCACCCTGTATGTGATCACAAGTTAAAACAGACAACTAACCAATCAAAACCAAAAATCTGTTGCTAGTGAGGCAATACATGTTGTTAAGCTGCTTTTAACTGGAATATACACAGTCAAATCAATACACAGTCAAATCAATACACAGTCAGAATGATAAGAACTTAGACTCTAGTTGAACGTCTAAGATAACAATCAATACACAGTCAAATCTCTCTATAATTGTCACTCGCTATAATAACATTTCATTATATCGGCATGATTTTTTTCGGAATCGATTTTTTACGTTATATTTTACTTCTCTATAACAACATTCTAACTATAACAACAATGACATTCGTTATAGCGGTACACTCTTTATAAAATTATATCTCTATAACAGTCATATTCAAATATTGTGTGATAATATTTGTAAGAATTTGTTGAGGATGTTGATAGTGTGTCATCGCTTATAGCCCAAATCCAACCTCATAACACCAATCAAGCAATGAATACTACCACTTATAGGAGTTTCACGCAACTCTTTCAATCCTTGAAACTTACACTGATAAAGAGATTATTGCATAAGTTATTGAAGTGAAAGAACAAGAAACAACGGATACAAAAGGTGACAACGAAAGTGTTGATGAATACCTCAACCTATTGCTACTTGGGGTGAGATAATAGAGTCCACCGTTAAGCTCTTAAACAACCTTTAAGGGAAATCTATTGAATTCCCTTGTGCTAAAAGTTTGGACAAAATTCTTCGTCAATTCAAGCGTTATATTACCGCCAAGAGAATGAAATTTACGAGACAACTAGAATTGTAGAATTCTAACGTCAAACTTGAAATTGTGTTTAAATTATCAATTAATTTTAAATGCATATGTTTCTTAGATTTTAATTATTTATCAGTATGGTACAATTAGTCATGAATTTATTTGTAATTTATTAATTTTTTAAATTTATAATTAATGAGATATGAAAATCAATTGAGATTTTAAAATAAAAAAAGTATATTATTTTCGTTTACAGCATAAAAAATACAGAAAAATAATTTTTGTGTACTTTCGTTTAAAACAACTAAATGAGCCTAAACATCAAATGTCAATATACATATATAATAACACCTCACTATAACGGCCATGAAATTCTCGGACACGCTGTCATTATAGAGAGGTTTGACTGTATATCACATCGATTACTCTTAAAAAATGACAAGATAAGAACCAAATATATAAAAATTGATGAATAAAATAATTACCACCAATAACACATGCTTGAAAGTAATTCCCAAGTTCAATCCAAACTATAAAGGTTTCCAGCCTCACAAATTTATTTGTAATCACAAATAGCCAAAATCTCTCCTAAAGGTTTACCTTGTGCGCACTCGAAAGAGTAGCGACTGCGGGTTCCTTCGTCAACAAGTCTACTAAGTATTTATCGTTATTACATCTCTATTCCAATCAACGAAGGAAATAGCTAAACTACGGGGGGAAAAAATCATGTTCTACCAGGAAAACAATATAGAAAGTTGAATCCCACCAAAAAAAGGAGTCAAAATGTCAGTTCTTGAGAACAATATTAAACCTTCTTAGGAAAAAGAGCGCAGCCAACCTAATGCATGCATTAGTGGCTATTTCTTAGGAAAGAAAAGAAGAAATACCAAGTCTCTTGAAACTGATAAATGATATGCTAAACATCTGGAAATTTTCCACAACAAACTCAGCATCGGGGCGCATATAAAAAGGTCATCATTTTTAATTGAAAATTAAAAATTTTAACAATAACAAACCTAGTGTAATGACACAAGTAGAGTTTGGGGACGGAGGATGTACGCAGAGCCCCTATCTTTGGCTATAATATATGAAAATCTTGAAAAATTTTATTCCAGTAAAACCTTTTGGGTATAATATAAGAAAATATGCTATTGTAATTAAGAAAGAAGAGAAGCCCCACCATAACATGATTTAGCATAAATGAGTTCAAGCAGAGGGAGCTCTAACTATCCGAAGCCCTAGACCAGTTGGTCTTGAAGGCAGAGGGTATCCTCATTGGGTGGTGTGGAAGAGCTTGATCACAAGTTCGAAACACCAGGGTAACACCTGGCCTGTCTTCGCCTCTTGGGGGAGCCTGTCACACCTGACTTGCCAAGTGTGGTTTAACTGGCTGACGGGGTTTGCAGGCTATTACGTCAGTCCGTGGTTTACCCAGTGCGCACCTTCGGATAGCGGCTGCGGGTTTCACGTTAAACAAAAAAGAGGGAGCTCTAACTTAAAAACATAATGTACTATTTGTCATTTCTACCTTCACTAGAAACTCTAGTGTACATTACATTTATGGCATAATTCCCCTCCCAGACTCCAAATCTCAAAGCAATGTATGTAATGCCATGAACAGATTTTGATCTGGCCCTTCATACTAGAGAATGTGCAGACTTAATTATTTTATATTAGTGTTCTGTTAACAACATACACCAATAAATACACATCAAAAAGAAGAAAAGAAAAGAAACACATGCACCTTTAGAGCTAAATACAGATGGACATACAGGGCACATAATCACACAAATATATTAAATGGTTTCCTCCTAGCTACACAGGGCGTCGAAACAGCCGAATTCACACTCATATGATCTCCCATACATTCATGATCCTTTAGAGAAGACACATCCTTGTCAGACCCTTTGTTCCACTTGACGGACCCAGTAGTCCTTGGAGTCGAAGGAAATGATAATCTCCTCCTTGAGCTGTTTGACGGGGTACCTATCTCAGGAGCGGTTTTTCCTCTGAATTTAGCCTTGGTTGAGATGGTTGGTGACATGTAACTTGGACCTGAAAAAGGAGGACAGCTTGTGAGGCTGTCGTCGTCCTTCAAGGAATGATTGAAAGGGGAATCAGCACCACTAGCACGACGTCTTGAGTACTTGGATATGCTCGAGCTGCTCATTGGTGATGATGTTCTTCTGGGAGTATGCATTAGTTTGCCCCTTAATGGAACTGCAGACTTAGTTAAACTTGGTGTAACTGATCCCTGACTGTCATAATCCAAATGGAGGTGTCTGAAGTTCTGACTTAGACGCCATGGACTTGGCTTGTGCTCTGATATTGCCCTTGATGGTGTTAGATGGATGTCTTTCACAGCAGATTGGCTCTCGGAATCATTTCCTGGAAGCAGCTCGTGGTCCAACCAGTTCCACCACCAAGGAATTCCACGGGCTTGGATGTCTACAGCTGATCTGGGATTGCTTCTCCACAACTGATAAAAGAGGTGCAACATGGTAAGACATTCATATGGTTAAACAGAAGTATTGACTTTGACATGTCTTACCAAGAGTAACAAACAATGATCAAGTACTTTGAACCATAGTGAAATTATGTGTTTTACCTTGATCGTATTGCCAGAATCACTAGTTGGAAGTTGAAACAGCATAATTGAAAGTTTTGACATCTGTGGTAATTTGCACAAGTGTATTTTGTTTTGACAAGTCTTTGAAAGGCAAAGTCATTGATTTAAGACTAGTAAAAAACAACAAGAGCAACAAACAGAGTATTAAATAAAAGTGGTAAGAAAGAGAACTGTTAAGAGACTATCTAAATAACTTGGCAGCAAACAGAGAGAAATTGTTATGATGCACATCGTACAGCATACAACATAAAATAAGTGGTAAGCACTAAATACTAATCTTCAAGAACAGTCTACAATAGTTATATTAAATCTGATGCAAGCTTCAAAAGAGCATCTCCTTACCCCCTTTCTACAATGTCACATTACCGTGCTACGAAGCTATTGGCAACTTCTAGTGTCCAAAGCTAATGAATGTGGAGGCTATCTTTGTAAATAAATAATTAGAAATTATGCAATACTTTAATACATCAAACCGAACAGTGGATAAAAAATAATTTCCGCACTAATAATACACGCTATTCAACACTATTCTTATACACCCTACCAAACGACCCCTAAGGGGTCATTTAGTTTAAAAACAAGTTATGGAACGGATTAGTAATTTATATAGAGCGTTTGGTAAAACGCAAGGGAGAAATTGTTTTTGGCCCTTTACAATTTTTTTTAGTTTTATGACCCTTTTACAAGAGATTTTCATTTTTTATATATAGAGATCTGAAAAATCTATTTTCTTCTATTCAAATTATAAGAGGCCAAGAGATCTCATTTCCCAGATATACAATGTAAATTTACAAGAAGTCTGTCACAAAATGATATTGTGACCAAGTTTTGAGTAATTCATTTCAGTCCTCCAAGTATTTAAGTAATTAACTCTAGTTTTATAATTACAAGTCCTCTCTTAAGTTATGTTAATTACATTATAGTCCCCTCATTATCAAAGAGGTGTCATCCAGTGTAAGGTCATTTATAGCCTACACTGTTTCATTGATAGTAAGCAATACACATATCAGAACTCTCTTCTCTTTTTTTCTTTCCTTTTCAATCTCATACTTCTCCACTAGTAACAAGAGCCATCCTCTTGTTACAAATGGTATCAGAGCCAACTGGGCCACCATCGGAAATACTAGGGTTACATGACGAGTTGTGTGCCCTAAGAAATCAGTTGATGATGTGCGTTGACGACACCGTAACAAGGTTAGAAGCATTGAAAACTAATCAATTGCATTTTCAATCGCAGTTTGAAGAATCACGAGAAACCAATAAGAAATTGGATTTGATTTTGTCGAACACCACTGGCGATTTCGAACCCTAGTTCTCCGGTGACACTAGGGACCACGATGACATTAAGGGCATTAACAGAGGGAACACCCCAGTTCAAAGTCACAGTGAAGCAGGGCAGGCCTCAGGAATGGAGCAATTTCTTACTCCGATGGAAGTTCAGCAGCCTAATACTCATTTTATTGTATCACATAGTCCATATGAAACACAAGGATTGGGCATTGCTGTGATTGCTCCTGCACACAAAGGAAAGCATACAATGACAAGGTTTGAGAAGCCGGAGAGCAGGCATAATAACTTCAACACGCAGTTACAAGAAAGTCGAGACATTAACAAGAAGCTCCAAATCATCATCGACCAGATGGGTCTCTCAATAAAATAGGACGCATCAACTCTCCCTCGATCTTACACTTCAATGAGTCAGGGAGCTCAAAATCAGCAGAAACCTGGATATGCTTCATTTAGCAAGGTAGGTTTTGAGCATTCCGATGCTTGTGATGAAAGCATAGTCACGGAAATTAAAAGCATAGCGATTGTAGACAAGGTGTTTGATAAAAGTCTTCAAAAAATGAAGAGCTCTTCTTTAGAGAAAATGTTCGGAATAATAAAAAAGCTTCAGATGACGTTGGTTATGCCAACATCGACAAGTTAGAAGAACCAAGCCAGCCACTCTTAGCAATGGTCAAATATGGAGAAATAGACCAGAGAGAAATGGAAAATCAAGGTGCAAATGTTGTTCTTCATATTGTGAATCAGGTGTTCGACAAAACTCCTGAGAAGGACAATGCTGAAATGCCAAATGAAAAGCAGTCATTGTTGGACGGAGAAGTACCAATGGAAATCGAAGTTGAAGATGCTAAAGCTTCAGAAAACTATGGCGCTGGGGTGGTCGATAAGAACAAAATTCTCAACTTCACTGAACAATTGGAGAACACGAAAATTTCTGCTATCACTGTTAATTGCACCACCGAACTTATTGTTCCCTACTTGATGGGTTCTATGGAACATATGTGCCCTGATTTTGATGATGGAATACCATTAGAAAATAACATTGTAGAAGCTAACGAAAAGTCCACTAACGACTATGAAATGCTCGACCAGATTCTTCAGATGTACGAAATCAATACGACGGATATTCAATGGGATGAAAGTGTAGGAGATGAGCCTCTTGAACATGAAGATAGCGAAACGAAGTCAGAAATTAAAGAGTACCAGGTGTTTGATATGAGTTTTCTTAATGACGAAGATGAGGATCTGAATGACGAGCAATTGCAAGAAGTTGAATTCTCACTCGTAAATCCAATCTCGCTCTTTCAAAAAATGGTTCCCAATGATATGGTATTAACTTGTGAAGTTGTTAAAAATATGGACGTTACTTTCAAATGTGAAATAAGAAATGTAAATGTGGAGCCTGTTTTGATTACCCTTGATTGCCAGAACTTTTGCGGGCCTAAGAAATTTGCCCAGACCGAGAATTTCACCACTATTGATAGATATCGACATGGTGATTTTATTGTAGCAGTTTCTCAACCAACAGTTGGTACTGCTAGCTTAAAAGAGATCAAGAAACATCCTATCATTTCTCACTATGTAACTAATGATATCTTTGGATATGAAACTCAAGATGTTAAGGATGCTAGAAATCTCATTCTAACCGGAAATAATGTTAAGTTTGTTCTCAAGAAGTTGCTAGAGAAGATCACAGTAAGATGGGATGTAATGGTTAGTTGTGCTCCCATGCTTGTAGTAGTTCTGATATGTTGCAGACTGTTTCGCCAATTGAAAATGTGAGAAAGAAGGGAATGGTGTATTTGGTGGATTTAACTATCTCTATAGAACTGCTACTTGGTTCGAAAGCTAATAATTTAGATACAAGTTGTGCTTGCCTGGCTAGTCTCACCAAATGGCTTGAAGCTCATACTCTTCCAATGGTAAAGTATTCTGATCATCCAAACACGGAGATCAATTTCCAGGTTCACCAGTTATACACAAGAAATGGTTGCGACAATATTGCAATACTGATGGACAATTACTTTCTACCTGTTTGAATCATTTGTCCTATAATTCGAGCTGGGCAATGACTGAATTCTTAGTTTTAATTCGTAAGATGCCAGAAAGCTATGTGCTCAGGTCTGGTACCGATGATATTTGTCAGACGTTACATGCGATTGTTTCAAATGACATATCATTACTTCATTTGCTGCACTGCTTGTGGACTCTGATAAAGATGGGTGGTGTGCTTCTCTATTTGAGAAAGATAGCTAGAATGGCAAAAATGAAGTTGTTTAAGGTTGATGAGTTCAATTCACAAGATGTTTCTACAGGAGATACACAACTAGGTGCTTATTGGAAAGTTCACATTAGGGAAGGATCTACTATGGAAACATTACCAGCTCACTTCTTAGGTGATGTGATCACGCTAACTTTGTGGAATCCTTATGTGCAATCATTGGAGACCCATAAGTCTGCACCAGAGTGCGACAAAAACACGTGTGCAATAATTTCACCTTATTTTACAAGAACATGCTTATCATTGGCAAGGAATAAGCTAAGATCAATTTGGTAACTTCTTCTATCCTCCTTATATTAACATAAGAAGAACAAATGGTTGCATTGGTGTGTCTATTTCGACAAGTGATCAACTCACTGAAATGATAATTCATGTTGGTTTATTCTTGTTTGAAGTGATGGATAAACATTATGGTATTAAATCTTTGTTGGTTCTTTTCATTGTCATGGTTTATCTCCTTCAAAGGGCTGGTCATTTAGAAGAAACTCCTGAGCTTGTCAATTTGTTAGTAGAGTTGTACAGTATCAAACTACCAACGGTTAGGTGGACTAAAACATTTTCTGTTGGAAAAGGTTTCGGTAAAAGTGAGTCAATGAAGCAGGGGATATTTAAGGATGAAATGGTTCCTGACACCCTTTCAAACAAGGACATTGAAGCAATTAACAGAATGGTATATCATTGATGAAAGAAGCATTCCCAGACACAGTTAAAGTCCTTGTTGGAAGAGAAGAACATGAATGTGTGTTGAAGCCAACAGGGGCTATTCATGTGGCCAAGTTGCTAAAATGTTATCCCTTTCGTGTTGTCCGAATGATAGTGAAGCTTGTGATCATTGGGTCGAAAATGTTGTTGGCCTTGCCCTTGTTGCTTTCTTCCTTCAGTGTGTCCTTAAAGTTAATCTGGAAGTGTAACTCCAGCTTGCTTACTGGAAGGTGAAATTGCATGTGCTAAAGCTAGTTATGGAACATTTGCACCACTGCTAATTTACCATAACGTAGAACTTGGCTATAATTTAGAGCTAATTACTGAACAATGGCTTGAAGCATGTGATAAGGAAACTGGTTCCTTCTCAAGGAAAGTTGCAGCATTCTTGCATAGCCTTTTGAGGTTTCCAAGCTACGCAACACTCGATAATTGTCAAGAAGGATTGTTGGAGCATTGCAACAAAGTGTCACTAGCCTCGTCCATTTCAAACTTCATATTTTCAACCTCGAGGATAAGGTTCTCAAAGGGGGATGATTTGTCACGGATGAAGAAGATGTTACGTTGTGGATATTGGTACATTGTGTTGATCCGTTGTCTGAAGAAGCTACTTGGGAAGATTATCAGTTTATGAAGTCACAATTCCTAGACATAGCTGAGTTTTGAAGGCATAAGCTTATTCTCAAGGAGGGTGGAGTGTCACAATATGATATTGTGACCAAGTTTTGAGTAATTCATTTTAGTCCTCCAAGTATTTAAGCAGTTAACTCTAGTTTTATAATTACAAGTTCTTCCTTAAGTTATGCTAATTAATTATAGTCCCCTGATTATCAAAGAGGTGTAATCCAGTGTAAGGTTATTTATAGCCTACACTGTTTCATTGATAGTAAGCAATATAAATATCAAAACTCTCTTATCTTTTTTCCTTTTCAATCTCATACTTCTCCACTAGTAACAAGAGCAATCCTCTTGTTACAAAGTCTTTGGTTTCAAATTGGATAAAGTTTTATGTACAATTATACCATTTGCTTGCGTAAACGAACAACAACATTGATATTCCATTATATTATACAACAATCTTTATTTGCAGTTTAGTCATTCATTAGATAAATCAAACAAATAGGGAATAAAATAACTCAAAAAGGAAATAGAGGGTCATCGACCTCTATTCAATTTGTAGAGGGCCTCCTTAACTAATTCTATCATTCCAAACATTGTAGAAACCCTAAGTTTTTTGCCGCCATAAAGGAAGGAATGGCGGGAACCACATGAGGAGGAGGTGTCGATAACTTTTCAAGATGCCCGGACGAGATTCTCCATGAAAATCAGTCCCGGCTTCCACTGAAAGATGCAGCCAAAACCAGTCAGTTGTCCCGGCAATGGAGAAGCATTCGGGCTTCTCGTCCTCAAAATCATTTGGACGAAGCAGATTTTGTTGGAACCAAAAGAAAAGAAATGACTTCTTGAAGTACTTGGACAAATTCGCAGAGATCCGTGAGAAGTTGTGAAGATCCAACAATTGTGTACTTGACACTTTCTTTCTTCATATCACAATTGAGGATTATTAAGCTAAAATCGTGGTCAGAAAATGCATTACTTTGTTCCTTGAAAAAAGAACTTACAAAGTTATGTCTCAGTGCAAGGATGCCTTCCGGTAATAATTTTGACTTAGGTAAAGTTAAATTTACAGCACCTGAAACATTGGTTGAGTTAGAATTCCTGCATTGTGATATATTCCATGGTTCTTTTATTGCTAATATGAATTCACTCTTCCTGAATGATGTCTCTATTGAGGATAATGCATTCAAGAATCTCATCGTTGTGTGCCCTCGAATTCAAAAGTTAAGAATTCAGAATCCTGAAAAGTTGAGAACTATTATAGTTCCAACTTTACATACTTGGAATGAGCAAAAGACTCCAATTTGTTTCTTATCCAAGTATACCAGTCATCATCGAGCACCCTAGGGTTTAATTCGAATTGAACAAAATCCAACTCACGAGAAGCTTAAATTCCGAGAATAAGCGAGTATAGACCAGATAATACACTAGAGAACTCGAACGATTTTAACTTTGGAGCATCTATCTTTATCTCATCTACTAAGTGCCAACCCTTAAGCACAAAGCTGGCCAGATTCGGTTGAGAAAGAAGCTTGTCCGCATCAAGGATAGTATCTATCACAGATTTCTCAAGTAGAGGAATTTTTTTTATAAGTTCCGACAACCTCCGATTAATGTCGTTAACAGAATGAAGTGTCAACTCTCTAACTTTTGTTGGGGAAGTAATGTCTACTTTACATTTGACAAGGCCCATAAGAAACCAAATTCAAGAGATTCAAGGTTTGGGGACTCTATTCGTATACAATCTATACCTTTACTAGAAGTGACTCTAAAACATTTCAGGGTAGAGTTTGGAACTATAATAGTTCTCAACTTCTCAGGATTCTGAATGCTTAACTTTTGAATTTGCAGAGACGCGGCGATGAGATTCTTGAAAGCATTAGCCTCAACAAAGACATCATTCAGAAAGAGCGAATTCACATTAGAAATCATAAAAGAACCATTGGATATATTACAATGCCCGAATTCTAACTCAACCAATGTTTCAAATTTAACTTTACCCAAGTCAAAAACATTACCAGAACGGGAGGCATCCTTGAACTGAGACATAATTGTAAGTTCATTTTCAAGTCCGTTTTTTGACCATGACTTAAGCATAATAATTCTCAACTGTGATCTGAAGAAATAAAGTGTCAAGTGCACAATTGATGGATCTTCGCAACTAATCACGGATCTCCGCAAAATTGTCCAAGTACTTCAATAAGTCATTTCCTTTCTTTTGGTCCCTTACACTGGTTCCTACAAGATCGACCCCAAAATCTGCTTCGTCCAAATGAATTTGAGGACGAGAAGCCCGAATGCTTCGCCATTTCCAAGACAACTGACTGGTTTTGGCTGCATCTTTTAGTGGAAGCCGGGACTGATTTTCATGGAGAATCTCGTCCGGACATCTTGAAAAGTTATCGACACCTCCTCCTCATGTGCTTCCCGTCATTCCTCTTTTTATGGTGCAAAAAACTTAAGGTTTCTACAATGTTTGGAATGATAGAATTAGTTAAGGAGGCCCTCTACAAATTGAATAGAGGTCGATGACCCTCTATTTCCTTTTTGAGTTATTTTCTTCCCTAATTGTTTGATTTATCTAATGAATGACTAAACTGCAAAAAAAAGATTGTTGTATAATATAACGGAATATCAATGTTGTTGTTCGTTTACGCAAGCAAATGGTATAATTGTACATAAAACATTATCCAATTTGAAACCAAAGACTTCTTGTAAATTTACATTGTATATCTAGGAAATGAGATCTCTTGGCCTCTTTCAATTTGAATAGAAAAAAATGAATTTTTCAGATCTATTATGTGTAAAAAGTGAAAATCTCTCGTAAAAGGGTCATAAAACTAAAAAAAAGTTTGTAAAGGGCCAAAAAAAATCCCTTGTATATCCCGTTTTACCAAAACATTTGATAAAAAGTAATCTCTATAAAAATTACTAATCCGTTGCATAACTAATTCACGTATAAATAATCCCTGCATAACTTGTTTTAAACCAAATGACCCCTTAGGGGTCGTTTGGTAGGGTATATATGAATAGTACTGAATAGGGTATATTAGTAATGCCGACATTAGTTATGCTCGGATTATTTCTTATCCACTATTTGGTTGGTTTGATGTATTAAAGTATTGCATAATTTTTTTTAAAATATTTCTTTACAAAATACCCTCCACATTCTTTAGCTCAAACACTAGAAGTTGCCAATAGCTTCCTAGCACGGTAATGCGACAATGTAGAAAGTGTGTGGGGGGGGGGGGTGGGGGTGGGGGGGAGGACATGCTCTTTTGAAGTTTGCATCCGATTTAATATAACTATTGCAGGCTGTTCTTGAAGATTAGTATTTATGGTTGTGGTCAGTAGTTATATCTAAATAACTTGGCATTTCCAGAGGTTGCACGAAATAGAATGATGAATTTTTGGCATTATTAAAGCACATTTACCCAATGGTTACCCCTTTGTCACCACAGATTCTTTACATGCTAAAGGACATAAGTCTGACGTACCTGGTTAGAATATGCATAGGTCATTGCTCTCTCCCTCTTGATGACTGCCTCCACTTTCTCCTGCTGCCTTGCGTCTACCTCATCTTTAGTTAGAGTACTATTATCCCAATCATCATGATTACCTGCCACAGTCTAAACCAAAATTTCCCTTTTAACATCAAGCGTAATTCAAAATATGTTTGAAAAGGAAAAGAACTTCAATTCGATAACTCTCATATCCTTGCACCACAATATATGTACAAAATGAAATCCTAGAACCTAAATTGGCATTGTTGAAGAAGCTGCATACCATCGTTGACCAGTGGAAGAATCCATCAGTTCTTTCACAAGATAATCAAGGAGCAAAAGCACCAATAATGAGGAAAATTACACTATTTAAATGAATCAAATTAATCAACTAAAGAATGTAGGCAAACAGTGCTGCCAAGATATGGCATCGGCCTATATCAATCACCACTAAATAGGTGAACACCTCAAGATGTGTAGAAGTTTAAACTTACCACATGAGTCCATTTGCTTAGGGTGCTCTCAAATTCTTTATCCTTCATGTTAGCTTGACTATGGAGTGCCTGGAACATCTGAGTCCTCCTCGACTGAATTTGCATTTGAACCCTACTTAGAAGCTGCATTTGTTTCAAGGCATTTACTGTCTGCCGCTTTGCGCTTCTGCTTCTGGCCACTCCTTGAAATCTTGCTAAACCCTTCTGGCTCAAAGATCTCAAACCCCTCCTTGCCTGTGAAACAGAGCTCATTCACACAGGACATGTAACACTTGTTAGCAATTGATACACTCTCTCTTGGAGCCAAATGCATTCTTGTCCCCATCAATTGCTGTAGAAAGTAGAGAAAATGGGAAAGGACTCTAATGGTTCTTTTTAAAATAAAAAAACAGAATCTTTATATGATGCAATGAACTTCTATTTTTTACCCCTACTTGAATCAAGACAAGGCCAGAAACAATGATTACACAAAATTCTATATTGTTTTCTTTGACATAAGAAGTTTTCCTAACAAGTTGATAAGAACGAAATTACTCGAATTTAAAGGAACTTCACGACAGATTAATGCAGCCTCTGTATTTTCCATGGTTGAGGAGGATAATTCAGACGTTGGGGAAAACTACTCTAGCAGTAAAGTCACTACGACCAGAATTGAGGGATAATCACTAGTTTCTTGAAAACAATGTAGGGGTCTCAATTACTTTTACGAGAATTTTAATCTTTGTTTTCCCTAAATGTTTCAGATAATCTGCAAATCACTTCATTTTTGTCAAAATTTCAGAAAGAAAAATGAAGTTCTTGGACAAGGAAATGGTCTTTTTGTAATTAATCAATTAAATTTGCTCTGTCACAGCCAATCTGCTAAAAGATATAGTGAAAGGTATAAGATCTCGGGAAGCTCAGCATTGAAGAAGGGATTGTGAAGCTTAAATGGTCAAGTCAAACTATCATAAAGAAAGAAAAATAATGATAGAAGATCAAAGGATTTCTGCAATCTGCAGATCAAGTGGAAATACAATAATAAGATACCAATTGTGGTAGAAACTAACTTCTTAGGTAGACACACACCCTGAGACCACTAAATGAACTCATACATGCTTTAGTCGAAGGGCTAGAAATTTGTTTACCTGTTACAAAGTTCTATAACACACAGTAGGATATTTCTCCACATAAAAAGCAACCAAATAGACTAAGAGAGCCACAAGTCTTCAACAAAGCACAACGCTATTCACATAATTTATTTACTCTCTCAGCTTGATGCTCGCCTTTGTCAAAAATAACCAGTTGCAGCAGACATGGAAATGATTACTTGGCAGGCTATTAAAGTTGTTTCAACAATGACAAATTGTTATCCGGTATATCATGAGTTTGCAATAACATGACCTATAAATTATCACTCAAGATCTAACCAGCTTACAGAAATCTAGTAGTAATCTTAAAGGCTATTTTCAGCCAAACATTGCATGAAGGAGTTAGCTTGAATCTTACCATGTGACTTCTGTAGGCTGCCTGTATCTTGGTTGCTGAAAGATGGAGCGTCAAAGTTGGCTCTGGTCTGTTAGCATAGCTAATCTCGTTGTGGTTCCTACTCAGCTCAGGATAAGTAGATCTAGGGGAAGAGACCCTTGGAGAAGTAGCCTTTGGAGAAGGAGCACTAGAAGAGGTAGCCTTTTTAGAAGCTTCCCTAGGAGAAGTAGCCTTTCTAGAAGCTTCCCTAGGAAAAGTAGCCTCTCGAGAAGCTTCCCTAGGAGAGGTAGCCTTTGGAGAAGCTGCCTTAGGAGAGATGACCCTTGAAGAAGAAGCCCTCGGAGAGGCGATCCTTGGAGAAGTAGCACCAGGAGATGTAGCCCTATAAGAAGCCCGAGGAGATGCAGCTCTACATGAATTGATTCTCGGAGAAGTTGGCGTCACAAGCAATGAAGATGGAGCGCCAGATTGTTCAGAAGTAGGAGGCCGAAAATATAGGTTCTGATCATCAACCTCCGCCAGTATTTTCTCAATATTGCTTGGTTCTCTGAAGAGGAATGATTTGAACTCTCCATGGCTCAGTAGTCTACGACCCTTCTTTTCCTTAGCATTTTTCTTCGCACCCTGTAACAATCATCCAATTTAGCTAAGGGTTGTATTACAATATTTTAAGCATAGATATCCAGCAAGTTCTTCCCAAACTTTTTTTCCAATAAGGTCGTTCTTCCCCCATCCTGATATGATTTATTCAGAAATATTTAAGGAAATCAAGCCAGAGAATACAATATTCTTTTAGTAGTTCACCCTTGGTCCCTTTTTATAAAACACAATATCAGCCAGTTTTAGAAGTTAGATTGACTTGAATAGGAAAAAAGAAAACTGAATCAACTATTGAAGTCAGTTTATTTCATTATACGATAACACCTCTGGGAGAGAAATAAGTGATATGAGAATATCAAGTTCAAGAAACTAGACTTTTAGAAACTTACATAGGCAGACTTCTTCTTGGAGTTGCATGTAAAAACCCTTTTGAGGGCATTAAACCAACTGCCTTTTTCCCCCATGTTTCTAGCATAACTGTGTCACCCTAAAGAAAAGGAAAAAGGAAAAATCAACTTAATTTAACACACGCAGCGCCAAAGCAACGTCATACTCTTATTGTATTGAACAGAAAAAATCTAGAACGTAACCCAAGCGGAGGCATTTTGAGCCTGCCGAGGAAAAGGCAATGCAAGTGTTCCCATAACATAGATCGCCCACCTAAAACCATATACATGAAAGATTTGCAAATCGTCTAATTTACTCAGTTGGTTCTTTATTGATAAGCATCTTAAGTAAAGTCATATCATTCAAAGAAGATTTTCCGAAAGTTCAAATTTGGAGTTTTATCACTTAGCTGCTATAAGGTGATCAATGAAGAGGAACATTATTCACCACAAAGAAATGGGAATGTCAATCTCTCTCTATCTTCATTATTTCAAAGAGGTCAAAACCAAAACAATGAGAAAAGGAAAAGGCAAACAAGGAAATGATTTTTATGGTCCCTTTAATTTCTTCTTGATATATCGTTATTTGAGTTGACTTTCAAATTCAACCTTCAAGAACCAGAAGGAATTAAACTAAAGGATAATTTTTCATAACAGACACAAGTTCAGGTTATCTATCATCCAAATGATTTCACAATACTCTTTTTCTTTTTTTAGTTTTTATTTTCTCCTAGCTGCTATGCAAACTACCAAGATAACACTACCTTAGTCGTCCCAATTTATATGGCACCTTTCAAATTTCGAGATTCAAACATCTTTCTTTGACCGTAATATTCATATAGTATCTTTTAAATATTTTGAAATGTTAATCTTGACTTATAGTACTTTTTACGTAGTTTCCAAATATGTAAATTTTATTTAAAAAAAACTTGAAGATTTCATGCCCGAATTTACAGTCAAAATTAAACAGTTTCTCTCAAATCTGAATCGTGCCACATAAATTGGGATAGAGGGAGTAGCAATTATTCAGAAATCATAACTTGGTGTCCTGTTTCAGCTTGATTTCTGAGTTTTTTCAAGATGCTGATGAGACAAGACAAGAGGAACACAAAGATAGATACTTTATTAGAGTAGATGCCAAATTCCACTCCACATATAAACACATATACACACAGTGAGGAAAAAAAAGGTAAATCAATTTTAAGTTCACAAAGAAGCTAACAATTACGTTCTGAGGATGAAGTATATTATTCTATCGTTATTTCCTTCACAATTACGAAGAATGTAACAGCCAAATACTATTATTTTTTTAAAAAAAGTTACCAGTTTCAAAAAAAAAAAAAAAATCACTCCCAAATTCCACTCCACATATAAACACATATACACACAGTGAGCGAAAATGAGGTAACACCAATTTTCTTTAGATTTCCCATCCGTGTCTAGTACCGGCATTGGAGCCCGACTTTATCCGGATTCACACTCCCTATCAAAGAATTTTCCATAGCCGGGCTCAAACCTGACACCTCAACCCATCCACTCCACCACATTCTTTGATGGTCCTAAGATCAATTTTAAGTTCACAAAGAATATAACAAGTTGAGGGTGGAGTAACAGGTAAAGTTGTTGGTTCGAGCAAATAGCCTAGAACAGAAATGGAAGGTAAAACTCTCGTTATCCGGTCCTTTCCGGACCCCGCACATAACGGGACCTTAGTACACTTAAGAAGAATTATGGTTAACATCCAGACTTACAGAGCAAACTAATTCAAAAGAAAAAGAGTCATGTACCTCAAATCCTCCATAGAAAGCCAAAAGCTGCTTTTTTGACTTCCCCCCCTCCTCTCCTACCTTTTTCCAGTATTTCTTTTTTCAAGTGTGAACAATCAGGCTGTTAAAGTAGGTGAATTGTTTCTATATAAAGTTTATTACTCCTAATAAACACAGTTAATTAATTCATTAAGAAGTCAAGTCTACTAATTGATAAATTAACTAGTTAGGGCGTTTCATCTGTTTTAAATTTACTCTTCCCACGTTATATATAGACATTGTTAATTATTTATCTAATTCCATGAGTTCATTGCTAATAGACAGAAAATAGAGAGAATTTTGCTTCTCATGAGAATTAACACTACCTTAACCACTAGATCGCAAACCTTCCAAAATAGTTGACATTATTCTACTTCCATATGCATCTTAACAATTTAATTCTATCATATTCTAATTACAACAACAACATACCAATGAAGTCTCACAACGTGGGGTCTGAAAAAGATAGAGTGTAGCAACCTTAACTCTAGAGAGATTGTTTCCGAAAGATACTCGGCTCAAGACAAAGCATAAGCACAAGCAAAACAAGAGAAACGGTCAGACTCAGATAAAAAATTTAAAGGATGAAAATGATAGTAACGAAAGCGAATAAGTCATAATAAAACTGAAAAAAATAAGTAATAACTAACACATGTAAATAAAATAAACAAAATACACGAAAGAAAATACAACAACAACAGAGATCAAATGACGGGGGACTATAAGTATGATAGGGTAAGCATGATTATAATGTTAGTCATTTGATAAATCAAATTAATATTTTAAACCTTTTATCCAGTCAAATTGTCATAATACAGATGTGGGGTTGGCCAGTTTGTCAGTCATAATTGGTGATCCAGCCTCAGCTATAACGGATAGGTTTGGTACTTTATCTAATTTCTTTTCGAATATTATTTGGCATGGCAACATGTGGGGTGGACATTGACAGTGATATCATGGGAGAAGGAAACAAAACATAGTACAAGAACGTGATACAAAGATCACAAACTCTTTCTTTGTGCTGAATAAATGTTATCATCCTGTATTCTAAACCAGATTCAATAGAGCAAAATTTGTTTTGAGCCCACAAATTATACTGTGTATTTGAGCTTACAGATTATACTGTGTGTTTTTAAAGAACTTAATTCTCTTATTGTTATTCAAGGTTTTAGATTAATTTCTTCTGAAATAGAATGGAATAAACTATTCCATAATAGTTTTAGAAGACTTAGGAATGAAATCATGTGATTCATATCATTTATACCAACATGTCCTAGTCTATCTATGGTGTCAATTATCATGATCATCAACATTAAGTAAAACATCATAAAAGTAAGCAGATACATATTGTCTTTCATGTAGCCTTTTCCTACAAACTTCTCATTCTCAGTGATAACCAAAGGCTACTTTGAAATCATTTTCGTCTAATTTGTGGACCGATACAAGATTCTTCCTCATAGAGGGTATATGATACACATTTTTCAGAGTTAAGTATTTCTCGAAGTGAGGAGAAGAACAACAGTGCATACGCCAAGAACTTCGCTTGATGACGTATTTCCCATGTAGACAGTCTTGGCTTCTTTCATCATTTCATATATCTTGAACAAACTCTTATTTGGGGTAACATGACAGGTAGCACCCGAGTCCACCCACCAATCAGTAGTGCCATTGTTGACAAGGCATACTTCAGACATAACAGTGACAAAGTCTTTGTCATCAATCACATTGGTTTGTTCCTTATTCTTGTTTTTCCTCTTACGGTGACGACATTCCCTAGCATAGTGGCCAGGTTTGCCACAAACATAACAATTGCCTTTCTTTTTGTTGTTTCTGTTATCCTCATTCCCATTTTACTTAAAGAATTTCCTCTTCTTCGACGTTCCTTGGTTTCCCTTAGAAGTTCCATGAAGGGTTTTTTCATAAACATGGTTCACACCATCATTCTTCGAAAAAACTGAATCATCTCTTCTAAGGCTTTCAATCTCAATTTGAATGTCATGAAGAAGTTCATCCAAAGAGATAGGCCTCTTCTTGTGTTTTAGTTTCTTTTGGTAATCTTTTCATGAAGGCGGAAGTTTACCAATGATGGTTGAAACTGTTATATAAAATGAAAGCAACAAACGGGAAATAGTAAATAGTAAAACACCTATTACAAGAACTAGGAAATTAAGAACAAAAGATTACAACAAAAAAATCTTAACTTAAAACTGAAAACAAGAATCAACACTTAATCTGAATTCTGCTTAGTTGAGTGATGACACTTTGTCTTAAAGACAAGATTGCCCCGTAATGTATCATTTTAAGTTTCTAGGAAATAGTCTCCCAAGATATAAAGGAAACTCAAGTATTTCTCTTGAAGAACTTTGAGTATTGAAAGAATGCTAAGAGGAAAAAGTTTTCAGAAATTTTGCAAGTGTTGCTCAATTGAGCCAAAGGCCTCAATTTATAGTGTGTAAGATTTGTCCCTTCAAATGTCAAGTAATGACATTGAATCACTCATGTAATGACAATCAATTGCCCAAATAATGACTCTAATTTATCAGCCAAATAATGGCTGAATAATGCTGGAATGAGTGTCATTGAGGGCAGCCCAAACATCTCAAAAATCAATTTTTTGTTTCAGACTTTCTGTCTGGGTAGCGCCGCGGCTCTAGTGACTCAGGACCGAATTAGCATCGCGGCTCACTCGGAGGCGCCGCAGCCCTGAAGGGGGTGGCATCGTGGCCCTTCTCAGCTCCGCAGCTCTTTCCGACCCGTTCCAATCTTTACAGTATGCACACTTCTTACTTCATTCACCAACGTGGAACACTTGTCATTTGACCAACGACCGTCCATCATTCTATGTCTCAAATATTTACTTACGTACCAATATCTCTTTCACTAATGAAATTTACGATCATTGGTACACTGCACGTGTGTGGAAACTACATTTCCGATGTGCGGGGCCCCAATTGTTCGAGTCATAAATAATGGGATAAATTTTATTACACGTTGATAAATTCCCAACAGAAACTTGAAAAGTTTCAGAAATGGGTTCACCAACATCATCACATTCTGTTGCTATATCATTTAACTCGTTAACCTGATCAATGACCGGTCGAGAATCCACCATCTTGTACTCAACATACTTGTTAACCAAAAAAAACTTATTGTCATCATCTTCATTTACATACCTTCATTTTATAACATTACATAGTTCTGCAGCAGTTTTGTGGATGTGAAATACGTTGAATAGTGTGTTGTTCAGCGACTGCAGATCATTTTCCATTTTTTCGCCTTCTTTGTTGCCTTAGTATTTTGTGACTCTATTGCATCGAATCAGTGACTTTCTCCGCACAACCTTCAAACATAACATAGAATACCTTTGCAATTGTCAAAAGGTACTCCATCTTTAGACTCTAACGCTTGTAGTTGAGTCCGTTTAGCCTTTCCAATTTGTCTCCATAGTTCACTGCGCCTTAACCAGTACTGACTCCATTGCAGAAATCTAATACCTTTAAAATTGTTGTATAATAGGGTAATGAAATTAATAATTGGTTAGGCACATAAAAAAACGATGTTATCTTTAAAGTATTAATTCCTCCCTCTCAGGTGTAAAAGGTTCACTGTGGAATTAACCTTTCAAGATACAAAACATATATTCTCAGAAATTCGAAAGTTACACTCTAACGAATTTCAGAAGCAGAAATCGCACGTATAAAATATAGACTTTAAAGAAAGAATAAATCTCGAAAGGGAATTTCAGAAGCAGAAAATAATTTCTGTATTGTATTATGTGTCCATTCATTTATGCAAATCACTGAGTATTTATGGATACTCAATGGTTGCCCCGAAACGTTGCATCATTTTCACGAAGAGATATTTCCGTTGACGAAAACATAAAATTTGATTCGTCCCCTTTCACCCTTTAAATATTTAATGTAAAATATATATATATATATATAAAAGAGAGTTTTGAACTATTGAAGCTACTATTGATTTTCCTTCATAATGAATTTAAACCCAAGAGCTTGACCAACATGTCAAACCCATTAACTCCTTTTATAGCCACATTTTATAGCCACAAGGAAGTTCAAACTTCTTCTCAAACACCAATGTGGGACAAATGACTCTTTTTACGTAAAAAACATCAATGTGAGACAATTGACTATGTGGGACAAATGACAATATGGGACAAGAGACTCAATTATGATGAAAATAGTCATATCCAATGTGGGATATATAACACTATCATGTGTGAAATTTTCTACCTAAAATATCACCAACTAGTTAGAAAAACACACCTAAACTATCATTTATTTACTTTTTATATCCTATCTCAACTATCATGTATGAAAAGTGAACAAATGATTGTGTATGTGTATTTTGCTAACTAGTTGGAGATAGTTTAGGTAGGAAACTCTCATATGATAGTTCAGATAAAAAACTAAAAAAGTGATACTTGATGTGTGTTTTTGACCCTTAACTCGAATTTTAAATATATTATCATAGACCTTTGTGATTTTTATTGATGCTTTAAGAAAGAACTTATTAGATTTTTTAGCAGTACTGTTTTTGTGAGAATTGTAAAAGTTTCATAGAATCAAATGGCCAAAAGTGTCATCAAGGGACACAATGCAAGCCATGAGGCAACACCATTTAAGAAAGAACTTAGACATACTCAAATGGCTCTATGTTTGGCAAATTAAGGACATAGAAACTACTCAAAAGTAAAGAACATTCAATCTTCCTCAGACAAAATCATTCTACTTAAAGGACTTGGCCCAAGTTTTTTTCTTCTTCTCAAAGAATTTCTTCTCCTAATAACTTCCATTTGATTCCTCCTCCTAATTTGCATCATTGCTTCTTCTTCAATCACAAATCTCCTCATTAACACATCATCATTCAAAGATTTCCCCCTGAAAATTTTCCTCCCTTCCAAGCTCATCCTTCCACTTGGAATTCTTTCTTGTGAAATAGTCATTGGCTTTGTTCTAGAATAATAATAACTATTACTTTTTCTTGGTGGAACAACATGATGGTCTGCTTGAAATACTTCAGTGTAGGAAGAAATTGGTGCACATAGACAAACTCTAGTGAAAGAAGTTGCCACCCTTAAGGATGTGCATCTTCTTAGCTTTTGTCTATTATTGGAATTTGTGGTTGAAATCTCTCTTGATGACTTAGAAATGCTTCTCCATAATGTAGGATTTGTTGTGGGAATTTCACTTGGCTTGGCAAATGTTTTCCATAGAGAGGTCATTTCCATTGCCTTTTGGTACCAAGCCTTCCTACAAAAACATATAGATGTAAATCTAAGTTCTATGCATTATCAATGTATAAATTTTATACACCATACTTTGAACAATATGCAAATTTTCATAACAAGACTCATATGGTAACCTTACAATTAGAAGACTAATATGATACAACCAATGAAATTAACCTGATCATATAAAAAATCTTTATAGTGTATGTAACTTAAATCCAACTTGTATATGGTGCAAAAATTATTTACACAAGTAAGTTACTTAGAAATTTAATCACGTGTAACTGTCAATAGAGAATAGCTAATTTGGACTAATAACCGGAAAAGTATTACAACTAACCTGGTACAACTGATTAATCTTTTTAGTTGTCTGTATATATAAGTTATATTCATATTTAATAAGGTTGTCCTCTTCAAGTACTTAAAAAAACACTAAGAAAAAGGCAGATGGGGATATAAAGTGAAACAAAACTAATATAGTACTCTCACGACCGTCTTTGGACCCGTGCGATGTGTGCTACCGCACAGATCCTTCGAAAACCGAAAAATTTTAGAGTCCCTTTTTTCATTTTTTATTAAGTAGTATTAACCAGAATTTACTGCAAAACTCATAATTCGCAGATCTTAGCCCAATTAAGAATCTACTTTTACGAATTAGAACAGGACCTCTAAAATATTTGAGACGGCCTGAGTACTCTATTCAGGTCAGATGCATGGAACTCCGATTTTTCAGCTTCTTCGCCAACTAAACAGTTGAGATACCAAGGTTGACTTTATGAAAAGGTGGATAACCTTTGAATGTCAATGAGAAAGAACAAGTGTTTTGGAGATGGGTCAAAGATTGATTTAGTCTTTAGCAAAAAGTTAAAGGTCAAGAAGTTGAATTCATTGACCTCAAAGGACATGCAACCCATTTCATGTTAAGGCTTTTGATATGGGCCTAAAGTGTATTGGACTAACATGGAGAGACCAGGCTATACAGTAAATTGGGCCATTTGTTGAGGTAGAAAGCCCAACTAACAGGTAGTGGAAAACCTAGCAAGTTTTTTTTCATCATTTGTACTTTTTAAGGTTGGTGTTCGAATTTTGTTCCTGATAACAAAAATTGTACAAATATAATTATATATTAGGATTTTCATCTCCATCTTCTTCCTCTGCAATTTGCAATAAATTATAAGCACACAGTTAAAATTGTAAAAAAAAGAAAAAATATATATGTCGTAAAAACTTGAAGACACTGTTAAACAGTGGGTCTCAATTCCTATTGTATATTTGGTGAATATTAGACTTAGATTTGTACCTTAATTAGTAGTGTAATATTACCATAATTATAAAGTTAGTATTCAAATAGAATAGGAATTTCTAAGTAGAATAGAAAGATGATCTTCCTTGTAACTTGTATATATATGACTTTCATTAATAAGAATAATAAAGAGATTATTTCTTTCATGGTATCAAGAGTCTAGGTTCTCTTTACCTGCTTCCGCTCCTCAATTTTTTTCTTCTTTTTCTCGGATTTTTTGCCAGCGCCGCAGCCCCTTCTTCTCGGATTTATCCGACGCTGCGGCTCTTCTCTCCCGAAATTCTTTCTCACAAATTCCCTTCTTCAAATCTTGTTGTTCTATTCATCATGACTGATAAGAACAATTTATATCCTGCCCTCACAGTTTATAACATCAAGAGTGTCATCCCTATCGTTCTTGACCTAGAAAACGTCCAATATGAGACGTGGGCGAAATTATTTAAGATTCATGTCTTGGCACATAAAGTTCTCCACCACATCATTCCTCTAACTTCTCCAAAGGAGGGTGATAAGACGTTTACTTCTACGACGGTTGTGCCCACTAAAGAAGCAGATCCAGAACTATGGGTTATGTTTGATGCCAAGGTTCTTCAGTGGATTTATGTCACTATCTCCTTGGATCTTTTACAGACGATTATGGAACCCAACTTCACAGCTATGACGACATGAGATCGATTGCGAGACATATTCTAAGATAACAGTCATTCTCGGATTGTTATCCTTGAGCAGGAATTTTCACAGGTGGCTATGGTGAATTTTCAAAACGTTTTTTCTTATTTCAAACGCCTCAAGAACTTGGCAGACCAACTCAGCAACGTGGGTTCTCCTATTTCTAATAGTCGTCTAGTTCTTCAGATGGTTGCAGGCCTGTCAGAGGCCTATAGCGGTGTTGCTTCGGTTATTCGTCAGAGTAACCCACTGCCAGGATTTTATCAATCCCGTTCTATGCTTACTTTGGAAGAAGCCGGATTGACTAAGAAAGTGGCGATTGGGGCCAGCCTTGTAGTCATGATGACTGCTTCCAATTTTTCTCCTTTCAATCCAACCAACGTGACACAAAACCACAACAACGGGGGTGGTAATAAGGGCCAAAATCGGAAGAATAATGGCAAGAATCGTGGCGGCAACAACGGGGGCAACCGTCAGCAATAGCTTCGAGCCCAAAGGGCCCTACGGGCGATGGCGATGGTCCCAGCGCTGGCGCCAAGATCGGCCAGGCAAGCGCCGCGACCTTCTTCGTAGTTGGACTCCGTGGTTCGGACAACAGACGGGCCCAAAGAATCCAAAGATACTCGAGCCTCACTTCATCAGGCCCACCACGTAGTGGGGCCCACTCATACTGACATTGAAGCAGCGATGCACACGATTGGCTTGACTCAACGGACCCTAATTGGTACATGGACACCGGCGCCACTACCCACATGACATCTGATCAAGGTACTCTCTAGTCTTATTCCAATTTGTACACTAGTCGTGGTATAACTGTTGGTAATGACAATTCTATTTCAATTAAGGGTTATGGTAATAAAACTTTGTCCCCTCCTAATCCACCACTTGTCCTGAAAAATACTCTTCATGCCCTAAAATTAATTAAAAATTTGGTGTCTGTCCGTAAATTCACCACTGATAATTAGGTTTCTATTACTTTTGATCCGTTTGGATTTTCTGTGTAGGATTTCAAGATGGGGAGTCATCTCATGAGGTGTAACAGTGGGGGGGGACCTTTATCCAATGACATCGAGTCTCAGCTTCTCGCGTCAAGCTATGACATCCATTGTTGCACCTCTTGCTCCTTCCTTGTGGCATGCTCGTCTAGGTCATCTGGGGTCGTCTATTTTATCTTCTTTAGATAGACATAAGTTTATTTCTCGTAAGGGTACGCGTAGTACTCCACTTTGTCAATTCTGTGCTTTGGGAAAAATTATTAAGTTACCATCTGTAGCTTCGGATTCTAATACTTCAATGTCATTTGACATTATTCATAGTGATTTATGGACATCTCCGATTCTTAGTTCTATGGGTCATCGTTATTATGTTTTATTCTTAGATGACTATTCTAAATATTTATGGACGTTTTCAATTGCGAAAAAATCTCAAGTTTTTTCCATTTTCATAAAATTTAGAGCTTTCATAAGAACGCAATTTGAACAGGAAATAAAAAACATTCAATGTGATAATGACAAAGAGTATGACAATGGGGAGTTTAGGGAGTTTTGTGCTCAAAATGAGATAAATTTTTGTTTTTCTTGTCTTCGTACGTCTTCACAAAATGAGAAAGCTGAGCGAAAAATTCGTACCATTAATAACATTGTCCGCACTTTATTGGTGCATTCTTATGTTCCTCCATTGTTTTGGCATCATGCACTACAAATGGCTACCGATCTACTCAATATTTTTCCCTCTAAAGGTTTGACATATTCATTCCATCTCAAAGTGTTATACAATAAGACTCTGTCATACACTCATCTTAGGGTCTTCGGATGCTTATGTTCTCCACTGTTTTCATCCACTACAATCAATAAACTTTAGGCACGTTCTACTCCTTGTGTATTTTTGGGTTTTCCGTCAAATCACCGTAGTTATAAATGCTTTAATTTGTCCTCTAAACGAATCATCATTAGTCGTCATGTTCTCTTTGATGAATCACAATTTCCTTTCTCTAAAGTAGAAATAACTTTGCCTAGTTCATATGATTTTTTGGATGATGATATCTCCCCATATGTTCAACATCATTTTTCGGATTTTTCACAAAAATGTCGCCGTTGCCCCCGCCATCCAGTGAGTAGAAATGAAATCCGTCCGACAATGTCGCGACCCTCGCTTCGGCTGGCGCGCCAAAACTTCAGAGAGCTATGCAGCTCTTCTAGCGTCGCGGCCCTTGATCCCTGCGCCGCACGACGCCTTCAACGGTAATTCCAGTAAATTCCCAAATTTCCCAAAATTCACCCAATGCAGCCCAGAGTCTTGGTCCAGTCACTCGCAGTCAACGTGATATTTTTAAACTAAAAAGACATTTTAATTTGAATTCTAATGTTCTTAAATTCCTCTTACCCCGTAATTCTGTGTCTGCCTTAAATGACCCTAATTGGAAAATTGTCATGACCGAGGAATATAATGCTCTTATTGATAATAAGACGTGGGAGAGGTACCCCGTCCATCTGGTGTTAACATTATTCGGTCTATGTGGATTTTTGTTCATAAGGATAATTTTGATGGTTCATTTGCGAGGCATAAGGCTTGACTTGTAGGTGATGGTAAGACTCAGAAGGTTGGTGTGGATTGTGGGGAGACATTTAGCCCGGTAGTTAAGCCAGCTACCATTCACAATGTGCTCAGCTTGACTCTTTCCAAATCATGGCCCATTCATCAGCTAGATGTGAAGAATGTTTTTCTACATAGTGATCTTCAGAAGACAGTGTATATGCATCAACCCTTAGGGTTCAGAGATACTAGATATCCTAATCATGTATAATTGAACAAGTCTTTGTATGGGCTTAAGCAGTCTCCACTGGCTTGGTATAAGAGGTTTGCTGACTATGTTTCGACTATGGGTTTTTCGCACAGTAGATCTGTTAATTCATTATTCATATATCGTCGGGGTTCTTCCATGGCTTATTTATTGTTATATGTTGATGATATTATATTGACTACTTCTTCTGATGCTTTGCGAAAGTCTATTATGACAATGCCCAGTTATGAGTTTGTCATGAAATACTTGGGCCCATTGAGTTACTTTTTGGGGATTGCAGTCACTCGTCATGCAGGCGGATTGTTCTTATCACAGAGGAAGTATGCAACAGAGATCATTGAGAAGACTGGGATGTCATCCTATAAGTTCACTTCTACTCCAGTTGGTACTAAACCCAAGTTGGGTGCTGCTGCTGGCTCTCCCTATGAAGATCCGACCCACTATCGCAGTCTTGCAGGCGCCCTTCAGTATCTGACGTTCACGCTACCTGATATTACATATGTCGTACATCAAGTGTGTTTGTTCATGCATGATCTCAGAGTTGAACATATGAATGCGCTCAAACGCATTCTTAGGTACATTCAGGGAACACTTGATTATGACTTGCATTTGTATCCCTCGTCGACATCTACACTTGTCTCCTACACAGATGTTGATTGGGGTGGTTGTCCTGACACCAGACGGTCTACGTCTGACTATTGCATGTTTTAGGTAATAACTTGGTCTCATGGTCTGTCAAGCGTCAATCAACGCTTTCACGTTCAAGTGCAGAGGCCGAGTATAGAGGGGTAGACAATGTGGTGTATGAGTCATGTTGGTTATGAAATCTACTTTTGGAGCTTCATTGTCTTATTGAGAAAGCTACATTAGTGTATTGTGATAATATAAGTGTCATCTACCTTTCTGGTAATCTAGTTCAGCACCAGCGTACTAAACACATAGAGATGAATATTCACTTTATTCGAGAGAAGGTAACTAAAGGACAAGTACGCGTCTGTCATGTCCCATCCAGATATCAAATAGCAAACGTCTTTACAAAGGGTCTTCCCTCAGTCCTTTTTGAAGATTTTAGAGACAGTCTCAGCGTACGAAAACCGTCCGCTATGACTGCGGGGGTGTGTTAAACAGTGGGTCCCGTACGTCCCAGTGGGTCCAATTCCCTTTGTATATTTGATGAATATTAGACTTAGGTTAATACCTTAATTAGTAGTGTAATATTACCATAATTCTAATGGTAGTCTTCAAATTGAATAGGGATATCTAGGTAGAATAGGAAGATGATCTTCCTTGTAACTTGTGTATATATGTCTTTCATTAATAAGAATAATCAATGGATTATTTCTTTCAGACACATTGCTTTTACTTGTGATTGGAATTGAATGTATAATGTTTCATTAAAAAAGAAGTATTTGTGATTGTTACAGTCTTACAGAAGAAATGAAATAAAAGATATGGGTCGTAGTAAATAGTTAAGAAAATTAAATTTAATTCTTTATTTTTACAAAAAAAGAGTAAGCTCGTGAAGCGTTCACTAAACAAAAATAGTAGCCAATCATCACACACAAGCGATCTCAAACATAAGAATATACTATTTTGCAAAAGGAACTTAATTTGAAAGTCATATTTTGACCCAATAATTTTCGAAATGCCGCTAATAACAAATGACAAGTGCTTTTTCACAAAAGATCAAGTTGGTGAGCCGTGTGACGAGAAACTTTCCCACACGGTTCGGAGAGCAGTGAATTAGAATCAGAGGTTTACCAATACATCATCAACCTATTTGTCAATCTATACCTTGATCTACCGTTATTCTACTTTGCACGTTCTGGATAGGTGTGCATCCTCATGGAGCGAGGGGTAGAAAAGATCACTGAAAAATTAAAGTGTGAGCTAGCTGATCTACCGATAAGTTCTTGATTTTGAAATAAAATAATATAGGTGTTATATGATGGGTGATGATTTATTGTTATAAGAAGGAAGTTCTGTAAAGCAATAGGATATCATGAAGGACATGGTAATCTAATTTGTACCCAGACCCGTGCGTGAAATGGGCGCAACCTCGGGCTCGATAATGCGCAGATCTTGATCTCTTGTAAGAGATGAATCAAGAGGGTCATACGAGGAAATCTTCCCATGTCGCATGCGGTTTGGTCCCACTATTTAGAGGTTTGAACCTTTTCATCCCAGAATATATATGTTTTCTATGAGAATATAGATTGTTTTTTCAACAATGTTCTATCTTTAGCCCATTAGGAGTACCTTTATGAATGAATGTAGGATAAATATTTGAATATTGACTAGGGTTAGTACGTAGTTTGCTAGATAGTCACTATCGAATATACATCGTGGTTGAATCACAAGGAAGAAAAATGGTAACCTGGGGTAGACTATATTCGACTATATGCCACAAGGTTATCCGAGTCCACAGATGTCCTTGCTTATCCCTTTCTTCGTTAAGATGGAGTTGGTGTTTGGTGTACACACCCACTCACTCACAAAAGAGAAGAAATCTAGACTATTGGCGGAGGTGACTAACCGTTTGGTTTTGTTAAGCTTGCTTGTTGAAGAAGACAAGGTGGACTTATAGACTTTTGTATGTCTGAGTTTAATCTACCTTTGAGAGTTGTTGATATTGATCTTAGAACGTTGGATATCAAATATGGAGTTGATATGAATCAATTGGGGGCAATTTTGAAGCAAAAATGTGTAGGTGAACTCAGAAACTTCTGGTGATTCGCCAGAATTTGTAAATAATTTGTTCAAAAGTTATGAGTTACAGTATCACAATTTGCACAAAATTCCTGTCAAACGCATGACTTATGGCAAACCCATCTATTAGAAACTCATGTTGATCCGCCAAAATAATTTGTACTAAACTCTTGGTGGTGATCACCATGATTTATGACAAGCTTATCCATCAAAAAATTCTAGTAATCCTCTAGGATAATTTGTACTAAACTCCCGGTAATCACATGATTTGTAGCAAGTTCATCCATCAGAACATCTGCCAATCCGCTATAAGCCGTTTGCAGCCAAATTTTGACCCAGAATCTATCCTTAACTTATTTAAACAGGGCTAAACTTAAACAGTGGCACAAAAATGACCTATTTGCGCAATCATCCAGAACTTAGACTATTCTTATTGGTCATCTCATAAAGACTATAATCATATGAATTTGAATTTTAAGTATTAAACAATAATTTTATAAATTATAATTTGAAGTGATTCCACTAATTGCAACTTCGTCCTGTGTCACTTTACATACTCAAAACTCAGCTACTTCGCTAATAATTAATATATATTTATGTCAACTAAAACATAATTATAAGAAATTACGCATAATAAGTGAAAACCAGAAAAACACGACAAACAACAGAATAAATTATAGTAATCTCAAATTACATTGATAGTGTTCCATGTCAGTGCATATAAGTTAAATAATGAAAGGAAGAAGAGAAAGTTACCTTGCTTGCGAAGAGTTCTTTGGATCTTGCATGAACAAACAAGAAGATGGTGTGATTGAATTAAAAATATAAAGAGAGCTTTCAGAGAAAACAAGAAGATGAAGAAAGTTCTTCTCATCTGTAATGCTACTATTACTAATATTAGTATAAAAGAAAGGAGTATTAATTATAATCAAGCTTTTGCTTAAATTACACAATGTTTCTGAAAGATGGGTTGGCAACTTAGACCTTTCTTTTTCTTTATTATAACACTCTTTTTTGTTTTTTTTTTTATATTCAAGTTATCGGCTTACGTCAGACTAGTCCCGGAGGTAGTAGTACCGGTCCCTCAACACTACTATCAGTAAATCGCGGGATGTGCTTCAATAATCAGGGTTTGAGAACGGACAACTGATAGCAACTACAAAGATCAACCCCAAAAGAGCAGAATGCTTCCACTGAGAATCGATCTCACGTTGCAAATGTTCAGAGCGCTTTAAGCTCCCCTCCTTTGTCATTGGACTGTGTCTGGGGGACAACACTCTTTCTTTTTTGCTTTGCTGCAGCCAAATAAGTCTTGCTGACATTCAAATTTCAAAAGTGCAAAGTTACACTATTTCTTTTCTTTTTCATTAATATACTTATCATTTTGACTCATGGGTCATTTTTAGGACCCCTAATATCAGATCATCTACTTAAAGGGGACCACATAAGTGAAAAATAACATTTAATCATCACTTTCAAAAAATTCTTAATGCGAATAATATGGCAAATTTAGTTTTTATTAGGTTCTCTAAAATCATTTGTCTTCCACGTTTAAGATGATATCCGTCGAAAGATCTACAATTATTGGAATGAATTACACTTAGTATAAGATATACAGTAATAAAAAAATTATATAAGTAAATACTAATGAATTAATTTTTTCTTAAGTGTGTTGATATATTTATATTAAGTCATATATGTTAAGCAGTGGGCTAAGGTGTAGGGATTTGTTGGGTGTAAAACATACAAGTAAGGCACAGCGGAAATTTAAAATTTTGAGAAAACTTACTTGCTTCAACAAACGTTTCTGGTATGATTATGCGATAATTCAAATCTGCAAAGACATAAAAGAAAAACTTACAGTTTATGCTTTTAATGCAGTCTCTACTAAAAGGTGCGCACGCGATTGTCAATCCGGGTGCAAGTCTTGCTTCGGTATATTCCTTTGTCCAAGAAAGCTAGAAAATCTTGGCAGAAGTTTGAGAGAATTTATTTCCTGAACTCTAAGTTCAGAAAGTGGAAAAATAAGTTCTACTGAAATTATGGGTTAAGTGTCAAATATATAGTGGAGGAAACCCTAAACCAAATCAGATTTGGATCAGGCTTCAAGACCGAATCCAAATTGCCGCAGATGGGCGATTAACCGCCCATCACATGCGCCTTTATTTATTTTCTGCACGTTTTAGTTCTAATTAAATCCAAGATTTAATTTTAACTCAATTAATTAATTTTCATCAAATGAAAATTATCCCATAATTTATTATAAAATAAAATATCTTGATTCAAAATCCGATATTTTACATTCTCTCAATATACCCTTAGACCGAAAAGACAATCGACTTAGTGTGACCCTTTAGGCCTTCACACATTGACACTTGATCAAATCAAGGTTCACACGGAACTCCTAGACGGCGCGCGACGGACCCGATATGTGAAGACGTTTACAAGACTCAAGTAAACAAACCTCATGTGAGATGATAAATTTCTTTCATTCGCGACACACTCGATCAAGCTTAAGATTTGCCAAGTGTCTATCCAAATGGCTTGATCATTTTATCTCATCTATATTAGTCGACAACCAGACCATATCCTAGATATGTCTCTTGCGTCGCCAATGACTGGTCGACCTAACATCTCCGGTGTCGAGTGTTCTCTCGAAATTCCAATCGAGGAATGAATCCTATTCTCGCTCAACTACCACCTTCAATCTACTTCAGAATGCACCCAATACAAGCCGCGTCTCAACCTATAAGACATTTGAGCTTAGATGGGAACAAAGTGCATTGCTCCGTAAACAAGGCGATATTGACCTCAAGTCTAAGGACCTCTATCTCCCACATGCTGATAATACTCTAGACATGTATAACAAATAGTTTATCAACAGGGTATGCCAATACTCCTCTAAGAGTATCCATGTGTCCATCACTAGCAACTATTGCTAGCAGTAAGTGAGATATGCTCGTTCTGCAGAATGTGATGCGGACAGCGTCGACTTATAACATATCATTGATATCTCATTCTCAATGATCATTAGTCTAGGCTATTTTAAGAACTACACTCTATCATTAATATCTCACATTATTAATGACAATGTAAGTTCAAGGGATGCACATTAATGAATAATATAAACAATCACATAATAATTCAATAATTGCAAATGCCAAGTATATATTAATCTTATTAATAATATGAATGTGTTCAAGTACATGTGCTCCTAAAATGATTGTTTCTAGGACATATATACTTTCAATCTCCCACGGCCTAGAGCGATCACGATGTATCTAATGCCCATGTTTTCGAAATGACCATTATGCTTGACTAAGCTTAATGGTTTAGTAAATGGGTCTGCTAGATTATTTTCGGTGGGAATGTAGTCTATCTTTATTTCTTCAGTCTCTACCACCCCTCTAAGTATGTGGTATTTCCTTGGTACATGCTTGTTTCTGTTTGTTGATCTTGGTTCCTTAGCTTGTGTCGCACGATGTTGTCACAATAAATCGTTATTGCACACATCGGCACTTGGAACAACCCTAGTTCCTTTAAGAACTCGGATATCGTAATGTGACTTCTTTATAAGCTTTCGATTAAGCAATGTACTCGGTTTAAGTTGTCGAATTAACAGTGTTGTCATACTAAGTGCACATGCCTCATCTGGCCTTATATAGGCCATGACATACATGATTTATCTTATAGCTGAGGCATATGAGATTCTTTTCATGCGTTCAAGTTCTGCAACTGCAGAAAGACTATCTTTCTTTGATAACTTGATGCCTTGATCTATAGGAAGATCTCCCTTCTTGGATTTCTCCATAGAGAGATGTCTTAGCACTTTGTCTATGTATACAGTTTGTGACAGCCCCAACAATCTACTAAGTCTATCTCTTGTAGATCCTAATTCCAAGAATTTAGCAGGCTTCACTTAAGTCCTTCATCATGAAGGTACTGGATAACAATTCCTTGACTGATTGCATGAGAGTATTATTATCTCTCATTATCAATATGTCATCTACATATATGACAATGAAGACAATACTCTCATATGTGCGTTTACTATAAACATATGGATCATCTTCGCTTCTAACAATGTCAAACGATTTGACTACTTTGTTAAAGCAAATATTTCAACTCCTTGAGACTTGCTTAAGTCCATAAATGGACTTTTGTAGTTTGCATACTGCTTTGGGTTGAGTCTTGGATGTAAAACCCTCTGGTTGTATCATATACACCTCCTCAATTAGATTACCATTGAGGAAGACAGTTTTAACATCCATTTGCCAAATATCATAATCATAGTATGCAACTATTGCGAGCAAAATTCGAATGGACTTAATCTTTGCAACAGGTGAAAAGGTTTCATCATAATCGACCATAGGCCGTTGATTATAACCTTCAGCCACCAATCTTGCTTTATAAGTTTGTACTTTGTCATATGCATCAATCTTCTTCTTGAAGACTCATATGCATCCTATGGGTCTAACCCCGGTTGGCAAGTCAACCAAGTTCCATACTTGGTTTATGTACATAGACTTCATTTCAGATTTCATGTCTTCTTGCCATCTCTGTGAATCAATGTCTAACATTGCTTCGCTGTAGGTTGTAGGCTCATCATCATCAGGAATATTTATCTCATTATGTGTTTCAACAAGGAGATTAAGTCTTTCAGGTGCACGATGAGTCCTAGTGGTCCTACGGAGTTGAACATTCTGCGTTTCAGTGTTTGCTGTATTTTGATTTTGAGAAGATGTTTGTGTGTTGGACAATCCATCGCCTTGAGAACTTTCAGGAATATCATTTTGAATAGGATGATGCACAACTATTGTGTCATCTACCATTGGTTGTGCATGAGGGTCTTGCATTTCTGCAGTATCCCTCACAATACTCCCACTGGCTGAAGGGCGTACTCTAAGTACCCAATTATCATCAAATACTCCCACTGAATCATTGTCTAGGTTATTTGACAAGGGCTCATTCTCTACTTTATTTTGTACTTCTTGAATTTCTTCAAGTTCTATCTTGTTGCAACTCTGTTCCTTGTAGACATAGTCTTCTTCAAGGAAAGTTGCATTTCTGGAAACAATTACTTTATGTTCCTCAGGAAGATAGAAGTAGTACCCTTTTGTTTCCTTAGGATACCCTACAAAATAATACTTCTCACTTTTAGATTCCAATTTGTCAGTGAGCAACTTCTTTACATATGCAGGGCACCCCCAGGGTCGCATGTGTCTAAGTGCTGGCTTCTTGCCATTCCATATCTCATATGGAGTTTTCTCAACTGACTTTGATGGAACTCTATTCAAAATGTAGATTGAGCTTTGCAATGCATATCCCCATAGGTATGTTGGTAGAGCTGAGAAGTTCATCATGGATCTAACCATATCTAATAAGGTACGATTTCTCCTCTCAGCAACACCATTCATTTGTGGCGTTCCGGGAGGTGTCCATTCTGAATGGACTCCATGAAGCTTCAAGTAATTTAAAAATTCTTTACTTAAGTACTTACCTCCTCGATCTGATCGAAGAGTTTTAATACTTGTTTCAAGTTGCTTCTCTACTTCTGACTTGTACTCCATGAATTTCTCAAAAGCTTCAGACTTATGTTTCATAAGATACACATGCCCAAACCTTGAGAAATCGTCTGTAAAAGTGATGAAATAAAGAAAGTCTCTCTTAGCTTGAGTTGGAAAAGGCCCACATACATCGGTATGGACTAACTCAAGCACATCTTTGGCACATACTCCTTTCCCAGAAAGTGATTTGGTTGTCATCTTTCCTCTTAATCAAGATTCGCAATCACCATATGACTCTAAGTCAAATGGTTCTAAGTAATCTAATTTCCTCAATCTTGCTATCATTGATTCATTGATGTGACCAAGTCTGCAATGTCATAAGTAGGTGGGATATTTTTGATTACTTATTTTAGCTCTTTTATTTTGTATATTGAAAATTTCATGACTACAGTTTAGAACATACAATCCATCCACAAGCGGAGCATTTCCACAAATAAAACCAATAAAAGACAGTACATAACTGTCATTGGCAATGAATGAAGAAAACCCCTCAATGTCTAACATTGGGATAGAGATAATATTCCTCGTTAACGAGGTAACAAAATAATAATTATTACGTTCTAAACAAAAGTCAAAGGGTAAATCCAGTCTATAAATTCCCACGCATTTAGCATCCACTCGTGCTCCATTTCCAATGCGCAAATCAACCTCCCACGGTCCAACCTTTCCGCTGTCAGCTAGACCCTTCTCATTATTACAAATGTGAGAGTCACTGACGGTATCTAATACCCAGCAGTGAGAGTTAGTTACAGACATATTTATTTCAATGACAAACATACCTTGTCCGAGTCGAAGCACCTAGTGCCTTGTGTCTATTGGATCGTTGCAATCCCCTTCATAAACCTTGACGTATTTGTGAAGTTCTGGAAGATTCACCTTGGTTCCATTCATGTTGAAGTTCACAATGAAATTCTCAAACGGACCATGAAGTGAATTTAGGATTAGGTTGACAAAGAGATTTATAGGCATCTTCGGTCCAATCGAAGCCAACCTCTCTATTAACCCAATCATCTTCAGAACATTCGCTGACACTGGACCCCCTTCGTTCAGCTTACACTTAAAAAGATCTCTCAACAATTCATACTCCGTTTATGCGAGGCGAGTCATAGAGACTCTTGAAGTGTTCTAGCGTCTCGTTGGGGCCCGTATTTTCATCTTTGTCTTTGTAACTCTGGAGTCATAGAAGATAGCATAACACCTTGTGCTGCAACAACATCATCAAGATATTTCTGATAGGTTGCTTTGTCAAACAGAGCATACTCTTCAGAATCTTGTGGGCGTAGGGAGTGATGTATCAATACATACTCAATCTTTTCTAATCGCAGCGATACCAAGCGATTTCTTAACGATCGGAAAATTTGCTCGATTAACTTGTTTGTTTCACCAATAATTTAAATGTGATTCGACATTTTATCTTGAAGAAAAGATAGACTTGAAATTAATACTCTAATATAATTTCTATTGAACACATTCATTAACTAACTAACATGGTCTTTAGTTTAATTAGCTCCACTATTTTAACATACTCTTTTACCCCATAAAGAATACGGACTCATATCAAATACGGTCATAATGGGCCAAGATCCAAACTCATGTTGTCTCCGCGTTTGCTGAGGCTGATAACTTCAACAACACGATCTGGTAGGTCTCTAAACCAATTGCAAACAATTTACAACTCTTGGTTGACCGAATGTTCTAAATAATTCGATCTGCGTCCTCATTTGTCCGACATTTGTGGCGCCAAGACTAGCAAGTTAACCAGTTATGCATTTGCAATTATGTATCTAAGTGGGCTTAGCCTTCATCAAGCAAACACTGGGGTGTAAATACTCACGAAAGTTTATCACCTACTACAACATTTATATGCATCTATGAAAGGGTCTGAGTCCTCGTAGACTTAGAGCAAATGCTGGGGCATAAATACTCATCTCGCCGAAAAGGATTTTGCACCACAATCAATTATAACGGACGACGCGTTCATTTTAAATGAGACTTGTATTAAATTTGGGGAACATTTTAATTCAGGGTTATGACCAAGATCAACTATTATATCATACATCATATGACATCCTATCATGCAATTTCTAAACACATTTAGATGGGAAACCATCAAACCCAATAGGCATGATATAAGATGGTTTTAATCACATATTGGCGTAATGCTGCGGACAATTATAGCGGTCATTGAAAGTAAACAATTACTGGGCGCCGCCTACCCAGATAATAATTGCGGACTAACAAATATTAGGCGCCGCCTACCCAGACATATATTTGCGGACTCTATTCTAATTATTTAAATGACAATCAATTAAACAATTAGGAGAAACAATTAATTTGTGCACACATTATCAAATAATATGCTAAATAACAATAATTGTGGGTTAATTAATTTGTTTCAATTTAGGAAATATTTAAATTCAAAATTTAAACTCAATTTTTAATTTTCAGAATTTTCTGCTCATCCAAACAATCCCTTAATAATTCAGAAATTAAAATTTAATTTTCAGGGGTATTTCTGCAATTTTCAGAACCTTAAAATATTTACAGATTTCCCAGGGACCAAATCTGCTTTTAAAATTCTGATTGACCTGTGAATCTGCTGATTTTAAAAACTTTTAAAATTTCAGAAAATATCTCAGGGACTAATTTGTAATTTTCAGAACTTAAAATATTTTCAGATTTGTTAAAGGACCAATCTACAATTTAAAAACCCTAATTTTAATTGCAAAAAGGTCCTTACACTATTTCAAATTTTCAAAACCAATTCCAACTCCAAATCAAATTTGGGATTCGGATTTCGGGGCGAAATTGACGGAATTAAAACACACCAAGCGATGGCACACGTCGGGACGAACTCACCGGTGGTTTTCACCACCGATTTGGTGGCCCACGGTGGCCGGAATCTGAGACGCCGCCGGCGGGTTCTAAAACCGTCGGTGGTGCTCCTTTTCCGGTCATCGTTGCCGTGTAACACTACCACCATTAGATTCCTCTCGTCGAGACGAACACGATGGTATTATTACTTTCTGATTTAAATGCTTTGTGGTGGCGAAAAGCGATCCGGCGTCGGCGGTTTTCAGCGACTTTTTCCGGCGTCTTCATCGCGTTCCGCCACCTCTCAACACCTTTATCGACCATCTTAAGAAGTGGATTTCTCGATAATAGTGGAGACGGTGTTAGTACACGTCGAATCGCCAAACTTTAAATCGAAACCGCCTTTATTCCGCAGGAGCGATGTCGGTTACTGTTCACTGTTCCAAATTTTTTTTTTTTTTTTTTAAATTCCGAAAATCAGTTTTAAATCAAAACAATTAATTTCCCACATATCGTTATTAAAGATTATCGTATAATCATTAAACCAGTCTGAGCTCTGATACCACTGTAGAGATTTGTTGGGTGTAAAACATACAAGTAAGGCACAACGGAAGTTTAAAATTTTGAGAAAATTTACTTGCTTCAACAAATGTTTCTGGTATGATTATGCGATAATTCAAATCTGCAAAGACATAAAAGAAAAACTTACAGTTTATGTTTTTAATGCAGTCTCTACTAAAAGGTGCGCACGCGATTGTCAATCCGGGTGCAAGCCTTGCTTCGGTATATTCCTTTGCCCAAGAAAGCTAGGAAATCTTGTCAGAGGTTTGAGAGAATTTATTTCCTGAACTCTAAGTTCAGAAAGTGGAAAAATAAGTTCTACTGAAATTATGGGTTAAGTGCCAAATATATAGTGGAGGAAACCCTAAACCAAATCAGATTTGGATCAGGCTTGAGACGACCCAAATCCAGTTGCTGATGGGCGATCGTGGGCCCACTGTTATGCGTCTCCTTTATTTATTTTCTGCACGTTTTAGTTCTAATTAAATCCAAGATTTAATTTTAATTCAATTAATTAATTTTCATCAAATGAAAATTATCCCATAATTTATTATAAAATAAAATATCTTGATTCAAAATCCGATATTTTACATTCTCTCAATATACCCTTAGACCGAAAAGACAATCGACTTAGTGTGACCGCTAGGCCTTCACACATTGGCACTTGATCAAATCAAGGTTCACACGGAACTCCTAGACGGCGCCGGTGATGGACCCAATATGTGAAGTACGTTTACAAGACTCAAGTAAACAAACCTCTATGTGAGATGATAAATTCCTTTCATTCGCGACACACTCGATCAAGCTTAAGATTGTCCAAGTGTCTATCCAAATGGCTTGATCATTTTATCTCATCTATATTAGTCGACAACTAGACCATATCCTAGATATGTCTCTTGCGTTGCCGATGACTTGGTCGACCTAACATCTACGAGAAGTGAGTGTTCTCTCGAAATTCCAATCGAGGAATGAATCTTATTCTTGGCTCAACTACCACCTTCAATCTACTTGTAATGCACCCAATACAAGCCGCGTCTCAACCTATAAGACATTTGAGCTTAGGGCGGGATCAAAGTGCATTGCTCGTAAACAAGGCGATATTGACCTCAAGTCTAAGGACTCTATCTCGCGTGCGATAATACTCTAGACATGTATAACAAATAGTTTATCAACAGGGTATGCCAATACTCCTCTAAGAGTATCCATGTGTCCATCACTAGCAACTATTGCTAGCAGTAAGTGAGATATGCTACATTCTCTAAGAATGTGATCACGGACAGCGTCGACTTATAACATATCATTGATATCTCATTCTCAATGATCATTAGTCTAGGCTATTTTAAGAACTACACTCTATCATTAATGTCTCACATTATTAATGACAATGTAAGTTCAAGGGATGCACATTAATGAATAATATAAACAATCAAATAATAATTCAATAATTGCAAATGTCAAGTATATATTAATCTTATTAAAATATGAATGTGTTCAAGTACATGTGCTCCTAAAATGATTGTTTCTAGGACATATATATTTTCATAAGGCCCATCCGTGTATGGTGTAAATATTATATGGTATATTTGTATATTAGACTTGTATAGTAATTAGTATTGTAATCTTACCATAATTGTATGATTAGTCTTCATATAGAATAAGGATTTAGAAGTAGAATAGGAAAGTGATCTTCCTATTGTAACTTGTATATATATGTCTTTCATCAATTATTCGTATTGTAACTTGTATAAATATGTCTTTCATCAATTATATATATGTCTTTCATCAATAAGAATAATCAAGGGATTAATTTTCATGGTATCAAGAGTCTAGGTTATTTTTACCTTCCGCTTCTCTTCTTCTCTACAAAAACCCTAAACCCCCCCCCCCCTTCGGTTTTGCACCCAAACCCGAGACAAAATTCAGTCTTCCAAAATCTCCCTCACAAATTCCTTCTCCGAATCTTCGCGTTTTATTCACTATGACTGATAAGAACACTTTTCATCTTGCCCTCACAGTTTCTAACATCAAGAGCGTTCTTCCTATTGTTCTTGATTTGGAAAACGTCCAATATGGGACGTGGGCGGAATTATTCAAGATTCATGCTATGGCTCATCAAGTTCTTCACTACATCATCCCTCCACCTACTCCTACGGAGGGTGATACGGAGACTACATTAGTTGTGCCAACCAAAGCAGACGATCCAAAATTATGGGTCACGTTTGATGCAAAGGTTATCCAATGAATTTATGCCACAATATTCATGGACCTTTTACAGACGATTATGGAACCTAACTCCACAGTTATGACCGCTTGGAATCGATTGCGTGATATCTTCCAAGATAACAGTCATTCTCGTATTGTTACCCTTGAACAATCATCCCTTGATTATTCTTATTGATGAAATGCATATATATATACAAGTTACAATAGGAAGATATTTTTCCTATTCTAGTTCTAAATCTATATTCTATATGGAGACTAATCATATAATTATGGTAAGATTACAATATTAATTATTATACAAGTCTAATATACAAATATACCATATAATATTTACACCATACACAGATGGGCCTTAGCCCACTGCTTAACAATATATATGCTTTATAGGAATTTTTTAGCCCTACCAAGAAATTCTTATCTCACTAGAAAATATTAAAATTTTACGTATTAATCAATGCTAATTGATTTCTTTATCGACTATATACTGAGAATGAGATATTTTTATATGCATTTTAAATAATTAGATTTTTTATTTTTCATTTTATATAAATTTCCAAACTAAAACAATAGATTAATTTTTTTAATACAATAGACCCTTATGGTCGGCTCTTTCGCGCATAGCGGGAGCTTAGTGCACTGAGCTATCCTTTATTTAATCCAAATCCACCCGAAAAATCAAAAAATCAAATCAAATCAAAAAGCTAATTTAATTTTCTATTTAATCTGCATAATGCACACCTCTAATATTAACCTCTTGTTAAGGAATAGAAGTACCAAATCCATTACCTTGGACATGACTTCATTGTCCCTCTAGTATTAGTTCTTCCTCATTCCCAAAACAAGAATATTCAAAATGTTTAATTAGCTCCTAAACTTCACGTTTCATGTTATATGATTCCCTATTAGTAATTCTTAATGTGCTTCGCTGCACCAAAAAGCTCTTGGTAATTATATGATATGATTGAAGCATGTACTTAAAGCCTGCTATGTTTGTGTTTCTCTATGACTTTAGAACAATCATGTGTGTAGCTTTGCTCCTTTTATTTTCTATTGGATAATACATATGTCTTTGGCCAAATACATGTGTGCCCCTTAAACTTGGCCAAAAATTTCAATTGGAGTGTTAAACTAAGTCAAATTATGTTTATCGGACACATTTTTCAGTCACACACAAATTCCAATCAAGTGAAATTCACTGTCCAAATCAGCAAATCATCTTCTGCCAATCACCCAAATTAAAGTATATTTATGTCCTAGAGACAATTTATATTAGGACAAAATGTATTTTATATATATTCGTATTTATATTAATGATAATTAATATTATGACACTTGCATTTGTTGAATTATTAATTGATTGTTTATAATATTCTATAAATGCATTCCTAGAGTTTATGTGGTTAATAATGATGTGAGAATTAATATTATAACGTAACTCTTAAATAGCCTCGACTAATGATCATCGAGATTGGGATATCGATGATATGCGATACGTCGACATGTGGTCTGCATCATATCCTTAGGGAATGTAGTATGTCTCACTTGCTACGAGTTATGACAAGTCGTGGTGGACACATGGATGCTTGTTGAAGTATTGGTATACCCTGTTGATGTACTGTTTTGTTATATGTCTATAATGTCATCGGCGTGTGGGAGATATATCACATTGTTTACGGAGTAATGTACTTTGATCTTGTCCTAAGCTCAATCCCTTATAGGTTGAGACGCGACTTATTTTAGGTGCATTACGAAGTAGATTAAAGGTGGTAGTTGAGCCAAGATTAGGATTCATTCTTCGAATGTATATTCGAGTGAACACTCAGATACTCATATGGTATTAGGTTGACTAAGTCGTTGGCCAACGCAATGGATATGTCTTTGATATGGTCCTGTTGTCAACTAATATAGATGAGATATAATGATCAATCCATTTGGATAGACACTTGACAAATCCTAAGCTTGATTAAGTGTGTCGTGAATGAAAGGATTTTATCTTCCCACATAGAGGTTCAGTTCACATGTTTCGTGTAGCTAAACTTTACATATTGAGTTCGTCCTCCGGCGCAATCTAGGAGTTCTGTGAGGACCCTAATGTTATTAGTGTCAATATGTAAAGGCCTGAAGGGTAACACTAAGTCAAATGTTCCATCGATTGAAGGATGTAATTAGAAAGAGATTATATATATGTTCAGTTGATAACCGGAACATTAGAAATGGAAATAAGGCAGAAAATGGGACAGGGCCGCGACACCATTGACTTAGGACCGCGGCGCCAAAACGTGTGTCGAGTGCCGCGACGCCACTTATCTGGCGCATGGCCGAGCGCGTCAATGGATCCGATTGGCCTAGTTTCTTTGAGGTTTAATGGGTCGCCCATTGGGAACCTAGTGTCTCTCTTGACTATAAATAAGAGGGTTCCCCCTCCCATTTCAACACACCAAAAGCAAGAGACTAATCTCTTCTAAAGCTCTACTGGAATCCCTAGCATTCCAAGACTTAGCAAATTACATCAAAGTTTCCAGAACTTGCAAATCGAGGATTATTTGCGTGTGCACCCTCGGACTACACAAAGCTTCAAGTTTCATAATGCTATACAAAATGTAAGTCTTCGTTCGAAGTATTACATTATTATTTTGTGTTATTGCTTTACATTATATAATCATACTACAGTTTGACCGTCATGTCGGGTTTGAAACATAAATTTTTAAATTCGGCTGCGTGTACGAACCCAACAAAACGCCGGTATCAGAGTCTGAGCTGTTTTGTATGATTATATGATGAATATTAATGATAATAAGGGTTAGGATTTGTTTAGATTTATTTTTTATTTTTTATGTTGTTAAAGACTTTAAAATCCTAAATATTTAGAACACATAGTCCTTGCACCCGGATCTGTTAAAACTTTAAAAAATGATGTATTCGAGGAAGTCTTTCCAATATATAACTATTCTAAGTTGATATGCGTTATCCGACTCGATTTAGAGCATGGGGCATTGAAACGAAGAACGAGAAGAAAATTGAAATGATGATCGATGAACGTATTGTTTAATCGTGATGGAGATGCAAGTGATAAATCTGAAAATCTGACCCTAAACCAATTTTAGGGGTTCGAATTTTGTGATTTTGGAGGTAAGGTGTCGCGGCTCCACGATGGAGTGTCGCGGCGCTGCTATGGTTTTGGTGGCGGCGTCGGGGCTTCACGATGGAGCGTCGCGGTGCTGCCTTGATGACGCCAGAGGCGTCGCGGCGTTGTTCACCCAGAAAGCTTAAAATAAATTTTTGAACTTACTACCTCTGAGGCACCGCGGCGCTGTCGACGGTAATTAAAAAAATCAAAATTAGAAACTGAAGTTTGTTATATTCAGGTTCTGAAGTTTTCAAATTAACAGAATCTGAAAATAAAAGTTTTAATTGGACAAATTTGGTCCTTTCGGGCAAATCTGTAATTAAATAAAGTTTCTGAAAATTCGATTTTAAGTTCTGAAAATTGCAAACATGTCCCAGATACCTGAAAATATTTTTTGAGAATTAAAATTGTATTTTCTGAATTTATAGGGGTTCAAATTGAACTTTTAAATTTTTGAAGGGACTAAATTGTAAATTTTAAAAGTTTGCAGAATTCCTGAAAATTAGAATTTTAAAATCAGAAAATGTTTTGGGACTGTTTGACATTGACATAGATTTTAGAGTTTAGACAAATAGACTCATAATTATCATTAATGGTATATTATTATATAATATACAAATGTGCTAAGTGTTTGAATGTGATGCATTTAAATTATTATTATAGCGTCCGCAATTATTGTCTGGGTAGGCGGCGCCCAATAATTATTTACTTTTAATGACCGCAATAACTGTATGGGTAGGCGGCACCCCATATTTGATTAAAACCATCTTATATCATGCATAATGGGTTTGATGGTTACCTATCTAAATGTGTTTAGAAATTGCATGATAGGATGTCATATGATGTATGACATAAGTGTTGATCTTGGTTGAAATCCTCGAATATTGAAAATGTTCCCCAAAAATTAAAATACAAGTCCAATTAAAATGTGTCGTCCATTATAATTGTTAGGGTGCAAAATCTTTTTCGGCGATACGAGTATTTATACCAAAGCATTTGCTCTAAGTCTACGAGGACTCGGACTCTTTTATAGATGTGTTAAAGTGAAAGTAGATGATAAACTTTTGTGGGTATTTACACCAAAGTGTTTGCTTGCAAAGGCCAAATTTACTTAGACAGTTAAACGCAGTCGCGTAATGGGATTGGCTTGTTTAGATGAATCTTGGCGCCAAAGTTTCGGACTAATCTAAGGACGCAAGATTAAAATGAAAGATATTTAATCAAATCAAAAGTTGTAAATAAGCTTTGCAATTGGTTGAGAACCTACCAAAATATGCTATTGAAGTTATCAGCCAAAGCAATCGCGATATAACATATGTTTGGATCTTGGCCCATTATGACCTTAAAATGATTTAGGTCTGTATTCTACCTTGGGGTCGTAGAAGTATGCAAAAATAGTGGGAGCTAATTAAACAAAAGGTCATGTTAAATTAACGTATAATGAATGTGTATAATTAGGAGAATGAATTTTGATTGCATTTTCCTGTCTATCTATATCTTCAGATCTTCAGAATGACGAGTTTCTCGTTGAAAATGTTAATGGAATCCAACAGATTGACCGGACCTAATTTTCTAGATTGGCCCAGGAATGTAAGAATAGTCCTGAGACAAGAAAATATTGAATATGTATTGGACCAGGTATTCCCTACAGTGTCTGCAGAAACCTCTGCCGAGTATGCTACATTTGATAAGGTTGCTTACCAGAAACATTATGATGATGCCACTTCAGCTCAATGTTTGATGTTGTCTTCTATGTCACCTCCATTACAAAGACAGCATGAGCACATGGGGCCCAACGAAATGTAGAACATTTAAAGAGTCTCTATGACTATCAGTCTCAGACAATGGAGTATGAGTTGCTCATAGAACTTTTTAAATGTAAACTAAATGAAGGGGACCAGGTGTCTCCACATGTGTTGAAAATGATTGAGTTAATAGAAAGGTTGGACTCAATCGATATAAAGTTTCACGACAGAGTTTCCTCCACCCTCATCCTGCATTCACTTCCACGTTCGTTCGAGAGTTTCATCATTAACTACAATGAATGGAACTAAGGCAAAGTTGTCGGAGTTGTATAATATACTGAAAACCTTCGAATCTTCGGTCTCCAAAAGCAAACCTATTCTCATGGTTGGCTCCTCTAGTCATCCCAGACCGAAAGGTAAGGGACAACAACAGAGGAATGGTAAAGTTGTTGCTGCTCCAGCAGCAATGAAGCCCAAAGGAGGGGCGAAGAAGAAGAAACTCCCGGCAACGGATGTGTGCATGAACTGCAATAGGAAGAAGCATTGGGGGAAGGATTGTACTGCTTCAGGAGGAGGGATGTCACCTGGTGCACCATCCTATAGTGGACAAGGTATGTTTGTAATTGAAATTAATCTGTCTATAAATGATTCTCATTCCTGGGTACTGGATACCGCTTGTGGCTCACACATTTGTACAAATATGCAGGGGCTAACTAATATCAAGAAGGTCGAGCCTCGAGAGGTGCACCTGCGCGTCAGAAACGGAGCACGAGTTGATGCTGAGCGCGTGGGAGATTATAGACTAGATTTACCTTCCGTCAAAATTTTAATGTTAAACAATTGTTATTATGTTCCTTCTTTGACAAGGAACATTATTTCCATTCCTGTTCTTGACACTGAGGGCTTTTCCTCAAGCATTAATAATGGCAATATGATTTTGGCTTTTGATAATGTTGTGTATTGAATTGCGCCTCTTGTGAATGGATTGTATACATTAAACTGCCACATAGAAATTTTCAATGTACAAAATAAAAGAGCTATGTTAAATGAAAGAAATTCTACCTACGTATGACATTGCAGACTTGGTCATATCAATCAAACGAGGATAGAACGGTTGAGGAAATTAAATTACCTTGAACCATTTGACTTACAATCTTATGGAAACTGTGAATCTTGTTTGAAAAGTAAGATGACCATTAAACATATTTTTGGAAAGGGGATTCGTGCCAAGGAGGTGCTTGAGTTGGTACATATTGATGTATGTGGACCATTTTCGACTCAAGCTAGATAAGGTTTCTCTTACTTCATTACTTTTACAGACGACTTATCAATGTATGGATATGTGTATCTTATGAGACACAAATTCGAGGCATTCGAAAAGTTTAAGGAGTTTAAGCGTGAAGTTGAGAAACAGCTCTCAAAGAGTATCAAGACTCCTCGATCTGATCGAGGAGGTGAATACTTAAGTAAAGAACTTCTTGAATACTTAAAGCTTCATGGAGTTCATTCAGAATGGACACCTCCTGGGACCACCACAGATGAATGGTGTTACCGAGAGGAGAAACCGAACCTTGCTTGACATGGTTCGATCCATGATGAGTTTTTATACTCTTCCTACATATCTTTGGGGATACGCTATTCTAACCTCAATATATGTTCTGAACTGAGTTCCTTCTAAATCAGTTGAAAAGACGTCATATGAGGTATGGTGTGGCAAGAAGTCATCACTTAGACACATGAGGCCCTGGGGTGTCCTGCATATGTCAAGAAGTTGATCACTGATAAGTTGGAGTCAAAGAGTGAGAAATGTTACTTCGTTGGTGTTGCGATATTTCCGTAAGCTTACGCAAGTGTACGTATCGTTCAAGTAATAAAGATCTGTAAGACCGAGTTTATCATCCACAGAGACTGGTTTATTAAGTATCGGTTATCTATTCTATGGTATCTATTTGGCAATCGTTCTTTTGTTTGATTTATGACTAAACATTATGACTAAGTGCAGAAAATAAACTAAAGATTATAATACTTTGGGTTTATAACAGTTATGAAGGAAATAGAGCTTCCAATCTCCTCAACTATCCACTCTTTCACGTGTTAATGCAATGTTAATGACTCTTCTTCTTATTAAGATAACAGGTTAACTAATCTGTCATTATATTTCGGTTAGGACATACAAGAGCTCAACCTTGTGCAGAAACCTTCTATATTTCTATGATAGATTTTATCACACATAAGGATTAAGAACAGTAACCTTAAATACTACATAAGTATATGGGTACTTTCATCCACGATTTTAACCTATGTCTAGACAACTACAACATATTCAAATCTCCCCTCTCGGATCTCGATTCGAAATCATACAAGTTATGACAATTAGTTATCAATTAATTATGAAGCAATCAAAGCAATATTGAATAGATCTTAATATGCTGAAGAAGAACTCAATAACTATGTATTAATTATATGAAAGAGTTTCAAGAAGATTCGACGGAAAACCCTAATAAAGTAATTAGTTCCTAAACATTGTCATGTCAAGAACTAAATTACAATCCAACAAAAACTGAAATAAAATAAGGGAAAGAAAAGAACTTGAACAAAGTTATCTCCAATCTTGTGTCTTGCCTCCTTTTCTAGCCTCCAAAGTATGATATAAAATGTCTAAAAGATACCCTCATAAGGTCAGGGTTTTAGGGATTTTATAGTTGAGAAAAATTGCATTGCGGACCCTGAAAACCTGTCAAATTCGGCCCAGAATCGAACTTTCCCGCCTCGGCGCTGCGGCCCTGCTGGGTGGCGCCGCGGTGCCGGAATTACTGAAGCCAAATCAGAGCGTGCAAGACTTTGGGCGCCGCGGCGCTGCTGGCTGGAGGTGTCGCACCTGCAACGTCTTTTTCCGAAATTGCATCCTTTTTTCGTCTGGACTTCGTCTAATTTCTTCTATGCTTCTCGGGACTTCTTAGGCTTCATTTCTTAGGCTTTTCTTGTGCAATTTCATCCTCAAAAGTAGTATCTTCTCATGTATGACTGTTGTGACACAAACGAAAGAAAAACACACCTAACACTATACTAAACACAAAATAAAAGAGTAAAATACTAACGAAATAGGACTCAAAAGAGTGTATAGAATACACTCAACAGTTGGGTATCCAAAGGAAACTAAGGGATACTATTTCTATCTTCCTGGAGAACATAAGAGATTTGTTTCTAGGAACGCAACTTTTCTTGAAGATGAATATGTCTACAAGAAAGAGAGTCGCACAGAGATAGAACTTGAAGAAATTCAAGAACAGAGTAACATAGAGGTAGAATCTTTGCCAGATGATAAATGAAAGAATTCAGTGGGAGCTTTTGGCGAAGATTGGGTACTCAGGGTACGCCCTTCGGCCAGTGGGAGTGCTACGAAGAGAAATGCAGAAATGCAAGATCCTCCTGCATAGACCTTGGGAGAAAGTGTACCAGTTGCACCTCCTCCTATTCAGAAAATACATGAAAATGATATTCCTGAAAGCTCTAATGTTGGTGGATCAACCAGCGTACAAGAACCTTCTCACAATCAGAACATACCTGAAACTGGACTGCAAGTGTCACACCCCGAACCTCGGGCCCGTGACTGGTGCCCTACCTGGGCACCCTCCTATTCATACAATACAATATACCGCGGAAGATAAATAACACTTTTTTTTCCTCTTAAAACCATGGCAAAGCCGATAAGACTGCCATAATATAAATCACCCAAAAAGGGTCTACACTGTCCAATAATGTAAATACAACTCTAGTCAGTCTAGCCCACATATGAATACAAACCTCTAAGATTTTGGACAAATACTATGATGGGACAAGGCCCCGCCGTACCTCTGAATATACCTATCCATAATGACAAGCTCCAGAACATTGGAGCTATCCCAAAATGTTTAACAGGGATCCTAAGCTCACAGATCCACAACTGTGTACCTAGACCTGCGAACATGAACACTGCCCAGAAGAAATCGATGTAACAGTACAGTATGGAACGAAAATACAGTACAGTAAACAAGATCATAACTGTACAAAAGAATGACAGGGGCAAGTATAAAAATCAAATACCAGATCATACTGTGTCATATAACAATTAAAGTCAACTGTACCTTGTATCATTGTACTACTATAACATCGTACCACTTTCACATATGAAAGCCATGTCAAAATCAGAGACGCCTGCCCTCAGCATATAATATCACAGAAGCATGCTCGTGGAATACAACATCACCATGTAACGAGCATAATATATAATCAGTTATGTCAAAGTTAGGGACACATGCCCTCAAAGTCATTATACAATTCTAACCATGGGTTTACTTCACCCGCATAGGTCACGTGGACCCGCATGAGGCAATTTCCTCGCATTGGACTGTTTCACCCGCATAGGTCATGTGGACCCGCATGAGGTATTCCTCGCATAGACTATTTCACCCGCATAGGTCACGTGGACCCGCATGAGGTATTCCTCGCATAGGACTATTTCACCCGCATAGGACTATTTCACCCGCATACACCCTGTGGGCCCGCAATGAGTATATCCGCCAAACTCGCATCACGGGCATCAAATCCATGGAAATGTATATTGTCTTGGGGGTTTACCCCGTAATTATACTCAGAAGGTGTATAACGTCTTGGGGGTTTACCCCGTAATTATACTCAGAAGGTGTATAACGTCTTGGGGGTTTACCCCGCATTTATACTCAAGATGTGTGTAACGTCTTGGGGGTTTACCCCACATTTATACTCATAACACTAGAACCAATGGCTATCATGAACAACATATACAAGTTAAGATAATCCTTGACTCTCATCATCATAAAATGAATAAACCATTATTTTAGCAAACCAAGACAATACCATTCCTTTCCTTTTTAACAAACCAAGACAATTTACATGCCTTCCTTTTTAAACAAATCAAGACAATACCATGTCTTCCTTTTTATCAATTTAAGACACTTACCATTTAAGCAAGCCAAAGTACTATCAAGGAACAAGGAACAAGATAGAATGACTATCATTTAAGCAAGCCAAAGTACTATCAAGGCACTAACACACCTTGCATCACTAAGGATTAAAGTCCATTTCGACAATGTACGTGAGTCGTACATTCACTTTATAAACTAAATTTCCATTTTAGGAAAACCCAAGTACTACATGTATCGTTAGGAAGTAGGATCCAATACATGTATCATTTTGAAACCATCATTTAGGAGATCGAGACACTTATTATTCCAAGTATCTTTCTAAGATATGATTTTGGCAAATCAAGGTACTAGACCTCACGTGCTACTTTAAAACATCTTTGAACATCAAAGTGTCACATATCATGTATTATATTGAGGACTTAATCATGGACATTCTCACACGATTTCCTTAAAACATTTTAAACCATCCCTTGACTTTCCACAAAACTTGTTATAACAACTTCTCATAAAGCCGTTATAACCACCTTCATTTTAGAAAACTAAAGTACTACCACGTCTTTCCTTTTAATACAACCAAGGAATTATCATGTCATGTAAGGGAATTGAACCCAAAGTACTTTGTACATCTATTCTTTATAAAAGAATCGTTTCATGAAATATTAGGGCGTTGGACCCAAAAGTGCTTTCACTATTAAAACCAAGTTACTTACTCTTTTAAACTCAAGTAACTTGTACTTTTAAAACCAAGTAACTTATACCTTTAACTCAAGTTATTTTCCATTTCAAAATCAAGTAACATATACTTACAAAATTAATACTTTTATGAGTCGTGAATAGGTTATACTCGTTTATAACGATCTTGTTAAATCAGCCATGATCTAGAAAATGTAATACAATTTTGTCTTATCTTAGTTTCTATGCAGATGGAGAATTCTACTTATTTCAATATAATTGATTGTCGATACATTTTCATTAACGCTGCAATGGCTTGTTCGATACCTATTATCATTAGTGTAGTAAATTAGAAAGGTCACTCGACTCCAATACTTCCTAACGACTCTTACCAACATCCTCCATATGACTTGGTAAGAACTTAGGAATATTCTAGACATGCCTTTAGCATAAAATCAATAACACGAGTAATTCCTATGACAAGGAAAGTATACTCAAGAACAAGTCATGTATACTCCTAACAACAAGGCAAGTATACCTCAAATATCCAGTCATGTATACTCCTAACAACAAGGCAAGTATACTTCAAACAACAAGTCATGTATACTCCTAACAACAAGGCAAGTATACTTCAAATATCAAGGCAAGTATACTCCTAACAACAGGGCAAGTATACTTCAAATATCAAGTCATGTATACTCCTAACAACAAGGCATGTATACTTCAAATATCAAGGCAAATATACTCTTAACAACAGGGCAAGTATACTTCAAATATCAAGTCATGTATACTCCTAACAACAAGGCAAGTATACCATAAAAATACTCATGTCTATAGAAAGAAGAAGTTCACATACCTCGTGATGACTAACCAATACGACAAGTAGAAAAATGCTCCAAAGTACTTCAACTTCGTCGGCTATTCCTTAAGCCAAGTAGACTCTGCTACACGTAGTACTTCAACCTAAAATAGTCATAGTACTTCTATCAATATCATACTTACTATTGTAAGACTTATACCAAATAATTGCCCTCTAATTCTACGGAAAATCGGGCAGCACTTCCTTTGTTTCTACGTACTTTTCCACCTTTTCTAAGGCCCGTATTCATCAACCAACATGCCACATTTAAGGCGCAACCAACAGTTAACCAAAGGGGATTACACACCTAACTGGACGTGTAAAATTCTGCCCCACAATTTATATAAAACAGTCCGCAAAACAGTCCACAATTAATCCATTATTAAGGGTACAATGTGAAGCCTTTAACACCCTTATTCTTTAGGACTTCCATTAGCCAACTACTACATTAATCATGCATGTTTAGGGGCTTATTTTCCAGCATAATAACACCCCAAAACAGTCCATAAAACGACACAACGACGTCTAACAATTTTAGGCAGTTTTCGGCTAACAACAACTACAACAATACAAAGTCCTTTTCCTTAATTCCTTTTAACCCAATTCTCATTTCAACATGTTATATAAGTTATATAATCTATATCCAACAATATTTCCTTCATTATATAACATGAAATACATGAAAATAACGACAATAAAAATCAACGAATCTATTGTGGACAAAAGTGCTACTCTCGGCCCACTCTTCCAAAGTAGGGCATGCACACTTTATTTTCCATATCTTCCTTAATACAAGTTCATCTATATACTATAACAATGAGTAATATCCAATTACTGCGGAAAAAGAGGAATCATTACCTCATTTTTGTGCCCAAAAATGTCCCGGGTAGAATGCTACGTTTTGGTCCGCAATTTTCGTTTCGCTCTACTTCTTCAAGTTCCAATCACATATATGTATCCTCTACAACCTTAGGAGCAACTTCTCTTCACGTTTCGCTTCCAAAAAGTCGACAGAAACCCCTAGGATTTCATCACCATTCTCGGCCCAATGAAGATTTGAGGTTAGTGTTGTGTTATCTTGGCTAATCACTAGGTTAGGGACCCTAATCATGTGTTAATAAACTAACTTGGAAGGTTTAAGAATTTTTGTCCAAGAATCTTAGCCAAAACCGAGAGCAACAATATAGAGAGGGGAAATATATTTCTTGAAAATGTTCTAAGTGTTGGAAGACTTGTCTTCCACCTCCTCTCTTGTATATACAATATCTCTAAGGTTGGATTCTTGACAAGTGTATGGCCTTATGTGTAGCAAGACAAGTGGAGTGGGACCCACCTCCACTTGTCTCTAAAATATCTAAAATGGTCAAAGTCTTCCAAGACCAAGACAAGGGGTGGGGTGTGTGCCACGTGTCACCCTACCATTCGTCTAAAATATTTTCACCCTCCAAAAAGTCCATAATTGGCCAAAATATTGAAAAACTTGTGGACCCCACAAAATTATAAAATTTTCCGGGTGGGCCCCACATGACCAAATCCGAAAATAAAATTTCATAATTCTAATATATTCTATGAATCCCACATATCAAATTTGAGAATCATATTCCAATTAATGAACCTTTTTTCTTCACGAGGTTCCGAGATTTTTTTCCGGAATTTTTCATTCTTTCTAAAATTCAAATCTCAATTTCTCACGTACGTTCTTATCTCAAACTGTTGGAAATACGGGGTGTAACAGCAAGATACTCAACTCTGTAGGTCTGTTAGAACTCATCATCCTCCGGAAAGACTAAATCTACTTGTGGAAACACAAAATGAGTTAGATATTACCGATGATGATGAGCCTACAACCTACAGCGAAGCAGTGCTAGACATGGATTAGAAGAGATGACAAGAAGCCATGAAATCCGAAATAGAATCTATGTATATCAATCAAGTGTGGAACTTGGTTGATTTGCCAAATGGGGTTAAACCCATAGGATGCAAATGAGTGTTCAAGAAGAAGATTGGTGCATCTGACAAGATTCAGACTTATAAAGCTAGACTAGGAGCTAAAGGTTTTACTCAGCGTCCTGGCGTGGATTATGATGAAACATTTTCACCATTGGCTAAGATAAAGTCTATTTGGATTTTGCTTGCGATAGTTGCACATTCTGATTATGACATTGGCAGATGGATGTCAAAATTACATTCCTCAATGGTAATCTAGTTGAGGAAGTGTATATGATACAACCCGATGGTTTTTCATCCGAGTCCAAACCAAATGTTGTGTGCAAGCTACAGAAGTCCATTTATGGACTTAAGCAAGCCTGTAGGAGTTGTAATATTTGCTTTGACAAGACTATCAAATCTTTTGATTTCGTCAGAAGCAAAGGATCCTTGTGTTTATATCAAATGCAAGGATGAGGGTATTGTTGTTATACCCCGTAGTTCTGACCCTACGTATGAGAGCGTACGAAAGAATGTAAGACTTAAAATTTTCAAAGGATAGGTTGACGGATTATTCCGGGCGGGTTTTTAGTCAACTTTAAGGCGGGTTATGACCCGGTACATTGAGAGTTCCTAAGTGGTTCAAAGGCCTAGGGCGTAGTTCGTTGAGTCTAGATTACAACGCAACCAACCGTTCGTCGATAGGACGTCGGAGTAGAAAGTTGTGAGTTACAAGTTCGCCGCACAATGATGTGTGTGTTTCGGAAAAAGCGACAGGTCGCGGGCCGGAGGCAATGCCGCGCGCTAAAGTCTTGTAGGTCGCTGAAGTTTCAGCTCGCGCGCCGGAAGCTGCGCGGCCGAAGATCCGAGGGGTCGCTGGTTGCAGTGGCCGCGCCGGATAGCGTGGCCGGCGCCAAAGTTCGCAGAGAGCTGCGAGGTTTCCAGGCCGCGCGCAGAGGAGGGCCGCGCGCCGGGTGGGGAAGTTCGATTAGTCGGGCCAGACTTAGTTCAAGCGATGGATAAGGTGAAGCTTATCTAGAGCGGTTGTTAGCGGCTCGAGTCGGCAGGCGATGCAGATCATCTCCGCCGACACTTGGAATTTGAGATAGATGATTGGTTTTTCTAAAGGTATCTCCTACGGCGGCATGATGAGATTTGGAAATAAGGAAGCTTAGCCCAAGGTACATTGGGCGTATCGATTGTCCGTAGGGTAGGCGTGGTTGCTATGAGTTAGATCTGCCGTCCGACTTGGAGGCGGACATCCGCTTTCCATGTGTCCATGTTGCGGAAATGTATTGAGATCCATCTAGAGTGCACCGGTTCATGATGTCCAAGTGATGAGGAGTTATCGTATGAGGAGAGTCCCATAGCGATACTCGATCGTCAGGTTAGACGACTTCGGACGAAAGACGTGGCTTCCGTCAAGGTCCTATGGCGGAACGAGAACAGGGAAGAAATGACGTGGGAAGCAGAGGATGACATGAGGAAGAAGTACCCTCACCTATTTCCTATACCTCCAGGTAACCCACTTTCCTGCTTGTTAGTTTTAATTTAGCCTTTACGCTTCAGTATGTTGTGGCTCGTGGGAGCTTCTTTATTTGCAAGAGAATAGTAAGAGGGTCTATGTTGATGTTGTGATTTGAGTAAGTTTAGAAGGAACATTCGGACGAATGTTTCAAGGAGGGGAGAATGTTATACCCGTAGTTCGACCTACGTATGAGAGCGCATTTAAAGAATGTAAGACTTAAAATTTTCAAAGGATAGGTTGACGGATTATTCCGGGCGGGTTTTTAGTCAACTTTAAGGCGGGTTATGACCCGGTACATTGAGAGTTCCTAAGTGGTTCAAAGGCCTAGGGCGTAGTTCGTTGAGTCTAGATTCCAACGCAACCAACCGCTCGGCCGATAGGACGTCGAGTAGAAAGTTGTGAGAGTTAAGGTTCAGCGCAATCGGACGTAAGTGTGTTTCGACAAGCGGCGTGGCCGCGCGCCTAAAGCATCGTAGGGTCGCTGAAGTTTCAGCGCCGCGGCGCCGGGAGGCAGGGCCGCGGCGCCGGAAGATCTGAGGGGTCGCTGAAGTTGCAGCGCGCGCCGGATAGTGGCGCGCGCAGAAAGTTCGCAGAGCTCATGAGGTTTCAGCCGCGCCACGAGGAGGGCCGCGCCGAGGCGGGATTTTTGGGTGGAAAAACTTAGGTAAGTCTGATTTCTCTTTTAAAAAGGCCATGGGAGGGTGACAAGTGTCCCCCCCATCTGATTTTGCTTACATGGCTTATATTGACCAAGTCTTGTAGACTTGGTCATCTCTCAAACATCTTCCTCTCTCTAAAAATCAGCTCCTCCTTCTCTCTAAAAACACAAGAAAAATCTGAATAGTTTAGAACCAAAAAGGAAGCTTGTAGCTAGCTTGTTGGCATTGTTGTGGTGGTGTTCTTGGCAAGGAAGCTAGCAATATTTGGAATAAGTTTTGGCTAAAACTTTAAGGTAATGATTTTTCCTTTAGATTTAGTTTTGCATGTTAAGAAGAAAGAACTTGTGGTGGTAAATAATGCTCTTAGAGTCATTGCATGCTAGAAATGTGGTTTGGATATGAAGAATGGGTTAAGAAGAGATTATGAGCATGTTGTAGCCTAAAAACTACCTTAGAATTGTTAAGTGAATTGTTGTAAACTTATGGGCAGAATTTTGGGTATGTAATCCCCTTTGAATTGTTGGATTGATTGAACCTTAAATGTGGTGTTTGGATGATAAATTCGGCCTTGCGAAAGGTGGCAAAGTGAGTAGAAACAAAGGAAATGCAGCCCAATTTTCCATAGAATTTAGTGGCCTTGAAATTAGATTGTTCTACTTTGAGATTAGAGGTTAACAAACGTATCGTGATTATTATAGGTTGAAATATTACTTGCGGTAGTTGAGCTTAGCAAGTGGATTGACCAAAGAGGTATGTGAAGTTTTCCTATCTCTTGAGCATGAATAGATGAAGCTATGTAGTACGGTAGACGTACAAGATTTGGTATTCTTACTTGTTTTAAGTATATAATGATTTGTTTCATTTTAAGAATGTATAATTCTCTTAGTTAGGGGAAAAGTATGATTTTACTAAAGTATAGAGTTAATATAACAACTTTATGGGAAGTTGGTTTATTAGCTTCATAAAAGGTTAATGAGAAGAGATTTACTCTAAATAAGATAAGTATATGGAGAGGCAAATTGGTTTTAAGGTATCAATTGCCCAAAGGTTTTATGTATAAAGAAGAGTCATTTTCAAAAGAGTTGAAGTATGTAGTACCTGGGTTAAACTCCCGGTATTCTTTTATTAAAGATATGGTTAAGTGCCTTAAGTAAACTAAAATGAGAGGGTATATGAACAATAATAATAAGAAGTTATAAGTTTTCTTAACTTATTTATGATTATGATATGATGACAGTTTGAGCTAGGGTAAGAGTATATCTGAGGGGCAAGCCCCAAGATCGTTATACCACCTTCTCCAGGGTAAGAGTATGTCCGGCGGGCAAGCCCCAAGATCGCCATACCACCTTCTCCAGCAAAGAGTATATCCGAGGCGCATCCAAGATCGTTATCATCCGCACGGTGTAAGAGTATATCCGGCGGCAAGCCCCAAGATCGTTATACCATCCGCCCGGTAAAGAGTATATCCGGCGAGTACATTTCAAGATCGTTATACCATCCGGCCGGGTAAGAGTATATCCGAGGAAAGTCCCCAAGATCGTTATACCAATTGCCCGTGGATTTGCTACCCATGACGCGAGGAATACCTCACGCGAGTCCCATGGGCTTACGCGGGTGAAATAGTCCCACGCCGGGTACAGATGCGAGGAGTACCTCATGCGGGTCCACAGGACCCATGCGGGTGAAATAGTCCCAGGAGTAGGATGGTTTTATTGATACCACGGGCGAGGTACCCCGTTTTGATCATGAGCCTCCTATTTTATGCAGTATCATATATGTATATACTTGTCACTCTCATTGTTAGTAAGGCACAGTAAAAGGTATTTTATTGACTTCCATGACCCCAGCTTACTTTCAGACTTATGATATCATTATTACAGTATGTTTTCCAGCTTTACATACTTGGTACATATCAGGTATCGACCCCTTTCCTGGGGATGCGTCACGCCGCAGGCAGGGTAAGCGATTGAGGATCCTCGCTCTAGGATCACTACTCCAAAGGTCGTAAGCTCCATCCCTCCGGAAGCTTGTCTATTGGTACGGATATTCCCTGATGCTATAGGTATTTTGTACATTCGGGGGTATGGCGGGGCCCTGTCCCGCCACAGTTGTTATCTTTAGAGGTCTGTGGTCACGTATGTGTTTTGGGCTACAAGAACCAGTTGTATTATAAATACTTTGTTTTAAGTATGTTTAAAGGCACTTATCTACCGCCGTAGATGTTTTACCCTTTTATAAAGTTATGTATGTTCACGCTATTCTCCGACATATACCGATGCGGTACCCCAAGAGGTACTAGTCGCCCCGGTCGGGTCGTGACAAAAGTGGTATCGAGCGCTTAGTCCTCGGAAAGTGTCCACGCATCGCGTGTCTAGTAGAGTCTTGATTATCGGTGTCGTGCACCACATCTATAATCGTGAGGTCGCAGGATATTTAGGATTGGTTTCATTCTTTCACTCTAAGATCGCAATAGAGCCGAGTTATAGGTTGAGCCTCCTCCGATGTTTTCCTTTATGTATCGTTATGCCTCCACGCAAGGCAACCGCGCCTAAGGCGGCAAGGCACCGAGGTGCCGCTAGTGGGACGCGGAGAGTCACGAGGCACGTGCCCGGGCCTTACCAGAGATGATGTTTAGTGGCGGCGAGTTCCACGCCGCCGCCAAATTTCAGCAGATTTTGAGCGCAGCGCCATCGAGACCGCGGCACGAGCCTCCACCCCACGCCGTGGCCCGAGTACAGGATTACGGAACAAATTCGCATCGACCAAGATAGTAGTGGCGGCACGACAGAGCAGCAGCGCCAACCCCAGAGCCGACAGCTTATGGATTCGGATTTCGGGTTGTCACCCACCCGAAGTTCTATGGTTCGAGATTTGAGGAGGATCCGCAGGAGTTCGTCCGGCATTCTGCGACCACGCAGTCCTTAGGGCATCGTGGATCGAGTCCGTTATACTAGCTTCGCATTACGCGATATTGCGTTGAACCGGTTTGAGTCATGGGTATTGTCGAGGTGAGGATGCTCTTCCACTGATTGGGAGGAGTTCACAGAGGCGCCTTAGACCACTTCTTGCCTCCCGAGGTGAGAGCCCGTATAGATAGGTTCTTGACCTTGAGACAGACGGAGGACTATCGTGAGTACACTGAGTTCGACTCTGGCCGATATGCGCACACCATCGTAGCATGGCGCATGTGGTTCATAGATACGTGATGGGGCTAGACCGTCACATGATTATCGCTTGCTTAGAGTGGCTCTTTCACCAGTGGATGGATATTTCGTGATGCGCAGCATACGCACGTGGATTGAGGACAGAGAGAGCAGATCGCTTAGATTTGGGCCACCAAGAGGCCAAGATATCGTTCTCGTGGCGCTTTCGAGGCGGGCCTCGCAGCAGACTAGGTCCACCTTCCACCAAAGACAGAGTGCTCCTTCTCGATTTCCGCAGGAGGTCCGATCGCCAGGTTATTCGGGAGCAGTCGTGGCTCCGTGACTTCGTGTTTTCGCGAGGCAGAGACCAAAGACTAATCGAGACCACCTACCTCTGCGGTGTTCGATGCGGTAGGTCTCATCCGGGCGAGTGCCAGATGGGTTCGAGAGCATGTTACTCTTGTGGCCAACAGGCCATCTGAAGAAGGATTGTCCATCCTTAGCGGCGGGAGCATAACGGATCAGCCGACCGGGACTGTTGCTGGATATTCATCTTCGATGGTTAGACGCCAGGGCGTGGTACTTATGGCCAGCAGCCGCGCAGAGGTCATGGTAGGGTTCCAGCTTCTAGCGGTCCTCAGAACCGCATATATGCTATGTCCAGTCGACAGGACCAGGAGGCGTCGCCATATGTCGTCACAGGTACATTGTTGGTTTCTTGCTGTGATGTATATGCTTTGATAGATCCAGGTTCTACCTTGTCATACATATCTCCTCATATTGCCAGTAGAATAGGGATAGAGCCCGAGTCCATAAGACCTTTTGAGGTGGCTACGCCAAAGAGTGATTCAGGTAGCCGAGCGTGTATAAGGCTTGCCTCGTGACTATAGATACCGCCGACCAGCCGACTTGATAGAGTTGGATATGACAGACTTTGATGTGATTATGGGTATGGATTGGCTAGCATCCTGCTATGCCAACGTGGACTGTAGAGAGAGATTAGTCCGATTCCAGTTTCCTGGTGAGCCGGTTATCGAGTGGAAGAGGAATACTGCCTCGCCGAGGGGTAAGTTTATTTCTTACCTCAAGGCTAGGAAGATGGTGCGGAAAGGGTACATCTATCATATGGTTCGTATTCGACATCGAGGTCGAGGTACCTGACCTTGATCGCCCGGCCGTTAGAGAGTTTCGCACGTATTCTGCATGAGCTTCCGTATCCTCCCGAGGAGATTGAGTTTTGCATTGACTTGGCGCCGATACTGACCGATATCTATTCCGCCTACGATGGCACCGCCGAGTGAAGGAGTCAAGGACCACCAAAGATTTCTTTGGAGAAAGGCTTTATTAGGCCAAGTGTTTCTCCTTGGGGAGCACCATTGTTATTTGTAAAGAAGAAGGATGGAACGCTGCGTATGTGTATTGATTACAGGCAGCTGAACAAGGTAACTATCAAGAACAGATATCCTCCCGTGATTGACGATTTGTTTGACCATTGCAGGTGCAAAGTGTTTTTCAAGATAGACTGCGGTCCGGTTATCATCAGTGCGAGTTAGAGAGATAGATATCCCAAAGATCGCATTCAGACCCTATGGGCACTATGAGTTCAGGGTGATGTATTTCGGTTGACCAACGCCCAAAGAAGATTCATGGATTTGATGAATAGGGTGTTCGTGCCATTCTTGGATATGTGGTTTATTGTGACGACGCATCGTGTCGGGCTTGGAGTGCGTCGACGCAAAGACGGCAGAGTTATAGCTTATGCATCTCGACTTAGGAAGCATGAGAAGAACTATCCCACACATGACTTGAGTTGGCACCGTGATTCATGCCTCAAGATCCAAGACATTATTTATATGGAGTTCACGTGGACATTTACACGCACCACAAGAGTCTCCAGACATCTTCACCGAGGAGTGAACTTGCGTCGAGACGGTGGTTGGAGCTACTTAAGGATTACGATGTTGATATTCTATACCACCCGGGAAGGCCAATGTAGTCAGATGCCCTTAGTCGCAGATCGATGGGTAGTCCGTCGACGCTCACCGTAAAAAGAGGATATGGTCCGAGAGTTGCATCGCCTAGCGAGCCTCGGGGTTCGCTTGGTTGATTCCGATAGTGATGGAGTTCGATTCGAGAGGTTGCCGAAGTCTTCTATCGTCGGCGAGGTGAAGAGGCGGCGATGAGGATCCGATTTTGGTACGGCATCAGATGCCGCTGCTCGTAAAGAGGAGACTATTTGCGTAGCGCCTCACGGTGCTAAGATTCGAGGGCCGGCCAGGTGTTCCCGATGCGGACAGACTTCGCCGCCAGATTTCGTGAGGCACAGCGTGCTCGTTATTCTATTCATCCGGTCGACTAAGATGTATCATGACCTCGATGCGTGTATTGGTGGGATGGCCTAAAGAGGACGCCATGGAGTTCGTGGCACAGTGCCCGAATTGTCAGCAGGTTAAGATTGAGCACCAGAAGCCCGGTGGGCTGTTGCAGGCCATTGATATTCCGACTTGGAAGTGGGAGGTGATAAATATGGATTTTATTACAGGACTACCTACCACTCAGAGGAAGCATGATTCCATTTGGGTGATTGTCGACGGTCGATTTAAATCACCCATTTTCTTCCTCGTAACGACGCCACCGAGGACTATGCCAGATTATATATTAGAGAGATTGTGAGACTGCACGGAGTCCCGGTGTCGATTATATCAGATAGAGGAGCCCAGTTCTCGGCTAATTTCTGGAGGTCTTTTCAGAAGGGATTAGGGACACAGGTGAGTCTCAGTACGGCGTTTCATCCTCAGACTGACGGACAGGCCGAGCGCACTATCCAGACACTTGAGGATATGTTGCGGGCTTGTGTTATTGATTTCGAGGTAGCCGGAGGATCATTTGCCTCAGGAGTTTTCTTACAACAACGGCTACCATTCCAAAGATTCGATGGCGCCTTATGAGGCCTTATACGAGGAAGTGCAGTCACCGATAGCTGGTTCGAGTGGGGAAGTTCGATTAGTCGGGCCGACTTAGTTCAAGAAAGTGGATAAGTGAAGCTTATCTAGAGCGGTTGTTGGCGGCTCGTAGTCGCAGGCGCGATGCAGATCATCGGCGCCGACACTTGGAATTTGAGATAGATGATTGAGTTTTTCTAAAGGTATCTCCCACGGCGGCATGATGAGATTTGGAAATAAGGAAGCTTAGCCCAAGGTACATCGTCAGACGGATTGTCCGTAGGTAGCAGTGGGTTGCCTATGAGTTAGATCCGCCGTCCGACTTGGAGGCGGTACATCCGCTTTCCATGTGTCCATGTTATGGAAATGTATCGAGATCCATCTAGAGTGCACCCGGTTCATGATGTCCAAGTGACAGAGGAGTTATCGTATGAGGAGAGTCCCATAGCGATACTCGATCGTCAGGTTAGACGACTTCGGACGAAAGACGTGGCTTCCGTCAAGGTCCTATGGCGGAACGAGAACAGGGAAGAAATGACGTGGGAAGCAGAGGATGACATGAGGAAGAAGTACCCTCACCTATTTCCTATACCTCCAGGTAACCCACTTTCCTGCTTGTTAGTTTTAATTTAGCCTTTACGCTTCAGTATGTTGTGGCTCGTGGAGCTTCTTTATTTGCAAGAGAATAGTAAGAGGGTCTATGTTGATGTTGTGATTTGAGTAAGCCTAGAAGGAACATTCGGAACGAATGTTTCTAAGGAGGAGAGAATGTTATACCCCGTAGTTCTGACCCTACGTATGAGAGCGTACGAAAGAATGTAAGACTTAAAATTTTCAAAGGATAGGTTGACGGATTATTCCGGGCGGGTTTTTAGTCAACTTTAAGGCGGGTTATGACCCGGTACATTGAGAGTTCCTAAGTGGTTCAAAGGCCTAGGGCGTAGTTCGTTGAGTCTAGATTCCAACGCAACCAACCGTTCGTCGATAGGACGTCGGAGTAGAAAGTTGTGAGAGTTACAAGTTCAGCGCGCAGTCGGACAGAAGTGTGTTTCGGACAAGGCGGCGTGGCCGCGCGCCAAAGCATCGTAGGTCGCTGGTTTCAGCGCCGCGCGCCGGAAGCAGTGGCCGCGCGGAAGATCCGAGGGGTCGCTGAAGTGCAGCGCCGCGCGCCGGATAGGGCCGCGCGAAAGTTCGTAGAGCTCATGGAGGTTTCCAGCGCCGAGGAGGGGCCGCCGAGGCGGGATTTTTGGGCGGAAAAACTTAGGTAAGTCTGATTTCTCTTTTAAAAAGGCCATGGGAGGGTGACAAGTGTCCCCCCCATCTGATTTTGCTTACATGGCTTATATTGACCAAGTCTTGTAGACTTGGTCATCTCTCAAACATCTTCCTCTCTCTAAAAATCAGCTCCTCCTTCTCTCTAAAAAACCAAGAAAAATCTGAATAGTTTAGAACCAAAAAGGAAGCTTGTAGCTAGCTTGTTGGCATTGTTGTGGTGGTGTTCTTGGCAAGGAAGCTAGCAATATTTGGAATAAGTTTTGGCTAAAACTTTAAGGTAATGATTTTTCCTTTAGATTTAGTTTTGCATGTTAAGAAGAAAGAACTTGTGGTGGTAAATAATGCTCTTAGAGTCATTGCATGCTAGAAATGTGGTTTGGATATGAAGAATGGGTTAAGAAGATATTATGAGCATGTTGTAGCCTAAAAACTACCTTAGAATTGTTAAGTGAATTGTTGTAAACTTATGGGCAGAATTTTGGGTATGTAATCCCCTTTGAATTGTTGGATTGATTGAACCTTAAATGTGGTGTTTGGATGATAAATTCGGCCTTGAGAAAGGTGGCAAAGTGAGTAGAAACAAAGGAAATGCTGCCCAATTTTCCATAGAATTTAGTGGCCTTGAAATTAGATTGTTCTACTTTGAGATTAGAGGTTAACAAACGTATCGTGATTATTATAGGTTGAAATATTACTTGCGGTAGTTGAGCTTAGCAAGTGGATTGACCAAAGAGGTATGTGAAGTTTTCCTATCTCTTGAGCATGAATAGATGAAGCTATGTAGTACTGAGACGACAAGATTTGGTATTCTTACTGCTTTTAAGTATATAATGATTTGTTTCATTTTAAGAATGTATAATTCCCTTAGTTAGGGGAAAAGTATGATTTTACTAAAGTATAGAGTTAATATAACAACTTTATGGGAAGTTGGTTTATTAGCTTCATAAAAGGTTAATGAGAAGAGATTTACTCTAAATAAGATAAGTATATGGAGAGGCAAATTGGTTTTAAGGTATCAATTGCCCAAAGGTTTTATGTATAAAGAAGAGTCATTTTCAAAAGAGTTGAAGTATGTAGTACCTGGGTTAAACTCCCGGTATTCTTTTATTAAAGATATGGTTAAGTGCCTTAAGTAAACTAAAATGAGAGGGTATATGAACAAGAATAATAAGAAGTTATAAGTTTTCTTAACTTATTTATGATTATGATATGATGACAGTTTGAGCTAGGGTAAGAGTATATCTGAGGGGCAAGCCCCAAGATCGTTATACCACCTTCTCCAGGGTAAGAGTATGTCTGAGGGGCAAGCCCCAAGATCGTCATACCACCTTCTCCAGCAAAGAGTATATCCGGCGGGCGATCCAAGATCGTTATACCATCCGCACTGTAAGAGTATATCCGGCGGGCAAGCCCCAAGATCGTTATACCATCCGCTCCAGCAAAGAGTATATCCGGCGAGTACAGCCCCAAGATCGTTATACCATCCGCCGGGTAAGAGTATATCCGGCGAAAGTCCCCAAGATCGTTATACCACTGCTCCGTGGATTTGCTACCCATGACGCGAGGAATACCTCACGCGAGTCCTTATGGGCTTACGCGGGTGAAATAGTCCCATGCGGCGGTACATCCGATGCGGTGAGTACCTCACGCGGTCCACAGACCCACGCGGTGAAATAGTCCCGCGAGTAGGATGGTTTTATTGATACCACGCGCAGGTACCCTGCTTTGATCACGAGCCTCCTATTTTACGCAAAGATCATATATGTATATACTTGTCACTCTCATTGTTAGTAAGGCACAGTAAAAGGTATTTTATTGACTTCCATGACCCCAGCTTACTTTCAGACTTATGATATCATTATTACAGTATGTTTTCCAGCTTTACATACTTGGTACATATCAGGTAATCGACCCCTTTCCTGGGGATGCGCTCACGCCGCAGGTGGTAAGCGATTGAGGATCCTCGTTCTAGGATCACTACTCCAAAGGTCGAAGCTCCATCCTCCCAAGCTTGTCTATTGGTACGGATATTCCCTGATGCTATAGGTATTTTGTACATTCGGGGGTATGGCGGGGCCCTGTCCCGCCACAGTTGTTATCTTTAGAGGTCTGTGGTCACGTATGTGTTTTGGGCTACAAGAACCAGTTGTATTATAAATACTTTGTTTTAAGTATGTTTATGGAAGGCAGCCTTATCAGCTGGCCAGAGATGTTTTACCCTTTTATAAAGTTATGTATGTTCCGCTGCTATTCTCTGACATATACCTGACAGGGTACCCCAGTAGGGTACTAGTCGCGGCCCCGGGGTCGGGTCGTGACAATTGTCTTCATTATTATATATGTTGATGACATAATGATAATGGGAGATAATAATACTCTCATGCAGTCAGTTAAGGATTGGTTGTCCAAGACCTTCATGGTGAAGGATTTAGGTGAAGTCTGCTACATTCTGGGAATTAGGATCTACCACACAGAAGGATTAAGAATAGTAACCTTAAATACTACACAAGTATCATGTACTTTCGTCCACGATTTTAACCTATGTCTAGACAATTACAGCATATTCAAATCTCACCTTTCAGACTTTTGATTTGAAATCATATAAGTTATGATAATTAATTGTCAGTTAATTATCAAACAATCATAACAATATTGCAAAGATCTTAATATGCTGAAGAAAGAATCAATAATTATGCATTAACTATATGAAAGAGTTTTAAGAAGATTCAACGAAAACCCTACTAAAGTATTTAGCTCCTAAACATTGTCATGTCAAGAACTAATACAAAATCCAACATAAACTGAAATAAAACTAAAGAAAAGAAAAAGAACTTGAACAAGAGTCTCCAATTGTGTCTTGCCTCATTTCCTAGCCTTTCCAAAGTAGGATAAAATATTATGGTATATCATAATGAGCAGGTTTTTAGGGTTTTATACTTGAGAAAACTTGCGCTTCGGACCCTTTTAACCCTCTGAAATTCGACCAAAAATCAGATTTTCCGTGTCGTCGCCGTGGCACTGCAGGCTGGCGTCACGGCGCCGAAAATCCTGCAACAAAATCAGATGTCTCAGGTTTATTGGCGCTGCTGCCATGCGCCGGCGACGTTGTTTCTCGGCTTTTCGCAATTTGGGTCCTTTTTTCATCCAGAATTCGTCAGATTTCTTTTATGCTTCCCGAAACTTCTTAGGCCTCATTTCTTGGCCCTTTTAGTGTGCAATTCCATCTTAATTAAGCTCATTTCATCCTCAAAAGTAGTATCTTCTCTTTTATAACTGTTGTGACATAAATGAACGAAAAACACACCTAACATTATACTAAACGTAAAATAAAAGAGTAAAATACTAACTAAAAAGGACTCGAAAGAGTGTACAAAATACACTCAACGGTTACACGTTCATTTTCAATGGTGGAGCAGTGAGCTGAAAGAGCTCCAAACAAGCTACTATTGCTGACTCGACTATTGAAGCAGAGTGCATTGCTGGATCGAAAGCTGCTAAAGAAGTTGTCGCGATTTCTGAGTTCTTAAAGGAACTAGGGGTTGTTCCGAGTGTTAGTTGTCCAATAACCATTTATTGTGACAACATTGGTGCAATTGCACAAGCAAAGGAACCATGTTCAACAAACAGAAATAAGCATGTACCGAGGAAGTACCACATTCTCAGAGAGATGGTGGAAGCTGAAGATATTAGGACAGATTATGTTCCCACAGACAATAATCTAGCAGACCCATTTACTAAGCCATTAAGCATGATTAAGCATAATGGTCATTTTGAGAAAATGGGTATTAGATATGTTGGTGATTGGCTTTAGGCCAAGTGGGAGATTGAAAGTATATGTATGTCCTAGAGATAATATATATTAGGACAAAATGTATTTGATACACATTCATATTTATATTAATGATGATTAATATTATGGTACTTGCATTTGTTGAATTATTAGTTGATTGTTTATAATATTCTATAAATGTATCCCTAGAGTTTATGTGGTTAATAATGATGTGAGAATTAATATTATAACGTAACTCTTAAATAGCATCGACTAATGATCATCGAGATTGGGACATCGATGATATGTGATATGTCAACATGTGGTCTGCATCATATCCTTAGGGGATGTAGTATGTCTCACTTGCTACGAGTTATGGCAACTCGTGATGGACACATGGATGCTTGTTGAAGTATTGGTATACCCTGCTGATGTACTGTTTTGTTATATGTCTATAATGTCATCGGCGTGTGGGAGATAGAAGTCCTTATATTTGAGGTTGATATCACCTTGCTTACGAAGTAATGTACTTTGATCCTGTCATAAGCCCAATGCCTTATAGGTTGAGGCGCGGCTTGTTTTGGGTGCATTACGAAGTAGAGTAAAGGTGGTAGTTGAGCCAAGGTTAGGATTCATTCATCGAATGTATATTCGAGTGAATACTCAAATACTCATATGGTATTAGGTTGACTAAGTCATTGGCCAACGCAATGGACATGTCTTTGATATGGTCCTGTTGTCAACTAATATAGATTAGATATAATGATCAATCCATTTGGATAGACACTTGACAAATCCTAAGCTTGATTGAGTGTGTCGTGAATGAAAGGATTGTATCTTCCCACATAGAGGTTCAGTTCACATATTTCGTGTCGCTAAACTTTACATAATGAGTTTTGACTTAGTGTTACCCTTCAGGCCTTTACATATTGACACTAATAACATTAGGGTCCTCACGCAACTCCTAGACTACGCCGGAAGACGAATTCCATCGATTGAAGGATGTAATTAGAAAGAGATTATATATATGTTCGGTTGATAACCGAGACATTAGAAATGGAAATAAGGCAAAAAATGGGACAGGGCCGCGACACCATTGACTCAGGGCCGCGGTGCCAAAACGCGTGTCGAGCGCCGCGACGCCACTTATATAAGGCCGCGGCGCTGAGGCGCGTCCAGCGGTTCCGACTGCTGGCCCAGTTTGCTGAGGTTTAATGGGCTGACCCATTGGGGAACCCTAGTTGTCCTCTTTAGTTATAAATAAGAGGGTTCTCCCTCCTATTTCAACACACCAAAAGCAAGAGACTAATCTCTTCTAAAGCTCTGCTGGAATCCCTAGCATTCCAAGACTTAACAAATTACATCAAAGTTTCTAGAACTCGCAAATCGAGGATTATTTGTGTGTGCACCCTCGGACTACACAAAGATTCAAGTTTCAGATTGCTATCTACAAAATGTAAGTTTTCGTTTGAAGTATTACATTATTGTTTTGTGTTATTTTTTATACTACAGTTTGACCGTCATGTCAGGTTTGAAACATAAATTTTCAAATTCCGCTGCGTGTACGAACCCGACAAAACGCCTACACCCAACACACCCACTATTCAAAGCTCCCCTACCCCATCTTTTTATGGTCAACTTCGTTGGCAGTGTGTTAAGAGTCACACATTGGATATGGAATGAGAACATGAATTCCTTTTATAGATTTGGATAATTTTCACCCTACAAGCTAGCTTTTGGACCCAAGATCCATTATTTACATGGTATCAGAGTCAGACTCATTCCAATTCTTTGTTCACCGATGTTGGGCCCTCAAATTATATTATTCACGCTCCAGTTAACAAGGTCTGAGCGTGAGCGGAATTGTTATCCACGCTCTAGTTAACAAGGTCTGAGCGTGAGCGGAATTGTTATCCACGCTCCAGTTAACAAGGTCTGAGCGTGCGGAGAGTATTAAGAGTCTTACATCGGATATAAAATGGGAACATGGAATTCTTTTATGGACTTGGACAATCCTCACTCTACAAGCTATCTTTTGGGATTAAGTTAGGTCCAAAATCCATTATTTACACGTGCATATCTAATGTGTGTCCAATAGACAATTTGATTTGAGTTCAAATGTTCAACGAGTGTCTAAATGAAAATTTTGGACAAATTTAACGGGTCACACATGTATTTGGCCTATGTCTTTGAATCCTCTGCATGTGTTTGAGAGGGCTTTAGATCAGATCAATTGGATATCATGCTTTCTTTTTTTCCTTTTTTATTTGGAAGCCCAAATAGACAAACCTCCCATCCCAATCCCCTTCGCCAAAAATAATCACATAATTATTTTTATATGTATATAATAGATAATAATTCATTGAATGTGCAAAGACTTATTTGTTACTTGATCTTGTGTTCTATGTGCATTACGCACATACAGATGCATATTCAGAATTAAAAATTTATGAATTTTATAACGATCTCAAATTAATTAATATACAATAATAATTAGATTCATCATTAAATATATATAAATATTGATAAATTTTTGATACATATACATAATTTGAGTAAAAAATATTAAATTCTCATAAATTCCTAAGTTACCCTCTAAATCCGCCACTGTGCATATACCCCTCTACCTTCAATTCATCCATGTTCTTGACTAATACATACGTCCTCTGACCTAATGATATGATGAATTTCAACGTATTGGAGGCAATGTGAAGCTCATAAAAGAGGATAGAAAGTCATATTAAAGAGAAGGATTGATAAACTTTTATATTGGTAAGTTTTTTTTTAGAAAGGACGCATTAGAGAAATTTCACATGAAAAAGAGAGAAGTCAAATGACTATATGACAAACACAAATTTATAGGGGATAAATCCATGAGATTTTTCGGACCAAAGCGACAATATTCAAACATAAATTTTATTTATATATTAATTTATAATACTTTTGTGTAGTTTTTTTTAAAAAAAAAGGGTAGACCGATGCACAAAATATCCCGCATTAATATAGTCCGGGAAAAGGCCGCGCCTCAAGATGTGTGATATAGTCAGCTTACACTAATGCAAGCGTTAAAGACTTCTTCCATGACTCGAATCCGTGACCTATAGCCTATAGGTCACACAAAAATAACTTATTTGAATGTTTCCTTTCTTTTCGTGCGGTTTTTTTAAAAAAAAAAATATTTAAAAAATTTATATCAAAATTTATAATAAAGTATTTTGACCCTTATACTAATTTGAATAGTTTCATGGAAGGAGTAAAATCTGGTAGCTAAATGTATTTAAGAGTGGAAATAGTGCATATAAATTAAGTAGCCAAAATGGATGATTATGATTCCTTTTCCTTGGTGGTGTTAAATCAATGAACCCAAAAGCTGCTGCAGATGTCAAAAGACAATATGATTACATGTACTTATGTTAGGTATTGCCATTAGCTCTAAAGTATAACATTTTAAAAGCCTAAGTAAAGATGGAAAATATTTTTTCTAGAAAAATACACATTAAAATGAGCAAAATGACTTCTCCGGTGAAGATAGGAAAATAAGTTTCTAAGTATCATTCCATTCCTACCATCCTCAAACACATACCATCCCACCTCCACTTTCAACAACCCCACACCCCTACTCCATCCCTCAATATATTTGTCTAGATTATATATAAATATTTATGAGAATTTTTTCAGCTCACTTAAGAAACACCAGAAAAAAATAAAATCATTTATTTTCAACGAAAACATTTTATGTGAAGAAACAATTTCCTTACTACCAAACACACCCTAAGGCATTTGCCAATTTCTTTCATATATCATATTAGAGAATCATTGTATAATTTTACTAACAAAAGTTAGGCCTAGATAGGTCGTTTAGCCAAGGCACATTAATACTAGTTAGTAAATCACCAAGAAGTATGAATGGGTAACATGGCACATATATAGTTAAGGATTGATATTTGTTTTCTCTTTTCAAATTTTAACCTAAAGTTTGACTCCAAAAAGGAGGAAACAATTGTGATAGAAAAGTGAAAACTACCGATTAATGTAAGATCCCACATGTATGCAGGATTTCAGTTTTTTTTTTTTTGGCCAAAGTTAGTAGTTGAGGACTGGACCACCAAATCTTGGACTAGCTCTTATGAACTTCCATTATTTGTTTTCCTTTTCAGAATTTTGCTATATGTGATATCATTATCATGTTTCATCTTGTTTTTCAAGTCATTTTCTTTTGGCCCTACTTCCCCAAACATATGAAATCAAATGATGGTAACAACATAGGTGAGTGGGGTTAATAAATTAGGAGTAGTTTAGATGAGTTTTTAATCAAATTGTGTAACAAATAAGTTTTTTTTTTTAAATCTGTAAAGAATTAATCTCGGGTGTAACTCAACCCCAAAAGATAGCTTGTAGGGTGAGAATTGTCCAAATCCATATAAGGAGTCCATATTCTCATTCCATTTCCGATGTGGGACTCTTAACACTCCCCCTCACGCTCAGGTCTCGTTAACTGGAGCGTGAACAATATAATTTGGGGGCCAACATCAACAAACAAAGAATTGGAATGGGTCTGGCTCTGGTACCATATAGAGAAATATGTTCCTTGATTGTATTCATCAATAATGTATAATATATATAGTAGTATATGAATATTTAAACTAGGTAATTAATCAACCTAATTACAGTAGGAAATATAATTCTATCAAAAATAGGAGACCTAATTACAATATGAATACAGTTCTACCTAAAATAAGAGATATACAATTAATGAAAGAATATTCGGGAAATATTTTATTACACCCCGTAGTCGAAGCGGGAGGTTCACGAACACTGAGACAGCTCGAAAATCATCAAATAGTATGCGCGGAAGTCATTTGGTGAAGATGTCGGCAATCTGATATCTGAAAGGAACATGAAGGACACGAACTTGATCACAAACCACTTTTGTCACGACGACCACGGGCTCGCGATGGTGCCTACACAGGCACCACTTACAGTATACATCGAGATAATCAATGAACATACATAAACTTAACAAGAAATAAATAATTTGTTAGCCGATAAGGCTACCTTCCTGGATACATATAACTATGTAAAACCAAAAGCACTTACCTTTTTTTTTTACAAAGCGACCCACAAGATATGACTACAGACCTCTAACAATTTTGACATAACAACTGTGACGGGACAGGGCCCCGCCATACCCCTGAATTTACAAAATCTACAACCTCAGGAAACTGTACCAAAATACAAAGCCTCCGAAATAATGGAGCTTCCCAACCAGCTGAACAATGATCCTAAGAATGAGGATCGTGTTATGTACCTCAACTGCGGCGTTAACGCACTTCCGGCGAGGTCGACGAAATATGTACCAAGTATGTAAAACTGAAAGTACTGTAATGAAATCATAATAGTCTAAAATAAAGCTTGAGACATGTATGATAACCAAAATAACAGTACACTGTGTCTTGCCGAAGTGAAAGTAATGAAAGTCAGCTTTACCTTTTTAAAGACTATTTCAACACATGAATAATAGTCACACCAGGGCTATGGACACAAGCCCTCAAATATCATCACACGCCCGATGCGGTCTCAAGCCCACAAATATCAAAGCGTGCGTGGAATCCCTATCACCGCCGACACCGTAGTAAGTGTAAAATATAACTACGTGACGCGCGTGGCATCCTACCCATCGGCGTACAGACACATATGCAATACATATATATATATATATATATATATATATCTCATGCCCGTGGAATCCCTCATCTCGGGTACATGACTTCATGAAGATCTAATTCATGGGGTAATAATCGTATATAACATGCCCGTGAAATCCCTCATCTCGTACGTGTCTTCGTGGAGAGCTAATCCGTGGGGTAATAATCGTATATAACACGCGTGGAATCCCTCATCTCGGGTACATGTCTTCATGGAGATCTAGTCCATGGATTAATAGTACATAACATGGTCGCATGCCCCGGAATCCCTCATCGTATAAGCATGACCATGGGGTAATAAAACAACCGAATCTAACCCGCCTCGCAGTCGCGTGCCGGAATCCCACATCGTATAAGCATGTCCAGGAGTAATAAAACAATCCGAATCTAACCCGTCACGGTCGCGTGTCGGAATCCCACATCGTATAAGCATGTCAAGGATCAATCACAATGGAAGCATACGTGGAAGCCTCCGTCACCGTCAGATGCGTCCAAGTAAATTAATAAGACAATGCCTCCAACGGTAAGTCACGGCAGCATAAACATATAATACTTGCACTCAAGGCTATCACAAGCAAGCATAGGCAAGTTCATAAAATCTTTAGACTTTCATTTTATATACTCAAGGCACTTTTTCGTTTCACATAAAAATCCGGAAATTTAACCCAAAGTACTACGTACTTCCATTCTTTTCAAAAGACTCATTTTCATATAAAATCCCAAGATACTAACACCCGTAGTATCAAGGCATGTCTACATTTCAAACAAGTCACTACATTTTTAGAAATACATTTCTAGGCTTCTAAATCAAGTGACCCTTACTTTAAAACTTTAAGCAAGTGATACCTTTAAATCAAATTGTCCTTCCTTATTTCAAGTCATTTCTTTGTTTACATTACTAGAGAAAACCATTCTTTTAACCTTCCATAAAGTTGTTATAATCAACTTCCCATAAACCCGTTATACTAACTTTATGCTTTAGAAACTAAGACATTTTTAACCTTTCATAAAGCCGTCATAACTAACTTCCCATAAAGCTGTTATAACTCTTTATGTCTTAGACAAATTCATTCTTTTTATAACCAAGAGACTTATACTTTCAAATCAAGTTACATAGCTTTCAAAATACTTCAAGTCTCTTAACTTTTAAGAAATCAAGTTTCTTAACTTAGAATATCAATTCTCTTAACTTAGAATATCAAGTCTCTTAACTTATAATAATAAAGTCTCTTAACCTTTTAAGAATTCAAGGTTCGTAGTCTTAAAACTTCATAACGTAGACTCTTTAAATTAAGTAACATATACTTTTATGCGTTGTGAATAGATTATACTCATTTATAACGATCTTATTAAAGTAGCCATGATCTAGAAAATGTAATACAATTTTGTCTTATCTTAGTTTCTATGCAGATGGAGAATTCTACTCATTTTAATATAATTGATTGTCGATACATTTTCTTTTATTAACGCTGCAATGGCTTGTTCGATACTTATTCTCATTCGTGCAGTAAATTAGCAAAGTCAACTCGACTCCAAATACTTCCTAACGACTCTTACCAACATCCCCCATAAGACTTGGTAAGAACTTAGGATAACTTAGACATAACTTTCACATAGAGTAAATCAACATACATACCTCTTAATTTCTAAGAGTAGAAGGAATCATGAAATAACACCACATGTATATTTCATGCATAGAATCATGCCCAAAAGGAGGAAGAGGTTCACATACCTCACGACGATTATCGACAAGTAGCAAAATGCTCCAAAGTACTTCAACCTTGATAGTTATTCCATCCTTTAAGTAGAATACGCTACTCGTAGTACTTCAACTTATATTAATCATAACATGTCTATCAACTCCTCACTTTTTAACGTAGAATCATACTAAGTGTAAGGTCTCTTATTCTATGGAAAATCGGACAGCACTTCCTTTGTTTCTACGTACTTTTCCACCTTTTTCAAGGCCCAAAAATCAATAACCAAACGCCACATTTAAGGCCCAACAATTCAGCAATACAAAGGGGATTACACGCCTAATAGGACGTGTAAAATTCTGCCCCACAATCCATATAAAACTGTCCATTCCTTAAGGCACATTCTCGGTAATAACACTATCCATAACAATGTCAATTTCCGTTCAATTCCTTTTTTTCAATCCAAGTTGTTATTCCAACATGTTATATACATAATAACAATTACAACAACTATAAATCCTTTCTTCCTTAACATGCGACGATTGTAACTATCGACCAAATTAATCACAACATTAATGGCTAACTTGTCCATTTTCGGTTTTAACATGTCGACATGATCCAAATCTTTTCAAACTTCATTCTATATACCACATGCTCATTTCTTAACTACTATAACATGTAATCTTCAATTACATTAAGAAGATGAAGATTTTACCTCAATAATCCCTAATAATGTCCAAGCGTAAAAGTCGATCCTTAGCAACTTTTAGCTCATCTTCTTATGTTCCAATCCGCTCCAAGCACTCCTTAGAAGCTCATGAAGAACTCCTCTTCAAGTTCCATCTTCAAAGTTGAAGAACACCTTAGGTTTTCGCCTTGCGGCTAACGTAAAAACGTCATTTTTCCGGGATCTTTCTATTGAGATATCCTTACAATACCCTTAGGAACATTGGGTTAAAGTCTTGTGAATTATGGACAACAATTGAAATTTTTTTGTGTGTGAATGGGCACAAAGCCGAGAGCTCATCCACAAGAACAACTAGTTCTTGAAAAAATTTCTAAGTGTAGAATGTCTTGCACTAGTAATGGATATATATAAGAGAATCAAAGGCCAAGATTAAAACACTTGAAGGGCTAGGATTTAGTCAAGAATGTCAAGCTCCACTTGACCCTTTGACTTGGTCCATTTTATCAAGCCAACATGGTTATTCTTTAATGACAATTTCGTCCAAGATGACTATGGGGAGGGTGACACGTGTCGCCCTCCCATTGGTCCATAACATTTTGTTTCCCTAAATTTCCATAATTGGCCAAAATATCGGAAACCTTGTGGGCCCCACAAAAACGTAAAATTTCTCGGGTGGGCTCCACGTATCCAACTCTGAAAATAAGATTCCAAAATTCCAATAAATTCTAAACGTCTCAAATATCAAATTCGGGAACCCAATTCTCACTAACGAACTATTTTCTTCCCGAGGCTCGGAATCATTTTCCGTAGAAAAAGCAATCCTTCTTTCGTTTCAAACTTAAAGTCGTATCTTCTCACATACATTCTCTTAAACACATGTCCTGGAATTACGGGGTGTAACATTTTTCCCCCCTTAGAAACATCCGTCCCCGAATGTTCTTTCGGAGTCCAATCTATTAGATAGCGACATAGTCTCCTTTTTACTACACCCTTCATACAAAATATGCCACCCATGGCCACATAACAATACTTATACTAAAACGTCACCCTGAACTCCAAGTGTCGACGTCGGTTATCTGTATAAAGCTTCACGACTCGAGCTTACTAAAATATTTTCCGATAAGCTGCCTTATCCACACCACGAATCAAGTCTGGGCCAATTATCTGAACCTCGCCTACGTTGAACCAACCAATCGGTGATTCTACACTTTCTTTCTGGTTGTATTATTTTTGTACCTCCAACTTATACTAGCATACTTACATAACCTCCATACCGATTCTTGCCTCTAATCTTTGGAGTCACTCTATTAAACAATATAAGGCTATTTCTGGCTCTCACGACCTGGTTCCGGTGGAACGCGTCCACGAACCCGTAAAATAATTAACTAGACTTGGGCCTTGCACCCTCGTGACCCTGTCACGTAGCGGGACTACTACTAACTGATCCCACTCCATTTCAAACTATGAGGCGACCCGTAATAGGTCCTTAACCCGACCCACCGTCGCACTTAACTCTTACCCTTAGTCTGAATAAAATCTTATTGCCCGAGAATGCCTTATATACCTAAGGTCTCGGCGGTTATCAATATTCTTAGGCTCGCATTTCCCATGCTCCAAGCCTACCTTACCAGTCCCCCTGTAAATGGGTACAATAACTTCTCATAATACCATAACCGTGTTGTCTTGATCACATCAACCATTACTTACTCCATACGGATTTCATCCGTACAATTCTCTTAAGCCTACCACGTAGCTTAATATATTAACATGACATTCCATTAAGTTCCTTAACATGACTTCTTAAGGGTTCAATACTTTCTCAAACAGCTCATCATTCCTAATTATCTCAAAATAATACATAAAACCTCGATGAGAATTCATTAAGTTGTTTCATACCTTCCCGGTATCTAATTAGTCCTTACCAATAAATTGGAAATCTAAAATCATCCTAGGCAACACGCGTCTGACCCTCATACATAAATCCATATAGTTGTATGTCATAATACCAACTATACTACAATCATTACCAACCTGGATACGCAATCCACATAATCCTTCCCGGTCATCGCGCTTTCGTAGCTGCAATCAACATAACTCGTTAGGGAGAGACGACCCTATCAACACAACTCTATCACACTATCTCAGAGTGAGAAGAATGGAAACCAATCCTAAATGTCCTGCATCCTCCTTATTATAGATGTGGTGCACAACACACCGATAATCAAGACACTACTAGACACGGTCTGTAGACACTTTCCGAGGACTAACTGCTCTGATACCACTTTTGTCACGACGACCGTGCTCGCGATCGTGCCCTACGGGCACCCACAGTATACATCGAGAGATAATCGTGAACATACATAAACTTAACAAGAAATAAATAACTAGTTAGCCGATAAGGCTACCTTCTTGGATACATATAACTATGTAAAACCAAAAGCAGTTACCTCTTCTTCTTTTTTACAAAGCGACCCACAAGATATGACTACAGACCTCTAAGAATTTTGACATAACAACTGTGACGGGACAGGGCCCCGCCATACCCCTGAATGTACAAAATCTACAACCTCAGGGAACTGTACCAAAATACAAAGCCTCCGAAATAATGGAGCTTCCCAACCAGCTGAACAATGATCCTAAGAATGAGGATCAGCAAGCTATGTACCTCAACCTGCGGCATGAACGCAGCCCCCCGAAGGAGGTCAGTACGAAATATGTATCAAGTATGTAAAACTGAAAGTACTGTAATGAAATCATAATAGTCTAAAATAAAGCTTGAGACATGTATGATAACCAAAATAACAGTACACTGTGTCTTGCCGAAGTGAAAGTAATGAAAGTCAGTTTTACCTTTTTAAAGACTATTTCAACACATGAACAATAGTCACACCAGGGCTATGGACACAAGCCCTCAAATATCATCACACAGTCCAGTAAGGGTCTCAAGCCCACAAATATAAAAGCATGCCCGTGGAATCCCCCATTACTGCCGACAGCCGTAAGTGTAAAATATAACCATGTGACGCGCCCGTGGCATCCTACCTCACTGTCGACGTACACATATGCAATACATATATATATATATATATCTCATGCCCGTGGAATCCCTCATCTCGGGTACATGACTTCATGGAGATCTAATCCATGAGGTAATAATCGTATATAACATGCCCGTGGAATCCCTCATCTCGGGTACATGTCTTCATGGAGAGCTAATCCATGGGGTAATAATCGTATATAACATGCCCGTGGAATCCCTCATCTCGGGTACATGTCTTCATGGAGAGCTAGTCCATGGAGTAATAGTACATAACATGGTCGCATGCCCCGGAATCTCTCATCGTATAAGCATGGCCATGGGGTAATAAAACAAATCCGGGAATCTAACCCGCCTCCTGGTCGCATGCCCCAGAATCCCACATCGTATAAGCATGTCCAAGGAGTAATAAAAACAATCCGGGAATCTAACCCGCATCCTGGTCGCATGTCCCGGAATCCCACATCGTATAAGCATGTCCAAGGATCAATCACAATGGAAGCATACCCGTGGAAGCCTCCGTCACTGTCGGTACGTCCAAGTAAATTCACAAAAAGACAGTCGGCCCTCCAACTTAGAGTCACGGCAGCATAAATATATAATACTTGCACTCAAGGCTATCACAAGCAAACATAGGCAAGTTCATAAAATCTTTAGACTTTCATTTTATGTACTCAAGACACTTTTTCGTTTCACATAAAAATCCGGAAATTTAACCCAAAGTACTACGTACTTCCATTCTTTTCAAAAGACTCATTTTCATATAAAATCTCAAGATACTAACACCCGTAGTATCAAGGCATGTCTACATTTCAAACAAGTCACTACATTTTTAGAAATACATTTCTAGGCTTCTAAATCAAGTGACCCTTACTTTAAAACTTTAAGCAAGTGATACCTTTAAATCAAATTGTCCTTCCTTATTTCAAGTCATTTCTTTGTTTACATTACTAGAGAAAACCATTCTTTTAACCTTCCATAAATTTATTATAACCAACTTCCCATAAAGCCGTTAGACTAACTTTATGCTTTAGAAACTAAGACATTTTTAACCTTTCATAAAGCCGTCATAACTAACTTCCCATAAAGCCGTTATAAATCTTTATGTCTTAGACAAATTCATTCTTTTTATAACCAAGAGACTTATACTTTCAAATCAAGTTACATAGCTTTCAAAATACTTCAAGTCTCTTAACTTTTAAGAAATCAAGTTTCTTAACTTAGAATATCAATTCTCTTAACTTAGAATATCAAGTCTCTTAACTTAGAATAATAAAGTCTCTTAACCTTTTAAGAATTCAAGGTTCGTAGTCTTAAAACTTCATAACGTAAACTCTTTAAATTAAGTAACATATACTTTTATGCGTTGTGAATAGATTATACTCGTTTATAACGATTTTATTAAAGCAGCCATGATCTAGAAAATGTAATACAATTTTGTATTATCTTAGTTTCTATGAAGATGGAGAATTCTACTCATTTTAATATAATTGATTGTCGATACATTTTCTTTTATTAACGCTGCAATGGCTTGTTCGATACTTATTCTCATTCGTGCAGTAAATTAGCAAAGTCAACTCGACTCCAAATACTTCCTAACGACTCTTACCAACATCCCCCATAAGACTTGGTAAGAACTTAGGATAACTTAGACATAACTTTCACATAGAGTAAATCAACATACATACCTCTTAACTTCTAAGAGTAGAAGAAATCATGAAATAACACCACATGTATATTTCATGCATAGAATCATGCCCAAAAGGAGGAAGAGGTTCACATACCTCGCGACGATTATCGACAAGTAGCAAAATGCTCCAAAGTACTTCAACCTTGATTGCTATTCCATCCTTTAAGTAGAATACGCTACTCGTAGTACTTCAACCTATATTAATCATAACATGTCTATCAACTACTCACTTTTTAACGTAGAATCATACTAAGTGTAAGGTCTCTTATTCTATGGAAAATCGGGCAGCACTTCCTTTGTTTCTACGTACTTTTCCACCTTTTTCAAGGCCCGAAAATCAATAACCAAACGCCACATTTAAGGCCCAACAATGCAGCAATACAAAGGGGATTACACGCCTAATAGGACGTGTAAAATTCTGCCCCACAATCCATATAAAATTGTCCATTCCTTAAGGCACATTCTCGGCAATAACACTATCCATAACAATGTCAATTTCCGTTCAATTCCTTTTTTTCAATCCAAGTTGTTATTCCAACATGTTATATACATAATAACAATTACAACAACTATAAATCATTTCTTCCTTAACATGCGACGATTGTAACTATCGACCAAATTAATCACAACATTAATGGCTAACTTGTCCATTTTCGGTTTTAACATGTCGACATGATCCAAATCTTTTCAAACTTCATTCTATATACCACATGCTCATTTCTTAACTAATATAACATGTAATCTTCAATTACATTAAGAAGATGAAGATTTTACCTCAATAAGCCCTAATAATGTCCAAGCGTAAAAGTCGATCCTTAGCAACTTTTAGCTCCTCTTCTTATGTTTCAATCCGCTCCAAGCACTCCTTAGAAGCTCATGAAGAACTCCTCTTCAAGTTCCATCTTCAAAGTTGAAGAACACCTTAGGTTTTCGTCTTGCGACTAACGTAAAAACGTCATTTTTCCGGGATCTTTCTATTGAGATATCCTTACAATACCCTTAGGAACCTTGGGTTAAAGTCTTGTGAATTATGGACAACAATTGAATTTTTTTTGTGTGGGAATGGGCACAAAGCCGAGAGCTCATCCACAAGAACAACTAGTTCTTGAAAAAAATTCTAAGTGTAGAATGTCTTGCACTAGTAATGGATATATAAGAGAATCAAAGGCCAAGATTAAAACACTTGAAGGGCTAGGATTTAGTCAAGAATGTCAAGCTCCATTTGACCCTTTGACTTGGTCCATTTTATCAAGCCAACATGGTTATTCTTTAATGACAATTTCGTCCAAGATGACTATGGGGATGGTGACATGTGTTGCCCTCCCATTGGTCCATAACATTTCGTTTCCCGAAATTTCCATAATTGGCCAAAATATCGGAAACCTTGTGGGCCCCACAAAAACGTAAAATTTCTCGGGTGGGCCCCACGTATCCAACTCTGAAAATAAGATTCCAAAATTCCGATAAATTCTAAAAGTCTCAAATATCAAATTCGGGAATCCAATTCTCACTAACGAACTATTTTCTTCCCGAGGCTCGGAATCATTTTCCGTAGGAAAAAGCAATCATTCTTTCGTGTCAAACTTAAAGTCGTATCTTCTCACATACATTCTCTTAAACACATGTCCTGGAATTACGGGGTGTAACAACTTTTGCGCTAAAGAAATGAATATTCATCTCAATGTGTTTAGTGCGATGATGTTAGAAGGGATTGCCGGATATATCGCATTAATATTATCGCAATAGACTAGTGTTGCCTTTTGAATTGGGCAGTGAAGTTCAAGTAGAAGGTTACGGATCCAACAAGACTCAAAGACGACTTTGGTGACACCTATGTACTCTGCTTCGACACTAGATCAGGATAGTGTAGGTTGTCTTTTGGAAGACCAAGACAATAGTTTATCTTTGATGAAAACGTAATAACCAGACGTTGAGCGTAGGGTGTCAAGACATCCACCCTAGTCAGCATCAGAATAAGAAGTGAGACTAGTGAGCAAGAACATGTATAGATGTAATCTGAAGTGAAGTGCACCTTGAACATATCGTAAAATACGTTTGAGGGCATGCATGGCTTCCGTCGTTGTGCATATGTAAGTAGATTTATTGCATGGCATAGGATATGTCATAGCACGAGTAACCATGATGATTGATGGGGTAACCCAAAAACAAACACAGGGAAGACCCAGGGTTGGAGTTTGTGAGCGGTCGGATGGAGAGGATAACAAAGACATCCAAAGATACACAAGTGTTGGTAGGAGTGGTTCCTATGAAATAGAACTTGAGTGGGTGACCGTTAAGCTAGAGACTCGTTTGGGATTATGTTTAGGAGATAGATGGCCATGGAGAGTGTGTAATTCCATAATTGAATGGGATTTATTGCCAAATGGAAAAGTCCATAGAAAGTTAAAATAATCATCAAAAAACAACACATAATATCGATGATCATCCATACTTAAAATAGGGGACATTCACAAATCACTATGTATGTATCGAAAGGTAGTAAAGTACAATTTGTGGATGCATAAAATGGTATTTAACATGTTTCCCAAAAATGCAAGATTCACATATAGGAGTCCTAGAAATACTGTTGCAATTAATAAAATTATTTTTTCTAAGCGAGCGTAAAACGGAATCTCCTGGATGTCCTAATCTAGAGTGACATAAGGAAGACGAAAGAGCAGCAAAGGTTGATGTAACTGAGGCTAGATTGTTGACGGCATTTGAAATATGGGAGATCTCCGGTGCTGTCACATCTCATTATTCGTCTCTCTGTCGTAAAATCCTTCACAGAATAACCAAAATGATTAAAGTCAAGGGAAACATATTATCAGTTATGAAATGTCGCACAAAGATTAGATTCTTAATGAGTTTAGTGGCATGAAGGATATTTTTTAAGATTAGCGATAGATGTGGTGGGTATGAGGATGAATGACCAAAATCGCGAATAGGAATGCCTTGTCCACTATCAACAATAATATTTTGATTTAAATTACTCAAATTGGAATAAGACGAGAGAGTACTTTGTGATGTCGTCATGTGAGATGTGGCGCTTGTGTCCATATACCAATTTTCGTCTGGAGCATTGAGTGACATTGTGTTCATAGCTGCCTCAATGTCAGTCAATTCATAAGTTGAGGGCGGGGGGGAGGGTATGTGCTCTGTAGGCCTGTTGGGGACGTGGTCCAAGTATGTCAGGGTGGGTCTGTTTCCTATCGGCGAGGACTATCCCTTTCCGTTGCCGTTGTTTCCAGAATTTCGTCCGCCGCGGTCCTTGTAAATAATGGATATTGGGCCTAACTCAACCCCAAAAGATATATTGTAGAGTGAGAATTGTTCAAGTCCATATAAGTAATTCATGTTCTCATTTCATTTTCGATGTGGACTCTAAACTTTATCAAAAGATGTAGCTTTGGAAGACGGAGTAGTATATGTTACTATATTTAGAGAGAGTTTCTATTTCCATGTAAACTATTTTCACACAAGGGGCGAGGGCCAGCGAGTATTTTTGAAGAACATATAATCATCAGTCGTAAGCAATGCCTTAAATGTGAGACACAAGAGACCAGTGACCAAAGTCAAAAGGGTAACATTTCATAGTTTAATAAATTTTTCACTTGTTAATGGGCTGGTTAAAGGATTATTCATATTTAAACTCTCCACAACTTATCAATATATATAACTCATTTGAATTTTTTTCTATATATATATACAATGTATGTGTTGTGAAGGCGGAGCCAAGTTTTTCACCAAAGGGTTCAAAATATGAAGAAGCAAGCACATGAAGAAGCCAAAGGGATTCAACATCTACTATATATACAAAAAACAATAATTTTATAGTTACTATTAATGTTGGGTTTTATGTTATGATATTTTTCCTAACATAACATTTTCAGTACTTTGTTAAAAACCAAAATGTTGGAACAAATGTCTTTGACATTCAGACCAACATTCTGATAACAGTTTTGCCCTTCTTCACGGACTGAAGCTTATCTCGTGGAATTTTTACCATGATGGTAAATTGACCTGGCAAGGAACTAGTTGAGCTGATTATACACGTGGAAAGACCAAGTCCAAAGGCGTTGCTAAACTTGGGGAACAAGTTCAAGAAGTTGGAGGATTTTGCTTCACATCCGTCTCCAACAAATCTGGTCAAGATGCCCACCTTTTGCTCAACTTCCACAACAATTCATTGAGTCTTTCAAGGAAGACTCTCTACTATAAATAGAGAGGCTACATCAAGGAATCGATATCCAAAAATTACAATAGAAAAAGATCAAGAAAGAGCTCTAAAAAAGATCACGATATGAACCTGGATCACTGTGTTTCCTGAGCGTTTCGATGACATTTTGTCCAACATTATAGTTGTTGCCTAGATTCTAGATTAGTTCTTTATTGAAGCAATTATAATGAGATGTTTTCTATATCTACTTAGTTAGATTTTTCAGGCATGTAAGTCACCTGCGACTTCACCTTTTTATTCATTTTTGCATTATCTTGTAATATTGTAAAAGAAGGAATATATTCAATTGTATATATATATATATATACAATATTTTTTGTCATTAACCATAATAGGTTATATTATAAATTAAACATTTGTGTCTTTATTATTTCCGCTGCAATTTAACTCTTCAAATGTTTTTCTGTTTTTATCTAAGTGTCGACAGTTCTGTCAGACGACATTTTTAACGACATTTGCAAACTGTTTCAGAGAACAGGCAATTTTGCTTACTGTTTGCTTTTGATTATTTCATAGTATAACTCACGGGACCCAACAAGTGATATCAGAATCTACACTTGACATAATAAGTGTTTGGCCCTGTTATATAAACTATGGATCCGGTTAATCCAACAATTGATAGACTTTCTATTTTAGATGGATCAAATTATGTCTATTGGAAAATTCGTCTACTCTCATATCAAATCCATTGATATTAGAGAATTAAGATCTATAACCAATGGATATATTATTCCAATGTTACCACCGAATGAGGAAGGCGACATTCTTGTTAAGCCTGAATCTGAATGGAGTGTGGGAGAAACCAACGATGCAAGCTTCAATGAAAAAGCCTTAAATGCTATATGCATGGGTTGATCTCTACATGTTCAAGCTTATACAAAATTGCTCTACAGGCAAGGATGCTTGGGATACTTTGCAAACCCATTGTGAAGGTAGCTCTAATGTTCGTCGAACGAAGCTTCGAATGCTCATGAGTAAATACGAACGTTTAAGGATGGAAGAGACGGAAGATATTAAATCATATTTTGAAAAGTTGATTGACATCTCTAATGAATGTCAAGTTCTTGGTTCACCGTTAACCAACAACCAACTTGTGGAAAAAGCATTTCGTCCTCTTCCTGAAAAGTTCAATATAAAGATATGTGCGATTGAAAAAGCTCACAATCTTGCTAGAATGGACCTTCATACTTTAATGAAATTCTCAAAACTTATGAGATGAATACGAAGAATCAAAGGACATAGTATAAAATCAAAGATATAACACTTCAAGAGAAATCCTTAGAGAGTCACGTCGATGATGAGGATGAAAGTCTTGAAGAAATTGGTGATGGTGCAAATGTTGCCCTCCTTACTCGAAAATACAATTCGATGGTAAGGAAGTTCAACAATGATAAAAATAAATTTAAATCCAAATAGAACCAAAACCAAGGCTTCAATCAAAAATCCACTAACCCTTTCCTATAGTACAAAGAGGAAATCAACTAAAGAGAACCAACTCAGATCGCACCAAAATTTGATCCCAGGCAACTCGAATCTGTGCAATGTCATGCATGTTTAGGATGGGGTCATTATGCAAATGAATGTGCAAATACCTTGAGAAAAATCGATAAGAATACGTGGGTTTCTCTTAGTGACGACGAAGGAAAAGAGAAAGGAGACCAAGAAATAGAGTCACAAGTAATGTTGGCCACTGTTTATGAACAGTCACTCTCAGACGATGAAAATGTCATCGACAATGTCGTCCCAAATGTCACCTCATTTGCGTCAACATCTGCGATGACATCTGCAGGTCCCGAAACATCCGAAATGTATGAATATTTTAATTATCCTGATGTTAATTGCTTTACTAGTGTTATTTCTTGTAGTGAGACTAGTTTTGACGATCAAGTTGATCCCAAGGATGACATGATTAAGGACTTTCAAAAACTTTGTAAAGACTTAATCCTAGAATCGAAACAACTTGACTCAAAGTTAAAATCTTTAACTCTTAAGAATGCAGGTTTAAAAGGCACAATAACCCGCTTAGAGGTTACACTTACCAAAAAGGATCTTGAACTTGGTAAGATTAATGCAAAGTTGGATTTAGCTGAAGCAACCTTTCATAAGCTCAATACAGGTACCTCCAAATTGGATGAAATTTGAGTGTTAGTCAACCATCACATGCAGGTATTGGGTACAAGAACTCTCTTAATGCAATATGCTCTAATTTGTTTGACAAATCTGGGAGAAGGTTTTGTAAAAGAGAAAGGATTTGAAGACAAGCTCTCAATCGCGTCAAATGACATGAAGTTTGTGTGTCATTATTGTAACTCCTCTGGGCACATACGACCATATTGTCACAAACTTCAGAACTCCAGGAGCAGAATGTTGTCGAGACAATTGTCCAACATTTCGGACAACACTCAAAGCAACATTCCTGATGGCAGAAAAGGAAAATGTTTTAAGAAAGTTTGGATGCCCAAAATGAATGTGAGATGTAATGTTGCTATAACTGCTTTAAGGACTAATATTGCATGTTCATGGTACTTTGACAGTAGGTGCTCTCGTCGCATGATAGGGAAAAAGGACTGCCTAAGGAACTACGAGTCACTCAGTGGGAAAAATGTTACTTATGAAGGTGGAAGCAAAAGTAAAATCATAGGAAAATGAACCTTAAATGTTCCTGGTGTTCCAGCCTTGAAAAATGTCTTACATGTTGATGGATTAATGGCTAACCTAGTCAGTATAAGTCAATTATGTGATGACGATCTAGAGGTAAAGTTTAATAAGTATGTTTGTATAGTTACAAATTAAGCTAACCAATGTGTAATGTCAGGTACAAGGACAGGCGACAATTTCTATATTGTTGGAGAACAAGAGATATGCAATAATGTTATGACAGATGACACTACCTTGTGGCGTCAAAAATTAGGTCATGTCAACTACCGTAATCTTGAAAGATTAATTTCTTATGAGGCAGTAAGAGGCGTCCCTAAACTAAGTCCTAAAGATAAAACAGTGGTTTGTGAAGATTGTCTAAAAGGTAAGCAAACCCGTGTCTCCCATAATGTTACCCAAAGTGATGGACAACATTCAGGTACGTCTCACTGTTTTCAGCTTTTACACATGGATCTTATATGTCCAATCGAGGTAGACATCCTAGGAGGCATGAGGTATTCTTATGTGATTGTAGATGACTTTTCCAGGTACGCATTGATATTCTTTTTGAAAGAAAAGTCTCAAACGTTTGGCATGTTCAAAGTGTTGCACTCTAGAATAAGGAATTTGTATCATTCTTCCATTTTTCGAATTAGGTCAGATCATGAAAAAGAATTTGAGAATAATAAGTTATCAATATTTTGTGAGAAAAAAGGTATTTTCCATGAATTTTCTGCTCCCAAGACTCCTCAGCAGAATGGTGTAGCAGAGATGAAGAATAGGACTTTACAAGAGATGGCTAGAGTCATGCTGAGTTCTAAGAAATTATCAAAACGTTTTTGGTCCGAAGCATTGAATACTGCAAGTCACATAACAAATAGAGTCTATCTTAGGCCTTGAACTAAAATGACACCCTACTAGCTTTTAAATGGAAAGAAACCAAATCTGCGTTACTTTCATGTATTTGGGTGTGTGTGTTACATCTTAAATGATAGAGAACAACTAGCCAAGTTTGACTCTAAAAGTGACAAAGGAGTTTTTGTCAGCTATTCATAAAATAGTCATGCTTACCGTGTGTATAATCTTAGAACCAAAACTGTACAAGAGTTTGTTAACATTGTTTCCGATGATTGTGTTGATCTTGCAGGAAATATACCTGGAATTAACGTTGTGATTATAGTGGAGAATGAGCAGAATGCAGAAGATTCAGATATTGCCCCAAATGTCACGATATCTGAAGCAACACCTGAGTCTGAACCCGAGAACACAAAAGGTGCAGATGAGGAATCAAATGTTGAATTGCAAGTCCCAGTACGCAGGGATCCCTCATCTAGGATTAGAAAGAACCATCCTACAAGTTAAGTGATAGGAGAAGTGTTTGAAGGTTTAAGAACAAGAAGGAAAGAGCCTCGAAATTACAAAGATATCGTCAGATATGTGTGTATGTCTATCATGTATCAAAAGGTAAGTATTTCTTATTATGTATCTACTCTAGAACCAAAGAATGTTGGAGAAGCACTCAAGGACAATTGTTGGATACAAGCTACGCAAGAAGAACTTGGACAGTTCACTAGAAATTAAGTCTGGGATTTAGTTCCCGTCCAAATGATACTAATGTTATTGAACTAAATGGATCTTTAAAAACAAGTCAGATGAATCTGGAATAGTTGAATCTGAAACTGTTGTAAGAAACAAGGCAATACTAGTTGCTCAAAGATACACGCAGGTCGAAGGAATCGACTATGATGAAACCTTTGCTCCTGTTGCCAGAATTGAGTCGATTAGGCAGTTACTTGTTGTAGCTTGCTGTCTGAAGATCACTCTCCATCAGATGGATGTTAAAGGTGTCTTCTTGAATGGCTATCTTGACAAAGAAGTCTATGTTGAACAACCCAAAGGATTTGAATATCCTCACCATCCTCAGTTTGTATACAAGCTCAAAAAGGCTTTGTATGGATTGAAACAAGCACCTCGAGCATGGTATGGTCGTTTAACTCAGTTTCTTCTTGAATTTGGTTTTAAACGTGGTGAAGCTGATTGTACCTTGTTTATAAAACATCACGGAGTATATATGGTCATTGCTCAAATCTATGTAGATGACATAGTCTTTGGTTCAACTTCACAATCCTACCTTGAGACATTTGTCGAAGTTGTGTCCTCCACAGTTGAGATGAGCATGATTGGGGAATTAACCTTTTTCTTAGGCTTGCAGATAAAACAAAATGAAGATGGAATATTCATCTACCAGTGTAAGTACGCAAAGAATTTGGTTAAGAAGTTTGAATTGGAGAATACTAAACAAATGATGACTCCAATGGGATCAACACAGAAGATATGCAAAGACGATGTTGGCGAAAATGTCGACCCAACATTGTATCGATCTATGATAGGTAGTCTTTTGTATCTCACTGCTAGTCGTCATGATCTAATGTTTAGTGTATGTGCTCGATTACAAGCCTATCTCAAAATCTCCCACTTAAATGTCTTAAAACATGTCATCTGATATGTTGTCGGCACATGTGAGTTGGGAATTTGGTATTTCAAAGACACTAATCCTAATCTAATGGGGTATAGTGACTCGGATTGGGCTGGTGATGTGGATGACAGAAAGAGTACGAGTGGAGAATGTTTTTACCTTGGCAATAATCTAGTATCTTGATATAGTAGCAAACAAAATTGTGTCTCACTTTCAACTGCTGAATCTGAATATGTAGCAGCTGGAAGTTGTTGTTCTCAATTGATATGGTTAAGACACATGTTAGACGACTATGGTTTTTCAAGTAATATCTTAGTTTTGTATTGTGATAATTTGAGTGCAATAAATATTTCCAAAAATCTGCTCAAGACTTCTGCACAAAACATATAGATATTAGACATCATTTTTTTAAGAGATTTGGTTGAAAAACAGCTAGTTCAAATTGAACATGTTGACACTATTCATCAACTAGCTAATATTTTTACAAAAGCTTTGGATCATGAGAGATTTTTAAATTTGAAAAACTCTCTTGGTCTCTGTAATCTCTAAATCGGCACTGATGGGTGACTGTCGGCTGAAATGTCTCTAACACTTTGGGTGACATTTGCCTCTGTAATATCAGAATCTGATCGTGTTTACTGTTTTGATGGTTTTTATTTTGTATTCACTCATGTATGATCCTAAAATAAAGAACATGTTTTCAAAAAGTGATACCGTTCTCTGCGATGATATTAGATATCATAAAAAGGGAGTATCAAAATAAGGCAAAGCCTTTTGTGAATTATTTGGCAACTGTGCGAATGAGCAAAGCTCTTTGAAAATGATACCGTTCATATTCTATAGGAGTATCAAGTGCTTAAATAAGAAATTATGAGGATGCTAAACAAATATTTTTATTTTTTGACACAAAAAAATTAAATTTTGTATGTGGTTTATGATTAGATCAAAGACAATGGGAAAAAATGATACATTGATCTGGAGGTTAAACTCATAAAATCACATATAAAACGTGTCTTGATTTGTTGTCAAAATCAAAAGAGTTCTTGTAAGATCATAATATATGTGCTTCCAAAATGTTGTCAACATTACGGTTGACATTCTCAGATAATGATATTTGTTGGAATACTGTTTGTAACTGGTTTTTAAAAATTCAGTTATTTTTTCCCTATTCTTGTGTGTGCCGTTGTTATTTTTAAATCAAATCTTGATGTCTAATTTTTTTAGTTCTAGGAACAAGTATTGGAATTTATTACAAACTTCCAAAATCAGGAAATTAGTTATTCTGCCAGGTGGGAAGAAAGGTCAGCACTTGAGACGCTTTCGCTACTACCAACTACAGCAACTGAAAAAAGGGGCTAACCGACTAAGACTAATAGTTATCCGAAAGACGGTTCTGCAAGCCGGACTTAACGACAAATATGTTTTCGTCTTTCTTTATTTTCTCTAAAAACCGTTCTTGCTCGAACTGGAAATTGCGTGAATAGTGGAAGAACAATCCATTCGGATTTCGCGCTAGTGCGCTCATCCGTTGCTTGTTGCGCAACGGCTTTCGCGAGCGTAGTCATCCAGCTTCGTGACTTTGCTTAGCTTCCAGCCTTGCTGAGGTTATAAATATTTTTTTCACTTGTTCTTCATTCTTGTTATCTTTTGTCCTTTCAGAAAATTTAAAAAAAATTAATAAAAAAACTGGAAAGATCACATCACCTCGATTTACTTCTACCGATGGAACACACAACCCCTTCACATTCCAAAAACCCTAAATCTTCCCCATCTTCTCCACACTACTCTGTCATGGATAGATCACGTATGTCAAACCAAATGTCGTCCAACATTTCTGAAACAACCCCAATGAGCACAAGTCCACCTCAAAGCACAGCCATAATCCTATGTATTTTCCAAAAACCTCTCGATATAAGCTATCCGGGAGACAATGACAATCCAGTTGACCTAGACGCAACACCAGATGTATCTGTTCTGGGCAAAAGGGAAAGCACTTCTAAATTCCCAACACGGAGGTCGACAAGAGTTTTTGAGGGAAATGTTGAAGCCCAGCCAGCAATGAAGAAGTCCAAGCTTGATGAGCAAGTCCCTGCGTGTTCTAGCAGTGACTGGATGATTCGGACTTCGATTTCTCAACTGAAGATGATGAAAAGAACACTCCTTCTGAAAAGCAAGCTGAACCAACAACAACATCTCTATCTCCGTCTGAGCCATTTGTTTCGGATGCTGAAAAATCGTCAAAAGAAGAAATATCTGACGATACTCCATTAAAGAGGTACTGGCCAAGAGGATTTCCTCGAAGAACAAGAGCTGAGATGTTCCCAAATGTTGCCAGCCAAGATACAACAACTCAAGCAATATCTCAGAAAATAACTAAAGAAATATCCTCTCCATCCTCTTCAGAATCTACAGAATCCGAGCCAGAGAATGAGGTAAATGCTCTCTCAGATAAGTTTTACTCTCAATCAAAGCATGATAAATGGAGTTGGTATAAGAATAGGATGATTAGAGCTGAAAAGGTGGTAGATGTATCTTCTTGCTCAGAGTATGCCTTGATAGAATTTTGAAAGATCGCATATTTTTAAAATCAGTAACAGACAAGAAACCATATTGATGAGGTGATAAGGTTGTTCTATGAGAATTTGAATGCTGGAATAGACAAGACTTCATCCAAAAACTTTGGAAAAGTCTATCTATATAACAAAATGTACAACTTTAATCCTCTGATTATCAATAATTGTTTAGGTATTGTGTGTGAAACAATGAGCAACAATGTGGAAAAAGTGAGTGAGAACAGGGACGAGATTATTGAATACCTCACAGGAGGTGTGCTCATAAAATGGACATCTCGATGCCCTACATTCAAATTAACAGCACTATTTTCAACCTTGCACAAGATTGTCATCCATAATTGGCTCCCCTCTTTGAATTGTGTCAATTGTGACTGCAGAACAAGCGTCATTGCTATAAAAGATTGATAAAGGCTTGAGAATTGATCTAGGACGTATAATTTTCTATCAAGTAGCCAATCTTGCAGAAAAAGAATTCACCTTGGTACTTCCTTATCCATCTCTAATTTACAAGATATTAGTAGATCAAGGCTTTGAGCCTTCAAGAAATGAGAACTTAGGAAGACTACCAGAGGTATATGCAGTAAACAAGACAATTCTAAAGAGCAAAGACAGAGTTATAGATCTTCCTTGAAAAAAGGAAGCACAAAGTAAGAATGTTGCCCAGAATGTTTTCAGCATTCAGGACAGCATTGGTCTCCGACAGTTTGAACTGTCAGTCAACTGGTTTGTCGAACAGATTTCCAAGATCAACTCCCAAATTAAAGAAGTTGATCGTGCGAAAAGTTCCTTAGTTGCATCTATAGACCATTTCTTATTGTTGCTTTCTTCCCAAAAAGGGGGAGATGATGTGCAGAGGGAGAAAGGAAAAACTAGAGATGATGTTGCTGCTCGTGGCCCTGGTACTGATGCAGGGGGAGTAATGCAGTGATGCAGAGTGCTGAAGTTGCAGAGGAGATGTTGTTAGTGAATGATGAATGATTGAATGACTGTTGTTAACTTGTTGCTGGTGTTGGATGATGGATTGTTGATAATGTTATTGATGCTACTGTGCTACTAATGAATGTGTAATCTGGTTACTTTTGAATTAGGTTGAATTGGTTTGTAAAGATGATCTAATGACTATTTTTTTTGGGTTGTAATGATTGGACAAAATATTTTTGTATATTTTTTGGGGTTCATCTAATCCTATGTATGAATAGAATATATATTGTTTTATGTTTTTGTATGCTATCACAGGTTAAGGGGGGACATTAATAGTTGTCATAGGTCACTCGCACTAAAAAAAAATATTTTGTGAAGAAATACAAAAAGGGGGAGAATATTAATGTTGAGTTTTATGTTATGACATTTTTCCTAACATAACATTTTCAGTACTAAGTTAAAAACCAAAATGTTGGAACAAATGTCTTTGACATTCGGACCAACATTCTAATAACAGTTTTGCCCTTCTTCACGGACTAAAGCTTATCTCGTGGGATATTTACCACGATGGTAAAGTGACCTGTTGTTGAACTGATTATACACGTGGAAAGACCATGTCCAAAGGCGTTGCTACACTTAGGGAATAATTTCAAGAAGTTGGAGGATTTTGCTCCACATTCGTCTCCAACAAATCTGGTCAAGATGCCCACCTTTTGCTCAACTTCCACAATGATTCATTGAGCCCTTCAAGGAAGACTCTCTACTATAAATAGAGAGGCTACATCAAGGAATCGATATCCAGAAATTACAAGAGAAAAAGATCAAGAAAGAGCTCTAAAAAAGATCACGATCTGAACCTGGATCATTGTGTTGCCTGAGCGTTTCGACGACATTCTGGCCAACATTATAGTTGATGTCTAGATTCTAGATTAGTTCTTTATTGAAGCAATTATAATGAGATATTGTCTATATCTACTTAGTTAGATTTTTCAGGCATGTAAGTCACCTGCGACTTCACTTTTTTATTCTTTTTTGTATTATCTTGTAATATTGTAAAAGAAGAAATATATTCAATTGTGTATGTATATATATAATACTTTTGGTCATTGATCATCATAGATTATATTAATATATAACCTATGTAAATTAAACATTTGTGTCTTTATTATTTCCGCTGCAATTTAACCCTTCAAAGGTTTTTCTGTTTTTATCTAAGTGTCGTCAGTTCTGTCAGACGACATTATTAACGACATTTGCAAACTATTTCAGAGAACAAAAAATTTTACTTACTGTTTGCTTTTAATTATTTCATAATATAACCCCCCGAGACCCAACAGTTACATCATAATTTTCCGCCGAAGAAGATTCGGATGAACCCCTTGCTTCCACCTAGCTTTGCCCCTTTGTGTATAAAAATCAAAGTAATATTTAACTTATATACAATACTATAATTTTTTGAAGAAATATATATATATTGAACTGATCATTGTTTGCCAACTGTAGCTAGGACCCTGCGAGAGACGTCCCATGAACCAAGCATGCATGGCTAGAAGACAAATCCTTCCGTTTGACATGTTAATTTCTTATCCCCACACTACTTTCGAAGGACATGTTTCACTTTTTTGGTTGAATGTCCAAATTGTAGCTGTTACTCCGTCACATCTACAGAAGACATAAGTCCTACTGCTGCATGCATTTTTTATTTGTTTTGTGCTCAGATTATGCATATACTGATATTCTGTCTCTATTTCAAGCAGAGAATGTAGGGGTATGTATTTACACAGATCCATACATACATGACATCAAATTGGCTTATATCCTCTGAGGAATAAGGGTACTTTATCCCATTTTATGTCATTATTACTCGTAAAGTTGTTGTCATATGATCAGAAGGTCATTGATTCAGGTCATGGAAATAACCTCTTGCAGAAATGCGAAATAATGCTACGTACAATAGACCCTTGTGATCAGACTCTTCCTGAATTATGTGCATATCGAAAGTTTTGTGCATCGGAGTGTCCTTTTTTTATTACTGTATTTGGTCCTTCAGCTTATTGTCCTGAATATGTTCTAGTTCAATTTTACCAAGGATATCTGCACTAGAAAATTGAGGTGGGACAGTTTAGATTAAATATAAAAGTTTCGGTTTTCAAATTCAAAAAGAATTACGATATATCCAAATGAGTACTAGATTGTTCTTCAAAGATCTCGAATTAACCAGTTTGGTTTTTTTCGGATTTTGGTTATGAGTTTGTACGTTGAGTAGCTTCTTGTTATAAAAATGAAAATTCAAATAAAGTACTTATGTCAAACCGCTTTAATATTTTATCATTCTCGCCATATCCATGTGAGTACAATGGTGGATGTACGAAAATAGTAACTAACTATTACAAGTGATTCGAAAGGGTAAACAATAAGAGTTACAATAGCAACATAATTATGGCCAACAAGAGTTATGGCCGCAACCCGTTTTGAGTTCTTGTATTCGTCTTAGATCTTCGTTCCTATTGCCACAAGCTCCTTGATCTTGACAACCTGAAACCAAGAGACGCTAAATCCATACTTGTTACAACTGTGTTGAGTCGAGTATTAGCACTCTGTCCTTAAGAAATTATTGCCCTGTATATATCATTTTACGTTTATGGGCAACTGTCTCCCAAGATAAAACAGCATCAAACAAATGAGCAAAGAAAACTCAAGTATTTCTAAAGAAGAACTTTTGAGTGTTTGAAAGAATGCTTAGAGAGGAAGAAGTTCAGAAAATCTGAATTATACAAGTGTGAAGAATGTGTTCTTCAATTGAGCCAAAAGCCTCAATTTATAGGTGTGTAAGATGACCTTTCAAATGCCCATAATGGCATTCAATTGTCATGTAATGGATGGCCTTTAATCCCAAGTAATGCATCAAAATAATGGTCCAAGTAATAGTCATTATTGGGTGGATTTAATGTCATTGAAACCACCTCAACATCCAAACCTTTGGGATTTGGTCGGGCAAACACTGCCTGGGAAGAGTCACGACTCACTGCCGACCAGGAGTCGCGACGCCTAGGCCCTTCTCAGCTCCGCGGCCCTTTCCCAACCCGTTCCAGCTTACACTTCACACAATTCTTCCTTCGTTTACCAATGTGGAATACTTGTTATTTTGCCAATAACCGTCCATCATTCTATGTCTCAAACGTTTTACTTACGTATCAATATCCCTTTCACTAATGAAATTTACGATATTTGATACTACGTGTGCACGTGTGTGGAAACGACGTTTCCGACGTGCGGGATCCCAATTGTTCTAGTCATAAATAATGGGATAAACTTAATTCCACATTAGTAAATTTCCAACAATCTCCTCTTGAAAGAGATTTTGGCGCACTCACAAGGTGTCTTTCTAGCAATCTTTCGGCGGACTGATGTTGCATCTAGCCTTAGCCTTGAACCTTCCATAGTTGAATACCATCGGACTTACTTACTGTGCGGTGAACGTGATATCTTGAACCGTCTGTATTTAGTGTAAGCCAAGACAACGGTACCAACACAATAACTTTCCTTACTCTGTTCTTCTTAATGTTTTGTCTATTGTGGTCGTGGACACACTTGGATTCTTAAGTGCGTTCATTTGAGGCGGCATGTCCTCTAACTTAAATAGGTAGTCTCCTACATGTATCATGATATACCCCACTTCACAAGTGTTAGGCACCATTAAAAGTTTTCCCAAATCTAACCTCAACTGGTGAAGATCATTAAAGGTTTTGGAAACTTAACATCTACCGATCATGTAGATAGAACTTTAATGTCTATCGCGGGAACGGATTTGGACTCATGTTTCTTTACATAAACATCATTCGAAGTGCTCTTACTTCCACCGAAGCGCTCAACTAAACCTTTACGATTTAGTTTTCCCATTGAACGTAATTCCTGGGATCTCCCGTCAGTAACGTTGGGTATCCTATCAGTCCTTATCGTTTAGGTTTTACTCCAATTCCCCTAAACAGACAGTAATCTTGATCTTTGGGTATTCTCTTAGTTAAAGGGTCCATTATATCCTTTGATTAGTAATCAAGGAAGTGACACACATGATGATCAAATGTCATACGGTCTTAGTTCTCCGACATATATGTCCAGACGCCGTCATCCGTGCCCTACAGTGTATAACTGACTCAGGCACGGGTTTCTCCCAATAAGGGACATCCTCTAAGAGGTCGTGAAGTTACTCAACTTCTCATCATGTTTTGTACAAAGTGATAAACTCTGATTCCATCACTAATCGGCTGATGCAAGTTTACTTAGAGAATTTTCAAAGACACACCATACACATCCAATTGTGGCTTTTGGTGTTCTTCAAGTCTGATGTACAATTTGTATCACTGTGTTCTCCCAGAACCGCTGGACATCCAGAATACCATAATCTGTAGATAAGCGAATATTTCAGATATCATATCCGATTTAACATAGTCTATTGATCATTTTCAGAATCACGAGTGAATCTGAGTTCAACTAATATGCTTTGTAAGTCGATATCGGGTCAGGTGTAGTGTGTAAAATACATTGAACTACATGTGACCTGCGCATATCGCTCATGATATATGGGTGCACCATGATTCCAATTTCATATCGTTGGTGACTTTCAACGAGACTATCAAACACCTCATAAATGAGTTTGGATTTAGACCAGTCCGTTAGATGTCTTAGAAATTTCAATTCCTACGATGACATCTGCAATACTCATATCATTCATATCGAAACATCGTTTCAACATACTCTTAGTCTCTAGGATCAACCTAGAACTTCTCCCTGTGATCAACATGTTGTCTACGTAAAGTCACATCATGACAAACGAGTCAGAATTAGCTTTCATGTAGACACATTTGTCACACTCATTAACGGAGAAACCCTTCGATAGTGGAGTACTATCAAAAAATTTGTACCATTGCTTCGGGGCCTGTTTTAGCCCGCACAGAGATTTGTCAAGTCGACATATTTTCTTCTCTTCCCTGGAACCACATACCCCTCGGGTTTTTCCGTATTACTTTCTTCTTCCACTTTCGGACTTTTGTTTTTCCAACTGTTGGCTTTCTAGTTTCAGAGTCATTGTTTCTATCGTCAGATTCATTATTTATGTTTTATCTGAAACTTCCAGGACCAAAATGAAAGTTCATGAAGAAGCCCAACAGTCCACAAAACCAACTCTCTGGTTAGGAAGGTTGTCTCAACATCCATGTCACGCAGGACTGCGGTGGCTCTAGATGTTAACCTCTACCACCTGATCACTTAGCTCATTGTCTACCAAAATGTCTACCCCATTCCTATACCTCGACCTATCCGAGAACCATAACTTATACCCGTACATATCCTTAATCTTAGGTCCTACCCATTTGGTCTCCTGGACACGTGCTATATTAATCTTCATCTTCTTAAGAATCTTAACTACCTCTATGGACTTCCCCGTTAAAGTCTCAATGTTCCAAGACCCTATTATCAGCCTAGCATCTCCCTTGCCCCACTTACCCCTCTAACCTTCGCCCCCGTCTCCGATCGAAAACATGACCCTAGTCTACCATCAATCACCAAAGCCACTAAAGCGGATATAGACTAATAATCTAATCAAAGGTTTACACCTAAAACAGGAACGCCAAGAATGTTATAACTAAAAGCATAAAGAGTAAATGTAAGAATGTAATATACCAAGGACAGAAATCAATATATTACGAAACAAATTTGACAACCAAGATAGATTAGCAACAAGAATGAAGACCAGAGAGATAGAACCGGGATGTTTGGCGGGAGACCGGAGAGATAGAGCCCAGATGCGCGTCGTGACAAAGCTTTTCTCGGCGGTCTTGTTCCGGTTGTTGATGCTTTGGATATATATCTGATGGTACGTGCAAAAGCAAAGCAAAGAAAACACAAAGGAAAAGGAAAGATCAAAGATTCTGATGGTAAATTGAATCAGAATCTCAAGACCTTCTCCAAAATAACACTAAAGAATATCAGTTAATTCTCCAAATCAAGATTCTTCAATAGGCTTCAATCGGGCTAGGGTTTCAATCCGGACCCAGTACGAACGAACAATCACGAAAACGCTTATAGTTCAGATGGATCGAACCGGGTTGGCGATTGAATCAGCTAGGGTTTCAATCGGTACCCAGGACTCAGATGGATGTGTATTCCATTCTCGGGACACACAACTATATTCAGCATACATGTAGACAGTCATTTATTTATCACCAGAAGATCAACTTTTGGGTTATGAGTCATGCGTGTGTGGCATGCTAAACGATTTCAGTGATCAAGAGCAGTGTTGTGTGGGCTTTCCTTCAATCTGCATCTAGTTTAAGATGTGAAATTAATAGAAACCCACAAGTTTGAGGACTACCAACATTTACAAGAAATGAACTGGATATTGTGTTTCTACGTGATTGACATAATCATAATTTCGGCATTCCTGTTCTTTTATATATGTTTTTCTTAAATTTTCTTTCCCGGCTTTAATTACTCCCTCCGTTTCATAATAAGTGGTGTTTTAGGTTTTTCATTTTGTTTCAAAATAAGTGTTGTTTTAGAATTTTAAGAAGAAATTGACTTTATTCTTTCAAAACTACCCTTATTTACATAATCAAGAATCATTAAAAGTAGTTTTTTTCTTTTCTAAGCATTAATTAGAGGTAAGTTAATAAACACACACAATTTTTTAGAAGTGAGCAATTTCTTAAAGAGTGTGCATAAGCTAAAAACGCCACTTATTATGGAACGGAGGAAGTAGTTATTACTCCTTTCCATCTCAATTTATGTGAGGGTATTTGACTTGGCACGGAGTTTACGAAAAAAATACTTTTAAAATTTGTGGTCTAAAATGAGCATAAATATTTGTGTGATTGTAAATCATTTCGTTAGGATTAAAATAATTATTTTAAAATTAAATTGTTATCCCCTCCCATCCAAAATAATTGAGGCTTTAAGCTTAAGCACATGAATTAAGAAATTCACAAAGTCCTAAAAATTAAGAGGCGTTTTGACTTATATACCTTTAATGATGATTTCTTATCTTTTTAGGTTGATATAATTATTATGGGGATATGAGAATGTGTTAAGGACAAATTTGGAAAAGAGAACAAAATACTTTCTTGATTTTGTGAAACATCAATTGTTTTGGACTAATTTTAAAGACTAAAACCTCAATTATTTTGGACAGGAGGATGTCATTTTTTTTGGGACAGATCAAAAATATATTCATATATAAATTGAGATGAAAGAGCACTAGATAGATTTAGGGTGCGTTTGGTTCGGGATAATAAAGAAAGGAAAATGGAATGAAATCCTCTGATTCCCTTTGAAGTTGTTTGGCCTACTTTTCCATCTTTACCCTCTTTTCCATTTCCTTTTCCTTAGATTGATGCCCCCCACCCCCTAGGTATTTTCATATCCCTTTCCCCAATCCGAACCCCGGACCTCCGACCCCCTACCCCGGACCTCCCAGAACCATACATGTAGGGACAATCAGGGTAACTTCTTTCCTTTTCTTTCGATTCTCTTACTGAATTTCATTCCGTTTACCCTGTACGAACCAAACTCACCCTTATTACTTACAAATACCCCTGCCTCAAAAGAGGGGGGAAAGTGGCTTTAAAACAATTGAATAATTAAAGCAGTTTATGGTTGTTGCTTGAATTTTTTCTCTGAGAGAAAATGAAACAAGCTTTGCCAAAGAAATACCAGCACTTTTTAAAAACAAATACCACCTAAGGCCCCAAGAGGGAAAACATATTCCAACTTGCCTTGCAAGGCCATGTGGTACCAGACATGGTTAAGAAAGATGTTAGGTTGAACAATTTAAATTCATTTACATAAGATACCATTTTCCTTGGGAAGGATTTAACTGAATAAGCCTTAAATTTACGTAAGTGAAACGTCTTTTCTGTTCACTAGCTCTAAAATGGCACGACGTTAGGGAAACTTCCAGCAAAATACAAAATTGCAAGGCAGATGGCAAACCGATAAAACAGCCCAGACACTGTTTCAAAAGGCAGATTGGTCAGATACAAGTGTCAGAACATCACCACATATAATTTGATAAGAGATTTTTGTAATTTCAGAAACCATTTGGAAAACCAACAAGGTTTGTATGACTAACCCAGAATGAGATTCATAATTTAGTAAAGAGTTGGCATGAACTAAGATACAAGGCGAAACACGTCAAAAATGGACAATATGACTGTTTAAAGTTTTAAACTGATACACCATAAAACTTAGATGATCTTCAAGCACTACCTGGCATTTAAGCTTTGTTTTCGAGCAAATTACAGGTTACACATCAACATGCAGAAGAATGGAGAGAATTAAAAAAATGGTAAGTGTATGACAACCCTCTGACCGTTGCAATACTAAAAATGAAAATACATGTAGGTCAAAATTCTTTGAACAACCTCCCCACTTCTGTACAATTGAGAAAGCTCCAGCGCAGTTGCATAAGAACAAAAGCTCGATTTGCATAGAAGCACCTATACGACTGCAGTGCCTTCAGTTTTGCTGTTTTTTGCTAACAGCTTTCTGAAACTCATCATCTTATTCAATGCACCGACATAGGCTCGGACGCTAGAGATAACAATATCCATATCTGCTCCGGTTCCACTGGAAGAAGAAAGTAGATATATAAGACATTTCTAATAAGAGAAAGGAAAGGCGTTATTATAGACTTGCCCAATATAAATGTGATGTGCATGCATTAGCTACATGACTGAATTTATGCTGGATACATGATTACATCCAGCCAAGCATGTATACCACGAATTTGGCTCTTCTACTTGATGCACACACTGACACTGGGAGCAGTACTTGAAACCTGGGGGTGTAGGCGGGGGAATGCATTGAAGAAACAAAAAGGGTGAGGGCAGTCAATGGAGAAAGAAGGAAGGGTGCCTGCAAGTCCTTTTGTTGGGGGAAGGCTGCACCTGTATAAGAACGGCCAACAGGAGGGGAGAGAGGTGAAAGGAGGAAACATGAATCTGACGACTACTGTGGTTATGCTTCAGCTGATATGTTCATATGCTATGCAAATATTTTCCATTTAAATATCCAAGTTTGTCATCTATCATAGTTTTCATACATCATTTTTCTATTTGTGTTGAACCAAAATCAGAGTTCACTCCATTTATTCTAAGACCAAACATAAACATAGAAAATCTCAGAACCTAACATAACTTTTCCAAATGTGGGTTAAAAAATAAAGTTAGCTTTATTGAAAAGTATTAAATCAGCTTATTTCACTTCGGTGTCGTGTCCTCAGTTCCAAAATTTACTCTGTCAACACCTGCATCCCCCCCCCCCCGGGCCCTCTGTCTCTATTATTCCTAGGTTCTATGACTTCTATCATAGAAAGAGGGCAAATAAGAATAAATGCAAACAAATGGCTAGTACATTCATACCTAAATGTACGGTGAACAGTCTCTCCAGTTAAAGCATGGGTTGATGTATGGCCATTCTCTCCACGAATTAAGACTCGGGTTGAAGCTAGGGCGTCTATACCTTCCGTGACAGCATTCATGGAATACTCAAGGAGTGTTACAGGTACCTGCACAATGAGTGAACACTACAATTCATACCAGATCACAATTCACATCAAGCAAAAAAGATGGTTAGATAAAACCAAAACATTGACTGCTAAATGAGAGGCAAACACCATCTTCTAGAACAAAAAAAGTTGGGTTCTCTCTAGATATAATTAACTGCTTGTAAGACAAATTTAAAATGTGAAATTCTTGCTCAAAATGTATATCTATCATAGTTTTACTTGTTTTTATAAACAAAGGTAAAACCAGTAGGTTCGATCATTTATGTGGAAAATGATTAAACTTCTCTTAATAGATTCTACACAATACATTTATAGTAAAATAGCTGATTAAACTTCTCTTAATAGATTCTACACAATACATTTATAGTAAAATAGCTGGCATTTGTTATGTAGAATTTGGGTTGTCTGCTGATGTCATCATTGAATGCAGCACTGGAAGCTGAGTTAGGAATGGACTAGCTTTAGAAAAGGATTTCATATGTGGTTATTAATTTTGGAGAAGAGCTCTAGTTTTAGTTTTTAAGTACAACATATACTTGGGTTGACCTGACTTCTTCAACAACAAGAATACTGTCCGGAAAAGAATTTGACGCTAAGGCACTTTTTATGTAGTACATATGACGGCAAAACAAATACAAGTAAGAGGACTCAACAAGACAATATATCCAAAATCATGAGCTTTCGGATACTTTGCTCAACAAAACTCAAAGTTGATGCATCTATAGCCAGGGGAGGAAATAATATTAGTATCTGTATTAAATATGATTTGCATAAAAGAGATTCCACAAAATGTTTTTGGGGTAAAAAGCATTTCAAAGGTGAATATTAACCTACTGATCAGCTTGTAATCAATATGGGACCTAGCACTGCGACAAGAATATATGTAATTAGGAAGTTTCATTTCTATTTCAGACCTTGACAATGAGATCAACTGCCTTATAAGCCGCATCAACTGGCCCCGTACCAACAGAACAAGAAATATGCTCTTGACCATCAGCGTCAATGAGCTTAACAGTTGCCGTAGAAAGGCCTAGACTTCCACAGGCACAGGCAACCTGTCATCAGATAGGAAGTCTTTCAGTCAGCTGAACTATCCTTTTTACTCCAGATCTAAGTCAGACACTTGAATAAAAACAGTGCAAATATAATCAACATTAGATACCTGTACATTTTGAAGTTGCCAAACAAATTGAGGCTGGAAAACTTCATCTGACATAAGTGCTATCAGGTCATCATCTGTAATTTTCTGAAAGAGCGGTGTGTGGAGATAAATAGATGGCCAAAAAATATATCCACAATACCAGCATCATAATAGAGATCCACACAGTTGCTTAACCTTCATTTCAATAATAATTGAACTGATAAAAGTGTAATTAGCCAAGATAACCCTTTCAAGTGAGCAGAAGAAACTTTGACAAGCAAAAGAGGATTTGAAGGGTCTTAGCACAAATTTCTCAGTTGCCCCACCTTGAGAAGAGTGGTAGTTTATAATATACCAGAAATAATAGGACAATTTTTCAAGGTTGTCGCATACAAAACAAAGTCATTGTTTACTAAATTAAAGCTAACTGATTATCTTGGTTCAAAAGGTATCCTGAGCTCTGCCCAATCTTTTCGTTCACTCCATTGCAGAGTGACATGAACTAAGTATCAGAAAAGGTGGAATAGTGCTTTAAAAATCCATGCTCCATTTTCTTTTTCTGTTTTCCCTCTCAATCCACCTTTTCTGATACTTAGTTCATGTCACTTTGCAATATCTTAGAAGTTCTTACACCAGTTGTTTCCAATTCCACAAGAGTTAATTTACAACCCAGATACATAGATGAATTAAAACACCACAAAGGGGTCAATTGTGTAGGAGGTTAATTGTGCTCTTTGGCAAGGCCCAGCTCATGCCAACCATGGTTTAAAACATCTGCCATAGCTGAAGGTGACTGTGCAGTGTAGGAAAAGATGGGAGTTGTCCTCTGATTCTCTTTCACATAAGTAGCATCTGGAACTTAGGTTGAAACCCCTCTTGCAAAAGTTTTCATGAGTTAGACATGCCCTCCTGGAAACCAACCATGTGAAGCACTGAACCTTGGAAAGTACATTTTCTTCCAGATTTCTCTCCAAGGCCAATCCTGTTCCTCCTGAAGATTTCCCATAAGAGTTTCGTAAGCAGATCTGACTGAAAATCTTTTGTGCTGACTCCTTTGCAGTTCAAAGAGTCATCATTGCTGGAGGCCTCTTGAACTTGATCAAGCTGGTTGAGCAAATCAGCAACTCTGTCCACTTCACAGTCATGCAGAATTCTTCTGAAACTCAAATTCCAACACTGATGTCCTCTAATATCTTCTACTTTAACATGGGGTATATGTTGCTAAAAGAAAGAGGTCGGGATATTGGTCTTTTAAAGGACTATGTCCTATCCAGTTATCCTCCCAGAAGGCTGTTCTTCTGCCATTCCCTAGTTTGATATCAATGTTCGTAACAAAGATGGGCCAAAGGAAGAAGAAAGATTACTTTCCAAATGCTAGTGCTATATCTTTTTGAGCACCAACGGCATGACTGGCCATATTTGGCTTCTATTACTTTCCTCCGTGGAGCCTGATGGTCAATGTTGCATCTCCGTAGTTATTTGAGGAGTAGACTCCTGTCCTACGACCTCAAGTTCTTGACACCCAATCCCCCTTGTGCTTTGCTTGCCATAACAGCCTTCCATGTATGTAGGAGGTCAAACAGAAGAATTGGTGGAGGAGGATTTCCGCATGCATTTGGCGGACTGTGTGAAAGGAAAGAAACTCTAGGTGTTTTGAGGAGCAAAGAAGCTCCATTCAAAATATTAAGCTGAATCGTATATTGCTCTTTCTTTTTGGTGTAGAAACCCTGTAAATGATTGTGATTCCATTCTTGACATTATAGAATCCCTGAAAGTTTTTGTACAGGGGTCTCTTCTTTTGTCAATCTGGGATATATTTTGCCCTCTCAGTACAGCCTGTACTGATGTTTATAAAGTTTTGTTACCGGTTTAAAAAACACTATAATTCACAAAATTTGAAGATGTGACATACTTAAGATTGATTATTGAAAGTGAAAAGAGGGAGAGAGGGAGAGAGATCGTAATTATATTTTTAGCCCATGTTTTATCCACTAGGTTATCTAGGAAGGAGAAAATGCTCCAGCCATCAATCCTCTCCCATGGATTCTCGAACATAGAAAAATTACTAAACTCCACCACTCCACGTGCATTTGAATGATAATATAAATATACCAAACAGCAATGGAAATTTCAACAACTTAATTCACCTTTTTCTTCTCAGCCACGGATTTGAATCGCCAAAAGAGGTCATCCAGTTCTTTTCCCTCAAGGTCATATCCAAGCTGCAATAGGACTAAAACAATTTGTCTCATGCTCTTAAATCTAAGAAACGAACTCAATTCTCAGGGCATACAATTTACCTCAAGCATTTTGGCTTGCAAAGCATGACGCCCACTACAAAACAACATATGAATTTCCTTGAAGACATGATGTAATTCAATGTAAATAATGAATAGAACAGGTTAGGAGGGAGGGAACAGGAGGGATAAAGGTACAGACTGTGATGACGATTATCTGATGCAATGGTGGCTCTGACCAGAAAGTGAGGCAAACTCATTAAGCTTCTACTTCGTCCCTCCAGAGAAGAGGGAAAGTTCCTAAAACCTCCATGATATTTTAAAACATCGACGGTGTGATTCACTATTTGAAACAGCAACTATAGGTAGATCGGGGAGCCTTACTCAAGTACTAAAGAAAGATTTCCCTCATAGCAACTAAAAGGATGTATTAAATCTAAGCAAGTTAAATAATCAAGGGAATATAAGTGAAAACTCAAACTAGCATTGATTGGTAAATCATATACCTGAGTTTCCCGAGGACAATACCAGCTTCATTAGCACGCTGAAGCCCAATATCTTCAGGAGATATGATTTCATATGTATCTTTGTGTTTCAACATTCCATCCTAAAGAGCATAAAAGCAGTTTAAGAAGGGGAAGAGTTTGAAAAGAAAAACTGAAATAATTTGTTTTTTTTAATTCACAACCTTACGATTAAAAAAAGGTGCAGAATCTAGCTTAGGGGTAAGGAAGAAAAGGGAGGGGAGACACAATATACTACATATACTCAAAGAAGTTTAATTGAAAAACTTTATGTATTTCAAGATGAATCAAAAACAGATGCAAACAATACATAACCGAGCTCTAACTAAACACGTGGCAGATTTATTCATAGATATTCAAATATAGGAACAGCATTAGGCATCTAAAGTGAGAAGGCCATAAGCAAATGGATAATCTGAAAAATGAAAGAGTAGCAGATTCAAACTCCTGAAGGGAAGTTCTTTAATGTCATGAAGTATGAGATCTCTGCCCCTCCTGGAATATGGGCACCGAACATTTACTATAATCTAATTCCCCAATAAGGAAAACTTGGAGCAACTTCTAATCGTTTGTTGGGTCTTTGAGGCTTCTCTGTTTATACTAAAAGTCTTTATCTTAAGTTGTGAGCCGTTGCTTAAAATTTGGAGATAAGGTTTCATGCTAACAGAGCCAACTTTTCAGTGACAGCATCTGAAAAACTGTGATGTACCAGCAAAGATTCAATCTAGTCTTCGAATTGTCCCAAAATTTTAGACACGTCACTGAGCTACTTAATTTTTTTAGACAAAAAGAATATTGGGTGTCCCTCAAGTTTTCAGAAGCTCTTGATGAAATAATTTTGGAAGCACCTAGTAACCACTTCCCTTCTTTTTTTTTCTCCTTCATCTCTTTATCTCTCGAATCAACTCATTATTACAGTAAACATCAGCAAATTACACTCTTAAAACAGCACATATTATGCTTTTGAAATATCAGATTTAATAACCTTAGTAACCACTAACCAGAACCAGACCAATTCTGAAATTTATTATTTTGCTGCGACAAGTTAAAAGATAATATAGTTCATGCTCAATTGTGCAAAAATATGTCGTCTTCTTACCCAAGGGAATAGTGAACTCTCCAAATTCTCAGAGCATGTGTATACAATTACAGAACTTATTTGATGAATAAAACAGCTATTTTCAACTTAAATAGCAAAATTGTGTTTAGTCAAAGCAGAATAAAGGTAAAACTGGCAACATTAGAGCAAAGATGCCCATGAACTAATAACCCTTGCAGTGTGGACAGTGGTTCAATAAGTCTTCATACTTCAAGTTTGAAAATATGTGGTTGGAACATGAAAACTTTGACAACTTGGTGAAGGACTAGTGGGAATCCTTCCACATTCAAGGGACCCAGATTTCACTTTTGTCAAAAAAAAAAATCACTTAAAAGACTGGAATTTGAATATTTTCAGCAGACTTGAAAAAGAAAAATCAGAAATTTTGCACAAGGTGCAGATTTTAGACAGACAAGCTGAAAACAGGAAAAGAGTTGATGCTCAAAGCTGATCTTTTGAAGGAGTTGGAGGAAATTACTAGATTAGAAGAAATTTCTAGGAGACAGAAGTCAAGATGCCTTTGGTTATGACTTACCCTAGGACTCCAACCCCTAGCACTCCAATTGAAACTCAAGGATCGAACATGGGGGCAAGAACACTAATTTTTTCCATAAGATGGCTAATGCACACAAGCCTTATAATCACATTGATAAGCTTGAAGCAAACGGCACCCTTCTGGAAAAATGAGGATCAAATAAGCAATGAGATTCTACGGTAGTACGGTTCTATGAAGCATTATACACTATACTACAACTGACCAATGGAGACCATCTTGGTCACTGGAAATTTCGGCTGAAGACTATCAACGGCTCCAAAGGCCATTCGATGAAGAGGAAATCTTGGGAGTGATCAAAGATTGCAACGGCGACAAAGCTCCAGGCCGGATGGGCTCACTATGGTATTCTACAAGAAGTACTAGGGAACTATCAAGAATGATCTAATTAGTACCATAAATTATTTCCACACTCCAGAGTGTTTTAAAAGAAGGCTTAATGCCTCATATATCACACTTGTCCCAAAGAAACTTGGAGCAAGGGAATTGAAGGATTACAGACCAATAAGTCTGATTAGTAGTTTCTAAAAGGAGTTACCCAAACTACTAGCTAAGAGGCTCAAAACAGTGATGAGTAAGCTCGTGCTCTTCACAATGGCTTCCATAAATGGCAGACAGATTATTGATGCAGCACTAACAGCTAATGACTATCTTGATTCCAGAATAAGGCAGAGGAAGGCAGGAATCATGTGTAAATTGAATATTGAGAAGGTCTTTGACAATGTTCATTGAGAATTCCTTATCAACAGCTTCGGAGATAGATGGATCAAGTGGATCCACTTTTGCATCTCCATTTTCATGCTATCCATTATCATAAATGGATCACCTAAAGAATTTTTTGCTTCACTAAAAGGTTTTAGACAAGGAGAATGTTGTCAACAGCGGAACTGCATGGCTAGATAAAGGGCTTTAACCCAAGTCTGAGCAATCAAGGGAAACTGCATCTCACTTACCTTTATTATGAAGACAATCCACTCTTCATATGGTGCTTTTGTTATTTGAAGTGGTTTATGGTCTTCACATTAATTATACAAAGAGTGTTTTTGTCCAGTGAACGAAGTCATCAACTTACAGGAAATAGCTGATTCTCTAAAGTGAAAATATGATTCTAAAGGAGTTTACACAGTCAAATCATGCTATCCGAGATAAATCCCACTGTCATTGAAAATTGGCCTTGGAAATGCATTTGGAAAATTAGGCACCTCTGAAAGTTCAATGTTTTGCTTGGTTGGTGGAAAAAGAAGCTTGTCTTAAACATGAAAATCTTCAGAAAAGGGGTGCCAACATATGTAGTTGGTATTGCCTTTGTCAAAAGCGAAGTGAGGACTCAACCACTTATTTCTCCATCGCTCCTTCACCTCATAGATCTAGAGCCTCTTTCTCAGAACTACAAAGAGCTGCTGTTATGCTGGAATTTATGAGGTATGGGGAAGGAAAACAGGGAACATGGAACACGTTCCATCAGTAATTTGGTGGATCATTTGGAAAGAGATAAATGCATGAGTTTTTTAGAGCAAAATGAAATCTGAAGTTAGTATTAAATATAGATGTATAACTTTGCTACTTTTTTTTTGCAACTGCGCTATTGCAAATGACATAGAGGTCATGGCTAATTTCTTGAGTTCATTACATGGTTATATCCAATGCTACTGTACATCTTTTGGCTATGAAATAAAGGAAGGCGCCACCTAACGGCGTAAATTATATAAATAAAATAAAAATAAAAAGCTATCTCTAGTAAATATTTTACAGCGCATACTGTTGTATATTAATGAATTACTTTTACCAATAAAAGAAAAGATGCCCATGAAAACGAAGATTTGCCTCTTTCAGGAATTTTTTCGGGTTTAGAACATTTGTTTCTTTCAACAATGAATTAGAGCAAATTACACAAACCTGATGGATGCCACTTTCATGAGCAAAAGCATTAGCTCCAACAATGGCCTTGTGTGGCTGCACATGAAGCCCGGTGTACTCCTCTACCTGCACAGCAAAGGCTCAGCAGAATGTGTATCAGAAAAATATTAACCAGTAAAAGATCACCAGACTATGAGATAGTAGGGGTACAAACCATCTTGCTTGACAAGTGTATATGTTGTGTATTAATCCCTGTATACACGCCACCTAGTACTTGCTCTCCACGACATTTTAAGGCCATTACAACCTATTCCAACATATAAGAAGGTAAAAGGTTAGAAAATACCATACAGATACAAGTACCGCAGAGGGAAAAGGAATCCCATATACATCAGTAGTTTGTCAGTTTCAACAGCACATAACATAACCAATTACTGTTTTGCAAAAGAATAATAATGTGTAGCTCCACAAGATCCTCTAATGAAGGTTAGACAATTACACAGTCTCTACTCTAAAATTAGTCTATAGTCAAGATGTTAATTAAGTCTAGGAAGAGGTACAATAGTTCCTTTTGTGCAGAAAATGCCTTACAAGATTATGGGAAATTTTTTGAAGACCAATATTTTTGTCGGGGAAAGAGTAGAGGGGAATTCATAGCCAAGGTTGTATAATTAGTGATTCCACCCCTAAAACGTTGGATCTCAAATAATGCACATAAGAGAACTGAAGTTTCTCAGTGAAAAGCAAAGACACACCTCCTCCAAAGAAGCATTTCCAGCTCTTTCACCAATTCCATTGATGGTCACTTCTACTTGTCTTGCACCTGCACATTCTCCCTAAAATTGCACATGCTTTAATGTACAAACAACTTAAGTTGCCATAAACCACTAGGTCTCATCAACATTGACCCACATACAGCTAAGGTGTTCGCAGTAGAAAGACCAAGATCATTCTGGCAGTGTTGAAATGATCACATCTTCAATTCCTGAGGTTTGGCTTTTATATCAGCGATCAATTTTCCAAATTCGTTGGGCACAGTGTATCCAACAGTATCAGGGATATTAAGAGTTGTTGCCCCAGCTTTGATAACCTCTCCAAGGATATGATAAAGGAACTCCGGATCGGATCTGAGAGGAATAAACAGGACATAAGGTTTTTTTCATAAAGTAAGGCAATACTACAAAGCTAGTACCTTCTAGGTACTGCAACTAAACAGGACATAACACTCAGTTCAGGAGGAAAAAAAAAAGAGCAACAGATCCAAGTTAGCAGAATGCTGTTCCCAATCTCGATTTTAATCACTGAGCTAGTCTACAAACTTTTATACATAACAACAACAACAACATACCCAGTATGTTCCCACAAGTGGGGTCTGGGAAGTTAGAGTATACGCAGACCTTACCCCTACCTCGAGGAGATAGAGACAAACTTTTCCACATAGCAACAGAATAATACTTGGCAGTTTAACCCTCTTCTTTGAGATCTCAAAGCATCATAGCAGAGAACTCCTTAATAGAAAAAGGGAAATTAACAGAGCATACGGGCTTATTATCTTTTAAGTGTTCCCTTGAGAGGAAAAGAGTTAATATAATCAAATAATTTCAAGATCTCACATGCACTAGTTGAGAAGAACGCCATAAACATGTGTGTTTAATAAAACAAGCTTGGTTCAACTGACTTGTGACGAGATTTTCTCCAGAAACTTTTCAGAGTTCTTCAGGATCATTCACCAGCTAAAATCGAGTCACCTTAAAATAAACATCTGAATTTATCTAACACTATATTTAAGCATACACTCTCTTATACTTGTGATCTTTTGTAATTGTGCCTCTTTTTGCATCTTATTAATGCTTTCTAATGAAACTCATTACTTCATAAAAAAGACTATCTTTAAGCATACAACTATCTGTTCAACATATAGGACCATAATGAACATGACTAATCCAAAAGAGAAACAAGGAAAAAAGTCATATTTACTCATTAGTCCCTGGATTGGCAACTTTATGGATAGCCTAAACTCAATAATTATCTCCATACAAGAAAAAGGCCCGGAATCAACAATTTTAACAGCGGTGAGCTCAGTTGCAACAAAATGATAACCCAAAGTATATAATAATTCAATATGGGAACTAAGTTAAAATGTCAATTCACTTAAATATTCAAACATATATTACTAGTGAAAATGAAAATAATATTAAAGTGATGGTAAAAAATTTAGTCTGCTAAAGAGATTCTCACATTTCACATCAAAGTTATTTTAAAAGGTTCAAAAATGTTAAAGTGTAAAGTTTTAACCTTCCAGCATCTTCAGTGCTAAATTCAACATCCACACAACCAATACTCCTTGCATAAGCAACCATACTCGTAGCTTTCTCTACAACTTCATATCTACTCATCTTCAACTTAAACTTCATATGTATCTCACTCGTAGCAATAAACGTATGAATCCTCGGTTTATTCGCATACTTCACCGCCTCCCACGCCTTATCAATATCCCTCATATTACACCTTGCTAATCCACAAATAACCGGAACATGTCCCTCTTCATACACACCATTACCAACTTCCTTCGCTATTAGCTTCACAGCTTCCAAATCAGCTTCAGATGACGCAGGAAACCCTGCTTCGATGACGTCAACACCTAGTTTCGCTAATTGACGTGCAACATCTAGTTTTTCCTTTGTTGTCATTGTGGCGCCGGGGGATTGTTCGCCGTCACGGAGAGTTGTGTCGAAGATGCGGATGTAGTTCGGGTCGGGGATGTGGTTCAGTGTGTATTCGGGTCGACGGCTGATTGAGCAACGGATAATGTGGGTCGGATTTGATGGTTTGAAGTTGATGAGAGAAGTTTGAGTTCGAATGAGATGGTTTTGGGGATGGAATGAGATGTTAGGGTTACGGGAAATTGTGTGATTTGTGGTGATTGACGCCATTGTTGTACAAGAGAAGAAATAAGACTTTGGAAATGGTGGAAGGATGAACGTGGGGTTTTAATGGCGGCGCAGGGACATAATCAAAATTCAAACTATTAAAAAGGTAAATAATACTCGGGCATATTTTTTGTTAATCTCTCAAAAAAAAAAATCACATTTCTATATTTGAAAATAATTTAATTTTAAAAATGATTTATCACTACATATTTATACAATAATAATATACTCAATAAATAACACGATGTGGGGTTTGAAAAGGGTTGAGTGTTCGCATATCTTACAATTACCTTAGTAGGTAGAGCGAATGTTTTCGAGAGACCCCGACTCAAGACCAAGCATAAGCAAAGCAACAGAAACGGTCAAACCTGAACAAGAGATTTAAAGGAGTATGAAAATTATGATAACAAATGTGAATAAGTCGTGATACCGCATTCTGAAAAAGGAAGCAGTAACTAATGCACGTAAATAAGATAAATAAAAATACACTAAAGAACACATAGTAGTAGAAATATAACGAGAGGAACTATAAAGTAATATTGCGCCTACTAGTATGATAGGCTAAGCATGCCTACAATAATAACACTACAACTATCTGTTTGTAAGTGTAAGTAGTGCTACGCTCGATTAACTACTACCCTTCTACCTTAATCTTTTTCCTCCATAACCCCTATCTAAGGTCATGTCATCAGTAAGTTGCACCTGCGCCATATACCGTCTAATCACCTCTCCACGAATACTTCTTCGGCCTACCTCTACCTCTTTTTAACCCGTCCATAATCAACCTCTCACATTTGCACTGGGGCATCTGCGTCTCTCCTCTCCACATGACTGAACCATCTCAACACTGTTTTATGCATCTTATCCTCCACTGAGGCCACTCTCACTCTGTCCCAGATATCATAATTTTTAATTTTATCTCTCCTTGTATGCCCACACATCCATCTCATCTCCGTAATTTTCATTTTTTTGATGTGTGAAGTCTTGACTGGCCAACACTCCGCCTCATACACCATAGTCAGTCTAACCATCACCCTATCACCACATATTTATATAAAACTTATTTTAGCTCATACATTTCAAAAGTCTTTCTTTCTTAAACTCTATATCAAATCAAATAAAGTCATATAAATTGAGACGGAGAGAGTACTACTCCTAATAAATAAAGAAAGGAAAAAGAATTAATGGCTAATTAAAAAAAAGTTGAGGTCCTCTAGATCGGGAGAAATGACTTTTTAGCCTTTTGTATATATTTTTTAATTTTATTCTTTTACGTATGATTTTTTTAGAAAAAAATAAATACATAAAAATCTAAAAATATCATTTTCTTTTATTTAAATTATAAGAGGGCTCCTCTAATTCAAAGCTCTAACTCAAAGGGTAAATTTTTTGGTGAAGCCACTCTAGATAAAGTTACACAAAGCGGCAAGTAGGCCCTTATATAACAACAACAATATATCCGGTGAAATCCTACAACGTAAGGTTTGGGGATGGTACAGTAAACGCAGATTTTATCTCTACTTTGGTAGGTCTCTCGGTTGTTTCCGAAAGAATCTCGGCTCAAGACAGAATATAAGCAAAAGCAAAGCAAGAGAAACGGTTAGACCCGGTCCAAAAAAATTAAAGAAGTATGAAATGCTGGTATCAAAAGCGAATAAGTCATGATAGCGCATTCTGGAAAAGTAAGCAGTAACTAACACATAAATAAGCTAAACAAAGTACACTAAATGACACAGAACAACAGAAATCAAACTACATGAGACTATAAAGCAATATTGCACATATTAGCATGATATGCTAAGCGGACCTACAATAATAACACTACAACTATCAGTTTGTAAGCGTAAGTAGGACTACGCTTGACTACCTACTACTCTTCTACCCTAATATGTGTCATCAACAACCCCTTATATAAGGTCATGTCTAAGTTGCACCTGCACCATATCCCGTCTAATCACCTCTCCTCTAATACTTCTCTGGCCTACCTCGACCCCACATGAACCCGTTCATAGCCAACCTCTCACGCCTCCTCACTGGGGCATTTGTGTCTCTCCTCTGCACATGCCCAAACTATCTCAACCTCGCTTCCCGCATCTTATCTTCCACCGAGGCCACTCCCACTTTATCCCTGATATCATCATTTTTAATCATATATCTCCTCGTATGCCCGCACACCCATCTAAGCATTCTCATCTCCGCAACTTTCATCTTTGAATGTGCGAAGTTTTGACTGGCCAACTTTCATCTCGGACGAGCGATTAATTTTATGCTGCTATAGATGGAGATATCCAGGAAGTTAGACCGCGTGATTTTAACTTTCAATTTTTTATGATTTATTTTATACACCGCCCAATAACGGCTTACTCGATACTGAGAATCAACCAATATCTTATTAATTGGCTAGCGAATTAATATATTTAAAACTCGAAAATCGATAAACCGAATTGTTAAGCATAATTATCTATCCGATCCGTCTGATAAACAGCCCTAGTGTAGCACGAATATTATGAAAAGTGAGTTGCTTAAGTGGATATAATTACATGATAATTTGTACATGTGATAACCTACTTCGTTTCCGGAAACCCAAATCTGCTTTTTTCAAATGATATATAGACATAATTCAGTTATTTGTTTAGTAAATAAATACTAATTCTTTTTAGAAGGAAAGGCCTAATTCTTATCATGAATACTGTTAAAATGAAAATAAATAAATAAATAAATTTGTAGTACTATGTTAAGAGGATTTGTATGCATTTTAGAGGTTTTGACGTGAACTAATGAGTTTTAGGATCTGTTTGGTCAACCTTTTTTAAAACAGTTTCTGTTTCTTAGAAGTAGTTTTGCAGATATTGTTTATAGAAAATTTGTCAGGGTGTTTGGCCTATAATTATAGAAGTACTTATGAGAAATAAAAATAATTCCCTGTTTGGTCCACATTTATGCAAAGATTTCTAGAATATTCTTTTTAATAGATTTAAAACTAGTTAAAATATTATTTTCTATCCTATGTTTCTAAAAATTAGTATATCTTTACAATTTAATAATTTTTAAAAACATTATTTAATTGCAACATTTAATAAAAAAATGATATTATATTATACGTAAGATAGTCAATGACTCAATATGTCCAAAAATTGAATATATTATATCATTACACAACTAATAAACTAGAATATATAAATATTATTATGATCCGCGACTCATTAAAGAAGTGACAATGTTGTGGCGAACAGATTTTATACTAACATCATCCATCGATCCATCATGATCATCTCTCAAAGTCCTTGATGTTCCTCAAATATCTTCATCTCCTTCAACTTCAGGAACATAATTAGGGTCTGTATCACATTTATCAAACTTCAAATCTTCAAGTGCATGTCTTCTAATGTAGTTATGCATAGTCATAGTTGCCGTAACAATTTATTTTTTTTGTCTAATGGAAAACTTGACATTATTGATAACACCCTCCATCTTTTTTTCCACACACCAAATGTTCACTCAATTACATTTCTCAATGAGGAATGGACAGAACAAACTAATACTTAAAATATGAGAAAAATAAACTCATATAAACTACATCCATGGTTTGTATATATGGCAAAGATATATATATATATATATATATATATATATATATATATATATATATATATATATATATATGGCAAAGAAAAATTTTGTTTTTAAATACTGCTACAATCTGGTTTTTAACAATTACGCCTCAATCCCAAACAATTTTTTTTGAAAAAAAAAACATATCGAGCAGTTATCAAAACCCCCATAAAGAATTAAACTCAATTGAATTAAGCATTTTAAAACAGATAACATATCAACTACTTATTGAAAACTCAGTGAATAATTAGACCCAATTGAATTAAGTCTAAACAAAATTTTGAAGAAAAAAACAGATAACATATCAATTAATTATCAAAAACTCAGTAAATAGTTAAACCCAATTGAATAAAAAAAGAGTGAATAATTAATCTCAATTGAAATAAGTCTATAAAAAAATTAACATGTCAACTAGTTATCAAAAACACAGTAAATAATTAAACTCAATTGATTTTTTTAAAAAGTGAATAACTAAACCAAATTGAAAAAAGTCGATCAACAATTTTATTTTAAAAAAAAAATAAAATGTTTGGAGAAGTACTTTTTGGAAAAGCACTTTGGAGAAACACCCTTCTCTTTCATTTTAGAAATATTTTTTGATTTTTTTTTAAAATGTTTCTACTTCTTGATAAGTATTTGTTTGGCCCAAAAAGTATAAAAATTTGGCCAAACACATACGTATTTACATATATAGTAAATAGATCATATAAAAGACTGATGATTTTTTCTATCCAAAAGTCAAAAGTCCAACCTAAGCTTATAATGGAGTGAACAAATCTTTCCCGACTCCATAAGCTCTTTCCATTCTTTTGATCATGAGATCAACCAATATATCAACCACTGGGTTTACAGTGAGCTCCAATGATCATGAACATCAACATATAAAGCAAACAATATTGAAAATAATAATAAAAATGTGATAATGAAGCAAAACACAATTTAGCTAAAGATAAGCTTCCTTAGGGAATTAAGGTAAAAAAGCATGTAAAAATGCCCATATTCTGATCAGATGGTATATAGTTTATTTGTTGGTAGCTTGGAGGATTAAAAGAGCACGACTCTTGCTTTCCAATTGGCTATTTTTTGCATTAATTGCTACTTCATTAATCTTATTGATTTGGTACCCATTGTATTTGCTTCTCCATGGTTGGTCAAGTAACAAAAATGTTGTATTTTCTCGTACATCCTTATGGATTGGATTAGTCTTTCTGGTAGGTATCCTTAATTCTCTCCTCTCTTGAACCATGTCGCACACGAACTTCCACAAGTAAACTAACACAAGAACCCTTTGACAACACCAAAATCTTTATTTTCAATAATTTGGCAATTGGAAGTCCAGCAAATGCAGGAACGTGTGGTGTTTCATAAATGAAACAAGAAACTCAAGATATAGTGCAGCCCAAATCAATAGTTGGTGTCTCATAAGTGAAACAAACTCCTGATATAGAGCAGCCCAAATCAATAAGAGAAACATATAAAAAGACCAAACTTTGACAGAGATGTTGTATCACTTGGTATCCTTTCCCATTTTGAAGTTATAATGGTTGATACTTGGATATAATTCCCCAACTCCAGAAGTTCTTTTACTTCTCCGATCATGGATGGCTCACTCATCGAAAACAAAAACTTGTTGAACCATAAGCCGAATCAGTAGACACATACTTATCGCACTGCCAGCCTATAACGGAAAGAACAATTCTGTCCCAACTCCACAAGCTCTTCCGCTTCTTTAATCATGGATCGTACAACCAACATATCAACAACCCGTTGTATTGTAATAGTAAGAACATTATGTTTCAAATCAATACACTTCTTACACAAGTCATAAGCAAAATCAGGATCATCCTTGTTACAGGCCAGAGGAATAAGTAAACAGAACGTCGCAAGATCAGGAAGACAACCATTTTCCCTCAACTTTGCATACCAACTTTTAGCCAATTCCAAATTGTCATCCTTTGCATAACCTGTAATCATCGCGTTATGACTATGTGTATCAGGGTTCACTCCCCTTTTATTCATTTCCTCAAACAAATTCTCAGCCTCTACAACCTGATTTTTCTCTACCAACCCTCGTAACCGTGAATTATAACTCCTAACATTCGGAATCACCTTATTCTTTTCCATCAAATCCCATATTTTTTCCGCTTCATAAAACCTACTATTCTTGTAAAACCCATCTAAAACCGTATTAAAAGTAATAACATCAGGGTCAATCCCATTTTTCCCCATCTCATCCATTACCAAAACCGCAGAATCCAATGAACCCATGTCGCATAATGCCTTGATCATCGTATTATACGAAAAAACATCAGGTTCAATACCTAATTCCCCAGGTAATTCCCTGAAAATCTCATTAATTTTATCATATATATTCGAATTAACACCAGCTGCCAATAGAGCATTGAATGACATAACCGTACGCTGACATTTTAAGTCAGGCATTTCGTCGAACAGTTTCCGTGCATGTTCAAACATACCAGCTTTTCCATACAAGCTAATGAGTCGTACAGCGAAACGCTCATTTTTTATATCTGGGTAAATTTTTTGGTGTTCGAGGACATCTTCAATAGCTGAGAACTGTTTAGTTCGGATGAGATGGTGTACGAAAGATTCGTAATTTGTATATTGGTGACGGAATTTGGGACTGTTTGATGACTGCTTGAATTTACGAACACGAGATCGATATTTCTGCTCTTTGGAGGATTGTGGGGTACTGTTGGAGTTAGCGATGACAGTAAGGAGTTGGGGTTTGGTGAAAACATCGTGGAGACGGCGGTAGAGAGAAGAAGACATTTCTCTAGAGGTTACAAAATGTGTCATTTTACATTAGATGTTTTATGATTTTTTTTTGTTTTTACTTTTTCATTTAAATTAAATTCACTTCATTGAAAAACAAAATAAACAGAAAAGGATAAAAAATAAAATAGCCGTAACATATTGAAAATGATTTAAGTAGGCGTTAGGCTATGAAAATCAAATATTTTTCACTTTTATCTGAATTTTTAAAGTTGTGTTTGGTTATGTTATTGCAAAGAATACTTGGTTATTTGAATGTACTGTGTCGCGCCCGTTTTTGACCTCGGGATCTGAACGGTATCCGCAACGTTACTCTTTGGCGCGGTTCCCTGGATGGAGCAATAATGATAATTTTAAGGAGTCGCCACCTAATTATTTAAGTGAATTAGGACACTTGATTTGTTACAATAAAAATATTGCAATTAATCTCCATTTAATGGTCTGCGAAATTAATGAGATTCTGGATCAGGGTTCTTTTTTATTCTACATATTCTAAGCAACTTTCATAATTTACAATTACAATGGAATGCAATACAGAATAATAAAGCTAAAATCGAAATAAACTCTGGAACATCTTTTAGCCCTTTTTAGGTCTTCTACACAAGATGATCTTCGGGTACCTGCATAAACACTTAGTAAAAGTGTTAGTAATAAAATAAATAATTTAAAGTAATAGCAAGAATTAATAAGTAAAGCAAAAAATAAATCTGTCTTTTGTACAGGGGAGGCCTTGGAAATCAGACGGAGATTCCTTCATCGGCCAATATTGCTAGAAACAATAAAATAAATAAAACCTTCAGATCTGCGCCAAAACAGTAATAGTTTTAAACACATAGGGCTCAGATATATAAAAAATAAAGTGGGACATCCTAAACAAGTGCGGCTGCGAGAATTCGCCCTGCCATCGCATGTTGGTTATTCGGTGTAAGTGGAAGAAATCATCATTGCCCAGAAAGCTTCGTTTTATTTTATTTTCCGTCTTTGCAACTGTGGAGGCCTCAAAAATCGACAGATAACTTTTTCATTGGCCAATCAAGTATAGTATTTTGTTCAATCAGTTTAATAGAAGGAGCAAAAATGACAATATCGTCCAAAACCAGTATGGAACAACAAAACAGTAGCAACACAGCAAGCCAGTAAACAAAATCAATTTCAGAACGCACCAACCACCACCAAGAAACTTCTCCAACAACCGACGGAACTTCAGAATCTCGCCGGAGCAACAAAAATCTAAAATCAGTAACAACAATACAGGTGACAAATCTCAACAACAAAGTAACCGAAGTCGCCTGAGTTTTTAAAACTCCGGCGAGTACAAAAAAAAAATCGTGAAGGGATCCACAGAAACCCCAAACACAGGTTCCGAAAGATGAACCCAACAGAGGCTGACGGAGTTTTATAACTCCGACAAGATATCATAGAACACAAGAAAAATCAGTCCAACATAGAAATCAACAACAGATAACTGACAGAACCAATATAGGTCGCCGGAGTTTTAGAATTCTGGTAAGACCACAAAAACGCGATATCAGTCCAATAACCAAACCAACAACAGATTCCTTCCAAATCAAAGTTCACCGGAGTTTTTAAGAACTCCGGCTAGATGTAAAGGATCCAAAAATCATACAGAATCCGTCCAACAAACAGCCAAAATATATGCAAAATAGTGGTGATGGCCGGAGCAATTTCCAACGTAACGATAACGAGCAAAAGGGGGAGAGACGTTACTCGACAGTAAAAATACGAGGCGACTCGTTGCGGATCGTTGGAGTTGCGAACAGTGGTGGTGGTACTCGAACTCCGGCGGCGTGACTTCGCCGGAGTTAGAGCAATGGTCAGCGATGGGGTTTTCACTGGATTTCTGGTTGATGTGACAGTGGGGTTCACCGACGTGGTTGTAGTGAGGTGAAAGAGATGATAGAAATGAGAGAGGGGTGAGATTAAAGGGACGTTGTGGCTGTTGTTATGGTGAGAGGATGAAAAATCAAAAAAATAAATAAAAGGAAGGGTGTGCGGCGGCTGATGAGTGTTTTTTAGGGTAGGGAATTGTTTTATTTATAGTGTGGGATTAGGTTTAGGGTTTGGGTTTTGGGTATTGAGGGAAAATATGAAAGGTGTACTGGGACTCATTTTTGGGCCTCAGTTTTTTGCGGTTTGGACTGATCCAGATTGTGGCTCGGACTGGACTGGTTTGACGAAAATGCAAAACGGGTTTATCATTTAAAAGAAAAATTATTTAAAAAGATACAAAATTATCCAAATAAAAAATGATGACGCTATAATAAAAAAATGTCATATTTAAGAAATGTTTAGTGCCTAATTAAAAGTAAAAACGCGGTGCCAATTAATTATTTAAAGATATGCAAACATTATTAAAATAAAACGACAGTGTAATAATAATAGAAACATAATATTAACAAAGACTTTATGCTTAATTTAAAATAAAAAGATGCAATGCCATTTTGCGAAGAAATAAACATAGAATATTATGTAAAAAATGCAAAAAATGATTATTAAAATGCGGTGTCCTAAAATGTTTAAAATTGCAAGAAATGACTAAAAATGGGTCAAAATTGGGTGTCAACATACTGAAAGTGAAAAATAAGTTTAGATATTTTTCAAATTGCAAATAAAATGAGAAAAAAATTCGGCAAAAACTAAAAAAATCTCATTGCCAAACAGATCCTAAATTTACTCTCTCTCCATGTATTGGACCTAATTGTCAATGTTATTTTTAGATTAATAATATTCATCCAAAACTTATTAAATCTCAATTGCCTATAATGTTAATTTTCAGATAAAAATGTCTCTCCTTCTATCTATTGAATCTCAATTATTCATAATATTAATTTTTAAATGAAAAATGCCCTTCCTTTTAACGTAATTATGAGACGACACATGTAAAATTTTAATTAAATAGATTAGCACTGTATAAGGCAAAATTCGTAAACACAAGTGAACGTATCAAGAGATGACAAGTGACGATGGTAACAGGTCAGACTTGAGTCAACAAGCGAGGGTTCTGAGGAAGCTAAGGAGAAGTAATTTGGTAACCCACTTCGGGGACATAAATTACAAAGGATCCGGATAAGCATGTCAACTCATCGGTCAAACATCATTCAATGTACAGAAACATTACACAAGACCCCAAGTTTCCTCAAGTCTTTATTAGGCTTTATTAGCCTTTATGACCTCTTAATTATCTTTTAGTATATCATTAATATTGGTAATTATGAGGGCATGATTCATGAAACTTGCACCTTATAGCTCTAGTTTAAATAGATGTTCTCATTCTATTGTAAGACATCATCTATAAGATAATACATCATGCTCTTTAATATTTCTCTCATTGTTTACGCTTTCATATTATTCACAGAGACTTTATCAAGAAATAAGCATAAGGCTCAGACTAATTGTTTCTTTATTTTAACATAATATTGTTTACAATTCCATTATTTTATCTAATATTATTGCCATATGAGTCACTTGAAATCCATGTGTCCTTGACCACATATACAAATTCAATTGTATCATTTTACGGGTAAACAATTTTGCGTCCACCATTAAAATGAATAATTTTTTATTCATTTTTATTATTTATTAATTAATTATTAATATTTTGGTCAACCGTTGAATAAAATCAACTGAAAGGGAAATCATTTGGCCCCTTTTTATTTAATTTTATTTAATTACACGTCGTAAACATATACAACAAGAATTATTGACAAAAATTCTTATATTCAAATTGTTTTAACAATAAATTAATAATGAGATGGACTAAGCAATCTAGGGCCCTGAAAATTATGGTGTCACAAGTGACTCATTTCTCGACTAATCTTTTCTTTGAGTCTTGTTTTTTGTCCAGAACAAACAGATGACAAAAATGAGAGAATACGAAAGCAGTCGCAACATCAGGAATAACACAAGCAACACCCCACTCTGACCGGATGATTTGCCAATAGAAACCACGGTACCAGAGGCCCCGATGTTTGCAGATGGAGCCACCTCCTGAAGTGGACATACTCATCACGATGATGTTCCTAATGACGAGATGTCTGAGGAAGCTATACAAAATCTAAAGGCGCGGAACACTGCTATGCGTGAACAGTTGGACCACCTGATGCGGTTTTATTCCAATTATGTTACCGAAAATGTTGGTAGTACCCCAACAGACACACTGGTACCTCCACTAAATATCACCGGGGATGCTAGAAATGATGAGAATAGATCGAGAAATAATTGTGCTTTAGAAAGCGAAATCATTCCTAAAAATTCGTTCAAGGAGCATGTTTTAAAATTTATGAAAGACATGACGGATAGGGCGGACACCAACGCAGAGAAGGCAAAGAAAATGCCAAGGAGTTTCGGTACCAGTTGAATCAAATATCGGGAACCCCTCTGCTGGTTGAAGGACCAGACGCGAGGAGATATATTTAGTTGACATACAAGCTAGAAGCTGCCCTAGAGTTGATCCCGAAGATATTTGTGATGTCGGAAATTCTCAAGTATGACAGAACGATAGATCCGGAGGAACACGTAATGGCCTATACCATGGTTGTCAAGAGAAATGACATGAAATCAAACGAGATCAAATCGGTCCTGATAAAAATATCCGTTGAGACATTTACTAAATGAGCCGTAACTTAGTATTCTCTTTTACCCGGGCACTCAATTGATTCATTTTCTATGATCAGATATATATTTATTAAAGCATATAATGAAGCCTGAAAGGTGCGAATACGAAAGACAAATACACCTTCATCATTTCACATGGGGAGTCTGAGCGGCTCTGGGACTTTGTCACCTGATTACAGAAGGAGCGGATGTTGTTGCTAGTAGAACCAGCTGAATGGGTCATCGAAGCTCTCACCATGAGTTTAAATCATATGAGTTTGGATGCCTTATGGAGTTTCAAGGAAAACATGTTAGAGTTCCAGGCAACAACATGAGAATATATTTACAATCGGTATACGTCAAGATTCGCGTCGAAGATGATCAGGAAAATATATCGTCATCTTCAGCGGTCAGGAATCAAGGTCAACTGAACTTTGATCAGAGGCATTCCAGACACCGATTTGAACCATACCTATCAGAACCATGGACTGACAGGAGTCATGAGTGTTTCCGGAGTGAGTCGCCAGAAAAAAACTTACATGAAGAGCAGTAATATCTGTGACACTAGGGATTATTGCGTCAAAGTAGTAGAAATCATAACAATAAGTACCGAAAGCATGTGAGGAAGGCTCCGGAATAGTGGAAAAGAAAAAAAATATTGTGCCCAAAGGCATCATGTCCGGAGATAGCCCAAACTGGCTTCAGAATAATATGACTGGGACTGCCAGATCAGGCTTGGAAGGAAAATGTTATACCCCGTGGTTCGGGCCGTGCGAAAAATTAGAAACACGCTCGTGGCTCGAGCCGCGGCCGAGGCGGCCGCGCGCCAAGGCGGGTGAAGGCGCGAGGCGCTGAAGTTCCAGCGCATGCCGGAAGCGTGGCTGGCGCCGAAAGATCCGAGGGTCCGCAGGAGTTGCGGCACCGCGGCGCCGAGGCGGAAAATTTGGGCGGAAAAACTTAGAAAATCTGATTTTTGTTTTAAAAGGGGCCATGGGAGGGTGACAAGTGTCCCCCCCATCTGATTTTCAGAATGCATGCAATATAATTGACCAAGGCTTGGTCACTTTTTCCATCTTTCATCTTTACTCTCTCTCTCTCTCTCTCTCTCTCTCTCTCTCTCCAAAGCTTGAGCTCCCCCTTCTCTCTAAAACCTCAAGAAGTGTTCTAGCCTAAGAAAATCTGAAAAGTTAAAGGCAAGAAGGAAGCTTGTGACTAGCTGAGAACTGTTATTGTGGTGGTGTTCTTGGAGAAAAGGCTAGCAGTGTTGGAATAAGTTTGGCTAAAACTTAAGGTAACATTTCTTCTCTTATAGTTGGTATTGGGTGTTGCATGTTTAATAGGAAGAACTTGTAGTTGGAAAAATGCACTTAGAGTAGTTGCATGTAAGAAATGGGGTGTGATTATGAAAGAATTGGTTAGGGGGATTTTATGAGCATGTCGTTGCCTAAATACTACATTAGACTTGTTGGGTTAGTTGTTGTAACTTGTGGGGCTGAATTTTTACACACCAAAGTTTAGGTGTGTAATCCCCTTGGTGTTGGTTGGTTGTTGAGCCTTAAACATGGCATTTGAGCGTTAAAAATCGACCTTGGAAAAGGTGGCAATGTATGTAGAAACAAAGGATCACGCCAATTTTCCGTAGGAAATTGGTGACTTTAACTTGGAAAAATTCTGCATTGTAATTAGAGCTTGATAAACGTATTGTGGTCATTTTAGGTTGACATACTACGCATGTAAATTGGACTTAGCTTGTGGATCGACCAAGAGGTATGTGGAGCTTTCCTATCTCTTGAGCATGATTAGTTGTACTATGTAGATGCAGAGACGACAAGATTTGGAAATCTTCGTTTGTTATAAGTATTTGATACTTGCTTCGTTTTAAAAGAAAAGTATAAAAATCCCTTGGACTTAAGGGAATGTGTTTTACTATTGTTTAACTCTAATGTAACGGCTTTATGGGGAGTTGGTTATATTAGTTTGTGAAAGTTTAATGGAGAAAGGTTTTGATGATTTGAACTTGTGGAAGGAAAATGGTTCTAAGGCATGAATTGCCTAAGGTTTTACAAGAAATGAAGTCACTTAATTTAGAAGCTTGAGATAGTTTTAAAAGGAAATGTGACTTGTTTGAAAAGAAATCGTAACTTGATACTATGGTGATTAGTATCTTGGGATTTTTTTTTTGTATAAAAAGGAGTTATTTCTTAAAAGGTTAGAGGTACATGATACTTGGGTTAAATTCCCGGATTTTTATTAAAAGACATGATCGTGCCTTAGGTATACTAAAATGAGAGGATGTATTAATACTATTAATAAGAAGTTAGGTGATTCTTAACTTGCTTAAGTTATGATAGGCCGGTAGTGCTTATGTTGTGATGTGATAGGCCGGTAGTGCTTATGTTATGTTTAATAGCCGGATGAGCTATGTTATATATATTCATATTGTTACTGTAAACCCCGGGTTATTATTTATGCCATGGATTTGCTACCCATGATGTCGGTCGCGGCCAGTACTACGCGATCCGACCATAGGATCCACGCGGTGAAATAGTCTCACGCGAGTACGCGATGGTATCATGCGGATCCACAGGATCCATGCGGGTGAAATAGTCTCACGCGGGTGAAACAGTCCCACGACGGGCGGATGACCACGCGGGTCCCCAGGACCTATGCGGGTGAAATAGTCCTGCGAGTAGGATTGATTAATGATACTACGGCGAGGTACCTGCTTTGATCACGAGCCTCCTATTTTTATGCTATAAAATGTATACTTGTTACTCTCATTATTAGTAAGGCACATGCAACATAATTTGGTTTTATCTATAACTTCGGTGTATTTTGGACTTATGATATTACTACGATTTTCCGCTTTTACATACTGTACGTCAGGTAATCGACCCTCTTCCTGGGCTGCTCACGCCATAGCTTAAGGGAAAGCAGTGGTAGATCCTCATTCCTAAGATCTTGTACTCAGTGTCGTGAGCTCCATTTCTTCTGAGGCTCGACTTTTGGTATGGTTCTCCCCGAGTCGTTGATATTTTGTACATTCAGGCACGACGGCCCCGTTCCGTCATAGTGTTATTCATTCTAGGCTCGTAGTCTTGTCGTAACTTGGTTCGTTAAGGATGTAAATCGTCGGTTTATGTACTTTTGGGTTAGCCATTTTGGGCTAGACTATTCTATATCTTAATGGTTGTCTATCTTGAGTTTACATTCCGCCGGTTTTCTCGATGTTGTGGTCACTAGGTGCCCGGTTAAGGCACCGGCCACGGTCCGGTTCGGTCGTGACAAAAGTGGTATCGAGCGCTTAATCTCTGAAAGAGTCTACAGCCGCATTACAGTAGTCTTGATTATCGGTGTGTCAGGCACCACATCTATAATCGTGGGTGCAGGATATTTAGGATTGGTTCCCATTCTTTCACTCTAAGATCGTGCACAGAGCCGTACTATAGGTTGAATTTCCTCCGACGTATTTTTCCCAGACGCTTATGTCTCCGCGCAGCAACCGCAGCCTGCATGGGCAAGGCAAGAGAGGAACTACCGCAGGGCACCGAGGGTCACTGGCACGTGCCCGCCCTTACTGACGAGGTGTTTTGACGGCGAAGTTCTATGACGCCGCCAACCCCAAAGAGTCGAGGCAAAGAAGAATGATCCGAGACCATGTACCGAGCCTCCACCCAGCAGCCAGGGGCAGAGGATATGAGCTACAAGGAGATAGCCGCCATCGCCGTGATCGTGGCCAGCGGGAGGATAGTCGAGATGCAGCCCGGCCGCATTCGTAGTTCACTCGCAGTCGCTAGCCGAGATCGAGAGACTTTTGAGCCGCAGCCACCGTAGTTTTATGGGTCGAGGCCCGAGGATGATCCGCAAGTTTATCCGACGCTTGCAGGATCGCGAGGGTAATCGGGCCGAGACCGAGCCGATGGTATTAGGTTCGTGACGGCCGCGGACACCGCAGCTTGGATCGTATGATTCGCGGAACCGCCCCGGGAGCATGCGCGATCCACTGCTTGGGACGAAGTTCTCGTGAGGCGCATTTGGCCATTTCTTGCCACCGCAGATGGCGAGGGCTCGGCCGATAGATTTTTGACGCCGAGACAGAATGGGCGACGGTCCGAATACAACGTGGAGTTTGATTCATTGCTAGGTATTTGCCCGCATTGCAGCGCATACGGAGGACAGGTGCACCGCTATGTCACAAGACTCGATGATCACTTGGCCGAGAGTTGCTCGGGGTGGCTCTCCACCGCACGGACATTGCCCGCACGCAGCACATGCCTCGTGCGGCGAACGCAGGGCCGACGGATCGGCTGTGTATCGCCAGGCAGGCCGTGACAGCAGGTCCTCTCGGTAGTTTTAGGGTAGACAACCCCAAAGAAGAAACTGCATTTGCACCACACCGGCCCGCAGCGCCTCCACCATCTTCGGACGCATGAGTATTCAGAGCAGGACGTGGTTCCGTGGCTTCTGCAGAGGACCAGAGTTCCGGTCGACGAGGCCATCTATGCCTCGGTGTGGTCGATGTGGTGATTGCCATTATGGGTGTCGTGTTCCTCCGTGAGCTTGTTATTCTCGCGCCAACAGGCCATTTGAGGAGAGATTGTCCGTCCCGCAGTGGCGGAATATGATGGCTCACCGACGTGGTCGGGTCGGATCTTCATCGTCGATGGCGACGCACCGGAGGCGTGGTATTCACGACGCATGTGCCGCGCAGGGTCGTGGTAGAGGTTCCAGCCCAGCCGGTCCTCGTAACCGCATTTATGCTATGTCCACCGCCAGACTGCGAGGCGCCACCGATGTCGCCACAGTACATTGTTGGTTTCTTGCCGTGTGATGTTTATGCTTTGATAGATCCGTGTTCTACCGCCCCATATATCTCCTCATATCACGGGTAGAATAGGGATAGAGCCCGAGTCCATAGAATCCTTTGAGGTGGCTACGCCGATGGTGCTTGTTAGAATGAGGGTATATAAGGCTTGCCCGTGACTATAGATGGTCGCCGACTTCAGCCGACTTGATAGAGTCGACACGACGCACTTCACGTGATTATGGGTATGGATCGCTATCGCCTTGCTATGCCAACGTGGACCGCAGAGAGGTTAGTTCGGTTCCGCTTCGCGAGCCGTTATCGAGTGGAAGGAATACCGATCGCCGGTGGGTAGGTTTATTTCTTACCTCAAGGCTGGAAGATGGTACGGAAAGCGGTATATTTACCATTCGTTCGTATTCGACATCGAGGTCGAGATACCGACCTTCACGCCCGGTGGTTAGAGAGTTTCAGACGCTTTCCTGACGAAGCTCGTATCCTCCCGAGAGGAGATTGAGTTTTGCATCGATTTGGCACCGCACACTCGACCGATATCTATCCCGCCATACAGACGGCACCCGCCGAGTTGAAGGAATCAAGGACCACCAAAAGATTTCTTTGGAAAAAGGCTTTATCAGCGTGTTTCTCCCCGGGAGCACCTGTTATTTGTAAAGAAGAAACATGGACGCCGCAGATGTGTATTGATTACGTGCGGTGAACAAGGTAACTATCAAGAATAGATATCCTCCCGTGATTGATGATTTGTTTGACCAATTGCGGTGCGAGATGTTTTTCCAAGATAGACTCGCTCGTTATCATCAGGTGCGAGTTAGAGAGGCAGATATCCAAAGACTGCATTCAGGACCCGGTATAGGTACTATCAGTTCAGGGTGATGTCTTTCGGGTTGACTAATGCTCCAGCAGTATTCATGGATTTGATGAATAAGGTGTTCAGGCCATTCTCGATATGTTCGTTATAGTTTTCATCGATGATATCTTGGTGTATTCGCGCACGAGCAGAGCATACAGATCATTTGGCGACGGTGTCGGGAGTCCTCGTGACCGCATTGTATGCCAAGTTCTCGAAATGCGAGTTTTGGCCGGTGGCTTTCTTAGACATGTTATCGGAGCCGATGGTATTCGTTGATACAAAGAAAGATTGAGGCAGCCAAGACTTGGCCTAGACCCACTACACGGCAGAGGCGCAGCCTTGGGCCTCAGTTATTATCTGAGGTTTGTGAGCGCTTTGTTTCTATTTCAAGACTTTGACTAAGTCGACTCGAGCGCCTATGTTCCTGGGACGGATACTTGTGAGGAAAGTTTCCAGTTGCTAAAGGAGAAGTTGACGACCGCCCCGCTTCTTACTCTTCCGCAGGGTTTAGATGGATACGTGGTTTATCGCGACGCCACAGTGTGGCTTGCCAGGCGTCTGACGCAAAGACGACAAGGTTATAGCCATGATCCCGACACCTTAGGAAACATGAGAAGAACTATCCCACACATGACTTGAGCCGGGCAAAGTGATTCATGCCTCAAGATCCGAGACATTATTTATATGGAGTTCATGTGGACATTTACACATCACAAGAGTCTCCAAGACATCTTCACCAGAGGAGCCGAACTGCGGCAGACGGTGGTTGGAGCTACTTAAGGATTACGATGTTGATATTCTGCATCACCCGCAAGGCCAATGTAGTCGCAGATGCCCTTAGTCGCAGATCGACGGGTAGTCTATCCGATGTTCGCATGCAGAAAAGCGGATACGGTCCGAGAGTTACACCGCCAGCAAGCCTTGGGGTTCGTTTGGTTGATTCCGTTAGTAACGGAATTCGGGTTCAGAGGTCGCCGAGTCTTCCATCGTCGGCGAGGTGAAGAGGCGACGATGAGGATCCGATTTTGGTACGGCATCGAGATACAACTCTCCGGAAGAGAAGAGTCTATTTGAGGTAGCACCGACGGGGTGCTAAGATTCGAGGGCGGTTGTGTGTTCCCGATGCGGACAGACTTCGCCACAGATTCGTGAGGCACACGGTGCTCGTTATTCGATTCATCCGGGTCGACTAAGATGTACCATGACCTCGTGCATGTATTGGTGGGATGGTTCAAGCAGGACGTGGCCGGTTTTGCCGATGTCCTAATTGTCGCAGTTAAGGTTGAGCACCGTAAGCCCGGTGGCTATTACAGTTATCGATATTCGGTGGAAGTGAGGTGGTCAACATGGACTTTATTACGTGGTTACCTCGCACCTGCAGGAGACATGATTCCATTTGAGTTATTGACGATTTAAATCAGCCCACTTTCTTCCATCAGACGACGCCAAATGAGGACTATGCCAAATTATATATTAGAGAGATTGTGAGATCGCACGAGTCCCTGTCGATTATATCGATAGAGAGCCCAGTTCATCGCTAACTTCGGAGGTCTTTCCGTAAGGGATTAGGGACACAGTGAGTCTCAAGATGTTTCATCCTCGACGGACGGACAAAGCCGAGCGCACTATCCGCACACTCGAGGATATGCCGCGCTTGTGTTATTGATTTCGGGGTAGGGAGGATCATTTACCTCTTGTGGAGTTTGCTTATAACAACGCCTACCATTCTAGTGTTCGACGGGCGCCATGAGGCCTTATACGGAGGAAGTGCAGTCACCGATAGGTTGGTTTGAAGTGGGAGAAGGCGCGACCGGGCCGATTTGGTTCAAGAAAGCGGTGGATAAGGTGAAGCTTATCCAGTGAGCGGTTATCGCACCAGTCGGCGTAAATCATACGCAGATCATCGGCGCCGACACTTAGAGTTCGAGGTTAATGATCGGGTCTTTCGAAAGTGTCACCCACGGCGGTGTGATGAGATTTGGGAGGAAAGGGAAACTCACCCAAGGTACATTGGGCGTATCGATTGTCCGGCGCGGGCAAGATTGCCTATGAGTTGGATCCGCCGTCCGATCTTGGCGACATACGCTTTTTCACGCGGTTCATGTTACGGAAATGCGTTGGAGATCCGTCAGAGTGCACCCGATTCAGGATATCCAGTGACAGAGGAGTTGTCGTATGAGGAGAGTCCCATAGCGATACTCGATCGTCAAGTTAGACGACTCGGACGAATGAGGTGGCTTCCACAAGGTTTTATGGCGAACGAGAATGCAGAGGAGATGACGCGGGAAGCGGATGATGATATGATGAAGAAATACCCACACTTATTCCCTATACCTCCGTGTAACCACCCTTTCCTACCGATTGGTGTTAATTTAGTTGATTATGCTTGAGTAATGTCAGGCTCGGGAGCATTCTTATTTGCAAAGGAATAGTTAAGAAGATATGTTTATATTGTGTTTTGTGTGTTAGAAGGAACATTCGACGAATGTTTCTGGGGAATGTTATACCCGTGGTTCGGCCGCGTGTGGCCGCGGCGAAATTAGAGAAACACGCTCGTGGCTCAGAGCCGCGCGCACGAGGCGGGGCCGCCGCGCGCGGGTGAAGTGGTGAGGCGCTGGTTCCAGTACATGGCCGGGAAATGTCGCGCGCCGAAAGATCCGGCGGTCCGCAGAGTGCAGCCGCCGGGAAGTGGCCGCGCCGAGGCGGGAAATTTGGGCGGAAAAACTTAGAAAATCTGATTTTTATTTTAAATGGGGCCATGGGAGGGTGACAAGTGTCCCCCCCATCTGATTTTCAGAATGCATGCAATATAATTGACCAAGGCTTGGTCACTTTTTCCATCTTTCATCTTTACTCTCTCTCTCTCTCTCTCTCCAAAGCTTGAGCTCCCCCTTCTCTCTAAAACCTCAAGAAGTGTTCTAGCCTAAGAAAATCTGAAAAGTTAAAGGCAAGAAGGAAGCTTGTGACTAGCTTAGAAGTGCTATTGTGGTGGTGTTCTTGGAGAAAAAGGCTAGCAAGGTGTTGGAATAAGTTTGGCTAAAACTTAAGGTAACATTTCTTCTCAGTAGTTGGTATTGGGTGTTGCATGTTTAATAGGAAGAACTTGTAGTTGGAAAAATGCACTTAGAGTAGCATGTAAGAAATGGGGTGTGATTATGAAAGAATTGGTTAGGGGATTTTATGAGCACGTCGCTGCCTAAATACTACATTAGACTTGTTGGGTTAGTTGTTGTAACTTGTGGGTTGAATTTTTACACACCAAAGTTTAGGTGTGTAATCCCCGTGTTGGTTGGTTGTTGAGCCTCAAACACGACATTTGAGCGTTAAAAATCGACCTTGGAAAAGGTGGCAATGTATGTAGAAACAAAGGAAACGCTGCCCAATTTTCCGTAGGAAATGGGTGACTTTAACTTGGAAAAATTATGCATTGTAATTAGAGCTTGATAAACGATTGTGGTCATTTTAGGTTGACATACTACGTGCGTAAATTGGACTTAGCTTGTGGATTGACCAAGAGGTATGTGGAGCTTTCCTATCTCTCGAGCATGATTAGTCAGACATGTAGTACGGAGACGACAAGATTTGGAAATCTTCGTTTGTTATAAGTATTTGATACTTGCTTCGTTTTAAAAGAAAAGTATAAAAATCCCTTGGACTTAAGGGAATGTGTTTTACTATTGTTTAACTCTAATGTAACGGCTTTATGGGGAGTTGGTTATATTAGTTTGTGAAAGTTTAATGGAGAAAGGTTTTGATGATTTGAACTTGTGGAAGGAAAATGGTTCTAAGGCATGAATTGCCTAAGGTTTTACAAGAAATGAAGTCACTTAATTTAGAAGCTTGAGATAGTTTTAAAAGGAAATGTGACTTGTTTGAAAAGAAATCGTAACTGATACTATGGGATTTTTATTTTTTTTGTATAAAAAGGAGTTATTTCTTAAAAGGTTAGAGGTACATGATACTTGGGTTAAACATTTCGTTTTGGAAAATGCTTTTGGAACACTACTAAACATCTCAAAGAGGTCGGACAGGGGTTACAGGTCCGAACAAATCAGGCGCACGGACAGAAAAGACCAAGGCTGCAAAGTCAATACGAACCGATCCCCCCCCCCCCAAAACTCACAAATTTTCTTTGAGCGCAGGTTTCTTCATATTAGCGGAGGCGGAATGAACGCAACAGAAGCAGAAAGGGGACATCGACGATCAACAATCAAAGTTCAAAATGCACAACAAAGAGCATGTATTCCACGTGAGCAGCAACAATACGTCTACGCAACGACGTCATCAGCATCAATACGTCCAGGCAACGACGTTAGCAGCAACACGTCCAGGCAACGACGTCATCAGCATCGCGTCTACGCAACAACGCCAAAGAAGAACATCGCCCGTGCAACGACGCCATCAAGATCGCGCCCGTGAAACGACGTTATCGCGAATACGCCCGTGCAACGACGCCAACAAAGATCACGCCTACGCAACGACGCCAAAGAAGAATACGCCCGTGCAACGACTACGCCAAGATCGCGGTTCACGCAACGACGCCAAAGAAGAATATGTCCAGTGCAACGACGCGACGATTATGTCAAGGCAACCAGATCATCAAGATTGCGCTTCACGCAACGACGCCAAAGAACAACACGCCCAGTAACGACGCCATCAAGATCGCGCTTCACGCAACGATGCCACCAAAGAATACGCCCAAGCAACGACTTTACAAGACTATGTCAAGGCAACGACATCATCGCGATTGCGCTTCACGCAACGATGCCAAAGAACAACACGCCCAGTGCAACGACGCCATCAAGATCGTGATCTACGCAACAACGCCGCCAAGAAGAATACGTCCAGGCAACGACGTTATCAGCACTATGTCAAGGCAACGACATCATCAGCATTGCGTCTACGCAACGACGCCAGCAGCAACACGTCCAGGCAACGACGTCATCAGCATCGCGTCTACGCAACGACGCCAGCATCAATACGTCCAGGCAACGACGTTATCAGCAATACGTCTACGCAACGACGCCAGTAACAACACGTCCAGACAACGACGTTATCAACATTATGTCAAGGCAACGACATCATCAGCATTGTGTCTACGCAACGACGCCAGCAACAACACGTCCAGGCAACGACGTTATCAACATTATGTCCAAGCAATGACGTTGGCAGCATTATGTCCAGCAATGACGCCATCAAGATCGCTCACGCAACGACGCCAAGAAGATTAAGGCTCACGCAACGACGCCAATAACAATACATCCAGGCAACGACGTTATCAACACAACAAGTCCAAAGACGACGCCATGCCCAAAACGTCGTCATCGGCATATCACATCTACGCAAGGACAATTCATCTACTCTCAAAAATTGCATTTCTTATTCATGCTTTATTACTCCTGTTGACACCCAATTTTGTCCCATCTTTACTGAACATTTCATTTAGATCGTCCTTTTATCTCCAATTAATTTTACTATGCTTCTCAGTCTTGAAAATCGTCAAAAAATAAGTAGTTTTAATATTCTTCACTAATTATCACATAATTTTACAATATCGAGTATTACATTTTTTTTTATATATATTAAAATATAAGCAAAACAATTTTAATATCTCGTCGTCAGTATTGATGATCGATTTTCTCTTTAATATGTTCTTCAATTACTAAATTAATCATTTTTATGAATATTATATTCAAAATTAAATACATATATTAAATCTTTTGTATCGTGTTTTATGCGTGCGCATTTTTAAATTAATTATGTCGAAGAAGGTGTTTTAATTAATTAGGAGAATTGGATTAGTTACCAATTAATTCATCATTTGAGTCAATTAGTTTCCCAACTTTTTAAACCCCATTTCAGCCCAATTCCCACATTAATAAACAGCCCAATCCCGCGACCCGTGGCCCAAGACCATTTTTATCTCCTTAGCCCATAAAATCCCCAACCCATTTTTTTCCGTCCAGCCCAACTGATAATCAGCAGCCCATACCCCCAAATTTTCCCAACGAAATCAGCCCACACCCTTTAATTCTCTTTAACCCCTCTCCCCAACATACCCCTAAAAAAAAAATCTGAAGAACCCTTCATCCGCCATTTCTCTCACACACGCCCCTTTACCCACTAGACAAACCCCATCTCCACCACACCTGACGGACCATAGGACAAGCCACACCACCGTCGCCCTTCACCGTCACCCTCACACCTCGACCCACCGGTTAAACCACGCCCCCGATGCATTGTCACACATCACTTTCTGCCCCTCACGCTACCGATTGCAGAGCTTTGATAGCTCACGCAGAGGTCGATTTAGACCTCAAAAGAGAACAACGCCAAGCACCTCTGGCCCTATGCTCACTCACACTAATATCCGCCCAACAACTCAAATCTCAGAGTTTTCTCATTTTCTTTCCAATTGGAATTTCAAATTGAAACCCCTCAATATCTTGGCTATAAATACGACCTCTCTGGGTTGTGTTTGGGACCCCCCTTTTTCTGAACAAAAAAATCGATTCTTTACTCCTAAAAACATATCTTAAAAATCCCTTTTTTTTCTAGTATTGATTCAAAAAAAAAAAAAAAACGAAAAACACTAAATCTTTCATCGTTTCAAGATATACGATACTCCGAAATGAATCGACGAGTCGAGATGATGTTTTGTTCGTCACTCGGAGAAGGTAACCCCTTCCCCTTTTAATTTCCAGTTTAAATATGCTTGATGTAATCTGTATTTGTTTGTTGATATGTCTATAATTGTTATTTGAACCTTTTAAATTAATTTTGAACACATTTGGTTAAGTTAGATGTTTACTCGTGTTTAACTAGTGTGACCATTAAACGTGATTAGATGTGGTTTACATTTATTTAGCTAAAATCAGGCAAGATTATTGATTGATTATGATTATTAAGTTTAAATGCTAGCATATCCGATCCGTGATTATAACCAGTAAGCACGATTAAGCTACTGTTGGGTGTTTGGTGTGATATATCCAGCATGTTTATCGACTTAACCGTGTGTTTTCCCTTGTCTGTCTGAGTATCAAATGTATCCACAGCAGCATGTAACACATTCTAAGTTATTTTGTTGCTTATATATCTGTGAGGTGATTTAAATGTCATTTGTGTCAACATTCTTACACCTATTTGAACTAGCCTGACATGTTAAAATTATAGTTACATTCTGTTTTTAACTTACTGTCATTGACATGTAGTAAGCATGTAAGTACTGGTTTGAGTCAGTTATAGGGTGCTTGTTTAACATGTTGTGAATTATCTCATGAGATATTCATGTCCCAAAGTCCTATTTTTGAGCTTACGTAGTTTCCTATGTGTGTTGATATTGACTTATTACAAGATGCATTGCCTCTATTTTGATGATCAATTATAGGATAAACATGTATGGGGATAACTTGTTGTTGAAACTGCCTAAGTGGATAAATTTAGTGAATGACTTGAATTAGTCTCATCTTTTAAGAAAAACCAGAAAGTATTTTGCTTCATATCATGATACATATATTTCCAAGCTGTCTACTTGTGAATACATGTTTGTGTTTTAGCTTTGTGGATTTGTTTACGAAAGCACATTTCTTAGTATATCTGTTTTATTTTAGTGGTTAAGTATATGTTATATGAGAAATTGTTCGGATTCATGTCCCTGATGTCCAGTCCCCATGATAAATGCTCAAAGTGTTATAAGATCTAGACCAATCTCCCTACTCCCTTGCAGCTTGGTGGGTGAACTCTGGGCCAAAGTCTTAAGATTCCCTCTTATTGTTACCTTTGTTTGAAAGTATGTAACCTCTGTCTGGAGTGAATGAGATTGCTAGCATGAAATCTAAAATACGATTTTGTTTATGTACAAACTGGACTCTGTCTTTCTAAGTTCATAATAAAAATGTGATACTTTGATGTCCTGAAGCATGCTGCTTGTTCCTAACAAGTTTGTTCTCTCCCTTTACGTGATAAGTCATCTACCTGCTTTGTTATCTATGATTTTTATTTATCTTAAATGCTTGCCATGCCTATGTGTTAACCGGATCTATAATATATGTTGGACTGACCTATTTCTTTTAAATTTGAAAAATCATATTTTTGGGTCTGCTTTGTATTTTCTTTTATTGTGTATATGAAGAGGCCTATTTATTTATTTTATTTTTTTTCAACTATTAGACGACGGTATATGCATGTTTTTTCTTTATTTTGTATCAAGTTTGTAGTCATTTATTTGGGATTTGCTTATATCCTTGTCTGTTATTCTCTGTTACCGAGACCAATTTGTGTTTTTTACCTGTTTGGGCTTACCCTTCCCCCCTTTGAGAAATCTGAACTAACTGCTTGGGCCCATTTTTATGTCTTTAAAAGAAAAACTGAAACTCACATATATTGGGCCTGTTTTTGACGTGTTCTATTAGGCTGTCCGTTTATAATTAGGATATTATATGCCTGCTTATTCTGTAAACAGTCCAACTGAGATAATTTGTGTGTGTTTAAATTTCATATCAAATGCTAGTTTATTAACGATGAAGTTTAAATATTTTTCTAATCATTTTATTTTCTTTTGCTTGCATGAAACACATCGGGAGGAACAAAGAGTCTCATGATGAGACTCATCATAACTTTGTCAAGTGAAGACCCGCGTCCAACACGTTGCATCTTCCTGTTTCGGAATTCCTAAACAAAATAGGGCGGGATGACATCGTCACTCGCTTTAGCCGCTTTAATTCTTTATATTTGTCGTCTTGTCACTTTATTATGTAACCCTGTATAATTATTAAAATGCTTAGAATAGTTAGACCTAGAATTATTAAGGGTGGGTAGCTAAATAATAAAATGTGTCGCTAGTTTAATCTATCTTTAGGCCGTTATGCATTTTCAAAACTTTTTCAAAATAACTTAGTCTTTTCATTGATATTATAGGAATAAATGAGTTCCTAATTCTTATTAAACTTCATAAAATGACAAAATCTATTTTTCTACAACAAAGATCTATTTTTCTTATTATCAAGTGCAAAAGAGGAAAATTCTTCTACCCATTTGTATACCCTTTACAAAGATTAAAATTTACATATGATACGTACTTTTAGTAAATCATTTTTTTATTATTTTGCATTTTTATGATAAACCTCTTTAGAATATTTTCCTTGCATTTTACAAATAAATTTCATACAATTCTATGGAAAATATACATACTTACATATCTTTTTAAATAATTGTTTGTAAACATATTTTTAACCCATGTCCTCCTAAATATACATTTTTTAAAATAATACTAACCTAAGTTTGAACGGATAACCGCAAGTTAGCGGATCCTTTAGGATGCCTAACCCCTTCCCTTTAGGATAATAAAGAACCATTACCTAGAATCTCACATAGCTTTCGCAGACCTTTAAAATGGAGATCATTCGTAGTATTTTATGCTACATTTTTAGTGTCCTAATTCACTATAATAATTAGGTGGCGACTCCTTTAAATGCATTTTAGGAATCCAACCATGCGCAGCAGTAATCCCGTTTCCGACTCCGGTTTAAAATAGGGCGTTACAACTCCGTCTTAGCAATTATGCACTAACTCTTTCTTGAGCTTTAGTCTACAGGGGAAGTTGCAGCAAGAACAACATATCCGCATTCACAACCGCAACGCGTCTGCGCAAGGGCGAAATCACAGCATTTGCGGCAGACATCACATTTTCGCAGGATAGCATTTTTATACTCAAACAGTTACATTGCTTATAAATTCATGCGTTATCATTTGCCTTAACAGTTATGCACTAACCGTTTGTTTAAGTCTTAGCATACCGGAACAGGAGTACAACGTGGAACTACCTCTTACGGCGAACCGAAGCAATTTGTACCTCGAATGTCGATCCGCTCTCCTCCAGCATCCTGCAACGCCAATGACCCCAGTGTCATCATAATTCGACACTGAGACAAATTTTAAATCTGCTTCCGCTTTGGTTTTAATTTTCTAGCGTCACAAAACCCAGTGTCATCATAACTCGACAATGGGACAAATTTTGAGTCCGCGTTAGCCCGCCTTGATGTTTTGACCATGGTAGCCCAGTGTCGTCATAACTCGACACTGGGACAATTTTGAATTTTGCGTCAGATTTGCCCAATTTTTTTTTTTCTTCTGAAGACCGAGACAAAATTGGCTTTGAGTCAACGTCTTTGTCCGAAGATTCTTCCATCATCTCCATACAAAGAGGGACAAGTTGTTGACACCCAATTTTGACCCTCTCGCCCGACCGTTAACTACAAAATTACACCAATTTTCAACAATAATTTTAACAATTTTATAATAATAAAATGCAGCGATAAAACATTAATACATGCATAATAAACAATTTAATAATGGCACCGCATTTTACGTAGAGTACTAAGCACACCTTGAGTCTCACGCCCGCATTCGTCGTTCTAATAACAAGCAATTTCATTAATATTATTCGTAATTTAAGCCCTATTTTCCATTAATTGAAACTCGAATAATCCTTAACGATAAATAAATAAATAAATAAATACATAAAATGAATAATTTAGCAATGACGTCGTGTTAAAAAGAATATTCGCATTTTTTACTAAAAGCAAGGCAATTTCGTAATTTGTAATTTAAATTAATTTCAATCTAATACATGCATTTTAATAGCGTCGCATTTATAAAAGCATTAAACAGTCCATAAATATCATATTTGTATTTAGCATTTAAATAATTTAATAATAATCTAAACCCCGTTCAGTTTTAATTTAACTTCGCGAAATACGCATAATAAATAAGTTTTAATAACGGCATCGCATTATAAATATTAGCCCTAATTAAATAGCACGCCCGTATTTATTTTTGTAATAATTTAGATTAATAGAGCACCTAAATAATTTAGTCACAATTTGAATTTCTAATTTACCACTAATTAAAACTCTACCTAAAACTTACCACACCCACAGCCCATAAACCCTTCAGCCCAACCGAAATTCCCCATTTCTCCACCCAACTCACACCCGTGGCCCAAGACCCCATCTTATCTCCTTAGCCCATAAACCCTCCACCCATATTTCCTATCTCCATCGTCCCAAACCGTAACACCCATCCCCTAAACCTAAAACTCAACTTGCAAGATCAACTCCCATCACCGACAACATCCATACCTAAACCTGCGAAATCTGAACCCCATCAACTCCCATCTACCATGAACCACCCTCATCTCACCCATACCCTGCATCTCCCTAAAATCCGCGATTTGAACCAACAAATCGTCCAAAATCAGACCTCTAACAGCTTTTATTTTCGAATTCAAACCCAATATTTCACTTATAAAAGACCCCCTTTGTTCTTCATTGGAGGGGACCGAAAGTTTGAATTGATCTTGCATATCATCTATTCGTTCTTCGTTTTAGAATTCTTGCGTTTAAGCTTTGTTTTCTTCATTCGCACCCACATACATATTCTTCGAGTAGAATCGACGGTCGAACGCGCTCGATTCACGCCAAGTTAAGGTAACCTACTTTCTTTCTAATAATCTTGCTATTTAAATTCACAAGTATGCAATCTGTATGATATGTTTGTGTGCTTATTAAACGTATCTTAGTTCAAATTAATTATTGTTTGAGCTCGTTAAATTGGTTATTAATCATGGTCAGTTAGTTTAAGTTTTGTTTATGTATTAGGTTCATTGTTGAACCTATATAATTGAAACTTGTCTGTTGTTTATGGTTATTAATTTAGAACCAGTTGGCTGAATAAACTAATAAATGTGTCGCTGTAATAGTCCAAGAAATATGTTTAGCCCTTTGAAGAAGTTGTGTTTAGTCAATGAGTACTCTTTTGTGTTTGCAGTGTCATTCAACATTGTTTTGAAGCCCAAAATAAGATGTTAAAGTGTTGTGGTGTAACGATTAGTCCATGTTTAAACTAAAATGACATGTTGATATTTGTTGAGTAGTCTATTGATATGTTTAATCTAGGTAACCCGATTTAGTAAGAAAATGCTGGATAAAGTCACTTAATAATCTTTCAATTGATGTGTGTCTTTGTTTTGATATAGAATACTTTCATACTCATCCTAAGGCCCCCTCCCCCCAATTGACTTAAAGGTGGAAGATTTGTTTTAACTTTAACAAGTTCTGTGTATTTAATATTTAGATGAATATGATATTTGGTTTGGATATCTAAATGCTCTCTGTCTTGAAAATGAACATAGATATTGGTTGTTTTACTCGTTGTAATGAAGATATAGGCCGAACATGATATGAAATGACTTTAGAACGACTTAGAAGAAGCCTATGAATTCTAGGTCAGTTAAGCAGGCTGTTACACCTAAATTTTGAAACTGTGGTGCATTTAAAAGACCATTTTTTGGGACTGGTTTTGGCCCCTTTTTGGCTACTGATTTCAACCATTTTCTGGACTGATTTTGGGCCATTTTTCTACTGATTTTTTGGCCCTTTTCTGTCGGACTGGTTTTTGCCATTTTGCTGCTGATTTTGGATTATTTTGCTACTGATTTTTGGCCCATTTCTGTGGGACTGATTTTTGCCATTTTGCTGCTGGTTTTGGATTATTTTGCTACTGATTTTTGGCCCTTTCTGGATCGATTTCAATCGTCATTTGACCGATTTTGGCCTATTTTAGGCTGGTTTTGGGCCGCTGCATGATTTTGGCCTCGCTTTATTGCTTTTTGGCCGCTTAGGTCGTTGTTCTACCGCTTGTTGCTGGTTTTTCTGGCTATTCCCGGACTGGTTTGTGGCTATTTTTTTTAGACTGATTTTCTGGTTACTTTGTCACTAAGTTTTGACTATTTATCTATTATTTGGCGAAGTTTATAACATATACTAATCCTTTTCTTTTTCTTTCTTTTACATGACTTGCATCAGGAGCGACGAAGAGTCTCATACGAGACTCATCATGACTTTGTCAAGCAAAGGATTTACATCCACACTTCTCACATTCTTCGGTCTCGGAACCTTAAAATAAATAGGGCGGAATAATATCTTCACCTGCCCTAGTCATTTTATCTCCTTTCTTTAACTCCGTCACTTTACTTTTATTTGTATTTTTGTTACCTAACCTTATACAATTATTGAAAATGCTTAGAATAGTTAGCCCTAGAACTATTAAGGGCGGGTAGTTAAATAATAAAATGTGTCGCTAGTTTAATCTATCTTTAGGCCGTTATGCATTTTCAAAACTTTTTTTTAAAATAACTTAGCCTTTTCATTGATATTATAGAAATAAATGAGTTCCAAATTCTTATTAAAAATAACAAATCTTTTTTATAACAAAGATCTATTTTCTTATTACCAGGTGCAAAAGAGGAAAATCTTTCTACCCATTTGTATACCCTTTATAAAGATTAAAATTTACATATAATACGTACTTTTAGTAAACCATCTTTTATTATCTTGCATTTTTTATGATAAACCTCATGCAATTGCTTTGTTCAAATAGAATATTTTTCTTGCATTTTTACAAATAAACTTCATGCAATTCCATGGAAACTATATATACATACATATCTTTTAAATAATTATTTGCAAACATCTTTTTAACTCATGTTCTCCTAAATATGCATTTTAAATAATTAACCCTAGGTTTGAACGGACAACCGCAAGTTAGTGGATCATTTAGGGTGCCTAACCCCTTCCCTTTAGGATAATAAAGAACCCTTACCCGGAATCTCACATAAGTTTTGCAGATCATAAAAAAGGAGTTAGTGTTGACTTTAACCTAGTTGACATTTAGGTGTCGTAGTTCACCCAAACTAATTAGGTGGCGACTCCGCGAACCCTTTAGCATTTAGCACTTAGCACCTTTTACTTTTAAACTTTAGCATTTAGCACCTTAACATTTTAGCACTCTTTAGCATTTTAGCACTTTTTTTTTATTTTCTAACCTTCTTATTTAAGCAGGAGATTTTTTTTTTTTAAAATGTCGCGGTCGAAAAAGGGCGTGACACCGGTCATATGGATACCCATGTGTACAATTTTATTTTTGTATGGCACTATCCCGTCATTAAATTTGTTAGTCCGTTAAAGAGAAGGGTATTTGCGGTCTCTTCGATTGCCGGCAAGGACATATTTAATTAATATAAAAAACAAACGAAGGGTATATGTGATCTATTTCGAATAGTTCGGAATAATTTTGACCCTTTTCGAATTTAAAATAAAATAGAAATGGTATAAGTGATCTATTATTTTGTGAGAGATGACTCTTTGTGGGCATCAGAGTATATGTGATAAATCCTTTGTGAGGGATGACTCCTTGTGGGCATCAGGCACTGTGCCTCCCACCTAGTGGCCCGCTGAGTACCATGATTTACCTTCCTCCACTAATCTCTGTCGGGTCGGAGGGGTAGGGGCCTGTGGGCGAGGGATTTCGCCTTTTGCTCCCAAGAAATGGTTTAAAAGGCTACAATTGATGAAGAGTTCAGAGGGGGCCCATTTTTTGTACTACATAATCTGAAAGTTCCGGTAAAGAAAGCTATGTGGCCCACATTTTACTTTAGAGATGATACAACAACAACATACCCAGTGAAATCTCACAATGTGGGGTCTGGGATGGTAGAGTAGGTAGAACGACTGTTTCCGAGAAACCCTCGACTCAAGACAAAGCACAAGCCTAAGAAAGTAAGAAAAAACAAAGTGAGTAATTCATGATAACGAATTATGAAAAGAAAAAGAAGCAAAATGATGCAATAAATAATGCAAGTAAATAAGACAAACAAAACACACATAGCATCATAAATCAAACGGCTAGTGACTATAAGACAATATTGTGCCTACTAGTATGATAGGCTATGGGAGCCTATAATAATATTATTACAACTACGCGTTTGTAAGCATAGACAAGACTGTGCTAAGCTACCTACTACCCTTCTACCCTAATACGTGTCCTCCATAACCCCTATCTAAGGTCATGTCCTCAGTGAGTTGCACTTGCGCCATGTTCCGTCTAATCACCTCTCCCCAATACTTCCCCGACTTACCTCTACCCCTCATGTACCCGTTCATAGCCAACCTCTCACACCTCCGCACTGGGATATTTGTGTCTCTCCTCTGTACATGCTCAAATCATCTCAGTATCACTTTCCGCATCTTATCCTCCACCGAGGTCACTCTCACTCTGTCTCGGATATCATAATTTATAATTCTATCCCTTTTTATATGCCCCGCCCATCCATCTTAACATCCTTATCTCCACAACTTTCATCTTTTGGGTGTGCGAAGTCTTGACCGGCCAACACTCCACCCCATACAACATAGTCGGACTAATCACCACCATATAGAACTTGCCTTTAAGTTTTGGTGGCACCTTTTTATCACACAAGACTCCAGATGCGAGCCTCCATTTCATTCACCCTACCCCAATACGATGTGTGACATCATCATCAATCTCTCAATTCCCTTGGATAATAGACTCAATGTACTTAAAGCTCTATTTCTTTGAAATGACCTGAGTACCAAGTCTTACCTCCACGACTGTGTTACACCTCGTAAGTTAAGACGATAATTAAGAACGTCATTAAGAAATAAGATTCGGATATTAGATATAAAGTATAGTAATACAAGCTAATTCGGAAGTTGGTATTCAAATGATGTGAATCCGGAAATTTTTTGGTTACTACGTGTGTGACATGGGAATTTAAAATGATAGTTATATGTATTCCCGCTATGAACTAGCTATGTAAGTTACAACGACGAGGATACGAGTTCTTATGAGTTTTTCAAGATTTAAAAGAATTGAGACATAAGATTAATTATTTGTGAGAAGTGGACCAAAGTGTAGAAAACAAATTTCAGATTTTAAGAGTTCAAGAAAACCCTTTTATCTTCTATCTCACTTCACTTGACAAGGGTTTCCACATGCTACACATGTATGTGGATGAAGTTTGGGCTGAACAGCCCGTCACGTGTCTAAGGATGTATTAATCCCTTTAATATAGAACTTTGTCTGGTATGACTGCTAGCTAGCTCTCCCCAGTTTTCCTTCTTGAATGCCTCTCCCCAGTTTTCCTTCTTGAATGCCTCTCCCTGTCCTATAATGGAGACAAGTACACCAACTTAAACTTTCTTTTCCTTATTTGTATTCATGTCTTACTTGTTGCTTTTTTTGAGTCTTGCTTGTTGCTATTCTGATAATGTAAATAATTTTATTAATGATGATTGATGGGAGAAATCTGGTAGACAAACACTTGTATACCAAAAAGAAGAGAACCTACACCAAGATATGTTTCTCTACAAAAGAAAAACCGGTCGTCTATACACATAGGCACCTTGTTTGTACCCCAAACTAATCATCTTATTTGTATTCATGTGTTGCTTGTTGCTTATGTATTTTATTATTATTATTATTATTATTGTTATTATTTATGTTTTGATGCATCATTTCACTTCTTGTGGCCAATGATGCACTTGATTTCATTGGACTAACAGGTTGGAGCAAAAGATCAGCAGCGATTCCAAGCATCTTATGCAATTTTGCTGAAGGCCCGCTTGACTGCACTAAAGAAGAGAGAGAGGAAGGACAAGAGGAAGGCTGCTGATTCTGACAAAAAGATAGAGAATTCAAAAAAGAAATCTGCTGCTCCCAAGGCCTCTGCATGAACTTTAGTCCTTTGGTTTATTCCCCCATTTTGTTTCTAGGATAGAGTTGTAGGACTTGACCTCTATTTGGGGTGACAAGTCTGAAACTGCATTACAACTCCAACTGCATATAATGAGGAAAGGAGGTGTTTGTTTCACTTCTAAATTAGTCAAACTTTGTGAAGAGCTTGTTGCCATTATGGAACATTTGATGAAGTTCTGCCATAATCTTGATTTTTAATTCCTGGAAAAGTAGAGTGGACCAGATTGGATTAATCAATTGCAGGTTGCAGCAAACATACTTTTGGTTGATGGAACTTAAAATGAGATTTTGTGTTTTTTTTCTCTCAGCAAGATTCTTTTCCAGACTGTTCCAAACCAGTCTTGAAATAGGCACATTATTTGGTGGGGTTTCTTTTAATCTTGACTGAGACTTTTTGGTTTTAGTGGGTGCCTATTACATTTAGTCCTTTGCATGTTTGAATTAAGAGATTAGTATTGATGTCTGGTAGGTAATATATTTGAGATCTCAAGCATTCTGTTATTAAGAGTTTATTTCACAAAATCACCATGTAGAACCACCAAAATTGCTGAAGGACAAGCCACATAATATGGGCGTCTTCAATTTTGTTGGGGATAAAATTACGGATTATTCTGTAAATGTTTGGGCTACCAAGAAAAATGAAACAGTCGAACTCAAGTATTAACTTCCTTTTATTAGATTGACAATCTTTTTAACATGTAGTCAGTATCTAAACATTTCAATTGAACATCTGAGTGAAAATACATCAATTATTCTCCTAACAAGAGGTATTATTCCCAGTCTCTATACCAAGTTGGTGACAATACTCAGTGTAATAGTCAATCCTTCTATCAACAGCCGGAGGATTACCACCATCACACTCAAGTGGGTCATAAATGGCTCGAATCGTCGCCCCGAAACCTAGGCCAGAAGTTACGAGAGAGTGGCAAGTGTTCATCCAGTACCACAAGGCTGTCTTGAATGATATAATGTTATCTCTAGCCACGATATCGGGGTCGTTTAGGCCATCAAATCCGATGTCTTTTCCGGCAGGTCCATAGTTGAAGTTCCATGATAGTTGGATAGGTCCTCGGCCGTAATATTTCTTGCCAGAGACGCAAGGGTACTCTGTGCTTTGGTCATCGCAGTAGTTCCTAGATGGACCATTTATCTCACTTATGTAGCACATGTCTGTATAAAAAATAAAATTTCTATCTTGTTAGTTTTTTTTTTTTTTTTTTTTTTTGTTAACGGCGAACTCGCACCGCTACTCTTTCGAGTGCGCAGTAAACCCCGATCGACGCAAAGAGTCGCAAACCACGCCAATATGTAAACCACACTTGGCAAGCCATGTGTGACAGGTTCAACCAAGAAGGTTTATGCAGGGGATCGAACTCGTGACCTTGCGGGTGTTTGGTCGGTGTGATTTTCTTATTTATTTTCTAGTGTTTGATAAGTGTGATTTTCTTATTTATTTTCTAGTGTTTGATAAGTAAATAAAAATATTATCCCAAGAGCATTTGTTTATAATTTAGACAAATAGTACAACAACAAACAACAACAACAACAACAACAACATACTCAATAAAATCTCACCACGTGGGGTCTGAGGAGGGTAGAGTGACCTTACCTCTACCTTGGTAGGTAGAGCGGCTGTTTTCGGGAGACAAATAGTAGAAGGACGAAAATGTGTGTGTTTTGTTTGGTCAAAGGTGGCCAGCAAAGTGGGGTGAATGGAGTCCGAGGTAGGGTAGACAATCAACATGGAAAAAGTGAAATTTATTTTTCCTACTTAAGAAAAAATATTTTTCTGATATTTAAAGGAAATTAAAGCAGACTTACGGCCAGTCTCATGAGTGACATGAGCAAAGAAAGCGGCAATCTCACTCTTTGTATCATTAGAAGAACCTGTAAGAATTATTTAGAAATGGTAAATCTTTCTTAATTTTTATTCATCCAAATGGTAACAATATATACACTAAGTAACAATTAATAGGAAGATTAAGTCTTCCCTAAAATCCTCCTCCCTATCCCATAATATATTCCTATATTAATACTACTCTATTTAATACATAATACTATTTACCAAATGACTATAAGGAACCAACGACTCTCTCTTCTTAAACAACCTATATCCTCCAAGATTCTACATAATTATATTATTAATTGTAATTAATAATAAATATTCTAACACTTCGCAATGGTTTATGAGGGCGAACGTCGAGATCGTCCCAAATTCTTCAAATAAGATCGTAAGCCCTTTTGTGAAGATATCTGCAATCTGATGTCGCGTCGGGACATGTAACACTCGCACCTGTCCGCGAGCCACCTTTTCACGGACAAAATGAATATCTAACTCAATATGCTTAGTGCGTTGATGATGGATTGGATTTCCAGAGAGATAAATCGCACTAATGTTATCACAGTATACCATAGTGGCTGTCGGAATAAGACAATGAAGCTCAAGTAAAAGATTCTGAATCCAGCATGAGTCAGACACAACATTGGCTACCGCGACAGATTCGCCTTCAAAGATCGAACGTGATACGGTGGCTTGCCTTTGGAGGACCATGATATTAAATTATCACCGGCGAAGACGCAATAGCCGGAGCGAGCGCCCGTGTCGACATCCTACCCAATCTGCGATCCGTAGGTGACAAGCTTGGTCATGGAAGCGGTACAGATGCAATCCATAATTCGTAGTACCGAATATATCGCATAACGCGTTTGAGTGCACGATATGTTCTTCCATCGATTGTCGTGAACAAACACACTTATCAGATCGCATATGTAATATCCGCCCGTGAATGTGAGATATTGCAAAGCTCCTGCCAAGCTGCGATACAATGTCGGATTGGCAAAAGGACTACTGGATATGGCACTCAATTTTGACTTGGTATCTACTGGAGTTGCAGAAGGTTTGCAAGATGACATTCCAGTCCGTTCTACGATCTCTGATGCATACTTCTTCTGGGAAAGAAATAAACCACCTGCATGACGTGTCACCGCAATTCCTAGAAAGTAGTGAAGTGGACCAAGATCCTTCATAGCAAATTCGGAACTCAGCTGGGTCATGATATTCTTGTGAAGAGAGTCTGAAGAGGCTGTTAGGATAATATCATCTACATATAAGAGAATATAAGCAGTATGATTACCATGTTGATAAATAAATAGTGAATTATCCGAACGGCTGTTTGAGAAACCCATGTTGAACACAAAATCTGCAAACCGCCAGTACTAAGTCCCGAGCCTGTTTGAGGCCATATAATGATTTTTTAAGTAAACACACATGATTGAGATATCGAGAATCTCTGTACCCCAATGGTTGGTGCATGTATACAGTCTCACTCAAGTGTCCATGTAAGAAGGCATTCTTGACATCCAATTGATGAAGTAACCATCCTTTTGAGAGGGCTAGACTGAGAACAATTCTGATGGTTGCTGGCTTAACCACTGGGCTGAATGTCTCGCCGCAATCTAATCCCACCATTTGAGTCTTGCCATCACCTACAAGTCGGGCCTTATGCCGCTCAAAAGAACCATCAGATTTTTCTTTATGGCTAAAAATCCACATAGAACGAATTATATTAGCATTAGATGGACGAGGTACTAATTCCCATGTCCTATTTTTAATTAGAGCATGATATTCATCATCCATGACCATTTTCCAATTAGGATCTTTTAGAGCGCATACGTGGTTACGCGCAAAGTGATTTGAGACTTGAGTGTGTAGATCAGATTTGGCATCGGGTTTTGTAATTCCATATTGACTACGTGATCGTCGGCGTTTAGTGGGCGATGGACTGACGCCATCGTCGGGAGTGAGACAGTGAACGCCATCGCCAGATTATTGCTATTTTCTCCACCGTCAGACCGGGCCGACGAGTAGTTTGTGTGTAGTTGGGCTGGATTTGGAGGTCGCCCAACCGCGGCAGCGTGTGAGGTATGGGGTTCGTGCACTGGGCCTTGGAACTGATGGCCCGGGCCATTGGAATGTATTTTCCAGCCGCCGGACATCGGCCTCGTCCATGGGTCCAATGCGCTTGTCCAGCATTTTTGCAGTCCCGGGATGTGGAAAAAATGAGTTAGATACGGGAGCCTATCATCATCCAAAAAATCATAAGTATTTGTCCCTGTGTCATGTATCTTGGCAAAGGGAAATTGTGACTCATCAAAAATTACATGACGACATATAATCATACGTTTGGAAGAAATGTCATAACACATGTAACCACGGTGATTCGTAGGATATCCCAAGAAGACACATGGAGTAGACCGGGGTTGAAGTTTTGTGATTGTGGTGGATGGAAACATAGGGTAGCAAAGACAATCAAATACTCTCAAATGATGATATGAGGGCTCTCGTAAGTAAAGTATTTTTAGTGGAGCTTGGTAAGACATGTTTTTATGGGGAAGGATATTCAACATGTAGGTTGCCATTTGAAGCGCATGATGCCAAAAAATGGGGGGTATAGAAACATGAGCAAGGGATGTTCTCACAATATTGTTTATGGTTCTAATTTTGCGTTCCGCCTTCTCATTCTGTGAAGAGGTGTGAGGACAGGATAAACGAAATTGTAAACCATTTGTTTTGAAAAAATTCCAAAACTGATTATTGTCAAACTCCCTCCCATTGTCACATTGAATACTTTTAATCTCCCGTTCAAAATGAGTTCGGATAAATGCTCTAAAGTTTAGGAAAGTGAAAAACACTTGTGATTTTTTTGACAAAGAGAATGTCCACAAATAATTAGAGTAGTCATCAAGAAACAGTAAATAGTATCTATGACCTGAGGAACTCAAAACAGTTGATGTCCAAATATCACAATGTAAAATATCAAACGACATAGTAGTGCATGAAGTAGAAGAAGTAAATGGCAACCTAACATGTTTACCAAGGGCACAAGCATGACACTTATTCAAAACATGAGTTTGAGTACATGAAATAAAATTGTTTTGTTTAAGAGAGGCCAAAATGGACTCCCCCGGATGTCCCAATCGTTCATGCCATAGTGATGGAGCCAATGCTGCAAAAGTGAAAGGCACTTTAGACTGTGGATTTAGTAAACTTATTGGATAGAGCTCCCCCTTGCTATCACATCTCATGAGAAGCTTCCCCGTCTGAAAGTCATGTACGGAAAAACGAAATGGGTCAAATTTAACAGAAACCCAATTATCACTAGTAAACTTCCTAACAGAAACCAAATTTTTTATTAATTTGGGAGCATGCATGACATTATTTAAAACCAGTGGCGGATGTGGTGGTGACAGTGTGTTCGACCCATAACCTTTTATTGGAATTGCATGGCCATTTCCGACAATAATACCATTTTCTTTGCTCAAATTAAAATAGGGTGAGAGTGTACCTTGGGACACCGCTATACGCGACGTTGCACGAGTCCTTATACCAATTAGAATCCGGTGGATTGAGTTCAAGAGTGCATAGCCGCTCAATATCCGTAGGATGGGTCATGGTTGAACGGGTTTGCCATTGGGCCGGAGGAGGCCCAAAATCGCCGTCACTGAAACATTTCGATGAATTGGCCTCGGGCCTCTCTGAAATCGTGGATGCCCTCTCGCCGAAATAGTTGGCCGCATCGCCATCGGGCTCGCTGGTTTGCTCGCCCACCTCGCTCCCGGCCGCTGCCAGCCGCTGCCGCTGCTATCGGGCCGCCACCGGGCCTTCCGCGGCCGCTCTGCCCGGTGGTTGCCGCCGCGAGCCACCGCGCAGTTGCCGTGCCGCCATAGCCACCGCCGGAGTTGGTGTTGCCGCCATTTCCGCCACCACCGGAATTCCGGTGACCCCCACCTTTATTATTTCCGCGATTTCCACCCTTCTTATTATTATTACCACGTCCTTTTTTACTCTTATTTTGTGAAGAATAGTCAAAATAATTACCTTCATTTGAATACGTGGCAACCATGGCGGAATTTGTAGTCGTTGAAACCTTCTTAATCAAACCCGACTCTTCAAGAACAAGCATGGATCTTGCTTGATAAAACTTTGGTAAGGGATTACTTTGACGGATTAGTGTCCCCACGCCACTATAAGCATCCGTGAGACCGGCAACTAATTGTAAAACTAACCGGTTGTCAGAAACCGGTGAACCTACGCTTTCAATCGATCCGCCACCACTTTGAGACGCCGTGATGAGTTGAAACGTTAGGGAAGTCTGCCATGACAATGGTTGAAAATTCTTGTTCCAACGCAACGGCACGAGAGTTTTGATTATCTTGAAAAATGACTCTCAAGCGTTCATGTTGACACCCAATTTTGACCCTCCCGTCCAGTCATTAGCTATAAAATTAGACTAATTTTGAAGTATTTTTAAATAATAAAAAATGCAGCGATAAAACATTAATACAGGCATAAATAAGCAATTTAATAATGGCACCGCGTCTTACGTAGAGTATTAAGCACTTAGAGTCCCGCGCCCGCATTAATTAATTTTAAGTCTCACAAACAATTCTTAATAATTAATAATAAATACATAAAATAAATAATTTAGCAATGACGTCGCGTCAGGTAGCATAGTCGCATTTATTAATACGCAAAGCAATCTCATAACTACTTTTAAATAATAATGCACAATAAATAAGTTTTTTGAATAAATAGCGCCGCGTTCTAAAATATTAAGCACTGATTAAATAGCACGCCCGCATTTATAACAATTAGATTATCTAAGCACCTAAAATAATTTAATCACATTAGTTTATCAATTTACCACTAATTAACTAATTAAATACCCAAATTAAATTACTACCAGCCCATTGCCCAGCCCCACTACCGCAGCCCACATTACCTACCCAGCCCAAGACCCCACCTTTTACTTTACCCAGCCCACGCCCAACCTTATTTACTTCAACCCTTCACATCGCCCCTAACAGCAGCACAAAAGAAAGCCCTAACGAAACCTAAACCCTAAAAGTTTCAATCGCCGCACCTCGTCCCAACACCCATGCCGGGATTCTCGCCGGAGAATCCGGCGAATCAGTTACCATATCAACACCCTGTCCTTACCATTCGCAACCAAGATCTCTCTTTAACACCTCAATCATTTCCTTACCTTACCGGTTCAAATCGCACGAATCATACACAAATCGTCCAAAATCAGCCTTTATTTACTTACCAACATTAGAACTCGAACGAGGGCTATATAAAGCACATGCAATAAGAAAATAGGGGGACAGACAGTAGATCAGGGTCAAGGGGCGATCGTTTTTACACATTGGTAGGGCAGCAGTCCAATCGAGCAGGGCAGAGCTCAGTCGGAAGAGGGCAGAGCACAGTAGAGCAGGGGAGAGCACAATACGACAGAGCATAGGCAGCAGAACATCGGGGAAGGAGCAGGGGCTCAGCACCCAGACCATTAGCATAGCACGAATAGGAAGTTCGAACCTTTCTCTTTCAATTCCAGCCAAGAAATCAGCAAACAAACCTTGCCCTTTCATTCGCATCATAAACCCAAAACTCGTCGAGTGGACCGACGACTTGATACGCTGCCCCGGGTCGCTGCCCGGAGAAGGTAAAATTGCATCCTCTCAGTTCATTTTTATATTTCAGTGTGTATCTGCGTTAAATGTGTGTTAGTTAGATTGATGTTCTCATCAATATGAGGCTATTAATTGGAAACACCGACTGATTGGATAATCTGGAAATGTCACACATGTTCTGTTACACCCCGTAAGTTCAGGACATGTGTAAGTGAATGTACGCAAGGAACACAAGACTTGGAAATTAGTACGAAAGGAAGGATTGTTTTTCCGACGGAAAGTCTTCCGGACGTCGGAAAGGAAAAATGTTCGTTGTTGAGAATTGGATTCTCAAAAGGCATTATTTGAAGAGTATGGAACTCTTAACCTTATGGAAATTTATTTTTATGATTTGGTCACGTGGGCCCACCCGAGGAATTTTACGTTTTTGGGGCCCACGAGGTTACGGAATTTTATGGACGAATGAGAGGCGACACGTGGCACCCCACATGGCTTGGTCGAAATTTATGCAAGGGTAGAATGGTCATTTGACCTATGTAGATGATAAGTCTTGCAAGCTCGACATATTTGACCAAGTCAACTTGTCCACATAGGCTCAATCCTTGTGATATTCATCCTAGCCTCACATTTGTTGATATCTAGACCCTCCAACGTGTTATATGTATCATACTAGTGCAAGACTAGCTCACTTTACACTTAGAAAAATTAGAGAACTCTTGTTCTTCTATAGTCGCTTCCTCGCCAAGGCTACTTTGGAAGAGAAAATTTTGTAGTTTTGATCCATTAGTCACAAGACTTTAACCCAATGTCCCCAAGGGTATTGTAAGGTTATCTCAATAGAAAGAATTCGGAAAAACGTATTTTTACGTTAGTCGCAGCGCGAAACAAAGGGAGTTCTTCAACTTTGAAGTTGGAACTTGAAGAATGGTTCTTCATAGCCTCTAAAGAATGCTCGAGCGGATTGGAACTTAAGGAAAGGAGCTAAGAATTTCTAAGGCGACTTTGGATCTTGGAAATTTTAAGGGCTTGGAAAGGTATAAATTTTGTCGCTTTATTAGTTAAGGCTTACTTATGATCAGAGCTATGGTTATTAGCAAGCATGAGATATATAGTATGAATTTTGATAAGGATATCGTTATTGGAACCCTAATCCAAAACTAGCATGTTAGCCTTAAGACTACAATTCAAGTCGATTATTAGTAAAGTCGTCGCATGTTGTAAAAGGAAGGAAATTGTAGTTGTTGAAGTTGTTTAGACTATATAACATGTTAGACCTAAGAACTTGGAATTTGGAAAAGGGTTGGAAAAGACTTAGTGTTGTTGGTTGTAAGTCACGAGAATGGCTTTAATTGTGGAACTACTTTGGTATGAATTGTGGCGGAATATTACACGTATTGTAAGGCGTGTAATCCCCTTTGTTTGGTTGTTGTTTGGAGCCTTAAAAGTGGCTTGTTGGTTATTGTATTCGGCCTTGAAAAGGTGGCAAAGTGAGTAGAAACAAAGGAAGTCTCGCCGATTTTCCGTAGAATTAGAGACTAAATACTTAGTATTATTCTACATAGAGACTAGAAGTTGATAGCCTTGTTGTGACCATTATAGGTTGACACTTCTACGCGTGTATTCGGCTTAGCTTGTGGATTTAGCGAAAAGGTATGTGAACTATCTCCTCTTCTAGCATGATTCCTGTAATAAAGAAAGTAAGTTCTACTCGAATGATCCATTCCTTGCTTGTATTTGGATTGCCTAAAATAGAATTTGTTCTATGTACTTCCTCGAGTGTACTTTGATGTTTAAATTGTAAGTAGTATAATCCATTTCCTTAGGGAAGTTTGGATTCTTAAAAGTGAAGGTATTTTTCTTAAAGTACATAGAAACTTGAAAAGAAGTGATTTCCAAATCTTTTGGCTAGTGCCTTAGTTCTAAAACCTAAAGGTCATTATAATGACTTTAGTGAGTCAAAGGAGTGATTTACTTATTTGATTTAAAAGAGGAGAAATGACATGATTTAAGAGAAGTAACTTGCGTTAAGGGTGAAGTTACTTGAGGTTTAAAAGTAGAAGAAAACTTGTTTTCTAACTATTAAGAGACTTGAAGTATTTTTGAAAGTTAAGAACTTGATTTGTAAAGATGTGATACTTGGTTTTAATAGTATAAGTCTCTTGGTTATCAAGGAATGTATACGTCTAAAACCATAAAGGGTTATAACGGCTTTATGGGAAGTTGGTTATAACGGCTTTATGGAAGGTTTAGAAAGTTGTCTATTTTGATTAAATCGCATAAGTTGCCTAGATTGTGAAAATTTGGAGTTACTTGATTTCAAGCTTTGAAATGAGTTTTCGAAGTGTAGTAACTTACCTTGAAAAATAGACACGCCTTGATACTACTGTTAGTATCTTGGGGCTTTACAGAAAGGAGTCTTTTATAAAAGAATGTATGTATGCCTTGCTAAGTACTTTGGCTTGATAAATTGAGGATTTGTCTAAGTGTGCCTTGATAAGTACTTTGACTTGTTAAAAGAGAATTATTCTATGTATGCCTTGATTAGTACTTTGGCTTGATAAATTGAGAATTTGTCTAAGTGTGCCTTGATAAGTACTTTGGCTTGTTAAATGAGAATTTATTCTATTTGTGCCCGGATAAGTACTTTGGCTTGTTAAATGAGAATTTATTCTGTTTGTGCCCGTATAAGTTGTTTGGCTTGTTAAATGTGAATTTTTTCTATTTGTGCCCTGATAAGTACTTTTGATTGTTAAATGATAATTTATTATATTTGTGCTCGATAAGTACTTTGGCTTGTTAAATGAGAATTTATTCTATTTGTCTTGGATAAGTACTTTGGCTTGTTAAATGAGTATTTATTCTATTTGTGCCCTGATAAGTACTTTGGCTTGTTAAATGAGAATTTATTCTATTTGTGCCCAGATAAGTACTTTGGCTTGTTAAATGAGAATTTATTCTATTTGTGCCCGGATAAGTACTTTGGCTTGTTAAATGAGAATTTATTCTATTTGTGCCCTGATAAGTACTTTGGCTTTTAAAAGTAGAATTTATTCTATTTTTGCCTGGATAAGTACTTTGGCTTGTTAAATGAGAATTTATTCTATTTGTGCCCTGATAAGTACTTTGGCTTGTTAAATGAGAATTTATTCTATGTGTGCCTTGATAAGTACTTTGGCTTGGTTAATTGAGAACTTGCCTATATGTACGGTAATAGCCTTTGAGTGCAAGTATTATGTTTTATTAAGTTGCCGCGACTCGTTGAAGTGGTCTACCGCCTTGTTGTAAGTTACTTGGGACGCACTGACGCGATGTGGGATTCCACGTATGCTTGCTACTTGTAGTACTGGGTTAAATTCCTGATTTTTGTAAGACATGGTAGTGCTTATGTCTTGTTTGATGGTCACGAGATAGGGTAAGAGTATAAGTGAGGGGTAAACCCCAAGACGCATACCACCTTCTCCAGGTAAGAGTATAAGTGAGGGTAAACCCCAAGACGCTATACCACCGCTTTATGTGTTGTTTGACGGCCGAGATAGGGTAAGAGTATAAATGGCGGGCAAGCCCCAAGACGTTATACCACCTTCTCCGTGGTAAGAGTATAAATGAGGGCAAGCCCCAAGACGTTATACCCTCGCTTACCACCTCCTTCGTGGTCGAGTATAACGGCGGTAAACCCCAAGACGTTATACCACCGCTCGCTTGCCTACTGCCCGCATGCTTTTAGAACACAGTGGGACTTGGTGTTCATGTATGCCTATTGTGTTATGTTATATCCTCGGATCGCGGTGAGGAAGGATTCCACGCACGATTGATATTATGGGCGTGAGACCCATAGTTATATTTGAGTAGTGACTTTGGCGGCTGCGCCCCGACTTGATATGATCGCTTATGTACATGCATCGTAGGTCGCTATCATACATGTCTCCTGCTTTGTTTAGACTATACTCATTGTTCACATACTTGGTACATTCTTCGCATCGACCTCCTTCGGCCGCGTTCACGCCGCAGTTTAGGTACGCTGTTTGGTGATCGGCAGTGTAGAATCCGCTCGTGGTTTTGGATAGCTCCTCCGCCCGTGAGTTTATCTTTTGGTATATATCCTTCAAGATGTGCTTTGTACGCTTAGGTATCATGACCTTGTCGCCATATTTTCGCTTTAACTCCTGAGGTGCAGATTCATATGTGGATTGGACTCACGACGGTGTAGTGTCTTTGTTTATGTATATATGGCGGCCTAGTCGCTTTTCCTTGCACGCACGTTGGTTTTAAAAGAAAAAATGAGTCGTTATTAATTTCCGCAATGTACTTAGTTGTTAAGGTAGAAGGGTGCCTGTGTAAGGCACCACCACACGCCCGGTTCGGGTGTGACAGAGTGGTATCGAGAGCGATACCTCTAATGTCTACGCACCGTGTCTAGTAGAGTCTTGATTATCTGTGTTGCGCGCCACATCCATAAACAGGAGGCTACAGTGACATTTAGGAGTTGGTTTCTATTCTTCTCACTCAAGATCGTGCCATGAGCCGTGTTAGTAAGATAATTCCTCTCGACGTATTGTCAGTTACGCTTATGCCTCGAGGGCAAAGAACGCCTGAAGTGGCAAAGGAGTAGCAAGAGCTACTAGTCGACTCAGAGAGTTGATAGGGCTTATGCCCATGGTACACCGGATGTTATTCCGCGATGGCGAGTCCTTCGCGCCAGAGTTGAGGCCCCAAAGACTGAGCCTCCAGCTTCTGTTAGAGAAGACTATAGGTCGCGAGGAAGAAGTTATGTTATTGACCAAGATAGCGGTGCTAGCAATTGTAAGTGATAGTACCCGCAGGTAGGGATACTTTGATTAGTAAAGTGAGAAGTAAGAATGTTGACAAGAATGATAGGTGAACCGAGACTATAGTTGTATAAAGTTCACAAGTCAGAATTACCCGTATAAGTGTAAAGACCGATAGGAAGATTGTATAGTAGAAATACTTTGGCTTATGAGACGAACCTCCAGTGAATAGGGGTAGGTAAGAAGTACCTTGAGATAAGAGAGAGATTTATTTCGCACTAAGAATGAGAAGTTAAGCGTGACGATGAGTCGGGTTATGGACTCATTTCGGTCACCGATAGTTTGAATGGGTAATGTCGCTTAGAAATGGTCCCGCGATGTGGGTAGGGTCCCGGGATGCCAGCCCAAGTTTAGATAATCGTTGTGCGAGTTTGTGACGCGTTCCCACCGAACTAGGTCGTAAGGACCGAGAAGAGCCTTAGCGGAAATTCAAGTAGCAAAATGGCCAAGTTGGTTAGTAACTCACGAGTGGAGAATGAAACGATATTGAGATTTTGTACGTGTACTAGATAAGTTTGAAAGTACGAGAAAGTATGACAAGTAAGGAAAGAAAGGAACCTCTAGGGGATCCCGTGTTTGAGATCAGAACCTTCGAAGTTTTGTGAGAAGGGACCACTGACGGAAGGTCCATTATTATGTTTACGATGTTGAGGTGGCCATGTATGGCATCGTTGGTCTTGTGCGCTTTGATTGATAGCATAGTATAGAGTTTATGCCGAGTTTGTATAGCTTGACAATCGACTAAGAACATTCGGACGAATGTTTCTGGGGGAAGAATGTTACACCCCGTAAGTTCGTGACATGTGTAAGTGAATGTACGCATGAACACAAGACTTGGAAATTAGTACGAAAGGAAGGATTGTTTTTCCGACGAAAGTCTTCCTGACGTCGGAAAGGAAAAATGTTCGTTGTTGAGAATTGGATTCTCAAAAGGCATTATTTGAAGAGTATGGAACTCTTAACCTTATGGAAATTTATTTTTATGATTTGGTCACGTGGGCCCACCCGAGGAATTTGACGTTTTTTTGGGGCCCACGAGGGTTACGGAATTTTATGGACGAATGAGAGGGCGACACGTGGCACCCCCACATGGCTTGGTCGAAATTTATGCAAGGGGTAGAATGGTCATTTGACCTATGTAGATGATAAGTCTTGCAAGCTTCGACATATTTGACCAAGTCAACTTGTCCACATAGGCTCAATCCTTGTGATATTCATCCTAGCCTCACATTTGTTGATATCTAGACCTCCAACGTGTTATATGTATCATACTAGTGCAAGACTAGCTCACTTTACACTTAGAAAAATTAGAGAACTCTTGTTCTTCTATAGTTGCTTCTCGCCATGCTACTTTAGGAAGAGAAAATTTTGTAGTTTTGATCCATTAGTCACAAGACTTTAACCCAATGTCCCCAAGGGTATTGTAAGGTTATCTCAATAGAAAGAATTCGAAAAACGTATTTTTACGTTAGTCGCAAGGCGGAAACAAAGGGAGTTCTTCAACTTTGAAGTCGAACTTGAAGAATGGTTCTTCATAGGCCTCAAAGAATGCTTGAGCGGATTGGAACTTAAGGAAAGGAGATAAGAATTTCTAAGGCGCGACTTTGGATCTTGGAAATTTTAAGGGCTTGGAAAGGTATAAATTTTGTCGCTTTATTAGTTAAGGCTTACTTATGATTGTAGCTATGGTTATTAGCAAGCATGAGATATATAGTATGAATTTTGATAAGGATATCGTTATTGGAACCCTAATCAGAAACTAGCATGTTAGCCTTAAGACTACAATTCAAGTCGATTATTAGTAAAGTCGTCGCATGTTGTAAAAAGGAAGGAAATTGTAGTTGTTGAAGTTGTTTAGACTATATAACATGTTAGACCTAAGAACTTGGAATTTGGAAAAGGGTTGGAAAAGACTTAGTGTTGTTGGTTGTAAGTTGGCGAGAATGGCTTTAATTGTGGAACTACTTTGGTATGAATTGTGGGGCGGAATATTACACGTATTGTAGGCGTGTAATCCCCTTTGTTTGGTTGTTGTTTGGAGCCTTAAAAGTGGCTTGTTGGTTATTGTATTCGCCTTGAAAAAGGCGCAAAGTGAGTAGAAACAAAGGAAGTCTTTGCCTGATTTTCCGTAGAATTAGAGACTAAATACTTAGTATTATTCTACATAGAGACTAGAAGTTGATAGCCTTGTTGTGACCATTATAGGTTGACACTTCACGCACGGTGTATTCGGCTTAGCTTGTGGATTTAGCGAAAAGGTATGTGAACTATCTCCTCTTCTAAGCATGATTCCTTAGAATAAAGAAAGTAAGTTCTACCTCGAATGATCCATTCCTTGCTTGTATTTGGATTGCCTAAAATAGAATTTGTTCTATGTACTTCCTCGAGTGTACTTTGATGTTTAAATTGTAAGTAGTATAATCCATTTCCTTAGGGAAGTTTGGATTCTTAAAAGTGAAGGTATTTTTCTTAAAGTACATAGAAACTTGAAAAGGAAGTGATTTCCAAATCTTTTGGCTAGTGCCTTAGTTCTAAAACCTAAAGGTCATTATAATGACTTTAGGGGAGTCAAATGAGTGATTTACTTATTTGATTTAAAAGAGGAGAAATGACATGATTTAAGAGAAGTAACTTGCGTTAAGGGTGAAGTTACTTGAGGTTTTAAAAGTAGAAGAAAACTTGTTTTCTAACTATTAAGAGACTTGAAGTATTTTTGAAAGTTAAGAACTTGATTTGTAAGTATGTGATACTTGGTTTTAATAGTATAAGTCTCTTGGTTATTGAAGGAATGGATACGTCTAAAACCATAAAGGGTTATAACGGCTTTATGGGAAGTTGGTTATAACGGCTTTATGGAAGGTTTAGAAAGTTGTCTATTTTGATTAAATCGGCATAAGTTGCCTAGATTGTGAAAATTTGGAGTTACTTGATTTCAAGCTTTGAAATGAGTTTTTAAGTGTAGTAACTTACCTTGAAAAATAGACACGCCTTGATACTACGGTGTTAGTATCTTGGGGCTTTACATAGAAAGGAGTCTTTTATAAAAGAATGTATGCATGCCTTGCTAAGTACTTTGGCTTGATAAATTGAGGATTTGTCTAAGTGTGCCTTGATAAGTACTTTGACTTGTTAAAAGAGAATTATTCTATGTATGCCTTGATTAGTACTTTGGCTTGATAAATTGAGAATTTGTCTAAGTGTGCCTTGATAAGTACTTTGGCTTGTTAAATGAGAATTTATTCTATTTGTGCCGGATAAGTACTTTGGCTTGTTAAATGAGAATTTATTCTATTTGTGCCCGGATAAGTACTTTGGCTTGTTAAATGAGAATTTATTCTATTTGTGCCCGGATAAGTACTTTGGCTTGTTAAATGAGAATTTATTCTATGTGTGCCTTGATAAGTACTTTGGCTTGGTTAATTGAGAACTTGCCTATATGTGCTGGTTATTGCCTTTGAGTGCAAGTATTATGTTTTATTAAGTTGCCGCGACTCTCGGTTGAAGGGTCTACCGTCTTGTCAGAAGTTACCGACGCACCGACGTGATGTGATTCCACGTATGCTTGCTACTTGTAGTACTGGGTTAAATTCTGATTTTTATAGAAGACATGGTAGTGCTTATGTCTTGTTTGATGGTCGGTCGAGATAGGTAAGAGTATAAGTGAGGGTAAACCCCAAGACGCTGCACCACCTTCTCGGGTAAGAGTATAAGTGAGGGTAAACCCCAAGACGCTATACCACCGCTTTATGTGTTGTTTGATCACGGTTGAGATAGGGTAAGAGTATAAATGGCGGGCAAGCCCCAAGACGTTATACCACCTTCTCCGTGGTAAGAGTATAAATGGCGGGCAAGCCCCAAGACGTTATACCCCGCTTACCACCTCCTTCGTGGTCGAGTATAAATGAGGGTAAACCCCAAGACGTTATACCACCTGCTCGTTTGCCTACTGCCCGCATGCTTTAGAACACGTGGGACTTGGTGTTCATGTATGCCTATTGGTGTTATGTTATATCCTCGGATCACGCATGGCGGAAGGATTCCACGCACGATTGATATTATGGGCGTGAGACCCATAGTTATATTTGAGTAGTGACTTTGAGGCTGCGCCCACGACTTGATATGATCGCTATGTATGTATCGTAGGTTGGCTATCATACATGTCTCTGCTTTGTTTAGACTATACTCATTGTTCACATACTTGGTACATTCTTCGACCGACTCCTTCGGGCCGCGTCACGCCGCAGTTTAGGTACGCTGTTTGGTGATCGGCAGTGTAGAATCTGCTCGTGGTTTTGGATAGCTCCTCCGTCCGTGAGTTTATCTTTTTGGTATATATCCTTCAGTACAGGCTTTGTACAGTTTTGGGTACGGCGGGGCCTTGTCCCGTCATATTTTCAGTTTAACTCCTAGAGGTCTGTATTTATATGTGGGATTGGACTCATGTACGGTGTAGTGTCTTTGTTTATGTATATATGGCAGCCTAGTCGGCTTTGCCTTGCACGTACGTTGGTTTTAAAAGAAAAAAAAAATGAGCTGTTATTAATTTCCGCAATGTACTTAGTTGTTAAGGTAGAAGGGTGCCCAGGTAAGGCACCAGTCACGGGCCCGGGGTTCGGGGTGTGACATGTTCGAATGCCTGAACAACTGTCTTGGATCTGTTTTTAACATCCCCTATTTGTTCTCACCTGACTGCTAGAGGAACTAATTGATTATTTTCACATGTTTAAGTAAGGGACAAGACTCTTTTGCATGCATGGTTTAAACTAGTATCATGTAAAAAATAATTTAGGAGTTCATTTGGGATTACAGAGTCTATCACAGTTAGTGGTATGCTATCATAAGTCAGTTTGAGTAGGTTATATGAAGCTAATAGACTGTTGCATACTTGCCTATCACTTGAAATAAAAATGCTTGTCTGTCTGCATTTCAGTCCTATGTGTGACTGAATATGTGTAATGGTCGAAAATTCGATGTATTTGCTCACATATCTGCATTTCTGGATGCACATCTGAATCACTTCGCTGTATTAAAACTGTGATAATTGCATTTATTGGCCTTCCAATTCTATGAACAAAATGGGACCTATGTTAGCATATTTGTACTTAGTTAGACTAACTTGCCAGGTTAAAGCTATAGTTGCATTCTTATATCAATACACAAGCATGGTCATATAGTAGGCATACATATATGGTATAGTCTGGTGTTGGGAATAATGTAGGTAAATGGAGGATCTGGGAAGGGGCTGTTTACTGTCCATGCTTATTGTTTATTGTGATGTAATTGGCTTCATATATCTGAATTTCAAACCTGGACTTATGGTCATTTAGGTCGAGTTGGTTAATCTTAAGTATCAATAAGAAGCATGATTAAATCTTATTTGCATTTTACTTTGGTTTGTAACTACGTCTATGTAGCGTGTTAAATATGTAATCTACCTTCCTGCCGCGCTAAGATACTGGGGATGTCCTGCCAAGCTTAGTAGTAAGATGAAATATCTGGATTGCTACCATCTTTGGACTACTGAACACCCTCTTTTGAGGAGCTGTGTATCTTGACACTGGGTTTGAGATGCATTATGTTTGCTAAATGCTCATTTATTGGTTAAGCCCACTCTGCTTGCCGCTTTCGCTCACCGCTCGCTACTCCGCTTGTCGCTTCGATCCCCATCGCTTTCTTATGGATACACTGGGTTTGAGATGCATTATGTTTGCTAAATGCTCATTCATTGGTTAAGCCCACTCTGCTGGCTGCTTGCTGCTCACTGCCTGCTACCTGCTGCCTGTTGACCCTCACTGTTATTCATGGATACGCTGAGTTTTATTTTTGCTAAATGCTTGTTTATTAATTGTGTAAGGTTTGAGATACATACTAATCCTTATCTTTCTTTATTTTTACATGGCACGCATCGGAGCGAAATAAAGAGTCTCACGGCGAGACTCATCGCGAGCCACTTCAAATGGCAACCCGCGTCTAGGTGCACCCGCATCCGCATTCCCGCTTCAGAGATTCCTAAGACAAAATAGGATAAGATGATGTCGCCACACATCTTGAAAGCCGCGATCATATCCACCTTTTATATTATTTGTTTAAATTGTTGCCTAAATTTAACTTTGTAATTAATAGGAGACATAGAACAATTAGCCTTGGAATAAATAAATTGGGCGGGTAGTTTTAAAATCGGAAACGCACTTTTAAGTTACTTATTTTAGGGGCTTGTCATGCATGTCTAAACTTTACTAAACAATTTAACTCGCAACTAACATGATAAAATAAATTGCATTTCTCACAAGCACTTTTATTAGCACAATATAAATAATTTATGTTGAATAGCCTTCTTATCATAAAATTACAAAATCACCTTTTGCACTACGTCCTATATGTTTGATTTTAAAGGCATATCTTTGATCATAAATCAACATTGCATATATCTATAAACAATGCATACTTTAAAGTTTTATTTTTATAGCATTAGTCTTATAAACTTTATTTAACATGCCGCCTTTTATAAAATACTTTGAAGCATTTTTTCAAAACACGCATTTTAATATAATAATTACCCTAGGTTTGGCAGGACAACCGCAAGTTAGCGGATCTTAGAGGGTGCCTAATCCCTTCCCTCTAGATTAATAAAGAACTCTTACCCAGAATCTCACTAAGTTTAGCAGACCATTAAAATGGAGTTAATGTTTACTTTAAACTAGTTAACATTTAGGTGTCCTAATTCACCCAATTAATTAGGTGGCGACTCCGCGAACCCTTAGCACTTCCTAGCAACCCTTTAGCATTTCTAGCACCTTTTAAACACCTTTAAGCACCCTTTAGCATTTTAGCACCACTACCTTAACCTTTTAGCACCTTTTAACATCCCTAGCACCTTTTAATATTTTAAGCATCCTTGTTAACATTTAGCATTTTTATTTATTTTCTAACATTTTATTTATTTAGAAAATGTCGCGGTCGGAAAGGGGCGTGACAGTTCCCATGCCGCCATGGCAGTAGAATCTGGTTCCATTATTGTATGCAACAAGTCTGTGGATATTGTTGCATAAATCCAACTAAGAATCGTGGCATCAAGGGTATCCCACAATTATTTGTCTGCTTCAGACGATTGTTCCGTTGTTGTACCATTTTTTGGTGAAATTATATGATGAAGAACTTTGTGAGCCCTACAACATATTTTGAACAACTCCGCCCATGTTGCGTAGTGAACAGTTTCCATCTCTAGTTTGACAGAAATATGTGTTTTGATGTTGGAGATAGTAAGGGCTGAGTGAAACGAAGATTTTGATTCAAACATGGTTGACAACAATAATGGAGGAAACGAAAAAAAATTAACAATAGAGAAGACAAATTCGGTTGGATGGATGAGGAAGATGACCGAATTTGGAAGGAATATTTTATTTAGAGTAGGATCTTTGAATTACCTTCTGATACCATGTAAGAATTATTTAGAAATGGTAAATTTTCCTTAATCTTTATTCATCCAAATGGTAACAATATATACACTAAGTAACAATTAATAGGAAGATTAAGTCTTCCCTAAAATCCTCCTCCCTATCCCATAATATATTTCTATATTAATACTACTCTATTTAATACATAATACTATTTACCATATACATAAAATTCTACATAATTATATTATTAATTGTAAATTTGTAATTAATAATAAATATTCTAACAGAACCAACAGTTGCAAATCTAGGATAAGATTTGAGAGCTTCAAGAAATGCAGCTCTTGTGTAAAATCCTTTGCCATCACAGCTTGATTAGCAATGCCATTGAAGAATGATTCAGTAACAATGTCAGAAATTCCATTATTATTATTAGTTGAAGTAGTATAACAAGGCCCTCCTTGCCAGCCTTTCCCACAGTAATCATTTCCAGTGCCACAATAACCCCATTTGCTGCAGCATAACCCTTCTACACACTCACATTTTTTTAGCCAAGATCAATTTTGGAATTAGAACTATAACTATAGTATAAATAATAATAATTAAGTGCTTTCTTGCAGAAAAAATATTAATCATTTTTGGTGTGAATATGGAGGAAATTGAAGACTAATGAAAAGATAAAAGTATTTATATAGAAGCAATAGATGAGCTAGTAGTGTTAAAAATTGTTCAAAATACAGTAACTTTAGTGTGAACTTTGGGTAGGTTAACTTTTGACTGATTTGGGTCTCCCAATTTATTAAGAAGGATATGGTTATGTCATAAGGTCCTTGCTTATTCATGCATGCACTTGATGCATTACTGACTAAACAGATCTTCTCAAGGCTTTTGATGAATGTAAATACCTGCCTTCAAGTTTTAAGAAGTAATTGTAGGTTATGAGTTTGGTAGTAAGTAGAAGTTTAGTAGTTAATTGAGCGTGTTCCGCTTATTTTTTCATACCAATAGACGTAATAATATTGTTCTTGTAGTTTTTTGATTTCTGTTACTATTTGTTGTTTTTTGTTTTTTGTACTTTGACTATCTTATTTATTTGTGGTTCAAACTGCTTTATCATGACTTATATTCACTTTCATTATTTCCGTTTTCATACTGTTTTGAATTACTTGTCCTTACTCCTTATGTCGAGGATCTACCAGAAACAACTTCTCTATCTCCTAAGGTAAAAGTAAGGTCTGCGTAAACTCTACCCTCTTCAGACACCACTCTATGAGATTTCACTCAGTTGTTGTTGTTGAGCAGTTTGGCTCAATGAGTGAACCAAAAAAAATTTGCCACTCGATAAGCGTGAGGTACTTATTAACAAATTTGAATGAAGGCAGTAATAAGTTAAGTAGGGTCTTGATTACTTTAGGATGTTAAGGAATGTAAAATATACTAGACCTACTTTCTAGTTTATAATTGTTTCTTATTAATTATAACTTTTATTCAGTACTTATATTTAAGTTAAATACAAATATTTAATCTAAAACATAAACATTATTCATAACTTTTTGGTCGTACTTTACTTTATTAGAAAAGTTCCAATACCGGGTTCTGTCTTTATTCACATGTTTCTATAAAAGGGAAATTTTGCCAGTTTCCCTTTTATGTACCAAAGTCAAAGTTCACATGTTTCTATTATACCGCTTCAACAATCGTAGGTCCGAATCAGGTTCGGTTCAATCGGTTCCAGTCCGGTTCACTGACTTACCGGTCCGGTTCATTGCCGGATATCCGATCGGCTCGTGCGGATCCGGGTTGAAACGGGCCTACCGGTCCGTTTTTTTTTTTTTTGTAAATTTCGAAAATATAACTAAATTCAAATTAAATATGTAATATAATAATATAATATAGTTTATAACTTTATACTTTATAGTTTATATTGTAATTATATAAACTATATAATTTTTTTTATTCTGAAAATTTATTAATTTATTAAATTAGTAGACATAAGTTAACAAATAAATAACTAAAGAGATAATAAAATAAAAACTAATGATAAGATGTAAACTTTCGAACTTTCATTATTCATAATGTTAATAAGAGTACATAATGAAGTAATAATAATTTATTTATATATTATGCATCCTTTTACAAAATTCTTCGAAATTTATAGGTTGATTGAATTGGTGATGCTCCTGTTACACCTCGTAAGTTAAGACGATACTTAAGAACATCATTAAGAAATTAAGATTCGAATATTGATTATATAGTATGATTATATATGCTAAATCCAGAAGTTAGTACTTGAAGGATGTGATTCCGAAAAAAATTTGGTTACTACGAGCGTGTTAATGGAAATGGAAAATGATCGTTATATATTTTTCCATTAAGGATTAGTAACATATTATGAGAATTACGACATGGAGAATACGAGGTCTTATGAAATTTTCGGAGATTAAAAGAAGTGAGATTAAGATTTATTACTTGGGGGATGGAATTAACTTAAGAAAATAATTAGGGACCAATGTGTATTTATATATAAAAAAAATCAGATTTCTTATTAAAAACTAAAAACCTCTTCATTTTTCACTTCATTCAAACAAAACTCTCACTCAAATCCTCTCCTCTCTTAGCCAAAAATTCACCCATGACATAGCCAAATTGAAGACTTAATCCACTCCCTTTCTAAGGATTGAATCCATCTACAATTCTAAGCCAAAAGTTTAGCACCAAAACAGTGAGTGGCACGGGTTCACTGCCCAATTTTTAGCCCAAATTTTCTGATTTTTGGAATGAATTTTGTTGAGGAAAAATATGTTAGAATGTTGGGGGTAACATTGTAGAACACATGCATGTTAATTTGAAGTGGAAAAGTGAAAGATTGGGCAAGAAATTGGGGCAGAAAATCGGAAAAATGCTTGGCAGAATTTTGGGCAGATTTTTATTCAACTTTGGAGGGGTATATCTCCTAGTATATTAGGAGTTTTTGGGTGTTTCAAAAGCCTAAAATGAAGTTCGTCGAGTCTAGTTTCCAAAGAAACAAACCTCTCGTCTATGGGACACCGGAGTAGAGTGTTATGGACGTTACAAGTTCAGCTGACGAAACAGTGACTTAAAATCGGGACTGTTTTGGGGATTAAATAAAGGTTTGAAAATTCTTCCTTCCACGCTATAATTGAAGTTGCATGTTGTCGTAGTTGAAGTATTGTGTTATGGTTGCTAATTTCATGCTACAAATTGGAAGGAAACATTGAGATTTAGGTTGTAAAATGTTTATATAAGAATGTTGAAATATGAAATTGAGTTTGAAAGAGTTATGAAATTATGTTGTCAGATCAATTTGAAGACTACTTTATGTGCATCAGATTGGAGTGTTGTGATGAAATTCTTATCACTAATCGCATGTTGCGAATGGAGACGCAACCTTGATAATTAAGAGATAATTATTTTATGAAGAAATTACAAGAGGAATTGAAATTTTAAGAATTAAAAGGGGAAGTTTTGGAATTACAACATGTTGTTATGACCAAAAAGTTGATGGAAATTATTGAACATTATGGTAATGTATTACGAGCTGAATTAGTGTTTAAATATAAGTTACGAATACACATATGTATTGAGGTAGTTACCTAACATGCCTTGAAAGGATTAAAGTGTTAATTTTATATTCTTGAATGGACGATGTTGTTAGAAGATTGGATTGCTCCCATGAATAATTCTAACGTAACTAAATGATTGACTACTATGAGAAATAAATGTAGTAGTTGCCTTGGTTATTGAAGTTGTTAAATGGAATAATTACAAAGAGAAGGTATGCGCACTAACGACGTAAATGAAATGTTTGAGATAATTTTGACTACATATTGAAATGATAATGATTATTGGTTTGATTTGAATTGTTGGTTGATTTAGATTATTGGAAAATTGTGGATACGCATATAAACAGAGAAAATGCTGCCCGATTTTTTATAAAATAAGAGAGTCGTCTTTCAATTTAACCTACGTTAGGAATCATAGAGTTGACAGACCTATTGCTATAATTATAGGTTGAAGTATTAGACGGGACATATTCTAATAGTGAGTTGGTCAGCTCAAACTATAAGGTATGTGAGACTATCTTTTCCTTCTTTGACATGATGTTGTGAAAATCTTCTTCCTTTCTTTTGGCATGAATATTATACAAGAGAATGTACGGCGGACGTACGTGATTCCTTCAAAGTCTAGTTTTAATAAAATGATATATGATATGAAAAGTGCTTTGACTTCCCAAAAAATGTTTTAAAATGATTCAGGAGATCGTGCCTTGATTTTCTAAAGGATAATTTATTTTACTTATTCCATTCAGTCTTATATGATGATTCAAAAAGACATATGGTTATTCCATTCAGTCTTATATGATGATTTAAAAAGACATATGATTATTCCATTGAGTTTTATATGATGATTTGAAATGCACATGATTATTACATGGAGTCTCAGATGATGATGTGTATTGTATATGGTTTCTCATGATATTCTACTTGTGTAAGTTGTGATTGTATGTTATGAGGACCGAGTCCCAGAATGGACCGGGTAGCTATATTCACGGAAAATGAGGACCGAGTTCCAGAATGGGCCGGGTAGTTATATGTACGCAGTATGAGGATCGAGTCCCAGAATGGGCCGGGTAGTTATATGTATAAAGCATGAGGACCGAGTCCCAGAATGGGTCGGGTAGTTATATGTATAAAACATGAGGACCGAGTCCCAGGATGAGCCGGGTAGTTATATGTACGGAGATGATCTTTATTATGATGATTGTTAGACATGGATGACTTTCTTTTCATATGGTACAGTTGCATTGGTATCTCTGATTTTTCATATATGTTTCATGTATCTTCTGGCCACTTACAATCCTCCTTACAGTAGTTCATGTTTTACATACTCAGTACATTATTTCGTACTGACCCCCTTTCCTCGGGGGGCTGCGTTCATGCCCGCAGGTACAGGTGATCGGTTAGGTGACCCTCCAGTTTAGGACATCTACCAGCTACTAAAGAGCTCCCTTGTTCCGGAGCCAGTCACTTTGGTACAGACCCTTATATTCCAAACTTATGTATATCTTGGGCACGACGGGGTCCTGTCCCGTCATATGTCATTTTTGTACTCCTAGAGGTCTGTAGACAGTCGTGGGTTGATTTATGAGGAGTGTAGATGTGTTTGTTTGGCCATGCTTTCGTATTTCTGTTTGTGATGTTCCCTTATGTTGGTGGCAGCCTTGTCGGCTTGCTTATTATATTGTGATGGTTAGTTGTGACTCCTCTGGAGGCAGGTACCCCCTTATGTAAAGACAACCTGACCGGCTCGTCTATTCGAGTATATGTTGTAGATGCAGCGTTATGCTGCCACAATTTTATTTGGTATCAAATGGATTATGTATGACAGGTCAGTAATGGCGTCCAATTAGGGCGCCTAGTCGCGGCCCGTCGGGTCGCGTCGTGACAAAAGTGGTAAAAGAGCAGTTAGTCCTCGGAATTTCTACAGACCGTGTCTAGTAGAGTCTTGTGTATGGGTATGTTGTGCACCATACTTATACGCAGGAGGCTGCCGGACATTTAGTGTTGGTTTCTACTCTTTCATCTCGTAGATCGTGCAATAGAGCTATGTCATTAGGATAGTCACCCTCTTCTTAATAATTATTGTGGTTACAGCTATGTCTCGAAAGACAGCGACAGTGGCTCGGAAGGGAAAATCAGAGTTACTCGGACTTGACTTGGTGTGTCAAGTCATAAGGGAAATGAAAGAGTTTGAATAGAAGTATGATGACCAGGTTTGGAGATGCTAGGTCAACGTCAGGTAAGACAACTCTTCAGAATCTTTTACATACCAAATAAGAGAATAAATTAACAATTCATCACTTAAGGGATGGTATCATCAGGGATTGGAACCAGGAGTAATGTCCGAGGTTACGTATGTATACTAGAATATGTTGGAACTATGAAGAGTACGACAAGTAAGAAATGAAGCTTACATACTCTTTTCTCATTCATACCTCTAATTTAATGTTGAGCTCTAATTGTTAGAATCTGAGACGATTTTATGGTATACCATGTTGCTGGACTATGTGCAGGTAGGAAACTGTAAAAGAACATTGTTCCCATGTAAGGATAAGAAGGGGCTATTACTTATGAATAATAAGATTGATATAAATGAATGAAAGTGCCTTGTTATGTTGGACCGAGTTTTGGAAAGTATTGGACATAGGGATTATTTGAGTTTGTTTCACAAATGACTTAGAACTTGGGAATGATAAACATTCCATTAGTGTGTAGTTGTGTCAAGCATTTTAAATATCGTAACCTCCGGAGTTCATATTTTCAGTTAAGAAGTTATTTGAATGATGGGTAACCAAGGTATGCATTCATGCACAGTTTCAATGCATTGGTTCACGCAGAATGCTAAGATGATGTTATTTGGTCTCTTGGAACCAAATGTTAAAAAGGAAAGAAACTCATGATACCTCGCTTAACTTGTGTAGTGGGTGATCTTTTAAGGACTAATCTTACTGAGCATCCAAATGGAGGAATATGGTTATTGTGGAGGCCTCATTTCTATGAGGTAGATATTAAATTGTACAGAATAATTGATACACTGCGGCGTAACACTTCGGATTTCGGGGCGAAATTGACGGAATTAAAACACACCAAGCGATGGCACACGTCGGGACGAACTCACCGGTGGTTTTCACCACCGATTTGGCGATGGCGAATCGGACCGCCGGCGGGTTCTAAAACCGTCGGTGGTGCTTTCTTTCCGGTCATCGTTGCCGTGTAACACTACCACCATTAGATTCCTCTCGTTGAGACGAACACGATGATATTATTACTTTCTGATTTCGTCGCCCGTGGTGGCCGGAAACCGCCGACGGATTTTTTTTTTTTTTTTTTTTTTTTGTTATCCGCATCGCCACGCCGAAGGTGACTCGACATCACGCGTCACGATCCGCAGATCGTTCATCGTGAATGTGATTGATGCTCGAAAAAAAAAAAATTTTTGAATCGCTGATCATCGCCGTGAACAAAGGCTTGCCATCGCTCATCGCCCCAAATTTTTTTTTTTTTTTTTTTTTAAATTCCGAAAATCAGTTCTAAATCAAAACAATTAATTTTCCACATATCGTTATTAAAGATTATCGTATAATCACTAAACCACTGGGCTCGATACCATGTAGGATTTGTTGGGTGTAAAACATACAAGTAAGGCACAATGAAGTTTAAAATTTTGTGTAAACTTACTTGCTCCAACAAACGCTTCGTATGATTATGCGATAATTCAAATCGCAAAGACATAAAAGAAAACTTACGTCTTTACTAAAAGGTGCGCACGCGATTGTCAATCCGGTGCAAGCCTCGCTCAAGATATTCCTTTGCCCAAGAAAGCTAAGAAATCTCGCAGAGGTTTGAGAGAATTTATTTCTGAACTCTAAGTTCGGAAGGTGAAAATGAGTTCTACCAAATTATGGGTTAAGTGTCAAATATATATGAGGAAACCCTAAACCTAATCGATTTGGGTCGACTTCAAAACCCGACCCAAATCTAAATTGATGGGCGATTAACCGGGCCCATCGTTATGCTGCCTTTATTTTCTCAGACGCTTTAGTTCTAATTAAATCCAAGACTTAATTTTAACTTAATTAATTAATTTTCATCAAATGAAAATTATCCCATAATTTATTATAAAATAAAATATCTTGATTCAAAATCCGATATTTTACATTCTCTCAATATACCCTTAGACCGAAAAGACAATCGACTTAGTGTGACCTTCACACATCCCAAGACTTGATCAAATCAAGGTTCACACGGAACTCCCAGACGCGCCAGCGGACCCAATATGTGAAGTACGCTTACAAGACTCAAGTAAACAAACCTCTATGTGAGATGATAAATTCCTTTCATTCGCGACACACTCGATCAAGCTTAAGATTTGCCAAGTGTCTATCCAAATGGCTTGATCACTTTATCTCATCTATATTAGTCGACAACTAGACCATATCCTAGATATGTCTCTTGCATTGGCCAATGACTTGGTCGACCTAACATCTCTGAGAAGCTGAGTGTTCTCTCGAAATTCCAATCGAGGAATGAATTCTATTATTGGCTCAACTACCACCTCCAATCTACTTCGTAATGCACCCAATACAAGCCGCGTCTCAACCTATAAGGCATTTGAGCTTAGGACATGATCAAAGTACATTGCTCTGTAAACAAGACGATATTGATCTCAAGTCTAAGGACCTCTATCTCCCACATGCTGATAATACTCTAGACATGTATAACAAATAGTTTATCAGCAGGGTATGTCAATACTCCTCTAAGAGTATCCATGTGTCCATCACTAGCAACTATTGCTAGCAGTAAGTGAGATATACTACATTCTCTAAGAATGTGATGCAGACCACATGTCGACTTATAACATATCATTGATATTGTAACACCCCATTTTAAACCGGAGTCGAAAACGGGAGTACTAGCGAACCCTGCTTGAATAAAAGTGTTAGAAAATAAATAAGAAAATGTTAAAAGAATACTAAAATTTAAAAGGGTGCTAAAAGTGCAAACAAATATTAAAAATGCTAAAAATGCAAAAGGGTGCTAGCAATGCTAAGGGTTCGCGGAGTCGCCACCTAATTAATTGGGTGAATTAGGACACCTAAATGTTTAACTAGTTTAAAGTAAAACATTAACTCCATTTTAATGGTCTGCTAAACTTAATGAGATTCTGGGTAAGAGTTCTTTATTAATCTAGAGGGAAGGGGTTAGGCACCCTCTAAGATCCGCTAACTTGCGGTTGTCCTGCCAAACCTAGGGTTAATTATTATGCTAAGAAAAGGGTATGTCAAAAATATTTTATATTTAAGTAGAAGATGTTGTAAATATCCCTAAGAGAAAATGCATTTTTTGATGATAAAGAAAATCATAATGTTTTGTTTATAAAAAATAAGATTAACTTTCAAGGAACATTTTCATTCGCAAAATACCTTTAGATAAGATGTTTATATTGCATAGCATAAAAAAAATTAAAAAAAAAAAAAAAAAAAGGGCAGTAATGCAGGATGACAAAGTATACATTTGTAAAAAAATATGCCTAACATCTAAAGTGTCTATTAGGCAAAAGGTAAAAGTATGATCCTTAAAATAATGTATGCAATAGTAGAGTTTATAAGAAAAAATGAGTCCCTTATGTCAGATAATATTTTAACTAGATGTATAGCCGTATTAGCGAGAGTTACAAAGTGATTTTAATGTGACTTAGGCGGTGTATCACAAGCTAAGAACAACTAACTTAGGGGAAATGGATTTCTGGAGTCAGTCTACCTTCTGATTTATTGAGTTAAGATTAGCTACTCTCAAATATGACATTAATAATGCAATATTAGACAATTAGTTCACAACCAATAAATGGGGCGGGATAAGAAAACAATAAAGGTGACTCGAAGGAATGGCGATGTCTTTCGCCTGCGGCTTGGAATTTCTGAGGCAGAGATAAATGCACATAGATGTGGATCTTCACGTTTGCCACGATGAGTCTCGCCATGAGACTCTTGTTGCTCCGGTGCATTTCATGTAAAAAAAAAGAAGATAAGGATTAGTAAATGCTCTGAATGTTATCAAATAATAAGTAACCATTGTCATGACATTTAAGTACATGTAAACCACCTCATTTCTGGAAATAGGTAGGCCCACATACGTGACATTCCCAGGAGCAAAGCAATAACTTTAACAGTCCCCAAAGTCTAAAGTACATGATGATGGTAATTTTAAAACCATAAGAGACATAGAAATTATGTATCAATATGTAAAGCCTAGATAAGAACTTTCTTTTGACAATGAACATTTCTTGATTCCCCGATTTGCAAGCTCAGGCAGAGATGAGAGAAAATAATAGGCAGATCTGATTACGGTCTATAAATATAGATTCATATGCTAAAGAGAAAAGAGGCAAGTCCTTTAATTATCCAAGAGCAAACAGAGAACTACTATGCGCGAGATTCGATATAATTTTACACTTGGGCAGTAGATAAGCAACAGCAGACCCACGAAACAACCCCAAACAAAAGATTTTGTGTTTTAAGAGAAAGGAACAAAGGCAGCCTCCCAAAATATGGTTTTAACATGCGATCGCAAGTATTCCCATTGTAGTAAGTGCTCGGATATGCTCTAAATAACAGTCAGATGCAAACAGTGGGTAGAAACCAGAGTAAGAAGCAAAACAGGGGCATATGGTGACTCAGGAAAACTACTAATCAGCAAGCGTTCTAAGCATTCTCTAGCTTATTCATATTTTGAAGGTTCCTATATGACAACCAGAGGTTGAAATGGCTTGGTGTGAGACCCCACCAGTCATTTAACCACTTCAATGTCATTTGAAAATATCAAACAAACCTTAAACTAACCAGATTGAGAATTAAAGCAAACAAAAACAGTATACATATGATTAAACCGAATTTTGAACTGTCATGGTAAACACTTCTCTATCTAATCATGCTTATAGCTTGCAGTGATAAACAACAAATAATAATCTCAATCAACTAAGACATACTATACTAAACCATGAGCATCTTAAGTCATAAATTATATAAGTTTAGAGACTTAGACATGATTAAACTAACTTAAACTAACATGATAGTCATTTATCCAACTAATCATACAAAATCAGCCACTAAACAGTGATTCGAACAAACTAACCATTAACCCGATGAACATCAACAATATATATTTTAATTAAACATGCTTAACGATTAACCTAATAAGCTTAAACCATAACTAATTCTAACTGAAACATGATCAGTAATCACATGAACATACAAATATAAGTTTCATACTCTAAATTAAACAAAGGAATAAGATAAAGGGGATGTGTTTACCTTCTCCTGACAAATGACCCGGCGTATCAAGTCGTCGCCCACTTGAGATTTTTATTGCGATGCGATTAAAAGGGAAATGCAATTTTACCTCGTTCTTGGCTGATCTTTGCTGTTAATGTTTCTGATTTTTCGAGAGTTCTCTCAGGTTTCCCCTATGTTCTATGACAGTTGAATCGATTTTTGTTCGTGTCAGGGTTTCAGAAAAGTGATGGGTTTCCCCCCGATCTCCCGTCCAGTTCTGTGTGTTTTTCTCTTGTTTCGGATTCGAAGCGGTTCGCTCGACCATCGATGACGCTTATCATATATGAGAGGATTGATTTATAGTCTCGATCTGGTTCTACGTTATGGTAATTTTGGGCTGATATTAGCGCGATTTTGGTACTGATTTGGTGCGATTTTGTGGACTGATATGGAAAGTTGATGGTTGGCTTCGTGACTGATTTCTTAGGGAATCTATTTTGGAAGGTAAGTTTATTCGGGGTGGATTTGGAATATTTGATTTCTTATGGAAAGATTGATTCGTTATGGCAAAGATTTGCTGGCTGCGTTTGCATGTGTAAGGGAGGTCGCCGGATTCTCAGGCGAGAATCTCGCAGGCGCGTCTTTGCGATGGGCGCAAGGTGTTGTTTATGATGGATTCTAGCTTAGGTTTCGCCTTCTTCCGCTCGTCGACGGGGAAGGGTGTTAAGCGCAGGAGTGGTGAAGAGAGCTGGTCATGTGAATAGTGGTCACGGCCGCTGCGGGTAAAAGTGGTCAATGGGCGAATTTGTTGGGCTGGGTAGAAATAGGTTAAATGTTAGGTTAGTTAGATTTAATTAGGTGTTTAATTTTAGGAGTTTAATTAATTAATTAGATTGTGATTAAATTATTTAGGTGTTTCGATTAGTCCAAGCTTGAATTATAAAAATAAGACGGGTGTGCTATTTGGTTAGTGCTTAATTATGCCTGTATTAATGTTTTATTGCTGCATTTTATTATTTTAAAATTATTAGAATTATTGTAGAAAATTAGTGTAATTTTATAGTTAATGACTGGACGGGAGGGTCAAAATTGGGTGTCAACAGATATCCCATTCTCAATGATCATTAGTTTAGGCTATTTTAAGAACTACACTCTATCATTAATATCTCACACTATTAATGACAATGTAAGTTCAAGGGATGCACATTAATGAATAATATAAACAATCAAATAATAATTCAATAATTGCAAATGCCAAGTATATATTAATCTTATTAATAATATGAATGTGTTCAAGTACATGTGCTCCTAAAATGATTGTTTCTAGGACATATATACTTTCACTAACTATATAAGTTTATGTGTATCACAATTCCTCTAAGAAGCCATCATGATACACCTAAGGGATATGGCTAAGCAGGGGCGAAACTAGCATTTTTATTACGGATATATACTTAATAATTCTGGTGAAAATTTTGTACAGTGTCAAAAATTTACACTATAATACATATAAATAATTTATTTAGAATTTAGAACCTATAAATTTAAATTTTTAGCTCCACTTATGTGGCTAAGAATAGAGATCAATCCAGATATTGGGAGTGTACTGTCTATCATTTGGAGGCATGAAATTACATACTGATCTCTAAGAAGGAAGTGAAATTATGTCATTCCGAAATACAAAAGTTAAGTCCCATCTGTCATAAAACTGAGAAGTTATATATGATATATGTCATAAAAATTTTAGTCATGAAATAGAAACATTAATATTAAAGAAGAAGTAATAAGATCTTTCTTTTGTCTCTTTCAGATGATCGAAAAATAAAAAAATGATTAATATATTACAGATAATTAAGTATTTATAAAATACCATCTCAATTCATCCTATTTCATTAGATCGAGAATGTGATATGGTTCCGAAGGTTGAATCAAATATGGACAATTCCAATTTCCATCTTGAATGAAAATTCAATTTTAATTTATTTCATCTATTCCATGATTTCAATAGGGTAGGACACACATTATGCAACGATTTTTAATAAGAGGAGAGATTTCAAGAAGTGACAGGTTTATTCGCTCTATCAATAACCAAGTCTGATGTAGGGATGACAACGGGTAGGATCTGGACCGTATCCTACTAGATCCAGATCCAGATCCGTTTTACATACATGTATCCATATCCAGATCCAGATCCATAGGGTCCATAAAATCATATCTAAATCCATCGGATCCACGGATCGGATCTGGATCCAAATCAAAGTGACTAATTATTAAGTTATACCTTCTAATCAGTCCAAATTTTCTAAAAAAAGAGTCAATTTAATTTAATAAAAAATGGATTCACGGGTCGGATCTGGACCGGATACGGATCTCAAAGACAAGATCCAGATCCAGATCCAGATCTGATCCATCATAAACGGATCCGGGTCCGATCCGGATCCGTCGGGTCCAAACTTTGAATATCCATATCCTATAAAACGGATCTGGATCCACCGGATTCGGACCGGGTCCAAGATCCATTACCGATCTCTAGTCTGATGTATAATATGAAATTTGCCTTTTCTATTGATTTATCTACTTTAATTTGAATTATTTTAGGTTGCACTGATTACAATATGATAGCCATAAAACAAAAACATAAGCATATTATAACTTGTCAAGAGAACTTAAATTAATTCTTAAAAGTTCAAGAACGTCAAGGATTTCTTGTGATCAAGTAACCTTTTTAATGATTTCTTGTGATCAAGTAACCTTTTTAATGAAAAAGCTAAGACCTTATGGAACCATATCCTTCCTAATTTATTGCAACACTCCAATTAAATAAAAAATCAACCTATATCTAAATCACACTAAAATTGCTGAATCTTAAACAACAACTCAACATTATCGGCTCAACTTTTGTTTCTATAAATACTCTAAGTCTTTCCTCCATGCATATTCAGCCTAGTCCATCAAAGAATAAGTATTGATTTTTTTCTCACCAAAAATGATTAATTTTTATTCTTCAAGAACTCACTTGATCTTATTATTTATTTCTACTATTGCTATAGTTGTTATTACAAAATTAACGTTGGCTCAACAGTGTGGGTGTACAGAAGGATTGTGCTGCAGTAGATGGGGTTATTGTGGCACTGGGAATGCTTATTGTGGGCAAGGCTGCCAAGGAGGGCCTTGTTATACTACTTCAACAAACAATAATAATAATGGAATTTCTGATATTGTTACTGAATCATTCTTCAATGGAATTGATAGTCAAACTGCTTCATACTGTGAAGGCAAAGGATTTTACACAAGGGCTGTGTTTCTTGAAGCTGTCAAGTCTTATCCTAGGTTCGGAACTGCTGGTTCTTCTGATGATAATAAGCGCGAAATTGCTGCTTTCTTTGCTCATGTCACCCATGAGACTGGACGTAAGTCATTTCTCTTACAACTTGCCTCGAAAAACGAGAAATTTTAGTTTTTTTCCATTTTTTATTAAGTAGTATTAGTCAGAATTTACTGTAACAATTCATAATTCGCAGTTCTTAGACCAATCAAAGTAGGGGTGCGCGGGACCGCAAAGTCACGAGTTCGATCCCCTGCATAAACCTTTTTGGTTGAGCCTGTCACACATGGTTTGCCAAGTGTGATTAATCGGCTGATGTGGTTTGCGCTATCATACGGCCGGGGTTTACTGCGGCAAGACTCGAAAGAGTAGCGGCTGCGGGTTCCTTCGTCAACAAAAGTAGGGGTTGATTAACTTGAAGTTGTATTGGATTGCTATTTACAATTTAAAATAATTTCTAATTATTGAAATCATATATTTACTTATATTAAAGGTTAACTTTTACGAATTAGCAACAGGGCCCCAAAATGTTTGAGACACTTTAGTTTTTTTCTTTGATCCTACTTCTTCTTGATCTTTTCTTGGATCCTCCGTGTGATCTTCTTATCACGGGCCATTAATGGTCACTTCGTTCCATTTTATATGACGGTAAGGAAGAGTTTTGGCCACCAAAATACCTAGAGAACTTGTGAGCCACAGAACTTTTGTGCGTCTTACATGTACACATTTACCACTTAACCATAGTTAAGTGATATGACTTTTCACTTTAATTATAATTGCTAAGTTTAACTTCAATGGTTTGACCTAAACATTTGGCGCGGATAAGTGGTTACCTTACTTGGACATGTTATTAAGGGGTCAAATTGGAAGTTTAAAGTTAAAAAGGTTTTCAAATATAAAAATATGTAATTTTTTAGAATAAATTTAAAAGAAAAGTGTCAAAGAAATGACACATATGTAATACAGTATATATACAAGATTTAAATGCTATACTCAGACAATAAAAAAGGATTTGTACCACCTCCATCAATCTTTATTGGGCCGGGGGTGAGGACCCTGTGGGCGAGGGATTTCGACTTCTACCCCAAGTATTGGACATTTCAACAGCTACATGACAACTAACAGTATATTCTTTTGTCTTTTTTCCCTTTTTGCAGAAATGTGCTACATAAACGAGATAAATGGTGCATCTAAGGACTATTGTGACCAGACAAACTCAAAGTACCCTTGTGTCTCCGCCAAGAAATATTACGGCCGAGGACCTATCCAAATCTCATGGAATTTCAACTATGGACCAGCTGGAAAAGCCATTGGATTCGATGGCCTAAACGACCCCGATATCGTGGCTAGAGATAGTCTTATAGCATTCAAAACTGCCTTGTGGTACTGGATGAACACTTGCCATCCTCTCTTTACTTCTGGCCAAGGTTTTGGGGCGACGATCCGAGCCATTAATGGTCCGCTTGAGTGTAATGGTGGCAATCCTGAGCCTGTTGCCAGAAGGGTTCAATATTACGTTGAGTATTGCCAGCAACTTGGTGTAGACACTGGGAATAACCTCACTTGTTAGAAGACTTGGAAAAGGTTAATTTTTAGGCTATGAGAGTATATTTTGTGAAGATTGAATTAATAATTACTAGAAAATGGAGATTTAGTTGTTTTATTCCTATATAAGAAATATTAGTAATGTAATATGGAAAGGATTATTTCATTTATGAATGAAGAAATTACTACTTGAGTTCGAATGTGCGATTCAGCACAAACATGTAGTACCCAATCCCACTAGGGGGACATGCTCTATTTCCACTGATTCGATTTAGTACGGTATAAGAAGTCTTTCTTTGAGTGGCCGTTCATTTTGCAATAAAAAACTTTTCCATGTAGAGGTTTTAGCTACTTAAAGTGAGAGTGTTCTCGGTTGGAAAGGGCGACTGTTAAGGAGGCTATTTCAAATGTGAGAGGACAACTAAAAGGAGGCTTGATCTATGGGAAAAGTGCATCCAAAGTTTGAGAAGAGAGCTCGACCTTGATTGAAATAATTATAGGTGTCAATGAACCGATTTCACCAGTTCGAACTTTTAGAATTAAATTTCTTAGTTTTGATAGTAAATTCGGACATAAATTTTTTAAGTTTTAAAAATAAAATTTATATATTTAAAAACTACGTAAGTAGTACTAGCTATAAGTCACAATAATTAGCAATAATAGAATATTCACCAAATATTCCTATTATATCTCTTATTTTACGTAGAATTGTATTTCTATTGTAATTAGGTCTCCTATTTTAGGTAGAATTATATTTTCTATTGTAATTAGGTTGATTAGTTACCTAGCTTAGATATTCTTGTATTACTATATATATATATATATATATATATTGTACATTATTGATGAATAAAATCAAAGAACATATTCATTTATGATATCAGTAGCCTAACCCTACACAAAATACCCATCACGCCGTCGACCCCTCTCGGCCGCCACCCCCACGACGGAACCCTAGTTTTTCGGTCACTCCCTCTCCCTTCTCCTCCTAAATTTCATCCTCCATGGCTGACAAAACCAAATTCCACTATGCAATCTGTAATTGCAGTCAACAACATTAAAAATTTCATCCATGTGACTCTATGGAAAAAGATCAATACTCCTTATCGTGTCTACGAAGTTATCGACCACATCATCCCTCCTAAATCGAAGTCCATAAACCCACCCTCGACTTCTGATGATGCACTTTGGTTTCGTTTAGATGCTGATATCCTCCAGTGGATATACGACATGATATCTAATGATCTGTTGCACATCATCATTGAGACCGATGCCACTGCCCGCTAAATAGAACGTTTGGAAAGTATTTTTCATGACAACAAAACTCAACGTGAAATAAATATCATTCTAAGATTATAATACCAATCTCACAATGAAATGGAAGGTGTATTACACACATACATGTCTTTGCCTTGTCAGCACCACATCAGAACCACCTTAGCGCCACATCTAAAATTATCTAAATTTTGATTTTTTATTCTTTTTCATTTCTTTTTGTGTATTTAAAGTCAAATCCGTCTCTTCCACCGGCCAATGCCGGAGGTCGATGGGTGTTCATCGAAGAGGGGCGAGGTGTTGAAGCCGGAGCGGAGAGAATCGAAGGATTGTTTTTTTTTTGAATCGCAATGGCGGAAGAAAGATGTAAACAGCTTCAATTTTACTTTCCAAATTCTGAGAAAGAAGACGAGGATGCTTAATCAAAGTTTTAACAGTTAAACTATCGGAGCTTATCCGGTTAGATGCGGCGAACTGTGGACTTTCCGGTGAGGAAATTGGAAAGCTTGAGAAATTAGATACGTTGTTTTTTCAAGTAAATGCTCTTTCTGACAAATGAATTGGGTAATTTAAAAAGCTTGAAATCTTTAGATTTGTCGAACAATATGTTTCCCGGCGAAATTCCGATGACATTTTTCAGGCTGATTAAAGTTTCTGATTGATATTCGACATACATACACCTGAACAAAGTACAACATAATCTCATTTTTCAACTTCCATTGCTTTAGCTTTGGCCAATGCAGCCATCTTTGTCTTCATTTTTTTCTCAATATTGAAAAAATTATGTAAAAGCATTCGGAAAGGATCGAACCACAAGTGTCTATTATACGCAGTTTTACCTTGCCTTTTTCTCTAAAAACAAAAGTACCAAACTCATGTAAAACAAAAAGTAGATATTTTTATAAATCGTATATACATATTTCATTCTATTTATGTTCATTTAATTCCAATACTAAGGAAAAGGTTCTTTAAACCTAAAAATTATATAAATGTTTACACTTATTGCCATGAGATTATACAACTACAACGAAAATAACCAAACTTTAATATCAAATATAGGGCTAATCTTGCTACTATTTGATAGATCACATCATATAAAATAATCAAAATAGAATTTATGATATGCATCTGGTTAAGAAAAAGTCCTTGAAATCAAAGATTCTTAGAAATAATATTGTGTGGACATGAATTTATATTTCAAAATTTCAAACATTAAGTTAATTTGTTTTTTAAATACCTTTATATTAAGATTCAATTGTGAGTTTAGGTCACGAGTTCGATCCCCTGCATCGCATAAACCTTTGGCGCATCGTGCGTACACTGAAGTGTGGTTTATGGTGGCGTGGTTTGCATTTCACTGCGTCGGTCAGGGTTTCTGCTGACTTGTATTTCAGAAAGTGTAAGCATTTCTTCGTCAACAAAAAAAAAATTGTGAGTTTAGGCATACATACATATATGGTATTTTATGATTTCAATTTGAATGAGAACAAAAAGAGATAAATATCTATAGTGATGAGTATCATATAAATCACGGAGAGCAACGTGATGGATGTCTTTCTCGATGTCATATTAAAAAGTGTGCAATAAATTTGTGATGAGATGTAGTTTGTACAAATATCTTTGTCTTTTCTTGCTATATATAATTTTAAGGAGCAATCCAATTAAGGTTAGTGCAATCTGAAATGAGTTTGAAAAGATTATTAAGTAATTTATTTAGATAGTTTAAGAAAATTCGAAATCAATTTGGTTATAATCACTTTCTTAGTAGTGATACACAATCAATTTGGTTACCATAGTGTCACTCGATATCATCACCGACCACCACTCCATTACCAACCACAACAACTATCATAAGTCATCACCATCACCTATCACTACATAATTTTTTTAGAAAAATTATGTTAATTATTATTTAATAGATTAATTATTCTTTCAATTGAATTTTACGTTATTAATTTTTAAATAAAAATAATTTTAGATATTAAGAAAATAATATATTTTAATGATTTAATATATTTATATTATAATATAATATCTCAATATTCAGATATCTATTCAGATGGAGAGTTTTAATCTTAATAATAATAACAAAGAGGTTAGGTTGGTATGATAAACCAAATTTAGAAGTGTTAAAAAAGAGAGAAAGCACAAGTGTAACATTTCCATTTGCGTATGTCACTCCAGAGGAAGCCTCAACCCTCCCTAAATACATTGATTTTCTAGCAACATTTCTTCGAGACCAACCGACTTTCTTGAGAAACTGTAAGTATTCATACATTCAATTATCTTTGTTCAAGGATTTCTTGAATCTTAGTTATATTGGATCTGAATAAGGTTATAATGAAGGAATTGTGAAGTTGGGATTGCAGATTTGGTGTCTTTATGTTCAATAAATTAGTCCTAGTGCAAGATTCTTGATTTGGGTTTTTTATATCTGTTTCAAGATTCAATTTTTTTGTGGATTTTGTATTGAATTTGATCAATTGGATATCCCCAGAAGGGAAAAAAGATAAATTTTAGCAAAATAAAGTTGAGAAAAGAATTGTGAGTGGCTAAGGTGGAAAAGGTTTCTTCACATGGGGAAACCATTGTTTTATGAGATATTGGAGAAGCCAGCAACAAGTTGTGCAATTGGAATATGCAGTGCAATTTGGTTTTATATTCAGAAGTCAAATGTTGGTTATTCACATGTGGGGTTGAGTTATGAAGCTGCTATGGAAGGTCATTATTGGAGGATAATAACGTCGGCGTTTTCACATATTAGTGTGATTCATCTTGTTTTCAATATGAGTGCACTTTGGAGTCTTGGAGTTGTTGAACAATTGGGACATTTAGGTCTTGGAGTATGGTATTATCTTCATTATACATTGGTCTTGGTTGTTCTTTCGGGCATGCTTGTCGTGGGAATGTACCATATCTTGATTCAGAAATTTAAGCTAGAGTATTTTCGGAGAGTTACTGCCGTTGGATATTCTTGTGTGGTGTTTGGGTGGATGACGATTCTTTCGGTCAAGCAACCGTCTTCAAAGTTGAATCTTTTTGGTTTTCTTTCACTTCCCATCAGTTTTGCGCCATTTGAGTCACTCATATTTACTTCTATTATTGTTCCTCAAGCGAGTTTTATTGGACATTTATCGGGAATTATTGTTGGTTATGCTGTTGGTTGGGGTCTGATACATGGGATGAACAATTACTGGGCGGTTACAATGCTGGGATGGACTGTGGTTGTGTTTATTTTCAGTTTGAAAAAGTCTGGTACATTTGATTTGAACTTTCTCGAGATTGAACCTGTCACGGATCCCTCTTTGCCTTCTGTACGCTTTTTCGCAGCTGGAAATGGTAGAAGTTTACAAATGAGTACATTACCAGATGCTGGTTCCGATCTTGTATAGCTTTCAGAAGATTTCACAACATAATTCTAGTATTGAGATTTTGCTGGATAACTTGCTGATTCTGCAAAGTTACCTCCAAAACCATCATTTACCCGATGATATGTTTATTGGTTCTCAGAACACCCGTTTGTTTATTGAACCAACTGTTTATGTAACCACTGTCATTTATAAGTGTAGTGGACAAAGCTCTTATTATATTTAATAGATGAACCATGATATGTTCCACTTAACACTGAATTTTTGTGGTCAGGTGCTTTAACTGTTATGTCTGGTCCATACATTTTAAATGATTTAGCAGGATGTTAATTGCAAATCTCAAAAGAATTTCTGTTCTGTTGTTTAGGCTCTATCATGAACAATTACATTTACTGTTGCCAATTTCTGTCCATTATAATGCTTATTTTATGTCTCAGTAGATTCATGGATTTTGTTTATACTGTCAAACCTTCAACCTTAATTACTAATCTCTCTCTCTCTCTCTCTTTCTCTGATGCTCCGTGCTTATACCACGGCCCCGCCCTACTACTCTCCAATGAAAGAAAAAGAGAGTCCTGTTAAGAATGAAGATAGCCTTCAAAGAGAAAAAAAGGCACTGCTTCAACTGTCTAAGTTATGTTTATGAATGAAACTTGGGGCGAAATTGCCTTCTGTTTTTTCCTTTGTGAAGTTTCCAAAACCGTCAAGGGATTTAGTTATGAATCTTGTCCTTGAAAAGCCTTAATTGCACTTTCTTGCGAAGAAAAACCTATAGAAAAAGAGGAGGAAAGAAAAATCCTGCTAATGCCGGAACGCTTGCTTCACGGTATCGAAGATACCAGGTATAGAGAAACACTTTTGACGTGTAATTGGTTGCTAACTTAGTTTATCATTCTTTTCTTGGACTGTTTAGTGATATTCTTTAATACCTAGATCATACACCTAGTGTCTCTAGTCTATTGAATTATGTCTTACACATTTGCTTTATACTATGCTTTGTTAATTGGATATTAGCTTAAATTTAATCTAGTGGGGTATATGTTTCAATGTTTGATCTTAAACAGGACCTTATACTAAACCTGGCTACTGGACCGGTCGACCTGGTACAAAATCCGGTCCGGTAAGCAATACCGGGTTGGGGGGTCGGTTTGGCCCCAACCCCAACCCGCACGGGTTAAAGAGAAATTCGGTAAGGACCCGGACCGGTTGAACCGGTAACGGAAACCAGTGACCTTACCGGTTAACCGGTCCGGACCGGTAAGGTAAAAAATTAAAAAAAAAAAAACAAAGGAGTATTGGCCCAACGGTAATATTATCGTTGGGGGGGAGGGCTGGGGGTGGGGCAACGGTCTTAAGATTGTTTTTGGCCATTTTTATTTTTTTGTTTTTTAATTTTTTGTTAATTACATTTTTATCCTTTAAAAATCTATAAATACTCTACATTCTTCTCATTTTTATCACACAATTATTTCTACAATTCTCATACTCTCTTAATTCTCTATATTATCAATTCTCAAGTTATTATTATTATTATTATTATTAATTTCAAAGTAGCAAGACGGAAGATTTCAAGCTTCGAATTTCACTTTCAATTGAATTTTGAATCCCAAAGTTTGGTACACTCGTTTCATTCTCTAATTATTTTATTAAATTGTCATATTTATTTGTTGATTATTTAAATATTTTATAATGTCTTTGCTAAAGGGAATTGGGTCGGGACTGCGCCGTAAATTTAGTCCAATGGGTAAAAAATCTATAGGTTCTTCATCATCTAATCAAAATATAGATTATGATCAAATGCAAGAAGATTTTGGAATAAAAGATAATGAATATGATAACGTTCAATTAGATAATATTGTTGAACTTGAAACTGAACATCCTACACCTACTAGTTGTTACACCCCGTAAGTCCAGGACTTGTATAAGAGGATGTACGTAAGGAATCAAGACTTGAAATTGATACGAAAGGAAGAATTGTTTTTCCGACGAAAAATCTTCCGAACGTCGGAAAGGAAAAATGTTCGTTGATGAGAATTGGATTCTCAAAATACATTATTTGAAGAATATGGAACTTATTAACATTATGGAAATTTATTTTACGGTTTTGGTCACGTGGGGCCCACCCGAGGAATTTTACGTTTTGTGGGCCCCACGAGGGTTACAGAATTTTATGGACGAATGAGAGGGAGACACGTGGCATCTCCCCCACATGGTCTTGGACGAAAAATACAAGGGTAAAATGGTCATTGACCATTGAGGATGAATAAGTCTTGCTAGCTTAAGATTGTTGACTTGTCAACTTGGCTAATTAATTAATTTCCTTCATCCTAGCCACACATTTGTTATAATCTTGACCCTTCATTGTGTTATATATACCACACTAGTGCAAGACTAGCTCTTCAACACTTAGAATTATTTCACACATTGTTCTTGTTCCTTAAGTGTGCTCTCGGGTTCACCCTCATTCCCACAAGAAAATTTTGTAATTTTGTTCCATTATTCACAAGACTTTAACCCAAGGTCCCTAAGGGTATTGTAAGGATATCTCAATAGAAAGATTTCGGAAAAACGACGTTTTCACATTAGTCGCAAGGCGAAAACCTAAGTCGTTTTCATAGGTTTTGATTGGAAATTAAAGAGAAGTTGGTTGTGAACTTCTAGAGGCTTCAAATAGCGGATTGGAGCGTAAAGGAAAGGAGCTAAGAATTGCTAAGGAGCGACTTTGAATCTTGGAATTTTTAAGGGCTTGTAAAAGTATAAATCTTGTCGTTTTAGCAATTAAAGTTTACTTATTGTTGTAGCTATGGATATTAGCAAGCATGAGGTATTTAGTATGAAGTTTGATAAGTGTATTGGTTATTGGAACCCTAATCCGAAAACTAGCATGTTTAGCCTTAAGATTTCAATTCAAGTTGATTAATAGTTTAAGTCGTCACATGTTATATAAAGAAGGAATATTAGTTGTTAAGTTGTCTATGACTATATAACATGTTATACCTAAGAACTTGGATTGAAAAATAATTTGGAAAGGACTTGTGTTGTTGTATAAGTTAGCCGAGAAATGGCTTTGGATATTAAACTACTTCGTATGAATTGTGGGACAGAATTTTACACGTATTGTAAGGCGTGTAATCCCCTTTGGTTGGTTGTTGTATTAAGCCTTAAATGTGGCATGTTTGGTTATTGAATTCGGCCTTGAAAAAGGTGGCAAAGTATGTAGAAACAAAGGAAGTGCTGCCCGATTTTCCGTAGAATAAGAGACCGTATACTTAGTATTATTCTACGTTAGAAGCTAGAAATTGATAGTCATGTTGTGACCATTATAGGTTGACAATTCTACGTGCGGCGTATTCGACTTAGTTTGCGGATTAAGCCGAAAAGGTATGTGAACTATCTCCTCTTCTAGCATGATTCCTTATGGTAAAAAAAGTATGTCCTGCTCCTTAAGTAATCCACTCCTTGATTGTACTTGGATTACCTAATATAGAAGTTGTTCTATATACTCCCTTGATTGTACTTTGGATGATTAATTTGTAAGTTGTTATAATCCATTTCCTTAATGAAGTTTGGATTCTCAAAAGTGAAAGTATTTTACTTAAAGTACATAGAGTCTTGAAAAGGAAGTGGTTTCCAAATCTTTTGGTTAGTGCCTTAGTTCCAAAACCTAAAGGTTGTTATAATGACTTTAGGGGAGTAAAATGAGTGATTTACTTAATTGCTTTAAAAGAGGAGAAATGACATGATTTAAGAGAAGTAACTTGTTTTAAAGGTGTGAGTTACTTGAGATTTAAAAGTAGAAGAAACTTGATTTCTAAAGTTAAGAAACTTGATTTCTAAATAAAAAGAGACTTGAAGTATTTTGAAAGTTAAGAAACTTGATTTGTAAGTATGTGATACTTGGTTTTAAAAGTATAAGTCTCTTGGTTATAAAAGGAATGAATATGTCCAAAACCATAAAAGGTTATAACGGCTTTATGGGAAGTTGGTTATAACGGCTTTATGGAAGGTTAAGAAAGTTGTCTATTTTGATTAATGGGCATAAGTTGCCTAGATTGTGAAAATTTGACGTTACTTGGTTTCAAGCTTTGAAATGAGTTTTCTAAAAGTGTAGTAACTTACTTTGAAAAATAGACATGTCTTGATACTACGGGTGTTAGTATCTTGAGGTTTTACATAAAAATGAGTCTTTTGAAAAGAATGTACTTACGTAGTACTTTGGCTTGTTTAAATGAGATTTTTTCCATTTGTGCCTTGATAGTACTTTGGCTTGTTTAAATGAGAATTATTCTATGTGTGCCTTGATAGTATTTTGGCTTGTTTAAATGAGAATTATTCTATGTGTGCCTTGATAAGTACTTTGGCTTGCTTAAATAAGGATTTCTCTTGGTTTATGTAACAAGAAGGCATGATATTGTCTTGGTTTGTGTAAAGGCATGGTATTGTCTTGGTTTGTGTAAAAAGGAAAGGCATGGTATTGTCTTGGTTTATGACAAAAAGAAAGGCATGGTAATTGTCTTGATTTGTGTAAAGACATGGTTTTGTCTTGATTTGCTTGCATATGGGTTGCTCATATAGACATTCGTGCAAGTGTCATATCTCCACATCTCCGCGTCCCTCCATAAAGGGTCGGCAACTTGTTTCAAGGATACCATGGGTTAGCTCCCCATGGGGGTGAGTGGTACACACTCACGGCGGGTCGGTATTTAACTCGGGCAGGTTAAATTCCCGGAATATATATAAGCCATGGATTAGCTATCCGTGATGCGAGTATCGTGTACCGATGACTCATTGCGGGTCCTCATGACCTAAGCGGGTGAAATAGTCCCTTGCGGGTGAAATAGTCCTATGATAGGTTGCATTATAACACAGAGGGTGGTTGACCACGCACCGCACGACGCCCATATTTTGAAACGGTAGTAATTTCATTAATGAAAGGGTGCAGTGTGTGTATGATTTAAAGTGGAACAGTAATTCTCATTGTTAAAGACATAACTTAAAAGATAAAAAGGATTGCATTACTCTCATGATTGCAAGGTTCAGTGTGCTTACTGATGTTGTATTATATCATGGATCGCGATGAGGAAGGATTCCACGGGCATGAGTGATATTTTGGGCGTGAGACCCATGGTTATATTTGAGTAATGACTTTGAGGGCATGCGTCCCTGACTTGATATGACTGCTTATGTATTGTGTACTGTAGGTTGGCTATCATACATGTCTCCTGTTTTGTTAGACTGTTATGATTTCATTACAGTATTCACTGTTTCACATACTTGGTACATTCTTCGTACTGACCTCCTTCAGGGGGCTGCGTTCATCTGCGAGTTTAGGTACGTGATTTGGTGATCCGCGTGTAGGACCTCGCAGAGTTTTGGATAGCTCCATACATTCGTGAGTTTATCTTTTGGTATAGATCCTTCATGATGTGCTTTTATGCAGATTATGAGTACGGCGGGGCCTTGTCCGGTCATAGTTCAGTAAAACTTTTAGAGGTCTGTATTCATATGTGGGATTGGACTCATGTATAGTGTAGTGTCTTTTGATTATGTATATTATATGACAACCTTGTCGGCTTTGCCCTTGCACGTATGTTGATTTTAAAAAAAAATGATGTGTTATTTAAATTCCGCAGTTTACTTGTGTCAGTTAGGTAGAAGGGTGTCCAGGTAGGGCACCAGTCACGGGCCCGGAGTTCGGGGCGTGACACTAGTGTTCCTTCTGTCGATGTTGGTACTGCTAGTGGTAGTCTTAGACCTCCGAAGTTTCAGAACCAGAAGTAAGGAAAAAAAGGAGTAAAGTGTGGCTCTTTTATGATAGAGTGAGGACACTGATAAAGTTAGATGTAATATTTGTGGGAAAACTTACAAACATAAGAGAGGGGGTGGTGACGGGGGGACGGGCACTATAGGTAGGCATTTATTGAAAGATCATCCGATACAATGGGGTGTTGCCACTGATTTAGAATCCGGTCAACAACAACTTAATCCATTAACGGGGGGTTGGCTAAGTACGATTTAAAGAAGGATCGCATTGAATTAGCAAAAATGATTGTCGGAGGTTGTTTACTTTTTTCTTTTGCTTCTTCTTCATATTTAATTACATATATTCAAAGAGTATATAATCCTTGTTTTACAGGTGTTCCTCGTAGTACTTGTAGAACCGATGTTTTTAGACTTTATAATGATTATGTTATTTTTTTGCAATATTTGTTCACTAATCTTCCATGCCTAGTTAGTTTTACTACAGATATTGGGCATGCTTTAAACGGTATGATTATTTAACAATTACTTGTCTTTGGATTTATGAAAATTTTAAAATGAAAAAACGTATTATTGCTTTTGCGTATGACGAGGATCAAAGTCATACTGGAAAATATATAAGCGAAACTATTTGTGCTTATGCCAAAAATTATAATCTTTATAAAAAAAATACTTTGTATATCATTCGATAATGCATCTAATAATACTGCTGATGTAGATCTTTTAAATGCGGAATTAGAACCGTCACTTCCTGATATATTTCATGTTCGTTGTGCTTGTCATATTTATAATTTAATTGTTAAAAGTGATCTTGAGTTATTTGCAACTGAAATACAAATTGTCAAAAGAGCTGTTGGAGTTATTCAAGGTAATAATAGAAAAAATAGACTTATAGAATTTAAAGAAAAATGTAAACAATTTGATTTGAGACCTAAATTCATGCCACAAGAGATTATTACACGGTGAAAATATACTTATTTATTTTTAAAAGAATTTTATAAATATAAAGACCCCATAACACATGTTTCAAATGCTCATTGTAAGAACGCGATTTATATGTTAACCGACTGTTTGGAAATCAATTGCTGAACTTTTGTTTACGTAAATTTTACACTGCTACTGTTGAATTTTCGGGTCTTATTACCCAACAGTTTGTAATGTGTTAGCTCATATAGCTGAAATTTCATATTTACTTTATGGTTTAAAATCAAATATAAAATATAAAGCTGCAGTTACAGTTATGTTTGAAAAGTTTAAAAAATATTTTTTTTCTATTCCTGATATTTATTGTATTGGTGCAGTCTTAAATCCTTCTGTTAAAAAAGTAGATTGTCATAATTTAATATTTAGTTTATATACTTATATGAAAGTAGGTGAAACAGAAACTTCATCTTCATTTGATTGCGTATGTAAACTTGATACTAATTTAGCTAAATTATATGAATATTATGCTGTATTACATGACAACAACAACTCTGCTACTAATATTCTTTCTAGTTCTGCTTCTGCTTCCGTGTCTACATCTGCAGGATTCGATGAAGACGATGAAAATGAATCTTTATCTATATGGAGCACTTTGCAACAACACAAGCAAGCACAACTCGAAATTGTGATGAGATGCAGTTTTATTTGCAAAAGCCAACGGAGCCGAAGAAGAACTTTCAACCTTTACAATGGTGGCAGGATAACAAAAGACAATTTCTGGTACTAGCAGCTATGGCACGGGATGTTCTTAATGTGCATGTCTCAACAGTGACTTCTGAAAGTGCATTCAGCCAAGCACGAGATCAAATAGGAGACACACGTCACTCATTGGGCGGAAACACATTAGAAGTGTTAGTTTGCTTAAGAGATTGGATCAGATCAGAGAGAATAAATCAAGGATATGAAAACGTTGACTCTCCGGAAGATGAAGAAATAGACAATATTTTGGAAACCGGGAGCGCAAGCGAGAGTGGAATTAATACTCCAGATTTAGAGGCTATGAAGCATAATCAATTCAATCAACCTATAAATTACGAAGAACTGCATAATATGTAAATAACAATTATTATTACTTCATTATGTACACTTATTAACAATTAACATTATGAATAATAAAAGTTTGAAAGTTTACATCTTATCATTAGTTTTTATTTTATTATCTCTTTAGTTGTTATTTGTTAATTTATGTCTACTAATTTAATAAATTAATAAATTTTCGGAATAAAAAAATTTAACTACAATATAAACTATAAAGTATAAAGTTATAAACTATATTATATTATTATATTACATAGAAGATAAAGAAGTGTTTAATGTTCTTCCAAATCTGTTGTATTAATTCTCAACTTGGCAGAGAATGGAAAAGTTCAAATTTTATGAATAGTAACTATTAACTTCTGCGCAGATATGAAAATGGATATGCTGATGCATAAGCTTCAGTAACTTCTCCTTAGCAAGTCACAATACAAATATACAATACAATACAACTCAAACAAAATAGTATTGCTGAGGAGGAAAAGAAACAAGGAAGATTTAACTTATGGTGACAAGTGAATGAACAACTGGAGGTTAAGTTGTTTTTCAGAAATGTTAAATGAGAATGGCAAACGGTAATATAACTGAAGAATGCTACTGCAGTTCCCTGTCGCTAATGTATACATGTTTTTGTAGTATTTGATTTCTACAGCTACAGAATACAAATAATGGCAAATGTAGCCATCACACGTAACAATACGAGAGACCAATATTGTAGTTCCTCGAGCTTGAAGCCATAGAACCTTTCAGGAAATAAATTGTATTTACAGTTTGGAGATCTGCAAAGTTCAAATATTTAAGAAATGTATCAGTTAATGCAATAAGAACATAAAGAGATATTTCAACCTATAGTTACAAAAACTCGAATTCAGAATACAGGGGAGATTTAGATATACAGATTTATTTCAGATATTAGAAAATAGTATCTTTAATGTATATAACTTGAGTAACATTTCATCTGAAACATCCAGAATATGAAGAGAGAACCGTCTAATGAAGAATACAAAGAAAGCAAGGGACACATTGGGTGGAAATTGATGATGTTGTCTTCATTGGAAGAGAACGTGAATCAAGAGCTAACTCTAATAGAAAAAACAAAAGCAGCAAGCCAGCACCTACACGCGACCTACATGTGCTTGATTAAACAATGAAATTAAATACAAAATGTTTTTGAGAAATGTAATATCATGTTGTAAAAAAAAAATTGCAAATAATTTAGCAAATTATAATGTTTCTCGCAGATTTTATGTGTAGACTACTGGACGAGAAACTTGACATACGAAGGATAGCCAACACTGGGATAGGTAAAAATGTCCAGTACATATACTTAAGTCATTGAACTCATTGTTTATAGACTTGGGAGTCATTATGAGCTAAGTTACTACAGCCATTGGCACCATATTTGAGGGAAGCATCTCAAATGATTTAGGGTGCGTTTGGTTCGGGGTAACCAGGAAAAGGAAAGGGAAAGGGAATGGAGGAATGAAATTTCCTTTGTTGTTTGTTTGTTTGGTCTTATTTTTTCATTCCCTTTACCCCTTTTCCACTTTCATTCCCTTTCCTTGATTCCCCCCACCCCACTAGGTATTTAGATTCCCTTTCCCAACTCGGACCACCCCGGACCCCCGACCCCGGACCACCCAGAACCAAACATGTAGGGACAATCAGGTAATTCCTTTCCTTTCCATTCCATTCCCTTACTGGATTTCATTCCGTTTACCCTGCGCGAACCAAACGCACCCTTAAAGTATTCTGTGGATCGGTATGAAGAGTAAGGCTGCGTACAATATTCTATTGAAACAGAAATGCAAAAGGTAAGACTGCGTACAATAGACCCTTGTGGTCCGACCCTTCTCCGGACCCTGCGCATAGCGGGAGCTTAGTGCACCGGGCTGCCCTTTTGTGGACCAGTATGAAGGATAGAAGAGAGAAGAATGATAGGGTATGTAAAATCTAATCTGAATGCATAACTGGTCTGAGGAACTCCTACGACATGATTTAAGAAACCATGATGCAGTGAGTTTGAAGCTTTATAGACGACATCAACTTACGAATCCACACTTTACATAAGAATTTTTCTTAAAGTGCAGTGGCTATAGGTGGAAAGAAACCAGAGGAAATTCGGAATAAAGGTAAAACTAGTACAGTGTAGCTTCAAACAATCATAACTACCATTCAAGAAGCTATAATTAACAGGAAGAGGAAGAACTGGGAGTGCTTTCAATACTATGGAATTAAACCACAAAAAAGAAATTTGTAATCCTCTTGTGCTTTGATTTTAGTAACCCTGAGAAGGATGTAACCTTTTCCGTCAACACCACCAAAAAATGAAAAGCTTCATCCCCTAAGTAAACCAATTTCAGTGCTGACAAAATGGACAAACAAGGATATGCCAAACTTTTAGAAGTTGACATGCTTAGCAATTTAAAAAGATATCATCTTACCATCTTAAGATTTTGTATAAAGTAAAACATGAACTCAGGATTTAAACCATGAAACAGGATCTTGCATTTTTATTTTTATTTTGGGTGGAGGGAGGCTGCGTAATGTAGTCAAATTTAGAAAGAGAAAAAGTAAAACTAACAGAAGCAAAGAAAATCCCAGTTTCATTCATCACGTTAGGTATTTGATGAAGTGTTCTTGAAGTCTAAGATCGCTTACCATTATTTTGTATCTTCTTCAGACATCCCATTGCCAACATCCCCCTTTACATGTGAGGGACCAGATCTGGAGAAACTGTTCCCAAATGACTTCCATAACCTTGAAGGAAAAGAAGGCAGTAACTCTCCCGTGTTCCCATCAGATGGCATTTCAACTAGCGTTGCTGAAGTGGTCTTCAGCTCTGAAAATCTTATCGCTCCTAAAATCCGTTCTGGAAGTTCTGATTGAGTTTGACTCTCGATTAGGAAAGCTAAATCAACAGTAAGAGTTGATATATAATTATACGCGAGATGAACAATTGCATTTGCTATCACTGAAGATCCTATATCAATATCTACTTCTATGAAGTCGTCTCCTATACAGTACTTGCAAGTCAGCGCACGTCCAATTACACATATAGCTTGCTCCCCAACTGCCTTTCTTACAATCCAAGGTCCTTCAACAATATTTGCGATCAATTTTAGCCTTTTGGTTCTAAATGCATCATCTCCTTTCAAGAATCGCTCCATCAAAGACCCTTCAGGGACAGGCTCGAGACCCACAAAATATGCGACAGCACTGAAATTTTCCTTACTAGGAACTTGCAAGTTGAAAGCCCAAATAAAGGGCTTGCAGCCAGTTGGAGTTTCATCCTGAAGAGCCCTCCTGATACGGTGTTTTGGATTATTCAGAAGATCAGAAATTTTTTTAGGACCTTTTATCCAGTCAAAACCAAGAGGTTTCAGAAGAAATTCACCACCAGGAACCTTAACCTTTGTTGAAAAGTATTCTGGACTTCTTACCATGAAACTATTCCCTGGTGGAGAAGCCCAGCCATTTGAGCAGTTATCTGGGTCCAATAGGGGAACGGCACCTTCTGATTTCACTCTCTTTATCCATTCAGGTTCATTTATTCCGTCAAGATTGGCCATATGCAATGAAAACAATCTGTAAGACACCAACTTAGATTATGATCAGAGTATATTATTACCCGGATGGTTCTGAAATAAATTAGAACCAATATATCAAAAACATTACTTCAAAGCTATGTTGCTCGGACTCTCCAAATATGTTGCAGCACCCATGTCGGATCCTCCAAAAAATGCACTACTTTTGGAGGACCTGACAAGCAGTCGACATTTTTGAAGAGTCTGAGCAACATAGTTTCAAAGTTGCTAGAATGTAATATTGCCGCAGATTAGCTCCCCTCAAACTTACCAGTTCTCATTAACATATTCAAAAGAGTAAATATCAACAGATAAGTGCCACTAGGAACAAAAAATGTATAAACGACGGGCCATGCCAAACTGTGACAAAAATAGATGATCAATTGCATGTTCAACACTCATGCACTTATTTGACATGTTCATCTGCATCATCATGATGTTGTCTAGCCATAAAGTCTCAAGTTATCAGACAGCCAGTGATTCTATGCTATCTGCCAAACATAATAGTATATACAGTCCCATTAAATATCGTAGGCCAACATCCATCTGATGAAATTACTGTTTCTTTCCAGAACCAAGTTCTGAATATGCTGACTCGCCGATCTTGAATAACTGCAAAGGAATAAACCTTGCTATGGCACTGCTACAGTCAACACCTTTTAATTTCAGAATAAATTAACTTTACGACCTATTAAGAAGCAATAGTACAAAACAGGGACCAGCTTATCGCGTCTGTGAAACACTCTAAAGTCTAAACTACAATATTTATCTGAGTATAAGTTAGCATCCCTCAAAAACAGGCCCCTGTGGTCCGGCCCTTCCCCGGACCCCGCACATAGCGGGAGCTCAGTGCATCCCTTTTTTTTTTTTTATCTGAGGAGTAAAAGTTAGCATCCCTCAAAAACAGTAATTTGAAGCGGTAAATCACTGGTATACTCCACGCACCAAACAACTATACACCAAGTAGTGTTCGCCCTTTAACTTGTTCATTATCATGGATACTAGATCTAGTCAGCTCTATCTAGTTTTTACTAGTACGTTAATGCCTATTCTTTTTCATTTTTTTCGAGACTTGTAACAGTATGCCTATTCTTTTTCATAATAGTCATGCTTTTAAACTTTGTTAAAATTTCTATAGATTACTCCTTTTAAGTCCTAAAATCTTTACCTGGCACATTCTTGATAAGAAAAGACATTAGGAGGTTTCATTGTCAAACCGCACTCGATATTTTCTTTAACATACTTAAGCTGCACTGGGAATACACATTGACCTTGACTTCCCGAGACATGAATGTAACTTCATAGAGAAAAGGCGTTCCTTCAATATTTGTTACTAATATCATCTTAACTAGTTCACTAATGACATCCACTTGTTTGGTTGCATGCTATTTGCAGTCCAGTGGTGCTGCGGCTCAGCCGGCCCACTGCCACCACGTTCGCCGCTGTCGCGGTTCTTGCCACAATTTTTCCGTTTTTCAGTTTTTGACCCTTTTTGCCGCCACCGTTGTTACGGTTTTGGCTAGAATTATCCGAGAACGAGTAAGAGTTAGCGGACGTGGCCATCATCATGACGGAATTTGCTCCGGTAGCCGCCTTCTTAGCCAAGCTGGCCTCTTCTAATGTGAGCATGGAACGGGCCTCCTAGAACGGTGGGAGGGATTACTTTGACGAAGAAGCATCCCAACGTCATTATAAGCCTCGGATAGGCCTGCAACCATCTGAAGAACAAGACGATCATTTGTGACGGACGCTCTTGAGTTGGTCCGCCAATTCCTTCAGCCTTTTACAATAGGCTGAGACATTCGGAAAATCTTCCATATTGACATGGAAAAATTCCTGCTCAAGAGTGACGACACGTAATTCTTGTTATCTTGGAATATATCACGCACTGTATTCCAAGTTTCCATTGCCGTGATGTCGGGTTCAATAATTGTCTGCAATAGGTCCGTAGAGATAGTGGAATAAATCCACTGGAGTAATGTAGCATCAAGAGTCGTCCATAACGTAGGGGGTCATCATCGGCGGTAGGCACATTTTCCTTGCATGTTTATGCGAGGATAATGTGATGAAGGACTTGATGCGAGCGTGCGTGAACTTTAAATAATTTCGCCCACATCGCGTATTTGACGTTTTCCATCTCAAGAACGATAGGGATGTAGTTCTTGATGTTGGAGACCATAAGGGTAGAATGAAACGTGTTCTTTGAGGTAGACATGATGAGAGAACAAGAGGATAATTTGGGATTTGGAAGAAAATTTGGGAGAGAGTGGGATTTTTGGCCGGAAACCGACGTCGAAATCCGAGAGTAGGGCCGGCGGAAGGTGAAATTCGGAGAAAGAAATTTTGCCATAGACTACTGATATCATGAAAGAGAATAATCCCTTGATTATTTTCATTAATGAAGAGGTATATATACATGCTATACAATCACTAAATATGGAAAATAAATCTACCTTTTCCTAATACAATTATAATACCTTTTTCTAATACAAGACTAATACCATAATTACACTTGTACAAGAATTTTACAACTATGGTAATAATATAGACAAAATTCGGCCCAATGATATACACAGTTTTGACCGTGTATATCACCATCTTTCTTGCAAGTTATGGGTACCCAGCAACTTCAGCTCAAACCTTATATTGGCTTAAAAATTCATTCAATACATATAATTGATTTACTCAACTGAATAAGCAAAATAATTATGATTTAGAACCTATAAACTAAAAATCCTTGTTCCGCCTCAGTTCATCGCATTGCATCGCTCGTTTTGTCAAATGTTTTTGCTCATTAAAAGAAAATGAATTCATTTTGTAACTTCATCCAACAGACCACAGATTTCCTTATCCAATTTACATCTTACATTACCATAATTCTCTGAATGGAATTAGTGAAATTTCATCAAGTACCACTACTGATGAAATTGCAGAAATTAAAAATATTAGCTTTACATTATTTAGGGTAACGCTTTCCACTGTAAAATTATTCCCTTTAAAAGTAAAAGTTAGCTCGGACCTCAAAAATACAAATAGATTACTTGGGTAAAGGAAATAAGAGAACTTGCATAGTATAGTAAAAACTATAACATAAATTCAAAGAATTAAAGAAAAAGGGCAACGTGGTGCACTAAGCTTCCGCTATGAGCGGGCAGGGGAAAGGGCCGGACTACAAGGGTTGTTGTCGTCAGCCTTACCCATCATTTCTGCAAGAGGTTGTTTCCACAGCTTGAACCCGTGACCTCCTGCTCACATGGCATCAACTTTACCCGTTACTCCAAGGCTCCCTTCTAATTCAAAGAATTCAACTATCTCAATTTTCCAAGAAATACCCACTACATGTAGCATTTTGGGAGAGCACATAAACCTATTAGATGCCCACTTTATCCAATTCTAGGACTAAATTTCTTAAAATCCCTAAAACCCCACTTACAACATACCCACTTTACTCTCACAAAGTGGGGTCTAAGGAGGGTAAGATGTACGCAGAACCTTCACGTAAATTGAGATAGATGGAGGACCTGTAAGCTATGTTTCTAAAATACCCAAATCAGGATATCAAAGAATGATTGGTACAGATAATGCAGAGCTAAAGATAAGACTAGTATGAGTTAATGAAATGAAAAAAAGTAGCATACCTTGAACGACTTTGATCAGTTCTTGTTTCTATAATTATGATCGTGAAAATGAATTGTCAATATGGAGGGCAGGCAAATGCAGACTTCTTTCTTTCCTTTTATATAAGAGCTAAATTACATTAACACCCCTATAACACAACTCAATTTTAAATCCTAGAAAAATGTTATTAACTAAATATATGTAAAATGTATCAAAATGATCTTGTGGTTTAAACGCGCCGTATAAAAATTGGAATAAAAGAGTTATAAAAAAAATTAGGGGCGGATCCACCCTTTAGGGTGGGGGTGGCATGGCACCCGCTAGATTTGTAAAAAAATTATATACCTAAGTTGAAATTTTCTTAAACTAGATTAAATATTTGATCCTGACACCCCAGTAGCAAATTAGACAAAGGTGCCACGTCTGATAGGCCTTTTTGAAAGTTAGTCTCGTGAGTAAGACACAAATTTGAATCTCGTCTGTTTCAATTTATGTGACACAGTTAGAATTTCGAGAGTCAATCAAGTTTTTCTTTGACCGAAATTTATTTATATGTCTTTTAAATATTTGAAGTTGTTAATTATTATGATATATATTACTTGTTTTGTTTTCAAATATACAATTTTATTTCAAAAAAGCTTCTATTATCTGAATTTACTGTCAAAGTTTAGAAATTTGGCCCCATCCTTATAGCTAGATCAAGAAAGAACCCTTGAATCCGCATCTGGTTTGAAGCTTCTTAAATAGGGAATGACTAGACATTACTTAATAATATATACACCAATTAAGTAATAGTAATAATTTTATTGTAATTCTACATAAAATCTAACGATTTTCTTTTAAAATGTATATTTATAAGTGGTCGTCAATACATATATACACTGGTTGTCATACCAATTACATATAGCAAGATGTGCTATGAAATAAAAATTTAGCTATTTTTTGTAATAACCTAAATCTGATATTAGTGGACTTATATCGAGGGACGGACCTCCCTAGTGCATACTTGTTCACGTGAACAAGCGTGTTTTTTTTTGCAGTGCTATTTTTCACTTTTGAACAAACACATCATCCTCATTCCCTTATACAACGCTGTAAATTTTTTTCCCGAATAATCACTTCAAACGACGTAAATCCGCCACTGCTTATATCACGTAATTTTTCCTTTAAATTTGAATAAAGGTCATCTCCATTTTGTTTTTGTTGTTCTTTCCTCCCTTCTCTTAATTCATGTTTTCATCGTTATTATAGAGAGTCAGTAGCCTAATATCTTCTCTAGACCAATGATCAAGTGACAACATATAAGGAAGAGGAATAGAGGATAAAAGAAACGTGCTTCTTTCCTTTGGAATTTCTTGCTTCTAAGTTCTAACTCCGTCTAAGCAATAGTGACTTTTGAAATATTTAGATAAAATTCGTAAAGAATGGATATTGAGTCTAACTCAATCCTAAAAGCTAGTTTGTAGGGTGAGGATGTCCAAGTTCATAATAAGGAGTCCATGTTCTCAGTCCATTTCCGACGTGAGACTCTTACAAAGAATTGAAATGAGTTTGACTCTGATACCAGCATCTGAGCATAACTCAATCCCAAAAGCTAGTTTGTAGGGTGAAGATTGTTCAAGTCCATATAAGGAGTCATGTTTTCATTCTATTTTTGATGTGGGACTCTTAACAAAATTGAATAATGTTTTTCGTTATAAATTTTCTTAATAATTTGGGTGCAGAAAATAAAAGTTATCCCCGAACAATTTTCATCAGAATATTTACAGAAAGTAATATCAATATTCTTAAGACCAGAAGAGTTCATAACTCCTTTTGAAATTTTAAAACAATGATTTTTTAACTTATGATTTAAAAAATATCATAAAATTTATATTGCTAGAAGATTTTTGAAACTAATCGTGTTAAACATGTTTGTAGCAACAAAAACATCTTATTAAGGGTAAATGAGAATTTTTAAAGTTAATTATTTCCTAAAATAAAAATGTATTATTTTTTTAAAACATACTTATAATAAAATAATAACAGTGTCAAATAAATTGAAACGGACTGAACTCGGGAGTATTTTACAAGATTTAAATGCTTGAATTAGTTGAATGTATCATTCAAATGATACAAGTGGCAGTACAAAACTTTACTCTTTGAACCGATCAATAAAGCATTTCTTTTAAGGAAAGAACTCATTGTGGTTTGTATTTAGCCAAACAATAGTCTTGATGACGAGAGGACAAGAGTGAAAAAACCACTTCCTAGAAGTCATTATTGCAATCCGAACATAAAACAACTGAAAGTATATATGTCATAGAAATAATCATTTTAGGAGCACATGTACTTGAACACATTCATATTATTAATGAGATTAATATATTTGGCTTTTACAATTATTGAATTATTATTTAATTGTTTATATTATTTATTAATGTGCATCCCTTGAGCTTACATTGTCATTGATAGTGTGAGATATTAATGATAGAGTGTAGTTCTTAAAATAGCCTAGACTGATGATCATTGAGAATGGGATATCAATGATATGTTGTAAGTCGACATGTGATCTGCATCACATTCTTAGAGGATGTAGTATATCTCACTTACTACTAGCAATAGTTGCTAGTGATGGACACATGGATACTCTTAGAGGAGTATTGGCATACCCTGCTGATAAACTATTTGTTATACATGTCTAGAGTATTATCAGCATGTAGGAGATAGAGGTCCTTAGACTTGAGGTCAATAGCACCTTGTTTACGGAGTAATGCACTTTGATCCTGTCCTAAGCTCAAATACCTTATAGGTTGAGACGCGGCTTGTATTGGGTGCATTACAAAGTAGATTGAATGTGGTAGTTGAGCCAAGAATAAGATTCATTCCTCGATTGGAATTTTGAGAGAACACTCAGCTTATCAAAGATGTTAAGTCGACCAAGTCATTGGCCAATGCAAGAGACATATCTAGGATATGGTCTAGTTGTCGACTAATATAGATGAGATAAAGTGATCAAGCCATTTGGATAGACACTTGGCAAATCTTAAGCTTGATCGAGTGTGTCGCGAATGAAAGGAATTTATCATCTCACATGTAGTGCATTTACTTGAGTCTTGTAAGCGTCTTACACATCGGGTCGTCCGTGGCCGGCTTCAGTGAGTTCGTGTGAACCTTGATTTGATCAAGTCTTGGATGCCTGAAGGTCACACTAAGTCGATTGTCTTTTCGGTCTAAGGGTATATTGAGAGAATGTAAAATATCGGATTTAGAATCAAGATATTTTATTTAATAATAAATTATGAGATAATTTTCATTTGATGAAAATTAATTAATTAAGTCAAAATTAAATCTTGGATTTAATTAGAACTAAAACGTGCAGAAAATAAATAGAGAGTCGCATGATGATGGACCCGATTCGATAGCCATCGCGATTTGGATTTGGGTCAGTCTTGGCTCGATCCAAATCGATTTGATTAGGGTTTCCTCCACTATATATTTGGCACTTAACCCATAATTTCAGGCAGCACTCACTTTTCACTTTCTGAACTCAGAGTTCAGGAAGTAAAATTCTCTCAAACCTCTTCCAAGATTTTCTAGCTTTCTTGGCAAAGGAATATACCGAAGCAAGGCTTGCACCCGGATTGACAATCGCGTGCGCTCCCTTTAGTAAAGACTAACAAAGCTTAAACTGTAAGTTTTCTTCCTGTCTTTGCAGATTTGAATTATCGCATAATCATACCAGAAACGTTTGTTGGGACAAGTAAGTTTACTCAAAATTTTAAACTTCCGCTGTGCCTTACTTGTGTGTTTTACACCCAACAAATCCCTACAACAACAACATACTTAATGTACTCTCACAAGTGGAGTTTGAAAAATGTAGGATGTACGCAGATCTTATATCTACCTTTATGGAGTAGAGAATCTGTTTCTGATAGATCATCTTGCTCGAAAAAGAAAAAAATGATTTGAAGCATATACTAAGAAAAATATGACAATAAAATAGCACGATAAAAAGCAAATGAAACAACAAATGGTAATATACCTTGAAGAAAAGAATCTACGTGATTACTAACTAATACTACTAATAAGGAGAATACTCGGCTACCTACTAACATTTTATCCTCATCTTCGACCTTCACACCTTCCTGTCTAGGGTCATGTCCTCAGTAAGCTGAAGATGTGTCATGTCTTGTCTAATCACCTCTCATGAATTCTTCTTTGGCCTACCTCTACCTCTCCTAACTCTTATTATAGCCAACATTCCATGCCTCCTTACTAGCACATCCACACCTCTTCACATGCCCGAACCATCTTAATCTCGCTTCCTTCATCTTGTCCGCCAGGAGAGCCACTTCCACCTTGCCCCGTATAACTTCGTTATTAATCATATCCCTCCTAATATATCCATCTGAGCAACCTCATCTCCGCTACATTCATCTTCTGGACATGGGCATTCTTGAGTGGCTAACACTCTGCTTCATACAACAAAATCAGTCTAACCAACACTTTTTAGAATTACCTTTATGCCTTGGCGACACATTCTTATCGCATCCATCTCACCTACCTCGCTCCAATACAATGTATGACATCATCATCAATCTCCCCCGCCTCCTTAGTTTATGAACCTAATATACTTGAAACTATCTTTCTTGAGTAGGACTCCGCTCCTGCATCACGTTACTGAATTTGCACTCTAGAAACTCTATTTTAGACTTGCTTAACTTGAAACCTTTAGACTCTAGGGTTTGTCACCAAACATTGTCATTCCACGCAAGTCATTTCCTATGTTTGTTTTCTGGGGCGGCCACTTATATTGCAAAACTTTCAGAGACGGGATGGAAAGTCTTTCGTGAGAAGAGATGGTAGGCTTGATACGGATACATCTGCTTATCTTGTCAAAGCGCATTTTGTGAAGTGTTCTCCTGCCCCTGTCACCTGAGATAAAGTGAACCTATTGTTAACTCCATCGCACGCCTCATCAATCAGTACAATATCATTTGTGAATAACATACACCACAACACCTCCCCTTGAACATGTGTCGATTCATCCACCACTATAAAAAATGAAATTGATTAAGAGTTGATCCCTGATGCAACTCAATCGTGATCTAGAAGTGTTCTGAGTCACACCCTACTGTTCTAACCCGCGTCTTGACTTCATCCTACATATTCTTAATTGTCCTAATATAAGCCACAGATACACCTTTAAACTCCAAAAGTGAATCCAAACATGAAGAAATTTAATTTGGAATTTTACACCCTTGGAAAGTGTCTTCGTACGCAAACTTTAGATACTAGTTCTACCAAAATAAAAAGAAAATACTAAAAATGATTGACCCCCTGAACTTTTCTGAAATGATAATAAATTTTAAAAAAACAATTATAAGATGGAACCAGCAACTAGTATCATTTGCAGGAACAGGTGATTAACGTAGTATTAGTGTAATTCATATATGGGAACTCAAAAAAAATTCTAAAATATCACACCTAGAAATTGAACCTAGCCAAAAGCAATGTCTGAAACCACTTTGACACTTGAATTAGAATTTTCCCCTACGTCGAGATAACAGTTTATATATAACCAACAATCTTGGTCAAACTTGTTACTAAAAGCTAAAAGGTGAAGCGCCAATTCGAACATCATACTATCATCAGACAGGACGTTAATAGCTCCGAAACAAAGGTTATACAACTCCACTGAGCTTATTCGTTTTATAATCTAAAAACAAAATTCAAGAATCAACAAAACAAAAAAATGATGGAAATAATAGTATTAGTTTCAAGAAAAAAAAAAGATGTACAAGAAGTAATTTAAATATTAAGTCACCAAATCCACAGAAGAATAACTAACGTAAGTTATAGTCAAATACTTGGAAGAAAATCTAAGATTAGAATCTCTTCAAGGCATACGAGCATACAACCCAAAGGCAGTACGTGCATGGGCAGGACCATAAGTCTTACCTATGAGGAGCCTCATGAAAATTTCCTCCATGAAAGCTCAGACCATTCGAAATCAAATGTGAACGTTGACATGGAGAGAGATAGAGATAAGTGCTTGATGTTTTAAAAAGACTACTACAAAGAATACTGGTAACATGAAGAAAATCATGTTGATTGTTGACAAATGACATGCCATAGAATGGGGACTAGAACAATTTCAACTAAAAGTAAATGACCCTACAAAGTACTAAAATGCAGATGAAGAAGCTAAATTCAAAGCAAGATCCTGAGCTAGATGTTTTTAAACACATGATGATTTTGAAACACAAAAGTGAGCTAGATGAAAACACATGATGATTTTAAAACATACACCAACTCTTACTGTCTGGCCACCACTTTTTTAATCCTTTGCTACACCACTAACATCAGAAGCATTGTCATTTTGAGCAGATGAGAGCAAACTTCTTGACATCACATCACCAGCTTGCGACAGTTGTTCCTGCTGCTGCATAAGAGGTTGCTGTTGCTGGTGCTGCAACTGTTGCTGCTGAAACTGGTGGAGCTGATGTTGCTGAAACTGGTGTTGTTGCTTATGAGAATGTATCTGGAGTTGTTGAAGCTGTTGTGCAGCCAACAACGTATGCATTGCCTGGTTGTTAGAGTAAAACTGCTGATTGCCTCCAAAGGATGTTGGAAAGTTCATCATAGGTCCACCATTTGCCATGGCTTGCCCAGTTAGCACTTTAAGATGCTGTATCTCATCCTTTAGGGCGTCATTCAACGCTACATATGGAGAAGATAAAGAATAAACAGAGCGAAATATCTATTAGCAACTCTCCAAGACAAACTCCAAATAACTGGTAGATGAATTAGTTATTCACGAATTCCTATCCAAGGAATTTACATATGCAACTCTACCAATCTAAGGAAGTGTTTTCCTAGGCTTATGTTACTCAGTAGTCAGGTACTAAATCCATTATCCACATAGAGTCACAAGCAGAATCTGGCTGAAGAAGTTCGAAGAAGCTGAAGAGATTATGGAGAGGAATTTTTGAGCGAGAAAGAGGAAAATTATGTTAAGGAAAATTGTTCTTATCTGCCCAAATACAATTGTTCACGGAGAGCAAGAAAATAAGGTTCTGGTTGAAATATGATCATTGAAAATTTCTATGGTGTCAAGGGCCTTACAAGGTGATTCGTAGCCTATTGGTGTCTCCTAACCACCTTAGGATAACTTCATCGTATTTCTTAACACAATACTTATCCAGATTTTTTATGGATTAAACAAAATATTATACATGGGTGTTAATCATGACACTAAATATATGAATTTTTCAATGTTCACTTCTATAACGGCAGCATAATGTTATGAGAAATAAAAGCTTTTGAAGTTCTAACATCTGAAATATGCAACTATCTAACATCCACTATCAAACTATTAGAATTCGAAGGAAGTACTAACATTAAAATTATTGGACTGTATATAATATTCCTATATCTACGTCAAGCAGGTCCACATTCAAACTATGTTTGGCCGAGCAAGGTCAAACTGGAATTTTGGTCGTCTCATTTTTTGTACAATAAGATGAAGAATATGATAGAATTACTAGCATCTTTTACCACAAAACATCAATACAATACCACACTCAATGTGAAACTGATGAAGTCATATCAAAATTGATTTTACTTTCTTCTGAAATTGAGGAAATTCTTGAAACCAACCAAGCCTAAATACAACCAGATATCAACTTGTTGACAATTAATCCAGTTTTAATCAGCTTGAATGGTCGAACTAAATACATTCAAGATACCATTGAGAAACGGCAACCATTATTCAGACAGATAGAAAGAGAAGGTGGGTTTTGGGCAAAAAGTTACTAAAGAAGTCATGCTCAGATTCTTACCATCTTGCAAGTGCACCTGTTGTTCCATTGTTTGTAAACGCAGTTTGAGTTCACTGTTTTCAGCAGTCAGGCCATTTGTATCTCTCTGTTTCATGTGGGGGGGAAAATCTCAAAACCGATAATATTATGTTATACATGAGAAAAAAAGTAGTAAGATACATATATCTGTACATTTTTCCATGTGCGAGCAGATGCTGCATATTCTAGCCAAGCACTTGTCTACTTCCATCACTTTAACCACACTCAAATGTATTTCCAAATAACAGAAAGCAACACAAACAAAAGGAGGAATGAAAATAAACAATTGCTGGGCAATGAGAGCAACTGATATACACCTGCAATAAGGTCAACTGAGCAGACAAAGTAGTTGCTTCCGTTTGCAGAGTCTGAACTTTTCTCTCAAGCTCTGTTATATATCTCATTTTCCTTTCCTTTGATCTTGCAGCTGACTGCCTGTTGGCCCAAATCCTGTTGCACAGCACAAGCAAAGACAGTGATGAGTAACAAATTGACTTAAGTTTTAAATAACCATATCAGACAAATTTTAACAAATTCAAGGAACACGAAGGACCTCAAAACAGTGGATCACCTACATCAAAGCACTATGAATACTTTCAGAAAGCTGTGCGAAGACTTTGGATAGCTCTAAGATTTTTTTACTAGCAACTGTCTTCATCAACATTAACGATTTGTCTGATAAAAAAGAGAGCAAAAGACAAGAAAAAAGAGGCCTCTTGGATACACAGAGTTGGTTTCAGACCGGAGACAGCTAACCTCAGCACCACTTGAAGTAATCACATAGCCAAAAGGTAAAAGGATTGTGTTTACAAACCATCCACCTTTTTTCCTGATAAGAATTTTACAACCATCCTCCTTAATCTCACCTAGTGTTGTCAAAGATGCAAAGGTGCACTTAAGCCCTAATGTTAGATTTAGGGGTGTTGAAAAATCAAACCTGACAGAAAATTGACTTCTGGTTTGGTGCTGAGGTAAAAAACGACAATATTTGGCTTGGTTTGGTAATTGGTATTAACCTAGAAAAAATCAAACCGAAACCAAACCAAACCGCCAATAATATATATCATTTTCTTTAAAAAAATTAATACATAAATATTTATTTTAAAGTAATTTGTATATATTTTAGATAATTTTCACAATTTTTTGCTTCTTGGCATTTGATTGAGAAGAAATATAGCTATAATCCGAATAAAATGGAATGATGAATAAAACTTGTTGAAGATGAACGGCATTTACTGCTTAAGAACAAAAACCATTAAAATATTTGGGGTAGAAATGTTTTACAGTTTTTTTTTAAATGGCAAGTATTCCTTTCCGAAACAGACATGTTCTACAGTTTAATTAGACTAAATTTTACTATTCTCCACTTCACTTCATTTTTTAATGACCAAGAAGTCTTTCTGGGCCAACATTTAGGACCAGCCACAGCCTTCGGAACTCGGGGATAATGGGCTCTACCCTTCTCCACTTAAATGTCGCGCTTAGTTCGCATGGTGCAGGGCTTGAAGCTATGACCTAAATCACAAGTCCCTCAATCTTTGCAACTTGAACTAAGCCCTTGGGCCATCTTTCTTTACTTTAGCTATTACATTTTGGTCATAAAAAAGAACAGCACATAATTTCACTTGAATTTAAGTTCCTTTTTGTAAGTTCCAATTATTCTCCATTTATAGACTTAGTGAATGAACCACTAGCTTGGGAATATACATCCTTCATGTATATAATTTTTTAATACTTCTCAGTTCTCATATGGTACTAGTTTCTATAATTTAATTTTTAAGACAAACAATGAAGAGTATTTTCTTACAGATAGATTTAGAGGATTTCAAAATGATTTTATATTTGTAATGGTGTTTGGACATGTCCAATGCTCTTATAATTTGTCTTACCAGTCATGGAGTTGGCTCCAAAACAGTTTTGTATTCAATACTTGATTTAAGACATATTAGCAGTGAAAAGATTTAATTTAACTCATCTTGATTATACTCCATAAAATCATTTTTAGTTTACAGGTACACCCGCTAAACTTAGATGTCCGAAACAAACAATACTCTTGCTATTCAGCTCCTATTTCTTTACATTGTAATCTAGTTCCCATAAGTCCATTTGTTTTTGGTAAGAACGGCACGAGATAGGAAAAGACAAAAAGAGCCTTAATGTAATACCAGGAGAAAGACGAGACTAAAATACTTGTATAATTTTATCTACAGTGAACCAAAAAATTTAAGCTCTCCCACAAACAAAAGCATAATGAAGCTACTACTAAGTCACTGAGCAAAAAAAGCATGGGACTCGAAAAAGAACAGTTAGACTAGGACAACTAAATCAAGCTTAAGACATTGAGCTATCCCATCACTTTTCTGTAATATGTGCAAGCCAGTAACCCTTATAAAGAAAAATTTCTACTGTCATTTGTCTTATATTAGGTCCTATAAAAACAATACAGTCTCCCTAGATGCACCACCATTGATTCACCTCTCTTCATTAGCACTCCACGGTACAATTACCTGCCTCACACTCCCCGGAGGAGCCCATAGTTTTGATCTCATATATATTTTCGGATAAAGGTGGAGCCGGGGAAAGCATGCCGGGACCTCAATTATTTCACCGGCTAATTGCTACCTTCCACCGGCATAGGCACTGGTAACTCCGCCAACAAGGCTTGGGTAGATACAAAGATATCACCTAGTGTTTTTGTGTCTCTGTCGGGACTGGTCTCCAAAGTTTGCACCCTTGGGTGCTTAATTTCATATGTTGCCTGATCCTGCCCCCTCCCTGTTATGGACAAATTTTAATTGCCTAGAAGGCAAGGGAGGGGCAGCAGTGGCAATGGTGACCACTAGGTCATACCCTTGGGGTGCTTAATCTCATATGTTCCCTGATCCTTCCCCCTCCCTGTTATGGACAAATTTAAATTGCCTAGAAGGCAAAGGAGGGGCAGCGGTGGCAATGGTACCCCGTGGCCAACAACAAAGGCCAACTTTAGCTAATTTAGAGGAGCCATGAAGCTGGAATTTGGTACTTAGAGGTGGATTTGGACACCTCGTAAATGATCTCCAAGTTTTGGGGAGCGGAGCTTGTTTGTGTAGGCTCAAGGAAGAGCTGGAGAGGACAAGAACTAGAAAAGAAATGTTCGGGGGAACATGAGCAACTTGTTGGCACAGATAAAATACAGGGACAGAAGGGCCTGGTCTCTCTATTCTTTTTTATTTTCCTTTCCTGTAACTCTCATAATTTCACTGTTTTCTTCAGCCTTTGAAAGGGAAAAGATGACAGAAGAGGCCCCAGGCAAACCTTTAGAAGTTCAACGACAGAACTGCTTCGTTAAACAAAAACCAAAAGGTTCAAGGAGCTAGGAAATACATACATAAAATGCCTAACCACCACAGAACAAAACAACAGTGTAGCATAATATCTAAAACTTTCTTAAGCACCCACAACACACTTGGGAGACTCATACTTTAGGCCACTGTAATCTGCCACCAGACCTCCACGTAATGGTTTCATCCTAGGCAATACCAAATAACATAAAACCAAAATGCAACGGCAAGGCCAAAGTTTAAAATAATGTGAAAGAGACTGCTATAATAAATTAGCAACAACATTTTTCTATATAAAGCCTTACCTCTTGGCACGTTTCGGATCAATAAGAGCAAGTTCAGCAAGCTTCGCAGCAGACGTGGTTTTCTTAGTTTCAGCTGAAGATGGCTCTTCCACTCCTGACATGAGCATCTCTGTCTTGATTGTAGTTGAACCATCCATGGACTGGCTATGCTGATGTCTAACTCTCGGCTTCTCACTAACAGTAGGAGCAACTTTATTTATTCCTGACGCCATTGGTGGTGTTTGTGCTGAAGAAGACTCGCCCACTTGGAATTCAGAAGACAAAGATGAATACTTAAACTTATCCATGTCAAGGTACATTGAGAGGATATCCTCCTCAGTCTCGTCTGACAGAGACGGCCCATCTAGTCCAACAACACCAAGATCACTATCAAAGCTAATATCATCAGGAAGAGTAAGAATTTCCGAGTGGGCACGTCGGTGACCAAATTTTCTAGGTGGATTATCAGGCATTCGGCTTATATCATTACTAAACAAGCTTGAATCCCCCGACAAACCATGACCAAAATGACCCGATTCTGAAGCATTTCCAGGTCCTAAGGGAGGTAAATTTGCTAATCCAGGTTGTTCCGACTTTACATTGGAACTACTACCAGGAGGTGAAAATAACGAGTATCTCCCCAATGGAGGCAATGAAGACTTATCCTTATCCATATAACCCCTCCAAGTCCAAACAGAATAAACCCCAACCCCAACCCTTCAAATTAATGATCTTCAAATGTTAACAACTCAGCACCAAACCCAACATCCCATACACATACATATATATACTCCAAACACAAGAACCTTAATACCAAAAACACAAAAATCAACCCGTAATGATAGTTTTCGCAGTCAAATCAAGAACTTTATAGCTGGAAAACCATAAATCACCAAAACAAATTGCTTTTCCAGTGCATTTAAAATCATGGGGTAATCAAATTCCACTGAAAGCAGAGAACTTTAACAAAATTTAACTACAATGGAACATGAAACCCCTTGTTGAGACATTGTAGATTCCTCAAATATTAAGCAAGGTTGTCCCAGATCAATTTCCTCTATTAAATGCACCCTAAAAATTAAAATCAGAAAAAAAATTAGCAAACCCCACAAAAATTTAGAGATACAAAGATTGGATTTTGATAATCAAGAATTCATATACAACTATTTAACATTTAACACCATTTGACGAATTTAAAGAAATGGATAATAAAGAAAATGAAACATAAAAGAAAAAAATTATTAATTTATTTAAAAAAGAAAAGCAAAAAGAGGAGAGAAAGGGTAAATTCTTACACGGTTTGAATTTGCTTTGAAATTAGATCTGCAGAATAATGAAGCAGCATGAGGGGATGATTAAAGGAAGAGGCAAATCTGTGTAAATATAATAATGCTGCTATGGAAATACTATAAATTCGGACATGTACCTATTTATTTATTTATTATTTTTATCAAATTTAAGTTTTTTTTTGGGTAAATCTCTCTCCCACCGTAGAACTAAGCAGATTTCGTGTGACAGATTTCAAACTTAAGACCTTCATACCATCTCGTTATTTTTATCTAATCACCAAAATTGTTATTTCTTTTCATGCCTCGATTGTTTTCTCAATTTTTAGCTATCGTTGATCATAAATTTTGGATCAGATTTTAAAAATTTATCTTTAAATATATGTTTGGCCGTGGAGCAGATTTTGAAAATCTGTCTTCAAAAATTGGTCTGGACTAGTTTTTGATTTTTTTAGACGTCTACTCACAATACTTTTAAATCTTCTCAAAGTAAAAAACATGTCCAAAAACTCAAATTTTCAAGTTTCAAAATCTATAACCAAACAGGAGCTTAGTCTATTTATCCCAATCAATACTTTTCCATACAAATATAAACATTTCTATTGTTATTTATACATAAAAAGGAACTGAAATAATTCTTCAATCAGTGTTTTTGGCTTATGCAATTTTCACAGCATTCTATTATTGTCCGATACCCACATTGAAGTCCGATTAAATCTGAATCGTATGTTGCAGGACCCATTTGGAGGCGGCACTCCCAATAGTATATTTTCCATCCCCATAACTCGAACCCGAGATTTCTGGCTAAGGGTGAAGAGATTCGAACCATCCCACCACAACCCATATTTGATAACTGCAAAATGTTAGTAAAACTTAAAACACTGTTTCAGCAGAACTCTTGATAACAAATGAAGATAGGAAAAGGACAGGTGACAGATCTATTTGGTCAGGCTTTTAGCTCCATATATTTGTCTTCAACAGAAATATTTCCATATCGGTTATCTAAGTATTGTGGCTGGAAATCTGAATGAGTTGTACTGAGAATAGTCCAATTGTCTGCTGATTCATTGTTCATCAGCTAACCCTGTGGCTTTGGCGTTCAGCCGATGAACTAGTTCTCAAATCCGCGGAAGATCTATCTTTTAACCTATGTAAAACAAGGCCTCACTCCAATTCTGTAGCCTAATTTTGTTGTCAAACAAAGTTAAACTGCATTCCTTGTTCACAAACATCTTTTGGAGTAGCACAAAGCAAAGCTTGGCATTACATGTTATATCCTTTTCTACAAGACAGTACATCTGCAATAGTCCAAATAATTTTCTGCCCGAAAAAAAGAACATAACAGTAAACCAAATAAGCACTATAAGGATATCACGACAGGAACGGTTAAAAGGAAAAATATCACACATTAAAGTAACAGGAGCGAAGATGGTGCTTATTCACTATACTATAAACAACAGCATAACATAGAAGAGTGGACTTTGAATGAGTTCCATCAGAAAATATAGTCTGGCACCAGAAGGGGAAATCTTGACACCACAGCTTCGAATGGACTACCTTTTGGATCTGCTAATCTGCGGAAAAAAGGAAAATATAATAATGTTCTTAGTAGCCAGCCAACAACAAAAGTTTCCCCAACTCTTTCAAATACAAAATTTTACTAGACTGCTCTAAATACAAAAAAAGAGGCATCACAAAGTAACAATTAATTAAATGCTATAAAGAGAACCATAAAGTGATAACAAACACAAATTTTGCTACAAAAGGATAAAAATGAAAAGGCAAAAGTAGAATCCTCTGGAGCAAGAATACAGCAATGGAAGGTTTTTAGACTCTGACTGCAGAAAGGATTTCCTGGAATTTGCAGCTTACTAGTCCAGCTTCAATAAAGTGCAAATACAATCAGGTTGCAAAAGCTTTTGAGCATGCTTTTGTGAAAAATGTTGTCTCTGAAATATCAAGTTTCTCTCCAAACTTAGTTTGTGAGAGCAAATGAATCCTTACAGAAGTGGGAAATCTTTTTTTTTTCTTAATCAACAAAATTTTGAACCACTTCTCGCTTTGTGCATGTCGTCCTTAATCAGGGACCATGCTAATCACTTCTCGAAGAGGGAAATCTTATTATCAGACCACCATTTTAAAAATAAAAGAGGCAGAAAGAGAAGTAAATGCAACAGGTAGACCACAAGGGACAAGGGTTAACATCAATCAGCCTAATATAAGAATTCTGCAAGAAGCATTAAAATGAGATTTCTTTTCCTTCATACAGTCAGATGTATACCAACCTGAGCATCTACAAACCAGTAAAAACAGTGCACCTGTGCTTTGATGACTGTAACAATATGATCTGTTTTGCTCGAACACTCTCTGACTATGTAACCAACTGGCTTTGCCTACTACTTAAAAGCCTAGAAAATGCTCACCTGATTATTTGGGTCAAATCATGCAACTCCAAGGACACATACTTTAACTTGCTATTCGACTAGATCACCGAAGTGAAATACCTTTTTCTTTTTCTTTTTTTGTGTGTAGGTGGGGTGGGAGGGAGCAGACAGGCAATGTCTTCTATGAAGCTAAAAGTACTAGTAAGAGTGCATTACCATTGTGTCATTTCAGGATTAAAATAAGAATCTGTTGTATTAGAATCTACAGGTTGGCCATGTGAAAAGGGTGTATACATGAAGTTGCAATTACTATCCATGCTAGAGTGCATGTGAAGGTATAATGATAAATTCACCACAAGGGAACAACTGATAGAGCATCATTTTGATGGTGTACCAATGGCAATAATGTGAAATACCTTCCAGGTACGAAAGTAAAAGCTCCTTCGATCGAGCCTGGTGAAGATGATTGTGCTGTGCAACTCTCATAGACATTCTTCCTCCCCCGGTCGTAGCAGTGGAAACTGAAAATATGATCAGAAGCACAAGAATTAGATAATCTCCAGTACAAACTGCGGCTGAGGCTAATTGGTTCAATAATGCACATTCCCGTGGAAAACAAAGAGCTTCCATAGTTAAACTCTCTCTGGGTAAAAAAGAAGCAGCTCAAGATTCGGATATTGGTCAAAAGTGGTCAGTGCAGCTAAAGGAGAAAGTAGAACTATAATGAGTGTGGTAAATGAGCACAAGGAAAAGCTCGTTCTTTCGTTTTTTAAATAATAAACAAACATATTCCCTTGACATCTACTGTTTCTTTCTTTTCTTTTCTTTTTGAGAAATCAAATATCATTTCATTAACATCACACCATGATGAGGTCAAAAAATCTATTTACCACAGAAGAGTTTGCCCACCACCATTTCCTATCAACACTTCCACCCATTACATTGTGCTCTTTCTTTCTGTTGTGTTCTGATTTCATCTCAATTCTCAAAACACTATTCTGGTAGTGTTGAAATTATTCAGGTCAGCAGAATACAGAGAAGAATCACATAATTGTAATAGAAAAAGAAAAGCCAACAGCCCTTCAATCATCTCCCGCCATCTTCCACCCCTGACCCCCTGGGGGAAAGAGGGCAGGAAAAGAGCCTGCAGCTGTTCATCAAGGGAGGAGTTCCTTGATGTTTCAGTTGAGTTAATTATTTTGCAAAAGTTTGACAGAGAAATATAAGAACTTTGAGATGCTGTCCAAAAAGAGCTAAAGCAGAACTTCAATTTTTTTTTTACATAAAAAGTAAATATTTAACAGCTAGCTTAAAATAGCTCGTAAAGTATTAAGGTTGAGGAGTTTAAGGGTGTTGATCGCGCGCAGGGGACGAGCGACTGGGTTTGATGAGATTCAATTGAATTTTGGAAGAGCGCAGGCAGAGCAAGTTTGTAATAGTTGACTGAGTGGTTTAACGTCATTTTTAAGACGGCGAGAATGCCCGAAGAATGGAGGTGGAGTACAATGATCCCTTTGTATAAGAACAAATGTGATATCCAGAGTTGCAACAACTATAGGGGGCCACACTATGAAAGTTTGGGAAAGGCTCGTGGAGATGAGGTTGAAAAGAGACGTGTCTATTTTCGAGAATCAGTTTGGATTCATGCCGGAGCGTTGGATCACAGAAGTCATTCATAGAAGGTTGATAGAGTAGTACAGGGAGAAGAAGAAACATATATAGATTTCATCGACCCCGAGAAGGCATACGACAAAGTCCCTAGGAAGGATCTATGGAGATGTTTGGAGGTTAGAGGTGTACCTGTGACATAGGGCGATCAAGGATATGTATAATGAAGCTAATACCAGGGTACACATGATGGAGCCAAGACAAACTTATTACTCCCTCCGTTCCAAAATACATGATTGTCTAGGAAATTTTTACTTTTTCACAATAGTTGATTGTTTGCAATTTTAATGTAGTTTTAATCTTATTTTTTCCATTTTACTCCTAATCCATAGTACTTTGAAAGTATTTTTTATGAGATAAATATGTAATGATTGATTTGTTTTTAATGATTGTAGGGTATATTAGTAAACAATCATGTATTGTGGAACAGATGGAGTATTAATTAGTAGGGTTACTTGACTAATTTTATCTTTATTTATGTCTAAATTATAATCTCTCTCATTTACTCTATTTATAGTTTATACGTCATACTAAGAGTAACATGGGAAAATATTAATTATTATGCCTTAAATTTTTAAAACATAAATAATTTTGATAGGAAGGGAGTAAAAATACTACTCTATAGTCTATTTTAATAAATAATGAAGGATTAAAATTGCTCAATTTTAAAATCAACTACTCCTATTTTTGCCATATTCTCCTAGGCCCTAGCAGTTTTTAAGTAGGGTTTATGGTTTATTTATAATAAGTTTGTCGCAGACTCGCACCACATTCAACAACAATGGCTAAAAAACCAAAAGAAAAGAAGAACCTACAGGACCAAAACCCTAGCAAAGCTGATGTAGTAGAAGAAGAAAGCAAAAAGGTTGATGATGATACACAAAACCAAGAAATTGACCATGAATCAAAATCAAATAAGAAGAACCATACTGTAACAATGGAAACCATAGCTGAAAACCCTAATAACATTTCTCCAATTGTTGGTTATTTTCCTTCAGGTTATAACCCTTTAAGCAACAACAGTGTTACTAAGTTATATAGGAATGTCAAAAGAAATAATAGGTTACAGCTTGTGGTGAGTCCTAATGGGTCACAGGTGGATTTTGTGGGGACTAATTATTCAGGTGAGGCAACATCTGCTCAGTTGTGTACTTACTCACTTGGGATGCTGGATAAGGAAACCCAAACTCTCAAGATTGTCCCTATTGCAGCAAACAAGGTAGATTTGCTTTACCTCGGATATTATTGTGTTTATGAGGATTAATTTACCCCCATTGTAGCAAACAAGGTGTATTTGATTCCCAAGGTTATTTTTATTTGATTGGTGAGTGAAAAAAATTGCATCTTTTTTCATAGAAATATTACCCATTGTAGTAAACAAGGTAAATTTTGATTCTCAAAGGTTGTTTTTTGCTTGATTTATTATTGTTTTAGCATAAAAGGTAGATTTGGGTTATTTTGTTTGATTGGTGAGTGAAACGAAACTTTTTTATTTGAGGTACACAGACTCAATGAACTAGAGTATGTTTATGACGAAGTTTGGGCAAATATTTGGATGGTATGCACTTGTTCTCCCCAACTTCCTTTTTAGAAGATTGATTTCCTATTATACATCACAATTTTACTCCCTTCTCTTGAAGTCATAAGTTGCATAGCTTAATAAAGAGCTTTTTTAAATAACTCGAGCAACCAAAATGATGGAGGATATTTTCCGAGTATACAAGTTCTCAGTGTTGTTAAAGAATCACTTCAGATCCTTATAAAAAAGAATCTCTCGAGTCATCCTTAAACCTGGTGTTCTTGTAGGCAACACTTCACATCACTTAGACAGAGCTTCAGTGAGTGCACCAAAGCGCACTGTCTTGAAGAGTGGCACTGGATTCACTTAGGTGACACTTCAGTTTAGAAACCAAGGCACTTAAGCATTTGCCTGAGTGTCCATAGGCTCTATCTTGAAGTTGGCACGAGATATTAGGTATTAATTAGCAAAACAATTTTTGTTAATAAAACAAATATTTAGCGATTAGGAATAAAAAGAAGTTTAGTATAAGAAAAAACTAGTCAGTAAATTTGAATTGGAGACTCATTGAATCAGGCAATTAAAATGGGTTTTGAATTGAATGCGTTATAAAAAAGTTAGTTTTGAGTTTGATTGACAAGACTTTCTATTTCAATTCACTGAGTTTGAGTTTTGAGTTTCAAGCAAACAAGGTTAATTTGATTCCGAAGGTTATTTTTATTTGATTGGCGAGTAAAAAAGTAGGATTCTTTTTCATAGAATATTACACTGGGTTTGCTAGTGTTGATTCCTCATTGTAGTAAACAAGGTGAATGGTGAGTAAAAATAAGGTATTTTGCTACTTTGCCTGTGACTGGGCAGAGTAAGTTTTGCCAATTGACTCCTTCTGCTGATCGTATGTAGATGTTTAATCAAATAATGGAATAATTTTTGCGTCTTTACGTGCTTTTCTTTTCTCAAATCACTTGAATGAAAAAATATAAAATGTTAGATTAACACAGTATTAACTGATGGTGTGAACTCTTGTAGTTGTCAAAATTGGATGGCCACGGCGGAACATTTATTGTAATTGATCCATAACGTTCTTTTAGTTTTGGTTGAATGTGATCATAAAACAGAGAGTTCTGCCTTTGATTTGTATAGTGTTCTGTTGCTAATGTGTTTGCTCAAGGGTTCTTCTTGCGAAGGAAGTTTCAGTGCGCGTACCATTTTGAAATGCTTAGAAATGGGAGATTTTTTCTACTTTACACATAAATTCAGTTTGTTATCTAACCGATAATTGTGATATTATCTAGGCTATAACACATAGGCTTTGATGATTTTGTATATCCTGATTTTAAGTAACTTTAAGTAGGTGATGAATGTAATAACTGTTTCAATATTGATGTCTTATTCTCTTTGATATTTGTTGGCTTATGATTGCAGATAATTAGGTTGGAACCTAGAGTTAGAGGGTCAGAAGTACCGGAAACTGAGGACCCAGAAACGGTCAAGCAAGAACTCACTGCAGAAGAGAGATATGACAAAATGAGAGATTTAACTCAAATGTACTCATCAAAGAAGTCTATACGACAGGTACACTCCTCCCATTTTCCCTACAAGCTTTGACAGACATGAAGAACATTATGGAAAAGTTCTCTACTGTTTCAGTTGCTTGAAATTCGTAGATTTTGGGTGTGTTCGGTATGGAGGAAAGTATTTTTCAGGAAAATAAGTGGGTTTCTTACATATTTTCTTGTATTCAATAGTAAACAAAAAATATTATCCTAAAAGTATTTGTATATAATCTAGACAAATATTATGGGAGGTGGGTTGAGAGTAGGGGTGTGGGATGGTGGGGTGAAGATGCGGTGTGTTGGTGGGTGGGTGGGAGGGCACAATTAATGTGGATGCTACTTGTGGAACTTGCTTCCCCTACTTTCACTAGGGAAGTCAGTTTCCTCATTTTTAATAAACTTGTTTTCCTAGAGGAAATGTTTTCCTAAAATTTTGACCAACAAAACACAGGAAATTTCCTCCGTACTGAACACACCCTTTATATTTAATGACAAAGATAAATCGTGGAAGAGCAAAAGTTGTATTAAAAAAAAAAAGAATATAAATCTTGGAAGAACAAAGGTGGTTGTCATTGTTAGCTATCTTCTTCTGAGTAAGTACATGACCGTGTAGAAGAAAGAAGAGACAAATCTCTCTACAAAAAAAAATGTCATCAATCTTTCGTAGTAGTAGTATTTCCTTCTTTATATAGTTCTGGTCTCTGAGGGGAGCTTAGAGTAACTGGTAAAGTTGTTGTCATGTGACCAGGAGGTCACGAGTTCATACCGTGAAAATAGCCTCTTGCAGAAATGCTAGGTAAGGCTGCGTACAATATGCTCTTGTGGTCCGGCCCTTCCATGGACCCCGCGCATAACGGGAGCTTATTTCACCGGGGCTACCCTTATATAGTTATGGTCTTTGCTTTCCAGGCTAGGAAGCTTGATTCCCTACGTCAACAAGATACTGGAAATCAAGGGGAATTTGACAAGACAATAGTGGTGGCAATAAACAAAGAGGCTCTTGAAGTAGCCGTTACCACAGATAATGCTCGGAATATACCTCCACATGTTCTAGCTGCCACGACACCCCAATTGGCATATCCACTAGACAGGATTATTTTCAGTGGAGAGTGGAATTATCTTTTGGATGTTTTTGAACTCGTGAAAGCGGGAGCAGATGTGACACCTGATCTTTATCCAAGCTTTGTTTGCAACAGATCCTACAAATTGGAGCATATACAGGTACTAAATGGTTAAAATTTCTTATTATGAACGAGTCATGAGTTAAAAGTGGTGTATGCATTTTTTTAAATAAAGAGTGATCTTCTGCTGCCCCAGACCCCAGTTGTGGGATTTCATTGTTGTAGACTTGTAGTGATCTTCTGCTGGTTTGAAGGCACATAGCACAAGAAACATTAATTGCTCACTTGCACAGTAGTTCTTTTTTCCTGCCTTTTAATATTCCGTGTTAGTACCAATTTAGGCACACTGGTCCTTAAATGTTGACTTCAAAGCAGTAAGCACTTCTAATGTGGTGGTCTTATTTACACTATAGTGGAGTTTGATGTGCATAGGCTGATTATTATTCCCTCTGTCTCAGTTTATTTAGTCAGCCCAAAAAGAATGATACCTTTCTAACTTTAAAACTCCACCTTAATGAGATGATTTATAGCCACACAAATATGTAAGGCTTATTTTAGACCCACATGTTCTATAAGTCTTCCTTTATTTTTTGAACTTTGTGTCCAGTCAAACACCATCACATAAATTGCGATAGAGGGAGTATATCTTTTCCTTATTAGCAGTGAACACTTGGGTCCATATTAGATCCAACTGTTCCATATTTTCCTTATCATGCGTGCCAAACTCACCAACTTTATTGTAGGACGAAAATGAGAAGAAAAGGTTGGCAGGCATATTTTCGTTCATTACTCATCTTGTTAAGTTCAAGGATAAACATTCTATGGATGGCGTGTCATCTTCAAAGCATCACAAGATTCCTGTCATCTTGTTCCGGAAGTTCTCTTCAATGTTTGCTATTACAGATTCAAAAAGGCTTCAGGATGAGAAAAGAGATCTTCTTATCAGCTATGTGTTGGTGCTTACTCTCTTTGCTGATGATTTTCGTAGTGATCTATCTGATATAGCCAAAGATTTGAGAATGAGTGCTGTAACATTGCGGCCTTACTATGAGTACTTAGGTTGCAAGTTTGTTCGTGAGAAAAATGTACTGTTGGCTACCCTTCCTGTTCCACTTGAATTTCCAACTCTGAGGAGGAAGAGAAGAAGGTAGATTCTCTTTTACACGAGTTAATGGAGAAGAGCCATTTGGACAGCGCGATTGAGATGTGATTTTCAATATATTTCAACAGTAACTTTAGACATTGAGATCCTATGAAATACAATGTGTTCATTACAAACCTCAAATCATCCATGTAGTCAGTTTTTGTTTTCCTGTTGTCATGTTTGCCATCAATTTTGAGTACCATTGAAGCGTTATAATGCACGGTGTATGGATGTCATATTATCACATTTTATTTGCAGTTTTTCAATTAGACACCTTAACTAAGATTGTTATGTAAAACATGTGTCAATTAACCATTATAGGTACTATCAGGAATATTTTTCACAAAAAAGCAACCTGATTGCAAAAGGACTTCAAAACTCTCCAAATAACCACATTATACCGATATTCTTAAAATCGCATGTTCAATGGTTAAACGAAGTGAACAAGAACACAATTATTTTCATATCACTGCTATTCAAAGAAAGAAAAGAAATAGTTTAAATCGGAGGTAACTGGACGCGTGACCTAAATGATATTATTCAATCTTTTTTATATCAGTCCTTACACAACTTAACAACAAACTTCTAACAGAATCATTAATTTTTCCAATCACTGTGAAGCTATTAGTCAAAATGACAGATGATTTAATGGAGCCTGTTACTATTTTGAAAATTATAAGAGGCACTCCAATCCTTGCATGTATGTGGAATTAGAGGAGAAAGACGGGGATAAAAAATTGTACAGACTAATCAAGGCAAGGAAAAGAAGGGCACGTGAGGTGCATCAAGCACGAGGACGGAAAAATACTGGTTGAGGAAGTGCATATTAGGCGGAGGTGGCAGTCTTACTTTCATAAACTCTTGAACGAAAAAAGAAATGGAGACATTGAGCTGGGAGATCTGGAGCATTCTGGTAGGTACCGGAATTTTGGGTATTGTAAAATCATTAAGGTTGAGGAGGTTAAGGGTGTTATTCGCAGGATGCGCATGAGATGAGCGACCGGGCCTGATGAGATCCCAATTGAATTTTGGAAGAGCAGAGGCAGTGCAGGTTTGAAGTGACTGACTGAGTTGTTTAACGTCATTTTTAAGACGACAAGAATGCTCGAAGAATGGAGGAGTACAATGATTCCCTTGTACAAAAACAAAGGTGATATCCAGAATTGCAACACATAGGGGTATCAAGTTGCTGAACCACACTATGAAAGTTTGGGAAAGGATGGTGGAGATGAGGATGAGGAAATACGTATCTATTTTCGAGAATCAGTTTAAATTCATGTCGAGGCGTTCGACTACCGAAACCATTCATCTTATTAGGAGGTTGGTGGAGCAGTATAGGGAGAGGAAGAAAGATTTACATATGGTTTTCAAGAGGAGACTCAGAGAACTTCCCAGTGACGATGAGGCTGCACCAGGGATCAACTCTTAGCCCATTCCTATTAGCCTTGGTCATGGACGGACTGACATGACAAATCCAAGGACAGGTACCATGGTGTATGTTATTCGCAGACGACATAGTCCAGATTGATGAGACTCGCAGCGGAGTGAACTCCAAACTGGAGGTTTGGAGACAGACTATAAAGTCTATAGGGTTCAAGTTGAGTAGGACCAAGACAGAATATTTGGAGTGCAAGTTCAGCAACGGGAGCGATCATGAGACATGCGTGGAGGTAAGGCTTGGTACTCAGGTCATTCCGAAGAAAGGAAGCTTCAAATATTTAGGGTCTATTATCCAAGGGAATTGAGAGATTGATGACGATGTCACACATCGTATTGGGGCAAGGTGGATGAAATGGAGGCTCGCATCTGGAGTCTTGTGCGACAAAAAGGTGTCAACTAAACTTAAAGGCAAGTTCTATAGGGTGATGGTTAGACCAACTATGTTGTATGGGGCAGAGTGTTAGCCAATCAAGACTTCGCACATACAAAAGATGAGAGTTGTGAAGATTAGGATGCTGAGATGGATGTGTGGGCATACAAGGAGAGATAGGATTAGGAATGATGGTATCCGTGATAAATTGGGAGTGGCCTCGGTGGAGGATGATAAAGTGGGAGTGACCTCGGTGGAGGATAAGATGCGGGAAGCGAGGTTGAGATGGTTCGGGCATGTGTAGAGGAGAGACATAGATGCCCAGTGCGAAGGTGTGAAAGGTTGGCTATGGATGAGTTCATGAGGGGTAGAGGTAGGCCAAAGAAGTATTGGGGAGAGGTAATTAGATTGGATATGGCGCAGGTACAATTTACTGAGGACATGACCTTAGATAGGGGTTGTGGAGGACACGGATTAGGATAGTAGGTAGTCGAGTGTAGTCCTCTTTACGCTTACAAAATGATAGTGTAGTGTTATTACTGTAGGATCGATTAACCTGTCACATTTATAGGTGCATTATTATTCTATAGTACTATGTAGTTTGATTCCTGCTGATATGTGTTGTGTAGTGTAATTTATTTATCTTATTTAGTTGTGTTAGTTACTGCTTCCTGTTAGCCACTGCTTCTTGTTGTTAGAATGCGCTGTCATTGCGTATTTGAGTTTTACTATCTGCATGTCCATAATGCTTTAATTTCTCGTTTGAGTCTGATCGTTTCTCATACTTTGTTTTGCTTTGCCTGATTATGCTGTCTTGAACCGAGGGTCTCCCGAAAACAACCGCTCTACCTACCAAGATGAAGGTGAGATCTGTGTACATTCTACCCTCTCCAAATCCCACATTGTGGAATTTCACTGGATATGTTGTTGTTGTACTCCAATCCTTTTAACCTTTCAAATCTTTCGGCCCGGATGGAATATTCCTTCCAAAAATATTGGAAGAGGTGGGACCTCTTCTTACAGACTTTTGATTCTAAATAAGCGTTTCGCCATAAACCCATTTATATTTCCCTTTTATTTGAAATTTTAAAATTGGAGTTGAAGATGGTTATAGTTTTTGCAAAAAATATTTTATTATTTGAATGTACTAAAAGTGACAAAAAGTAAAAACATCATTTTATGTGTTTTCTATATTTTAAATATAACTTTAAGTTGTATTCGAAATTTTCATAATCAAACGTGGATTTCCAAATAAAGTGGGAAAAAAAAAATGAAATTCTCATAGCCAAACGAGTAAATTTATTTGCCTGATTCCAAAATGGCAAAATGAAGAATCTACCCAGTGCAATTTTAATCTAGTTACTAAGATAATTGCAAACAGAACTAAACCTCTTCTCCCCACAATAATACACCCGACCCAATCCAGTTTCATAACAGAAAGTTAAGACATGACACAACACAACACAACGTCAAAATTGAATCTAACATAAGGAAAACAAAACAGAGAACAAAACTAAGAGACCAGGTGGTAGGTATTTATTTGGAAAGCTGAAATATCGCCAGCTTTTGTATGTGACATTTCCTCCTTTGACACCCTACAAAGCACCAACCAAGAAAGAACCTGTTAAGGGAATTTATAACATTAAATATATTACGGAGAAACAAAAAATAACGAGAATTGCCAAAGTTGGATTGCCAGATCGACATAGAAATGTACAATAATAATTAATGAATTAATTTAAAATTGCCGAGTAGAAGGCCAGTTGTAAGAACTGCAATGCACGAATTGAAATTTTGGCATTGAGGCTTTTTTTATTTCAATTTTAAAAGAGAAAAGGGTCATATTTGCCTCGTTAAAATTTGGGGTCAAATATACTCTCACCGTTTGCAAACTTATTAAATTTGCCCCCCATTTGGAGGGAAAGTTGATGTGGACGACACATTGGATCCACGTGGAGGACCCAATTAATTTAACCCACTACCCGACCCACACTAAAATTTAACCCAATTAATTTAACCCACTACCCGACTCACACCAAAATTTGACCCAATCTAATTTGAGTTAAAAATTAGAGCAAAAGATCAGTCTCCCCCAAAAACTCCATGCCTCTTCTTCACCACAAATCGCTACCAGTGAATACCCAACAATTTTGCTCAAAGTTCTGTAACATCCGAGAATCTATAGGCTGGAACTCCGGCAACCATCTCAGCAACCACACACCCAAGTGCGCATATATCCGCGCTGGAGTACCCTGTTCGCCGCCGGTGACCATCTCCGACGACATGTACAATGGAGTACCCCTTAATTCACATCGCAAATCATTGTCTTTCTTCGTTCTAGCTCTCTTTGCCAATCCAAAATCAACAATTTTCACTTTACCATCTTCAGTTAAAAGAATATTTTGAAGCTTTATATCAAATTTGGAAGCGGGTTAAATTAATTGGGTTTAATTTGGAGGTGGATTAAATTTGGAGACGGTTTGATGTGGATTGGGTTAAATCCAGCAATGAACACTGGAAAAACCTCGATCCTGTCGGAAAATAATTCTCCGACGACCCATCTCATATTTCTTTTGTGAGTTCGTTTTAGTTGTATACTTAGTTGTTACGTCGCAATTTGTGTAGATTAAAAGTAAATTTGGGTAAAAGTTTCCAACCTTGGAACTTGTCAAAACGGAAAAAGAAAAAAAATCAACTCAACTATCTATTTAGCAGTTGCATATGCCTCGTTACGTCACAATTTGGTAGTGTATTAGTCCATATTTGAGACCAACATTTAAGAACAAGAAGTGTGTTTTAATTTGAAATTGCGTCGGGCAAGTTTTGAAGCTTGTCGGAGCAGTGACGGGGAAGAGGGAGACGAGCGACGGGGTCAATTGTTGGCTGCTCCGGTTGTTGACAGGGAAAAGGGAGACGAGCGATTTGTGGTGAAGAAGAGGCATGGGGGGTGTTTGGGGAGGCTAATCTTTTGCTCTAATTTTTAACTCAAATTAGATCGGATCAAATTTTGGTGTGGGTCGAGTAGTGGGTTAAATTAATTGGGTCCTCCACGTAGATCCAACGTGGCATCCATGTGGATCCAACGTGTCGTCCACATCAACTTTCCGTCCAAATGAGGGCAAATATAACAAGTTTACAAACGGTGAGGGTATACTTGACCCCAAACTTTAACGGAGAACAAATAAGTCTTTTCCGAAAATATGATTGTAAATATGACCCTTTTTCCCATTGAAAATTTTTGGCTTCTGGGACCCACACGAAGAAGTCAACAATGGCTGAGCCAAAGGCTCAAACTTTGACACGTCATCAGTAAGGGCCTAACCCATTGACGTGACAATTTGTTGTTATAAATATGGGAGTCCGATTATTGTCTTGTTCGGTCTCCATTTAAATATATTAGTTTGACTAGATACGGGAGTGAAGAAAATGTGGAAAGCTTTGGAATCTTCTAAAATTAAATTAAAATAATATAATGTATCAAAATTTTCTTTCGATCTTAGTCTTACACAAGTCAGTTAAAATGTTGAAACTATAGTTACCAAATATAAAAGAATATTATTTTTCCAATAAATTAAAAGGAAAGTAACACTTGAAATAAAACGAAAGAAGTAATATTTTTTTGTCTCTAATAGGAATTGAACACTAACCTTCTACATTTTTTATTCCAGTTTCCGACCACCTAACCACACCCTTAGGTGCAGCACAACCTAGTGATCGCACCTAAAAGCGAATCCCAAGTATCCAACACATAAAAATGTATCCATTTGTGCTCGACCAATAGCAGAAACGTTCACTCTAGCACAGCGAAAACTGGACTGAAAGTGTAAGGCAGTATAACTCATTCATTTGGACCTTTAGTTATGAACATATGGTAAGAACGTTAAAACAAACAAGTAGTTTCAGAACAAGTTCCTTCTTTAACCTACAATATCTTTCATTTTACAGGCTTTACTTTCCAGGATTATTCTTATCAATTGAAAGGAAGAAAAAGGTGTCTGGTTGCTTGGAACTAACTTACCATGAACGAGTTTGCAGATTGTCCCCTAATCTACACGCCCAGTTCCTAGTCTTTGTCAACATTTGATGAAGACGAATATAGAAAAGCAAAATATCAGGAGATAATTGATTTGCTTTTCTTATACAGGGTTCTTTAGGTACAAGAGTCTAGGCAAAAACGCGGTCTGCACCCTAATGTATGATGCGTTAGGTTATCCATCATATTTAGGGTTAATATAATGACGAGATAGTATAGTAAAGATACGTTTGGAGTGAATGATAATTTATATTTCGAGAGGATTCTGGTCTTTCATTTTTAGTTCTTATCCTTCCATCTTTTTTTAAGCTTACAAAGCTCTTATACTACCATTTATCCACATCTTTTTGCAACTATTTTGCTTTACACTGAAAGGAAGCTGAAAAATATCATTCCTATGTGTAGACTCTTTTGCCTACCAACAAACTTAAATTTTTACATGGTTTACTGAAGCAAGCTAAGCTACAGTCGCCCAGGGTAAAACCAAAATCCTCCAAAGGGCCCGAATCTGGAGAATAGACTCAATTACCTAAGAATTTGCCTAAGTTCTAGCCTATCCAGCTTTGATAATGATTTTGTTTGCTGCACTCCCGTCACATTGTCGAAGAGGTGTATCAAGAGCAATTTTTGACTATATAGTTTGCGGTTTCCTTTGAGGTGGGAGTGTGGGGAAGGAAGCGACAAGAACTACTAATTTGAGTGAACATAAAAGATTGGAATCTGATCCATTAGAGACTTGGAAGATAACATTTTAAGTCTGCGAGGTTTGTTAAAACTAATTGCAGAGCCAAATAGTTGTATCAATTTATTCATGTAGTTGTAAAAGATGTATTCCAATGACTTTATAGCGATGTGGAAAGGTAAAATGACTTCGCGGAAGAATTTTCCTATGTGCAAGCGAAGCTGTAGGTGACAGCGACGATAACCCCCCTTCCCTCTTCTTTTATTTGCATGTTTCTCTCTTATAGGTAAAGAGAACTAAACTTGCTGTTGTCTGGATATAGAGAAATCTATTACTGAAAATATGAATATCAATATTTTGCTAGTGCTCTTGCATAGAGTTTTGGGTATTTGTAATGAGGTATTACATTTTTGTTTAAACTGGTAACTGTAGAGTTTATTTACATATATCTTAGTATATTCCTAAAATATATATTAAAGAGCATGCATATTTAATAATGCAGGAATATATGTTTCAGAATTCAGTAGAATTATAGGTCCGCAACGCCAATTTACCACTCAATTCCAAAAAAGGTTCCTTAAAGCTCAAGTTGGTAATGGTAAGCACTTATTATTTGAATTCTTAATAGCAAATGTAAATCAAACTACAGTGGAAATACTGAAGCTAATCAGCTCTCAAAATAAGCTACAATATCATGAGTACAAGCTATGCAATCCTAACTAATGCATATAAACAATATGAGACTGAAATAAAAGTAGCAGCAAAGATATGGTGAAAAGGTATTCAAATGTGAGAAATTGGGATAATCACACAGGCAAAAACGAAAATGCTCACACTAAACCAATAAGACGATGGCAGTATTTAACAAATCATATTATGTCAGCTTGAAGCACATATAGGCAAAGCTCTAATAATGATAAACTAATAAACATGGAAAACACAATCAAGTATGTCCCGGGAAAAGAGAGGATCAATACTGAGGTTCACATGGAATGCAATGGGATAGATGGTAGAGGGCTGCCACACCCAATCTACAGAATTCCAGAGCATGAACGGGAAAAGCCAGTAAGTCCAGAGTACAACTGCTACTCCACCACTAAAGCTCAACCTAAACATGGAGGTCTGGTGCAAACCATGCATGCTAGACATCTATGACCCTCATCAATTTTCACCACCGAGAAACCAATAGAATATGGAGTCTTGGTGTAATGGCAATGAATCATTTTGACTTAATTCATTTAATTTCTCCTATTAAAATAGATAGCTATTTATGGACAAAGAAAGTAACTCCTGGAAAATTTCTCACAAGACATCAGAAAAAACCTCCAATAATAGCTAATTTCACGAGCAAATGCCTTAAACTTTCACAATCTTTCTGCAACCATTAAAGCTTTTCACTTTTAGCAAAACTTATCGTTGATGTCAAACTTACCACCAAAACCATCAAGAGTCTAGATTTACAATTTTCATCTACAGGCCTACAGATGCTGAAAATCTACACGTCCAAAAAGAATTACTAGCTAGAACATTGATCCTCTCTCTTTCCCTAGGACAGTGGTAGTTTTATTTTTAATAAAAGGGATAAAAGAGATGGACTAAACACCGGAACCACATAATTAGTTATAAAGACGGAAGAGAACACATTAAGCACAAAAACAGCTCTAATGGGAGAAGAAAAAGAAAAGCAACCCACGAATCAAGAGTTAGTAGTTACCTAGTTCAAGGAGACCTTCTCAATGATTTCCTGACCCTTGCCCAGTTTGACTATTTGGCTTCTGCTGGTGTATCTTAGAGAGGAGATTAGCTGCGAATAATAGAGTCGCCTGGTAGCGTTCGTTCTTGTCAACCTCCGATTCTGCTCCCTCCTGTGCTGACTCATACAGTGCAGATTGCAACTGCTGCATTTGAGTTGCAAGCCCCATCCCAGAGGCATCATGCATGCCAACTTCTGGCTGGGAAACGCTAGCACCATGAGTCTGGTTGGGCAATGAAGCAAGATTTGTTGGGTGTTGAGGAACAGATGAACCGTAATGTCCTAGGGCATTGCCATGAGCTATCCCAGAACCACTCGCAGCATCTTGATATCTTCCAAGCTGAAGCTGCTGTTCAACATGGGGCTCGGCCGAGAGCTGTGTACCTTGAGAGATGATGGTCGATGTCAATGGCTGAGGACCGCCTTGTGCTTGCAAGTTGAGATTATGCTCTTGCATTTGGCTAAAACTAGTGGCCCCTTGAGAATAATGGTTAGGCGTGTTCAAGACTTGCGGATGAGCTTGAAGCTGTGAGAAAACTTGTGTTTGGTTGTTATACTGGCTACCAAACGCCATGTGATCGGCAGCTTGACCAGGAGCTTGCTGTTCATATCTCCAAGACTGTTGCTGCACGTTTCCAGGTGCAACAGCAACATCTGATACAGGCATACCAGCAGAAGCTCCTGCAGGCACGGTTGTTCCTTCCACACTTGATAACTTGTTAGCTGGAAGCATCTTTGCTAGGGTCGCAATAAGTTCGGGTGTTAAAGAGACCCCTGCTTGAGTTGGTGCTGCAGTATTGCTTTGGTGTACAGGATTCCCGGGGTATGCTGCAGTTTTACTTGGCTGCACAGGATTTCTGGGGTATGCATCAGTTAGAGAAGCAAATTCTTTTGGAGGCAGCTTCGGATCTTCTCGGATAACCTGACTATAGTTCATCTGTGAAACCCTTTCCACGGATGGCATTGCATCATACGCAGCTTGAGAGGATGCTATACGTGGTGCATCAACATATTGAGGTTGATTGGGCTCTGGTGACAAGGATGTGCCACTAGGTATATGATGTGCAAACTTTAAAACCACCCCATAAAGACGTTCTGGACCAACCACCTTCAGAACTTTAGTAAGGAAGTCCGAAGGTGGCACCAAGAACAACGTGGTTCCATCCCCAAGTTTCGCAACCCCGGCACGATCTTTTGAACCGAGGTACATTAGGAACTCTGTGTACGAAGCAAAATCTGCTTCACTGTCGGGCAAGAAGTAAACAATGTTGAACCCAACAGCGTCCGCATAGTGTTTAGTTAACATGTCTAATCCCGTTCTGGCAGAGCAATTGACTACCTCAGGACTGCAGAAAAAAGTATGTCAGCACTTGAGTGTTCCTTATTAACTATTTGTGGCTGCATTGAGTGCTATTTAACAGGATTCAAACATATTACACCTATTAAAGTAATAGGGTGCACGCAACTGAATGAAGAAAAAACAATAAGATTTATGTATGTCGGAGTAATTCCAAATTAGTTGTACCAAGACCCATAAATCTTATTTAAGAAGAAAGCTAACCAGGAACTTCAATTACCCAAAGAAAGATCACACATATGCTTTTCTTGACAGAATTTAGGAATGAGTTTCATAATAAATTTTGTGAAGAACCTACCCGCCCCCCCCCCCTCCCCAAGCCAAGTTTGGAAAAATTGTAGAGACCGGTTGGAAAACAATTTCGGAAAGATGATAACTGACTGACATCAACAAGCTGAGAAATCTGGAAACAACGTTAAATCATAGAGGCATTCTTCTCAAAAAAAAAAATCATAAGGCAATTCAAAAAACTGATCTTTCCTTCAAGAAGCAACAAGGAAAGTACAAAACTATACTTACATCTCAGACTCTATCTTTTCCCCAATAGGAACACAGCGAGCATGACACACAGGTGTTCCACCCTTGGCGATAACGCCACGCCATACATAGTCATGGCCAGAATGGCGCTGTGCTGAAGCAGTTCTTGCATCTAGAGGGCCTGAGGGAGCATTGTTACCAAATGGATCCACACTATATTGTTCATCCAATACAGGACCATGATATGGTGAAGCCCCATCAAGCCTCGATCTTTTGGCTTCCCTTTGATGTTGGCTAGAATCAAATACATCCCAGCCAGGTAGGGCAGATCTACTAGGTGGTTTCTGCTCACCTGAAGGAGAAGAAAGCACCCCTGGTGTTGGAGATGCCTGCTTCCAGTTTTGACCTCCCATCACGTTGCGAGGACTTATATCTCGCAATGGGCCTGAAATAACAGGACCATGAGTGCCATAAGGTGGCAAACGTGCAGGTATATTAGACGCCAACATAGGCCGATTATGGCCAAATATGCCCATCTGTGCTGGTTGAAATGGATTTTCATTGGTATAAAAGTCAGGTGCTGGGCCCATAATTAAGGGATGATACTCCAAGAAATCTCTGCCAGGTGCAGGACCACTGCTTGAATAGTCAATTGTGATTCTGGGATCATTGAAAAGCTTGCCCTGCAAGCCCTCTTTAGCACGCTGGGCTTCCTCCACGCTTCTAAATTCAACCAATGAGTAATTCCTATCATAAAATGTTTTTATTCCATCGATCTCTCCAAACAAAATCATAGCATTGTGTAGCATGTCTTCATCAACATGGACAGAGGGAGGATAACTTATACACAAAACTTTACTAGGTTGTCCATCTACTCTTTGTCCCGCTGGCAACTGAAATGGCTGCACAAAAGAAGATGATCGAGTGAACATTAGGACTAACAAACATGCATACTTCATTCAAACTATAGGACCATGTTAACAACCTAATTTTCCTTCTTTTTTGAGATAAGGTAAGGTAGTTAAAATTAATAAAGGTAACCCAGTAGCTACCAAACAGTACAAAAGTAGGACAGATGAGTATCCTACACGACAAAAGACTCAAAACATATCCAGTGTTTCTAGCACACTAGGTATAAACTTTTCTCACAACCAGAAAACTAATCTCTGAATACATCTATATTTAACACATGCAATGGGATCCTTTCTTCCTTCAAACATCTTTTGTTAACATAGAACCGCGTAAAACACCTAATTTTCCAATGGCATATCTCTACTAATCATAATCACTGGTTAACCACCTAGTTTTATAATGATGTTTCTCTACTAACCACTGGATTGAGCAAATGGCACACACCACCCGACCTTTTTGCACATGAATGCAATCAAGCAAAAATATCAACAGGCCATTTAGTTGGCCACACAAGGGAAGTTAATCCCAGCATAAAATTCACATAACTAATACAAGGTAGTTTGCAACATAAAACTGTACATTACTAATGTAATCTCTCCATAAACAATACAACTTTTGGTTTCGGCATAAAACTCACATAACTCGCAGCCTTTGGTTTGTAGTATTAAACTTACGTTACTCATAAGGACATAATTGTGAAAAAAAATATGTATTATGTTATGCAAGATAGAAAGTGAAATAGAATTATGCATATTAGCAATACCTGGATAAATGTATCTAATGACAGAAATGCCCTTAAAGTAGGCAATCTCTACATAACAATCCCTATATTATTATTCACCAACTCTCCGTATAACAAAGCCTACATTATTATTCACCACATGAAAAATCTTACATTATTATCACCACATAACAAATTCTACATTATCATTCACCACATAAAAAATATTATTATTCACCGTAAAAAATCATATATTATCACTCACCACATAATAAATCCATGTACTATAATCCATGAACCAAACAACTTCTAAGAAAAAAATTAGATATCTTTCAAAGACAAAGGAGCATTACATGTTGTCTTTTGAAGCCAGCATGCATAGGATCAGAGTAGTTCCTAACAAAATCTTGAGGCATGAGCCGAGAGTCAGGATGGCCAATGCTCCTATTGGGATACTGTCCATCACTCCTTTCCCGAAACTCCAGTCCTTGCTCCTGAAAGATTTAAGATAACATCATACAAAATGGAGGCATGCAACATAAATATCCACAAATCAACGAGAAGATTACAGGGTGAATCCAAATGTTGTGCTAGCAAGAAACAATCAATCAATCAACTATGATTCAACCCAAACTAGTTGGTTCCGCCTATACAAGTCTTTTACATCCTTTTTTTCAACTTATGAATCCATTCCAATCTATTCAGGAACGCATGCTATTTAGGTGAGCCCTGTAGAACTCAGTATTCATAAACTTCATAATTAGATTATTCTAAGCTTGTTGTCAATCTACCATGATCCTCCTCCTTTATTCAGTGGACCTACTATGCTTTATTAAGCTTACATACGCGTAGTTTACCACACCTTCGCTTCACCAAATACTAAGAATATACTTTTCTCTTCAAGGACTCTGATTCTTACGACTTACAGATTAGATTCTATATGCCTTTATATCATCAAGGTGACTGTCACACACAAAAAATCTGTATAGACGCCAACCCTCATTTACCAAAGCTAAAACAACATTCTTAAGGTTGACACACATCTACTTGCATATCATAACATATTTTCCTCTACATAATTTAGCACTCCAGAAAATGAATCAAATCTCTATAGTAAGGGTAAACCTTGCTGTAGAGAAAACAACTTACTCTTCTCGTAGGTTGTGACCTGAGATAATCCACGCGGATCTGTTCACCACCGATTTTTTTTCCATTCATGTTCTTCAGTGCTTCTGCTGCGTCTTCCAGTCTAGCAAAATCAATGTATGCGGTGTTGCGATCCTTGATGAACTTAAATTCTTGAATTTTACCAAATCCCTTGAATTGATCTTCCAATTCTTCTTTTGACACGGACTTGCTAATCCCAGCTACCCACAAACTTTTGCACGGCTTTGCCTGCAAACCAGACAGCATAACTGTGGTTAGACTAACTGTGTAACACAGCGCAATGGACAATGAGAACCACAGCAGAACAAGTTACAGACAGGTAACCTAATCTTTGTTAGAAGAATCACTCCGGGAAAATAAACCAGCACTTTGACAACTATAACAAAATCATAAATGTATTCAGTCATCAAGTGATAAGAGTTGAGGTACCCATGGCGGTAAAGGAACTCCAAGTACAGACAACAATGATTGAACCATCAGGCATAGTGATACAGAAACTCCACATGCACACAAAATGCACAGTGCACATCATAAAGTACAAGGGAGCTTCACAGAAACCCAAGTTAATTTAGATTTCGCATAATAGTTTGCAACATTCGTTAATGAGCATATCCCTAAACAATTCTATGCCACATATACTGGCCAAAATCACAATCCCAACAAACAAATGAACTCAAGTTAAGAGTGAGATTGAAGTACTAGACAGTCAATGTGAGGCTAAGTACCTCGTGCCCAGATAGTTGTCATGATTGTATGTGGATAACCAGTTCTAATGCATTGAGGTCAACATAAGGAGGAAAAATTCAAGCTTAGGAGCAACTTATTTGAATATTTCATTTCCCAACAAGTAATCTATAATAAATCATGAAAATAGCCCTCAATCCTCGTGATAATGTCCATATGTGAGATGAAAGTGGCGAACAAGACAAACTAGGGGAAACACCATTTCAAGAAGTATAGCTGGTGAACAATAGTTTATATGTATGGACGTGTCCTTTCTCTCTTCCAAGTAAATTTACGTCTATGGTTCAGTTTGACTCCTTGCCAAACTATACATATACATATGCATCTTTTACGAACCAATTCAATTCAGATCACTTAAGGATCCCAAAGGGACCAGCTACCTCTAAAGTGGCATGCATTTAGTTATGTGTGGACATTAGGGAATACATAGAGATACACACCAAATTAATCATAACTAGAAATAGATGTAGCCTCCCCTTTGAAGGATAAACATAACATTATTTTGAAGATAGAAAGAGCTCTCTAGTCACCAGGAGTGCATGTAATCCAACAAAAGTTGTAGTTTGCTGACTAGTACCAGGAATGAGAAGTTGCATGTTTGGTGCTTGGATGGATGTTCATTTTTCCCTATCTCTTAGCAACTATCAGCTCTTGGTATATGCATATAATTTTTTTTATCCCAGACACGTTTATAACTGAATAGAATATGTTAACTGTGCTTCAGCTGCCAATCTTTTATAGGACTGGTTCTTTCTATTTCCTAGCAAGTATCTCCAAATAGGTTACAAAACTGGGTCATTTTCAGAAAATATAATGAAGTCTTGATCATACTTTTGAAAAGTCTAAAGAATCTCGCAAACTACATTTCCAGGAATACTTATACAAGTACAATTATTTTCAGAGGTTCACAAATAACGTCCCAAACTGCATATTGTTCTCTCTTTTTTTTTTTTGTTGTTGTTTGGCTGGGCAGGGAAGAGACATGATATTCATTGCAGTGATAAGTGAAAAATTTGTCTATACCAACCTGTGTTTGACTTTCTTGACATATAGATATTCCTTGTGGAGGAAGGACATTTGTTTCTAAAAGGTTGTTCATCCATTTACTTTCATTTACTAAACTTTTAACAAGTAATTAATGTTTGATATAATAAAACTGTATAAATCTTTTTAGGCAATTTGAGTTTTTAGATGCCCATTTGCCTAAACAACTCTTCAACTAATATTACGTTTGTTGTACAACTACATCTAACAATTGATTTCAACTTCTGATTAAAATTTCGAACACTTGACAAAAGACTTGGACGCAAAGAAGTCTAGAAGATTCCATCAGTTAGATTAGATTGGATATAAGAATCTATAACATGGGCAGTGAAAAGTGGGTGAAATTCACGTCGCAAATGTTTTTGCTTTTTGACGGTAGGGTTTCTTAATTGGATGGCGTTCTCCAACAACCTGTATTAAAGCATCTAATTTTAGAAAACGAACAGCGCCTATATTTGCAGATTGTGCTCGTGGTCTTGGATGCGTGACGCGGTCAGTACCAATAGGCCACATAAGGCTAATTGCCTTGTCTATTGAGATGATTTTGTTCAATTAACAAGTTTAATATACCAATCACATTTATGTTTCTTCTTCAACAATAGATCGGTCAATGGTTGGGAAGGAATTGAATACCAGACGCATAGATGTTGCAAAAAAATGATTTTCAGATTTACGGAAACGATACTTATCAGCCCGTATTTGGATACATTGCTTCTCTCTTTGTTCATTGCATTCGAATCCAATCGGTACATTTCTCTCTCTTTTATTCTTTCATTTATTACTAAAAAACTGTGATTCTTTTCTTCCTAATTTATTACATCTATATATTTTGTCTATTTTCAACGGATCTACTTATTTTCTGGCAGATCTGGTTCGATTTTTTATGTTTTGATTTGAATTTGCGGAAAAAGGCAAAATTGACAATTTCACTAACAAATAATCGATAAAGAAACAACAAAAATCCATCGGAATCAATCAACGTAGAAACAGATAAAACATAAACACAAACCGGCTTTGCGAATTCAATCCTAATCGGATTTCCATGAAAGGAGGATCCTTGAAGCGCGTCTTTAGCCTCCTTAGCATCGTTGATGTTTTTGAAATAGAGAAAACCGAAACCGCGAGATGAATATGAGGTTACGCTATCAAGCGGACCGTATTTCTGGAAAAGCGACGTTAGATCGGGATCGGTAACGTCGGGTGCTATATTACCAACCCATAGATTGTTCGACGGAGTTTCTGCCGGCGGCGCCATTATTGAAACCTAGAAAATTAATCAACAGGAAAGCGAAACCCTAGAAAAAAAACTATTTAAATCGAGAGATTTGGGGAAACGATAAAATGAGAGAGAAGATAAATTGTTTAATTGCGACGGAGAATGAGAAGAAGCAATTAAGATTTGTGAATGGCATTACGGTTTTGTTAGACCATTGCAAAGTGGAGATTATGTGAATCCAAAAGTTATAATAAGATCTGGTTTGGTTGTATGTTTAAATGGACAAATTTACCCCTAAGATTATCTCCCTTATTATCCACGACATTATCTTCTTGGTAAGTTGTTCTCTCTCTCTTTTGTTTTTTGGGAAAAGATACCGGCATATTTGTCCTCCGTCAAAGTTTGCGATAAATATATCCCTCTCGTTAATAAATTTGTATAATTTACTCAATATTAACTGAGCTGTCCAGGTGGACGCCATCTGTGTGCCACCTGAACGAAGTCCTATTTGTTCGACCCGACCCGTGACCCAAAATCCGGGTCAATTTATATCAGTAAACTTCAATTTGCCCAATTTTGACTTCATCTACGCTAGGAACTTTGGTGATTCTGAATTCTTTCATCTACACCCGTGACCCAAAACCCGGGTCGATTGATGAATCTGAATTCTTGGATCAATAATCTCGACTGCACTAGAGTAATATTGCCAAATTCCTGCTGCAAACTCACCAGTTAGAAACAAATGTTGAACTGTTTATTCTTGTTGTAGAGCTGCACAACACCTGCACCTTGATGCTATAGTTATCTTCATTCTCTTCAGTATATCATCAACTGGCAGTTTGAAATTCCATAATCTCCAAAAGAAAATTAATAATTTGAAGGGAACACCCTTCATCCACAATTTTGGAGAAAATACTGATGATTGTGCCTTTTGCCTGAGTAATTTCCAAGCACTCTCAACTGTAAATTCTTATGTGGTTCTTGAATCTCATATTCCACAAAGATCAGGACAAAAATAAAATTATCTGCCAAGTTCCTGGTGTAGAAGAAGTCAAAACTGGGCAAAATGAAGTTTAATGAAATCGCTGATATAAATTGACCCGTGTTTTGGGTCACGGGTCGGGTCGAACAAATGGGGCTTCGTTCAGGTGGCGTCCACTTGGACATCTCAATTAATATTAGGCAAATTGTACAAGTTTATTAACGGGAAAGGTATATTTGTTCCAAAACTTTGACGGAGGCAAATATGCCCCTTTTTCTTATGTTTGAGGACAAATGTGCCCTTTTTTTCTTGTTTTTTTCTTATGTTATTTTGGTTATACCTGTCTAAGGGGTCAGATTGATCCGGAACCGGTACAAAATTTAGTCTGGTCCGGACCGGTAAGCCTTACCGGGTTGGGGGTTGGTTTGGCCCCAATCCGCACGGGTTACAGAGAAATCCGGTAAGAACTCGGACCGGTTGAACCGGTAACGGGAAATCGGTAAGGTAAGGTAAGGTAAAAAATTAAAAAAAAAAAAACAAAGGGTTGTTAGCCCAACGGTAATATTATCGTTTGGGGGGAGTGTTGACATCCAATTTTGACCCTCCCGTCCAGTCATTAACTATACAATTACACTAATTTTAAAGCAATTTTATAATAATAAAATACAACAATAAAACATTAATACAGACATAAATAAACAATTCAATAATGACACCGCTTCTTACGTAGAAAATTACACACTTAGAGTCTTGTCATAATTCCTAATAATAAATAATAAATACATAAAATAATAATCTAACACACGCGTTTTAATAATAGCATTCATAAAAGAATTAAGAAGTCCTAATTTTATTTAATAAGTCTTAATAACGACATCACATTATAAACATTAAACACTAATTAAATAGCACACCCGCATTTATTATTATAATAATTTAAATTCAAACTTAGGCTAATAAAACATCTAAAATAATTTAATCACAATTTAAATAATTTAATACACCTAGAATTAAAACACAACATTAAAACTCTACCTAAATTAAATAGCACCTAAAACTAACACTTAATTAAATACCTTTAACTCACCACTAATTAATTAATTAACACCTAAAATTAATACACTTAAATTATAACACTACCCAATTAATATCTAGCTAACCTAATTCGCCAAATTTAACCAATAACTGCTCAGCCTCCCGCGCCAGCCTCCCGCTACCAACGCCCTTATTTCCTCCCTTATCACCAAGCATGCACCATATCCTCACTTCATCTTCAAACGCAGACCAAGAAACCTTCACGAAACCTAAAGGAAAAAAAACGCAACCCTAAGAGAAGCAGTCCCGTCGCCGCCATGACCTGGATTCTCGCCGGAGAATCCGGGACCTTCCTTACCCATGCACACGCAGCCAGCTCACCCTTACCATAACGCGAACCAAAGACAAAATTTCGCCAAATCGTGTCAAATCGATAATAAAACCTTACCAAAATCAACATCAAGAATCTCAATCAAGACTCTAAAATCGCGGTACCAATAACTTACCAACTCGTAACCCAAATGATGGTTATAAATACAAATCGATACACATGCAATAAAGTGCTCGATCGGAAAACCACCTCACTCTTCAATTGATTCGAGCTCGTGGACATCGCGAGCACGCTAAGAACCCTAGCAGTTAGCCAAAAACTTGGCAAGCAGAACATCGGGGTGGAATCGCATAACAAGCCTCGATGGTCGAGAAGGACCGCAAACCGGGATTCACGCTTTCGAGAGATGTCGCTGCTCTTCCACCGCAATACAATACTTCTAAGCCTCGCTTTGCCGCTACATCGCTTTCAAACTCGCTTAGGCTATTCAATCAAAGTTGCTATCCTTTACTCCAAAGTACATTTTTACGCATTCCGCTGTTCTTGTACATTTTATTTGAGCCTCGCATGCCGATCGCTTTTGTACTGCTATTTACTTTGCCATGTCTGTTGTTTTCACTTAAACCGCTATTAAACAGGTCACCTTGCTAGAATAATCATATATCATAACTATCTATTATATATGTATCTAATTCGGAATTTAGAGGGTATACCATTCGACAATTGATAATTAGTTAGGTTTGATCTCTACCTTCATTTTATCTGAAGCATGTCTAAATTAATTACTCTCATCATGTGTCTTAATATACTTATATGAAATGAGTTTTAATCTCCCTAAAAAATACGAAACTTACAAATGTGGTTATTCCTCTTATTTGTTTGTTGAAACCAACGCTATTCTTTTAACTAATCTGGCGGTGTGTTTTTGATTTTCGAAAATCACAAGCTAAATTATATACTTCTCCTAACCAATAGTTAGCGGGAAGTAAAAGGGGATTACGAGGTCTAATCCCAGGTTTTCAAACTAAGCCGACGCGTTCCCCGGAAGTAACAGCAACCAAAATTGCAAAAGAATTATGTGTCTATGTGTTTGTATATTTATATGCTTGCATTCAAAAGATTCAAATCCTTTACTTGTTTTCTAAAATATCACTACTATATTTTAATAACTTAAGACCGACCTCCAATCAGAATGTTACTAAGATCAAGGATATACGATTTACAATGTCGTGTTATCCTCCCGAGAAAAGTAACAAACATTTTAATTGTAAAATAAACCCCCGCGTTCTCATCTCTTTAAAAAATGGTAATGTATTTACTTTAAGCTAACTATACAAGTATAATATCTATCATAATATTTATTCTACTTTGTTTCCACTGTCTTGGGTGTAATTAAAGTTTATAAAAGTGTGACAGTTATCAGATTAGAAATTTGCTTGACAATTATTCTGACCATGTTGTATTCTGTTCGAGATGTCATGTCATGTTTATCTTATAAAACTGGCCAGCATACATTTAAATGTCCTCTGATTTTCTTGCATATATTGTGGTACACTTGGTTTGATATATTCCTAAGTAGAATTGATGATTTCAAGTTACTACAAGATCTGTATGGGATAACTTTGATGCCTAAGGGGAATGTCTATCCTGCTTCGCCTCGTGTTTTTAAAAATGCTTTGGCATGAGATCTGTATTGGCTACATATCTGTTGGTATGATGACATTGAAATGATCCTGCTTTTATGCTACAACCGATCCTAGTTCTTAATTCTCGTTATACTCGATCTCAAAACCACAAGCATGCGCCTCCTTAATCTAGTGTAGTTTCTTTGTATGTATAGATTGCATGTTTGTTTTCTATCCACGCCTGGTCTTACACGCCATCAATAAAGAGCTGGACATCACTAATTCTTTTCCTTTCTTTCTTATTTTTATCTGACATGCATTGGGAGTTAAATCAAGAGTCTCGGTACGAGACTCATCAGGATTTCCATATCGCCGCCACACTCTTGTCGCAGGGTTTCCAAACAGCTATAGGAATAGATGGTGCCGCCATCCATTCTAGACGCTACAACAACTCCAGTCTCACTCCTCCCTTTGCTTATTTACGCATTTATTTATTTGTTTATTTATTATTGTTATATTTATTAACCTTGTAATTAATAGGATAATTAATACTACTAGTCTTTGAATACTTTGGAAGGGTAGTTTAAAGATAAATTCACCTCCTATTTATTCTAGGTTCATCATGTAAGTTTAAATCTAAAATAATTAATCCTAGCTATGCTTTAGTCATGTAATTAATGTATACTTCTCCATATTTAATCCTTAAGAAATAAACTTTCTCCTGAACTCTTCATAAATATCATAGGAAGTAATTTTCGCATACACGTATATAAAATAATTTCACAATTAACTTTATATAAGAGTCTTAACCTTACATATATTAATAGGAGCAATTAATCATTTTCTTACTTTTGTTAAATAAAATAATTTCATGGCTTATAAATGTATAACCACCTTTTGTATATTTTCGTGAGTCTTATAAGACCCTTTAGCTATCAATATATATATTCTTTAGACATTTACTACATCCCTTTACTTAAATAATCTTTTTTTTTTAAATATACATCTCTTAGCCAAATAAATTAACCTATGTTTGAACGGACAACCGCAATTTAGCGGATCCTTTAGGGTGTCTTACCCCTTCCCTTTAGGATAATAAAGAATCCTTACTCAGAATCTTATTTAGTTTCACAGACCATTAAATGGAGTTAATGTTGACTTTAAACTAGTTAACATTTAGGTGTCCTAATTCACCCAAATTAATTAGGTGGCGACTCCTTGAAAATACATTAAGGAATCAACCATACGTGGTACTCCCGTTTCGATTCCGGTTTAAAATGGGGTGTTACAGATGGCGACTTCACTGGGGATTTTAGGTTCTTAACCACAACAGACCTAGGGTTATTATTTGGCGTTATTTTGCATTTAATTGGTTGTGCTATATTTTGTTTTATTCATTTTAATTACTACCTGCTTTACTGCTTTCCTTAAACTGGCATTCCGCTCATATTTCTTCCACTCTGGAAAATTAACACAATCACACACTACATGCGAGGTGCGTTGGGTGCATCAGAAAATTCTTTCTTCAAAACCCAAATTTAGGAGAGTTGGTAACATACGTGGAGTGTCCGGTCTAACCGGTGGCCGCGTAGCCTTCTCACTCGAGTTGTCCGCCAGGAACTCAAGGCCTAAAAAGCCAAATCTTAGAAACTTAAAATAGAGCTATACCACCTTTATTTTAGTGGTACGATGCATTTACCTTAGGCTGGCTTGGCCTCGCATCGACACCACAATTAGGAAGACATCAAACTTGTCGACGGGTTTCTCAATCCAACTACCAACCAAAGATATTATGTGTAGCATGGTAATGACATAAATCCAAGCCAATCATGACACGAAATTAGGAAAAGTGACCGTCATTTGGTCGCCATTTCCAACAAAGGCATTATAGTCGACGACTTGGACAAATCTATCACGGCCTCGTATACGTGACGCTAGGCTCACCGCATAAAGAGGTCCCCGCGCATGTTAGGAAACGTTTGAATGTACTATGCGATATATCCGTTACATACCCGCAAATTACGTGCTTTATGCTAACACCGCTTGTTGCATTTTTAGAAAGATTTATCATCTCCCAAAGGTCGATTTGTATTTGACTAAACAACGGCGTAACATCGATATCTCACAAGATCAAAGGCACGGGCAAATGATACGATCGATTCGGGCGGCATCCGAGCGAACGAGCCTGATCTCGCTCGTTCCTATAGCAAAGCAGGGTCTCGTAAGAGAAAGGCAAGATAGATCCGGTCGAGCGCTCGCCAAATACCGCAAAGAAATAGCAAACCCGCAGCCGAAATCGAAGGCTCAAACATCATCAAGTACTCACATCGCAAACAACCAAAACACCAAAATCCTCCAAATTACTACCAAGACTCTCTTACTACATATCCCATTCACCCAATATACAATGCACTCATACATCCCACACAAAAACCAAATTATGCTCCACCCAAACACAAACCAAAGGCCACCACAAACCCACTTTTTCAATGATACAGAACCCCACGATACCCATCCGCAGATACGCCACAACCAAACGCCTGCTCACTAAACACCTTCAAACCCCGTGATAAAGTAAGAGAAAACCAACCGAACCTATACACCTTTAACCAAACCCATAACCCAAGTGTATGAGGAGTCAAAGCCGCAGAATACTCCACCAATTCCCGTAAATATCCTCGTGCCTACTTCCCGAGGCACGATAAAACCAAACATCAGGCATACCACTCCGGTCGGCGGCACGACATCGAAAATTGCTACTCCTCGTGAGACGTAATCGAGGCGCTGATCAAAGAAGGGTAATTCACCGGTGAGTTCCGCCCCAAATCCTTGCCAAACCACGCCACGCCAACGTGCACTGACAACCTTAGATGAGAATACATTCCTGGCCGAGCCCGCCCCACTGAATCAATCATTTATCCGAGCATGCACCACGCAGAAGCCAAGAGAAGAAGATATTGATAGCAGAGCATGAATACCCAGCCAGCCATGACGCAGAGCAAGAAGACGTATTGGTTGGATTTACACCCTTGTTCTGGTCCGCCTGCAGCCCGGATAAAAAAAAAACAATTTAGTTTAGCAGAATAATTCAAGACTCATATTTAAGCTTTAATAATGTTTGCCTTTGTTTTGCTTGTAATCTGAACTACGTGTGACCTGATTCCCTTGGCGGATACGTAGGCGGCCACATCGGCTTCGGTCCCACCTTCTAGAAAATCCCAATTTCTCTTTTGCTTGTAATCTGAACTACGTGTGACCTGATTCCTCAAGGCGGATACGCAGCGACACATCCGCTTCTGGCCCCACCTTCTAGAAAATCCCAATTTCTCTTTGCTTGTATTTGGAACTACGCCATGACTGATTCTCACGGGATACGTAGCGCCTAAATCGGCTTCGGTCACACCATTAGGAAATTTTCCATTCGTTCTGAAAATAACAAGAATACACATAACATACAAGCAACTCCATCGAGACCCCCTTAGGCCAAACACCTTTTTCAAAACTGGGACAATGTAGAAAACTGCATGCGGTTGCAAGTCCAAACAAGCTGCACGCAGATGTCTGGGAACAAGGCGGCGAAGTCAAATACGAATCGACCACCCCCAAAACTCACAAAATTTTCTTTGAGCGCAGGTCCTTCATATTAGCAGAAGATACAACAAAAGTTCTTCATATTAGCAAAAGCAGAAAGAAACAACATAAGCGGAGAGAGGCACCGACAATCAACAGTCAGAATTCAAAAGTCCGCAACAAAGTCTAGCGCATCAGCTCGGGCATAAAGCACACAACAAAAGCATCATGGCAATTCGTCAGTTGCAAGGAAACATCTCAGGGACGACATCTCTACCCACATAATTGCCTTTTTCAAATATTTATCATTCTGTTTTAACAGTTATACACTAACTTTTTTTCAAGCTTAGCTTGCAGGAGCATTTATTCTACAGTGAGCAAGAAGAACACGCCCAGTAACGACGTTATCAAGATTATGTCCAAAGCGATTTACATATATTCGACTCGCTTTGTTACCAAAATCGACAATTTTAAGGACTTCGCCACGAAAGGACACCGACAAATATGATTCCATATGCTCGAAAGATCGACATAAACTGGGACAAATTTTAAAAGAGAACCTGACGGCAGCGGAGCACCGAGAGTCAACAGGAACAAGGAGGACAATAACATTCCAATACAACATCCACATCCCGTCCATACAACGACGAACATCTGCATTTCGTCCATACAACGACGAACATCTGCATCTCGTCCATACAACGATTTAACATCTGCATCTCGCCCATACAACGCATTTAACATCTCGTGATATCGCCCATACAACGATTTAACATCTCGTGATATCGCCCATACAACGCATTTAACATCTCGCATTCGCCCATACAACGATTTAACATCTCGTATCTCGCCCATACAACGCATTTAACATTCGCATTCGCCCATACAACGATTTAACATCTGATTCGCCCATACAACGACGTAACATCTGCATCTCGCCCATACAACGATTTAACATTCGCATTCGCCCATACAACGCATTTAACATTCGCATTCGCCCATACAACGATTTAACATTCGCATCTCGCCCATACAACGATTTAACATTCGTGATCTCGCCCATACAACGCATTTAACATTCGCATCCCGCCCATACAACGATTTAACATTCGTATCCTGGCCCATACAACGATTTAACATTCGCATCCGCCCATACAACGATTTAACATTCGCATCTGCCCATACAACGATTTAACATTCGTGATCCCGCCCATACAACGCGTAACATTCGTGATCCCGCCCATACAACGCATTTAACATTCGCATCTCGCCCATACAACGATTTAACATTCGCATCCCGCCCATACAACGATTTAACATCTCATCCGCCCATACAACGCATTTAACATCTGCATTCGCTTATACAAGAGCATGTATCATCACATCATTTCATTTTATACACTGACTACAAAGACAAATTCACATTCTTACATTATTTTGCCTTAATGCATGCACTAACCGCTTGCTTAAGTCTTAGTACGCAGAGCAGTGAGACAATGTGGATTTTCTCTACAAAGAACCGGCAATTTGTCGGGCCAACCTTCCCAATGAACGGCAAGCGGCCTCGGCGTCGGTCCACTCGCTCCACATCACCACTGCTCCACATCACCACTCATTCCACAAAGACCATAAGCCATAAAGAAGACACCCTGTGTTCAAGCCAGTTATTTTTATTTCTTTTCTTTTTGCACCATAGCCCAGTGTCATCATAACTCGACACTAGGACAATTTTGAGTCCGCATTAGCCCACTTTGTTGTTTTGACCATGGTAGCCCAGTGTTGTCATAACTCGACACTGGGACAATTTTTGAGTCCGCGTCAGCCTTGCCTAAATTGCCCAACATTCTAGTTCTGAGGATCGAGACAAAATTGGCTATGAGTCAACGTCTTTGTCCGAAGATTCTTCCATCATCTCCATACAAAGAGGGACAACTGTTGACACTCAATTTTGACCCTCCCGTCCAGTCATTAACTATACAATTACACTAATTTTAAAGCAATTTTATAATAATAAAATACAACAATAAAACATTAATACAGACATAAATAAACAATTCAATAATGACACCGCTTCATACGTAGAAAATTACACACTTAGAGCCTTGTCATAGTTCCTAATAATAAATAATAAATACATAAAATAATAATCTAACACACGCGTTTTAATAATATCATTCATAAAAGAATTAAGAAGTCCTAATTTTATTTAATAAGTCTTAATAACGACATCACATTATAAACATTAAACACTAATTAAATAGCACACCCGCATTTATTATTATAATAATTTAAATTCAAACTTAGGCTAATAAAACATCTAAAATAATTTAATCACAATTTAAATAATTTAATACACCTAGAATTAAAACACAACATTAAAACTCTACCTAAATTAAATAGCACCTAAAACTAACACTTAATTAAATACCTTTAACTCACCACTAATTAATTAATTAACACCTAAAATTAATACACTTAAATTATAACACTACCCAATTAATATCTAGCTAACCTAATTCGCCCAGCCCAATTGAATAACCCGCGCCCACTTCTCCCGCCCAACACCCTTATTTCCTCCCTTTATCACCAAAGACCCATAGACTATATCCTCACTTCATCTTCAAACGCACTCAAGAAACCTTCACGAAACCTAAAGGAAAAAACGCAACCCTACAGAGAAGTCTGCCGCCTTACGACTGGATTCTCGCCTGAGAATCCGGGACCTTCCTTACCCATGCACACGCAGCCAGCTCACCCTTACCATAACGCGAACCAGCACAAAATCTCGCCCAAATCGTGTCAAATCGATAATAAAACCTTACCAAAATCAACACTGAAGAATCTCAATCAACACCCTAAAATCGTGGTACCAATAACTTACCAACTCAGAACTCAAATGATGGTTATAAATACAAATCGATACACATGCAAGCAGGTGCCGATCGGAAAACCACCTCACTCTTCAATTGATTGAGCTCGCGGGCATCGGTGGAGCACGCTTAAGAACCCTACAGTTAGCCAAAACTTCGGAAGTAACAGAACATCGGGGTGGAATCGCATAACAAGCCTCGATGATTGGAGAAGATCGCGCAACCGGCCACGCCTTTGGAGATGTCGCTGCCTCTTCCACCGCAATACAATACTTCTAAGCCTCGCTTTGCCGCCACTGCTTTCAAACTCGCTTAGGCTATTCAATCAGTTGTTGCTATCCTTTTACTCCAATGTAAGTTTTTTTGCATTCCTTTGTGTTCATGTACATTTTATTTGAGCCTCGCTTACCGTCGATCGCTTTGTACCGCTATTTACTTTGCCATGCATTGTTGTTTTCCACGAAACCGCTATTAAACAGTCACCTTGCTAGAATAATCATATATCATAACTATCCATTATATATGTATCTAATTCAAATTTAGGGGTATACCATTCGACAATTGATAATTAGTTAGGTTTGATCTCTACCTTCATTTTATCTCAAGATGCCTAAATTAATTACTCATCATGTGTCTTAATATACTTATATGAAATGAGTTTTAATCTCCTAAAAATACGAAACTTACAAATTTGTGGTTATTCCCCTTATTTGTTTGTTAAACCATCGCTATTCTTTTAACTAACCTGGGTGTGTTTTTGATTTTCAAAATCACAAGCTAAATTATATACTTCTCCTAACCAATAGTTAGCGGAAGTAAAAGGGATTACGAGGTCTAATCCTGTGTTTTCAAACTAAGCCGACGCTGTTCCCTAAGTAACAAAGAACCAAAATTGCAAAAGAATTATGTGTCTACGTGTGTTTGTATATTTATATGCTTGCATTCAAAAGATTCAAATCCTTTACTTGTTTTCTAAAATATCACTACTATATTTTAATAACTTAAGACCGACTCCAATCGAATGTTACTAAGATCAAGGATATACGATTTACAATGTCGTGTTATCCTCCCGAGAAAAGTAACAAACATTTTAATCAGAAATAAACCCCCGCGTTCTCATCTCTTTAAAAATGGTAACGTATTCACTTTAAGCTAACTATACAAGTATAATATCTATCATAATATTTATTCTACTTTGTTTCCACCGCTCGGTGTAATTAAAGTTTATAAAAGTGTGACAGTTATCAGATTAGAAATTTGCTTGACAATTATTCTAACCATGTTGTATTCTGTTCGAGATGTCATGTCATGTTTATCTTATAAAACTGGCCAGCATACATTTAAATGTCCTCTGATTTTCTTGCATATATTGTGGTACACTTGGTTTGATATATTCCTAAGTAGAATTGATGATTTCAAGTTACTACAAGATCTGTATGGGATAACTTTGACGCCAAGGAATGTCTATCCTGCTTACGCCTCGTGTTTTTTAAAAATGCTTTGGCATGAGATCCTGTATTGGCTACACATATCTGTTGGTATGATGACATTGAAATGATCCTGTTTTTATGCTACAACTAATCCTAGTTCTTAATTCTTGGTTATACTCGATCTCAAAACCATGAAGCATGCCCCCTCCTTAATCTAGCGTAGTTTCTTTGTATGTATAGATTGCATGTTTGTTTTCTATCCACGCCGGTCTTACACGTCACTGAATAAAGAGCTGGACGTCACTAATTATTTTCCTTTCTTTCTTATTTTTATCCGATACGCATCGGGAGTTAAATCAAGAGTCTCGAGACGAGACTCATCAGATTTCCATATCGCCACACTCTTGTCGCAGGTTTCCAAACACTATAGGAATAGATGGTGCCGCCATCCGTTCTGACGCTACAACAACTCCGCCTCACCTCCCTTTGCTTATTTACGCATTTATTTATTTGTTTATTTATTATTGTTATATTTATTAACCTTGTAATTAATAGGATAATTAATACTACTAGTCTTTGAATACTTTGGAAGGGTAGTTTAAAGATAAATTCACCTCCTATTTATTCTAGGTTCATCATATAAGTTTAAATCTAAAATAATTAATCCTAGTTATGCTTTAGTCATGTAATTAATGTATACTTCTCCATATTTAATCCTTAAGAAATAAACTTTCTCCTGAACTCTTCATAAATATCATAGGAAGTAGTTTTCGCATACACGTATATAAAATAATTTCACAATTAACTTTATATAAGAGTCTTAACCTTACATATATTAATAAGAGCAATTAATCATTTTCTTACTTTTGTTAAATAAAATAATTTCATGGCTTATAAATGTATAACCACCTTTTGTATATTTTCGTGAGTCTTATAAGACCCTTTAGCTATCAATATATATATTCTTTAGACATTTACCACATCCCTTTACTTAAATAATCTTTTTAAAAAAAAAATATACATCTCTTAGCCAAATAAATTAACCTATGTTTGAACGGACAACCGCAATTTAGCGGATCCTTTAGGGTGCCTTACCCCTTCCCTTTAGGATAATAAAGAATCCTTACTCAGAATCTTATTTAGTTTCACAGACCATTAAATGGAGTTAATGTTGACTTTAAACTAGTTAACATTTAGGTGTCCTAATTCACTCAAATTAATTAGGTGGCGACTCCTTGAAAATACATTTAGGAATCAACCATACGTGGTACTCCCGTTTCGACTCCGGTTTAAAATGAGGTGTTACAGGGAGGGATGGGGGTGGGGCAACGGTCTTAAGACCGTTTTTGGCATTTTTATTTTTTTGTTTTTTGTTTTTAATTTTTTTGTTAATTACATTTTTATCCTTTAAAAATCTATAAATACTCTACATTCTTCTCATTTTTATCACACAATTATTTTTACAATTCTCAATTCTTATACTCTCTTAATTCTCTATATTATCAATTATCGAGTTATTATTATTATTATTAATTTTCAAAGTAGCAAGACGCAATACTTCGAGCTTGGAGTTTCAATTGAGTTATGAATCCCGAAGTTTGGTATACTCGTTTCATTCTCTATTTATTTTATTAAATTGTCATATTTATTTATTGATTATTTAAATTAAAATTAAAATTAAATATTTTATAATGGATAAAGGTAAAACTATTTCAAGTGGTACAAAATCTAAAGGTTCTTCGTCATCTAATCAAAATATAGATTATGATCAAATGGAAGAAGATTTTGAAATAGAAGATAATTATTATGATAATGCTCATATAGATAATATTGTTGAAATCGAAACTCATACACCTACTAGTGTGCCTTCTATCAATGTTAGCACTACTAGTCGTACACCTCCTTTATCAGTAGTAAGGAGTAGGAGAATCAGAATAAGGAGTGTAAGTGTGGAACTTTTATGATAGAATTGGGGACACTAATAGAGTTAGATGTAATATTTGTGGGGAAACTTATAAACATGGTAATGACGGGGGGACAGGCACTTTAGTTAGGCATGTACAGAGAGTTCATCCGACACACTGGTCAACAACAAATTAAATATAAAATATAAAGATGCAGTTACATTATTTGATAATTGATAATTGAACAACTTTGCTACTAATCTTCGTTCTAGTTCTATTTCTGTTCTGTGTCTACATCTGCAGGATTCAATGAAGACGATGATAATGAATCTAGATTCTAGATATATAGAGCACTTTTACAACTGCACAAGTTGCGGCGGAACCGTGGAAACGAGACTGAAATTTCAACTCCAGATTTAGAGGCTATGGAATATGGAGCATCACCAATTCAATCAACTTATAAATTTCGAAGAACTTTGTAAAAGAATGCATAATATATAAATAAAATTATTATTACTTCATTATGTACTCTTATTAACATTATGAATAATGAAAGTTCGAAAAAGTTTACATCTTATCATTAGTTTTTATTTTATTATTTATTTAGTTGTTATTTGTTAATTTATGTCTACTAATTTCTACTAATTTAATAAATTAATAAATTTTTGGGAAAAATTATTATAAAGTATAAAGTTATAAACTATATTATATTATTATATTACATATTTAATTTGAATTTAGTTAAATTTTTGAAATTTACAAAAAAAGGACTGTAGGCTTGCTCAATCCGACTTCACGCCTACCGAAAATCCAGTAATGAACCGGACCAGAGTCTTAGAAGCTGATGAACCGAGCAGAATCGCCTAGAACCTGCTCAATCCGCAGAACGGACACGGCCCGGTATCCGTTAGACAGGTATAATTTTGGTTCCCTTAGACCATCTCCAGTAGGGAACATTGTCCAGATAATTACACACAGGAGATAATTTGAATGACATGTTGACGTGAAAATAATTGGGAATTATTGAATATATAGGAAATAATCTTGCCACGTGGAGACAATGTCTCCTGTAACGCCATGTGTCAGTCTGCGTTTCCATCGATACTTTAATTGCTATTTTTGACCAATAATTTGACCGAATTAAAAAAAAAACACCAATTTTTTTATTTTTCAAGATCTATAAAAAGATACTAAGGTTACTTCATTTGAACACCAAAATATTTTGGCTATTTTCTCCGAATTTCTATCTTCTTCCAAATTATTTGCTTTTTTTTTAATATGGATCCTAATCAAAATTTTAATCTTCCTCCAAATTTTATATTTCCTAACCAACTACAAAATCTCAATATTCACCGTCTACAAAATTCTCAAAATATGTCATCCAATTTTCAAATGTCATATATGATGTCAACTAATTTTGGTATGCAATATATGTATAACCGAAAAGTTTAGAACAACTGAAAATTAATTTTTAATTTGTGATTTTAATATTATCAATGTTTTAGTGCGTTTTTGATAAATTGTACTATTAATTTATCTTCATTAATAAAATCATTTATTATTGTATTTTAATATTATAATAAATTTGATAAGTGTCAAAATTAAATGAACATAAGTAATTTATAATTTTATTATTATATGTGTAATAATATGAATTACAAGAATAATATCATATACAAAATAGAAAATGAGATAGAATGAATATATATGGTGGGGTATATGTATTGATGTGGAGGAAAGATAAATTGAATTATTTTATGAAATATCTCATGTTGTGGAGTGTATGTTATAAATGAAGATATTTGGTGATGTGACAAATGAATAATTTGATGTGGCATGAGATAAATGTGATTTCAATTATCTCTTGCTGGAGATGGTCTTAGGGCCTACTGGGATGAAAATTGGATTTGAGTATTATTACAAAGTTTAATTTGTATGTTTAGTCAACTCGGGGAACTAAAATATAATTAACTAAACTTAAGGTAGGCCATGTAATACCTATAAAACAGAAGTTGACTACTTAAGAAATTTGAGGACAGAAATGTATTTTCTGGAATTTGGGGTCACAATTGCCACAAACAATTTTTGTCGATGCCAGTCCGTGTGTGGGCAAATCCGGTAAGGCTCTTAATAAACCTTGTCTTCTCCACCGATACGCCACAGTATACGAGGTAATACCCCCCCCTCTCTTCTGTATTTTTCGGACACCCATTAATGGGTTTTGTCCCATTAAAGACCAAAAGAACGAATTTTCATTGATTGATTTGTTTTTTCTCCAAAGATTTAAATCAAAATCTGCAAATTTTCAATCTCCCACATTCGTTTGCAAGGCTGATATTTTAGGGTTTCTGCTCCTATATAAAGGATCCCTCAGCCTCAAACAAGTCTTAGGGTATGTTTGGTCAAGCTTCTAGAAAAGTGTTTATGTTTCTTAGAAGTAGTTCTGCAGAAACTGTTTCTAGAGAATCTGTTAGGGTGTTTGGTTTATAGTTATAGAAGCACTTCTAAGAAATAAACAGCTTCGTTTTACCACATTTACTAAATTTACTGTAATATTCTTTTAATAGATTTAAAACTATTTAAAATATTTTTTCTATCCTATGTTTCTAAAAATTAGTATATCTTTACAATTTTATAATTTTTTTAAATTATTTAATTCCAACATTTAATCAAAAATAATATTATATCAGACATAAGAAATGAATAACAATATGATAAATAACGACTCAAATATGTCCAAACCTACCCCCGCCCTACCCATACCTACCCCATCCACCCCCACCCCCACCCCATCCTCAAATTTCTATGTCATATTATTTATTTTTTATAAAAATATGAATTTTTTACCCCCCCAACCTCCCCTAACCCCACTGTCCCACATACCCTCCACCCCATCCTCAAATTTCTATATCATATTTTGTTACTTTTATAAAAAATGATTGAAAATATGAAATTTTTTCTTACCTCCCCCTACCCCCGTCCACCTACAATATTCTCAATTTTTTTTTTTTTTTTTACTTTTATAAACAATTTATAAAAAATATTAATTTTTTTTCTAACCCCACGCCCTACCCCTACCCCCACCCACCCCATTGCTCTACCCCATCCTCAAATTTCTATATCATATTTTGTTACTTTTATAAAAAATGATTGAAAATATGAATTTTTTTCTTACCTCCCCCTACCCCCGTCCACCTACAATATTCTCAAATTTATATATATTTTTTTTTAATTTTATAAATAATTTATAAAAAATATTAATTTTTTTTATAAACCCACGCCCGACCCCTACCCCTACCCCCACCCACCCCATTGCTCTACCCCATCCTCAAATTTCTATTTCATATTTTTGTTACTTTTATAAAGAAATGATTGAAAATATGATTTTTTTTACCTCCCTTATCCCTCACCCCCCCCCCCCGGTCCACCTACCCCATTCTCAAATTTTTATTTTATATATTTTTACCTTTATAAACAATTTATAAAAAAATATGAATTTTTTTCTTACCTCCCGCGGCCCTACCCCTACCCCCACCCCACCTCATCCTCAAATTTCTATTTCATATTTTTTGTTACTTTTATAAAAAATGATTGAAAATATGATTTTTTTACCTCCCCTACCCCCCATCCACCTACCTCATTCTCAAATTTCTATTTTATATATTTTTTACTTTTATAAGCAATTTATAAAAAAATATGAATTTTTTTCTTACCCTTTCTGAAGCAAAGACTAGAAACCGAAAGAGAGAGAAGACAATCAATCCAACTAGCAACTGAATTTCATACTTTCAAGCTTAATGCGTTCATTCCCTCTAGGGTTATTGAACTAGTTGAATGGAATTCCTTCCCACGCGTACAACATGCCGCCCTACCCCTACCCCTACTCCCACCCCCACTCATCCTCAAATTTATATTTCATATTTTTTGTTACTTTTATAAAAAAAATATTATTAAAAAATATGATTTTTTTCCTTACACTCGCCCTATCCACACCTACCCCTCTCCCGCCCTACCTCATTCTCAAATTTCTATTTTATATGGGGATATGATATGAGATTAAAAGGAATTTTGTGAAAAGAAAGAGTAAATGAGTAAAAAAAAATCATTTAATGGGCAAAAAGGCTTCTCGAGAAGCACCAAATTGGTGTTTTTGCTTCTCTTCTTATCTAGAAACACGTTTTGGCCTTTAAAAAAGTGTTTTTACTTCTGGAAAGTACCTATTTGGCCTAAGGAGTTGAGAAACACTTCCAGAAACTTGGCCAAACAGGTACTTAACACCTAAAATTTTGGCATAAGTTAAGCAAAGTCTCATATTTTGAGCATTTGTAACCCTAGATCATTTTTTCTTAGGTTTCAAGAGTCTAATTTTTTTATTTTCTTTTTGTGTTCTGAGTATTCGAGTATCTGAGATTAGTTTTCCACATCGAATCTCGTTCACGGCTGCACGACAAGAAGGTATGTTCGAATTCCTCTCACTCTCTTCCTTTTAATTATGGTTTAAATACTCAGCATTTGAGTTAATTAAAATACTTAGACTAGTATTGTTTAATTCAAATGTGTATTGTGTTGGTTTAGTTTATGATTAGTGAAATTAGGGTGAAGATTAGTTAAATGATTAATATGATGGCTGGTTTATTGTTTCGTTCATGATAATAGTTAGTTGTTTGTTAGTTTGACTTCTAATACCTAGATATGATGTACTAACTTCGTCTGATGAAGTATGTGTTGTATGAATACTTGTTTAGTGTAAGCATAGTGTATATTAGTTAAGTATTTAGCAGAGTATGATGCATATCTCACAAAATTAATGGTCTATTCAACTGAATGTCTGATTGTGTTTGTTTTCATTCACACGTTGAGATCATATCAGTACTTACAACCTAATCTTGTTTTTTTTCTTAGGAATCTAGATATATGTTTATGTCTTTGTGTGATGTAGGAATAATATGGGATAAACCTCAGCTTTGAATCTTTGATAGCATGCCTGCAAGCCTATTATGTTAATGAATTCAAGATAATTCGTGTGAAATCTATGAAGATCTTGAGGGTCTTTTCCTTCTATCCCTATCTGTGTAAAAATGAATGGGTCTGGGTTTTATTTTGCTTACATATTCTGAATATGCACAAGTTTGCCTTTCAGATTCAGTGTTGTGAATTAGATGACCATTGGACATGCTAGATGAGTCTTCTATGTGTGTTTGGTCCATATACATGCTAGATGTGTCATGTATGGAGGTGTTCTCTCAGTGTTATGTTTTGTATCTGCATATTGGCCTTGTCTTTCTCATATTTCCTATGTGAGCTGTTGTGCATAGTGATATATTCCAAAGTATATTAGGTATAGTGGCTATAGTATACACTACGTGTATGTCATGTATCTCATAACCTGGTATACCTATGAATATGTCATGTATCTCATAACCTGGTATACCTATGAATATGTCATGTATCTCATAACCTGGTATACCTATGAATATGTCATGTATCTCTTAAATGTCAAGTGTATATCAAGTCCTTATGCGTCTAAATGAATATATATGAAAAGGGCTCGCTTTACTTTCTTCTCTTTGAATCTGAAAATATGTGTGTATTGGGCCTATGTTCCTTTCTTTAAGTCTGAATTGTTGGGCCTGCTACCTCGTATACTTGTGTCATGTGAGCTAATTATGGTTAGACCCTACGTGACGTGTATACCATAGAACTAATAGCAGTTTCATAACATGCACTCATATGGTTTATGTGTTCTAAAAAGAGGTAACGAATGAATTTAAGGTACGGACGGTAATCAAAGTATGTGAGACCAAGTGTTACAGTAAATGATTTCAGAATGTCGCTCCATATAGCGACCAAAAAACATCATCAGTAAGACTTAGAAGAATGTTCAAAATGAAGCAAGTACGGTAAGACTTAATAGAAAAGTGAAAAGAGATGTTTTTAGAGGAATCTTAGTAGCTCAGTTGGTCGGATATCTTAACTTTCACCTTGTTGGTGAGGATTTGATTTCCCACCTTGTAATCTCCCCCTTATTTTTGGCATTGGTAAACTCGTAAAGAAATATAATTTTCTGATTTTGGATAACACCATAGACGAAGCAATGAGACAGTTAAAAAGAAAGAAAAGGAAAAAGAGAAGCAAAAGATTAAAAAAAACTGGTGAAAGTATATATACTTTAATGTTTTTATCTAACACTTTGCAGGAATGAAAGAAATGGACAGCATCTTTATTACAAAATGCAAATTTAATGCACAAAAGAAATATGTAGTAACTAAAAAGAAAGCACTTCTCACTGTAACATGTATACTGGGTCTAGTTTAACCATGTGTGAATCAAAAAGACTGTTCAAGCTAAGTGTGAAGATAAACAGGAATCAGGTATTCCTTTTTGGCTGGTAGATGTACTATTCCTATACAAATAATGGTAAGACATGATATAAATAACACATTCTCTGGGTCGTTTATAGTGCCAAATTCCCATGCCCAACCTAAAAGTTATCCTTGGCACGGCGAATGGCTCCCAAGGCTTCTGCATCATCTGCAGTGGCTGGAATCTTTAGCATTTTCCGGATATCTGTACTTGAAGTTCGAAGAAATGGATTACATAGCTTCTCTGCTTTGAGCGTTGTTGGAATCTAAAGCACCACAAACGAAATATTTAATGACAATTAAGAGAAATATAATCCCTAAAATTAGGGGGAAAAGATCTACACATGCTTTTATCTATTCTTTTGTGTTAAAAAAGAATGGTGTCTACAACACACACATATTACTGGATTCCTCAACCTCAACCTAACTTGGGAAATTTTAGCATCTTCTTGGTGACGTTATCGGTTACCAATAAATTCTTTAAATTACTAAAAGATTATTGAACATCTTAGCACACCAATGAGCAAAGGTGTATTTGGAAATGTTTACCAGGGTCAAATACAAAACCACCAAAACAATTAAGCTTCTCAGAGATTGATTAAGGTAAACAAGAGGAGACACCTACTGAACAAGCTCATGAATCATGCGGAGTGTCCCTAAACTTTTAGGGGGTTTAAAATTTCAGGTCAAGCATAACTTGTTCTCATTACAGTTTCAGCTAAAGAAGCTTACTGTTGGCAAGCCTTTCTTGCGAAGATTGGTAACATGAGCTGCATATGACTGCAATTCTTCATTTCCAGCTTCTATAGAAAGTGCAAACTTCGAATTGCTCTGTTAAAACATGTCATATAGTCAGGTAAGAAGAAAATGTCAATGTTATCACTTATACCAAGTTATCAATAGACAACAATGTTCAAAACTTAATTTACCAATGTATACTCGTGGCCACAGTAGACATTTGTATCGTCTGGTAAGGACGTGATCTTCCCCAGTGAAGAGAACATCTGTAACATACAGATGATAAGTATATCACAGGAATATATATTTTACTATATATATATTCCACACAAACCAAAGCAATCTGCAGAGTAATTAACAACGGCCTAGGATAGGTAGAGATATTTCTTGATTTTCTTCTAATACAACCACATTTTAGACTTGGCTAGCTCACTGCAAACCACGTTTATGGTTACGGTAGGTTATAAGATTATTTGTGCTAAGCACACCCGCCCAGAATCAGATTACTCCTCCGTCCTATCCTATCACATTCTTTACTTTAAACAAAGGAGCAACGAGTTTTGGGTTTGATTACTATTAAATCTGATTCTGGCCAGCAATTGACCTACCGTCAATGTTTGAAGGACAATAGCAGAAACTGGAATACACATTAAAAAAAAGGAAAAAAAATCAAAATGAAAATAACGGGTGAAAGTGAAACGTTTAGGAATCCCAAAACGGAGAGAGAAGAAAAATCAAAACACTCAAGGACAGCTGGCTGCTTTAAGCATTACATGTTTGGCTAATCAGCACTTTTTGGCTCAAGTACGCATTTGGTAAAAATCAAAGTTCTTATAAGCCAAAATATGTCCTAAACCATAAGTTGTAACACTTTTGCTTTGACAAAGTTTTTAACTATTTTGTTCTAATTTATTTGTAATCCCCAAAATACTTTTTCAAAAAGAAAATCCTACCTCAAATCTCCATTCTATTTCCGTCATACATGATTTTTAAATTTATATTTGTTGTAAATATAACAGAAAAATGCTTATAAGCATTTCTTTAGCAAACATACAAACTGCTTATCCATTTCTATCTAAACACAAACTGCTTATGCTTATTCATTAAAGCTGTCACACCGGCAACGAGAGCAGTAAGAGCAGATAGTGGAAACAGAACTAGCAGCAGATAGGCATTCAGTTAGCTTGAAAACGGACGATTCCGGAATCTCGACTTCACCGCTACGCACCTTTCAAACATATTTTTCTTACTCCAAGAGCGAAAAGAACATCATATAATCGGTTATACTATCACCGTTGGATCTCGCCAATACAGCCCCCTATAGTTTTCGTTACCGAGATAACTTTTTTTTTTCATTGTTCCCAGGGTCCTTTTTACATAACACTCTCGCCCTGCCCAAGAGGACGGGCTATTTTCTCTTTATACGCAATATCTTTTAAGGCAAAGAAAAAGATCTACCTTGGCAACGAAGACGTCATTGACCGATAGTTTCATTGCATGGAATTACAAAGAAAAAATAGGAATAGAAATCATAGATATCTTATCAATCCAATTGGGTTTTTTCTAAACGGAACCTGGATACTTCATTTTTTTAGTCCAACCAAGCCGACCAAAAAAGTATCTTGTGGCACTTGGTACTTATCAGCTACTTTTAGTCGGCTAACCCAAACAGGGCTAGTTTTCATACCATCACTAAATTGACAATATGTATCCCATTATTTTACGAGAAGAAAATAGCAAGATTGTGTCAGTTTACATCAAATCTTTAGGTTAAACAAGAAGAACTATTAGTTTTACTTATCCTCATTAATTAGTCCAACTCAGACTTGCTAGTTGACAACCATCAACATCTGAATCCAAATAAAAGAAAATCATAAAGAAGCCTAGATGATACAGCCTGCAAAATAGAAATCTACTTTACCTGCTCGGGAGTCCCTTCAAAAAGTTTGCCACAAGACAAGCTGAACAATGTGTCTCCTGTGAAAATTGCCTTAGATCTCGGGAAGTAAAAACTGACATGCCCTGTCATGCATTTTTTTGTATTAGTAAAATTGAGGAAGATTTTTAAGCAAAAACACACATAAGACCATCTAAAAGATAACACAATTTAAATCAGAAGTAATCCTCACTTGACCATAAATCTTAAATCATGTGAAAAGAATTAACAGCTGTGATGAATAGAGAAGGGGCATAATTTATCTCTATCTCAATATGTATGACACTCTTTTTAAGTTGGAACACACCAAAATGTTTGACATCATTCCATTAATAATATTAACTTTCAAAAGTTTCTTCAACTCACATCTATCTAACTAATCAATATAAGATTTGATGGCTATCTCCTTTAAAACTTCTCAGATATTGCACTAGCATATTCATCCAATAGTGTGACATAAAATGAACATGCTCAATCAAATGTTCTTGCATGAAATGGGATCAGACGGATTGAGCAAGTTGAATGATTATACAGCTCTCTTTAGTGGAATACATTTCTGATAAACATATTTCTTTCCTTGATCTGTCATCTCTTTCCTTAATTCTCCATGAGTAATTGGACAATAAATTATCGTGGTAAAAATTCTTAGCTCTCACTTGTAAGATGTTATTTTTTTTGAGATACCTCACTTGTAAGATGTTATTTACTACTGGATACAAATTTTCTCAATGCCTTTGCACTTGTTAACCAACTCTCTACTGGAGTTCATACATCTATTCTAAGCAGATATTTCCCACAGCACATGACCAGCAAGTAACTTGAAGAACTAGTGATTTGTTAAAAACAACAATGAAGGAAAGCAGAAAAAGAAAGGAAAATGGTGATGTGCTCCCAAAATGGAACTGATATGTAACATAACAATGAAGGAAAGCAGAAAAAGAAAGGAAAACCAAAAGTTAAGAAGCGTGTCATTTGACAGTCAGATAGCTTCAGAAGTGAACAAAAACTTGAGACAATTCAAGGTAATTTTCAAATGATATCAGACACAAATACAACCTCGTGTATGACCAGGAGTCTCCATGACAAACACTTCATGGCCAGCAAACATCCATTGGTCCCCGTCCTTTAGGGCTATGTCAATACCAGGTATTCTATCACTGTCTACTCCAGATCCAATTACCTACAAAATCATGTAACAAATGAAACCCTCTCCTGAAAAAAAGTCAATTGACACAAACATATTAACCCTTAATATGCAAATAAAGACAAATGCCCGTCATAATTACTAAGGATTTTTTAAGCGCAATATCACTTTGAAGTTATCCTAATTTCCTAAGTAGCACGGACACGACGTTTTTTGAAAAGTTCCCGTTTCGGAAACGGGGACGCGGCTGGACGCGGCTGGACGAGGTCAATATGGTCAACGGGCGGTTTATATCGCAATTAAACCAATTTCAGAAACACAATTTGTTGATCTTTCCCTTGATGAGCCAGAGATGGAGCATGTGTTCTTTCAAGATGGTCAAGAAAACGCATTATGAGTTTTTTATGCATTCTTGTGACTTTAATGTTTGAATATTTGTTTTCAAAGAATTGCACCTGCTTAATTATTTTTTAAAATTTAAAATATTTTCATGAATCATGAATTATAAATTATAAATTATATTAAAAATATAATTTATATTGCCGTGTCCACTTCTTATATATTTTGAGTTTGGCGTGTCTTGACGAGTCTGTGTCCCGTGTCTGTGCTACCTAGCTAATTTCTACCCAATTCTAACAAAAATTGAGCATGAATACAATAGTTGATTGATTGACATGTGTGGTGCTTTAGTTGGCTTTTCTGGTTTCTTTTTCCCCATACAGTAATCTAAATTCAGTCCCAGCAATGCCTAGCACAGATACTGCCATAGAAAGTTGTACCAACAGGTCTTAAAGCATTTCATGAGATTTATGGCAACAGGAAAGCAGCGCTAAACCACCTTCACATTCCTCCTTTTTCAAGATCACACTGTTGAACCAAAACCTGTAACCAAGTAAAATTTTCCCTATCTCCTCACCTATTGTTAGGCATATTTTATATACCCTTTTTGAGTCATTTTTAATTAATATTTTACTCGTTTTTGTTGTGTTTAGTATAGTATTAGACTTGTTTTTCTTTCTTTTGAGTCACAGCGGTCCAAAATGGCGAAAAGGAATGAAAAAGGGGCATAAAAGGAGGAATCCGAGGCAGGAAAGGACAGAAAATGAAGACCCGGACGAAAGTCAGGCAGCGCCGCGGCGCCGGTACGGAAAATCCAGTTCCGAAGTTAAATTGGCTAAGACACGAAAATTGATAGATACAAAAGCCCAAGGAATTATTCTTTTGGAGGGGGGTTCATTCTACAACATAGCACAACACAAGACACGGATTGAAGGCTACAATTGGAGACTTAGTTCGCACTAATTTTTCTTTTCTTTCGTTTTTATTTCAGTTTATGTATGAATTTTGTGTTAGTTCCTAGCGTGACTATGACTAGGAGCTAAACACTTTATTAGGGTTTTCCTTGTGAATCGCTTGAAACTTCTATTCATGAATTAATGCAGTAATTTGATTTCTTCGTCACATGATTAAGATTTAGTCAATAATTGATATGAATGTTTGATAATTAATTGATCACTAATTATCATAATATATATGATTTCGAATCAAGAACCGAGAGGAGAGATTTGGATATGCTGTAATTGACTAGACATAGGTTAAAATCGCGAACGACGCATTCTCGATACTTGTAGCATTATAGGTTACTGTTCTTAATCCTCCTATGTAGTAAATACTATCATAGAAATATAGAAGGGTTCTGCACTGGGGTTGAGCGACTATATATCCTAACCGGAATATAAGACAGTTTAGTTAACCGCTATCTTAACGTAGAAGAAGAAGTCATTCTAGTTGCATTAAGGATTGAATAGAGTGGATAGTCGAGGATTTTGGAAGCCCTAATTCATTCATAACTGATTACAACTTAAATAGTTTAGTTAATTCTTGCAATTATTCTAGTAGTTAAACAAAAACCAAACTCAATTATCGATTGTCAAATAGATAACATAAAATAGATGAACGGTACTTAGAAACCAGTCTCTGAGGACGATATTCGGTCTTATCAGACTATATTACTTGTCAATGATGCGTGCGCTTGCGTGAGCATTCGAAAAATCGCTAACAAGTTTTTGGCGCCGTTGCCGAGGACTGTCGTACTTCTAATATCGAACCATCTATTTTTATTTTTAATTTGGCCTTATTTTTATTTTTATTTTTGCTATTAGAACCCTGTTGCCTTGATTTTGTTTGTTGATTTTGGTCTATTTCAGGAATCTAGTGTATGCAAAGAAGGAGAGGAGAAGATACACTTGTTCCCTTCAACCCTGAAATCGAAAAATTGTGCAAGCAAAACAGGCGTGAGAAAAGAATTGTTGATTTATTAGTCATGGAGAATCAGCAGACCAACAACGGGGTACCTAACGAGGGGTTGAATATGAGGTACCGGCTGCCATGGAACAAGTCCCACCACCTGCAGAAATGAGCTAGGGAGATTATGTTTTGCCCACGCCATCGTGCACGACATACATCGTGCTCCCAAAGAATAGGCGAACAACTTTGAGATCAAGTCAGCCATCCTGAGAATGGTCGAACACGATGCTGGGGATTGTCATCCAAGACCTACACGCACATCACCAACTTTCTGAGTCGCGGTGCCACTTTCAAGTACAATGGCGCATCGACGATGCCATTAGATCGAGGCTCTTCCGCTCTCACTTAGTGACGGGCCAAGAGTCGGTCAACACATTGCACCGCCAACTCGTCACCACCGCAGACCTAGCCCAAAAGTTTCGCAAAGTTCTTCCTCATTCAAAAGTCGCAGTTGGGGAGAGTTAAAACAATTTTTACCAGTGGATGCGAGTCACTCTATGACGCGCGAGCGATTTAAGGATCTCGCAGGAAATGCCCACATCATGACATAGAGAAGTGGATGCTGGTCCACATTTTTTATAATGGGCTAAGTGGTACTACGCGTACCATCATTGATGCGGCAGCAGGGGGTGCTTTCATGAGAAAAAGTGTCAATGAGGCACATAAGTTACTGGAAGATATGGCTGCTAACAATTATCGAGGGGCGGCGCAGTCGTGTCGACGGGAAGGCTATGGGCATACGTGAATTAGATGTCATCATCGCTCGAACGCAGTAGCCCTTTTCCGACGGCTAAGCAACTGCAGCAGAACACCATGTCCGTGAATCCAGTCCAGATGCTTGTAAATTGTGAGATTTGTGGTGGACCGCATTCCTTTGATAGATGCATAGCGGTGGACCCTAATAATGTGTCAATGGAGCAGGTTCAGGCAGTTGAGAACTTTCAGCGGCCTTATAACTCCAATACATACAACCCAGGGTGGAGAAATCACCCTAACTTTTCGTGGAGGAACGATCAACCCCAAGAAGAACCATATCGCGTGGTTACCGTAACAGCAGTACAAAATCAGGCCACTTCATCCCAAAGCTTTAGACCACTTATACAACAGAGAAGCTTTGATGAATCGAGAGTCAGATTGCTTACACTCACCAATTCGCAGAATCAGTTCATGTCTGAAACAGGGTCCTCTCTCAGGAGCTTGGAAACACAGGTTGGGCAACTTGCAAAGATGGTAACCAACAGACCGCAGGGCACTCTCAAGCAATACAGAGGTAAATCCTAGAGAGCAATGTCAGGCAGTGTTGTTGAGGAGTGGAAAGCGCTGAGCAGGCGCCTCCCGCAGCGATGGTAAGTGAGAGGAGAAAGCAGTTGAGGTAGAGAAGGAGGGGGTCACTGAGGATCGCCCTACAGTGGAGAAAGCTCCATCAGCACCTTTGAGGAAATACGTTGATAGAATCTCTTACCCTCAGAGGTTACAAAAGAAGACAATAGACAAGCAGTTCTTCAAGTTCTTGGAGGTATTTAAGAAACTTCACATAAATATCCCCTTCATTGAAGCACTAGAACAGATGCCAAAGATACTTTAAATTCACATGAGATACTTGGAAAAAGAGAAGGCGTCGATTGACATGAGACAATATCTCGACAGTGAGCGGCCATTCTCGAAAAGAAACTGTCTCCTAAGCTGAAGGATCCAGGAAGCTTCACCTTGCCCTGCACTATTGGCAAGGTAACATGCAATCTCATGCCTCTGTCTGTATTTAAGAGATTGAGTTTGGGGGAAGCCAAACCAACCACAGTAAATTTGCAGTTGGCCGATCGAACCGTGGTGCACCCCATAAGCATAATTGAAGATGTGCTGGTCAAGGTGGGAAAGTTCTTTTTCCCAGCAAACTTCCTCATCCTTAGACACGGAAGAAGATGATGAAATACCCATCATTTTGGGGAGACCATTTCTTGCAACCGGGAGAGCCCTAATTGATGTAGAAAAGGGAGAACTGAGACTAAGGGTCCAGGAAGAGGAGATGGTATTCAAGGTGTTCAAATCCACCATTGAATCCCAAGCCATCAACAAGTGTTTCGTAGTCAAGACAAATTGACACCGCACTCAAAGACAGGCCAAAGCCAAGGAGATCATTCCTACAGCGGTGAACCCACAGGTCAGCAAAAATGCTGAAACAAAAATTGATGTCATGGAAGCCGTCGAACAGGTAAGTCTTACTGAGCCCCCTCTTGTGAAAAAGAAAAACCGAGTACGAAAGAAGGAAAATAATTTTGAAATGGATAGGTTGTGGGGTTAAATTACCCCAATGATTTTTGATAAGGAACTTGCGTCCGGCTACAAGACGTTAAAGACAACGCTACTTAGAGGCAACCCAAGATTTAATTTATGCAATTTAGTTTTATTTGAACAGTCTCACTTGTGGTATTTTGTGGTGTTGTGATGGCAGGTGAAGGAATGAGACACGAAGCACGGAAAAATTTGGAAGGAAGAAAATCGGTCTGTGTGATGGCGCCAGCAGGCCGCGACGAAAGTCCGCATACGCGCAGAGTTGCCACGCGACACCAAAATACGTGGTCGCGACGCCGATTTAGCAAAGGAGCGCAGTGCCGCGTGCTGCCGCAGGTCACGCGCACGAACGTTTTCAAAATATAAATCCCTAAATCCCCAATCTTCTCCTACAATCAAACATAAACATTCCCCTCTCTAAAAATACCAAACATCCTCTCTCCCACACACAATAATCTTCCACAAACTCCATTAAATTCTTCCAAATCAAACACACTCCGCGGCGCCAGTCATCAGGGTCGCGGCGCCGAAAAGCAGGATCGCGGCGCCAATGAGAAATTCCCCCGAAATGCAGTATCCGCCGCCACCACCGCAATTTTGAACCGCTAATGTTCGTAAGTCGTCCCTTATATTTATTGAGTCCTACACATTTGGGACAATGTGTAGTTTAAGTTTGGGGGGAGTTTTTAATTCTATTTGTGTTTTTGAGTCCTTTTTTATTATGTTTTTGTGTTTATATGAGTCAAATGTTTTTTTTATATAATCATGCATGATGTAGTTGCTTGAAACGCCTAGTGAATTAAGTAGGATAATGTAATGAAATGATATGCAAAAATATGTGTGCTTAAGTAACATATGTCAAAGATTCATGAAAATCTGATTAGTTGCAATATTTTGTGCTTAGCCTGTGTATGTCAATTGCGAAAAATGTCCTGCGTGCTTGTTATTTGATGCGAAATAATTAGGATGTACATGTTAGGGGGAGGATTCAGGCATTTCTTTGATAGCCCTTCTTACCAGTCATTTCCCACCGTGCACTTAAATGTATCCCTAGTCAGCTCCGTTGAGCCTAAAATAAAAAGCTATTTCTTTGACACCCCAAATTCCCTTATGTGCCATAAACAATAATTGATGATAGGGATAAAAAAAAAAGTGAAAAAGAAATACAAAAAGAGAGCGAAAATTATGCACCCCAATTAAAATATGGAAAAGCTTAAGTTTGGGGGTGCCGATGTGAATGTGTGTCATGATCTCAACAAAAAGAGAAAGGGGATTAATGGGTATGAACTAAAAAGAATATGTGTGCTTAAGTAACATATGTCAAAGATTCATGAAAATCTGATTAGTTGCAATATTTTGTGCTTAGCCTGTGTATGTCAATTGCGAAAAATGTCCTGCGTGCTTGTTATTTGATGCGAAATAATTAGGATGTACATGTTAGGGGGAGGATTCAGGCATTTCTTTGATAGCCCTTCTTACCAGTCATTTCCCACCGTGCACTTAAATGTATCCCTAGTCAGCTCCGTTGAGCCTAAAATAAAAAGCTATTTCTTTGACACCCCAAATTCCCTTATGTGCCATAAACAATAATTGATGATAGGGATAAAAAAAAAAGTGAAAAAGAAATACAAAAAGAGAGCGAAAATTATGCACCCCAATTAAAATATGGAAAAACTTAAGTTTGGGGGTGCCGATGTGAATGTGTGTCATGATCTCAACAAAAAGAGAAAGGGGATTAATGGGTATGAACTAAAAAGAATACCGCAAAGAAGGAGAAAAGAGTTGAATGAAAAGCACTTATGGTACGTAATTGAGCCTAAATGCCTAATCTTACCTACCCCTGCCTAAGCCTACATTACAACACTGAAAAGTCTTGATGATCCCTAGTATGTATGTCCATGATTAGTGGAGAATAACAAGTGAACAGACTATATTACTTTGAGAAAAATGAAATGAAATTGACATGTATAGATTAGGTATTCATGCTTCCAGTGATTGTGACTGAAATGAATCTGCGAAATATCTAACTTGAAATTCTAGATTGTTAAATGCATGCTACATCTATTCCTGTATATTATTCTAACTAACGTTCATGTGTTTCTAAGTGACATTGTGCAGCTGCTTGACCTGAGTCTTCGAGTCTTTTGAGTTTTGTTTCTTTGTTTTGTTTTGTTCTTTGCTCGAGGGCGAGCAAAGTTCAAGTTTGGGGGTTTGTTAGGCATATTTTATATACCCTTGTTGAGTCATTTTTAATTAGTATTTTACTCGTTTTTGTTGTGTTTAGTATAATATTAGGCTTGTTTTTCTTTCTTTTGAGTCACCGCGGTCTAAAATGGCAAAAAGGAATGAAAAAGGGGCATAAAAGAAGGAATCTGAGGCAGAAAGACGTAAAACGGCTCTGACGAAAGTTAGCGGCGCCATCGTGGTCGCACACGAATCGCAGAATACCCACGAAGATCACGCCGCGTCACTGATACGGAAAATCCAGTTCCGAAGTTAAATTGGCTAAGGGCAAAGTGGTCCATAGGGCACGAAAATTGATAGATACAAAAGCCCTAGGGATTATTCTTTTGGAGGGGGGTTCATTCTACAACATAGCACAATACAAGGCACGGATTGAAGGCTACAATTGGAGACTTAGTTCGCACTAATTTTTCTTTTCTTTCGTTTTTAATTCAGTTTATGTATGAATTTTGAGTTAGTTCTTAGCGTGGCTATGACTAGGAACTAAACACTTTATTAGGGTTTTCCTTATGAATCGCTTGAAACTTCTATTCATGAATTAATGCAGTAGTTTGATTTCTTCGTCACTTGATTAAGATTTAGTCAATAATTGGTATGAATGTTTGATAATTAATTGATCACTAATTATCATAATATTTATGATTTCGAATCAAGAACCGAGAGGAGAGATTTGGAAATGCTGTAATTGACTAGACATAGGTTAAAATCGCGGACAACAGTACCCCGATACTTGTGTAGCATTATAGGTTACTGTTCTTAATCCTCCTATGTAGTAAATCATATCATAGAAATATAGAAGGGTTCTGCACTGGGGTTGAGCGACTATATATCCTAACCGGAATATAAGACAGTTTAGTTAACCGCTATCTTAACGTAGAAGAAGAAGTCATTCTAGTTGCATTAATGATTGAATAGAGTGGATAGTCGAGAATTTTGAAAGCCCTAATTCATTCATAACTGATTACAACTTAAATAGTTTAGTTAATTCTTGCAATTATTCTAGTAGTTAAACAAAAACCAAACTCAATTATCGATTGTCAAATAGATAACATAAAATAAATGAACGGTACTTAGAAACCAGTCTCTGAGGACGATATTCGGTCTTATCAGACTATATTACTTGTCAATGATGCGTGCGCTTGCGTGAACATTCGAAAAATCGCCAACACCTACCCCCAAAAAAATACCAAAAAGAAATCTAAAACGGAAAAAAAAGATTAACCAACTGGAGTAATTCAAAGAACAATAGGCCTAGACGTAAATTAATAGCTGCAAGTATCTAAAATATTTTTTCTTGCTTTGCTTGTGATTATGCTTTGTCTTGAGCCGAGGGTCTCCCGAAAACAACCGTTCTACCTAACCCTTCCAAGACCCCACGTTGTGGGATTTCACTAGGTATGTTGTTGTTGTTGTTGTAAGTAACTAAAAGATATTATATATCAGAAAGGTAGAAGACCACACTTTCAATAAGACAGTAATTGCAGAAATTGTTCATTAGACTATAACATAAACAGATAGGTTCGTATAATACAACAGAAGAGCAGCTACTGAATTTCTTAGGAAATATATTTGATCTATATGCATCAAAACTTCAAATAACTGTGGCAAGAGGAAAACTTCACCATACCTTTGCCCCATACCTTGCTTTTAACTCCAAGTTTCCACCAGTGTGATCATAGTGATGATGTGTGTTCAAAATGTAAGTCAAATTACGGTTGTTTCTACTCAGTGCGTCTATAACAGGAACAGCTTCAGAAGGATCCACAACACCAACTGTACCAGTATCCACATCGTGCAATAGATATGCATAATTATCCTGTAGACATGGTACCTGACAATTGACAACAGAAAAGATCAGCAAAACTTATCAGGATTTCTCAATGTAGAGGTGGAGAGCCTTGTTACACTATGAAGTCAAGATGATGACTTTCTTTTATGCTCTCTCGTCCAGAAAAAGAAAGCATAGAAGAAAGGAAGTGGAAGAGAAGCAGAAAAGCCAGAAATTATATTATTCTTTCTCAGCTAATAAATCTGCTTCATGAAAATAAGATCGAACAAGCTTTCCCATCTTTCCCACCCAAAATGAAAGCAGCATAGCATCATTTTTTGAGCTGAGACGTACTTTAATCATTTGGCACTAGCAACACTAATATAGGGGCATGTTGCCTTTTTTTGTTGAGAAAGGTAACAGTGAAGGAGCATTTTGCCTATTTATGGTAAAATTTGGATAAAAAGGATGTAATCCAGTAAGAAAAAGAGAACACATCTGCATACCAGAGAATACAAGGCACTAAATAAAGGAATTCCCAGTCAAAACGTTCATCCCATTGCGCATACATATTGGAATGTCATGAGCGCTCCAAAGGTCTAAACTAAATAATATTGAATCTGAAATAAGCTATAGTCCACATTAGAGCATGAGGGACAACTAACTGGCTCCTCCTACTCACTGCTCTAGTATTCCGATAGTTACAGTTGTGCAGCAGTTAATTCATAAATAGTGGGGGGAAACCAGAAATTCAGAACAGATTGAACATTAAGATCCATACTTAAAAACGATCTAGCGATGTAGGAGAGGATATGATCGGGGAGCAGTTCTCCTATGAATACAGTATAGTCCTTTAGAAATACTCTACATGAGGCAACATCTTCCCTGTTTTTGTCCAACTAGGTGTAAGACCTTACTTTCGAGAAGTCAATTAAATGCACACATAAGTCCCAGGAGGATTAGGATACAGTGTGCATTAACTCTTAACAGCTGAGTATCAACAATTACTGTGATCACGGGGTACTCAGCCAGATTCTAAAAATACAAAGGCCACTAATACCACATTCCAACGCCACCCAGTCACACTAGGTGTCTACATATAAAGTAATCATTTTTGCTCATTATCGCACAAAGATGCTCTTCTTTCTTGGTCTGCTTGAATAATTTCAAATCCCTTCTGGCATCGGTGATTTCTATCCCAGTCACTCATTCAAGATAATTTACAGGAGGAAAAAAGACATTCAGTGGTGTTTCAAAGCCACTGATAGATCAAATATTTCGATTGACAAATAGGAGTTATTGGACGTGCCCAACATTGAAATCAAGCACCAAATGACATTATTACAGGTTATATGCGCACCATCAAAACAAAGACACAAATTACTGTATACATAGGCACCATAAATGCATGTTACTATGGACTCACCAGTTCAATTTGCAAACTTGAAGATGTACTGGTAATGCTACAGAGTTTAGAAATTTTGAGTGTCCGACTAACTCCACGTATTGTCTTGAACGGCATTGAGAATAGCTGCATAAATCCATACAGGAGATGTTTCCTAAGAGAAAGCTGTCTCATGCCAGGCCATACACACACCCCTGTCCGGGACTAAGAAACCCAACAAATACAATTAAATAAAAAAGCAAGCAAAAGACCAAGGATCTACTTACTAATTAAAGCACCACATGCTACGAAGTATTCCCCTTTTAAAACCCTAATTATGAATTGCATTAACTAAAAGATTCCCACGAGAAGATCAGATAAAATTAATACACATAACTTAGGAAAACGCAATCCTTTAAAAATCGGGTTGATTTCTCAGATGGTTACTCAACTAATAGTTATTATCTCAGTAAGTCACCCGACCCTTCTCCTTGATTCCAAATTTTTTAACAAAGAAAGTGACTTTATGAGATAATAACTATTAGTTGAGTGACCATTTCGGAAATCAACTCTTTAAAAATCCTAAACCTTAACAACTCAGACCCAACATAGTAATTATCAAAACAACATAGTAATCATTGAAAAGCTAATTAACCACAGAAAAAGATCTTGACTTTAATACATGAAATCACTCATACATTCATATATACCACCACTTAAATCACACATTTCAACCAGCAAAAATAAATCAAGATACCCATATGAATTCAGAACATCAAATAGCACAAAGGCAAATTTAATCCATCTATTTCTCCAATTTACTTACCCCCCACAAAAAAAGACAGGGAGATAAATTTGTCTACTATAATTCAAGACTATTAGAGTAGTCTACAAAATTCCACCAAGAATATATGTGTACAAAATATGTTGTATAATTAAAAGGGTTGGAAGAGAGAAGAAAAAACCTTAAAATAAGGGAAGGAGGTCATAGCGGAGGGTGCAATTCTACACAAAGTTTGCATAATTTTGTGTTGGTAAAAGAGGATGTGTAGAGAAAGGCAATGGTGGGGGTTGCACACGCAGTTTCTTGTTCGGCTTTCGGGACTCTATTAATTTATTATTAGTTATTAGTTATTACTTATTACAACTACATGCTACCTGAATTACTCCGTCTGTCTCAAATTATTTATCTTTATACCCCTTAAAAATATTCTTTTCATATCAATTTATGTGTAACCATTTAATATATTAAGAAGTTTAAGAAAGAAAAAAAAGCTTTTAAAATATGTGATTTAAAATAACTCTTATATAAATATATTTTAAATCATCTCATAAAATTAAATTATTTCTAAATATAGAAAGATTGCATTTATTTTTGGACAGATCAATAAAGAAATGATGTCACATGTGTATTAATTAGGAGGGGTGTTTAATTACTTTGTCTTTATGTTTAAGTTATAATCTATCTCCATTAAATGCAATCCATCTGTTCCAATTTATATGATGTAAATTGACTTGACACGAAGTTTGAGAAATAAAGGAAGGCTTTTGATTCTTGTGGTGTAAAACAAGCCGAAGATATTTGTGTGGTTATAGATCATTTCGTTAATTTTAAAAATTAAACTTTAAAGTTAAATTACTGTCAAATAAGGAAATATGTCATTCTTTTCGGGACGAAATAAAAAGAAAAGTGTGTCATATAAATTGAGATGGAAGAATAACTCCTTTTAATTGTCATCTCCATTAATGATAAAGTTTTACAGAGGGGGATAATTGTGTCTTAAACTTCTAAAATGATATATAATTTAAAATAATTAATTTTAATAATCATCATAAATAATTTGAGATGGTGTGTACATCACAAATAGGCATAAAAGATCCTTTAATAGAATATGCTATATGTTCTATTTTAAATAAAATATTTAGTTCTTTAATATTACTGTTAAACCTTAATATTGCTTATTAGAAGGTCTTATGTATCTGGTGAAGGTACACGTGGGACTATAATTACCTCCAATATGGACCATGGTTACTCTTGGGAGGTCCAAGGAGTCATGTGGGTGTGGGACCCGCCATTAGGCAGGCAAATAGATCATCACCATTAAAAGCACACATTGCTAAACTATGATATGTTCAAATCGTGTTCAAATTATAAATCTACCCGCGAGGGTAGTTAAGTTGATTGAGTCACACACGACTACGACAAACTGGTTAAACGACCGACGTATGCGCTTATCATACATCCGAGTTTACCCAGCGCACTAAAGAAAGAATGCACGCGATTCCTTCGTCAAAAAAAAAAAATGTTCAAATCAGATTAGATATATTAGATTTGGAAGAGAAATGAAAGAGATAAACCTGCATGGGCGTAGTTCAGTTGGTTCCAGGGTGGTAGATTGCCCCCAAGTAGGCAGGTTCGAGCCCTGACAGCCGCAGTGTGGAGTTTCATTCCTCATTCATGGACGAATGACACCGTGACACCGCATTAATCGTGGTTCTCACCTAGTAGACCACTGAGTCATCATGATTTACTTCCTCCACCAATCTCTGTCGGGCTGGGGTGGGGCTGTGGACCAGAGATTTCGCCTTTTTGGCCCAAGAAATGAAAGAGATAAGTTATTGAAAAGGGTTATTGGGCCTAAGAATGAGATAGTGAAAGGAGTGCAGACCCATGGCTTAGGCCCAAGTCTTAGTCCATTCTTCATTTTAAGGAAATTTGGATGTTTTATAAAAAGGAAAAATTACATGATGTAGAGTATTTTACTCCTTTATTACTTTTTATAGTGGTACTTTTAAATAATTATAAGGTTTAGTTAAATTATGTAATTATATAGCATATATACACTTATACGTATTTGTGTATCTAAAAATATTGATCGTTATTGCCCACCCAACCTCACATGTTCGCCATCGTCGCAGCTCGTCGGTGTTTCAGTTGGCCGTTGAAAAATTGAAGTTGTTTAGTCGGAGATCGCGTCATACATACATACGACATATACTTCACTTATACTTTACATATCCTTCACATATAATTGACCTCCTATACAGTTGTCCAATGATGTTCGCATACAATTTGAAACATATACATTGGATCCTGTCTCAATGGCGGAGCCAGAAAATTAACAAAGTGTGTTCAAATTATAAAGTAATTTTTTGTAAGGAATGGATACACATAAATTTTAAATCAAACTGTTAGAATATTTATTATTAATTACAATTAATAATATAATTATGTAGAATCTTATGTATATGGTAAATAGTATTATGTATTAATATAGTAGTATTAATATAGGAATATATTATGGGATAGGGAGGAGAATTTTAGGGAAGACTTAATCTTCCTATTAATTGTTACTTAGTGTATATATTGTTACCATTTGAATGAATAAAGATGAAGGAAGTTTTACCATTTCTAAATAATTCTTACATGGTATCAGAAGATAATTCAAAGATCCTACTCTAAATAAAATATTCCTTCCAAATTCGGTCATCTTCCTCATCCATCCAACCGAATTTGTCTTCTCCATTGTTAATTTTTTTGTTTCCTCCATTATTGTGTCAACCATGTCTGAATCAAAATCTTCGTTTCACTCAGCCCTTACTATCTCCAACATCAAAACACATATTTCTGTCAAACTAGAGATGGAAACTGTTCACTACGCAAATACGGGCGAGTTGTTCAAAATATGTTGTAGGGCTCACAAAGTTCTTCATCATATAATTCCACCAAAAATGGTACAACAATGGAACAATCGTCTCAAGGCATAAAAGAATTGTGGATACCCGATGTCACGGTTCTTGGTTGGATTTATGCAACAATATCCACAGACTTTGTCAGATACAATAACGGAACCAGATTCTACCGCTACGGCGTAATGGGAACGCTGAGAGACATTTTTCAAGATAATCAAAACTCTCGTGCAAGGCGTTGAACAAGAATTTTCAACCATTGTCACGGCAGACTTCCCTAACGCTTCAACCCCATCACAACGATCAAAGTGGTGGCGCATCAATCGAGAAGCGTAGTTCACCCCGCTTCGACAACCTGTTAGTTTTACAATTAGTCGTTTGGCCTCACGGATGCTTATAGTGGCGTGGGGACACTAATCCGTCAAAGTAATCCCTTACCAAAGTTTTATCAAGCAAGATCAATGCTTGTTCTTGAAGAGTCGGGTTTGATTAAGAAAGTTTCAACGACTACAAATTCCGCCATGGTTGCCACGTATTCAAGTGAATGTAATTATTTTGACTATTCTTCACAAAATAAGAGTAAAAAAGGAAGTGGTAATAATAATAAGAAGGGTGGAAATCTCGGAAATAATAAAGGTGAAGTCACCGGAATCGCCGGAAATGGCGCAACACTAACTCCATGGCTACTGGAAGCAACCACTACGCCAATCGAAGAAAGTGAAGGCCCAAATGGCGGAAATTGGGTAATCGGCAAGAAGACACCGGCAAAGAAGAATAACCCAGACGGAATGGTCAAAACCAACAGCCCAACGTGGCGATGCCTCAACCATTTCCAGCAGAGAGGCAACATCACGCCAGCAGAGCCCAAAGAGCCCGGGCCACTGAAATGTTTCACAGTATCACAGCGATTTGGGCCTCCTCCGGCCCAATGGCAGGAGGCCCATTCAACCACGATCCATCCTACGGATATCGAGCAAAGCTATGCACACTCTTGGACTCAATCCACCGGATTCTAATTGTATATGGACTCGGCAACGCCACATACGACGGGCCCCAAGGTACACTCTCACCCTATTTTAATTGAGCAAAGAAAATGGTATTATCATTTAAATGGCCATGCAATTCCAATAAAAGGTTATGGGTCAAACACACTGTCACCACCACATCCGCCACTGGTTTTAAATAATGTCCTGCATGCTCCCAAATTAATAAAAAAATTGGTTTATGTTAGGAAGTTTACTAGTGATAATTGAGTTTCTGTTAAATTTGACCCATTTGGTTTTTCCGCATATGACTTTCGGGACGGGAAGCTTCTCATGAGATGTGATAGCAAGGGGGAGCTCTATCCAATAAGTTTACCAAATCCACAGTCTAAAGTGCCTTCCACTTTTGCAGCCTTGGCTCCATCACTATGACATGAACGATTGGGACATCCGGGGGAGTCTATTTTGGCCTCTCTTAAACAAAACAATTTTATTTCATGTACTCAAACTCATATTTTGAATAAGTGTCATGCTTGTGCCCTTGGTAAACATGTTAGGTTGCCATTTACTTCTTCTACTTCATGCACTACTATGCCGCTTGATATTTTACATTGTGATATTCGACATCACCGCTTTGAGTTCCTCGTGTCATAGATACTATTTATCGCTTTCGATGACTACTCTAATTATTTGTGGACATTCCTTTGTCGAAAAATCACAAGTGTTTTCCACTTTCCTAAACTTTAGAGCATTTATCCGAACTCGCTTGAACGGAGATTAAAAGTATTCAATGTGACAACGGGAGAGAATTTGACAATAATCGCTTTGAGATTTTTCAAAACAAATGGTTTACAATTTCGCTTATCCCGCCCTCACACCTCTTCACGTAACGGGAAGTCTGAACGCAAAATTAGAACCATAAACAATATTGTGAGAACATCCTCGCTCATGCTTCTATACCCCATTTTTTGGCATCATGCGCTTCAAATAGCAACCTACATGTGAATATCCTTCCCATAAAAACATGTCTTACCAAGCTCCACTAAAAATATTTTACTTACGAGCCCTCATATCATCATTTGAGAGTATTTGGTTGTCTTTGCTACCCTCTATTTCCATCCACCACAATCACAAAACTTCAACCCCTGCCTACTCCACGTGTCTTCTTGGGATATCCTACGAATCACCGTGGTTATACGTGTTATGACATTTCTTCCAAACGTATGATTATATGTCGTGGTAATTTTTGATGAGTCACAATTTCCCTTTGCCAAGATACATGACAGTGGACAAATACTTATGATTTTTGACGATGATAGGCTCGTATCTAACTCATTTTTTCCACGTTCCGACTCACAAAAATATCGACAAACGCACTGACCCATCGACCAAGGACCACGGTCCACCATCGAAAATACAGCCAAATGAATCCGGGCCATCACTTCCAAGGCCCAGTGCACAAGAACCCCATACCTCACACCAGCTGCCCCTTCAGTTGGGCCAACCTCCAAATCCAGGCTCAACTACACACAAACTACTCGTCTAGCCCAGTGCAACCAGTGGAGAAAATAGCAATAATCTGGGCAGTTGCGTTCAGCCCACTGTCTCACTCCCGGCCAGTGGCGTTCAGTCCACTGGCCCACTTAACCGGCCAGTCACCCGTAGTCAACATGGAATTACAAAACCCAATGCCAAATACAGTCTACACACTCAAGTCTCGAAATCACCTTTGTCTTGTAACCCTGTGTCTGCTCTAAAAGATCCTAATTGGAAAATGGCCATGGATGATGAATATCATGCTCTAATTAAAAATAGATACGGGAATTAGTACCGCCCATCTAATGCTAATATAATTCGTCTATGTTGATTTTTAGCCATAAAGAAAAGTCGATACGGTTCTTTTCTTTTGCATAAGGCCCGACTTGTAGGTGGTGGCAAGACTCAACAGGTGGGATTAGATTGCGGCGAGACATTCAGCCCAGTGGTTAAACCAGCAACCATCAGAATTGTTCTCAGTCTAGCCCTATCAAAAGGATGGTTACTTCATCAATTGGATGTCAAGAATGCCTTCTTACATGGACACTTGAGTGAGACTGTATACATGCACCAACCATTGGGGTACAGAGATTCTCGATATCTCAATCATGTGTGTTTACTTAAAAAATCATTATATGGCCTCAAACAAGCTCCCAGGACTTGGTACAAGCGGTTTGCAGATTTTGTGTTCAACATGGGTTTCTCAAACAACCGTTCGGATAATTCACTATTTATTTATCAACAGGGTAATCATACTGCTTATATTCTCTTATATGTAGATGATATTATCCTAACAGCCTCTTTAGACTCTCTTCGCAAGAATATCATGACCCAGCTGAGTTCAATTTGCTATGACCTCGTCCACTTCACTACTTTCTAGGAATCGGTGACACGCCATGCAATGGTTTATTTCTTTCCCGGAAGAAGTATGCATCGAGATCGTAGAGCGGCCGGAATGTCATCTTGCAAACCTTCGCAACTCCAGAGATACCAAGTCAAAATTGAGTGTCATATCCAGAGTCCTTTTCGCCAATCCGACATCAGATCGCAGCTTGGCGAGCTTTGCAATATCTCACATTCACGGGCCGATATTACATATGCAAGACAACAATGTGTTTGTTCACGACAATCCAATGGAAGAACATACGACGCACTCAAACACATCAGACGATATATTCGTGAGCACTCAATTATGGATTGCATATGTACCTTCTTCCATGACCAAGTTTGTCACCTACACGACGCAGATCGGGCGGGATGTCCGCACACTGCACGCCCACCTCCGGATATCAAGGCCTTCCCGGTGATAATTTAATATCATGGTCCTCCAAAAGGCAACCCACCGTATCACGCCCAAAGGTCAATACCGCGCGGTAGCCAATGTCAGGTTCGACTACGCCGATTCGAATCTTTTACTGAGCTTCATTTTCCTATTCCGACACCACTATGGTATATCAGGATAACATTAGTGCGATTTATCTCTCTGGAAATCCAATCCATCATCAACGCACTAAGTATATTGAGTTAGATATTCATTTTGTCCGTGAAAAGGTGGCTCGCGGAAAGGTGTGAGTGTTACATGTCCCGACGCGACATCAGATTGCAGATATCTTCACAAAAGGGCTTCCGCTGATCTTATTTGAAGAATTTCGGGACAGTCTCAACATTCGCCCTCCTCCGGCTTCGACTGCGGGGGAGTGTTAGAATATTTATTATTAATTACAATTAATAATATAATTATGTAGAATATTATGTATATGGTAAATAGTATTATGTATTAATAGAGTAGTATTAATATAGGAATATATTATGGGATAGGGAGAAGGATTTTAGAGAAGACTTAATCTTCCTATTAATTGTTACGTAGTGTATATATTGTTACCATTTGGATGAATAAAGATGAAGGAAGTTTTACCATTTCTAAATAATTCTTACAAAAATCTCATCATCTTTGTTTGTCGGTCGTTGCCGAAGTTGGATAACTGGTTAGTTTGTGTAAGAATTATTTAGAAATGGTAAAACTTCCTTCATCTTTATTCATCCAAATGGTAACAATATATACACTAAGTAACAATTAATAGGAAGATTAAGTCTTCCCTAAAATCCTCCTCCCTATCCCATAATATATTCCTATATTAATACTACTCTATTAATACATAATACTATTTACCATATACATAAGATTCTACATAATTCGCCGTGAAAGATAAGTCAAAGATTGCAAGAAGATCTTAGCATGAAAGATCTACGCCATCCCAAAACCTGGATTATCAAAAAAAAAAAATGTGATGCCCTTATCATTAAAACGCTAGCAGCAAGAGGCCTCTGTGTAGTACAGTGTTGGGCAGGGATAAAAGGCTGGCTTTATTAGCACCCAAAAACGTTACACATGGCTCTGTGAAGTAACGACGTACATGGCAACCTATGGTAGAGCCATCATTCATAATGCAATATCATTAATTTGAACATTGCCAATTCAAGAGTCACTCTCACCTTCATATAGGAGATAACAAGTATAAAACATTATTTTTGATTCCATTAGTTTGTTTAGTAACAAAGTACTTGGATTTTTTTGATTTACAATTAGGTATTCTATATCCGTAATACAGATTCACATCACGTAAGACTTAATTATTTAAGCGAAAAATGCTCTCTAATATGATTTTTTTCATAACCAGACCTCGAATTCAAAGCCTTTAGTTACGGATGGAGGACCCTATCTGTCCCACCACAATCATTGTTGGTTAATATTAACTTATGCGCATCTCAACTATTTTACTCAATACGCAACCATCAACTTGTGCGCACAATAGTTGTTGGGTCTCGTGGGTTAATACTATGGAATAAAGAAAATCAAACAGCAAAGTAGAACTGAATGTATGCAGAAACAGTGTCAAGTATCAGCTAAAATGTATATTTACATTTTCTAATATGGAAATTTTTTAGATACAATAAATGTAACGACGAGAATTAATACTAGTGGTTGAATTCTTTCCAAATTGAATTATGGACTTAGGATTGTATTATTAAATATTGACATTAAGAGTATAAACCAATCGAAAATTTCACAATTTTGGACTAAGTATGGAATTATTTTTGTGAAGAAAATTATGGGCAGAGGGTGACACGTGTCCCTCCCCACTTGTGTAGCAAAGCTCCAATTATATCTATGTATTGTAAGATTTGGTCAAGTGTGGGAGATATTATTGTGAAGAGAAAGACAAGTGGACAAGTGGGTCTACAAGGGTCCCCCTCCACTTGTGCTACATACACCCATTTTATATACAAGTCTTGCAAGACTTTAGTTCACAAAATATCTTCTCCTCAACCTATCTTATCTCTTCCTTCTCAAGCAAGTCTCGAAATTCCCTTAGACAAGTGAAGAACAAATTAGTTTCTTTTCCAAGATTAAGCTCCTTAATTAAGTTCTAAGCAAAGTTGATACTCCATACCAAGTGGTCATGGTTTGGCCGATTTAGCACAACAAAATCTTAAGCTTGGAAATGAACTTTTTTGGAAGAGAAACAAGAAAGTAAGATGGTTACAAACTTGTTAATACACGACGTTGTTGTGACTTGAAGCCGTGCAAGCGCTTTTTGGCCGAGAACTTGTGGACTGTTTTGGCTAAAGTGAAGGTAAGATTTCTTATTCCTCTTTAATATTAATGAAAGTTAAATGATGTTATAATTAAGGGATGAACTTGTGTTAAGTGAAATGGAGAATAAAAAGTGCATGTGACAGTTTTTGGCAAGTTAGCCGATTTTGGACATTTTTTAGTATATTGGATTCATTGGTTATTATTGTTATTATCGTCACTTATTGCATGTTAAAATGAAGGAATCTTGATATTGAAAGTTGATATGGTTTATATAAAAGTGTTGAAACATGTATTGAATTTTAAGGAGTTATGAAAAGGGCTTTGATTGGTCATTGGGTCAAACCGCATGAAACCGGACGTTGTCAGGTCGTTTTAGTGGATCGCTTTTATGGAGATATAATGCTGGAAATTTAGTTACAATTATGCATGTTTAATGTGGTAAATTTCTAATGTATGTCCTAAAGGAATAAGGGTATAGAAAGGTGTAGAAGCTTCACATTTTATCTTCGTTGTTGTTGAAGTATGGATTGTTTTAGTGGGATGTTTTTATATGGATTAAGAGGCCTGACAATACGAAGTAGGTATGTCGATCGCCTTGTTGCCGCTTTGGTTATGACCTTAATTGTTACTTGGTTATTGATGTTATCGGCCTTGTTTGTAAGTTGTGGATGCGAGTATATATGTGGAGTCACGCCAATTTTTTTATATGAAAGAGAACCAACTTGTGGTATATGACTTACACTAGTATCATGAAGTTGATAGACGTGTTATGGTTATGATAGGTTGAAGTACTAATTGAGGCGTATTCCACTTATCGTGTTGGTATAGCCGATAAGGTATGTAAGACAATCCTTCTTTCTTTTGGCATGTTCTACGTATGAACCATAACTGTGGTATTGTTTCAAAAGTTATTCTACTCTTAGAAGTCAAGGAATATTCATGTTATTGATTTTATGCTAAAAGTATGTCTAAATTGTTCCTGAGTCCTTATTAAGGCATATATGAGAGATGTTGATAAGTATTAAGTGCTGAGACTGGTTTAATGAATAAATAGGTATGTTTTAATAGACATGTTGAAATAAGCCATTGCAGCGTTAAGTGAAAAAGGTATCGACAAACAATTATATTAAAATGATTAGAATACCATCTGCATAGAAACTAAGATATAACTGGTTTATTTTACATTTGCTAGTTCACAACTTATTAGACAAGATCTTTATAAACAAGATAAATTACTCAGGGCCCATTTAAGAATTAATTAGGTAATTCGGATCTGTTATCACCATTCAAATATTTCCATAATGTTAGCCAGATGAGTGAGACGAATTTAGATTATCGAGTTGGTACAGACGACAAACGATATGTGAAACTATCATTTCTTCTTTTGGCATGATTTTTATAAAGTAAGTGTACGACAGACGTACATAGTTCTATTGGATTCTATTTCTAAATGATACATGTTATATAGCGCATTGGTTTTCCAAATGATGTTTTAAAATGATACATAGTGCCTTGATTTTCCCAATGATGGTTTTGAAAGGATACATGACATGAAAGTGTCTTGGTTTTTCTAAACTGAAAGTTCATTTTAAGGATTTTATTGAGAGTCAAACGATGATTTAAATTGCACAAGGTTGCTCATGATAGCTATTCGTGCAAGTGTTATTTCACCGAGTCTCATAATGGGTCGTCAATGTTCATCGAGTCCCTCACTATAGGACCGACAATGTTATATGCATTATGATTTCATGAACATGTATTCATGATGCGAGTATAGATACTCATGACAGTCGTGGGTAGATCCTTGCACTTGTGCACCAAGTCTCTCGCTAGAGGGCTGGAAATATTTATATGTATATGTATAAGGATGATGAGCTCACCGAGTCCCAAAATGGGCCGGGACACGTTATATTGATGACTCCACCGAGTCCCTCACTAAAGGGCCGGGACACATTATACTGATGATTCCACCGAGTCCCAGAATGGGCCGGGACACATTATACTGATGATTCCACCGAGTCCCGGAATGGGCCGGGACACGTTATATTGATAATTCCACCGAGTCCCTCACTAAAGGGTCGAGACACGTTATATGTATATAGACATGATGGTTATATGGACCGAGACCCAGAATGGGCCGGGATACGTTATAAGTGAACATGCATCCATGATTTTGACATGACTCTAATTTTTAAAAGGCACAATTGACTCTCTATTTGTAAAAGGTACATTTGGCTCTTACTTTATATAGCACGGGTGGATCTGGTATTTTGATTTTCATACTTTTCCCCTGTCATCTTTTGTCCAGTTATGATCTTATTTACTGTACTTTATATTTACATACTTAGTACCTTATTGTACTGATCCTCCTTCTCCGGGGAGCTGCGTTCATGCCCGCAGTTATAGGTACTCAGTTTGGTGATCGTCGAGCTTAGGATCTTTGCTAAGCTTCTGGGATAACTCCATTATTCTGGGGCTTGTCATTTGGTACAAATTTGCTGTTATAGACTTGTGTATATTCAGGGGTACGGCGGGGCCTTGTCTTGTCATAGTTCATTGTCTTACTCTTAGAGGTCTGTAGTCATGTGTGGGTTGGACATGTACAATTGTAGTTCATTTCGCTATCAGATATAATGGCACTTCGCCACGCCATGATGTTATATGACAGTTCAGGGGACATGATCCCTTTGTTATGTGATTATGAGTTTTCCTTAGCTTACGTTGATTACATGTGATGTGTGGGTGTAAGGGTGCCCAGGTAGGGCACTAGTCGCGGCCCGTCGGTTCGGATCGTGACAAAAGTGGTATCTGAGCAGTTAGTCCTCGGAATTTCTACAAATCGTGTGTAGTAGAGTCTTGGTTATCAGTGTGTTGTGCACCACACCCATAAACAGGAGGCTACAGTACATTTAGGATTGGTTTCTATTTTCCTTACTCTAAGATCTTGCGATAGAGCTATGTTGTTAGGGTAGTCCCTCCCTAACGAATTATTGTGGTTGTAGCTATGCCTCTAAAGAAAGCGACAGCGGCCCAGAAGGGGAATATATATACTTTGTATACAAGTTGGTAAAATTGTTGTATAGTTGGTGTGATGATGATGTACATCTATACGAACATATTTATTAGGGCCATATGTGTGTTACCTGAAATGATTATGGGTTATCATGAGTTGGTTAAGCTTAAAAAAATTGCTTGGAAGGTATGAAACAGTTTAATGAATCCACATCAAGGCATACCGGGTGTGCTAATTTGGAATATTCAGGAGGTAATGAGCTGTCTGAGATTGGGATGAACTCTTAAAAGATCATGATGAATTGACTTAATGGCATACCATGTTGTTAGATTAAGCTATGTTGTATGCTTAAATGATATGCACAAATAATATTTATATGGAGTAAATGTGGTTGTTATGGTTAAGACAATATGATTTTGAGATTATGAGGAGCTATCTTACCCGTATACGGGGAGAGATAATGTAAGCTTGGGGCATGGATTATTTGAGGATCTTATAATATTAGAAAATCGTTGAGACCTTAGATATACAAGGCCTTCTTGAGTAAAATATTTTATGTGTGCTTGGTTAAAGTACATAGTATACGTGAGGTATATTAGTTGTGATGATTCCTTGGTTTGAGTATAAACCACTTGTGTGGTTAAAAGTTGGAGATAATGTTGAAACTGGAAATAAGATCTTTGAAGGATTTTATGTTAAGCATCCTTTGGAGGTACTTAGAGTTGGTTTAGTGTGGCAGCCATGTCTACGACATTCCGAAGTGTCTCAAGTGGATACACAAAGTAAGAATAAGATGAATATAAGTGGTACAGATGAAAAACAAAAGACATCATTGGAAGGTTTAGTAGGTTATAAAGATCCACACGTTTTACGGTGACTCTTGTTGATTAGAATTGTAGAGGTAACTGCAATAGGACCTTATGAATATGACTTCGTTTACAAAGGAAGTACAATGTGCTAAGGACTATCAGGGGTGGAATGAGACAAGGAGCAGTGGTAAGTGAGGAACATAGAACAATGCTAAAAGGGAAGATTATGAAAGGGAGATAAGCCCTCTTCCTCGCGTAAAGGGCGATATTGCGTATTATTAAGAATTACATGTACCAAGGTTAGTAAGTTAATGTATGCTATAGATATTGGACTGGTAAGGTCCTTGGCTTCGGCTACGTGGTACAACATGTTACAATTCTACATAACCTCGGGATAACAATGGTTTGTTGGGGGTAATTGAGAACGACACTATGGAACAATTGAAGGATTGTTGTAAGAATATGAAAGCAGTTAACAAGTATGAATGGAACTGTATGATCGAGTATCAAGGTAGAAATATTTTTGTTTAAAAATGAGTAGAATGAAGGATTACGACAAGAATGATAAAGGTGAATGAAATTATAGTTATGCAGATTTCATAAGGTATGATTACTCCGGAATAGTGTAAGGACCAATGGTAGAGGAGGGAGAGTAAGAACACTTCGGCCAAAGGTGACGAATCTCTGATGTTCAGGAAGGTAGTATGAGAAATACTAAAGATAAGATACCCCCAAGGCAACTTGAAATAGAAATGTAAAGGTAAGACGAATGGACACTCGGTCAATGAGAGACCTAATAATGATAAGATAAGAAAGTTTGACAAGCCATTGGATCATGTAACACCGTGAATTGGATCTAAATATATGAAGCATCGGTTCCACAACATATGCAGGCATATCTTTCAGAAAGTATATAAACGGAAGTAACAGTGAGTAAAGCTCGAGATTAGCACCTAAACAGTTGAAAAGAGGCCAATGACGCCTACGGATATAAGTATCAGGTAGCCATTAAAGATATATGTCAAGAATTAATGACATTATAATGCAGATAAAATGTCAAGCAAATACAGATGTCTACGAGCATTTTTAATTGACCATAAGTTCTATGAGATAGATAAAATAATGCGTTTACAGCTTAACGAGACCAAAAAAATCTTTTCCTAAAAAGATGTTGACAGAAGAGTTAGCCATATGACAAGTGGAAGAATTTGAAGCGAAGTATATTGACCAATTTTGGAGACGGTATATCAACATCTTATAATGCAATTCTTCAGTCTTCTACGTATTGGATAAAGGAATAAGTTATCAATTCATCCCCTAAGGGATAGTAACGCCAAGGATTGGAATCAGGAGCAATGTTTGAGATTACGTATGTATACCAGAATATTTTGGAATTATGAAGAGTACGAAAAGTAAGAAAATGAGTGAACAAGTGTCAAAAGAATTGAAGTTGTTTATAATTGCGAGTAGTGAGAAGATATGAAAAAAAAAGATTCATTTCAGACCATGAATGAGAGTTAATTGTGATGACACACACACTTTAGATTTAAAGAAATTGTCTATAAAGTGTTCATGATTGAGATACTACAAATATAAGAATTTCCAGCACACCAGTTAGTAAACAAAGCTAAGTTGACAATAGGATCATTCACCCACAAGCGACTTGACTATATTGATTGGTGAATAATACATGTGTTATACTGTGGCCATGTGAGGCACCTTTGGGTTTGCTGAGTATTGTTGGAATATGTAGAAGAAGAAGAGATTAAGTGAAAAATGTGTGTTGTGAATTTCAGGCACAGCACCGCGGTGCCAAAGAACACGACCGCGGTGATGAAACTTTAGAGAGCTGCAGGAATTTCGGCGCCGCGGTGCCGACGTGAAGGACCGTGATGTTGACACTAACAAGTATAAGTTAATAGATATAGTTAAAGGAGACTATACCGAAATTTGTATAGTTGGAGACCTTTGATAAACATTCGAGGACGAATGTTTCTAAGAGGGGAAGAATGTTACACCCCATTGTTCCAGGGCAATTATACGAGAACATAAGTAAGGAAATAAAATTTGAAGGTTGGAAGGAAAGTATATTTACATTTTCTAATATGGAAATTTTTTTGATACAATAAATGTGACGACGAGAATTAATACTAGTGGTTGAATTCTTTTCAAATTGAGTTATGGACTTAGGATTGTATTATTAAATCTTGGAATTAAGAGTATAAGTGATCGGTGTATTTTATATACACTTTTTGAGTCATTTTTAGTTAGTATTTTACTCATTTCATTTATGTTTAGTATAGTATTAGGGTTGTTTTCCTTTCTTTTGTGTCACAGCGGTCAGAAATGGAGAAATGACGAAAAGGAGATGAAATGAGCATAAATGAGATGGAATTGCACACCAAAAGGGCCAAGAAATGAAGTCTGAGAAGTTTCGGGAATTATAGAGGAGATCCGACGAAGTCCGGACGGAAAAGGACGATTTAAACAGATCCGCTGAAAAACGCCACCGCCAGGCATCGCAGCAAGAAGTACGCCCAATGTGCTGGAAGTTCAGAAAGTTGAGTTTTTTCAGTGGCCACGCGCTTGGTCGCGCCGACGCGGGATTTATGAAGTTCTGGGCCGAATTTGACATGTTTTCAGAGTCCTAAAAGGATAATTTTTCCTACCTAAAGGGATAACTTTTCCTACCTAAAGGGATAACTTTTCCTACCTTAAAACCTTTACCTAAAAGGATTCTAATAACTTTTCCTACCTACATAATCCTTAACCCTTCACCTAAAGGATTCTTGGTCTATAAATAGTCTCTACATCATTAGAAGAAATTCATTCCTCATTCTACCATTCACCATTCTACATCCATCCACCCACCAATCCATCTTGTAAATATTCCACAACACAATCCTTGGATGCTAGAAGGCTTGGAGACTCGTTCTTGAGTATTTTCTTTTTGCTTTATTTATTTCAGTTCATGTATGGAGATTATATTAGTTCTTAGCGTGACAATGGCTAGGAGCTAATTACTTTGTTAGGGATTTCCTTGTGATTCTCTTGAAACTCTTATTCATGAATTAATATATTAGTTTGGTTTCTTCTTCACTTATTTAAGATTTATTCAATAATTGATTTGATTGCTTGATAATTAATTGATCACTAATTATCATAATTCTTATGATTTCTAACCGAAATCTGAAAGGGGAGGTTGTGAATATGTTGTAGTTGGATAGACATAGGTTGAATCGTGGATGAAAATACCCTGATTACTTGTGTAGCATTAATAAGGTTTTTGTTCTTAATCCTCCTATAGAGTCAACCTTATCACCGAAAGGTAGAAAGGTGTTGTACTGGGGTTGAGTGTTTATATAACCTTAACAGGAATATAAAACGGATTAGTAAACCTACTATCTTAACGTAGAAGAAGAAGTTAGTTTAATTGTATTAATGATTGAATAAAGTGGATAGTTGATGATCTTGGAAGCCCTAATTCTCCATCATAACTGATTTAATTCAAAGTATTTTTATAATTAGTTTATTTCTTGCATTATTAGTTTATAATTCCAATTCAATTGACGTTGACCAAATAGATACCATAGGATAGATAATCGGTACTTGAAAACCAGTCCCTGAGGACGATACTCGGTCTTCCAATACTATATTACTTGACTCGACACGTGCACTTGCGTAAGTGTGTGCATAAATCGCGCATCAATAAGCCAATCGAATATTTCACAATTTTGGACTAAGTATGGAATTATTTTTGTGAAGAAAATTATGGGCAGAGGGTGACACGTACCCCTCCCCACTTGTGTAGCAAAGCTCCAATTATATCTATGTATTGTAAGATTTGGCCAAGTGTGGGAGATATTATTGTGAAGAGAAGGACAAGTGGACAAGTGGGTCTACAAGGGTCCCCCTCCACCTGTGCTACATACACCCATTTTATATACAAGCCTTGCAAGACTTTAGCTCACAAAATATCTTCTCATCAACCTCTCTTATCTCTTCCTTCACAAGCAAGTCTCAAAATTCCCTTAGACAAGTGAAGAATAAATTAGTTTCTTTTCCAAGATTAAGCTCCTTAATTAAGTTCTAAACAAAGTTGATACTCCATACCAAGTGGTCATGGTTTGGCCGATTTAGCACGACAAAACTCTAAGCTTGGAAATGAACTTTTTGGAAGAGAAACAAGAAAGTAAGATGGTTACAAACTTGTGAAGAATACATGCATGTTGTTGTGACTTGAAGAATTGGTGCAAGTGAAGCAATTTTTGGCCGAGAACTTGTGGACTGTTTTGGCTAAAGTGTAGGTAAGATTTCTTCTTCCTCTTTAATATTAATGAAAGTTAAAAGATGTTATAATTAAGGGATGAACTTGTGTTAAGTGAAATGGATAATAAAAAGTGCATGTGACAGTTTTTGGCAAGTTAGCCGATTTTGGACAGTTTTTAGTATATTGGATTCGTTGGTTATTATTGTTATTATCGTCACTTATTGCATGTTAAAATGAAGGAATCTTGATATTGAAAGTTGATATGGTTTATATAAAAGTGTTGAAACATGTATTGGATTTTAAGGAGTTAAAAGGGCTTTGGTTTTAGGTTGTTGGCCGAAACTGCATGAAACTGTGGGACGTTGTTGTGATGTTTTAGGGAATTTTTTGTGGAGATATAATGCTGGAAATTTAGTTACAATTATGCATGTTTAATGTGGTAAATTGCTAACGTATGTCCTAAAGGAATAAGGGTATAGAAAGGTGTAGAAGCTTCACATTTTATCTTCGTTGTTGTTGAAGTATGGATTGTTTTAGTGGGATGTTTTTATATGGATTAAGAGGTCGGATTAACATGTGAAGTAGGTATGTCGATCGCCTTGGTTGCTGTTTTGGTTATGACCTTAATTGTTACTTGGTTATTGATGTTATTGGCCTTGTTTGTAAGTTGTGGATGTGAGTATATATAGGGGAAGTGCTGCCCAATTTTTTTATATGAAAGAGAACCAACTTGTGGTATATGACTTACACTAGTATCATGAAGTTGATAGACGTGTTATTGTTATGATAGGTTGAAGTACTAATTGAGGCGTATTCCACTTATCGTGTTGGTATAGCCGATAAGGTATGTAAGACAATCCTTCTTTCTTTTGGCATGTTCTACGTATGAACCATAACTGTGGTATTGTTTCAAAAGTTATTCTACTCTTAGAAGTCAATGAATATTCATGTTATTGATTCTATGCTAAAAGCATGTCTAAATTGTTCCTGAGTCCTTATTAAGGCATATAGAGAGATGTTGATAAGTATTAAGTGTTGAGACTGGTTTAATGAATAAATGGGTATGTTTTAATAGACATGTTGAAATAAGCCATTGCAGCGTTAAGTGAAAAAGGTATCGACAAACAATTATATTAAAATGATTAGAATACCATCTGCATAGAAACTAAGATATAACCGGTTTATTTTACATTTTCTAGTTCACAACTTATTAGATAAGATCTTTATAAACAAGATAAATTACTCACGGCCCATATAAGAATTAATTAGGCAATTCGGATCTGTTATCACCATTCAAATATTTTCATAATGTTAGCCAGAGGAGCGAGACAAATTTAGATTATCGAGTTGGTACAGACGACAAGCGGTATGTGAAACTATCATTTCTTCTTTTGGCATGATTTTTATAAAGTAAGTGTACGGCGGACGTACATAGTTCTATTGGATTCTAGTCCTAAATGATACGTGTTATATAGTGTCTTAGTTTTCCAAATGATGTTTAAAATGATACATAGTGCCTTGATTTTCCCAATGATGGTTTTGAAAGGATACATGACATGAAAGTGCCTTGGTTTTTCTAAACTAAAAGTTCATTTTAAGGATTTTATTGAGAGTCAAATGATGATTTAAATTGCACAAGGTTGCTCATGATAGCTATTCGTGCAAGTGTTATTTCACCGAGTCCCATAATGGGCCGGCAATGTTCACCGAGTCCCTCACTATAGGGCCGACAATGTTCACCGAGTCCCTCACTATAGGGCCGACAATGTTATATGTATTATGATTTCATGGACATGTATCCATGATGAGAGTATAGATACTCATGACAGTCGTGCGCAGATCCTTCCACTTGTTCACCGAGTCCCACGCTAGAGGGCCGACAATGTTTATATATATATGTATAAGGATGATGAGCTCACCGAGTCCCAAAATGGGTCGGGACACGTTATATTGATGACTCCACCGAGTCCTTTACTAAAGGGTCGGGACACGTTATACTGATGATTCCACCGAGTCCCGGAATAGGTCGGGACATGTTATATTGATAATTCCACCGAGTCCCTCACTAAAGGACCGAGACACATTATATGTATATAGACATGATGGTTATATGGACCGAGACCCAGATTGGGCCGGGATACGTTATAAGTGAACATGCATCTATGATTTTGACATGACTCTAATTTTTTAAAAGGCACAGTTGACTCTCTATTTGTAAAAGGTACAGTTGGCTCTTACTTGATATGGCACGGGTGGATCTGGTATTTTGATTTTCATACTTTTCCCCTGTCATCTTTTGGCCAGTTATGATCTTATTTACTGTACTTTATGTTTACATACTTAGTACCTTATTGTACTGACCCTCCTTCTCCGGGGAGATGCGTTCATGCCCGCAGGTATATGTACTAAGTTTGGTGATCCTCGAGCTTAGGAACTTTGCTCAGCTTCTGGGATAGCTCCATTATTCCGGGGCTTGTCATTTTGTATAGATCTGCTGTTATAGACTTGTTTATATTCAGGGGTACGGCGAGGCCTTGTCTTGTCATAATTCATTGTCTTACTCTTAGAGGTCTGTAGTCGTGTGTGGGTTGGACATGTATAGTTGTAGTTCATTTTGGCTATTGTGTATATAATGGCAGCCTTGCCGGCTGCCTATGATGTTATATGATTGTTCAGGGGACATGATCCCTTTGTTATGTGATTATGAGTTTTCCTTAGCTTCCGTTGATTACATGTGATGTGTGGGTGTAAGGGTGCCCAGGTAGGGCACTAGTCGCGGCTCGTCGGTTCGGGTCATGACATATCTCTTGGAATTAGTCTTTCACGTTTTCAATCTGCTTCAAAGACTCCTTGCCAAGTCAAATTACCATGTGATAAAAAAGTCACACTTTCCTGAAACTGTTCGTGAAGATAGGCAAAACTATTACCAGAATGTCGGCCAGAATGTCAAGACATTTGTTCTGATATTTTTTGATTTGGACTTAGTACGAAAATATGTTAGGAAAAATGTCATAACACAGATCCTAACATTAACATTCTCTCCCTTTTTGCCTTTCTTCACAAAACCTATTCAACTAAGTGTGAGTGACCTATAACAATGACATATCCACACAAATGTTCCCCTCAACCTGAAATCGGCATACAAAGACAATATATACAATATACACATATATGCCATTTTATGAAGCATCATCCAAAGCAGAACCAATTAGTGTCATTACAAACCAAATAAAATACTATAACCAAAACATGAAAAAATTATCCCATCACCACAAATCAAATTTTCACTAGATTAACTTTCCAACAACCACATTTTTACCAGCAACACAGCAGAGTCTTTGACAGCAGCATCTCAGACACAACAACTTGTCGACAACAGTCTTCTCAGAAGTTCGACAGAAGTAGTAGATTACAACCTCTTTCTACTTCTTCCAACTTCACTGCCTACCTCTCCCTGCACCAGTACCAGGTGATCGACGAGATCTTCTTCGCGTAGATGCAACCTTGCTGCTTTCAGCTTGTTCTTTTTCCTGCACAACAGCTTCCTCTCCTCCTTTATTCTCAGCTTCCTCTCCTCCTTTCTCCCCCTGCACAGTGCCATCATCATCTCCCCCTTTTTGGGAAGAAAGCAAAAACAGAAAGTGATATCTGGCTTGAACTAATGTTGTCCTGACATGATCAACTTCATCTATCTGCGAGTTAATTTTTGCAATTTCTCTTACCAACCAGGCAGTAGACAGTAATGACTGTGGCATGTTGTCTAGAATGTCAGGAACATTTCTGGCAACATCCTCACTTCCAGCTTTCTTTCTCCAAGGCAGATAAATGATTCTGTTCTGGCTCCTCAGTACTGTTGTATTAACAATATACACCTCAGGTTCTTTCCTTATTATATATTTCTTTGGTGGTTTAAACCCTTGAGATGTCAGAACTTTAAAGATCAATGAGGGAAATGGTATGATTATGTTGTAGTCCTTTTCAGCCAAATTTACAATCTGTTGAAAAATTATCTTTCCCATATCGACTCGTAATCTTTTTCCTATCTTGTAAATGAGTATTGCTTGCTCTATAGTTACAATTGACTCGTTCATTGAGGGGACCCAATTGTAAATAGCAATATTGTGTATTATAGCAAATAATGCGGTAAGTTTCGACGCAGGACACCTTGAGACCCATTTTTTCAAAACATCTCCAATGATATAGTTAATCACTTCATCTATGTCATTGACAACATCCCTTTCTTCTTTTTCCAATCCATCACTTAGACTCAAATATTGGTTGATTGTGGTAGGTTTGAAGTCGTAAAACTTGTCATAGAGATAAATCTTGCCAAATTTCTTTGACTTGACCTTCTCCATCTTCGTTTTCAGATTAACATAAAACAACCTCACAATATCCTCAACGTATGGACACTTTTTATTGACAGAGCCCAGTAGATTTCTTTCGGTAAAGAAGTCCATCAGGATATATTCAGTGCATGATGCAATGTTCGCTACTTTTTCAGTTCTGATGGTTCTATTTTTAAACCATGACCAATGTTCAGACTTTTCTTTAGTTAGCAATTTATCTGAGTAAGGATGTACCTCATTCTCCGACTCAGTTTCAGATTTGCTCGATGAGGTTGAAGAACTTGATTCTTTTGTCTCATGTTGGGATGTTGATGGAGATGATGTGACATTTTTCAGCAACATCTAGGGTATCTTCTGATGACTCTTCAATCACTGCTTTTTGCAAGACTTTTCTGGGGCAAAACTTCTTTAAAGGCGTATCATCTGTAATTTCCTGTTCTTCACTCGACTCCACAATATTAGGAACAAAGAGTCTAGAATAAGATGGTGATGTTGGAGTTTCTGTTGGTGGTTCGACTGATGGAGTCCTCTCGGCATCATCGTCGTTGGACAAATTGAAGTCGGAATCACTCCAATCACTGCTTGAAATTGCAGAGGAAGTGGGATCGATCTTCGGTCGTTTCGCAGCTGATTCAGTGCTGCCGAAATCTCTTTCAAACATTCGAGTGGACCTCCGAGTGAGAAATTTAGAAATGCCATCCCTTTTCGGTACACAATGATATCAGGAGTATTTTCCAAATCAATCGGGTTGTGGGTATCTCCTGGGTAGGCAGTGTCGAGTGGTTCTTGAAACTCACTCAATACAATGACTTTGCTCATAGGAGGGCTTGTGCTCATGGGTGTGCTTTTGGAAATGTTGGGTGATATTTTGGTTGACATGGGTGAAGTATTCAAGGGTGAGAATGGTGAAGAAGATGAATAAGTGTTAAGTTTTTTTAGGGTTTGGGAAAGTGGTATGTTTTGAAAGGGATCCATCAATTCTCTAATTATAAACCGAGACGATGTGACAAATCTATTCCTTTTTTTTTAATTTTTCGGGAAGAAAATGAACTGGACTGGAAAGGTTAGCAACTAAAGATACTTTATACACTTGGCAGAAATATTTTTATTTTCAGATTTTAAGAGTTTGTATTGTATTTCAATATTTGTTCCTAAAATTTAGAGTTTTTAATAGATGGACATCTAGATTAGATCATTATCAACAAAAGTATTAAAATATGATAAAAAAATCAACAACACACAGTAGGGAAAAATATAACTAAATTTTCAAAAATCTGTTACACACTGCATCCCAACAAATATCAGTATCTGAGAATGTCACCAGTAATGTTAGTAACATTTTGAACAACACAGGTATCATAATATCCAAAGAACATTTTTCATTTCGCCAATAAATCAAGACACATTTCATATATGATTTTATGAGTTCAATCTCCAGACCAATGTAATATTTTCCCATTGAGTCCTAGATCTAATCATAAACCATATACGAAACTTATTTTTCGTGTCAAAAATAACAAGAATACTTATGTAGCATCCTCATAATTTCTTTTTATCAAGCACTTTGATACTCCTATAGTATAGGAAATGTATCAATTTTCAAGGGCTTTACCCGATTTCACAATTGCCGAGAATTACAAAGGCTTTGCCTTATTTTGATACTCCTTTTTTATAATATCTAATATCATTGCAGATAACAGTATCACGTTAAAATTATGTTTTTATTTTGAAAACAATACATGTATGCACAAAAAGTCAGTCATAACAAAATACTGAAAATCAGATTCTGATATTACAAGGGTAAATGTCACCTGAAATGTTAGAGACATTTCAGACGACATTCGCCCAACAGTGGCGAATTCAGAAAGTACAGAGACCAAGAGAGCTTTTCAAGCTAGAAAACCTCTCATGATCTAAAACTTTTGTAAAGATATCAGCTAGTTGATGGAGTGTGTTAACATAATCAATTTGTACTAGCTGTTTTTCAACCAAATATCTCAAAAAATGATGTCTAATATCTATATGTTTTGTACGAGAGTGCTGAACTGGATTTTTTGAAATGTTAATGACACTCATATTATCACAATACAAAACTAAGACATTATTTAAAAACCCATAGTCACCTAACACGTGTCTTAACCATATTAATTGAGAAGAACAACTCCAGCTGCTACATATTCAGATTCAGCAGTTGAGAGTGAAACACAGTTTTGCTTGCGACTATACCAAGAAACTAAATTATTGCCAAGGTAAAAACATCATCCACTTGTGCTCTTTCTGTCCTCCACATCACCAGCTCAATCTGAGTCACTATATCTTATCAATAGGATTAGTGTCTTTGGAATACCAAATTCCCAACTCACATGTGCCAGCAACATATCTGATGACACGTTTTATGGCATTTAAGTAGAGATTTTGGGACAGGATTGGAATCGAGCACACACACATATACTAAATATTAGATCAGGACGACTCGCGGTGAAATACAAGAGACTACCTATCATAGAATGATACAAAGTTGGGTCGACATTTTCCCCAACACCATCTTTGCATATAGTCTGTGTTGATGCCATTGGAGTCCTCATATGTTTAGCATTCTCCAATCCAAACTTCTTGACCAAATTCTTGGCATACTTGCTCTGGAATATGAAGACTCCCTCCTCATTTTGCTTTATCTGCAGGCCTAAGAAAAAGGTTAATTCCCCTATCATGTTCATCTCAAATGTTGAGGACATAACTTCGACAAATGTCTTAAGATGAGACTGTGAAGTCGAACAAAAAATTATGTCATCTACATAGATTTGAGCAATGACCATATCTAATCCATGGTATTTTATAAATAAAGTACAATCAGCTACACCATGTTTGGAACCAAATTCAAGAAGAAATTGAGTTAAACGACCATACCATGCACGCGAAGCTTGTTTTAATCCATACAAGACCTTTTTCAGCTTGTATACACATTGTGGATGGTGGGGATCTTCGAATCCTTTAGGTTGTTCAACATACACTTCCTTATCAATATATTCATTCAAGAAAGCACATTTTACGTCCATTTGACAGAGAGTGATCTTCAAACAGCAAGCTATGGCAAGAAACAGTCTAATCGACTTAATTCTAGCAACTGGAGCGAAGGTTTCATCATAGTCAATCCCTTAAATTTGAGAGTATCCTTGAGCAACTAGTCTAGCCTTATTTCTCACCACAGTTCCAGATTTATCTGATTTGTTTTTAAAGATCCATTTAGTTCCAATAACATTAGTATCATTGGGGAGAGGAACTAAATCCCAAACTTCATTTCTGGTGAACTGTTCTAATTCTTCTTGCATAGCTTGTATCCACCAACTATCTTTGAGTGTTTCATTGACATTCTTTGGTTCCAATGTAGATACATAACAAAAATGACATACCTTATGATATACGGTGGACATGCACGCATATTTCACCATATCTCGATAATTCCGTGGTTTCTTCCTTCTTGTTCTAACACATTCGAACACCTCTCCTATCACTTGTTCTGTAGGATGATTTCTTCTAATCCTGAATGAGGGATCCCTGCGTACTGGTCTCGTAATTCAGCCTCTGATTCCTCATCCACAACTTCTATGCTCTCGGTTTCTGCTTCAGGTGTTGCTGCAGATGTCGTGACATTTGGAGCAACATATGGTTTTTCTGCATTCTGCGCACCTTCCACTGTTATGATAATATCATGTACTGGTTTATTTCTTGTAAGCTCAGCAGAAACATCAAAGACAATGTTGACAGATTCTTGTATAGTTTTGGTTCGAAGATTATAAACTCGGTAAGCATGACTATTTTGGGAATAGCCTACAAAAATTCTCTTATCACTTTTAGAGTCAAATTTAGCTAGGTGATCTCTATCATTAAGAACAAAACACACACACCCAAACCCATGAAAGTAACGCAAATTGGATTTCTTTCCATTCAAAAGCTCATAGGGTGTCATTTTAGTTTCAGGCCTAAGATAAACTCTATTTGTGATGTGACTTGAAATATTTAGAGCTTCTGACCAAAAACGTTTTGACAACTTCTTAGAACTCAACATGACTCTAGCCATCTTTTGTAAAGTCCTATTCTTCCTCTATGCTACACCATTTTGCTGTGGGTTTTGGGAGCAGAAAACTCATGAAAAATACCTTTTTTTCTCACAAAATGTAGAAAACTAAGTATTCTCAAATTCTTTTCCATGGTCGGATCTAATCCGAAAAATAGAGGAATGATATAGATTTCTTATTCTAGAGTGTAGTACCTTGAATATACCAAATGTTTGAGACTTATTCTTTAAAAAGAATATCCAAGAATACCTGAAAAAGTCATCCACAATCACATATGAGTACCTCATGCCTCCTAGGCTGTCTACCTCGATCGGACCCATAAGATCCATGTGCAAAAGCTGAAAACAGTGAGACGTACCTGAATGTTGTCCATCATTCTGAGCAACATTGTGGGAGACACGGGTTTGTTTACCTTTGAGACAATCTTCACAAACCACTGTTTTATCCATAGGACTTAGTTTAGGGATGTCTCTTACTGCCTCATAAGAAATTAATCTTTTAAGGTTGTGGTAATTGACGTGCCCTAATTTTTGATGTCACAAGGTCGTGTCATCAGTCCTAACACTATTACAAATCTCTTGTTCTCCAATAAGATAACAATTATCGCTCGTTCTTATACCTGTCATTACACATTGGTTAGCTTCATTAGTAACTGTACAAGCATACTTGTTGAACTTTACCTCTAGATCGTCATCACACAATTGACTTATACTAACTAGATTGACCATCAAACCGTCAACGTGCAAGATATTTTTCAGTGCTGGGACTCCAGGAACACTCAAGGTTCCTCTTCCTATGATTTTACTTTTTCCTCCACCTCCGTATGTAACATTACCTCCACTTAGAGCTTCGTAGTTCCTCAAACACTCTTTTGTCCCCGTCATGTGTCGAGAACATCAACTGTCGAAGTACCACGATCCTGAAATGTTAGTTCTCAACGCAGTTATGACTACATTACATCTTACATTCATACTGAGAATCCAGACTTTCTTTACCTTTTTTCTATTTCTGGATTCTGAAGTGTCGCCTCGAGTGCTGTCTGGATTGTTGGACAACATTTTCGACGACATTCTGCTCCTGGACTTCTGCAGTTTAAAGCATTTACAGTGATGTCACACAAAATTCCTCTTTTTTATGAAGTTCATTTTCTCATTTTTATCAAACAAGTTGGAGCATATTGCATTAATGGAGTTCTTGTAGCCCAAACCTGCATGTTGTGGTTGACTAACACTTAGGATTTCATCTAGTTTGGAAGTACCGGTGTTAAGCTTTCGAAAGGTAGCTTCGGCCAGATCCAACTTCGCACTGATCTTACCAAATTCAAGATCCTTTTTGGTAAGGGTAACCTCTAGTCGGGTTATTGTGCCTTTCAAACCTGCATTCTCAAGAGTTAAAGATTTTACCTTTGAGTCAAGTTGTTTGGATTCAACAATTAAGTCCTTGCAAAGTTTTTGCAATTCTTTAATCATGTCGTCCTTCGAGTCGACTTGAGTCTCAGGGTCAGATTCACAATTAGAAATAAAACCACTAAAGCAGTTAACATCTGAATAGTTAAAAAATTCATACCTGTCGGATGTTATTGGACCTGCAGATGTCATCGCTGATGTTGTCGAAAATGTTGTGACTTTCGGGACAACACAATCAGCGATATATTCATCATCTGACAGTGACTGTTCGAAAATAGTGGCCAACATTGCTTGTGACTCCATTTCTGAATCTTTTTCCTCTTCACCTTCATCATCACTTAGAGAAACCCATAGACTCTTCCCAAATTTTCTTAAAGTGTTTGCACACTCATTAGCATAATGGCCCCATCCCGAGCAAACATGACATTGTATACTTTCAAGCTGTTTGGGATCAAACTTGGTTTGGTCTGAGTTGGTTCTCCTAAGTTGATTTCCTTTTTGCGTTGTAGGATGGGTTTTAGTGAATCGTGGATTGAAGCCTTGACTTTGGTGCTCTTTGGGTTTAGTTTTATTTTTATCATCGTTGAACCTTCTTAACATCGTATTGAATTTTCGAGTGAGAAGGGCAACGTTAGCACCATCCTCGATTTCTTCAAGATTTTCGTCCTCTTCATTGACTTGCATCTCTAAGGATTTTGCTTGAAGTGCAACATCTTTGCCTCTATACAATGTCCTTTGGTTTTTCATATTCATCTCATATGTTTTGAGAATGCTCATTAGCGTATGGAGGTCCATTGTAGCAAGATTGTGGGATTCTTCAATCGCACATATCTTAATATTAAACTTTTTAGGAAGAAATCGAAGTGTCTTTTCAACAAGTTGATTGTTGGTCAGTGGAGATCCAAGAACTTGACATTCATTAGAAATGTCGACCAACTTTTCAAAATAAGTTTTGATATCCTCTGTCTCTTTCATCCTTAAACATTCGTATTTACTCATGAGCATGCGAAGCTTCGTTCGACGAACACTTGAGCTACCTTCACAATGAGTTTGTAGGGTATCCCAAACATCCTTGGTTGTGGAGCAATTTTGGATAAGTTTGAATATATAGAGATCTAACCATCCAAAAATAGCATTTAAAGTCTTTTCATTGAAGCCTGCACTATTGGTTTCTTCCACACTCCATTTGGCCTCAGGATTAGGTAATATGTCGTCTTCCTCGTCCGGTGGGAGCATATGAACATTATATCCATTTGTAATTGATTTTCATGCTCTCACATCAATGGATTTGATATGAGAACGTAGATGAATTTTCCAATAAGGATAATTTGATCCATCTAAAATAGGAAGTCTACCAATATTTGGATTAGCCGGATCCATAGTTAAAGTAAAAGGATCTTAGCACTTATTATGTTAAGTGTCAACTCTGATACCACTTGTTGGGTCCCGTGGGTTAATACTATGGAATAAAGAAAATCAAACAACAAAGTAAAACTGAACGTATGCAGAAACAATATCAAATGTCACCTAAAATGTCGTCTGACATAAGTTATGACATTTGGATAAAAAACAGAAAATCTTTGAAATAATTAAAGTGCAGCGGAAATAGATAAAGAACACAAAAGTTTAATTTTCATAGGTTATATATTAATATAACCCACGATGGTCAATGGCCAAATGTATTATATATATATATATATATATATATATATATATATACAATTGATATATTCCTTCTTTACAATGTTACAAGATGATACAAAAGGAATAAAAAAGATTAAGTCGTAGATGACTTATGCCTAAAAAATCTATCTAAATAGAAGTGATCAACACCTCATTACAATTGCTTCAATGAAAGAACAAATCTAAAATCTAAGTAGCAATTATAATGTCGTACAGAATGTCGTCACAAATACAGGCAACACAATTTGATCCAGTTTTCTGATCGATAATCTGGAGAGCTCTCTTGATTGTTTTCACTCGTATTTTATGGATATTGAATCCTTGAAGTGACCTCTCTATTTATAGTAGAGAGTTTCCTTGAAAGACTCCTCAACAGGCTGTGGAAGTTGAGCTAAATCTGGTCACGTGTGGCAGTAGCTTGAGGAGTGATTTTCTCAACAACTTGGACTTTTTCTTCCCTCGTCTTGCTCCTTAAGTTAAGCTATCTCTTGGACTTAGTGTTGAGATATACCACATATACACTGTATATATATGTGGTTAGTTAGTGGGTAGATATTTTCATATTAGAGATATTTTTTATTAGTTTAGTTAGCCTTAGTTAATTAACTTAGGCTTGGTTAGTTAACTTAGGCAGCTTATAAATGGGACTAGACACTTACTTTGTAATTAGTTTTCATGTGAAGCATAATAAGAAAACTCTCACAAAGCTCCACTGGAGCACCAAAATATCTGTTCCTCTCCTCTTTCACTTCTCGATTTACGGAGTTCGTCACCTCTGTCTTCCACTTCTCAATTTGTTTATGCACTGATTCTACAAACTTAACATGGTATCAAAGCCAAGTTCGGTATATATCGAGATCAGTGAATAGATCAAACATCAGTGAAGATGCAGAGAAGAAGACGCGAGGAACTGAATCGAACATAATCGCGCAGTAGTAAACTGAGGAGGAATTAACGATCGAGAAGGGAATGAAAATCAGAATCGCGACGCAATCGAGATCGAAATCGAATCTCAGTTCAACACCAGTTCTCGATCGAAGAACGAATTGAAGGAGTCGAGAAATCGAAATCGACAGAATATTGAGGTAATCTCTGTAGAATATCGATCGATTCTGTTGCGAGTGACACAAAATCGACAGAGAATAACTTCGCTTAATCATTCATCTATACTTCTCGAGTTGGATTAGAAAAATCAGAATTTAGAAAAATCAGAATTTTAGAAAAATCAGGATCGATCGCGACTTTGATCGATCTGTTGTTAATTTTGGTCGATTTGTTTGTGATCGATCTGTAATCAGTCTCCGTTCAGAGATAGACAATATTCAATTGGAGATAGCACACAGAGCTGATCGAATATCACATTTGTTGATTTCGTTACACGCATCTGTAGATAGCAGTTTGTTTCACCTAGTTACAAGGATTATGAATTGAATTTGAACGTTGGAAATGCTGCTTGCTGTTGTCTGAAGGTAATTTCGGGCAGAGAAGTGGCTTATGCAGGGAAATTACATTATATATCCCTGTTTTTCATTTGTTTAGCTCAGGATAGGAGAATCGAATGATTTCTAGCTGGAAGTGGACTAGAAATTGAGGGAGACTCCGCTGCATATTCGAGCTTATTGAATAGATTGCGTGATAAGAATCGAGGGATTCTCTAGTTCAAGCGAGACTAGAGAACGAGGGGTTCTTGTCGCTTATTATAATAGCTTGCGTGATGAGAATCGAAGGATTCTCTAGTCCGAATGAGATTAGAGAACGAGAGGTTCTTGCCGTCTAGCTTGCGTGATGAGAATCGAGAGATTCTCTAGTCCGAATGAGACTAGAGAACGAGGGGTTCTTGCCGTCATTTTTACATAAGGAGAATCGATAGATTCTCTAGTCCGAATGAGACTAGAGAACGGGGGGTTCTTCATTATTGTTGTGGTAGTTGAATCTCCTGTTGTTAAATGTTGGACAATGCTGATTTTGTTGGTGTTGTTTGGCTTGTTACCGCTGCTTTACCGCAGTGTCGCCGCATCTTAGGTACAACAGTATCGCAGTATCACGCTTAAGGTCAGTGGGTTCTTATGAGAGCAATGGTCGATATTAAATGTCAGGTTCGCTGACGGGATAATTGTTGGACCGCATGATCGTGGGATTGCAGGATCGCTTTTGTGAATCACCGAATTTTGCTATATTGTTGCTGCACCTAATTCTGTTAGTGCAACTGCTGTCTGTTAGTGTAGCCGCCGCTTCTACCATCGTTTGTTGGTGTTTCACGATGTTGCTACATACCGCCGTTGCTTCGCGTCGCCGCATCGCTGCTCGCTGGCTGCACAACCTGAATATCATACATAACCTGAATGTCATAGAGATAATGCATCAGCTGACTTTGTCCTTATGGTTATTCATAGTCAAATTTAACAACATGAATGATAGGAATGAGTTGATGATTCACCGCATTGCTACTATCGCCAGCGAGTTTTTTAAGCAGCAGATGTTGCTAATGTGTTGGCTGCTTATATTTCTGTTGTTGCTGGTCGTGCAACTGCTGCACCTAGAAATGCTACTACTACACCATCTACTTTTGCTGGTCAATATGCTGCTGATATTGTGGATGCTACTGCAGCTGCTGGGATTTTCAGGAACACTTCCAGTCAGAGATTTTCAGGAAGTCCTTAAGGACATTGTTTTTAAGCTTGGATTATGTTTTCAGTGCCTAGCTTGAGGGGGGGGGGGGGGTGTGTTAAGATATACCACATATACATTGTATATATATGTGGTTAGTTAGTGGGTAGATATTTTCAGATTAGAGATATTTTTTATTAGTTTAGTTAGCCTTAGTTAATTAACTTAGGCTTGGTTAGTTAACTTAGGCAACTTATAAATAGGACTAGACACTTACTTTGTAATTAGTTTTCATGTGAAGCATAATAAGAAAACTCTCACAAAGCTCCACTGGAGCCCCAAAATATCTGTTCCTCTCCTCCTTCACTTCTCGATTTACAGAGTTCGTCACCTCTGTCTTCCACTTCTCAATTTGTTTATGCACTGATTCTACAAACTTAACACTTAGTCTTCCACGTTTTTAATCTGCTTCAAAGACTCCTTGCCAAGTCAAATTGTCATGTGATAAAAAGGTCACACTTTCCTGAAACTGTCCGTGAAGATAGACAAAACTGCTACCAGAATGTCGGCCAGAATATCAAGACATTTGTTCCGACATTTTCTGATTTAAACTTAGTACGAAAAATGATATATTGGAAAAAATATCATAACACAGATCGTAACATTAACAATAGTAAACTCATTAACCATTGTTGGTTAACATTTAAGTTGTGCCCGTCAATAGAAAACTCATAAGATGGAGTTCCAGTCTTAGATCGTTATAGGAAAGTTTGGCTACCTCCCACTTATACAAATATCAAATTTTACTATTGATCCTTTTTTTGAAATGTATGAAATGCGATTCATGTAAAAAAATTAAAAGCTCAAAAAATGTCTAATTAACCAATTGGCTAATTCACATAGGCCTTTCACTTTCTTAAATTCGTAAAATCTCAAACTTGTAGTGGACATCTCATAAAAAGTTTATTCCAGTAGAGAAAACCATACTAGATGGAAAAAAGTAAAGGGACACCAAATCTAACTTTTTATTTTTAATCTTGTTTATGTATACAATAGCTAATTTTTGACGTAGACTTATAGTTAGATGTATAGTCTTCTTAAAACAGATAATATAACCAATCTTTACATATTTTATTATTATCAATTGTACTGATAGTGCTATTAAATTTCAATGAGATACGGTAGAATAGTGTAATTCACTCTTAATTGGAGTCTTTTCATTAATATAATATATATAGGTGTTTATTATTGTAATTCTATTTGAATGAGAATATTTAATTTACATAATTATACTAAAATAATTATAGAATATATGGAGAATATTTACGTATTTTCTATCACACCCCCTCAATTGGAGCGGAATGAGGTCATACGCTCAAACTGGATCTGAAGTCAGGGAACAACTGTCGGGGAAGTCCGTTAGTAATATATTTGTGTACTGATAGGAAGAAGGAACATCTAACACCCGAACATGGCCCATGACAACCTTCTCACAAACAAAGTGAATATCCATCTCAATATGTTTGGTTCGCTGGTGCTGAACCGGATTATGAGACAAGTAGACAACAAATATGTTATCACAGTAGACAATGGATGCCTTACATAAGGGACAGTGAAGCTCTAGAAGAAGGTTTCAGAGCCAATAAATCTCGGCAACAACGTTCGCTGTCTTTATATTCCGCTTCTGCACTCGAACGGAAAAGTGTGGCTTATCGTTTGGCTGACCATAAGATGAGGTTATCACTCAAAAATATACAATAGCCGGAAGTGGATCGACGTGTGTACAGATAGCTGCCCCAATCGGCGTCCGTATATGATATCAGACTGGTCGGTGCAGATGAATAGATATGTAATCCATAGTCAAGAGTACCCTTAACATACCAAATGATACGTTTAAGAGCGGTAAAGTGAGGTTCCATGTGAGAATGCATGAACAAGCACACCTGCTGAACATCATAGGCAATATCGAGCCTCGTGAAGGTAAGATACTGAAGTACACCAGAAAAGCTCTTATAAAGGGAAAGATCGAGCATCGGATCCCCGTCATCAACACTGAGTTTTGATTTTGAGTCGCCTGGAGTGGGCATGATCTTGTAGTTTGCCATTTTATCCCTGTAAACAATTTCTTCGGCATACTTACGCTAACACAGGAAAAATAAAAAAATTCGGATTTGAGAAAGGTAATGATCTCGTGTTTCAACATGCCAGATGAGACAGTCAGAACAATATCATCCACATAGAGAAGAATGTATGCAGTGTCATTACCTCGATGAAAAATAAAAAATGAATTATCACTTTTGATGCACATGAACCCATCTGCATGATGTAAGTGGCAAAATGCTCATACCAAGCTCTGGGGCCTGTTTCAAACCATAGAGTGACTTTCGAAGACGTCAGACATACTGAGGAGCCTTTAGATGCACAAAGTTAGGCGGTTGATGCATACATACAGTTTCTTTCACATCCCCATGTACTCATTTTTCATATCAAGTTGATAGATCGACCAGCTCTTTTCCATAACTATACTCAAAATAGTGTGAATGGTGGCTGGTTTAACCATTGGACTGAAGGTATCACCACAATCAACTCCCTCTTATTTCCCCATGCCATTTGCCACAAGTCTCGCCTTATGTCGTTTAAGCTCACCACTATCTCTGAATTTGTGATGATATAGCCACATGCAATGAATTACATTCACCCCCTCTAGTCTCGAGATAAGATCCCAAGTGCGATGTGTAGTTAACGCATTAAATTCCTCACGCATGACCGCATTACAATTCAGGTCAAGCTTGACTAATTTTGAGTTTTAGGTATAGGTGAGATATTTTGAGTGGATAGGTTAAAGTGGACTGTTGGTTTGAAAATCTGGTACTGGGCATGGGTTTCCATACGGTGGATCGGAAGCGGGACTGTGTGGGTCACGCACAGTAAGAATGGGTACGGGCAGTGAGGTGCTTTGGGACACGGTATTTTCTATCACGGGAACAGTGGTAGGGGTGGGGAATTAAGCTCGGTGACACAAGATTTTCCATCATGGGAACAGTAACATGGGGCGGGGCAGTGAGCATGACGATGTGAATGATGAGGCCAAGACGGGAGCAGTGGGTCAGATGGTGGTCGACGGGATGAGGGGTAGTCGATGAGGGCTGGGGCAGTGACGTGATGAGATGGGTGCCACAATGTATTACGTTTCTAATGAGAGGGAAAGTGTCCGAATTGTCAAGAATCTATAGTGAGTGACTTGAAATTTTCAGGCGTTGGCAAATGAGAGGACATTATCCTCGAACGTGACATGACGAGAGACAAAGACTTTATTTGTGGACATATCATAACATAAGCACCCCCTATGATTTGATGGGAAACCCAAGAAAATGCACGGAGTAGTCCTAGGTGCTAATTTGTGAAGATTCGTGGAAGCGAGATTAGGGTAGCATAGACAACCAAAAATTCAAAGGTGACCATAAGAAGGGATCTGGCGAAATAAAATTTCAATAGGGGTTTTATTTTGAAGGGTACGTGTAGGTAATATACTAAGGATGTAGGCGACCTTGTAAAGCGCATAGACCCAAAAGGGAGGGGGAAGAGACGCATGAAATAGAATGGTACGAATCATAGTGTTAATAGTGCGGATGATTCTTCCAGCTTTACCATTTTGATGAGGTTACGAGAATCGAAACACCATGTTATTATATGTACAAAATTTATGAAAGTGGAAATTGTCAAATTCACGATCGTTATCACGTTGAAACGTTTTGATGGGCTTTTTAAATTGGGTCTTAACATAAGCTTGAAATTCAAGGAAAATTGAGTAAACTTGGGAGTTATATTTTAGAGGATAAATCCAAAGAAAGTGAGAGAAATCATCCAAAAATACTAAATAATACTTGTGACCCAATTTGCTAGTAATGAGAGATGTCCATAAATCTGCATGAATAATATCAAAAGGAGAAACAGTAACACTCAAAGATGATTTAAACGGAAGTCGAACATGCTTTCCTAAAGGACGAGAATAGTAATTTTGGGTAAAATTTCCATTATTACATTGAATGAAATTTTGACTTCTAAGAAAGCTAAAAACTGGTGCTCCCGGGTGCCCATGTCTAATGTGTCAGGTTGATGGAGAGATTGCAGCTAGAGAGGTATATGGATGGACATGTACAACGAAATTGGATGAGAAATGATAGAGATCCCCACACTATTGCATCTCGTAAGAGGTGTCCCCGTATGTAGGTTTTTTCATAGAAAAATTAAAAGGGTCAAACTCAACAGATACAAAATTGTCAGTAATAAATTTCCTAACATAGTTTAAAATTTTAATGATATTAGGAGCATATAGAATGTTTTTGAGGGAAAAAGAAGGGTGAGGTGGTGGTGTATGAGTGGTGCCATAACCTTGAATTAAAATGCGATTGTCATTTCCGACCAAAATAAATTGAGGATTGTGCAAATTAAATAGTCGAGGAAGATTACTAGAGGTGTGAGTGATGTGGGATGTGGCACACGTGTCCATGTACCAGGCATCAACGGGCTGCTGTAAATTCATAGTGATGTAGGTCTGGGCCAATTCAGTAGGGGTGAGTAGGCTGGAAGGTTGCTGCTTCTGTTGCCGATGCAATATGGGCCTGCTTTGTATGGCTTGCATGATATGGAACTGGATGAGGGCCTAGTATGTTGGGATGTTTCCACTGGCCAGCGTGCTGGGCCGACAACGTTAAGTATGTGCATGGAGGGGTGATGCGTTGGGCTAGTGGAATTGTATCGTCCTTTGCGACCTTTTCCTCTTCCTCCACACCCATTGTCGTAGCCACGTCCCTTGATGCCGCCTCGACCACCACGTTGGGGTGGGTGGTTCATGGGTGGCGGAAGACCGACGGGTGTGTTGGTGGTTGGCGATACGTCAACTGCCAATGCTTGTTGAGTGTGTTTGTTCTGTTTGGCTCGTATGGTCTCCTTCAACAACAATTGTGAACTTGCTTTGTTGAAGCTAGAGAGGGGATCTTCTTGTTGGATCATCGTCGCAAGTGTATCATACTAACCATTCGACAAATAATTAATAAGTTGTAAAACCATCTTTGTTTCGAAAATCAGAGTGCTAACATTAGACAATTGATAAGCAACCAATTTTAATTGTTTATAATAGTCTGGCATATTGTAAAAGTTCTCAAGACGAGTGTTGTTGAATTATTCCTCCAAATAGACGACACGTGTATGCTTGTTGTCTTGAAAGATTTCCTCCAGCCGTATTCATAATTCGCAAGCCAAAGCACATGTCTTCATAATAGTATGAAGTAAATCCTTGGATATGGTACCATATATCCATTATTTGATGATAGCATCGAGCCGCATCCACGCCGAATTTTCTACGTCGGGTGGACGAGGGGTAGTGGCATCGATAATGATCAAGAACGTTGTAAGCACAAACATGTATTTGAAATAATTCGACCCACGATGAGTATTGTCCATCCTCTTGATCAAGAACTAAAGAGATAAATTTTTTAATGTTTGTTAAGGTAAAAGTCGGATGAAAGGTGTTTGGAGGGGGAGGGGGGATGAGTATATGTGACGTCGTGAGTGGGGGAGGAGTCGACGGTAGAAGCCATGATGATGGGCTTGTTAGCAACATGAGAAGAGGGCCCCCGAATTTAGGGTAGAGAGGAGGCTAGAGTTTGACTTCTGATACCATGTAGAATATTGTAATTATCCATTGATTGAAGTCTTCTCATTAATATAATATTTATAGGCGTTTACAATTGTAATCCAAATTGAATGAGAATATTTACTTTATATAGTTACACTAAAATAATAGTTACAAAATACATGAAGTATTTACATATTCTCTATCGTATACTATTCTTGATGAACATATATTTTATTTTGTTAAATCATTCATAAATATATGGACAATGGTTTTATCCCAACCTCTTAAACCCAAATTTGCTTGAAAGGATGTTGACATTTGCAGTTTAATGCACGTTCCTTTGATTATTATATAATGTCTTTCACTTTGACTTTATATGATTTGGATGCTAAATATATATAAAAAAATTATCCTTAAAACACTTGCAATGTATAATATTAATACTTTCTTTGGACGACCTTGTATTTCAATAAGAGTTGGCATCACGTAGAGGATTTATGTGGAACCATTTATTTTTATTTCTTAGCAATTTATTAAAAGATTTGCAAAGCATTTAAACCAATATCACCATAATTAATCTATTAAATTTAGTTAAAATTTATTTTGATAAATAATTTGTGACGGAATAACACATCCGTCACAATTTTGTGACGACGTCATACATTCTACTTTTCAAATGAAGAAATTATCTATGTAAAATTTGTGACGGAATAGTGACCGATCTTCATTTACATCACAAATTTGTGACGTATTTGTGACAAATTTTTCTGTGTCAAATATTTATTTCTGTCACAAATTTGTGATGGATTATTATTTCCGTCTCAAATTTGTGATGAAATTGTGACAGATCATCATGTCCGTCATAAATCTGTCATAAATTAGTTAATTTTATCACAAACCCGTCTTAATTTTGTGACGACATAATCGGTCATAATTTTATATTTTTCTTGTAGCGAAGGAGTGTCTACATTTTGAGCATAAGATCATCACCATGACAAATACACATTAATCTAAAGAGTATATATAAAAAATATTTGTGTTAAAGTTTGTATTCCAATCCCTATTCTAAAAATAAAAAGATAGTCAAACACACGAGTTTATAACCAAGTGATAGATAAGTTGGAACAAGAAGAACAAAAAACTAATATTTAAATTCTTGCAAAGAAAACAATTTAATAATATTATTCCATATAGCCACAATTGACAAAGTTATTAAATACATGTAGTGGTGAATAGTACAGATTTTCATAATATAATCAAAATGCACACAGGTTAATATAAGCACAGTAAAACTTTTCTATAATAATCACCTTTTATAACAGTAAATTTTTTCATGTTACGTTCTCTATAATAATCTATTAGAAACAATCTCTTTCAAGGTAGAAATAAGGCTGCGTACAAACCACCATCTCAAACCTCATTTATAGAATTACATTTCTGTAACAATATCCTATTATATCAACAAAAATAATCCGAACAAATGATATCATTATAGAAAATTTTGACTGTATCACCTATTAAGGAAACAAGAAAATATAATATTTGGTATTTGTTGATTTTAAAATTAAAAAATACTCTAATTATACTAACTCATAATAGAGAATTTATAAATGATGTAAAACCCATCAAACATATTTGGGGACAGTGGAAGTAGTAGGTTCTTCACTGTATCAATTTTCATTTGGACGTATATAATGAATGAATGAAACAAAGTCCAAAAAGCAAAACGGACGATCCGAAGAACCCACCTTCCCTTTCTCTCTGTCGCTATAAACTAGTGGAGTTTATACTACTATTTCATATATCTTCTCTCTCAACAGACTTCAGTAAAAATAACACACACACACACTCCAAGCAAGAAATAAAGAATCTTGATTTTTCATTCTTAGCTGACGATCTTGGTGTTGGTATACTCTGTTTTTCTTATCAATGGATACCATCTAAGATATACCATCATCAGGTAAGATTTTCCTCATTTCTTTCCCTTTTTGTTTATTTATTTCCCGATTTAATAATTAATTAAAAAAACCCACTTGATCTTCTCTAAAAAAGATGTCATCTTTATTTATTTAGTACAAAAACAATATAAACAGTGTAATTCCGCAAGTAAGTTTTGAAGAGGGTAGGATGTATGCAACCTTACCTATTACCTCTAACTTTGCGAGTTAGAGAGGTTGTTTTTGATAGAACATCGCTCAAAGAAAGTAACCAATGCAGGATTCATTTGTTTAGTAATCTTTATTTATTTAGTATTTGTTTCTTTTTCTTTTTTGGGGTTTGACAGAATTCATAGTAGGTAAAAGGGTACAAGAAGAAGACAAAAAAGGAGCATTCTTTGACGTTGTTGAACAATCATGGCTGTGGTTGAGAATGCTGCTATTAACATTGTTGGCTCATCGAATCCGGGCATAATTGTACAGAAAGATGTTGCTGTTGTTGTTGATCATCATCAGTCAATGAAAACGAAACAGAATGGTATGATGCAGAGTTTCCATATTAATCAGCTAAATCAAGAACCCCAGAAAGAGAACTTTATACAAGCCAATGGAATTCAGCAAAATGGGAATGGAGTATTGGGTAATCACAGTAAAATGAACGGTGTTGATTTAAGGAATGGTGGTGATGATGAAGGGTTTAATAAGGAGATGAGGGATTTGGAGGAAATGCTTTCCAAATTGAATCCTATGGCTAAAGAGTTTGTGCCTCCTTCACTGACTCACAACAACAACAGGATAGTACCATTTCCACCTGGCGTGATGCAATTTGGCTTTGATGCTAACAATTTTGTAATGCAGACTGACCAAGGAGCTGCCAATGGAAATTCTAACAGAAGGGTATCATTTGATTTTCCTTCCTGATTTATCATGTTTTTATTTAGTCTAACAGAAGGTTATCATGTTTTAAGACGTGGAAACAACCTCTTGCAGAAATGCAAGGTAAGGCTGCGTACAATAGACCCTTGTGGTCCGGCCCTTCCCCGGACCCCGCGCATAGCGGGAGCTTAGTGCACCGGGCTTCCCTTTTAAAAAAATGATAATTTACATTTGTTTGATTGAAGTGGAATAGGAATATGTTAGGTTACTTTTCAGAATTATCTTTAGTTTATGTTAGATGTAAGATGATCACTTGAAGGACATATTATATTGTCCAATAGTTATTTTGCATAAAAGTATTAGGAGGTTTTAGTCATTATTATAGCGTTAAAGTGAAGGGTTTTTTCTTTCTCGACCCTTTATTTCGGAAAAAGAAATCTTCTCTGTTTTGTATCTTTTGGTAATAAATCTACATCCGTGGGTCTGAGCTGATTAGTTGAGTTTTCAATTGCACGTGCAGAAGAAGAATGGCTATAGTTATGGAAGGAGAAGGATGAATACCCGAACAGGCATGGCCCAAAGGGAAGACGTTATAAGGAGGACGGTTTACGTATCCGAAATTGATTATCAGGTAATAAAGAGAGGTCCTGTGTTATTGTTAATTGGGTTATGGCACCTTTATCTTTTTTTAGTTTAATAATTTGGTTTCTTCTTTTGTGTAGGTGACTGAAGAGCAGCTCGCAGCACTCTTTCTTAGCTGCGGACAGGTGGATATCTATCCTTTATTTCAAGCTTTTGTACTCACTCGTGGTTATTGTCTCTCTTTTTAATTATGTTGAGTAAATGTTTTGTTTCCATATCTGACTAACCTCCACGTGCTGAAGGTTGTCGACTGCCGTATATGTGGTGACACCAATTCTGTGCTTCGTTTTGCCTTTGTTGAGTTTACAGATGAAGGTAGGTTGAAACATTATTACTTGTTTACCTATTCTGGCTAGATCGTTAGGGTGCTTGTTCTCTAATATCACGTTTTCCCTAATCCGTTATGCAGAAGGTGCAAGGAGTGCTCTAAGTCTTGCAGGAACTATGCTCGGGTTTTATCCCGTGAGAGTGCTTCCTTCTAAAACTGCGATTGCACCGGTTAATCCAACCTTTCTTCCAAGGGTGAGGAATTGTGGCTGCTTTCGTAACAATGTTCTAAAAGTGGCAAATGCATACTTATTGCTGCTAATACTAAAATTTTCACCTTTTGCACTGATGTTAGTCTGAAGATGAAAGAGAGATGTGTGCTAGAACTGTATACTGTACAAATATTGATAAGAAGGTAATTTTGGGTTTGTAATTCACTTTGTTGATGGTCATCAATGAAGAAAAATATTTACGACTTGTATGTTTGTATGAAGCAGGTTACTCAAGCAGACGTTAAGTTGTTCTTTGAATCCTTTTGTGGAGAGGTTTGTAGCTGCTCATGTAACAAGTCTGAAACTGCTGTTCCTTCTTGAAATCCTAACTCTATGTTATGGATTTTCTTCTCTAACATAGGTTCATCGCTTGAGGTTGCTTGGTGACTATCATCATTCGACTCGTATAGCTTTTGTTGAGTTTGTCATGGTAACTTCCATGAGCTTCTGACTTTGTACTGCTGCTTATACTTCCTTGAGTTGTGGACCTCTTCTTCTTACTAATCTTCATAGCTACTGTAACTTCCAATAGTTGCTATCAATCTCTGATCATGTTGATTTTGCTAATGCTTTGCCTTTAGCATTTTATTTTTGATCAAAGTGTGTTATCTCTTTTAATTTGCGCTTGTGGTTTCGAGAGGGTAAATAATTTTATTAATGTGGGATAGCTCTCCTAACAAGATGTAAACTAAAAAGTAGAGTACCTACATAGTTATATGGTTATCTACAATCTTCTGTATAGACAGGAGCTTCATAGGTGCACGAAAAAAATAACTACTAAGAGGCTATTCCTCAAATGTATAACATCATTTTCTAACCCCTCTAAAGCTCTCCTCTTTCTTTATTTTCACAAGATCCACAAGCTAGCTACCGGGGCGACATCCCATGCCCTGCCCTGCGTCTTCTTGTTCTTTAACACATCTTTCATTGAGCCTGACATTTTTTGACCAACGACTTTCCTGAAAATGCACCATCACTTTCTGCCCCTTGCCTTCACGAGTCCTGACCAGTGAGTGCTATTCTAAGTGTAAAACATTTCCATCAACCTTTGGATTTCATCCACTGCCCGATCTTGTAAAGTTCTTTTGGATCTCAAGTGTCAATGAACTCACCTCTCTTGTACCACCTGGATTTGCGTCCATCATCTCTTTTTTGCACGAACTTGTGAATAAGTTAGGGATGGTCGTCCTGAACGTGCTCTTTCCACGACCACTGTTGATCCCAAAAGACTCTTCTTTCATTTCCTACCTTATACGTAAAGAAGCTGCTAAAATCTTCTCAACGATTCCGTATTTCCTGCTATCACCTCCCTTCGTAATGCCTGCTCTTCAATCCCAAAGGCCAAATCTTCATAGCCATTTCCTAAGTAGTGCCTTGTTGAAATTGAAAATTCTAAAGTCTCATATTCGAATGTGAAGATCTTTGAACTAACCAGGTGAATCGGGTTTCATCTGCCGAGTCCCAGAAAAATTTTCTCCTTTTCAACATTTTTGTCACATTAACTGGAACTCTGTGCCTGTGTTTGAACATTAATATGATGTTACATGATTCTTTTGCGGTCAAAAAGTGTAGAAACACCAACTCTGGTCTCTTTTTGCGTATATTGCACTAACTCAAAATGTCGCTGGCATGGTCACCCTTATGAATTCTGATACTAATTCACATAAATTGAGTTTTGGCTTGAATTTTTCTCCCTTTGCTCCTAGGATTCCAGTATAAGCATATACTGCTGTTTTTCTTTGCCACCACTAACTGACCTTAATTTTGTTTGCTAACAAAGCTTTAGAGTGTTCTCTGGGTAAGTTTTTCTATAGTTAAGCCTTTCTTTGGCTTGGCTAGGTCCTTCATCTGCAGGTTAACTGGTACTGTAGGTCTATTGATAGCCAATTGCAGTTTGTTTTCCTACTTTAGTTATTTACTACGTACCGGTGCAGGTAAAGTTACTTTTCGTAGGAGAATTTCTTTAGTTCCTCAATTAGCAGATTAAATGAGAGAGATGAGCAGTTTGTTAGAGCTTTGTCCACCTTCCTAAGAGAGTTCACTTTCAGGATTAACTTCATGGTTAAAATGGTTGACCAAAACTAACTTGGGCTGAGAAAAGGTCACCCTATGTTGAAGACATCAAACTAGCATATTTTCACCTTTTGCGCTTCATTCATATGAAGAATTGTGGTTGATTCAGGTTGAGTTATAACACCCACATTTTATACATACTTTTTGAATTGGTTTTCAACGCATTGTTGGACTTACAAGGAAATAAAAGAACAGAACAGCTGCATCCTTTGCAAATGAATGGAAGGTCTCAGTACTATTTACGGATTTGAAGGAGCTTATTTACATAGTTCAAGATGGATCACATTATGGAAGGAGTCCAACAGTAGAAACAAAATTAGAAATTAGAATCCGTTCACTGGATTCTGTGTCTGCATTTGAGGTTTTCATCCAATGAATTCCAGAAGTTCTTTTGTCACCTGCGGAAAATGTTTGTTTCATAAGTTGAGATCATGATCTGTAGTAACACACTCTCAGTTTACGTTTTGCTTGTTAATGTAGGGGATGCGACTTCTATAAGGGGATTAACACTCCTAAGTTTGGAAATGACATACTTTGTCTGTTTTGTCTTGTCAATTATTTCTCTTTCTACTTTTTCTCATACTCTGCAGCTGATTTTCATGGCAGACAATACCCACATGGTGCCTTTTGTTAGAATTTCATTTGATACTAGTGTGCATGGTGTGGCATAAATAATGGCATTTATGTGATCTCAACAGTCAGTTTCTGAAGATTTTCTTTTGTAGTATATTCATTAGATTTCAGAATAGAAAATTTTGAACTGTTCCATTTTACTGATTCTTTTTGTGTGTCACTGCATCTCCTTCATGGAATTTAGTACGACTTTCCATGCCGCACTTTATGTACGGTTTCATGTTAAATTTTCTTCTGTTTCAGGCGGAAAGTGCAATTGCAGCACTGAACTGCAGTGGTGCAATCTTGGGATCACTTCCCATAAGGTTGCTTCCTGATTCCATAAAACTTCCGCTCGTATTTGCTGAGATTCTCATTTAATGTTTTATCTTTATATTATGGTCTATGCAGGGTTAGCCCGTCGAAGACTCCTGTGCGTCCCCGTTCTCCTCGCTCAGCAGTGCTCTGATCAATCACTTCGGCATTGCTTTTCAGTTGATTGTTTGCTTATAAGCATATCTAATTATATACATATAGTATTAGAGTACTTTTGTGGCATTTGTCTTTTAGTTTTTCGTACTTAATCTCAGCTGGGAAATCTCTCACCCATGCACGGGGTACTTATCAGGTTTATTAAGGTTATAGAGTTGGCTGGTTTATGAGGGCGTAAGTAGATTTATTATGTTGGTGTATTTATGTTTCTATAGATAATGCCTCCGGAGTACCAATACTAGATGGATGTTCTTTACAGTTACATTTATCAGTAACTTTCTCAAATTTCCTACGTGTTTTGCTCTTTTCACTCATTAGGGTAGGTTGTCTACGTCACACCCCTTGGGTGCGGCCTTTCTTTGGATTACTGCTAACGCGGGATTAGCAGGATGCTTTGTGCCCTTTACTTTCTGCTATGTCATTGGAGTTGTGTATAGCTTGTCAGGCCCTACTGTGATGTAGGGAAGTGTTTTTTTTTTTGGTTCATTTCTTTTCTTGAATAGATGATAGTACTGAAAAGTTGAGAATTTGACACTACTAAATTTGGGGATGATACTGATTCCTCTGTTGAGGTAATATCTGGTGCAGTCGAAGCAAGTGGCACGTCCTTTAGAACAGGATTCAGTTTCAACTGGTTCGTTGTAGGTTGAATTTATATGTTCAAGTCACATAAGAGGTTATATAGTTGTCTTTTGTTCATTGCATTGCTTTACACAGAGAAAGCCTTTAACTTGAAGAAATGAATGGTCAATGTTGAATCTGATTAATGTACTCCATTTGCTATTATTACATTTGGGATCTCCAGTTAATGAACATAATATACAGTTAATAGTTGCATGCGCATTAAGAGGAGTAATATTGCATGCGCATCTTGACTTGGTGAATCAAGATCTCATATATAGCTCGTGGCATCCCTTCTGTTTTACGGCCGCACTAGGCAAAGCGTCAATAGTTGCATAACACGTGCTTGTGATTCTAATGCCTCTCATCGGGCAAGACATAAAAAGTTGCATACGCATTTTCATGTAAACTACAAGAACGATATATGCTGCAAACAACTAACATTTTGAAATGAAAAGTTTATAATTGAATAACGTCAATCCATCATATAGACAATTTAAACGAAATATATGGTGAAATACCATAAGGTATCATAAATTTAAACATTAAATATTTAGAGTTATGGACATGAAAACCTAAAAGTTATTGTTGTTAATTAATGTTATTAAGAGTAGAAGTTGAAAAGGTGTGAATTATGGAGGTGAGGTTACAAAAATAAGATAAATGAAAAAATAAGAGGAAAACACAAAAAATGATAAGCTAATCAGATCTACAATAATAACACTATCACTATCAATATACAAACGTAAGTAGGACTACACTCGACTACCCACTACCATTCTACCATAATTCGTGTCCTCCACAACTCCCTATCTAAGGTCACATCCTCATTAAGTTGCACATGTGTCATATCTCGTTTAATCACCTCTTCTAAATACTTCTTTGACCTACCTCTACCCCACTTGAACCCGTCTATATCCAACCTCTCACACCTCCATACTGGGACATTTGTGTCTCTCATTTGCACATGCCAAAACCATCTCAATCTCGGTTCTCGCATCTTATCATCCACCGAGGCCACTCCCACTATGTCCCGTATATCATCATTTATAATCATATCCCTCATTGTATGCCCGTACATCCATCACAACATTCTCATCTCCGCAACTTTCATCTTTTGGATGTACGAAGTCTTGACTGACCAATATTCCGCCCCATATAACATAGTCAGTCTAACCACCGCCCTATAGAACCTGCCTTTAAATTTTGGTGGCATATTTTTTGTCGCATAACACTTTAGATACGAGCCTCCATTTCATTCACCTTGCCCCTATACGATGTATGACATCATCATCAATCTCTCCACCCCCTTAGATAATATACCCAAGATACTTGAAGCTTCCTCTCTTTGGAATGACCTGAGTACCAAGCCTCACCTCCACGTCTGTCTCAAAAAGGTTGCTCCCGTTACTGAACTTGGACTCCAAGTATTCTGTCTTGGTCCTACTTAGCCTGAACTCTTTAGATTGCAGAGTCTGTCTTTAAACCTCCAGCTTAGCATTCACTCCATTGTGAGTCTCATCAATCAGGACTATGTCGTCTGCGAATAACATACACAATGACACCTCGTCTTGGATTTATCGCGTCAGTCCATCCATCACCAAGGCAAATAAGAATGAGCTAAGAGTTGATCCATGATGCATCCCCATCATCACTGGAAAATGCTCCGTATCTCCTCCTATTGTCCGTACCCTGGTCTTGGCTCCATCATACATATCCTGATCGCTCTAGTGTACGCCACAAGTGTCTCTAACCTCCAACTATATCCATAGAACCTCCCTAGGAACTTTGTCATATGCCTTCTCGAGGTCGATGAAAACCATATGTAAGTCTCTCTTTCTCTCTCTATACTGTTCCACCAACCTCCTAATAAGATGAATGACTTTTGTGGTCGAATGCCCCGACATAAATCCAAACTGGTTCTCGAAAATAGACACGCCTCTTCTCACCCTCATCTCCACAACCCTCTCCCAAACTTTCATAGTATGGCTTAAAAACTTAATACCCCTATAGTTGTTACAACTCTGGATATCTCATCCCAGCCTTTCACAACACTTCAGGTTTACTTCTTTTGTTAGGTCTCGACTTCTTCACTATGATCTTCCCAGTAGTTTATATAGGAGCTATATCCGTTTCATTCCTATTCGTTGTTATGATATCACTTTTGTTCTTGTACAAAGAGATCATTGCACTCCACCTCTATTCTTAGGGCATTCTCGTCGTCTTAAAAATGACGTTAAACAACTTAGTCAGCCACTCCAAACTGCCCTGCCTACGCTCTTCCAAGATTCAACTGAGATCTCATCAGTCCCGGTCGCTCGTCCCCTACGCATCCTGCGAACAACACCCTTAACCTCCTCTACTTTAATACTTCTATAATTTCCGAAATCCCGATACCTACCAGATTGCTCTAGGTCTCCGGGCACAATGTTTCTATCTCCTTTTTTCGTTCAAGAGTTTATAGAATTAAGACTGCCACCTCCGCCTAATATCAGTAATCCACTAGTACTTTATCATCCTCTTCCTTAATGCACCTCACGTGATCCAAGTCACGGACCCTCTTCTCCCTCGCCGCCAACAGTATGTAAATCTTACTAAAAAGGAATAGTATGTAAATCTTACTGCCAAAACTTATCATAATCGAGCCAATATTGAACTTGTGTTGATACAACAATTGAAAATCTCTTAGCTAAATGATGGTCTTCTGCGCAAGTCGCAACTGCCAAGCGCTTCACCGCGAACCAACGGTTTAGATTTTCCCAACACAAATTTGAAGTTGATTGGTCCATGTCATAATGCTCGTTAATTTACAGTCCAAAAAAACGTGTCATATTATCATTGGTTCTCACGTTTACGTACCCTGCATCTGATTGGTCCACGTCATCAAATATGATTCACATGCAATTTTTTTTATTTTCCAGCACGAAGGGAAGACGAACCTGGATCTCTAGTTGCCATCACCGTCTCTGTAAAGAGAGAAGGAGGAGGAGAATTTGAAGAAAGTTGATCGAGCAATGGCTGGTGGTGCGTGGAAGAGAAGCGCATCCTTGATCGTCTTGTTTGGTAAGCTTTTCAATTACTTACATTCAAATTAGCCTTTTTGAGATAATGTAAACGATAGCTGCGAAATCTCTTACAGTGTAGGTGATAGTTAGGTTAGAAGATTCACATATGTTAACTTTTAGATTTGTAGATTTTAGGAATTCTCTGTTCGGAGAGAACATTGTTTTTACGGTTGATTTGTCAATTTCACTATATGCATGCACAATCTTCAATGGAAATTTGCAAGCTGCAAAAATGGCTGTCAGTTAGGTTAGAATATTGATGTCTTTTACTTTTAGGTTTGTGGGGTATAGTGAGTTTTGGTATGATATTCCTGCAATATTCAGATCTGGTGCCTGTCTATTTGTTCGGAGGGTAGTTGTATGAGATCTCTTAGATAGAAACATGTTGATGAAAGAACAATGACTGAATGCTTAATTATTTGATTACTGGTTTTGAGAAATGGCGTCCTATTTATTTATTGAACAAACCTAGTATAATAACAGGGGAGGTATCTTATTTATTTAATCAGAAAAAGATAAATGAAACGGCATCCTTATATACATTTGTTGCAAAAGAGTATGAAGTTTGAGTGAGTTTCAATTTTCATTTCCTATTGCTTTTCCTTTTTTTGCGGCAATCGAGTCTTGTTAAATGCATATGCCAGAGCCACCTGGTCACTACTATAAGTGTCAATTGGGAAAATATGCTCCAATGACTTCTTTCCTAGAGTAGGGATTACCTTAAACAATTTGGTGACTTCGTTTGTGCCTCCTCTGCATTCTTCTCTGGTATATTATTAAACCTCTTTTAGAAGCAATAGTTCTATCCTTGACAGTTTTCTCAGCTTCCTGTCTGAGGAGTACTATAGAAATTTGGACATCTGTGTTGAAAATTGTAATGGCTAGCAATGCTATTTTGGGAATAACAAATGTGAAAGAGACACCTATAGCCTGTTTGCCAAGCTTCTAAAATTAGCTTATTTTGAAATAGATTTGTAGGGAAAGTCAAGCATGCTACGAAGAAAAAATTGCTTTGTTTGGTCCTAACATTAGAATATTCTTTTGTTAGTTTTGCCACTTAAACCAGTAAAAGTGATAACTATAGATGTCCATAGTCATAACAGTGCATTGAGTTGTTCGCTGTGTTTCTCTACAGGGTGCTTGTTTGCAATTTCTATAGCCAAAGAAGAACCTACCAAGTTGGGAACAGTTATCGGGATAGATCTTGGAACAACATACTCATGTGTTGGTGTTTACAAGAATGGACATGTAGAAATCATAGCAAATGATCAAGGCAATCGTATCACCCCTTCATGGGTTGCCTTCACAGATGGTGAGAGGTTGATTGGTGAGGCAGCAAAGAATCTAGCCGCTGTTAACCCAGAGAGGACCATCTTTGATGTCAAAAGACTTATCGGGAGAAAGTTAGCCATTATCTTCTTTTATTAAAAATATTATGTCTGAATGTTTGTGTGATATTGTAGCAATGACTCTAAACTATCTATGTAATAGGTTCGAAGACAGAGAAGTTCAAAGGGACATGAAACTTGTTCCTTACAAGATTGTTAACAAGGATGGTAAACCATATATCCAAGTTAAGATTAAAGATGCGGAGACCAAGGTCTTCAGTCCTGAGGAGATCAGTGCCATGATTCTGACCAAGATGAAGGAAACAGCTGAAGCTTACCTTGGAAAGAAAATCAAGGATGCAGTTGTCACTGTTCCAGGTAACGTTGAAAAGTTCCTTCTCTGGATAGTGTGTCTTGTTCCACTTTTTGTATCATATGATTACTGATTTTTTAATGCTTTCTCTTCTTTAAATCTGCAGCATACTTTAATGATGCCCAGAGGCAGGCCACTAAGGATGCAGGTGTAATCGCTGGGCTAAATGTGGCTAGAATCATTAACGAACCAACTGCAGCAGCTATTGCCTATGGATTAGATAAGAAAGGTGGTGAAAAGAACATCCTTGTCTTTGACCTTGGTGGTGGGACATTTGATGTTAGCATCCTCACCATTGATAATGGTGTTTTTGAAGTTCTTTCCACTAATGGAGACACTCACTTAGGAGGTCAGCACCCTCTTTTGACCGCGCATAAATTGTTGTATTGTATTTGTTTGTTTCTACATTTTCCCCATATATTATGATATACTACTAAATTTTCACCAGTTATTATTTGGTATTTGAATTAGCTTGAAGAAAAGAAATGTTGGTGATGAATTTCAAGTTGTAAACTAGTTCTGTAACTCTCGGTTTCAAATCAGCCCTGTTCACAAGTTAACACTAGACATTGATGGTTTCTTGATTACAGGAGAGGATTTTGACCAGAGGATCATGGAGTATTTCATTAAATTGATTAAGAAGAAGCATGGGAAGGACATCAGCAAGGACAACAGGGCTTTGGGTAAGCTTAGGAGAGAAGCTGAGCGTGCCAAGAGATCTTTGAGCAGTCAGCACCAAGTCAGGGTAGAGATTGAATCTCTCTTCGATGGTGTGGATTTCTCTGAACCACTTACTCGGGCACGTTTTGAGGAGTTAAATAATGATTTGTTCAGAAAGACAATGGGGCCTGTTAAGAAGGCTATGGAGGACGCTGGGCTACAGAAAAACCAGATTGATGAAATTGTACTTGTTGGTGGAAGTACCAGGATTCCAAAAGTTCAACAGCTTTTGAAGGATTATTTTGATGGCAAGGAACCAAGCAAGGGTGTCAACCCTGACGAAGCAGTTGCTTATGGTGCAGCTGTACAAGGAGGAATTTTGAGTGGCGAGGGAGGTGATGAAACCAAAGGTATTGCTTCTTCTTTCTTTATCCGTTTGATGGAGCTTTTTGGAAAAGCATATATTTGAAAATTAACTTTGGAATTTAACCAGATATTCTTCTTCTGGATGTGGCTCCACTCACTCTTGGTATTGAAACTGTTGGTGGAGTGATGACCAAGTTGATCCCAAGAAACACTGTTATTCCTACTAAAAAGTCTCAAGTCTTCACCACTTATCAGGATCAACAGACAACAGTGACAATTCAGGTATCTCCTCAAAACTATTCTTTTAGTGAGATCAACGTGTTTTGCTGAAACTCTCGATAAGAAATATGTCTGGACTTATGGCTCTTCTGACATAAAAGTTCTTACCTTCAGGTCTTTGAAGGTGAACGTAGTCTCACAAAGGACTGCAGACAGCTTGGAAAATTTGATTTAACTGGAATAGCTCCAGCTCCAAGGTACTTGTCTACTGCACCTGGTTGATGAGTGTGTCTGATGAGTTTTTTTTTGCTTGCTTGACTAAAATAATATTATCGCCTTCTTGACTAATATTTTCGTATTTCAACAGAGGAACTCCTCAAATCGAGGTCACATTTGAAGTTGATGCAAATGGTATTCTGAATGTCAGAGCTGAAGACAAAGCCTCTGGAAAAGCAGAGAAGATCACAATTACCAATGATAAAGGTCGCTTGAGTCAAGAAGAGATTGAACGTATGGTCAAGGAGGCTGAGGAGTTCGCAGAGGAGGATAAGAAAGTAAAAGAAAGAATTGATGCCAGAAACAGCCTGGAGACATACGTATATAACATGAGGAACCAAATAAATGACAAGGACAAGCTTGCAGACAAGCTAGAGTCTGATGAGAAAGAAAAGATTGAAACAGCGACAAAAGAAGCGCTTGAATGGTTGGATGACAACCAAAGTGCTGAGAAGGAAGATTATGAGGAAAAGCTGAAAGAAGTGGAAGCTGTGTGCAACCCAATAATCACTGCGGTGTATCAGAGGTCTGGTGGAGCGCCTGGAGGAGAATCAGGTGCTAGTGAGGATGATGATCATGATGAGCTGTAGATGATTGCTAGCTTATAGTTTTCTGTTAAAACAAGTGATAGGATACACATGGTTTTCTAATATTTCCTGTTGACAGTGACTGAAATAGATTAAGATGAGGAGACATTGATGAGGCACATTGATCAATTTAGAGATGGTTATTCTAAATTGATCAAATTTAAGGACGACAGAAGAACCTTTCCCTAGTTCATTTGGATTACATGTATATGGTGACACTCATCAATTTAAAGTTGCTACTTTTGTATTCTTTCATATATGATGTTAAAATTAAACTTTGCGGTGAAGCATTAAACTATGTTCTTAGTAAAATTAACTTGGTCCCAAGCTAAAACTTTAAGAAAGAGCCTAAAGAATAATGAGTTATGACAACCTAGAAGTCTGTCCTCTGTTCAGTTGGCATTTTATACTAAGGCTAGCCAGTGCGACGGGATGGGCGGGACGGGATTTGGGGGGGACGGTGTAGTGGGTCGGGATCGGGATAGGCGGGACGGAGGGTGATGGGAAGTGGCCCCATCCCATCCCACATCCAGCTATCAGTGGGGACGGGATTTGGGGGGACGGACGGGGAAGAGGATTTGGTGGGACTTTTAAAAACTTATTTCTAGACAATTAATTTAAAAATATATATATTTAAACACTTAAGTAATTGAACAAGATAGTGAAAAAACATCCAATGTTAATTGCATCTTATATTATTTAATAGAAATATGATTTTTTTTGTAATACAATTTCAAAATTACAACTTTATTTCGTAGTTCAAGTTGTAAATCACATAGTAAAATTGGCATTTAAAAAATTACATATGCAACCATACTTTTCCTAATTTCCCGACAATCTCTTGAGGAACTTCTGTTGGAATTGAAATTTATTGGTAAAATTGTTCAATGTCGCTTCCTGCTCCCTCAGATAAGATTTCGTTGTAACTTGTAATTGTAGTCGTCTTCTTCATTGATCTCTGGTTGACCGCACTTTCTACGCTCCGCTCTAATCCAATCTCTAAATAAAACTGGAATCTCCAAATGGTCTCCCACCAATGAGTGTCTGTGCTCTCCTATTTGAAATCTTCCAGCAGAAAAATGCTTTCAGAAGCTGTAGATGACGCTTGAATATTCAACACATGCCATCTTTATCTTTGATAGAGTCGGAAATGTCTTTTCATTCTCCCTCCAGTATTTCAGCAAGTCTTCACGTCCATTTTCATTAGCAATTGATTCGAACGGTACAACATCCTGCAAAATATAAACATGCTAATTTATAAAGCACTTGAACCACTATACATTCTATTTCGAATATTGTTGATATTCATGCGCAAATTTAAAATCATCTCTTCTAATAGTTGATTTAGGAAAATCGTTAAAAACATGATTATATGTTTCTCGAATGTAATGAACAAAACAGGAGAGGAAGGAAATGAAAAAGTCAAACCCTCCACAACAACTAATTTTGCAAAATGTTCCCGATCTTTGTGTTTATCACATTTCGGATCTATAACACCCTCCGTCATCTGGTTAATTCGACCATGTACTTGGTCGGGGACACTATGTGAACTTTGTTCCGACTTAGAAGACATTTGCACACTCGCTTTTTCAGCCAAGTATTGATTATACCTTGCTTTGTGATCCTTTTCCACATGTCTCATTAAATCTCATGTCCCTCCTTGACCTTTTTCAGTTTTAAATTTATAAACTTCGCGATAAATTTTACAAATAATTAGTTGATTAGGAATGTCCCTTTCAAAAAAATCTCATGCATGTGATTTAAATTTTCGTTGTTTTTGGCCTCTTCTCATACTATGGGGAATATGAGAGATTTCAGTTTCAGCCTGAGACTCAATCTGAGTCTGAGGTGGAGTTGCACTAGTGGGTGTGTTATCTAAATTATTTTCTAATTTATTTTCTAAATCATAGTCTGGTTCAGATGCAGAATATACCTCATGATCTAATAGTTTATTAATAACAGTATTAAAAAGTTCAATTTCATCTATATGAGTGAAATTATCATATTAAAATTACTAGAAGATGCACCTTTACCTTTGTTACCCCTACTACCTCTACCAGAAAAAAGTCCACCTCGTTTCATTATAATTATGCAAATAAAGAATTAAAGTAAAGAAAATTAAGTACAATAACTAAAATTAAATAATAATAATTTAAATAAAAAAAAGGAACGAGTGTACAAAACGCTGACGTAACGTCGATGTGTAATCGATGTTGAAAATTGAAATTTTGCTCGATGATCCTCAAGCTAGTTGCCAACTTCACTCTCAATTTTTGAACATCGATAGAAATTACCAAATAAAATATAATATTTAGTGTGCAATTTAAACTTGTAAAGAGAGAGAAATTAGAGAGATGATAGGAAGATTTGTTAGAAAAATGAAGAGAAAAATGAGGTATTTATAGTTGTAAAATAGGGTTAATGTGTAAATATACTAACTTAGGAGTTAAAAATAAATATTAAGAGGTAGGGGGTTTATGGGTGTTGGGGAAAAATGACAGTCCGTTTGTGCAACGACTACATTCTTCAAACGGGACGGGCCGAGACCAACCCTACCCCGTCCCAATTTCGAACCTGAATAGCGACAATCCACATCCTGTAATTTACCCAGCGGGATCGGAACGGGGCGGGACGTTTTTATACTACTTCGCCCGACTGGCTGTAGTCCAGGAAATTGTGGGTGCTTAAATAAATTCTGGAACTAACATAACCGTCAATCATCACGCAAATTGAAAAGACGAACTAAAGAAAGTGTTCTGCTAGAACATAGATCACTAATGAGTGGAACTACATGGCATGAGCTATAACACAGGGATTCCAGCGCGAGCAAATGCTGCCAAGACTCTTGTGTTTTGTGTTTTTCTTGTGTTTTAAAGAAAAAACTTTTGCTACTCATTCGATTCGAACACGCAACCTCTCACTCACTTGCTAATGACTTTTGAAGGAACTTCAACCGCTAGGCTACAACTCTTCTCACTGATAAGATTGGAGACATGTTTAATACATATCGTAATATTTTAAACCAATAAAAAAAATAAAAATTTTGTGGCGGAGCCGCGGAGGCCCCGCCAGCCTGGGGCGCCGCCTTGACCGCCCGGCCCTGTTGAGAACCTTATCCATCACTCAGATACTGCTAAAGAGGTTGCTGCAATTTTGTTCTGAATGGAGTCAGCAGCACGTGAATGGCTAAAAAAAGGAGCATGTGTTGGACCGTCGAGAACAACAACATACTCTGTGCCTTGGGACCGTCGAGAACCTACAAGGAAATAATTAAAAAAAGGATGCGCATCCGGGGAATCAAACCCCGGTCAGTACCGTGGGAGGGTACTATAATAGGACTACACCAGATGCGCCTTGTTGTTGTTCTTTCCGTGTAGATTTTAATCAAAAACTACAAAGGGAAATCAATAAAAACTAATATCTAAAGTTTAGAGACTTGAATGGAAAAGTAAAGGAGATAATTGAACTCTAAGTTTGTTTTCCAGCATTGTTCATCACCTTTGAGATATCAAATACTAAATTCTTGTACTTTTTAGTCCCTTATCTAGCTTGCACGTTCATCTTTGTTTTTTGTTTTATTCGTGCAGAGCAATTCATTTTGAAGAATTAGTATGGCCAATGATTGCGCAAGAAGTAAGAACAGGAGTCAGCACAGAAAGCTTGAATTCCAGTGATATGGGGTTGTCAAACTGAGAGAAAGCTAGTGGCTGGCAGCCTAGCCGGGAAACATTACCATCATTTGCTGAACATACTAAAATATTGCAGCTTCTTTTGGTTTTATATACACATGCAGAGTGATGCAGTAATGCTGGATATCTTCATTTTACATTAGCATTTAACAAACAAAATACATAAAGCTGTAAGCAGATCGATCACTATATATAATTATACCTTAATCAACCTGGTAATGCGTTTTTAAAAAACTATTTTTCAACTAAATTACACCCAGAAAAGAGTGGAAAACTGTTTCGTAATTTTACTTGAGTATATATACAAGCTCTTGTAATTAAATTGTTTCAATGAATATGTACTCTTCATGATTGAGGTGACTAATATATATTTACTTTTATTTTATTTCTAAAAAACCTTCAACTATTTTTTAAAAAAAAGAAGACATGTTAATATTGTAAACGTGTAAATAGAGACAATATTATTATTTCCTACCCATAATTAGAATATTTTCAAATATTGTGTAAATATAATTATGGTAAGACTAAGATTCCTCTTTTGTATAGGCTTAGAATTTCTATAGTATAAGGGATGAACATTGTACTCTATATATACTTTGATATTAATGAAAGACTCCCCAAGGGAGATTAATATCATCTTGCATGGTATTAAGAGCCTCACACAAAAACCCTAGATTTTTCTTCTAAAACCGCCGCCGTCGAACCCTATACTTTGGAGGAACAGTTTAACAATACACGCCTTGAAATTTTCTCCAATATGACTGAGTACTGCAGACAGTTGAAACTCCTGGCGGTTCAACTCTCCAACGTTGACACGCCTGTCTCGGGCACTAAATTGGTGTTGTAATTGATTGCAGGTCTCCCCAAAGGTGACTATGATACGTTAGCTGCCATAATTCAATAGGCAGATCCGCTTCCCAGTTTTAACAAAGCTCGCTCGCAGTTGTTGCTCGAAGAAACTCAACGTGCTAAGCAGGATGAGCACAATCAAAAGGCGTTAGCTGTCGAAACGCGCCCTCAAGATCCAACGTCGCCAGAAAATTCTCAACCGCAGCAGGGACGCGGTGGCAAGGGTGGCAAAGGCCGCGACAGAGGAGGTCGCGGTCGTGGCAGGGGTCGCGACATCGACCAAGAACAACAACAACAAGATCCGCAGACCGCTCAGCGGCCTCAAGCGATCCATACATACCGCCGCATCAAAGAACCCTTCCACCTGTTCTCCCATCACGGTGTTGGCCCTCGCCCAAATCTAAGAAGTCCAAGACTGCAGCAGCCCATCTCACGCACGACTGGGCCAGCAGCCTCATCCAAAGATGACACCCACTGAGTTAGGTCAGGCCTTCAGCAGTCTCAACATGCAACAGCCTGACAACAACTGGTACATGGACTCCGGAGCCACTTCTCACCTCACCCGGACTGCAGGTAATATTCTCAAACTGTTTGGTTTAAAACATCCTCAATTTGTGATAGTTGGTAGTGGTCACCGCATTATAGTAAAGGGTTTTGGTACATCATATACACCACCTCCTAATACATTCCCACTTCAAAATACCCTATATGCCCCAAATGTAATTAAGAATCTAATCTCTATCAGCAAATTCACTCGTAATAATACTGTCTCTGTTGATTTTGACCCTTTTGGTTTCACTGTAAAGGATCTTCATACGGGGACACCTCTTACGAGATGCAATAGCACGGGAGATCTATATACATTCACTCCCACCTCCGCTGCCAGATATACCTCTCCCGTCTCTCTAGCGGTTATTTCTTCTTTAACATGACATAATAGGCTTGGTCATCCACGAGCTCCAATTTTTAGTTTTCTTAGAGGCAATAATTTCATTACTTGTAATGGGAAGCTTGCCCAAAACTGCGTTTCTTGTTCTTTAGGCAAACATACTCGTCTTCCATTTAAATCATCTACTATTGTTACTTTTGTACCTTTTGATATTATACATGCCGATTTATGGACATCACATGTTGCTAGTTCTCTCGGTCATAAATACTATCTTATCTTACTAGATAATTTTTCTCACTTTGTTTGGTTCTATCATCACAAATTTAAATCAGAAGTGTTTGTCAAATTTCTTGAGTTTCATAAATTCATTCAAACACAGTTTGAAAAAGACATAAAATCTTTCAGTGCGATAATGGTCGTGAATTCAATAACTCTATGTTTCACCGGTTTTGTACCAATAATGACATGTTATTTCGCTTCTCCTGCCCCCACACCTCCTCAAAAAACGGTAAAGCTGAAAGAATCATCTGCACTATTAACAATATGATTCACATTCTTTTGATTCATGCCTCCCTACCTCCATCTTTCTGGGTCTATGCTGCTAAAATGTCAGAATACGTTCTAAATATTCTCCCAACTAGCACCCTCCACAGTATGACCCCTACCGAAATTCTCTATCATAGAGTCCTCTCTTATGATCATCTCTGAATATTCGGTTGTCTATGCTATCCTAACCTTGCATATACTACCCCTCACAAACTATCCCCCCGGTCCACTCCCTGTGTCTACCTAGGCTTCCTGCCGAATCATAGGGGCTATCTATGCTATGACTTATCCACTCGTCAGATCCACATCTCTCGTCACGTCACATTCGACGAGACTACATTCCCGTTTTCGAATCTTAAAAAGTTCCAAAAACCGGATTACTCTTTTCTTGACGAGCCTGTCATCTCTCCCATCATCCTAAGTCATTTAGAGCATAGCAGTTCTTCTCCAGCGCCAGCGCCGCGACCCCAAGGGTCAGCTCTGCGGTGCTAAAACTCCTGCGAACAGGTCCCTGATTCACCGTCGACAACGCCTCAGCCCAGTGCTGAGGCGCCACGGCGCCAAAACATCAGAGAAGTCTGTCAGTCCTCCAGCGCCGCGACACTTGATCATGGCGCCACGACACCACCGACGGTTCCCTCCAGCGCCGCGGCACTTGATTACGACGCCACGACGCCACCGACGGTTCTCTCCAGTGCCGCGGTGTCGGCGTCTGTCCCTCCTTCTCCGTATCCAACAAATCCCTCCTCCTTGGAACCTCCCACTATCCCCACTCACTAAATGGAAACTCGTGCAAAGAATGAAATCTTCAAACCCAAAGTCCAATTTAACTTGTCTGCCCAGACTATTTCACCAATTCCCAAGAACCTTATATTGGCCAAATAAGACCCTAATTGGAATGCGACTATGACTGAGAAATTCAATGCTTTAACTAAACAACACACATGAGATCTAGTACCTAGACCTGAGGGGGTGAATGTGATTCGTTGTCTGTGGCTATTTCGTCACAAATTCAGAGATAGTGGAGATCTTGAGAGGTATAACGCAAGACTTGTGGCTAATGGCACAAATCAGCAGGAGGACATTGATTGTGGTAAGACCTTCAACCCGGTTGTCAAACCGGCTACCATCCGCACAGTTTTGAGCATTGCCATGGGAAAACACTGGCCGATCCATCAACTTGATGTGAAGAATGCATTCTTACATGGGGATTTGAGAGAGATAGTCTACATGCATCAGCCGCCAGGGTTCACCCATCCAGCAGTTCTTCACTATGTGTGCCATCTCCGTAAGTCACTATATGGACTGAAAAAGGCCCCCCGTGCGTGGTATGATCGCTTTGCCAGGTATATCTTGTAGATTGAGTTTGTATGCAGCAAGAGTGATACATCACTTTTCATTTTTCATCGAGGTAGTATCACTGCTTACTTATTACTTTACATGGATGATATTGTTCTTACTGCCTCCTCCGACGGATTGAAGAATGAAATTATTGCCTTGCTTAAGTCCGAATTTGCAATGACTGATTTGGGAAAGCTGAGTTACTTTTTGGGGATATCAGTGACCAGGTCTGCCAATCATATGTTCTTGTGTCAGCGTAAGTATGCAAAAGAGATTGTGTACAGGGCTAAGATGACGAACTGCAAAGAGGTGCCTACTCCAGTTGATTCCAAATCTAAGTTCAGTGCCATGGATGGTGCTCCAGTATCTGATCCTACACTGTATAGGAGCCTTGCAGGTGCACTTCAGTATCTCACCTTCACCAGGCCAGACATAGCTTATGATGTTCAGCAGGTGTGCTTATTCATGCATGCCCCCAGGGAGTCTCATTTCACTGCTCTTAAGCGTATCATTCGATACATTAAGGGCACTCTTGATTATGGTTAGCACTTATACCCCTCTGCACCAAACAGATTGCTTTCATATACGGATGCAGAATGGGCAGGGTGTCCGGACATGCGACGCTCTACCTCCGGTTTTTGTGTTTTCTTAGGGGATAATCTGATTTCTTGGTCTGCCAAGCGACATGCTACCATATCTCGCTTCAGTGCCGAGGCTGAGTACAGATGCGTTGAAAATGTAGTAGCTGAGATTTGTTGGTTCAGAAATTTACTATTAGAACTTCAGTGTCCTTTGCGTCAGGAATATATTGTGTATTGTGATAACATCTCTGCCATCTATCTTTCTCATAATCCGGTTCAACATTAGCGAACCAAGCATATTGAGATAGACCTACACTTCGTTCGTGAGAAAGTTGCGCTAGGCCATGTCAGAGTGTTACATGTTCCATCATCCTATCAGTATGCAGAAATATTTACCAAAGGACTTCCCAGACAGTTATTTCTTGACTTCAGATCCAGTCTCAGCGTCCGACCTCCTCCCGCTCCGACTGAGGGGGTGTGTAAATGTGTAAATAGAGACAATATTATTCCCTACCCATAATTAGAATATTTCCATATATTGTGTAAATATAATTATGGTAAGACTAAAATTCCTCTTTTGATTAGGCTTAGGATTCCTATTGTATAAGGGATGAACATTGTACTCTATATATACTTTGATATTAATGAAATACTTCCAAAGATAGATTAATATCATCTTACAAATATAACTATGTTTACCGATACATATTGGTAGTTACTTCGAGTACTTGATTGAGGATAGTACATATTCTATCCGACACACCATACATATAGTGATTCAAAATTTCAAATACTATCTTAGTTTTATACCTTTTGTGTTATATTAAAATTTGGTATTTTTTATATAACAAATGATATATTTTATCTAAAAAGGATTACTAAACCTTCATTTGTCCATTCATTCCTGATGTTGTGAAATTAAACTGATATAAAAGAGAAACCAAAATGATTGTTACAACTTCTAAAGTGTAATTTTTGTAAACGTGTCCAACATAATGTGTATAGTCAAACTAACAATATTTTCTACCCATAATTAGAATATTTTAATATATTGTGTAAATATAATTATGTTAAGATTAGAATTTCTTTTGTGAGTAGGTTTATGATTCCTATTGTAAAAGGAATGAATATTGTACACTATGTATACTTTGATATTAATGAGAAGACTTCCTAAGGGAGATTAATATCATCTTACATGGTATCAAAAGCCTAACACAAAACTCTAGAAATTTTGTGAGCAGCCGCCGCCAACCCCCCCTCTCGGGCAGTTCCACCGCGGCACCACCTCTTCTGCTCTCAAAATTCTTGGTTTTTCTTCTTCTTTCCTCTCTTCTCTAAAAGGATACTCAGGATTCCTCCAATACCTCTGACGCTTCTACCTCCACAAATCCCACCACCACATCGTCATCCTATTTTCATCCCGCCCTAACTGTTACCAACATCAAGAATTATATTCCCATTCTTCTTGATCAAGAAAATAGTCAGTATTCTCCTTGGGTTGAACTGTTTCGTAATCACGTATGTCTCTATAACGTGCTTGACCACATCGAAGACACTATTCCGCGCCCTCCGGAGGTTGATGAGTCTACTTGGCGTCTTCTAGATGCCGGCGTCAAACAGTAGATTTATGGTAGTATTTCTCAGGATCCTTTTCTTACTATCATGAAATCTGGTGCCACAACCCGTGATTTATGGAACCGTTTGGAGGAAATCTTTCAAGATAACAAGCACACTCGTGCGGTGTATTTGGAGGAACAATTTAACAATACACGCCTTGAAAATTTCTTCAAAATGACTGAATACTGCAGACAATTAAAACTACTGGCGGATCAACTCTCCAATGTCGACACGCCTGTCTCAGACACTAAGATGGTGTTGCAATTGATTGCAGGTCTTCCCAAAGGCGACTATGATATGTTAGCCACCATGATTCAACATGCAAATCCACTTCCCAGTTTTAACAAAGCTCGCTCGCAGTTGTTGCTCGAAGAGACTCGACGTGCTAAGCAGGATGAGCACAATCAGAAGACGTTAGCTGTCGAAACGCGCCCTCAAGATCCTACGTCGCCAGAAACTCTCAATCGCAGCAGGGACGCAGTGGAAAGGGTGGCAAGGGTCGTGACATATGAGGTTGTGGTCGTGGAAAGGGTCGCGGACAGCAGAACCAGCAGCAACAACAACAGGGCCCGCAAAATTAGTTCAGCGCCGCGGTGCCCCAAAAATACCCGTATAGCGCCACAGTTCCAGTACCAACAACCCTTCCACCAGTTCTCCCACCAATATGTGTTGGGCCCTGCTCCAGCCCCTCAGCAAGTTTAGTACCAACAACAATCCTACTTCACGACCGCGCCCAACCGCTCTTGTCCAAAGATGACACCCATCGAGTTAGGTCAGCCTTCGAGCCTCGACATGCAATACCGACAACAACTGGTACATGGACTCCGGAGCCACTTCTCACCTCACCCGGACTGCAGGTAATATTCCCAAACTGTTTGGTTTAAAATATCCTCAATTTGTGACAGTTGGTAGTGGTCACCGCATTCTAGTAAAGGGTTTTGGTACATCATATACACCACCTCCTAATCCATTCCCACTTCAAAATACCCTATATTCCCCACATGTAATTAAGAATCTAATCTCTATCCGCAAATTCACTTGTAATAATTCTGTCTCTGTTGATTTTGACCATTTTGGTTTCACTGTAAAGGATCTTCATACGGGGACACCTCTTACGAGATGCAATAGCACGGGATATCTATATCCATTCACTCTCACCTCCGCTGCCAGATATACCTCTCCCGTCTCTCTAGCGGTTATTTCTTCTTTAACATGACATAATAGGCTTGGTCATCCACGAGCTCCAATTTTTAGTTTTCTTAGAGGCAATAATTTCATTACTTGTAATGGGAAGCTTGCCCAAAACTGCGTTTCTTGTTCTTTAGGCAAACATACTCGTCTTCCATTTAAATCATCTACTATTGTTACTTTTGTACCTTTTGATATTATACATGCCGATTTATGGACATCACATGTTGCTAGTTCTCTCGGTCATAAATACTATCTTATCTTACTAGATAATTTTTCTCACTTTGTTTGGTTCTATCATCACAAATTTAAATCAGAAGTGTTTGTCAAATTTCTTGAGTTTCATAAATTCATTCAAACACAGTTTGAAAAAGACATAAAATCTTTCAGTGCGATAATGGTCGTGAATTCAATAACTCTATGTTTCAATTTTTGTACCAATAATGACATGTTATTTCGCTTCTCCGCCCCACACCTCCTCAAAAACGCAGAGTTCGAAAGAATCATCTGCACTATTAACAATATGATTCACACTCTTTTGATTCATGCCTCCCTACCTCCATCTTTCTGGGTCTATGCTGCTAAAATGTCAGAATACGTTCTAAATATTCTCCCAACTAGCACCCTCCACAGTATGACCCCTACCGATGGCGTCACCTCCTCCTTCTCCATTTCTGTTACACCCCGTAATTCCAGGACATGTCTAAGAGAATGTACGTTAAGAACCAGGACTTAAAAATTGGAACGAAAGTAAGAGTTGTTATTTCTAAGGGAAAAATCTTCCGAACCTCGGGAAGGAAAAATGTTTGTCGGTAAGAATTGGGTTAACGGATTTTTTGTTTGAGACTGATGGAATTTATCGAAACTATGAGATTTTATTTTCGGATTTGGACACGTAGGGCCCACCCGATAAATCTTACGTTTTTTGGGGCCCACAAGGTTTCCGATATTTTGACCAATTATGGAAATTTCGGAAAACGAAATTTTATGGACGAATGAGAGGGAGACACGTGTCACCCCCCACATGGCTTGATCGATTTTGTAGACCAAGGTTAAGTGGTCAAGTGACCAAGGTTAGTAGTCAAGTGGATGACAAACTTGAGATAATTGACTAAGTCAATGAGCCCACTTGGCTAGATATTTAATCTTCTTCATCCAAACCCCACAAGTGTTTTAATCTTGACCCTCCATTGTGTTATATATTCATCCTAGTAGCAAGACAAGCTCTCCACACTTAGAGAAAATTTCATGTTCTTGTTCTTGTCTAAGGAGCTCTCGGCTTTGTCCATATTTCAACACAAAAAATTTGCAATTGTGGATCATAATTCGCAATACTTAAACCCAAGGTTCCTAGGGGTATTATAAGGATATCTCAATAGAAAGATCCCGGGAAAACTACGTTTTCACGTTAGTCGCAAGATGAAAACCTAAGTTGTTTTCATAGTTTTGATTGGAAAGTGAAGGAAAGTTGTTTGTGAACTTCTAAGGGCTTCAAATAGCGGATTGGAGCGTGAAGGAAATGAGCTAAGATTTCTAAGGAGCGACTTTGAATCTTGGAGTTATAAGGGCTTATCAAGGTAACAATCTTGTCGTTTTAATGATTGAAGATTTCTTATTGTTGTAGTTATGGATATAAACAAGCATGAGATATATATAATGAAGATTGATAAGTGTTATGGATATTGGAACCACTAATCCGAAACTAGCATGTTTAGCCTTTGAGATTGAAATTCAATTTGGTTATTAGTTTAGTCGTCGCATGTTATATAAAGAAGGAATTATAGTTGTTAAAGTTGTTTACGACTAAGAATGAGAGTTAAGTGTGACGAGGGGTCGGGTTGTGGACCCATTTCGGGTCAACCGGTAGCATGGAATGAAGTGGTGCCAGTTGGAAATGGTCCCGCTATGTGATAAGGTCACGAGGATGCGAGGCCCAAGTCTAGTTAATCGTTGTACGAGTTCGTGGACGCGTTCCACCAGAACCAGGCCGGGAGGGCCGAGAAGAGCCTTAACGGAAATTCAAGCAGCATAATGGCCAAGTTGGATAGTAACTCCAAGGATTGGAGAACAGAAACAATATTTGAAAGTTTGTACGTGTACTCAAATAAGTTTGGAAGTACGAGAAAAGTATGACAAGTAATAAAAGGAAGGAACAAGAGTTAAAAGAACTAAAATGGTTATAGTTATGAGTACTAAATGTGCGTAGAGAGAATCTTTTTTAGGCCATGAGTGGAGGTTAATTGTGATGATACACACGCCTTGGGTTCAGTGATATTGTACATAGGTGCTCGTGATTGAGATGCTACTAGTATTAGAGTTTACACCGGTTGGTAAACTAAGTTAGGCAGATTATAGGATCATGCCCCATCTAGTAATTTGATTAAGTGAGACAGAGAAGGGAAGTAGCGAGGGGAAAACATCAGTTAGCTGAGTGGGATTCCGACTGAAGGGTTCAGATAGTGTTAGTCCCATGACTTAGAATACGACATGGCCATCCCCTAATTATGAGAAAAAGAAAGGAACCTCTAAAGATCCCGTTTTGAAGACTGTAACCTTCGAGTTTTGGGAGAAGGGACCGCAGATGGAAGGTCCATTGCTATGTATACATATGATATATGGTGGCCATATGTGGCATCGTTGGTCTTGTGGAGTATTGAGTTACAGGCATAGTAAGGAGACTATGCCAGAGTTTGTATAGCTTGAAAACCGACTAAGAACATTCGGGGACGAATGTTTCTAAGGGGGGGGGGGGGGGGAGAATTTTACACCCCATAATTCCATGACATGTCTAAGAGAATGTACGTAAAGAATCAGGACTTAAAAATTGGAACGAAAGTAACAGTTGTTATTTCTAAGGGAAAAATCTTCCGAACCTCGGGAAGGAAAAATGTTTGTCGGTAAGAATTGGGTTCTCGGAATTTTTATTTGAGACTGATTGAATTTATCGGAACTATGGGATTTTATTTTCGGATTTGGACACGTAGGGTCCACCCGAGAAATCTTACGTTTTGTGGGGCCCACAAGGTTTCCGATATTTTGACCAATTATGAAAATTTCAGAAAATGAAATTTTATAGACGAATGGGAGGGCGACATGTGTCACCCCCACATGGCTTGATCGATTTTGTGGACCAAGGTTAAGTGGTCAAGTGACCAAGGTTAATTGGTCAAGTGGATAACAAACTTGAGATAATTGACTAAGTCAATGAGCCCACTTGGCTAGATATTTAATCTTCTTCATCCAAACCCCACAAGTGTTTTAATCTTGACCCTCCATTGTGTTATATATTCATCCTAGTAGCAATACAAGCTCTCCACACTTAGAGAAAATTTCATGTTCTTGTTCTTGTCTAAGGAGCTCTCGGCTTTGTCCATATTTCCACAAAAAAATTGCAATTGTGGATCATAATTCACAATACTTAAACCCAAGGTTACTAGGGGTATTATAAGGATATCTCAATAGAAATATCCCGGAAAAACTACGTTTTCACGTTAGTCGCAAGATGAAAACCTAAGTTGTTTTCATAGTTTTGATTGGAAAGTGAAGGGAAGTTGTTTGTGAACTTCTAAGGGCTTCAAATAGCGGATTGGAGAGTGAAGGAAATGAGCTAAGATTTTTAAGGAGCGACTTTGAATCTTGGAGTTATAAGGGCTTATCAAGGTAACAATCTTGTCGTTTTAATGATTGAAGATTTCTTATTATTGTAGTTATGGATATAAACAAGCATGAGATATATATAATGAAGATTGATAAATGTTATGGATATTGGACCCACTAATCCGAAACTAGCATGTTTAGCCTTTGAGATTGAAATTTAATTTGGTTATTAGTTTAGTCGTCGCATGTTATATAAAGAAGAAATTATAGTTGTTAAAGTTGTTTACGACTATATAACATGTTAGACTTAACAACTTGGATTGAAAAAGAATTAGGAAGGACTTAGGATTTGGTTATTATGGTGGCCGAATGCCCTTATAAATGTTGGACTGTTTTATATGAATTATGGGGCAGAATTTTACACGTATTGTAAGGCGTGTAATCTCCTTTGATTAGTAGATGTGTTGAGCCTTAAATGTGGCATATTGGTTATTGATTTCAGGCCTTGAAAAAGGTGGAAAAGTACGTAGAAACAAAGGAAGTGCTGCCCAATTTTCCGTAGAATAAGAGACCTTATACTTAGTATCATTCTACGTTAGAAACTAGAAGTTGATAGTCGTGTTGTGGTCATTATAGGTTGACAATTCTACGTGCGGCGTATTCGACTTAGCTTGTGGATTAAGCCGAAAAGGTATATGAACCATCTCCTCTTCTTCTAGCATGATTCCTTATGGTAAAGTAAGTAAATCCTACTCCTTAAATGATCTACTCCTTGATTGTACTTGGATTGCCTAATATAGAAGTTGTTCTATATACTTCTTTGATTGTACTTGGATGTCCTAATATAGAAGTTGTTCTATATACTTCCTTGATTGTACTTGGATGTCCTAATATAAAAGTTGTTCTATATACTTCCTTGATTGTACTTTGGATGTTTAAATTGGAAGTTGTTATAATCCATTCCCTTGATAAAATTTGGATTGTCAAAAGTGAAAGTGTTTTACTTGAAGTACTTAGAGTCTTAAAAAGGAAGTGGTTCCTAATATCTTGGATAGTGCCTTAGTTCCAAAACCTAAAGGTTGTTATAATGACTTTATGGGAAGTTAGTTATAACCGCTTTAGGGGAGTATAAGAGTGTAAGTCACTTAATTTGAAGAATATGTAACTTGATGTTGCAAGGCTAGGCTTTGGGATTTTATGAAAAAAAAAGTAAAGAACGTGCGGCGGACGTGCGGCGGACGTACGCAGTACTTTGGCTTGTTTAAATGAGAATTATTCTATTTGTGCCTTGATAGTACTTTGGCTTGTTTAAATGAGAATTATTCTATTTGTGCCTTGATAGTACTTTGGCTTGCTTAAATGAGAATTTCTCTTGGTTTGTGTAAAAAGAAAAGGCATGGTATTGTCTTGGTTTGTGAAAAAAAGGAAGGCATGGTAATTGCATTGGTTTGTGAAAAAGGTGTGACACCCTATTTTCGACCGGAGTCGGAAACGGGATTACTGCTACGCATGGTTGGATTCCTAAAATGCAATTTAAAGAGGAGTCGCCACCTAATTATTATAGTGAATTAGGACACTAAAATGTAGCATAAAATACTACAAATGACTTCCATTTAATGGTCTGCGAAACTATGTGAGATTCTAGGTAAGGGTTCTTTATTATCCTAAAGGGAAGGGGTTAGGCACCCTAAAGGATCCGCTAACTTACGGTTGTCCGTTCAAACTTAGGTTAATATTATTGTGCTAACATGCAATTTACAATTCTAAAGGGTATTCTAATTATTAAACTAATCAAAAGATATTTAAACTAGGCATGCAAATATTTAAAATAAATATATATTTAACAAGATAGTAATAAAAGTAAACAATCTAAAAAAATGTAATGAAGAGAAATAAGCGACGTTTCGCTGTTATGTCAGTGTATTCGAATGATTTGGCTTAAAGCGCTCCGGTACTGCAAAAGACACTTAGTAAGAGTTAGTAAATAATAAATAAATTACAAAACAAACACAATGTATGCATATATATATAGATATATATATATATATGTGCTATTGTGAAAGATATATTTTTATATAGTGTGGCTCACTAGTGTTATGCCAAGGATACTAAGACATGAGAAGCCAATATCGCCACTACGCATGGCCGACTCGCCTCCCGTGAACGATACTATGCATTCTCGTCTAATCTTTTCACTTTCCTCCTCGCCCACATATTCCGTCCCGCTACCACCTGAGGCCTCGGATCGACGGATAAATCCTTCTTGGCCCCGTAGTATCAAATTCAAAATCGTGAAAATACCAAGTGTAGTAACTTGTTCAAAATCAAGAAATACCAAGTGTAGTAACTTGTTCAAAAATCAAGAATACCAAGTGTAGTAACTTGTTCAAAATCAGTTTAATACCAACAAAAATGTTAAAAACAGAGTAAGGTAACCAAAAATCAGTCCGATAATAGGCCAAAACAAGACATAATACGACCCAAAGAATCACCCAAAATCGGATTGTAAGCAATTCTAAATCGATGGGCAACAAAGGGCGAACGATGGAATAAATGATGATAGCAACGAGAATAAGCTAACATCACCGAAAACAATAAAGCTTTCACGAGTAAAACTCGCCAGATACCCAAACATGAAATCAAACCATCCGCCAACAAAAGCATAACAAGACGCAATCCATCCGACACACAACAAGAAACTACGAATTAACGGCCATCACGAGTTTGAAGAACTCCGCGATATTCAAAAATAAAGGAAATCACCCCAACAACACAAAGGCAAAACAGATCCAACGAACGCCGAAAAACCAACGCCACGGAGTTTTAAATACGACAATGTTCGACATTACCGGCGAGAGAGGCGTGAGCGCGCCGCTTCCACGCGAGGTCGCCGAGCGACGCCACCGCAGTGAGATCGTCGGTGGCGAGCGCGGGCGCGACGTCCGCGGGCGACGAGTTGCGGTGAGTCGGCGTGGTCGGTGATGGCAGCGTGGGTGCCGGGTGTTTTGAATGGAGGTTCGCGAGTTTTTAGAACTCCGCGAACGCGCGAACGGCGGCGACGGCGCGGCGCGGCGGCGAGGAGAGGCGCCCTTTTTTTTTTTCTTTTGTTGAAAGTGGAGAAATGGGCGATGCCCTTATCTTTTTCTTGAACGTGGGCTTTGCCTTCAGACGTTGGTCGCCCTGCTTTTGTTCTGGGTCCTCACGCCTCCTCTTTTAATAAAAGGGGGGGTAAGGTGTTTAGGGGGGAATGAAAAGTGGTTTGAAATTTAAAAATGGGGGGGAAATAAAAGGGTGTTTGGAATTTAAAATGGGGGGAAATAAAAGGGGGGTGTTTGGATGATATAAAAATGGTGTTGGATTGGAATGATTTGGATTGAATTCCGTACTGGACTGATTTTGACAAAAATGTAAAGCGGGTTAATTAATTAAAAGAAAAATTAATTAATAAGATGCAAAATTATAAAAAATGTAGATGCCGATGCAATAATAATAAAAATACGATATTTAACAAACGTTTAATGTCTAATTAAAAAATAAAGACGGATGTTAATTAATTATTTAAAGAAACGCAAATATTATTAAAACAAACGATGGTGTAGTAATAATAGAAACATAACATAACGCTTAATTTTAAAATATAAAGATAAAAATGCAAAAAATGATGATTAAAATGCAGTGTCCTAAAGCACATGAAATTGCGACAAATATGCGAAAACGGGTCAAAATTGATCACAATGACGTCCTCTTTGTACGAGATGATGGAAGAGTCTTGGACAAAGATGTTGACCGTAGCCAATTTTGTCCTGCTTTAAAACTAGAACTTAAAAGTGGGACGATGCGGACCCAAAATTGTCCAGTGTCAAATTATGATAACACCGATCGTTGTGATGCGAAAATAAAAGCAAAGCGACCGATTTAAAAATGTCGATGTCGAATCATGATGACACCGGAAGCCGTAATGCTAGAAAATAGAAGTAAAGTCGACGCAAATTTAAAAATGTCCGGTTGTCGAATCATGATGACACCGGGTCAGAATGCTAGAAAATAAAAGTAAAGTCGACGAATTTAAAAATGTCGATGTCGAATCATGATGACACTGGGCTGCTGTAATGCTAGAAAATAAAAGTAAAGCTGACGCAGAATTTAAAAAAAATGTCCCAGTGTCGAATCATAATGACACTGGGCTGCTGTAATGCTAGAAAATAAAAGTAAAGCTGACGCAGAATTTAAAAAATGTCTCAGTGTCGAATCACGATGACGTTGGATTGTTGCGATGCTAAAGTAAAAAGTAAAGCTGATGTAGATGTTCGTCGTTGCATGGACGAAATGTTGATGAAGCCGTTGCATAGGCTTTGATGAGATGACGTCGTTGCATAGACGTGATGCAGATGTTCGTCGTTGCATGGACGAAATGCAGATGAAGCCGTTGCATAGGCTTTGATGAGATGACGTCGTTGCATGGACGTGATGCATATGTTCGTCGTTGCATGGACGAAATGCAGATGAAGCCGTTGCATAGGCTTTGATGACGGCGCCGTGCATGGACGCGACGCAGATCATCGTTGCATAGATGAACCGCTGATGAAGCCGCCAGATAGGCATAATAAAAAGAGACGTTGCATAGACGTGACGCGAAGATCATCGTTGCATAGATGAACTGTTGACTAAGCCGTTGCATAGGCATAATAACAGGGACGTCGTTGCATAGACGTGATGCAGATGTTACTCGTTGCATGGACGAAATCTTGACGGCCGTTGCATAGGCTTTGATGAGACGGCGCTTGCATGGACGGACGCGATGCAGATCATCGTTGCATAGATGAACCGTTGACGGCCGTTGCATAGGCGTAATAAGCGGACGTCGTTGCATAGACGTGATGCAGATGTTCGCCGTTGCATTGACGAAATGTCACGGCCGCATAGGCTTTGATGACGGCGCGTTGCATGGACGCGATGCAGATGTTCGCCGTTGCATGGACGAAATGCGACGGCCGTTGCATAGGCTTTGATGAGATGGCGTCGTTGCATGGACGCGACGCAGATGTTCGCCGTGCATGAACGAAATGCGAGATGAAGCCGTGCATAGGCTTTGATGACGGCGCCTGCATGGACGCGACGCAGATCATCGCCAGATAGATGATGAGATGAAGCCGTTGCATAGGCATAATAAAAAGAGACGTCGTTGCATGACGTGATGCGAAGATCATCGTTGCATAGATGAATCGTTGACGGCCGTTGCATAGGCATAATAAAAGAGACGTCGTTGCATAGACGTGATGCATGTTCGCCGTTGCATGGACGAAATCTTGACGGCCGCCAGATAGGCTTTGATGAGACGCCGTTGCATGGACGCGATGCAGATCATCGCCGCATAGATGAACCGTTGACGGCCGTTGCATAGGCGTAATAAAAGCGGACGCCGCAGATAGACGTGACGCAGATGTTCGCCGTTGCACGGACGAAATGTCACGGCCGCCAGATAGGCTTTGATGACGGCGCCGTTGCATGGACGCGACGCAGATGTTCGCTGTTGCATGGACGAAATGCGATGGCCGTTGCATAGGCTTTGATGAGATGGCGTCGTTGCCTGGACGCGATGCAGATGTTCGTCGTTGCATGGACGAAATGCAGATGAAGCCGTTGCATAGGCTTTCATGACGGGGCGCCGTTGCATGGACGCCGACGCAGATCATCGCATAGATGAACCGCTGATGAAGCCAGATAGGCATAATAAAAAGAGACGTCGTTGCATAGACGTGATGCAGAGATCATCGTTGCATAGATGAACCGCTGACGGCCGCCAGATAGGCATAATAAAAGGGACGTCGTTGCATAGACGTGATGCAGAGATCATCGTTGCATAGATGAACTGTTGACGAAACCGTTGCATAGGCATAATAAAAGGGACGTCGTTGCATAGACGTGATGCAGAGATCATCGTTGCATATATGAACTGTTGACGAAGCCGTTGCATAGGCATAATAAAAGGGGCGTCGCTTTCGAACTTAATAAGATGAACGTCGTTGTGCGGATGTAATAAAGTGATTTCGACCTGGTGTGTCAGGCTACTATGATGAAGTTACCAGCATAATATAAACCGAATAAATAATTAGAGTTGTAAAAAGATTGAGAAATGAGGATGAGAACGGCCCTGTGAGCCAAATGACGCCTTGATAGACGCGTGCGATTATGGCTTTGCAGGTTGACCTGCTATGTGAAACTTCCTACAAAAATTAAAGATAGATGTAGTAATTAGTGTTATAGATATGCAAAAACGAATGAGTGAAGATAAGAATGTGGCCCTGTGAGCCGAGCTGCTATGCGAAAATCCCCTTCAACGTCGTCAAATTTCCAGCCCCTGTTATCTGTACTCAAGAGAAAATTTGTGAGATTTTGAAAAGGGCTGCTGATTTGCGCGGACTTTGTAGCTTTAACTCTGACCACTCGCACGCCCAATCTGTTCGGACCTGTAACCGTTGCCTGGCTTTAAGTATTTGACTACGAGAGCGTATTTGATAATATGCTATTAGGTACTGACTGCCTCTCCTTGCAGTGAATCCTTTAAATGTCCCAGTTTTGGCATAAGCGGATGTCGAATGGACGAGACCGAATTTGATATGGAAAACCTTTACTATCCTATCGCAGAGATTGGATGGAGTGTGCTTTATAACCGGGAGAGTAAAGGCAAAAGATTTTAAAAAGAGTTGTGCTGAGTCCGATGTGGTCACCTACGTGTCTCGCCATAGAGATCAAGTAGGTACATAGTCTAGGAGCATAGCCCCGGTTGAAGTTGGGTTCGTCGATTAGACTTCGAGTTTTTTTTTTTTTTTCAAAAATGGGACCAAAGTTGATATGGCCACCCATGCATTTTGCCAAAGGAACCAGTTTAAACCATAGTTTGCCGGTGACGGAGAATAAAGTAATTTTTAAGAGATGAAAAAATTAGGATTTTGCTTTTAAAAGGTGGGACCGAGGCCGAAATGACCGCCTACGTATCCCGCCGCGGGAATCAGGTCACACGTAGTTCCAAAGTGTGACAGAATTTGAGAAAACCGTTGTTTGAGATATGAGTTTTTCGCGTATCGTGCTAATAACGCAAGGAATAACACATTTCAAAACCAAATTAGTATAGCTCAGAATTAATACTAAGTGAATGCACAAAGTCAAGTAGCAAAATACTGTAGTAAAGTGCACATAGCTGAGAGCAACAAACATTACAATAGCAAGCAGACTATATAGATATCAAATGCGCGTTCTAGTATGTTTGGGACCTCTTTTAATGACAGAGGTGGGCCTAAACGCCAAATATGCGAGATTATGATAAATAGGTCCAAGTCGTTAAACTGCAATGTTTTGTTGAAAATGGCGACCAAAACGACGCACTTTTTCCAATTTTGGCATGACATGTTTCGGCTTGGATTTGTCTATCATTGTCACGCTACACATAGTATGATGGTTGGTCGTTGGGTTGCGAAACCCGTCGACAAGTTTTGGTATTTTCCTAATTGTGGCGTCGATACCAGGGATCAACCCACCTAAGATAAATGCATGCATGACTTAAAATAAAGGGTGGTATAGCTCTATCTTAAGTTTTCTAAGATTTTGGCCATCGACGCAAAGTTCCCGAGTGGACTACTCGGCGAGAAGGCTACGCGCCACCGGTTGGACCGGATTCTCCGTAGAAATGCCAACTCTCCTAAATTTGGGTTTTGAAAGAAATTTGCGGTGTGCAAAGCGCACTCGCGTGTAGTGTGATAGTGTTAATTTTCCGTAAGGGAGGAAATATGAGCGGAATGCCAGTTTAAGGAAAGCGGTAACAAATAGCAGTTAAGACAATATGCAAAATATTTATATGTAAAGCAGAATAATTTAGGCAAAACAATAAAAGCAAATAAGTGTAAAACATAAAGGAAGCAAATTAAGCGAAAATAAAGAAATAAAGCACAATAAATTAACCTATGTTGTTGTGGTTAAGAACCTAAAATCCCCAGTGGAGTCGCCATGCTGTGACACCCTATTTTCGACCGGAGTCGGAAACGGGATTACTGCTACGCATGGTTGGATTCCTAAAATGCAATTTAAAGAGGAGTCGCCACCTAATTATTATAGTGAATTAGAACACTAAAATGTAGCATAAAATACTACAAATGACTTCCATTTAATGGTCTGCGAAACTATGTGAGATTCTAGGTAAGGGTTCTTTATTATCCTAAAGGGAAGGGGTTAGGCACCCTAAAGGATCCGCTAACTTACGGTTGTCCGTTCAAACTTAGGTTAATATTATTGTGCTAACATGCAATTTACAATTCTAAAGGGTATTCTAATTATTAAACTAATCAAAAGATATTTAAACTAGGCATGCAAATATTTAAAATAAATATATATTTAACAAGATAGTAATAAAAGTAAACAATCTAAAAAAATGTAATGAAGAGAAATTAGCGACTTTTCCCTTTTATTTCATTTTATGCGAATGATTTGGCTTTGGGTGCGCCCGGTACTGCAAAAGACACTTAGTAAGAGTTAGTAAATAATAAATAAATTACAAAACAAACACAATGTATGCATATATATATAGATATATATATATATATGCTTATTGTGAAAGATATATTTTTATATAGTGTGGGCTCACTAGTGTTATGCCAAGGATACTAAGACATGAGAATAATATCGCCACTACATGGCCGACTCGCCTCGCGGTGAGCGATACTATGCATTCTCGTCTAATCTTTTCACTTTCCTCCTCGCCCACATATTCCGTCTCGCTTACCACGGAGGCCTCCAGATCGACGGATAAATCCTTCTTTGGCCCCGTAGTATCAAATTCAAAATCAGTAAAATACCAAGTGTAGTAACTTGTTCAAAAATCAGTAAATACCAAGTGTAGTAACTTGTTCAAAAATCAGTAAATACCAAGTGTAGTAACTTGTTCAAAATCAGTTTAATACCAACAAAAATGTTAAAAACAGTAGCAAGGTAACCAAAAACAAGTCAGATAATAGGCCAAAACAAAGACAACATGACCCAAAGAATCACCCAAAATCAATGGATTGTAAGCAATTCTCGAAATCGGCAACAAAGGCGAACGATGGAATAAATGACGGTATAGCAACGAATAAGCTAACATCACCGGAAAACAACAGCTTCACGAGTAAAACTCCCACAGATACCCAAACATGAAATCAAACCACCGCCAACAAAGCATAACAGTACGCAATCCATCCGACACGCAACAGTAAACCAGCGAAACCAACGACCGCCGGAGTTTGAAGAACTCCGGCGATATTCAAAAATAAAGGAAATCAGTCCCAACAACACAGTGCAAAACAGATCCAACAGAACGTCGAAAAACCAACGTCGCCGGAGTTTTAAATACGACAATGTTCGACGCCACCGCAGTGGTGAGATTCGTCGGTGAGCAGTGGCGGCGACGGGTGTGTGGCGACGAGTTGGTGAGGAGTTGAGGTGGGTCGGTGATGGCAGCGTGGGGGTGCTGGGTGTTTTGAATGGAGGGTTCGCCGGAGTTTTTAGAACTCCGGCGAAATGCGGCGAATGGCGGCGACGGGCGGCGGCAAGGGCGGCGAAGGGAGGAGAGGAAGGCCCTTTTTTTTTTCTTTTGTTGAAAGTGGAGAAATGGGCGGATGCCCTTATCTTTTTTGCTGAACGTGGGCTTTGCCTTCACGTTGGGTCGCTCTGCTTTTGTTCTTTGGGTCCCTTTTCGCCTCCTCTTTTTAATAAAAGGGTAAGGTGTTTAGGGGAATGAAAAATGGTTTGAAATTTAAAAATGGGGGGGAAATAAAAGGGTGTTTGGAATTTGAAATGGGGGGAAATAAAAGGGGGGTGTTTGGATGATATAAAAATGGTGTTGGATTGGAATGATTTGGATTGAATTCCGTACTGGACTGATTTTGACAAAAATGTAAAGCGGGTTAATTAATTAAAAGAAAAATTAATTAATAAGATGCAAAATTATAAAAAATGTAGATGCCGATGCAATAATAATAAAAATACGATATTTAACAAACGTTTAATGTCTAATTAAAAAATAAAGACGGATGTTAATTAATTATTTAAAGAAACGCAAATATTATTAAAACAAACGATGGTGTAGTAATAATAGAAACATAACATAACGCTTAATTTTAAAATATAAAGATAAAAATGCAAAAAATGATGATTAAAATGCAGTGTCCTAAAGCACATGAAATTGCGACAAATATGCGAAAAACGGGTCAAAATTGACTGTAAACATTGGGTTCTCGGAATTTTTATTTGAGACTGATTGAATTTATCGGAACTATGGGATTTTATTTTCGGATTTGGACACGTAGGGTCCACCCGAGAAATCTTCCGTTTTGTGGGGCCCACAAGGTTTCCGATATTTTGACCAATTATGGAAATTTCGGGAAACGAAATTTTATAGACGAATGGGAGGGCGACATGTGTCACCCCCACATGGCTTGATCAATTTTGTGGACCAAGGTTAAGTGGTCAAGTGACCAAGGTTAAGTGGTCAAGTGGATGACAAGCTTGAGATAATTGACTAAGTCAATGAGCCCACTTGACTAGTTATTTAATCTTCTTCATCCAAACACCACAAATGTTTTAATCTTGACCCTCAATTGTGTTATATATTCATCCTAGTAGCAAGACAAGCTCTCCACACTTAGAGAAAATTTCATGTTCTTGTTCTTGTCTAAGGAGCTCTCGGCTTTGTCCATATTTCCACAAAAAAAAATTGCAATTGTGTATCATAATTCACAATACTTAAACCCAAGGTTACTAGGGGTATTATAAGGATATCTCAATAGAAAGATCCCAGAAAAACTACGTTTTCACGTTAGTCGCAAGATGAAAACCTAAGTTGTTTTCATTGTTTTGATTGGAAAGTGAAGGGAAGTTGTTTGCGAACTTCTAAGGGCTTCAAATAGCGGATTGGAGCGTGAAGGAAATGAGCTAAGATTTCTAAGGAGCGACTTTGAATCTTGGAGTTATAAGGGCTTATCAAGGTAACAATCTTGTCGTTTTAATGATTGAAGATTTCTTATTATTGTAGTTATGGATATAAACAAACATGAGATATATATAATGAAGATTGATAAGTGTTATGGATATTGGACCCACTAATCCGAAACTAGCATGTTTAGCCTTTGAGATTGAAATTCAATTTGGTTATTAGTTTAGTCGTCGCATGTTATATAAAGAAGGAATTATAGTTGTTAAAGTTGTTTACGACTATATAACATGTTAGACTTAACAACTTGGATTGAAAATGAATCGGGAAGGACTTAGGATTTGGTTATTATGGTGGCCGAATTCCCTTATAAATGTTGGACTATTTTATATGAATTGTGGGGCAGAATTTTACACGTATTGTAAGGCGTGTAATCCCCTTTGATTGGTAGATGTGTTGAGCCTTAAATGTGGCATATTGGTTATTGATTTCAGGCCTTGAAAAGGTGGAAAAGTACGTAGAAACAAAGGAAGTGCTGCCCAATTTTCCGTAGAATAAGAGACCTTATACTTAGTATCATTCTACGTTAGAAACTAGAAGTTGATAGTCGTGTTGTGGTCATTATAGGTTGACAATTCTACGTGCGGCATATTCGACTTAGCTTGTGGATTAAGCCGAAAAGGTATGTGAACCATCTCCTCTTCTTCTAGCATGATTCCTTATGGTAAAGTAAGTAAATCCTACTCCTTAAATGATCTACTCCTTGATTGTACTTGGATTGCCTAATATAGAAGTTGTTCTATATACTTCCTTGATTGTACTTGGTTGTCCTAATATAGAAGTTGTTCTATATACTTCCTTGATTGTACTTGGATGTCCTAATATAGAAGTTGTTCTATATACTTCCTTGATTGTACTTTGGATGTTTAAATTGGAAGTTGTTATAATCCATTTCCTTGATAAAATTTGGATTGTCAAAAGTGAAAGTGTTTTACTTGAAGTACTTAGAGTCTTAAAAAGGAAGTGATTCCTAACCTCTTGGATAGTGCCTTAGTTCCAAAACCTAAAGGTTAATGGCTTTATGGGAAGTTAGTTATAACGGCTTTAGGGGAGTCAAAGGAGTGATTTACTTAATTGATTTAAAAGATGAGAAATGACATGATTTAAAGAGAAGTAACTTATTTTAAAGGTGTGAGTTACTTGGGATTTAAAAGTAGAAGCTACTTGATTTCGAAACCTTGCATTGAAATTTTAAAAGTATAGTTTGATTTGAAAAATGAATTTGGCTTCATTGTAGTACATAGAAGAAGTGACTAGAGTATAAAGAGTGTAAGTCACTTAATTTGAAGAATATGTAACTTGATGTTGCAAGGCTAGGACCTTGGGATTTTATGAAAAAAAGAAGTAAAGAACGTGCGGCAGACGTACGTAGTACTTTGGCTTGTTTAAATGAGAATTATTCTATTTGTGCCTTGATAGTACTTTGGCTTGCTTAAATGAGAATTTCTCTTGGTTTGTGTAAAAAGGAAAGACATGGTATTGTCTTGGTTTGTGAAAAAAAGGAAGGCATGGTAATTGCCTTGGTTTGTGAAAAAAGGAAGGTATGGTAATTGCCTTGGTTTGTGTAAAAAGGAAGGCATGATAATTGTGTTGGTTTGTGTAAAAAGGAAAGGCATGGTATTGTCTTGATTTGCTAAAATGATGGTTTATTCATTTTATAAATAAAGTCAAGAATGGTTTGCTTGCATATGGGTTGCTCATATAGACATTCGTGCAAGTGTCATATTTCCACATCTCTGCGTCCCTCCATAAATGGCCGGCAACTTGGTTCAAGAGATATCATGGAGTAGCTCCCCATGGTGTGAGTGGTACACACTCACGGCGGGTCGGATAGACTCGGGCGGGTTAAATTCCTGGAATATAAGCCATGGATTAGCTATCCGTGATGCGAGTATCGTGTACCTATGACTCATTGCGGGTCTACAAGACCTATGCGGGTGAAATAGTCACTTGCGGGTGAAATAGTCCTATGATAGGTTGCATTATAATACAAATGGTGGTTGACCCTGGCACTGGCACGACCTTCATGTTTTGAAACGGTAGTGATTTCATTAATGAAAGGGTGCAGTGTGTTTATGACTTAAAGTGGAGCAGTTAATTTCATTGTTAAAGACATAACTTAAAAGGTAAAAATGATTGCATTACTCTCATGTTTGCAAGGTTCAGTGTGCTGTTGTTTTGAGTTATCATACTTGCTTCCTGTTATATGTGGACTGTGTGATCTCCTTTACAGTACTTATTGTTTCATATACTTGGTACATTTTTCGCATCGACCCCTTTCTCCGGAATTTGCGTCATGCCGCCGGTTTAGGTACGCAGTTCGGTGATCTGCAAGTGTAGGACCCTTGCTCGGAGTTTTTGGATAGTTCCATTTCTTCATGAGCTTATCATTTTGGTATAGATCCTTCATTACAGGCTTTTGTACAGTTATGGGTACGGCGGGGCCTTGTCCCGTCATAGTTCAGTAAAACTCTTAGAGATCTGTATTCATATGTGGGATTTGACTCGTGTACAGTGTAATGATTTTGATTATGTATATTATATGGCAGCCTTGTCGGCTCTGCCCTTGCATGTTCGTTGATTGGTTTAAAAAAAAGTATTATTTAGTTCCATGGTTTACTTATGTCGTTTAGGTATAAGGGTGCCCAGGTAGGGCACCAGTCACGGGCCCGGGGTTCGGGTCATGACAATTTCCAACTAATCCCTCAGTCTTAGAGCCTCCTACTGTCCCCACTTACCATATGGAAACTCGTGCCAAGCATGGAATCTTCAAACCCAAAGTCCAATTTAACTTGTCTTCTGTCACGACCCGACCTGACGGGCCGCGACTAAACGTCTTAATGACGCCATTCTACTAACATGTCACATATAAACCAACTAATACTAAGGAAGTATGACATTCGGCAGCACAACGCCGTAACAACAACATCTGCCAGAATAGGCGAGCCGACAAGGTTGCCTTTACACAAGACTGTACCTGCCTCCTGAGGAGTCAAAACCAACCAACATAATATAATAAGCAAGCTGACAAGGCTTCCACCAAAATAATGTCACGTATACACGGGAACATCCCAACACGGAGTACAATAACATAGTTGACCAAAACAGATTCATAAGTGTTACACCCCGTAAATTCAAGAAGATAAGATAAGAACATACCAAGGAATATCAGATTTGAAAGTTGAAAGATAAGTTGACAAACATGTGTTGGACGGATTTTGAGTCTACCTTGGAGTGTTGTACCCCAGTTGTTAAGAATTTCGAAGTGTTTAAAAAGCCTAGTGTGTAGTCCGTTAAATCTAGTTCCCAACGCAACAAACCGTTCGTCGATAGGACATCGGAGTCAAAAGTTATGGAAGTTTCAAGTTTGGTGCGATCGGGCAAAACATCGGTTTGCTCAGGTACAGTGCGCGGGCGCCGGACGCGTTGTACGGCCAGGAGTTCGCAGGGTTGCAGCGGCCGCGCCGCGGACGCGCGCCGAATGCTGGAACTTTTCGAAGTGAAGCGCGAGGCGGATTTTTCTGCAGAATAAAGTAAAATCGGGGATATTTCGTTAAAAGCCTATGGGAGGGTGACAAGTGTCCTCCTCATTTTGACCAGAAAGGGGCGATTTTAGGCCAAGTCTTGGAAGACTTGGCCATTTCTTCTCAAACCCTCCCAAGAAAATCCTCTCCTCTTCTCTCTAGATTTTTGAAGAAAACCTAGCTTAGGAGAAATTGTTGGAGCGGCAAGAAGGAAAAGTGTGGGTAATCTTGTGGAAGCTGGTGACGAGTTTGTGGAAAGAAGTGGAAGAAAGGGGCTTTTGTGGGTTTCTCCAAAGGTAAAAGTTTCCCCTTCTCTTGGATATGAGTTATACTTGTTATAGTAGTTTAGAAATGAGCCTGAGGCTGTTATATTTTAGTAGTTTAGAAATGAGCCTGAGGCTGTTATATTTTAGTAGTTTAGAAATGAGCCTGAGGCTGTTATATTTTAGTAGTTTAGAAATGAGCCTGAGGCTGTTATATTTTAGTAGTTTAGAATTGAGCCTGAGGCTGTTATATTTGAATAGATTTGGATCTTTTTGTCTTGTTGAAACCGAAATGGGCATGTTAGCCTTAAGATTGTAACTTCAATTGGATTTCTAATTTGGTCGTCACATGTTGTAAAGGGGGATTGTAGTTGTTGAAGATGTCTAAGGCTAGATATCATGTTAGACCCAAGAACTTGAATTGCAAAAGAGTTGAAAGGGGTTAGTATTGGTTATATTGTTGGCCAAGAATGGCATGGAGATTATTGGTTTATTTTGTGTTGTTGTGGGGCAGAATTTTACACGTATTAGTAGGCGTGTAATCCCCTTGTATTTGCTGAATTAATTGATCCTTAAATGTGGCGTTGGTTATTGAATTTCGGCCTGGAAAAAGGTGGCATAGTAAGTAGAAATATAGGAAGTTCTGTCCAAATTTTCCGTAGAATGTAGGGACCTTGCACTTAGTTATTCTACGTTCGAAGCTAGAGATTGATAGACGTTTTATGACCCTTATAGGATTGAAGTACTACGAGTAGCATATCCTACTTAAGGGAGATAGTACTGTGGAGCATTTTGCTTATTGTCGACAATCGTCGCGAGGTATGTGATTCTTCCTATCCTCTTCAGCATGATTATTTGTGAAATATATAGTGCAGTAGATGCACGTGTGTTAAAGAAATTTGATTTCCCTTGTTGTGCCTTGACTTGATATGAAGTGTAAAGGTCTTGATTGTTGAAAGAGTAGGAAAATCTTATTCGTTAGTAATAAGTACTCAGTGGTTAAAGAATAAGCCCTCTTGGTCTCATAAGGGCTTATAGTTGTAATTGGTTGGTTTAAAAACATAAAGTGTTATAACGGCTTTATGGGAAGTTTGTTATAACAACTTTATGTAGGTAAAATGATGGTTTGTTGATTTCAAAAGATAAGAGGCTCGACGTATAATTGACCTAAGTGGTGTTGAAAAGTGTGAAACCTCATTCGTGAGAAATGAGTACTTGGTTGTTAAAAGAATAATGTTGCATAAATTTCGGAAATGGGAATAGGAATCGAACAAGCCAATGCAGCGTTAATAAAGGAAAGAAGTAATGACAATTTATCATGTTAAAACCAAGAGAAACCTCCATCCGCATAAGCTAAGATAAGACAAAATGGTATTACATTTCCTAGATCATGGTCATTTAATAAGAATTATTGAAATCAAGTTTTGATCTTCTTAAAAATTCCAAAGTAAGGAATTCGATTTCTAAAAGAAAAGAGACTTAAGAATTGGAAGTGTTTTGTTTTAAAAGAAAGGCATGGTTTTGTCTTGTATTGTTTTAAAACATAAAGTGTTATAATAGCTTTATGGGAAGTTAGTTATAACGACTTTATGGAAAATAAAGAAATGGATTCATTATTGGATTTAGAATGGTAACTTGATTTTTTGGAAATAGAGAAGTAACTTGTTTTCAAATATTGAACTCCTTGTGATGGAAAAACATAAGTGGCTTGGTTATAAAAGGTAGGAGTACCTTGATCTTAAAGGGGTTAGATACTTGGGTTTTACTGGTATACTTGACGTTGTGTTAAGAAGTGTTTAAAGTACCTTGAGTTGTGTGTAACTTGCCTATGCTTGTTGTGCAAGTGTTTGATTGTGTGCTACCGAGCCTCTCGATGGGGGGCCGGCTATCTGGTTGATTGATGGACATACTGACACGTTGGGTAGCCCACGAGTATGCTTCCACTATATCGATCCTCTTGGACATACTGACACGTTGGGTAGCCCACGGGTATGCTTCCATTAGGAGTGTTATCTTGTTATTTGTCTGGACATACTGACACGTTGGGTGGCCCACGGGTATGCTTCCACTATATCGATCCTCTTGGACATACTGACACGTTGGGTAGCCCACGGGTATGCTTCCATTAGGAGTGTTATCTTGTTATTTGTCTGGACATACTGACACGTTGGGTGGCCCACGGTTATGCTTCCACTATATCGATCCTCTTGGACATACTGACACGTTGGGTAGCCCACGGGTATGCTTCCATTAGGAGTGTTATCTTGTTATTTGTTTGGACATCTTGACACGTTGGGTGGCCACGCAGTATGCGTCCACGGTGAGTATTATCTTGTATTTGTTTGGACATACCGACACGTTGGGTAGCCGGGTATGCTTCCATAGTGAGTGTTATCTTGTTAGTTGATTGACATACCGACACGTTGGGTGGCCCACGTATCTTCCACAGGATTGTTATCTTGTTATCTCCTTTGGGCATACCAACACGTTGGATGGTCCACGGGTATGGGCCCACTAGGGCGGTTCAGGCCATGCTTATACCGAGGTGAGATGTCGGGCACGCGGCCATTGTGCGGGTTAAATTCGGGTTGTATTTGAGTGATGATTTCACGCATGAGTCCCTAACTTGACATGACCGCTATATGTTGTATCTTGTAGTTTGGTTATCATACATGTCTCCCGCTTTATATAGATTATTATGATTTCATTTACGATTTTTCGCCACATACTTGGTACTGTTGTCTTGACCTCCTTCGGGGGGCTGCGTTCATGCCGCAGGTTGAGGTACATAGCTTGCTGATCCACACTCTTAGGATCGCTGTTCGGTTCTCGGGAAGCTCCATATCTCCGGAAGCTTGTCCTGTGGTACGGTTCCCTGAAGTGGTAGACTTTTGTATATTCAGGGGCATGGCGGGGCCCTGTCCCGTCATTATAGTTTCAAAATTCTTAGATGTCTGTAGCACTGTTGTGGGCAGGTTTGTAAGGGATGTAATTGTTCAAGTTTTCATTTATGTACAAAAAGGTAACCGTTTGGGTTAGCCTGTTTTCTTATTTCACTGCTTTCTTTCATGAGTTTTTATTTCCGCCGGTTTTTCTCTGATGTTGTATCACTAGGGTGCAGGGTAAGGCACGATCACGCCCGGATAGGTCGTGACAAAAGTGGTATCGAGCGATTAATCCTCGAAAGTGTCTACAGACCGTATCTAGTAAGTCTTGATTATCGGTGTGTTGTGCACCACATCTATAATCGTGAGGCTACAGGATATTTAGGATTGGTTTCCATTCTTCTCACTCGAGATCGTGCCTTGAGCCGTGTTATAAGTTGGACTCCTCGCGTATTCTTATGTACCTACGCCTACGCAGAGCAACGAGCCCGGAGGCAAGCGGTGAGGAGTCGCGAATAGAGCCTGAGGTTACGAGGCACAGCCCTGGTCATTACACGAGATAGTACTTGACGGCGAGTTTTATGACGCCGCTAGCCCGAGTTTAGAGCGGCACGATTTCTCACGAGGCCACGATACACGAGCCTCAGTTTCCACGACCGGGAGCCGAGGATATGAGTTACAAGGAAATGGCGATTACTAGCTAGGCTTGTGGCTAGGAATGAGGATGACGACGAGCCGTGGTTCCGGCAGTACCAGTGATTCACCCTAGATTCGATAATCTGAGACTTCGGGATTTCTTGAGTTGCAGTTCGCCAGAGTTCTATGGATAGAGAGCTGAGGATGATCCTCAGGGTGTCGTGCTAGTTTGGGAGATTGTTATACTTGCGGCCGTCAGGGCCATGTGGTGGGAGGATGTCCACGTAGGGAGGATCTGAAGGATGACCACCGGCCGGGCGATTCTTGGTTCGATTGTTCGGGAGAAGGGTGTTAGTCGGATGAGGTCACCCTACCTCGTTGTGGCCATTGTAATAGACTCCATTATGGGAGTGTCGTCGCTTGCCGAACTTGTGTGCTTGCGGCCAACAGGGCCATTTGGTGAGAGTTTGTTCGACCAGAGGTAGCACAGATGTAGAGACTCAGCCTTCGGGATCGGTGGCTGGTTCATCGCCTTATTTAGCTAGGCGCCCTGCAGGGCAGGATTATGATTAGAGCGACAAAGGGAAAGTGAGGCAGTAGTTGCGGAGATATCTTTAGCCCTTAAAAGACTTGTTTATCTGGTTATGGTAGATACATGCGGAGTGCCATGTTCGGATAGCTTTGTGTAAAAAAAAAAAAGTGATTTAGAAGCATGGGTAGTTGAAAATGGGTAAGTCTGGAGACGAGACAAGTGTGAGCTTTAGGATTTATAACAGTTAGAACCTCGGATGCAAGGCCGTCTTGAGTGGAAGATTTTACGGTTATCTTTGTCGGAGATCCATCTAGAATGTTCCCAGTTAATGATGACCAAGTTGGAGGTAGTAACCCCGAGATATTGGAAACTGAAACAATGACAGAAATATGGTACGTATAGTAGGAAGAGTTCGAGTGTACGAGGAAAGTACGACGAGTAAGAAAAAGGCGAAGATGTGTTAAGAAGATGGAAGTGTCCTTGTTATAAAGTAAAGTTATGAAGGAAGTATCCTTTGGACCATGGGTGGAGCTATTAGTATTGTTATACGCTTTAGAGATGATTCTTCGCTGGCTTGGATGTGAGTTTTTGCGCGTACGTGGTATTATGGCCAGGTGTGGCATAATTGGTTTCGTAAGTATAGTAGTGAAAACCATACCGGCGTCTGCATTTTGGAGACTTAGAAGGAACATTCGGGATGAATGTTTCTAAGGGGGGAAGAATGTTACACCCCGTAAATTCAAGAAGATAAGATAAGAACATACCAAGGAATATCAGATTTGAAAGTTGAAAGATAAGTTGACAAACATGTGTTGGACGGATTTTGAGTCTACCTTGGAGTGTTGTACCCCAGTTGTTAAGAATTTCGAGGTGTTTAAAAAGCCTAGTGTGTAGTCCGTTAAATCTAGTTCCCAACGCAACAAACCGTTCGTCGATAGGACATCGGAGTCAAAAGTTATGGAAGTTTCAAGTTTGCGCGCAATGTGCAAAGCAAAGAGCTGTCGGTTCAGTGCAGTACGCGCGCGCCGGACGCTGGCCGCGGTTGTCCGGAGTTCGCAGGGTTGCAGCGCCGCGCGCCGAATGCGAGGCCGCGACGTCGAATCTTGGAACTTTTCGGAAGTGGAGCCTTGCGCCGAGGCGGATTTTTCACAGAATAAAGTAAAATCAGGGGATATTTCGTTAAAAGCCTATGGGAGGGTGACAAGTGTCCCTCCCCTCATTTTGACCAGGAAATGGGCCTATTTTAGGGCCAAGTCTTGGAAGACTTAGCCATTTCTTCTCAAACCCTCCCAAGAAAATCCTCTCCCTCTTCTCTCTAGATTTTTGAAGAAAACCTAGCTTAGGAGAAATTGTTGGAGCGGCGGCAAGAAGGAAAAGTGTGGGTAATCTTGTGGGAAGCGCTGGTGGACGAGTTTGACGGAAAAGAAGTGGAAGAAAGGGGCTTTTGTGGGTTTCTCCAAAGGTAAAAGTTTCCCCTTCTCTTGGATATGAGTTATACTTGTTATAGTAGTTTAGAAATGAGCCTGAGGCTGTTATATTTTAGTAGTTTAGAAATGAGCACAGTTTGTTATATTTTAGTAGTTTAGAAATGAGCACGAGGTCATTATATTTTAGTAGTTTAGAAATGAGCATGAGGCTGTTATATTTTAGTAGTTTAGAATTGAGCCTGAGGCTGTTATATTTGAATAGATTTGGATCTTGTTGTCTTGTTGAAACCGAAATGGGCATGTTAGCCTTAAGATTGTAACTTCAATTGGATTTCTAATTTGGTCGTCACATGTTGTAAAGGGGGATTGTAGTTGTTGAAGATGTCTAAGGCTAGATATCATGTTAGACCTAAGAACTTGAATTGGAAAAGAGTTGAAAGGGGTTAGTATTGGTTATATTGTTGGCCAAGAATGGCATGGAGATTATTGGTTTATTTTGTGTTGTTGTGGGGCAGAATTTTACACGTATTAGTAGGCGTGTAATCCCCTTGTATTTGCTGAATTAATTGAGCCTTAAATGTGGCGTTGGTTATTGAATTTCGGCCTGGAAAAAGGTGGCATAGTAAGTAGAAATATAGGAAGTTCTGTCCAAATTTTTCGTAGAATGTAGGGACCTTGCACTTAGTTATTCTACGTTCGAAGCTAGAGATTGATAGACGTTTTATGACCCTTATAGGATTGAAGTACTACGAGTAGCATATCCTACTTAAGGAGATAGTCTTGGAGCATTTTGCTTATTGTCGACAATCGTCGCGAGGTATGTGATTCTTCCTATCCTCTTCAGCATGATTATTTGTGAAATATATAGTGCAGTAGATGCACGTGTGTTAAAGAAATTTGATTTCCCTTGTTGTGCCTTGACTTGATATGAAGTGTAAAGGTCTTGATTGTTGAAAGAGTAGGAAAATCTCATTCGTTAGTAATAAGTACTCGGTGGTTAAAGAATAAGCCCTCTTGGTCTCATAAGGGCTTATAGTTGTAATTGGTTGGTTTAAAAACATAAAGTGTTATAACGGCTTTATGGGAAGTTTGTTATAACCACTTTATGTAGGTAAAAGGATGGTTTGTTGATTTCAAAAGATAAGAGGCTCGACGTATAATTGACCTAAGTGGTGTTGAAAAGTGTGAAACCTCATTCGTGAGAAATGAGTACTTGGTTGTTAAAAGAATAATGTTGCATAAATTTTGGAAATGGGAATAGGAATCGAACAAGCCAATGCAGCGTTAATAAAGGAAAGAAGTAATGACAATTTATCATGTTAAAACCAGTAGAAGCCTCCATCTGCATAGAAGCTAAGATAAGACAAAATGGTATTACATTTCCTAGATCATGGCTGCTCTAATAAGAATTATTGAAATCAAGTTTTGATCTTCTTAAAAATTCCAAAGTAAGGAATTCGATTTCTAAAAGAAAGAGACTTAAGAATTGGAAGTGTTTTGTTTTAAAAGAAAGGCATGGTTTTGTCTTGTATTGTTTTAAAAAATAAAGTGTTATAATAGCTTTATGGGAAGTTAGTTATAACGACTTTATGGAAAATAAAGAAATGGATTCATTATTGTATTTAGAATGGTAACTTGATTTTTTGGAAATAGAGAAGTAACTTGTTTTCAAATATTGAACTCCTTGTGATGGAAAAACATAAATGGCTTGGTTATAAAAGGTAGGAGTACCTTGATCTTAAAGGGGTTAGATACTTGGGTTTTACTGGTATACTTGACGTTGTGTTAAGAAGTGTTTAAAGTACCTTGAGTTGTGTGTAACTTGCCTATGCTTGTTGTGCAAGTGTTTGATTGTATGCTACCGAGCCTCTCGATGGAGGGCCGGCTATCTGGTTGATTGATGGACATACTGACACGTTGGGTAGCCCACGGGTATGCTTCCACTATATCGATCCTCTTGACGCGTCTTGACACGTTGGGTAGCCCACGGGTATGCATCCATTAGGAGTGTTATCTTGTTATTTATGCGACATACCGACACGCGTTGGGTGGCCCGGGTATGCTTCCACTATATCGATCCTCTTGGACATCGACACGTTGGGTAGCCAGCGGGTATGCTTCCATTGGAGTGTTATCTTGTTATTTATGCGACATACTGACACGTTGGGTGGCCCACGGGTATGCTTCCACTATATCGATCCTCTTGGACATACTGACACGTTGGGTAGCCCACGAGTATGCTTCCATATTGAGTGTTATATTTTTATTTGTTTGTACATAACGACACGTTGGTGCCCACGAGTATGCGTCCACGCGAGTATTATCTTGTATTTGTTTGGACATCTCGACACGTTGGGTAGCCGGGTATGCTTCCATAGTGAGTGTTATCTTGTTAGTTGATTGGACATACCGACACGTTGGGCCCGGGTATGCCTTCCGGGATTGTTATATTGTTATCTCCTTTGTGAATACCGACACGTTGGATTGTGCACGGGTTTGAGCCCACTAGGACGGTTCCAGGGCCATGCTTATACCGAGGTGAGATGTCGGGGCATGCGGCCATTGTGCGGGTTAAATTCCCGGGTTGTATTTGAGTGATGATTTCACGGGCATGAGTCCCTAACTTGACATGACTGCTTATATGTTGTGTACTGTAGTTTGGTTATCATACATGTCTCCCGCTTTATAGACTATTATGATTTCATTTACTGATTTTTCGCCACATACTGCAACTGTTATCGACCTCCTTCGGCCGCGTCACGCAGCAGTTGAGGTACATAGCTGGCGATCCACACTCTTAGGATCGCTGTTCGGTTCTCGGGAAGCTCCATATCTCGGAAGCTTGTCACGTGGTGCGTTCCTGAAGTGGTAGACTTTTGTATATTCGGGCATGGCGGGCCCCGTCCCGTCATTATGGTTTCAAAATTCTTAGAGGTTTGTAGCCTTTGTTGTGGCGGATGTAAGATATGCTCAAGTTTTCATTTATGTACAAAAATGTAACTGTTTGAGTTAGCCTGTTTTCTTATTTCACTGCTTTCTTTCATGAGTTTTTATTTCCGCTGGTTTTTCTCTGATGTTGTATCACTAGGGTGCCCGGGGTAAGGCACCAGTCACGGGCCCGGGATCGGGTCGTGACAATAAGCCTACATACGTATGACCCACAACTGTCTACATACCTCTATACGAAGGATAACATCATGTGACGGGATATGGCCCCGTCATGCCCCTAAATATATACATGAGATCAAAAAGAGGTTTTGTACCAAAAAGGACAAAGCTCTGGATCAAAGGAGCTTTCCAACCAGCTGAGTAGGAGTCCTAAGCCTGAGGGTCACCAACCTGAGAACCTGTACCTGGGGCATGAACGCAGCCCCCCGAGGAAAGAGGGTCAGTACGAAATAATGTACTGAGTATGAAAAATATGAAATACTGAAAATGAGATCATAACTGTGCCATGTGAAATAAAGAATCATATCAGTAATCCTGAATGCTTACCCATAGAGTCACCATGTCCATATATATGTATATATATATATATGTATAACATGTATCGGCCCTCTAATGAGGGACTCGATGGAATTATCAATGTAACATGTCTCGGCCCTGTAGTGAGGGACTCGATAAAATTATCAACATAACATGTCTCGGCCCTGTAGCGAGGGACTCGATAAAATTATCAACATAACATGTCTCGGCCCTGTAGCGAGGGACTCGATAAAATAAAGTTATTATAATAAACTCTTTACTGAAGATCATAGACATTTCTCATGACTAATATCTTTAGAAAATAGACTGGGTAGAAACTATGTACGTCCGCCGTACTTTTATAAAAATCATGCCAAAAAAAAGAAGGAAGTGTTTCACATACCTCTTAGGCGAACTAATCAACTCAATACTAAGATACGCCTCGTCTAGTAAAATTAGTTCCAAAATCGGCTACAACACACAACAATCACATGCATTAACTTAAATTCCAAATTCCTCCTTAACATGAACTCATCTCTTGAATCACAACAACACACAATTCCAATTACTCAATGAAAAGAACAAATTTACCTTAAAAATGAAACCCAAAAATAACTGCTCACTGCTTCGGTTTTTAGCCCCAATTTTTCACCTTTTCAACTCCAAATTGACATGCATATGTTCTAAAATGTTAACCCATCATTCTTACACGTTTTTCTTCCCAAAATTTTGTCCAAAATCTGAAGAATTCGAACTAAAATTAATGACTAGACAGAAAAACCCATCGTTTGGGTTCCAAATTATACTTCTAATTTGTAGATGAGCAATGTAATATAGAAAGAGGTATTAAACTTCAATTTTTGTCTAGAAATGTGGGGGGGGGGGGGGGGGGGGCAGCTGGTTTGGGGGGGAGAGAAGAGAGGGAGATGAAGAGTGTTGTTTCTTGAAAATGAAATGGAATTGAGAGAATGAAAGGTTTATTAAGTTAACCCAAAATCTGAAATTGTAAAATAACACTTTGGTCCCTTAATATTACACTTTGGTCCCTAATTGTATAATTAACTTAGTCCCCCAAGTATTAATTAAAGCTTAGGTTCCACTTCTTTTAATCTTAACTCCCGTTTCCTTTAATTTCCGTTTCCTTTAATTCCCGGGAATTTCATAAGGTCTCGTATTCTTCATGTCGTAATTCTTATAATATGTTACTGATCCATAACGGGAATATACAACAATCATTTTCAATTCCCTTGTCACACATTTTTTTCCCGGAATCACCTTCTTAAGTATTTAATTTCCTTAATGACGCTCTTAATTATCGTCTTAAACTTACGAGGTGTAACATCCTTCCCCTCTTAGAAACATTCGTCCTCGAATGTTCATAATAAGTCTTATGCTAGAAAAATTTCGGCAGAGTCTCCTTTATAACTATGCCTATCCACCATATTCAGCAAACCAACAGATGTCACACAGGGCCACAATATACATCAGAAGGATATGATCTTTATCCTAACAAATCTCATGCACTTGACACAGTAAACTTACTAGAACTTGTCATTATCCACCAAGTATTATCTACATGGTATATATCAAGTATGTAGTGACATGTGAGACAATGTCATCTGGTAGGTACTACCCTAGCCTTGAAAATCCCATCAATCCTCACGTAGCAGTTCTTTGACATCTTCCACTCTTTCTTCAATAAGAAACTCTGATAGTAGTGCATAGTGTAATGTTTCCAATTTGGTACGATTATCAATTCAAACCACTATTTGTTTCCCACCATATTCCTTGTTTAATGTTATCCCTTACCTCAAGAATCATTTTCAAGACCTGAGAGCCATCTTTCTATTGTACATATTGAGGGTAATGCTTCTTAGAGTACCTATTCCCTAGAAAATTAGCTCATAGAGAGTTGGTGGTTCTAAATCTCCACCATAGCTTTTCACACAATGCCTTGATATATCAAAATGTGATCTGAACCTCAATCCACTATCATCCTTAGACAAGTACATTGTTAACCATGTAAACCAATGCCTAGCCTTAACATCATCCTTACTATACACCTTTAGAACATCACAAACATTTGACATATCTCCTTGATCACATATTTTGCAATTCACCAATTTATAACCAAATAAGGAGTTGAATTGAATTACATGGAGGCACAGGAAACAAGTGAGGATAACACAGGCCCTCAACATATCCTCTAGTGTCTGAATAGTACGTCGAGGATGGAATGTTGTGCTAGGACTCACCTGCATCCCTAATCCCTCCTGGAACGATCTTCAAAAGTTTCCTTACTCCATAATAATAGGGCAGTCTTGACATTCTTCAGTTTGGTCTAAAAGAAACGAAACCACCTTAATCAACATCAGTGTGCCAATTTTGATTTAGCGCCTAAAAGAATGCTCTATATTCTGTCCAAAACTTGAGGAATCTAAATGGTTTACTCACATACATAGATTTATCACCATAAATTAACAACTAAGGGGCATGATATAAACTTGTTCTTATTACATTTTCCATCCCCATTTGTCTAAACCAATCTAAAAATAAATGTTTGTCAACATTCTATCGAACCTCTTAAAAATGCAGTCATTATCAGCTCTTTTATTCCACCATTTAAAATGACTCCCTTTAAATTCAATTTCTAACAATTCACACGAGTTAGTACAAAATGCAAAAATCCTCATACTCTGCAGGATATATAGGAAGATCGCCTATTGTTTCCTTTTTATTTATAATAACATTGAAATCCCCTCCAACAAGTCAATGATCCCTCATATCGTCAACAATACAGTATAAACTATCCCATAGAGCAACATTTCCAATGCATCACTCTTTGCATAAACCATAGTATATCTACTTAATTCATGTAACTCTTTCACCCTTGAGCCTTTAAGTTTGTCATGTTGATCACCCCTTATATTATCCCAGATTAAGTTTCTCTGCTGATCAATATTTATGATAGACATATCTGCTTCCACTGCAATATTCTGCTCCACATTGGACATCATTATCCCATCTTCTTTTAATATTAATGCGTTACTATTATTAGAGTTTGTTACCACTGGTACACATCTCTTGACTCTTGTCAATATTCCGCTCCTCATTAACTTTTGCTGATACAAAAGCTCCTTCAACATGTTCTTTAGTAGTAAGAGTTGATTTTGATTCCTTCATCAATTGTGGGTCCTCGACGAGTTGTTTTACTCCTACCACCTTACCATTGTCGTCTTCCTTATTCGATTCATTACCATATTCTTCCCCAGTATCTCTTTGTTCCTCCTTATTATCATTATTACCGTCGGTCTCCTCAAGTGACATTTGTTTTATCCTCTTGTTGGACTTACTAACTCAGTTGTGTCTTTGGCTGCATCAACATTTGTCACATTGGCTACCTCACTCTGAATATCTATTATCACTTCGTTGAATTCATCTATATCTTGTACCTCTCTTATCTGTTTTACACCCTTCTATTATTGTCTGTAGAAACTCAGAATCCAACCTTTACCTATTAAAGTACCTGAACTTGCACTGAGTCTTTATGCCTACTTCCCACCTAATTAACCCAAGAGAATGTTCATATAGGCCTAGTTTTATGAAAGGCACTTTAGAAGCATGTATATCTTCAACCCATTTCTAAGTAGTAAATACTGCTATAAACCCTTTTTAGTACACTACCATGTATAGTATGCCCCTGATAATCTTACTTTTGTCAAATTACATTCTACTATATACTGTTTAAAACCCCTTATCCCAGTCATAGTAGTATAACACTTTACTCTTTCATTTCTCCTTAATACCCAGTTGAAATCACTCATTATTGCTTATGGACTTTGTACCTTGCCATGTAACCTTCCAATATCTATCTATAGTTCCCTTTTAAGAGCCACATCATTAAACGCATACACCAAGGTCATATGGAAACTTTTCTTAGTACCCCTATGTGTTATCCCTCAGTGTATCAATTATTCTGTACCGTTCAATATATACCTCATAGAGATGAGGCTTCCACAATAACCATATTTCCTCCATTTCGATGCTCAGTAAGATTAGTACTAAAAGATCACCCGCTACACAAGTTAAGAGAGGTATTATGATCTTCTTCCCTTTTTAACCTTTGGTTTCAAGAGATCAAATAGCCCAATCTTAGCATTCTGCGTGAACTAATGCATTGAAACTATGCACGAATACATACCTTGGTTACCAATCCTTCAAATAACCATTTAACTGAAAATATGCACTCCAGAGGTTCGCTGCTCGTCTGAACACTACTCCTTACGATATTTTAAATGTTGGACACAACTATACACCAATAGGAAGCTCATCATTCTCATGTTCTAAGCCATATGCAAAACAACTCAAATAATCCCTATGTACCGTACTTCCCAGAACTCGGTCTAAACATAACAAGACACTTTCATTTATTTATATTAATCTTATTATTCAAGAAGTAATAGCCATTCTTATTCTTACATGGGAACAATATTCTTTTGCAGTTTCCTGCTTCAGATGATTCTTTCAACTCAGATTATATTTCGATTCTACTAGCAACAAGAGGGAATATATACGATAGGGTGGGATATGGATCTATCAATGTATATACGTCTCGAAAAGATAAAAAATATACCTGTAACCCCATTCGATGATGCCTCTTGATCCTGCCCTGTGGGGCGCATAACCATAGGAGATGATGAACCAGCCACCGATCCAGCAGGCCGAGCCACACCACTTGTATCCCTCCTAAAAGGACACTCTCTCATCACATGGCCTTGACGGCCGCAATAATAACAAACATCTGTACCAAAACGACATTTCCTAGAATGATGCCTACCACACTGAGAGCACTGAGGCCAAAGTGGCCTCGACTGACTAGAACCCATGTTCCTCTGAAAACCTGAAGCCCTGGAGCTCTGACCGGCTCCCGAATAACTTGTGCGGTCCAATCTCCCATCTGTGAACTGTGGGGGTGCCTTCTGTGTAGGTTGGGACGAATATCTAACCTGTTGCTGAGGCTGCTCGCCCAGAAACTCACCGGAATAACCAGGTCCTAGCCTCTTACTGTTGGTTCTGCGCGGGACCTCTACCACTGTACCCATGCCTCTGACCGCGATAAACTTCGGGCGAAGTCGCACCGCCACTAGCCTAGTCAGCAACTGAATCGCGTCTCCTATGGCTCTATCCACCGGCCCTGTATGAGGAGCTGGAGCCTCAGGTACCGAGGTCTCGGAATCGTGATATCGCCGAATCTGGAGCCCTCGAGGTGGCGGCGAGCGAGCTCATCGATCGTAGTCCGATCTCAGGCATAGGCGTCTGAGACCCGGTAACTCTCTGAATCCAACTAGTATCCCTCGCTGTAGATTTGCCATTCTGGGCCGCTGTCGCTCTCTTCGGAGGCATAGTTGTGAACATAATAAGTCATCAGAAAGGGATTATCCTAATAACACAACTTTATTGCACGATCTAAGAGATGAAAGAATAGAAATCAATCCTAAATGCCCGGCAGCCTCCTGCGTATAAGTATGGTGCACAATATACCCATACGCAAGACTGTACTAGACACGGTCTGTAGACATTTCGAGGACTAACTGCTCTGATACCACTTTTGTCACGACCCGACCTAACGGGCCGCGACTAAACGTCCTAATGACGTCATTCTACTAACCTGTCACACATAAACCAACTAATACTAAGAAAGTATGAAATCCAGCAACACAACGCCATAACAACAACGTCTATCAGAATAGGCAAACCGACAAGGCTGCCTTTACATAAGATTGTACCTGCCTCATGAGGAGTCACAACCAGCCAACATAATATAATAAGCAAGCCGACAAGGCTGCCACCAAAATAATGTCACGTATACACGGGAACATCCCAACACGGAGTACAACAACATAGCTGACCAAAACAGATTCATAAGTCTACATACGTACGACCCACAACTGTCTACAGACCTCTATACGAAGGATAACATCATGTGACGGGACAGGGCCCCGTCATGCCCCTAAATATATACATGAGATCAAAAAGAGGTTTTGTACCAAAAAGGACAAAGCTCTGGATCAAAGAAGCTTTCCAACCAGCTGAGTAGGAGTCCTAAGCCTGAGGGTCACCAACCTGAGAACATGTACTGCGGCGTGAATGCGATCCCCGAGGAGAGGGTCGATGCGAAATAATGTACTGAGTATGAAAAACATGAAATACTGAAAATGAGATCATAACTGTGCCATGTGAATTAAAGAATCATATCAGTAATCCTGAATGCTTACCCATAGAGTCACCATGTCCATATGTATGTATATATATATATATATATATGTATAACATGTCTCGGCCCTCTAGTGAGGGACTCGATGGAATTATCAATGTAACATGTCTCGACCCTGTAGTGAGGGACTCGATAAAATTATCAACATAACATGTCTCGGCCCTGTAGCGAGGGACTCGATAAAATTATCAACATAACATGTCTCGGCCCTGTAGCGAGGGACTCAATAAAATAAAGTTATTATAATAAACTCTTTACTGAAGATCATATGCATTTCTAATGACTAATATCTTTAGAAAATAGACTAGGTAGAAATTATGTACGTCCGTCGTACTTTTATAAAAATCATGCCAAAAGAAAGAAGGAAGAGTTTCACATACCTCTTAGGCGAACTAATCAACTCAATACTAAGATACGCCTCGTCTAGTACGCCAACCTATAGTAATGATAATACGTTCGTCAATTCTATGATTTCTAACGTAAGATATACCGAATAATGACTTCATATTCTACAAACATTCTGACAGCACTTCCCATGTTTATATGCATATCCACAATTTATCAACAAGCCAACAATACCAATAACCAAACACCATTCCAAGATATAATCAAATTAGGCTCAATATACTTCATATGCGCTATCATATGACCTCTTTTATCTTTATATTCATGAAGGACAACAACTTTAACAATCAAGGTGATTAGCACACCTATTTATCATGTTCATTCAATCCTTTAGTTACGTTAAAATTGTCACGACCCAACCCCGGGGCCACGACTGGTACCCTACCGGGGTACCCTGTCAAGTATATGTCAGAGAATAGCAGCGGAACATACATAACGCATAACTTAGAGAAAAAGGTGAACATCACTGGCCAGCCGATAAGGCTGCCTTCCATAAAACATACTTAAACAAAAGTATAGTAATACAACTGGTTCTTATAGCCCAAAACATATATGACCACGCACTAAAGATAACAAGCGTGGCGGACGGCCCCGCCATACCACGAATGTACAAAATACCTATAGCATCGGGGAATATCCGTACTAATAGACAAGCTTAGGAGAAATGGAGCTTCGACAGGAATAGTGATCCTAAGAACGAGGATCCTCGATCGCTTACCCCTGCGGCGATTTAACGCGGCCCAGGAAGGGGTCGACACAATATGTACCAAGTATGTAAAGTTTGGAAAATACTATAATAATGATATCATAAGTCTAAAAGTAAGTCGAGTCATGGAAGACAATAAAATACCTTTTCTCAGGCCTTACTAACAATGAGAGTGACAAATATATATATATATAATCTGCGTAAAATAGTGGCCTTAGGATCAAAACAGTGGTACCTCGTAGTATCGATAAGCACCCTACTCGCGGGACTATTTCACCCGCATAGTCCTGTGGACCCGCATGAGGTATTCCTCGCATAGGTTGTACCGCACGGGACTATTTCACCCGTAAGCCCATAAGGACTCGCGTGAGGTATTCCTCGCGTCGTGGGTAGCAAGTCCACTAAGCAGTGGTATAACGATCTTGGGGACTTCCTCGGATATACTCTTACCACAAACGGATGGTATAACGATCTTGGGATTTGTACTCGCCGGATATACTCTTACACTGGAGCAGATGGTATAACGATCTTGGGGCTTGCCCCTCAGATATACTCTTATACTGGTGCAGATGGTATATTGATCTTGGGCCTGCCCCTCAGATATACTCTTACACTGGAGAAGGTGGTATGACGATCTTGGGGCTTGCCCCTCAGACATACTCTTACCCTGGAGTAGGTGGTATAACGATCTTGGGGCTTGCCCCTCAAATATACTCTTACCCTGGCTCAAACTGTCATCATATCATAATCATAAATAAGTTAAGAAAACTTATAACTTCTTATTAGCCTTGTTCATATACCCTCTCATTTTAGTTCACTTAAGGCACTTAATCATATCTTTAATAAAAGAAAACCGGGAATTTAACTCAAGTACTACATACTTCAACTCTTTTAAAAATGACTCTTCTTTATACATAAAACTCTTGGGCAATTGATGCCTTAAACCAATTTGCCTCTTCATATACTTATCTTACTTTTGGAGTAAATCTCTTCTCATTAACCTTTTATGAAGCTAATAAACCAACTTCCCATAAAGTTGTTATATTAACTCTATACTTTAGTAAAATCATACTTTTCCCTTAACCAAGGGATTTATACATTCTTAAAACGAAACAAGTCATTATATACTCAAATAAGTAAGAATACCAAATCTTGTACGTCTACCGTACTACATAGTTTTATCTATTCATGCTCAAGAGATAGGAAAGCTTCACATACCTCTTTGGTCAATCCACTTGCTAAGTCCAAACTACCGCAAGTAATATGTCAACCTAAAATAACCATGATACATTTATTAACCTCTAATCTTAATGTAGAACAATCCAAGTCCAAGGTCACTAATTTCTATGGAAAATTGGGCAGCATTTCCTTTGTTTCTACATACTTTGCCACCTTTCACAAGGCCGAATTTATCATCCAAACGCCACATTTAAGGCTCAACAATCCAACATTTCAAAGGGGTTTACACACCCAAACTCAACAATTCACTTAACAATTCTAAGGTAGTTTTTAGGCTACAACATGCTCATAATATCTTCTTAACCAATTCCTTCACATACAAACCATAGTTCTTACATGCAATGAGTCTAAGAGCATTATTTACTACCACAAGTTCTTCCTTCTTAACATGCAACACTAAAAACTACTTCTAAATGAAGAAATGTTACCTTAAAGTTTTAGCCAAACTTATTCCAAATATTTTGCTAGCTTCCTTGCCAAGAACACCACCACAACAACACCAACAAGCTAGCCACAAGCTTCTTTCTTCCTTTTACTTTTTCAGTTTTTTCTTTAGGCTTGAATTTCTCTTGGAAACTTAGAGAAAAGTGGGAGCTTAAGCTTTAGAGAGAGAGAGAAATTGGAAGATGACCAAGTCTTCAAGACTTGGTCAATATATTGCATGCAAGAAATCAGATGGGGGAGGACACTTGTCACCCTTCCAAGGTCTTTTAAAAGAAAAATATGACTTTTCTAAGTTTTTCCGCCCAAAAATCCCGCCATGCCCGCCGCGCGCGCCACCGGCCCGCAGCCTCTCGCGAACTTTCGCGCCGCGCCTCGCTGTCCCGGCGCGCGCTGCAATCTCAGCGACCTCGGTACTTTCGGCGCGCGACCTGCATCCGCGCCGCGCCGCTTTGTCCAAACACCTTTCGTCGATCACGACCGAACTTGTAATTCTCATAACTTTCTACTCCGACGTCCTATCGACGAACGGTTGGTTGCGTTGGAATCTAGACTCAACGAACTACGCCCTAGGCCTTCGAAACACTTAGGAACTCTCAATGTATCGGGTCATAACCCGCCTCGAAGTTGACTAAAACTCGCCCGGAATAATCCGTCAACCTACCCTTTGAAAATTTTAAGTCTTACATGCTTTCGTACGCTCTCATACGTAGGGTCAGAACTACGGGGTATAACAAAAATAGTTCATGGAAGCAATCCACTCTTCTAGTAATATTGCGAATTCAAGAATATGGAATAACGCTTTTCTACCCTTTAATTTTTCCAAGACATGTATAGGTAACTACCTCAACATATATACATGTTTATAACTTATATTTTAAGCACTAAACAACCCCTAATATGTCATACCCATGCTCAATAATTTCCATAAGATTTTCGGCCATAACACACGTTAATTCCAAAACTCTTCTCTTAATTCTTAGAATTCAATTCCATATTTTAATACTTCCATATAACTAATTACCTCATATTCATCAAGGTTACTTTTCAGTTTCAGCATGCAAGGCAGCGACGAACTTATCAACACAACAATCGAATATGACAACTTCACAATTAATAAAATTAGTTTCAAAATCGGCTACAACACAATTAACTTAAATTCCAAATTTCCTCCTTAACATGAATTCATCTCTTGAATCACAACAACACGCAATTCCAATAACTCAATGAAAAGAACAATTTTACCTTAAAAATGAAACCCAAATAAAACTGCTCACTGCTTCGGTTTTTAGCCCCAATTTCTTGCCCAATTTTCACCTTTTCAACTCCAAGTTGACATGCATATGTTCTACAATGTTAACCCATCATACTTACACGTTTTTCTTCCCAAAATTTTGTCCAAAATCTGAAGAATTTCAGGCCTAAAATTCGGCAGCTGGACCCGAGAAAACCCACTGTTTTGGGTTCCAAATTTTGCTTCTAATTTGTAGATGAGCAATGTAATATAGAAAGAGGTATTAAACTTCAATTTTTGTCTAAAAATGTGGGGGTTCTCGGCTGGTTTGTGGGGGAGAGAAGAGAGAGAGATGAAGAGTGTTGTTTCTTGAAAATGAAATGGAATGGAGAGAATGAAAGGTTTATTAAGTTAACCCAAAATCTAAAATTGTAAAATAACACTTTGGTCCCTTAATATTACACTTTGATCCCTAGTTGTATAATTAACTTAGTCCCCCAAGTATTAATTAAAGCTTAGGTTCCACTTCTTTTAATCTTGACTCCCGTTTCCTTTAATTCTTGGGAATTTCATAAGGTCTCGTATTCTCCATGTCGTAATTTTTATAATATGTTACTAATTCATAGCGGGAATATACAACAATTATTTTCAATTCCCTTGTCACGCTCATTGTAACAATTTTTTTCCCGGAATCACCTCCTTAAGTATTTTAATTTCCTTAATGACGTTCTTAATTATCGCCTTAAACTTACGAGGTGTAACATCTTCGCAAACCATTTTTCCAATTCCCAATAACCCTATATTGGCCAAACAAGACCCTAATTGGAATGCGGCTATGTCTGAGGAATTCAATGTTTTAACTAAACAACACACATGAGATCTAGTACCTAGACCTGAGGGGGTGAATGTGATCCGTTGCTTGTGGTTATTTCGTCACAAATTCAGAGATAGTGGAGTTCTGAGAGATATAAGGCACGACTTGTAGCTAATGACACAAATCAGCAGGAGGGTATTGATTGTGGTGAGACATTCACCCCGGTTGTCAAACCGGCTACCATTCGCACAGTTTTGAGCATTGTCATGGGCAAACATTGGCTGATTCATCAGCTTGATGTGAAGAATACATTTATACATGGGGATTTGAGAGAAACAGTCTACATGTATCAGCCGTATGAGTTTACCCATCCAACAGTCTCTCACTATGTGTGTCGTATCCGTAAGTCAATATATGGCCTGAAACAGGGGCCCCATGCGTGTTATGATCGCTTTATCATGTATATCTTGCAGATTGTGTTTGTATGCAGCAATAGTGATACATCACTATTCATTTTTCATCAAGGTAGTAGCACTGCTTACTTATTACTTTACGTGGATGATATTGTTCTTACTGCGTCCTCCGACGGATTGAAAAATGAGATTATTGCCTTGCTAAGTTCGAATTTGCAATGACTTATTTGGGGAAGCTGATTTACTTTTTGGGGATATCAGTGACCAGGTCTGCCAATCATATGTTCTTGTGTCAGCGTAACTATGCAGAGGAGATTGTGTACAGGGCTAAGATGGCGAACTGCAAAGAGGTGCCTACTCTAGTTGATTCAAAATCTAAGCTCAGTGTCATGGATGGTGCTCCAGTCTCTGATCCTACTATGTATAGGACCCTTGTAAGTGCACTTCAGTATCTCACCTTCACCAGGTCATACATAGCTTATGTTGTTCAGCAGGTGTGTTTATTTATGCATGCCCCCATGGAGGCTCATTTCACTGCTCTTAAGCGTATCATTCGATACATTAAGGGCACTCTTGATTATGGTTTGCACCTATACTCCTTTGCACCAAACAAGTTGTTTTCATATACGGATGCAGATTGGGCAGGGTGTCCGGACACGCGACGCTCCACCCCCGGCTTTTGTGTATTTTTAGGGGATAATCTGATTTCTTACGCGGCGACACGCTACCCTATCTTGTTCGATCTTGGCCGAGAAACAGAGGCGTGCAAATGGTAGCCGAGATTTGTTAGCTCAAAATTTACTATTGGAACTTGATGTCCTTTCGTCAGCATCTATTGGTATCTTGTGATAACATCTCTGCCATCTATCTGTCTCATAATCCGGTTCAACATCAGCGAACCAAGCACATTGAGATATACCTACACTTTGTTCGTGAGAAAGTTGCGCTAGGTCATGTCAGAGTTTTACATGTTCCCTCATCCTACCAGTATGCAGATATATTTACCAAATGACTTCCCAGTCAGTTATTTCTTGACTTCCGATCCAGTCTCAGCGTCTGGCCTCCTCCCGCTCTGACTGAGGGGGTGTGTAAACGTGTGCAACATAGTGTATATAGTCAAAGTAACAATATTCCTTACCCATAATTAGAATATTTCCATATATTGTGTAAATATAATTATGGTAAGACTATGATTCCTCTTGTGAATAGGTTTATGATTCCTATTGTTAAAGGGGTGAATATTGTACACTATATATACTTTGATATTAATGAAAAGACTCAGTAAGAGAGATTAATATCATCTTATAATTTTATTATTCACAAAAAAGAAAATCAGTTTAATATACTAATGTTTTCTTATAAAATAATAACCATTGACATTTGATGCATGCAGGTTAACTTTTCCATGCAGAAAGGCAAAAGCAACGTTAGCCTGTATTAGCCAATGTCTTTTTTTAAAGAGCACTTTGCTTCTAATATACTCGAATCCAAATTTAATTGGACCCTATCTCTCCTCCATCTTTCCTTTTCCTCCAATCGGAAACACAAAGACCTCTTCTCCTCGCTCGACTGAGGATTTCTCTTTGGTCGAGCTAGGACACACAAAAATGTCCTGCGAAAAGATTGACGGTATCGCGAGGTGGTTCGGGATGAGTGTGGCGTCGGCATTCTTCGCCTCATTGGAGCGATGCGCTTGTGTCAATCTGACAACCTATGCATCTGATGATGAGGAAGATGAAGAAGAAGCTAAAGATCGGCCATTGTTTATGAACAATTTACCTTCTCATGTGGATCCTTGTCCTTCTCCCTCCGTTGTCAACCTCCCTGTTTGACTCTTCTGGTAATTTCATATGCCTGCCTTCTTCTTATTTAGCTATAGAAATTATATCTATTTGATCGGACTAAAAAAATAATATGTCTATTGAGATTAAGAGGACAACAAGGAAGCAATGATAAGTATACATTGCCAATGTATGTTGCTTGGTAGGTGATCCAGATATCCGATCGTTAATTACTCAAAGAATATAGGGAAATTTACAGCCCAATGCCTTTTGTGTGATCTAGTTTACAAAATATGACCAAAGTCCAACTGTATAAGTTTGGTATATATGTATAATATACATATAAATCACATAACCAATGTATAGGTTTTGTATATTTCGGCTGTATTGGTAAATTGGTTTAGCTGAACTGTACATATGCGTATGTTTCCCAAGAATATATTGTTAATTGTTTACAAGCATTGAGGGACATTAGGGCATTTTAATTTTGATCTCTTGGATTTCTGGAATTAGACAATCTGATTATGTGTTTGTATGTATGAATACATGCACAGATGTTATCAATTTTATGTTTCTGAATATTGAAATTAGTATCTATCCTTTTTCCCTCCTTTTACCCAATTAAGCATTCAACTATGAGTTCTATAATTGGTTGGAGCCATATATATAAATCCTGTGTGTCCAATTCACTCTACATCTTTGCTTAGATAGGCGTCTCTATGGCGTTCAAATGATTCATCACAATTGAATCTTTAAAAGGCCTTACCCCAGTTAAGAAGTTCTCTCTGGCTTGTATGTTTCAATGCCTCAAAGCTGTTTTCTATAGATCATCAAAAAAGCAATTCTACTACTGTGCCAAAGCTCGCTCTCATCTAGAGAATTAGTTTAAGTAAAATTAACAATCATCATATCGACTGGTTATCGTATGCTTTGAAAACAACTAAAAGATGTGTTGTTGGCATTTGCACAACAATGGTTTTAAAGTTCCAGATGCTAATAGAATTGTTTTCTTGGTCCTCTTCTGTCAGATAGATGGACTCTAAGGGTTCTAACGGATAGGAAAGAGAGGAAAGATATTATTTACTTCATAAACTGAAAACCTATCAGTGAATGGAGGTTTTCTTTTGTATTCTCATAGTTTTATCCTATTAATGGAGAATGTAGACGTTGAACCAAGTTAATAGCTGCTACCATTTGTATTGGTACAATGTTAACACATGTATTGCCAATGGTTGTCATGCTTATTTGTTGGACATAGGATCTATTAACAAATGGAAGGATGATTTCTTGGAAAATTAATGCAGTTGGGATGTTAGAAAATTGGCAGGGCAGGCTTGTGTTGTTCTTAGTGCCTAATCGCCCAATGCTTCCTGGGGTGTAGAAAAAGAAAAATTATTCATTATTTACTTCCAAATGTTACCTTTAGGAACTCCATTCCCAAGATTATGACATCCTAGTACATGGAGCTTGCACAATGAATTTCAAAAGAATTCAATTCACATACATTATAGCGATCGATCTGATTCCTTAGTTTAAATATAAGATCACTAGGAAATGTATTGCAGATGAACTACATCTTTTATTATTTTGTTTATCAGAGAACTTGCATTGCTTCAGGCTACAATTGCCATGGAATCCGTTTACTCTGCGTTGGACCATGATTGTAGAATCAAAGCTTGCAAAGAAGGTTACTACTGGATATTCTTGAGGGATTAAATTCAACTTTTATGGTTGGTTGGTTGGTTAGATTATGCCTGATAAGCGAGCATTTGGAAATCCTTAGTCCCAAAGTCAAGAAGCTTTTAGACGGTTGGCTTATGTTGAGTGCTTTCATGTGTGGAATCCTTATGGTTGGAATTCTAAATACCAAAGCTGAAGAAGATTAACAAATTGTTCCTTAATATAAGTGACTCACATATTTCTGTATATATGTTAAGGAAAACGGAAAACCTTCGATATGGAGCTTACAGTTGGTGAAATTCAGATATGATCTTGTCCAAATCAATCACTTAACTAGTGTTTATTTAGATTACTGTAGATAAGGTTGAGTAGGTTCTAGGAAGAGCTTGTTCAAAAAGACATTTGATTATTATCTGTCAAAGACTTGTTATAAATGCTAAATTTTCTTGATGGACAATATGACTAACATTCTTGATGCCGACATATACTGATAAACTATTAGGTGCATGACACCAACTTAAGTGGTGCTTTCCATGTTTAGAAGTTGTCTTGATTTAGCCCAAATAATATTGTGACACCAAAAAAAAAGGTCTACTAATTTCCTGATCTCATAATGTTTGCATTTGGTCATTATTTTGCAGCCCGATCACTACTGGACAACTTATCTTTTTTCCGTTTATTGTTTTCCAGAACTGGCATCACCAACTTCGTCATATTAATCCCCTGGCTTCAAACAGAGGAAATGAAAATGTAATTCCTGTAATATTTTTTTCCTTATTTTCCCTTGAAGTGTTTTGTATGAGGTGTTTGTCCGTTGGCAGTTTTGTTACAAAGTTAAACATTTAAGCACGAACAAGACACATTTCATTGTTCCTTTACCAACTTGATATTCATTACATAGTGTCTTGCTTGCTCTAGGAAAATAGCAAATGCCAATTGAAGTATGTTCTACTTCTATGGCTGTAGGTTTAATTTACTTTTTTCATATCGTCAAAGTTTACATATTTAAGCAAACATCTTCATGAACCAGAAAAGAACTCAATAGGTAACAAATTGTGCTAAATGTGTGTTTACTCCCTCCATTTTGTTGATCATCACTATCTATGCTGATTATGACTGCGGAAAAAGGAAGTTATCATTCTTAAGTATGCATTTTCAAATCGAAAGTGGGGATGAGGGAACCTAGTCACGAAGTGAAAATGCTAAGGGACACCTTTAGAATTAACGTACGTCTAATTGGTTTCATGGAGAGCAATTACACACTTTGGTAGTTCAAACTTAAAAGACAGTCCAGTTGGATAGTCTATTTCTTGTTTCTCTAGCAACTTATGGACCTTTTAAACCAGAATCTAAATATTTCGTTTGAACAAATTGAAAAAGTTATGAGAAAACATTGGACTACGGTCTAAAAAAATTTAAACGTTAAACGACAGTTTATTATTTTATCAATCTCAAGGGTTATATTTGCACAACTTGTAAATATAGAGATACAATTTAAGTGATAGCCTAAAATAGGAACATTTGCATAAAATTTCCCTACCCAATGTAATGCAACTGCAGAAATATTTGGGTTATTTACAATAATGGTCTTGAAAATAAATGAGCAAAACTTCCAAGTTTGACTCATAGTCATCAGAATTCATCAAGGAATTAACCAATCTCTCTTCAAAGACTACAATGATGATGCTTGGAAGCAAAATCGTTGAACCTCAAAACAAGGTTCAGCCGCTATTAACAATTTTGCAAGAAGAGCGCTCAGCTCTATACATATACAACTAATAACTACTGATTTTTGTACAGAAGAACTAATCAATGAAGTCACATTTGTTGTTGTGTGTTGTACCAACATTGTGATGCTACTAAATACAATTTTGGAGCTGTAAATTTGAAAATGCCGTCTATGTTAGTGTAACTATGTTACCAGCAGCCTTGCCCCTGGACCTTGATCTAAGTGGTAAGAGCGCAGCGCGTTCTATGTGATTAGGCGCACGTCAGGAGTTCAAAACCCGTCACAGACAAAAGTTTAGTATTTAAGTGAAGAAGGATTATACACCGAGTTTAGAACCGTGCACCAGAACAAAACATGTTACCAGCAGCCTCTCTGTAATGAACCTCCCCTTTTTACCAGAAAAAAGGCTGCTGTTCCAAGCAGAGGCAGAACAGAGCACCAGCCCCAAAGCATTCTTACTTTATTAGCACTGAGATCTCATGCACGTTCAGCTGCTACGACACTCCAATTCAGCAGTAAGCGGTCCCCACCTTCCTCACAATGAACCGGTGGTTACTCCTATGGACTGACTATATGGCAGACAACATTTCAATCATTCACAACAGTCAGCATGCCATAAAAGATGAAGTTCCTCACCATTTCTCCCTGAGCAAATTAGAGCCACTAGCCCCTCCTTCCCTGGTCTCATTTAGATAACAAAGGAAAGAGAATTATGAAAGGTCCCGCAGGCACCTCATATATGGATAAGCATATCATATGTTGACCACTCGTAAAATATTCATTTCCTTCCCGGTCGGTGGATGAATGGCACTAAAAAAATTAAAATTAGGTGCCAGCTAGCGGTAAGATCAGGTATATCCAAGCAAAACTCTGATGTGACTTGTAAATACCTAAAGGGGCCGGTCAAACATCATTTGTCATATGGAGCTCCTGCTGCAACAGTGAATTCTGTCAAGTAGTTACAGGACAAAGAATATATACAACGTGGCAGTTTCTGCAATCCAGAAAGGTCTTCCACTTCCTTGAAAACCCTGATAATATACTTGTCAAAGTGGCGAAGGCAGTCCATAATTGTGATATGACCTAATTTGCCCATCATTGCCTGCAGCAACAATAACTAAATCCCAGGCATGAGAACTGGATGAACTCTGGCAAGAACTTTTGAGGAACTTGTATTGAGATTTACACATCGCAGACCGAGGACTTGACAGTGGAAGCTTCTCTTCAGGCCAGGTCGCAGATCCCTTGGGAATTGCTTCTAAAGAGAAACAAGGAGAAGCCCGGAACGGGAAATTGTTTAAGCTTTGGCTTAGTCCTTGTGAGTGACACTGATTCTCGTCGTTGCCATTTTTCAGGCCAGACCAAGGTATTGCAAGGGATGCATCACTATAGAAGAACTCAAATGATCTTACCGCTTCAGGTTGGGACACAGAAAACTCTTCTGGAATGTTAAAGTTCCACAGATAGACATTAGAATCTTCAGATGCAGAGATGATATGCTTCCCATCTAAGGAGAAAGCAGCAGAGAGATGGCTTCCTCCATTTCTTAGGCCTAGAGAATAAAGTAGCAGAAAGGTGCGTAGATCAGGCTAAAAATAATTCAAATATCTAAAAATAGAGTTGTATGTCTAAATTACGAAACATTATGTGAAAACGTTACAAGGTATCCCGAGGAGAAAATATTAATCAAGAGGAGAATCCAAGAAGATGATATAAGGAAAAGGATTGACATAGAAATTTGTATATATAAGGTAACCCTACATTTTCTTCAATTTCACCTGAGCTTTTGTTTTGATTACAATGTATCTTTCCTGAATTTCTCTGTCGATTTTGGTCGAAGTACCCAAAATTAGTTGACCAAATCTGGTACGGATCACACACCCATGTCGTGTCGACACGGGTGCGGCACCGAAAGTGAAGAGTCCGAGCAACTTAGGCTAGCGCCCATAATTAATTTTGGCCGACTGGACAAAAATGAAAAAGTCGCTAAAAAGAATAGGTTGATAGCAAGTCCCATATTTGTAGACAACTGCAATATCAACTACAAGGACTCCTCATTGACATGAAAAGAATAGAGAAGCCACTCAAATGACGGAAAATAGGCATATAAAATAGGTTATCATCTAAAACTCGAGAAGAGAACATACCCCTGTATTTGCCAATCACATTGATCCCACTAAGGATTCTTACTTGGGAGTCAGCACAAGTAACAATCACTTTACTTGGGTCTTGTGGTAGAAACTGCATTGAAGTAAGTAATTGTTTTATCACCATCTTATTACATTGCTATCGAGAACTAATAAAGCAATAGTATCTTGGTGATATATACTAACCTGAAAGCCAGTAATTCTTTTGCAAAGTGACCTCTTCTTACTGCCCAAGTAAATCTGCTCCTCCAGTTGAATCTCATGATCTGTGATGGTCCAAAAATGTCAAAACACATTTCTAATTTGATATAAAATATGTATAACACACTATCCATACATTAGCCACAAAAATGTGGACTACAATTCACAGTCACTCTAAACTACATCCGCGTCCTTTTATAAAGAGAAAAGGCAACATTACCGATTAAACTAAAGAAGCAACACGCGCCTGCTATAGAACCAATAATCCCACTCTGCATGAGAAGTAGATAACTTGTTTAATGAACTTCTTGAAATTTCTGAATCTATAAGGGAATTTTGTAACAGGAAACAAGATACAAATTAACAGACCTTCCCATCAGGACGATAGGAAATAGCAGTCACAATGTCTTTTATGTCCGTCCAAGTCATAACTTGACCACTGTTAATCGCCCAAGTGCGTACTTTTCCATCTATTGAACCACTGACGAAGTAATCATCATTTACTGGGTTAAATTGTATGCAAGTCACTGAAAAACAAAAAGAAAGAAATAGTGAGTAATGCAGTTTGGAACTATAATGTCAGAAACTTATAACGGAATGGTTAATTAGCATAAAACAAGTTAATCAGAAAAAGAATGATATCCAAAGGATTGGTGCATACCATAATTACTGTGTGAAAAAACTTTGAGGCATTTATCATATCCAACTTGCCACAGACGAACAGTTTTGTCAATTGATGATGAAAGCAAATACTGCAGGAATAATACATCATAAAAGAAAACTTGATTAGATCAAGAATTGTTAAGAAAACTTTAATCAAGTATTGTGCAATAAAACGTACATTGTTCTTTGACCACGAAACATCCAATATATCGCCACTATGTCCTTGGAACACATGCAGCGGTTCTTCCAAAATTCTAAATACCTTAGGCGGGAAAATGACACAGGAAGAAGACCCTGTTGTTTTCTTTAGACCCCTCAACTTATTGATCCTCTCTTTCTCTGTCACCAAAGGAGCCAGTTGTGAACGATGGTTTGCAGTGAAGTACATACTAGACGGATCTAAGTCTTGAATATAAATTTCATTGGATCTCTCATCTTCCACCACTTGCCATACACGCACAATCTTATCTTCACCAGCACTGGCTAGGTATTGCCCGTCAAGGCTGAATTTCATAGTTAAGATTGAACCTTCATGAGCCTGGATATTTTGCCCCACAAAAAGTGCAGACAGTTCCTTTAGTCGCTTCTTGCGGTGGTGAACCTTAGCCCTCTGACCCCTAGGCCTTTGGACAGCGATGGAGCTGTCAGCCTTCAAATCATCACTTCTCCCTCTTCCAAACACAATGCACGTTAGTGTTCGCAATCTACTTAATAAACGCCTCTTGACCGCGTTCAGTTTCCTCCCACTATCTCCAATGACCTCAAGTTCTCGTTGTCCATGTTGCTGAATTATGGGGGACATATGTGAGTCCTTCCACTCGTGAGTATTCTCGGCCTGGTCATGTACATTGCACTCGCTTCCACCATCTGGATTACCATTCCGACACACAAATGCCTCATTTGAATCCAGCTCTTTATATGAACCCGAAACACCAACAGACAGACCAGGTAGAGGTAATTCGTCTTCAAGAATCGTGGTTCGCACCACAGCCTCGCTACTCTCCATAATCCGTTCGATTTCATAATTAGAATCAGAACTTCCACATACATCTACTGGATCTTCTCCGCCATTTACGTGTAAGCCCATCCTACTAAAGAACTCCGTACGCCGCTCTCCAACACTGCTGGGACTTCTAGTCCACACATCATACAGGTAGCTACTAGTGACACAATTATCAACCCTGGTGCTCGAATTGTTGGAAACTAGATCAGTGTTCTCAAAGGCATCAAAAGATACACATTCTTCATCATCACTGATGCTACTACCCATTATGCCTTTAAGTTCACCCCATGTAACCCCACCTCAAGAAATCACCTTTTTTAAGCTCTAGGCAATGTGCTGAATTATTCTGTCCTCATAAAGCCTAAGCAACACAAAAAAGTTAAAAGTTTACACAATTTAGTAAACCAAAGAGAATAAAAAACACGACTACCAAGTAAATGTCATTTCATTATTGATTATTCTAGTGGCAACAATCAAAACTGTACTTTTTAACATTACAATAACCAAAAAACATATAGATCCAGCATGAATCCCAATTAAACATGGTCTCCAACTCCCCACCCCCCACAATATAATTTCACAAAGTATAATTTAAAGAAAATATTTTTTTTAACTCCACTGTAGTTCCTGTAGCTATATACAAATATGAGCAGTCAAACTTGCAAACCAAAGGATGCGGATCTACATGAAGCATGGTGGTGCAGTTGCCAGAATTTCCAAAACTTTTTGCTTTCTAGGCATAAAAAAAAAAAATTAATTCATATGTTTGCAACACCAGATTTCAGTGTCCGGATCCGTCACGCCAACAGTTACTTCCACGCAAACATGAGTTGACAGAGAAAGGAAAATGAAAGGAGTATTTGCTCACATGGGTGAGGCTTGTTTCTACAAAATTGAATGGATGAGATAACAAATTAATCAAACACTTTTCTCTTCCCCTCTTCTCTATAAAATGAACAAGTAAAAAAAGGAAAAATGCTCTCTTGAGAGATGTGAGTGATTATGGATGGAGAGAGTAGACAGACTAGTAAAGGAAAGTAGGTTCTGTTAATACTTCGAAGCAATCTGTCACTCTGGAACCAACTGAGCTACACCGGGTAGGTTCTGTTAATACTTAATAATAATGTTTTGTGTGTATAGCCTATTGGTCCCACCTATTTTTTTTTGTTTTGTAAAAGTACTTATTTTAAAAATTGAGATGTTTGGTTAAGGTTTTGAGATAAAAATAAGTACTTTTTAGGGTCGGAAACGCGGGCTGCTAGTGGGGCTGTGCCCATTCTCCCTCTTCTTCCGCTTTACAATCGAAATAAAAAAATTCTGCTAGATCCCGTATTTCCCTGGGATTGTAGTTCAATTAGTTAGAGCACCGCCCGCCAAGGCTGGTCGCGGTTAGAGCCCGCCATCCCGACGGATCCAATAAATATATCAAAAAATATCTCCCTTTTTATGAAGGGGATCAGGGGCAGAATTTCAGAGACTACTAGACGTCTCGCAGAGCGACTCTCAACGAGGACGTTGAGACTGTTCGGAAAAAAAAAGATTTTTTGGTAACAGAAACAGACTTTTCACAAACAAAAAAATAGTTTTTGTTTCAGGATCGTCTGTCTTAAACTCCCCCCCCCCCCCCCAATTCAGATTTTCTCTATTAACACATTAGTGTAATTTTATAAGTGAATTTGTGGAGGGTAAGATATACGCAGATCTTACTCTTATTTTTTTTTTCCTGATAGATCATCGGCTCAAAAGAAAAATACCCAATGCAGGATTGTAGAAAAAGAGACAGTGAAATAGCAACATACAAAATAAATGTAACAACAGATACACATCAAAGAATAAGAGACTACACGATAACACTGAACTACCTACTAATTTTCTACCCTAATTTCAACATTTATCCCTTTCTATTTAAGTTCATGTCCTTAGTCAATTGAAGTTGTGTCGTGTCGTGTCGTGTCGGGTCTAATTAATCATCTTCTCTCAGTTCTTCTTCGATATACTTCTACCTCTCTTAGTTCATGTTACCGTCAACCTCTCCCACCTCATTACTGGTGCATTCTCGCTCATCCTCTTCACATGCCCGAACTATCTCAAATTTTTTCCCTCATCTTGTCTGTCACTGATACCATTCTCGTCATATCCCATAAAACTTTGTTTCTAATCATATCTCTCCGAATATGCCCACCCATTCATCTGAGTATTCTCATTTTCACTACCTTATCTTTTGAACGTGGGCGTTCTTTACTGTCCAACACTTATCCCATACAATAATTTTGGTCTAACAACCACTCCGTAGAACTTATATTTAAGCCTAGAGACACGTTCTTATTGCACAGTAAATCAGAGGTGAGCCTCCACCTCACCGACGCTGCTCCAAAACGATGTGTGACATCCTCGTCAATCTCTCTGTCTCCTTGGATTAGACCCAAGATACTTGAAGCTTCCTCTCTTGGGTATGACTAAGTCTTTGATCTTCAGTTTCACCTCCGCCTCATACGTTACATTATTGAACATTCAATATGGGTACTCCGTTTTAGTCCTGCTTAACTTAAAGCCTTTAGACTCCAGAGCCTTTCTTCAAACTTCTAGCCTATTATTAACCTTCTCATGTGTCTCGTCAATTAATATTATGTCATCGACGAAGATTTTTTTTTAATATGTCATAATATTCGTGTGCAGAAGCAGATTTAAGATTATGAGTTCCTTTAGCGACGTCAAGTTAATATACCATAATAATTCAGTTCACAGTCACATATTTATAAATATTTAATGGATTTCTTAATAGTAATACATGACATGTGAAAAAAATAATAGATTCGTGTGAATTCGTAAAATATGCTATAGATCTGCCACTATTTTGTGAATATAAATATATTTTGACATTTGCACGACTAATCAGTAAGGATATGTGTTTTTGTCCTTCAACAAATAAATGTTCACTTTAATAAACTTTTAATTGCATAAACCATGCGAGTACTCGTATTTATGCTAGGATAATTGAGAAGATATAGTTGCATCCGTGAAAGTTCGAGATTGATGGTTCGGATGAACCGGAGAATGTAGAACTTTCAAATTGTGGCTTAGAAAGTACCTAAGTGTTGGATATTTGCATGATACAGGTAAATCAATCGCTTTCCTAGGGTCTTCATCTGTCTTCCTTAATTAACTCTCTTTCTCTCTCTTTCCTGCACTTAACTAAAAGTTTTCAGTCGGAATTCTTTTAACGTGGGGTCTTTTTTGCTTGTGTAGTTGGTCTTGCCTGCTTAGTGCGGAAGTTGTGTAAAGTAGGCTCATTCTTTGGTTTATAAAGATCTTGTAGTAGCCGAAGATAGTCCGCTTGTTAGATTGAATTGAGCTGAACCAAACAAACACCCTCTCTCTGTAGGACTCGCTATTTTTTAGGTCTATCCGGTAAGCCAATACCGAATAACCTTTTCTTCCCTGACTTCCGCGCAACAACTCTACCAAGAGCGATTTTATTACAGTTACAAGAATAGCTTCCGGCACACCTCTCATCTTGTGCCGTATTTTTCAATTTTTGTTTTAGACAAAGTAAAGGGATGTCCACTAAACTCATTAAACACAATAATCTACTAATCATTATTAAGGCAATAAATGAATTTCTTTTTTTTTTGTTACAGAACCATTTTTGTAACCCAACAACAACAAAGAAGGCAATAAAAAAAGTCCTTTATAGCGAATGACGTATTCTTCCTGCCAGTTCGGATATATAATATTTTCATTATTTTAGTCGAATCTCAATTTTTGTAATGCATCAGGATTCAAGAAGTCCTATCTACCCCACTGGATAGGCAACACACAATTCTCACATCATATATTAATTCAATTAGTGGAATTTTAGCTGAACCACCCATCCTCAATCAATTAGTTTGTTTAATCGCTTTACTAATAAACAGGAGGAAAGGGATGTAATGTTATTACTCAAAATCAACGATGAACTTTATGTCATCAAGATCAATAGATATGGAACTTCTAAATATCACAAACGTCATAAAACTTATGAGAGGTTCACCACAAAATGTGTAGCTCCAAAACCTTGAAATTTATGCAAAAGTAATCTTTAATATAAGCTACGAAGCCAACCATGCAAGGAATACAAGAATCTCGATTGGAAAATATCTGAGGTAGGATTACTCAACGCTTAAGCTTCGGATTCTTAAGATTAGGGGAAAATTGGAGCTTTTGGTTTGGATGCTTCGGTGGGTTCTGTCTTTTTGTTTAAGGGTTGCTCGCCTTTTGAATAGAAGGAAGTGGGAGAGCAGAGGTTATTTCGGTAAACTGATGCATGAGCCGAGGCTCCCATGTCCCGCCGACCCTCCGCAAAAGTAAGGGCTCATAGGGTGGAGAATCTACTTCCATGGTCCCGGAGATAGAGATCTTATCCATGGTCTACCTTGCCGCTCCCGTCAAATTTCATTAGTCACCGGAAGATTTGCCATACATAAGGTTCGACCGGGAGTCCTCCGATTTCCCCCAGCTACCCAGAAACCTAAACGATGGATGTTTTTCCCCCGTCTTCCCAAACCAATTTACCTATTTGAGTGGTCAACACTCCTCTCCTTAATAGTCGAGTGACTTTCAGCTCATTTCCCTGCTACATAAAGAAAAGTGGCTCCGCGCTTCTCAGATTCGTTCGAGTTGCAGCGGCGGGCTTACCTTGAACGAGACTATTCTATTAGAACTGCTACGCCACTTGACTCTATTATATAAAAGTAACGGAGTAGGGGAATAAGAAGAACAACTACTAATAGTTCTTTAATTAGAACTGCTACACAACTTTTCAAGCGCTTAGCTTCAGCTAGTGGCGCGGCGGCAAGGCCATGTTGTTCAGTTGGAAGTCTAAGTCAAGAAGGTACGAACGAAGTGACGGGGGTATTCTGTATGTCTCCCTTTCTCTTGGAAAAGCTTCAAATATGCTGAAGCAGAGAGGCAGGCAAAAACTCGAGTGACATCCGCTGTCTCTCTTCTCACTACCATGTTGATAAAGAAAATTTGTATTTGAGAGAATCGTAAACAGAGGATTTTCTACAGCGCGGAATGGTTTCTCCAATAAATCGACTTTTTAAGGAAGAACTTTATGAGGTAATTAGGGAAGACTCCATTCGAAAGCCACTAAACGAGTTCAACGCAGAGCAATTAGCACGATTAAGGGATATTGCTATTAACCACTTTTCATTCAAAAATGAAATCATAGAGAAAATCCTCCATTATTATCATATGATAAGTATATATCCCTGCACAGAAGCCTTAGTCACTGAGACTTTTAAGAGACATTAATTAGTCCAAAAGTTAAAGATGTTATTTCTTTTGCGACTATACCCAGTCTTTTGATATGATTTACGCTGCTTAGAAGCACGAGATGGAGGAATCCGACGATTGTTCGCCACCTCAGAAAAGAAACTAAACTGCATGCAGAGTTATTGGTTTGAAGTACCTAGAAAGGGACTCGTCCCAAGGAGCCCTTGTTTGGATGATTCTCCCTTTAAGACGTAATTCTATAGATAGAGAACAAAGGCCATAATTCAATATCGATGAAGTAAAGCACCGATCGAACAACTTCAATCGATCGCTATCGAACAAGATCCGTTTGATCAAGCATGCCGCCCCATTCATCCAATCTGGTAAAAATGAGCACTCTTCCCACGAACCCAACTCATTTCATATGTGGCAATTCCGCTCACTCGACTGTAAGTCTTTCTCCTTGAACTCTCACCATCTCTATGGTACTATAGTTGTACAGCTACAGTACCCTATGAAGAGATTTTCCACTCTTTGTTTTGTAGAGACCTCCCATCGCTCACTTACATCCTCGCTTCCGCAGAACGACTTCTGCAGGCGAGAGTGTTACCGGTCCCCTTGTGCATCAGGCCGCCATGCACTGCATCAGTATGGCGATATTACTCTACCACTCTATAAATGGAGGCTCGATAAATGTCTTCACTTCATCAAATTCAAATCCAATCAAGGCTTATAAAAGCATCAACCTCATCGATGTGCCTAGAAATTACGACATCATTTGATACCAATTTCATAGATTATTGTTGTCTTTATGCATTTGTAGTAGTCGTTTCTTATGTTATTTTGGTTTTTTGTAGGACTTTTGCATGGGGAAACCAAAAATAAGGAAATGTGCTGAAACATGAACAAAATGATGAAAAAAGAATAAAGTGTTGAGAAAGCCACTCCTGCGGACAGCAGAATGGTAGCCAAAGCTGCAAAAATAGACAGTGAGAAGAAGACTCCGGAGCTCTAAAGTGCGACTCATTCTGCGGTCCACACTTTCGTCATGCGGACCGTAATTCGGTCTGCAAACCACTGCTTCAGTTCAAGTCCAGCTCAAATTGCGAAGACTCAAGACACTTCTGCGGACCACACTTCCATCCGCAGTTCCAGACAATCCAAAGAAGAAATCACTCTGCGAACCCTAGGTCCGTTTTACGGATCGCAGACCTGTTCTGCGGTCGCAGAGTGCTCAGACGATGACATTTTTATAATTAAGTGTAGTCTAAAAATTAGGTCCCTATATATACCCGCCTAAGGTTTTGTGATTTGACACATTATTCCCTACATTGATTCGTATCACTCTAGTCACTTTTTTAAGATTCCTCGAGTTTTGTCTTGTAGAGAATATTTACTAATCATCTTTCATGCAATATTCCATAAGATTAGTGGTCCATTGTGTAAAGACAAGTCATTATTTATATTAAATCTTGTAAGTCTTTTTTTATGTTCATTATGTCTCGTTGTATTTATTACTTTGTTATGCATTTATTATTTAACATGAGTGGCTAGATTTAGGTTGTGGCTGTGATAAAATAATGGAATGTGGCAGTTGGGGTTGTTTATAAATCATGAAAGGGTGTATGAATGTGAGATTCAACTACCCCTCACTATTAATGTTTAAAGAGTTGGTTGCAAACACATCTTTCTTGCCTATTGTCTCTAGTCAAACTTGAAAAAGGAGACTAGAGTCTATGGAAAGGGTATGTTGATTAGGACTTGGAGCTTTAAACCCTATTTAATGATTCCCAAATTTAATTAGAAGGGAATTAGTTAAGGGTAATAATGGGTGTTCACATTTGTCACACTTTAGAGCTTGAGAAAGCCTAAAGTGAAATTAGGTGGATCAATTGAGAAATCTCCACCTAGTCAATAGTCCTCATTGCTCATATCACACTAAATACACCCACTTAAGCATAAACCCAACACCATTTCATACATTAAGTCACAACCCTAACATTTCAATTACTTGATAAATTAACCTTTATTTGAATTGATAATTTGAGTAGTTAAAACAAACCAATCAATCAAACAAACTTGGTTACCATAGGAGTAAAGTATTTAGTAAAGTCATAATACAAACGTGAATAGATCAATTTTTCATCTTATTCCTCGTGGGATTCGACCCCAACCTAGTTGGGTTACTATATTTGACAGTGGTCACATTATACCATATTAAGGTGTAATTTGAGCGAGATCAGTCTCGCACGTGTATGGAATCTCATTTAAAACGTTATTTCAAAGGCATGAGCGATTTAAAATATGCAAAATAGCTTAAAGCTTCACATACCTCAAAATAGCGCTAAATTAGCTACGAGTTGTTTTGGTCGTCACAACGATAACCAACAAGTTCAATCAACATATATCAATCATGTATCTCAACGATACTAATAAGTAATATACCAACAAAAACCCGACACTTGGGTTATATCCTCGAAATTTCACTAACTTGCCTAACTTTAGCAACGTCGTGTTCAACGATTTAAATATCTAGACGATGGTGTTACTAATTAGTCCTTTGAGTTATTAAAGTCCAATATTAAAACTCAAACTCACTTTTTATCATTTTTTAATCAATAAACACCACCTCCATTAATAACAAGTTCTAGGGTTATGCATTAAATGCTTTTAACACTAAGAACTATCCACCAATATTTATTCCTACCATAAATGTTCATAACTAACTCATAAATACCATAATAAAGCTAAAGTTTACCGTAAACATGTATATTATAGAAACAATTGTATCCCTACCCATAATTAGAATATTTCTATATATTGTGTAAATATAATTATGGTAAAACTAGGATTCCTCTTTTGTATAGACTTAGGATTCCTATTGTATAAGGAATGACTATTGTATTATATATATACTTTGATATTAATGAGAAGACTCCCCAAGGGAGATTAATATCATCTTACATGGTATCAAGAGCCTAAACTCCAAAAACCCTAGAAATTTTCCTCCCCAGCCGTCGGTACCACCCCCCCTCCCACGGCGCTGCGGCTCCCTTCTTCTCTTTAAAAAAATTCTTGGTTATTCTTTTCTTCCTCTCTTCTCTAAATGGATACTCAGGATTCTCCCACTGTTGTTGACGCTTCTATCTCCACAAATCCCACCACCAAGTCGTCACCCTCTTTCCATCCCGCTCTCACTATTTCCAACATCAAGAACCATATCCCCATCCGTCTTGATCAAGAAAGCAATCAGTATTATCATTGGGTTGAACTTTTTCGCAATCATGCATGTCTCTATAACGTGCTTGATCATATTGATGACACCATTTCGCGCCCTTCGGAGCTTGATGATTTTACTTGGCGTCGTCTAGACGCCGTCGTCAAACAATGGATATATGGTAGTATTTCTCAGGATCTACTTCTTATTATTATGAAATCTGACTCCACAGCCCGTGACTTGTGGAATCATTTGGAGGAAATTTTTCAGGTTAGAGGAGCAATTTAACAATACACGTCTTGAAAACTTTTTCAATGTGACTGAGTACTGCAAATTGTTAAAGCTCCTGACGGATCAACTTGTTGTTGTCGACTCGTCTGTTACTGACACCAAAATGGTGTTACAATTGTTTGCTGGCCTCTCTAAAGGCGAATATGATACATTGGCCACCATGATTCAACAGGCGGATCCATTACCCAGCTTTAACAAAGCTCGCTCACAGTTGCTGCTCGAAGAAACCCGTCGTGCTAAGCAGCAGTAGGGACAACAACAGACTAGCGCTACGGCGGCTCCTCAACATCAAGATACGGCGACGGTGCCTCAAGTCTGAGTCGCGCACCGCCCATTCCAGCATCAGATCCTTCAACCCTTATTCCCACTACGGGTTGTTAGGTCCAGCTCTAGCACCACATCAAGCCCACTTACGCGGGACGCCCAAAGAACCTCATCCGCCACGACACCCACCGAAGTTGGGTCGATTTCAAAGACCTCAACATGCAAATCCGACAACACCGTACACGGACTCGAGCCACATCTCACATCACCCAGTCTGCAGGTACTATTTCCAAACTTTGCAGTTTAAAGCATCCTCAATATGTTACAGTTAGTAGTGGACAACGCATTCCAGTAAAGGGTTATGGTACATCATACACACAACCTCCCCATCCATCATTCTTCCTTAAAAATACCTTATATGTCCCCCACATGATTAAGAACCTAATCTTTGTCCTCCAATTTACTTGTAATAATTTTGTCTCTGTTTACTTTGACCCTTTTAGTTTCACTATAAAGGATCTTCGTACGGGGACACCTCTTACGAGATGCAATAGCACGGGGGATTTCTATCCATTCATATCCACCTCCGCTGCCAGATCTTGCTCTCCCATCTCTCTAGCGGCTATTTCTTCTTCGACATGGCATAATAGGCTTGGTCACCCAGGACTCCCAGTCTTTAATTTTCTTTGAGGTAATAATTTCATTACTTGTAATGGGAAGCTTTCCCAAAATTGTGTTTCTTGTTCTTTAGGCAAACATACTCGTCTTCCATTTTAATCATCTACTAGTATTACCTTTGCACCATTTGATATAATACATGCAGATTTATGGACATCACTTGTTGCTAGTTCTCTCGGTCATAAATATTATCTTGTCTTGCTAGATGATTTTTCTCACTATATCTGGTTGTACCCTCTCAAATATAAATCAGAAGTGTTTACCAAATTTCTTGATTTTCGACAATTCATCCAAACACAATTTGAAAAAGGTATCAAATCATTTCAGTGCGATAATAGTCGTGAATTCAATAACTCTATGTTTCACCGTTTTTGTACCAATAATGACATGGTTTTTTGTTTTTCCTACCCTCACACCTCACCACAAAACGGTAAAGCTGAAATAATCATCCGTACCATTAACAATATGATTCACACCCTATTGATTCATGCCTCTCTCTCTCCATCCTTCTGGGTATATGCTGCTAAAATGTCAGAATACATTCTCAATATTCTCCCTACTAGCACTCTTCACAACATGACCCCTACCGAAACCCTCTACAATAGAGTCCCCTCCTATGACCATCTATGGATTTTCGATTGTCTGTGCTACCCCAACCTTAGCTCTACCGCCCCTCACAAGCTCGCTCCTAGGTACACTCCATGTGTCTTTCTAGGCTTCCCACTGAACCATAGGGGCTATCTATGCTACGACCTGCCCACTCGTCAAATCCACATCTATCGTCATGTCACATTCGACGAGACCACATTCCCGTTTTCGAATCTTCAGAAATACCAAAAACTGGATTACTCATTCCTTGATGAGCCTGCAATCTCTTCCATCATCCTTGATCAACTAATCTCTTCTGACTCATCAACAGTGCCGTGACCCAGTGTTGAGGCGCCGCGGCACCAACTTTCCAGAGAGGTCTGTTCTCTCAACCCATCGACAGCGCCGTGGCCCAGCGATGAGGCACCGCGGTGCCATATTTCCAGAGAGGCATGTCACTCAGACAATGCCACGTCGCTAGATCCAGGCGCCGTGGCGCCTACGATGGCTTCACCCCCACCTTCTCTTTTTCCGACCCTACCATCAGTCTCAACCCTCCCTACTCAGCCAGCACCGCCTCCCACTGTCTCCACTCACCAAATGGAAACTCGTTTCAAGCATGGAATTTTCAAACCCAAATTCTAATTTAACTTGTCTGCCCAAACCATTTCTCCAATTCCTAAAAACCCTATATTGGCTAAACAAGATCCTAATTGAAATGCGGCTATGTCTGATTAATTCAATGCTTTAATAAACAGCACACATGTGATCTAGTACCTAGATCTGAGGGGTGAATGTGATTCGTTGTCTGTGGATTTTTTGTCACAAATTCAGAGACAGTGGATATCTTGAGAGGTATAAGGCATGATTTGTGGCTAATGACACAAATCAGTATGAGGGCATTGATTGTGGTGAGACCTTCAGACCGGTTGTCAAACCGGCTACCATTCACACAATTTTGAGCATTGCCATGGACAAACACTAGCCGATCAATCAGCTTGATGTGAAGAATGTATTCTTACATGAGGATCTGAGAGAGACAGTCTACATGCATCAGCCGTCAGGATTCACTCATCCAGCAGTTCCTCACTACGTGTGTCATCTCCGTAAGTCACTATATGGTCTGAAACAGGCTCCCCCCGTGCATGGTATGATTATTTTGTCAGGTATATCTTGCAGATTGGGTTTGTATGCAGCAAGAGCGACACATCACTATTCATTTTTCATCGAGATAGTAGCACTGCTTACTTATTACTTTACGTGGATGATATTGTTCTTACTGCCTCCTCCGACGGATTGAAAAATGAGATTATTGCCTTGCTTAAGTCCGAATTTGCAATGACTGGTTTGGGAAAGCTGAGTTACTTTTTGGGGATATCAGTGACCAGGTCTGCCAATCATATGTTCTTGTGTCAGCGTAAGTATGCAGAGGAGATTGTGTACAGGCTAAGATGGCGTACTGCAAAGAGGTGTCTACTCCAGTTGATTCTGAATCTAAGCTCGATCACTGGATGGTGCTCCGCACTGATCTTACTCAGATAGAGACTTGCAGGTGCACTTCAGTATCTCACCTTCACCAGGTCTGACATAGCTTATGTTGTTCAACAAATGTGTTTATTCATGCATGCCCCCAGTGAGTCTCATTTCACTGCTCTTAAGTGTATCATTCGATACATTAAGGGAACTCTTGATTATGGTTTGCACCTATACCCCTCTGCACCAAACAAGTTGCTTTCATATACGGATGCAGATTGAGCAGGGTGTCCGGACACGCGACGCTCCACCTCCGGCTTTTGTATTTTTTAGGGGATAATCTGATTTCTTGATCTGTCAAGCGACAGGCTACCCTATCTCGATCCAGTGCCGAGGCTGAGTACAGAGGCGTTGCAAATGTGGTAGCTGAGATTTGTTGGCTCATAAATTTAATGTTAGAACTTCAGTGTCCTTTGCGTCAGGCATCTATTGTGTATTGTGATAACATCTCTGCCATCTATCTTTCTCATAATCCGGTTCAACTTCAGCGAACCAAGCATATTGAGATAGACCTACAAGTGCTCTCCGCTCGGAAAAAAATTAAAACTTGGCGTATGCACTATTAAACAAATCAATGCAAAATATATATCTCGCACCTTTTTCACTTCACTAATTAATCACTATAATTAAGTTATATATATATTTTCACTTTAATCGGTGGATATTTTAATTCAATTATTTTGTTTGTACAAACACTGAAGGAGAAACATATTATCTTGGAGAAATGATTTAGTTGCTTGTTGTCACTGAAAATCTTTTTTCTTCTCTAACTTCGATCAGTAGCCAATGAAAATTATTTCCTTCGAAGGAGAAACGTGTTAGTATGTTCAATTAACTTAATTAACAAAGGGAGTTGGTTACACGGATTTCTTGCAAGGACAAGAGGACAAATTCAAGATCATAGCCCTAGTGGTTTTGATATTTTCCATTCAATATGAACGGCGACAGGATATAAGAAATGACAAATTCAAGATTGGCAGCTATAGGCAATAGGAACCTTCAAAGAAGCATAACCTCAATAATGTAAGTAGCAAGAACAGTGAAATCGTGTACCAAAATTTAATTATGAGAATTGTAAACGTGTAGTATGTAGTATCCATAATTAGAGTATATTCTATATATTGTGTAAATATAATTATGGTAAGACTAGGTTGAGCAACCCTCGTGACATAATCGTTGGTAATTGTAATTCTATTCTGATTTGATGTTATGGTCATAAAATTTTATCTCCACCCCCCTCTCCATCCAGCCCATGTCTTAAAAAATACCTTTCATTCCCCTAAATTGATTAAAAATTTGGTGTCTGTCCGTAAATTCACCACTGATAATTTCGCTTCTATTGAATTTAATCCATTTGGGTTTTCTGTGAAAGATTTCAAGACGGGGAGTCCTCTCATGAGGTGTGATAGTAGGGGAGATCTTTATCCTATCCGTCCAAGTTTCGGTTTCTCGAGTCAAGCCTTGCCATCAACTTTTGCAATTCCTGCGTCTTCTTCCTTGTGGCATGCTCGTCTAGGTCATCTAGGGTCGTCGGTTTTGTCTTTCTTAGATAAAAACAATTTTATTTCTTGTAAGGGTACGCGTAGTACTCCGAATTGTCAATTTTGTTCTTGAAAAATTGTTAGATTGTCATTTATAGACTCTAATTCTCATACTCTAATGTCATTTGATATTATTCATAGCGATCTATGGATGTCTCCTGTTCTCAGTTCTTTGGGTCATCGTTATTACGTTCTATTTTTGGATGATGTATTGTACACTTACCATAATTATAGGAGTCTTGTACTACTAGAATAAATTTTTTGAATTATAATAGAAATTTAAGTTTCCTATTATAAAAATTGTAAATTATATATATTGTCTTTCATTAATGAAAATAATCAAAAAATTATTTATTTCCGTTTTTTAGGAGAGAGGAAATTATCCCCTTCAGCATATGAGATGCAAATTCCTTCGTCGTACCATAAAGTTCGCTGATTATATTGTATAACAGTAATAATTGTGTGTTAATTCATATTCGGTATGGATTCCATACATTTTTAGGTCTTTCAAGATAATTTTCTGCCCAATCATTTTAAATTTACCTCGTCACTTTTTAGTATATTCACTCGCTATAATTTCAGATTTTAATTTTTACAGACTCGTACATTTGGACGGTCGACGCAGGACATGATCATATCATCTTAAGTGACATTTTCTCACCTTATCCTTGATGTGCGCTACTTGAATCTTCTCATGAATGTGATCATTTATGATAGACAATGAATATTGACCGTGATATACACTTACCTTATTTAAGTGTATATCACGGTTTTGGGCATATTATTTAGTGTATATATTTTGTATTAATTAGTCTTCTACAATTACCATAATTGTAGGATTCTTGTACTACTAAAATAGAGTTTTGATATTAGAATAAGAATAGAATTTTCCTATTATGAAATTATAAATCATATATATTTTCTTTCATTAATGAATTTCAATTTATAATCTTGTTTAGCCTTGTAGGACTGCAATCCATCTTAGCGCATCCGCATCTCTACAATATCCAGCCTGTGAATGTTTTGAACTTTAGCGACCCAATATTTACTTTCATATAATTTATTCATTATATTGTAATTTGCAGAAATAGTTTTGATACTATTTCACCCTATTATCTTTTGTTTCTTATAAAGGTCATAGCAGGAGCGGAGGTACATCGTCTGAGCAAGGGGTTTAGTTGGATTTTTTTAAATCAAAACTAACTATACCAAACACTATTAGAAAAATCTCTATTTTCTATAGAATTTTTCTATGAAAAATGTTTAGTAGCTAAATATCAGTGAAAAACTTAAATAGTAATGTTTTCATACAGAAAAATTAAAAAGTTTCGTAGCGTTTCAATTGAAACCTGTTTCCTGCTATTCGTTTTTCCAGTGAGCTGGTTTGATGGACATGATGTAGGAAAATCATGTTTTATAGCACAAATTTTCATTGAATGTCGTAGAAAAAAGCTTCTATTTCTAGCAGTGGGAATGATAATCTTTTTTTATAGAAATTAATGAATCCTTTTAATATAGATGACGTTATTTTATCACCAAAACATAGCATGTATTTATCTACTTTGTTGGTGAAAGTATGAACAAGCTGTTATAGGATGAAATATTTTTCCCAGATTCGATAGGATTCGAGAAAGTGACACTTCTTTTGAAAAGAGCCAACATTAGATGTAGATAGTGGCCAGTGGGTGTTGTGATGACCGTCTTTGGGCCTGTGCGAGTTGTGTTATAGGGCATCCGAGAAACGAAAAAAATTTGAAGCTTTTTTATTCATTTTTATTAAATAATATTAGCCAGAATTTACTATAAAATTTCATAATTAGCAGGTCTTAATCCAATTAAAATATATATTGATTAACTTAAAGTTATATTGAGTTGTTATTTACAATTTAAAGAGTTCACTTTTACGAATTAGAACAGAGCCTCCAAAATGTTTGAAACGGTCGTGAGTGTTGTATGATTATTAATCTAATGCACCAGTCCTCTTTAAAATTAAAGCCTACTGTAGCTACATATATTGGTGAAGTAAAAGAAAATGGGGTCACCAAGTCAAAAAGAAATTCTTGTTCCCATTTTACCATACAGCTTAATTAATTACTTCAATGCTAGGATTACCTTACTCTTACACTTAGCTATTCCTTTTCCTCCTACTAATTAATTCCACTTGATTACCGACATTATTTTTCTTGTTTATTTGGAGCATTAAGTACATACAATACTCCAACAGTTAGAGATTGTTTTCAAATGGCTTGTCACATGTAATTCTTTTAGTTACTTGCCAATCAATTCAAATTCTCTAAGTACAACAAATGTGAAATTTAACCATGAAATTATTAGTTACAAGAAAATCAATATTCTTTTCTTGGGATAAATTACATTTCATATCTAAATGCACAAGTCACATATTTTTAATAGAGATGGCAGTGGATCCTGGACCCGGTCCGAATCCGGTGGATCCATATTCGTTTTATAGGATATGGATCTTCAAAATTTGAACCCGACGGATCCGGATCCATTTATAACGGATCGAATCTGAATCTGGATCTTGTATTTGAGATCCGTATCCGGTCCAAATCTGACCCGTGGATCCATTTTTTATTAAATATATTCATAATCAAGAATGTAATTTTATAAATATTTTCTTAAAAAAATTCATTGTTGGGCCTCAATCGAACACAAAATATATTGGAGGAAAGATGAGTCTGTTGGACTCGCTTGGAAAAGTTCTATGCATAAAAAAATCGAAAAGGATTAGTATGATATAAGAGCAGATTAAGTTACTACTAACTGACTCTGGGAAATGCACCATTCTTTAAACGCACAAATATACATCACTTTTAGCTACGGTTTCACAGCAGATTAAGAAATAAAACATCACATGTTTTGCTTTGAGACATGTTCTGGACACTAAAGCAATCAACTCTACTTCTTAGTTAAGATAACATGTTGTCGATAAAATCTGAAGAGATATAAATATATACATCTATTGTGTTAAAGATTTTTCTTAAACTAAACTTCAAATTACTCATAGACTGCCCGATAGCTTTTCAAGATTAAAACTTCAATCAAACATTTAATGAACTGATTCAACACTCACAAAAATGGACAAACTATAACTCGACAACAACACTCAACTACTCAAACATCTTTTTAAACAAGAGAAAGTTGAAGGACTCAAATACCAATAAGATCAACAAATATTGCGATCTTAAAACTAATTTTAATTAAACACCAAGGTTGTTATATTCCCGTTTGCTTCGAAGCAAAAATAGCATAGATTTTAGGTTTACTTCAAACACCAATTTTTACTCTCTACCTAAACACCTATTTTAGCAAATGAGGAAGTCATAAAGGAAAATAACATGCTGAAATGTGTACCACATAATCTAACAATCCAACTCTTTACCGCTGAAATTGAAATTAGATCTGTGACCCATCTTATTTACTTTTTTCCTAAATGGTGGGGAAGAGATTTTTTACAAGGCCACTAGAGTGTTTTCCGGTAGAAATTATTTATATGTGAATCCAGATCCGATCCGTGGATCCGGTAAATTTGATGGATCCGAATTTGGATCTAATTTTTATGGACCCGATAAATCTGAATTCAGTTATGAAAATGAATCTGGATCTGAATCTAGTAGGATTCGATCCAGATCCGATCCGTTGGCTTCCCTAAGTTTTAGTGATGAAGCACAAATGTTGTAGCAGAAAAGTGCATTCAAGTCGTTTATTGAGTTGGCACGACAAATAGTAAAAATAAATGGTAGCAGTAACTGTATGCAAATATGGTAATAAGATTAAACCCAAAGGTTGTATTTTTTTTAAAAACAATTGCACCAGTCCACCAAAAGGGTGTAGTAAGATGCTATAATTTTTTAATTATAATTTTAAATTAGAGGTTTCAAATTTATATTTTTTCGAATAGAAACTTTGCGATAGAAAGTGTTTATATATCACCTAGTAGACTTGTCTAGTCTAACATAAATTCGTATTGGTCGAGCTCAGGACCGGCCTTTTGACTTGTTGGGATAGAGCGACGGCCCCGAAGTGATAGAGGGCCTAGCCCATGTACATCTATACTAGTATTAGTATTATATATGTTACATAAAAAAATTAATTACTTATCAATTAAAGCGAAACGAAAAAAGTCTCTGTATCTGATTAAGAGATTACAGAGAAAGAAAAAGGAAATAAAGAGAACGCAAAGAAAGAGAGAGATAAATAAATGGGTGGTCTCTCCGTCTTCTTCACTTCTATCCTTAATTATTTTCTTCAAATTCATATTTACCAATGAAATTCAATTATTTCTCAAAACCCTTTTCAGATTTCTCCTATTTCATTTCTCTTCTGCAGTGCACTTGTGAATTTTTTCTACTCTTAATTAACGATATCTATTTTCCACCGTCATATCCACTGATTCCACCATTGTTGTCCTTGGATCTGATTCTTCTGGAGGAATTTCGACCACCATCCATCATTTTGAGTTTTTCGGTAAGACCATACTTAATTTATTTGATTCCAAGTCTCAACTCTGTTAAAATTTTGATGTTAGGGTTTGATAATTGAAAATATTGATGTTCTATTGTTGTTATTGATTTGTAATTTTTCAATTGTGTTTATGTAATTTTCAATTAACTGGGATTTAGACTAGTATTCTAGTTTTTAATATAGAATAGATAGCTTGTACTCAATTTTTTAATTGAATTAATTGATTAGTTATTAGATTTAAAATTGGTTGATTTGGGTAGTTTAATGGTGTTTTGGATTGATTTGATAATTTGATTAAAGGTGGTGATTTGAATCATATTTGTTCTTTTTTTGAATATTCTAATTAGTTAATGATTTTTGTAATACTTGATGCAGAGAGTTTATACGATGTCATGGTAAATCAGACTTAAAATATAGATTGGTCATTGGAGTTGCTCATACGCTGCTGACATCCTTTTCAGGTGCTATTATTCTTTTTCTACAATTGGCCTATTATCTTACAAATGCTGACATATTTTCATTAAACAACCACTTGGTTATTTTTATTAAACAATCACTTTAGTTTTTTTTTTTTTTTTTTGATAATCCAGGTCTCGGGATGGCCTTAGTACCCTATATCGCTAGTACCTGCACAAGTACTGGTACTATGCTCCTGGAGGCGAATGGAACCCGTTCTTAGCCACCACCGTCAGGTAAATCGCGGACGTGTGCCCGCGTTCGGTGTCGATCGCCACCAACGGATCAATGCTACAAGGTCCGACCCCCAACAAGGATTGTCTGAGGGAGTATCAAACCCACACTGCAACATGTCCGCGCGGTTAAGCTGTCAGGCTTTAATACGGGGCATATGCCCCGGAGAACGTATCCGCCGAGAATCGAACTTGTGACCCTAAGGCCACAAATTTGACTAATGTCCGCGCGGTTAAGTCCATGAAGTTTTATAGTCAAATGTAAGCTAACTAAGTTTAAATGACAATGTATTGATATTTGAAGTTATCATTCTTATTTGCTATATATGGGCCCTCAATTTATATTTTTCCAAGGACCTATTAAATGTCAGAACCGGCCCTGATCGAGCTAATATATTTTGAATATCGAATAGTTAAGCCAAAACAAAAATGATGGGACAAGTGTAAACGTGTATACGAAAAACATAATATTCTCTACCTATAATTAGAATATTTTCATATATTGTGTAAATATAATTATGGTAAGACTAGGATTCCTCTTTTGTATAGGCTTAGGATTCTTATTGTATAAGGGATGAATATTGTACTATATATATACTTTGATATTAATGAGAAGACTCCCCAGGGGAGATTAATATCATCTTACATGATATCAAGAGCCAAACACCCAAAACCCTAGAACTTTTTCTTCTTACAGCCCCGAGAACCCCCCCCCCCCCTCGGAACTCGCCACGACCCTCCTCCAAATTCTAGGTTTTCTTCTTCATTCCTCTCTTCTCTAAATGGCTATCCCTGAATCTTCCACACTTTCTGAATCTTCTACCTCCACAAATTCCACGACCACGTTGTCATCCTCTTTTCATCCAAATTTCTAATCATTACAAACATCAAGAACTCTATTCTCATTCTTCGATCAAGAAAGCGATCGATTCTTCCTGGGTTGAACTGTTTCGTAATCATGCATGTCTCTATAACGTGTTTGATCACATCGATGACACCATTCCGCGCACTCCGAAGGTTGATGAGTCTACTTGGCGTCGGCGTCAAACAATGGATTTATGGTAGTATTTCTCAGGATCTTCTTCCTACTATCATAAAAATTGGCGCCACAGCCCTTGAGTTATGGAACCGCTTGGAGGAAATCTTTCAAGATAACAAGCACACTCGTGCAGTATATTTGGAGGAACAGTTTAACAATACACGCCTTGAAAATTTCTCCAACATGACTGAGTACTGCAGACAGTTGAAACTCCTGGCGGATCAACTCTCCAACGTTGACACGCCTGTCTCGGACACTATATTGGTGTTGCAATTGATTGCAGGTCTCCCAAAAGGTGACTATGATACGTTAGCCACCATAATTCAACAGACAGATCCGCTTCCCAGTTTTAACAAAGCTCGCTCGCATTTTCTGCTCGAAGAAACTCTACGTGCTAAGCAAGATGAGCACAATCAGAAGGTGTTAGCTATCGAAACTCGCCCTCAAGATCCAACGCCGCCAGAAAACTCCCAATCGTAGTAGGGACGCGGTGGCAAGGGTCGCGGTAGAAGAGGTCGCGATCGTGGCAGGGGTCGCAGACAGCAGACCAAGAAGAAGAATAACAAGATCCGCAGAATCCCGAAGATCCATACTGCCGCGCCACGCCGCCATTTAAGTACCAAAGAACCCTTCCACCAATTCTCCCATCACGGTGTGTTGGGCCCTGCTCAAGCCCATCGGCAAGTCCAGCACTGCAGCCCACTTCACGCACGCCCAGCCAAAGATCCTCATCCAAAGATGACACCCACTGAGTTATGTCAGACCTTCAGCAGTCTCAACATGCAACAGGCTGACAACAACTGGTACATGGACTCCGGAGCCACTTCTCACCTCACCCAGACTGCAGGTAATATTCCCAAACTGTTTGGTTTAAAGCATCCTCAATTTGTGACAGTTGGTAGTGGTCACCGCATTCTAGTAAGGGTTTTGGTACATCATATACACCACCTCATAATCCATTCCCACTTCAAAATACCCTATATGCCCCACATGTAATTAAAAATCTGATCTCTATCAGCAAATTTACTCGTAATAATTCAGTCTCTGTTGATTTTGACCCTTTTGGTTTCACTGTAAAGGATCTTCATACGGGGACACCTCTTACGAGATGCAATAGCACTAGGATCTATATCTATTCACTCCCACCTTCGCTGCCAGATCTAGCTCTCATGTATCTCTAGCGGTCATTTCTTCTTCAACATGACATAATAGGCTTGGTCATCCAGAAGCTCCAGTTTTTAGTTTTCTTAGAGGCAATAATATCATTACTTGTAATGGGAATCTTTCCCAAAATTGAGTTTCTTGTTCTTTAGGCAAACATACTCGTCTTCATTTAAATCATCTACTAGTGTTACTTTTGCACCTTTTGATATTATACATGTCGATTTATGGACATCACCTGTTGCTAGTTTTCTCGGTCATAAATACTATCTTATCGTACTAGATGATTTTTCTCACTTTGTTTGGTTGTATCCTCTCAAATTTAAATCGAAAGTGTTTGCCAAATTTCTTGAGTTTCGTAAATTCAATCAAACACAGTTTGAAAAAGGTATAAAATATTTTCAGTGCGATAATGATCGTGAATTCAATAACTCTATGTTTCACCGGTTTTGTACCAATAATGGCATGGTCTTTCGCTTCTCTTACCCCCACACCTCCTCACAAAACGGTAAAGCTGAAAGAACCATCCACGTCATTAACAATATGATTCGCACTCTTTTGATTCATGTCTCCCTACCTCCATCTTTCTGGGTCTATGCTGCTAAAATGTCAGAATACGTTCTAAATATTCTCCCAACTAGCACCCTTCACAATATGACCCCTACCGAAATTCTCTATCATAGAGTCCCCTCTTATGATCATCTCCGAATATTTGGTTGTCTATGTTATTCTAACTTTGCCTCTACTACCCCTCACAAACTAGCCCCTCGGTTCACTCCTTGTGTCACGACCCGACCCCGGACCCGCGACTGGTGTCCTACCTGGGCACCCTTACAGGTATACATCAGAGAATCAGCGGAACATACATAACCACATAACGTATAACAACATAAATAAACAACAGGCTAGCCGATAAGGCTACCTCCCTGGACATATATACAATTACATATCCAAAAGTAGTTACATCCCATTTTTTACAAACTGACCCACAAGATATGACTACAGACCTCTAAGAGTTTTGACATAACAACTATGACGGGACAGGGCCCCGCCATACCCCTGAATGTACATAAATCTACAACATCAGGGAAACTGTACCAAAAGACAAGCCTCCGGAGAATTGGAGCTTTCCAAGAACTGATCAGTGATCCTAGAACGCAGGTGCGCAACTCCGCTTACTCACCGCGCATGTAACGCAGCCCCCGAGGATGGGGGTCAGGACAAAATATGTACCAAGTATGTGAAACTAAAAATACTGTAATTTAAATCATAAAGTTTAGATATATAAAGCTGTAGACAAGTATGATAATCAAATTAACAGTACAACCGTGCCTTGTCGAAACGAAAGTAATGAAAGTCAGTTTTTACCTTTTAAAGACTATTTCATCAAATAAACAATAGTCACACCAAGGCTAGGGACATAAGCCCTCAAAATCATCACACTGTCCAGTAAGGGTCTCAAGCCCGTAAACATCAAAGCGTGCCCGTGGAATCCTCCATCATTGTCGACAACCGCAAGTGTAAAATATATATATATATATATATATGTAACACGCCCGTGGAATCATACATCACTGTCGGCATGCACATATGCAATATATATATATATCTCATGCCCGTGGAATCCCTCATCTCGGGTACATGACTTCATGGAGAGCTAATCCATGGAATAATAATAGTATATAACATGCCCGTGGAATCTCTCATCTCGGGTACATGTCTTCATGGAAAGCTAATCCATGGAATAATAATAGTATATAACATGCCCGTGGAATTCCTCATCTCGGGTACATGTCTTCATGGAGAGCTAGTCCATGGAATAATAATAACATCCGGGAGTTTAACCCGCATCATGGTTGCATGCCCCAGAATCCCTCATCGTATAAGCATGTCCATGGAACAATCACAATGGAAGCATACCCGTGGAATCCTTCATCACCGCAGACGCCCAAGTAAATTCACAAGACATACTACCTCCAACTGAGAGTCACGACAGCGTAAAAATATAATACTTGCACTCAAAGGCTATCGCAAGCAAGCATAAGCAAGTTCATAAAATCTTTAGACTTTCATTATCATACAAAAATGAATTTCATTTTATAAATTCAAGGCACTTTCGTTTTACGTGAAATACGGGGATTTAACCCAAAGTACTACGTACTTCTAAGCTTTTGAAAAGGACTTATTTCATAAAATAGCCACAAGATACTAACGCCCGTAGTATCAAGGTAAGTCTACTTTTCGAGTCAAGCCACTACACCTTTAGAAATACATTTTAAGGCTTCTAAACTAAATGACCTCTACTTTCACAACCTAGGCAACTTATGCCTTCAAATCAAGTAGACCATTCTCTTGAATTTCCATAAAGCCGTTATAACTAACTTCCCATAATGTCGTTATAACTCTTTATGCATTTAGGCAAAATAAGACATTTTCATCCTTTACAATCAAGGGGGTTAATTCTCTACTCAACCAACTTTGGACAATCCAAGACAAGGCAATGATATCAAAACAAAGCCGAATTCATTTAAAGATCGTACGTCTATTGTATTATACATTTACAATACATCATGCTCAAGAGATATGGGAAAGTTTCACATACCTCTTCGGCTTAATCCACTTGCTAACTTGAATATGCCGCACGTAGAATGTCAACCTATAATGACCATAATACGGTTATCAACTTCTAGCTTTTAATGTAGAATATACTAAGTGTAAAACTTCCTATTCTACTAAAATCAAAGACTTCCTTTGTTTCTACATACTTTTCCACCTTTTTCAAGGCCCGAAATCAATAACCAAACATGCCACATTTAAGGCTCAACAATTTAGCTAACCAAAGAGACACGCATAACAGGACGTGTAAAATTCTGCCCCACAATTGATATAAAAAATAGTCCAATATTTCAATGTCATTCTCGGCTACAATGTACAACAATGTAAAGTCTTATCCAATTCCTTTTCCATCCAAGTTATTTAGTCTAACATGTTATATAGCCGCAATCGATTATAACAACTTACAATCTTTTCTTTATATAACATGCGACGATTATAACTATCGACCAATTTGTATTGCAATTTCAATGGCTAATAAGCTCAATCTCGAGGCTTCCAATATTCCATAAAACTTATCAATCTTCATTATATAATTCACATGATCAAATATCAAATACTAAAACATGTAATCTTTAATTACATAAGTAAGATGAAGATTATTACCTTTTTAAGCCCAAATACAATCCAAAACCTAAAGTAGATCCTTAGCAACTTTAGCTCATTTCCTTCACGCTCCAATCCGCTATTTGAAGCCCTTAGAAGTTCATAAACAACTTTCCTTTAATTTCCAACCAAAACTTATGATAACAACTTAGGTTTTCATCTTGCGACTAACGTAAAAACGTAGCTTTTTCGGGATATTTGTATTGAGATATCCTTATAATACCTCTAGGAACCTTGAGTTTAAGTATTGTGAATTATGAACAACAAACGGATTTTTTTTGTGTGGGAAATGGACAAAGCCGAGAGCTCTAAGTGAGCAAGAACAAGATTGAAATTTTTATAAGTGTTGTGAGCTTGTCTTGCTACTAGTGTAGTAATATACTACTCTCAAGGGTCAAGATTAAAACACTTGTGTGGTTGATTTTAGAGGACAAAAGATCTTGCACAAGTTGGCTAGTTGACTTGGTCAATAATGTCAAGTCTTGGCTTGTCAAGACTTGATCATCTTGCCTTGGTCATTTGACCACTTTAACCTTGGTTAAATTCGACCAAGCCCATGTGGGGGGGGGGGGGGGGTGACACGTGTCGCCCTCCCATTCGTTATAATATTTCGTTTCTCGACATTTCCATAATTACGATAAATTCTACAAGTCTCAAATCTTAAAGTCTTATTTTCTTACGTACGTTCTTATATACATGTCCTGGAATTACGGGGTGTAACACCTTGTGTCTACCTAGGCTTCCCGCAGAACCATAGGGGCTATCTATGCTATGACTTGTCCACTCGTCAGATCTGCATCTCTCGTCACGTCACATTCGACGAGATCACATTCACGTTTTCGAATCTTAAAAAGCTCCAAAAACCGGATTACTCTTTTCTTGACGAGCCTGTCATCTCTCCCATCATCCTAAATCAACTAGAGCATAGTAGTTCTTCTTTGTCAGCGCCGCGGCCCCAAGAGTCAGCGTCGCGGCGCCATAACTTCTGCGAACAGGTCCCTGATTCACCGTCGACAGTGCCGCGGCCCAATGCAGAGGCACCATGTCGTCAAAACATCAGAGAGGTCTGTCAGTCCTGCAGCACCGCGACACTTGATCACGGCGCCACGACGCCGCCGACAGTTTCCTCCAGCGCCGCGGTGCCTACTCCGGCGTCTGTCCCTGTTATACCCCGTAGTTCTGACCCTACGTATGAGAGCGTACGAAAGCATGTAAGACTTAAAATTTTCAAAGGATAGGTTGACGGATTATTCCGGACGGGTTTTAGTCAACTTTAAGGCGGGTTATGACCCGGTACATTGAGAGTTCCTAAGTGGTTCAAAGGCCTAGGGCGTAGTTCGTTGAGTCTAGATTCCAACGCAACCAACCGTTCGTCGATAGGACGTCGGAGTAGAAATATATGAGAGTTACAAGTTCAGTGCGCAGTCGGACAGAAATATGTTTCGGACAAAGGCGACAGGGCCGCGGCGCCGAAAGTGCTGAGAGGTCACTGAAGCGCCGCTGGCGCCAGACAGCCGCGCGCCAAAGTTCGTAGAGGTCATGGGTTTAGCCGCTGGCCGCAAGGGCAGCGCCGAGGCGGATTTTGGGGAAAGACTTAGGAAAAGTCGATTTTCTTTTAAAGACCTTGGGAGGTGACAAGTGTGTCCCCCCATCTGATTTCTTGCATGCAATATATTAACCAAGTCTTCAAGACTTGGTCATCTTCCAATTTCTCTCTCTCTCTAAAGCAAAAGCTCCTCCTTCTCTCTACATTTCCAAAGGAAATCCAAGCCTAAGAAAATCAAAAAATTAAGAACAAGAAAAGAAGCTTGTGGCTAGCTTATGGTGGTGTTCTTGGCAAGAAGCTAGCAAAATCTTTGGAATAAGTTTGACTAAAACTTTAAGGTAACATTTATTCCTTTAGAATTAGTTCTAGTGTTGCATGCTTAGAAGAAAGAACTTGTGGTAGTAAAATAATGCTCTTAGAGTCATTGCATGCTAGAAAATGTGGTTTGATATGAAGAATGGGTTAAGAAGAGATTATGAGCATGTTGTAGCCTAAAAACTACCTTAGAATTGTTAAGTGAATTGTTGTAAACTTATGGGGCAGAATTTTGGGGGTGTAATCCCCTTTGAATTGTTGGATTGATTGAGCCTTAAATGTGGCAATTGGATGATAAATTCGGCCTTGAGAAAGGTGGCATAGTGAGTAGAAACAAAGGAAATGCTGCCCAATTTTCCATAGAATTTAGTGACTTTGAACTTGGATTGTTCTACATTAAGATTAGAAGTTAATAAACGTATCATGGTTGTTTTAGGTTGACATATTACTTCATGTAGTTTGACTTAGCAAGTGGATTGACCAAAGAGGTATGTGAAGCTTTCCTATCTCTCGAGCATGAATAGATGAAGCTATGTAGTACCAGACGACAAGATTTGGTATTCTTACTTGTTTGAGTATATAATGACTTGTTTCGTTTTAAGAATGTATAAATCCCTTGGTTAGGGAAAAAGTATGATTTTACTAAAGTATAGAGTTAATATAACAACTTTATGGGAAGTTGGTTTATTAGATTCATAAAAGGTTAATGAGAAGAGATTTACTCTAAAAGTAAGATAAATATATGAAGAGGCAATTTGGTTTAAGGCATCAATTGCCCAAGAATTTTATGTATAAATAGTCATTTTTTAAAAGAGTTGAAGTATGTAGTACTTGGGTTAAATTCCCGGTTTTCTTTTATTAAAGATATGATTAAGTGCCTTAAGTAAACTAAAATGAGAGGGTATATGAACAAGACTAATAAGAAGTTATAAGTTTTCTTAACTTACGTGTGATTATGATATGATGACAGTTTGAGCTAGGGTAAGAGTATATCTGAGGGGCAAGCCCCAAGATCGTTATACCACCTTCTCCAGGGTAAGAGTATGTGCGGCGGCCACCAAGATCGTCATACCACCTTCTTCAGTGTAAGAGTATATATGAGGGGCAAGCCCCAAGATCGTTATACCAGCTGCTTCAGTGTAAGAGTATATCTGAGGGGAAAGTCCCCAAGATCGTTATACCATCTGCTTCGGGGTAAGAGTATATCCGGCGGGTAAGTCCCAAGATCGTTATACCACCTGCTCCGTGGATTTGCTACCCGTGACGCGAGGAATACCTTACGCGAGTCCCATGGGCTTATTCGGGTGAAATAGTCCCACGCGTGCGGTAGTACACCTATGCGAGGAATACCTCACGCGGTCCACGGGACTACGCGTGAAATAGTCCTGAGTAGGGGTGCTTATTGATACTACGGGCGAGGTACCCCGTTTTGATCCTAAGGCCCCTATTTTATGCAGTATTGTATATATATGCTTGTCACTCTCATTGTTAGTAAGGCACAGTAAAAGGTATTTTATTGACTTCCATGACTCCAGCTTACCTTTAGACTTATGATATCATTATTATAGTATTTTTTTCCAGCTTTACATACTTGGTACATATTGTGTACTGACCCCGTTCCTCGGGGGCTGCGTTCATGCCGCGGGTAAGGGTAAGCATATTGAGGATCCTCGTTCTTAGGATCACTACTCCAGTGTTAGAAGCTCCATCCCTCCGGAAGCTTGTCTATTGGTACGGATATTCCCTGATGCTATAGGTATTTTGTACATTCAGGGGTATGGCGGGGCCCTGTCCCGCCACAGTTGTTATCTTTAAGTGCATTTGTCACCTATGTGTTTTGGGCTATAAGAACCAGTTGTATTACTATACTTTTGTTTAAGTATGTTTTATAGAAGGCAGCCTTATCGGCTGGCCAGTGATGTTTACCATTTTCTCTAAGTTATGTGTTATGTATGTTCCGCTGTCATTCTCTGACATATACCGAAGGTACCCTGCAGTGTACGCCGTGGCCCCGGCCGGTCGTGACAAAAGTGGTATCGAGCGATTAGTCCTCGGAAAGTATCCATAGACCGTGTCTAGTAGAGTCTTGATTATCGGTGTGTCGTGCACCACATCTATAATCAGGAGGTTGCAGGATATTTAGGATTGGTTTCCATTCTTTCACTCTAAGATCGTGCAATAGAGCTGAGTTATAGTTGAACCTCCTCCGATGTTTTCCTTTATGTATCGATTATGCCTCCACGCAAGGCAACCGCGCCCGAAGGGCAAGGCGGTGAGAGTCGCTAGTGGGATGCGGAGAGTCACGAGGGCACAGGCCCAGTCCTTACCAGAGATGATGTTTGGGGCGGCGAGTTCCACGTCGTCGCCAGCCTCAACAGATTTTGAGGCGTGAGCGGCTCACGAGACCGCAGACGAGCCTCCATCCCCACGTGGTCCGAGTACAAAGATTACGGGAATGATTCTGCCATCGACCAACATAGTGGCGAGCGTGGCAAGCGGCCAACCCTGTGAGCCGGCGGTTTACTTGATTCGGGATTTCTTCGGTTGTCACCCACCCGAGTTCTATGGTTCGAGATTTGAGGAGGATCCGTAGGAGTTTGTCCGGCAGTTACAACGGACCATGCAGGTGCTTAGGGCATCGGAGACCGAGTCTGTTACACTAGCTTCTTACCGGTTACGCGATATTGCGTTGAACTGGTTCGAGTCATGGGTGTTGTCGAGAGGTGAGGATGCTCTTCCACCTGTTTGGGAGGAGTTCACAGAGGCGTTCCTAGACCACTTCTTGCCTCCTGAGGTGAGGAGAGCCCGCGTAGATAGGTTCTTGACCTTGAGACAGGACAGGAGGACTATCAGGGAGTACAGCCTGGAGTTCGACTCCTTGGCCAGATATGCACACACCATAGTAGCTGACATGGCAGACAGGGTTCATCGATATGTGATGGGGTTAGACCGTCATATGACATCGTGATGCTTAGGGTGGCTCTTCACCGTGATGGATATTGCTGTGGATGCAGCGCATTTGCGAGGATTGAGGCAGAGAGGCGAGGATCGCCTAGATTTGGGCCACCCAAGAGGCCGTGACAGCAGCTCTCGTGGCGATTTCGAGGCAACCTCGGCCAGACTAGGTCCACATTCCACCAAGACAGAGTGCTCCTTCTCGATTTCCGGCAGAGGTCCGTCGCCAGGTTATTCGGGAGCAGTCGTGGCCCAGGACTTCAGGTTTTCAGGGAGGCAGAGACCAACACCAATCGAGACCACCTACCTCTCGGTGCGTTCGATGCGGTAGGTCTCATCCGGGAGAGTGCCGTATGGGTTCGGGGGCATGTTACTCTTGTGGCCAACATGGCCATCTGAAGAAGGATTGTCCGCCCCAGCGGCGGGAGCATTACGGTTCGGCCGACGGGCATTCGTTGGATCTTCATCTTCGATGGTTAGACGCCCGAGGCGTGGTACTTATGGCCAGCCGCGCGCAGGTCGTGGTAGGGGTTCGATTCTAGCGGTCCTCGTAACCGCATATATGCTATGTCGCCAATGACAGACCGGGAGGCGCCGCGGATGTCCACAGTACATTGTTGGTTTCTTGCTGTGATGTATATGCTTTGATAGATCCAGGTTCTACCTTGTCCTACATATCTCCTCATATTGCGGTAGAATAGGGATATAGCCCAGTCTATAAGACCTTTTGAGGTGGCTACGCCGATGGTGATTCGATGGTAGGCGGGTATATAAGGCTTGCCTGTGACTATAGATAGCCGCCGACTTCAGCCGACTTGATAGAGTTGGATATGATGGACTTTGATGTGATTATGGGTATGGATTGGCTAGCATCTTGCTATGCCAACGTGGACTATGAGAGAGATTAGTTACATTCCGCTTCTGGTAGCCGTTATCGAGTGGAAGGGAATCTTTGCGTCGCCGGTGGTAAGTTTATTTCCTACCTCAAGGCTAGGAAGATGGTGCGGAATGGGTATATCTACCATATGGTTCGGTATTCGACATCGAGGTGAGATACGGACCTTGATCGATTCCGGTCGTTAGGAGTTTCGGGCGTATTCCCAGATGAGCTTCCGGGTATCCCTCCTGAGAGGAAGATTGAGTTTTACATTGATTTGGCACCAGATACTCGACCGATATCTATTCCGCCATACAGGATGGCACCTGCCGAACTGAAGGAGTTGAAGGACCAGCTGAAAGATTTGCTGGAGAAGGGCTTTATTAGGCCAAGTGTTTCTCCCTGGGGAGCACCAGTGTTGTTTGTAAAAAAGAAGGATGGGACGCTGCGTATGTGTATTGATTACAGGCAGCTAAACAAGGTAACTATCAAGAACAGATATCCCCTCCCCAGGATTGACGCTTTGTTTGACCAGTTGCAGGGTGCAAAGTGTTTTTCCAAGATAGACCTGCGGTCTGATTATCATCAGGTGCGAGTTAGAGAGACAGATATCCCAAAGACTGCATTCAGGACCCGGTATGGGCACTATGAGTTCAGGGTGATGTCTTCGGTTGACTAACGCCCAAAGTGATTCATGGATTTGATGAATAGGGTGTTCAGTCATTCTTGGATATGTTCGTTATAGTATTTATTGATGATATCTTGGTGTATTCGCGCACGTGAGCAGAGCATCGCATCATTTGAGGCGGTTTTAGGAATCCTCGAGACCAGCGATTGGCCATGCCGAAGTGCGAAGTTCAGTTAGCTTCAGTGGCTTTCTTAGGGCATGTGATCTGGGCCGACGGTATTGGTTGATACTAAGATTGAGCGATCAAGACTTGGCCTGCACTCCACTACACCGACGGAGGTGCGAACTTTTGGGCCTTGCAGTTATTATCGGAGGTTTGTAGAGAAATTTGCTTCTATTTCAAAGACTTTTACTAAGTCGACTCGAAGCGCACCATGTTCGGTGGGCGGATACTTGTGAGGAAAGTTTCCATTGCTAAAGGAGAAGTTTGACGACCGCCCGATTCTTACTCTTCCGCAGGCTTAGATGGATATGTGGTTTATTGTGACGCGTCGGTGTCGGAGCTTGGGTGTCTTTGATGCAAAGACGGCAAGGTTATAGCTTATGATCTCGGCGGCTTAGGAAGCATGAGAAGAACTATCCCACACATGACTTGGAGTTAGCGTGATGATTCATGCCTTGAAGATGCGTGACATTATTTATATGGAGTTCATGTGGACATTTATACAGACCACAAGAGTCTTGAGATATCTTCACGGCAGGAGTCGAACTTGCGATGCAGAGCGGTGGAGCTACTTAAGGATTACGATGTTGATATTATGTACCACCCAGGAAGGCCAATGTAGTTGCATGCCCTTAGTCGCAGATCGATGGGTAGTGCATGCGATGTTCACCGCAGAAGAGGATATGGTCCGAGAGTTACATCGCCTAGCGAGCCTTGGGGTTCGTTTGGTTGATTCCGATAGGGGCGGAATTGGTTCGAGAGGTCCGAGTCTTCCATCGTCGAGGTGAAGAGGCAACGATGAGGATCCGATTTTGGTGCGCATCGAGATGCAGCTCTCCGTAAGGAGAAGAGTCTATTTGACGTAGCGCGATGGGGTGCTAAGATTCGAGGGCCGGCCAGTGTGTTCCGATGTGACAGACTTCGCCAGATTTCGGGAGGCTGCGGTGCTCGTTATTCTATTCATCCGGGGTCGACTAAGATGTATCATGACCTCAGATGCGTGTATTGGTGGGATGGCCTAAAGAGGGACGTTGCGGAGTGTCACGACCCGAACCGGGGCCCGTGACTGGTGCCTTACCCCGGGAACGCTCGTGATACAACATCAGAGAGAATCAGCGGAAATAAAAACATAAACATGAAACAAGAGACATGATAAATAAACAAAGCAACCAAAATTGCCTTACAGATATATACATAAAAACCCGAATGCTTATCCTTTTACAAACTCGCCACAACAGCATTACTGCACTTAAGAAGTGACAACAACTATGACGGACAGGCCCCGCCATACCCCGAATGTACAAGAACCTGCTGCACTCGTGGTAACATACCAACAGATAAGCCTCCGAGAAACGGCTTCCAATACGAACTGTGATCCTATGGCGAGGATCCACAACCGATGTACCTCTACTGCGCAGATGAACGCGGCCGAAGGAGGTCGCACAACATGTACCAAGTATGTGAAATCAAAAATATCAGAATGAAATCATAACGATCTATATAAAATAGGAGACATGTATGATAACCAAACTACTGCTCATAACATAAAGCGATGTCAAGTCGTGACTCACGCCTCAAAGTCATCCTCACGCGTGGAACTCCTTCCTCACCGCCGCAGCCTAGGTACAAACCATGTGATACGTATAACATGTCTCGCCCATCTCATGGACCCGATAGAAACGTGGAATACATTCCTGCTCATCTCATAAACTCGGTAGTCGGATGGAATACATTCCGGCCCATCCACGGACGCAGAGTCGAGTGAATACATTCGGTTCATCCACGAACGCGTAGATGAGTGAAATACATTCGGCTCATCCCACGAACGCGGTAGTCGAGTGAAATACATTCCTGTTCATCCTATGAACGCAGAATGAGTGAAATACATTCGGTTCATCCTACGAACCGTGTCGAGTAAAATACAAGACTTGCACAACAAGGCTATCACACGCAAACATAGGCAAGTTACACACAACTTAAGGTACTATCATTTTATGCCAAAATCCGGTTCGACCTAAAGTATTACATACATTAACTCTTTTAAAAGATACGCTTCTTTCACAAAAGTCACACAATGTTCGTAGTATAAAATAGAGTGACTATCTTTTAAGTAAACCAAAACACTTCCCTTGTAAAATCAAGTAACACATTATTTTCCAAACGTTCAAGTTTCTCATTTTCGAAAGGTTTCGTAGTTCATAGTTTTAATCACTTAAGAATATAATTCTCCTTTAAAACAAATTTGAGAAACATATGCCTTATGTGTGAGTAGGTTGTTCTTGTCTATTACAATCTTATAAAAGCATCCATGATCTAGAAAATGTAATATCATTTTGTCTCATCTTAGCTTCATGCATGGAGGTTTCTACTGGTTTTAATAACAATTAGTCAATACATTTCCTTTAGTAACGCTGCAATGGTTTGTTCGATACTTAATCTCATTTCCGAAATCAGTAAAACATTATTCTTTTAAAACCAACTACTCATTACTCGCGAATGAGGTTTTTACAACATTTTAACAAAATTCATAACAAGTCAAACTAAGTCAAGTCTCTTATCTTTCAAGATCAAGTCTCTTAACTTTCAAAATCAAGTCGTGTATAAGTCAAGTCTCTTATCTTTCAAGATCAAGTCTCTTAACTTTAAAAATCAAGTCGTGTATAAGTCAAGTCTCTTATCTTTCAAGATCAAGTCTCTTAACTTTCAAAATCAATAAACCATTCTTTTACCTACATAAAGTCGTTATAACTAACTTCTCATAAAGCTATTATAACACCCTATGTTTTAAACCAACCAAATCACTTAGCACGTACGCGTCACTGTACTACATAGTTCACAACAATCATGCTAGAAAATATAGGAAGAGGTTCACATACCGCGACGATTATCGACAAATAGCAAAACGCCCAAGTACTTCAACCCGCTCTACTACTCCAGCCAAGTAGATCACGCCACACGTAGTACTCCACTCCTAAAATGGTCATAGTACTCTATCAAACCTTTCTTATCATTGAAGACTTATACCAATAAAAAGCCCTCAAAATCTACGGAAATTTGAAGACTTCCGCTTTTACTCACTTTTCCATCTTTTACCAAGGCGAATAACGTAATATATATACCATATATATATATAAGGCGTAATAATTAAACAACATAAAGAAGGGGATTACACGCCCAAACGGTAACGCGGTTTACTATCACGCCCATAACAACAATAAGTAAAAGAAGGGATTACGCGCCAACCGTGAACGCGTTTACTATCACGCCTTCATAACAATACAATAATTAAAAGGGATCACACGCCCAAACTAACGCGATTGAAAAATCTTCCCAATGTAAATGTAAATACTGATCGATGTAAATACACCAAAGTAAATACCCTTAAGTTGGGGTCCTTGGCCAACTTTGTCCATTTTACTTATCCAATTTACTCATTAGTCATCCAACTTATATTTCCATTCTTAATATAAGTTATAGTGACTTTGTTATTTGCTTCTTAGCAAGTAAGATACGTTTTTACCATTTTAATGGCAAACGGCCAATCCTTTTCTTTTAACAAGTTAACAAGATCCAACTCTTCCAAACTTACTCCATATATTATATAATCCATAATATACTTATAATATATGTATAACAACCAATTCACAAAGAGGTTTAAGTTCCACTACCTCAAATAGCCCAAAATATCCAAGTTCTTAAAGTCGCCCAAGCAAGTCTTAGCTCCAAATCTTTACGTTCCAATCCTCTACAAGCAACCCATGAAGCTCCTAACCAACTTCTCTTCAAGATTCAACTCCAAAAAGTGAAGAACACTTAGGGTTTCAAGATGACAACTTTCGCCAAGGCATCCCTTCAAGGCTAGGGTGTGAAATATTTTCCAACTCTTGGTACACAATCTTCCTAACACCTTAGGGAAGAACACTTGAGAGTTTAAGAATTGTTGGACAAATTTTGCTCAAGAAATGGGGCAAAACCGAGAGCTGTCAAGGGAGGAGAAGGAGGGTTTTTCAAGTCTTCAAATGTCTAAGTGTGGAAGATTTCATCAACTAAGGTGCATATATAGGACAACCAAGGATAGGATGAAGGCAAGTGTGTGGTTGAGATTGGGGACAAGTGTGGGTGGACCCACAAGCCACTTGTCCACACAAAAATATCTAGCAAGACTTGCCACTGTCTCGCCACTGTCTAGCTAATTTCGGCCAAGGGCCACCTGTGGGGTGACACGTGTCGCCTCCTACTGGCCCAAAATATTTCATCTCCAAAATATCCATAATGGCCAAAATCTCAAAAACTAAGCGGGCCCACAAAACCGTAAATTTCACCTGGGCCCCACGTGACCATTTCCTAAATAAAATTCCATAATTCTCAAATATTCTAAGAAGTCCAGAATCAAATCAATCCAATCATTAACGAACCTTTTCTTCACAAAACCTAACTTTTCCGTTGAAAAATCACATCTTTCTTTCTTTCCAAAATTTGCCGTAATCTCGCACGCATCTCACCTATATACCTGGAACTACGGGTATAACGGAGTTCGGCACAGTCTCCGAATTGTCGTGAGTTAAGATTGAGCACCGGAAGCTGGTGTCATTGCAGTTATTGATATTCGACTTGGAAGTGGGAGGTGATAAATATGGATTTTATTACAGGGCTACCTACCACTCGAGGAAGCATGATTCCATTTGGGTGATTGTCGACAGTCGTAAATCACCATTTTCTTCCGATCGAACGACGTTCACCGAGGACTATGCGATTATATATTAGAGAGATTGTGAGGCACGAGTCGGTGTCGATTATATCGAGATAGAGGAGCCCGGTTCGCTAACTTCGAGGTATTTCCGAAGGATTAGGGACACAGTGAGTCTCGAGACGGCGTTCATCCTCGACCGACGGACAGCCGAGCGCACTATCCGAACACTCGAGGATATCTGCGCTTGTGTTATTGATTTCGAGGTAATGGGAGGATCATTTGCCTCTTGTGGAGTTTGCTTACAACAACGGCTACCATTCCGGTATTCGGATGGCGCCTTATGAGGCCTTATACGGGAGGAAGTGCAGTCACCGATAGTGGTTCGAGTGGGAGAAGTTCGATTAGTCGGGCGGACTTAGTTCACAGTGGATAAGGTGAAGCTTATCCAGAGCGGTTGTTGGCGGCTCGAGTCGGCAAGTCGTATGCAGATCATCGGCGTCGACACTTGGAATTTGAGATAGATGATTGGGTTTTCCTAGGTATCGCCCGTGAAGGCGTGATGAGATTTGGAAAAGGGAAGCTTAGCCCAGGTACATCGTTGCATCGAATTGTCCGTAGGCAGCGGGGTTGCTATGAGTTAGATCTGCCGTCCGACTTGGAAGCGGTACATCGATCTTCCATGTGTCCATGTTGCGAAATGTATTAGAGATCCATCTAAGTGCCCGGTTCGCGATGTCCAAGTGATGAGGAGTTATCGTATGAGAGTCCCATAGCGATACTCGATCGTCGAGTTAGACGACCGGACGAAAGACGTGGCTTCCGTCAGGTTACATGGCGAACGAGCAGGAGGAAATGGCGTGGGAAGCAGGATGACATGATGAAGAAGTACCTCACCTATTTCCTATACCTCCGGGTAACCCACTTTCCCGCTTGTTAGTTTTGACTTGGCATTTACGCTTCAAGATGTTGTGGCTCGTGGAGCTTCCTTTATTTGCAAAATGATAGTTAAGAGGGTCTATGTCGATGTTGTGTTTCGAGTAAGCCTAGAAGGAACATTCGGGACGAATGTTTCTAAGGAGGGGAGAATGTTATACCCCGTAGTTCTGACCCTACGTATGAGGCGTCTAAAGCATGTAAGACTTAAAATTTTCAAAGGATAGGTTGACGGATTATTCGGACGGGTTTTAGTCAACTTTAAGGCGGGTTATGACCCGTACATTGAGAGTTCTAAGTGGTTCAAAGGCCTGGCGTAGTTCGTTGAGTCCAGATTCCAACGCAACCAACCGTTCGTCGATAGACGTCGAGTAGAAAGATATGAGAGTTACAAGTTCGATGCGTGATCGGACAGAAATATGATTCGGACAAAGGCGACAGGGCCGCGGCGCCGGATGCAGGGCCGCGGCGCCGAAAGTGCTGAGAGGTCGCTGAAGTTGCAGCGCCGCGGCGCCAGGACAGCAGGGCCGCGGCACCGAAAGTTCAGAGAGGCTGTGGGGGTTAGGCATGGCGCCAAAGTCGAAGAGGCTGGGGTTTAGTATGCGGCCGAGGCGGGAGTTTTGGGCGGAAAGACTTAGGAAAAGTCAGATTTTCTTTTAAAAGACCTTGGGAGGGTGACAAGTGTCCCCCCCCATCTGATTTCTTGCATGCAATATATTGACCAAATCTTCAAGACTTGGTCATCTTCCAATTTCTCTCTCTCTCTAAAGCAAAAGCTCCTCTTTCTCTCTACATTTCCAAAGGAAATCCAAGCCTAAGAAAATCTGAAAAATTAAGAACAAGAAAAGTAAGCTTGTGGCTAGCTTGTGGTGGTGTTCTTGGCAAGGAAGCTAGCAAAATCTTTGGAATAAGTTTGACTAAAACTTTAAGGTAACATTTCTTCCTTTAGAATTAGTTCTAGTGTTGCATGCTTAGAAGAAAGAACTTGTGGTAGTAAAATAATGCTCTTAGAGTCATTGCATGCTAGAAAATGTGGTTTGGATATGAAGAATGGGTTAAGAAGAGATTATGAGCATGTTGTAGCCTAAAAAAACTACCTTAGAATTGTTAAGTGAATTGTTGTAAACTTATGGGGCAGAATTTTGGGTGTGTAATCCCCTTTGAATTGTTGGATTGATTGAGCCTTAAATGTGGCAATTGGATGATAAATTCGGCCTTGAGAAAGGTGGCATAGTGAGTAGAAACAAAGGAAATGCTGCCCAATTTTCCATAGAATTTAGTGACTTTGAACTTGGATTGTTCTACATTAAGATTAGAAGTTAATAAACGTATCATGGTTGTTTTAGGTTGACATATTACTTGCGGTAGTTTCGACTTAGCAAGTGGATTGACCAAAGAGGTATGTGAAGCTTTCCTATCTCTTGAGCATGAATAGATGAAGCTATGTAGTACGGTAGACGTACAAGATTTGGTATTCTTACTTGTTTGAGTATATAATGACTTGTTTCGTTTTAAGAATGTATAAATCCCTTGGTTAGGGAAAAAGTATGATTTTACTAAAGTATAGAGTTAATATAACAACTTTATGGGAAGTTGGTTTATTAGATTCATAAAAGGTTAATGAAAAGAGATTTACTCTAAAAGTAAGATAAGTATATGAAGAGGCAATTTGGTTTAAGGCATCAATTGCCCAAGAGTTTTATGTATAAAGAGTCATTTTTTAAAAGAGTTGAAGTATGTAGTACTTGGGTTAAATTCCCGATTTTCTTTTATTAAAGATATGATTAAGTGCCTTAAGTAAACTAAAATGAGAGGGTATATGAACAAGACTAATAAGAAGTTATAAGTTTTCTTAACTTACGTGTGATTATGATATGATGACAGTTTGAGCTAGGGTAAGAGTATATCTGAGGGGCAAGCCCCAAGATCGTTATACCACCTTCTCCAGGGTAAGAGTATGTCTGAGGGGCCAGCCCCAAGATCGTCATACCACCTTCTTCAGTGTAAGAGTATATCTGAGGGGCAAGCCCCAAGATCGTTATACCAGCTGCTTCAGTGTAAAAGTATATCTGAGGGGAAAGTCCCCAAGATCGTTATACCATCTGCTTCGGGGTAAGAGTATATACGGCGGGTAAGTCCCAAGATCGTTATACCACCTGTTCAGTGGATTTGCTACCCATGACGCGGAATACCTCATGCGAGTCCTTATGGGTTTATGCGGTGAAATAGTCCCGTGCGGCGGTCTGACTATGCGAGGAATACCTCATGCGGTCCACAGGACTGCACGGGTGAAATAGTCTCGGGAGTAGGGTGCTTATTGATACTACGCGCAGGTACCGTTTTGATCCTAAGGCCCCTATTTTATGCAGATTGTATATATACGTCACTCTCATTGTTAGTAAGGCACAAGAAAAGGTATTTTATTGACTTCATGACTCAGCTTACCTTTAGACTTATGATATCATTATTATAGTATTTTTTCGGCTTACATACTTGGTACATATTGTGTCGACCCTTCCTGCCGCGCTCACGCCGCAGGTAAGGCGATTGAGGATCCTCGTTCAGGATCACAACTCCGATGTCGAAGCTCCATCCTCGGAAGCTTGTCTATTAGTACGGATATTCACGATGCTATAGATATTTTGTACATTCGAGGTATGGCGGCCCTGTCCGCCACGATTGTTATCTTTAAGTGTGGTCACCATGTGTTTTGGGCTATAAGAACCGGTTGTATTACTATACTTTTGTTTAAGTATGTTTTATAGAAAGCCTTTATCGGTGGCGGTGATGTTTACCCTTTTCTCTAAGTTATGTGTTATGTATGTTCCGCTGCCATTCTCTGACATATACCTGACAGGGTACCCCGGTAGTGTACCAGTCGTGGCCCCGGGGCTGGGTCGTGACAGTCCCTCCTTCTCTGTATCCAACAAATACCTCCGCCTTGGAACCTCCCACTATCCCACTCACCAAATGAAAACTCGTGCAAAACATGAAATCTTCAAACCCAAAGTCCAATTTAACTTGTCTGCCCTAACCATTTCACCAATTCCCAAGAACTCTATATTTGCCAAACAAGACCCTAATTGGAATGCGGCTATGACTGAGGAATTCAATGCTTTAACTAAATAACACACATGAGATTTAGTACCTAGACCTGAGGGGGTGCATGTGATTCTTTGTCTGTGGCTATTTCGTCACAAATTCAGAGACAGTGGAGATCTTGAGAGGTATAAGGAAAGACTTATAGCTAATGGCACAAATCAGCAGGAGATAATTGATTGTGCTAATACCTTCAGCCCGGTTGTCAAACCGGCTACCATCCGCATAGTTTTGAGCATTGTCATGAGCAAACACTGGCCGATCCATCAGCATGATGTGATGAATGCATTCTTACATGGGGATCTGAGAGAGACAGTCTACATGCATCAGCCGTCAGGGTTCACCCATCCAGCAGTTCCTCACTATGTGTGTCGTCTCCGTAAGTCACTATATGGCACAAACAGCCCGCGGCGTGGTATGATCATTTTGCCAGGTATATCTTGCAGATTGAGTTTTCATTTTTCATCGAGGTAGTAGCACTGCTTATTTATTACTTTACGTGGATGACATTGTTCTTACTTCCTCATCCGACGGATTGAAAAATGAGATTATTGTCTTGCTTAAGTCGGAATTTGCAATGATTGATTTGGGAAAGCTGAGTTACTTTTTGGGGATATTAGTGACCAGTGACCAGGTCTGCCAATCATATGTTTTTGTGTCAGCGTAAGTATGCAGAAGAGATTGTGTACAGGGCTAAGATGGCGAACTGCAAAGAGGTGCCTACTTTAGTTAATTTCAAATCTAAGCTCAGTGTCATGGATGGTGCTCCAGTCTCTGATCCTACTCTGTATAGGAGTCTTGCAGGTGCACTTCAGTATCTCACCTTCACCAGTCCAGACATAGCTTATGTTGTTCAGCAGGTGTGCTTATTCATGCATGTCCCTAGGGAGTTTCATTTCACTGCTCTTAAGTGTATCATTCGATACATTAAGGGCACTCTTGATTATGGTTTGTACCTATACCCCTCTGCACCAAACAAATTGCTTTCATATACGGATGCAGATTAGGCAGGGTGTCCGGACATGCGACGCTCCACCTCCGGTTTTTGTATTTTTTTAGGGAATAATCTGATTTCTTGGTCTGCCAAGCGACAAGCTACCCTATCTCGCTCCATTGCCGAGGCTGAGTACAGAGGCGTTGCAAATGTAGTAGCTGAGATTTGTTGGCTCGAAATTTCTTATTAGAACTTGATGTCCTTTGCGTCAGGCATCTATTGTGTACTGTGATAACATCTCTGTCATCTATATGTCTCATAATCTGGTTCAACATCAGCGAACCAAGCACATTGAGATAGACCTACACTTTGTTCGTGAGAAAGTTGCACTAGGCCATGTCAGAGTGTTACATGTTCCATCATCCTATATATTTACCAAAGGACTTCGCAGACATTTATTTCTTGACTTCAGATCCAGTCTCAGCGTCTAACATCCTCCCGCTCCGATTGAGGGGGTGTGTAAACGTGTATATGAGAAACATAATATTCTCTACCTATAATTAGAATATTTTCATATATTGTGTAAATATAATTATGGTAAGACTAGGATTCCTCTTTTGTATAGGCTTAGGATTCCTATTGTATAAGGGATGAATATTATACTCTATATATACTTTGATATTAATGAGAATACTCTCTAAGAGAGATTAATATCATATTACAACAAGTTTAAAGGTTAATGACATCGTAGAGAAAAGGGGCAAACGAGAGCTGGTAACTCATTCCTTCGTTAGTCTTTGTCCGTAACTAATAAATATTCATAATTTGAAGAAAGAAAAATGAAAGGAGGAAGAAAGTTGTCCGCATAAAATTTTAATGCCTACCAAATGAAATCCATTTCTTGATAAATAAAAATTGGATTTAATTAATTTATGTATATTGAGTTTAGGATTAGATGGGATTATTAGTCTCATATGATTGGATTTATGATTTATCTCATATTTGATTCGTGGGATAACGCTTTCGGTATCCCACTCAATCTCATCTACATGAAATAAAATAATCTCACATACAAGGTGAGATAAGTAATCTCATCTTATCCTACATAATTCCATCTATAAGGGATTACTCATCGCCTCCTACATATCTTGTTTTCTAGCAAGGTTACCAATCAACACTAATTACTTTTTTGTCTTAATTTATATAAAAGAAAATTTCTTTTTTCGTTGGTCTAAAAAACAATGACATACTTCTATATTTAATAATAATTTAAATTTAAATTTTTTATTTTATCTTTAATTAAATAATTTATAGTCACAATAATTTCTATGCATGACTTACTTTACACCACAAAAATATCTCTCTTTTTCTCTTAAACTTCACGCCCAATAAAAAACTTTCACATAAATTGAGATAAAGAAAGTATTATATAGGATTACCTATAATTAGATTTTAAATGACCTAATTATGTAAATATTTTCATACCATCAATATATAGAACTTAACCTTATATAAGTATCATCATTTCACGTATATAATGTTTTATATATATATATATGTTGGAAATTTATTAATGTGGAATAAAGAAGTCCCATTATTTATGACTCAAACAATTAGGGTCCCGCACGTCAGAAACGTAGTTTCCAAACACGTGCACACATTGTACCAAGGATCGTAAATTTCCTTAGTGAAAGAGATATTGGTACATAAGTAAAATGTTTGAGACATATAATGATAGACGGTCATTGGTCAAATGACAAGTGTTCCACGTTGGAGAATGAAGGAAGAAATGTGCATAGTGTAAAAGTTTGGAACGGGTCGGAAAGGGTCGCAGAGCCGAGAAGGGCCGCGATGCCTCCTCAGAGCCGGGGAGCACCGTGGCGCCACCACCTTAAGGACTATGGCGCTAATTCGGTCCCGAGTCACTGGAGCCGCGACGCTACCCAATCAGAAAGTCTGAAACGAAAATCTGATTTTTGTGACGTTTGAGCTGCCCTCAATGACATTCATTCCACCATTATTCAACCATTATTTGGCTGATAAATGGGTGTCGGCAATTCATTTCCATTACATGAGTGATTCAATGTCATTACTTGGCACTTGAAGGGACAAATCTTACACACTATAAATTGAGGTCTTTGACTCAATTGAAAAACACTTGCAAATTTTTTGAAAAAATTCTTCCTCTCAAAGCATTCTTTCAATACTAAAAGTTCTTCAAGGGAAACACTTGAGTTTCATTTGCTCAAGTGTTAGTAGTTGTTTTATCTTGGGAGACTATTTCCTAGATACGTAAAAGGATATATACGAGGAAATCGTGTCTTAAAGACAGAGTATCATCACTCGACTCAGCAAATATTCTAATCAAGTGTTCATTCTTATTTCCAGTTTTTAAGTTAGGATTATTTCTTTTGGTTGTAATCTTTTGTTCTTCATTTTTCTAGTTCTTATAATAGGCGTTTTACTAGTTACTATTTTCCGTTTGTTGTTGCTTTCAATTTTAGATAACAAGTTTAAGATAAGATGTATTAGTACTTAGGAAAAATGACTGTACAAGAACAATTTGGTTCTGAATCTGCTGCTGCTAATCAAGGTAATACTTTTGCCTCTCTCACCGCTGCTGGTACCCAAGGCAATAGTTTTGCCTCTCCTTCTATTGCTGATCCTCAAGGAAATACATCTGTCTTCCCCACTGATGTTAAAGGGAATGTCAGAATCTCTCCTTCAGCTGGGTTTCACCATGAACGCCCTGAAAAGTTCATGGGAATTGACTTCAAAAGATGGCAACAAAAGATGTTATTTTTCCTGACTGTAAAGGGAGTGGCATGCTGTGTCACTGAAGGCCTTTCAAAACAGGAGATGGTGCGGACCCTCAGTTTATTGATACTACTGAAGGAGGCCAAGGTTCCCAGGCTTGCCTGGGAATAACTCTTGATGCTTGGAATCATACTGATTTCATGTGTAAAAATTACATCCTGAACTGTTTGTCAGACCCGCTCTACACGGTGTATTGTACCGTAGGCACCGCCAAAGAGTTGTGGGAGAAGCTCAGAAGAAGTACAACACAAAAGATACAGGTACGAAGAAATTCATCGTTGGGAAACTCTTGAAATTTTAAATGATGGATAGCAAGATAGTGATGTCTCAAGTCCAGGAATTCCAAATGATTATACATCGCCTGGGTTTGGAGGGTATGAAACCAAATGAGCAGTTTTTGGTTGCATCACTGATTGAAAAGTTATCTCCCTCGTGGAATGAGTTTTGAGTTACTTAAAACTCAAGACAAAGGAAATGACCTTTAAAGATCTTAGTATCAAACTTCAAATTCAGGAAGATAATAAGAAGTCTTTGCCCTAGGGAAAACACCCCACTGAGGCCAAGGTAAATATGGTTGATGCCAAAGGGAACCCAAGCAAGAAGCACAAGTTCCAGAAAGATGGCAAGACCTAGACAACGGTGAAGTTCAAGGGAAACTGTCACCACTGTGGCAAAGCTGGTCACATGATCAAAGACTACCGTCAGAAGGCCAAAGGCAAGGCAAAGGCTAACGTCATCGAGGACACACTTCTTGATGACATTAATGAGGAGTTCTCTTCGGTGGTTCTAGAAGCAAACCTTGTAGAGAATCCCAAGCAATGGTGTATGGACACAGGTGCTACCCGACACATTTGTTCCGATAGATATGTCTTCTCCACATATACACCAGTTACAAACAATAAGATATTCATGGGTAACAACACTTCCTCTGATGTGCTGGGGGTAGGAAAGGTGGTCCTGAAGATGACCTCTGGCAAAGAGCTCACTCTGAAGGAGGTGATGCATGTCCCTGAGATTAGAAAGAATTTAATTTCAGGTAATGTATTAGTTAATGCTGGTTTTAGGCTAGTGTTTGAGTCCAATAAATTTATAATCACCAAGAATGGAACATTTGTAGGAATGGGCTTCGTATGTGAAGGCCTCTTCAAGGTTAACGTTATGTCTATCATACGTACAAACAATAAAATTGAAGCTTGTTCTTCTTACTTGCTTGAGTCTTCTAATTTATGGCATCATAGATTAGGACATGTAAACAACCAATATATCCAAAGGTTGATAAAGTTGGAGTTGTTGCTGTCTATCGACATAAACCCTCAACGTAAGTGTGAGGTGTGCGTAGAGGCAAAACTCACTCAGACTCACTTTAGATCCGTCGAAAGGGATACTGCTCCTCTAGAACTTATTCACACATATATATATATATATGTGATTTGAAGTTTACACAAACTAGGGGGAACAAGTACTTCGTGAAATTCATAGATAATAGCACAAGTTATTGTTACCTTTACTTGTTGAAAAGTAAGGATGAAGCCTTTGAAGCGTTCAGACGCTACAAAGCAGAAGTGAAGAACCAACTAAGCGTACAAATTAAGTCAATTCATAACGATAGAGGGGGAGAAACGTAGCACCATTTGAGGAATATTGTGCCCAATCAGGCATTGTTCATTAAACGACGGCTCCATACTCACCTCAGTCAAACGGTGTCGCTGAACATAAGAACGTACATTGAAGGAAATAATGAATGTCTTGCTCATCAATTCTGGTCTTCCCTAAAATATATGGGGAGAAGTTGTCCTTACCTCTAATATGATTCTTAATAGAGTCCCACATAAGGGTAAGGACAAGACTCCATACGAGTTATGGAAGAAAAAGAAATCCACCTACAAATACTTGAAGGTGTGGGATTGTTTGGCAAAGGTTAAAGTACCTAAGCCAAAACATGTCAATATTGGGCCTAAGACGGTAGATTGCATTTTCATCGGATATGCAAATAACAGTAGTGCCTATCGTTTCTTAGTGCATAAGTCAAATGTACCAGATATCCATGGGGGTACGATCATGGAATCAAGTAATGCCCAATTCTTTGAGGATACATTTCCTAAAAAGGAAAGAGACATAACCTCTCGCAAATGATGTTATGAACAAAGCTCTCAGGATCCAGGAGTCATTGACTGCCCGGATCTAGATGGTTTAGATCTAGTGGACTCCGAAGTGGCTGAATATCTGGAATCTATTGTTCCAGATTCTCTGAACATGAAGACTCTAAAGATGGAACCAAGACGAAGTAAAAGGGCTAGAAAGGATAAATCCTTCGGTCCTGACTTTATAGCTTATATGGTTCACAACGAACCACAGAAAATTGGTGAAGCATTGTCAACTCCAGAAGCACCGCTCTGGAAAGAAGCTATTGAGAGTGAAATAGACTTCATCCTGCACAACCATACTTGAGAGTTGGTTGATCTTCCTCCGGAAAACAAACCGTTGGGTTGTAAGTGGATACTCAAACAGAAGTATCAGGCAGATGGGTCTATAGACAAGTACAAGGCCAGTTTGTTAGTTAAGGGCTATCGACATAAGGAAGGCCTTGACTATTTTGACACGTACTCCCCGGTGTCTAGGATGACGTCCATACGATTATCCATTGCGATCGCAGCGTTGTGTGACATTGAGATACATTAAATGGATGTCAAGACAGACTTTCTAAATGGTGATTTGGAAGAAGAAATTTATATGGAACAACCCGAGGGGTATGTGATTCCAGGGCAAGAGAAAAAAATCTGTCGACTTGTCAAATCTCTGTACGGGCTGAAACAGGCCCCAAGGCAATGACACGAAAAATTTGATAGTACTCTACTATCGAAAGGTTTCTCTATTAATGAATGTGACAAATGTATCTACATGAAAGGTAATTCTGACTCGTTCATCATGATATGTCTTTACGTAGACGATATGTTGATCACATGGAGTAGTCCTAGTTTGATCCTAGAGACTAAAAATATGTTGAAATAATATTTCGACATGAAGGATATGAGTATCGCATATATCATCTTAGGGATCAAGGTCTCTAAGACGTCTGACGAATTGGTCTTATAGCAGTCTCACTACATCGAGGATGTGTTGAGAAAGTTTGAGATGTTCGACAGTTCGCCGATTAAGTCACCACTGGATATGAATCAGAAGATTGATAAAAATCATGGTGCGCCCATATGCCAGGAGCGATATGCGCAGGTGATTGGGAGTTTGATGTAATAACAAACTGCACCCGACCTGATATCGCTTATGTAGTCAACAAGTTGGCTAGGTTTACCCGTAATCCAAGTGATGATCATTGGAAAGCGTTGTATCGGTACCTAAAATACATGCTAACTTACGAGTTACATTATTCGAGATATTCAATTGTATTAGAGGTGTACAGTGATGCAAATTGTATATCTGATATAGAGAACACCAAGTCAACCAGTTGGTATATATTTACAATTAGTGGTGGGGCTGTGTCTTGGAAATCCTCTAAGCAAACTTGCATTGCCAGATCCACGATGGAGTCGGGGTTTATCGCTTTAGACAAAACATGAGAAGAGGTTGAGTGGCTTCATGACTTCTTAGAGGGTGTCCCGTGTTGGGACAAACCCGTACCTTCTTTAATGATCCACTGCGACAGCTAGTCGGATCTAGGAAGGGCACGAAGTTCTATGTATAACGGCAAATCTCGTCATATTCAACAGAGACATAAGATTGTTAGGCAGCTGATTGCCACAGTATTATTTCCATTGATTGTGTAAAATCAAGGATAACATAGCAGACCATTTGATTAAGGTCATACTCAGAGATCAGATATTCTTCTTGTCTAGAAGAATGAGATTAAAACCCAAAAAATAAGGATTGATACAGTGGTAACCCAATTTTACTGACTGGAGATCCCATGAATTAGGTTCAATGGAAAAACTAAGTCGTAAAGGTTTAGTTGATCACTTCGGTGAAAGCAAGAGCACTTCGGTCTATGATTTGTGTAAGGGACATAAACCCAAGGTCATTCCCAAGATAGACATTAAGTGCTATCTGCAGTGTGGGTAGAGGTTAAGTTTCCAAAATCTGTAATGATTTTCAATGGTTGATGTTAGGTTTGGAGAAACTTTTAATGGTTTCTAACACTTGTAAAGTGGGGTATAGCAGGATATCTTATAGGAGACCACATATTTAAGTGCGAGGACAGGCCGCCTTAAATGAACGCACTTAAGAATCCAAGAGTGTCCACGGCCACAACGATAAAATATTAAAGAAGAACTAAGTAGGGAAGTTGTTGTGTTGGTACCATTGACTTGGCTTACACTAAACACTAACAGTTCAAGACATCACATTCACCGCGCAGTAAGTAAATCCAATGGTACTCAACTAAGGAAGGTTCAAAGCGGAAGCTACCTCTTCTGATGCAACACCGATCCACTGAAAAATTGCGAGAAAGACGCCTTGTGAGTGCGCCAAAATCTCTTTCAAAAGGGGATTGTTGGAAATTTATTAATGTGGAATAAATCTTATCCCATTATTTATGACTCGAACAATTGGGGCCCCGCACGTCAGAAATGTAGTTTCCACACATGTGCACATGTTGTATCAAAGATCGTAAATTTCCTTAGTGAAAAAGATATAGGTACGTAAGTAAAATGTTTGAGACATAGAATGATGGGCGTTCGTTGATCAAATAACAAGTGTTCCATGTTGGTGAATGAAGTAAGAAGTGTTCATAGTGTAAAAGATTGGAACGGGTTGGAAAAGACCGCGACGCCGACTCGGAGCCGGGGAGCACCGCGGCGCCACCACCTTAAGGGTCGCGGCCCCACGGCACTAAATTCGGTCCCGACACTGGAGCCGCGACGCTTTCGAGGCCGAGCCGTGACGCCACCCAGACAGAAAGTCTGAAACGAAAATTTGATTTGTGTGAAGTTTGGGCTGCCCTCAATGAGATTCATTCCACCATTATTCAACCATTATTTGGCTGACAAATGGGTGTCATTACTTGGGATATTCATTGTCATTACATGGGTGATTCAATGTCATTACTTGACACTTGAAGGGACAAATCTTACACACTATAAATTGAGGCCTTTGGCTCAATTGAAAAACACTTACAAATTTTCTGAAAAACTTCTTCCTCTCAAAGCATTCTTTCAATACTAAAAGTTCTTCAAGAGAAACACTTGAGTTTCATTTGCTCAAGTGTTAGTAGTTGTTTTATCTTGAGAGACTATTGCCTAGATACGTAAAATGATATATACGAGGCAATCTTGTCTTAAAGACAGAGTGTCATCACTCGACTCAGCAAATATTCTAATCAAGTGTTCGTTCTTGTTTTCAGTTTTTAAGTTAAGATTATTTCTTTTGATTCTAATCTTTTGTTCTTCATTTTTCTAGTTTTTGTAATAGACGTTTACTAATTACTATTTTCCGTTTGTTGTTACTTTCAATTTTAGATAACAATATATATATATATATATATATATATATATATGCGCGCCGTTTAAAATGATAATACTTGAGCTTAATAGAAAGTAATTAATGAGTAAGTGTATCATAAAAAATGTAATGAAATAGATCGAGATGAGATCCTTCCATTTTAATCAGAAGTCTAACATGGGGAGAATGAAGAGATTTTTTATCGGAAATGTTTTCCCTAAAATGAGTCTTAGCATACACCAGAACTAATCAAATCAGTGGATTTAGAATATCATATCATTTCAATTATTAATATTAAAAAAACGCAAGTGCAAATTTGCAATGCGATCTCTAGCTAGTAGTTGCACCTATTTACAAACAGTTCATTCCAATGAGTGGTGAAGGGGGTTGTCCATCTTAATGCGTCTCTAATAGTAATAAGATTCATGAAAACAAATCCGAGGTGTTTTGGCCAAGTGGTCATTATACTAAGGGTATTGCTGTCTTGGATCTCGAGTTCGATTCCCATGACCAGCGAGACTAGAATCAAGTCTCATAAAAAATTCCTCCACTGTTCGCTTGCAAGCCTTGCGATACCCACTCCGTAGGGCCAGGATGAAGGTGGGGTTTCTTGTGTGTGGAGCCGCAGTGATGCGGTGGGGATGACTAGTATAAAAAGTTTATCCTCAAAGTTTATCCAAAGATAGTGGCCCAGTGGTCATTAGTCAAATTTGTGGTCTTAGGGTCACAAGTTCGATTCTCGGCGGATACGTTCTCCGGGACATATGCCTCGTATTAAAGTCTGGTAGTTTAACCGCGCAGACATGTTGCAGTGTGGGTTTGATACTCCTCGCACAATCCTCGTTGAAGTCGGACCTTGTAGCGATGTCTGTTGGTGACGATCAGACACTGAATGCGGGGCGCACATCCCGCGATTTACCTGACGGTGGCGGCTAAGAACGGGTTCCATTCGCCTCCAGAAGCATAGTATCAGTACTTGTGCAGATACTAGCGATATTGGGTACTAAGGTCACCCCGAGACCTGGATTATCAAAAAAAAAAAAAAAAAAAAAAAAGATTCATGAAAACAAAACACATGTTTCCAACTAGTAATATCCTAGGTTAGGTACCCTGTCTGGTCGATGGAAATGTTTTCTTAATCATACATAGTAGCTAATCATTTTCTGATTCTTGTTTTAACGAGACAAAACATCATTATTTAAAGAATCTCAAATTTAGTGCTTTGTTTCCTGACAATATTGCTTCTACAATTTTAAAGTATTATAAACCGTACTAATAAAAAAGGGTTTAAACCACTTGAAAGTTGAAACTGGCATCTTAATTTGTTATTTGAATCATGAGTATTAATTAGCCCGTTTTGGCTACACAAATTTTCAGATGATCAATTGTACCTTACAATATACTATTAGACAACTAACTAATATTTGTGTGTAGATAAGCATTGATCATATGGTTAAGCAAATCTCTTAATAATAAGCGCTTAACGACCTCTTGTTTGTGAATACTCCCTCCATTTCATAATAAATAGTGTTTTAGGATTTTCATTTTGTTTTAAAATAAGTAATATTTTAGAATTTCAAGAAGAAATTAACATCATTCTTCCAAAATTATCCTTATTTACATATTCAAGAATTACTAAGTAGCTTTTCTTTTCTAAATATTAATTAGGGGTAAATTAATAAAAACACTCATAATTTTATAGAAGTGGGCAATTTCTTAAAGAGTGTGCATAAGCTAAAAACACCACTTATTATGAAATATATAGAGTATAAATTAGTCGGATCAATAAGCTTTAAATATTAAATGATTAAAAAGGATGGAAAAAGAAGATGAGCAATCCGAAATCCTATAATGTGGGGACTTGAGAATTTGTGGATTGGGAGCTAGGGGTGGGGTCGGGGTGGGCATGGTACGGTATTTAAAACTTCGATACGGTAATTATGATTTTTATTTTTAAAAATACGATAATATTACCATATCAAATTAATTCGGTATGATTCAATATTTTTATCTTTGATTTCAGTATTTTGCGGTACGGTAAATCGGTAACCACAGTTTCTTCGATTTTGACTTATGTATACTCATATATTATGACTTTAGCTATTCAAAAAATATCTCAAGTATATCGTACTAACACCTTACACGTGTAAAAATATTCAAAAGAAAGTACAAGCGACCCCCTTATATAGTAAATCAATTACATAAAAAGGGTATTTCAATCAAGATAGATTAGTCAAGATTTTAACATCTAAACAATTAGTTTTGTACTAATACTAGTTTATATATATGTTAGTATTATAATCTATATTATATTAAAAGCACGTAAGACCTTAGAAATGTTGATTGAACTTTTTGCCCTTCAGTAAAAGACTCTCCAATAGATAAATTTATCATTTACTATTTTTTATCAAATTAATAAATATAAACACTAATAATATATTTTTTCTTTCAAAATAAAAACCTGCGTTATTTTTGGTAAAGAAATTATAGCATACGACGATTTGGTAAAAGAAACTTTCCATGTGACTTAATAAATATTTTAAGGTAACATGGTGATTAGGGGTGAGCTCGGGTACAGGGTACCTAGATACCCGATCGAAACCGACACTAACAGGTAGGTTCTGGGTAGATATATTAGAATATGGGTAGGTTCCGGGTAGTAAAATTAGGAACCGATAAATATCGGACCCGATTTCGATTTCGAAAAATAGAGACCGGGTACCCTGACCCGGAACCGATACCCGGACCCTATGAACTCACCCCATTTAAATTATTTAGTTTTGATCTTTGGGGCATTTAATATATTATTTCTTTCCATTTATATATCTGAATGAGTGATACTTGTTTTATTTAAATTTCAAAGATGCATGGGAAGAAGTTCTAAGTTTGCTATCTAATGTAAGTTCTAAGTTTGCTATCTAATGTTGTTTCATTCAATCGAACTGTAGTTAATTGTTGCCGAAGAAGATCCAGCTTTCCTTGTGTAGTTTGCAACTGAACAGATAGTGCTTCTGCCCTATTGTTTGTCTCAGCACGTGAAGCACACTCAATCTCCAACAGACTCTCAAGGACTTGCACAGTCTCTCTATTCATTATTTGATTTCAAAAGTGATTCAATTTCCTTTTCCCTTTCTTCGACTCTGGCTTTCAATATTGTAACTTTTGTTGTGAGCACGGGTACCCGAGAATCTATTCGAAACCATAGGGTCCGAACAGGTTTCGGATAATGATTGTTACGGATAGGTTCCGGATAGTAAATTTAGAAACTGATCTTTTATATGATAGAATTCGGGTAATTAAAAAATGGTAGGGTACCCGAATCCGCTAACCCCTAATGGTAATAGGAAGACCACAATTCAATTCCGGCAGACAATAACATAAAATGCATTATGGAACAAGGATTTCATTGGACATAAATTTCAAGTTTGTAAGATTTGTTTAATATTTGCATGGTTCAAAACTTCAAATTAGTGATACACGTGGAAAAGAAGTATCCATAACCATAAGATTCTCTTTTTTTTTTTAAGGAAAATTCTTTTATATTGTAGATGTGATATGTTTGTCTTATTACTTCCTCTTTTGTATTTTATTTTTTCAATTATCCCCTCGAGAACCAGTTGAGCTGCCCATGCGGACCTCTTTTGTCTTTTATGAAATTATCATTCATGTATTCAAATCAAAATATGCTAATACTATCCATATGCTTCAACAATTAGGCAAATTTTCATCACAATTAATTAGAGTTGTAATTTGTTTAGTTTTTTTTTTAAGTCTATCTATAGTTATTTGTGTGATCTAATTTGTTCTAAAGTATGTTTAGGTCTGGTTTAGAACAAATAAAGACTAAGCAATTGTGTGACCAGGTACAAATATAATACCAAAATCCAAAAACCCCTATAAGTTTATAAGTGTTTCTGAAAAATTAAAAAGTGCAAATATTGTATCCAACGAATTCTAACGTTCTAAAGACGTACCAATCTCATATGGACTTAAATATTTTTACCTTTAAAAAAATTCACACGAGACAAAATAATCATTTAATTATTTTTTCTAATATTTAGAATTTTTATATTAACTTAATTTTGTGTAGTCACGTCACGTTAGTATACTTTCCCACTTTGAGTTCTTTTTAGGTTTAGGAGTATATAGATCTACCATGTATAATATATTTATCATAATCGTTCTGCAGATATTATGTTTTCGTGTCAGTGTAAGTATGCAGAGGAGATAATGTACATGACTAAAATGACGAACTGTAAGATCATGTCCACTCCAGTTGACTCTAAATCAAAGTTTAGTGATGTTGATGGTGATCCAGTATCCGATCCTATCCTTTACAGAAGTCTTCCAGGTGCACTACAATATCTTACTTTCACCATACGTGACATTGCTTATGTCGTTCAGCGGGTTCATGCATGCCCCCATTGAGCCTCATTTTACTGCTCTTAAGTGTATCATTTGATACGTTAAGGGCACCGTTGATTATGGATTGCACTTATACCCCTCCGCATCGACTAGGTTGTTGGCATACTGATGTTGATTGGGCAGGCTGTTCAGACATGCGACGCTCGACCTCCGGCTAATGTGTGTTTTTAGTGGATAATCTCATTTCCTGGTCTGCCAAGAGGCAAGCCACATTATCCCGTTCGAGTGCAGAAACAGAGTATAGAGGTGTTGCTAATGTTGTTGTTGAGATTTGTTGGCTCCGAAACCTTTTTTTGGAGCTCCAGTGTCTGTTGCGAAAGACGTCTCTGGTGTATTGTGATAACATATCCGCTATCTACTTATCTCATAATCCGTGTTAACATTATCGAACCAAGCATATTGACATGAACATCCACTTTGTTCGTGAGAAGGTTGCTCTCGGTTACGTCAAAGTTTTACATGTGTCCTCCTCTTATCAATATGTAGATATATTCACAAAAGGACTTTCTAGACAGCTATTTCTTGATTTCAGATTCAGCCTGAGCGTCCGACCACCTCCCGCTCTGACTGAGGGGGCGTATTAGCCGTGTTTATAGGTCTACCATGTAAAATATATTTACCATATTTAGTGTTATGTAATTATGGTAGAATTAGGATCCTTATTGTAAAGGATTTCACATTGCACACCTATATATATTTTGTATTAATGAGAAAGACTTCCTAAGAAAGATTAATACAATCTTATATTTTTGTATTAAAATGATTGAAGTGTCGCGGCGACTACGACGGGATTGGATTATGGAAATCAACGCTGGAACTTAAGTGCCGCGGCGCCTCCCCGAGGGGCCGCGACTGTAAATGGAATTTCAAGTTCCAGTGATCTACTGGACAATGAGCGTCGCAACGCTTGGCTTCCAGAATTCGCGAAGGCAGACGAAAAGACATGACTCTTGGGCTGATTTTGAGGCATTAAACCTCCATTACTTCCCAAATGAATTCAGGCATTACTTGGCTGAATTGTAACTCCATAATCAAGGCATTAATATGGTCATTCAAGACCATTACTTGGCCAATTGAAGGGTCATCTTCTCAACACTATAAAATGAGACCTTAGGCTCATTTGCTAAACACACTTAACACTCAGAAATTTCCAAAATTTCTCTTCCTCTCTAGCAATATCCAAACACTCAAAGATCTTTATTTCTTAGCGAACACTTGAGTCTCCTTTGCTCACTTGTTTTGTTGTTGTTTTATCTTGTTAGATAAGTTGTCATTCCACCGTTAAACGATAATACGAGACAATATTATCTTAAGAAAATATTGAATATCAATCGACTCAGCAAGCTATCTTATTTGCTTATTTTCATATTTCTAACCACTTCCTTGTTGTGGATTTAGAAGATTCAGATATGGAACCAAGACGAAGTAAAAGGGCCCGGAAGGACAAATCCTTCGGTCCAAACTTTGTAGCTTATCTGGTTCAGGACGAGCCACGGACAATTGCCGAAGCATTGTCAACTCCAGAAGCACCGCTCTGGAAAGAAGCTATAGAGTGTAAGATAGAGTCCATACTGCATAACCACACATGGGAGTTGGTTGATCTTCCTCTGGGACACAAACCTTTCGGGTGTAAGTGGATCATTAAACGGAAGATAAAGGAAGATGGATCTATCGACAAATACAAAGCCAGGTTGGTAGTCAAGGGTTATCGCCAAAAGGAGGGTCTTGATTACTTTGACACCTACTCGCATGTGTCTAGAATGACATCCATACGTATGTTCATAGCTATCATCGTCTTGCGGGATCTTAAAATACATCAAATGGACGTCAAGACAGTCTTCCTTAATAGCGATTTGGAAGAAGAAATATATATGGACCAACCCGAGGGGTATGTGGTTCCAGGACAAGAGACAAAAGTGTGTCGGTTTGTCAAATCTCTAAATGGGCTAAAACAAACCCCGAAACAATGGCATGAGAAATTTGATAATACCCTCTTATCTAATAGGTTCGCCATTAATGAATGTGATAAATGTGTTTACATGAAAGGGAATGCCGATTCATTCGTCATGAAATGCCTCTATGTAGATGGCATGTTGTTCACTTGGAGCAGTCCTCGGATAATCCTAGAGACTAATAACATGTTAAAACAATGTTTTGACATGAAAGATATGGGTATCGCAGATATCATCTTAGGGATCAAGATCTCTAAGACATCTGACGGACTGGTCTTGTCTCAATCTCATTACATCGAGGATGTGTTGAAGAAATTTGGGATGTACGACAGTTCGTCACTAACGACACCATTGGATGCAAATCTAAAGATTGATAAACATCATGGTGCGCCCATTCGCCAGGAGCGGTATGCACAGGTGATTGGCAGTTTAATGCACATCACAAACTGCACTCGACCTGATATTACATATACAATCAACTTATTGGATATGTTCACCCGTAATCCAAGTGATAACCACTGGATAGCATTGACTCGGGTATTACGTTACCTAAAATACATGCAAAACTACGGGTTGCATTATTCGAGGTATCCAGCTGTACTAGAGGGATACAGTGATACAAACTGGATATCTGACATAGATGACATCAAATCCACTAGTGGGTATATTTTTACAATTGGTAGAGTTGTGTCTTGGAAATCCTCTAGGCAAACTCTTATTGTCCGATCCACGATGGAGTCGAAATTTATCGCTTTAGACAAAGCAGGAGAAGAAGCTAAGTGGCTTCATGATTTCTTAGAGGATGTCCCATGTTGGGACAAATTCGTGCCTTCTGTAATGATCCACTGCGACAATCAGTCGGCTCTTGGAATGGCATGAAGTTCTATGTACAACTACAAGTCTCGTCATATTCGACAGAGACATGCGTATGTTAGGCAGCTGATCACCACATATATAATTTCCATTGATTAAGTAAAATCTAAGGAAAACATCGTAGATCACTTGACGAAGGATATACCCAGAGATAAGATGTTCTGTCTGTCTAGGGGAATGAGCTTAAAACTCAATCAATAAAAACTGATACTGTGGACACCCAACCTTACAAACTGGAGATCCCAGGAATAAGGTTTAATGGGAAAACTAAATCGTAAAGGTTCAGTTGAGCGCTTCGGAGGAAGCAAACGCACTTTGGATAATGATTTCTTCTTAAGAAACATAATCCAATGTCGTTCCCGTAATAGACATTAAGTGCTACATGCAGAGAGGGTAAAGGGTAAGTTTCCAAACCTTTCATGATCCTCAAATGATTGAGGTTACGTTGGGGAAATTTTTAATGATTCCTAACACTTGTGTAGTGGGGTATTGCAGGACACCTTGTAGGAGACCACCTATTTAAGTGCGAGGACAGACCTCCTCAAATGAACGCACTTAAGAATTCAAGTGTGTCCACGACCCACGACGGATAAAAACATAAAGAAGGATTGAGTAGGAAAAGTGTTGTGTAGGTATCATTGTCTTAGCTTATACTAAACACTGACGGTTCAAGACATCGCGTTCACCGCGCAGTAAATAAGTCCGATGGTATTCTACTATGGAAGGTTCAAAGCTACGGCTACCTATCCAGATGCAACATCGATCCGCCAGACGATTGCTGGAAAGGCACCATGTGTGCGCCAAAATCTCTTCCAATAGGGGATTGTTGGAAATTTATTAAACGTGAAATAAAGTTAATCCTATTAATTATGACTCGAACAATTGGGGCCCCGCACGTCGGAAACCTCGTTTCCACACACGTGCACACGTTGTACCAAGGATCATAAATTTCTTAAGTGGAAGAGATATTGGTACGTATACAAAATGTTTGAGAGGTAAGTTAATAGACGGTTATTGGCCAAATGATAATGGTTTCACGTTGGTAAATAAAGGAAGAAGTGTACAATGTATTAAAAGATGAACCGAGTCATGAATCGCCGCAGAGCCGAGAAGGGTCGCGGCGCGACTTCGTCAGGGAGCGCCGCGGCGCCTACGACGGGATGGGATTCTGTAAATCAATGTTAGAACTTAAGCGCCGCGCTTCCCGGCGGTCGCGACTTAAATGGCATTTCAAGCTCCGTGATTCATCGACAACGAGCGCCGTGGCGCTCCCGATGAGGCCGCGACGCAGCTTCCCGTGGCGAAAGGAGACGAAAAGACATGACTCTTGGGCTGATTTTGAGGCATTAAACCTCCATTACTTCCCAAATGAATTCAGGCATTACTTGGCTGAATTGTAACTCCATAATCAAGGCATTAACATGGTCATTCAAGATCATTACTTGGCCAATTGGAGGGTCATCTTCTCAACACTATAAAATGAGACCTTAGGCTCATTTGCTAAACACACTTAACACTCAGAAATTTCCAAAATTTCTCTTCCTCTCTAGCAATATCCAAACACTCAAAGATCTTTATTTCTTAGCGAACACTTGAGTCTCTTTTGCTCACTTGTTTTGTTGTTGTTTTATCTTGTTAGATAAGTTGTCATTCCACCGTTAAACGATAATACGGGACAATATTATCTTAAGGAAATATTAAATATCAATCGACTCAGCAAGCTATCTTATTTGCTTATTTCCATATTTCTAACCACTTCCTTATTGTTGTTTTCATTCCCGTTTTTCTTGTTACTACACACATTTCATTCACATAGTATACATTAGGAAATCTTGCTTCGGACTCTCGATTTAGGCTACATTGAATGTAATTATAATTTAATTATTTTTCTAATATGTAGAACTTTAAAATGAATAGAAGTTTTTGTTATATATTAGGATAAACATGAATCCCTTAGCGAAATATCGTTACAATTTTATGATGAAATTAAATATCTCTTTTGAGATTCAAATTATACACATATACGCTTTATTTTTGGTCTGCTTTTCAATAGATATTGACTATTTCAGATTTTAGCAAATAACTTGTTTGAAATTTTTAATTGACGCAATACACACGTGCAATGTACGTACGCTCAACTAGTATTAATATATGTGAATTATATATGTAACTATATATTTCGATATTTTTATTATAAATACCATATACCATACTGAATATCAAACTTTATTAAAATGCATACATATACCATACCAAATATCATAATATCGAAACCACATTATAAGCGTCTTCCCAATTAAGAAAAAAAAAAGAGTCCGGACTCTCGCAAAAGTCCAGGGTCAGGTCCCCAACGGCAATAATCGGTATCTGCCATACCATGCCCACCCCTTAGGTGGGGGTTCGGGGTTGGGGTGGGGGCGTAAAATATTTGAAAACTTATAGTAAAGGGCGTTAGTTGAAAAAGAATGAGAATGTCATGTACGGAAAATATTCTTGAATTAAATGGAGTTGCCTGCTTCTTACCCAACAAACAATAATCAATGCAAACCCATGCTCTCTCCCAAAGATTCTCAGGCTTAAATATTATTACTATTAATATTAATACTATTATTATTATTATTATTATTATTATTATTATTATTATTATTGATGTATAAGTGTTGTTGGAAATATTTATTAAACGTGAAATAAAATAAATTCTATTAATTATGAATCAAACAATTGGGGCCCCGCACGTAGGAAACCTTGTTTCCACACACGTGCACACGTAGTGCCAAAGATCAAAATTTCCTTAATGGAAGAGATATTGGTACGTATACGAATTGTTTGAGACGTAAGATAATATACAGTTATTGGCAAAATGACGAATGATTTCACGTTGGTAAATGGAGGAAGAATTGTATAATGTGTAAAGGTGAAATGAATCTGAAATCACCACGAAACTGAGAAGGGCCGCGGCTCCTCCAAGTAAGTGGTCAAGCGGTCAAGCGCGACTGACGCTTTCAATTCCAAAGAACTCACCAAATCGGGCGGTCGCGCTTTCACTGACGTTCGGTTCGGTGAGTTATCGAATCGGCGGTCGCGACTGATCAAGCTTCAACTGGTTGAGGTGAATTAAAACCTGATTCTTGGGCTGACTTTGGAGTACTTACTCTCCATTATTTTGCTCATGAATTCAGCCATTACTTGGCTGAATTGTAACTCCAAATTCAAGGCATTAACATGACATTCATGGTCATTACTTAGTCATTTGGAGGGTCATCATCTACACACTATAAAATGAAACACAAGGCTCATTTGGAAACACACTTGACATTCACTAAACAATTCTGAAATTGTCTACTTCTCTTGCAATTACAAACACTCAAAGGTCTTTCTTCCAAAGCAAACATTTGAGTTCCATTTGCTCATTTGTTTGATTGATGTTTTATCTTGGGAGATAAGTTGCCATTACAACCGTTGAAAGGATATACGGGACAATATTATCTTAAGGATAGATCAAGAATTTGGTCGACTCAGCAAGCCCTCATATTTGATCATTTCCAGATTTCTTACTCACTTGTTGTTGTTGTTGCATTCCCATTTCCTTGTCTCTACACATATTTCCCACAAGCTTAAGATAATATTCGTTGCTTTCAATAACATGTCTGCTGAAGATCAATTCAACGCCATGAACAACATCAATGCTCAAGGCAATCCTATTGCCTTCAATCCAACTACTCAAGGCACTAACACTGCCTTCAACTTCACTGTTTTTGGCACTTCTAGTGTCACCACTGATCATGGCATTCCTAATGTCTTTCAAACTACTGCTTTTGGCACTTCTAGTGCTACCGCTGCTTTTGGCACTACGAGTGCCACCACTGCTTTTGGCACAACTAGTATCGACACTGGTTTTGGCACAACCAATGCTTTCACTGTTGCTCCGAGGACTTATAGTGCACATGCTCCTGCCCAAGGCGTCAACAATATTTATGCTCCTGTTGGAAGCATTCCCAACGCCTTTGCAACTGCTCAAGGGGGCGTCACTGCCCCTACACCTGCTGGTTTTCACCATGAGCGTCCTGAAAAGTTCATGGGTGCTCACTTTAAACGATGGCCGCAAAAGATGTTGTTTTTCCTGACGGTTATGGGAATGTCACGTTTCATAATCGAAGACCCTTCGCTAGTTGGGGAAGATGTGGAACCATGTCGCTGATGACATGAGGATGGTTCGTGAAGCATGGAAACATAGTGATTTCATGTATAGGAACTATATTCTAAACAGTTTGTCTGATCCACTATACAAGGTATATTGCACCGTTGAAACTGCCAAGCAGTTATGGGACAAACTCTAGAAGAAATACAACACCTAAGATGTGGGTAGTAAGAAGTTCCTGAAATTTCAAATGGTGGATAACTAAAGTGTGACATCCGAAGTCCAGAAATTTCAAATGATTCTACATCACCTGAATTTGGAAGGATTAAAGCCCAACGAACAATTCTTGGTTGGGGTATTGATCGAGAAGCTGCCTCCCTCGTGGACTGAGTTTATGAACTATCTAAAACTCAAAACAAAAGATATGACCTTAGACGAACTTATTGTCAAACTCCAGATTCAAGAAGACAATAAGAAGGTCATGCCAAAGGGAAAACAACCCGCTGAGGCTAAGGCAAACCTGACGGAAGTCAAAGGGAACTCAAGCAAGAAGCGGAAGTTCTAGAAGGAAGGCAAGCCCCCGACAACTGAAAAGTTTAAGGGAAATTGTAACCACTATGGTATAGTTGGTCACATGGCCAAAGACTGTCGCAAGCTCAAACGTGAGAATAAGTCCAAAGGCAAGGCCAAGGATAACATTGTTGAAGACAAGCTTGTAGACGATATGATTCAGGAGTTCTCTGCGGTGGTTCTTGAAGCTAGCCTCATTGAGAATCCGGTGCAATTGTGGCTAGACACGGGTGCTACCCGTCACATATGTTCCAATAAAGAAGTCTTCTCCACTTATACACCGGTCTCAGACAAGAAGTTGTTCATGGGAAACAATTTTTCTTCAGATGTGTTGGGGGTAGGAAAGGTGATCCTAAAGATGACGTCCGGGAAGGAGCTGATTCTGAAGGAAGTGATGCATGTCCCAGAAATTCGAAGAAATTTAATTTCTGGACCTCTATTAGTAAATGTTGGTTTTAGGCTAGTGTTAGAGGCTAACAAGTTTGTAATCACTAAAAACGGAACCTTTGTAGGAAGGGGCTTCGTCTGTGAAGACATCTTTAAGCTTAATGTTGCACCTGTAATGCCTTTTGTTTCAACTATCAATAAAATTACACCTTCTACTTACTTGATTGAGTCATCTAATTTATGACATCATAGATTATGACATGTTAACTATCAATCTATCCAAATATTGATAAAGCTGGAATTATTGCCATCTATCGACATAAACCCTCAACATAAGTGTGAGGTGTGTGTAGAGGCTAAACTTTTCAAGAGTCCCTTTAGATCCGAAGGGATACCGCTCCTCTAGAAATTATACATACATATATATGTGATTTGAAGTTCGCTCAAACTAAAGGGGGGAATAAGTACTTTGTGACTTTCATAGATGATGACACAAGGTTTTGTTACCTTTACTTACTAAAAAGTAAAAATGAAGCATTTGAATCATTCAAACGCTACAAAGCAGAAGTTGAGAATCAACTAGGCGGACGGATTAAAACAATTCATAGCGATAGAGGGGGAGAATATGTAGCGCCTTTTGAAGAAATTTGTATCCAATCGGGTATAGTTCATCAAACAATGGCTCCTTACTCACCTCAATCAAACGGGGTTGCTGAACGCAAGAACCGAACACTAAAGGAAATGATGAATGCTCTTCTCATCAATTCGGGCCTCCCTCAAACCATGTGGGGAGAAGCTGTTCTTACCGCGGATAGGATTCTTAACAGAGTCTCACACAAGGGTAAATACAAGACTTCATACGAGCTATGAAAAGGAAAGAAACTTACCTACAAGTATTTTAAGGTATGTGGTTGTCTGGTCAAAGGTAAAAGTACCTATGCCAAAGCAGGCCAAGATTGGACCTAAGACTGTGGATTGCATATTCATCGGATATGTCAATAACAGTAGTGCTTATCGCTTCATAGTGCACAAGTCGGATCATCCGGACATCTATGAAGATACGATCATGGAATCAAGGAACGCGTGGTTCTTTGAAGGCACATTTCCATATAAGGAAAATAACATAACCTCTCGCAAACAAAGTTATGAGCAAACCTCTGATGAACTAGGAGTCACTGACTATCTAGATCGAAACGGTTCAGATCTAGTAAATTCTGAAGTAGCTGATGATCCAGAATTTAGTATTCCAGATTCTCAGGACTTGGAAGATCCAGATATGGAACCAAGGCAAAGCAAAAGGGCACGGAATGACAAGTCCTTCAGTCCAGACTTTGTAGCTTATTTGGTTCAGGATGAACCACGGACAATCGCCGAAGCATTGTCAACTCCAGAAGCACCGCTCTGGAAGAAAGCTTTAGAAAGTGAGATAGAAACCATTCTGCATAACCACACTGGAGTCGCGTAACTTCCCCCAGGACACAAACCGTTGGGTTGTAAGTGGATCCTTAAACGGAAGTTAAAGGCAGATAGTTTTATCGACAAGTACAAGCTAGGTTAGTAGTCAAGGGTTATCGCCAAAAGGAGGGCCTTGATTACTTCGACACCTACGATACGGTGTCAAGAATGACATCCATACGTATGTTCATAGCTATCGCCGTCTTGCGGGATCTTGAAATACATCAAATGGATGTTAAGACTGTCTTCCTAAATGGTGATTTAGAAGAAGAAATATATATGGATCACCCTGAGGAGGGGTATGTGGTTCCAGGACAAGAGACAAAAGTATGTCGGCTTGTTAAATCGTTGTACGGGCTGAAACAAGCCCCTAAATAATGGCACGAGAAATTTGATAGTACTCTACTATCAAAAGGATACGCCATTCATGGAGGTGACAAATGTGTCTACATGAAAGGAAATGTCAAATCCTTCGTCATGATATGTCTATATGTAGATGACTTGTTGATCACTGTAGAAGCCCCGAATAATCCTATAGACTAAGAACATGTTAAAACAGATTTTGACACGAAAGATACGGGCATCGCAGATGTCATCTTAGGGATCAAGATCTCTAAGACATCTAATGGATCGTCTTATCTCAATCTCACTACATCGAGAATGATCAAGAAATTTGGGATGTTCGATACCACCGGCATCAACACCATTGAATATAAGTCAAAAGCTTGACAAATATCCGGTGCCCGCACGCCGAGCGATACGCAAGTGATCGGTAGTCCGATGATATCACAAACCGCACTCAACTGATATCACTCATGCGATAATAAATTGGCTAGTTCACTCAAATCCAAGTGAGGATCACCGGAAAGCGTTGAACAAGATACTACGATCCTAAAATTCACGATACATTTCGTTACACTATTCAAGATATCCAGTGGTACAAATGACGCAACCGGATATCCGATAATGACGACATCAAGTCCACCAAATGGATATATCTTTACAATCTGGTGGAGATGTGGCTTGAAAATTCTTCAGCAAATTCTTATTGCCCGATCCACGATGAGTCGGAATTTATCGCTTTAGATAAAGCTATGGTTTAACGGCTTCATGGTTTTCTAGAGATGTCTCACGTTGGGATAAACCCGTGTCTTCGTAATTGATCCATCGCGATAGTCATCGGCTTCAGAAAGCGGCACGAAGTTCAATATACACAGTAAGTCTCGGCCATATTCGACGAGACATGAGTCTGTTAGCGATTGATCACCTCGTATTATTTCCATTGATTACATAAAATCTAAGGAAAATATCGCAGATCCTCGACGGGCGGAATACCTAAAGATCGCTTGTTCTCGTTTGTGGAATGGGCTTAAAACCCAAACAATAAGAACCGATACAGTGGACACCCAACCTTACAGACTGAAGATCTCAGGAATAAGGTTCAATGGGAAAATTAAATTGTAAAGGTTCCGTGAGCGCCGTGGAAGCAAGAGAGCACTTTGATAATGTGTCCTTCTTAAGAAACATAATCCAAGGTCGTTCCCGTGATAGACAAAAAGTGCTACCTGTAAGAGGGGTAAAGGATAAGTTTCCAAACCTTTAATGATCCTCAAAAGTTGAGGTTAGGTTGGTGAAATTTTTAATGGTTCTTAACGCTTGGTTAGCGGGGTATTACAGGATACCTTGTAGGAAACCACCTATTTAAGTGCGAGGACAGACCGCCTCAATGAACGCACTTAAGAATCCAAGGGTGTCCACGACCCACGATGGACAAAACACTAGTAAGATTGAGTAGGAAAGGTGTTGTGTTGGTACCATTGTCTTGGCATATACTAAACACTGACGGTTCAAGACATCACGTTCACCGCGCAAAGAAATATGTCCATGGTATTCTACTATGGAAGGTTCAAAGCTCCGCCACCTCTCCGACGCAAAGATCGTTCCGCCAAGTGATTGCTAGAAAGGCACCATGTGCGTGCACCAAAATCTCTTCCAAGAGGAGATTGTTGGAAATATTTATTAAACGTGAAATAAAGTAAATCCTATTAATTATGAATCGAATAATTGGGGCCCCGCACGTAGGAAACCTTGTTTTCACACACGTGCACACGTAGTGCCAAGGATCAAAATTTTCTTAATGGAAGAGATATTGGTACGTATACGAATTGTTTGAGACGTAAGGTAATATACGGTTATTGGCCAAATGACGAATGATTTCACATTGGTAAATGGAGGAAGAAGTGTATAATGTGTAAAAGTGAAATGAATCAGAAATCACCACAAACCGAAGCGGCCGCGACTTCAAGTAAGTGGTCGCGGCTGGGCGGTCGCGACTTAATCGACGCTTTCAATTCCGAACTCACTAGAATTGAATGTCGCGCGCCTCCGGGCGGTCGCGACTTAATCGACGTTCCAGCCCGTGAGTTATCGAACCGGCGCCGCGCGCCTCCATCGCTTCAATCAACTGGTTGGAGTGAATTAAAACCGATTCTTGGTGACTTTGAGTATTTACTCTCCATTATTTTGCTCATGACCACCATTACTTACCGAATCAGAACTCCAAATTCAAGGCACTAACATGACATTCATGGCCATTACTTAGCCATTTGGAGGGTCATCATCTACACGCTATAAAATGAGACACAAGGCTCATTTGAAAACACACATGACATTCACTAAATAATTCTGAAATTGTCTTCCTCTCTTGCAATCACAAACACTCAAATATCTTTCTTCCAAAGCAAACACTTGAGTTCTCTTTGCTCATTTGTTTGATTGCTGTTTTATCTTGGGAGATAAGTTGTCATTACAACCGTTGAAAGGATATACGGGACAATATTATCTTAATGATAGATCAAGAATTTGATCGACTCAGCAAGCCCTCATATTTGATCATTTCCAGATTTCTTACTCATTTGTTGTTATTGCATTCCCATTTCCTTGTCTATACACATATTTCCCACAAGTGCTTGCATATGCTTGCTTTCAACCACTGCTGTTTCGGATTTATATTACTTTCGGATTTACAAATAAAATGTACCGAAAAAATATTACTCTTTGAGTTGCGTAGTTGACCTTAATTTTGGAAAGTTTCTATAGCCTGTGCCTATCAGGCCACCCATTATAAAAATCACCATTTCATCAGATGAAGCCAAATTAGAAGAGTTCATTCTTTTCTGATTTGGTGATTAAGAAATAATAAAGGTGCTATACAACCTCCCCGTGCGTGGCTTCTTTAATATAATGGCCAAAGTGCTGTTCTAATTGCCGATTTTGTGGACATAGTATAACTAGTGAATTTGGCTATATAGCTTTTTGGTTTTTGCATTTTCGAAGCATATAAATCAAAGGGAAAATTGTCCAAAATGGATGAAGTCACTTTTTTTTAGAAAACAGAAGGGGTCAATTGGCAAATGAATGATGTGACAGTGACACATGCCCTTTGTTCTCTACTGGTTTTGCATGATAGCCGACCCTTTCTATTAAGTCAGCCACATGTTATCCTCCATAAATTGTTCCATACTATTATGACTATCTTCTATTATTTTTTTATATCCAGGTTCCTCGAAAGTATGCCAGACTATTTCTGAAGATAATAATATTGGTCTCTCAATATTATTTTCAGTAAATCACGGAATGTGTCTGAATGACTAATATTTGAGAACAGAGCAACTTATATCACCTGAGGTTTATCCTGTACAGAAAGAAAGTGCTTTCATCGTGATTCAACTCACGCCGCACTCCAAATTAATTTTAACTTCACATCCTTTGTCATTGAGTTATGTCCGGGGAACGACTATCCTGTATTTTCATTCACGAGCCAATGCATCTTCGATATTAATTTATTTAAATTTGGATTTCCCTAATCAATGACATGACGTTATCTGCAAAAATCTAAAAATTAAAGTTAGAGACAGATTTTGAAAGAAGAGGATTGTTCGAGATCATATAAAGCGATCATTCATCCATTTTTATCTTATGTGGGGTTTCTCAATATCCCAGCTCACGTTCATGATTAGACACTTAGAGCGTTACAAATTTAATATGGGGATCCAATATTGTAAACAAGAATCGGGACAGACCCTGTTGTACTACCATATTAAATGAATTTTTGGATCTATTTCAATCTCAAAAGTTAACTTATGAGAGGAAGATTACCTAAAATATATAATAAGACCACCCATTAAATAAAATAAAGAGACCACCCATCCATTTTTCAATCGATATGGGACTCTTCAATATATTGAGTCTAAACTAATTATTTATTCAAATAATTTTTTCTAAGAAAAAAAAATTAAGAATCGAACTAAAGTTATTCATCTTCTAATCTACCTCCATCTTTGTCTAAAACAATTTTGGGTGTTGATTGGATGTGACCATTGTCAGAGAATGCTACGTACATTTGTTCCTCATCAATTAATTGTGTAAGGATTTTAAATTTTGAGTTAGATAGCTCACATTATTTAACAATCATGAACCCAAAAATTTGACCATGATAGCAAAAATAAGTAATTCTTGGTATAAACTACTAGTCTAACTGTCTAAGGGTCATGTGAAATCAAAAGGCCTACAAACGAATACAAACAAATACGGTTAAAAATCACACACCGGATATGAAATGAGAACATGAATTCCTTATATAGACTTAGATAATTTTCACCCTACAATCTATCTTTTGGGGTTGAATTAGACCCAAGATTCATTCTTTACGAATACCTTTTTTAAAAATAAATACAAACATATATCAACTAAACATTTGAATGACGGAACCATATAATATTGTTCGTAGCTACATTGTCAAGTTAGACAAGCAAATAGAAGAAATGATCTTAAACGTTACTATTATATTTTACACGTTAAACTACAATTTGACTAATCTCAATAAATTAGATGCAACTTTTCCAAGTTATCAACCCTAAATAACACGATTGAATAAATATATATCACACAATCTGCCAATAAAACATAAACTCAAAAAAAATTAGATATAATGCAGAGAAGATTTCATATGTACATATTTTTATTGTTTGATAAAGATGGGACTTTTACAATTATCCTATTCCTATAAAGGAAAAAATGTACGTACCACGGCTTAGTTGCTGTTTGATACAGATACAATTCACCTACGAAAATCTCTTTTTTTTTCTTTTTTTCTTTTATAATCCAAATATCCAGGCTTGCGCCTGACTATTTCACTAGTATTATCTAGATGTCCTGAAGATGATAGACCCGGTCCCTCATCGCTATCACCAAGGTAAACCGCGGGATGTGCTTCATTAGCCAGGGTCTGAGAGCGGACAATTGATCAATGACACAAGGCTCAATCCCCTGTCGGGGATCGATCCCACACTGCGCATGCCAGCGCGTCTTAGATATCGCCGGCTGTCGTTTTGACGACCATGAAATGAGGTTGTCTTCCAAAAACACACAATAACCAGAGGTGGAACGTCGGGTGTCCGGGCAGCCACCCAATCAACATTTGTATAAGATGAGAGACTTAAAATAAAGGACTTATACAGATGCAATCCAAAATGAAGAGTACCCTTAACATACCGCAAAATTCGCTTGAGAGCCCCCATATGCTCTTATTTTAGATCATGCATACGTAAACATACTTGCTGAATTGCATAGGAGATATCAGGTCTCATGAAAGTAAGATATTGCAATGCCCCTACTAGGCTACGATAATGCGTTGGATCACTGTATGGAGTACCTGTAGAGTTACTCAATTTTGCATTTGTATCAACCGGTGTATGTGACGGTTTGTAGGAGGACATACCGACTTTGTCAATAATCTCCTCATCATATTTCTTTTGACCGAGAAACAGATGATCGGTGTATTTTATATACACCTTTTGAGTCATTTTTAATTAGTCTTTTGTCCATTTTTGTACAAATACGTGTCGTCTTAGGATAGATTTTCTTTCTTTTGAGTCATTATGGTTTAAAGTGGCTCATTGGCGAAAAGGAGCAAAAAGAGGGCAGAAACAGAGGTTCCAGAGCTCAAAAAGCTAGAAAGTCATGAACCGGCAAGAAAGCAGGCGGCCATGGCGCCCAACCAGAAGATCGAGCGCGCGCGATTCTGCAGGCGCCGAGGCGAAATTCGCCAAATTGAAGGAAATGGGCGAGGCCTAGAGGAAAAGGTTAAGAACGACTTGGAGGCTATAAAGCGCTTTTAGGTCGACAAGGGTTCAAACCCCTTGCCAATTCATCACAAACTTGGAGATCAAGATTGGAGACTACTTTTGTGTAATTTCTTGTTTCTTTGTTTTATTTCTTTATAGTTTATGTTGGATATTAGTTTAGTTCTTGGCATGTCTATGTCTAGGAACTAACTTAATTTAGGGCTTTCCATATCAAATCACTTGAAACTTATTCTTATGAATTAATGCATGTTTGGTTTCTTCTTATCATTGTTGAGATTTATTCAATATTTGTCTTGAATGTTTGGTAATTAATTGATCACTAATTATCATAATCTATATGATTTCTAATCGAAAGCCGAAAGGGGAGATTGTGAATATGCTATAGTTGAATAAACATAGGTTAAATCGTGGACGAAAGTACTCTGATACTTGTGTAGTATAATAGGTTATTGCTCTTAATCCTCCTTTATAGTCAATCTTATCACCGAAAGGTAGAAGGGTTCTATATTGGGGTTGAGTGTTTATATTACCTTAACAAGAGTATAAAACGGTTTAGTTAACCTGCTATTTCAAAATAGAAGAAGAACCATAATTAATTGCATTAACAAGTAAGATGAGTGGATAGTTGAGGAGATTTGGAAGCCCCATTTCCTCCATATTTGAAGTAAAACAAAGTAATTTAGTTAGCATTCATAAGTATAGTTATAAACAATTCATCAATCATCGGTTAGCAAATAGATACCATAGAATAGAATTTGAGAATTGGACACTAATCCCTGAGGACGATAACTCGGTCTTCTAGACTATATTACTTGTCACGACACGTGCACTTGCGTTTAGTGTGTGCATAAATCGCGCATCAAGTTTTTGGCGCCGTTGCCGGGGATTGGCGTAGTTCAATATCATTTTATCTATTCTTAATTTCTAATTTCGTTTTTGTTTACTATATTTTTCTCTTTTATTCGTGAAACCCGTGCGCCGTGATCCGTTTGTTGATTTTGATCTGTTGCAGGCATCTAGTTTATGCGAAGGAGAAGAGGAGCAGATACACTTGTTCCCTTCAACCCGGAGATTGAAAAGACTTGCAAGCAGAACAGGAGAAACAGAGGAATTTTGGCCTTAATAGCAATGGGGGGCGTGCAGAACAACAATGAGATGAACGAAGGGTTAGGTGATCATCAACCTAACCAAAGGATGCCCCAGAGGTTACCAATGGATGTGGAAGAGAGGTCCGTGTCCAAGTGAGAAAGCTCGGAGATTATGTCCGCCAAGGGTGAATGGAGCACAAACTTGCATCAGTTCCCGATGTGGAGCAAATAATTTGAAATCAAGTCTGCGATCCCGAGTATGGTGCGAATCGCTCAATTCGGAGGGTTGTCATCGGAAGATCCTCACATGCACATAGCGAACTTCTTGGAATTGTGTGCAACTTTCAAGTATAATGGTGTTACTGACGACGTCATCCGATTGAGGCTCTTTCCCTTCTCACTCAGGGATAGAGCGGAAGTTTGGTTGAATTCCTTGCCTACAGATTCGATATTCACATGACACGAGCTGGCGCAGAAGTTTTTAGCAAAGTTCTTTCCACCGTCCAAAGCCGCTAAGCTGAGAGGGGAGTTGAACAACTTTTATCAGGCTGATGGAGAGTCACTCTATGAGGCTTGGGAGAGATTTAAAGATTTGCAAAGGAAATGTCCACATCATAGCATTGAGTTGTGGAATTTGGTCCATATTTTCTACAATGGGCTAAGCGGGACCATAAGAACTATCATTGACGCAGCCACATGTGGAACTTTCATGAGAAAGACAGCACACGAAGCCCATGATTTGTTAGAAGACATGGCCACCAATAATCATGTAACGAGGGCGGAGGGTGGCGAAGAAGAGCACTAGGAGTTCATGAGATTGATGCCATCACAACATTAAATGCACAAGTTGCTCTCTTGACCAAGCAACTGCAACAAAACACAGTGTCAGTGAATGCAGTTCAAATGCCATTGAGTTGTGAGATGTGTGTAGGTCCACACACCTTTGATAGGTGCCCATCAGCAGATCCCAACAACATCTCGATCGAGCAAGCGTAATGTCAGCGATGAGGGAATTATCAAAGGCCCCAGAACAACCCCTATTTAAATACCTACAATCCAGGGTGGAGGAATCACCATAACTTTTCATGGAGGGGTGATCAAGGGCAGCAGAACCAATTTCGAGGCCAATACCAAAATCAACAACCATTCACTCAGGCCTCATCTTCACAATAATTTAATGCACCTGCTCAACAAGAAGCGGATGAGTTGAGAGCGGCCACTGACACTCACCAACTCACAGACCCAGTTCATGGCAGAGACCAGATCCTCTATCAGGAATTTGGAGACACAGGTGGGACAACTAGCGAAGATGGCAAACAACAGGCCACAGGGGACTTTGTCTAGTAATACAGAGATGAACCCAAGAGAATAAGCAGTGCGGAATTGAGGAATGGAAAACAGTTAGAACAGCTTACACACCAGCCTGTGGTTGAACAGAGAGTAGATGCAGAGAGGGAGAGGGTCACTGAAGACCGCCCTATGTTAGAGAAAGTTCCAACAGTCCCAGTGAGGGAATACCTTGAGAGGATTCCTTACCCACAGAGGTTGCAAAAGAAAGTGATTGACAAGCAATTCTCCAAGTTCTTGGAGGTATTCAGAAAGTTACACATTAACATTTCGTTCATTGAGGCATTGGAGCAAATGCCTACTTATTTTAAATTCATGAAGGAAATTCTTGAGAAGAAGAAGAAGTTGACGGAGTATGAGATGGTGGCACTGACAGAGGAATGCAGTGCCATTCTGCAGAAGAAATTGCCCCCCAAACTCAAGGATCCAGGGAGCTTCACATTGCCTTGCATAGTTGGCAGGGTGACATATAATAGGGCCCTTTGTGATTTGGGGGCTAGCATAAATCTTATGCCCTTGTCCGTTTGTAAGATGTTGGGATTAGGTGAGGCCAAACCAACCACTGTGAGCTTGTAGTTAGCAGATAGGATAGTGGTGCATCCCAGGGGAACGATTGAAGATGTCTTAGTTAAGGTGGGAAAATTCTTCTTTCCTGCGGACTTCCTCATCCTTGATATGGAGGAAGATGATGAGATCCCCATCATATTGGGAAGACCATTCTTGGCAACCGGGAGAGCCCTTATTGATGTGGAGAATAGTGAGCTGACACTTAGAGTGGAGAATGAAGAGATGGTGTTCAAGGTGTTCAAACACATCATTGAACCCCAGTCATGAGCAAGTGTTTTGCAGTTAGCACTGTCAGCATATCGGTTGAGCCAGCACAAGCCAAATCAAGGGAAATAAGTCCACCAAAACAGGTAAGCAATGCTAAACCTCCGCTTAAAAAAAAGAAAAAGAAAAACAGAAGGATGAAGCGAAAAATGTTGATGAAATGAATAGGCTGTGGGGTTAATCTACCCCATGCCTCTTGAGTAAAGAACTTGCGTCCAGCTAAAAGACGTTAAAGACATCGCTACTTGGGAGGCAACCCAAGGTTATTTTATTTTATTTTATTTAATGCAATTTAGTTTTTACTTAGAACAGTCTCACAGATGGCATTGTTTGCATGTTGTGATGACAGTCTGAGACCAAAAATTTGGAGGACGGCGAAAAATCGGCTCGGCCCACGGCGCGTAAGTTCGAGAAGGCGCAGAAGTTCAGTGCATGGCTGATTCTGCAGGGCCGCGGAGCCAAAAGTCCAGAAGAGCTCTGAAGTTTGGGCGCCGCGACGCCAAATCAGAGCGCCACGATGCTGGAAGTTCAGAGGGTCGCAGAAGTTTGGGCGCCGCGACGAAAAATCTAAATTTTAAAGGAGCCCTAATCCGATTTTCTCTCTCCAAATCAAAAACCCAAACCTTCCCTCACTCCAAAACCCACGAAATTAACCCTTTTACCTAAAATTCTTGCACAAACTAAACTCAATCACAACCAAAATACTTAAATTCCTTACACCCTTAACCATCTTAAACAACAACCCTCATTCCATTGCTTCAATACATCATTAGGAACAAGAAAATCTTGAAGAACACCGTCCAAGGTAACCTTTATCACTTTTCTTGAAATCTTCAATACAATCAGGAGAGGTAATAGGTTTGGGTGCTTTATTGGTGGATGGTGTGTAGTGTGTTGAAGTTGGGTGTGATATTTCGCGGAAGATTATACGAAGTGAGCGTGGGGTGTTGTACCGGAGCTTTGAGTGAAGTGTGGGGGTTGAAGAGTGTTGTAGCTGCTGATTACACTGTGTGTTGATTGGTTTGATTGATAGTGTTTGGTAATATCACTGAAACAAAGGAAACGATGCCGAATTTATCTAAAAATGTCTGTCAAGAAGAGGAGAGCTTCCACATCCACCTCCGCCCCTCAATATGATACCACTAGGTTTGTCAGTCAAAAAACTGAAGATATATATCACAAACTTAGTACTAGACCCTTGATCCCTGAGAGAGGAATGGAGTACCAAAGGGAGTCATTTGAGGAGGGAGATGCATATGAGCCTATTCGGGCGATGATAGAGGTCATGGGGTGGAAGAGATTTGTTAACCTGAAAGAATAGCCTTGCAGAACAACGTAATGGTGAAAGAATTTTATGCTAACTTTCCGAGAGGGTAGATGGTAGATGCTTTGTGAGAGGGCGGTATGTGCTGTGGCCGAAGTGGTGAATGTGCTATTAAACACAGTCGATGTTGAAGAAAGAGGTGACGATCGGAGCTATTTCAGAACTTGGTCTAGAGACACCAACAACATCGACTGGGATGTCGTCGCAAGCACATTATGCTACCCTGGGGCTGAGTATGATATTGCAAGAAATGGATCGAGGGTCGAGCGGATGTCGATTCAACAAAACGAGGTTGGTTATATTTCGTCAGTGCTCGCTTAATTCCATCGATGCACTTCACCAGAGTGTCAGCAGATAGAATAAAAATAATATATGGAATCATGTTAGGGAAGACGATTAACGTTGGGAAGGAAATATTGGAGAAACCAGTAGGTTGGTAACGACAGGTGGGTTGCGACATGGATCACTCATTAGCAGCTTATGCTCCAGACATGGAGTCCCAACCCTACCCACTGATACATATGAGAAGGGCCAACCTCCTGTGTCATATGGGATAGTGCATTCCTTCCTGCATCCAATCCTTCCAAAGAAGAAGGAGACCAAAGACCAAAGCAAGGCAAAGATCGCAGCAGCAGAGGCTGCCATGGATGAAGATGAGCCTGAGACAGAGGCTCAAAGGCGTAAGCGAGCGATCGGCAACCCCGTAATTAGAACCTCCAGTGCCTATAATGGAGCAGTTGCTCATGAACCAGAGGAGAGAAGGATGATGTAGAGCTTTGACATAATGATACAAGGTCAACAGGACCTGAGGCAAGTACAGCAAGAACTAAGGCAGAAGCAACAACAGTTACACCAAAGATTTGATGAGATGAGTTCCTTGTTCAACCAGTGGTCCATGCATTACCCGCCGCCACCGCCACCACTTTAAACCAAGTTGGTAAGTTGTCCTGTTTTTTTTTTTAGTCTTGTACACATTTGGGACAATGTGTGATTTAAGCTTGGGGGGGTGTCTTATTGTTTTTGAGTTTTTTTTTTATTGTTTTTGAGTCTTTTTGAATTGTTTTGTGTATTTTTGAGTATTTTTTTAGTCATAATTTTTTTTAAGATCATGCATGTTGTATTTACTGGAAACGCCTAGTGAAGTAAGGTTGAATAATGTAATGAAATTAGAAGCAACCATCTAAACACTTAGGTTAGATATGCCAAAAAATCATGAAATCAGATTATTTGGGGTATCTTGTTTGACTTGTGCATTGTTTATGATTAAACTTATGTGTATGATTGCTTGTTATTTGAGGCGAAATAATTAGGATATGCATGTTAGGGAGATGACTCAGACATTTCTTTGTTAGCCCTTTCTTTGTTAGCCCTTTCTTTGTTAGCCCTTTCTTACCATTTTTACCTATCTCTGACATTCAAATTATATCTCAGTCAGCCCTTTTGAGCCTAAAAATAAGACCTTTCTTTGACACCCTATAATTCCACACTTGTGTCATAAGTGAAAAATTGAGGTGATTGGAATACAAAGTGTTAAAAAAGAGACAAAAAGAGTGAACAATTTTGATGCACCCCAATGAAAAAGTAATAATAAATAGGCAAAAGCCTAAGTTTGGGGGTGCCGGTTATTCATAATACACTTCAGTCTCTCAAAATAAAAGAGGGGAAAGATATGTATGAAGTGAAAAAGAGAATCACAAGAAAAGGGAAGAATTTAAAGCAAAAGAGCTTATGGTACGTAAATTGAGCCTAAATGTCTATTTTTACCTATCCATGTCTAAGCCTACATTACAACCCTGAAAAGCCCTGAAGATCTCTTACATGGGTATCCATGATTAGTGGAGAATAGCAAGTAAACATGTCATAAGATTTTGAAATTGACATGCATAGTTAGGTATTCTTACTTCCATAGAGCATGATTAAAGTGAATTTGCGAAATATCTAACATGATGTGTTTAGAATGCTAAAAATCCATGTCATATGTTCCTGCATATTAATCTGCTAACCTTCATGTTTTTCTAACAATGATGCATCAACTTGATCAATGTCTTTGAGTCATTTTAGTCCTCCTTCTCTCGTGTCTTTATTTCTTTCTTTTAATCTTTGTTCGAGGGAGAGCAAAGGTTAAGTTTGGGGGTGTTTGATCGGTGTATTTTATATACACCTTTTGAGTCATTTTTAGTTAGTCTTTTGCCCATTTTTGTACAAATACGTGTCGTCTTAGGATATATTTTCTTTCTTTTGAGTCATTATGGTTTAAAGTGGCTCATTGGCAAAAAGGAGCAAAACGAGGGCAGAAACAGAGGTTCCAGAGCTTAAAAAGCTAGAAAGTTGTGACAGGACAAGAAAGCAGCGGCGCGCATGGCCTCCAGAAGCATCAGAGCGTCGCGGCGCCCAAAATACAGAGAATTGCAGGAGTTTCGGCGCCGCGGCGCCAGTTGCAGGGCCGCGGCGCCGAGGCAGAAATTCTGCCAAATTCGAATGGGAATGGGCCAAGGCCTAGAGGGAAAAGGTTAAGAACGACTTGGAGGCTATAAAAATCAATTTTTAGGTCAGATTAAGGGTTCAAACCCCTTGTCAATTCATCACAAACTTGGAGATCAAGATTGGAGACTACTTTTGTGTAATTTCTTGTTTCTTTGTTTTATTTCTTTATAGTTTATGTTGGATATTAGTTTAGTTCTTGGCATGTCTATGGCTAGGAACTAACTTAATTTAGGGTTTTCCATATCAAATCACTTGAAACTCATTCTTATGAATTAATGCATGTTTTGGTTTCTTCTTATCATTGTTGAGATTTATTCAATATTTGTCTTGAATGTTTGGTAATTAATTTATCACTTATTATCATAATCTATATGATTTCTAATCAAAAGCTGAAAGGGGAGATTTTGAATATGCTATAGTTGAATAAGCATAGGTTAAATCGTGGACGAAAGTACCCCGATACTTGTGTAGTTTAATAGGTTATTGCTCTTAATCCTCTTTTATAGTCAATCTTATCACCGATAGGTAGAAGGGTTCTATATTGGGTTGAGTGTTTATATTACCTTAACAGGAGTATAAAACAGTTTAGTTAACCTGCTATTTCAAAATAGAAGAAGAACCATAATTAATTGCATTAACAAGTAAGATGAGCGGATAGTTGAGGAGATTTGGAAGCCCTATTTCCTCCATATCTGAAGTAAAACAAAGTAATTTAGTTAGCATTCATAAGTATAGTTATAAACAATTCATCAATCATCGGTTACCAAATAGATACCATAGAATAGAATTTGAGAATTGGACACTAATCTCTGAGGACGATAACTCGGTCTTCTAGACTATATTACTTGTCACGACACGTGCACTTGCGTTTAGTGTGTGCATAAATCGTGCATCAACAGACCACCTGCATATTGTGTTACATCAATTTCTAAAAAATAATTTAAAGGACTCAAATCCTTTATTGCAAATTCTGCTGCAATGAGGAACATAATAGACTAGCGAAGTGATGCAGATGATGATGTGAGAATGATGTCATCTACATATAAAAGGATATATGTCATGTCATTTCCCTTCTTATACATGAATAAGGACTGATCGAACTTGTTGTGTGACAAACTCAGTGTGGATACAAACCCTGCAAACCTATTATACCACGTCCGGGGAACATGTTTCAAACCATATAAATATATTTTCAACAGACAAACATAATCCGGATGTGTAGGATCTCGGAAATCCAAAGGTTGGTGCATGTAAACTGTCTCCTGTAGATGGTCATGTAAGAATCCATTTTTGACATCCAGCTTATGAATGAACCATGATTTTGATAATGTTAGGCTAAGAACAGTCTTGATAGTTGTTGTCTTAACTACCGCACTGAATGTTTCACCACAATCAACGCTAACCTGTTGAGACATGTCATCGCCAACAAGACGAGCTTTGTATCTCGCAAAGGGGCCATCAAAATTTTTTTATAACAGAAATCCACATAGACCTAATTATGTTCACATTAGATGGACGGGGCACTAACTCCCATGTCTTATTTTTAATAAGAGCATCAATTTCGTCTAACATGACAACTTTTTAATTCGGGTCTGATAGAGCCGTTTTGGAATTTTTTGGAAGAGGTGATGGTTGGACTGAAGATGTTAGATTAAAATAACATTTGGGTCAAAAAAAATTTGTGCATGGCACGGGTTTCAATGGTTCAAGGTTGGAGACTTGGGTTGTCGGGTAGGCTAATGGGTCGAGGGGAGGTCCGATCTTGGTCCAAAACTGACGGTTGGCTTTCTTCTTGGTGACTGGCCTAACACGGGTCAAGATTTTGGGCGTGAAACGATGGGCATGGCTGTCGGATTGGGGAAATGGGTGAGGGAGCAGTGGGCTCCCTCATTTGGGCATGTCAACCATGAGATGTGGATTGGGCCGAGGCCGAGGACAAAGAGGCAGTGACCTCCTCACCTCGAACTGTTCCAGTCCCATTTTATGGTTGGGCCGGTATGGTATGGGGAGTATTTTGGGCTGGTCCCGTCTGATTTTGGGTATGTAGATAGTGATGTAAAATTGGATGTATTATGTCGTCCAAAAAAACATATGAAAGTGAGGATGCCACATGATAATTAGTAAACGAAAATGTAGACTCATCGAAAACTACATGACGAGAGATAATGATTTTTCCGTATATCATATCATAACATTTATATCCCCTATGATTTTGTGGGTATTCCAAAAATACACAAGAAGTGAAACATGCCTATAGTTTGTTAATGATTGTGGACGGAAACAAGGAATAACACAAACACCCAAAAACCCTCAAATGTGTGAAAGACGGGAGACGATGGTACAACATTTGTGTAGGTGATATGTTGGAGAGTAGTTTTATAGGAAGGATATTTAAAAGATATGTGGTCATTTGAAGTGCATAATGCCAAAAACCTGGTGGAGTGGACGAATGCACAAGAAGTGTGCGAATTATATTGTTAATCGTTCGAATTTTTCTTTCAGCTTTCCCATTTTAAGGTGATGTATGTGGACCTGGAAGACGTAAAGACACCCCATTTTGGTGACAAAAAGCATTAAATTGGGCATTTATAAATTTTCTCTCATTGCCACATTGAAAATATTTAATGGATTTGTCAAATTAGGTTTTGATAAAAAATCTCTAAATTTTTTTAAACGGTGAAGACTTACGATTTCTACCCTAAGGGAAATATCTACAAAAAAATCGTATAATCATCCAAAATAAGCATATAATATTTATGACCTGCATAACTCAAAATCGGGGAAGTCCACAAATCATAGTGCATAAGATCAAATGACATAAGCGTATGTGTAGATAATGAAAAAGTAAGTTTAACATGTTTCCCAAACACACAATCCTGACAAACAGAAGAGTCCAAAAGTTTATTACAAGCAACAAAATTATTTTTTCTAAGAGTATTGAACATCGGTGCTCCCGGGTGTCCCAACCGATTATGTCATACGAGAGGAGAAATAGTTTCAAACGTTGATGGTTTGGTCACTTGATTGTTGGAAGTTGTAGTGATGGGATACAAGTCCCCCATGCTACTGCATCTCATTTGTGGCATCTCCGTCTGAAAATCTTTCACAAAAAATCCAAATTGATCAAAATTCACAGAAAACATTATTGGAAGTTGTAAAACATCGTACATATATCAAGTTTTAATTAGTTTTGGTGCATGTAAGACATTTTTCAAATATAACGGTGGGTGAGGGAGGAAGTTTTACTTGACCAATACCACGAATTGGAATTTCCTATCCACTGCCAATAATAATATTTATATTACTGCTCATATTAAAATAAGACATGAGATTATCTTGAGACGTCGTCATGAATGATGTAGTCAGTGTGTCAATATACCACGAATCATCAGGAACATTCAGATTCATGTTGTTCATGGCATGTTCGATATTGGTGGGAGCATAACTTGCAAAAGATGGTCCATGGGCTGCAAAAGCTTGTTGCGGATGAGAATCTAGAACTCTGCAATGTCGGTTTGAAGATGATTGTCTGGTCCACGACGAATTATGGTATGGGCACGGAGGGGAAGCCCATTGTGGTGCACAAGCCCACGACTGCATCGCCATCGCCTCGCCGAATTAGGCTGCGCCGCCATGGTTAGCCGCCACGCTTGCCCGCCTGGCGGTGGTTGTTCCGCCGCCGGTTTGGTTGTCGCCCCTACCCCGTCCCTTTCCGCCATTTTCTTTTCCTTTGTTATTGTTACGATTTGACCCCAAATTTTTTACCATTGTTGTTGTGATTTTTAGTTCCACGCGAACCAGAATTTTGGGTTGTAAAATTTATGGAATATGAGTTGGGGGAGACGAGGGTTGTTCCGGCAGTGGCTGCCGCCGAGACTGTTTGCTTCGCCTTGCGGGTTTCTTCAAAAATTAATCTCGAACAAGCCTCATAAAATGGAGGCAATGGATTACTTTGTTGAATGAATATAGCAACACCATCATAATGTTCATTCAACTTCGCAATTAATTGAAGAACCATCGTTGATTCATCACCGGCGCACCAACATTGGATAGTTGATCGACAAACATTTTCAACTCTTGACAATAGGTGGAAACGTTTGAAAAGTCATTCAACTTGATATTGGTGAATTGGTTTTCAAGATATACTTCCCTAGAATGTTTATTATCCTGAAAAATATTTGGTAACTCCCATACTTGTTGAGCCGTAGAGTCCGATTCCAAAATAGTATGCAAAAGATCGTTGGAGGACTATGACATCTAAGCGAGACCATAATTTTTTGTCAACATCGGTGGTGTCCGATGAAGACTCGAAATGGATGATATGATCTATTACCTGTATGTTTGGTAATGAATTTTGATAACTCCGCACACAAGGAGTATTGCCCTTTTTCCATCTCAAGTGTAATTGAAATAAAGTTCTTGACGTTGTTTACGACAAGAGCGGAATGAAATTATTTTTGTTTGGACATGGTTACCCCAAAAATAACAAGAAAGAAACCCGAAATGGGGTTTGGAAGAAGATGTCGAGGGGTCGGTGGTATTGCGGCAAGGTATATGTTGTTTCAGCTAAGTTTAGCCGAGGTTTTGTTGTTTTCTGAGAAAGAAGAGGGGTGGGCGGTCGGGTAGGGTAGTAGGGCAAGAAAAAATTTAAATTTTGGTTCTTGATATCATGAAAGAAGTTTATTCCGTGCCTTTATTTCATTTCAATATTGCCATATATATACAAGTGTATAAGACTAATAATAAGGGAAGGGCTATCTAATCATACCCTAATTATGTAATACTAATTTACAATCATATCATAATCTTCCTAAATTATGTGATACTAATAATTACAATTGATATGAGATGATTGAGCTAATTATTCTAACACTACCCTTATCTTTGTGAAATAGAGAGGTTGTTTCCTGTAAACCTCGGCTCAGGTTGTAGAAAACGTATGTCATATATTTATTGATTTTTTTGGTTTTCATCTTAAGTTCAGTATTTGCATTGAGGCTCGATTAAATTTAAATACATATTAAAAAATCTTTATATTTTTATTAATTTGATATAAATATTGAGCTTAAATAGTAATTTTACGTAGGCCGAGAGTGTCCACCACCAAACAATGGAACGTGGGTGGTGGAGCGTTTGAGTGGGCCTTTGATGGCTGCGTTTCTCTGAACGGATTTTAATTAGGATGGATACCCACCACAAACTTTGTCCTTCAAGTATTTTGCATGGGCCAGACCCTCTTTTACCTGAATTTTCCCTTTTGCTTCACCTCTATGCATAAAGAGGTAACCAAAAAGCACATGCCAATGGATTAATTTTGAGAAAAACAGTTGCTCCAAAAAATTATTTTGAACTGTAAAAAGAGCAGAGCACAATCTCATGGTTTATGCTAAAGACAATATAAGGAAACAAATAAGTACTTGGCCAAGAAATACTATATAACAAAAACAAGGGATAAAACAAGAGAGATCACACTAGCTTATAGTTTCTGATAGAGGGAAAACAACGTATTAAAATAATACTCCATCTGTCACAATTTATATGATACAATTTCATTTTCGATCCGTCCAAAAAAGAATGATATATTTTCTTATTTGACAATAATTAACTTTAAACTTTACCGTTTACGCTTAACGAGATAATTTATAACCTCAGATACATCTTTGACTTGATTTAGACCATAAAAAAATCTTCTTTTATTGTCCTCCGGGGCATAGTCCAGTGGTAAAGTCTGGAAGCTATAAGGCGTTCTGGCATGGACATGGACAGCGTGGGTTCGATTCCCCGCAGGCGCGAAGAAATTCTGCATGTTGGGGAATTTGGCGCTATCGTTGATCGGTTATGCGCTCAGAAATTAGTCACTGGAGCACATCCCGTGATTTACTGGTGATGTTGTTGAAGGACCGATGTCATCACCTCGATGACGTCTAGGTAATACCAGTGAAGTAGTCAGATGCAAGCCTGGAAACCTCGATTATCAAAAAAAAATCTTCTTTTATTCTTTACACTATGTGCGCAGTCAAACTATATCACATAAATTGAAACGGATGGCGTAATAGTAATGGACCTAAAGATTATTACTATTACACAAAGGAGGAGGAGGGATTTGAGTTGTGTGTGATGAGTGATGATGACAGTTCTCCTCTTGCTCACAGGGATCTGAGTTTCTGATTACAAAATCTCTGATCTTTTACTGAAGACTTCTACCCAGGCAATGGAAAAGGAAATTGGAACTAGCATTACCCTCACCATCTAACATCTGCTCCAATTGGGACCACACCTACCCTAAGCTTCTTTCTTTCTCCTTTTATTTTTTTATATTTATAACCATGTTGTCCATGACAGTTTATATACTCCGACTATTTCATTAATATCGAGTAATTCTGCCTACCAGGGAGCCACCTTTATAGTTTTGTAGGATAATAACACAAATCTCATTTTTATAATAGTGGTGTCCGGATAACTTGGTACACCTCAACTATTCTATTGATATACTTGTTATCTCTCACTAATACTGTTATCGAGTAATTCTGCCTGTTACGAAATCACATTTAATGTTTTGTATGGATAATAACACATGCTTTTCATTTTTATAATCGTGGCTTTCGAAACAGCTTCGCTCACCTTAATTATTTCATTTATACCTATCATTTCACACCAACACCGATATCAAGTAACCCAATCCACTAGCATGGGTGGAATTAGCGACGCTAGGGTTTCATTTGAACCCTTCTCATAAAAAATTTACATTACATATTCAAGGTCAAAATTATATACGTATGATATATGTTGAATCGTCTTCACTTCTTCTTTATATTTTGAATTTCGGAAACTGACTCCGTAGGGATAATAACAGAAATCTGATCAAGATCAAAGGAATATCAAATTTTTGTGGGTAGTATAGTACACAAATCCATCAAGAAGTAGTAAATGAGACAGAGAGCCGTGGGGGTGCATTTGATCCAGTTCTGATACTTGTCCTCTCCTCTCCTTAGTTTATTTGTGTAAATTCCAGTGGTTACTCAATAGTTGTAAACAGTGGGCCATCCTAGCCTATGTTTCTGCTTGTTTTTTAAAACATTCAGAACCATAGGGTGGTCCTTCAATTCCACTGTGTAAACAGCTTGAATCATAGACATTAAAGTGATTTTCTGACATTACCTTGACTTACTTCTTACTGTGATACACCTTACCAGTACTTGCCTGCTCGAATTTGATGCCGTTTGGCAAGTCTAATGAAGAGCAACGCTGCCAATTGGGCTTTGTGCGCTTGATTGATGATAACTGTTAAACAGTGGGCCTACGTGAGGCCCAGTCCATGTTCAGTCCGTGAGGCCTACCTTGTATATTAATTTATGGTAGTTTGTATATTAGTCTTATACTTTAATTAGGATTGTAACATTACCATAATTGTATAATTAGTCTCATCATAGAATAGAAATTTAGATGTAAAGTAGAAATAGGAGTCTCCTATTTTAACTTGTATATATATGTCTTTCATCAATAAAAATAATCAAGAGATTGTTTTTTTCATGGTATCAAAAGTCTAGATTATTTTACCTTGCTTCCTCTCCTCTCTTTGTTTCTCAAATTGCCGTGCAAATCCCTACACATCCGAGGCACTTCTCGGTTTCCTTGTCTTCCCCAATCTCTTCTCCTAATCTTGTTGCTATATACACTATGACTGATAAGAACACGTTTCATCCTGCCTTCACAGTTTCCAACATCAAGAGTGTTCTTCCTATTGTTCTTGATTAAAAAAAACGTCCAATATGAGACGTGGGCGGAGTTATTCAAGATCCATGCAATGGCTCATCAAGTTCTTCACTACATCATCCCTCCGACTCCTATAACGGGGGATGAGACCGCCGAAGATGATGATGTACCCACCAAAGCGAAGGATCCAAAATTATGGGTCACGTTTGACGCAAAGGTTCTTCAATGGATTTATGCCACAATATCCATGGACCTTTTACAGACGATTATGGAGCCCAACTCCATGACTATGGGTGCATGGAATCGATTCAAGATAACCGTCATTCCCGCATTGTTATCCTTGAGCATAAATTTTCTCAAGTTGCTATGGAGAATTTTCCTAATGTTTCTTCTTAGTGTAAACGACTCAAGGACTTGGCGGATCAACTTCGCAATGTGGGTGCTCATGTGAGCAATAGTCATCTCGCCCTGAATGGTTGCGGGCACATGCGAGGCTATAATGGCGTTCTTGATTAACCCGTCAAAGTAACCCCTGCCGGAATTCTACCAAACACGCTTCATGCTTACATTGGAAGAAGTCGTATTGGCTAAGAAGGCGGCTATTGGGGCTATTCTTGTCGTCATGATGACTGAGTCTAATTTTTCTCCTTCCGGTTCCACCAACTCGAGCCAAAATCGCAACAACGGTGGTGGTAAAAAGGGGAAAATAGGAAAAATATTGGCAAGAATCGCGGCGGCAACACTCGCCAAGCGATGTGATGGTAGCGATCGTGACATCCATGAACATGGGGCAAACAGTGGGCTCCAATGCAGTGGCAATGGATCGCGATCCTGTTCACTCGGCACGCAACCGCCAAGCCACTGGGCCCGGTTTACGCCTAGCCCGATGCAGGCGATTTCTCGGAGTCGAGCTCGGGTTTGAACCATTTATGGGCGATCCGGTGATCCCAGCATACCAGGACTCGCCCGCCGGGCCCAACACAAAATGGGATCCACGCATATCGACATTGAAGTTGCAATTGACACGCTTGGAATGACTCAACCAGACCCGATTTGATACATGAACATTGGCGCCACCACCCACATGATATCTGACCAAGGTACTCTCTCGTCTTATTCTAATTTGAGCAGTAATTGTGGTATAATTGTTGGTAATGACAATTCAATTCCAATTAAGGGTTATGGTCATAAAACTGTGTCCCCTCCTCATCCACCACTAGTCTTGAAAAATACCCTTCATGCCCCAAAACTAATTTAAAATTTGGTGTTTGTCTGTAAATTCACCACTGATAATTGGGTTTCTATTGATTTTGATCCGTTTGGGTTTTCTGTGAAGGATTTCAAGACGGGAGTCCTCTCATGAGGTGTGACAGTAGGGGGGATCTTTATCCAATCACACCAAGTCTCGATTTCTCGCGTCAGACCATGTCATCCACTTTTACAGCTCTTGATCCTTCCTTGTGGCATGCTCGTCTAGGTCATCCGGGGTCGTCTATTTTATCTACTTTAGATAGAAATGAGTTTATTTCCTGCAAGGGTACGAGTATGCTCCAAATTGTCAATCTTGTTCTCTAGGAAAAATTATTAAGTTACCGTTTGTAGCTTCGAATTCTCATACTTCAATGTCATTTGATATTATTCATGCGATTTATGGACATCTCCCGTTCTCAGTTCTATGGGTCATCGATATTATATTTTATTCTTGGATGATTATTCTAATTTTTTATGCACGTTTCCAATTGAGAAAAAATCTCAAGTTTTTTCATCTTCGTAAAATTTAGAGCTTTCACAAGAACTCAATTCGAACGAAAAATAAAGAACATTCAATGTGATAATGACAAAGAGTATGACAATGGGAGTTTCGAGAGTTTTGTGCTCAAAATGAGATAAATTTTTATTTTTCTTGTCCTCATACATCTTCACAAAATGGGAAGGCTGAACGGAAAATTCGTACCATTAATAACATTATCCGCACCTTATTGGTTCATTCTTCCGTCTCTTCGTTGTTTTGGCATCATGCTCTACAAATGGCTACAGATCTACTTAATATTTTTTCTCCTAAAGGTTTGACATATTCATCCCCTCTTCAAGTTTTATACAATAAGACTTCTTCGTATTCTCATCTTAGGGTCTTTGGATGCTTATGTTATCCACTGTTTCCATCCATCACAATTAACAAACTTCAGACACGTTCTACCCTTTGTATTTTTTTGGGTTATCCGTCAAATCACCGTGGTTATAAATGCTTTGATTTGTCATCTAAACGAATCATCATTAGTCGTCATGTTCTCTTTGATGAGTTCCAATTTCCATTTTCTAAAGTAGAAATACATGTGCCTAGTTCGTATGATTTTTTGGATGATGATATATCCCCCTATATTCTCCGTTATTTTTCGGATCTATCTCAAAATTCGTCGTTAGCGTCGCGACCCTTAGGGGAGGCGCCGTGGCGCTTGCCATCCAGTGACCAACAAAATTTGACATCGTCGTCAAAGCCGCGGCCCTGGATCCCGGCGCCGCGGTGCCTCCGACGGTAATTTTCGAAAATGGGCAAGCAGGCCCACTGCCTGCTGGCCAGTCCGTACCGTCTCCCGAAAATTCCCAAAATTCCAAAAATTCACCCAATCCAGCCCCGAGTCATAATCCAATCACTCGCAGTCAACGGAGTATTTTTAAACCAAAAAAACATTTTAATTTAAATTCTAATGTTCTTAGATCACCCTTACCCCGTAATCCTGTGTCTGCCTTAAATGACCCTAATTGAAAAATTGACATGACCGATTAATATAATGATCTTATTGATAATAAGATGTGGGAGTTGGTACTCCGTCCATCTGGTGTTAATATTATTCGGTCTATGTGGATTTTTATTCATAAGGAAAATTCTGACGGTTCGTTTGGAAGGCATAAGACTCGTCTTGTAGGTGATGGTAAGACTCAACAGGTTGGTGTGAATTGTGGTGAGATATTTATCCCGGTGGTCAAATTGGCTACCATTCGCACTGTGCTCAGCTTGACTCTTTCTAAATCATGGCTCATTCATCAGCTAGATGTGAAGAATGATTTGCTACATGGTGATCTCAAGGAGACAGTGTATATGCATCATCCCTTGGGGTTTAGGGATACTCAATTTCCTCATCATGTTTGTCTATTGAAAAAGTCTTTGTATGGGCTTATGCAGTCTCCACGTGATTGGTATAAGAGGTTTGTTGACTATGTGTCAACTATGGGTTTCTCTCACAGCATGTCTGATAATTCATTCTCCATCTATCGACAGGGTTCTTGATGGATTATATTCTATTATATGTGGATGATATTATCTTGACTGCCTCTTCATATACATTACGCCAGTCTATTATGACAATGCTCAGTTCTGAGTTTGGCATGAAGGACTTGGGCCCATTGAGTTACTTTTTGGGGATTGTTGTCACTCGTCATGCAGGTGGACTGTTCTTATCATAGAGGAAGTATGCAATATAGATCATTGAGAGGGATGGGATGTCATCATGTAAGTCCACTTCTACTCCAGTTGATACTAAATCCAAGTTGGGTGTTGCAGCTGACTCTCCTTATGAGGATCTGACCCGCTATCGTAGTCTTGCAGATGCCCTTCAGTATCTTACGTTCACACGACCAGATATTACATATGTCGTCCAGCAGGTATGTTTGTTTATGCATGAACCCAGAGCTGAACATATGAATGCGCTCAAACGCATTCTTACGTACATTCAGGGAACACTTGATTATGGCTTGCATTTGTATCCTCCGTCGACGTCTACACTAGTGTTACACTCCGTAATTCCTGAACATGTATATAAGAACGTACGTAAGAAATCAGGACGTTAAGATTTGAGACTTGTAAAAATTGTCGGAATTATGAAAATGTCGGGAAACGAAATATTGTGACGAATGGGAGGGTGACACGTGTCACCCCTACATAGGCTTGGTCGAATAATTGACCAAGATTAAGTGGTCTTGTGACCAAGGTTAAGTAGCCTATTAAGGATGAACAAAACTTGAGAAAATTGACCAAGTCAACTAGTCAAGTTGACCCCTTGATATTTTAATTTCTTCATCCAAGACCACACAAGTGTTTTAATCTAGACCCTTCGTTGTATTATATATACATCCACATAGCAAGACAAGTTCTAACACTTAGAAAAAATTTCAAGAAACTTGTGTGCTTTCTTAGGAGCTTTCGGCTAAGCTCATTTTGAACAAGAAAAAAATTTCAATCTTGTTCCATAATTCACAATACTTAAACCCAAGGTTCCTAGGAGTATTATAAGGATATCTCAATACAAAAATCCCGGAAAAGCTACGTTTTTACAATAGTCGCAAGATGAAAACCTAATGTGTTCTTCAACTTTGAAGTTGGAAATTGAAGGAAAGTTGTTTATGAACTTCTAAGGGCTTCAAATAGCGGATTGGAGCGTGAAGGAAATGAGCTAAGTTGCTAAGGAGCGACTTTGAATCTTGAAGTTGGATTAGGGCTTATCAAGGTAACCATCCTGTCGTCTTAGTGATTAAAGATTACATGTTGTTGTAGTTATATATATAAACAAGCATGAGATATATATATTGGAGATTGATAAGTGTTATGGAATATTTGGAAGAAATCCGAAAGTTGCATGATTAGCCTTAAGATTGTAATTCAATTTAGTTATTAGTTTTAGTCGTCGCATGTTATATAAAGAAGGGATTATAGTTGTTAAAGTTGTTTGCGACTATATAACATGTTAGAACGACAATATGGATTGAAAGGAAGTGGAAATGATTATATGTGGTTGTACTTTGTAGCCGAGAAGGATATTTAATATTGGACTGTTTATATAAATTGTGGGGCAGAATTTTACACGTCTTGTAAGACGTGTAATCCCCTTTGGATAGATGAATTGTTGAGCCTTAAATGTGGCATGTTTGGTTGTTAAATTCGGGCCTTGAAAAAGGTGGAAAAGTACGTAGGAACAAAGAAAGTACTGCCCAATTTTCTGTAGAATTAGAGACCTAGCACTTAGTATTATTCCACGTTGATAAGCTAGGAGTTGATAGACATGTTATGGTTATTATATGTTGAAGTAATACGTATAGCGTATTCTACTTGAAGGTTGGAATAGCTATCAAGGTTGAAGTACTTTGGAGCATTTTTGCTATTTGTCGATAATCGTCGCGAGATATGTGAACCTCTTCCTTCTTTTGGCATGTTCTACGTATGAAATATACATGTGGTGTTATTTCATGATTTCTTCTACTCTTAGAAGTTAAGAGGTACGTATGTTGATTTACTCTATGTAAAAGGTATGTCTAAGTTATCCTAAGTTCTTACCAAGTCTTATGGGGGATGTTGGTAAGAGTCGTTAGGAAGTATTTGGAGTCGAGTTGACTTTGCTAATTTGCTGCACTAATGAGAATAGGTATCGAAGCACCAAGGCGGGCTAACACGGACTCAAAGCTGTCCCAGTGTCGAGTTATGACGACACTGGGCTACCATGGTCAAAACACCAAGGCGGGCTAATGCGGGCTTAAAGATGTCCCAGTGTCGAGTTATGATGACACTGGGCTATGGTGCAAAAAGTAAAGAATATAAGCGGCTTGAACACAGGGTGTCTGCTATGGCTTGTGGTCTTTGGGTTACATGGTGATGTGGGCGAGTGGGCCAGCGGCAGGCGCTACGCGATCGTTGGGAAGGTTGGCCCGACAGTTGCCGGTTATTTGTAAGAGAAAATCCACGTTGTGCTCCTGCTCCTGCATGCTAAGACTTAACAAACGGTTAGTGCATAACTGTTAAGGCAAAAAATGATGATGTATAATTTTAAAAGTAATGCAACTGTGAGTAGAAAAGGTTATCCTGCAAAATGTGATGCCTGCTGTATTGATGCGATGTTGCAAATGCTGTGATTTTCGTCCTTGCACAGACGTGTTGCGATTGTGAGCAGCGGATCGTTGTCGCTGCTGCGATTGCCCACTTGTAGACTAAAGCTCGAAAGAGTTAGTGCATAAGCGCTAAGGCGAATAATAAAGCATGAGTAAGAAATGCAATTTGAGTATAGAAATCGTCCTGCGTGGATGTGATATCGCGATGATGGCGTCGTTCGGACTTCTTTGTGCTAATAACGTCGTTGCTGGGCGTGTTCTTCTTTGGCGTCGTTGCGTAGACTTCTTTGTCTTGATCGCGTCGTTGCACGGGCGTTCTTCTTTGGCGTCGTTGCGTAGACTTGTTGTGCTGATAACGTCGTTGCACTGGGCGTGTTCTTCTTTGTCGTCATTGCGTAGACTTCTTTGTCTTGATAACGTCGTTACTGGGCGATGTTCTTCTTTGGCGTCGTTGCGTAGACTTGTTGTCTTGATCGCGTCGTTGCACGGGCGTTCTTTGTTGGCGTCGTTGCGTAGACTTGATGTCTTGATCGCGTCGTTACTGGGCGTGTTCTTCTGCTGCCGTCATTCGTGGACTTCTTTGTCTTGATAACGTCGTTAGTGGGCGATGTTCTTCTTGGCGTCGTTGCGTAGACTTCTTTGTCTTGATCGCGTCGTTGCACGGGCGTTCTTCTTTGGCGTCGTTGCGTGAACTTCTTTGTCTTGTCGCGTCGTTACTGGGCGATGTTCTTCTTTGGCGTCGTTGCGTAGACTTCTTTGTCTTGATAACGTCGTTATGCGGGCGTATTCTTCTTTGGCGTCGTTGCGTGGACTTCTTTGTCTTGTCGCGTCGTTACTGGGCGTGTTCTTCTTTGGCGTCGTTGCGTGAACTTCTTTGTCTTTGAAACGTCGTTACTGGGCGTGTTCTTTCTTGGCGTCGTTGCGTGAACTTCTTTGTCTTGATAACGTCGTTGCACGGGCGTTCTTCTTTGGCGTCGTTGCGTAGACTTCTTTGTCTTGATAACGTCGTTACTGGGCGTGTTGATCTTTGGCGTCGTTGCGTAGACTTCTTTGTCTTGATCGCGTCGTTACTGGGCGATGTTCTTCTTTGGCGTCGTTGCGTAGACTTCTTTGTCTTGATCGCGTCGTTGCCGGACGTTCTTCTTTGGCGTCGTTGCGTAGACTTCTTTGTCTTGATGCGTCGTTATGCGGGCGTATCATTCTTTGGCGTCGTTGCGTGGACTTCTTGATCACGTCGTTGTATGGGCGTATTCTTCTTTGGCGTCGTTGCGTGGACTTCTTGATCCGCGTCGTTATGCGGGCGTGTTCTTCTTTGCTCTATAGAATAAATGCTCGCAAGCTAAGCTTGAAAAGCGTTAGTGTATACTGTTTAAGCAGAATGATAAATATGTGAGAAGTGCAATTTTATGGGTAGAGATGTCATCACGATTATGCACGGCGAATCTTGAGATGTTGCCACTTGCTGCAAGCGTGGTGTTATGATGCCTTTGTTGTGTGCGATCGCGGGTTGCAAGTTTGACTTTATGCGAGTTGTGGCGCTAGGTTTTGTTGGAACTACGAACTTTGATTGCGATTGTTGATGCCGCTCTGCTGCTGCTGCTTACGATCACGGACTTTGAATTTTGGGATTTTTGTCATATCTTACGCCTCTGCTTGTTTCTTCTTGCGAAGAAACTTCTTGCCGTATTTTTACCGGCTATTGCATTTCTTGCTTTTGTTAATATGAAAAGACATGCGCTCGAAAATTTGTGAGTTTTGGAAGTCGATTCGCATTTGACCGCCGCCTTGTTTCTTGATATCAGCGTGCACGCTGTTTGGACTTGCAACCGCATGCAGTTTCTGCTTTGTCGATTTTGAGAAGGTGTCATGCTGCTCTTCTTTTACGAGACCCTGCTTTGCTTATAGGAACGAGCGAGTTCAGGCTCGTTCGCTCGAGATGCCGCGAATCGGTCGTGTCATTTGGACCGTGCCTTTGATCTTGTGAAATATTGATGCTCTGCCGTTGCTAAGTCAAATACAAATCGACCTTTGGGGAAGATGATAAATCTTTCTAGAAATGCAACAAGCGGTGTTAGCGTAAAGCACGTAATTTGCGGGTATGTAGCGGATATATTGCACATGCGCATTGAAGCGTTTCCTAACATGCGGGGACCTCTTTATGCGGAGGAAGCCTAGCGTCAACATGCGAGATTATGGCGGATTTGTCCAAGTCGTCCAACTCTGATGCCTTTGTTGGAAATGGCGACCAAATGGCGGTGCCTTTTCCCAATTTGACATGTCATGATTGGGTTTGGATTTATGCATCATTGCCGCTACACGTAATATCTTTGGTTGGTCGTTGGGTTGAGAAACCCGTCGACAAGTTTGGTGTCTTCCTAATTGTGGTGTCGATGCGAGGACAGCCGCACAAGGTAAATCGTCGTGCCACTAAAATAAGGTGGTATAGCTCATCTTAAGTTTCTAAGATTTGGCTTTTCTAGGCCTTGAGTTCAGGCGGACAACTCAGTGAGAAGGCTCTGTGGTGATCGAACGAACGATCTAACTCGCGTGGTATGACTCTCTAAAATTTGGATATTTTTGAAAGAAATTTGCGGGTCTTGAGCACACGCGGTAGCGTGAGTGTGATTTGTGTGAATTTTCGAATGGAAGAAATATGAGCGGAATACGGTTTAGGAAAGCGATAAAACAAGTAGCAAAAAATAAACAAAATACAATACACAAAAAATTAAATGCAAAATAATTGCCAAATAATAGCCCTAGGTCTGTTGTGGTTAAGAACCTAAAATCCCCAGCGGAGTCGCCATTTCTGTCGCGCCCGATTTCGACCGCGACTTTATTCTATTAGCGAATCTCCTGCTTAAATAAAAAATGTTAGAAAATGAAATAAAATGCTAAAAGAATGCTAAAAGGTTAAAAGGTGCTAAGTGCCGAGGGGCGCTAAAAGTGCTAAGGGGTTGCTAGGATGCTAAGGGTTCGCGGAGTCGCCACCTAATTAATTTGGGTGAATTAGGACACCTAAATGTTTAACTAGTTTAAAGTAAAACATTAACTCCATTTTATGGTCTGCTAAACTTAATGAGATTCTGGGTAAGGGCTCTTTATTAATCTAGAGGAAGGGTTAGGCACATAAGATCCATTAACTGCGGTTGTCCTGCCAAACCTAGGGTAATTATTATGTTTAAGAAATGCAAAATAAAGCTCTTCTTGCTTAATAAAATGTTGGGAAATAAAATAAATGCTAAAATGTTAAAATGTTTAAAGGTGCTCAAGTCTAAAAGGGCAAAAGGTGCTATATGCGAAAGAATGCTAAGAGGTGCTAAAATATTAAATGTTAAAGACGCTTAACAAAAGTGCTAGCAATTTAAAAGTGCTAAGTGTAAACAAAGTAGTGCTAGGGTGCCTAAATATTAAGAGGGTGCTAAGGGATTAACTTTAAAAGTAAAGGATGCTAAAATAAAGGGTGTTAAAAATGCTAAAAGAGGTGCTAAAAATGCTAAAGGGTGCTAAATGCTAAAATGCGCCTAAAGGCTAAAGGGTGCTTAAAAATGCTAAATGCTAAAGTGCTGAAAGTAGTGCTACTATGCTAAAGTACAAAAGAATGCTAGGAGGTGCTAAAATATTAAGGACGGAATGTGCTAAAGGTGTTAAATGCTAAAGGGCGATTAAAAGTGCTAAAAAGGGCTAGAAATGCTAAAGAATGCTAGGAAGGTGCTTTATGGACTAATTATGTATTTATGCAAAAGTTATTTAGTTAGGTATGCTACTAGCTAAATTAATCTTGCTTAACCTGCGCGTAATATTATATAAAATGCTTTAAGACGATTTTTGAGAGTTTAGGAGAAATCTGTATTTTAATAAGAAACAAAATGTTGGTTTTATGATGCAAGTTAAATCATTTAAATCGTTTTTACAGAATTTAGGCATGCTCAACAGTCCTAAAAGGCAAATAAAATAGAAATGCATTTCTAATTATGAATGACCTTCCCACCTCTCATATGTTCAAAGAATAATAATTCTAGATTCCCTGTTAATTACAAAGTTAGAAAAACAATTTGCAATAAACAAATAAGGCATAAATATGTTAAGGGAATAAAGGAGTTGAAGTGGATGACTCCGTCCTATTTGTTTTAAGGAATTTACGAAGTGAGGATGCGTGAAGCGGGTGAATGCAAATCTTCAATTGTGGAAGGCCTGATAAGTCTCGCTATGAGACTCCTCCTTTTGCTCCGTGCATTTCATGTAGATAAAGAAGAAGATAAGGATTAGTATATGCTTTAACCATATTAGTAATGAATAGCGACTATAAAATTCAGCACTTACAATCTGACATGTTTAAACACGAATGTTATGACTAATGTTGAAGCCCGATATGCGACCAAAATAACGAGGAGTAAATTCGATTAGGTTTGACCAGGCTGGATGATCACGAGGCTATAGGGAAGAGATCCGATGCGGATAGGCAACTAGATGATCTGGGACATAATTGCTATATATTCGAGACTACGCAAGCTGCGGCTCGTATGCATATCACGGAGAATAATACGTATCCTCGTGGTGACAACGGAGAAGATAGACACGCACCGATTTGAGGCGATTCAAATGCTGGCGTTCATATGTCCAAACCATTCTATCTGACACAAGCAAATTGACTCGGGAGTTATCGTATATTATCGGTATACTTGACGCTCGAGCAAACAAATACAAGCTGGATGGCGGCTCGAGAAACATGATTGATCATTATTTAGTTATATTATTCGAGAAGGATGATAATTTGAGATATAAACCATCGGTCAAACAGCGAGTGTGAATGCGACGTGGCTCTGATTCGGATCTAAATGACAAAGATCGGACTTTAAAACAAACCATTTGGTCCCAGCGATTTCCCGTTTACGAGAAGGCATGTTAGCCTCGCGATTACATGATACATAGTCGTAAGCTTAAGCGGTAAACATTGAACAAGAGACATAGTTTAACATGCCACCGCCAGGTTTGACAATGATATTAAGGCCGGCGTCATTCGAGGCGATCCAAGAGGCAGGCGGGGACATAAAATAGATCAAGCGAGATTTAAAACGTGAGACCATGAACACCGCGTGGTATCCTATTCGTACTATATACCAAACAACAACGACTCTCAGAAGCGGTGATGTAAATCACAAAGCACACGTGACTTTGTTTTGCTTGACAAAGGATTTCAGAATAAGATAATCGACCTCGGACTAATCTTTTATATCCTGATCTTTGCTATACGAATACCAAGATGGCATTCTGGCCACCTAATGCCAAATATGAACTTCAACACCACATTATGAGTATTAACAGTAAAAAATGATAAGTTAACAGTCAAGTCGACATTAAACCAGCAACTTCGACCACACACAGCAATGATTAAAGCGTTTAAACATTATCAGCGGTATCGCTCAAGCAGTTAAAAGTGTAAATCGCGTAAAGAACTTTGAAAGAGGCAGGTTTACCTTCTCGGGACAGCGACCGGGCGGCGTATCAAGTCGTCGGTCCAATCGACGGGTTTTGGGTTTGCGATGCGAATGAAAGGGGTAAAATGCTTGCTGATTTTTGGCTAGAACTGAGAGAAGGGTTCGACTGATCCCTGAATCGATGCTCTCCAAGCTGAACTCTGCTATGGTGGTGCTTTAACTGCTGCTAAGGGTGAAACGATGGCTATCTCACTGAGCCCTCTCTGACTGAGCTCTGCGACTGACCTAACTGAGCTCTGTATCGATGCTCCATCCCCCTCTCTGCTCTCTTGTATATGCTCTCTCGGATATCCCCCTCTGAATCGATGCTCTCCGACTCTGCCCCCCCCTATCGATGCCTTTGCATGCTCTTATATAGCCCCCCCATTGAGTTCCAAGTTAGGTAAATAGTAAGGGCTGATTTGTGCTTGATTCGTGCTATTTAGGACTGATTTCGTAGTGATTCGATAAGGTACGATTTGAAGGATTTATGGTAAGTTGCGATTTTTCGATTTGGGCAAGATTTTGTCTTTGGTTAGTGTTATGGTAAGGCGGTGGTGGGTGCGAGGGTAAGGAAAAGGAAAGTCGCGGATTCTCGGCGAGAATCGCGGCGACAGCGTGAGGTGAAGCGGCGATTGAAGGTTTTTAGGTTCTTTGGTTTCTAGGGCCGTTTAGGCTTTTATGTGTGGGAGGCGATGGGTAAGAGTGCTTGATAAAGTGAGGCGGGCTTAAGAAAGGGTGTGGTAGGGCGACAGTGTGGTAGAGGTTAATAGGGGTGTTGGTGTGTTGGGTTTGGGTAGTGGGCTGCGAATTAGGGTATTAGACATCAATTCTAGGTATTAGTTTTAGGTTAGTGTTATAATTAATTATTTAATTCTAGGAGTTAATTTTAGGTATTTAATTAGTGTTAAATTAATAACATAAATTGCTTATATTATTTAGGTGCTTTATTAAAATTATTACAAGAATAAAATGGGCGTGCTATTTAATTAATGCTTAATATTTTAGAATGCGGCGCTATTAAAATCTTATTATTGCATTATTGCGAAGTTAAATTAAAATTGAATTGAGTTTAGATTAAATTATTTAAATGCTAAATGCAAGTATGATATTTAAGAATCGTTTAAAGCTTTATAAATGCGGTGCTATTAAATGCATATATCAGATTAAAATTGATTTTAAATTATAAATGATTACTAACAAATGCGGCTATGCTACCTGACACGGCGTTATCGCTAAATTATTTATTTTATGCCTTTATTAATTATTTAAAATTACGACAAAGCTTAAAGTTAATTAATGCGGACCTTGAGACTCTAAGTGCTTAAAACTCTACGTAAGGCGATGCCATTATTAAATTAATTATTTATGCTGTATTTATGTTTTATTGTTGTATTTTATTATAAAAATCCTAAAAATTATTTTACAAAATTAGTGTAATTTTATGGTTAATGGTACAGACGGGAGGTCAAAATTGGGTGTCAGCGGATGTCCTCTTTGTAAGGAGATGATGGAAGAATCTTGGACAAAGGCGTTGACTCATGCCAATTTTGTCTCTATCTTCAATTGCAAAAATGTTGGGCGGGTAAGCGAGGATGGCCTTGAAATTAAAATCTGTCCCGGATGTCGAGTTATGGCGACCTTTGGGCTACCATCAGTCAAAGCAGCGGGCTAGCGGACTGAATTTGTCGGTGTCGAGTTATGGCGACCTTTGGGCTACCGTAGTCAAAACACGAGCGGGCTAATGCGGGCTTAAAGATGTCGATGTCGAGTTATGATGACCGGGCTATAGTCTAAAAGTAAAAGAATATAAGCGGCTTGAACACAGGGTGTCTTGCTATGGCTTGTGGTCTTTGGGTTACATGGTGATGTGGGCGAGTGGGCCAAGCGGCGGTATTACGCGATCGTTGGGAAGGTTGGCCCGGCAGTTGCCGGTTATTTGTAAGAGAAAATCCACGTTGTGCTCTGCTCTGCGTGCTAAGACTTAACAAGCGGTTAGTGCATGCTGTTAAGGCAAAAATGATGATGTATAATTTTAAAAGTAATGCAAGTGTGAGTAGAAAAGGTTATCTGCAAAATGTGATACTGCTTTGTGTTGATGCGATGTTGCAAATCTTTGTGATTTTCGTCCTTACGCAGGCGTGTTGCGATTGTGAGCGGATCGTTGTCGCTGCTGCAATTGCCCACTGTAGACTAAAGCTCGAAAGAGTTAGTGCATAAGCTGCTAAGGCGAATAATAAAGCATGAGTAAGAAATGCAATTTCGAGTATAGAAATCGTCCTGCGTGGATGTGATATCTTGATGATGGCGTCGTTTCGGACTTCTTTGTGTTAATAACGTCGTTACTGGGCGATGTTCTTCTTTGGCGTCGTTGCGTAGACTTCTTTGTCTTGATAACGTCGTTGCACGGGCGTTCTTCTTGGCGTCGTTGCGTGAACTTGTTGTCTTGATAGCGTCGTTGCTGGGCGTGTTCTTCTTGTCGTCATTGCGTAGACTTCTTTGTCTTGATAACGTCGTTACTGGGCGATGTTCTTCTTGGCGTCGTTGCGTAGACTTCTTTGTCTTGATAACGTCGTTGCACGGGCGTTCTTCTTTGGCGTCGTTGCGTAGACTTGATGTCTTGATCGCGTCGTTGCACGGGCGTGTTCTTCTTCTGCCGTCATTCGCGTAGACTTCTTTGTCTTTGATGCGTCGTTAGGTGGGCGATATTCTTCTTGGCGTCGTTGCGTGAACTTCTTTGTCTTGATAACGTCGTTACTGGGCGTTCTTCTTTGGCGTCGTTGCGTGAACTTCTTTGTCTTGATCGCGTCGTTACTGGGCGATGTTCTTCTTTGGCGTCGTTGCGTAGACTTCTTTGTCTTGATGCGTCGTTATGCGGGCGTATTCTTCTTGGCGTCGTTGCGTGGACTTCTTTGTCTTGATAACGTCGTTACTGGGCGATGTTCTTCTTTGGCGTCGTTGCGTGAACTTCTTTGTCTTGAAGCGTCGTTGCCTAGGCGATGTTCTTCTTTGGCGTCGTTGCGTAGACTTCTTTGTCTTGATAACGTCGTTACTGGGCGTTCTTCTTTGGCGTCGTTGCGTAGACTTCTTTGTCTTGATCGCGTCGTTACTGGGCGTGTTGATGATGGCGTCGTTGCGTAGACTTCTTTGTCTTTGATAACGTCGTTACTGGGCGATGTTCTTCTTGGCGTCGTTGCGTAGACTTCTTTGTCGCGATGCGTCGTTGCGGGCGTTCTTCTTTGGCGTCGTTGCGTGAACTTCTTTGTCGCGATAACGTCGTTATGCGGGCGTATATTTTGGCGTCGTTGCGTGGACTTCTTGATCACGTCGTTGTATGGGCGTATTCTTCTTTGGCGTCGTTGCGTGGACTTGCGATTACGTCGTTATGCGGGCGTGTTGCTGCTTTGCTCATAGAATAAATGCTCATAAGCTAAGCTTGAGAAAAGCGTTAGTGTATACTGTTTAAGCGAATGATAAATATGTGAAGTGCAATTTTATGGGTAGAGATGTCATCACGATTATGCTGGCGAATCTTGAGATGTTGCCGCGCTGCTGCCAATTGTTATGATGCCTTTGTTGTGTGCGATGCGCGGGTTGCAAGTTTGACTTTATGCCCGAGTTGACGCGCTAGGTTTTGTTGCGGAACTCTGAACTTTGATTGACGATTGTTGATGCCCCTTTCTGCTGCTGCTGCTTCTGATGCGGACTTTGAATTTTGGGATTTTTTTGTCATATCTTCTGCCTCTGCTGTTTCTTCTTGCGAAGAAACTTCTTGCCGTATTTTCTGCTTCGGCTATTGCATTTGCTGCTTTTGTTAAATAATAGCACCGCGTTTTAAGTAAAAGCATTAAGCAATCCTTAAATATCACACCTACATTTAGCATTTAAATAATTTAATAAGTTTCAATTTAATAATATAACATCGCAATAATAAATAAGTTTTAATAACGGCATCGCATTATAAAATATTAAGCACTAATTAAATAGCACACCCGCATTTATTATTGTAATAGTTCTAAAATTCAAAATTAAATTAATAAAGCACCTAAATAATTTAATCACAATTTATTAATTTAATTAAACACTAATTAAATAGCACCTAAAACTAACACTTAATTAAATACCCAATACCTAAATAACACTTTGACCGCGCGACATGAGCCCAACGCTCCCTCTACCCGCATGGCTTGATTCGCAGCTTTATTTCCCCTCAGCCCTTCTTCAGAAGCCCACGCGACTCCAGCCTTATTTCCTTCAGCCCTTTTCCCTTCCCTGTCGACGAGCCCTAACAGAAACAAGAACCCTACTAGTTTCATCCCCGCAAATCTTAACAAATCACACCGCATCGCGCGCTACGCTGCCGAGATTCTCGCTGAGAATCCAGCGACTTTACTTACCGTACACAGCGGCCACCATCGCTCGCCCGTCGAATATCACAAAATCTTAGCCAAATCGCACGAAATCAGTCAAGTCCTAAACTTACCATAAATCGAAGCCTAATTAGGGACTATAAAGATGAGGTTTGGAGATGCAATGAGGGGGGCATCGATTTGACACCCTCTCTTAGCAGCAGTTAAGAACCCAATCGGGGAAGAAACCCGGCGCCGCCATCACCGAATACCCGGCAAAGCGTAAAGAATATAGCGGTAGTGAGTCGGAGAACATCAAGAGCGAGTAGGAGAAGCGATCCAATAGCAAGAATCGAGAGCAGCAGAGCATCGGGAGTTAGGGGGGCTCAGCACCCAGACCATTAGCATCGCAAGAATAGGAAGTTCGAAACCCCTCCTTTCAAATCCAGCCAAGAAATCAGAAAACAAACTCTGCCCTTTCATTCGCATCACAAAACCAAAGCTCGAGTGGACTGGCGACTTGATACGCTGCCCCGGTTCGCTGTCCGAAGAAGGTAAACCCGTTCCTTTTCAGTTTTATTATGCAATTTACACTTTGCAATCTGTTTGAGTAATATGCTCTGTTGATAATGCTGACGCTTTTAATCGCTGCTGTGCGTGGTCGAAATCGCTGGTTTAATGTCGACACTATTTTGCTTGATGGTTAACTTGTCTACTCATCTGTTTCGTCCTTGATTTGCGATAGTTGAAGGCTTGCCATGTTAACCTATTCAAATGCCTCCCTGATCAAATGAATATTATAAAGATTTGACTGTTAATATGCCCATAAATCTGTTCAGGATAGTCAGTACATGTATGGGGAATAATCCAGTGTCGAAACCATCTAAATAAGAAGGAATATATCTCTGCTTCTAGTTACACATATGCTGAATTTGCTCGCTCAAGATTCTTATGTTCCAGATTTTATGAACACTTTACATTCTATATGTTAGGTGCAGAATCAGATTCGAAGAATAAGCTAAATTCCATTTAAAATCAGCTAGGAACATTTGTGGTTTAGAAATGATTCATAGCAGTCGCAAATGTGGATCAAGTCAGTATACCTCAATATGTGAACACAATTCATTTAGAGCATTGTAAAGGTGTCTATTAATGTTACTTGATGATCGCGACTGTTTTACTCTGTATCGATTGTTGCATAGCCATACTGTCCGTCGTCAAATCTGTTTTTACCACTAAAGCTGCAAGGATAGGCATATATGTTCTTAGTTCGATCTGCGATTGCTTATGCATTGGTTTCATATAAACTAGAATAGACAGTCCTTGATTTCTTATTCGACCTAGAGGTCCGCATTTACTTTGAATCATGGTCTCTGCTTAATCATCCCATTTCATGTGGTAAAGCATGATTTATGCATGATCCTTCTGTAATGTTGTATCTTTGCAGTTCCTTGTTAGTACAGTATTCGCTTTATTAATCCTGTTATGTGGCCTACTTTGTCCTCCTTTAAAAGAGTAAATAGAAAACCAGAGTTATACATTATAGATGTCTAAACATATTGGCATTATGTCTCTGTTGTATTCTGTTGCCTCTTTAAGAATACGTGTCTGCGAGTCGTTTTCATTCTATGCAAGCCTATAGGAATGTAGGTTGAGCATCCGGTATATGTGGTAATTGGTATTTTCCTGAGTCGTTCTATTATACCTTTCTTTTTACCAATTGCTATTTTATCCCTATCTTATCCCATGATTATGCCCTCTGTTGGTCTTGATATGTGCGTTTGCTTAAATATAATTATATGTCAAGTGCTTGTTTGTTGAACAAATCTGGGGCATGTACTAATCCTTATCTTTCTTTATTTTTACATGAAACACATCGGAGCAAAAATGAGGAGTCTCCCGGCGAGACTCATCACGAGCTACTTCAAATGGCTACCCGCGTCTATGTGCATCCGCATTCGCATTCCCTTGTAAATTCCTAAGACAAAATAGGATAAGATGATGTCGCCCCACATCTTGAAAGCCGCGATCATATCCACCCTTTTTATCTTATTTGTTTAAATTGTTGCCTAATTATTTAACTTTGTAATTAATAGGTTGTCTAGAACAATTAATCCTTGAATACATGAAATGGGGTGGCTAGCTTTAAAACTTGAAACACACTGCTAATTTATCTATCTTAGGCGTGTCATTTCATACCTAATCCTTTGCCTAAATTATTAAAATTGCATATCTAAAACTAACGCCTTACTTCTTTGATTTCGCAGATAAATGCATATCTATAGCCCATAAATCGACTTTGCACCATAAACAATATAAATGCACACTTTAAAACCATATATATTTTTTATAGCATTAGCATTACAAATTTTATTCAACATGTCTCCTTTATAAAAAATATTTTGAAGCATCTTTTATATTTTCAAAACACGGACCTTTAACATAATAATTACCCTAGGTTTGGCAGGACAACCGCAAGTTAGCGGATCATTTAGGGTGTCTGACCCCTTCCCTTTAGGATAATAAAGAACCCTTGCCCGGAATCTCACTAAGTTTAGCAGACCATAAAGAATGGAGTTAGTGTTGACTTTAACCTAGTTGACATTTAGGTGTCCTAATTCACCCAATTAATTAGGTGGCGACTCCGCGAACCCTTTTGCACTTTTAGCACCTTTTAAGCACCACTTTAATATTTAGCACCCTTTACTTTTAAAATTAATCCCTTAGCACCTTTTTAAACTTTTAACATCTTTTTAACATTTTAAGCATTTTTAACTATTTAGCACTTATTATTTATTTTCTAACCTTTTATTAAGCAGGAGTTTATTTTAAAGTCGCGGCCGAAAAAGGGCGTGACAGAAATGGCGACTCCGCTGGGGATTTAAGGTTCTTAACCATAACAGACCTAGAGTTATTATTTGGCATTATTTTTTGCATTTAATTTTGTGTGCTATATTTTGTTTATTTTAATTGCTACCTGCTTTACTGCTTTCCCTAAACTGGCATTCCGCTCATATTTCTTCCACTCTGGAAAATTCACACAATCACACACTACATGCGAGGTGCGCTGGGTGCATCAGCAAAATTCTTTCTTCAAAACCCAAATTTAGGAGAGTTGGTAACATACGTGGAGTGTCCGGTCTAACCGGTGGCCGCGTAGCCTTCTCACTCGAGTTGTCCGCTAGGGAACCTTGCGTCCAGAAAAGCCAAATCTTAGAAACTTAAGATAGAGCTATACCACCCTTTATTTTAGGGCATGCATGCATTTACCTTAGGTGGGTCGATCCTTGGCATTGACACCACAATTAGGAGGACACCAAACTTGTCGACGGGTTTCTCAACCCAACGACCAACCAGCATATTATGTGTAGCGTGGCAATGACAGACAAATCCAAGCCTAACCATGACATGCTGAAATTGGAAAAAGTGCACCGTCATTTGGTCGCCATTTCCAACAAAGGCATTATATTTGGACGACTTGGACAAATCTATCATGACCTCGCATATGTGACGTTTAGGCCTACCTCTGGCATAAAGGGGTCCCCATGCATGTTAGGACTCGCTGACAATTTATGTGCAACATGTATTTGCTAAATGCTATTTACACTTTTGCAAAATCACGTGCTTTACACTAACGCCGTTTGCTACATGTTGTCTAAAGGATTTATCATCTCCCCAAAGGTCGATTCGTATTTGACTAAGCAATGACAGAGCATAGATATTTCACAAGATCAAAGGCACGGTCTAGCGACATGACCGATTCAAGGACATTTGAGCAGAACGAGTCGGAACCTGTCTTGGTTCCTATAAGCAAAGCAGGGGCCTCAGAAAATGAACTACGTTCGACCTGATTCCCTTGGCGGATCGTGGCGCCATCGGCCTCGGTCCCACATTTAGAAATTTTAATTTCACCCCAAAATTTGCTTGTAATGAACTACGTCATGACCTGATTCCCTCATGGGGATACGTAGGCGGCCTAAATCGGCTTCGGTCACACCATTAGGAAACTTTCCCTTCGTTCTGAAAATAACGAGAATACACACAACATACAAACAACTCCATTGAGACCCACTTTAGGTCAAACGCCCTTGCATATTCAAAACTGGGACAAGGTAGGAAGCAGACGGGGTTGCGAGTCCAAGCGGCGAGCACGCAGATGTCGAGACAATGGCGAAGTCAAATACGAATCGACCCCCAAAACTCACAAATTTTCTTTGGCGCAGTCTTTTCATATTAATGAAGCGAGAAAGTGCAATAGCGGCGAGAAAATACGGCGAAGTTTCTTCGCAAAGCGGAAAAAAGCGGCGAAGGCGAGAGGATATGACAAAAATCCAAAATTCAAAGTCGCGTCGAAGCGGCGAAGCGAGAAAAAGCAACGGCGTTATCGGCCACAAGAAGTCCACGCAACGACGCCCGGAGAATACGTCCGCATAACGGCGTGATCGGCATTATGTCTACGTAATGGCGCCCGGCAACAACACGTCCGAACGCGGCGTTATCGGACAAAGGCAAGTCTGCCGATAGCGCCCGGCGGCAACACGCCCGCACAACGGCGTGATCAAGAGTCCACGCAACGGCGCCACGGAATACGTCCGTGCAATGGCGTTATCGGCCACGCAAGTCCACGCAACGACGCCCGGAAGAACACGTCCGCACAACGGCGTGATCAAGAAGTCCACGCAACGACGCCCGGAAGAATACGTCCGGTGCAATGGCGTTATCGGCCAAAGCAAGTCCACGCAACGACGCCTGCAGCAACACGTCCAGAAAACGACGTGATCAGCAAGTCCACGCAACGACGCCAGCAACAATACATCCAGGCAATGACGTTATCAACACAGCAAGTCCACGCAACGACGCCAGCAGCAAGACGCGTCGCATAACGGCGATCGGCGTGAGTCGCGCGGCGCGCGGCGAATCGCCCGCACAACAACGTGATCGGCGACTATGTCTACGCAACGACGCCCGGCGGCACGCCCGAGCAATGGCGTTATCGGACGCAGAAGTCCACGCAACGGCGCCCGGCGAATACGTCCAGCAATGGCGTTATCGGCCAAAGAAGTCCACGCAACGACGCCAAAGAACAATACGTCGAGCAAGCGTTATCGGCCAAAGCAAGTCCACGCAACGACGCCGGCAACACGTCCGAAAGCGGCGCTATCAACACAACAAGTCCGCAGCGTCATCATCGATATCACATCTACGCGGGGCGATTTCTGTTCTCAAAATTGCATTTTTCTCATTCATGCTTTATTATTACGTCTTAGCGATTATGCACTAACTCTTTACGGAGCTTTAGTACGAGGCGATTCTGGCAGCGACAACATATCCGCATTCACAATCGCAACACGTCGTGCAAGCGGCGAAATCACGCGGCGTTCGCGCATCAACACAAGAGCATCACATTTTTGCGGGATAACATTTTCTACTCACGATTGCATTGCTTTAAAATTACGCATCATCATTTTGCCTTATGATTATGCACTAACCGTTTGTTCAAGTCTTAGCATGCGGGAAGCGAGAGCCTGGCGTGGATTTTCTCTTCTGAAGCCGGGGCAATTTGTTGGGGGGCCAACCTTCCCAATGAATGGCAGAAGCAGCCTCAAGCGTCGGTCCACTCGTTCCACATCACCATAAAACCCAGTACCATAAGCCATAGCGGTACACCCCAGGTTCAAGCCAGTTACTTTATTTTTTGCTTTTTGCACCATAGCCCAGTGTCATCATAACTCGACAATGGGACAAATTTTGAGTCCGCGTTAGCCCGCCTTGGTGTTTTGACCATGGTAGCCCAGTGTCGTCATAACTCGTCTTGGGGCGGTTTCAGTCTGCATTAGCCCGCCTTGGTGTTTTGCCATGGTAGCCCAGTGTCGTCATAACTCGACACTGGGACAGTTTTGAGTCCGCGTCAGCCTTGTCTTAATTGCCCAACATTTTTGCAATTCTGAGGATCGAGACAAAATTGGCTATGAGTCAACGTCTTTGTCCGAAGATTCTTCCATCATCTCCATACAAAGAGGGACAAGTTGTTGACACTCAATTTTGACCCTCCCGTCCAGTCATTAGCTATAAAATTAGACTAAGTTCGTAAAATAATTTTTTTGATTTTTTATAATAAAATGCAGCGATAAAACATTAAATACAGACATAAATAAGCAATTTAATAATGGCACCGCGTCTTACGTAGAAAATTAAACACTTAGAACCTCGCGCCCACATTTATTAATTTTAAGTCCTGTCAATCAATTCTTAATAATTAATAATAAGATAAATAATTTAGCAATGATGTCGTGTCAAGTAGCATAGTCGCATTTATTAATACGCAAAGCAATTTCATAACTTATTTTAAATAATAATGCACAATAATAAGATTTTAAATAATAGCACCGCGTTTTAAGTAAAAGCATTAAGCAATCCTTAAATATCACACCTACATTTAGCATTTAAATAATTTAATAAGTTTCAATTTAATATAACATCGCAATAATAAATAAGTTTTAATAACGGCATCGCATTATAAAATATTAAGCACTAATTAAATAGCACACCCGCATTTATTATTGTAATAGTTTTAAAATTCAAAATTAAATTAATAAAGCACCTAAATAATTTAATCACAATTTATTAATTTAATTAAACACTAATTAAATAGCACCTAAAACTAACACTTAATTAAATACCCAATACCTAAATAACACCCCCAGCCCACGCGACCCGCAAGCCCAACGCTCCCCTCTACCCGCAAGCCCAGTTCCTCGCAGCTTTATTTCCCCTCAGCCCTTCTTCAGAAGCCCACGCGACTCCAGCCTTATTTCCTTCAGCCCTTTTCCGACGAGCCCTAAAAGAAACAAGAACCCTACTAGTTTCATCCCCGCAAATCTTAACAAATCACACCCACATCGCCGCGCCTTACCTTTGCCGAGATTCTCGCCTGAGAATCCGGCGACTTTACTTACCCATGCACACAGCCAGCTCGCTCCTTACCATCCAGAATATCACAAAATCTTAGCCAAATCGCACGAAATCAGTCAAGTCCTAAACTTACCATAAATCGAAGCCTAACTAGGGACTATAAAGACGAGGTTTGGACATGCAATGAGGGGGCATCGATTTGACACCCTCCCTTAGCAGCAGTTAAGAACCCAATCGGGGAAGGAAACCCAGCACCTTCCTCATTGTCGAATACCCGAAAGCGTAAAGAATATAGCGGCGGTGAGTCGAGAACATCAAGAGCGAGTAGGAGAGCGATCAATAGCAAGAATCGAGAGCAGCAGAGCATCGGGAGTTAGGGGGGCTCAGCACCCAGACCATTAGCATCGCAAGAATAGGAAGTTGAAACCCTCCTTTCAAATCCGGCCAAGAAATCGAAAACAAACTCGCCTTTCATTCGTGATCACAAAACCAAAGCTCGAGTGGACCGACGACTTGATACGCTGCCCCGGTTCGCTGTCCGGAGAAAGTAAACCCGTTCCTTTTCAGTTTTATTATGCAATTTACACTTTGCAATCTGTTTGAGTAATATGCTCTGTTGATAATGCTGACGCTTTTAATCGCTGCTGTGCGTGGTCGAAATCGCTGGTTTAATGTCGACACTGTTTTGCTTGATGGTTAACTTGTCTACTCATCTGTTTCGTCCTTGATTTGCGATAGTTGAAGGCTTGCCATGTTAACCTATTCAAATGCCTCCCTGATCAAATGAATATTATAAAGATTTGACTGCTAATATGCCCATAAATCTGTTCAGGATAGTCAGTACATGTATGGGGAATAATCCAGTGTCGAAACCATCTAAATAGAAGGAATATATATCTGCTTCTAGTTACACATATGCTGAATTTGCTCGCTCAAGATTCTTATGTTCCAGATTTTATGAACACTTTACATTCTATATGTTAGGTGCAGAATCAGATTCGAAGAATAAGCTAAATTCCATTTAAAATCAGCTAGGAACATTTGTGGTTTAGAAATGATTCATAGCAGTCGCAAATGTGGATCAAGTCAGTATACCTCAATATGTGAACACAGAATTCATTTAGAGCATTGTGAAGGCTGTCTATTAATGTTAACGCAGTAGTACGCGGCCTGTTTTACTCTGTATCAGTTGTTGCATAGCCATCAGCCTGTCCCGATGCATCCGTCTGTTTTTTTTACCACCTAAATTGCGCAAGGATAGGCATATATGTTCTTAGTTCAGTCTGCGATTGCTTGTCTGTTGGTTTCATATAAACTAGAATGACAGAGTCCACCTTCAGTTTCTTATTCGACCTAGAGGTCCGCATTTACTTTGAATCATGGTCTCTGCTTAATCATCCCATTTCATGTGGTAAGGCATGATTTATGCATGATCCTTCCTGTAATGACTGTATACTTGCAGTTCCTTGTTAGTATGAGTATTCGCTTTATTAATCCCTGTTATGTGGCTTCTACTTTGTCCTCCTTTAAAAGAGTAAATAGAAAACCGAGAGTTATACATTATAGATGTCTAAACATATTGGCATTATGTCTCTATTTGTATTCTGTTGCCTCTTTAAGAATACGTGTCTGCGAGTCGTTTTCATTCTATGCAAGCATATAGGAATGTAGGTTGAGCATCCTGTATATGTGGTAATGGGTATTTGCCTGAGTCTTTCTATTATCCCTTTCTTTTTACCATTTGCTAGCTGCCTATCCCTATCTTATCCCCATCTGATTATGCCCTCTGTTGGTCTTGATATGTGCGTTTGCTTAAATATAATTATATGTCAAGTGCTTGTTTGTTGAACAAATCTGGGGCATGTACTAATCCTTATCTTTCTTTATTTTTACATGAAACGCATCGGAGCAAAAATGAGGAGTCTCCCGGCGAGACTCATCACGAGCTACTTCAAATGGCTACCCGCGTCTATGTGCATCCGCATTCGCATTCCCGCTTCAGAAATTCCTAAGACAAAATCGGATAAGATGATGTCGCCCCACATCTTGAAAGCCGCGATCATATCCACCCTTTTTATCTTATTTGTTTAAATTGTTGCCTAATTATTTAACTTTGTAATTAATAGGTTGTCTAGAACAATTAATCCTTGAATACATGAAATGGGGTGGCTAGCTTTAAAACTTGAAACACACTGCTAATTTATCTATCTTAGGCGTGTCATTTCATACCTAATCCTTTGCCTAAATTATTAAAATTGCATATCTAAAACTAACGCCTTACTTCTTTGATTTCGCAGATAAATGCATATCTATAGCCCATAAATCGACTTTGCACCATAAACAATATAAATGCACACTTTAAAACCATATATATTTTTATAGCATTAGCATTACAAATTTTATTCAACATGCCTCCTTTATAAAAAATATTTTGAAGCATCTTTTATATTTTCAAAACACGCACCTTTAACATAATAATTACCCTAGGTTTGGCAGGACAACCGCAAGTTAGCGGATCCTTTAGGGTGCCTGACCCCTTCCCTTTAGGATAATAAAGAACTCTTGCCCGGAATCTCACTAAGTTTAGCAGACCATAAAGAATGGAGTTAGTGTTGACTTTAACCTAGTTGACATTTAGGTGTCCTAATTCACCCAATTAATTAGGTGGCGACTCCGCGAACCCTTTTGCACTTTTAGCACCTTTTAAGCACCACTTTAATATTTAGCACCCTTTACTTTTAAAATTAATCCCTTAGCACCTTTTTAAACTTTTAACATCTTTTTAACATTTTAAGCATTTTTAACTATTTAGCACTTATTATTTATTTTCTAACCTTTTATTAAGCAGGAGTTTATTCATAATGTCGCGGCCGAAAAAGGGCGTGACAAGGTTGTAGCACAGTTTAGCTCTCTGGTTAGTGAGAAACATACATTAAATTAAACTTAAACTGTGGTAAGTAAAATACATTTTTAAGACAACTTCTGTTGGAGATAGTACTAGACCCTGTATGTGTTACTTTAATTTTTTCACCATTAGGTAAGTGCACTTGTTTATGATCAACATGGTCTTCTATTTTCATTACCTTATCTAACATTTGTAAATCAGACACCATATGATTTGTAGCACCAGTGTCAATAATTCATTTCTTAAGAATATTAGTTATAGCTAATATCTTGTGATTCATACCTGTCACATTAGCTACTGTCTGTGGTGGTTCTGGTTGTGAGCTTGTTGATCCATTTTGATTGCAGTTTTGGTTCTGACTCAGCATTTTTACTATCTGCTCATATTGGGCCTGAGACATCACTGGAGCTCTTTGACCTGCTACATTGTACTGGTTGATGCACTGCATTCTTGATGTGCACCTCTTTTACTTTCATTCTCAGCCTCAACAAACTGAGTATATACATGATGAGCAACATACTCCTTCCTTTTTGACTTAAAGTTGAGAGGATAGCCAATTACCTTATAGCAAGTTTCCTTGGTATGTCCCCTCATTTTGCACACTTCACAAACCAAGCCAGATTTATTAAATTTCTGAGAATGAGCATTATAGCCTATTTGAGAGTACATAACAGTTGGATCATGACTCATCTTGTGACCAACACCACTGGGACCAACACCTAGCAGCCCTGCAGACCTTGTTGACACTGATTTTTTACTCTCATCACTAGTGATCATAAAATAAGCTTTGTTTACATTTGGTAAATGAGACATCAATAAGATTTGACTCCTAGCTTGCATGTAATTCTCATTCAACCCCATCAAGAATTGATATAAATTTTGTCTCTGCATGTACTCTATGAACTCCTTAGACTTAGGACACCCACAATGGGAGGAGGTATCAATGATTGAAACTCTACCCACAATGTCTTCAATCTGGAAAAATATTCTGATACACAAGAATTTCCTTGAGACAATGTGGCTATTTCCCTGTGAAGGTCATAGGTTCTTGAACCATCTAGTTTGTCAAATATTTCTTTCAAGTCCTCCCAGACTTCATATGTTGTGTCTGCATACAAGACTCCACTCAACAAACTACTTGACACTGGATTAATTAACCAAGCTTGCACCACAGGTCATCCTGTCCCATTGATCCCATAACTCTTTCCTATAGCTTTCTTTTTTGCACTTTCCATTCACAAATCCAATTTTGTTTCTACCAAGCAAGGCTATTCTTATGGACTCACTCCAGAGAACATAGTTCTTTGTCCCAAGAAGTTGGAAAGATATCAGGGACACCCCACTTACATCAGAAGATTGCAGGAATAATGTTACACCCCGTAGTTTCAGGACATGTGTTTAAGAGAATGTACGTGAGAAGATACGACTTTAAGTTTGAAACGAAAGAAGGATTGCTTTTCCTACGAAAAATGATTTCGAGCCTCGGGAAGGAAAAAATTGTTCGTTAGTGGGAATTGAGTTCCCGAATTTGATATTTGAGACTTGTGGGATTTATCGGGATTATGGAATATTATTTTACAGAGTTGGATACGTGGGGCCTACCCGAGAAATTTTATGTTTTTGTGGGGCCCACGAGGTTTCCGATATTTTGACCAATTATGGAAATTTCGGGAAACGAAATGTTATGGACCAATGGGAGGGAGACACGTGTCACCCTCCACATAGTCATCTTGGACGAAAATAAGTCATTAAGTATAACTATGTTGGCTTGATAAAATGGACCAAGTCAAAGGGGTCAAGTGGGAGCTTGACATAATGGACCAATCTTAAGCCATCCATTTGTGTTGATCTAGACCATTGATTGTAGTATATATCCATACTAGTAGTGCAAGACTTGATCATTCCAACACTTAGAAAAATTTCAAGACTTATTGTTGCTCTTGTGAGCTCTCGGCTCTATGCCCTCTTCCACACAAAAAAATTTCAATTGTTGTCCAATATTCATAAGACTTTAACCCAAGGTTCCTAGGGGTATTGTAAGGATATCTCAATAGAAAGATCTCGGAAAAACGACGTTTTCACGTTAGTCGCAAGGCGAAAACCTAAGGTGTTCTTCAACTTTGAAGATGGAACTTGAAGAGGAGTTCTTCATGAGCTTCTAAGGAGTACTTGGAGTGGATTGAAACATAAGAAGATGAGCTAAAAGTTGCTAAGGATCGACTTTTACGCTTGGACATTATTAGGGCTTATTGAGGTAAAATCTTCATCTTCTTAATGTAATTGAAGATTACATGTTATGGTAGTTAAGAAATGAGCATGTGGTATATATAATGAAGTTTGAAAAGATTTGGAGTATGTCGACATGTTAAAACCGAAAATGGACAAGTTAGCCATTAATGTTGTAATCAATTTGGACGGTAGTTACAATCGTCGCATGTTAAGGAAGAAATGATTTATAGTTGTTGTAATTGTTATTATGTATATAACATGTTGGAATAACAACTTGGATTGAAAGAGGAATTGAAAGGAAATTGATAATTGTTGTGACATTGTAGCCGAATATGGCTTGGAATTATTGGACAATTTTATATTGATTGTGGGGCAGAATTTTACACGTCATATTAGGCGTGTAATCCCCTTTGTATTTGCTGAATTGTTGGGCCTTAAATGAGGCGTTTTGTTATTGATTTTTGGGCCTTGAAAAAGGTGGAAAAGTACGTAGAAACAAATGAGGTGCTGCCCGATTTTCCGTAGAATAAGAGTCCTTATACTTAGTATGATTTTACGTTTAAAATGGAGGAGTTGATAGACATGTTATGACTAATATAGGTTGAAGTACTACGAGTAGCGTATTCTACTTAAAGGATGGAGTAGCTATCAAGGTTGAAGTACTTTGGAGCATTTTGCTACTTGTCGATAATCGTCGCGAGGTATGTGAATCTCTTCCTTCTTTTGGCATGATTCTATGTATGAAATATACATGTGGTGTTCTTTCATGGTTTCTTCTACTCTTATAAGTTAAGAGGTATGTATGTTGATTTACTCTATGTAAAAGTTATGTCTAAGTTATCCTAAGTTCTTACCAAGTCTTATGGGGGATGTTGGTAAGAGTCGTTATGAGGTATTTGGAGTCGAGTTGACTTGGCTAATTTACTGCACGAATGAGAATAAGTATCGAACAAACCATTGCAGCGTTAATAAAGGAAAATATAACGACAATTAATTATATTAAAATGAGTAGAATTCTCCATCTGCATAGAAGCTAAGATAAGACAAAATTGTATTACATTTTCTAGATCATGGCTGCTTTAATAAGATCGTTATAAAAGAGTATAACCTACTCACACGCACAAAAGTATATGTTACTTAATTTAAAGAGTTTACATTATGAAGTTTTAAGACTATGAACCTTGAATTCTTAAAAGGTTAAGAGACTTTATTTTTCAAGTTATAGGACTTGATTCTTAAAGGAAGAAATGACTTGATTTAAAAGTATAGAATACTTGATTTGGGAAAAGCATTGATAACTTGATATTCTAAGTTAAGAAACTTGATTTCTTAAAGTTAAGAGACTTGAAGTATTTTGAAAGCTATGTAACTTGATTTGAAAGTATAAGTCTCTTGGTTATAAAAGAAAGAATGAATTAGTATAAGGCATAAAGTTAGTATAACGACTTTATGGGAAGTTGGTTATAACAACTTTATGGAAGGTTAGAATAATGACTTTCTCTAGTAATGTAAAAAAAGAAATGACTTGAAATAAGGAAGGGCAATTTGATTTAAGGGTATCTATTGCTTAAAGTTTTAAAGTAAAGGTCACTTGATTTAGAAGCCTAGAAATGTATTTCTAAAAATGTAGTGACTTGTTTGAAATGTAGACATGCCTTGATACTACGGGTGTTAGTATCTTGGGATTTTATATGAAAATGAGTCTTTTGAAAAGAATGGAAGTACGTAGTACTTTGGGTTAAATTCTCGGATTTTTATGTGAAACGAAAAGTGTCTTGAGTATATAAAATGAAAGTCTAAAGATTTTATGAACTTGCCTATGCTTGCTTGTGATAGCCTTGAGTGCAAGTATTATATGTTTACGCTTCCGTGACTCTCAGTTGGAGGGCTGGCTGTCTTGTTGTGAATTTACTTGGACGTGCAAGCGATGTGTGAGGCTTCCACGGGTATGCTTCCATTGTGATTGATCCTTGGACATGCTTATACGATGTGGGATTTCGGGGCATGCGACCATGAGGCGGGTTAGATTCCCGGATTTGTTTTATTACCCCATGGCCATGCTTATACGATGTGGGATTAGGGCACGCGACCGAGGCGGGTTAGATTTCCGGATTTGTTTTATTACCCCATGGTCATGCTTATACGATGAGGGATTCCGGGGCATGCGACCATGTTATATATGATTATTACTCCATGGACTAGCTCCCCATGAAGACCCGAGATGAGGGATTCCACGGGAATGTTATATACGATTATTACTCCATGGACTAGCTCCCCATGAAGACGTGTACCCGAGATGAGGGATTCCACGGGCATGTTATATACGATTATTACCCGTGGATTAGCTCTCCGTGAAGTCATGTGCAGAGATGAGGATTCCATGGGCATGAGATATATATATATATATATTGCATATGTGTGTCTGTACGATAGTGAGGTAGGATGCCACGCGTCACGTGGTTATATTTTACACTTACGGTGTCGGCGATGATGGGATTCCACGGGCGGGGATATATATATATATATATATATATATATATATATTGTATGTGTGTCTGTGACATGAGGAGGTAGGATGCCACGGGCGCGTCACATGGTTATATTTTACACTTATAGTTGTCGGCAGTGATAGGGGATTCCACGGGCACGCTTTGATATTTGTGGGCTTGAGACCCTTACTGGATTGTGTGATGATATTGGAGGTCTTGTGTCCATAGACCTGGTGTGACTATTGTTCATGTGTTGAAATAGTCCGTACAAGGTAAAACTGACTTTCATTACTTTCACTTCGGTAAGGCCCAGTGTACTGTTATTTTGGTTATCATACATGTCTCGGCTTTATTATGTATTATGATTTCATTCTGATATTTTGATTTCACATACTTGGTACATATTTCAATCGACCTCGCCCGGGGTGCGTTCATCTGCGCGTGTTGAGGTACATAACTTGCTGATCCTCATTCTTAGGATCACTGTTCAGCTGGTTGGAAAGCTCCATTATTTCGGAGGCTTTGCATTTTGGTACAGTTCCCTGAGGTTGTAGATTTATGTACATTCAGGGGTATGGCGGGGCCCTGTCCCGTCACAGTTGTTATGTCAAGAATTCTTAGAGGTCTGTAGTCATATCTTGTGGATTTGGTTGTGTAAAGAAAAAAAAAGAGGTAACTGTTTTTTGGGTTACGTGTATATTTTTGGAAGGTGGTCTTATCGTCTAGCCTGTTATTTATTTCATGTTAAGTTTATGTATGTTCCGCTGATTATCTCTGATATATACCTGTAAGGGTGCCCAGGTAGGGCACCAGTCGCGGGCCCGGAGTCTGGTCGTGACAAATAAGGGATGATTATGATCCAAGACTGTGGTGACAGAAGTGACCACTGGAGTTTCTACAAGTACTGAATTTTGGTTTTCACCAGATAGTATTTCATCAATTGCCATTTTCACTGTTAGACAAGAAAATATAGAAGAGATACAAGATGTGTATACCAAGAACTTATTCTGGCAGTCAGACAACCAGTTTTTTCAGTTGAGAATTTTAGTTCATTCCTATCTTTAGAAGAAACTTTTGTATGAAAGATCAAGAAGATTTCTCAAAGAAATTCAGAATTATGCTCAAGATGAAGAACTCAAGAATAACAGAAACAAGAAGTTCAGTTTTCAGAATGCCAGAGGAATAAATATCAGATCAGAATTGCAGAACAAGTTTCTGGTCCAGGAACAACACTCTCTTCTTCAGATTTCACACCCTTCTTCAGATTTCAGTTGCGGAAGCTTTCTTTCTGTACCAATAACGATCGGGCTCTGATACCATGTTGGTAGACTGCTGTCGATATGCTCGAGGTGAGCAGTCGATATAAACAAGAAGGGAGAAGTCGATACAAATGAGAAGAGTTAGAAATACAACACTGCTATCAGAAACATGCAGAAGCCTTTGAGAGAGAAGAAAAAGATGAATGGAAGAGAAGAGAAATAATCTTTTATTCGATCAAAAGTGTTAATTTCAATGTATCAATATATAAGGTATTTATAGTTATTTAGAGTAGAAGAAGTAGTTAGTAGATCTTGACTACTTTCTAACTTTCTTAACCAACTTTGCTAACTGCCTTCATAACTAAATCTGCTAGTTATTTCTCATATCTCAACAGCTACATATCCACCAATGAAAATGTAACAATAATAGAACTTTGTGATTGTATAAGGAGATTGAAGATGAAAAGTTCAACAATTACAGATTATCTTTGTATAAGTTGAACGAAATCAGTCGGCATGCTAGTTATTCAATTGTCGTTCGAAGTATACAAATGGTACATCATGCTCAAACAATTGAAATGATAAGAGCCGGTGATGGAGAGGATTGTGACTATGAACATGATGATTATGTTGGTATAATAAGCAATTCTTTACATATAGAGGTTGAAGAAGGCCAGTTGTACAAAAATAAAGATACCCTCCTCAATATGAGTATATATATAAAATGAATATGAATGTATAATGTAAACAATATACAACACATACAGTGTTTAAAGTATAATAATATACACTATATTATTTCTCTGAAGGATTCCTTAAAATATATGAATGTATAAGCAATTCATATCATATACATACTTTATATTTATCCAAACATATGAGACCTAAAAAATAATAAAATATATATATAATGCATTTATAATATGGTCAAACGTGTGAGATCCAAGAAAATATAGTGCACATATAATATGGATTGAACCGAGAAATATACGAACTTCTTAATGTATAAGGAATATATAAAAATGTAATAAAAGTTACCTTCCGGTCAATTAGTATCTTTGAAACCTGATTTGACATTGAATTCCTTAACACCTTCCAACTAAGAATGTGTGTTGACTCTTTCCTCAATCAAGATTGTGAACTCTACATTAGCTATCAGACAGATTTCATAAAATCATATGATAATTTTTTCCAAGGATATGTCTCGTACTCGCCGATTTCAACTAGTTCAAAATGCTCAATAAAAAAATTATTTTCGTGAAAACTAGATAACATAAATATATTTATAAACAATAGATGTCTGACGCAAAGGACACTGAAGCTCTAACAATAAATTTCTAAGCCAACAAATCTCAGCTACCACATTTGCAACACTTTTGTACTCTGCCTCGGTACAAGAACGGGGTAGGGTGGCCTGTCGCTTGACAGACCATGAGATCAGATTATCCCCTAAAAAATACAATAGCCGGAGGTGGAGCGTCGCGTGTCCGGATATTCTGCCCAATCTACATCCGTATAAGAGAGCAACTTGTTTGGTGCAAAGGGTGTATAGGTGCAAACCATAATCAAGTGTGTCCTTAATGTATCAGATGATACGCTTAAGAGCAGTGAAATAAGACTCTCTGGGGCATGCATAAATAGCATACCTACTGAACAACATAAGCAATATCTGGCCTGGTAAATGTGAGATACTGAAGTGCACCTGCAAGGATCCTATAAAGAGTGGGATCAGAGATATGAGCACCATCCATAGCACTGAGCTTGGATTTTGAATCAACCGGAGTGGGCATGATTTTGCAATTCGTCATCTTAGCCCTGTACACAATCTCCTCCGCATACCTACGCTGACTCAAGAACATGTGATTGACAGATATGGTCACTGATATCCCCAAGAAGTAACTCAACTTGCCCAAATTAGTCATTGCAAATTCGGTCTTAAGTAAAACAATAATCTCATTTTTCAACCCTTCAGATGAGACAGTAAGAACAATATCATCCACATATAGTAGTAAGTAAGCAATGTTACTACCTCGATGAAAAATGAAAAGTAAAGTATCACTCCTTCTGAATACAAACCCAATCTGTAAAATATACATGACAAAGCGATCCTACCATGCACGGGAAGCCTGTTTCAGGTCATATAGTGACTTACGGAGATAACACACATAGTGAGGGACTGTTGGATGGGCGAACCCAGACGGCAGATGCATGTAGACTGTCTCTTTCAGGTCCCCATGTAAAAATACATTTTTCACATCAAGTTGATGTATCAACCAGTGTTTGCCCATGACTATGCTCAGAACAGTGCGAATGGTAGTCAGTTTGACAACCAGGTTGAATGTCTCACCACAATCAATGCCCTCCTGCTGGTTTGTGTCATTAGCCACAAGTCGAGCCTTATACCTCTCTAGATCGCCATTGTATCTGAGTTTATGGCGAAAAATTCACATACAACGGATCACATTAACCCCCTCCGGTCTAGGTACTAGATCCTACGTGTGCTGCTTAGTTAAAATATTGAATTCCTCATACATAGTCGCATTCAAATTAGGGTCGTGTTTGACCAATTTGGGGTTCTTGGGAATTAGAGAGATGGTTTGGACAAACAAGTTAAATTGAATTTTGGGTTTGAAAATCCTGTGTTTGGCACGAGTTTGCATTTGGTGAGTGGGGACAGTGGGTGGCTACAACGACTGAGTGGCAGAATCCGAGATAGATGGTATGTTTGGATATGGAGAGGGTGGTGGAAAATCCATCAGAGGCTCCGCGGCGCCGCAATCAGGGGTCGCGACGCTCGAGGTCCAATGGCTAATGGAGCTGAGGCACCGCGGCGCCTCATCAATGGATCGCGATGCTGACGATGGTGTGGAAACATTTTGTTCACTGGAGCTTAAGCGTCGCGGCGCCTTAGCGATGGGCCGCGGCGCTGACGACGGTGTGGAAGCACTTTGTTCACTAGAAGGTTGGAGTTGCGGTGCTAACAACGGTGATGACTGGAGTTGATTGAGAATGATGGGAGAGATGACAGGCTCGTCAAGAAAGGAGTAATCCGGTTTTTGGAATTTCTGAGCATTCCAAAATGGGAATATGATCTCGTCGAACGTGACATGACGGGAAATATGGATTTGATGAGTGGACAATCATAGCAGAGACAACCCCTATGATTCGGCGGGAAGTCTACAAAGACACATGGCGTGGTCCGGGAGGCTAGTTTGTGAGAGGCGATAGAGGCAAGATTAGGATTACAGAGACAGCCGAATATTCGTAAATAATCGTAAGAAGGAATTCTACGGTAGAGGATTTCGGTGGGGGTCATATTGTGAATGGTACTTGTCGAGAGAATATTTAAAATGTATTCTGATATTTTTGCGGCATATATCCTGAATGACGGATGCAGAGATGCATGAATCAATAGAGTACGAATCATATTGTTAATGGTGCGAATGATTCATTCAATTTTACCATTTTGTGGGGAGGTGTGAGGACATGTGAATCTAAAAATAATGCCATTGTTTGTACAAAATCGATGAAAGGTGGAGTTATTGAATTCACGACCATTATCGCACTAAATTATTTTTATATCTTTTTCAAACTGTGTTTGGATAAAAGTTCGAAACTCAAGAAATTTGGCAAACACTTCCGATTTGAATTTAAGAGGATATACCCAAATGTAGTGAGAAAAATTATCTAGCAACACAAGATAATATTTATGACCAATTAAACTAGAGATAAGAGATGTCTATAAATCGAAATGTATAATATCAAATGGTGCAAACGTAACACTAGTAGATGATTTAAACGAAAGAAGAGTATGTTTGCCTAAAGAACAAGAAACACAGTGTTGGGCTAGTTTCTCATTATTACATGGAATACAATTATTGTCTCTAAGAAAATTAAAAATTGGGGCTCCTGGATGACCAAACCTATTATGCCATGTGGATGGAGAAATAGCCGCTAGAGAGATAGGAGAGCAAGATCTGACAGCGAAGGTGGATGAGAATGGATAGAGATCCCCGTGTTATTGCATCTCATAAGAGGTGTCCCCGTATGAAGATCCTTCATAATAAAACCAAAACGGTCAAAGTCAATTGAGACAAAGTTATTACGAGTAAATTTGCGGACAAAAATTAGGTTCTTAATGATGTGTGGGGCATACATTTTTAAGGGAGAAGGGTGGATGGGGTGGTTGTGTGTAGGATGTACCATAGCCCTGTAGTGGAATGCGGTGGCCATTTCCAACTGTAATATATTGAGGACGCTTTAAACTAAATATTTTGGAAATATTACCTGCAGATCGGGTGAGGTGAGACGTTGCTTCCGAGTCCATGTACCAAGTATTGTCCGGTGGCTGCAAGTTTAGGCTGCTGAAGGCCTGACCCAAATCAGTATGAGTCATGCTGGGTGCGGACTGCTGGAACTGGCCTTGCATAAAGTGGGCTTGCTGCTAGTACTGGGCTGGCCGAAGGGCTGGAGCTGAGCCCAACAACCCTTGATGAGCATACGGGTTGAAGGGCTGCTGCTGGAACTGGAATTGCTGGAGCGCCGCGGTTCTATGCTTGAACTGTTGGGGCGCCGCGACCCAACCTGACTGGTAACTTGGCAGTGGTTGCTGCTGGTGGTTCTGCTGGCTGTGAGCCTTGCCACGACCATGTCCTCCTCTACCACCGTGGCCCTTGCCACCCCTTCCGCGGTTGGGAGTTTTTCAGCGGTTGCTGCTGGCCGGCGGTGACAACGTTTTGTGCAGGCGTTTCGACTGCTAACGCATTCTGGTTGTGTTCGTCTTGTTTAGCACGACTGGTTTCTTCCAATAGTAATTGAGAGCGAGCTTTGTTGAAAATGGGGAGAGGGTCAACCTGCTAAATCATCGTGGCTAGGGTGTCGTATTCCACTTTAGGGAGGCCTGCAATCAATAACAACACCATTTTGTTTCGGACACGGGCGTACCAACATTTGACAATTGGTCTGCCACTAGTTTCAACTGTCGACAGTAGTCGGACATATTGGAATAATTCTCCAGATGTTTGTTGTTGAATTGCTCCTCCAAGTACACTGCACGAGTGTTCTTGTTGTCTTGAAAAATTTCTTCCAGTTTTGTCCACAAATCGCGAGCAGAAGCCAACGTTTTCATGATGGTGAGAAGTAGGTCTTTGGATGTAGTGCCATATATCCATTGTTTGACCACGACATCAAGACGACGTCATGTTGTGTCATCAATCTTCGGGGGACGAGAAACAGACTCGCCAATGTGATCAAGCACATGGTAGACGCATGCATGAATTTTAAAGAGTTCTACCCACGACCAGTATTAACCATCTACCTGATCAAAAATGAGAGGGATGAAATTCTTGATGTTTGTAACGGCGAGATCCGGATGAAAAGATGGTGATGGATTGGCGGTGGAAGTTGTGAAAGCGGAAGCATCAGAAAGTGTGGGAGAGGTAAGATGATCCATTTAAATAAGAGAGGAATGGAGAATAAGAAACCAAGAATTTTTTAGAAAGAGAGCGCGGATCTCCTGGGGGGGTGCTTGGTGAGAGGAAAAAATTCTTCTGCTCTTGATACCATGTAAGATGATATTAATTCTCCCTTGAGGAGTCTTTCTCATTAATATCAATATATAATGTACAATATACATCCCTAATACAATATGATTCTAGTACTAATTATAAGAGGAATCCAAATTTATCATAATTATATATCACTAAATATTTATATAATATATAAGATATATTTTAATTATAATTAAATGTCTAATTATACACGTTTATCATGATCATTTGTACATCGTTGTCTTTCAAAGCAATCAATTAATGCTTGACCAATCAATGTTTCAATTCCAGCAAAGGACCTATCAACCAATGTATTCCTCTTCATGTTATTATAATGTTTATGCGCTATGCCATTACATTTCAATCCCGTCGTAATGGCGAACTCCCGACAAAATAGATCACGACATCATTCATAGGACAAATATAACTCATCATTTTGGTTGAACCACCTTCCACAGTAGTAAAAAATGTATCTGCTGATAAGAGTGGCAATGGGGTAGGTTGGCAATGGAGTAGGTTAGGGCAGGACAAATCTTGGCCTGTTAATTCGCCCTATCCTGCTTTGTTTAGTATTTTCAAAAAATTTGTCATGCTCTGTCCTGTCCCGTTAAGTCCTGTCTCGCTTATGTTATTTTTCATTTTTTATTTTAACTTGATATTTATTTTGTTAATTTTTTTCAAAAAATGGATGAACAATTAGTCTATTATCATAATTTCTTAATATCAAGTAATTTATGAATTGAGTTTATTTTTTAAATGTTATTCCTTTCTTTCAACATTTCACACTTTCCACTTGTAAGAGTTATAACTCTCAAACCGTAACCCCAAATAAGGTATTTATTACGCCGATATGAAGGTAACACAGAGACCTAACACTATCTCAAGTTTACTCTTGAAATACTTTGTATAACTAGTACAAATTCACGCAAAAACAACCCTATAAAAATGTCTCGCCAGAATTTTTATGAAACAAGACACAATTTTAAAACAATCATAACTTCTTATCCGTAAGTCGGATTAATCCCCATAAAGTATCAAACTGTCGAGAACAAAGAAAACCAAAACTTTTATTCAGCACAAACTTTCATATTCTTTACCGATTTATACAGTTTTTACGTTATACATTACGTCCTTCCAAATTTCGGTTGATACGAGGCAGAAACTTTAAACATTAATAACTTTTAAACCGTAAGTCAGATTTATCTCCGTAAAGTCTCAAACTGTCGATAACAAAGTAATATAGAACTTTTATTCACCACAAACTTTCAGATTCTTTATCGATTTGTACAGTTTTTACGTTATACATTCTGCCATTCCAAATTTCGGTTGATCCGAGGCAAAAACTTTAAATAGTGATAGTTTTCAAACCGTAAGTCGGATTAATCCCCGTAAAGTCTTAATATGATCGTAACAGAAAGATGTACAACTCTCTAAAATTTTATCTAATTCTAACAAGTACAACCTAGCGTAATATATTATATCTTTAAATTTGCACAAAGAATTTTTTTTTCTTATTAACTGCCCTGCGCTATTTAGATTTTTTTAAAAATGTATTTTGACACCACCCTGACCTGTCCCATTTAAGCATTGTCCTGCCCTGTCCCGTTCTACCCCGCCCTACCCCGCCCCATTTGACATCCCTAATTGCTGATAAAGTGGGAGACTTTGACTAACTGAAGAAGGTATAGATATGAATCCCTAATACTATGGATCTCCTATTAATATTTTATTTGATTAATAAAAATACAAAATTTTATGTATATGTTAAAATGATATAAAGTTTGCTATTTATGTTAAGATGCAAAGTCATGTCATTTGTGTTAGGAACTTGTAACTGTTGTTTTTAAACATAAAGATCTTATTTAATCTTAATAATCATATTTTTTTAATCTTAAATCATGTTTTCACTACTTGAAAAAAGAAAATATCATATATAAATTAAGTTTTAATTTAATTTAATTACTAACTGATGGATAAAAACACATCAATAAATAAAGATAATATCCTTTATTCATCATGTGTATCAAATAAATAAATAAATATTAAGAGCTACAACTACATAATAATATGAGAATATATCTTAATTAAATGGTGTTTGGCTAGCAAAATGGTTTATAAGTACTTTTTAGTTCATCTACGTGTTTGGTAAATACCAAGTGCTTGAAATTGTTATCAACAATTTTTTTATTAAACACATCAACTACTTATTTACAGTTTCAACACTTCTATCTAAAGTTCAAACACATAATTACTTATTCATGTTGCAACACTTCAAAATGTTTTCAATGCCTAAAATTTATCTAATCGCCTGATCGTCGTTGCGCTTCCCAACCTGCACCACCGTGTTAAGCCAAATGTACATTTATGAAATTTTCCCATATTTATATAAATTCTTAATGTATAACTTTATTTTACATTGAATATTTTGATTAAGTAAACATAAAAAACTTAATTCATAATAAACATTTTTAAAATTATTTATTTGATTAAATAACATTAATTATAAAATAAACCTTGCACTATATATACTTTTCATTTGTCTCGGATTTGCAGTTTTGTGTATTTCTCTCTTTGGGTGGAGTAACATGGATGCTTATTGGAGATACACTAGCGGTGGGCAGCAGACGGCAGCGGCAGCTCCTCTCATCGGAAAACGTCCTCGCACCGAATACGGTATTCAAATCAACTCGTTGTGTGTAAATAATTCGAGATTTCGCATAATAGCTAGGGTTTGGAGATTTCATTTACTTTTTCAGTCAAAGAACTTATTTTTATGGCGGCTGGGGTGATAGATAGTTATGTTAGGGATTGGAACAACACTTAACAAGAGTTCATTCGTATAGCTGAAGTGAAGTGAGTGGAGGATACAAAAAAATTACAAGTACTCTAAGCTGGGAGAGCCCAAAGGCTATATACGTCCCACATTAGCTTCCCAATTAATCGATGTGGGACTCTTAGTCTCATTCAGTGCAATAATATCATAACATACTCCCTCCGTTTTAATCTCCAAATATAAAAATGTGTCATTTTTCTAAAACGAGCTAATAAGGAAATAATACTCCCTCCGTCCCATTTTGTATGAAGGCCTTTGATTTAGCACGTAGTTTAAGAAATAAAGGAAGATTTTTGAATCTTGTGGTGTAAAATAAGTCAAAGATATTTGTGTGGTTATAGATTATCTCGTATAAGTTAAAGTTTAAAGTTAAATTATTGCCAAATAAGGAAATGTATCATTCTTTTTGAGACTGACTAAAAAGGAAAGTGTGTCATATAAATTGGAACGAGGGAGTATCACATAAGCTAGAGCAAAGTATCTTTTCTTTCGAGCCGAGGATCTACCGAATACAACCTTTCTACCCCATAAAGGTAGGGTAACGTTTGCGTACATTATACCCTCCCCAGACCTCACTTGTGGACTACACTCGGTTTGTTGTTGTTGGTGTTGTATAAGCTAGAACAAAGGGAGTAATTGGTTATAGGCCCCCTAAAGTGGAAATGTTCAGATAATTGTTAGTTAAGTTAGGGATCGGAAGAATACTCGTCAAGAATGTCTTTGGTATTACAGAAGTGGAGGAAATAAAAAAAGTAGTAGTAGTTTATGTTGTAGTCCCCATAAATTGGGAAATGAGAATCTCGCTTTTTTTTGTTGGTCCTTATACATTAAATGATCCTTTTTGGTGTATGGGCTCATTTAGTAGGGGTTGATTGAACCTATAATTTTCTATTGAGGTTAACAGTCAATGTAAAACTAGCTTACATCGGCATACAGTGCGATAAACACGGGCAAGGGATTCCATCACATTGTCACCTGGATGTGATCAAAGATTCCTGCATCATGAACTATCGACACGCCCGGTGTGGTACAAGATGGGAAATGATTCCGAATAGGAAATGATTTTGAGTTAGGATCTGGGGTAGTTCGAACATATGCTCTTTGGTAGCATTCATGTATACCTTAAAAGGAAGGACTGGTGGTATTGCATGCCTACAAGAAACTGAATGTAAGGAGAAAAAGGTTGGAGAGATTGGCAACACGTGTTATAAATTGTGGTATTGTGGATAGACAAAAATATTAAACAGGTGATGTTGAAGCTGGAATATAGGCATAAAGTCGTAGAGGTAAGGCGAGTTGGGGTGTGATTATCTCATTAAGCCTTGTATGGGAAAGGAGACAATTAATGTCATAAGTATTTGTGCAATCAATTATGATTAGATGCGGAAAGTACAACTAAATTTTGGGAAGATATAGACACATCGATGCAGTGTTATTAAAATAGCTTCCTTCAATGCTTAAAGCGTGAAGCGAGGCGACTGGTCAAGCACTTCTATGCTCTGAAGCAAGGCGAGATCAGAAAAGCGCTTGCTTCAGCCAATGAAGCGAGAAGCGTCGCTTTTGTGAAAGAAGCGAGAGTTTTGGAGATTTAATTGAAACAAGGGTTAATTTTAGGTCTAATTTTAAAACAATTGCAACAGACTTGCACGCATCTTCTTCGCTGGTCCTTCTCCTCCAATTCTAGGGTTTCAAGGTAAGTTCTTCTCTTCTCTTTTTTATAAGTCAACGTAAGTTCTCTTATCTTCCTCTTCGATTTTCTCTTCTTCCATTCTCCTCTTTTTTCATTTTTTTCCTCTTCGATTTTCTCCTATGTTAGTGTACTGTAGCTTCTTTTTTTGGTTATCTGTTTCTGTTCTTAGAAACTTTTTTTGCGCTTCAATTGAAAAAAGTGTGTGCCTCGCTTCTCGCTTCGGTGAAGAGAGACCTCATGCTTTTTTTCGGCTTTTCACTTTCCAAAACCTTCTCTGACCTTTTGTTGCCATGTTTTCACTTGAGCCGAGGTTTTTCCGGAAACAGTCTCCCTACCAAGGTAGGGGTAAGTCTGCGTACACTCTACCATCCCCAGACCCCACCTTGTGGGATTACATTGGGTATGTTGTTGTTGTTCACTTTCCAAAACACTGCATCGGTCCAAGAGATTCCAAGGAACCAACATGATTTTGTTAGGAGAGATCTAAATAGTCATGTGAGTAGAGATGGAGACCGCTTTAACTAAGTACAAGAATGATAAAGAAATATCACTGTAGAGGTTGCTTTAGCTTATGATATAGTTATAGTTACACATTTAAAAGAGCGAAAATATCAGCTAATAACATTCTAGAGTGGGTTAATCATAGTCAAACATAATTTATCCTTACTGGAAGATGTGATGAACCACATGTAAGGACTGCAAAATTATAACAAGAAAAGCTATGACTACTCAACATAAACGGGTGGTCTTGGATGTAAAGCGAAAGAGAAGAGTGAGAAAGGAGATGAGTCACATACAACCGAGAAGTCAGTGATGAGAATAAAGGGCACTAACAATTTAGCAAAAAACTACAAGAGGGGAGGGAGCATGAGACATATATGGGAATGGAGACATCCTGTGGAAATAAATGTCAATTTGCATCAAGAAAGTAGCAAGTAAATTTCTAGGAGTGCTTAAAGCCCTCACACCTCAAATTTATGCCTTGTAAATGCATCAGTTCGTAGGTGTAAGATCATAGGGAGGAAGGTGTTTAAGAAAGATGAGACAGATCTACAATTTCAGGGAAGGAAGTTGTCTTGAAAGACGTACAATCTCTTGGAATCCGTCAGACTAATAGGGCACAATGGAATATTAGGATTATATAAGGCAATACCAATTAACCCCTTTTCCCAATTTATGTGACACTTTCTTTTTAAGTCTATCCCAAAAAGCATGTGACGTTTCAACATTTAGAAATAATTTAACTTTAAAATTCTTATTTTACCCTTAATGAAATGATTTATAGCCACACAAATGTTAAGGTTATTTTAGACCACAATTTTCAAAAGCCTTAAATTTTGTACCGGGTCAAACAGTGTTAGATAAATCGGGACAGAGGGAGTAGTTGGGGTTATAAATTTGGTCATTTTGGTACATTTACATGTTTGTTAGCAGTCCTTTTGTCTTGGGAGAGAACTTCTAGTGCCAGAGAAACTAAGTTCTATGATATTGGACCGAGATAGTTCAAATGGAGTGATGCCCCGATTACACTGAATAACTGAACTTTAAATATACTTATGACATATATGGAGAAACGAAAAGTTTGGGCCTTGGGATCCCTAACTTACTAACTTAACTGGGTTTCTTAATAATAACAAAGTGATTGAGTACAAAAGGAGGCAGAAAAAAAGAGAGATAAAACTCCTCGCCGTTGTTGGAGATTTGCATCTTTAGTTTTAACCTATCGGCGGCACTAGATTTCCCTTCAACCATAACACATCAGACATTTTGATGAATAGGAAAGCGGAATGGTTTCAGAAAATTACCAGAAGACGAGGTGTTCCTTAAACAAATCTAGTTCCAGTAATGAATCTGCTTTGTGGGTGTATAAGCTATTTGATTAAATATGCTCAGTTTAGGGTCGAAAGATGAAGCGTTTCCTAAGCGCAAACACAAATATAATTCAAGACTAATGTTGCAGGAGTTTTATAGAAGAGTAAGTATATTAAATATGTCTAGAGTGAAGATAGAAGCCATGCACAGTGGATTCAGAAATCAATCATATTCTAGAGATTGCGATTTCTTTTATTATATATAGATCTGACCATTTAGGTAAGTTGAATTTAGTCCTTAATCCATAATCATTCAAAGTTTCTAAAGGGAAAAGAAGGGTGAAAGAAATAGGGAACATTCTACTTGAGCTAAAAATGGGTGGAAAACAGCGGCGCGAACTGATAAAAGCCGAACTGAGTTATTTTCTGTTTGGTGATCACTGATTAGTTCATGTATTCAAAATCTGATAACCAGCAACACCTAACCGAAGTTTTAAAAACCGAACTGAATAGACCGATTACCCACACCTAATGAAGAATATGATTCATATACTGGCCCTAACTTGTTTAGGATTGACACATAGTAGGTGTTGTATGTATATCACTAAAAATTATGGAAGTACAAAGATATTATTGGCTAAGATTGTGCTAGCCCACAGCCCACTGGTATTAAAGATTTTAAGTTGCAACTCTGCATGACTGCAAGTCACTTTAACCCAACCTTTAACTTTTTTGTTTAGGGAAATTAGGGTAAAGATTGTTTCAAATCTCAGGTTTGGTTCATATTTTGTTGTCTCGTGTTCATACTGATATTTGTTGCACTTTAATTAGCTTAATTTTACTATTCTTTTCTTGTTGTTTGTGCTCATATATTATTGGCCAAGATTGTGCTAGCCCACTGGTACTAAAGATTTTAAGTTGCAATTCTGCATGACCACAAGTCGCTTTAACCCAACCTTTAACTTTTTTGTTTAGGGAAATTAGGGTAAAGATTGTTTCAAATCTCAGGTTTGGTTCATATTTTGTTGTCTCGTGTTCATGCTGATATTTGTTGCACTTTAATTAGCTTAGTTTTACTATTCTTTTCTTGTTTGTTTGTGCTCATATATTACCCGAAACATGTATAAGTTTCTTGGCACACAATTTAGTGCTTCCTTCTCTCTTTCTGCAATTAATTTTTTTGGTGTTTTCTCCCTTTTTAGATGCTCCAAGTGGTCCTGAGTATCCTGGCTATTATGGCCGCGATGATGGAAGGGGAGTGGCTCGAGTCATCAGAGATGCAGAGCCTATCGAAACATCCTATGAGCGCTACCTCCGTAGTGGGGTACTTCATTTTTCTTTCCTTTTGAGCTTGGTTCCTTGATACTGTATAGGTCTAATATAGTGGTAACATTTCCAGCAAATTTCCTCCCATGTTGGTGTTGAGTCTGCAAGATCCATGAATAGTGGAATTAGTGGCCATCCTATTGAAGATCCACGTGTTATGGGCATTGGGGGATCCGACCCGCTAGCTTTAAAAAGCAGAAATGTTGGAATGGTAGGTGGCAGACCAGAAGTTACCCTTCCTCCGGATGCTAGCAGTACGTTGTTTGTAGAAGGTTTGCCTGCGGATTGTACAAGAAGAGAGGTGTCTCGTATCCTTGTGTGGTCTGCTTTTCTGTTTTATTGTTGTACGGCCCGGTCTAGTTTTTCCCTTGACTTTAGTGTTTGCAGATATATTCCGCCCTTTTGTAGGTTACAAAGAAGTTAGACTGGTACCTAAAGGATCAAGACGTGTAAGAATACCTATTACATCTTATCAAGGCCTAGTTCTGTATATTGTTATTTTGGAATTCACTGCTCTATCAACTTTTGCAGGCTGGAGGCGATCCTTTGATTCTTTGCTTTGTTGATTTTGCAAGTCCACTCCATGCAGCTGCTGCAATGGATGCCTTACAAGGTGAGCTTGACACACTCTTCTATCTTGACACACCCTTCTGTAGTCTTGTGTCGTTGCTGCTTGTAATACAGCTGGCCCTCATATTCTTGCCTCTTTTGATAGCCTGTAGAGACAATGACTCCCTCTGTCCCAATTTATGTGACACTATTTGACCGGACACGGATTTAAGAAAGAAGGGTAGACTTTTGAAACTTGTTCTAAAACAAGCCTTAAACATTTGGGTGGCTATAAATCATCTCATTAAAGGTAAAATGAGAATTTTAAAGTTAAATTGTTCCTAAACATATTATTATGACACTTTTTGGGACAGAAAAATGAAAGTGCGCCACATAAAATTGGGACAGAGGTCATAAGATTGAGGTTTTCAAAGTTTAAACAAGAGCAAGAACAAACATTTTTTCTTCTAAGTTGCAATATTAAAATTACTTAGCATATTTGGTGGATCAGAATGGTTAAACTTGAGACCAGTTCCCTTTTACCGTTTCGTCAGTCGGTTGTGCAATTTTTGATCGTATGTGATCTTGCATTTAGTAATCTTTAAGAACTGGGGTAGTCAGTCAGTGCTGTGATGGCTCCTTGATGGCGTGCTAGGTTTTTGGCTTCTTTATTCACTAGATGTGCCATACACCCAATAATTTATATCTTTTCCAGTATGTAATAAAATTATATTTTTGCCTTTCTTGGTGGAAACATAAGAGGTTCCAGTGCTCTGTAGGCAAAAGCGGCTTTGTAGTCTAATAACCTATCAAGGTATTATAGTTTTATTGTACTGTATCCTTTCCTTTTTAGGAGTAAGCAATCCATATGCAATCCTGTCAAATTGCGTCCAAAGTCGTGACTACTTACAAAATCCTCTAGAATATATTACTCCTACTCTTTATTTACGATCCATAAAAGTCTAACTCCAAGTATACTGATATCTTTCTTTGAAAAGACCAAGTAGATTGATATCTTGGCCAAGGGATGGTTTCTTTTCTGAGTTTGGTTCGCCAGGGATATTCTCTTTGTATTTTTCGGACGGTGCTGGTTCCTCCCACTTGGTTTCATTTTCACCTTATTCTTTCCATCCTTTTGAGTACCACTCTAACTCATCTCCTCTATAAGTTGTTCTCTGATATATCTCGAGGAGTATTTGTACGTGGGAAGTGACACCCACCTCCTGAATTTATGGAGATCCTTGGGCCATTTTGAGCATTTTCACAAAGTACAAATTAGTGTTCAACCAGTTCTTTTTTGCTTTTTCTGTTGTCAGAGCTCTTGATAAAAAACTTCTCCATGTATTCTTCACAGCTGACATGGGTACCTCAATATCGAGTGCTGGTTGTAGAGAATCCTAATTGTTGGACAATCTATACAATATCCAATTGTTGAAAGCAAACCCATATCCAATTGTTGGACAATCTATACAATATCGTATATTTGCTGGTGTACATTCGAGTTGTCAGTGAAAGAGAAATTTGTTGCGCTGGTGAGGTAGTAAAAACTAAATCTTGCAGGTTATAAATTCGACGAGCATGACCGTGATTCGGTCAGCTTAAGGCTGCAATTTGCTCGCAATCCTGCCGCGAGGTCAGGTGGAGGGAATCGTGGAAAACGTTGAAACTATGCGTCTTTACAGGTGACATGCTAGACTTCGGTGCACTTGACCCTTTATTATCGATGGCTGACCCTTTATTATCGATGGCCATAACATATGGTACAAAGTTCGTAGATCAAACTAAATTTTGGAACTATACTTCTGTGTAGGACTTGCCCAAGTTCGGAGATTTATGATACTTAGAGACGTTATGCCGGGTTTGCAGTTTCGTGTGCGACATGTTTGTCTGATCAGGTGCTTTCGTTAGGAACAGCTTGAAATTGCTGGGTTTACTTTATTCGGGGGAGGAAGTGATAGTTGCTAAAAAGCGTTTAGCTTTCGTTTCAACCTCAATTATCTGCCTCGACTTACTGGACCCATGCATTGTTAAATTTCGTGTCTGGACGGACAAGATGATTTCACCTGAATCTTACGTATAGAATGTATAATGTACGTGTAATGTTTAAGTGGAGCTGCTGCTTAGTGGTTTTAAGAGTTGTTTGTTTTATCATGCCATGAATTGTTTGAATTCCTTTAAATTCGCTAAACAACGTATCATTTAGTAGACATTTCAGGCTATTGTATGATGAGCCATTAACTTCTGCTCTGTTGATGAAAGAAATGGGAGGCTTTTCGCGTCAATTTTGATTATCTGATAGCTATCATTTTAGGTCTGGAGACCTTTTAAGGTTGACGGGAACAAATAAAGAATCCAATCCTTGCTAGAAAGTGTGCCTTTCATGATTCCGTTTCTTGGTGGTTTTGGACTTTTGGTTACCTGCTCCATATAAAGCATTTCTAGTAGGTGCCCGGGAAACTCTTTATGGAGGGGGGAGGAGGGATTGGTGCTGGTGGTAGTGTTTTATTCGGAGTCTATGAAAGCACTTACAATTGTACGTCTTAGAGTCCCGTGTTCCTTCAATGTGTATTCCATCCTTTTGTTATGACTAATGAGGGCGAAAAATTAGTCGGCACCAGCGTGTTTTGGACGACTTCCCTCCTACGGTTAAAATAAATGGTTAACTACCTCGAAAAAAGCCATATTGTCCATCAGAAAAACTTGTCTACCATTTGTTTATTTTCTTCATTCAGGGCTTATTAACGTTCTTGAAATTTACAGAGCCAATTTTATCTACTTAGTAACTTATACTTGATTATGTAGTTCAAGTTGAGTTATTTTATGTTGGATTCATCACAAATGGTGCTCCTGGTTGCAAGTTTGCGCAGCATGATCATTCTATTACATAGCAATGGAGTGCCTTTATTTTTTCTGGTTCATATTAAAGCACGATTGCGTGTGATGGTATATATTGTCAGGCTTTTCGCGATATTTGACTAATTAGTGGATTTTTGCTGTAAAGCCTGGAGTCGGAAGCTCATTGTGAATGAAATACTTGAGAAAAGAAGAAGAAAATGCATTGGCAGAGGACTTGCATAATTTATATTTCCTTTTCAATTTTTTGGAAAATCCAAGTAAATTATTATCAGAACCAAGGAAAAGCATCGCCCAGCACTAATAACACCAAAATATTAAAATACAACTGTTAATAAGAGCTATTTTTTCTTCTTAATCGGGGATTCTGGAGTGGTTATTTTGTAAAAGTTAGTTCTTAAATGAAATTGATTATTTTATTAAATTGTTAAATCAAATAATTGCTGATCTAAATAGTCTGAACAGTTTTCGAAATGCATAACCCCACTTGACAAGTGAAAGAAAAATACTTTAATCGCCTATTGGAAGAATTGTCCTGCTAAAACCACGTCCTTAGTCCAATAAATACTCTCACCTGCTACTTCCCATGAGTTAATGTCTCGCAGAATATCCAAACTAATACTCCTATCCATTTTTCCCAGCCTAATTCTACGAGACTGGAAACAGATTCAGATTTAAAGTTACTCTCCTTCGAGGCGTATTTAGGATTGAAGATTTATTTTTTGATAACAAGAGAACCCACAGCCGCTACCCTTTGGGTGCATACGATAAGTACATTTGAAGATTTTTTTCCCTCCTGTATTACATCGCTCGAGCCTAAAGCAATGAGTTTAGGCTAAATTCGCCTCAATGTCTAATCTGTATATCCTTTTATTCAGCAGTACAAATAGCTAACATGTTTTCAAAGAAATACTAAAATTGATGCCTGATTTCTGTTGAATATATACAGCAGAGTTAATGACTAAAGAGTCATTCTTAAGGGACTTACAAGAAGATTTGGCGATGGACACAACATATGAAGACTACTCTAATGTATGCCCCATAAAGCAAGTGGAGTGCCAAGAAATGTGATCCTACAAATGTTGTGCTTTCAGAGCGTGGCCTACAAGGATCAATTCTTCTCTCTTGGTCTCTTTTCCTATTGCTGATTTCATCGATAGCTGTCAGGGTACAGTTGCTGTTATGCCTATAGATAGCATTTGATGGTAAACACGATATTAAACTATATGCTTATGTGGACGCTTGATCTGTTTATGCAACTCACATATTGGCTGCTGTTATGCTTTATTAGAAGATTTCACTTTGTTTTTGGTCAAAGTAAGTTCTTTAAAATCTTATCTTTGCTCGAGTTCTACCAATTATTAAGTCTCAAATACCTTTTTTGTTGGTGGGAACCTGTTAAGTATAATTAGTTTCTTATTGGTTAGTTTAGGAACTTACGTATGATTGGTGAATGATCAAAAGCTTGTACTTGTGTAGGTAGCTAATTTGATGAGTTGAGAGAAACCATATTCACATTGCCATAATTGAAAATAACAACAGATTAGAATCGTTGTCTCGTTTAAAATGGAAAGAGTTACTACTGTCTTAACCTTGTTGTTCTGTGTACATAAAACTGCAAATGTTAGGTTTTGGCTGGGATAATATTTTCCTGAAGCATCAACAAGTTGGGACATGACAGTTCAGTTCCTTATTCAGGTAGAAGCATGCATGGTTTTAGCTTCTGTAATTAATGATAGTATATTGTACCACTGACTTTTTGGTTTAAGTGTCTATGGAGGACTATATAGTGATTTATTGATTTGGTTTAGCTTTAACAATGATTAGTTTTGCGAATGTTTCTTGAAAACACTTTTGGAAATAAATTACTATAATGTTAAATCCTCCCTATTGTTGTACCATGGTGCAGGATTTAAATGTAAAAGAGAAGGAACGGGCGAGATTTGGAAAAGAACCGGACCACCAGGGTTTATTGTACGCAACCTTACCCTGCAAGATGTTTCCATGGCTTAGAACCCATGACAACAACTTTAGCAGTCACATGCAGTCTTTGCATACTACATGTTTGTCTTTCAAATGTTGATCACATTTCTTGGATTTGTTGATTCTATCCCGGTTCAGCAATTGGGTCCTAGGCCTTGGCACTGGGGCTTTGGAATTTATGGTTCTCAGACCCTTCGGAAATGTTGTTGCACCCGTGTTGATCCTCCAAAAATGTTGCCGCATCCGTGTGGAATCCTTCAAAAATGCATAGCTTATAGAGGACCCGAGCACACACCCAATGGTATTCTTTTAAAGTCCAAGCAACACAGTTGGAATTTGACTGGTTACAATTCATTCTACCAGTGAAGTCCTCTGGCTGGTCCATCTGCTGCCTCAGCCAATGTAACAGCTGTTTTCATACTTGTAATGTGTGTATCCTGTAATATAGAACTCTATAATGCCAAATATTTCTCTCCAAGTTTCTTAAGCTGGATATGTTGTTGTTTCTCGGAAACAACCGCTCTACCTACCAAGGTAGAGGTAACGTCTACGTACACTCTACCCTCCCCAGACCCCACATTGTGGGATTTCACTGGGTATGTTGTTGTTGTTTCTTAAGCTGGATGTAAACTATGTCTATATATAAAGCTGCCTTATGTGCAATTCTGATGCTTTATTTGTTGATGTTTCTGCTCAAATATTGATCACTTGCATCCATTTTTAGGCATTACATATCTTAAGATATATTTCGCCTGTTAATTCTCAAGACTGCGAAACTATAACAGTACATCGATAATTTACGAGATACATAAAATAAAATTAATATATGGGTATGAAGCAAATATATATGGCTTTATAATTGTAAGTTTCTGCATTTAAGAAGTGGTTCATCAATACTCAATAGTCTTTTATTATACTTTCGTTGAACATATGATATTCATAATATAGTTGTTATCCCGAAAAATAATCTGCCATCAATATAAACAAAACTAAGAATTAGCACCATTGCAAATTATAATGAGGATACTCAGTGCTACTTTAGGATAAAAAAGGTAATTAAACTAGATCATAAAGAGCAAGATTAGTTTGCAAACATGTAATTTGGAATCAGGGCCGTCTCAAACATTTTGGGGGCCCTGTTATAATTCGTAAAAGTGAACCTTAATTGGGCTAAGACCTGTGAATTATGAGCATTTACAGTAAATTTTGGCTAATACTAGGACTGTCCAACGGGACGGGGTGGGGCGGGGTCGGGGTGGGCGGGGTAGGCCCTGCCTGGTCGGGCGAGTGGGGTAGGCCGGCCTGGGTCGGCTGGTGGGGTGTCGCCCCGTCCCTATTCGCAGGGTGGGGTCATTTTTTTTATTTGTCTTTAAATTAAATAAATAAATAACACACATACACAATAAGATAGTTTAATAAAAATATCTCAAGACTGTTTTTGTGTCTCTTATATTATTCGACTAGAAGTATGATTTTTTTTGTAATACAATTTCAAAATTGCAACTTCGTGATATTGAAAGTTGCAAATAAATAACATAGTAAATTATAATTAAAAGAATTACATTTTAAGAAACACATTTTCTAGTTTCTTTATAATGTCTTGTGGTTCTTCGGTTGGAATTGGTATATCTTGGTCAAATTGGACGACGTCGCTTGCACATCCGTCGGATAAGATTTCGTTGTAGTTGTAGTCTTCTTCTTCGTCGATCTCCGGTTGGTCGCACCTCCTACGCTCCTGATCGGTGTATTTTATATACACTTTTTGAGTCAGTTTTAGTTAGTCTTTTGTCCATTTTTGTACAAATAAGTGTCGTATTAGGATAGATTTTCCTTCTTTTGAGTCAAAGTGGTTAAAATGGCCAAATGACGAAAAATGAGCTAAAAGAGGGCAAAAGAGGAGGTTCCAGAGCTAAAAACAGAGGAAGTGGCGAACGAGGCAAAACAGTGTCGCCGCGGCTCCCTCGCGAAGCGAGGCCACGACGCCATTATCCGAGAGATCGCAGAAGTCCCAGTACGGCTACGCCATGTCAGCAGTGCGGGCGCGCGCTAATCATCGAGAGACAGAGTTGCAGTGCGTGGCTCTCGACAACAAAGACTGGCCGCGCCAAAATCACCCGAATGCCACGAAGTCGGCCTGGCGCGACGCTGAAAATCGTGGTTTTGATGATTTTTGGGCGAACTGCAGAGAAAAGTTAAGGCGGTTTGGCCTATAAAAGGAGAACCCTAGGCGATTTTAAGGGTTCCCTTTCGCACAACACAAGATTTTCTTGCTTGGAGATTGGAGACCTAAACTTAGTAATTTCTTTCCTTTTCTTTTCTTTATTTGATTTTTGCATGATGAACTTTGAATTAGTTCTTGTCATATTTATGGCTAGGAACTAATTCTCTTATAAACTTTCCATGTTAATTCTCTAGAAACTTATGTTATGAATTAATGCATGTTTATGGTTGTTATTCTTCTTTGAGAGATCTATCCAATAATTGCGTTGAATGCTTGGTAATTAATTGACAACTAATTATCCTTATATGATTTCTAATTTACTTCGAAATGAGAGATTGTGAATATGTTGTAAGTTGGGTAGACATTCTTGGATTGGGGATGAAAATACCTCAATTATTTATGTAGCGTTAATGAGAGGCTTAAAAACCTAATTTTGCGCGTAGTGCGTGACGGTTAACTAGGTTTTGTTCTTAATCCTCCTATAGAGTTATCCTTATCACCGAAAGGTAGGTAAGGTGCAATACTGGGGTTGAGTGTTTATATATCCTTAACGGGAATATAAAACGATTTCGTAAACCTGCTTTCTCCGAGAGAAGAAGTCCATAATTCATTGCATTAATAAATAACATAAGCGGATAGTTGAAGAGACATGGAAGCCCTATTCCCATCACATCTGAAGTAAACTCATTAGTTAAAATATTTCTATAATTCTTAGTTATAAACAACAAATCCAAATATCAATTGCCAAATAGATACTAAAAGATAGATAGTTGATACTTGAACCCTAATCCTTGTGGACGATATTCGGTCTTATCAAGACTATATTACTTGTTACGATAACGTGCACTTGCGTTAAAGTGTGTGCATCTTTTCGCGCACCAAGTTTTTGGCGCCGTTGCCGGGGATTAGACATAGTTCAATATCAAATTTATCTATTTTTAATTTTTAATTTGGTTTTTATTGTAATTTTCACGTTTTTTCGTTATTTTTGGTAGAAATCGAGTCAGTGATTTGTTATGCATTTTGATCTATTTCAGAAATCGGTTTATGCGAAGGAGAAGAGGAGGCGAACACTCTTGTTCCTTGATCCAGAAATCGAGAAAACACATGTAAGCGAGCGAAAGAATCGGATTGCAACCTTGATAGAGATGGGCGGTGTTCAAAACAACAACATGATGAGAGAAGGGTTAGGAGAAAATCAACCCGATCCGGCCATACCTCGGCAAGTACTATGGATGTCGAGGAAAGAGTTCAAGCCAGTGAGAAAGAAGCTTGGGAGACTATGTCTTGCTAGAGTGAGCGAACGCGAGCGTGTATTAGGCTCCTGCCGGAAGCAAACAACTCGAGATAAAATCGGCGATTACGAGCATGATACGGCCTGCGGTGCAATTTGGAGAAATGCCGTGGAGGATCCACATATGCACATAGCTAATTTCTTGGAGCTATGTGCAACTTTAAGATATCTTGGCGTTCGATGATGCCGTCAGTTGAGGCTCTTTCCTTCTCACTAGCAAAGTATGGTTGAATTCCTGCCGTAGGATTCGATCTTCACGTGACACGGTAGCCTGAAATTCTTAGCCAAGTTCTTTCCCCATGCAAGCGGCAAAATTGAGAGGAGTTGAACAACTTCTACCCAGCGGATGGAGAGTCCTTATATGAAGTTTGGGAAAGGTTCAAAGACTTGCAGAGAAAATGCCCACACCATTGCATTGAGTTGTGGAACTTGGTCCACATATTCTATAACGGGCTGAGCAGTACAACCAGAACCATCATAGATTCAAAGGTGGGGCATTCATGAGAAAACGACCCGCGACGCTCACGAGTTATTGGAAGATATGGCCACCAACAACCATGTCACGAAGAGGTCGACAAGTGGGAGAAGAAACGATGGGAGTCCACGAAATAGATGCCATTCTTGCCTTGAATGCCCAGTAGCCCTTTTGGCAAAGCGATTGCGCAACACGGTGTCGATGAATGCGGTGCAGATGCCTAAAAGGCGTGAGATATGTGGTGGCCCATACATTCGATAGGTGTCCTTGGTGATCCCAATAATATACCCGATGGAGCGGCGAGTGTCGGGCCAGTGGTAATTATCGAGAGGCCACGAACAATCCATACTCCAACACTTATAATCCGGTGGAGAATCACCCAAACTTCTCATGGAGGAGACCGAGGCGTGAGAATCAATCTGGCGAGTACGAGAACCAGTGAGAACGAGAATCAGCGACCGCTTCATTCAAGCCCGCGGCCTCAGCGATTGTCTGCCGGTTGTGAAAAGCGGGCGAGTGGCGTTGTGGCGGCACGCAACGCCTGCACTCGATTCATAGCGAAGCTAGATCCTCGTTTAGGAACTTGGAACACAAGTGGGTCGGTAGCAAAGCGAGCAAACAACGAGCCACAGTACATTGCAAGCAACACAGAGGTAAATCGAGGAAGCGATGTCGAGCGATGCGGTTGAGAAGTGGAAAGCGATTGGAAGCGATCACCTCGGCCGATGGTTGAGAAGAAGACAGAAATAGAAAAAGAGAAGGTGATTGAGCCTAGCCCAGTAGTAGAGAAAACTCCAGAGAAGGAGTATACAGAAAAGATCCCATTCCCCCAGAGACTACAGCGGAAGGCGGTTGATAAACAATTCTCCAAATTCTTGGAGGTATTCAGAAAGCTGCATATCAACATCCCCTTTATAGAAGCATTAGAGCAGATGCCCTCCTATTTCAAGTTCATGAAGGAAATATTGGGGAAGAAGAAGAAGCTGGCGGAATATGAGATAGTAGCACTAACAGAAGAATGTAGTGCTATCTTGCAGAAGAAGCTGCCACCAAAATTAAAGGATCCAGGGAGCTTTACACTACCTTGCACAGTGGGCAGGGTGACTTGCAACAGAGCTCTGTGTGATTTAGGGGCAAGTATAAATCTGATGCCCTTATCAGTATTTAAACGATTGGAGTTGGGTGAGGCCAAACCGACCACGGATGAGCTGCGGTGGCCGATGGGGCGATGGTTCATCGAGGAAGATTGAGGATGTGATTGTTAAAGTAGGAATTTTTTTCTTTCCTGCAGACTTCCTCATTCTAGACATGGAAGAAGATGCGGAAATCCCTATCATATTGGGGAGACCATTCCTAGCAACGGGGAGAGCTTTAATTGATGTTGAAAGAGGAGAGCTAACACTAAGGGTGGAGAAGGAAGAAATGGTGTTTATGTTTTTTAAACATGTCATCGAGCCACCAACCATGAGCAGGTGCTTTGCAATCAGCACCATCAAGCCCCCCTGTGAGCCATTACAAGTCAACCAAAGGGAGATGAGCCCAAGAAAGCAGACATGGTTTGCCAAACCCCCACTGACGCAGGTATGTGTTCCTGAACTCCCCCTTACTGATAATGCTAAGAAGAAAAGGAGAAAAAGAAAACGCAAAATGTGGAGGAAATGGATTAGTTGGGGGCTTGATCCACCCCACGGTTATTAAACTAAGGAACTTGCGTTCGGCTAAAAGACGTTAAAGACAACGCTACTTGGGAGGCAACCCAAACTATTTTGATTTATTTTATTTTAATATAGTAGTTTTTATTAAGAACGGTCTCACGGAGGTAGTGTTTATGCTGTGATTGACAGGTACAGGCCAATAAACTGAAGGGCGAACAACTGAAGAAAAGCCAGGATTTTCAGAAAGCGGGTAGCGCGCGCTGAAAGCGGCGTAAAGCGCGCAGCGGCGCGAAAATCTAAGGAATGCAGAAGATCAGGCGCGCTAAGCTGAAATCGAAACTTAAAACGCCAATCAGATTTGCCCCAATTCAAAAACCAAAACCTCACCCCCTCCTCCAACAACACACGAAACTCCAAAAATTTGCCCACAAATCCAACCCAACCACAACCAAAACTCTTAAATTCCTAAAAACCCTTAGCCAGCTCAAACAACAAAGCTCCATTCCATAGCCTCAAACCACCATTAGAAAGCAAGAACGGCTTGAATCCTCTCATAAAAGGTAATCTTTTACATTTGTTGAGATCTTTCTTGAAGTCACGGGAGGTAGTAGTTCGAAGAGTATTGTAATTGTGAAGTAGTTTGGGTCTTTGAAAAATTGATTGTGAAGTTTGGAGAAAGAGTAGAATAGGAGGGTGTGGCGTTGGGCGATAGAGTTGAAGTTTGAGGTGTTGTGTTTAGCGCTAGTTGTTGATTGTGTTGGGAAACATTTGTGCCACTAAGTTGTAGGCAGAACTGTTTTAACCATGGCCACGGGGAAGAGAAGAGCCTCGCATCTACCCCATGCAATATGATAACACTAGGTTTGTGAGCTACCAGCTTTCCAAAGATACAAAAAGCTTGATACGGACCTTTAATCCTGAAAGGGAATGGACTATCGGAGAGTCGTTTGGGGAAGAGGATGTTTATGAGCCCATTCGGAAATGATTGAGTTAAGGGTGGAGGAGATTTGTAAATCGGAGAAAATAACACGATGAACACAATGATAGTGCGTGAATTCTATGCGACTTTCAGGAGAAGGTGGAAAGGGGATGCTTTGTAAGGGGAGTTTATGTGCCTGTGACAACAGAGAATGTAAATGCACAATTGAAGACGGTTGATGTTGAAGAAAGAAGTGATTGGAATCACTTTAGAACATGGTATAGAAGCAAACCCACATCGTGGAATGCCGTTGCAGAACACGAAGTGAGCTACCACAGGCTTTTGATATTGGAAGAAATGGATCAAGAACCGGCGGTGCCAATTCAACAAAGCAGCCAAGGGTTGGCTATATTTCGTCAGTGCCCGCATGATTCCATCCACGCACTTTACCAGAGTGCCAGAAGATAGGATTAAACTGATATATGGACTTATGAGGGGGATGACGATTGATGTGGGGAAAGAGATAGTGCAGAGCATTGAAGAAATCAGCAGGTTGGTGATAACAAGTGGATTGGGACACGGCCCACTTATCACTAATCTATGCGCCTTCCGAGGGAATATAAATTCACTAATAGGTTTTTTAAACATTTTTAATAGGTTCCTTATAAGCCGGTTTTGCCATATATTCACTAAGTAATATAAATATTAGAGCTATGTAAAATAACATTGATGAAATAGTAGAATAATAAATCCCGGAAAATTCTTTAGTAGCTAGATAAAATATCTCTAAAAATATATTAAGTTCTAAAATTGTATCCCAATCAGAATCTATAAGCATATCACTAGGATTTCGATTACGGACGTTAAAAAAATGGGTTATAGGTTGTCTATACTCATAAGCAACACGTAGTTGGTTCTATAAATAATTCCATCTAGCGCATATTTCTTCGGGAACTTTTCTGTAAGCTAGACCACAATCGTGACAAGTTTTTTATATTCTTTTAGTCGTTGTATTCTATTATTTTTAAAAATATAGTTTATAGCAAATTGAATTTTTGCAAGAATGTCTTCAAAGAGTTTTATACCATCCTTTACAACTAAGTTATAAATATGACATGCACATTTTATATGAAAATAATCTGGAAAAGATGGAGTTAAGACAATTTTTAATAATCTAAGATCAGAAATATTAGAAGAAGCATTATCTAATGCAATAGTCATGACTTTATCAGATAGATATGCCATAATAATCGAAAACAGAAGAAATAATTTCTTGAATAAAAATATCAGTGTGCCTACTATCTATATATCTATATGCTAAAATACGTTTTTGCATAGACCATTTATTGTCTATCCAATGACATGTTACAGTTTAATAATCATGACCGTTAGTACTACGGCCTATATCAGATGTGATAAATATTTTTCCAGGTGTTAGGTGTATTGTGTATACGCCTTTTGAGTCATTTTTAGTTGGTATTTTACTCGTTTTTGTTGTGTTTAGTATAGTAGTATGTTTGTTTTTCTTTCTTTTGAGTCATATCGGTTCTAAAAGGCAAAATGGCAAAAAGGAGCGCAAAGTGGGCATAAAAGGAGGTTATGTTGAAAATTGATGACTCGGAAAAAGGCAAAGCAGCACCGCGGTGCCCAGAAGAAGAATCGGGGTGCTAAAAGATCATAGACAGCGGGACTTTCACCGCATGATCTGGAACTGCGGGGCCGCGGTCTAGACGCCGAATTATCGGATCCGAGCTAGAATTGACCAAGGGCTGAAGGGTCCATAGGACACGAATTTGCAACATATTTAAGCCCTAGGGATTAGTTTAATGAGAGGTGGGTCATTCTACAATACAATACAACACAAGACAGATTTGGAGCGAAAATTGGAGACTTTGTTCTACGTAATTTTCTTTCTTTCGTTTTTAATTCAGTTTATGTATGGATATTGTGTTAGTTCATAGCGTGACTATGTCTAGGAGCTAAACACTTATTAGGGCTTTCCTTATGAATCGCTTGAAGCTTTTATTCATGAATTAATGCAGTAGTTTTATTTCTTCTTCGCTTGATTAAGATCTATTTAATATTTGGTATGAATGTTTGATAGTTAACTGTCCATTAATTATCATAATCTATATGATTTCGAATCAAAAGCTGAGAGGAGAGATTTGGATATGCTGTAATTGAATAGACATAGGTTAAATCGCGGACGAAAGTACCCCGATACTTGTGTAGCATTATAGGTTATTGTTCTTAATCCTCATATGTGGTAAATTCTATCATAGAAATATAGAAGGGTTCTGCACTGAGTTGAGTGATTATATTGCCCTAATCGAAATATAAGACAGTCTAGTTAACCGCTATCTTAACAAAGAAGAAGAATCATTCTAGTTGCATCAAGGATTGAATAAAGTAGATAGTCGAGGATTTTGGAAGCCCTAATTCATTCATAACTGAGTACAACTTTATTAGTTTAAATTTTGAAAATATTCTAGTAGTTAAACAAAAACCTCAATCAAATATCGATTGTCAAATAGATAACATAAAATAGATGAACGGTACTTAGAAACCAGTCTCTGTGGATGATATTCGGTCTTACAGACTATATTACTTGTGAACGATGCGTACGCTTGCGTGAGCAGTCGAAATATCGCTAACAAGTTTTTGGCGCCGTTGCCGGGGACTGACGTACATCTAATATCGAATCATCTGTTTTTATTTCTACTTTGGCTTTATTTTTTTACTGTGAGAACCGTGTGCCTTGATTTGTTTGTTGATTTTGATCTGTTTAAGGAATCTAGTGTATGCGAAGAAGGAGAGTAGCAAATACTATTGTTTCCTTCAATCCTGAAATTGACAAAACCTGCACACAGAATAGGCGTGAAAAGAGAATTGCGGACTTATTAACAATGAACAACTAGAGGAACAACGAGTTAAACAGAGGGCTGGGTGATGATCAAAACAACCATGAAATACCCGAATATGTGCCCAGAAATAATGAGGTACCAGCCCCCATGGGACAAGTCCCGCCTGCGAAAGAAGTGCTGGGGATTATGTTTTGCCACGATCCGCAGTGCGCAGACTTGCATCGAGCTCCCAACTATAGGGGCAATAACTTTGAGATCAAGCGGCCCATCCCGAGCATGGTCGAACACGATCAATTTGGGGATCGCCATGAAGATCCCAGCGTACGCATTGCAAACTTTTTGGAGCTGTGTGTCACTTTCAAATATAATGGCGTTCTTGATGCCATTGGGCGAGGCTCTTAGGTTCTCACTGAGGGATAGAGCCAAAAGCTGGTTGAACTCACTGCCTGCCAACTCTGTCACTACCTGACAGGACCTAGCACAAAAATTTCTAGCAAAGTTCTTCCATCCTTCCAAATAAGCAAAGTTAAGAGGAGAGTTGAACAATTATTACAGGTGGATGGTGAGTCACTCTATGGTGCATGGCAACAGTTTAAGGACTTGCAAAGGATATGCCCACATCATGGCATTGAAAAGTGGATATTAGTCCACATTTTTTATAATGGGATGAGTGGTACTACGCGTACCATCATTGATGCAGCAGCAGGAGATGCTTTCATGAGAAAGAGTGCCAATGAGACACATGACTTACTGGAAGATATGGCTGCCAACAATCATCAAGGGGCGGATGACAGGTCAGTAAACAGCAGGAAGACTATGGGCATACATGAAATAGATACCATCACTTCCTTGAATGCACAGGTGGCCCTTCTGACGAAGCAACTGCAGCAGAACACCATGTCCGTGAATGCAGTCCAGATGCCTATGAATTGTGAGATTTGTGGTGGACCGCATTCCTTTGCCAAATGCACAGCGGTGGACCCTAATAATGTGCCAATGGAGCAGGTGCAGGCAGTTGGGAACTTTCAGAGGCCTTATAATTCCAACACGTACAATCCAGGGTGGAGAAATCACCCTAACTTTTCGTGGAGGAACGACCAACCCCAGCAGCAAACATATCAAAGTGGTTACCAGAACCAGCAGACACAGAATCGAGCTACTCATCCCGTCAGTAGTATAGACCACACAACAGAGAAACGATGGCGAAAGTTGCATTGCTTGACTTCGCGGTCGCGAGAATCAGTTAATATCTGAAACCAGGTCCGCTCTCAGGAACCTGGAAACGCAGGTTGGACAACTGGAAAACATGGAAACCAACAGACCGCATGGCACTCTGTCACGACCGACCCGGCGCGGCCGTGCCTGCAATGGCACCGTCTGGTATACATCGAGAGAATAGCGGTAAACATACATAACACATAAACTGTATATAGCAAACATCAGCTGGCAAACAAGCCGCCGCCATAGATTAAACTTAATCAAAAGTAAGCAAGATAACTTGTTTCTGACCCAAACCACGCGTGACTACAGACCTCTAGGAATAACAACTGTGGCGGGACAGGGCCCCGCCATACCCCTGAATGTACATAATACCTATAGCATCATGGAAAAACCGTACCAACAAAATAAGCCTCGGAGAATGGAGTTCGACACGGACGGTGATCCTAAGAATGAGGATCCACCACGCTACTTACCGCCTGCGGCGTGAACGCAACCGAAGGAGAGTCGATCTGGCAACGTGTACCAAGTATCGGCGGAAAAATCCGCAAATACCTCATAAGTCTAAAATAGCGGAGACATGTATGATAATCAATTCTGATTACACAATACATGCGATCATATCAAGTCGGGGACGCGTGCCTCAAAGTCACAACTCAAATATAGCTACGTCTCACACCCATAATATCAACCGTGCGTGGAATCGCCGCCATTGCGGCAATCCATGATATAATATAACATCGATACGCATACATGAACACCAGTCCCACATGTGTTCTAAAAAGCTGTGCGGGCAGTAGGAAAAGCGAACCACGGATCGACTGCATCATAAAGCGGCCAGGGCAATGCGAAAGCAACTACGGTCGACTGCGTCGATAAGCGGCAAGTACGAAAGCTAACTACGATCCGACTGTCGTCGCGAGATATGATCGGCAAGTCAAAAGCTATCTCAGAGCTCTACCGTATCAAATCGTCTTTATAACCGACGGCAAGTACAAAAGCTATCTACCGATCCGTCGTAAATCGACGGGAGCAAATGCGAAGGCTATCTACCAGTCCATCCTGCGTCACTAAACCTCATGGAGGCTAGTCCATGGAATAACAATATCCAACACGGTCGCGTGCCGGAATCCCGTCGGATAAGCGTGTCGGATCAATCATAGTGGAAGCATACGGTGGAATACTCGTCACCGTGATGCGTCAAGCAAACTCATACCAAGACAATGGAAGCATACCCGTGGAATCCTCCATCACTGACGGTACATCCAAGTAACTCATACTAAGACAATGGAAGCATACCCGTAGAATCCTCCATCACTGACGGTACGTCCAAGTAGCTCATACTAAGACAATGGAAGCATACTCGTGGAATCCCCCATCACTGACGGTACGTCCAAGTAATTTCCTAACTTCTTTAGACTTTCATTAATCTACAAAATAAATCTCATTTTTATGACCTTACGGTACTTTTCATACCACTTAACAATTCCGGGGAAATTCAACCCAAAGTATTATGTACTTCTATTCTTTCCAAAGATTCCCTTTATTCGCATAAGACCCCAAGATACTACCACCCGTAGTATCAAGACTTATCTACATTTCAAACAAGTCACTATACTTTTAGAAATATGTTTCGGCTTCTAACTCAAGTGACCCTCATTTAGACGTTAAACAATTGATGCCTTTAAATCGAATTGCCCTCCTTAGTTTCAATTCTTTCATCTATGTTACCTTTTTCAAGAAAAATCAACTCTTTAACCTTCCATAAAGTTATTATAACCAACTCCCCATAAAGCCGTTATACTAACTTTATGCTTTTAGAAATTAAGACGTTCTTATCCTTTCATAAGGACGTTATAACTAACTTCCCATAAAGCCGTTATAACTCATTATATCTCCAACAACTTCGTTCTTTTAATAACCAAGAGACTTATACTTCAAATCAGTTTACACAACTTTCAAAATACTTCAAGTATCTTATCTTTAGAAAACAAGTTTCTTAACTTAAAATTCAGGTGTCTTCTCTTTAGAATGGTTCAATACTCAATACTACCAACTTAGACATTCCTTAAAAATAAGTCAAGTATACCAAAGGATTTACTTTATTTAAATCACGTACGTCTACCGTACTATATAGTTATAACTACTCATGCTCAAGAGATAGGAAAGTTCCACATACCCCTTCGGGTCAATCCACTTGCTAAGTCCAATATACCGCACGTAGTACGTCAACCTATAATGACCATAATACGTTTATTAACCTCTAGCTTCAACGTAGAATATTCCGAGTGCAAAGTCACTAAATTCTATGGAAAATCGGGCAGCATTTCCTTTGTTTCTACATACTTTGCCACCTTTTCAAGGTCCGACTTCAACATCCAAATGCCACATTTAAGGCCCAACAATCCAATCAATACAAAGGGGATATAGGATCTATGGGGCAATTACTTAGAAGTACATTTTGTGCTACAGCCCTTCCTATCTGATAGAAAAGGATCCCATGATCCTGAACCGATCTTACCTGGGATCGGAAATCCTACACACCTAGTCTTGGATGTGTAAAATTCTGCCCCACAATGCATATTTAACAACACCAATGAGCTAAAGGTAATATCTAGGCTATAACATGCTTACATATCATTCTTATCCAATCCTTTCATATCCAAACCATATTTCTTGCATGCAATGTATCTAGGAGCAATAGTTACCACTACAAGTTCTTTCTTCTTCACATGCAACACCAAAACTAGCAAAAGAGAAAGAATTGTTACCTTAGAGTTTAGCCAAACTAATCCAACAAATTCACTAGCCTACTTTCCACAATCACCACCACAAAGACTCCTACAAGCTTGCCAACAAGTTTTCTTCTTGCCACCTTTTTTCAGATTTTTCTCAAGCCTTGATTTCCTCTTGATTTTCTAGAGAGAAGGGAGAGCTTTTAATCTTTAGAGAGAGAGAAGAGCTTGAAGAATGACCAAGTCTTCAATAAGTAGAACATGAAAAATCAGATTGGGGGACACATCACCTCGGGCCTTTTTTAAAACAAAACAGTTCAGATTTTTCCACTCAACCTCGCAGAACCCGCCTCGGCGCCGCGACCCTGCAGCCGGCGCCGCGGCGCTGAAACCTCCGCAACATCTCAGAACTTTCGGCGCCGTGGCCCTGCTTCCCGGCGCCGCGGCTCTGCATCCCCAGCGTTTTCTCAGTTTATCCGGTGCCGCGGCCCTACATCCGGCGCCGCGGCCCTACATCCGGCGCCGCGGCGCTGTGGCCCCTGACCGATGTTGCTTTACTGCTCGACTGCTCTCTGAAACTAGACTCAACGAACTTCATACCAGGCCTTTGACACACCTAGGAACTCTTAATGCCACTGGACAAAAACTGTCCCAAAGTTGACTAAAACCCGTCCGAAACAATCCGTCAACATATCTTCTAAAATTTTAAGTCTTAATCCCTTTCGTACGTTCTCATACGCATGGCCAGAACTACGAGGTATAACACACTCTTTACAACAATACAGAGGTAAATCCTAGAGAGCAATGTCAGACAGTGTTGTTGAGAGTGAAAGCGATTGGGCGAGTTGCTCCCAACCCATGATGGTTCGTGAGAAAGAGGTTGAGAAAGCATTTGAGATAGAGAAGGAGGGGGTCACTGAGGACCGCCCTACAGTTGAGAAAGCTCCATCAGCACCTTTGAGAGAATACGTTGATAGAATCCCCTACCCTCCGAGGTTACAAAAGAAGGCAATTGACAAGCAGTTCTCCAAATTCTTGGAGGTGTTTAAGAAATTGCACATAAATATCCCCTTCATTGAGGCGCTAAAACAGATGCCCGCATACTTCAAATTCATGAAGGAGATACTTGGGAAAAAGAGGAGGCTAGCGTATTATGACGATGTCATTGTGAGAGGAGTGCAGTGCCCGTCCTGAAAAAGCGCTACCTAAGCCGAAAGATTCGGGGAAGCTTCACATTGCCTGCACTATTGGCAGTAATACGTCTGAGGCCTGTGTGACTTAGGGGCTAGTATCAATCTCATGCCTCATGCGTATTCAAGAGATTGGATTTGGGAGAATGCAAGCCAACCACGATCGATTTGCGGTTGGGTGGCAACCGTAGTGCACCCTAGAGGCATAATAGAAGATGTGCTTGTCAAGGTGGGGAAGTTCTTCTTCCCAACAGACTTCCTCATTCTGGACATGGAGAAAGATGATGAGATACCCATCATTTTGGGGAGACCCTTCCTTGCAACGGGGAGAACTTTAATTGATGTAGAGAAGGGAGAACTGAGATTGAGGGTCCAGGAGAAAGAGATGGTCTTCAAGGTGTTTAAATCTACCATCGAATATCAGGCCAGTAACAAGTGCTTCGCAGTAAGCACGACTGACACAACAATTCAGCCAGCACAGGCCAAAGCCAGAGAGATCATTTCGACAGCTGTTAAACCACAAGCTAGTTTAAAAGCTAAAACAAAAATTGATGAGATGAAAGCTGTCGAACAGGTAAGTCTTACTGAACCCCCTCTTGTAAAAAAGAAAAATAGAATGAGAAAGAGGATGATGATTATGAAGTGGATAGGTTGTGGGGTTAAATTACTCCAATGATTTTTTAAGAAACTTGCGTCCGGCTACAAGACGTTAAATACATCGCTACTTGGGAGGCAACCCAAGGTTTAAATTATGCAATTTAGTTTAATTAGAACAATCTCACTTTTAGTTTTCTTTTTGCTGTGTTGTGATACCAGGTGCAGAAGTCGGAGACTAAGCACGGAGAAGAGGATGGAAAACACGGAATCGGGGGAGCACCGCGGTGCCATTGTGAAGGACTGCGGTGCCTAATGTTCAGAGAGGTCGCATGAGTTTATGCACCGCGGTACCATTATGCAATACCACAGTGTTGAAAGATCAGAGGGGCCACAATACTTTTGGCACCGCGGTGCCGTCAGGTAGTACCGCGGTGCCGAAATGAGATTTCCAAATTAGAAGCCCTAATCTCCAAAATCCTTTCCCACACAAACACAAATCCTTCCACTCTCTAAAAATTCCGAAAATCTCTTTCTCTACCCATAAAAATCTCCAACAAACTTCCCCAAATTCTTCCATAAATGCCTACACAAACCCTCACATCTTGCACCACCATCATTCCTTCCAATTGGGTCAAGAAATTGGTGAAGAACAACTCTTCAAAAAGGTAATCTTCATCATTGTTCTTGCAATTTCAAGGCTAGTAGGAAAAGTAACTTGTAAGTTTGGGGGTGTACGGGCTTTGTTGGTAGGGTGATGGGTGATTGTGGGTTGTGTTGTGTAGTTGTTACACCTCGTAAGTTAAGACAAGGATTAAGAACGTCATTAAGATTAATATTCAAATAATGGGAATAAGATATAATTACACAAGCTACGAGTACGTCGGTGAAAGTTTAAAATGATAAGTTATATATAAGAATTATGACACGGGGAAGACGAGACTTTATGGAAATTCCCGGGAATTAAAGAAAACGGGAGTTCAGATTAAAAGAAGTGGAATTTAAGCTTTACTTATTACTCGGGGATTAAATTAGTTAAGTGGACACTTAGAGGGTTTAAGTGTAATATAAAAGGGGATCAAAATGGAATATTTAAAAATCTGAAAAATTTGAGTTATATGGCCCTAATTAACTTCATTTCACCACAAAAATCAAAATTCAATCCTCCACCTTCTCCCTTATCCTTGGTCGAATTTCTCCCCATCTTTAACAAGAAAATTAAGCTTTTTTTACTCCATCCTCATACCTTAGCCTAAATTATCCTACACATTTGAAGCCAAAAGTTTAGCCCAAAATAGTGGCTAAATTCGCCCACTGATGGCCGAATTTAAGGCTCTCTTTTCTCCAAATTTTGGACAATTTTTAGAAAGAAAAACATGTTAGAATAATGGGTTATCATAGTGGATGTGTTGCATGTTGAATTAGAGTTGAAGAAGTGTGAAATTGAAGCCAAAATTGGCCCAACTTGATGACAAAATCATTGGCGTGGGCGGATGTGGGGCTGATTTGCTTCAAAATCAAGGTAATAATTACCCTCCTTAAGGTATTATTTAAGTGCATGTGATTTAGTTGAAGTAATGGACTTGTATTAGGAAGAAATCTTGAATTTAGGCAATGCATGTGATAGTTGTGGATGTTGAACCGGAAATGGACTATTTTTGGAAATACGTTGGACTTGTATGTTGTGTTGTAAATTTCATTACTAATTGCGTGCTAAAAATGGAATAACTTGTGAAGATTTAAGAGGTGTTCATTATATGGAATTGTTGGAAGGATAAGTTGGATTGTTAATTAAGGAAAGAGGGAAATGGTTACATGTTGATGGCCTAAAATCCATGGAAAGGTTTCGGACATTATGTGACCTTTACGGGCTGATTTGGTGTACTTTAATTGTTATTATTATTATTAGTGTTGTCACTAATTGTATGTTAACAACTGAAAGAAGCATTGATACTTGATATTGTAATTAGTTATATAAGGTGACGCGAGACGAAATGGAATTAAGAAACCAATAAAGGAATTATGAAATCTTTTAGGCATTGTTGTAACATTTTAAGTATTGAATGAATATGATAAATAGGTGCGACAATCACCTTGATGGTTTAAATTGTAATTTATGGAGCCTAACTAGATGACATATTGAAATGATTTGGATTGTTGGTTTGATTTGAATTGTTGGTAAATTGTGGATACGCACATAAACAAAGGAAATGCTGCCCAAATATTCATAGAAATAAGGAAACCGTTATTCAACTACTTACGTTAGAAGTCCTAGAATTAATGGTCCTATTATTATTATTAAAGGGTGATATACTAGACGAGACACATCCTAGTTTTACATTGGTTGAGCGATTAAGAGGTATGTAAGCCTATTCTTCTTTCTTTTGGCATGATTTTGTGAATTATTACTTCTTTCATTTGTCATGTATCTTATACAAAATGAATGTACGGCGGACGTACATGATCTCTTCACAGTCTAATTCTTAGTATGAGTTACGAGAAGTACATGTGACTTTCTAGTAAGAAATTCAATTAATGATTTTATTGAGAGTCAAGAGATAATTTAAAATTGCATATAGTTGCTCATGATATCCCCTCGTGCAAACTATTACCATTCCACTTCACCGCGTCCTGGGCCAGGCATATTCGTGCACATATATCAGGATGATTCACCGCGTCCCTCACTAGAGGGCCGGGCAATTTATGTATACATATATGATGATTTCACGGACATGCATCCGTGATGCGATCTGAATACGGGCGGTATATTTCACTGCGTCCGCCGCGAAAAGCGGTTTATTCATTTACTTATATCGATGATTATATGGTTAAACATTCGCGATTCGGTATGACTCTCATTCTCTTATGACACGATTGACTCTGCAATTTACATGACGCTTATGATCTTATTTCTGATATTTCATGTTTACATACTCGACATTATTTACGTCGCGGCCCGCTCCTCGAAATGCGTTTCATGCGCAGTCTGAGTTCTCGAGTTGGTGATCCGCCAGTCTAGAGTTTCCACTCAGCTGTTTTGGAGGGCTCTATTGATTCGGAGCTTAGTCAGTTTGGTACAGATCTTTAATCTTGGACCTACGTTCGTTCACATGTCATTATTGTACTCCTAGAGGTTTGTAGACAGTTGTGGGCTGAACGTATGTAAACCTATTTTGGTTAGTCATGATGTTATATTCTGTGTTGAGGTGTTCCCGCATACATGTGATACTATTTGGTGACAGACTTGTCAGCTATCCTGTTATGACATGTTGGTTAGTTGTGACTCCATAGTAGACAGGTATACCCTTATGTAAGGCAGCCTTGTCGGCTTTGCCTACTTTGGGCATATGTTATAGATGCATCGTTATGCTGCCAATTTTTTTTATTGATCTTGGCATTGATTGGATTAAGTGTGACAAGTCAGTAATGGTGTCCAATTAGGACGCCGGGTCGCGGCCCGTCGGGTCGGGTCGTGACATTAGTTATGTTGTGTAGTTGTGTGGATTGAGGTTTATTGTGTATTGTTGTTGTGGACCGATTTTTGGCTGGTTATTATTGATTGTGTGAAGTGTTAGTTGTTGGGAAACCTTGAGGAAACAAAGGAAACGCTATTGAAAATTTTCCAACAACCTTCACTATGGCCTCTAGGAAACGAACTTCAAGAGCTTCTTCATCTTCATCAACCCCAGAGTATGATGTGACTCGATTCACTAACAAACATGCGGAGGATCGATATAATAAGATTAGTACTAGGGCATTGATACCAGAAAGAGGCATGGACTACCAGACCATGCCATTTGATGGTAATGATGACTACGAGCCTATTAGGGCTATGATTGAGTCAAATGGGTGGAGAAGGTTCACCAATCCAGAACGGATCCCACTTCAAAATTTTAGCCTTGTGCGGGAGTTCTATGCAAATTACACCGAACAAGAGGATGTGCGGTGCTTTGTTAGAGGGAAATATGTGCCCGTGACTTCTGAAGTTGTGAATGCGCTACTGAGAACTTATGCCATGGAGGACCAAGGCTATAATCCAAACCACTTCAGAAGTTGGTCAAAAAACGTCAACCACATCATGTGAGACATAGTGGCGCATACATTGTGCTACCCAGACGCTGAGTTTAGTTTTGCCCGCAACGAATTCAGGAGACTTGCCTGATGCCAATTTAATAGAACAGCCAAATGATTGATATATTTCATAAGTGCACGCTTGATTCCGTCAACATATTTTACAAATGTGCCCTCAGACAGAATCAAGCTAATTTATGGCATCATGACGGGCATGACAATTGATGTGGGGAGAGAAATAGTGCAGAGCATAAGAGAGATTAGTAGGCTGACTACTACGGGTGGATTGGGACATGATTCACTCATTACTGCCTTATGTAATAGGCATGGAGTCCCAACATTCGCCATTGATATCCTAGAGAAGAGTCAGTCTGTTGTGACCTATAATTTAGTGCACTTTTTCCTTGACCCACATCCAGGACCAGCAGCAAGAAGGGGCCCAGCAGCAACAACAACAACCATGGATGAGGAAGAGCCTGAGGCAGAGGCACACAATGAAACGGTAGCGGCCGTGACCTCACTCTGTCGCCATAGCCTCGATGCCAATTATGGGCGGATGCTCTTGAACGACAAAGGATCTTTGCAAAATCAAGAGCAAATGATCCAAGACCATCAACACCTGTCCCAACGTGTTGATAATTTGAGTTTCATGTTCACCCAATGGACAATGCGATCATATCGCGCCACACCACCATTTTGGTAGATGTATGTCTGTAAGTCGTCCCGTTTTAATTTTAGAGTCTTTTACACATTAGGGACAATGTGTAGTTTAAATTTGGGGAGGGGGGGGAGAGTTTTATTTTATTTTTGTGTCTATTTTTGAGTCTTTTATTTGTTTTTGCATTTTATATGAGTCAATTTTTTTTTATGAGTCATGCATGCCGTAGTTACTTGAAAACTCCTAGTGAACTAAGTGGGATACTGTAGTGGAATGAGAATCTAAAATCTGTGTGATTAAGTTAGATATGCCAAAAATTCATGAAAATCTAATTATTTGGAATATTTGATGCTTAATCTATGTGTTGTCAATTGAAAAAAATATGTGAAATCTGTTTGCTTGCTATTTGAGGCGGAATAGTTAGGATGTACATGTTTAGGGAGATGATTCGGGCATTTCTTTGCTAGCCCTTCTTACCATTCATTGCATACCTTGCACTAAATTGTATCACTAGTCAACCTCGTTGAGCCTAAAATAAGTTGTTTTCTTTTACACCCCATGATTCCCTCATGTGCCATAAGCAATAATTGAATAAAGAGATGAAAATGAGTGAAAAAGAAATACAAAAGAGAGAAAAAATGATGCACCCCAATGAAAAAGAACGTAAAAGCTTAAGTTTGGGGGTGCCTATATGAATTGATTCATGCTCTAAAAAGGAAAAGAAAAAGGGAATGATAGGTATGAACTGAAAAAAATACCAAAAATAAGGACAAAATGGTTTAATGAGAAAAACGCTTATGGTACGTAAATTGAACCTAAATGCCTACTTTTACCTACCCCTGCCTAAGCCTACATTACAACCTTGAAAAGTCCTGAGGATCTCTAGTATGCATGTCTATGATTAGTGGAGAATAGCAAGTACACAGGACCGTAGAATTAAATGAAATTGACATGCATAGGTTAGGTGTTCATGCTTCCATTACTTGTGATTGAAATGAATTTGCGAAATATCTGACTTGAAATTCTAGATTGCTGAATTCATGCTATATATGTTCCTGCGTATTATCCCAACTAACGTTTATGTGTTTCTAAGTCTTTGTGCAGCTGCTTGATTTGAGTCTTTGAGTCTTTTATGTTTGTGTCTTTGTCCTTGTTTTGATCTTTGCTCGAGGGTGAGCAAAGGTTAAGTTTGGGGGTGTTAGGCGTATTGTGTATACACCTTTTGAGTCATTTTTAGTTGGTATTTTAATTGTTTTTGTTGTGTTTAGTATAGTAGTAGGTTTGTTTTTCTTTCTTTTGAGTCACATCGGTTCTAAAAGGCAAAATGGCAAAAAAGAGCGCAAAGTGGACATAAAAGGAGGTCCCGAGGCAGAAAAATATTGAAAATTGATGACTCGGAAAAAGGCAAAGCGACAGCGGTGCCTGAGAAGCGAGCAGGTGTGCTAAAAGATCGAGAGACGCGGGACTTTCAGGCATGATCTGACTGCGGACAGCGGTCTTGAGGCGTGAATTGTTAGATCCGAGTTAGAATTGGCCAAGGGCAGAAGGGTCCATAGGGCAAGAATTTGCAACATATTTAAGCCCTAGGAATTAGTTTAATGAGAGGTGGGTCATTCTACAATACAACACAACACAAGACAGATTTGGAGCGAAAATTGGAGACTTTGTTCTACGTAATTTTCTTTCTTTCGTCTTTAATTCATTTTATATATGGATATTGTGTTAGTTCATAGCGTGAATATGGCTAGGAGCTAAATACTTTATTAGGGCTTTCCTTATGAATCGCTTGAAACTTTTATTCATGAATTAATGCAGTAGTTTGATTTCTTCTTCGCTTGATTAAGATCTATTTAATATTTGATATGAATGTTTGATAGTTAACTGACCATTAATTATCATAATCTATATGATTTCAAATCAAAAGCCGAGAGGAGAGATTTTGATATGCTGTAATTGAATAGACATAGGTTAAATCGCGGACGAAAATACCCCGATACTTGTGTAGCATTATAGGTTATTGTTCTTAATCCTCCTATGTGGTAAATCCTATCATAGAAATATAGAAGGGTTCTGCGCTGGGTTGAGTGATTATATTACCTTAATCGGAATATAAGACAGTCTAGTTAACCACTAGCTTAACAAAGAAGAAGAATCATTCTAGTTGCATCAAGGATTGAATAAAGTGGATAGTCGAGAATTTTGGAAGCCCTAATTCATTCATAACTGCGTACAACTTTATTAGTTTAAATCTTGCAAATATTCTAGTAGTTAAACAAAAAACCCTACCAAATATCGATTGCCAAATAGATAACATAAAATAGATGAACGGTGCTTAGAAACCAGTCTCTGTGGACGATATTCGGTCTTACAGACTATATTACTTGTGAACGATGCGTACGCTTGCGTGAGCAGTCGAAATATCGCTAACACCAGGGTAATGATATAAATAATAACGTAAATATTGTTGATATTCGTGTGCAAATTTAAAAATATCTCTCCTAACAGTTGATCTAGGAAAACCGTTATAAGCAGGATTGTACATTGATCTTATATAATGAATAAAACCAGGAGAATCAGAAAATGAAAAAGGCAAACCCTCAACTGCAACTAATTTTGATAATTCTTCCCTATCTTTCATTTTATCGTATTTAGGGCCTACAATTGCCCCCGTCATATGGTCAATTTGACCCTGTACCCGGTGATGTGCGATTTATACACACGTTTAACGCAAGTGCACGTATCGTTATAAGTAATATAGTCTGGGTAAGACTGAATATCGTCCTCAGGGACTGGTTTTCAAGTACCGATTATCTATGCTTTAGTTTCTATTTGGTTAACGTTAATTGGGTTGGAATTATAAACTAATGATGCAGGAAATAAACTAATTATGAAAATACTTTGATTTAAATCAGTTATGATGGAGAATTAGGGCTTCCAAGATCATCAACTATCCACTCTATTCAGTCCTTTAATACAATTAAACTGACTTCTTCTTCTACGTTAAGATAGCAAGTTAACTAAGCCGTTTTATACTCCTGTTAAGGTAATATAAACACTCAACCCCAATGGAGAACCCTTCTATCTTTCGATGACAAGATTGACTACAAAGGAGGATTAAGAGCAATAACATATTAAGCTACACAAGTATCGGGGTACTTTCGTCCACGATTTAAACCTATGTTTATTCAACTATAGCATATTCACAATCTCCCCTTTCGGATTTCAATTAGAACTCATATAAGTGATGATAACTAGTGATCAATTAATTATCAAGCAATCAAAACAATTATTGAATAAATCTTAAGCAAGTGAAGAAGAAATCAACTAATGTATTAATTCATGAATAAGAGTTTCAAGAAAATCACAAGGAAATCCCTAATAAAGTAATTAGCTCCTAGCCATAGTCACGCTAAGAACTAATACAATCTCCATACATGAACTGAAATAAACAAAGAAAAGAGAAAGAAAAGAAAATACTTGAACTAGGTCTCAAATCTTCGCCTCCTCGAGTTGTGTTGTATGTACAATGGATGGATTTTATAATGAGCAGTGTTTTAGGGATTATATAGGTTTTGTAGGTAGGAAAAGTTATCCCTTTTGGACTCTGAAAACGTGTCAAATTCGGCCCAGAACTCAAAAATACCGCGTTGGCGCCGTGGCCCTTAGATTGGGCGCCACGACGCCGAAAAACCTGTAGCGAAATCAGCTTTCGGAATATTTAGCGTCGCCCGCTACTTGCGCTGGCGTTTTAGCGGATTTCGTTTAAATCGTCCGATTTTATCCAAGCCGTCGATCTTTTCTATACTTCCCGGGACTTCATAGACTTCATTTATTGGCCCCTTTAAGTGTGCAATTTCATCTCAATTAAGCTCATTTCATCTCCTTTTTGTCATTTCTCCATTTCTGACCGCTGTGACACAAAATAAAGGAAAACGGCCCTAATACTATACTAAACATAAATTAAATGAGTAAAATACTAACTATAAATGACTCAAAAGGTGTATATAAAATACACCGATCAAACACCCCCAAACTTAAACTTTGCTCGTCCTCGAGTAAAACTCAAAAAAATAGAAATAAAGACACGAAAGAAAATAAAATAAAATGACTCAAAGACACTGATCAATTTGTTGCACAATTGTCACTTAGAAAAACATGAAGGTTAGTAGGATAATATGCAGGAACATATAACATGAATTTTTAGCATTCTAAACACTCAAGTCAGATATTTCGCTAATTCAATTCAATCATGCTCAATGGATGTAAAAATACCTAACTATACATGTCAATTTCAAAATTCTATGGCATGTTCACTTGCTATTCTCCACTAATCATGGATACACATATTAGAGATCTTCAGGGCTTTTCAGGGTTGTAATCTAGGCTTAGGCAGGGGTAGGTAAAAATAGGCATTTAGGCTCAATTTACGTACCATAAGCTCTTTTTGCTTTAAATTCTTCCATTTTCTTTTGATTCTCTTTTTTACTTCATACATATCTTTCCCCTCTTTTGTTTTGAGAGAATGAGGTGTATGATGAATAGCAGGCACCCCCAAACTTAGGCTTTTGCCTATTTATTATTACTTTTTCATTGGGGTGCATCAAAATTGTTCACTCTCTTTTGTCTCTTTTTCAACACTTTATATTCCAAACAACTCAATTTTCCACTTATGACACAAATATGGAATTATAGGGTGTCAAAGAAAGATCTTATTTTTGGCTCAATGGGGCTGACTAGTGATACAATTGTGATGTCAGGGATAGGCAATGAATGGTAAGAAAGGGCTAACAAAGAAATGCCTGAGTCATCTCCCTAACATACATATCCTAATTATTTCGCCTCAAATAACAAGCAAGCAAACACATAAGCTTTATTTTTTAACAATGCATAAATCAAGCACAGATACCCCAAATAATTTGATTTCATGAATTCTTGGCATATCTAACTTAAGCGTTCAGATTTTTTGCTTCTAATTCCATTACATTATCCCATTTTACTTCACTAGGCGTTTCAAATAACTACAACATGCGTGATCATAAAAAAAATTATAACTCAAAAATACTCAAAAACACACAAAACAAATCAAAAAGACTCAAAAACAATAAGACACCCCCAAACTTAAATCACACATTGTCCCCAATGTGTGAAGACTAAAAATAGGGACAACTTACTGACACAACACGACGGTCATAACGGAGGTCTGGGAGGAAAAATTCTGGAATTTGCACGGAATATGGCTCTCGTAACTTTCGGCGCCACGACCCTGAGATTCGGCGCCGTGGCGCCCCAAGTACTGCGACTCTTTGAAGTTCCGGCGCCACGACGCTGATTTTGGGCGCCGTGGCGCTGACGATGACTTTTCCTTTTTTCAGCGTTTTTGCTCCTTTTTGCTCAGAGTTAGCTTTCAGTCCACCTGTCATCCAACAACACAAAACAAGAACCCAAGACCGTGAGACTGTTCAAAACAAAATAAAACAAACTAAAGACAAAAATCAAACTAACATAATTAAAAATATTAGGTTGCCTCCCAACAAGCGCTGTCTTTAACTTCTTTTAGCCGGACGCAGTTAACCTTTACGAGTGCCCATTGGATCTCATGCGGCGAACTGCCATAATCCGCATAGTTATTGTTGCAGGTCTCACTTTTCCTACAACAATCTTTTCAACTAAGGGTTTCAGATATAAGATTATCCCCCAAGTACACAAGACATGCTTGTCTTCTAGACTCTCTAATGTAGGGATCAGTGAGATTCCCAACATCTCTCAACTCTAGGGGGTGCCCTTGATGGTATGGACTTCCTATTTGGGGATCAACAGTGGCCGCTGATGGTATTTCTTTTGCAATAGGTACAGGAAAAAGAATTTCCAAAGAATCCAAAAAGGTGAATAATTGGATCTCAATAATCTTTTCATTCTCTACACCAACTATCTCGCCAGATTCCTCAACAGCTGGGTGTGGTTCAAGTTCCTCAATTTGCTTATCACTTCCCACAACGGTGTCGCTAGGCAGACTTTCTTGAAGTGTATTGCTCATCCTATCAATTAGTTGCCCTATTTGTGTCTCCAAATTTCCGAGGGACACTCTTGTCTCATCCATGAACTGAGACTGACACTTGGTGAGCCTGAGTTTGCCTGTCTGCAACTTATCTAGATCTTCTTCCAGAACCTGTGGGTTAAGCTGTTGTTGATGAATTTGCTGCCCCTGATAGAAGTAGTAGTTCATGGACCTGTATATATATATTTTGAATTTTACCTGCAAAATAAAAAAACAACAAAAAGTGATAAAAAGATGCTCGCTGAACAAGTTAGAAACAAGAATAGATAAATCAATATTGAAAGAACGCCAGTCCCCGGCTACGGCGTCAAAAACTTGATGTGCGATTTATACACACGCTTAACGCAAGTGCACGTATCGTTATAAGTAATATAGTCTGGGTAAGACCGAATATCGTCCTCAGGGACTGGTTTTCAAGTACCGATTATCTATACTTTAGTTTCTATTTGGTTAACGTTAATTGGGTTGGAATTCTAAACTAATAATGCAGGAAATAAACTAATTATGAAAATACTTTGATTTAAATCAGTTATGATGGAGAATTAGGGCTTCCAAGATCATCAACTATCCACTCTATTCAATCCTTTAATACAATTAAACTGACTTCTTCTTCTACGTTAAGATAGCAAGTTAACTAAGCCGTTTTATACTCCTGTTAAGGTAATATAAACACTCAACCCCAATGGAGAACCCTTCTATCTTTCGATGACAAGATTGACTACAAAGGAGGATTAAGAGCAATAACATATTAAGCTACACAAGTATCGGGGTACTTTCGTCCACGATTTAAACCTATGTTTATTCAACTATAGCATATTCACAATCTCCCCTTTAGGATTTCGATTAGAACTCATATAAGTGATGATAGCTAGTGATCAATTAATTATCAAGCAATCAAAACAATTATTGAATAAATCTTAAGCAAATGAAGAAGAAATCAACTAATGTATTAATTCATGAATAAGAGTTTCAAGAAAATCACAAGGAAATCCCTAATAAAGTAATTAGCTCCTAGTCATAGTCACGCTAAGAACTAATACAATCTCCATACATGAACTGAAATAAACAAAGAAAAGAGAAAGAAAAGAAAATACTTGAACTAGGTCTCAAATCTTCGCCTCCTCGAGTTGTGTTGTATGTACAATGGATGGATTTTATAATGAGCAGGGTTTTAGGGATTATATAGGTTTTGTAGGTAGGAAAAGTTATCCCTTTTGGACTCTGAAAACGTGTCAAATTCGGCCCAGAACTCAAAAATACCGCGTCGGCGCCGTGGCCCTGAGATTGGGCGCCACGACGCCGAAAAACCTGTAGCGAAATCAGCTTTCGGAACATTCAGCGCCGCGGCGCTGCGGCGCCTGAGACGTTTTTCTGGCGGATTTTCGTTTCGTCGTCCAGTTTCCATCCGGGCTTCGTCTGATCTTTTCTATACTTCCCGGGACTTCTTAGACTTCATTTATTGGCCCCTTTAAGTGTGCAATTTCATCTCAATTAAGCTCATTTCATCTCCTTTTTGTCATTTCTCCATTTCTGACCGCTGTGACACAAAAGAAAGGAAAATGACCCTAATACTATACTAAACATAAATGAAATGAGTAAAATACTAACTATAAATGACTCAAAATGTGTATATAAAATACACCGATCACCTGGTGCGGGACAATATGTGAAACTTGTCCCAACTTAGAGGCCATTGCTGACTCACCCTTCACTTGAGCCTTATATTCATCCCACCTAACTTTGTGTTTGTTATTCAAATGTGTAGTTAAACCTCCCGTCCCGCTCTGACCTTTTCCCATTTTAAATTTATAAATATTTTTACAAATTTTGCATGTAGCAACTTTATTTTGTACGTCTCTATCAAAAAAAGCCCATACATGTGATGTTAATTTTCGTTCTGGTGGGCCTCGTCTCATACTAGGGGGAATAGGAGACGTTCCCGTTTGAGGTGCATTAGTTGGCGTGTCATCTAGATTAGTTGGTGTGTCATCTAGATGTTCTTCTAAATTAAACTCTTGTTGATTTCCAGAAAATAGCTCATCGTCTAAATTTAATGGTACTTCAGAAAAAATTTCAGTATCAATAAAATCATCCTGTCTAGGAGGAATAGAATGACTAGAAGAAGGACTCTTGCACTTGTCACCCCTACTAGAACCAGACATACCCAATATACCTCTTAATCCTTTCGTTTTGATTTATGCTAATAAATACTTAAATAGTTAAAGATAATGAAATTAAAATGAAGAAACAATAATAATTTAATAAAGAAACAAATGTACCAAACGCCGACATGTAATCGAGAGATGTTGAAAATTGAAACTTTTTGGCCAATTTTATAGATTTTATAACAAATTTGTAGAAGTGTTTCTATATTTATGCATTGGATGAGTTCATAATAACAATTTAAGAACCACTAAAGTTTTTGATGAGATGGATGAGATCAATCCATACTAAAAAAGAGATTCGAGCCCTAGTGAATGAAAAATATTTTGGTAGAGAGCTTTTTCTTTCTTTATAGATTAGTGGGGCAAGTGAGTTTCGACACCAAATGATTATATTGACAAACAATTTATGATAAGATAAAAGATCATTTCAACTATAGGTGAAAAAAGAACTTTAAGAAAAGTACATTGGGTTGGGGGATTAATAATGTGAATGATAAATAGACATAGCTTAGGGATTAAAGGTCATTTTCCACCTATTATACAGAGGGTATGGATTATAATCCTTGTACTTAGAAAAAACAGATGACATGGAAACAATGAAATCCAAATAGACCCAGTACCTTTAAACTAGTACCACAAACTCAGATTGCCTAAAATATCCACACTACTCTGCGAGATATTTGGAAAGAAAGAGATTTCCAGACAAAAGAAAAAAACAAACACATCAAGTTTGCATCTCTCAATCTCTGCTTGCAATAATTAGAATCTGTAGCATCTAACATTAATTGTTCATAATTAATATGGCTGCTCTAACTTCAGTTAGTGCAGGCTCATCTTCAGCTGCTTTGCAGCACCGATTTCATTCTATACAACATACTTGTTATTTAAGTGCCAAAGAATGTGTTGCATATGGCTTAGCTACAACAGTGAGCAGGAGATTCTCATTGAGCTACAAACCTTCAACCCTCAGAATCAGAAGTGCAGCTACTAAACCTGCAAAATCACCAAGTAACCAACCAATCCCCCTCTTATTAAGGCCTATTTATCTGCATAATGGTGCATGAATTGACGAATAAAGCAAAGTGCTGTTGTGTTTTCTAACTATTTTGTTATTTTGGTGTACTAGCTGAAGAAGACTGGACAACTAAACGAGCATTTCTGCTTGAGAAAAGGGTAAAAAAATCTCTCTTTATATCTTCAAGAATATATTTGCTAGTTTTTTTAGCGTTTAGAATGTTAATGTTTATCAAGAATTGATCAAGGTGATCTTTAATCCAGTTTTGTGCAGATAATTCTTCCCTAAAGTGAGGCAGAACTCCTCTCCTCAACATAAGAAACACCGAATAACAATGTAAAAGAAAACAATGTACCTTAGTGATAAAACAGTTTGTTTGATGCATGTGTGAATAGTCATATTAGTATGATTGAGAAACTACATATGTGTCGGAAAACTCTAAATGGTGTGAGTCTTTAGGTAAATCGTGCAGACTTGGCCCAAATTGGACAATATCATATAAGAGTATATCATTGTTAGCACCATGGAGGAGCTCTGATTACATTTTGAGAAAGATCACTCAAATTGTATGATTGCAGGAACTGATTTCCTTAATTTCACCGGCACAAATAAACATTCTATTACATTGTTTCTTGAGGAATACAACTAAAAATACAATATCTTTTTGCATTCAATAAGAAAATCTAGTTTATCAAGTCAATCAGTTTCCCTATATTGGCCGGCTAGAGTCTAATGAGGCATAACAAGCTGCTTGTTCGGACGGAGACATATTAGCTTTTGTTGTCATTGTTGTAACTTGTAACAAAGGCATGATAATTTCAGGTGAGGGGTGTAGAGGCAAAGGAAGCATTCAGACTTCAGAAGGAGAACAATTTTGTGATTCTTGACGTACGACCTGAGGCCGAGTTCAAAGAGGTCAGTCCCATGATCATAAAGGAGGCTGTATACATTCGTCTGATAATATAAAACATGAAACTGATCAATACCACCAAAAAAAAAGCAGAGGAACAAAAACAGGAGCCGCTCAAATATCCCAACTGTAATAATCTCCCTTGGGGAGTCTTTAATTAATATCAAAGTATATATAGAGTACAATGTTCATGCTTCATACAATAAGAATCCTAAACCTATACAAAAGAGGAATCTTAGTCTTACCATAATTATATTTACACAATATATGAAAATATTCTAATTATGGGTAGGGATACAATTGTTTCTATAATATACATGTTTACACACACCCTCGGTCGGAGCGGGAGAAAGTCGGACGCTGAGAATGGATCTGAAGTCAAGAAATAACTGGAAAGTCCTTTGGTAAATATATCTGCATACTGATAGGATGATGGAATATGTAACACTCTGACATGGCCTAGTGCAACTTTCTCATGAACAAAGTGTAGGTCTATCTCAATGTGATTGTTTCGCTGATGTTGAACCGGATTATGAGATAAATAGATGGCAGAGATGTTATCACAGTACACAATAGATGTCTGACGCAAATGACACTGAAGTTCTAACAGTAAATTTTTGAGCCAACAAATCTCAGCTACTACATTTGCAACGTCTCTGTACTCAGCCTCGGCACTGGAGCGAGATAGGGTAGTGCCGCCGCGGACCAAGAAATCGATTATCCCCAAAAAACACAAAAGCGGGAGGTGGGCGTCGCGTGTCGGACACTTCGCCTATCTGCATCCGTATATAAAGCAACTTTGTTTGGGCGAGAGGGTATAGGTGCAAACCATAATCAAGAGTGCCTTAATGTATCGAATGATACGCTTAATAGCAGTGAAATGAGACTCCCTGTGGGCATGCATGAATAAGCACACCTGCTGAATAACATAAGCTATGTTTGGCCTGGTGAAGGTGATATACTGAAGTGCACCTGCAAGGCTCCTATACAGAGTAGGATCAGAGACTGAAGCACCATCTATGGCACTGAGCTTAGATTTAGAATCAACTGGAGTAGGCACCTCTTTGCAGTTTGTCATCTTAGCCATGTACACAATCTCTTCTGCATACTTACGCTGACACAAGAACATATGATTGGCAGACCTGTTCACTGATATCCCCAAAAAATAACTCAGCTTCCTTAAATCAGTCATTGCAAATTCAGACTTAAGCAAGACAATAATATCATTTTTCAAACCGTCGGAGGAGGCAGTAAGAACAATATCATCCACGTAAAATAATAAATAAGCAGTGCTACTATCTCGATGAAAAATGAAAAGTGATGTATCACTCTTGCTGCATACAAACCAATCTGCAAGATATACTTGGCAAAGCGATCGTACCACGCACGGGGGGCCTGTTTCAGGCCATATAGTGACTTCTGAGAGGCGGCACGTAGTGAGGCGTTGGATGAGTGAATCTGGCGGTGATGCGTGTGGTATCTCTCTCAGATCCCCATGTAAGAATGCATTCTTCACATCAAGCTGATGGATCGGTCAGTGTTTGCCCATGTCAATACTCAAAACTGTGCGGATGGTAGTCGGTTTGACAACCGGGCTGAAGGTCTCACCACAATCAATGTCCTCCTGCTGATTTGTGCCATTAGCCACAAGTCTTGCCTTATACCTCTCAAGATCTCCACTGTCTCTGAATTTGTGACGAAATAGCCACAGACAACGAATCACATTCACCCCTTCAGGTCTAGGTACTAGATCTCATGTGTGTTGTTTAGTTAAAGCATTGAATTCCTCAGTCATAGCCGCATTCCAATTAGGGTCTTGTTTGACCAATATAGGGTTCTTGGGAATTGGTGAAATGGTTTGGGGAGACAAGTTAAATTGGAATTTGGGTTTGAAGATTCCATGCTTTGCATGAGTTTCCATTTGGTGAGTGGGGATATTAGGAGGTTCCAAGGCGGAGGGATTTGTTGGATACGGAGAAGGAGTGACAGACGCCGGAGTAGGCACCGCGGCGCCGTGATCGTTGTCGCGTTGGAGGAGCAGACCTCTCGATGTTTTGGCGCCGTAGTGGCGCCAAGATGGCCGCGGTCTTTGTCGATGGTGAATCGAGGACTGTTCGCGGGAGTTTTAGCGCTTGTGTGTGTGAAGAAGAACTGCTATGCTCTAGTTGACATAGGATGATGGGAGAGATGGCAGGCTTGTCAAGAAAAGAGTAATCCGATTTTTGGAACTTTTTAAAATTCGAAAACGGGAATGTGGTCTCGTCGAATATGACGTGACGAGAGATGTGGATCTGACGAGTGGACAAGTCATAGCATAGATATCCCCTATGGTTCGGCAGGAAGCCTAGGTAGACACAAGGAGTGGACCGGGGGCTAGTTTGTGAGGGGCAGTAGAGGCAAGGTTAGGATAACATAGACAACCAAATATTCGAAGATGATCATAAGAGGGGACTCTATGATAGAGAATTTCAGTAGGGGTCATATTGTGAATGGTGCTAGTTGGGAGAATATTTAGAACGTATTCTAATATTTTAGCATCATTGACCCAGAAAGATGGAGGTAGTGAGCCATGCATCAAAAGAGTGCGAATCATATTGTTAATGGTGCGGATGATTCTTTCAGCTTTACCATTTTGTGAGGAGGTGTGGGAGCAGGAGAAGCGAAAAACCATGTCATTATTAGTACAAAAATGGTGAAATATAGAGTTGTTGAATTCACGACCATTATCGCACTGAAAATATTTTATACCTTTTTCAAATTGTGTTTGAATGAATGTTCGAAACTCAAGAAATTTGACAAACACTTCAATTTAAATTTGAAAGGATACAACCAAACAAAGTAAGAAAAGTCATCTAGTAGGATAAGATAGTATTTATGACCGAGAGAACTAGCAACAGGTGATGTCCATAAATCGGCATGTATAATATCAAAGGGTGCAAAAGTAACACTAGTGAATGACTTAAACGGAAGACGAGTATGTTTGCCTAAAGAACAAGAAACACAATTTTGGGCAAACTTTTCATTACAAGTAATGAAATTATTGTCTCTAAGAAAATTAAAAATTGAGGCTGCTGGATGACCAAGCCTATTATGCCATGTAGAAGAAGAAATGACCGCTAGAGAGACGGGAGAGCTAGATCTGGCAGCGGAGGTGAGAGTGAATGGATAGATATCCCCCGTGCTATTGTATCTCATAAGAGGTGTCCCCGTATGAAGATCCTTCACAGTGAAACCATAAAGGTCAAAATCAACGGAGACAGAGTTATTACGAGTGAATTTGCGGATAGAGATTAGATTCTTAATCATATGTGGGGCATATAGGGTATTTTGAAGGGGGAATGGATGAGGAGGTGGTGTGTAGGATGTACCATAACCCTTTACTGGAATGCGGTGGCCACTACCAACTGTCATAAATTGAGGATGCTTTAAACCAAACAGTTTGGAAATATTACCTGCAGAGTGGGTGAGGTGAGAAGTGGCTCCGGAGTCCATGTACCAGTTGTTGTCATGCTGTTTCATGTTGAGACAACTGAAGGCGACCACTCGATGGGTGTCATCTTTGGGCCGCTTTAGTCTTTGGAAGCTGGCGCGCGGCCATTGTATCTGAGTCTTGTTGGGCGTCTCGTGAAGGCCCGAATCAATGGGCCATGTTGTTCTTCTGTTGATTCTTTGTCGCGACCTACCACGGCCTCCTATGCCGCGACCGCACGCTGTGTCCTGCTGCGGTTGAGAGTTTTACGGTGTTGGATCTTGAGGCGTGTTTGACGTGCGCGCTTTTGAGTATGCTCATCCTGCTTAGCACGACGAGTCTCTTCGAGCAACAACTGCGAACGAGCTTTGATAAAACTGGGAAGCGGATCTGCCTGTTGAATTATGGCGGCTAATGTATCATAGTCTCCTTTGGGAAGGCCTGTAATAAATTGCAACACCATCTTAGTGTCCGAGACAGGCGTGTCGACGTTGGAGAGTTGATCCACCAGTAGTTTCAACTGTCTGCAATATTCAGTCATGTTGGAGAAATTTTCAAGGCTTGTATTGTTAAATTGTTCCTCCAAATACACCGCATTGTTATCTTGAAAGATTTCCTCCATGCGGTTCCATAAATCACGGGTTGTGGCACCAGATTTCATGATAGTAATAAGAAGATCCTGAGAAATACTATAATAAATCCACTGTTTGACGCCGGCGTCTAGACGACGCCAAGTAGACTCATCAACCTCCAGAGGGCGCATAATAGTGTCGTCGATGTGGTCAAACACGTTATAGAGACATGCATAATTACGGAACAGCTCAACCCAAGGAGAATACTGATTGTTTTCTTGATAAAGAAGAATGAGAATATAATTCTTGATATTGATAAGAGTGAGGGCGGGATGAAAAGAGGATGACGATGTGGTGGTGAAATTTGTGGAGGTAGATGCGTCAGAATCAGAAGCGTAATCCTGAGTATCCGTTTAGAAAAGAGAGAAAAGAAAAAGAAAAACCAAGACTTTTGGGAGGAGAGGGGGGAGGAACCGCAGCGGAACTGCCCGAGGGGGGCTGGTCGGCGGCGGCGGCTCACACAAAGAAAAATTCTAGGGTTTTGTGTTAGGCTCTTGATACCATGTAAGATGATATTAATCTCCCTTGGGGAGTCTTTCATTAATATCAAAATATATATAGAATATAATGTTTATCCCTTATACAATAGGAATCCTAAACCTATACAAAAGAGAAATCCTAGTCTTACCATAATTATATTTACACAATATATGGAAATATTCTAATTATGGGTAGGGATACAATTGTTTCTATAATATACATGTTTACACCAACATTACTGTTTCAACAAATTACAGTAATTCTATTAGAGGCCAACTGTGATAGTTGCTTGGGCGTGCAGGCACATCCAGAAGGAGCTATTAATGTCCAGATATACAGGCTAATAAAGGAGTGGACAGCATGGGACATTGCTAGGAGAGCTGCATTTGCCTTTTTTGGCATATTTTCTGGAACCGAAGAAAACCCCGAATTCTTACAAAGTAATAATTCGTTAAGAATACTCTTCCATATATTTCTTTTCTATCTGAATTGATTCATAACATCAGTTGAAAGTAATAACATATGCATATTATATTTCCTTTTACCAAAGAACTAACAATTTGATAAACTCAAGCAGTTGTGGAATCTAAAATAAAGAAGGACGCAAAGATAATAGTGGCTTGCTCATCCGGTGGTACAATGAAGCCAACCCAAAATCTTCCAGAGGGCCAACAGTCGAGGTTCTTCATACTGCTCTAGTCTTGTTTTTATTTATACTTCTCCTTTTTCCTATTTTAACATCTTCATTAGTAGTACTATTTAATTCACAAACCATGATAATACCACATTAAAGGTGGATGGGGAAAGTTAATATTTGAGCCGGACAGTAAGTATAATACAGAAGCAGAACACATAATATTACAGATCCGTCAACAGTTTTGGCCACCAGAATTGATATCTCTAGATCTTTTAAATAGTATGAATGTACATTTGCAATTAGTTCAAAGGATCACAAATAAAATTAAGATTTGGCAAGTATGTATTGGGAGGGAGGGCTCTATAACTGGTCTTGAATTCTTTGTATAACTCTAGAGGAAATAAACACTTCTTAAACTTCATTCACCTTTTGCAGGTCACTTATTGCTGCATACTTGCTAGTTCTGAATGGTTATAATAACGTATTTCATTTGGAGGGAGGACTCTATAACTGGTTCAAAGAGGAACTACCAACAGTTTCTCAAGCATGAAGTTTAAGTCAGCTTAAACCACCGAAACTCGGATAAGAATTAATGCTGTACCATTTTGCTTTTGTACAGAGAAGGCGTTAGAAATCAAACCCTCCATTTGCTGAGATTCATATTGTACATTATTAAGTTTTGAGAGTTTAATGCATTTTGCATTGATGTGTGCACTACCATTTTTAACATACATCTGAACTGTCTCTATTAGCAGCAAATGTAATGACAAAGAGGTCTAGAAGACTTTGGTAGAAAACTATATCTGTTGGAAAACCAACAATGTCTACTAAAAATGAGTTTTTAACGAAAACTTCCCTTACGTTTAGCCGAAAACTTAAATACTTCCTCAAATTAAAGTTAATGAATAACATGCTCAACACTTGAAAAGACTTGACAGCTTCATCCAATCCTAACTGATCAAAGACGAAACACCTTAACAACGTGCAAATGATCTTTCCAATACTAATTCTCTTTATTTCGATCTCCATAACAGAGATACATGCGTCCTCTCGCCGTCGCATATACTTACATGTATTAATAAAGTAAAAAGCATTCCTACTTCTACGAAGTACAGAAGAGTAATTTCTAAGAAAATAAGTGGAAGAAACTACCTAACACGGATATGCTTATTCCAATTAGATTCAAGGGTGTTCTGTTTTAACAGCTATGGTTTGCTTCTATTAAGGCATGTCACAAGTTAAAACTTTGGTAAATGAAGAAGTAAGTACACAGGTTTTAGCAGTCTCTTGTCGTCGTGAAGCATCAAAGAAAGTTGTTGTCGTTGACTCAGTGTACAACACGGAGTAGCCAGTAAGGTTAGATGATGCGTTTGTCACGATAGTACTTTTGCTCTTGGAAATGAGTCCTTAAACTCCTCCACCTATTCTCGTGTGATGGCATTCTATGATTGTGAAATTAAGAAATGAATAGGTGCAACAATCACGTTTAATTTCTTTTGACAAATTTAGATTGTGGAGCCATGCATTAAAGTTGGATGGTGAGTTAATTGCAATGGTACGTTGAGTCGAAAAAGCCATACTGATGCGTAGAGTCGTACCTACATGTTGGACTGCGGCTAGATCTAACATTGAAAGTGTTAGAGAATGGGCCTCCACGGACGTCCAGCCCATTCCTTTTCCAGATTTGTTAAATATTTTTCATATTGTATATTTGGTATATTGTAGACTTAATCTTGTACCTAACTTAGTATTGTAATATTACCATAAGTGTAGATTTAATCTCCTTATAGAATAGGGATTTAGATGTAAAATATGAATATGATTCTCCTATTGTAACTTGTATATATATGTCTTTCAACAATAAGAATAATCAAGGGAATAATTCTTTCATGGTATCAAGAGTCTAGGTTCTCTTTACCTTGCTTCCGCTCCTCTCTAAACCTCTCGAATTTTGTCCAAAATTTGAGATTTTTTGTTCTTCTGTTTCAACAAAAAAAAACCGAGTCCTTTCTCTTCCAAAATCCTCCCTCACAAATTCCCTTCTTCGAATCTTTGTGTTTTATTCATCAAGACTGATAAGAACACTTTTCATCATGCCCTCACCGTTTCTAACATCAAAAGCGTTCTTCCTATCGTTCTTGACCTAGAGAACGTCCAATATGTGACGTAGGCAGAATTATTCAAGATTTATGCTATGACACATAAAGTTCTTCACCACATCATCCTTCCCACTACTTCTACGGGGTGATGCGGCGGCGTCTACGTCTACAACGGTTGTGCCCACCAAAGCAGCAGATCCAAACTTATGGGTCATGCTTGATGCCAAGATTCTCCAGTGGATTTATGCCACTATCTTCTTGGATCTTTTACAGACGATTATGGAACCCAACTCCATAACTATGGCGGCGTGGAATCGATTGCGTGACATCTTCCAAGATAACAGTCATTCTCGCATTGTTATCCTTGAGCAGGAATTTTCTCAAGTTGCTATGACGAATTTTCCAAACGTTTCTTCTTATTGCAAACGCCTCAAGAACTTGGCAGACCAACTTCGCAACGTGGGTTCTCCTGTTTCTAATAGTCGTCTAGTTCTTCAGATGGTTGTTGGTCTTTCCGAGGCCTATACAGGGGTTGCTTCGGTTATTCGTCAAAGTAACCCCCTGCTGGAGTTCTATCAATCCCGCTCCAAGCTCACTTTGAAAGAATCGGGTTTGGCTAAAAGGTCATTGATCGGAGCAAGTCCCGCGGTCATGATGACTGCTTCCAATTTCCCCCCTTCTAATCCAGCCAATGTGACCCAAAATCACAATAACGGGGGTGGTAAGAAGGGCCAAAATCGGAAGAATAATGGCAAGAATCGTGGCGGCAACAACGGAGGCAACCGTTAGCGGCGAGCGCCTGAGCCAGCGAGGCCCCGGGGCGGTGGCGGTGGGTTCCAGGTCGCGGCTCAAGAAGATGCCCCATATCTGGCGGTCGGCCGCGCCCTTCTCCTTCGAGATCCGGTTTTCAAACCGAACATGGCGCACTCGCATTCCGGTATTCTTGGGCCTCGCCCTCCTCAGGCCCATCACGCAATGGGACCCACGCAGACCGACATTGAAGCCGCAATGCACATACTTGGATTTACTCAACTGGACCCTAATCGGTACATGGACACCGGCGCCACTACCCACATGACATCCGATCAAAGTACTCTCTCGTCTTATTCCAATTTGAGCACTAATCGTGGTATAACTGTTGGTAATGGCAATTATGTTCCAATTAAGGGTTATGGTCATAAAACTTTATCCCCTCCTCATCCACCACTTGTCCTGAAATATACCATTCATGCCCCAAAATTAATTAAAAATCTGGTGTCTGTCCGTAAATTCACCATTGATAATTGAGTTTCTATTAATTTTGATCCATTTGGGTTTTCTGTGAAGGATTTAAGACGGAGAATCCTCTCATGAGGTGTGACAGTAGGGGGGATCTTTATCCAATCACACCGAGTCTCAACATCTCGCGTCAAGTTATGTCATCCATATTTGCATCTCTTGCTCCTTCCTTGTGGCATGCTCGTCTAGGTCATCCGGGGTCGTCTATTTTATCTTCTTTAGAGAGACGTAAGTTTATTTCATGTAAGAGTACGCGTAATACTCCACTTTGTCAATCCTTTGCTTTGGGAAAAATTATTAATTTACCATTTGTAGCTTAGAATTCTAATACTTCAATGTCATTCGACATTATTCATAGTGATTTATGGACATCTCCGGCTCTCAGTTCTATGGGTCATCGATATTATGTTTTATTCTTGGATTATTACTCTAAATTTTTATGAACGTTTTCAATTGTAAAAAAATAACAAGTTTTTTCTGTCTTCGTAAAATTTAGAGCTTTTATAAGAACGCAATTCGAACGGAAAATAAAAAAATATTCAATGACAAAGAATATGATAATGGGGAATTTAGAGAGTTTTGTGCTCAAAATGGGATAAATTTTCATTTTTCTTGTCCTCATACGTCTTCACAAAATGGGAAAGCTGAGCGAAAAATTTGTACCATTAATAACATTGTCCGCACTTGATTGGTTCATTCTTCTGTTCCTCCATTGTTTTGGCATCATGCGCTACAAATGGCTACCCATCTACTAAATATTCTTCTCTCTAAAGGTTTGACATATTCATCACCTCTCCGAGTATTATACAATAAGACTTCTTCGTATTCTCATATTAGGGTCTTCAGATGCTTATGTTATCCACTGTTTCCATTCACTGCAATCAACAAACTTCAGGCACGTTCTACTCCTTGTGTGTTTTTGGGTTTTCCGTCAAATTACTGTGGTTATAAATGCTTTGATTTGTCCTCTAAACGAATCATCATTAGTCGTCATGTTCTCTTTGATGAATCCCAATTTCCTTTTTCTAAAGTAGAAATACTCGTACCTAGTTCATATGTTTTTTTGGATGATGATATCTCCCCATATATTCAACATCATTTTTGGATTTTTCACAAAATACGTCGTCAGCGCCGCGGCCCTTAGGGGAGGCTCCGCGGCGCCTGCCATCCAGTGAATACATAGATTTAAACCCGTCATTAGCACCGCGGTGCCAAACTTCAGAGAACTCTGCAGTTCTTCCAGTGTCGCGGCCCTGGCTTCGTGCGCTGCGGCGCCTCCGATGGAAATTTCCGACACTTCACAAACTTCCCTAAATTCACCCACTCCAGTACAGAGTCAAGGTCCAATCACTCGCAGTCAATGAGGTATTTTCAAACCAAAAAGATATTTTAATTTAAATTCTAATGTTCTTAAATCACCTTTACCCCGTAATCATGTGTCTGCCTTAAATGCCCCTAATTGGAAAATTATCATGACCGAGGAATATAATGCTCTTATTGATAATAAGACGTGGGAATTGGTACCCCGTCCATCTGGTGTTAATATTATTCGGTCTATGTGGATTTTTGTTCATAAGAAAAATTCTGATGGTTCTTTTGCGAGACATAAGGCTAGACTTGTAGGTGATGGTAAGACTCAGCAGGTTGGTGTGGATTGTGGTGAGACATTTAGCCTAGTGGTCAAGCCGGCTACTATTCGCACTGTGCTCAGTTTGATTCTTTCTAAATCATGGCCCATTCATCAACTAAATGTGAAGAATGTTTTTCTACATGGTAATCTTCAAGAGACAGTGTATATGCATCAACCATTAGGGTTTAGGGATACTAGATATCCTAATCATGTCTGTCTATTGAAGAAGTCCTTGTATGGGCTTAAGCAGTCTCCACGGGCTTGGTATAAGAGGTTTGCTGACTATATTTCGACTATGGGTTTTTCTCACAACAGGTCTGATAATTCATTATTCATATATCGTCGGTGTTCTTTCATGGCTTATATATTGTTATATGTGGATAATATTATCTTGACTACCTCTTTTGATATTTTGTGTAAGTCTATTATGACAATGCGCAGTTCTGAGTTTGTCATGAAGGACTTGGGCCCATTGAGTTACTTTTTGGGGATTGTTGTAACTCATCATGCAGGTGGATTTTTCTTATCACAGAGGAAGTATGCAGCAGAGATCATTGATAGGGCTGAGATGTCATCCTGTAAGTCCACTTCTACTCCAGTTGATACTAAACCCAAGTCAGCGCCAGAATCGCTCTCCTATGAGATCCGACCCGCTTATCGTAGTCTTGCAGCGCCTTCGATTCGATGTTCACGCGACCTGATATTATATATGACGTACAACAGGTGTGTTTGTTTATGCATGATCCCAGAGTTGAACATATGAATGCGCTCAAACGCATTCTTAGGTACATTCAGGGAACCCTTGAGTATGGTTTTCATTTGTATCCTTCGTCGACGTCTACATTAGTCTCCTATACAGATGCTGATTGAGGTGGTTGTCCTAACACCAGACGGTCTACGTCTGGATATTGCATGTTTCTAGGTAATAACTTGGTCTCATGGTCTGCCAAGCGTCAATCCACGCTTTCACGTTCAAGTGCAGTGGCCGAGTATCGAAGGGTAGCCAATGTGGTTTCTGAGTCATGTTGGTTACGAAATCTACTTTTAGAGCTTCATTGTCCTATTGAGCTACCTTAGTGTATTGTGATAATATAAGTGTCATCTACCTTTCTGGTAATCCAGTTCAGCACCAGCGCACTAAACACATAGAGATGAATATTCACTTTGTTCGAAAGAAGGTAGCTAAAGGACAAGTACGCGTCTGTCATGTCCCTTCCAGATATCAGATTGCAGACATCTTTACAAAGGGTCTTCCCTCGGTCCTTTTTGAAGATTTTAGAGACAGTCTAAGCATACGAAGACCGCCCGCTATGACTGCGGGGGTGTGTTAGATAATGGGCCTCCACGGACGTCCAACCCATTCCTTTTCCAGATTTGTTAAATATTTTATATAGTGTAGACTTAGTCTTGTACCTAACTTAGTATTGTAATATTATCATAAGTGTAGATTTAGTCTCCTTATAGAATAGGAATTTAGATGTAAAGTAGGAATAATATTCTCCTATTGTAACTTGTATATATATGTCTTTCATCGTGATGAGAATGCAGTGGATGCAATTCATTAGTGTAGTGTCACTTAGTCTTAATTCATTACTTTGGTTAGCTACTAATTAGTTTAGTTAGTTATATCCTTTTTCATTATTCTCTTTTTGCACCTTAGAGTTTCTCATTATATACATTGGTCCTTAAGTCTCACACTATATATAAGTGAGTGTATTCTTCTAAGAAAAATAAGAGAAAATCTTGCACAACTTCCTCTTCTATTCTTCATCTAGAATCTGCACAAATATGAATGACGATTGTGCACCCATCATAATTGATTGTACTAGCCAGTGGATACCTGACTTGTATGACCCTGGAATTTGATGTGCTATAAACATAATCCTTCATCCATATGGGGGGTTGTCTCTCTAACTGGTCTACTGGGAACAACATCCAGATTAGGTTCTGCTTCCAGCACCACCTCTCCAGTTGGACCATCCACATGAGGATCAGATCTTTCTGCTTCAACTTGGCTTCTGCAATCTGAGATAACTTGCTCTCCTGGTACACATGTATCTCTAAATCATATCATAGTTTTTGGCTAATATTTCAGCAACTCTTGAACCAGCTACTTATGCAGAAACAATCAAAGATTCAAGGTGGATAGAGGTAATGCAGGCTGAGATCCAAGCCTTGGAGACTAATCAAACATGACAACTTGTGGATTTACCTCCTGGAAAGAAGGCCACTGGGTGTAAATGAGTTTACAAAATTAAATACAAGGCTTCAGGTGAGATTGAGAGGTTTAAGACAAGGCTAGTAGCTAAGGGCTACAATCAAAGAGAATGGATTGATTACCAAGATACATTCTCTCCAGTGGCCAAGATGGTTATTGTTCGATCAATCATCTCCATTGCTGCCTCTAAGGGGTGGATTATTCATCAAATGGATGTCTTTAATGCCTTCCTACAAGGAGATCTTGATGAAGAAGTATATATGCAGTTGCCTCAGGGACTTAACCACGGTAAATTGAAGGTTTGCAGATTGCTTAAGTCATTATATGGACTTAAGCAAGCGTCACGGCAATGGAATATCAAGTTGACAACATCCTTGCTTGAATCTGGTTTTGTCCAGAGTCATTATGATTACCCTCTTCTCACAAAGAGAAATGGGAGTCACATAGTGATAGTATTGGTTTATGTTGATGATCTCTTGATCACAGGGAATGACAAGACCTTATCGATTCAACTAAATACATACTTCAGCAGCATTTCAAAATTAAGGATCTTGGTGAATTGAGGTACTTTTTGGGCTTTAATTTGGTAGAAACAATGATGGAATTGTGATGCACCAACGGAAGTATACTTTGAAATTGTTAGCTGACTTAAAGCTCACAGAAGCCAGACCTTCTGGTTCCCCTATGGAGCTTAATGTTCAACTTACATCCATTGTTTATGATCAGTGTCTGCGAGATATGGATGCAGCAGCTGGCAGAACTGGTTCTACTGCCTGTGATCCTTTATTGGATGACCCTTTTCAATATCAAAGGCTCATTGGTCGACTTTTATATTTGACGAATACTAGACCCGACATCGCCTTTGTTGTGCAGTGTCTTAGTAAATCCATGCAAGCTACGAAGGCCTCTCATATGGTTGCTGCTGCTAGAGTGGTTAAGTATCTGAAGGTGTCTCCGTGGATCGAATTTTATGCCCAGGTGAGTGCTCGGTTTGTTTCGCCATCGTGATGCTGACGATCGTGTCTTAACACAAGGAGATCTGTCACTGGATATGTGGTATTTTTTTGTCCTGCTCTAATTTCCTGGAAGTCGAAGAAGCAACCCACAATTTCTCGAAGCTCAGTAGAGGCGGAGTACCGGAGCTTGGCATCAGTGGTAGCTGAAATCATTTGGCTTACTGGTCTATTTTCTGAGCTTGGGATTCGTTTTTCTTTGCCTGTTCCAGTGTTTTGCGACAGCAAATCCGCAATGCAGATTGCTTCCAATCCAGTCTTTCATGAGCGCACCAAACATATAGACATCGACTGTCACTTCATTCGAGAGAAAGTGCAACAGGGACTGGTGTCTCCTCTTTACCTTGCCACGACTGAGCAGCCTGTTGATTTGCTCACGAAGAGCCTTACGCAGAAGCAACACTTTTATCTCATATCCAAGCTAGGCCTGAAAAGTATTTTTTTTTGGACCTAGCTTGCGGGGGTGATGAGAATGCAGTGGATGCAATTCATTAGTGTAGTGTCACTTAGTCTTAATTCATTACTTTTGTTAGCTACTAATTAGTATAGTTAGTTATATCCTTTTTCATTATTCTCCTTTTGCACCTTAGCGTTTTTTATTATACACATTGGTCCTTAAGTCTCACACTATATATAAGTGAGACACACTTTGTATTCTTCTAAGAAAAATAAGAGAAAAGCTTGCACAACTTCCTCATCTCTTCTTCATCTAGAATCTGCACAAATATGAATGGTGATTGTGAAGATTGTAACACAAATCAAGGGATTAATTTTTTCAGAATTTATGTTTGTCGTTGGGCGAGGAGCAAGTTAATTTAGGTGGTGTTTGGCCAAGCTTCTAGAAGTGTTGGCCAAACACCCTCTTTTCAGAAGTAGAAACACTTTTTTCAGAAGCCAAAAAGTGTTTCTAGATGGGAAGAGAAGCAGAAACACCAATTTGGTGCTTCTGGAGAAACCCTTTTTGCTCATTCATTGATTTTTTTTGGATCCATTTACCATTTTCTTTTCACAAAATTCATTTTAATCTCATATAATATCCCCATATAAAATAGAAATTTAGGTATATGATAGGGTGGGGGTAGGGGGTTAGGGCGGGGGTAAGAAAAAAATCATTTTTTTTATAAAAGTAACAAAAAATATGAAATAGAAATTTGAGTATGGGTAGGGCAATGGGGTGGGGTGAGGGTAAGAAAAAAATTCATATTTTTTTTATAAAAGTAACAAAACTATGAAATAGAAATTTGAGGATGAGTAGGGCAATAGGGTGTGGTGGGGGGTGGGGAGGGCGGGGGTAAGAACAAAATTCATATTTTTTTTTTTTTTTTATAAAAGTAACAACAAATATGAAATAGAAATTTGAGGATGGGAAGTGGTGTAGGGTGGGAGGTAAGAAAAAAATTCATATTTTTTAATATTTTTTTTTATAAAAGTAACAAAAAATATGAAATAGAAATTTGAGGATGGGGTAGTCTGATGGGGTGGGGTATGGCGAGGGTAAGACATTTTTTCAATCATTTTTATAAAAGTAACAAAAATATGAAATAGAAATTTGAGGATGAGGTAGGGCAATGGGGGTGGGGGTAGGGCGGGGGTAAGGGGAAGAAAAATTCATACTTTTATAAAAGTAAAAATATGACATAGAAATTTGAGGATGGGGTGGGGTAGGTGTGGGTAGGGCGGGGTAGGTTTGAACATATTTGAGTCTATCATATCATTGTCGTTACATTTCTTATGTACAATATAATATTATTTTTTGATTAAATGTTGTAATTAAATAATTTTAAATTTTATTATTAAATTGTAAAGATATACTAATTTTTAGAAACATATGATAGAAAAGAATATTTTAAATAGTTTTAAATCTATTAAAAAGAATATTCTAGTAAATTTGCATAAATGTTGATCAAACAAGAAACTGTCTCTGTTTCTCAGAAGCACTTCTATAATTATAGGTCAAACACTCTAACTGATTCTTCAGAAACTACTTCTGAAAAACAGAAACATCTTTCTAGAAGCTTGGCCAAACAGACCCTTACTCATCCAAGTTGATTGTATGACTAAGTTCTGGCATAGCACCACAAAACTTGTCAGGTTTGCTAATCAAGTCTTTGGATGAAATGATCCCCAGTTATATACTTTTAATTAATGGGTATTGATTCTTTCCAACTCTCTCTCGTAATCACTTACAATTTGAATGATATAAACGATCTTACACACGTTTTATGTATTTTATTTACTGATGTCTTATACTTTCTAATTTTACTTTTACTTGGGGTTGGGGGCCAATCCAACCCCCAACCCGGTATGCCCTTACCGATCCGGGCCGGTCCGGTTTGGCTACCGGGTCAATCGGTCCGGTTCCGGATCAACCCGAATCGGTAGACAGGTATAGTATGAACCTGCAAAATCAAATGTGAACAAACAAAAGTGAACGGACGGAGTATTAAATTTTATCAATAAAGGATGAATTAGCAAGACTTAAAACATTTGTAATGAGTCAACACCAAATCTTGCTCCTTCCGTCCACTTACCTATGCCTTATCGCAATTGACAATAAATAAAGGTTGCTTGCTGTTATATATACGTGACCTTAACAGCTTTCTAATAGTGAATTGGAAAAGAAAGATCCACGGAACACCCTATTTAAAAATTATATGCTATGGAATCTCGAGTTTATCCTCTTTCCTTTTCTTCACCTTTCATATTTTTTGCTCTTTGTTTTTTTGTGGTCAAAGTGATGGGCATGACATGATTAAACTTCGAAGGGGCTATTTTTTTTATATTCAGCTTTCTGGCTTATACCAGATTATTTCTGAAGATAGTAGTATCGGTCTCTCAACACTATTATCAATAATTTGCGGAATGTGCCTGAATGATCAGGATTTGAGAACAAAGCAACTGATATTATAGGTATTTCAGAAGAGAGCAAAATGCTCTTATCAGGATTCAAGGTGATCTCCCGCTAAATTTTAAATTCACCTCCTGTGTTATCCTGGCATGTCCGGGGGACTTCAAAGGGGCTACTTTAACGGAAAATGTCTAAAACCTTGTGAACACGTGAATGATAAAATCAACTATCCCAAGATGAATCAGAGTTGATGTTCCCTGTGAGTCATGATTTTGACTGCTCCTTCTGTTTATATCTAACTAAATGAATATAGTGAGTCAAATTTGTCGTACGTATTCATAAGAATGATTAAAGATGCTAACAAGTTAGCTTGTTCAACTTGTCAATGCTATATTATATTCTTAACGTGTGACCTTTTTTGTTTCACATTACTAAATGAAGGGTTCCAAAAGTCTATACATTGGACTCAGTAGGAAGAAAAATATTTTCCAAGTACTATTTGATTTTCTATATGCATATTAGAGCTAGCAATAGTTTGAAGTGATGTAAAAAAACGTAATTAACATTATTATTGAAGAATTAATTTAATGCTTCAAAAAGGTGATTAAAGTTCATTTGCTTAGTGAAAAGGAGACAATATGAGACAGAACCATCAGTAGTAAGTGAAAGAAATAATCCCTTAATTATTCTTATTGATGAAATATATATATATAAAAGTTACAATAAAAGAATCTTATTCTTACTTTACATCTAAATTTTTATTTTAAAAGGAGACTAAATCTACATTTATAGTAATATTACTATACTAATCTAGGTACAAGACTAAGTCTACAATATATCAAATATACAATAGGAAAAATATTAACAAATATGGGAAAGGGCCACTGTGGCCGTGAGGCCCATTCTCTAACACACCCCCGCAGTCATAGCGGACGGTATTCGTACGCTGAGATTGTCCCTAAAATCTTCAAAAAGGACCGAGGAAAGACTCTTTGTAAAGATGTCTGCAATCTGATATCTGGAAGGGACATGACAGACGCGTACTTGTCCTTTAGCTACCTTCTCTCGAACAAAGTGAATATCCATCTCTATGTGTTTAGTACGCTGGTGCTGAACTGGATTACCAGAAAGGTAGATGACACTTATATTATCACAATATACCAAGGTCGCCTTCTCAATAGGATAATGGAGCTCTAAAAGTAGATTTCGTAACCAATATGACTCAGAAACCACATTGGCTATCCCTCGATACTCGATCTCTGCACTTGAACGTGAAAGCGTGGATTGACGTTTGGCAGACCATGAGACCAAGTTATTACCTAAAAATATGCAATAGCGGACGTAGCGATGCGTCGTGTCGTGACAACCACCCCAATCAAGATTCAGATAGAGACAAGTGTAGACGCCGACGGCGATACAAATGCAAACCCTACTCGTGTTCCTCGATCAGCCTAAGAATGCGCTTGAGCGCATTCATATGTTCAACTCTAGGATCATGCATAAACAAACACATATGTTGTACAACATATGAAATATCAGGTCGCGTGAACGCCGAATCGGGCGGCGCTGCAAGACTACGATCATGGCCTGGATCCTCATAGGGAGAGCCAGCTGTAGCACCCAACTTCGGTTTAGTATCAACTATCAACTGGAGTAGAAGTGGACTTACAGGATGACATCCCAGCCCTCTCAATGATCTCTGCTGCATACTTCCTCTGTGATAAGAACAATCCACATGCATGACGAGTTACAACAATCCACCTGCATGACGAGTAACAACAATCCCCAAAAAGTAACTCAATGGGACCAAGTCCTTCATGGCAAACTCAGAACTAAGCATTGTCATAATGGACTTTCGCAAAGCATCAGAAGAGACAGTCAAGATAATATCATCAACATATAATAGAATATAAGCCATGGAAGATCTTTGACGGTATATGAATAATGAGTTATCAGACCTGCTGTGAGAGAAACCCAGAGTCAAAACATAGTCAACAAATCTCTTATACCATGCACGTGGAGATTGCTTAAGCTTATACAAGGACTTCCTCAATAAACAGATATGATTAGGATATCTAGTATCCATAAACCCCAAGGGCTGATGCATATACACTGTCTCATGAAGATCACCATGTAGAAAAGCATTCTTCACATCTAGCTGATGAATGAGCCATGATTTCGAAAGAGCCAAGCTGAGCACAGTACGAATAGTCGTCGGCTTAACCACCAGACTAAAAGTCTCACCACAATCTATACCAACCAGCTGAGTCTTACCATCACCTACAAGACGAGTCTTATGTCTTGCAAACGAACCATCATAATTCTCTTTATGATAAAAAATCTACATAGACCGAATAATATTAACACCAGATGGACGGGGCACCAACTCCCACATCTTATTATCAATAAGAGCATTATATTCATCGGTCATAGCAATTTTCCAATTAGGGTCATTTATGGCAGACACATGATTACGGGGTAAGGGTGATTTAAGAACATTAGAATTCAAATTAAAATGTCTTTTTGGTTTAAAAATACTCCGTTGACTGCGAGTGATTGGACCATGACTCTGGGTTGGATTGGGTGAATTTTGGAAATTTTGAGAATTTTCGGAATTGTCCGTCGAAGGCGCCGCGACGCCGTGGTCTAGGGTCGTGGCGCCGGATGAACTGCAGACCTCTCTGAAGTTTTGGCGTCGCGGCGCTGACGACGTATTTTTCGAAAATTTTGAAAAATGACGAAGAACTTAGAGGAAGATAGCATCATCCAAAAAATCATAAGAACTAGGCACGAGTTTTTCTACTTTAGAAAATGGAAATTGGGACTCATCAAATAGAACAGGACGACTAATGATGATTCGTTTAGAGGATAAATCAAAGCATTTATAACCACGATGATTTGATGGATAACCCAAAAACACACACGGGGTAGAACATGCTTGAAGTTTGTTGATTATGGTGGATGGAAACAATGGATAACATAAGCATCCAAAGACCCTAAGATGAGAATACGTAGGAGTCCTATTGTATAAAACCTGAAGAAGGGAATAATATGTCAAACCTTTAGAGGAAAGAATATTAAGTAGATCGGTAGTCATTTGTAGCGCATGATGCCAAAACAATTCAGGGACAGAAGAATGAACCAATAAAGTGTGGATAATGTTATTAATGGTACAAATTTTTCGTTCAGCTTTCCCATTTTGTGAAGACGTATGAGGACAAGAAAAATGAAAATTTATCTCATTTTGAGCACAAAACTCCCTAAACTCCCCATTGTTATACTCTTTACCATTATCACATTGGATGTTCTTTATTTTCCGTTCGAATTAAGTTCTTATGAAAGCTCTAAATTTAACGAAGATGGAAAAAACTTTAGATTTTTTCGCAATTGGAAACGTCCATAAAAATTTAGAATAGTCATTCAAAAATAAAACATAATAACGATGACCCATAGAACTGAGAACTGAAGATGTCCATAAATCTCTATGAATAATATCAAATGGCATTGAAGTATGAGAATTCGAAGTTACAAACGGTAACTTAACAATTTTTCCTAAAGAACAAGATTGACAATTCAGAGTACTACACGTAACCTTACAAGAAATAAGCTTATTTTTATCTAAAGCAGACAAAATAGACGACCCGGATAACCTAGGCAAGCATGTCACAAGGAAGGAGCAAGAGCGGCAAAGGTGGATGGCAATGCTTGATGCGAGACACTGAGACCGGGTGTGATCGGATAAAGATCCCCTCTACTATCACACCTCATGAGAGAACTCCCCGTCTTGAAATCCTTCACAAAAAACCCAAAAGGATCAAAATCAATAGAAACCCAATTATCAGTAGTGAACTTATGGACAGACACCAAAATTTTAACCAATTTTGAGGCATGAAGGGTATTTTTCAAGACAAGTGATGGATGAGGAGAAGACAAAGTTTTATGACCATAATCCTAAATTGGAATTAAATTACTATTACCAATAATTATACCACGATTAGTGCTCAAATTGGAATAAGACGAGAGAGTACCTTGATCGGATGTCATGTGGATAGTGGCGTGGTGTCCATGTACCAATTCGGGTTTGGTGGAGTCATCCCAAGCGTGTGTATCGCTGCCTCAAGGTTAGTCTGTGTCCCATCGGTTGATGGTCCTGAGGGGGCGAGGCCCAAGTATGCCGGATCACGGGCGACCCATGTTCGGTGCGAAACTTGAGTCGACGAGAATCGGCGTGGAAGGACTGTGGTCGCTACTGAACTGCCTCGAGATAAGCGGCGTCGCGCGGCTGCGGTCTTGGAACCCATTGTGGGCCCCAGGCGTTGCTGCCGCCGGCGATTGCCGCCACGATTTTTGCCATTATTTTTCCTTTTTTACCACCCCCGTTGTTGCGATTTTGGTTAGAGTTGGTGGAACCGGAAGGAGAAAAATCGGACTCAGTCACCATGACGACAGGACTGGCCCCAATCGCCACTTTCTTAGCCAATTCAGCTTCTTCCAAAGTAAGCATAGAACGAGCTTGATAAAATCCTGGCAGGGGATTACTCTGACGAATAATCGAAGCAACACCGTTATAGGCCTCTTTTGAAACTATCTGAAGAACTAGACGACTATCAGAAACAGGAGAACCCACGTTGTGAAGTTGGTCTGCCAAGTCCTTGAGGCATTTGCAATAAGAAGAAATGTTTGGAAAAGTTGTCATAGCAACCTGTGAAAATTTCTGCTCAAGGATAACAATTTTAGAATGAATGTTATCTTGGAAGATGTCCCGCAATCGATCTCATGCCGCCATAGCTGTGAAGTTGGGTTCCATAATCGTCTGTAAAAGATCCAAGGAGATAGTGACATAAATCCACTGAAGAACTTTGACATCAAACATGACCCATAAGTCTGGATTTGCTGCTTTAGTGGGCACAACCGTTGTAGATGTAGACGTCATATCACCCTCATTTGGAGGAGCAGGGGGAATGATGTGGTGAAGAACTTTATGTGCCAAAACATGAATCTTAAACAATTTCTCCCATGTTTCATATTGGGCGTTCTCTAGATCAAGAACAATAGGAATAACGCTCTTGATGTTAGAGACTATGCGGGCCGGATGAAAAGTGTTTTTATCAGTCATGGTGAATAAAACACGAAGATTCGGAGAAGGGAATTCGTGAGAAAGAATTTTCTGGAGGAGAATGGCCGCGGCGCTGGAAAGATTCTGAGAGGGAGGGCCGCGGAGCTTGGTCAAGAAAACCGAGAAAAGAAAGAGAAATTTGAGGAGCGGAAGCAGGGTAAAGAGAACCTAGACTCTTGACACCATGAAAGAAATAATCTCTTGATTATTTTTATTGATGAAAGACATATATATACAAGTTACAATAGGAGAATCATATTCCTACTTTACATCTAAATTCCTATTCTATAAGGAGATTAAATCTACACTTATAATAATATTACCATACTAATTTAGGTATAAGACTAAGTTTACAATATACCAAATATACAATAAGAAAAATATTAATAAATTTGGGAAAGGGTCACTGTGGCCGTGAGGCCCATTCTCTAACAGTGAGTTTCTAAAACTTGAATCAAATAATAGGATAATAATGAATCCTTTTTATATCAACTCATGTGAATTTACTTTCATAATTGAAACACTTAAAGAAAGAGATGATTATCTAACAAAGGGTCCATTAGTTGTTGGAGTCCCAAAACTAAAATTCATGTCACACCTATTTGAACAAATACATTTTCATGCTAACTAGTAACTAGCTATCATGCCTAGAATTTTATTTTCCTGAGTCATCAAAATCTAAAGATTTCTTTCTACTACTCTTTATCCTTATAAGTCCATAAAACTTTCTAAGCTCGTTCACACTTTCCTTCCCAAATGTACCCGAATCACCCGATTCCACCATGGGTCGAACCGATTTAGATTTGATCAATCCTTGTGGATACATACCCGATTCGCCTGTTTCCTCCACTTCCTCCACTGGTCGAACCGATCTAGATTTTCTCAACCATAGTGGATGCTTAGGTGCTACATTGAACTCATTGCTACTCTGTATCGTTTTAATTTTATCGAATGTTGTTGGAGAAACGAGCTTACTGTTACTCTGATGAGTAGAAATCACCAATTTCAACGCCCTGCTCGGCGAACTCCGGTTCAAAATCATGATTTCACTGATCTCAGCGGGGCTCAAAACCGATCCGGTTTGAAAATTTTCCTCTACTTGTGGAAAAAGCTTGTGATCTTTCAATCCCAAATGACTACTAGCTAGACTTTTGAATGCATTAAAATCACATAAAGGAAAGTGTATGTGATGATCAATTCTTCCAGGCCTTAGAACCGTTGGATCAATCTGATCTTTGCTATTCATCGTGAATATCATAATTCTGTCATCTCCACAACACGAAAATATTCCATCCATAAAATTAAGAATTGCAGAAAAGCTTAGAGCCATTGATTTGTTACACAGGTAACTATCGAGATCTTCGATAACGATCAACGACTTACTCGTGGTCTGCAATAAAAGTACTTTCAAATCCGATTCATTGGATACTTTTGATAAATCAATGTTGTACACGTCATAGTTTAGGAAATTTGCCATTGCTGCAATGAATGTTGATTTTCCTGTGCCAGAAGGTCCGTATAGTAAATAATTCCGTTTCCAAATCCGGCCGATTCGAATATAATGCTGCTTTGATTTTAGAAACGTTTCTAAATCAGCTTTGATTTTGTTCTTCAGGTCCTGTTCCATCACGACAGTCTCAAATGTCGCTGGATGAGTAAACGGCACAGATATCCATCGTCTATTTCCATATAATTCATCATTAATGTTGACGAACAATCTCACTTCATTTCTCCTCTGCTCGATTTCTTCGAATTTCGCGTGAATGTGTTGAAGATAAGGACGAAGAATTCGACGTTTATCGTTCCTCCTTACCTTCAGAACAAATGAATTCTGACTTGTTTTTTCATCCTTCTCATTGATCCAAGCAACTCTGGCGCCAAGGAAATTATCAACGATGTTCTGACTGGAGTCAAGGACGAGGTTGATTTCATTGGATTTGTTTCCCGAGAAAAGGTTGGTGAAATCAGAATCTTCAACACAAGGTAAAGAATTCAGGTACGTGCTGATTTTTCGATAGAGTTGATTTTCCTGTATGTTGTGATTGAATTGAGGGACCTTGTAAAACTGGTACACATAACATTTATCTTGTAACAAACGCAACCATTTCTTGAAAATGTGAAGTATAGAGGTTTTCGATACAATTTTGAGAAGGCAACACAAAGGAATAATTGCTAAAAAATACATAAACATGATTACACAAAGTGGGATGAACTATAATGATGATGGAAAGGTAAAGTGATAACAAAAGTGTAAAGAATTTTAGTACTAGTAAAGTGCTGTTTGGTTTGAATAATGAAAAGTTTTGAGTCTTTTTATTAAATGGCTTAGGTGTTTGGTTTGAATTTAGGGAGACGGCTAAAACCCGGCATATGGTTTGCTAATATTTTTTACTATGTTTTAAAAAGAATTGGTCAAATAAGGAATATGAATTTTGTCTGTACGCTAGCGGGCACTAGCCGTACTTATCTGACCCATATAAATTCGTTTTTGGGGATCATTTAATAGTATTAAATATTATGAAAAGCTTAATATTTCATCCGTTCATTTTTACTTGTCATCTATTGACTTGACAGTTGACACAAAGTTTCAGCTGCCTCCCTCTCTCCGCCCTATAACTGGAAAAAAGGATGTATCGTACTCTCTCGACCAGGTCATCATAAGAAAATACTGAAAAATCTTTTCAAGATTTCGGCATAACAAAGCTTGCACTGACTTTTCGCACTTAGGCGGACAGCGTGCCATTGGTAATGATTCAACTGAGCCATAAATATAATGATAATTTTATTATATCACCTCTAATTTTCATCTACTGATTTAAATCAATCAAATATACTTTAAAAGTTGTGCAGCATTTTAATAATTTTTTGAAGTTTCCAACTCAATAATAAAGGTAAAATAGAAACAAAATGAAAAATGATCTCCTGATTTTCAAATTGTGCAGAAAAAAGAGAACTATTTTTAATATACAAAACAAGTAAAAATAGACAGAGGGAGTATTATATGTGTAATTTAACGGCTAATAGCACATTATTGCTCTATTTACTAGATAACTATATCGAGGTTGCTATGGAGAGTTTGTTGCTGTTATAGATCAACTGAATATGATGGTGTAAAAAATATTGGTGCAGTGAACATAAGCTCTTTTTTCCCCTCGTGTTTTCCTACTGGAAATTCTTTGTATACTAGTCTCAGCGAGGGACGTCTTTGGACCCGTGCGAGTGTCTTCTGCATGAAACTACCAAAGCGAAAATTTTAGGCCATTTTTATTAAGTAGTATTAGCTAGAATTTATTGTAAAGGCCCAGCATTTACAGGTTTTAGTCTAATTAAGGGTCCACTTTTACGAATTAGAACAGAACCCTTAAAATGTTTGAGACTGTCCTGACTAGTCTCAGCTGCTATATTCTTTTACTAGGACGATAAATGTATTTTCTTGTTGCTTTCCTAATAAGATGAGCAGAATTTTCGTTGTTTACTTATTTGGACCCAATTTTTCTTGTGTTAAATATTATACTTAAAATATCAGATGGACAAATTTGATTGTGACCAAGCTGTACGTAGCAGCATTTATTCTATTTCAGCAACTATACACGTGTTACTAGTTTTTAAGTTTATCACGTTTTTGTCTATATTAATTTTTTTTTGAAGAAACCGCATGCGCTATTCTTTCGAAATATGCAAGTAAGCGGATCGATGATAGCGCGCAAACCACGTCACCGATTAACTCTTGGCCCAAGCGTGTGTGCGAACAGCAAGAAGGTTTATGCGAGGATTGAGCTCGTGGCGCTGCGGTCGTATTTCTCTTCTTCTGCCGATTGACTACACTTGCGGGTTTTTCTATATTAATTCTGATTGATATTTTAACTTGCTGCTCATCCCTGTTGACTATAGTATATGACATAGTCGAGCAAACTTAAATGTTAATGCGTCTTGTTCCAATCATGGGTGCTTGTTTTTCTTTTGTCATAGAATACACGATATTGTTCTTTTCGGCCAAAAATAATGAAACTATTAAACACTATTTTAAATATGATATTTCAAGCATTTACCTATAAATTTTGCAATTTAATGTACTGTTTAGGTAGTTTAGAAACTCTCGTACTAGGGTTGGCTCCTCGCAGTTCTCCCTTTAACACCAACGGTAGATAGGAACCGAACTGTCTCACGATATTTTAAACCAACTCACGTACCACTTGAATCGGCGAACAACCGAACCTGCGAGGAAGGGTATTTCGAATCTCAATCACATAGCGTAGCACGGGACCGCTCCAAGCATAGCGAGTTAGGTATGGGCTTTCTTTCACTACCCAGAATCACCATTTGGCAGGGCTACGAGGACTTGGGTCTTTCTTGGGTGGGGCATCAAGTACAATATACAAAGTTTTAAAAATCTTTATAATCGAAGTTCATGTTGACCTTAAAAAAATTGGTTAGATTAACTATGAAAACGCTAGCTCTTACTAATACTCCTTATGGGAATTAAGGAGCATGTTAGTCACGAAGGGAAGAGAGGGGTGTCAATGCTGATGATGATTTGATACTTCTTCTTTTCTATTTTGCATATAACGCTCTATTTTTAAATATATTTAAACTTTTTTAATCCTTAAAAACTCTTGATTTTAAATTTCTCATTATATCTTTAATGACATTTCACTATGTTGACGTGTACCATTTGTTTTGTGTCTTGATTTTTTGATGTCTTATTTTTCATGCAATCTGTATTGATTACGTTTCTTTTGAGCCGATGGTCTATCGGAAAAAGTTTATCTATCCCGCAAAGGTAGAGGTAAGTCTGCGTACAATCCACTGCACTAGATACCAAGCCTAAATCAGGTGTATGCTATGGCTCTAGATTCTATCCTTTCATTCAGTAGGTTGATAAGTTGTTGTTGCTGGCTGGTGGTTACCTGCAGAAGTGGTGACATATCATGTGGAATCTTGTTGTTGTAATATGGATCATTTTCTTTTCCTTCAGCCTCATAGAACATATCTCCTCCCACTGCAAATGCCTTCTTCTCTTTAGGCTTTCAATTCTCCGGATAGCAAATAAGTCTATAGCTGTCACGACCCGAACCCGGGCCCGTGACTGGTGCCTTACCCCGGGCACCCTAGTGATACAACATCAGAGTAATCAGCGGAATATAAAACAATAACATGAAATAACATGAAGTATGAAATAATAATCTGAGACAAATTGCCTTTCGGCATGTATATATGAAAACTTAAATCGACGATTACATCCCACTTACAACTCGCCCACAGCGATTACTGCACCTTTAAGAGTGGCATGACAACAATGGCGGACAGGGCCCCGCCATACCGCGAATGTAAGCACTTTACTACGACGGGACTATACCATCGATAAGCCTCCGAGAAACGGAGCTTCCCAAACGCCGAATCGTGACCACGAGAGCTAGGATCAACGATCGCGTGTACCTCAACTGCGCAGATTTAACGCACCCGGGCGAGGTCGATAACAGTACCAAGTATGTGAATCAAAATATCAGTAAATGAAATCATAGCGATCTATATAAAGCAAAGAGACATGTATGATAACCAAACTACGATTCACAATAAATAGCGATCATGTAAGTCGTGGACTCACGCCTCAAAGTCATCACTCAAATATAACAATGGGTCTCACGCCCACAACATCAATCATGCGTGAAATACCTTCCTCATGCCGGCTTCTATGATATAAAAGCACCAAGGAATACACATGAACACCGTGTCCCACGTGTCATCATAAAACCGTGACGGGGTAAATGCGAAGGCATAGCCGACTACTAAAACCCACAAGACAAACAAGGTCATAAATTGTATCATGAGATCTGTCTGCATCACATGATCAAAGCCGCCACTCGCGCAGATCTAATGTGCGCGTCTAGCCACGAACTTCCCGACCCGCATAGCCACTCCAATGGCCCGCGTGAGGTATTCCTCGATCGAGGGTAGCTACTCCCGCAACGCCCCGGACTCGCGATCCGCGTGGCCACATAGACCGCATGACCATAAAGGCCGCACACTAACACGAACTCGTAGCTCGCATAGGTCACACAGACGCCGAGTCTACCCCGCGACGGAGGCACAACCCCTAATCATGTCAAGAGGTGAGTGATACAATACCAACATAACGGCTGATAGTTAAACAACATAAGCGCGATCGAGGGAAAACCCCTTTACACAAACATCACAAAATACTAACACACGTAGCATCCTAACATGTTTACTTATCAAACCAACAAGAAAGTATTACAAGGCTATCACAAACCAACACAATCAAGTTATTCGCACAAGATACTTTCTACTATCTGATTAACAAGATCGGGTTTTTATCCCCAAAGTACTTCATACATTAACTCTTTTAAAAGATCCGTTTCTTTCACAAAAGTCACACAATACCCGTAGTATAAAAATAGAGTGATTATCTTTTGAAGTAAAACAAAACACTTCTCTTTGTAAAATCAAGTAACAACATTCTTTTCCAAACGTTCAAGTTTGCCAAATTTTCAATTACTCAAGTTTCTCATTTTCGAAAGGTTTTGTAGTTCATAGTATTAATCACTTAATGAAATAATTCTCTTTGAAAGCAATTTGAGAAACATATGTCTGATACGTGAGTAGGTTATTCTTGTTTATAACAATCTTATTAAAGCAGCCATGATCTAGGAAATGTAATATCATTTTGTCTCATCTTAGCTTCTATGCAGATGGAGGCTTCTGGTTATTAATAATTCTTTATTAGTCAATACATTTCCCTTTATTAGCGCCAGCGTGGTTTGTTCGACATTCATTCGATTTCAAATCAAGAAACATCATTCCTTTTGAAAACCAAAATACTCATTACTCACGAATGAGGTTTCACACTTTTTAACAAAATTCACATTAATATAATTAAGTCAAGTCTCTTATCTTTTAAGATCAAGTCTCTTAACTTCTTAAATCAATAAATCATTCTTTTTATCTCTCTTAAGTCGTTATACCTAACTTCCCATAAAGCTAGTATAACTCTTAAGCTTTTAAAACCAAGTGTTACTCTTCTTTCAAAAAGGTTTCTTAATTCTTTTGAAATACTTGGATTCTTTTATTCGTGCTCAAGTCAAAAGACATTCGTAATTATTATTCAGCTTAAGTCAAAAGACATTGCGAAATTATTATTCGATTAACACACGACGTCTACCGTACTATATATATATTCTTTAAAATATCATGCTCAAGAGTATAGGAAGAATCACATACCTCGCGACGATTATCGACTATTAGCAAAACGCCCACGGTTATAACCCTATTTAGCCTTGTCCACCTTTCAAGTAGTACATGCTACTTGCGAACATTCAACCTATAAAGGTTACACAAGTTTATCAACGTCTAGACTACTCGAGAATAAATCTAGATACAAGTTTCTACGGAAAATTGGGCAAGACTTCCCTACCACAAACTTCACAAGTTCATCAAATACAAATCTATGTAAGTCTGATTCAATTCTCTTCTTATATACTTTCCTTGTATATACCTTATACTTAATTCTTATACTTGATAGTATATACTCAATTTACAAAAGTGAGACAAGATATTTACCTCGATAAGCCCAAAATTATCCGAGTATAAATGCCGATCTGAGCAACGTTTAGCTCCTACTCTGGGCGCTCCAACCCGCTCCAAACAACCCTTAGAAGTTCTACGCAACTTCTACTTAACACTTCAACCGACTATGAAGGTTTTTCTTAGGGTTTCGGTTTGAGACAAAAAGGACATAAGGTAGTATTTTCGGGCTCTACGTATAGAGGTAACTTTGGAATACTACAAGGTATAAGGTTAAGGTATTTGGGTATAGTAACAATACTTGGAGAGTATTTCTACCAAGAGGGGGGTATTTATACGAGACAACACCACAAGGGGTGTACCAACCCCACTGTGAGGGGGAAACTCTCGCCAAGGGAGGGCTCTGCGAGGGCCTCACAGGGGGAGTGGGGAGGGACTCTTGGACGAGACACTACACTAAGGGGGAGGAAGAGAGCTTTCAAGACTTAGGAGTTTTTAGGATGAATAAGTCTTCACAAGGGAGGGGTATTTATAGGGAAACCAATGGACAAGATCAAGCCATGTGGGGGGCAAGTGGAGGGCCAAGATCAAGCCAAGTGCACCCTAACCCTACTCCACAAAACAAGACACAAAACAAGGCACCAAACATGGCACAAAATAAGCCACAAAACAAGGCCCCAATCGTCCCACTTGAACGCCCACTTGAGGGTGACAAGTGTCGCCCTCTCGTTGGTCCAAAATATTTCGTCTCTCGGAAAAATTCGCAAAAATAATAAATGACATAGCCGGAATTTTCCCCTCGCAAGCTTAGTAAAACGTTTCATCGAAAAACGATTCTAATCGGGTGTTGTGCACAAAATATTTTCGGCCAAGTCTACTTTAAGTTCAAACTTTCTACGTACGTCCTCACGTACATACTCTGGAAATACGGGGTATAACAATAGCAATCATCCTGCACATGTCCTGTCTTTTGGCAATAATCACACTTCAACAGTTTGTAACAATCCTGTTTAAAATGTCCCTTTCCATGACAAAAATCACAGTGAGCATTTGGATTGTATGGCTTCTCTGTCTTTGAAGTCCACCAGCTCCCCTTCATGTCCCATTCTTTGTTGTGAACATTACAGCAGGTTCATTCGACCCTTGGAATACTCCATTGTTCCCTGCCACTATTCTTTGACTTTCCTCTTGATTCACCATAGTATACACTTGATTTAGGCTTGGTATCTTCTGCATCATGAGGATTTGACTCCTGGACTGGTTGTAGCTTTCAGTTAATCACATTAGGAATTGTAATACTCTCTGGTAGTGAAGATGATTAATGAACTCCTTCGATTTGGGGCAACATGAAGGTGGTGGCATTATTGAGTCGTACTCATTGTTAGCGATTTTGCTTATGCTTTACGCAAGTGTATGTATCGCTCAAGTAATATAGTCTTGGTAAACTGAATATCGTCCTCAGGGACTGGTTTTCAATTACCAAACATCTATCCTAAGTTATATATTTGACTATCGATATTTTGTTTTGGTTTTATCTATAAACTACTGAAGTAATTGCAGAAATTAACTAAAATACTTTATTTGAATCAGTTATGGTGGAAATAGGGCTTCCAATCTCCTCGACTATCCACTCGCTTTAATCCTTAATGCATCAATAAATGTTCTTCTTCTATTTTAAGATAGCACGTTAGCTAGACTGTTTTATATTCCGGTTAGGATATATAAACGCTCAAACCCCAATGCAGAAATCTTCTATATTTCTATGATAGATTTTACCACATAGGAGGATTAAGAACAATAACCTATGAAGCTACACAAGTAGCGGAGTACTTTCGTCCACGGTTTTAACATATGTCTATTCAACTACAGCATATTCAAATCTCCCCTCTCGGATCTTGATTCGAAATCATATATGTGATGATAACTAGTGATCAATTAATTCAAACAATCAAACAAAATATTGAATAAATCTTAACTATATGAAGAAGAAACCAAATACTGCATTAATTCATAAAAACGAGTTTCAAGCGATTCAAAAGAAGAACCCTAATTAAAAATTTAGCTCCTAGCCATAGACATGCTAAGAACCAAAATAATATCCAACATGAACTAAATTGAAATAAAGCAAAGAAAAGAAAATACTTTGAAACAATTCTCCAATCTTGTAGCCTCCAAGAAAACTATGTTGTGTTGTGAAGAAATGTTGAGTAACCCTTAAAAAAATCTACCCAAAGGGCTTTTTATATGCTCCAAAAATGTGTACCCTGGACCTCATTGCCCTTGGCCAATTCCCATTCGGATCTGGACAGTTTACCGCCGCGGCGCCTTAACTCCTGTAGCCTCTCAGATCTTTGGGCGCCACGGCCCTGCCTTCTTGTGCCGCGGCTCTGCTTCTGCTTTTGTTCGGATTGTCAACTTTCGTCAATATTGGCTCGGGAACCTCCTTTTCTGCCCACTTATTGCTCTTTTTCGCCACTTTACCTTTTTAGACCACTGTGACTCAAAAGAAAGAAAAATACCCTAATACGACACATATTTGAACAAAAATGGGCAAAATACTAACTAAAAATGACTCTAAAAGTGCATATAAAATATGCCTAACAAACACCCCAAACTTAACCTTTGTTCGCCCTCAAGTAAATATCAAAACAGAATCAAAAACACAACAGAAAATAAAAGACTCAAAGACTCTGATCAACTTGTTGCACATGTCCCCACTTTCCTCACCTGTCATCACAACACAAATAAAAATACCAAAAGTGAGACTGTTCAATTTAAAATATAACAAACTAAAACGAAAAATTTAAATAACATAATTAAAACCTTGGGTTGCCTCCCAAGTAGCGTTGTCTTTAACGTCTTTTAGCCGGACGCAATTAATCTTTACTAGTGTCTGGTGGATCCTTCTGCGAACAACTTGCAATCTGAATAGTTTAGCCGAATCTCCTTAAAAAAATTCCCTCCTTACTGTCCCATCCACAAATCCTATTTTATTCTTCCCTAGCAATGTCAGCTTCATCGCTCTACTCCATAACGTATAGTTATCCATCCCATTCAATGTCACACCCACAGATAATGACCCTGGTGCATCAGATGGAAAGAGGTATAGTGGATGATTATGATCTATATTGATTGTCATTGTCGTCATTTCACTTGACAGTTCCTCTCCAGTATTTTCCATTACGATTGTACAGATTCTAACTCAAATCAGTTAATTGATACATAATCTATCGATCGATTTTTTTTTTGCACTAATCAAGCATCCAATGCAATAGTAATTCAGATCTAGAGTTTTTCTCACTCAATTCTGCTATTCAACTGCAGATCTTCTATTATTGATATATAGATCCCTCGAATTTCTTAATGCATGTTGAATAAATCCCCTCGATCAACCTCATCATCCTTCAATTGCAGGTTCTACTACTCAGATATCGATCCTTCGATTGCATGTGAAATCTCCTTCGATTGTCACAAGAGATTTTACCAATACATCACCAAGATTTGATACCATGTTGAGATGCTAATATCGACAATTACATTGAGAATGAATGGATGAAGAGAAGAGAATTAGAAGAAGAAGATGTGGAAGAGAGGGAGATAGACAGAGAAGGAGAGAGAGACATGAGAAGTGGGAAAAGAAAGAATCGTATATTGGTTGAATGAGTATTACAATGCAATGTATGTATTATATATGTACATACATCTAGAACCTTTAGATGGTAATTAACTACCTCTAACTAATTCAACTAATTAAACAAACTAACCAACTCTTTAACAAACTAACAAACTCTTTAATCAACTAACAACTTGTAATCCCATGTGGTGTTCCCCATGGTACACATTCACAAGTTTCCATATTCTCAACAAACTTTACATTTTACGCTTAACGAGATGATCTATAACCACACAAATATCTTTGGCTTGTTTTAGATCACAAGATTCAAAAATCTTTCTTTATTTCTTAAATTCCGTGTCAAGTCAAAGACCTTCATATAAAATGAGACGGAGTGAGTAATAACTTAGACTGACTTTAATCTTTTTGTTAGGTTCAATGGTCTTTTTTCCTCTCGACACTACAAGAAGGATGACATTTGCCAATAATATTTTTTGTTGTCATATGTTGGATGTTGTTATTAAAAATATTTTTCGCAATAACAAAAGTTGTTGCACACCATTGCAATAATCTCCGATGCGAAAAGTTTTCGCAACAAGAATTTATTTTTTTGCCATTTACATTTTTAGCAACAATATATTAAATTTTTGTTGTCATTTATTTTTTTAGCAACAATATATTAAAATTTTGCTACCATTTACGTATTTTAGCAACAGCTTATATATTGTTGTCATATCTATATTTTCTTGTAGTGTGAGATATATCCGGGCATATATAGATACACTTATGGGAGTATTAACGAATATTCTTTAAATATTCACAGTATATTGTAATTATTATTGTTATGTATTTATTTGGAGAATATTTGCTAATAAGGAGGAAGAATAGTTATTCGTATCTATTTTTTGTATAAACAATACTCACTAAATTAATCTTTATATCATTGGAATGGTGAAGAGCCAAATAGTTTTGTGATTCCTCATGAGGGGGTGATTAGAGAAAGTTTTGAATTAGAGCTCTAGAGTAAGTTATACTGATTGATCACCCAAAAGGTGTCATGTTGTATGGAACTCTAATTTGGCAATCCAGAGACAGAACCCATGGCCATCTTGATCCACTTTCATTGTAGTATCAGAACTAATTGTAAAGGAGGTCATGTTGGTCTCTGACTCTATGGTGCTCCGCCCCAGCTGACAAGTTACATAATAAAGTGAGAATACATTATTATTTAATTATATTATTAAATAATAAGTCTATTGGCAGGAGCTGATGAAAGTATATGTAAGTCCTAGAGACAATCTGTATTAGGACAAAATGTACTTTATACACATTCATATTTATATTAATGATGATAATATTATGACATTTGCATTTGTTGAATTATTAGTTGATTGTTTATAATATTCTATAAATGCATCCCTAGAGTTTATGTGTTTATTAATGATGTGAGAATTAATGTTATAACGTAACTCTTAAATTACCTAGACTAATGATGATCGAGATTGAGATATCGATGATATGTGATACGTCGACATGTGGTTTGCATCATATTCTTAGGGGATGTAGTATGTCTCACTTACTACGAGTTATGACAACTCGTGATGGATACATGAATACTTGTTGAAGTATTGGTATACCCTGCTGATGCACTATTTGTTATATGTCTATAATGTCATCGGCATGTGAGAGATAGAAGTCCTTAGACTTGAGGTCAATATCACATTGTTTACGGAGTAATGTACTTTGATCATGTCCTAAGCTCAAATGCCTTATAGGTTGAGACGCGGCTTGTTTTGGGTGCATTGCGAAGTAGATTAAAGATGGTATGTGAGCCAAGATTAGGATTCATTCCTTGAATGTATATTCAAGTGAACACTCAGATACTCATATGGTATTAGGTTGACTAAGTCGTTGGCCAACGCATTGGACATGTCTTTGATATGGTCCTGTTGTCAACTAATATATATGAGTTATACTGATCAAGCCATTTGGATAAACACTTGACAAATCCTAAGTTTGATTGAGTGTGTTATGAATGAAAGGATTTTATCTTCTCACATAGAGGTTCAGTTCACATGTTTCGTGTAGCTAAACTTTACATATTGAGTTCGTCTTTCGGCGCAGTCTAGGAGTTCCGTGTAGACCCTAATGTAGTTAGTGTCAATATGTAAAGACCTGAAGGGTAAAACTAAGTCAATTATTCCATCGATTCAAGAATGTAATCAGATAGGATATAAATGTTCGGTTGATAATAGAGACATTAGAATAAAATATAAACGAAGCAAAAATTGGAGCAGGGCCACAGCGCCGTGGCGCCACTTACTCAGCGTCGCGGCGCCGATACGCGTCCAGTGGGTCCGAATGACCCACTCTGCTTTGGTTTCTGGGCCTGGCCCACGAGGGAAACCCTAGCTGATTTTTCAGCTATATATACATGGCTTTGTCTCATATTTTCTACACCATCTTTCATAAGATTATACTCTACTGAAACTCTGCTGGAATTCCTAGCTTTCCAAAAGAGAGATTACATCAAAGTTTAAGAACTTGCAATTCGAGGGATAATTGTGTGCGCACCCTCGGCTACACAAAGCTCCAGTTTTGAAGTTGTTATCTATAATGTATGTCTTCTATCGAAGTATTACATTTTGCTTTGTGTTATTTTACATTGTATAATCATCCTACAGTTTGACCGTCGTCGGGTTTGAAACATAAATTTTCAAATTTCGCTGCGTGTACGAACCCGACAAAACCCTATAGTGGTATCAGAACCTGGGTTATTTTGTGTGATTATACAATGAATATTAATGATAATATGAGTTAGGATTTGTTTGAATTTTGATTTATGTCATTTAAAATTTTTAAAAATCTTAAAATCCAAAGAACACATAGTTTTGTTCCCAGATCTGTTGAACAGTGATGTAATCGATGAAGTCATTCAGATCTAACTCATCTAAGTTGATATGTGTGACCGGTTCGATTCGAACATGGTGCATTGAGACGAAAAACGAGAAGGGATCTGATGATGGTCGATGAACGTGCTGTAAAATAGTGAAAGATGTACGAAATGAAATCTGAGCCTAAACCAGATTTAGGGTTTCGAAATAACAGAGATTGCATTTCTGGGGATGAGGCGCCACGGTTCCACCATGGAGCGTCGTGGCTTTGTTCAATAGGGTCATGACGTTGTTCATCCAGAAGCTTAAAATAAATTTTTGAGAAAACCTGCAGAATTTTCAGTCTCTGAAGTTGCGGCGCCTCGGCGCGTCCCTGCAGGGCCACGACGCCATCGATGGGATTTATAAAAAAAATTGAAATCAGAAACTGAGATTTTAAATTTTCAGAATCTAGTTCTGAAAGTTTTAGAATTTCAGAATCTGAAAATAAAAAATTAAATTGGACAGATTTGATCCTTTCGGGCAAATCTGTAATTAAAGAAATTTTCTGAAATTTTGATTTTTGAGTTCTGGAAATTGCAAACAGGTCCCTGAAATATGAAAATATTTTTTTGAGAGTTAAAATTGCATTTTTTGAATTTATTAGGATTCAGATTTAACATTTAAATTCTTAAGGAACTAAACTGTAAATTTTAAAAGTTGCAGAAATCCTGAAAATCAGAATTTTAAAATCAGAAAATATTTAGGGATTGTTTGGCATAGACATAGTTTTAAAATTTAGACAAATAAACCCATGATTGTCATTAATGGTATATTATTCTATAATATACAAATGTGCTAAGTGGTTGAATGTGATGCATTTAAATTATAAGCATAACGTCCGCAATTATTGTCTGGGTAGGCGGCACCCAGTAATTATTTACTTTCAAATGACCGTTATAACTGTCTGGGTAGACGGCGTCCAGTATGTGATTAAAACTATCTTTTATCATGCCTAATGGGTTTGATGGTTACCTATCTAAATGTGTTTAGAAATTGCATGATATAATGTCATATGATGTATGACAAAATCGTTGATCTTGGTTGAAATCCCCAAAACTGAAAATGTTCCCCAAACATTAAAATACAAGTCTAATTAAAACGTGTCGTCCATTATAATTGTTAGGGTGCAAAATCCTTTTCGGTGATACGAGTATTTATGCCAAAGCATTTGCTCTAAGTCTACGAGGACTCGGGTCTTTTCATAGATGTGTTAAAATGGAAGTAGATAATAAACTTTTGTAGGTATTTACACCAAGGTGTTTGCTTGCAAAACCTAAATTTACTTACGCATTTAAACACAGTCGTGTAATGGGGTTGGCTTGTTTAGATGAATCTTGGCGCCAAAGTGTCGGATTAGTCTAAAGACGTAAGATTAAAATAAAAGATATTTAATCAAACCAAGAGTTGTGAATATGCTTTACAATTGGTTGCGGACCTACCAAAGTGTGCTATTGAAGTTATCAGCCAAAGCAAACGCGGATGTAGCATATGTTTGGATCTTGGCCCACTATGACCTTTAAAATGTTTTAGGTCTGCATTCTACCTTGGAGTCGTAGAAGTATGCAAAATAGTGGGAGCTAATTAAAACAAAAGGCCATGTTAAATTAGCATATAACGAATGTGTATAATTAGGAGAATGAATTTTTTATTGCATTTTCCTGTCTATTTATATCTTCAGATCTTCAGAATGTCAAACTTCTCATTGAAAATGCTAATGGAATCCAATAGATTGACTGGACCCAACTTTATAGATTTACTCAGGAATGTAAGAATAGTCCTGAGACAAGAGAAAATTGAATATACATTGGACCAGGTATTTCCTACAGTGCCTACGTAGGACTATGCCGAATATGCAACCTTTGATAAAGTGGCCTATCAAAAACATTATGATGATCCCATTTCAGCTCAGTGTTTAATGATGTCTTCTATGTCATTGTTAGGCGATTTTCACACGCTTAACGCAAGTATATGTATCGTTCACAAGTAATATAGTCTGATAAGACCGAATATCGTCCTCAGAGACTGGTTTCTAATTACCGTTCATCTATTTTGTGTTTTCTATTTGGCGAACGAATATTAATTGGGTTTTTTGGTTAACTACTAGAATATTTGCAAGAATTAATTAAGAATTAACTAAACGAATTAAGTTGTAATCAGATTATGAAGAAATTAGGGCTTTCAATTTCCTCAACTATCCACTCTATTCAGTCTTTAATGCAACTAGAATGATTCTTCTTCTTTGTTAAGATAGCGGTTAACTAGACTGTCTTATATTCCGGTTAGGATATATAATCACTCAACCTCAGTGCAGAATCCTTCTATATTTCTATGATAGGATTTACTACATAGGAGGATTAAGAACATTAACCTATAATGTTACACAAGTATCGAGGTACTTTCGTCCGCGATTTTAACCTATGTCTATTCAACTACAGCATATTCAAATCTCTCCTCTCGATTATTGACTCAAAATCATATGAGTTATGATAATTAGTGATCAATTAACTATCAAGCATTCAAACCAATTATCGAATAGATCATAATCTAAGTGAAGAAGAAATCAACTACTGCATTAATTCATAAATAAGAGTTTCAAGTGATTCCAAAGGAAAGCCCTAATAAAGTGTTTAGCACTCAGCCATATACATGCTAAGAACTAATACAATTACCAACATAAACTGAAATTAAAACTAAAGAAAGAAAAATATTTAGAGATAAAGTCTCCAATGGTAGCCTCCAATCTTGCTATGTGTTGTGTTCTCTGTAGAATGACCAACTCCCCTTCAAAGACTAATCCCTAGGGCTTTTGTATCTTCCAATTTCGTGCCCTATGGACCACTTTGCCATTTGCCAATTAAAACTCGGAACTGGATTTTCCGTCACGCACCGCGACCAAGATCAGGCGCGCGCCCAATATTATCGCGGTGCTCGATGAGTTCCGGCCATGACCGATGACCGGCGCTTCCTGGCTTTCGTCCGGGTCTTCAATTTCTGTTCTTTTTTTGCCACGAATTCCTCCTTTTATGCCCCATTTTCGTTCCTTTTCGCCATTTTTTCATTTTGGACCGTTGTGACTCAAAAGAAAGAAAAACAAGACTAATACTATACTAAACTCAACAAAAATGAGTAAAATACTAATGAAACATGACTCAAAAATGGTATATAAAATATGTCTAACAATCACCTACATTACAAAGACAACATGAGAACATGGGGCCCAATGAGATGTTGATACATTTGAAGAGTCTCTACGACTCGCAGTCTCAGACAATGGAGTATGAACTGCTCATAGAACTTTTCAAATGTAAACTCATTGAAGGGGGCCAAGTGTCTCCTCATGTGCTGAAAATGATTGAGTTTATAGAATGGTTGGCATCCATTGAAATAAAGATTCATGACAGAGTTGCTACCACACTCATCCTCTATTCACTTTCACGTTCGTTCGAGAGTTTCATTATAAATTACAATATGAATAGAACTAAGGCGAAGTTGTCAGAATTGCACAATATGCTAAAAACTTTTGAATCTTCGATCTCCAAGAGCAAACCTATCCTGATGGTTGGATCCTCTAGTTATCCCAATCGAAAGGTAAGGGACAACAGAAGAGGAAGGGCAAAGTTGTTGCTCCGACAGCAGCAATGAAGCCCAAAGGAGGGCGAAGAAGAAGAAGAAGAAACTTCCAGCATCGGATGTGTGCATAAACTGCAACAGGAAGGGGCATTGGAGGAAGGATTGTACAGCTCCAGGAGGAGGGATGGCACCAGGTGCACCATCATCTAGTGGACAAGGTATGTTTGTAATTGAAATTAATTTATCTATAAATGATAAATGACTCTCATTCCTGGGTACTAGATACCGCTTGTGGCTCACACATTTGTATAAATGTGCAGGGGCTAACTAATAGCATGAAGGTCGGACCTCGCGAGGTGGACCTGCGCGTCGAAAACGGAGCACATGTTGATGTTGATCGCGTGGGAGATTATAGATTAGATTTACCTTCCGGCAATATTTTAATGTTAAACAATTGTTATTATGTTCCTTCTTTGACAAGGAACATTATTTCCATTCCTGTTCTTGACACTGAGGGCTTTTCCTCAAGCATTAATAATAACAATATAATTTTGGCTTATGATAATGTTGTATATGGAATTACGTCTCTTGTGAATGGATTGTATACATTAAACTGCCGCAGAGAAATTTTCAATGTACAAAATAAAAGAGCTAAGTTAAATGAAAGATATTCTACATACTTGTGGCATTGCAAACTTGGTCATATCAATCAAACGAGGATAGAACGGTTGAGGAAATTAAATTACCTTGAACTATTTGACTTACAATGTTATGGTAACCGTGAATCCCGTTTGAAGGGTAAGATGACTATTAAACCTCTTTCTGTAAAGGGGATCCGTGCCAAAGAGGTTCTTGAGTTGGTACATACTGACGTATGTGGACCATTTTCAACTCAAGCTAGAGAAGGTTTCTCTTACTTCATTACTTTTACAGACGACTTATAAAGATATGGATATGTGTATCTTATGAAACACAAATCTGAGGCCTTCGAGAAGTTTAAGGAGTTTAAGTGTGAAGCTGAGAAACATCTCTCAAAGAGTATCAAGACTCTTCGATCTGATCGTGGGGTGAATACTTAAGTAAAGAATTTATTGAATACTTAAAGCTACATGGAGTTCATTCAGAATGGACACCTCCTTGGACGCCACAGATGAATGATGTTGCCGAGAGGAGAAACCGAACCTTGCTTGACATGATTCGTTCCATGATGAGCTTTTCAACTCTTCCAATATACCTTTGGGGATACGTTATTCTAACCTCTATATATGTTCTAAACAGAGTTCCTTCTAAATCAGTTGAAAAGACACCATATGAGGTATGGTGTGGCAAAAAGCCATCACTTAGACACATGAGGCCCTGGGGGTGTCCTGCATATGTCAAGAAGTTGATCACTGATAAATTGGAGTCTAAAAGTGAGAAATGTTACTTTGTTGGGTATCCAAAGGAAACTAAGGGATACTATTTCTATCTTCCTGGAGAACATAAGATATTTGTTTCTAGTAACGTAACTTTTCTTGAAGATGAATATGTCTACAAGGAAGAGAGTTGCACAGAGATAGAACTTGAAGAAATTCAAGAACAAAGTAACATAGAGGTTGAACCCTTGTGAGTGAACAAGGCAAGGATTCAGTGGGAGCTTATGGAGAAGATTGGGTACTCAGGGTACGCCCTTCAGCCAGTGGAAGTGCTACGAGGAGAGATACAGAAATAAAAGATCCTCCCGCACAGACCTTGGGAGCTAGTGCACCAGTTGCACCTTATCTCATTCAGGAAAGACATGAAAATGATATTCCTGAAAGCTCTAATACTGGTGGATCGACCAGCGCACAAGAACCTACTCACGTAACATACCAGAATCGAGCTGCAAGACACTCAACTCTGTAGGTCTGTTAGAACTCATCGTCTTCCGGAAAGACTAAATCTACTTGTGGAAACACAAAATGAGCTAGATATTCCAGATGATGACGAGCCTAGAACCTACAGCGAAGCAATGGTAGACATTGATTCGAAGAGATTGCAAGAAGCCATGAAATCTGAAATGGAATCTATGTATATCAGTAAAGTGTGGAACTTGGTTGATTTGCCAAATGGGTCTTCAAGAAGAAGATTGATGTATCTGACAAGGTTCAGACTTATAAAGCTAGACTAGTGGCTAAAGGTTTTACTCAGTGTCCTGGCGTGGATTATGATGAAACCTTTTCATCGGTGGCTAAGATAAAGTCTATTCGGATTTTGCTTGCGATAGCTGCACATTATGATTATGACATTTGGCAGATGGACGTCAAAACTGCATTCCTCAATGGTAATCTAATTGAGGAAGTGTATATGAAACAACCCAAGAGTTTTTCATCCGAGTCCAGACCAAATGATGTGTGCAGGCTACAGAAGTCCATTTATGGTCTTAAGCAAGCCTCTAGGAGTTGGAACATTTGCTTTGACAAGGCTGTCAAATCTTTTGATTTCATCAGAAGCAAAGAGGATCCTTGTGTTTATATCAAACGCACGGATAAGGGTATTGTCTTCATTATTATATATGTTGATGACATATTGATAATGGGAGATAATAAAAATCTCATGCATACAGTTAAGGATTGGTTGTCCAAGACCTTCATGATGAAGGATTTAGGTGAAGCCTGCTACATTCTGGGAATTAGGATCTATAGAGATAGACCTAATATATTGTTGGGGTTGTAACTGTCAATCTACATAGACAAAGTGCTTAGACGTTTTTCAATTGAGAATTCTAAGAAAGGCAGTCTTCCAATGGGTCAAGGCATCAAGTTATCTAAGAAGGGTTGCCCTTCTAGTGATGCAGAACTTGAGCGCATGAAGAGGATCTCATATGCTTCGGCTATAGGATCGATCATGTATGTCATGACTTGTACTAGGTCAGATATGGTCTTTGCACTTAGTATGACTTGCAAGTTCCAGCAGAATCCTGGCGAGGATCACTGGAAGACAGTCAAGAGTATTCTTAAGTATCTCAGACGTACTAAAGATTACTTCTTAGTCTATGGTGGAGGAGATAAGTTGGTCGCCACTGGGTATAACCGATGCTAGTTTCCAGACAGATGTTGATGATTTCAAATCTCAGTCTGGTTACACGTTCATTTTCAATGGAGGGGCAGTGAGTTGGAAGAGCTCCAAAAAAACTACTATTGCTGATTCGACTACTGAAGCGGAGTACATTGCCGGATCGGACGCTGCTAAAGAAGCTGTCGCGATTTCTGAGTTCCTGAAGGAACTAAGGGTTGTTCCGAGTGCCAGTTGTCCAATAACCATTTATTTTGACAACACTGGTGTAATTGCACAGGCAAAGGAACCAAGATAAACTAACAAAAACAAGCATGTACCGAGGAAGTACCACATTCTCCGAGAGATGGCAGAAGCTGAAGTTATTAGGATAGATTATGTTTCCATAGACAATAATCTAGCAAACCCGTTTACTAAACCATTAAGCTTGGTGAAACATAATGGTCATTTTGAGAACATGGGTATTAGATATGTTGGTGATTGGCTCTAGGCCAAGTGGGAGATTGAAAGTATATGTATGTCCTAGAGACAATCTGTATTAGGGCAAAACATATTTTATACACATTCGTATTTATATTAATGATGATTAATATTATGGCATTTGCATTTGTTGAATTATTAGTTGATTGTTTATAATATTCTATAAATGCATCCCTAGAGTTTACGTGTTTATTAATGATGTGAGAATTAATGTTATAACGTAACTCTTAAATTACCTCGACTAATGATCATCGAGATTGGGATATTGATGATATGTGATACGTCGACATGTGATCTGCATCATATCCTTAAGGGATGTAGTATGTCTCACTTGCTACGAGTTATGGCAACTCGTGATGGACACATGAATATTTGTTGAAGTATTGGTATACCCTGCTAATGCACTATTTGTTATATGTCTATAATGTCATCGACATGTGGGAGATAGAAGTCCTTGAGGTCAATATCACATTTTTTACGGAGTAATATACTTTGATCATGTCCTAAGCTCAAATGTCTTATAGGTTGAGACGCGGCTTGTTTTGGGTGCATTGCGAAGTAGATTAAAGGTGGTATGTGAGCCAAAATTAAGATTCATTCCTTGAATGTATATTCAAGTGAACACTCAGATACTCATATGGTATTAGGTTGACTAAGTCATTGACCAACGCATTGGACATGTCTTTGATATGGTCCTGTTGTCAACTAATATAGATGAGTTATAATGATCAAGTCATTTGGATAGACACTTGACAAATCCTAAGCTTAATTGAATGTGTCATGAATGAAAGAATTTTATCTTCTCACATAGAGGTTCAGTTCACATGTTTCGTGTAGCTAAACTTTACATATTGAGTTCGTCTTCCGGCGCAGTCTAGGAGTTCCGTGTAGACCCTAATGTAGTTAGTGTCAATATGTAAAGACCTGAAGGATAACACTAATTCAATTGTTCCATCGATTCAAGGATGTAATCAGAGAGGATATAAATGTTCGGTTGATAATAAAGACATTAGAATATAATAGAAACGAAGCAAAATTGGAGCAGGGCCACGACGCCACTTACTCAAATACACGCCGGTGGTCCGAATGACTCACTGCTTTGCTTTTGGTTCGCCCACGAGGGAAACCCTAGCTGATTTTTCATCTATATATACAGGGTTTTGCCTCATATTTTCTACACCATCTTTCATAAGATTATACTCTACTGAAACTCTACTGGAATTCCTAGCTTTCCAAAAGAGAGATTACATCAAAGTTTAAGAACTTGCAAATCGAGGGACAATTGCGTGCGCACCCTCGGACTACACAAAGCTCCAGTTTTGAAGTTGCTATCTATAATGTAAGTCTTCTATCGAAGTATTACATTTTGCTTTGTGTTATTTTACATTGTATAATCATCCTACAGTTTGACCGTAGTTGGGTTTGAAACATAAATTTTCAAATTCCTCTGTACGAACCCGATAAAACCCTACAGATGAGTCTTGCGTCTATTTATGAATAAGTTAGGTATTGTGGCAATTTAAAATATTATTTACACAATCAATAGTTACTATACTTTTTAAATTACTAACTATACGTGACTTAATTGTGTATTATACACAGTTACCAAGTACATGTATGTCGACTGGATTATATGAAAGCAAAGTCAAGAGGCAACATGGACTACCATGTTATTTAATCTTGCTCACTCCTCATGTTTTCACACTTCCGGTTGTCTTGTCCTTAAGATTCAAATAAGAAAAGAGTTTCAAATCTTTATGCATGCACCTCCATACAAGTTAGGCTCAAGATAATTGAGAAAGATTCAATTAATTTGAACTGCTCACATCACAATAGTAATAGCGTATTTAGTTGTGAGAGTACCATATAGTTACTTGACTTTCTTCTTAGCATGTTCGGAATCCATTTATGTGTCTTCGTCCTTGCCCAACTACATCATACTTTTCAAATACAGCAGCGTCAAAGAAGCTGGCTTTTCAGCCTCTAGTATGGACTATGGAGTCAGAAAGTCTTTATATACGTGTATTGTTCAACATATTTGAATAAAGCTACTTTACTCAAAATACACCCGCCCAGACCCTCCGTGAGATTTTAACAATAAACAAGAATATTCTTTATCAATATATGTAGTAAAGTAACCAATTTTACTTGCTTCTTTCCGGCCCGCATAAACGTAGCTCAGTTGATTCCAGGATGGTAGATTATCCCTAGTAAAGTAACCAATGTCTACTGTACGTGGGTGAAAAAGCAGAATCACACTTGACTTTCATCTAGAAAATCACAGTACCTAAATCTATTCAGGAAGGTAGAGTAGGCAATATTCCCTCCCATCCATCATAAGTGATTCCTGAAGAATCGATACATTCATTAAGAAAATCACTTAATAATATTAATTAATAGTATTATTTGACTAAATTATTTTTTTAATCTCTTCAACATTAATCAAGTAATGGAAGACTTAGAATTTGTTTTAGATCATTTATTAGATAAGTGTAAATTTGAAGGGGGAAAAATGAATATGGAGTATCATCTTGGTTCTTGTAAAAAACCACTCATTTAATACATGATCCATGGTAGGATTTCACTGGGTATGTTGTTTGTGTTTGTTGTTTACAGGATCCAGGCCTTAACTATATTAGGAGTCTAATATATTGTACACAACCAATGAGCGGCAATGCCCTTTCTACCTCCTCATTTGGACCTATATCATGAGGGAAGAAACAGAAGCAACATGAAAAAACAAGAACATCTCCAACTACCAGCACTTGAAGAACATTATAACTTGCTAAAACATTCAGTTCACCTGGTGACAAAGTTTGTCAATCAATTATCATGTATCATACAATAGCAGAAACCCTGATACAACATTCTCCAAGACCCGGAGCCATAACGAACCCAAATTTCAATTTCCCACATATGCATGCAAGTTCCTGACACCACCAAAATGAAATGAAAAATAAGATTAACAGCCTATGTAGCTCGGTTACTTGTTAGACATTAGATGAGCATACAACAGTTCACCCTTTGCAGTGAACATCAAGCAAATGATAAAATGACTACTACTGTTATAAATTTAACAAGGTGGATAACAGCACACGATGCTTGAAAAGAAAGTATATAGCACCCGGCATAACCAAGATACAATCAAAATCTTACAGTCCATAAATAATGTATGGCAATTGCTAGTGGCAGTTAAGAATCTTGGTTTTCTGTCTGGAGATTTAAAATTTGCGAAACCACAAGCTTAGAGAGCTCGCTGATTGCAGCTTGGACTGGATAATCATCCGTCTCCGTTTGCCTTGACAATCCGACAAATTGTGAACGTACGGTGTTGTATTCATTTGCAGCAACCTGTGTCTTCTTTGACGTAGCTATAACTTTCTCCAAATCGGAATTTGATAATGGCCTTGGCTCCTGCTCGAAGAACAAAAAGTATATTCATGCAAAGAGCTTTGACCCCTGACAATCTTGTTAAGATACAATTAAAAAACAAGGGTGCTCCCGACAATCCCATGCAAATACACTGTCAATTTTTCTTAGCAAATCTTCCCAATCCAAATACAGAGCTAAATAGCTAATAGAAATCAAATAAACAATCATAGCAGAAACCAACATCCAGGGCCATCTTTGGGCCCGTGCGAGGTGTGCTACAGGGCCCCTCCGAAATACGAAAAATTTAGGGCCCCTTTTTTCATTTTTTATTAAGTAGTATTAGCCAGAATTTACTGTAAAGACCCATAATTCGCAGGTCTTAGCCCAATTAAGGGCTAACTTTTACGAATTAGAACAGGGCCCCCAAAATGTTTGAGACGGCCTTGCCAACATCACAAATAGGTGCTAGAATTCATCAAGCTCAACATTAATCCAGGGTCGAGCATCAACTATATCACAGTTACAGTTGCAATTTTTTTTGGCTATCGGTTGCAAAAAAGAAAAAGAAGAAAGGATTCTCTACTTTGTTGAAGAATACATTTCTTTTTTCTTCAAGGACACGTTAAAATCAGAGTTAGAGGCCAAAGAAATTAAAGAAATTAAAGAAATTAAAGAAATTAAAGAAATTAAAGAAATTAAAGAAATTAAAGAAATTAAAGAAATTAAAGAAATTAAAGAAATTAAAGAAAAAGAATCAGAGTAGAGGTAAAACAAAAACAAAGACGTGCACAAATTTAACTTTGCTGAACCATGGAGGGGGGACATCTATAAGAGGTTCCCTTTCTAGGTACCGATGCCTCCCTCTATGTCTGCTAGCGTACAGACCTGCTCAAAACTGAGCAATTCAAGTTGATCAGCTAAGGTTCCTCGTAACCCAAAGAAAAGATAGATTTATATTTCAAAGCAATCTTTATCTTCTTTTTCCTTTATTTGTCTATTTTTTTTAACCCCAAGCCACAAGTATCAATGGATAAGATAAGCCACAGGTTGCTTAGAGGTGAGTATTTCTAAGCCAATACAAATTCAACTTAGAATTTCAACAAAATTAAAGAACACAACACTAACCGGGGAAGGTTTTCCACTTTTCTCGTCATTAAGCAGGTCGCGGATAGGAAAGTAGGCAGCTTTTTTACAGAGCTCAAGAAGATCTGAGCCAGTGTATCCATCACATAAACTAGCAATGCGGTCATAGTCGATGTTATCTTCCACCCTCTCTCCCCTCAGGATCACCTTCAGAATTGCAGCTCTCTCTTTGCGGTCGGGAAACCCAATCTCAAAGGCCTGAGGAAGACGTCGAAGAATTGCTTCATCAAGCTCAGACGGGCGATTAGTTGCAGCAAGAACCATTACTCGTGCATTCTCTACATCAGGTATTTGACAATGATTAAAGAAGAACAAAGTAACTAGACCACATTAACTAGATAAAAGATATGACCATCTCAAATTATGATGGTTCCTAAAAATAAAGAAATGGATAGTGAGGATTTATATGCCGAAACCAACTATCTTAGGATTGACTCAACCTGGTAAAGTAATCAACTGATTCAGTGGTGAACTTACGATCTGTGGTAAAACCATCCCATAAAGCCATGAATTCAGTCTTCATGTTTGTTAATGCTTCGTGATCGGTAGTCTTGCGCTGGCCCAAAAAGCTATCCACTTCATCAATAAATATAATTGCTGGCTGGAGTTTATGGGCCAAACTAAATACGGCAGCAACTGCAATTTTCATAAGATTATCAAGTAGTTAGTATAAAACCATGCTGAAACACTAGATAGAACTACAGGACTTTTTAAGACATCACATGACATGAGGGATATACAAATCATCCACATGAGCAATCATACAGAGAATTTAAATAAGAGCATCCTCGGTGTATAATTAGAATTATGATATGATACTTGTAGCTTTAAGGGTTTACATTGACCTCAACTTAGGATTATACATGGGGAATTTGAGACAAATTTTCTAGGCGCCCTAGTTTTATAGCCTCGGAAGCAGCCTCTCTGTCTCTGCCTCCGGAGGTAAAAGTAAGGTCTGTGTACACTCTACACTTCCCTTCCCAGACTCCACTTGTGGTTTCACTAGGTATGTTGCTGTTGTTTGCCCTAGTTTTATAGCATAACAGAGGCACAACTTCTTTTTCCTCGAGATCCATTTTTGCTATTAAGACAATGAAAAGCCCAGTAGTTTCCAGTTTCTCCACTCAGAATCAAGCCTCAAATCAGCCAAAGAATCCTTGGTGATGAATGCTTCACTTATCTTACCTTACCTTTTTTTGGATGACAGTGGTGACCGGGCAAGCTTCCGCACACTTCGACTATTCCGGTACCTACTGCCTCTCATCATCACAGGTACCGATAACTCTCCAAGGTTAGGCGGATGGAAAAAAATCACCTACGTAATTCTGCCTTGCATAATTTTTGGTTTGAAGACAGGCGTATCCCTGTTGTATGAACTTAGGGGACATTTGGTAGGTTGTATTAGGTAGAATAATGCTGGTATAAAATTTAGTACATGTTTAGGTTGCAAATTTAAGTCTAGTACAACTAACAACAGCCTATTTAGTACTATTCTTATGCATAGTAAACTATGGCATTAACAATACCAATACTATTCTTATATTTATACACCCTATTCAGTGCTATTTAAAGATTATGCAATGCATGTTATTTTTAATACAATAAACCAAACAGTCAATGAGAAATAATGTCAACGTAACTAATCCCAGTAATATTTGACTTCGAACCGAACAACCCCCCTTACAACATAAAGTACTTTCAGCAACAGAACATGTGAAGCAAGGAGGTATTAAAGCTCATGATGAGAAGCCAATTTGATCTTCAAAATAAAAAATTAAATGCTTAAGTCGTGATAAGAGTACTTTATTTTTTTAATTTTATAAGCAAGCTAGGATAAGAGTACAACTGTATCCTAATATACCACATACCGTTCATACAAATATATCCTAAATTTCACGATTTTTTTTTTGAAAAAGAAATGATGCACATACCCCACATCCTGCCCTTACTCTAGAATCCATGCCAGGTATTAAAAAGGCTATAAAGCATCAAATCTCATTATCTTGTAATGCTTGCAATATTTTCCTCCCGAAATCTCAGTGGATATGGGGTGCCATTCTTGGCACTCAAAATAAGCCATTTGAACAGGCATCATTTTATAAAAAGAATAACCTCACTGACCCCCAAAGCTCGTAATCTTGCTAAAAAGTAAAAAAGAGCTGCAAGATAGTGAAACAAAAGTTCAAACACTACATAAACGTGTGCACAAGCTACTTACATACTACCTTAACTAAATCAAGTTAATGAGCTGAGGAAAAAACTACATTAGAGACATTTTTAAAAGCTTGAAATGTTCCAGAGTTGGATGATCCTAATGTTAAAACATGACTCTCAACTTAGTCTTAATGCTTTTCCCCCCTAATTCTCAGATCCATTTGGCATATAAATCAAATAACATATGATTTCAGCAAATTGAATAGAGTTAGCCAAGAATCACGAGCTATCCAAAAAGATAGGGAAAAAAATCTCGATTAGACATTTATGTTTATCCCTCAAAAATCTGTAGCCACCTTAGGTGATTCAGACAATATCCTGAAAGTTGCTCCTAATAAGTACCCGAGAAGTTAGACTCTCCTGTTTCTTCCTTCTCCAACTTCACAAGTTTATATGGGCTACAGCAGTGTTCATTGCAAAAGAACTCCAATCGGTCACAAGATGTTGAAAGAGATTTTTAAAATTAACAGATCATCTCTCCTGTTGAGGACTTGAGGTCATGCAGAATGTCGACATTGAGATGAATGTAGAAAGGACCAGCAAAAATTAAGCGACTTCCTCCTGAGATAGAGTAACATGACAAAGTACTTACGTTCCCTCAGATAATTACTTTTTGGACAGAGTATGCTTGTGGAGCTTCAATAAACTGAACAAGATTCAGAAAATAAAAATGCAGTCATGTGACTTTCAGCAAGTCACACTACACGGGCAAGAATAGATAATGCTGAGAAAAGAACCTTGCAAGACTGAAGGCAAAATCTACACTCACCTAATTTTTGTGCATCACCGAACCATTTGCTCATCAAATTTGATATTCTCACGTTAATAAAAACAGCGCCCGACTCTTTAGCAATTGCTTTGGCAAGCATGGTCTTTCCAGTCCCAGGTGGTCCATAAAGCAAGACACCTTTTTGCGGACCCAGTAACTTTCCATGAGAAAATAGCTCAGGTCTTCGCATGGGAAGAATTACTAGTTCGCATAATGCTTGTTTAATGGATTCTAACCCACCAATGGAATCAAATTCCACATCTATATGATCAGGATTCACTACATCACAGGCTATCACATCCTGTTGACACAAAGTACGAAAGAAAAATAAGTTATCCCATCTCAATATGAGAATGATTGAATTTAATATAAAATCTATAGTCTTGACAATAAGTTAAAAGGTACAAGTCAGATTCTCTAAACTATTCACACCAAAAAAGAACTATTCTACTTGAATTATATTATACTCCTTATAACTTAAATTATACTATCTTTTAAACCTAAATTTTCAGATATCACATGATATTATACCATTAGGTAAGGGGGTGTTTGGGGAGCAGGTAAGCTCTCACAAATCAATAGTAAAATGATCCTAATCAACATAAGTGAATATAATGTGCACTGTCTGATACTCTAAATAAATACAAATGGAAGTACATTATCATCTTCAACAAGAAAATATCATTTAAACCAAATTTTCAGAACAGTGAGTTAGACTTACCAATACAACAATTTCACAAGAAGTAGAAGGGCGCAAAGTTCTAAAAGCTACAATACTCTCTTTAACAGCCAACGCCATCAATATCACTTGACCAAAAGGGTTCTCACACCAATGTAATAAAGGCTTATTCGACATAAATACTAGTACTAATTAATAGCACGTGAACATCTAAATCTTAATATTTGCAATATTAATCAAGATTACAACAACAACAACATACCCAGTGAAATCCCACAACGTAGGTTGGGAGGGTAGAGTGTACGCAGGCCTTACCTCTACCTTGTTAGGTAGAGCGGCGGTTTACGAAAGACCCTTGGCTCAAGACAATGTATAAGCACAAGCAAAGCATGAGAAATGGTCAGCCCCAAACAAAAAATTTAAAACAGTATGAAAATGATGGTAACAAAAGCGAATAAGCCATGATAGAGCATTCTGGAAAAAAAAAACATTAACTAACGCAAGTAAATAAGATAACCAAAGTACACTAAAGAACACATAGCGGCATAAATCAAAGGATAGGGGACTATAAAACAATATTGCGTCTACTAGTATGATAGGCTAAGCAGGCCTACAATAATAACACTACAACTACTAATATGTAAGCGTTAGTAGAACTACGCTCAACTACATGCTACCCTTCTACTTTAATATGTGTCCTCCACAACCTCTTATCTAAGGTCATGCCCTCACACTTTTCCCCAATACTTATTCGGCCTACATCTACCCCTCTTGAACCCATCATAGTCAACCTCTCACATCTTCGCACTGGGGCATTCGTGTCTCTCCTCTGCACATGACCAAGCTATCTCAACCTCGCTTCCCGCATCTTATCCTCCACCAAGGCCACTCTCACTCTGTCCCGAATATCTTTATTTCTAATCTTATCCCTCCTTGTATGCTCACACATCTATCTCAGCATCATCATCTCTGCAACTTTCATATTTTAGATGTGCAAAGTCTTGACTGGCCAATACTTCGCCCCATACAACATAATCGGTCTAACCACCACCCTATAGAACTTACCTTTAAGATTTGGTGACACCTTTTTTCGCGCAAGACTCTAGATGCGAGACTCCATTTCATCCACTCTGCCCCAATACGAATCGTCATCAATCTCCCTATTTCCTTGGATAATAGATCTGAGGTACTTGAAGCTTCTTTTTTTTGGAATGACCTGAGTACCAAGCCTCACATCCACATCTGTCTCACAGTCGCTCTCGTTACTGAACTTGCACTTCAAGTATTCTGTCTTGGTCCTACTTAGCCGGAACCTTTTAGACTCCAAACCTCCAGCTTAGCATTCACTCCGCTGCGAATCTCATCAATCAGGACTACGTCGTCTGCGAATAACATACACTATGACACCTCCCCTTGGATTTGTCACGTCAGTCCATCCATCACAAAGACAAATAAGAATGAGCTAAGAACTGATCCTTGGTGAAGCTCCATGGAAAGTGTTTCGAGTCTCCTCCTACTGTCCGTACCTTGATCTTAGCTCCTTCATACATATCCTTGATCGCCCTAGTGTACGCCACAAGTACACCTCTAACCTCCAAACATCTCCATAAGACCTCCCTAGGGACTTTATCATATGCCTTCTCGAAGTCTATGAAAATCATATATAGGTCTCTTTTCCTCTCCCGATACTGCTCCACCAACCCGAGGAATGGCTTCTGTAGTCGAACGTCCCGGCATGAATCCAAGTTGATTGTCAAAAACAGACACGTCTCTTCTCACCCTCATCTCCACAACCCTTTCACAAACTTACATAGTGTGGCTTAGCATCTTGATACCCTTATAGTTGTCGCAACTCTGAATGTCACATTTGTCTTGTACAACGGAATCATTGTATTCCACCTCCACTCTTCGAGCATTATCACCGTCTTAAAAATGACATTAAACAACTCAGTAAGTCACTTGTCCCCTGCGCATCCTCCACCAGTACTTTACCGTCATCATTCTTGATGCACCTCACGTAATCCAAGTCACGGGTCCTCCTATCCCTCACATTGGCTAGTCAATACAACTCTTTATCCACGGCTTTTTCCTCTAATTCCACGTACAGATGTTCTAAAGCCGCCGTTTAGCTGACTGAAATCTCTTAATAACTTTCATCTGCAAGGGTTGATGTACACTTGCTCATGACTTCCATCTCAGAGCCAAATAAACACATCCGTAAGGAAAAGACGGTTCCTTCAACATAAGCTCAAACCAGAAAACCCATTTATTTTGTAATAATTTTGAGCTCCAATAGCAATCGAAACAATAAAACTTCATGGAAACGAAAATATCCAAATCAAATTTGCAGCAAATTTTATGAAGCAAGCTAACATCTTAATGTTTCACCTACCTACACTATTTTCTCTCGAAGCAGATACTACATACAGCTGCCGATGGTGCATACACTCAACGGTATATATGTGAAAAATCACTAAAATTTCAAAAAATATAAAACTTTGAAACCAATTTCACAAGCCTGATGGACTCGGCGATAAGAACCTATGTATTGAACCCATAAAATTTAAATCATGAATTCACCTCTCAACTACCTATAAGTCGGTATCATCAAGAACTAGGACATGAGAGCAATAACCAAGATGCCATATACATACATAATAAAGTAGTTTGAACACATTTTTATGACAAAGTCTGAACACATTGTCACAAGGAGTAATGGACTAAATACTGCATTTGGCTCGAACTGTATCTAAAGTTCAAAGAATCTTAAGAAAAATACATTTTCATACTCAATTCGAACAGAGGCATATTGGTATCTGAATACAAGTACTCCCTCCGTCCCAATTTAAGTGTCTTGCTTTTGGGAGAGTTCCTTTTTTTATATTACTACGAGATTGAAAGAACATTTTAGTACATTATATACATATTTAATTTAAGATCACAAGATTCAAACTGTCTCTTTGTCTCTTTATTTCTTATATCCAGTGTCTAGTCAAAATAAGACACTTAAATTGGGACGGAGTTATATTGCCTCTGAACAGGGAAGAGAACTAAGCTCTGTCCGAGAAGATCGGGTATTCAACTTCATTCATGCCGGGCTCCCTCTGTCCCAATTTAAGTCTCTTTTCTTTTGGGAGAATGTTTTTTTTATATTTAGTAAATTAACAACTCCAATATCCTGTTTATCAAGTTTATAACCACAAGATTCAAATGACATATTTAATTTAGGACCAAAAAATTCATTTCCGTGGCTAGTCAAACTAAACCACTTAAATTAAGACAGAGGGATATTAACTAAGAATAACAAAAAGGGGGGGAAATGGCAAAATTGAATTATGACCTCATAGGGGTTGGTTTGAATGAGGGGTCGACCCAAACGCTTAGCAATTTCCTTCTTGTGTTCAAGAGCCTTCTTGGATGCTTCCCGGTTCGGGTCAAGCTGTCGGAGCCCCACAAACAATACGAGACAACTAAGTGCTGCACTTGCCGCATAGAGAATCAATTCTTGCAAGAATTTCGTCTCTGATGAACCACTCTTCATCCTAGTTAAACACACTTGATTATCAACAAAACTTGACGATTCAGACGGTTTATCGGAAAGGAGTGAATGTACGTAAATACCTTTCCAACGACGATTAAGTTCTTTGGCGGTGCTCTTATTGGGCCTGAATCACACGCCACGTTAGTTTGGGCTTGGAACCCAATCCACTAATCGGGCTCTCAGATCATCCTAATGGATCTCTAAAATTTTGTTGCAATATTTGGTGGGTCATACAACAAACTATTTTTTTTCAGGATATAAATTTATATTTTTATACGGTGCGCCTTTAAAGAATTTATATCTCATTAAGCATAAATTTAATTTTGAAAGACAAAAATTAATGACCATCCCGTTTGAAGGGACACAGTGCAATCTTTCATATTTGGTTGAAGTGTCATGGAAGGAAAATTGAGTCGATAAATTCTTTTTTCTATGAACCAAATAAAAAATGTTGTTTTTACAATAACAATAGCAGCAACATACACAGTAAAATTCCACAACGTGTGATATAATTTCTCTCCTTTGCCTTCTTCTTCCTTTTCCCTTCTTCTTCACATTTTTTCTCCTTCTATTACTACTTGTTTATGGGAGGAATTGAGCATTTAATGTTTCACTGAACTTATATTGTCTATCCTTGATAATTTGGATTGATTTAGTTGGAGTTGAAAGCACAGAGTTGTCTATTAATTTTTCAAGGTTTGGATTATATCTAACCATTAGAATTGTTGAAAATGGTATTAGAAAGTTGTATATCAACTTTAAAGCCATTTGGAGTTGGTTTGGACAAGTTTTGATTCAAAAATATAGTCGTGAAATTTTTACACACCAAGTTATAACGTCTCATTAGGATTTTATGGTCAGTTTTGATAATTTATTAGGATTTAACCATAAATTCTAGTGATCCTTCAGAGTTTGTGACAATGTGTTCTGGGCCAACAGTCAGCCTTTCAGTCAAGCACAACTGAGGGAACGAGCAAGAGGTCCAAACGAACTAAACAAGCCCCAAGTTGGGTCAATAATTTTTAGTTTTAATAGGTCCTTTTAATTAGGCAATTGTAATTAGTGGCAGTAGTAGTAGTTAGGCACCGCGGTAGAAGTAGAAGTGTGATGAAGCGCGAGGCCAGTCACGAGTTCGATCCCCTGCATAAATCTTCTTGGTTGAATCTGTCACACATGGCTTGCCAAGTGTGGTTAATCAGCTGACGTGGTTTGCAGGCTATTGCGTCAGTCCGGGGTTTACCATGTGCGCACTCGAAAGAATAGTGACCGCAGGTTCCTAGTCAAAAAAAAAAGTAGTAGTAGTTAGGTTAATTCATTATTTTAGTATTGTTAATTAGTGTGTTGTTAGTTGTTAATTAGTCGGCAGATTATTAGGTCATTAATCCTCCACTAATAGCATAGTGGTAGTAGTGGATATCTATTAATTATATATATAAATAGGTGTGTGTTATAATGAAAAGACTCATCTTTTTTTTTTTATTTGGCCAAAAACATTGCGTATTCAATTTACGTAATTCAGGAGTGTCCATTCCTCACTCAAAATTGGAATATCGATCCCAACACAAGGCAAATTTTACCAAAAATTGTATGCCAAATTTTGTCGATTATTACGACAAGACAATTGCATTCCAGCGATTGGTCAGAATTTTGCTACGTACTATTGATTGTTAATCTATTTATTTCCTTAACATATTAGACGGAACATGGCAAAATAACGTTATTAGATTGATTTAGTTGCTGAATTATGTGTAATACATATATAGATTTTCTTCTCTTTATCTTAAACATGTAACTTGAATTATAATTTTCATTAATGATAGTACCTACCTGAGAAATCTATTTTTATTGTTAAACATCTAACTGAATACACCTATAAAGCAATACAATGACTTTACGAGTGAGGCCTAAGTTGACAAATGTAGTAAAATTGGCCCACTAGGAAGAGTAGTTGACCTAAACATCCACCAAAAAAGTTGTCAAATTACATTTAGAATCTCCGCTAGAAGGAGCATGTGCACCATGAAGATGCATGTATATATAATAGGAGATATTTCATTATGGTTATATAAGACTTATGTTATTTTGTTTTTTTTAAGGGAAAAGTCATATATTTCATCCTCAACTATATTCAAAATGTCGAATTCACATTCTAACTAATCAGTCGATGTAATATTTATCTGAATAATTAAAAAGTGAATTTATTTATCTTCTGAAAACTGATGTGGTATAAATATAAAAATAATTTAAAAAGAGACATATTTTGATTATAAATATTTTAGTTTTTTCTTTTTTCTTAATTGTAAAATTAAGATTTTTGCAATCCCACTCCATCCTTCCCTTTCTTCTTCATCTTTTCCTATCTCACGAGCTCATCCCTTCCGTTGCCGGAGCACCGACGAGCTCATCTCCGATGACGACGCCTAATTTGTTTCAAACCAACAGACCAATCTCTTCCCTTTTTCACTTCTTTTCCACCAACCCCGCTTTCTCTTCCATCTTCACTCTTCTTTTTACTCCATTTTTTTCTCTTTTCTCCTTTTCAGTTTCAGATTTTTTTTACTTTGCATTTTGTTCTACAAATTCATCCTAACGCTCACTGACGCCATTCAAAATGATTTGGAAATTCTTTTGGGTTTCAATGTTAATCTTCATAATTTGTGCGATCGCAAGCTTGCATGTTCGATCTAATGCTTGGAGATCGAATTGATGTGCAAGGTGTAATGCAGTCGAGTGGGAGAAAGAAGGGAGAGAGGGAGAAACAATTTGTGGAAGCTTTTCTTCAATTAGAACATCCAAGGCTTTAGCCTATTTATACAAGTAGTCTAAAAACAATTAAGAAAGCAATCTACTACACTAACTTCAATTAAGTCCAATTAACTCAAAATAACAAAATATCAATATATAGTTAAATAGGTCCCATCTCAACATCCCTCCGCAAGCTAGGTGCTAAAAATAGATTTTTGACACCTAGCTTGGATAATAAGTGAGTGTGCTGCCCCTGCAATAATCCATTCGTAAGTAAATCCGCTGGTTGTTCTGCAGTAGTGATGTGCAGTGGAGATACCAGGCCTTGTTGGACTCTTTCCCGTATGAAATGACAATCGATATTGATATGCTTCAGACGCCGCAAGATCGGATTTCTTTGTCTGGATAGCTGACTTGCTATCACTATATATAGGAATAGGCAACTGCACCTTTGCATTAAGTTCATCAAACAGTCCAGAAATTCACACAATCTCATAAACCACAGATGTCATACTCTTGTATTCTGCCTCAACTGAGCTTAGAGAAATAGTATGTTGCTTCTTCGACTTCCAAGATATAAGGGAAACACCAAAGAATACCAAATACCTTGTAACTGATCTCCTAGTGTTGAGACATGAAGCCCAATCCGCATCGCAATAGGCAGACATGACTCCAGAATCTGTAGCAGGCATGAAAATGCCCAAGCCTGGTGTCTGCTTCACATATCTGACCACCCTTTCTGTTGTTGTCATGTGTGAGGTATTGGGTGCCTGCATAAACTGGCTGAGACTTTGAACTGCAAAGGCTATATCTGGTCTCGTATTGGTCAAGTATAGCAGCCTCCCAACAAGTCTTTGATACTTAGAAGGATTAGACAAAATGTGGTCTGAGTTTTGTCTTCCAGTAAGATCTGAACCATCTTCTTTATCTCGCAAATGCTTATCATATGCATGAGATGTTAATTTGGAATTCCATTCCATAGGAGATCATGATGGCTTGGCTCATGTCAGCCCCATGTCAGCAATCAACTCCATAGAGTACTTTCGTTGGTGCATTACTATTCCACTTTTGTTTCTGGCAAACTCAAATACCAGGAAGTACCTTAATTACCCAAGTCTTTAATTTTAAAATGTTGATGCAGTGTGGTTTTGGTCTCTGTGATCAATATATCATCATCTCCTGTGATGAGTAGATCATCCACATATACCAAGATCACCACTATCTTCCCATTTACCTTCTTTGTGAGAAGTTAATGATCCAGTGGACTCTGATGAAAACCAGCAGACAGCAATATAGTGACTAATTTTATGTTTCACTGCCTTGAGGCCTGTTTTAAACTATAGAGTGATCTGATGAGCTTACACATCTTTCCTTGCTTATGTACCACCCCCTATGGAATACACATATAGACCTCTTCATGTAAATTTCCCTGCAAGAAAACAATAAAGACATCCATTTGTTGTATACTCCACCCCTTTGTTGTAGCAATTGAGATGACAACCCTTACAGTAACCATTTTGACTACTGGTGAGAATGTATCTTGATAATATATTCCTTCCCTTTGATTATATCCTTTGGCAACCAGTCTTGCCTTAAACCTTTCTATCTCCCCAGTGGCTTTGTACTTAATCTTGTACACCCACTTACAACTAATAGCCTTCTTGCCAGTGGGCAGATCTACTATCTCCCAAGTGTTGTTGTCCTCCAAAGTTTTGATTTTTGCCTTCATTGCATCAACTCATCTCTGGTCTCCTGCTGCCTCAGAATAATTATGTGGTTCATAGTCCTCAGACATCTTTGTTGTACAACTTTGGTAGGACACTAATAAGCCAGCATAACTGAGATAATTGGACAATGGATACTTGACAGTGTCTGAATGTGAGACAAAGCCTTTCATCCATGTTGGTGGTCTTCTCAGTCTAGATGATCTCCTTGTTGTGGCATATGATTGGTCAGTATCATCCTGCACACCTTCAGTCTGTGGTTCAACATCCAAATAAGAAGAAGTACTGTGAGATCCTTCTGGTGTCTGATCACCATCATTTTCACCTGCATCAGCATTAAAAAGTTCTTCAACATAGTTAGTTATATCAGATCCTTCTATGTGCCTGGAACCATCTCCAAGAGCTTCAGCAGAATAATCTCCATATAATCCAGAATATGGATCAGAATTGTCAGGCTGTGATCCACCACTCCTTTCAGCTGCCTTGAATTCCTCAAATGGAAATATGTCTTCATGAAAATTAACATCTCTACTTATAAAGATGTTCATATTATCTAATTCCAACAACTTATATCATTTCTGGTTAGTAGCATGTTATACCCCGTAGTTCCGGCCTTACGTGTGAGAGCGTACGAAAGGAGTAGGGCTTAAAATTTTCGAAAGATAGGTTGACGGATTGTTTCGGACGGGTTTTAGTCAACTTTGATGTGAGTTATGACCCGGTACATTGAGAGTTCCTAAGTATTTCAAAGACCTAGTGCGTAGTTCGTTGAGTCTAGTTTCCAACGCAATCGACCGTTCGTCGATAGGACATCGGATTAGAAAGTTATGAGAGTTACAAGTTCAGTGCGCAGACGGACAGAAAGGTGTTTCGCAGAGCCACGTGGCGGCGCGCCGGGGTCACGCGCGAGAAAGATCGAGGATCGCTGAAGTCAGCGCCGCGACGCCGGAAGTGGCCGCGCCGAAAATCCCGAGAGTCAGAGCCAGCGCACGCGGCCGCAGTGCCGCGCGCCGAGGCTGGTTCTGCGAGTTGAGTGAGGATTTCAGACCGCTTTGTTTTAAAAGAGGTCATGGGTGGGTGACAAGTGTCCCCCCACCCCCATCTGATTTCGTGCATGACTTATATTGACCAAGTCTTGAAAATTTGGTCATCTTTCAAATCCTTCTCTCTCTCTAAACTAAAGCTCTCACTTCTCTCTAGAATTCCAAGAGGAATTCAAAGCCTAAGGAAAATCTGAAAAGTTAGGACAAGAAGGAAGTTTGTGGCTAGCTTGTAGGAGTTATGGTGGTGGTGTTCTTGGAAAAGAGGCTAGCAAAATTGTTGGAATAATTTTGGTTAAAGCTCTAAGGTAACAATTCTTCTCTTGTAGCTAGTTATTTGTGTTGCATGTGAAGAAGAAGGAACTTGTAGTAGTAAACCATGCTCTTAGATTCATTGCATGTAAGAACTATGGTTTGGATATGAAAAAGAGTCATTTTTAAAGAATATAAGTATGTGGTACTTTGGGTTAAATTCCCGGATTTTCTTTTATTAAATATGTTAGTGCCTTGAGTAAACTAAAATGAGAGGGTATATGAACAAGACTAATAAGAAGTATGAGCTTTCGTAACTTATATATATGATTATGATATGATGACCGATTGAGCTAGGGTAAGAGTATAAATGAGGGGCAAGCCCCAAGATCGTTATACCACCTTCTCCAGGGTAAGAATATGAATGATGGGCAAGCCCCAAGATCGCCATACCACCTTCTTCAGGGTAAGAGTATAAATGAGGGGTAATTCCCCAAGATCGTTATACCACCTGCTTCAGGGTAAGAGTATAAATGAGGGGTAAATCCCCAAGATCGTTATACCACCTGTTCCGTGGATTTGCTACCCACGATGCGAGGAATACCTCATGCGAGTCCTATGGGCTTATGCGGGTGAAATAGTCACATGCGGGCGGGTACAACCTATGCGAGGAATACCTCATGCGGGTCCACAAGACCCATGCGGGTGAAATAGTCCCAGGAGTAGGATTGTTTATTGATACTACGGGCGAGGGACCCTGTTTTGATCACAAGCCTCCTATTTTTATGCAGTAAAGTATATACTTGTTACTCTCATTGTTAGTAAGGCACGAATCGTATTTTGATTTTCTTCCATGACTCAAATTTTATTTTTCGGACTTATGACATTATTGTTACGATTTTCCGCTTTACATACTTGGTACATATTGTATCGACTTCCTCGGCCGCGTTCACGCCGTAAGGGTAAGCAAGTGGTGGATCCTCGTTCTTAGGATCACCGTTTGTCGAAGCTCCATTCCTCGGAAGCTTGTTTTGTTGCACGTTTTTCCACGATGTTATAGGCATTGTGTATATTCGGGGTATGGCGGGCCCCGCCACGATTGTTATCCTGTGCGCCCGTGGTCACGTATGTGTTTTGGTGTAAGAACAAGTTGTCTCGCTATACTTTTGATTAAGTATGTTTTTATGGAAAGCGACTTATCGGTGGCGATGATGTTTACCTTTTATAAGTTATGTGTTATGTATGTTCACCGCTATTCTCGATGTATACTCGATGGTACCGGTAGGGTACCGCGCCCCGAGTCAGTCATGACAAAAGTGTTATCAGAGCAGTTAGTCCTCGGAAAGTGTCTACAGACCGTATCTAGTAGAGTCTTGATTATCGGTGTGTTGTGCACCACATCTATAATCAGGAGGCTGCAGGATATTTAGGATTGGTTTCCATTCTTTCACTCTAAGATCGTGCAATAGAGCTGTGTTATAGGTTGAACCTCCTCTAATGTTTTCCCTTATGTATCAGTTATGCCTCCATGCAAGGCAACCGCGGCCTAGGCGGCAAGGCACCGAGCGGCCGTCTTTGCTAGTGGACGCGGAGGGTCACGAGGCACGTGCCCGTCTTTACGAGATGATGTTTCGGCGGCGAGTTCCACGACGCCGTCGCCTCACGTGAGTTCGAGCGTGAGCGCTATTGAGACATGCAGACGAGCCTCGATCCCACGATCGGTGAGTATAGATTACGAGCAGATCCGCATTGAACAACATAGTGGCGTGGCAGCGACAGAGCAGCAACCAACCCTGTGAGCCGATACTTACGGATTCGGGATTTCCTAGGTTGTCATCCACCCGAGTTCTATGGTTCGAGATTCGAGGAGGATCCGCAGGAGTTTGTTCGGCAGTTACAGCGGACCATGCAGGTGCTTAGGGCCTCGGAGACTGAGTCTATTATACTAGCTTCTTACCGATTACGCGATATCATACCGGTTTTGAGTCATGGGTATTGTCGAGAGGTGAGGATGCTCTTCCAGCTGTTTGGGAAGAGTTCACAGAGGCTTTCCTGGATCACTTCTTGCCCCCTGAGATGAGGAGAGTCTGCGTAGATAGATTCTTGACCTTGAGGCAGGACGGGAGGACTATCAGAGAGTACAGCCTGGAGTTTGATTCCTTGGCGGTGCACGCACACCATTGTAAGCGACACGGCGGATAGGGTTCATCGATATGTGATGAGGTTAGACCGTCATGATTCTGACTTGGGGGTGGCTCTTCAGCCAGGGATGGATATTGCCAGGATGCAGGCGTATGCGCAGGGGATTGAGGACAGAGAGAGGCAGGATCAGCTAGATTTAGGCCAGCAGGGTCTCAGAGCGGTTTTCGAGGCGGGCAGCCTCAGCAGCAGACTAGGTCCACATTTCAGCCAGCACAGAGTGCTCCTTCGCAGTTTTCTAGAATGAGGTCTGATCAGTCGGGTTATTCAGGAGCAGGTCAGGGCTCCAGGACTTTGGGGTTTCAGGGAAGCAGGGACCGTCACCAATCGAGACCACCAACATCTCGGTGCGTTCGATGCGGTAGGTCTCATCCGGGCGAGTGCCGTATGGGTTCGGGAGCTTGTTACTCTTGTGGCCAGCAGGGCCATGTGAAGAGGGATTGTCCGTCCTTAGGCGGCGGGAGTGTTATGGTTCAGCGAGGTCGATTCTTTGGATCTTCGTCTTGGTGGTCGACGCCGGAGGCGGTGTTCCGCGGGCGGCAGCGCGGCGAAGGTCGTGGTAGGGTCCCGATTCTAGCGATCCTCGAACCGCATCTATGCTATGTCCGGCCGTCGGGACCGGAGGCGTCACGGATGTAAATCCGCAGTACATTGTTGGTTTCTTGCTGTGATGTATATGCTTTGATAGATCCAGGTTCTACCTTGTCCTATATATCTCCCCATATTGCTGATAGAATAGGGATAGAGCCCGAGTCTATAAGACCTTTTGAGGTGGCTACGCCAGTAGGTGATTCGGTGGTAGCCGAGCGGATATATAGAGCTTGCCCAGTGACTGTAGACAGTCGTCAGACTCTAGCTGACTTGATAGAATTGGATATGACGGACTTTGATGTGATTATGGGTATGGATTGGCTAGCGTCTTGCTATGCCAATGTGGACTGTAGAGAGAGAGATTAGTTCGATTCCAGTTTCCTGGTGAGCCGGTTATCGAGTGGAAGGGGAATACTGTGTCGCCGAGGGGTAAATTTGTTTCTTACCTCAAGGCTAGGAAGATGGTGCGGAAAAGGTATATCTACCATATGGTTCGGGTATTCGATCACGGTGAGATCTGGGACCTTGATCGATTCGGTCGTTAGAGAGTTTCGGACGTATTCCCAGACGAGCTTAGGGTATCCTCCGAGAGAGGAGGTTGAGTTTTGCATTGATTTGGCGCGGATACTCGTGATATCTATTCCGCCATACTGAGGATGACACTGCCGAGTTGAAGGAATTGAAAGACCGGTGAAGGACTTCTGGAGAAGGACTTTATCGGGCAGTGTTTCTCGCAGGAGCGCGGTGTTATTTGTAAAGAAGAAGGATGGGGCGTTGCGCGTGTATTGATTACTGGCGGTGAACAAGGTAACTATCAAGCAGATATCCTCCCGGGATTGACGATTTGTTTGACGATTGCGAGTGCAAGGTGTTTTCCAAGATAGACCTACGATGCAGTTATCATCAGTGCGAGTTAGAGAGACATATATCGAAGATCGCATTCGGGACCCGGTATGGGCACTATGAGTTCGAGGTGATGTCTTTCGAGTTGACAACGCCGGCGGTATTCATGGATTTGATGAGCAGGTGTTCAAGCCATTCTTGGATATATTCGTTATAGTTTTCATTGATGATATCTTGGTGTATTCGCATGAGCGGGAGCATAAAGATCATTTGAGGCGGTATTGAGTCCTCGGGCAACCGATTGTATGCCAAGTTCTCGAAATGCGAGTTTTGGTTAGCTTGATGGCTTTCTTAGGGCATGTTATCGGGTGATGGTATTCGAGTTGATACAACGAAGATTGAGCGATCAGACTTGGCGGACCACTACACCGGAGTCGCAACTTTTGGGCACTTGCGGGTTATTATCGGAGGTTTGTGGAGAAGTTTGCTTCCATATCGGCACCTTTGACTAAGTGACTTAAGCGGTATGTTCGGTGGGCGGATACTTGTGAGAAAGTTTCGTTGCTAAAGGAGAAATTGACGACCGCTGATTCTTACTCTTCGGAGGTTTAGATGGATATGTGGTTTTATTGTGATGCGTCGGTGTCGGGCTTGGAGTGCGTCTTTGATGCGGCCGGCAAGGTTATAACTACGCGTCGACAACTTAGGAAGCATGAGAAGAACTACCCAGCATGACTTGGAGTTAGCGGCGTGATGATTCATGCCTTGAAGATGCGGAGACATTATTTATATGGAGTTCATGTGGATATTTACACAGACCACAAGAGTCTCGGTATATCTTGACGGAGGAGTGAACTTGCGGCGAGGCGGTTTTGAGGCGCAAGGATTACGATGTTGATATTCTATACCACCGGGGAAGGCGATGTAGTTGCGGATGCCCAGTCGCGGTCGATGGGTAGTGCATGCGATGTCTGACCGGAGAAAGGGATATGGTCAGAGAGTTACATCGCCTAGCGAGCCTTGGGGTTCGTTTGGTTGATTCCCGATAGTGATGGAGTTCGGGTTCGAGAGGTTGCGAGTCTTTCATCGTCGAGGTGAAGAAGCGGCGATATGCGGATTCGATTATGGTGCGGTATCGAGATGCCGCTTTTGAGAAAGAAAGTCTATTTGAGGTAGCGGCGGATGGGGTGCTAAGATTTGAGGCGGTTGTGTGTTCCGATGTGACAAGACCGTCGGCAGATTCAGGGAGGCACGGTGCGTTATTCTATTCATCGGGTCGACTAAGATGTATCATGACCTCGGATCGTGTATTGGTGGGATGGCACGAAGAGGGCGTTGCGAGTTCGTAGCGCGATGCGGTGTCGGCCGAGTCAAAGTTGAGCACCAGAAGCCTGGTGGGCTGTTGCATGCTATTGATATTCCGACTTGGAAGTGGGAGGTGGTAAATATGGATTTTATTACAGGGTTACCTTCCACTCAGAGGAAGCATGATTCCATTTGGGTTATCGTCGACGGTGTGAAATCAGCCCATTTTCTTCGATCGGGGCGACTTTTCACGAGGATTATGCTAAGCGTATATCGGGAGATTGTGAGTGCGCGGAGTACTGTATCGATTATTTGAGACGAGGAGCCCGGTTCACGGCTAACTTACGGAGGTCTTTCGAAGGATTAGGGACCAGTGAGTCTCGATGCGGCGTTCATCCTCGGGCCGGCGACAATGGCCGAGCGCTATCCGGACAACGAGGATATCTTTGCGGGCTTGTGTTATTGATTCGAGGTAGGCGGGAGGATCATCGCCTCTTGTGGAGTTTGCTTATAACAACGGCTACCATTCTAGTATTCGGATGGCGCCTTATGAGGCCTTATACGGAAGGAAGTGCAGTCACGATGTTTGGTTCGAGGTGGGAGAAGTTGATTAGTCGGGCGGACTTGGTTCATCGTGCGATGGATAAGGTAAAGCTTATCCGGGAGGCGGTTATTGTCATTTCGAGTCGTGCGAAGTCGTATCACGGATCATCGGCGTCGACACTTGGAGTTTAAGGTTGATGATTGGGTCTTTCTGAAGGTTTCACCCATGAAGGGCGTGATGAGATTTGAAAAGAAGGGGAAACTTAGCCCAAGGTACATTGGGTCTTATCAGATTGTCCGTAGGGTAGGCAAGGTTGCCTATGAGTTAGATCTTCCGTCCGATTTGGAGGCGGTACATCCAGTTTTTCATGTGTCTATGTTGCGGAATGTATTGGAGATCCATCTAGAGTGCACCTGATTCATGATGTCCAGGTGACAGAGGAGTTATCGTATGAGGAGAGTCTCATAGCGATACTCGTTCGTCAGGTTAGGCGACTTCGGACGAAGGACGTGGCTTCCGTCAAAGTATTATGGCGGGCGAGCGAGGAGGAGATGACGTGGGAAGCTGAGGATGACATGATAAAGAAGTATCCTCACTTATTTCCTATACCTCCAAGTAACCTACTTTCTTGCTTGTTAGTTTTAAATTGACAATTTTGCTTAAGTATTGTTGTGGTTTGTGGAGCGTCTTTTATTGCAAAAAGAATAGTTAAGAGGGTCTACGTTGGGGTTGTGGTTTGAGTAAGCCTAGAAGGAACATTCGGGACGAATGTTTCTAAGGGGGGGGGAGAATGTTATACCCCGTAGTTCCGGCCTTACGTGTGAGAGCGTACGAAAGGGAGTAGGGCTTAAAATTTTCGAAAGATAGGTTGACGGATTGTTTCGGACGGGTTTTAGTCAACTTTGAGGTGGGTTATGACCCGGCACATTGAGAGTTCCTAAGTATTTCAAAGGCCTAGTGCGTAGTTCGTTGAGTCTAGTTTCCAACGCAACCGATCGTTCGTCGATAGGACATCGGAGTAGAAAGTTATGGGAGTTACAAGTTCGGTCTGTGACGGACGAAGGTATTTCGTGCGAGAGCCACAGGGCGTGGCGCCGGTGCGAGGCATGGCGCCAGAAAGATCTGAGGGCTCGCTGAAGTTGCAGCGCCGCGACGCCGGGAATCAGGGCCGCGGCGCCGGAAAATCCTGAGAGTCGGCAGAAGTTTCAGCGTCGCGGCGCCGGCTGCAGGGCCGCGGCGCCGAGGCGGGTTCTGCGAAGTTGAGTGGGAATTTCTGCACTGTTTTGTTTTAAAAGAGGTCATGGGTGGGTGACAAGTGTCCCCCCCATCTGATTTCTTGCATGTCTTATATTGACCAAGTCTTGAAGACTTGGTCATCTTTCAAATCCTTCTCTCTCTCTAAACTAAAGCTCTCACTTCTCTCTAGAATTCCAAGAGGAATTCAAAGCCTAAGGAAAATCTGAAAAGTTAGGACAAGAAGGAAGCTTGTGGCTAGCTTGTAGGAGTTATGGTGGTGGTGTTCTTGGAAAAGAGGCTAGCAAAATGGTTGGAATAATTTTGGTTAAAGCTCTAAGGTAACAATTCTTCTCTTGTAGCTAGTTATTTGTGTTGCATGTGAAGAAGAAGGAACTTGTAGTAGTAAATCATGCTCTTAGATTCATTGCATGTAAGAACTATGGTTTGGATATGAAAAGATCGGTTAAGAAGATATTATGATCATGTTGTAGCCTACAAACTACTTTAAAATTGTTAAGTGAATTGTTGTACCTTATGGGGCAAACTTTTACACACCCAAGTTTAGGTGTGTAATCTCCTTTGAAATGTTTGGATTGTTGGGCCTAAGGTGTGGCGTTTGGATGTTGAATTCGGCCTTGAAAAAGGTGGCAAAGTATGTAGAAACAAAGGAAATGCGCTTGATTTTCCATAGAAATTAGTAACTTTGAACTTGGATTATTCTACATTGAAATTAGAGGTTAATAAACGTATCATGGTTATTTTAGGTTGACATATTACTTGCGGTAGTTTGGTCTTAGCAAGTGGATTGACCGAAGAGGTATGTGGAGCTTTCCTATCTCTTGAGCATGAGTAGTTGTATCTATGTAGTGCGGTGAGCGTCTGAGATTTGGTATTCTTACTTGTTTTAAGTATATAAAGACTTGTTTCGTCTTAAAAAGTATAAGTCCCTTGGTTATGGGAAAAGTATAATTTTTACTAAAGTATAGGGTCAATATAACAACTTTATGAGAAATTGGTTTGTTAGCTTTATGAAAGGATAATAAAAAGAGATTTACTCTAAGTAAGATAAGTAAGGATGAATGACTTGATTTATGAAAGGCAAATTGATTTTAAGGCATCAATTGCCCAAAGGTTTTATATGAAAAAGAGTCATTTTTAAAGAATATAAGTATGTGGTACTTTGGGTTAAATTCCCGGATTTTCTTTTATTAAATATGTTAGTGCCTTGAGTAAACTAAAATGAGAGGGTATATGAACAAGACTAATAAGAAGTATGAGCTTTCGTAACTTATATATATGATTATGATATGATGACCGATTGAGCCAGGGTAAGAGTATAAATGAGGGGCAAGCCCCAAGATCGTTATACCACCTTCTCCAGGGTAAGAGTATGAATGAGGCAAGCCCCAGATCGTCATACCACCTTCTTGAGGTAGAGTATAAATGAGGGTAATTCCCAGATCGTTATACCACCCGGGGTAAGAGTATAAATGAGGGTAAATCCCCAAGATCGTTATACCAATGTTAGTAGATTTGCTACCACGATGAGAGAATACCTGCGCGAGTCCTATGGGCTTATGCGGGTGAAATAGTCCCACGTGCGGACGGTGCACCTATGCGAGGAATACCTCGTGCGGGTCCACAAGACCCGTGCGGGTGAAATAGTCCCAGTAGGATTGCTTATTGATACTACAGGCGAGGACCTGTTTTGATCACAAGCCTCCTATTTTTATGCGATAAAGTATATACTTGTTACTCTCATTGTTAGTAAGGCACGATTATCTTGTATTTTGATTTTCTTCCATGACTCAACTTATTTTTGGACTTATGACATTATTATTCTGATATTTTCGATTTACATACTTGGTACATATTGTGTCTTGACCCCCTTCCTCGGGGCTACGTTAAATCTGCGCGGTAAGGGTAGCGGTGGTGGATCCTCGTTCTTAGGATCAATGTTCGGTGTCGAAGCTCCATTCCTCGGAAGCTTGTTTTGTTATGCAGTTTTTCCACGATGTTATAGGTATTGTGTATATTGGGGTATGGCGGGGCCTGTCCCACGATTGTTATCCTTAAGTGCGTGGTCACGTATGTGTTTTGGGCTGTAAGAACAAGTTGTACTGCTATACTTTTGATTAAGTATGTTTTTATGGAAGGCAGCCTTATCGGCTGGCCAGTGATGTTTACTTTTTTATAAGTTATGTGTTATGTATGTTCCGCTGCTATTCTCTGATGTATACCTGACAGGGTACCCCGGTAGGGTACCAGTCGCGGCCCCGGGGTCGGGTCGTGACATAGCATACCCAAGCATAAATGTCTTGGTCACTCTACTGTCAAACTTGTCCTTCTTCACCAAATTAGTTGCATAGCACAAGCATCCTATGAATCTCATGTGAGCTAAGGATGGTGGTTTGTTGAACAACTTCTCATAAGGTGAGATGTTTCCAACTACAATAGATGGTATCCTGTTAATCACATAGACTGTTACCTTGATACATTCACCCCAAAATTTTGTTGGTAAGTGCCCATAGAACTTGATTGCCCTTGCAATCTCTAGGATATGTCTATTCCTCCTCTCAACCACACCATTTTGCTGAGAAGTATAAACACATGAACTCTGGTGAATGATGCATAACAGACTGAATAACTCAGAGCAGGCATGATTAAATAGTTTTGTCTCATTATCAGTCCTTACACATTTAACATTCTTGTCAAACTGAGTTTTTATTTCTGTAAACAGATTTTTAAGGATGGTAGATACATCAGACTTGACACACATTAAAAATACCCAAGTCCATCTAGAAAAGTCATCTACTACAGTCAAGAAGTACATCATACCACTGTGAGTGGGAGCCCTATAAGGCCCTCATACATCAAGATGCATAAGCTGAAAAGGAAACTCAGTTCTGCTTACACTAATATGGAATGGCTTCCTAGTCTGTCTAGCCCTAGGACATATGTCACATTGCCTTATTGTAAACTTGGACTTGTTACTAAACTCGTCTATTTTCCTGAGCATAGTCATTGGAACATGTCTCATCCTTTTGTGTCATAGTTCTATTTGCATTTCCTCCATTGTGTGCCTAATAGATGAATAAACTTATCCTGTCACCCCTCTCATAGATTGCAGCATGTGGAGCCCATCTATCTCCTTACCAATCTTCTTCACCTTCCCAGTGAAGAGATCCTGTAAAACAAAGAAATCAGGAAAGAATCTGGCACTACAATTTAATTATCTGGTCAACTTTGAAACAGATAGTAAGTTGAAGTTGAAACTTGGTACACATAGAACATTCTTAATGAGATCACCTCCATTCAACCTGTAACTACCAGTCTGTGTTATTGTTGATCTATCACCTGTAGGCATCTGCATGTTAGCGATATTTCGAATGCTAACGCAAGTGCACGCATCGTTCACAAGTAATATAGTTTGTAAGACCGAATATCGTCCACAGAGACTGGTTTTTAAGTACCGTTCATCTATTTTATGTTATCTATTTGACAATCGAATTTGATTGGGTTTTTATTTAACTACTAGAATAATTGCAAGATTTAACCTAATAAATTTGTAATCAGTTATGAATGAATTAGGGCTTCTAAAATCCTCGACTATCCACTTTATTCAATCCTTAATGCGACTAGAATGATTCTTCTTCTTTGTTAAGATAGCGGTTAACTAGACTGTCTTATATTCTGGTTAGGACATATAATCACTTAACCCTAGTGCAGAACCCTTCTATATTTCTATGATAGGATTTACCACATAAGAGGATTAAGAACAGTAACATATAATGCTACAAAAGTATCGGGGTACTTTCGTCCGCGATTTTAATCTATGTCTAGTCAATTACAGCATATCCAAATCTCTTCTATCGGTTTTTTATTCGAAATCATATAGGTTATGATAACTAGTGATCAATTAATTATCAAACATTCATACCAAATATTGACTAAATCTTAATCAAGCGAAGAAGAAATCATATTATTGTATTAATTCATGAATAAAAGTTTCAAACGATTCATAAGGAAAGCCCTAATAGAGTGTTTAGCTCCTAGTCATAGTCACGCTAAGAACTAGCACAATATACATACATAAACTGAATTAAAAACGAAAGAAAGAAAACTACGTAGAACAAAGTCTTCAATTGTAGCTCCAAATCCGTCTTGTGTTGTGTTGTGTTGTAGAATGACCAACCTCTTTATAGCATTAATCCCTAGGGCTTAAATATCCTCTAATTTTCGTGCCCTTAGCCAATTTGCATTCGGAACTGAAATTTCCCGCGTCGGCACCACAGTTCTGCATACCGGCACCGCGATGTCAAAACTCCTACAGCTTCTCAGCACAAATGGCACCGCGGTACTGCTTGATGGCACCGCGGTGCTGAAATTCCTGTGGCTCCTCGGTAAATATGGCACCGCGATTCTGCATAATGGCACCACGGTGCTGCCTTCTTTCGCTCTGAGTTGCCAACTTTCATCCTTTTCGCCTCGGGAGTACCTTTTCTTTCCATTTCTCGTTCCTTTTTGCCTTTTTGCACCGCTGTGACTCAAAAGAAAGAAAAACAAACCTACTACTATACTAAACACAACAAAAACGAGTAAAATACCAACTAAAAATGACTCAAAAGCGTATATAAAATACGCCTAACACTGCACATGACATGTATTATCTGTAAGCTCAGGTTTGTCAATCAACCTCTTATCAGTAACCATATGGTTAGTTTCCCCAGAATCAATAATCCAACTATGAATATCCTCAGTGATATCAGTACATGCCATATGAGATTTAGGAATTGAAGTATTACCACAAGATCCACCAGCCTGTTGATTAAGCATTGCATCAACCTGCTGATACTTCTCAGGAGAACATGATCTCAACATGTTATAGAGCTGATCATATTGGTCCTGATATAGTTGTGTCATCCCTGCCTGATAATGTCCTTGCCCTGTCTGTTTGGTAAGCTGAACATCTTTTTCCTGTGTCTGCCCAGCCATAGCATTCAATTTCTTCCTGTTTCTGTTGTTGTAGTCATCTGGATAACCATTGAGTTTGTAACATTTTTCTTTAATGTGACCATTCTTCTTACAATAGTCACAGTAGTACAATAATTTATAGTATATCTCGCGATGATGTCCCCTCATATTGCAAAAATCATAATATAATTTCGATTTATTCTGTGAAGTGGAAGTCTTACTAAATCATTGGGGTATTTTAACCCCACTACCTATCCATTTCAAAATCATCCTCATCTTTCTCACTATGTTTTTCTTTTTCACATGAGGGGGTTCAGTAAGACTTACCTGTTCGACGGCTTCCATAACATTCATTTTTGTTTCAGCATTCTTGCTGACCTATGGGTTCACCGTTGTATGAATGATCTCTCTAACTTTGGCCTGTGCTAGTTGAACTGTTGTTTCAACTGTGCTGACTGCGAAACACTTGTTGATGGCTTGGGATTCAATGGTGGAATTGAACACTTTGAACACCATTTCTTCCTCCTAAACCCTTAGTCTCAGTTCTCCCTTTTCTACATCAATCAGGGCTCTCCCAGATGCAAGGAATGGTCTCCCCAAAATGATAGTATTTCATCATCTTCCTCCATATCAAGAATGAGGAAGTCTGCAGTAAAGAAGAACTTTTCCACCTTGACCAGCACATCTTCTATTATGCCTCTAGGGTGCACTACGGTTCGGTCGGCCAACTGCAAATTCACAATGGTTGGTTTGGCTTCACCCAAACCCAATTTCTTGAAAACAGACAGAGGCATGAGATTGATACTAGCCCCTAGATCACACAGCGCCTTGTTGCATGTCACCTTACTAATAGTGCAGGGCAAGGTGAAGCTTCCTGAGTCCTTCAGCTTAGGAGACATTTTCTTTTGCAGGATGACAATGCACTCCTCTGTCAAAGATATTGTCTCATAATCCGCTAGCCTTCTCTTTTTTCCAAGTATTTCCTTCATGAATTTAAAGTATGTTGGCATATGTTCTAGTGCTTCAATTAAGGGGATATTTATGTAAAAATTCTTAAACACCTCCAAAAACTTGGAGAACTTCTTGTCAATTGCCTTCTTTTGTAACCTCTGAGGGTAAGGGATTCTATCAACGTACTCCCTCAAAGGTGTTCGTGGAACTGTCTCAACTGTAGGGTAAGGGATTCTATCAACGTACTCCCTCATAGACATGTCAAGAACTAAACTAATATCCAACATAAACTACAAATAAATAAAACAAAGAACAAAGAAATTACACAAACGTACTCCCTTATCTTTACCTTCTTTTGTTTTGAGAGAATAAAGTGTCTGATGAATAGTAGGCACCCCCAAACTTAAGTTTTTGTCTATTTATGATTACTTTTCATTGGGGTGCATCAAAATTGTTCACTCTCTTTTTGTCTCTTTTCAACACTTTATATTCCAAACACATCAATTTTTTCACTTATGGCACAAATATGGAATTATAGGGTGTCAAAGAAAGGTCTTATTTTTAGGCTCAAATGGGCTGACTAGGGATATAATTTGAATGTCAGGAATAGACAAAAATGGTAAGAAAGGGCTAACAAAGAATCTCTGAGTCATCTCCCTAACATGCATATCCTAACTATTTCGTCTCAAATAACAAGCAAGCAGACACATAGGTGTTCATTATTAACAATGTACAAATCAAGCAAGATACCCCAAATAGTTCGATTTCATGAATTTTTGGCATATCTAACCTAAGTGTTCAGATGATTGCTTCTAATTCCATTACATTATTCAATTTTTACTTCACTAGGCGTTTTCAGTAACTACAGCATGCATGATCTTAAAAATAATTATGACTCAAAAAAAATACTCAAAAATACCAAAACAAATCAAAAAGACTTAAAAACAATAAAACATCCTCCCAAACTTAAATCACACATTGTCCCCAATGTGTGCAAGACTCAAAACGCAAGTGCACGTGTCGTGCAAGTAATATAGTCTAGAAGACCGAGTTATCGTCCTCAGGGATTAGTGTCCAATTATCAAACTTTATTCTATGATATCTATTTGGTAACCGATAATTGATGAATTGGTTATAACTATAATTATAGATGCTAACTAAATTACTTTATTTTACTTCAGATATGGTGGAAATAGGGCTTCTAAATCTCCTCAACTATCCGCTCATCTTACTTGTTAATGCAATTAATTATGGCTCTTCTTCTATTTTGAGACAGCAGGTTAACTAAGCCGTTTTATACTCCTGTTAAGGTAATATAAACACTCAACCCCAATATAGAACCCTTCTACCTTTCAGTGACAAGATTGACTATAAAAGAGGATTAAGAGCAATAACCTATTAAGCTACACAAGTATCGGGTACTTTAGTCACGATTTAATGTATGTTTATTCAACTATAGCATATTCACAATCTCCCCTTTCGGCTTTCGATTAGAAATCATATAGATTATGATAATTAGTGATCAATTAATTACCAAGCAATCAAGACAAATATTGAATAAATCTCAACAATGATAAGAAGAAACCAAAACATGCATTAATTCATAAGAATGAGTTTCAAGTGATTCGATATGGAAAGCCCTAAATTAAGTTAGTTCCTAGCCATAGACATGTCAAGAACTAAACTAATATCCAACATAAACTACAAAGAAATAAAACAAAGAACAAAGAAATTACACAAACGTAGTCTCCAATCTTGATCTCCAAGTTTGTGATGAATTGGAACAAGTGGGAACCCCTATTCTGACATAGGAATGTCCTTTTTATAGCCTCAAAAATGTTCCCAAACTTTTCCTTCTTGGCCTTGGCCCATTCCCATTTGGATTTGGTAGAATTCGCCTCGGTAGCTGATGCGAAACTCTGCGCTCTGCTGTACTTTGGGCGTAGTGGCTCGATCTTCTGGTTGGGCGTCGCGCCATACATTTCGCCCGAATTTCCAACTTTCTAGCTTTTTTAGCTCTGGAACCTCTGTTTCTGCCCTCTTTTCGCTCCTTTTCACCAATATGCCACTTTAAACCATTATGACTCAAAAGAAAGAAAATATATCCTAAGACGACACATATTTGTACAAAAATGGGCAAAAGACTAACTAAAAATGACTCAAATAGTGTATATAAAAACACTGATCAAATACCCCCAAACTTAACTTTTGCTCGCCCTCGAGCAAAGATCAAAAGAAAGAAATAAAGACACGAGGAAAAAGAAAATAAAATGACTCAAAGACACTGATCACTTTGTTGCACAATTGTCACGTAGAAAAGCATGAAGGTTAACAGAATAATATGCAGGAACATATAGCATGGATTTTTAGCATTCTAAACACATCAAGTTAGATATTTCACAAATTCACTTTAATCATGCTCAATTGAAGTAAGAATACCTAACTGTGCACGTTAATTTCAAAATCCTATGACATGTTTACTTGTTATTCTCCACTAATCATGGATACACATATAAGAGATCTTCAGGGCTTTTCAGGGTTGTAATGTAGACTTAGGCATGGGTAGGTAAAAATAGGCTTTTAGGCTCAACTTACGTACCATAAGCTCTTTTTCTTTCAACTCTTTCCTTTTCTTTTGATTTTCTTTTTCACTTCATACCTATCTTTTCCCTCTTTTGTTTTGAGAGAACAAGGTGTCTGATGAATAGTAGACACCCCCAAACTTAAGCTTTTGCCTATTTATGATTACTTTTCTTTGGGGTGCATCAAAATTGTTCACTCTCTTTTTGTCTCTTTTCAACACTTTATATTTCAAACACATCAATTTTTTCACTTATGACACAAATATGGAATTATAGGGTGTCAAAGAAAGGTCTTATTTTTAGGCTCAAAGGGGTTGACTAGGGATATAATTTGAATGTCAGGGGTAGACAAAAATGGTAAGAAAGGACTAACAAAGAAATGCCTGAGTCATCTCCCTAACATGCATATCCTAACTATTTCGCCTCAAATAGCAAGCAAGCAGACACATAGGTGTTCATTATTAACAATGCACAAATCAAGCAAGATACCCCAAATAGTCCGATTTCATGAATTTTTGGCATATCTAACCTAAGTGTTCAGATGGTTTGTTCTAATTCCATTACATTATTCAACTTTTACTTCACTAGGCGTTTCCAGTAACTACAGCATGCATGATCTTAAAAAAAATTATGACTCAAAAAAAAAAACTCAAAAATACCAAAACAAATCAAAAGGACTTAAAAACAATAAAACATCCTCCCAAACTTAAATCACACATTGTCCCCAATGTGTGCAAGACTCAAAAATAAAAGAAAAACGGGACAACTTACAAACTTGGTTTAAAGCGGTGGCGGCGGATAATGCATGGACCACTGGTTGAACAAGGAACTCATCTCATCAAATCTTTGGTGCAACTGTTGTTGCTCCTACCTTAGTTCTTGTTGTCCTTGCCTCAGGTCCTGTTGACCTTGTATCATTATGTCAAAATTTTGTATCATCATTCTCTGGTTCATGAGCAACTGCTCCATTATAGGCACCAGAGGTTCTAATTCCGGGGCTGCGTCGCTACTGCCTCATCTTTGAGCCTCTGTCTCGAGCTCATCTTCATCCATGGCGACCTCGTCTTTGCTGCTGCTCTTCTTTGGTCTCCTTCGTCTTCTTCTTTGGAGGACTGGTTACGGAAGCGTCTGCTATCCCATATGACACGGGAGGTTGGCCGCTTCTCATATGTATCGATGGCTAGGGTTGGGACTCGTATGCGGAACATAAGCTGCAAATAAGTGATCCATGTCCCAACCCACCTGTAGTTACCAACCTACTGGTTTCTCCAATGTTTTGCAATATTTCCTTCCCAACGTCAATCGTCTTACCTAACATGATTCTATATATCATTTTTATTCTATCTGCTGGCACTCTGGTGAAGTGCATCGATGGAATTAGGCGGGCACAGACGAAATATAACCAACCCTTGGCTGTTTTGTTGAACTGACATCTGCTCAGTCCTCTTGATCCATTTATTGCAATATCATACTCAGCCCCAAGGTAGCGTAATGTGCTTACGACGATATCCTAGTCGATGTTGTTGACGTCTCTAGACCAAGTTCTGAAATAGCTCCGATCATCGCCTCTTTCTTCAACGTCGGTTGTTCTTAATAGCTCATTCACCACTTCGGCCGTCACAGACACATACTGTCCTCTCACAAAACATCTACCATTTACCCTCTCCGGAAAATTAGCATAAAATTCTTTCACCATTATAGTGTTATATGGTGCTATTGTTTCTGGATTAACAAATCTCTTCCACCCCATGACATTTGTCATCGCCCGAATAGGCTCATAGACATCACCCTCCTCAAATGACTCCCTTTGGTACTTCATTCCTCTCTCAGGGATCAAGGGTCTAGTACTAAGTTTGTAATATCTATCTTCTGCTTTTTGACTGACAAACCTAGTAGACGGAGGTGGATGTGGAAGCTCTCCTCTTCTTGGCAGACATATTTAGATAAATTCGGCAGTGTTTCCTTTGTGTCAGTGATATTACCCAACAACTATCAATCAAACCAATCAACACACAGTGTATTCAGCAAGCTCTGACACTCTTGACCCCCAACTTCACTCAAAGCAGGTCTGACACCACGCTCACTAGGTATAATCTTCCGCAAAATTTTCACACCTAACTTCAACACACCACACACCATCCACCAATAAAGCACCTTCCCAAACCTATTACCTCCCCTGATTGTATTGAACATTTCAAGAAAAGTGATAAAGGTTATCTTGGACGGTGTTCTTCAAGATTTTCTTGTTCCTAATGATGTATTGATGCAATGGAATGAGGGTTGTTATTTTAGATGGATAAGGTGTAAGGAATTTAAGTACTTTGGTTGTGATTGAGTTTAGTTTGTGGAAGATTTTTAGGTAAAAGGGTTAATTTCGTGGGTTTTGGAGAGAGGAAGGGTTTTGGATTTTTTATTTGGAGAAAGGAAAATCGGATTAGGGCTCTTTTAAAATTCAGATTTTTCGTCGTGGCGCCACGGCCCTACAATCGGCGTCGCGGTGCCCAAACTTCTGCGACCCTCTGAACTTCCAACGCCGTGCTACGATTTGGCGCGCGCCCAAACTTGAGATCTTACGGAATTTTAGCGCGCGGCCCTGCGCTGTGGCGCCTAACTTCTGCGCCGCTTCCGCCACGGCCCTCTGCTTTGGCGTGTAGCTGGCCGGTTTTTTTGATTTTCCCGTTTTCGGCCACCAAGTTTTGGCCACTGTCATCACAACACGCTGAAACAAAACCTTAGTAAGGTTCTAAGTAAAATTAAATTGCATTAAATTAAATAAAATAACCTTGGGTTGCCTCCCAAGTAGCGCTGTCTTTAACGTCTTTTAGCCGGACGCAAGTTCCTTATCAAGAGGCATGGGGTAAAGTAACTCCACAACTTATCCATTTCATCAACATTTTTCGCTTCCGCCTTCTGTTTTTCTTTTTCTCCTTTTTCTCAAGAGGAGGTTTATTGTTGCTCACCTGTTTTGACGGACTTATTTCCCTTGCTTTGGATTGTCTTTGGCTCAACCGGAGTGTCTTGACGATCTTGTGCAAAACACTTGCTTATGGTAGGGGTTGATGATGTGTTTAAACACCTTGAACACCATCTCTTCATTCTCCACTCTGAGTGTCAGCTCGCCCTTCTCCACATCAATTAGGGCTCTCCTGGTTGCCAAGAATGGTCTTCCCAATATGATGGGGATCTCATCATCTTCCTCCATATCAAGGATGAGGAAGTTCGCATGAAAGAAGAATTTTCCCACCTTAACTAAGACATCTTCAATCGTTCCACAGGATGTACCCTTTGTCATATCTCGCTTGCAAGCTCGCGGTGGTTGGTTTGGCCTCATGACCCCAACCTCTTGAAAGCGGACAAGGGCATAAGATTTATGCTAGCCCCAAATCACAAAGGGCCCTATTACATGTCACCGCCATTTGTGCAAGCAGCGTGAAGCTTCCCGGATCGCGAGTTTGGGGGTAATTTTTCTCGCAAGATGACCTTTGCGTTCCTCTGTCGATGCCACATCTCATACTCACCAACTTCTTCTTCCCAAGAATTTCCTTCGTGAATTTAAAATAAGTCGGCATTTGCAACAATGCCTCGATGAATGGAATGTTAATGTGCGACTTCTGAATACCTCGAGAACTTGGAGAATTGCTTATCAGCTTTCGCTTTGCAACCTCGAGGGTAAGAAATCTTCTCGGTGTATTCCTCATTGGGGTGTTGGAACTTTCTCTAACATAGGGCGGTCTTGATAACCCTCTCCTCTGCATCTACTCTGTTCTACTACGTCTTTGGGGTGTAAGGCATTCTAGTTGCTTTCGATGCTCGGTGCACAGCAGCCTTGTTCTCTGGGTTTCATCTCTATATTACTAGGCAAAGTGCCCTGTGACCTGTTGTTTGCCATCTTTGCCAGTTGTCCCACCTGCGTCTCCAAATTCCTGATAGAGGATCTTGTCTGCCGTGAGGCGGAGTGCAGCGAGTTGGTGAGTGTCAATAGGTGCTCTCAACTCATCTGGCTTTTCTTGTTGAGCAGTTGCACTGAATTATTGTGAAGATGAGGCCTGAGTGAATGGTTGTTGATTTTGATATTGGCCTCGGCGGGTTCTGCGCCGCGGTCACCTCTCCGAAGCAGGCGGAACCATGTGTGGAGCTGCGGTGTCATTAACTCTATGAGTCTATCTAGTTTTTGTCCCACCGTTTCTTGGGCCATTTGACTCTCGTTCTCTCAACATTTTCTCAGACATTTTCTCGCTCCTTGGACACCACTACGTCAGCGGAGGTACATGAGCTTCGTGATGAACCTCCTCTTGAGCCGGGATTTGTGAATTCACCATTTTACGTGAAGACAAACACACTCGTATTTTAGAAGGCGGAATGTCTATTCTAGCTCCTAAATTTTCTTATAGTTCATAAGCATGCAACACCTGATATGCCAACAAGGAAAATAATTTAATAAAACATATCCTTTCTTTCTTGTATTCATAGCACTTCATTCATCATATTTTAAAATAACAATGTCATGACTACAATACATCACATCAGGTCAACTCTGTCATTGTGCAACCCGCTATAGCCCTTGTCTTTGGAGCAGACACCTCTTATCAGCGTTCGAAAGGGCTTAACCGCATGATTCGTCTATTCGCGAGTTGACATTCAACTCCTGTGAACCTTCCTTTTGCTTCTCTTTCCATATAGTTCATTTTATACCTTACTCCTCTTACATGATGCAGAAATTGGTGCAATGAATTTTCTGTAATATCTTCTCTTAGCATCCTTGCCTTTCTGAATGCGGAATGAAACTTTTCTGGGACGGAATTGACTATTATTTGTAGTATGACTCCAATTGGAAAATTGAAGAAGGTCGGGTCGTATGAACGCCTTTTCCTTCTAGTCCTAAGCAAATATGTACATAATGCGATTGTGTCATCAATGTACTCATCAAAATCACCTACGAGTCCATCTTGCGGCATGAACTCCTCTGAGCTCTCATTTCCTTTGCACTGTTCCATGAGTACTTCCCTTTTTGTTGGAACTCGCCTTATAATCGCCATCTACACAAATCATATTAGTCGATTATAACGTTGTACAATCCCACTTTTCTAACCCGTGTGAAGGAGGTAGTGCGAGAAATCAAGTCTTTGAAAAGACTCGAGGTAGGCACGAGAAGAGTGCGAAAGAAGGAAACTTTAGGATGTTATTCCGTTCACTTATTACTAAGGTGGCGCGCACACCGTCGCAATAAGTAACCGTTCAAACACTCAACTCGAAGAAAACTTCCTAGAATCTCTTAACCTGGTTTAGCTTTGATACCAACTTGTCACGCCCCGACTTTTCCTAAGTCTTTACTTAGGGCGTGATGGCACCTGGACAATTATTTTCCACCAGGAGCACCATTTAATTCTCTTTATTTAGAAATTTGAACTTATATTCAAATACGGAGCGATTAATAAAAATAACAATAAAGAAATATGTTTATGACTTTATATGAAAAAACATAACGCGAGCCCATGCTCGTGCAAATATTGTTTCTACATAGACATCGACAAAGATTATTTTAAGTTGGAAGGAGATCATTCCACGGGCATATCGAGACATTGGGCCGACATTACGAACTGACGAGTACGAGCGAAACAATGGACTTGGTATGAAAAGAGGCTGGGACGATCGCTAGCCTTGGCGTGGAGCCTTTCCTCTATCACCCTTTCACGAAACATGTTAAATAAAAGTCACCTACCATCAGGTGAGTGAGAACCTTACCTGCAATTCAAAGTAACACCACAATATTCCAAGTGCAATCACATTATAACGTAATAAGCATATTGCAAAACATATCGAGTTACAACATCTTTAAATATGCAACAACTCCTCATAGGAAATTCTTGGTTTAACTAACACTTCATTTTATCTCGTATTATACGTTAAGACATTCCCCTGCATTTCCACATGTTTATTACATTTTTAGATTTGTGAGCGCGTGTGCTCTTTTCATATTTATATATAGGTGAACATGTGTTCATCTTTCATATTTGTTGCGGCGTGCAACCGATCCATTATATTTACGTATTTGTGAACACGTATTCACTTTACGTTTTGTTGCGGCGTGCAACCCGATCCATTATGTTTACGTATTTGTGAATGTGTATTCACTTTACGTTTTGTTGCGGCGTGCAACCCGATCCATTATATTTACGTATTTGTGAACAGATATTCACTTTACGTTGTGTTGCGTGCAACCCGATCCATTATGTTTACGTATTTGTGACGGCGTATTCACTTTACGTTTTGTTGCGGCGTGCAACCCGATCCATTATATATTTATATATTTATGTGAACACGTATTCACTTTTCATATTTTGGAAGATCAAATAAATACTATTCTCTTTTCTAACATTCTGTCATTCATACTTGTAACGATTATAACTTTTTAACCATAACTCCAACTAAGGTGTTTCTCAAGCGGAAACTAAGGTAAGGCGGGATCTTTCACTGTACCAAATTTCATTTAAAACTACTTTGGGTAACTAACACAAATTTATCCTCAAAACAGCCACATGAAATTTGTTTCGGCAGAATTTTTATTAAACAGCACCCAATCTTATAATAGTCATAACTCCTAATCTGTAAATCCGTTCAATCCCCATAAATTCTCAAAACGACGAGAACAGAGAGCTACACGTCTCCATGTGAACCATTCTTTCATATTCTGTACCATTTGGTACAGTTTTACACTTTTATTCGCTGCCCTTCCTGGATATCGATAGATCCGAGGCAGAAACTTTAAACAGCGATAACTCTCAATCCGTAAGTCGGATAGACCCCCGTAAGGTCTCAAAATGTCCACAACAAAGAGATATAGAACTTTAATTTAGCAACAATTTTCATATTCCCCACAGATTAGTACAGTTTTACGTTTCAACGTCCTGCCCTTCTGGATTCCGACGAATCCGAGGCAGCAACTTCACACTACAATAACTCTCAACTCGTAAGTCCGTTATAATAAATCTTTATATATATCTGTCCGTAACAGAGAGATTTACAACCATGTAAATTTTCATATAATTCTAATAAGTAAAACTCAATAAAAACAGTCCGTAATTATGCCTTTCCGAATTTCAGCCAAATCTAAGGCAGAAACTTTGAACTATGATAACTTTCAAACCGTATGTCCATTTTACCTCATTTTTGGTTCTGTATGATCATATTATAGAGGTGTACTACTCTTCCGAATTTCATCAAATTCTAACAATTATAACTCAGTGAGAACAGTTCGTAAAGTTCATGACGCAACTAGTTGTCTAAACAATCAAAAGTTCAATATTTCTTTTCAATACTCAATTCTTATTCTAACATGTATTGAACTTAAAATAAAGGATATTACCAAGAATTTCTGAGTGAGAAAACTCACCTTGTAAGTGTGAAGATTATTGTTGTGTGGTTGCTAAAATTATCCTTACTCTCTAGTATTTTTCTTCTTGTTTTTCTTGCCATCTTGATAATTTTTTCCTCTTCTTTTCACTTGATTTTTTTCTGATTTTCTAACCTTTATGTTATGTACTTTGTTTGTGTGTAAATACAATGTATAAGTGGAAGTTTTCTATAACCTATGGGAGGTGAAATGACAAGAGTTGGAGGAAATGAAAAGGGGAAGGGGTAAAGAGAAGGAGTTGGGCGTGCATGCTCCATGTTACAATTTTTTTCTTTTGTTTTTTTGTTTTTCTTTTTGTTTTCCTATTTTCATTTCATCTATCTATTTATCCAACTTTAACACTAATTCTATCCCATGCAATTTATTCTTTGTTTTCTTATATATATATATTTTTATTAACTTGACCACAACTATATATTTTTTTCGGGTTTCACATTCTCTCTCGCCAAGCAACATTCGTCCTCGAATGTGAATAAAATAAATAACATAATCACATAGACACAATAATGTTTATTGTTATTGCAACACTAATTTGGGGCTTCACATTCTCCACTTCCTTAAGAAGCATTCGTCCTCGAATGAGAATAAGGTTATGTAACATGCGTATAGACACGCAAATGGCACACGTATGAAGTACTATGTAATGCATTTTTTTACCTTAGTCAAATAGGAATGGATATTTGACTTTCATCGCCTCTTCCGCTTCCCAGGTGGCTTCCTCTGTGGAGTGATTCTTCCATAGGACTTTCACGGAAGCAATATTTTTATTTCTAAGGCGTTGGACCTTTCTATCAAGTATTTCTACCGGAGCTTCTTCATATTGAAGCTCTTTATTAAGAACTATCTCACGGGAAGGATGGCGTGACTTGGATCGTGCAAGTATTTTCGTAACATTGACACATGAAATCTGGGATGCATTGCTTCCGACTCTTGTGGAAGTGCTAATTCGTAAGCCACGTTCCCACTCTTGTGAGATCTCATATGGCCCAATAAACCTTGGGCTCAATTTCCCTTTCTTACCAAAGCGCATCACTCCCTTCATTGGGGACACTTTTAAAAATACTTTATCCCCCTCTTGGAATTCAAGATCTCTTTTCCGATGATCCGCATAGGACTTATGACGGCTATGAGCTGTTTTGATCCGCTCGAATCATCTGTACCTTATCATTTGTTTCTTGAATGACTTGGTCGAGCAGTTGCGTCTCACCACCTCGAACCCTCAGTGGAGACTACATTTCGTCCGTATAATGCTTCAAGCGGGGCCATTTGTATGCTAGAGTGAAAACTATTGTTGTGGCGAACTCAATTAGACAAAGATGGTCGACCGAACTTCACTGAAAATCTAACACACAAGATCGCGACATGTCCTCGAGTGTTTGAATTGTTACTCGGCTTGCCCATCTGTTTGTGGGTGGAAAGCGTGCTTAACTTAACTTTTGTCGAGACCTGCTGGAAACTTTGCCAAAAGTGTGAGGTGAAGCGGGAACCCTATCTGAAATAATTTGTAAAGGAATCCGTGTAACGCACAATCTCCTTCAAATAAATGCATGCGTCTTGTGGTGCGCGTCGTAGTCTTGGCCGGTAAGAAATGGGTGACTTTGTAAGCGATCAACAATCACCCAAATAGAATCATACCGCTTCTCGAGTTTTGGTGGACGATTCTGAAATCCATATGAATCGCCTCCGTTTCCACATGGGGACTCGATGTCTGAAGTAATCCGCGGGTTTTGATGTTCAACTTTCACTGGCGACATATAAGACACCTTCCGACAAACTCATGGCGTCTTTCTTCATCCCGTCCACGATAATTTGCCTTGAGGTCTGATACATTTTTGTTGACCACGGATGAATGGAATATCTTGTGTTGTGACCCTCATCTAAGATCTTCCTCCTTAGATCATTAACCTTAGGAACACATAACCTACCACTTATCCGAAGGGTTAGTCATTATCTCCCGATGTAGCGTGAAGGTTTTCCTTGTTGGATCCTCTCGAAATCCAACAAACTCGTATCCTCAATGACTTTCTTTTATTTACGAAGCTAAAGGCGGTGCGAGGTATCATGTACCACCACCCTACCTTCGCGATCTCGATTAAGCTAACCCAGGTTTCCCAATCTTTGTACCTCACGAACAATACCCTCTTTTGCATTGCCAAATAGGCCAAGCTACCCATTGATCTCTGCGAGTCGTCGACCACGTTAGCTTTCGAGATGGTAAAGAATACTAAGGTCATAATCCTTAAGCAACTCTAACCATCTTCTTTGTGAGATTCAAATCATACTGTGGTTATGTCGCAAACTCTTATGATCTGTAAATATGTCCACATACACCATCTACAAATAATGTCTCCATATTCGTAGGCAACACCACATGACTAATTCCAAGTCATGAGTTGGGTAATTCTTCATATATCTTGATTGTCTAGATGCATCGTGATAACCTTTCCAAAGCTGCATCAAGACACATCCTAACCCAACTCTGGAGGCATCGCGATAGGCGTGAACCCTTAACGTCGATGGTAAGGTTAGGGGGTGCGATAGTCAATAATTCCTTTAGTTTACGAAAACTTGCTTCACATGCTCGACGACCGGTACTTAACCGCTTTTGAGTCAGCGGGTCAAAGGAGCGTGAGACTAGAAAAACCTTTACGAATCTTACATAATACCCACCAAACCAAGAAACTTCTAACCTCTGCCGAATTGGTCGGTGTTGGCGATTCTTCACTGCTTCTATCTTACGGGGTCTACCATAATTCCATCCTTGACACAACATGACCCAAAAGGCTACCTTTTCCAACCAAAATTCACACTTTGAAAATTTAGCATATAGTTTCTCTGTTTCAAGACTTGAAGCACTACCGCCGAGATCTTTCTTCATGTTCCTCAACACTCTTCTTGTAGATTAGGATATCATCTATGAACACAATCACGAACAAATCTAGAAATGGTTTGAAGATTCTGTTCATTAAATCCATAAAAATTCTTTGGGGCATTGGTTAACCCAAAAGACATGACGAGAATTCATAATGGCCGTATCGGGTTCTAAAAATTTATTTTGGATATATCATCTGGATTTATTTTCATTTGGTGATATCGACGGAGATCAATCTTGGAAAAATAGCTAGCTCGCGAAGTTGGTCAAAAGATCATCGATTCTTGGTAATGGGTATCGGTTCTTGATCGTGACCTTATTGAGTGCCGATAATCGATGCACGTTCGGACGTCCGTCTTTCTTTTCACAAGCAGATGGTGCACGAGGGAAACACTAGGCCTTATAAAGCCTTTATCCGAAGATCCTTCAATTGTTCTTTTAACTCCTCAATTCAGTTTGGGGGCCATTCGATATGGAGGAATAGAAATGGGTCTTGTGCGGAATTAACTCTATAGCAAACTCCACTTCTCTATCAGGAGGAAGGCTGGAAGATCTTGGGGAAAAACCTCGGAAAATTTCGAACAATAGGAGCGTCATTCACGTGAGGATTCTTTTTGGGTATCCACTATATTAGCGGATATGCATACTCCACTCTGTGACTTCTCGATAACTTTTGAGCCCCAGATAGGAAATAAAGCGACACGAGGATATTCCAACCCTACCGCTTATAACAACGGTTCTCGGAAAAGTTAATCTCACTATCTTTCGTCGACAATCCAACATGGCATAACATGCCGACAACCAATCCATACCCAAAATGGCGTCGAAGTCTACCATATCAAGTAGTACTAGGTTACCATTGTTCCTGCCATTCACTTCAATGGAAAATTATTTACCACGAGAGGCCCAAATTGAGGCCCTGCGGTGTCATAACCTCAACGAGTTCACTTAAATAAGAAGGTTCTACATGTAAATTCTTAGCAAAGCTCGTTGACACGTATGAAAATGTAGGCGGGATCGTATAATACAAATGCGGGAATACTCGAGACTAGCAAAATTCTGTGACCACCGCATTAGATGTACGCCTCATTCCTGCAGGGCAAGCGTGGCCGATTAAATTGTTGGGTTGTTGACCTCACGACTCTGGCGGGGTTGGTTTCTGATTTCCCATGGCGGTTGTGGTTGCTTGACCTCACGAATATATTGAGTTTGGGTCCTCTTCTTGCAATCCACGGCATAGTGGCGACTCATGATTATAACATGTCTTCGTTAGGCGAGCATTCTCGGTGTGTTTTCTTTGACAAATCTTACAAATCGGTTTGTCGCCTCGCGTGTTAGGGTTGGTGGCCTTGTCCTTGCTACCTTGGTAATTAGACCATTTGTGCCCTTAGGCTTGAAATAAAGTGACCAGCGGATTGGTTGGTCTGAAGATCCCTTACTAAACTCCTGCTTACGATTTTGACTACGGTTAAATGATCACGGCGTCAGAAATCTCTTCTGCGAATATTCTCTTTTTGCTTTAGCGAAACCTTACACCCTCAAAGCCATATCGACAATCGAAGATAAGTTCGATCGTTGGCTAACGCCGCCACTTCTCTGCTATGTTGGGTTTAAACCTCTACAAATCGCTTGACTCTATCCATTTCTGTAGGGGCGACATGTGTGTTGTATCGATAACCTCACAAGCGTGTATCATATTCTTGTACCTTGCGGTCACGCTTGATTGTTCAAACTCCGTCGAGCGCGTCCTTGCGCGTGTGGCATAAACTTCTCGATGAATGCGCTCACGAACCCTCCCAGTCATTGGTGGTGACATCGGGGCGATTTTTCCTAAAATTCCTCCACCACACCCCTGCATCATCCACTAGTCGTGCGCCTACCAAGTTGACGCCCTGCGTCTCCACGCATCCCAATGTGAACATTAAGTCTTCAACTTCATCGAGGAATACCATCGGGTCGGTGTCGCGCCCTTTTTCGACCGCGGCATTTTAAGAATAATAGCGAGCCCTGCTTAATAAAATGCAAAATGTTAGAAAATAAATAATAAAATGCTAAAAGGTTTAAAAGGCTTAAAGGTTTTAAAAATGCTTAAAAGGATGCTAAAATTGCAAAGGATGCTAAAGTTTAAAAGGGTGCTAAAATGCTAAAGGGTTGCTAGAATGCTAAAAGGAGTGCTTACTGCTAAGGGTTCGCGGAGTCGCCACCTAATTAGTTTGGGTGAATTAGGACACCTAAATGTTTAACTAGTTTAAAGTAAAACATTAACTCCATTTTAATGGTCTGCTAAACTTAGTGAGATTCTGGGTAAGGGTTCTTTATTATCCTAAAGGGAAGGGGTTAGGCACCCTAAAGGATCCGCTAACTTGCGGTTGTCCATTCAAACCTAGGGTCAATTATTGTTGCTAAGAATGCATGTTTTAAAGTATCTGAGCAAAAGATATTTTAAAGGTATAAGTGTAATTTAGCCTGCACAAAATATAAGATTTGTTTCAAAATATATAAGGCAGATTTTAGTTGAAGACATGCACTTTAGAAAGTAGTTAGAAGACGTATGAAATTATCTATACGGTATATATGTTGCTTAGTATAATAGAAGTAATAATGCAAAGCCTATGATGACGAAAAATATGATGGAAAATATATCATGCAAAGATTAATGATCATGTATTTTATCACGGTGCTAATGGGAATTTGTAAAAAAAAAAGAAAATGATTTTCCTTAAGTTAGGATTTAGTAACTAATGTCTTGGCTACCTAAATAATTATGCGACTAAGCGGTTTAATTATAGTTTAGGAAATGTGTGTCAAGCTAGAATGATTAACTTAAAAGGAAGTAGATTTCTAACGTCAAACTAATTCCGAAAGGCACTCGATGGTGAAGAGACCCTCTTTAACATTCTAATGGTGACCAAGCTTAATTATTCTAGGCAACTTCTTGCTAATAATGTAATGTTAGAACAATTAATTCACAACAAATAAATGGGCGGGAATAAAAACAATAAAGGTGACTCGAGGAATGGCGATGTCGTTCGCGGTGGCTTGGAATTTTAGCGGAGATGAAGATGCACATAGATGCGGGTGTTAATTTGCTGTAGCTTGTGATGAGTCTCGGACTCTTCGTTTAGCTCCGATGCATTTCATGCAAAAATATAAGAAGAGAAAAGGATTAGAAAATATTTTAAACTTATTAATAAACAACAAACATTAATATGGAAAAACACATTAAACATCATTAGTTGCCGTTTCAAGCGTTCCAGAAACAAATGGGCGTAATTGATTAAAAAAAAACATTTGAATAGACAATAATGAGCAATAGGCCAAACATGACATGTTGGACATTTACATGTTTAACGAAACAAAAGGAAGGCCCGTTTCGGCGTAGACGACGGCAAGTAAGAAAAGCTTTGGCGTCGCACGTATGCGTCTAAACATATCCATGCACTTAAAATTCTCAAAAAAAAACCATCTGATATACACTTATACATTGCAATAAGTACACACAGGATGTATACGGGGAGGTTCAGTATGGTAGAGAATGGGATCATTTGGGCGTTACATAGGCAACTATTTACAAAGAGCATACATGGTGACATCTTAGGAGTTCAAAAGTTCATGAATTTTTAACTTGCTGTTTAACTATCTATCATTTAATTATTACCCTTGGAATCAATGCGACACAAATTTATAATCCTGTCAAACATATCAGATCTAGATTTGTCTTAAACCAAACACAAAAGTAGGTGCCAAATATGGATTTCCATTCTTAACGACACCCATACTTAAATATGTATCATAAATGAAACACCTCTTCTCCACCTATCTTTGGACATGGTTAAATGCATACTCTATTTTTAAATCACCAAACATGGAAATAAGAAGCGTGATGGGTAGGGCATGAAGCATCTGATGGTCAAACTCTTTGGATTTGGGTTCATTACCATTGCGACTAAGTTGACATCTGGGAGTATGCGTAGAGAATTAAATCCCTTTCTGTTCTTTCCTAAACATGTATTAGTCTTTGAATGAATAAGCTCGATATATATATAATGACGAGATATGATAGGAAATGTCTATAATGGCTTCTAAGTATTTATGATAATAACTTGATGCGTTCGGAAACCTGATGGATCGGTTAATCGGGCAAAAAAAATCTCACAACGCTTGCGGCGTCTATTCATGCTCATGGATTACTCCGTGGTTCGAGGCGTTGGCGAGTTTCAGTTTCCACTCTATTCATGATCCTAAATTAAGTTATGAGGACTACAATGAATTAGTTTAAGCAAAATTATTATCGATGATCCTCATCGACTCGATGTTATTTATTGGGAGTCATAAGTTGATCTATATGTAACGATCTGCTGTTGGTAGACGATCACATCGAGAATCGAAGCAGGTTGACACTTTCTACGGAGAATAGACATAATAGCACAAAACCCCACCAGCTCCTTATACACTGGTATTACAACAGTTTATAAGTATATTGACCGTTCGATCGGGGAGGCATCTGAATGGGTTAGCGAGCAAGCCTTGACTATTTCAAATCGAGGCGAAAAAACCAGATTAACTACAGCGGATGAACATTGCGGTGAAAATGAGCAAATCATTTGTCGAGTAAATGGTATCGACACTAAACCGATAATTCGACCATACACAGCGGCGACTAAAACACTAAATATTACCAATGAGCATATCGGTCAAAGGGTTGCAAGTGTAAATCACATAAGAAAATCTGAAGGGAATGGGTTTACCTTCTCGGACAACGACGAGGCGGCGTATCAAGTCGTCGATCCGCTCGGGTTTTGGTTTTGCGATCACGGTAAAAATGTAAAGCTTGTTATTGAGAATGCTTGCGATTTGGGCGACTTCGCGACTAAGAAGAAAAGGTTTGAATCGATGGTTCTTCTGCTTCCTCTTGAGCTCTAGGCGATCGGCGCTATGGGTACCTCGAAGGTAAAAGGAAGGGTGTTAGACTGCGTTTACGCCTCTAGTGCTCGACTGATCTCTGGACTCCCCGTCTCTGCTCTTAATTTCTGACCCCGTTGCTGTTGGACCCCCCCGACTGAGTTTTATTGCATGTGCTTATATAGCCTAACCCTAGGTTCTAATATTGGTAAGCGATTATGGCTGATTCTAGGCTGAGATTTCGAAAAGATTTGGGTCGATTCGATTGATAATTGGGTGCTGGTTTATGGTAAAAAATCACTGAAGACGTGTGTGCAGGTGAAGGGAAAGGAAAGTCGCCGGATTCTCAGGCGAGAATCACGGCGACGAAGGCGTGAAGGTCTGGCGGCGGTTTTAATATTTTAGGGTTCTTTGGTTTTCGCGTTTGAGGAGGGCGATGGGGCGATGGGAAGGCTTGTCTTTGAGGAATATTGTTGGGCGTGGTGAAAGAAAATAAGAGGTTGGGGCGTGAAATTTGAAGGAAAGTGGGAGTGGGCTTACGAATTGCGGACGGGTAATGAAATTTGGGTAGAATTAATTAGGGGTTTAATTAAGTATTAGGCTAGTTAATTAATTAGCTAGTTAATTCTAGGTAAGTGTATTATTAATTAATTTACAAATGTGATTAAATCATTTTATGTGTTTTATTAGTCTAAGTTGAGTTTAAATTATTACAAAAATAAAGCAGATTGTGCCATTTAATTAATGCTTTAATATTTTAGAATGCGGCGCTATTATTTAAAATCTTACTATTATGCATTATTTATTATTCTTTAAGCTAAAATTAAATTATCCTAATATGACTTTAGGTGCTACAATGATTACGAGATTGTTTTGCATAAATGCGGCTATCTTTATTCGTCTTTGCTAAATTATTTATTTTATGTATTTATTATTAATGTTATTCTTGTGGGGTTTAAAATTAATTAATGCGGTAGCGGGACTCTAAGTACTTAATACTACGTAAGGCGCGATGCCATTATTAAATTATTTATTTATGCTGTATTTAATGTTTTATTGTTGTATTTTATTATAAAAATTATTTTACAAAATTAGTGTAATTTTATGGTTAATGGCTGGACGGGAGGGTCAAAATTGGGTGTCCACAGCTGTCCCTCTTTGTATGGAGATGATGGAAGAATCTTGGACAAAGGCGTTGACTCATGCCAATTTTGTCTCGATCTTGAATTGCAAAAATCTTTGGCGGTAGACAAGTGGCGCAAAAATCAAAAGCGTCGATGTCGAGTTATGACGACACTGGGATACCATGGTCAAAACACTAAGGCGGGCTAAGGCGGACTCGAAAGGCTGTCGGTGTCGAGTTATGGCGACCTTTGGGTTACCGTGGTCAAAACACGAGCGGGCTAACGCGGACTTAAAAATCCGGTGTCGAGTTATGATGACAACGGGCTATGTAAAAAGTAAAAGAATATAAGCGGCTTGAACACGGGTGTCTTGCTATGGCTTGTGGTCTTTGGGTTCTGCGGTGGTGTGGGCGAGTGTCACGAAGCGCTTGGCGCTACGCGATCGTTGGGAAGGTTGGCCCGACAGATTGCCGGTTATTGTAGAGAAAATCCACGTTGTGCTCACGCTCTGCGTACTAAGACTTGAACAAGCGGTTAGTGCATGCTGTTAAGGCAAAATGATGATCGTAATTTTAAAGTAATGCATTTGTGAGTAGAAAAGGTTATCTGCAAAAATATGATGCTGCTTTGTGTTGATGCGATCTTGCAAATGTTGTGATTTCGCCACTTGCGGGCGTGTTGCGATTGTGAATGCGGATCGTTGTCCTTGCTGCAATTGCCCTGTAGACTAAAGCTCGAAAGAGTTAGTGCATAAGCGCTAAGGCAGAATAAATCATGAATGAGAGAAATGCAATTTTGAGAATAGAAAATCGTCCACATGCGGATGTGATATCTTGATGATGGCGTCGTTTCGGACTTCTTTGTCTTGATAGCGTCGTTACTGGGCGTCTTCTTCTTTGGCGTCGTTGCGTGAACCTTAATCTTGATGGTGTCGTTACTGGACCTGATGTTGATAACGTCGTTGCTGGGCGTGTTCTTCTTTGGCGTCGTTGCGTAAGCGCAATCTTGATGGTGTCGTTGCACGGACCGCAATCTTGATGATGTCGTTACTGGACATAATGTTCTTTGGCGTCGTTGTGTAGGCCTTAATCGCGATGGCGTCGTTACTGGGCGTGTTCTTCTTTGGCGTCGTTGCGTAGGCAATCTTGATGATGTCGTTGCCTTGACATAATCGCGATAACGTCGTTGCACTGGGCGATGTTCTTCTTTGGCGTCGTTGCGTAGGCGCAATCTTGATGATGTCGTTTCTGGACATAATCGCGATGGCGTCGTTGCACGGGCGTGTTCTTCTTTGGCGTCGTTGCGTAAGCCAATCTTGATAGCGTCGTTACTGGGCGTGTTCTTCTTGGCGTCGTTGCGTGAGCGCAATCTTGATGATGTCGTTGCCTTGACATAATGCGTCGCGTCGTTACTGGGCGTGTTCTTCTTTGGCGTCGTTGCGTGAACGCAATCGCGATGATGTCGTTGTCTGGACATAATGCTGATAACGTCGTTGCCTGGACGTGTTGTTGTTGGCGTCGTTGCGTAGACGCAATGCTGATGATGTCGTTGCCTGGACATAATGCTGATAACGTCGTTGCCTGGACGTGTTGCTGCTGGCGTCGTTGCGTAGACGCAATGCTGATGGTGTCGTTGCTTGGACCGCAATCGCGATGGCGTCGTTGCACGGGCGATGTTCTTCTTTGGCGTCGTTGCGTGAAGCCTTAATCTTGATGATGTCGTTGCACTGGACATAATCGCGATGGCGTCGTTGCACGGGCGTATTCTTCTTTGCTCGCGTTAGAATAAATGCTCTGCGAGCTAAGCTTGGGAAAAAGCGTTAGTGTATACTGTTTAAGCGAAATGATAAATGTATATAAAGTGCAATTTTATGGGTGAGATGTAGTCACGATTATGCTGACGAATGCGAGATGTTGCCGCTTGCTGGCTGCCAGAATTGTTATGATGCCTTTGTTGTGTGCGATCGCGGGTTGCAAGTTTGACTTTATGCAGGGATTGTGCGCTAGGTTTTGTTGCGGAACTACGAACTTTGATTGCGATTGTTGATGCCGCACCTGCTGCTGCTTTGCCGATCACGGATTTTGAATTTTGGGATTTTTGTCATATCTTACGCCTCTGCTTTGTTTCTTCTTGCGAAGAAACTTCTTGCCGTATTTTACGCTTGGCTATTGCATTTCTTGCTTTTGTTAATATGAAAAGACTGCGCTCGAAAATTTGTGAGTTTTGGGGGTCGATTAAATATCGACTTATTTGCCTTGTTCCTTGATATCTGCGCTGGCTTGTTTGGACTTGCAACCTCTGGTTTCCTACATTGTCCCAGTTTTGAGAAGGTGTCATCTTGCTCTTCTTTTCTGAGACCCCTGTTTTGCCTATAGGAACGAGGCGAGTTCAGGCTCGTTCGCTCGGATGCCGCTTGAATCGGTAATGTCATTTGGGCGTGCCTTTGATCTTGCGAAATATTGCTGCTCTGTCATTGCTTAGTCAGATACAAATCGACCCTTGGGGAGATGATAAATCTTTCTAAAAATGCAACAAACGGTGTTAGCATAAAGCACATAATTTGTAGGTATGTAGCAGATATATCGCACATAGCACATTCAAACGTTTCCTAACATGCAGGGGGACCTCTTTATGCGGTAAGCCTAGCGTCAACATGCGAGATTATGACGGATTTGTCCAAGTCGTCCAACTATAATGCCTTTGTTGGAAATGGCGACCAAATGACGGTGCACTTTTCCCAATTCGCATGTCATGATTGGGTTTGGATTTATGTCATTGCCACGCTACACGTAATATCTTTGGTTGGTCGTTGGGTTGAGAAAGCGTCGACAAGTTTAGTGTCTTCCTAATTGTGGTGCCGATGCGAGGCCAGGCCACCTAAGGTAAATGCATCATGCCACTAAAATAAGGGTGGTATAGCTCATCTTAAGTTTCTAAGAATTGGCTTTTCTAGGCCTTGAGGTTCAGAGTGGACAACTCGAGTGAGAAGGCTCTGTGCCACCGGTTAGACCGGGCACTCCACGTATATTACCGACTCTCCTAAATTTGGATTTTGAAGAAAGAATTTTGCTGATGCACCCAGCGCACCTCGCATGTAGTGTGTGATTGTGTGAATTTTTTCCAGAGTGGAAGAAGTATGAGCGGAATGCCAGTTTAAGGGAAGCAGTAAAGCAGGTAGCAAATTAAAATAAATAAGACAAAATACAGCACACAAAATGCAAAAAGTAATGCCAAATAATAACCCTAGGTCTGTTGTGGTTAAGAACCTAAAATCCCCAGTGGAGTCGCCATTTACATCATACTTTTTAATAGCGACATTTTAAGAATAATAGCGAGCCCTGCTTAATAAAATGCAAAATGTTAGAAAATAAATAATAAAATGCTAAAAGGTTTAAAAGGCTTAAAGGTTTTAAAAATGCTTAAAAGGATGCTAAAATTGCAAAGGATGCTAAAGTTTAAAAGGGTGCTAAAATGCTAAAGGGTTGCTAGAATGCTAAAAGGAGTGCTTACTGCTAAGGGTTCGCGGAGTCGCCACCTAATTAGTTTGGGTGAATTAGGACACCTAAATGTTTAACTAGTTTAAAGTAAAACATTAACTCCATTTTAATGGTCTGCTAAACTTAGTGAGATTCTGGGTAAGGGTTCTTTATTATCCTAAAGGGAAGGGGTTAGGCACCCTAAAGGATCCGCTAACTTGCGGTTGTCCGTTCAAACCTAGGGTCAATTATTGTTGCTAAGAATGCATGTTTTAAAGTATCTGAGCAAAGGATATTTTATAGGTATAAGTGTAATTTAGCCTGCACAAAATATAAGATTTGTTTCAAAATATATAAGGCAGATTTTAGTTGAAGACATGCACTTTAGAAAGTAGTTAGAAGACGTATGAAATTATCTATACGGTATATATGTTGCTTAGTATAATAGAAGTAATAATGCAAAGCCTATGATGACGAAAAATATGATGGAAAATATATCATGCAAAGATTAATGATCATGTATTTTATGCGGGTGCTAATGGGAATTTGTAAAAAAAAAAGAAAATGATTTTCCTTAAGTTAGGATTTAGTAACTAATGTCTTGGCTACCTAAATAATTATGCGACTAAGCGGTTTAATTATAGTTTAGGAAATGTGTGTCAAGCTAGAATGATTAACTTAAAAGGAAGTAGATTTCTAACGTCAAACTAATTCCGAAAGGCACTCGATGGTGAAGAGACCCTCTTTAACATTCTAATGGTGACCAAAGCTTAATTATTCTAGGCAACTTACTGCTAATAATGTAATGTTAGAACAATTAATTCACAACAAATAAATGGGGCGGGAATAAAAAAACAATAAAGGTGACTCGAGGGAATGGCGATGTCATTCGCCGGTGGCTTGGAATTTTCGAGGCGGAGATGAAGATGCACATAGATGCGGGTGTTAATTTGCTGTAGCTTGTGATGAGTCTCGGACTCTTCGTTTAGCTCCGATGCATTTCATGCAAAAATATAAGAAGAGAAAAGGATTAGAAAATATTTTAAACTTATTAATAAACAACAAACATTAATATGGAAAAACACATTAAACATGCATTAGTTGCTTCGTTTCAAACTGTTCACAGAAACAAATGGGCCCGTAATTGATTAAAAAAAAAAACATTTGAATAGACAATAATGAGAGCAATAGGCCAAACATGACATGTTGGACATTTACATGTTTAACAGAAACAAAAGGAAGGCCCATTTCAGCATGGACGACAGCAAGTAAGAGACAAAGCGGCGTCGCTTACATATGCGTCTAAACATATCCATGCACTTAAAATTCTCAAAAAAAAACCATCTGATATACACTTATACATTGCAATAAGTACACACAGGATGTATACGGGGAGGTTCAGTATGGTAGAGAATGGGATCATTTAGGGCGTTACATAGGCTTAACTATTTACAAAGAGCATACGTGGTGACATCTTAGGAGTTCAAAAGTTCATGAATTTTTAACTTCTTTGTTTAACTATCTATCATTTAATTATTACCCTTGGAATCAATGCGACACAAATTTATAATCCTGTCAAACATATCAGATCTAGATTTGTCTTAAACCAAACACAAAAGTAGGTGCCAAATATGGATTTCCATTCTTAACGACACCCATACTTAAATATGTATCATAAATGAAACACCTCTTCTCCACCTATCTTTGGACATGGTTAAATGCACACTCTATTTTTAAATCACCAAACATGGAAATAAGAAGCGCGATGGGTAGGGCATGAACACATCTGATGAGTCCAACTCTTTGGATTTGGGTTTCATTTACCATTGCGACTAAGTTGACATCTGGGAGTATCGTAGAGAATTAAATCCCTTTCTGTTCTTTCCTAAACATGTATTAGTCTTTGAATGAATAAGCTCGATATATATATAATGACGAGATATGATAGGAAATGTCCTATAATGGCTTCTAAGTATTTATGATAATAACTTGATGCATTGAAACCTGATGGATCGGTTAATCAGGCAAAAAAAAATCACAACGCTTGCGACGTCTATTCATGCTCATGGATTACTCCCGACTGGTTCCGGGCAGTGGCCAGGTTTCCAGATTTCCCACTCTATTCATGATCCTAAATTAAGTTATGAGGACTCTAATGAATTAGTTTAAGCAAAATTATTATCGATGATCCTCATCCAACTCAAGGTTATTTATTGGGAGTCATAAGTTGATCTATATGTAACAGTCTGCTGTTGGTAGACAGTCACATAAACAGAATCAGAAACAGGTTGACACTTTCTACAGAGAATAGACATAATAGCACAAAACCCCCTTAGCTCCTTATACACACCTGTTATTAACAGTTTATAAGTATATTGACCGTTCGATCGGGAGGCATCCGAATGGGTTAGCAGCAAGCCTTCACTATTTCAAATCGAGGCGAAAAAACCGGATTAACTCTGACGGATGAACATTAACAGTGAAAATAGACAAGTCGACTGTCGAGTAAATGGTATCGACACTAAACCAGTAATTCGACCATACACAACAGCGACTAAAACACTAAATATTACCAACAGAGCATATCAGTCAAAAGGGTTACCAAGTGTAAATCACATAAGAAAATCTGAAGGGAATGGGTTTACCTTCTCCGGACAGCGACCCGGGGCAGCGTATCAAGTCGTCGATCCGCTCGGGTTTTGGTTTTGCGATGCGAGTAAAAATGTAAAGCTTGTTATTGAGAATGCTTACTGATTTGAGACTGACTTCCGCGACTAAGAAGAAAAGGTTTCGAATCGATGGTTCTTGCTGCTTCCCTACTGAGCTCTAGACGATCGACGCTATGGGTACCCTCGAAGGTAAAAGGAAGGGTGTTCGACCTACGTTTCTGCCCTACCGTGCTCGACTGATCTCTGGACTCCCCGTCTCTGCTCTTAATTTCTGACCCCGTTGCTGTTGGACCCCCCCGACTGAGTTCTATTGCATGTGCTTATATAGCCTAACCCTAGGTTCTAATATTGGTAAGCGATTATGGCTGATTCTAGGCTGAGATTTCGAAAAGATTTGGGTCGATTCGATTGATAATTGGGTGCTGGTTTATGGTAAAAAATCACTGAAGACGTGTGTGCAGGTGAAGGGAAAGGAAAGTCGCCGGATTCTCAGGCGAGAATCACGGCGACGAAGGCGTGAAGGTGCGAGGCGCGGCGGTTTTTAATATTTTAGGGTTGCTGGTTTTTCGCGTTTGAGGGAGGACGATGGGGCTGATGGGAAGGCTTCTGTGCTGAGGGGAATATTGTTGGGGCGTGGGCTGAAAGAAAATAAGAGGTTGGGGGCGTGGGCTGAAGGAAAGTGGGAGTGGGCTTACGGGTCGCGGACGGGTAATGGGCTGGGTAGAATTAATTAGGGGTTTAATTAAGTTTTAGGCTAGTTAATTAATTAGCTAGTTAATTCTAGGTAAGTGTATTATTAATTAATTAACAAATGTGATTAAATCATTTTATGTGTTTTATTAGTCTAAGTTGAGTTTAAATTATTACAAAAATAAAACGGGTGTGCCATTTAATTAATGCTTTAATATTTTAGAATGCGGCGCTATTATTTAAAATCTTACTATTATGCATTATTTATTATTCTTTAAGCTAAAATTAAATTATCCTAATATGACTTTAGGTGCTACAATGATTACGAGATTGTTTTGCATAAATGCGGCTATGCTATTCGTCTTTGCTAAATTATTTATTTTATGTATTTATTATTAATGTTATTACTGACAGGGTTTAAAATTAATTAATGCGGGCGCGGGACTCTAAGTACTTAATACTCTACGTAAGACGCGATGCCATTATTAAATTATTTATTTATGCCTGTATTTAATGTTTTATTGTTGTATTTTATTATAAAAATCCTAAAAAATTATTTTACAAAATTAGTGTAATTTTATGGTTAATGGCTGGACGGGAGGGTCAAAATTGGGTGTCAACAGTCGGCCTTGGGGTCCTTCCCTGAGTACAGTGGTTCTCTTCTCCTCATAAAATTTGCCCATAGCCTATCAGGTATTTCTTGGGATTCTACACTCCGTGCGGTTGATCGCACCGGTCCCCGGGCCGCAGTTCTCGTTCGGGGCTATGACAGACACTAGGTGCGCGGAACCATGTGTGGAATCGGTGTCATTAACTCTATGAGTCTATCTAGTTTTTGTCCCACCGTTTCTTGGGCCATTTGACTCTCGTTCTCTCCAACATTTTCTCCGACATTTTCTCCGCTCCCTTCAGACACCACTACGTCAACTGGAGGTACCTGAGCTTCGTGATGAACTTCCTCTTGAGCCCCCGGGATTTGTGAATTCACCATTTTCTGTGAAGACAAACACACTCATATTTTAGAAGACGGAATGTCTATTCTAGCTCCTAAATTTTCTTATAGTTCATAAGCATGCAACACCACAATATGCCAACAAGGAAAATAATTTAATAAAACATATCCTTTCTTTCTTGTATTCATAGCACTTCATTCATCATATTTTAAAATAACAATGTCATGACTACAATACATCACATCAGTCAACTACTATTGTGCAACCCGTTATAGCCCTCATCTTGGAGCAGACACCTACTATCACGCTGCTCCAAAGGGCTTAACCGCATGATTCGTCTATTCTGCAGGTTGACATTCAACTCCCCGTGAACCTTCCTTTTTGCTTCTCTTTCCATATAGTTCATTTTATACCTTACTCCTCTTACATGATGCAGAAATTGGTGCAATGAATTTTATGTAATATCTTCTCTTAGCATCCTTGCCTTTCTGAATGCGGAATGAAACTTTTCTGGGACGGAATTGACTATTATCTGTAGTATGACTCCAATTGGAAAGTTGAAGAAGGTCGGGTCGTATGAACGCCTTTTCCTTCTAGTCCTAAGCAAATATGTACATAGTACGATTGTGTCATCAATGTACTCATCAAAATCACCTTCTGAGTCCATCTTGCGACGCATGAACTCCCTCTGAGCTCTCATTTCCTTTGCCTGTTCCATGAGTACTTCCCTTTTTGTTGGAACTCGCCTTATAATCGCCATCTACACAAATCATATTAGTCAGTATAACGTTGTACAATCCCCTTTTCTAACCCGTGTGAAGGAGGTAGTACGAGAAATCAAGTCTTTGAAAAGACTCAAGGTAGGCACGAGAAGAGTACGAAAGAAGGGAAACTTTAGGATGTTATTCCGTTCACTTATTACTAAGGTGGCGCGCACACCGTCGCAATAAGTAACCGTTCAAACACTCAACTCGAAGAAAACTTCCTAGAATCTCTTAACCTGGTTTAGCTTTGATACCAACTTGTCACGCCCCGACTTTTCCTAAGTCTTTACTTAGGGCGTGATGGCACCTGAACAATTATTTTCCACCAGGAGCACCATTTAATTCTCTTTATTTAGAAATTTGAACTTATATTCAAATACGGAGCGATTAATAAAAATAACAATAAAGAAATATGTTTATGACTTTATATGAAAAAAACATAACGCGAGCCCATGCTCGTGCAAATATTGTTTCTACATAGACATACTGACAAAGATTATTTTAAGTTGGAAGGGAGATCATTCCACACGGGCATATCGAGACATTGAACCGACATTACGAACTCGACGAGTACCAAGCCCAAACAATGGACTTGGTATGAAAAGAGGTCATGGACGATCGCTAGCCTTGACGTGGAGCCTTTCCTCTATCACCCTTTCAAACATGTTAAATAAAGAGTCACCTACCATCCAAATTTGAGTGAGAACCTTACCTGCAATTCAAAGTAACACCACAATATTCCAAGTGCAATCACATTATAACGTAATAAGCATATTGCAAAAACATATCGTTACAACATCTTTAAATATGCAACAACTCCTCATAGGAAATTCTTGGTTTAAATAACACTTCATTTTATCTCGTATTATACGTTAAGTCATTCCCCTGCATTTCAACATGTTTATTACATTTATATATTTGTGAACACGTATTCACTTTTCATATTTATATATAGGTGAACATGTGTTCATCTTTCATATTTGTTGCGGCGTGCAACCCGATCCATTATATTTACGTATTTGTGAACACGTATTCACTTTACGTTTTGTTGCGGCGTGCAACCCGATCCATTATGTTTACGTATTTGTGAATGTGTATTCACTTTACGTTTTGTTGAGGCGTTCAAACCGATCCATTATATTTACGAATTTGTGAACATATATTCACTTTACGTTTTGTTGCGGCGTGCAACCCGATCCATTATGTTTACGTATTTGTGAACGCGTATTCACTTTACGTTTTGTTGCGGCGTGCAACCCGATCCATTATATATTTATATATTTATGTGAACACGTATTCACTTTTCATATTTTTCAGAAGATCAAATAAATACTATTCTCTTTTCTAACATTCTGTCATTCATACTTGTAACGATTATAACTTTTAACCATAACTCCAACTAAGGTGTTTCTCAAGCGGAAACTAAGGTAAGACGGGGATCTTTCACTGTACCAAATTTCATTTAAAACTACTTTGGGTAACTAACACAAATTTATCCTCAAAACAGCCACATGAAATTTGTTTCGGCAGAATTTTTATTAAACAGCACCCAATCTTATAATAGTCATAACTCCTAATCTGTAAACCCGTTCAATCCCCATAAATTCTCAAAACGACGAGAACAGAGAGCTACACGTCTCCATGTGAACCATTCTTTCATATTCTGTACCATTTGGTACAGTTTTACACTTTTATTCGCTGCCCTTCCTGGATATCGATAGATCCGAGGCAGAAACTTTAAACAGCGATAACTCTCAATCCGTAAGTCGGATAGACCCCCGTAAGGTCTCAAAATGTCCACAACAAAGAGATCTAGAACTTTCATTTAGCAACAATTTTCATATTCCCCACAGATTAGTACAGTTTTACGTTTCAACGTCCTGCCCTTCTGGATTCCGACGAATCCGAGGCAGCAACTTCAAACTACAATAACTCTCAACTCGTAAGTCCGTTATAATAAATCTTTATATATATCTGTCCGTAACAGAGAGATTTACAACCATGTAAATTTTCATATAATTCTAATAAGTAAAACTCAATAAAAACAGTCCGTAATTATGCCTTTCCGAATTTCAGCCAAATCTAAGGCAGAAACTTTGAACTATGATAACTTTCAAACCGTATGTCCATTTTACCTCATTTTTGGTTCTGTATGATCATATTATAGAGGTGTACTACTCTTCCGAATTTCATCAAATTCTAACAATTATAACTCAGTGAGAACAGTTCGTAAAGTTCATGACGCAACTAGTTGTCTAAACAATCAAAAGTTCAATATTTCTTTTCAATACTCAATTCTTATTCTAACATGTATTGAACTTAAAATAAAGGATATTACCAAGAATTTCTGAGTGAGAAAACTCACCTTGTAAGTGTGAAGATTATTGTTGTGTGGTTGCTAAAATTATCCTTACTCTCTAGTATTTTTCTTCTTGTTTTTCTTGCCCTCTTGATATTTTTTTCCTCTTCTTTTCACTTGTTTTTTTCTGATTTTCTAACCTTTATGTTATGTACTTTGTTTGTGTGTAAATACAATGTATAAGTGGAGAGTTTTCTATAACCTATGGGAGGTGAAATGACAAGAGTTGGAGGGGAAATGAAAAGGGGGGGAAGGGGTAAAGAGAAGGAGTTGGACGTGCATGCTCCATGTTACAATTTTTTTTTTCTTTTGTTTTTTTTTTGTTTTTCTTTTTTTGTTTTCCTATTTTCATTTCATCTATCTATTTATCCAACTTTAACACTAATTCTATCCCATGCAATTTATTCTTTGTTTTCTTATATATATATATTTTTATTAACCCAACCACAACTATATATTTTTTTTCCGGGTTTCACACTATCAAAGGTATGAGGACCTCCACACATCTCACAACTCAACGACATTTGAACTGTATTCACTGACACTGTGTTCTGTTGCAGTTGCTTGGTCAAGAGAGCAACTTGTGCATTTAACGCTGTGATGGCATCAATCTCATGAACTCATATTGCTCTTCTTCCACTCACCCCTCTGTCCTCTGTTACATGATTATTGGTGGCCATGTCTTCTATCAAATCATGGGCTTCATGTGTTGTCTTCCTCATGAAAATTCCACCTGCAGCTGCGTCAATGATAGTTCTTGTGGTCCCGCTTAGCCCATTGTAGAAAATATTGACCAAATTCCACAGATCAATGCTATGATGTGGACACTTCCTCTGTAAAAATCTTTAAATCTCTCCCAAGCCTCATAGAGTGACTCTCCATCAGCCTGATAAAAATTGTTCAACTCCCCTCTCAGCTTAGCGGCTTTGGACGGTGGAAAGAACTTTGCTAAGAACTTCTGTGCCAAATCCTGCCATGTGAATATAGAATCTGTAGGCAGAGAATTCAACCAAACTTTTGCTCTATCCCTGAGTGAGAAGGGAAAGAGCCTCAATCGGATGGTGTCGTCAGTAACGCCATTGTACTTGAAAGTTGCACACAATTCCAAGAAGTTCGCTATGTGCATATGAGGATCTTTCGATGGCAACCCTCCGAATCGAACAATATTCTGCACCATACTCAGAATTGCAGGTTTGATTTCGAAATTATTTGCTCCTATTACTGGGAGCCTGATGCAAGTTTGTGCTCCATTCACCCTTGGCAGCACATAATCTCCCAAGCTTCTCTCAGCTTGGACCTGGACCCTTTCTTCCACATCCATTGGTAACCTCCGGGGCATCCTTTGGTTAGGTTGATGATCACCTAACCCTTCGTTCATCTCATTGTTGTTCTGCAAGCCCCCCGTTGCTATTAAGGCCAAAATTCGTCAGTTTCTCTTGTTCTGCTTGCAAGTCTTTTCAATCTCCGGGTTGAAAGGAACAAGTATATCTGCTCCTCTTCTCCTTCGCATAAACTAGATGTCTGCAACAGATCAAAATCAACAAATGGATCACGGCGCACGGTTTCACGAATAAAAGAGAAAAATATAGTAATAAATAAAAACAAAAATAAAAACCAAATTAGAAATTATGAATAGATAGAATGATATTGAACTACGCCAATCCCCGGCAACGGCGCCAAAAACTTGATGCGCGATTTATGCACACACTAAATGCAAGTGCACGTGTCGTGACAAGTAATATAGTCTAGAAGACCGAGTTATCGTCCTCAGGGATTAGTGTCCAATTATCAAACTCTATTCTATGGTATCTATTTGGTAACCGATAATTGATGAATTGGTTATAACTATAATTATATATGCTAACTAAATTACTTTATTTTACTTCAGATATGGTGGAAATAGGGCTTCCAAATCTCCTCAACTATCCGCTCATCTTACTTGTTAATGCAATTAATTATGGCTCTTCTTCTATTTTGAGACAGCAGGTTACTAAGTTGTTTTATACTCCTGTTAAGGTAATATAAACACTCAACCCCAATATAGAACCCTTCTACCTTTCGGTGACAAGATTGACTATAAAGGAGGATTAAGAGCAATAACCTATTAAGCTACATAGTATCGGGGTACTTTCGTCCACAATTTAACCTATTTTTATTCAACTATAGCATATTCACAATCTCCCCTTTCGGCTTTCGATTAGAAATCATATAGATTATGATAATTAGTGATCAATTAATTACCAAGCAATCAAGATAAATATTGAATAAATCTCAACAATGATAAGAAGAAACCAAAACATACATTAATTCATAAGAATGAGTTTCAAGTGATTCGATATGAAAAGCCCTAAATTAAGTTAGTTCCTAGCCATAGACATGCCAAGAACTAAACTAATATCCAACATAAACTACAAAGAAATAAAACAAAGAACAAAGAAATTACACAAACGTAGTCTCCAATCTTGATCTCCAAGTTTGTGATGAATTGGAACAAGTGGGAACCCCTATTCTGACTTAGGAAGGTCCTTTTTATAGCCTAAAAAACGTTCCCATACTTTTCCTTCTTGGCCTTGGCTCATTCCCATTTGGATTTGGCAGAATTCCCGCCTCGGCGCCGCGGTCCTGCAACTGGCGCTGCGGCGCCGAAACTCCTGCGGCTCTCTGTACTTTGGGCGCCGTGGCGCTCTGATGCTGCTGGTTGGAGGCGCCGCGCCGCCGCCCTGTTTCTCGCCCGGATTTCCAACTTTCTAGCTTTTTGAGCTCTGAAACCTCTGTTTCTGCCCTCTTTTCGCTCTTTTTCACCAATATGCAACTTTAAACCATTATGACTCAAAAGAAAGAAAATTTATCCTAAGACGACACATATTTGTACAAAAATGGGCAAAAGACTAACTAAAAATGACTCAAATAGTGTATATAAAATACACCGATCACCATCCGCCTGATAAAAGTTGTTCAGCTCTCCCTTTAACTTTGCTGCTTTGGAAGGAGAGAAGAACTTTGCTAGACTCTTTTGGGCCAGGTCCTGCCAGGTAGAGACGGAGTTGGCAGGCAGTGAGTTCAACCAACTTTTGGCTCTATCCCTTAGTGAGAACGGGAAGAGTCTCAGTCTAATGACATCGTCAGTAACACTATTGTATTTGAAAGTAGCACACAGCTCCAGAAAGTTTGCAATGTGCATGTGGGAATCTTCATATGGCAGTCCCCCAAATTGTACTATGTTCTGGACCATGCTCAGGATGGCTGGCTTGATCTCAAAGTTGTTGGCCCCTATAGCTGGGAGCCTGATGCAAGTCTGTGCACCTGTGACCGTGGGAAGAACATAGTCCCCCTAACTTCTCTCAGCTGGGACCTGTATTGGCTCCCCTGCATTCTCAGGAACCTCATTATCCGCCTCATTCTGATTTGGTTCGTTGTTCATGGTCACTGACTCAGATATCCTTTTGTTGCGCCTGTTTTGTTTGCACAGTTTTTCTGTTACACCCCGGAATTCCAGGATATGTTTATAAGAACGTACGTAAGAACTCAAATGTTAAGGTTTGAGACTAGTAAAAATTTATCGGAATTATGGAATTGTCGGAAAACGAAATATTGCGACGAATGGGAGGGTGACACGTGTCACCCCCCTTTGTTGGTCTTGGACGATTTGGACATGAATAAAATGGTCATTTGACCATAATTGAGATGACCAAGTTTTGCTAAGTCTAAGAGTTTGATATTGTTGACTTAGTCAAGGGCCACTTGGCTTGATCTTTTAGTAGATTGGATCCAAACCATCCATATGTATTAATCTTGACCCTCCATGTTGTTATATAGTAACACTACTAGCAAGACAAGCTCCCACACTTAGTCAAATTTTCAAGAAACTTGAAGAACACAAAGAGAAGCTCTCGGGTTTGAGGGTTTTATCAAGACAAGAATTTTCGTTTGTTATCCAATAAGCTCCACACTTTAAACCAAGGTTCCTAAGGGTATTGTAAGGGTATCTCAATAGAAAGATCCCGGAAAAATATCGTTTTCGTATTAGTCGCAAGGTGAAAACCTAGTCACTTTCCTAGGTTTGGATTGGAAGTTAAAGGAAAGTTGTTTGTGATCTTCTAAGGGCTTCAAGTGGCGGATTGGAGTGTCAAGGAGAGGCTCTAAGTTGCTAGGGAGCGACTTCGGATCTTGAACTGGATTAAGGCTCGTTAAGGTAACAATCTTGTTCTCTTAAGTGTTATAAGATTACATATTGTTGTAGCCTTACATTTTAACTAGCATGAAGTATATGTATTAAAGATTGATAAGTGGTATGGATAGTAGAAGCCTATAGCCGAATGACATTCTAGCCATTTGAAATTATAATACAATTTGGTTGATAATTAGAATCGTCGCATGTTTACCTACTTGAGGATTGTAGTAGTTATAATCGATTGCGGCTTGATAACATGTTATACTAAACAACTTGGATTGAAAAGGAATTGGAAAGGAATTTGTATTATTGTCCCTCAAATTGCCGAATGTGACTTTGTCTTTTGGACTAGTTTGATATCAATTGTGGGGCGGAATTTTACACGTCTTGTTAGGTGTGTAATCCCCTATTGTTAACTACATTGTTGAGACTTAAATGTGGCGTGTTTGGCTATTGAATTCGAGCCTTGAAAAAGGTGGAAAAGTATGTAGAAACAAAGGAAGTGCTGTCCGATTTTCCGTAGAATTTAGTGACTTTGCACTTAGAATATTCTACATTTGAAGTAAGAAGTTAATAGACGTATTATGGTCATTATAGGTTGATATACTACGTACGGAATATTGGACTTAGCAAGTGGATTGAACCGAAGAGGTATGTGGAACTTTCTTATCTCTTGAGCATGAATAGTTGTAAACGTATAGTACGGTATACGTACACGATTTGAATGGATTTAGTTCATTTGATAGCCTTGACTTGTTTTTCCAAGTTGGTTGAGTTAGAGAATTAACTCACACGTTTTTTTAAAAGGATAGAAATGCCTTGGTTTCAAAAGCATAAGGTGGGTTAATAACCTTATGGAAAGTAAAAAAGAATGGTTTATTCTAATAAGGTAGACAATGATTTCTTGACTTGGAAATGTATAGAATACTTGATTTGGAAAGTATATATTCCTTGAGCTATTCTAAAGTTAAGAGACTTAAAGTATTTTGAAAGTATATGATACTTGTTTTGTTTGGAAAGTTTAAGTATCTAGGTTATAAAGAAGAATGTAAGTATCTAAGGTATAAAGCTAGTATAACGGCTTTATGGGGAGTCGGTTATAATAGCTTTATGGAAAGTTAAAAGAGTGGTTTACTCTAAGTAATGTAAATAATGATAAATGACTTGAAATAATGAAAGGCAAATTGATTTAAAGGCATCAATTGCTTAAGGTTTTAAAAGAAAGAAGTCACTTGATTTAGAGGCCTATAAATGTATTTTCTAAAAAGTATTGTGACTTGTCATAAAAAGTAGATATGACTTGATACTACGGTTATTAGTATCTTGGAAGTTTTATATGAAAAAAGTCATTTTAAAAGAGTAGAAGTACGTAGTACTTTGGGTTAGATTCCCAAATTTTTATAATGACATGTTAGTGCCTTAAGTAAACTAAAATGAGAGTGTGTATGAATAAGGCTAATAAGAAGTTAAGGGGATTTCTTAACTTGCTTATGTTATTATGATAAGCCGGTGGTGCTTATGTTATGTATGGTAAGCCGGTAGTGCTTATGTTATGTATGATAGCCGGTTGTGCTAGGTTATGTTATTCTTACGGGGTCATTCCCCGGGTTTGTGACATTTGCATATTCCGTGGATTTGCTACCCATGATGCGAGGAATACCTCATGCGAGTCCGTAGGGCTCATGCGGGTGAAATAGTCCTATGCGGGGCGGACCAGTCCTATGCGAGAAAGTTACCTCATGCGGGTCCACATGACCTATGCGGGCGGATACAGTCTATGCGAGGAAGTTACCTCATGCGGGTCCATACGGCCTATGCGGGTGAAATAGTCCCAGGAGTAGGATCGCTTAATGATACTATGGGCAGGTGACCCTATTTTGATCATGAGCCTCCTATTTTTATGCAGTAAAGTATACTCTTGTTTACTATCATTGTTAGTAAGGCACAATGTACTGTTTATTTGAGTTATCATACATGTCTCCAGCTTTATTTTAAGATTTATGATTTCACTCTGATTTCTTTCTGGGCCACATATTTGGTACATGTTGTCTTCGACCTCCTTCCGGCCTGCGTTCATGCCGCAGGTAGAGTATACAAGTTGTTGATCCTCACTTTTAGGATCACTGATTCAGCTGTTGAGAAGCTCCATTACTCCGGAGCCTTTTCCTTGGTTTAGATCCCTGGTATTGTCGGTTGTTGTACATTCAGAGGTATGGCGAGGCCCTGTCCCGCCACAGTTGTTATTCTTAGAGGCCTGTAGTCACATTTGTGGATTGGGTTGTAAGAACAAAGATGTATTGTTTTATTTTTGTATTATGTATGTGTTACGGAAGGTGGCCTTATCGGCTAGCCTGTTGATGTCTAAGTATTTTTATGAGTTATGTATGTTCACGCTATTCTACGATGTATACGGAGGGTGCCGGTAGGCACGATCGCGGTCCGGATCGGTCGTGACATTTTCGATTTCAGGGTTAAAGGGAACAAGTGTGTCTGTCCCTCTTCTTCTTCGCATAAACTGAGTCTCTGAGATAGATCAAAATCAACAACCAAATCAAGGCACACAATTGTAACAGTAAAAATAAACATAAAAATAAAGCCAAAGTAGAAATAAAAAGAGATGATTCGATATTAGATGTACGTCAGTCCCCGGCAACGGCGCCAAAAACTTGTTAGCGATATTTCGAATGCTCACGCAAGCGCACGCATCGTTCACAAGTAATATAGTCTGTAAGACCGAATATCATCCACAGAGACTGGTTTCTAAGTACCGTTCATCTATTTTATGTTATCTATTTGACAATCGATATTTGATTGGGGTTTTTATTTAACTACTAGAATAACTGCAAGATTTAAACTAATAAAGTTGTAAACAGTTATGAATGAATTAGGGCTTCCAAAATCCTCGACTATCCACTTTATTCAATCCTTAATGCGACTAGAATGATTCTTCTTCTTTGTTAAGATAGCGGTTAACTAGACTGTCTTATATTCCGGTTAGGACATATAATCACTCAACCCCAGTGTAGAATACTTCTATATTTCTATGATAGGATTTACAACATAGGAGGATTAAGAACAGTAACCTATAATGCTACACAAGTATCGGGGTACTTTCGTCCGCGATTTTAACCTATGTCTAGTCAGTTACATCATATCCAAATCTCTCCTCTCGGTTTTTTATTCGAAATCATATAGGTTATGATAACTAGTGATCAATTAATTATCAAACATTCATATCAAATATTGACTAAATCTTAATCAAGCGAAGAAGAAATCATATTACTGCATTAATTCATGAATAAAAGTTTCAAGCGATTCATAAGGAAAGCCCTAATAGAGTGTTTAGCTCCTAGCCATAGTCACACTAAGAACTAACACAATATTCATACATAAACTGAATTAAAAACAAAAGAAAGAAAATTACGTAGAACAAAGTCTCCAATTATAGCTCCAAATCCGTCTTGTGTTGTGTTGTGTTGTAGAATGACCAACCTCTTTATAACATTAATCCCTAGGGCTTAAATATCCTCTAATTTTCGTGCCCTATGGACCAATCCGCCCTTAGCCAATTTGCCTTCGGAATTGAAATTTCCGGCATCGGCATCATGATTCGCATACTGGCATCATGGCAAAATTTCGCAGACTTCTCAAAGACAAATGGCACCGCGGTACTGCATGATGGCACCACGGTGCTGAAATTCCTATGGCTCCTCGGTAAATATGGCACCACGGTTCTGCATAGTGACACCGCGGTGCTGCCTTCTTTTGCTATGAATTGCCAACTTTCGTCCTTTTCGCCTCGGGAGCACCTTTTCTGCCCATTTCTCGTTTCTTTTTGCCATTTTGCCTTTTTGCACCGCTGTGACTCAAAAGAAAGAAAAACCTACTACTATACTAAACACAACAAAAACGAGTAAAATACCAACTAAAAATGACTCAAAAGGCATATACAAAATACGTCTAACACTGCACATGACCTGTATTATCTGTAAGCTCAGGTTTTCAATCAACCTCTTATCAGTAACCATATGGTTAGTTTCCCCAGAATCAACAATCCAACTATGAATATCCTCAGTGATATCAGTACCTGCCATATGAGACTTAGGAATTGAAGTATTACCACAAGATCCACCAACCTGTTGATTAAGCATTGCATCAATCTGCTGATACTTCTCAGGAGAACAAAATCTCAGCATGTTATGGAGCTGATCATGTTGGTCCTGAGATAGTTGTGTCATCCATGCCTGATGTCCTTGCCCTGTCTGTTTGGCAAGTTGAATGTCACACCCCGAACCCCGGGCCCGTGACTGGTGCCCTACCTGGGCACCCTTCTACCTTAACAACGCAAGTAAACTGCAGAAATTAAATAACACCTCATTTTTTTTTAAAACAACGTACGTGCAAGGGCAAAGCCGACAAGGCTGCAATATATACATAAACAAAAGACACTACACCGTACATGAGTCCAATCCCACATATGAATACAGACCTCTAGGAGTTAACTGAAATATGACGGGACAAGGCCCCGCCGTACCCAAAATCTGCATAAAGCTTTGATCTTGAAGGATATATACCAAAAGATAAACTTGGACGGAGGAGCTATCCAAAATCACGAGCAGATCCTACACTGCCGATCACCAAACAGCGTACCTAAACTGCGGATTTAACGCAGCCTCGGCGAGGTCGATCGAAAAATGTACCAAGTATGTGAATGAAGTGCGTAATAAAATCATAACGATCTAAACAAAGCAGAGACATGTATGATAGCCAACCTACGACATAACACATAAGCGGTCATATCAAGTCGGGGACGCAGCCCTCAAGGTCATTACTCAAATATAACTATGGGTCTCACGCCATAATATCAATCGTGCGTGGAATCCTTCCTCACCGGCTGATCCATGATGTAATAACACCAATAAGGATACATGAACACCCGCCCCGCGTGTCCTAAATGCCTCGTGGTCTCATGCCCGTAATCCCACATCGTAAAAGCATGACCATAGGGTAACACAATCAAATCCGGGACATATATGATAATCAAATTACAACACATTGTGTCTTACTAACAATGAGTAAGCGAGTATCCTTACAATATAAAATAGGAAGCTCATGATCAAACAGATCATCCGCCCGCAGATCATTTAACCATCCTACTCGTGGGACTATTTCACCCGTAGGCGCGTGGACCCGCGTGAGGTATTCTCGATGGGACTATTTCACCCGCATAAGCCCGTACGGACTCGCATGAGGTATTCCTCGCATAGGCTGGACCCACCCGCATGGGACTATTTCACCCGCATAAGTCCTTACGGACCCGCATGAGGTATTCCTCGCATCGTGGGTAGCAATTCCACGAATGCGCAAATGCCACAAACCCGGAATTACCGAACGACCGATATTCCAATAGCACACAACGGCTATTTCCGACACATAGGCAAATCCTCAATTAACAAGCCAAAGTCCTTACCAAGGCACACTTAGAATGATTCACAATCAATCAAGCCAAAGTACTTATCAAGGCACACTTAGACTAATTCTCAATTAATCAAGCCAAAGTACTTATTCAAGGCATACATAGAAAAATTCTCTTTTAACAAGTCAAAGTACTTATCAAGGCACACTTAGACAAATTCTCAATTTATCAAGCCAAAGTACTAATCAAGGCATACATAGAATAATTCTCTTTTAACAAGTCAAAGTACTTATCAAGGCACACTTAGACAAATTCTCAAGTTATCAAGCCAAAGTACTAATCAAGGCATACATAGAATAATTCTCATTTAACAAGTCAAAGTAAGGCACACTTAGACAAATTTTCAATTTATCAAGCCAAAGTACTAATCAAGGCATACATAGAATAATTCTCATTTAACAAGTCAAAGTACTTATCAAGGCACACTTAGACAAATTTTCAATTTATCAAGCCAAAGTACTAATCAAGGCATACATAGAATAATTCTCTTTTAACAAGTCAAAGTACTTATCAAGGCACACTTAGACAAATTCTCAATCTATCAAGCCAAAGTACTACGTACGTACATTCTTTTATAAAAGACTCCTTTCTATGTAAAGCCCCAAGATACTAACACCCGTAGTATCAAGGCGTGTCTATTTTTCAAAGTAAGTTACTACACTTTTAGAAAACTCATTTCAAAGCTTGAAATCAAGTAACTCCAAATTTTCACAATCTAGGCAACTTATGCCGATTTAATCAAAATAGACAACTTTCTAAACCTTCCATAAAGCCGTTATAACCAACTTCCCATAAAGCCGTTATAACCCTTTATGGTTTTAGACGTATCCATTCCTTTAATAACCAAGAGACTTATACTATTAAAACCAAGTATCACATACTTACAAATCAAGTTCTCAACTTTCAAAATACTTCAAGTCTCTTAATAGTTAGAAAACAAGTTTTCTTCTACTTTTAAACCTCAAGTAACTTCACCCTTAACGCAAGTTACTTCTCTTAAATCATGTCATTTCTCCTCTTTTAAATCAAATAAGTAAATCACTCCTTTGACTCCCCTAAAGTCATTATAATGACCTTTAGGTTTTAGAACTAAGGCACTAGCCAAAAGATTTGGAAACCACTTCCTTTTCAAGTCTCTATGTACTTTAAGAAAAATACCTTCACCTTTAAGAATCCAAACTTCACTAAGAAAATGGATTTTACAACTTACAATTTAACATCAAAGTACAATCAAGGAAGTACATAGAACAAATTCTATTCTAGGCAATCCAAATACAACCAAGGAATGGATCATTTAAGGAGTAGAACATACTTTCTTAATCTTAAGGAATCATGCTGTAAGAGAGATAGTTCACATACCTTTCGGCTAAATCCACAAGCTAAGCCGAATACGCTCGATAGAAGTGTCAACCTATAATGGTCACAACAAGACTATCAACTTCTAGCCTCTAACGAGAATAATACTAAGTATACGGTCTCTAATTCTACGGAAAATCGGCAAAGACTTCCTTTGTTTCTACTCACTTTGCCACCTTTTTCAAGGCCGAATACAATAACCAACAAGCCACATTTAAGGCTCCAACCAACAACCAAACAAAGGGGATTACACGCCTTACAATACGTGTAAAATTCCGCCCCACAATTTATACCAAAAAGTATAATACTTTACTAGCCATTCTCGGCCAACATATAACCAATAACACTACGTCTTTTCCAATCCTTTTCCAATTCCAAGTTCTAAGGTCAACATGTTATTTAGTCATAACTACTTCAACAACTACAATTTCCTTCTTTATTCAACATGCGACGACTTAAACTAATAATCAACTTGAATTCCAATCTTAAAGCTAAACATGCTAGTTTTTGGATTAGGGTTCCAATAGCCAACATAATAATCAAACTTCGTAATATATAACTCATGCTTGCTAATAACCATAGCTACAATCAATAAGTAAGCTTAATTGCTAAAACGACAAAATTTATACCTTTCAAAGCCCTTAAAATTTCCAAGATTCAAAGTCGCGCCTAGCAATTCTTAGCTCCTTTACTTAGGTTCCAATCCGCTCCAAGAACTCCTTAGAGGCCTATGAAGAACCCATCTTCAAGTTCCATCTTCAAAGTTGAAGAACTCACTTAGTTTCCGCCTTGCGACTAACGTAAAAATATGTTTTTTTCCGAAATCTTTCTATTGAGATAACCTTACAACACTCTTAGGAACCTTGGTTTAAAGTCTTGTGGACAAAGGAACAAGATTACAAAAATTTTGTGTGAGGGGATGCTCAAACCCGAGAGCACTAAGGCTAGCACAAAGTGTTGTGAATTTTTTCTAAGTCTTCAAGACCTTGTCTTGCTACTAGTAGTATACTTATAACACAATGGAGGGTTTAGATGTCCACAAATGTGAGTTTAGGATGATTATCACAAGGATTAAGCTTATGTGGCAAGTTGACTAGTCAATTATGTCAAGCTTGCAAGACTTATCATCTACATAGGTCAAATGACCATTCTACCCCTTGCATTTTCGTCCAAGACCACATGAGGGGGTGCCACGTGTCGCCCTCTCATTCGTCCATAAAATTTCGTAACCCTCGTGGGCCCCACAAAAATGTAAAATTTCCTCGGGTGGGCCCCACATGAACAAATCCGTAAAAATAAATTTCCATAATAATAATAAGTTCCATACTCTTCAAATAATGCCTTTTGAGAATCAAATTCTCAACAACGAACATTTTTCCTTTCCGACGTCCGGAAGATTTTCCGTCGGAAAAACAATTCTTCCTTTCGTACTAATTTTCCAAGTCTTGTTTCCTTACGTACATTCTCTTATACATGTCCTGGACTTACGGGGTGTAACATTGAACATCCCTTTCCTGTGTCTGCCTAGCCATAGCAGCATTCACTTTCTTCCTGTTTCTGTTGTTGTAGTCATCTGGATAACCATTGAGTTTGTAATATTTTTCTTTAATGTGACCATTCTTCTTACAATAGTCACAGTAGTACAACAATTTATAGCATATCTCGCGATGATGTCCCTTCATATTGCAAAAATCACAATATAATTTTGATCTATTATGTGAAGTGGAAGTCTTACTAAACATTGTTGAGTGTTCAGTGGCTTCACCTTCTGCATACTTCCCAGTGAGCAACCTCTGACTTTCATCTTGTGCGACCATAGCATAGGCCTGATTTACAGTTGGAATAAGTGTCATTAGAAGGATATGACTCCTAACCTGATTATAGTCATCGTTTAGTCCCATTAAAAACTCAAGCGGTCTCTGATGTCCTAAATGAGCTACATATTCCTTAGGACTAGTGCAATCACAGACTGGAACTGTAACTATGGAGTCGACTTCATCCCATATGTCCTGCATTTTAGAATAATAACTAACTACAAGAGATACACATTGATGAAGCATAACTAACTTCTTTCGTAACTGATAAACTCGAGAAAGGTTTATTTTATCAAATCGTTCACGCAAATCCTTCCATACTGCAGAATTCCACTAAGCAAATTTTTGTTCACATTCCGTATGATCCATGACATGACCATCACATCACATCGCTCCCATTGCTTAATCAAATTAGCACCATATGTGTCTCGTTTAATCGATCCATCAATGAATCCAATTTTATTCTTCGTCAATAAATTCAATCGCATCATTCTACTCCACAAAGTGTAATTATCCATGCCTATCAATTGTATTTCGATTTGTAATCCACCAGCAGAATCAGATCCACTAAAAACAGTGGATGATTATGATCCACTAGGATCGATGATGAGTTTGAAGTTTCCTCCAAATTTAATGTCGCGACTGGATCCATATGAAGAGATAAAGAAAAAAATGTAGAATATCACAATAGAACTTGAAATTGACAAGATCGAGAACTCAAACCTCACCACAAAAGTTAATTGCAGAAATCGCGACAAATACAGCAAAAAAAACACTCAATTCGCCATGTCATGCTTTGATACCATGTTAATCTTCAAAATTTGTGCGATCACAAGCTTGCATGTTTGATCTAATGCTTGGAGATCGAATTGTTGTGCAAGGTGTAATGCATTCGAGTGGGAGAAAGAATGGAGAGAGGGAGAAACAATTTGTGGAAGCTTTCCTTCAATTAGAACATCCAAGGCTTTAGCCTATTTATACAAGTAGTTTAAAAACAATTAAGAAAACAATCTACTACACTAACCTCAATTAAGTCCAACTAACTCAAAATAACAAAATATCAATATATAGTTAAGTAGGTCCCATCTCGAACATTATTTTATGAAATAATTTATAAATCATCATCGATGGGTTTTAACAATGTAATATTAAGGACAGGTTGAAGCGAGAGAAAAAATGCAGTTCTTGTTCAAAAGAATAGAGTTTATTTTGCTAGATTCTCCGCATACTTGGTGGAATTAGAATAAGGTGAGTAATGATAGCTCCGGTGATGACTTATATGGTATTTCCGGTGGGATAAGAGATGGGGTAATTTAGTGATGAAGAAGATATAATTATTGAATGTTTTAATGATTAATTAAGAATTAATTAATAGATATAATTAATAAAAGAAAATGAATAAGGAAAAGAATATAAAAATTAAAATTTACAAGATTTCTAACGTGGTGCTGAAATGACACTGACATGGCGGACGAGTGTGTAACATCTCTCCTTGTTCAACTGGTCATATATCACTTTGAAACAGTATATATATATATATATATATATGATGAAGAAGAAGAAATATAATTCATTTATTTTGAACATCCCTTTAAAAGTAAAGAGTTTATTTTCTAAACTTCTTCCTCTTCCCCACCCTTATATTCATGGTAAAAAGAAAAATGTTAGTTTGAAACACTTTGTTTCACCGTTTATTTATGTTTGACTAAAATTTGAAAGGCAAAAAGTGTTTATTTAACGAAAAAATATTTATTTTAAAGAATGAGGTATTTGAACTATTGAAGCTATTATTGTCTTTCCTTCCTAATGAATGAAAGCCCAAAAAGTTGACCAACAAGGAAGTTCAAACTTCTTATCAAACATCAATGACAAATAACTCTTTATTTAAAAAATATCAATATGAGATAATTTATGTGGGACAAATGACAATATATGACAAGTGACACAATTATGATGAAAATACTCATATCCAACGTGGGATATATAACCTAAGTAAATAATTAACTAAATGGTACTATAGCTAATGTCTAACGTATTATGACTCAAATTTTCCAATTGGCCAATTTCCAGAGATAAAAATTCTCCTACCTAACAAAAAAAAACAAAAAAAAAGAACTGTTATAAAACGAGAATCAAGAGTAATTGATCTGCATGTAAGTACAAGCTCAACACTGCAATGGAGCAGTGAACCAAGTATGTGAAAAAGAAAGGAAGAAGAGAGGTGCAGAAGCTTTCCTAATTTTCTGATTACTCACAAATGCGTACAAAGTGTCCTATTTATACTATGGGATCATTTGCACTAACTACCCTTATACCCTTATAAGACAAACTAGGCTATAAGTGCAAACTACAAACAGAAACAGAAAACATACTAAAGTGTATACTATTGATATCAACCCAGTATACTACTGGTATCTCCAACACGCCCCCTCAAGCTAGGATCTAAAAACAATTTTTTAAGTCCTCGCTTGGACAATAGATAATCATGCCGACCTTGAGTAAGTCCCTTTGTGAGTGCATCTGTTGGTCGCTTCCTGCGTGAGGCGATGAATCGTATGTATCGACCACGCCGGATTTTCTCCCTGACAAAGTGACAGTCGATATCAATATGCTTGGTCCTCTCGTGGAAGACTGGATTGGCTGCAATCTGCAGTGCAGATTTGCTGTCACTATACACTGGTATGGAAGGCTGAAGGGGAACAGATAACTCAGCAAATAGTCCTGTGAGCCACACCACCTCCGCAACTGCTGATGCTAAGCTTCTGTACTCAGCCTCAGCTGAGCTCCTCGAAACTGTAGGTTGCTTCTTGGACTTCCAAGAGATGAGAGATGATCCAAAGAACACTAAATAACCTGTAATGGATCTCCTTGTATTGAGACATGATGCTCAATCAACATCACAATAGGCTGTGAGACTGGTTGTCTCTCCTGCCGACATAAAAATACCCAGACCTGGGGCTTGTTTAAGGTACCTAACCACACTATGTGCTGCCATAAGATGAGATGTCTTTGGACTCTGAAGGAACTGACTCAAGCAGTGGACAACAAAAGATATATCAGGTATAGTATTTGTCAGGTACAATAGCCTCCCAATTAGTCTCTGATAGCTTGCTGGATCTTCCAGTAATGTATTTTTACTCTTAGATGCACCATCAGGATCAGGAACATGTTGGTCATAAGCAGCAGATGTTAACTTGGCATTAAGCTCCATAGGAGACTTTGCTGGTTTTCCTCGGATAGGCGAATCGAAATCGGCTCACTGTGTATTTTCTCTGATGCATGACTATTCCAATAGCATTTCGAGCAAACTCAAAGCCTAGGAAATATCTCAAAGTTCCCAAGTCCTTGATCTTGAAATTCTGCTGAAGTGCTACCTTGGTCTCCTGAATAAGATCCTTATCATTCCCAGTAATGATAAGGTTATCCACATAGATGAGTACTATCACTATTCTATCCCCAACCTTTTTGGTTAGAAATGAATAGTCTAAATGACTTTGGACAAAACCTGAATTCTTCAAGGCAGTGGTAAGCTTAATATTTCATTGCCTAGAAGCTTGTTTTAAGCCATATAAAGATTTAATCAACCTGCAGACTCTTCCTTGCTTATCATCAAAGCCTTGTGGCATGTTCATGTATACTTCCTCATTAAGATCACCTTGGAGAAATGCATTGTAGACATCCATTTGATATATTTTCCAACCTCTGGAAGCAGCAACTGAGATTACTACCCTTACTGTGACCATTTTTGCTACATGTGAGAAAGTGTCTTGGTAATCAACTCATTCCTTTTGATTGTACCCCTTAGCCGCTAATCTTGCTTTAAATCTTTCTATTTCACCATTGCTTTGTATTTGATCTTATAGACCCACTTGCATCCAATGGCCTTCTTGTGCTTGGGAAGATCAATAACTTCCCAAGTATTGTTGTCCTCCAGTGCCTTCATCTCAGCCTTCATGGCATCCACCCATCCGTCATCCTGAACTGCTGCAGAATATGATGTTGGCTCCTGCTCAACCCCCATCTTAGCAATGTAGCTTTGATATCTAGCCGTCAATCCAGTGTAAGTGAGATTATTGGACATAGGATACAAACATTGTCTGCTCCTGGTTCCAACTGTATGCCTGTATGCTGGATAAAAATCCTTCATCCATGTTTTATGCTCCTATCTGATCTCCTCAATGGTGGCTCAGTCTTAGGTTCATGATCAATGATATTAGTATTCTCTGCCTCCATGTGATTGGTGGAGTGAGAGTTATGGTGTTCCTCCTCAACAACTGTACAACCATCAACTTCGCCGACCGCCAGTTGATGCGCAACTTGGTATTCTGGATGAGTCTTTGAAAGATACTTCCATCACCATCAGCTTAAACTTGTTGAGCTTCTGAATTCATTGTATTATCAGCTCCACGTATCTGCTTTTGTTGGAAAGGAAATATGTCTTCATAGAAGGTGACATCTCTGCTTACAAAGAGAGTATTGTTAGATAAATTTAATAGTCTGTATCATTTCTGCCTGGAAGAATATCCAAGCAGCACTGCCTTTATTGCCCTGGTATCAAACTTGTCTGCCTGTAATAAGTTTGTTGCATAGCAAAGGCAACCAATGACCCTCATATGAGACAATACTGGAGCCTTCTTATATAACTTTTCATATGGTGAAATGTTTCCCAATATTACTGAAGGTAGTCTATTCATGATATACCCTGCAACCTCTACACAATCCCCCCAGTATCTAGTTGGTAAGTAACTCTAAAATTTGATAGCTCTTGCAAGCTCTAAAATATGTTTATGCCTCCTTTCAACTAGTCCATTCTGCCGAGGGCTATAAGGACAAGACCTTTGATGAACAATTCCCAATCTAACAAACAAATCTCTACATGTATTGTTAATGAATTCTGATCCATTATCAGATCTGATGGACTTGACATGTACACCATATTGTGTCTTAATCATCACACATAAATCTTTAAGCATAGTAGACACATCTGATTTAATATGTAAGAGATAAATCCAGGTCCATCTAGTAAAATTATCAACTACAACTAAGAAATATCTCATTCCAGTATATGTGGGAACCTTGTATGGTCCCCAAACATCAAGGTGTAATAGCTCAAATGGAGATGTAGTTCTACTGTTACTAGTTGGAAATGGTAATCTTGTTTGTCTTGCCATAGGGCATACATCACAATGTGGAATAGTAAAGCTAGACTTATTACTACTGAAAGCATTTATTTTCCTAAGGACACTCATAGGAGCATGCCCTAGTCTTTTATGCCATAGAGCTGCCTTTAATCCTTCTGGACTAATCTTTGTCATGTGTGCCTGCCCTGTCACCAACCTGTTCTGCCTCCCTGCAGTCTCCAGCACATATAGACCATCCACTTCTCTACCAATCTCCTTCACCTTCCCAGTGAAGAGATCCTGTAGGACAAAGAAATCAGGGAAAAATCTTGCAGTACAATTCAATTCCCTAGTTAACTTGGATACTGAAAGTAGATTGAATTGAAAACTTGGCACACAAAGCACATGGTTTATTAGTTCACCTCCTGTCAGTCTACACTTTCAAGTTTGTGAAATTGAAGCAATGCCCCCAGTAGGCAACTGCACATGTCCTGGATTTTCTGAGAAATCAGGTGTTTCTATCATGTTTCTGTCTTTAACCATATGGTTAGTAGCACCTGAGTCTACTATCCAGTGACTTCTACTAATGTCTTCAATATGATCATACTTACCTGCCATATGCACTTTTGCAGTAACATCATGATCTGTACATGTCCATTTCTCTTGGGACATAACATCCATCATTTATTGTAACTTGTCTGGTGTGCAGGTCCTTATCATATGTTGAAGCTGCTCCTGTTGATATGTTGACAACTGAGGATTACTACCTTCATAACATCTCTGACTGAATTCACTATCTGCAAATCCTCCTCCCTGCATATACCGCTGCTTTGCTTCCACTTGTGAAACCACAACTGCATTAACCTTCTTCTTTTCCTTGGAATCTGAGGGATAACCTACAAGTCGATAACACTTCTCCATAGTGTGTCCCTGCTTCTTATAATAGTCACAGTAATACAATAATTTGTGACAACCTTCCCTGTTGTGTCCCTTCATATGACAATGATCACAATAGGCATATGCATTATACTTACGATTGCTGTTAAATGAAGCTTTACTTGTCAGTTCCATGCTCTCGATAGAACTTCCCAGGGAAGAGATGTGCTTCTGACTCTCATCCTGTGCCACCATAGCATAGGCCTGGTTCACACTCGGCGTGGGAGACATCAACAAGATGTGACTCCTAGCTTGATTATATCCGTCATTTAGTCCCATAAGGAACTCCAATAGTCTCTGGTTACTTAGATGAACAATGTACTCTATTGGATTTGAACACTCATAGGCAAGAGGTGGTATAATCGAGTCTATTTCGTCCCACAAATCCTTCACTCTGGAATAATATTGCGCAACTGGTGATGTCCCCTGATTCAACATTGATAACTCCTTCTTCAATTGATATACTCGAGAGAGATTGATTTTGTCGAACCTCTCCTTTAAATTCTTCCGGACAGCTGCTGTACTGGATCGATATAGGATTCCACTAAGAGGATTTTTATCGACATTTCTCATAATCCATGACATCACCAAGGCATTACACCTATCTCATTGCCTTGTGTGTACAGATCCATACGTATCACGCTTCACAGATCCATCTATGAAGCCAATTTTATTCTTCGTCAATAACGTCAACTGCATAGCTCTACTCCACAATGTGTAATTCTCCATTCCGATTAACTGAATGTCAACCTGTAGTGCACCTGTTGTGTCTGATGCACTCAGGAAAAGAGGATGATTATGGTCAATTATCTCGAAATTAGAAGTCGAACTCTCATCTACAATCGTAGAAGGAACTGCCGTTGTATTTTCCATAACTTTCCAATCAAATAGCAAGTGCACACTAGATCAAGTCGCAGATTGCAAAATAGGCTCAAGGCGTAAACCAGTGAATCAAAACTTTAATCACAAACTACTTTAGAACCACACAAATTCAGTATAAGTCGATCTAATGACATATCGAACACCTTAATCGAAGGAAAATATAAATCGCACCTTCGTGAATCAGAGAAATGGAAACCTTACGATTTCTGTTGTAGTTTAGACAAATCAATGATCGATACCTCTCGCTGGCTTTGATACCATGTTATAAACCGAGAATCAAGAGTAATTGATCTGCATGTAAATCTGACCTCGTGACTGATGGGCGATGAACAAGTCTGAAGAAGAAAGGAAGAAGAGAGGTGCAGAAGCTTTCCTAATTTTCTGATTACTCACAAATGCGTACAAAGTGTCCTATTTATACTATGAGATCATTTGCACTAACTACCGGTATACCCTTATAAGACAAATTAGGCTATACGTGCAAACTACAAACAGAAACAGAAAACATACTAAAGTGTATACTATTGATATCAACCCTGTATACTACTGGTATCTCCAACAAGAACACGATACAGAAAGCACCATTAAAAAGAGTTATGACATATTATTATTTTTATTAGAAAAAAATTATAATGACATGAATGAAATTTATTCATTCTTAATCATTTCAAGTTTGAGCCATGAAAATGAAATAGGTAACACTTTCTTCTTTAATGGATCATACGTGTTGCGAATTCAAATTAATTAGATTACGATTTTTTTTATACTAAATTACTAAATTCATTTTTGAGTGTTCTAGAAGAGCAAATTCAACTGGGAGGACAAAATTTTGCGGAGCAAGGGAGAGAGAGGAGGTCAGATCTAAAAATAATTGTATTTCTCAAATTTGGATTTGAGTGTATTTTGTATTTTTGTCAGAGATATGACCGGATTTGATTGTATTCTTCATTTTTAGTGTAAATACAATGTATTTTTTTTGTATTCCTATATTTTTGAAAGAAAAAAACTGTGTATTTGAATAGAATACACGTGAAAAATGTAAAATGTAAAATCTAATTATATTTGACCGACAATAATTGAATTATGTATTTAAAATACACACGAAAGAGCTAAAAATTGTAATCAAGAAAGTAATTATTATGATAGATTAGAATCCTAAAAATGCAAGTTACTCGTAGAAAAAGAGACAAAATAGCACAAATTTGGAACAAGTGTAGGACCTAAAAATTGTAAGAAAAAAAGAAAAAGGGTGACATAAATGTCATACTTTGAATATGTACCAATCGCCCCAACTTTTAACTACCACCGGTCGGCGCACGACCGCATATAATTTAGTTGATGCACGTGTGGCACACTCGCAAATGTGCGTGAAAATGACATCGTAATTTCCACCACATTTCAAGGGCATTTCTCTTTTCTTCCACATCTTCACAACTATATATGCATAATGTATATTCAAAGGTGTTGGGTGAAATTGTTTAGATTTGGAGAATCCAAGACAATAAAGTCCTCGTAAGTAGATGCAGAAGTGTATAGAAATTTCATTTATATATGAATCTGTTTGATTTGCTTATTTATTTGTGAATTTCAACTTTGTTTTAAATTAATTTGGGTGTTGAAGTAGCAGGAAGAGATGGGGTCAAATCAGAAAGTTCATGTATTTGATGAGGTTGCAAAGCACAACAAGACTAAAGATTGTTGGCTTATTATCAGTGGAAAGGTTAGATCTTTATTTATTTCCTTTCAAATATTTTATGATGATCAATGTGTCTTGAGTGTTGTTATATTCTTGACGGGGTTTCGTTTTTCTTCTCTTTGTGGCCATTAAATCAACTTATTGAGATGAATTATCACTTAAGATAAGTGGGGTTGTAGAAAGTAATGTTTATTGAAGTTATCGAATTATTTGTAATCTGGGGATAGCTTTGATCTGATATAGGTTTGTTTAAGTAGGTGTTTGTTAGTGTCAATCTAGACCTTCAATGTATAAACTACAATTCAATATATATAATTCAAAGAAATTGAATTAAAAAACACTATTATATAGATACTTCAACTATATAGAGATTAACAACAATGAAAAGCAACAGTATGAACATCACATACTAACTTGTTTGTAGATAGAGAGGCCTGCAAATGCAGTGACCTAAGACAAAAATTCGTCCCCGCTTGTGCTGCAATTGATCGGACGTCTGCCTTGAGGATACAACTATCTGAGTGATAATTCTAGCACAAGAATTTCATTCTTGGCGAATCTACTATATGCGTTCTTCAGAAATGATTTTGAAGATGAAGAAGAATAAGCAAATAGAAATCTTCTTAAGTTTTTGATTCTCAGTATCAGAAGATTTAATCTTGTTAATTGTTTTGTTGTATATGAAAACAACTGATCAACATGCTATTTATAGCATACCAAACGTCCGTAAGCAGCTATTAACCAAAGGTTGTGACTCTATGTGAAGAGTTGCAACTTTTCGTTCAAATCTGAAAATTCTCGTTATGCGTATGCAGCGTGTGACGTTAGCGTAGTGCCGGAATTCTGAGGCTCGGAAGTTTCAGTAGCCGTATTTGTGCCTTAAATTCATAACGCATATTTTTTTATCACTTAGTCTCTTCTTCTTCTACAAGTTCCAACAATACCCCACATTTTCTATTCACACATCTAACAATACCCCACATGTGGATAGAAAATAAGATAAAGGAACTTATCGTCATTTCTATCAAACGCGATATGACATGCATCGGAGACGGTGTCTTTTGGACTTGAACCGCTCGTAGTGAATACCTATCGGATCTACTTGTGAAGTAGTGGACGTAGTGCCTTGAACTATTCACGTTTTATAGTAAATCGAGACAACAAGTATCACACACATCGTACCAACATATTTCAATTCTTACGGTTGTGTTCTTTTCGGTCATGAACAACTCCTATCTTCATGAGAATTTCTTGAGAACGTAGTCATCTCAGTTCTCCCAGATGCGACCCCACATCAATCTCACATATGTAATATTAATCAAGAATAGTCCGTACTATCCCACCATAATGACTATTAATATTATTAAGAACCGAAGTTCAACCTTATATCGTCAACGGAATAACACACTTGGTACATCATAGAAACGAGCATATGTGTGTTTTACGCTCCTTGAGTCTTCCCCAGCTAGTTTGTCTTTTGAACCTAAACCATGAGATCTCCAATTATGATAGGTAAGGTTTCCACCGGTTAACAACTCATTGTATTGGCTTTAAGCCCATTCCCCTCGATGTAAATACGACTTGCTCTCTTGTAAGACCTTTTGTCAAAGGATCCGCTATATTGTCCTTTGACTTTACATAATCAATGGAAATTATTCCATTCTTCAGCAAGTTTCATATCGTATTATGACGTCGTCTTATGTGCCTTGATTTGCCATTATATATTTGATTATTTGCCCTCGTCAGGGCAGCCATACTATCACAATGTATGCAAATGGCGGTCACTGGCTTTGTCCACAACGGAATACCTTCTAGGAAGTTTCTTAGCCATTCTGCTTTTTCGGCAGCTTTATCCAAGGCTACAAACTCTGCTTCCATAGTTGATCTCGTATTTACCGTTTGTTTTGATGTTTCCATGATACGGACGCTCCATCAAGTGTAAATACATACCCACTTGTGGACTTACTTTCTGAATGGTTGGAAATCCAATTGGCATCACAATATCCTTCTAATACGGGAGGATATTTTGTATAATGCAATCCATAGTTCATTGTATGCTTTAGATATCGTAGTGCCCGTATTAGCGCTACCCAATGATCATTTCCAGGATTATGTGAGTATCGACTCAGTCGACTCACTGTATATGCTAAATCCGGTCTCGTACAATTCATTATGTACATCAAGCTTCCAAGAACTTGTGTATACTCCAATTGAGACACACTATCACCTTCATTCTTCTTAAGGTGATAAGCGGGATCAAATGGGGTAACGACCGGTCTATCATCATATTGTTTAAATTTTCTAAGGACCTTCTAAACATAATGGGATTGAGTTAATATATAACCCTCAGAATTCCTTAGAATTCTAATACCAAGAATGACATCCGCTATTCCCATATCTTTCATATCGAAAGCGGCATGCAACATCTTTTTAGTTTGATGAATTACATCCTTATTTGTTCCCATAATTAGCATATCATCCACATACAAGCATATAATGACACATGCATTCTGACATTCCTTAATGTAGAAACATTTGTCACATTCATTTATTTGAAAATCATTTGATAATAATGTATTATCAAACTTCTCATGTCATTGCTTTGGTGCTTGTTTAAGTCCATATAACGACTTAACCAACTTACGGACTTTCTTCTCTTGACCTTTCACAACAAACCCTTCGGGTTGTTTCATATATATTTCTTTATCTAGTTCACCATTTAAGAATGCAGTCTTCACATCCATTTAGTGGATTTCCAAATTGTGAATCACTGCTATAGCAATTAGCGTCCTTATAGACGTAATTCTAGACTATGGTGAGTAGGTATCGAAGAAATCTACACCTTCCTTTTGTCGGAATCCTTTGGCTACTATCCGAGCTTTATATTTCTCTATAGTACCATCAGGTCTTAACTTCCGTTTAAAGATTCATTTATGGCCTATTGGTTTTTGTCCCGGAGTAAGATCAACCAATATCCATGTATTATTTTGTACAATGGATTCTACTTCACTTTGGATGACCTCCTTCCAATAAGGTGCTTCGGATGATTCCATTGCAGCCTTATACGTTTGAGGTTCTCCTTCAACGGAATAAGTCATAAAGTCAGGTCCAAAATCTTTGGCAATTTTCCCACGTTTACTTCTTCTTATTTCAGAATTATTTTCTTGAATGGAAGAAGTAAGATTCTCGACATTTAGAGTGTCTTGGTTTGACTCATTTTGAGACAGTGTCCTCTTCTTGTAATTAGGAACACTTTTATCCTTGTCTTTATAAGGAAATATATCTTCAAAAAATTCTGCTTCAGCAGATTCCATTAGTGTGTTCTTGTGAATACCTTCAACATCAGAATGATACACCAAAACTTATACGCTGCACTATTATTGGCAAGACCAACATAAATGCAATCCATTGTTTTTGGTCCAAGTTTAGTTCTCTTAGGTAAAGGAACTTGAACATTTGCTAGGAAACCCCACACTTTCATCCTTTTGAAAGTAGGCAATCTTTCATTCCACAGTTCGTATAGAGATTGATCACTTTTCTTTTGAGGAATTCTATTCAATATCATATTTGCGATGTCAATGCCTGCTTAGATTAAGAGGTGCACCCGAACTAATCAACATTGAATTTATCATATTCTTCAATGTTCTATTCTTTCGTTCGGCAACTCCATTTTGTTATGGAGTATATGGCGCAGTGGTTTAATGAACTATACCATGAGTAGAACATAATTCTTTGAACTCATTTGACGTATATTCACCATCTCGGTCTGACCTTAGAATCCTAATTCTTTTGTCAAGTTGGTTTTCCACTTCTGCTTTGTATGTTTTAAATATGTTCAAAGCCTCATCTTTGGTATGTATTAAGTACACATAACAAAATTTACTGCAGTCATCAATAAATGATATATAATAATTATTTTCTCCACGAGAAGAGGTTGTTTGGTAATCACATAAATCACTATGAATTAAGTCAAGCACTTCATTTGATTTCACAACAGATTTATTATGATGACTTGCATATTTTGATTCTATGCAAACCCCACATTTGTTTATTTTGTTCATGGAATATTTTGGCAACATGCCTATCTTTACCATTCTGTGTAAGGAACGATAATTTACATGGCCTAATCGAGAATGCCATAAAGAAGGGGAATCGACCATATACATAGAAGCAGTGCTAACGCCTGCATTTTCATTAATAATGACAACAGACTGAGTAGGTGCAACACTTAGTTTGAAGAGCCCCTCATTGAGGTAACCCTTTTCTATATACACCCCACCTTTGGTGAGTACAAATTTGTCAGATTCAATTACAATTTTGAAGCCTTTGTTACTAAGAACAGACCCAGAAATCAGATTCTTACAAATTTCGTGCGTCGCAAATACATCGCGAGCACAACATCATTCCCGGAAGTGAGCCTCAACGTCACCTTCCCTTTCCCTTCTACCTTGACAACAACGGATTTCCCACGAACAGTGGTTCTCCATCCTTGATGGCTTGGTAAGATGAAAACATGTTCCTTTCAAAACATACATGAATTGTAGCACCCGAATCCATCCACCATTCAGTTGAATTTGTAACCAGATTTTCTTGTGCAGTCACAACGCTAATGAAATCAGCATAAGCCTTTTCATTCTTCTGGTTATCCTCTTCAACTCGAAGTTCAAGAACCAATTGCTCAAAATCCATTCCCTCAACAAGGAAATCCGGGTTAAGGCCCAAGCCTTCAACCTTTAATTCATGAACAAAGACATGGAGTTCCTCCACTTGCTTGGCAACAAACTTTGCATCGCTCATTTTGAAGTTTAGAAACTTGCCAATGACGAACTTCTTGGAACAAGCAACCTCAGCGTTATACTTGTTTTCCAACGACTGCCACAACTCCCGTACTGTTTTGAACGTGGAGTTAACATTATAGAGAGTATCATCCAAGACATTCAGAATATAATTTCTGCACAGAAACTCTTGGGTATCCCAAGTCTCAATAGCCTTCAGCTTTTCGGCTCTCTCTACATCAGTAGGAGCATTCTCCATTTCTCCCTCCGGCAATGTCATATGAGCCTCAGCAATCAATACGTTTGCCACGTGAAGAGTTGTCAAGTAAAACAACATCTTCTGTTGTCAGCGTTTGAAATCAGAATCCTTGAATTTCTAGGGTTTCTCAACATGGTTTTTCACCATTGACGATCCAGATTGATCCATCCTTTTGCAAATCAGGAAAATGTATTCTCTGGAAATTTTGCAAGCTTCACACAGTCAGAAAATAAATTTTATGAGAAATTTTGTCTTAGATTGTTAGTGTTAATCTAGGCCTTCAATGTATAAACCACAATTCAATATATATAATTCAAAGCAATTGAATTCAACAACACTATTATATAGATACTTCAACTATATAGAGATTAACAACAATGGAAAGCAACAGTATGAACATCACATACTAACTTGTTTGTAGATAGAGGCGTGCAAATGCAGTGACCTAAGACAAAAATTCGTCCCCGCTTGTGCTGCAGTTGATCGGACGTCTGCCTTGAGGATACAACTATCTGAGTGATAGTTCTAGCACAAGAACTTCACTCCTGGCGAATCTACTATATGTGTTCTTCAGAAATGATTTTAAAGATGAAGAAGAAGAGGCAAATAGAAATCTTCTTAAGTTTTTGATTCTCAGTATCAGAAGATTTAATCTTGTTAACTGTTTTGTTGTATATGAAAACAAGTGATCAACATGCTATTTATAGCATACCAAACGTCTGTAAGTAGCTATTAACCAAAGGTTGTGACTCTATGTGAAGAGTTGCAACTTTTCGTTCAAATCTGGAAATCTCGTTATGCAATGACCGTACGTTAGCGGCGTAGTGGCCGGAATTCCTGAGGCTCTCGGAAGTTTCAGCGCCGCGACCCTGTCCTGAGGCGCCGCGGCGCTGTGCCTTAAATTCATAACGCATATTTTTTGATCACTTAGTCTTTTTTTCTTCTACAAGTTCCAACAGTGTTAAATTTTTTGCTTTGTGCAAGCTCAACTGTTCTGCTCTCTATTCTTAAACATTGACCAGTCTTTTATTTTGACTTTGCACCCATTTGGTGCTCGTGGTGTTAAAGAGAAAGGGATTAATATTCCGTTGTTTCAATTTGTTTGTCTTACTTTCGTTTTTATTCTTTTTCCGAATTTCAACATCTCAAACGACATGTTTAAGACCACAAGATTAAAGAACATTTTGCTATATTAAACTTATCTTTAGTTTAATATCACAAGATTTATAAGTCTTACTTTCTTAAACTCAGTAACTGGTCAAACTAAGTCAAAAAAATTGAAACGGACGGAGCAGTATATAAAGACAGTTCGGGGCACTAAGCATCCCGGATTCGAGCAAGTCCAAGGAAAAGCGCATCCCAAGGGGGTGTGATATAGGTAGTTTATCCTGATGCAAGTATCAATGGCGGATCTCATGACTCGAATTAGTGACTTATAGGTCACACAAAGACAACTTTATCATTGCTCCAAGGCTCTCATATATACAAAGTAATAACCTTTTTGCAGATGCTGATAAGGTTTATCTTGTTAACATAAATATAGGTTTCCTCCTTGATAACTGAGAGCCGGTGTGTAGGTAAGTGACTTGTATAAATTAGCAATGTAGAAGATCAGGGGTTGATAGTAGAAACAAACTTTATATTTATGCAGAAGTGATAGCCAGTGTGCTTCTTTTATCTCCGGGTCTAAGGTCAGCACCTATAGATTTTGGTTTTTGCCCGTGAATGTTGCTATTGTAATAAGTGACTAGTATCATATTACCCAAAAAGTGTGACTGATATCACATATATTGAAAATAGGTTTGTCACATTGATGAATTTATGGCATAAAACATAAACATATATAAGAATTTTGTATGTTTATTTATGGCATAAAACATAAACATATATAAGAATTTTGTATGTTTAAAAGACAACGAGATGACATTTATGAAATGTTCTGTTGATTCAAAGAAGAAAATCTCTAGACACATGAAGAATTTCCGGTCATGTATCTATCGTGTCGCAGTGACTCTCAAGTCCTGCCACAGATGTAAACCTTGTAGGAGTATTTTTATGGAAAGGTAAAATGTTATGTTAGTGAAGTCAAAGATGTTTTAACCTGGCTTCCCCTGCCGGTTCTTGACTTCCAATCAGCAATTTTGGCTCTTAAAGTTTGATGAAACATAGAGTAACCTCATAAAAGCAAGGATCCTTTGATCTCATTTGGAAAACAGAGTGATCTTCCCTACATAGATTTAACATACTTCTGATTTATTAAAAAGAAAATCTTTAGTACGTACATCTAATACAATAGTTCAACTTTATTACCAGCCAGTTAGCTATAAATGCTGGAGATTAAAAAAACAGTTTCTTACTCACAGAGATGGTATTAGATACCTAACTCTAAGGAGTACCTTAAGGATTCCACAATAAAATTTTGCTTTAAGCTAACTTACATTGTCAAAATCTCCTAATATTTTTCTTGGATACTTCCGGTCATTATAATGTTATCTAGAGTAGACCAACTCATATCTCCTCCAATATTTTTCCTTTGAAGGACCATAGTGTTGGAAATTTATTAACGTGAATTAAGGTTAATTATATTATTTATGACTCGAACAATTGAGGCCCCGCACGTCGGAAACATCATTTCCACACACGTGCACACGTTGTATCAATGATCGTAAATTTCCTTAGTGAAAGAGATATTGGTACGTAAATAAAATGTTTGAGACATGAAATGATAGATAGTTGTTGGCCAAATGACGAGTATTTCACGTTGGTAAATGAAGGAAGAAGTGTACGACGTGTAAAAGATGAAACGAGTTGGAAATCGCCGCGGCGCTGGAGCGCCACGGTGCCTCCAGCTTGAGCCGCGACGCTAAATGGCTGGTTGGTCACTGGAGCTCAGGCGCTGCGGCGCCTCCCAGGCAGAGCCGCGGCGCTTCACTGGCAGTGAGGTCGACGGGAGCTGAAAAATTTCTAACTTTTGGGCTGGTTTTGGAGCATTGATCCTCTATTACTTGGCACTTGAATTCATCCATTATTTGACTGAATTATAACCCCTCAATAAGTGTCATTACATGGCTATTGAAAGTCATTACTTGGCTAGTTGGGAGGTCATCTTCATCACACTATAAATTGAGACCCTTGGATCAACTGAAGAACACACTTGCAATCAGAAATTTCTGAGTATTTCTTCCTTTCTAAGCTTTCTTTCACACACTCAAAAGGTTCTTCTTTTGGTAAACATTTGAGTATCCTTTGCCCACTTGTTCATTGTTGTTTTATCTTGAGAGACAAGTTGTCAATCACCGTAAAAGGTTATATACGAGACAATATTGTCTTAAGGACATAGTGAATATCACTTGACTCAGCAAACTTCTTGTTCTTTGTTCTCATTTCCAGATTATAACCTTTGTAATAGTTACTTACTTTTCCGTTCATCCCATTGTTGTAATTGTTGTACTCACAATTTACTCACAATCTTAAGACAATAGTCGCTTTAAGTGACAACAAAGATGACTGGAGGCGAACAATTTGCTGCTCAATTTTCAGTTGCTGCTCAAGGCACACCTAGTGCCTTCCCCACTGTTGCACAAGGCTCAAAAACGCCTTTTTCGCTGCTCAAGGGAACGCTATTGTTCCTCCACCTGTTGGATTCCACCATGAACGCCCAGAAAAGTCCATGGGCGCCAATTTTAAGAGATGTCAGTAGAAGATGTTTTACTTAACTGTTATGGGAATGACTCGTTTTCTAACAGAAGATCCTCCACAAGCTGGAGATGAAACGTACCCTCAGCCAAATGAGGCTGGAGGGGGCCAGTATATCCATGTCATTAATGGCATGAAGATGACTCTTGATGCATGGAGTCATAGTGATTTTGTCTGTCGAAATTATATTACGATCGTTTGTCGACCCTCTACACGATTGTATTGCGGTTGCACCGCCAAAGAGTTGTGGGATAAACTGCAGAAAAAGTACAACGCACAAGATGCTGGTACTAAGAAATTCATCGTTGGAAAATTTCTGAAATTTAAAATGGTGGATGGCAAAACTGTGATGTCTCAAGTCCATGAATTCCAAATGATTTTACATCACCTGGATTTGGAAGGAATGAAACCAAATGAGCAATTTTTGGTTGCATCGTTAATTGAGAAGTTACCTCCCTCGTGGAATGAGTTCATGAGTTACTTAGAACTCAAGACCCTTGAGGAACTTATTATCAAACTCTAGATTTATGAGGATAATAAGAAGGCCATGCATAAGGGTAAGCAACCCGCTGAGGCAAAGGCATATCTGGCGGAGGCCAAAGGGAACATGATTTATGAGGATAATAAGAAGGTCATGCCTAAGGGTAAGCAACCCGCTGAGGCAAAGACATATCTGGCGGAGGCCAAAGGGAACATGAGAAAGAAGCGAAAGTTCCAGAAGGATGGTAAGGCCCCAACAACAGAGAAGTTTAATGGGAATTGTCATCACTGTGGGAAACTGAAGAAGGGGGCACTACGGGAAGAGGTTCTCTGGTTTATATGCTAGAGTGAATCGCTGGATTGGGTAGTGGCTTCTCCCTTAGAACAAAATCTTCCTTCGTTACGGCGGTTGTGGGTACCTGCCGTTCAGAGATGCTATCAGAGTAGGAAAGTTAGCCAAGTTCTCCTGCCTAGTTTAGATAAAGCACCCCTTATCGCCCCACGTCATCTGGTTAGGACACAAAGCTTATTCTATTAAAAAAATGGATTCTATAACAACATTCTGCCTTTTCGAAGACAGTTCAGTTGGTTTAGAAAAAAGATTCGTTTCAACTTCCTGATTCTCTCGTTCAACCTTCCTCGTACATACAAAAAAGGCCGGGTCGCATGACAGGAGAACATCCAACATAAAGATGCACACTTCTCCACGTGAAAAATATTCATCTTCATAGGAGCTTTTTGATAGTAGTCGTGACCAACAGGAATTTTTAGGGAGAAGGATTTGGCCCTAACTGATAAACTAACAAAAGGAAAACGAAATGCAACTCATCCGAATAAGACCAATTGGCATATGCCATAGACAGAGAGGATGAAAGAAATCGATCAAGGATTGCCGCAAACTCAAGAATGAGAACAAAGAGAAAGCCAAAGGCAAGGCTAAGGCTAACATCGTCGAAGACACACTTCTTGACGATATGATTGAGGAATTCTCGGCGTTGGTACTTGAAGCAAACCTCGTCGAGAATCCTATGCAGTGGTGGATGGACACGGGTGCTACCCGTCACATCTGTTCCAACAGAGAGGCCTTCTCCACATATACACCAGTCACGGATAAAAAGTTGTTCATGGGCAACATCGCTTCCTCTGAGGTGCTGGGGGTAGGAAAGGTAATCCTGAAGATGGCTTCCGGAAAGGAGCTTACTCTGAAGGAGGTGATGCATGTCCCGGAAATTAGAAGAAATTTAATTTCTGGACCTTTATTGGTGAATGCTGGTTTTAGGCTAGTGTTTGAGTCCAATAAATTTGTAATAATTAAGAATGGTACTTTTGTAGGAAGGGGCTTCGTCTGTGAAGGCCACTTTAAAGTCAATGCCTTATCTGTAATGTCTTCTATTAATAAAGTTGAGTCTTCTTTTTATTTGCTTGAGTCGTCTAATTTATGGCATCATAGATTATGACATGTGACTATCAATCTATCCAAAGGTTGATAAAGTTGGACTTGTTATCGTTTATTTACGTAAACCCTCAACGTAACTGTGAGGTGTGCGTAGAGGCAAAACTTTCAAAGAGTCCTTTAGATTCGTCGAAAGGGAAACCGCTCCTCTAGAACTCATTACACCGATATATGTGACTTGAAGTTCGCACAAACTAGAGGGGGGAACAAGTATTTTGTGACTTTCATAGATGATAGCACAATGTAATGTTACCTTTACTTACTAAAAAGTAAAGATGAAGCCTTTGAAAGATTCAAACACCACAAAGCAGAAGTTGAGAACCAACTAAGCGGACGGATTAAATCGATCTGTAGCGATAGAGGGGGAGAATATGTAGCGCCTTTTGAAGAATATTGTGCCCAGTCGGGCATTGTTCATCAAACGACAGCTTCTCACCTCAATCAAACGGTGTCGCTGAACGCTCGAACCGTGCTTTGAAGGAAATGATGAATGCCTTGCTCATCAATTCCGGCCTTCCCCAAAACATGTGGGGAAAAGTTGTCCTTACCGCTAATAAAATTCTTAATAAAGTCTCACATAAGGGTAAGGACAAGACTCCATACGAGCTATGAAAAGGAAATAAACCCACCTACAAATACTTGAAGTGTGGGGTTGTTTGGAAAATGTTGAAGTACCTAAGGCAAAGCAGGTCAAGATTGGGCCTAAGACTGTAGATTGAATATTCATCGGATATGCAAATAACAGTAGTGCTTATCGCTTCTTAGTGCATAAGTCAGATATACCAGACATCCATGTGGGTACAATCATGGAGTCAAGGAATGTCAGTTTCTTTGAAGACTCGTTTCCTAGAAAGGAAAGAGACATAACCTATCGCAAACAAAGTTATGAACAAAGCTCTCAGGATCCAGGAGTCATTGACTGCCCGGATCTAGGCAGTTCAGATCCAGTGGACTCCGAAGTGGCTGATTATCCGGAATCTAGTGTTCCAGATTCTCAGGACTTGGAGGTTCTAGAGATGGAACCAAGACGAAGCAAAAGGGCCAGGAAAGTTAAGTCTTTCGGTCCGGACTTTGTAGCTTATATGGTTCATGATGAACCACGGACAATTACTGAAACATTGTTAACTCCAGAAGCACCGCTCTGGAAAGAAGCTATAGAGAGTGAGATAGACTCCATTCTGGACAACCATATTTGGGAGTTGGTTGATCTTCCTCCGAAAAACAAACCGTTGGGTTGTAAATGTATACTCAAACGGAAGTTGAAAGCAGATGGATCTATAGTCAAGTACAAGGTCAGGTTGGTAGTCGAGGTCTATGTCAAAGGAGGGTCTTGATTACTTTGACACCTACTCTCCGGTGTCGAGAATGACGTCCATACGAGTACACATTGCGATCGCCGCATTGCGGGATCTTGAGATACATCAAATGGATGTCAAAACAGTCTTCCTAAATGGTGATTTGAAAGAAGAAATCTATATGGACCAACCCGAGGGGTATGTGGTTGCAGGACAAGAGAAGAAATTCTATCGACTTGTCAAATATTTGTATGGGCTGAAACAGGCCCCGAAGCAATGGCACAAGAAATTTGATAGTACTCTACTATCGAAAGGATTCGCCATTAATGAATGTGACAAATGTGTCTACACGGAAGGAAATGCCAACTCGTTCGTCATGATATGTCTTTACGTAGGCGACATGTTGATCACAGGGAGCAGTCCTGGGTTGATCATAGAGACTAAGAACATGTTGAAACAATGTTTTGACATGAAAGATATGGATATTGCAGATGTCATCTTAGGGATCAAGATCTCTAAAACACCTGGCGGACTGGTCTTATCTCAGTCTCATTACATAGAGGATGTGTTGAGAAAATTTGAGATGTTCGACAGTTCGCCGATAACGTCGCCACTGGATATAAATCAAAAGATTGATAAAAATTGTGGTGGCCCGTATGCCGGGAGCGATATACACAGGTGATTGATAGTTTGATGTACATCACAAACTACACTCGGACTTGATATCGCTTATGCAGTCAACAAGTTGGCTAGGTTCACCCGTAATCCAAGTGATGATCACTGGAAAGCGTTGAGTCGAGTACTACGATACCTAAAATACACACAAAACTACGGATTGCATTATTCGAGATATCCAGCTGTACTAGAGGGGTACAATGATGCAAACTGGATATCTGATATAGAGAACACCAAGTCCACAAGTGGGTATATATTTACAATTGGTGGTGGGGCTGTGTCTTGGAAATCCTCTAAGCAAACTTGCATCGCTCGATCCACGATGGAATCAGAGTTCATTGCTTTAGATAAAGCACGAGAAGAAGTTGAGTGACTTCACAACTTCTTAAAGAATATCCCTTGTTGGGATAAATCTGTACCTTCTGTAATGATCCATTGCGACAACAAGTCGACTCTAGGAAGGGCACAAAGTTCTTTGTACAATGGCAAATCTCGTGATATTCGACGGATATATAAGACCGTTCGACAACTGATCACTACAGATATTATTTTCATTGATTATGTAAAATCAAAGAAAAACAATAGCAGACCCTTTGACAAAGGGCATACACAGCTGTCTAGGGGAATGAGCTTAAAATCCAATCAATAAGAATTGTTACGGTGGATACCCAACCTTACTGACTGGAGATCCCAGGAATTGGTTCAATGGGAAAACTAAATCGTAAAGGTTCAGTTGAGCGTTTCGGTGGAAACAAGAGCACTTCGGATAATGATTTCTGCAAAGAAACATGAATCCAATATCGTTCCCGTGATAGACATTAAGTGCTATATGCAGTGTGAGTAGAGGTTAAGTTTCCAAAACCTTTAATGTTCCTCAACGGTTGAGATTAGATTTGGGAAAACTTTCTTTTAATGATTTCTAACACTTGTGAAGTGGGGTATAACAGAATACCTTGTAGGAGACCACCTATTTAAGTGCGAGGACAGACCACCTCAAATGAACGCACTTAAGAATCCAAGACGTGTTCACGGCCACAACGGACAAAACATTAAAGAAGAACATAGTAAAGAAAGTTGTTGTGTTGGTACTGTTGTCTTGACTTACATTAAACACTGACGGTTCAAGACATCAGGTTCACCGCGCAGTAAGTAAGTCCGATGGTATTCAACTATGGAAGTTCAAAGTCACGGCTTCCTATCCAGATGCAACATCGATCCGCCGAAAGATTGCTATGTGAATGCGCCAAAATCACTTTCAAGAGGGGATTATTGGAAATTTATTAACGTGAATTAAAGTTAATCCTATTATTTATGACTCGAACAATTGGGGCCCTGCACGTCAGAAACATCGTTTCCACACACGTGCACACGTTGTACCAATGATCGTAAATTTCCTTAATGAAAGAGATATTGGTACGTAAACAAAATGTTTGAGACATGAAATGATAGACGGTTGTTGGCCTAATGACTAGTATTTCACGTTGGTAAATGAAGGAAGAAGTGTGCGACGTGTAGAAGATGAAACGAGTCGGAAACGATGAAAAATTAGAGACATTTGGGCTGGTTTTGGAGCATTGATCCTCCATTACTTGGCACTTGAATTCAGCCATTATTTGGCTGAATTATAACCCCTCAATAAGTGTCATTACATGGCTATTGAAAGTCATTACTTGGCTAGTTGGGAGGTCATCTTCATCACATTATAAATTGAGACTCTTGGCTCAATTGAAGAACACACTTGCAATCAAAAATTTCTGAGTACTTCTTTCTCTCTAAGCTTTCTTTCACACACTCAAAAGGTTCTTCTTTTGGTAAACATTTGAGTTTCCTTTGCTCACTTGTTCATTGTTGTTTTATTCAATCACCGTAAAAGGATATATACGGGGCAATATTGTCTTAAGGACAAAGTGAATATCACTCGACTCAGTAAACTTCTTGTTCTTTGTTCTCATTTCCAGATTGTAATCTTTGTGATAGTTACTTACATTTTCGTTCATCCCATTGTTGTAATTGTTGTACTCACAATTTACTCACACATAGTTCTTATTTTATCGATCTTAATCCGAGTATTTGATTAATGTCTTGGAATCAAATTTCTCTAGGTGTATGATGTGACTCCTTTCATGGAAGATCATCCAGGTGGTGATGAAGTTTTGCTTTCAGCAACAGGTAATGCCCGAGTATTTCAGTTTATCTTGGTTGTAAGTCTTGATAACAGATTTCTCTATGTCCTGGTTTTTGAAATACATTTGATTGTCTGAAAGGGAAAGATGCAACAAATGACTTTGAAGATGTCGGCCACAGTGATTCTGCTAGAGAGATGATGGATAAATATTATATTGGAGATATTGATGCGTCAACAGTTCCTCTAAAACGTGCTTACATTCCTCCACAACAAGCCCCATACAATCCGGACAAGACTTCAGAATTTGTTATCAAGATTTTGCAGATCCTTGTGCCCCTCTTGATTTTGGGCTTAGCCTTTGCTGTGCGACACTACACCAAGGAGAAGTAAACCCGTTGCATTCTAATTAGGATTGTTTATGTAGTTGTCAAATGACACACTTGGTTTATAGTTCATTAAGGAGCTGTAGTAGGCTAGTAGCTGAGCTTGATTATCAGTTCTTATGTGTTCCGCAGTTGCCATTCGAAGTGACCTCCTTTAAACAATAGACTTTATTGGGTTTATGTTTATGATATTTGAGAGACGTGCTTCTCCATTTTGAATAATTTCTGTACTACATCAATCTGTACTAGAAAATATAGTTGCAGCTAGCCTATTGATTCGAAACTAAGTTTGAAATTTAAGTGGCTGAATATAGAAAATAATCTTTGGTCATGCCCTAAGAGATAAAAAAGTGTTACTTGCCAGCCTTTACCCTTCAGTGCCAAGATAACTTTACAGCATATAGGACATTAGAATGGAGGTAAAATGGCTCTTTGAACTATTACGCAAATAATTGCGGTACTTTGGTAGTATATTTGCCTCTTCATGCATCACGAGAATTAGAACCCCGAACTGCAGCTTGACTGGAATGTCTAGTCGGAAGGAAACGTAGATAAGAGTAAGACCAACAAATATTATGTTTTTACCCAACATTATTAGCGTTAAGACTGGCAAGCAATGAGTTAATTTTTCGCACACATTACCTATATCCGATTTCTTTATAGAATATCAATAGTGTCCGAACTTGTGTGCAACTCGCCAATTCACTAATCAATCTATCCAGCCTACAAGTAAATGCTACCAAGATAATCCTGCCTGCCAATATTGATTTAGATGGAAAGTGTTGGCAGTTAGAATTCGAACCTACAATCTCTAGGCGGTTACTTCTATGCCTCAATCGCTAGGCTATCCACTTTGGGAATAATAACATCATCTAGTACCTGATCTGAAATTACTCTGGCAGGAAACTGGTGAAGGGTTACTAATATGGTAATATTGTGAGATTAACTGCTCGTGCAGTTCGTACATTCAGAAGCTTCAACCTGGTGGTGATTTTACTTGGGCACTGTAACAGCTGGAAGAAAGGAAATGTTCTGCCACGGGATTTGAGGCAAGCCAAGTTGCAGGCAAACGGGATTACAATGTGAAAGTGTATAAGGCTTCAATGTTTTCTGCTCTGCAAGATATTGAGGTTGCTTAGCACACAAAGTCAAGAAATCAAAATCCAACCATTCCACATCCCAACTGCTAAAAGTATCACGAAACAGTGTAAATACACAATTCTAAGGCTCTCGTGGCCAACATCGGATACTTTAATATAACTAAACTAGCTCATGCTTGGCCACAATACTTCCACCCCGACACCCTACTCCTTGATCCCAATGAAGGTGGGCAATGGGCAGAAGATCTTCACTTTGAATAAGTTTTTCCTACTATTAAAAAGACCCTATAACTATAACTCTATAAGCATTAAAAATGAGAACTTAAAAGATATATATTGAGCATGGTAGACCAGTCTGGAACACAGGCTTTCTAATAATGCTACACTGAAATGGAGCAAATAGCAGTGCCTGTAGTCAGCAGAGTTACGAGTTATAGATGTCCCCAATCTCCGACTCAAAAAAGCAGCAGCAGCAGCAGCAATGTTGTCACTTGTCAGGTAGGAAGTCCTTTCTCACCACAAACACGTGAAGACTTGAAGAGCACCCACTCACTAATGCTGAATTTAGCAAAGAGAATAAATTAGTGGTATAAAATCTTGGAAGCCACTATAAGAAAGGTGTCTATATCTTGTCATGGAGAGTGACCACCAAATCATGGGCATCATCTAGTAGCTTCCATACATCAAGATGACCAGTCATGTTATTGCACTCCCTTAAAATTTCATCCATGCTACTATACTTCTCAGTGATTTGTTTCCTCCTCTGTAATATAGATGCTGCAATTGCATAAAGCAAAAGATCATCTGTTGGTGGGGCACGATGCCTAATCCTACTCCATGCAGACTTCCCAATCCCAGCCCTAATAGCGGCCTGATCTGCCCACATTACCTCCCATAGGCAGAGTGTTTGCTCAAAAGTTAATTCCCTCCTGAAGAGCACTACCACCATCCTGTACACAAAAAAACAGTCCTCTGCTTGGAGCTTCTCTAAGTGTCTATAGAGATGTGAATCCTTATGTTTGATGATCTTAGATATAATTTTTAGTTGCCTCCTAATTCCAACCTCGTCAAGTCTGAAGTTATGTCGAGCCTTCCTCATGAAACCAACGAAGCACCAAAAAGCTTCATGGTCCTCTGTCATCACAGTAATTATTGGTGAAAGCAAATCACTCATTCCCTGGCAATAGCCAATTTCAGGGTCATAAAGCGCATAGGCTTCAAGGATGGCAACTAATCGAGCAGCATGGAAGATCCTTGAGGGCTCTAGGTGATCATAGTCCTTCAATCCAACGGCCTGCGCAGAACAGCGTGCCAGGCCATCTGTTACTGCTCCAGCCTGAGGTGTAGAATATGCTATCCATTCTTCATTAGCACGAACTGCGTCAACCCTAATTATTCGTTGCCATGTAGCAAAATCTTCTGCATTGCAGGGCTCTGGATGGACTTTTGTCTTTGAAGGAGAAGAGTCCTCCTTAGAATGCACTTCGGCTGTATTCTCATACATGCTTCTTATAGAGAGGAAAGTATGGCTGACATCATCATCTACAGAGAAATCAAAATCTGACGACTCAGAGTCAGATACATCATTTGGCTCCATGGCTCGTTTGGAACCCGAAAATTCATCCAACATTATACCGCCCTGATTGTCTGAATCCTCAACAAATGAGCTTCTGTCCCCACTAGAGAGGGATTCCAGGGCACTGACAACATCTTCATAATCGGGGAAATTCATCCCTTCCATGAGATTTCCACTGTCTCCGTTGCTTCCAATTCCGCCCGTCACTTTCATTTTAAAGGTTTGACTATTGCGTCTCAGCAGTTGGCAGCACTTCCTCCTTAGTCTCTCATATTCCTTTCTGCATTCACATATTATGCACCATTAAGGAGTATGAACTAAAGAGTCTAAAAATAAATTGGAATTGCTAATAATAAAAAGGTGATTATGACTTGTCCACTGAAAAACAGATATTAAAAAGATTTTCCTGTATGAGACCTTTGTCACGGTAGTGCAGATGAATTTGGAAACATTACCTGTTCTTTTTTCTTATAGTATCTCTTTCTTTTTCGGAACTGTCCAATTCATAGCTGCAGAGACACACAGAATAATTATCAGCTCTGACCCAAGCCTTCACCAGTATAAAACTTGACACATAAAGTAACTAGACAGACGCAGAAGCCAGTAAAATGGCTCTGCAAACCCTCCAAAAACATTGCCAGCCCATCACTTCACCAAGTTAATAGGGCGGAATCGAATGATTACGAGATAAACAAACAGAAAAGGGTCTGTACTTTCTCAGCATAGATCTAAAGGGACAAAAGCAATTAAGAACCCACTAAATCACCAATGAGTGAAGTTATTTTTGGACTTAGTGACGAGCTTGGTTTCGCTTATATAATCTTCCGCAAAAAAACAACCCTAACAGAATAGATAACAGAAAACAGGGACTGTATAAAAACAGGTTCATAAGAGGATTCATTTAAAAGATCCAGTAGAATAACTGCAGTACTGCTCACTCATTATGGAAACGAATTAATTCACAGAACTGGAAGAAAGTTTAATGTCAATATCTGGAGAATGGAACTCCATCATCTCCCTTGGAAACTTGAGCAATTAAAATCGGCACACCAAAGTGAAAGCAGAAAGGGGGAAGGAGTGTGTGGAATGAACCAAATTTCAATCTTAATAAAGGTAACCCGTACTAGAGGACGAAAAACTTACACCCCGAGAAGAAAAGGCCAAACCTCCGCCCTGATGCTAGGATCAACTCCCTGCATAAGAGAGACAAAGTTCAGTAAACAAACCCACCCATTACATGGATAGTACGGAAGAGAAAGAAAAGGAAGATTGTAAAATTTTCTGCTGTTAGGTTGACAATAGAGGAAAAGATTTCAACAGAGAAAACTGATTTGCAACTTGGCCCGAACGATTCTCTTTCTCCATTGGAAGGGAGAAAATCTACAGAATTTATGAAAAGTAAAGCAATCTACACTCCAATTCACCATTCCCTTCCTCTTTTCGACTCCAAACAAACGAAAACTGTGTTATTTTCACCTTTACCCAGGAAAAGAAAATCATTCTCTTACAAACTCCCTCTTTTCATTTCCCTTCATTTTGCTTACCTTCCCTTTCACACTTCCAAACAAACATTAAAAGTTTTATATATGTAAAATAAATGAATACATGGAAAATGTGATTCTCAAAAAATATCGAGGTGCAGGAACTCACCCCGCTTCGAACTTTCTTTAGAAATTTAACTCCTCCATTACGAAGCTTTCCATCGGGGGCAAAAAAGCTTCTCCACTGCAGGGGTGCAAGGACATGTTTTCTCTTTCTGCGAGACCATGGTGATTTGAGATGACCTCTGAAATGAAACAGACGTAATTAAACATTTCTGAAAATGACAGCTACAGGTAAAAGTAACACCATTAGGAGATCAAATTACCATCTAATAAGTCAGATATTCAGCATCATTAAAATTTCACAACTTCAACTATCCAGCAATAAAAAGGAAAAGCATAAAGGTGACAGGGAAAATTGTTCACCGGTGCTAACACAAATCAAAACAAAGGAGTCCACAATCGTTACATCTTGGAGATGATAAGCTTATCAAATTCTTTTTCCATCTTCTTGGTGCATTATTTGAAGTAAGAGATAGCCAGCCCAAAAATAATAATAAAAATCTCAGGGTTCATTACAAAATAAAGTAAGATGCCTAAGGAATAAGGAAGCTCTACAGAATTAGATTATGCAGTTGAAATTTATCTGACAAAAGTTCGAGTCGTGGTACACCAGTGATTAGCAGATTAGCCCAATTCAGCTTTTATCCACAAAGCAGAGCAACTGATTATGAAAAATATCAACTTGAGAATATCACAAAGATTTATAGATACAACCCATTTCGACAATTTTATCCATAAGCCGAGGATGAACAACTTGAAAATAGACAGGTAGCAGGAAACAAAGAACTCAACAATAATGTATTTGATTAATTTACTGAGCTTATACATAGGGGCAACTTAACCTCTCGATGGACTTCTGCATAGGTATTATCTTTGACTGATGTAATTTGTAATAAGTAGATGTGTGTCTATTCATACATCTTCTGAATCAAATATCCTAACACAAGCATTGTCAAATTACCTCCAAATAAAATTTTGCAAGAAACATTAGGAGAGGGGATAAACTATCTTCTGTCTGAAACAACAATGTAAAAAGTTCAGTCATGCAGTACAAACAACACAGCGCAACAAGCCATAACTGGCAGATCATACTAGTTTACTTCCTTAAATGAGTTTATTCAATCGTGTAGGCCTATGGACTTGGGATTTATACCAGTATAGATGAGAACATGTCTGCCTTTACCCTTAAGCATCAGATTTTGTTAAACATTTACCAAATGATACCTCAGATTTCACCCAAAAGACACAATGCAGAAAGATGCCATAAATTACAAATCAGAGAAATAAAAAGTACTTCATAAGGCAGAACATCACATTCCAATCCCGAAAGAGCCTTTTTCATCCAGAGGAAATGAAAATAAGGGCAATCAGTGTACCATGTAATTCTCCTCACAATGTCTTATAGGATTGGAAGTACAAAACTGATCTCAAAAATAAACTAAAACCTACCAAGAAGCAAGAAGAACAGAACAGCATCCACAAAAAGACTTTTAAAAAATCAACAACTAGTACTATGGTTTGTATTCTTTTCCCACTGAATCAATCCTCAGAAACAAATAGTACTATGGTTTTCTAAACTTAAAAGATGTACAGTCTGTCCTGTTTGTATCACCCAAAGAGGAGGAAAGGAAAAATAAGCGAGCAGCAAGACGCCAAAAATAAATAGCTATTAGCTCCCATTTGGCCATAGATTTTGAAGTTAAACTTGAAACTTGAAAATTTGAGTTTTTGAAGTTGTAATGTTTGGAACTTGAAGTTGCATTTGAACATACATCTTACTTGGATTTTTTTTAGTTTTGTGAGCGGAAGTGAAATTTCTCCCATAAACTAGTCGGAACTTGAAAATATTTTGAAGATAAATTTTCAAAATCTATAGCCAAATGCTAGCTTAGCCTTCACATTTTTTTGTCAAATAAATAAGCTGAAATAATATATAGACTAGAGCCAGCAAACAATCAAATAAAAAAATGTCATCACCTTATCAACAACTTAAAACAATTGAAATAGATATCAGATGTAAATTCGCAACCTTTAACTTTTATAAGTCAAAATCTAGTACACTACTATTATTATGACCTGTTCAAATCAAAGTCCTTCCCCGGACCCTGCGCATATCGGGAGCTTAGTGTACCGGACTGCCTTTTTTTCCAAATCAAAGTCCTAAAAGAAGATATCCAAATTGAAAACAAATACAACAATCGCAAAATACACACAAAGATAATCCATCTATCCACTAACACATACAGGCATATAGAGAACACATGAATTGAGCAAATGATTTGGAAAAATATCTAACTTTTACACTTGAAGATAGCCTAGGAGATCGAGATCTGAGAGGAATACACTAAATTTAACCAAAATGCTAGTTGAATCGAAAAGGTACAGTTATAGGAATGCGCAGATCGAAGAATAACGGAGAACTAGCATACTAACCGATCAGATGAAGAACAGTAAGCTGGTGATGAAGAAGCAACAACAAATAGAACTGATCTCAAATGAATCCACGATGATGATGATGACGAAGATGATGGTGAAGATGAAGACGGTGACGGTGAAGGTGAATTTGATGAAGTCTGATTTCGTCGTAGAGATTTCATTTACAAACGAATTAATTACTATACTCTTTAACAGATTTCTAGGGTTTTTAATTGAGTGAGTGAGACGTAAAAACTGCGATAACGTAATTTTCTTTTCGCTAACAATATCTTTAAAAATTTCATCCAGTTACATTTTTATGCGAATCCGACCAACGCAGTTAAAGCAAAAAATACTCCGGCATTTGAAGGGTGGTGGTTCTACCAGCAACCACCGCTTAGTGATACCGGTGCCGATTGAATCGAAGAGGTGAAGAGAAAGAGGAAAAGCATGGAAAGGAAGAGAGATAAAGGAAGATGGAATGAAGATTATGCCCTTTTCCACCATAACACACACACGAAGAAAAAAACTGAACGTTTTGTCCTGGTTTAACTGCTTTTGGTATGAGTGAGTGAACGCCGGATCTGAGAGTGTTGAGTTGGTTCCGTGGCACTGTTGTGCCTAAGCTCGAGAGTTTGAATTAGTTTTTTGCTCATTTTTTAAAAGCCTTTAAATAAAATAGCTTAAATAATTAAGTACATGATAAAAACTTAGGATTAGATTCAAACTCAAATTAGTTTAATTATTTTGGTCATAATTAAAATAATTTTACATAATTAAACGGTTTACTTTTAAAAAATGTCTTCGAACTGTGAAATTTGGTAAAAAAATGTCATACGTTTACCTTTGTGCTCTAAACTGTGTATGCCGTCAAGGTGTCGTTAAAAATAAGGGTAATTTAGGCCCATTAGCAGGGGCGGACTAACGAAATAATCATAGAGTGGACCGACTAAAATAAAATAAAAAATATATTTAGCACTCAAATAACTATATTACAATAGCAATTTACGTTCTTTCGAATCACGAAAGTCATTGATAATAGCATCTATGTCAAAATCGACAATTTCTCTTTCAATATATAATAGCAAAGTATTTGTATGATAATCATCTGACATTTTGTTGCGGAGTCGACTCTTCACAATTTTTGTAGCTGAAAATACATGTTCATTTGTTGCAGTGGAAATCGGGAGCGTAAGCACAAAAGAAATCAATCTGAATATCAACGAATAGATTTTTGATCTTCTTGTATCTACATCCACTTACACAACATAATAATACTTGAATGAGAATTCAACTCCTTATCATCAGATACTTCAACTCCAAAGTGTCTTAACTCTATTGTAAACAATTGACTCAATTCTAGCTTTGTAAAATCCTATGGATAATATTTTTTTGCTAGCTCAGAAATTCGCTCAATATCAAATGAAACATATTTCTCTCTTAGATCAAGAGCACAACTAAGAGAAATCAACTTCATTGCTTGCTCACTGAAACGACTGTTTAACTCATGCGTCTCCAAATTTATAGTAGCATAAAATATATCAATTTTATAATAATTTTCAATTGTAAAATCATGTAAATTGACATGGCTACGCCCTCTCCTGCCCTTATACTTTTTCACTTAGCTTGGGAACTTCTATGGAATGGTGGGCACAAAAAGTTTTTACCTTTAGGAGCAAATCATCAAATCCATTATCTCTGAGTTTCTGAACAAGGGTCATTGTTGTCCGAACAAGATACATAGCATGGGCAATGTCTAGTGACTTCTTTTGGAGAGCTTGAGAAAGAGAATCAGTAATCTATTAATTCTTGGATGAAATGCAGGATGAAAATAAATTCGAATGAATTCATTGCCTCAAGGCCAGAATATGCTTGACCCCGTCGAGTGTTTGTTTTGTCATCATCAATAATATTATCAAGAACCAAACGTGTAGCATTGTACATCTTAATCAAACTTGACACTGATCTCAAGTAAGAGCCCCAACGAGTATCTTCAACCCTTTGTAGGGTTCTAATCTGATTAAGTTCCCTCCCGATTTCAATTTCATCATTTTCAATCATTTGAGCAATTTGTTCAGCTTGAGCAACTTGTAGTTCATCATTGTGTTTGGTTGAACCGGTAGCAGAATTAATAATGAATATCAATTTCGCAAAAAAAATATCAACATAGATTACCTCTGTGGAGGCCGCATTTAATGTCAACTGAAGGCGGTGAGCTAAACAATGAACATAATATGCATATGGACATTCTTTTGCAATCAAAGATTGCAATCCGTTGAGATGACCCCGCATATTGTTCGCACCATCATATCCTTGTCCACGTATTTTTCTAATGTCAAGATTGTTTCGAGAAAGGACCTAAAGAATTTCGTTCATCAATGTAAGTGATGAAGTGTTCTTCACACGTGCTAGATAAAAAAATCGCTCCTTTAATGTTCCTTCTTTATAAACGAATCTCATCACAATTACCATCTGCTCTTTGTGTGAAACATTTCCTATTCATCCACTAAAATAGAAAAGAAGAGTCACCAATTTCATCTCGTATTTTTTGTCTGACTTTTTTCGCAAAAAATTCGATTATCTCTTTTTTTATCTTCCCTGATGTATAAGAGACATTTTCAGTACCAGAAGTTTGTTTAAACGATATCTCGACCTTCTTGTCATAAGAAGACAAAAGTTCAACCAATTCAAGAAAATTTCCCCGATTCAAAGAGTCATGTTTTTAATTATGCCCCCTGAATGTCAATCCTTGAAGTATCGAATATTTTGTCGCATCAATCGAGATTTTCAACCGCAACCTATTATCTTCTCTTTGTCGTATACTTTGTTTCTCAAATGAGTGAACTGTATGTCAAGGTTGGTTTAGTAAATCCAACCTAGATTGCACAACTTTGTCATGGGTTGAATTCACATCTCCCATATGAGTCAAGAAAGCACAATTTTTTTACACCTACCCTTTTCCAATTCTGAAATCCATCAACTGTGAACACTTTTGAATTGTATGGACTATTAAATAAAAAACATGGATGACAAAAGAGTTTGTCCCTTGAATTTGAATAATCCAACCATGGAAAAGTTATAAACCAATTATGTTGACAACATCTTTGATGGCCAATGGGACCTGAATACGGGAAAACATATTTTTCATCCAGGTGACAAGGACCTTCATTGATATGGGCACGTCTAACTTCATCACGTTGACCAAAAGGATATTCCCAAATTTGAGCTCACTCAGCGGGATCATAATTAATAGAATTGATACTAAGCTCTCTCGCCTAGCGCGCTTTGAAGTTTCTCGTTCACTTGAAACCCCGACATTTGTAACATGTTCATTTACCACAGGTGCATCATTTTTCAAAGGTTTAGTGGGTTCTTTTGTTTTAAAGAACGAACTAATCTTTTTTGTGGTTTTGACATTTAAATAATATTCTCAAATCTGACAAAAAAATAAAACATTTAAAATAACCAATCGCCTAATTAAAATTGAATTGGTACCACAATATTACTATCATAAATTAAATATTTCTAACAATTCATCAAACCCAATCAATAAAAGAATTGGTTTAAAATTAATTATTTTCCTAATTTGCAATCATAATTAACAATCCAAATTAAACCCAAAAATTCTATTTACAAAATTTTCAAATAACCTAATAAAATAATAGAGAGAATACTACACACCTGGAGAAAGCTTTCATTGCCGTTGTACTTATTGTCGCTGAAAATTGCAATTCTTCACTCACGCACGTGGTTTAGAGTAGTGACTTCATGATTTTTCAATATGTTAAATCTTTTTTTTTTGAAAGGTAGTGGGCCAATACTACTAATTAATTTTTTTTAAATGGGTGGGCTAGGGCCCAGGCTGGCCCAAAGTATGGTCCGCCCCTGCCCACTAGGTTGACGACATGGGCATTTTAGAGCGAAAAGATAAAAGGAGAGCATTTTTATACCAAATTCAATAGTTCAGAGGCATGTTAGACCGTTTTCCGTTTTATTTAACTTCTTTTTTAGTTTGTTACTAAGTATTTCCTCCGCTTCAAAATCATGGTTTTGATTTGACACGATGTTTTAAAAAGTAAATAAGATTATTGAATCTTGGAGTCTTAAATTAAAGATATGAAGAATATAACAAAATAACAAAATAACATTTAATCTCGTGGTCTTAAATATGTCATGTGAAAAATTAAAATTAAAGAGTTATCAAAAAAGAAAATAAGCAAACTTTTTGAAACATACCAAAAAAGAAAAGTAAGACAAATATTTTAAAACAGAGAGAGTGACACTTTTTATATTAGTATGATTTTTAATTTTATTTATGATAGAGGTTGCTTGTAACACGATTTAGGATAGGTAGAGGTAGGTCGAAAAAGAATTATGGGAGGTGATTAGACAAGACATGACGCAGCTTCAGGTGATTAAGAACGTGACCTTAGATAGAAAGGTATGAAGGTCGATGATTATGATAGAAAGTTAGTAGATCGATTAGTAGTGTCACACTTTGTGTGGGAGAGGATGGGGCTACCTTACTCCTCTCTCTTATCCTTTTTAGTAATATTATTGAGTTATCGCGTATTTCATAGTATTATATTATTTAGCTATTACATAGTTCCTTATTCTTATTCGTATATTAATATTTGTTGCTGCATTTGTTCTATATCTTTCCTTTCCTGTCTCTTTTATTTTATTGTGAATCGATGATTTATCACAAATATAGGGATAAACTCTGCGTACATCTTACACTCCTAGATTTTATTGTGAGATTACACTGAGTATGTTGATGTTGTTGCAATATTATGACAAATATTGAATATTATGGCATATCTATACCCCTAAGTTTTATCAATTTCTTTTCATTTGTATATGTAGAAAATTTCAATATATTCAAACTCAATTCAGTTTAAGTAGAAAATTTTCTTTCTTTCTTCGTTCGCACGTATTCAGTACATTCCAGATACGAAGTTAGGTAAATATTCATGTGATACAGTAAACAAAATAGAAATGTTTGCTAGATCATTTATCTAATCTTAGATGAAGAATGAATTTACTAGTTTTTTTTTAAGATAAAAAATTAAAAGTGTTCCGGATGGAAATGAGGGAATATCTACGTAAATTTGTACTAGATACTTTCAGACATATGCAGAAAAAATGATTTTCTTTAGAAGCTATAGTGCATATGCACTTTGGACTCTTACTAATAATATTATGAAAGTATATATGTCCTAGAAACAATCATTTTAGGAGCACATGTACTTGAACACATTCATATTATTAATAAGATTAATATATACTTGGCATTTGCAATTATTGAATTATTATTTGATTGTTTATATTATTCATTAATGTGCATCCCTTGAACTTACATTGTCATTAATAGTGTGAGATATTAATGATAGAGTGTAGTTCTTAAAATAGCCTAGACTAATGATCATTGAGAATGGGATATCAATGATATGTTATAAGTCGACATGTGCTCTGCATCACATTCTTAGAGAATGTAGTATATCTCACTTACTGCAAGCAATAGTTGCTAGTGATGGACACATGGATACTCTTAGAGGAGTATTGGCATACCCTGCTGATAAACTATTTGTTATACATGTCTAGAGTATTATCAGCATGTGGGAGATAGAGGTCCTTAGACTTGAGGTCCTTAGACTTGAGGTTAATATCGCCTTGTTTACGGAGCAATGCACTTTGATCCTGTCCTAAGCTCAAATGCCTTATAGGTTGAGACGCGGCTTGTATTGGGTGCATTACGAAGTAGATTGAAGGTGGTAGTTGAGCCAAGAATATGATTCATTCCTCGATTGGAATTTCGAGAGAACACTCAGCTTCTCAGAGATGTTAGGTCGACCAAGTCATTGGCCAATGCAAGAGACATATCTAGGATATGGTCTAGTTGTCGACTAATATAGATGAGATAAAGTGATCAAGCCATTTGGATAGACACTTGACAAATCTTAAGCTTGATCGAGTGTATCGCGAATGAAAGGAATTTATCATCTCACATAGAGGTTTGTTTACTTGAGTCTTGTAAACGTACTTCACATATTGGGTCCGTCACCGGCGCCGTCTAGGAGTTCCGTATGAACCTTGATTTGATCAAGTGCCGATGTGTGAAGGCCTAAAGGGTCACACTAAGTCGATTGTCTTTTCGGTCTAAGGGTATATTGAGAGAATGTAAAATATCGGATTTTGAATCAAGATATTTTATTTTATAATAAATTATGGGATAATTTTCATTTGATGAAAATTAATTAATTAAGTTAAAATTAAGTCTTGGATTTAATTAGAACCAAACGCGCGTAAAATAAATAAAGGAATCAAGATAATGGGCCCAGTTCGATCGCCCATCGCAATTTGGATTTGGGTCGTTTGAAGCCTGATCCAAATCTGATTAGGTTTAGGGTTTCCTCACTATATATTTGGCACTTAACCCATAATTTCAGTAGAACTCATTTTTCCACTTTCTGAACTTAGAGTTCAGGAAATAAATTCTCTCAAACCTCTGCCAAGATTTCCTAGCTTTCTTGGGCAAAGGAATATACTGAAGCAAGGCTTGCACCCGGATTGACAATCGCGCACCTTTTAGTAGATCGCATTAAAAGCATAAACTGTAAGTTTTCATGTTTTGCAGATTTGAATTATCGCATAATCATACCAGACGATCTTTGTTGGAGCAAGTAAGTAAACAAAATTTTAAACTTCCGATGTGCCTTACTTGTGTGTTTTACATCCAACAAATTCCTACAGTGGTATCAGAGCCCAGGCTGGTTTAATGATTATACGATAATCTTTAATAACAATATGTGGGAAATTAATTGTTTTGATTTAGAATTGATTTTCGGAATTTTAAAAAAAATAAAATAAAATCGTATCAGCCGCCATCGCTCACGATGAATCAGCATCACATCGTTCCGACAACAATGTCGCAAGCATCGCTCCGCTGAATACAGTAGATTTAAAAATTTTTTTTTTTTTTTGGGGCAAGCGATGAATCGCAGACTGCTCATGGCGAATAAGGATCGCGTTATCGCTCACGACGCGTGAACAAAAAAAAAAAAAAATTTTTGGTCGCGGAATCACGCCGACGATTCGGTTTCCGCCACCACGCGCATTTAAATCGAAAGTAATAATACCACCGTGTTCGCTCGACGAGGAATCTAATGCGGTAGTGTTATACGGCAACGATGATCGGAAAAGGAACACCGCCGACGGTTTAGAATCACGCCGTGCCCAGATTCCGCCACCGTGGGCACCAAATCGGTGGTGAAAACCACCGGTGAGTTCGCCGACGTGTGCCATCGCTTGGTGTTTTAATTCGTCAATTTACCAAATCAATCCCAAATTTGATTTGGAGTTGGATTTGATTTTGAAAATTTGAAATAGTGTAAGGACCTTTTGCAATTAAAATTAGGGTTTTTAAATTGTAGATTGGTCCTTTAACAAATCTGAAAATATTTTAAGTTCTTAAAATTACAAATTAGTCCTCGAGATATTTTCAAATTTTAAAAGTTTTAAAATCGCAGATTATCCACGGGTCAATCAGAAATTTTAAAAGCTTATTTGGTCCCCGGGTAAATCAGAAATATTTTAAGGTTCTGAAAATTGCAGAAATACCTGAAAATTAAATTTTAATTTCGAATTGTTAAGGATTGTTTGGATGAGCGTAAAATTCGAAAATTGAAAATTGAGTTTAAATTTTGAATTTAAATATTTCCTAAATTGAAACAAAATTAATTAACCCACAATTATTGTTATTTAGCATATTATTTGATAATGTGTGCACAAATTAATTGTTTCTCCTAATTGTTTAATTGATTGTCATTTAAATAATTAGAATAGAGTCCGCAATTATTGTGCAGCGCTACCAAGAATTGTTTACTTTCAACGATCGCTATAATTGTCAGGTAGACGCGCCAAGATATGATTAAAACCATCTTATATCACGCCTATCGGGTTTGATGGTTTTCCATCTAAATGTGTTTAGAAATTGCATGATAGGATTTCATATGATGTATGATATAATAGTTGATCTTGGTCATAACCACGAATTAAAATGTTCCCAAATTTAATACAAGTCTCATTTAAAATGAATCGCGTCCGTTATAATTGATTGTGGTGCAAAATCCTTTTCTACGAGATGAGTATTTATGCCCCAAAGATTTGCTCTAAGTCTACGAGGACTGCACTTTCATAGATGCATATAAATGTCAGTAGAGTGATAAACATTCGTGAGTATTTACACCTCGGTGTTTGCTTGATGAAGGCTGAGCCCACTTAGATACATAATTGCAGTCGCATAACGGGGTTGACTTGCTAGGCTGTCTTGGCGCCCCAGTGTCGGACAGCCGAGGGACGCAGATCGAATTGTTTAGAACATTCGGTCAACCAAGAGTTGCAAATTGTTTGCAATTGGTTTAGAGACCTACCAGATCGTGTTGTTGAAGTTATCAGCCTCAAAGAAACGCGAGACAACATGAGTTTGGATCTTGGCCCTTTTTGTACGTATTTGATATGAGTCAAGATTCTTTATGGGGTCAAAGAGTATGTTAAAATAGTGGGAGCTAATTAAACTAAAGACCATGTTAGTTAGTTAGTTAATGAATGTGTTCAATAGAAATTATATTAAAGTATTAATTTCAAGTCTATCTTTTCTTCAGTTACAATGTCGAATCTATCACTTAAAATGTTGGTTGAAACGAACAAGTTGAATGGAGCCAATTTTCCGATCGTTAAGAAATCTGCATTTGGTATCGCGATTAGAAAAGATCGAGTATGTATTGATACACCACTCCCTACATCCTCGCCAAGATTCTCAAGAGTATGCTCGCTTTGACAAAGCACTCATCGAAATATCTTGATGACTTGCCACAAAGACAACGTGTTATGCTATCTTCTATGACTTCAGAGTTACAAAGACAAAGATGAAAATACGGGCCCCAACGAGATGCTAGAACACTCAAGAGTTCTATGACTCGCGCCTCGCATAACGAGTATGAACCGCTGAGAGATCTTTTAAGTGTAAGCTAAACGAAGCGGGCCGTTGTCACAACATGTTTTGAAGATGATTGGATTAATTGAGAGGTTGGCTTCGATCGAACGGTCGCTGTGAATGTTTCGTTAATCTAATCTTGAACTCGCTTCCTGGTTTCTTTGAGAACTTCATTGTGAATTACAACATGAATGGAACGAAAGCAAGTCTCCCAGAACTTCATAATATGTTGAAGACCTTCGAGTCGTCCACCTCCAAAGGTAAAGCTCACGGTGGCTCATCTAGCAAGTTCAAACCTAAGGGTAAGAATACGCGAGAAGAAGGCGGTAAGGCGGTTGCCAAACCCACAACTATGAAACCTAAAGGAGTTGTTGAAAGAAGGCCAAGATAGCCTGATGTCGCCTCAATTGTAAAGAGAAAGCGACATTGGAAGAAGATCGCATACCCTGCGGGAGACAAGGCACGCGTGCCGCCCCGCCGGACAAGGTATGTTTGTTATTGAAATAAATATGTCTATAACTAATTCTCACTGTTGGGTATTGGATACCGCTTGTGGCTCACACATTTGTAATAATGTGCAGGGGCTAATTGACAGCAGAAAGGTTGGACTCGGGAAGTAGATCACGCGTTGCAAATGGCTAGAGTTGATGCGAGCAACGTGGGGACTTATAGACTAGATTTACCTTCGTGCTTTTGTTTAGAACTTAATAATTGTTATTTTGTCCCGCCTTTGACGAAATATTATTTCTATCCCTATGTTAGACATTGAGGGGTTTTCCTCACATATTACCAATGGAAACTATGTTTTATCTTATAAAGGTTTTATTTGTGGAAATGCTCGCTTGTGGATGGATTGTATGTTCTAAATCAGCCATGAAATTTTCAATATACAAAATAAAAGAGCTAAAATAAATAATCAAAGAAATCCCACCTACTTATGGCATTGCAGACTTGGTCACATCAATGAATCAAGGATAGCAAGATTGAGGAAATTAGATTACTTAGAACCATTTGACTTAGAGTCATATGGTGATTACGAATCTTGCTTAAGAGGAAAGATGACAACCAAATCACTTTCGGGAAAGGAGTGCGTGCAAAGAGGTGCTTGAGTTAGTCCATACCGATGTATGTGGGCCTTTTCCAACTCAAGCTAAGGGAGGCTTTCTTTATTTCATCACTTTTACGACGATTTCTCAAGGTTTTGCATGTGTATCTTATGAAGCATAAGTCCAAGCTTTGAGAAATTCATGGAGTACAAGTCGGCAGAGAAGCAACTTGAAACAAGTATTAAAACTCTTCGATCGGATCGATGAGGTGAGTACTTAAGTAAAGAATTTCTAGATTATTTGAAGCTTCACGGAGTCCATTCAGAATGGACACCTCCTAACGCCACAAATGAATGGTGTTCGAGAGGAGAAATCGTACCTTATTAGATATGGTTAGATCCATGATGAGCTTCTCTCTACCAACATACCTATGGGATATCGTTGCAAAGCTCAATCTACATTTTGAATAGAGTTCCATCAAAGTCGCTGAGAAAACTCCATATGAGATATGGAATGGCAAGCAAAGACTTAAACACACGCGACCCAGGGGTGCCTGCATATGTAAAGAAGTTGCTCACCGACAAATTGGAATCTAAAAGTGAGAAGTATTATTTTGTAGGGTATCCTAAGGAAACAAGAGGGTACTACTTCTATCTTACTGAGGAACATAAAGTAATTGTTTCAGAATGCAACTTTCTCAAGAAGACTATGTCTACAAGGAACGAGTTGCAACAAGATAGAACTCAAGAAATTCAAGAAGTACAAAATAATGTAGAGAATGACCTCTTGTCAAATAACCTAGACAAGGATTCGTGGGAGTATTTGATGATGATTGGGTACTTATAGTACGCCTTTCACCAAATGGGAGTGTTGTGAGGATACTGCAGAAATGCAAGACCTCATGCACAACCAATGACAGATGACACAATAGTTGTGTATCATCCTATTCAAAATGATATTCCCGAAAGTTCTCAAGGTGGTGGATTGTCCAACACACAAACATCTTCTCAAAATCAAAATACACAGATAATCAAACGCAGAATGTTCAACTCAGTAGACCACCAGACTCATCGTGCACTGAAAGACTTAATCTCCTTGAAACACATAATGAGATAGATATTCCCGATGATGATGAGCCTACTACCTACAACGAAGCAATGTTAGACATTGATTCACGAGATGGCAAGAAGCCATGAAATCCGAAATGAGTCTATGTACATAAACCAAGTATGGAACTTGGTTGACTTGCCAATGCGGTTAGACCCATAGGATGCAAATGGGTCTTCAAGAAGAAGATTGACGATATGGCAAAATACGGACTTATAAAGCAAGATTGGTGGCTAAAGATTATAATCAACTACAGGGTCGATTATGATGAAACTTTTTCGCCTGTTGCAAAGATTAAGTCCATTCGGATTTTGCTTGCTATACCGCATACTATGATTATCATATTTGGCAAATGGATGTTAAACCGCTTTCCTCAATGGTAATCTAATTGAGGAGGTGATATGATACACCAGAGGGTTTTACATCTAAGACTCAACCCAAAACAAGATGCAAACTACAAAAGTCCATTTATGGACTTAAGCAAGCCTCGAGGAGTTGGAACATTTGTTTTGACAAAGCAATCAAATCGTTTGACTTTGTTAGAAGCAGGAAGATCCGTGCGTTATAGTAACGCACAAATGAGAGCATTGTCTTCATTGTTATATATGTAGATGACATATTGATAATGGGAGACAATAAAACTCTCATGCAATCACCAAAGAACGGTTATCCGTAACCTTCATGATGAAGGACTTGGGTGAAGCTCGCTACATTCTTGGAATTAGAATCTACAGAGATAGACCTAATAGATTGTTGGCCGCCACAATCCGTATACATAGACAAAGTGCTAAAACGCTTTCTATGGAAAATTCCAAGAAAGGGAATCTTCCATGGGTCAAGGCATCAAGTTGTCAAGGAAGGATTGTCCTTCCACACTGCAGAACTCGAGCGCATGAAGAGAATCCCATATGCTTCAAATTATAGGATCAATCATGTATGTCATGACTGCATAAGGCCGATGTGGCCTATGACTTAGCATGACTTGCAAATTCCAGCAGAATCGGGAGGAACATCGAAAGCGCCAAGAGTATTCTTAAGTATCTTAGACGAACTAAAGAATACTTCTTAGTCTATGGCGGACAAGAAGAGCTAGTAGCTACTGGGTACACTGATGCTAGCTTTCAGACAGATCTTGATGACTTCAAATCTCAGTCTGATTATGCCTTCATTTTTAAATGGTGGAGTAGTTAGTTGGAAGAGTTCCAAGCAAGCTACAACTGCCGATTCGACAACAGAAGCCGAGTACATAGCTGGATCGAAAGCTTATAAAGAAGCTGTTACGATATCTGAGTTCTTAAAAGGAACTAAGGGTTGTTCCAAGTGCCAGATATGTGCAATAACGATTTATTGTGACAACATCAGTGCGACAAGCAAGCTAAGGAACCAAGATCAACAAACAGAAACAAGCATGTACCAAGAAAATACCACATACTTAGAGGGGTGGTAGAGACTGAAGAAATAAAGATAGACTATATTCCCACCGAAAATAATCTAGCAGACCCATTTACTAAACCATTAAGCTTGGTCAAGCATAATGGTCATTTCGAAAATATGGGCATTAGATACATTGGTGATTGGCTCTAGGCCAAGTGGGAGATTGAAAGTATATATGTCCTAGAAACAATCATTTTAGGAGCACATGTACTTGAACACATTCATATTATTAATAAGATTAATATATACTTGGCATTTGCAATTATTGAATTATTATTTGATTGTTTATATTATTCATTAATGTGCATCCCTTGAACTTACATTGTCATTAATAGTGTGAGATATTAATGATAGAGTGTAGTTCTTAAAATAGCCTAGACTAATGATCATTGAGAATGAGATATCAATGATATGTTATAAGTCCATGTGTATTCGCATCACATTCTTAGAGAATGTAGTATATCTCACTTCATCGCAAGCAATAGTTTCTAGTGATGGAAACATGTATACTATTATAGTATTTGAATACCCTGCTGATAAACTATTTGTTATACATGTCTAGAGTATTATCAGCATGTGGGAGATAGAGGTCCTTAGACTTGAGGTCCTTAGACTTGAGGTTAATATCGCCTTGTTTACGGAGCAATGCACTTTGATCCTGTCCTAAGCTCAAATGCCTTATAGGTTGAGACGCGGCTTGTATTGGGTGCATTACGAAGTAGATTGAAGGTGGTAGTTGAGCCAAGAATATGATTCATTCCTCGATTGGAATTTCGAGAGAACACTCAGCTTCTCAGAGATGTTAGGTCGACCAAGTCATTGGCCAATGCAAGAGACATATCTAGGATATGGTCTAGTTGTCGACTAATATAGATGAAATAAAGTGATCAAGCCATTTGGATAGACACTTGGCAAATCTTAAGCTTGATCGAGTGTATCGCGAATGAAAAGAATTTATCATCTCACATAGAGGTTTGTTTACTTGAGTCTTGTAAACGTACTTCACATATTGGGTCCGTCACCGGCGCCGTCTAGGAGTTCCGTATGAACCTTGATTTGATCAAGTGCCGATGTGTGAAGGCCTAAAGGGTCACACTAAGTCGATTGTCTTTTCGGTCTAAGGGTATATTGAGAGAGTGTAAAATATCGAATTTTGAATCAAGATATTTTATTTTATAATATTTTATGGGATAATTTTCATTTGATGAAAATTAATTAATTAAGTTAAAATTAAGTCTTGGATTTAATTAGAATCAAACGCGTAAAATAAATAAAGGAATCAAGATAACAAATGGGCCCGTCGATCGCCCATCTGCAATTGGATTTGGGTCAGGTTTTGAAGCCTGATCCAAATCTGATTAGGTTTAGGGTTTCCTCACTATATATTTGGCACTTAACCCATAATTTCTGTAGAACTCATTTTTCCACTTTCTGAACTTAGAGTTCAGGAAATAAATTCTCTCAAACCTCTGCCAAAATTTCCTAGCTTTCTTGGGCAAAGGAATATACTGAAGCAAGGCTTGCACCCGGATTGACAATCGCGTGCGCACCTTTTAGTAGATCGCATTAAAAGCATAAACTGTAAGTTTTCATGTTTTGCAGATTTGAATTATCGCATAATCATACCAGACGATCTTTGTTGGAGCAAGTAAGTAAACAAAATTTTAAACTTCCGCTGTGCCTTACTTGTGTGTTTTACATCCAACAAATTCCTACATATTAGTGATCGTACATCTGCACTATATGTGAGTTACAAATTACAATGGATGTACAGAAATACAATACAACTATTATTAGTGCTTTGAAATGATAAACAATAATGAATACAATACAACAGGCTTGAAGTCTAACATGAGTTGTGACAACCACAACAAATTTTATGATCTTGATCTCCGTTCTTGAATCATTCTTGAATCTTCCGTCTTGGATCTTCATTCTAATTGCAACAAGTTCCTTGGTTTTGATAACCTGAAACCAAAAGACACTAAATCTGGTAGCGTTACAATTGCGCTGCTGAGGCGAGTGATATTCACTTTGTCCTTAAGACATTATTGCCCCGTATATATCATTTTACGATATGAGCAATTGTCTCTCAAGATAAAACAACAACTAAACAAATTAACAAAGGAAAATCAAGTGTTTTTCAAGAAAATCTTTGAGTGTTTGAAGTATGCTAGAGAGGAAGAGATATTCAGAAAATTCTGAATTATACAAGTGTGAAATGTGTGTTCCAATTGAGCCTAAGCCTCAATTTATAGTGTGTGTAAGACGACCTCTCATCTAGCCAACTAATGACAATCAATGGTCATGTAATGACACTTATGAGAGGTTATAATTCAATCAAATAATGACTGAATTCAAGTGTCAAGTAATGGAGGATCAATGCTCCAAAATCAGCCCAAAAGCCAGAAACTTTTCATCTTCCGTCGACCATTCTGCCTCCGAAGCACCGCGGCGCCGCAACTCCAGTGGCCAAACCAACCATTAGCACAGCGGCTCCGCGACGATTTCGACTCGATTCATCTGTTACACGTCGTACACTTCTTCCTTTATTTACCAACGTGGAACACACGTCATTTAACCAACGACCGTCCATCATTTCATGTCCCAAACGTTTACTCACGTATCAATATCTCTTTCACTAATGAAATTTACGATACTTGGCACTACGTGTGCACGTGTGTGGAAATGATATTTTCGACGTGCGGGATCCCAATTGTTCGAATCATAAATAATTGATTAAAATTAATTCCACATTAATAAATTTCCAACACTGTATCCCTCCCCTCTTAAAGGTGTTTTCAAGAGCTATTTTTACTTGAATTTCGGCAATCATTTTTCCACTATTTTAGCTATTCCACAGTCAAGCCATGCCATAAAATGAAAAATAATTTTAATTAATAGATAAAATAAAAACCAATACAAATATATTGAATAGATAAAATGCTTCTCAGATCAATTTGCTTATTGTTATGATTTAAAACATATACTTATATTATTTCAAATTATAATATAAGTAGATAACTTAATTGTATAAGTATATACCATTTCGCTAGAAAAAAAATTCATTCACTGTTACTGATCATAATTCGAAATGGGGAACTTGTATACTAATACGTAAAATTATTTGCCCTGTTAATTATAAGTTCTTAAGATAAAACATAAAATAATTATCCGAAGCCCTAGATCAGTTGGTCTTGAAGGCAGATGATATCCTCATTGGGTGGTGTGGAGAGCTTGGTCACAAGTTCGAAACCCCATGGTAACGTCTGGCCTGCCTTCGCCTCTTGGGGGAGCCTGTCATACCTGGCTTGCCAAGTGTGGTTTAACTGGCTGACGTGGTTTGCAGGCTATTGCGTCAGTCCGGGGTTTATCCTGTGCGCACTCGAAAGAGCAGCGGCTGCGGGTTCCTTCATCAACAAAAAAAACATAAAATAATTTGACAAAGATCTAACTTTTCAGGTTATCTTTTTTATTATCCTCTCTAATATATATGTGTGGAATACTCTTTTAATTTTCAGTCTTGAACTTATAGGGCTCGTTTGGTACGTCGCACTGGACTGTACTAATTTTTTTGGACTGGACTGGATTGTACTAGATTGTATTGGACGAGACTGTATTAATATATAATGAACGGTATTAGACTATTAATATATAATGGACTATATATTTTTATTTTTTATTTTTTATTTTTAGTACAGTTCAGGAGAGACCCACCTGTTAGATGAGTCTAAAAAATGACAGTTGGACAATACTATTTTTAGAAATAGTACAGTCCAGTGCGACTGAAAACGCTCACCAAACGCTATATTATTTTTTTGTCCAGTACAATCCAGCTTAACACCGCGTACCAAACGTGCTCATATAGGTAATAGGAGTACTCGGCTCCACCCGCCAAGTTTGAGATCATAAAATAAAAAATTAATTCCAAAATGACAATTGTATCTAGGCTAGGTGTGGATAAAATGATCTTATATTTAAGTTTTTACATTTTTATTTTTATTTTTATTTTTCATCTGGTATCCGTTACCTTCATTGAGGCCGCGAATAATTCGGAGTTATACTTCATAAAACCATTTAAGGATGAAACATTTTCTGCTAGATTTTTTTTCATATTCAAAACTCAAACTCAATAACTACGAATAAGGGGTGGAGACCCTATTCATCACAGCACAACCATATTTTTTTTTTCCAATTTCCATTCTTCACCTAGACATTGACTTTACCCACTACCTAATTTTACTGTGCCAAATTGATGAAGATTTGCAAGCTTTATACGCAAGCCGCAAGGTAGCCAGCACACAATCATTTTCCTCTTTTTCTTTCCGAAGCCAAGTGATGATTGGTCATTAACACAGTCAACTTTAGGGAGGACCGACGAAGAAGTCGTAACTGGTAAGTTGTTATTTCTTTTCCTTGGGTCAACCAAAAATAGTCAAATTAATTTAAAAAAAAAATACATGAATTAGACCAAGCATAATAATGATGTACTTTGTCTTTATCATTAATGAGTAAAAAAATATTGTATGCGAAAGCAAGGCATGTGCAAAGTGTTCATCGACAAATCTTGGATAGTAATGATACTTAATTATTACTTTTCGTCCCATAATAAGTATATAGGGCAAAGTGCATATAAAATAGTTGTACGAATTGTAGTATAACACATGAAGCACGGAGTTGAGTCAGGAGCACGGTGTTGAGTTAGGACCACGTTAACCTAAGGCACTACCGCAGGCTAGATGCGTGGTATCGGGAAGCGACACAAACATGCGATACGATGTCTGAGAAGGTTGAGAATCGTTTGAATCAGACGATCGTTACCAAACTAGTCATACGTCTTCCAATGAAGCTTTAATGACATTTATTGAGATATTTATTATTCAATTATTACAACATTCATTTTCATGTATTGATGATGACATTCGTAGGTTGTGTAACCGTGTAGCTCATGTATAAATAGAACACATTGTCCCAATGTAAATCATCACATTCTAGTTATTACAAGATACCTGCTTATATTCTCTCGATTTCTCCTTGGCCTACGATGTAGAGGCTTTGATCTTGGTAGAAGTGGAAACTCCCAAATTGAGATATTTCTGGACTGATAATAAATCAAATGCAGAGTCAATATCCATGCACCTGGATTTGCTCGAAGAACATCGAGATTTAACATACATCCGGATGGTAGCCCAAAAATAAATAATGAAGCAATACTATAACTGGCGCACAAATCTCTAACATTTCAAACTCGGGGACTTGGTTCTCTGAAGGGTAACTCAGAGCACCTAGGAGCCTAACACAGGGAAACTAGGCGTAAATTGAGAATGACCATATACGGTCCCCAGTATTACTGGAAAATGCGCTTATCAACGAACAGACCAACGAGGAAATAAACTTTCAAGTAATTGGAATGTAAGTCATTTGAAGTACTACGTGTAGTAAAATAAAACACGCATTGCACTCTTTTTTCCTTTGTCCATTTTTTGTTCCAATTGAGTTTTTTTAGTAAGATTTTTAATGAGACAACATCACAAAATGAGCATGTTACTTGTCTTGCTACCGAAGAGAACTACTCAGTATTCGAGTCTTCATAGCATGAATTCTCAGATACTGGGGGGCCATATACACTCGGAATTGAGTGAAATAATTTTTTGAAATTTTAACGTTTCAAAGGAAAGCACCCGGGACTGTCCGGATAGTCAAGATATCGGGGACTGCCCAGATATTCAAACTATATGTAACCGGATTGACCACACTAGGTGACAACCAGATTATTCTTGCACTTGTATTCATAATGTAAGTCAAAGGAATGAATAATTTTTTTTTATGATTAATAAATCTTTGTCATCATGAGCATAAACACATATGTTGTTATCTTAAGCATATCGAAAATTCGATACCATAGTGAACAAAAGATATCTTCTTCTACAACACCATTAAAAATAAGGGCCCTCTCTTATTAAAACCTTAACAAAAAAGTAAGGCTCCTGATACAAGAAGTACCGGGGTTTTAAGCTATTTAGAACCAAGTTAAGAACAAAACTTACTTTGTAGGCCATGAGAAATTACGATTTAAAGATGAAAAGGAAAATATATATTTGGAACTAAATTAAGGTTATCAAAAAGTTTTTAAACTTCTAAAGCTTGGCCTGTTTCGATAAAATGAACCTCGAAGTTAAGTTCTGGTTCATAAAGCAAAGTAATTGAGTTTGTAATTAATGCTTGCTATGGAAATAAATAAAGAATTAAAATCCTACGCAGAATTGCAAAGAAAGGTAAAAAGTTCAGTCATTCATATTTTTGGACTAAAAACTACACAGATACAAAGAATACTAACCGGGCCCAAAAGTGACCCTGTAACCAAAAGCTAAATTAAAAATCTGCGCAAAGGTTATGGTTTGTCCGCTCCGTGATCCACAAGGGGTGTTCCTAGTGTTTCTAACAAGTTCTGAGAAATGAGGGCTGAAGGATTTCCTCCACAATATCAACAAGTCTGATCTTCGCTGCTTCCAAGGCCTTACATAACATCATATAGTCGTTTCTAATCATAGATATCGTATATCTATCAATGATGGCATGGACTTCTTCTGCATTTTGAACGACCTTAGCAAGCTCGGTGATGATAGCATGGAGGAGTTCATTGGCACGAGTTAACTCAGCAATCTCTTCCCGTTGTCTCTCATTCTGAGAAGCCGTAGCAGAAAGACGGGACCTCAAGGACTCAGTCTCTTTCTTTAGGGCTTCTATATCTATTTTATTTAATTTGCAAATGTTCAGAGAAAGTGTCCACATCAGCCTCAAGACTGGAGAAACGCATCATCAGATCTGACATGGTGTTTGATGCTTCATTTCACTTTTTCTGTCGATCCCCGACCCGGTATTCATGTAAAGTGGCTTGCTACCTATAGGCTTCTTTATCTTCTTCCAGATGCTTAAGTTTACGCGCAGTTCATCGGCCTTGGCAAGCTTCACCTCCGCAACTGACACACGGTGAACAACATTGTCCATTTCAGTCGTTTAGGTAGTTTTTTCTTCGATCGTCCATTGGAGCCCTTTGTAGTGCATGAAGTTGGGTTGAATGATAATTATGATTATCATAAGATAATATGCAGAAGCGGTAAAGTACAACCAGATAAAAAACGGGATAATACCTTGGCTACAACATGCATTCTTTCATTAATAACGCATTCAGATGACACCCGATGAGCCTTCATCTTGTCCTTGTCTGAAGCCATATGTTTCATGTAGTTATCCACTCCAACGGGCTTAGAACAAAGGTGGTAGTCAGCAGGGAGTTGGAAGGTTGTAGTCCAGAATTCTACAGGCTGAGCTACCAGGGACTGAATATTCATTTACCAACTCATCCTTACGCGAAGAGGAAACCCGATCAAGAGAAGATGGAATCTCATGATCTTCTTCTTGGACAATGGTCGGCATGACCAGAGAGTCGGGATCCTCAGCAACTAGTATTAATGTGGCGACAGTCAGTGTATTCAGGGGCTGACGCGCAATAATGCTTACCGGGGCAAAAAAGCATTGGTATAACCAGTTTTGTGACTAGGAACTTCCATTTTCGCAAAAAGTAGGAGGGCTTCATTCCTTATTCTCTCCAAAGGTTATTCTTCCTCGGGACCTTCATCATCCAGGTCCACCATGGAGAAAGAACCAATCACTAAATTGGTGTTACCGGAGGCGGTGGGAGTAGTATGATTAGAGTGATCTGGGATTTCTTCTTCAAATATATTGACCCGTCTAGGGGCTAGCGGAAGATTCATTTGTTAGTCTTTTTCATTCACAACCTGTTGAATAATGAGGGCGACCACCTTCAGATCGTCGATTTCCTATTCAGGAGGGGCATTATCAATCACCTTGGAAAGATCTAACAAAAAAGAGAACAATTTTGTTGGCAGGCCAAAGAATGAGCGGAAAAATAGAGATTAAAATCATAATATGTACCATGGTGACGGGGTACCCAATTCATCTTTAAAGCAAATTTTTTCCACGTTCGAAGTTTCGGGATGGATACATCAAGGATCTTCTGAACCCAAGTCTCAAGGTTGTCTATCTCCCCTAGTCTACCATACGGTGGCTAAAGGGAAGAATATATCCCGATAAAAAATGGAATGACTTGCTTAAAAAGAAGCATTAAAACAAATATAGTATAAAAATGAACTTACAGTGGAAGTTCCATTGCTCTGGGATTAAGCGGATGCCTGGGTGAATGAGGTCGGCAGTACGAACGATGACGTATCTATCCATCCAACCTCGATCAGTCATCATCAAGACTGGAAAAAATAGTTTTGCTTTCTCGGCGGTACATGTTGACAGTCAATTTTGACCCGTTTTTCGTATATTTGTTGCAATTTCATGTGTTTTAGGACACTACATTTTAATCATCATTTTTTTTTTGCATTTTTATCTTTTTATTTTTAAATTAAGCATTATGTCTTTGTTAATATTATATTTCTATTATTATTACACCGTCGTTTATTTTAATAATATTTGCATCTCTTTAAATAATTAATTGACATCCCGTTTTAATTTTTAATTAGACATTAAACATTTGCTAAATATTGTATTTTATTATTATTGCATCGACATTTGCATTTTAATAATTTTGCATCTTTTTAAATAATTGTTTTCTTTTAAATAATTAACCCGCTTTGCATTTTGTCAAACCAGTCCAGTCCGAGGCCCAATCCGGATCAGTCCAATCCAACACTTTTTATTATTTCACCCCATACCTCTTTTACCTTTACCACACTCCACCCCATATTTTGTTTCACCACTTCTACACTCCAACATCAATATCAGCACCACATTTTCCTTCTTTAATACCTATCTCTCTCTCATTTATTAAAAAAAAAAACACCAGCTGCAACCTTCACAGACCCCTATACTTTGCTTATTGTTCCTCTTCTTTGCTTTGCCCATGATTTTCGCCGTTGATGACCAAAAAAGCTAACAACCCTTTGAAATAAACCAACACACAACGCACACCCATTCGACGAACCCCATTAACCCTGTCGACACTTCCCTCACCCTTCTCTCATCTTCATCCAACTCCCGTCACCGTCGAACCTCTGTTCGCGAACCAACATCACCACTGCCTCTCCGGAGGTGACTACCGGCGAGGGTTGGACAGCACGAACCCCACTGCCCAGACCCATTCTCCCATCTAACCTACAATCCCAACGCCACTGTCCCACCGTCGCGAACCAGTGGCTCCACCATCGACCACACCCCATCGTCGACCTCACTGTACCGCCGACCTCTTTCCTCTTTTGTTGTATTGTCGGCTTTACCTTGCTGTTTATTGGTTGGATTGATTCTCGTTTTTCTTTTTCGTTTTCAACTAGCCGGAGTTCACATAACAATGATTGCTATTTTCTTTTCTTGTTGGTTATTTTGCTGCTACTATCGTGGCTATTTTCCGGCGGGTACTTGTTATCTCCGATGACTTGTCATTGTTGCCTCATTTGCTATTTTGTTGTGGTCTGAGATACTGATCCGGGTCGGGTTTTCTGATCCCGCGAATGTTGTTGGCTATTGTTTGTTGTTGCCCGGCTTGTCGGACTGATTTCACAGTTTGCTGGACTGATTTTTTGTTTTGATTTGCTACTGATTTTTGGCTATGCTGCCATTGATTTTTGGCTATTTTTGCTAATGATTATGGACTGATTTTGGCTATTTTTTTCGGACTGGTCTCCTGGGCCATGTTACTACTTAATATTTTTTTCCACATTTTGCTCATTTACTGATTTTGAACGTGATACTACATTGGTCAATGAAAAAGTTATCCGACGATTTTTTAGGCCTCCGCAGTTGCAAAGACGGAAAATAAAATAAAATGAAGCTTTCTGGGCGTTGATGATTTCTTCTACTTACACAGGATAACCAACATGCGCTGGCGGGGCGAATTTTCGCAGCCGGACTTGTTTAGAATGTCCCACTTTATTTTATATATCTGAGCTCTCCGTGTTTAAAACTATTACTGTTTTGGCGCGGATTTGAAGGTTTTATTTATTTTATTGTTTCTAACAATACTGGCCGATGAAGGAATCTCCGTCTGATTTCCAAGGTCTCCCATGTACAAAAGACGGATTTATTTTTGGCTTTACTTATTAATTTCTATCATTACTTTAAAATTATTTATTCTATTACTAACACTTTTACTAAGTGTTTATGCAGGTATCCGGAGATCATCTTTGTTACACCCCGTAATTACAGGACATGTCTTAAGAACGTAAGTAAGAACTCACAAATGTTAAGGATTTGAGACTTGCAAATTTTATCGGAAATTATGAAATTGTCGGAAAACGTAAGTGTTGTGACGAATGGGAGGGCGACACGTGTCACCCCCCCTTAGCTATGCCTTGGACGAAATGGCATGGCCATTATGGTCATTTACCATAAGTCTTCTATGACTTAAGTCTTGCAAGTTGTGGCTTGACAATCTTGACTAAGTCAAATGGTCAATAAGTCTTGATATTTTGCTAAGAGAATATCCAAGCCAACCATGTGGATGCATCTTAACCCTCCATGACCCTATATATAATACTAGTAGCAAGAGAAGACTTAACACTTAGAAAATTTTGCAAAATTTTGAAGAACTCATAGAGGGGGTCTCGGGTTCATCACTTAGAAAAAAAAAAATTCGTTTCTTGTCCATTTGATTCCACACTTTAAACCAAGGGTCTTAGGTGTATTGTAAACACATCTCAATAGAAAAATCTTGGAAAAAGATTGTTTTCGGGTTAGTCGCAAACGAAAACCTAATGGTCTTTCTAGGTTTTGTTTGGAGCTTTGAAGGATAATTGTTGGTATTGTTCTAAGGGTCTCAAATGGATTGAGGTGTCTTGAAGAGGTTCTAAACTACTAAGGAGAGCGGATTGGAGTTGGTTTCATATTCGTGAAGGTATAATCTTGTCTTTGAAAGTGTTCTGAGGTTGTATATTTATATTGTTGTCGATAGCTTTGTATGTTGCAAGCATGGAATTGTTATCTTGAGGTTATAAGGATTATGGATTGATTATAGCCTTGGAAATCTGAAATGTAATGTAAGCCATGACTAAGTTGAAGTACAATTTAATCGTTGTTAGAACCGTCGCATGTCATTGACTTAAGGATTATGGTTATTATAATCAAATGCGACTTGATATCATGTTATGCTACAAATTTGGATTGAAATGGAAATTGGACTACCTTATATATAATTGTGAGCCAATTGGGGCTGTTTAGTTAGTCATTTGTATGGGACTACCTTATATATAATTGTGAGCCAATTGGGGCTGTTTAGTTAGTCATTTGTATTGGACTACCTGCTATATTGATTGTGAGCCAATTGGGGCTGTTTGGTTATTGTATTTCGGCCTTGAAAAAGGTGGCAAAGTGAGTAAAAACAAAGGAGGTGCTGTCCGATTTTCCGTAGAAAATGGAGACTTAATACTTATAATATTCTACGTTTGAAGTAAGGCTTTAATAGACGTATTGTGAATATTATAGGTTGACATAGTACGGGCGGGACTTCGTACTTGGCAAGTGGTTTGACCCGACAAGGTATGTAGAACTTTTCCTATTTTTGAGCATGACTAGTTTCGCGTATATAGTACGGTAGACGTACAAGACTTTGACATCCTTTACTTGTTTTATGAAATGCCAAGTCGGGTGAGTTAGGAGATTTAACTCACTTCTTTGAGAATATTAAAGATGTCTTAAGTCTTGTTAAAGATAAGGGACTTGAAGAATTTTAAAGTATGTAATACTTGTGTCGTTTTAAACGTATAAGTCCCTTGGATAGGAAATGGTACATGACTACGGTATAAAGTGAATATAACGACTTTATGGGGAGTTGGTTATATTGACTTTATGGAAAGATAAATGGCTTGATTTAATGGAAGGTAATTCTATCTTAAGGCATTAATTGCCTAAGGTTTTAGAAGACACGAGTCACTTGATTTAGAAGCCATATTTATTTCTGAAAGTATTGTGACTTGTCTTGAAAAGAAATTGTCACTTGATACTACGGCTATTAGTATCTTGGAAGTTTTATAATGAAATGAGTCATTTTAAAAGCATAGAAGTACGTAGTACTTTGGGTTAAATTCCCGGATTTTTATAAAAGACATGAAAGTGCCTTAAGTAAACTAAAATGAGAATGTAGAGGAATAAGACTAATAAGAAGTTAGGGGGATTGCTAACTTGCTTAATTATTGGATGACGGCCGGTTTTGAGATAGGGTAAGAGTATCAGTGAGGGGCAAACCCCCAAGACGCTATACCACCTTCTTCAGGATAAGAGTATAAATGAGGGGGAAGCCCCCAAGACGTTATACCACCTGCGTTACTATCTTCTACAGGATAAGAGTATAAATGAGGGGCAAACCCCCAAGACGTTATACCACCTGCTTCAGGGTAAGAGTATAAATGAGGGGTAGACACCCCAAGACGTTATACCACCTGTTTTTATGGGTTCGCTACCCATGGTATGATCGGGAGACTGCTATTGTGATGTTATACGTATTCTCTTGATGTACTCTCATTGTTAGTAAGGCACTGTGTACTGTAATTTTGTTATCATACATGTCTCCGGCTTTCTATTAAACTTATGTTGTAATTACAGATTTTCGCTTTTACATACTTAGTACATATCGTATCGACCCCTTCTCTGGGCTGCGTCACGCCGCAGAAAGTGGTAGCAGTGGCAGATCCACATTCTTAGGATCACTTATCGGACGTCGGAAGCTCTATTCTCCGGAGGCTTGTCTTTCTTTTGGTACAGTCTTGTCCCTGATGTTGTAGATTATGTACATTCAGTGGCATGACGGCCCGTCCCGCCACGCTTGTTATTCCAAGTGGTCAGTATTCACATACGTGGTTGGGCTATAAGAACCGAGTTGTAAAGTTGTACTTTTGACTTTGTTTATATTATGGAAGCGGCACTTATCGGCCAGCTTTGTGTATATTATTTACACACGTGTTTATGTTGTGTATGTTCACGCTATTCTCGATGTATACAGGCAGGGTGCCCGGGTAGGGCACGATCGCGGCCGGTCGGTCACGGGCTCGAGCACGGTATGCACGAGTAGTAGGCGGGTCGCCGTTGAGTTCAGCCACGCCGGTATTAGAGGCCGAGGCGGCGGTAGCTCCAGAGGTTCCGATACTGCACCCTCCGGTTCCCAGTGCGAGTATAGAGACTACGGGAGCGGTCGGTTATTGACCAAGATAGTAGCGGCGGCAAACGACAGAGCAGCGGCCACCCTGAGCCGGCGGTTTGCGGATTAGGGATTTTCTGGGATGTAATCCACCTGAGTTTTATGGTTCGAGGTCTGACGAGGATCCGCAGGAGTTCGCTCGACCTACGGACCATGCGAGTTCTTAGGGCTTGAGACAGAGTGCATTACACTAGCCTCTTACCGGTTGCGCGATATTGCGTTGAACTGGTTTGAGTCGTGGTTGCTTTCGAGAGGTGATGATGCTCTTCCAGCTGTTTGGGAGGAGTTTACAGAGGCCTTTATGGATCACTTTTTACCTCCCGAGATGAGGAGAGCCCGGGTAGACAGATTTTTGACCTTGCGGCAGAACGGGAGGACCGTTAGGGAGTACAGCCTGGAGTTTGACTCCTTGGCCAGGCATGCTCACACTATTGTAGCTAGCATGGCGGATAGAGTTCATCGTTATGTGATGGGGCTAGACCGTCATATGATTACAGCATGCTTGGGGGTGGCTCTTCAGCCCGGTATGGACATCGCCCGGATGCAGGCCTATGCGCAGGATAGAGGATAGAGAGAGGAGGACCAGTTAGCGAGCCAGCCCAAGAGGCTGTGACATCGGGGTCTCAGGCGCTTCGAGGCGGACAGCCTCGGCGAGTAGAGTCCTCGCTCGGCCAAAGACAGAGTGCTCGTCCACGGTTTTACGGCAAGAGGTCCGACCCGGCCAGTCGGTCGGAGCAGTCGTGCTCGGGACTACTGAGATTTCGAGAGGCGAACGCCACCGACGGGACCACCCACACCTCGGTGTGCTCGACGCGGTAGGTTCCACCAGGCGAGTGTCGCAGAGCCGGGAGCTTGTTACTCTTGTGGCGGTGGGCCATTTGAAGAGAGATTGTCCGTCAGAAGCGATGGGTGGTACAAAGTAAGCGACGGATCGATTGTTGGGTCTTTCTCCTTCGTGGTTATGCGCCGGAGGCGTGGTACTCACGGGCCGTGAGCGCGGTAGGTCGTGGTGGTGGTTCCATTCTAGCGGTCCCGTAACCGCATATATTCTCTAGCCAGCCGCCAGATCAGGAGGCTTCCCCTGACGTCGTCACAGGTATATTACTAATTTCAGGTTGTGATGTTTATGCATTGATAGATCCAGGTTCTACCTTGTCCTATGTGTCCTCTTATGCGGGTAGAATTGGAGTAGAGCCGTGTCGATAGAACCGTTTGAGGTAGCTACGCGATTGGTGATTCGGTGTTAATGGCGGGTGTATAGAGGTTGTCGGTATTTATTTACATCGCCGACCGCTTGCAGACTTGATAGAGCCGAGATGACAGATTTTGATGTCATTATGGGTATGGGTGGTTGGCCTCTTGTTATGCCAACGCTGGTAGGGACAGGTTGGTTCGGTTCCAGTTTCCTGGCGAGCCAGTTATCGAGTGGAGGGGCAACACAGCATCGCCGAGGGGTAGGTTTATTTCTTACCTCAAGGCTAGGAAGATGGTGCAGAAAGGGTACATCTATCATCTGGTGCGGGTATTTGATACAGAGGCTGAGGTGCCAGTTCTTCAGTCAGTGCCAGTGGTTAGGGAGTTTGCAGATGTGTTCCCAGATGATCTTCCGGGTATCCCTCCTGAGAGGGAGATTGAGTTTTGTATTGACACGTTGCCAGACACTCGACCTATTTCCATTCCGCCATACAGGATGGCACCTGCCGAGTTGAGGGAGCTGAAGGACCAGCTGAAAGATTTGCTGGAAAAAGGCTTTATTAGGCCTAGTGTATCTCCCTGGGGAGCGCCGGTATTGTTTGTAAAGAAGAAGGATGGGACGCTGCGTATGTGTGTTGACTACAGGCAGCTGAATAAGGTAACCATTAAGAATAGGTACCCCCTCCCCAGGATTGATGATTTGTTTGACCAGTTGCAGGGTGCGAGGTGTTTCTCAAAGATAGACCTGCGGTCTGGTTATCATCAGGTTCGAGTTCGAGAGGCAGATATCCCAAAGACTGCATTCAGGACCCGGTATGGGCACTATGAGTTCAGGGTTATGTCTTTCGGTTTGACCAACGCTCCAGCGGTATTTATGGATTTGATGAACCGGGTGTTCAAGTCATTCTTGGATACATTTGTGATTGTATTCATTGATGACATCCTGGTTTATTCACGACAGAGCGAGGCGCAGATCACTCGAGGCGGTACTTGGGATTCTCCGAGCCGCGATTATTCGCCAAGTTCTCCAAGTGTGAGTTTTGGTTGGCCTCGATGGCATTCCCGGGCATATTATCGGGGTGATGGTGTTCGGGTAGATACGGCAAAGATGGCGATAAGTCTTGGCGAGACCTACTACTCCGACCGAGGTGCGCATTTCTTAGGATGGCGAGTTATTATCGCGAGTTTGTGGAGCGCTTGCTTGATTTCAAGACCGTTGACTAGTCGACTCGTAGAAAGCGGCCAAGTTCCGATGGGCGAGGCTTGCGAGAAGGGTTTCCATTGTTGAAGGAAAGGTTGACTACGGCTCCGTTCTTACTCTTAGGAGGTTAGATGGGCACGTGATCTATTGTGATGCCTCTGGTATCGGGCTAGGGTGTGTTTTGATGCGACGGCAAGGTTATAGCCTATGCTTCCCTGATTCTAAGCATGAGAGGAATTACCCTACCCATGACTTAGAGTTGGCCGCAGTTATTCATGCCTTGAAGATTTGGAGACATTATTTGTACGGAGTTCATGTGGATATTTATACAGACCACAAGAGCCTCCAGTATATCTTCAGGCAGATGGAGCTGAACTTGAGACAGATACGGTGGTTAGAGTTGCTGAAAGATTATGATGTTGATATTCTATACCATCCGGGGAAGGCCAACGTAGTTGCTGATGCCTTGAGTCGTAGATCGATGGGGAGCCTATCGGAGAGGTACAACCGCAGACAGATACGGTCCGTCGATCCACCAATTAGCGAGCCTTGGGGTTCGATTGATCGATACCGACGTTAGTGGATGCGGGTTCGTGAGGTTCGAGTCTTCCATCGTTGATGAGGTAAAGAGGCGACATTTGAGGACCCGGTGTTGGTGCGGTGCCGTGACGCAGCTCTTCGGGAGGAGAAGAGTCTATTCGAGTGGCGCTGATGGGTCTTGAGTTTTGAGGGCGGTTGTGTGTTCCGATGTATCAGACTTCGTCGCCAGATTCGTGAGGCACACGCGGTGCTCGTTATTCTATTCATCCGGGTCGACCAAGATGTACCATGACCTCAGATGTTTGTATTGGTGGGATGGCACGAAGAGGACGTGGCGAGTTTTGTTGCCTGATGTCCTAATTGCCCGGCAGTCAAGGTCGAGCACCGAGGCCCGATGGTTTATTGCGATCTATCGAGATTCCGACTTGGAAGTGGAGATGATCAACATGGACTTTGTTACAGGTTACCTCACTCGGAGGAAGTACGACTCCATTTGGGTTATTGTTGACAGTCGTGAAATCAGCCCATTTCCTTCCGATCGGGACGACGTTTTCAACCGAGGACTATGCCGATTGTACATCCGAGATAGTGAGGCCGCGGTGTTCCTGTCGATTATATCCGATAGGGAGCCGGTTCTGCCTAACTTCGAGGTCTTTCCAGAAGGGTTTTGGGACACGGTGAGTCTCAAAGACAACATTTCACCTCGGATCGACGGCGGCGAGCGCACTATCCGACAACGAGGATATGTTGCGAGCTGCGTGATAGATTTCGATGGTAGTGGGAGGATCATTTGCCTCTTGTGGAGTTTGCTTACAACAACAGCTACCATTCCAGCATACAGATGGCGCCATACGAGGCTTTATATGGGCGGAAATGCAGGTCGCCGATCGGTTGGTTCGACGTGGGCGAGGTACAGTTAGTTGGCGGACTTGGTACAGGGTGTGGATAAGGTGAAGCTTATCCAGGAGGCTGATAGCGGCTCGAGTCGGCGAAGTCTTACGCGGATAATCGGCGTCGGCATTTGGAGTTTCGGTGACGATTGGGTCTTCGAAGGTGCCACCCATGAAGGGTGTGATGAGATTCGGTAAGAAGGGGAAACTCAGCCCAAGGTACATTGGGCCTTACCAGATCATCCGTAGAGTGGGCCAGGTTGCCTACGAGTTGGATCTGCCATCAGAGTTAGAGGCGGTACATCCGGTCTTCCATGTTTCTATGTTGCGGAAGTGTATCGGTGATCCAATGGAGTTTTCCTACTAGTGAGGTCCAGTGTGAGAAGGGTTATCGTATGAGAGTCCCATAGCGATACTCGATCGCCAGTCGCGATCGCGGACCAAGGATGTAGTTTCCGTCAAAGTCCTGTGGAGGAATGATAACCGAGAGGAGATGACTTGGGAGGCGGAGGAAGACATGTTGAGGAAGTATCCTCACTTATTTCCTATACCTTCAGGTAATTCATCTTCCCTTACTTGTCAAGTTTTAAATTGAAGTATCTCTTTTGCTTAAATGCTATTATGTGGCCATGTGGGGCATTTTTGGTATGTCGGGGTTGTGAAAGGAAACTATGTCGCTAATTAAGTTTGACTCCGAAAGAACATTCGGGGACGAATGTTTCTAAGGGGGGAAGAATGTTACACCCCGTAATTACAGGACATGTCTTAAGAACGTAAGTAAGAACTCACAAATGTTAAGGATTTGAGACTTGCAAATTTTATCGGAAATTATGAAATTGTCGGAAAACGTAAGTGTTGTGACGAATGGGAGGGCGACACGTGTCACCCCCCCTTAGCTATGCCTTGGACGAAATGGCATGGCCATTATGGTCATTTACCATAAGTCTTCTATGACTTAAGTCTTGCAAGTTGTGGCTTGACAATCTTGACTAAGTCAAATGGTCAATAAGTCTTGATATTTTGCTAAGAGAATATCCAAGCCAACCATGTGGACGATCTTAACCTCCATGACCCTATATATAATACTAGTAGCAAGAGAAGACTTAACACTTAGAAAATTTTGCAAAATTTTGAAGAACTCATAGAGGGGGTCTCGGGTTCATCACTTAGAAAAAAATTTCGTTTCTTGTCCATTTGATTCCACACTTTAAACCAAGGGTCTTAGGTGTATTGTAAACACATCTCAATAGAAAAATCTTGGAAAAAGATTGTTTTCGGGTTAGTCGCAAACGAAAACCTAATGGTCTTTCTAGGTTTTGTTTGGAGCTTTGAAGGATAATTGTTGGTATTGTTCTAAGGGTCTCAATGGCCGGATTGAGGTGTCTTGAAGAGGTTCTAAACTACTAAGGAGCGATCGGATCGAGTTGGTTTCATATTCGTGAAGGTATAATCTTGTCTTTGAAAGTGTTCTGCGTTGTATATTTATATTGTTGTCGATAGCTTTGTATGTTGCAAGCATGGAATTGTTATCTTGAGGTTATAAGGATTATGGATTGATTATAGCCTTGGAAATCTGAAATGTAATGTAAGCCATGACTAAGTCAAGTACAATTTAATCGTTGTTAGAACCGTCGCATGTCATTGACTTAAGGATTATGGTTATTATAATCAAATGCGACTTGATATCATGTTATGCTACAAATTTGGATTGAAATGGAAATTGACTACCTTATATATAATTGTGAGCCAATTGGGGCTGTTTAGTTAGTCATTTGTATTGGACTACCTTATATATAATTGTGAGCCAATTGGAACATTTAGTTATTCATTTGTATTGGACTACCTGCTATATTGATTGTGAGCCAATTGGGGCTGTTTGGTTATTGTATTTCGGCCTTGAAAAAGGTGGCAAAGTGAGTAAAAACAAAGGAGGTGCTGTCCGATTTTCCGTAGAAAATGGAGACTTAATACTTATAATATTCTACGTTTGAAGTAAGGCTTTAATAGACGTATTGTGAATATTATAGGTTGACATAGTCTGGCGGGACTTCGTGCTTGGCAAGTGGTTTGACGACAAGGTATGTAGAACTTTTCCTATCTTTGAGCATGACTAGTTTCGCGTATATAGTACGGTAGACGTACAAGACTTTGACATCCTTTACTTGTTTTATGAAATGCCAAGTCGGGTGAGTTAGGAGATTTAACTCACTTCTTTGAGAATATTAAAGATGTCTTAAGTCTTGTTAAAGATAAGGGACTTGAAGAATTTTAAAGTATGTAATACTTGTGTCGTTTTAAACGTATAAGTCCCTTGGATAGGAAATGGTACATGACTACGGTATAAAGTGAATATAACGACTTTATGGGGAGTTGGTTATATTGACTTTATGGAAAGATAAATGACTTGATTTAATGGAAGGTAATTCTATCTTAAGGCATTAATTGCCTAAGGTTTTAGAAGACACGAGTCACTTGATTTAGAAGCCATATTTATTTAGAAAGTATTGTGACTTGTCTTGAAAAGAAATTGTCACTTGATACTACGACTATTAGTATCTTGGAAGTTTTATAATGAAATGAGTCATTTTAAAAGCATAGAAGTACGTAGTACTTTGGGTTAAATTCCCGGATTTTTATAAAAGACATGAAAGTGCCTTAAGTAAACTAAAATGAGAATGTAGAGGAATAAGACTAATAAGAAGTTAGGGGGATTGCTAACTTGCTTAATTATTGACGACGGCGGTTTTGAGATAGGGTAAGAGTATCAGTGAGGGGCAAACCCCCAAGACGCTATACCACCTTCTTCAGGATAAGAGTATAAATGAGGGGGAAGCCCCCAAGACGTTATACCACCTGCGTTACTATCTTCTACAGGATAAGAGTATAAATGAGGCAAACCCCAAGACGTTATACCACCGCCTGTGGTAAGAGTATAAATGAGGGTAGACACCCCAAGACGTTATACCACCTGATTTTATGGGTTCGCTACCCATGGTATGATCGGGAGACTGCTATTGTGATGTTATACGTATTCTCTTGATGTACTCTCATTGTTAGTAAGGCACCGTGTCGTAATTTTGTTATCATACATGTCTCCCGCTTTATTAAACTTATGTTGTAATTACGCATTTTCCGCTTTACATACTTAGTACATACGTATCGACCCTTCCTCGGCCATGCGTTAAATCCGCAGAAAGGGTAGCGTGGCGCATCCACATTCTTAGGATCACTTATCGGACGCCTAAGCTCCATTCTCGGAGGCTTGTCTTTCTTTAGTACGATCTTGTCCCGATGTTGTAGATTATGTACATTCGGGGCATGGCGGCCCGCATCCCTACGCTTGTTATTCCTAAGTGCGTATTCACATATGTGGTTGGGCTATAAGAACCGAGTTGTAAGTTGTACTTTGACTTTGTTTATATTATGGAAGCGGCCTTATCGGCCAGCTTTGTGTTGTATATTATTTACACATGTGTTTATGTTGTGTATGTTCCGCTGCTATTCTCTGATGTATACCTGAACGGGGTGCCCAGGTAGGGCACCAGTCGCGGCCCGGGGTCGGGTCGTGACAATCTTGTGCAGAAGGCCTAAAAAGGGCTAAAAGATGTCCCAGAGTTTTATTCGATTTTAACTTTATTATTCTGTATTACATTCCATTGTAATTGTAAATTATGAAAACTGCTTAAAATATATAGAATAAAAAAAGCAATAAATAATTAACCTAGGTTTGAACGAATAACCGCAAGTTAGCAGATCTTAAAGGATGCCTAACCCCTTCCCTTTAGGATAATAAAGAACCCTGATCCAGAATCTCATTAATTTCGTAGACCATTAAATGGAGATTAATTGCAGTATTTTTATTGCAATAAATCAAGTGTCCTAGTTCACTTAACTAATTAGGTGACGACTCCTCAAAATCAGCATTATTGCTCCATCCAGGGAACCGCGCCAAAGAGCAACGTTGCGGATACCGTTCAGACCCCGAGGTCAAAAACGGGCGCGACATCATGGCGACTCCGCTGGGGATATCAGGTTCTTGATCATAGCAAACCCAGGTTAATTAAATATTGCGCTTTATTTTGCTTTTATATTTGTTGTAAATGTTTTATATTGTTTGCTTTTATTTTGTAATTAACTACTTTAATTGCTATATTCTTTTACTGCTTTCCTTAAATTGTCATTCCGCTCATATTTCCTCAATTCTGGAAAATTGACACTATCACACACTACACGCGAGGTGTGCTGGCGCACCCGCAAATTTCTTTCAAATACCATAATATAGGCGAGTTGGCAAAGGCGCATGAGCATCCGGACCATCCGGTGGCCGCGTAGCCTTCTCACTCGAGTAGTCCGCTCGGGAATCATTGTGTCTAGTAAGCCAAATTTTAGAAAATTTAAGATAGAGCTATACCGCCCTCTTTATTTTAAGTCATGCTTGCATACACCCTAGGTGAGTCGATCCTTGGTATCGTCTCCACGATTAGGAAATCCACCAAATTGTCGTAACCCAACGACCAATAAGCATATGTGCGTAGCGTGATGATGATAGACGGATCCAAGCCTGATCATGACACACCGAAATTGGAAAAAGTGCACCGTAATTTGGTCGTCATTTCCAATGAAATATGGCAGTTTAATGGCTTGGACCTATTTATCATAATCTCACATATCTGACGTTTAAGTCCACCTCTGGCATAAGGGAGGTCCCAAGCATATTAGGGCGTCCGCTTGATTTGCATGCTTTTTGTTTACTATTGTTTGTCGCTAGCAACTCTGTACATATTATTTAAAGCAATAATTACCCTTTTAAACTCTGTACATATGATGTCATGGACTTATAACTTCGGGCACGTGCATTTGCATTTTTTTTGTACTTTTTGTTGTCACATTGCAATCAGGACCTATACTGAATAAATTGTTCTTGAACATCACGACTTGGACCTTGCGAAGCATCAACCTTCACTCCGGTCGAACCAATCAGGGGAGTCTTTGACTATATTGTCACACCTCTGCATTTTTATTATTTTTGTCATTTTCCTACTCACCCATTTCTCATATTTTTGCAGGAAGGTCGTCCTCGCAAACAACCGAGGGCGGTCGGAAAAAGAAAAAAAAATCATCACAAGAATGAGCGGGAGTTATGTTGACTAATAGAAGTCAGTTTATACCAGATTCAACGAGACATCGCTCTCAGTTCTTCTATATTTTATATCTTTATACATATTTGCAAATTCAATTGATATGTCTAGTGTTGATTACATAATTCTTTATCATGCATTTTACAGTATAATCATCCCGAAATACGCGTGTCTGATTCTCACCACACGGTGTGATACGTAGGCAATCCATTTTGGGTTCGACACCACAAAAATAAAAAATAAAAAATAATAATAATAAAGAAGCATATTTTTTCCACTCATGCATCCCATTCATCATATTTTCGGGCATTTATTTTTTCGTTACATTCATTTTACTTTGCATTCGTCCACAGTGGACAATCATTAGTTTTGCATAACTTTATATTGCTATACTTTCATTGATAAATTCTTTTTTAAGCATACATTTTTATAACATATCTGAATGAACTACGCAAGACCTTTGATTCCTACGGATACGTGGCAAATTTCTATTCGGTTCGGTACTATTTATTCAAAAAATATAATAATAAAAAAAATTATTCAAAAATACAAAAAAAAAATGTTATTCAAAAATACAAAAATATTTTTTAAGTATTATTGTTTGACTTTGTTGATACCAACACAGTTAGAAGTGTGCATAGAAAAAAAAGTAATAATCAGTATGAGTTGACTCTGTGGTAAACCATAGATTCTTTTTGTACCTCTTATTCACACTTGTAAATGACCTTGTCTTGCATGTGTTTCAAGATAAGAATGAAACCAACCTCATTGTTTCATATGCATTGTGTGGTGAGTTTTAGAATAAGTTCAATTGCATTGCATTGTGATCTAGAACTTGGCCTGAATGTTTATTGATGTGAAATCCTGAGTAACACTCGGTGTAGGAAATGATCGTAGGCTTTCTTTGACCCGTTTGAGCTTTTTCAGCCTACCAAATAACATTATCCGTAGTACACCCCTTTTGAGCCTAAAACTTATTCTTTCGACAACCGCATATTACACTTATACCCTTTCTGAGTGCGTACGCACTATCCCTCTCTTGACCCGACCTCCTTGAGCGCTTTAAAAATGTGCAAGTGGCTGACAAAATTCTGCGTTGAAGTTTGCAAAGACAAAAATTGTTAAAATCCCGGGAAAAAAAAATAAAGGATGACTTCACAAAAAGAAGAAATCAAAAGCCCCGACATTAAGAAAAAAAATGAATAAAAATGAGAGAATAACTTTGGAAAGAGGGGGCTCCAAACGAAAGATTCAAAAAGAAGTCAGTACAGAAAAACTGAGACAAAAAGAAAGCAGGTCAGCATTAAAGCACACAAATATCAAACACGGACGTAGAACGCTCGAGGAAGGATTAGTCACTTTTTACCCAAATGATATTCATCCCTTCCCCCAAACCTACATTACAAGCCCGTGACAAGCCCTACATGATCTTATACCTGAGGGTTCTCACATTAGTGGATACTTACATGACGTCCAAGCCTATGATATCGCAATTGCATGCATTGAACATCTTTCTGAGTGTGAGTGTGTTTTTCTAAACATCCCAAAATTTAAAATACTGGAATATATGTGTGGATGAGACTTTCTTTCAGTGAGGGCATTTGAAATGTGAGATTACGTGTAGTTCGAAATCTTGGCTGCAAGCAAGTGTGTCGACACTCAGGTATGTCTGAGGTACTATCTGAAGCTGTGTGAATTACACCGGAGTCAATCTCGGTTAGACTGAAAGTAATAAACGAAAATCCTTATGCACAATATTAATTGTTGGTATCAACTAAAGTCAGAACGTAATGTTGTCTTCCACTTTTTCAGAAAAAACAACAAAATGCATATTACATAAAATTCCTATTTTTTTGTATCACGAACTACGTCTTGACCTGATTCCTTCAGCGGGATACGTAGGCGGCCACATTGGCTTCGGTCTCATTTTTGAAAATTGTACAATCATTTTTTACATCACGAACTACGTCTTGACCTGATTCCTCACGGATACGTAGCGCCACATCGTTCTGGCCTCATTTTTGAAAATTGTACAATCATTTTTTGCATCACGAACTACGTCTTGACCTGATTCCCTCAGCGGCATACGTAGGCGGCAACATTGACTTCGGTCTCATTTTTAAAAATTGTACAATCATTTTTTGCATCACGAACTGCGTCTTGACCTGATTCCCTTAGCGGGATACGTAGGCGTCTACATTGGCTCTGGGGCCATTTTTTTGAAACTTGTACAATCACTTTTTGCATCACGAACTACGTCTTGACCTGATTCCCTCAGCGGGATACGTAGGCGTCTACATTGGCTCTGGGGTCATTTTTTTGAAAATTGTACAATCACTTTTTGCATCACGAACTATGTCTTGAACTGATTCTCGTCAAAGATGAGATACGTAGGCGGCCACATTGGCTTCGGTCCCACATCATTTTAAAATCTTAAAAATCCTTATTTTTGCATCACGAACTACGCTCTGACCTGATTCCCTCGGCGGGATATGTAGGCAGCCACATCGGCTTCGGTCACACCATTAGAAATATTTCTTCCTTGTTTTGCACAGGACTCAATTTTGTCCATTGGAGAGTTTAACATCCTCATATGTTTTGCATCCATGACTACCTACACCTGACTAGGGAATATTTTGAGGGTTGCATTCTCATCTACTCAATTGTACATTGTCCATATTCTCGCATTAGCTTTTCATTCATGATAAAAAAAATTGCTTACCTGATCGTCTTGATAGCGTCAAGACTCAACCTTACCCAGTTGAAAGTTCAACATCTTCATTATCAGAAACTGGGGCATTTTAAGGATTCGCTGCAAGAAAATGGCAATAGACAGGAAAAAAACAGGCCAACTAGGTTTTCAGTCCAAACCAATCTGAGAATTCAAGCGTCAAGAGCCAAAGCTACAAAGTCGACGCTAATCAACCACTCATTTCCTAAAAACTCACTAGTTTCTTTGAGTGCAGGATCTTCATATCAGCAAAGGCGGGAGCACAACAATAAGCCCATGCGGGTTACAAACACACAACGTCTATGCAATGACGCTATCTCAATCCAGACGGGTCACAAAACAGGTACGCCCATAAACCGACGTCATTTCATCTAAGCCTATGCAACAGCTTCATCTATGTTTCGTCTATGTAATGACGAATATCTGCATCGCGTCTATGCAACAACGTCATTTCATTTAAGCCTATGCAACGACTTCATCTATGTTTCGTCTATGCAACGACGAGCATCTGCATCGCGTCTATGCAACGACGCCCTTTCATGTAAGCCTATGCAACGGCTTCATCTATGTTTCGTCTATGCAACGATGAACATCTGCATCGCGTCTATGCAACGACGTCCTTTCATCTAAGCCTATGCAACGACTTCATCTATGTTTCGTCTATGCAACGACGAACATCTGCATCGCGTCTATGCAACGACGTATTTCATAAAAGCCTATGCAACGACTTCATCCATGCTTCGTCTATGCAACGATGAACATATGCATCACGTCTATGCAACGACGAGTATCTGCATCGCGTCTATGCAACGACGCCATTTCATTAAGTCTATGCAACGACTTCATCTATGTTTCAAATGGAAGGAAGACGGATCCCTTTCTTTAAACAGCTGTCCAGGTCGACAAGGGAGCTACCCCTAATCCCTACTTTCAGCGTCTTTGTTCCTACGAACAGAATTGTTCCATTATTACCAACAGAATAGAACACCCTTGTTCGGAAATAATCGACTGAACAAGAGTGTGGACCCCTTAACTAGGTTTTTTACTAATACTAACTAAGCCTTTCCGATTGCCTCCGCCCCTATCTCTTAAAGCTACGGCATCGCTTTCCTTTTAAATTAAAGCACCTCTCTCTATGCAACGACGAGCATCTGCATCGCGTCTATGAAACGACGCCATTTCATCTAAGCCTATGCAACGACTTCATCTATATTTCGTCTATACAACGACGAACATCTGCATCGCGTCTATGCAACGACGCCATTTCATCTAAGCCTATGCAACGGCTTCATCTATGTTTCGTCTATGCAACGACGAACATCTGCACTGCGTCTATGCAACAACGTCATTTCATTTAAGCCTGTGCAACGACTTCATCTATGTTTCGTCTATGCAACGACGAACATCTGCATTGCGTCCGAAAATGATGCCATCTTTGTCCAGAAACGACGAACATCTGCACTGCGTCTAGAAACGACGTCATCTTCATTTCTTTTGCATTTTGACCTCGGGAACAAACACCCTAGAGACATTTCAGGAAACAAACACCCCGTCTTTTTCAGCATCCCATCGCAATTGTAACCCAGTGTCATCAAGATTTGACACTGGGACATATTTTTGAATCGGTATTCGTCCCAGAGTTTTATTGGATTTTAGCTTTATTATTCTGTATTGCATTCCATTGTAATTGTAAATTATGAAAAATGCTTAAATTATATAGAATAAAAAAGACAATAAATAATTAACCTAGGTTTGAATGAATAACCGCAAGTTAGCGGATCTTAAAAGATGCCTAACCCCTTCCCTTTAGGATAATAAAGAACCCTGATCCAAAATCTCATTAATTTCGCAGACCATTAAATGGAGATTAATTGCAGTATTTTTATTACAATAAATCAAGTGTCCTAATTCACTTAACTAATTAGGTGACGACTCCTCAAAATCAGCATTATTGCTCCATCCAGGGAACCGCGCCAAAGAACAACATTGCGGATACCGTTCAGACCCCGAGGTCAAAAACGGGCGCGACAGTACATATTAATGACTTTATCACAGAAAGTGTGCGGAGAGTAAAGACAAATCAGGTAGTCCAGAGTAAATCTAACGCCGACCACTCGAGATAGTGTCGGAGGCACGCGACACCCCTCCAAACCTGAGGGTCCACCTAAACTATACAGACTTTGTATCGGCGATAAAATTCTAGAATGACATCATTAATTTTTTCCAGAATTTCATGGAAAAAGGGTAAGTATAAACATAAGAATATCCTTGTTTGTAAGAAGTGATTATTTTCTTGGTAGAAATCAGGACTTCAATCGATTCCAATCCGCAATCGACCTTCAGAGTTGGTAAAATATTTGCGGTAATTCGAGTTTTGTAATCACCGACAGGGGAATATCTACCGCTGGGTAAAATCTTTGAAACTATTTTTTCTCGAAGGTCATGAGTAAAACACTATGACGTTGATAGGAAGAGGCCGAAGGGTTTTGGCTAGAAGGAGCCCCACCTTAGGGCAAAATTTGTATAAGACAGTTGTACGAATTATAGTATGACACATGAAGTACGATATTGACTCAGGACCACGTCAGCCTAAGGCACTATCGACTAGGTACACGTGGTACCAGGAGTGACACAGACATGGCTGGTACCGGTAATACGGAAGGCTGAGAGCCGTTTGAATTGTAATGGGCGGTCGTTACCAAACCGGTCATACGTCTTCCAATGAAGCTTTAATGACATTTATTGAGATATTGATTATCCAATTATTACAACATTCATTCTCCTACATTGACGAATGTATATTTCATGGGTTGTGTACCCGTGTAGCTCATATATAAATATGACACATTGTCCCATTGTAAATCATCATATTCTAGTTATTACAAGATACTTGCTTATATTCTTTGAATTTATGTGCTTGCATACAAATTAGCGTAGCTTTGCCCAGAAGCTGTCACAAGGTTTACACTAATCATTATTTTACTTTGTCTTATTATTACTCATTTTCAGTATAATTCATCTAGAATTCCTATCTAACATGACACTTGAAATTAACGTGTCCTTGACCACGTATACAAATTCAATTGTATCATTTTACGGGTAAATAATAAGTGTCACCTTAATCAAAAAAATTATCCCATAATAAGTGTCTCCTTAGAAAATCAAGACATAAATTGACTAGTTTTTTCCAACTACCCTTAGACAAAAACAGACAAGTTTAAGTTTCATCTAAACGATGATTGAAAAAGCCACATTGTAACTTGATATTGTTGGATTCTCAATATCAAAAGGTTTACTACTCCTTCTGGATAAAAAAAAGTGGTCATTTAGCCTTTATTTTTTGATTTAAAAAGAGTGTCTACTTACTAAATCAAAAAAGAATTAACCTTACTTTTCCAGATTTTCCCTTATTAAGTGTTAGATGAGCAAATTTCAATACCTATTTAATTAAGGGCATTTTAGTTAAATTATCTATTTTTATCTAGGAGTTATTATTTTCTTAAGGAGAAGGGAGTACTTGTGCATGCTCTAATCAAAAGGAAAAAGTAATTTACTTTAATTATATAGGGTAATCTGATAAACTTCACATTGCATTATTGGTTTCTTAATATGGGTGTTTTTTACTAAGATGACACTTATTATGGGGCAGAGGGAGTATAATCAACGAAGGCATGAAAGCAAAACGTAGAGTTTCGTCAATCGTCATGTTTCATGGCCTACTTTAATTGTGGAGATTACCAAAGTAGTTGTAATAGCTAAGGCCTACCACCAACTTGAAGTTGTAATAGCTAAGGTCATATATAGCTCTTAGTTATTGGGATTAAAGATTTGGCTATTCATTTCGTCAAAGAAAACTATGTCTAATTGCATATGGGTAATCTAGTTGTACGCAAGCAACAACCACACGTCAATTCCCCCCCTCCCCTTCTTTTTTCTGAATGAAAGTGATGTGATACGTAAATAGCACAATCAGCTTTAGGGAGGAATCAAGGAGTCTTGACGGGTAAGCTCCTGCTTAGATTTTTCCAGTTCCTGATTAAATTTAACTAGTACTATAAGTTGACGGTGTAATAATATTTTTATACTGTAAATGTAATTTATCTATTGTATTTTTAATAAACAATTATTTATTATATAGGACAAAATACGTGTTATACAGTTGGACGGATTGTGTCGTGACACATGATAAGTATCGATGAATCGGATTCAAGTCAACTTACATTCCTACCGATCACGTAGTAGTACCGGGGTATCAAAAGATCCCCATGTACTGGAAGACAGAAAGATTGGAGGGCCGATTTGAATTCCAACGGGCGGCCGTTACTTGTCATATTCTACAACTTTCAAGGATGCATAAATGGTATTTATGAAGATACTAATTGTCTAATTATTACAACATTCATTTATTTGATTAATAGGGGCATAAATCGTGAAATGTGTGCCCGTGAGCCAAAGTATAAATACGGCCAATTATCTCATTGTAAAGACATCATATTCAAGTTATTACAATATTGCTTTTCGATTCATATTCTTTGACTTAATACTTGAGCTTTCATACTAACAAAGCACTCGATCGGGAAGCCTTATCAAGAAGCTTCTACTAGGTTCAGGCTAATTACTTCTTAATCTCATCTTATTTTTCTTTATTTGTTATATTTATCAACTAACCTATTTGTCAAATCAGTCACTTGAAATCTACGTGTCCTTAACTACGTGTATAAATTTAACTGTATCGATTTACGAGTAAACACTCATACTTACTTTAAATAAATTAATGGCGTAAAAAAGTTATACTCCCTTCTATTTAGGAGTTAAAGTCCAGTTCTTTTTATTTGTTCTTCAATGCTTTTTTGTTTTGGTAAACTAAAACGGTCCAATTGATATAAATGTGTATGCTATTAAACGAAGCACATAACTATTTTTATGTTTATATTTTGGTGTATAATGGGTCAAATATTTGTATCTTAATGATAATTGATAATAAATCAACGAAGGGCATGAAAGCAGAGAGGGAACGGTGACATCCTTCATAGCGTAATTAATTAGTGGGTGGTACCAAGTAGTAATAATTATTTAATGGTCAATGCGGAGCCCGTAAACAAATTTTAGTGGTGCATAGATATTTTTGTGCAGCAAAAAAAAAATTATGATCGAAGAAAATTAAAACGCACCGTTTCACCCACCGTTTCATCCAAAATGACGTCGTTTTGATCGAAAATTTCCAAAAAACTGGTGATGCAGTTGCACCATATTGCTTCAGGTGGCTCCGTCACTGTGCCCAACCTCCACCTGTGATATCAAGGTTTATGATTTGGGATTAAAGATTTGGCCATTCATGTGTCATCAAGCAAACACTTAATTCAAAATAAGTATTTTTACCAAAAAAAAAGTATCGCTAATATTTGGGTTAAGCACATTTTAAGTCCCTTAATTACTGATGAATTTTGATTGTAGTCCTTATAATATTTGATTAATTTACTTTGCCAGAGTTGTATGTTTGAGTTTGAGGTGTGAATAAGTTGTTGGTTCTTACGATACGAAAAACAATATTTGATTAAGTATGTTTAATCTTTAATCAATTGATACGTGCATTTTGATCCTTTTGCTTGTAAACACTCACAAATTTATCATGATTCTTTATTGTTCACTATTAAAAATTTACTATTTTTTCACTCAACAATGTTTAGTGTTTATTCCCACAAATATTCAATGAGAAAAGAAAATAGTAGTGTATTCACACGAAAAAAATTTAGAAAATTTCTCATCGTTTCAATGGAAACATGTTTTCACCATGTATTTTTCCAATGAGCTGGTTCGGTGCGAATGAGGTGGAAAAATCATATTTTATAACACAAATTTCTCACTGATCGGCAGTGGAAAAAACCTTTATTTCTAGCAGTGTCTACCACGTAATTACACATGTATTATGTTAAACTTGTACGATTGCTCCATATTTGATAGTAATATAATTCTAAAATATAATATTTTTCATACATAAAGGGACCAAAAAATACACATTTCAATTAATTGAAGGTCAAACTTGCTTTGATTTGTCAAATACCACAAGGACTATAATTCAAATTTAGCTTAACAAAGGAACTAAAAGTGTGATTAACCCACATATTTTGACATACTCATTAAAAAATTATTTAAGAGTTACTTCATTAAATGTCGTTAGATGTCACACTCCAATCTAGGTGAGGCGTGATCAGAATTCGGTGCCCTACTTGGCCCCGAGCAAACCATCTGTAACTCGCGCATGTTGAGGACAACATTAATTTAGGCTGACAATGTCATACTCTGCACAATATGTAATAACATCTATCTCTTCTGAAACTAAGTCAACCCAAAAGATATATATGTATACACAAGTCGGCAAGACCATCATACCGTTATACACAACAAAACGAATAGGTCTACAAGCCTCTAGAGAAATATAATTGTGCTATAGTCAGGACAAAGCATTGACCTACCCATAATATTTATATATATACATGAAGACTCTCAAAATATGGACATGGTAACTCCGACTGAGATGAAGCTTACCGTTCGGATGAACTCTAACGTACTACTCGAGAGGCCACTCTACCTGTCTCTCAGAACCTGCAGGCATAATGCAACGTCCACAAACAAAAAAATGTCAGTACGAAATAACGTACTGAGTATGTAAGGCGGATAAATAACTGAAACTGTAACATAAGTCTACTGAATAAGATAAGGTCAGAGGTAACCTGAAATGTACTCGTCTGTCTCTACTCAACTTATATACATAATATACTCTCGCGTCTACCCGATCACATATAGGGCTCGGTGTGTATTTACCTATTTGTGTGAGGCTTGGTGTGTATCTACCCGAACGTATAGACTCAGTGTAATCTACCCGACCATTTAGGCTCGGTGTCGCTCTCAATAACAACCCAACAACTATCAACAATAGACATATAAAACTATCAACAACTCTACTGCGCAATAATATTCTCTAATTACTGAAAGTACTCCCAACAAAGGACATATAGGACAAGAGAGCAATAGAACTCTAAAGAAATAAAATCGAAACTCTTTTTGGGACATAAACGCCTTTCATGATTACTTTCGATAAGGGCCAATGCGAAATATGAAAGGATAAACCTTAACATACCTTTGTAACCTTCTTCCCAACAACAACTAAGCTTATTTGGCTGCTCCTTAGTCTACAACAATGAAACAATACTAACGTCACATTACAAGTGATATAACGATCGTATTTCAAATGATAAACTTTATTCCATAACAAAACGAGCAACATCTCCCCTATTTCTTCAACTTTTCACAAGTTCAAGATAGTCATAATAATAGCCCAAACAAATAATAATTTCTTAATAGGTTCTTCAAATAACCCAATAATTCAACGAGCGGCAAGCTCAATTTACGATTAACAAAAGTATATTTTAAATCCCTTTTATTTCGTTATAAACATGTCAATAACAACAATAACAATATTCTCAGGTTATTCCACCAAGTTGCAGCCCACAAAATAACTCAAAACAACCACCACATAGTCCACACGACAATAACAACATCAACTACGCTTTTCGTTATGAATTGTGTACTTTCTCCTCTAACAATTTAACTATGACCCGGACGCACTTATATACATATAGGAGAGGAGGATTCTTACATTGTATGCCAAGAACTACTCTTTTTCACCTTACTTTATTTCGAAAAAAGATCGAATCCAACAATACGACAAAACGAAACAACGAAATCAAAGCGGTGCACAAAACTCGTGTATTACTTCGGAAAGGCTATGAGCTAGTGCTATATCACATGAGCATGATAATGAGTATGTGAAGTGTGTTGAAAACAATTTATTTATTTAAATAAAATGAGATAAAAAATTAATTATATGTGTAATTGATTAAATGAAGGATGGTAGTGAAAGACAAAAAAATAATTAAGAGTATTAAATAAGTGATATGTGGACATAAGCCATATGGATTATTGACAAGTGTCAACAATAATATGCATACATGAATATTATTTTCAACCATCGTCGTCCAACTTTTAAGTCTAAAATCATTTTAGGACTTCATCTTTTTATATAACGAGCTCTTTATTTGCATACTTGAATATGATCAAAATTCTCCGTGGCTCAAGTCTACTTACATACGTCGAATGGTTCCAATCATAGCCTGAAAGTACCGGGTATTACATTGACGAAACTTATTCTCTCTTCGGGCTTACATCGACTAATTTACGTCGTAACTCAACGTATAAAAATATGGGATGTAACATTAGATCTTCGAAAATTACTCGTATATCTCTCCTCAAACTTTTTAAATTATATTAGAGTAAATCTAGATTTAGAAAATATTAATTAATGTCTTTTTGAAATTCTTAGATGACATTTATTTTACATCAAATAAATATTGTTAAAAGGACACTTATTTTGGACCAGGAAGTATATATACTTGTACATTGGCTTATTAGTGAAAAGAATCATATTATTGTTTGGTTTAAATCATGCATTTGATTATGGAGGTTTAGAATTTAAAGAGTATAAATCATCAAAAGTGCAAGCATGAATATTGTTAAGACTTCATTTCCAAATCATATCCTCTTTCTCATTTTAATTGACACCATTGCAATTTAAAGAGTAAAATAATTTGTTGTTTGATCACCATAAATTTTTAAAACATTCTTTTGAAAAAAGAATCCTAAAAATTTGTGATTTATGTGATTATGATAATATTGGTTAACTCTCTAAACATACTAATTTTATTTGGAGAACATATCCGAAACGGTGTCCATATTACGTCTTCATGATTTGTCTAATCTATCTTTGAACATTAACGTTTTAGTATTGAAGTATATTTATGTCCTAGAGACAATCTCTAATAGGACAAATGTACTTTATACACATATTTATTTATAATGAAGATTAATATTATGACATTTGCAATTATTAAATTATTAGTTGATTGTTTATAATATTCTATAATATGCATCTCTAGATATTACGTGGTTATTGATAATGTGAGATATTAATATTATAACGTAATTCATAAAATAGCCTCGACTAATGATCATCAAGATTGAGATATCGATGATATGTGATAAGTCGAAATGTGGTCTGTATCACATCCTCAGCGGATGTAGTATGTCTCACCCGCTACGAGTAATGATTACTCGTGATTGACACATGGATACTTTAGAAGTATTGATATACCCTACTGATATATTGTTTGTTATACAATGTTTAAAGTATGATCAGCGTGTGGGAGATAGAAGTCCTTATACTTGAGGTCGATACACACCTTATATGCAGAGTAATATACTTTGATCATGTCCTAAGCTCAAATGACTTATAGGTTGAGATACGACTTGTATTGAGTATATTACGAAGTGAATTAAAGGTGGTAGGTGAGCAGAGATTAGGATTCATTCCTCAAATGTATATTCGAGAGAACACTCAGATTCTCATATGATATTAGGTTTACTAAGTCATTGGCCAACACGGTAGACATATCTAGGATATGTTCTTGTTGTCAACTAATATAGATGAGATATAATGATCAAGCCATTTGGATAGACACTTGGCATATCCTAAGCTTGATCGAGTGTGTCGTGAATGAAAGGATTTTTTCTTCCCACATAGAGGTTCAATTTATCAGATTCGTGTAACTATACTTCACATATTGAGTTCGTCTTTTAGCGCCGTCTAGGAGTTCCATGTAGACCCTAATATGATTAGTGTCGATATATGAAGGCATGTAGGGTAACACTAAGTCAATTGTTCCGTCGATCTAAGGATGTAATAAGAGAATATAAATGTTCGATTTATGATCGAGACATTTGAATGATTAATGATTATTTAATTAAGTCGAGATTGGATTTTGGATTTAATTAAAATAGAAACGAGGCAAAATTGGACTAGGGCCACGGTGCATGGGACCCAGGGAGTTGGATTTCGGATGCAATGGTTGCACCTCCTCCCATTAAGGAAAGACATGAAGATGATATTCCTGAAAGCTCTCGAGTTGGTGGATTAACCAACACACAAGAACCCTCCCATAGTCAGAACATATCAAGCACTGAATAACAAAATAATCAACTCCGTAGGTCTACTAGGATTCATCATCCTCCTGTAAGACTAAATCTACTTGTGGAAACACACAGTGAGATATATATTTCTGATAACGATGAGCCTACAACCTATAACGAAGCAATGTTGTACATTGATTCGAAGAGATGACAAGAAGCCATGAAATCTGAAATAGAATATATGTATGTCAATCAAGTGTGGAACTTGGTTGATTTGCCAAGTGGGGTGAAACCCATAAGATGTAAATGAGTCTTCAAGAAGAAGATTGATGCATTTGGCAAGGTACAAACTTATAAAGCAAGGCTGGTGGCTAAAGGTTATAATCAATGGTCTGGGGTCGATTATGATGAAACCTTTTCACCTGTAGCTAAGATTAAGTCCATCCGGATTCTGCTTGCGATAGCTGCATATTATGACTATGACATTTGGCAGATGGACGTCAAAACCGCTTTCCTCAATGGTAATCTAATTGAGGAAGTGTATATGAAACAACCCTAGGGTTTTTCATCTGAGTCCAAACCAAATGTTGTATGCAAGCTACAAAAGTACATTTATGGGCTTAAGCAAACCTCAAGGAGTTGAAACATTTTCTTTGACAAGGCTATCAAGTCATTTGATTTCATCAGAAGCAAAGAGGATCTGTTACACCCCGTAGTTCCAGAATACGTATGTAAGGACGTACGTACGAATGTATAGCCCTAATTAGGTTAAGGATGAAAATTTGGAATTTCCAACGGAAAATATTCCGAACTTCGTGAAGGAAAAACGTTTATTATTGAGAATTGGATTCTCAACTTCGGTATTTAAGACTTTAAGAATTTATAAGAATTATGGATTTTATTTTCCGGAATTGGTCACGTGGGGCCCACGGGAGGAATTTACGATTTTGCGGGGCCCACATTATTTTCGGGATTTTTTTTGGCATTACGGATATTTTCGGAAGATGAAATATTTTGGACGAGTATGAGGGCGACACATGGCACCCCCATGTGGCCATGTGGCCGATTTAGGCATGCCATGTGTCCCTTGGCCGATTTGGTGGAGACATGTGGCTAGCCACATGTCTCAAGTTTGTGGGGGACATATGGTTGGTAGAACCCACACACACATGTCCCTAATCTACACCATACACATGCTTGAATCTGGGCCATTGAATGTCCTATAAATACCCCCTTAAGTTGCAAGACTTCTTCATCACTTACTTAAATATTTCTAAGTCACAAAATACTCCCCCCTTTGTAGAAGTTCTCGTCCAAACCCCCCCCCCCCCCCCTCTTGTGAAAGATTTCTTCAAGTGTTGTTATTATCCCAAATACCTTAGCCTAGTATCCATAGTAGTATTCCAAAGTTATCTCAATACTAAGAGCCCGGAAATACTACTTTATCCCTTTAGTCGCAAAACGAAACCCTAGGAAAATCTTCATAGTTGGATGAAGTGTTAGAAGAAGTTGTTTAGAAACTTCTAAGGGTTTCTTGGAGCGGATTGGAGCGTACGGAATATGAGCTAAACGTTGCTCAGGATCGACTTATAAATCTTGGATAATTTTTGGCTTATCGAGGTAATAATCTTTGTCCTTCTATTGTAATTGGAGATTACATATTGTAGTAGTTTATAATTGAGTAAGATAGGGAAGGATGATTAAAAAGAATTGGACTGTATTTACAGTAGACTTGTGTAGTATTACGGGGAGGGAGGTGCTGCCCAATTTTCCGTAGAATAAGGAACCTTATGCTTAGAATATTCTACGAAGTAGTCTAGACGTTGATAGACGTATTTGACTATTATAGGTTGATACTCTGCGCGCGACATATTCGACTTGGCAGGTGGATTTAGCCGACGAGGTATGTGATTCTTCCTATCCTCTTGAGCATGATATTTGTGAAATATATAGTACGGTGAGCGACGTGTGTTAACTGAATGTGGTTTCACTTTGATGTCTTTTGACTTGAGTTCTAAATGTTAATAATCTTGAAATATTTCAAAAAGAGTTATGAATCATTATTCGGAAGGAAATTAATACTTGGTTTTAAAAGAATAAGTTCTTTTGGTTTTTCAAACAAATGTGAATGTTTTGATTTATTATAAAGCTTAAGTGTTATACTAGCTTTATGGGAAGTTAGTTATAACGACTTAAGAAAGATAAAAAGAACGATTTACTTACTTGATTATGAAAGCCTTGTAATGATTTCTGAAGGTGTGGTAAGTTGGTTTGATAAGTAAACATGTTATGATGCTACGGGTGTTAGTGTCTTATGACTTTTGTGGTAAGGGGGTTTCTTGTTGTGCTTATGTGGATTACGATAAGCCGGTTGTGCTTATGTTATATCACTTACCCCCCTGACTTGTTACGAGCCGCGGGTTAGCTACCCGACGCGGCGAATACCTCATCTTGGTTCACGAGACCTATGCGAACTCTGTAGTCCAGGAATCACTCCGGATGTGTTACGCCGATGCGAGGAATACCTCATGCGGTCCAAGTGGCCATGCGGATTACGGGAGTCCAGGGAAATACCGCGGGTTAGCTACCCCCGATGCGAGGAGTACCTCATGCGGGTCCAGGTGACCTATGCGGACTGCGGGAGTTCCAGGATTAGGCTCGCACAATGATACTGAGGGCGAATGGCCCTGCTTCGATCATTAGCATCCTAGAAAAGACCAGTTGCGTTACATCTATTTGCGCTTGTTTATGCTGTGGCACTATGTGCGGTTAAATTGGGTTGTTTCGTACATATTTGTGAATTGGTTTTAAAATGTTATGATTTCATTACAATACTTTACAGTTTCACATACTTGGTACCTGTTGTACTGACCTCCTTCGGGGGGCTGCGTTCATGCCGCAGGTAGAGGTACTCCGGTTGTTGATCCTCGCTCATAGGATCACCGTTCTGCTTTTGGAAAGCTCCGTTTCTCCGGAGGCTTATCTTTTGCATGATTCTCGTCATTGTAGGTTTATGTACATTCAGGGGTATGGCGGGGCCCTGTCCCGTCATAGTTGTTATAAACTCTTAGAGGTCTGTAGTCCTATTGTAAATGGGGTTTGTAAAGGATGTAACTGTCAGGCTTTGATATATATATACATGCTGAAAGACAATCTCTTTTTTGGGTTAGACTATTTCTTATTTTACATTGTTCTATGTTGTAAGTTTATTTCCGCTGGTTACTCTGATGTATATCTACTAGGGTGCCCGGGTAAGGCACCAGTCACGGGCCCGGGGTCGGGTCGTGACAAAAGTGGTATCAGAGCTGTTAATCCTCGGAAAGTGTCTACAGACCGTATCTAGTAGAGTCTTGATTATCGACGTGTTGTGTACCACATCTATAATCAGGAGGCTACAGGATATTTAGGATTGGTTTCCATTCTTCTCACTCTGAGATCGTGCAATAGAGTTGTGTTATAGGTTGAACTCCCTCTGACATATTCTCATGTACCAGTTATGCCTCCACGCAAGGCAACCCGGGCCCAGAAGGGCAAGGCAGCTGAGGGAGCTGCTAGTAGGACGCAGAGGGTTACGAGGGCACAGGCCCAGTCTTTACCTGAGGTGATGCTACAGACGGCGAGTTCCACGACGCCGCCGGCCCCAACAGAGTTTAGAGCCACAGCAGTGGATACTGAGACCACGGTACCTGAGCCTCCAGCCCCACAGCCAGGAGCAGAGGATATGGGTTACGCGAGACGGCCCGATTATTAGCCGTGATCGTGGCAAGGCACGAGGATGACGGAGACAATGGTTCCGGTGTACTGTAGTTCACCCTGATCGATAGCTTGAGACTTTGGGACTTTTTGAGTTGCAGCCTACCAAAGTTCTATGGGTCGAGGACTGAGGATGATCCTCAGGAGTTTATCCGACAGCCTGCACGGATCGCGAGTGATCAAGGCCTCGGAGACAGTCGGTAGTATTGGGTTCACATCGGTGCGTGATCCGCAATGATCGTTTGATTCACGGAACCGCCCCGAGGGAGCATGCGCTTCCAGCTGTATGGGACGAGTTCTCAGAGGCGTTTCTTATCCACTTCTTGCATCTGCAGATGGGGAGAGCTCAGGCCGATAGATTTCTGATATTGAGACAGAGCGGGCGGACGGTTCAGGAGTACAACGTAGAGTTTGACTTGTTGGCTTGGTATGTCCCCGCGTTAGTGGCAGACATGGAGGATAGAGTGCACCGCTACATCACAGGGCTCGATGATTACTTAGCAGAGGCTTGCTCGGGTGTAGCTCTTCAGCCGGGCATGGACATTGCCCGCATGCAGGCCTATACACTTGGGTGTGAGGAACGTAGAGGCCAACGGATTGACAGATATCAGCAGAAGAAGGCCAGGACGGCAGGGTCCTTTGGTAGCTCTCGGGGCGGACAGCCTCAGCAGCAGATTAGATTTGCACCTCAGCCAGCTCAGATCACTCTTTCACCGTCTGCGGACATCCAGTATTCGGCGTGTCGTGGCCCAGGCTTCGGGCTTCCAAGGAAGCAGGGATACTAACCGATCGAGACCACCCTCCTCTCGGTGTGGCCGATGTGGTAGATCCCCTTACGGGAGTTGTGGTAATACTTCGGGAGCTTGTTACACTTGCGGCCAGCAGGGTCATTTTTCGAGGAACTGTCCGACCAGAGGCAACACAGATGGTAGGGTTCAGCCTACAGGGTCTTTTGTCGGGTCTTCATCTCCTACAATTACTCGCCCCGGAGGGCAGGGTGCTCATGGGCAGCAGGTCGCGGCAGAGGTCGTGGCAAGAGTCCTAGTTCCAGCGGTCCTCAGAACCGCATTTATGCCATGTCCAGCCGCCAGGACCAGGAGGCGTCACCGGATGTCGTCACAGATACATTATTGGTTTCATGTTGTGACGTATATGCCTTGATAGATCAGGGTTCTACCTTGTCCTATATATATCCTCATATTGCCGGTAGAATAGGGATAAAGCCTGAGTCCATAGACCCTTTTGAGGTAGCTACGCCAGTAGGTGATTCGGTGGTAGCTGAACGGGTATATAAGGCTTGCCCAGTGACTATATGCAGTCGTCAGACCCTAGCCGACTTGATAGAGTTGTATATGACAGACTTTGATGTTATCATGGGTATAGATTGGTTGGCTTCTTGCTACGCCAATGTGGATTGTAGAGGGAGATTGGTACGGTTCAGTTTCTGGGAGCCGGTTGCTCAGTGGGAGGAACACCGTCGCCGGCGGTAGGTTTATTTCTTACCTTAAGGCTAGGAAGATGGTGCAGAAGGGGTATATCTACCATCTTATTCGGGTATTTGATACTGAGGCTGTGTTGCCATCTATTCAGTCAGTTCCGGTGGTTAGGGAATTTCCAGACGTATTCCCAGACGATCTCCCGGGTATCCCTCCTGAGAGGGAGATTGAGTTTTGTATTGATGTATTGCCAGACACTCGGCCTATGTCTATTCCGCCGTATAGGATGGCACCTGCCGAGTTGAGAGAGTTGAAGGACCAGCTGAAAGATTTGCTGGAGAAGGGCTTTATCAGGCCTAGTGTTTCTCTTTGGGGAGCGCCGGTTTTATTTGTGAAGAAGAAGGATGGGACGCTGCACATGTGTGTTGATTACAGACAGCTGAACAAGGTAACCATCAAAAATAGATACCCCCTCCCCAGGATTGATGATTTGTTTGACCGGTTGCAGGGTGCGAAGTGTTTTTCCAAGATAGACGTGCGATCTGGTTATCATCAGGTGCGAGTTAGGGAGACGGATGTCCCTAGGAATGCATTCCGGACCCAGTATAGGCACTATGAGTTCAGGGTTATGTCTTTCGGTTTGACGAATGCTCCGACAGTATTTATGGATTTGATGAACCGGGTGTTCAAGCCATTTTTGGATACGTTTGTTATAGTATTCATTGATGACATCTTGGTTTATTCTCGCTCGGAGCAGGAGCATGCGAAGCATTTGAGGACGGTGCTGAGAGTCATCCAGGACCGGCGGTTGTATGCCAAGTTCTCGAAGTGTGAGTTTTGGTTGGCTTCGGTGGCATTCTTAGGGCACATTGTCGGGGCCGATGGTATTCGGGTGGATACGACAAAGATCGAGGCAGTCAAGACTTGGCCTAGACCTACTACACCGACGGAGGTGTACAACTTTTTGGGTCTTGCGGGTTATTATCGGAGGTTTGTGGAGAAGTTTGCTTCTATTTCAGCACCTTTGACTAAGCTGACTCAGAAAGCAGCTAAGTTTCAGTGGACGGATGCTTGTGAGGAGGGCTTCCAGTTACTGAAGGAGAAATTGACGACCGCCCCAGTTCTTACTCTTCCAGAGGGTCTAGACGGCTATGTGGTTTATTGTGATGCGTCGGGTATCGGTCTTGGATGTGTGTTGATGCAGCAGAGCAAGGTTATAACTTACGCATCTCGACAGCTCAAGAAACATGAGAAGAACTACCCCACACATGACTTAGAGTTGGCAGCAGTGATTCATGCCTTGAAGATCTGGAGACATTATTTATATGGAGTTCATGTGGATATTTACACAGACCACAAGAGCCTCCAGTATATCTTCAGCCAGAGGGAGCTGAACTTGCGGCAGAGACGGTGGTTAGAGCTACTTAAGGATTATGATGTCGATATCCTATACCACCCAGGGAAGGCCAATGTAGTTGCAGATGCCCTTAGTCGTAGATCGATGGGTAGTCTGTCAGATGTGCAACCAGAGAGAAGGGGCATGGTCCGCGAGTTACATCAGCTAGTGAGCCTTGGAGTTCGTTTGATTGGTTCTGATAGTAGTGGGGTTCGGGTTCGAGAGGTTGCCGAGTCTTCCATCATCGAGGAGGTGAGTAGGCGACATTATGAGGATCCGATTATGACACGGTATCGAGATACGGCTCTTCGAGAGGGGAAGGGTCCATTTGAGGTAGCACCTGATGGGGTGCTAAGATTTGAGGGCAGGTTGTGTGTTCCCGATGTAGCAGTACTTCTTCAGCAGGTTCTAGGGGAGGCACACAACGCTCGTTACTCTATTCATCCGGGGTCGACAAAGATGTACCACGACCTCAAATGTGTGTATTGGTGGGATGGCCTGAAAAGGGACGTTGCAGAGTTTGTTTCTCAATGTCCAAATTGTCAGCAGGTCAAGGTTGAGCACCAGAAGCCCGGTGGGCTATTGCAGGCTATTGATATTCCAACATGGAAGTGGCAGGTGATCAATATGGACTTTATTACAGGGTTACCTCGCACTCAGAGGAAGCATGATTCCATCTGGGTTATCGTCGACAGGCTGACGAAATCATCCCACTTTCTTCCAGTCAGGACGACTTGTTCGACCGAGGATTATGCTAGAATTTACATCCGAGAGATCGTGAGACTGCATGGGGTCCCTATATCTATTATATCGGACAGAGGAGCCCAGTTTACGGCTAATTTCTGGAGGTCTTTCCAGAAGGGATTAGGGGCAGTGAGCCTCGATCGCATTTCATCCTCGGGATCGACGACAGCGAGCGTCTTATCCGCATACTTGAGGATATGCTGCGGGCCTGTGTTATTGATTTCAGGGGTAGCTGGGAGGATCATTTACCGCTAGTGGAGTTTGCGTATAACAACAACTACCATTCTAGTATCCAGATGGCGCCTTATGAGGCCTTATATGGGAGGAAGTGCAGGTCACCGATAGGCTGGTTTGATGTGGGCGAAGTTCAGTTAGTCGGGCCGGACTTGATTCAACAGGCGGTGGATAAGGTGAAGCTTATCCAGGAGAGGTTATTGTCAGCTCAGTCGGCCAGTCGTGTCGCAGATCATCAGCGTCGACACTTGGAGTTTGAGATTGATGATTGGGTTTTCCTGAAGGTGTCACCCATGAAGGGTGTGATGAGGTTTGGGAAGAAGGGGAAGCTTAGCCCAAGGTACATTGGGCCTTATCAGATTGTCCGTAGGGTAGGCAAGGTTGCCTATGAGTTGGATCTGCCGTCCGATCTGGAGGCAGTACATCCGATTTTTCATGTATCTATGTTGCAAAGATGTATCGGAGATCCATCTAGAGTACACCCGATTTGTGATGTCCGGGTGACAGAGGGGTTATCGTATGAGGAGAGCCCCATAGCGATACTCGATCGTCGACAGCGATCGCGACAAAGGATGTGGCTTTCCTGGCGTCTTATGGCGGAACGAGAACAGAGAGGAAATGACATGGGAAGCAGAGGAGGACATGATGAAGAAGTATCCTCACTTATTCCCTACACATCCAGGTAACTCACTTTCCTACTTGTTGATTTTAATTGACATATATGCTTAAGTGTTGGTATGACTATGTATGGCATTCTTATTATGTGGGATATAGTAAGAGGGACTATGTCGATATCTTTTTTTTGATTTAACGTAGAAGGAACATTCGGGACGAATGTTTCTAAGGGGGAGAGAATGTTACACCCCGTAGTTCCAGAATACGTATGTAAGGACGTACGTACGAATGTATAGCCCTAATTAGGTTAAGGATGAAAATTTGGAATTTCCAACGGAAAATATTCCGAACTTCGTGAAGGAAAAACGTTTATTATTGAGAATTGGATTCTCAACTTCGGTATTTAAGACTTTAAGAATTTATAAGAATTATGGATTTTATTTTCCGGAATTGGTCACGTGGGGCCCACGGGAGGAATTTACGATTTTGCGGGGCCCACATTATTTTCGGGATTTTTTTTGGCATTACGGATATTTTCGGAAGATGAAATATTTTGGACGAGTATGAGGGCGACACATGGCACCCCCATGTGGCCATGTGGCCGATTTAGGCATGCCATGTGTCCCTTGGCCGATTTGGTGGAGACATGTGGCTAGCCACATGTCTCAAGTTTGTGGGGGACATATGGTTGGTAGAACCCACACACACATGTCCCTAATCTACACCATACACATGCTTGAATCTGGGCCATTGAATGTCCTATAAATACCCCCTTAAGTTGCAAGACTTCTTCATCACTTACTTAAATATTTCTAAGTCACAAAATACTCCCCCCTTTGTTGAAGTTCTCGTCCAAACCCCCCCCCCCCCCCCCTCTTGTGAAAGATTTCTTCAAGTGTTGTTATTATCCCAAATACCTTAGCCTAGTATCCATAGTAGTATTCCAAAGTTATCTCAATACTAAGAGCCCGGAAATACTACTTTATCCCTTTAGTCGCAAAACGAAACCCTAGGAAAATCTTCATAGTTGGATGAAGTGTTAGAAGAAGTTGTTTAGAAACTTCTAAGGGTTTCTTGGAGCGGATTGGAGCGTACGGAATATGAGCTAAACGTTGCTCAGGATCGACTTATAAATCTTGGATAATTTTTGGCTTATCGAGGTAATAATCTTTGTCCTTCTATTGTAATTGGAGATTACATATTGTAGTAGTTTATAATTGAGTAAGATAGGGAAGGATGATTAAAAAGAATTGGACTGTATTTACAGTAGACTTGTGTAGTATTACGGGGAGGGAGGTGCTGCCCAATTTTCCGTAGAATAAGGAACCTTATGCTTAGAATATTCTACGAAGTAGTCTAGACGTTGATAGACGTATTTGACTATTATAGGTTGATACTCTGCGCGCGACATATTCGACTTGGCAGGTGGATTTAGCCGACGAGGTATGTGATTCTTCCTATCCTCTTGAGCATGATATTTGTGAAATATATAGTACGGTAGACGTACGTGTGTTAACTGAATTTGGTTTCACTTTGATGTCTTTTGACTTGAGTTTTAAATGTTAATAATCTTGAAATATTTCTAAAAGAGTTATGAATCATTATTCGGAAGGAAATTAATACTTGGTTTTAAAAGAATAAGTTCTTTTGGTTTTCCAAACAAATGTGAATGTTTTGATTTATTATAAAGCTTAAGTGTTATACTAGCTTTATGGGAAGTTAGTTATAACGACTTAAGAAAGATAAAAAGAACGATTTACTTACTTGATTATGAAATCCTTGTAATGATTTCTGAAGGTGTGGTAAGTTGGTTTGATAAGTAAACATGTTATGATGCTAATGGTGTTAGTGTCTTATGACTTTTGTGGTAAGGGTGTTTCTTGTTGTGCTTATGTTGATTACGATAAGCCGGTTGTGCTTATGTTATATCACTTACCCCCTGACTTGTTACGAGTCGCGGGTTAGCTACTCCCGATGCGAGGAATACCTCATGCGGGTCCATGAGACCTATGCGGGCTACCGTAGTCCAGGAATCACTCCGGGTGTGTTACGCCGATGCGAGGAATACCTCATGCGGTCCAAGTGGCCATGCGGATTGCGGGAGTCCAGGGAAATGCCGCGGGTTAGCTACCCCCGATGCGAGGAGTACCTCATGCGGGCCCAGGTGGACTATGCGGACTGCAGGAGTTTCAGGATTAGGCTCGCACAATGATACTGAGGGCGAATGGCCCTGCTTCGATCATTAGCAGCCTAGAAAAGACCAGTTGCGTTACATCTATTTGCGCTTGTTTATGCTGTGGCACTATGTGCGGTTAAATTGGGTTGTTTCGTACATATTTGTGAATTGGTTTTAAAATGTTATGATTTCATTACAATACTTTACAGTTTCACATACTTGGTACCTGTTGTACTGACCTCCTTCGGGGGGCTGCGTTCATGCCGCAGGTAGAGGTACTCCGGTTGTTGATCCTCGCTCATAGGATCACCGTTCTGCTTTTGGGAAGCTCCGTTTCTCCGGAGGCTTATCTTTTGGTATGATTCCCTGTCATTGTAGGTTTATGTACATTCAGGGGTATGGCGGGGCCCTGTCCCGTCATAGTTGTTATAAACTCTTAGAGGTCTGTAGTCCTATTGTAAATGGGGTTTGTAAAGGATGTAACTGTCAGGCTTTGATATATATATACATGCTGAAAGACAATCTCTTTTTTGGATTAGACTATTTCTTATTTTACATTGTTCTATGTTGTAAGTTTATTTCCGCTGGTTACTCTGATGTATATCTACTAGGGTGCCCGGGTAAGGCACCAGTCACGGGCCCGGGGTCGGGCCGTGACAGGATCCATGTGTTTATAGTTGTAAAATCCGGAAAAAAAAATAAATAATATATAGTTGTGGTTGGGTTAATAAAAAAATAATATATATATATATATATATATATATATATATATATATATATATATATATATAAGAAAACAAAGAATAAATTGCATGGGATAGAGTTAGTATTAAAGTTGGATAAATAGATAGATGAAATGAAAATAAGAAAATAAAAAAAAAAAAACATGCAGAATGTAGAATGCACGTAAGCCAAGCTCCCTTCCCTTTACCCCTCCCCCCTTTTCATTTCCCTTCAATCTTTTGGTTTTTCACCTCCCATAAGTTATAGAAAACTCCTTCATTTATACATTGTATTTACACACAAACAAAGGACATAACATAAAGGTTAGAAAATCAGAAAAAAAACAAGTGAACAAGAAGGAAAAAAATCAAGAAAATCTCAAGGGAGGAAGGAGAACAAGAAAATTAGGGAACACTAAGGAGCAAGGACCACTTGTAGCAACCGAACCACAATCTTTTTCACACTTACAATGTGAGTTTTCTCACTCAGAAATTCTTGGTAACATCCTTTATTTTTAGTTCAATACATGTTGGAATAAGAATTGAGTGTTGAAAAGAAATATTGAACTTTTGATTGTTTAGACAACTAGTTGCGTCATGAACTTTACGAACTGTTCTCACTGAGTTATAATTGTTAGAATTTGATGAAATTCGGAAGAATTGTACACCTCTCTAATATGATCATATAGAACCAAAAATGAGGTAAAATGGACGTACGGTTTGAAAGTTATCATAGTTCAAAGTTCCTGCCTTAGATTTGGTCGAAATTCGGAAAGGCATAATTACGGACTGTTTTTATTGAGTTTTACTTATTAGAAGTATATGAAAATTTACATGGTTGTAAATCTCTGTTACGGACAGATATATATAAATATTTATTAAAACGGACTTACGAGTTGAGAGTTATTGTAGTTTGAAGTTGCTGCCTCGGATTCGTCGGAATCCAGAAGGGCAGGACGTTGAAACGTAAAACTGTACTAATATGTGGGGAATATGAAAATTGTTTCTAAATGAAAGTTCTAGATCTCTTTGTTGTGGAAATTTTGATACCTTACGGGGGTCTATCCGACTTACGGATTGAGAGTTATCGCTGTTTAAAGTTTCTGCCTCGGATCTATCGAGATCCAGGAAGGGCAGCGAATAAAAGTGTAAAACTGTACCAAATGGTACAGGATATGAAAGAATGGTTCACATGGAGACGTGTAGCTCTCTGTTCTCGTCGTTTTGAGAATTTATGGGGCTTGAACGGGTTTACAGATTAGGAGTTATGACTATTATAAGATTGGGTGTTGTTTAATAAAAAATTCTGCCGAAACAAATTTCATGTGGCTGTTTTGAGGATAAATTTGTGTTAGTTACCCAAAGTAGTTTTAAATGAAATTTGGTACAGTGAAATATCCCCGTCTTACCTTAGTTTCCGCTTGAGAAACACCTTAGTTGGAGTTATGGTTAAAAAGTTATAATCGTTACAAGTATGAATGATAGAATGTTAGAAAAGAGAATAGTATTTATTTGATCTTCTGAAAAATATGAAAAGTGAATACGTGTTCACATAAATATATAAATATATAATGGATCGGGTTGCACGCCGCAACAAAACGTAAAGTGAATACGCGTTCACAAATACGTAAACATAATGGATCGGGTTGCACGCCGCAACAAAACGTAAAGTGAATATGTGTTCACAAATACGTAAATATAATGGATCGGGTTGCGCGCAACAAAACGTAAAGTGAATACGCCGTTTACAAATACGTAAATATAATGGGTCGGGTTGCACGCCGCAACAAAACGTAAAGTGAATACGCGTTAACAAATACGTAAATATAATGGATCCGTTGCGCGCAACAAAACGTAAAGTGAATACGCGTTCACAAATACGTAAATATAATGGGTCGGGTTGCGCGCGCAACAAAACGTAAAGTGAATACGCGTTCACAAATACGTAAACATAATGGATCGGGTTGCGCCGCAACAAAACGTAAAGTGAATACGCGTTCACAAATACGTAAATATAATGGATCGGGTTGCACGCCGCAACAAAACGTAAAGTGAATACACGCTCACAAATACGTAAACATAATGGATCGGGTTGCACGCGCAACAAAACGTAAAGTGAATACGTGTTCATAAATACGTAAATATAATGGATCGGGTTGCACGCCGCAACAAATATGAAAGATGAATACATGTTCACCTATATATAAATATGAAAAGTGAATACGCGTTCACAAATATATAAATGTAATACACATGGAAATGCAGGGATGTCTTAACGTATAATACGAGATAAAATGAAGTGTTAGTTAAACGAGAATTTCCTATGAGGAGTTGTTGCATATTTAAAAATGTTGTAACCTGATATGTTTTTGCAATATGCTTATTACGTTATAATGTGATTGCACTTGGAATATTGTGGTGTTACTTTGAATTGCAGGGTAAGGTTCTCACTCAGCCCCAGATGGTAGGGCTGACTCTTTATTTAACATGTTTCAGGAAAACGTGATAGAGGAAAGGCTCCACGCCAAGGCTAGCGATCGTCCATGACCTCTTGTCATACCAAGTCCATTGCTTGGGCTTGGTACTCGCCAGTTCGTAATGTCGGTTCAGTGTCTGAAATGCCGGTGAATGGTCTCCCTTCCAACTTAGAATAATATTTGTCAGTATGTCTATGTAGAAACAATATTTGCACGAGTATGGGCTCGCGGTATATTTTCAATAAAGTCATAAACAAATTTCTTTATTGTTATTTTTATTAATAGCTCCGTATTTGAATATAAGTTTAAATTTCTAAATAAAGAGAATTAAATGGTGCTCCTGGTGGAAAATAATTGTCCAGGTGCCATCACGCCCTAAGTAAAGACTTGGGAAAAGTCGGGGCGTGACAAGTTGGTATCAAAGTCAGGTTAGGAGATTCTAGGAAGTTTCTTCGAGTTGGGTGTTTGAACGGTTACTTATTGCGACGGTGTGCGCGCCACCTTAGTAATAAGTAAACGGAATAACATCCTAAAGTTTCACTTCTTTCATACTCTTCTCGTGCCTATCTTGAGTCTTTTCAAAGACTTGGTTCTCGTATTACCTCCTTCAAAGGATTGTGGAAGGGAGTGTACAACGATAAAATAACCATATGTGACTGCACTACCGACCGAAAAGGTAGGAGAGGTACCAGATAGACTATGGGGCAAATTTTGTGAGAAGAAGGGAACATATCTATACAGGGAAGGACTACAAGTCTAACCCAATAGTATTTCTCGATGAGGTAGAAAACCTACAGTTTACACGGGGATGTGTGGAGACGCATGACGTCAATTTGGTAATCGCACGGTTAGTGGACGACACACGGGTGTGGTGGAGAAATTTTAGAAGAAATCATTTTCCGATGTCACCACCGATGACGTGGGGGGAGTTCAGAGCTGCATTCAGTGAAAAGTACATGCCTAACTCCCGAAAAGATGCGCTCAGACGTGAGTTTGAACTGTTGAAACAAGAAGATCGCAATGTGAAAGAATATAATACCTAATTCATGCGATCTTCATCATACAACGTGCATATTATTCCTACGAAAGGGAGAAGGTCAAAAGATTTGTGAGGGTTTAAACCCGAACTTGGCAGAGAAGGTAGTGGCATTAGCCTATGATCGGACGTACCTTCAGATCGTCAACATGACAATGAGGGTAGAAGGTTTTGCCAAATCAAAAAGAGAGTATTCACGAAAGAGGCATTTGTGTGACTCGATCTTTTTCAACTATCCGATTGGAGTCATACTATAGAAAATAGTCAACTCCATCCAGAGAGAGTTCCACTTATCGTTTAGAAGATCAATAAAGGTATGTGGAACTTTCCTATCTCTTGAGCATGAATAGTTGTACTTATATAGTACGGTAGACGTACAATACTTTGATATCCTTTACTTATTTAAGAATGGCCAAGTTGGGCGAGTTAGGAGGTTAACCCACTTCTTTAAAACTATTAAAGATGTCTTAAGTTTTCAAAGTTAAGGGACTTGAAGTGTTTTGAGTATATGATACTTGTTTTGTTTTAAAAGTTTAAGTCCCTTGGAAATAGGAAAATGTAATTGACTAAGGTATAAGATTAATATAACGACTTTATGGGAAGTTGGTTATATTCGCTTTATGGAAAGTTAAAAGGAGAGATTTACTTTAAGTAAGATAAGTAAGGACAAGTGACTTGATGCTATGGTTATTAGTATCTTGGAAGTTTTATATAAAAAAAAAGAGTCATTCGTTTTAAAAGAGTAGAAATATGTAGTACTTGGGATTAAATTTCCGGATTCTTTTATTAAGACAAGTTAGTGCCTTAAGTGAACTAAAATGAGAGGATATATTAATAATGTCAATAAGAAGTTAGGGGATTTCTTGACTTACTTATGTTATGTAGGATAGCCGGTTGAGCTAGGGTAAGAGTATAAATGAGGGGTAAACCCCCAAGATGTTATACCACCTTCTCCAGGGTAAGAGTATAAATGAGGGGTAAACCCCCAAGACGTTATACCACATTCTCTAGGGTAAGAGTATAAATGAGGCAAGCCCCAAGACGTTATACCACCTTCTCGGGGTAAGAGTATGAATGAGGGGAAATCCCCAAGACGCCATACCACCTTCTCAAGGGTAAGAGTATGAATGAGGGGAAAGCCCCAAGACGTCATACCACCTGCTTCAGGGTAAGAGTATAAATGAGGGGAAAACCCCCAAGACGTTATACCACCTGTTCCGTGGATTTGCTACCCATGATGCGAAGAATATCCTCACGTCAGCTTATTTCCTACCTTGGGGCTCAAAAGTTATTGAGAAGTCACAGAGTTGAGTATGCATATCTGGCTAATATAGTGGATACCCAAAAAGAATCCCAGTGAATGATGTTTCTATTGTTCGAAATTTTCCTGAGGTTTTCTGAAGATCTTCCATGCCTTCCTCGGATAGAGAAGTGGAGTTTGCCATAGAGTTAATTCCGGTACAAGACCCATTTCTATTCCTCCATATCGAATGGCCCCAGCTGAATTGAGGGAGTTAAAAGAACAATTGAAGGATCTTCTGGATAAAGGTTTTATAAGGCCTAGTGTTTCCCCTTGAGGTGCACCAGTCCTGTTTGTGAAAAAGAAAGACGGATCGCTCCGAATGTGCATCGATTATCGGCATTTCAATAAGGTCACGATCAAGAACCGTACCCATTACCAAGAATCGATGATCTTTTGACCAACTTCGCGAGCTAGCTATTTTTCCAAGATTGATCTCCGTTCGAGATATCATCAACTGAAAATAAATCCGGATGATATATCCAAAACAGACTTTAGAACCCGATACGGCCATTATGAGTTCTTGGTCATGTCTTTTGGGTTAACCAATGCCCCAGCGGCTTTTATGGATTTAATGAACAGAATCTTCAAACCATTCCTAGATTTGTTCGTGATTGTGTTCATAGATGATATCCTAATTTCTGATAAGAGTGTTGAAGAACATGAAGAGCATCTGAGGGTAGTGCTTCAAGTCTTGAAACAGGAGAAACTATATGCTAAATTTTCAAAGTGTGAATTTTGGTTGGAAAAGGTAGCCTTTTTGGGCCATGTTGTGTCAAGGGATGGAGTTATGGTAGAACCCAGAAGATAGAAGCAGTGAAGAATCGCCAAACCGACTCCGACGGAGGTTAGAAGTTTCTTGGGTTTGGTGGGTATTATAGAAGATTCGTAAAGGTTTTTCTAGTCTTCGCTCGCTTTGACCGGTTGACTCAAAAAGCGGTTAAGTACCGATGGTCGAGCATGTGAAGCAAGTTTTGAAACTAAAGGAATTGTTGACTCGCACGATCCTAACCTTACCATCGGGACAAGAAGGGTTCACGATCTATGCGATGCCTCGAGTTGGGTTAGGATGTGTCTTGACGCGATTTGGAAAGGTTATGCGTATCATCTAGACAATTGAAGATACATGAGAAGAATTACCCAACTCATGACTTGAAATTAGTTGCGGTGGTGTTTGCCTTACGAATATGGAAACATTATTTGTATGGTGTGCATGTGGACATATTCTGAGATCATAAGAGTTTGCGATACATAACCACGAAGGATTTGAATCTCGACAAAGAAGATGGTTAGAGTTGCTTAAGGATTATGACCTTTGTATTCTTTACCATCCTTGGAAAGCCAACGTGGTGGCTGACGCACTCAGTAGGAGATCAATGGGCAGCTTGGCCCATTTGACAATACAAAAGAGGGGTATTGTTCGGGAGGTACAAAGATTGGGAAACCTCGGGGTTAGCTTAACTGAGATCAGTGAAGGTAGGGTGGTGGTATACAAAGTCAGCCAATTTCTTATCGGTCAAGACTACGATCGCGCACCACAAGATACAGATTTATTTGAAGGAGATTGTGCGGTTACAGGATTCCCTTACAAATTATTTCAGATAGGGGTTCTGATTCACCTCACTTTTGGCAAAGTTTCAGCAGGTCTCGGGACAAAAGTTAAGTTAAGCACGACTTTCCACGCATGAAACGGATGGGCAAGTCGAGCGAAAAATTCAAACACTTGAGGACGTCTTGCGATCTTGTGTGTTAGATTTTCGGGAAGTGGTTGGACCATCTATGTCTAATTGAGTTCACCTACAACTATAGTTTTCACTCTAGCATACAAATGGCCGTTTGAAGCATTATATGGACGAAAATGTAGGTCTCCACTTGGATGGTTGAGGTGGGTGACGCAATCGTTGGACTCGAGGTCATTCAAGAAACAAATGATAAGGTACAGATGATTCGGGAGCGGATCAAAACAGCTCATAGCCGTCATAAGTCCTATGCGGATCATCGGAAAAGAGATCTTGAATTCCAAGAGGGGGAGAAAGTATTTTAAAAGTGTCCCCAATGAAGGGAGTGATGCGTTTTGGTAAAAAAGGAAAATTGAGCCAAGGTTTATTGGGTCATATGAGATCTTGCGAAGAGTGGGGAATGTGGCTTACGAATTAGCACTTCCACAAGAGCTGGAAGCAGTGCATTCGGTATTTCATGTGTCAATGTTACGAAAATACTTGCACGATCCAAGTCACGTCATCCTTCCCCAGGAGATAGTTCTTAATAAAGAGCTTCAATATGAAGAGGCTCCGGTAGAAATACTTGATAGAACGCCTTAGGAATAAAGATATTGCTTCCGTGAAAGTCCTATGGAGGAATCACTCATGAGGAAGCCACATGGGAAGATGAAGAGGCGATGAAAGTCAAATATCCATTCATATTTGACTAAGGTAATAAATAAAAAATGCGTTACATAGTACTTCATATGTGTGTCATTTGCGTGTCTATATGCATGTGTTACAACCTTATTCTCATTCGAGGACGAATGCTCCTTAAGGAAGGGAGAATGTGAAGCTCCAAATTTGTTACAATAACAATAAACATTATGGTGTCTATGTGATTATGTTATTATTGTGTCTATGTGATTATGTTACGACCTTATTCACATTCGAGGACGAATGTTGCTTAAGGAGGAGAGAATGTAAAATCCGGAAAAAAAAATAAATAATATATAGTTGTGGTTGGGTTAATAAAAAAAAAATATATATATATATATATATATATATATATATATATATATAAGAAAACAAAGAATAAATTGCATGGGATAGAGTTAGTATTAAAGTTGGATAAATAGATAGATGAAATGAAAATAAGAAAAACAAAAACAAAAGAAAAAAACATGCAGAATGTAGAATGCACGTAAGCCAAGCTCCCTTCCCTTTACCCTCCCTTTTCATTTCCCTTCAATCTTTTGGTTTTCACCTCCCATAAGTTATAGAAAACTCCTTCATTTATACATTGTATTTACACACAAACAAAGGACATAACATAAAGGTTAGAAAATCAGAAAAAAAAAACAAGTGAACAAGAAGGAAAAAAATCAAGAAAATCTCAAGGAGGAAGGAGAACAAGAAAATTAGGGAACACTGGAGCAAGGACCACTTGTAGCAACCGAACCACAATCTTTTTCACACTTACAATGTGAGTTTTCTCACTCAGAAATTCTTGGTAACATCCTTTATTTTTAGTTCAATACATGTTGGAATAAGAATTGAGTGTTGAAAAGAAATATTGAACTTTTGATTGTTTAGACAACTAGTTGCGTCATGAACTTTACGAACTGTTCTCACTGAGTTATAATTGTTAGAATTTGATGAAATTCGGAAGAATTGTACACCTCTCTAATATGATCATATAGAACCAAAAATGAGGTAAAATGGACGTATGTTTGAAAGTTATCATAGTTCAAAGTTCCTGCCTTAGATTTGGTCGAAATTCGTAAAGGCATAATTACGGACTGTTTTTATTGAGTTTTACTTATTAGAAGTATATGAAAATTTACATGGTTGTAAATCTCTCTGTTACGGACAGATATATATAAATATTTATTAAAACGGACTTACGAGTTGAGAGTTATTGTAGTTTGAAGTTGCTGCCTCGGATTCGTCGGAATCCAGAAGGGCAGGACGTTGAAACGTAAAACTGTACTAATATGTGGGGAATATGAAAATTGTTTCTAAATGAAAGTTCTAGATCTCTTTGTTGTGGAAATTTTGATACCTTACGGGGGTCTATCCGACTTACGGATTGAGAGTTATCGCTGTTTAAAGTTTCTGCCTCGGATCTATCGAGATCCAGGAAGGGCAGCGAATAAAAGTGTAAAACTGTACCAAATGGTACAGGATATGAAAGAATGGTTCACATGGAGACGTGTAGCTCTCTGTTCTCGTCGTTTTGAGAATTTATGGGGCTTGAACGGGTTTACAGATTAGGAGTTATGACTATTATAAGATTGGGTGTTGTTTAATAAAAATTCTGCCGAAACAAATTTCATGTGGCTGTTTTGAGGATAAATTTGTGTTAGTTACCCAAAGTAGTTTTAAATGAAATTTGGTACAGTGAAATATCCCCGTCTTACCTTAGTTTCCGCTTGAGAAACACCTTAGTTGGAGTTATGGTTAAAAAGTTATAATCGTTACAAGTATGAATGACAGAATGTTAGAAAAGAGAATAGTATTTATTTGATCTTCTGAAAAATATGAAAAGTGAATACGTGTTCACATAAATATATAAATATATAATGGATCGGGTTGCACGACTCAACAAAACGTAAAGTGAATACGCGTTCACAAATACGTAAACATAATGGATCGGGTTGCACGCCGCAACAAAACGTAAAGTGAATATGTGTTCACAAATACGTAAATATAATGGATCGGGTTGCACGTCGCAACAAAACGTAAAGTGAATACGCGTTCACAAATACGTAAATATAATGGGTCGGGTTGCACGCCGCAACAAAACGTAAAGTGAATACGCGTTCACAAATACGTAAATATAATGGATCGGGTTGCACGCCGCAACAAAACGTAAAGTGAATACGCGTTCACAAATACGTAAATATAATGGGTCGGGTTGCACGCCGCAACAAAACGTAAAGTGAATACGCGTTCACAAATACGTAAACATAATGGATCGGGTTGCACGCCGCAACAAAACGTAAAGTGAATACGCGTTCACAAATACGTAAATATAATGGATCGGGTTGCACGCAACAAAACGTAAAGTGAATACACGTTCACAAATACGTAAACATAATGGATCGGGTTGCACGCCGCAACAAAACGTAAAGTGAATACGTGTTCATAAATACGTAAATATAATGGATCGGGTTGCACGCCGCAACAAATATGAAAGATGAATACATGTTCACCTATATATAAATATGAAAAGTGAATACGCGTTCACAAATATATAAATGTAATACACATGTGGAAATGCAGGGGGATGTCTTAACGTATAATACGAGATAAAATGAAGTGTTAGTTAAACCGAGAATTTCCTATGAGGAGTTGTTGCATATTTAAAAATGTTGTAACCTGATATGTTTTTGCAATATGCTTATTACGTTATAATGTGATTGCACTTGGAATATTGTGGTGTTACTTTGAATTGCAGGGTAAGGTTCTCACTCAGCCCCAGATGGTAGGGCTGACTCTTTATTTAACATGTTTCAGGAAAACGTGATAGAGGAAAGGCTCCACGCCAAGGCTAGCGATCGTCCATGACCTCTTGTCATACCAAGTCCATTGCTTGGGCTTGGTACTCGTCGAGTTCGAATGTCGGTTCGGTGTCTCGAAATGCAGTGTGGAATGGTCTCCTTCCAACTTAGAATAATATTTGTCGATGTCTATGTAGAAACAATATTTGCACGAGTATGGGCTCGCGGTATATTTTCAATAAAGTCATAAACAAATTTCTTTATTGTTATTTTTATTAATAGCTCCGTATTTGAATATAAGTTTAAATTTCTAAATAAAGAGAATTAAATGGTGCTCCTGGTGGAAAATAATTGTCCAGGTGCCATCACGCCCTAAGTAAAGACTTAGGAAAAGTCGGGGCGTGACAAGTTGGTATCAAAGCCAGGTTAGGAGATTCTAGGAAGTTTCTTCGAGTTGGGTGTTTGAACGGTTACTTATTGCGACGGTGTGCGCGCCACCTTAGTAATAAGTAAACGGAATAACATCCTAAAGTTTCACTTCTTTCATACTCTTCTCGTGCCTATCTTGAGTCTTTTCAAAGACTTGGTTCTCGTATTACCTCCTTCAAAGGATTGTGGAAGGGAGTGTACAACGATAAAATAACCATATGTGACTGCACTACCGACCGAAAAGGTAGGAGAGGTACCAGATAGACTATGGGGCAAATTTTGTGAGAAGAAGGGAACATATCTATACAGGGAAGGACTACAAGTCTAACCCAATAGTATTTCTCGATGAGGTAGAAAACCTACGCTTTACGGGGATGTGTGGAGACGCATGACGTCAATTTGGTAATCGCACGATTAGTGGACGACACACGGGTGTGGTGGAGAAATTTTAGAAGAAATCATTTTCCGATGTCACCACCGATGACGTGGGGGGAGTTCAGAGCTGCATTCAGTGAAAAGTACATGCCTAACTCCCGAAAAGATGCGCTCAGACGTGAGTTTGAACTGTTGAAACAAGAAGATCGCAATGTGAAAGAATATAATACCTAATTCATGCGATCTTCATCATACAACGTGCATATTATTCCTACGAAAGGGAGAAGGTCAAAAGATTTGTGAGGGTTTAAACCCGAACTTGGCAGAGAAGGTAGTGGCATTAGCCTATGATCGGACGTACCTTCAGATCACCAACATGACAATGGGGGTAGAAGGTTTTGCCAAATCAAAAAGAGAGTATTCACGAAAGAGGCATTTGTGTGACTCGATCTTTTCAACTATCCGATTGGAGTCATACTATAGAAAATAGTCAACTCCATCCAGAGAGAGTTCCACTTATCGTTTAGAAGATCAATAAAGGTATGTGGAACTTTCCTATCTCTTGAGCATGAATAGTTGTACTTATATAGTACGGTGAGCGTCTAATACTTTGATATCCTTTACTTATTTAAGAATGGCCAAGTTGGGCGAGTTAGGAGGTTAACCCACTTCTTTAAAACTATTAAAGATGTCTTAAGTTTTCAAAGTTAAGGGACTTGAAGTGTTTTGAGTATATGATACTTGTTTTGTTTTAAAAGTTTAAGTCCTTGAAATAGGAAAATGTAATTGACTAAGGTATAAGATTAATATAACGACTTTATGGGAAGTTGGTTATATTCGCTTTATGGAAAGTTAAAAGGAGAGATTTACTTTAAGTAAGATAAGTAAGGACAAGTGACTTGATGCTATGGTTATTAGTATCTTGTAAGTTTTATATAAAAAAAAAAGAGTCATTCGTTTTAAAAGAGTAGAAATATGTAGTACTTGGGATTAAATTTCCGGATTCTTTTATTAAGACAAGTTAGTGCCTTAAGTGAACTAAAATGAGAGGATATATTAATAATGTCAATAAGAAGTTAGGGGATTTCTTGACTTACTTATGTTATGTAGGATAGCCGGTTGAGCTAGGGTAAGAGTATAAATGAGGGGTAAACCCCCAAGATGTTATACCACCTTCTCCAGGGTAAGAGTATAAATGAGGGGTAAACCCCCAAGACGTTATACCACATTCTCTAGGGTAAGAGTATAAATGAGGGGCAAGCCCCAAGACGTTATACCACCTTCTCCAGGGTAAGAGTATGAATGAGGGGAAAGCCCCAAGACGCCATACCACCTTCTCAAGGGTAAGAGTATGAATGAGGGGAAAGCCCCAAGACGTCATACCACCGCCGAGTAAGAGTATAAATGAGGAAAACCCCAAGACGTTATACCACCATTAGTGGATTTGCTACCCATGATGCGAAGAATATCCTCACGTCAGCTTATTTCCTACCTTGGGGCTCAAAAGTTATTGAGAAGTCACAGAGTTGAGTATGCATATCTGGCTAATATAGTGGATACCCAAAAGAATCCCGGTGAATGATGTTTCTATTGTTGAAATTTTCGGAGGTTTTTCTGAAGATCTTCCATGCCTTCCTCGGATAGAGAAGTGGAGTTTGCCATAGAGTTAATTAGTACAAGACCCATTTCTATTCCTCCATATCGAATGGCCCCAGCTGAATTGAGGGAGTTAAAAGAACAATTGAAGGATCTTCTGGATAAAGGTTTTATAAGGCCTAGTGTTTCCCCTTGAGGTGCACCAGTCCTGTTTGTGAAAAAGAAAGACGGATCGCTCCGAATGTGCATCGATTATCGGCAGCTCAATAAGGTCACGATCAAGAACCGGTACCCATTACCAAGAATCGATGATCTTTTTGACCAACTTCAGGGAGCTAGCTATTTTTCCAAGATTGATCTCCGTTCGAGATATCATCAACTGAAAATAAATCCGGATGATATATCCAAAACAGCCTTTAGAACCCGATACGGCCATTATGAGTTCTTGGTCATGTCTTTTGGGTTAACCAATGCCCCAGCGGCTTTTATGGATTTAATGAACAGAATCTTCAAACCATTCCTAGATTTGTTCGTGATTGTGTTCATAGATGATATCCTAATTTACAGTAAGAGTGTTGAAGAACATGAAGAGCATCTGAGGGTAGTGCTTCAAGTCTTGAAACAGGAGAAACTATATGCTAAATTTTCAAAGTGTGAATTTTGGTTGGAAAAGGTAGCCTTTTTGGGCCATGTTGTGTCAAGGGATGGAATTATGGTAGAACCCAGAAGATAGAAGCAGTGAAGAACTGGCCAAAACCGACCACTCCGACAGAGGTTAGAAGTTTCTTGGGTTTGGCTGGGTATTATAGAAGATTCGTAAAAGGTTTTTCTAGTCTTGCTGCTCCTTTGACCCGGTTGATTCAAAAAGCGGTTAAGTACCAGTGGTCAGGAGCATGTGAAGCAAGTTTTCAGAAACTAAAGGAATTGTTGACTCTCGCACGATCCTAACCTTACCATCGGGACAAGAAGGGTTCACAGTCTATTGCGATGCCTCCAGAGTTGGGTTAGGATGTGTCTTGATGCAGTTTGGAAAGGTTATTGCGTATGCATCTAGACAATTGAAGATACATGAGAAGAATTACCCAACTCATGACTTGAAATTAGTTGCGGTGGTGTTTGCCTTACGAATATGGAAACATTATTTGTATGGTGTGCATGTGGACATATTTACAGATCATAAGAGTTTGCAGTACATAACCACGCAGAAGGATTTGAATCTCTGACAAAGAAGATGGTTAGAGTTGCTTAAGGATTATGACCTTTGTATTCTTTACCATCCTGGGAAAGCCAACGTGGTGGCTGACGCACTCAGTAGGAGATCAATGGGCAGCTTGGCCCATTTGACAATACAAAAGAGGGGTATTGTTCGGGAGGTACAAAGATTGGGAAACCTCGGGGTTAGCTTAACTGAGATCAGTGAAGGTAGGGTGGTGGTATACAAAGTCAGCCAATTTCTTATCGGTCAAGACTACGTATCGCGCACCACAGTACACACAGATTTATTTGAAGGAGATTGTGCGGTTACACGGGATTCCCTTACAAATTATTTCAGATAGGGGTTCACAGTTCACCTCACACTTTTGGCAAAGTTTCCAGCAGGGTCTCGGGACAAAAGTTAAGTTAAGCACGACTTTCCACCCGCAAACAGATGGGCAAGCTGAGCGAAAAATTCAAACACTTGAGGACATGCTGCGATCTTGTGTGTTAGATTTTCAGGGAAGCTGGTTGGACCATCTATGTCTAATTGAGTTCGCCTACAACTATAGTTTTCACTCTAGCATACAAATGGCCCCGTTTGAAGCATTATATGGACGAAAATGTAGGTCTCCACTTGGATGGTTCGAGGTGGGTGAGACGCAACTGTTCGGACCTGAAGTCATTCAAGAAACAAATGATAAGGTACAGATGATTCGGGAGCGGATCAAAACAGCTCATAGCCGTCATAAGTCCTATGCGGATCATCGGAAAAGAGATCTTGAATTCCAAGAGGGGGAGAAAGTATTTTAAAAGTGTCCCCAATGAAGGGAGTGATGCGTTTTGGTAAAAAAGGAAAATTGAGCCAAGGTTTATTGGGTCATATGAGATCTTGCGAAGAGTGGGGAATGTGGCTTACGAATTAGCACTTCCACAAGAGCTGGAAGCAGTGCATTCGGTATTTCATGTGTCAATGTTACGAAAATACTTGCACGATCCAAGTCACGTCATCCTTCCCCAGGAGATAGTTCTTAATAAAGAGCTTCAATATGAAGAGGCTCCAGTAGAAATACTTGATAGAACGCCTTAGGAATAAAGATATTGCTTCCGTGAAAGTCCTATGGAGGAATCACTCCACAGAGGAAGCCACATGGGAAGATGAAGAGGCGATGAAAGTCAAATATCCATTCCTATTTGACTAAGGAAAAAAAATGCGTTACACAGTACTTCATATGTGTGTCATTTGCGTGTCTATATGCATGTGTTACAACCTTATTCTCATTCGAGGACGAATGCTCCTTAAGGAAGGGAGAATGTGAAGCTCCAAATTTGTTACAATAACAATAAACATTATGGTGTCTATGTGATTATGTTATTATTGTGTCTATGTGATTATGTTACGACCTTATTCACATTCGAGGACGAATGTTGCTTAAGGAGGAGAGAATGTAAAATCCGGAAAAAAAAATAAATAATATATAGTTGTGGTTGGGTTAATAAAAAAAAAAAAAAAATATATATATATATATATATATATATATATATATAAGAAAACAAAGAATAAATTGCATGGGATAGAGTTAGTATTAAAGTTGGATAAATAGATAGATGAAATGAAAATAAGAAAAAAAAAAACAAAAACAAAAAAAAAAACATGCAGAATGTAGAATGCACGTAAGCCAAGCTCCCTTCCCTTTACCCCTCCCCCCTTTTCATTTCCCTTCAATCTTTTGGTTTTTCACCTCCCATAAGTTATAGAAAACTCCTTCATTTATACATTGTATTTACACACAAACAAAGGACATAACATAAAGGTTAGAAAATCAGAAAAAAAACAAGTGAACAAGAAGGAAAAAAATCAAGAAAATCTCAAGGGAGGAAGGAGAACAAGAAAATTAGGGAACACTAAGGAGCAAGGACCACTTGTAGCAACCGAACCACAATCTTTTTCACACTTACAATGTGAGTTTTCTCACTCAGAAATTCTTGGTAACATCCTTTATTTTTAGTTCAATACATGTTGGAATAAGAATTGAGTGTTGAAAAGAAATATTGAACTTTTGATTGTTTAGACAACTAGTTGCGTCATGAACTTTACGAACTGTTCTCACTGAGTTATAATTGTTAGAATTTGATGAAATTCGGAAGAATTGTACACCTCTCTAATATGATCATATAGAACCAAAAATGAGGTAAAATGGACGTACGGTTTGAAAGTTATCATAGTTCAAAGTTCCTGCCTTAGATTTGGTCGAAATTCGTAAAGGCATAATTACGGACTGTTTTTATTGAGTTTTACTTATTAGAAGTATATGAAAATTTACATGGTTGTAAATCTCTGTTACGGACAGATATATATAAATATTTATTAAAACGGACTTACGAGTTGAGAGTTATTGTAGTTTGAAGTTGCTGCCTCGGATTCGTCGGAATCCAGAAGGGCAGGACGTTGAAACGTAAAACTGTACTAATATGTGGGAATATGAAAATTGTTTCTAAATGAAAGTTCTAGATCTCTTTGTTGTGGAAATTTTGATACCTTACGGGGGTCTATCCGACTTACGGATTGAGAGTTATCGCTGTTTAAAGTTTCTGCCTCGGATCTATCGAGATCCAGGAAGGGCAGCGAATAAAGTGTAAAACTGTACCAAATGGTACAGGATATGAAAGAATGGTTCACATGGAGACGTGTAGCTCTCTGTTCTCTGCTTTGAGAATTTATGGGGCTTGAACGGGTTTACAGATTAGGAGTTATGACTATTATAAGATTGGGTGTTGTTTAATAAAAATTCTGCCGAAACAAATTTCATGTGGCTGTTTTGAGGATAAATTTGTGTTAGTTACCCAAAGTAGTTTTAAATGAAATTTGGTACAGTGAAATATAAACGTCTTACCTTAGTTTCCGCTGAGAAACACCTTAGTTGGAGTTATGGTTAAAAGTTATAATCGTTACAAGTATGAATGATGTAATGTTAGAAAAGAGAATAGTATTTATTTGATCTTCTGAAAAATATGAAAAGTGAATACGTGTTCACATAAATATATAAATATATAATGGATCGGGTTGCACGCCGCAACAAAACGTAAAGTGAATACGCGTTCACAAATACGTAAACATAATGGATCGGGTTGCACGCCGCAACAAAACGTAAAGTGAATATGTGTTCACAAATACGTAAATATAATGGATCGGGTTGCGCCGCAACAAAACGTAAAGTGAATACGCGTTCACAAATACGTAAATATAATGGGTCGGGTTGCGCCGCAACAAAACGTAAAGTGAATACGGCGTTCACAAATACGTAAATATAATGGATCGGGTTGCACGCCGCAACAAAACGTAAAGTGAATACGCGTTCACAAATACGTAAATATAATGGGTGGGTTGCGCGCGCAACAAAACGTAAAGTGAATACGCGTTCACAAATACGTAAACATAATGGATCGGGTTGCACGCCGCAACAAAACGTAAAGTGAATACGCGTTCACAAATACGTAAATATAATGGATCGGGTTGCACGCCGCAACAAAACGTAAAGTGAATACACGCTCACAAATACGTAAACATAATGGATCGGGTTGCGCGCGCAACAAAACGTAAAGTGAATACGTGTTCATAAATACGTAAATATAATGGATCGGGTTGCACGCCGCAACAAATATGAAAGATGAATACATGTTCACCTATATAAATATGAAAAGTGAATACGCGTTCACAAATATATAAATGTAATACATGTGGAAACGCAGGATGTCTTAACGTATAATACGAGATAAAATGAAGTGTTAGTTAAACCTAGAATTTCCTATGAGGAGTTGTTGCATATTTAAAAATGTTGTAACCTGATATGTTTTTGCAATATGCTTATTACGTTATAATGTGATTGCACTTGGAATATTGTGGTGTTACTTTGAATTGCGGTAAGGTTCTCACCACCCGGATGGTAGAGTGACTCTTTATTTAACATGTTTCAGAAAACGTGATAGAGGAAAGGCTCCACGCCAAGGCTAGCGATCGTCCATGACCTCTTGTCATACCAAGTCCATTGCTTGGGCTTGGTACTCGTCAGTTCGAATGTCGATTCGGTGTCTCGAGAAATGCCCGTGTGGAATGGTCTCCCTTCCAACTTAGAATAATATTTGTCAGTATGTCTATGTAGAAACAATATTTGCACGAGTATGGGCTCGCGGTATATTTTCAATAAAGTCATAAACAAATTTCTTTATTGTTATTTTTATTAATAGCTCCGTATTTGAATATAAGTTTAAATTTCTAAATAAAGAGAATTAAATGGTGCTCCTGGTGGAAAATAATTGTCCAGGTGCCATCACGCCCTAAGTAAAGACTTGGGAAAAGTCGGGGCGTGACAATAGTAAACACAAGGATGATAGTATTGTCTTCATTATTATATATGTGGACGACATATTAATAATGAGAGACAATAAGACTCTCATGCAGTCAGTTAATGAGTGGTTATCTAGTACCTTCATGATGAAGGATTTAGATGAAGCCTGCTACATTATGGGAATTAAGATCTATAGAGATGAACATGAACCTAATAGATTGTTGGGGTTGTCACAATCGGTCTACATAGACAAAGTGCTTAGACGTTTTTCTATGAAAAATTTCAAGAAAGACGATCTACCTATGGGTCAAGGCATCACGTTATCTAAGAAGGATAGTCCTTCTAATGCTATAGAACTTGAGCGCATTAAGAGGATCCCATATGCTTCGGCTATAGGATCAATCATGTATGCCATGACTTGTACTAGGCCAGATGTGACCTTTGCACTTAGTATGACTTGCAAAGTCCAACAGAATCCTGGGGATGAACACTGAAAAGCAGTAAAGAGTATTCCTAAGTATCTCAGACTAACTAAAGATTACTTCTTGGTCTATGGTGGAGAAGAAAAATTAGTTGCTACTGGGTACACTGATGCTAGCTTCCAAACAGATATTGATGACTTCAAATCTCAGTCTGGTTATACGTTCATTTTCAATGGAGGAGCAGTGAGCTGGAAAAGTTCCAAGCAAGCTACAACTGCTGATTCGACAATTGAAGCTGAGTACATTGCTGGATCGGAAGCTGGTAAAGAAGCTGTCGTACTTTTTGAGTTCTTAAAGGAACTAGAGATAGTTCCGAGTGCTAGTTGTCCAATAACTATTTATTGTGACAACACTGGTGCGATTGCACAGGCTAAAGAATCAATATCAACAAACATAAATAAGCATGTACCAAGAAAGTATCACATACTCAGGGAGATGGTAGAGACTGAAGAGATTAGATTAGACTATGTTCTCAGAGACGATAATCTAGTTGACTCATTCACTAAACCATTAATCTTAGTTAAGCATAATGGTCATTTTGAGAATATGAGCATTAGATATGTTGGAGATTGGCTCTAGGCCAAGTGAGAGATTGAAAGTATATTTATGTCCTGGAGACAATCTGTAATAGGACAACTGTACTTTATACACATTCTTATTTATATTAATGGAGATTAATATTATGGAATTTGCAATTATTAAATTATTAGTTGATTGTTTATAATATTCTATAATATGCATCCCTAGAGATTACGTAGCTATTGATAGTGTGAGATATTAATATTATAACGTAACTCTTAAAATAGCCTCGACTAATGATCATCGAGATTGGGATATCGATGATATGTGATAAGTCGATATGTGGTCTGCATCACATCCTCAGATGGTGTAGTATGTCTTACCCGCTACGAGTAATGGTTACTCGTGATGGACACATAGATACTTTAGAAGTATTGATATACCCTGCTGATATACTGTTTGTTATACAATGTCTAAAGTATGATCAACGTGTGGGAGATATAAGTCCTTAGACTTGAGGTCGATACACACCTTATCTGCAGAGTAATATACTTTGATCATGTCCTAAGCTCAAATGCCTTATAGGTTGAGATATGACTTGTATTGGGTATATTACGAAGTAGATTAAAGGTGGTAGTTAAGCCGAGATTATGATTCATTCCTCGAGTGTATATTCGAGAGAACACTCAAATTCTCATATGATATTAGGTTGACTAAGTCGTTGGCCAACGCGGTAGACATATCTAGGATATGGTCTTGTTGTCAACTAATATAGATGAAGTATAATGATCAAGTCAATTGGATAGACTCTTGGCAGATCCTAAGCTTGATTGAGTGTGTCGTGAATGAAATGGTTTTATCTTCCCACATAGAGGTTCAATTTACCAGATTCGTGTAACTATACTTCACATATTGAGTTCGTCTTCCGGCGCCATCTAGGATTTCCGTGTAGACTCTAATATGATTAATGTCGATATGTGAAGGCCTGTAGGGTAACACTAAGTCAATTGTTCCGTCGATCTAAGGATGTAATGAGAGTATATAAATGTTTGATTTATGATCGAGACATTTGAATGATTAATGATTATTTAATTAAGTCGAGATTGGATTTCAAATTTAATTAAAATAAAAATGAGGCAAAATTGGACTAGGACAGCTGCGCATGGGACCCAGGGCCGCCACGCCACCAATTTAGCGCCGCGGCGCCGCTAGTCCAATGGGCAGTCCGACTGACCCACTTCGCCTCAATGTCTGGGCCTGGCCCACGGAAAACCCTAGGCTGTGTTTTAACCCTAAAACACAACTATAAATAGGGGTCTCATTTCATTATTCAGATACACAATTCACTTTATAGTATTTTAAGTCTTAGAGACCCAGAATCAAAATATTCTCTCTCGAACCTCTGCCGGATTTCCTAGCTTTCTGAAGGAGGATTACATCGAAGTTCTTGGAACTTGCAATCGAGGAATATTGCGTGCGCACTCTCGGACGTTACTAGAAGATTCCAGATTATACAAATCATAAGTCTACTATCGATGTATTACAGTTACATTACATGTTATTTGATTACATGTGTTATATCATTGTATAATCATCCATCAGTTCGTCGTTTATTGAGTTTGAAATTAAATTTTTTAAATTTCGTAGCGTACCCAAACCCAACAAAATCCTACAGAATCATTATCAATTCTGCTATGTTATGATGTTAGTGCACTAGAAGAAAAAGAAGACCATTGATTTAGTATTTAACTACTACTACTACTATAGTATTACCTTTGTCTTCTCTTTTCTAACTTTACTTTGAATATATATTTTTGTTGTTGTTGAGAGTGATGTGCTACCGGATTTTGTTGACTAACGTTTTCTCTTATTTCAATGATCAAATTGGGACGAAATCCTTTCTTTGAGAAGAATTCTTGAAAGTTGAAAGTTGAAAGTTTGAAACCAACGCCCACACTTTAAAAAAGAAATGACCTCTTTATTCGGTAATGTGAATTTATTTTACCTTACCTTTTTAAGTTTTGGAGTAAAAATAATATACACTTAAATTTTTGAGTAAAAAACAAGATAATAACCTTAGCTTTTAGGTTAAATATATATATATATATATATATATATATATATATATATATATATATATATAGCCCCTTAATTTGATATCAATATCTACTTAGACACCTCAACTAATACTTATGCCTCTAGAACAACGAAATCAAGTCAAATTATGTGTATTAGACACAACTCGATGACATAGCACATAACATGGGATACACTATAATAAAGCACCTCAAAGTCATATTTGTTGAAAGTGTGTGAACAAAGTCTCATAATGATAGCTGAAGAAAAATATATTATTCGTAAGGTATTTGACTCTTAATGATGTGAGGTCTTTTGGAGATCGTTCAAGTTTAGCTCAAAATAATATCACACCATGTTAAGAATATCTTTGTGTCATTTTAGTCCAACACCTATATCAGAGCCATGGTTCGTCGAGGATAGTGTGGAGATTTCAGAGTAATGACGTAGGGCTTGACTTAGTGTCTTTGTCCGTTTACTCGCCGATTTGCTACCTTTACTCATACACATAAAAAAAGTCGGTGGGCTTTGGTGGCCATAGATACTAGGTTGATATTACCGGCATACAATTAATTTAGCTCATGAACGATGACGAGTCATGTGAAACTTAGTTAAAGGGGGAGGTTATTCATATATGTCAATTAAATCCTACATTGATAACCGAAAAGAAAAGTAACTTACCTATAAAGTATAAGATACTATTAACGCCTTGTCTACGAAGCAGAGCGACCTCATCTTGCTTGCTTCTGGCGAAGCTTCTAGCTCTAAATAATGGTGTGAAATCTTTTTTAAAAAACTGTGGAGACTTCATCCAAAACGAATAATATTATATCATGTTAAAATATTTTAAACTGTTTTAGCCATAAATATTTTCTTTAAAAAAGAATCCCTTTCTCCTTCCTTCTCTCTTCAGGCCACCACCTCCCTCACTATATCCACCCTAATCTCTCTCCCCTCCATGGCCTCCGTCTATATATCTTCCCTCTTCATCTTCTCTCCCCGCCACCACCTTCACCATCATATCCACTTTGGTAATGGGATGAGGCAATAATTTTTTTAAAATTTCCACATGTTGTATACTGCCACGTCTTTTTGTCGTGTCACTGCATTTGAATGTTACACTTTATTTTTATTTTAGTGAGAGACTGTCAGTTAGATGTCTAAGATCATCTCCGGGGACATTGTTCCCGATAATTACATACAGTAGGAGACAATTCGAATGACATGTTGATGTGAAAATAATTAGAAATTATTGAATATATAGGAGATAATCTTGCCACGTGGAGACAATGTCTCCTGCTGTGGAAGGTGCAGGAGATGTCTCCTGCAGCGCCATATGGAAGCCTGCGATTGACAGCCAGAAATTCATTTTCCATCAGTATTTTAATTGCTGTTTTTGACGAATAATTTAACCGAATTTAAAAATAAAAAAAATACCAATTTTTTTAATTTTTCAAAATCTATAAAAAGAGTCTAGGTTTACTTCATTTGGACACCAAAATATTTTGGCTATTTTCTTCAAATTTCTATCTTCTTTCAAAGTATTTGCTATTTTTTAAATATGGATCCTAATCAAAATTTTAATCTTCCTCCAAATTTTATATTTCCTAACCAACTACAAAATTCCAATATTCACGTCCACAAAATTCTCAAAATATGTCATCCAATTTTCAAATGTCATATATAATGTACCCTTCAATAGCGTTCTTGCTCAAATTCAAAATGTTGATGCGAGAATTCATCAAACTAGGTGGTATAATATCAGAAATATTGTTACCATCAAGATTTAATGTTGCAAGAACGTGTATATTTCCTAGAGATGGAGAAATCGAAAATTAATTTTCAATTTGTGATTTTTAATATTATCAATGTTTTAGTGTGTTTTTGATAAATTGTACGATTAATTTATCTTCATTAATAAAATTATGTATTGTTGTGTTTTAATATTATAATACTATTTGATAAGTGTCAAAATTAAATGAATATAAGTAATTTATAATTTTATTATTATATGTATAATAATATGAATTACAAGAATAATATCATATACAATAGAAAATGAAAAAGAATGAATATATATGGTGAAGTATATGTATTGATGGGGAGGAAAGAGAAAATGAATTATTTTTTAAAATATCTCCTGCTGTGGAGTGTATGTAATAAATGGAGATAATTGATAATGTGACAGATTATTCATCTGATGTGGCAGAGAATTATCTCCTGGCTGCTGGAGATGGTCTAATAGGTATAACTAGACGAATTCAAGTGTTCAATAAATACAAGCTTCGGTCGAAATACCGAAGATTGATGCAAAATTTAGGATTGGTTACATGTATTAGTGTCACATACATTGGAATGGAGGAAGGAGTATAATATATAAGTGGGTAGTGCTTGAGTTTGGGATCTTTTTTAGGTAGTACAAAACAGGGTCGTCTTTGGATCCGTGCGAGGTGTGCTACCGCACAGTGCCTCAAAAAAAAAAATTAAGGCCCTTTTTTTTCATTTTTAATTAAGTAGTATTAGTCAGAATTTACTGTAAATGTCCATAATTCGCCCATTTTTACAAATTAAAATATGACCCTCAAAATATTTGAGACGGCCCTGGTACAAAAAAAATAGATCTAAAAATGATGATAGTAGCAATGGACTTGAAGGGAATTTGGTTCTTGTCTCCTGACTTCTCCAGTTACTTTTTGTTACTGGTAAAAAGGAAATATTGCAAAGAAAAAGTAAAGACTTGATCAAAGGGTGACTCTTTAAAGTGATATGATAATGTGTCATGGAGATATGTGCAAGTTGGATTTTGGGGCGGAGCTATCGTTCAACCTATCGAACTCAATAACTTTGACTTAGATTCTGTAATTATGTTAAAAATCCACTTATATGTATATATAGTATTATCAGAATTCAGTAAGCTCCTTTTCTAAAATTAAGAATTCATAAACCTAAATCCTGGCTTCTGGTTGAATTTATATTGAATCAATGTCTGTAAAAAGAAAGACCAATATTTATACAATTTGGAACTGTTTTAAAATGCATGTAAGCGCACAACGATAAAAAACACCTCAATAAATTAAATCAATTAACCGGAAAAAAAAGTCTCTTGTTATCTTGTGGGTAACATACAATTCCTTTTTTCCTTGGTTGGATGTTCTAGTATAACTATGCAAGAAGATCCCCTCTGCTAGTCGTGGTTACAACAAATGAAGTTCTGCAGGACAAACAATTCCAAGAACTTTAGAATCACCCACACATGAAGCATCATCACAAGCAATTTTCGTTCGCCACAATGGCAGTAACACCAAAAGAAGCCCTACACAGATGAATTCTAGTAATCAAGAACATACCTGGAGTACTTGCAATATCTGTCGGGCCGGGGGTGGGGTCTGTGGGCGAGAGATTTCGCCTTTTTGTCCCCAAAATAATATTAAGTGTTTCATTTCATATGGGCTGTGGGGGGAAGGTGGCAAGGGGAAGCACTGCCTTTTTTCTCCAGCATCCACCTTCTGTAAGCTAAGGTAGAAGAGAATCAGAAAAGCTTGACTGCTATAGTTTTAAGGGGGAAAACACCTCCCTGATATAATGCTAAATATAATGTGTTACATTCTGAGCGATGCTGGTGTAAAACACACAAAATACTGGATCATGAACCGCTGTTCTAAAAGAGTACTTATTGATCCTTATAAAATCTGCAATTCTTTATAGATTACCATAACTTATACCTTCTAGAGGACAAAGCTAAAACTAGACAGCACGAGCAATATCAGGAAAGAAGTACAAAGCATGGATGGATAGCCATCACTAGGCAACACATTTCAGGCTCGGGGCACCAAACTTTACGCCCAAATCCTATTTTGAACTCTTATTATCTATCACATGGGTAACAAAATCATCCAGAGTTCTGTAGTTTTGATGCAGCATCCTTGTCTAAAAACCAGGTCAGCTCCTCTTCAGCTGAAACCTCAGTACAAGGGGGAGGAATGCCATCAGGAGGAGGCGCACTACCCAGAGCCACATCAACAATATAGGCTAACTCCTCTCCCGTGATCACCATTGCTATCTCTGAAGCCGAGTTAATTACCGGAAAGGTGAAAGTAATCCTTGGTGGAGGAGGCTTTGGTGAGTCTGTGATGAAGGTGACTAGCGGCTCCTTCTCATGGCGGTGACGCGTAGGGAACAAAGAAGCTACATGTCCATCTGGCCCCATACCTAATAGCATAAGATCAAATTTGGGGAATCCACTAACCGCTGATAAGGGCAGAACTTTGCTTTCAACCAATTGTTTCAGACGAGCCTCGTAATCAGCAGCTGCCCCCTCAGGTGACTCCTTGTCATTAATTGCATAAATGTTAGAAGAGGGGATCGGAACCTGCCAAAAGAAGCCAATCATCCAATTAATTTGGAAGTCACCAATATAGCCATATCACCCAAATGATTCAAATCTCTAGTATGTAAAGTCATGTGGAGCAAGAACCTAGTAAGTAGCTCATCCGATGAGATTGAAAACCAACAGCTCAATAACTGCAATTTGAGTGTAACATGTTACCAAAAGGAGGACCTTTTTTAATAATCGTGGTGTTAGGGACAGTTTGCGCACACCTCGACTAATTCTATGGATATCTGCTACCTCTCACCAGTAAGGTACTAAATAACTCTGTCCACCAAGGCTTAGACAGATAAGAAGAAATCACCTAATGTTTTTTGTCTCCGCGGAGACAAAGGAAGGACTATTTCAACATAAGAATTAAGATGCAATTCAGTTCCTTCAATAGTAATTTCATTATTTTGGCCGAGCCATCGAAGTAGAACTTCTTACACTATCTATTTTAGGATCATCATTCATTTTTCCCTTCTAGCTTCTTAACAAGACTAGAAACAAATTCAGGATTTTAAACTGCATACGGTGGAAATCGGCACGACATGTGGCATGGTTTAGATATGGACATCAAAGGGGGTGGCATAATTCTGCACCGGATACGAGTTGCACCAGGGTGAGTCCGGGTATCAAAGCAAGACATGATAGTGCCCGAACCTGATGACACCGGGTGAAGAATCGGAGGAGCTCAGCGCGTATCCGTTCCGGATATGGCGCCAGTCGTTAATCATTGCTCATTAAGTGACCATTGATCTCATTTAATTGCGTTTAATTGAGGAATGATTCTCGGGTATCAACACCTTGTAATGATAGCTATAAAAAGAACCTAACCTTCATGTTGGAAGGGCATTTCATTCTTATCTTACACTTGTACGCTTTGTTCATTACACTCATGATTGTAAAAGTTCTTATTGTTGGCTCAGAATTGAAGCAGTTAAGCTAAAGGACCGGATCAATCCAGTAGTGGATTTATCCATCGGTGGCGAGTATTAAGTTTAGATTGCAAGGATCTCCTCTCAGAAACTTCTTAAACTTTTTCAAAGCTCCGGAGCCAAGCCTGCGCACCAAAGCACTCGAAGATCAAGAATCAATCTTTCATTGTTAAATAGATTGAAGGAATTCACTTGGCTATGACGTTGCATGATCTTTTTCTTATTTACTGCTTTCATTTACTTATTTATTGCTAATAATTTATCATTTCATATTACAAATCAAACCATGTATTCTTAAAACCGATGTACCTTTTTTTAGGGTAAACATAAACCATTGGGTAAAGAGTAGCAGTACACCCTATAATTATTTAAAACGATATGTATTTTTCGAAAATTATAAAATATATGTACACAGTTCGAGCTGAAGGGCATTGCATTCCCCTTGAACAAGATAATATAGCTACAATATCTTAACTAAATTGAAAGACTACCGACATACACAGTCAAACCGTGTATATGTCTTGTGTATATTTTGTATATTCCTTACCATAATTAGTAGAGTTCTTATACATGTATAATTATGGTAGTAGTCTTGTATTAGGAAAAGCAAGTTGTCTTGTATTAGGAAAAGGTATTTTTTAATTACCATAATTAGATATTGTATATTATGTATATATACCTTTTCATTAATGAAAATAATCAAGGGATTATTCTCTTTCATGGTATCAGAAGTCTAGGGCAAATTTCCTTCTCCAAAACCTCTCTTCCGTCGCCCTCCCTCTCGGTTTCCGAACCTCAGTCACATGCCGACCACTCATCCCTTCACATATTTTTTTCTGAATCTCTAATTTTTCTCTTGTTCTTCCATTATGTCTACCTCAAAGAACACCTTTTATCCTGCCCTTGTAGTCTCCAATATCAACAACAACATCCCTATCATTTTTTAGATGGACAACGTCCAATACACGACGTGGGCATAATTATTTAAAATTCATGCACAGTCTAATCGAGTCCTTTATCACATCGTCCCCCATAAAAAGTCAAAGAGAAGGTGCCTACCATCGATGATGAAATAGAGTTGTGGATAACTCTTGATGCTATAGTACTCTAGTGAATTTATTTAACTATCTATACATACCTCTTGTAGACTATTATTGAACCCGACGCCACGACATTAGAAGCTTGGAATAGGTTGCGTGATATATTCTAGGATAACGAAAATTCTCGTGCCATGACCCTTGAGCAGGAATTATCCCACATCAACATGGAGGATTTTTCGAATGCCTTAGCCTATTGTCAAAGGCTCAAGGAGTTGTCGGATCAACTCAAGAATGTTGGCGCGCCCGTCACGAATGATTGTCTTGTTCTTCAAATGGTTGCAGGCCTCTCCGAGGCTTATAATGGCATTGAGACGCTTCTTCATCAAAGTAATCCTCTCATGTCGTTCTACCAAACACGTTCCATGCTCATCCTAGAAGAAGACAGGTTGGCTACTCACTCATTCTCGGACGATTCTAGCCAAAATCATAATAATGGTGGTGGCAAAAAGGGCCAAAATCAGAAAAATGGGGGCAAACACTGCGGTGGTGGCAGTGGCGGAGGACGTGGTGGCGGTGGCCATCCGGGCGCGACAGGAGCCGGCTGATGGCCTTAGGGGCGGGCGATGGCGGTGGCCGCCCACAATTCCCATCGTTTGGTCCAGCATTTCCATCAGCTAGTTGGGCCAGGCCCAATGGCCCCAGCAGTTCCAGCAGTCACAGACTGGGCTTTGGCAGTAGGTTGGCCTGCTTGGGCCTCGGCCCCAGTAGGTCTTCACTGTTGCGGGCCCCGCACCGACCCAGACTCCTACGGATATCGAGGCAGCGATGCATACACTTGGATTAAATCCTACGGATGCAAATTGGTATATGAACACTTGTGCTACTTCTCACATGACGTCTGCACCAGGTAATCTCTAGTCTTATTTTAATTTGAGCAATAATCGTGACATTATTATTGGTAATGAAAATTCAATTCCAATTCATGGTTATGGTCATACAAATTTATCTCCCCCGAACCCACTTTTAGCCTTGAAAAATCTCCTTCATGGTCTTCACTTAATTAAAAATTTGGTGTCCGTCCGTAAATTTACAACTGATAATTGAGTTTCTGTTGACTATGACCCTTTTGGATTTTCTGTGAAGGATTTCACGACGGGGATACCTCTAATGAGATGTAATAGTCGGGGAGAGCTCTATCCTATAACTACCACCACCACCACCACCACTACCACTAATCAAGCCACATCGTCAATATTTGCCGCTTTAGCATCTTTCTTGTGGCATGCGCGTTGGGTCATCCGGGAGCGTCTGTTCTTTCATCTCTTAAAAATAATAATTTTATTACTTGTAATAGTATGCGTAGTACTAATGTTTGTCCTTTTTGTCCGTTGTCTAAAAAGTCTCAAGTTTTCCACATTTTTATTGTTTAGAGCATTCATTCGTACCCAAATTGAACGAAAAATTAAAAATATTCTGATAATGGAAGAGAATTGGATAATGGGCAGTTTCGGGAATTTTGTAACAATAATGGCATATCTTTTCGATTTTCTTATCCTCGTACGTCCTCACTGATCGGTGTATTTTATATACACCTTTTGAGTCATTTTTAGTTAGTCTTTTGCCCATTTTTGTACAAATACGTGTCGTCTTAGGATAAATTTTCTTTCTTTTGAGTCATAATGGTTTAAAGTGGCTCATTGGCGAAAAGGAGCAAAAAGAGGGCAGAAACAGAGGTCCCAGAGCCCAAAAAATGAGAAAGTTGGCGGCAAGACGCACGAAAGCAGGCGGCCGCGGCACCAAATCAGACTGCGGAGAGTTTCGCGCCGTGGCTGATTCTGGCCGAGGCGGGATTTCTGTCAAATTCGAATGGGAATGGGCCAAGGCCTGGAAGGAAAACCGGGAGGACGATTTGGAGGCTATAAAAAAGAGAGTTTAGGTCAAAATTAAGGGTTTCAAAACCCTTGTCAATTCAACACAACCTTGGAGATCAAGATTGGAGACCATTTTTTGTGTAATTTCTTGTTTCTTTGTTTTATTTCTTTATAGTTTATGTTGGATATTAGTTTAGTTCTTGTCATGTCTATGACTAGGAACTAACTTAATCTAGAGCTTTCCATATCAAATCACTTGAAACTCATTCTTATGAATTAATGCATGTTTTGGTTTCTTCTTATCATTGTTGAGATTTATTCAATAATTGTCTTGAATGTTTGGTAATTAATTGATCACTAATTATCATAATCTATATGATTTCTAATCGAAAGCCGAAAGGGGAGATTGTGAATATGCTATAGTTGAATAAATATAGGTTAAATTGTGGACGAAAGTACCCCGATACTTGTGTAGTTTAATAGGTTATTGCTCTTAATCCTCCTTTATAGTCAATCTTATCTGTTATACCCCGTGGTTCGCCCTGGACATGATCGAGTCTCAGCCACGGCCGAAAGTCGGGCCGCGCGCGAAATCTTGAGGGTCGCTGAAGTTTCAGCTCATGGCGCCGGGAAGCGGCCGCGACGGAAGATCAGGTCGCATGAGTTCGCGTTGGCGCCGGAAGCAGGCCGCGCGCCGAGGCGAAATCTGGCGGAAAAACTTAGGAAAATCTGATTTTTTCTTTTAAAAGGGCATGGGTGGGTGACAAGTGTCCCCATCCGATTATCAGACGTTATATTGACCAAGTCTTAAAGACTTGGTCATTTTTCATCTCTCTTAGAAAAAGCTCCTCCTTCTCTCTTAAATTATTTCAAGCTCCTCCTTCTCTCTAAAACTCCAAGAGGTATTCTAGCCTAAGGAAAAATCTGAAAAGTTAAGAACAAAAAAGGAGGCTTGTGGCTAGCTTGCGGTGGTGTTCTTGGCAAGGAAGCTAGCAAAATATTTGGAATAAGTTTGGCTAAAACTCTAAGGTAATGATTCTTCCTTTAGATTTAGTTTATAGTGTTGCATGTTAAGAAGAAAATACTTGTGGTAGTAAATGATGCTCTTAGAGTCATTGCACGCTAGAAATGTGGTTTGGATATGAAAAATGGGTTAGGAAGAGATTATGAGCATGTTGTAGCCTAAAAACTACTTTAGAATTGTTAAGTGTATTATTATAACTTATGGGGCAGAATGTTACACACCCAAGATTAGGTGGGTAATCCCCTTTGTGTTGGTTTGGATGTTGGGCCTTAATGTGGCGTTTGAGTGTTGAAAATCGGCCTTTGAATAAGGTGGCAAAGTGAGTAGAAACAAAGGAAATGCTGCCCAATTTTTCTTAGGAATTTGGTAACTTGAATTTGGAATTTCTACATTGAAATTAGAGGTTAATAAACGCACTATGGTTGTTATAGGTTGACATATTACTTGCGGTAGTTGGACTTAGCAAATGGATTGACCGAAGAGGTATGTAGAGCTTTCATATCTCTTGAGCATGAATAGTTGTATCTATGTAGTACGGTATACGTACAAGAATTGATAATCTACACTTGTTTTAAAGTATATGATACTTGTTTCATTTCAAAAGTATAAGTCCCTTGGATTGAGGGAAAAATGTATTTGACAAAGGGATAACGCTAATATAATGGCTTTATAGGAAGTTGGTTATATTAGTTTTCTTGAAAGGTTCACAAGGAAAGGGTTACTCTAATTAAAACAAGTACGGGTAAAAGATTTGAAACTTAGAAAGGTGAATTGATTTTTTAGGCATTGGTTGCCTAAGGTTTTAAAGGAAATGAAGTCACTTGATTTAGAAGCCTATTATATTTCTAAAAGGAAATGTGACCTGTCTTGAAAAGAAATCGTAACCTGATACTATGGTGAATAGTATCTTGGAATCTTTGTATAAAAAGAGTTTTTCTTAAAAAGTTAGAAGTGCATGGTACTTGGGTTGAATTCCCGGATTTTCTATTAAAAGACATGTTAGTGCCTTAGGATACTAAAATGAGAGGATATATTAATAATGTTAATAAGAAGTTAGGGGATTTCTTAACTTGCTTGTGATATGATAGGCCGGTAGTGCTTATGTATGATATGATAGGCCGGTAGTGCTTATGTATGATATGATAGCCGGATGAGCTATGTTATATATTTGTATTATTACGGGGTAAACCCCGGGTTATTATCTATGCCATGGATTTGCTACCCATGATGCGAGTGCGGCGACGCGCTCACGCGGATCCGGACCACAGGATCCATGCGGGTGAAATAGTCCCATGCGAGTACGGCGATGGTACTCATGCGGGTCCACAGGATCCATGCGGGTGAAATAATCTCATGCGGGTGAAATAGTCCCATGACGAGGCGGATGACCTCATGCGGGTCCACAGGACCTATGCGGGTGAAATAGTCCCAGGAGTAGGATTGCTTAATGATACTACGGGCGAGGTACCCTGTTTTGATCGTGAGCCTCCTATTTTTATGCTATAAGTTTTATACTCGTTACTCTCATATCCAAACCACATTTCTAGCATGCAATGACTCTAAGAGCATCATTTACTACCACAAGTATTTTCTTCTTAACATGCAACACTATAAACTAAATCTAAAGGAAGAATCATTACCTTAGAGTTTTAGCCAAACTTATTCCAAATATTTTGCTAGCTTCCTTGCCAAGAACACCACCGCAAGCTAGCCACAAGCCTCCTTTTTTGTTCTTAACTTTTCAGATTTTTCCTTAGGCTAGAATACCTCTTGGAGTTTTAGAGAGAAGGAGGAGCTTGAAATAATTTAAGAGAGAAGGAGGAGCTTTTTCTAAGAGAGAGATGAAAGATGACCAAGTCTTTAAGACTTGGTCAATATAACGTCTGATAATCGGATGGGGACACTTGTCACCCACCCATGCCCTTTAAAAGAAAAATCAGATTTTCCTAAGTTTTTCCGCGATTTCGCCTCGCGCGCTGCTTCCCGCGCATGGCGCCGCTCATGCGGACCTGATCTTCGGCGCCGCGGCTCGCTTCCGGCGCCCGCGGCTGAAACTCAGCGACCCTCGATTTTCGCGCGCGACCCTAATCACGCGCTTGGCGCGCGTTCGCTCCGGCATGCGCGCGAGACCCGATCGCGGTCGGACCGAACCACGGGGTATAACATTATCACCGAAAGGTAGAAGGGTTCTATATTGGGGTTGAGTGTTTATATTACCTTAACAGGAGTATAAAACGGCTTAGTTAACCTGCTATCTCAAAATAGAAGAAGAACCATAATTAATTGCATTAATAAGTAAGATGAGCGGATAGTTGAGGAGATTTGGAAGCCCTATTTCCACCATATCTGAAGTAAAACAAAGTAGTTTAGTTAGCATTCATAATTATAGTTATAAACAATTCATCAATCATCGGTTACCAAATAGATACCATAGAATAGAATTTGAGAATTGAACACTAATCCCTGAGGACGATAACTCGGTCTTCTAGACTATATTACTTGTCACGACACGTGCACTTGCGTTAGTGTGTGCATAAATCGCGCATCACTCACAAAATGGGAAAGTCAAAAGAAAATTCCGTACCATTAATACTATTATTCACACTTTACTAGCTCATGTTTCATTACCACATTCCTTTTGACATTATGCATTACAATTGACTATTTACCTCTTTAACATATTCCCTAGCAAAGGATTAGCATACCAATTGCCCCTAAAAATTCTTTATAATCCTTATTATTCTCATCTTAGAGTGTTTGGGTGTTTGTGCTACCCCTCTTCCAGTCTACTATAATTAACAAATTTCAGACCCGTTCTACCGCTTGTGTGTTTTTGGGTTATCTGTCTAATCATCGTGGTTATAAATATTTTAATTTGTCCTCTAATAAAATCATAATTAGTCGCCACGTCATTTTTTATGAAACTCAATTTCCGTTTGTTAAATTGTGCAATTCAGTGTCTAATTCTTATAATTTTTTGGATGATGAGCTCTCACCGTATGTGGTCCACCATTTAGTCTGATCCCCGCCTCAGGATTTGGACCAAGTGACCCCCGTGCCCAATCTCCGCCAGCAGGCCTACTGCTTGCTGGCCCAATTATCCAAAATCCAATTTCTGTTTCTCGGCCAGCAGGCCCACTGCCTGCTGCCAGTAGCATCTCATAATTTCGGGAGATAAGTTGAGCACCTAGACGTAGGAAAGTAGACCAGAGCCTCGGGGAATTCATGTTATATTTACGCATGTTAATAAAGAGATTAGTATACAAAAATATGCAGTCCTGAAATAATTTTGGACGTAACAAGTGTGACGATGAGGATCGGGAATAAATTTGGTACGTGCACAAAGAGGTTATGAACTGGTGTCATATCACAAGATTATGATATTTAATATATAAAAGTATTATGAGTTATTAAGATTTAAGTGAGTTGTGATCACGAAATTAATTGTATGTATAATTGATTAATTATGAGATTAATTAATTATTAAGTCGAGGGGAAAAGATTAGTGGAGTGCATGGGTCGTGGATTAAGGCTCCCCACTGCCAAGAATTGGCTAGCGGGAGACCAAATGATGAGAATTTATTTTGGTCTTTACTTTGGCAGATCAGTAGTAACTAATGTCATGCTAAGTAGGTTATAAAGGGGAGTGATCGTGATGACAGAATAGTTTTTTAGGGATTTCAAATATGTATTCTTCCATTTTTTGCTTCTATTACGACCACTGATTTTCGTAAATAGTCACTTCTATGTCCCTGTAAAATACAAGGTAGAAATGACAACATGGTAGCCGTTGTTAATGGGTGATTTAATAGAATGTTGTAAGGAATTGCTTATGGTTTGTGATCCATTCGAGAGTTCTCAGTCCACTTCTCATTTCAACGGAAATTTTAAGAACCTTAAAGTGTAAACGAAGGTATGTTAAGGATTTTTTTTTTTTTTGGCATGTTCCATATAACAAACGTAACCATGATGATATTGCTTCATAATTTATTCTACTCCTAATAGTTAAGGAATATTCATGTTATTGATTCCTATGTTAAAAGCATGTATAAATGTGTTCTTAAGTCCTTATTGACACATACATAAAAGATGTTGATATTCACAGTGTTAGCTAAAGGTACAAGAATATTGTGTCACACATGATGTTTTATTGTCATTCATGCATTTTCATTTGCATTACATTCATGTTTTAACCGAGACCTTATATTTGGGATGGGAAATAGGGTACGCAGACCACCTGAACAACTGGGATATGAAAATGAAGTGAAGCCCACGGAGGCCAGAATGAAAAGAAAGATGCATGATGAAGGGCCAATATATATATATATATATATATATATATATATATATATATATATATATATGATTGTGAAGGAAGATGCCCTTGTGTGACCAGTATTACCACATTATGCAAACATTTAGGCATATGTATTAGGACCTTCAGAGGCATTTACTGCAGGTCGACTGTTATTGTCGGTTGTTTCTGTTTCAGTTATTGTTATACGTCTGTTATAATTTTATTCATGTTTGACATACTCAGTACATCAGTCGTACTGATGTCCTTTTTGTTGGGGGATGCCGCGTTTCATGCCCGCAGGTTCACATAGATAGGACGACGATCCACGTCAGTAGGTCGCTGACTCAACGGATTTTGAGAGCACTCCCCTTGTTTCGGAGTGTCGGTATATCTTGGTATGGTAATTTTTACGTGTATATATGGGTATGGCGGGGCCCTGCCTGACCTTTTGATGTGGCATACTCTTTAGAGGCTTGTAGATGATGTCCTGTGGGTGTAGTAGACTTGTATGGCCTTGTCGGCTAGGGGATGTATGTATATAAGTTGATTTTATGGATAAAGATTTCACATAATTTTCATTCAGTTTAGTCCGTGTTAAATTATGGTTAGTCGTTGGTTGTACGGTTAGCGGTACCCGGTGGATGGGGTCCGAGTGCCCGTCGCGGCCCTTCAGTTTGGGTGTGACATGACCCATCTCATATTCCTCCCGGTCTAACTTCTAGGCCACTGTGCCCACCGCCACCGCCCAATTTTTCATCGTAACTCTCTTACGCGGCGTACTGTGGCTAGTCCCGAGATGACCCAACACCATCCCAAGTCTAGTCCACTTCTATTCTGAGTCAATGGCCCGTTACTTATAACAAACGGGGTATTTTAAAATTAAAACAATATTTTAATCTCAATTTTAATGTCACTAAATCACCCTACCACGTTGTTCAGTGTCTGCCCTTCATGACCCGAATTGGAAAATGGTCATGAATGATGAATATAATGCTCTTATTTAAAATAAGAGGTGAGAGTTGATGCTCCGTCCGCCTGGTGTCAATGTTATTCATTCTATGTGAATTTTTACTCATAAGGACAAATCTGCTGGTTGTTTTGAGAGGCATAAGACCCATCTTGTAGGTGATGACAAAACTCAACATATTGGCGTGGATTTTGGAGAGACATTTAGTCTGATGGTCAAATCGGAAACCATTCGCACGGTTCTCAGTCTGGCTCTCTTGAAAGCATGGCCCATTCATTAGCGGGATGTGGAAAATATTTTCTTACATGGTGATCTCAAGGTGACATTATACATGCATCAACCCTTGGGTTTCAGAGACTCCGATCATCCTAACCATATCTGCTTGCTGAATAAGTCATTGTATAGGCTTAAACAGGCCCCTCAGGCTTGGTATAAAAGGTTTGCAGATTATGTGTCTACTATTGGATTTTTTCACAGCAGATCTGATCATTCTCTATTTATTTATCGCCATTGTACTTTTCTGGCATACATTCTGTTATATGTGAATGATATAATATTGAATGCCTCCTCTAATAATCTGCGCAAGTCTATCATGTCCCTTATCAGTTCATTATGAAATACTTGAGGCCCTTGAATTATTTTTTGGGTATAACTATCACTCGTCATTCAGGTGGTCTATTTTTATCACAGAAAAAGTATGCGGATGAAATTATTGAGAGAGCTGCCATGTCATCCTGTAAGTCCTCTCTTACTCCCGTTGATACCAAACTATGGCTGGCCAGTGGGCCGGGACGACCCGGGTCCCCGCCTGATCCCGCCCCGACCCCATTTTAAAAAATAAATAAATTCGGTACCGGGACTTGAACCCAGGACAGGACATGGCCTCGTCCTGCCCCAGGCCTGCCAAGTCCCGACCCGTCCTGGTCTCGCTCCGACCCCGACCCCGGTCCCGGTCCCGCCCAAAACCCCCCTTTGCAAAAATAACGGTTGCACCAACGACCATTTTATATTTTGGCCGTTGTGCAATGACCATTTTTGGCCTCCCTCATCCCCCAACCCCCAACCCCCATTATATTTATTTTTAACTCCTAAGTTATTATATTTACACTTTAACCCAATTTTCAACTATAAATACCTCATTTTCTCTTCATCTTTCTCACAAATCTTCCTACAATCTCTCTAATCTCTCAATCAATCTCTCTACAAGTATACTAAATATTTAATTTTATTTATTCATTTGGGAGTGAAGTTGACAACTAACTTGAGGATCATCCATCGAGCATAGTTTCAATTTTCAACCTCTCGATTACACGTCGACGTTACGTCGTCGTTTGATACATTCGTTCCTTCATTAAATTATTATTCATTCCTTCATTAAATTATTATTGTTATCTTTAATTATTTATTTGCATAGTTATTATGAAAGGATTTAAACGTATGATTACGGGTAAGGGTAATGGTACTTCTACTAGTAGGGGTAATAAGGGTAGGGGTACTTCTTCTAGTTCTAGTCATCCTATTCTTAGACATGGTCTTATTCCTAGACTGGATGATTTTGTTGACAGAAAATTTTCTGAAATACCATATGATTTAGACGATGAGATATTTTTTGGAACTCAAGAAGACTTTAATTTAGAAGATGATCTAAATGATGACACACCCAGTAATGCGCCTTCAACTGAAATGCCTCATATTCCCCCTAGTATGAGACGAGGTCCAGCAAACGACCATTAAAATCAGATGCATGATAATTTTTTATTAGGGACGTAGCGAATCAAGTAGCTATATGTAAAATTTGTAAAGTGATTTTTAGTTTTAAAACTGGACAAGGTCATGGTGGGACGGCGGGGGTTCATAAGATACATCAAACAAAAATACCCAGCTAGGTATGCCCAATACGATGCTAAAAAAAGGTGTGCAAGCGCCCTTTCCATCGGGACAAGGTTCACATATTGTCCCGGAACAAGTACAGAGTCAAATTAACCCTGTGACATGGGAATTGTAGGCCCTAAATATGATAAACATAGAGATAGAGAAGCACTAGCAAAATTAGTTGCTGTGGAGGGTTTGCCTTTTTGATTTCCTGAATCTCCTGGTTTTATTCATTACATTAGATAAATGTATAATCCTGCTTATAAAGATTTTTCTAGATCAACTGTTAAAAGAGATGTATTTAAATTTGCACACGAATATCAACAATATTTACGTGATTCGTTATATCATTTTTCTGACAAAGTATCTATTACGTCTGATATAGGTCGTAGTACTAACGATCATGATTATTTAACTGTTACATGTCATTGGATAGATTATAAATGGTCTATGCAAAAACGTATTTTAGCGTATAGATATATAGATGATAGGCACGCTGGTAATTTTATTGGAGAAAATATTTATTTTGTTTGCCATTATTATGGCATAACTGATAAAATTATGACTATAACATTAGATAACGCTTCTCTAATAATTATGCTATTAATATTTTAAAAAATAGTTTAACTCCATATTTTCCAGATCATTTTCATATAAGATATGTGTGTCATAAATATAATTTAGTTGTAAAGGATGATCTACCACTTTTTACAGACATTCTTGATAAAATACAATTTGCTATAAACTATATTTTAAAAAATAATAGAATACAACGAAAAAAAGAATATAAAAAACTTGTCACGTTTGCCAACTACCTTATAGAAAAATTTCCGAAGAAGTAGCCACTAGGTGGATTTCTTTGTACCATCAACTACTTGTTGCTTATGACTATAGAAACCTATAACTTTATTTTTTAACGCCCATAATCAAAATCCAGCTTATATGCTTATAGATAGCAATTAGGACAAAATTGCCGAACTTATTGTATTTTTAGAGAAAAAATTTCAAGAAACAAAAGAATTTTCCGGTATATATTATCACACTATTTCAACTATGTTGTTTTATATAACTCTCATATTTTTATTACTTAATGAATATATGGCTAAACCAGCTATTAAAAAAATGTTTATCAAAATAAAAAAATATTTTATTCTTATTTCCACTATTTATATTATTGGTGCTTTATTAAATCCGACTATTAAAATAGACGGATGTAAAACACTTATTGAAACTATTTATGATTGTATAGCAGTACTACCACCTCCAACTCCCAAAAATCCAAATGATCCACCACCTATTGAACAAATCAAAGAAGAAGTGTTGTCTAGCATACAAGATGAATGCAAAAAAGTATATAAGTATTACCACCAAGAAAGTGCTAGCAATCAACCGACTTCCGTACCATCTTCTTATTCTTCAACACAATCTAAAAAAAACATGTTATTTCTGCGGCTAGTATTGAAAGCCTCAGAAATAAAATGTGCGGTGCTAACACTACTAACAAAAATTAGCGAGTTTGATGTTTTTGTTTTGCAGGGTGCTTTACCGTACCAAGCAGTTGTCAATGAAGAAGGACATGAAGACTTGCTGAAATACTGGAGAGAGAATGAGAAGACATTTCCGACACTTTCAATGATGACCCGAGATGTTTTGAACATTCAAGTGTCATCAACAGCGTCTGAAAGCATTTTTTTTGCGGAAAGATTTTAAATAGGAGAGCACAGACATTCATTGGAGGGAGACTCATTGGAGATTGCAGTTCTATTCAGAGACTGGATTCGAGCGGAGCGTAGGAGTTGCGGCCAACTGGAGATCAATGAAGAAGAAGACGAAAACTACAACGACATCTTATCTGAATGTATGAGTAGTGACATGGAGAAATTTGACCAAGAAATACCAATTCCAACCGAAGAACCACATGAAATTATAAGGAAAATAAAATAGGTTTTTTTTGAAAATGTAATTTCTTTAATTGCAATTTTATTATGTCATTTGCAACTTTTGAACGACACTACAAAGTTGTAACTTTTGATAATTGTATCTGTATAATGTATTAGAAAAGAATCATATTTTTATTAAATAATATAAGAGGCACAACAGTCTTGGGATGTTTTTATTACACTCTTGTTCAACTATTGAGTTGTTTATATATATGTTTTTTTTAATTAAGTGCAAAAAAAAAAACCCAGTCCCGCCCCAGACCTATCCCGGCCCGACCCCCTAACCAACGGGATCGGAATAGGGACGGGACTCGGTCTCATCCCTCTCGGACCCGGCCCGCCAGCCCCACCCCAGCTCAATCCCGCCCCTTCCCCGTCCCGCTCCGATCGTCCCGGCCCAGCCCACTGGCCACCCCTATACCAAACCGAAGCTGAGGGACGCCAGACTACTTTATCGCGATCCAGTGCGGAGTCCAAGTATCGAGGGGTAGCCAATGAGGTGTCTGAGTATCGAGGGGTAGCCAATGTGGTGTCTGAGTCATGTTCGCTACGTAATATCCTATATATTAGAGATTCACTTTCGTATTCAGAAAACTACTTTGGTCTACTGTGATAATGTTAGTGCAGTCTATCTCTCTCGAAATTCGATCCAACATCAGCGCACTAAACATATCGAGGTGGATATTTACTTTGTTCGCGAAAAGATAGCTCGTGGACAAGTACGTGTCTTACATATCCCTTCACGATACCAAATTGCTGACATCTTTACTAAGAGTCTTCCCTTAATTCTGTTTGAAGATTTTAGGGACGGTCTCAGCGTACGACAACTGTTCGCTATGACTGCGGGAGTGTGAAGAATACCGATATGCACGGTCAAACCGTATATATGTCTTGTGTATATTTTGTATATTCCTTACCATACCTTTTCGTTAATAAAAATAATAAAGGGATTAATCTCTTCCATAAATAAATATGTATCCTAGAGCAAACTATCACAAAAGGCATACAAAAATAGTGCTTACATTTCTTACAACAGTAAAAGAACCATTTTCTTTGATGAATTTTTCCGACAAATCAGCAGTGTATTTCGCGAGTGCCTTTGCCACATCTTCGGAGTCGAAATTTAACACCTTCTTCTTCCCTTTCTGGGTTGCCATCTTTGCCTAAATCTGAAGCTATTTCTGAGTTTTAACTTTTAAGTGTGTGTGTGTTTGCAGTTATAAGGACCATACGATATATTTGCACATGAAAAACATCAGTTAACCATGCAGAAAAAAAAGAGTTAAGTAAACAAAATAAGCAGGTGCCTATTTGTGTTTTTTTTTTAAATGAACATGAACTTTGTGTGTGTTTTGCATATGTTACTCATTAAAAAAAAGAATAAGTAAACAAAATAAGCACGTGAATATTTTTTGGCTCTTGATTTTTATTTGTTTTCTTTTAATGCAACAAATTATTTTATTGTGATTTTACTAATTGTTTTTAGGTGAAAATGGTTCTAACCAGAAAATTAATTAGAGATTTATTTATATAGGGTTTGAAGACAAGTAAGTTATATCCGATTCGGAAAATTTCTTAACGAATCCGGTTTAAGTGATGAAAAATGAATGTGACTGATAAGTAATACAAGAAAATAAACAAGCTATGATTCAAGTAAGAAAATAAGCAAATAAATAATAAATTTTCGTGTATATTGCCTTGTGAGAGAAATAATATTGCCTTAGAGAAAAGAATAATGCTAGGGTTACAAAGTGAGCAATATGTCGTTTCTTTCTTCCTAAGCTATTCATATATAACCCAAGGTTAAATTTTTCTGCCCCTAATAGGGGCGACGTGACTTTACCTAACGTTCGTCTTCGCCAAGGCTCTCTGGTCGAAACTGCATGATGTGACACGAATTGGTGGAAGTGGAGGAGAGTTGTGGGGGTCTCCCAGATCCTCCGAATCCCCGAGCACACAACTCCTCCGGATGAGCTAATCTTACCAAGTACACTAATTATAGCTAAATTATCATACGACGAAAATCGTATATAATTTACTCCTCATAAGAAAAAATATTTAATGATTTTGCAAATAAATGAATAGTAAAAAGCAACTAAAAGGCAAAACAAATGTTGGATATACTAAGGTGCGAAATGTGAATGAAAATATTACCGGGAAGGCTTATAGTGATGCAATTTAGGGTTTAGGAAGTAATAACTCCATTTACCTCCCCTCTAGATTGCATAATTACAAAGAAAACCCACCGTCCACTGGCTTGACACTCACAGTAACGAAGAAAGAACAAGACGCAGATCTTCGTGGGAAGACCATTACCCTTGAGGTTGAATCCTACAATCGACAATGTCAAGGCTAAGATTCAGGATAAGGAAGGTATTAATTAATTTGTTAAATAAAAATTAAACCTGTAAATTTTTCTCATTTCTTTGTTTCATTACTGTGTGTGAAACAATAAAAGGTATCTGATTAATGGTAACTGTCTAGGTATCCCGCCGGACCAGCAACGTTTGATATTTGCTGGTAAGCAGCTTGAAGATGGCCGTACGCTAGCTGATTATAATATCCAGAAAGTTCAGTGTGTAATTACATTGGGAACTTTCGTTCGGTTTAATTATTAGTTTGTTTTGGTTGATTAATATTATTGTTTTGGAAAACAGAGTCCACTCTGCATCTTGTTCTGAGGCTTCGTGGTGGGATTATCGAGCCTTCTCTTATGGCTTTGGTTCGGAAGTACAACCAGGATAAGATGATTTGCCGCAAGTAAGCTCTCCCTTAACAAAGATGACATATATTCACATGTTTAGTATTTGAATGAGATTGACCTGAATTGATGTAAATGAATATAGATGATTTATATAGTCGATTCAAATTGATCTTGATTCGAGATTTGTAAAGTAAACCTTTACATGACATCTAAATGTAGAAGCTATTGGTATTTGTTAAGTTACGATAGTTCTGATAGGTTCTATCTATTGTTACCCTAGGTCCTTCAAGTGTCATTTTTCGCGTGAGCTCAAGCTTTTAAGATGGCATTTCATGTTCATGTTTTTTCTCCTTGTAACGCATGGTGATTATCTTTCACCTCTGTATTCTTCGTTGGTACTGGAATAATTGTTGTCATGGGGATGACATGGAAAAGTAACCAGGAAGGTGGTCCTGGTGGTCATTCTTAGATATCATCTTATGGTCCATTCTTAGCTGCTGCTATCTAATTTGCATGCCCGAGAGCATTGTATTTAACAAAGAAATTAAGATCCTTTGCAATATTATGTGCATTTGAGCCAAAGAAGAAACTGGAAAGTGGCACTTTGAGGGCATGGGAGGGACAAAAACCTGCCAAATATTTCTTCCCCCTAAGCTATCAACAATGTACAAATTGTTAGCAAAATAATCTGTATAAGTTTAAATAAAGTTTTAACACAATCTGTAAAAAATAAAATATTTAAAACCAGTAAATCACAGAAACTGGAAAACGAACAGAATCAGTGTTGGAAGAAATTTTTTTTTTCTCAGAATATAATCGAGCATACTTAGTTCAAAGTGTGTCCTTAAGGAAATTATTCCCCTCACAGTACTCGAGGTTGATGGAATATCCCCTTTCAGGATAGAACGATTATCTTACCAGAAATGTAGTACTCCAAATTCAGGTAGCGGCGAACCACTCAACGACAGTGTATCACACGGAATAAACAAGAGAGTTTTTTGAAGAGGAGGAAAGGAAAAATTAGTAATGAATTCTGGAACAAATCAAGAATTTATACTGGTTGAGAATCGATTACGAATGTTTGCAACCATTCGAATCACCACCGTGTTTTGGAGGGAAATTCGAAAATATTCGGGAAGAGAAAAACGGACCGGGTCGGTCACAAGTCGCGGGTCAGGGTCGATCCGTATTGGATGTTTTTGGTTATTTAATTAAATAATTAATTAATTAAATAAATAAATAATTAATTAAATAATTAAAGAAAAGTTTGTCCAAAAGATAATCTTTGACAAATCCAAATCCAAATCCGAAGCCGAGCGAGCGACGACGACGGCGTGAGGGGTCCTTGCCCCCTCAACTCTTTTAGCAACTAGAAAAAGTGTAATGTAATATATACACCTCTCTTTTCCTTTCTTTTTCCGATGTGGGACAAATTTTTTTAACCAAAGCAAAAGGGACCTTTTACATTCCCTTTACTTTTTGTCCCATCATTTCCCATTCACCAATATCAAAACTCAACAATCCCTCACATGAATGGGGAATGACTAGATTTCCCTTTGAACTTTTCGTAGTGAACTTATATCGGATATACTCGATCAATCGGTAGATTTGATATCTTTGAACCGTCGAACTTTGTTGTATATCTAGACAACATAAGTCACACAATCAACTCTCAACCGTTTATGGTTCTCACGGTTGTGTTCGTTTCAGCCATGAACACCGCCTGGTTTCATGAGTGCATAGAGAATGGACCTTCACTGTCATTCTCATTTAAAGCGGCTTACACTTAACACTCACATAGGTGATTTCTAAACATGTGGTCCTATAGCCACATTATCTGGTCATACACTGCCAGATTTAGATAATCATTAAAAATCTTAATGTTTTACTTACTCATTAACAAGCCATAAAGTTTTATCCTTATTTTTGAACATTGTCTTCATCCGAGAATGGGTTAAGTTATTTGACAATGTTGAACCGTCAGTCACAACTTTGTTTGATCTCCTTGAACCTAGCTCTTGGGATCTCTAGTCTGCTAGGTAGAGTTACCGCCATGATGACTTGTCCTCGGCCTTAACCTCATTCCCATTGATGATCTACTAACTCATTCTCTAGATAAACCTTTTGTAAGCGGATCCGCCACGTTATCTCTTGAATTTACATAGTCAATCGTGATAACGTCACTAGAGAGGAGTTGTCTAACAGTATTGGGTCTCCGTCGTATGTGACGAGATTTTCCGTTATACATTACGCTCCCTGCCCTACCTATTCTTTGCTGATCATCACAATGTATACATATAGAGCCAAAGATTTGGGCGAAATGAAATATCTTCTAAGAAATTCCGAGTCATTCAAACCTTCACCGCTTGTCTAAAGCTATAAATTCAGATTCCATTGTAGAGCGGGCGATGCATGTCTGTTTTGATGATTTCCAAGACACTGCTCTTCCATCAATGATGAAACCATATCAACTCGTGGATTTAACTTCAAATGATCCGGTGATCCAGTTTGCATCACTATATCCCTCAAGTACTGCGAGATATTTATTATAATGCAAAGCATAGTTTTGGGTGTGTTTTAAATACCCCAAGACTCGTTTCATTGCCATCAAATGAGTTTGATTGTGATTACTCGTGAATCGACTCAGCTTGCTTATAGCACATGTTATATCTGGTCGTGTACAATTCATAATATACATCAAACTTCTCAAGACTCGTGCATAATCCAATTGTGAGTCACTTTCACCTTCATTCTTTTGAAGTGCAAAACTTACATCAATTGAAGTCTTTGCAACATTGAAATTTAAATACTTGAACTTGTCAAGTACCTTTTCAATATAATGTGACTGTGATAATGCTAGACCTTGTGGAGTTTTATGGATCCTAATTCCTAAGATCAAATCAGCAACCCCTAAGTCTTTCATGTCAAATTTGCTAGCGAGCATACGCTTCGTAGCATTTACATCGGCAATATCTCTACTCATTATCAACATATAAACAAACAATGACTTCATGATTTGGAGTATTTTTAATGTAAACACATTTGTCACACTCATTAATCTTAAATCCATTTGTCAACATTGTTTGGTCAAATTCCGCATGCCATTGTTTAGGTGCTTGTTTAAGTCCATAAAGTGACTTAACAAGTTTGCACACTTTCCTTTCTTTACCAGGAACCACAAAACCCTCAGGTTGTTCCATGTAAATTTCTTCCTCCAATTCTCCATTTAAGAAAGCTGTCTTGGCATCCATTTGATGGATTTTAAGATCATATACGACCGCCAGTGCCACTAACACCCGAATAAATGTTATTCTTGTTACCAGCGAGTATGTGTCAAAGTAATCAAGACCTTCTTTTTATCTATAACCCTTGACCACAAGTCTTGCCTTATATTTGTCAATAGTGCCATCAACTTTCATTCCTTTTAAAAATCCATTTTGATCCTAAATGTTTATTTTCAGGAAGAAGATCAACCAATTCTCATGTATGATTGTTCAAAATTGATTCAATCTCACTATTGATTGCCTCTTTTCAAAATGCTGAATCAGAAGATAACATCGCTGCTTTAAATGTTTGAGGCTCATTTTCAAGCAAGAATGTCACAAAATCTGGTCCAAAGGAAGTAGATGTCCTTTGACGTTTGCTACGCCTTGGATCCTCTTTACTCGGTGTACTTTCCTTTGGTTCTTCTCGCGGTCGTTTATATCTCTCACTTGACGACTCACATTCAATTTTATAAGGATAAATATTTTCAAAGAATTCAGCATTATCTTATTCAATTACCATATTAACATGAATTTCGGGATTGTCCGATTTATGAACCAAAAATCGACAAGCTTTGATGTTTGTAGCATAGCCAATAAAAACACAAGCTTTGCCCTAATTGTCGGAACATGCAGAACATTGTTGAGAGTCAGCACCTTGTCGGAAGTCATTTTCAGAAGTATATTTCCATATCCTTCAATATTGGCTGTTGCAGTATTTCCCATAAACAGTTCCTCTCCGGGTCCAGCGGGAATGTAGGTTGCAAATACTTCTTTTACAGCGCAAACATGTCGAATGACACCAGAATCAAGCCACCACTCCTTTGGGTTTACAACCAAATTGCACTCTGATAGCATTGCACACAGATCATTCGTATCATCATTCTTCTCCACCATATTGGCTTGACCTTTTCCCTTGTCCTTTTTCTGGAGACGACAATCTGGGGCTTTGTGGCCAGCTTTTCCACAATTATAGCAGTTGCCTTTGAACTTTTTCTTGTTAGGACCCTTTTCATTTCCAGAAGGCTTCTTCCTTTTCTTGTTCTTTTTCGGAGCATCATCTTCAACGACGTTTGCCCCTTCAATCGGTGAACTCTTACGGTACCTCTTCTCAGCGGTTTTTTTATCTTCCTCGATCTTGAGACGAATCACACGATCCTCCAACTTCATTTCCTTTCTCTTGTGCTTCAGATAATTCTTGAAATCTTTCCATGAGGGCGATAACTTTTCAATCATTGCAACCACTTGGAATTCTTCATTCACTACCATACCTTCAGCAATAAGGTCATGGAAGATAAGTTGAAGATCTTACACTTGGGTTCCAGCGGTTTTTCCATCCACCATTTTGTAGTCTAGGAATTTGGCAACCACAAACTTCTTCAAGCAAGCATCTTCGGTTTTGTACTTCTTTTCAAATGCACTTCATAGTTCTTTGGAGGTATCTACTGCACTGTAGACGTTGTACAAGTCATCTTCTAAGGCACTCAAAATGTAGCCTTTGCACAAAAAATCAGCCTGTTTTCAAGCCTCAGTAACCATGAACTTTTCGTTGTCAGGCATGTCGGCAGCAGGCACGGGAGGGTCCTCACTGGTGAACTTTTGCATACCAAGGGTGGAAAGTGAGGAAGAAAGAGATGTAGAAATAGAAACTGCTTCCGAAATGAAGGGGTTAAGCCAAAAGAACATTCTTTGCTGCCATCCTTTAAAGTTGGCACCGGTGAACTTCGCAGGTTTCTCAGCCGGTGGCACAGTGGTACTGGTTGTACGAGTAACCGCTGGTGCAATATTCGCAGAGGTAGTTCCAGTCTCAATTGTCATTATTTATTTGTCACTGTCAAATTGACAAACTGTTTTAGTTAATAAAACCAGAATAGCAATTAAATCACAAACTTACACGATGAAGATTTTATTTCTTCAAATCGCAGTATAATTATGAAACTTAAACGATGAAGATTTTATTTCTTCAAATCGCAGTATAATTATGAAACTTAAACGATGAAGATTTTATTTCTTCAAATCGCAGTATAATTATGAACTTTGGTATTCCAACGAAATTTTTATATCTTCGAGTCAGAATACTAATATTCATATGGAGTAGAAAACTACATAAGTTTTAATCTCCTTAAACAAAATAAAGATTATAATATTATAAGTAATTTCCTTAAGATTGTTAGCAAAATAATCTGTATAAGTTTAAAAAATTCTCAACACAATCTGTAAACCACAGATTACACAGTATAAAATAAAATACTTAAAATCAGTAAATCACAAAAACTGGAAAATGAACAGAATCAGTGTTGGAAGAAAAAATATTTTTCTCAGAATATAACCGAGCCTACTTAGTTCAAAGTGTGTCCTTAAGGAAATTATTCCCCTCACAGTACTCAAGGTTGATGGAATATCCCCTCCCAGGATAGAACGATTATCTTACCAGAATAGTAGTACTTCAAATTCAGGTAGCGGCGAACCACTCAACGGCAACGTATCACACGGAATAAACAAGAGAGTTTTTTAAGAGGAGGAAAGGAAAAATTAGTAATGAATTCTGGAACAAATCAAGAATTTATAGCAGTTGGAGGTACTGATTCTGAATGTTTGCAACCATTCAGATCAGTCACCAGGTTTATGAAGGGAAATTCGAAAATATCCGGGAAGAGAAAAACGGACCGGGTCGGTCACAAGTCGCGGGTCAGGGTCGATCCGTATTGGATGTTTTTGATTATTTAATTAAATAATTAAATAAATAAATAAATAAATAAAAGTTTGTCCAAAAAGATATTCAATCAATCGATCTTTGACAAATCCAAATCCAAATCCAAATCTGAAGCCGAGCGAGCGACGACGGCGGCGCGAGGGTTCCTTGCCCCCTCAACCATTTTAGCAACTAGAGAAGGTGTAATGTAATAAATACACCTCTCTTTTCCTTTCTTTTTCCGATGTGGGATAAAAAGTTTTAACCAAAGCAAAAGGGACCTTTTTACATTCACTTCACTTTTTATCCCATCATTTCCCATTCACCAATATCAAAACCCAACACAAATTTGCTAGTATAGCTCTTCTGATATTCTTGTTTGCTTCTCGATCTACTTTTGTACCATTTGGTACATGATTTGGAAGCTATCCTGGGCAAGGTACTAGAATATGATATGCATGACATTTTCTATTTGTTGAAGTAACTATCAAGCATATCGTTGTTCTTGATAGAGAATACGTAAATATTTTCCATATATATATATATATATATATATATATATATATATATATATATATATATATATATATATTCAGTAATTATTATTTTAGTGTAATTATGTAAAGTAGATATTCTCATACGATTATAATTACAATTGTAAACACCTGTATATATTGTATTAATAAGAAGACTCCAAATAAGGAGAATTACACTATTCTACATGGTATCAAAAGTCAAACCTTAACACCCTTCCTACCCTAAACTCTAGTCGGCCGCCAACCCCCCTTTTTCTTTGGTTACGGTGGAACCATCCCAAACCCTAAAACAATTCTGCCTATTCTCTCGATTTCTCCTCCTTCTCCCTCCTCTTCTCCCAACACCTTTCATCCGGCGTTTGCCGTGACGAGCAATTTTTTTTATCCCTTTGATTCTTGATCAGGAGGATGGGCAATACTCTTTGTGGGTTGAGTTATTTCAAATACATGCATGTGCCTACAACGTTCTTGATCACATCGATGCCACCACACCCCGTCCGCCCGATATCGACAACACAACGTGAAAATGACTTGATGCAATCGTTAAATAATGGATATATGACACCATATACAAGGATCTACTTCATACTATTATAAAGATAGGTGCTTCAGATCACGATTTATGGACAAGACTAGAAGAAATTTTTCAAGACAACAAACATACACGTGTCGTGTATCTGGAGGAACAATTTAATAACACCCGTCTTGAAACTTTGCTAATATGTTCGACTTTTGTAATAAATTGAAACTAGTTGCTGATCAACTATCTAATGTGGGCACTCCCATTTCAGAAACAAAGATGGTTTTGCAATTAATTAATGGTTTGCCAAAGGGTGAGTACAATATGATTGCAATGATGATCCAATAAGCCGATCCCCTCCTTAGTTTCAACAAGGCTCATTTACAATTACTATTAGAGAAAACTAGGCGTGCCAAATAAGATGAACATAATCAGAAGATGACAGACGTAGAGGAAGATGTAGAGGTCGCGACCGAGGCAGCAATGCTAGTGGGCAATTCCAGTAGGCCCCATACCTATCTCAGTGGGTCATCCCATTGCCATGGTCAATGTTCGAAAGTTGGGGCTCACCTCCATGCCCATACCCGATGACACCGGCCCAAGTAGTGGCCAGTGGTAGCAACCGAGTATTTTGGGACCTCATCCAGGATCACGCCAAGAGGGACTGGCACAACATGCTTATGTTTCGGTGGCCCAACAACAACAACAACCATATGGCCTCCTTACCCCTATCGAACTGGGCCAGTCCTACAACACTATGAATTTATTGCAGATCGATGATGCTTGATACATGAACATGGGCGCCACTTCCCACCTCACTCATAACTCTGTTAATCTTACTCAACTATTCAACTTGAACAATCCTCAATTTATTCTGGTCAGAAACGACAATCACATTCCAATTCAAGGTTATGGTACCACTCAAACACCACACCCACCCTCCCTTTCCACTAAAAAAACATCCTATATGCTCCTAAATCATTGAAAACTTAATCTCTGTTAGAAAATTTGCTAGTGACAATTTCGTATCTATTGAGTTTGACCTTTTTGGTTTTTTTGTGAAGGACCTACATACAAGGACAATATCGTAGTGTGGAGGACCTCTATCCTTTCTCATCCACTTCCGCTGCAAGTGTCAATTCACATACCTCCCTAGCTGCAATCTCTCCATCAACTTGACATAGTAGACTTGGGCACCCAAGAGCACCAATTTTTAATTTTCTTAAAAGTCAAAATTTGATTTAATGTATTAAAGGGAAATTTCCCCTAAATTGTCATTATTGTCCTTTAGGGAAGCATGTTAGACTTCCTTTTATGTCATCTTTGAGTGTTACTTTTTCTCCATTTAACATCATTCATGCGGATTTATGGACATCTCCCATTACTATCAAACTTGGTCATAAATATTATTTGGTATAAGTTTCAAATATAAGTGTCAAGTCTATTCCATTTTTCTTGAATTTCGAACATACGTTAAAATACAGTTTGAGAAGGACATAAAATCATTTCAATGTCACAATGATCGTGCGTTTGACAATTCCCAATTTCATAAATTTTGTACGGACAATGGCATGATATTTCGATTCTCGTGCCCCCATACCTTACCTCAAAATGTTAAAACCGAAATAATCATCTGCACCATTAATAATATGATATGTAACATGCTCTTTCATGCTTCTCTACCCCCATTCTTTTGGGTCTACGCGTTACAAATGGTAGCATACGTTCTTAATATATTACATGTGAGTCTTCAAAATAAAACCCCCATCGAAATTTTATTCCATCGAATCCCTTCTTGTGGTCACCTTTGGATTTTCTGCTGTCTATGCTACCCTAATCTCGCCTCCACGACTCCTCACAAATTAGCGCCTAGGACTACTCTTTGTATTTCTTGGGTTTTCCGTCAAATCATAGGGAGTACTTATATTACGAATTGTCCATAAATAAAGTCTTAGTCTCTCGCCATGTCACGTTTGAGGAGCACATCTTCCCTTTTACATACATCCGAAAATTTCAAGTCATTGACTATCATTTTCTTGATGATTCAGACACTTTCCCTCTGTTTAAAAATGTACTATATGGAGCTAGTAGTTTGGCTCAACGCCCATTTCTCCCGTCTTCCCCCTATATTGTCCCACAACCCACCGATAACGTCATCCTCTCCCACCAATTGATCATGTCACCTCCCCCTGCCCACTGATCTCGTGATAACCCCACTGCCCCATTGCCACCCATTACTATCACCAACCCTCCAGCCCCTGTCGTCCAACCCCCTGCCTGAAATTCCCATCGCCCTCTTACAACCCCACTGTTTGAGCCCCGTTATCCCCTCACCGCCCCACTGCCCGAGCCCACCTCCGCCACAATCTACCCAAACAGTCCCCATTTTTACGTACTACATGGAAACGCGTGCCAACACAAGATTTTCAAACTAAAAATATACTTTAACCTATCCACTCAATCCATCTCACATATATCCAAGAATCCAAAATTAGCCAAGCTTGATCCAAATTGGAATGCGACCATGCAGGAGGAGTTTGATGCGCTCACTACACAACACACTTGGGATATTGCCCCAAAATCAAAGGGGTCAATGTGATTCGTTATATGTGGCTATATCGTCACAAATTCAGGGATAATGGTAAGATTGAATGCCATAAGGCGAGACTTGTGGTAAATGGCACAAGACAATAAGCGGGAATTGATTGTGGTGAGACTTGCAGTTCAATGGTTAAATCAGCCACCATCCGTACTATTTTGAGCATTGCTATGGGAAATAATTGATCGATTCATAAGTTTGATGTGAAAATGCGTTCTTACATGGGAATTTAAAATAAACTGTATACATGCATCAACCACCTGGCTTTGTGCATCATTCAACTCCTTAGTATGTCTGTCAGTTTCGAAAGTCACTGTATGGCTTGAAATCAGCCCCTAGGACTTGGTATGACCGCTTTGCCACTTATATCTTGCAGATTGGGTTTATGTGCAGCAAAAGTGACAACTCACTTTTTATTTTTCATCGAGGTAATGACATTGCATAGTTTTTGGTCTATGTGGGTGACATTGTCCTGACTGCCTCCTCAGATGTGTTGAAAAATGAGATCATACTAGGCTCAAATCTGAATCTGCCATGACAGACTTGAGTAAGTTGAGTTATTTATTAGGGATTTCCGTGATCAGATCCGAGAATTCAATGTTTCTATGTCAGTGTAAGTATTCCTAAGATATTGTTTATAGGGCTAAAATGGCAAACTGTAAGATTATGCTCACTCCAGTCGACTCAAAGTCGAAATGTAGCACGGATGACAGAGATCCGATGCTTAATCCTTCTCTTTATAGGAGTCTCGCTGGTGCGCTTCAGTATCTTATGTTCACAAGGCTCGATATTGCCTATGTTGTTCAGCATGTGTGTCTGTTCATGCATGCTCTCAGGGAACCTCATTTCACAACTCTTAAATGTATCATTCGGTACGTTAAGGGTACTCTTAACTATGAGTTACATCTTTATCCATCTACACCGACTAGGCTGATATCATATACGGATGTCGATTGCGGTGGCTGTCCAGATACACGTTGATCTACTTCCGGCTATTGTGTATTTTTGGGTGATAACCTCATCTCGTGGTCAACCAAACGGCAAGCCACGCTTTCCCGCTCGAGTGCAGAAACAGAATATAGAGGCGTTGTGAACGTTGTTGCCAAGATTAGTTGGCTCAGAAACCTCCTTCTAGAGCTCCATTGTCCCTAACGTAAGGCATCTATTGTATATTGTGATTACATATCTAATGTCTACTTGTCTCATAACCCGGTTTAGCATCAGCGAACTAAACACATTGAAATGAATATTCATTTTTGCTAATGTTGGGTTTGGTGTTGTGACATTTCGTCCAACATATCATTTTCAACTCTAAGTTAAAATCAGAAATGTTAGAACAAATGTCACGACATTCGGACCAACATTCTGTGAAACAATTTTGTCTTACTTCACGGAACTTAAGATATCGTGGAATTTTTACCACGATAGTAAAAGTGACTTGACAAGGAGTTTTTGAGCTGATGAAAAAAGTGGGAAGAACAAGTCAAAGTCGTTGCTAAGCTTGGGGAACAAGTCCAAGAAGTTAGAGAATCTTGCTCCACATTCTTCTCCAACAAACCTTAGCGGCTGTCCATCTTTCTCTCAACCTCTACAACGATTCAATGAGCATTTCAAGGAATACCATCTACTATAAATAGAGAGGCTGCATCAGTGAATCGATATCCAAAAAAAGTTAGAAAAAATATCAAGAGAGCTCTCCGATATATTCATCAGAAACTGGGTCATAAATGTTGCCTGAGCGTATCGACAACATTATAATTGATGCCCAGATTCTAGATTAGCTCTTTATTGAAGCAATTGTAATGAGATGTTGTCTATGTCTATTTAGGTAGATTTTTCAGACAGAAGTCATCTGCGAGTTCAACTTTGTAATTCCTTTTGTATTATCTTGTAATATTGTAAAAAAAGGAATTTATTCAATTGTATATAAATATATACAATTCTTTCGGTCACTGACCGTCATAGATTATATTTCAATATAATCTATGTAAATATTAAACATTTGTGTTCTTTATATTTCCGATGCATTTACTCGTAAAAGTTTTTCTGTTTTATCGAAGTATTGTCACTTGTGTCAGACGACATTATCGCTGACATTTGTAAACTGTATTAGCATTCAATCTTATTTTAGTTCCAGTTTGTCTCTTACTATTTCATAATTAAACCACCGGGACCTAACAAGTGGTATCAGAGCCGACACTTAACACAATAAGTGCCTGGTCTTGTTATTTACAACTATGGATCCGGCTAACCCAACAATTGGTAGACTTTCTATTTTAGATGGTTCAAACTATACATATTGGAAGATTCGCCTACGTTCTCATATCAAATCAATTGATGTTAGGGCATGAAGATCTATCACCAATGGATATGTTGTTCCAATGCTACCACCGGATGAGGAAGGTGACATACTTGTTAAACCTGAATCTGAATGGACTGCAGAAGAAACCAATAATGCAATCTTCAACTAAAAGGCCTTAAATGTCATTTTTGGATGAGTTGATCTTTACATGTTCAAACTCATACAATTGCTCCACGGCCAAAGACGCATGTGATACTTTACAAACTTATTGTGAAGGTAGCTCTAGTGTTCGTCGAACGAAGCTTCGTATGCGCATGAGTAAATATGAACGTTTAAGGATGGAGGAAACGGAGGACATTAAAACCTATTTTGAAAAAAGTTGATTGACATCTCTAATGAATGTCAAGTGCTTGATGCTCCATTAACCAACACTCAACTTTTTGAAAAAGCACCCTATTCTCTTCATGAAAAGTTCAATATAAAGATTTGTGCGATTGATGAAGCTCATAATCTTGCTACAATGGACCTTCATACCTTAATGAGTATTTTCAAAACGTATGAGACGAATATTGAGAATCAAATGACATTATACAATAGTAAAAATGTAGCACTTCAAGTCAAATCCTTGGAGAGTCAAATCGAAGAAGAGGATGAGAATTTTGAAGAAATTGGTGATGGTGCATGTTGACACCCAATTTTGACCCTCTTTTCCAATCATTTACCTATAAAATTAAACTAATTTAAACACCGCAAAATAACTCTTATAATAATAATACATACGTAAATACAACAACAACAACATACCCAGTGAAATCCCACAACGTGGGGTCTGGGGAGGGTAGAGTGGACACATACCTTACCTCCACCTTGATAGGTAGAGCGGCTGCTTCCGAAGACCCTCGGGAACATTAATAATGGCGCCGCATTTATATAAAACATTAAGCACTCCTTAAATATCATAATACTCAAAACAATTTTATCAATATTCTTTATAATTTAAAGTTTAAACTCAATCTAAAACTAATAAAAAAAAACTGGCTCAAAAACATCTTCAACCCCCATCTTTAAAACATAAACAAAGCCCAATCCCCCAATTTATCTATCCGGTCGCCCAACCCATGCCCGTAGCCCAATCCCCCTCATCTTCTAAACCCAAACAGCCCTTCACCGACCCAATACCCCTAAACTTAATAACAAAATCAAAAAACTAAAAATCTTTCCAAAATCGCCGATGCCCCCATATCCCAAGATCTCCGCCGGATTTTCCGACCGGAAAATTCGGTTGCCGCCACCATCAAACCATTTCACAAACTTATTATAACAATACCACCCTTTACCAGTACTATAAATCGTCACATTTGAAAAGAATCAACAACAAACCTTCCAAATTCAGTCCCAATATCACGCCCAAATCTCACCAAATCACCACGAGAATCGAATTTACCATAACAAAAACTTACCAAAACAAACACCTGAAATCTTGCCCAAATCGTGTCGAGACCTTAACAAATCGACCGAAATCAGTCTTAAGATGGCCCCAAAACTTACCATAAATCGGAACCCAAATTAGGACTATAAATAGAGATTTATACACATGCAATAGACATCGATTTCCACAGAGGATAACACTTGAAAAGTAGATCGAAAACCAGTAGAAAACCCAATAGAAATCCAGAGAAAAATCGGTAAATATCTTTTGAGCATCAGTTAATCAGTAAGCATCGAGAATCCAGAAGCGAACCCCTTCGAATATCTCTTTCAAGCATCCTTTTCATAGGGAGGACCCGTCGAACCTTACAACCAAACTCCGAGTGGATCGACGACTTGATACGCTGCCTCAGTTCGCTGTCGGAGAAGGTAAACTCGAATTCCCCCCCTGTCTTTATTTTATTTTGTATGTTTATGAGTCGTGTAAGTTGTTAGCTTAATTTCATGAGTACGAGTGCTTTATATTGAATTTAACAGCCTACTCTAGCTTAAATCAGTCGTATTCATATGTTACATTCGTGACTAATATGCGTAATCTGACAAAAGGATTATGTCCAGGCTCGTCTATGGCCAGAGCTTATGTAGATGGACGGATGACTAGAATTATGACTAGGTTGATATGAGAATGTGTTTACTGTTTCTATTTGCTTGGCTTTGCTGTGAAATAATGTATGATCTCGATCTTGAACCCCTGTCAGTGTGACACAATCCTGTATGCTTATGTTGAGTTGAGTAATGGAATGGTATTCGCGTGTCCTGGTATCACTGTGATTGAATGTGTCATTTCATATATTAAGTACTGTATTTAGTCAGATTTTCCCATCACCTTTAAAATATGCCATGTTGACATTGTGCTTGTTGGTTTGTATCACTGTGATAGTTAATGCAATTGGGAAAGAGATTCTGCATATTCTAATTCTGCTCTAGAGGCGTCTATATATATAAGATGTGATCCTTTATATGATTATATATGTGTTTGTTCGGTTTCCCTGTTCTTTCCCAAACGTACAAATCTGTTTAACTTTGTTGGTATGAATGATTTTTCTCAATGAAAAGGTGTGGTGTTTTCTGGTTTTCTTTGATATGTGTGATCCCCGTGTTAGCACTTTGTATCATGCCTATTTTCAACTTAGAGGGTGCATTTGTCAACCTCCATAATTCCTTTAAATGACCCGAGTGGTCTAAAGATATTAACTTTGAACATGTATGATGAACTTAGAGTATATTTAGATGTTAAGGAACATGTTTTGTTAGCTGAATGGTTCACTAATTTGATATGGTGTCTTAATATTAGTCTCAACTTAAAAATGGATTAAATACGTTGATATTTGAACTAGTTGAAGCATGTTGTTCCTCCGGATGGGTATGAAGTGGACCTCTGCCCATCTAGCTAAGTCTTGAATGAAAACCAGTTTCTTATCAGTTTATATGCAGCCAAAACTGTATCATAGATCTTCCATAAGAACTGTCTGAACCTCCTCTTTAAGTAATCATTTGCTGCTGCTCTTTTATGATTATTCTGTAATATTTCTGAGTCGCCTATAATGGGATGCAGAATGAAGCATGTTATTTATGTGTGATATATCTTGGTCTATCATGACCCCCTTCGGCCACTGCTGGGCCCCTCTCGTGTCAAATTGCATTTTATAAACATGTACTGTTGTTTTGCCTGAATGCCAAATATTTTGATGCCTTTTAATCAGAATTCATCTGCATACCTACTGATCATATGTGATGACCTCTGTTAGCGATTTATTCACACGCTTAACGCAAGTGCACGTATTGTGACAAGTAATATAGTCTGAGTAAGACCGATTATCGTCATCAGGGATTAGTGTTCAATTACCAATTTATATCCTATGGTATCTATTTGGTGATCGATATTTGGATGGTTGTTTGTATCTATGACTATTAAATAATTATAAAAGTTAACTAATTTACTTTACTTAAATCGGATATAGTGGAAATAGGGCTTCCAATCTCCTCAACTATCCGCTCGCTTTAATCTTTAATGCAATAATAAAAGTTCTTCTATATTGAGATAGCAGGTTAACTAAGCCGTTTTATATTCCGGTTAAGATATATAAACACTCAACTCCGATGCAGAATCCTTCTATCTTTCGATGATAGGATTTACCACAAAGAAGGATTAAGAACAATAACCTATTAAACTACACAAGTATCGGGGTACTTTCGTCCACGATTTTAACCTATATTTATTCAACTATAACATATTCACAATCTCCCTTTTCGGATCTCGATTAGAAATCATATATGTGATGATAATTAGTGATCAATTAATTACCAAGCAATCAAAACAATTATTGAATAAATCTCAACTATATAAAGAAGAAACCAAAACCATGCATTAAATCATAAAAAACGAGGTTCAAGTGATTCGAACGGAAAGCCCTAATTAAAGTTTAGCTCCTAGCCATAGACATGCTAAGAACTAAAATATTATCCAACATAAACTGAAAAATAATCAAAGTAAGAAAAAGAATTACTCAAGAACAAGCCTCCAATCTTGAAGCTTTCAAGAACTATGTGTTGTGTAGAGTTAGGGATTGTGGAACCCCACAAAAATCTGCCCTAAGACCTTTTTATATCCTCCAAAAACGTTCCCAACTTTTTCCTCTTGGTCTTGGCCCATTCCCATTCGGATTTGGCTAAAAATCCGCGTCGGCGCCACGACCCTGAGAACGGCGCCGTGGCGCCGAAACTCCTGCGGCTTTTTAGATTTTTGGGCGCCGTACTGCTTTGTGATAGAGTGGCGCCACTGCCACATCGCCGTGCAGGGTGCCAACTTTTCGTCTCTTTTGGTTCTGGAACCTCTGTTTCTGCCCTCTTTTTACCTATTTTTGCCAATGTGCTATTTTAAACCACTGTGACTCAAAAGAAAGAAAATCTATACTAACATCACACGTATTTGTACAAAAATGGGACAAAGACTAACTAAAGATGACTCAAAAGGTGTATATAAAATACGCCTAACAAACACCCCAAACTTAACCTTTGCTCGCCCTCGAGTAAAGATCAGAAATAGAGACAAAGACACGAAGGAAAAGAAAATAAAAGGACTCAAAGACACTGATCAATCTGTTGCACAATTGTCACTAGAAAAGCATGAAGGTTAGTAGGATAATATGCAGGAACATATAACATGGATTTTTAGCATTCTAAAACTCTTAAGTCAGATATTTCGCAAATTCAATTCAATCATACTCAATGGAAGTAAGAACACTTAACCTATGCATATCAATATAAAAATTATATGACATGTTTACTTGTTATTCTCCACTAATCATGAATACACATACTAGAGATCTTCAGGGCTTTTCAGGGTTGTAATGTAGGCTTAGGCAGGGGTAGGTAACAATAGACATTTAGGCTCAACTTACGTACCATAAGCTCTTTTTCTTTCAACTCTTCCCTTTTCTTTTGATTCTCTTTTTAATCTCGTACCTATCTTTTCCCTTCTTTTGTTTCGAGAGAATGTGGTGCATGATGAATAACATACACCCTCAAACTTAGGCTTTTGCCTATATATTTTATTTTCATTGGGGTGCATAAATTTGTTCACTCTCTTTTTGTCTTTTTTCAACACTTTTCATTCCAAACATCTCAAGCTTTCACTTGTGGCACAAAATATGGAATTACAAGGTGTCAAAGAAAGATCTTAATTTTGGCTCAAAGGGGCTGACTAGGGATACAATTTTAATGTCAGGGATATGCAATGAATGGTAAGAAAGGGTTAACAAAGAAATGCCTGAGTCATATCCCTAACATGTATATCCTAACTATTTCACCTCAAATAACAAGTAAGCAGACACATAGGCTTAATCGTTAACAAATGCATAAATCAAGCAAGATACCCCAAATAATTTGATTTCAAGAATTCTTGGCATATCTAACTTAAGCGTTCAGATTTTCTGCTTCTAATTCCATTACATTATCCACTTTACTTCATTAGACGTTTCAAGTAACTACAACATGTATGATCATAAAAAGAAAAAAATTAGACTCGAAAATAAACTATAAAAAATAAACTAAGAACAAAAATAAACTAAGAACCCCCCCCCCCCCCAAACTTAAATCTTAAATCTTAAATCACACATTGTCCCTAATGTGTGCAAGACTCAAAGATAAAAGAAAGACGGGACAACTTACAGACTTGTGGTTTAAAATGGTGGCGGTGGCGGCGGGTAATGCATGGTCCACTGATTGAACCTGGAGCTCAAGTCGTCAACTCTTTGGTACAACTGTTGTTGATCCTGCCTTATATCCTGCTGACCTTGTATCATTGTGTTCAGGCTTTGCATCATCATCCGCTGGTTTATGAGCAATTTCTCCATCATAGGCATTGGAGGTTCCAATTCCAAGGGTTGATGGTGGTTGCTGCCTGCTTCATACTGAGCCTCTGTCTCAGGCTCGTCCTCATCCATGGCAGCCTCTGCTGGTGCTGGTGCTGGTGCTGGAGCTGGAGCTGGAGCTCATCTCCTCCTAGCTTCTGCTGGGGGGACTGGATCTAGGAAAGCGTGCACTACCCCATATGTCACAGGAGATTGACCCTTCTCATATGTATCAGTAACTAAGGTTTGGACTCCATGTCTAGCACATAAAGTGCAAATGAGAGATCCATATCCCAACCACATGTAGTGGTCAACCTGTTGATTTCTCTAATGCTCTGCACTATCTCTTTTCCGACGTCAATCGTCTTCCCCGTCATGATTCCATACACTATTTTTATTCTATCTGCCGACACTCTGGTGAAGTGTGTCGGTGGAATCAGCGAACGGCGAAGTATAACCAACCTCGTCGTTTTGTTGAGCGACATGCTCGATCCCTTGCTCCATTTCGTGCAATCTAATATTCAGCCCCTGAGTAGCATAGTGTAGCTGCGACGGTATCCCAATCGATGTGGCTGACATCTCTAGACCAACCTGTGAAATGGTTTCAGTTATAGCCTCGTTCTTCAGCACCTGATGTCCTCAATATTTCGTTCACCACCTCACCACAGTACACATCGCCTCTCACAAAACATCTACCATTTGTTTGTTCTGTTTAGTTGGCATAGAATTCTTTCACCATGATAGTGTTCTGCGATACTATTTTCTCCGGATTGACGAATCTCTTCCACCCATTTGCCTCTATCGTCGCCTGAATCGGCTCATAGACATCGCCATCCTCAAATGACTCCCTTTGGTACTCCATTCCTCTCTCAGGTATCAAGGTTCTAGTACTAAGCTTGTTATATCTGTCTTCTGCCTTTTTACTAGCGAACCTAGTGGTATCATATTGTGGAACGGAGGTGGATGCGGAAACTCTTCTTTTTCTGGCAAACATTCTTGAGAAATTTGGGCAGCGTTTCTTTGTTTTTGTGAGGTTGCCCAACAACTCTCAATCACACAATCAACACAGCAGCACAAACACATCAATACACAATACAATTCAACCCCCAACTATACCCCAATCACGAGTACAACACTCCACAACAACTGGCCAACAACAATCTCCCACACACAGCACAATACCCAACAATAAATTTCACACCCCCAAGCTTATGAATTACCTCTCTTAATTGTTTTGAAATTTCAAGAAAAAATATGAATGTTACCTTGGAAAGTGTTCTTCACAACTTTTCTTGTTCCTAGTGATAGAATGAGGATTGTTGTTTATAATGGTTATGGGTTGATGCGCTATTTGTACACACGCTTAACGCAAGTGCACGTATCGTGACAAGTAATATAGTCTAGAAGACCGAGTTATCGTCCTCAGAGATTAGTGTCCAATTATCAACCTCTATTTTGTAGTATTTATTTGGTAACCGATAATTTGATGAATTGTTTATAGCTATGATGATAGATGCTAACTAAATTACTTTACTTTACTTCAGATATGGTGGAAATATGGCTTCAAAATCTCCTCGACTATCCGCTCACTTTACTCGTTAATACAAATAATTATGATTCTTCTTCTATTTTGAGATAGCAGGTTAACTAAGCCGTTTTATACTCCTGTTAAGGTAATATAAACATTCAACCCCAATGTAGAACCCTTCTATCTTTCGATGACAAGATTGACTACAAAAGAGGATTAAGAGCAATAACCTATTAAGCTACACAAGTATCGGGGTACTTTCGTTCACAATTTAAACCTATGTTTATTCAACTATAGCGTATTCACAATCTCCCCTTTCGGATTTCGATTAGAAATCATATAAGTTATGATAATTAGTGATCAATTAATACCAAGCAATCAAAACAAATATTGAATAAATCTAAAAAATAACAAGAAGAAACCAAAACATGCATTAATTCATAAGAACGAGGTTCAAGCGATTCGACATGGAAAACCCTAAATTAAGTTAGTTCCTAGCCATAGACATGCCAAGAACTAAACTAATATACAACATACACAGAAAGAAATAAAATAAAGAACAAGAAATTACTCAAAAGTAAGTCTCCAATCTTGATCTCCAAGTTGTGATGAATTGTCAAGTGTGGAACCCCTAAAATCTGACATAGAAGGTCCTTTTATAACTTCAAAAACGTCCAAAACCTTTTCCTTCTTGGCCTTGGCTCATTCCTATTCGGATTTGGCTGATTTCCCGCCTCGGCGCGCGCACCTGATCGGCCATGGCCAAAAACTTCGCGACTCTCTGCTCTTTGGGCGTCGTGGCGCTCTGCTGCTGCTGGTTGGTTGGCGCCACGACGCTGCCCTGTTTATCGCTCGGATTTCCAACTTTTTAGCTTTTGAGCTCTGGAACCTATGTTTCTGCCCTCTTTTCCCTTCTTCTCGCCAATGTGTCATTTTAAACCACTGTGACTCAAAAGAAAGAAAATATATCCTAACACGACATATATTTGTACAAAAATGGGCAAAAAACTAATTAAAAATAACTCAAAAGGTGTATATAAAATACATCGATCAAACACCCCCAAACTTAACCTTTACTAGCCCTCGAGTAAAGATCAAAAATAGAAACAAAGATACGAAAGAAACGAAAATAAGATGACTCAAAGACATTGATCAAGTTGTTGCATCATTGTTACTTAGAAAAGCATGAAGGTTAGTAGGATAATATGCAGGAACATATAGCATGGATTTTTAGCATTCTAAACACTCAAGTCAGATATTTCGCAAATTCAATTTAATCATGATCAATGAAAGTAAGAATACCTAACTATGCATGTTAATTTCAAAATCCTATGGCATGTTTACTTGCTATTCTCCACTAATCATGAATACATACATTAGAGATCTTCAGGGCTTTTCAGGGTTGTAATGTAGGTTTAGGCAGGGGTAGGTAAAAATAGGCTTTTAGGCTCAATCTTACGTACCATAAGCTCTTTTGCTTTCGATTCTTCCCTTTTCTTTTGATTCTCTTTTTAACCTCATACCTATCTTTCCCCTCTTTTGTTTTGAGATAATGAGGTGTATGATGAATAACAGACACCCCCAAACTTAGGCTTTTTGCCTATTGATTTTTTTTTTCCATTGGGGTGCATCAAAATTGTTCAATCTCTTTTGTCTTTTTTTCAACACTTTATATTCTAAACATATCAATTTTTCCAGTTATGGCCCAAATATGGAATTATTGGGTGTCAAAGAAAAGATCTTATTTTTGGCTCAAATGAGCTGACTAGGGATTCAATTGTAATGTCAGGGATAGGCAAAGAATGGTAAGAAAGGGATAACAAAGAAATGTCTGAATCATCTCCCTAACATGAATATCCTAACTATTTCGCCTCAAATAGCAAGCAAGCAGACACATAGGTTTAATCACTAAAAATGCATAAATCAAGCAAGATACCCCAAATAGTTCGATTTCATGAATTTTTGGCATATCTATCATAAGTGTTCAGATGATTGCTTCTAATTCCATTACATTATTCAACTTTACTTCACTAGGCGTTTCAAGTAACTACATCATGCTTGATCATAAAAAATAAAAAATAAAAAATTAGACTAAAAAAAATTAGACTCATAAAACATAGAAATAAACAACAAAAAGACTCAAAAACACATAGAATAAACTAAGAACTCCCCCCAAACTTAAATCACACATTGTCCCTAATGTGTGCAAGACTCAAAACTAAAAGAAAGATGGGACAGCTTACAAACACAACACAGCGGTCATAATGGAGGTCTGAGAGAAAAAATTCTGGAATTTGCACTGCGTCTGGCACTCGGTACTTTCGGCGCCACGACCCTGAGATTCGCGCATGGAGCCCCAAATCTGCGGCTCTACGAGTTCCGCCACGGCGATTACGGCGTCGTGGCGCTGACGACGGCTTTTCCTCTTTTTCAGCGTTTTTGCTCCTTTTCCCTCAGAGTTAGCTTTCAGTCCACCTGTCATCCAACAACACAAAACAAGAACCCAAGACCGTGAGACTTCTCAAGACATAATAAAACAAACTAAAGACAAAAATCAAACTAACATAATTAAAAACATTGAGTTGCCTCCCAACAAGCGCTGTCTTTAACGTCTTTTAGCCGGACGCAGTTAACCTTTACGAGTGCCCATTGGATCCTTCTGCGAACTGTTTGCAATCCGCATAGTTATTGTTGCAGGTCTCACTTCACAACAATTGCTCCAAACAAGGGCCTCAGATATACGATTATCCCCCAAGTAAACAAGGCAGACTTGTCTTCTAGGCTCTCTATGATGTAGGGATCAGTGAAACTCCCTACATCTATCAACTTTTGGGGGTGCCCTTGAAGGTATGGACTTTCTATTTGGGGGTCAACAATGGCAGCTGGTGGTATTTCTTCTACAATAGGTGCAGGAAAAATAATTTTCACAGAATTCAAAAAGGTGAATAATTGGATCTCAATAATCTTTTCCTTCTCTACACCAACTATCTCGCAAGATTCCTCAATAGCTGGGTGTGGTTCAGGTTCCTCAATTTGCTTATCACTTCCCACAACGGTGTCACTAGGCAGACTTTCTTGAAGTGTATTGCTCATCATATCCATTAGTTGCCCTATTTGTGTCTCCATATTTCTGAGGGACACTCTTGTCTCATCCATGAACTGAGACTGGCACTTGTTGAGCTTGTGTATGTCTGCCTGCAACTCATTTAGATCTTCTTCTTCCAGAATCTGTGGGTTAAGTTGTTGTTGATGAATTTGATGCCCCTGATAGAAGTAGTAGTCCATGTGTCCTGATTTTTTTTCTTTTTTTTTCCGATAAAACACACGAACTTTTCCTGCAAAATAAGAAAAATAACAAAAGATGATAAAAAGATGCTCTCAGAACAAGTTAGAAACTTGTTCTTGGAGCAACCAAATTAGAAATAAGAATAGATAAATCGATATTGAAAGTACGCCAGTCCTCGGCAACGACGCCAAAAACTTGATGCGCGATTTATGCACACACTAAATGCAAGTGCATGTATCGTTACAAGTAATATAGTCTAGGTAAGACCGAATATCATCCTCAGGGACTAGTTTTCAGGTAACGATTATCTATGCTTTAGTTTCTATTTGGTTAACGTTAATTGAGTTGGAATTCTAAACTAATAATGCAGGAAATAAACTAATTATGAAAATACTTTGATTTAAATCAATTATGATGGAGTTTGTTGTTTATAATGGTTATGGGTGCAAGGAATTGAAGGAGTTTGGTTGAGATTGGGTGTGGTTTATGGAAGGTTTGAGTGGGAGAAGTTAATTTCGTGGGTTTCGGAGAGATTAGGTGTTTTGGGTTTTGTGTGGGAGAAGGCAATTCGACTTAGGGCTTTATTTATTTATTTTTCAAAATTTCCGTCGCGGCGCCACGACCCTGAGATTGGCACTGTGGCGCCCAAACTTCCGCAACTGTCTGAACTCTCGGCGCCATAGCCCTGAAATTCGGCGCCATGGCGCCCAAACTTCCGAGACTCTCTGGACTTTCACCGCCACTACGAGATTGCGCTGTGGCACCAATTCTGCGCTCTTACGATTTCGCGCCCGGCCACGAGATTGGCGCCGTGGCCGCACTCTTTCTCCCGATTTTCGTTTTGTGCTCCACGTTTTTGTCCTTCAGACGTCGTATACATTACACCCGTATTTACAGGACATGGTGTAAACGTCGTAAGAACTCACGATGTTAAGATTTGAGACTTGTAAAAGATTTTCGGAATTATGGAATTGTCGGAAACGTATTATTGTGAATGGGAGGCGACACGTGTCACCCCCAGTGATGCCTTGGACGAATTTGAACATGGACAAAAGGGTCATTGGACCTTTGTTAGCAAGACAAGTCTTGCAGTAGCAAGCTTGACATATTTGACTTGGTCAATGGGTCCACAAGCTTGATATTTAAGAGAACTTCATCCTAGCCACCCAATTGTTCACATCTTGACCCTCAGTTGTGCTTTATATTACTACTAGTAGCAAGAGAGCTTAACACTTAGCCAAATTTCACAACAAATTGAAGAACAAGAGCGAGCTCTCGGGTTCATGCCCATCAATAAGAATTTTTTGTTTCTTGTCGATAAGCTCCACACTTTAAACCAAGGTCCATGAGTGTATTGTAAGTGTATCTCAATAGAAAAATCCGGAAAAAGAGAGTTTTCGTATTAGTCGCAAAGTGAAAACCTAGTGGCTTTCTAGGTTTTGGATTGGAAGATTGAAGGATAATTGTTGGTATGGTTCTAAGGGTCCCAAAAGCGGATTGAGGTGTCTTAAGGAGGCTCTAGGTTGCTAAAGAGCAACCGGTTTTGAAGATTGGATTAAAAGCGTTGAGGTATAATCTTGTTCTTTGAAAGTATTACAAAATTATTTATTTTGTTGTTAGCTTTACTTGTTGCTAGCATGAAGTATATGTTGAAGTTTATAAGGATTATAGATCGATTGTAGTCTTTGAAATTCGAAATGAAATGTAGGCCATTAAGTTGGATTACAATTTGATCGTTGTTAGAATCGTCGCATGTTATTGACTTGAAGCTTATGGTAGTAATAACCAAACGCGACTTGATATCTTATTATGCTACCAATTTGGATTGAAATGGAAATTGGATAAGAATTAGTTTGGTTGAACTCAGGTGGCGATTTTGGACTTGTAGTTTGTAGTAGTTGGTTAGTCATTTGTATTGGACTATCTTCATTTAATTGTGAGCCAATTGGAAATTTGTTTAGTTAGCCATTTGTATTGGACTATCTTCTACTTAATTGTGAGCCAATTGAAATTTGTTTGGTTATTATGTCGACCTTGAAAAGGTGGCAAAGTGAGTAGAAACAAAGGAGGTCTTTGTCAGATTTTCCATAGAATTTGGCGACTTAGCACTTAGAGTATTCTACGTTTGAAGTAAGAGGTTAATGGACGTATTGTGACCATGATAGGTTGAAGAACTAAGTATAGCGTATCTCTTTGGAAGATTGTGATAGCTCGAGGTTGAAGTACTTTGGAGCATCTTGCTACTTGTCGACAATCGTCGCGAGGTATGTGAACCTCTTCCTTCCTTTGGCATGATCCTATGTATGGAATATACTTGTGGTATCATTTCATGTTTCCTTCTACTCTTAGAAGTTAAGAGGTAGTTATGTGATTTACTCTATGTAGAACTTTTCCTATCTTTTGAGCATGACTAGTTGCATTATGTAGTGCGGTAGCGTCTGAACTATGATATTCTTTACTTGTTTTATGTAATGCCAAGTCGGGTGGGTTAGGAGATTAACTCACTTCTTTGAGAATAGTAAGGATGTCTTAAGTTGATTTTAAAGTTAAGGGACTTGAAGAGTTTTAAAGTATGTGATACTTGTCCGTTTTAAACGTATAAGTCCCTTGGATAGGAAATTGTTTATGGCTAAGGTATAAAGTGAATATAACGGCTTTATGGGAAGTTAGTTATATTTGCCTTATGGAAAGATAAATGGCTTGACTATGTAAAAAGGCAACTTGATTTCTGGCATCAATTGCCTAAGGTTTTATAATAAAAAGTCGAGTTGATTTGGCTAATTTACGGCACAAATGAGAATAAGTATCGAACAAGCCATCTGCGGCGTTAATAAAGGAAAATGTAATGACAATCCATTATGTTAAAACAAGTAGAAATCCTCCATCTGCATAGAAGCTAAGATAAGACAAAATTGTATTACATTTTCTAGATCATGGCTACTTGAATAAGATCGTTATAAATAAGTATAACTTATTCACGAGCATCAAAGATTTGTTACTAACTTTAAAAGAGTTTACGTATGAAGCTTTTAAGACTTTGAAACTTGTTTTCTTAAAAGTTAAGAGACTTGAAGTATTTTGAAAGTTAAGAGAATTGATTTGAAAGTATAAATCTCTTGGTTATAAAAGGCGTGTTAGTCTAAACCATAAAGGGTTATAACGGCTTTATGGGAATTCGATTATAACGGCTTTATGGAAGATTAAGAGAATGGTTTTCTAGTAAAGTAATCAAAGGAATAACTTGTATTAGGTAAGGGCAAATTGGTTTAAAGGTACCAATTGCTTAAAGTTTTTAATAAAGAAGTCACTTGATTTAGTTCGGTAATTGTATTTCTAAAAGGTATTGTGACTTGTCTTGAAAGGTGGATAGGACTTGATACTACGATTGGTTAGTATCGGGAAGTTTTATTTGGAAAGGAGTTTTGAAAAGAATGTACGCACGTAGTACTTTGGCTTAGTTAATTGAGATTTAGCCTATATGTCTTTGGTGATAGCCTTTGAGTGCAAGTATTATGTTTTATTACGTTCGCGACTCTCGGTTGGAGGTTTGTCTTGTTACAAGTTACTTGGGACGCAAGCGGTGATGTGGGATTCGCGGGTATCTTCCGTCATTTGTAGCACTTGGGTTAAATTCGGATTTTATAAGAGACATGGTAGTGCTTATGTCTTGTTTGATGGTCGGTCGAGCTAGGGTAAGAGTATAAATGGCGGCAAGCCCCAAGACGTTATACCACCTTCTCGGTGGTAAGAGTATAAATGAGGGCAAGCCCCAGGCGTTATACCCGCTTACCACCTTCTCGGGGTAAGAGTATAAATGGCGGCAAGCCCGGGCGTTATACCACTGTTTTGATTGATATTATGGGCGTGAGACCCATGGTTATGTTTACACTTTTAGTATCGGCGGTGATGGGGATTCCACGGGCATGCTTTGATATTGGTGTGACTTGATCGCGTCCCGGATTTGGGCGGGTAGTATATGTGTCCCTCGTAGTGGGCGGACTATGTTATGAAAGATAAGTAAGTTAGATAGAAATGAACTTAATGACTTCTCCTAAGTAAGTCGTAAGATATGACTATAACTCTTAATGGAATGGAAAAGATATTGATGTAAGTTATGTGGAAAAACTTGATTGAATTCTTAAGTATGTATGTAAGAATATGATGTTAATTCTATTGAAAGAAGGAAAAGAATGATTAATGTACGATTAAGTTCATAAGTGGTAATGACAGCGAGGATCGGTATGTATTTTTATACTTGTCCTTGTCATTCTTTTGTACGATTATGATCATTTCTTATGCGTTATTTACATTCCATATTAAATTTTTGTTATCGACCCGCCGAAGCTGCGTTAAATGCCGCAGTCTAGGTACAGTGATTGTGGATCCGCGACTTAGGATCGGTCAAAGAAGTCGAGATGGCTCAGGTGTTAGGAGTTGTCACATTTATGTTTATTCGAAGTGCGTGGGGCCTTGTCATACGATTGTTATGATAAAACTCTTAAGTGCAGTCACATATCGCGGGTCGACCAGTAAAGAAAAAGGAGGCAAGCCGTTTATGTATGACGTCGGGGAAGGTAGCCTGTCGGCTAACTTTGTTGTTTTATTCTTCTTGTTTTATTTTATAAGTTTCTTGTATGTTCGTGATTATCTCGATGTTTACTGTAAGGGTGCGGGTAGGGCACGATCCACGGCTTTGGTGGGTCGTGACAAAAGTGGTATCGAGCGGTTAGTCCTCGAAAAGTGTCTACGACCGTGTCTAGTAAGTCTTGATTATCGGTGTGTTGTGCACCACATCTATAATCGTGAGGTGCAGGACATTTAGGATTGGTTTCCATTCTTCTCACTCGAGATTGTGCCGTAGAGGCATGTTGTTAGGGTCGTCTCTCCCTAACGAGTTATGTTGATTGCATTCACGAGAAAGCGTGATGACCGGGAATGACTATGTGGATTGCGTATCCGTTGGTATTGATTATAGTATAGTTGGTATTGTGACATACATACATACGGAGTTATGTATGAGTCGGCAGCGTGTTGCCTAGAATGATTTTAGATTACGAGGATCGGTAAAGACTAACTAGATACAGGAAGGTATGGAATAGTTAATGAAATTTCGCCAGGTCTTGTGGTTTATTTTGAGATTATCGGGAGCGGATGAGGTATGCGATAGGGTAGTGAACCCCAGAAGCCATATTAAGGAACTAACGGAATGTCGTGTTAATAGATTAAGGCTGCGTAGTATGCTTAGAGAATTATACGGATGAGGCTGTATGGAGTAAGTAATGGTTGTTGTGATCGAGAACACATGGTTATGATTTTATGAGAAGTTTTTATACAGTTATTGGGATTGGTAAGGTAGGCTTGAGCATGGAAATTGCGAGCCTAAGAATATTGATAACTCACAGGACCTTAGATGTATAAGGCTTTCTCGTGATAAGATTTTAAGTCGGACGAGGATAAGAGTTAAGTGCGTGGCCCGAGTAGGGTCGAGGACACATTCTGGGTCTCCCATATCTGGAATGGAGTGGGATCGGTTGGTAGTAGTTCCGCCACGTGACGGTCCAGGCGCTAGGCCCAAGTCTAGTTAATTATTTTACTGGTTCATGGACGCGTTCCACCGAACCAGTCATGGCGGAAATGGCCTTACATTGTTTTATAGAGTTACTCCAAAGATTTGAGGCCAGAATCGGTATGGAAGTTATGTATGTATGCTAGTATGAGTTGGAAGTATGAAAAGATAATCTCTTTTGGGCTTAAGATGGACGAGTATGCGTGTACAAGGTATTAGGGCCATGTGTGGCATTGTTGGTATGTGAGGTTGTGAAGGAAACTATGTCGCAAATTTTAAAGATTGACTCGAAAGAACATTCGGGACGAATGTTTCTAAGGGGAAGAATGTTACACCGTATTTACAGGACACGGTGTAGAACGTACGTAAGAACTCACAGTGTTAAGATTTGAGACTTGTAAAAAGATTTTCTCGGAATTATGGAATTGTCGGAAAACGTATTATTGTGACGAATGGGAGGGCGACACGTGTCACCCCCCCTTAGTGATGCCTTGGACGAATTTGAACATGGACAAAAGGGTCATTGGACCTTTGTTAGCAAGACAAGTCTTGCAGTAGCAAGCTTCGACATATTTGACTTGGTCAACGGGTCCACAAGCTTGATATTTAAGAGAACTTCATCCTAGCCACCCAATTGTTCACATCTTGACCTCCATCAGGCTTTATATTACTACTAGTAGCAGAGAGAGCTTAACACTTAGCCAAATTTCACAACAAATTGAAGAACAAGAGCGAGCTCTCGGGTTCATGCCCATCAATAAGAATTTTTTTGTTTCTTGTCGATAAGCTCCACACTTTAAACCAAGGTCCATGAGTGTATTGTAAGTGTATCTCAATAGAAAAATCCGGAAAAAGAGAGTTTCGTATTAGTCGCAAAGTGAAAACCTAGTGGCTTTCTAGGTTTTGGATTGGAAGATTGAAGGATAATTGTTGGTATGGTTCTAAGGGTCCCAACAAGCGGATTGAGGTGTCTTAAGGAGGCTCTAGGTTGCTAAAGAGCAACTTCGGTTTTGAAGATTGGATTAAAAAGCGTTGAGGTATAATCTTGTTCTTTGAAAGTATTACAAAATTATTTATTTTGTTGTTAGCTTTACTTGTTGCTAGCATGACGTATATGTTGAAGTTTATAAGGATTATAGATCGATTGTAGTCTTTGAAATTCAAATGAAATGTAGGCCATGTTAAGTTGGATTACAATTTGATCGTTGTTAGAATCGTCGCATGTTATTGACTTGAAGCTTATGGTAGTAATAACCAAACGCGACTTGATATCTTATTATGCTACCAATTTGGATTGAAATGGAAATTGGATAAGAATTAGTTTGGTTGAACTCAAGGTGGCGATTTTGGACTTGTAGTTTGTAGTAGTTGGTTAGTCATTTGTATTGGACTATCTTACATTTAATTGTGAGCCAATTGGGGTCATTTAGTTAGTCATTTGTATTGGACTATCTTCACTTAATTGTGAGCCAATTGGGGCTTTGGTTATTATGTCGACCTTGAAAAGGTGGCAAAGTGAGTAGAAACAAAGGAGGTCTTTGTCCGATTTTCCATAGAATTTGGCGACTTAGCACTTAGAGTATTCTACGTTTGAAGTAAGAGGATAATGGACGTATTGTGACCATGATAGGTTGAAGAACTAAGTATAGCGTATCCCTTGGAAGATTGTGATAGCTCGAGTTGAAGTACTTTGGAGCATCTTGCTACTTGTCGACAATCGTCGCGGTATGTGAACCTCTTCCTTCCTTTGGCATGATCCTATGTATGGAATATACTTGTGGTATCATTTCATGTTTCCTTCTACTCTTAGAAGTTAAGAGGTAGTTATGTGATTTACTCTATGTAGAACTTTTCCTATCTTTTGAGCATGACTAGTTGCACGTATGTGTAGTGCGGTGAGCGTCTGAGACTATGATATTCTTTACTTGTTTTATGTAATGCCAAGTCGGGTGGGTTAGGAGATTAACTCACTTCTTTGAGAATAGTCAGGATATCTTAAGGTGATTTTATAGTTAAGGGACTTGAAGAGTTTTAAAGTATGTGATACTTGTCCCGTTTTAAACGTATAAGTCCCTTGGATAGGAAATTGTTTATGGCTAAGGTATAAAGTGAATATAACGGCTTTATGGGAAGTTAGTTATATTTGCCTTATGGAAATATAAATGGCTTGACTATGTAAAAAGGCAACTTGATTTTACGGCATCAATTGCCTAAGGTTTTATAATAAAAAGGAGTCGAGTTGATTTGGCTAATTTACGGCACAAATGAGAATAAGTATCGAACAAGCCATCGCAGGCGTTAATAAAGGAAAATGTAATGACAATCCATTATGTTAAAACAAGTAGAAATCCTCCATCTGCATAGAAGCTAAGATAAGACAAAATTGTATTACATTTTCTAGATCATGGCTACTTGAATAAGATCGTTATAAATAAGTATAACTTATTCACGACGCATCAAAGATTTGTTACTAACTTTAAAAGAGTTTACGTATGAAGCTTTTAAGACTTTGAAACTTGTTTTCTTAAAAGTTAAGAGACTTGAAGTATTTTGAAAGTTAAGAGAATTGATTTGAAAGTATAAATCTCTTGGTTATAAAAGGAACGTGTTAGTCTAAACCATAAAGGGTTATAACGGCTTTATGGGAATTGGTTATAACGGCTTTATGGAAGATTAAGAGAATGGTTTTCTAGTAAAGTAATCAAAGGAATAACTTGTATTAGGTAAGGGCAAATTGGTTTAAAGGTACCAATTGCTTAAAGTTTTAATAAAGAAGTCACTTGATTTAGAAGTTCGGTAATTGTATTTCTAAAAGGTATTGTGACTTGTCTTGAAAGGTGGATAGGACTTGATACTACGTGGTTAGTATCGGGAAGTTTTATTTGGAAAGGAGTTTTTGAAAAGAATGTACGCACGTAGTACTTTGGCTTAGTTAATTGAAATTTAGCCTATATGTCTTTGGTGATAGCCTTTGAGTGCAAGTATTATGTTTTATTACGTTCCGCGACTCTCGGTTGGAGGGTACTGTCTTGTTACAAGTTACTTGGGCGTCTGCGGTGATGTGGGATTCCACGGGTATGCTTCCGTCATTTGTAGCACTTGGGTTAAATTCCCGGATTTTATAAGAGACATGGTAGTGCTTATGTCTTGTTTGATGGTCGGTCGAGCTAGGGTAAGAGTATAAATGAGGGGCAAGCCCCAAGACGTTATACCACCTTCTCCAGGGTAAGAGTATAAATGAGGGGCAAGCCCCAAGACGTTATACCCCCTGCTTTACCACCTTCTCCAGGGTAAGAGTATAAATGAGGGGCAAGCCCCCAGACGTTATACCACCTGTTTTGATTGATATTATGGGCGTGAGACCCATGGTTATGTTTTACACTTTTAGTCGAAGTGATGGGGATTCCACGCATGCTTTGATATTGGTGTGACTTGATCGCGTCGGTTTGGTAGGGTAGTATATGTGTCCCTCCGTAGTGGGCGGACTATGTTATGAAAGATAAGTAAGTTAGATAGAAATGAACTTAATGACTTCTCCTAAGTAAGCACGTAAGATATGACTATAACTCTTAATGGAATGGAAAAGATATTGATGTAAGTTATGTGGAAAAACTTGATTAAATTCTTAAGTATGTATGTAAGAATATGATGTTAATTCTTATTGAAAAAAGGAAAAGAATGATTAATGTACGATTAAGTTCATAAGTGGTAATGACACGGGGATCAGTATGTATTTTTATACTTGTCCTTGTCATTCTTTTGTACGCTTATGATCTTTCTTATCAGACGTTATTTCATTCCATATTCTGCACTGTTGTTATGCGACCCAGAAGTGCGTTAAATGCCCGCAGTTCAGTATACTGATTGGATCCGCGAGCTTAGGATCGGTTCGAAGTCGAGATGGCTCAGTGTTCGGAGTTGTCACGTTTATGTTTATTCAGTGCGGTACGGGGCCTTGTCCCGCCACGATTGTTATGATAAAACTCTTAGGTGCGTAGTCACATATCGCGGGTCGACCAGAAGAAAAGGAAGGCAACCGTTTATGTATGTACGTCTGCGAAAGGTAGCCTATCGGCTAACTTTGTTGTTTTATTATCTGCTTTATTTTATAAGTTTCTTGTATGTTCGTGATTATCTCGATGTTTACGTAAGGGTGCCTGGTAGGGCACCGATCACGGCTTGAATCGTCGTTCTGATATCATAACATCAACAACAATACCAGACGTGATACTGTTCTAACTAAGCTAAAAATGCATAAATTTAAAATCTTGGGTTGCCTCCCAAGTAGCGCTGTCTTTAACGTCTTGTAGCCGGACGCAGGTTCCTTATCAAGAAGCCTGGGGTAATTTAATCCCACAGCCTATCCATTTCATGATCATCTTTCTTTTTAGCCTTCTATTTGTATTTTTCTTTTTTTTTCTCAGGAGGATGTTTAGACAATTGCTTATGACTGATGATTCAATGGAGGGTTTATATACTTTAAATATCATCTCCTCGTCTTCAACTCTCAGTTTTAGCTCGCCCTTTTCCACATCAATCAATGCTCTCCCAGTGGCGAGGAATGACCGTCCCAAAATAATGGGAACTTCATCGTCTTCCTCCATATCGAGGATGAGAAAGTCTGCTGGGAAGAACTTCCCCACTTTGATGAGCACGTCTTCAATGATGCCTAAAGGATGCACCACTGATCTGTCCGCTAGTTGTAGATTCACTGTAGTTGGCTTGATCACTCCCAATACCAGCTTCTTGAATACAGATAGGGGTAACAAGTTTATGCTAGCCCCTAGATCACATAATGCCCTGTTGCAAGTCACATTTCCTATCGTGCAAGGTAGGGTGAAACTCCCCGGATCTTTCAACTTTGGGGGCAGCTTCTTTTGCAAAATGACACTACACTCTTCAGTTAGTGCTATGGTCTCATATTCCACTAGTTTCCTCTTTTTTCCAAGGATCTCCTTCATAAATTTGAAGTAGGTAGACGATTGTTCCAACGCTTCAATGATGGGGATATTGATATGCAATTTCCTGAAAACCTCTAGGAACTTTGAGAATTGCTTATTTTGGGTCTTTCTCTGAAGCCTTTGAGGATAGGGGATCTTCTCTGTGTACTCTCTTACTGGAACTGGTGGAGCCTCCTCTAAAATAGGGCGGTCATCAGTAAAACCCTCCTTCTCAATCTCAGCTTCCTTTTCAGTCCCCACTGTAGATTCAGGAGCAACTGGTTTTAACTGCTTCCCACTTCTCATTATCTTGCTCGACATCGCTCGGGATTTATCTCTGTATTACTGGGAAGAGTGCCCTGTGGCCTGTTATTTGCCATTTTTGCCAACTTTCCAACTTGGGTGTCCAAGTTCCTTATGGATGACCTTGTCTCTGCCATGAACTGGGTCGGTGAATTTGTAAGTGTCAACAAGGCTGCTCGCAATTCATTTGGCTTTTCTTGTGGGCAAGGTGCACTGAACTGTTGTGAAGATGAGGCCTGATTAAATGGTTGCTAATTCTGGTATTGACCTCTGTGTTAATTCTGCTGCCCCTGGTCACCCCTCCATGAGAAGTTTGGGTGATTCCTCCATCCCGAATTGTAAGTGTTTGAATAAGGGTTGTTCTGGGGCCTCTGGTAATTTCCCACTGCCCGACATTCTGCTTGCTCAATAGGGATGTTGTTGGGGTATGCTGATGGGCACCTATCACAAGTATGAGGACCCCCACAAATCTCACAATTCATTGGCATCTGAACTGCATTCACTGACACTGTGTTCTGCTGAAGTTGCTTGGTCAAGAGAGCAACATATGCATTTAACGCTGTAATGACATCGATCTCATGAACTCTTATCGATCTCCTTCTACTTACCCCTCTATCATCTGGCATATAGTTATTAGTGGCCATGTCTTCTAGCAAATCATAAGCCTCATGTGCTGTCTTCTTCATGAAGGTTCCACCTGCAGCTGCATCAATGATGGTTCTTGTTGTCCCACTTAGCCCATTGTAGAAAATATGGACCAAATTCCATAGTTCAATGCTATGATGCGGACACTTTCTCTGCAGATCTTTAAATCTCCCCCAAGCCTCATAGAGTGACTCCCCATCAGTCTGGTAGAAATTGTTCAGCTCTCCTCTCGCTTTTGCTGGAAGGTGGAAAGAACTTTGCCAGGAACTTCTGTGCCAGATCCTGCCATGTAAATATAGAATCTGTAGGCAGGGAATTCAACCAAACCTTTGCTCTATCCCTGAGTGAGAAGGGAAAGAGCCTCAACCGGATGGCGTCATCAGTAACACCATTATATTTGAACGTTGCACACAGTTCCAAGAAATTTGCAATGTGCATATGTGGGTCTTCAGATGGTAACCCTCAAAATTGAACTGTATGCTGCACCATGCTCAGGATCGCATGCTTTATTTCAAAATTGTTCGCTCCTATTGCTGGGAGCCTTATGCATGTTTGTGCTCCATTCACTCTTGGTAGCACATAGTCTCCCACACTCCTTTCTGCCTGAACCTGAACTCTTTCCTCTTCATCATTCTGCAACCCTGGGGGTATTCTTTGGTTGGGTTGGTGATCACCCATCTCTTCATTCATCTCATTATTATTCTGTCGATCCCCCATTGCTATTAAGTTCAAAATTCTTTTGTTTCGCCGATCCTGCTTGCAAGTCTTCTCGATCTCAGGGTTGAAGGGAACAAGTGTATCTTCTCCTCTTCTTTTTCGCATAAACTAGATACCTGAAATAGATCAAAATCAACAAACGGATCACGACACACGGTTCCACAAATAAAATAAATAAAAGAAAATAAAAACCAAATTAGAAATTAAGATAGATAGATTGATATTGAACTACGCCAATCCCCGGCAACGGCGCCAAAAACTTGTTAGCGATTTATTCACATGCGTAACGCAAGTGCACGTATCGTGACAAGTAATATAGTCTGGGTAAGACCGAATATCGTCCTCAGGGATTAGTGTTCATTTACCAATTTATATCCTATGATATCTATTTGGTGATCGATATTTGGATGGTTGTTTGTATCTATGACTATTAAATAATTATAAAAGTTAGCTAATTTACTTTACTTAAATCAGATATGGTGGAAATAGGGCTTCCAATCTCCTCAACTATCCGCTCACTTTAATCTGTAATGCAATAATAAATGTTCTTCTTCTATATTGAGATAGCAGGTTAACTAAGCCGTTTTATATTCCGATTAGGATATATAAACACTCAACCCCGATGCAGAACCCTTCTATCTTTCGATGATAGGATTTACCACAAATGAGGATTAAGAACAATAACCTATTAAACTACACAAGTATCGGTGTACTTTCGTCCACGATTTAACCTATGTTTATTCAATTATAGCATATTCACAATCTCCCCTTTCGGATCTTGATTAGAAATCATATATGTGATGATAATTAGTGATCAATTAATTACCAAGCAATCAAATCAATTATTGAATAAATCTCAACTATATAAAAAAGAAACCAAAACCATGCATTAAATCATAAAAAATGAGGTTCAAGTGATTCGAACGGAAAGCCCTAATTAAAGTTTAGCTCCTAGCCATAGACATGCTAAGAACTAAAAGATTATCCAACATAAACTGAAAAATAATCAAAGTAAGAAAAAGAATTACTCAAGAACAAGCATACAATCTTGAAGCTTTCAAGAACTATGTGTTGTCTAGAGTTAGGGATTGTGGAACCCCACAAAAATCTGCCCTAAGGCCTTTTTATATCCTCCAAAAACGTTCCCAACTTTTCCCTCTTGGTCTTGGCCCATTCCCATTCGGATTTGGCTAAAAATCCTCGTCGGCGCCACGGCCCTGAGACCGGCGCAGTGGCGCTGCTTTCGCTGATAGAGTGGCGCCACGACGCCGCCCTGTCCTTCGTCCGGGGTGCCAACTTTTCGTCTCTTTTGGCTCTGGAACTTCTGTTTCTGTCATATTTTTGCTTCTTTTCGCCAATGTGACATTTTAAACCATTGTGACTCAAAAAAAATAAAATCTATACTAACATGACACATATTTGTACAAAAATGGGCCAAAGACTAACTAAAGATGACTCAAAAGGTGTATATAAAATAAGCCTACCAACCTCTAGCACATCTCGGTTTTGGATGATAATTATTCATACTTGATATTATTTGGGCCCTTCTGTTCCTCTTCTGAAATTACTGTCGCGCCCGTTTTCGACCTCGGGGGTCTGAACGGTATCCGCAACGTTGCTCTTTGGCGCGGTTCCCTTGGATGGAGCAATTAATGCTGTTTTTAAGGAGTCGCCACCTAATTATTTAAGTGAATTAGGACACTTGATTTATTGCAGTAAAACACTGCAATTAATCTCCATTTTATGGTCTGCGAAATTAATGAGATTCTGGATCAGGGTTCTTTATTATCCTAAAGGGAAGGGGTTAGACATCCTTCAAGATCCGCTAACTTGCGGTTATTCGTTCAAGCCCAAGTTAATTATTTATTGCCCTTTTTATTCTACGTATTCTAAGCATTTTTCATAATTTATAATCAAAATAAAGTGCATTACAGAATAATAAAACTAAAATTAAATACGACATAAAAATAAAAACTCCGGGACATCTTTTAGTCCTTTTTAGGCCTTCTGCGCAAGATGATCTCCAGGTACCTGCATAAACACTTAGTAAAAGTGTTAGTAATAGAATGAATAATTTTAAAGCAATGACAGGAATTAATAAGTAAAGCAAAATAAATAAATCCGTCTTTTGCACAGAGGAGGCCTTGGAAATCAGACGGAGATTCCTTCATCGGCCATATTGTTAAAAGCAATAAAATAAATAAAACCTTCAGATCCGCGCCAAAACAGTAATAATTTTAAATACGGAGGGCTCAGATATAAAAAATATATAAAGTGGGACAGCCTAAACAAATGCAGTGCGAATTCGCTGTCGGTAGCATGTTGGTTATCCGGTGTAGTGGAAGAAATCATCCTTGCCCAGAAAGCTTCATTTATTTTATTTTCCGTCTTTGCAACTGTGGAGGCCTCAAAAATCGACGGATAACTTTTTCATCGGCCATATTGTTAAAAGCAATAAAATAAATAAAACCTTCAGATCCGCGCCAAAACAGTAATAGTTTTAAACACGGAGGGCTCAGATATAAAAAATATATAAAGTGGGACAGCCTAAACAAGTGCGGCTGCGAGAATTCGCCCTGTCAGCGCATGTTGGTTATCCGGTGTAGTGGAAGAAATCATCCTTGCCCAGAAAACTTCATTTATTTTATTTTCCGTCTTTGCAACTGTGGAGGTCTCAAAAATCGACGGATAACTTTTTCATCGGCCATATTGTTAAAAGCAATAAAATAAATAAAACCTTCAGATCCGCGCCAAAACAGTAATAGTTTTAAACACGGAGGGCTCAGATATATATAAAAATAAAGTGGGACATCTTAAACAAGTGCGGCTGCGAGAATTCGCCCTGCCAGCGCATGTTGGTTATCATGTGTAAGTGGAAGAAATCTTCATTGCCCAGAAAGTTTCATTTATTTTATTTTCCGTCTTTGCAACTGTGGAGGCCTAAAAAATCGACGGATAACTTTTTCATCGGCCAAACAAGTGTAGCATCTTGTTCAAATCAGTAAAATACCAACAGTGTAGTATTTGTTCTAAATCAGTAAACCAGCAAAAAATGTAGCAAAAATAGCCTAAAAATCAGTCCAGCATCATAGCCAAAATCAGTAGCAAAATAGCCTAAAACCAGTCCGCCAAAATGGCTAAAAACAGTGACAACAAAGGCTGAAAAACAATCCAAAATCAGTCCAGCAATTAGTAAAAAACACCAGTGAATTAACCAACTTCGCCAGAATGTTTTAGAGGGCCCAAAAATGTCGAAAATCCACCCTGATCGCAAGATGGCGAATCGAAACGCATAAAAGAAGAAAAGGGTCGGCGTCGCCTCATCGGCAAAATATCGGGGCGACGCCACCAGCAGCTGTTCGACAGTGGCAGTGACGTGAAGGCGAGGTCAACAGGCGACGAAAAAAGGGTTGGGAGATCGACGGGTCAGTGGGGTTTAACGGTGACGGGACAGTGGTGGTGTTGGTTCGCTAAGACGACGGGACAATGGTGTGGAGCAGTGGGTTGGTTTCGCCGACGGTGGGCGACGGGAAAGGTGAGGGGGTCGGAGATGGTGTATGTGTGTGTGAACAGTGGTTTGTTCACCAGAGTGAGGGTGGTTCGCCGACGGGCAGGGAATGGTGGTTTGACGGGGAGGGGAAGAAGGAGAGAGAGTGAGGGTGAGGGAGACAAAGGGTTAAGGAGAGAGGGTGACGGGAAAAAAGAAGCAAGGCTGCGGCTGATGAAGTGTAGGGTGGGGGGGAAATGTTTATTATATAGGGGTATTTAGGTTTAGGGTTTGGTTTAGTTTTTGGGGGGGAAAATGAAAAATGGTATTTGATTTTAGGGGGAAAAATAAAAGAGGGTGTTTGGATGGAATTAAAAAATAGTGTTGGATTGGACTGATTCAAATTGTGTCTTGGACTGGACTGGTTTGACAAAATGCAAGGCGAGTTAATTATTTAAAAGAAAATTATTTAACAAGATGCAAAATTATTAAAATGCAAATGTCTACGCAATAATTATAAAAATACAATATTTAGGACATGTTTAATGCCTGATTAAAAGTAAAAATGCGGTGCCAACTAATTATTTAAAGAGATGCAAATATTATTATAATAGAAACATAATATTAACAAAGACATAATGCTTAATTTAAAATAAAAAAGATGTAATGCCATTTTGCGAATAAATAAACATAGAATATTATGTAAAAAATATGCAAAATAACGATTAAAATGCGATGTGCTAAAATACTTAAAATTGCAACAAATATACTAAAAACGGGTCAAAATTGACTGTCAACAGCATGTCCCTCTTTGTACGGAGATGATGGAAGAGTCTTCGGACAAAGATGTTGACTTGTAGCCAATTTTGTCCTGTTTTATAAACTAGAACTCAAAAATAGGGATGATGCAGATTCAAAATTGTGCCAGTGTCGAATTATGATGACACTTGGTCGTTGTGATGCGAAAAAATAAAAAGCAAAGCTGACGCTGATTTAAAAATGTCCCAGTGTCGAAGTATGAGGACACTGGGTTGCTGCGATGCTAAAATTAAAAGACAAAACTGATGCGGATTTAAAATTTGTCCCAGTGTTGAATTTTGATTGACACTGGGTTGCAGGTGATGTGGTGTTGTAATAGACATGGTGTTTGTAGATGTTGATGGCGTCATTGCATAGACGCGATGCAGAGGTTCGTCGTTGCATAGACGAAACATAGATGAAGTCGTTGCATAGGCTTAGATGAAAGGGCGTCGTTGCATAGACGCGATGCAGATGCTCGTCGTTGCATAGACGAAACATGAATGAAGCCGTTGCATAGGCTTTTATGAAATGACGTCGTTTTCGGACGCAATGCAGATGCTCGTCGTTGCATAGACGAAACATGGATGAAGTCGTTGCATAGGCTTATATGAAATGACGTTGTTGCATAGACGCGATGCAGATGCTCGTCGTTGCATAAACGAAACATGGATGAAGCCGTTGCATAAGCTTAAATGAAATGACGTCGTTGCATAGACGTGATGCAGATGCTTGTCGTTGCATAGACGAAACATGGATGAAACCGTTGCATAGACTTTTAATGAAATGACGTCATTGCATAGACGTGATGCAGATGTTCGTCGTTGCATAGACGAAACATGAATGAAGTCGTTGCATAGCCTTAAATGAAATGACATCGTTGCATAGACGCGATGCAGATGTTCGTCGTTGCATAGACGAAACATGGATGAAGCCGTTGAATAGGATTTTAATGAAATGACGTCGTTGCATAGACGTGATGCAAATGTTCGTCGTTGCATAGACGAAACATGGATGAAGCCGTTGCATAGGCTCAAATGAAATGACGTCGTTTTCGGACGCAATGCAGATGCTCGTCGTTGCATAGACGAAACATGGATGAAGTCGTTGCATAGGCTTTTATGAAATTGCGTCGTTTTCGGACGCAATGCAGATGTTCGTCGTTGCATAGACGAAACATAGATGAAGCCGTTGCATAGGCTTATATGAAATGACGTCGTTTTCGAACGCAATGCAAATGCTCGTCGTTGTATAGACGAAACATGGATGAAGTCGTTGCATAAGCTTAAATGAAATGACGTCATTTTCGGACGCAATGCAGATGCTCGTCGTTGCATAGACGAAACATGGATGAAGCCGTTGCATAGGCTTAAATGAAATGACGTCGTTGCATAGACGTGATGCAGATGCTCGTCGTTGCATAGACGAAACATAGATGAAGCCGTTGCATAGACTTTGATGAAATGGGTTGGTTTATGGGCGTACCTGCTTTGTGACCCGCCTGGGTTGAGATAACGTCATTGCATAGACGTTGTGCGTTTGTAACCCGCATGGGCCTATTGTTGTGTTCCTGCCTTGGCTGATATGAAGATCCTGCACTCAAAGAAAACTTAGTGAGTTTTAGGAAATGAGTGGTTGATTAGCGTCGACTTTGTAGCTTTGGCTCTTGACGCTTGCATGCTCAGACTGGTTTGGCCTGCTTTTTTCCTGTCTATTGTCATTTTCTTGCAGTGAATCCTTAAAATGTCCTAGTTTCTGGTAAAATGAAGATGTTGAACTTTCAACTGGGTAAGGTTGAATCTTGACGCTATCAAGACGATCAGGTAAGCAATTTTTTTTTATAATGAATGAAAAGCTAATGCGAGAACATGGACAATGTACAATTGAGTAGATGAGAATGCAACAAAATACATGAGGATGCTAAACTCTTCAATGGACAAAATCGAGTCCTGTGCAAAACAAGGAAGAAATATTTCTAATGGTGTGACCGAAGCCGATATGGTTGTTTACTTATCCCGCTGAGGGAATCAGGTCAGACGTAGTTCATGCTGCAAAAAATAACGATTTTTATGATTTTAAAAATTATGTGGGATCGAAGCCGATGTGGCCGCATACGTGAGGGAATCATGTCAAGACGTAGTTCGTGCTGCAAAATAAGATTTTTTTATGATATTTTAAAATGATGCGGGACCGAAGCCGATGTGGCCGCCTACGTATCCCGCCGAGGGAATCAGGTCAAGACGTAGTTCGTGATGCAAAATAAAAATATTTTTTATGATTTTAAAATGATGTAGGACCGAAGCCGATGTGGCCGCCTACGTATCCCGCTGAGAGAATCATGTCAAGACGTAGTTCGTGATGCAAAATAAAAAGATTTTTTATAATGTGATGCAAAAATAAGATTTTTTTTTATGTAAAATGCAGTTTGTTTGTTTTAATTTTTTTTGAAAAAGTGGAAGACATCATTACGTTCTGACTTCAGTTGATACCGACAATTAGTATTGTGCATAAGGATTTTCTTTTATTGATTTCAGTCTAACCGAGATTGACTCTGATGTAATTCATACAACTTCAGATAGTACCTCAGACATACCTGAGTGTCGACACACCTGATTGCATCCAAAGTTTCGAACTACACGTAATCTCACGTTTCAAATGCCCTCACAGAAAGAAAGTCTCATTTCACACATATATTTCAGTATTTTGAATTTTGGGACGTTTAGAGAAGTACGCTCACACTCAAAAAGATGTTCAATGCATGCAATTGTGATACCATAGGCTTGGCCGTCATGTAAGTATCCACTAATGTGAGAACCCTCAGTATAAGATCATGTAGGGCTTGTCACGGGTTTATAATGTAGGCTTGGGGAAAGGAATGAATATCATTTGGGTAAAAAAATGACTAATCATTCCTCGAGAGTTGGACTACGTCCGTGCTTGATATTTGTGCGCTTTAATGCCGACTTGCTTTCTTTTTATCTCAGTTTTTTGTACTGACTTCATTTGAATCTTTCATTTCGAGCCCCCTTTTTCGGGGTCATATATTCCTTTTTTTTTTCTTTTTTTTTATCGGGGCTTTTGATTGTGTGAAGTCGTCTCTGCTTTTGGTTTTTGAGACTTTGACAATTTTTGTCTTTGCAAACTTCAGCTAGAATTCCGTCAGTCACTTGCACATTTCTAAAGCACTCAAGGAGGTCGGGCCAAGAGAGGGATAGTGCGTACGCACTCAGAAAGGGTATAGATGTAATATGCGGTTGTCAAAAAATAGGTTTTAGGCTCAAAGAGGTGTACTAGGGATAATGTTATTTGGTAGGCTGAAAAGGCTCAAACGGGTCAAAGAAAGCCTACGATCATTTCCTACACCGAGTGTTACTCAGGATTTCGCCTCAACAAACATTCAGACCAAGTTCTAGATCACAATGCAATGCAATTGAACTTATTCAAATAACTCACCACACAATGCATATGAAACGATGAGGTCGATTTCATTCTTATCTTGGAAACATGCAAGATAATGTCATTCACGGGTGTGAATAAGAGGTACCAAAAGAATTTATGATTTACCACAAAGTCAACCCATACTGTTTTTTATTTTTTTATTTTTTATGCACACTTGTAACTGTGTTGATATCAACAAAGTCAAACAATAATACTTAAAAAATATTTTTGTATTTTTGAATAACATTTTTTTTTGTATTTATGATATTGTTTTTTGAATAAAGGGTACCGAACCCGAATAGGGATGCCTACGTATCCCGCCGAGGAAATCAGGTGTGCGTAGTTCATTCAAATATGTTATAAAATGTATGCTTGAAAAGAATTTATCAAAGAAAAGATATCAATATAAAGCTGTGCAAAAGAAATGATTGTCCATTGTGGACGAATGCAAAGTAAAATGAATGCCCGAAAACATGATGGATGGGATGCATGAGTGAGAAATGCACTTTTTTTTTTGGTTTTTATTTTTGTGGTGTCGAACCCAAAATGAGTTGCCTACGTATCACACCATGTGGTGAGAATCAGACACGCGTAGTTCGAAATGATTATGGTAAAATGCATGATATGTAAGAACTATGCAATCAACGCTAAACATATTAATTGAATTTGCAAATATGAATAAAAATACAAAGTAAACAAGAATTGAGAGCGATGTCTCGTTGAATCTGGTATAAATTGACTTCTATTAGTCAACATAACTCCCGCTCCTTGTGATGACCTTTTTTTTTTGTTTTCTTTTTCGAACGCCCTCGACTATTTGCGAGGACTGTTTTCCTGTAAAAATATGAGAAATAGGTGAGAGTAGGAAAGTGACAAAATAATAAAATGCAGGGGTGTGACAATATAGTCAGAGACTCCCCTGATTGGTTCGACCGGACTGGTGGTTGATGCTTCACAAAGTCCAAGCCGCGCTATTCAAGAGTGATTTACGCAGTAGGAGTCCTGATTGCAATGTGACAACAAAAAGGGCAAAAATGCAAATGCTCGAGCCCGGAATCACAACAGGGTAATTATTGCATTAAATAATATGTACAGAGTTGCTAGCGACAAACAATAGTAAACAAAAAGCATGCAAATCAAGCGTGCGCCCTAATATGCATGGGGCCTCTTTTATGCCAGAGGTGAGCCTAAACGACAAATATGCGGGATTATGATAAATAAGTCCAAGCCGTTAAACTTCAATGTTTTGTTAGGAATGACGACCAAATGACGGTGCACTTTTTCCAATTTCGGCGTGTCATGACCAGACTTGGATCCGTCTATCATTATCACGCTACACATATATGCTTATTGGTCGTCGGGTTGTGAAACCCAACGACAATTTGGTTGATTTTCTAATCGTGGAGACGATACCAAGGATCGACCCACCTAGGGTGTATGCATGCATGACTTATAATAAAGAGGGCAGTATAGCTCTATCTTAAATTTTCTAAGATTTGGCTTACTAGACACAATGGTTCTCGAGCGGACTACTCGAGTGAGAAGGCTACGCGGCCACCGGTTGGACCGGATTCTCCGCGCTTTTGCCAACTCTCCTAAAATTGGGTAATTGAAAGAAATTTGCGGGTGCGCAAAGCACACCTCGCATGTAGTGTGTGACAGTGTCAATTTTCCAGAATGGAGGAAATATGAGCGGAATGACAATTTAAGGAAAGCAATAAAAAAATGTAGCAATTAAAGTAGTTAATTACAAAATAAAAGCAAACAATATAAAACATTTACAATAAATATAAAAGCAAAATAAAGTGCAATATTTAATTAACCTGGGTTTGCTATGATCAAGAACCTGATATCCCCAGCAGAGTCGCCATGCTGTCGCGCCCGTTTTCGACCTCGGGGGTCTGAACGGTATCCGCAACGTTGCTCTTTGGCGCGGTTCCCTTGGATGGAGCAATTAATGTTGTTTTTAAGGAGTCGCCACCTAATTATTTAAGTGAATTAGGACACTTGATTTATTGCAGTAAAACACTGCAATTAATCTCCATTTTATGGTCTGCGAAATTAATGAGATTCTGGATCAGGGTTCTTTATTATCCTAAAGGGAAGGGGTTAAGCATCCTTCAAGATCCGCTAACTTGCGGTTATTCGTTCAAGCCCATGTTAATTATTTATTGCCCTTTATATTCTACGTATTCTAAGCATTTTTCATAATTTATAATTAAAATAAAGTGCAATACAGAATAATAAAACTAAAATTAAATGCGACATAAAAATAAAAACTCCGGGATATCTTTTAGCCCTTTTTAGGCCTTCTGCGCAAGATGATCTCTGGGTACCTGTATAAACACTTAGTAAAAGTGTTAGTAATAGAATGAATAATTTTAAAGCAATGACATGAATTAATAAGTAAAGCAAAATAAATAAATCCGTCTTTTGCACAGAGGATGCCTTGGAAATCAGACGGAGATTCCTTCATCGGCCATATTGTTAAAAGCAATAAAATAAATAAAACCTTCAGATCCGCGCCAAAACAGTAATAGTTTTAAACACTGAGGGCTCAGATATAAAAAATATATAAAGTGGGACAGCCTAAACAAGTGCGGCTGCGAGAATTCGCCCTGCCAGCGCATGTTGGTTATCCGGTGTAGTGGAAGAAATCATCCTTGCCCAGAAAGCTTCATTTATTTTATTTTCCGTTTTTGCAACTGTGGAGGCCTCAAAAATCGACGGATAACTTTTTCATCGGCCATATTGTTAAAAGCAATAAAATAAATAAAACCTTCAGATCCGCGCCAAAACAGTAATAGTTTTAAACACGGAGGGCTCAGATATATATAAAAATAAAGTGGGACATCCTAAACAAGTGCGGCTGTGAGAATTCGCCCTGCCAGCGCATGTTGGTTATCCTGTGTAAGTGGAAGAAATCTTCATTGCCCAGAAAGCTTCATTTATTTTATTTTCCGTCTTTGCAACTGTGGAGGCCTCAAAAATCGACGGATAACTTTTTCATCGGCCAAACAAGTGTAACATCTTGTTCAAATCAGTAAACCAGCTAAAAATGTAGCAAAAATAGCCTAAAAATCAGTCCAGCATCATAGCCAAAATCAGTAGCAAAATAGCCTAAAACCAGTCCGCCAAAATGGCTAAAAACAGTGACAACAAAGGCTGAAAAACAATCCAAAATCATCCAAAGAATTAGTAAAAACACGATGAATTAATCAACTTCGCGAGAATGTTTTAGAGGGCCCAAAATGTCGAAAATCCACCACGAAAGCGGCAATATAGTGAGCGATTCACGGAGCGAGAATAAGGCACGAACAGAGAGCTCACGGAGTTCTAAAACTCGGCGAATCACCAAAACAAATCAAATCGATCTCAACCAAATATACCAACAACAGATATACCACAGATCCCGCAATAAAGCAAAACGAAGTTCGCCGGAGTTTTGAGAACTCCGACGACATATTCAAAAGAGAGAAATCAAACCAGTCCACAAAAAAAAACAAATACTAAATCATGCCCAATCGATCCCAGACAGATCGCAAGATGGCGAAATCAAACGCATAAAAAAAGAAAAGGTCGGCGTCGCCTCGTCAGCAAAATACCAGGGCGACGCCACGGCGGTGCTCGATGGCGGTGGCGTGGCGAGGTCAACAGGCGACGGAAAAAGGGTTGGGAGATCGACGGGTCAGTGGGGTTTAACGGTGACGGGACAGTGGTGGTGTTGGTTCACTAGGACGACGGGACAATGGTGTGGAGCAGTGGGTTGGTTTCGCCGGCGGTGGGCGACGGGAAAGGTGAGGGGGTCGGCGATGGTGTATGTGTGTGTGAACAGTGGGTTGTTCGCCAGAGTGAGGGTGGTTCGCCGACGGGCAGGGAATGGTGGTTTGACGGGGGAGGGGAAGAAGGAGAGGGAGTGAGGGTGAGGGAGACAAAGGGTTAAAGAGAGAGGGTGACGGGAAAAGAGAAGCAAGGCTGCGGCTGATGAAGTGTAGGGTGGGGGAAACATAATATTAACAAAGACATAATGCTTAATTTAAAATAAAAAAGATGCAATGCCATTTTGCGAATAAATAAACATAGAATATTATGTAAAAAATATGCAAAATAACGATTAACATGCGATGTGCTTAAATACTTAAAATTGCAACAAATATACAAAAAACGGGTCAAAATTGACTGTCAACAATTACCGAAATGAAATTAAATTTTATGTCAATGTCTATTTATTATTTGATGAATGTTGTATATATGATGCGCGATTTATGCACACACTTACGCAAGGGCACGTGTCGTGTCAAGTAATATAGTCTAGGTAAGACCGAATATCGTCCTCAAGGACTGGTTTTCTAGTACCGATTATCTATCCTATGGTATCTATTTGGTTAACGTTAATTGAATTGGAATTCTAAACTAATAATGCAGGAAATAAACTAATTATAAAAATACTTTGATTTAAATCAGTTATGATAGATAATTAGGGCTTCCAAGATCATCAACTATCCACTCTATTCAATCCTTAATACAATTAGACTGACTTCTTCTTCTACGTTAAGATAGCAGGTTAACTAAGCCGTTTTATACTCATGTTAAGGTTATATAAACACTCAACCCCAGTATATCACCTTTCTATCTTTCGGTGATAAGATTGACTATAGAGGAGGATTAAGACCAAAAACTTTATTAATACTACACAAGTATCGGGGTACTTTCGTCCACGATTTAACCTATGTTTATCCAACTACAACATATTCACAACCTCCCCTTTCGGATTTCGGTTAGAAACCATAAGAATTATGATAATTAGTGATCAATTAATTATCAAGCAATCAAAGCAATTATTGAATAAATCTTAAATAAGTGAAGAAGAAACCAAACTAATATATTAATTCATGAATAAGAGTTTCAAGAGAATCACAAGGAAATATCTAATAAAGTAATTAGATCCTAGTCATTGTCACGCTAAGAACTAACATAATCTCCATACATGAACTGAAATAAATAAAGCAAAAAAGAAAGAAAAGAAAATACTCAAGAACGAGTCTCCAAGTCTTCTAGCATCCAAGGATTGTGTTGTGGAATATTTACAAGATGGAATGGAATGGTGGATGAAGAATGAGATGTAGGATGGAGGATGTAGAATGGAATGGTCGGGAATGAATTCTTCTAATGATGTAGAGACTATTTATAGATCAAGAATCCTTTAGGTGAAGGGTTAAGGATTATGTAGGTAGGAAAAGTTATTAGAATCCTTTTAGGTAAGGGTTTTAAGGTAGGAAAAGTTATCCCTTTAGGTAGGAAAGGTAGGAAAAGTTATCCCTTTAGGACTCTGAAAACATGTCAAATTCGGCCCAGAACTTCATAAATCCCGCGTCGGCGCCACGGCGCCTGAAAATCAGCAACTTTCGGAATATTCAGAACATTGGGCGCCGGTGACGTTTTTCTGGCGGATTCCGTTTCGTCGTCCTTTTTTCGTCCGGACTTCGTCTGATCTCCTCTATAATTCCCGGAACTTCTTAGACTTCATTTCTTGGCCCTTTTTGTGTGTAATTCCATCTCATTTATGCTCATTTCATCTCCTTTTTTCCATTTCTCCATTTCTGACCGCTGTGACACAAAAGAAAGGAAAACGACCCTAATACTATACTAAACATAAATGAAATGAGTAAAATACTAAGTAAAAATGACTCAAAAGGTGTATATAAAATACACCGGTCAATATATACTAATCTTTATCTTTTCTTATATTTTACATGAAATGTACCGGAGCCGAATGAAGAGTTTCGTTATGAGACTCATCGCGACTTCGATCAATTGAAGATCTGGATCTATATTCATCGCACTCTCCGCATCGAAAATTCCAAAACTGCAGACGGATGACATTGTCATTCTTCGAGTCAACTTTATTGATTTCCTATCTCTCCCCCATTAATTTATTGTAAATTAATTATCTAACACTACACTATTAGTAGAACACTTAGAATAATTAAACTTTGAGTTGATAAACTAGGAGGTAGTTTGACATTAGAAATTTACCCCCTTTAGTTATTTATTTAGGCTTGTCATACATGTCTAAACTTTGCCAAATAATAATCATTTTTTTGCACTATGCCATATATATTTTAAAATCAAATTTTCAAGTAAATGCATACATTTAGTTAATAAATCAACTTTGCATCATTTATTTTATAAATAAATATAAATGCACACTTTGAAACTTTACATGTATTTTTTGGAGTACAAGTCTTATAAACCTTTTAGCCAAATACATCTTTGATAAAACAACTTGCATCATCTTTCTTTTTTTAAAATACTTTCAACCGAGCATTTTTAACATAATAATTAACCTTGGTTTGAACGGACAACCACAAGTCAGCGGATATTAGAGGGCGCCTAACCCATTCCCTCTAGATTAATAAAGAACTATTGCCCAGAATCTCACACAGTTTAGCAGATCATTAAATAAAGTTAGTGTTGATTTTACCTAATTAACATTTAGGTGTTCTAATTCACCTAAATAATTAGGTAGTGACTCTGCGAACCCTTAGCACTTTAACACCCCTTAGCTTTTTAGCACCTTTATTTTTATCAACAGGCAGGATTCGCTGATATAATGTTGCGGTAAAAAAAGGGCGCGACAATAATCAGGTTCTTGACCATAGCAAACCTAGGTTTATTATTTTTGTTTATTTGCATGCCTTTAATTTTGTGTTTTAAATCATTTTATTTGTAATTGCATTAATTGCTACTTTCTTTTACTGATTTCCTTACACTGACATTCCGCTCATATTTCCTCCCTTACAGAAAATTCACACTATCACACACTACACGCGAGGTGTGTTTTGCGCATCCACAAATTTCTTTCAAATATCCAAATTTAAGGGAGTTGGCATCTTGCGCGGAGAATCCGGACCATCCGGTGGCCGCGTAGCCTTCTCGCTCGAGTAGTCCGCTTGGGAACCTTGCGTCTAGTAAGCCAAATCTTGGGCGCTACCATAGATATAAAAGGTGGCTCTAAGATTTGCACTTTTCTTGATTTCCCACCAATTCCATAGATCCGTAGTCAACTTAAGCTAGAGCTATACCATCCTTTATATTAAGTCGTGCATACATACACCTTAGGTGGGTCGGTCTCTAATATTGACACCACAATTAGGAAAACACCAAACTGGTCAACGAATTTCGCAGCCCAACGACCAAATCATCATATTATGTGTAGCGTGATAATGATAGACAAATCTAAGCCTAAATGTCACGACCCGACCTTTGGCCCGCAACTGGTGCCTTACCCCGGGCACCCTAGTAGGTATACATCATAGAAAACCAGCGGAATAAACATATATATATATATATATATATATATATATATATATATATATATATATATATATATATATATATATATATATATATCAACAGCCCGAACAATTATATCCTTTATAAACCCAACTCATAACAGGACTACAGACCTCTAATAGTTTTTGACATAACAACTATGACGGGACATGGCCCCGCCATACCCCTGAATGTACCTGTACCTACACTGACAGGGAACTATACCAAAAGATAAGCCTCCGGAGAAACGGAGCTTCCAAATACGTAGAACCGTGATCCTATGAGCGAGGATCAACAACCGGTGTACCTCTACTGCGGCATGAACGCGGCCCGAAGGTCGATCTGGCAAGTACAGTATGTGGCGAAATCTTGTAATGAAATCACAATAGTCCAAAACAAATCCACAAACATGTATGAAAAACCAATTAACAGTACACAGTGCCATAGTATATATGAGAGCAAATAGGTGTAACCTGGCCGGTTCTGAATAGGCAGCCAATGATCAAACTAGGGTCATTCGCCCATAGTATCATTGTGCAAACCCTAATCCTGGACTCCCGCACATGCGTCGCGTGGACCCGTATGAGGTACTCCTCGCATCGGGGATAGCAAACCCGCGGTAATTCCTGTACTCCCCCCTTCAGTCCGCATAGGTCGCGTGGACCCGATCGGGGGTAGCGAACCCGCGGTAATTCCTGTACTCCCCCCTTCAGTCCGCATAGGTCGCGTGGACCCGATCGGGGGTAGCGAACCCGCGGAATATGAACAACGTAACATGGCCAGGGTTTAAGTGATATAATACAAACACAACCGGCCATCGTAAACAACATAAGCAAATTAGGAAAACCTCCTTAACACAAAAAGTCTCAAGACATTAATATCCGTAGTATCAAGACACGTTTACTTATCAAACCAAGTTACTACACCTTCAGAAAATCATTACAAGGCCTTTAAAATCAAGTAAGTAAACTGTTCTTTTATCCTCCTTAAGTCGTTATAACTAACTTCTCATAAAGCTATTATAACACTTATGTTTTAAGCAATTCAAAACAATCACACTCTTTTGGGAAACCAAATAACTTATTCTTTTAAAACCAAGTATCAATTTCTTTCCGAATAATGATTCACAACTTTTTAGAATAATTCAAGGCTCTTAAGATTTAGAAGTCAAGTCAAGGACATCAAAATAAAACCAAATTCATTTAACACACGTACGTCTACCGTACTATATATTTCGTAATAATCATGCTCAATAGGATAGGAAGAGTTCACATACCTCCTCGGCTTAATCCACTTGCCAAGTCGAATATGCCGCACGTAGAATATCAACCTATAATAACCATAACACGTCTATCAACTTCTAGTTTTCTTCGTAGAATATTTCTAAGCATAAGGTCTCTTATTCTACGGAAAATTGGGCAGCACTTCCCCTGTTTCTACGTACTTTTCTACCTTTTTCAAGGCCCAAAATCAATAACCAACATGCCACATTTAAGGCGCAACAAAAATCAGGTTTCAAAGGGGATTACACGCCAAGTAGGACGTATAAAATTCAGCCCCTTAATCTACAAAACTGTCCATTAAAATTAGTCCATAGTCTAATGTAAAAACAATCCATTGTCCAATCCTTTAGTTGGTGTCCTTGGCCAACTACTACAATCAAAACTGTCCAGTTTTCGGCTAGCATGCCATTATTGTTTCATTACTTCTTTATAATCCTCCAACTTATATTCCAATCTTTATATAAGTTATATTAATCTTGTTATTAACAAGATTCCTTCATGTCAACAAGTAATAGGTAATGTTTTAACAACTTTAATGGCTAGCATGCCAATTTTTCGGTTTTAACATCTTTAATGGCCAGCATGCCAATTTCGGTTATTAACAACTTATTAAGGTCCAAATCTTTTCAATCTTCCTTCCACATATCACATACTCATTTATATACTACTATAACATGTAATCTCCAATTACATTAGAAGGACAAATATTATTACATCAATAAGCCCAAATTATTCCAAGATCTAAAGTCTATCCTTAGCATGTTTAGCTCATTTCCTTCATGTTCCAATCATACACAAGCATCCACCACAAGCTTATAACCAACTTCTCTTCAAGTTTTGCTTCCGAAAAGCCGACGAACAAGCCTAGGGTTTGCTCATTGTTTTGTCATCTGAACTTGTGACGTCCATAACTCTTTACTCCGATGTCCGATTGACGAACGATTTGTTGCGTTGGAAACTAGACTAGACGAAATTCATTTTAGGCTTTTGAAACACCTAAAAACTCCTCGTATACCAGGAGATATACCTCTTCAAAGTTGGCTGAAATCTGCCCAACCTTGCCCGAGAACACCATTTAGAGAGCAAAGGTTTTGCTCAAAATTTTCTAATCCGCATAGTTATTGTTGCAGGTCTCACTTCAACTACAACAATTTCTCCAAACAAGGGCCTCGGATATACGATTATCCCCCAAGTAAACAAGGCAGACTTGTCTTCTAGGCTCTCTATAATGTAGGGATCAGTGGAACTCCCTACATCTCTCAACTTTTGGGGGTTCCCTTGAAGGTATGGACTTTATTTGAAATTCAGCGGTGGCGGTGGTGGTGTTTCTTACGCAATAGGTGCGGGAAAAGAATTTCCACAGAATCCAAAAAGGTGAATAATTGGATCTCAGCAATCTTTTCCTTCTCTACACCAACTATCTCGCCAGATTCCTCAATAGCTGGGTGTGGTTCAGGCTCCTCAATTTGCTTACCACCTCACATAATGATGTCGCTAGGCAGATTTGCTTGAGGTGTATTGCTCATCTTATCCATCAGTTGCCCTATGTTGGTCTCCAAATTTTTGAGGGACTCCCTTGTCTCAGCCATAAACTGAGTCTGACACTTGGTGAGCCTGAGTATACCTTCCCGCAACTCATCTAGATCTTCCTCTAGAACCTGTGGGTTAAGCTGTTGTTGATGACTCCACTGTCTCTGATAGTAGTAGTCCATGTGTCCTGATTTTTTTTCTTTTCGAATTTAACCTGCAAAATAAGAAAACAACAAAAGGTGATAAAAAGATGTTCGCAGAACTTGGAGCAACCAAATTAGAAATAAGAATAGATAAATCGATATTGAAAGTACGTCAGTCCCCGGCAACGACGCCAAAATCTTGATGCGCGATTTATACACACGCTTAACGCAAGTGCACGTATCGTGAAAAGTAATATAGTCTAGAAGACCGAGTTATCGTCCTCAAGGATTAATGTCCAATTATCAACCTCTATTATGTAGTATCTATTTGGTAACTGATAATTTGATGAATTGTTTATAGCTATGATGATAGATGCTAACTAAATTACTTTACTTTACTTTAGATATGGTGAAAATAGGGCTTCCAAATCTCCTCAACTATCCACTCGCTTTACTCGTTAATGCAAATAATTATGGTTCTTCTTCTATTTTGAGATAACATGTTAACTAAGCCATTTTATACTCCTGTTCAGGTAATATAAACACTCAACCCCAATGTAGAACCCTTCTACCTTTCGATGACAAGATTGACTACAAAGGAGGATTAAGAGCAATAACCTATTAAGCTACACAAGTATCGGGGTACTTTCGTTCACAATTTAAACCTATGTTTATTCAACTATAGCATATTCACAATCTCCCCTTTCGGATTTCGATTAGAAATCATATAAGTTATGATAATTAGTGATCAATTAATTATCAAGAAATCAAAACAAATATTGAATAGATCTCAAAAATAACAAGAAGAAACCAAAACATGCATTAATTCATAAGAACGATGTTTAAGCGATTCGACATGGAAAACCCTAAATTAAGTTAGTTCCTAGTCATAGACATGCCAAGAACTAAACTAATATCCAACATACACAGAAAGAATAAAATAAAGAACAAGAAATTACTCAAAAGTAAGTCTCCAATCTTGATCTCCAAGTTGTGATGAATTATCAAGTGTGAAACCCCCAAAATCTGACCTAAAAGGTCCTTTTATAACTTCAAAAACGTCCAAAACCTTTTCCTTCTTGGCCTTGGCTCATTCCTATTCGGATTTGGTTGATTTCCCGCCTCGGCGCCGCGGCCCTGCAATCGACGCCGCGGCGCCGAAACTTCTGCTTCTCTCTACTCTTTGGGCGCCGTGGTGCTTTGCTGCTGCTGGTTGGTTGGCGCCACGGCGCTGCCCTGTTTCTCGCCCGGATTTCCAACTTTTTAGCTTTTTGAGCTCTGGAACCTCTGTTTCTGTTCTCTTTTCGCTCCTTCTCGCCAATGTGCCATTTTAAACCACTGTGACTCAAAAGAAAGAAAATCTATCCTAACACAACACATATTTGTACAAAAATGGGCAAAAGACTAACTAAAAATGACTCAAAAGGTGTATATAAAATACACCGATCAGCTTGCCATACATGTCTAAACTTTGCCAAATAATAATCATCTTTTTGCACAATGCCATATATATTTTAAAATCAAATTTTCAAGTAAATGCATACATTTAGTCAATAAATCAACTCTGCATTATTTATTTTATAAATAAATATGAATGCACACTTTTAAACTTTACATGTATTTTTTGGAGTACAAGTCTTATAAATATTTTAGCCAAAATGCATCTTTGATAAAACAACTTGCATCATCTTTTTTTTTTTAAATACTTTCAAACGTGCATTTAACATAATAACTAACCAAAGTTTGAACAGACAACCGCAAGTTAGCGGATCTTAAAGGGTGCCTAACCCTTTCCCTCTAGATTAATAAAGAATCTTTGTCCAGAATCTCACACAGTTTAGCAGACCATTAAATGAAGTTAGTGTTGACTTTACTTAGTTAACATTTAGGTGTCCTAATTTACCTAAATAATTAGGTAGCGACTCCGCGAACCCTTAGCACTTTAACACCCCTTTAGCCTTTTAGCACCTTTTTTGCACCTTTATTTTTATTAACAGGCAGGATTCGCTGATATAATGTTGCTGTAAAAAAAAGGCGCGACAGTGCAAATGTTTCCCTCCTTACTCGAAAATTTAATTCGATGATAAGTAAGTTCAACAATGATAGAAATAAGTTAAAATCCAAAGAACAACAAAACCAAGACCTCAATCAAAAGTCCACTAGACTCCTTCCTATTGTTCAAAGAGGAAATCAACTAAAGAGAACCAACTCAGATCGTATCAAATTTGATCCCAAACAACTTAAAATCGTGCAATGTCATGCATGCTCAAGATGAGGTCATTATGCTAATGAATGTGCAAATACCTTGAGAAAATTTGGTAAAAGTCTATTGGTTTCCATTAGTGATGATGAAGGAGAAGAGGAAGGAGATCAAAAGATAGAGTCACAAGCAATGTTGACTACTATTTTCGAACAGTCCTTGTCAGACGATAAAACTGTCGTCGACAGTGTTATTCCAAATGTCACAACATTTGCGTCAACATCTATATTTTCAACAACATCTGAGAGGTATGAATACTTTAACTATCCTGATGTTAATTGCTTTAGTGGTTTTATTTCTAGTAGTGAGACTAACTTTGAAAATTAAGTTGACTCCAAAGACGACATGATTAAGGAATTACAAAAACTTTGTAAAGACAATCATAGAATCCAAGCAACTTGACACAAAGTTAAAATCTTTAACTCTTGAAAATGCAGATTTAAAAGGCACGATAACCCGTTTAGAGGTTGTACTTACCAAAAAGGACTTTGAACTTGGTAAGATAAGTGCAAAGTTGGATCTAACTGAAGCAACCTTCCGTAAGCTCAACTCAGGGACTGCTAAACTGAATGAGATTTTCAGCCTTAGTAAACCTTCACATACATGTATTGGGTATAAAAACTCTCTTAAAATAATATGCTCTAGTTTGTTTGACAAAAATGAGAAAGTAAGCTTTGTAAAGGAAAAAGGTTTAAATAATAAGTTCTCATATATGTCAAAAGATATGAAGTTTGTGTGTCATCACTGTAACTCCCCCGGTCATTGAAAACCATATTGTTTCAAACTTCAGAATTTTGTGTGCAAAATGTTGTCCAAAAGGTTGTCCAACATCTCGGACAACATTCGAAGCAACATTTCTGAGCCTAAAATTAAAAATTATTTTAAAAGAGTTTGAGTTTCCAAAATGAATGTAACTTGTAATGTTGTGATAACTGCTTTAAGGACTAATATTGCAAGTTCTTGATACTTTGATAGTGGATGTTCACGCCACATGACAGGTACAAAAGATTTTCTAAGGAACTACGAGTCATTCAGTAGAGGTAATGTAACTTATGGAGGTGGCAGTAAAAGCAAGATAATTGAAAAAATATCTTAAATGTTCCTGGTTTTCCTGCCTTAAAGAATGTCTTACATGTTGAAGGACTAATGATTAATTTTGTTAGCATAAGTCAACTATGTGATGAGAATCTTGAGGTAAAATTTAATAAGAATGCTTGTGTAGTTACAAATGAAGCTAACATGTGTGTGATGACAGGTACAAGAACATGTGACAATTGCTATCTTTTTGGAAGACAAGAAATATGCAATAATGTTAGGACAGATGACACAACACTGTGGCATCAAAAGTTAGGGCATGTAAACTACCGTAACTTAGAAAGATTGATCTTGAAGCGGTAAAAGGCATTCCTAAACTGATCCTAAAAGTAAAACAGTGGTATATGAAGATTGTCTAAAAGATAAGAAAACCCGTGTTTCTCATAATGTTATCCAGAATAACGGACAACATTAAAGTACGTCTCACTATTTTCAATTACTGCACATGAATCTTATGGGCCCAATTGAGGTAGACAGTTTAGGAGGCATGAGGTATTCCTATGTGATTTTGTAGATGATTTTTTTTTAGATACTCATGGATATATTTTTGGAAAAAAAATCTCAAACTTTTGACATGTTTAATGTCTTGCACTCTAGGATAAGGAATTTATTTCATTCTCTTATCTTTCGAATTAGCTCCAATCATGGAAAGGAATTTGAAAATAACTTGTTCTCAAACTTTTGTCAGAAAAAAAGTATTTTCCATGAATTTTATGCTCCCAAAACTCCTTAACAGAATGGTGTAGCAGAGAGGAAGAATAGAACACTACAAGAAATGACTAGAGTAATGTTTAGTTCTAAGAAAATGTCAAAACGTTTTTGGGCTGAAGCCTTGATCACTGCAAGTCACATCATAAATAGAGTCTATCTTAGGCCTGGAACAAAAATGACACCCTATGAGCTAATAAATGGAAAGAAACCTACCGTTGGTTGATTCTCGAAATCACCTCTTGAAAAAAAAAAGTCATTTCATAAAACACTGTATGGATCCCCAATCACCAATCCTTGCATGAATATGGGTTGTGCTCGAAAGCTATAATTGGTAGTTTCATCACTCCCATTGGAAAGACTGAAAAGCAAAGAAATGGCGACTAGCTTTACTTTTATATTTTTGGGTGTGTTTGTTACATTTTAAATGATGGAGACCATTTGACAAAGTTTGACTCTAAGAGTGACAATGGAATTTTTGTGGGCTATTCTCAAAATAGTCATGCCTAAGTGTACAATCTTAGGACCAAAACTGTACAAGAGTCGGTAAATATTGTTTTTGATGACTTTTCTAATTTTATAGGGAATACATATGAAAATAATATTATAATTTCAGTGGAGAATGAGTAGACTATTGAAGAACCAAATATTGCCCAAAATGTTACAACATCTGAAGCAACATCTGAATCTGAACCAGAGATCACATAAGGTGCAGATAAGGAATCAAATGCTGAATTGCCAGATCAAGTACGCAGGGACCCCTCATCCAAGATTAGGAAGAATCATCCTACAGGTCAGGTGAGAGGGGAAGTATTTGAAGGAGTAAGGACAAGAGAGAAGAAACCTCTCAATTACAGAGATATGGTAAGGTATATGTGTATGTCATATACCAAAAGGTTAGTCTTTCTTGTTTTGTAACTACTTTAGAACCTAAGAATGTTTCAAAAGCACTCAAGGATAAATTGTTGGATTCAAGTAATGTAAGAAGAACTTGAACAGTTCTCTAGAAATGAAGTCTGGGATTTAATTGCACGCCCAAAAGATATCAATGTAATCGGAACTAAATGAATTTTTAAAAATAAGTCAGATGAATCAGGATCTGCTATGAGAAACAAAGTTTATCTAGTTGCTCAAGGATATACTTAGGTCGAAGGGATTGAATATGACGAAAACGTTGCTCCTGTTGTTAGAATTGAGTCAATTAGACTACTACTTGACATTGCTTGTTGTCTAAAGATTACTCTTCATCAAATGAATGTTAAAGGTGCTTTCTTGAATTACTATCTTGATAAGAAAGTCTATGTTGAACATCCTAAAGTATTTGAAGATATCCACCATCCACAGTTTGTATACAAGCTCAAAAAGGCATTGTATGGATTGAAACAAGCTCCTCGTGCATGGTATGGTCGTCTAACCCACTTCCTTCTTGAATTTGGTTTTAAACATGGTGAAGTGATTGTACTTTATTTATAAAATATCACGATGTAGATATTGTTATTGCTCAAATCTATGTAGATGACATATTTTTTGATTTGACATCACAGTCTTACCTTAAAACATTTGTTGAAGTAATGTCATCAACATTTAAGATGAACATGATTGGAGAACTAACTTTTGTCTTAGGCTTGCAGATAAAGCAAAGTGAAGATGGAATATTCATCTCCCAAAGCAAGTATGTCAAGAATCTAGTTAAGAAATTTGGATTGGAAAATGTTAAACAAATGAGGACTCCAATGAGATCATCACATAAGATATGCAAGATGATGTTGGCGAAGATGTCGATTCAACAGTGTACCGGTCTATGATAGATAGTCTTCTATATATCTCACTGCTAGTCATCCTGATATAATGTTTAGTATTTGTGTTTGTGCTCGATTCCAAGCCTCCCTAAAATCTCCCACTTAAATGTCGTAAAATGTGTAATTATATATGTTACCAGCACATGTGAATTGAGAATTTGATATTCCAAAGACACTAATCCTAATCTAATAGGATATAGTGACTCGGATTGGGCTGGTGATGTGGATGATAGAAATAGTACAAGTGAAAGATGTTTTATCCTGGCAATAATCTTATTTCTTGGTATAGTCGCAAATAAAATTGTGTCTCAATTTCAACTGCTGAATCTGAATACGTAGTAGTTGGAAGTTGTTGCTCTCAATTGATATGACTAAGACACATGTTAGACGACTATGATTTTTCTTAATATCTTAATTTTGTATTGTGATAATTTAAGTGCTATAAATATTTCCAAAAACTCAGTTCAACACTCTCGTACAAAACATATTGATATCAAACATCATTTTTTAAGAGATTTGGTTGAAAAGCAGCTAGTTCAAATTGAACATATTGACACTCTTCATCAACTAGCTGACATTTTTACAAAAGCTTTGGACCATGAGAGATTTTCTAGTTTGAAGAAATCTCTTGATCTTTGTAATCTCTAAAAAGACATGTTTGGTGAATGTTAGCTGAAATGTCTCTAATATTTCGGGTGACATTTACCTTTATAATATCATAATCTGATTATTTTTACTATATAGTGTATTAATTTTGGCCACACAAGCATAATCCTCAATAAGAATATGATTCAAATGTGATACTGTTCTCTGCGATGATATTAGATATTATAAAAATGGAGTATCAAAATAAGGCAAAGCCTTTTACTATTTTTGGCAACTGTGCAATATGGGCAAAGCCCTTAAAATGATATCGTTCCTATTTTATAGGAGTATCAAGTACTTAAAATGGAATATGAGGATACTAAATAAGTATTCTTATTTTTGACACAAAAAATAATTTTGTATGTGTTTATGATTAGATCAAGGACACAATGAGAAAATGTTACATTGGTCTAGTGGTTAAACTCATAAAAATATATATAAAATGTGTCTTGATTTGTTGCCAAAACAAAAAATTCTTGCGATATCATAGATTTGTGTTGTCCAAAATGTTGCCAACATTGCTGTTGACATTCTCAGATAATGATATTTGTTGGGATATTGTTCGTAACTGACTTTCGAAATATCAGTTTTTATCTTCCCTATTTTTATGCCATTTTTTAGGAATTCAAACCTTTATATGATTAGACCAAATTCCAAATCTTGATGTCTATCTTTTTTCATAATTTTAGGTGAAAGCATTTGAATACAATTAAAACACCTAAAATCAAGGATAATATTTTTTGCCAAGTGTATTAAATCTTCTTCATTAGTGCTTCTTTTTGGTCTTTTGTTTTTTTCGAAATATAAAAAAAGGAAAAGATCACATCACTCTCGGTTAAATCAATCAACCCGATGGATTTCTTGCTTAACTCTTCAACCAAAAACCACAAAAACTCTAAATCTTCAATATCTTCTTCTCGGATCTCACCCATGGACAAAAGAGGCAGATAGGGAAAATGTCGCCAGGAATGTTCCTAACATTCAGGGCAACACAGGTCCAAGACAGTATGAACTGTCAACAAATTGGCTAATGGAGCAGATTACTAAAATCAACTTACAAATTGCTGGAGTTGATAATGTCAGAGGCACTAGTTCGAGTGAAAGACCATTTCCTACTTTTACTTTCTTCACAAAAAGGGGGAGAAGAAGCTGAACAGGGGAGCAGAGGATGGCTGGTGAAGGCACAAGTGGAGGTGGAGAATCTGTTGCTGCAGAAGTAGCTGCGGATGCTGCCATGTAGAGAGAAGAGACAGTTGGAAGGAAAGTCTTACTGACAAGGCTAAGGTTTAAATCAGAAACTGAAGCTGCAAGACAAAGAGCTAAAGCTGAAACCGAAGCAGCTAGACAGAGGAAGGAGCAAACTGAAGTCATGCAAAAGTAGAAAACGACTGGAAGCTACTACTGATGCATGACATGCAACAGTTGTTGCTGTTGTTAAAATATTGCTAATTGGTTATTGTTGATATTTGGGATGTAATGATCTGACATTTTTTTTGCTGTTTTGGATGATGTAATTAAATGACTATGTTTTAAATATTTCAAATCCTATATGAATGGCATATATATGTGCTTCGTGTTTATGTTGTGGTTATATGTCATCGCATGTTAAGGGGGAGCATTAGTGTAATCATAAATGTTGGGACAACATCTATGACATTGTCGTAAGTCATTTGCATAAAATAGGTTTTGTGAAGAAAGGCAAAAAGGGGGAGAATGTTAATGTTGGGTTTGATGTTGTGAAATTTCGCCCAACATATCATTTTCAGCTCTAAGTTAAAATCAGAAATGTTGGAACAAATGTGACGACATTCGGACCAACATTCTGTGAAATAGTTTTGTCTTACTTCACGGAACTTAAGATCTCGTAGAATATTTACCACGATAGTAAAAGTGACTTGGCAAGGAGTTTTGAAGCTGATGAAAATGTGTGAAGACCAAGTCAAAGCATGCCATTGCTAAGCTTGGGGAACAAGTCCAAGAAGTTAGAGGATCTTGCTCCACATTCTTCTCCAACAAACATTATCGGCTGCCCAACTTTCTCTCAACCTCTACAACAATTCAACTTTACATTTCAAGGAAGACCCTATACTGTAAATAGAGAGGATGCATCAGTGAATCGATATCCAGAAAAAGTTAGAAAAAATATCAACAGAGCTCTCCGATATATTCATCAGAAAATTGGATCACAAGTGTTGCCTGAGCGTGGCGATAATATTATATCTAACATTATCATTGTTGCCCGGATTCTAGATTAGTTCTTTATTGAAGCAATTGTAATGAGATGTTGTCTATGTCTATTTAGGTAGATTTTTCAGGCATAAGTCATATGCGACTTCAACTTTGTAATTCCTTTTGTATTATCTTGTAATATTGTAAAAAAAGGAATTTATTCAATTGTATATAAATATATACAATACTTTCGGTCACTGACCGTCATAGATTATATTGAAAATATAATCTATGTAAATATTAAACATTTGTGTTCTTTATATTTCCGTTGCATTTACTTTTAATTATTTTTTTGTTTTATTGAAGTGTTGTCACTTGTGTCAGACGACATTATCGCTGATATTTGCAAACTATATTATCATTCAATCTTATTTTACTTCCAGTTCATATCTTACTATTCCATAGTTAAACCCCCGGGACCTAACAATTTTGTTTGTGAGAATGTTATCATGTACCATGTTCGGGTGTTACATGTTCTTTCTTCATATCAGTACGCATATATATTTACTAATGACTTCCCCGATAGTTGTTCCTTGACTTCAGATTCAGTCTAAGCGTCCGACCTTCTCCCGCTCTGACTGCGGGGGTGTGATAGAGAATACGTAAATATTCTCCATATATCTTGTATTGTTATTTTAGTGTAATTATGTAAAGTAGTTATTCTCATACGATTATGATTACAATTGTAAACACTTATATATATTGTATTAATGAGAAGACTCCAAACAAGGATAATTACACTATTCTACGGTTCTCATCCTCATCTGATGAGGAATCACTTGGTCATTGCACGACTAAATAAAATTCTGGTGCTAAAATAGTTTCTTCCTCTATATTTGTTCTAGCCCCTATCACTGGTCCTAGCACTGTGATTTTGCATTGTATTTGGGTTATGTTGCGTTACGAATAAGTTATGGTCTTTTGATCCGATCTTTTGGGTGTATTTATGTGTTCTCCTACTGTAGGTGCTATGCCCGTTTGCTCTCCCGTGCTGTGTCAACTGCAGGAAAAAGAAGTGTGGCCATAGCAACCAGGTATCTTCTTGGTCAATTTTGTGATACATTGTAAACTACTGGGATCCATACTAATGAAAGTATATATGTCCTAGAGACAACCATTTTAGGGACAGATGTCCTTAAACACATTCGTATTATTAATGAGATCAATATATTACTGAATTATTATTTGATTATTTGTATTATTCACTAATGTGCATCCCTTGAACTAAATGTTGTCATTGATAGTGTGAGTTATTAATGATAGAACATAGTTCTTAAAGTAGCTTAGACTGATGATAATTGAGAATGAGATATCAATGATATATTATAAGTCGACATGTGGTCTGCATCACATTCTTAGAAAATATAGTATGTCTCACTTACTACTAGTAATAGGTACTGGTGATGGACACATGGATACTCTTAGAGGGTATTGACATGCCCTGCTGATAAACTATTTGTTATACATGTCTAGAGTATTATCATCATGTGAGAGATAGAGGTCATTTGACTTGAGGTTCAATGCGCACCTGGTTTGTAGAGTAATGTCCTTTGATCCTGTCTTATAAATTCCTTATATGATAAGACATGGCTTGTATTTGATACATTGCGATACAGACTAAGGTGGTAGTTGAGCCAAGAATAAGATTCATTCCTCGATTAGATATTCGAGATAACACTCAGCTTCTCAGTGATATTAGGCCAACCAAGTCATTGGCCAATGCAAGAGACATATTGACATATGATCTAGTTGTCGACTAATATAGATGAGATAAAGTGATCAAGTCATTTGAATAGACACTTGGCAAATCCTAAGCTTGATCGAGTGTGTTGAGAATGAAAGGACTCTATCATCCCGCATAGAGGTTGTGTTTACTATGAGTCTTGTAAACGTACTTCACACAATGAGTTCGTCCTAGCGTGATCAGGAGTTAGTGTGAACCTTAATTTGATTAAGTGTCGATGTGAGAAGGCCTAAAGGGTCACACTAAGTCGATTATCTTTTCGGTCTAATGGTATATTGAGAGAGGATAAAATACTCTTTAGAATTGAGATATTTTACCAATAATAAATTATGAGATAAATTCAATTTGATGGAAATTATTTAATTAAGTCAGAATTAGATTTTGAATTTAATTAAAAATTAAAATGTGCAGAAATATTGGAAAAACAAGGGAGGCGCCTAGGAGGCTGAGTCGTGATGCAGTGATGGGCGAGCCGACCGCCCACTGCACTTCGATTTGGGACATGTTTTTAAGCCTAATATCAGTCTGATTTGAATCATAATCTCCCCTATATATTCAACACTTAACCTCATAATTTAGGTTACACCAATTGTACACCAATTCTACATAGAATTGTCACATACTCTCTTACTTTCTGAACTTAGGGTTCAGATATTTCCTCTCAAACCTCTGCCAAGATTTCCTAACTTTCCTGACAGAGGAGTATACCGTAGCGAAGGCTTGCACCCGAAGAGACAATCGCATGCGCACCTTTTAGTAGAGACTTAAAGTTCATAAACTGTAAGTTTTCTTTGTGTCTTGCAGATTTCAATTATAACGTAATCATACCAGACGACTTTGTTGGGGCAAGTAAGTTAATAAAATTTTAAATTTTCGTTGTGTCTTACTTGTGTGTTTTAGACCTAACAAAACCCTACAACTAAATGATTCTTCTATTTCCTACTTTTATTTCAGTTGTGGCCAAAGAAGAAGATCAAATAAACAGATGGTTGCATTTGCTGTGGAGACTCATTATATTTTGGCACTCTTTTGTATTTAATTTGCTCGTTTAACTTTTGTTCTGTCCTTCGACGCCAGTTGCACTGTATAACGTAAGTTTTAAAATGTTACTTCCATTTGCTTTACTCAACTGAGTTTTGTCAAGGGCACAACAAGTTGGTTCAAGACCTATGCTCTAAACTTCGTCATTAGCGGCTTCCTTTTCATTGATAAGCACCTTAATGCAATATGCATGAAACCATCCATTAAGAGAACGTTAACACACATTTAGAAACCATCAACTCATTTGGCACTTGTGTTGTGGTGCTTAACAATTGTCTTGTGATTCTCCATTAACTCCCTCTTTTAAACCGAAGGAGAATTGCTCTTCAACTATTTCTTGCTGTTGGATCCCATATTAGTTGCAATTCTTCAGCAACACTTCCAACTGTTTTCCTCTTAGATTAAGGCATTTTATTGCTGCCTCTTCAAGAACCCATCTAAAAAGAAAAGAAAAAGAATCACTTTTGACAGCTTTACATATTTAACAATGAGGTATTTCAAATTGGCTTAGCTTCATTAATTTGGATTGTCGTTGTATAAAATCTTTAATTATGGAAAATTACTATGAGTTTTTCTATTCCCATATCTCGAAATTAAGATCTGACTTTTGATTAAGGCGGAGGGATTCAAAATTAAGATGATTTGATTAAGGACGGACAGGTTCTAACTTTCCTTCCGCTCTGTTTCAATAGAGCTATATGTTAATGCTTGGTTTCACTTTCTTGATTGTTTAGAGTTTAGTTCACGGAACTTTAATTTCCCATACTACAAGCAACCAAAACAGGGGACCTAGAATAGTGACAGAAAGAGAAAGGGAAGTTGTAGGGCAGAAGAATTGGTCGACTTATCAGGCATTAGAAATGGCTTTTGGTGGGCCAGTTGACGCAGCAAGCTAGAGCTATGAAATGTAATCGACTCTTTCGAAAATTCCATAAATAAGTTTCTCAAGAATTTTGAAAAAAACTCACATAAAACTCGAATTTGATTTTTGCTTTTTCTATTTCTTTTCTCGTTTTTTAGTCTGACAGACAATTTGAAGAGTGAGCATATCCATTTTATTAACACTGTTTCTCTTTCTTGTGAAATAAATTACAAGCTATCCATTGCCAAAAGAAAATCAACTCATAAAAAAGTTCTTCCTTCTATTCTCTGTGTAGAGTCCTTTTATTAATACAATATATATAGGATATACAATTGTAGTCCTAATAGAATAAGGATCTCTATTTTACATAATTACACTAATATATTAATTACATAATATACGGTGAATACATATAAATATATTCACTATCACACCCCCACAATCGGAGCGGAAGGAAGCCGGACGCTGAGACTGTATCTGAAGTCAAGGAACAATTGCCGAGGAAGCCCCTTAGTGAAGATATCGGCGTACTGATATGAAGAAGGAACATGCAACACCCTAACGTGACCCATTGCAACCTTCTCACGAACAACGTGAATATCCATCTGAATATGTTTGGTTCACTGATGCTGAATCGGGTTATGAGACAAGTAAACAACACCTATGTTATCACAGTAAATCAAGATGCCTTACGTAAAGGACAATGAAGCTCAAGAAGGATATTTCAAAGCCAACATAGCTCTGCAACAATGTTCGCAACGCCAAGATATTCTGTTTCTGCACTAGAATGGAAAAGCGTGGCTTGTCGCTTGATAGACCATGAAATAATATTATCCACCAAAAATACACAATAGTCAGACGTAGAGCGATGGGTGTCCGGACAGCCTGCTCAATCTGCGTTTGTGTAGGTAAGCAACCTAGTCGGTGTGGATGGATATAAATGTAGTCCATAGTCAAGAGTGCCCTTAACGTACCGAATGATATGCTTAAGAGTTGTAAAATGAGTCTCCCTAGAAGTGTGCATGAACAAGCACACATTCTGAACATCATATCCAATATCGAGCCGAGTGAAATTGAGGTACTGAAGAGTACCTGCCAGACTCCTATAAAGAGAGGAATCGCTGACCGAATCCCCGTCATCTGCATTGAGTTTTGAATTTGAGCCGACATGAGTGGACATGATCTTGCAGTTTGTCATTTTAGACCTATAGACAATATCATATGCATACTTGTGCTGACATAAGAATATAACATGTGTAGATCTGGTTACTGATATCCCCAAAAAGTAACTCAACTTACCCAAGTCTGTCATAGCAAATTCGGACTTGAGTGGACATGATCTTGCAGTTTGTCATTTTAGACCTATAGACAATATCATATGCATACTTGTGCTGACATAAGAATATAACATGTGTAGATCTGGTTACTGATATCCCCAAAAAGTAACTCAACTTACCCAAGTCTGTCATAGCAAATTCGGACTTGAGCATGACAATGATCTCGTGTTTCAGTAAATCCGAAGAAGCTGTCAGAACAATATCATCTACATATAAAAGAAGATAAGTTGCGTCAGTACCTCGATGAAAAATAAAAAAGGAATGAGCACTCTAGCTGCATACGAACACGATTTGTAAGATGTATGTAGCAAAACTCTCATACCAACCCTTAGGGGCTTGTTTCAAATCATATAGTGACTTACGAAGACGACAGCCATTATGAGGGACCTCCGGATGCACAAAGTTAGGCGGTTGATGCATATAAACGGTGTCTTTCAAATCCTCATATAAGAAAACATTTTTTACATCAAGCTGGTGAATATGCCAATTGTTCCTCATAGTTATTCTCAATATTGTGTAAATGGTGGCTGGTTTGACCACCGGACTAAGAGTCCCACCACGATCAACTCCCCTCATGTTGACTAGTACCATTAGCCACAAGTCTTGCCTTATGGCGTTCAAGTTCTTCACTATATCAGAATTTGTGGCGATAGAGCCACATACAATGAATCACATTCACCCCTCTGGTTTCGGAACTAGATCCCAAGTGTGCTGATTAGTCAATGCATTAAACTCCTCACGCATGGACACATTCCAATTAGAGTCAAGTTTGGCTAATATTGGGTCTTTAAAAATAGGTGAGATGGTTTGAGTGGATAGGTTAAAGTGAACTTATGGTTTGAAAATCCCATGTTGTGCACGGGTTTTCATTCGGTGTGTGGGGATGGTCATGGGTGGGGAAGAGGGGCTGGGTGGTGACGGGCTGGACTAAGTAGTGATATCTGGCATGGGCTGGCAGATTAACGGGCAGTGTGGCGGGTAAGAGGGGTGAGACAGTGTGGTGGGGTGACGGAGCAGTAGGGTAGGGAAGTGTGATGGTAGGCTCATCGAGTGGGAGGGGCAGTGAGGCGGGTGTATCATCGGGTATGGAGGTCGATGGGACGGGTGAGGTTGACGGGATGGGTAGCGGTACAGCCTGAGGGTGCGGATTTTCTAGTGCATTTTGGACTAGAGGTGAGGTGTTTGAGTCATTAAGGAATTCGTAATTAGTGAGTCAGAATTGGTAGATGTTGGCAAATGGGAAGACGTTCTCCTCAAATGTGACATTAAATGAGAATATGATTTTGCATGTGGACACGTTATTGCATAAGTGCCCCCTATGGTTTGATGGGAACCCTAAGAGGACACACTGAATGAAACATGGTGCTAATTTGTGAGGGATGGTAGAGGCCAGATTCAGGTAGCAGAGATAATCGAAAATCCAAAGATGATCATAGGTAGGGATTCGATGAAATAGGAACTCGGTAGGAGTCCTATTTTGGAGCGTACGGGTAGGTAGTATATTAAGTAGGTATTCTGCGATTTTTAATGCATATACCCAAAAGGTGGGGGGAAGTGATGCATGAAAAAGTAAGGTACAAATCATATTGTTAATGGTGCGGAGAATTAGTTCGACTTTACCATTTTGAGGGGAAGTATGGGGGCATGAGAAACGAAAGACCATGCCATTAGCCGCACAAAATTTATGAAAGAGAGAATTGTTAAACTCACGAAACCATTGATACATTGGAACATTTTTATTTCTTTTTCAAATTGTATTTTAACATACATACGAAATTCAAGAAACTTGGAGTATACCTGAGATTTAAAGTGGAGCGGATAGACCTTTAGGAAGTGGGAAAAATCATCCAAAAATATTAAATAATATTTATGACCCAATTTGCTAGTAATATGAAAGGTCTATAAATCTGCATGAATTATATCAAAGGGAGAAAACGTAATACTTAAAGATGACGTAAACGGAAGTGTTTCCAAGATGACAAGAATAACAATTTTGGGCAAGTTTCCCTTTATTACATTTAATATAATTGCGATTTCTAAGAAAATAAAAAATATGAGCTCCGAGATATTCAAGTTTACTATGCCACATTGAGGAAGAGATTGCAGCTAGAGATGTGGGAGGATTAATACTGGTAGCGGACGTAGATAGAAAAGGATAAAGGTGCCCCATAATATTGTATCTCGTAAGAAGTCTCCCCGTAGGTCCTTCACAGAAAAACCAAATGGGTCAAAATCAATAGATACATAATTATTAGTGACAAATTTTCTAACAGAGATTAGGTTCTTGATAATGTTAGGAGCATATATGATGTATTTAAGGGAATAGTAGGGGTGTTGTGGTAGAGTTAGTATGTGGCCACCCTTTAATTGGAATGCGATTATCATTTTCGACCATAATAAATTGAGGATTTAAATTGCACAGTTGAGGAAGATTACCATAATTGTGGGTTAGGTGAGACGTGACGCCCGTATCCATATACCACGCATCATCGGGATAATGAAGATTCAAGTTACTTAAGGCCTGACCCAAGTAGTCGGAATGGTGCTGGATGCGGACTGTTGGGCCTATCGAAAATGGGCCTGATGGCTGCCAGGTTGTCTTGCATTGGATGGGCCCTAGTATCTTTGGGTCGTGATCATTGCCACTTTGTTGTTGTTGGGTGTGGCTGGGAAGCCAATCGCCAAAAAACTACTATGGTAGTGGGCCGACCCATTGTGTTGGGTGTTGGGCCTACTGTTGTTGGCTAGCTGTCTGGCCCCGACCCCCTCGACCTTTTGCTTTGCTTTCTCGGTCACCCGCGCGGCCTCTGCCGCCACCGCAGTTGTTCTGCAGCGGATGGTGGTCAGAGTGTGGTGGCTGACCGGCGGGTGCGACGGTTGTCGCGACGACATTGACTACCAATGCCTTGGGATTATGTTCGTCCTATTTTGCTCATCTCGTATCCTCTAATAACAATTGGGCCCATGTTTTGTTAAAACTCGGTAGGGGATCAGATTGTTGGATCATTGTCACAATGGTATCGTATTTACCTTTCGGTAAATCGTTAATCAATTGTAAAACCATCTTTGTGTCTGAAATCGGATTGCCCACATTATATAATTGGTGGGCAATCAATTTTAAATGTTTGCAGTAGTCCGCCTATTTGCAAAATTTTCAAGACGGGTGGTGTTGAATTGTTCCTCGAGATACACAACACATGTATGTTTGTTGTCTTGAAAGTTTTCCTCCAACTGTGTCCATAACTCGTGAGCCGAGGCTCCAGTCTTCATAATAGTATGAAGTAAGTCCTTGGAGATAGTGTCATAGATCCACTGCTTGATGATAACTTCAAGCCGCCTCCACGTCATGTCATCGACGTCGGGTGGATCAATGTTGTCAAGCACGTTGTAAGCACATGCAAGAATATGGAAGAGTTCAACCCATGACGCGTATTTTCCATCCTCCCGATCAAGAATCAACGGGATAGAGTTCTTGATATTGGTTACGGCGAACGCCGAATGAAAAGTGGTGGGGTGGAAGACGGAGGAGGATTTGTGACGTCAGGTGTTGAGGAAGATGAAACGGGAGAAGCTATGTGGGTCGCGGGTGATGCCATGGGGCTGCTGAAAACTAGTAGATGAAAGAGCGTTTGTGGCAATTGTATATCAATTGTATACTAGAGGTATACAGGCCTGATCGGGAGATATGGAATTCGGGTTGACTGTATATCACCTGTAAATCAGATGTATACGATAGTGATAGGGAAATAGAAGGGCTGGGTTGGCTGTATATCAACGGTATACCAGAGGTATATAGGCATGATCGGAGAAGAAGAAGGGATGCGACGGTTGTATATCAGCGGGGAGCAGTGGTATATCGGTGGTATACGGCTAATTTGTGCAGGAAAAGGGAGAGGGAAATTAGGGTTGTGGCGGACGACAGTAGGGTCTAGGGTAGGGAGATTTTTGGCTCTTGATACCATGTAGAATAGTGTAAATCTCTTTGAGTTTGAGTGGAGTCCTTTCATTAATACAGTATATATAGGGTATACAATTGTAGTTCTAATGGAATAAGGATCTCTACTTTACATAATTACACGAACATATTAATTACAGAATATTACAGAATATACGGTGAATATATATAAATATATTCATTATCACTCCTACGATAGTAAAAACAGACTTCCTTGTTGATCGAAGTTCTATCACCTCTGACTCCTTTAAAAGTGTTGGCTATTCGCTGAGTTCAAAGTTCCCACCAATTCGAATTGCTACATGGCAGGTCGAAGGAACCACCTTGACATACAGCATACCAGTGTTGAGGTGATTCTAAGGAACTGTCTCCTAGTTTCTCCATGTTCCAAAACTCTGCTTCTTCCTTCAACCTAAAGTGTTCGACTAATATTCCTTCTCTGTCACTATCCACTCCCTTAATCCTCTTGTGGTATAAATTCGCATTTAAACAATATGGGATATTGTCCTTCAATTCTAGTTCTGTACCTACATTTTCTGAGCTTGTGTACATTTCACTGTCTATTGAATCTCGGCTTCTGCTGCAACCAGCATGGTTGTTTTCCACCTGATCATTTAGTTCCTGTAACTGTTTGAGAAAACAAAATTATTCAAGCCTTGATAAGTTAGGATTTTTTATTATGAGTTGATGATCTATCAGAAACAACCTCTTTACCTCCCAAGGTAGGGTAAGGTCTGCGTATACTCTACCCTATCCAGACCCCACTTGTGGGATTACACTGAGTGTGTTGTTGTTTTTGATAAGTTAGGATTTAGCCGGACTTAAATTCAAAAATTTATATAGCTGATTCCAACTTGCTTGGATCGAGGCGTAGTAGTAGTTATTTGATTTGAGAAAGTTAACTGAAAGAGAAGGGGAGGAAATAAGATACCTGCTTGAGCAAAGATTCCTTTTCTTTCTTCAATGATTCAAATTCCATAGCTAAATTGTCAAATTCTGCTTTGAGTAGTCTGTATTCGTGCTCAAGTTGCTTTGATTTCCATCTGGCCCTTCTATTCTGAAACCAAATAGCAACTTGACGAGGTTGCAGCCCAAGATCTCTGGCCAACTCAAGCTTCTTCCTTGGTTCAAGCTTTGTCTTTTGTTTAAACATGGACTCAAGTACCTTCACTTGTTCATCACTAAACCTTTTACCATCTTCACTCTTCTTCTTTGAACACTCAACTGGACTATCCATCAATTTGGTGAGTGAGTTTCACTTGTTTGATGGGATAAGAAAGAGTATTAATTTATTGGAAACTTTGCTAAAGATGTGGGCATCTATTAATGTATAGCAAGCATGAAAGAAATATCTAGTTTGGTTGCTCTCAGGTGATTGGGACTTGTGGTTTGTTGGTTATTTCAAGCCAATCGTTTAAAGCTATCGTGTAAGTATCCTTTTATACTATCTCTATCTTCGACCTCTTTTGATCCTTTTAGTTAGGGGCTACATTCTATTTCTCTGGCGCTTTTCTCTCATTGTGATATATTTAATGTTGCAAGATTGTGATGTTCTCTATAAGGACAAGTCAAAGATAAAATGTACATTCTTATTGATATAAGGAGAAGTTTATCCTTCAATTATTATTGTATATTAATTTAAAATCGTTATACGAATTCATAAACTTTAAATTGAGAATAAACGTTATAGAAATTCATAAACTTTAAATTATAAATTCATCTAGGAAGTACTTACTCTCTCTGGCCTATGTACCTATTTGTTTTTTATCCTGAAATCTTGTAATTTTTTAGAGTATAATTTATAAAATTTATTTGAATCTTAAATTACAAAATCATATAAATTGAGAGGGAGAAAGTCGGATGCTTTTAGAATTAGATGTGCTGTCTTAAGGGCAGTAGGCTGATGGATATGGTCCCCTAATAACAACGAAAGAGAGAGCTATATGATTATTGACATCATTAATAATCATGAGGAAGACCGAAAAGATGTACAACTAACGCCCAATTAGTTGTATAATAGTGGATAATAGTGTATATGAGTCTATACACGTTTTTTATATCCTATTATATATATTTATATATCTATATACATACTATACTTATTTTATATAAAAACGTAATTCTTATTCAAAATTAAATCTATGGTTATACCCATTTATACAATATTGTATAATTATATATAAATGTGAATACAATCGTATTTTCATATATAATATTATATAATTAAATTGTGTTAGTGTATATACTTGTACATTATACACTTTCATACACCTATATACATAATCTATATTTTTTTTTATATATAAGTGTATAACATTGTATAAACGTATTTTTGGACTATATTTTTGTAATGTAAGTTTTGAGCTATTTTTTGCAATGTAATTCACCAAAGTGTACTTTTCTGAAATTTCTCCAATAATATTCGTATTTATTCTCTTCATAATTAATTTCTAAATAATTAACCCAGTGTACTTTTCTGAAATTTCCCCAATAATATTCATAATTAATTTCTAAATAATTAATCCCTACATAAATTATTTATAATAATTGATCTCTACATAACTTGTCTTAGAATAAAACGACACCTTATAGTAGAAATTCAAAGGGTTGTCGTATTTATTAAAGTTGTTTGCATTAGTTCCGTAGCAATCTTGTGAAGAAGAGGAAGCAAAAATCGCTTTTGGAAAGTGTTTCAAGCCTTCATCTTAATTTGAATATATTTGTCCAATGATAAAGTATTAGATGAGATATGATTTGTTACATGTTTGAATCTTATAAAATCAAAATAAGTAAAAAAAAATGTCATTGTATCTAATTAAAGTTTGAATGTTCATCTTTGTAGATTCAAACGATACCCAATCATCTTGATCTCGATAAATAAGTTACTATACAACACTCCATATTGATTATTCATAAAAAGTTATACTCTATTACCTCTTGTATAACTATTTACTCAAATTTCATTTTAATAATACTTGATTTTATTTTATAATATCGTATACTACATAACTTGACAGACACATGGTAAAACTAATATATATATATATTTACCCTTTTTGACAATTTATTATCATGGTGGAAAATTTCTACTATTTCTCATCACAATTTGGCTCCTAGTATTTATCTTCATACATTTTTCCAATTATCCCCCTTGAGAACCAGTTTAGCTGTCCATATATACATATTAAAGTGTGTACATGATGATAAATTGTCAAAAAGGGTAAGTATCAATTATGATTTCTTATCGTTTTCTATTCTAAGTTCTCTACTTTTTTATTCCTAGAAGTTCTATGCGTGTAGGAGTCTAGGAAACTATGCCCACTTTTCTAATTTTGTTGGTGCATCGCAACAATTTTTTCTTTCCATCTAATCAAGTACCAACTCTGTGAAAATGATATCGCAATTTGTCCTCTACGGTCATGGTTATTTAACAGGAAGTGACCCAGATGCTCGGAATTGAGAGGGATGGATCTACTTAGGCAATGTAGTTTTCCTTTTATGAGAATTAAGACAAAAGATAGTGCGTAATGTATTAAGTTTTATTCATGGACGCTAGAGGCTTTATTCTCACTTGTCACATATTAATAAGGGTGTTAATGGATCGGTTCGACCGGTTATTTTAAGAAATCGTAATCATATTAATTTTTTAATCTCATTAGAAACACCCAAGTCCATCTAGAGAAATCATCCACTATAGTCAAGAAATATCTCATTCCATTATATGTCTCTACTTTGTAAGGACCCCATACATCAACATGTAGCAAATGAAAAGCTTTAGTAGCTCTACTAGTACTAATAGGAAATGAAACTCTTGTCTGCCTAGCCAAATGACATATCTCACATCTGTCCAAGACAAAAGAATTATTATTCCTAAAACATGACATTTTCTTTAGAACACTCATGGGCACATGACATAGTCTTTTGTGCCAAGTCCCTGCATCCACAGACTGTGTTGCTGCCATACACTTCTGCTGAACCTTCTCCTTATTCTCTGTGTCCAGACACACAATGTACAACCCATTCTCTTCATTACCAATCCCCCTCACCTTCCCAGATGAGAGATCCTGAAAAATGCAATAGTATGAGAAAAAGGTGACACTACAGTTTAACTCCTTAGTCACCTTTGAAACTGACAGAAGGTTAAATTTGAAAGTTGGTATACAGAGGACATTGCTAAGAACATCACCTTTCCCAAGATGACAATCACCAATATGAGACACCTTGACTGAGTCACCTGTTGGTAAATGCACTTTCCCTGTATTTTCTGGCAAGTATGTATTTCGCAAACAATTCTTGTTACCAACCATATGATTAGTAGCTCCTGAATCCACAATCCATTTCATTTGTGCCTCAGTATCAGAAGAATTCATACCTGCCATATTTGCAATTCCCATTCTTCCTGTTTTCTCATCCAGTAACTTCAGAAGTTGTTGATGTTGATCAGGTGTCAGCTTCATGTGGAAGGATTGAGACTTCTGGTTGTGTCCATAATTCTGCTGAAAAATCCTCTGCTGGTTGTATACTGGTTCATTCTCCTTCCCAGCAACATCAGAGTACATTTCAGATCCTGCTACATTGTATGCCTTATTTGCCTTGCTTTTAAAATTCTCAGGATATTCAATTAGTCTATAACAGTCATCTTGCACATGTCCAGTTTTGTGACAATAATCGCATTTCATCAACTTGTTGCAATCTTGTCTGAAATGTCCCTTTCCATGACAGTAATCACAATACGCATTAGGATTGTATGGTTTTCTTTGCTTTGCGACTCCACTTGGACCTCCATTTCCACCCCTTCCTGCTCCATTTCTGGCTGTGAACATTGCGGATGATTCAATTGTCTCTGCGTCATTCATTCGTTTCCCGCAACTATCCTCTGACTTTCCTCTTGGTTTACCATTGCGTATACCTGATTTAGACTAGGTATTTTTTGCATCATTAGGATCTGACTTCTCGCTTGATTGTATCCTTCATTCAAATTTCATCAAGAATCGCAACACTCTCTCGATAACGCAGATGACTCGAACTCTTTTGATTTACTGTGATGCGGAGGTGGCATAATCGAGTCATATTCGTCCCAAAGATCCTTAAGCTTGGTATAATACATGGATACTGGCATAGTTCCTTGCCTTAATGTAAAAATCTCCTTATGCAGCTGAAAAGCCCTTGCACTATTTACTTTATCGAATCTTTCTTTCAATTCTTCCCAGATAGTATGAGATTCTGAGTTAAACAACATCCCACTGAACAGACTTTTGTTCACATTTCCCATCAACCATGAAACGACGATGGCATTACACCTATCCCACAGCCTTGCCATATCACCCTGAAACATCTCCCTCCTTATTGTTCCATCGACAAATCCTAGCTTGTTCTTTCCTAACAACACCAGTTTCATTGCCCTACTCCATATCGTGTAGTTGTCCATTCCACTCAATGTAACCCCTACCGATAATGATCTCGGCGCATCAGATGGAAACAAGTATAACGGATGATTATGGTTCACATTCATCGTCACTGTTGTAGCCTCACTTGACAATTCCTCGCCAGTATTCTCCATTGTTTATTTTCCAGTACAAGTATTGATTTCAAATACGAAACTACAGATCTATATACCGCATCTACAGATCTATATATCCTTTTCCTCTACAGATCTATATACCGCATCTACAGATCTATATATCCTTTTACTTAATCCGATGAAATCACTTACTGATTTTCATCGATCTTCAAATTTCCTTCACTCGATGCGCAGGTTCCTCGAATATCCTTCTGCATGTGTCGGAGATCCCCTTTCATCGATCAACTTTAAATTTTCCTCGCTCGATGCGCAGATTTCTTGAATTTCCTTCTGCATGTGTCGGAAATCCCCTCAATCTACCTCATCGATTCACGAGGCTTTGATACCATGTTAAATTACTGGTTCATTGATGAACTCAGTAGTTTATCACATCCAGCAACTGTGTTTCAGTCAATGTAGTAACGATTTGCTTCTACTGTGCTCGAGTTGCGATGAGAGCTGATGACTAAGACGAAAAGAAAAGAAGAGAAAGTAAAGGGCTGGAAGTTAGTGCAGTGAAGGAAGAAGATGAAGGGGAAGAAGAATGGGGAAGACGAAGTGCAGAGAAGAGAGAGAGAAAGGTAGTAAAAGTAGAGAGATGAAAAATTGAAAAGTATTATTAATGTGTTTGTATATTCAACTACCTCTGTGTAGTGATACACATGTACATATACACATCAATACAAAATAACTCCCCAATGCTCAAGATATTTTCTAATACAACACACTAGATATTTTCATCCACTTGCTTGTTAATATTTTCTACATCGTAATCATATTAATTTTTTTATAGTTATTTCATTTTCTTTTTGGTATTGGCATGCTCGGTATATGTTCAGTACTTTATTTTTAAAACGTCATATGAAAATCGCATTGTTATTATGATGTTTAATTGATTATAAAAATAATGACAAGCTTTAATATAACACTATGGTACATATTAAGAGTACTATATTCTCATTGAGTGCAATATTTACGACAACAATTTGTATACATGCAATGTTCGAGTAAGATTTGATGTACAAGGTAGAAGTTGTATATACTATCGCAGGTGTGCACTGTCAAAACACTCTTTAGAACTAAATATTATTCTACTATCTTAGAACAGTTACTAAGTTATTAACTACAAATTTACGTTTAAAGAGACATAATATTTGAAAAAAAGTATCTTGTAGTATCACCTAGTGTTTCTTCTCTGGTTCTTGAGGATTTCCAAAGTTAATTTTTTTTTTAGTTTTGAGGAAAATAATGTTATTGCTACCATCCAGGTCACTGAGCAGTGAGATCCATGTCTATCAATGTAGTGGTTAGCATGTAACATCAGATAATACATATATTATTATTATATATGTGAAGATAAACACTAAGAAACCAAAATTGAGATAAGAGATACAGAAGTTTTCAAGCTTGATGATTCATTGTCAAAAGGGGTTAAATATCAATTCTGATTTTTTTATCGTTTTCTAAGTCCTATGTTTTGTGATTCCCAGAAGTTCTATGCCTCTAGGAAACTATATGCCCACTTTACGAACTTTGTTGTCCATAGAAACGTATTTTTCCTTTCCATCTATGAAGTATTCCTGCTTTGTGAAAAGGACATCAAATTTGTCCTTGATAGTCATGACTATTCTCAATTAGTAGCTAGGGAATGACCCAAAGATGCTCGAAATAGAAGAAAATGAACTTTTTATAATTTGAACAGACGACGAAATTTAACATTGTAAAGATCTCTTGTGTTTTATCTAAAAATATTTGTACGTGTAAAAAAACATTTTGAAAGATATGATATATGTTAGAAAATTGTGTGTTAATAGTGAGAAATCTCGATAAGCTTCAAGTCATGTACCTTACTTGGATTATTTTTCAAAGAAAATTATTTGTCCCTTATAAATGCTTTCCCGGGATAGAATAAAGCAAAGTCAAAAAATAATAAAAACAAGATTCCGAACACACAAGAATTAATGGTGCAGTCACTAAATTATGCACATTTTCTTGAGGAAAAATGTTGGTATTTGAAATGGTTCTTATGAAAAAAATTCAGGATGTTCATCTATTTATAGAGGATGTCTTTAACGCTTGAACCTGAAATTACGCAACCTAAAAGAGATGCATTGTTTCAGGAAGAGATTTTCAGAAAGAAAAGTATTTTTTCTTTTTGCCCATTCCTTTTATTTAGCTTGAAAATTCCAACAATCCCACAAATAACAACCCAACACTTCCTTTTAGAAATTAAGAGACAAGTGAATCCATGCATAAATAAAGTATCTGGAGATTGAACTTTACATTAGTGAAATATAATTTCTATTAAACTGAATAGTCAGGTAAGACAAGTCTTTTGAATCGAGCACCATATTATAAAATAGGATATATCTCACACATGAATTCTATTACATTATTCCTTTATAAACAACACCATAAGGCCTTGTGTTCCAATTCTCTCGCGAATGCATAGAAATCAAACCATAGTTTCTTGAACGGCTCACTTCTCATCCACATAGATAGACTCTTATTAAATGTGTTCCTGCAATAGCACCCACCAATAATTCTATTAAGAGTTTATAAACTCAACCTCCTTTTAATAAATTTCAGGACAAAGCATTTACTTTGGGATGGTAATACCAAATCCTATAAACCAATAAATAATGTTGTCACTCATTGAACTCGATATTGGATGTTATATCAAGCGTCAAGTTGAGACTTCACCCTTAATGGTCTTTCTTTATGGGTTTTAACCCAATCCCACTGGATGTTCTCAACATCAAATATCTTGCTAATCCCTTAGTCAATGGGTCGACAAGATTATTAAATGAGCGTACATAGTCAACTGTAATCACTTCATTTTTAATTAATTGATTTATATAACTATGTCTAAGTCCAAGACTTTTCGTTATATATATATGCTCGGGCTAAGGTGGTTTCACTATCACAATGGATAAAATTGATGACATGGGCTTAGGCCATAATGAAATATCAAAAAGTAAATTTCTCAACCATTTTCCTTCCTTAGAAGCGGATGACAAGGCTACAAGTTCTGCCGCCATAGTTGAATATGTAATACACGTTTGCTTCTTAGATCCCCAAAATATCACACCCCCACCAAAGAGATATATATCCATCCACTTGTTGAGGAATAATCCTCTTGATCATTGATCCAAGTTGCACACGAATACCCTTTTAGTATAGCTGAATCACCGCTATAATAGAGGTCATAAGCTAGGATTTTCTTGAGATACTTTAGTACTCTTCTTATAGCATGTCAATGATGCTCACTCGGGTCGCAAGTATATCTATTCAATTTACTACATATGTAATGTCGATTATCGTACAAGTCATAGCGTACATCAATCACCCGATCAACTTAGCATACTCAAGTTGAGAAATTGATCTTCCGTTTATTTCTAATTTTAAACATGATTTTACAGTGTAGAAACAATATAATCGCATAGTGAAAGCTTAGTGCACCGGACTATCCTTTTATTTTTCTCAATATAATGAGATTATGTTAAGGGGAAAAACCCACTAATTCTATTAATTCTTATATCGAGAATTACATCGGCTTCTCCAATGTCTTTCATGGAAACTGGGCGGATAGGAATATTTTGGTGGTCTCAACATATTCTGTGTCGATGCCAAAGATCAACATATCATCTACATATAAGCAAATGAAAATTTCTTTCCCTTTTCAGTTTTTTAGTAAACACACCTGTCTGATTCATTAATTTTAAAGTCGTTAGATAAAATTACTTCATCAAATTTTTGATGGCATTACTTAGGGGCTTGTTTTAGCCCATACAATAATTTTATAATTTGCAAACTTTCTTCTCTTGTCCTTTAACTACAAATCCCTCAGGTTGTCTCATATAGACTTCCTCTTCCAATTCACCATTCAAAAATGCAGTTTTAACAATCATTTGGTGAATTAAAATAGAGGCTAGTGCAATAAGCACCCTTATCGCGATTATTCTAGCCACGGGAGCATAAGTATCAATATAGTCAACACCGTACTTTTGGGTAAAATCCCTAACTAAAAAGCGAGCCTTGTATTTATTTATAGTGTCGTCTACTTTTAACCTTTTTTTTTTGGAACAACCATTTATCATCTATGGATTTGCAACTGGGTGAAAGGTCTGTTAGGATCCAAGTATTATTTTCCATAATGGAATATATCTCATCTTAGATAGCCTCGTTTCATAAGGGTTCAACCGGAGATTGCACGGCCTTACTAAAAATAGTGAAATTATTTTTCATATTATAAAAATAAGGAATTTCATTTTCAATTTTATCAATTGAATCTTCTACTAAATAGATGTAGAAGCCATCTCCATATGTCTTTTCTTTTCTAACTCTCTTACTCCTTCTTACTTCAACAATGTCATCTTGATTTCAATTATCTTGAGAAATTGATGGTTGTGAAGTAGAAGAATTTGGATCACTTGAAACAATATCTTTTGGTCTAGGAATTGATACAAAGTGAGTTTCATAAAAAATGACATCTCTTAATTCAAGGATAGTATTAATCGAGTACAGAGTCATTTGGTTCAATGACGAAAAATATATAGGCTTTGCTATTTCCAGCATATTCTATAAAGATGCATCAAATTCCTATTTCGCCTAACTTTTCATTTTAAATTATGGGACTTTAATTATAGCCCTACATCCCCAAATTTTGAGATGACTCAAATTTGATTGTCTTTTGTTCCAAAGTTCATATGGGGTTGTTGAATTACTTTTATTAGAAACTCTATTAAGAATATAACAAGCCGTTAACATGGCTTCACCCCAATAGTCATGACTTAGGCCTGAGTTAGATAAAAAATTAATCATTTTCGTTAAGATTCAATTTTTTTAAATCGACTATACCATTTTGTTATGGTGTATAAGGTGCCATCACTTGATGCACAATATCAATGCTTTGAAAAAAATATGAGATTATAATATTTCCCTCCCCTATCATCCTTAGACACTTAACGAAAAACTGACATTGCAATTAAACCTCAGTCTTGTGAATTATAATTTTTCTAGTGCTTCATCTTTAGAATTTACAAGATAAACTTTGTAAAGTCCGGAGTAGTCATCAAAAAATATAATAACATATTTCCTTCCTCCAATTTTAGGAGTACTATGAAAATCACTTAATTCACTGTAAATTAATTCAAGCAACTTAGTACTTCTCCCAATGCTTGAAAAGGGCTTATGTGTGATCTTTGTTAACATGCAAGTTTTACATTTTTCACTATCTACATTCATTATCGGTATCAAACCACATTTAGACATATCCCTCATTCTATGAAAATTAACATATCCTAAACGTGAATGCCATAATGAAAAATTAGAGTCAAACATATAAACATAAACTTCATCCTTTAATGAATGCAAAATGATCTAATTACAAAATTATTATTTCTCTGAATTTTAAAATATTTTAGCAACTTTCAAGTATAAATATCCATCAAAATAAAGGAATTCTCATATATATCATCCCACAATTTGAAAGTAAAATTCACATGATATTTATGCAACAAAGTTATAACATGATAATTTTTTGGCGCGAAATAACAAATTTATAATGAGCATATCAAATATGATATTCCTAAACTTATTCAAAATGCATTTCATGATCATCAAAAATGATTTATCTACCCTAATATTTATGAAATTAAATTTCACAAAAAATCAGAAAATACTTTTTTTTTCTTTTTTTTTTTTTGCAGAAAGAAAGGTAAAAATTTATAGATAAATAATGAGTGATGTTAAGAAAATAAAACCCGATATTTGCAGCTTTCATCTTGATTTTTGATGACTAGCTCTATTTCTTCTTTTCATTTTTTCTTTTTAAAATAATTGTGAAATGAAATTAAATCAGAGATCTTTAATCATCCACACAGAGAATGAAACCAAAATACTGCTTTCGGTAAGCATCAACATCGGCATTTTAAACACAATGAACTTGTATTATCAATCTTTGTGCCAATTTACCCCAGAAGAACGCACATCGTCGAAGATTTATTTTTTATTATAAAGAAAGTGTTGCACTGATTTCTAACTTTGAGCATTATAGTCTCTAAAATTATTGCCAAATAAAATGGAATGTGGCACATAAGTTCGTAGTTCAATTTCAATTTCATCAATTGAAAAAAAGAAACTTATGCCCACTACGAAACATTATGACTGAATAAAAATTTCTATCATATGATAAAAAATTCTCCTTTTCATTTTGTCTGCATCATCGCAAAACACAGAAAAATAATAATAGTAAATTAAATTCCTTAAGATTGTTAGTATTCTCAAACGTCAATAACTTCGTCGAACTCAACAAATAAAGGCAGAAAATAATTCCCTTTGATTGTTAGAAAATTATGTATTTGTAGTGAGAAATATGAATATGCTTCAAGCCGTGTACCTTACTTGAATCACTTTTCAAAGATAATTATTTGTCCCTTATAAATGTTCTCCCATCAAACTGAAATTGTACAGTAATTAATGGGCTATAAAACATATTTGATGCTAATAAGTATTATCCATTGACGTTAGAGTTTTGTCCATGGTAAAAATGATAGTGTTTGAATCAGTTTGTGTGTATATTAACTATTACATCAAATATTTAGTACCTTTACTAGCACACTCGTCAAGTAACTTTACACATTAAAACTTCAGCATATAATATGAAATCACATACACAACATTTTTTGTTTCTACTAAAATTTGAATTTAATCTCCTATAATTTTCGTTAACTTTATTAACCGTTAAATCATGAGGCCCTTATTTTTTTTGTTGAAGGCGAATCCGCACGCTACTCTTTCAGTCACATGGCAGAAACCCTGACTAACGCATACCGCAAACCACGCCACCGATTAACCACACTTCAGCCCACGTGCGATGCGCCAACCGTTACGCGTTTATGCAGGATCGAACTCGCGACTGCGGCCCACGCCATCGCTATATCAACTTCATTCTGGCATGCACCATCGGGCCCTTATACACTTATTTAAAGTTAACATTAAACGATTTGATTGTATGAGTACGCATTCTTTGTTGAAACTAAAACTACCGGTTGAATGCGTGCCTGACATTTTTCTTGTACAATTTAATGAACCGTGGTCCATGAGTTTAGTGTACAAGATACATAAATATTACTAAGTGGGATGGAGAGGGGTGTGGGGACCTAATCATTATCTAGTCTAGTGGATAAGTGCGACAAAATTTCATGTAGAAAAAAGATGAGTCAGTGTGTTGTAGTTTCGGATTAACTATTACAATCTCTAAACCTATTACGGCAACTTCTTCATCCTCAACTTATGAAACTGTAAATGAAAGCGCCTACTTCTCTCTTTTCCTTTGCCTTAATTTGGTGGAGGGGGGAAGAAATAATCCCTTGATTATTTTCATGGATAAAAGGTGTATATATACAAGTTACATATAGGAAAATCATTTTCCTATTCTACATCTAAAACTCTATTCTAATTGAAGAATAACTATACAATTATGATAATATTACAAGACTAATAATTATCTAAGACTAAGACCATATACACGGTCATCATCCAAAATATACACTAGAAATGTGACCAACTATACTTAGGATTTCCTTTAACACACCCCGCAGTCTTAGCGGGTGGTCTTCGTACGCTGAGACTGTTTCTAAAATCTTCAAAAAGGACCGAGGGAAGACCCTTTGTAAAAAAGATGTCTGCAATTTGATATATGGAAGGGACATGACAGACGCGTACTTGTCCACGAGCTACTTTTTCTCGAACAAAGTGAATGTCCATCTCGATATGTTTAATGCGCTGGTACTGAACCGGATTATCAGAAAGATAGATGGAACTAACATTATCACAATAAACTAAAGTAGCTTTCTCAATTGGACACTGCAGCTGTAAAAGAAGATTACATAACCAACATGACTCAGAGACCACATTGGCTACCCCTCGATAATCGGCCTCTGCACTAGAACGAGACAACGTTGACTGACGTTTTTCAGACCATGAGACCAAGTTATTACCAAGAACGCATAATAGCCGTGACGTAGAACGCCCGTGTCGTGAAACCACCCCCGTCGGATTCAGATACGAGACAAGTGTAGATGTCGACGACGGATATAAATGTAAGTCATAGTCAAGTGTCCCGTGAATGTACCTAATAATGCGTTTGAGTGCATTCATGTGCTCAACCCTGGGATCATGCATAAACAAACACACCTATTGGACGACATACATGATATCTGGTCTCGTGAAGGTCATATACTGAAGAGCACCTGCCAGACTGCGATATCGGGTCGGATCCTCGTACGGAGAGCCAGTCGCGGCACCCAACTTGGGTTTAGTATCAACTGGAGTGGAAGTGGACTTACAAGATGACATCTCATCCTCTCAATGATATCAGCTGCATACTTTATATGTGATAAGAATAACCCACATGCATGACGAGTGACAACAATTCCTAAAAAGTAACTCAAGGGTCTCAAGTCTTTCATAGCAAACTCAGGACTGAGCGTTGTCATGATAGACTGACATAAGGCATCGGAAGATGCAGTCAAGATAATATCATCCACATATAACAATATATAAGTCAATGAAGAACCACGACGATATATGAACAATGAATTATCAGACCTGCTGTGAGAGAACTCAATAGTCGAAAAATAGTCTGCAAACCTCTTATACCAAGCCCATGGAGACTGATTAAGCCCATACAAGGACTTCTTCAACAAACATACATGATGAGGATATCGAGTATCCCTAAACCCCAAGGGCTGATGCATATATACTATCTCCTTGAGATCACCATGTAGGAACACATTCTTCACATCTAGCTGATGAATGGGTCATGCTTTTGACAGAGCCAATCTGAGCACAGTGCGAATGGTAGCCGGTTTGACCACCGGGCTAAATGTCTCACCACAATCAACACCAAACTGCTGAGTCTTACCATCACCTACAAGACGAGCATTATGTCTTGCAAATGAACCGACTGAATTGTCCTTATGAGCAAAAATCCACATAGACCGAATAATATTAACACCAGATAGACGGGGCACCAAATCTCACGTCTTATTATCAATAAGAACATTATATTCATCAGTCATAGTAACTTTTCAATTTGGGTCATTTAAAGCAAACATTGGATTACGGGGCAGTGGTGATTTAAGAGCATTTAAATTTAAATTAAAATATTTTTTGGTTTAAAAATACCCCGTTGAATTCGGGTGACTGGACCATGACTCGGGGCAGAATTTGGTGAATTTTTGGAAACATCGGGACATGGGACGAGCAGTACGGGCCCGATGGCCCGAGAATCGAATCGGCCCGAGATGGAGGAGTTTTGGTACTGGGTAGTGACCAACGATCGAGATCGCCCCAGCCCCGACGCGGAGTGACCGTGGACCCAGTGGGCAGTGGGCCTGCTAGTGGATTTTAGGTGCGGGACATGTCCGAAAAATGGTGAATAATATACGGGGATATGTCATCATCAAAAAAATCATATGAACTAGGCACGGGAGTACTAACCTTTGAAAAGGGAAATTGGGATTCATCAAACAACACATGGCGACTAATGATGATTCGATAGATGATAAATTAAAACATTTATAACCACGATAATTAGACGGATAACCCAAAAACACACAAGGGGTAGAACGGGCCTGAAGTTTGTTGATTGTGGTGGACGAAAAAAATGGATAACATAAGAACCTAAAGATCCTAAGATGAGAATACGAAGGAGTCTTATTATATAATATTTGAAGAGGGGACGAATATGTCAAACATTTGGAAGGAAGAATGTTAAGAATATCTGTAGCCATTTGTAGAGCATGATGCCAAAAAATGAGGGTATGGAAGCATGGATCAATAAAGTGCGGATAATGTTATTAATGGTACGAATTTTACATTCGGTTTTTCCATTTTGTGAAGATGTATGAGGACAATAAAAATGAAAATTGATCCCATTGTTAGCCCAAAACTCACGAAACTCCCTATTGTCATATTCTTTCCCATTATCACATTGAATATTTTTTATTTTCCGTTCGAATTGAGTTCTAATGAAAGCTCTAAATTTTTGGAAGATAGAAAAAACTTGAGATTTTTTCGCTATCAGAAACGTCCATAAATCTAAAAATATAATATAATAACGATGCCTCAAAGAACTAAGAACAGGAGATGTCCATAAATCGCTATGAATAATATCAAATGACATTGAAGTAGTAGAAGTAGAGTCCACAAATGGCTAAACAATTTTCCATAAAGAACAAGATTGAAAATTCGGAGTACTATGCGTACCCTTACAAGAAATAAAATTATTTTTATCTAAGACAAACAAAATAGAAGATCCCAGATGACCTAGACGAGCATGCCACAAGGAAGGAGCAAGGGCGGCAAATGTAGATGACAAGACTTGACTTGAAAGACCAAAACTTGGCGTGGTAGGATAAAGATCTCTCGTACTATCACACCTCATGAGAGGAATCCCCATTTTGAAATCTTACATAGAAAACCCAAATGGATCAAAATTAATAGAAACAGAATTATCAGTGGTAAATTTACGGACATACACCAAATTTTTAATCAATTTAGGGGCATGAAGGGTATTTTTCAAGATAAGAGGTGGATGGGTGGAGACAAAGTTTTATGACCATAACCACGAATCAGAATAAAATTACTATTACCAACAATTATGCCACGAGGGTTGCTCAAATTGGAATAAGATGAGAGAGTACCTCGATCGAACGTGATGTGAGTAGTCGCACATGTGTCCATGTACCAATTTGGGTCCCATAGATTTATTCCAAGTGTGTGCATAGCAACCTCAATATCGGTTGGATTGGGGCCCACTGCATGATAGGCCGGCGAGGTCGGCCCAAGCACACTACCACGCCGCCTATAATCGGCGAAATCGGCTGCTGGCCGATAACATCGTTGCTGTAAATCGCGATCCAGTTCTTTGCCGCATCAGACGTAGACCGTAGCGGCAACCGCCGGGCCGATAACATTGTTGGCGGAATCGCCACCAGGATCGCGGTAGACGTTGGGTATGCGGTTGTGTTTTAGGTGTTTGTATTTGCTATTGTACCTAATTTAATATCATTATTCCGTATAAACATACATGCATTCTCGTATAAATTATGTAGATATTATTTGTGTAGAGTTTTATATTATTTGAAGGGGAGCCTTGGAGTAGCTGATAAAATTGTTGTCATGTGACTAGGAGGTTATTGGTTCAAGCCGTGAAAATATCCTCTTGCAGAAATGTGAGGTAAGACTGCATACAATAGACCATTGTGGTCTGACCCTTTCCGGAACCCGCACATAGTGGAATCTTAGTGCATCGGGCTGCCTTTTTAGTTTTATATTCGAAACTATTTGTGAAACATTTTTTTCTTATAAGGAGGCCTAGTTTGGGATAGAGGTTAACTCACCGGGTGAGCTTTCTATACCTTTCACAATTGAGATAGAGGGTTCAAAGCCTATTGTCTTCACTTCATCTGTGAATCCTTTTAGTGAAAATGGAGACACGAAAACAACTCTTATATATGCTTTGTATTAGGATAAATTGTCTACATCATACCTCTTGAATACGGTCTTTTCCCGAATTCTACTAACGCGAGATGTTTTGTACACTTAGTTGTCTTTTTTTTTCAAGAAAAAAAAGATAAATCGACGTGACATCCGTACTCATCGTCATCGGGGCTGAACTCTTGAACCTTCTGTTAAGGAAAGTCCTAAATATAGTTGGTCACGATTCTAGTGTATATTTTGGATGATGACTGTGTATATGGTCTTAGTCTTAGGTAATTATTAGTCTTGTAATATTACCATAATTGTATAGTTAGTTTTCAATTAGAATATGGTTTTAGATGTACAATAGGAAAAGGATTTTTCTATATGTAACTTGTATATATACCCCTTTCATCAATGAGAATAATGAAGAGATTATTTATTTCATGGTATCAAGAGTCTAGGTCTAAATTGCTTCCGCTCCTCTCAAAAATACCTCTCGTTTTTTGTGCCACTTTCTCTGCCAAAAACAATACCTTCCCTTCAAAATTCTTTCTCCCAAATCCCTCAATCACATATTGTTCTATCAATATGTCTACATCAAAGAGCATGTTCCATCTTGCTGTTAAGTGTATTTTGGTACTCTTTTGAGTCATTTTTAGTTAGTATTTAATACTCTTTTCGTTTGTGTTTAGTATAGTATTAGGGTTATTTTTCTTTATTTTGAGTCACAACGATTCCAAAGGAGGAAATACAAAATTGAGGATGAAATGAGTTCAATGAAGATGAAATTTGCACAAGCACAACCCAAGGAATGAAGCCTAAAATGACCCAAGGAATGAAGCCTAAAATGACCCAAGAAGAATAGAAGAAATCAGGTGAAATCCGGACAAAAACAGGCCAAGGGCCGCGGCGCAAGGCAAGGAAGGATCGCGGCGCTGATGAGTCGCGGCTGAAGGAATTAGGGTCGCGTCGTGAAAAATCCAGAGAGCAAGAAAAATATTCACCATGCTAAGAGTCGCGGGGCCTGGACGAAGGCCGCGACGCCGCAGAAGCAGAATGCTCTAGTGATTTTTGCCGATTAAGGGCCGCGGCGCCTGGACGAAGGGTCGCAGTGCCGATGCGCATAATTTCCAGATTTGAGTCGAACTTGTCCAAGGGTAAAAGGGTCCTGAGCAAGGTTTTTCTCAGATATAATTACCGTAAACCCTGTCATACTTTACATCATACTTTGGAGAGGAGAACGGCGGCTACAAGCTACACAATTGGAGACTTTTGTTCAAGTTCTTTCTCCTTTCTTTACTTTAATTCAGTTTATGTTGGATTGTAATTTAGTTCTTAGCATGACAATGTTTAGGAGCTAATTACTTTATTAGGGTTTTCCGTCGAATCGCTTGAAACTCTTTCATATAGTTAATGCATTATTGGTGATTTTTTCTTCAGGCATATTAAGATCTATTCAATAATTGTTTTGATTGTTTGATAAATAACTGATCACTAATTTTCATCACATATATGATTTCGAATCAAAATTCTGAAAGGTGAGATTTAAATATGATGTAGTTAAATAGACATAGGTTAAAATCGTAGACGAAAGTACCCCGATACTTGTGTAGTGTTTAGGGTTATTGTTCTTAATTCTAATGTGTGGTAAAATCTATCATAGAAATATAGAAAGTTTCTGCACATGATTGAGCTCTTGTATGTCCTAACCAGAATATAATGACAGATTAGTTAAGCTGCTATCTTAATACGAAGAAGAATCATTAGCATTGCATTAACGCGTGAAAGAGTGGATAGTTGAGGAGATTGAAAACCCTATCTCCATCATAACTGTTTTAAATCCCAAAGTATTTTCAACATTAATTTAATTTCTGCACTTTATTTTAATTCGTAGTTGTAATTGTCAAACAAAATAACGTTAACCAAATAGATACCATAGAATAGATAATCGGTACTTGATAACCAGTCTCTGTGGACGATATTCGGTCTTACAGACTATATTACTTGAAGCGATACGTACACTTGCGTAAGCACTTGGAAATATCCTAACACTTGCCCTTATAGTTTCTGACATCAAAAATCACATCCCTCTTGTTCTTGAAATAGAAAATGTCCTATATGCGACGTGGGCCGAACTGTTCAAGATTCACGCACGCTCGCATCAATTCAAACATCACATAATCCCCGCGTATCCTGAGGATACTGAGGTGCCAAAACGCGAGGATGATCCAAAGGTGTGGACGATGCTTGATGCCATCGTACTTCAATGGATTTACTCCACTATCTCTACCGACATATTGCAAACGATTATTGAGCCAGACACTACGGAAAGGCTGCTTGGGATAGATTGCGTGACATATTCCAAGATAATCATAACTCCAGAGTTGTTACACTTGAGCAGGAATTTTCCCAAATCAACATGGAAATTTCCCGAACGTTTCAGCTTATTGCAAAAGGTTTAAAGAGTTGGCGGACCAACTCCGCAATGTTGGTGCGCCCGTTAGTGGCGATCGTCTTGTTTTGCAGATGGTTGCCAGCCTCTCCGAGGCCTATAGTGGCGTTGGAATTATTTTTCGTCAGAGTAATCCTCTCCCGAAGTTCTATCAAGCCCGCTCCATGCTTACCTTGTGAAGGAAATTTTACGTTTTCAATATTTTTACGATTATGGAATTCTTCCGAGAGATAAAATATTTTGGACCAATAGGAGGGCGACAAGTGTCACCCCTAGATTGGGCCATGTGGGACGAAATTGAGTGGACAAGTAGGCAAGACAAGTGGCCAAAAGTCTTGCATGGCTAGTCTTGGCTTGGATGAATTTGGCTAAGTTTAGTGGGCAAGTCTTGCATGGTCAAGGTCTTGCATGGCTTTAGTAAGACAAGTGTGGGAAGGAACCTTCACATATGATCTCTACCTTACACATGTGTTAATCTCAACCCTTGGTTGTGCTATATAAACCCCCTTAGTGGATGAAAATCAGCCACACTTAACATATTACAAGACTTGAAAAACATTTCCTCTCCCTCCTTCTCTATCTTGATTTCGTCCAACCCTCCCCTCCCCTAACCAAATGTTGTCCAAAAATTCTTAATCTTATAAGTGTTCTTCCTTATTGTGTTAGGAAGATTATTAACCAAGAGTTAGACAAGATTTCACACCCCTAGCCTCAAAAACCTTCCCTTGGCCGAGAGTAAGCAGATTTTCAAAACTGTTTTGGGCAGATTTTTTAGTCACGTTTGGAAGGGAATATCTCCTAGCATATAAGGATTTTTTGGGTGTTTCAAAAGCCTAAAGTGAATTTCGTCGAGTCTAGTTTCCAATGCAACAAACCACTCGTCGATAGGATACTGAAGTAGAGAGTTATCTATGTTGCAAGTTCAGCTGACGAAGCAGTAGCTAAAAATCTGGACAATCACGTTTTTGGGCTATCTTGAGGTAATGAACCTTAACCTCCTTGTGAAGTTGATTTATTATGTATATATGGATATTATACATATATTGGAGGTATATTATGGACTATAAGATATAAAGAAAGATTTAGATCTTGCTAAGAAGTTAACAACAAAGAAACTATAACTTATATAAAGATTGGAATATAAGTTGAAGGACTAATGAAGTAATTGGATAAGTATTATTGTAAAAGTTGGCAAAGGACCCCAACTTAAGGACCGTATCTACTTTGGACTTCTTTACTTATTGTTATTATGAAGGGAGATAGTAAACCGCGTTACCGTTTGGGCGTGTTATCCCCTTCTTTTACTTATTGTTATTATGAAGGGAGATAGTAAACCGCGTTACCGTTTGGGCGTGTTATCCCCTTCTTTTACTTATTGTTATTATGTAGGGAGATAGTAAACGCGTTACCGTTTGGGCGTGTTATCCCCTTCTTTACTTATTATTATTAAGAAGAGAGATTGTTAATCGCGTTAGTTGGGCGTGTTATCCCCTTCTTTAGTTATTATTGTTATGAAGGAGAGATTGTTAATCGCGTTAGTTTGGGCGTGTTATCCCCTTCTTTAAATTTGGTATTATTGCACCTTAATTATAGTATGTTAATTACGGTTATCGCCTTGGAAAAGGTGGAAAATTGAGTAGAAGCGGAGGTCACGAATTTTCCGTAGAATAGGAACCACAGACTTAGGAATATTCTACGAAGGGATCTAGAAGTTAATAGACGTTTCATGACCATTATAGGTTGAAGTACTACGAGTAGCGTATTCTACTTGAAGGGTGGAAAAGGCTAGCAAAGTTATAGTACTTCGGAGCGTTTTGCTAATTGTCGGTAATCGTCGCGAGGTATGTGAACCTCTTCCTATCTTTTCTAGCATGATATTTTTTAAAATATATATAGTACGGTAGACGTACGTGTGTAAAAGGAATTTGGTTTATTTAAAACATAAAGTGTTATAATGGCTTTATGGGAAGTTAATTATAACAACTTTATGTAGGTAAAAGAATGGTTTATTGATTTTTAAAAAAGATAAGAGACTTGACTTATATTTGACTTGACTTGATATGTGAAGAACTTGAATTGAGTGGAAAGTTGTGAAACCTCATTCGTGAGTAATGAGTACTTGGTTTCGAATAATAATGTTGTATTGATTTCGGAAATGAGAATAAGTATCGAACAAACCACTGCAGCGTTAATAAAGGAAAATATATTGACAAATAATTAATATTATTAAAACAAGTAGAAACCTCCATCTGCATAGAAGCTAAGATAAGACAAAATTGTATTACATTTCCTAGATCACGGTTGCTTTAATAAGGTCATTAATAACAAGTATTGATTTTTCTTAAATTCCAAGGTAAGGAACTTGATTTCTAAAAAGAAAAGAGACTTGAGGAATTGAATTGTTTTTGGTTTAAAAGAAAGGCATGGTTTTGTCTTAAAATGGTTTAAAAAGAAGGTATAGAAATTGTTTTGGTTTACTTAAAAATAATAGTCACTCTATTTTGATACTACGGGTATCGTGTGACCTTCGAAAAAGGAAATGGATCTTTTGAAAGAATCTAATGTACGTAGTACTTTAGGGTTAAAACCTGGATTGTTGGCATAAAATGGGAGTACTTGAGTTTATATAAATGGTGAATCTATTTACATGTTAATAAAAGTCTAAGAGTATGTTGAACTTGCCTATGCTAGTTATGATAGGCTTTGTTGTGCAAGTATTGTATTTCTATATCACCGCGTCTCTCGATGGAGGGCCGGCTGACTTGTTGTGAACTTATTTGACGCGTCTACCGTGACGAGGATTCCACGTATGCTTCCATTGTGAGTGATCTTGCCATGCTTATACGATGAGGATTCCGGCACGCGACCAGACGCGTTAGATGCCCGCGTTTCATTACTCCATGGCCATGCTTATACGATGAGGGATTCCGGGGCATGCGACCATGTTATACTTTATTCCATGGGCTAGCTCCCCGTGAAGACATGTACCCACGATGAGGGATTCCGATGGCATGTTATATTATTATTCCATGGGCTAGCTCCCCATGAACACCTGCGTCTACGATGAGGGATTCCGAGGGCACGTTATGGCCATGCTTATACGATGAGGGATTCCGGGGCATGCGGCCGAGTATATATATATATATATGTATTGTATATGTGTACGCCGACAGTGAGGTAGGATTCCACGGGCGCGTCACATGAGTATGATTTATGTCATGATCGCCAGCTGGCGGAAGAATTCCACGGGCATGATTGATGTTATGGGCGTGAGACTCATTGTTATATTTTGAGTGATGACTTTGAGGGCATGAGTCCCTGACTTGACACGATTGTTTTATATTGTGAAATGGTATCTTTTTAGAGACAATGTTGATGTTCATTACTCTTGTTGTTAGACGGGCTTTGTGAAACGCATTTTTTTTATCATACTTGTCTCCTGTTTTATATATAGACTATTATGATTTTATTACGATTTTCGATTCACATACTTGATAATTGTCAGATCGACCTCCTTCGGGCTGCGTCATGCCGCAGTCGAGGTACGTAGCTCGATCCGCACTCTTAGGATCACTGTCGCCTGTGGAAAGCTCCATTTCTCAGAAGGCTTTGTCTTTGTATAGTCCTGTCATTATAGGTACTTGTACATTCGTGGTATGGCGCCTCCCGTCATAGTTGTGGTTACATTCTTAGGTCTGTAGAATCGCTGTGGCGTGGTTCGTAAAGGATGTAACTGTTCAAGTTTTGGTTTATATATACATGCCGAAAGGCGACATTTTCTTGGTTAGACTGTTCTTACTCTTTATTGTTCATGTCTTTGTTTTTTATTTCCGCTGATTTTATCTGATGTTGTATCACTAGGGTTCCCGGGGTAAGGCATCAGTCGCGGGCCCGGAGTCGGGTCGTGACAAAAGTGGTATCAGAGCAGTTAATCCTCGGAAAGTGTCTACAGACCGTGTCTAGTAGAGTCTTGATTATCGGTGTGTTGTGCACCACATCTATAATCAGGAGGCTGCAGGACATTTAGGATTGGTTTCTGTTCTTCTCACTCTGAGATCGTGCCTTAGAGCTATGTTATAAGTTGAACCCCTCCGACGAGTCTCTTTCGTTACCAGTTATGCCTCCACGTAAGGCAACCCGAGCCTGGCGGCAAGGCGGGCGGAGCCGCGAGTAGAACACAGAGGAGTACGAAGGCACAGGCCCAACCTTTACCCGAGGTGATACCCCAGACGGCGAGTTCCACGACGTCGCCGGCCCCAGCAGAGTTTAGTACAGCGGCAGCAGTTCCTACTGCGGCCATGATATATGAGCCTTCAGTTCCACGACCGGGAACAGGGAATATGGATTACAAAGGGATGGCTCAGTTACTAGCTAGGATTTTAGCAAACAGAGAGTATAGAGTGCGATATATCACGTCTAGACGATTATCTAGTAAAGGGTGTACAAGAGTAGCTCTTGATCGAGCATGGACATTGCCCGCTGCACTTATGCGCAGCAGATCGAGGAACGAAAGATCGACAATTAAGCAAGACCAAAGAGAAGGCCGTGACAACAGTGGTCCTTTGGTGACTTTCGAGGCGGCCTTTCAAAGAGACTAGTTATGCCCTCCGCCGCCAGAGTAGTCCTCCACGAGCTTGGGGCGTTCGAGTATGCAGGAGTTGGGTCGTGGCTCTGTGGTTTCCTGTTCACGATTTACATAGGTTCTAGCCACCAGATTCGATTTTCCTTGATGTTTACTATGTGGTAGGCGTCATCCCGAGAGATGTCGTCTTTCTTTACAAATGCTGCTTTACTGCGGCAGGCCACGCGAGAGAGAATGTCCTAGTAGGAGGGATACAGGTGGGATAACTCAGCTCACCAGGTCAGTTGCGGATTCAGTGGTTCGGAGAGGAAGGGGTGTTAGCCAGAGGAGGCCACCCCCACCTCGGTGTGGCTGATGTGGTAGGTGTCATTGTGGGGAGTGTCGTGCTACTCGACGCTTTGTTATGCTTATGACAGCAGGCCATTTTGCAGAAATTGTCCAATCGGAGTGGCGCGATGTTACGACTCGACTTTTCGGATCGATCGTTCATCACCTTCTATAACTACGCGCCCGCAGAGCAAAGATTTTGATTAAGAGCGACAGGAAGTGAAGCGGTAGTTGCGGTATATCCTTAACCCTCAGAGACTAGTATGTGTAATAGGAAGATTATATTTTAAGTGTTATGTTGAGAGAACATGGTGTTAATTGTGATTGGAAAACACGGTGGTTAAAAAGGTAAGTTTGAGGACAAGTAAATTGCGAACCTTAGAAATTATAACGATTGAGACTTTAGATGTAAGGCCGACTTAAGTAAAAGATTTTACGCTTTGATCCTCGAGATACATTGTATACGTGGGTGTATTCACGTGATAAATCCATGGGTAGTTTGAGATAAGTGGTAGCTTTCATGAAGTGAATTAGTAAGATTATTCGGATCGGGAACGAGAGTTTGGCGCAAAACGGTCGGGTTGAGGCCGTGCGGGTCAACCCGCGGCCGGATTAAGCGGGGTCGGTTGAGGTAGTCCCGCTAGTGATAGGATCACGCGGTGTTAGTCGAGCTTAGGTAACCATCGCACGAGTTCGTGGATGCTCGACCAAGAGTCGCCGATGGGTCAACCCATCTTGTCTTTCGGGATCACATTTACTCGGCGGAGGTTATGCGAGATGTTATATATCGGGAAGGTTGTAAGGCTGCACGGTTCCTACCTTTATGTTATGACAGCATGGAGCCCGATTCGGCTATTTTTTTTTCGGAGGTTTTACCAAAGTGGATAGGAACTGAAGTGAGTCTCGATGTGCATTCACCCGGCCGACGGACAAACAGTAGCGTTGTACCCAGATATTTGAGGATACGTTACGCCATTTTTGATTTCGCGGAGTGGTGAGGATTATTTGCCTCGTGTTGAGTAGGTATTATAATAGCTACCATTTCGGTGTTCGAATGGCGCGCTACGAAGCCTTGTATGGCGAAGTATAGGTTGTCGGCCGATTGGTTCGATGTTGGCAAGGTTCGATAGTTGGTCCATACTTGATTCAAGAGAATGAGGATAAGGCGCTTATCGGATGAGGTTATTAGCAGCTCGAGTCACCGTAAGTCTTGCAGATAATCGACATCAACACTGGAGTTCAGCCGACGGTGGCCTTCGAAGGTACCACCGGGCGGTGTGACGAGATTTGAAAAGCAAGGGAAACTTAGCCCGAGGTACTTTGGGCCTTTTCAGATCGTTTGTAGAATAGTCCAGGTTGCCTATAAGTTAGCACTGTCGTCCGACTTAGGAGGCAGTACGTCCGGTCTTTCATGTTGCTACGATTCGAAAGAGTATCGGAAATTCATCCAGAGTGTTCCCAATTAATGACGACCAAGTTAAGGATAGTAACCCCGAGATGTTAAAAACTGAAGCAATGACAAAAATGTGATACGTATATTAGGAACAGCGAGTGTAATGGCGAGAGTACGATGAGTAAGAAAAGAGGTGAAGATGTATTAAGCGGATGGAAGTATTCTTTTATAAGTAAGGATGTGAAGAAAGTATCCTTTGACCATGGGGTGGAGCTAATAGTGTTGTATACGCTTTAGAGATAATTCTTCGACTCGGATATGAGTTTTTGCGCCAGACGTTGTATCAGGCCATGAGTGGCATAATTGGTTTCGTTAGTATAGAGGGAAGACTATACCGACACATGTATGTTTTGAGACTTAGAAGGAACATTCGGGACGAATGTTTCTAAGGGGAGAATGTTATGCCCGTAGTTCCGAGTATGTATGTGAGGACGCACGCATACAATGTATACGCCTAATTAGGGTAAGATTGATAGAATTGTTTTCCACGAAAATTATTAGAACTCATGAAGGAAATTTTACGTTTTCAATATTTTTACGATTATGGAATTCTTCCGAGAGATAAAATATTTTGGACCAATAGGAGGGCGATAAGTGTCACCCCTAGATTGGGCCATGTGGGACGAAATTGAGTGGACAAGTAGGCAATACAAGTGGCTAAAAGTCTTGCATGGCTAGTCTTGGCTTGGATGAATTTGGCTAAGTTTAGTGGGCAAGTCTTGCATGGTCAAGGTCTTGCATGGCTTTAGTAAGACAAGTGTGGGAAGGAACCTTCACATATGATCTCTACCTTACACATGTGTTAATCTCAACCCTTGGTTGTGCTATATAAACCCCCTTAGTGGATGAAAATCAGCCACACTTAACATATTACAAGACTTGAAAAACATTTCCTCTCCCTCCTTCTCTATCTTGATTTCGTCCAACCCTCCCCTCCCCTAACCAAATGTTGTCAAAAAATTCTTAAACTAATAAGTGTTCTTCCTTAATGTGTTAGGGAGATTATTAACCAAGAGTTAGACAAGATTTCACACCCCTAGCCTCAAAAACCTTCCCTTGGCCGAGAGTAGGCAGATTTTCGAAACTGTTTTGGGCAGATTTTTTAGTCAAGTTTGGAAGGGAATATCTCCTAGCATATAAGAAGTTTTTGGGTGTTTCAAAAGCCTAAAGTGAAGTTCGTCGAGTCTAGTTTCCAATGCAACAAACCACTCATCGATATGATACTGAAGTAGAGAGTTATCGACGTTGCAAGTGCAGCTGACGAAGCAGTAGCTAAAAATCTGGACAATCACGGTTTTGGGCTATCTTGAGGTAATGAACCTTAACCTCCTTGTGAAGTTGATTTATTATGTATATATGGATATTATACATATATTGGAGGTATATTATGGACTATAAGATATAAAGAAAGATTTGGATCTTGCTAAGAAGTTAACAACAAAGAAACTATAACTTATATAAAGATTGGAATATAAGTTGAAGGACTAATGAAGTAATTGGATAAGTATTATTGTAAAAGTTGGCCAAGGACCCCAACTTAAGGACCGTATCTACTTTGGACTTCTTTACTTATTGTTATTATGAAGGGAGATAGTAAACCGCGTTACCGTTTGGGCGTGTTATCCCCTTCTTTTACTTATTGTTATTATGAAGGGAGATAGTAAACCGCGTTACCGTTTGGGCGTGTTATCCCCTTCTTTTACTTATTGTTATTATGAAGGGAGATAGTAAACCGCGTTACCGTTTGGGCGTGTTATCCCCTTCTTTACTTATTATTATTAAGAAGGAGAGATTGTTAACCGCGTTCCATTTGGGCGTGTTATCCCCTTCTTTAGTTATTATTGTTATGAAGGAGAGATTGTTAATCGCATTCCGTTTGGGCGTGTTATCCCCTTCTTTAAATTTCGGTATTATTGCACCTTAATTATAGTATGTTAATTACGGTTATCGGGCCTTGGAAAAGGTGGAAAATTGAGTAGAAACGGGGGAGGTGCTGCCGAATTTTCCGTAGAATAGGGAACCTTGTACTTAGGAATATTCTACGAAGGGATCTAGAAGTTAATAGACGTTTCATGGCCATTATAGGTTGAAGTACTACGAGTAGCGTATTCTACTTGAAGGGTGGAAAAGGCTAGCAAAGTTATAGTACTTCGGAGCGTTTTGCTAATTGTCGGTAATCGTCGCGAGGTATGTGAACCTCTTCCTATCTTTTCTAGCATGATATTTTGTAAAATATATATAGTACGGTAGACGTACGTGTGTAAAATGAATTTGGTTTATTTAAAACATAAAGTGTTATAATGGCTTTATGGTAAGTTAATTATAACAACTTTATGTAGGTAAAAGAATGGTTTAGGGTTTAGAGACTTGACTTATATTTGACTTGACTTGATATGTGAAGAACTTGAATTGAGTGGAAAGTTGTGAAACCTCATTCGTGAGTAATGAGTACTTGGTTTCGAATAATAATGTTGTATAGATTTCGGAAATGAGAATATGTATCGAACAAACCACTGCAGCGTTAATAAAGGAAAATATATTGACAAATAATTAATATTATTAAAACAAGTAGAAACCTCCATCTGCATAGAAGCTAAGATAAGACAAAATTGTATTACATTTCCTAGATCACGGTTGCTTTAATAAGATCATTAATAACAAGTATTGATTTTTCTTAAATTCCAAGGTAAGGAACTTGATTTCTAAAAAGAAAAGAGACTTGAGGAATTGAAGTGTTTTTGGTTTAAAAGAAAGGCATGGTTTTGTCTTAAAATGGTTTAAAAAGAAGGTATGGAAATTGTTTTGGTTTACTTAAAAATAATAGTCACTCTATTTTGATACTACGGGTATCGTGTGACCTTCGAAAAAGGAAATGGATCTTTTGAAAGAATCTAATGTACGTAGTACTTTAGGGTTAAAACCTGGATTGTTGGCATAAAATGGGAGTACTTGAGTTTATATAAATGGTGAATCTATTTACATGTTAATGAAAGTCTAAGAGTATGTTGAACTTGCCTATGCTAGTTATGATAGCCTTTGTTGTGCAAGTATTGTATTTCTATATCACCGCGTCTCTCGATGGAGGCCCGGCTGACTTGTTGTGAACTTATTTGGACGTACCGGCTGTGACGGAGGATTCCACGGGTATGCTTCCATTGTGAGTGATCTTGGCCATGCTTATACGATGAGGAATTCCCGGCATGCGATCAGACGCGGGTTAGATGCCCGCGTTTCATTACTCCACGGTCATGCTTATACGATGAGGGATTCCGGGGCATGCGACCATGTTATACTTTATTCCATGGGCTAGCTCCCCATGAAGACATGTACCCACGATGAGGGATTCTGGGGGCATGTTATATTATTATTCCATGGGCTAGCTCCCACGAAGACTGCGCTACACGATGAGGATTACGAGGGCACGCCAGGGCTACGCTTATACGATGAGGATTCCGGCATGCGGCGAGTATATATATATATATATATATATATATGTATTGTATATGTGTACAATCGGTGAGGTAGGATTCCACGCGCCACATGAGTATGATTTATGTCATATCACGGCGATGAGGAAGAATTCCACGCATGATTGATGTTATGGGCGTGAGACCCATTGTTATATTTTGAGTGATGACTTTGAGGCGTGAGTCACGACTTGACACGATTGTTTTAGATTGTGAAATGGTATCTTTTAGAGACAATGTTGATGTTCATTACTCTTGTTGTTAGCCAAGCTTTGTGAACGATTTTTTTATCATACTTGTCTCTGCTTTATATATAGACTATTATGATTTTATTACGATTTTCGCCACATACTTGGTACTGTTATCGACCTTCGGGGCTGCGTTCATGCCGCAGTTGAGGTACGTAACTTGCGATCCGCACTCTTAGGATCACTGTCATTCGCGGAAAGCTCCATTTCTCCGAGGCTTTTTTCGGTATAGTCCCCGTCATCAGAGGTACTTTTACATTCGTGGGTATGGCGGCCCTGTCCCGTCATAGTTGGGTTACATTCTTAGAGTCTGTAATGCCAGGTGTGGTTCGTAAAGGATGTAATCGCTCAAATTTTGGTTTATATATACATGCCGAAAGACGACATTTTCTTGTTAATCGTTTTTACTCTTTATTGTTCATGTCTTTTTTTATTTCCGCTGATTTTCTACGATGTCAGATCACCAGGTGCCCGGTAAGGCACTGGCCATGCCCGGTGGTGACAGATGACATCTGCAATGTCCATATCTTTCATGTCAAAACACTGTTTTAACATGTTCTTAGTCTCTAGGATTATTCCAGGACTGCTTTCAGTGATCAACAAGTCATATACATATAGACATATCATGACGAAGGATTTGACATTTCCTTTCATGTAGACACATTTGTCACCTCCATTAATGGTGTATCCTTTTGATAGTAGAGTACTATCAAATTTCTCGTGCCATTGTTAAGGTGCTTGTTTCAGCCCGTACAATGATTTAACAAGCCGACATACTTTTGTCTCTTGTCCTGGAACCACATACCCCTCAGGTTGATCCATATATATTTCTTCTTCCAAATCACCATTTAGGAAGGCAGTCTTAACATCCATTTGATGTATTTCAAGATCCCGCAAGGCGTCGATAGCTATGAACATATGTATGAATGTCATTCTTGACACCGGAACATAGGTGTCAAAGTAATCAAGGCCCTCCTTTTGGCGATAACCCTTGACTACTAACCTAGCTTTGTACTTGTCGATAGAACCATCTGCCTTTAACTTCCGTTTAAGGATCCACTTACAACCCAATAGTTTGTGTCCTGGGGGAGTTCTGCCAACTCTCAGGTGTGGTTATGCATAATGGATTCTATCTCACTTTTTAAAGCTTCCTTCCAGAGCGGTGCTTCTGGAGTTGACAATTCTTCGGCGATTGTCTGTGGTTCATCCTGAACCAAATAAGCTACAAAGTCTGGACCGAAGGACTTGTCCTTCTGTGCCCTTTTGTTTTGCCTTGATTCCATCTCTGAATCTTCCAAGTCCTTAGAATCTGGAATACTAAATTCCGGATCATCAACTACTTTCGAATTTACTAGATCTGAACCGTTTCGATCTAGATAGTCAGTGACTCCTACATTAGAGGTTTGCTCATAACTTCGTTTGCGAGAGATTATGTTATTTTTCTTATATGGAAATGTGTCTTCAAAGAACCATGCGTTCCTTGATTCCATGATCGTATCTTCATAAATGTCCGGATGATCCGACTTGTGTACTATGAAGCGATAAGCACTACTGTTATTGTCATATCCGATTAATATGCAATCCACAGTCATAGGTCCAATATTGACCTGCTTTGGCATAGGTACTTTTACCTTGTCCAGACAACCCCATACCTTCAAATACTTATAGGTAGGTTTCTTTCCTTTCCATAGCTCGTATGGAGTCTTGTCTTTACCCTTGTGTGGGACTCTGTTAAGAATCATGTCATGCGGTAGACGCTTTCTCCCACACGGTTCGGAGTGAGGCCCGAATTGATGAGTAGAGCATTCATCATTTCCTTTAGTGTTCGATTCTTGCGTTCAGCAACCCCGTTTGATTGAGGTGAGTAAATGTTACACCCCGTAGTTACAGGGTATGTATGTGAAGACGTACGTACGAGAATACGACATTAAGATTGGAATGGAAGAAAGATTTGATTTTCCGACGAAAAATTTTCCGAATTTTGTGAAGGAAAAAGGTTCGTAAATGGGAATTGGATTCCCAGATTTGGTATTTGGACTTCTTGGAATATTAGAGAATTATGGATTTTATTTTCCGAAATTGGTCACGTGGGGCCCACGGGAGAAATTTACGGTTATGTGGGGCCCACATTATTTTCGAGATTTTGGCCATTATAGATATTTTCGGGAGATAAAATATTTTGGACCAATAGGAGGGCGACACGTGTCACCCCTAGGTGGGCCATGTTGGCCGAAATCCTCATGACAAGTGGCCAAGACAAGTGGCCAAGTCTTGCAAGATATTTAGTGTGGACAAGTGGTTTGTGGGGCCCACACACACTTGTCCCCAATCTCAACCATACACATGTTTTAATCCTAGCCCTTGGTTGTCTTATACATACACTACTAGTTGATGAAATCTTCCACACTTAACCATTTTCAAGACTTGAAATCATCTCTCCTTCTTCAAGGTGCTCTCGGCAATAGGCCCTCCCATGGCCAAGAATTTGTCCAATAATTCTTAAACTTCTAAGTGTTCTTCCTTGATGTGTTAGGAAGATTGTGAACCAAGAGTTAGACAAGATTTCACATCCCTAGCCTTAAACATACCCCTTGGCCGAAAGTTGTCAAGTTGGAACCCTAAGTGTTCTTCACTTTTTGGAGTTGGTTCTTGAAGAGAAGTTGGTTAGGAGCTTCTAAGGGTTGCTTGTAGCGGATTGGAACGTAAGGATTTGGAGTTAAACTTGCTAAGGAGCGACTTTAAGTTCTTAGATAATTTTGGGCTTTTTGAGGTAATAACCTTTAACCTCCTTGTGAAGTTGGATATTATATATGTTGGAAGTATATAAATGAGTATGTAATATGTGGAATGAATATTGAAAAGATTTGGATCTTGTTAAGTTGCTAAAATGGAGAATTGGCATGTTAGCCATTAAAATGGTAAAAATGTATCTATTACTTGTTGAAAGCTAATAACAAAGTAATTATAACTTATATAAAGATTGGAATATAAGTTGGAAGGTTAATGGAGTAATTTCGGCATGCTAGCCGAAAAAATTTGGATAAGTTTGATTGTAGTAGTTGGCCAAGAACACCAACTAATGGACTGTATTTAAATTGGACTGTATTTACTTTGAAGTGTATTTACATTGGACTGTATTTACATTGTACTGTCTTTACTTTGTACTATGGACTTATTCCATTTCAGTTTTATGTTGTTGTTGTTTTAAGGGGAAGATTTTTTAACACGTCTGTTTAGGCGTGTGATCCCCTTCCTTAGTTGTTGAATTATTGCGCCTTAAATGTGGTATGTTGGTTACCGTTATCGGGCCTTGAAAAAGGTGGAAAAGTACGTAAAAACAGGGGAAGTGCTGCCCGATTTTCCGTAGAATAAGAGACTCTATACTTAGAATATTCTACGAAGAGAACTAGAAATTGATAGATGTGTTGTGGTTATTATAGGTGGATATTCAACGCGCGGCATACTCAACTTGGCTTGTGGATTAAGCCGAAGAGGTATGTGATTCTTCTTATTCTCTTGAGCATGATTATTTGTGAAATATATAGTGCGGTAGATGCACGTGTGTTAAAGGAGTTGGATTTCCTTTTTGTGTCCTTGACTTGATTCTAAAGTTAAGTGACTTGATATGAAATGTTAAGGACTTGAATTGTGTTAAAAAGTTGTGAAACCTCATTCGTGAAGTAATGGGTACTTGGTCTTTAAAAGAATAAAGTTATCTTGATTTCGGAAACGAGAGTAGTTGTCCTTGGTTGGTTTAAAACATAAAGTGTTATAATAGCTTTATGGGAAGTTAGTTATAACGACTTTCTGAAAACAAAAGAATGGTTTTATTATTGTATTTGAAATGGTAACTTGACATTTTTTTAAAGTAATGAGACTTTGATGTAAGGTCTTGATTTCTAAAGATAAGAAGAGACTTGAGAATTTGAAGTTATGAAACTTGAACTATTTTGAAAAGTATATTGTTACTTGACTTTAAAAAGGAGAAGTGTTTTTGTTTAAAAAGAAAGCATGGTATTGTCTTGATTTGGTTTAAAAAGAAGGCATGGTATTGTCTTGGTTTATTTAAAAAGAAGGTATGTAAATTGTTTTGGTTTACTTAAAATAATACTTACTCTATTTTGATACTACGGGTGTTAGTATCATGTGGCCTTTGTGAAAGAAATGAATCTTTTTAAAGAGTTAAAGTACGTAGTACTTTGGGGTTAAAATCCGGATTTTTGGCATAAAATGAAAGTAACTTGAGTGTGAGTAACTTGTCTATGTTTGCTTCTGATAGCCTTGTTGTGTAAGTATTGTAGCCTTATGCTACCGCGTCTCTCGATGGAGGGCCGGTCATGTTATTCTTGATCATTTTGGGCATACTGACTCGATGGATGGTCCACGGGTATGCGGCCATAAATGAGGGTTCGTTCCTTGTTGATAGTGTTATTCCATGGACTAGCTCTCCATGAGGTTTCATCACGCACGTGGATCCGTAGTTAGCTCGTACTTGCCCCGTCGTGGTCGATGCAGCGGTATCCGTAGTTGGCTTCGCTTGCCCGGTCGGTGTTATGGCAAAGTCTCGTGACGCAGAGGTATCCGTAGTTGGCTTCAGATTACCCCGGCCGACGCGACGCAGAGGTATCCGTAGTCGGCCAGACTTGCCCGGCCATCTTCGTGAGTTAGTTTTATAGCGCTTTATGACGGTCTCGTGACGCAGCGGTATCGGTAGTTAGCTGTGATTTGCCTTGGCCAATGACGTGACGCAGCAGATTCCGTAGTGGCTTGACGCCTTGGCCACCGTGATACGCTTATATAGTATTGTACGCAGTAGGTTCTCGTAGCCGGCTTTCGACTTGCCCGGCCATTGATGACGCAGGTGGATCTGGTAGTTATGCCTTCGTACTTGCCCCGTACGATTTTTATGACACAGGTGGGACATGGTGTTCATGTGTACTCTCGTGTTGTTATATCATAGATCACGGCATGAGGAAGGAATTCCACGCATGATTGATATTGTGGGCGTGAGACCCATGGTTATATTTGAGTGATGACTTTGAGGCGTTAGTCCCCGACTGACCGCTATACATCAGGTAATCGTAGTTTGGTTATTATACATGTCTCTGCTTTATATAGATCGTTATGATTTCATTACTGATTTTCGGGCCACATACTTGGTACCTATCAGATCGACTCCTTCGGGCTACGCTCACGCCGCAGATGAGGTACACCGCTTGTTGATCCTCGCCATGGATCACTGTTCACAGATTGGGAAGCTCCGCTTCTCCGAGGCTTATCTTTTGGTATGATTCCCGAGATTGTAGGTTCTTGTGCATTCAGGGTATGGCGGACCCCGTCCCGTCATAGTTGTTGTTACACTCTGGTGTCCAGTAATCACAATGTGGTTTGTAAGGATGTAACTGTTCATGTTTTTATATATATGCAGAAAGGTGACCGTTTTGGTTAGCATGTTTCTTATTTTATATTGTTTTATGTCTATGAGTTTTTTTATTTCTGCTGATTTTCTCTGATGTATTATCACTAGGGTGCCCGGGGTAAGGCACCACATGCCCGGCCTGGTCGTGACAAAAGTGGTATCGAGCGCTTAGTCTCTGAAAGTGTCTACAGACCGTATCTAGTAGAGTCTTGATTATCGGCGTGTTGTACACCACACCTATAATCAGGAGGCTCCAGGATATTTAGGATTGGTTTCCATTCTTCTCACTCTGAGATCGTGCCTTAGAGATGTGTGATAAGTTGGACTCCCTCTGACGTATTCTTATGTACCAGTCATGCCTCTACGTAAGGCAACCAGGGCCCAGAAGGGCAAGGCAAAGAGAGTGCGAGTAGAGCACGAAGGTTACGAGGCACGTGCCCGCTTTACTGAGGTAGTACTTCATACGTCGAGTTCTGCGACGCCGCCACAAGAGAGTTTAGCGCAATGGCAGTTAGCTTCACCGAGGCCACGAGATCCGAGCCTCCGCCCACGACCGTGAGCCGAGGATACGGGTTACAAAGAAACGCCCACTTAGCTGGGATCAGGCAAACAGGGAGGATAGAGTGCACCGATATGTCACGGTCTAGATGATTATCTAGCGAGGTCAGACAAGAGTAGCTCTTCACGGCATGGACATTGCCCGCACGCACGCATGCATGCGCAGCAGATCGAGAAACGTAGAGGTCGACGGAATGACCAAGATCGCCGAAGAGGCCAGACAGCGAGGTCCTTCGGAACTTTCGAGGCGGACCGCCCCACAGAGGCTAGTTACGCACCTCCGCGATTCAGTGGTCCTCCACGCCTTCGTGACGCTCAGGATGTTCAGAGCAGTTAGGGCTCCAAGGTTTCGTGTTTCGAGGAACAAGGATGTTAGTCGATGAGACCACCCCTACCGATGTGGCTATTGTGATAGGTTCCATACCGTGAGTGTCATGTTATTCAGGGCACTTGCTTTACTCGCACTACAGGCCATTTTGCGAAGAAGTGTCCGACCAGAGGTAGCGCGGATGTTACGACTCAGCCTTCGGGATCGATGGCTGATTCATCACCTTCTATAGCTATGCACCCAGCAGGGCAGGATTATGATTAGAGCGATAAAGGGAAAGTGAAGCAGTAGATACAGGTATACCCTTAACCCTCTAGAGACTAGTATGTGTGATAAGATGATTACATGTTGAGTGCTATGTACGGGTAGTTTTGTGTAAATTGTGATTTAGAAGCCTGGTAGGTATAAAAAGGTAGGTTTGGATGCATGGAGATTGTGAGCCTTAGAATGCAGATAACTGTGGAGACCTTAGATGCAAGGTCGTCTTGAGTAAAAGATTTTACGTTTGATCTTTGTCGAGATACATAGTATACGTGGGGTATATTTGTGTGATAATTCCATGAGTGGTGTAAAATGAAAGTGGGTAGTTGAGCTAAGAAGACCACTAGGTTTTCGTGACTTGAATAGTGAGATTGTTCCAGACCGGGAACAAGAGTGTGGCGCGAAATGGGTCGGGTTGAGGCCAGATCGCGGGTCAACCCACAACCCGGATTGAAGTGGAGTCGGTTTGAGGTGATCCCGCTAGGTGATAGGGTCACGATGGTGCTAGGCCCAAGTTTAGGTAACCATCATACGAGTTCGTGGATGCATTCGACCAGAATCGGATCGTGAAGGCCGAGGATGGCCTTAAGGGAAATTGAAGCTAGTAATGACCAAGTTTGGAGGTGGTAACTCCAAAGTGCTGAAAACTGAAGCAATGACGGAAATGTGGTACGTGTACTATAAGGGTACGACGAGTCAGAAAAGAAGAGAACATGTGTTAAGAAAATGAAAGTGATCATTTTGGGAAGTAAAGATGCGAAGAAAGTATCCTTTAGACCATGGGTGAGAGCTAATAGTGATGTTATACACGTTAGAGGTGATTCTTCGTTGGCTTGGATTTAAGTATTACGCGTGTGTTATTATGGCCATGTGTGGCATAATTGGTTTTGTAAGTATAGTAGTGAAGACTATACCGCGACGTATGTTTGGAGATTAGAAGGAACATTCGACGAATGTTTCTGGGAAGAATGTTACACCTCGTAGTTCCGTGTTATGTATGTGAAGACGCACGCATTTGAGAATACGATATTAAGATTGGAAGGAAGAAGATTTGATTTTCCGACGGAAAATTTTCCGGATTTTGTGAAAAAATGTTCAGAACGGGAATTGATTCCCGATTTGGTATTTGGACTTCTTGGAATATTAGAGAATTATGGATTTTATTTTCCGAAATTGATCACGTGGGGCCCACAGGAGAAATTTACGGTTTTGTGGGGCCCACATTATTTTTGAGATTTTGGCCATTATAGATATTTTCGGGAGATGAAATATTTTGGACCAATAGGAGGGCGACACGTGTCACCCCTAGGTGGGCCATGTTGGCCGAAATCCTCATGACAAGTGGCCAAGTCTTGCAAGATATTTAGTGTGGACAAGTGGCTTGTGGGGCCCACACACATGTTTTAATCCTAGCCCTTGGTTGTCATATACATACACTACTAGTTGATGAAATCTTCCACACTTAACCATTTTCAAGACTTGAAATCCTTCCTCCTTCTTCAAGGTGCTCTCGGCAATAGGCCCTCCCATGGCCAAGAATTTGTCCAATAATTCTTAAACTTCTAAGTGTTCTTCCTTGATGTGTTAGGAAGACTGTGAACCAAGAGTTAGACAAGATTTCACACCCCTAGCCTTAAACATACCCCTTGGCCGAAAGTTGTCAAGTTGGAACCATAAGTGTTCTTCACTTTTTGGAGTTGGATCTTGAAGAGAAGTTGGTTAGGAGCTTCTAAGGGTTGCTTGTAGCGGATTGGAACGTAAGGATTTGGAGTTAAACTTGCTAAGGAGCGACTTTAAGTTCTTGGATAATTTTGGGCTTTTTGAGGTAATAACCTTTAACCTCCTTGTGAAGTTGGATATTATATATGTTGGAAGTATATAAATGAGTATGTAATATGTGGAATGAAGCTTGGAAAGATTTGGATCTTGTTAAGTTGCTAAAATGGAGAATTGGCATGTTAGCCATTAAAATGGTAAAAACGTATCTATTACTTGTTGAAAGCTAATAACAAAGTAATTATAACTTATATAAAGATTGGAATATAAGTTGGAAGGTTAATGGAGTAATTCCGGCATGCTAGCCGAAAATAATTGGATAAGTTTGATTGTAGTAGTTGGCCAAGAACACCAACTAATGGACTGTATTTACTTTGGATTGTATTTACTTTGGACTGTATTTACATTGTACTGTCTTTACTTTGGACTATGGACTTATTCCATTTCGGTTTTTATGTTGTTGTTTTAAGGGGAAGATTTTTTAACACGTCCGTTTAGGCGTGTGATCCCCTTCCTTAGTTGTTGAATTATTGCGCCTTAAATGTGGAATGTTGGTTATCGTTATTGGGCCTTGAAAAAGGTGGAAAAGTACGTAAAACAGGGGAAGTGCTGCCCGATTTTCCGTAGAATAAGAGACCCTATACTTAGAATATTCTACGAAGAGAACTAGAAGTTGATAGATGTGTTGTGGTTATTATAGGTGGATATTCTACTCGCGGCATACTCGACTTGGCTTGTGGATTAAGCCGAAGAGGTATGTGATTCTTCCTATTCTCTTGATCATGATTATTTGTGAAATATATAGTGCGGTAGATGCACGTGTGTTAAAGGAGTTGGATTTCCTTTTTGTGTCCTTGACTTGATTCTAAAGTTAAGTGACTTGATATGAACTGTTAAGGACTTGAATTGTGTTAAAAAGTTGTGAAACCTCATTCGTGAAGTAATGAGTACTTGGTCTTTAAAAGAATAAAGTTATCTTGATTTCGGAAACGAGAGTAGTTGTCCTTGGTTGGTTTAAAACATAAAGTGTTATAATAGCTTTATGGGAAGTTAGTTATAACGACTTTATGAAAACAAAAGAATGGTTTTATTATTTGATTTGAAATGGTAACTTGACATTTTTTTAAAGTAATGAGACTTTGATGTAAGGTCTTGATTTCTAAAGATAAGAAGAGACTTGAGAATTTGAAGTTATGAAACTTGAACTATTTTGAAAAATATATTGTTACTTGACTTTAAAAATGAGAAGTGTTTTTGTTTAAAAAGAAGGCATGGCATTGTCTTGATTTGGTTTAAAAAGAAGGCATGGTATTGTCTTGGTTTATTTAAAAAGAAGGTATGGAATTGTTTTGGTTTACTTAAAATAATACTTACTCTATTTTGATACTACGGGTGTTAGTATCATGTGGCCTTTGTGAAAGAAATGGATCTTTTTAAAGAGTTAAAGTACGTAGTACTTTGGGGTTAAAATCCAGATTTTTGGCATAAAATGAAAGTAACTTGAGTGTGAGTAACTTGTCTATGTTTGCTTCTGATAGCCTTGTTGTGTAAGTATTGTAGCCTTATGCTACCGCTGCCTCTCGAGGGCCGGCCATGTTATTCTTGATCATTTTGGGCATATCGACTCGATGGACGGTCCACGTACGCGCCATAAATGAGGGTTCGTTCTCGCTGATAGTGTTATTCCATGGACTAGCTCTCCACGAGGTTTCATCACGCACGCGGATCCGTAGTTAGCTCGACTTGCCCTTGGCCGTACGATGCAGCGGTATCCGTAGTTGGCTTTCGACGCCTTGGCCGGTGTTATGGCAAAGTCTCGTGACGCAGAGGTATCCGTAGTCAAGCCAGATTTGCCCCGGCCGACGCGACGCAGAGGTATCCGTAGTCGCCTTCGACTTGCCCTGGCCATCTTCGTGAGTTAGTTTTATAGCGCTTTATGACGGTCTCGACGCAGCGGTATCCGTAGTTAGCTGATTTGCCTTGGCCACGACGCGTGACGCAGCGGTATCCGTAGTGGCTTTCAGATTTGCCTGGCCACCGTGATACGCTTATATAGTATTGTTGTACGGTAGGTTCGTAGCCGGCCAGACTTGCCCTGGCCATTGATGATGAATGGTGGATCTGGTAGCTATGCCTTCGTACTTGCCCCGTACGATTTTAATGACACAAGTGGGACCTGGTGTTCATGTGTACTCGCGTTGTTATATCATGATCGCCAGTGAGAAAGGAATTCACCGCATGATTGATATTGTGGCGCGAGTCTCACGGTTATATTTGAGTGATGACTTTGATGGCGTGAGTCCTCGACTTGACATGATCGCTATACATCAGGTAATCGTAGTTCGTTATCATACATGTCTCCTGTTTTATATAGACTGTTATGATTTCATTACAGTATTTTCAGTTTCACATACTTGGTACCTATTGTACTTGTAACACCCCATTTTAACCGGAGTAGAAACGGGAGTACCACGTATGGTTGATTCCTTGAATGTATTTAAGGAGTCGCCACCTAATTATTATAGTGAATTAGGACACTTGATTTATTGCAATAAAAATACCGCAATTAATCTCCATTTAATGGTCTGCGAATTTAATGAGATTCGATCGTGGTTCTTTATTATCCTAAAGGGAAGGGGTTAGGCATCCTCTAAGATCCGCTAACTTGCGGTTATCCGTTCAAACCTAGGTTGATTATATATTGACATTTATTCTACCTATTCTAAGCATTTTTACATTATTTACAATTAAAATAAAATGCGATACAGAATAATAAAACTAAAATTAAATAAGACATAAGATAAAATTCTAGGACATCCTTTTAACCCTTTTAGGCATTCTGCACAAGATGATCTTCGGGTACCTGCATAAACACTTAATAAAAGTGTTAGTAAATAAATAAACAATTTTAAAGTAATAGCAATAATTAATAAATAAAGCCAAAAATAAATCCGTCTTTGTACAGGGAAGGCCTTGGAAATCAGACGGAGATTCCTTCATCGGCCAGTATTGCTAAAAATAATAAAATAAATAAAACCTTTGGATCCGCGCCAAAACAGTAATAGTTTTAAACACGGAGGGCTCAGATATATATAAAAATAAAGTAGATACTTAAACAAGCGCACATGAATTCGCCACAAGACACGTTGGTTATCCGGTGTAAGTGGAAGAAATCATCATTGCCCAGAAAGCTTCATTTATTTTATTTTCCATCTTTGCAACTATGGAGGCCTCAAAAATCGACGGATAACTTTTTCATTGGCCAAACAAGTGTAGCATCTTGTTCAAATCAGTAAAATACCAACAGTGTAGTATTTGTTCTAAATCAGTAATACCAACAAGTGTAGCAACATGTTCAAAATCAGTAAAAACCATCCTAAAATCAGAATTTGTTTTACCAACTTAATAAAAAATAGAGGGCAATATTGTCAAAACCAGTCCAGAACCGACGAACAGGTAACATCAATAGCAAAACCAGTGAACAAAAATATCCGTGAGACAGTGGATACAACAACATAGCAACGAAAATAATCCCAACAATGGAAGAAAAACAGTGGGTCGCAATATTCGCCGGATCCGAAATCCGACGAACAATAGACTGCAACAAGCTAAACAGTGAAGCAAAATAATCCGCGAAAACAGTAGCCAGTAATGAAAACGATCCAAACTCAGATCGAAAATCAGCAAATAAACTAAATTCAGCAGCAACACAATATCGCCGGTACAATCAGAGAAACGCTTGAGTTTCACAGAAATCGTAGAAATCCAAAATCACCCAACATAACCAACAACAATAATAGCAACAAAATGAAGAAACAAATCAGAAGCGTCGCGAGTTTAAATCCGGGCGTTCAACGTTACCAACATAGAGAGCGGCGGCGGCCGCTTCCGCGAGGTCGCCGAGCGACACCACCATGATTGATCACGGGAACGATGGCGGGTTCGCCGCGGCGAGGGGTTCGACGGTCAGGTGGTTCAGTGGCGCGATGGCGACGTGTGGCAGTGAGGTATGAAGAGGCTGATGGGTTATGCTAGGGGGGTTCGACGGGAGAGTGCAGGGGTGAGAGGATAGGGGGTGGTCGACGGGATAACAGGAATGAGGGAGATGATACTGACAGGGGTGAGGGCTCCTGAGGAATAATAAATGTTCGGCTCCTTTTTTTTTGTTTTTGTGCGGCTGGACTTTTAGTAAGGGGAATGGTAGGCGGCTAGGGTAGAAAAAGGTGAGGAGGAGAGGGAGAGTTGTGGGCGGCTGAAGGGTGTAGTAAGGGTAATAATAGGGTTATGTAGGGTAGGTTTTAAAATGAGGGGGTAGGGTTTTATTTATAGTGTGGGATTTAGGTTTAGGGTTTTGGGTATTGGGTTTTGGGTATTGGGTATTGGATGAAAAAGATGAAAGGTGTATTGGGCCTCAGTTTGGGCTTCGGTTTTTTGGCGGATTGGACTGATTCAGATTGTGCTTTGGACTGGACTGGTTTTGACAAAAAATGCAAAATGGATTAATTATTTAAAAGAAAATTATTTAAAGATACAAAATTATTAAAATGCAAATGCTGATGCAATAATAATAAAATACAATATTTAGCAAATATTTAATGCCTGATTAAAAGTAAAGACGGAATGTCAGTTAATTATTTAAAGAGATGCAAAATTAGTAAAATAAAATAATCGCGCAACAATAATAACATAATATTTAAAAAATGTTTAAAATCTTATTAAAGTAAAAACATGATGTCAATTTACAAAAAATAAAACAACATAGAATGTTAGGTAAAAAATGTCAAAAATTAAGATAAAATGCGGTGTCCTAAAATGCTTAAAATTGCAAGAAATGACTAAAAGATGGGTCAAAATTGGGTGTCAACAGTTGTCCCTCTTTGACCGAAGACGATGAAAGAGTGTTCGGACAAAGATGTTGACTTGTAGCCAATTTTGTTCCCATCGTCAGAATTAAAACAAGGATCAAGCAAAGAATGGGCAGACGCCGACACTGGGTCGTTGTGATGCCAAGATAAAAGACAAAGCTGATGCAAATTTAAAATTTGTCCCAGTGTCGAATTTATGAGAACACTGGGTTGCTGCAATGCTAGAAAATAAAAGCAGGCAGACGCAAATTCAAAATTTATCCCGGTCGGGCCGTGATTGACACCGGGTTGCAGTGATGCGCGCCGAAAAGACATGGTGTTTGTAGATGTAATGAGGTGATGTGATGATACACCGTCTTGTATAGGCGAGATGCAGATGACGCCTTGTATGGGCGTTGTCATCTTGTATGGACGAAATGCAAATGACGCCTTGTGTGGGCGTTATCGTCTTGTATGGACGAAATGCAAATGACGCCTTGTGTGAGCGTTGTCGTCTTGTATGGACGAAATGCAAATGACGCCTTGTATGGGCGTTGTCGTCTTGTATGGACGATATGCAGATGACGACGCCAGATGGGCGTTGTCGCTCAGATGGACGACGCAGATGACGCCAGATATGGGCGTTGTCGCCTTGTAGATGGACGAGATGCAAATGACGCCAGATGGGCGTTGTCGCCTTGTATGACGACGATGCAGATGACGCCAGTATGGGCGTTGTCGCTCAGATGGACGAGACGCAGATGACGCCTTGTATGGGCGCGGTCGCTTTGTATGGACGAGATGCAATGACGCCAGATGGGCGTTGTCGCCTTGTATGGACGAATGCAGATGACGCCATGTATGGGCGTTGTCGCCTTGTATGGACGAGACGCAGATGACGCCAGATGGGCGTTCGCTCAGATGGGCGACGCAGATGACGCCAGATGGGCGTTGTCGCTTCAGATGGACGAAATGCAGATGACGCTTGTATGGGCGTTGTCATCTTCAGATGACGACGCAGATGACTCCTTGTATGGGCGTTGTCGCCTTATGGACGAGACGCAGATGACGTCTCAGATGAGCGTTGTCGTCTTGTATGGACGAGATGCAAATGACGCCAGTATGGGCGTTGTCGCCTTGTATGGACGAGATGCAAACGACGCCTTGTATGGGCGTTGTCGCCATGGACGAGACGCAGATGACGCCTTGTATGGGCGTTGTCGCCTCAGATGGACGAACGCAGATGACGCCAGATGGGCGTTGTCGTCTTGTATGGACGAGATGCAGATGACGCCTTGTATGGGCGTTGTCGTCTTGTATGGACGAGATGCAAATGACGTCTTGTATGGGCGTTGTCGTTTTGTATGGATGAAACATGAATGAAGCTGTTGCATAGGCTTACAATGAAATGACGTCGCCGGACGCACCGCTTGCGGACTCGCCTGGATTGAGATAACGTCATTGCATAGACGTTGTGCGTTTGTAACTCGCACGGGCTTATTGTTGTGCTCCCGCCTTTGCTGATATGAAGATCATGTAAAATGTGACGGCGGTTGTATTGATGTGATGCTGCCAATGCTGAGATTTCGTCCTTGCACGGACGTGTTGAATGTTGTGTGCTTGCTGAATGTTGCGAGTGTTGATGCAGTCAGGCGGACTTCCGAACGCCGCGATCACGATTGCTTTTGGAATCCTTATTATGATCTCTTCATGGTGCATTTCTCAAAATTGTCCCAGTTTTCGTTATGCGAGGTGCATGGGCAGGACTTAACTCTGGCGGAAATTTTGTCGCACACGAGCCAATGGGAAGATTTCTAATGGTATGACCGAAGCCAATTGAGGCCGCCTACGTATCCCGCTGAGGGAATCAGGTCAAGACGTAGTTCATGATGCAAAAATGATTTTTATGGGTTTTTCAAACAATGTGGACCGAAGTTAATGTGACCGCCTACGTATCCCGCTGAGGGAATCAGGTCAAGACGTAGTTCATGATGCAAAATGATTGTTTTATATGCATTTATTTTTTTTTGAAAAGTGGAAAGACAGCATCACGTTCTGACTTCTGTTGATATCAACAATTAGTATTGTGCTTAGGAATTCCGTTATTCACTTCCAGTCTAACCAAGACTGACTTCTGGGTAATTCCTATAGTTTCAAATGGTACTCGCATAATCAAGTATCGACACACTTGCTTGCAACCAAGGTTTCAACTACACGTAATCTCACGCTTCAAGTGCTCTCACCGAAAGAAAGTCCCATTTCTCACATATATTCCAAAGATTTTGAATTTTGGGACGTTAGAGAAGCACGCTCACACTCAAAAGGATGTTCAACGCATGCAATTGTGATACCATAGGCTCGCCGTCATGTAAGTATCCACTAATGTGAGAACCCTCAAGATAAGATCATGTAGGCTCATTACCGCTCAGAATGTAGGTCGGGGAAGGGATGGATATCATTTGGGTAAAAAGTGACTAATCCCTCCTCGAGCGTTGGACTACGTCTGTGCTTGATATTTGTGTGCTTTAATGCTGACCTGCTTTCTTTTTCCCTTTCTCTTTTTGTCCCGCTTTTCTCAGATCGACTTCTATTGAATCTTTCGTTTGGAGCCCGCTTTTTCCAAATTTATTCTTGCATTCTTTTCTTCGGGGCTTTTGATTTCTTCTTTTGTGAGTCATCATTTGTGTTTTCTTTTTCCTTTTGGGACTTTGACAATTTTTGTCTTTGCAACCTTTGACGCAGAATTTTGTCAGCCACTTGCACATTTACAAAGCACTCAAGGAGGTCGGGCCAAAAGAGGGATAGTGCGTACGCACTCAGAAAGGGTATAGGTGTAATATGCGATTGTCAAAAGAATAGGCTTTAGGCTCAAAAGGGGTGTACTACGGATAATGTTATTTGGTAAGCTGAAAAGGCTCAAACGGGTCAAAGAAAGCCTACGATCATTTCCTACACCAAACGTTACTCAGGATTTCGCCTCAACAAACATTCGGGCCAAGTTCTAGATCACAATGCAATGCAATTGAACTGATTCTAAAACTCACCACACAATGCACATGAAACAATGAGGTTGGTTTCGCTCTTGTCTTAAAAGCATGCAAGCATGTCATTACAGGTGTGCGTGAGAGGTACCAAAAGAATCTATGGTTTACCACGAAGTCAACCCATACTATTTACTCGGTCTTTCTTTGCACACTCCTAACTGTGTTGGTATCAACCAAATCAAACAATGACACTTAAAAGAGCCCTTTTTTTTTTTTTTGCTTTTTGAATAAAATGTTTTGTATTTTTTTGGATAAATGGTACCGAACCCGAGTAGGGCTGCCTACGTATCTCATCTTTGACGAGAATCAGGTGTGCGTAGTTCGTTCAGATATGTTATAAAATGTATGATTTAAAAGAATTTATTCAAGAAAGAAATGAAAAAGTAAAAGCTGTGCAAAACAAATGATTGTTTACTATAAGACTAATGCAAAGTAAAAGAATGTAATGAAAAAATGAATGAACGAAATGCATGAATGTGATAGAATGATTGAAATGCAATAATGAATGTCTGTGATTGGATAAATGCAATGAATGGGTGAACCAAATATGTCTCCCTTTTTTATTTTTATTTTTTTTATGTGGTGGTGTCGAACCCTAGATAGGTTGCCTACGTATCACACCGTATGGTGAGAATCAGACACGCGTAGTTCGGAATTGATTATGTTGTAAAAATAATTATGTAATCAGTACTAGACATATCAATTAGACTTGCAAATATGTATAAAAATGCAAAATATAAGACCCAGAGCGATGCTTTGTTGAAGTTGACATCTTTCCGTCAACATAACTCAACTCATTCTTGGGATGATTTTTTTTTTGGTGTTGTTGTTGTTGTCCGCCCTCGACTATTTGCGAGGACGGCCTTCCTGCAAAAATATGACAAATGAGTGAGAGTAGGCAAGCCACAAAAAATAGTAAAATGTAAGGGTGCGGCAATATTGTCAAAGACTCTCCTGATTGGTTCGACCGGACTGGTGGTTGAGCTTCACAAAGTCCAAATCGTGTCGTTCAAGAGCGATTTACGCATTAGAAGTCCTGATTGCAGTGTGACAACAAAAGGTGCAAAAATGCAAATGCACGTGGCCGGAATTATAAGCATGATATGTACAGGGGTTAAAAGGGTAATTATTGCATTAAATACTATGTAAAGAATTGCTAGCGACAACAATAGTAAACAAAAGCATGCAAATCAAGCGCGCGCCTAATATGCATTGAACCTCTCTTATGCCAGAGGTCGGCCTAAACGCCAAATATGCGAGATTATGATAAATAGGTCCAAGCCGTTAAACTGCAATGTTTTGTTGGAAATGGCGACCAAATGACGGTGCACTTTTTCTAATTTCAGTGTGTCATGACCAGGCTTGGATCCGTCTATCATCATCACGATACATAGTATGCTAATGGGTCGTTGGGTTGCGAAACCCGTCGACAAGTTTTGGTGGATTTCTAATTGTGGCGTTAATACCAAGGATTAACCCACCTAAGGTTTATGTATGCATGACTTAATATAAAAGGGTGGTATAGCTCTATCCTAAGTTTCTAAGATTTGGCTTACTAGACGCAAAGTTCCCGAGCGGACTACTCGAGTGAGAAGGCTACGCGACCACCGGTTGGACCGGGTTCTCCGCGCAAAACGCCAACTCTCTTAATTTGGGTGTTTGAAAGGAATTTGCAGGTGCGCAAAGCACACCCGCGTGTTGTGTGTGATAGTGTGAATTTTCCAGAGTGGAAGAATTATGAGCGGAATGTCAGTTTAAGGAAAACAGTAAAACAAATAGCAATTAAAACAGTTAAACAAACAAAATTAAGCAAGCCATTTTAAGGAATTTAAAACAAATAAAAGCAAATAAAGCTAAGCAATAATAAACCTAGGTTTGTTATGGTCAAGAACCTGAGTCCCCAGCAGAGTCGCCATCTGTAACACCCCATTTTAACCGGAGTCGAAACGGGAGTACCACGTATGGTTGATTCCTTGAATGTATTTAAGGAGTCGCCACCTAATTATTATAGTGAATTAGGACACTTGATTTATTGCAATAAAAATACCGCAATTAATCTCCATTTAATGGTCTGCGAATTTAATGAGATTCTGGATCAGGGTTCTTTATTATCCTAAAGGGAAGGGGTTAGGCATCCTCTAAGATCCGCTAACTTGCGGTTATCCGTTCAAACCTAGGTTGATTATATATTGACATTTATTCTACCTATTCTAAGCATTTTTACATAATTTACAATTAAAATAAAAAGCGATACAGAATAATAAAACTAAAATTAAATAAGACATAAGATAAAATTCTAGGACATCCTTTTAACCCTTTTAGGCATTCTGCACAAGATGATCTCCGGGTACCTGCATAAACACTTAATAAAAGTGTTAGTAAATAAATAAACAATTTTAAAGTAATAGCAATAATTAATAAGTAAAGCCAAAAATAAATCCGTCTTTGTACATGGAAGGCCTTGGAAATCAGACGGAGATTCCTTCATCGGCCAGTATTGCTAAAAATAATAAAATAAATAAAACCTTCGGATCCGCGCCAAAACAGTAATAGTTTTAAACACGGAGGGCTCAGATATATATAAAAATAAAGTAGATGACCTTAAATAAGTGCGATCATGAGAATTCGCCTGACAAAGACATGTTGGTTATCCGGTGTAAGTGGAAGAAATCATCATTGCCCAGAAAGCTTCATTTATTTTATTTTCCGTCTTTGCAAATGTGGAGACCTCAAAAATCGACGGATAACTTTTTTATTGGTCAAACAAGTGTAGCATCTTGTTCAAATCAGTAAAATACCAACAGTGTAGTATTTGTTCTAAATCAGTAATACCAACAAGTGTAGCAACATGTTCAAAATCAAGAAACCAAATTTAAAATCGTAACTGCTTTACCAACTTAATAAAAAATAGAGGGCAATATTGTCAAAACCAGTCCAGAACCGACGAACAGGTAACATCAATAGCAAAACCAGTGAACAAAAATATCCGTGAGACAGTGGATACAACAACATAGCAACGAAAATAATCCCAACAATGGAAGAAAAACAGTGGGTCGCAATATTCGCCGGATCCGAAATCCGACGAACAATAGACAGCAACAAGCTAAACAGTGAAGCAAAATAATCCGCGAAAACAGTAGCCAGTAATGAAAACGATCCAAACTCAGATCGAAAATCAGCGAATAAACTAAATTCAAGAAAGAACACAATATCGCGCAGATAATCAGAGAAACGCTTGAGTTTCACAGAAAATCGTAGAAATCCAAAATCACCCAACATAACCAACAACAATAATAGCAACAAAAATGAAGAAACAAACTGTAGCGTCGCCGGAGTTTAAATCCGACAAGGTTCAACGTTACCAACATAGAGAGAGCAAAGAAGCGTCGCCTACTGGCGAGGTCGCCGAGCGACACCACCGATAATTGATGGGAACGATGGCGTTATGGAAGAGGGGTTCGACGGGGTTGTGGTTCAGTGGCGGCGAGCGACGTGTGGCAGCGGAGGTATGAAGAGGTGATGGGTTATGCTAGGGGTTCGACGGGAGGTGAGAGGGGAGAGTGGTCGACGAGAGTGCGAGAGGATAGGGTGGTCGGGATAACAGGATGAGGAGATGACTTTGACAGGCGTAGGTCACGAGGAATAATAAATGTTGGGCTCCTTTTTTTGTTTTTGTGCTTTGGACTTTTAGTAAGGGGAAGGGTAGGCGGCTAGGGTAGAAAAATGTGAGGAGGAGAGGGAGAGTTGTGGGCGGCTGAAGGGTGTAGTAAGGGTAATAATAGGGTTATGTAGGGTAGGTTTTAAAATGAGGGGGTAAGGTTTTATTTATAGTGTGGGATTTAGGTTTAGGGTTTTGGGTATTGGGTTTTGGGTATTGGGTATTGGATGGAAAAGATGAAAGGTGTATTGGGCCTCAGTTTGGGCTTCAGTTTTTTGGCGGATTGGACTGATTCATATTGTGCCTTGGACTGTACTGGTTTTGACAAAAAATGCAAAATGGATTAATTATTTAAAAGAAAATTATTTAAAGATACAAAATTATTAAAATGCAAATGCTGATGCAATAATAATAAAATACAATATTTAGCAAATATTTAATGCCTGATTAAAAGTAAAGACGGAATGTCAGTTAATTATTTAAAGAGATGCAAAATTAGTAAAACAAAATAATCGCGCAACAATAATAACATAATATTTAAAAAATGTTTAATATCTAATTAAAGTAAAAACATGATGTCAATTTACAAAAAATAAAACAACATAGAATGTTAGGTAAAAAATATACAAAAATGTCAAAAATTAAGATAAAATGCGGTGTCCTAAAATGCTTAAAATTGCAAGAAATGACTAAAAGATGGGTCAAAATTGGGTGTCAACAGTACTGACCTCCTTCGGGGGGCTACGTTCATGCCGCATGTAGAGGTACACCAGTTGTTGATCCTCGCTCATAGGATCACGGTTCTGCGTATTGGGAAGCTCCGTTTCTCCGGAGGCTTATCTTTTGGTATGATTCCCTGAGATTGTAGGTTCTTGTGCATTCAGGGGTATGGCGGGGCCCTGTCCCGTCATAGTTGTTGTTACACTCTTAGAGGTCTGTAGATCACAAGTTGTGGTTTGTAAAGGATGTAACTGTTCAGGTTTATATATATATGCAGAAATGTGACCGTTTTGGTTAGTCTGTTTCTTATTTTATATTGTTTCATGTCTATGAGTTTTTTTATTTCCGCTGATTTTCTCTGATGTATTATCACTAGGGTGCCCGGGGTAAGGCACCAGTCGCGGGCCCGGGGTCGGGTCGTGACAGTAAAGAGCCATTGTTAGATGAACTATACCCGATTGGGTACAAAGTTCTTCAAAAGGCGCTACATATTCTCCCCATCTATCGCTACAGATAGTTTTAATCTGTCCGCCTAGTTGATTCTCTACTTCTGCTTTGTAGCGTTTGAATGCTTCAAAGGTTTCATCTTTACTTTTTAGTAAGTAAGGTAACAAAACCTTGTGTCATCATCTATAAAAGTCACAAAGTACTTGTTCCCCCTCTAGTTTGAGCGAACTTCAAATCACATATATCAGTGTGTATAAGTTCTAGAGGAGCGGTATCCCTTTCGACGGATCTAAAAGGACTCTTGGAAAGTTTTGCCTCTATGCACACCTCACACTTACGTTGAGGGTTTATGTCAATAGACGACAATAATTTCAGCTTTACCAATCTTTGGATAGATTGATAGTTTACATGTCCTAATCTATGATGTCATAGATTAGATGACTCAATCATGTAAGTAGAAGGTGCAATTTTATTGATAGTTAAAACAGAAGGCATTACAGGTGCAACATTGAATTTAAAGAGGCCTTCACAGACGAAGCCCCTTCCTACAAAAGTTCCATTTATAGTGATTACAAACTTGTTAGCCTCTAACACTAGCCTAAAAACAACATTTACTAACAGAGGTCCAGAAATTAAATTTGTTTGAATTTCTGGGACATGCATCACTTCCTTCAGAATCAGCTCTTTTCCGGACATCATCTTTAGGGTCACCTTTCCTACCCCCAGCACCTCTGAAGAATAATTGTTTCCCATGAACAATTTTTTATCTGTGACTGGTGTATAGATGGAGAAGGCATCTTTATTGGAACAAATGTGACGGGTAGCACTCGTGTCTAGCCACCATTGCACCGGATTCTCAACGAGGTTAGCTTCAAGAACTACCGCTGAGAACTCCTCAATCATATCGTTGACGAGCGTGTCTTCAACGATGTTAGCCTTGGCCTTGCCTTTGGCCTTATTCTCACGTTTGAGCTTGCGGCAGTCTTTGGCCATGTAACCAACTATACCACAGTGGTTACAATTTCCCTTGAACTTTTCAGTTGTTTGGGGCTTGCCTTCCTTCTGGAACTTTCGCTTCTTGCTTGAGTTCCCTTTGACTTCCGTCAGGTTTGACTTAGCCTCAGCGGGTTGTTTTCCCTTTGGCATGGCCTTCTTATTGTCTTCCTGAATCTGGAGTTTGACAATAAGTTCATCTAGGGTCATCTCCTTCGTTTTGAGTTTTAGATAGTTCATAAACTCAGTCCACGAAGGAGGCAACTTCTCGATTAATGCCCCAACCAAGAATTGTTCATTGGGCTTTAATCCTTCCAAATCCAGGCGATGTAGAATCTTTTGGAATTCCTGGACTTGGGATGTCACACTTTTGTTGTCCACCATTTGAAATTTCAGGAACTTCCCAATGATGAACTTCTTACTACCCGCATCTTGGGTGTTGTACTTTTTCTGAAGTTTGTCCCTAACTTCTTGGCAGTTTTAACGGTGCAATAAACCGTGTATAGTGGATCGGACAAACTGTTTAGAATATAGTTCCTACACATGAAATCACTATGTTTCCATGCTTCGCGAACCATCCTTATGTCGTCAGCGACATGGTTACCTTGGTCCCCTCTCGCCAAATTATTTGGCTGAGGGTCCACGTCTTTCCCAACTAGTGGAGGATCTTCGGTTAGAAATCGTGACATTTCCATAACCGTCAGGAAAAACAACATATTTTGTTGTCATCTCTTAAAGTGAGCACCCATGAACTTTTCTCATAGTGAAAATCAACAGGTGTTGGGGAAGTAGCGCCCCCTTGAGGAGTTGCAAAGGCATTGTAAATGCCTACAACATGAGTATAGTTGTTGTTGACTCCTTGGGTAGGATCAAAGACACTATAAGTGCCCGGAGCAACAGTGGAGGCATTGATTGTGCCAAAGGTAGTGGCGGTGGCACTTGACGTACCAAAAACAGTGGCACTTGACGTGCCAAAAGCAGTAGTTGGGAAGACATTAGAAATGCCATGATCAGTGGTGACACTAGGAGTGTCAAAAACATTGGAGTTGAAGGCAGCGTTAATGTCTTGAGTAGTGGGATTGAAGACAATGGGATTTCCTTGAGCATCGGTGGAATTTTTAGTATTGAATTGGTTGAATTGATCTTGTCCAGTCATGTTGTTGTTGAAATAGCAAATATTATCTTAAGCTTGTGAGTATCAATGTGTAGAACGAGAAAATAACAACAACAACTATTTGTTAGAAATCTGAAAATGATCAAATATGAGGGCTTGCTGAATCGACCAAATTCTTGATCTATCCTTAAGATAATATTGCCCCGTATATTCTTTCAACGGTTGTAATGACAACTTATCTCCCAAGATAAAACAACAATCAAACAAATGAGCAAAAGGAACTCAAGTGTTTGCTTTGGAAGAAAGATCTTTGAGTATTTGTGATTGCAAGAGAGGAAGACAATTTCAGAGAATTATTGAGTGTAAGATGTCAAGTGTGTTTCCAAATGAGCCTTGTGTCTCATTATATAGTTTGTAGATGATGACCCTCCAAATGGCTAAGTAATGGCCATGAATGTCATGTTAATGCCCTGAATTTGGAGTTACAATTCAGCCAAGTAATGACTGAATTCATGAGCAAAATAATGGAGAGTAAATACTCCAAAGTCAGCCCAAGAATCAGTTTTTAATTCACCTCCAACGGATTGAAACAGTCGAGGAGTCGCGGCCCTTCGGAGAGGAGCCGCGACCCTTCAGTTCCAGTAACTCACTGGAACTGGAACGTCAATTAGAGTCGCGGCCCTTCAAGCGCCGCGACCCTTACTTGGAGGAGTCGCGGCCCTTCTCGGTTTCGTGGTGATTTCTGATTCATTTCATCTTTACACATTATACACTTCTTCCTTCATTTACCAACGTGAAATCATTCGTCATTTGGTCAATAACCGTCTATTACCTTATGTCTCAAATAATTCGTATACGTATCAATATCTCTTCCATTAAGAAAATTTTGATCATTGGCACTACGTGTGCACGTGTGTGGAAACAAGGTTTCCTACGTGCAGGGCCCCAATTGTTCGATTCATAATTAATAGAATTTACTTTATTTCACGTTTAATAAATATTTTCAACAAAATATACATAATAAGGGAGATAGTAATAATGAGGATATTTTTTTAATTTAATAATCAAATATGAGGGTTTGCTGAGTCGACCAAATTATTGATCTATCCTTAAGATAATATTGCCCCGTATATTCTTTCAACGGTTGTAATGACAACTTATTTCCCAAGATAAAACAGCAATCAAACAAATGAGCAAAAGGAACTCAAGTGTTTGCTTTGGAAGAAAGATCTTTGAGTGTTTGTAATTGCAAGAGAGGAAGACAATTTCAGAGAATTGTTGAGTGTAAGATGTCAAGTGTGTTTCCAAATGAGCCTTGTGTCTCATTATATAGTGTGTAGATGATGATCTTCCAAATGGCTAAGTAATGACCATGAATGTCATGTTAATGCCTTGAATTTGGAGTTACAATTCAGCCAAGTAATGATTGAATTCATGAACAAAATAATAGAGAGTAAATACTCCAAAGTCAGCCCAAGAATCAGGTTTTAATTCACCTCCAACGGATTGAAACGATCAGTCGCGCTTCGGAGAAAGTCGCGACCGCCGGAGAAGCGCGACCGCCGGAGAGAAGGCGCGGCCACCGATTTCGTGGTAATTTCTGATTCATTTCATCTTTACACATTATACACTTCTTCCTTCATTTACCAACGTGAAATCATTCGTCATTTGGCCAATAACTGTATATTACCTTATGTCTCAAATAATTCGTATACGTATCAATATCTCTTCCATTAAGAAAATTTTGATCATTGGCACTACGTGTGCACGTGTGTGGAAACAAGGTTTCCTACGTGCAGGGCTCCAATTGTTCGATTCATAATTAATAGGATTTACTTTATTTCACGTTTAATAAATATTTTCAACAAAATATACATAATAAGGGAGATAGTAATAATGAGGATATTTATATTTGAATTAATCTTAAAATTTAAATTAATTATATAATTACACAATAGAATAAAAGTATAAGTATAGTTAATTAGTTATTAGTATTTTTTTTTAATTTAATAATAAATAAAATTATATTTAATTATATACATTAATAATAACTGCTATCCAATCAAAATGGAGAATCCACGTTCTAACAAACAAACAAAAAGAAACATAAACTGATATATAGAAATTTGTTTTTAACCTTTTCAATGTAATTTTTTTGTAGAATCACACACACGCACACAATAATGCCATTGTCTGCAAATGAACAAACGAAGTTATGAGACAATGGCAGGAAACATTCGGCCAAAACACAATGAGAGCATCATTGTCAAGTGCAATATCATTTTCTCCAATACACAGAGATTAAAATGAAACGAAGATCGCAATAACATTGTTTTTATTATTCGGTTTGGCCAGGAATGACCATTGTTGTTGTACAATCTTTGGCTTGGTGTTTTCTATTTACAAATGGAAGGAGCTCTTCTCGCTTACAAATCAAATCTCTCTCTTGGCTTCTAAGTTAATCTTCACTTGACTAAATGACACAGCAAAAATTCTTGCTTTTGTAGATATATAGATTTGTTCATTAATGTTTTCAGATTTTGATACATTGACGGTAAAGAATGAATCTTGGGACTAACTCAACCTCAAACGTTAGTTTGTAGGATGAGTATTGTTCAAGTCCATATTATCATTCTATATCCGATGTGAGATTCTTAACACTCCCCGCACACCCAGACCTTGTTAACTGGAGCATGAATAATATAATTTGAGGGTCCAACATCGATGAACAAAGAATTGGAATTGGACTGACTCTAATACCATATAAAGAATGGATTTTGGGCCTAACTCAACCCCAAAAGCTAACTTGTAGGGTGAAGATTGCCCAAGTCTATATAATGAGTCCATGTTCCCATTTTGGGGGACTCTTAACACTGACCATAAGATCTCATAGGAAACAACTTGCTCGATTGACTTGTCCAATATTTCTCATATCACTTCCCATGGCAGATAGGGATGACAATTGGGGAAGGGCAGGACAAACTCTTAACGGGACAGGGCAGGAAAGACATAAACGGGGCAGGGCAAGGCGGAGCAGGCAAAATTAGTTTTGTTAAAAATTAAAATAGGGCAGGACAAGTGGTGGATTTTGAAGAAAATCAGGCCCAAACCCACAAAAACAGTGACCCATTTTCCATGAAACCCCATTAATAGGACCATTCTAACTGTGGTCTTTTATTAATAGGCCCGTGGGCTAATCTTACAAATTTTATTTTCAAAAAGATCTAATGAATAGTAATTTTTTTAAAGTATGAAAAACTTTTTAAATGTTAGAATATGAGTAAGGCTATTATTTTTTAAAATTGTTAATATTAAAGGATAAATTGTGCAAAAACTCATGCTTAATTGTTAATTTCATTTGAAGAACTAAAACGTCACATTTCCTCCTAAAGATTCTTAATTATTACTATAACACTGAAAATTCTAATGATGAATCAACTTTAATATGTTTAGTGTAAACACAAACACCACACTTACCAAAGGAGACTGCGGTAACCGGTAAGTACAAATATTTTGGTTAAATAATTTTAAAAAAATAATAGATTTAATAATATTGTAATGTTGATAGGCTATTGGGTCAAAGGGATCTTAACTATTTTATCAAGATATTTTTATTATACGGTCTAGTTGACACCAATTTTTGTTATAATATTATTAAATCTATTATTATTATTATTATCATTTTGTCATGATATAAATTTTTAATATATGATAAAGTTAATGTAGAGATCCGAGATCTCATAATTCAGATTGTCATTTTTAATTTAAAAATCAAAATACACACTGTAGTTGGACCATCCAGATTTAAAAGGAAATAAAAAACAAACGGAGCGGGCAGGGCTTAGCGGGGCAGGGCAGGACAAGTCAAAATCTGAATAGGTTAAAGCTTGTTCCGTCCTATTGTCATCCCTAATGGCAGACAAGATCAAAATCTCACATCGGATATGGAATTGAAACATGGATTTTTATGTGGACTTGGACAATTCTCACCCTACAAACTAGCTTTTGGAGTTGAGTTATGCCCAAGATCCATTTTTTATATGGTATCAGAGCCAGACACATTCCAATTCTTTGTTCACCGATGTTGGGGCCCCAAATTATATTATTCATGCTCCAGTCAACAAGGTCTAGGCATGCGGGGGAGTGTTAAGAGTTTCTACATCAGATTTGAAATGGAAACATTGACTCCTTATATAGACTTGAACAATCCTTACCCTACAAGCTAGCTTTTGGAGTTGAGTTAGATCCCGACGCGGACCTGCCTTGTGTAAGGTTGTACACGTGAACAAGCGATTTTTTTGTAGTGCTATTTTCCACTTTTGAACAAACACAACATCCTCATTCCTTTATACAACGCTGTGAATTTTGTTTTTGAACAACCACTTCAAACGACCTGTAATACCTTAATATAATAGATCAAAATACGTCTGGTAAAATATAAGTTGTCTGTAGTGTAGAATGATGATCTGGACTTTCAAATCTCACGTACTGATAGGCTGATAGCCTCTTGGGCCAGAAACAATGAATGAAATAATACTGATAGAGATCCAGTTCCATGCTTTCTGTAATGAGGCTGGCCCTTTCGATACATTTTTTTGTGCGGAATGCCACTCAAAACGCACTGTTCTTTAATTTTTGTATAAAAATTAGTATAAAAATCGAAAATTGAATTTTTGTCTCGCGCGGCATAAATTATATAGGAATTAAGTTATGCAGTATAGTTTTATACTATTTTTTAAAATTATGTTGAGTTTTTGGAAATTATGCCTTATCCGGCATAGTTTGTGTGAATGTTATAACGCTAATTATTCCCGTCGAAATATAAAATTATGTCTTTTTTCCATATTATGTTGAGTGTTGACAATTATGTCTGATCCGGCATAATATGTGGGTTGTGTATAATACATATGTCAAGATAAACACTAATTATATCAGCAAAATTCAAATTATGCCGCGTTAAAAATAATAAAAGAAAAAAAATTTAAAAACTCAAATTTAAAAGACAAAAATTAGAGACCACTCCAAAATGGGACATTTGTGCGAATGACCCCTTTCGATATTTACAAAACTATAACCCAATAACACAAGCAGACAAGCTGGGTTGTCATATGGAATACGCATCAGCCCAACAAAACTAACAACGAAAAACCCCTTAATATTCTTATTATTTAATAAATTTTAATCAAGATAATTACTATATGATCTATGCATAATCAAAATATATTATGGAAAAATCGAATTCAATTCTCAATAGAAAAAAAGTAGATTTCTTTCAATCTATTTGTCTAGATTTTGGATGTCAGAGTTATTTAATATTTGTATTGATAGAAGGTAACACGTACTCGTGAAATGATTGAGTTGCACATAAATTAAACCTTTCAATTAGCACGGATGAAAATCGTTGAAAAATGAATTCACAAAATTGTGAAAGTTATTTAATATATGACTTAATTTACAACTCTAATAGTTGATTGGTTTCAATTTAACTTTTCCTAGTTAAATATCAAACCAAATTAATTATGATTTAATCTTTTTCATACCAAATCAAATTAAAAAAAATACTAGTGACTAACCGAGTTCTTTTTTGTTGTTTTTTTATTTAACACAAGGGGCACGTTTGGTACGCTGGACTGCACTGAACAAAAAAAATAATACAACATTTGGTGGGCGTTTTCAGTTGGACTGTATTGTACTATTTCTAAAAATAATACATTCCAACTATCATTTTTGAGACCTATCTAAGTCTCCCCTGAACTGTACTAAAAATAAAACATAATTCATTATATATTAATAATTTAATATCATCCATTATATATTAATACAGTTCAATCTATTATAATACAATACAATACAGTTTAGTAAAATTATACACTTCAGTGCCACCTATGGCATAGGAGAGTCAGTACAATTGGAGTCAGTCTTAAGAGTATGAAACTGGCAAAAAGGTGAAGGATTAAAGTGGACATCTCATGCCTAGCTCGATGGCCACCTTTCTTCAATCTTTCCCAATTCTCACCCCATTCCATTTTTGGTAATTTTCCAAATTCCAATGACAAATCAAAAGCTAGCTACGCATATATAGGAGGTTGCTTTCTATCATTTTTCCGTCTCATATACTTTTGATTTTACACGTATTTTAAAAATCATAAATAAAAAGATTATTTTTATCGCTTTTCAATTAATTACACTCTAATCAATATTAATTACTTTAAAAAATAATTAATGTTACGGTAAAATAGAATAATTTAATTAGTTCTATCTTATTTTTAGAAAGTGATCAAGTAATTTGAGAAATATATTTTTAGTAACGTGACCAACTAAAATAATGAAGTTTTCTTTTACACGTTAATAATGTAAAATAAATTGTACACTATCAAATCAATTGAAGATAACAACAAGAAACTGTCAATAATAAAATAAAATTATTAATTTGAAAAGTGAAGCAGACAACCCACTAGAACAAGTTATACCCTTAGAGCTCGTTTGATACATCGCACTGGACTGTATAATTTTGCATGAACTGTACCGTATTGTAATGGATTGAACTGTATTAATATATAATGGACGGTATTAGAGTATTAATATATAATGAACTGTATTATTTTCTTTATTATTATTTTTAGTACAGTACAGGTCTCAAAAATGACAGTTGGAGTGTACTATTTTTAGAAATAGTACAGTCCAGTCCGGTTGAACACGCCCACCAAATATTGTATTTTTTTTTGTTAAGTCCAGCGTAATACTGTGTACCAAACATGCCTTTAGGGATACTTGTTATAGGAAGTAAGTTATACATGTATTAAATTCTACATAATTATAGGAATACCACGTTTGGTAGTGAGTTAGGAGGTAAGTAATTCATGAATAAAATTAATAAGATCTTTGATTTTTAATTTAAAACCCGCATAATTAATATATGTATCAAGTTATGAGGGATTATATGTACTATTTATGTGGGGTAAAATATGATATAATTAATATATGAATAACTAAACCCCTATAACTAATGCTTGCATAAATAACACATAGACTCCCTCATAATTATCCATGTATGCTAATATATGCATAAATCTAATGATCTACCAAATTTTCTTGGTGATTTGTTAGTGTATATTACAACAACAACATACCCGATGAAATTTCACATAAAGGCGTTTGGGGAGGGTAGAGTGTATGCAGATGTTGCCCCTACCTTGTGAGGTATAGATGTTGTTTCTGATAGACTCTCGACATAAGGACAAATATTTTAAAGCAACATGAAAAAAGAAATAACGGAAACGAATAAACCATGACAACATACTGCAAAAGCATGATAGAGCAGTAACAACCACAAAGGAGTAGAAACAACCACAAATTAATACAATCGTCAAAGAACAAGAACCAACAAATAATAGCAGAAATCGAAGGACATTGACACTACAAAAGTAATACTACAACTACTAATAAGAAAGTATAAGTTGAACAATGTTCAACTATGTACTAACCTTTTACTCTAATCCGTGTCCTCCATAACCTCCTATTTAAGGTCATGTCAGTGTATATTAGTACTCCCTCTCTCCCAAAATATTTGTCACATTACGTTTTTAAAGAGTCAAACTATATGAACTTTGATCAATATTTTGAGTTATAGTTCTTTTATCATATTAATATGAGAATAATTGCAATTTATAGTACTTTTCGTATAGTTTCCAAATATCTAAATTTTAATTTTAAAATATTGAGTTAATATAATCTAATTTAACTTTAAAATTTAATCAAATTGACTTTTAAAATGAAAAACATAACAAGTATTTTGAGATAAAGAAAATATAAGTTAAATCATTGTTTAATACTAGCTAGCTAGGACAGGACTTTGGGGATAAATAAAGGGACGGTGAACAGAGAGAACCGTCAATGCTCGGTCCTTCAACCACAGCTGTTAAGAAGAGATGAGTTATAGCAGCTCAGTTCTCATATATAGTTTTGGTAAATCATACTTAGGAACAGCCTAGCTACAGTATATCATTTCAAATATTTCCCTTGATATAAGAGAGGCAGAGATATTCTGAATAAGATGGAAGCAATATTTGCAACTTTGAGGGGAATGTTATCTGGTTCGAGGTCACCATATATATCTTTTTGTGATAATTTATTACTATTATATAGTGTCGTCGGACCAGGCTTCATTCCCCCTAAACTCTGCAAATCCATTGGGGCGTCGAGCTTAATTACTTGCTGAAGGGCATTTGGCTGTAAGATTCTTTCTGCTCATGAAGTTTTCCATTCATGCACATGAAAAAATGAATATTTTAAATTAAAATGTTTATTTGATCATTGTAAACAACTTAAATGGGTTATTGTATGTCCCGTGAAGATTTTTGCATGATCAAATCGCAGTTCAAAATTGGAAAAAGGAGTATACGGACAGTAAAGTTGATGCAACCTAGGAGAAGACAAAGTACGTATTTGTAATTGTTAAGAGTCTCACATCGTGGAATGAGAACATGGACTTTTTATATGGACTTGGACAATCCTCACTCTACAAGCTAGCTTTTGGGGTTGAGTTAGGCCCAAGATCCATTTTTTACATTGTATCAGAGTCAGACTCATTCCAATTCTTTGTTCATCGATGTTAATTGGGCGCCCAAATTATATTGTCCACGCCAGTTAACGAGGTCTGGGCGTGCGTGAGAGTGTTAAGAGTAACATGGACTCCTTATATGAACTTGAGCAATCCTCACTCTACAAGCTAACTTTTGGAGTTGAGTTAGACTCAATATACATTTTTTACACTAATTAACCGAGCTTTACAACTCCTAAACAATAGCGACACCCAGAATTTATATAAGCATATTCTAAAAAAAAAAACTACTTTAAATGCATAGTTTGTATTTGAACTTCTGATCTGAATTAAAGTAACTTTTAAACTTCTTTACCTCTACTCTATAATTTTCTGTTATGTCAAGAATTTAACAGTTTATATATATCTTTAAAAACTTTATGTTTACCCTATTTATATACTCTAGGTGAATTCCCTTAATTCACCTAACCTACTATTAATAACCTCATTGAATTACCTACTGGTCTCTCTATTTTCTCTCTGACTTCGAATAAATGGCAGCGACCTGAGCAGATGCATGCACACGAGGTCGAAATATAGTTAAGGCTTTCATTTTGCTATAAATAGCATGTCTTCCTCAAAATAAAGCAAGTTTAAAACTTAAAAAATTGCTATTTTCATGCAACGAACTATCAATTGCTCGTGCCAAAGCGTCAATGTCTCAGCAGCTGTATGCATATATATATGTCCCGTCTAGCTACCATCGTAGCAAATGTCTGTCTCTCTAAATATTGCAGTTAGATGTGTGGGCAAAACTTCACATTGATGTGATTTGTAGAACATATCGTCAAAAGATTGAGATAAATATATCATATTTTTCTCTTTTAATCAAATAATAATGCAATATAATAAATATAGTCCCGTTTCCAGTTTGCTATAGTCAATATTATCTCTATTCATAATTAGAATATATTTCATATATTGTATAAATATAATTATATAATTACAAGAGAAATCCTAGTCTTACCATAATTATATTTACACAATATATGAAATATATTCTAATTATAGATAGAGATAATATTGACTATACACGTTTACATTTTCTACTTTGCTAAATAGTACTCCCTCTATTTCAAAAAGATTGACATAGTTTGATTTAATACGAAGTTTAAAAAATAAAAGAACATTTTTAAAATGTGTGATTCAAAACAAGACTTATATATTTGCGTGAGGGTAATTCATCTTGTTAATGTTAGGTTTTGTGTCATGACATTTTTCCTAACATATCATTTTCAGAACTAAGTTAAAATCAGAAAATATTGGACCAAATGTCTTGATATTCAGGACGACATTCTGGTAACTGGTTTGCCTATCTTTACGGACAGTTTTTTCAGGAAACCGTGACTTTTTATCACATGGCAATTGACTTGGCAAAGAGTATTTGGAGCTGATTGCAAACGAGGAAGACCAAGTCCAAGAGGAGCATAACTTAAGGAGCAAGACGAGGAAGAAACAATCCAAGCAGTTGGAGACTTTCGTGCCTTAAGCTACTACTGCCTCACGTGCCCCTTTTCAGCTCAACTTCCACAACCTGTTGATGAGTCTTTCAAGGGAACTCTCTACTATAAATAGAGAGGTCACTTCAAGGATTCAATATCCAAAATCAAAATGTAAAAATACCAAGAGAGCTCTCGGGATTTCTTCTTAGAAATTTGGATCACCAAATGTTGTTTGTGTTATTCTGGTAACTGTTTTGCCTATCTTCACGGACAATTTTTTCAGGAATCCGTGACTTTTTATCACATGGTAATTGACTTGGAAAGGAGTATTTGGAACTGATTGCAAATGAGGAAGATCAAGTCCAAGAGGAGCATTTCAGAGAGAAAAAGATATAGAGAGATCTCCACAAATATCGATCAAGTAGACTGGATCGCTGTGTTGTCTGTATTTGTGACAACATTCTGTACGACATTATAATTGCTACTTAAATTCTAGATTTGTTCTTTCATTGAAGAAATTGTAATGAGGTGTTGATCACTGATCGGTGTATTTTATATACACCTTTTGAGTCATTTTTAGTTAGTCTTTTGCCCATTTTTGTACAAATACGTGTCGTCTTAGGATATATTTTATTTCTTTTGAGTCATAATGGTTTAAAGTGGCATATTGACGAAAAGGAGCGAAAAGAGGGCAGAAACAGAGGTTCCAGAGCTCAAAAAGCTAGAAAGTTGGCGATCCGGGTAAGAAACAGGGCGGCGCCACGGCGCCTCCAGCCAGCAGCATCAGAGAGCCACGACGCCCAAAATACAGAGAAATGCAGGAGTTTCGGCGCCGCGGCGCCTAGGCGGGAATTCTGCCAAATTCGAATGGGAATGGGCCAAGGCCTAGAAGGAAAAGTTGGGAAACGTTTTGGAGGCTATAAAAAGGACATTCCTAGGTCAGATTAAGGGTTCCAAACCCTTGCCAATTCATCACAAACTTGGAGATCAAGATTGGAGACTACTTTTGTGTAATTTCTTGTTTCTTTGTTTTATTTCTTTATAGTTTATGTTGGATATTAGTTTAGTTCTTGGCATGTCTATGGCTAGGAACTAACTTGATTTAGGGCTTTCCATATCAAATAACTTGAAACTCATTCTTATGAATTAATGCATGTTTTGGTTTCTTCTTATCATTGTTGAGATTTATTCAATATTTGTCTTGAATGTTTGGTAATTAATTGATCACTAATTATCATAACCTATATGATTTCTAATCGAAAGCCGAAAGGGGAGATTGTGAATATGCTATAGTTGAATAAACATAGGTTAAATCGTGGACGAAAGTACCCCGATACTTGTGTAGTTTAATAGGTTATTGCTCTTAACCCTCCTTTATAGTCAATCTTATCACCGAAATGTAGAAGAGTTCTATATTGGGGTTGAGTGTTTATATTACTTTAACAGGAGTATAAAACGGCTTAGTTAACCTGTTATATCAAAATAGAAGAAAAAACATAATTAATTGCATTAACAAGTAAGATGAGCAGATAGTTGAGGAAATTTGGAAGCCCTATTTCCACCATATCTGAAGTAAAACAAAGTAATTTAGTTAGCATTCATAAGTATAGTTATAAACAATTCATCAATCATCGGTTACCAAATAGATACCATAGAATAGAATTTGATAATTGGACACTAATCCCTGAGGACGATAACTCGGTCTTCTAGACTATATTACTTGTCACGACACGTGCACTTGCGTTTAGTGTGTGCATAAATCGTGCATCAATCACTTCTATTTAGATAGATTTTCAGAAATAAGTCATCTACGACTTAACATTTTTATTCCTTTTGTATCATCTTGTAATCTTGTAAGAGAATGAATATAATCAATTGTATATATACATATACAATATCTTTGGTCATTGACCATCATGAGTTATATTAATAAATAACCTATGAAAATTAAACCTTTGTGTTCTTTATCTATTTCCGCTGCACTTTAATTTCTTCAAAGGTTTTTTGTTTTTATCCAAATGTCATCATTTATGTCAGACGACATTTTAGCCGACATTTGGCACTGTTTCTGCATACGTTTCAGTTTTACTTTGTCATTTAATTTTATTTTATCCATAGTATAACCCGCGGGACCCAACAAGTAGTATCAGAGCTGATACTTAACAGAATACGGGCTAAGGTCCTTTTACTTTAACTATAGATCCGGCTAATCCAAATATTGGTAGACTTCCTATTTTAGATGGATCAAATTATCCTTATTTAAAAATTTGTCTACGTTCTCATATCAAATCCATTGATGTGAGAGCATGGAGATCAATTACAAATGGATATACTGTTCCTATGCTCCCACCGGACGAGGAAGGCGACATATTACCTAAGTCTGAGGCCGAATGGAGTGTGGAAGAAACCAATAGTGTAGGATTCAATGAAAATGCTCTAAATGCTATTTTTGGATGGATATATCTTTATATGTTCAAACTTATCCAAAATTGCTCCACAACCAAAGGAAGCTTGGGATGCCCTACAAACTCATTGTGAAGGTAGCTCAAGTATTCGACGAACGAAGCTCCGCATGCTCATGAGTAAATATGAACGTTTAAGGATGGAAGAGACGGAGGATATAAAAACTTATTTTGAAAAGTTGATCGACATTTCTAATGAATGTCAAGTTATTGGCTCTCCTCTAACCAACAATCAACTTGTGGAAAAAGAACTTTGTTCCCTTCCTGAAAAGTTCAATATTAAGATATGTGCGATTGAAGAATCCCACAACCTTGCTACAATGGACCTCCATACGTTAATGAGCATTCTCAAAACATACGAGATGAATATGGAAAATCAAAGGACATTGTATAAAAGCAAAGATGTTGCACTTCAAGCAAAATCCTTAGAGATGCAAGTCTATGAAGAGAATGAAAATCTTGAAGAAATCGGCGATGGTGCAAATGTTTCCCTTCTTACTAGTAAATTCAATACAATGTTAAGGAGGTTCAGCGATGATAAATATAATTCTAAACCCAAAGAGCACCCAAGCTGAGGCTTCATTCCAAGATTCACCAAAACCTCTCCTACAGCGCAAAAAGGAAATCAACTTAGGAGGACCAGCTCAGACCGTGCCAAGTTTGATCCCAAGCAGCTTGAAAGTATACAATTTTATGCTTGCTCGGGATGGGGCCATTATGCCAACGAGTGTGCAAACACCTTAAGAAAACATGGGAAGAGTCTATGGGTCTCTCTAAGTGATGATGAAGGCGAAGAGGAAGAAGATCCAGAAATGGAGTCACTGTTATCTTTGCCGCTATTTTCGAGCGATCCACGTCATATGATGAATATGTCGCTGACTGTGTTATCCCAAATGTCACAACATTTTCGACAACATCAGCGATGACATCTGCAGATCCAGTAACATCCGACAGGTATGAATTCTTTAATTATTTAGATGTTAACTGCGTTAGTGGTTTTATTCCTAATTGTGAATCTGACCCTGAGGCTCAAGTCGACTCAAAGGACGACATGATTAAATAATTACAAAAACTTTGCAAGGACTTAATTATTGAATCCAAACAACTTGACTCAAAGGTAAAATCTTTAACTCTTGAGAATGCAGGTTTGAAAGGCACAATAACCCGACTAGAGGTTACCCTTACCAAAAATGATCTTGAATTTGATAAGATTAGTGCGAAGTTGGATTTAGCCGAAGCAACCTTCTGAAAACTCAACACTGGTACTTTCAAACTAGATGAAATTCTAAGTGTTAGTCAACCATCTCATGCAGGTTTGGGCTACTTAGAACTCCATTAATGCAATATGTTCCAACTTGTTTGACAAACATGAGAAAATGGGCTTCGTAAAAAAGAGGAATTTTGTGTGTCATCACTGTAACAAGGCTGACCATTTAAAACCTTACTGTTTTAAACTGTAAAAGTCCAGGAGCAGAATGTCGTAAAAAATGTTGTCTAACATTTCAGACAGCACTCGAGACGACATTCCAGAACCCAGAAACAGGAAAAGGCAAGGAGATCTTGGGTTCCTAGACTGAATGTACGATGTAACGTGGCTATAACTGCATTGAGGACTAACATTTCAGGATCGTGGTACTTCGACAGTGGATGTTCTCGATATATGACGGGGACAAAAGAGTGTCTAAAGAACTACGAAGTTCTAAGTAGAGGTAATGTGACTTACGGAGGAGGTGGAAAAAGTAAAATCATTGGAAGAGGAACCTTAAGTGTTCCTGGAGTTCCAGCACTGGAAAACGTCTTTCATGTTGACGGTTTGATGACTAATTTAATCAGTATAAGTCAATTATGTGATGACGATCTAGAGGTAAAGTTTAACAAGTATGCTTGTATAGTGACTAATGAAGCTAACCAATGTATAATGACAGGTACAAGAACAGGCGATAATTGCTATCTTGTTAGAGAACAAGAGATTTGCAATAATGCTAGGATAGATGACACGACCTTATGGCATCAAAAATTATGGCATGTCAATTACCACAACCTTAAAAGATTAGTTTCTTATGAGGAAGTAAGAGGCATCCCTAAACTAAGTCCTATGGATAAAACAGTGGTTTGTGAAGATTGTCTCAAAGGTAAGCAAACTCGTGTCTCCCACAATATTGTCCAAAATGTTGGACAACACTCAGGTACGTCTCACTATTTTCAGCTTTTGCACATGGATCTTATGGGACCGATCGAGGTAGACAACCTAGGGGGCATGAGGTACTCATATGTGATTGTGGATGACTTTTTCAGGTATTCTTGGATATTTTTTTTAAAGGCAAAGTCTCAAACATTTGGCATGTTAAAGGTACTACACTCTAGAATAAGAAATCTATATCATTCCTCTATTTTTCGGATTAGATCCGACCATGGAAAAGAATTTGAGAATAGTCAGTTCTCTACATTTTGTGAGAAAAATGGTATTTTCCATGAGTTTTCTGCTCCCATAACCCACAACAAAATGATGTAGCAGAGAGAAAGAATAGGACTTTACAAGAGATGGCAAGAGTCATGCTTAGTTTTAAGAAGTTGTCTAAATGTTTTTGGGCAGAAGCTCTAAATACTGCAAGTCACATCACGAATAGATTCTATCTTAGGCCTGGAACTAAAATGACGCCCTATGCGATTTTGAATGGAAAGAAACTTAATTTGCGTTACTTTCATGTGTTTGGGTGTGTGTGTTATGTTCTTAATGATAGAGATCACCTAACTAAATTTGACTCTAAAAGTGATAAGGGAATTTTTGTAGGCTATTCCCAAAATAGCCATGCTTATCGAGTGTATAATCTTAGAACCAAAACCGTACAAGAGTCTGTTAACATTGTCTTTGATGATTTTGCTGACCTTACAAGAAATAAGTCAGAAACTGATGTTATCATAATAGTGGAGAATGCGCAGGATGCAGAAACTGCAGATATTGCTCCAAATGTCACGACACTCGAAACAACACCTGAAGCAGAAGGCGAGAACATTGCAGGTACAGATAAGGAATCAGAAGCTGAACTTCATGACCTAGTACGCAGGGATCCCTCATCCAGGATTAGAAAAAATCATCCTAAAGAACAAGTGATAGGAGATGTGCTCAAATGAGTTAGAACAAGAGGGAAGGAACCACGAAATTATCGAGATATGGTGAGATATGCGTGCATGTCCACTGTTTATCATAAGGTAAGTCATTCTTGTTATGTCTCTACTTTGGAACCAAAGAATGTCAATGAAGCACTCAAGGATAGTTGGTGGATACAAGCTATGCAAGAAGAATTAGAACAGTTCACCAGAAATGAAGTCTGGGATTTAGTTCCTCGCCCCAATGATACTAATGTTATTGGAACTAAATGGATATTTAAAAACAAATCAGATGAATCTGCAACTGTAGTGAGAAATAAGGCTAGACTAGTTGCTCAAGAATACTCTCAAGTTGAATGGATTGACTACGATGAAACCTTCGCTCCAGTTGCTAGAATTGAGTCAATTAGGTTGTTACTTGTCATAGCTTGTTGTTTGAAGATCACTCTCCATCAAATGGATGTAAAGTGTGCTTTCTTGAATAGATATATTGATAAGGAAGTGTATGTTGAACAACCTAAAGGATTCGAAGATCCCCACCATCCACAATTTGTATACAAGCTGAAAAACGTCTTGTATGGATTAAACAAGCTCCATGTGCATGATATGATCGTTTAACTCAATTTCTTCTTGAATTTGATTTCAAACGTGGTGAAGTTGATTGTACTTTATTCATAAAACACCACAGAGTAAATATGACCATTGCTCAAATCTATATAGATGACATAGTTTTTGGTTCGACTTCACAGTCCCATCTTAAGACATTTGTCGACGTTATGTCCTCAACATTTGAGATAAGCATGATAGGGGAATTAACATTTTTCTTAGGCTTGCAGATAAAACAAAATGAGGAGGAAATCTTCATCTCCCAGAGTAAGTATGCCAAGAATTTGGTCAAGAAGTTTGGATTGGAGAATGTTAAACATATGAGGACTCCAATGGGATCAACACAGACTATATGCAAAGACGATGTTGGGGAAAATGTCAACCCAACATTGTATCGATCTATGATAGGTAGTCTCTTGTATCTCACGGCTAGTCGTCCTGATCTAATGTTCAGTGTGTGTTCTCAATTTCAAGTCTGTCCCAAAATCTCCCACTTAAATTCCATAAACGTGTCATCAGATATGTTGTCGACACATGTGAGTTGAGAATTTGATATTTCAAAGACACTAATCCTAATTTGATAGGATATAGTGACTCGGACTGGGTTGGTGATGTGGATGACAAAAAGAGTACAAGTGGAAGATGTTTTTACCTTGACAATAATTTAGTTTCTTGGTATAGTCGCAAATAAAACTGCGTCTCACTCTCAACTGTTGAATCTGAATATGTAGCAGCTGGGAGTTGTTGTTCTCAATTAATATGGTTAAGGCACATGTTAGACGACTATGATTTTTCAAATAATATCTTAATTTTGTATTGTGATAATATGAGTGCCATTAATATTTCAAAAAATTCAGTTCAGCACTCTCGTACAAAACATATAGATATTAGACATCATTTTCTAAGAGATTTGGTTGAAAAACAGCTAGTTCAAATTGATTATGGTGATACACTTCATCAACTAGCTGATATCTTTACAAAAGCTTTAGATCATGAGAGATTTTCCAGCTTGAAAAGCTCTCTTGGTCTCTGTACTTTCTGAATTCGGCACTGTTGGGCGAATGTCGCCTGAAATTTCTCTAACATTTTGGGTGACATTTACCCTTGTAATATCAGAATCTGATTTTCAGTATTTTATTATGACTGATATTTTGTGCATACATGTATGGTTTTCAAATAAGAACATGATCTTAATGTGATACCGTTCTCTGCGATGATATTAGATATCATAAAAATAGAGTATCAAATAAGGGCAAAGCCTTTATAATTTTCGGCAATTAAAAAAAATTGGGCAAAACCCTTGGAAATAAGTATTCTTATTTTTTGACACGAAAATATATTTCATATGCGTTTTATGATTAGATCTAGGACTCAATGGGAAAATGTTACATTAGTCTGGAGATTGAACTCATAAATCATATATAAAACATGTCTTGATTTATTGCCGAAATATAAATGTTCTTTGGAGATTATGATACATGTGTTGTTTAAAATGTTGCTAACATTACTGTTGACATTCTCAGATACTGATATTTGTTAGGATGCAGCGTGTAACTGATTTTTGAAATTTCAGTTATACCTTTCCCTACTGTGTGTTGTTGGTTTTGAACATATTTTTCCTTTTTGTTGATAACGATCTAATCTTGATGTCTATCTTTTAAAACTCTAAGTTTTAGGAACAAGTATTGGAATACAATACAAAATCCTAAAATCTGGAAACAAAAATATTCTGTCAAGTGTATAAATGCATCTTCAATTGCTAATCTTTCTAGTCTAGTTCATTTTCTTCCCGAAAAATTAAAAAAAAAGGGAAAAATTTGTCACATCTTCTCGGTTTATAATCAGAGAACCAATGGATCCTTTTCAAAACACACCCATTTCCAAAACCCTAGAAAACCCTAAACCATCTTCATCTTCTTCTCCATTCTCATCCATGGATACTTCACCCATGTCAACCAAAATGTCACCCAACATTTCCGAAAGCACACCCAAGAGCACAAGCCCTCCTATGAGCAAAGCCATTGTGTTGTGTGAATTTCAAGAACCACTCGACACTGCCTACCTAGGAGATACCCACAACCCGATTGATTTGGAAAATACTCCTGATGTCACTGTGTTACTGAAAAGGGAAGACACTTCTAAATTTCCCACTCGGAGGTCCACTCGAATGTTTAAAAGAGATTTCGGCAGCACTGAATCAGATGTGAAACGACCGAAGATCGATCCCACTGCCTCTGCAATTTCAAGCAGTGATTGGAGTGATCCCGACTTAAATTTGTCCAGCGTCGATGATGCTGAGAGGACTCCATCAGTCGAACTATCAACAAAAGCTCCAGCGTCACCATCGTACTCAAATCTCTTTGTTCCTAATATTGTGGATTCGAGTGAAGAGCAGGAAATCCCAGATGATACGCCTTTAAATAAGTTTTGTCCCATAAAAGTCTTGCAAAAAGCAGTGATTGGAGAGTCATCAGAATATACCCCAGATGTTGCTGAAAATTTCACAATATCTCCGGCAACATCCCAACATGTGACAAAATAATCAAGTTCTCCAACCTCATCGAACAAATCTGCAACAGAATCGGAGAATGAGGTACATCCTTACTCAGATAAGTTTCTAACTAAAGAAAAGTCTGAACATTGGTCGTGGTATAAAAATAGAATAATCATAATAGAAAAAGTAGTGGACATTGCATCGTGCACCGAATATAGCCTGATGGACTTCTTTACCGAAAGAAATCTGCTAGGCTTTGTCAATAACAAATGTCCATACATTAAGGATATTGTGAGGTTGTTTTATGCTAATCTGGAAACTAAAATAGAGAAGGTCACATCAAAGAAATTTGGCAAGAGTTATCTCTATAACAAGTTTTACGACTTCACACCTACCACAATCAACCGATGTTTGAATTTGAGTGTTGGATTGGAAGAAAAAGAAGAAAGGGATGTTGTAAATGACAGAGATGAAGTGATTAACTATATCACTAGAGGTATTTTGAAAAAATGGGTCTCAAGGTGTCCGTCGTCTAAGCTTACTGCATTGTTTGCTATATTACACAAAATTGCTATATATAATTGGCTCCCTTCAATGAACGAGTCAATTGTAACCATAGAGCAAACAATCCACCTCTAAAAAATAGGAAAAGGTCTACGAGTCAACCTGGGAAAGATAATCTTTCAACAAATTATCAATTTGGTAGATAAAACTCCAACCTAATCCTATCGTTTCCTTCTTTGATCTTCAAAGTCCTTACAACTCAAGGGTTCAAACCTCCAAAGAAGGATATGATAAGAAAAGAGTCTGAGGTGTACATTGTTAACCAGACAGTGTTGAAAAGCAAATTAAGGGTTATTGATCTTCCCTGGAAAAGAGAAGCAGGAAGTGAAAATGTTTTCAGGAATGTTCCTGACATTCTAGGCAACACACAACAGTCTATGTTGTCGATTGCTTGGTTAGTGAAAGAAATTGCTAAAACCAACTCGCAAATTGATGGAGTTGATCAAGTCAGGACAACATTTGTTCAAGTAATAGATCACTACTTGTTTTTGCTTTCTTCCCAAAAAGGGGGAGTTAATGATGGCTCTATACAGGGGGAGAAATGAGGAGAGGAAGCTGAAGCTGTGCAGGAAAAAGAGAAAGAACAAGCTGAAACAGCAGAACTGCTGCTACTTGAAGTAGACCTCGTCGATCACCCGCATCGCAGTGGGAAAGAAGGCGGTGAAGTCGATCAAGTAAAGAGGCTGGAATCTACTACTCGATCGATTTCGCAGATCGCGGATGTTGATGTCTCGTTGATGTTGATGTGTTCTTCACGAGACATCGTTATGCGAATTTTTGTCCGACCATGGTGTTGAATGATGGCTAAGGCCGAATGTTCTATTCAGTTGTGTTTTAATATTGGGATGTTTTTTTAAGACAATCTTTGATACTATTTATTTTTAGGTTGTAAAGTTCTAAGGATGCTGATTATGTGAATACTGTCATGGATGTTTATTTTTCACTAACAATTTTCTAATTATATATATATATATATATATATATATATATGTGTATATGCTTTATTTTTATATACAATCACAGGTTGAGGGGGAGCATGTATGTGGACTTGCCGTCGCTATAGGTCACTTGCACTTATTCGATTAGGTTTTGTAAAGAAAGGCAAAAAGGGGGAGAATATTAATGTTAGGTTTTGTGTCATGACATTTTTCCTAACATATCATTTTCAGAACTAAGTTAAAATAAGAAAATGTTGGACCAAATGTCTTGACATTCGAGACGACATTCTGGTAACAGTTTTGCCTATCTTCACGGACATTTTTTTCAGGAAACCGTGACTTTTTATTACATGGAAATTGATTTGGCAAGGAGTATTTGGAGCTGATTGCAAACGAGAAAGACCAAGTCCAAGAGGAGCATAACTTAAGAAGCAAGACGAGGAAGAAACAATCCAAGCAGTTGGAGATTTTCGTGTCTTAAGCTACTGCCTCACGTGCCCTTTTTCAGCTCAACTTCCACAATCTGTTGAGGAGTCTTTCAAGGGAACTATCTACTATAAATAGAGAGGTCACTTCAAGAATTCAATATCCAGAATTTCAGAGAGAAAAAGATATAGAGAGATCTCCACAAATATCGATCAAGTAGACTGGATCGCTGTGTTGCCTGTATTTGTGACGACATTCTGTACGACATTATAATTGCTACTTAGATTCTAGATTTGTTCTTTCATTGAAGCAATTGTAATGAGGTGTTGATCACTTCTATTTAGATATATTTTTCAGGCATAAGTCATCTGCGACTTAACCTTTTTATTCCTTTTGTATCATCTTGTAAGAGAAAGAATATAATCAATTGTATATATACATATACAATACCTTTGGTCATTGACCATCATGGGTTATATTAATATATAACCTATGAAAATTAAACATGTGTGTTCTTTATCTATTTACGCTGCACTTTAATTCTTTCAAAAGTTTTCTATTTTTATCCAAATGTCATCACTTATGTCAGACGACATTTTAGCCGACATTTGACACTGTTTCTGCATACGTTTAAGTTTTTCTTGTCATTTGATTTTATTTAATCCATAGTATAACCTGCGGGATCCAACACATCTCATATAGTTAAATTATTTCTAAATATAAAAATGTATTAATTTTTTTGGGACAAACTAATAATCAAAGTTGGTCAATATTTTTAGAGCAGAGAGAGACTAGTATTTTATGCTGGGTGAATGGCTAGCCCATAGCACAGTGAGGTATGATATACTCAACTTAACCTTTGTTTGAAAGTTCGTAAAAATTGTCACAACTCATATTAAAGCGCTATAATAAAAAAAAATAGTATTTGTGTAGGAACAATTTTTAACAAATGGACACAAATTTGAGCACGGCAAAAAAATTGTGATGGAAGGATAAAATCATCATAAAACCATCACAATTGTATATCGGTCTATCTGTTCTAAATATTCCGTCACAAAAAGTATTTTCCTTGTTGTGAATTGTTATTTAAAGAATTCATTTTTAAAATATATATTTTCATTTTCAAGCAATCTAAGGGCAAATTCATGTTCAAGTAAAGCACTTACTGACAGTTCGGGAGATATCTTACTCCATACCATCAATCGACAGAGCGGAACGACCAGAAAAAGTTTGGTCTTGTTTGAATAAAGTAGTAGCCCTTTTCAGGAGGCCAACAATCCGTTTTTTTTTGTTTAGAATTTAGAAGGGGAAGGAATGAAACAAATTTCCCTACTAGAATATGCCCAGAATCTGGGCATTCAGCCACTCGACTATAAGGAGAGGAGTGAAAGTCGCTTGACTTTATTCTAAAAGGAAAGGAGCAAGCTGCTCGAACGAATGTGAGAGGAGCTTTTCTCGATGGGGCGGGGAAGGGATATAACTCAGCGGTAGAGTGTCACCTTGACGTGGTGGAAGTCATCAGTTCGAGCCTGATTATTCCTAAGAAAACAAGATTTACTAAGCGCTCGTATATTTCTAAAGATTTTGAGATTTTGTTTTATCGTTTTTATATTGGTTGTTCATTTGGTAAGATTGTATAAAAATTGGAGCAATTTTGATAGTTTTCACAAATTGTGAAGCTTTTATGTTTATACGAAAAATACAATTTTTGAGATTAAAATTGCATGTTCATAGAAAATTTTAACTTCAAATCATGATCAAACGTATTTTTAGTCTGATTTACCCTATATTACTTCTATAGCGTATGCAAATACACTACAAGAACTTCAATTCTCTCTGGGCTGTCAGGTTACTCCTCGTCCTCTTCGCTTCTCTTTGGGCTGTGAACAAAGTGATACGTCTACCATTAATTAGCCGGAGATATCTTTACCCTTTTTTGCCATCTCTAACCCTACATCAAAAAGCCGATCTCGGTAAGGTTCTCTCATTGGGTTTCTTCGAGCCATGTTTCCTTATTACTCTTCTTGATAAACGAGTGGTGTTGCACTCATCTGCTTAGCCTATTCTCTGATTCTTCTACTCCAGTCGTTCTTCGTGTTCTTCTCGCCTTTGGAAGCACAATTACCCGTATACATGCACGCGAGTTCTTACCTTTTAATTGATCTGTTAGGAAACAAATCGGTGCTTTGTACCTACCCGTTGTTCAGTTGCATTGTGTTTGGGGAATTCAACATTGCTTATTCGTTAGCGTTTTTGTTGTCATGATCTGAGGGTTGTTGCCTTTGTGATCAACACGAAAATTCAGGTCCGATTGAATATGCTTGCTACGTCGTTCATGATATTATTGCCGTTGCAGATTCTTTGTTTAGGATTGTCGCCGTTGTGGCCACCGGCAGAGCCTACACATGGATATGGTAGGAAATTGATTTATTTCCGTGATTTCATTTCAATGATAAAATATATATACAAAAGTATCCTAATATAAGTAAGGAAGACCTATTTAATTATCCTCAATTATATGACACTAATTTACAATCATCCTAAATAATGTGAATACAATCCTAAATTTAGATATTACAATATTCACGATTAATGATAATTTGAGATAATTATGGGATTGCCCCATAATTATCTTAATAGTCTCCCACAATCTTAGTAGGAGGTTCTCATATGTTGAGACTGTCCCTGAAATCATCAAATAGTACGCGCGGAAAATCTTTGGTGAAAATGTCGGCAATCTGATAACAGGACAGTAAATGGAGGACACAGACTTGTCCACGTGCATTTTTTTCTCGGAAAAATAAGATATCAATTTCTATGTGTTTTGTGCGTTGATGCTGAACAGGATTACCAGATAAGTATATCACACTCACATTATCACAATAAACCACAATTGCATTTTCAATCGGACAATAGAGCTCTAAGAGAAGAGTACGGAGCCAACATGATTCAGCAAGCACATTGACTACCCCTCGGTATTCTGCTTCAGTACTCGATCAAGACAATGTTGGCTATCATTTGGATGACCATGAAATCAGATTATCTCTTAAAAATACACAACAGAGGTGGAATGTCATTTTTCCGGATAGCCACCCCACTCCGCATTTGTATAAGATGAGAGATTTGATATTGAGGACTTATACTAATGCAGTCCAAAATGAAGAGTACCCTTGATGACCGCAGAATATTGAAAATTGGTACTCCAGGATGTCCCAATCGATTGTGTCATACAATAGGGGAAATAGCTGCAAAGGTTGATGGTTTGGTCAGATTGTTGGAAACGTGAGTAATGAGATACAAGTCCTCCATGTTATTACATCTCATTAGTGACATCCCTGTCTGAAACTCCTTCACATAAAAGCCAAATTGATCAAAATTCATAGAAATGTTGTCAATAATAAAACATCGTACAAAGATCAAGTTTTTAATAAATTTTGATGCATGTAAGATGTTTCTCAAATATAATAGTGGTTGTGGGGAGAGTAGTTTTACCTGACCAATACCACGAATTAGAATTTTCTGCCCACTGCCGACAATAATATTTTTATTACTGCTCAGATAAAAATAAGATGAGAGATTACCTTGAGATAATGTCATGTGAGATGTAGCCCATGTGTCCATGTACCAATATTCATCTGGAACATTCAGATTCATGTTGTTCATGGCTTGTTCAATATCGGTGGGAGCATAACCAACAAAAGATGGTGTCTGGGCTGCAAATGCATGTTGCGGGCGAGAACTTAGAATTACGGGTTGGCAATTTGAAGAAAAAGATCTGGCCCATGTCAACGTTGGATAGGGACATAGCAGGGCAGCCCACTATGGGGCCTAGACCCACAGTGGGTATTGCCCCCATTGGTTTGTGAGGGACTGGGCAGGTGGTCACTGTCGTTGACATCTACCCCGTCCCTTTCCACCATTATATTTATTTTTGTGATTGTTACGGTTTGACCCCCGTTTTTTATCATTATTGTTTCGATTTCCATTGCCATCCGAACTAAAATTTTGTGGCTGAAAATTCGCGAAAAATGAATTGGTGGAGACTGTTGACACCCAATTTTGTCCTTCTCTTCCCATTCTTCATTCAAAATTAAACTATTTTTAAACACCAAAAAATAATTTTAATGAATACATACATAAATAAGAATTTTAATATTCTCAAAATAATCACTATTTATTACTATTATTATCTTTATTCGCGTCCTTTACGATAATGACATTTTTTATCGCAATCGTAATTTTCATCCTAATATTTTATGTTATTTACAAAATAACATCACATTTTATATTAAGCACTAAAAAATTTCTAAAATATTATTGTGTTATTTATTATCGCATTGATTTTTTATTTATTTGTTTAAGAAATTTACAAAGTTCTTATTATTATTATATATTCTAAATCCTCAACCCATTCTTTCAAAAAACAAAGAAAAACTCTAAACCAAAAGACCACAGCCCAATATTATTTCCCCAAGCCCACACACTCCTCACCCTTATTTTTTGATCCACCAGCCCATTCCTTATCTCCCAAAAAATCGGAAGCCCAATCCCTAAACAAAACCCATTTCGTCTAACACCCCAAAACCTAAAATAAAAGAAATTATCTTCCTCAAATACCCTCCAACAAAAACAAAAAACATCCCTAAGCCCCAATATTTATGTTGTTTGTAAGATATAATGTTGGTGTTGCATATGACTGTTGGTTTCAATAAAACATGTGCTAATACTTGAAGATTATGTTTAGCTGGCTTACGAACTGGTTCATGTTAAAACATGACATTTACATGTTGATTTAGAGCTGGTTTAGTTAAGTAAAATAATTTGAATTGATTAAAAGATAAATTTAAGCTTACTGAAGTCATGAAACATTAGGTGTAAAAGGAAATCGTGTCTGTTGTTTATGGTTGAAGAATTTTTAACTATATAAGGACTACTTTTGACTCTGATTTATCTAATACTTGTTAGTTTCGTTTTGGTTTCTTAGCTCCTAATCCTACACCTAATGTTTTGTTAAGTTATGGGGTAATGCTCGTGCTAGCATCAGTTCAGAAGTAACCATATTGTGTCTTTATCAGCCTACATTTAGTCCATTAATCTGGTTCTCAGTTAGAACGTATAAATCTGTCTGAACAAGTATTCATTCAAAACTATTGATTATATGAGTTGGGTATATTCTTATATATAGGTTCACTTTCTCTATTAAGTTTATGCTACCCCTGGCTTAGTTGTTCATATTATGTGCGAGTGCATGTTCATTATGCCTCAATCTTCAGTTGGTTGTCTTTGCGGGTGTGTTTCCTTTAAATCTGCATAACCTACCTAAATTATGTGTGTCAAGAATGAAAGATAGCATCACTGCCTTCTTTTAAGTCATAGACATTAACATGGTTGTGTCATTTGTTGCATTTATCCGTCATATTTGTATTAGTTCAACCTGCTTGTTTTTGGACTCTAAAGAAGTATAGATGAAAGGATTGGAGATTGATTAAGAAACGGGAATTGGGAGAGAAAGAAACAGTGTGTGGGTGTAGAGTAAGACTTAGGAATATAGATTAGCATTTTTTTTTCTTATTTTAGGACAACGTTATCTACCTTCATATCTAAAAATTATGATTACTTGACTTAGTCATTTCACTTTTCGGTATGATATAGCCGTAGAAGTATATATGTTTAAATTTTATGCTTGTTCATTCCATGATAGATTTTGAAATATGTTCTAACTCCTTTTCTTTCCATTTGTTTTACATGGAATCACTACTACAGATTTCAGCTTGCGTAACACTACTTAGATAACGCTTTTAAAAAGCGAAGCGCTATCTAAGTAACAGGTTGCATAACGCTTTTTTAAATTAAAAAAAAAATCTAACAAAAAAAATATAGTCATAGCGCTTTGCGGAAATTTTAATCGAAGCGTTATGCAATTATTCAAAGCGCTAGTATAATTTGTGTTACTTAAGTAATTTATTAATATAATAATATAAATATTTTCACTTAGATAGCGTTTGTGGAAGCGCTATTTAAGTAAATGTTACCATAGCACTTCATAAACGCTATTTAAGTTGTAAAGAATTACAAAATAATGAAGGACTTAGCCAAAATTAATTGGCATAATTTCTATACTCATCCAAAAGCCTTCTCCGCCAAAAACGAAAAGACTACTTTGCTTGCCGCCAATACCAATTCCATCGAACCCCTAAACCAATTCCATCTCACCGCTGAAATTATCCCCCAAGTGCAATAACAATTCCAAGCTCAGTCGGTTTGCAATTATCCCCCAATTGCAATACCAATTGAAAATATTTTCAATTAAGGATTTAGTTTGCAAGAGTTGAGTTAGTGAATTGAAGGAAGTTCGAGCGTGAGGATTCAGTTTTCAATTTGATGTTCGATTGAAGTTCTTCTCCAATTTGCAACAAATCCTTCGATTGCTGAAATTGTTCTCCAAATACCTGAAATTCAAGTTGAGCCAAAGTTCTTCTCCAAATAGCTGAAATTCGATTCCTGATTTGTTACCTTGAAGAATTCGTCAAGGTATGTTTCAATGTTTCTGTTCAGTAGAGTTTTCACGGGTTTGAAGTGTATATTTGTTTGAGAAAAAAATACTTTTCATTCATTATATTTAGCCTCAATTTTGAGTTTATGATTGAAGTGTATATTGATAATTGTGAAGAACGAAACCCATTTAGCCTCAATTTTCAGATTATGATTGAATATTTGATGATTTCTGAGTTTATTATTAGGTGTTGATTGAGTTTATAGTATGATGCAAAAGAACATCATGTTTCGATTTGTTCTTCAGTTTCATTCTACAAGAAAGAGGGCCAAGAATCTAGACACCATGTTTGTTTCTTCGTTATTGTCCATTATTGTTGTTTTTCTTTCATTCTCTGATGCAAAAGAACATCATAGTAGTATCATATGCCTATAAAATCTTGAAATAAAATAATCTGAGGTACAGTTAATTTTTTTTTGGTGGATTCTTGAAAATTCACTGTGGTAAAAGTTCAAAAAAATGAAATTAGTCAAATATGATTCAAATACAGTCCCCATTAACATTTTAAAACTAGAAAAACATGATTCTTGAAAATTCACTGTGGTAAAGCATGTGTTTTATGTGAGTGACCCAGTTGATAAGAAGTGGTCCGTGGTTATATTGTCGAACAAGTTCAATAATAGTTACCAAGTTAGTGACCATGTTGATAGGATGTCGACACAATTAATGATCCTTTTGGGAACATGTATGTTTGCCCGAGTACTTACGATGATGATAATTATCAACGTTTATATTCAAGATATGATCATGATGAGGGTGAATATGTAAATCCAGATTTAGTTAATGTATATGATCATGAACGATCATCGAAGTTAGCTACCAAGCGAAAGAAGATAGTTAAAGCCAAGAATAAAAGTATGTCTTTTTTCTATTATATATTTGTTATATATATAGTTATGTCATGGACTGCTGCGAACCTGTCTTTATTGAACTTTAATGTAATTTTGTGAATCTGGATGTACATTATATTTGTTGAATAGTAATACCTAATTCCCACCATACCATTGGGGATCAGTGCATATGAATCATTTTGGAATGTACATTATAATTCATGCACCGTGGTTTCTCATAGGGGATCAGTGAAACCTGTCTTATTTTGCATTGCTAGGGTTGTTGCCTATTCCATCGTACATATGTTCTGTGACTATCTGAACTGTGAATATTTTCTTCTTTTCATTCTATTGTTCTATTAGCAACATTTTTTTAGTTACATAGCTGATTCAAGTTTTGTTGTCTTATTCAATATGCTATTCTTTATTTTACAGGATCATGACTACTGCATCGCAGACCAAAGGTCATTCTCGAGGGGATGGTCAAGGTGGTTCTATAGGAGGTGAGACAGGGGGCTCCGGTGATACTAGTGACATGTCTGAGGTCCAGTCACGAGGAGTAGTCACAATGGTGAATATTAAGAAAAAAAGGGCCATAGGTGATGTAATAAAGGTATATTTTAATGAAATAGGCTAATCAATTGGCAAAGAGTCGATGATCCTAGCACATTTTGTTGGCTGGCAAGAAGAACTTTTCCAATTTCGATTACTGATTGACGTAATAAAGATTTGTTGTCTCTGAAAGAACAATATTGAGATGCAGTCAAGGTATATTTTTTTAATATTGTTGTAGTTATATGGTTGTAGTTAATATTGTCATATGTTGCAATATGAAACATTTGTGCTGGATGAATCAAAAAAGAAATTGATTCTTTCTCGTGCCGGTTACCTGCACAGAGTTTTTCGGACAAGGTTGAGGAATCTTGCGAGAGATAGTGAGGGTAACTACTCGGATGAACCACCTTTCATATACTCGCAGTTGTATTCTGTGTCTATGTATTGGAAAAATTTCGTGAAATATTCATTGACTCTAGATTTTAAGGTAACGTTAACGTTATTACATTACTTTCAATATGAGGATTACAATTTAAACCGACTAATGACAACTTTCAATTGTAGGGAAAAAGCAAAATAAACAAAGTGAGAGTATAATCAATGGAGGCGCAATATAGGAAAGCATGTGTGGGTTATGCGCGGCTAAGAGAGCAGATTGTATGTATTAATTATCTATAATAGTATTATATAACTTCATTTACAGAAGATATACAATTTAATTTTGGCCTCGAAATTTGTAGATTCAAGAGAAACAGCGTGAAGGGGAAGTGGCCCCTGTAGTAACTCGCTTCGATACTTGGAAGTATGCGAGGATGAATGCTGAGTACCAGATTGACGATCCTAGTTCTTTGAGAATACTTGAGGATGTGGTAATATTCTGTGACAATTCATGCTACTTCTTCCCTAGAATGCTGATTCTACTATTTTGGGTAAATTTGGGAGAATATGTCATGAAGTTGAAGCTAGATTAGTAGTTGCAGTAGGTGTGAGAACATATAATATATGATAGATCAAGCTAAGGATAGTTTTCTACACATGATGAATTACTTGTTACTTCATGACTGTATGTGGAGTTCATTATATTATACATGTGAACTACAATCAAAACATGCAGTGAATAGTAAAATTGATTATTGCAGTGAGCATTTCTCTAATCAATGTTGTTTGTTTTAGGTTCGCATACCAGAAGAGTTGAGAGAAGATGAGCTAAATGATATTGAAGTTGAAGACTTGTTGCTTGATCGAGCAATTCCAATACAGTATCATGAGCGTGTGCGAGGATGTGGATTTGGTATTACAAAGAGATCTTTATCTTCGGTACCTGAAGTGTCTGAATTGTCAAAGTTGAAAAGTCAATTCAATAAATTAAAGAAAGACATGATGGAGATGAAGACTAAAGGCTATCAGCCTATGGTGCCTTCTTGTGTTTCTAGTCATATGATTAATTACGATGCCATGAATTCTAATGACGATGATGTTCCGGATGAGAATCTTCCTGAGGTATATTAAGTGTTCATGTGTGGCTAATAAATATATTTATTAAATGAAGACTAACATATTGTTCATTGCTAGGGTCCGATTAAATGTTACTTGTACGTTGAGAATCCCCGTAGATATGTTGGGCAGGGTATTTTGCATAATGGCACGAAGGGTTCTTCATGGTGTTCCACTGCCAGAAGGTTATGCGAGGATACAATTTGAGGTGGCGGAAGAATCCGAGAAACAGTCAGAGGTGCCACAACGTAGTGATGAAGTTAGGACTATAGGAGAAGCTGTTGGACATTTCATTTTATGGCCAAAAAAGCTCGTGTCTTTGAAAATAGAAGTAAATGATCTACAACTTAATGAAGAGTTAGTTGTTTAGTGAAGAATTATTAACCAAAAAAGATTTGATATTTGGTACTCAACTATAGGAATGAAATCATAAATAATGCGTAACTAGCATGCCACGCATTTGAGAGATTAAGTGGTAATGTTTTTTTATTTCAATTAAGCTTTACAAATTAAGTTTGTGGTCTGCATACAATTTTCTTTACCAGTTGGTATCTGCCCATTTTTCTGGATATTGCTTATTGATTCTGAAAATATGATTGAAGAATATAAGCAACAAGAGAAACCTAACATACTATAATACATTGTACATGATCTTGTCTATTTTTACAAATTCCAGTTAACTTACTAGAATTAACCTTACTGATATATGACCATCCAAAATTCTTTGTTTGTAGTGCCCACCTCTTTAGAAGATGGATAAGAGGAGTCAGAAAGTTCAGGCGACTTTGAAAACTGTGGAGTCAACAGTTTGTGCTAAGACATTATGTTATCCCAAGTGTGGAGATTCCCCTCACGATCTTATGATGCTGCATTTTTTGCGTCTCGCATTCCCAACTATTGTGACCAACATAGAAGTTCCCATGGAAGTATATTTTGATGGAAATCCTTGGAATGAATGTATAGTTCATGAACATATCTTGGAGATTTTGGATGATGGATAGCTAAGTGCTTCAAGCATTGCATTCTATATTAGGTAATAAAATTATTAAAAATAGTCCATCTTATTTTTTATAAAATATGTTATATAAATATTTTATAAAACTTATGTATTATGCATTGTTTAAGGTATTTAGGTGAAGTTATTTTAACGAGAATGTCGAGTTGGCCAGCAAGTTTTCTTTTGTGTCGCCTCATATTGCGCCCACGATAGGTAGTGCAACATCGTCCAATCATTTGGACGAATGTCTGCTCAAGTACGAAGGAAAAAACCATCTATTTAATTATAATATTATGTTAAAACTCACCCAACATTATGCGTCACGAATAATAGATAGTTTTTTCCTTCATCCTTGAGCAGACATTCAGCCAAATGATTGGACGACGTTGCACTACCTATCATGGGCGCAATATGGGGCGATACAAAAGAAAACTTGCTGGCCAACTCGACATTCTCGTTAAGATAAACTTCACCCAAATACTTTAAACAATGCATAATACATAAGTTTTATAAAATATTTATATAACATATTTTATATAAAATAAGATGGACAATTTTTAATAATTTTATTACTTAATATAGAATGCAATGCTTGAAGCACTTAGCCATCCATCATCCAAAATCTCCAAGATATATTCATGAACTATACATTCATTCCAAGGATTTCCATCAAAATATACTTTCATGAGAACTTCTATGTTGGTCACAATAGTTGGGAATGCGAGACGCAAAAAATGCAGCATCATAGGATCGTGAGGAGAATCTCCACACTTGGGATAACCTATTGACTCCACAGTTTTCAAAGTAGCCTGAACTTTCTGACACGTCTTATCCATCTTCTTAAGAGGTGGGCACTACAAACAAAGAATTTTGGATGGTCATATATCAGTAAGGTTAATTCTAGTATGTTAACTGGAATTTGTAAAAATAGACAATGTATTATAGTATGTTAGGTTTCTCCTGTTGCTTATATTCTTCAATCATATTTTCAGAATCAATAAGCAATATCCAGAAAAATGGGCAGATACCAACTGGTAAAGAAAACTGTATGCAGACCACAAACTTAATTTGTAAAGATTAATTGAAATAAAAAAACATTACCACTTAATCTCTCATACTGTGGCATGCTACTAGTTATTACAGACATATTTATGCTTTCATTCCTATAGTTGAGTACCAAATATCAAGTCTTTTTTGGTTAATAATTCTTCACTAAACAACTAACTCTTCATTAAGTTGTAGATCATTTACTTCTATTTTCAAAGACACGAGTTTTTTTGGCCATGAAATGAAATGTCCAACAGATTCTCCTATAGTCCTAACTTCATCACTACGTTGTGGCACCTCTGACTGTTTCTCAGATTCTTCCGCCACCTCAAATTGTATCCTCACATAACCTTCTGGCAGTGGAACACCATGAAGAATCCTTCGGGCCATTATGCAAAATACCCTGCCCAACATATCTACGGGGATTCTCAACGTACAAGTAACATTTAATCGGACCCTAGCAATGAACAATATGTTAGTCTTCATTTAATAAATATATTTATTAGCCACACATGAACACTTAATATACCTCAGGAATATTCTCATCCGGAACATCATCATCGTCATTAGAATTCATGGTATTGTAATTATTCATATGACTAGAACCACAAGAAGGCACTATAGGCTGATAGCCTTTAGTCTTCATCTCCATCATGTCTTTCTCTAATTTCTTGAATTGCCTTTTCAACTTTGACAATTCAGACACTTCAGGTACCGAAGATAAAGATCTCTTTGTAACACCAAATCCACATTCTCGCACACACCAAGGATACTGTATTGGAATTGCTCGATCAAGCAACAAGTCTTCAACTTCAATATCATTTAGCTCATCTTCTCTCAACTCTTCTGCTATGCGAACCTAAAACAAACAACATTGATTAGAGAAATGCTCACTGCAATAATCAATTTTACTATTCACTGCATGTTTTCATTGTAGTTCACATGTATAATATAATGAACTCCACATACAGTCATGAAGTAACAAGTAACTCATCATGTGTAGAAAACTATCCTAGCTTGATCTATCATATATTATATGTTCTCACACCTACTGCAACTACTAATATAGCTTCAACTTCATGACATATTCTCCCAAATTTACCCAAAATAGTAGAATCAGCATTCTAGGAAAGAAGTAGCATGAATTGTCACAGAATATTACCACATCCTCAAGTATTCTCAAAGAACTATGATCGTCAATATGGTACTCAACATTCATCCTCGCATACTTCCAAGTATCGAATCGAGTTACTACAGGGGCCACTTCCCCTTCACGTTGTTTCTCTTGAATCTGCAAATTTTAAGGCCAAAATTAAATTGTATATCTTCTGTAAATGAAGTTATATAATACTATTATAGATAATTAATACATACAATCTGCTCTCTTAGCCGCACATAACCCACATGCTTTCCTATATCGCGCCTCCATTGATTCCACTCTCACTTTGTTTATTTTGGTTTTTTCTTACAATTGAAAGTTGTCATTAGTCGGTTTAAATTGTAATCCTCATATTGAAAGTAATGTAATAACGTGAACGTTACCTTAAAATCTAGAGTCAATGAATATTTCACGAAATTTTCCCAATACAGAGACACGGAATACAACTGCGAGTATATGAAAGGTAGTTCATCCGAGTAGTTACCCTCACTATCTCTCACAAGATTCCTCAACCTTGTCCGAAAAACTCTGTGCAGGTAACCGACACGAGAAAGAATCAATTTCTTTTTTGATTCATCCAGCACAAATGTTTCATATTGCAACATATGACAATATTAACTACAACAATATTAAAAAAATATACCTTGACTTCATCTCAATATTGTTCTTTCAGGGGCAACAAATCTTTATTACGTCAATCAGTAATCGAAATTGGAAAAGTTCTTCTACAGCAAGAGCCAACGAAATGTGCTAGGATCATCGATTCTTTGACAATTGGTTGGCCTATTTCATTAAAATTCACCTTTATTACATCACCACTGACCCTTTTTTTCTTTATATTCACCATAGTGACTACTCATCGTGACTGAACCTCAGACATGTCACTAGTATCACCGGAGCCCCCTGTCTCACCTCCTATAGAACCACCCTGACCATCCCCTCGAGCATGACCTTTGCTCTGCGATCCAGTAGTCATGATCCTGTAAAATAAAGAATAACATATTGAATAAGACAATTAAACTTGAATAATCTATGTAACTAAAAAATGTTGCTAATAGAATAATAGAATGGAAAGAAGAAAATATTCACAGTTCAGATAGTCACAGAACATATGTACGATGGAATAGGCAACAACCCTAGCAATGCAAAATAAGACAGGTTTCACTAATCCCCTATGAGAAACCACAGTGCATGAATTATAATGTACATTCCAAAATGATTCATGTACACTGATCCCCAATGGTATGGTGGGAATTAGGTATTTACTATTCAACAAATATAATGTACATCCAGATTCACAAAATTACATTAAAGTTCAATAAAGACAGGTTCACAGCAGTCCATGACATAACTATATATATAACAAATATATAATAGAAAAAAGACATACTTTTCTTCTTGGCTTTAACTATCTTTTTTCGCTTGGTAGCTAACTTCGCTGATCGTTCATGACCATATACATTAACTAAATCTGAATTTACATATTCACCCTCATCATGATCATATCTTGAATATAAGCGCTGATAATTATCATCATCGTAAGTGCTCGGGCAAACATACATGTTCCCAAAATGATCATTAATTGTGTCAACATCCTCATCAACATGGTCACTAACTTGGTAACTATTATTGAACTTGTTCGACAATATAACCATGGACCACTTCTTATCAACTGGGTCACTCACATAAAACAGATGCTTTACCACAGTGAATTTTCAAGAATCATGTTTTTCCAGTTTTAAATGTTAATGTGGACTGTATTTGAATCATATTTGACTATTTTTATTTTCTTGAACTTTTTCCACAGTGAATTTTCAAGAATACACCAAAAAAAAATTAAATGTACCTCGAATTATTTTATTTCAAGATTTTATAGGCATATGATACTACTATGATGTTCTTTTGCATCAGAGAGTGAAAGAAAAACAACAATAATGGACAATAACGAAGAAACAAACACGATGTCTAGATTCTTGACCCTCTTTCTTGTAGAATGAAACTGAAGAACAAATTGAAACATGATGTTCTTTTGCATCATACTATAAACTCAATCAACACCTAATAATAAACTCAGAAATCATCAAATATTCAATCATAATCTGAAAATTGAGGCTAAATGAGTTTCGTTCTTCACAATTATCAATATATACTTCAATCATAAACTCAAAATTGAGGCTAAATATAATGAATGAAAAATATTTTTTCTCAAACAAATATACACTTCAACCCCGTGAAAACTCTACTGAACAGAAACATTGAAACATACCTTGACGAATTCTTCAAGGTAACAAATCAGGAATCGAATTTCAGCTATTTGGAGAAGAACTTTTGCTCAACTTGAATTTCAGGTATTTGGAGAACAATTTCAGCAATCGGAGGATTTGTTGCAAATTGGAGAAGAACTTCAATCGAACATCATATTGAAAACTGAATCCTCACGCTCGAACTTCCTTCAATTCACTAACTCAACTCTTGCAAACTAAATCCTTAATTGAAAATATTTTCAATTGGTATTGCAATTGGGGGATAGTTGCAAACCGACTGAGCTTGGAGTTGGTATTGCACTTGGGAGATAATTTCAGCGGCGAGATGAAATTGGTGTAGGGGTTCGATGGAATTGGTATTGGCGGCAAGCAAAGTAGTCTTTCGTTTTTGGCGGAGAAGGCTTTTGGTTGAGTATAGAAATTATGCCAATTAATTTTGGCTAAGTCCTTCATTATTTTGTAATTCTTTACAACTTAGATAACACTTATGAAGCGCTATGATAACATTTACTTCAATAGCGCTTCCACAAGCGCTATCTAAGTGGGAATATTTATATTATTATATTAATAACTTACTTAAGTACAACAACAACAACAACAACAACATACCCAGTAAAATTCCACCATGTGGGGTCTGGGGAGGGTAGTACACAGATCTTACCTCTACCTTGGTAGGTAGATCTACGCTTCCGAGACCCTACCAAGACTGCGTAATCACAATCAAAGCAAATGTTGCATAGCAAGATAAACGGTCAGAGATAAGAAATTAAAGCTATATGAACATGCTGGTAACAAAAATCGAATACGCCATGGTAGCGCATTCTATCAAAAGAAAGCAGTAGCTAACGCAAATAAATAATATAAACAATATAAACAAAGTACACTAGAGAACACATAGCTGCAGAAATCAACTACAGGTAATATAAGCAATACTTCTTGTATAAGTATGATGAGCTAATCGGGCCTACATTGCTCACACTATAACTATCGTTTTATGGGTGTGAGTGGGACTACACTCGATTATCTACTACCCTTCAACCCTAATCCATTTCCTCCACAAACCCCTATCTAAGGTCATGTCCTCAGTAAGTCGCACAAGCTTTGTTTACTTTAATGAGTTTGCAAGAGAAGGGCTTAGAAGAGATTAGCGCTTTGGTTAACAGTGGAAATTAGCCTAGCCCAGGCTACTGATTAGCAAGAGGAGAAGCAAAGCAGAGTTGAAGAAAGACACCTCTCCCCAATACTTCTTCGGCCTACATCTACCCCTACTGAACACATACATAACCAACCTCTCACACCTCCACACTGAGGCATTTGTGTCTCTCCTTTGTACAAGCCCGAACCATCTCAATTTCTCTTCCCGCATCTTATCCTTCCCCGAGGCTACTTCCACTCTATCTCAGATATCATAATTTATAATTATATCTCTCCTGGTATGCCCACACATCCATCTCATCATCCTCATCTCCGTAACTTTCATCTTTTGGATGTGCGAAGTCTTGACTGGCCAACACTCCGTCCCATACAACATAGTCAGTCTTACGACCGCCCTATAAAACATGCCTTTAAGCTTTTGTGGCACTTTTTTGTCGCACAAGACTCCAGATGCGAGCCTCCATATCAACCACCCTGCCCCAATACGATGTGTGACATCATCATCAATCTCTCCATTCCCTTGAATAATAGACCCGAGGTACTTGAAATTTTCTTTCTTTGGGATGATCTGAGTCCCAATCGATACTTCTACTCCTATCTCAGGGTCGCTCCCATTACTGAACGTTCACTCCAAATACTCTGTCTTGGTCCTACTCAACCTGAACCCTTTGGACTCTAGAGTTTGTCTCCAAAATTCCAGTTTGGCGTTCACCCGCTACGAGTCTCATCAATCATGACTATGTCATCTACGAATAGCATACACCATGGCACCTCCTCTTGGATTTGTTGAGTCAGTCCGTCCATCACCAAGGAAAATAGGAAAGGGCTAAGCGCTGATCTCTGGTGCAGCCCCATCGTCACTAGAAAGTGTTCCGAGTCTCCTCCTATGGTTTGTACCCTGGTCTTTGTTCCATCATACATATCCTTGATCGCCCTATTGTATGCCGCAGGTACACCTCTAACCTCCAAACATCTCCATAGAACCTCCCAAGGGACTTTGTCGTATGCCTTCTCTAGGTCGATGAAAACCATATGTAGGTCTCTCTTCCTCTACCTATACTGCTCCACCAACCTCATAATAATGTGAATAGCTTCAGTAGTCGAACGCCCCGGCATGAATCCAAACTGGTTCTCGGAAAGAGACACGTTTTTCCTTACCCTCATCTCCACGACCCTTTCCTAAACTTTCATAGTGTGGTCTAACAGCTTGATACCCCTATAGTTGTTGTAACTCTGGATATCACTTTTGTTTTTGTACAACGGAATCATTGTACTCCACCTCCATTCATCGGGCATTCTTGTCGTCTTAAAAATGACGTTAAACAACTCAGTCAGCCACTCCAAACCTGTCATGTCTACGCTCTTCCAAAATTCAATTGGGATCTCATCGGGCCCGGTTGCTCTTTCCCTACGCATCCTATGAACAACATCCTTAACCTCCTCAACCATAATCCTTCTACAATACCCAAAATCTCAATACCTACCAGATTGCTCCAGACCTCCCAACACGATGTCACTATCTCATTTTTCGTTCAAGAGTTTATAGAAGTAAGTCTGCCATCTCCGCCTAATATGTGCGTCCTCCATCAGTAGTTTACCGTCCTCGTCCTTGATGCACCTTACGTGATCCAAGTCACGGGCCCTCCTCTCCCTCGCCTTGGCCAGTCTGTATAACTTTATATCCCCGCCTTTCTCCTCTAATTCCACATACAGACGTTCAAAAGCTACTGTTTTCGCTGCCGTAACCGCAAGCTTGGACTCCTTCCTCGCCATCTTAAACAACTCCCTATTCGTCCACTTCTCCACATCATCCTTGATTTCTACCATTTTCGCATACGCTGTTTTCTTTGCTTCCACCTTTTCTTGAACTACATCATTCCACCACCACTCCCCTCTATGCCTACCACAGGTACCCCTCGAGACCCCAACCACTTCTCTAGCTACCTCTCGAATGCAACTGGCCGTCCTGTCCCACATACCGGTTGCATCCCCACTACTCCCCCAGGCCCCCTTAGACCACTAATAAATTATTTAAGTAACGCAAATTATAATAGCGCTTTAAATAAGCGTTATTCAAGGAGTAACTTGTATAGCGCTTCGATTAAAATTTTCGCAAAGCGTTATGGCTGTATTTTTTGTTAGATTTTTTTTAAATTTGAAAATTTGAAAAAGTGTTATGCAAGTTGTTACTTAGATAACACTTTTTAAAAGTGCTATCTAAGTAGCGTTGCACAAGCTGAAATATGTAGTAGTGTACTTTGCTGAATGAATGTAGCAACTCCATCATAATGTTCATTCAACCATGCAATTAATTGAAGAATCAACCTTTGATTTATTACCGGTGAACCAACATTGTAAAGTTGGTCTGCAAGTACCTTCAATTCTTGACAATAGGCGGACACATTTGAGAAATCATCCAATTTAACGTTGGTAAATTGGTATTCAAAATATACAGTCCTTGAAAGTTTGTTATTTTAAAAAATAATTTGTAAATGTTCTCACACCTGTTGAGCCGTAGAGTTCAGCTCTAATATGGTATGCAAAAGATCTTTGGAGATAGTGTCATAAATTTATTGAAGGAATATAGCATCGAGACGGAATCATAACTTTTTATCTACCCCATTGGTGTCCGATGATGACTCAGATGGTATGATATGGTCTATTACCTCATATGCATGTCAAAGATTTTGAATAATTCCGCCAAGAGGTGTATTGCCCTTTTTCATATCAGGTGTTATGGATTTAAAGTTCTTGATGTTGTTTACGACAAGAGTTGGATGAAATTTTTGTTTGCATAATTCCACGAACAAGCAAAACAAAAGGAAGGATAGAAAATTATTTTGGGTTTGATGGAAGTGTAATAAAGAACCCTAAGTGTCGGCTATGGTTTTTGGAGAGACTAAGGTGGTAGCGGGGTCGTCGGCTAGGTTTTTTGGAGAAAAGAAAGTGGTAGCCGATGGGGGGTTTAGGGTTATAGAAGTTGTTTTAGGTTTAGGGTTTGAGGAGAAACCCTAGTTATGGCCGAGAAAGAAGATGAAAAAAAGAAAGGGAAAATGTGTTTTCGGCTAAGAGAGAAAACCGAAGGGGAGAGGGGTAGGGTTTAGGGCAAATAATGTTTTGCTCTTGATACCATGTAGGAAATTGATTTCTTGAGTGATTTCATTCCAATGGTAAAATATATATACAAAGGTACCCTAATATAGCTAAGGAAGACTTATCTAATTAGCCTCAATTATATGATACTAATTTACAATCATCCTAAATAATGTGATTACAATCCTAAATTAAGATATTACAATATTCATGATTAATGATAATTTGAGATAATTATGAAATTGTCCCAGAATTATCTTAACAGATATGTTGTTCTGGCGATGGACCTTGCCGTTGCATGGTGTGTCGTGATTGGGGAGGTTATTTTGGTAGTAAGGCCAATTGCAGATGCATTAGCTGCAGGTGGAGCATGTTGCCCATGGAGTCCGGGAAACAGGTCAGTAGACGCAGCATGTTCAATTGAATTTAAAGGGTCAAACATACCCTTTTACTACATTTAAATAAGTTTCTTTAATTTTACCTCTTATTATACTTTGATTCCATACATATTGATTAAACTATATCTCATATTTGCCTTGGTCCTAAGGAAGTTCATTCAGATCTTATGGTTGGATAATTGTCTCTAATATGCTTTGATACTAACGAAATTTGGAGTGTAATTTTAATTCATAATTAAAATGTAGAACAATAAATTTGGACTTCTATCTTGAAGTATTTTTACATGTGGGATCTATCCAATCTATGCTAAACTCTCTTGATACGAAGGAAAAATAGATTGAGATGATTTGCTAGTACGTGTATGAATAATTCCAAAGTATAATGAATGATAAAATTAAGGTTACATTTGGACGAGCTTCCTAAAGTAGGTGATAAGCATGAGTGCTGAAACTAATTTTATAAATAAACAATTATTCTCTTCATCTCAATTTAAGTGTTTTAGTTTGACTATACACAAAATTTAAAAAACAAACAGATACTTTTGAATCTTGTGTTCTTAAATTAAAGATGAGTGTAGTCATTTAAATCTTGTCGTCTAAAACTTTTCAAAACTTACTATATATAGAAAAACGCACTCTTTTTGAGACGGACAAAAAAAAAAGTAAGATACTTAAATTGGGACGGGGAATAATATGTTTTGTATAAAATTGTTGATCGATAGTACCTTTTCTATTAAAATGATTGAAAAGTGCTTATAACTATTACAAAAAATATAGATTTAAAAGTTTTTTTTTTGCATTAAAAATGAATAATAGAAATAGAATAGAGAGATAATTATGAGTTATGATTTAAGAAGATTTTTTTGAAAATTATACTAATAAGTGGGGTTGTCAAACTGAAAGTTCTTATAAGCTGTAAAATCATAAGTTAGAGTGATCAATTTAAGGCTTTTTGCTGATTTTGGCGTATAAATATTTGGCTAATAGGAGTAAGTATTTTTTATATTTATCATATTAGATAAGCTTAAAAAAGTACTTATAAGCTAATTTTTCCGCTTACACCTACATAAAATCATAGATACCTCCTTGCGAAAGGAGGAGCTAAGAAGAAAATTTTAAATAGGTCAAGAATTTTGGTAGTTCCTTGAGTGCTTGCAGATGAGGAAATATGGTTAGATATTCTAGGAACTATGTTTAAAAGACGAGAAAATGATCAAAATGGTCCTTAATATATGGATTTTTTTAAAATTTTAGTCCAAATATATCGTCACTACTACATTTATGATCTAATGCGACGGCTTGTATTGGGCTAATGCGACGCCAGTAGTAGAACCGTCGCATTAGATGTAGCTAATGTCACGGGTTCACGTTGTAATTTGTTGTCGTTGCATTAGATAGACTAATGCAACAGCTTAAATCGTCTTATGCAACAGATTACTGGGTCGTCGCATTAGTCTATCTAATGCGACGACTCTCCAAGGCTAATGCGACGGCTCTTTTATTTTAATATCCCCAAATTGAATACACTTACGGGCATTTCATTTCATCACCCACGAAGCCCTTCTCTCTATCTTCTTCAATTCCTAATCCCTAGCCGTCACATTCCTTTTCCCCAGCTTGTCGTCGCATTACCATACCTCATCGTCTCCGTCGCCGTCGACTTACCCCTCCTCTGCTCGCCGTCGTTCAGCAGCAGCACCAATATCGTCGAACTGCTCTTCCCTCTTCTCCAAGGTTAGATTATGTTTTACCGTTGTTTTACCTTCCCCTTTCATGTTTTACCATTATTAATTCAAGGTTAGATTAATGTACGTATGTGTATAGATTTTACCGTCGTTGCATCGTCGAACTGCTCAAATTGAATCGCTCAGATTTTATTCATTGTTCTTCCAACATTTTGTTTATTTGTAAATTGTATTTCCAGTTTATTTGCTCAAATCGAATTGCTCAGAGAATGTTTGTAATTTACCATTATCATTGCCGCTTTTTACATTTTGTTTCTCAGATGTATTTCAGCATTTTCTTTATTAAGCTCCTAAATATTACATTGAGGAAATGGATTGTGGAACTAAGGAGTGGTGGATGGCTGCCAAATGGAGTGATGAATATGAACGAGGAGTAGACGAGTATATTAAAAAGGCTTTTGCTACAAAGTCTCAAGGAAATTAAATTTGTTGTCCATGTGATAGTTGTCATTATCGTTATTGGCAGCATGAGAATGTTGTGAGAGATCACATAATATGTAATGGTTTTGTGCCAAGAACAGATAAGTTATCTGAATTAGGGATCGAAATTGAAAGAGAAAGAACTAATCTGGATCATGATGAACAATCAAATATGAATGATTGCAATGATGACATAGCAGGGTTGATGAATGATGCTCGTGATGTTTTTACAGAGGGGTCAAATGACGAGGCAAAAAAGTTTTTCAAGTTAATTGAAGAAGGTCAGGAGGAACTATATCCCGGATGCAAGAAACATTCAAAGTTTTCCTTTATGATTGGACTATTTATTTTGAAGTGTGATCACAGGCTTACCAATGTTGTATTTGCTGATATATTAGAGCTTGTAAGGGAGGTGTTACCCGATGCAAAATTGCCTAAGTCTTTTAATGAAGCGAAGAGTGTTTTAAAAGTACTAGGGTTGAATTATACTAAGATAGATGCATGCCCCAATGATTGCATGTTGTATTGGGAAGAACATGCAAATGCTACAAGTTGTCATGTTTGTGAGACGCCAAGATGGAAGTCGAATGATAGAGAGAATGACACACAACATGAAAATGGAAAGATCCATAGGATTCCTAATAAAATCCTTAGGTACTTTCAAATAAAAAAAAATTGCAAAGGTTATTTACGTATGAAGAGGCACAAGTACATGACATTTATTACACGGGCGTGAAAAGATTGGATTTTACAACACCCAGTGGATGGCCAAGCTTGGAAAGAGTTTGATTATGTATACTCAAAGTTTGTAGAAGATCCGCGCAATGTGATGTTGGGGTTAGCCACAGATGAAATTAGTCTATTCAACTCGATGAGCATTGTTCATAGTACATGGCATGTTATATTGATCAATTATAACTTGCCTCCATGGATGATTGTTGACACCCAATTTTGACCCTCATGTCACTCATTAACTATAAAATTACACTAATTTTCCAAATAATTTAAAGAATTTTTATAATAATAAAATGCAACAATAAAACATTAATACATGCATAAATAAACAATTTAATAAAGGCAATGCGTTTTACGTAGAGTATTAAGCACTTTGAGTCTCACGTCCGCATTCGTTATTTGCATAAATATTATTCATAATTTAAGCCCTATTCTATTTTCATTAATTCTTAATAATTTAAATAATAATAAATACGTAAATAAATAAATAATTTAATAATGACGTCGCATCAAACATTCCTTAAAATAACATATTCACATTTATTAATATGCAAGACAATGTCATAATTATTATTTGTAATTTAAACTCCTATTAAACTAATTTTAATCTAATACATGTGTTTTTAATAATAGTGTCACATTTATAAAAGCATTAAGCAATCCTTAAATATCATATCCGCATTTAGCATTTTAATAATATCATAAATAATTTAAACCTCATCTTTATTTCCCACTAATTTTAATAACACACTTAAAATCATACTAATTAATAAAGCACCTAAAACTAATTAAAACTCTACCTAAAACTTACCACACCCACAACCCATAAACCCTCCAGCCCAATCTACCAACCCGCTGACCCGGCCCAGCACTAGCCTATATCGTCCAAAGCCCCATCGTCCTTAAGCTAAAAAGAAAAGAACCCTAAAAATAGAAGACAACCGCCAACACCCTTATTTCCCCATCCCTGTCGATTTGCCTTAGCCAAAATAGTAAATCAAACAAATCTCCCAAAATCACAACTTAACAAAGAAAATACCCGAAAACCTTACCAAAACCGAGACCCAATTCTTACCAAAAACCCCAAAATCAGTCCCCAAATGGTCACAGATCTTCGTCCAAAAAATCTCACCAAGAATCGAACCTTACCTAAAACGAATACCTAAAATCTTACCCAAATTAGTACGAAAATCGTGTTAATACCGAAACCCAAAACTTACCATAATTCAAAAACCTAAATCAAGGCTATAAATACCAATCGATTTGCACATATACAGAGGGATCCAAAAGAATTTTTGGCTAAAAGGCATCGCAAGAGGGATAAATTACAGAGCAATAACTAAGCATTCCCTAGGCATAAACATCAGTCCTCTCAATCGCATAGCATCAATCTCCGAGTGGGCCGACGACTTGATACACTGCCTCGATTCGCTGTCCGGAGAAGGTAAACCCGAATTCTTTTCAGTTCATCTTCGTATTTTTATGTGTGTTTGCGTGTTAAACATATGTTAGTTCATCCTGTTGTTGTTGATACACTTCTCTCGCTGTTATGTTATCTTTATGTCTACTGATGTTGTTTTTTGTATGGTATTAATTTGAGATTATTCTATTTAAATGAAATAATGTTAGACAGTCATATTTGTCCGTGGGAATTGTCGAATTTACGCCGGATTTTGTGTTAATCGCGACCTGTTATGTTATCTTGACTTACGCCCAGAGTAGTCGAGACTAATTAAACGACTAAACCGACGTTTGCTTAGCCTTAAAGAGCATGATCTGCAGTAGCACAATGTTTGTTTAATCGCCCTGTCTGAATGCCTTCATAATTTGGATGAATACTGCCAAAGATTCAACCATAAGCAAGTTTATAAATCTATTAGCGTGAATATAAGTCTATGAGCATGAATTCGAATAATACCTCTAAAGCTTTGTGTATATTTGTTGGATTTGGATCACTATGGATTCCTTAGGGACTAAATATGTCGAAGTATACCTTTTTCGTGTGCTATGCTAAGTTCGGTAAGTGTTGTCGGTTCATTAGCTATTGTATATGAGTCGCTTGACTTGAGGTATATTTGACAAGTATTCCAAACATGTTCCCTGTTTCCGGTGGGTTTTGTGATCACCTTAATAAAATTGGTCATGCGTATTTAGATAGTCTCTTTGAATGGTTGCTTATCATCCCTAGTTGTCTTATACACCTACTGAATTCTCCTTGCATCTAACATACCTGTTTAACTAATAAAAACAGTCATATTGACACTTTCATGTCGCATCGCATCGTATCAGTTTAATAAGGGGTTAAGTAATGCACATACTGGTATCACATACTTGTCTTGGCATATTCACTTTGCTCAATATGTTTGTTGTTTTCTCCCGCCTCTACTGATGTTGACTTAGCAGTTAAAATGACCACATATTCGAACCTGTTCATGCCATGTATTCTCATGCTTTTATATCAATTACCGGGTATATCATACATGCTCTGAATACTGCTTGTATATCTGTCCCCCTTAAAATTTGGTAGTCATATCATGGGCCTAACATATCTTGATAAGCCTTTTGCTTGTTGTTTTCATAGTTAAGTGACGGGCTCAGCCCACTGTCTGCCTTCCCCCTTTCTTTTCCTTTCCTGTGTATTGCTTGTTGGTTTGAGCCTGAATTACTCTGTCCGCTGTTCATATTCATGTCTGCGATATCTTTTGAAATTTTCAACCATTTAGAATAATATAATTGAGCAATAATTAAATTGTAGATGTACGTGTGCATTTAACGTTTCAATTGTTTGCATTGAATATTATTTGGACATGTACTAATCCTTATCTTTTCTTTTTTACATGAAATGCACCTGAGTAAAATGAAGAGTCTCATGGTGAGACTCATCGTGAGCCGCTTTAAATGAAGACCCCCGTCTATGTGCATCCACGTCCGCGTCTGAAATCTCAAAACCACAGGCGAAATGACATCGCTATTCTTCGAGTCATCCTTACTAATTCCTATCCAGCCCCCATTTATTTATTGTAAATTAATTGTCTAACGCTACACTGATTAGTATAACACTTAGAATAGTTATACCTTGAATCATTAGATTAGTAAGTAGTTTGACATTAGAGATTTATTTCCTCCTTAAGTTAAATATTCTAGCTTGACATACATTGCTTAAATTATAATTAAATCATTCAGTAACTGTCACTCGCATAATTATTTAGGTAGTCAAGACATTATTTGTTACTAAATCCTAACATGAGAAGATCATTTTTTTATAAATTCCTATTAGCACTCACATAGGAAAAATTATTCAATCGCAAGATTGTTAGCCTTCGCATAATACACATTTTCATCCTATAAGTATATATTTTGTCATTGCAGATTTTGCATTATTACCTCTATATTATACCTTATAAGATAATTTTATATGGTTTTTTATTACTTTATAAATGCATGTTTTCAACTAGAACTAACTTTATATATTTTTAAACAAAGTCTTACATTTTATGTTGGTCAAAAATACATTTTTATACTTACAAATATCTTTTGCTTAAGTACTTTCGAAACATGCATTATTTAGCAATAATAAATAACCTAGGGTTGAACGGACAACCGCAAGTTAGCGGATCTTAGAGGATGCCTAACCCCTTCCCTCTAGATTAATAAAGAATCCTTACCCAAAAATCTCACATAGTTTTTGCAGAACATTAAATGGAGTTAATGTTGACTTGACTTAGTTAACATTTAGGTGTCCTAATTCACCCAAACTAATTAGGTGGCGACTCCGTGAACCCTTTTAGCATTTAACACCTTTTAGCACCTTTTAATTATTTTAGCATTTTGTACCTTTTAGCATTTTATTTTATTTTTCATAACTCTTCTAAGCAGGGAGTGAATAATGTCGCGGACGAGAAGGGGCGTGACAAAAATGACGACTCCACTGGAGATTTGAGGTTCTTGACCATAGCAAACCTAGGTTTATTATTGCTTGGCTTTATTTGTTTAAAATGTCTTAAAATTGCTTGCTTTAATTTTGTATGTTTAACTGTTTTAATTGTTATTTGCTTTTACAGCTTTCCTTAAACTTGCATTCCGCTCATACTTCTTCCACTCTGGAAAACTCACACAATCACACGCTCAGGCGCTGGTGTGCTTCGCGTACCCGCAAATTTCTTTCAAAATACCCAAATTTTAGGAGAGTTGGCGCCAACGCGAAGTTAGATCAGTTCGTCTGATCAGCCGCGTAGCCTTCTCACTCGAGTTGTCCGATCGGGAACCTTGCGTCTAGTAAAGCCAAATCTCATAAACCTATGATAGAGCTGTACCACCCTTTATTTTAAGGCATGCATGTATTTACCTTAGGTGGGTCAATCATTGGCATTGACACCACAATTAGGAAGACACCAAATTGGTCAACAGGTTTTCACGACCCCGCGGCCCAACAACATTTTATGTGTTGCATAATCGTGATGAATGAAACCAAGCCTAAATTCAAAATGCCTAAGTTGGAAAATGCATATTCATTTTTGTATTATATATTTTTAGATGGAACATGTCCCTCAAATCAGAATGGTGAGTGGGATTCTGAGTAAATTGAAGATGTGGTGGTCAAAATTCGACTTGGGTAGTCAGATGGTAATCAGAAGGAGGTTGGGGTGCCTCATCTCATTATTCGACATCTCTCCCTGTCGCGCCCATTTTCGACCGCGACATTTTTTAGCGAACCTGCTTAATAAAAATGTTAGGAAATAAAAATAAAGTGCTAAATAGTTAAAAATGCTTAAAAGGGGTGCTAAAATATTTAAAGGGGCTAGAAATGCTAAAGGGGCTAGAAAGTGTGTTAAAATGCTAAAAGTGCAAAAGGTGCTATATGCTAGAATGCTAAAAGGTGCTAAAATGTTAAAAGTGCTAAAAGGTGCTAGAAGTGCTAAGGGTTGCTAAAATGCTAAAGGGTTCGCAGAGTCTCCACCTAATTAATTTGGGTGAATTAGGACACCTAAATGTTAACTAGTTTAAAGTAAACATTAACTCCATTCTTTATGGTCTGCTAAACTTAATGAGATTCTGGGCAAGGGTTCTTTATTAATCTAGAGGGAAGGGGTTAGGCACCCTCTAAGATCCGCTAACTTGCGGTTGTCCTGCCAAACCTAGGGTTAATTATTATGCTTAAAAATGCTTGTTTTGAAAATATAAAAGATGCTTCAAAATATTTTATAAAAGGAGGCATGTTGATAAAAATGCTATAAAATTTTAAAGTGTGCATTTATATTGTTTATGGTGCAAAGTCGATTTATGGACTGTAGATATGCATTTATCCGCGAAATCAAAGAAGTGGTGCGTTAGTTTTAGATATGCAATTTTAATGATTAGGCAAAAGATTAGATATGAAATGACAAGCCTAAGATAAATAATTAAAAGTGCATTTAATTCTAAATCTCCTTTTATGTTCAAAGACTAATTGTTCTTGGTTTCCTATTAATTACAAAGTTATAACATTACAATAACAAATAAAATGAGATAAGGAGGTTAAGAGAGTAAAGGATTGAAGCGGATGACTCCGTCCTATTGTTTTTCTAGGAATTGCCGAAGAGGGAACTCGATGGATGTGGATGCGGGTTGCCATTTGAAGTAGCTCGTGGTGAGTCTCGCCGTGAGACTCTTCATTTTTGCTCCAATGCATTTCATGTAAAAATAAAGAAAGATAAGGATTAGTATGCACTCAAATAATACCGAATATGAATAATTAGATACTAAACACACATATGCTTATAAAGCACGTCGATCACATAACCCGTAGTAATTCCCTCTAAAATATTATTAGGCCTGGGCATAACTAGTTTCCAAGTGAAGACAAGTGAACAGTAGGCTTTGGTGATTCCTTGTTCTTGAAGCCATTTCATCAAGCAAACAGATGGGGAGTAAGCAGCCACAAACAGAGGAGCGAAAGGGATAACAGACAGGCCCAGGCAAATACCCATTACCATATATACAGAATGCTCAAGTCAAAGCACAAATAGGCTATACAACAGTTATCCCAATTCACACACATCATCCATATTATTGCAACTGGACATGATGGATATCAAATAATTAAGCAGGAGAATGGCACGTAAACTTTCAGTATAAAGAGACTATCAACACTACAAATAACTACACTTTAAAGTTCATATTTTGGCTTAGCCCTTCCAATCTAACAACAACCAAGCAGAGAAAGGACATACAATGTAACTAGGAAAAGACTATTCTTAATATGCATGACCAATTTGACACGGGCAGTCACAAATGCAGACTCGTACTATCTGCTGGACATAGTCAAGTCCCAGTATGACTGGCATGTTGAAGGCAGACTCGACTTTTAATCCTGTAGTGACCAGTTTTGACACAAGCAGTCACATAAACAAAATCAGAAGCATGTTGACAAACAGACAGGTGCTTGAATTTAAACCAAGACATGGCGAGACAGTGAATCGGTAACTAAACCTCAAACTTGCAATAATGTCTTGCAACAAGTTATTAACATTATTTTGACATACAATATTAGATATAAATGTAACAATATTTTAGTAAACTGAATCAATTACAGACAGATTGACCAAACATCATACTCAGATATTTACAAACAGCCGAATTAAATCGATGATAAAACACGCGAAATCAGGGAAAGTAAAGCAAACTGAGAGGATTACGATTTTCTCCGCAAATAACCGAGGCAGCGTATCAAGTCGTCGGTCCACTCGAATGGTTTTGGTTTTGCGATGCGAAAAAGGGTAAGCTTGTTTGCTGATTTCTTGGCTGATATTGAAAGGAAGGGTTTCAGACTCCTTATTCTTTGCGATGCTAATTGTCTGGGTGCTGAGCCCCCTAACTTCCTATGCCTGTCGATTATTGACTAAAGGACTGCTCTCCCAACTCAGCTCTGTTGCTCTCGATCCTGGATGTTCTGCCCTGGTTTTTGCCTTCCAAGCCCGATTGGACTGCTACCCTCTGAATGCCTATTGCATGTGCTTTATATAGCCATGGTTTGGGTTCTAATGTTGGTAAGTAATCAATGTGCGATTTTGGCTAATATTTGGTGTTGATTCGTGCTTGATTCGTGCGATTTAGTACTGATTTTGAAGTAAGATTTGGGTGATGGTTATGGTAAGCAATCGGCTGGGTGTGCGTGGGTAAAGGGAAACCCCGGATTCTCCGGCGAGAATCCAGGCTGGGGCGACGGGGGATGCGAGGGAGAGGTGCGGCGATCGTTGTTTTTTAGGCTTAGGTTTCGTTAGGTTTTAGCGTGAGGGAGAAGGGCTGTTGGGTCTTTTCTTTTAGGTTTGTGGATTATGGACGAGAAGGGAAAAGGGCTGAGGGAAATAAGGCTGGGCGTGGGCTTCTGGGTAGAGGGGAGCGTTGGGCTTGCGGGTCGCGTGGGTAATTGGGCTGGGTAGTGGGCTAGGCGAAAATGGTGGGTAGCTAGTTTTAATTAGGTATTAATTTGGGTAAGTTATTTAAATTGTGATTAAATTATTTAGGTGCTTTATTTAAAGAATAAATACGGGTGTGCTATTTAATTAGTGCTTAATTTTTATAATGTGATGCCGTTATTAAAATCTTATTTATTGTGCATTATTATTTAATTATTTAAAATAAGTTATGAGATTGCTTTGCGTATTAATAAATGCGACTATGCTACTTGACACGACGTCATTGCTAAATTATTTATTTTATGTATTTATTAATTATTATCATTTAAGAACTATGACAGGGCTTAAAATTAATAAATGCGGGAAAATTACGGCTGCGACATTAATATTTTTTGCGGATTTTTCCGAGAGATGAAATATTTTGGACCAACGAGAGGGCGACACTTGTCACCCTCAAGTGGACGGCAATGGTGTGCATTCCTTGGCACGTTTTTTTCAAGTTAAAGGCCTTAAACATTGGTCAAGGTTAGGTAGAATATTTTGTGATATTTGTGTGGTAGATGGATAAGGGTACACATGTGCAAATCTCCACCATCCACTTGCCCTCCACTTGCCTTCATCTTGACCATTGGTGGTCCTATAAATACCCCCCCCCCCCCCCCCTTAGTTGAAGAATTCTTCATCCACAAATTATCTTCCAAGTCTCAAAAAATCCCTTCTCCCATAAGAGCTCTCGTCCAAACACCATCTTCCCCTCTTGAAAGCCCTAGCGAAACACCCCCACTTGGTAGAAAGTTGTCTTCAAGTATTGTTACTATTCCAAAATACCTTAGCCAATCCCTTGTAGTATTTCCAAAGTCACCTCTATACTTAGAGCCCGGAAAATACTACTATACTTCCATTAGTCACTAAACGAAACCCTCAGGAGAAACTTCATTGTTGGTTGAAGTAGTAAGTAGAAGTTGTGTAGAAACTTCTAAGGGTTTCTTGGAGCGGATTGGAGCGTACAGATTAGGAGCTAAACCTTGCTCAGGATCGACTTATATCTTGGATAATTTTGGGCTTATCGAGGTAAATAATAATCCTATCCTTCTATTGTAATTGGAGATTACATACTATAGTAGTATAGAAATAAGTATAAGATCGTAAGGATATTAAAGAATAGAATTAAATCGAAATCACATCGAAAAATATAAATGAAGAATTGAATCAGACTTACATGTGAATGTATCTATGAGACTTGAGTAGTTTGTGGATAGGAAATGCCGCCAATTTTCCGTAGAATTAAGAACCTTCGCTTAGAATATCCTACTGAGTAGTCTAGGCGTTGATAGGCGTATTTGACTATTATAGGTTGATACTCTGCGCGACATACTCGACTTGGCGGTGTATTTCACGGAAGGTATGTGATTCTTCCTATCCTCGAGCATGATATTTTAAAATATATATATAGTACGGTAGACGTACGTGTGTTAACTGAACATGGTTTTACTGGATTTCTGTTGACTTGAGTCTAAATAATAAGAACCTTGAAGTATTTCAAAAGAATTATGAATCATTTTTGAAAGAAGAGTAATACTTGATTTTTAAACAGAAAGCTTAAGAGTTATACTAGCTTTATGGGAAGTTAGGTATACCGACTTAAGAAAGATAAAAGGAACGGTTTTACTTATTTGTTTATGAAAATCTTGTATTGATTTCTGAAAAGTGTAGTAAGATGGTTTGATAAGTAAACATGTTATGATGCTACGCGTGTTAGTGTCTTGTGATGTCGTGTAAGGGGGTTATTCTTGTTGTGCTTACGTTGTTAAACGTTAAGCCCGTTATCGTTCTTATATCACATACCTCGACTTGTTATACCGAGGGCTTGCCACCCTTGATGCGGGTCTATACGGCCTACGCGTGTGTGACTACGCGAGCTGCGGAGTTCGAGATTGATCATTCCGGGTGTATTATCCGTCACGAGGAGTGCCTTATGCGATGCGTGTGACTATGCGATGCGTGTGACTATGCGATTGCGGAGTCGAGAGGATACCGCTGGGCTAGCTACCCCGTCGCGAGGAATACCTCATGCGGTGCGTGTGACTATGCGGATGCGGAGTTCGAGGATTAGGCTCGCATAATGATACTATGGGCGATTGGCCTTGCTTCGATCATTAGCGCCTAGAAAAGACCGGTTATGTTATATCTATTTTGCTTTTGGTTATCTTTGTGGCACTATGTGGTTACATTGGTTGTTTCGTACATATTTGTAGAATTGCTTTTAAAATGGTATGATTTCATTTAAAGTACTTTACGATTTCACATACTTGGTACTGTTATCGACCTCCTTCGGGCTGCGTCATGCCGCGAGTAAAGGGAAGCAGTAGCGGATCCTCGATTTTAGGATCTTTTCTTTGGTGTCAGGAGCTCTATCTTCTCCGGAGGCTCAACTTTTGGGTATGATCTCCCTGGTGTTGTAGATAGTTTTGTACATTCAGGGTATGGCGGGGACCTGTCCCGCCATAGTTGTTTACTTCCCAGAAGTGCAGTAGTCTATTATGCAGTGGGATGTAATCGCGGACTTGGGTTATATATACATGCGAAAGGCGACTTTTCTCAAATAAGCGTGTCTCATTTTTCATTTGTTACTTGTCTTGTTTTTATATTCCGCTGATTACTCTGATGTATGACTACTTGGGTGCCCGGGTAAGGCACCAGTCACGGGCCCCGGAACGGGTCGTGACAAAAGTGGTATCAGAGAAGTTAATCCTCGGAAAGTGTCTACAGACCGTATCTAGTAGAGTCTTGATTATCGGTGTGTTGTGCACCACACCAATAATCAGGAGGCTATAGGATATTTAGGATTGGTTTCCATTCTTCTCACTTTGAGATCGTGCCTTAGAGTTGTGTTATAAGTTGGACCCCTCTAACGTATTTCCTTTCTTTAACAGTTATGCCTCCACGTAAGGCAACCCGCCCAGGCGGCAAAGCGGCGGAGCCGCTAGTAGGACACCGAGAGTCACGAGGCTCGAGCCCGCCTATACGAGACGGCGAGTTCCACGACGCCGCCGCCAGCGAGGTTTAGGAGCGCGGCGGTCGATGAGACCACAAGACTGCACCTCCATCCCACACCGGAGCGGATGAGATGGGTTACTGAGAGATGGTCGATCGGCGTGATCGTGGCGGACTTGAGGATAGGCTGGATGCAGCAGTTCCAGTAGCACCCGTGGTACATCCTAGATCGGACAGCTTGAGACTACGGGATTTTCTGAGTTGTAGCCCGCCAGAGTTCTACGGGTCGAGGCATGAGGATGATCCGCAGGAGTTCATCCGTCGATTCTGAGGATCATCCGAGTGATCAAGGCCGGAGATCGAGTCCGTGATCTTGGTTCGCGTCGGCCGCGTGATACCGCAGCCGATCGTTTGATTCGTGGGAGCTATCCCGGAGAGCACGCGCTCCGCCTATTTGGGGACGAGTTCTCGGAGGCTTTTCTTACTCACTTCTTGCCTCCGCAGATGAGGAGGCACGCCGACAAGTTTTGATCTTTGAGACAGAGAGGCGCACCGTTAGGAGTACAACGTTGAGTTCGATTCGTTGGCTCGATATGTCCCTCGCTTAGTAGCGATATGGAGGACCGGGTGCACCGCCACGTCACCGGGTTAGATGATTATCCGCGAGTCTTGCTCAGTGTGGCTCTTCACCGGGCATGGACATTGCCGCATCTGCTCATGCACTTGGATGCGAGGCGTAGAGGCCGACGGTCGCGATATCGCCAGAAGGCCAGACGCAGGATCTTTTGGTAGCTCTCGGTGGCGGCCTCAGCGATCTAGATTTGCACCCGGCCACTCGAGCACTCCTACACCGTCTTCGGGACGGCCAGGTATTGCGTGCGGTCGGGCCCTGTGGCTTGGACTTTCAGGGTAGCGAAGTGCTAACCGATCGAGGTCCGCTCGGTGTATCCATGCGGTAGATTCCATTCAGGAGTTGTGGTACTACTGGAGTTTGCTATACTTGTGGCGGCAGGTCACTATGCGGCTGTCAGAGCGGCGTGGCCGATGGGAGGGTCACCTACAGTGGTCGCGGTCTTCATCCTCTGATTTACTCGCCGGAGGCGTGGTACTCATGGACCGCCAGGTCGCGCAGGTCGTGGCGCGGTCGATTCTAGCGGTCCTCGAACCGCATTTATGTCTTGTCCACCGGCAGACCGGAGGCGTCGCTGATGTAAATCCGCAGTACTTTATCGGGCCTGGTTGTGATGTGTATGCCTTGATAGATCGGGTTCTACTATGTCTATATATCTCCCTTATTGCTAGTAGGATAGGATAGAGCACGTGTCCATAGACCCTTTTGAGGTAGCTACGCGATGGGTGATTCGGTGGTAGCTCGGCGGGTATATAAAGCTTGCCCGATGACTTTATGCGGTTATCGACCACTGGCCGACTTGATAGAGTTGGACATGGCTGATTTCGATGTGATCACGGGCATGGATTGGTTAGCTTCGCTACGCCGGTAGATCGCAGGAGAGAGTGGTACGGTTCAGTTTCTGAGGCGGTTATTGAGTGGAAGGGAACACCGTGTCGCCGAGGGTAGGTTTATTTCCTACCTCAGGCGGGAAGATGGTGCGAAGGGTATATATACCATCTCATTCGGTGTTTGATCACGAGGTGCGGTACAGATTTTCATCGATTCGAGTCGAGAGTTTCGGATGTGTTTCGATGACCTCGGTATCCTCACGAGGGAGATAGAGTTTTGTATCGATGTGCTGCTAGACACTCGGCCTATTTCCATTCCGCCATACAGAATGGCACCTGCCGAGTTGAGAGAGTTGAAGGACCAGCTGAGAGATTTGCTGGAGAAGGGCTTCATCAGGCCTAGTGTTTCTCCCTGGGGAGCGCCGGTATTGTTCGTGAAGAAGAAGGACGGGACGCTGCGCATGTGTGTTGATTACAGGCAGCTGAACAAGGTGACCATTAAGAACAGATACCCCCTTCCCAGGATTGATGATTTGTTCGACCAGTTGCAGGGTGCGAGATGTTTCTCCAAGATTGATCTGCGATCGGGCTATCATCAGGTGCGAGTTAGAGAGGCGGATATCCCTAGATCGCATTAGGACCAGTGCGCACTATGAGTTCGGGTCGTGTCTTTCGGTTTGACCAATGCTCGTGGTATTTATGGATTTGATGAACCGAGTGTTCAAGCCATTTTGGATACATTTGTGATAGTATTCATTGATGACATCTTGGTTTATTCTCGCCAGCGAGGAGCATGCAGAGCATTTGGCGACTGTCTTGAGAGTTCTCGAGACCAGTGATTGTACGCCAAGTTTTCCAAATGTGAGTTTTGGTTAACCGGTGGCTTTTCGGGCACATTGTCGGACCGATGGTATTCGTGGATACGGCCAAGATCGAGGCGATCAGGACTTGGCCTAGACCTACTACACCGGCAGCAGTGCGCTTTTCTAGGCCTCGCGAGTTATTATCGGTTCGTGGAGAAGTTTGCTTCTATCTACGCCCCATTGACTAGCCGACTCGGAAGCGGCTAAGTTTGATGGATTGATGCTTGTGGCGGGGTTTCCGATTCTTGAAGGAGGCGGCGACCGCCCCGTTCTTACTCTTCAGAGGTCGACGGCTATGTCGTGTATTGTGATCGTCGAGCATCGGCCGGGATGCGTGTTGATGCAGTGAGGAAAGGTTATAGCGCACGCGTCCCGACGGTGAAGAAACATGAGAGAACTACCCCACCCATGATTTGAGTTAGCGTGGTGATTCTCGCCGAAGATGCGAGGCACTATTTGTATGGGGTTCATGTGGATATTTATACTGCACCACAAGAGCCTCCAAGATATCTTCGACTAGAGGAGCTGAACTTCACGGCGAGGCGGTGGTTAGAGGCGCTCGGATTACGATGTCGACATCTGTACACCCGGGAAGGCCAATGTTGTGGCGGATGCCCTTAGTCGTAGGTCGATGGGAGTCTATCGACGTCTGACCAGATGAGGGCCATGGTCGCGAGTTGCATCGATTAGCGAGCCTCGAGTCCGATTGATTGATTACGATAGCGGTGGGGTTCGAGTTCGAGAGGTTGCCGAGTCTTCCATCGTCGGCGAGGTGAAGAGGCAACGATTTGAGGATCCGGTTTTGACGCGCACCGTGATACGGCTCTTCGTGAGGAAGGGTCCTTTTGAGGTAGCACGATGGGTGCTAAGGTTTGAGCGAGTTGTGTGTTCCAGATATTGCAGGACTTGGCAGAGTTCTAGGGAAGCACACGCGGCGTTACTATCCATCCCGGGTCGACCAAGATGTACCACGACCTCGACCGTGTATTGGTGGGATGGCGAAGAGGACGTTGCGAGTTTGTGGCTCGCCCGTGTTGTCGGTGAAGGTAGAGCACCGTGAGGCCTAGTGGTTTGTTGCGACGATAGAGATCCCGACCGGAAGTGGGAGGTGATCAACATGGACTTTATCACGGATTACCTCGCACTCGGAGGAAGCATGATTCTATCCGGTTATCGTCGACGGTGTGAAATCAGCCCACTTTCTTCTGTGGCGACTTTTTCTGAGATTATGCGGACTTTACATCCGAGAGATCGTCGACCGCATGGGTCCCTATTTCTATCATATCGCATGCAGGAGCCCGGTTACGGCTAACTTACGGAGGTCTTTCCGGAAGGGTCTAGGACGCAGTGAGCTCAGCATCGCATTCCATCCTCGCAGACGACGGCGGAGCGCACTATCCGAACTCTTGAGGATATCTGCGAGCCTGTGTTATTGACTTCGAGGTAGCCGGAGGATCATTTGCCTCTAGTTGAGTTTGCGTATAATAATAGCTACCACCCAGATTCGATGGGCGCCTTATGAGGCCTTGTATGGGAGGAAGTGCGGATCGCCGATAGGCTGGTTTGATGTAGGCGAGGTGCAGTTAGTGGGACCAGACCTGGTTCAGCAGGCAGTGGATAAGGTAAAGCTTATCCAGAGCGATTCTTGACACTCGTGAGTCGTAAGTCGTATGCAGTTCATCGTCGTGGGCATTTGTAGTTCGTGGTTGTTTATTGGGTTTTCGTGAAGTTGTCACCCATGTAGGGTGTGATGAGATTCGTGAAGAAAGGGAAACTCATCCCAGCGTACATTGGGTGTATCGATTGTCCGCGAGGTAGCAAGTTGCCTATGAGTTGGATCTGTCGTCCGACCTCGAGGCGATGCATCCGGTTTTTCATGTTTCTATCTTTGAGGAGATGTATCGGATCCATCTAGGTGCACCCGATTGACGATGTCCAGTGACCAGGGTTATCGTATGGAGATTCCCATAGCGATAATCGATCGTCGTGTTAGGCGTCTGCGACCCGACGTGGCTTCCACAAAGTCATGTGGCGAACGAGCTCGGGAGGAGATGACGTGGGAAGGCGAGGAGACATGAGGCGTAAGTATCCTCACCTATTCCCACACCTCCGTGTAACTCACTTTCCTACTTGTAAATTTTCATTGACATATTTGCTTAAGTGTTGTATTGGCCATGTGTGGCATTTGCAAACCGCTTTAAGTTATGAGGAACTTTATCGTTATATGTCTTGGGAAGGAACATTCGGGACGAATGTTTCTAAGGAGGGGAGAATGTTATACCCCGTATTTCCAGAGTATGTACGTGAGGGCGTACGTACAAAAGTTTAGCCTTAGTTAGGCATAAGGGACGAAAATTTGTGCACAACCCGCGAAAAGAATTGTTTTCCGACGAAACGTCTTCCAAAGCTTGCGAAGGGAAAATTACGGCTGCGACATTAATATTTTTTGCGGATTTTTCCGAGAGATGAAATATTTTGGACCAACGAGAGGGCGACACTTGTCACCCTCAAGTGGACGGCAATGGTGTGCATTCCTTGGCACGTTTTTTTCAAGTTAAAGGCCTTAAACATTGGTCAAGGTTAGGTAGGATATTTTGTGATATTTGTGTGGTAGATGGATAAGGGTACACATGTGCAAATCTCCACCATCCACTTGCCCTCCACTTGCCTTCATCTTGACCATTGGTGGTCCTATAAATACCCCCCCTTAGTTGAAGAATTCTTCATCCACAAATTATCTTCCAAGTCTCAAAAACTCCCTTCTCCCTTAAGAGCTCTCGTCCAAACACCATCTTCCCTCTTGAAAGCCCTAGCCGAAACACCCCCCCTCCCCATTGGTAGAAAGTTGTCTTCAAGTATTGTTACTATTCCAAAATACCTTAGCCAATCCCTTGTAGTATTTCCAAAGTCACCTCTATACTTAGAGCAGGAAAATACTACTATACTTCCATTAGTCACTAAACGAAACCACAGGAGAAACTTCATAGTTGGTTGAAGTAGTAAGTAGAAGTTGTGTAGAAACTTCTAAGGGTTTCTTGGAGCGGATTGGAGCGCATGACAAGAGCTAAACCTTGCTCAGGATCGACTTATATCTTGGATAATTTTGGGCTTATCGAGGTAAATAATAATCCTATCCTTCTATTGTAATTCGAGATTACATACTGTAGTAGTATAGAAATAAGTATAAGATGCATAGAAGGATATTAAAGAATAGAATTAAACTGAAATCACATCAGATGAATATAAATGAAGAATTGAACTGTACTTACATAGATTGTATCTGATGAGACTTGAGTAGTTTGACTGGATAGGAAATCCGCCCAATTTTCCGTAGAATTAAGAACCTTCGCTTAGAATATCCTACAGAGGAGTCTAGACGTTGATAGACGTATTTGACTATTATAGGTTGATACTCTGCGTGCGACATACTCGACTTGGCAGGTGGATTTCGCCGAGAAGGTATGTGATTCTTCCTATCCCCTTGAGCATGATATTTTAAAATATATATATAGTACGGTAGACGTACGTGTGTTAGCGAACATGGTTTTCTCGACGCTGCTGACTTGAGTCTAAATAATAAGAACCTTGAAGTATTTCAAAAGAATTATGAATCATTTTTTAAAGAATAGTAATACTTGATTTTTAAGCGAAGCTTAAGAGTTATACTAGCTTTATGGGAAGTTAGGTATAACGACTTAAGAAAGATAAAAGGAACGGTTTTACTCATTTGTTTATGAAAATCTTGTATTGATTTCTGAAAAGTGTAGTGAGATGGTTTGATAAGTAAACATGTTATGATGCTACGCGTGTTAGTGTCTTGTGATGTCGTGTAAGGGGGTTATTCTTGTTGTGCTTACGTTGTTAAACGTTAAGCCCGTTGTACTGTTCTTATATCACATACCCCCTTGACTTGTTATACCGATGGCTTGCCACCCTTGATGCGGGTCTATATGGCCTATGCGATGCGTGACCACGCGAGTGCGGAGTTCCAGGATTGATCATTCGGTGTATTATCCGTCGCGATGAGTGCCTTATGCGATGCAATGTGACTATGCGATGCGTGTGACTATGCGGATCGCGAGTCGAGAGGATACTGCTGGGCTAGCTACCCCGATGCGAGAATACCTCATGCGGGTGCATGTGTGACCTATGCGGATGCGGAGTTCCGGATTAGGCTCGCATAATGATACTATGGGCGATCGCCTTGCCCGATCATTAGCGGCCTAGAAAAGACGATTATGTTATATCTATTTTGCTTTTGGTTATCTTGTGGCACTATGTGTGGTTACATTGGTTGTTTCGTACATATTTGTAGAATTGCTTTTAAAATTGTATGATTTCATTTAAAGTACTTCTGATTTCACATACTTGGTACTGTTGTCTTGACCTCCTGGGCTGCGTTCATGCCGCAGGTAAAGGGAAGCAGGTAGCGGATCCTCAGTTTTAGGATCTTTTCTTTGGTGTCAGGAGCTCCATCTTCTCCGGAGGCTCGACTTTTGGGTATGATCTCTCTGTTGTTGTAGATAGTTTTGTACATTCAGGGTATGGCGGGGTCCTGTCCCGCCATAGTTGTTTACTTCCAGAAGTCGTAGTCTGTTATGCAGTTGGGATGTAATCGCGGACTTGGGTTATATATACATGCCGAAAGGCGACTTTTTCTCAAATACACTGTGTCTCATTTTTCATTTGTTACTTGTCTTGTTTTTATATTCCGCTGATTACTCTGATGTATGCCTACTTGGGTGCCCGGGTAAGGCACCAGTCACGGGCCCCGGAACGGGTCGTGACATATTTCACTGCTTTAGCATATCATGACAGAAAACCAGTTATTCCGCATGGCAAGTCTGAGAAAAAGCTCATTCGTTACTTGGGTTTGAAGAATACCAGAGAGTTGCGTTATTTTGAAAATAATTGGGTTTCTCTAGACTACATGTATGAGAGATATGGTTGCCGAGACGGATACAAATTATTTAAGAATGAGTTTTGTTGCACTGCGGACCATTAGAGAGTTAGGCGTCCTATCGCATTTGTTATGGCTTTCCTAGGGACTCTTTTATTTCCACTTGAGCATGGAAGGATTAGTACGTGCATATGTTCAGTAGTTTGAGCAGTGTTTGACGAAGTCGGCGACAAACGACTTACTTTGACGCCCATGATCTTGGCAAAACTATTTAGAGCCTTGAACATATGCAAAAGGGGTGAGTCGAGCTTCTTTGAAGGCTGTAATCTTATCTTACAGATGTGGGCAGTAGAACATTTCTATCAGCGTTCAAATATGACCGATGTATGCCACATCGCAGACAATAAGATCTCCACTTTCTACGAAAGAACAAAGCATTATGTGCCACCAGTCGGCACAGAAGATTGGTACAAGTACTTAGCATCTCACAGTAGTAGTCAGATTCAATGGAAGTATATGTTGCTTCATATCGTCAAGAAGGTTTACTTGAGATATAAGGGACTTTATTACATCAGACTTATAGGTCTAAAGGGACTCCAACTTACGTGTGCTCCGACAGTTTGGCCACACGCAAGTAATTCCTCTCATAGCTGACATGAGAGCCTCTGAAATCCAGTTCGGACCGGACTTCATCGTTCCCAAAGCCAAGCAGATCCTTTATGAATGGTACCATATTGATCAAGTGGAAGTTGGGAGGACCAAGCAGGGGTCGCCCCAGAGTATCAAGCATGGTTTCTAGACAGCACAAAATGTAGTTCAGAAGGGGAGCAAGGCATTGAAGACATTGGCGCAAGGAATAGGATAAAGGATGGTCAACTCAAAGATAAGGTCATCACTCCAGATATGTGGGTCCTGATGCAAGATGCAGTGCAGTACTTGGAACAGGCAGAGGATATACCTAGGAAGACCTAAGCTTCACCATCACATCGGCGACTTAGTTATAGGCATTTAATTTGAGACTTTTGTTGTTCTTATTGTTATTTCAATAATTGCAACTTATTCCCGACTAAAGTATTTCAATCTAATGGCTTGGATTTTTTTATCATGATGTTGCATGTGTGACGTTTAGGCCTACCTCTGGCATAAAGGGGTCTCCATGCATGATTAGGACTCACCTGCAACGTGACAATTTATGTGCAACATATACTTGCCAATTGTTATTTACACCTTTGCAAAATCACGTGCTTTACATTAACGCAGTTTGTTGCCTTTCTTTTTTTAAGAAGGATTCATTATTTCCCAAAAGGGTCGGTTCGTATTTGATTCAGCAATGTCAGAGCATCAACATTTTACCAGGTCCAGGGCACGAAACGATGACACGATTGGCTCAGGGGCATCTGAGCCAAATGGTTTGGGAATTATTCCAGCCGGCGAAACAGAAATGTCGCTAGTCAAGAAGAATGCATCACACAGCTACTACAACAAATTGCCTATATGTAGGTTGAGATAGAAAGACTGCGGAATCTGACAAACTTATCCATTAGTCTGAATACTCACATACCAGAGCAAAGAGCCACTACCTCACAAGCTACCCCGGATCAACCTCCGCCACCACATTCTCCCAAAGCTCCTCACAAAAAATGCCAATTACCGATTCATGTCAAACTATCCCTCGCCCAGCCAATCCTCAACCCCACCCCCGAAGTGATCCTTTTACCACCTATATATCTCAGCCCCCGCCTACTTACTTCACCTCAATCAGCCCGAATCGCCAAACTACCCAATACCCACGCACCATACCTATCACCAGCCCCAACAAACAACCCAGACCACCAGCATACACAGCAGAAACCCAGCCTTTTACCATCCATGTGCTTCCCCAGGAAACAGATCATTATGAAGAAATGGAGAGGGAAGCTCGAGCCAAAATGGACGAGGACATGGCCAAAGAGATTCATAGCCTAAAAGAAGTTGTTTGGAGCATGCGGTCGGACAAGGGTCATGAATGATTAGATTATGAGGACCTTTGCATGCACTCAGATGTGGAACTACCTATAGGATACAAGGTGCCCAAGTTTAACTTATTCGACGGGAAGGGGAACCCCCGTGCACATTTGAGGTCATATTATGACAAGCTGATCGGATTGGGAAAGAACCCAGCAGTCGTTATGAAGTTATTCATTCGAAGTTTGACCGGCGAGACATTAGATTGGTATACTAGCCAGGACCCGCGAAAATGGCATAGTTGGAATACGTTGGCCCAAGACTTTGTGGAGCGGTTCAGGTTCAATACAGAAACCGTCGTAGACAGGTTTTATTTGATGAAGCTAGAAAAAGTCATCGAGGCGTTTCAGAGTACGCCATGAGAGACGCTCGTTGAAGACAAATGTACAACCACCCATGGCATAGAGTGAGATGACCACTTTATTTGTACAATCTTTGAAGGACGCAACCTACTATGAGCGGATGATAAGCGTCATCAGACGGAGTTATACAGTAGTGGTCAGAATGGGCGACTTCGTGGAAGAAGGTATTAAAACTGGTAGGATTACGAATTTGGCAGCGTTGCAGGCGACTAATAAGGCAATTTAGTCAGGGACGATCGGGGGTACTTCACAAAAAAAAAAGCTTCTCCTTCCATGTTCATACAAGAACGTAAACCCGAAGCATTTATAACATACCAAAATCCATCCTATCTAACCCCATACTATCACACAAATAACCAAAACTTCACACCTGCTCCACACCCCAACTACCACACACAGCCTATATATAACGCTTCCCAAGCACCCGTTTATCCTGCCCCACATCGACCCACCCATCAAGCCTACCAACAAAATAGAACACCCAATGCACCCAGACCAAACACAAATTTTGAAGGAAGACCACCCAAAGTTCGCACCCCGTTGGCCGAACCCATACCTCAAGTATACGAAAGGTTGCGAGCTGCAGGCTTAATCCAACCGATTCCGGGAAAGATTCCTAACCTTATCCCGAGGTGGTATGATGAGAATAAGCACTGCGCATATCACTCCAATAGCCCTGGACACGATACTGAAATTTGCCACTCCCTCAGGGACATAATCGATGGGTTGATTAAAGAATGGGTAATTCAGCTGAGGGATCCGGCCCCAAACGTGCATGATAACCCCTTGCCAAACCACGGCAACACCAATGTGCACTTGATAACTTTAGATGAAGAGTACGACTTGGAGGGGACCATCCAATCAGTTCGAAGTGAAAGAAAAGTTGAACCTTCTGCTTTTGTCGCCCCTGTTGCCAATATTCGAAAGAAAGTGGTATTTGAGCTGGAAAGGGTGCCGCCGAAACATAATGGTTCAATCATAGTTGCTCAGATGCCCGGCTGGGAGCCACCAATCAAAGTAGATCGCAAAGAAATTGGGAAGCAAGCCATATAAGTCATCTCTACATGAATAACCAGGCCAGGGAGATATTACGCGCCTGCAGAGGCAGTCGAAGAGGTACCACAAAAGAAATCCGTGACAGAGGCTAAGGTTGAGGAGTTTTGGAGTAAGATGCCCACTAAGGAATATTCTGTCGTGGAGCAGTTGAAGAAAACATCAACACATATCTCTCTATTTTCATTGTTAATGCATTCGATCCCACACAGGGTTGCGTTATTGGAAGTGCTGAAAGATGCATATGTTCCAAGGGTACAACAGATGAGAACTTGACAGCCTTAGTCGGACAAGTGCTAGAGGCCCGCAGAATCGCCTTCCATGATGATGAGTTGCCTGCTGGGGGTGTCGGACACAATCTTGCATTTAATATCACCATCCAGATCGCGAACAAGATTGTTTCAACAGTGCTGATTGACGGAGGCTCGGCCGTCAATATTTGTCCCATGTCAACTCTGCTGAAATTGGGGATAGACTGCAGGAGAATTCGTAAAAGTCATATCAGGGTCAAAGGTTTCGACGGGGCCCATAGGGGTGTCGAGGGCGAAATTGATCTCACACTGCTGATCGGACCTGCATAATTTGTCGTGGAGTTTCAGGTATTGGATATTGTCACATGTTACAATCTGTCGATAGGAAGGCCATGGATTCACGAGGCTGGTGCAGTCCCGTCCACTCTGCATCAGCGCCTGAAGTTTATATGGAATCACCGCGAGGTAGTAGTACTTGAGGATGAAAAGAGAAACACCAATACAGATTATGAAGTCCCTGTCATAGAGGACATAAGACAGTTGGATGGTTCAGTCTTCCACATTAACGAGATCAAGAGCGCCAGCAGGGCCAGACCATTGCAGTTGCCACATTATCTCACAATGGTAGCCAAGGAAATGTTAAGAAATGGGTTCGAACTCGGCAAAGGTCTTGGATCCCGTATGAAGGGGATCACAGAGCCGATCCAGCTGTCTGGGAAGAAGGACACTTTTGGTTTGGGGTACCAGCCCACCTCGAAGGATTTGGTGACTGCGAGCTTCCAGAAAAAAGGAGACATTCCCTTGCCTAGGCCCATTCCGCCCCTGAGTCAGTCGTTCGTCAAAACCTGCACCATCCAGATGTTGAAAGAAGATGATCCAGAGGATCTTACAGCAGGGTTCCAGAATTTGTTCATAGATGAAGATGAAGCAGAATGTTGTGTGATTCCAGAGGATCGCGATGACGACCCCGCCATTTGGGATGCAGAGCATGGATACAGCCTGAATAATTGGACTTGCACCCCTGTCCTGACCTTTCGAGGAGCTTGGTAGAGTTTATGATAGTTCTAGCGATGTGACTCTAAACTAAAAATAAACAGACTTGCCTTTATGTTTCTTAAATATGTTTTCAATCCCGTATTTTGCTTTCATCATAAATTCCAGGATATTTTGCAGCTTTAAACTTGCTTGTGTTAAATTAAATTTTTATGCACTTTTCTTTCAGCGATTATATTAATAAACATATCGATAATGAGAATATGACATGTAATGAAACCAGCGAACAAAGCTCAAATAGCGAGCATAACCCCGAAGAACAAGAAGAAGGTCCACAATCAGAGTTTGGTCAAGAGTTGGAAAACTTTGAGAATAGGCCTAAACCGAAGTTAGAAGAAAATGAGTTAATAAACTTAGGCGATGAGGAAATTGTAAAAGAGACTAGGGTCAACGTCCACTTAAGTATCATACAGAAGAAAGAGTTAATTGAGCTCCTGAAACACTACACCGACGTATTTGCTTGGTCGTATGATGACATGCCAGGGTTGAGTACGGATATCGTCGCACACAGGCTGCCTATCGAGCCGTCTTACCTTCCTGTAAAAAACAAAGGCCAAGAAAGATCAAACCGGACATGAGTTTGAAAGTCAAAGAGGAAGTGTCTAAGCAGTTCGACGCAAATGTAATTCAAGTCGCAAAGTACCCTACTTGGTTAGCAAATATTGTGCCGATAAAGAAGAAAGATGGAAAGGTCCGAGTATGTGTGGATTATAGAGACCTCAACAGAGCTAGCCCGAAGGATGACTTTCCTCTTCCAAAAATTCATATATTCATCGACAATTGCGCAAAACATGAATTACAGTCGTTCGTTGATTGTTTTGCTGGTTATCATCAGATCCTTATGGCAGGGGAGGACGCCGAAAAGACGGCATTCACTACCCAGTGGGGGGTGTATTATTATCGAGTAATGTCGTTCGATCTCAAGAAATGCAGGCGCTACATACATGAGAGACATGACTACCATCTTTTATGACATAATCCATAAGGAAATTGAAGTCTATGTGGATGATGTTATCATCAAGTCACGAAGATCGGAAGGCCATTTGGCAAACTTGAAGAAGTTCTTTGAGCGGCTAAGACGGTATAATCTGAAACTGAATCCTGCAAAGTGTGCATTCGGTGTACCTGCTGGGAAGTTGTTGGGTTTTATAGTGAGTAGAAGAGGGATTGAGTTGGACCCTTCGAAATTAAAGGCCATCCAAGATTTACCTCCTCCGAATAGCAGAAAAGACGTGATGAGCTTCCTTGGTCGTCTCAACTACATCAGCAGGTTCATAGCTCAGTCCACCGTGATATGCGGGCCGATATTCAGATTGTTGAAGAAGGATGCCGCTACTAAATGGACACGGATTGTCAGCAGACTTTTGATAAAATCAAAGAGTACTTGTCTAATCCGCCAGTTCTAGTACCACCAGAACCTGGGAGGCCTTTGTTACTCTATTTGTCCGTATTAGAGAATGCTTTTGGATGCGTGTTGGGGCAGCACGATAAAACAGGGAAAAAGGAGCATGTCATATATTATCTAAGTAAGAAGTTCACAGTGTATGAAACTCGCTACACTATGCTGGAATGTTCTTATTGTGCATTAACTTGGGTTACCCAAAAATCCAGGCATTATCTATCACCATACACCACTTATCTTATTTCAAGGATGGACCCGCTTAAGTATATCCTTCAGAAGCCCATGCCCACTGGAAAACTAGAAAAATGGCAAATTCTGCTGAGCGAGTTTGATATCGTATACATCACACAGAAGGTCGTAAAAGGACATGCATTCACCATCTTGCTGATAATCCCGTCGATGAGGAATATGAGTCGCTCCGAACCTATTTCCCTGAAGAAGAGGTATTGTTTGTCGGAGAAGATATCTCGGAGGATTACCCAGGTTGGAGAATGTTCTTCGATGGAGCGGCAAACTTTAAGGGAGTTGGCATTGGAGCAGTTTTGGTTTCAGAATCAGGTCAGCATTACCCGATCTCCGCAAAGCTCAGATTTCTATGCACCAACAATATGGCAGAATATGAATCTTGCATATTGGGACTCAGAATGGCAGTAGATATGAATATACAAGAGTTACTGGTCATAGGTTATTCAGACTTGCTGATCCATCAAGTACAGGGTGAATAGGCAACCAAGAATATGAAGATACTCCCCTACCTGCATTGCGTGAAGGAATTGTAGAAAAAGTTCAGTAATATAGAATTTAAGCATTTCCCAAGGATCCAGAATGAATTCGCTGATGCGTTGGCAACCTTATCCTCCATGATTCAACATCCGGACAAGAATTACATTGATCTGATCACAGTGAGTGTGCTGAAACAGCCTGCTTATTGCTCTCATGTAGATGAAGAAATATACGGGAACCCTTGGTACCATGACATCAAAAGAAACCTCAAGGCAGGAGAGTGTCCGGACGGCATAACCAACATTCAGAAGAAAACACTTCGAAGATTAACAAACCATTTCTTTTTTAATAGGGAGGTTTTATACCGAAGGACTCCAGACCTGGGCTTATTGAGATGTGTCGACGCTCAAGAGGCGAGCAAGCTAGTAGAAGAGATACACGGAGGGACATGTGGACCTCATATGAATGGCTTCACTTTGGCGAAGAAGGTTCTGCGAGCAGGTTATTTTTAGATGATGATGGAAACAGATTGTATCCGCTTATGCAGTAAATGCACGATGTCGATCTACGGGATTTGATTCGAGTACCTCCGAACGAACTTAATGTGATAAGTTCTCCTTGGCCATTCACAGCTTGGAGCATGGATGTCATCGGCCCTATCGAACCCGTTGCCTCAAATGGGCACAAATTCATCCTCATAGCAATTGACTATTTCACTAAGTGGGTAGAAGCATCATCACACAAATCAGTGACGAAGAAATTAGTAGTCGACTTTGTTCGCAACAACATCATCTGCAGATTTGGCATTCTTGAGTCTATCATCACAGACAACGGAGCCAACCTCAACAGTGGCCTAATGCAGGACATATGCGAGAAGTTTAAGATTATCCACCGCAATTCCACCCCATATCGCCCGCAAATGAATGGCGCAGTCGAAGCAGCTATTAAGAATATATCAAGAGGATCTTGCGCAAGATGATTAGCAACTACAAACATTGGCATGAGCACCTACCTTTCGCACTTATGGGTTACCGCACTACTATCAGGACCTCTACCGGTGAGACGTCATATCTTTTGGTATATGGAACAGAGGCAGTACTACCAGCAGAAGTGGAGATATCATCTTTGAAAATTATCCAAGAGGCTGAGTTGAGCGAAGCGAAATGGGTGCAAAGTCGATACGAGCAGTTGATGTTGATTGATGAAAAACAGATGAATGCAGTTTGTCAGGGGCAGCTTTACCAGAACGGGATGGCCAGTGCTTTAAATAAAAAGGTAAGACCGAGGACATTCAAGCCAGGTTAATTGGTGCTGAAACTCATATTCCCTCATCAGAATGAGGCTAAAGGGAAATTTGCACCTAATAGGCAAGGGCCCTACATGGTTCATCGAGTGTTGAGTGGAGGAGCTTTAGTCTTAAGCTGAAATGGATGGCGAAGTATGGCCTAAAGCTATCGACGCAGATGCGGTACAGAGATACTACATTTATGAGCATTTGTTTTCCATGTAATTCCCTTTGCATTGTAAAAAAAGATGTGTTCCCTCGGTGGGACATGCATAGAGCCCATATAGGGTCTCGCCGCTTCAAATTAGAAAGCCTCTTTACTTGTAATTGGAACTACGTTCAACCTGATTCCCTTGACGGATACGTAGGCGGCCATATCGGTCTCGGTCACACCTTTAGAAGTTTTAGCTTTACCCAATTTCGCTTGTAATGAACTACGTCATGACCTGATTCTCTCATGGAGATACGTAGGCGGCCTAAATCGGTTTCGGTCACACCATTAGAAATCTTTCCATTGGCTCGCGTGCAATAGAATGCGTTTGATTATTTCGAAAAGAGATATGAGTAATTCCCGCCAGAGTTAAGTCTTGCCCACACGCCCCGCATAATGAAAATTGGGACAATTTTGGGAAACGCACCGTGAAGAGATCATAATAAGGATTCCATATAAGGTGTTTGTTTGGTCAGATTACGTGTCATATTCGACAAATTCGACAAGGCTTTTATACTTTGTACGTATGTCATATAAATGTTTTATTTTAAAGATGTTTTGTGCACACCTCATGAAAATGTTTTGTTTTGAAAATACTTTTGGGATACGCTACGTCAACAAGTTTGTTACCAAATGTCTCAACGATATCAGGCAGGGGTTACAGGTCCAAACAAATCAGGCGTACGAGCAGAAAAGATCAAGGCCGCAAAATCAATACGAACCGACCCCCCCTCCCAAACTCACAAGTTTTTTTTTAGTGCAGATTTTTTCCCATTTGTAGAAGCAAAAAATGCAATAATAAGGCAGAGACAGGAGAAACAACAATGATACAACTTGGCAGTGATTAAAGAAAGAGAAACAGCAGCAAAATCTGGGCGAAACGACAACCGCATTCACAACATCCATCAGCAATCGGCAATCACAACATTCAGCAAGTGTTCGTAGCATTCAACAAGTCCGTGCAGAGACTACATCAGCAATCAGCAATCGTAGCATTCAGCAAGCATTCGCAGCATCCAACAAGTTTGTGCATAGACTACATCAGCAGCCAATCGCAGATTCAAAGAATCATTCGCAGATTCAAAGAAGTCCGCACAGACTACATCAAAGATCGCCAGGATTCAAAGAAACATTCGCAGATTCAGAAGTCCGCAGCAGACTACATCAGCAATCGCAACATTCAGCAAGCATTCACAACATCCAACAAGTCCGCACAGAGACTACATCAACAATCGCATCATTCAGCAAACATTCGCAGCATCCAGCAAGTCCGTGCAGAGACTACATCAGCAATCGCAGCATTCAACAAGCATTCGCAACATCCAGCAAGCCCGCGCAGAGCATTCAGCAAGCATTCGCAGCATCCAACAAGTCCACACAGAGACTACATCAACAATCGTGATCATTCAAAGAAGCATTCACAAAGATCCAAAGAAGTTCATGCAAATAATACAACAAAGAATCGCAAAGATTCAAAGAAGCATTCGCAAAGATCCAAAGAAGCCCGCACAGCAACATTCAAGGCATTCGCAAAGATCCAAAGAAAGTACGCACAAAGACTGCATCAGCACTCGCAGCATTCAGCAAGCATTCACAATATTCAATACGTCCGTGCAAGGATGGAATCTCAACATTTGCAGCATCACATCAACACAACAGCCATCACGTTTTACAGGATACAATTTATACTCATACAATTACATTGCTTATAAATTCATGCGTTATCATTTTTTGTCTTAACAGTTATGCATTAATCTTTTGCTTAAGTCTTAGCGTGACAGCGAACCGGGGCAATTTGTTGGTGGGCCAACCTTCCCAACGAAAGGCAGAAGCGACCTCGAGCGTCGATCCACTCATCCACATCACCAATAAGCCCAGCGCCATTATAAGTCGATACCGGTACACCCCTAAGTTCAAGCCAGTTTATTTTTTATATATTATTTTAACATCACATCGACCCAGTGTCGTCATAACTCGACACTGGGACAATTTCAAATTTGCGTCAGCCTTGTCGTAACTGTCCAACATTTTTAATTCTGAGGATCGAGACAAAATCGGTTATAAATCAATGTCTTTGTCTGAAGACTCCTCCATCATCTTCATACAAAGAGGGACAAGTTTTTGACACTCAATTTTGACCCTCCCATCCAGTTATTAACTATAAAATTACACTAACTTTCCAAATAATTTTAACAATTTTTATAATAATAAAATGCAACAATAAAACATTAATACATGCATAAATAAGTGATTTAATAATGGCATCGCATTTTACGTAGAGTATTAAGCACTTTGAGTCTCACGTCCGCATTCGTTATTTGCATAAATATTATTCATAATTTAAGCTCTATTCTATTTTCATTAATTCTTAATAATTTTAATAATAATAAATACGTAAATAAATAAATAATTTAAAAATGACGTCGCATCAAACATTCCTTAAAATAGCATATTCACATTTATTAATATGCAAGACAATGTCATAATTATTATTTGTAATTTAAACTCCTATTAATCTAATTTTAATCTAATACATGCGTTTTTAATAATAGCGTCGCATTTATAAAAGCATTAAGCAATCCTTAAATATCATATCCGCATTTAGCATTTTAATAATATCATAAATAATTTAAACCCCATCTTAATTTCCCACTAATTTTAATAACACGCTTAAAACCATACTAATTAATAAAGCACCTAAAACTAATTAAAACTCTACCTAAAACTTACCACACCCACAGCTCATAAACCCTTCAGCCCAATCGACCAACCCGCTGACCCGGCTCAGCACTAGCCTATATCGTCCAAAGCCCCATCGTCCTTAAGCTAAAAAGAAAATAACCCTAAAAATAGAAGACATCCGCCAACATCCTTATTTCCCCATCCATGTCGATTTGCCTTAGCCAAAATGGTAAATCAAACAAATCTCCCAAAATCACAACTTACCAAAGAAAACACCCGAAAACCTTACCAAACCCGAGACCTAATTCTTACCATAAACCCCGAAATCAGTCCCCAAATGGTCACATATCTTCGTCCAAAAAATCTCACCAAGAATCTTACACAAAGAATCGAAGCTTACCTAAAATGAATACCTAAAATCTTACCCAAATCAGTATGAAAATCGTGTTAATACCGAAACCCAAAACCCAAAACTTACCATAATTCAAAAACCTAAATCAAGGCTATAAATACCAATCGATTTGCACATATACAGAGGGATCCAAAAAAATTGGCTAAAAGGAATCGCAAGAGGGATAAATTACAGAGCAATAACTAAGCATTCTCTATGCATAGACATCAGTCCTCTCAATCACATAGCATCAATCTCCGAGTAGGCCGACGACTTGATACGCTGCATCGGTTCGCTGCCTGGAGAAGGTAAACCCGAATTCTTTTCAGTTCATCTTCGTATTTTTATGTGTGTTTGCGTGTTAAACATATGTTAGTTCATCATGTTGTTGTTGTTGATACGCTTCTCTCGCTGCTATGTTATCTTTATGTCTACTGATGTTGTTTTTTGTATGGTATTAATTTGCGATTATTCTATTTAATGGAAATAATGTTAGACGACCATATTTGTCCGTGGGAATTGTCGAATTTACGCCGGATTTTGTGTTAGTCGCGACCTGTTATGTTATCTTGACTTACGCCCAGAGTAGTCGAGACTAATTAAACGACTAAACCGACGTTTGCTTAGCCTTAAAGAGCATGATCTGCAGTAGCACAATATTTGTTTAATCGCCCTGTCTGAATGCCTTCATAATTTGGATGAATACTGCCAAAGATTCAACCATAAGCAAGTTTATAAATCTGCTAGCGTGAATATAAGTCTATGAGCATGAATTCGAATAATACCTCTAAAGCTTTGTGTATATTTGCTGGATTTGGATCATTGTGGATTACTTAGGGACTAAATATATCGAAGCATACCTTTTTTTTTTTTGTTATGCTAAGTTCGGTAAGTGTTGTCGGTTCATTAGCTATTGTATATGAGTCGCTTGACTTGGGGTATATTTGACAAGTATTCCAAACATGTTCCCTGTTTCCGGTGGATTTTGTGATCGCCTTAATAAAATTGGTCATGCGTATTTAGATAGTCTCTTTGAATGGTTGCTTATCATCCCTAGTTATCTTATACACCTACTGAATTATCCTTGCATTTAACATAGCTGGTTAACTAATAAAAACAATCATATTGACACTTTCATAAGCTGTCCTGCATCGTATCCGTTTAATAAGGGGTTAAGTAATGCACATACTGGTATCACATACTTGTCTTGGCATATTCACTTTTCTCAATATGTTTGTTGTTTTCTCCCGCCTCTACTGATGTTGACTTAGCAGTTAAAATGACCACATATTCGAACCTGTTCATGCCATGTATTCTCATGCTTTTATATCAATTACCGGGTATATCATACATGCTCTGAATACTGCTTGTATATCTGTCCCCCTTAAAATTTGGTAGTCATATCATGTGCCTAACATATCTTGATAATCCTTTTGCTTGTTGTTTTCATAGTTAAGTGACGGGCTCAGCCCACTGTATGCCTTCCCCCTTTCTTTTCCTTTCTTGTGTATTGCTTGTTGGTTTGAGCCTGAATTACTTTGTCCGCTGTTCATATTCATGTCTGCAATATCTTTTGAAATTGTCAACCATTTAGAATAATATAATTGAGCAATAATTAAATTGTAGATGTACGTGTGCATTTAACGTTTCAATTGTTTGCATTGAATATTATTTGGACATGTACTAATCCTTATCTTTTCTTTTTTACTTGAAATGCACCTGAGTAAAATGAAGAGTCTCATGGTGAGACTCATCGTGAGCCGCTTTAAATGAAGACCCCCGTCTATGTGCATCCGCGTCCGCGTCTGAAACCTCAAAACCACAGGCGAAATGACATCGCTATTCTTCGGGTCATCCTTACTAATTCCTATCCAGCCCCCATTTATTTGTTGTAAATTAATTGTCTAACGCTACACTGATTAGTATAACACTTAGAATAGTTATACCTTGAATCATTAGATTAGTAAGTAGTTTGACATTAGAGATTTATTTCCTCCTTAAGTTAAATATTCTAGCTTGACATACATTGCTTAAATTATAATTAAACCATTCAGTAACTGTCACTCGCATAATTTTTTAGGTAGTCAAGACATTATTTGTTACTAAATCCTAACATGAGAAGATCATTTTTTATAAATTCCTATTAGCACTCACATATGAAAAATTATTTAAATCGCAGGATTGTTGGCCTTCGCATAAATACACATTGCCATCATATAAGTATATATTTTGTCATAGCAGTTTTTGCATTATTACCTCTATATTATACCTTATAAAATAATTTTGTATATTCTTTTTTTATTACTTTATAAATGCATGTTTTCAACTAGAACTAACTTTATATATTTTTAAACAAAGTCTTACATTTTATGTTGGTCAAAAATACATTTTTATACTTACAATTATCTTTTGCTTAAGTACTTTCGAAACATGCATTCTTTAGCAATAATAAATAACTCAGGTTTGAACGGACAACCGCAAGTTAGCGGATCTTAGAGGATGCCTAACCTCTTCTCTCTAGATTAATAAAGAACCCTTACCTAAAAATCTCACATAGTTTTTGCAGACCATTAAATGGAGTTAATGTTGACTTGACTTAGTTAACATTTAGGTGTCCTAATTCACCCAAACTAATTAGGTGGCGACTCCGCGAACCCTTTTAGCATTTAACACCTTTTAGCACCTTTTAATTATTTAGCATTTTGTACCTTTTAGCATTTTATTTTATTTTTCATAACTCTTCTAAGCAGGGAGTGAATAATGTCGCGGTCGAAAAGGGGCGTGACAATGATTATGAAGCCTGAGTTTTTGATATTGACTTTACTTATCTCTGGTCCTTCTTCCCCGAGTAATGATATTGACATCTATTTGCAACCACTAATCAAGGATTTGAAGGATTTGTGGGTGTCTGGGTTGGAAACTTACGATTCTTCAAGTAATCAAAGGTTTGACATGTGTGTAGCTTTGATGACTACTTTTAGTGATTTTCCAGCTTATGCAATGTTGTCCGGGTGGAGCACAAAAGGATATTTGGCATGTCCTTCATGTCATTATGAAACAGATTCTGAGAGATTGTCTTATAGTAATAAGAATTGCTACAGGGCAACTCATAGATTTCTTAATCTAACTCACCCTTGGCGTCAAAATAAGAGGAATTTCGATGGAAAAACTGAGGAAAGAAGTGAACATGTTCCTTTGAAAGGAATTGATATTGAGAATATGCTGCCTGATTTTCCAAATGAATTTGGAAAGAAGCGAAAGAAAAAGAGGGGTAATGATAATGATGATCCAAATCCATGGAGAAAGACATTCATACTTTTTCAGTTGTCATACTGGAAGCATTGTTCTAATCGCCATAATCTCGACCCAATGCATATCGAGAAAAATGTATTTGATAATGTCATTGGAACATTGTTAGACATACCGGGGAATACTAGAGATCATGTAAGTGCTCGTCGAGATTTGATAGAACTTAAAATTATGCCTGAGCTTCAACCAATAGAATTAGAAGATGGTAGCGAAGATATTCTATGCTCACGCTTCTGGATGTCACTTGAAGAAAAGCGCAAGTTCTGTCAAGTCATAAAAAATGCTAAGTTATCACAAGGTTATGCTTCGAATATTGCTCGATGTGTGCATGTTGAAGAAAGGAAAATCATAGGCTACAAAAGTCATGATGCTCATTTTATGATGAATTACTTGCTCCCTATTGCTGTGAAAATAACATTACCCAAAGATGTTGTCACTCCATTGATAAGACTTTGTGCTTTTTTCAGATGCATATGGAATAAAGCTATTGATCCTCGACATCTTGGCAAACTCAAGTCAGAGATAGTTGAAACACTTTGCCTGTTTGAACAGATTTTTCCACCCGCATTTTTCGACGTAATGATGCATTTACCTGTACATCTAGTGGACCAAATTTAAGATGGGTGGACCGGTTAGTTCAAGGTGTATGTATGGGATTGAGAGATATCTTCGACAATAAAGTTGGATGTTCGAAATAAGAGTCGTCCAGAAGGCTCAATGGCAGAAGGATACCAAGCTAAAGAATGTATTACCTTCATTGCTAGATTTCTGAAACGATCAAACTCATCCACACCGAATGTTAATAAGGATAGTGTCGTCCAATCATTTTTACCTAAGATTGGGCATCCTATCAAGGGAAAGGGAAGGACCTCAAAGAAAAAGCATTGTGGACACATGATTGATCAAACCACATGGACACAAGCACATCACTATGTCGTATTCAGTTGCGGTTGTGAAGAAGTTGAGAGATACATAAAGTAAGATGACAAACCATCATGTAATTTTTTACCTTATTTTTTATATGTATTATTCAATTGTATTTTGTTATTAAGATATTTGTTTTTCTATTTTTTTTCACAGTCAACACAAAATGTGTGTAAGCACCAAACGGAAAAGAAAATAGGATAGTGCACAAGATCACAATAAGGATTTCATTGATTAGTTTAGGGAGAAAATTGAAGTGAAACTTCAAGAAGGTCAAGACATTATTCCGAATCATATCTTATGGTTATCGAAAGGGCCTTCTTATGTTGTTAAAAAGTACACATGGTACTCTGCTAACGGATATAGGTTTCATACCATGAAGCGTGATGCGAAGTGCGTAACTCAAAATAATGGAGTCACTCTCACATCCGTAACACATAGCTTTGCGAGTTCCAAAGATCGAAATCATATACTGGGAGATGTCAATTATTATGGTTCAATACAAGACATCATTGAAATATCTTATCATGGGCATTTTAGTGTTGTCTTGTTCAAATATTTGTGGTTTCACTCGGAAAAAGATGATGATGAACTTATCATGGTTAATATGAATAAGACAATTTATGCAGAAGAACCATTTATCTTAGCATCTCAGGCACATCAAGTATTATTTGTCGAAAATTTAAACAAAAAGGGTTGGCAGTATGCTGTTGAAATCCCTCCTAGGGAATTTTGTGATGGTATTAAAATATCTAATTATTTACTCGTATTTTAACTTATTTTTACTTCTAATTAATTTTGTATCACATTTTGACTTATGTAATTCTTTTTATATTGTTTGATATGTGCAGATGAAAGCTAATAAGTCCAAATTTTCTGCTCCGCAAAGTCATATTACAGAGTATGAGCGACAACAGATCGAGAAGTTGAAAATGAGTGCAGAAATAATGAATGCTCAAGGTGCTGGATTTTTGGCTAACAAAATACTACGTGAAAAGATTCTTGGTTTTGGATCGTCCAAGTAGTTGTGAACAGCGAAATGACTTGTTGGAAGAAAGAGATGATAAGTCCACATCTGAATATGATGGAGGCGGTAACGAGGAGGAAACCATTAGCAATAATATGGGTGCAAAAAGAAAGGTAACCACTAGCTTAGAATGTTATTTATTAGAATGCTTTTTAGCCAAGTTATGTTGTCTAAAAATGATGTGAACATGCTAGACTAAGTAAAGGCCATTGATAGTGTGTTGCATCCGGAGCTGAATCGGATGCTATATTTTGAGCTAAAACAGACGGACACCGCCGTTTCGCCAAAAAGGCAATGATCGTCAGTAGCAAGAACCAAGAGCAGATGGAAACACAAAGAATCGATGTGATTTTAGCACACCCGTTGCTGGTTTCTTGACTAAATCGGTTGCTTAAAGGGCTGGTTACTGGTTTGGACAGCTGCAGTTGCTAAAAACACATCAGTTGTTGCAGCTGTCCAAACCAAGAACCAGAAATTTAAAGCGCTGCTTTAGCCAGAAACCAACAAATGGGTTGCTCAAACATATGGTAGGTTCATGCGCGTACAAAAGAAGAGCGCCAAGTTATTATTTTAAACTCATTAGGACAGCCAGTTGGACCTATAAAGGAAATACTTGATGAATTTAAATTCTTCTTGGGAACTTTGGAAAAGGGTTCCGAGCTTGCGCCACTGAATTATACTAGTTTTCCAAGTCTTCCCACACATGACAAAATATGGGATTATGTTTTGGTATGTTGAAATATTGTTCTTTGAAATATTACGATTATATTGTTGGTTCTAGACTTTTATCTATTACTAATGTGTTTGTTTATTGATTGATATAGGAAAGGTATATGGTTGCTGAAGACGGAAGGAAATATGTAATGGAGGCAGTTAATGCAAGTTGACGAAGTTATAAATGCAGAATTAAGAAGAATCACTTCTATAAATATGATAGTGATTAGTTAAGATGGATTCACAAACCTGACATTATTTCAGTACCTCAGTTTCAGGACCTCTTAAATTATTGACATTGTGAAAAGATTGAGGTATTCAATGAGCCGTTGCTTTAGTTTTCGTGTAATAATGAGATAATATTATTCTAACTTATTATTTTTATCTCACATGCAGAATGTAAGAGAAGTAGAGACAATCGTTTATTGATGGATGATATGCACACGATAGGTCGTAAGTCGTTTGCAATGTTACGTCATGAATTGGTATACACTTTTCTTTTTCAATAATTAAATTATCTCTTTGCGTCCATTAATTCTCACTAATTTTAATTTGTAAAAATTTAAGGCTTAGGTATTCGTGTGATTTCTGTGCTAAATTTCATTTTATTTTTTACAGAAACAAAAGGATCCGAATAAGGAAGAACCTTCTCAAGCAAATGTGTATAAAGAATCAACGAAAAGAGTTCTAGGGAGAACATATCATACCATCAACGAGAAAACTGAACAGAATATTGTAACAAATTATATTATCATATATTTTCGTACTTTTGATAATTTAGTAAGACAATGACTTAACATTCTATAAATAGACAAAGATAGATGCTATGGAGTCCACCCAACACGAAGAAGGTAGCAACTGTAAAGATCTAGTTCTTTACTCTGAAGTGCTTCAAGGTCCCAAAAGAAAAGATCGTTTACGACTTGTCGGAAAAGGTGTGACGAAGACTGATTTGAAGAAAAAAAAGAAAAAATCAGGTTACATAATTCCGGAGGAGTTCTTGCAGAGTATGAAAGCTGATTTAGTGCAGCAGCTTGCACCGACCATTGCATCAGTGATTATATCTCAACTTCAACAAGCTAATCCTGGAATAAATCTTGTCATTCCTGATTTTGTGAGATCATCAATTCCAAATAATGCGTCTAGTGCACCGCATGTCAGTGAACCAAATGGGCGTTCTTCTGGGACAGTTAATCAGATAATTTTTATGTTTTCCTTATTAAATGTGATTGGTAAAACTTCGTTGGAAGTTGCTCGTATCGTGTAGTTTTTTAATTAGGTACTAAATATAGTTTCTAGCGATTAAAGACATGATCTTTCCATTAAAGTATTCAAGTTGGATTACAAATGGGAAAGTCCCAATCTTTGGTTAAGATTGAATGATATTTCTCTAAGAGAGCAGTTAGTAGGAGGTTGTTCTTGTGACTATCTTTGTGTTAAACTGGTTAAGTTGGATCATTGAAGGAAAAAGCCCATCTTTGAGAGGAAAATCCAACACATTAGTAGAAGGAGATATTTCACCACATTTTGATGTATTTTTCATTTCTCAAATGGCAGTAATCCAATTTATTGGAAAAGTAGTGATAGTAAAAAATAATAGAACCATTTTATAATGCCTATAATAGTAGTAACCAATTTCCTTTGGAGATATTATTCACAGATTTATAATAATTTCTCGAAAAAGCAATTAAGTATGATATACTCTTATATTTCGGCAATGTAATCATTTTGTGGTAAGTCTTGTGTATCCTAGTCCAATCTCTCTATCAGTAGCTCTTTTGTAACATACTAATTAAAGGACGACAATTTATGATGTTTTGGCGATGCTACCATTGTTTTACTTATGACTATTCATTATGTTAACTCAGAGTCCGTGAGCTAAATATAGAAGAAATCTAGACGACAAATGGTGGGTGGAGGCTTATGTGGATATATATACTTTAGTGGATAATTATTTTGTAATATGTCCTATGGGATGCAATATTGTAATATTGTACATTTATAAACAATTAGTAAGACAATCCTTTTTAATATTATCTTTCTCTTTTTATTATTTATAGTGTCATTTTGTAATATTGTATATTTTGTAATTTGTGAACTATCTAGCAATCAAATAGGTGAACATCTAATGGCACGGCTGTATTTAGTCGTCGCATTAGCCTTATAACCGTTGCATCAGCTGGTTCGAATGAGACTAAAATCAATCGCATACCTAATGCAACGGCAAAACAGAGTCGTCGCATTAGATAAGTTTCTAATGCGACGGCAAAACAGAGACTTCACATTAGATAATATTTGTCGTTGCATTAGGTCTAATGCAATGCCATCGGATGCGACGGCTCAATGTCGTCGCATTAGCCCTAATGCGACGGTCCAAGGGCCCTATTGCGACGACGTGGATCCGTCGCAATAGGCCAGAAATGTAGTAGTGTAAACGAAATGGTCCTTAATGTAGGGTAAAAAGGGATCATTTCTAAACTACCGGAGAGCTCTAACGTTCTCACTAACTTGTAATTTTTCTTAGTATATATTTGTAATATCAATCCAGTAAAAAAAGAATTCTGAATTTGAATGTGGCATTTTGCAGGTCAGGACGTCCTAATGGTGAGGGGAAGAGGGTGGATAATGGAAATCAATAGCAATGAGCAGAGACCATGATGTCACATAGATCCAATCATTGTTTTTCAAGGAGATATGAAGGGAGCAATTTTAGACGATTTCAGTGTGTAAATGCTTGATGGTTCATCACGCATAGAGGGGGGTTATTTTGTAAGTTACACTTTGTTTATACGACAATTTATTACTCCTCGGAGGAAAATGTGCACAGCATTCAGTTTGATATTAACTTTCTTCTGCCCTCTTGTCCAAATTATACAATTAACACATGTTCATAGTTCCCCATGTTTCTCTAATCGACGAGAAGGATAAATATGAATACTACCCGTATTTTTACGATCAATAAAAAAATTAGTTTTAAGAGAAGAAATAATAGACGACTTCGGATGACGGAAACATGCATGCCACAAAGAAGGTGCAAGGGCGGTAAATGTTGATGGAGTGGTTTGACTCGTGGAAATGGGGCTCTCCCTGACTATTACACCTCATTAGAGGTATTCCGTCGTGAAATCCTTCACAGAAAAACCAAAGGGGTCAAAGTTAACAGAAATTCAATTATCATTTGTGAATTTTCGGACAGACACCAAATTTTTAATTAAGTGAGGGGCATGGAGGACATTTTTTAGGACTAGAGGTGGATGTGGGGTGATGGGGGGGGCAAATTGTGTGACCATTACTACGAATTGGAATTGAATTGTCATTACAACCAATTATGCCACGATTATTGCTCAAATTGAAATAAGATGAGAGATTAACATAACTACCAATTTGCGTCCAGTGGATTTAATCAAAGTGTATGCATCACGGCCTCAATATGTGTGGGTGATAATACCGAGGCTGGGCCTGTAGCAGCGAAGGTCTGCTGAGGCTGAGGTCAAGGCCCAGGCAGGTCAACCTACTGCTAGGGCCCATTTTTGGTCTGCTGGGCTACCTGCGGTTGCTGGCTGAATTTGGGCTTGGCCCAAGATGAAGGAAAAACTACGTAAGGTGTCGTGGGCCACTGTGCAATGACCTAAGGCTGCAATCAGTGGTGTTGTGGTCCAGCCGGCCCACTGCCCCCTCATCCGCCATTACCGCCACTGTTCTGACCACCGCTGCCGTCGCGGTTCTTGTCATCATTTTTTCGATTTTGATCTTTTTTGCCATCACTGTTGTTATTGTTTTGGCTAGAATTATCCGCGAACGAGTGAGGATTTTCGGATTTGTCCATCATCATGACGGAATTGGCTCCGATAGCCGCCTTTTTAGCCAGTCTAGGGGAGGAGGAGGTTGGCCGACGGCCAATGGCAAGTAGGCAGCAGAAGGAGAAATTTTGGAGAACGGAAAAATTTGCCCTAGACTGGTGATACCATGAAAGAAATGATCTCTTAATTATTTTCACTAATGAAGAGGTATATATACATAATATACAATATCTAAATACGAAAAATAAATATATCTTTTTTTAATACAAGACTAATACTTAGTCCTAATATAATACTAATATCATAATTATATTTGTACAAGAATTTTATAAGTATTATAATTTATACCATTAATTTTCGATCCATGGTATACACGGTTTTGACGGTGTATACCTTCTAATCAGGATTAATGTGTTTGATAGCCTCTGGCCGGAACCAATCACTGAATGCCTTATTCCCAAAGTAATTATCTTTATCACATGTTAAATCCTTAAAGATGTTATCCGTGATAAGACTTTCTATTCAAAGTTCAAACCCAACTACCCGCAAGGGTAGATTACAGAAGAATAGAAGCAGCGGAGGCCACGCGAGTTCGATCCTCGCATAAACCTTCTTGGTTGGCGTCATACATGGTTTGCCAAGTGTGGTTAACCGGTGGCGTGGTTTGCGCTTATCGTCACGGGGTTTACTGCATGCGCATTCGAAGAAAGAGCAGCGTGCCTTCACAAAAAAAGTTCAAACCCAACTATTCTACCTAACTCTATAATCTTCCAGGCCGACAGCGTAATCATTAATAAAAAGATTTACACCTATCAGTATAGTTTAATTAATTAAAATAAAGCACTTATTTATTTTCATGTTATTGTATAAAATTGTTATGGAGAGTTATTTGTTATTGAATTTCAACTTAACGTGATACATAATAGTATAAAAAATTATACTCTATTAATGGACAAAACCTTAGTAATTTTCCTGTTTAATTTATGTCACCTATTTTCTTTTAGTTTGTTTAAGAAAGAATGACACCTTAAAATAACTTGATTTGAATTTTCCATTAGCCCTTTTATGAGAAGCTTAATTTATAGAGTCATACAAATGTTATTGTTAATGTTGGGTTTTGGTGTCATAATATTTTATCCAACATATCATTTTTTATACTAAGTTGAGAAACCAAAATGTTGGAATAAATATCTTCACATTCGGACCAACATTCTGGATAACAGTTTTGCTTACTTCACCTGGACAGAATCTAAAATTATGGAATTTTACCACGACGGTAATTTTGACTTGGCAAGAAACTTTGGAGTAGAATAAAAATGTGGGAGAAAGAGTCAAAGCTTGGAGATCAAGACAAGTGAAGAACGAGTCAAAACAGTTGAGAATTTCGCTCCTCAAGCTACTGCCACACGTGCCTATTTTTAGCTCAACCTCCACAACAAATTGATGAGTCTTTCAAGGGAACTCTCTACTATAAATAGAGAGGTCACGACGAGGAATCATTATCCAGAAAAGACAAGAGAAAAAAATTGAGAGAGCTCCAGAAATCTCATTCAGAAAACTGAAATCAACTGTGTTGTCTGAGTTTGTGACGACATTCTGTCCAACATTATAATTGCTGCTTAGATTCTAGATTTGTTCTTTCATTGAAGCAATTGTAATGAGATGTTGTGCACTTCTATTTAGATAAATTTTTCAGGCATAAGTCATCTGCGATTTAACCCTTTTTAATTCCTTTTGTATTCCATTGTAATATTGTAAGAGAGGGAATTTATTCAAATTGTATATAAATATATATATATATATTTGTGATTAATTAAAATACACGGTTTTGACGGTGTACACGGTTTTGACGGTGCAATTTAACTCTTCAAAGGTTTTCTGTTTTATCTAGAGTGTCGTCAGTTCTGTCAGACGACATTGTGAACAACATCTACAAACTGTTTTTAGCATACAAATATTTTTACTTACTGTTTGATTTTGATTAGTTCATAGTATAATCTCCGTAATCCAACAGTTATGATACGTTTCCGACTATTACTTTCAAAATTATAAATCACAAATGTCATCGCATATTTAAACTGACAATTTAATTTATTTTTCTTAAAGTTTACATCCATTCAATAGGTTCACATAAATTTTATGGATGAAGTATTACTAGTTGTCAATTTAGACTTTCAATTTCTGTTATCACATTACTAGATGCCCTTTACATATTCAAAACAAGTCCTCCTTATCCTCGCCTATATAAACACCAATCTTCACCATTCAACAACACCCTCAAATCTCAAACCTCATTCTTAACTTTCATCCCTTTGAACCACTCACTACACACAAATAGATCAGTAACAATGTTCTAACATATTTAACAAATTCTTTACCTCACTCTCTTCAAATTAACTACCCATCTCAAACAAATTTCTTGTTTGTTTCATAGGCTAATTATCATAATTTTTAGCAATGGGTAGTGGAGATCACAAACACCACCATCACCATTTGAACTTCCATGTTCAAGTGCATCTACCACACATCCATTTTCACCATCACCACCATCATCAACATGGTCATCATGGGATAAAAGAACTTATGGGCATCCCAAAAGGGTGTCTTCCAGTATTGGTAGGTCATGATGGAGAGGAGATGCACAAGTTCATAATCCCAGTGATATACATCAACCATCCACTCTTCACACAATTGTTGTTGAAAGGAAATGAATTAGAAGAGTGTGAGCTTCACCATGATGGTCCTATCAATATCCCTTGTCATGTTGAAGAGTTTCGCTACGTTGAGGGTATGATTGGAAAGGAAACTCACGCCACCGGCCACCATAACCATCACGCCTGGTGCTACAACGCCTAAGAACGCTTATGAGTTTAACTTTCATACAGTATCAGCGTAAAAAGTATTCACTTGTATACTATGTATACTAGTGGATATGGGATAAATCCATTGTTTATTTGACATCTAGCCTATATAGCTAGCTACTACGATTTTTTGGTGTGATTTATGTGTTCTTTCGGTCTTGTAAATCTAGTTGTTACGTTTTCGTGGTCGTATTTGAGGAAATAATCTCTTGTGGTCACTTCAAATCTAAATAAAAGAAAATGGTTCTACAAAAAGATCACATGTATGTGTAAAACTTTTAGTAAATTTCTTATGTTGTCTTTTACTGATCTCCAACGAGAATTGGTCAGGTAACTAAATTGTTAAGAGTCTCACATCGGTAATGAAATGAAAACTTATATGAACTTGAACAATCTTCACCCTACGAACTAGCTTTTGGGGTTGAGTTAGGCCCAAGATTTATTATTGACCTAAATTAACCAATTCTTCGGTCGTATTTATACCCAAACTACTAAGAGTGACAACTTGATCACGATGAAATTAATTGACAATATATAAGAATCTAAAGACTTTTCTGTTTAATGTTCTCAACCGTTGAATGGAGCTGAACAGTAAACTTTCCGTTTCTAGATCTGCTCAAGCTTTTGAACAACTTGTGTTCGTAGTTGGGAGGACCAGTTAGGTAACAAGATAAGGAAGACTCGAAATTAAATTCAAAAGAAAACCTAAGCTCAAGTTCTTTTCATTACAGAAAATATTAAAATACTTCTCAAAGTTAAGTACTATCAATTATTTGCTAATTACATGAACTTTTGAGACTAAGCGCCATATCAATTTTTAGTTTTGTAGGAATCGCGGGTTTAGCCCCGGTTAAGGACATTTAATCTTCCTTGGAGGTTTTTGATAACATATATATTTTCTTACTTCTAAACTATTGAAGATCCTATTCTAGTCTAATTATAATAGTTTAGTATATTTATGATATAATTAATTATGATAAATATAAAATTTGTAATTTTATTGAAATATAGTTACCTTATAAGACTAGGAGAATGATAACCTTACTTCTATATAAGGAAAGAATTGAGGAATATTATTTGAGCGACAATATAGAAGTGATCCCGAATGAAACGGAGGAAAAAATAAATCAACATGACTTCGAAGAAAGCATGACCGACAATATAGGTATGAATAAAATTCAGATGAACGAAGTACGAACATCGAATACCGAACCTATGGATCAGCTTGCATTAAACCGGACATATGCTGGTCTAGATAGAGAAAGCATGATGAAGTACAGACTAAAAGTAACCAGACTAACGAAATGCCTCCGGAAGAACAATTGGGTCGGGGTAAACGTTAGTAGCATGAATCGACTCGGTTGTGTGACTACGTCACATAAATATTTCCGGAACAAAGTCTATCAACGCGCCCTCCCGATCCTCAACAACCCTCATGTGCACCTTATCCTTTAGCTAACTATATATCTCGTGACAAATTTTTCTCGCAACACCAAAAGTTTCTTGCAGCAATTACCACAGGAATCGAAATAAAAACCTTCTCAGAGATAATGAAAAAGGAACATTAAAAAATAGTCAAGCAGCAAGAGATCCAAGGTTGGAGGATAATGAAACATGGACACTAAAAATTTTGCCACCAGATAAGCATTCGGATGTAGATTGGTACAAAATCAAGTACATCTCTGACGGCACAATCAAGCATTATCAAGCTCATTTGGTAATCTTCGGAAATCAACAGGAGGAAGGAATTGACTACAACGAAACTTTTGCTCCAGTTGCTAAGGTAGTAATTGTTCGGACCTTCCTAGTTATTGTGGCTGCGCGAAATTGAGAGTTGCATCAGACGAACGTGTATATTACTTTCTTACACGGCGAGCTTACCGATGGAGTTTATATGAAATTACTACCGGAATTTCATATTCCTATTCCGGGGCAAGTATGTCAACTCCGTAAATCTTTGCATGGTTTGAAGCAGACTCTAAGGTGTTGGTTTGCGAAATTGTCAGGTGTTTTGATGAAATGGGTTCAAATAGTCGTACTCGAATTATTCTCTATTCAATATGCATCGTAAAGGTATGCAACTTAATGTCTTAGTCTATTTGGATGACTTTATTATCTCCGAAAATGATCATAGTGCCATTAAACGATTCAAAGACTATCTTCACACTTGCTTTCACATGAAGGATTTGAGCCCTCTGAAGTATTTTCTAGGAGTTGAAGTTACACGTGGACCAACTGAGTTATTTCTTTGTCAATAGAAATATGCCCTGGATATAATATCTGAGTCCATATTATTGGGAGTTAAACCAATCAATACTCTCATGGAACAGAATCATAGTTGGGCGTTGGCCGGATGAGCCAATTTGGGTGATCTGGAATCATATCGGCGTTTGGTTGATCGATTGATATACCTCAGTTTTATTTCCTGAGTTGTCATATTATGTGTATGTTTTATCACAATTCATGCAGTAACTGAAGGAAGCGCACTAGAATGTGACTATTGGTGCATTACTTGAAGAAGAATCCAGGAAAAGGCATAGTGATGAGAAAAGATTGTGATCTCCAGTTCTATGGATGGTGTGATTCGGACCGAGCCGGATGTCTGTTGACTCATAAATCAGTTACAGGTTGATTTATCTCCCTCAAAAATTTACTCGTGTCATGAAAAGTCAAGAAGCATCATATTTTCACCCGCTCATCAGCAGAGGCTGAATATAGATCGATGGAAATGAGCGTTTGAGAATTGAAATGGTTAAAGGAATTTGCATAGTTTGAGCGTTGAACACAAGTCTCTTGTTAAAATGTATTGTGACAGTCAAGCAGTTTTGTATATTGCCTGAAATCTGGTGTTTCATGAACGGACTGAAGTGGACTATCATTATGTCCGGACGCAACTAGTGAGCAGTTGACTGATGTGTTTACAAAGTCTTTGGGAAAATTGAAGCATGAATATTTACTTGGCAAATTGGGCATTTGAGACGCTCATGCTCCAACTTGAGGGGGATATTGAAGACCCTATTCTAGTCTAATGATAATAGTTTAGTGTATTTATTGTACAATTATAATTATGATAAATATTCTTTCTACTTTATATTCATCATAATGACCTCCTTATTTAGAAGTAAGGTTCTCCTTCTCCTAATCTTATAAGATAATCATATTTCAATAGGACTACAAATCTTATATTTATCATAATTATAATTGTACAATAAATACACTAAACTATTATCATTAGACTAGAATAGGGTCTTCAATATCCCCCTCAAGTTGGAGCATGATCGTCTCAAATGCCCAATTTGCCAAGTAAATATTCATGCTTTAATTTTCCCAAAGACTTTGTAAACACATCAGTCAACTGCTCACTAGTTGCGTCCGGACATAGTGATAGTCCACTTCAGTCCGTTCATGAAACACCGATTTTGCATAATATACAAAATGCTGATCATTACAATACATTTTAACAAGAGACTTGTGTTCAACGTCCAAACTATGAAAATTCCTTTAACCATTTCAATTCTCAAACGCTCATTTCCATCGATCTATATTCAGCCTCTGCTGATGAGTGGGTGAAAATATGATGCTTCTTGACTTTTCATGACACGAGTAAATTTTTTAGGGAGATAAATCAACCTGTAACTGATTTATGAGTCAACATACATCCGGCTCGGTCTGAATCACACCATCCATAGAACTGTAGTCCTATTGAAATATGATTATCTTATAAGATTAGGAGAAGGAGAACCTTACTTCTAAATAAGGAGGTCATTATGATGAATATAAAGTAGAAAGAATTCTCACATTATTTTTGTCTCTCTAAATTTTTGTCTATGTCTCGATTTTAACATAAATCATTAGATTGTCGTCCTGTGAAATCAAATTAAGGTAAAGATTGAAGATAGTAATGGCAAAATTAGCACATAATTATATATATCCCACTCATCCCGTCCAAAATTTTATAGGTTTGGCAGTATGTATTTTTTTGGTGGGCTAATTTGGACTATGGCCCAAGTAAGCCGTCAGAAATAGCCAGCCCAAATCAACCTGTGTATGTGCTCATTTGTGACCCGTCAATGCTCTCACACTGAAAGCTTGAGAAACGACTCAATGCGTTAATTTCTTGTGGGCGAGCACTTATTAAAGGGAAAGTTAATAGGAATATTTGATCGGGCGAGCACTATATGGTTGGTTGGTTGAGAATGTTTATTGGCAGCTCAAAAAGAAGAGCAAAAGTTGGATACCTTAGCCATTTTCCAACTAGATACCCCTAGAAATTGTACATATAGGGTTCTCCGTGTGCGGCTCAAGAACATATTTTTTCAAGAAGGTAAGTTATATATACTGATAATGTAAAAATAATTATAGTATCAGTGAGTTTTAATCTATATTAGCAGGTTAATTAATATTTTATCAAGAGATTTGTCTATAATTACCTAATTTTGTTTTTAAAAACTTACACCATTAAAGCATATAACTTAAACTCTTTTCTCAATAAATAAAATTCCTCAATTCTTTCCTTATGTATACGTAGAACCGTCTTTGGGTCCGTGCGAGCTGTGCTACCGCAAAAGGCCCCTGAATAATGAAAAATTTTAGAGACCCCTTTTTTCATTTTTTATTAAGTAGTATTAGCCAGAATTTACTGTAAATGTTCATAATTCGAAGGTCTTAGCTCAATCAAAGTAGGGGTTGATTAAGTTGAAGTTGTATTGGGTTGTTATTTACAATTTCAGCGATAATGTCGTCTGTCACAAGTAACAACACTTCGATAAACAGAAAAATCTTTAACAGTAAATGCAGCGGAAAATAAAGAACACAAAGGTTTAATATTTATATAGGTTATATTGATTATATAAACTATGACAGTCAGTTACCAAAAGCATTGTATATATTTACATACAATTGAATAAATTTCTTCTTTTACAATATTACAAAATAATACAAAATGAATTAAAAAGTTAAAGTCGCAGATGACTTCTGCCTGAAAAATCTACCTAATAGACATAGACAACATCTCATTACAATTGCTTCAATAAAGAATAAATCTAGAATCTGAGCAGCAATTATAATGTTGGACAGAATGTTGTCGACACGCTCAGACAACACTTGTGATCCAATTTTCTGATGAATATATCGGAGAGCTCTCTTCATATTTTTTCTAACTTTTTCTGGATATCGATTCACTGAAGCAGCCTCTCTATATATAGCAGAATGTCTTCCTTGAAATGCTCATTGAATCGTTGTAGAGGTTGAGAGAAAGATGGGCAGCCGATAGGGTTTGTTGGAGAAGATTATTGAGCAAGATCCTCTAACTTTTTGGACTTGTTCCCCAAGCTTAGCAACAGCTTTGACTTGTTCTTCCCACGTTTTTCATCAGCTCCAAATAACCTTGCCAAGTCACTTTACCATCGAGGTAAAAATCTCACAGAAATTGCTTCAGTCCGTGAAGTAATGCAAAACTATTTTACATTATGTTGGTCCGAATGTCATGACATTTATTCCAACATTTCTTAATTTTAACTTAATACTAAAAATGATATGTTGGAAAAAATATCACAACATCAAACTCAGCATTAACATTCTCCCTCTTTTTACCTTTCTTCACAAAACCTATTATAATATGTGCAAGTGACTTGTGGAAATGTTACAGATATTGTCTCAACATCTATAATTATAATAATGCTCCCCCTTAACATGTGATGACATATAAACACAACATATACAAACAGTATATATATATATATATATATATATATATATATATATATATCATACTTATAGGATTAGAGAAATAAAAATAGTCATTTAAACACATCATCCAAAACTAAAAAAATGTCAGATTGTTGTTAAATACATCCCAAATTTTCAAACCAAACAACAAACAATAATCCACATTTAACAACCAGTTAATATCATCAGTAGTAGCCATTCACCAGTAGCAACTATCCCTTGCATGTCATGCATCAGTAGTAGCTTCCAACCTCTTTCTACTTTTGCATGATCTCTGCTTGCTCCTTCCTTTGTCTGGCAGCTTCAGCTTCAGCTTTTTGCCTTATAGCTTCAGTTTCTACTCTAAGTCTTAGCCTTGTCAGCAAGACTTTCCTTTCAACAGCCTATCCCCCTACATGACAGCATCCACAATTTCTTCTGCAGCAACAGCTTCCCCACTTGTTCCTTCACCAGCCTCTCTCTGCTCCCCTGTATATATTTATCTCCCTCTTTTTGTGAAGAAAGCAGAAGTAGGAAATGGTCTCTGGCTTGAACAGTGCATCTCTGACATTATCAACTCCAGCAATTTGTAAGTTGATTTTAGCAATATGTTCCACAAGCCAATTTTTAGACTGTTCAGACCGTCTTGGACTAGTGTTGCCCTGAATGTTGGGAATATTTCTGGCAACATTTTCCCTATATGCCTTTTTTGTCCAGGGGAGGTCAATCACTCGCTCTTTGCTCTTTAGAATAGCTTTATTGATAGTGTAGAGTTCAGGAGTTTTCCCTAAAATATCTTCTCTCAAAGGCTCTAGGCCTTGGCTAGTTAGTACTTTGAAAATCCGAGAGGGAAAAGGAATGATGGAAGTTGATTCTTTTTCTGCCAGGTTGACAATTTGATAGAAAATTAACTTGCCTAGATCAACTTTGAATCCTTTACCAATTTTGAAGAGTAGGGAGACTTGTTCAGTTATAAGCACTGACTCATTCAGAGATGGAAGCCAATTGTGAATTGTTATTTTGTGGAGAGTTGAAAACAGAGCATTGAGTTTTGATGTTGGGCATCTAGGGATCCACTTCTTAAGTATACCTCTAGTGAGATATTCTATCATTGTATCCCTATTTGTTGTTACTTTTTCTGTCTCTCTCACTTGCTCATCATTAAGACTCATACAGTGATTGATTATTGAAGGTGTAAACTGATAAACTTTGTTGTAGAGATATACCTTCCCAATTTTTTTTGAGGAGGTATCCTCTATGGTAGAGTTTAAATTTACATAGAATAACCTAACAATTTCATCAACATATGGTTCTTTTCCAGTTACAGTACCAATAATTTGTCTATCTTTCAGAAAATCTATCAGACCATACTCAGAACAGGAGGCAATATATAACTCTCTTTCAGATCTAATTACTATATTTCTATAATAATCTCATTTACCTCACTGTCTGTATCAGACAGGTTTGGGTTGTTGGATTCTGTAATGTTGGAGGAAGTAGGAGAATGTGCCTCTTCTGATATTTCCTGAGATGTTGTGACATCTGGGGCAACATCTGGGACATCACTTGATCTTGTAAATATGGGAACTCCTTTCGGGAGGAATTTTTTCAATGGTATATCATCAGGATTTCTCTTTCTAGTGGCACATCTTGATGCTCAGAAGCAGCAGTTTCCAGTGGCACATCAGCAGAATCTTCAGGAGCAGCTGATTCTCCAAGTTCTCCTTGGGTTTCTTCATATGACAACTCATAATCCATGTCATCTGAGTCACTACTCGAACAGGAAGGAACCTTGGTCTCAAATATGGATTTCTTGGTGATAGGTTCCTGTTTGACAGTTCTCTCAAACACCCTGCTTGACCTTCGGGTAGGAAATAAGAAAGAACTGGTCCTCTTGCCTAGTGTGGAGAAATCTTAAGTAGAATCTACATTGATGGGGTTATTGTCATCCCTAGGATAGATGATCTCTAAGGGTTCTTGAACTGAGCTAAGAACAATGGTTGTACATTGTGGTGGACTGGTGCTCATAGGTTTGTTATCAGTGGTGTTGGAAAACATAGGGGTTGACATTGGAGATGTTTCCATAGGTGAGTTTGGACGAGAGGATATTGAGGGTTTAGGGTTTTTAGGGTTTTTGGATGAAGAAGGAAATGTTGATTCCATTCGGTTTGGTAGGAATTTTACCGAGGTGATGTGATCTTTTTCCTTATTTTTTTTTAAATTTTTACTTTTTCTAAAAAGACAAGGATGGTAAAAAGAAGAACAAATGTGGTAGATATTTATATTCTTGGTAATTTGTAAAATTTCTCATTTTTAGGTATTTGATTTTTATTTAAAAACTTGCACCTAAAATCTTGGGATAAAAGATAGACATCATACTTGGAATTTAATCTTATCCTATTAACGTTTGACTAATAATAAACATGGCATAAAAATAGAGAAGATAAAAATTAATTTTGCGAAAGTCAGTTACGAACAACATCCCAACAAATATCATTATCTGAAAATGTCAACAGCAATATTGGCAACATTTTGAACAACACAAGTATTATGATCCCGCAAGAACTTTTATTTTGGCAACAAATCAAGACACATTTTATATGTGTTTTTATGAGTTTAACCAATGGACCAATGTAACATTTTCCCATCGTGTCATTGATATAATCATAAAACACATACAAAATTATAATTCGTGTCAAAAATAAGAATACTTAATTAGTATTCTCACATACTTTTTAAAGCACGTGATACTCCTATAGAATAGGAACGATATCATTTCAAGGGTTTTGCCAATTTTGCACATGTTAGGCGTATTTTGTATACGCTTTTTGAATCATTTTTAGTTTGTATTTTTTTCATTTTCATTTAATAAGTGTCTTGTTAGGATTGTTTTTCTTTCTTTTGAGTCACAGCGGTTCTAAATGGCAAAAAGAAGCTAAAAGTAGGCAGAAAAGGAGCTCCCGAAGCAAAAAAGGACGAAAGTTGGCAGATCAGGAAGAAAGACCGCAGGACCGCGGTGCCGGACTGCAGGACCGCAGTGCCTGATGCGAGAAGCGCGATACTTTCGGCACGCGGTGCCATTCGCGATACCACGGTCTTAGGCGGAAAAATCACGTTCTGGGCCAATTTTGACACGGTTTTTAGGGTCCGAAATCCATATTTTCTCAACTATAAAATCCCTAAACCCTAGCCTCATTATTCATATGGGGGATCTTACATCTCACATCATACTTTGGAGAGGAAAAGGAGGCTACAACACAAGATTTGAGACAACTTTGGTTCAAATTTCTTTTCTTTTCTTTGTTTTTATTTCAGTTTATGTTGGTTTGTATTAGTTATTGACATGACAATGTTTAGGAGCTAATTAATTTATTAGGGCTTTCCTATTGAATCTCTTGAAACTCTATTTCATAAATTAATGCATTAGTTTGATTTCTTCTTCACTTGATTAAGATTTATTCAATATTGGTATGAATGTTTGATAGTTAACTGATCACTAATTATCATAATCTATATGATTTCGAATCAAGAACCGAGATGAGAGATTTGGATATGTTGTAATTGAATAGACATAGGTTAAAATAACGGACGAAAGTACCCCGATATTTGTGTAGCATTATAGGTTATTGTTCTTAATCCTCATATGTGGTAAAACCTATCATAGAAATATAGAAGGTTTCTGCACTAGGGTTGAGCGATTATATATCATAATCGGAATATAAGACAGTCTAGTTAACCGCTATCTTAACGTAGAAGAAGAAGTCATTCTAGTTGCATTAAGGATTGAAAAGAGTGGATAGTTGAGGATATTGAAAGCCCTAATTCCTTTATAACTGATTTAAACCAAAGTATTATCATAATTAGTTTATTTTCTGCAATTACTTAGCCTTAGTTATTAGATAAAAATACAAACAAATTAACGTTCACCAATTAGAAACTAAAGCTTATATAATCGGTACTTGAGAAACCTCTCTGTGGACGATATTCGGTCTTACCAGACTATATTACTTGTAACGATACGTACACTTGCGTTAAGCATACGAAAATATCGCTAACAAGGTTTTGGCGCCGACGGGGACTGGCGTACTTTCAATATCGAATTATCTATTCTTATTTATAATTTGGTTTGTATATATTTCTAACTTGTTCTGCGAGCATCTTGTTATCAGTTTTTGTTGTTTTTCTTATTTTGTAGGTAAAGTTCATTATAAAAAAAGACACATGGACTACTATTACTACTATCAGGGGCAGCAGTACTACGACTACTATCCACAGCATCAGTATCATCAACAACAATTTAACCCACAGGTTCCACATGAAGATCGAAATGAGCTGTAGGAAGCCTTACTCAGGCTCACCCATTGTCAGACTCCTCAAGGGCAATTTCAGCAGCCACAGAGTCAGGCCCCATTAGAGGAGCGGGATGAACTGAGAAAAGCATTCCTGGCACTCATAAACGCTCAAACTCAGTTCATGGTGGAACTGAAATCCTCTTTACATAACTTGAAGACTCAAGTGGGACAGTTTCTGAATTTGGAATCACAAATCGGGCAACCAATGGACATGGTAACCATTACACCTCAAGAAAGTCCACAGAGTGACCCAGTTACGAGGAGTGGTGAGCAGATTGTAGAATCTGAACCACAACAAGCTGTTGAGGAATTTGGAGAGATAGCTGGTGTAGAGAAAGAAGGGGTCACTGAGGACTACCCTATTGCAGAAAAGACAACACCAAATGTCATTGCTGACCCTCAAAAAGAAAGTCCATATTCTGAAGGGCACCCCCAAAAGTTGAGAGATGTCGGGAGTTTCACTGATCCCTACATTATAGAGAGCCGAGAAGACAAGTCTGCCTTGTGTGATTGAGGATAATCTTAGATATGAGGCCCTTGTTTGAAAAAAGTGTTTTGGGAGAAGTGAGACCTGCAACAATAACTGTGCGGATTGCAAACAGTTCGCAGAAGGATCCACTGGGCACTAGTAAGGATTAATTGTGTCCGGCTAAAAGACGTTAAAGACAACACTACTTGGGAGGCAACCCAAGGTTTTAATTATGTTATTTAAATTTTTGTTTTAGTTTGTTTTATTTTGAATTGAACAGTCTCATGATCTGGTATATTGAGTGTTGTGGATGACAGATAAAAGCAGTGATTGAGAAAAATGCTGCAAAACGGAAGAAATTTGGCACAGCGCCGCGACGCCATAATGCAGGGTCGCGACGCCCGTTGATAAAACACGACATCTCCAGATACTGCCTTAATGCAACATCCGCCGCCACCACCATCATTTTGAACCGATGTTTTGATGTCTGTAAGTTGTTCCTTTTAAATTTTTGAGTCGTTACACATTTGGGACAATGTGTCGTTTAAGTTTGAGGGGATACTTATTTTATTTTTGTGTTTATGTTTTTGAGTCATTTTGATTGAGTTTTTGTGTCTTTTATTGTGTCTATATGAGTCAAAAAAATATGATCATGCATGTTGTAGTTGCTTGAAACGCCTAGTGGATTAAGTGGGATAATGTAATGGAATGAGAAGCAAAAATATGTGTGCTTGAGTTAGATATGCCAAAAATTCATGAACATCTAATTATTTGAGATATTTGTGCTTAGCCTATGTGTCAATGCTGAAAAGAATGATTGAAACATGTCCATGAAGTCTGCTTGCTTGTTATTTGAGGCGAAATAGTTAAGATGTACATATTTAGGGAGATGATTCAGGCATTTCTTTGTTAGCCCTTCTTATCATTCAATACCTACCTTGCAATAAATTATATCCCTAGTCAACCCCTTTGAGCCTAAAATAAATGATTTCTTTGACATCATGTGATTTTCTTATGTGCCATAAGCAGTAATTGAAAAATTGGGATAAAAGAAGTGTGAAAAAGAAATATGAAAAGAGAGTGAAAATTTGATGCATCCCAATAAAAAAAATGTAAAAGCTTAAGTTTGGGGGTACCTATGAGAATGTGTTTATGCTCTCAAAAAGAGAAAATGGTAGTGATAGGTATGAATTGAAAATGATACCAAAAAGAAGGACAAAATGGTTGAATGAGGAAAAAGCTTATAGTATGTAAATTGAGCCTAAATGTCTGATCTTACCTACCTCTGCCTAAGCCTACATTACAACTCTGACAAGTCCTGAAGATCTCTAGTATGTATGTCTATGATTAGTGGAGAATAGCAAGTAAATAGGCTCATAGAACTAAATGAAATTGACATGCATATGTTAGGGGTTCATGCTTCCATTGATTGTGATTGAAATGAATTTGCGAAATAACTGTCTTGAAATTCTAGATTTCTATATTCATGCTATATATGTTCCAGCATATTATCCCAACTAACATTCATGCTTTTCTAAGTAACATTGTGCAGTTGCTTGATTTGAGTCTTTGAGTCTTTTTGTTTTTTTGTTTCTTTGATTTTGTTTTAATCTTTGCTCGAAGGCGAGCAAATGTTAAGTTTGGGGGTATTTGTCAGGCGTATTTTGTATACGCTTTTTGAGTCATTTTTAGTTAGTATTTTTCCCATTTTCGTTTAATAAGTGTCTTGTTATGGTTGTTTTTCTTTCTTTTAAGTCACATCGGTTCTAAATGGCAAAAAGAAGCTAAAAGTGGACAGAAAAGGAGCTCCCGAAGCAAAAAAGGAAAAAAATTGGCAGATCAGGACGAAAGACTGCAGGACCGCGGTACCACAATTACTGAGAAGCCGCAGTACTTTCGGCACCGTGGTGCCATTCTGCAGTACCGCGGTGCCGATGCGGAAAAAACACGTTCTAGGCCAATTTTGACACGGTTTTTAGGGTCCGAAATCCATATTTTCTCAACTATAAAATCCCTAAACCCTAGCCTCATTATTCATATGGGGCATATTCATCTCACATCATACTTTGGAGAGGAGAAAGAGACTACAACACAAGATTAAAGACAATTTTGGTTCAAGTTTCTTTTCTTTTCTTTGTTTTTATTTCAGTTTATGTTGGTTTGTATTAGTTATTGACATGACAATGTTTAGGAGCTAATTAATTTATTAGGGCTTTCATATTGAATCGCTTGAAACTCTATTTCATAAATTAATGCATTAGTTTGATTTCTTCTTCACTTGATTAAGATTTATTCAATATTGGTATGAATGTTTGATAGTTAACTGATCACTAATTATCATAATCTATATGATTTCGAATCAAGAATCGAGAGGAGAGATTTGGATATGCTGTAATTGAATTTACGTAGGCTAAAATCGCGGACGAAAGTACCCCGATACTTGTGCAGCATTATAGGTTATTGTTCTTAATCCTCATATGTGGTAAAACCTATCATATAAATATAGAAGGTTTCTGCACTGGAGTGAACGATTATATATCCTAACCGGAATATAAAACAGTCTAGTTAACCGTTATCTTAACGTAGAAGAAGTAGTCATTCTAGTTGCATTAAAGATTGAAAAGAGTGGATAGTTGAGGATATTGGAAGTCTTAATTCATTCATAACTGATTTAAACCAAAGTATTATCATAATTAGTTTATTTTTTGCAATTACTTAGCCTTAGTTATTAGATAAAAATACAAACAAATTAACGTTCACCAAACAAAAACTAAAGCTTAGATAATCGGTACTTGAGAAACCTCTCTGTGGACGATATTCGGTCTTACCAGACTATATTACTTGTAACGATACGTACACTTGCGTTAAGCATACGAAAATATCGCTAACAACAGAGTTGCCAAAAAAAATAAGGGCTTTGCCTTAATTTGATACTCCATTTTTATGATATCTAATATTATCGCAGAGAACGGTATCACTATAGAATCATGTTCTTATTGAAGAATCTTGCTTGTGTGACCAAAAGTAATGCACTATACAGTAACATTAATCAGTTTATAATATTACATAGGTAAATGTCACCCAAAATGTTCGAGACATTTCAGCCAACATTCACCAAAATTGCATTTTTAGAGAATACAAAGACCAAGAGATTTCTTCAAACTAGAAAATCTCTCATGGTTCAAAGCTTTTGTAAACATATCAGCTAGCTGATGAAGAGTGTCAACATGTTCAATTTGAACTAGCTGCTTTTCAACTAAATCTCTTAAAAATGATGTTTAATATCAATATGTTTTGTACGTGAGTGTTGAACTGAATTTTTAAAAATATTTATAGCACTCAAACTACCACAATACAAAACTAAGATATTACTTGAAAACCTATAATCTTCTAACATGTGTCTTAGTCATATTAATTGAGAGCAACAACTTCCAGCTGCTACATATTCAGATTCAGCAGTTGAAAGTGAGACACAATTTTGTTTACGACTATACCAAGAAATAACATTATTGCCAAGATAAAAACATCTTCCACTCGTACTCTTTCTATCATCCACATCACCAATCCAATACGAGTCACTATATCTTATTAAATTAGGATTAGAGTCTTTGGAATACAAAATTCCCAACTCACATGTGCCGGCAACAATCTAATGATACGTTTTACGGCATTTAAGTGAGAGATTTTGGGACAGGCTTAGAATCGAGCACATACACAAATACGAATCATTATATCAGGACGACTATATATAGAAGACTACCTATCATAGATCGATACAATATTGGGTCGACATTTTCGCCAACATTATTTTTGCATATCTTCTGCGACGATTCCATTGGAGTTCTCATCTGTTTAACATTTTCCAATCAAAACCTTTTAACTAGATTCGTGACATACTTACTTTGGGAGATGAAGACTCCATATTCACTTTGCTTAATTTGCAAGCCTAAGAAAAAAGTTAGTTTCCAAATCATGCTCATCTAAAATACTGATGACATTGCTTCAACAAATATCTTTAGGTAGGACTGTGAGGTCGAACCAAAACTATGTTATCTACATAGATTTGAGCAATAAAAATATTTACACCGTGATGTTTAGTGAATAAAGTACAATCAACTTCACTTCGTTTAAAACCAAATTCAAGGAGAAAGTTAGTTAGACGGCCATATCATGCACGAGGAGCTTGTTTCAATCCACGCAAAGCCTTTTTGAGCTTGTATACATATTGTGGATGGTAAGAATCTTCAAATCCTTTTGGTTGTTCAACATAGACTTCCTTACCAAGATAACCATTCAAAAATCACCTTTAACATCCATTTGATGAAGAGTAATTTTTAGACAACAAGTAATGACAAGTAGTAATCTAATTGACTCAATTCTAGATAAAGGAGCAAAGGTTTCGTCATAATCAATCCCTTCAACCTAAGTATAGCCTTGAGAAACTAGACGAGTTTTGTTTCTAACAATAGTTCCCGATTCATCTGACGTTCAGCAGGTATGTATGTTTATGCATGCATCGAAGGAGTCCCACTTTGATGTTCTTAAGCGTGTCATCAGAAACATTAAGGGCACGCTTGACTATGGGTTGCATCTTTACCCCTCAGCTCCGACCAGGTTGCTATCTTATACGGATGTAGATTGGGTAGGGTGCCCGGACACGCGACGCTCTACTTCAGGCTACTGTGTATTTCTAGTGGATAATCTTATTTCCTGGTCTGCCAAGAGGCTAGCCACATTATCCCATTCGAGTGCTGAAGTAGAGTATCGAAGAGTTGCCAATGTAGTTGATGAGATCTGTTGGCTACAAAATCTCATGTTGGAGTTCTGGTGTCCACTGCGTAAGGCGTCTTTAGTCTATCGTGATAACATATCTGTCATATATCTATCTCATAATCCGGTTCAATATCAGCGAACCAAACATATTGAGATGGACATCCACTTTGTACGTGAGAAGGTAGCTCTCATTCAGATCAAAGTATTGCATGTACCTTCCGCTTATCAGTATGCAGAAGGCAGTAGTCATATATCTTATTCTCAAACTGATATTTTCACAAAGGGGCTACCCAGACAGTTATTCATAGACTTCAGATCCAGTCAGCATCCGGCCTCCTCCCGCTCCGACTCAGTGGGAGTATTAGCGAATATTCACAGTATATTTTGTAATTATGATTGTTGTATATTTATGATAGCTTAGGATTCTTACTGTATTAGGAATCAACCTCTGTACAACTATATTTATTGTGAATTAATGAAAATACTCCTCAAGGGAGATTATTCTATTCTTAGACCAGAAGTATTATGGTTATTCAGTGTTTGCTTATTCTTAGATTTCTAGTACTATATAATTGTTTCTTTTACTTCGTATATTTTATTATCTTATTATTGTTACTGTTAGTTATTACTGTTTCTTTTTCATCTTTTTTTGAGACGAGAATCTATCATAAACGGCCTCCCTACCTTCTCCCATGAGTTAATCACGAAAAAAAATCTTTTTAATAATATGTAGCAATATGACTGGAGTGAAAAATATTTACCTTCTCTAATTAGTCTAATATAATATTTAAAACAAAGTTGAACCTGAATGGAAGTATGCATGACATTGAGTGTTGTGTATGTAGTTGCGTAGCCATGACGCAAGTGATACTAAGTCTTCAGTGGGCCCACTCGTGATGACATGGCAACTCATTTGCTATTCCTAATATTACCTTTAAATTCTAAGAGTTGTTTTGACCTAAGGCTGTCCAACGGGGCGGGGTATACCGATTCCGACCCGATCTTTCTTCGACCCCTTCGCACTGTATTGGTATCGGTATATCGATACCGGTACGGGGCCGATGAAAAAAATCGATCTTGCCCCAATCCCGCCCCCGCCCCGACACCGACATCGACCCTTCCCCACCTCATCCGACTCCTAACTAGCCGTTGCACAACGGCTTTGTACCAATTTGGTCGTTGTGCAACGGCCAAATACCCCTCCCCCTCCCCCAACCCCCCTACCCCCTAATATTTATTTTTAATCCTTAAGTTATTATATTTACACTTCAATCTAATTTTTTCAACTATAAATACTTCATTTTTCTTCATTCTTTCTCACAAATCTTCCTACAATTACAATCTCTCTATTAATCTCTCATTCTCTTTACATTGTCTTCTAAATATTCAATTTAATTTATTCATTTGAGAATTGGCAACTAGCTTGAGGATCATCCGTTGAGCAAAGTTTCAATTTTTAACATCTCTCGATTACACGTCGGCGTTTGGTACATTCGTTCCTTTATTAAATTATTATTTTTATTTATTTTAATTAGCGCACTTAATTTCATTATCTTTAACTATTTATTAGCATAAATTATAATAAAATGATTAAGAGGTATGTTGGGTATGTCTGGTTCTAGTAAGGGTGACAAGGGCAAGGGTCCTTCTTCTAGTCATCCTATTCCTCCTATACAGGATGATTTTATTGTTACTCAAAATTTTCCTGAAGTACCGGTAGATTTAGACGATGAGTTATTTTCTGAAAATCAACAAGAGTTTAATTTAGAACATCTAGATGACACGCCAACTAATGCACCTCAAATTGGAACGCCTCTTATTCTTCCTAGTATGAGACGAGGCACACCCATACGTAAATTAACATCACTTGTATGGCTTTTTTTTTTATAGAGACGTACAAAATGAAGCTGCTAGATGCACAATTTGTAAAAATATTTATAAATTCAAAATAGAAAGAGGTCATGACGGGACAGGAGATTTAACTACGCATTTGAATATTAAACACAAAGCTAGGTGGGAAGAATATAAGGGTCAAGTGAAGGGTGAGTCAGCAATGACCTCTGAGTCGGGACAAGCTTCACATACTGTCCCGCATCAGGTACAGGCGCACCAGGTACACGGTCAAATTGACCCTGTGATGGGGCAGTCGTAGGCCCTAAATACGATAAAATGAAAGATAGGGAAGAATTATCAAAATTAGTTGCAGTAGAGGGTTTGCCTTTTTCATTTCCTGATTCTCTTGATTTTATTCATTATATAAGATCAATGTACAATCCTGCTTATAACGGTTTTCCTATATCAACTGTTAAGAGAGATGTTTTAAATTTGCACATGAATATCAATAATATTTACGTTATTATTTATATCATTACACTGGAAAAGTATCTACCACATCTGATATAGGCCGTAGTACTAACGGTCATGTTATTTAACTGTAACATGTCATTGAATAGACTATAAATGGTCTATGCAAAAACGTATTTTAGCATATAGATATATTGATGAAAGGCACACTGGAAAAAATATTTTAAAAAGATGTTTAAAACAATGAAAAAATATTTTATTCTTATTCCCCCAATATTTTTTATTAGTGTTGTATTAAATTCGTCTATTAAACTAGACGGTTGTAAAAATCTTGTTGAAACTATTTACGATTGCATAGCTACACTTCCACCTCCAACTCCTAAAAATCCAAATAACCCACCACCTATTGAAATAAGTAGAGAAGAAGTGTTGTCTACCATTCAAGATGAATGTAAAATAAAATATACGCATTACCAACAAGAAAGTGCTAGCAACCAACTGACTTCCATGTCATCTTCTTCTTCTTCAACACAACCCCAAAAACGACATGTTGTTTCTGCGGCTAGTATTCAAAGCCTCAGACAGAGAATGAATAGTGGTACCGTTTCTAACCAAATTAGCGAGTTAGATGTTTTTGTTTTGCAAGGTGTTGTACCGTACAAAATAATTGAAAATTAAGAGGTACGTGAAGACTTGCTAAAATACCGGAAGCAGAATGAGAGGAATTTTCCAACACTAGCAAAGATGGCCCGAGATGTGTTGAACATTCAAGCGTCATCAACAGCGTCCGAAAGTGCATTTTCTGTGGGAAGATTTCAAATAGGGGAGCATAGACATTCATTGGCAGGAGACTCATTAGAGATTGCAGTTCTATTCAGAGATTGGATTCGTGCGGAGCTTAGGAGGTGCGGCCAACTGGAGATCGACGAAGAAGAAGACTACAACTACAACGAAATCTTATCCGACGTCGTCCAATTTGACCAAGATATACCAATTCCAACCGAAGAACCACAAGACATTATAAAGAAACTAGAAAATGTGTTTCTTAAAATGTAATTCTTTTAATTGTAATTTTACTATGTTATTTATTTGCAACTTTCAATATCACGAAGTTGTAATTTTGAAATTGTATTACAAAAAAAAATTATACTTCTAGTCGAATAATTTAAGAGACACAAAAACATTCTTGGGATATTTTTATTAAACTATCTTATTGTGTATGTGTGTTATTTATTTATTTAATTTAAAGGCAAATAATAAAATGACTCCACCCCGACCACCCCGACCCTTACGGATCGGAGCAGGCGAGGCACACCCCGGCCACCCGATGCACTCCGACCTACTCTCACCCGCGGATCCCAACCCCGCCCACCCGATCCGACCACACGCCTGGTTGGGATGACTCTAGTTTTGACCTGATTTAAAATTATGATATGAAATTAATGATTCGAAATTATGATAATTTGAAATTAAAATTTTGTTTGGACATGTAATTTGAGATTTTTAAGTTGTATTTTTTTTATATACTTAAAAATCAAACAAGTTATGAAAATCATCAAAACTTTCTCAATTCTCATACAATCTTACTAAATGAGCAAATCATAGTTCATAACAATTAATACGCTACTAGAAATAAAAAAAATTAAACTTGAGTTGTACTGTAGTGTAATTATGCTTTAATATAATTCTCTCACATGATATGGATAATCTCTTAATATACTATTATCTTATAAAAATTTTAATATTTGATAAAATAATTGATAAACATGATTACTAGTAAATATAACTACCAACTTATGAATATTTTTTTCAAAATATAAATTTATGGGTCAAGTTTTACATTTTAAAAAAATTAAAATCATGATTTAGAATCTCAAGTCACACCTTTTTGGATGATTTGGGATATTAAATCATTATATGAAGTTGAAGTTGAAATTTTGTGTAAATTGCATAAACAAACAATGATCTGAAATCAAATTATAAAATTATGATATAAAAATGTATTACCAAACGCCTACTAAGTTTTGAAACTAGAAAGCATAAAAAACTAACTGGCCCGCGATCAACTACGAAACTGACCTTTTATTATGTGCTGCCATATTTTGAATTAGTATAGTCCCACCCCGATACATTTTCCTAGCCTTTGTCCTTTAATTGGGCTGTATATTTTTATATTAGACTGTACTATATTGTAATGAATTTGATTATATTAATATATAATGAATGGTATTAGAGTATTAATATATAATGGATTATATTTTTTATTTTTAATACAGTCCAGGGGAGACCCAAAATGGCAGTTGGAGTGTACTATTTTTAGAAATAGTACAGTCCAGTCCGACTAAAAACGTCCACCAAATATTGTATTATTTTTTGTCCAGTACAATTCAGCGTAATACAATGTAACAAATGTGTCCTAAAAGCGTTCCTTTTGAACAGTCGTTGTCCTGATGTGGTGACAACAAATTTTGACCTGTAAATAGCAGCTTCACTTTGAAGAATGCCTTTGTATATGTAAATCTGAAACATTCTTATTTTCTTTATTAAGGGCTCATTTGACATTAGGATAAAGATAATAATATTCGGATAAAATTTAGAATTATTTTATTTTATGTTTAATATATATTTTTATTCCGATATAAGTAATTTTGATTAAGTTATACGATAATTGTGATATTATTTTTATATAACATTAAACATGATATACTAATTATTCCATAATTAGCTATCCACACGATAAAACAACCTAATGATAAAATTCTTCTTCTCCAAAAAGTTTCACCCAAATCCCTTAAGAAGAACAATGTCAAAAGGCAATGAAACACTATGCAAATTTTTTTAGTGTAAAATTAAAAACTTCCTCTATCTCGATGATACGCTTTCTTTTTTAGTCAGTCCCAAAAAGAATGACTCATTTCTTTATTTGACAATAATTTAACTTTAAACTTTATCTTTTACGCTTAACGAGATGATTTATAACCACACAAATATCTTTTGACTTATTTTAGAACACAAGATTTAAAAAAAAAAATTAATTCTTAAATTTTGTGTCCAGTTAAATTACATCATATAAATTAGGGCGAAGAGAGTATATATTTTAAATTATACCCCGCTATTTTATTTTTATTCTAATCGATGAACACCTAAAAATGATATCAACTAAATAATTTTACCATTAACTTATTCTCATATTATAATTTCAACAATATAGTTCAACATAATTTGTTCGCAAATCAGATGACCCTAAGAATAGTACACTAATCTAAAAAGGAAAGATTTTGAAATAATTAAAATATTTATAAGACTTATAATCTTATAAATTATGTCTTTCAAATAAAATAGAATATTTAAAGTTTATAAAAAGACGAAGTAGTAATTTAGTGAAATGTATATTGTTAGTCCAAATGTAAAATTAGAAGGAAATGAGAATTGCAACAACAACAAGTAAACAAGAAATCTAAAAATTAAACAAAGAAATGGTCTTGCTGAATCGATTGAAATTTCAATGTATCCTTAAGATATTATTGTTCCAGTATATCCTTTCAACGGTTGTTATAACAATTTACCTCCCAAGATAAAACAGCAATCAAACAAATGAGCAAAGGAACTCAAGTGTTCGCTTGATAAGAAAGATCTTTGAGTGTATTGTGATTGCAAGAGAGGAAGACAATTTTCAGAGAATTGCTTAAGTGTTAATGTGTCAAGTGTGTTCTTTCCAAATGAGCCATGTGTCTCATTATATAGTGTGTAGATGATGACCCTCCAAATGGCTAAGTAATGACCATGAATGTCATGTTAATACCTTGAATTTGGAGTTACAATTCAGCCAAGTAATGGCTGAATTCATGAGCAAAATAATGAAAAGTAACTACTCCAAAGTCAGCCCAATAATCAGTTTTTAATTCACCTCCAACGGATTGAAAGAGTCGGGGAGTCGCGGCCCTTAAGTTCCAGTAACTCACTGGAACTGGAACGTCAATTAGAGTCGCGGCCCTTCAATTCGAGTGAGTTACTGGAATTGAAACGTCAATTATAGTTGCGGCCCTTCTCGGTTTCGTGGTGATTTCTGATTCATTTCATCTATACATATTATACACTTCTTCCTTCATTTACCAACGTGAAATCATTCGTCATTTGACCAATAACCGTCTATTACCTTACGTCTCAAACAATTCGTATACGTATCAATATCTCTTCCATTAAAGAAATTTTGATCTTTGGCACTACGTGTGCACGTGTGTGTGTAGAAACAAAATTTCCGACGTGCGGGGCCCCAATTATTCGATTCATAATTAATAGGATTTACTTTATTTCACGTTTAATAAATATTTCCAACAATCCCCTCTTGGAAGAGATTTTGGTGCACGCACATGGTGTCTTTCTAGCAATCACTTGGCGGAACGATGTTGCATCCGGAGAGGTAGCCGGAGCTTTGAACCTTCCATAGTAGAATACCATCGAACATATTTACTGCGCGGTGAACGTGATGTCTTGAACCGTCAGTGTTTAGTATATGTCAAGACAATGGTACCAACACAACACCTTTCCTACTCAATCTTTCTAGTGTTTTGTCCATCGTGGGACATGGACACCCTTGGATTCTTAAGAGCGTTCATTTGAGGCGGCCTGTCCTCGCACTTAAATAGGTGGTCTCCTACAAGGTATCCTGCAATACCTAGCTATATAAGCATTATGAACCATTAAAAATTTCCTCAACCTAACCTCAACTTTGGAGGATCATTAAAGGTTTTGGAAACTTATCCTTTACCCCTCTTGCAGGTAGCACTTTATGTCTATCACGGAAATAGCCTTGGATTATGTTTCTTAAGAAGAAATCATTATTCGAAGTGCTCATGCTTCCACTGAAGCGCTCAACTGAACCTTTACAGTTTAGTTTTCCCATTGAACCTTATCTCTGGGATCTCCAGTCCGTAAGGTTGGTTGTCCACTATATTGATTCTTATTGATTGGGTTTTAAGCTCATTCCCCTAGACATGCAGTTTATCTGATCCCTGGGTATTTCCTTCGTCAAGGGATCTGCGATGTTTTCTTTAGATTTTATATAATCAATGAAAATTATACCCGAGGTGATCAGCTGCCTAACGGACTTATGTCTCCGTCGAAAATGATGAGACTTACCGTTGTAAATAGAACTTCGTGCCCTTCCTAGAGCCGATTGACTATCACAGTGGATCATTACAGAAGTCACGAATTTATCCCAACATGGGACAACCTCTAAGAAATCATGAAGCCATTCAGCTTCTTCTCCCACTTTGTCCAAAGTGATAAATTCCGACTCCCTCGTGGATCGGGGAATAAGGGTTTTCCTAGAGGATTTCCAAGACACAACTCCACCACCAATTGTAAAATTGTATCAACTGGTGGACTTGATGTCTTTGTTATCGGATATCCAGTTTGTATTGTTGTACCCCTCTAGTACATTTAGACATCTCATATCGTGTATCCCGAACTTTAACGTGTGTTTCAGAAATCAGCGCTTTCCAATGATCAACAAGTTGTCTTTATAGAGGCATATCATGACGAGATTCCTTTCATGTAAACACATTTGTTACACCCATTAATGGCAAAATTTTCCAATAGTACAATACTATCTAATTTCTAGTGCCATTGTTTAGGGCTTATTTCAGTTCGTACTACGTTTTTGACAAGCCGACAACTTTTGTCTCTTATTTTGGAACCACATACCCCTTGGGTTGGTCTATGTATATTTGTACTTCCAAATCATCATTTAGGAAGACTATCTTGACATTCATTTGATGTATTTCAAGATCCCGCAAGACGGTGATAGTTATGAACATACGTATGGATGTCTTAGATTTATACTTGTCTATACACTCATTGGCATTGTTGGTTCTCAACCTTTGGTTTGTGGTGCTGAGATGCTTTAGAAGCTTCGTCTTTACTTTTAAGTAAGTAAAAAAAGCACAACCTTGTGCCATCATTTAAGCAAGTCACAAAGTACTTGTTCCCCCTCTAGCTTGAGCGAACTTCAAGACACATATGTTGATATATGTGTGAGTCCCAGAGGAGCGGTTTCCCTTTAGACGGATCTAAGGGGAGCTTTTTTGGAGATTTTTTGCCTATATGCCTACCTCATACTTACGTTGAGGGTTTATGTTGATAGACGACAATGAATCCAACTTTACCAATTTCAGTATAAATTGATAGTTAACACATCTAATCTATGGTGCAATAAATTAGAAGATTCAAACATGTAAGGAAGACTCAGTTTTATTGATAGTTAAAAGAAAGGTATTGCAAGTGCATTATTTTCCTAAGGAGGTCTTCACAGGCGAAGCCTCTCTCTAAGTAGAAGGCATTATAGATTTAGCATTAACTTTAAAGAGGCATTCACAGACGAAACCCCTACCTACAAAAGTTTCATTTTTTGTGATTACAAATTTGTTAGCCTCAAATACTATCCTAAAACCATCATTGACCAACACAGGTCCGGAGATTAAATTTTTTCGAATTCCGGGACATGCATCACTTCCTTTAGAGTCAGATCCTTTTCGGACGTCATCTTGAGGACTACCTTTCCTACCCCCCAGTACCTCGGAAGAAGAATTGTTGCCCATGAATAACTTTTTATTTGTGACTGGTGTATATGTGGATAAGGCATCTTTGTTGGAATAGATGTGACGTGTAGCATCCGTGTCTAGCAACCATTGCGTTGGATTCTCAACGAGGTTGGCCTCTAGCACAACGGTTGAGAACTCTTCAATCATATCGTCTAATAGCGTGTCTTCGACGACGTTTACCTTATCCATTCCTTTGGCATTATCATATTTTTTCTTGCGGCAATCTTTCGCCATATGACCAACTTTACCACAATAGTTGCATGTTCCCTTAAACTTTTCAATTGTGTGAGACTGGTCATCCTTCTGGAACTTCCGTTTTTTGCTTGGGTTCCCTTTAACCTCCGTCAGATTTACTTTAGCCTCGGCGGGTTGTTTTCCCTTTGACATTGCCTTCTTATTGTCCTCCTGAATTTGGAGTTTGACAATAAGTTCATCTAAATTCATATTCTTCGTCTTGAGTTTCAAGTAGTTCATAAACTCAGACTATGTGGGAGGCAATTTTTTTATCAATGCCCCAACCAAGAATTGTTCGTTGGGCTTCAATCCTTCCAAGTCTAGGTGATGTATTATCATTTGAAATTCCTGGACTTGGGATGATACACTTTTGTTGTCCACCATTTGAAATTTCAAAAATTTCCCAATGACAAACTTTTTGGCACTCGCATCTTGGGTGTTGTATTTCTTTTGCAATTTGTCCCACAATCCTTGGATGTCCCAACGGTGCAATATACCGTGTACAAAGGATCGGACAAGCTATTCAGAATATAGTTCCTACACATGAAGTCACTATGATTCCATGCATCTTGAACCATTTTCATGCCGTTAATGACATGGATACTTTGACCCCCTCCCGCCATTTCATTTGGCTGAGGGTCCGTGTCATCCCCAACTTGTGGAGGGTCTTCGGTTAGAAAACGTGACATTCCCATAACCGTCAAGAAAAACAATATCTTTTGTTGTCATCGCTTAAAGTGAGTACCCATGAATTTTTCAGGACGTTTATGGTGAAAACCAACCGGAGTTGAAGCAGTGGTGTTTCCTTGATCAGGAGCAAAGACGTTTGGAACGCCTTGAGCAGCAGTGTTAGCACTTGTGGTGCCAGGAACAGTGTGGTTACCTTGAGTGGTAGGATTGACACTAGTAGTGCCAAAACCAGTGAAGTTGAAAGCATTAGAATTGCCTTGAGTGGTGTTCGAATTTCCAGCATTGATTTGATCTTGTCCAGTCATGTTGTCGTTGAAAGCAACCAAATATTATCTTAAGAATGTTAGTCCAAATGTAAAATTACAAGTAAATGGGAATTGCAACAACAACAACAAGTAAACAAGAAATTTGGAAATTAAACAAAGAAATGGTCTTGCTGAGTCGATTGAAGTTTCAATCTATCCTTAAGATAATATTGCTCCCGTATATCCTTTCAACGGTTGTTATAACAATTTACCTCCCAAGATAAAACATCAATCAAACAAATGAGCAAAGAAACTCAAGTGTTCGCTTGATGAGAAAGATTTTTGAGTGTATTGTGATTGCAAGAGAGGAAGATAATTTTTAGAGAATTGCTCAAGTGTTAATGTGTCAAGTGTGTTCTTTCCAAATGAGCCTTGTGTCTCATTATATAGTGTGTAGATGATAACCCTCCAAATGGCTAAGTAATGACCATGTTAATGCCTTGAATTTGGAGTTACAATTCAGCCATTAATGGCTGAATTCATGAGCAAAATAATGGAGCCGCGGTTTTTAATTACTCCAAAGTCAGCCCAATAATCAGTTTTTAATTCACCTCCAACGGATTGAAACAATATGAGTCATGGTCCTTAAGTTCCATGAACTCACCGAACCGAACGCCAATGTAGTCGCGACTTCAATACTCACTGGAATTGAAACGCCAAGAGCCGTGTTCTTCGCCGCACCCTTACTTGGAGGAGTCGCGGCCCTTCTCGGTTTCGTGGTGATTTCTGATTCATTTCATCTTTACATATTATACACTTCTTCCTTCATTTACCAACGTGAAATCATTCGTCATTTGGCCAATAACCGTCTATTATCTTACGTCTCAAACAATTCGTATACGTACCAATATCTCTTCCATTAAGAAATTTTGATCTTTGGCACTACGTGTGCACGTGTGTAGAAACATGATTTCTTACTTGTGGGGCCCCAATTGTTCGATTCATAATTAATAGGATTTACTTTATTTCACGTTTAATAAATATTTCCAACATATATTACGTACAAAAATAAAACACGAGCAGAACATTTACTTTTTCCTCCGTTCTTGGGATTGAAAGACTGTATCAGCTAATTTTATTTTTATCCTTAAAGAATATATTAGTACGGTCTATCTTTCTGAAAATTCGGTCCAACATTATCACACTAAAGATGGATACCGATGTACTCCTCCTACTACTACTATTCCTCTTACGCGTATAAATAGACTTCTCTGCCTCTTAGAAATTCCATATCAAAATTTAACTCATAGAAACATTAATGCAGTAGATGATGAGCAATATCCCAAAATCTCTAACAGACTCTTCTTTTACTCTCTTCAAACTCGCCATCTCGGCTTCTGATCCTTGGCCTTTCTCTCTTTTTCTCTTATAACATCTTTCTATACTCTGTTTAATTTATAGCATTTCTTGTTTTGACTTAACTTGTATTTAAAAATGGGTCACAACAATCATCTAAATTTCCATTTTCATGTGCCACATATTCACTTTCATAATCATCATGGTCATGGTAAGAGAGAATTGAAGGATATACCAAAAGGGTGTTTGGCAATAACTGTGGGACAAGGTGAGGAACAACAGAGGTTTGTTATACCTGTGATATACATAAATCATCCATTGTTTATGCAGTTGTTGAAGGAAGCAGAGGAAGAATATGGATTTGATCATAATGGACCTATTAATATTCCTTGTCATATTGAGGAATTTCGACATGTTCAAGGGATGATACATACGGAAACTACCCACCACCACCACCACCACGGCCACCATAGTCATAATCCATGGTGCTTCAGAGTGTGAATGTTATTTTCTGTTAGTTCTTCCAAGTGTTGATTATTACTTACTACTTTTTGACGAGAATTTATTGTCTTTTGTGCTTGCTCTTTTCTTGTGTATACAAAATTGTGGTGAAAGATGATGACGAAAATTGAATGATATTATAGTTTTGAGTTTTTGTTGTTTATTTTCTGAATTTTTTTGACAGCCTCTCTATCTCGTAGTAGTAGTGATAAGATTTGCGAACACCCCACCCTTTACAGATCTCACTGGGTATGTTATTGTTATTGAATTTTCTGAATTTTGATATGTTTATTATTGTGCTCTCAAGAAAGTGTGTTTATCAGCTAGAATTTGAGAGAATAGTGAATTGGGTTGAAACCGTGATTCTGCTTAATTATCCTCGTCAAGTTAGGGTTATTTTCATGTTTTTTTGTGCTGACATTGAAGCCTAGTTAAAATATAAGCAACTATATGATGGAGTACTTAATTCTTCAATCTTCAACTGTCTCTTTTGTTCTGTTTCATTTAGTTGTGTAAATTTATTTTATATGATTAGTGTATATAACTTGCACGTTAAAACTATTGAGGGTTTTGGTGGACATAATGATTTCAACGAAAACATCTCCCTAAAACAGAAGGGTTAGATAGTCTAGATCTGATGAGATCAGGTGGTGGGTGAGCAATACAACAACAACCTACTAAATGAAATCTCACAATATAGGGTCCGAAAAGTATAGAATCTATACTAGATAGAGCGACTGTTTTCGAGAGATACTCGGCTCAATGTTCATTTAATAGATAGAATTTTAATTTGGCAATATTTCATTTAATTGTATAAATATTTCAACCGCTACTTAATGTCATCAACTTTGTTCTTTTCTTTATTGAGATGTGGATCTGTTCGTCCTTTTTGGCTCCCTAAATTTCTTAAAGTTGGCCTCGGCTTGTTCATACTTTATCTTTATGGTTATAGTGTATGATTTCTTTGCTTTTGGTTAACGGGAGCATTGAAGTAATAATTTTTCGAAGTGATTTATAAGTTGTTCCATTTCAAACCGTAAAATCCGTGAAATCGGTTATTAATGCTTATATCAGTCTAAGTGTTTATAATATACTCATTTAGAGTATGATTCTTCTCTAAACCCTGTATGATACGGAATGCTTGGACTTGGTGCTTCAAGCTACCTTATTTTTCTTTACTTTTGGAGTTTTGGTGCTCCATCATGGCATCATCCAATACTCTTGAATTCCTTTTTCTGGGAATTTCAACGTCATCAATACTATTTTCTTAAGAGAAGTATAAATGGACAACTGTTATATTGTTTATTTAACTTTGAAGACACGGTTTCTCAAGGAATTTGCATCAATTCTTTGGAAAGAATAATCTTGAGAGGTACATATAAGTCCTTCCACTACTGTTTTTTTTCTTCAAAAAGAGTAATATTCTTTTTGTGTTAGAACTCAGATCACCAGGGCCAAGAGATTGGCCATCAATATGTGAACGAATAATAATCCAACTAATCATTGCTACTTCGCTTAATGTCCAAGGCTAATAAGATCATGTAGCTCTAATCCAGTCCCCATACACAACTCAATTGGTTCTTAAGGGGATAATTGAAAAAATGACCAAGATCGAATTCCGCCTGCGGCAGAGTGGGTGTTACTTCTTGAAATAAAGGAGGTCCCTTGTGCACAACGTGATAATGATTTAACCTTAATAAGTGGTGTCTTTTGTTTGGGCATATCCCTTAAGAAAATTACTTATTTATAAAAAAGCAATAAGTATTTTTCTTACTTACCGTTACTCAAATATCTTGAAAAAAGTAATTTTTAAATATTTTCTTGGTTATGTAAAATTCATTTATTCAAATAAGTGTAAAATTAGAAAGAAAAAAAAAGTAACATCTCCCTAATTGTTAAAAGTTCGGTAATGAAATGAGAACATGAATTCTTTATATGGACTTAAACAATCTTCACCCCAAAGACTCAAACTAGTTTTTGGGGTGAGAATTGTCCAAGTTCATATAAGAAGTCCATGTTTCCATTTCATTACCGATGTGGGACTCTTAACACTCTCCGCACACTCAGACCCCGTTAATTGGAGCGTGGATAATATAATTTGGGGGCTCAAACAAAGAATTGGAATGAGTCTGATTTTAATACCATGTAAGAATGATCTTGAACCTAACTCAACCCCAAAAGCATTCTTACACTAATTTTGTGAGACGTCATTTATTTTAAACCAAAATAAAAATATAAAAACACATCACTTATTACGAGAGGGAGGAGTATTACTTAAAACTCAATGTGAACTTGTGAAGGGAGATTATACCACATGGCGCTCCATTTAATATTGTTAAAGACTAGGAGAAGCATTTGACCTTAGAGCGGTGGTTTACTTGCCTTGCCAAGTCTTCCCCTATGTGGTGTCGATGTGACGTTTCTCTTCAGTTGAATAACTAATTATAATTTCCTGCTTATACTATATAGTATATATACTACTACTATTTTTATTTTATGTTTGAATAGTCACAACTGCTATCATGTTTAATTTTGTTTTGAAGAACACGGTTATACGAGCATTCTTGTCTTTTAAGAATTTGAATCAATTCTTCAAGAAGAATATACTCTCAATGGTACTGAGATATCCTTCTCAATGTGTTATTAAATGGATTTACCAATACAGAATTACTATACAATTTATAAATCACGAATTCAAGGGTGTGAAGTAAAAATCATAATTCAAATTTTGAGTCGAAAAGTATTACCGTAGTGGTAAACAGGGGCGGATCTATGTCCAATTTAGTGGTACTCCAGCACCCGTTAAATTTGACGCAGATTAGGTATAGTTATAAAAAAAATATAAGAAAATTGATATAAAAACGCAAAAAGTATCCTTAAAACAAAAAAAATACAGCTGGGCCAAGAATACGTTGAGGCCAAGAGATTGACAATTATATTAAAGTAGAATGGTATGCGTACGAATCCTAGTAATGATTGTTTCTTGGCTTAATATTGACACCTAATCAGATCATGTAGTGGTGAGGAATCCACGGGGCTCGCTTGGTACGTCGCACTGCACTGTATAATTTTGCATGAACTATACTGTATTGTAATAGACTGGACTGTATTAATATATAATGAACGGTATTAGAGTATTAATATATAATAAACTGTATTTATTTTAATTTTTTTCAGTACAGTCCAGGAGAAATGGATCTCAAAAATGGCAGTTGGAGTGTAATAGTACCTTTATCTCTCTTCAGACCTTAGGGGTAGCTGGGTACGCAGGATAAGATCGGATATTCCATAATTAAATTTGGAATTAGTATCATAATATATTTGGTAGAAGGTATAAATTTATTCCAGAATAGATCCGAAAAAAATTAATACTTTCCTAATATTGCTAAAGAATAGTCACATATAAGTAGACGCCAAAGAAGCATTTGACCTGGAATTTGTTTATATGCATTTCCAAAAATTGAATTGGTACAACAACCCAATGGTGGAGAAGTGGTTTGTTTTCCCAAGTCTTCCTATGTGTGGTGTTGAGGTCCTTTTCCTCTTCATTTAAATAACTAAAAATACGATCTTTGATTATGACTTCTTTGCTTTCTTTTTAGGTGCAAATATTTTTGGTTTTGTCAAGGGCCGGACCCGAGGACACTATCATCCTCAATCAAGCAATAATGCCACGAAATATTTAACTCTTCTTGAGAAATCAATTTGTAGAACAATCAGGGGTATTGGATTTGGCTCAGTAGGAATTCTATATTATATGTTCAGGTGCTCGAAATAAATCGTAATTCAAATTGTTGGGATCGAAATAACAAGACGTAATATCAAAGTTAACAATTACAAATCTTGAACGACGATAAATTAGACAACAAAGAAAAGTATACTAAAGGCGCATAATACTTTGATATGATTTGATCAATTGACCTATGTATGATCAAAAAACTAATAATATAAAATAAAGCATAGAAACTATGGAGAGAATAATCTTCTCCTAAACAAGACTCTTTAATTCTAAAGAACTACAATGTGGATGCACAGTCAAATGTTAAAATCACTCTAGATGATATTAAAGAGGAAATTGATTACTGGAGGACAGCAGGTGTATGTTATGTACTAGGATCAAACTTACCCTAAACTGTAATGCAAGGATATTTTGAATGAATGGGGATTGACAAAGTTGCAATGGTGAACAAAAGAGTGTTTCTAGTAAGGTTCCATAGTGCAGAAAAAAAAAGGGTTGGCCGTGGATCGAGTACAGATGTTTGACATGAAACCAATCACGGTGAAGCCATGAAAACCTGAAATTGACATTACAAAGGATAACATGGATAAGGTACCAATATGGATAAAGCTACCAGGTCTTGATATCAAGTACTGGGGCAACACTACATTGAATAAAATAGCCAGTTTAGTAGGGAATCCTGTTAGAATAATATTATTAAATGTTAATTAATAATATTATTGATGTAAAGATCCTAGTATGGTAGGTTGTAAAAGAATTAAATAAGAGTTATTACTAGAATTAAATAGGAGATATTATTAGAATTAAATAGGAAGATATTAAGGAGAATATCACTCTTCCTAATTATTGTATTACATGTATATATTCTTACCATATTAGATGAATAAAGATGAGGAAAACATTCTATCATGGTATCAAGAGCTTAAGGAAAAGATTCATCTTTCCTAATACCAAAAAAAAAAAAAGATCCTTGTTTTTTTCGAATTTCGGCTCCTCCAAACCGAAAATTTGAAGTTTTTTTTGTGTTCCTGTTCATCGTGTTTTTCTGTTGTTTGTTCATCCAACTATTATCAACATGTCTGAATCCAAATCGTTTTATCACCCCGCCCTCACAGTTTCTAATATCAAAACTCATGTTCCCATAACCTTACAAATGGAGAATGTGCATTATGCTTCCTGGGCGGAACTTTTCAAAATATGTTGTCGTTCTCACCGGGTTCTTCACCACATCATTTCCCCGGAAAAAGACAAATAAAAAGTCTTGACAACGGATGAAGACAAAGAATTGTGGGATGTCCTAGATGCCATCGTTTCGGTTGGATATATTCAACAATATCCACGGATTTGTCAGACACGATCATGGAAATGATTCTAAGGCAATTAATGCTTGGAATCGACACGGACATTTTTATGATAATCAAAATTCGATGCAGTTGCTTTGGAACAAGAATTCTCCAGTGTTGATATGGAGGATTTTCCTAATGCGTCCGCTTATTGTCAACGCCTCAAAGTGTTGGCGGATCAATTAAAAATGTTGTTCCCCGCCTCCGACAACCGTTTGTTCTACAACTTGTCACGGACGACAGAGGCATATAGCGGAGTTGCCACCGTTATCCGTCAAAGTAACCCGCCTGCTATTCTACAAAGCAAGATCTATGTTAATACTTAGAAGAACAAGGCTTTAAAAAGGTTGCTAACACAATCCGACCGGCGTATACGGTCACCAATGATGGAAATAACCGGGGTCAAAAAGGACGGCATGGGAATAAAAGAGGTGGAAACCGCAATGTAAACGAAAACAATCGCACCGACAATGCGGGAATTCCGGCGATGTTCTGGCCCGGCGGCGTCATGGCGGGTATGGAGGTAGCGATGGCGGCGTAAGGCAAAGATCAACCTCAGCTGGCTCGCCACAATGGACTTGGCTGACCCTTGTCCTTACCCTACCACCAATCGGGCAGCAATTCCAATTACTCATACCCAAAGAAATCGCCTACTCTTCACAGCCTTCTTTGTCCACCCATCGTTGGGCGAATTTCCACAAGCCCAACGGTGAGGCTGGAGCAGCAAAGAAGAATGACTTAGGCCAGCCCAAAGAAATGGCCGGAAGCGAGCAAGAGCGAATTTGGGCGACCCAAAGAGCTGAAGCAAGCAAGTGGATAGCGGCGGCCATTTTGGGGCCTCGGGTGAACGAGGCCCACTCAACAGGGCCAACCGGCGGACACCGAACATGCCACGCACACGCCGCTTAATCCACTGCACACGAATTGGTATATGGACTCAGGTGCAACGTCACATATGACGTCATCCCAAGGTAATCTTACGTCCTATTTTAATTTGAGCAAATCAAATGGTATAACTGTCGGAAATGGCCATTCCATTCCAATAAAAGGATATGGTTCTACAAAATTGTCCAAACCAAATCCACCATTAGCCTTGAAAAATGTTATTCATGCACCACAATTAATCAAAAACCTAATCTCCGCTCAAAGTTTACTTGAGATAATCAAGTTACCGTAGTTTTGATCCTTTTGGTTTTATTGTGTGTGATTTTCGAGGCGGCATGGCTAATGAGATGTGATAGCCAGGGAGAACTTTATCCAGTTACTTCACTACTACAACCAGACAAGAAACACTTTAATTTTGTTGTTTTTAATTTCAATTTATGGCATGAACGTTTGGGAAATCCGGGAGAGTCTGTTTTAAACTCTCTCAAACGCAATAATTCAATTTCATGTACACGAACTCTTAATAAGTGTCAGTCGTGTCCTTTGGGTAAGCATATTCAACTACCATTTGAGTCTTCTTCTAATTGCACTGTTTTGCCATTTGATACTATACATTGTGATATTTGGACATCCCCAGTTTTGAGCTCTTCGGGGCATAGATATTATTTGCTTGTTTTAGATGATTACTCTAAATTCTTGTGGATATTTCCCATATCGAAAAAATCACAAGTATTTTCTACATTCCTTAGTTTTAGAGCTTTCATCCAAAAACAGTTTGAACAGGATATCAAAACATCCATGTGATAACGCATGGAGTTTGATAATAGACAATTTTGGGATTTTTGCAAAACAAATGGTTTGAGTTTTCGTTTCACGCCCCACACATCTTCTCGTAATGGACAGCGGAACGCAAAATACGAACCATAAATAATATTGTCGACATCCTTGATCATGCCTCACTTCCCCCTAACTTTTGGCATCATGCACTTCAGATGACTACTTATGTGTTGAATATACTACCAAACAAACATACATCACACCAAACACCCCTTCAATTACTGTACCTTCGAGAACCGACATACTCTCATCTCCGGGTTTTTGGGTGCTTGTGTTTTCCATTATTCCCATCCACCACCATTCATAAATTACAATCAAGATCTACTCCATGCATTTTTTTGGGATACCCATCCCATCATCGGAGATACAAATGTTATGATCTATCCTCCAATAGGATTTTTATTAGTCGTCATGTTATCTTTGATGAAACTCAATTCCCATTTAGAAAAATCAATGAGTCACAATCTCCCACGTATGAGTTTTTGGATGCTGGAATACACCCAATTTTTACCCAACCATTGTCCCATAGTTCGGTCACTGCTACTGCTAATGGACAAAATTCTTTTAACCCATTACCCGTGTCCTTACCAAATGACGCCCAACCCACTGTCTTGGACACTGATACACATTCAGGCCCATGTGCTTTGACACCTACCAATAGCAACCTGCCCCCTAATGCAACCCAAGCCCCTGATCCAGGCCCAACTTTACAAATACCACATTTGGCCAGTGGCGTCCAGTCCACTGGCCCGACAACGCGTCCAGTCACCCGTAGTCAACATGGTATTGTCAAACCCAACACTAAATACAGCCTTCACACCCAAGTTTCCAAATCACCTTTACCATGTAACCCTGTGTCTGCTCTGAAAGACCCAAATTGGAAAATGGCCATGGATGATGAATATCAAGCTCTTATTAAAAATAGGACATGGGATTTAGTGCCCCGTCCATCTAATGCTAACATCATTCGGTCTATGTGGATTTTTAGCCATAAAGAAAAATCTGATGGTTCTTTTGAGCGGCATAAGGCCCGTCTTGTAGGTGATGGGAAGACGCAGCAGGTTGGTATCGATTGTGGGGAGACATTCAGTCCAGTAGTCAAACCAGCTACTATCAGAACAGTGCTCAGCTTGTCTCTCTCCAGAGGATGGTCACTTCACCAGTTGGATGTCAAAAATGCATTTCTCCATGGTCACCTAAATGAGACTGTTTACATGCACCAACCATTGGGGTACAGAGATCCAAAATATCTCAATCATGTATGCCTGCTAAACAAGTCTTTGTATGGCCTCAAACAAGCATCCAGGGTCTGGTATCAGCGGTTTGCAGATTTTGTATCACAGATGGGGTTTTCACACAGCCGGTCCGATAATTCTCTTTTTATCTATCATCAGGGTAATCATACGGCTTATCTTCTATTGTATGTGGATGATATTATTCTGACAGCTTCTTCAGACTCTCTTCGCAAGAATATCATGTCTCAGCTTGGTTCAGAATTTGCTATGAAGGATCTTGGTCCATTGCACTTCTTTCTAGGAATTGCTATGACAAGACATGCAGGTGGGCTCTTTCTCTCCCAGAAGAAGTATGCATCTGAGATCGTGAAACGGGCTGGAATGACCTCTTGCAAACCCTCAGCAACACCGGTGGATACAAAGTCCAAATTAAGTGTCATCTCTAGCAAACCTTTTGCTAATCCAACATTGTACCGCAGCCTAGCAGGCGCGTTGCAATATCTCACTTTTACCAGACCAGACATAACCTATGTCGTACAACAAGTGTGCTTATTCATGCATAATCCAACGGAAGAACATATGCAGGCACTCAAACGGATTGTACGCTACATTAAGGGCACTCAGGAATATGGATTACATCTTTACCCATCTTGCATCTCCAAACTTGTCACTTATACGTACGCAGATCCGGTAGTGTTCCGACACCGCACGCCCACATCCGGTATTGTGTCTTCCTGATAATTTAGTTTCATGGTCTTCCAAACGGCAACCCACGATCGCGCCCAGCTTTGAAGGCGAATACCGCGTCGTTGCTAATGTTGTGTCCGATTACGCCGATTCGAATCTTTTACTAGAGCTTCATTGCCCAATTCTGAAGGCTACTATGATTTACTGTGACAACATTAGTGCAATATATCTCTCTGAAAATCCAATACATCATCAGCGCACTAAACATATAGAGTTGGATATCCATTTTGTCCGTGAAAAAGTGGCACGCGGACAAGTGCGATTACTACATGTTCCAACGCGTCATCAAATCGTCGATATCTTCACGAAAGGGCTTCCGCGGATTTTATTTGAAGAATTTGGGACGCCTCAAGATTCGCGCCTCCAAACAATCGAGGGAGTGTTAGAATAATATTATTAAATGTTAATTAATAATATTATTGATGTAAAGATCCTAGTATGATAGGTTGTAAAAGAATTAAATAAGAGATATTACTAGAATTAAATAGGAGATATTATTAGAATTAAATAGGTAATTAAATAGGAAGATATTAAGGAGAATATCACTCTTCCTAATTATTGTATTACATGTATATATTCTTACCATATTAGATGAATAAAGATGAGGAAAACATTCTATCAAATCCAATGAAAGTAGACAAAGTAAGCTACACAGAGAGACAGACTCACTTTGCTAGATTTCTGATGAAAATGCAATTGAACAAAGCATATCCAATAAAGATATTGTTTGAGAATGAATGTGGAAGAATTGTTACACAAGAGGTGGAATATGAGTGGAAACCTGCAATGTGCACAAGATGTAGAAATTATGGACATGAAATTGAGGTGTAGTAGACAAAAGAGGGATGAAGCATGGCTTAATAGAATGTAAAAGGGTCATGCCAAGGAGACTGGTCAGGCGATAGAACAACAGGGTCAAAGGGAACATCAACAACAACAGAGCAAGAATAATGCAGTGGTACATAATCAATCAAGGAACCACACTTACAGAGCAGGATTTCATAGAAGACAATATCAAAGCACCAAGCAAGCAGACCTGACTACTAGTAATGCATATGCATAATTGCAGGAGAAAGAGGTAGGTTAGTGTAGTTCAAGTGGGGAGAAGTAGATAAACAAGGAGGAAAATGCAGCAAAGAATGGTCAGCAAAGTAAAGATGTTGAGTGTAGGGGTGATCCTGAAAATGAGGGGAGTGGGGGAGCCCCATCCCACATGGATAGAGTGGGATTCTGGAATATTAGGGGTCTGAATAGAGCACCTAAACAACAGGAGATGCAGATATTTATGCATAACTCTAAGGTGAGTCTATTTGGGCTTCTGGAAACAAATATTAAAATACCAAAAGCCTAACATGCTTCTCTTAATCTTTGCACTGGTTGGTCCTTTATAACTAACCTCTCAGAACACCATGGGAAATAATATGTGTAGTGTGGAAGCATGTAGTCTATGAAATATACATTGGATTAGTTACTGCACAACTAATTCATTGCCTAGTGAAATATAGAGGGAATGGGAATAGTTTTAGTTTGACTATGGTGTATGGTTATAATGATGAAACATTGAGGAGGGACTTATGGAAGGAGATCAAAGCTCTCCATGACATTACTCAAGGCACATGGGCAGCCATGGCAGATTTCAACTACATATTGCATAGGGAAGAAAGGATAGGCAGACCTGTAACTTTAGCAGAGGTAAGGGAGTTTAGAAAATGTGTAGCAGATATTGGATTGCAAAACCTGAAATCCTCAGGTTCTTTTTTCACCTGGAATAATAAGCAAAGGGTGGAGGACAGGGTGATGAGTGGGATAGACAGAGTGCTGGTAAACAGTGAGTGGATCACTCAACTCCCAGCATCAGAGGTACATTACAAAATGAGAGTGTGTTTGATCATTGCCCTGATATAATTAGCTGGGAGGATAGAGTAAGTACAAAGTAGGAGACAATTCAAATACTTTAACATATGGAGATTGGTTCTTGAATACAAAAAGAAGGTCAAGGCAAGCTGGGAAGCAAGAGCACCTAGAAGGAAAATAACAGACTAAAAAGTACAAACTTAACAAGGACATGTTTAGTGAAATTGAGCAGAAGGAAGGAGATGATGTAATGTCAATGTGACATCCAACAAGATCCCAGAAATGGTGCTTTGATTGAACATGAAATTAAACTGATAAAGGAATGCATGACATTGAATAAAGCTAGGGAGATATTCCTGCAGCAAAGATGCAAGGTGCAATGGCTTAATGAGGGGGATCAGAACAAAAAGGTCTATCATAGTGTATTAAAAGCAAGAAGAGCACATAATAGAATCTTCTCCATTACAGTTGTTAATGGAAGTTTAGAAACAGACATTGACGAAATCACTAATGCTTTTATTGCATACTAGAAAGAGCTTCTAGTGACAAGAAGTGAATATAAACATGTAGAGAGTGACATAGTTAAAAGAGGGCCTTTGGTCACTACAAAACAAAGAGGCAAACTGGTGAAAAATGTCACTGAAAAAAAGATAAAAGCAACTTTGTGGGCAATTGATGGGGACAAGACACCATGCCCGGATGGTTATGAGAGTCAATTTTTTAAGGATGACTGAGAGATTGTGAAGAATGATTTAGTGGATGGAGTTATGGAGTTTTTTGCCACAGGCAAGATGCTGAGAGGGGTCAATAACACTTATAACTCTGATCCCTAAAGGAACACTGTAACAGGAGCTGCTCGTGCCTGTTACTTGATTTGGATCGCAGGGAAGGAGAAGGGAGAGAGAGAATAGAGAGAGAAAGGAAAATTGTGTATATTCTGAATACTCTAAAAGTGTAGCAAATGGGCTTTTAAGCCTTACATGAATTAAAAGTGCAATAATTGAAACATGGGGACTAAATATGTAGCTAGTACAACTTGGGGACTTAAATGATATTAATCACTAATGTCACAATTATAGTATTGTGACACTCCATGCTCCTTCAAACCTTGCTTGCTCTACTCTGCTTCAAACCCTGGAAACTGGGACTTGATAAATTGATAATCCTCCCAAGTGGATTCTTTTGGTAGTAGGTTGGCCCATTGAATCAACACTTGTGTGGTAGCCTTGTTTCCTCTTTTTACCATTCTCCTATCCAATATTGCGACTGGCGCTACCAGGGGTTGCCCCTCATCTGAGCAATATGGGGGATTAATCGATGGGATATGATGGTCTCCAATCCTTCTCTTCAACTGTGAAATGTGGAACACATGATGTATTTTGGCCCCAACTGGGAGTGCCAATTTATAGGCCACTGGCCCCAGTTTCTGGATCACTTGATAAGGGCCATAGAATCTAGATACGAGCTTGAGGTTCTTCCTTAAGGCTATGGATGTTTGTCGATAAGGTTGTAGCTTCAAAAACACCCAATCACCAACAGTGAATTCCCTCTCAGCTCTTCTTTTGTCTGCGTTTACCTTCATCCTGTTTTGTGCCTTGGTCAGATTTTCCTTCAATATCTTAGCCATCAGCTGTCTCTCTCTAAGCATTTGATCAACAGTGTCCACCTTGGTCTTGGCAATGAGTTCGAAGGTTAACTGTGGAGGATCATAGCCATACAAAACCTTGAAAGGGGTCATTTTCAGTGCTGAATGGTAGTTACTGTTATACCAGAATTCAACTTGTGCCAACCACTTGTGCCACTCTTTTGGCTTGTGGCTTGTCATACATCTCAAGTAATTTTTCAAACACCTGTTTAATCTCTCAGTTTGGCCATCTGTCTGAAGATGGTAAGCTGAGCTGAAACATAGCTGCACTTGTAATAGCCTAAACATTTCCTTCCAAAAATTACTAAGGAACACTTTATCCCTATCAGATACTATACTCTTAGGTAGCCCATGCAACTTGTATATGTTATCCAAGAATGATTTGGCTACTTGAGGTGCTGTGAAGGGATGTACCAATGCAATAAAATGAGCATACTTGCTATACCTCTCAATCACCACTAACACAGTATCTTTCCCTTCTGATTTGGGTAGCCCTTCAATGAAGTCCATGGAGATGTGTTCCCATGCTCCTTCTGGTATTAGTAGTGGTTGCAGCAAGTCTGGGTAGGCAATTTGTTCATCTTTACACTTCTGACAAACTTCACATTCTTGTATCACAGCTTTCACATGTTCTATCATGGCTGGCCAATAAAAGATTGCTTTAAGCCTTTGATAAGTGACCCATACTCCTGAGTGTCCTCCCAGTCCTGACTTGTGTAGATTCTTTGTTAGGTCCTGCCTTAGGGTTCCATTCTGACCCACTCAAACTCTTCCTTTGTACCAGCAACCCTGTTTGTAGTGATATCTCTGATTCAAAATCTGGATTTGTGCTAAGAGTAGTGATTATCTGAATCACCTGAAGATCTCCTGTGTAGCTATCTAGTATTTCTTCTATCCACTTTGGTTGTACTTGTGTTAAAACTAGGCACTGCTTTGTATATGTCCCCTTACTTGGCCCCTTTTGATTATCCTTTCTAGACAATGCATCAGCTACTATGTTTTCAATTCCTTTTTTGTATTGAATCTCAAAGTCTAGCCCCATCAACTTAGTGAGTCCCTTGTGTTGTAATGAAGTAGTTATCTTCTGCTCTTGCAAGAATTTCAGGCTGAAATGGTCAGTCTTTATGATAAAATGGTGGGGATGTAAGTAATGCCTCCATCTATCCACTGCTTGTAATAATGCTATCAGTTCTTTTTCATAAGTGGATAACCCTGATGCTTTTTACTCAACACTTGACTCATAAAATCCAAGGGCCTTCTGTCTTGCATCAGCACAGCACCAATGCCAGTGTTGCAAGCATCCACCTCTAATGTGAAAAGTTTGGTGAAGTCTGGTAATGCCAGCACAGGGGTGCTTGACATAGCTGCCTTCAGGGCATTGAATGCTGCTTCTGCTTCCATGTTCCATCCAAACTCTCATTTCTTTAACAAATTTGTCAGAGGCTTACTGATATGTGCATAATTCCTTACAAACTTTCTATAGTACCCAGTTAATCCCAAGAATCCTCTCAACTCCTTGATAGTGTGTGGCTGTGGCCATTCCAGCATTGTACTGACCTTATTGGGATCAGTACTCACCCCTTGGTTTGTAATGAGATGCCCCAAATATTCTATCTGTGATTGCCCAAATTCACATTTGCTCATCTTGGCATACAGTTGGTTTTCCTGAAGTATCTGCAGAACAATTTCCAAATGGATCAAGTGCTCCTCCATGGTCTTGATGTATATCAGTATATCATCAAAGAACACCAATATGAACTTCCTTAATTGATCTTTGAACACCTCATTCATGAGTGACTGAAAGGTGGCAGGTGCATTAGTTAAATCGAAAAGCATTACTCTGAATTCCCATAACCCATGGTGTGTTCTGAATGCAGTTTTGTATTCTTCTCCTTCTTTCATTCTCACTTGGTGATATCCAGCCCTCAGGTCCACCTTTGAGAAGATATGGGCCCCAGACAACTCATCTAACAAATCTTCTATCATGGGAATAGGGTATTTATTTTTGACTGTTAAGCTGTTAAGTCTTCTGTAGTCAACACATAACCTCCAAGTAGCATCTTTTTTCTTCACCGGTAGTGCAGGTGAGGCAAAAGTTGAGTGACTAGGAACCACAGTTGTAGCTTTCAACATTCCAGTGATTATGGATTCAATAGCATTTTTCTGGTCAAAGGAATATCTATAGGGTCTCAGATTGAAAGGCTGGGCTCCAGGGATAAGGTTAATCCTATGATCACACCCCCTCTTTGGTGGTAGTTTAGTAGGCTCTTGGAACACTGCTTTATATTTTTGCAGCAACCTGTCAATAGCAGTAGTCACACTTGGAACCCTTTTATCTGCTCCCATTACTGCAACTTCAGCTACTATTTCACATGTGCCACATTGTAGCAATCTCTTCAGTTTCTCCACTCCAAAATGTGTAACTTCAATTTCCTCCTGATCTCCATATAATGTGATCATCTCACCCTTGTATAAGAAGCTTAAGCTGTGTGGCCTAGTATGTAGTATAATTGGTGCCACTTCATCTATACAATCCATGCCAAGTATCATGTCACAACCTCCTACCCTTAGAAGGCTTAGTTTGTAACAGAATTGTTTACCCTGCATCTGCCACTTGAATGCAGAACTTTCGAAATTGCAAGTCATTTCATGTCCACTGGCTGCTCTCACTTTTAGTGGCTTCTTTAGAGGTTGTCTTGGTAAGCATAACCTTTTAATGATATAGGGATCTATAAACGAATGGGTGGAACCACTGTCTATGAGTACAGTCAAGGATACCTTTCCAGCATACCCTATGATCTTAATGGTAGACACTTTCCCTTTTGTGGTATTTAAACCAAAAAGAGCATTCACAGAGATCTCAGCCTGTTCATCCATTGGTTCTTCTAATGTTTCCTCCACATCCACAAATTCTTCTTGTTGTTCCTCTGCTCCATCTATCTCTATGCCCTCCATAGCATGTAACCCTTTGTTCATGCATTGATGACCAGGGGTGTACTTTTCTTTGCATTTGTAGCACAATCCTTGTTCTCTCAAAGTTTCCAAATGATGGGGAAGGTTGTTTGGTTTATATGGCGGTCTGACTGGTAGTTTGTGAGTGAGATAAGTTAGTTTGAGGGGGTTCTGTTGGTTTTGATTCTGAGGTGGTTTGTTTGTAAGATTGGTTTGGTATTTTGGGTATGTAGTGGCTATTGGTTTTGGGGCACCTTGTGACACATATCTGGTGGTAATGAAATGTGTGAGGGCTTTAAATGATTCTTCATACAATTTGGCTACTTCATAGGCATCCAAAACAGTCGCAGGATTGACTAGTTTAACTAAGGGTTTGATTTTAGGTTTGAGACCACTAATGAAGCTAGCAACATAATGTTCTTCATTAAGTAAAGGGTTCAATATTGCCATATGACTAAGTAACTCATCGAACCTGTTTTGGTATTGGTCGATAGTGCCATGTTGAGTTATCTTATTGAATTCTTCAACAATATCTTGAGGTCTCAATCGCCCAAACCTTCGACACACTTCAACGCAGAATCTGCTCCAAGTCATAGCTCCTTTCAGGTGCAAAGTATACCCATCCAACCATAAATCGACCTTGTCTCCAATGTGTACTGACGCATACCCCAGTTTTTCTTCCTTTGAAATGTTGTATAACTCAAAAAACTTTTCGCATTTTCTCAACCAGCTCCTCGGATTAATACCGTCAAATTCAGGAAAATTGATTTTAGGTTTTAGGGTTCTTGGGTTATTTGGGGTTTCTGGGGTGTGAGCAATGGTTCCAATTAGATTAGAGTTGGGGTGGTGAAGAATAATTAGGGTTTCGAAAAATTGGGGGAATTGTCAGTAATGGTGCTGGAGGAAACGTGAACCCTCTGCCAACGCTATGGCTCGAAGATGCAAAGGTTTGAGAATAAGGGTTAGTAGTTCTATTACCTGTCGTCTGTTCGAAGTCATGCCCCGATGGTGTTGCTTGCATATTTGTCGGAACAGTTCCGATGGTGAAGGGTACTTGTGTTACCGCTACTGCTGGTGTCGCCGGAGTCGAGCCTCCGGACTGATTCTGATATGCACCTGATAATAGTAGGTCGAGCTTCCTATTTAACTCACGATTCTCTTCCGAATGTTTATAGCCTCGAGTCTTCTGCTAGTCTCGTCGGCTCTTCTGCCGGTCTCTTCCGCTACTCGCTGGCGAGCCTTGATATCCTTACATCGTCATAAATGGTCTGCAGATTTGGTGGAGCGTCAATTCCCGTCGTCGGAGGTGGCTCTGATACCATTGTAACAGGAGCTCGTTCCTGTTACTTGATTTGGATCGCAGGGAAGGAAAAGGGAGAGAGAGAATAAAGAGAGAAAGGAAATTGTGTATATTCTGAATACTCTAAAAGTGTAGCAAATGGGCTTTTAAGCCTTACAGGAATTAAAAGTGCAATAATTGAAATATGTGGACTAAATATGTAGCTAGTACAACTTGGGGACTTAAATGATATTAATCACTAATGTCACAATTATAGTATTGTGACAAACACATGCTACTACAGTGATGAACTACATACCCATAGCATGTTGCAATACCCTAAACAAGATAATTTCTAAGATGTTGTGCAATCAATTGAAATGTGTGCTGCTAGGAGTCATATCAGAAAATCAGAGTGCTTTTGTATCTGGGAGAACAATAGTGCAGAATATACGAATTTGTCAGGATCTAGTAAGGATATACAATAGAAAGTATACCACAAGAAGCTGAAAATAGACGTGAGGAAGGCCTATGATTCTGCCAAATGAGATTTTTTGGAAGAAATGCTGCATGATTTAAACTTTCCTCACATGTTTATTAGCTGGATCATGAAATGTGTGACTACAACACAATACACCATAGCTTTAAATGGAGGAGTACATGGTAATATTGTGGGGAAAAGAGGGTTAAGGCAAGGTGATTCCCTGTCCCCTTTAATATTTGTAATCTGTCTGGAGTACTTCACAAGGATATGTACTGGGTGACAAAACTGAAAGCATTAATCCCTTGATTATTTCTATTGATGAATGTATATACAAGTTACATAGGAAAATCATTTTCCTATTCTACCTTTAAATCTCTATTCTATTTGGAGACTACCTTTACAATTATGGTAATGTTACACTACTAATTAAGATAAAAACCCTAAGTATAATATTTACCAAATATACAAGGGAAAGGACTGCTGGACGTGTGGCCTCCTCTACTGGGCTTCACCGTATTGGGCTTGACCCATTATGTTAACACACACCCGCAGTACGCTGAGACTGTCTCTAAAAATTTCAAAAAGGACCGAGGGAAGACCCTTTGTAAAGATGTCTGCAATTTGATATCTGGAAGGACATGGCAGACGCGTAATTGTCCTTTAGCTACCTTCTCTCGAACAAAGTGAATATCCATCTCTATGTGTTTAGTACGCTTGTGCTGAACTGGATTACCAGAAAGGTAGATAGCACTTATATTGTCACAATACACTAAGGTAGCTTTCTCAATAGGACAATGAAGCTCTAAAAGTAGATTTCGTAACCAACATGACTCGGAAACCACATTGGCTACCCCTCGATAGTCGATACTCGGCCTCTGCACTTGAAAGTGAAAGCGTGGCTTGACGCTTGACAGACCATGAGACCAAGTTATTACCTAAAAACATGCAATAACCAGACGTAGACCGTTTGGTGTCAGGACAATCACCCCAATCAGCATCTGTATATGAGACAAGTGTAGACGTCGACGAAGGATACAAATGCAAGTCATACTCAAGTGTTCCCTGAATGTACCTAAGAATGTGTTTGAGCGCATTCATATGTTCAACTCTGGGGTCATGCATAAACAAAGTACGACATATGTAATATCAGGTCGCGTGAACGTAAGTTACTGAAGGGCGCCTGCAAGACTACGATAGCGGGTCGGATCCTCATAGGAAGAGTCAGCTGCAGCACCCAACTTGAGTTTAGTATCAACTGGAGTATAAGTGGACTTACAGGATGACATCCCAGCCCTTTCAGTGATCTCTGTTGCATATTTTCTATGTGATAAGAACAATCCACTGCGTAGCGAGTAGTGATTCCCGAAATAACTCAATGGACCTAAGTCCTTCATAACTTCAGGCCCGAGTATTGTCATGATAGACTTTCGCAAAGCATCAGAAGAGGCAGTCAAGATAATATCATCCACATATAATAGTATATAAGTCATCGAAGAACCGCGACGATATATGAATAATGAATTATCAGACCTGTTGTGAGAAAAACCCATAGTCGAAACATAATCAGCAAACCTCTTATACCAAGCTCGTGGAGACTGCTTAAGCCCATACAAAGACTTATTCAACAAACAAACATGATTAGGATATCTAGTATCTGTAAACAAAGAGTCCTTCACAAATTGGTATAAAGATTGGATCTTTAATAGGTTTTTAGCCACAAAGACTAAAAACCCGGATGATAAAGGTTTAGATCTTTAATGGATTTCAGCCGAAAAGACTAAAATTCTAGAAATTGGAGAAAAGATTTGATCTTTAATGAGTTTTAGCCACAAAGACTTGAAACCCAAATGATAAAAGATTAGATCTTTAATGGGTTTTAGTTAATATGATAAAAACCAGAAAATCGGACCACTTAAAGGAGCAAAATTGGAGAAAAGTTTGGATTTTAAGACAAAGATTAAAAACCAAAAGGAATAGAGCCTAAGAAGAAAATATGAGAACAACAAAACTCAAAAGAGTAAGCAAAGGAAAGAAGAAGAGGAAGGTTTTTGTAGTAGGGGCTGGAGAGAGGAATTACGTGGCGGCCGGTATGAAGTAGGGTAATGTTGTATTTATAGTGGGATTTAGGTTTAGGGTTTTGGGTATTGGGTTTGGGTATTGGGTATTGGGTATTGTAGGGAAAATAAGATGAAAGTGGACTGGGCTTCATTTTTGGGCTTCAGTTAGCGGATTGGGTGATTGATTGTGACTTAATTTGGGTAGTTTTGACAAAAATGCAAAATTGATTAATTATTTAAAAGAAAATTATTTAAATATACAAAATTATTAAAATGCAAATGCCGATACAATAATAATAAAATACAATATTTTAGCAAATATTTAATGCCTAATTACAAGAAAATGCAGTGTCAATTAATTATTTAAAGAGATGCTAAAAAATGTTTAATACCTAATTAAAGGTAAAAAGCAAAACATGATGTCAATTTACAGGAATAAACAACATAGAATGTTATGTAAAAAATATACAAAATGTCAAAAATGATGATAAAATGCGGTGTCCTAAAATGCTTAAAATTGCAAGAAATGTCTAAAAGATGGGTCAAAATTGGGTGTCAGCGATTGTCCTCTTTGTGGGAGACGATGAAAGAGTTTTCGGACAAAGACGTTGACTTGTGGCCAATTTTGTCCCATCGTCAGAATTAAAACAAGGATTAAGCAAAGAATGGGCAAAAGCCGACACTGGGATGCCAAGGTAAAAGACAAAGTTGTTTAAAATTTGTCCCAGTGTCGAATTATGAGACCTTTGGAGTTCTTTGATGCTAGAAAATAAAACAGGCAGACGCAAAACTCAAAATTTATCCCAGTGTCGAAGTATGATTGACATTGGGTTGCAGGTGATGCGGTGCTGGAAAAGACACGGTGTTTGTAGATGTAATGAAGTGATGTGATGATACGCCGTCTTGTAGTGGCGAGATCACGAGATGTTAAATCGTTGTATAGGCGAGATCAGATGTTAAATCGTTGTATGGACGAAATGCAGATGTTAAATCGTTGTATGGACGAAATCACGAGATGTTAAATCGTTGTATAGACGAGATCGAGATGTTAAATCGTTGTATGGGCGAAATACGAGATGTTAAATCGTTGTATAGACGAGATGCGAATGTTAAATCGTTGTATGGGCGAAAATGAGATGTTAAATCGTTGTATGGGCGAGACGAGATGTTAAATCGTTGTATAGGCGAATGCGAGAATGAAGTTCGTCGTTTTATGGACGAAATGCGAGATGTTAAATCGTTGTATGAAACGAGATGCGAATGTTAAATCGTTGTATAAACGAATGCGAGAATGAAGTTAAATGCGTTGTATGGACGAAATGCGAGATGTTAAATGCGTTGTATAGACGAAGATCACGGATGTTAAATCGTTGTATGGACGAAATCAGATGTTAAATCGTTGTATATAAACGAGATCACGAGATGTTAAATCGTTGTATAAACGAGATGCAGATGTTAAATCGTTGTATGAAGCGAAAATGTAGATGTTAAATCGTTGTATGGGCGAAATGCGGATGTTCGTCGTTGTATAGACGAATGCGGATGGCGCCTTGTATGGCGTTGTAAATGCGAAATCAGATGTTCGTTGTATAGGCGAGATCTGAAGTGTTAAATCGTTGTATAGACGAAGCATGAATGAAGCTGTTGCATAGGCTTGCAATGAAATGGTGTCATTTTATGGACGTACCTGCCTTGTGACTCGCATGGGTTGAGATAACGTCATTGCATAGACGTTGTGCGTTTGTAACCCGCATGGGCTTATTGTTGTGCTCCCGCCTTTGCTGATATGAAGATCTGAATGTTGCGAGTGCTGATGCAGTCTCTGTGCGGACTTGCTTATTACTATCTCTTCATGGTGCATTTCCCAAAAATTGTCCCAGTTTTGTTATGCGAGGCGCATGGGCAAGACTTTAACTCTGGCGGACATTGCTCATATCTCTTTTCAGAATAATCAAACGCATTCCGTCGCACACGAGCCAATGGGAAGATTTCTAATGGTGAGACCGAAGCCGACTTAGGCCGCCTACGTATCCTTATGAGGGAATCAGGTCAAGACGTAGTTCGTGGTGCAAAAATGACTGTACAATTTTAAAAAATGAGACCGAAGCCAATGTGGCCGCCTACGTATCCCGCCGAGGGAATCAGGTCGAGACGTAGTTCGTGATGCAAAAATAAAAAAATTTATGTGTTTTTCAAACAATGTGGACCGAAGCCAATGTGGCCGCCTACGTATCCCGCTGAGGGAATCAGGTCAAGACGTAGTTCGTGATGCAAAAATAAGAATTTTTATGTGTTTTTCAAACAATGTGGACCGAAGCCAATGTGGCCGCCTACGTATCCCGCTGAGGGAATCAGGTCAAGACGTAGTTCGTGATGCAAAAAATGAGGATTTTATGTGCATTTTTTTTTTGAAAAGTGGAAAGACAGCATCACGTTCTGACTTCAGTTGATCCCAACAATTAGTATTGTGCTTAGGAAATTTCGTTATTCACTTTCAGTCTATCCAAGACTGACTTCTGGGTAATTCCTATAGTTTCAAATGTTATCTCAGACACATAAGTATCGACACACTTGCTTGCGGCCAAGGTTTCGAACTACACGTAATCTCATGTTTCAAATGCCCTCACTGAAAGAAAGTCCCATTTTTCACAGATATTCCTGTATGTTGAATTTTGGGCCGTTTAGAAGTACACTCACACTCAAAAGGATGTTCAATGGATGCAATTGTGATACCATAGGCTTGGCCGTCATGTAAGTATCCACTAATGTAAGAACTCAGTATAAGATCATGTAGGGCTTGTCATGGGCTTGTAATGTAGGCTTGGGGAAAGGGATGGATATCATTTGGGTAAAAGTGACTAATCCCTCCTCGAGCGTTGGACTACGTCCGTGCTTGATATTTGTGTGCTTTAATGCTGACCTGCTTTCTTTTTCTTTCCTCTTTATTTTGTCCCAGTTTTTACATCGACTTATTGAATCTTTCGTTTAGAGCCCGCTTTTTCCAAATTTATTCTTGCATTCTTTTCTTCGGGGCTTTTGATTTCTTCTTTTGTGAGTCATCATTTGTGTTTTCTTTTTCCTTTTGGGACTTTGACAATTTTTGTCTTTGCAACCTTTGTGAGAATTTTGTCGACCAACTTGCACATTTACAAAGCGCTCGAGGAGGTCGGGCGAAGAGGATAGTGCGTCTGCTCGAGAAAAGTATAGGTGTAATATGCGGTTGTCAAAAGAATAGGCTTTAGGCTCAAAAGAGGTGTACTACGGATAATGTTATTTGGTAGGCTGAAAAAGGCTCAAACGGGTCAAAGAAAGCCTACGATCATTTTCCACACCGAGTGTTACTCAGGATTTCGCCTCAACAAACATTTGGGCCAAGTTCTAGATCACAATGCAATGCAATGCAATTGAACTGATTCTAAAAACTCACCACACAATGCACATGAAACGATGAGGTTGGTTTCGTTCTTATCTTAGAAGCATGTAAGGCAATGTCATTTACGGGTGAATAAGAGGTACAAAAAAATCTATAGTTTACCACGAAGTCAGCCCATATTGATTATTACACGTTCTTTCCTATGCACACTCTCAACTGTGTTGGTATCAACCAAGTCAAACAATGATGCTAAAAAAAATGTTTTTTTTTATTTTTGGATAACATTTTTTGTATTTATGAACAAGATATTTTTTGTATTTTTTGAATAAATGGTACCGAACCCGAATAGGGCTGCCTACGTATCTCGTCTTTGACGAGAATCAGGTGTGCGTAGTTCGTTCAGATATGTTATAAAACGTATGATTTAAAAGAATTTATTCATGAAAGAAATGCAAAAGTAAAAGCTGTGCAAAACAAATGATTGTTCACTATATGCAAATAAAAAGAATGTAATGAAAAAATGAATGGATGTGATAGAATGAATGAAATGCATGAATGAATGTGATAGAATGATTGAAATGCAATAATGAATGTCCGTGCAATAAAATGGGTGAACCAAATATGTCCCTTTTTTATTTTTTATTATTTTTTATTTTTTATGTGGTGGTGTCGAACCCTAGATGGGTTGCCTACGTATCACACCGTATGGTGAGAATCAGACACGCGTAGTTCGGAAAGATTATGTTGTAAAATGCGTCATAAAGAATTATGTAATCAATACTAGACATATCAATTAGACTTGCGACTATGTATAAAAATGCAAAAAATATAAGACCCAGAGCGATGTTTTGTTGAATCTGGTATAAGCTGACATTTTTCTGTCAACATAACTCAACTCATTCTTGAGATGATTTTTGTTTTTTTTTGTTTTTTTGTTGTTGTTGTTGTTGTTGTTGTCCGCCCTCGACTATTTGCGAGGACGATCTTCCTGCAAAAATATGACAAATGAGTGAGAGTAGGCAAGCCACAAAAATAGTAAAATGTAAGGGCGTGACGATATAGTCAAAGACTCCCCTGATTGGTTCGACCGGACTGGTGGTTGATGCTTCACAAAGTCCAAATCGTCTTTGTTCAAAGCGATTCTGTGATAAAAGTCCCGATTGCAATGTGACAACAAAAGTGCAAAAATGCAACGCCGTGGCGGAATTATAAGCATGATCGTCTGGAGGTTAAAAGAGTAATTATTGCATTACATAATATATCTGACTGCTAGCTACAACAATAATAAACAAAAACATGCAAATCAAGTGCGCGCCTAATATGCGTGGGACCTCTCTTATGCCATGGTCACTAACGCCAGATATGCGAGATTATGATAAATAGGTCCAAGTCGTTAAACTGCAATGTTTTGTTGGAAATGGCGACCAAATGACGGTGCACTTTTTCCAATTTTGGTGTGGCATGACCAGGCTTGGATCCGTCTATCATCATCACGCTACACATAGTATGCTAATGGGTCGTTGGGTTGCGAAACCCGTCGACAAGTTTTGGTGGATTTCTAATTGTGACGTTAATACCAAGGATTAACCCACCTAAGGTTTATGCATGCATGACTTAATAAAAAGATGGTATAGCTCTGTCTAAGTTTCTAAGATTTGGCTTACTAAGCGCAAGGTTCTGGCGGACTACTCGAGTGAAGGCTACGCGACCACCGGTTGGACCGGATTCTCCGCGCAAAATGTCAACTCTCTTAAATTTGGGTGTTTGAAAGAAATTTGCAGGTGCGCAAAGCACACCCGCGTGTTGTGTGTGACAATGTGAATTTTCCAGAATGGAAGAAATATGAACGGAATGCCAATTTAAGGAAAGCAGTAAAAGCAAATAGCGATTTAAACAGTTAAGCATACAAAATTAAAGCAAGCAATTTTAAGACATTTAAAACAAATAAAAGCAAATAAAGTCAAGCAATAATAAACCTAGGTTTGCTATGGTCAAGAACCTGAATCCCCAGCGGAGTCGCCATCTGTAACACCCCATTTTAACCGGAGTCGAAAACGGGAGTATTACGTATGATTGATTCCTAGATGTATTTTAAGGAGTCGCCACCTAATTATTATAGTGAATTAGGACACTTATTAAATAGCATAAAAATGCTATAAATGATCTCCATTTAAAGGTCTGCGAAAGCTATGTGAGATTCTGGATCAGGGTTCTTTATTATCCTAAAGGGAAGGGGTTAGACATCCTCTAAGATCCGCTAACTTGCGGTTATCCGTTCAAACCTAGGTTAATTATATATTGACTTCTATTCTACCTATTCTAAACATTTTTTACATAATTTAGAATTATAATAAAGTGTAATGCAAAATAAAACTGAAATTAAATACGACATAGAATAAAACTCAGACATCTTTAGCCTTTTTAGGCTTTACGCACAAGATGATCTCCGAGTACCTGCATAAACACTTAGTAAAAGTGTTAGTAATAGAATAAACAATTTTAAAGTAATAGCAATAATTAATAAATAAAGTCAAAAAAATAAATCCGTCTTTTGTACATGGGAGGCCTTGAAAATCAGACGGAGATTCCTTCATCGGCCATCATTAATACACCAAATCTTCTTGAACTACACGGTAGTTACGAATAGATAATTCCCACTAGAAGTAGCCATCTTAATATTATTCTATATATATGTATACCTTTTTAAAGGCCACGAAATAAAAGTCGTACTAACTAATTTTTATGGTATACAAGAAAATAAAAAGTAGTACTACTATGGATCAAGATTTTTATTAGAGAACATATAAAACCAGTAGATGAAACAAAGCGAGAAAGATTGAACAAGATGTGTTCCACGTCTAAGTGATGAAGATTATAAAACGGAACGAAGGATTTCACTAACAATGGAGACATGAATGCGGTACATGAATAATATTCTATGTAGCATTAATTTCTTTTTCCGACAAACAAAGAGTCCTTCACAAATTGGTATAAAGATTGGATCTTTAATAGGTTTTTAGCCACAAAGACTAAAAACCCGGATGATAAAGGTTTAGATCTTTAATGGATTTCAGCCGAAAAGACTAAAATTCTAGAAATTGGAGAAAAGATTTGATCTTTAATGAGTTTTAGCCACAAAGACTTGAAACCCAAATGATAAAAGATTAGATCTTTAATGGGTTTTAGTTAATATGATAAAAACCAGAAAATCAGACCCTTAAAGGAGCAAAATTGGAGAAAAGTTTGGATTTTAAGCGACAAAGATTAAAAACCAAAAAGGAATAGAGCCTAAGAAGAAAATATGAGAACAACAAAAACTCAAAAGAGTAAGCAAAGGAAAAGAAGAAGAGGAAGGTTTTTTGTAGTAGGGGGCGGCTGGAGGGAATTCTGTGGGCGGCCCCGGTATGAAGTAGGGTAATGTTGTATTTATAGTGGGATTTAGGTTTAGGGTTTTGGGTATTGGGTTTGGGTATTGGGTATTGGGTATTGTAGGGAAAATAAGATGAAAGTGGATTGTGATTCATTTTTGGGCTTGATTTAAGTGGATTGGGTGATTGATTGTGACTTGGTGACCTGGTTTTGACAAAAATGCAAAATTGATTAATTATTTAAAAGAAAATTATTTAAATATACAAAATTATTAAAATGCAAATGCCGATACAATAATAATAAAATACAATATTTTAGCAAATATTTAATGCCTAATTACAAGAAAATGCAGTGTCAATTAATTATTTAAAGAGATGCTAAAAAATATTTAATACCTAATTAAAGGTAAAAAGCAAAACATGATGTCAATTTACAGGAATAAACAACATAGAATGTTATGTAAAAAATATACAAAATGTCAAAAATGATGATAAAATGCGGTGTCCTAAAATGCTTAAAATTGCAAGAAATGTCTAAAAGATGGGTCAAAATTGGGTGTCAACAGTATCCCTAAACCCCAAGGGATAATGCATATACACTATTTCCTTGAGATCACCATGTAGGAAAGCATTCTTCACATCTAGCTGATGAATGTGCCATGATTTTGAAAGAGACAAGCTGAGCACAGTGCCAATGGTAGCCGGCTTGACCAATGGGCTAAATGTTTCACCACAATCTACACCAACCTGCTGAGTCTTACCATCACCTACAAGACGAGTCTTATGCCTCGCAAATGAACCATCCGAATTTTCCTTGTGAGCAAAAATCCACATAGGCCGAATAATATTAACACGGATGGATGGGTACGGCTCCGCGTCTTATTATCAATAAGAGCATTATATTCATCGGTCATGACAATTTTCCAATTAGGGTCATTTAAGGCAGACACAGGATTACGGGGTAAGGGTAATTTACGAACATTAGAATTCAAATTGAAATGTCTTTTTGGTTTAAAAATACCCCCTTGACTGCGAGTGATTGGACCATGACTCTGGGCTGGATTGGGTGAATTCTGGATTCTCAAAATTTCCGTCGAAGGCGCCGCGGCGCCTGATGAACAGTGCTCTCTGGAATTTTGGCGCCTCGGCGCTGACGACGGGATTGAATTTGACTGTTCACTGGAAGGCATGACCGAAATTGAATTACATACCATACTAAGTGTAGGAGTATGAAATTGAATTACATGTGCTTTGCGGATGACATGCTCATTTTCAGCAAATGAAAGTTCCTACCCGTGGTACTAATGCTCAAAGGTACTCTTCATTTCGGCTTACACATGTACAAGTCCTCACTCTCTACCCCACCTCTTATTCTGATGTTGACTGGGGTGGATGTCCTGACACTCATCGATCCACATCGGGTTACTTTATTTTCCTAGGAGATAACTTGTTTGCTTGGTCTTCTAAAAGATAACCTACTCTGTCTCGATCCAATGCCAAAGTCGAGTACCGAGGTGTAGCGAATGTTGTCTCTGAGTCTTATTGGATACGCAACCTTCTCCTGGAACTTCACTGCCCCATCTATAAGGCTACATTTGTCTATTGTGATAATGTAAGTGCGATATATCTTTCCGGCAATCCCGTTCAACTTCAACTCAATAAATACATTGAAATGGATATTCACTTTGTACGTGAGAAAGTTGTTCGGGGACAAGTTCGTGTTCTTCATGTTCCTTCCCGATATCAGATTGCTGACATATTTACTAGAGGACTTCCGCGCATACTTTTTGATGATTTCCGAGCCAGTCTCAGCCTACGAGAATCTCCCGCTTCGACTGCGGGGCTATGATAGAATATTGTACATCTCCTATATTAGGTAAAATTATAGTTCAATTTGTAATTAGGAAGTGTAGTCCAATTGTAATTAGGAAGATTAGTTACCTAGTTTGTAAATGAGTAGATAATTATGTAACACTATATATATTGTACATAATGATTGTTGGGTCCCGGGGTAATACTATGGAATAATAAAATAAAAAAACGAAAGTAAAATTGCTTGTAAGCTGAAACAGTTTGCAAATGTCGTTGACAATGTCGTCCGACAGAACTGACAACACTTAGATAAAAACAAAAAAAACTTTGAAGAGTAAAATACAGCGGATATAAATAACGAACACAAATGTTTAAATTTACATAGGTTATATTAATATATAACCTATGATGGTCAATGACCAAAAGTATTGTATATATATATATATATATATATATTTATAATTGAATATATTCCTTCTTTTACAATGTGTAGTGTGGAAGCATGTAGTCTGTGAAATATACATTGGATTAGTTACTGCACAACTAATTCATTGCCTAGTGAAATATAGAGGGAATGGGAATAGTTTTAGTTTGACTATGGTGTATGGTTATAATGATGAAACATTGAGGAGGGACTTATGGAAGGAGATCAAAACTCTCCATGACATCACTCAAGGTACATGGGCAGTCATGGGAGATTTCAACTACATATTGCATAGGGAAGAAAGGATAGGCAGACCTGTAACTTTAGCAGAGGTAAGGGAGTTTAGAAAATGTGTAGCAGATATTGGATTGCAAAACCTGAAATCCTCAGGTTCTTTTTTCACCTGGAATAATAAGCAAAGGGTGGAGGACAGGGTGATGATTGGGATAGACAGTCTTTGGTAAGCGTGAGTGGATCACTCAACTCAAGATCGTCAGGTACATTACAAAATGAGAGTGTGTTTGATCATTGCCCTGATATAATTAGCTGGGAGGATAGAGAAGTACAAAGTAGGAGACAATTCAAATACTTTAACATATGGAGATTGGTTCTTGAATACAAAAAGAAGGTCAAGGCAAGCTGAGAAGCAAGAGCACCTGGAAGGAAAATAACAGACTAAAGAGTGTATTCTACAAACTTAACAAGGACAAGTTTAGTGAAATTGAGCAGAAGGAAGGAGCTGATGTAATGTCAATGTGACATCCAACAAGTTCCCAGAAACGGTGCTTTGATTGAACATGAGATAAAACTGATAAAGGAATGCATGACATTGAATAAAGCTAGGGAGATATTCTTGCAACAAAGATGCAAGGTGCAATGGCTTAATGAGGGGGATCAGAACAAAAAGTTCTATCTTAGTGTATTAAAAGCAAGAAGAACACATAATAGAATCTTCTCCATTACAGTAGTTAATGGAAGTTTAAAAACAGACATTGACGAAATCACTAATGCTTTTATTGCATACTAGAAAGAGCTTCTAGGGACAAGAAGTGAATATAAACAACATGTAGAGAGTGACATAGTTAAAAGAGGGGCTTTGGTCACTACAAAACAAAGAGGCAAACTGGTGAAAAATGTCACTGAAAAAAAGATAAAAGCAACTTTGTGGGCAATTGATGGGGACAAGACACCGTGCCCGGATGGTTCTGAGAGTCAATTTTTTAAGGATGACTGAGAGATTGTGAAGAATGATTTAGTGGATGGAGTTAGGGAGTTTTTTGCCACAGGCAAGATGCTGAGAGGGGTCAATAACACTTATAACTCTGATCCCTAAAGGAACACATGCTACTATAGTGATGAACTACATAGCCATAGCATGTTGCAATACCCTATACAAGATAATTTCTAAGATGTTGTTCAATCAATTGAAATGTGTGCTGCTAGGAGTCATATCAGAAAATCAGAGTGCTTTTGTATCTGGGAGAACAATAGTGCAGAATATACTAATTTGTCAGGATCTAGTAAGGCTATACAATAGAAAGTATACCACAAGAAGCTGGCTTATAAAAATAGACTTGAGGAAGGCCTATGATTCTGCCGAAATGAGATTTTTTGGAAGAAATGCTGCATGATTTAAACTTTCCTCACAGGTTTATTAGCTGGATCATGAAATGTGTGACTACAACACAATACACCATAGCTTTAAATGGAGGAGTTCATGGTAATATTGTGGGGAAAAGAGGGTTAAGGCAAGGTGATTCCCTGTCCCCTTTATTATTTGTAATCTGTCTGGAGTACTTCACAAGGATATGCACTGGGTGACAAAACAAAAAGGCTTTACATACCATACTAAGTGTAGGAGTATGAAATTGAATCACATGTGCTTTGCGGATGACATGCTCATTTTCAGAAAATGAAAGTTCCTACCCGTGGTACTAATGCTCAGAGGCCTGAAAACATTCTCTGTGGCATCTGGTTTTACAACTAATGATTTAAAATCAAATATTTTTACAGCTAGCATGCCTGCACAAGAAGTGAAAGACCTTTGTGAGCTGACTGATTATTCTAAAGGGAATCTCCCATTCAGATACTTGGGAATGCCTATATCATCCAAGAGGTTGTCAGCAGTTGAATGTGAAATGCTGGTTGATAAAATGGTGACTAGAGTAAGGGCGTGGGGGACTAGAAATTTGTCTTATGTTGAAATGGTGCAACTTGTAAACTGTCTTGTTGCACATACATTCATATTGGGCTTCCATTTTCCTTCTTCCAAAAGGAGTCATGAAAGAAATAGTAGTTGTCTGTAGGAACTTTATATGGAGTGGACATGTGTAAATAGGAAAATCACCTTTAATTGCTTGTGAATTAGTCTGTAGACCTAAAAAGGAAGAAGGATTGTGGGGGGGGGGGGGGTGAAGGATTGCTTGGTATGGAATGAGGCAGTTGTTGCAAAGTACATATGAAATGTAGCTAGTAGAACTGATAGCATGTGGGTTAAATAGGTGAACCACCTCTATTTAAAAGGGATAGAATGGTGGCAATACCAACCTCTTCAGGATTGCAGCTGGTACTAAAAAAATATGCAACTCGATGAGCAAATTTGAAAGTGGATCCATACAGAATGGATGGCTAAAACAACTGGAAATATACTTTTAGGAGTGGATACAACTGGAGAATGGGGGTGGAGCTGAATGGCCATGGTGGAGAGGAGTTTGGAACACTGTCAACATCCCTAAACACAGCTTTATATGTTGGCTTGCCATTGATCACCTATTCTTCAAATGTGCATGTTCACAAACTTGTTTAATGGATACAGTGACATGGCTACAAATACAACTCAGTCGGGATGATTGCAAAGGCATTTGAAACAGTATTGCAAGAAGAGCAAAGTCCTATTGATTCTTAAGCATGTGTGTCTACATTAAGGGAGAGGTTAGCAAGCTTATAGAATTTTGGCCTGATGGACTATTGGTGAGAATTCATTGTGCATAGACCGATACTGAATACATGTTCAAGTCAATAACCATGGTTGAGCGATCATATGCCTAAATAACTTTAAGCAAGCTTGATGATTATTTGACTTAAAATTCTAGATAGCAAATTAGTGGCTAAAATTTTCCTGAAAATTATAATGCATGTTGTTCGTGATCTTCGAGACATAATTTATTGTGGTTGACTTGATTCATTTTTAGAGTTTGTGTGTTTTTTTCTTTTTAGGATGTCTAGAGTTCTTTACTCGAGGACGAGTAAAGTTTAAGTTTGGGGGTGTTTGTTGAGTCTATTTTTAGTACTGTTTTAGAGTGTGTTTTAGGGAATCGTTTGTCGTCTTTTAATTGTTTTGTACAGTATTATGCGTGTTGTTTTGTGTTTTTAAGTCTTAAGCGATTCAGAAAGGAATAAGATGAATTCAAAGAAAATAGGATGTTATGGAGGACAAATATACATGATTGGCAGAAGTTGCTCGGATTAAGGGCCGCGGCGCCTCTTTGGCAGAAAGTTTAGATGGAATTAGCGTCGTGACGCCCGGAAGCAGACATAGAGCCACGACGCCTCACCGGCAGTGAGTTTCTGCCCAAGCGCGGCGCCGACGACGTAAAAACTGCGAAAAACTAAGTTTTCATAAGGGAAAAAGGATCTTTTCAAAAGGGAGGATTATGGTTGCTATAAAAGGATAGAGGAGTCGTTTTTCTGAGGGGAGATCACACTTTGGAGTCAAGAAACAAGAGAACAAGACGCAATTAGAGACACAGATTGTTCAAGTTTTTCCTTTTCTTTACTTTAATCCAGTTCATGTTGGATATTGAATTAATTAGTTTTCTTAGCATGTCTAGGAGCTAATTACTTTTATTAGGATTTTTTGTCGATTCGCTTGAACCTCTATTATGAATTAATGTATTGTTAGTATTTCTTCTTCACATATCATTATCTAATCAACTTGCGTTTATTGAATGAGAATTGATTGACCATTAGTTTTCATTACTCATATGATTTCAAATCAAGATCTGAAAAGGGAGATTTGGATATGCTATAGTTGATTAGACATAGGTTTAATCTTGAACGAGAGTATCATGATTGCTTGTGTAGCGTTTTAGGTAATTGATCTTAATTCTCCTATGTGGTAGAATTTATCATAGAAATATCAAAAAATCCCACTTAGGTTGAGTTTTTATATGTCCTAACCGGAATATAGAACACCTCAGTTAACCTGTTATCTTGATAAGAAGAAGAATAGTTAGTCTTGCATTAACGAATAACAGATGAGATAGTTGATGAGATTGGAAATCCTAACTACCTTCATTACTGAATTAAACTCCAAGTATTTTCATTCTTAGTTTATTCCTGCTCATTACTTTAGTTGTTAGTTCTTAGTTTAGAAATCAAAACTTATTTTCGTTTGCTAAATAGAAACGAAAGATTAGTTAGTTGGTAATTGATAATTCAGTCTATGTGGACGATACTCGGTTTTACCGAATTATTAAAAATTGTGATACGTACACTTGCGTAGCATCTAGAAATCTCGCAACAAGTTTCTTATATGGCTTGGATAATCCCCCTTCCTTTGAGCTAGCTTTTGGGGTTGAGTTAGGTCCAAAATAAGTGATTTTGGAAATAAGTGATTTTCTTATTTATTTTTTATATTTGGTAAGTAATTAAGCATAAAATATTATCTAAAAATATTTATATATAATCTAAGCAAACACTATGAGAGTGTCATAGGGGTAGGGATAGGGGTGGTGGAAGCGGGGCGATGGGCGTGAGGATGGAATGGGGTGTGTTGAAGATGGGAAGGAATGACATATCACTTGCACAATTTATTTTCCCTACAAAAAATTATTTTCCTCATTTTTAAGAAACTTAATTTCTTAAAAAAATGTTTTTAAAAAATGTTAGACCAACCAAATATGAAAAAATTGGAAACATTCCCCACAACACCCTTAATGTGTTAAATTTTGTGTCTCAACTCTTATTTGAATTAGTTTATGCCTCTAAAACTCCTATGTATGCAATTACTATAAAATTCCAATCAGACAACTAAAGGTTAAACTGAACCCTTCTATCAACCTAAAGGCTGGCTGCAAATGATTAATATTCTTATTTCAAGCAACGTAACTGAAGAACATTTTCCATTGTATGTATGTAATACAATTAGAATCTTCTCGTTCTCAAAAGTCCTATCATCGCACTTCTCTTTTGGGAGCTTATTGGAAAGTTTTACTACGTGTCTCACATAATTTGTATGCGTTTTAGTCGGGTTCGTACACGCAGCGGAATTTGAAAATTTATGTTTCAAACCCGACTTTCGGTCAAACTGTAGTATGAATATATGATGTAAAATAAACATAAAGCATTATTGTAGTACTTCGATAGAAGACTTACATTTTGTAGATAGCAATCCGCAAATTTTGAAGTTTTGTGTAGTCCAATGGTGCACACGCAAATGTCCCTCGATTTGCAAGTTTCTGGAAAACTTTGATGTAATTTGCTAAGTCTAGAATGCTAGGGATTCCAGCAGAGCTTTAGAAGAGATTAAGTCTCTTGCTTTGGTGTGTTAAAATAGGAGGGGGGAAGCCCTCTATTTATAGTTGAAGAGTTCAACTTTAGGGTTCCCATGAGCCAGGCCCACCAAACAAGTCAGCAGACTGGGTCAGTCGGATGCGAGGCAGCGCCTCGGCAGCGGTGCCTACATCGTTTGCGCTGCGACACTAAATCAAAACCGCATGATCCTGTCCCAATTTTCTGTCTTGTTCCCATTTCTAATGTCCCGATTATAAACCGAACATATATAAAATCTCCTTCTAATTACATTCTTCAATTGACGGAACATTTGACTTAGTGTTACCCGCCTTTACATATCGACACTAATTACATTGGGGTCTTCACGAAACTCCTAGACTGCGCCGGAAGACGAACTCAATATGTAAAGTTTAGCTACACGAAACTTGTGAGCTGAACCTATATGTGGGAAGATAAAATCTTTTCATTTACGACACACTCAATCAAGCTTATGATTTGTCAAGTGTCTATCCAAATGACTTGATCATTATAACTCATCTATATTAGTCGACAATAGGACCATATCAAAGATATGTCCATTGTGTTGGCCAACGACTTAGTCAATCTAATATCTTATGAGTATCTGAGTGTTCTCTCGAATATACATTCAAGGAATGAATCTTAATCTTGGCTCAACTACCACCTTTAATCCACTTCGTAACGTACCCAAAACAAGTCGCGTCTCAACCTATAAAGCATTTGAGCTTAGGACATGATCAAAGTACATTACTCCGTGAATAAGGTGCGTATCGACCTCATGTCTAAGGACTACTATCTCCCACACACCGATGACACTTTAGATATATAACAAATAGTGCATCAGTAGGGTATACCAATACTACAACAAGTATCTATATGTCCATCACGAGTTGCCATAACTCGTAGCAAGTGAGACATACTACATCCCCTAAGGATATGATGCAGACCATATGTCGACGTATCGCATATCATCGATATCCCAATCTCGATGATCATTAGTCTAAGTAATTTAAGAGTTATGTTATAACATTAATTCTCACATCATTAATAAACATGTAAACTCTAGGGATGCATTTATAGAATATTATAAACAATCAACTAATAATTCAACAAATGCAAATGTCATAATACTAAACATCATTAATAAATAAATATGAATGTGTATAAAGTACATTTTGTCCTAATACGGATTGTCTCTAGGACATTCACATACTTTCAATCTCTCACTTGGCCTAGAGCCAATCACCAACATATCTAATATCCATGTTCTCAAAATGACCATTATGCTTCACCAAGATTAATGGTTTAGTAAACGGGTCTGCTAGATTATTGTCTGTGGAAATATAATCTATCTTGATATCTCCAGCTTCCACCATCTCTCGGAGAATGTGGTACTTCCTCGGTACATGTTTGTTTCTGTTAGTTGATCTTGGTTCCTTTGCCTGTGCAATTGCACCAGTGTTGTCACAATAAATGGTTATTGGACAAAGCTCGAGAACAACCCCAGTTCCTTCAGAACTCGTAAATCGCGACGCCTTCCTTAGCGACTTCGATCCAAAGAATGTACTCGCTTGATAGTTGAGTTTGCGATGGTAAATGTTTGAAACTCTTCCACTCACCTTCCTCCGTTGAAAACAAAGTGTAACGGTCGAGATTTGAAATCATCAACATCTGTCTGGAAACTAGCATCGGTATACCCAGTGGCAACCAACTCATTTTCTCCACCATAGATTAGAAAGTAATCTTTAGTGAGGTACTTGATAATATTATTGACTGCTTTCCCGTGTTCCTCACCGGGATTCTGCTGAAACTTGCAAGTCATACTAAGTGCAAAGGCCACATCTGGCCTAGTACAAGTCATGGCATACATGGTCGATCCTATAGCCGAAGCATATGAGATCCTCTTCAGGCGCTCAAGTTCTACAGCACTAGAAGGGCAACCATTCTTAGATAACTTGATTTCTTGACCCATTGGAAGATCGCATTTCTTGGAATTCTCCATTAAAAACGTCTAAGCACTTTGTCTATGTAGATTGAATGTGACAGTCCCAACAATCTATTAGGTATATCTCTATAGATCTTAATTCCCAGAATGTAGAATGCTTCACTTAAATCCTTCATCATGAAGGTCTTGGACAACTAATCCTTAACTGACTGCATGAGAGCCTTATTATCTCCCATTATTAATATGTCATCAACATATATAATAATGAAGACAATACCCCCATCCTTGCGTTTGATATAAACACAAGGATCCTCTTTGCTTCTGACGAAATCAAAAGATTTGATAGCTTTGTCAAAGTAAATGTTCCAACTCCTTGAGGCTTGCTTAAGTCCATAAATGGACTTCTGTAGCCTGCACACGGTATTTGGTCTGGACTCACATGAAAAACCCTCGGGTTGTTTCATATACACTTCCTCAATTAGATCACCATTGAGGAATGCAGTTTTGACGTCCATATGCCAAATGTCATAATCATAGTGTGCAGTTATCGCAAGCAAAATCTGAATAGACTTTATCTTAGCCACCGGTGAAAAGGTTTCATCATATTCCACACCAGGACGCTGAGTAAAACCTTTAGCCATTAGTCTAGCTTTATAAGTCTGAATCTTGCCAGATGCATCAATCTTCTTCTTGAAGACCCATTTGCATCCTATGAGTTTAACCCCATTTGGCAAATCAACCAAGTTCCACACTTGATTGATATACATAGATTCTATTTCAGATTTCATGGCTTCTTGCCATCTCTTTGGATTAATGTCTAGCATTGTTTCGTTGTAGGTTCTAGGCTCGTCATCATCGGGAATATCTATCTCATTTTGTGTTTCCGCAAGCAGATTTAGTCTTTCCGGATGACGATGAGTTCTAGTAGAGCTACGGAGTTGAGTGTCTTGCAGTTCAATTACAGGTATGTTCTGATCGTGAGAATGTTGTTGTGCGTTGGTTGATCCACCAACATTAGAACTTTCAGGAATATCATTTTCATGTCTTTCCTGAATAGGAGAAGGTGCAACTGGTGCACTTGCTCCCAAGGTATGTGCCGGAGGATCTTGCATTTCTGCATTATTCCTCCCAGCACTCCCACTGGCCGAAGGGCGTACACTGAGTACTCAATTTTCGCCAAAAGCTTCCACTGAATTCTTGCCTTCATCATCCGGCAAGGATTCAACCTTTTTGTTACCTTGTTCTTGAATTTCTTCAAGTTCTATCTCTGTGCAACTCTCTTCCTTGTAGACATATTAATCTTCAAGAAAAGTTGAGTTCCTGGAAACAAAAAATCTTATGTTTTCCAGGAAGATAGAAATAGTATCCCTTAGTTTCCTTTGGATACCCAACAAAGTAATATTTCTCACTTTTAGACTTCAATTTATCAGTAATCAACTTCTTAACATATGCAGGACACCCCCAGGGCCTCATGTGTCTAAGTGATGGCTTTTTGCCACACCATACTTCATATGGTATCTTTTCAACTGATTTAGAAGAAACTCTATTCAGAACATATATCGAGGTTAAAATAGCGTATCCCCAAAGGTATGTTGGAAGAGTTGAAAACTCATCATGGAACGAACTATGTCAAGCAAGGTTCAGTTTCTCCTTTCGGCAACACCATTCATCTGTGGTGTTCAAGGAGGTGTCCATTCAGAATGAACTCCATGTAGCTTTAAGTAGTCAAGAAATTCTTTACTCAAGTATTCACCCCCTCGATCAGATCGGAGAGTCTTGATACTCTTTGAGAGTTGTTTCTCCACTTCACACTTAAATTCCTTAAACCTTTCGAAAGCCTCGGATTTGTGTCTCATAAGATACACATATCCATACCTCGTCAAGTCGTCTGTAAAAGTAATGAAGTACGAGAAACCTTCTCTAGCTTGAGTCGAAAATGGTCCACGTACGTCCGTATGTACCAACTCAAGCACCTCTTTGGCACGGATCCCCTTTCCAGAAAGAGGTTTAATGATCATCTTACCCTTCAAACAAGACTCACAATTACCATAAGATTGTAAGTCGAATGGTTTGAGGTAATTTAATTTCCTCAACCGTTTTATCATCGTTTGATTGATATGACCAAGTCTGCAATGCCACAAGTAGGTAGAATTTCTTTCATTTAACTTAGCTCTTTTATTTTGTACATTGAAAATTTCTCTGCGGCTGTTTAATGTATACAATCCATTCACAAGAGGCGTAATTCCATACACAAAATTATCAAAAGCCAAAATCATATTGCCATCATTAATGCTTGAGAAAAAACCCTCAGTGTCAAGTACATGAATTGAAATAATGTTCAAGAACGAACATAATAACAATTGTTCAACATTAAAATTTTGCCGGAAAGTAAATCTAGTCTATAGGTTCCCACGCGCTCAGCACCAACTCGTGCTTCGTTACCGATGTGCAGGTCCACCTCTCGAGGCCCGACCTTCCTGCTATCAGTTAGCCCCTACACATTTGTATAAATGTGTGAGCCACAAGCGATATCTAGTACCCATGAATGAGAATCATTTATACACAGATTAATTTTAATTACAAACATACCTTGCCCAGTAGAGGCTGAGGCACCTGGTGCCATTCCTCCGCCTGGAGCAGTACAGTCCTTTCTCCAATGCCCCTTCCTGTTGCAATTCATGCAAACATCTAATGCCGACAATTTCTTCTTCTTCTTCTACGCCCCTCCCTTGGGCTTCATTGCTGGGGCCGCAGCAACCACATCTTTTCCCTTCCCCTTCTGTTGTCTCTTACCTTTCGGTTTGGGACGAGTAGTGAAGCCAACCATAAGTATCGGTTTGCTTCTGGAGGTCGAAGATTCGAAGGTTTTCAGCATGTTATGCAACTCCAGCAATGTCACTTTAGTTCCATTCATATTATAATTAACAATGAAACTCTCAAACGACCTAGGAAGTGAATGCAGGATGAGGGTGGTGAGACTCTATCATGAAACTTTATGTCGATGGAAGCCAACCTCTCAATCAACTCAATCATTCTCAACACATGAGGAGACACTTGGCCCCCTTCATTCAGCTTACACTTGAAAAGTTCTATGAGCAGATCATACTCTACTGCCTTAGACTGCGAGTCATAGAGACTCTTCAAGTGTGCTAATATTTCGTTGGGCCCATGTGCTCATATTGTATTTGCAATGGTGGAGACATAGAGTACAACATCAAACATTAAGTCGAGGTGGCGTCCGCATAATGTTTCTCGTAAGCAACCTTATCGAAGGTGGCATACTCAGCAGAGTCCTCCGCAGGAGCTGTAGGGAATACCTTGTTCAATGTATATTCAATATTTTCTTGTCTCAGGACAATTCTTACATTTCTGAGTCAGTCTATGAAATTGGGTCCAGTAAGTCTGTTGGACTCCATAAGCATTTTCAACGTAAAACTCGACATTATGAAGATCTGAAGATATAGATAGAACAGGAAAATGCAATCAATATTCATTCTCCTAATTTATACACATTCATTATACGTTAATTTAACATGACCTTTTGTTTAATTAGCTCTCACTATTTTGCATACTTCTACGACCCCAAGGTAGAATACGGACCTAAATCAATTTAAAGGTCATAATGTGCAAAGATCCAAACATATTATATCCGCGTTTGTTTTGGCTGATAACTTCAATTGCACACTTTGGTAGGTCCTCAACCAATTGTAAAGCAACTCTACAACTCTTGGTTTGATTAAATATCTTTTATTTTAATCTTACGTCTTTAGACTAATCCGACACTTTGACGTCAATATTCATCTAAACAAGCCAATCCCATTACACGACTGCGTTTAAATGCCTACGTAAATTTAGTCTTTGTAAGCAAACACTTTGGTGTAAATATCTACAAAAGTTTATGTCACGATTCGACCCGACGGGCCGCGACTAATGTCCTAATTGGACGTCATTACTGACCTGTCACTCTTAATCCATCTAATACAGAGATCTATAGAAATTTCGGCAGCACGACGCTGCTTTTACAACATCTCCCTAAAATGGGCGAGCCGATAAGGCTGCCAAAACAACAACAAAACAACAGTCATAATAGGCTAGCCGACTAGGCTGCCACCAACCAACATCACGTGCACAAAGGCATAATCAAAATAAGCAAGCCGGCAAAAGGCTGCCACTAGATAACAACATCAAAACCCAAAACAAGGTACAAACGTCCAACCCACAACTGTCTACAGACCTCTAAGAGTGTAATACTGACATATGACGGGACAGGACCCCGTCGTGCCCAAAATATGCATAAGTCTGAAAGATAAAGGTCTGTACCAAAATAGCGGGCTCCGGAACAAAGGAGCTCTCCAACTGTTGTACAGAAAACCTATACTTGAGGGTCACCTATCTAAACACCTGAACCTGCGGGCATGAACGCAGCACCCGAGGGAAGGGGGTCAGTACGAAATAATGTACTGAGTATGTAAAACATAAAATACTGAAAGCTGAATAACAACTGTACCAAGTAAAACAGAGAGTCATCAAATTTCATAAAACTGAGAATCATGTCTGAAAAACCATATCATGTATACTGAATCATAGATCATCATGCTCGTATGCGTATATAAAATCAGATAACATGTCTCGACCCTCTATGGAGGGACTCGATGGAATCTGTATCTGTGCGCGTAACGTGTCTCGGCCCTCTAAGGAGGAACTCGATGTAATGTCGGGTACACATAACCTACCATCATACCGTAACACACCACCAGAGGTCACATCAAATAAAGCCTTCTCCTTTCGGAGAGCTGCATCTATATACCGTGCCAGAACAGGATCATCATACTGGCATATCTTTACCTCTTCTATGATAGAGTACTCAGCAACTCTTCGAACAAGAATACCACTATCTCCAGAATCCGCCAACCGGACTCCAAGACTGGCTAGCCTGTGAATCTCTCGAACCATCTCTTTCTTGTCTGGTTGTACATCTGACAAACTACCCATGGATCTACGGCTGAGAGCATCTGCCACAACGTTGACCTTCCCTGGGTGGTACAGAATATCAACATCATAATCCTTCAGCAACTCAAGCCACCGCCTCTGTCTCAGATTCGGTTCCTTCTGCTTAAAGATGTATTGAAGACTCTTATGATCTGTGTAAATATCAACATGGACACCATACAAGTAATGTCTCTATATCTTCAAAGCATGAATCACCGCTTCTAGCTCTAAATCATGAGTGAGATAATTCTTTTCATGTTTTCTGAGCTGTCGGGAGGCATAAGCTATAACTTTATCATGCTGCATCAACACACACCCTAACCCGATACCTGAAGCATCACAATAAATCACATACCCGTCTAACCCCTCCGGAAGAGTCAGAACTGGGGCCGAAGTCAACTTATCCTTCAACAATGAAAGCGTGCTCACAAGCATCGGTCCTGGAACTTAGCTACCTGCAGGTTAGCCTAGTCGGCGGCGAGATCGAGGCAAAATTTTCCACAAACCTCCTATAATACCCTGCTAGACCCAGAAAACTGCGTACCTCAGTAGGTGTAGTGGGCCTGGGCCATGTCTTCACCGCCTCAATCTTCTGAGTATCCACCCGAATACCATCTGCCCCGACAATATGCCCCAAGAATGCCACTGAGGCCAACCAAAACTCACATTTCAAAAATTTGGCATACAACTGACGGTGCCGGAGGACTCCAAGTACTGTCCTCAAATGATTCGCGTGCTCCTGCTCTGAGCGAGAATATACCAGGATGTCATCAATGAATACTATAACAAATGTATCCAAGAATGGTTTGAACACCCGGTTCATTAGGTCCATGAACACCGCTGGAGCATTAGTCAACCCAAACGACATTACCCTGAACTCATAATGCATGCGGGTCTGACGATCTTCGGGACATCTGCCTCTCTAACCCGTACCTGATGATAACCGGATCGCAGGTCTATCTTCGAGCAATACTTAGCACCCTGCAACTGATCGAACAAGTCATCAATCCTGGGAAGGGGGTACCTATTCTTGATGGTCACCTTATTCAGCTGCCTATAGTCAATGCACATCCACAGCGAACCATCCTTCTTTTTTACAAATAATACCGGCGCACCCCATGGAGATGCACTAGGCCTAATGAAGCCCTTATCTAATAGGTCTCTCAACTGTTGCTTTAACTCCTCCAATTCTGCAGGTGCCATTCTATAAGGGGGAATGGATATAGGTTGGGTACCTGGCACTACATCTATACTGAAATCTGTCTCCCGCTCTGGAGGAAGACCTGGGAGATCATCTGGGAAAACATCCGAAAACTCACTGACTATTGGAACTGACTGAAGGGCCGGTACCTCGGCCTCCGTGTCATGTACCTGAACTAAGTGATAAATACACCCCTTTCGAACCATCTTCCTTGCCTTGAGGTATGAAATAAACTTACCCCTCGGCGATGCGGTATTCCCTTTCCATTCAATAACCGGTGCGTCTGGAAACTGGAATCGAACCAACTTCTCTCGACAATCAATGTTGGCAAAACAAGAGGTCAACCAATCCATACCCATAATAACGTCGAAGTCGATCATATCCAACTCTATCAAATCTGTTGAGGTACGACGACTATATATCACCACCGAGCAATTCTTATACACACGCCTAGTTATAACCGAATCTCCCACCATGTAGCTACCTCGAATGGTTCTATTGGCTCAGGTTCTATCCCTATCCTACTAGCAACAAGAGGGGATATATAGGACAAGGTGGAACCTGGATCAATCAAAGCATACACATCATAGAAAAAAACCGATAATGTACCTGTGACAACATCTGGTGACGCCTCCTGGTCGCGTCTACTGGCCATGGCATAAATGCGGTTCGAATGACCTCTAGAACTAGGACCTCTGCCACGACCTCTTCCCGGCGGTGGTTCGCAGTACCGCCCGATAGGAGCGATGCGTGGATGACGAACCCGCAATGAGAACCGTATCTTTGAGACATACCCTCCGAACCACCTCTAAAAGGACACTCCCTCATCAAATGGCCTGGACGACCGCAAGAAAAATAAGTTCCAGTATCAATGCGATACTCCACCGAATGACGCCTGCCACACTGTGAACACTGAGGGAAAGATGGTCTCCACTGACCAGAATCTCTGTGCGTCTGTGATCCTGTCGTTCGGGAGCCCTGACCAGCTCCTGAATGCCCCGAGCGATCAAATCGTCTACCAGAAGTCTGTGAGGGTGTACTCTGTGCTGGCTGGAAAGAATACCGATGGGCATCGCCGGAGTCACTGAAAACCCCTGTCATCCTGGACCTCTTGGGTTGATCTCTATCGACCCGCTCGTGAGTCTCCTACATGCCGCTCCTCAATCCCCTGCGCAAAAGCCTGCATCCGGGCAATATCCATGGTCGGCTGAAGTGCGGATGTAAAGCACCCATTAATAAGATAATGGTCCAACCCCATCACATAACGGTGCACCCTATATGCCATGACTGCTACCATAGTAGGTGCGTACCGGGTCAAGGAGTCGAACTCCAAGCTATACTCTCTAACCGTCCTCCCATTCTGCGCAAATCGTAGAAACTCCGACTCTTGCCGCCTCATCTCTGGAGGCAGAAAGTGGCGAGAATGCTTTTGAAAACTCATCCCAGCTGCGGGAGAGCACCGCCGCCTAGACAACTCCGGGACTCAAACAGTTGAAGCTATCGCGCAACGGTATGAGGCCAATATATGACTTCGATCTCAAGCCCGGATCACCTCAATGTCCTCTGCGTCGGCGGATGAACTCATGAGGATCATCCTCGGGCCTTGACGTAAAACTCGTGCGATCGCAACTCAGGAAATCTCTAACCCTCAAAATGTCTTCTCTGGGGTTAACTGTCGGCTCTTGCCTATGCACCTGTCCCGCCACTATCCTTGCCAATAACTGGACTGTCTCTCTCAAATCTCCATCATGTGCCTCGGTGGGACTGTAGGCTCGAATGCGGAGTTTGGATATGGGTGATGTTTCCACGAGAGGAGCCTCTAGGCGGTGACGAGCGAGTAACGTCGTCGGGGCACACTCTCGTGAGTAGACCGTGGGGACACGTAGCTCTCATGCGACTAGTGTCCCATCTGTAGATTTGCCCTTCGGGCCACGGCGCGCTTCCTGAGTCATAGGCGTAAACATAGTAAACTATCATAAAGCGGATCATCCTAATAAAGACAATTTCATGGACGATCTAAGAGATGGAAGAATAGAAACAATCCTAAATGTCCTGACCTCGCGTGTATAAGTATGGTGCACAACATATCCATACACAAGACTCTACTAGACACGGTCTGTAGACATTCCGAGGACTAACCGCTCTGATACCACTTTTGTCACGATTCGACCCGACGGGCCGCGACTAACGTCCTAATTGGACGTTATTACTGACATGTCACTCTTAATCCATCTAATACAGAGATCTATAGAAATTTCGGCAGCACAACGCTGCTTTTACAACATCTCCCTAAAATGGGCGAGCCGATATAAAGTGCGAAACAACAACAAAACAACAGTCATAATAGGCTAGCCGACTAGGCTGCCACCAACCAACATCACGTGTACAAAGGCATAATCAAAATAAGCAAGCCGGCAAAAGGCTGCCACTAGATAACAACATCAAAACCCAAAATAAGGTACAAACGTCCAACCCACAACTGTCTACAGACCTCTAAGAGTGTATCGACTATGACGGGGCAGGACCCGTCGTGCCCAAAATATGCATAAGTCCGAAAGATAAAGGTGCATGCCAAAATAGCGGCTCGGAACAAAGCGAGCTCTCCAATTATCTGAGTAAAACCTATACTTGAGGGTCACCTATCTAAACACCTGAACCTGCGGGCATGAACGCAGCACTGAGGAAGGGTCGATCTGAAATAATGTCTTGAGTATGTAAAACATAAAATCTTGAAAGTTGAATAACAATCGTACCAAGTAAAGCAGAGTCATCAAATTTCATAAAACTGAGAATCATGTCTGAAAACCCATATCATGTATACTGAATCATAGATCATCATGCTCATGTCTGTATATAAAACTGTATAACATGTCTCGACCCTCTATGGAGGGACTCGATGGAATCTGTATCTGCGCGCGTAACGTGTCTCGACCCTCTAAGGAGGAACTCGATGTAATCTATATATATATAATGTGTCTCGGCCCTCTAGTGAGGGACTCGATGAATGATGCATGGCTGCGCACGAACATGACCTGGTCCGGGACTCAGTGGAGTGAAATAGTAACACTTAGCACGAGTAGATATCATGAGCAACTGTATGCAATTAAAATCATTATGCGACTCTCAATGAAATTATTACCATAAACTTTGTTACTGACATCATAATCACTAGTAAATAATCATTTTTACAACTGAACTGGTAGGAGTTAAGTACGTCCGTCGTACTTCCATAAAATCATGCCAAAAGAAAGAAGGAAATGTCTCACATACCTCTTAGGCGAACTAATCAACTCGATATTAGGGTATTCCTCGTCTAATACTTCAACCTATAACAATAGTAATTCGTTCGTCAACTCTATGATTTTCTAGTATAAGTTAAATCGAATGACGACTCTCTTTTCTATAAAAAAAATATTGGGCAGCACTTCCCCTATTTATATGCACGTCCACAACTTACAAACAAAGCCAATAATACCAAATACTCCATCATAATACATTCCTTCTCTCTATATCCACGGAATACAACAACCCCAGCAACAAAAGTGATTAATACACTTATTTCTCATGTTAATCTATCCTTTTTAACAATATTAGACGTGCTTTTAACATATGAATCAACAACATGATATTTCTTAATTTCTTAAGAGTAGAATAACTAATGGAGCAATACCACTGTAATATTTCATTTCATGAAACATTCCAAAAGAAAGAAAGAATTTATCTTAACATACCTTGAACCGACCCTTCTAATATTTACTGAACCGCTGCTTTGAATAATTTTTGCAAACTGTTTTTGCTTTGTCTCTTTAATACGGATGAAACAGACGAAACATAGACATGTTTTAGATGAGGTCTCTAAGTTTACTGACTTTAACCAAAGTAATAGAAATCTCCTCTGGATAAAATTTTAAAAAGTTGTTGAATGTCTCAAAGGATGCCCAAAGCTAAAATACAACTCCCAACGTGATCATGCAAAGATTTCTAATCATCATGTGGTTCCCCACTAGAGCCATCATGAGTGGCCTCCCTTTCTTTAACAATGACACTCAATTAATAACATTAGGTAGTTACCTCTTTTAAAGCCTACACGTCCAAACTCCACTTAAATTTGTCTCATCTGCTTAAATTAATTAAGTGATTAGTCTCCGTATAATTTATCAATCACACACATAAATAATTATAGATCTCACTTCATTTAAATCCTAAAAACTCATAAGACCTTCGTATACTCGATTTCATAATTCTTGTAATATGATACTAGTCCATAATCCTGTTAGAAAAATATACCACTATTATTATAAGTTTCCATCGTCACATTCATAGTAGCCAAAATTAATCTGAGATCACATCCTTTGTATACTAATTTCCGGATTAGCATATATAAATATATTTTATATCCAATATTCGAATCTTACTTCCTTAATGACGTTCTTAATTATCGTCTCAAACTTACGATAACAGTTTATTATCTACTTTCATTTTGACACATCTATGAAAAGGCCTTGGTCCTGACTTAGAGCAAATGCTTTGGCATAAATACTCGTATCGCCGAAAAGGATTTAGCACCCTAACAATTATAATGGACGACGCGTTATAATTAGACTTGTATTTAATGTTTGGGAAACATTTTCAGTTTTCGGGGATTTATTCAAGATCAACAATCAAGTCATACATCATATGACATCCTATCATGCAATTTCTAAACACATTTAGATGGGAAACCATCAAACCCAATATGCATGATATAAGATAATTTTAATTACATACTGGGCGCCGTCTACCCAGACAGTTATAGCGGTCATTTGAAATTAAACAATTATTGGGCGTCGCCTACCCAGACAATAATTGCGGACGCTATGCTAATAATTTAAATGCATCACATTCAAACACTTAGCACATTTGTATATTATTCAATAATATACCATTATTGATAATCATGAGTCTATTTGTCTAAACTCTATAATCTATGTCAATGTCAAACAGTCCCTAAACATTTTCTGATTTCAAAATTCTTATTTTCTAGAATTTTGTAAACTTTCAATATTTACAGTTTAGTCCCTTAAGAATTTAAAAGTTCAATTCTGAATTCCTATAAATTCAAAAAATACAATTTCAAACCTCAGAAAATATTTTCAAGTTTCTGGGACATGTTTGCAATTTCCAGAACTTAAAACCAATTTTTTAGAAACTTTGTTTAATTACAGATTTGCCCGAAAGGACCAAATATGTCCAATTTTAAAAATTATTCTCAGAAACTGAAACCTTTAAAATTTTAGATTCAGAATCTGAAACTTTTAAAGTTCTGTTTCTGATTTCGAATTTTTTATTTTTTTTATAAATACCGTCGTCGGCACCGCGGTGCCTCGGAGGCAGTGAGTCACTGGATCTGCAAAAACTAATTAGCGACGCGGTCCTAATAGGTGGCACTGCGGTGCCTCAGAAGCAGAGAGCAGATCTTGTAAATTACCGTCGTCGACACCGCGGTCCTAACAGGTGGCACCGCAGTGCATCAGAGACAGTAAGTCCGAAAATTAATTTTAAGCTTTTTGGATGAACAGCACCGCGACTCTCTTGAACAGAACTGTGGTGCCTCTGGCGTCATCTGGGCAGCACCGCAGCATTCCATCGTGGAACCCCGACGCCGCCACAAAAACCCTAGCAACACAGCTGCGCTCCATGGTGGAACCGCGGTGCCTTACCTCCATGATCTGAAAATCTGAACCCCTAAAACTGGTTTAGGGTCAGATCTTCAGATATATCACTTATATCACCATCACCATTAAGACAATATGTTCATCGACCATCACTTTCAATTTTCTTCTCATTTTTCATTTCAATGCACCCTGCTCTAAATCGAGCCGGATAACGCATGTCAACTTAGAGGAGTTATATATTGGAATGACTTTCTCGAATACATAATTATTTTCAATAGATCTGGGTACAAGGATCATGTGTTCTAAAGATTTAGGATTTAAAAGCCTTAATAACATAAAGTAGATCTAAACAAATTCTAACTCATATTATCATTAATATTCATCATATAAACACACAAAACAACCCATACTGATACCACTGTAGGCGTTTTAGTCGGGTTTGTACACGCAGCGAAATTTGAAAATTTATATTTCAAACCCGACTTTCGGTCAAACTGTAGTATGAATATATGATGTAAAATAAACACAAATATAATACTTCGATAGAAGACTTACATTTTGTAGATAGCAATCCGCAAATCTTGAAGCTTTGTGTAGTCCGAGGGTGCACACGCAAACGTCCCTCGATTTGCAAGTTTCTGGAAAACTTTGATGTAATTTGCTAAGTCTAGAATGCTAGGGATTCCAGCAGAGCTTTAGAAGAGATTAAGTCTCTTGCTTTGGTGTGTTAAAATGGGAAGAGGAAGTCCTCTATTTATAGTTGAAGAGTTCAACTTTAGGGTTCCCATGGGCCAGGCCAAGCAAACAAGTTAGCGGTAGGCGATCGGATGCCGAGCAGCGCCGCCTCGCGCGGCCCTAAGTAAGTGGCACTGCGGTGCCTACACGCGTTTTGGCACCGCGGCCCTAAATCAAAGGCATCGCGGTCCTGTCCCAATTTTCTGCCTTGTTCCCATTTCTAATGTCCCGATTATAAACCGAACATATATATAATCTCCTTCTAATTACATCCTTCAATCGACAGAACATCTGACTTAGTATTACCCTTCAGGCCTTTACATATCGACACTAATTACATTGGAGTCTTCACGGAACTCCTAGACTGCGCCGGAAGATGAACTCAATATGTAAAGTTTAGCTACACGAAACTTGTGAACTGAACCTATATGTGGGAAGATAAAATCTTTTCATTCACGACACACTCAATCAAGCTTATGATTTGTCAAGTGTCTATCCAAATGGCTTGATCATTATAACTCATCTATAACTTAGGTGGCGATGGGCCGGGCCGACCCGACCCGTCCGGTCAGGCAACCCGACCCGACACGACACGGTATTAAAAAAACGGGGCCAGGGCTCGAGCAAGGCGGGGCGGTATGGTCCCGGTGCCCCGCCAGCCCGATCCCGCCCGACCCCGCCCCAAATCCCGCTTCGACCTTGCACAAAATAGTCGTTGTCCAACAGCCATTTTACATTTTGGCGTTGACAACGCCATTTTAGGCCTCCCTCGACCCATACCCCACTTTATATTTATTTTTAACCTCTATAAATACCTCATTCCTCTTCTTATTATTTTCACAAATCTTTCTACTCTCTAATCTCTCAATCAATCTCTAATTCTCTATACAACATTGTCTACATATTCAATCTATTTATTAATTTGAGAATTGGGAGTGAAGTTGGCAACTAGCTTGAGGATTATCTATCGAGCAAAGTTTCAATTTTCAACCTTCGATTACACGTCGACTTACGTCGGCGTTTGGTACATTCGTTCTCATTAAATTATTATTTTGTCTTTATTTCATTTAGCACATTTAATTTCATTATCTTTAACTATTTATTAGCATAATTAAAATGAAAGGACTAAGAGGCATGTTGGGTAAGGGTAAGTCGAGCTTCTTCTAGTAGGGGTGGTAACAAGAGTGGTACTTCTAATATTCTTGTTCCAGTTATTCCTAGACAAGATGATTTTATAGATCCTGAAATGTTTCCTGAAATACCATATGATCTTGACACAAATGATTATCCTGAAATTGAAGAAGATTTTAATTTAGATAACACTCTAGTTGATGATACACCTATTAATGAAGATGATGATACACCCACTAGTGAAATGCCTCCTATCCCCTACTATGAGGCGAGGTCCAAAACGACCATTAAAATCGGTTGTATGGAAATATTTTGATGTGGACGTAGCTAATCAAGTAGTGTATGTAAAACTTGTAAAAATGTTTATTCTTTTAAAAGCTGGACAAGGTCGTGGTGGGACGGGGGTTTAGGAAGACACTGTTGCAAAACACAAAGCCTTGCATGCCCAATACATGATTGAAAAAAGCGGTGAGCAAACGTCCTCTCAATCGGGACAAGGTTCACATACTACTCTGGAGAAAGTACAGTCAAATTAACCCTATGACGGGGGGAGTTGTAGGCCCTAAATACGATAAACATAAAGATAGGAAAGCACTAGCAAAATTAGTTGCTGTGGAGGGTTTGCCTTTTTCATTTCCTGAATCTCCTGGTTTTATTCATTATATTTGAGATATGTATAATCCTGCTTATAAAGGTTTTCCTAGATCAACTGTTAAAAGAGATGTATTTAAATGTGCATGAATATCAATGATTTACGTTATGCATTATATCATTTAAATTGCAAAGTTGCTTTAACTTCTGATATAGGTCGTAGTACTAACGGCCATGATTATTTAACGGTAACCTGTCATTGAATAGATTATAAATGGTCTATGCAAAACGTATTTTAGCATATAGATATATAGATAGTAGGCATTTGGTGAGTTTATTTGTAAAATATTTATTCAATCGCGATTATTACGGAATAACCGATAAAGTTATGAGTATTACATTAGATAACGATCTTCTAACAATTCGCTATTAGTATTTTAAGAAATGTTTTAACTCGTCTTTTCCAAAACATTTTCATATCAAATGTAGTGCCATATTTATAACTTAGTTGTAAAGGATGGTCTTTCACTTTTCAAGAATATCTTGAAAAAATACAATTTGCTATACACTTTATTTTTAAAAATAATAGAATTCAACAAAGAAAAGAATATAAAAAAACTTGCCACGATTGTGGACTATCTTACAGAAAAATTCCCGAAGAAGTATCAACTAGGTGGAATTCTTTATATGACCAACTAGTTGTTGCTTATGACTATAGAAAACCTATTACTTTATTTTTGAACGCCCATAATCAAAATTCAAATGATATGATTGTGAATCGATTGGGAGAAAATTAGAGAACTTATTGTATTTTTAGAAAATTTTCAACGAGCAACAAAAGAATTTTCTACTTTATATTATCCTACTATTTCAACTATGTTGTTTTATATAGCTATAATATTTTTACTTAAAGAATATATGGAAAAACTCGCTTATCTGCCTTTATTAAAAAATGTTTATGAAATTAAAAATATTTTATTCCTATTCCCTATTTATATTATTGGTGTTGTATTAAACCCACTATTAAAGTAGAGGGTTGTAAAAGTCTTATTGAAAATATATATAATCGTATGGACGCATACCACCTCCAACTCCCAAAAATTTAAATGTTGAACCACCTATTGAACTAACGCTAGAAGAAGTGTTGAATAGCGTAGAAGATGAATGCAAAAAGTATATCGGCATTACCAACAAGAAAGTGCTAGTAACCAACCGACTTTTGTATCATCTTCTTCTTCAACACAACCTAAAAAGACAAGCGCTTCGTGGCTAGGCCTAATATTAATTCTATTGAAAGCCTCGTAAATAAAATGTGCGGTGGTAGCGATGCTAACCAAATTAGTGAGTTCGATGTTTTTGTTTTGCAGGTAATTTACCTTACCAAGCGATTATCAATGAAGAAGAAATGAAGACTTCGAAATATTGGAGCGAGAATGAAGACATTTCCGACACTTTCAATGATGGCGAGATATTTTGAACATTCTGCGTCGTGATCGCTTCGAAAGCGCTTTTCTCGCAGTGATTTCAAATAGAGAAACCTGACACTCATTAGCCGGAGCGGCTTGGAGATGGCGGTACTATTCGAGATTGGATACGAGCGGGGCGAAGGAGGTCTGATCAACGAGATTAACGAAGAAGATGGCGACAACTACAACGACATTTTATCGAAGGCATGAGTAGCGGCGTGGAACAATTTGATCAAGATATACCAATTCCAACCAAGAACCACAAGAAATTATAAAGAAATTAGAAAAATATTTTCAAATTGGTAATTTATTTCATTGCAATTTTTAAATTTTTCTATGTCTTTCACTCTTTTGCAATTTTTTCAACAACAAGACACTACAATGTAATTTTGAATCTTGTATATTTGATATTTCAATGAAATTAACAATATAAAAGGCACAAAAACAAATTGAGATGTTTTTTACACTATTCTTGTCTTTGTTTAATTATTTAGTTTATAACTTTATACTTTATACTTTATAGTTTATAGTTTATACTTTATAAATATATTATATATATGAGTATAATACTATAATACTATAATTATAAATTATAATACTATAAGTCTATAATATTATAGTATATGTATATGACATTATGACTATATGACAAGTATATGTTAATGTTACTTTGTTAGTACTTAGTAATTTATTATTTTTAATTTAGTGAAAAAAAAAAAAAACGCTAACCGTCCCGTCCCGACCCGTCAGGCCGTCAGGCCCCGACTGCAGCGGGGCCGGGATCGGACGGGACATGTATGGTCCCGCCCACCGACCCTCCAGGCCGCCCGACCCCCCGCTTTTCTCCGCCCCGACCCCGCCACTTGAGCCAGGCCGGCTGGGCGTCGACCATCGGCCACTGATCTATATTAGTCGACAATAGGACCATATCAAAGATATGTCCATTGCGTTGGCCAACGACTTAGTCAACCTAATATCTTATGAGTATCCGAGTGTTCTCTCGAATATACATTCAAGGAATGAATCCTACTCTTGGCTCAACTATCACCTTTAATCCACTTCGTAACGTACCCAAAACAAGTCGCGTCTCAACCTATAAGGCATTTGAGCTTAGGACATGATCAAAGTACATTAATCCGTGAATAAGGTGCGTATCGACCTCAAGTCTAAGGACTACTATCTCCCACACACCGATGACACTTTAGACATATAACAAATAGTGCATCAGTAGGATATACCAATACTTCAACAAGTATTCATGTGTCCATCACGAGTTGCCATAACTCGTAACAAGTGAGACATACTACATCCCCTAAGGATATGATGCAGATCACATGTCGACGTATCACATATCATCGATATCCCAATCTCGATGATCATTAGTCGAGGTAATTTAAGAGTTACGTTATAACATTAATTCTCACATCATTAATAAACGCGTAAACTCTAGGATGCATTTATAGAATATTATAAGCAATCAACTAATAATTCAACAAATGCAAATGTCGTAATATTAAACATCATTAATATATAAATATGAATATGTATAAAGTACATTTTGTCCTAATACAGATTGTCTTTAAAACATTCATATACTTTCATAATTGATACTAGTGGTGTGAGTCGTCGTTTTGTCTCACAAAAATTGGACTCAAAAGTGTAAAATTTAGGTCCAATTATTGTATTAATTATTGTATTATCTCACATAATTAATATCAGTTATATGAGACATATTAATAAAAATAAATCGAGCTTAATTATTCATTTAGGGAAACAACGCAAAGTAAATCAGGTTATGCTGACGATTGGTGAGGGATTCTGGTTCAGATATTATTTTAATTAGATCAGAGAAGGTACATATGGGCTTCATGAGCTCAACCACTTATTTAAATAAGATAATCTCAACCACTTATTTAAATAAGATAATTCATCACTCAACTCTTTTTTTTTTTTTTTTGACGAAGGAATGGTACCGCTTTCTTTCGAGTACAAGACAGAACTCCTGGGTAGCCCTGATACCGCAAACCACGCCACCGCTTAAACCACACTGTGAAACCAGGTGTGTGAGACTCCCATGCGGCGCAGGTCAGACGTTACCCTGAGGTTTTGAACTTGTGACCAAGCTCTCCCACACCACCCAATGAGGATACCCTCTGCCTTCAAGACCAACTGGTCTAGGGCTTCGGATATTCATCACTCAACTTTTATTGTACTAAAATCGTTAAATTATTTTTTGTATATAAAAATCATTCAGACTCATTTCAATTCTTTGTTCATCGATGTTGGGTCCCCAAATTATATTATTCTTGCTCCAGTTAACAAGGTCTGGGCGTGCGGGGAGTGTTAAGAGTCTCACATCGAAAATGAAATGAAAAATTAACTCCTTATATGAACTTAGATAATCATCACCCTACAAGCTAGCTTTTGAGGTTAAATTATATCCAAGATCAATTATTTACCATTTGAATTTCTTTTTTGGCTTGTAAAATTATGAAGAAATTCACCACCCTACCAACACTGTAATGTGGGTGGGCGTGGGGTTAAATTCCCCAAGGACAATGACTACACTACTAAAGCTGTAAATTTCTTGTTTCCCAAAATCTATAATGTCCCTAAATCCACTCACTTAAACAGGATGCAAGGATAACTAAATCCACTCACGATTGTTAGAATGGTTTGTAGTACTAGCTATTTACTTCAAGTCGAAGTAACCTTGACAAAACTAAAAATAAATATTACTCCACCAATTACAATCAGACAAAATTAAAAATAAATATTACTTCACTAATTACATCGTTCACTCTCGCGTGTCTATATAACAAGGATGAGCCAATTGGATTTTCCAACTTCTCTGATCCCGGCATGTAGCAAATTACTACCCAATTAAAATAGAAGCAGGAAAAACAATACTTCCGGATCAAATAGATTGTGCACTTAGCTATTTGCATGTTCCTTAAAAAAATACTAACTTTTAGGTAAAAATAAGTAATTTGATTAAATTATCCTAATTAAATAAATATTGAAATTTGGTCACTTAACATTTAATAAGAATAAATTTTAAAAAATAAAATTAATTTTTTCTTAATTTGATAAGTAAATATTTTTTTAATTTAAAAAATAAAGGCTAATGCGGATTTTATGCGGAGGGAGTAACAGATGTATAATAATTCAAGTTCCTCTTTAACATCCGCGTGATCTCTCTCTTCCCTTTTCCCACTCTCACTCGGACTCTCTCTCTCTAGGGTTTCAGTTGGCGCCGTTTTTTATTTAATCAATCGGAGAGTTTAATCTGCCGGTTACCATCTCATTCGCGATAATCTTCAATTTTTCAGGTAATTCACTGAATTTAATCAATGAAAATTCATCACGTAGTGATTCATATTAGAAAATTTGATTAGTTATCTTTACACTTATTTTAGTGCTTTATGTTTAAGCTTTGTTGATGTTCAATACTTGAACTTTGACTGATTCATTTGTGGTTCTGATCTTTCTATTCACTTATTTGCATTTATCTTTGTTATTGACTGTGTTTTGAGTTTAGACTAAGATCTAGTATGAAACAATGATATGCTTGTTAGAATTCATATTATTTATGAATTTTTGTAAGTCAATAACAAGAGTAAAGAAAAGAGAATAAGACTATTATTGATAGTGAATTTGTAAGTAAAAGAAAAGCAACTACATCCCTTTCTATAGAGTTTAATACAAACAAAATGAGAATAGCCAACGATGTGGGACAACTTTCTTATAATGTTAACATCCCCTCTCAAGCTCGCGATGGTGTAGAGAGAAACACCAAGAGTTTGTCAAGAAAGAACCGGTGACGCTGTAAGGTATGTGCCTTTGTGAAGAAATCTGCAAGTTGCATAGAAGATGAGACAAATGACAAGGATAAAGTGTCTTGTTGAAGATGATATCGAATAATATGACAATCAATCTCAATATGCTTGGTACGTTCATGAAAGACTGTGTTATATGCAATCTGAATAGAACTCTTATTATCGCAATACATCGATGTCGGTGAGGAAATAGAGACACCCATATCAGTCAATAACCAACGTAACCATACAATCTCACATGTAGTAGAAGTCATATCACGATACTCTGCCTCGGTTGAAGAGCGAGAAACAACATCTTGTTTCTTACTTTTCCATGAAATAAGCGAATCTCCTAAAAATACACAATATCCAGTAGTGGATTTCCGATCAGTCGGGTTACTAGCCCAATCTGTATCATAAAATGCACGAAGCTGTAATGATGAAGTTGATGGAAACAAGAGACTTTGATAAATCGTTCCTCGGAGATAGCGAAAAATACGCATAACCGCAACTCAATGTACAGATGTAGGAGAACAAACAAACTGACTGACAATATGAACAACATATGCAATGTCAGGGCGGGTAATGGTAAGGTACACCATGCTACCCACAGTGGTATCAGAATAGGATCTCCGTCAGTAGGTGTATATCGAACATTAACCTCAAGAGGAGAGTCAACTATACGAGTATCTGTGAGACGGGCCCGATCAAGAATATCTGCAGTGTACTTAGACTGAGAAAGAAGATATCCCTTCTCAGAATAAGCTACCTCAATGCCTAAAAAGTAACGTAAATGACCTAAATCTTTCACTCAAAACGACGAGACAAAATAAATTTTAGGTTTGCAATACCATCACCTGTAATGATCATGTCATCAACGTACAACAAAAGTAAAATACAACATGCAGGGGATGTTTTAACAAATAACGCTGAATCATGAAAGCTGGAAATAAATCCTAGAGATGATACTACAGTGGAGAACTTGTCGAACCAAGCTCTTGGAACTTGTTTGAGACCATACAAAGTTTTCTTAAGCCTGCACACCTGTCCTGGACTATGTGAAACGCCAGGTGGAGGGACCATGTAGACTTTTTCTTGAAGATCCCCATTCAAAAAGACATTTTTAACATCCATTTGTGAAATATGCCAATGACGAACAGAGACCATTGCAATAAGAACTCGGACAAATGTCATCTTTGCAACAGGTGCAAAAGTCTCTTCATAATCTATACCATATTCTTGAGCAAAACCCTTTGCAACCAAACGAGCTTTATATCTCTCAATAGAACCATTTGGTCTTAATCTTGTATACCCGTCGAGAACCAATAGTTTTCTTACCAGTCGGTAGAGAAATCAAATCTCAAGTACCAGTTCTGTTCAAAGCAGCCAGTTCCTCATTCATAGCCTCTTGCCAAAGAGGATCATGAGCTGCCTCAGAGTAGGAGGTAGGCTCACAAAGAGAATTAATAGAAACTAGAAAGGAAGTGAATGATGGAGCATAGCAAGAATAATCAAAATCGGATACCTGAGTAGATCGTAGAGTACGTTTAGGATAGCGAGGTGGATCTGGATCTGCAACCACAAGAGGTTCTGAAATAGGCGTAGGAGGGGGCTGAGTATCAATGTCATGGGACCTGCCAGAAGACTGAGAAGGAACAGATGATATAGATGTAGAATCGGATGGGCAATCAACATCAAATGGATCAATATCAATAAGGTCAGATTTTGTCATGACATGTGAGGTAGGTGGGATGGAAAAGAAAGGAACATGTTCAATAAAGGAAACATTACGAGACACGTACAATTTTCCAAATCATGACAACGATAACCTTTTTGTCCAACACCATATCCAAGAAAAACACAAATGGCGACACGAGAAGATATCTTAGTACGCTCTGCATGTGGACGTAGAACAAAACATGTAGAACCAAAAATTTTTAAATGGGAATATAGTGGAGCGTGACCAAATAGTCTAGCATACGGAGAAATCCCAGAATTATGAGAGGTAGAGATCCTATTAATAAGATAAGCAAATGTAAGGACAACTTCTCCCCAAAATTCATTAGGTACACTAGCGGACAAAAGCATAGATCTAGCGGTCTCAATAATATGCTTATGCTTTCTCTCGACTACCCCATTTTGTTGTGGTGTATCAGTACAAGAAGATTGATGTATTGTACCATCAGCTTTGAAAATACCAGAAAGATCTCCACTAGTATATTCACCACCTAAATCAGCTCGAAAACATTTAATAGTGGCAGAATGTTGAGTTTTCACATAGGCTTGAAACTCAGTATAAATATGAACAAGATCAGAACGTTGTTTTAGTAAATAAACCCAACACTAACGAGTATAATCATCGATAAAAGAAACATAATATCTGGAGCCCCCTTAGTAGGGACAGGTGCTGGACCCCAAACATCAGAATGAACTAGATCAAATGGTGCAGAAGAAGTAGAAGTACTGAGATTAAAAGGCAAAGCGGAAAATTTTCCAAGTTTACATCCACTACAGTCAGAAATATCATCGGATTGTAAATCACCAAGAATACAAGAAGTACACATAAAATTTAGGCGAGAGTCTGATATATGACCGAGTGTAGAGTGCCACAAATAAAATTTTGAAGAAGAAGGTGTCAAATGGAAAGAAGACAAATTAACATGCATAACAGCTACCTGAGTAGGAAGATGCAACTCATCCAAAACATATAGACCTTTCCCCTTCATACGCCCTGTCCCAATCACTCTCTTGGATTTTAGATCCTGCGCATAACAAGAATTGGGGGAAAGGCCAATAAAACAGCCAGTCACATATTTGACCATGAGAATGCAATAAACATCAGGTAAAGATATAATGGATGTATGAATAGTACCAATGCCTGTCAATGGCATAGGTGTGCCATCAACAGTCACAACAGAAGTGGATGGGGGTCACAAGAAATAGATAGAAAATTAGAAGAATCGGGAGACATATGATTTCCAGCTCCAGAGTCCAAAATCCAAGAAGACGAATTGATACCTGAACTAATATATTATATGGTGATGCATCGGAAGGAGCAGAAAGAGCATAAGAATGTGGATTACTTTGAAACTGCTGGAAGGCGAGAAACTTCTTAAATTGGTCAGCTACAGATTGTAATGAATCGTCACCTCCAGCCATCGAATTTAAAACAAAAAAAAATCCCAAATCCGACCTCCGACCTCTGTAAGAAGGTTCCCAGGAAAGATTGTAGGGTCACAGCTGGACCACTTAAATATCAACCTCCTTAGAGACAGAACCTATTTACTTCGTGATGTAAGCAACAATCCAAAATAACAAGCAACAATCCCAAATAACAAACAACAAAATAAAAAAGGACAGATCTCACCAATCAGATGCGGAAGGGAAAAAGACGAAACCCAGATCAGAACGAGCACGAGCAGCCAAAACAAGCCAAAACGAGTACGAGCTTTCAAAACAAGCCAAGAGGAAAAAAAATTAACTAATACTAGGGGTGTGCTGCATACGAACCCCCAATTAACTCACCGCGAAGTTGGATCCGCGATCGAGCTAAAAATATTAACTTGCGCTCTTGATACCATGTTAGAATTAATATTATTTATGGATTCTTGTAAGACAATAACAAGAGTAAAGAAAAGAGAATAAGAGCAACTACATCCCTTTATATAGAGTTTAATACAAACAAAATGAGAATAGCCAACGACGTGGGACAACTTTCTTATAATGTTAACAAGGCTCAGTTATGTTTATTGAAATTGGAAGTTCTCCAAGTTAGCGGTATTGATATAGTGATGCACTTTACATGAACTAGGTTCTATGTTCTTAAGCTGCTTTTTGTGCACCTTAATCTAGTGAGGTGGTTTGCGTTAAGTTGTTACTTCTGTTGTTTGATTGAGCTTTGGAGTGCTTTTAAATACGTAAAATGCTTGTTTTCTCCGAACACTGATAGTGTGTCATGAACTTTATTAATTGCTTGCATCTGAGGATTTTTGCTTGTGGTTGTTGCATTCTACACACACGCAAGTATACATGATCAATCAAGTAATAAAGTGATGAATAGAGTACCGTCCCACGAGGACTTGTAATTAGTTGGTCGCTAAATTAAGCTAATTCTACGTTATCGAGTCAAACAAAAGTTCCGATTGATTTTTTTGAATTATTAAACTATTGAAATTTGCAAAATGATTAAAGCAGGCGGTATCTACGTAGTAAGATCTGCGTACATTCTACCCTATCCAAACCCCACATGGTGGGATCATACTGGGTATATTGTCGTTGTTGCTTAAAGCAGGCAATCAACACACTTATAACGATTGGATATCAATGATAGTTAATATTAATGAAAGGAGATTTTAACTTAAATATAAATAAGGATAAAATAATCAAATAACCTTCCTATTTATTAAGGGGAGAGTAAATCAAGGGGGGAAACGAAGTATATTTGAAAGGGAGTAGCGCATATAGTAGATTTGTATAATAGTTCGAGTTCTCTCACTCGGACTCTCTCTGTAGGGTTTCAGTTGGCCGTTTTGATTTATTCAATTCGAGAGTTTAATCTGCTGGTTACCATCTCATTCGCAATAATCTGCAATTTTTCAGTAATTCACTAAATGTTATCAATGAAAATTCTTTACATAGTGCTCCGTATTAGAAAATTTGATTAGTTTTCTGTAAAACTGGTTTTAGTGCTTTTATGTGTGATTTTAGTGCTTTATGTTTAAGCTTTATTGGTGTTCAATATTTGAACTTTGATTGATTCGTTTGTGGTTCAGATCTTTTGATTCACTTATTTGCATTTATTTTTGTTATTAACTGTGTTTTGGGGACTGAGTTTTGGTTAGGTTACTTATATTTCTTCCTTTTTTGAGTTTTGACTGAGATCTAGTATGAAATAATGATATGTTCAGTTATTTTATTAAAATTGGAAGTTCTCCTAGTTAGTTATTGATATAGTGATGCACTTACGGGGAAAAATATAGTGATGCACTTTACATGAACTTGGTTTTGTAGTTGGATCTGTTTAATGATCCTATGTTCATGCATAATTTGAGTAATTGTGGTTTCTTAAGTTGCTATTCGTGCACCTTAATCCATGCTTCTTCTGTTTATTGAGCTTTGAAGTGCTTTTAAAGACGCAAAAGGCTGTTTTCCCAGAACACTGATAGTGTGTCATGAACTTATTAATTGCTTGCATCTGAGATTTTTTTTGGTGGTTGTTGCCTTCTACACACACGCAAGTATACATGATCAATGAAGTAATAAAGTGATGAATAGAGTATCGTCCCACAACGAGTTGTAATTAGTTGGTCGCTAAATTAAGCTAATTTTACTTTATCGAGTCAAACAAAAGTTCTGCTTGATTTTTTTTGAATTATTAAACTATTGAAATTTGCAAAATGATTAAAGCAGGAGGTATCGAAAACAACCTCCCGGGTAAGGTCTGCGTACACTCTATCCTCCCCAGACCCTACATGGGAAATTATTCTAGACTTTTGGTTTATTCTAACAATCCTGTTGAATTCTTCAAATAATTGACATATTAATATATTTGAGTTATTCATTAACAAGTTTAACGTCGTCATAGAAAATTTTCAATTTCTACTCGCATGTTCGATTAATGTAACACCTATATATTCATGGAATTAGAATTAACAAGAATGCATTAATAATTCCTGTAAAATAATTAAGCAAGACGATTAAGTATATTTCTATTTTAATCATAAATATGTTCCCTAATGCCTAGGTTTAAAGACTTGCCATATTCAATTCTATTGCGATCAAGAATTACCGTTTTCAAGTTCAATTCAAGATTCATAGATAGTATCTAATTTGTTGGCTAGATAATCAAATAATTAATCACAAGAATGGAATAAATAACCAATATGATAATTAGCAGTGTTCTAAAAATCGGCCTAGGCGCTGGTCACCCGACTCGGATTTTCCCTAGGCGCTAGGCGATGGTCCCCTTTTTTTTTAGAACACTCAATTAATGCAATTAATGCTCTTACCCGAATTGTGGAGGCAAACAACTGCGAAAAATAACAGTACATAGCTTTTTGCCATTCTTGGCATGGTGAGGACGAAGACCCCTGCTGCTAGGGTTGTCTTTGTTCGTAACAAGGAAATAACTAAGAGGCCTTTGTTTGGTCTGACTTTATACTTAAGTTGGTGGGATGGGCCTGAGCCTCTTGGCTTGGGCCTGGTCGTAAATTAAAAGGAAAGGAAGTTTGGCCCAATTATTTTGTGAATTAAAAATGCTCATGACCACATTTGAAAATGTGGTCATGTTTTATACTTTAACAAATGAAACTATTTCATAAATAGCCTAATTAAAATAAAAACTTCATTTTAAGTTTAATTTTGACACTAATTAGAATTGAAGAAATTAGAATCTTGCAAATGTCTTTTTTTAAAATTGAGATGTAATTCTATTATCATATTTAATTAAAAATATCCCTTATTTGACAGAGTGCAACATTAATTTTTGAAAATTCTTTAAGACACTTATATTTATAATTGTTAGTTAAAATTTTAAAATCATAATTAATGATTTAATTATGTAAAAATTACAATATATATATATATATATATAGGTGACTCAATAGTCAATTACTATGTCTTAGGATTGCAAAAATTAATTGAGTCAATTATTAATGTAAAATATTAAAAAAAAATTAAAAAATACATCCGCCTAGGCCCCCGCCTAGGAATCCGCCTAGGCGCCCGCCTAGCCTCCTAGGCGCTAGGCGGCCCCTCACCGCCCTGGTCCCGCCTAGCGTTTTTTAGAACATTGATAATTAGTCAACTCAGTATCTAAATATCAACATTCATGTAGAACCCTAGAAATAATAAATTAGCTACTCATAGTCATGGTAGAAATTACAATACAATCCCAACAATACTTAAAAGTTGAGAAAAGTAGGCAAAAGAAATAACACAAGATTCCCCTTCTTCCCATATGTGTTACTTGTGTCGAAGGTAACCGAGGAACTAGCTTCTAGCTTATATATGTGGTGCACTACTCGCGGGACAAAACTATCCTTGGCCTATCTTGTTGGGCTTCAGACTTCTCTTGTTGAATAGCTAATGATGCGAGCTAACAATATCCAATGCCCTGAATCTCTCATTGCAAAGCTTGCAAATCGAGACCTCTAGTGTGCCTTATCTTCGGGCAATAGACCTTTCATTGAGTAGCCTTTGTGTGGCCTCCGTTCTTCAAGTTCCCGCCATGTTCTCGCTAGGTAGTTCGCCAATCAAGCCACTACTCCAGGCCTGCATGTATCTCTCTCAGCATTTCCCACATTGTTCAACTAAATTATGTAACCTAATCAATTCAGGCTCCTGAAAATCCCCTCGCTAGCCACACCTCTGGTGATGCGAGAAATATTTTCACCAATTCTAAACTCTTGCTTTAGTGCTCATGAGTCATGACATGAGACTCCTCACGAGCCCCAACTCTGATCAAATTTTGTTCAAGTTCATCTGCAATTGTACCTATGCAATCCAACTAAGACATATCAATGTAAAATCAGTAACTGAGCTATATTCGGCTTATCTGACACAAATTTCAACCGAAGAATGATAAAAATGTAAGTTAATATAAAAACATATATGCATATGTCAGCATCTGTCGTTTTTGCATCGACAGATAATCTTACTGTTAAACTTTTTACTGTCGTAGCTGTAATAATTTTGTGTTGTTATTCTTGTCTTGTCCCGACAATTGGTTGTTGCACTGCAGAGGTTGTGAATCTGATCTCTCTGTCTTCTTTTGATGTAATTACTTTTCAAGTTTTTGATTTCATTTGGTTAATCTCCAGCATTCAGTTTACTTTAAGGGTTTCTTGGTTCATCGGATAAAGAAAAACAATCACCGGATAGAATGTATGACTTCTAATCCCGTGTTTTGTTGGATCTTTGTTTTCTTTATAACCAATCCCGGGACTAGTATACCACCATTTTGGTATTGTTTTTACACCACATTCAATGTGAGATAACAATCTCGGGATTACAATATTTAGGGTTACAATAACTAGTTGGTGCACATGCATTCTTGTTCGACATTTGGTTCATAATCTGAAAGTTTTTAACTGGAAAAAGGATTGTTTCCAATAATGCCGTTGACATGTACTTCATTCTTTTGTCATTTTGAAGAACTATGGTTTTGGTGAAATGCCACTTAACTAATGATGTCATAGCAAAAATATGTGCCTTTTTATTGTACAAATCAAATTAAAATGTATAAAAGAATTTAAATTAGAACTTATTAGAAATCCTTACTATATAAACAACAACAACTAACTAATCCCAAAAAGAAAAACAAACCCAAGCAAGTTGAGACTTGAGATTGACTATATGAATCCCTATTATCCATGTTGTTCCGTTCAGGATCATCTTAGTCCATGCTACATAAAATTAAAACAAATAAAATAGAAGTACTAGAGGTTCTTTATATTTTCTACTGACATATATATTTTTGACATATAGATTCCTACAAAATATTGGACCTAAATTTAACGTACTAACATGACTAAAAAGATCCTACTAATTGGTTTTGCCTACATAGATTATTTTCTTCCGTTGTGCCCTATTAATCACTAGGTCTGCAAGGATTCCAAGAGATTGTAGGTCTTTTGTGATAACTTTCTTTCATGTGATTTTACGTCTACCTCGTCTCTTTGCCAACACCTCCACTCACCATAATTTATCCTGTGTGCAACTAGCATCTTTTGTCGAGTGTGATCATTTGAATTGTATAATGCTAGATATCTTGCTAATTATAATAAATTTTTGTATTTTTATTTACTTAAAGAGGACTTTCTTCTGATAATAATCTATTTCACAAAAAACAACATTGTGAAATATTGATTATCAAAAAGAAAAAAAAATGAAAGAGAAGGCTCTCTTCTCTACATCACCATGCAAGGATTTATTTAAGCATAGAAACCAGGGAAGTTACTCGCGAATCCTTGACTAATGAAATGGAGAAATGGAAATTTTAAGATGGATGAGCATACAGGCTATTGTCAATATTAGTTTTCTAACATATTATGGCAGAGGTAGTGGCCTTCTGTGGTATTTTCCAAGAAAGAGTCTGAAATCTGTCAGTTCTATGGCACATCCCTAGACCAATGCTTGTATCTTTCTTTAGAGGAGTTAATCACCTGAATTGTGATGTTCCTAAAAATGAAATGCCATTTCTAGCAATATAAAAAAGCATCAGCAGATTTCTCGAGGGCTTGAGGATAAGAACAACTGAATTAGAATCAATGGTGGTGTTGTCTTTTTGGGTGTTTATGTAGGTATAAAATATACAGAGATTACCTATCAAAAGGTATTAAAAGAAATACAGTGATTACCTTATAATTTATACAGTCTTCGCAGCTAATGAGGTTCTAACCAAGGTGCATCTATTGCTTGTTGAAAACTATTTCCAAACCGTATAAGTTATACGGTCTATATATGTCGGACATTAAAATGACAAAAAATGTGGAATAAGATTTTTATACCTTGCTTATTTATCCGAGCCAACTTGTGCGCACCTCGGCTAATTCCACCGGTACCTACTACCTCCCACCACCACATGTACTAGATAACTTTGTCCACCAAGGCTTGAACACATGAGAAAAAATCACCTAGTGTTTTGCCTCCGCTGGGATTTGAACTTGAGACCTCATGGTTCCCAACCAACTTCATTGACCACTAGGCTGCACCCTTGGGGGCCATGCTTACTTTTTCAGCACCATAAACCAAGCAATCCCTTAATATTAGCATTATTTCAAGTTCATTCTTATAATAATTCTGTGATATCTTACATACGGGATGTCTCATGTGTTGGCAGGAACCATATGGCAATGGAAGTCACTCAGGTTCTTCTGAATGCACAATCAGTTGATTCAACAGTGCGAAAACATGCAGAAGAAACATTGAAACAGTTTCAGGAGCAAAATCTTCCTGGTTTCCTGTTATCTCTGTCAGGAGAGTTGGCTAGTGAGGAGAAGCCAGTTGATAGTCGTAAGTTAGCAGGTCTGATACTAAAAAATGCATTGGATGCCAAGGAACAACACAGGAAATATGAACTTGTCCAAAGATGGCTATCACTTGATGTGGCTGTGAAGACCCAGATTAAAACATGCTTGTTACAGACCATCTCTTCTCTGGCACCTGATGCTCGTTCAACTGCTTCACAAGTCATTGCCAAGGTTGCTGGCATCGAGCTGCCGCAGAAGCAGTGGCCTGAGTTGATTGGTTCACTCTTGTCAAATCAACAGCTCCCTGCCCACGTCAAGCAAGCTACTTTTGAGACACTAGGGTATTTATGCGAAGAAGTTTCTCCTGATGTCGTGGAGCAGGATCAAGTAAATAAAATCCTTACAGCTGTAGTTCAGGGTATGAATGCCGAAGAAGGGAACAGTGATGTGAGGCTTGCTGCTACTCGAGCATTATATAATGCACTTAGTTTCGCTCAGGCAAATTTCAACAATGATATGGAGCGTGACTTTATTATGAGACTTGTCTGCCAGGCCACTCTGTCTCCTGAAGTCAAAATTCGGCAGGCTGCTTTTGAATGTTTAGTCTCAATTTCATCAACATACTATGAGAAATTAGCTCCTTATATTCAAGACATCTTTAGCATAACAGCAAAGGCTGTTAGAGAGGATGTGGAGCCTGTTGCTCTTCAAGCCATTGAATTTTGGAGCTCGATCTGTGACGAGGAGATTGATATTTTAGAAGATTATGGGGGTGATTTTCCTCCAGATACTGATGTTCCGTGCTATAATTTCATCAAGCAGGCTCTTCCTGCACTTGTCCCTATGCTAGTGGAGACACTTCTTAAGCAAGAAGAAGAACAGGATCAGGATGAAGGTTCTTGGAATCTTGCAATGGCCGGTGGAACTTGCCTTGGTTTGGTTGCAAGGACTGTAGGAGATGACATTGTCCCTCTTGTTATGCCATTCATTGAAGAGAACATTACAAAGCCGGATTGGAGGCAAAGAGAGGCTGCCACTTATGCCTTTGGCTCCATTTTGGAAGGTCCTTCACCTGAGAAGCTGACACCCATTGTTAATGGTGCTCTAAATTTCATGCTTACTGCATTGACAAAGGATGCCAATAGCCATGTGAAGGACACTACAGCATGGACCCTTGGAAGAATATTTGAATTTCTTCATGGTTCAACAGTGGAGATACCTATTATTACTCCAGCAAACTGCCAACAGATCGTTACAGTTTTACTTCAGAGCATGAAAGATGCTCCAAATGTTGCTGAGAAAGCCTGTGGTGCTCTCTATTTTCTTGCCCAAGGGTACGGGGATGTGGCTGCATCATCTCCCTTGACCCCTTTTTTCCAGGAAATTGTGCAGTCCCTTCTTACAGTGACCCACAGAGAAGATGCTGGTGAGTCACGACTTAGGACTGCTGCATATGAGGCACTGAATGAAGTTGTAAGGTGCTCAACCGATGAAACAACTCCCATGATTTTGCAACTAGTTCCTGTCATTATGATGGAGCTCCACCAGACTCTTGAGGCTCAGAAGCTTTCATCTGATGAAAGGGAGAGGCAGAGCGAGTTGCAAGGTCTTTTGTGTGGATGCTTACAGGTTATTATTCAGAAGTTAGGGGGCTCAGACCCAACAAAGTATGCTTTTTTGCAGTATGCTGATCAGATCATGAGCCTTTTCCTCAGAGTTTTTGCATGTAGAAATGCTACAGTGCATGAGGAAGCCATGCTTGCCATTGGAGCACTTGCGTATGCAACTGGTCCTGACTTTGCCAAGTACATGCCTGAATTTTACAAGTACCTGGAAACGGGTCTTCAGAATTTTGAAGAGTACCAAGTCTGTGCGGTCACAGTAGGTGTTGTGGGTGATTTATGCAGAGCATTGGAGGATAAGATCATACCTTATTGTGATGGTATAATGACACAGCTTCTCAAGGACCTATCAAGTAACCAGCTACACCGTTCTGTAAAGCCACCAATATTTTCATGCTTTGGTGACATAGCCTTGGCGATAGGAGAGAATTTTGAGAAGTACTTGATGTATGCCATGCCTATGCTCCAGAGTGCTGCAGAGCTGTCAGCACACACATCTGGTGCTGATGACGAGATGTTAGATTACACGAATCTTCTGAGAAATGGAATCTTGGAGGCTTATTCCGGCATATTTCAGGGCTTCAAGAACTCACCTAAGACTCAGCTGCTGATACCCTATGCACCTCATATCCTTCAATTCCTGGATAGTATTTATATGGAGAAAGACATGTAAGTATTGCTTGATTTCTTCTACTTCTCTCTTTTTGCTCTATTTATGAAGGCCATTGATGTTCTGAACCCCTTTCTTCTCTCAAACTAGGGATGATGTGGTAATGAAGACCGCTATTGGAGTTCTGGGAGATTTAGCAGATACTCTGGGCAGTAATGCTGGTTCTTTGATTCAACAATCAGTATCAAGCAAGGACTTTTTGATTGAATGCTTGTCTTCGGATGACCATTTGATTAAGGAATCTGCTGAGTGGGCCCAGATGGCTATTAGCCGTGCCATTTCAGTTTAAAGTTGTGGGTACTTGGTACATATTTTTTCTTATTATTTTTTTCATGTCCCTGCATGCATGTAGTTGTGTCGAGTCGGGATCATTGCATTCATGTGTCAAGTCATTGCCATTTTCTGACAACGGAAAAAATTTGCATTCGAGTTGTCAGACACATGTGCCAGCACCGCGGGAAGGGATATTTTGTTTTGCAATGGAGGGGGTGGGTCATGGTGATTGCTCAGGAGTTGAAGGCCTTCCACTTGGGACTAGACGCCATGTTACTGATGATGTATATTTGGGGTGGAATAGAATTTTCTGTAACCAGCTGAAGTTTACAAGGCTACTTGTTTCTCTCTTTGCTTGTGGATCTGACCTGGAGCTCTAACAAGAAATCCGAGGTCCTGTGGTGTTCCTATCTTCTTCAAGGGTTTCATTGGTCAGCATCTCAGCATGTACAAGTCCCAAGTTTTGGTGGTCTTGATACTTAGCCATAGCTTCTTTTCATTTTTCTCACAAATATATATATTTTTGGTCGGTCAGTCCATGTCTTTGTCATAATCAGCTAGACCTGTTTTATAGTTGAATTGCATAGCATCTCATTCATCTCTTTTGCGTGACTTATTGTGAGTTTAGCTCATCATTTAGGGGCATTCCATCAAATTTCCTTCATATTTTATCTCACAGAATTTTGCATTTTTGAAAAGCCGGTATTGGAAATACCGTTCAACCTTTTGATTGCATGTATTCTTTCCTGTTTACGCTGTTATAGTAAAGTTGTCTTTTGACCTTTTAAAAGGACTGCTCTTTTGTTCGTGAAATACTATAATCACATTGTCTTTGAAGAACATGATTTTGAAATGTCCCTTTGATTACAATAGGCAATTGGGAGTCACTATTTTTTTCAAGTGCCGTTCGTTTTCCAGTTTTTAGGTGCTACATTACTATAAGCCTACACAAATGCATTTATGTTCTTTTATTATTAGTGCTGCTTTTGGGGTTTAGCCTGTGCTGTAATTGAGTTCTAACATCGTATAAGTAATCTATCAAAGACCAATTTGGCATATGACAAATCTTATGATATTGTCGTAAAACATTAGAAGAAATTTATTAGGTCATCTTTATTTATTATTTCTATAGCGGGAAAAAGGCATAATAATTGAAATTTGTTTGACCAATTGAACGAATCTTGTCTCATCAGTTTTCTTCTTTCTTAGTTGTGGCAAGATCTCGAACCTAAAGAAGTTAGAATAGGACCTAAAGGGATAATGAGTGATTGAGGTAAACTAATACCAGTAACAACTTAAAGATCAAAATAGTCTTGGGAGGTAGGTCGTAACTCGTAAGCAAGCATACCTGACACTTGTGCTTGTGAGTTGCAGTTAGCTATATTATGAATAGATTGAGTATTCCAGGTTGCTATGTGTTGGCGCAATTATTTATATGAAAAAAGGTATTCTTATTATTAAAATCTTTCAATATATTTGGAAAATAAGGAGTTATGTAGCTTTTCAGTTTCTAATAGTCATATAAAACGAGATAAAGAATGTATCCATCGTTAAGATGAATATGGTCAATTAATTATGTACACAGATTAGTTAGCAATCCAACATTAAGAGTTATGCTGATGTCCCCGAACCATTGTGGAAAACAGGTATTTAGAAACTAATTCTATTCATCCTCCCAAAGTTACACTCTCAATTATTTTTCCAACAACAGCTTATTGTTTTAACCTGTATTAACGAATGATTAGACATACTCAAACGTGACCAAGTCTGAAATTTCCTCTTTATGTTATCTACTCAGTCAATTCCACTATTGGTAGTGCCTTACTTCCCTTCCACTTCACTTGTGGATTTTACCTAATTTCAACCCTCCAAAAAAGACCCTTTTTTATTACATTTGTAGGTCACTGCCCATCTCCTGTCTCAAGCAAGGGCCCTTTATCACCTCATCATGAACACATGAAATATATATATACCAATGAGCAAAGGAAGACCAAATTTTGTTGGTTTGTAGAAAGTAGTTGACTTTCCTTTTGTGTTAACTCTTTATTTTTATGAATTGGTGAGAGAAGAAGTTTATTTTCTGTTGTCGGAGAAAAGATGTGGTACTTCTCCACCGAGACTCCTTCTCTTTAATTGATACCATGCAATGGTTTAGGAGTCATAACCGTTGTATCCCTTCATTTTTTAATTCAAATATTAAATATATAAAATAATATTTATTAATTATTAATTTGGATCCAGGTTGACCCACACTGCGGACCCGAATCTAATTCCTAATTTATCGTACAATAAGCATATCCAAACTTTTGGAGAGTCTTGATGGTCATGGTACTATATACAACATTGAAGAAGATAATTATATTAGATGGATGAATCCATGACATGAGCTAATGGTCCTGATCTCTCATTTCAGGCTAAGGAAGAGGAAAACAATTTTACTTCTCAAAAAGATGATGTACACAAAGGAGCTGTTGCTTCTATTTGATAACACTATTACATAAAGATTTTGAACATTGGAGTCAAATTAGTGTCACTTTGACTTGCTGGTTGTGGCCTATACGTATTGCAACTCATCATTCATCTTTGTACAGTAATTGGGTGAGTACACAATCAACATAACTGCTTTATCATCTCAAAACTGTTGACTTATTCTATTTTTACTACTTCATTTGGTTTATTTATCTTGTTATTAGGTTGTCGTTATTTTCCTTTGTCCTGCTTTAATTACACATCTTTTGAGCCGTGGATCTATAAATAACCTCTGTACCCCACAAAGATTGGGGTAAGATCTGCCTACACCCTACTCTCCCCAGATCCTACTTGTGGGGTCACATTGGGTATGTTGTTGTTGTTGTATAGTGCAAAAAGTTGAGATATGCTAGTATAACATAAGATTACTAACTTCCTGCAGCTTATATTTTTCCTCTTAAAGTTTCATCCATTTTCTTGTATACAACATACCAAGACTATAGACGACTTCCTAGATTAATATCCATTTTCTGGGGGTGCATATAGTCATGTAATCTCTTGATTTCTTAGAATATCCTTAACAAATGAGAAGTTCGACGTTGCTGATTGATCTTTGTTGCAAATTTTGTGAAGCATGTTATCCGAGAAAATCCAAGAAAGTTGCTGCAGCTGGATGCTGTGTTAGATTATGACAATGCAGGACCTAACACCAAGCATGATTCAAGAGGAAAGAAAGGCGGTGGCAGCGGCAATCACCCGTGATTGCTCTGCTTTTCCAATAATCAAACCGGATCGTGAACTACTCTAAACCACTGAGATTTTTATCAATCAATGGTGAAGAGATAGGACATAGCATAGCTTCATATGGATATGTTTTATATTGATACATATCGTCATATCTTTGCATTTGGCATGGTAGAAGATGCCAGGTTCTTGAGATGCTGCTGAATTCCATTACTTCCTTGGCTAGTGGCTGTTATGTAAGGTAGAAATAATTGATGTTTTCTGCGCTAAATATTTGAAAGGACTTTAATGTAGTAAAAACTATCTGAAGATGTCAATTTCGGACAATGCAAAACTATTGCATAACCATGAACACAGGCAATCATAGTCCTAATAAATTTAGTACCAAGCACTTATGTTAATACCAACTAATTTAGTACCATGCACTCCTGTTAATCCTTAGTCTAAAGTCCTTTGTTATCAAAATTTTCAAGCAGATTTCAAAAACATTTAATTAATATTTGAAACTAACATTATAGGGCATAACCGCGAGGGGAGCCATTCCAAAAAATCTCGAAAGCCAAGGCAGAACCAAGACCTAAGAGGGGGTTTGGAAATAGTTTTCAACCAGCAATAGACGCTGCTCGGTTAGTACCTCACTAGCTGCATAATTGCACCAAGCGCAAAGATACTTCTTATTAATTCCTTCTTTGGTTTTTATAAGGCTTGTTTCTCGATTTGTCTTCATCTATTATCAATGTGGGACAAACTACCAATATATTTTAATATCTTTGCTCTTGGCATGATAGCAGATGCTAGGTTCTTGAGATGCTGATGAATTCCATGACTTCTTTCGCTAGTGGCTATCTTTTATGTAAGCTAGAAATAATAGAAATTTTGGTGGTAAATATTTGAATGAGTGGTGAAAATAAGTGAAATGAAGTTAGTTAATGTAGTAAAAGTATTTGACGATGTCAATTCAGACAATTGAAAACACTTGCCGAACCATGAACATATCATAGTACTGGTTTAGGCATGAACTTCTGGTTTAAACCATGGATAAATTTATGCTCGTACTGCCTAAGAGTATAGGCACGGTAGACAACCATTAACAGGGTTGGATCCAGAGAGTAACATGCCGGTTTACAGAAACACAGTAAGTTTTGCCCAGACCTATATAAGTATTAAAATATTCATTAAATATTTAAAAATATTTGATTGTGAAGCCAGTTGTACGAAGTCGTTGTAGGAACGCATAAACTTCAAATTCTAGATCCGCCTCTGCCGACTAAAACGTGTACTTCATGCACAAAAAATTGGTTACAGCATAGCCAAATTTCATGATTGTTTGATGTCCTCGTCAGATTTTTTTCGGTATTTCATTTATGATGATCAAATGGAATTTGACCATTTGACAATTTTGACAAATATCAAGTAGTGCTGAAACAAGGCTAAGAGATAATGGACAGAAAGAACCCTCTTTACCCCAAATAAGTGACTCTTTCCAAAAGCAAACTTCTGAAACAGTAATTCACTCACAAGTCAGTTGGCGACACAATCGGTCACCTCAACTTGGATCTGGGAAACAAAATAGTACTCTTTCTTGGTTTGTTTATGTTGGCATTTGAGCATATGCATAGAGCTCTGGTTAGTCTGAAACCTCAAAAAGCGGACGATTGAGTTAGTGATCTTATTACTAGTATGCATAACTCATAAAGAGACTAATCTGGCTACCTTCCTCTTTTCTTTTTTGGAGGGGACCTCTACTTAGTGGCATGTTCGATTTTCCGCAAAAGAAAACTATGTTGTAAACTTGTTATGGGCATATATAAAACATATTCAATATAATCTTTCTATCTCCATATTCTAATCAATGTTTCACCTCAATATCCAACATAAAGTACATTCTCAAACACAGTGCGCTTTGCATCTTCTATCCTTCCTTAATACAAGCTAGTTACACACGATATAGAAAGGTTAGCAGTATTGCTATTTTAAAACTATAGATACTACCAAGCTTTGGATGTTATTTGCCAACAAGAACCACTAGCAAAAGGGAAAATAAATTTGATACTACAAATTGTAGGGCATAACCCGGAAGGGAGCCCTTCCAAAAATTCTCGACGGCCAAGGCAGAACCAAGGCCAAAGAGGGGGTTTGGAAATAGTTTTCAACCAGCAATAGACGCGCCTCGGTTAGTACCTCACTAGCTGCGTCATTGCCCCAAGCGCAAAGATGCTTTCTATCGGTCCCCTGCTTCCGATTTTATAACAGCCATTTCTCCATTCTCCTTCATATATTATCGATGTGGGACAAATAGACTGATTACTATCCCTCACACACAGCTCATTTAAGTGGCTGATTACTCTCTTTGTTGTACAAATTTTCTCGAACTCACTTTTCCTCAGAATAACATTTACCTCCTATCAATATATTTGGCTTGTTTTGAGTTTTTACCTATGTTAAATCTTGTATAAGATAAGAATTTGAATGTGGTGTTAAATTTATGTTTGACCAAAATATATGAAATTGCAGTTGGAAATGTGAAAATAGTACAAAGGTATGTTAAATTCAAATGTAATGTTAGTTTTATGTCAATTTAACTTCTATTATAAAATTTATATGAGAAATTGATTCGATCTTTATAAAATGGATTGCAATATAAAGTAAAAAAATGAAATAAAGATGGATTGAAATATGGAGTACTCTTTCCTTCTATTATTTCTCTAGAATCACGGAGAATGCTACTGTTTTTGATGGTGTGACTGGTGTTTTAGAAGAATACTCTATAATTATATGGCAGAAGAAATAAAACTTTTATTTATTTGGGGAAATAAACTTAGGAAGATTAACTATTATAATTATTACAAAAATTCAAAAACGCTTTAACCGTTCTTAATTAACTAGAAATAAAATACTTCAAATCTACAACAATACAAAAATGTATTTGCATACCATTAGCTATTTCTTTACTGCAAAAATAGTCTTAACTAAAATTATATCTGCAAGCAGGGCCTCCTAGTGGTGAGGCCCGGTCATCTGCACTTGATTCTGGGCTATTAGTTGCCATCCATTTAGCAGAAGTTTTCGGGTTTGGGCTTTTTGCAGACGAGTCATAGCTCCACCTACGGGCTGCTCCCTTCTTAATTGTTGCATTCCATTGGTACTCATCGTATTTTTGGTTGAAATTTTCATTTTCAGCGTGATAATACAGATATAATTGTACTTTAACTAATTATTACTATTTTATATTAGACGGAACATGGAATACATAATTTATATTGGTATTTGCAAGACCGATATTAATCCTATTTTTAATACAATAATTCATACATTTATATTATACTTCTCGCATAATTACTATGTAAAAATCTCAGTCTACTAATTCTTACTGAATCAAACAAGGGATTAGTGAGTGTGATGTAAAGTTAGTTCCAATACGTTAGTTAGAAACAGATATTTGACAACTTTTGTTATGTATGATAAGCATAAGCAAGGCCTCTTTCCGTTTTGATCTCAGCATGTTGTTTTCTTCTAGTAATTTCCATGATCTTTTCTATGCTTTGGTTCCTGTTATCCCAGTCTTCTGTCTCCAGTTTCTTAAACAGACTGGTGTGCTTGTACCAATCTTCTTTCCTCGAGCGCAATCTCAGTTCTTCTAGCTTGTTCTGCAGCTTTTCATGGACCAATTCTTTTCATGGACCAATTGGAGTCTTCGTGCGCGTACTCTTGACTGCACACGCACTAATGCTTGCATACATCTCATTGTCACCTGCGCTTGTTTGCGCACGCTATGTCCCCTCACTAGCGCTTGCAACCTCACCAGTCCTCTCAGTGCACACAAAGCACGTCTTGCCTGTAAAATTAGCAAGACGTACATCAATTAAGAATTTCAATAACAACTACTATGCTCATTTCTATTGATTTAGGATTTTAAATCAATAGATGCAGCGCAGAATACCATTATACGTTACTCTTTTGTGACAATTGATATAGATAAAAGAAAGCATTGGCTTTTAATTATGATTGAATATGGGTGGCGACCGCTTTCTCTTTGGGATGACTCATCGTATCCAATGTCGACAACTTTTGTGGCGCGTGACTGCTGCGGTCATTGCCGCTTTAGCGGCGATGGCAACGACATGAATGTCATGATTTCGATCTTCAGCCAACGAATATGACAACTCGTCATTGCTCTCTCGATTATTGGTAAAATCTGAAGAACACCCTGCTGGAAACTGTTTAATTGACACAACTTCTGATGCTTCATCTTGCCATTGGTTTTCTAAACTTTCCTTCTGAAAAACATACAAATTAATTCACCATTAGCACTTTAATTAAAGGTTCAATACATCGACAATCTTTTACATTTGTCAGTAAATTTCATTTAGATATTCGAAATACGATCTGTTATGATTGAATACTTGAACACATGATAAAGTGTTTATATTAGTAATTTCCGACTCGCCAATTTGGAAGAGCTTCTGCACATGTTCTCATGCGCTCATTACATAAATAATTTAATCACTTAATGTCACGCCCTTTTTCGATCGCGACACTTTCACTCCTGCTTAGAAAGTTGTTAGAAAATAAAATAAAAAAATGCTAAAAATGCTAGAAGGGTGCTAAAAGTGCTAGAAAAATGCTAAAAATGCTAAAAGTTGTTAAAGGGTTCGCGAAGTCGCCACCTAATTATCTTGGGTGAATTAGGACACCTAAATGTCAACTAAGTTAAAGTCAACACTAACTCCATTTAAATGGTCTGCAAAACTAATTCAAGATTCTGAGCAATGGTTCTTTATTATCCTAAAGAAAAGGGGTTAGACACCCTAAAGGATTCGTTAACTTACGGTTGTCCATTCAGACCCAGGATTAAATATTATGCTAAGAGAAATGCATATCTAGAAAAGTATTTGAGTAAAAGATATATGCAAGTATTTAAAGATGTATTTTTTTTCGTACAAGGCTTGTTTATAAAAGATAGAGTTAGTTTTTTTGAAAAATATGCATTCGTAGGGTGCTTAAATAAGGCATATATTGAATAACCTAATATAATACAAGAAATTGAATTGTGCACAATATGCATTTATAAGATAGGCCCAATGTGTAAAAAGTGTCCAAATGATTATATGAATGTTAATGAAAGTTTATGATAAAATGACTTAAGGATTTACTAACAAATGAAATGCTAGCTACATGAACAGTTATGCAAGTGAGGATTAAGTGATTTAGTATGATTTAAGCGATGTATGACACTAAAAATAATTAACCTAGAAGGGAGCAACTTTCTAATATCAAACTAGCTTCTAAATCATTGAACTATTCTAAGTATAATGTTAATAGTGCAATGTTAGACAAATCAATTTACAATAAATAAATGGGGGCGGGATATGAAATTAATAAAGGGGACTCGAACAAAAGGCGATGATAAGAGGCTTGATGAGTCTCGCGGTGAGACTCTTCATTTTTTGCTCCGATGTGTTTCATGTAAAAAAAAAAGGATAAGGATTAGCTTAGGCGCAAACCATATTCAATAATGCAAATAAAATATGTATGTAAACTTAAACACATATACATCTTATTACCCACAGATCTAAACAAACTAAAATGGGCAAAAAAATCAGTAGCAAAATGGCCTAAAATCAGTCCGAAAAATGGCCTAAAAATTGTCCCAACAGGGGCTAAAATCAGTCCAAGAAATGGCCCAAGTATTTGCAAGTTCTATGAATAGGTCCTTTATTACTTAAACAAGTTCGAGAGGTGCAATAAACATGAAAAGGGGGTTCAAGGAAGCACATGAATCACCTACATCTTAAGAGACGTTTTATAACCATACACCTTATTTTTACCTATTTTTAACTAAAGATGGGCAGAAGACAATTTCTTTTAACAAAAGAAGAACAAATGCAATTTATACACCAATATTTTAAGTTCAAACTCACCTACTTAATACTAGACTGAAATGCAATATTTAGACCTATTTAACCTTAAATATAACCTAAAAATAGTCATTCAAATATCAATAGTTTTCATGTTTAAGTCTAGAAACCTATTTTGACTAACAGACATTTATCACTTGATTCTTATTCATCAATATTACACAGCAAACTATCTCAGCAAATGATTTAAAAATGAATGAACTAACCAACTTAACAGATTCCAACATTAAACGCCACAATATAAATAGACTAACATTATTATCAAATCAACGATAAAACACACAACAAAATCCATAATTACAGAAAGTAAAACAAATTGAGAGGAGTTTTAGTTGGACAGTGAACCGAAACATCGTATCAAGTCGTCGATTCACTCGGGGTGTTTGGTTGCTATGTGATTTGAAGGACAAACAAAGCTTTGGACGATCTTACTCGTATTGTGTTAAATAATGAAGAGGTTTAGAGTTTTCCTTTCTAATCTTGCTTGGATTGTTACTAGAATTATTTTGCTATGTAGAAATGTGCTCCTCGAATGCTCCCCTTTGTATGTTAACATTGCTTGATTTATATAGACCTATTATGGGTTTTAAATTTGGTCAAATTGTATCAATGTTGGACTGATTTTGTAGTTACTGGTTTGGAGATATTTTTGGTGCGATTTGGATGTGTTAATCTTGGTACTAATTGGTGCGATTTTACTCAATTTTGTCATGCTTATTTTGGTAAGTTAATCATTTGGGGATTCGTTTGTAATTGATTATTGTTTATGGTAAGATTTCCGGTAATTTGGGAAAATTTGGTGTAATATTTGTATTTGGTAAGAGATGATTGTATATTTGGAAGGGGGATTTGGGAGAGAAAATCGGCTAAGGGTGTGTTTTACGGTTCTTGTTGGGTTTTGTTTAAATATTGATGAGGAAGGAGAAATGGGCTTGTGGGATATTGGGCCTCGATTAAGGGTCTTATTTTAGTGGGCTGCGGGTTTTAAAATAAAAGAAGGGGGTTGGGCCTCTTGATTTTAATTGGTTTGGGTAGAGTTTTAAGTGTATTAGTGTTAGTTATATTTTAATTAGTGGGAAATAAATGAATTTTGGGTTATTTTAAATGACTTTAGGTGCTTTGCTAGTTTTAGCTTGGGTTTAAATTATAAAATCAAATTGCTTTGAGTTTTTGATAAATACGGGTATGATTTTAATGAATGTCTGATGCGACGTCATTATTAAATTATTTGTTATCATTATTAAAATGCTAAATGCGGACATAATAATTATAGAGTGCTTAATGCTTGCGACTTATTTGTGTATTTATGTGCGTGCATTATTATTAGTAACTTATAAAAAATATTTTGCGATGTTAAAAATTATTTTAGAAATTAGTGTAATTTTAGACTTAATTATTGGACGAGAGGGTCAAAATTGGGTGTCAACACTTAAAAAATTTCATCTACCGTAATTATACTCATTAGCCTTAATAAGCCGTAAAACCTCTAACATGTTCCAATTGAGACTGATGTGTCTAATTAATGGAGGTAGCACATTTATGTATTTAATTTATTTACGTAACAGACGTTTAAGAACACATGATTTTCTTCAAAATTTGAACTAAAAGTGTCTAATAAGAACTTTGTATCAAGTGTTGAGAATCTTGAGATGCTCAATTAAAATATGATATAGTTATATCAAAATGAAAACTACTGATAAATTTAAATGATCGGTGTATTCAGCCTTAATTAATATAATCATTTGATGAGATGAGTTTTTGAGACTAGAAGCTAGGGAGCCAATTGGTGTCTACTAAGCAGGACATACATCGGTGAATATAATGTGGATGATGGACAGAAAGGTGGATGAAAGGCAAAGCAACAAGTCATGAATTCTATGCTGCTGCCTTTCAACAGGGGCTATATTGTATAGGGGGACCAGTAGGAGTCAAGATTAGTTAATGCTGTTTGGTGAGGGAAAAAAGTGCATAGCCAGTAGCAACTACTTGCTACGATTGCTGGTAGATTCACTAGAGATCCATAAAAGGACCTCACAAGTAGGTAAGTAGGCAGGCTTATGAGAGATCCAGAAAAGTACTGTAGTTCACAAGAGATGACGACAGAGGTTTATGTTACAACTTTCTTCATCATTGATTATTTTCCTCATCTTTCTTTATTCCATAAGGTAAACATATATACACCTCATACAATAAATATATATCTTCCTATTTAATCACCTATTTAATTCTCCTATTCAATGCTAATAATATCCTACCATAATAAGAACCTTTACATTAATATTATCATTAAGAATATTATTCTAACAATTAAGACTAATATTCTAACACTCCCATGATTGAAGCGGAGGTCGCGAATCTCGACATCGTCGAAAATCTTCAAATAAAATCAGCGGAAGCCCTTTCGTGAAGATATCTGCGATTTGATGACGCGTTGGGACATGTAATACTCGCACCTGTCCGCGAGCCACTTTTTCACGGACAAAGTGGATATCCAACTCAATATGTTTAGTGCGCTGGTGATGTATTGGATTTCCAGACAGATATATCGCACTAATGTTGTCACAGTAAACCATAGTAGCCTTCGGAAATGGGCAATGAAGCTCTAGTAATGCATTACGAATCCAAAGACGAGTCCGACACACCACTGGCAACAACACGGTATTCGGCCTTCAAAGACCGAGCGCGATACTGTGGGTTGCCGTTTGGAAGACCATGAAACTAAATTATCACCGAGAAAGACACAATACCCAGATGTGGAGCGTATGGTGTCCGAACAACCTGCCCAGTCTGCATCTGTATAAGTGACAAGTTTGGAGATGCAAGATGAGTAAAGATGTAATCCATATTCATGAGTGCCCTTAATGTAGCGTACAATGCGTTTGAGTGTCTGCATATGTTCTTCCATCGGATTATGCATGAATAGGCACACTTGTTGTACGGCATATGTTATGTCTGGTCTGGTAAAAGTGAGATATTGCAACGCCGCTGAGGCTGCAGACAATGTTGGATCAGCAAACGGTTTGCTAGAGATGGCACTTAATTTGGACTTTGTGTCCACCGGTGTTGCTGATGGTTTGCAAGAGGCCATTCCAGTCCGTTCCACGATCTTAGATGCATACTTCTTCTGGGAGAGAAAGAGCCCACATGCATGTCTTGTCACAGCAATTCCTAGAAAGAAGTGCAATGGACCAAGATCCTTCATAGCAAATTCTGAACCAAGCTGAGACATGATATTCTTGTGAAGAGAGTCTGAAGAAGCTGTCAGAATAATATCATCCACATACAATAGAAGATAAGCCGTATGATTACCCTGATGATAGATAAAAAGAGAATTATCGGACCGGCTGTGTGAAAACCCCATCTGTGATACAAAATCTGCAAACCGCTGATACCAGGCTCTGGGTGCTTGTTTGAGGCCATACAAAGACTTGTTTAGCAGGCATACATGATTGGGATATTTTGGATCTCTGTACCCCAATGGTTGTTGCATGTAAACAGTCTCATTTAGGTGACCATGGAGAAATGCATTTTTGACATCCAATTGGTGAAGTGACCATCCTCTGGAGAGAGACAACCGAACATCGCTCGATAGTATTGGTTTAACCATCGGATGAATATCTCCCACAATCGATATCAACTCGCGTCTTCCCATCACCTACAAGACGGGCCTTATGCCGCTCAAAAGAACCATCAGATTTTTCTTTATGGCTAAAAATCCACATAGACCGAATTATATTAGCATTAGATGGACGGGGCACTAAATCCCATGTCCTATTTTTAATAAGAGCTTGATATTCATCATCCATGGTCATTTTCCAATTTGGGTCTTTCAGAGCAGACACAGGGTTACATGGTAAAGATGATTTGGATACTTGGGTGTGAAGGTTGTATTTAGTGTTGAGTTTGACAATACCATGTTGACTACGGGTGACTGGACGCGTTGTCGGGCCATGGATGGACGCCATCGCCAATCGTATTTGTAAAGTGGGCCTAGATCGTGGGCTTAGGTTGCATTAGTAGTGTCAAAGCACACGGGCCTAAATGTGGCCCATTTGCATCGGGAGAGATCGTGACTGATGGGCCGATCGTATCAGTGTCCAAGACAGTGGGTTGGGCGTCATTTGTTAAGGACACGGGTAATGGGTTAAAAGAATTTTGTCCATTAGCAGTAGCAGTGACCGAACTATGGGACAATGGTTGGGTAAAAATTGGGTGTATTCCAGCATCCAAAAACTCATACGTGGGAGATTGTGACTCATTGATTTTTCTAAATGGGAATTGAGTTTCATCAAAGATAACATGACGACTAATAAAAATCCTATTGGATGATAGATCATAACATTTGTATCCCCGATGATGTGATGGGTATCCCAAAAAAATGCATGGAGTAGATCTTGGTTGTAATTTATGGATGGTGGTGGATGAGAATAATGGAAAACACAAGCACCCAAAAACCCGGAGATGAGAGTATGTCGGTTCTCGAAGGTACAGTAATTGAAGGGGTGTTTGGTGTGATGTATGTTTGTTTGGTAGTATAATCAACAAATAAGTAGTCATATGAAGTGCATGATGCCAAAAGTTAGAGGAAAGTGGGGCATGAGCAAGGGATGTCCTGACAATATTATTTATGGTTCGTATTTTGCGTTCCGCCTGTCCATTCTGAGAAGATGTGTGGGGGCATGAGAAACGAAAATTCAAACCATTTGTTTTGCAAAAATCCCAAAATTGTCTATTATCAAACTCCCTTAGTTATCACATTGGATGTTTTGATATCCGTTCAAACTTTTTGGATGAAAGCTCTTAAACTAAGGAATGTAGAAAACACTTGTGATTTTTCGATATGGGAAATGTCCACAAGAATTTAGAGTAATCATCTAAAACAAGCAAATAATATCTATGCCCCGAAGAGCTCAAAACTGGGGATGTCCAAATATCACAATGTATAGTATCAAATGGCAAAAAAGTGCAATTAGAAGAAGACTCAAATGGTAGTTGGATATGCTTACCCAAAGGACACGACTGACACTTATTAAGAGTTCGTGTACATGAAATTGAATTATTGCGTTTGAGAGAGTTTAAAGCACTCTAGGATGCCCCAAACGTTCACGCCATAAATTGGAATTAAAAGCAAAGAAAATTAAAGTGTTTCTTGTGCGGTTGTAGTAGAAGTAATGGCGGATAAAGTTCTCCCGGCTATCACATCTCATTAGCCGTGCCGCTCAAAATCACACACAAGAAACCAAAAGGATCAAAAGCTACGGAACCCAGCTTATCTCAAGTAAACTTTCAAACGGAGATTAGGTTTTTGATTAATTGTGGTGCATGAATAACATTTTTCAAGGCTAATGGTGGATTTGGTTTGAACAATTTAGTAGAACCATATCCTTTTATTGGAATGAAATGGCTATTTCCGACAGTTATTGCTCAAATTAAAATAGGACGTAAGATTACCTTGGGATGACGTCATATGTGACGTTGCACCTGAGTCCATATACCACCGTATGCGTGGATTAAGCCCAGCGTGCATGACATGTTCAATGTCCGCCGGTTGGCCCACTGTTGAGTGGGCCTCGTTCCACACCTGAGGCCCAAAGTTGGCTGTTGTCCCGCCATCGCCTACCCACTGGCCGCCCATAGTTTGTCTTTGTCAGCCATCGCCCTCACCACCTGTTGGCTTGTGTAAATTCGCACAACATGGCCGACAAAAACTGTGAAGGAGTGGACTGCTGATTTGCTGGGTATGAGAAAGTGGAATTGGGCCCGCCCGATTGGTTGTAGAGGTAAGGACAAGGGTCGGCCCGAATTCCATGGCTGTGCCCACCGAGATCGCTGTTGTCTCCCGCCTTGCCGCTCCATACCCGCCACGAGCCGCTGCGCCAGAACCACCGCCGATTTCCGCCGCCGAATTGCGATTGTTCCGTTTACATTGCGGTTTCCACCTTTTTTATTCCCATGCCGTCCTTTTTGACCCCGGTTATTTCCATCATTGGTGACCATGTACGCCGATTCGGTTGTGTTAGCAACCTTTTTAGAAAAGCCTTGTTCTTCTAGGATTAACATAGATCTTGCTTTATAGAATAACGAGAGCGGGTTACTTTGACGGATAACGGTGGCAACTCCGCTATATGCCTCTGTCAATCCGGCAACAAGTTGTAGAACCAAACGGTTGTCGGAGACGGGGGAACCAACATTTTTTAATTGAACCGTCAATACTTTGAGGCGTTGACAATAAGCGGAGGCATTAGGAAAATCCTCCATATCAACACTGGAGAACTCTTGTTCTAAAGCAACTGCACGGGAGCTTTGATTATCATAAAAAATGTCTCGTAATCGATTCCAAGCATCAATTGCTTTAGAATCTGTTTCCATGATCGTGTGCAATAAATCGGTGGAAATTGTTGAATATATCCAACCAAGAACAGTGGCATCCAGGACATCCCACAACTCTTTTTCTTCATCCGATGTCAAAACTTTTTCCTTGTCTTTTTCCGGGAAAATGATGTGGTGAAGAACCCGGTGAGAACGACAACATATTTTGAAAAGTTCCGCCCAAGAAGCATAATATACATTCTCCATTTGTAAAGTTATGAGGACATGAGTTTTGATATTAGATACTGTGAGAGCGGGGTGATAAAATGATTTGGATTCAAACATGTTGATGATAGTTGGATAGATGATAGATGATCAATGGAAAAACAGTGAAGAAAAACAAGATGATTTCGGCGAGGAGGAGGAGGGGCCGAAAAAAAAAAGAAAAAGAAATTATTTTGAAAAGAAATTTTTGGTATTTAGGAAGATGGATCTTTTTCCTTAAGCTTTGATACCATGAAAGATTATTTTCCTCATCTTTCTTTATTCCATAAGGTAAACATATATACACCTCATACAATAAATATATATCTTCCTATTTAATCACTTATTTAATTCTCCTATTCAATGCTAATAATATCATACCATAATAAGAACCTTTACATTAATATTATCATTAAGAATATTATTCTAACAATTAAGACTAATATTCTAACACATATAATAATACTACCAATTTAAATTTTATGCAATGGTCACGTATAAAATATTTACGCAATCACTTGAAAGGTAGTTACAAAATCTATTTAATAGAAGCAACATTGACGGATAACGTTACCCAAATTAAAGGATATGTTCATTGATTATATTCATCAATAATATATAATATATATAGTAGTACAAAAATATTTAAACTAGATAACTAATTAACTTAATTACAATAGAAAATATAATTATACTTAAACTATAAGACCTAATTACAATAAGAATAAAATTCTACATAAAATAAAAAATATACAATTAATGAAAGAATACACGGGAAATATTCTATTACACTCCGCAGTCGAAGCGGGAGGTTCACAAACATTGAGATTGACTCGAAAATCATCAAATAGTATGCGCGGAAGTCCTTTGGTGAAGATGTCGGCAATCTGGTATCTGGAAGGAACATGAATGACACGAACTTGACCACGAGCCACTTTTTTGCGGACAAAATAAATGTCCATCTCAATGTGTTTAGTGCGCTGATATTGGACGAAATTTCCGAAAAGATATATCGCACTAATATTATCGCAGTAGATCAGTGTTGCCTTTTGAATTGGCAGTGAAGCTCAAGTATAATGAGGTCAAACTATGGCTGGTCAGTGGGCCGGGTTTGGCGGGATCGGGGCAGGGGCGGGACGAGAAGGGTGGCGGGATCGAGCTAGGTCGGGACTGATGGTCGGGTCCGAGCGGGACGATACCAAGTCACATCCCAGTTCCGGTCCCATTGGATCAGGGGTCGGGGAGGGATCGGGCTGGGGCGGGACGGGGTCGGGGCTTTTTTTGCACTTAATTAAAAAAAATAACATATATATAAATAATTCAATAATTGAACAAGAGAGTGTAATAAAAAAATCTCAAGACTGTTTTTGTGCCTCTTATATTATTTAATAGAAATATGATTTTTTGTAATACAGTATACATATACAATTGTCAAAATTGCAACTTTGTGGTGTTGTTCAAAAGTTGCAAATGACATAGTAAAATTGTAATTAAAGAAATTCAAATTACATTTTCAAAAACATGTTTTTTTATAATTTCCTGTGGCTCTTCGATTGGAATTGGTATTTGTTGGTCAAATTGCTCCACGTCGCTTCCACCACATTCGGATAAGATGTCGTTGTAGTTTTCGTCTTCTTCTTCGTTGATCTCCGGTTGACCGCACCTTCTCTATTTCGCTCGTATCTAATCTCTGAATAATACAGCAATCTCCAAGGTGTATCCGGTTAATGAGTGTCTGTGGTATCTTATTTGAAATTTACCGGCAGAAAAAGCGCTTTCAGACGCCGTTGATGATGCTTGAATGTTCAAAATATCTCGGGTCATCATTGAAAGTGTCGGAAAGGTCTTTTCATTCCCCCTCCATTATTTCAGCAAGTCTACATTTCCTTCTTCATTGACAACTGATTGGTACGGTAAAACACCCTGCAAAACATCAAACTCGCTAATTTGGTTAGTAGTGTTACCACCGCACATTCTATTTCTGAGGTTTTCAATATTAGCCGCAGAAACATGTCTTTTTTAGGTTGTGTTGAAGAAAAAGATAATGGTATAGAAGTCGATTGGTTGCTACACTTTCTTGTTGGTAATACCTATAAACTTTTTTGCATGTATTTTCTATGCTAGACAACACTTCTTCTTTAGTTTGTTCAATAGGTGGTGTGTCATTTGGATTTTTGGGACTTGGAGGTGATAGTACTGCTATACAATCATAAAATAGTTTCAATAAGTGATTTACATCCGTCTATTTTAATAGTCATATTTAATACAACACAAATAATATAAATAGTGGAATATGAATAAAATATTTTTTTATTTTGATAAACATTTTTTTAATAGTTGTCTTATAAGTTGGTTTATCCATATATTCATTAAGTAATAAAAATATGAGAGTTATATAAAACAACATAGTTGAAATAGTAGGATAATATATACCGAAAAATTCTTTTGTTGCTTGAAATTTTTTCTCTAAAAATACAATAAGTTCTGCAATTTTATCACAATCGCTATCTACAACCATATAAGTTGGATTTTGATTATGAGAAAAATAAAGTTATAGGTCTTCTATAGTCATAAACAATAAGTAGTCGCTCGCACAAATAATTCCACCTAGTGGGTACTTCTTCGAAATTTTTTCTATAATGTAGTTCGCAATCGTGACAAGTTTTTTTTATATTATTTTTTTCGTTGTATTCTATTAAAAATATAATTTATAGTAAATTGTATTTTATCAAGAATGTCTGCAAAAAGCGATAGACCATCCTTTACCACTAAGTTATATAACACTAACATCTTATATGAAAATGATCTAGAAAATATGGAGTTAAACTATTTTTTTTAAAATTGTAATAGCATAATTATTAGAAGAAGCGTTATCTAATGTAATAGACATAATTTTATCAGTTATTTCGTAATAATGACAAGTAGAATAAATATTTTATGCAATAAAATTACCAGTGTGCTTATCATCTATATATCTATACGCTAAAATACGTTTTTGCATAGACCATTTATAATCTATCCATTGACAGATTACCGTTAAATAATCATGGTTGTTAGTACTACAACCTATATAAGAAGTGATAGCCACTTTACCATTAAAATGATATTACGAGTAACGTAAATACTGTTGATATTCATGTGCAAATTTAAATACATCTCTCTTAACCGTTGCTCTAGGAAAACCTTTAAAATCTAGATTATACATTTATCTAATGTAATGAATAAAATCAGGAGATTCAGGAAATGAAAAGGCAAACCCTCCACATCAACTAATTTAGCTAGTGCTTTTCTATCTCTATGTTTATCGTATTTAGGGCGTACAATTACCCCGTCATAAGGTTAATTTGACCATGTACTTGGTCTGGGATAGTATGTGAATCTTGTCTCGATGGAGAGGGCGCTTGCGCACCAATTTTTGAGCCTCGTATTGGGCATACCTAGTTGGGTGTTTCCCTACTATGTGTCTCATTAAACCCCCCGTTCCACCGCTACCTTTTCCAGTTTTAAATTAAAAAATAGTTTTTACAAATTTTACATATAGCTACTTGATTCTCTACGTCCCTAACAAAAAATGCTATGCATATGATTTTACTGGTCATTTTGGTGGACCTCGTCTCATACTGGGGGAATAGGAGACATTCCAGTTGGAGGCGCACTAGTGAGTGTGTCATCTACATTAGTGGGTGTGTCATCTACATTAGTGGGTGTGTCATCTAGATCATCATCATCTTCTAAAGTAAAGTCTTGTTGAGTTTCAGAAAATATCTCCTCATCTAAACCAAATGGTATTCAGGAAAATCTTCAGTATCAACAAAATCATCATGTGTAGGAATAGGATCCTGTCTAGGAATAAGATGACTAGAAAAAGTACCTCGGCACTTGTTACCCTTACTAGAAGAAGCCTTACCCTTACCTTTAAACATACCTCTTATTAATTCCATTTTAATTATGCTAATAATTAGTTAAAGATAATGAAATTAAGTGCGCTAAATAAAATAAAGAAACAGTAATAATTTAATGAAGGAACGAATGTACCAAACACACATAACGTCGACGTGTAATCGAGAGATTGAAAATTGAAACTTTGCTTGATGGAAGATCCTCAAGCTAGTTGTCAACTTCACTCTCAAATGAATAAATAAAATTGAATATTTAATACACAATGTAGTCTTGTACAGAGATAAATTGAGAGATTGTAAAAAAATTTGTGAGAAGGATGAAGAGAAAATGAGGTATTTATAGTTGAAAATTTGAGTTAAAGTATAAATATAATAACTTATGAGTTAAAAATAAATAGTAAGGGGTCGGGGGTTGGGGAGGGGAGGCCAAAATGACCGTTGCATAACGACCAAAATATAAAATGGCCGTTGGTGCAACAGTTATTTTGTGCAAAGGGCACGAATTGGGCGGGACGGGATCGGGTCGGGCCGGCGGGATTGTGGCTGGCCAGACACAAATTATTTTTGAAAGTCAAAAAGTAAATCTGATTTCCTTTAATTATACTTAGTTTATTGTGTAATCATATAGATTAAGGAGTCAATCAAGGAAACAGTGAGTGTAGTTAAGTTTTATTTTCACTCGGCAAAGCCCTATAATTCATTTTACACGCGTTTGCTCACTTCCATTGCCTGGAGTCCGGCGGCCGGTGACCAACAGCTAACAACGGCAAATGTCGATGAACAACGACAGGGTGAGCGTTCTCTTATATCGCTCCGGTTCATTTCTTTCTAAATTCTCTCATAGAAACTCACGCTCAAGCTTATAAACTATGAGAAACACTTAACTATACTAATAGACACGCGCACTGATGTCATGCATGTATTCTGATATATTTCTCCTTTGAATTTGGATGCTTTCTTAAGGCATTGCATAAATGTGATACAAATAATTAACAAAACTTACGGTTCAATTTAGAGTTTCTCAGATTTTTGATGATAGAATTTTCTATTCCCGTGTGAATTCAGATTTAATTTGTAAGAAAATTGAAATATTTTTTTGTTTAGAAATTAGGCATGAAAATACTTTGCTACCAAGATTCAAACTGCATGAACCAGGTCAAATTATACACGTAATCCCATAGAAGGATTTCTTTTTATGAATTGTTCATTTTAACTATTCAGTTAAATAAGTCGTAATATGAGAAAAGTTGCAACTTATAGTACTCTGTAGTTTTCAGATATATCAATTTTAATGTTAAGATATTGATTTAATCTAATCAAATTTAGCTTCAAAGTTTAGTCAAATTGATTATTGGAAAGCTAAAAGTATCATATAAATTGGAAAGGAGGGAGTATTAATCATTGTTCTTTACAGTTTTAAAAAAACTACCTTCAACTCCAAGCTAGGTGGCCTCAGCTATATGAATCACGTATGAGGAGAGCAAAATATCTACGATAAAGAAGAAAAAATGGCTAAGATATAATGCTAACTCCATTTGGGAGAACAACTGTACTTTCCTGATTCTTCTAGTCATAGTATCTGAGGATGTGAAGGCTTCAAATAATGTCATTCGTATCTTATTGAGCTATTTACTTTTTATGGATATTGCTGGGTGTAAGATGGGCTTGGAATTCCAAGGTTTTGCACTAAAAGTTTTGGCCAATTTATACTTGAGGACTCTTTAATTGGATCCTTCAGATTACTGTTTATTCCTACCTCGGTTATTTCCTTCTTTTTCTTTTATTTTTCAAACTAGACTGGTTGGACTTGGTCTAGTATTTTATGTTACAAATTATTTATCATCCACTTGACTTCTACAATAGATGATGCAATGGTGGTGGTTGGCTTTAGTCGACTTGCTGCTGTGGATGTGGCCGGACTTACTGGTCGAATGTTGGTCTGTCAGTATAAAGTCTATATAGTCGCTTGGCAGATGACTCCATAAAACCTCAGGGTCCTGGAACTACTATTTGTTTTCTCCGTGCTGTTTGAAACATTTGAGACTTGAGACGGCAATGATGAGTGGCCATTTTCTAAAAATGACAGTGTCTTTTTTAGTCCCCCTTACCATGTTAAAATTTCATATCTATAACAGGACTTAGCTTTCAATACTTTAACTAATGTATGCTTGATGTCAAATATATAAACTAGTCAGCAAACAAAACGAGTTTCTTTTCAGTTGCCTAATGTCTGGTCAAGTGATCTGAAATTCCTCAAATGTGGAATTTTTACATCTACAGCCTCAGATTAGTTTCTCCCTTTTCTATAGCATATAGGCTAATCTGCATATCAGCCTTTATCCAGAAGGTACCTCCAGCAGTCTTCATTCTAAATGGAACAAAGAATAAAATAAGTATGATTTATGAAGGTTTGCTACAATTACACTTTGTAGTTACTTCAACACTTGGTGTGGTAGGAAACATACGAGCTACTGATTAGATGTCTTTTGCAGTTTTTTCCTTGATAAGCAAAATTGATCGCAGCTTTTTTTTTATTATTATTTTGTTGCAGATGCCAATTAATGTTAATCCAATAATTCTGCATGAGCCGTTGAAGTTCAATCAAGGCGGTCAGGCTGATCCCTATTCTTTTGCAAGGGACACAATGCAAAATGGAACTGCCGAGGCAGCTGTCTACAATACCAAGGTTGTTAACATTATGCAAGAAGTTTGCACAAGTTGTATCATTTCATCTTGCTGGGAATGTAATTTGTACAATTAGTGCTTTCTTGTGATTAATGGATTATCCATTCACAGCTGTTACTTGAGATTTACCATTATTTTTAATATTTTGCAAAATCGATCAGTCAAAAGTACCAGCTATATACTGCAGAAACTCGAGGATGCTGTGCATGAGATGGGTCTAAAAATTAAACATCATGAAGAGAATATCAAATTCCTAAAATCTCAGAAGAACGGATTGGATAATTCAATCTTAGATATGCAAGGTACCTTCCTTTTCCTTAAGCTTAGTCAGTAATGTGAAGTGGTGCATGTGTAAATCTAAAAGGGTCATTCTAGCTATTTTTGTTGCATCAGTGGGTTTCCTTTAATCGATGAATTTACACTTCATATTATGCTAGTTAAGTATTAACATGAGAGAACTACAATTCTAGATCTCTGTTTCACATTTCGTGTTTGTGGGTACTGTAGTCGCTCTTGGCAAGTATCAGACAGCAAGCGAATCTGGTTCTGAAAATGCGGAACTTCCCCATGTACAGAGTGAGGAGGAGACAATTGAACACATCTTAAAACATGAGAAATCTGCAGCTGGCATCTGGTGCCAGCTAAAAACTCATCCTCAAGCCTCTCATCTTCCTTTGATGAAGGATGTTCTGGGAATTGTTGCTATGCTTGGGAAAGTTGATGATGATAATCTTAGCAGGTTCACTTTCTGAATTTTCTTGCCTTTTTATCCATAATTTAGCTACGTTACAAATTTTGCTTAGCTACATGTACATTTTTCCTAGTTTTCTTCAGCCATGTCCTTCAAATTATAGCACCTATTCTTTCTGTCTCAATCAAGATGATGACCTGTTGCCAGCTGAAGATTAACAAATAAAGAGTTAGTTACATAATGATATTGAAACAACCTCTCTGCTCCACAAAGGTAGAGGTAATGTCTGCATACATCATACCCTCCGCAAACCCCTCTTGTGGGATTACACTGGGTATGTTGTTGTAGTTACATAATGATATCGTAATTGATTAGAGATGTGCTTAAAATAATTGTGTACAAAGTGGGGTGGTTTGTAGAAAGGTTTTCACTTCAACAGCAAGTAAATATATTGTGGTGTTAATGTTCGTCTAATTTCCCGGATATTGAAGTTTGCATCCCATGAGAGGTGTCAAGGATTAAGTAACTTAGATGGTATATAATAAAGATAAGTGTTTTTTGTTTCCAGAATTTTTTGGGAATACAAAAGTCTGTTGTGTCTGGAATATTTTTCATTTTTTGGTTTTATAGAACTGTTCTGGAACCAACATAACGTGCTATAGTTAATTTAAATAAGATCTATCATTTTTATCCAGCCCACAACCAAAAATGGGGCTCCAAGTTTGTTTTGAGATGAGAGTAGGAGATGGTGAAAGAGCCCTGTTTTTGGATACGTGGTTGTCAGATTTCTTCTACTAACAGATATTGCCATAATCCCCCCGTCTCTCTCTCTCTCTTGTAATTGTTTGCTCATTTTCCTCCTATTCTTCTTCCTCCTGCATTACTATTGGTGAAAAGGACATTCCGATTCCCAATTAACCAAACTAATATGATTCAAATCTGACCTATCTTTTAGAAAAAAAGTTCTTGCTTGTCTCTGTCAATCAGTACACGGGTTTGTGCATTTTTTTTGGATTTGATCTGCAAACTGAGTTTCAGGTTCCTCTGTTCGTGGGATTTGAGTGTTGAGTAACTTTTGTTCCTCACATTTTCTCTTACCTGTCACCATGTTTTTTTTCTATATCTCTGTAGTCTCAAAGAACATATAGAAACATGAATATCTTCCTGTTTTAATTAGTCGTGACGATATGGGAACTTGGTAAGCATGCTGTTTTCAAGTAGGGAAATAATGACATCTTTTTCTGTATTATGGTTGACATGTATATTTGATATCTGAAATCCAGGCTCCTCTCAGATTATTTGGGACTTGAGACAATGCTAGCAATTGTTTGCAAGACATATGATGGTATTAAAGCACTGGAGGCATACGACAAGGAAGGTTATATAAACAAAACTTCAGGTCTTCATGGTCTTGGAGCTTCTATTGGAAGGCCTTTGGATGGCTGCTTTCTTGTTATCTGTCTTGAAAAATTAAGGTTTGAGGTCAAGATTATATTTCTTGAAAAAACTGATGCATCTCTTTTACATTATTTTGATCCTTTTCCTTCTTTCGGTTCATTTTAGACCATATGCCGGTGAGTTCATAGCTGATGACCCTCAAAGGAGGCTTAATATTTTGAAGCCAAGATTGCCCAATGGGGAATCTCCACCTGGTTTTCTCGGTTTTGCTGTGAATATGGTCAACATAGACAGTGTGAACTTATATTGTGCAACAAGCACTGGTTATGGTCTAAGAGAGACTCTCTTCTATAGTCTGTTATCACGCTTGCACGTATACAAAACAAGAGAAGATATGCTACAGGCTCTCCCTTGTATTAGAGAGGGAGCCATATCCCTGGATGGTGGGATGATAAAGCATAGCAGTGTGTTTTCTCTGGGCAAGAGGTAAAGAAGCTTGTCTCTAAAAGTTATTTCTCTGTATTTAGGAAACTGCAGAAACAATTTTTTTTAATCATCTGTCTAGAACCCGATCATGGATGATATGGAGGTGCGTGCTTTTTCGAGGTCATATGGGCGGTGATACCCTAAATTTATTGATCTCCAGATAACTTGTTTCTTTCTGAGTGATTTACCTTGTGTAACTTTGTGCATTAGTTCTGAAGCTGGTATTCTTGTTTATACTTGTGTAATGGAGCTTCAACTTTGTGAGTTCAGTAGTACAACCTTCATGAACTTGCTCTTAAAATCTGTCTCAATGGTCTCCAGCATATGTTCTTCTGTCGTTTATGCATACACAGCGAGGATGCTACAAACTGTCTTTATCAATGTGTTTATTGTACTTTGTTTCAATAATGTTTTGCACACCATTTATGGGTGATTTTTTTTTCATCCAAAGATCAACAAGAGACCACGCTATATCATATATTATACATCAAGAAAGGTAAACCTATCATAAAATATCTGAATTTGAGTAACCAATTCCATTACAACTCTAGAATCTTCCTTTCTCTGAAAGAGAGTGTAGTTCATGCGATTTTCGAGGACTGGACACAACATTAAATTCACAATCTTTTCTGTCAATTATCTTCTATTGCCCTCTCTTAGGCAGAATGTTCTCCTCCTAGGTTTATATACCAGATCTAGCATAATAAGTTGTCATGAAATTATATATTCTGAATGTAAGTTGGTGTTTTGTCTTTCTTTTGTGTTATTGGGTAAAGGGAAATAGATGTGAAATTCCCAAAGAGCTCTGGAAGGTTAAATCTTCCGCAGAACTACTTCGAAATTGAAAGACAGATGAAGGAGATGAAGTGGAAAAAAGAAAGAACTGTAGAAGATATGCAGAGAGAACATGCTTTACTAGACCATGCAAGATTCAACTTTGATATAAAGAAGCAAGAGTATTTGAAGTTTCTTGCACAAAGCTCATCCTACGCAACACAGGTAATGACACATAGTAGCTTTCTCGGCTTGCAATATGCTAGTCTGCAATATGCTAGTCGTTGGTTAATTCTAAGCAATTTGTGTTGCTGGTAGCCTGATAGTAAGCAGATAATGAATTTCAGTTATCTCTGAGTTGGTTCTACTAAAGGCTTGGACATTTTAACTTGATCATCATTGTCCATGAAAGATCCAGCTTTATTTGATTGGAAGTAACTTTTGATAAATGCAAAATTTATTATTATTATGCTTAGCTGAGGATTCTGCATGCAGAACATGAGAGTTGTTTCTTGTTTTCCTGGAAACTAGCCTGTGTGTACCTTCTATCGTTATGTCAATTATGATTCTTTTCGTTAAGCAATCTAAAGAGCTAGAAATTGGGAATGCTAAAATGCTGGTGGTTTGACTTGGATGGTTCATGGGAAATGTGCAGAAATGGTTTTTGGTTGGACGAAGTAAAGATGTTTTTGAAGTAGTCTTTGCTGATATCAGTTTCTGCTGTTCTCTTTTAATATTTAAAGTTTCTTACTTTGTTTTATATTGAGCACGTAATATCTAATAATTGATCTTGTCTATATCTCATCTAAAGCCTCAGCAACTGAAATGTTTGTAGCGTTCTCTAGCACTTTCAAAGACATGTTCATATAGAAGCATTCAAGAAAAGGCAGTAGGCTCAGTTCCAGGTTTGTAGGGATATTAGATAACAAATAAAAGAAGCTCTTCATATCTATCAAGCTTTGGGATGTAATTATTTAGAGTGGATGACTACTATAGGCAAGAAATTTGTGCAGCTTGGGAAGAATCTCATGCAAGCATTAGAAATAAAAATTCGGATCTATCATAATATCTGAAAGAAAAGAGAAGAGATTAAATTGATAATGAAATTTGATCTGAAGTTTCAGGTTGTGTCCAACCGAACATTTAACCTATCCAATGGTGCAATCCTGCAAATAGAGCAAGATTGGTTTTCTTAGAAAGTACAAAATGGAAATCTGGATCCACAAGGTGCTTTTCTCAAGTGACAGTCTGAAGGCACGTTTATCATGCCTTGAAGGAGAACGTAGTAGCGTAGGAGAGGTGACTGGCAGGTGAAAGAGTACCTCTTGCCCAGGAAGCTCTACAAGTATTTTGAAGTTCTGATCTGTTATATTTCTATCTTCCCTATATGTGAAAGAGTAATCAGGATTATAGGAACAAAGGTCAGAACCTATAAGAAAAAAAAAATGGGTGTGGAAGAAAGTACTCATGTACTCCTACATTGTAAATCTGGCCATTACAGACGTTGATTAGCACATATTGGGTTTACCGTGCTATGTCACCTTTGTTTTTCCTGGATAGGAATTGGGAAAAGCAAAGAGTTTAAGTAATTGTTAAGACATGATAGGCATGCTGAAAATTGTTAATGGCGAAAGATTACATGAAGTTTACACATTTAAATCATGAAGGCATTTCTCTGACATAGTCACAGGAGTATTCCTTTTGTCAAGCTTTCTATAAATATTCCTATTTGTGTATGAGATATTGTGTCCATGTATGCAGCATAGCTTCAGGCAGGAGGGGCATGCTTGACCCCGATAGCATGATTGACGGAATATCTGAGAGCATTTTCGGCGTTGGACAAGAAGAAGCTCTTTCAGTAATCAATCCTGCACCAATTCAGTCTGAAACATTGCCTTCCAGGATTAGTAGAATAGTCTTGTGAACTCCTGATTCTCGTCTAGCTCTATTTCATGCATGTAACAAACTTAGATACATGGTTTGACAACCTGTCCCAAGGTTATAGAATGTGTAGTTAACTGTACATCATCTTGTGGCAGTATTACAAATTCCAGTTACTACCAAAGCTGGAAATGGATTGTGATCCAACAAAGAAAAATTTCAACTAAAATGTGCCTTAGCATGTTGGAAATAGTGGGCGGGGATGCTGGTATTCTTGAATCAGATTCATCTGTTCGTGTTTGTGTAAAGTCCAACTGTCAGTCTCAGAGAACGTCATGTTTTATGGATAAATTCTTTGCTGCACGCGTTGATTGCAGAAAGTGTAGCAAGTAGCAACTCTGTACACTGAAATAGTGAAGTATGGAATAAAAATTTCCAGCAAGATTATATTTCCGAAAGTGTGTTTGATGGAGTCATATTTTGGTAATATACAAGCATGGGACGTGGGTTTGGCATAGGTGATGAGGTAAAGGGAAGAAAGGGCTGGAGTTGAATTGGAATTGTGAGGGAGGGTACTCGATAAATAATGGAGATTAGCTGCATGGTTGTTCATATAGTTGTGGCAGGAGAGGAGATGAGATAACACTTATATTAACGAGGTTTCTGGAGGTTCAGGGTCATTGATTCCCTGGTCAAATCTTAGGATATACATTTTTGAGTTAGATCTTCATCTTTGCGCTTGGTTGAGTCAACTCTTATTCTATTTTTTGCTTAATTTGTTGGAGGCAATCAGAATGCCGTGCGTTTTTTTTTTGCCCTGGATAAGATGCATTGATTGTCCTGGACTGAACATACTCATCGTATCTAATGAACAACTTTTAGAGGAAGAGAAAGTAATCATTTCACATCGACTCTCTTATGGAAGGGGAACAAAAGGTTTGTGCATAATGTTTATGAGCATGCACACTTCAATCTATCCTTCCCGCACCTTGCCAATAGGCACATTGACAAATTTCCACGACCTAGTAGCCAAAGGTGTGATGGTTGGAGCCTGTACATTGACAAATAAACAGGGTAAATCTGGATAATTGTTGCGTGTAGTAACACCAGAAAATCTCTCGGGAGTGACGCCCTTAAACTGGCAATTTCAGATCCTGTAAATGTAGCCTGAAATCGGTCTTCCAAAAGAAATTAATGCACAATAATTTTGTGAACATGTCAATTGAAGTGCAAGTGCTGCTGATGGCAGATATATTTAAAATCATGAAAATGTTCCAATAATTCGTAGCAATATAAAATGGTTTAAACTAAAAAGTATATTCCAGAAATATCGTAGTAGTCGGATTCCATATGACCAGGACAACAATTTCAACGGGGTTCCTTGGCAACTCAACTAAGGCCTCATTTGTAATCTAAATTATTCAGCTCTAAGATATTAAGTCAGTTTACTTTTAGGTTTGAATCTTAATCACTAAATGTGTCTATTTAGATTGAATACACAGGGAGACACATGTGGTTGACAACATCTTTCACTTAGACACCTCAACTAAATCTTGTTTCATTTAGATACATGTGGTGTGGTAGGGACCGACTATGCCATTTACACACTTTTCACTAACTTGACAAATTGTCTAGATTTCATACCATTAAAAGGCCAAAAATCATATTTTTTATTCTTCTTCTTCATTCGTTTTTACTACGATCTTCCTACCATCATCAAAATCGCCGCCGCCTCTATCTACCGGAAAAAAACATCAATTACACTTTTAGTTCAACTCAATTCTCTTGCTCTCTCTCCCAGTAAAGAGAAAAAGAAAATCAAAGGAGCTCATCGAAAAAAGAAAAAGTAGATTTGGATTTCAAATAATTTTTCCGCGAAACTCTACTATTTTCGATCTGGGTTTCAGATATGGCAACTCCAGGTCTTGAGGCACCCGATGCGTATCAGAGAAGAAAATAAAAACTGGTCTTTGAAAAAAAAAAGAGTTAGCCAAAGTCAACATTCAGGTTAACGGGACTAGGAATCGAGGTTTGAAAGTATTTATAGGTCCGGATGGTGATTTATCACTTAGATGGATAGTTTGGATGAGTCTCATGGGCTTGAGAGTTCCTACACTTAGGTGGCATACAAGTTTAAATGAAGATTAAAAGTTGACCACGATCAAAATATGTGCCTAGACAAATATATAGATTGGTGTTTTAAGTATTCCAACAAGTCCCTAGGAAGATTTCGATGTGATATACAATTATTGGTTAAAACTCTGATGAATTTCTTTTCGGATGATTTTTTTAACGTGTTTGCTATTTTGGCAGCGTTGTGAACATGTAACAATCCAAAGGTTCGTTTTAGTTCTAGAAATTAGTATTCGATTCTGAGGCTTTTGGAAGTTTGAATGACTTATGGGACAAATCTAGAATGGATTGGTCTAATTCCAATAAAATGTGCTAGAGTGTTCTCGCGTAACATGAAATTAAAATTTTAACAAACAAAATTGGTATCAGATTGAGCAGACGAGTTTGGAATTATGTTTTGACTGAACAACTAGGTCAATGTATTTATTTCGGATTACTAGAAATAAGAATTGTCGAATTTCGAGGTCGTATAAGGAAGTTAGAGTCATTTTAGTGGGGAAAAATGGTTGATGCAAAATAAATAACTAACGGACCTGGTGCACACTTTTAGTGATCAAATTTGGTACCATCAGCAACGAGAATTTCACATTTACCAATCAGATTTGTATTTTATATTGGGCAGTTTTTTTGTTGTATAAGCTCATTTCACTATTTTGGGAGTTAGGGAATTCGGATTTGGACGACGTTCTTCCTGTTCAACGTGTGTGGGGTGGGGGTGGGGTGGGGGGGGTTAGGAATCTAACCTCAGTATTGGTATTTACACTTGCTTATCTACGTTTATTTGTGTCAATTTATCCATGATTTGATTGGTAATTTGAGAGTTCCCCCCTAAAACTTAAGTGAATGAAATTTATAAATTTGGAGGTCGATTCGAAGTTGATTTCAGCTTAAATTTCATATATGTATTCTCTAAGGAATGAGTAACCCGATTTCGAAAGAAATTTCCGGTTTTGATCCTGGGGTTTGGGGTTGACTTTTTTGTTTGAATTGTTTTACATTACAATATAAGTATCTTTGAACTCGTTTAACCTCATTGAATAATATTTTGAATATATTTGACTTGTTTGGAGAATTCAATTGCGGTAAAACTTTCAGAAGACTTAGAGCTTCGCTCGGATCGAGGTAAGTTAAGACCTTGATTTCAATTGAAGGGTGTTTTCATAATTAAAAGATTAATAAGAACTAAGGGTAAAAAGAGTCCCGTATTTATGAGGCAATGAACACTTATGCGGGTATCAATGTCATGTTATGGGTACTTAGTCAATTACATGATGACTTATGTGATTATTTGACTATCTGTAAATTCTAAGAATGCTTTGACTGAGATAAGTTGACTATTGTGTTAATTGACTTGCATGCTTCACATTACTCCAAATGTCTCGTTCACTTATGTTATCAGTATTGCATGAATTTTTTCGTACACTGTCTTTATGCTTAGTGAGAGCATATGAAATTCATATCTGTTATGGAAATGTACATGCCTATTTCATTGATAATTCATTTAGACATATGCCCGATGAGAAATGATTTCCGGTGTGGAGTGATGGTATTATACTATTATGGCATAGTGAGATGATCGATATGGTTGATAGCACGATGTGATCTGTTGGATCTGATTTCGTGCTGGTATATTATGGTTGATAGCACAATTTAATATGACAAGATCTGATTTCATGTTGATATATTATGGTTGTAGCATGATGTGATCTAGTTAAATCTGCGCGAGTATATGGACTTTGCAGGTCTCCTATGATCACGCTCCCAGAAACTCCCATCCAGTTGGTGTGTATACTGGTTGCGTACATATGGTCACTGCATTGCATTTATCTGATATTTTTTAGGGTGCTGGAGGCACCGATTTCTCGTACTATTTTGTTTAGAGTCGGTATTACATGCACTGCATATGACTCTGTTTCATGCATATCATCCATATAAGTTGACTTGGTTAATTTATTGTATTGTTTGATGAAAATTGAGCATATCACCTATAAATGATGAATCTGCGAATTCTATAAAACTCGATTCTAAGTGTTGGTTCAACTCTGCATAATAAGCTTATACGTTGTTCTTCGTGCTTATCTGTGTTTTGGATGGAATTATTTTGTATTCTGTCTTGATCTTAGCTGATGTTGATACACATGGCATATGAGTAAGGCTAGTCAACAATATGTTTTCTAAAGACTCGTCACTGCTTCGTTAGGGTCAGTGTATGATACTTATTGAGTACACTTTGTTTTTTACTCATGTCACACTTGCTACACTTTTATGTGCAGGATTAAATGTGAGTACTAGCGAAACATGTGGTGTAAAAGATAATGTTAGTTCAAGTAGTTAAGAGTTTGTTACAAAGTTAGTTGGGTGGTTAGAGTTAGTTACAAAGTAGTTAATAAGCTAATTGTTTGTAATTAAGAGGTAAATGGTTGCTTAGTGTTAGATGGTTCTAGACAAGTATATATGTACATGAATACTTCATTTGTACTCATTCAATACAATACACAGAAAATATCTTCTCTATCTTCTCTATCATCTCTCTCTCGTCTCCTTCCCTCATCCTCTCTTCTCTTCTTTCTTTCTCTTCTTTTCTTCTCAATATTAGTCTCGGTCACCGTTTCTCTTTACTGTATTCATCTGTTCTTCAACTAGATTTAACAGAGTTCAATGGAACAGTAGAAATCAAGATGATATCAGAGCAGAACGTGGTGATTCAGCGCAGATCGAGGAGATTTTCTTACATGCAAAAGGAAATTCGAGGGATCTAGGTGTAGAACATCACATCCTGGGAATCGCAATGGAAATCACAAGGCAATTGTAGAGTTTACACAGTTTTGGAGTATTTGTAGGTCGATAGCACATCGGTCTATTTTTTTTGGTGTTGAAGTGTTGTGAGCGATTCAGACTATCAATATACATCTCATATTGAATTAAAGTAAGCAATTGACAATGGAGAACAACACAGAAGACACAACGAGTGGAATCGTGATATCGACAGTAAGCATCGATAATAATCATCCTTTATATCTCTTTCCATCAGATTCGCTTGGTTCATTATCTGTTGGAATTACATTGAATGGAATGGATAATTACACGTTGTGAAGTAGAGCAATGAAACTAGCTCTATTAGGGAAAAATAAGGTAGGTTTCATTGATGGAACAGTGAAACGGGAAGCCTTCAGTGGAGATCTTGCGAAAATATGGGATAGATGTAATGCAATCATAATATCTTGGTTAATGAGAAACGTTAACAAAAACTTACTAAGTGGAATGTTGTTTAACTCAGACTCACATAATATATGGGAAGAGTTAAAAGAGAGGTTCGACAAAAATAGTTCTAGGGCTTTCCAATTGCATAAAGAAATAGTTACTATCACGACCCGACCCCGGGCCCGCAGCCCTACCTGGGCACCCCTCTTCTACCCTCACATCACATATTAGAAATAGGCCAATAAAATATGAAAACTGTATAAGTAGCAACAAGGCAAGCCGGTGAGGCTGCCGCTAGATATATAAAAAGGGAATAACCCAACAATACAGTTATACAATTGGCCCAAAATAAATACAACTCCCGCAAGTCCAATCCACATATGAATACAGACCTCTAAGAGTTTGGACACATAACTATGATGGGACAGGGCCCCGCCATACCCCTGAATGTACATAAGACTGTAACTCCGTACCAAAATACAAGCCTCCGAAATAATGGAGCTTCCTCAAAAACTAAACAGAGATCCTAAGAGCAAGGGTCAACAAACTGTGTACCTACACCTGCGATATGAAACGCAACCCCCCGAGGAAAGGGGGTCAGTACGAAAGATGTACCAAGTATGTGAAACAATAAGTACTGTAAATGAAATCATAACAATCCAAAATATAACAGGAAGCAAGTATGATAATCAAAATATCAGTACAACTATGTCTTGTAAAAGTGATGAGAGTCAACTGTACCTTTTAAAATATACCCTTTTAAAAGTAAGATCAACTGTGTCATTTCAAATTATAAAATCAATACCATTTCAAATATGAGAGCCATGTCAAAATTAGGGACACCTGCCCTCAGAATCATTATGCAGATCCTATTCATGAGACTATTTCACCCGCATGGGTCCTGTGGACCCGCAATGAGTATCTATACGCGATACCCGCATCATGGAGAGCTAATCCACGGAATATGTCCTAGGAGTTGAACCCGCATGAGTCCTTCAGACCCGCAGTGAGTGTGTACCATCTCACGTCATGGGAGCTACTCCATGAAATATATATACAATGTTGCCGGCCCTCTTGTGAGGGACGCGAAGATGTGGAAATATAACACTTGCACGAATATCTATCATGAACAACCATATGCAAGTAAATCATCTTTGACTATCATTTAAACAAATAGAATGAACTATCCTTTTATAAAACCCAAGGCATTATCGTGTCATGTAAAATCAGGGAATTGAACCCAAAAGTACTATGTACATTCACCGTACATACCAAGTAATATTAGGGAATTAAACTCAAAAGTACTATGTACGTCTGCCGTACATCCTTTCATTTATAAACCCCAAGACACTAACACCCATAGTATCAAGACACTTCTACTTTTAAAATAAAGTCAAGTATACTTTTAACATCAAGTGATTTATACTTTGCAAATCAAGTAACTTCCTTCATATACTACAATGAATTCGATTTCATTTAAAACATGTACGTCCACCGTACAAACATTTTACAAGGTTCATGCTCAAAGAAAGATAGGAAGAGTTCCACATACCTCTTAAGCCATTCCACACGCCAAGTAGAATACGCCACCCGTAGAATGTCAACCTATAATGACAATAATACTTCTATCAACTTCTAGCTCACTTAGTATAAGACATACACCAAGTAATTGCCCTCTTATTCTATGAAAATTTGGGCAACACTTCCTTTCTTTATACGTACTTTACCACCTTTTTAAAGGCCCAATTTCAACAACAATCAAGCCACAATTAAGGGCACAACCAACAATTAACCAAAGGGGATTACACGCCTACTTGACGTGTAAAATTCAGCCCCTTAAACCATATAAAACAACCCACGATATCTAATAATTTCTAGCCCATTCTCGGCCAACAACAACTACAACCATCCAAAGTCATTTTCCATCATTCTTTATAATCCAATTCACATTTCAACATGTTATATATATCATATCAACTATCAACAACAATATTTCCATCATTATACAACATATAACAAGTGAAAATAACAACAAAATGACCAACAATTCCAATGGGCCGAAAATGCCCAGCTCTCCCTCAACACCCCAAAACCGCCCAAACACTTTTTAGTCTTCATTCTCTTTAGCACAAGCTCATCTATACATTACTACAACATGTAATATCTAATTACTTCAAAAGAAGAAGAACTCTTACTTATTTTTATGCCCAAAACGTCCAAAACAGCCCACAGTTTCGTCTTAGCTCCACTTCTTCAAGTTCCAATCATACATATGTATCCTTTACAACCTTACACTCAGCTTCCCTTCACGTTTCATCTCCAAAAAGTGGATAACAAGTTAGAGTTTCTCTAGAAATTTCAAGGCAAAACCGTGAGCCTCTAACTCTTGGAGTATATCTTGGCTTAACACTCCATTAGGGAGCTAATCTTGGATCAACAAACTAAACTTGGAAGATTTAAGTGATCTTGTTCTTTAAATCTTAGCTAGGGCCGAGAGTGAGAGGAGAAAGAGAGATAGAATTTTTGTGAAATATGGCTAAGTGTGGAAAGCCTCTCATGTATATATATATTTCTATCAAGCCAAAGTCATGACAAGTGGGCAAGTTAATGAGGGACAAGTGTCATCCTCTATATGGCCGAAAATTCCCTTCCAAAATATCTAGATATTTTATCCAATTCTCTTAAATCGAAGGTCCCGCAAAATTATGAAATTTTTGACGGCCCCCATATTATTAGATCCAATACTTCAATATACTATACTATTTTCAATATACTATACTATTTTCAATATACCAAAGTTGAGAATCAAATTCCAAGTTATAAACGTTTTCCTTCACAAGGTTCCGAAATTATTCCTTAAGAAAAAGTAATTTTTCTTTCGCTCCAAAATTCAAATCTTATTTTCTTACGCACGTTCTCATATCATTTCCTTGGAAAAATACGGGATGTAACATTCTTTCCCCCTTAGAAACATTCGTCCCGAATGTTCACAATAGGTTCAATTTAAACAGATATCGGCGTAGTCCCCTTTAACTATACCCAACAAAACCAAATATACCACACATGGCCACAATATATCACTCATGCATATACATTAATCAATATAGGCAAGTAGGGAATCGAATTACCTGAAGGCGTAGGGAATAAGTGAGGATACTTCCTCTTCATCTCATGCTCTGCTTCCCAAGTCATCTCCTCTCTATTATTATTCCGCCACAAGACCTTGACGGAAGCCACATCCTTAGTCCCTAACCTTCGGACCTGGCGATCAAGTATGGCTATAGGACTCTCCTCATAAGATAACTCTTCTATCACTCGGACATCATCAACTAGGAAGACTCTGGAAGGATCTCCGATACACTTACGTAACATCGAAACATGGAAGACCGGATGTACTGCCTCCAAATCGGACGGTAGATCCAAATCATAGGCAACCTTTCCTACCCTGCGAACGATCTGGTAAGGCCCAATGTACCTCGGGCTAAGTTTCCCCTTCTTACCAAACCTCATCACACCCTTCATGGGTGATACCTTCAAGAAAATCCAATCGTCAAGCTGAAATTCCAAATGTCGACGTCGATTATCTGCATAAGACTTCAGTCGACTCTTGGCTGCTAATAATCTCTCCTGGATAAGCTCCACCTTATCCACAGCTTGATGAACCAAATCTGGACCTACTAACGTAGCCTCGCCAACATCAAACCAACCTATCGGCGACATGCACTTCCTTCCATATAAGGCCTCATACGGGGCCATCTGAATACTAGAATGGTAGCTGTTGTTATATGCAAACTCAATAAGTGGCAAATGATCCTCCCAGCTACCCTTGAAATCAATAATACAGGCCCTCAACATATCCGCAAGTGTCTGGATTGTTACACCCCGTAATTAAAGGACATGTTTATAAGAACGTACATAAAAACTAAAAAATGTTAAGATTTGAGACTAGTAAAAATTTATCGGAATTATGGAAATGTCAAGAAACGAAATATTGCGACGAACGGGAGGGTGACACGTGTCACCCCCCCCTGGATGGCCATGGTCGAATGGACCAAGGTTAAAATGGTCATTTGGCAAATGTTAAGATGAGCAAGTCTTGCTAGGCTAAGAGCTTGATAATGTTGACTAAGTCCAAGGGCCACTTGGCTTGATCTTTTAGTAGAATGCATCCAAGCCACCCATATGTGCTAATTTTGACCCTCCATAGTGTTATTTAAACATACTAGTAGAAGACAAGGCTTCTACACTTAGAAAAATTTGAAGAAAACTTTGAAGATAGCAATGTTGCTCTCGGGTTAGGGTTCCAAGAACAAGAAATTTTTTCGTTTGTTGTCCAATAATCTCCACACTTTAAACCAAGGTTCCTAAGGGTATTGTAAGGGTATCTCAATAGAAAGATCCCGGAAAAGTATCATTTTTGTATTAGTCGCAAGGTGAAAACCTAAGTCACTTTTCTAGGTTTGGATTGGAATTTGAAGCAAAGTTGTTTGTGATCTTCTAAGGGCTTCAAGTGGCGGATTGGAGTGTCAAGGAGAGGCTCTAAGTTTCTAGGGAGCGACTTCGGATCTTGAAGTTGGATTAAGGCTCGTTAAGGTAACAATCTTGTTCTCTTAAGTGTTATAAGATTACATATTGTTGTAGCCTTACATTTTAACTAGCATGAAGTATATGTATTAAAGATTGATAAGTGTTATGGATATTGGAAGCCTAAATCCGAAATGACATTATTAGCCATTTGAAATTGAAATACAATTTGGTCGATAATTAGAATCGTCGCATGTTATCTACTTGAAGATTTTAGTTGTTATAATCGACTGCGGCTTGATAACATGTTATACTAAACAACTTGGATTGAAAAGGAATTGGAAAAGACTTTGTGTTGTTGTACCTCAAATTGTCGAAAATGACATTGTCTTTTGGACTAGTTTGATATCAATTGTGGGCGGAATTTTACACGTCTTGTTAGGCGTGTAATCCCCTATTGTTAACTACATTGTTGAGCCTTAAATGTGGCGTGTTTAGTTATTGAATTCGGGCCTTGAAAAAAGTGGAAAAGTATGTAGAAACAAAGGAAGTGTTGTCCGATTTTCCGTAGAATTTAGTGACTTTGCACTTAGAATATTCTACGTTTGAAGTTAGAAGTTAATAGACGTATTATGGTCATTATAGGTTGACATACTACATACGACATATTGGACTTATCAAGTGGATTGAACCGAAGAGGTATGTGGAACTTTCTTATCTCTTGAGCATGAGTAGTTGTAAATATATAGTACGGTAGACGTACGAGATTTTGACGAATCTAGTTTCATTTGATATCCTTGACTTGCTTTAAGAATGTCCAAGTTGGTTGAGTTAGGGAATTAACTCACTTGTTTAAAAGATTAAGGATGTCTTAGCTTTTAAAAGTTAAGAGACTTGAAGTATTTTGAAAGTATACGATACTTGGTTTTCGAAAGTATAAGTCTCTTGGTTATAAAAAGAATGTAAGTGTCTAAAGCATAAAGTTAGTATAACGACTTTATGGGAAGTTGGTTATAATAGCTTTATGGAAGGTTGAAAGAGTGGTTTACTCTAGTAATGTAAATAATGATAAATGACTTGAAATAATGAAAGGCAAATTGATTTGAATGCATCAATTGCTTAAGGTTTTAAAGAAAGAAGTCACTTGATTTAGAAGCCTATAAATGTATTTCTAAAAGGTATTGTGACTTGTCTTGAAAAGTAGATATGACTTGATACTACAGTTATTAGTATCTTGGAAGTTTTTATATGAAAAAAAGTCTTTTTAAAAGAGTAGAAGTACGTAGTACTTTGGGTTAAATTCCCGGATTTTATAATGACATGTTAGTGCCTTAAGGAAACTAAAATGAGAGTGTATAAACAAGCTAATAAGAAGTTAGGGGATTTCTTAACTTGCTTATGTTACGTATGATAAGCCGGTAGTGCTTATGTTATGTATGATAAGCCGGTAGTGTTTATGTTATGTATGATAGCCGGTTGTGCTAGGTTAGGTTATTCTTATGGGGTAAACCCCCGGGCTACTAGTTATTCCATGGGTTTGCTACCCATGATGCGAGTGCGGCGTTTGTACTCATTGCGGGCCCACCGGGCCCATGCGGGTGAAATAGTCCTATGCGGGTGAAATAGTCCCATGCGAGGCGGATGACCTCATTGCGGGTCCACATGACCTATGCGGGTGAAATAGTCCCAGGAGTAGGATTGCTTAATGATACTACGGGCGGGTGACCCTACTTTGATCATGAGCCTCCTATTTTTATGCAGTAAAGTATACACTTGTTTACTCTCATTGTTAGTAAGGCACAGTGTACTGTTATTTGAGTTATCATATATGTCTCCAACTTTATTTTTAGACTTTATGATTTCATTTCAAGATTTCGATTTTACATACTGGTACATCTGTTATCGACCCTTTCTCGGCTGCGTTCATGCCGCAGTGGGGTAAGCAGGTGGTGGATCCTCATTCTTAGGATCACTGATCAGGTGTCAGAAGCTCCATTTCTCCGGAGGCTTGTCTTTTGGTACGATTTCCCTGATGTTGTAGATTTATGTACATTCAGGGGTATGGCGGGGCCCTGTCCCGTCACAGTTGTTATTCTTAGAGGTCTGTAGTCATATTTGTGGATTGGATTGTAAGAACAGAGATATGCTATTTTAATTTTGGATTATGTATATTTCACGGAAGGCGGCCTTATCGGCTAGCCTGTTCATATTTGATGTTAAGTATTTTTTTGAGTTGTGTATGTTTCGCTGCTATTCTCTGATGTATACCTGAAAAGGGTGCCCAGGTAGGGCACCAGTCGCGGGCCCGGGGTCGGGTCGTGACATGGATAGTACGCTCTGCCTGCCCATCAGTGTTACACCCCGTAGTTCAGGTCATGCGTTTGAGTACGTACGAAAGGGGGTAAGACTTAAAATTTTCGAACGAAAGGGGGTAAGACTTAAAATTTTCGAAGGATAGGTTGACGGATGGTTCCGGACGAGTCTGGTCAACTTTGAGGCGGGTTATGACCAGGCACATTGAGAGTTCCTAAGTGTTTCAAAGGCCTAGGGCATAGTTCGTTGAGTCTAGATTCCAACGCAACCAACCGTTCGTCGATAGGACGTCGGAGTAGAAAGTTATGAGAGTTACAAGTTCAGTGCGCAGACGGACAGAAATGTGTTTCGGACAAAGCGCGGGCGCGGCGCGATGCAGGCCGCGCGCCAAAGAAGCAAGGGTTGCTGAAGTTGCAGCGCGCGCCCGGACGCGCAGCCGCGCGCCAAAAGTTCGGAGGGTCGCGAGCCAGCCGCGACGCAAGTGGCCGCGCCGAGGCGGGATTTTGGGCGAAAAACTTTGAAAAGTCTGATTTCTCTTTTAAAAGGCCATGGGAGGGTGACAAGTGTCCCCCCCCCCCTCTGATTTTGCTTGCATGACTTATATTGACCAAGTCTTGTAGACTTGGTCATCTCTCAAACATCTTCCTCTCTCTAAAAATCAGCTCCTCCTTCTCTCTAAAAACCCAAGAAAAATCTGAAAGTTAAGAACAAGAAAAGGAAGCTTGTAGCTAGCTTGTGGTGGTGTTCTTGGCAAGGAAGCTAGCAAAACATTTGGTATAAGTTTGGCTAAAACTCTAAGGTAATGATTCTTCCTTTAGATTTAGTTTTTAGTATTGAATGTTAAGAAGAAAGGACTTGTGGTAGTAAATAATGCTCTTAGAGTCATTGCATGCTAGAAATGTGTTTTGGATATGAAAAATGGGTTAAGAAGAGTTTATGAGCATGTTGAAGCCTAAAAACTACCTTAGAATTGTTAAGTGAATTATTGTAACTTATGGGGCAGAATTTTACACACCCAAGTTTAGGTGTGTAATCTCCTTTGAATTGTTGGATTGATTGAGCCTTAAATGTGGCGTTGAGTGTTAAAAATCGGCCTTTGAAAAGGTGGCAAAGTGAGTAGAAACAAAGGAAATGCTGCCCAATTTTTCCATAGAATTTAGTGGCTTTGAGTTTAGATTATTCTACATTGAAATTAGAGGTTAATAAATGTATCATGATTATTATAGGTTGAAATATTACTTGCGGTAGTTGAGCTTAGCAAGCGGATTGACCAAAGAGGTATGTGGAGCTTTCTTATCTCTTGAGCATGAGTAGTTTTAACTATATAGTACGGTAGACGTACGTGTTTTAAATGAAGTAAATCCATTTGTGGCACTTGACTTGTTTTAAGAAAATGTCTAAGTTAGTTGGGTTAAAGAGTTAACCCACTTATTCTTAAGTAATGGTTTATCCTAAATAAGGTAGACAAGGATTTCGTGACATGAGGAAGTATTACGGAAATTGTGTGAGTTTGATTTGAAGTATAAGTCTCTTGGTTAATAAAAAAAAGAACGAAATCTTTTGAAACATAAGGAGTTATAACGGCCTTATGGGAGGTTAGTTGTAACGGCCTTATGAAAGAGTATGAACGTCTAAAGCTTTAAAACATAAAGTTAGTATAACGGCTTTATGGAGAGTTGGTTATAATAACTTTATGAAAGGTTAAAGAGTTGGTTTTTCTTGAATAAGGTCATGAAAATGAGATTCATTTTGTATGTTAATGAAAGCCTAAAGAAGTTATGAGTAACTTGGACGTGCCGCCAGTGATGAAGGATTCCACGGGTATGCTTCCATTGTTCAGTTATGAGTTACTTGGACGTGCCGCCAGTGATGAAGGATTCCACGGGTATGCTTCCATTGTTCAGTTATGAGTTACTTGGACGTCACTTGATGAAGGATTCCAGGTATGCTTCCATTGTTGATTATGAGTTACTTGACGCGTCGCCTTGATGAAGGATTCCACGGTATGCTTCCATTGTTCGATTATGAGTTTACTTGACGTACGCCGATGATGAAGGATTCCACGCACGCTTCCATTGTATTTTGATTATGAGCTTCCTATTCGTCATGCCGTAGTATATGATTGATGTTCTCATTGTTAGTAAGGCGCAAAAGGTAATTTGATTTCATCACGATCCCAACTTGTTTTCGGACTTATGTTTTCATTACGATTTTTGATTTCACATACTTGGTACTTGTTATCTTGACCTCCTTCGGGCTGCGTTCATGCCACAGTCGAGATCGTAACTTTGGTCCGCACTCTTAGGATCACTGTTCATTTTCTGGAAAGCTCCATCCCTCCGGAGGCTTTGTCTTTTGGTATGATTCCCTGAGGTTATTTACTTTTGTACATTCAGGGGGTATGGCGGGGCCCTGTCCCGCCACAGTCGGTATTCCTAGAGGTCTGTAGTCACGTTTGTGGTTTGGGCTGTAATGATAAGATGTACTGTTTCACTTTCGGTTAAGTTATTTTATGAAAGGCGGCCTTATCGGCTTGCTAGTGATGTTTACCTTATACAGATTTTGTTTCATGTATGTTCCGCTGTTTTTCTCTGATGCATACCTGATAGGGTACCCCGGTAGGGTACCAGTCGCGGCCCCGGGGTCGGGTCGTGACAATCAGTCTGAGGATGTAATGTCGTACTGAGACTCACCTGTGTCTCCAATCCCTTCTGGAATGACCTCCAGAAGTTAGCCGTAAACTGATCCCCTTTGTCTGATATAATAGATGTAGGAACCCCGTGAGTCTCACAATCTCCCTGATATATATCCTAGCATAGTCCTCAGCTGAGTAAGTAGTCCTGACCGGAAGAAAATGAGCTGATTTCGTCAGCCTATCTACTATAACCCAAATGGAGTCACACTTCCTCTGAGTACGAGGCAACCCTGTAACGAAATCCATGTTAATCACCTCCCACTTCCAAGTCGGGATCTCTATCGACTGTAATAACCCACCAGGCTTCTGGTGCTCAACCTTGACCTGATGACAATTCGGGCACTGAACAACAAACTTTGCTACGTCCCTTTTCAGGCCATCCCACCAATACACACATCTGAGGTCACGGTACATCTTCGTCGACCCCGGATGAATAGAATAACGAGCATTGTGTGCCTCCCCCAAGACCTGCTGCCGAAGCCCTGCAACATCGGATACACACAATCTACCTTTATACCTTAGCACCCCATCTGGTGCTACCTCAAATAGAGTCTCGCCCTTACGAAGAGCCGCATCTCTATACCATACCAGAACCGGATCCTCATACTGATGCCTCTTCACCTCTTCTACGATTGAAGACTCGGCAACCTCTCGAACCCGAACTCCACTGTTACCAGAATCAACCAACCGAATCCCAAGGCTCGCTACCTGATGTATCTCACGAACCATGTCCCTTCTACCTGTACATCTGTCAGACTACCCATAGATCTACGACAAAGATCATCTGCAACCACATTGGCTTTCCCTGAGTGGTATAGAATATCAACATCATAGTCCTTAAGTAACTCTAACCACAGTCTCTGCTGCAAGTTCAACTCCTTCTGCCTGAAGATATACTTGAGACTCTTGTGATCCGTATAGATATCCACATGAACTCCATATAAGTAATGCCTCAAGATCTTCAAGGCATGGAGAACGGCCGCCAACTCCAAATCGTGGGTAGGGTAATTCCTCTCGTATTTCCGGAGTTGTCGGGACGTATAGACTATAACCTTACCGTGCTGCATCAACACACAACCTAGCCCAACACCCAAAGCATCACAATAAACCACATAATCCTCTAGTCCCTCAGGAAGAGTAAGAACTGGAGTCGTCGTCAACTTCTCTTTCAATAACTGGAAGCCCTTCTCACAAGCATCCGTCCATTGGAACTTAGCCGCCTTCTGAGTCAGCCTAGTCAAAGGCGCTGAGATCGAAGCGAACTTTTCCACAAACCTCCGATAATACCCCGCTAGCCCCAGAAAGCTGCGCACCTCAGTAGGTGTAGTGGGTCTGGGCCATGTCTTCACCGCCTCAATCTTCTGAGTATCCACCCGAATACCATCGACCCCGATAATATGCCCCAATAATGCCACTGAGGCCAACCAGAGCTCACACTTCGAAAACTTGGCATACAATCGGCCTGGAGGACTCTGGCATCGCCTCAAATGGTCTGCATGCTCCTGCTCTGAGCGAGAATAAACCAGGATGTCATCAATGAATACTATAAAAAACGTATCCAGAAATGGCTTGAACAACCCGGTTCATTAAATCCATAAACACCGCTGGAGCATTAGTCAACCCAAAAGATATTACCCTGAACTCATAATGCCTGCATCTGTCACGATGCCTTTGGGATATACGCCTCTAACTCGCACCTGATGATAACCGGATCTCAGGTCTATCTTAGAGAAACACCTAGCACCCTGCAACTGATCAAACAAATCATCAATCCTGGGGAGGGGATACCTATTCTTGATGGTTACCTTGTTCAGCTGCCTATAGTCAATACACATACGCATCGACCCATCCTTCTTCTTCACAAACAATACTGGTGCTCCCCAAGGTGATGTATTAGGCTTAATAGAACCTTTTTCCAGCAAGTCTCTCAGCTGGTCCTTCAGCTCCTTCAATTCAGCAGGTGCCATTCTGTACGGAGGAATGGATATCGACTGGGTATCTGGCAGAACATCGATACAGAACTCTATCTCCTTCTCTGGAGGAATACCTGGGAGATCATCAGGGAATACATTCAGAAACTCACTAACAACTGGAACTGACTGAAGAGCTGGTACCTCAGCCTCCGTATCGAACACCCGAATCAGATGATATATATACACCTTTCGGACCATCTTCATGGCCTTGAGGTAGGAAATAAACCTAGCCCTCGGCGATGCAGTATTCCCTTTCCACTCAATAACCGACTCACCGGGAAACTGGAATCGGACCAATCTCTTTCTACAGTCAACATTGGCATAACAGGAATCCAACCAGTCTATACCCATAATGACATCAAAATCCGTCATATCCACTCTATCAAGTCTGCTAGGGTCTGGCGACTGTATATAATCACTGGGAAATTCTTATATACCCGTCGGCTACCACCGAATCACCTATCGGTGTAGCTACCTTGAAAGGTACTATCGACTCGAGTTCTATTACTATTCTACCATCAACAAGAGGAGATATATAGGGCAAAGTAGAACCCAGATCTATCAAAGCATATACGTCACAGAGAGAGATCAATAATATACCTGTGACGACATCCGGCGAAGTCTCCTGATCATGTCGACTGGCCAAGGCATAAATGCGGTTCGAAGGACCGCCAGAACTAGAGCCTCTGCAACGACCTCTACCACGACCTGCTGGCCCGTGAACACCATGCCCTGCGGGGCGCATAGCTATAGAAGATGTCGACCCGACAACTGACCAGATCGAGCCATACTACCTGCGTACTTCATGCGGACAATCCCTCACCAAATGGCCCTGACGGCTGCAGGAATAACAGGCTCCCGGAGTAACTCGACACTCCCCAAAATGGGACCTACCGCATCTAACACACCGAGGCAAAGGTGGCCTCGACCGACTAGGACCCCTGTTCCCCTGGGAACCTGACGCTCTAGAGCCCTGACCGGCTTCCGAATACCCCGGACTGTCAAACCTCCTTCCAGAAGACTGTGGAGGAGCACTCTGTGTTGGTTGATATGCATACCTCTCCTGCTACCGAGGTTGTCCGCCTCGAAACTCACCCGAAAACCCGGCTGTCTTGGCCCTCTTAGGCTGATCTCCATCACGACCTCTATCTAGCCATCGCCCTCTATGTCGCTCCTCGACTTCCTGTGCATAAGCCTGGATACGAGCAATATCCATGCCCGGCTGAAGAGCTACCGCCATGCACCCATCAATTAGTTAATGATCTAGCCCCATCACGTAGTGGTGCACCCTGTCTGCCATGTCCGCTACTATAGCGGGTGCGTACCGAGCCAATGAGTCAAAATTCAGGCTATACTCTTTGATCGTCCTCCCACTCTGCCTCAAAGTCAAGAACCTGTCAACCATGGCTCTTCTCATCTCAGGAGGCAAGAAGTGGTCAAGAAAGGCCTCTGTGAACTCGTCTCAAACAGCTGGAGGATCACCCTCGCCCCTAGACAACTCCCATGACTCGAACCAGTTAACTGCTACATCGCGCAACCAGTAAGAAGCCAATACGACCTACTCGGTCTCCGAAGCCTTAATCACCCTCATCGTTCGCTGAATTTGGCGGATGAACTCCTGAGGATCATCCTTAGGCCTCGACCCATAAAACTCTAGCGGACCGCAACTCAAGAAGTCCCGAACCCTCAACTGTTTGCTCTGGGTTAGCTACCGGCTTCTGCCTGTGAGTCTGTCCTGCTACTATCCTAGCCAATAGTTGGACTGTATCCATGAAGTCTCTATCCTCTGCCCCTGGCTGAGGAACTGAAGGCTCAGGTGTCGGAGCCTCTGAAGCTGCTGCTGCTCTAAGCTCCTCTAGTGGTGGCGGCGTAACAGAACTAGCCGACTGATGCACATCATCAGGCATAGATTGGGCCTGTGCCCTAGTAACTCTCTGCGTCTGACTAGCAACTCCTGCTGCTGATTTGTCCTTCTGGGCCAATGTTACCTTCCATTGAGGCATAGTTGTAACACGAGAATACGTCAGACAGGGATCAACCTAATAACACAGCTCTATTGCACGACCTCAGAGTGAGAAGAATGAAAACCAATCCTAAATATCCTGTAGCCTCCTAGGTATAAGTATGGTGCACACATATCCATATCCAAGACTCTACTAGACACGGTCAGTAGACATTCCGAGGACTAACTGCTCTGATACCACTTTTGTCACGACCGACACGGGCATGGATAGTGCCCTACCCGCACCCTCTTATACCCTCACATCACATATTAGACATAGGCCAATAAAATATGGAAACTGTATAAGTAGCAACAAGGCAAGCCGGTGAGGCTGCCGCTATATATATAAAAAGGGAATAACCCAACAATACAGTTATACAATTGGCCCGAAATAAATACAACTCCCGCAAGTCCATCCCACATATGAATACAAACCTCTAAGAGTTTGGACACATAACTATGTACATAAGACTGTAACTCCGTACCAAAAGACAAGCCTCCGAAATAATGGAGCTTCCTCAAAAACTAAACAGAGATCCTAAGAGCAAGGGTCAACAAACTGTGTACCTACACATGCGGCATGAAACGCAGCCCCCCGAGGAAAGGGGGTCAGTACGAAAGATGTACCAAGTTTGTGAAACAATAATTACTGTAAATGAAATCATAACAGTCCAAAATATAACAAGAATCAAGTATGATAATTAAAATACCAGTACAACTATGTATTGTAAAAGTGATGAGAGTCAACTGTACCTTTTAAAATATACCCTTTTAAAAGTAAGATCAACTGTGTCATTTCAAATTATGAAATCAATACCATTTCAAATATGAGAGCCATGTCAAAATCAGGGACACCTGCCCTCAGAATCAGTATGCAGATCCTATTTATGGGACTATTTCACCCGCATGGGTCCTGTGGACCCGCAATAAGTATCTATATGCGATACCCGCATCATGGAGAGCTAATCCACGAAATATGTCCTGGGAGTTGAACCCGCATGAGTCCTTCAGACCCGCAGTCAGTGTGTACCATCTCACGTCATGGGAGCTACTCCATGAAATATATATACAATGTTGTCGGCCCTCTTGTGAGAGACGCGGAGATGTGAAAATATAACACTTGCACGAATAGCTATCATGAGCAACCATATGTAAGTAAATCATCTTTGACTCTCATTTAAACAAATAGAATGAACTATCCTTTTATAAAACCCAAGGTATTATCATGTCATGTAAAATCAGGGAATTGAACCCAAAAGTACTATGTACATTCACCGTACATACCAAGTAATATTAGGGAATTAAACCCAAAAATACTATGTACGTCTGTCGTACATCCTTTCATTTATAAACCCCAAGACACTAACACCCGTAGTATCAAGACACTTCTACTTTTAAAATAAAGTCAAGTATACTTTTAACATCAAGTGATATATACTTTGCAAATCAAGTAACTTCCTTCATATACTACAATGAATTCGATTTCATTTAAAACATGTACGTCCACCGTACAAACATTTTATAAGGTTCATGCTCAAAGAAAGATAGGAAGAGTTCCACATACCTCTTAAGCTATTCCACACGCCAAGTAGAATACGCCACCCGTAGAATGTCAACCTATAATGACAATAATACTTCTATCAACTTCTAGCTCACTTAGTATAAGACATACACCAAGTAATTTCCCTCTTATTTTATGAAAATTTGGGCAGCACTTCCTTTGTTTATACGTACTTTACCACCTTTTTAAAGGCCCAAATTCAACAACAATCAAGCCACACTTAACGGCACAACCAACAGTTAACCAAAGGGGATTACACGCCTACTTGACGTGTAAAATTCAGCCCCTTAAACCATATAAAACAGCCCACGATATCCAATAATTTCTAGCCCATTCTCGGCCAACAACAACTACAACCATCCAAAGCCCTTTTCCATCATTCTTTATAATCCAATTCGCATTTCAACATGTTATATATATCATATCAACTATCAACAACAATATTTCCATCATTATACAACATGTAACAAGTGAAAATAACAACAAAATGACCAACAATTCCAATGGGCCGAAAATGCCTAGCTCTCGACCTCAACACCAAAAAACCGTCCAAACACTTCTTAATCTTCATTCTTTTTAGCACAAGATCATCTATACATTACTACAACATGTAATATCTAATTACTTTAAAAGAAGAAGAACTCTTACTTATTTTTGTGCCCAAAACGTCCAAAACAGCCCGCAGTTTCGTCTTAGCTCCACTTCTTCAAGTTCCAATCATACATATGTTTCCTCTACAACCTTACACTCAGCTTCCCCTCACATTTCATCTCCAAAAAGTGGATAACAAGTTAGAGTTTCTCTAGAAATTTCAAGGCAAAACCGTGAGCCTCTAACTCTTGGAGTATATCTTGGCTTAGCACTCCATTAGGGAGCTAATCTTGGATCAACAAACTAAACTTGGAAGATTTAAGTGATCTTGTTATTTAAATCTTAGCTAGGGCCGAGAGTGAGAGGAGAAAGAGAGATAGAATTTTTGTGAAATATGGCTAAGTGTGGAAGTCTTGCAAGCCTCTCATGTATATATATATTTCTATCAAGCCAAAGTCATGACAAGTGGGCAAGTTAATGAGGACAAGTGTCACCCTATATATGGCCGAAAATTCCCTTCCAAAATATCTAGATATTTTATCCAATTCTCTTAAATCGAAGGTCCCGCAAAATTATGAAATTTTTGACGGGCCCCATATTATTAGATCTAATACTTCAATATACTATACTAATTTCATATACCAAAGTTGAGAATCAAATTCCAAGTTATAAACCTTTTCCTTCACAAGGTTTCGAAATTATTTCTTAAGAAAAAGTAATTTTTCTTAAGCTCCAAAATTCAAATATTATTTTCTTACGCACGTTCTCATATCATTTTCTTGGAAAAATACGGCATGTAACAGTTACAATGAGACAAGGATCACAATCTGTCTCAGTATACTATTCTAAACTCAAAGATCTATAGGATGAATACGATTCTATTATGCCACCACCAACATGCTGTGCTAAATCCATAAGTTTTGTCGATCACTTATAATATAAAAGAATGTTGCAATTTTTAATGGGACTCGATGGTAGCTACAATCAAGCTAGGAGCCAAATCATAATGATGCAGCAGGTACCAAGCTTAAACCAAATATACGCAATGGTTAATCAGGAGGAAAGTCAAAGAATGATAGTAGAGACAAGCATAATGATGCAAGAAGCACTAGAAACATCTGCTATGTTTACATCCAGAAATAGAAATGGAAGAAACAAGACTGGGACTGGAGCAAAACAGAAGAAATCGTATAATCCAAATGCCTCGTGTGATTTCTGTCATGTGAATGGGCATTTCAAGATAGATTGCTACAAGTTGATGAAGTGTGATTATTGTGGAAAGACAGGACATGTGCAGGATGATTGCTACAGACTTATTGGTTATCCTAAAGATTTCAAGAAGGGGAAGAAAGCTTATGCAGTGACTGGTGGAGACCTCTCTCTTGAAGATACAGGTCAGAAGACACACAGTAACTAGAAGACTTGGTCCACAGATGCAATCCCATGGAGTCAATTTACACCAAGTCAGCATAAAAAACTTTTCAGTTTGATTGACAATAAGTGAGAAATTAATGGCAGTGCTAGTATGGAAGGTAAATGCACATTCAATACAGAAGCATTCATGAAATGGATCCAATCATATGACTAGCGATCATAACTGTCTAAATAATAAAAACTTGACATCAAAGGCAGCTAGTGTGCTACCCAAATGAGATTCAACAAAAATATCACATATTGGTGACCATCATCTAGGTGGAGGTGATGTTCTCACAAATGTTTTGTGTACCAGATTTCAAGTTCAATCTTATGTCTGTGTCAAAAGTGACAAAAGAACTAAAATGCAGTGTCACTTTCTTTCCAACATGTTGTGTGTTTCAGGATCTCTCATCTGGGAATGTGAGGGCGATTGGTAGTGAAGAAGGAGGATTATACATACTGTGTACTCAGAATAAGAAGGAAGAGTCAAATAAGTGTATGACAACCACACAGCATACAGATGCATCTCACTGGCACCAGAGGATGTGCCATGTTCCCATGTCAGTTTTGAGAAAAATTGACTATTTTAGAAATAATACCTCTTTTGTCTTGCATATGTGTGATATTTGTCCATTAGCAAGACAAATTAGAATTCTTTTTTCTGTCAGTATTAGTAGAAGGTCAAGGCCCTTCCAATTACTACACATGGATATATGGGGACCTTACAAAGTAGAGACACATAATGGAATGAAATACTTCTTGACAATGGTTGATGACTATTCCAGGTGGACCTGGATATTTCTAATGAGGTTGAAGTCTGATGTGCCCACATTACTTCACAAATTCTTTATTGAAGTGAACACTCAGTTTGAAATAAAAATTCAGGTAGTGAGGTCTGACAATGACACTGAGTTCTTTAATAATAATTGCAAAGAATTATTTGAGAGACATGGGGTAGTACATGGGAGTTCTTGTCCACACACACCACAATAAAATGGTGTGGTGTAAAGGAAACATAGACATATCTTGGAGACTGCTAGGGCAATTAAGTTTCAGTCAGGATTACCTGATAGGTTCTGGGGGCACTGTGTGGAAGAGGCTGTATATATCATGAATAGAATCCCTTCCACTGTCATAGGAAATAAATCACCCTATGAGATATTGTATAATATAACACCATCACTTAGCCATTTAAGAGTCATAGGATGTTTGTGCTTTATCACTGTTTTAACCAGGCAGGACAAATTCAGTCCAAGAGCTGTGAGAGCAGTCTTTCTTGGATATGGTCTTGTCACGACCCGAACCCGGGCCCGTGACTGGTGCCTTACCCCGGGCACCCAAGTAGACATACATCAGAGTAATCAGCGGAATATAAAACGATGCAAGACATATTATGAAATATGAAACAATAATCTGAGAAAAACTTGCCTTTCGGCATATATAAAAATGACAACTTTTTCAACATGAACAGTTTAATCCTTTTTACAAACCACGCCACAACGATTACTGCACTTACAGAATGATACGACAACAACGGGCGGTGGCCCGCCAAACCCCGAATGTAAACACTTACGGCGGCGGGACTATACCACTGATAAGCCTCCGAGAAACGGAGCTTCCCAAACGCCAAAGCGTGACCACGAGAGCTAGGATCAACGATGGTGTACCTCAACTGCGGCATGAACGCAGCCCGGGCGAGGTCGATAACAACCGAGTATGTGAAATCGAAAATACATACGTAAATGAAATCATAGCGATCATATAAAGCGGGAGACATGTATGATAACCAAACTACGATTACAACAAAGCGATGTCGAGTTAGGGACTCACGCCTCAAGTCATCACTCAAGTATAACAATGGGTCTCGGGCCCACAACATCAATCATGCGTGGAATACCTTCCTCACCGCGTGATCTATGATATAAAAGCACGAAGGAACACACATGAACACCGTGTCCCACGTGTCATAATAAAATCAGACGGTAAGTACGAAGGCATAGCCGACTACTAAAAACCCACAGTACCAACAAGGTCATGAATCGTATCATAAGATCTGTCTAGGCCGTCACATGATCAAAGCCGCCACTTGCCCGCAGATCGATGCACGCGTCTAACCACGAACTCCGCGACTCGCGTAGGCCAATCTCATCGGCCGCATGAGGTATTCCCGCATCGAGGGTAGCTACTCCCAAGATCGCCCCGACTTCCGAGTCCGCGTAGCGCCACGCGACCGCATGCCCGTAAGGGACGACGCTAACTGGAACTCTCGTAGCTCCGCATAGGCCCTCAGACCCGCGTGAGGTATTCTCGAATCATGGTCCTGCACCGCTGAGTCTACCGCGTCGGAGGGCTTAACCCCTAATCATCTCTTGAGATGAATGCCACAATACTATCATAACGACTGATAGTTAATAAGCACAATCAAGGGAAACCCCTTTACACAAACATCACAAGATACTAACACACGTAGCATCCTAACACGTTTACTTATCAAAGCAACAAGAAAGTATTACAAGGCTATCACAAACCAATACAATCAAGTTGTTCACACAAGGTACTTCCTACTATATGATCAACAAGATCGGGTTTTTATCCCCAAAGTACTTCATACATTAACTCTTTAAAAGATACGTTACTTTCACAAAAGTCACACAATACCCGTAGTATATGAAAATAGAGTGATTATCTTTTTAAAGAAAATCAATTACTTCTCTTTGTAAAATCAAGTAGCAACATTCTTTTCCAATGTTCAAGTTTGCCTAATTTCCAATGTTCAAGTTTGCCTAATTTCCAATGTTCAAGTTTGCCTAATTTCCAATGTTCAAGTTTCTCATTTTTTTTGAAAGGTTTCGTAGTTCATAGTCTTATTCATTTAAGAATATAATTCTCCTTTAAACAATCTGAGAAACCTAAGCCTTATATGTGAGTAGGATATTCTTGTTTATTACAATCTTATTACAGCAGCCATGATCTAGGAAATATCATTTTGTCTCATCTTAGCTTCTATGCAGATGGAAGCTTCTACTGGTTTTAATAATACTTAATTAGTCAAAACATTTCCTTTTATTAACGCTGCAGTGGTTTGTCGATACACATTCGATTTCGAAATCGAGAAACATTCTTAAGCCGTTATACCTAACTTCCCATAAAGCTAGTATAACTCTTAAGTTTTTCAAAAACCAAGTATATTACTTCTTCTTTCAAAATGATTCAAAAATCTTTTGAAATACTTCAAGTTCTTTATTAACACATAACAAGCGATTATAGTTCAAATCGATTACCTTTTAAAGACCACAAGTATTTTCTTACCAACATAAAGTTGTTATAACCAACTTCCCATAAAGCGTTATAACACTTTATGTTTTAAATCAACCAAATACGTTTAGCACACGACGCTCACCGTACTACATAGTTCACACATATCATGCTAGAAGAGATAGGAAGAGGTTCACATACCTCGCGACGAGTATCGACTAATAGCAAAACGCTCAAGTACTTCCAAACGTCGGCTACTCCTTAAGCTAAGTAGATCGCGCCACACGAGTACTTGAACCTATAAGGCCACAAGGCGCATTAACATTCAGATCTCATCGTAGAACATTCTACAGAAAATTGACTCTCCCGCAACAAACAGTAAATCTCCTCTCTATCGAGGCCGCTACCAAGCCAACGTGGGTTATACATCTAACCCTAATGGGTACAATTCTACTTCACTGCACTACTACGCGAGTCATTGTAATACCACATGTAATTACGATTCAAGATTCTTCTTTCAATTCGGCTTAAGTCGCAAGACATTGCGATACTACGTTGATTCTATATATAGTATACTTGAACTATATATTCTAACAATATGTAATTTCCAATTACAATAGAGGACAAGATATTTACCTCGGTAAGCCCGTAATTATCCTAGCTTAAAGTCGATCCCGGGCAATCGTTTAGCTCGAACTCCGAGCGCTCCAACCCGCCTAAACCACCCTTAGAAGTTCTAACCAACTTCTACACATGATACTCCAACGGACTATGGAGATTTTCCTAGGGTTTCGGTTTTGTGGTAGCGGAAGTATAATAGTATTTTACGGGCTTTTCAGATAGGTATAACCTTAGAATACAACAAGGTATATGGCTAAGGTAATTTGGGCATTATAACAATACTTTTGAGAGTATTTCTACCAAGAGTGGTATTATATGAAAACAAACTAGGCAGTGGGTACCCGGCCACACCACAGGAGGGTGGCTACCCTCTACTACCCCACTGTGGGGAAACTCTGGCGGGCCTCACGAAAAGGGAGGGAAAGCTCTCAAGACTTAGGCATTTTGGATGAAGAAGTCTTCAACCTTAGAGGGTATTTATAGCACGCCAAGGCCAACCAATGGCGAAGATCTAGCCAAGTGCCTAGCAAGTGTAGGGCCAAGATTCACCCACGTGTCCTTAACCAACTAACACACAAAATATCCTACCAACTCCCCCCTCTTGAATTCGTCCAAGCCGAGTCCTCACGTCCGCCAATGGGAGGGTGCCAAGTGGCGCCTCTCGTTGGTCCAACACGTTTCGTCTCTCGGAAAAATCCGCAAAAATTAAAAATGACATAGCCGGAAATTCCCTACGAAAGTCGTGGAAAGCGTTTAGTCGAAAAACGACTCTAAGCGGGTGTTGCACAAATAAAATTCGCCGAGAACTTTAAGGCACAAACTTTTCTACGTCGTCCGCGACATACTTTGGAAATACGGTATAACATTCTCCCTCCTTAGAAACATTCGTCCGAATGTTCCTTCTAAGTCTCAAACAAGCGCGCCAAGATAGTCTTTACTACTATACTCGCGAGAACAAACACGCCACACACGGCCACGAAACAATGCGCAAAAAATACTTATATCCAAGTCCACGAGGAAACACCTCTAACATCACCACAACCACCTCTCTCCAGGGTCTAAAATATACTTCCTTCGTACCTTCTCTCTACAAAAGAAATGATCACACCTATGCTCGCCATACATGCTCACTTCTCTCTTTACTCGTCGTAGATACCACTTTGTCACTTTGCCTGAGGCATTAACCTTCTCAGGCGACCCAACAAATGGCACCACTTTTGTCCCTTTGTCGCGAGCCTTGCTCCGACGACCCAACAAATGGTACCGGGCTGCTTGCGATCCCTGAGGATGTCGTATACTCGAACTCTTTCCACATTTCTGATACTGCTTCAGTTCCCAAAACTCGGGGCTACTATCTCTAACGTGGTCATCATTAAGTGGGAACACTCTGGATGGATCTCCGATACTTTTCCCGATCATAACAATACGAAAGACCGGACGTACAGCCTCCTAAGTCGGACGGCAAAAGCTAACATATAGGCAACCTGGCCTATTCTTCACATGAACTCAAAAGGGCCCAAAGTAACTCGGGCTAAGTTCCCTCTGTATTCCAAACTCGTCACACCCAACCCGGGGTGGTACCTTCAAGAAGACCGACCGTAATCACGAACTCTAAGGCGTCGCCGATTATCCGCACAATTCCGAGTGCGGAACTTCTTCTAGACAAGCCGCAGACTATCCACAGTCTGCTGGAACAAGCCTGAACCAACTAACTGAACCTTGCCAACATCGAACCAATCGACCGGCAATTTACACTTCCGCCCCTACAAGGCTTCACAAAGCGATATCCGAACACTGAAATGGTAGCTTAAACACTTCCTCCACAGGAGACAACAATCCCCCACGACTACCTCTGAAATCCACGCACTGGCCCGAGGGCGAATGCGATTCTGAGACTCACCTGAGTTCTTAACCCCGCTGTAAACTTTTAAGGCGAAAAATAGCCACAACACGGGCTTCACTGTCTGTCTTAAGGTGAAGGTAGGCACCGATGCAGCCTTACAACCTTTACGATAACTCAACACACCAGTAAAGCGGTCCGATCAAGAACGTGATGGCTGCCCCCATCGCCCGACCATCGGTCGAACGCGTCCACGAACTCGTCTGTTAACTAAACTTGGGCCTAACACCCTCACAACCTAACACAAGGCGGGACCACCACAACCGACCCCACCACTAAACACGCGGCGGGTTGACCCGCAACGTGGCCTCAACCCGACCCGCAACGCGCGTCATACTAGCTCCCAACCGAACAATCTCACTAATCACGTTACGAAAACCTAGCGGTCTTCTTAGCTCAACTACCCTCTTTCATTCCACACTACTAGGGACTGTCCCAACATAACTCACGTGCACTATGCACTCAGATAAAGGTCAAACATAACACTACACCTTTTTCTCGAGATGGCCTCACCTCTAAGGTCTCACGTATAAAGCTCTAAGGCTCACACTTTCTCTATCCCCAAAATCTTACTCGGTTAAACAACCATGATTTCAAATCACAACTAACACATTGCTATCGAACATAGCACCTAAGGTATACTCACCTTATCACCTATACAAAACTACAGAGGTTAAGGATAGATCTATGTTCATCGCTTCACTCCCTTAGTCGTTCTAATCAACCACGCCGTGCAGGCGAGCTAAGGAGATGACGAACTACCCACCGATCCGAAGGCTAAGTCCTCCCGCAAGGACACTCTTTCGACAACGGACTCGACGGCCATAGTACAACACGTACCAACTAAAAGACGACATTCCAGGATGGCGCCGCACATGTGAACACCGAAAAAGCGAATCGGATGGCCGGAACTACGTGTATCGCGGAACCTAAGCTCGAGCTCGACCAACTCCGCGTACCGAGCGTCCTGAAATTCGTGGAGGACCTCATTGACCGGTGGATGTGCATAATCTAATCACTGGTGAGGCGACTCGCCAAAAGTTACTAAAGGACGCCGCTCGCCTCTTACGGTGTCGCCGTTAACTGTCGATCTCTACCGTCTCGGCTGCTGCGCATAAGCCCGCATACGGCCATGCTCAAGCTTCAATCAAGAATTACTCTTGCACAACCTCTTTAGATAGTCCTCAAGACTCGCAGACATCGGTATACTCCCGGTAGCCAAATCTATAGCTAGTAATGGTCGCTTTTGCGATCTAAATTCTCTCCTGGCCGCGAATCAAGGTTCAAATATCATGGTCGCGATGAAGCTGCGCCGTGCTAAACTCACTTGGGGCTAGTGGCGTCGCAGAACTCCCGAATGAAGCACCACCTAAGGTGATAATGGGCTGTGCCCACGTAACCCTCAGATTTACTCGCAGCCTCCGCCGCTTTGCGCCTCCCGGGCGGGTTGCCACGCGAGGCATAGCGATAAGGGAAAGAATTTACGTTAGAGGTCCAACTTACAACACACTCTAAGGCACGATCTCGAGTGAGAAGAATAGAAACCAATCCTAAATATCCTATAGCCTCACGATTATTGGTGTAGTGCACAACACACCGATAATCAAGACTCATCCGGATACGGTCGTAGACACTTTCAGAGGATTAAGCGCTCGATACCACTTTTGTCACGACCAACGGGCGTGGTAGTGCCTTACCGGGCACCAAGTAGACATACATCGAGTAATCTGGAATATAAAGCGATGCAAGACATATTATGAAATATGAAACAATAATGAGAAAAACTTGCCTTTCGGATATATAAAAATGACAACTTTTTCAACATGAACAGTTTAATCCTTTTTACAAACCACGCCACAACAGATACTGCACTTCTAAGAATGATACGACAACAATGGCGACGGGGCCCCGCCAAACCACGAATGTAAACACTTACGACGACGGGGACTATACCACTGATAAGCCTCGAGAAACGGAGCTTCCCAAACGCTGAAATCGTGACCGAGAGCTAGGATCAACGATCGTGTACCTCAACTGCGGCATGAACGCGGCCCCGGGCGAGGTCGATAACAGCATCGAGTATGTGAAATCAAAATACATCGTAAATGAAATCATAGCGATCATATAAAGCGGAGACATGTATGATAACCAAACTACGATTACAACAAAGCGATCATGTCAAGTTAGGGACTCACGCCTCAAGTCATCACTCAAGTATAACAATGGGTCTCGGGCCCACAACATCAATCATGCGTGGAATACCTTCCTCACCGCCGGCATTCATGATATAAAAGCACCAAGAACACACATGAACACGGGTCCCACCTGTGTCATAATAAAATCAGACGGTAAATGCGAAGGCATAGCCGACTACTAAAAACCACGGTACCAACAAGGTCATGAATCAGATCATAAGATCTGTCTAGCCGTCACATGATCAAAGCCGCCACTTGCCCGCAGATCGATGCACGCGTCTAACCTCGAACTCCGCGACCGCGATAGGCCAATCTCATCGCCGCATGAGGTATTCCCGCGTCGGTGGTAGCTACTCCGGCGATCGCCCCGACTTCCGAGTCGCGTACGCTACGCGACCGTGCCCATAAAGGACGACGCTAACACGAACTCTCGTAGCTCGCGATAGGCCCTCAGACCCGCGTGAGGTATTCTCGAATCATGGTCCTGCATCGCTTTGAGTCTACCCCAGACGGAGGGCGCTTAACCCGGAATCATCTCGAGATGAATGCCACAATACTATCATAACGACCGATAGTTAATAAGCACAATCAAGGAAACCCTTTACACAAACATCACAAGATACTAACACACGTAGCATCCTAACACGTTTACTTATCAAAGCAACAAGAAAGTATTACAAGGCTATCACAAACCAATACAATCAAGTTGTTCACACAAGGTACTTCCTACTATATGATCAACAAGATCGGGTTTTATCCCCAAAGTACTTCATACATTAACTCTTTAAAAGATACGTTACTTTCACAAAAGTCACACAATACGTAGTATATGAAAATAGAGTGATTATCTTTTAAAGAAAATCAATTACTTCTCTTTGTAAAATCAAGAGCAACATTCTTTTCCAATGTTCAAGTTTGCCTAATTTCCAATGTTCAAGTTTGCCTAATTTCCAATGTTCAAGTTTGCCTAATTTCCAATGTTCAAGTTTCTCATTTTTTTGAAAGGTTTAGTAGTTCATAGTCTTATTCATTTAAGAATATAATTCTCCTTTAAACAACTGAGAAACCTAAGCCTTATATGTGAGTAGGATATTCTTGTTTATTACAATCTTATTACAATGACCATGATCTAGGAAATATCATTTTGTCTCATCTTAGCTTCATGCGGATGGAAGCTTCTATCGGTTTTAATAATACTTAATTAGTCAAAACATTTCCTTTTATTAACGCCGCAGTGGTTTGTCGATACACATTCGATTTCCAAATCAAGAAACATTCTTAAGCCGTTATACCTAACTTCCCATAAAGCTAGTATAACTCTTAAGTTTTTCAAAACCAAGTATATTACTTCTTCTTTCAAAATGATTCAAAAATCTTTTGAAATACTTCAAGTTCTTTATTAACACATAACAAGCCGATTATAGTTCAAATCGATTACCTTTTAAAGACCACAAGTATTTTCTTACCAACATAAAGTCGTTATAACCAACTTCCCATAAAGCCGTTATAACACTTTATGTTTTAAATCAACCAATCACGTTTAGCACACGTACGTCTACCGCACTACATAGTTCACACATATCATGCTAGAAGAGATAGGAAGAGGTTCACATACCTCGCGACGAGTATCGACTAATAGCAAAACGCTCAAGTACTTCCAAACGTCGGCTACTCCTAAGCTAAGTAGATCGCGCCACACGTAGTACTTCAACCTATAAGGCCACAAGGCGCTTATTAACATTCAGATCTCATCGTAGAACATTCTACCAAAATTCGGCGACCTCCCCGCAACAGCAGAAATCTCCTCCTCTATCGAGGCTGCTACCTGCCAACCGAGGGGTTATACATCTAACCTAATGGGTACAATTCTACTTCCGCACTACTACGCAAGTCTGGAATATCTGACCTCATGTAATTACGATCAAGATTCTTCTTCAATTCAGCTTAAGTCGCAAGACATCGCGATACTACGTTCGATTCTATATATAGTATACTTCAACTATATATTCTAACAATATGTAATTTCCAATTACAATAGAGGACAAGATATTTACCTCGGTAAGCCCATAATTATCCTAGCTTAAAGTCGATCCTGGCAATCGTTTAGCTCCAACTCCGAGCGCTCCAACCCGCTCTAAACCACCCTTAGAAGTTCTAACCAACTTCTACACAATACTCCAACGGACTATGGAGATTTTCCTAGGGTTTCGGTTTGTGGAGTGACTAAGTATAATAGTATTTTACGGGCTTTTCAGATAGGTATAACCTTAGAATACAACAAGGTATATGGCTAAGGTAATTTGGGCATTATAACAATACTTTGAGAGTATTTCTACCAAGAGTGGGTATTATATGAAAACAAACTAGGCAGGGGTACCCCACGGCCACACCACAGGAGGGGGTGGCTACCCTTCTACTACCCCCACTGTGGAAACTCTCGGCTGGGCCTCACGAAAGGGAGGGAAAGCTCTCAAGACTTAGGCATTTTGATGAAGAAGTCTTCAACCCAGAGGGTATTTATAGACAAGCCAAGGCCAACCAATGGCCAAGATCTAGCCAAGTGCCTAGCAAGTGTAGGCCAAGATTCACCCACGTGTCCTTAACCAACTAACACACAAAATATCCTACCAACTCCCCTCTTCAATTCGTCCAAGCCGAGTCCTCACGTCCGCTGATGGAGGTGCCAAGTGGCGCCTCTCGTTGGTCCAACACGCTTCGTCTCCGGAAAAATCCGCAAAAATTAAAAATGACATAGCGGAAATTCCCTACGAAAGTTGTGGAAAGCGTTTAGTAAAAACGACTCTAAACGGGTGTTGTGCACAAATAAAATTCGGCCAAGAACTTTAAGGCACAAACTTTTCTACGTACGTCCCCGCGTACATACTTTGGAAATACGGGGTATAACAGGTCTGCACAGAAGGGCTACAGAATCTATGATATGGAAAACAGGACCTTCTTGATGAGTAGATATGTAATTTTCATGGAGACAATGTTTCCTCTCAAAGGTAAAGATGATGATGATCTGAATCCCATAAGATCTAAAGATCAGTTCTGTTTTGATGATCTAGTCCATTCACATAAAACTACCATCTCACCACACAATGACAATACACTGAATGACAGAGAACATATAGATATCAGACAGGATATGCAGATTCCTGATGAAAATTCTCTGGAAACCATCACATATCATAGCCAACTGGATACAAATATTCCAGGATACATCACCAGAAAATCTACTAGAACCAGCAAGCCCCATATTTGGCATAAAGACTATGTTACTAGACATGGTTTTCCTAGTTGCTTATATTCAATATCTAACAGTGTTGATTATGCATGCTTGTCAGGTAAATACCAGAACTTTGTGGCTAATATTTCAACTGATATTGAGCCACATACATACTCAGCAGCAGCAAAAGACAAGAGGTGGATTGAAGCAATGCAAACTGAAATCAAGGCTCTGGAGGATAATAAAACACGGGAACTTGTCTCACTACCAGATGGAAAGAAGGCAATAGGTTGCAGATGGGTGTACAAGATTAAAACAACAGGAGAGGTGGAAAGGTTTAAAGCCAGACTGGTGGCAAAGGGATACAATCAGCATGAGGGACTTGACTATCAGAAAACATTCTCACCTGTAGTCAAGATGTCCACTGTGTGGTCAGTTATTGCACTGACAGCAGCCAAGCACTGGACAATTCAACAAATGGATGTTTACAATGCATTTCTACAGGGAGATTTATATGATGAGGTATACATGAAGATTCCAGGAGGCTTTCATATTGAGAAGGGGAAGAAAAATCAAGTATGTAGATTGTTGAAACCCCTCTATTGATTGAAACAAGCATCCAAACAGTGGAATATCAAGCTCACTTCAGCATTGATCTCCTCTGGTTTCCAACAAAGCCACAGGGATTATTCTCTGTTCACTAAGCAGGAGAAGAGTGGTATGGTGGTATTATTGGTGTATGTTGATGATATGTTGATTACTGGGGATAGTCCAAAACTCATCCAATCCACAAAAGAGGTATTGTAGACTTCTTTTAAGATGAAGGATCTGGGAGAACTCAAGTACTTTCTTGGAATGGAGTTTGCAAGAAATTCTCAAGGGATATTGATGCATCAGAAGGAAGTATGCACTGTAACTTATATCAGACTTGGGTCTTGCTGGAGAAAAGCCAGCACACACACCTATGAATGTGAATCAGAAGCTCACTACCACTGTATTTGATCAGCATGTAGCATCAAACTCATCTGCTGTAGAATTTGAACCTGGTGCCCTATTAGCTGATCCTGCTATTTATAGAAGAATGATTGGTAGATTGTTGTACCTTACAATAACTAGACCAGATGTTGCATTTGCAGTACAATATCTAAGCCAATTCATGCAAGCTCCTAAAAACAACTCACATGGATGCAGGATTGAGGCTTGTCAAGTATATCAGACAAGCACCTGGCTTATGCCTAGCAGCAGTGTTCCTCAGTTGAGAGTATTTTGTGATACAGACTGGGCTTCTTGTGTCAACAACAAAAGGTCAGTCAGTGGATACTTGGTGTTGTTTGGCTCATCACCAGTCTCTTGGAAATCTAAGAAACAAGTGACAATTTCCAGAAGTTCACAGGTGATGCAGGCCACGATCGCTTGATGGAGATTATATGGATTGTTGGACTCTATCAAGAACTTGGAGTTACTATACCATTGCCAGTTCCACTGTTTTCAGACAGCAAATTAGTCATCTAAATTGATGCGAATCAAGTCTTTCACGAACGCACGAAGCATATTGACATAGACTGCCATTTCATTCGGGAAAAGATTCAGGAAGGATTGGTTCACACTGAGTACCTCTGCTATGCCAATCAAGCAACAGACTTATTTACCAAAGCACTTGGTCGTCCCCAACACGAGCATCTACTGTCCAAGCTAAAGATGAAGAATATCTTCATATCCCCTAGCTTGAGAGGGGGGTGTAAAAGATAATGTTAGTTCAAGTAGTTAAGACTTTGTTACAAAGTTAGTTGGGTGGTTAGAGTTAGTTACAAAGTAGTTAATGAGCTAATTGTTTGTAATTAAGAGGTAAATGGTTTCTTAGTGTTAGATGGTTCTAGACAAGTATATATGTACATGAATACTTCATTTGTACTCATTCAATACAATACACAGAAAATATCTTCTCTCTCTTCTCTATCATCTCTCTCTCGTCTCCTTCCCTCATCCTCTCTTCTCTTCTTTCTTTCTCTTCATTTCTTCTCAATCTTAGTCTCAATCACTGTTTCTATTTATCGTATTCATCTGTTCTTCATCTAGATTTAATAGAGTTCAATGGAACAGTAAAAATCAAATGTTTAGAGTTCTGCTATTTGGGGTTTCAGGATAAACTGCTGGCCGATCCGCAACACATGACTCTGAATCTGTTTCTTCATTTAGTTGTCTCTCTATTCCTAGACAGCCCAATACTCATTCTGTTAGGGGCAACTACCATATGGGAAAGGTTGGCTTAGCTAATTTCAGAATGAGACATCTCGAAAATGAATAAGTTAAAGGTTTTGAGCAATTAAGGATTCTTTGTTAATAGAATCCTTATATGATCATAATAGAATCCACATTTTGTGAGCTTATCGGATTTAAGAGAACCCCCCTTTAATCTCTATCTTGTATTTTATATATATAGTTACTAGATGTTTAGGCTTTATGTTCCCTCTTTGTATTTTTTGCCAATAATATACACGAAAGGGATCCAGGCCAAACACCACACCACCGCGGGAGGTGAAAGTTTGAGTGGACGAATTTATAAAAAATTAGAATGTATATACATGAATTTAGATATATAATAAAAAGAGGACATATCAAATTTATATCCAGTGCCTAAATAGTCAACGGGTCAAAGACAAGAGGCAGGAAATACTAGCTAGCACAAAGTGTTGATGTACCAAAAAGAAGTGGAAATGTGTTAACATATGATTTTCGTGGTTCGTTTTATCACACATTCAAGAAATATGACTCCACATGGGTGATCATGGACTAACTCACTAAGTCGACACACTTCTTTACAGTCAAGATTACATACACGGTGGCTCAGAGCATACATGTACTTGAAATTGATTCTCAAGTTCAGGAGTGATTTTATCATTCATTTACATAGTTGGGATGATCACTTGCCATTGATAGAATTTAACTAAATAACTGATAGAATATACGTCCTTGATATTATTAGTGATATTGTATATTTGTAATTATGACAATAATTTTTAGTATTAGAAAAATGTATATTTGATTTCCGTAATTATAGGTTAGGTTTACTATTGCATATCATCTATATAAACCTATTACATTAATGAAAATAATTAAGAGGATTATTCTATTTCATGGTATCAGCAGTCTAAGACAAATTTTTCCTTCTCTAAAAATATACCACTTCCGCCGCCCTACTCCCCCTTGGCCGTCGGCCATCCCTCCCCCATCCCTTCAAATTTTTTTCCGAAACCCTAATTCTCCTCTTGTTCTTCCATCATGTACACCACAAAGAACACCTATCATCCTGCCCTTTCAATCTCCAATATCAAGAACAACATCCCTATCGTTCTTGAGATGGAAAACATTCAATACGTGACGTGGCAGAACTATTTAAAATTCACGCAAGAAATACAATCCTCCATCACATCATCAAATCGGAAAAAGGCAGGAAGAAGGTGCCTTCCACCAATGATGAAATAGAGTTGTGGGCAACTCTGGATGCTACAGTGCTCCAATGAATTTATGACACCATCTCTACGAACCTCTTACAGACAATAATCGAACCCAATGCCATGACAATGAAAGATTGGAATAGGTTGCGTGATATTTTCCAAGATAACAAAAATTCTCGTGCCGTGACCCGTGAGCAATAATTCTCCCACATAAATATGGAGGATTTTCCGAATGCCTCAGCCTATTGTCAAAAGCTCAAGGACTTATCAGATCAACTCAAAAACATTGGTGCGCCCATCACGAATGATTGTATGGTTCTTCAGATGGTTTCAGGCCTCTCTGAGGCATATAATGGGGTTGACACCATTCTTTACCAAAGCAATCATCTCCCACCGTTCTACCAGGCTCATTCCATGCTCACCTTAGAAGAAGCAGATTGACTAAAAATGCGGCTACCGGAGCCAATTTCGCCATGATGGTGGCTACATCCCGCGAAATTGATTACTCTCAATCGTTCTCCAAAAATTATGGTCAAAACCGTAACAACGGGGGTAGAAAAAATGGTTAAAACCGTGGAAAGATCGTGGTGGAAGATGTGTCAGCGGCAAGGGTGGTGGACGCGGTGGCAGTAGTAGCGGATGAGCGGCAAGCGGTGGCATTCGGGTGGCCAGGGCGGCTGAACCTGGCGGCAAGATTGGGGCGGCGGGCGTCGCGGCCCGGCCAGGCGATGGGTAGTGGCCCGTGTCGGCTGCCCGATTCTGTCGATTTCAACTTGGGCGGGCCCGATGGAAGCGAGAACAACAACAACACGGGCACCGTAATTACGGCTGGCGGCGCCGCTGTTTGGGCCTCAACAACAGCGGACATTTCTTTGCTGCGGGCCCGGACCCTACCCATATGGATATCGAAACGGTAATGCATACACTTGAGCTAAATCTTTTGGATGTAAATTGGTACATGTACACTGGTGCTACTTCTCACATGACGTCCGCACCAGGTAATCTCTCATCTTATTTCAATTTGAGTAAAAGTCGTGGCATAATTATTGGTAATGGTAATTCAATTCCAATTTGTGATTATGGTCACACAAATTTATCTCCACCAAATCCAACCTTAGACTTGAAAAATGTCCTTCATGCTCCTCACTTGATTAAAAATTTGGTGACTGTTCAGAAATTTACAATTGATAATTGGGTTTCTGTTGACTTTGACCCTTTTGGATTTTCCGTGAAGGATTTTTCGACGGGGATACCTCTAATTTGATATGATAGTAGGGGCGAGCAATATTCCATCACCATCTCCACCATCACCACCTCCACTTAATAAGCCACACATTCAACGTTTGCCGCCTTAGCACCTTCCTTATGGCATGTGCATTTGGGTCATCCGGGAGCGTCTATTCTTTCCTTCCTTAAAAACAATAAATTTATTGAGTGTAATAGTACGCGTAGTACTAATATTTGTCCTTCTTGTCCACTTGGAAAACATGTTAAATTACCATTTGTTGCCTCCAATTCTTGTATTTTGTTATCATTTGATATTATTCATAGTGATTTGGGGACATCTCATGTTTTGAGATCTTTGAGCCACCGTTATTATGTGTTATTTTTGGATGATTATTATAATTTTTTTGTGGACATTTTTGTTATCTAACAAGTCACGAAAGAATAGGACATTGCAAGAAATGACTAGAGTGATGCTTAGTTCTAAACATTTGTCAAAATGTTTACGGGCACAAGCCTTGAATACTGCTAATCACATCGCTAATAGAGTCTATTTAAGGCCAGGAACAAAGATGACACCATATGAGATTATAAATGGAAAGAAATCAAACTTGCTTTACTTTCATATTTTTGGGTGTATTTGTTATATTTTAAATGACAGGGATCATTTGACAAAATTTGACTCTAAAAGTGATAAATGATTTTTTGTTGACTATTCACAAAACAGTCATGCTTATCGAGTATACAATCTGAGATCCAGAACTGTACAAGAGCTTGTAAATGTTATCTTTGATGATTTTTCTGAACAGATAATCACGACAATGAGATGTGTATGATATGAATGCAATACATATGAAATATGATGCCATGCAATGTACTGGCCAACTATCCATACCATACACAAAATGTCTTAGAAAGAATCTCAACGTCTTCCATGGTCATGACTCATGAGGGGCCCGCAGAGTCCATCCATACCATCCGCTTTGGAAATAACTATCGGATCACGAATTGCTCAATATGATGCCCTGTCGTTAGGGATGTCGTGCAATGCAGTGCCAAATTTCCATACCGTACACATATGTCAGAGACAGAATCTCAACATCTTCTATGGTCATGACCCATGAGGGACCCACAAATTCCATGTACCCCAGAATATCTCATCGGATTACGGAGTTCAACTCTTGGCTGAATAATATCATGTTGCAGGCGTGCAACTCCGATATCCGCGTATCAATATCATCTTAGTATTTCCATAATGTCATGAGTGTTCTTACCCTTTTGGCCTTTTGGGCCCATAGCATATCCATAACACTCTCATATCAATATTACAGAACCATGAGTGTATGAATGCATATGACAATACAAGAAAAAAAATCAGAATATACGAGACACAACCAAGTATAATAACACATGCTTTTAGAATTCAACAACAAGTAACCCAAGTACAATCTGAATATCATATCAAACAGTCCAACCCCAATAATCCAAGTACAATCATGAAATCATATCAAAGCATGTGTGATAAATAAACAAGACAATATCAAATATGGCGACGAGTCTACATAATGACGACAAGACCACATAACAATAGTCAGAATCAGCTTAAGGCTTATTCCCCAAATCACCCATCAACACAGTTCAACATCGGTACCCACTCAACCGTTCATTCCAACCGTCTGAGTGGGATATCCAAACACGCCTAATACCCCTCAACATTTATAACTACTATGTACTTCTATTGAAGTCTCGAAAAACTAAACTGTAGCCTACCTCTGGGCCGTACAGGAGCGCTAGGCAATCAAGCCTTGGTGATAGCTTTGCCCTTACTCTACGCCTCGTGATAATCGAAGTCTATTCACGTATATTATATCGTTAATATCAAGCTTACAAAACATAAAACAAAACTTTAAATACCAATCCCGAGCCCACGCTATCAAGGCTCGAACTTTAATACACAATTACTAAGAATACATATTAGGTAGTCACATCCTTAAGTTAATTGGAAATCTATACACATTTGAACTCTCAATTGAGCAATAATAAAAAAACCCCAATTTGAAATCCTAGAAATCCCCCCCAATTGAAATAGGTTTCTATACCCAAATTAATCCTTAAAACATGATCCTCTAACAATATCCATCACTAATTCACAATAATACAAGTAAACTAATCCATAAACCTCCATTAATCAATAACATAACTCTCTTATTCTCACAAGAAATCATAACTCATCTTTCCCAACTTATGTTCATACTATATCACCTTTAATAAAGAACTTAGAATCATAAACTCAATTAACAAAGGAAGAATCATTTACTCCAAGGATGAATTTGCTCTTAAACCTCTGAAAGATGCTCTATGGCAACTTTAAGTTCGAGACTTTCTATTTGGGAAAAAAGAGTTATTACCTAATAAAATAAATAAGACACATGAACAACGATTCTGCCCTGGAGGAATCAAATCCGCTGAAGCGAACTCGCTCCGCGAACAAAACCCCGCTAAGGCAATATACACCTCACTTCAGCGCCACAACGAACTCGTCTCCGCGGCGGCGGACTCGCCCCGGTGGACAAACCCTCAGCCACATCAGAAACTCACAATTTCTCAACTCTCGCTTTGGTGAGCCAACCTCTCGCCGAGGCGGACTCTCCAGAGCGGACACTAGTGTTGCCGAAGCGGACACCAGACATCAACAAAGGGAAACAACCTCAAAATCACATTCAACATTCGAAACACTCCCGAGACCCCTTGAACACAAACCAAACATGTTCGTCTAAGATAAACAGTGCTACGAACTTGTTCGTACCATCAAATTTCTCATTTAACCGAGCTAAGGAATTCTTTTCTAAACAATTGTCCGAGAGAAATCAAAATCCAAACTTTACAACTTAAGCCACAAAATAAATTCGATTGCCTCGGAAAACACACCAATGATTCAACTAAGTCATAAATGACCCTCTGGAACTACTGGAAGCTACGAAACCCAGAAACGAACCCATTTAGCCAAGAGTCAACTTTGAGTCAAACTATCAAACTCTAAATTTCTAGTTTTAAGTTTTTCATCTGAAACTCAAATAAATAGACCTCAAGATTCGTGCCACCCATCCCCGCGCATCACAAATCCCACATAGAGTCTACAGAAAGAGTCAAACAAGCAAATAAGAGTCTTCAACTAAAAATGACCGGACATATCGTTATATGTGCCTGATCTAAAAATGTCAATCGTTGCCTCTAAAGAGACGTCGTCAAATGAGTGAAATGGTGCATTAAATGCTCAACTGACAGGATGTCTAATCATGGGAGGAGTGGTGACGTTACATTAGGTCCCCTCAAAAAAATTGTAAAAGGGCAGACTCTTTCACTTTCTGGGATCATGCCATGAAGGTCCTGAAAAGTTGAGGACTATCTGTATTGGGTATGAAGCACATCTGGAGGAGTTCGTATGATTGAGGGCTCTGAGGATCCGAGAGATCCCTACAGCTGTTTCCCACTCCCACCAACCCATGTCACATCCGTTAGTCTCGATCAAAGTGCCACAACATACACAAACGTTGAAGCTACAAAACTGTCACATCATCCATACTTTGGGGGTAGAAAAGTTCAATCTTGGCTTATATATAGATAGCTTAGGAAGGAAGGAAGATCATCTTTCTCACTTTGTAACCCTAGCATTATTTTCTCTAAGCAATATTTTCTTTAAGCATTATACACGAAGATCCATTGTTTACTTGTTACTTACTCGAATCATAGCTTATTTTTTTATCTTGTATTATTTATCGGTCATCCTCATTATTTATAATTTTAACCGGATTCGTAAAAGAGTTTTTCGAATCAGATACAACTCACTTGTCTTTAAACTCTATAAAAATAAATCTCTAATTGATTTTCTGGTTAGATTCATTTTCACCGGAAAAATAAATTATTACCTGAAAGAAATGTATATTTTTTTGGATCATAATTAGTTGTAATTAATAAATAAAATTCTAACTTCCATTACATTGGTTACATGGTAAAATAATACGTATGGTGTCACATAAGCGAAAAAATCACATCAAATAGGGTGGCCAATAATTACATCCATCACCAAGAGGCAGTTCCACTAGGAATTTAATATTTCCAAAAAAAAAAACATTTCCTTATAAAAATAAGTAGCCGTAAGATGAAGATCAAGTACAGTTATGTCACATTTTTGACGGCCTTCCTTATTCCTCTCTCTTCTCCTCAGACAACCTTCGAAGAAGAAAAAGAAGGAAAGAACATCCATTTCTGGCAAAAGAGTTCGTTTCTTTTTAATTCTTGATCCGAACCCTTCTGTTATTTTCCTCCAAATTTCCATCAAATAAAAAAAAGTGCAAGAAAGTTTGTGCCTTTAATGATTTGCAAGTTATTTAGAGAGAAAGTTTGAATCTTTTGTTTTTGGTTTGATGATTTGAATGGAAGAAATGGAGATGGATAACATTGAGTGTGTATCATTAATGGATGGTGTTGAAGATGAAGAGATCCAAACTTCTGTTTCATCTCATCAACAATACCCTTCTGGAAAGCCTAATAATAACATTGGAATTGTCCCTACTAGTGTTCATGAATTGCTTGAATGCCCTGTTTGTACCAATTCTATGTACCCACCTATTCATCAGGTTTGATTTTTCTTCACTTTTTTTTTTGTAATTTGTTATTGGGTTTTGATTAATTCTAGTAGACACAGTGTTACCTTCTTGTCCTTACGATTTTCTGTTACTATCTGCTATTTCTTGTACTTCGATTATTGTATTAGTTTGATGCATTTACTGTTACTTTTCTTCATTAATGCTTATCTATACTACTTTTCTATGATCTCTTTACTTTCTTCAATCCTTAAATGACATTTTATGTCAGGTTTTCTCTTGAGCCGCAGGTCTTTTGGAAACAACCTCTCTGCCTCCCAAGGTAGGGGTAAGGTCTGCGTACACTCGATCCTCCCCAGAGCCCACTTTGTAGAATTACATCGGGTATGTTGTTATTGCTGTTGATTAATTCTTTTCTCTGTATCTTTTGACTTTGTTTGATTAGAAGATTATTGAGTATTGGAATGAAACAGACCCAAATGGAGTAGAATGGATATAGAGGGTTTTTGGCACTTGAGGGGAAAATGAAGTCTTTTTATATAATTTAATTGTGTTGGGTAAGTTCTAGAGGACTAGTTAATTTGGAGATGACAAGGAAAGTAGACATTGAATTCATAGATTTCCGTTTATAGGCCCTTCGAATTTTGTCAGGGTATGTATGTGCTTTAAACACCATTGAGGAATTGGATGCCACTAGTAGAGTATGTGAGGAGTTGGTCTCTTGCTGTTAGAATGCGAACTTCATTTGTGAAAAATATATCAATTTGCTATCTTGTAGATGGATAATGATGAAAATGAGTTGGACTCAGTAGGTTGATTGTGCTCTTACGACATAATCACTTCAAAGCTGGTTGCTTTGGAACTTTCCTGGGCTCATTTTGGCTCTCTTGCGGGGTGCTGAGAAAGTTTTAAACACAGACTGAAGCATGATACAATGATTATGGAGTAGCAAGGTTAATGGAACAGTCAACAAAACTTGATTAAGTGTTTTACCAATTGCAGAAGGCGAAAAAGTTGTTGAAGATGACTGCAGATTAATGTGGTGCTTTTCTTATTGAATACACTGTACTGTTGACTGTTTTGGTGAATAACTGAAGCGGATCCCGTAGTTTTGTGATTGGTTCCCTTAAAATTTGACAAATAGAAGAACGGAAGATTTGCTGCTTGTGGAATCCGTTGATCGTCCTTATTTCGTTTCAGATGTGTATCAAATATGTATGAGGAGATGAAATTAATTAACCCAAAAGACAATGTCGGCTCTAGGTAATGAGATTTAATATAACAACACTATGGCGAGGTACACTTCTATCATACTAATAGGTGCAGTAGTGCTTTATAGTCCCCTGTAGTTTGATTTTGGCTGCAATGTGTCCTTTAGTGTCATTTATGTGTCCTTTAGTGTACTTTGTTTAGCTTTTTTACGCTAGTTACTGCTTACTTTTTCAGAATGCGCTATCATAATTTATTCGTTTTTTATACCAACATTTTCATAGTGTACTTTGTTTAGTTTATTTACTTGCGCTAGTTACTGTTTATTTTTTTAGAATGCGTTATCATGGCTTATCCGCTTTTGATACCAGCATTTTCTTTAATTTTTTTTGTTCGGGTCTGACCATTTCTCTTGCTTTGCTTTTGCTTTTACTTATGCTCTGTCTTGAGCCGAGGGTCTTTCGAAAATAGCCGCTCTACCTACCAAGGTAGAGGTAAGATCTGTGTACACTCTATCCTTCCTAGACCCCACGTTGTGAGATTTCATTGGGTATGTTGTTGTTGTTGTATGGCGAGGTGCACTTGAGATTAAACTTCCTACTTTAGGTCAATGGTAGGACTTATGTAGGACCATTGAGTGGATTAAACTACTTCATTGGGCAAGATATTCAGTGGTCCTTCATGGGTCATGCATTTGGCATCTGATTATATGGTACTAACATAAATACCTTAATGTATTTCAAGAAAGAAGGTAGAAAGGAACTTTTGTGTGAAGGTATATTGAACAAGTTGAGCTTATAAAGAAAATTTAACACCGGTCCAGAATTTGGTGGTGTAGATTACTTAACGAGTCTTGTTCTTGTAACTTATTTCGGAGTTCATTTTGCGTTGATTTAGACTTGATACTTTAGTATTGTCAGGATAAAGTTAATGGGTCACGAAGGATTATAGACCTATTAGTCTAGTAGGAAACATCTACAAGATTATTGCTAAGGTGCTTTTCATTAGACTTAAAAAAGTGTTGGATGAGACTGTTTCTACTTCACAAAATGTCTTTGTGGAGGGTCGACAAATTTTGGATGTAGCGTTGGTGGCTAATAAAGCGGTGGATTCAAGGAGAAAGCGAGGAGTTCCTGGTGTGTTCTGCAAATTTGATCTTGAAAAGTCTTATGATCATGTGAACTGAAAATTCCTAGATTCCATCTTGTTACAAATGGGATTTTGGGGTGAAGTGGAGAAAACAGATCTATTTCTGCATTTTTCAGTGAAATTTTCTGTGTTGGTGAATGGTAACCCATATCTGCATAAAGGCTGCAGAGGTTATAAAGTCTATTCCAAAGATGAGAAGGGGTAGAGCGATCAGTCCGGACTAGATCTCGGCGAAATTTTGGAAATTTGCGGGGGAGGCAGGTATGAAGTGGTTGACTAGGTTGTTTAATGTTATTTTTAGGACGACTAAGATGCCTGAGGAATGGAAGTGGAGTGCAATGGTCCCGTTGTACAAGAACAAAGGCGGCATACGGAATTGCAATAATTATAGGGGTATCAAGATGCTTAGCCACATTATAAAAGTCTAGGAGAGGGTGGTAGAGATGAGGATGAGTAGGGATGTGTCTGTATCCGAGAACCAGTTTAGATTCATGTCGGGGCGATCGACTACAGAAGTTATTCATCATGTCAGGAGTTTGTTGGATCAGTATAGGGACAAAAAGAGACTTACACATAGTGTTCATTGATCTTGAGAAGGCATATGACAAAGTCCCTCGGGAGGTTCGTTGGAGATGTTTGGAGTCTAGAGGTGTGCCTGTGGCTTATTATATCAGGGCAATTAAGGACATGTACGAGGTTGCCAAGGCCAGGGTTAAGACAATTGGAGGTGATTCAGAACACTTTCCGGTCGTGATGGGGTTGCATCAGGGATCAACCCTTAGCCCGTTTCTATTTGCATTAGTGATGGATGATTTGACACAACATATTCAAGAGGAGGTGTTGTGGTGTATGTTATTCGTAGATGACATAGTTTTGACTGACGAGACGCGTAGTGGAGTTAATGATAGGCTAGAAGTTTGGAGGCCGACCTTAGAGTCTAAAGATTTTAGGTTAAGCAGGACGAAGATGGAGTACATGGAGTGCAAGTTCAGTGACGTGATGCAGAAGACAGATGTGGAAGTGAAGTTCGAGGCGAAAGCTATACCTAAAAGAGAAAACTTCAAGTATCTTGGATCCATAATACAAGGAGATGGGGAGATTAATGATGATGTACCTCATATTGGAGTAGGATGGATGAAATGGAGGTCCGTCTCTGGGGTGTTTTGCGATAAGTAGGTATCACCAGGTTGAAAGGTAAGTTCTACAGAGTGGTGGTTAGACCAGCATTGTTGTACAGGGCTGAATGTTGGGCACTCAAAAATGTCCATGTTCAGAAGATGAAGGTAGAGGAGATGAGGATGTTCAGATGGATGTGTGGTCATACTAGGAGAGATATGATTAAAAATGAAGTCATACAGTTGAAGGTCGGAGAGATTTCCAAGGAGGATAAGATGAGGGAAGCGAGACTGAGTTAGTTCAGACATGTGAAAAAAGGTGTGAGGATTCGCCAGTCAGGAGGTGTGAAAGATTAGTGGTAGAAAGAGTTAGTAGAGGTAGAGGTAGGCCGAAGAAGAACCGGGGAAGTGATTAGACAGGGCATGGTACAACTCCAGCTGACTGAGGACATGACCTTAGATAGAAAGATTTGGAGGTTGAGAATTATGATAGAAGGTTAGTGGTGGTTGAGTTTTTGTCGCTTTGTGTGGGAGAGGTGGGAGGCTAGCCTTTTCTTCTCCTCTTCCCCCTTTTTCGTAGTGGTACTGTTTAGGTATCATGTAGATCCTTATTCTTTTATGGGTATTACTATGTGTTGTTCCATGTGCTTTATATCCAGATATTTTATTGTTTTATTTTCCTTGCAATCCTGCTTTCACTGACTACAGCCTCTCTATCCCATAAAGGTTGACGTAAGGTCTGCCTACATCTTACCCTCCCTAAATCACACTTTGTGGGATTACACTGGGTAGTTGTTGTTGTTGCGACGGATGGGGCAAGGAAGCTTCACTTTGGTGCGGTGGGAGATTGTCACATCTCTTAAAAACGGGGAGGCCTAAGAGTTAAGGATTTGAAAGTCTTTAATAAAGCTTTATTGGGCAAATAGATGCGGAGGTTGGGGGTGGAGGTACAAGCCTCATGGAGGGGAATAATAATTGATAAATATGGAATCATCACGGAGGGGAGTGATAATTGATAAATATGGGATCACCAAAGGGGGCTGGAAAACTAGAGATATCGTTTTGCCTTTTGGTTGTGATTTGGAGGAATATCATGAAGGGATGGGATAATTTCGTCAAAAATATCTCATTCAAGGTCGGAGATGGGGGGAGGGTTTATTTTTGGGGACACAACTAGTGTGGGAACATATTTTTGAAAATGATTTTCAGAGTTTGTACATAATATCTTGCCAAAGAGACTTGACGATTCAACAAATTAGGGAGACACAAGGTGGAGAGACTTTTTGGGATTTGAGATTTAAAAGGGGTTTTCAAGATTGGGAAGTGAACTAGTTCCAAAGATTGATAGATTTACTTCATAGGCAAGTCAATCCGGTGGATAATTCTGATGTGTGGTGGTGAGGCTTAGGAAACAATGGAGTGTTCTCTGTGAAGTCTTTTTATAAGAAACTTTTGGTTAGGGAGGAAGTTGATTTCCCATGTAATGCAATATGGCTCCTAAGTGTGCCTAGGAAGGTGTGTTTTTCACTTGGCTAGCCACTAGAGGGGTTATTTTGACAGCGGAAAATTTTAAAAAGCCAAAGGTTGTCTGCGTCAGTTGGTGTTACATGTGCAAGAACGATGGCGAGGACGTGAACCATCTTCTTCTACATTGCGGGCTTACCATGAGATTATGGTGGGATATGTTTAGGTGGTTCCGTACTCCTTGGGAAATGCTAAGAACTGTGAAAGAGTTGATGGTCAGTTGGAAGAACGGAAGGAGGAGGAGAAGACGAAGGGCTTGGAACGTGGTTCCGCTTGCATTGACGTGGGTAGTATGGAGAGAGAGAAACAAGAGTGCTTTTGAAGGAGCAGAGTCAAGTTTCTCTCCGTTGAGGAGTAGCCTCCGCTTCCTTGTTTTCTTTTGGTGTAAACAGAAAGTTTCTAGTTGTATAGGTGATTGGATGGAGTTTGTAGAGAACCATATTTTGTAGATTCTTTACCTTTTGGTATATTCTTTGTATACGATCGCTTTCGTGGCCATGATTATGAATGAATATACTTTTACTTGATAAAAAAAAAGTAATGGGTCATTTGGTTTTTTCTTTCTTCGATAAGGTAAAAGTTAAATGGGTCATTTGGTTGAAAGCAGGATTCTGAAACTAGAACTAACACGAGGGATGCTATTCATTAGGTTGTAAGATGATGACCCACACTTACTAGTATTCTAAATTTATAACAAGATATCCTGATCTTTTGATTTAAAAATAGATTAAATTTTGATTACCACCCTTGAGACAAATAAGTGCAGAAGTTTTAAGAAATATTTTTTACCATTCGATAGTAATCCTACATTGGAGGAATTACTAAAGTTTAGTCCCGAGTTAATTTTTATCACAGAAGACGGGCTTATTTTATCCCACTTTAGTCCAGCTGTTAAAGGCTACGAAGCAAACCCTGAAGCAGAAAACATAGAAAGGAGGAAAAACGAACATTTCTGATAATCTTTTGATGTATATGTAATCATTGAAAAAATTGAAGTCCTTTACTTAGTGGTTATACATTGCTGGACAAGGTGCAGGACTTGTACCTGAGTGAGGGTAGATAATCCAACATAGCTTTCCAGGAAATGGTGGATGCCGTCAGGGATTATTTAATCAGAAAGTAGACATTTCCTTTTCGGGTGAATTATCTGATGTGACCTTTTCAGAAACTGGTTAATACCTATTTATCAAAAAATAAATTAGTTAATGCCCTATCGGAATTAGCCTCTCTACCCCATAAGGTAGAGGTAAGGTCTGCGTACATCCTACCTCCCCAGACCCCACTTTGTGGGATTACATTGGGTATGTTGTTGTTGTTGGTGTAGCCACCAGGAATTCCTTAACAGAAAGTAGACATTTCCTTTTCTTTTCATTTTACTAGTACAAGTCACTTTGGTACATTCTTGGGAATCCATTTCAGGTGACTTCTTTTGACTGCATTATTCTTCACCGCACAGTACAATCAATGGATGAGCATAATTTCACATCATCAATTCTGAATGAACCATTATATGTATGTGCTAGTGATAGTTTTAGAACATGGCTTTTTACATAATACTGAGTAAATTTAGTGTCCTGTAAAAATCAGATGGTTGGCCATCCAAAGAAAAAGAGAAAAAGCAATAATAATAATGAATCTTCTCATGCCTGAAATATTCACTGTGCCTAAATTCGGGAGCTGTCTGTTCTCGTAATACTAAGTGCTACCCTTTTCTTTGATATTTATCTTATTGACATGTGAAGGCTTAGAATATTGCCACTTAGAGATACATCAGATATACTGGAAATGTATGTGCCAATAGAATGTTGTGCTGTATGACTACTGAGGGATGAATTTTAATATTTGCCACGTTGATGCATGAACTCTTTCTAGATGTGCGGAGGTTTTATTTTGGATAAAGTAGATGCACGTAAAATATGTTGTTGCAAAACTGGCAGATCAACTGATAGACTTTAATATATATCAAGGTTCATATTGTTAATTTAGTCTTTTGAATTTTAACTCCATCTGAATGGACTTAAAGTAGTCAGTTGAAAATTTGTTTGTTTTGCAGTGTCACAATGGGCACACACTTTGTTCTACCTGCAAAACAAGGGTGCACAATAGATGTCCGACATGCAGACAAGAGCTTGGTGATATAAGGTGTTTAGCGCTAGAGAAGGTGGCAGAGTCACTTGAACTGCCATGCAAATATTTTTCTTTGGGGTGCCCGGAAATATTCCCTTATTACAGCAAACTCAAGCATGAGACGTTGTGCAATTTTAGACCGTACAGTTGCCCATATGCTGGCTCAGAGTGCTCAGTGACCGGGGACATCCCTTATTTGATTACACATTTAAGAGATGACCACAAAGTGGATATGCACATGGGATGCACGTTCAACCATCGTTATGTGAAGTCTAATCCTCGTGAAGTAGAAAATGCCACATGGATGTTGACGGTAACTCCAACTTTTTATATTATTGGGAATTAAATGATAGCTAGTATCAAATAATATCATATTTGTTGCTGTCTAATAATTAGTTTGTATAATGTAGTTGCTGTTTAAGTTCACACTAACCATCCTAATGCTATAAAATGAACTTGCAACAAGTTTATGGATGAATTATTGACAATGGAACAGTTGGATGCCAAAATATCGTATGTCATTTCTTATGTTTTGGAGTACCTGCTTTATATTTTGTAGTCCAAATGTTCTCTCTTTTTCCTTTTGTTTTGTCATAACACATGTCCTGGATTCCTCAAAACTCAAAAAAACACGTCCTTTACTCCTGCCTCTTTTTCTTAGTAGGTCCATCTTGGGTTGATTTCGTAGATGGCCACTCAACTTTTATTAATTGCACCATAGTCATCAACTTTGCTCAATATCGCAGGAAGTCACCACTATTTTTTGTAACAAAAAGATCACTCAAATTTAAGAATCACAACAAGTCACTAAACAATTTTCTATGACCAAAAAGTTATTCAACTTTACCGAAATGTCACTTTTGTTTCCTCCTAATGACTTTCTGTGAGCCTTAGGCAAAGTTGAGCCTTAGGAAAAGTTGGTTGCATAAAATAGATTAGTGACTTTCATGAAGGGTTGAGTGATTTTTTTGTAACAAAAAATAGTTTAGTGACTTTAGGGAAATAAAGTGAAAGTTGAGTGACTATCTATGAAATCAACATCAATATATACTTTTGATGGCATCTATTGGACATATTTGAAATCTTTCTATTGAAAGGTTAAAATATTTAGATCTATTTAGGTACAGAGTTTATTGCAATAATGAATAAAGAAAATGGCACCTTGTGGGTATTGAATTCTATCCTATCATTTTCAGGAGGCCTAGAACATTTGCTTTGACAGATTCTAATATGAGATAGGCTGGGATGAGTTTTTTGAGGCATGCTTTGGGATTGAGTTTTTCCTAGAGTCTCTTGATTGCGTTTAGTCTAGAGTCCCTCGACATCTGCTTGAGGGCTGCGTTCTGTACAATGTATATGTTTGCTCTCCTTTTTTGTTCCGTTCCTTCCAAGACTGTAGGATTAGGAAATACTTGTATCACATTCATGCTTTTGTTGACGTGTCCAAGTTTAGTCTCACAGCAACTTCATTAAAGTAGATTGTTTTAACAGACAGATCTTGCTACTCGTTTATCAGGTCTTCCATTGTTTTGGGCAGTATTTCTGTCTTCATTTCGAGGCCTTCCAGCTTGGTATGGCCCCTGTTTATATGGCATTTTTACGATTCATGGGTGATGAAACGGATGCCCGCAATTACAGATACAGTCTAGAGGTAGGAGGAAATGGTAGAAAACTCATATGGGAGGGTACCCCAAGAAGTATCAGAGATAGCCATCGCAAGGTCAGGGACAGTCATGACGGTCTTATAATCCAGCGTAACATGGCACTTTTCTTTTCTGGTGGTGACCGGAAAGAGCTGAAACTTCGAGTCACTGGAAGGATATGGAAGGAACAGCAAAATCCAGATGGTGGTGTGTGCATACCAAATGTCTGTAGCTAGTTTGTTTTCTTTTTTTTGGGTGATTTGATTTTTATACTTCTTACCCTTTTTTTGTTGGATGTAATGTCAAATGTGCATGCAGGTGTATAAGACAGCACTATGTTTGTACCTAAGAACTCGTGCCCTGACCATGTACTAGGATGCTACATATACCTTTTTAGTTTCTATCAATTGTTAATAACCATCTTACTATTGTGTTTAATGCTCTCTTCCTGAAAATGACCTCACAGTGTTATATTACACGAGAGTAGAGAAATCAAGTGCACAGCCAACCCCATTTGGGGCCACCATTTAAATAATAGCTGATTAGATGTAGCGTATTTTTTTTAAAGTTTAGCCACTTCGGAACTAACTTAAAGCGGATTTGATCAAAATTGCAAAAAATTGCATTTCAAGTTTGACATTTTGTTTGTGCAAGCAACTTCCGGCATTTGCTTGAAGTTGGGCTAGTCAAGGTCAAACTTCAAACACGTCTGAAGCTTTAGATATATATATATATATATATATATATATATATATATATATATATATATATATATATATGTTCAAACTGAAAGTAGTTTTTTGAATTTGAACTATCAATCTTCACGTAGCAGTTTGAATTGAACGATTCTATTAGTTTCACTATTCCACTTATTAAAATGCTGACATGAGTAACGAAAAATCCTGGGAAAAACACGATCGCCTGCCGGTGGAAGCCCTAACAAACACTTATTTAAACTGAAGTTTCATATTCGAAATTCAATATCCCATTTATTGAAACTTGCAACAATGATGAGTTCAATGCTGAAAAATAACGCGACTGCCTATGCAATTTTTTCCTAATACAGTGAAGCCAAACAATTGGTTATATACATGTTGTGAGTTGTGAAAACTCAGGGTATATGAACCCTAAATGAAAAGAGGACGATAATATTGGGTATCCTACGAGTGTGCATACTTTGGTAGATATCGAATTTGAAATTTTTGATATTATGATATTTGATACGATATTTGGTGTGCATTTTAAAAAAAATTGGAATTCGGTATTTATAAATAAAAATATCAAATACTTTATCGAAATATTTAGTTATAAATAGTACAAAACTATATAGCATATCTCATTTAATGCCATTTTGTTTTGTATCTAATAGTGAATTGGCATGTTTTTAAAGACATTAGAACTTTGACTATTCGATTGAAATGTCATTTTTGTGTAGCTGATTAACGAAAAGAATTACTTGTACTTTCTTTTAAATAATTCTTACATGTTAAAGTGTTAGTTTAATATGATTAAGACGTTCTTGAAAAGTCATAGTTATAATTCTTTATAATAGAAGTCGAAGTCCAATAATTTATGATTACCGATTTATTGTACCGCAAAATATCAAATCATACCAAATTAATTTGGTATGATATTGATATAAACAACAATAACAACAACATATCTGGAGAGGGTAGATTGTACGCAGACCTTACCCTACCTTTGGAAGTAGAGAGACTGTTTCCAATAGACCATCGGCATTAGAACAAACAATCAAAGCAGTATTAAAAGGAAATAACGAGAATAAATATTCTTAAAAACTGAAAACTGAAATTACTGAATCAAAATTTTCAATACCATACCATGCGCCCACCCCTGGTAAGCTGTTCTGCCAACTTGTTCATCACTACTTTTGTCAAGGTACATTGGTCCTCCGCTCTGAAATGAATCAATGTTATGCTCCATAAGAAAATACAAGTAGTACGTAGTGGTTCGTGAATCAAGAGAATTTAAGGAATGTTGTGGACGTCTATCCTTCCCATCCATCAATGTCAAGATAGGTAACACAAGTCCAACTCTTAGCTTGATCTCACACATCAACTAGCTACATGCATGATGGACAATACCATATATATATATATATTCGTGAGCGTATACATTGTATTAGCTATTGGTTCATCTGAATCCATAGCAGCAGTTAATGTGTTTGACATACTGTGTTTACATGTTGAGAAGAGACGAAAATGAAACGAGTTTTTGTGTTTGAATAAATGGATCAGTGACTTGAATGATAAAAAGAAAAATTCACTAGTTATCCACATCAACTAGCTACATAAATGATGGACATGTAACAATATCATAATAGATATATATATTCAGGGGCATATACAATGTTGTTAGCTATGGATTCATCTGATCATAGATTTTACCTTTGGCTATGTATATGTGTTTTAAATTCACAAATTTGTACAAATAATAGTTTCTGAACCATGTAATTAATTAAGCAAAAATGTTTCTAAAATAGTATTGTATCGAAGGATATCAATTTTATTCCATAGTTTATGTAACATGTCTAAACTTTATTGGGTTCAATTATTAAAATAATAGTTTGATGGTGGAGCCAAAAGAATTAGTTATAATCCTATGTTCAAGACATTATAATCAGACTTCACTGTTATTCATTTAAATCTCAATAGCATCTTGACAACTACTACACAATTATTATTTTATTCTCTTTTCCAGTTAAATAATGTGAACAAAACTAAAAGTAATGATTTTAATTTTAATTTTTAATCTAATAAATACAAACTCAATTGAAAGAACCAGCAAATCCAAAATTAATATGGAGAAATTAAAATATTAAAGAAACAAAATCAATCTTTCCGCCGAATATACGATCTAAAATGTGTGGAACTAAAATATTCATTCTAGGATTAACTTTTTCGGTTTAATAATTTCCTTTTTTCTTCACAATGTTAATGCAATTCAAATTCTTTTATATGATCCATTTCACGAACGGTAATAAAATATTGTGGCTTGTGTGATGCTAGGGTGTTGGATGATGGAATTTTCATGATTGTGATATGCAAACAAAACGCATCGGGGAAAGACATGGTCGTAGATAAGTTTGTCTTTGATTATTAATTATATACTCAAGGACTAAAATATTTGAAGAGTTATTCCTTAAAAAAAAATATTTATAAATATTATATTGCTTGATGTAAATATTAGTCGTTAATTTATTTGAAACCACTTTTCTTTTCAATCTTAGGATATATTGACCTTTTTTGAATATATATAATGAAAAGTTTTATATTTTATTGAATAGTTAGAAATTGAATTTTATAGAGTAATAGTTATTATTATTTGCATCGGAAGTAATAATTTTGTGATAAATTTCTTCAAAAAATTTCACCATTTTAATACTTTAATGCATATGAATTTTTAATTTTTTAATTGGATTTGTATTTTTTAGATTCGAAATAAAAAATATTATCCTCGGAGTTGAATTTTTAGATAGATGTGACTTTTGTGTTAGTAGACTCAAAATTTTATAGCTTTTGTGTTAGAAAACATAATTAAGTGACTTTGATGAAAAAAAGTGATAGTTATGTGACCATCTACACGTGAAAACGAAAATTCTATTTCTCTATACTATAGAATACACGTAAAAGATTACAAATAATGAAAAATCTAATGAAATTCTTAGAATCAAGAGAATCGGGATACGTACATCAATTACAATTAATGATTAGTCTGATCTGGTTGTTGTATTTTGGAGATTCTGATTAAAAAAAGGTATTAAAAGAAAGAGAAAACCAAATATACATGTACTAATTAAGTTCGGAAGAATCAAACCAAATTCAAAAGCAAAATCTGACAAAATTGAAAATTGAAATAATCGAACCAAAGTTTTCAACGGGCCCGTCTCAAACATTTATGGGACCCTATTCTAATTCGTAAAAATAAGTTCTTAATTAGACTAAGACCTGTAAATTATGAGTCTTTACAGTAAATTATGGTTAATACTACTTAATAAAAAATAAAAAAATAAACACTAAATTTTTTAGTTTTTCGAGAGACCCTGTATGGTAGCACATCGCACCGATCCAAAGACGACCCTGATTTTTAGTGTATCATGTCCTAGTAAGCTGTTCTGCCAACCTGTTCATCACTACTTTTGCCAAGGTACATTGATCGTCCGTTCTGATCTCACACCAATTGGCTTGATCTCACATCAACTAGCTACATAAATGATAGGTATGGTAACACTAGGGGAACGATATGATAACGATATCATAATAGATATATATTTCGGGCTTTTTTTTTTTTTTTTTTTTTATAATTCGGTGCCGGGTGGCGCGGTATCTTTCATGCTCGCTGCATACAAATCTTGGTCTTATCTTTGAGGCGAATGGAACCCGTTCTTAGCCGCCACCGTCAGGTAAATCGCGGGATGTGCGCCCCGCATTCAGTGTCTGATCGCCACCAACGGATCAATGCTACAAGGTCCGACCCCCAACAGGAATTGTCTGAGGGAGTATCAAACCCACACTGTAACATGCCCGCGCGTTTAAACTACCAGACTTTAATACGAGGAATATGCCCCGGAGAACGTATCCGCCGAGAATCGAACTTGTGACCCTAAGGCCACAAATTTAATTAATGGTCATTGGGCCACTATCTTTGGATTATTCCGGGCTTATTCAACGTATTAGTTTTTAGCTTTGATATGTGTATGTGTTAAAAAAATCATTAATTATGTATAGATAATATATTATGAACTTAATATTTGACGAAAATGATAGAATTACAAATTTGAACCCGTAAAGATCAAATCATAAATCTTCATCTGAATATTGTTAAGAGTCTCAGATCGGATATGAAATGAGAACATGAACTCCTTATATGGACTTGAATAATTCTCACCCGACTAACTAGCTTTTGGGGTTGAGTTAAATCTAAGATACATATGGAAAAAATCACAATTTATAGTAAAAAGTAAATAATTCCTGAAGAAGAAGAAACAATAGGTGAAAGAGGAGAAGAGCCAAGGACAGTCGTCGGCGGGAGGGTTTAGGTGCAGAGAGTTAAGAGGAGGGAGAACTAGATGAAAGAGATTGTGTTAATTATTTGTGGGTCCTACTTGTGCCTTCACCCATAATTAATTTTTTTTTGTTAGAATCCGTTTGGTACAGCGTATTAAAGAAAGCTTTTAGAAGTAGAGCTTTTAGGAGTATAGCTTTTCAAGTAGAATTTTTTATCAAAAAATTGTTAGGTGTTTGATTGTTAATAAAAAATGTGATTTTGTATGAAATACAAAAAAATTATAACACAAAAAAAGCTCTACTCAAGAAGCTTAAATTTTGGACTTATTCCAAAAATGTTTTTGAAACTCAAAAACATTTTTGACAGCTTCCACCAAACACTAAACAAAAAAATCAAAATTATTTTTGACCTTTTAAAAGCACTTTTGACCTTTGAAAAAGCTGTATCAATGGTCACTTTAGTTTAGGGACAGCTAAATAGAAGGGGGATGTTAAAAAAACCTGGGTATTTGCAGTCACATCACTGCAAATACCCCAAACAGTGATGTGACAATTTAAAAAAAAAAAAAAACAAAAGCTGAAGACAACGGAAATAAATTAAAAAAAAAAAACGTCCCATCCCCTGCCCCCCTACGCCTGCCTACCCCGCCCTACGCATGCCCTACCCCCTCACGCTGCCCTACCAAATTTGAAATTTCAAAAAATATTGAATTTTTTCTTTTTTTTCAAATTTTTCTCTTCCTATATATATCATCTCACACTCATCATATACTAACCCATAATTATCTCATCAAATTTACCTTTCCTTCACATTCTCAATATAATCTCATATTCACATCACATTCTCAACAAAATGGAATGGAATCATGATAATATGTATTCAAATTTTTTCGAGTTTGATCTCAATCAACCTCTTCATTCAAGTTATGGGGAAGATAATTTAAATGAGCCTGATTCAATTGTTGGCAATTTCAATTTGAACGAGCCTGTAAATTCGGTATAAAATAATGTCAACTATATAATTAATTCATTATAGTAATTATATTAAAATATTTGCTAATTTGTTTTCTTTTAAATGTCACAGGAGTATGCATTTTCAACAGCTCGGTCATACCATGAAAATATTGATTGTTCAAATGCTCAATCGTGTGATGAAAATGTTGATTATTCAAGTTATTTCATTGCTGAACAGGTTTTTTCTCTATACATTTTATTTTCGGGGATAGCTAAATCGACTACAGTTTATGCATTTTCTCTATATATATTCTCAAAATAAAATTCTTCATCTCATATTATATTGTGTTGATTCTTTTTATTTCTAATTTATATTAAAAGAACTTGTTAAATCATAAAAAAATAATTTTCATTTTTTTAATATATATATATAATTTATTGGAAAATATAATATACACAAATATTACCCCAATTATTTTTATAAATATTACCGATAAAAATATATGAAATTATATTGTTTTTAACTATTTTTATGCTCATTACGAAAATAATAATATAAGGTATAGTTTAATTAATTACACATATTTAATAAAAGTAGATTAGTCTTTTATTTTTAAATATAAACTAGCTGTTAATTTGAGATAAAAGAGCATTAAAAAAGAAGAATGATTTGCAAAAATGATACTTCTTTATTTTTAAATAAAAGTTTGATCTTTGAGTTTTAGAAATAAGATTCCTTTAACAAATAGGGCTCTTATTCCTAAAATCGACTTTTAAATTTTTGCTCGAATTAACTAGTTAAAGAATTATTAATTTGTTTTTTTATATTCAACATTTATATCAAATATGTAAAAACATGATATCTAAAAACTTTTTTACTTAATTATAGTTTTATTTTATATTTTCATTCATCATATAACCACGATAAGTTAGTGTAATCTAATAATATATATATATATATATATATATATATATATATATATATATATATATATATATATATATATATTGAGTGGTAAGTATTAGTTGGTTTTCAAGAAATTTGATAGAAATAGTATTTTCTTTTTATTAATATATTAACTTAAAATTACCCCTATATTATTAAAAATAGAATAATTATATATTATGTACTATTAATATCAAAATACCTTTGTATTAATATTATTTTTTTCATTTTTTTAAACATAAATAAAAAGAATGAATTGAGCCACAATGAAGATTTATTTGTAGTTTTATTTGTAGTTGTCGTATAATCATGATTTATTTATATATATTTTGTGCAAAATCTTAGGTTTTTGATACTCGCGAAGCGTTTATTTTTTGGGCAAGAGTAATTGCTCAGAAAAATGGGTTTGTTCTCGTGATACGAAGATCTGATAAGCATTTGTTCGGACGAAAGGGTAATGTAACATTGATGTGTGAAAGGGGTGGAAAATATCAGCAACCGAAGAATTCAAAAGATATTGCTGAAGAGTTAAAACGAAAAGGGACAGGAACCAAAAAATGTGATTGTCCATTCAAAATTCAGGGAAAGGGAAAGGGTCAAAACAAAAGGACGTCAACATTCTAAGGTTGCGAAATCAATTAAACGAGAACGTTCATATTTCGAACACGTCGAATCTGGTGTTTATAATGCTCCAAGGAGTTCAATTCACGTAAGCAACTCATCCTACTTTAATCCAAAAAACTTTGTTCCTATTGGCGCTCCGAGACATTGATCGGCGTGTCGATTCGTACTTTGATAAAGTTGATGTTGTTAAAGCGGTGCTTCATGGCTTTCATTTCATGTGCACGATCCTTCATCCGACAACCTCAATATTATTTACGATAGTGCTCGGTGAACCACAGTTCTCACCGATTACATCAATAAATTTCGAAATATGTTATTCCTTTTATTAAAAATATAATCGATGTTGCGTGGCGAAATTACAGATTCGGTGGTCATGGCGGGTCACACACGAGTGTGGTGAGAAAAATTATTTTGGATAAGACATGAACTATATGAGAGCTCATGACTTGGCATAAGCTATATCTTGAAATATTTGGCGAGAAAAATTTCAAAGAATATGAAAATGCACTTAATGTGCAATATTGAAGCGTACCAATGAGTCGTTGGATGACCGTACGGATATGGGGTTTTTGATCGCATCAAAATTTAATGTTGTTGTAGTTTATATTTCACCACGTGGGTGCACAACGTTATTTCCATTGCGATGCGAACCCAAGGCACGAGGATCATGAAATCGTTGGCATTGGTTTCGTGAACAATTGTCATTTTGTTCAGGTAATTGTTTTTGCATCTACTATACTTTTCATTGTTAATTTGTTTTAATTTCCTAAAATATTTTTATCGTGTTTATAGGTCATTTTGCATGATGGATCACCAATTCCACCTACTCATCCTCAATGGAAAGAATCTGGGTTTAAAATGCTTATTCTTGGGAAATATCTTATATACAGAAGATGCTTCATTTTAAAAATTTAGAAGCTATTAACGCAAATGTAGGAAATTACGGTCAAATAAATTTAGTTAGTGACTCGTGATGTATATTTGTATTTTTTTTGATACGTTGAAATGTATTTTTTTTTCTATTGAATACAATAAGTTTAGTGCAATTTTATTTTATTTTGTTATTTTTAATTTAATAAAAAAAGAGTAAGTGAGAAAGTGATAAAAATGGTTTCCAATATTTAAGAGATTTTTATATTACTAATTATCATTGATTATAATAGTTATTGTTTTTCCGTCTTATTATTTAATATACTAAATTAATATTATCTTAGATAATATAATTTTTAAAAAGCAATCCAAAAAAAAAAAAAAAAAAAAAAAAAAAGAAAAGGAAAGGAAAGGGATGATGGGACGATTCAGGGGTAGGGGGTAGGGGCAGGGGTAGGGGGCAGTGATGATGGGACGATTTTTTTGTTTATTTTTTTATTTACCCGTTTTTTTTTTGTTTTTTTTATTTACGCCGTTTTTTTTTTTTTAATTTTTTTTTTTTAAAAAAATTGTCACATCACTGTTTGGGGGTATTTGCAGTGATGTGACTGCAAATACCCCGGTATTTTTAGCGGTCCCCAAATAGAAAAGGTAAAAGGAAATTTCGTACGTACTTCGATTTGATTAATCAATTGGATAGTTGCTTGAAAGTGTCACGAGTCGCCGACAACTTGGTGCTGTCATGTTTGCGCTGATATTCATTTTTCTTTTTCACTTTTAACTTGTGATTCGTGATTTATGTTATGAGCAATCAAACATCATACTCCAAATTCAAACAAAAAGTTGGCATATCTTTTTTGACTATTTCATTTTTCTGATTTTATCGAATTCGTGTACGCAGCGAAATTTAAAAATTTCTATTTCAAACCCAACAAATAACGAACTGTAGGATAATTATGCATTAATAAAATATACATGTAAAACATACAACATGTATATATAACTGTAACGCATCGATAGAATACTTACGGTTTGATAAATCTGGAGTCTTTTAGTATAAGTTCGAGGGTGCGCATGCAATTGATCATCGATTGCAAGTTTCAAGAACTCCGATGTATGCCTCCTTCGAACAGCTAGAAACTTCGGCAGAGGTTCGAGAAAGAGTTTTAATTCTAGGTCTCTAAGACTTAGAATGATATATGAATCAAGTGTGTTCAATAATGAATAGAAGTCTTCTATTTATAGTTGCGTTTTAGGTCTAAAACGCAGCTAGGATTTCCCGTGGACCATGCCTAGAAAACGAGGTGCATTGGGTCAGTCAGACTGACCCGCTTCGTCTCGTTTTCATTTTAATTAACATTGAAATCCAATTTCGACTTAATTAAAAAATTATTATTCATTCAAATGTCTCAATTATAAATCAAACATTTATATTCTCTTAATACATCCTTAGATCGAAGGAACAATTGACTTAGTGTTACCCTACAAGCCTTCACATATCGACACTAATCATAGTAGGATCTACACGGAACTCCTAGACGGCGCCGGAAGACGAACTCAATATGTGAAGTATATTTAGGGATTTGCCAAGTGTCTATGTGGGAAGATAAAATCCTTTCATTCACGACACACTCGATCAAACTTAGGATTTGCCAAGTGTCTATCCAAATAGCTTGATCATTATATCTCATCTATATTGGTTAACAACAAGACCATATCATAGATATGTCTACTGCGTTGGCCAACGACTTAGTCAACATAATATCACATGAGAATCTGAGTGTTCTCTCGAATATACATTCTAGGAATGAATCCTAATCTTAGCTCAACTACCACTTTTAACCCACGTTGTAATGTACCCAATACAAGATGTATCTCAACCTATAAGACATTTGAGCTTAGGACATGATTAAAATATATTACTCTGTAGAAAATGTGTGTATCAACCTCAACTCTAAGGAATTCTATCTCCCATACGCTGATCATACTTTAGACATTGTATAACAAACAGTATATCAGCAGAGTATACCAATACTTCTAAAGTATCCATGTGTCCAACACGAGTAACCATTACTCATATCAGGTGAGACATACTACATCCTCTAAGGATGTGATGCATACCACATGTCGACTTATCATATATCATCGATATTCCATTCTTGATGATCATTAGTCGAGACTATTTTAAGAGTTACGTTATAATATTAATATCTCACACTATTAATAACAATGTAATATCTAGGGATGCATATTATAGAATATTACAAACAATCAATTAATAATTCAATAATTACAAATGCCAAAATATTAATATCTATTAATAATATGAATGTGTATAAAATACATTTGTCCTAATATAGATTGTCTTTAGGACATAAAATACTTTCAATCTCCCACTTGGCCTAGAGCCAATCTCCTACATATCTAATGCCCATATTCTCAAAATGACCATTATGCTTGACTAAGCTTAATGGTTTAGTGAACGTGTCATCTAGATTATCGTCTGTGAGAACATAGTATAATCTAATATCTTTAGTCTCCACCATCTCCCTGAGTATGTAGTGATTCATCGGTACATGTTTGTTGATCTTGATTCCTTAGCCTGTGCAATCGCACCAGTGTTGTCACAATAAATAGTTATTGCACAACTGACACTCGGAACTCCCTTAGTTCCTTCAAGAACTCAGAAATCGCGACATCTTCTTTACTAGTTTCCGATCTAGCAATGTACTCAGCTTATGCTGTCGAATCAACAATTGTAGCTTGTTTGGAACTTTTCCAGCTCACTGCTCCACCATTGAAATGGACGTGTACCCATACTGAGATTTGAAGTCATCAACATCCGTCTGGAAGCTAGCATCAATGTACCCAGTAGCAACTAGCTTTTCTTCCCCACCATAGACTAATAAGTAATCTTTAATTCGTCTAAGATACTTAATAATACTCTTGACTGCTTTCCAGTGTTCTTCCCCACGCTTCTGCTGGAATTTGCAAGTCATACTAAGTGCAAATGCCACATATGGCCTAGTACAAGTCATGACATACATGATCGATCCTATAGCCGAAGCATATGGGATTCTCTTCATGAGCTCAAGTTCTATAGCATTAGAAGGACTATCCTTCTAAGATAATTGGATACCTTGACCCATAGGTAGACCGCATTTCTTGGATTTTTCCTGTCACGACCCGACCCCGGGCCCGCGACTGGTGTTTTACCTGGGCACCCTTACAAGTAAACATCAGAGATAATCAGTGGAACATACATAAAACTCATAACGTACATCAACAGGAAAAATAACAACAGGCTATCCGATAAGGCTACCTCCCTGGACACATATATATATATATATATATATACATAACCAAAAGCAGTTACATCCTTCTTCTTTACAAACCGACCCACAAGATATGACTACAGACCTCTAAGAATTTTTAACATAACCACTGTGACGGGACATGACCTCGCCATACCCCTGAATATACATAATCTACATCAACAGGGATCTGTACCAAAAGATAAGCCTCCGGAGTGAATGAAGCTTCTTCCCAAAAACTGAACATAGATCCTAAGAACGAGGATCACCAATCTGGGTACCTAATACCTGCGGGCATGAACGCAGCCCCCCGAAGGGGGTCAGTACAACAGTTATCGAGTATGGAATGGAAATAAGGTACAATAATCAAATCATAAATGTATAAAAGAATGACAGGGGCAAGTATACAAATTTAGTACCAGATCCTACCGTGCCATTTTAACTCATGAAATCAATCGTACATTAGTCGTTATTTTCCTTCTTTCAATAAGAATTAACATCATATTCTTACATACATACTTAAGAATTTGATCAAGTTCTTTTTCACTTAACTTACATATCTTACATAACATAATCTGACCCTTTATGGAGGGACTTCTTATTTTGGAGCTTACTTTGATTATCCATACGTGATAACGTAACCCGGCCCATTTGCGGGACACAGTGTACTGATGAATCATGTGACATAACCCGGCCCACCTGTGGGGCTCGGTGTACTGTGGAATCTGTAGCATAACCCGGCCCGCCTGTGGGGCGCGGTGTACTGTGGAATCTGTAGCATAACCCGGCCCGCCTGTGGGGCGCGGTGTACTGTGAAATCTGTAGCATAACCAGGCCCACCTGTGGGGCTCGGTGTACTGTGGAATCTGTAGCATAACCCGGCCCGCCTGTGGGGCGCGGTGTAAAATGACGTAACCCGGCTTATATATAGGCTCGGTGTATATGGAGTAACCCGACCTATGTGTAGGCTCGGTGTATCTCATAACATAACCCGGCCTATGTGTAGGCTCAGTGTGTCTCATAACATAACCCGACCTATTTGTAGGTTCGATGTGTCTCATAACATAATCCGGCCTATTTGTAGGTTCGGTGTGTCTTATAACATAACCCGACCTATTTGTAGGCTCGGTGTGTCTCATAACATAACCCGGCCTATTTTGCGGGACCCGATGTAACTCTCCTTACATAACATTTTAAATCATCTTTTCACTTCTTCTTAAGTCGTTATAACAACTTCCCATAAAGCTATTATAACAACCTTTCATTTTAGAGAACTTAAGACACTTTTATTTCTTATTACATTAGGGAAACTAAACCCAAAAATATTACGTACATACATACTTAAAAAGAATCATAAAACGCCTTCCTTTTTAAAATCCATAAAATTCTACTTTTTTTTAAAAAAAACTCAAGTTACATACTCTTTTGAAATCAAGTCCCATAACTTGAAAATAACGTCTCATAATCCTTTAAAGAAATCAAAGTTCATAGTCTTAAAACTTCATAACATACATTCTTTAAAATCATGTCGCTTATATGTATAAAATCATGTCATCTATACTTTAGAAATCAAGTCTCATAACTTGAAAAATAAAGTTTCATACACTTCCAAAACCAAGTAACTTATTCTCTTTAAAATCATATAACTTCCACTTATAAAATCAAGTCCCTTTTCACATATAAATTCAAGTCATTTTCAAATATAAAATCAACTTACTTACTTCAAATAAATCAAGGCACATAGCTTTAAACCAAACCTCATAACTTCCTAACGATTCTTACCAACATCTCCCATAAGACTTGGTAAGAACTTAGGATAATTTAGACATACTTTTTACATAGAGTAAATCAACATACGTACCTCTTAATTTCTAAGAGTAGAATGAATCATGAAATAACACCACATGTATAATTCATACGTAGAACCATGCCAAAAGAAGGAAGAGGTTCACATACCTCGCGACGACTAGCGACAAATTGCAAAATGCTCCAAAGTACTTCAACCTTGATAGTTATTCCACCCTTCAAGTAGAATACACTATACGTAGTACTTTAACCTATAATAACCATAACACGTCTATCAATTCCTAGCCTTTTTAAGGTAGAATAACACTAAGTGTAAAGTCTCTTATTTTACGGAAAATTGGGCAGCATTTCCTTTGTTTCTACGCACTTTTCCACCTTTTCAAGGCCCGAAATCAATAACCAACATGCCACATTTAAGGCTCAACAATTAAGCTAACCAAAGGGGATTACACGCCTAACAGGACGTGTAAAATTCTGTCCCACAATTAATATAAAACTGTCCAATATTCCAAAGCCATTTCGGCAATCACAAGGATAACAGCACATCTATTCTTCCAATTCCTTTTCAATCCAAGTTGTTATTCTAACATGTTATATAGTCGCAAATAATTATAACAACTATAATCCCTTTCTTATATAACATGCGACGATCGTAACTAACAACTAAATTGATTACAATTCCAATGGCCAAGCATGCTAGGTTTCGGATTTAAGGCTTCCTAATTCCATAACAATTATAAACCTTCATTCCATAATTCTCATGATCACTTACAACTATCATAACATGTAATCACTAATTACATTTAACAAGACCAAGATTATTACCTCAATAAACCCAAATCTTATCCAAGATCAAAAGTCGATCCTTAGCAACTTTAGCTCCTTTCCTTCACGTTCCAAACCACTCCAAACAATCCTTAGAAGTTCATAAACAACTTCTCTTCAAATTCCAACTTCAAAGTTGAAGAACACCTTAGGTTTTCATGTTGCGACTAACGTAAAAACGTAGTTTTTCCGGGATTTTTGTGTTGAGATATCCTTAGAATACCTTTGGGGACCTTGTGTTTAAGTATTGTGATTTATGAAGCAAGATTGCAAAAATTTTGTGTGCTAAGGGGAGGCTATGCCGAGAGCTCTTCATGAGCAAGGAAAAGTTTTGGAAATTTTTCTAAGTGTGGAGTGCTAGTCTTTCACTAGTAGTAGTAGTAATATATAATACCATCCAAGGGCTAGGATTAATCCATATGGAAGGCTAGGATCTTAGTCAAATGTAGTCAATTATGTCAAGATTCAACTTGCACTACTTGACCATACTTTTGGGTCCATTTTCGTTCAACATTTCCCATGTGGAGGGTGACACATGTCGCCCTCCCATTGGTCCATTCTATTTCATTTTCCGAAATTTCCATAATTGGTCAAAATATCGAAAAACTCGTTGGCCCCACAAAACGTAAAATTTCCCGGGTGGGCCCCACGTGACCAAATCCCAAAGTAAAATACCATAGTTCCGATAAATTCCATCAGTCTCAAATAACAATTCTGAGAACCCAATTCTTACTGACAAATATTTTTCCTTCCCGAGGTTCGGAAGATTTTCCTTAGAAATAACAACTCTTTCTTTCGTTCAAATTTTTAAGTCCTGATTCCTTACGTACATTCTCTTAAACATCTCCTGGAATTACGGGGTATAACATTCTCCCCCCCTTAGAAACATTTGTCCCCGAATGTTCTTTCGAGGTTCAATCTAAACGGATATCGCATAGTCCCCTTTAACTACACCCAACATAATCACATATGCCACACATGACTCAAATACATCACATATGCATACCTATCAATCACCAGCCAAACGAGGAATCAAATCCAAAGGGTGCATCATCACTATTTACTCCACTTTCATGGCCTAAAAGGATTATCTTTTCGTATGTTTCTTTAGTCATAACTATAAGCACTTCAATTCTTTCAACCCTTGTTCTCTCCTTTTCTACTTATCGTATTCTTCTCGTACTTTCAAACTTATTCTAGCATACGTACATAATCTCAATCATCGCTTCTGTTTTTTCTAATCCTTGGAGTTACTATATCCAACTTGGTCATTTTTTCGGCTCTCACGACCCGGTTCCGGTGGAACGCGTCCACGAACTCGTACAACAACTATCTAAACTTGGGCCTTACACCCTCGTGACCCTATCACATAGCGGGACTACCCCCAGCTGACCCCACTCCATTTCAAGCTATGGGTCGACCCGTATTTGGTCTTCAATCCGACCCATTGTTGCCTTGACTTCAACTATCGGTATTTCCACTGCTACGGGGTCATTACTACTTGTGACCCTAAACTGTCGTAGCCTCATTTTTCTATCTTCTTAACAACATCCCTCACCCTACAATTTGCTACACCAAAATACTTCTACCTCTGATAGTCCTATCAGTTTACATTCTGCTTGTAACAAGGAGAATAGGTACACTAGGGCGGGGATCTAAATCTATCAATGTACATAAGATTTAAAGGGGTCAAAATACACCTGTAGCCCCAGGCGATGCTGCCTCTTGATCATGTCTAGAAGCCACGACATCTCTGCGGTTCGAAGGACCGCCCGAATCATAAGCTCCACCACGACCTCTGCGGTTGACTGAAATCTGAATCCCCGGTCCTAGAGTGCGCATAACCATAGAGGAAGGGGAAACAACTACCTTCCTCACAGGTCGTACCACACCACCAGTGTCCGTTCTAAGAGGACATTCTCTCAACAAATGGCCCAGACGGCCGCAAGCATAACAGGCACTTGTAACGGAACGACACTGCCCAAGATAACCCTTCCCACAATGACAACACCGAGGCAGCGGTGGCCTCGTCTGCCTATGACCCCCGTATCTCTGAAATCCTGGATCCCTGGAGCTCTGACCTGCTCCTGAATATCTCGTGGGGTCACGTATCACACCCGCGAATGGTGGGGGTATGCCCTGGGTAGGCTGGGACGAAAATCTCATCTGCTGCTGAGGAGGCTCTCCCAGAAACTCACCGTGATGTCAAACTGGCCTAGCCCTCTTACGATGACTCCTATAATGGCCCTCTACCCTTTCTACATATGCATGTAATGATCGAGCAGCCTCCTGCCGTTGGTACTGTATCACCGCTAGCTTGGCCAGCAACATAACCGCTTCCCTTAGGAGGCTATAGTCTCCCCTTAACTGAGGAGCTGGAGGCTCACGTACTGGTGCCTCACGGACCGGTGCGGAAGAACTCGCTGATGGCGGTACCATGTCCGGTATAGATTGGGCATAAGACTCATCAATCCGGTGCTCCCCGCTAGCAGCTCCTACTGCCCACTTGCCCTTCTGGGCCCTGGTCGCCTTCCGTGGAGGCATAACTGATACATAAGAGTATGTTAGAGAGGACTCAACCTAATAACACAGCTCTATTGCACGATCTCAGAATGAGAAGAATGGAAACCAATCCTAAATGCCACGTAGCCTCCTGGTTATAGATGTGGTGCACAACACACCGATAACCAAGACTCTACTGAACTCGGTCTGTAGACACTTTCCGAGGACTAACTGCTCTGATACCACTTTTGTCACGACCCGACCCCAGGCCCACGACTGGTGCCCTACCTGGGCACCCTTACAAGTAAACATCAGAGATAATCAGCGGAACATACATAAAACTCATAACGTACATCAACAGGAAAAATAACAACAGACTAGCCTATAAGGCTACCTCCCTGGACATATATATATATATATATATATATACATAACCAAAAGCAGTTTCCTTCTTCTTTACAAACCGACCCACAAGATATGACTACAGACCTCTAAATTTTTTAACATAACCACTGTGACGGGACAGGGCCTCGCCATACCCCTGAATATACATAATCTACATCAACAGGGATCCGTACCAAAAGATAAGCATCCGTAGTGAATAAAGCTTCTTCCCAAAAATTGAACAGAGATCCTAAGAACGAGGATCACCAACCTGGGTACCTAATACCTGCAACATGAACGCAGCCCCCCGAAGGGGTCAGTACAACAGGTACCGAGTATGGAACGGAAATAAGGTACAGTAATCAAATCATAACTGTATAAAAGAATGACAGGGGCAAGTATAAAAGTTTAGTACCAGATCCTACCGTGCCATTTTAACACATGAAATCAATCGTACATTAGTCGTTCTTTTCATTCTTTCAATAAGAATTAACATCATATTCTTACATACATACTTAAGAATTTGATCAAGTTCTTTTTCACATAACTTACATATCTTACATAACATAATCCGGCCCTTTATGGAGGGACTTCTTATTTTGGAGCTTTCTTTGATTATCCATACGTGATAACGTAACCCAGCCCATTTGCGAGACACGGTGTACTGATGAATCATGTGGCATAACTCGGGCCACCTGTAGGGCTCTGTGTACTGTGGAATCTGTAGCATAACCTAGCCCGCCTATGGGGCGCGGTGTACTGTGGAATCTGTAGCATAACCCGACCCGCCTGTGGGGCGCGGTGTACTGTGGAATCTGTAGCATAACCCGGCCCACCTATGGGGCTCGGTGTACTGTGGAATCTATAGAATAACCCGGCCCGCCTGTGGGGCGCGGTGTAAAGACGTAACCCAGCCTATGTGTAGGCTCGGTGTATATGGCGTAAATCGGCCTATGTATAGGCTAGGTGTATCTCATAACAAAACCCGGCCTATGTGTAGGCTCGGTGTGTCTCATAACATAACCTGGCCTATTTGTAGGCTCGATGTGTCTCATAACATAACCCGGTCTATTTGTAGGCTCGGTGTGTCTCATAACATAACCCGACCTATTTGTAGGCTCGGTGTGTCTCATAACATAACCCGACCTATTTTGCAGGACCTGGTGTAACTCTCCTTACATAACATTTTAAACCATCTTTTCACTTCTTCTTAAGTCGTTATAACAACTTCTCATAAATCTATTATAACAACCTTTTATTTTAGAGAACTTAAGACACTTTTATTTCTTATTACATTAGGGAAACTAAACCCAAAAGTACTACGTACATACATACTTAAAAAGAATCATAAAACTCCTTTCTTTTTAAAATCCATAAAATTCTACTTTTTTTTAAGACTCAAGTTACATACTCTTTTGAAATCAAGTCCCATAACTTGAAAATAATGTCTCATAATCCTTTAAAGAAATCAAAGTTCATAGTCTTAAAACTTCATAACATACATTCTTTAAAATAATGTCGCTTATACGTATAAAATCATGTCATCTATACTTTAGAAATCAAGTCCCATAACTTGAAAAATAAAGTTTCATATACTTCCAAAACCAAGTAACTTATTCTCTTTAAAATCGTATAACTTCCACTTATAAAATCAAGTCCCTTTTCACATATAAATTCAAGTCGTTTTCAAATATAAAATCAACTTACTTACTTCAAATAAATCAAGACACATAGCTTTAAATCAAACCTCATAACTTCCTAACCATTCTTACCAACATCTCCCATAAGACTTGGTAAGGACTTAGGATAATTTAGACATACTTTTTACATAGAGTAAATTAACATACATACCTGTTAATTTCTAAGAGTAGAAGAAATCATGAAATAACACCACATGTATATTTCATACGTAGAATCATGCCAAAAGAAGGAAGAGGTTCACATACCTCGCGACGACTAGCGACAAGTTGGAAAATGCTCCAAAGTACTTCAACCTTGATAGCTATTCCACCCTTCAAGTAGAATACGCTATACGTAGTACTTTAACCTATAATAACCATAATACGTCTATCAATTCCTAGCCTTTTTAAGGTAGAATAACACTAAGTGTAAAGTCTCTTATTTTACGGAAAATTGGGCAGCATTTCCTTTGTTTCTACACACTTTTCCACCTTTTTCAAGGCCCGAAATCAATAACCAACATGCCACATTTAAGGCTCAACAATTCAGCTAACCAAAGGGGATTACACGCCTAATAGGACGTGTAAAATTCTGCCCCACAATTAATATAAAACTGTCCAATATTCCAAAGCCATTTCGGCAATCACAAGGATAACACCACATTTATTCTTCCAATTCCTTTTCAATCCAAGTTGTTATTCTAACATGTTATATAGTCGCAAACAATTATAACAACTATAATCCCTTTCTTATATAACATGCGACGATCGTAACTAACAACTAAATTGATTACAATTACAATGGCCAAGCATGCTAGGTTTCGGATTTAAGGCTTCCTAATTCCATAACAATTATAAACCTTCATTCCATAATTCTCATGATCACTTACAACTATCATAACATGTAATCGCTAATTACATTTAACAAGATCAAGATTATTACCTCAATAAGCCCAAATCTTATCCAAGATCAAAAGTCGATCCTTAGCAACTTTAGCTCCTTTCCTTCACGTTCCAAACCACTCCAAACAATACTTAGAAGTTCATAAACAACTTCTCTTCAAATTCCAACTTCAAAGTTGAAGAACACCTTAGGTTTTCATGTTGCGACTAACGTAAAAACGTAGTTTTTCCGGGATTTTTGTGTTGAGATATCCTTAGAATAACTTTGGGGACCTTGGGTTTAAGTATTGTAATTTATGAAGCAAGATTGCAAAATTTTTGTGTGCTAAGTGGAGGCTATGCCGAGAGCTCTTCACGAGCAAGGAAAAGTTTTGGAAATTTTTCTAAGTGTAGAGTGCTAGTCTTTCACTTGTAGTAGTAGTAATATATAATACCATCCAAGGGCTAGGATTAATCCATATGGAAGGCTAGGATCTTAGTCAAATGTAGTCAATTATGTCAAGCTTCAACTTGCACTACTTGACCATACTTTTGGGTCCATTTTCGTCCAACATTTCCCATGTGGAGGGTGACACGTGTCGCCCTCCCATTGGTCCATTATATTTCATTTTCCGAAATTTCCATAATTGGTCAAAATATCGAAAACCTCGTGGGCTTCACAAAACGTAAAATTTCCCGAGCGGGCCCCACGTGACCAAATCCGAAAGTAAAATTTCATAGTTCCGATAAATTCCATCAGTCTCAAATAACAATTTTGAGAACCCAATTCTTACTGACAAATATTTTTCCTTCCCGAGGTTCGGAAGATTTTTCCTTAGAAATAACAACTATTTCTTTCGTTCAAATTTTTAAGTCCTGATTCCTTACGTACATTCTCTTAAACATGTCATGGAATTATGGGGTGTAACATTTCCATAGAAAAATGTCTAAGCACTTTGTATATGTAGACTGACTGTGACAGCCCCAACAATCTATTAGGTCTATCTCCATAGATCCTAATTTCCAGAATATGCGAGCCGCTAAACCGCCATCATCGTGAAAGTCTTGGACAACCACTCCTTGGTATTTGCATGATAGTCTTATTGTCTCTCATTATCAATATATCATCTACATATATAATAATGAATGCAATACTCTCATCCTTGCATTTACTATAAACTCAAGGATCCCTTTGCTTCTGACGAAATCAAATGACTTGATAGCCTTGGCAAAACAAATGTTTCAACTCTTCGAGGCTTGCTTAAGCCCATAAATGAACTTCTGTAGCTTGCATACAACATTTGGTTTGGACTCAAATGAAAAACCCTCAGGTTGTTTCATATAGACTTCCTCAACTAGAGTACCATTGAGTAGAGCGGTTTTGACATCCATCTGCCAAATGTCATAGTCATAATATGCAGCTATTGCAAGGAAAATCCGAATGAACTTAATCTTAGCAACATGTGAAAATGTTTCATCATAATCGACCTCAGGCCGTTGATTATAACCTTTATCCACCAACCTTGCTTTATAAGTCTGTACTTTTCCAAATGCATCGATATTCTTCTTGAAGACCTATTTGCATCCTATGGGTTTAACCCCAGCTGACAAATCAACCAAGTTTCACACTTGATTGATGTACATAGATTCCATCTCGGATTTCATGGCTTCTTGCCATCTCTTTGAATCAATATCCAAAATTGCTTCGCTATAGGTTGTAGGCTCATCGTTATCGGGAATATCTATCTCACTGTGTGTTTTCATAAGTAGATTTAGTCTTTCAGGAGGATGATGAGACCTAGTGGACCTACGAGTTGATTGTTTTGCAGTTCAGTGCTTGGTATATTCTGACTGTGAGAGGGTTCTTGTGTGTTGGATAATCCACCACCTTGAGAGCTTATAGGAATATCATTTTCATGTATTTCCTGAATGGGAGGAGGTGCAACCTTTTTTAAAATTGTTGATCGACTTTTTCCAATTTGGTTTAATTATTCATTTTTTTTAAACTCGATTGGGTTTAACTATTTACTGTATTTTTTATAACTAGTTGATATGTTAATTTTTATAGACTTATTCAATTGGGTTTAATTATTAACTCTTTTTTTATTCAATTGAGTTTAATTATTTACTGGGTTTTTGATAATTAGTTGATATGTTATCTGTTTTTTTCAAAATTTTGTTTATAGACTTAATTCAACCGAGTTTAATTATTCACTGGATTTTCAATAAGTAGATGATATGTTATCTGTTTTAAAATGTTTAGTCCAATTAGGTTTAAATCTTTATGGGGTTTTTTTTTCCCGGGTAAATGCAAATATTATTACTAGAAAAGGAAAAAACTGGGAGCTACAATCAGTCATTGAGGGTTCTCAATCCTCAACGTAAGCATAAAACAAGAAATGAATGAGGGATGGGACGTTCACTCATAGGTGACGGTACAAGAGGGGATTAAGTCATAAAGAACTCTATAAGTTGTTGTTTTGACTTTTGCAACAACCTCATCTGCCGTTGAACTAATGCCCTCGAATAGCAATTCATTTCTTGTTCTCCAAATCTCATATACCATAGTGCAAAAGGCAAGTAAGATGGCTTTGGATCGGATGCCTGTCCCGCGATGCTCTTTCTTGATCCACTTGAGTGCGCTTTCAATACTTGTCATTTCTCTTCTAATACCCAACCATTCCTTTGCGTGCTTCCAAATCATGCGGGTGTAGGAGCAAGAAAAGAAGAGGTGTGTCACGCCCTTTTCCGGCCGCGACATTTATTTTCTAAACTCCTGCTTAAATAACAATGTTAGAAAATAAATAAAAGCTAAATGTGCTAAAGAATGCTAAAAGGTGCTTAAAAGTGCTAGCAATTTAAAAGTGCTAAGGTGCTAAAAGTGCAAAATGCTAAAGGTGCTAAGGGTTCGCGGAGTCGCCACCTAATTAGTTTGGGTGAATTAGGACACCTAAATGTTTAACTGGTTTAAAGTAAAACATTAACTCCATTTAATGGTCTGCTAAACTTAATGAGGTTCTGGGTAAGAGTTCTTTATTAATCTAGAGGGAAGGGGTTAGGCACCCTCTAAGATCCGCTAACTTGCGGTTGTCCTGCCAAACCTAGGGTAATTATTATGTTTAAAAATACAAAATAAAAGCTCCTCCTGCTTAATAAAAATGCTAAAATGTTAAAATGTTTAAAAGGTGCTTAAAGTATAAAAAGGGCAAAAGGTGTTATGAATAAATAAAAGAGCCAAATGCTAAATGTCTAAAAGTGCTTAAAATACTAAAGGTTGCTAAAAGGTATTAAATGCTAGAAGGGTGTTAAAGGTGCTAAGAGGCGCTTAAAAGTGCTAAATGCTAAAATGCTGAAAGTAGTGCTAATATGCTAAAGTACAAAAGAATGCTAGGAGGTGCTAAAATGTTAAGGACAAAATATGCTAAAGGTGCTAAACGTCACGGGGTGATTAAAAGTGCTAAAAGGGCTAGAAATGCTAAAGAATGCTAAGAGGTGCTTTATGGACTAATTATGTGTTCATGCAACGGTTATTTACGGACTAATTCCATTTCTGTCACGCCCTTTTTCGGCCGCGACTTTTCTATGAGCGAATCTCCTGCTTAAAATGCAAGTTAGAAAATGAATAATAAAAGCTAAAGTGTTTAAAAAAAGGAAGGCTAAAAAAATATTAAGAGATGCTAAAAGGTATTAAATGCTAGAAGAAGTGCTTAAAAGTGCTAAATGCTAAAGTGCTAGAAGTAGTGCTAATATGCTAAAGTACAAAAGAATGCTAGGAGGTGCTAAAATGTTAAGGACAAAATATGCTAAAGGTGCTAAACGCCACGGGGTGATTAAAAGTGCTAAAAGGGCTAGAAATGCTAAAGAATGCTAAGAGGTGCTTTATGGACTAATTATGTGTTCATGCAACGGTTATTTACGGACTAATTATGTATACTGCTAGCTAAATTAATCTTGCTTAACCTGCGTACGATATTATATAAGAGGTGCTTTAAGATGATCTTGAGAGTTTTGGAAAAATCTGTTATGGGTTTAATGAGAAGAATGTTGGTTTTATCATGCAAGTTAAATCATTTAGATTTTTTTTTTTGCAGAATTTAGACATGCCTAATAGTCCTAAAAGACAAATAAAGTAGACGTGCATTTCTGATTATGAATTACTTTCCCACCTTATATGTTTGAAACTTAATTGTTCTAAATATCCTAAATATTACAGAAATAGAGCAATTAAATTACAATAAACAAATAGATGAATGAATAACACGTAAAGAGAGAGGATGGGATTTAAGAGTGCTCTTTACGACGGATGACGACGTCATCTCATCCTATTTGGTTCAGGAATTTAGAAGAAGGTGCGACGATGGATGCATGTCATCATTGGTGGTCTGATGAGTCTCGTAACGAGACTATTTGTTGCTCCAATGCATTTCATGTAAAACAAAGAAAGATAAGGATTAGTAAATGTCCAAATTACCCACTAATGCAATTAAACGTTCACGCGAATTTAGACATTTGACTACAACAATCCAGAATAAAGCGGCAGGTAGAGGCAAAGAAGATTAACAATCCAGAGTAAGGTGGCGGGCAACAAACAAAGGACATCAAGATTATTCAATTACGGACTGGGCCTCGGGTGCAACCAGCACGCAGAGAATATAACGCAAGCCCAAGGCATATAATTTCAGATTCCTTGTTATAAACAGGGGGCGGAGAACAGGCCACGGAGAAGCTATTCTTGATTTTAAGAAGCGGTATATCTACTGCCACATAAAGGACTATGGGACAGTACACATATGGGAATAAATAATGGGATGGGCACATATCAAAGTAGTCTCAGGAAACTATCTCAGACAATACATTGACTCAAAATTAATAGAATTGATACAGAAGCAAATAACGAGAAAGGGAGAAAAAATGAGACTGTTCAACTGCAATTAAGGAAACATACTGACAGTTACTAGATTCCTATAAGGATATCACTTGAAACTTGGAGTTAGCCAAAGTGTGCAAACATGCTTAGCTCATTATTTTTTAGCCCAAAACCGATAATGACGCAGTTCAGCCATCAATTAAACGAATGTACATTAAACATTTAGCACAGGTATTAGTAGGTGAACATGCCATTCCTAAACTCGCATAAGATTAATCTGGGCAGACATCAGTTAAACTCAACAACAAATAGACAGTCCTAATTACTAGAAAACAACGAAAAAATCAATCATCTTGACACCTGTTTATTATTCAAGACGCACAGCGATACACAATGAACTAAGGGGATTCTCTTCATATTATTCTAGACCTATATCCGATACGAATATGACCAGTTACTGGAAGACATGCAAGAATACCGTAGACGACATTCGATTAATTGCTAACACAGACAAGCACATAAACCACTTATTTTACTTATTGCATTGACTGTGAGGATCTGTTTAAGTAGGATAAGGCATGTTAAATATCATACCACAATATTAACAAATATAGCCCAACAATTATTTAGGATAAATGACCACAACCAATGCATGAATTCTAGTGTAAACAAACTAATTCCGACAAGGAACCTTCACATGCTTTGCCCACAATCAGTCGAACAGGGATCACAGTGTCACATGTAAAGAAAAACTTCCAGGTACATAGACTTCTAGCCGAACCAGTAAACATTTGGAGCAGATTTAACAAACTCGCAAATCATGATAGATACATGTCAATGGTTTAACTACTGTGAAGGGTTCCAACAACAGATAGCACCAAACCAGTTTCGGAATAGTCTACATACACAGATAACAGCTACATTAGCTAAGCGTATCTAACCAACACATAATCATCACATATATCACGAAATACCAATCGAATGAGAAAATATGAAAGGAGGCGAGATTACCTTCTCCGGACAGCGACCCGAGGCAGCGTATCAAGTCGTCGGTCCACTCGACGAGTTTTGCGATGCGAATGAAAGGGTAAGGTTTGTTCGCTGATTTCTTGGCTGGGATTGAAAGAGAGGGGTTTCGAAGTTCCTGTTCTTGCGATGCTAATCGTCTGGAGGCTGAGACCCTAAACTCCCTGATGCTTTCTTCACTGCACTCTGTCGTGCTGTGCTCTGTCGTGCTATGCTCTGCCGTCTGTGATATCGTTTGTGCACCACGATATGACGCCTTTCTTCTCCCTGAGCTCTCTCGTCTTGTCGCTATTGGACTCCTTTGAGCCCTGCCCTGCTATGCCCCCCCTCGATCGATGCCTTTGCATGTACTTATATAGCCATGGTTTGGGTTCCCCATTAGGTAAGGTTTAAGTGCTGATTTGGTGCGATTTTAGGACGATTTGGCTGCTTATTTTGGATTGATTTGTTACCGATTTCGCGTGATTCGAATCGGGTTATGATAAGGTAAACGATTTGGAAGGATTTGCTTAGTTATGGTAAGAAATCGTTGGCTGGGTGTGTATGGGTAAAGGGAAGGAAAGTCGCCGGATTTTCCACCCTGAAAATCCGGCGAGATTCGCGGTTGAAGGGAAGTGCGGCGAATGCTCTTTAGATTTAGGGTTTCGTTCATTAGGGCTGCGTTTTAGGGAGATGTAGTGAGGGTATCCTATTGTGGGCTGCTGGTGTGGTGATAAGGGGAAAAGATAAGGGCTTGCGGGTGGTGGGCCGCGGGTCAGGGGAAAGTAGTGGGCTGATTAGGTTGTTTAAAGGAAGGGGGATGGCTGATGGGAAATAAAGGATAGAGGGGAAATGAAGGCTTAGGCGTGGGCTTGGGCGGAATAGGAGGCTGAAAGGAGGAGTTGGGCCCGCGGGCATTGGGCCTGTGGGTCGTGGGCTGCGTTTTATTAGTATTGGGTATTTAATTAAGTGTTAGTTTTAGGTGTTATTTAATTAGTGCTTAATATTTATAATGCGATGCCGTTATTAAAACTTATTTATTATTGCGATGTTATATTATTAAATTGAAACTCATTATTTAAATGCTAAATGCAGGTAGGATATTCAAGGATTGCCTAATGCTTTTACGAAGAAATGCGGTGCTATTATTTAAAATCTTATTTATCGTGCATTTAAAATAAGTTATGAAATTGATATGCGTATTAATAAATTCGACTATACTACTTGACACGACGTCATTGCTAAATTATTTATTTTATGTATTTATTATTAATTATTAAGAATTGTTTGACAGGGCTTAAAATTAATTAATGCGGGCGCGGGACTCTAAGTACTTAATACTCCACGTAAGACGCGGTGCCATTATTAAATTGTTTATTTATGCCTGTATTAATGTTTTGTTTGCTGTATTTTATTACAAAAATTACCTGAAAATTATTTAACAAAATTAGTCTAATTTTATAGCTAATGACTGGACGGGAGGGTCAAAATTGGGTGTCAACAAGGTGAGCCCTTGTCTCATTAGCCCGCTTGCAGAACCCGCAAGTCCTATCTTCCAAGTTTAGGTAGGAGAGAGTATCTTTGGTAGCTAGACGTTTCCTCTGAGTGAGCAGGTGTGAATGAGAATTTAGGAGGAATGAAGCCTTTCCAAATTTGAGACATTCAAAGCTTTTTTTCCCGCGGTGTGCGCAAGACCTCATACACAAGACTAGAATCAAATCTTCCATTGGTGCAACACTTTTCCAAGCCGGCAATTGCGTTTCCTTGACTACCAAAGATGGAAATGAATGTGTCGCGAATGCCACAATTTTTTTTGAATAAGGGGGAGTCCCTAGCACGTACCTCATAATCCCAAAAGGATTGGCCTCTCAAGTAGTAGCTATTAATCCATTGGACCCATAAGGTATCCGCCTTAGTGTGAGTATGCCAGATGGTCCGGGAGAGTAAGGCATGGTTCCATTCTTTGATGTTCATAAGACCCAAGCCTCCTTCGGATTGAGGCACACAAATGACATCCCAAGCGACTCTTGGTGGCTTACCACCCCATAAGAACTGAATACATGCTGACCGTACCTTGTTGAGAACTGAAGAAGGAATAGGAAGTGCCCGAAACCAAAAGCTCTCAACACCCTGAATAACCGATCTGATTAGTTCCAGTTTTCCCGCATAAGAGAGTGAGTGATGCCCCAATTTCTGAATGTATTCCGAGATAGCACTAGTGAATGGGGCAAACTGATCAACTGAGACAAAAATTGGGGACAAAGGGATGCCCAAGTACCGCACAGGAAAGACACCAATGCCGAAACCCACTCTAGTCAAGATCAAGTCACAAATTGTACCTTGCACTCCTGCTAAGTAGATGGAGGATTTAGACGGGTTAAGTGTTAGCCCAGAGGCAGCCTCCAACTCTTCAAGACACTCTATAAGAACACCAACCGAAGATACATCCCCTTTGGCAAACAACATGAGGTCATCTGCGAAGGCAAGGTGAGTGATGCCCAACCTTTTGCACTTAGGGTGATAGGAAAATGCTTTTTCCGAAGTCTTTAGCTTTAGCAACCTTGAAAGGTATTCTATGCACAAGATAAAGAACATAGGAGACATAGGATCACCCTGCCTTAAGCCGCGTTTACCCATGAAATAACCATGTATCTCCCCATTGATTGAAAGAGAGAAAGAGGTGGAGCTAACACATTCCATGATCCATCTTACAAATCTGTCCGGAAATTTGAATCCTCTTAGTACTGACTCAAGGAAGTTCCAAGAGACCGTATCAAATGCTTTCCGTAGATCCACCATAAGCATACACCTTGGTGAGACTCTAGCTCTGTTAAAACCTCTCACAAGTTCTTGGGCAATAAAGACATTGTCCACCATGTTTCTTTCTTTCACAAAAGCTCTTTGAGATTTATCAACAAGAGTAGGAAGAACCTTTGCCATCCGGTTAGCTAAAATCTTTGTTATGATCTTGTAGACCACATTGGTCAATCCGATAGGCCTAAAGTCATTTACCTTGGGATCTTTGATAACTACTCGATATGTTTTTTGTTCTTTTTTTTTCAAAAAATATTGTTTGGGACTGATGCGTATTTGTTAAAAAAGAGATTGTAGCAGTATTAAAAAACAGATTTTCTCTTTGCCATATATATATATATATCTTTGCCATGTATACAAATCATGGATGTAGTTTATATGAGTTTATTTTCCCCATATTTTAAGTATTAGTTTGTTCTGTATATTCCTCATTGATAAATGTAAATAATGCCAAGTTTTCCATTAGACACAAAAAAAAATTGTTGCGGCAACTATGGCTATGCATAACTACATTAGAATGCATGCACTTGAAGATTTGGAATTTGATAAATGTGATACAGACCCTAATTATGTTTCTAAAGTTGAAGGAGATGTAGATACATACCCTACCCCTCCCCTCATAAACCCTAATTTTTCTTTCTCTTCCTAACCAAAATTCAACCCATCTAATGGCTTTCATGACTACTCCCACCTCTCCCAAGGTCTCCTCTCCCTCCCCAGACATCACCCACAACCCACCCACTCCCTCATCCACTTCTTCTTTTCATCTGGATTTTGCCGTTACCAATATCAATAACTTCATTCCCTTAGTTCTTGATCAAGAAGATGGTCAATATTCTTCATGAATTGAACTTTCCGTATTCATGCATGTGCTTATAATGTGCTTGATCATATTGATGACTCATTTCCTCGCTCTACCGAGGTCGATGACACGACACGGTATCGCCTTGACGCTATCGTCAAGCAGTGAATTTATGAAACCATCTCTAAGGACTTGCTTCATATAATTATGAAGACGGGAGCCTCAGCTATTGAATTATGGGCATGGTTGGATGAGATATTTCAAGACAACAAACACACACATGCTGTGTACCTTGAGGAACAATTCAACAACACGCATCTTGAAAACTTTGCAAACATGTATGACTACTGCAACATTGAAATTGGTTGCCGACCAGTTGTCTAATGTGGGCAATCCGATCTCATAAACTTAGATGGTGTTACAAATAATTAATGGATTAACGAAGGGCGAATACAACACCCTGGAAACAATGATATAACAGGCCGACCCACTGCCTAGCTTTAACACGGCCCGATCATAATTACTTTTGGAAGAAACCAGACGTGCTAAACATGATGAATACAACCAAAAGGCATTGGTGGTTGACGCACCTGAAAATACCACCGCACCCAGGGCCCACCGACAACCAGCATCCGGGCATCCGGGCGGTGGTAGAGGCTGAGGTCGCGATGGTGGACGCGGCGGCAGAGGCAAATGCGTCTCGGGTGGTGGTCAGCCATAATCGGCTCAGTACCCGATCAAGTGGGCCGACCCAATGCCATGGCAGTTTTCTGATAGATGGGCATCACTACCCTGCCGGGACCCACTGGCATTAGCCCGATATTTTGGGCCCGGGTCCATCTCCTCGAATCTCGAGTCCCGCACAACAGGCCCATCTCACGGAGGCCCAACCGGGGTAGTCCCAGTCTGATTTGCTCACCCCGACAAAATTAACCCAGGCCTACATCACGATGAACATGCATCAGCCTGACGATGCTTGGTACATGGACACGGGCACCACATATGTCACGACCCGACCCCGGGGCCGCGACTGGTACCCTACCGGGGTACCCTGTCAGGTACATGTCAGAGAATAGCAGCGGAACATACATAACACATAACTTATAAAAAGGTAAACATCATCGGCGGTAGATAAGGCGCTTCCATAAAACATTCTTTAAACAAAAGTATAGTAGTACAACGGGTTCTTATAGCCCAAAACACATAGGTGACCACAGACCTCTAAAGATAACAAGCGTGGCGGGGACGGGCCCCGCCATACCACGAATGTACAAAATACCTATAGCATCGGGAATATCCGTACCAATAGACAAGCTTGGGAGGATGGAGCTTCGACAGGAATAATGATCCTAGAGCGAGGATCCTCAATGCGCTTACCTGCCTGCGGCATGAACGCAGGCCCAGGAAGGGGTCGTTACCTGATATGTACCAAGTATGTAAAGCTGGAAAATCGTAATAATGATATCATAAGTCTAAGAGTAAGTGAAGTCATGGAAGACAATAAAATACCTTTTCTGGTGCCTTACTAACAATGAGAGTGACAAGTATATAAATATAATCTTTGCGTAAAATAGGGGCCTTAGGATCAAAGCAGGGTATCTCTCCGTAGTATCAATAAGCACCCTACTCTGGGACTATTTCACCGCGTAGGTCTTGTGGACCCGTGAGGTATTCTCGCATGGTCATGTACCGCACGCGTGGGACTATTTCACCCGCATAAGCCCATAAGGACTCGCATGAGGTATTCCTCGCATCGTAGGTAGCAAATCCACGGAACAGGTGGTATAACGATCTTGGGGACTTTCCCCTCAAATATACTCTTACCCTGAAGCAGATGGTATAACGATCTTGGGGCTTGCCCCTCAGATATACTCTTACTGGCTGAGCGGTGGTATAACGATCTTGGGGCTTGCTCCTCAGATATACTCTTACACTGAAGAAGGTGGTATGACGATCTTGGCGCTTGCCCCTCAGACATACTCTTACCCTGGAGTAGGTGGTATAACGATCTTGGGGCTTGCCCGCCGGATATCTCTTACCCTAGCTCAGCGTCATCATATCATAATCATAAATAAGTTAAGAAAACTTATAACTTCTTATTAGTCTTGTTCATATACCCTCTCATTTTAGTTTACTTAAGGCACTTAATCATAGCTTTAATTAAAGAAAACCGGGAATTTAACCCAAGTACCACATACTTCAATTCTTTTAAAAGTGACTCTTTTTCATACATAAAGCTCTTGGGCAATTGATGCCTTAAAATCAATTTGCCTTTCATAAATCAAATCATTTGTCCTTACTTGTCTTACTTAGAGTAAATCTCTTCTCATTAATCTTTTATAAAGCTAATAAACCAACTTCCCATAAAGTTGTTATATTAACCCTCCACTTTAGTAAAATTACACTTTTCCCCTAACTAAGGGACTTATACATTCTTAAAACGACACAAGTCTTTATATACTTAAAACAAGTAAGAATACCAAATCTTGTACGTCTACCGTACTACATAGTTACATCTATTCATGCTCAAGAGATAGGAAAGCTTCACATACCTCTTTGGTCAATCCACTTGCTAAGTCCAAACTACCGCAAGTAATATGTCAACCTAAAATAACCATGATACGTTTATTAACCTCTAATCTTAATGTAGAACAATCCAAGTTCAAAGTCACTAAATTCTATGGAAAATTGAGCATTTCCCTTGTTTCTACTCACTTTGCCACCTTTCTCAAGACCGAATTTATCATCCAATTGCCACATTTAAGGCTCAATCAATCCAACAATTCAAAGGGGATTACACACCTAAACTTGGGTGTGTAAAATTCTGCCCCATAAGTTACAACAATTCACTTAACAATTCTAAGGTAGTTTTTAGGCTACAACATGCTCATAATCTCTTCTTAACCCATTTTTCATATCCAAACCACATTTCTAGCATGCAATGACTCTAAGAGCATTATTTACTACCACAAGTTCTTTCTTCTTAACATGCAACACTATAAACTAAATCTAAAGGAAGAATCATTACCTTAGAGTTTTAGCCAAACTTATTCCAAATATTTTTCTAGCTTCCTTGCCAAGAACACCACCACAAGCTAGCCACAAACTTCCTTTTTTGTTCTTAACTTTTCAGATTTTTTCTTAGGCTTGGATTTCCTTTGGAAATGTAGAGAGAAGGAGGACCTGATTTTTAGAGAGAGGGGGAGAAATTGGAAGATGACCAAGTCTTCAAGACTTGGTCAATATATTGCATCTGAAATCGGATGGAGGGGACACTTGCCTCCCAAGGTCTTTTAAAAGAAAAATCGACTTTTCTAAGTTTTTCCGCCCAAAATCCCGCCTCGGCGCGTGGCCTGAAACCCCGCAGCCTCTCTACGATCTTTGGCGCGACCTGCGCATCCGGCCGCGCCGCCGCTTTGTCCGAAACACATTTTTGTCCGACTGCGCACTGAACTTGTAACTCTCATAACTTCCTACTCCGACGTCCTATCGACGAACGGTTGGTTGCGTTGGAATCTAGACTCCACGAACTACGCTCTAGGACTTTGAAACACTTAGGAACTCTCAATGTATTGGGTCATAACCCGCATCAAAGTTGACTAAAACCCGTCCGGAATAATCCGTCAACCTATCCTTTGAAAATTTTAAGTCTTACATGCTTTAAATGCGCTCTCATCGTAGGGTCGGGACTACGGTATAACATTCTCCCTAGAAACATTCGTCGAATGTTCCTTCTAGGTTTACTCAAATCACAACATCGACATAGACCCTCTTGCGTTCTTTTGCAAATAAAGAAGCTCGCGAGCCACAACATCTTGAGCGTAAATGCTAAATCAAAACTAACAAGCGGGAAAGTGGGTTACACGGAGGTATAGGAAATAGGTGAGGTACTTCTTCATCATGTCATCCTCTGCTTCCCGTCATTTCCTCTCTGTTGCGTTCGCCATAGGACCTTGCGGAAGCCACGTCTTTTCGTCGAAGTCGCTAACTTCGACGATCGAGTATCGCTATGGGACTCTCTCATACGATAACTCCTCTGTCACTTGGACATCATGAACCGGGTGCACTCTAGATGGATCTCCAATACATTTCCATGACATGGACACATGGAAAGCGGATGTACCGCCTCCAAATCGGATGAGATCTAACTCATAGGCAACCACGCCTACCCTACGGACAATCCGATACGCCAATGTACCTTGGGCTAAGCTTCCCTTCTTTCAAATCTCATCACGCCGCCATGGGCGATACGCTAGAAAAACCCAATCGTCTATCTCAAATTCCAAGTGTCGACGCCGATGGTCTGCATCGACTTTTGCCGACTACGAGCCGCCAACCGCTCTGGATAAGCTTCACTTATCGCTGCGTCTTGAACTAAGTCGGCCCGACTAATCGAACTTCTCCCACTCGAACGATCTATCGGTGACTGCACTTCCTCGTATAAGGCCTCATGGCGCCATCCCGAATCTTTGGAATGGTATTTGTTGTTGTAAGCAAACTCGCGAGGCAAATGATCCTCCCGGCTACCACGAAATCAATAACACAAGCCCGCGACATATCCTCGAGTGTGCGGATAGTGCGCTCGGCTGTCCGTCGATGCGAGGATGAAACGCCGTCTTGAGACTCACGTGTCCCTAATCCTTACGAAAAGACCTCCAGAAGTTAGCCGAGAACTGGGCTCCTCTATCTGATATAATCGACACCGGGATTCCGTGCAGTCTCACAATCTCTCTAATATATAATCTGGCATAGTCCTCAGCTGAGAATGTCGTTCTGACCGGAAGAAAATGGGCTGATTTCGTCAGCCTGTCGACAATCACCCAAATGGAATCATGCTTTCTCTGAGTGGTAGGTAGCCCTGTAATAAAATCCATATTTATCACCTCACTTCCAGTCGGAATATCAATAGCTGCAATGACCAGCGAACCACGGTGCTCAATCTTAACTCACGACAATTCGAGCATCGTGCCACGAACTCCACGCGTCCTCTTTAGGCCATCCCACCAATACACGTCCCGAGGTAATGATACATCTTAGTCGACCGGATGAATAGAATAACGAGCCGTGTGCCTCACGAATCTGTGCGAAGTCTGTCCGCATCGGGAACACCTGGCCGCCTCGAATCTTAGCACCCCAGCGGTATTTACCTCAAATAGACTCTTCTCCTTACGGAAGCTGCGTCTCGATGCCGTACCAAAATCGGATCCTCATATCGCCTCTTCACCTCGCCGACGATGGAAGACTCGGCAACCTCTCGAACCGAATTAGTCCTATCGGAATCAACCAAGCGAACCCCAGGCTCGCTAGCTGATGTAACTCTCGGACCATATCCGTCTTCTCTGCCTGAACATCAGACAGACTACCCATCGATCTGCGACTACGGGCATATGCAACTACATTGGCCTTCACTGGGTGGTCTGAGAATATCAACATCGTAATCCTTAAGTAGCTTCACCGCGTCTCGCCGCAAGTTCAACTCCTGCGGTGAAGATGTCGGAGACTCTTGTGGTGCGTGTAAATGTCCACATGAACTCCATATAAATAATGTCTCCAGATCTTCAAGGCATGAATCATCTGCGCGACTCCAAGTCATGTGTGGGATAGTTCTTTTCATGCTTCCTAAGGCCGAGATGCATAAGCTATAACTCTGCCGTCTTTGCATCAAGACGCACCCAAGCCCGACACTGACGCATCACAATAAACCACGTATCCATCTAAGCCCTCGGAAGAGTAAGGCGGGGCGATCATCAACTTCTCCTTTAGCAGGAAACTTTCCTCACAAGTATCCGATCGGCGAACATAGCGCCTTCCGAGTCGGCTTGGTCAAAGTCTTTGAGATAAGCAAACTTCTACAAACCTCAGATAATAACTCGCAAGGCCCAAGCTGCGCACCTCCGTCGGTGTAGTGGAGTGCAGGCAAGTCTTGGCCGCTTCAATCTTATTTGTATCAACGAATACCATCGGCCCGATAACATGCCCTAAGAAAGCCACCGACGCCAACGAACTTCGTGACGAGAACTTGGCATACAATTGCCGGTCTCGGAGGACTCGATACCGTCTTCAATGATGCGTATGCTCGCTCTGTGCGCGAATATACCAAGATATCATCGATAAACACTATAACGAACATATCCAAGAATGGCCTGAACACCCTATTCATCAAATCCATGAATCTTCTTTGGGCGTTGGTCAACAAAGACATCACCACGAACTCATGGTGCCATCTGGGTCTGAATGCGATCTTTGGGATATCTGTCTCTCTAACTCGCACCTGATGATAACCAGACCGCAGGTCTATCTTGGAAAAACACTTTGCACCCTGCAACTGGTCAAACAAATCGTCAATCACGGGAGGATATCATTCTTGATAGTTACCTTGTTCAGCTGTCTGTAATCAATACACATACGCAGCGTCCCATCCTTCTTCTTTACAAATAACACTGGTGCTCCCCAGGGAGAAACACTTGGCCTAATAAAGCCTTTCTCCAGCAAATCTTTCAGCTGGTCCTTCAACTCCTTCAGCTCGGCAGGTGCCATCCTGTATGGCGGAATAGATATCGGTCGAGTATCTGGCGCCAAATCAATACAAAACTCAATCTCCCTCTCGGGAGGATACGAGCTCGTGCGGGAATACGTGCGAAACTCTCTAACAACCGGATCGATCAAGGTCGGTACCTCACTCGATGTCGAATACCGAACGGATGGTAGATATACCCCTTCCGCACCATCTTCCTAGCCTTGAGGTAAGAAATAAACTTACCCCTCGGCGATGCAGTATTCCCCTTCCACTCGATAACCGGCTCACCAGGAAACTGGAACCGAACTAATCTTCCTCTACATTCCACGTTGGCATAGCAAGATGCTAGCCAATCGATACCCATAATCACATCAAAGTCTGTCATATCCAACTCTATCAAGTCGGCTAGAGTCTGACGGCTATCTATAATCACAGGGCAAGCCTTATACACCCGCTCAGCTACCACTGAATCACCTACTGGCGTAGCCACCTCAAAAGGTCTTATGGACTCGGGCTCTATCCCTATTCTACTGGCAATATGAGGAGATATGTAGGACAAGGTAGAACCTGGATCTATCAAAGAATATACATCACATCAAGAAACCAATAATGTACCTGTGACGACATCTGGTGACGCCTCCTGGTCCTGTCGACTGGACATAGCATATATGCGGTTCTAAGGACCGCTAGAACTGGAACCCCTACCACGACCTGCGCGGCTCTTTGGCCCATAAGTACCACGCCTCGGGCGTCTAACCATCGAAGATGAAGATCCGCATGCAGATCCGTCGGCTGAACCGAAATGCTCCGCCGCTGGGGCGGACAATCCTTCTTGGATGGCCTCGCTACACAGAGTAGCATGCTCACGAACCCATACGGCACTCGCCGGATGAGACGTGCATCCGTCGAACACACCGAGAGGTAGGTGGTCTCGATTGGTGCTGGTCTCGCCTCGCGAAAACTCAAGTCTCGGAGCCACGACTGCTCCTGAATAACCCTACTGATCAGACCTCCTGCCGGAAAAATGAGAAGGAGCACTCTGTGCTGGCTGGAATATGGGCCTAGTCTGCCGAGTGCCCGCCTCGAAAGCGCCACGAGAGCCTGCTGTCACGGCCTCTTGGGTGGCCCAAATCTAGCCGATCTGCTCTCTCGTCCTCAATCTCGCGTGCGCTGCGTCTGGCAATATCCATCCACGGTGAAGAGCCACCCCAAGCACGAGAATCATATGACGGTCTAACCCATCACATATCGATGAACCACATGCGCCATGTCATTTACTATGGTGTGCGATATCGGCCAAGGAGTCGAACTCAGTGTACTCACGATAGTCCTCCCGATCCGTCTCAAGGTCAAGAACCTATCTACACGGGCTCTCACCTCGGGAGGCAAGAAGTGGTCTAGAACGCCCGTGAACTCCTCCCAATCACCGGAAGAGCATCCTCACCCTCGACAATACCCATGACTCAAACCGTTCAACGCAATATCGCGTAATCCGGTAAGCTAGTATAATGCACTCGGTCCCCCGATGCCCTAAGGACTGCGTGGTCCGTCAGAATCGCCGGATAAACTCCTGCGGATCCTCTCAAATCTCGAACCATAGAACTTCGGGTGGTGACAACCCAAGAAATCCCGAATCAGAAATCGCTCGGCCAGGGTTGGCGCCGCTCGCTGGCGCCGCCGCCACTACGCTGCCGATGCAAGAATCAACCGTTTCGTAATCTTCGGACGCACTGCTCGTGGGATCGAGGCTCCGCATCGCGGTCTCGTGAGCCGCGTCCGCCGCCGAACTCGCTGAGGCCGGGCGACGACGTGGAACTCGCCGCCTAAACATCATCTTCGTAAGGATCGGGCACGTGCCTCGTGACTCTCCGCGTCCCACTAGCGGACTCTCACCGCTTTGCCCTTCTCGGGCGCGGTTGCCTTGCGTGGAGGCATAATCGATACATAAAGGAAAACATCGAGAGGTTCAACCTATAACTCGGCTCTATTGCACGATCTTAGAGTGAAAGAATGGAAACCAATCCTAAATATCCTGCGACCTCTTGATTATAGATGTGGTGCACGACACACCGATAATCAAGACTCTACTAGACACTGCCTGCGGACACTTTCCGAGGACTAAGCGCTCGATACCACTTTTGTCACGACCCGACCGGCCGCGATCGTACCCTACCGCGTACTTCAGTACATGTCGAGAATAGCAATGAACATACATAACACATAACTTATAAAAGATAACATCATCGCCACCGATAAGTGCCGCTTTCCATAAAACATTCTTTAAACAAAAGTATAGTAGTACAACAGTTCTTATAGCCCAAAACACATAGTGACCACAGCACTCTAAAGATAACAAGCGTATGACAGTGGCCCCGCCATACCACGAATATACAAAATACCTATAGCATCGTGAATATCCGTACTAATAGACAAGCTTCCGGAGGATGGAGCTTCGACACCTAATAGTGATCCTAAGAACGAGGATCTCAATCGATCGCTTACCACTGCGGAATGACGCAGCCCCGGAAGCGGGTGACACAATATGTACCAAGTATGTAAATTTGGAAAATACTGTAATAATGATATCATAAGCCTAAGAGTAAGTCGAGTCATGGAAGACAATAAAATACCTTTTATCGTGCCTTACTAACAATGAGAGTGACAAGTATATAAATATAATCTTGCATAAAATAGGGCCTTAGGATCAAAACAGGTACCTCGCCTGTAGTATCAATAAGCACCCTACTCGGGACTATTTCACCGCATAGTCCGTGGACCCGCATGAGGTATTCCTCGCATAGTCAGACTACCGCGTGAGACTATTTCACCCGCATAAGCCCATAAGGACTCGCGTGAGGTATTCTCGATCGTGGGTAGCAAATCCACGGAATGTGGTATAACGATCTTGGGGACTTTCCCCTCAGATATACTCTTACCCTGAAGCAGATGGTATAACGATCTTGGGGCTTGCCCCTCAGATATACTCTTACACTGAAGCAGCTGGTATAACGATCTTAGGGCTTGCCCCTCATATATACTCTTACACTGAAGAAGGTGGTATGACGATCTTGGGGCTTGCCCCTCAGACATACTCTTACCCTGGAGTAGGTGGTATAACGATCTTGGGGCTTGCCCCTCAGATATACTCTTACCCTAGCTCAAACTGTCATCATATCATAATCATAAATAAGTTAAGAAAACTTATAACTTCTTATTAGTCTTGTTCATATACCCTCTCATTTTAGTTTACTTAAGACACTTAATCATATCTTTAATAAAAGAAAACCGGGAATTTAACCCAAGTACCACATACTTCAATTCTTTTAAAAGTGACTCTTTTTCATACATAAAGCTCTTGGGCAATTGATGCCTTAAAATCAATTTGCCTTTCATAAATCAAATCATTTGTCCTTACTTGTCTTACTTAGAGTAAATCTCTTCTCATTAATCTTTTATAAAGCTAATAAACCAACTTCCCATAAAGTTGTTATATTAACCCTCCACTTTAGTAAAATTACACTTTTCCCCTAACTAAGGGACTTATACATTCTTAAAACGACACAAGTCTTTATATACTTAAAACAAGTAAGAATACCAAATCTTGTACGTCTACCGTACTACATAGTTACATCTATTCATGCTCAAGAGATAGGAAAGCTTCACATACCTCTTTGGTCAATCCACTTGCTAAGTCCAAACTACCGCAAGTAATATGTCAACCTAAAATAACCATGATACGTTTATTAACCTCTAATCTTAATGTAGAACAATCCAAGTTCAAAGTCACTAAATTCTATGGAAAATTGGGCAGATTTCCTTTGTTTCTACTCACTTTGCCACCTTTCTCAAGGCGAATTTATCATCCAATTGCCACATTTAAGGCTCAATCAATCCAACAATTCAAAGGGGATTACACACCTAAACTTGGGTGTGTAAAATTCTGCCCCATAAGTTACAACAATTCACTTAACAATTCTAAGGTAGTTTTTAGGCTACAACATGCTCATAATCTCTTCTTAACCCATTTTTCATATCCAAACCACATTTCTAGCATGCAATGACTCTAAGAGCATTATTTACTACCACAAGTTCTTTCTTCTTAACATGCAACACTATAAACTAAATCTAAAGGAAGAATCATTACCTTAGAGTTTTAGCCAAACTTATTCCAAATATTTTTCTAGCTTCCTTGCCAAGAACACCACCACAAGCTAGCCACAAACTTCCTTTTTTGTTCTTAACTTTTCAGATTTTTTCTTAGGCTTGGATTTCCTTTGGAAATGTAGAGAGAAGGAGGACCTGATTTTTAGAGAGAGGGGGAGAAATTGGAAGATGACCAAGTCTTCAAGACTTGGTCAATATATTGCATGCAATAAATCAGATGGAGGGGGGGACACTTGTCACCCTCCCAAGGTCTTTTAAAAGAAAAATCTGACTTTTCTAAGTTTTTCCGCCCAAAAATCCCGCCTCGGCGCCGCGGCGCTGAAACCCCCGCAGCCTCTCTCGATCTTTCGCGCCGCTGCCTCGCATCCGCGCCATGCCTGTCGCTTTGTCGAAACACATTTTTGTCCGATTGCGACCGAACTTGTAACTCATAACTTCCTACTCAGACGCCCCATCGACGAACGGTTGGTTGCGTTGGAATCTAGACTCCACGAACTACGCGCTAGGACTTTGAAACACTTAGGAACTCTCATTGTAGTGGGTCATAACCCGCATCAAAGTTGACTCAAACCCGTCCGGAATAATCCACAACCTATCCTTTGAAAATTTTAAGTCTTACATACGCCAGACGCTCTCACGTAGGTCGACTACGGTATAACAACATCTCACCTCAAGTGCAACTCTGGTAAGCTTCCAGTTATTTTTAATTTGCGCACTGCTCAATCTATTTTGGTCGGCAATGACAATCGCATTCCAATTCATAGGTATGGAACCATACATATACCGAACACTCACCCTCACCCTCCTTTCTCCATCCGTAACGTAATTTATGCCCCCAATATCATCAAAAAATTAATCTATGTTAGGAAATTTGCTATTTATAATTGGTTATCTCTTGAGTTTGACCCCTTTAATTTTTCTGTAAAGGACCTATACATGGGGGAACCTCTTACGAGATGCAATAATGTGGGGGATCTTTATCCTTTCTCATCCACCTCCGGTGCCAGAATCAACCCTCACATATCCCTTACCGCGATCTCTCCATCGACGTGGCACAACAGACTTGGACACCCCGGAGGTCCCGTTTTTTATTTTTTTAGAAGTCGTAATTTTATTTCATGTAATAAAAGGAACATTGCCCCAAGTTGTTTGTCTTGTCCTTTAGGTAAATATGTTAAGACTTCCGTTTATGTCTTCTTTAAGTGTTACTTTTCCTCATTTGACATTATTCATGCGGATTTGTGAATATATTTTGTTGCTAGCAAACTTGGTCATAAATATTACTTGGTTTTGTTAGTATTTCTCGCATTTTCTATGGGTCTATCTGCTCAAATTTAAGTCACGTGTCTACCACACGTTTCTTGAATTTCGCACATATAATAAAACTTAGTTTGAAAAGGACATAAAATCTTTCCAATGTAATAATGGTCGTGAGTTTAATAATTCCCTCTTCCAAAATTCTGTTCGAATCATGGCATGGTATTTCAATTCTCGTGTTCTCATACCTCTCATCAAAACGGAAACACCGAAAGAATTCGACGTACTTAACAATATGATTCATACCTTGCTTCTTCATGCTTTTCTCCTACCATCCTCTTGGGTATATGCATTAAAATTGGTAGAATACATACTTAAAATATTGTCTACCACCACTCTCCAAAATTAAACCCCGACTGGAATTCTATTTCATCGTATCCCCACATAAGGTCACATACGCACGTTTGGATGTCTTTGCTATCCTAATCTTGCCTCCACGACGCTTCACAAGTTAGCACATAGGTCCATTACTTGCGTCTTTTTGGGCTTCCCGTCCAACCATAGGGGATATCTATGTTTCGATCCGTCCACAAACAAAGTAATTGTCTCTCGTCACGACGTTAGAGGAATCTATCTTCCCCTTTTCCAATATCCGTCAGTTTACCGTCTCTGACTATGGATTTTTTGATAATTCAGACAACTCACATCTCTTCCAATACATGCTACGTGGACCTCCAAATCCAGCTCCACGACCACTACCTCCGACATATCTCAACCCTCGCCACCATCTATCTCACCCCAGTACACCCATACATCGCGCATCCCAAAATCTGATCCCGCATCCACCCGAAAACACCCATTGTCCACCCAGCTTTTCGGCCACCAAACCATACTACCCCACACTATACCAACCTCCGGTAGCCTTCCCGCCACTGAATAACCCAATCCAACCACTGCTTGCCTTCCTCGCAGCACAACCACCCACCCAGTACACTCCCATAACCCATCCCCTAGAATCGTAGACACCCGCACCCTCCCGTCATATACTGGCCAGTCCTACACAACACTGTCTCATCCCGATAGACCCCATCCCACACAATACCCCTACCACACCACCCACAACCCGTAACTCAGCCCCCGTACCCACACACCAAATGGAAACCCGTGCCAAACACGAGATTTTAAAACCAAAAGTCCACTTCAACCTATCCACACAATCCATATCACATATACCTAAAAACCCAAAACCAGCCAAACTTGACCTGAATTGGAATGCAGCCATGCGTGAGGAGTTTGATGTGCTTACCACTCTGCGCACGTGAGATCTTGTTCCGAGGTCAGAGGGGGTGAATGTGATTCGTTCGTTGCATGTGGCTCTTTTGTCATAAGTTCAGAGACAGTGGTGATATTGAACGTCACAAGGCGCCAAACTTGTGGCAAATGGCATAGAGCAACACGAGGGTATTAATTGTGGTGAGATCTTTAGTCTGGTGGTTAAACCGACCACCATTCATATTGTTCTGAGCATAACTATGAGTAAAATTTGGCCGATTCATCAGCTTGATGTGAAAAATGTGTTCTTCAATGAGGATTTGAAAGAAAATATTTACATGCACCAACCACCAGGCTTTGTACATCCAGAGGCTCCTCATTATATCTGTCATCTCCGTAAGTCACTGTATGAATTGAAACAAGCTCAGGGTTTGGTATGAGCGTTTCGATACTTACATTATACAGATTGGGTTCGTGTGCAACAAATGTGGTCATTCACTGTTTATTTTTCTCTGAGTTCGTGACATTTCATACTTGTTATTATATATGGATGATATTGCTTTGACTGCCTCTTCTGATGTGATGAAAAATGAGATCATTATGCTGCTTAAATCCGAATTTGCTATAACACACTTAGGGAAGTTGGGTTACTTCTTGGGGATTTATGTGACAAGATCTGCAGATACTATGTTTCAATGTCAGCGTAAGTATGCAGAAGAAATTGTGTACATGGATAAAATGGCAAATTGCAAAATCATGCCTACTCTGATCGACTCAAAGTCGAAACTCAGTGTTGTTGAAGGTGATTCGGTGTCCGACCCCACTCTCTATAGGAGTATCACATGTGCACTTCAGTATATTACATTCACCAAACCTGATATTCCATATGATGTTCAACATGTGTGTTTATTTATGCATGCCCCTAGGGAGCCTCACTTTACAGATCTTAAACGTATCATTCGATATGTTAAGGGCAATCTTGATTATGGATCACATCTCTACCCCTATGTATCTACCAGACTGATATCATACACGGACGCCGATTGGGCAGGCTGTCCAGACACGCGTCTTTCCACATTAGGCTACTGTGTGTTCTTATGAGACAATCTTATCTCGTGGTCTGCCAAGAGGCAAGCCACACTTTCCCGATCGAGTGCAGAAGCAGAATATAGAGGTGTTGCAAACGTTGTAGCTGAGATCTGCTGGCTCCGAAACCTCATCTTAGAGCTGCAGTGTCCCTTACGTAAGACATCTATGATTTATTGTGATAACATATTTGCGATCTACTTATCTCATAACCCAGTTCAGCATCAGAGAACCAAACATATTGAGATGGATATACATTTCTATAGTGAGAATGTTGATATATGTCATGTTAAGGTGTTGCATGTGCCTTCTTCGTATCAGTATACATATATTTTCACTAAGGGACTTCGTCGACATCTGTTCATAGACTTCATATCCAGTCTCAACGTCCGACATCCTCCCGCTCCAACTGAGGGGGTGTGATAGCGAATATTACCATATATTCGTCGTATATTCTGTAATTCATATTTGTGTGTAATTATGGTAAATATAGGTCTTCATTCAATTAGGATTCAACATTGTACACACTATATATATTTGTATTAATGAGAAAGACTTATTAAGTGAGATTAATACATTGTTACAGTAACTATGAAGACTAAATTAAACTGGAGGGAGTAACTAAAAAGATGGTTTGATTAAGTTATCCTTATTTGTTCTTTGATCTCACTTAACACTTTTTTTTTCATTATATTAATCCCTCTTTATTACCTATTCTATCTTATTTTTCTAATATGATAAATATTTTGGATCAATAATTTATAATGAAACCAGAAGGAATATATCTTTAACATAAAGGTATTATGTAGAATTTGTTACTAAATGTCTAAAAATACATCATTAAATTGAATTAAGAAATCAAAGATCGTCAAATCGTTGTCTTACTTCATGTAAGATTAATCTAACAGAGAGATTAAACTAACAGATCTAGGAATCCTTTGCTGCAAATTTCAAAAAAGACTTATCATATCTTGTTGTCAACACGTCAGCTTATATAAGGTTTCCAGTTTTTGACAATAGTAAATTAAAAATGAAGTTTGATACATTAACCTCCCGTGAGATTCATAGAAGAGTCAGATCACAACAATAGCGTTATTCTGTAAGAGACTGTTTTCACAGCTTAAATCGATGATCTTCTAATCACATGATGTCAACTTTACCATTTACGTCGACTTTCCTTCACAAATGCAATAATGAAAAATAATGTCATATCCCGTAATTTACTGATAATAGTATTAAGAGACTGAGACTAATATTTTCAAAAATAGTCGGACCTAAACCGAAAAATCGAATATCAAAAAATTTAATGAAAAGTAATGTGACGCATAACAGATGTCAACCACTGCGGGAGCAACTACAATACTTGCTGTGAGAGGTTTTTGGATTTATCCATGATTCAAGTAAATTCGGTAAGGAAGAAAATATCATAGAATTTCATGTATTTGTTGTCATTCGACCAACTCACTAGATAGACAAATATATATATTTTTAATTAAAGACGTGACCAAAAAGTCGATTTGATTTGAATAAACATGGCAGTATTATAGTATGGCATGTACCAAATAAATAGGAGTATAGTAGTTTACACTTTACAGTCCATAATCTGAAAACGAGGTGGAAGGATAGGGATGTACATGTATAACTTACAAGTGCCAACTAAGAGACGATGCAGCCAAAAGTGGTGTAAAGAAAAAAAAATCCCTCGATCAGAATTTATATAAATCAGCTTTTTTAGTTTGTTTTTTGAAATAAAAGGTATCATATGTTTTTATTTAAAAATAATTTAATTTTATATTTAATAAAATAATTTAGAGTTATACAAATGTCTATAGCTTTTTAAATAGTAAGATGTACAAATATGATTTTTAACTTCATATCCGATCAAACACGATCACATAAATTAGGAGTAACGACTTTTTAAACATTTAAAATTTTACTTTTTTCTTTCTATTTACTCATAATAATATCAGAAAAAATCTCTCTACCCCACAAAGATAGGGTTAAGATCTGCGTATGTTCTACCCTTCTGAACTCCACTTGTGAGACTATACTGTATATGCAAACGTGTAAATATAGGAGATAATATATTTCCTACCCATAATTAGAATATTTTCATATATTATGTAAATATAATTATGGTAAGACTATGATTCCTCTTTTGTATAGGTTTAGAATTCCTATTGTATAAGTGATGAATATTGTACTCTATATATACCTTGATATTAATGAAAGACTTCCCAAGGGAGATTAATAACATCTTACACGGTATCAAGAGTCAAACACCCAAAACCCTAGAACTCTTTCTTCCTACCGCCACCGAGAACCCCCCTCGGAACTCTCTGCGGCCCCTCCTACAAATTATAGGTTTTCTTCTTCATTCATCTCTTCTCTAAATGGCTATCCCTGAATCTTCCACACTTTCTGAATCTTTTACCTCCACAAATCTCACCACCACGTTGTCATCCTCTTTTCATCCAGTCCTAACTGTTACAAACATCAAGAACTCTATTCCCATTCTTCTTGATCAAGAAAGCGATCGTATTCTCCGGGTTGAATCGTTTCGTAATCAGCGTGTCTCTATAACGTGCTTGATCACATCGATGACACCATTCGCGCCTCGGAGGTGGTGAGTCTACTTGGCGTCTTACAGGCCGGCGTCAACGATGGATTTATGGTAGTATTTCTCGGGACCTTCTTACTATCATGAAATGCGCGCCACGGCCGCGAGTTATGAAATCGTTTGGAGAAATTTTTCAGACAATAAGCACGCGATGTTGTGTATTTAGAGGAGCAATTTAACAATACACGTCTTGAAAACTTTTTCAATGTGAAATCGCAAGCGATTAAAGCTATTGACGGATCAACTTCTTTGTTGTCGATGAGCACATTCGCGACACCAAATTGGTGTTACAATTGATTGCTGGCCTTCCTAAAGGCGAATATGATACTTTGGCCACTATGATTCAACAGGCAGATCTATTACCTAGCTTTAACAAAGCTCACTCGCAGTTGTTGCTCAAAGAGACTCGACGTGCTAAGCAGGATAAGCACAGTCAGAAGGCACTAGCGGTCGAAACGAGCCCTCAAAATCCAACGCCGCCAGAAAACTCTCAACCGCAGCAGGACACGGTGGAAAGGGTGGCAGGGGCCGCGGTAGAGGAGGTCGTGGTCGTGGCAAGGGTCGCGGTCAACAGAACCAGCAACAACAACAACAACAGGGATCGCAGAACAACTGGGCCGCGACTCCTCAGCAATTCGCACCTGGCGCGCGGCGCCCGATCTGAGCGGCGCCGGATTCGAGCCGCGACACCGAGTCTATTCGAGTACGGTAGCCTACAATCCGTATTCTTACCGTGGTTTGATGGCCGCTCGGCCTCGCGGCGAGTCCACCGTACGAGTCGGGTTTTGCACCTCATCCGCATGACACCCATCGAGTTGGGACATGCGTTCACACCTCTCGTGCAGCGGCGACAATACTTGGTACATGGACTCAGGCGCCACATCTCACGTCACCCAATCTGCAGGTACTATCCTTAAACTGTTTAGTTTAAAGCATCCTCAATATGTTACAGTTGGTAGTGGACAACGCATTCCAGTTAAAAGGTATGGTACCTCATACAACCTCATCATCCACCATTCTCCCTCAAAAACACCCCCCACATGATTAAGAACCTCACATCTTTCCGCCAATTTACTCGTAATAATTATGTCTCCGTGGATTTTAACCCTTTTGGTTTTACTGTGAAGGATCTTCATACGGGGAAACCTCTTACGAGATGCAATAGCACGGGGGATCTCTATCCATTCACTTCCACCTCCGCTTCCAGATCTTGCTCTCCCGTCACTCTAGCGGCTGTTTCTTCTTCAACTTGGCATAATAGGCTTGGTCATCCAGGAGTCCCAGTTTTTAATTTTCTTAAAGACAACAATTTCATTGCTTCTAATGGAAAACTTGCCCAAAATTGTGTTTCTTGCTCTTTAGGCAAACATATTCGCCTTCCGTTTAAATCATCTACTAGTATTACACTTGCTCCTTTTGATATTATACATGCCGATTTATGGACATCTCCTATCTCTAGTTCTCTCGGTCATAACTACTATCTTGTGTTGCTTGATGATTTTTCACACTATGTTTGGTTATATCCTCTTAAATTTAAATCGGAAGTATTTGCCAAATTTCTTAAGTTTCACAAGTTTATCCACACACAATTTGGAAAAAGTACAAAATCATTTCATTGATAATGGTCGTAAATTCAATAACTCTATGTTTCACCAGTTTTGTACAAATAATGACATGGTTTTTCGCTTCTCCTGCCCTCACACCTCACCACAAAACGGTAAAGCTGAAAGAATCATACGTACCATTAACAATATGATTCACACCCTATTGATGCATGCCTCTCTCCCTCCTTTCTTTTGGGTATATGCTGCTACAATGTCAGAATACATTCTAAATATTCTCCCTACTAGCACTCTTCACAATATGACCCCTACCGAAATCCTCTACCATAGAGTCCCCTCCTATGATCATCTACGAATTTTCGGTTGTCTGTGCTATCCCAACCTCAGTTCTACCGCCGCTCACAAACTTGCTCCTAGGTCTACTCCCTGTGTCTTCCTAGGATTCCCGTCAAACCATAGGGGATATCTATGCTATGACTTGTCGACTCGTCAAATCCACATATCTCATCACGTCACATTCGACGAGACCACATTCTCGTTTTCGAATCTTCCAAAATTCTAAAATTCGGACTACTCATTTCTTGACGAGCCTGCCATCTCTCCCCTCATCCTCGAACAAATCACGTCCTCTGTTCCGTCGTCAGAGCCGCGGCCCCAAGGGGAGGCGCCGCGACACCTGATTTCCTGTGAGCAATCTTGGGAACATCGCCGACAGCGCGACCTGGCGGCGTGCGGCGCTCTAAACTTCGAAGGCTCGACGCCTTCAACGCCGCGGCGCTCGATCCAGGAGCCGCAGCGCCTCCGACGGCTTCGCCCCCACCTTCTCCTTATCCAACTTTACCCACCGTCTCAGACACCACTCCGCCACCCACTGTCCCTACTCATCCAATGGAAACTCGTTCAAAGCATGGAATCTTCAAACCTAAAGTCCATTTCAACTTGTCTGCCCAAACCATCTCTCCACTTCCAAAGAACCCAAAATTGGCCAAACAAGACCCTAATTGGAATGCGGCTATGTATGAGGAATTCAATGCTTTAACTAAACATCACACGTGGGATCTAGTACCTAGACCTGAGGGGGTGAATGTAATTCGATGTATGTGGCTTTTTCGTCACAAGTTCAGATACAATGGGGATCTTGAGAGTTATAAGGCCCATCTTGTGGCTAATGGCACAAATCAGCAGAAGGGCATTGATTGTGGAGAGACCTTCAGCCCGGTTGTCAAACCGGCTACTATTCGCACAGTTTTGAGCATTGTCATGGCAAACAGTGGCCGATCCATCAACTTGATGTGAAGAATGCATTCTTACATTGGGACACGAGAAAGCGGTGTACATGAATCGGTAATGCGAGTTCACCCGTCCATGATCCCTCACTATGTGTGCCGTCTCCGTAAGTCACTATATGGCCTGAAACAGGCTCCCCGTGCGTGGTATGATCACTTTGCCAGGTATATTTTGCAGATTGAGTTTGTATGCAGCAAGAGTGATACATCACTCTTCATTTTTCATCGAGGTAGTAGCACTGCTTACTTATTACTGTACGTGGATGATATTGTTCTCACTGCCTCCTCAGATAGATTGAAAAATGAGATTATTGTCTTGCTTAAGTCCGAATTTGCAATGACTGATTTGGAAAAGCTGAGTTATTTATTGGGGATATCAGTGACCAGGTCTACCAATCACATGTTCTTGTGTCAGCGTAAGTATGCAGAGGAGATAGTGTACAGGGCTAAGATGGCGAATTGCAAAGTTATGCCTACTCCAGTCGATTCAAAATCTAAGCTCAGTGCTATGGATGGTGCTCCAGTCTCTGATTCTACTCTGTATAGGAGCCTTGTAGGTGCACTTCAGTATCTCACATTTACTAGACCATACATAGCTTATGATGTTCAGCAGGTGTGCTTATTCATGCATGCCCCCAGAGAGTCTCATTTCACTGCTCTTAAGCGTATCATTCGATACATTAAGGGTACTCTTGATTATGGTTTGCACCTATACCCCTCTGCGCCAAACAAGTTGCTCTCATATACGGATGCATATTGGGCAGGTTATCCGGATACACGACGCTCCACCTCCGACTTTTGTGTTTTCTTAGGGGATAATATGATTTCTTGGTATGCCAAGCGACATGCTACCCTATCTAGATCCAATGTCGAGGCTGAGTACAGAGGCGTTGCAAATGTAGTAGCTGAGATTTGTTGGCTCAGGAACTTACTGTTAGAACTTCAGTGTCGTTTGCGTCAGGCATCTATTGTGTACTGTGATAACATCTCTGTCATCTATTTGTCTCATAATCCGGTTCAGCATCAGCGACTCAAGCACATTGAGATAGACCTACACTTTGTTCGTGAGAAAGTTGCTCTAGGCCATGTCAGAGTGTTACATGTTCCATCATCTTATCAGTATGCAGACATATTTACCAAAGGACTTCCCAGACAGTTGTTTCTTGACTTCAGATCCGATCTCGGCGCCTCATTTCCGTCCGAGGGTATATAAACGTGTAAATATAGGAAACAATATATTCCCTACCCATAATTAGAATATTTTCATATATTGTGTAAATATAATTATGGTAAGACTAAGATTATTCATTTGTATAGGCTTAGAATTCCTATTGTATAAGGGATGCATATTGTACTCTATATATACCTTGATATTAATGAAAGACTCCCCAATGGAAATTAATATCATGTTACAGTATATATATTTTTTGTTTTTCATAATAATATGATTTTATAGCCAAAGAGAGATATAATATATTTTAATCACAAAATTAAATTTTATTCCGTATCCAATCAAATATTTCGTGTAAATGAAAAGGTCTATTTCAAGAGGATAAATTAACGGGGAACTAACCGAAATACCCCAAAAATAAAATATTTACCCGGTCCCCTCTAAACTAATCACCAACCGAATTCCCTCGCCCAAAACTAGTTACCCGACATACCCCTCGCCCAAACCCCTTCCTCCGTGATATTATCGTAGTATATTTATATATCATAATTGTAGCACAAACTACTAAGAGAAGGACTGAAGCAATCCTCTGTGATACCATCACAATATATGTATATAAGATAATGATATCATAGAGTTTTTTTTTTTTAGAAAAGTGTGTTTCTTTTCATTGAGGACTAAGAGAAGAACCGAAACAATCTTTCATGATACTATTTTATTATATTTATATATCATGATTGTATCATAATTGAGAGCTATCTCGGGTAAATAATTTTAATTTTTTTTAGGGTACGAAAATAATGGAGATAGGAGCAGATAATTTTTTTGGTTAGAGGAGGCCGCACGTTCTTTTCCGTAAATTAATTCTATGATCCATTGTATATCTTCTAAAATGTTAATCACATCTTTCAAGAAAAAAGTATTTTACAAGTAAAATATTTGAAAATAATATACTTTATAAATTTTTTATGTTTGTTTTCTATCCAAATTGTAATGGTTACGTTAGAAACCAATTTCCCATTTTAAGGATAGTTAAAACTCGAACGAGCTTTGAAGTAACTGGTAAAGTTGCTGGTCACGTGATCAGAAGGTTATGAGTTCAAGCTGTGGAAATAACTTCTTGCAGAAATGTGAGTTAAGACGCTGTATAATGTGTGTGAGTACTAACTCCAAATGTTGTACGGGGAATAGTAAACTACTATTACAAGTGCTTAGAAATGATAAACAATTATGTATTACAATAAACTTGATGCCAACAAGAGTTTAGACAACAATTATGGTTTGTGGTCTTGATCTTTATATTTGAATTCGTCTTGAATCTTCCGCCTTGGATCTTCGTTCCAGTTTCAGCAAGATCTTTGAATCTTGTTAACCTGAAACCAATAGACAATAAATCTGGGTTGCTGGGTCGATTGATATTCAATCTTTCCTTAAGACAATATTGCCCGTATACATTCTTTGTACGGATGATTTGCAATTTATCTCCCAAGATAAAACAACAAAAATATCACTTGTGCAAAACAAACAGAAGTGATCCTAGAGAAGAAAACAAATACGAAACGATTGCTGAAGATTGGAAAAGAAGAACTTTTATGAACTAGGAAGAACTTGTAGAATATGTATTCTGTTTGTGTTCTTCCTCTATTTTATGATGTTCATTCTCATGTTGTGTAATGTATGCTCAAATCTGAAATAAGGAATGATTAAATAGTGTTTAAGGATGAGGAGAGGTGTTAAAATGGTCAGTAAGGGTTGTTAAAGAGGCACAATGAAGACCAAAACGTTCTGGAATAAGTGAAGAACGTTTCAGCATATCAAAGGCCATAAACTGTTGGCTTTCCCGTCACCTGGCACTCACTGAATATTAGGCGCCGAGGCGCTAGCCAAGTTCAGCTTCTGAAAACTTTAGGGACCAAACTATAAATAAATCAAAGTTTGGGGTCCAAAAGATAATATCAGAAGAAGTCCAACAGTCGCAGCCCGCGACCCACGACCCGACCCAGACCGTGTCGGTGGTGGTGGCGCATGTGTGAGCCTTGTCTCGAACCCAAGCACACCTAGGTCCTCCCTCCTTCAAACACATGGTTCTGCTTTGGTCCCGTCCTTTGTCAGTTTGAGAACATATTATGAACAATTCCTCATTCTTTACACCGATGTGGTAGATTTGTCCACACCACTCTTTCATGTCTCAAACACCTTACTTTATGGACCAATATTTCTTTCATTTCTCAATAAAATTTAATGATCCTTGGCCCTACGATCATCTACTCACTTAGTAGATTATGCTTACTCAATCTCTATCGAAGGCAAATTTCCAACCATGTGCACGGGACTGCTTTTTCTTTAACGATAGTTAAAACTCACAATATCACGTTGTACTTTCTTTTGGCTGAAAGCGAACATTTTGAAAGGTCATCAACTTTGACTGGACAGTTCACAAAATAATAAAAAAGTAATGTTTGGTGTATTACAACTAGCAACTCCAATAACACAACGACTTTTATTACAGGAAAGAGAAAAAGAAATCAAATTTGTATAAAGTTATAAACTCACAGATACACACGAACACAAAAAAATGTTCCCACTCTCATTTTCAGGTGATGTATTCTCTCTCCTTCTTTATAGTAGTTCTTTTCTGCAACTGTATATATATATATATATATATATATGTGGTTCCAATCTTGCACCACTTGTAATCTTTTACAGGATACAAGGTGCATGTACTGACTGGGTACATTTCTTGATCTCATCGAAATCTATGGGTTTTATAGGAATTTTGACATACATGTTACTTTTAATTTTGAGTACTGTGGTTTTGTTTTAATCAAAACTAAAGCATTTTGATTATCTACTCAAACAACTTTGGTTTTTCTATTTGGAAATGCTTCTGAAAATGTTAAGCCAAAACTAGATTGAAGGGTAGACAGGGGATCTTTGTAGTTCATTTGTGTTATAGACTCATCCTCTTTCTCTGTAGGTAATCTTATAATATAACAAAGTTATTTTTTCTCTCTCTTTTGTTATGCTATCATGTCTTTATACTTCTGTAAAAAATAATACGTCAGAGGAAATTTTGTTATACCTATGACTTTCCTGTAGTTTAAGAAGTAGATTCTATCTCATTCAGAACTCTGTATTATCTCCCCTGAAGTTGATTAATTACTAAACAGAAATGTATAGTATTAGCCTAGATCATTATTTGGTACGCTTTTGATAAGTGTAAACAAGATTTGATGCATTGGCCACTGAATAAAGAATGCTGGGCTGAATATTTAGATGTCATCAATGAACTAAGTGTGATTTAATAGATAAATGCATTCTATAGTGGCATTTTCAATGCTTCCAATTACCATAGAGCTGGAGACCCTTCTTCGTTTGGCACATCACATTTTACATAATTTATTAGCTGAATTCCATGATGATTTAGCTCCCGTTTGGCCATAGATTTGAAGTTGAAACTTGAAGCCTGAAAATTTGAGTTTATGAAATTGTGAATTTTGGAACTTAAGTTGTGTTTGGTCATGCAATTTACTTGAAAAAATTTGAAGTTTTGTGACTAGAAGTCCAAAACCCTAAAAAAATGCTCTAGACTAGTTTTTGGAACTTGAAAATATTTTGAAGACATATTTTCAAAATCTGTGTCCAAACAGATATATGAAGATACATTTTCAAAATCTAATCCAAAATCTAAGACCAAACGCTAGCTTAGGAATGGTTGAGAATGAAGTTCCCTTCTTGAATCTTGATGTTAAGTGCAGAATTTCTGTGCTCTATACGTTGCTGCTTCTAATTCACAATTTATCTTATTACTGTTACTGATCTAATCTTAATTGTGGCAGGTGGATTGTTAGATGAAGTCTATCTGGATTAATATATTATTTCGAAACCAATCTTTTGCTATTACTACTACTATCTTCTGATGGGCTGCTTTCACTCGAAAAAAATACCGCAATACACACCCGGTTACGAGGAGCCCACTGTGCTTGCTGCTGCGACACCCTGTGAGTATAAATCATATTAAGAATCTCTGTAGTTCTGCTAGTTTAGTTAGATTGCGAATTATATGGCCTTCGAGAAGCACACTGTTGGAATTCCATAAGATAGAGATCTAGGCACATTTGTCAGTAGCTTTTAGCATATTTGATAATCATTTATGAATTGTTAAATTTTTTTGCAGTTACGGTGAGTGAAGTTGAAGCATTATATGAGCTGTTCAAAAGAATAAGCAGCTGCATAATTAATGATGGGCTCATTCATAAGGTATATCTCTTACTGCTTGCGAATCGAAATACACATATCTATCCGTGTTTTGGATTCTTAAATGTATAATTGATATAGTATTTAGCTAGTTGATATGGCCTAAATGTGTTACGGCTACCTATTCTAATACATGCAAAGTGCCATCATCAGGAAGAGTTTCAGCTAGCAATATTCAGGAACCAAAAAAAGAAGAATTTGTTTGCAGATAGGGTACGTTTCTCAGTCAACTTTTCATTGAACACTTTGGCATGTCAGCTCTTATGCTGGAAAATTACTGCTTCTCTTGCAATTGACTAAGCAATGTTATTTTGTTTCTTTTGTTAACTTCTTGTTCTGTGTTCATCTGAAGTTGTGGATATCTCTTAACTGAGTTGCTTATTATGCAGATATTTGATCTTTTTGATATTAAGCGCAATGGAGTGATTGAGTTCGGAGAATTTGTCCGATCACTGGGTATCTTCCACCCTAATGCACCAGTAGCTGATAAAATGGCATGTATGAGATGAACTTTGCTTGCTTTTATACAATTGATATGGTGCCTTTCACTTAGTTTCACTTTCAGTCTTCTAATGAAATGCATTATGTATTCCTACTCGTTGACATTGATGCTTAATATCTTTGCAGTTGCATTCAGATTATATGATCTAAGGCACACTGGTTATATCGAAAGAGAAGAGGTTGGTATTTCAACTTTATATGTACTATGCTAGCAAACAACATATTATAGCTAAAGGTAATATTCTATAGCTCGTGATATAATTTGCAGTTGAAAGAGATGGTATTGGAGCTGCTTCATGAATCAGACTTGGTTCTTTCAGATGACGTAGTTGAGATGATTGTAGATAAGGTGAGACTACTTTAAAGTTTAAACTATCTTTCACCCAATTGTCACTATGTAGTCCTTTGCTGTTTATTCATATTCTATCTTTATCTTGTGCTCCAGACGTTTAGCGATGCGGACACAAAGGGCGATGGGAGGATAGATCCAGAAGAGTGGAACGAATTTGTTTCAAAGAATCCATCTCTTCTAAAGAATATGACACTTCCATATCTGATGTAAGTGGCATAAGTGAAAACTCATATAGGTTCATTATGATTTTTAACTATGATTATCTCAAAAACTTTCTTCTACTTTTCCTCGTTCCTCTTGGAATGACTAAATTGAAGTTATTTTCCTGCAATCCATTTTATAGTCTTAGAAAAAGAAAGGTATATTGCTATTACCTGATATTGATATGGTGACCTTGCTTTTATTCAGGGATATAACCTTAGCATTCCCCAGCTTTATAGTAAGCTCTGAGGTTGAAGATTCAGAAATTTAGACTTGTGTGCGCAAAATACAAGTCCTTGAAGGTCATGTTAAAAAGGCTCTTCTGCGCTGGTGTTTTGGATGATCCAATTCGATACAGTGCAAAGGAGTTCAAGAATCAGAGATAAATATCAGGTTTTACATTGATTATTTGGAGATAAACCAGACAACATTGAATGTACTGAGGGCCAACTGGAGTCGGGCCAAAAGCTCACATGGAATTTCTTCGATACAAGAAAAAGGATAGCATTTAAGGGGCACATCATGGATTCTCGGCCATCTCCGTTCGCTTAGCAAGATGATGCTAATTCTTTTCATGGGTTCAAGCTAGGCTGCTGTGTATAATGGTAACTAGGCATTGTCCATATTGTAGTTATTCCCAAACCCCTTCCTCTTTTTGTTTTTCAGCCTGTAGGCTAAATGTCAAATGATGCCAAATTGTGGGCTTCCCTGTTTTCTTCTCCCTTGTTTTTTTTGTGTGTGTGTGTTCCAAATTCAGCTATTTTATTTGTTATCCTCGATTATTTACAGAATTGGGGAGGATGAAAGGGGTCTGCTCATTACTACATGTCCTTATGGTGCTTTTGTGGTACTTGAAAAGATGCAAGGGCGTGTCACTGCATACTCCATGCAAATGCAAATTGAGTGAAGTTAATATACAGGAAAACAGTCCAACTCAATAATATTGATAACCCTCAATTGACCCTACAGAATTTTCTTCTTCTTTTTGTGGGTCAAATGAAATCCAAGCTTGAGCAATTATATGCTCCGTTGTGTTTCGAAATCAACTCATCAACAAATGCTGAACTTTAGGTAATTGACCTGCAGTCTTGTTCGCATTCATAGTGTATAGGGCCTCACCAAGATAATACTCATGATGCACTTAGTACTGTATATATTGTCCACGTACTTTTTGGTGAATCTTGATTATTTGATATTGTCAATAATGATGATAGGGAGCTATCACAATAATTATACCCCTTTAGGTTTGTTGGGTTCCGGGCTATGGATAAGTAAGATTAAAATCGAAACAACAAGAATAACTGAAACAGTTTCTGGATGTTGCCTCAACATTGGGGCAACATCTGACAAAAAACAGAATAAACTTTTAAGAGAGTAATAGCAGCGGAAAAGTAAAAGACACAAAAGTTTATATTTTTAAGGGTATATATTAATATCCCTTGATGGTCGATGACCAAAAGAATTGTATAAATTATATACAATTACAAATGAATTTCTTTTTATAATTTTGCAATGAAAGAACGAAAAAGAAATTACAAAATAAAATGAAGTCGCAGATGACTTCGTCTAAGTTAAAAAGTCTAAAAGACAAATGCAACATCGTCACCACAATTGCTTTACAATAAACTTAATCTAGAATAGAGATAGCAATTGTAGTGTGAGACAAATGTTGCTAAAAGACTTAGGCTAAAAGGTTTTGATTCAGATTTCTGAAGCGAAATCCCGAGAGCTCTCTTGGTATTTTTACATTGTGATTCTGGATAACAATACTCTGAAGTTCCTTCTCTATATATAGTGAGAAACTTCCTTGAAACTCTTGCTGGTTGGTTGTGGAAGTTGAGAGAAAGAAGGCTGCAGCTTGGACCTATTCTTGCTCAATGATTTTCTCAACAGCTTTGACTGGATCAGCATGACTGGGTCTTTCGATTCCAAGCTTGACTAAATCAATTCCCACGAGTATTCAGCGCCTAGGGCATTTTTAACTCACAGTAACAAACATTGTTTTGGCCGGAAGAATAGGCAAAATTGTTTCCGAAAATGTAGGGTGAGATATTGAGGCAACATCTACAGGTGACTGCGGATGTTGCGCAACATTGCGGGCAACATCTGCAGAACACTGCAAGATGTTTTCCAGGAATAAAACCTGATGTTGTCACAACACTCACACAACATCAACAATCTCCCCCTTTTTGTTTTTCTTCACAAAATTCCATACAAACCTAAAAATGGCAAGGATACGACTGATTGTAAATGTTTCCCATAACATTCCAAACTCAGATTGTAGCTATGCTCCCCCTCAACCTGCAGTTTCAAGTATGTATTGTAATTTGGGTTAGTAAAAACATATGTCTATAAGTCACAACTCACATACAACCTGATTGTATGAAGTCAAAGACTAATATCCATACATCTTCCACAAATAAAATATATACAAATATATTTACAGACCAAAGATAGAACTGTCTCATTGTCTACACATATCAATATTCATCAGCGTGAAGTAAGACAAAACCAATTTTAAAAAAATATGAAATGTTGGTCAAAGTGTTGCATAACATTTGTCCCAACATATCTCCATACATGTATGTAGACATGTTGTTACAAATGTTGCAACACTAATTCCAACATTAGCAATCTCTCCCTTTTTGTCTTTCTTCACAAAACCCACACATTAATCAAACCTGAACAATCCAGGTTCAACATCATCAATCTCCCATTTGCTCTTTATTCAACACCATCAGCATCAGTCTGATAAGCAGCACCAGTAGGATGTTGTCCCAACATCGCAGGCAACATCCTTATGTTCAGTAAGTAATAACAATCTCCACTGTATAGTAGAGATTGTACAATTTCAGCTTCCCCAGCATTTCAGTTTCCTCCCCCTGCATAGAATAATATTTTCTCCCCCTTTTGTGGAGAAAGCAGTATCATGAAATGGAGACACTGTTGCCTAGATCGTTGATAACATTCCTAGCAACATCGCCATTTCCTGCTTCATTCTTTCAGTTCAAGTCAATGTTTCTATCCTAGAGGAAGATGATTGTCCAGTTTGCTGAGATGTATTGAGCTTGGGTTCTTTGTATTCGACGAATGACTAATGTTCATTGGATGGAGTGGTATTTGACAGTTGTGTCGACATTGGAGAGGTATTCTATTGGTGAATATGTAGGAGAGGATTTTAAAAATTAATCAGGATAACAATTATCCATGATTGGAGTGTGAAATGATGAGTTCATCGGATAGATAGAAAACAACCCAAAGAGATGATTTTTTCCTTTTTTATTTTTTATTTTTATATAAATTTAAAACAATTTTTTTTTAAAATTTAAAACAAAAAAAATCCGGAAAAAACTCTTGAAATGACATGAAAAATAACAAACAAGAGAAGTATTATACGCAAGACAATATTTCTTTAAGCAACTCACAACAATATTTCCCAAAAAGTAGGTAGTGTAGATTATGATTCTACACTCCTCAATTTAAGTCATTAACGACATAAAACTGATTTTTGAATTTAAAAATAAAAATTATTCAGTATTAAACGGGATTTGAGGTTAATAATTTTAATTTAAAAAATAAACAGGAATAAATAAGGCATAATAAACAACATAAAATTAATTTTCTGAAAGAACAATCAATATATTGGATCGTGATGTTGTCAGTAATGTTGGGGCAACATTTTGGGCAACACATGTATTATGACACCACATGAACTTCTAGATTTGGCATTAACATTAGACACATTCTGTATATATTCCCTATGAGTTTGATCCCTGGACCAATGTAATATTTTTTATCGTGTCTTTAATCAAACTTAGTTGAACATATGCAGAATACTCTATGTCTTAAAAACATGAAAATAATCTTTGAGGTATTTTCAACCTTCTTTTAAGCACATGATACTCCTATACAATAGGAACGGTACCAATTTAGAGCTTTGCTTTTTTAAAAAAAAAAATTCAACATTGCCAAATCTTTAGTCGAGGCTTTGCCTACTTTTGATACTCTCTTTTTATGATATATATAAATATACACCATCGCAGATAACAATATCATCTCTCAGTTCTTGTTCTTGTAGCATCATACTTGAATGACCAAATGCATGCACAATATTGTTACATCACCAAAGTATATTGACAAAACAGTAAATGTTGTCCAGAATGTTGTGCAACATTTCAAGCAACATCTACCAAAAATAGCCTTATTTAAAACACATACCAAGATATTTTTCTTTTTCAAACTAGAAAATCTCTCATGATCTAGAGTCTTGGTAAAAATGTCGTATATCATATAAATAAGATTGTTGCCAAGGTAAAAAATATCCTCTACTTGTATTCTTCTATCATTCACATCTCCAGCCCAATCCATGTCATTAAATCCTATTAAGTTAGGATAAGTGTCATCAGAATACCAAAATTTTCAACTCATATGTGCCAACAACATATCGATTAATATGTTTCACGACATTTAAGTGGAATATTTTGGGACAGACTTGAATATATACACTAAACAGAATGTTGGACGACTATCAGTAAGATACAAAAGACTACCTATCATGGATTGATATAATGTTGGGTCAACATCTTCGCCAACATCGTCTTTACATACCTTTTTGCGAGAAGTCCATTGAAGTTAGTTTAGCATTCTCCAATCCCAATCTTCTAACTGTATTCTTGGCGTATTTGGTTTGTGAGATGAAAGTTCCATCTTCACTTTGCTTTATCTACAGGCCTAAGAAATAAGTTAGTTCCCCAATCATGCTCATCTTAAATGTTGATCACATAGCCTCGACAAAGAGTCTTAAGGTACGACTGTGAGGTCGAGCCAAAAAACTATGTCATCTACATAAATTTGAGCGATGATAATATCTACACCATGACATTTTATAAATATAGTTCTATCAGATTCATCATGGCTAAAAATTAAAGTCAAGTAGAAGTCTAATCAAACGATCATACCACACACAAAGAGCTTGTTTGGAGCACCTACCAACCTATACAAAACATTTTTTTTACATAATGTGGGTGGTGAGGATTCTTAAAACATAGACTTCTTTATCAAGAAAACCCATTTAGGAAGACACTTTTAACATCCATTTGGTTCAAAATAATTTTTAGACAACAATCAGTAGCAAGGGTAAGTCTAATTGATTCAATTCTATCCACATGTGCAAAGGTTTTGTCATAGTCCATACCTTTAGCCTGAGTATAGCCTTGAGCCACTAGACGAGCTTTATTTTGAACTATAGTTCTCGATTAGTCTGACATATTTTTAAAGATCCATTTAGTTTCAATAACATTTGAATTGTTAAGACTTGGAACCGGATCTCAGACATCATTTCGAGAATGTTGTTCAAGCTCTTCTTGTATTGCTTGAATCCAAAAATCATCTTTTAGTGCTTCCAAAATATTTTTGGTTATAAAGTAGATATGAAACAAGAAAGACTAACATGTTGGTATATGGTAGACATACACACATACCTTACCATCTTTCGGTAGTTGATTGACTCTTTCTCTCTTGTTATAATTCCTTCACAAACTCCCCCTATTACCTGGTCTAAGGTATGATTCTTACTAATCCTTGATAGAGGGTATCTTCTTACTTGATCTTGCATTTCAGTTCTGGACTCCTCCTTCACTTCGACCCTTATGGTCTCTTCAGTTGATTCAAATGTTGCCTCTGATGTTGGGATAATATCTGATTCTGCAGTTTTTGCTGTAACTGTAATGCTATTTTCTGATGACTTACATGTCACATCAGTAAGATCACAAAAAATAACATTGACTAACTCTTGTGTGGTCTTGGTCCTCAGATTCTACATATGATAAGCCTGACTATTTTGTGAATAGCCAATAATCATTCATTTCTCATTCTTAGAGTCAAACTTCGCAAAATGAAAACCTATCATTTAAGATGTAACAAATACGCCCAAAAGAGATATAAAAGTAACTCAATTATTATTTCAAAAAGGATGTCATGTTAGTATTTGGCCTTAGGTAGACTCTATTAGAGATGTGGTGTTTAAGACTTCTGCTATAAAACAAAAAAACTCTTTGATATTTGTTTAGAACTTAACATTACTCTTCCCTTTCTTGCATGGTTTTGTTCGTCCTTTCTGCTACCTTATTCCACTGAAGAGTTTTGGGAGCATAAAATTCATGAAAAAATCCCTTTATTTTCACAATTTTTTTTGCAAAGAATGGTTTTCAAAATACTTTCCATGATCGGATCTAGTCCAAAAAGTTAGGAGAACAAAACAGATTCATAATTCTAGAGTACAATTTTAAACATATCAAAGGTTTATGATTTTTCGTTCAAAGAAATATCTCCATGTGTACCTCGAAAAATCATCCACAATAACAAAGAAATATCTCATGCCCGTAGGTTGTCTACTTCAATTGGATCAATTTGATCCACATGCAATAACTAAAAATAGAGAGACATATCTGGATGTTGTCCGTCGTGTTGGGAAACATTAATGGCAACATGTGTTTGCTTATCTTTCATACAAACTTCAGACTGTTTTACCTTGAGATCATCACCACAAATCTGACTTATGCTAAGAAGGTTAGCAACTAAGCCATCAACATTAAGTGCATTCTTCAAGGTTGGTATATCAGGAACCATTCAGCATTTTTTTACCAAAAAACATGATCTTGCTCCCACCAAAAGTCACGTAACCTCTATTGAACGATTCTTAATTCTTCATAAAGTCTTTCGTACTATTCATGTGGCATGAATGCTCACAATCGTAAGTACTAATAACCTGTAATGTTAGTTCTTTAATGCAATAATGTTGATATTACCAATTAAGATCATTTTGGGAATCCAATCTCTCTTAAAATATTTTCTCCTTGTCTGTTTAGAAAGGTAACTTCAAATGTTGTCTGAAATGTTTGGACAACATTTTAGACGACATTTTAGGCAATACTTTGTTCACATAATTTTAAAGTTTGAAGTAACATGTCATTAAATTTTCAAGAAAATTTAAGTAACTACTCACATACTTCATATTATTCTTTGATTTAAACAAGACAATTTTTGACTTTTACAAAAAGATTTTTTCATTTTTATCAACGAAACTAGGATAAACAATTTTAAGAGATTTTTGATACCGAATACCTGCATATGAAGACTTACTGAAATAAAGAAATTCATCAAATTTTAAGATCCTCGTGTTGAGCTTCTCGAAAGTGTCTACGGCAGAATCCAAATTTTACACAAATCTTACCAAATTAGAGATCCTCTTTGGTAAGTGCTACCACTAAATGGGTAATTGTGCCTTTTAATTCATGTTTCTCACAAGTTAAAGATTTGGCTTTTGAGTCACGTTGCTCAGATTCAATGATTAAAGGTTTACAAAGATTTTGTACTTCCTTAATCATGTCATATTAAGAGTCAACTTGATCCAATCACAGAGCCTCACTAGTTGAAAATCACTAAAGCAATTTACATATGGATAGATAAAATATTCATACCTTAGAGATGTTCCCGCAGATGTTGTCGCTGATGTAGTCACCGATGTTGCCACAGATGTTGAACAACATCTGCAGAATACTGCAAATGTTGCCACAGATGTTGAGACAACATTGTCGATGACATCTTCGTTATCAACATAAATTGTTCAAAAACAACAGTCATCATTGCTTGTGATTCTGGTTCTGGATCTCCTTCTTCATCATCACTAAGAAAAACTCACTGACTCTTACCAAATTTCTAAGAGTGTTTGTACATTTATTAGCATAATGACCCCATCTTGAGTATACATGTCCGGACTCAAGTTGTTTGAGATCAAATTTGATATGATCCGAATTGAATTTCCTTAGTTACCTTTTTGTGTATTTGAAGAAAATCTAGTGGACTGATGATTAAAAGTTTGACTTTGATACTCTTTGGATTTAGACTTAATCATTGTTGATCTTTCTCACTATCGAAATGAATTTTCGAGAGAGCAAGACAACATTAGCACCATCACAAACTTCTTCAATCACACAAATCTTTATATTGAACTTCTCAGGAAGAAAACAGAGAGTCTTTTTCACAAGTTGGGTGTTGGTTAAAGGAATACCAAACATTTGACATTTATTAGAAGGTATGTTGGGTAGAATGTTGTCCAACATTTGTCCCAACATATTCACATACATGAAATATGTTGTCACAAATGTTACGACATTAATTCCAACATTATCAATCTGGAAATGTCATTCAACTTTTCAAAATAGGATTTTATGTCTTCCGTTTCTTCCATCCTCAAAAATTCTTGTCGGCTCATGAGCACGCGAAACTTCAAATGTTGAATACTAGAGCTACCTTTACATAGCATTTGTAAGGTCTCCTAAGTATTATTAGCCATAAACAAAGATTGCATTTAAGACTTTTTCGTTGTAGCTCAGTTTATTGGTTTCTTCCGCTGCGCTCATCCGCTACTTGTTGCGCAACGACTTTCACGTCCATTTGGATTGGGTGTAATAAGAATGTCACATTCCTCATCCGGCGGCTACATTGGTACAACATACTAATGGATTATAGATATTCATGCCCTAACATCAATTAATTTGATAATAGAACATAAACGTATTTTCCAATAGACATAATTTAAACCAACGGAAAGTCTATCAATATTTTGGATTTGCCGGATCCATAGCTTAGAATAACAGGACCAATCACTTATTGTGTCAAGTGTTGACTTTGATACCACTTGTTGAGTCCCGGGCTATGGGTAAATAAGACTAAAATAGAAATAACAAGAATAACTGAAACAGTTTCTGGATGTTGCCTCAACATTGGTGGCAACATCTGACAAAAAACAGAATAAACCATTAAGAGAGTAATAGCAGCGGAAAAGTAAAAGACATAAAAGTTTATATTTTCAAGGGTATATATTAATATCCCTTGATGCTCGATGACCAAAAGAATTGTATAAATTATATACAATTACAAATGAATTTCTTTTTACAATTTTGCAATGAAAGAACGAAAAAGAAATTACAAAATAAAATGAAATCGCAGATGACTTCGTCTAAGTTAAAAAGTTTAAAAGACAAATGCAACATCGTCACCACAATTGCTTTACAATAAACTTAATCTAGAATAGTGATATCAATTGTAGTGTGAGACAAATGTTGCTAAAAGACTTAAGCTAAAAGGTTTTGATCCAGATTTCTGAAAGCGAAATCCCGAGAGCTCTCTTGGTATTTTTACATTGTGATTCTGGATAGCAATACTCTGAAGTTCCTCCTCTATATATAGTGAGAAACTTCCTTGAAATTCTCGTTGGTTGGTTGTGGAAGTTGAGAGAAAGAAGGATGCATCTTGGACCTATTTTTGCTCCATGATTTTCTCAACGACTTTGGTAGTCGGCGTACTGGTCTTACGTGTTGCGATTCCAAGCTTGACTAAATCAATTCACACGTTTTAAACACAACTCTGTATTCAGCTTGCCTAGGGCATTTTTAACTCGCAGTAACAAATACTATTTTGGCCGGAAGAATAGGTAAAATCGTTTCTGAAAATGTAGGGTGAGATGTTGAGGCAACATCAGAGACAACATCTGCAGGTGGTTGCGGATGTTGAGCAACATTGCGGGCAACATCTGCAGAATACTGCAAGATATTGTTCAGGAATAAAACCTGATGTTGTCACAACACTCACACAACATCAACAAGGTTTATTGTTAAACGATCATTGTCAAGCTTTTCGAGCTTGATGGTTTTAGTCTTTATCGCTAGGTCCAAAGAGTATAAGAAATATCTTCAACAAAACTCCTTGTCGGCGCCATTCATCACAGTCAGTTAGCGGAATATCAGTCATGCTAAAAGCCTTTGGAACCTAACATAAATTCAATCGGCAAAATCATATACTATGACCTATATAAAAAAGGGTAGCCCGGTGCACTAAGCTCTCGTTATGCGCGAGGTCCGGGAAGTGACGAACACAAGGGTGACCTATATATAAAAGATAAATGAACTTGCGAAAAAACATCTGTATAAAAGCTTTAAGAAAATGGACATGAGACCTGAATACTTATTAAGAGAAGCAAAACTTGCCTGCAGCAGTAGTACAAAAGATCATAACAAACACAACTGTTTACATATAAAATCAAGAAGACATATCTTTTTTCAGGAATTCTCATCATGCAGCCCTAACGCTGTGTACATATAAAATCAGCGTGTACATTGATACGCGATTTATGCACACACTAACGCAAGTGCACGTGTCGTGTCAAATAATATAGTCTAGAAGACCGAGTTATCGTCCTCAGGGATTAATGTTCAATTATCAAATTTTATTCTATGGTATCTATTTGGTAACCGATGATTGATAAAGTGTTTATAACTATAACTATGAATGCTAATTAAACTACTTTGTTTTACTTCAGATATGATGGAAATAGGGCTTCCAAATCTCCTCAACTATCCGCTTATCTTACTTGTTAATGCAATTAATTATGGTTCTTCTTCTATTTTGAGATAGCAGGTTAACTAAGCCGTTTTATACTCCTGTTAAGGTAATATAAACACTCAACCCCAATATAGAACCCTTCTACCTTTTGGTGATAAGATTGACTATAAAGGAGGATTAAGAGCAATAACCTATTAATACTACACAAGTATCGGGGTACTTTCGTCCACGATTTAACCTATGTTTATTCAACTATAGCATATTCACAATCTCCCCTTTCGGCTTTCGATTAGAAATCATATGGATTATGATAATTAGTGATCAATTAATTACCAAACATTCAAGACAATTATTGAATAAATCTCAACAATGATAAGAAGAATAAAAAACATGCATTAATTCATAATAATAAGGTTCAAGTGATTTGACATGGAAAACCCTAGATTAAGTTAGTTCCTAGCCATATACATGACAAGAACTAAACTACTATCCAACATAAACTATAAAGAAATAAAACAAGAAACAAGAAATTACTAAGAAGTGGTCTCCAATCTTGATCTCCAAAGTTGTGTGAATTGGCAAGGATGAGAACCCTCAAATCTGACCTAAAGGTCGCTTTTATAGCCTCAAAAGCGTTTTCCATGTTTTCCTTGAGGCCTTGGCCATTCGTTCAATTTGCGGTTTTCCCGCCTCGGCGCCGGAACTCCTGCACGTCTCTGTAAATTGGGCGCCGTGAGTTCGACTCACGATGGTGGAGCGTATACGCCGTGCCGGTTCGCTAACTTCCTCGCTTTTTGAGCTCTGTAACCTCTGTTTCTGCCCTCTTTTTGCTCATTTTCCGCCAATGAGCCGCTTTAAACCAATATGACTCAAAAGAAAGAAAATATATCCTAAGACGACACGTATTTGTATACAAATGGGCAAAAGACTAACTAAAAATGACTCAAAAGGTGTATATAAAATACACCGATCATACATTAACACACATTTTCATTGATATATGCAAATATACATATATTGAGACAACCGATTTACAATGAGATATACACTGATATACATGAAAATATAGACGGATATGAGGAGAGATAAACAGATGAAGTTGTTTTCAACCTCGAGTTTTCAATCTAAAATTCACATCAAATCTACCTCAAATCGTCTGTTAAAACATCAAAAATTGATATTCAAACTCTTAAAAATGTTTCCAACAAACCCGATAAATTCAAATCACAACTACGCAAATAAAAAACTGAATCAAGCTTGGTCTTTAATGATGTTTTTAATTAGCTCCTTGATAAAAAGATTTGGAGAGAAAGATTAATAGAGAAAATGGTTAATAGAGAGAACATAAAATCAAATTTTTAAGTTAAAAAGTGAGTGAGGGTTACCGAATCATGTTTTTAATCTTTCTCTCCAAATCTTTTTATCAAGGAGCTAATTAAAAGCATCATTAAAGACCAATCTTGATTCAGTTTTTTTATTTGCGTAGTTGTGATTTGAATTTATCGGGTTTGTTGGAAACATCTTTAAGAGTTTGAATATCAATTTTTGATGTTTTTACAGACGATTTGAGGTAGATTTGATGTGAATTTTAGATTGAAAACTCGAGGTTGAAGACGACTTCATCTGTTTATCTCTCCTCATATCCGTCTTTATATTTTCATGTATATCTCATTGTATATCGCTTCTCATATATATCATGTATATTTGCATATATCAATGAAATTTTGTGTGTAATATACACGATATACAACATGATACACATATGTCGCAATGGCGTTTTTAGATATGAATTTTGACTCAAAATCAGTCTAAATCACCTCAATTTTTCTCAAATTGTATACATAGCATCATCCAAGTGTTTTCAATTAATTACAACCACATCAGCTCATACCATTTCAATCCGACAAAGAAAAAGAACGTTGAAAATCTGCCCTTTTCCTCTCTTATTTTTGCTTCTGATCTGAGAAAAAATGGGTACTGCTTCTTGCAAGCGTGAAGCCAGGAAATGTTCAGATTCTCCTATTATCTCGACCCTTTTGATAGGGTTTGGCTATATAATGTCATTTTTTGAGTTTTAGTTGCCAAGTCTAATTCATAGCTAAAACTTTACCATGACATTTTTTAAAGATACCATTAATCCACTTTTAGTTAGTATAATTGTCAAATTTATAATAAATCATAAACTAACAAATCACTAACATTTTTTAGGATTCCTAATCCACTTCTTATTAGTGAATTGTCAATTTATAACAAATCTCAAGCTAATCAATCACGGTCATTTCTTAAGGGTACCACTAATCTACTTCATAATTATCAATTGAGATTAGGGAGGTAATGTAAAGTAAAAGGCTGAAAAGCAAATAATTAATAAACCTGCAAATAGGTATATAATCTAATGAAAAACAAATTACATGCACTTAATTACTAAACAATTGAAAGCTGTAATCTGGAATGTTTCACCAATAATGGAGCAAATTCAATTAACCGACCTAATTATGGGAAATACTTATTAATGGGACATATGTTATTCATATACCACTGCACAGAACATAAGACTCCATCTTTGAGTATGTTCATTATACCATTAATTTCAGGTATTCAACCCTGCCAAGAAAGCCACGCCAGTTGAAGGCAACCACGATGATCCGAAAATGAATTGAGCTACGGTGAACTTGCTGGCCTCTTCCGTAGAATTGATCGCACGATATCCAGGCCAAGTCACCCGTTGCCCCACGGCTGCTCCTGGCCCATAATTCATATACTCACCATAATACAACGTCTCAAGAGCGAAAGTAGCATTCCACTCTAACCAACCGTGCGGGTGTAAATGATCACCCAAGTAAGATAACATGACAACCGTTCGTGAGTACATCTTCCACGGTCGGCCTAGATATGTGGGGAAGCTCCCTTTAGATGACTCGAGGTCTGACGTGGCTACGATTTTGCAAGCGTGTATTGAAATGCCAGTGTTTTGATTGGGATCTTTCCTGTTTTGAGCAGTGATAGTGTTCTTTTGAAAGTCCATAGGTTTTCGAGCATAAATGCTGCAGTTTTGGAGGACCACTGCTGCATTACCGAAGATGAAATCAACCGTCCCATAGATATCACACTCGCGATAGAATTGGCGCTGGGAGTGCACATACAGAGTGTCCTGGTATCCGATGATGTTGCAGCGATAAATCACAGCATGATCAGCGCCAATACGAAGAGCTACCGCTTGATGCTTGCTTGGTCCTGCCCAATTCTCAAATGTAATGTCCCTTGCAATGAAACCAGCTCCAGTTGCCGCTGGAAATCAAGAAAGTTGCACTGTGAGGCCATAAATCTTTAGTGAAAATAGCATAGTCCAATGTTATAGAGGTGGAATCAAAGTATGATGGATTGAAGTAAGTAGAGTCTTAGAGGTAGATGCTGGACTCTCTCTGATCTAAAAGTTTAAGCCGTTAGAGAAATTACATAAATCGAAACAAATGGAGTGATAAATCTGGTCAAGTGATTAGAGAAAGAGAGTCAAAGGGCATTAACAGTTAGGAAGGGCATGAGTATTAATGACCTCACCTCCTAACATGTGTATCTCTTTAACCTTAGTAAGGTCAAATCGCTATCTCTAGAACAGCTCTCCAGATTATAGACGAAAAAAATGTTGGTATAATAATCTGTATATGACCAAAATAATGTTTCAACACAATCTGTTTAAACACTTAGTAAAAAGCAGATTACACAGTATAGAAATTACTTAACAGTTATTTAATCAAGAAAAACAGTAGACGAAACATAATCTGTTTTAAAAAATAATTTCAGAATATAATCGAGTCCACTTAGTTCAAAGTGTGTCCTTAAGGAATTATTCACCTCACAGTACTCGAGGTTAATGGAATATCGTCTCCTAGGATAGAACGATTATCTTACCAGAATAGTAGTACTCCAAATTCCGGTAGCAGCGAACTACTCAACGACAGTATATCACACATAATGAATAAGAATGAATTTTCGAATTGTAGAGAAATTCGTATTAGAATGAGTGAATAAATTCTTGGAACAAATCAAGAATTTATAGGTTTTGGAGGTACCATTTCTGAATGTTTGCAACCATTCAGAATAGTCACCAAAATTTGGAGGGAAATTCGAAAAGAAAAAGGACTTAAACCGGACGGGTCGGTCGCGGGTCTTGGGTCGATCCGTTTGGATTTATTTTAATTAAATAATTAATTAATTAATTAATTAAAGAAAAGTTTGTTCAAAAATATTATCAATCAATCGAACTTTTGACAAATCCAAATCCAAATCCGAAGCCGAGCCGAGCGAGCGACGACGACGGCGCGAGGGGTCCTTGCCCTCTCAACTCTTTTAGCAACTAGAGAAGGTGTAATGTAATATATACACCTCTCTTTCATTCTCTTTTTTCGATGTGGTACAAAAGAGCCTTTTACTCCCTTTAATTTCATCCCATCATTTCTCATTCACCAATATCAAAACCCAACAATCCCCCACATGAATGGGGAATGACTATAAGATAAAAAAATGTACGGACGAGTGTGATATACAAGCGAGAATTGACTGCATCTGGATAAGTAGGTATCCCTTTGAACTTTTCGTAGTGAACTTATATCGGATATACTCGATCAATCGGTAGATTTGATATCTTTGAACCGTCGAACTTTGTTGTATACCTAGACAACATAAGACACACAATCAAACCTCAACCTTTTATGGTTCTCACGGTTGTGTTCGTTTCAGCCATTAACATCGTCTGGTCTCATGAGTACATAGAGAATGTGCATTTACTGTCATTCCCCTTTAAAGCGGCTTACACTTAACACTCACATAGGTGATTTCTAAACATGTGGTCCTATAGCCACATTATTTGGTCATACATTGTCAGATTTAGATAACCATTAAAAAACCTTAATGCTTTATTAACTCATTAACAAGCCATAAAGTCTTATCCTTATTTCTGAACATTGTCTTCATCCGAAAATGGGTTGAGTTGTTTGACAATGTTGAACCGTCAGTCACAACTTTGTTTGATCTCCTTGAACCTATCTCTTGGGATCTCCAGTCTTCTAGGTAGAGTTACCGCCATGATGACTTGTCCTTAGCCTTAACCCCATTCCCATTGATGATCTACTAACTCCCTCTCTAGATAAGCCTTTTGTAAGCGGATCCGCCACGTTATCTCTTGACTTTACATAATCAATTATGATAACGCCACTAGAGAGGAGTTATCTAACGGTATTGTGTCTCCGTCGTATGTGACGAGATTTTCCGTTATACATTACTCTCTCTGCCCTACCTATTGCTGCTTGGCTGTCACAATGTATACATATACGAGCCAAAGGTTTGGGCCAGAATGGAATATCTTCTAAGAAATTCCGGAGCCATTCAACTTCTTCACCGACCTTGTCTAAAGCTATAAATTCTGATTCCATTGTAGAGCGGGTGATACATGTCTATTTTGATGATTTCCAAGACACTGCTCCTCCACCAACGGTGAAAACATATCCACTCGTGGATTTAACTTCAAACGATCCGGTGATCCAATTTGCATCACTATATCCCTCAAGTACTGCGGGATATTTATTATAATGCAAAACATAGTTTTTGGTGTGTTGTAAATATCCCAAGACTCGTTTCATTGCCATCCAATGAGTTTGATTGGGATTACTCGTGAATCGACTCAGCTTGCTTATAGCACATGCTATATCTGGTCGTGTACAATTCATAATATACATCAAACTTCCCAAAACTCGTGCAAAGTCCAATTGTGAGTCACTTTCACCTTCATTCTTTTGAAGTGCAAAACTTACATCAATTGGAGTCTTTGCAAAATTTAAATTTAAATACTTGAACTTGTCAAGTATATTTTCAATATAATGTGACTGTGATAATGCTAGACCTTGTGGAGTTTTATGGATCCTAATTCCTAAGATCAAATCAGCAACCCCTAAGTCTTTCATGTCAAATTTGCTAGCGAACATACGCTTCATAGCATTTATATCGATAATATCTTTACTCATTATCAACATGTCATCAACATACAAACAAACAATGACTTCGTGATTTGAAGTAGTTTTAATGTAAACACATTTGTCACACTCATTAATCTTAAATCCATTTGCCAACATTGTTTGGTCAAATTTCGCATGCCATTGTTTGGGTGCTTGTTTAAGTCCATAAAGTGACTTAACAAGTCTACACACTTTCCTTTCTTTACCAAGAACCAAAAAACCCTCAGGTTGTTTCATGTAAATTTCTTCCTCCAATTCTCCATTTAAGAAAGCTGTCTTGACATCCATTTGATGGATTTCAAGACCATATACGGCCGCCAGTGCCACTAACACTCGAATAGATGTTATTATTGTTACCGGCGAGTAAGTGTCAAAGTAATCAATACCTTCTTTTTGTCTATGACCTTTGACTACAAGTCTTGCCTTATATTTGTCAATAGTTCCATCAGCTTTCATTTTCCTTTTAAAAATTCATTTTGATCCTAAAGGTTTATTTCCAGGAGGAAGATCAACTAATTCTCATGTATGGTTGTTTAAAATTGATTCAATCTCACTATTGACTACTTCTTTCCAAAATGTTGAATCAGAAGATGACATTGCTACTTTAAATGTTTGAGGCTCATTTTCAAGCAAGAATGCTACAAAATCTGGTCCAAAGGAAGTAGATGTCTTTTGACGTTTGCTACGCCTTGGATCCTCTTTTCTTGGTATACTTTCCTTTGGTTCTTCCCGCTGTCGTTTAGATCTTTCACTTGACGACTCACATTCAGTTTTATACAGATAGATGTTTTCAAAGAATTCAACATTATCTGATTCAATAACCGTATTAACATGAATTTCGGGATTGTCCGATTTGTGAACCAAAAACCGACAAGCTTTGCTGTTTGTAGCATAGCCAATAAAAACACAATCCACAGTTTTCGGTCCGATTTTTACCCTTTTGGGCAAAAGAACTTGGACCTTCGCTAAACACCCCCACACTTTGAAATATTTCAAGTTGGGTTTTCTTCCTTTCCATAGATCATATGGAATAGATTGTGTTTTGCTGTGGGGTACTCTGTTGAGTATTCGATTAGCTGTAAGGATAGCTTTCCCCCACAAGCTCTGCGGTAAACCAGAACTAATTAGTAAGACATTCATCATTTCCTTTAATGTTCGGTTTTCCTCTCATGATTCCATTTGATTGTGGTGTGTAAGGGGCAGTAGTTTGATGAATAATTTCATATTCCAAACATGTCTCTGCAAAAGGAGATTCGTACTCTTCACCCCTATCACTTCTAATCATTTTGATCTTTTTATTCAATTGGTTTTCCACTTCGTTCTCGTATTGATTAAATGCATTAATTATTTCATCCTTACTATTAAGCAAATACACATAACATTATCGAGTGCAATCGTCAATGAAAGTTATAAAATACTTTTTTCCCATCACGAGATGGTATTGACTTCATATCACATATATCTGTGTGAATTAAGTCTAAAGGATTTGAATTCCTATCAATAGACTTATATGGATGTTTAACAAACTTAGATTCAACACAAATTTCACATTTTGATTTGTTACACTCGAATTTATTCAATACTTTTAAATTAATCAATTTTCGCAAGGTTTTGTAATTGACATGTCCTAAACGAACATGCCATAAATCATTTGACTCCAATAAGTAAGACGAAGTTGAATTCTTATTAATATTGACTCTTCACATGTAGTGACTCTTCACATGTAGTGTGAACGTGACTCTTCACATGTAGTGTGAACGAGACTCTTCATATGTAATGTCTTTGGCATTTTTCAGAATCTCATAATTGAAAATTATGACTCCCAATTCTGTAACTCAACAACCAAGACCATTTGTCCCATGACTATTTGGAATAAACACGGACACTAAATTGAAGCAATTTCGTAATTTTTCTTTATAGAACTTTCGCTTCCAACCTTGTATGTCTATCATCCATCCAGTAAATAATTTTCTTCCCATTAATTGTTTGTCACAGTCAAATCGACAAACTGTTTTAGTTAATGATCGGTGTATTTTATATACACCTTTTGAGTCATTTTTAGTTAGTCTTTTGCCCATTTTTGTACAAATATGTGTCGTGTTAGGATAGATTTTCTTTCTTTTGAGTCACAATGGTTTAAAGTGGCACATTGGCGAAGGAGGCGAAAGAGGGTAAAGCAGAGGTTCGAGCTCAAAAGTGAAAAGTTGGCAACGGCGAGAAAGCAGGCGCGCGGACCATCAGCGATGCGAGCCATGGCGCCCGAAGCGGCGCGAAATTTCGCGCGGCTCAGCGGGAAAATTGACAAATCCGAATAGGATTGGGCCAAGGCCAAGAAGGAAAAGGTTTTACACGTTTTTGAGGCTATAAAAAGACCTTTTAGGTCAGATTTGAGAGAGTTCCACACCTTACAATTCATCACAACTTGTAGATCAAGATTAGAGACTTATTTTTGAGTAATTTCTTGTTCTTTATTTTATTTCGTTTTTGTATATGTTGGATATTAGTTTAGTTTTTGGCATGTCTATGGCTAGGAACTAACTTAATTTAGGGCTTTCCATGTCGAATCGCTTGAACCTCGTTCTTATGAATTAATGCATGTTTTGGTTTCTTCTTATTATTGTTGAGATTTATTCAATAATTATTTTGATTGCTTGGTAATTAATTGATCACTAATTATCATAACTTATATGATTTCTAATCGAAATCCGAAAGGGGAGATTGTGAATATGCTATAGTTGAATAAACATAGGTTTAAATCGTGGACGAAAGTACCCCGATACTTGTGTAGCTTATTAGGTTATTGCTCTTAATCCTCCTCTGTAGTCAATCTTGTCATCGAAAGATAGAAGGGTTCTACATTGGGGTTGAGTGTTTATACCTTAACAAAAGTATAAAACGGCTTAGTTAACCTGCTATCTCAAAATAGAAGAAGAACCTTAATTATTTGCATTAACAAGTAAAGCGAGCGGATAGTTGAGGAGATTTGAAAGCCATATTTCCATCATATCTGAAGTAAAATAAAGTAATTTAGTTAGCATCTATAATCATAGCTATGAACAAATCATCAAATTATCGGTTATAGAGGTTGGTAATTGGACACTAATCCTTGAGGACGATAATTCGGTCTTGTAGACTATATTACTTGTCACGACACGCGCACTTGCGTTTAGTGTGTGCATAAATCGCGCACCAAGTTTTTGGCGCCGTTGCCGGGGATTGGCGTAGTTCAATATCATTCTATCTATTCTTAATTTCTAATTTGGTTTTTTTTGTATTGGTGAAATCGTGCGCCGTGATCTGTTTGTTGATTTTGATATGTTGCAGGCATCTAATTTATGCGAAGGAGAAGAGGAGCAGATACACTCGTTCTCTTCAACCCGGAGATTGAAAAGACTTGCAAGCAGAACCGGAAAAACAAACGAATCTGGGCCTTAATAGCAATGAGAGGCTTGCAGAATAACAATGAGATGAACGAAGGGTTAGGTGATCATCAACCTAACCAAATGATGCCCCAGAGGTTACCAATGGATGTGGAAGAAAGGGTCCAGGTCCAAGTTGAGAGAAGCTTGGGAGATTATGTCTTGCGAGGTGAATGGAGCCTGACTTGCATCGGACTCCAGTGATAGGAGCAAATAATTTGAAATCAAGCGTGCGATCCACGAGTATGGTGCGAATCTGATTCAATTTGGAGGGTTGACATCTGAAGACCCTCATATGCACATAGCAAATTTCTTGGAGCTGTGTGTAACTTTCAAGTATAATGGTGTTACTGACGCCACCATCCGATTGAGGCTCTTTCCCTTCTCACTCAGGGATAGAGCAAAAGTTTGGTTGAATTCCCTGCCTACAGATTCTATATTTACATGGAAGGAGTTGGCACAGAAGTTCTTGGCAAAGTTCTTTCCACCGTCCAAAGCCGCTAAGCTGAGAGGAGAGCTTAACAATTTTTACCAGGCTGATGGAGAGTCACTCTATGAAGCTTGGGAGAGATTTAAAGATCTGCAAGTAAAGTGTCCCCATCATAGCATTGAGCTGTGGAATTTGGTCCATATTTTCTACAATGGGCTAAGTGGGACCATAAGAACCATCATTGGCCAGTGCAGAAGGAACGCCGTGAAGAAGACAGCACATGAGGCCCATGATTTGCTAGAAGACATGGCCACCAATAACCATGTGACAGATGATATAGGGGTAAGTGGAAGGAGAACGATAGGAGTTCATGAGATCGATGCCATTACAACGTTAAATGCACAGGTTGCTCTCTTGACCAAACAACTGCAGCAGAACACAGTGTCAGTGAATACAGTTCAGATGTCATTGAGTTGCGGGATGTGTGAGGGTCCTCATACCTTTGATAGGTGCCCATCAACAGACCCCAACAACATCTCTATTGAGCAAGCAGAATGTCAGGCAGTGGGGAATTACCAAAGACTCCAGAACAACCCCTATTCAAATACCTACAATCCGAGGTGGAGAATCACTAACTTTTCATGGAGGGTGATCGAGAACGCGGGCGATTACGAGGCCAATACGAAATCAAGAACCATTTAACGAGCCTCAACTTTCCAGCGATTGGTACACGCTCTACAAGAAAAACTAGACGAATTGCGAGCAGCCTTGTTGACACTTACGAATTCACAAACCCAGTTCATGGCAGAGACAAGATCCTCTATCAGGAACTTGGAGACGCAGGTGGGACAGCTAGCAAAGATGGCAAATAACAGGTCACATGGCACTCTTCCTAGTCTGAGAGATGAATCCCGAGAAGCGATGTCGGGCGGTGCGGTGAGAAGTGGGAAGCAGAAACGACTACACCTCGGCAGTGGTAGAGCAGAGTTGAGCGAGTAGATGCGAGAGAAGGAGGGTTCACGAGGCGCCTATTTTAGAAAGGCTCAGCAGTTCGGTGAGGGAATACACGGAGAAGATTTTTTACCCTCAGAGGTTGCAAAGGAAAGCAGTTGATAAGCAATTCTCCAAGTTCTTGGAGGTATTTAGAACGTTGCACATTAACATCCCTTTCATTGAGGCGTTGGAGCAAATGTCTACTTATTTCAAATTTATGAAGGAAATTCTTGAGAAGAAGAAGAAGTTAGCTGAGTATGAGACAGTGGCATTGACAGAGGAATGCAGTGCCATCTTGCAGAAGAAACTGCCCCCCCAAGCTTAAGGATCGGGGAGCTTACATTTGCGCGCACAATTGGTAGGGTGACATGTAACAAGGCCTGTGTGATTTGGAGGCGGCGTAAATCTCGTACCGCTTGTCCGTTTTCAAGAGGTTGGGTTTGGGTGAAGCCAAACCAACCACTGTGAACTTGCAGTTGGCGGATAGGACAGTGATGTATCCCAGGAGAATAATTGAAGACGTATTGGTTAAGGTGGGAAAATTCTTCTTTCCTGCGGACATCCTCATCCTTGATATGGAGGAAGATGATGAAATCCCTATCATCTTGGAAAGACCATTCTTGGCAACTGGGAGAGCCTTGATTGATGTGGAAAAGAGCGAGTTGACACTCAGAATTGAGGATGAAAAGATGGTGTTCAAGGTGTTTAAACACATCGTTGAACCCCCAGTCACAAGCAAGTGTTTTGCGATCGGCAGATTAGCACATCATTGAGCAAGACGAGGCCAAAACAAAGAAATCGATCCACCGATGCAGTGAGCAAAGCTAAACCTTCTCTTGAGAAAAAAATGAAAAAGAAAAACAGAAGGTGAAAGAGAAAAATGATTATGAAATGGGTAGGCTGTGGGGTTAAGTTACCCCATGCCTCTTGATAAGGAACCTGCGTCCGGCTAAAAGACGTTAAAGACAACGCTACTTGGGAGACAACCCAAGGTTTTTTTAAAAATTTTATGCAATTTAGTTTTAGTTAGAACAGTCTCACGGAAGGTATTGTTTACTGTTGTGATGATAGGTACAGGGCTAATAAGTGGAGGACGAAAAACGTGAGAGAGGAGAAAAATCGGCTCGGCGCCACGGCGCCAGTGAGAGGCCATAGCGCGAGAATGCGAAAGGCTCGGAGTGGCGCCTGGTGCCGAATCAGAGAGTCGCGACGCCGAAAGTCCAGAAGGTCTCTGAAGTTTAGGCGTCGCGGCGCCAAATCAGAGCGTCACGGTGCCGGAAGTTCAGAGGGTCGCAGATGTTTGGGCGTCACGGTGCTGATCTCAGGGCCGTGGCGCTGCGACGGAAAAACTGAAATTAAAAGAGCCCTAATTCGATTTCCCCTCTCCAAATCAAAAAACCCAAAACCCTTCCTCTCTCCAAAACCCACGAAATCAGCCTCCATTACTCAAAATCTTCCACAAACTAAACTCAATCACAACCAAAGTACTTCAATTCCTTGCACTTAACCATTTCAAACAACAACCCTCATTTCATTGCCTCAATCCATCACTAGGAATAAGAAAATTTTGAAAAACACCGTCCAAGGTAACTTTCATCACTTTTCTTGAAATTTTCAGAGCAATTGAGGGAGATAATTCATAAGTTTGGGGATGTGCTCTATGGGTGGATATTGTGGGGTGCTGTACCTGTGATTTGAGTGAAGTTTAGGGGGTTGAATGGTGTTGTATTTTGTTGCTTACGCTGTGTGTTGATTGGTGTGATTGAAAGTTGCTGGGTAATCTCACTGAAACAGAGGAAACGCTGCTGAAGAATTTGCCAAAATGTCGGCCAGAAAAAAAAGAGCTTCCACATCCGCCTCCGTTACACAATATGACGCTACTAGGTTTGTCAGTCAAAAAGCAGAAGACAGATATTACAAACTTAGTGCTAGACCCTTGATACCTGAGCGAGGAATAGAGTACCAAAGGGAGTCATTTGAGGACGGCGATGTCTATGAGCCTATTCGGGCAATGATAGAGGTCATTGGGTGGAAGAAATTTGTTAATCCGGAAAGAATAGTACCACAGAACATTGTAATGGTAAAAGAATTCTATGCTAACTTTCTGAAACGGGTAAATGGTAGATGTTTTGTGAGAGGACAGTATGTGCCTGTGACGGCTGAGGTGGTGAATGAGCTATTAAGAACAACCGATGTTGAAGAAAAAGGCGATGATTGAAGCTATTTCAGAACTTGGTCTAGAGATGCCAACAACATCGATTGAGACATCGTCGTAAGCACATTATGCTACCCTGGGGCTGAGTATGATATTGTACGAAATGGATCAAGAGGACTGAGCAGATGTCAGTTTAACAAAATAGCCAAGGGTTGGTTATATTTAAATCGATGCCTTTAATTCCATCGACGCTTCACGAGTGCGGCGGATAGAATAAAGATGATATATAAAATTATGGAAGGGAAGACGATTGATGTTGGGAAGGAGATATTGCAGAACATTGGAGAAACCAGTAGGTTGTCACTACAGGTGGGTTGGGACACGGATCACTTATTTGCAGTTTATGTTCTAGACATGGAGTCCCAACCCTAGCTACTGATACATATGAGAAGGGTCAACCTCCTGTGACTTATGGGATAATGCATGCCTTCCCAGAACCAGTTCCTCCAGCAGCAGCAAGAAGGAGACCAGCACCACCGCGCGCGCCGCGAGAGGTATCGTGGATGATGATGAGCACGAGGCAGGCTCGGCGTAGAGGCGGTGCTTGGCCGGCCACAGGAATGGAACCTCGGTGCACATGATGGAAGCGATTGTTCATGAACCGGAGGAGGATGATGGAGAGTTTTGACACTATGATATAAGGTCAACAGAAATTGAGGCAAGGACAACGAAACAAGGCGGGAAGCAGCAATGGTTGAACACGAGATTTGATGAGATGAGTTTCTTGTTCAACCAGTGGTCCATGCATTATCCGCCTCCACCGCCACCATTTTAAACCAAGTCTGTAAGTTGTCCCGTCTTTCTTTTATTTTTGAGTCTTGCACACATTAGGGACAATGTGTGATTTAAGTTTGAGGGAGAATTCTTAGTTATTTTTGATGTGTTTTTGAGTCTATTTTTTTTATGATCATGCATGTTGTAGTTACTTGAAACGCCTAGTGAAGTAAAGTTGAATAATGTATTGGAATTAGAAGCAACCATCTGAACACTTAAGTTAGATATGTCAAAAATTCATGAAGTCAAACTATTTGGGGTATCTTGCTTGATTTATGCATTGTTAGTGATTAAACCTATGTGTCTGCTTGCTTGCTATTTGAGGCGAAATAGTTAGGATATTCATGTTAGGGAGATGATTCAGACATTTCTTTGTTAGCCCTTTCTTATCATTTTTTTACCTATCCCTGACATTAAAAATTGTATCCCTAATCAGCCCATTTGAGCCTAAAAATAAGATTTTTCTTTGACATCCTATAATTCAATACTTGTGCCATAAGTGAAGAAAATGATGTGTTTGGAATATAAAGTGTTGAAAAGAGACAAAAAGAGAATGAACAATTTTGATGCACCCCAATGAAAAGTAATCATAAATAGGCAAAAGCCTACGTTTGGGGGTGCCTACTATTCATTAGTCACCTTATTCTCTCAAAACAAAAGAGGGGAAAGATAGGTATGAGGTTAAAAAGAAAATCAAAAGAAAAGGGAAGAATCGAAAGCAAAAGAGCTTATGGTACGTAAGATTGAGCCTAAAAGCCTATTTTTACCTACCCCTAGCCTAAGCCTAAATTACAACCCTGAAAAGCCCTGAAGATCTCTAATGTGTGTATCCATGATTAGTGGAGAATAGAAAGTGAACAGGCCATAGGATTTTGAAATTAACATGCATAGTTAGGTATTCTTACTTCCATTGAGCATGATTAAATTGAATTTGTGAAATATCTGACTTGATGTGTTTAGAATGCTAAAAATTCATGTTATATGTTCCTGCATATTATTCTTCTAACCTTCATGCTTTTCTAAGTAACAATGATGCAGCAAATTGACCAATGTCTTTGAGTCATTTTATTTTTCGTTTCTTTCGTGTCTTTGTTTCTATTTTTTTATCTTTACTCGAGGGCGAGCAAAAGTTAAGTTTGGGGGTGTTTGATCGGTGTATTTTATATACACCTTTTGAGTCATTTTTAGTTAGTCTTTTGCCCATTTTTATACAAATATGTGTCGTGTTAGGATAGATTTTCTTTCTTTTGAGTCACAATGGTTTAAAGTGGTACATTGGCGAGAAGGAGCGAAAAGAGGGCAGAAACAGAGGTTTCAAAGCTCAAAAAGCTGAAAAGTTGGCAACCCGAGCGAGAAACAGGGCGGCGCCGCGGCGCCAAACCATCAGCAGTAGCAGATCCACGGCGCCCGAAGCTGACGCGAAGTTTGGCCAGCGGCGCGATTCTGGCATGGCCGCGGGAAAATTGACAAATCCGAATAGGATTGGGCCAAAGCCAAGAAGAAAAAGGTTTTGCACATTTTTGAGGCTATAAAAAGTCCTTTTAGGTCAGATTTGAGAGAGTTCCACACCTTACAATTCATCACAACTTGGAGATCAAAATTAGAGACTTATTTTTGAGTAATTTCTTGTTCTTTATTTTATTTCATTTTTGTATATGCTGGATATTAGTTTAGTTCTTGGCATGTCTATGGCTAGGAACTAACTTAATTTAGGGTTCTCCATGTCGAATCGTTTGAACCTCGTTCTTATGAATTAATGCATGTTTTGGTTTCTTCTTATTATTGTTGAGATTTATTCAATAATTGTTTTGATTGCTTGGTAATTAATTGATCACTAATTATCATAACTTATATGATTTCTAATCGAAAGCCGAAAGGGGAGATTGTGAATATGCTATAGTTGAATAAACATAGGTTTAAATCGTGGACGAAAGTACCCCGATACTTGTGTAGCTTAATAGGTTATTGCTCTTAATCCTCCTTTGTAGTCAATGTTGTCATCGAAAGATAGAAGGGTTCTACATTGGGGTTGAGTGTTTATATTACCTTAACAGGAGTATAAAACGGCTTAGTTAACCTGCTATCTCAAAATAGAAGAAGAACCTTAATTATTTGCATTAACAAGTAAAGCGGGCGAATAGTTGAGGAGATTTGGAAGCCCTATTTCCACCATATCTGAAGTAAAGTAAAGTAATTTAGTTAGCATCTATAATCATAGCTATAAACAAATCATCCCTGAGGACGATAACTCGATCTTCTATACTATATTACTTGTCACGACACGTGCACTTGCGTTTAGTGTGTTCATAAATCGCGCACCAGTTAATAAAACCAAAATAGCAATTAATTCACAGACTTCAACGATGAAGATTTTATTTCTTCAAATCGCAGTTGAATTATAAACTTAAACGATGAAGATTTTATTTCTTCAACTCGCAGTATAATTATGAAACTTTAGTATTCCAACGAAGTTTTTATATCTTCGAGTCAGAATACTAATATTCATATGGAGTAGAAAACTACACAAGTTTTAATCTCCTTAATTAGAACGACGAAGATTTTATGTTCTTCAAATCGTTGTACATGTATCACATGAGTAAGTCAAATTCATTCTTACTACCTTGAAAATAATCTTCACGTATTTCATGCAACAAATATAATACACAACGGTGAAGATTTTATTTCTTCAAACCGAATCAATTATGCTTGAAACGAAGTGCGATGGGTGTATGTTGTGTACTTGATGAAGTTTTTATATCTTCAAATCAAGTACCCAAATGAGTAGAAAGTTATGAAAACTTTAATCTCAACCGGAGTAGAAAATCCGAAGATTTTAGTCTCCAAACAACATACAAGAAAAACACTTTTTTTCCTTTTCCTCTGAAAAACACTTTTTTTTCCTTTTGAAAAACACTTTTTCCTGAACTTTAATATTCCAACGAAGTTTTTATGTCTTCAAGCTAGAATATGAAATTTCATACGGAGTAGAAAACCACACAGGTTTTAATCTCCAAACCAGAATACAGATTAAAATAAAATAAACATAATTTCCTTAAGATTGTTGGTATAATAATTTGTATATGGCCAAAATAATGTTTCAACACAATCTGTTTAAACACTTAGTAAAAAGCAGATTACACAGTATAGAAATTACTTAACAGTAAATTAATCAAGAAAAACAGTAGACGAAACATAATCTGTTTTGAAAAATAATTTCAGAATATAATCGAGTCCACTTAGTTCAAAGTGTGTCCTTAAGGAAATTATTCTCCTCACAATACTCGAGGTTAATGGAATATCGTCTCCCAGGTAGAACGATTATCTTACCAGAATAGTAGTACTCCAAATTAGGTAGCGAACCACTCAGCGGTATATCACAGAATGAATAAGAATGAATTTTCGAATTGTAGAGAAATTCGTATTAGAATGAGTGAATAAATTCCTGGAACAAATCAAGAATTTATAGGTTTTGGAGGTACCATTTCTGAATGTTTGCAACCATTCAAAATAGTCACCAAAATTTGAAGGGAAATTCGAAAAGAAAAAGGACTTAAACCGGACGGGTCGGTCGTGGGTCTTGGGTCGATCCGTTTGGATTTATTTTAATTAAATAATTAATTAATTAAAGAAAAATTTGTCCAAAAAGATTATCAATCAATCAATCCGAATCAGAAGCGACGACGGCGCGCGCGGTCTCTCTCTCAACCCTTTTAGCAACTAGAGAATGTGTAATGTAATATATACACCTCTCTTTCCTTCTCTTTTTTCGATGTGGACAAAAGAGCCTTTTACACCCTTTAATTTTCATCCCATCATTTTCCATTCACCAATATCAAAACCCAACAAAAAGCCAATCATGCCATGGATAAGGATCAAATGTGTTGTAATTTTATTGGATATTCTCTATAACTTTTCACAATTTATTAGAAACAAAAATTGTGGGGCTAACGTCCTATGACTTGGGACTAATATGTTACCATCTATGTGAATCACCAGTTCCCATAATAGGTAAAACACCAGAATTCGGTGCCTCCACCTTTTTATATATAGTATCTAACATATGTTTTGACAAAATAATTAACTTTAATTTTAGGTGGCAAAAGTAGGCAGGCAAGTGTTGTTTTCTTTCTGTTTTTTCCTTCTGATTTTTTCTTCTTTCTGTCAATTAACTGTGCTTCAACTTTAACTAATTTGGATCGGTAGTATGAACTCATATTTATAAAACGAAAAGAAAACAGAATTAGACTAAGATGTTTGGAGGGTAGTATAAAAGTGACGACTAACCACGTGAGGAGGTGCAAAGACAACTTAATTACGAAGTAGTTAAGAATTCAATGACAAGGCCATATGCATCTTCTAATTTCTACTAATACTATGCTACAACATCGCCAAATCGAGAGGGCCGCCCCATGCGCATTGTATTCAATTTCCATCACACATCACAAATCATAAATAGAGCCAAAACAAGGAACCATATAAATAATTGGAGCCAAAGCGAGTCACCAGCCTAGCAACGAGATTGTGGACTAATATCACGGTTATTAAAAAAATGTATTCCAAAGTGAGTAAATAAAAGGTTATGCATAAGTTTCAGTACCATACCGAAAGACGCGGTATGGAATGTCGTCAAATTCTGTGATACACTTTTGCCACCTGATATCATCGTCTTGCCTTTCCCGTCACCTATGAGCATTATCTGCGTCTTTTTCCTCCCTATTTTCAGGTTATCTTCTTCATACCTGTCATTTACATGCTCAAAAAAACATCAGACTAGAAGACACATATATTTCATGAAATAAAACTTATACATTTGAAAAAGACGTAAGAAGTACTATTAATAATCACAATAATTAACAATCTGAAACATATTAAAAGTAATATTGCAAAACAATGATAAAAAACTTGTTTGACTCTAAAGATTCGAACACATAAATTAGGACGATGGAGGGTGTACCTTTCTCAGAAAATGTCAAACGATTTTAAGTCCAATTCAGGGGGGAAATTCAATTTGGTAACGCTTAAGCACTAAAATATCATGATGAAGATAACATTGAACTCAATTATAACTCCAATCACTACGACAAAGAAATGAGAAACTCAAAAAAGTAACTACAGAGTACTGAAGCTACCACGTGGGACGAAAACAAGGACAAAAAAATGTACCCTTTGATTAAAGAAACACAAAAAAAAGCCCGCATGGGCGTGACTCAGTTGGTAGATTGCCCCCAAAATCCTTTGTGGGATGACTCTTTGTGGTCACCAGACACTCTACCTCCTATTTAGTGGCCATCGAAGTTCTGTGATTTACTCCTCCTCCATCAATTTCTAGAGGGGAGATGATGAGCGTCGCAAGGGATTTCGCCTTTTACCCCAAGAAACGCAAAAAAGGTTGAATAGAGTAATTTTTTTTTACCTTCCTGCCTTGACGTAAATTATTATCCTGCGAGTATTGTAATTAGGGACCTTTTTGATTGCCTCTGTTATTGTCTTGAACGTTCCGTTACCGTCTTTTGACACGATTATATCTGCTTGGATTGCCGACACTGGCGCGTCCAGTAACATTCTGTCCTTCCGTGACAACCATTTTGGGAAATAATTCTCGTGATTTCTCACCGAGACAACAGTACTACTACCTCGATCATATGATCCCATTAATCTGCGCTTTCGATTCTGTATTGGCACCCCAGCGAAATCATCGTCGCCGTTCACTGCTGCGAAAATGGCTAAGCAATTGCTAACTAATTGAGACAAGTCCTTCAATTTCACCGCCATCTGATCCTTCACATTCCCGCTAACATCAGCGAATCCTTCTGTACACGTGTCCTGATTCGTGAGCGCGGCGCTTAGCCACGTCTGCACGTCGTGATTGTTCCCTGGCGCTGGAGAAACAGAAGTTAAGGAGCGGGATAAGAGGTAAACTGAATCTTCTAGAAGCTCAAGACAACTCTCGTAAGCAGACCTTATACGTTTGTCCATGTCAAGGTGGTTGATATCGGAAGCCATGTAAAACGCCACGCCGAAACGCTGGAGCGTCACATTGACGGAAATGTGGACGAGGTCGGTGTCGGAGGAGGCGGTGAGTGCGCCAGGGAATTCATTTAATGAGTTCAAACAGAGAGTAGGGAAACGAGTGTGACTACATGTTCGTGATATTACCTGACTAGGCTTTATATGAAGCACTGTTGCTCCCTTTTTACTTCGGACAGTAACTAAAACTGCGGCACAAATTGCCGAGGCAATTATAAGGATGCCGGAGAAAATGAGTAGGAATTTAAGTTTGGACGTATTATTAGGCCTGGAGGTGGCGTTTTCTTCAAATTTTGGGAGTATTTCTCGACGTGAGAGATCTTTAGGCTTAGGCTTGGGTTTTCCAAGCCTGGCATAGTCCATTTTGGCTTTTAATTTTCTAGTAATTCAGTAGGAAGAGAAATGCAGTTGCCGACAATAAGTAGAGTGAGCTTATAATGGAGCCTCTGGGGGGCAAGAATAGTGTTTTCATTGTTGCTAGTGACAAAAGAATAAAGTAGAGTTAAGACGAGTGTTGGATAGACTGAGGAAAATCATGCATATATATTAGGACGAAAAAACATATCTTTTTAAGATTAATATTAGATCAAACTTGAACTTTTGTTGAAATTTTAACGATCTTTCACATATTATATATTTATGTTTCATGTAAAAACTAGCTATCACGTTCAAATTGGATAAAGATTATGTTAGCCATTGTGAGGATGGTAACAAATGCAAGTTCATAATCCACAATTAGCAAATTCAAATTAAGTATAATTTTATTAATGTAATATACTTCGAGCTAAAAAATTATGAATTCAATTGAACCCATTCTAAGTTAACGCTAGTGAAAAAAAAGAAAGAAAGAGTCACCTCCAGCCCATAGGGATGGAAGTGGCAATATTGGTGAGGTCAATATCGAGAGGAGAATTAGCTGTCTTCGACTTATAGTAGCAGTGAATGGAGGAAACTAAGTGGGTACGTAGGCTTGGGAAAAATCTCTATTGACTTCTTTTTGTTGTATTCTTTGATCAAGTATGCAGAATATTAAATGTACAACAACTTGTGCTTATCCAATTGCTGCTAAATAACTTCAATTTGTTAGTAGTTGTATTTATTGTTAAGCAAGAATGTTCATGCTAGAGTTGGGTGACTGGTGAGGGCCATCCAAATTGTTAGTTAAATAATTATCTCTTGGATAAGTTTATTTAAATTTTGCTAATGAAGTTTTTGCAGGCAGATTACATAGATTAATTAAGAAGTGGGGCCAAATGAAGTTAAGGGGAGATGACATTCTACAAGAACAGGGTCATTTGCTTATAATTTGGGCATGCAAGTATTAGACATTTTGGGCTCCCCATTGTAGAACAAGAGGGAGTATTAGAATCAGAGCTTTCTTAATAATTTATTATAAAAAAATTATCACATTTTTATATTTATAAATAATTTAATTTAATGGGATGATTTACAACCACACAAATATCTAAGGTTTATGGAGTGATCGAGGCGGATTTTCATTTTTTCTTTTATTTGTTTTAAATATTAAGATATGTATTATAAATGTCTTCAATCTTATCAGTGAGAGTTGTAGCCTAGTGGTTGAGAGCTTCCTTCAAAAGTCTTTTTCTAGTGACAGTTTGGATATTTGAATTCAATGAGCAGCGAACAGACATTTTTTTTAAACACAAAATTAGAGTTGTAGCCAAGAAAATCAATTTTCTATGCTTAATATAATTGATAGTTTTTATTTTAATTTTTTTATGTAAAGACATTAAAATATCTCTTTCGTAGCATTATTGTACTGAAATTGAAAATATTGAATCGGATATAGTGTTTACTATACATTTATTTGATGTTTTGATCAATAATTTTTTAATTTTTAATTAATTAATTAATTTTAATTTTTCATGTAAATAAAAAATGATCTCTTTTTATTTATCGCACCGGACCATTAGAAGTAGAAACAACACTGATTAGAATGTGCTTGAACATGGCTTCCGCTGGCCCTCTTTTGTTTTCTCTTTTAGAATGGCAAGCTCATACATGTTAAATACATGCTCACACTTGCTATATCTGAAAGTATATATATGTCCTAAAAATAATCATTTTAGGAGCAAATGTACTTGAACACATTCATATTATTAATGAGATTAATATATTTGGCTTTTGCCATTATTGAATTATTAATTAATTGTTTATATTATTCATTAATGTGCATCCCTTGAACTTACATTGTCATTGATAGTGTGAGATATTGATAGAGTGTAGTTCTTAAATAGCCTAGACTAATGATCATTGAGAATGAGATATCAATGATATGTTGTAAGTCGACATGTGGTCTGCATCACATTCTTAGAGAATGTAGTATATCTCACTTACTGCTAGCAATAGTTGCTAGTGATGGACACATGGATACTCTTAGAGGAGTATTGAAAAACCCTGCTGATAAACTATTTGTTATACATGTCTAGAGTATTATCAGCATGTGGGAGATAGAGGTCCTTAGACTTGAGGTCAATATCACCTTGTCTACGGAGTAATGCACTTTGATCATGTCCTAAGCTCAAATACCTTATAGGTTGAGACGCGGCTTATATTGGGTGCATTACAAAGTAGATTGAAGGTGGTAGTTGAGCCAAGAATATGATTCATTCCTCGATTGGAATTTCGAGAGAACACACAGCTTCTCAAAGATGTTAAGTCGACCAAGTTATTGGCCAATGCAAGAGACATATCTAGGATATGTCTAGTTGTCGACTAATATAGATGAGATAAAGTGATCAAGCCATTTGGATAGACACTTGGCAAATCTTAAGCTTGATCGAGTGTGTCGCGAATGAAAGGAATTTATCATCTCACATGAAGTGCATTTTACTTGAGTCTTGTAAGCGTCTTCACACGTTGGGTGCATCGCGTGGCGATCTAAGAGTTTCGTGTGAACCTTGATTTGATCAAGTGTCGATAAGTGAAGGCCTAAAGGGTCACACTAAGTCGATTGTCTTTTCGGTCTAAGGGTATATTGAGAGAATGTAAAATATCGAATTTAGAATCAAGATATTTTATTTAATAATAAATTATGAGATAATTTTCATTTGATGAAAATTATTTAATTAAGTCAAAATTAAATCTTGAATTTAATTAGAACTAAAATGTGCAGAAAATAAATAGAGGAGCCGCACAACAGTGGGCCCAGTTCGACTGACCCACTGCACTTTGGATTTGGGTCAAGTCTTGAAGCATGATCCAAATCTGATTTGGTTTAAGGTTTCCTCCACTATATATTTGACACTTAACCCATAATTTCAGGTTGCTCTCACTTTTCACTTTCTGAACTCAGAGTTCAGGAAATAAAATTTTCTCAAACCTCTGCCAAGATTTCCTAGCTTTCTTAGGCAAAGGAATATACCGAAGCAAGGCTTGCACCCGGATTGACAATTGCGTGCGCTCCCTTTAGTAAAGACTAACAAAGCTTAAACTGTAAGTTTTCTTCCTGTCTTTGCAGATTTGAATTATCGCATAATCATACCAGAAACGTTTGTTGGGGCAAGTAAGTTTACTCAAAATTTTAAACTTCCGTTGTGCCTTACTTGTATGTTTTACACCCAACAAATCCCCACAGTGGTATCGGAGTCCAGACTGGTTTAATGATTATACGATAATTCTTAATAACGATACGTGGGTAATTAATTGTTTTAATTTTTGAAAACTGATTTTCGGAAGAAAAAAAATTGGGCAGTGAACAGTGAATTTCGAGATTTTTTCCGGTGTTTCAATGTGTTCTAACACCGTCTCCACTATTATCGAGAAATCCACTTTTAAAGATGCTCGATAAAGGTGTTGAGAGGTAGCGGAACGCGATGAAGTCGCCGGAATGCCGCCGACGGCGGGACTGTTTCCGGCCACCACGGGCAATGAAATCATTAAGTAATAATATCATCATGTTCGTCTCGACGAGAGGAATCTAATGGTGGTAGTGTTGCTCGACAACGATGACCGGAAAAGAAGCACCACTGACGGTTTTAGAAACCGCCGTCGGCGGAACCAATTTCGGCCACCGTGGGCCACCAAATCGGTGGTGAAAACCACATGTGAGTTCATCCCGATGTGTGCCATCATTTGGTGGGTTTTAATTCCGTCAATTTCTCCCCGAAATCCGAATCCCAAATTTGATTTGGGGTTGGAATTGGTTTTGAAAATTTAAAATAGTTTGAGGACCTTTTTGCAATTAAAATTAGGGTTTTAAAATTGAAGATTGGTCCTTAAACAAATCTGAAAATATTTTAAGTTCTGAAAATTAAAAATTAGTCCCTGAGATATTTTCTGGAATTTTAAAAGTTTTTAAAATAGCAGTCCCTGGGTCAATCTGTAAATTTCAAAAAAGCAGATTTGGTCCCTGGGTAAATCTGTAAATATTTTAAGGTTCTGAAAATTGCAGAAATACCCCTGAAAATTAAATTTTAATTTCTGAATTATTAAGGGACTGTTTGGATGAGCAGAAAATTCTGAAAATTGAAAATTGAGTTTAAATTTTGAATTTAAATATTTTCTAAATTGAAACAAATTAATTAACCCCCAATTATTGTTATTTAGCATATTATTTGATAATGTGTGCACAAATTAATTATTTCTCCTAATTGTTTAATTGATTGTCATTTAAATAATTAGAATAGATTCCGCATATATATGTCTGGGTAGACGACGCCCAATATGTGATTAAAACCATCTTATATCATGCCTATTGGGTTTGATGGTTCCCCATCTAAATGTGTTTAGAAATTGCATGATAGGATGTCATATGATGTATGATATAATAGTTGATCTTGGTCATAACCCTGAATTAAAATGTTCCCCAAATTTAATACAAGTCTTATTTAAAATGAACGCATCGTCCGTTATAATTGATTGTGGTGCAAAATCCTTTTCGGCGAGATGAGTATTTATGCCCCAGCATTTTCTCTAAGTCTACGAGGACTCATACCCTTTCATAGATGCATATAAATGTTGTAGTAAGTGATAAACATTCGTGAGTATTTACACCTCAGTGTTTGTTTGATAAAGGCTAAGCCCGCTTAGATGCATAATTGCAGTCGCATAACGGGGTTTACTTGCTAGGTTGTCTTGGCGCCCCAGTGTTAGACAGCCGAGGGACGCAAATCGAATTGTTTAGAACATTCGGTCAACCAAGAGTTGCAAATTGTTTGCAATTGATTTAGAGACCTACCAGATCGTGTTGTTGAAGTTATCAGCCTCAGCAAACGCGGAGACAACATGAGTTTGGATCTTGGCCCATTATGACCGTATTTGATATGAGTCTGTATTCTTTATGGGGTAAAAAAGTATGTTAAAATAGTGGGAGCTAATTAAACTAAAGACCATGTTAGTTAGTTAATGAATGTGTTCAATAGAAATTATATTAAAGTATTAATTTCAAGTCTATCTTTTTTTCAGTTACAATGTCGAATCTGTCACTTAAAATGTTGGTTGAAGCGAACAAGTTGATTGGAGCCAATTTTTCTGACTGGTTAAGAAATCTGCGTTTGGTACTGCGATTAGAAAAGATTGAGTATGTATTGGATACAACACTCCCTACAGTCCCTGCTGAAGATTCTGAAGAGTATTATCTGTTTGACAAAACAGTCTATCAGAAATATCTTGATGATGTTGTTGCAGCACAATGTGTTATGCTATCTTCTATGACTCTAGAGTTATAAAGACATCATGAAAATATAGACCCCAACGATATGCTGGAACACTTGAAGAGTCTCTATGACTCACAGTCTGAGACAATGGAGTATGAACTGTTGAGAGATCTCTTTAAGTGTAAGTTGAACGAATGGGGTCAGGTGTCACAACATGTTTTGAAGATGATTGGATTAATTGAGAGGTTGGCTTCGATTGGAACGAAGCTGCCTGCAAATGTTTCTATTAATCTAATATTGAACTCGCTTCCTGGTTTCTTTGAGAACTTCATTGTGAATTACAACATGAATGGAATGAAAGCAGGTCTCCCAGAACTTCATAATATGTTGAAGACCTTCGAGTCGTCCACCTCCAAAGGTAAAGATGTGCTCATGGTGGGCTCATCTAGCAAGTTCAAACCTAAGGGTAAGAAGGGTAAGACGGTTGACGTCAAACCCACAGCTATGAAACCTAAAGGAGTTGTTAGAAAGAAGGCCAAGATAGTTGCTGATGTTTGCCTCAATTGTAAGAGAAAAGGACATTGGAAGAAGGACTGTACATCCCCAGAGGGAGACAAGGCACAAGGTGCTGGTCCTGTTGGACAATGTATGTTTGTTATTAAAATAAATATGTCTATAACTAATTCTCACTTTTGGGTATTGGATACCGTTTGTGGCTCACACATTTGTAATAATGTGCAGGGGCTAATTGACAGCATAAAGGTTGGACATTGGGAAGTAGATCTACATGTTGGTAATGGAGCTAGAGTTGATGCGGAACGCGTGGGGACTTATAGACTAGATTTACCTTCAGGCTTTTGTTTAGAACTTAATAATTGTTATTTTGTTCCGTCTTTGACCAGAAATATTATTTTTATCCCTATGTTAGACATTGAGGGGTTTTCCTCACATATTATCAATGAAAATTATGTTTTATCTTATGATGGTTTTATTTGTGGAAATGCTCCGCTTGTGGATGAATTGTATGTTCTAAACTGTAGCCATGAAATTTACAATATACAAAATAAAAGAGCTAAAATAAGTAATCAAAGAAATCCCACCTACTTATGACATTGCAGACTTGATCACATCAATGAATCAAGGATAGCAAGATTGAGAAAATTAGATTACTTAGAACCATTTGACTTAGAGTCATATGGTGATTGCGAATCTTGCTTAAGAGGAAAGATGACAACCAAATCACTTTCTGGGAAATGAGTACGTGCCAAAGAGGTGCTTGAGTTAGTCCATACCGATGTATGTGGGCCTTTTCCAACTCAAGCTAAGGGAGGATTTCTTTATTTCATCACTTTTACAGACGATTTCTCAAGGTTTGGGCATGTGTATCTTATGAAACATAAGTCTGAAGCTTTTGAGAAATTCATCGAGTAAAAGTCAGACGTAGAGAAGCAACTTGAAACAAGTATTAAAACCTTTCGATCAGATCGAGAAGGTGAGTACTTAAGTAAAGAATTTCTAGATTACTTGAAGCTTCATGGAGTCCATTCAGAATGGACACCTCCCGGAACGCCACAAATGAATGGTGTTGCTGAGAGGAGAAATCGTACCTTATTAGATATGGTTAGATCCATGATGAGCTTCTCAGCTCTACCAACATACCTATGGGGATATGCATTGCAAAGCTCAATCTATATTTTGAATAGAGTTCCATCAAAGTCAGTAGAGAAAACTCCATATGAGATATGGAATGACAAGAAGTCAGCACTTAGACACATGCGACCCTGGGGGTGCCCTGCATATGTAAAGAAGTTGCTCACTGACAAATTGGAATCTAAAAGTGAGAAGTATTATTTTGTAGGGTATCCTAAGGAAACAAGAGGGTACTACTTCTATCTTCCTGAGGAACATAAAGTAATTGTTTCCAGAAATGCAACTTTCCTTGAAGAAGACTATGTCTACAAGGAACAGAGTTGCAACAAGATAGAACTTGAAGAAATTCAAGAAGTACAAAATAATGTAGAGAATGACCCCTTGTCAAATGACCTAGGCAAGGATTCAGTGGGAGTATTTGATGATGATTGGGTACTTAGAGTACGCCCTTCAGCCAGTGGGAGTGTTGTGAGGGATAATGCAGAAATGCAAGACCCTCATGCACAACCAATGGTAGATGACACAATAGTTGTGCATCATCCTATTCAAAATGATATTCCTGAAAGTTCTCAAGGTGGTGGATTGTCCAACACACAAACATCTTCTCAAAATCAAAATACAGCAAACACTGAAACGCAGAATGTTCAACTCCGTAGGACCACTAGGACTCATCGTGCACCTGAAAGACTTAATCTCCTTGTTGAAACACATAATGAGATAAATATTCCTGATGATGATGAACCTACTACATACAGCGAAGCAATGTTAGACATTGATTCACAGAGATGGCAAGAAGTCATGAAATCTGAAATGAAGTCTATGTACATAAACCAAGTATGGAACTCGGTTGACTTGCCAACAGGGGTTAGACCCATAGGATGCAAATGGGTCTTCCAGAAGAAGATTGATGCATATGGAAAAATACAGACTTATAAAGAAAGATTGGTGGCTAGAGGTTATAATCAACGGTCTGGGGTCGATTATGATGAAACCTTTTCACTTGTTGCAAAGATTAAGTCCGTTCGAATTTTGCTTGCAATAGCTGCATACTATGATTATGATATTTAGCAAATGGATGTTAAAACTGTCTTCCTCAATGTTAATCTAATTGAGGAGGTGTATATGATACAGCCAGAGGGTTTTACATCCAAGACTCAACCCAAAGAAGTATGCAAACTACAAAAGTCCATTTATGGACTTAAGCAAGCCTCAAGGAGTTGGAACATTTGTTTTGACAAAGCAGTCAAATCGTTTGACTTTGTTAGAAGCAAGGAAGATCCGTGCGTTTATAGTAAACGCACAAATAAGAGCATTGTCTTTATTGTTATATATGTAGATGACATATTGATAATGAGAGATAATAAGGCTCTCATGCAATCAGTCAAAGAATGGTTATCCAGAACCTTCATGATGAAGGACTTGGGTGAAGCCTGCTACATGTCCTAGAAACAATCATATTAGGAGCAAATGTACTTGAACACATTCATATTATTAATGAGATTAATATATTTGGCTTTTGCAATTATTGAATTATTATTTGATTGTTTATATTATTCATTAATGTGCATCCCTTGAACTTACATTGTCATTGATAGTGTGAGATATTAATGATAGAGTGTAGTTCTTAAATAGCCTAGACTAATGATCATTGAGAATGAGATATCAATGATATGTTGTAAGTAGACATGTGATCTGCATCGCATTCTTAGAGAATATAGTATATCTCACTTACTGCTAGCAATAGTTGCTAGTGATGGACACATGAATACTCTTAGAGGAGTATTGACAAACTATTTGTTATACATGTCTAGAGTATTATCAGCATGTGGGAGATAGATGTTACACCCCGTATTTCCATAGCTACTAAGTGAGAACATGATTATAGAATTAAGATTGGAATGTCGAAAGGAAAGGATTTTTACATTTCCTTATACAGAAAATTTTCGAGATTAATGTGATGACAAGAATTAATTTTAGTAATTGAATTCTTTCCAATAGAAGTATGGACTAAGTGTTAAATTATTAAGTCTTGGTGTTGTATGGTATAGGGCCATCGAAATTGTTGAGAAAAGTTGGCTAAAGGTGGGATATTATTTTTGTGAAGAGAATTCTTGACCAATAGGAGGAGAGCAAGTGTCTTCTCCACTTGTCTTGCAAAGACTCCACCTTAGTATATATAGATAAGTCTTGAAGACTTGGAACATAAGACCTTCATCCATACAAACCCTCATCTCTCCTTAACCTAGATATTTCGAAATCACCATAGCCAACAAGAACAAGATCAAAGTATTTTCTTTCCAAGATTAAGCACCCTTAACCCCTAAATCTAGGTTGGGCCGAAAATAGAATGAAATCCTAGGGGTTTTCCGTCGACTTTTTGGAAGCAAAACGTGAAGATAAGTTGCTCGTAAGGTTGTAGGGGATACATATATGTGATTGGAACTTGAATAAGTGGAGCGAAACGAAAACTGCGGACCAATAAAGACCGGACTATTTTGGGGCATTTTTGGGCAAAAAATAAGGTAAAAGTCCTTCTTATTTTAAAGTAATTGGATATTACTTATTGTTATATTGTATGGATGAACTTTTGTTAAAAATAATGAAGAATAAAAAGTGTTTGATCCATTTTTGGGGCTAAAACCGATTTGGGACAGATTTGGTGTAAATGGAATTCGTTGGTTATTGTCGTTGTTATCTTCACCTATTGCATGTTATAATGGATTAATATTGTTGTTAATAAGTTGTTATAACTTATGTAGAAGTTTTGGAACTCGAATTGGAATAAAAAGGATTAAGAAAAGAGTTATCAGATTTTAGTTGTTGGCCGTAGAATCTATAAAATTGTTGGATATTGTCGTGCAGTTTTTATGGACTGTTTTAGGCGTGTTGTAATGCTGGAAAATTAGCCCCTAACATGCATTATTAGTGTGGTAAAATGGCTAATGAAAGTCCTAAAGAATAGGGGTATAAAAAATGTGTTAAAGGCTTCACATTGTACCCTTAATATTGTAGAATTGTGGATTGTTTTGTGCCGAGGATTGTGGACTGTTTTGTATAGATTGTGGGGCAGAATTTTACACGTCAAGTTAGGCGTGTAACCCCCTTTGGTTAACTGTTGGTTGTGCCTTAAATGTGGCTTGTTGGTTGATGAATACGGGCCTTGGAAAAGGTGAAAAAGTACGTAGAAACAAAGGAAGTGCTGCCCGGTTTTCCGTAGAATTAGAGGGCAAATTGTTTGGTATAAGTCTTACAATAGTAAACTTGAAATTAATAGAAGTGTTATAGTTATTATACGTTTAAGTACTACGTGTAGCATATTCTACTTGGAATGTGGAATAGACGATAAGGTTGAAGAACATGGGAGCGTATTGCTACTTGTTGTGTTGGTTAGTCGTCACGAGGTATGTGAACTTCTTCCTTATATCGACATGATTATCTTTGAAGTATACTTGCCTTGTTATTTGGAGTATACGTGACTTGTTTTCTTGAAGTATTTGCCTTGTCATTAGAAAGTATTCATGTTATTGATTTTATGCTAAAGGCATGTCTAAAATATTCCTAAGTTCTTACCAAGTCTTATGAGGGATGTTGGTAAGAGTCGTTAGGAAGTGTTGGAGTCGAGTTGACTTTGCTAATTTACTACACTAATGAGAATAGGTATCGAACAAGCCATTGCAGCGTTAATAAAAATGTATCGACAATCAATTATATTGAAATGAGTAGAATTCTCCATCTGCATAGAAACTAAGATAAGACAAAATTGTATTACATTTTCTAGATCATTGCTGCTTTAACAAGATCGTTATAAACGATTATAACCTATTCACAGCTCATAAAAGTATTAATTTTGAAAGTACATGAGACTTGGATTTCAAAAGTATAACTGACTTGAGTTTTGAAAAAGGCAGTAACTTGATTTGAAAAGTATATGTTACTTGATTCAAAGAGAATAAGTAACTTGATTTGAAAAGTATATGTTACTTAATTTAAAGAGTAGAAGTAACTTGATTTGAAAAGTATATGTTACTTGATTCAAAGAGAATAAGTAACTTGATTTGAAAAGTATATGTTACTTAATTTAAAGAGTAGAAGTAACTTGATTTAAAAGGTATAAGTTACTTGATTTTGAAAAAAGGAGTTACTTGATTTAAAAGGTAAGTTCTTTGAGTTTTGAAAGAAGAAGTAACTTGATTTAAAGGTATAGGTCACTTGATTTGAAAAGAATAAGTTACTTGAGTTTAAAAGTGTAAGTAACTTGTTTTTAGTAGTGAAAATGCCTTGATGCTACAAGTGCTAGTATCTTGAGGTTTTATAAAGGAAAAAATAGATGTACATAGTACTTTGGGTTCAATTTCCCTAATTTTACATGACATGATAATGCCTTGGTTTGTTTAAAAAGAAAGATGTTGTAGTGCCTTAGTTTTCTAAAATGAAAGTTTGTTATAACGGCTTTATGGGAAGTTGTTATAACAATTTTATGGAAATTCAAGATATGGGTTAAAATGTTATATGGAAATCATGTAGTGTCCATGATTTAACCCTTAATATTACATGACTTGAAAATGCCTAGAGTTTTTCTAAAATGATAGTCATTCATTTTATTCTAATGAGAGTCAAAGATGATTTAAAGTGTACATGTTTGCTGATGATAGCTATATGTGTACACCTTTATGTGTGGACCGCGTCCCAGAAATGGACCGGGCAGTATACCTTTATGGGCAGACTTATGTGACTTTACCGCATCCCATAAATGGACTGGGCAGTATACCTTTATGGGCAGACTTATGTGACTTTACCGCGTCTCAGAAATGGATCGGGCAGTATACCTTTATGGGAAAACTTATGTGACTTTACCGCGTCCCAGAAATGGACCGGGCAGTATACCTTTATGGGCAGACTTATGTGACTTTACCGCGTTCCAGAAATGGACCGGGCAGTATACCTTTATGGGCAGACTTATGTGACTTTACTGCGTCCCAGAAATGGACCGGGCAGTATACCTTTATGGGCAGACTTATGTGACTTTACCGTGTCCCAGAAATGGATCGGGCAGTATACCTTTGTGGACAAACATAAAAGGGCTTTACCGGGTCCCAGATTGGGCCGGGCAGTATACCTTTGTGTGAAGACTTTTTATGGTTTCACCGCGTCCCAGAATGGGCCGGGCAGTATACCTTCGTGGAAAGACTTTTTATGACTTCACTGTGTCCCGCAAATGGGTCGGGTTACGTTATCACGTATGGATAATCAAAGTGAACTCCAAAATGAGACGTCCCTCCATAAAGGGCCGGATTATGTTATGCAAGATACGTAAGTTATGTGTTTATGAACTTGATGATTTTTCCTAAGTATGTATGTAAGAATTTGATTATAACTCTTATTGAAAATGAGAAAAGATAATAATGTGCGATTAAGTTCATAATTTGAAATGACACGGTTGGTCTTACTTTTAAAAAGGATATATTTTTAAAAGGCTCAGTTGACTCTCATTTGTTTATATAAAGTACAGTAGTACAGTGGTACAATGATACATGGATACAGTGATACATAGTATAGTGATACCAGGTACAGTTGGCTCTGATTGTTATATGACACGGTAGGATCTGGTATTTGATTTTCATACTTGCCCATGTCATTCTTTTGTACAGTTATGATCTTGTTTACTGCACTGTATTTCCGTTCCATACTTGGTACCTGTTGTACTGACCCCCTTCGGGGGGTTGCGTTCATGTTTGCAGGTCTAGGTACTCAGTTGTGGATCCGCGAGCTTAGGATCCTTGCTCAGAATTTTGAGATGACTCCAATGTTCCGGAGCTTGTCATTATGGCTAGGTATATTCAGGGGTACGGCGGGTCCTTGTCCCGTCATACTATTCGTCCAAATTCTTAAAGGTCTGTATTCATATGTGGGCTGGACTGGCGTAAGATGTATTTTTATTGTTAAACAGTTGTAATCCCATTCGGGAGTTATTTATATCATGGCAGCCTTATCGGCTTTGCCTTTGTTTAAGAAAAAAAAAAGTGTTATTTACCTTCCGCAAATTACTTGTGTTGTATGAATAGAAGGGTGCCCAGGTAGGGCACCAGTCGCGGACCCGGGGGTTCGGTGCGTGACAGAGTGGTATCAGAGCAGTTAGTCATCGGAATGTCTACAGACCGTGTATAGTAGAGTCTTGTTTATCGGTGTGTTGTGCACCACATCTATAAACAGGAGGCTATAGTACATTTAGGATTGGTTTCCCTTCTTCTCACTCTGAGATCGTGCGATAGAGCTGTGTTGTTAGGGTAGTCTATCTCTAACGTATTATTTTGATTGCAGCTATGAGAAAGGCAACAGTGACCCAGAAAAGATATTATGGATTGCGTATCCAGGTTGGTAAAAATTGTTGTATAGTTGGTATAATGATGTACATCTATACGGATATATGTATAAGAGTCATTGTGTGTTGCCTAGAATGATTATAGATTACCAAGAATTGATAAAGCCTTAATAAATACTTAGAAGGTGTGGAACAGTTTGTTGAAACCTACCCATAGGCTTTATTTATGTACTGATTTGGAATATCAGGAGGTAATGAATTGTCTAAGATTGTGATAGACTCTTAAGAGATCATGTTTAATTGATTTGATAACATACCATGTTGATAGATTAAGATGTGTTGTACGCTTACGCTTATTTACCTTCCGCAAATTACTTGTGTTGTATGAATAGAAGGGTGCTGATGCGCGATTTAATGCACACACTTTAACGCAAGTGCACGTTATCGTGACAAGTAATATAGTCTAGGTAAGACCGAATATCGTCCTCAAGGATTAGTGTTCAAGTACCAATTATCTATCCTTTGTTATCTATTTGGTAACCGATATTTGAGTTTGTTGATTATAACTAACAATTATAAATACTAATTGACTATGTGTTTACTTCAGTAGTGATGGAAATAGGGCTTCCAAGTCGCTTCAACTATCCGCTTATATTACTTATTAATGCAATAAATTATGGTTCTTCTTCTTTTGGAGCTAGCAGATTTACTAATTCATTTTATACTCCCGTTAAGGCTATATAAACACTCAACCTCAGTAGCGCTCCTTTCTATCTTTCGGTGATAAGGATGACTCTATAGGAGGATTAAGAACAAAAACCTTGTTAATCGTCACGCACCTTGCGTGAAATTAGGTATTTAAACCCCTATTAACGCTACACAAGTAATTGAGGTATTTTCATCTCCAATACGACCTATGTCTACCCAACTTACAGCATAGTCACAACCTCCTCCTTTCGAAGTTTGATTAGAAATCATAAAAATTATGATAATTAGTGATCAATTAATTACCAAGCATTCAAAGCAACTATTGGGTAAATCTCAACAATAAGAAGGTCAACCATAAACATGTATCAATTCATAACAAAAGGTTCAAGTGAATTGACATGGAAATCCCTATAATGGAATTAGTTCCTAGCCATTGACATGGACAAGAACTAATTCAATATCCAACATAAAACTGAAATAAAGTAAAAGAAAGAAAAAGAAAATACTTAAGAACGAGTCTCCAAGCCTTCTAGCATCCAAGGGTTGTGTTGTGGAATATTTACAAGATGGATTGGTGGATGGATGGATGTAGAATGGTGAATGGTGGAATGGAGAATGAATTTCTTCTAATGATGTAAAGACTATTTATAGACCAATAATCCTTTTGGTAAATGGTAAGGGATTATGTAAGTAGAAAAAGCTATTAGAATCCTTTTAGGTAAGAGTTTTAAGGTAGGAAAAGTTATCCCTTTAGGTAGAAAAAGTTATTCCTTTAGGTAGGAAAAGTTATCCCTTTAGGAAGGAAAAGTTATCCCTTTAGGACTCTGAAAATATGTCAAATTCGGCCCAGAACTTCATAAATCACGCGTCGGCGCCGCAAAACCTGCAACTTTCTGAACTTCGGCCACATTGGTAGGCGCGCTGCTGCGGCCGCGATGCGGTGACGTTTTTCTGGCGGATTTCGTCTCGTCGCCCTTTTTTCGTCCGGACTTCGTCTGATCTCCTCTATAATTTCCGGAACTTCTTAGACTTCATTTCTTGGCCCTTTTAGTGTGCAATTCCATCTCATTTATGCTCATTTCATCTCCTTTTCGCCATTTCTCCATTTTTGACCGCTGTGACACAAAAGAAAGGAAAAAAACCCTAATACTATACTAAACATAAATGAAATGAGTAAAATACTAACTAAAAATGACTCAAAAGGTGTATATAAAATACACCGATCAAATACCCCCAAATTTAACCTTTGCTCGCCCTCGAGCAAAAATAAAAAATATAAACAAAGACGTGAAAGAAAATAAAATGACTCAAAGACATTGATCAAATTGCTGTATAATTGTCATTTAGAAAAGCATGAAGGTTAGTAGGATAATATGTAGGAACATATAGCATGGATTTTTAGCATTCTAAACACTCAAGTCAGATATTTCGCAAATTCAATTTAATCATACTCAATGGAAGTAAGAATACCTAACTATGCATGTTAATTTCAAAATTCTATGGCATGTTTACTTGCTATTCTCCACTAATCATGGATACACATATTAGAGATCTTCAGGGCTTTTCAGGGTTGTAATGTAGGCTTAGGCAGGGGTAGGTAAAAATAGGCATTTAGACTCAATTTACGTACCATAAGCTCTTTTTCTTTCAACTCTTCCCTTTTCTTTTGATTCTCTTTTTCACTTCATACCTATCTTTCACCTCTTTTGTTTTGAGAGAATGAGGTGTATGATGAATAGCAGGCACCCCCAAACTTAGGCTTTTGCCTATTTATTATTACTTTTTCATTGGGGTGCATAAAAATTGTTTACTCTCTTTTTGTCTCTTTTTCAACACTTTATATTCCAAACATCTCAATTTTTCACTTATGGCACAAGTATGGAATTATAGGGTGTCAAAGAAAGGTCTTTATTTTAGGCTCAAAGGGGCTGACTAGGGATATAATTTGACTGTCAGGGATAGGCAAAGAATGGTAAGAAAGGGCTAACAAAGAAATGCCTGAGTCATCTTCCTAACATGCATATCCTAACTATTTCGCCTCAAATAGCAAGCAAGCAGACACATAGGTTTAATCACTAACAATGCATAAATCAAGCAAGATACCCCAAATAGTTTGATTTCATGAATTTTTGGCATATCTATCCTAAGTGTTCAGATGGTTGCTTCTAATTCCACTACATTATTCCACTTTACTTCACTAGGCGTTTCAAGTAACTACAGCATGCATGATCTTAAAAAAAAAAATTATGACTCAAAAATACACAAACCAATTCAAAAAGACTCAAAAACAATAAAACATCCCCCCAAACTTAAATCACACATTGTCCCCAATGTGTGCAAGACTGAAAAAATAGGGACAACTTACTGACACAACACAGCGGTCATAATGGAGGTCTAGGAGAAAAAAAATTCTGGAATTTGCACGGAGTATGGCTTTCTGAAGTTCCGGCGCCGCGGTCCTGAGATTCGGCGCCGCGGCGCTGACGACGGCTATTCCTTTTTTTCAGCGTTTTTGCTCCTTTTTCCTCGGTTTTAGCTTTCAGTTCACCTGTCATCCAACAACACAAAACAAGAACCCAAGACCGTGAGACTGTTCAAGACAAAATAAAATAAACTAAAGACAGAAATTAAAATAACATAATTAAAAACATTGGGTTGCCTACCAACAAGCGTTGTCTTTAACGTTTTTTAGCCGGACGCAATTAACCTTTACGAGTGCCCATTGGATCCTTCGCGCGCTTGCAATCCGCAGAGTTATTGTGCGAGTCTCACTTCAGCTACAACAATTGCTTCAAACAAGTGGCCTCAAATATACGATTATCCCCGCAGTAGACAAGACGTGCTTGTCTTTTAGGCTCTCTCTAATGTAGGGATCAGTGAGATTCCCAACATCTCTCAACTCTAGGGGGTGCCCTTGATGGTATGGACTTTCTTTTTGGGGGTCAACATTGACAGCTGGTGGTGTTTCTTCTGCAATAGGTACAAGAAAAAGATTTTCCAAGGAATCCAAAAAGATGAATGATTGGATCTCAGTACCCTTTTCCTTCTCTACACCAATTATCCCGCCAGATTCCTCAACAACTGGGTGTGGTTCAGGCTCTTCTATTTGCTTGCCACCTCCCATAATGATGTCGCTAGGCAGATTTACTTGAGGTGTATTGCTCATCTCATCCATCAGTTGCCTTATGCGGGTCTCCAAATTTCCGAGGGACTCTCTCGTCTCAGCCATAAACTGAGCCTGACACTTGGTGAACATAAGTATGTCTGCCCGCAACTCATTTCGATCTTCCTCTGGAACCTGTGGGTTAAGTTGTTGTTGATGACTCCACTGTCTTTGATAGTAGTAGTCCATATAATTCTTTTCGATTTTTTTTTTTTCGAATTTAACCTGCAAAATACAAAAAACAACAAAAGGTGATAAAAAGATGCTCGCAGAACAAGATAGAAACTTGTTCTTGGTGCAACCAAATTAGAAATAAGAATAGATAAATAGATATTGAAAATAAGCCAATTCCCGGCAACGGCGCCAAAAACTTGATGCGCGATTTAATGCACACACTTTAACGAAAGTGCACTATCGTGACAAGTAATATAGTCTAGGTAAGACCGAATATCGTCCTCAAGGATTAGTGTTCAAGTACCAATTATCTATCCTTTGTTATCTATTTGGTAACCGATATTTGAGTTTGTTGATTATAACTAACAATTATAAATACTAATTAACTATGTGTTTACTTCAGTAGTGATGGAAATAGGGCTTCCAAGTCGCTTCAACTATCCGCTTATATTACTTATTAATGCAATAAATTATGGTTCTTCTTCTTTTGGAGCTAGCAGGTTTACTAATTCGTTTTATACTCCCGTTAAGGCTATATAAACACTCAACCCCAGTAGCGCTTCTTTCTACCTTTCGGTAATAAGGATGACTCTATAGGAGGATTAAGAAAAAAAACCTTGTTAATCGTCATGCACCTTGCGTGAAATTAGGTATTTAAACCCCTATTAACGCTACACAAGTAATTGAGGTATTTTCATCCTCAATCCGACCTATGTCTACCCAACTTACAGCATAGTCACAACCTCCTCCTTTCGAAGTTTGATTAGAAATCATATAAATAATGATAATTAGTGATCAATTAATTACCAAGCATTCAAAGCAACTATTGGGTAAATCTCAACAATAAGAAGAACAACCATAAACATGTATCAATTCATAACATAAGGTTCAAGTGAATTGACATGGAAAGCCCTATAATGGAATTAGTTCCTAGCCATTGACATGACAAGAACTAATTCAATATCCAACATAAAACTGAAATAAAGTAAAAGAAAGAAAAAGAAAATACTTAAGAACGAGTCTCGAGCCTTAGCAGCGTCGAGGTTGTGTTGTGGAATATTTACAAGATGGATTGGTGGATGGATGGATGTAGAATGGTGAATGGTGGAATGGAGAATGAATTTCTTCTAATGATGTAAATACTATTTATAGACCAAGAATCCTTTTGGTAAATGGTAAGGGATTATGTAAGTAGGAAAAGCTATTAGAATCCTTTTAGGTAAGAGTTTTAAGGTAGGAAAAGTTATCCCTTTAGGTAGAAAAAGTTATTCCTTTAGGTAGGAAAAGTTATCCCTTTAGGAAAGAAAAGTTATCCCTTTAGGACTCTGAAAATATGTCAAATTCGGCCCAGAACTTCATAAATCCCGCGTCGGCGCAAAACCACGCAACTTTCGAACTTCGACATTGGTAGCGCGCCTGCTGCCAGCGCCATGCGGTGACGTTTTTCTGGCGGATTTCGTCTCGTCGCCCTTTTTTCGTCCGGACTTCGTCTGATCTCCTCTATAATTTCCGGAACTTCTTAGACTTCATTTCTTGGCCCTTTTAGTGTGCGATTCCATCTCATTTATGCTCATTTCATCTCCTTTTCGTCATTTCTCCATTTTTGACCGCTGTGACACAAAAGAAAGGAAAAAAAACCTAATACTATACTAAACATAAATGAAATGAGTAAAATACTAACTAAAAATGACACAAAAGGTGTATATAAAATACACCGATCAAATACCCCTAAATTAACCTTTGCTCGCCCTCGAGCAAAAATAAAAAATATAAACAAAGACGTGAAAGAATAGAAAATAAAATGACTCAAAGACATTGATAAAATTGCTGTATAATTGTCATTTAGAAAAGCATGAAGGTTAGTAGGATAATATGTAGAAACATATATCATGGATTTTTAGCATTCTAAACACTCAAGTCAGATATTTCGCAAATTCAATTTAATCATACTCAATGGAAGTAAGAATACCTAACTATGCATGTTAATTTCAAAATCCTATGGCATGTTTACTTGCTATTCTCCACTAATCATGGATACACATATTAGAGATCTTCAGTGCTTTTCAGGGTTGTAATGTAGGCTTAGGCAGGGGTAGGTAAAAATAGGCATTTAGACTCAATTTACGTACCATAAGCTCTTTTTCTTTCAACTCTTCCCTTTTCTTTTGATTCTCTTTTTCACTTCATACCTATCTTTCACCTCTTTTGTTTTGAGAGAATGAGGTGTATGATGAATAGCAGGCACCCCCAAACTTAGGCTTTTGCCTATTTATTATTACTTTTTCATTGGGGTGCATAAAAATTGTTTACTCCCTTTTTGTCTCTTTTTCAACACTTTATATTCCAAACATCTCAATTTTTCACTTATGGCACAAGTATGGAATTATAGGGTGTCAAAGAAAGATCTTTATTTTTAGGCTCAAAGGGGCTGACTATGGATATAATTTGACTGTCAGGGATAGGCAAAGAATGGTAAGAAAGGGCTAACAAAGAAATGTCTGAGTCATCTTCCTAACATGCATATCCTAACTATTTCGCCTCAAATAGCAAGCAAGCAGACACATAGGTTTAATCACTAACAATGCATAAATCAAGCAAGATACCCCAAATAGTTTGATTTCATGAATTTTTGGCATATCTATCCTATGTGTTCAGATGGTTGCTTCTAATTCCACTACATTATTCCACTTTACTTCACTAGGCGTTTCAAGTAACTACAGCATGCATGATCTTAAAAAAAAAATTATGACTCAAAAATTACTCAAAAATACACAAACCAATTCAAAAAGACTCAAAAACAATAAAACATCCCCCCAAACTTAAATCACACATTGTCTCCAATGTGTGCAAGACTGAAAAAATAGGGACAACTTACTGACACAACATAGCGGTCATAATGGAGGTCTAGGAGAAAAAAAATTCTGGAATTTGCACGGAGTATGGCTTTCTGAAGTTCCGGCGCCGCGGTCCTGAGATTCGGCGCCGCGGCGCTGACGACGGCTATTCCTTTTTTTCAGCGTTTTTGCTCCTTTTTCCTCGGTTTTAGCTTTCAGTTCACCTGTCATCCAACAACACAAAACAAGACCGTGAGACTGTTCAAGACAAAATAAAATAAACTAAAGACATAAATTAAAATAACATAATTAAAAACATTGGGTTGCCTACCAACAAGCGTTGTCTTTAACGTTTTTTAGCCGGACGCAATTAACCTTTACGAGTGCCCATTGGATCCTTCTACGAACTGCTTGCAATCCGCAGAGTTATTGTTGCAGGTCTCACTTCAGCTACAACAATTGCTTCAAATAAGGGCCTCAAATATACGATTATCCCCCAAGTACACAAGACATGCTTGTCTTTTAGGCTCTCTCTAATGTAGGGATCAGTGAGATTCCCAACATCTCTCAACTCTAGGGGGTGCCCTTGATGGTATGGACTTTCTGTTTGGGGGTCAACATTGACAGCTGGTGGTGTTTCTTCTGCAATAGGTACAAGAAAAAGATTTTCCAAGGAATCCAAAAAGATGAATGATTGGATCTCAGTACCCTTTTCCTTCTCTACACCAATTATCCCGCCAGATTCCTCAACAACTGGGTGTGGTTCAGACTCTTCTATTTACTTGCCACCTCCCATAATGATGTCGCTAGGCAGATTTACTTGAGGTGTATTGCTCATCTCATCCATCAGTTGCCTTATGCGGGTCTCCAAATTTCTGAGGGACTCTCTCGTCTCAGCCATAAACTGAGCCTGATACTTTGTGAACATAAGTATGTCTGCCCGCAACTCATTTCGATCTTCCTCTGGAACCTGTGGGTTAAGTTGTTGTTGATGACTTCACTGTCTTTGATAGTAGTAGTCCATATAATTCTTTTCGATTTTTTTTTCCGAATTTAACCTGCAAAATACAAAAAACAACAAAAGGTGATAAAAAGATGCTCGCAGAACAAGATAGAAACTTGTTCTTGGTGCAACCAAATTAGAAATAAGAATAGATAAATCGATATTGAAAATAAGCCAATTCCCGGCAACGGCGCCAAAAACTTGATTCCCGATTTAATGCACACACTTTAACGCAAGTGCACTATCGTGACAAGTAATATAGTCTAGGTAAGACCGAATATCGTCCTCAAGGATTAGTGTTCAAGTACCAATTATCTATCCTTTGTTATCTATTTGGTAACCGATATTTGAGTTTGTTGATTATAACTAACAATTATAAATACTAATTAACTATGTGTTTACTTCAGTAGTGATGGAAATAGGGCTTCCAAGTCTCTTCAACTATCCGCTTATATTACTTATTAATGCAATAAATTATGGTTCTTCTTCTTTTGGAGCTAGCAGGTTTACTAATTCGTTTTATACTCCCGTTAAGGCTATATAAACACTCAACCCCAGTAGCGCTCCTTTCTACCTTTCGGTGATAATGATGACTCTATAGGAGGATTAAGAACAAAAACCTTGTTAATCGTCATGCACCTTGCGTGAAATTAGGTATTTAAACCCCTATTAACGCTACACAAGTAATTGAGGTATTTTCATCCTCAATCCGACCTATGTCTACCCAACTTACAGCATAGTCACAACCTCCTCCTTTCGAAGTTTGATTAGAAATCATATAAATAATGATAATTAGTGATCAATTAATTACCAAGCATTCAAAGCAACTATTGGGTAAATCTCAACAATAAGAAGAACAACCATAAACATGTATCAATTCATAACATAAGGTTCAAGTGAATTGACATGGAAAGCCCTATAATGGAATTAGTTCCTAGTCATTGACATGACAAGAACTAATTCAATATCCAACATAAAACTAAAATAAAGTAAAAGAAAGAAAAAGAAAATACTTAAGAACGAGTCTCCAAGCCTTCTAGCATCCAAGGGTTGTGTTGTGGAATATTTACAAGATGGATTGGTGGATGGATGGATGTAGAATGGTGAATGGTGGAATGGAGAATGAATTTCTTCTAATGATGTAAATACTATTTATAGACCAAGAATCATTTTGGTAAATGGTAAGGGATTATGTAAGTAGGAAAAGCTATTAGAATCCTTTTAGGTAAGAGTTTTAAGGTAGGAAAAGTTATCCCTTTAGGTAGAAAAAGTTATTCCTTTAGGTAGGAAAAGTTATCCCTTTTGGAAGGAAAAGTTATCCCTTTAGGACTCTGAAAATATGTCAAATTCGGCCCAGAACTTCATAAATCCCGCGTCGGCACCGCAAAACCTGCAACTTTCTGAACTTCCAGCACATTGGTAGCCGTACTTGCAAGCGCCGGTGCCGGTGATGTTTTTCTGGCGGATTTCGTCTCGTCGCCCTTTTTTCGTCCGGACTTCATCTGATCTCCTCTATAATTTCCGGAACTTCTTAGACTTCATTTATTGGCCCTTTTAGTGTGCAATTCCATCTCATTTATGCTCATTTCATCTCCTTTTCGCCATTTCTCCATTTTTGACCGCTGTGACACAAAAGAAAGGAAAAAAACCCTAATACTATACTAAACATAAATGAAATGAGTAGAATACTAACTAAAAATGACTCAAAAGGTGTATATAAAATACACCGATCAAATACCCCCAAATTTAACCTTTGCTCGCCCTCGAGCAAAAATAAAAATATAAATAAAGACGTGAAAGAAAAGAAAATAAAATGACTCAAAGACATTGATCAAATTGCTGTATAATTGTCATTTAGAAAAGCATGAAGGTTAGTAGGATAATATGTAGGAACATATATCATGGATTTTTAGCATTCTAAACACTCAAGTCAGATATTTCGCAAATTCAATTTAATCATACTCAATGGAAGTAAGAATACCTAACTATGCATGTTAATTTTAAAATCCTATGGCATGTTTACTTGCTATTCTCCACTAATCATGGATACACATATTAGAGATCTTCAGGGCTTTTCAAGGTTGTAATGTAGGCTTAGGCAGGGATAGGTAAAAATAGGCATTTAGACTCAATTTACGTACCATAAGCTCTTTTTCTTTCAACTCTTCCCTTTTCTTTTGATTCTCTTTTTCACTTCATACCTATCTTTCACCTCTTTTGTTTTGAGAGAATGAGGTGTATGATGAATAACAGGCACCCCCAAACTTAGGCTTTTGCCTATTTATTATTACTTTTTCATTGGGGTGCATAAAAATTATTTACTCTCTTTTTGTCTCTTTTTCAACACTTTATATTCCAAACATCTCAATTTTTCACTTATGGCACAAGTATGGAATTATAGGGTGTCAAAGAAAGGTCTTTATTTTTAGGCTCAAAGGGGCTGACTATGGATATAATTTGACTGTCAGGGATAGGCAAAGAATGGTAAGAAAGGGCTAACAAAGAAATGCCTGAGTCATCTCCCTAACATGCATATCCTAACTATTTCGCCTCAAATAGCAAGCAAGCAGACACATAGGTTTAATCACTAACAATGCATAAATCAAGCAAGATACCCCAAATAGTTTGATTTCATGAATTTTTGGCATATCTATCCTAAGTGTTCAGATGGTTGCTTCTAATTCACTACATTATTCCACTTTACTTCACTAGGCGTTTCAAGTAACTACAGCATGTATGATCTTAAAAAAAAAATATGACTCAAAAATGACTCAAAAATTACTCAAAAATACACAAACCAATTCAAAAAGACTCAAAAACAATAAAACATCCCCCCAAACTTAAATCACACATTGTCCCCAATGTGTGCAAGACTGAAAAAATAGGGACAACTTACTGACACAACACAGCGGTCATAATGGAGGTCTAGGAGAAAAAAAATTCTGGAATTTGCACGGAGTATGGCTTTCTGAAGTTCCGGCGCCGCGGTCCTGAGATTCGGCGCCGCGGCGCTGACGACGGCTATTCCTTTTTTTCAGCGTTTTTGCTCCTTTTTCCTCGGTTTTAGCTTTCAGTTCACCTGTCATCCAACAACACAAAACAAGAACCCAAGACCGTGAGACTGTTCAAGACAAAATAAAATAAACTAAAGACAGGAATTAAAATAACATAATTAAAAACATTGAGTTGCCTACCAACAAGCGTTGTCTTTAACGTTTTTTAGCCGGACGCAATTAACCTTTACGAGTGCCCATTGGATCCTTCTGCGAACTGTTTGCAATCCGCAGAGTTATTGTTGCAGGTCTCACTTCAGCTACAACAATTGCTTCAAACAAGGGCCTCAAATATACGATTATCCCCCAAGTACACAAGACATGCTTGTCTTTTAGGCTTTCTCTAATGTAGGGATCAGTGAGATTCCCAACATCTCTCAACTCTAGGGGGTGCCCTTGATGGTATGGACTTTCTGTTTGGGGGTCAACATTGACAGCTGGTGGTGTTTCTTCTGCAATAGGTACAAGAAAAAGATTTTCCAAGGAATCCAAAAAGATGAATGATTGGATCTCAGTACCCTTTTCCTTCTCTACACCAATTATCCCGCCAGATTCCTCAACAACTGGGTGTGGTTCAGGCTCTTCTATTTGCTTGCCACCTCCCATAATGATGTCGCTAGGCAGATTTACTTGAGGTGTATTGCTCATCTCATCCATCAGTTGCCTTATGCGGGTCTCCAATTTACGAGGACTCTGCCTCGGCCATAACCGAGCACGATGCTTGGTGAACATAAGTATGTCTGCCCGCAACTTATTTCGATCTTCCTCTGGAACCTGTGGGTTAAGTTGTTGTTGATGACTCCACTGTCTTTGATAGTAGTAGTCCATATAATTCTTTTCGATTTTTTTTTCCCGAATTTAACCTGCAAAATACAAAAAACAACAAAAGGTGATAAAAAGATGCTCGCAGAACAAGATAGAAACTTGTTCTTGGTGCAACCAAATTAGAAATAAGAATAGATAAATCGATATTGAAAATAAGCCAATTCCCGGCAACGGCGCCAAAAACTTGATGCGCGATTTAATGCACACACTTTAACGCAAGTGCACTATTGTGACAAGTAATATAGTCTAGGTAAGACCGAATATCGTCCTCAAGGATTAGTGTTCAAATACCAATTATCTATCCTTTGTTATCTATTTGGTAACCGATATTTGAGTTTGTTGATTATAACTAACAATTATAAATACTAATTAACTATGTGTTTACTTCAGTAGTGATGGAAATAGGGCTTCCAAGCCGCTTCAACTATCCGCTTATATTACTTATTAATGCAATAAATTATGGTTCTTCTTCTTTTGGAGCTAGCAGGTTTACTAATTCGTTTTATACTCCCGTTAAGGCTATATAAACACTCAACCCCAGTAGCGCTCCTTTCTACCTTTCGGTGATAAGGATGACTCTATAGGAGGATTAAGAACAAAAACCTTGTTAATCGTCATGCACCTTGCGTGAAATTAGGTATTTAAACCCCTATTAACGCTACACAAGTAATTGAGGTATTTTCATCCTCAATCCGACCTATGTCTACCCAACTTACAGCATAGTCACAACCTCCTCCTTTCGAAGTTTGATTAGAAATCATATAAATAATGATAATTAGTGATCAATTAATTACCAAGCATTCAAAGTAACTATTGGGTAAATCTCAACAATAAGAAGAACAACCATAAACATGTATCAATTCATAACATAAGGTTCAAGTAAATTGACATGGAAAGCCCTATAATGGAATTAGTTCCTAGCCATTGACATGACAAGAACTAATTCAATATCCAACCTAAAACTAAAATAAAGTAAAAGAAAGAAAAAGAAAATACTTAAGAACGAGTCTCCAAGCCTTCTAGCATCCAAGGGTTGTGTTGTGGAATATGTACAAGATGGATTGGTGGATGGATGGATGTAGAATGGTGAATGGTGGAATGGAGAATGAATTTCTTCTAATGATGTAAATACTATTTATAGACCAAGAATCCTTTTGGTAAATGGTAAGGGATTATGTAAGTAGGAAAAGCTATTAGAATCCTTTTAGGTAAGAGTTTTAAGGTAGAAAAAGTTATCCCTTTAGGTAGAAAAAGTTATTCCTTTAGGTAGGAAAAGTTATCCCTTTAGGAAGGAAAAGTTATCCCTTTAGGACTCTGAAAATATGTCAAATTCGGCCCAGAACTTCATAAATTCCGCGTCGGCGCCGCAAAACCTGCAACTTTCTGAACTTCCAGCACATTGGGCCATGTACTGCCAGGCGCCGCGGTGCCGGTGACGTTTTTCTGGCGGATTTCGTCTCGTCGCCCTTTTTTCGTCCGGACTTCATCTGATCTCCTCTATAATTTCCGGAACTTCTTAGACTTCATTTCTTGGCCCTTTTAGTGTGCAATTCCATCTCATTTATGCTCATTTCATCTCCTTTTCGCCATTTCTCCATTTTTGACCGCTGTGACACAAAAGAAAGGAAAAAAACCCTAATATTATACTAAACATAAATGAAATGAGTAAAATACTAACTAAAAATGACTCAAAAGGTGTATATAAAATACACCGATCAAATACCCCCAAATTTAACCTTTGCTCGCCCTCGAGCAAAAATAAAAAATATAAACAAAGCCGTGAAAGAAAAGAAAATAAAATGACTCAAAGACATTGATCAAATTGATGTATAATTGTCATTTAGAAAAGCATGAAGGTTAGTAGGATAATATGTAGGAACATATAGCATGGATTTTTAGCATTCTAAACACTCAAGTCAGATATTTCGCAAATTCAATTTAATCATACTCAATGGAAGTAAGAATACCTAACTATGCATGTTAATTTCAAAATCCTATGGCATGTTTACTTGCTATTCTCCACTAATCATGGATACACATATTAGAGATCTTCAGGGTTGTAATGTAGCCTTAGGCAGGGGTAGGTAAAAATAGGCATTTAGACTCAATTTATGTACCATAAGCTCTTTTTCTTTCAACTCTTCCCTTTTCTTTTGATTCTCTTTTTCACTTCATACCTATCTTTCACCTCTTTTGTTTTGAGAGAATGAGGTGTATGATGAATAGCAGGCACCCCCAAACTTAGGCTTTTGCCTATTTATTATTACTTTTTCATTGGGGTGCATAAAAATTGTTTACTCTCTTTTTGTCTCCTTTTCAACACTTTATATTCCAAACATCTCAATTTTTCACTTATGGCACAAGTATGGAATTATAGGGTGTCAAAGAAAGGTCTTTATGTTTAGGCTCAAAGGGGCTGACTATGGATATAATTTGACTGTCAGGGATAGACAAAGAATGGTAAGAAAGGGCTAACAAAGAAATGCCTGAGTCATCTCCCTAACATGCATATCCTAACTATTTCGCCTCAAATAGCAAGCAAGCAGACACATAGGTTTAATCACTAACAATGCATAAATCAAGCAAGATACCCCAAATAGTTTGATTTCATTAATTTTTGGCATATCTATCCTAAGTGTTCAGATGGTTGCTTCTAATTCACTACATTATTCCACTTTACTTCACTAGGCGTTTCAAGTAACTACAGCATGCATGATCTTAAAAAAAATATGACTCAAAAATGACTCAAAAATACACAAACCAATTCAAAAAGACACAAAAACAATAAAACATCCCCCCAAACTTAAATCACACATTGTCCCCAATGTGTGCAAGACTGAAAAAATAGGGACAACTTACTGACACAACACAGCGGTCATAATGGAGGTCTAGGAGAAAAAAAATTCTGGAATTTGCACGGAGTATGGCTTTCTGAAGTTCCGCATGGTCACGAGATTCAGCCGCAGCGGCAACTATTCCTTTTTTTCAGCGTTTTGCTCCTTTTTCCTCGGTTTTAGCTTTCAGTTCACCTGTCATCCAACAACACAAAACAAGAACCCAAGACCGTGAGACTGTTCAAGACAAAATAAAATAAACTAAAGACAGAAATTAAAATAACATAATTAAAAACATTGGGTTGCCTACCAACAAGCGTTGTCTTTAACGTTTTTTAGCCGGACGCAATTAACCTTTACGAGTGCCCATTGGATCCTTCTGCGAACTGCTTGCAATCCGCAGAGTTATTGTTGCAGGTCTCACTTCAGCTACAACAATTGCTTCAAACAAGGGCCTCAAATATACGATTATCCCCCAAGTACACAAGACATGCTTGTCTTTTAGGCTCTCTCTAATGTAGGGATCAGTGAGATTCCCAACATCTCTCAACTCTAGGGGGTGCCCTTGATGGTATGGACTTTCTGTTTGGGGGTCAACATTGACAGCTGGTGGTGTTTCTTCTGCAATAGGTACAAGAAAAAGATTTTCCAAGGAATCCAAAAAGATGAATGATTGGATCTCAGTACCCTTTTCCTTCTCTACACCAATTATCCCGCCAGATTCCTCAACAACTGGGTGTGGTTCAGGCTCTTCTATTTGCTTGCCACCTCCCATAATGATGTCGCTAGGCAGATTTACTTGAGGTGTATTGCTCATCTCATCCATCAGTTGCCTTATGCGGGTCTCCAAATTTCTGAGGGACTCTCTCGTCTCAGCCATAAACTGAGCCTGATACTTGGTGAACATAAGTATGTCTGCCCGCAACTTATTTCGATCTTCCTCTGGAACCTGTGGGTTAAGTTGTTGTTGATGACTCCACTGTCTTTGATAGTAGTAGTCCATATAATTCTTTTCGATTTTTTTTTCCCGAATTTAACCTGCAAAATACAAAAAACAACAAAAGGTGATAAAAAGATGCTCGCAGAACAAGATAGAAACTTGTTCTTGGTGCAACCAAATTAGAAATAAGAATAGATAAATCGATATTGAAAATAAGCCAATTCCCGGCAACGGCGCCAAAAACTTGATGCGCGATTTAATGCACACACTTTAACGCAAGTGCACTATCGTGACAAGTAATATAGTCTAGGTAAGACCGAATATCGTCCTCAAGGATTAGTGTTCAAATACCAATTATCTATCCTTTGTTATCTATTTGGTAACCGATATTTGAGTTTGTTGATTATAACTAACAATTATAAATACTAATTAACTATGTGTTTACTTCAGTAGTGATGGAAATAGGGCTTCAAGCCGCTTGACTATCCGCTTATATTACTTATTAATGCAATAAATTATGGTTCTTCTTCTTTTGGAGCTAGCAGGTTTACTAATTCGTTTTATACTCCCGTTAAGGCTATATAAACACTCAACCCCAGTAGCGCTCCTTTCTACCTTTCGGTGATAAGGATGACTCTATAGGAGGATTAAGAACAAAAACCTTGTTAATCGTCATGCACCTTGCGTGAAATTAGGTATTTAAACCCCTATTAACGCTACACAAGTAATTGAGGTATTTTCATCCTCAATCCGACCTATGTCTACCCAACTTACAGCATAGTCACAACCTCCTCCTTTCGAAGTTTGATTAGAAATCATATAAATAATGATAATTAGTTATCAATTAATTACCAAGCATTCAAAGCAACTATTGGGTAAATCTCAACAATAAGAAGAACAACCATAAACATGTATCAATTCATAACATAAGGTTCAAGTGAATTGACATGGAAAGCCCTATAATGGAATTAGTTCCTAGCCATTGACATGACAAGAACTAATTCAATATCCAACATAAAACTGAAATAAAGTAAAAGAAAGAAAAAGAAAATACTTAAGAACGAGTCTCCAAGCCTTCTAGCATCCAAGGGTTGTGTTGTGGAATATTTACAAGATGGATTGGTGGATGGATGGATGTAGAATGGTGAATGGTGGAATGGAGAATGAATTTCTTCTAATGATGTAAATACTATTTATAGACCAAGAATCCTTTTGGTAAATGGTAAGGGATTATGTAAGTAGGAAAAGCTATTAGAATCCTTTTAGGTAAGAGTTTTAAGGTAGGAAAAGTTATCCCTTTAGGTAGAAAAAGTTATTCCTTTAGGTAGGAAAAGTTATCCCTTTAGGAAGGAAACGTTATCCCTTTAGGACTCTGAAAATATGTCAAATTCGGCCCAGAACTTCATAAATCCCGCGTCGGCGCCGCAAAACCTGCAACTTTCTGAACTTCCAGCACATTGGGCGCCGCGGCGCTGCTGCCAGGCGCCGCGGTGCCGGTGACGTTTTTCTGGCGGATTTCGTCTCGTCGCCCTTTTTTCGTCCGGACTTCGTCTGATCTCCTCTATAATTTCCGGAACTTCTTAGACTTCATTTCTTGGCTCTTTTAGTGTGCAATTCCTTCTCATTTATGCTCATTTCATCTCCTTTTCGCCATTTCTCCATTTTTGACCGCTGTGACACAAAAGAAAGGAAAACAACCCTATTACTGTACTAAACATAAATGAAATGAGTAAAATACTCACTAAAAATGACTCAAAAGGTGTATATAAAATACACCGATCAGGTGCCCAGGTAGGGCACCAGTCGCGGGCTCGGGGGTTCAGGGCGTGACAATAGAGGTCATTAGACTTGAGGTCAATAACACCTTGTTTACGGAGTAATGCACTTTGATCCTGTCCTAAGCTCAAATACCTTATAGGTTGAGACGTGGCTTGTATTGGGTGCACTACAAAGTAGATTGAAGGTGGTAGTTGAGCCAAGAATATGATTCATTCCTCGATTGGAATTTCGAGAGAACACTCAGCTTCTCAAAGATGTTAAGTCGACCAAGTCATTGGCCAATCCAAGAGACATATCTAGGATATGGTCTAGTTGTCGACTAATATAGATGAGATAAAGTGATCAAGCCATTTGGATAGACACTTGACAAATCTTAAGCTTGATCAAGTGTGTCGCGAATGAAAGGAATTTATCATCTCACATAGAGGTCTGTTTACTTGAGTCTTGTAAACGTACTTCACACATCGTTGGGTTAAATCGTGGCGCCGTCTGGGAGTTCCGTGTGAACCTTGATTTGATCAGTCCGATATGTGAAGGCTGAGGTCACACTAAGTCGATTGTCTTTTCGATCTAAGGGTATATTGAGAGAATGTAAAATATCGGATTTAGAATCAAGATAATTTATTTAATAATAAATTATGGGATAATTTTCATTTGATGAAAATTATTTAATTAAGTCAAAATTAAATCTTGGATTTAATTAGAACTAAAACGTGCAGAAAATAAATAGAGGAGCCACACAACAGTGGGCCCAGTTCGACTGGCCCACTGCAATTTGGATTTGGGTCAGGTCTTGAAGCCTGATCCAAATCTGATTTGGTTTAGGGTTTCCTCCACTATATATTTGGCACTTAACCCATAATTTCAGGTTGCTCTCTCTTTTCACTTTCTGAACTCAAAGTTCAGGAAATAAAATTTTCTCAAACCTCTGCCAAGATTTCCTAGCTTTCTTGGGCAAAGGAATATACCGAAGCAAGGCTTGCACCCGGATTGACAATCGCGTGCGCACCTTTTAGTAAAGACTGTATTAAAAGCATAAACTGTAAGTTTTTCTTTTATGTCTTTGCAGATTTGAATTATCGCATAATCATACCAGAAACGTTTGTTGGTGCAAGTAAGTTTACTCAAAATTTTAAACTTCCGTTGTGTCTTACTTGTGTGTTTTACACCCAACAAATCCCCACAATATCCCCGTTAATTTTTTTTAAAAAAGAATATTCATGCCTGCAGGAGAGTACTTCCTCTGGTGCATCACTATACCACTCTTGTTTCTTGCAAATTTAAAACCCAAAAAATACCCAAGTGTTGGAGCAACAACTGGCCAAGTCAATTTCAGAAAAATGTCAACTCCCCTAAATCTTTGATCTTGAAATGTTGTTGCAGAATGGTCTTAGTATCAGTAATCAGGCTTTCATTAGCTCGAGTGATGAGTAGATCGTCTACATATATAAGGACAACAACCATGTTATCTTTATCCCCTTTAGTAAGAAGAGAATAGTCATAATGACTCTGTGTAAAACTAGCAGAAACCAAGGCATCAATCAGCTTGATATTCCACTGTCGAGAAGCTTGTTTAAGATCATACAATAATTTTAGTAATCTGCAGACTTTTCCCTTCTCATGTGTAAAGCCCTGAGGCATTTTCATATAGATTTCTTCATTAAGATCACCTCGTATAAATGCATTGAAGACATCCATCTGATGCACATCCCAGCCTCTTGCAGCAGCCAGTGATAGAACTGATCTCACAGTGACCATTTTCACCACTGGTGAGAAAGTGTCCTGGTAATCTATGCCCTCCTTTTGGTTGTATCCTTTTGCGACTAATCTTGCTTTAAACCTATCAACCTCTCCTGAAGCTTTGTACTTGATTTTGTATACCCACTTGCAACCTATTTCCTTCTTCCCACTTGGTAGTTTCACTATTTCCCAAGTCTTGTTATCTTCCAAAGCATGAACCTCAATCTTCATTGCCTCCACCTATATCTTATCCTTTTCTGCCTCTGCATAGGATAATAACTCATGCTCTTCTGAGATCTTGGCTACATAGTTATGATAAGACACAGATAATCCATCATAATTAACTATATCAGCTAGTGGATAAGGTGTTTTCCTTGATTTTGCAACTGGTTGAATAAAATCATTCAACCATTTTGGTGGCTTCCTTTCTCTGTTGTTTCTTCTTCTTCTTCTTCCCAGAGGTTGATGGTCTCCATAATGCATTGCATCTTCAGAAGGAATTGATCCCTCCTGATGAATAGATAACACATCTTCAGTCACTGAAACACCAGCATCTTCAGCCACTGAAACACCAGCATTCTGTTCAACAACACTCTGATTACCATTATCATTCTCAAGATGGCTTGTGCCTTCACCTGCTGACACCTCTGTACATCCTTGAGTGTATGGGAAATCAAACAACTGTGCATGTGTCTTAATGTCTGCTTCATCAGATATATGTGATTCAAGAGTGGGAAAATAACTATCCTCTGTATCCTGTTTACCAACATCCTCATGTCTGTTCTGCTGGAAGGGAAATGTGTCCTCATGAAAAGACACATCTCTGCTGATGAAGATGGTTCTGCTGTGCAGATTTAGCAACTTATACCCCGTATGTCTAGTAGCATACCCAAACATCACTGACTTAATTGCCCTGACATCAAACTTGTCTTTCTTGACTAGGTTGGTGGCATAACACAAGCACCCTACAATCTTCATATGAGACAGTAATGGCTTCCTCTTAAATAACTTTTCATATGGTGACATATTATCTATAACCACTGAAGGGATCCTATTGATTATGTACACTGCACTGACTACACAATCACCCCAAAATCTCGATGGTAGGTTACTTTGAAACTTGATTGCTCTTGCAACTTCCAGAATGTACATGTGTCTCCTTTCCACCACTTCATTTTGTTGTGGAGTGTATGGACAAGAGCTCTGATGTATGATTTCTAGTTGACTAAACAGCTCACTACATGAATTGTTAAAGAACTCTGATCCATTGTCAGACCTAATGTCTTTAACATTCATACTAAATTGTGTCTTGATTACTGCAAATAGGCTTTTAATACAGTAATCACATCTGATTTCATGTGCATTAGAAAGACCCAAGCCCATCTAGTATAGTCATCAACAACTGTGAGAAAATACCTCATTCCATTATAGGTAGAAACTCTATAAGGTCCCCATACATCAAGATGCAAAAGTTGAAAAGGCATTTCTGATTTACTAGTGCTAAAAGGAAAAGGCAGTCTGGTCTGCCTAGCTATAGGGCATATTTCACAATGCTTTATTTCAAAACTAGACTTGAACTTGTCACTAATACCTCTTATCTTCCTGAGTACACTCATAGGTACATGCCCCATTCTTCTATGACAAAGTCCATCTTGCAATTCTGCTACTGAAAAAATATGTGACTGAAGCCCCTCCTACTGGAAAATTTGTGGCTGATGTATGAGCCTGAGCCTGCACCATCTTACTGTGAGCTTGCATCATCTTGCTGTGATAATCTCCCCTGGACTCCAGCACATATAACCCATCGACCTCCTTACCAATCTTTTTCACCTTCCCAGTGAGGAGATCCTGTAGTATAAAGAAACCAGGAAAGAATCGAGCACAACAGTTTAACTCTCTTGTCAGTTTGGAGACTGATAAGAGGTTAAACTTGAAACTAGGCACACACAATACATGTCTTATGAGATCACCTCTTGTGAGCTTACAACTTCCTGTTTGTGTAATGGCAGTTGTCTTACCAGTCGTCAATTGAACTTCCCATGCATTTACTATTGAGTCATTCATTTCAAACAAATTCTTATCATTCACCATGTGATTTGTTGCTCCAGAATCCACTATCCAGCTAGCTTTACCTTTTTCACTGAGAGCTACTTTACCTGTCATGTGAGCTTTAACATTGTGATTGACATTTGCCTCTAAGGCTTGATTCAGAATTGCCATGATCTTCTCACAACTTTCTAGATTACATGTCTTCAATACTGAACTGAGCTATTCCTGCTGGTTATATGAAAGATTTGTCATAACTCTCGAGTTGTAAGGTTGCTGATGTGGAGGAGGTTGCTTTGGATAGTTGTAAGCTTCCTGATGTGGATAGCTTCCATCACTATTATAAGAGTGTCGTTGTGGATAACTTCCATCACCATTAGCCATCACCATATTAACCTTCTTCTTTCCTTTAGCATCATTAGAATATCCCATTCCTTTAGAATCATTAGGATATCCTATTAACTTGTAACATCCTTCCATGACATGCCCATGCTTCTTATAATAATCACAATGTATTAATCTGTAGAAACCGTCCCTGACATGTCTCTTCATCTTGCAATAATCACAGAAGATATTTTGATTATAAGATTTCTTTGGTTTATTCTGTGAAAATCTGCTCACCATAGCCACTGGTGTACCAGATTCTCCTCCAAATATGCTACTTCCAGAGATCATTTTCTGACTTTCATCTTGTGTTATTAAAACGTAAGTTTGATTCACACTAAGAGTTGGTGACATCAATAAGATGTGACTTCTAGCCTGACTATAACTGTCATTTATCCCCATAAGAAATTCAAGTAGCCTCTGATTTGATAAATGATGTATGTATGCTCTAGGACTATCACAGTCGCATGAAGGTGGTGGTATAATCGTGTCACGACCCGTTCCCGGGCCCATGACTGGTGCCTTACCCGGGCACCCAAGTAGACATACATCAGAGTAACCAGCGGAATATAAACTTACAAACATGAAACAGTGTAAAATAGGAACAGTCTATCCAAAGAAAAGTTGTCTTCCGGCATATATGTAAATACCCAAAAGTGAACAGTTACATCCCAACTTTACAACAGGACTACAGACCTCTAAGAAGGTGTAAACACTATGACGGGACAGGGCCCCGTCATACCCCTGAATGTACAAAACATCTACAATACCAGGGAGAACCATACCAAAGGTCGAGCCTCCGGAGAAATGGAGCTCCTGACACTTGAGTAAAGATCCTAAGGATGAGGATCTACCACCTGCTTTCCCTTACCTGCGGCATGAACGCAGCCCCCCGAAGGAGGTCAGTACAACAGGTACCAAGTATGTGAAATCAGAAAATTGATATATATATATATAACTATAACATTTTAAAACCAATTCACAAAGATGCGAAAACAACCAAGTTAACCGCGTAGTGCCATCATAAACAAGAGCAAAAATAGATATAATGTAATCGGTCTCTTCTAGGCGCTAATGATCGAAGCAAGGCCAATCGCCCATAGTATCATTATGCGTGCCTAATCTGACTCCGCGATCGCGTAGGCCACCTAGGCCCGCGTGAGGTATTCCTCGCATCGAGGTAGCTAATCCTCGGCATCGTCACGGACTCCGCGATCCGTAGGCCACATAGACGCGTGAGGTATTCCTCGCATCACATTCCTGGAACTCCCGCAGCTCCGCATAGGTCCCATGGACCCGCATGAGGTATTCCTCGCATCGGGGGGCAGCTTAACCCCCGGTATCATAACAAGTCAGGAGGGTGAGTGATATAATGCTAACACAACAGCTTATCGTTAAACAACATAAGCACAAAAAGAATAACCTCCTTACACAAGCGTCACAAGATACTAACACAACAGCTTATCGTTAAACAACATAAGCACAACAAGAATAACCTCCTTACACAAGCGTCAGAAGATACTAACACACGTAACATCACAACATGTTTACCGAACTAACTTACCATACCTTCAAACATCATTTCAAGCATTTGATAAACAAATAGTTAAACCGTTTTTCTTATCTTTCTTAAGTCGTTATAGCTAACTTCCCATAAAGCTAGTATAACACTTAAACTTTTTATGAAAACCAAGTATTACTTTTCTTCCAAAAATGATTCTTAACTCTTGTTGAAATATTCAAGATTCTTATTATTTAGAACTCAAGTCAAAAGACATCAAAGTAAAGCCAAATTTAGTTTAACACACGTACGTCTACCGTACTATATATATTTCACAAGTATCATGCTCAAAGAGATAGGAAGAATCACATACCTCCTCGGCTAAATCCACTTGCCAAGTCGGATATGTCGCGCGCAGAGTGTCAACCTATAATAGTCAAAACACGCCTATCAACTTCTAGTTTTTCGTGGGATTCTTCTAAGTAAGACTTCTCTTAGTCTACGAAAAATTGGGCAGCACTTCCCCCGTTTCTACTCAATTCTCCACCTTTAACGAGGCCCGATAATAGTAACCAACATGCCAAAAATAAGGCGCAATAGTTCCGAAATTTAAAGAAGGGGATAACACGCCCAAACGGAACGCGATTAACAATCTCTCCTTCATAATAACAATAAGTAAAGAAGGGGATAACACGCCCAAACGGAATGCGATTAACAATCTCTCCTTCATAATAACAATAAGTAAAGAAGGGGATAACACGCCCAAACGGAACGCGATTAACAATCTCTCCTTCATAATAATAATAAGTAAAGAAGGGGATAACACGCCCAAACGGAACGCGATTAACAATCTCTCCTTCATAATAACAATAAGTAAAGAAGGGGATAACACGCCCAAACGGAACGCGATTAACAATCTCTCCTTCATAATAACAATAAGTAAATACGGTCCAAAGTAAATATAGTCCAAAGTAGATACGGTCCAAAGTAGATACGATCCTTAAGTTGGGGTCCTTGGCCAACTTTTACAATTTTACTTATCCAATTACTTCATTAGTCCTTCAACTTATATTCCAATCTTTATATAAGTTATAGTTTCTTTGTTGTTAACTTCTTAGTAAGTAATGGATACACTTTTACCATTTTAATGGCTAATATGCCAATTCTTCTTTTAACATCTTAACAAGATCCAAATCTTTCCTTATAATATCATACTCCATAATATACTTCCAATATATGTATAATATTCAATATACATAATAATCAACTCCACAAAGAGGTTAAGATTCATTACCTCAATAATAGCCCAACAATATCCAAGAACTTAAAGTCGTTCCAAAACAAGTCTTAGCTCCAAATCTTTGTGTTTTAGCTCCAAATATTTGTGTTCCAAACCACCACAAGTCACCCTTAGAAGTTCCTAACCAACTTCTATTCAAGAATTAACTCCAAAAAGTGAAGAACACTTAGGCTTCACAATGTGCATGCTCTCGGCTTTGGTGAGGTTTTTGAGGCTAGGGGTGTGAAATCTTGTCTAACTCTTGGTTAATAATCTTCCTAACACATTAAGGAAGAACACTTATAAGTTTAAGAATTTTTGGACAATATTTGGTTAAGGGGAGGGGTTGTTCGACGAGAGCAATTAAGAAGGAGGGAGAGGGAAATATTTTCAAGTCTTGAAATATTCTAAGTGTGGAAGATTTTCATCAACTAAAGGGGTTTATATAGTACAACCAAGGGTTAGGATTGAAACATGTGTATGGTATAGATTTAGGATGTAGGTTCTTTTGTACACTTGTTCCACAAATGTCATGCAAGACCATGCAAGACTTTGACCATTTCACTTGCCCACTAATTGCCCCAAAACCGTCCACCACCATGCAATACCATGCAAGACTTTTGGCCACTTGTCTTGCCCACTTGTCCACTCAATTTCGTCCAACATGGCCCAATCTAGGAGTGACACTTGTCGCCCTCCTATTGGTCTAAAATATTTATCTCTCGGAAAAATTCCATAATCTTAAAAAAAATTGAAAACGCAAAATTTCCTTCACAAGGTTCGGAATTATTTCCGTCGGAAAACAATTCTTTCATTCTTACCCTAATTAGGGTTTATACATTCGTACGTACGTCCTCACATACATACCCCGGAACTACGGGGTATAACAAATCGAGTCGATCTCATCCCATAGGTCTTTTATTCGTGAATAATAGCTAGATACAAGTATAACACCTTGATTCAACATCGCCAACTCCTTTTTCAATTGATAGACTCTCGATAGGTTGATTTTGTCAAATCTCTCTTTCAGATCCTTCCACATTGCATATGCAGTCGATCTAAACAATATACCACTCAATAGACTTTTATCTACATTCCTCATGATCCACGAGATCACCATAGCATTACACCTATCCCACTGCTTCGTTTGATTCAATCCGTAGGTGTCTCGCTTAACAGATTCGTCAATAAAACCGATTTTGTTCTTCGTTAATAAACTCAGATTCATCGCGCGACTCCATAACGTGTAGTTTTCCATTCCTATTAGTTGAATCTCTACCTGTACTGCCCCTGGAGTATCAACAGCACTTAAGAAGAGTGGATGATTATGATCCACAATATTAAAGCTCTCACTCGAGCTTTCTTCGATGATCGATGAAGTATTTGGCAGCGTGTTCTCCAAGAATTATTGTTTTAAAATCTCAATAATGACGCGATTCTTACCAGCGCGAATCAGGATCGAGTACACATACCTCACTGAAGATCTAAGATCGATCGATTGAAAATTTCGTCCAACAAATTGCACTGTTGCTCCTCATGATCTGCTGCGATCTGTTGTGAAGAGCTGATTTATGCAACCTGAAGCTTTGATATCATGTTAATTGTTGAGATCTTGCTTTGCATGTAACAAATCTGTGGAAAATATATGGTGAAGAAGGTGAAAGAAGAGAGGAGTTCGAGAGCTTTTCAATTTTCTATTATGAACTCTAAAACAACAGATTACAAAGAGCTGACTATTTATTCTACTAAATACAACTGAAACTGAAAACTAAAAGCCCAAGAACCATAAAACTAAAAGCCCATAATTCATATCTCAACAAAAGCCATCAATAATTTAGAAAATAAAATAGATAATATTACATTTGTTAAATCATCATCAGTCATTGGTCGAACAGGAGGAGATGAATGTCTATAATTTAAAATTAGAGGAGATTAGTTTTGAACGCTAACTCTAAATTGCAAGTAAAATTACATTTGTAAAATCGTCATCAGTCATTGGTCATACAGGAGGAGATGAATGTCTACAATTTAAAAATTATAGGAGACAACTTTTGAACTCTAAACTGAAAAGTAAAATTATGCTCATTTATTAGTAACATTAATTATTCTATAGAAACATAATCCATCCGTTCAATAATAAGTGATGTTTTATATTTTTCATTTTGTTTCAAAATAAATGATATTTTAGAATTTTAAGAAGAAATTGACATTATTCTTTCAAAAATACTCATATTTACATAATCAAGAATCATTAAGAGCTCGTTTGATACGTCGCACTGGACTGTACTAATTTCATTGGACTGGACTGTACTAATATATAATGGACGGTATTAGAGTATTAATATATAATTAACTGTATTTTTATTTTTTATTTTTAAATGCAGTCAGGGAACTCCACTGCTAGATGAGTCGAAAATGAGTTAATTGGTACTATTTCTAAAAATAATCTGATCCCCTTTCTTTAACGTCCACCAAACGCTTTATTAATTTTTGTCTGATCAGAACTTATCTGAAACACCCAAACTCGCCTAAGTATCTTTTCTTTTCTAGACATTAATTAGTGATAAATTAGTAAAAACAATAATAATTTTTTAGAAGCGAGCAATTTTTTAAGGGATGTACATAAGCTAAAAACATCATTTATTATAAAGCCGGGGGAGTGAAGATGATATTTTAAGGTGCTCTCAATTATTATTCCACAAAGCCGGGGGAGTCAAGAATTTCTTTTGACAATTTTCAACTTTGCCGACTAATATAGTTGTAATAGTTGTAAACAAAATTAAAAAAAGTCGGTGCTTATGTCTCTAGATTTCAAAATACAGTGTGATTTGTTGTTTAATCGACTATATAAAGGGTAATTATCGTATTTTATGAATCACCGACCTTGTTTTATTTAAGACGCTCGCTCGTAATACATGTTCTCTCTGTCCCAAAATATATGTTCCCTCTGTCCCAAAATATTTGTCATGTTACGCTTTTTAAGAGTTAAACTATATAAATTTTGATCAACATTTTATGATATATTTTTTCATCAGATTAATATGAGAAGAATTGCAACTTATAGTACTTTTCGTATATTTTTTGAATATCTAAATTCTAATTCTAAAATATTGAATTAATTTAAATATAATCAAACTTTAAAATTTAATTAAATTGACTTTTTTTAAAATATGATAAATATTTTGAGACGGAGAAAGTATTTGTTCAACTTTTATGGTGTGAGTGTATGATGTCTGCTTTAATTAATTGGATGACCGTAATTTATCGTCTTTCTCAATCTTGTGGAATGTCATAGGGAAATGTATAGCATATTATTGTTTTGGCAAAAATATTTTTTTCCATGAAGACTTAACCCATCCTCTATATATATACCCTCTTTGTTCACTTTTACTTGTCCAATACTTTAAAAATAGATATTCATTTTTATTTATTCAGTTTAAAAAATTAAAACACAATTTATTATTTTATACCTATTTTATCCTCATTATTATTAATGTACTATGCATTACTCAGCATTTAGATGATTTATAATACTTAGACTAATATAATAAAATTATTATTTTATTTATTATTTTTAAGGGATGTGTCATGTCAAATATAGACGGAGATAGTGATATATCACTCTCTCCATTCACTTTTACCTGTCCACTATACTAAAAGTAGATTTGTCCATAGGATAGGGGACCCGCCCGGCCCGACCCGAAAAAATCAGGGCAATGATCAGCTTATTTCTGACCCGTGAGCCACTTGACCCGAAAAATTGGGGACCCGAGCTTTCGTAGGGTCGGGCCATGGTCGGATTTTTCTACCCACTCGGCCCGGTCCGACCTCATACCCGACCTAGATCCTTCACTTAATTATTTTAATGTAATTTATATTATTTTTCCTTTATTAATATTTACATATTTTAAGAATATATGTGATGTAGATTTTATGTTTTAATGTGAAACATTGAAAATATAGAGAGAGAAGAAAGTAGTAAATTGGTGCAATCGATTAGAAGTTTTTCCCAAATCGGTTTCTAATTTTCCCTTTTCTTCACTACAGATCTCGCGTTATACAATAGATTTTAACGAACAAATTTCATGGTAATGTAGGTGTGAATGTCAATTTCAATTTTGGAAATTTAATTTTAGAAATAACAAATTGTAGACCGGGTCAGGGCCAGGATCAGGAATTTTTTTAAAAAATAGGGTCATGGTCGGGCAAGTAGGAAAAAAAAAGTCACTCGACCCGAGCTTTGGACAGGTCTAAAAGTAGATTGTCATTTTTACTTTTCACTTTTAGCATATCAAGATAAGATAATTTATATTTTTCTGTTTTACCCATAGTAATAATTACTCTTCAAATTATTTTTCAAATCCATTAAAACTATGCATCAATTAATATGGATATTATGATAAATTATACACTTCATTTATTATATCATAAATGGTGTAAAATCAATAATGAATAAGTAAAAGTGAATGAAAGGAGTATCATATTACTTTATCTCAACGTACTCATCAATTCAAGATATTACTAGCTTTTATACATAGATAGTCTAGGCCTGTTTGGAAAGTCACCCGGGTAATTGAAATTTGGTGTAATTATACAATTTTGACTCGTTTGTTTGATCAAGTAATTACACAGTTAGGTGAGAATTGAGTGTAGTTACATTCTCCAATATTCAATGGGGGATGGGAGAGGGTTGAGAATTGGGTGTAATTACATCATGTAATTACAAAGTTACTTTTTAGTTTCTTTTTTCTTTTTTGTTTTATTTTAATTTATTTTCTTTTAGAATTTATTTTTTATTTCTATTATTTTAATTTCTTTTTAATTTTTTACTTTTTAATCATTTTTATTTTTAAAATTTATATTTCTTTTTATATTATTTATCTTTCATTTCATTCCTTCTCATTCCCAACCTTTACTTCTTCGGGTTTCATGTAATTGCTTGTATTTTTTAATTTTTTGTTTATTTTATCCATTTAGACAATGTTATTGTTCTAATTTTTGAAACTACACCTTTTAATATTAGAAATAATGAGTCATTAACAAATTTGCATATAATGAGTGACATTACTAAAATAGAATTTTGTTGTGAATGAGGTTATAGACTTATATTTTTTCTCTTGTTTTGAATTATTTACTTAAGTTACGTTGGAACTTACTTATGTAATGCTGGAATTTGACATATGAGTATAATGCTAAACTTTTTCTTTTGGATTTTGAATTTAGGTTATATTTTCGATTTTGATTTATTTATTTTAGTATTATTTACTTGTTGTTTCACATTGCATGCTGTTTATTTTTCACTTACAGTTCATGGATTTTTTTGTCAAACATTTGAATAATGTTATGACATTATATTTATAAATATTACCTTTTTAGTCAAACATCCAATCCATGATGTTCTCACAAAAAAAAATTGTTTTTATGTTTTATAATTAATTAAATTAAAATCATATTAATTTGAAATATATATATCAAATATTTTTTACAATATTAACTACAAATATATGATTATTAATTAATATATTTTCAAGAAATAATGTGTTATTAAATAACTAATTTAATATCATTTCTAAAGGCAAATATTTTTTAAATATCAATTTGATTTTTTTATTTAAAATTTTATTTTAAAATTACACTTGTGCAACCAAACAATACGTGTGTAATTACACAGTAATTACATTATGACAAACAAACAGGTCATTGCAACTACAATACTGTGTAATTACTAAACTGTGTAATTACTAGGTCAATTTCAATTACCCGGTGACTTTCCAAACCGAACCTAAAAGTACTTTACGAGATTAAGTAATTAAAAATCAACACAAGAAATTTCCGATACTAAGCATGAATTGGAATGTAAAAGTATTTAAATAATTTATGCTGACGAATCAAATCGCGCTGATGACATAACTTAAATTTTTTTGTCCAACATTTAATTGTTGGTTGGCTTTTGTTAATATGTTCTGCCGAGGGGTTCAATGAGGTTATGAGATCTTTTCCCTAATATTTTTGTTTTTCACCCGATGTCCGGTACCCGCTTTGAGTCCGATTATATTCGAATTCACGTCGCATATAGTCCATTTGGGGAAGTGCTTTCTACCAAAAAAAAATTATGTAAGGACTCAAATCCGAAACTTTTATTTAAGGAAGAAGCAGTTTCATCCGATGAAACACATCCTTTGGTGTTCTTTTCCCAACTTTTAAATGTGTATCACCATTCTTTTATCTAATATTTTGATGCATATTCCGCATTTGTTATGGAAAAGATGGTTTTTCTTGAAGCACCTATATGTCCTCGTAGCGAAGGTGATCTACTGATATAATATACTCTTAGAAACAATATATATAAAAGTGTATAAAAGCGTATTATTTGGGGGCAAAAAAAGCAAAAATATTCGCCCAAAGGCCCCCATCCCGACAGAGATTGATGAATAAGATAAATCATAATGATTCGGCGGCCCACTAGGTGAGAGACACAGATAATCTGGTGTCCATAAGAAGTCATTCCCCACAAAAGAGGAGGAATGAAACTACCATCTGCACATTATCGGAGCTCGAACTCGCTCTTGAGCAATCTATCACTCGCGAAACATTTAAGCTACGCCCATGCCGGCTAAGCGCATTACTTCTTTTGGGTAAAAAGATACATAATCATTTAATTCTTTAATTGAAGCCAAAATACTATAAATAAATATAGAAAGAAAAAGTGAAGAAAAGATAAAAGGGTTCAATATGGGTGGGAGACAGCTTAGCTTTGTAGGCAGTGGCAGACCTAACAATGAAGTTACTACAAATGGCAAAGTTGAACCCAATGATATATTTGTGTTGAGATTTCCATTAACTGATTTCATGTGGGCACGACACGGTGCAAGGTTCACTAGAGGAATTTTTTATTTTTTATTTTTGAGACTCAAATTCAAAATCTCTTATTTATCCCACAGAACTATATGCATTTTAAAGCTATAATTAAGATTAAACATCAAATATAAATATATAAAAAATTATTAAATTAACTTAAGACTTTTTAAAAAAGTTTAATTTTAGGCTTCCTATTATGTTGTCCCGAAGATAAAAAAGAGGAGAACAAGAGGTTGTCCTCTTCTTATAGTCAAGTGGCTTTCAGCTTCTCTCTCGGCCAGTAATTTCACAACTACTAACATGGTTGTTGCCAACGGGCGCTCATGTTCCACACCCCTAAGGCCTTTTCCGTAGCATTTTGTCTAGTTTCAGCCAAATAACTTTGGTTGAATCATTAATCTTCTCATCTAGCACAAACGTAAACCACTTAGAAAGATTTGACATAAAATTCCTAACAAATTATACATCAATTAACTGGAGCAAGTTGTGGGGGACACTAACCACATGCTTGGGTTGTTAGTTGCTCAATCAATTCGTTGCTGGCTTTTCAAGTATTTGGATAATATTCATTATTAGTTTACTTAATAGATGTTTGATATATATTAAGTGCATGTCTATGTTAGTTACTAACTGGAAAAGTGGTGTATGGCCTACTTAATTTAATGTTTTCAAGCTCTGCTGATGTTGACGATACGGATAATGCTTTCCTTTTCTTATTTTTAACTACAATATTTTCTCTACATAAGTATGATAGATTTAACTGGAAACAGTGATCAGATGTTACACACTATCACTTCGTTTACCAGCATAACATAGTCCAGACAAGTGAGAAAATGATATACTTGAAGTTTTCGCACACAGCTAGGATATATGTCTGGGTATATATAATTTGGTAGCCAATGGTTGGTCTCACAACTTTAAATGCTTTGTCATTATCATATTATTATTAATAATAATACCAGCTCAACTGGTTCTCAAGGGGGATAATTGGAAAAATGACTAAGATCGAATCCCGTCAGCGGCAGAGTGGGGGTTACTTCTTGAAATAAAGGAGGCGCATGCGCGATGTGGTAGCTTCTAATTTGAAATCGGTTGAGTTCTGTGATTAACTCTTCTTCACAATCTCGCTTGATGGGATGGGCCCTGAGGTGGGAGATCAACCTTTTGGAAAAATGTTATTGTTATCATTTTCGTCATCATTATATGTTGAGAGAGAAAAAACATAAAATGGATAAGACCTGCCTATGATGGAACAACTAGTGAAGTAACGTTTTTTCTTATTCTTTTAATAAGAAATTAAATTGATATATAGCTTGAGCACATTTAATTACTCCATTAATAGAGTGGGTCTGGAATTTAAGGTGACGAACTGCCGATAGATGATTTTGTATCACCCAACACAAATGGGGTATGCATTGGCACCTTTACATAGTTGTTTGGGTAGAATCTCATTAATTCATTTATAGGTATTTATAATTTACAAACATAATTAGAGAATGATCTTTACTTTACATAATTACACTATATTGCAATAATTGCCGGTACGGGTATGCTAATAGATAGAAGATCTTCCAAAGTAGCTTGTCTGCTTCATTGAATGTGTCGATCTTCATTCTATATAAGGAGTTGATTTGCGTTTCACAAACAATCGAATTTGATGCATTTGTGGAGATTATCACAAACCTCCACGATAAAAGTGTCACAATAAAAATTATTTTGTGGAGATCTAAACAAATGCCACAAATTCAATGTATAGTGGGGGTCTTTACAACCTCCATAGATAAACCACCACAAAAATATTTATTTTATGGGAGTTGACACAAATGTCACAAAATAAATATATAGTGGGGATTTCTTACAACCCCTGTAAATAAATCGCCATAATATATACAATTTTTTTTTGTAGTGCTAGAATTATAATTACAAAATATAAGGAGAATATTAATATATTCTCTATCACACCCCCTCAGTCGGAGCGGGAGGAGGCCGAACGCTATGACTGGATCTGAAGTCAAGGAACAGTTGTCGAGGAAGTCCCTTAATAAATATATATGTATACTGATATGAAGAAGGCACATGTAACACTCTAACATGACCCATGACAACCTTCTGACGAACAAAATGAATATCCATCTCAATATGTTTGGTTCGCTGATGTTGGACCGGGTCATGAGACAAGTAAACAGCAGATATGTTATCACAGTAGACAATAGATGTCTTATGTAAGGGACAGTGAAGCTCTAAAAGAAGGTTTTTGAGCCAGCAGATCTCGGTAACAACGTTCGCAATACCTCTATATTATGCTTCTGCACTCGAATATGATAGTGTGGCTTGCCGTTTGGCAGATCACGAGATGAGATTATCACCCAAAAATACACAGTAACCGGAAGTAGATCGACGTGTGTCCGGACAACTGCCCCAATCGGCATCCGTATATGATATCAGCCTGGTCGGTGTAGATGGATAAAGATGTAATCTGTAGTCAAGAGTACCCTTAACATACTGAATGAAACGTTTAAAAGGGTAAAGTGAGGCTCCCTGAAAGCATGCATGAACAAACACACATGCTGAACGACATAGGCAATATCGGGCCTAGTGAAGGGTAAGATACTGAAGTGCACCAACAAGACTCCTATAAAGAGATGGACCGAGCACATGATCCCCGTCATCGGCACTGAGTTTTGACTTCGAGTCGACTGGAGTGGGCATGATCTTGTAGTTTGCCATTTTAGCCTTGTACACAATATCTTCGACATACTTACACTGGCACAGAAACATTGCATTTTCAGATCTGGTCACTGAAATTCCCAAAAAATAACTCAACTTACGTAAGTCTGTAATAGAAAATTCAGATTTGAGCAGAGTAATAATTTTGTATTTCAGCACATCAGATGAGCAATCAGAATAATATCATCCACATAGAACAAAAGTTATTCAGTGTCATTACCTCGATGAAAAATAAAAAGTGAGTTATCACTTTTGTTGCACACGAACCCGATGTGCATGATGTAAGTGGCAAAACGCTTATACCAAGCCTTGAGGGCTTGTTTCAAGCCATATAGTGACTTTCGAAGACGTCAGACATACTGAGGAGCATCTGGATGCACAAAGGCAGACGGTTGATGCATATATAAGGTTCATTCAAATCTCCATGTAAGATCGCATTTTTCACATCAAGTCGATGAGTCGACCAGTTCTTTTCCATAGGTATGCTCAAAACAGTGTGAATAGTGGTTGGTTTAACCACTTGACTAAAGGTCTCACCACAATCAACTCCCTCTTGTTGCCTCGTGCCATTTGCCACAAGTCTCGCCTTAGGCGTTCAAGCTCACCACTATCTCTGAATTTGTGACGATATAGCCACATACAATGAATCACATTCACCCCTTCTGGTTTCGGGATAAGATCCCAAGTGCACAATGAAGTAAGCACATTAAATTCTCCGCCACCCCGACCCCGTCCCTTTTCACCATTATTTTTTTCTTTGTTATTGTTACGATTTTTACCCATTATTATGTCGGTTCGAACCACAACCGGAACCAGAATTTTGAGTGCCAAAATCATCATTATAAGTGTTTGTGGAAATAAGAGCGGTACCGACATTAGTTGCCGCCCCCGTCGCCTGTTTTTTCTTTCGGGTTTCTTCAAGAATTAATCTCGAATGAGCCACATAGAATGGTGGTAAGGGACTGCTTTGTTGAATGAATGTAGCCACACCATCAAATTGTTCATTCAATTTCACAATCAATTGGAGAACTAACATTTGATTTGTCACCGGCGCACCTACATTTGAAAGTTGATTGGCAATCATTTTCAACTCTTGACAATATACGGAGTTTTGAAAAAACATCCAATTTTACATTAGTAAATTGGTTTTCAAGATATACCGTCCGGGAAATTTTATTATCTTGAAAAATATTTTGTAAACGTTCACAAGCTTGTTGAGCCGTAGAGTCGGGTTTAAAATAGTGTGTAAAAGGTCATTCGAGATGGTGCCGTAAATCCATTGAAGGACTATAGCATCTAAGCGAGATCATAATTTTTTGTCAACAACGGTGGTCTCCGATGAAGACTTGTGAGGAATAATACGGCCTATTACTTCGTATGCTCGATAATGAATTTTGAATAATTCCGCCCAAGAGGAGTATTGCCCTTTTTCCATCTCAAGTGTAATTGAAATAAAGTTCTTGACGCTGTTTAAGGCAAGAGCGGGATATAATTTTTGTTTGTCGGCCATTATTATCAAAAAATACAAGTAAACGGGGTGGGGAGTGATTAGAGGAAAGAGAATGAAGTGGTATTTGGGTTGTGCAAGAATGAAGTTGATTGGGTTGTCTTCAGAAGATTATGTAGACCAAGAGAATTGGGAGAGTTTAGGGAAAAAACATTGTGTCTCTTGATATGTTGAAGGAAAATAATTTCATCTCTCATTTCATTCCAAGATTATAATATATATATAAATATACATAAATCAATCTAGGCTAAGAATATGCTAAATATTAATATGATGGAGATAATTTGGATGTGATGAATTATCTTAACATGATGTTATAATTACCCTGCCGGTTGATTTTCACTGTGATACATAGTTTCAAACTATGGGCATGTACCTATTAATTAATAGTTTGCAAGTTAATCTTAGTATAATCTGTGCAAGAACAGCTAATGCAGCGTTATTTGGAGGAGCATAAGATCGATAGCTAACATCCTTGCAGAGGATCAGAAATCCCGCATGAGTGTAGCTCAGTTGGTTCCAGGGTGATAGAATGTCTCATGTAGGCAGGTTCGAGCCCTGACAGCCGCACTGTGGGAGTTTCATTCCTCCTTTGTGGGGGATGGCTCCTTGTGGGTATCATACAATGTGTCTCCCACTTAGTGGACCGCTGAGTCACCATGATTTATCTCCTCCACCAATCTCTGTCGGACATATATAGAACTTTGAGCATTTTCTCTTCTCGGCAATGGCCGGGGGGTGGGGGCCCTGTGGTCTGTGGGCGAGGGATTTCGTTTTTTCCCCCCAAAAAATCCATCTTTGTACTCCTTACCAAGAAGGACCAGATGGATTGGTGGAAGTGTGTGGTGAAAGTTGAACCTGAAAGTAGCAGGCTATCAGAAGTGGACTCGACTCGATCTAGTGTAGAAAAGATGATGGTAGGGTTTTATAACTAATTGAAATTGTTCTACTATGGGAACACTCTTTTTTATGTCGGAATTCTGGTATCACTTCTTTTTCTACTTATTTTGCCAAGTCAAAACCCTCATTTATGTTATTTATTATGGAAGTTTCTAGCTTCACTGACATGGTAGGTACTGCATATGAGTTATTCGTTATCCACACTAGTACAAATTTACCATTACTAGCATTCCAAACATTCCTTTTTGGGGAGAGGGGGCAGTTTGAAGTGAGGTGCATTTGAGAAAGTGGGTCCTTTCGGACACCTTTACATTTTTGACATGCTTGGTAAAGTGCAAACAAAGTACTTCTGGTTTAGAATTGTGTTTTCGAGAAAAAGTTTCAGATTTGGAGTTTAGGAAGCTACTTTTGAGCCTAAAATTGTTCTAGTATATTTCAGTCCTCAATTATGAAATCAAAATGTACATTTGGATTTGAGGTTAGTTATGTGACCTAAGTTCCGAAGGCGCTTTATAAAATAACTTAGATAGATGCTTGGTTGAGTGGTTATACAAAAATTTAATAGAATCTTTTGTATAGCACAAGAAAGAACTGAACTCTAAAATGTCACAGTAGTTCCATACGATTAGTAGAATTTTGTACTTCAGGTCTTAGAGGTTCCATATTTTTCTCTCAATTGGATAATGACATATTCTGGGAGCCCTGAATGCTTTGGTATTTATATAAATAAACCGTCTCATTGTTGCTATGACGGGCTAATGTTTATCGAGGAGATTTACGTCTCATGTAGCTACTGTTGATGATGTTAAGTTGTTTCTACCAGCTTCATCTGCCCCCTAGCCATCTTTAATTACTGGACTTCATGGTGTTGAACACACTTTGGGAGCGGGGTTGCTTTTATCTTCATTTTGTAGAAGGGACACTCTAGTGATGCTTGATTTACTTGTTTACTTCTTTTGGTGAGAATTCATATTCACGGGAACTGTCTTTCTCGTTGTATCTGTGGGCCTTGATACCTTCTAATAGTGTGATGGATAATAATTCTGCAGTTTGATCAGCGACAGAAATCAATGGGTCTTCCAACAAGTGATGATATGCAAAAGCAGGAGCTTCTAAAGAAATTTATGGCTCAGGTACTTCATGATAATGTATTTTTTCCCCTCTGCCCCCCTCCCTCGAAGAGTATTCATATTAACTGATTTTGTTCATGATCTTTTGCAGCATCCACAGATGGACTTCTCTAGGACGAAGTTATCCTGATTCGCGGGTTTTTTGCTTAGCGGTCACATTTTCTGAATGTTAAAGAAAGCTAGACCGTATTTTGGCATCTCTTCTTTACTTCGGCTGGGATTCAAGATGTTTTTGTGCATATGGGAAACCTATATTCTATAGTGACTTTTGTGTAGACTAATGAAGATACTTATATACTGCTATTGCAGTAATTGAGCTAAACAGTAAATGTAATCTGAACATATTTCTGCTCTATACATGCTTGCTTCTCCGTGCTTGTTGAGTTTTTGTTCTCTCTTGTGGTTCATGTTGAATTTTCCCTGCACTTCCATTGGACCTGCAGTTGATCCCTTTATCTGAATGTATGTTTGATGTTACTATGGTAAAGATTCTGAGTAGTTCTGTCCATATTTCAGCAATTTATCAGTCCTTATATAACGGAAAGAAGCATTTTACCACTCAATTCCCCATATAATCAGACTCAATAGAGCAGTGTGGCTGCAGTTTGTTGTTTTTGGTTTGACCCATGTCACCCCAAATGGTGAACACTTTTAGGGGTGGGGTGCCATAGTGGAGAGACAAGAGTTGGATATAATTGTCATACGGACTTTGGGACGTGTCAGAGTTCATGCTCTTCATATTGTCCAGTCTAATTCCCTTAAATTTTCAGCTCTTTCGTACCTCGAACGCTTGAAATTTTGGGAGCACATCATATTATAATATTATCATATATATACTGGTAACTTTACACATGTGGTATACACGGTACACACTGTCCAGCCGTGTATACCATGTATACCAGCTCTCGGTTTCTCCCCTTTCCTCTTACCATATTTGTTATACACTTTTATCATAAATGTAGAATTCGTGTACAAGTATAATTAGGAGATTAGTTGTATAGTAGGAATGAGATAATCAAGAGACTATTTCTTTCCAAATCCCTCATTCACCTTTTGTTCTTTCGTTATGTCTACGTCAAAGAACACGTTTCACCCTGGACGTCAAGAATCACATCCATGTCATTCTTGACATAGAAAACGTCCAATACGCGACGTGGGCCGTACTATTCAAAATTCACGCACGCTCGCATCAAGTCCTCCATCACATAATCCCCGCGGCTCCTGAGGATACGGAGATGCCTAAACGCGAGGATGATCCTAAGTTGTAGACAACCTTTGATGCTACCGTTCTTCAGTGAATTTACTCCACTATCTCTACCGAAAAGGAAAATATCATCCAGTGTTGGAAAGAAATAAAAGCCCTTAGTCTAACCACTTATCCTCAAACTATTTTACCCGTCTAACCCCTTAAAGTCTTCTAAATAATCTCAAATACGTGCTGTTTTTAACTCGTATTTGAACTGTATTAGAAACTCGAACCCTCCCCCTCCTTTTCCTAAGAATGTTCTTCGACAACACGACTATGTTTAATCTGTTCTCTTTTTGCAGGAGAAGTTGTATCATGTTGAACAAAGGTAAATGCATTGTGGAAGCTGTCTCTTTCTTGCACAGAATATTGAGCAATCACTCCACAAAGCCAAATGCGGAATTTAAGCCTCTTGCTTTATCCAGCGATGACTCTTAGTTGGTTTGGACCGTTAGAGCAGCTGCTGATATGTTCTCCCTACTCGTGTACATGCTCCGCTTCACCGTTCGTCTGCTATATACATGCATCAATATTCAGTGAAACCAAACAATTAGTATTTCAGAATCGTATTGTTTTAACAGTAGAACTATGTGAGATCATGGTTCAAATCTCAACAGTCTAGGTGCGTGAAAGCGGGCTGAACATTGACTTTATCTGAGACAACAGTAACAAACAGTTGCATATTTGTGAAAGAAACAAAAATCCATGGTTACGCTCAATAAAAAAGTAAAAAATATTATGCACTCTGATGATCTGGGGCTCAAGTTAAGTGGCTTATTCCAAGTAATAGGATTGGTAACCCGGTAAGTTGAGGCTAATGATCAACATAAATATAAACATAATCAATTTATAAGGAAATCTTACAACGGTAAATAACATAGAGTATGCACCAGAATAAAATAGGTCCAAATGGAGCAAAATAGATCTTGAGGATTTGTATAGTTGACTCTAATTTTTTGGTTTGTAATTGAGGCGTAGTCATTGCTGTGGATTATATAATAATCTGGTAAAATGGTAGATGCACCATTTCTTTTGTACAAATACCATTGCTTTCATTCCAACAAGCCTCGAGGCTTGAGAAATTGCCTATAAATGAGGTATACACAAGAAACTTGGCTAAGAATGCAACTCAATCATTTACAACAAGATCACACATTACATTGACTAATGACAGTTATTTATCTTCAGCAGTAAAATCTGGTTCTGTTGGTTTCTGAAGCAGAATGGGTGATATCCTGTCTGGCACTCTTTCTTTGTTTGCAGCGGTATTGCGCCGCAAAGCACGAAGTGCATTAGCAGCAAATCTTGATGCATAGATGGTAGCACCAAAACTTGGTGAACTGGGACTTCCCGTTGCTAATGCATTTTGCAACCTGCTTTCTTCTTCACGAAGAGACTCTTCTACCTTCTTCCTGCAATAATTGTGCCATGCTGCTTGGAGGAAGCAAGCTGCCCAAGTTCTCCATTGACCTGAGTAAAACCTGAAAGTATGGCGGAGCTGCTTACTGTGAAGTCTTCGGAACTGAGAGGCCACAAACTTTAAATCATCAGCAACTAAAGCAAATGCTTCAACTTCTGAGAGCGCTTGTGCAGTTCGGGTTGAGATAGGCAGGTTAGTTGATGAATTAGGGTCAAGAGCCCAAGTAAGTAGCTCTTCTCCACAAAAATCACCAGCTTTTAGATACTCAGAGTTAAAAAAACCTGTCCTCCCTCCATTAGTGGTTACAGAAAGTAATTTGCCCCTCATTACAAACAGCATCTCATCAACTGGGTCACCTTCACGAACAATGAAGCTGTCCTCGGTGTAGAGCACTGGCTTGAGTCGGTCACATAGTGCATCCAAGAGTTGTTCATCCATTTTTTCGAACATTGGCACCTTAAAATAGTCATGCATAATCAAAATCAGGAACTGATAAAGAAATCTTTTACTATATCTCGTAATATATAAAATAAGTTCATCTTAGTTATGATGCCAATCATTAGAGGGGGATAAATTACATGTATTCGCGAAATAAGGGTGAACGACAGTCAAAGAGCAAGAGTGACAAAACTTACTCTCATGAGTAAAGCTAAACAAAGATGGCGCTTTATATCTCTCCTGAGGTCTTTGGGAAGGTTGTGAATCAGATTCTCTTCATCAACACCCCTAGTTTCCTGCCACTTGTATTGCTCATAGCGCCTAATTCGCTCTCTGAGGTTCTCAGGGAGTAACCGATGTGACATCCACTGTTCCGCATCTCGCCTTTTCACCCTCATTTCCTCAAGTCTCATTGTTGAGGACTGCAAACATGTCTGTCACAAACAAGTATTCAGCTGATTAGAGCCTGGGATGAAAATCCACTGAGAGTAAAATGACACTGTTTCAAGAAGCCATAAATCACCTGCACCCCTCATTTATTAATGCAGCTTACTTATAGCCTATGCTATTCCAGATAGATGTTTCTACTGGGCATCATGGCTTACCATAAGGTTGACAAAATCAATCCATGCGGTTGTTTTACTCACATAAGACGTACCAAAAATTTTACAATAAATATATTAATATTTCAAGTAAACCAAATAAACAGATTGCAACATCACAGAGAAAGAGGTGTCATACACTAGAATGAGAATCTTTGAAAGCTTTTATTTTCATGGCTCGTATGCCTGTCAAATGCCATTTAAGAATTTCCTCAACATGTAAAAATAAAAATGAAAGCCACAAAGCTACCTGCATATTTCCAATGAGAAAGGCAAATAGCACCAGGCCGGAAATGGAGATGAAAACTGCAAAGCAAATTTCCCAGACGAAGGTACTTGTTTGGAGGTTTTGACCAAGGGAACTGCAACGTAAAGGATCAAAATTCAGTTAGAAAAACCACCGACAGAAAACTCAAACAGAACTGAACTTTTTAAGACACAACTCAGAATTTTAACAGGAGTTCACAGCTATCCTAGTCTGGAAAGTAAATGTCCACCATAGATCTAACATATAAGAAATGTCTAGTGGAAATGTCAACAAGGCTGAAAAAAAGAGAAGCTAAAATACAACCTGAAAGTAGAGAAATTTAATCTCTTCGGCAGTGAATCAAATCATAGGGGATCTTTTAACCGCATTGACCTCAGAGGAAGAGCCTTTGCTCAGTTTCTATTCCAAAGCCAAATTTTCGATTGAGGACTTGCTACTAGGGGTGTTCCGTTCGTTATTCGGTTTTAACCAAAAAACTGACCAAACAAGAGAAACAGGCCTTTCCAGTTTGGTTACTCGGTCCGCGTGGGTTTAAAATTTAAAAGGATTCTACTTTTCTGTTCAGCTTTGGTTATGTGAAAACAAAAATCAGTTTAACTGAACAACTGAAACATGTGGCAAGAAGTACAGGAATAGGCCACATGTAGTCTACTTCCTACATTAATGTCTAGTCAGCTGCCACTAAAAGACTGATGGAGAACATTAAGATAAATATTTGATTGATAATTCTTTCATGGGAAACAGCAAGATCGTCGAGAAGAGAGCCAGAGGTGAAAACACTGTTTACTAAATGGAATAATGTATATGGTCTTATTGACAAAAGTCATACAAGATTTAGCATCTTTTGAAAGAAATGTTAGAAAAGTTGAAACAGACTTGCTTGGAACTTTTCTATCACTTGAGAGTGTTTTTCATATACAATTGGGTTTTTTAACCACTTAATTCTGTCTTTTTATCCCATATCAGTGTTATCGATGTATTTTTTTTTTTCACAAGGTACTATCAATGTAATATTAGGCCGGTCAAGTAAATACCATCTCGTTGTCCAATCAATCAATATATAGAAAAAGGAGAAAGCATCCGAAAGAGAATTATATTTTCTATGACTAGGTTGAAGAGGATATCACAAATTCACAACTCAAGTAAAAGTCTATAAATCTCAAGGAAAAATAAACCGTCAACATTTATAAGTTGCCTCGCAAGTCCCGTCTTCTGACAATGATGATCAAAATACCCCCCGAGCATTCTAAAGAAATTCCCCATTTTCGAGAGTCTCACATCAGTTATAGTCTTATAGAGTGAATACATCATATTTTCCTACTGTAATTTATGAAACAGGAACGCAAAATTTCTTATTTTCACGTCAACTGCAGAAAAGGGAAGAAAACAAAAGAAATAGAGGAAAGATGTGCAATAATAAAGTTAATCTGACTGTACCATGTACGATACTAGACTCCATTTTTCAATGTTGCCTGAGCAAACAAATGTCGAAAAAGTTAACAAATATATGCATGGATATGTCGTCTTTGTTTTTCTAGTTTATTTTGGGCTTTTTTTCCTTTTCCTTTTTGAAAAATGTGGTGGGCTGCGCTAGCTTGTGCACACCTCGACTATCTATTACTTGCTACCTCCCACAATACAGATTCCATGCTTGGCCAAATGGGAAGAAATCAACTAGTATTTTTTGCTATGCTAGAATCTGAGCCTTTGGGCTCTTATTTGTTTAATCTTGTATTTGGCCTAATTCCTTTTATCCAATTTCTTTTAGAGGAAATAATAGACCAATTTCCTAAGCTTGAAAATTAGATCAAGCAGAAAAACCGAACCGAAAATATCAAAAATCCAATCGAACCTATTTCCATTTGGTTTCGATCTACTTATTTATAAACCAAAAACTGAAATAACCAAACCAAATTGACTGATGCTAACCCATATACACTGCACACTAATCTACCAAAATTAACAACTTTTAAGGCTATCCCGATTCCCGTGTCAAGAGCTAAAGAGTTTTTTGCACATAACCATCCTTGTGCATGTCCTAGATGCTATTGACATACAAGTAGAAACATCCTGTGCCCCCTTGTTTACCAAACCATCCATCTCTCACTTTGTCTCCCACTCGTCTCAAAAAGAACTCCCTCTCTGTTACCAATGACCCCCCTCTCTTATTTACCGATGTTATTTTCCACAATCAAAATGAATTCTCTTGAACAGTCTCTGTTGTGGACTTAAAGAAATAGATAAAAGTATGAACTCTCTGAAGTTCAAACGCTTAGCAGAGGTGGTCACCAAATTCAAAAAAATATCAATGGACATGACGTATTGCAACTAAATTTTATCATATGCTTAGTCCAAAAAATAAAAGAATTAGGCCACACTTGACATGACGTATTGCAAAGCTAAATAAATAGATAACAATATTCTCTTGCGAACAGTTTGAGAAATTAGATGAGATGGTCAAAAAATTCAACATTATAAAATCAATAAAAACCAACCGAGTGCTCCAGCATCGCAAAGTCTAATATGCTAAAGCTAAGGATACACTATGTAAGCCACAAACTATTCTTTTAAAGGAGTTTCTTTCTATTCCTGCTTGAGCTTTCAATAGATGGTTAATAACCACTACACATACATCATACATGCAAATGTTGTTAAACAGAATGACACTTGGTATAAAGATCTAACAAAAACAAACACAGTGCAAGCATACCTTAAATTTTGTAAACCCCACCAGAAACAATAAAAAAACTTCTGTGGAAAATTCATTGATCCAACAACACCTGTTTGGAGAGCATCAAGGAATATCCCAAAATCAAAGAGTGTTGCATTTGGTGTCTCTATAGGGCAGGAAGTATTCAGCAATGTTTTAAATCCTGTATGATCACTATCACAATACATTGAGGCATGACGACAGGCAGAGGAATTTCCACAAGCTTGTTTCCAGCAAGTAGTTTCACGTTCTATAGAAAAAAGATACCAAAATGCTCCAAGTACCTAAAGAGCAGGAAGTTACTCAATTCTCAGTCTAATGAGTCCACGATAGTATAGAATAGAAAATGAAGTAACTACTTCATCATACTAGTGATATCTGCTGGTATAGCATAAGCATGTATGCCTGGAAAAACCTATAAAGAGCAGTCCGGTGCACTAAGCTCCCGCTATGCGCGGGGTTGGGGGAAAGGCCGGACCACAAGGAGCTATTGTACGCAGCCTTACCTCACATTTCTGCAAGAGGCTGTTTCCACGGCTTGAACTCATGACTTCCTGGTCACATGTTTTACCAGTTACTCTAAGGCTCCCTTATGATGGCTGAAATCTACAAATTTTATTTCTATGATACCAATTGGTACAAACATGACAAAATTGTAAATGACGCCTTTTAGATACAATCATCCATGGCTAACTTCAGGTAGCACAACATTGAACAACAGAGTATATAGCATATCCATCAGAATTGTAACTCAAGCTTGTGCAAACTTACATGGCTGGCAAGCATATAAAGGAAGAGATTGAAAGCAGCTCCAGCCCATGCTGTTTCAGTGAGTATGCCAGATGTTCTTGTCACTTCCTTATATAAAGGATAAACACGAAGGACCCTTGGTATATATTGGAAAAAGATAACAGACTTCAGCAAATTCTTGGTATTCAAAGATCTTGAACCCCGCAACTTAGGGATTATAATTAAAATCACAACCTGAAAATACATAGAAGGATAAGAGTAAAGAGCTGAACATGCACTTTTATTTACATAAGTAGGTAAAATCCAACATGAAATATTACAAGGAGATCTATAGATACATGTAGTGCAAGAACACCCCATCTCATGTAAATCTAATATATGTGGCAGTCGATACATCGTCTTCTTGAACTCGAATGATCCTTTCACAAGATCTACCAACTGTATGTTTTATTTTACAGAATAGATCTACCGACCATATGTTATTGCAACTAGGAATAAGATTTTTTCAAAAAGAAAAAGCCAAAGTAATGTTTTGAAGGAAGTCAGTTGCACCTGTGGTAGTGGTAGAACTGCAAGAATATCGATCAAGAAGTAAGTGGACAAGTATCTCTTTGCTATCTTCCAAGCATCTTCAACTAAAACACCTCTTCCAAATACACGTGAAGAAGGAGCAATGAAACCAGTTCGAAATTGAAGGGCAATATGAAGAAAGTAAAATATATCAGTAAAAGAACGCAAAACACTAGCTGTGACCTCCAATGTTCTGTCTAACCCCAGGCATTTGTTGTCATTATCAATCACTGGAATGTAAAGGAATAATGGATCCAAGGAGATCGCAATTACACAGGATAAAACGAATATTTTGTTCCATTTTTGAAGAAAAGGTCCTTGTGGATCAAGAATGTTCTTGTTGGATACCAGGCTTTCTTCCACAAAACCACTTAAACTAGATTTTACGGCTTGTATTATGCTGTTGGCCCTCCATTTATGACAATTTCCTTCAGAGCTTTTCTCTGATTTCCAATCCTGAAACCTGCAAGGAGGCCGATTTACGTTATAGAAAAACAATTTGGCATTAAAATGTCCGCAAATTGGTAAACGCAGTTATGCAACATCTACCCATATACTCGACAAAAGGGAATAGTCCATTGTCAAATTTACTTAGTTAAGCTTTTTCATAAATATCAAAGTTACCCAATAAAGTAACCAAAAAAGATGTGCTTAAACCTTCCTTTTAATTTCCATTCTCTTACAATTTCAAATAGAAAGGCTATCCAGTCTTTCTATTCTTTCCCTTCAGGTCCAGTATTAGTTTACTTTCCACTCATGAATCTCTTTAATCTGCTAGTTTGTTTTATTTACTCTATTTCCTCAGCATACATTCAAACAGAAACTACTTAAAGGTGTAACCTGGAAAAAGCATTTAGTGAATTGAGAAAAGAAATGGGGCTTCCTGAGGTCCTCAGAAAACTGACCTCGAATACTCCTCTTGCCGGTGATTCATAACTTAAGCCAATGCATCAATGTGCTCAATGCAGAAGATTAACTTCCAGAATATTTCTAGAGGCTACAAGTTTCTTGATGGAAACTGTCTCGAGTAGCTCAGACAAGAGCTAATACCATTCCCTGAAACAATTAGTATTACTTTTCAGATATTTGATATCTTGATTCTCTCCAAGTATAACTACAGGTACACCAAACAACCACAAAAAATTCCTTTTAAGACAGCTTAACAGACAGGAATTGAATGTTTTCAACAAAGTCAAAGATGCTTAAGATGCATAACGCTTTGTCGCAAGAGTCAAAAGAAACCTAACTTATTCTTTTAATGAGAAAGTCGATAAGTAATTAAACAGTAAACCTTTAAACATGACATAAATATATAACAACAATTGGAACCTAAAAATGAACTTGAGGTCAAAGGCATTGAATAAATGGCAGCCCGGTGCACTAAGCTCCCGCTATACGCGGGGTCCGGGGAAGAGCCGGACCACAAGGGTCTATTGTACGCAGTCTTACCTCACATTTCTCATTTCTGCAAGAGCCAGTTTCCACTAGAAAAATCAATAGTGCATTGGAAACATCCATACAAATTTGGTGACCAGCAAATTTCTACATTAGGGTACTGCCGCAGGAAATATGGTCAAAATTCAATACCTTGATCAGCTACAAAATTTTAACACATCAAACTTTGCCTTCCTAATTATTGAATTCTCAAAGTGTTAACATCAAACAATGGTTGAGATCACAAAACTAAGCATAAAAATTAAAATCAACGAAGAAAATCCCCAAAAAAGAGAAATGGTGCATTGTTCTAACAACCAATCTAAATATAGCAACTATGCCACAATCCAAAATCAATTAGGGTAGACTATATCAAATACAACAACAACATAGTCAGTGAAATCACACACCGTGAGGTCTGGGCAGAATACACAGACCTTACCAGGTAGACTATATCAAATAATCAAACAATTTGTCTCTACTAACTTTCGAAAGTTCATCATAGTTTAGCTAGTGTTAAGTTGGCTATCAACTTACCTAACCTCCTCCTTTGGCTGCCTATGCTTCCACAAAATTACTTCCGCTTATTTGACTTTAGACCACTAATTTTATTCAATCGCGAAGTATCCCAAAGCAGAAATCGCTTAATTTTCAGTATGAAATGCCTACGTCAAGTTCACAGGAAAAAAGAAAATCATACACAAAATATATTGGAAGTGAAGAGAGTTGGAACGTATCAATCTATAATGTTAATGTAGAATGGAAATATGACTTATTTGAACAATTCTCACCCTATTCCAATTAGCCAAAAGTCATTTGTAATTATATTATAGAGTCCAAATGGAGTTCATATTCTCATTTTATATCCGATATGAATTACTTAATCTTTTTCTTTTAGTTCAAAAGTACTTTCTTAAAGTATGACCAAGTGTCATTAAAATATAACTTGAGAGGTACAGAGTAGTTGTGTTACTAGGACTTTCTAGTGCCTTTTCAAACCGATATCAGTTGTTTATGAAAATCACAGAGTACATGTAACGTCCACGGCGGCTTTTTCTTGATGCCTTTGTCTACTTTATCACGTGTGTTACTTTCTTTTAAACTCGAAATTTACATCAAATTGCATTAATTAATTGAGTTTATGATATAAAATTTGAAATGAAAGTGTGAGTGGGTTAGTTATTGTCGAACGACAATAATTTATGTAAGGACATTGTTAAATATACATATAATATTAGGTATCATGAAGCTATATATTGATATCACGGTTTGAAGTCCAATGCTGAAGCCCAAGTCTGTGATTGCCGGAAGATATTTGTACAATTATGTATTGTAATATTGTAGTAGAATTAGTCTTGTACTCTTATCATAATTATATAGTTAGTCTTTAAATAGAATAAAATTTAAAAAGTAGAATAGTTACCCAAGACATTGACCTAGCCCTTAGGACCAAGAACCAAAGGCAATTTGCACCACGACACAAGTTACCGAGTCAAAGCATTTGACCTGAGAGATTTGCTAGTTGCTTATTAAAAATAAAAAAGTTATATTGTTTTTTATACAGATTAAAATTAAAAGTAAGACACTTAAATTAAAATAATTTTCCAACAGCAATCGCAGATGCACTTTGTCCACCTAGCATTCACTCCCCTCTGTTTAAATATGAATGGGAGATTATTTATGTTTAGTTGAAACTTAATTTAGAGTTTGACTTTTATAAATTGACAATGAAGCCATAACATAATTGATCACTCAAAAGATACTTCCTCCGTTTCAATATAAATGATCTTTTATACTTCTTTTGTGGTTCAAAATGAATGAATTTCTTAAAGGTCAAGATATATTTTTTTTCAAAATTGTTCTCTAAATCTTTTAAGGCATAAATTTGTGACTAGTATATATATTCTGTTATAACTGGTTACATTAAATGTATAGTAATTAGAGTTATTTATGTTGTACTAGTGTACATAAGCTAGATCATTTTACGTTGATATTGATTGTGCATAAATGCACAATTTTCCTTAAAACGTGGTGGAAAACTCAGTCAAAGCGTGTAGAAAAAGCAGAGGAAGACTCAGCCAAAACGTGAGGATTTTCAGGAAGAAGTTGAAGATTTTCAGGAGGATGAATCGATCAATGTTGCTGCCACATTTTACTCAACCTCCACAACAAGCAGTGAGGATTTCAAGAGAAATTTCACACTATAAATAGAGGGGAACTTCAGTGCATTCGATATCCAGAATTACAACGACAACAAGTCAAAAGAGCTCTCAGATTTTACAATAGAAAATTGGATCAACAATTAACCTAAAGTTGTTTTAACAACATCTTGTCCCACATTGCAATCACTATCTTTATTCTAGATTAAGCTCATTGTTCAAGCGAGTGTAATGAAGATGTTGTATTTTATCTTTTAGAATTTGTGACTTTAGGCGAAGTCATCTGCGACTTCATTTTGTTTGTAATTTCTTTTTCGTATTTTATGCTTTATCTTGTAAAAGAAATTCATTTGTAATTGTATATAATTTATACAATTCTTTTGGTCACCGACCATCAAGAGATATTAATATATACCCTTGAAAATATAAATCTTGTGTTCTTTTACTTTTCCGCTGCATTTACTCTAACAAGGTTTATCTCGATTTATCTCAATGTTGCCTCAAATGTTGACCCAACATCCAGAAACTGTTTCTAGTTTACTAAGCTGTCAATTTATTTTCTTACTCAAATTTACTTATCCCCCAACAAGTGGTATCAGAGTCAACACTTGATACAATAAGTGTCTGATTCTGAATATTACGGCTATGGACTCAGCTAACCATAACGTTGGTCGTCTTCCAATTCTAGATGGGACAAATTACGCCTATTGGAAAATTTGTCTTCGTTCTCACATCAAATCAAATGATGTTAGAACATGGAGATCTGTCTCCGAAGGATATGTGGTCCCCAAATATCCAGCAGACGAGGACGGTGATGTTCTTACAAAGCCCGAGTCTGAATGGACCCAGGAAGAAGTCAACAGCGCAAGCTATAATGAAAAGGCCCTAAATGCTATTTTTGGATGGGTGGATCTGTATATGTTTAAACTCATCCAGAATTGTTCAACGTCCAAGGATGCTTGAGAAACTTTGCAAACTCATTGTGAAGGTACATCAAGTGTCCGACGTACAAAGCTTCACATGATCTTGAGCCAATACGAACGCTTAAGGATGGAAGAGTTTGAGGACATAAAATCCTATTTTGAAAAGTTAATTGATATTGCTAATCAGTGTCAAGTGCTTGGGTGTCCTCTGACCAACACACAATTTGTGGATAAAACCCTCAGATTACTTCCTGAAAGATTTAATACTAAGATTTGTGTAATTGAAGAGGCTCATAATCTTGTTAATATGGATTTTCATGCCTTGATGAGCATCTTTCAAACCTATGAGATAAACATGAAGAGCCAACGAGACCTGTATCAATACAAGACTTTGACACTCCAAGGTCAAACCTCGAGACTAGTAGAAGTCGAGGAGGAGAACCTGGAGGAATTAGGGGATGATGCTACTGTTTCCTTGCTCACTCGTCGATTCAATTCGAGGAAGATCAACAATGACCGCAACAAAGAAAAATACAAACAGCACCAAAAAACCCTCTTCAACAAACAGTCGAATAGACCACCTTCTGAAAACCGAAATAACAATTCACTGAGAAAATCCAACTCCGACAATATCAATTTCAATCCGAAACAACTCAAAGGTGTGCAATGTCATGCGTGCTCGGGTTGGGGACACTATGCTAATGAGTGTGCAAACACCCTTAAAAATATTGGTAAAGTCATGTGGGTTACTCTTAGTGACGATGATGATGAGGAGGAGGTAGAAAGTCAAGAAGAAGAACCACAAGCAATGCTAGCAGTCATGTTCGAACACTCACTGTCCGACGATGAAGATGTTGTTGACAATATTGCCTCAACATCAAATGTTGTTGACAATGTTGCCTAAACATCAGGAATAACATCGGACGCTGGAAGGACTGCATTATCAGAGAGGTTTGTTTTCTTTAACTATTCTGATATGAACTGTTTTAGTGGGTTTATTTCTTCATCTGAGGCTGTAAACTTGGATCTGTTTGACTCCAAAGAGAAAGTGATAAAAGAATTGCAAGACTTTTGAAAAGCTCTAATCACTGAATCAGAACAACTAGATTCAAAGGCACAATCACTGGCTCTTGAGAATAAAAGTCTTAAAGGCACAATCAACCGCTTAGAGGTAATGCTTACCAAGAGGGATCTTGAACTTGGTAAAATTCGTGCATGACTGAACACAGCTGAGACCACTTTCCAAAGGCTCAACACGGGGAAGTCCAAACTGGATGAAATACTGAATCTCAATAATACTTCGAGAGCAGGTCTTTGGTATAAATCACCAAGTAAACTCAATACTTCTGGGATCCATTGAAAAACTGAGGGGATAAAATTCATCAAAGAAAATACCAATAATGACTTTCATATCTCTATGATTGGATCAAAGTTTGTGTGCAGTTTTTGTAAAAAGACAGGACACTTAACGCCCTACTGCTACAAACTTCGAAATTCTGCTCTTAGACGCATGCCTCAAGTGTTTCCAGAAATGTTGCCCAACATCACTGACAACATTCGAAGCACAAAGTCTGGAAACAGAAGGAAGTATAGTTCTGAAAAGGTGTGGATACCGAAACTGAATATGAAATGTAATGTGTATATAACTGCCTTACGAACTAACATTACAGGATCATGGTATTTCGATAGTGGCTGCTCACGTCACATGACAGGTACCAAAAGTTTATTGAATGATTTTGGAGCATTCAATGGAGGATACGTGACCTTTGAAGGAGGAAGTAAGAGTAGGATTATCGGAAAACAAACTCTCAATGTTCCGAATGTACCCACCTTGAAAGATGTTCTTCTTGTGGAAGGCTTAGTTGCTAATCTCCTAAGCATAATCCAACTGTGTGACGATGACCTCGAGGTGAAGTTCAACAAGCTTGGATGCAAAGTTACAGACTCTGCGAATAAATGTGTCATGTCAGGAACAAGAACTGGAGATAATTTTTATCTAGTTAGTCTTTGGCCTATTTTTGTACAAATACGTGTCATGTTAGTATAGATTTTCTTTCTTTTGAGTCACAGTGGTTTAAAATGGCACATTGGCGAAAAGAAGCAAAAAGAGGACAGAAACAGAGGTTTCAGAGCCAAAAGAGACGAAAAGTTGGCACCCCGGACGAAGGACAGGGCGGCGCCCAAAAATCTGACGAGTTGCAGGAGTTTCGGCTCCACGGCGCCGGTCTCAGGGCCGTGGCGCCGACGCGGGTTTTCAGCCAAATCTGAATGGGAATGGGCCAAGACCAAGAGGGAAAAGTTGGGAACGTTTTTGGAGGATATAAAAAGGCCTTAGGGCAGATTTTTGAAGGGTTCCACAATCCCTAACTCTACACAAAACATAGTTCTTGAAAGCTTCAAGATTTGAGGCTTGTTCTTGAGTAATTCTTTTTCTTACTTTATTTATTTTTCAGTTTATGTTGGATAATCTTTTAGTTCTTAGCATGTCTATGGCTAGGAGCTAAACTTTAATTAGAGCTTTCTATTCGAATCACTTGAACCTCGTTTTATGATTTAATGCATGGTTTTGGTTTCTTCTTTATATAGTTGAGATTTATTCAATAAATGCTTTGATTGTTTGGTAATTAATTGATCACTAATTATCATCACATATATGATTTCTAATCGAGATTCAAAAGGAGAGATTGTGAATATGCTATAGTTGAATAAACATAGGTTAAATCGTGGACGAAAGTACTCCGATACTTGTGTAGTTTAATAGGTTATTGTTCTTAATCTTCATTTGTGGTAAATCTTATCATCGAAAGATATAAGGATTTTGCATCGGGGTTGAGTGTTTATATATCCTAACCGGAATATAAAACGGTTTAGTTAACCTGTTATCTCAATATAGAAGAAGAACCTTTATCATTGCATTAAAGATTAAAGCGAGCGGATAGTTGAGGACATTGGAAGTCCTATTTCCACCATATCTGATTTAAGTAAAGTAATTTAGTTAACTTTTATAATTATGTGGTAGGGGGTAAAAAAATTCACATTTTAAATATTTTTTTTATAAAAATAACAAAAAAATATGAAATAGAAATTTGAGAATGGGGTGGGGCAATGAGGTTGGGGTGGAGGGTAGGGTGGGGGTAGGGAAGGTAAGAAAAAAAATCATATTTTTAATATTTTTTTATAAAAGTAACAAAAAATATGAAATAGAAATTTGAGAATGGGGTGGGGTGGAGGGGTAGGGTGGGGGGGAGGGGTAGGGGGAGGTAAGAATTTTTTCATATTTTTAATTTTTTATAAAAGTAACAAAATATTTAAAATCTTACTTTCAGAGTGGGGTGGGGTGGAAGGGGTAGGGCGGGGGAGGGGGGAGGATGGGGTGGGGGTAAGTAAAAAATTTATATTTTTTTATAAAAGAAATAAAAATATGAAATATGAAATAACAATATATCAGTGGACTTCAACGATTTTAAACAATAATTTGAAAGTTTATCTTCTTTTTTTCTAATTATATTTAGTCAAACAATGACACATATATATTGAGAGCGAAGGAGTAATATATACTCCATTTGTTCCAAAATATTTGTCATATTACGTTTTTCAAAAGTTAAACTGTATCAATTTTGATCAACATTTTGAACTATATTTTATTTTTATCATATTAAAATAAGAAAAATTATGACTTATAGTACTTTGAATATCTAAATTTTAATTTTTAAATATTAAATTAATATAATCTAATTTAATTTTGAAATTTAGTCAAATTAACTTTTAAAAAGAAAAATATAACAAATATTTTGGGACGGAGGGAGTAACAAAGTTAATTTTTTTTTAAAAAGTCATTATTAGGAACCTTCTTGAGAAATCCTTTTAAGTCAACCTCGAGCTCAAAGCTCCAAGAACATTATTCAAAGATTATTGTAAGTCTATCATGTGATACATGCGCTTTTTTTTTCCTCTTCAGATCAACAATACAATTTTGACTTTACTTTGTGGACCTTAATTATTATATCAACCTTCATCTTGTCTTTTGAATTATATATAAATATATAAACGGGGAGCCCATTATGTCCTTCATCCTCATAACCTCTCCTCAGCCCCATCATTGACCTTTCTTATTCATCAATGGCTTCTCTCACTAACTCAATTCTTACATTTCACACAAGTATACCCCATCAGCACGAAGGTACACGTTTTAGACCCGATATCATATCACTTTCTTCGTCTTATTTTCCAAATAGAGTCAAGTTGGCAACAAGAACACCTTCCTTGTCCTCTAAAACTAGCCGATCTCTCACATCTATCATTAGTGAGCTTGAAAGAGAAAGGGATAACAAGACGATTAATCAATTAGAAGAAGCTGAAAGTACTAGTACTACTACTACAACGACGACGAAAATTCAAGAACCAGAATTAGCTGATCTATGGCTAGAAATCCATGGCCAAGATGATTGGGTTGGCATGCTTGATCCAATGGATCCACTTTTACGTACTGAATTAATTCGATATGGTGAAATGGCTCAAGCTTGTTACGATGCTTTTGATTTTGATCCATATTCTAAGTATTGTGGGAGCTGTAAATTTCCACGGCGCAAGTTTTTTGATGGCCTAGACATGACCAACTACGGCTACGACATCACACGTTACCTATATGCAACCTCAAATATTAACTTGCCAAATTTCTTCAAGCAATCGCGTTGGCCTAAGGTATTCTGAAAATATCTTTTGTACTTTTTGGTTGGTATCGGGACCTCGTGTGTTCATTTCATCTAAAAAGTTAAATTATTAAAAAAAAATTACTTAATTATATTATGTCTTACTATAGGTATGGAGTAAAAACGCGAATTGGATAGGTTATGTGGCTGTTTCAAATGACGGAACGTCGAAACGCTTAGGCCGGCGTGACATAACAATTGCATGGAGAGGTACTGTGACTCGTTTGGAGTGGATTGCTGATTTAATGGATTACCTCCGTCCGATTTCCTCAGACAATATACCTTGCCCTGATCCTAATGTCAAGGTGGAATCTGGGTTTCTTGATCTTTACACTGACAAAGACGAGAACTGCAGGTACCATCTAACATTTTAAATTAGTTTTTTTTCAAGTGAATTAAAGTATTAATGATTTTTGACATGTATGTATCTATGCTATGTTTCGTGTGTCGAAAATATTTATGTGACACAGTTCGGACTTCAAAAGTGAAACTTCTTTGACCGTAATTCGGAAAAAATAATTTATATATTTAAAAACTACATAAAAAATTATAAGTCACAATAATTAATTTAACGGGCATATGAATAAAGCGCGATCAAATATCTTTTTATTTAACTATTAAAAAGCAAAAAATAATATCACATAAATTGAGACATAAAGAGTAATTCAGTTGCACTCGTTGATTATATGCTACACATGTTCCTGTACAACAGGTACTGCAAGTTCTCTGCAAGAGAACAGATACTAACGGAGGTGAAAAGATTAGTAGAAATGTTCCCAGATGAGGAAATTAGCATAACAGTTACCGGACACAGCTTAGGCAGTGCACTGGCAATATTGAGTGCGTATGATATAGTGGAAACGGGGTTAAATGTAAGGGCGGATAGTCGTGCTGTGCCTATTTGTGTTTTCTCATTTTCAGGACCAAGAGTTGGTAACATAAGGTTCAAAGAAAGAATTGAAAAAATAGGACTGAATGTGCTGAGAGTTGTGAATGTTCATGACATTGTTCCGAAATCGCCCGGGTTAGTATTAAACGAGCATTCGCCGTTGATGGTTATGAAGATATGTGAAGGGTTGCCGTGGAGTTATACGCATGTTGGAGTGGAATTGGCGTTGGATCATAAGAATTCGCCATTCTTGAAACCAACTAATGATCTTGTTTGTGCTCATAATTTGGAGGCTCATTTGCACTTGCTTGACGGGTTAGTCTTCTTTTATCTCTTTGTGGTTTTGCCTTTAACTATAATATTTACTTCAAGTTTTTCTTCATATTATTATTACAAAATTTGCATTTTTGGCGCATATAATAATGGAACTTTTACACTACACAACATGCCAATTAAATCCACAACAAAAAAATAATCCTAATCTTTATTGTTTAGTCGCTCCATCCCAAATTAGCTATCTATCATGCACGTTTTGCTTCTCCATAGTCAATTTGACTAATTGGATTATATCAATTCAAATTTTGCAATTAAAATTTAGATATTCAAAAACTACACGAGAAAATATATTTTAAAATATTGGTAAAAGATTACGTAGTTTGATTCTCGAGAAGCAAAACATGACAATTAGTTTGGAATGGAGAGAGTATTCAATATAATCATCTTATAATCAGTGTATACATCATATACTTGTTATACACTTGAGTATACACCAATAACGGTTACAAAAAATCATGGTAGCTGTAAACGTGTATAGTAAAATCCCTAACCATAATTAGAATATACACAATATATAATTATGATAAGATTATGATTCCTCTTATAATTAGGACTAAAAATGATTAAATAATCTACTGGTTGACATAGAGTACAAAACTACTCATAATTCAATAGCTAGTACAAAGTTTGGGACAAAAAAATACAAAGTTACCTACCCGGATAATAATTAATCAAAGTCGCGGTGGCCGGTTGACATATATAAAACTTCATACCATAAATTAATAAAAAATAAGTTCACGTCTGAAAGGTGTTTAAGCATAGCTAGAATGAAGATTCTGGTAACGAAATATTAATAATGGAGATGAGATCATGTTATATAACAGAGAATATATAGTAGTAGGGTACATTTTTTTTTTTTTGAAGGCATGATATCGCTTATTCTTTCGAAGTACGCGCAGTAGAACTGTGTGATAAGCGCAAATCACGCCACCGATTAACCACACGAGTCATATTAAAGATTGTTGTGAGGTAGACAACTGGGACCTGTAATTATTTAAGGTTCAGCATATATCTTGAACAGATACATATACGAAGACTTCAAAAGGAAAAATAATAAACAAAGGCAAGTGCACTGACAAATCTAATCATTTTTTAATCAATAGGAAAAGATGATCATCACTTATCCATTAATTTGTTTAATCAGTATAACTATCTTGTTACGGAGTTTCTAGACATGCAAATCTTATTCACACGAATCCACCGTGTGAATACTCTTGAAACTGTTGAATTATAAAATTTTCCTTCTCTATACAATAAATATGGATATTTATAATTGTAATCCTAATCGTATGAAAATATCTACTTTACATAATTATATTAAAATAATAATTACAGAATGTATGAAGAATATTTACGTATTCTCTATCACACCCCTCAGTCAGAGTGGAAGGAGGCCGGACGCTCAGACTCGATCTGAAATCAAGAACAATTGCCGAGGGAGTCTCTTAGTAAATATATCTGCGTACTGATAGGAAGATGGAACATGTAACACCCGAACATGACCCATGACAACCTTCTCACAAACAAAGTGAATATTCATCCCAATATGTTTTCGCTGATGTTGAACCAGGTCATGACACAAGTAGACAACATATATGTTATCAGAGTAACGTAAAGGACAATGAAGCTCTAGAAGGAGGCTTCTGAACCAACAAATTTTGGCAACAACATTCGCAACGCCTCTATATTTTGTTTCTGCACTAGACGGGAAAGCATGACTTGTCGTTTCGCATACCACAAGATGAGGTTATCACCTAAAAATATACAAGAGTTAAGTAGATCGACGTGTATGCGACAATACCAATCGGCGTCAGTATAAGAAGAGATCACCGTGGTGCAGATGGATAAAGATGTAATCCCCGTAGTCAAGAGTGCTCTTAACATACCGAATAATACGTTTAAGGGAGGTAAAGTGAGGCTCTTTGGGAGTGTGCATGAACAAACACACATGCTGAACAACATAGACAATATCAAGTCTAGTGAAGGTAAGGTACTGAAGTACAGCAGCGAGACTCATATATTGAGAAGGATCAAGCATCGGATCTCCGTCATTGGCGCTAAGTTTCGACTTCGAGTCGACTAGAGTGGCATGATCTTGCAGTTTGCCATTTTAGCCCTACAAACAATTTCTTTGGCATACTTACGTTGGCATAGGAACATTGTATTTTTGGATACGATCACGGAATCCACAAAAAATAACTCAACTTACCTAAGTTTGTCATGGCAAATTCGGATTTGAGCAGGGTAATGATCTTGTGTTTTAGCACATCAGAAGAGGCAATCAAAATAATGTCATCTACATAGATCAAAAGGTATGCAATGTCATTACTTCGATGAAAAACAAAAGTGAATTATCACTTTTGCTGCACACGAACCTGATTTGCATAATGTAAGTGGAAAAGCGTTCATACCAGAACCTGTGGGCTTGTTTCAAGTGATAGAGTGACTTTCGAATATGGCATACATACTGAGGAGCCGCTTCACATTGAAGAAGCATGTTCTATCTAACAATTTAAATTTTTTAATAAAATGATCATACACTCCAAAAAAACACATTCTTAACTCATAAAAAAATCAAACTTACAGGTGAAGGAACGTACTAATTGAAAACATGAGTAAATATTAAATCTCTATGAGATGATCACCTACTTTAATACATCAAATGATAACTAACATGTATAATTATAATATATGGTGGATTAATATATTAAGTAATAACTTAGAAAATAAGTATATGTACTTGCTAGAACAATTAAAATATAGAGATAGTGTAGAACAATTAAAATATAGAGATAGTGTAAGATTTTTTTATTAAGTTATAAGGGGTTGTAGTTGACTGCTGATTTGGCTTTATATGTGGACAGATATCATGGAAAAGGGCGAAGGTTCGTCCTAGCAAAAGGAAGAGATATAGCATTGGTGAACAAAGCATGTGATTTCTTGAAAGATCACTATTGTGTTCCTCCTAGTTGGAGGCAGGATGAGAACAAAGGCATGATTCGAGACAAGGATGGCCGTTGGATTCAGCCTGAACGGCCCAGATTGGATGATCACCCTCCTGATATTCACCATCACCTTAAACATTTAGGCCTTTCATCTTCTTGATAATGAAGGGGGGGGGGGGGGGGATAAAATGCCACTCATAAGATAAATCAGATATATTTATGTGATCGAATCCTACAATAAGGAAGTCAAATTATGTAAATTTTTGTACTTTATTGAATATAGTTTCTAAAAATTTATGGAGATAAGCTTTGATTTATATATTTTGAAATTACATAAAAGTACTATTCGTGTTTTAAAATATTTATCTTACTTTTCTTTTTAGTCCGTTGAAAGAGAATGTCTCTTTTCATTTTTGACAACACTTTAACATCAACTATCTACTTGACATGTTTAAGACCATAAAATTAAAAGACATTTTGGTACATTCTACACATCTTTAATTTAAGACCACAAGATTCAAAAATCTTTCTTTATTTTTTAAATATTGTGTCAAGTTAAAATCAGACAAACATTTTAAAACGGAGGGAGTGTAAGTTAATACTCCATCCATCTCAATTTATGTGACACGTTTGAAATTTTGAGAGTCAACCAATTTTTTTATGTCTTTTAAATATTTAAGTTATTAATTATTGTAATTTATAGTTCTTTTTACGTAGTTTCTAAATATATAAATTTTATATAAAAAATCATAAAGCTTCTGTGTCTAAATTTTAGTGGGAATTTCGAAATTAGAAATGTGTCACAGTAATAGTTTAATGGGGACACCTATTTGAATCGCAATTTTGCTGTCTATTCTCCAATACGTGATGTGACTCATTCAAATGATATCAGTGATCATTTGAACCGCAGTGTTGCTATCCCCATCACTTCATGGTTTAAAAACATTGCAAAATCTTTTCTATCTCTTGCTTTTTCCAAATACAGAAAGTGGGGCCCGGTCTAGGCCTTTCCATTTTATTGTCTACTGTCAGTAATTTATTCACGGTCAGTTGAGCATATTTAATTGGTAATGGAGTAATATTTAAGTTTCTACATGTATAAGTTGAGCATTCAAATAGTTCTTATAAATTATAGAGTAATAACTTTTGTATAAAAAGAAGAAGAAATAACAAGAATATGAGATTGATAATATTTATTACTCTTTCTGTTTAGTTTTTAAGTTTATCTACTATTAAAAATAGTTATTTAATTTTATTTAGATATTTTAAGAAATTAAAAAATAATTTAGCATTTTATATTTTTTTTATTATTGGACTATGTTTCATCTCTAATAAAATATAAATTTTCCCTTCGACCAAACGCGCGTCGCTCCAGTAAAAAAAATTGAATTTGAATTACCACCATTTTCGAATTTTTCTCCACTAAAACAATTTGAATTTGAAATTTGAAAATTTGAATTACCGCCATTTTCAAATTTCTCTCTCCCTATATATATTATTTCACACTCATCATATACTAACCCATAATTATCTCATCTTATATTTGCCTTTCCTTTACATTCTCAAAATTATCTTATATTCACATCACGTTTTCAACAAAATGGAATGAAATCATGAAAAAATCTATCCAATTTTTTTTGAGTTTGATCTCAATCAACCTCTTCATTCAAGTTATGGGGAAGATATTTTGAATAAGCCTGATTCAAATTATGACAATTTCAATTTGAACGAGTCTCTAAATTCGGTATAAAATAATGTCAACTATATAATTAATTCATTATGGTAATTATATTAAAATGTTTGCTAATTTATTTTTTTAAATGTCACATGAGTATGCATTTTCAACAACTCGGCCATACCATGAAAATATTGATTGTTCAAGTGCTCAATTGTGTGATGAAAATGTTGATTATTCAAATAATATCATTACTGTACAATTTTTTTCTCTATACATTTTATTTTCACAGGAGACCTTCATTTAAAAAGATAAAAATCTTTCTGAAGTTTTTTGTTTAAAAAATTAGTGTGTTAAGTTTAACTAACATGTCATCATTTAACAACCTAGAAAATTGTTGAAAGGATTCCTTGGTGAAAAAACTTTGAAATGAGGCTTCCTTAGTAGTTGTCGTATAATCATGATTTATTTATTTATATATATTTTGTGCAAAATCTTAGGTTTTTGATACTAGCGAAGCGTTTGTTTTTTGGGCAAGAGAAATTGCTCAGAATAATGGGTTTGTTCTCGTGATACGAAGATCTGGTAAGCATTTATTAAGATGAAGGGGTAATGTAACATTGATGTGTGAAAGGAGTGGAAAATATCAGCAACCGAAGAATCCAAAAGATATTGTTGAAGAGTTAAAACGAAAAGGTACAGGAATCAAAAAATGTGATTGCCCATTCAAAATTCAGGGATTATGTGAGACAAAACAAGGTGGATGAGTGGTTAAGATAAAGTGTGGATTTCACAATCACCCCAGGTCGATAGCTTACACGGACATTCACTAGTGGGTCGTTTAAGTGCCGACGAGTACAATTTGTTGGCCGATATGACACAAAGTGGTGCACTCCCAAAGAGTATATTAGTGGCGTTAAAGAAACAAAATAGTAAAAATGTAACTTGTTTACGTCAAATATATAATGATATTAAAAAAAAATCGACACAATAACCGAGAAGGTAGAACTGAAATGCAACAATTGCTAAAGTTAATATCAGAAAATAATTATGTTGAACGTCATAGAGTAGATGTTGAAACGCAAGTTACCAAAGAAATTTTTTGGGCACATCCAGAATCAATTCATTTGCTAAACACATTTCCGTATGTGTTGATTTTTTATACCACTTACAAAACAAATGAATATGAATTTTCACTACTTGAGATTGTCGGGTCACATCAACAGAATTCACATTTTTCGTGGCTCATGCACTTATAGAGGCAGAGCGGGTGAACAATTTTATTTGGGCATTGAAGATGTTAAAATCATTGATTAGAAATACAGACACATCCACCTGTGTAATTGTCACTGACAATGATAAAGCTATAGAAACTGCCGTGAAGGTCGTGTTCCCATCAGCAAAACATTTGTTGTGTCGGTGACATATCTCAAGAAACGTCAAAGCAAAAATAAAAATTAACGTCAAGGATATGAATTTGCAAGGTTCGATGATACATTGTTGGGGAATAGTAATGATCTCTTTGAACGTTGACGAATACAATAAAAATTGGAAAACCTTTCTGGGGGTATGTCGTGAATATCCACAGCTGATCAAATATGTTTCAAAGCAATGAATTTCCTACAAAGAACAATTTGTCTCTGCTTGGACAAATAAATTTCTACACTTCGGTAACAGAACGTCAAACAGGTATGTGTAATTATGAAATTCACCCATCATTTGAAATTTAAATTATGAGGCTTCATTTGTAATTGTTATGAAATCGTGATTTATTTATTTATATAATATTTTGTGCATACGTAGGGCCGAAGGTGCTCATAGCACATTGAAATCGATGTTTAAGTCAAGAGGTGACTTTGTTTATTGTTGAACAACTATTGATAACTTAATCACACTTCAGCATAGTAAAATTCGTAGATCTTTCGAAATAAGTAAGATGAAAGTGGAGCATCGATTCAACAAATCACCCCTATTCAAAAATTTGATTGGTTATGTGTCGAAAAATGTCATTCATCGCATCAACGAGAAGTTAGAAAGAGTGAATGAGGTTGGCCTAGTAGATGGACTTTGTGGCTGTATTTTGAGCTCCGCATACGGGTTACCTTGTGCACACCAGCTTGCCAAATATGTTTATAAGGGTTATACGATTCCTTTATCATCTGTGCATACCCATTGGAAAAGATTAACAATGAAATTATGCATAGAAGATAGATATGAATCATACACATTTGTTCAGGACCTGGAGGCCGTTTAAAGATGCTTTGACATGTGTGATGTCTCCGGTAAAATTGACCTCCACAGAAAAGTACGGGAGTTAGCTTATCCAGACACTACAACAATGTGAGCGCTAGTGGAAAGGGTCAAAACAAAAGGACGTCAACGTTCTAAGGTTGAGAAATAAATTAAACGAGAACGTTCATATTTCGAACACGTCGAATCTGGTGTTTATAATGCTCCAAGGAGTTCAATTCACCTGAGTAACCCATCCTACTTTAATCCAGTAAACTTAATTGCTGATGGTGCTCCGAGACATTCAATCCATGTGTTTAATTCTTCGTACTTTGGTCAAGTTGATATTGTTGAAGACGGTGCTTCATGGCTTTCATTTCACGTGCCTGATCCTTCATCCGTCAACCTCAATATTATTTCTGATAGTGCTCCGGTAGACAGAGTTCTCAGCGACTACATCAATGAATTTCCAAAATATGTTATTCCTTTTATTAAAAATATAATCGATGTTGCACGTGACGAAAATTGCGGATTTCGGGTGATCGCAAACTGGGTCACACATGAGTATGGTGAGGAAAACTATTTTTGGATAAGACATGAACAATATGAGGAGCTCATGACTTGGCATAAGCTATACCTTGAAATATTTGGAGAGAAACATTTCAAAGAATATGAAAAGACACTTAATGTACAATATCGGGGAAGCGTACCAATGAGTCATTGGATGACCATGCCAGATATGGGGTTTTTTATCGCATCAAAATTTTATATTGTTGTAGTTTATATTTTACCACGTGGGTGCACAACGTTATTTCCATTGCGGTCTGAACCCAAGGCACCGAGGATCATGAAATCGTTGGCATTGGTTTCGTGAACAATTGTCATTTTGTTCAAGTAATTTTTGTTTGCATCTACTATTCTTTTCATTGTTAATTTATTTTAATTTCCTACAATATTTTCATCGTGTTTATAGGTCATTTTGCACGATGGATCACCAATTCCACCTAGTCATCCTCAATGGAAAAAACATCGATTTTCAAATGTTAATGGTTGAAAAATATCTTATGTACAGAATATGCTTCATTTTGAAAATTTAGAAGCTATTAACGCAAATGTAGTCAATCACGGTCAAATAAATTTAGTTAGTGACTCGTGATGTATATTTGTATTTTTTTGATACGTTGAAATGTAATTTAGTTAGTGACTCTGATTGATATATGATGAGACATTTTTAGCTGGAAATTAAATTGGACTATTAACTTTTCCATGATGTGAAGACATACATATATATTGACAAAATTACATCAAAATTTTATCACCTCAAGACAAACAGAAAATCAAAGATGATAGCAAGAGGCACTGTTTGAATTACCGCCAATTTCAAATTTTTCTCCAGTAAAATTTTGAATTTGAAATTTGAATTACCGTCATTTTCAATTTTTTCTCCAATAAAAAAAATTGAATTTGAAAATTTAAATGATTTTGGATAATTTTATTTGCTTATTTATCGACTATAAAAAATAACTAAAAATCTCTTTTTCTAAAAAATCAAGATATTTTCTATCGTACCATAAAGGGATGAGACTTATGAGAGTAATTATTTTCTTGAACACTAATAAATCGAGAACATTTTAGATCGAATAAGACCACAAAATTAATCTGTTTCTAAATTAAGTAGGTTTCGATTTTTTTAATTCTTTTTGGTATGTGGTGAAACACATCATTATTAAAACTGTGCTATTCTACAAATAGTACTATTAGGTTTGTGGGTGAGGGAATGTTTGCACGCATGCTTTTAGAAGCGATATCACACGATATCGGACCACATAATGCACTTGGTTAAGTGGTGTTTGTACTTAATGAAGGTATTATTAATTATTTAAATTTCTATCATTAAGTTTATTTATTTTTTAGGTTTGAATCTTAATTATTCAGATTTTAGTCACTAAGTGCGTTTATTTTTCTTATTTTACATAATACATTTGAATGATTAAGATTTATAATAAAATCTTAATATTATTAAAGTGTATATTCAAAGATTTCTACAAAAATGAGAATTACCATTACTTAATTCATCTACTTTCACCGCTAACCGACCATCGCCATCCACTATCAATTACCATCGAACACAATCACCATCCTCATCCACATAGTCACCGCTGAAGTCAATCACCACAATAAGTTGTTATCACAATTAGCCACTATTCAGCTACACTGTCACCATTGACGTCAAAACCACAATCAGTTAGCACTTATCACCACTATTAGCCACTATTTAACCACACAATCACCACCGATGGCAATCACCACAATCAGTATCACCAATATTAGCCACTATATACTATATTATCACCACCAACTACAATTATTACTACAACAATCACCAACTACTACCACCAATCATCATCATCAACCACTATCGTCCTCATTCACCAGCCACAACTATATATCGCTATCATCCACCATAATCATCAGTTGCCACCATTAACGAATATTGCTACCATTATCACTAACTGCCACCCTGACGAGCCTCAACCACCACCATCAGCCATACTACATTCAATAGGCACACACAATCACCAACGCTAGGCATTATCATACAATTTTAAAAATATTTTGTGATATAGTGCTAGATTTATTTAGTATATTACTTAAGTTTAATATTTATTAAGTATTAAATAAAAATAAATTTTATATATTCAAATGTTAGAAACACAACAAATCTTAAAATCTTTAATAACTAAATCTTAATATTTAAATATATATTTAAATTCAGACTTTTTAATTTTGATATGAATAAATCAGGCCTAAGCCTATCTCTAGAATCAGAATCTAATAAGAGATTGAGATGGGATTATCTTAAAAAGCTTGTAAATAACATAATATGGTTGGGTGGAGATTTTATCATGCTTGTTAAGAGTCCCACGTCGAAAATGGAATGGAAACATGGACTCCTTATATGGACTTAGACAATCATCACCCTACAAGCTAGCTGTTGAGTTGAGTTAGGCCCAATATCTATTTTTTACATGGTATCAGAGTCAGACTCATTCCAATTCTTTGTCCATCGATGTTGGGCCCCCAAATTATATTGTCCACGCTCCAATTAACGAGGTCTGGACGTGCGGGGAGTATTAAGAGTCTCACATCAGAAATGGAATGGGAACATGGACTCCTTATATGGACTTGGACAATTCTCACCCTACAAATTAATTGTTGGGGTTGAGTTAGACCCAATATCTATTTTTTACGATGATAAAGATCGTAGTCAAATCAATATAGGATCTGTAATTATTTACTATATAGTTTATAGGAAGTCGCCAACAAAACTGGAAAGGATGGCAAGTATGTAGGCACCATTAATTTTATTTTTTATATTAAGAAAAATAGATGAGTCGTCCATTTGTTTAATCGACATAATTGTTAAATATACATAAGCCCATCACGGGCAGAAGCCTTGTATCGGAAAACCCATCACGAGCATGGTATATTATGTATATTAGAAATGTATATTGTAGCATAATTAGACTTGTACTATTACCATAATTGTATAGTTAGTCTCCAAATAGAATAGAGTTTTAGATGTATAATAGGAAAATGATTTTCCTATATGTAACTTGTATATATACCCCATTCATGAATGAGAATAATCAAGAGATTATTTCTTTCATGGTATCAAAAGTCTATGTTCTTCTCATTACTTCCGCAAAATTGGTCGAACGACTATCGATCCTGGCCCGATGAGAAAAGGGTTGAACTCATACTTGCCTTAACCTAATCTACTTGGATCCCGAATTCCTTTTCTCTTCATCTTGATTTCCGTGTAAATCCCTACCCCCCTAAAAAGTTTCTTGTCCAAATTTTGTTCTCGTCACTATGACTGATAAGAACATGTTTCACCTGCCCTAACAGTTTCTAACATCAAGAACGTTCTTCCTATTGTTCTTGACCTAGAAAACGTTCAATATGAGACGTGGGCAGAGTTGTTCAAGATTCATGCAATGGCACATCAAGTCCTCCACCATATAATCCTACGACTCCAAATACGGAGGGTGTGCCCACCAAAGAGGATGATCCAAAATTATGTGTCACTCTTGACGCAAAAGTTCTCTAGTGGATTTATGCCACTATCTCCCTGGACCTCTTACAGACGATTATGGAACCTAAATCTTCACCTATGGCTGTTTGAAATAGATTGCGTGATATATTCCAAGATAATAGGCATTCCCGCATTATCACCCTTGAACATGAATTTTCTCAAGTCGCTATGAAGAATTTTTCAAACGTTTCATCTTATTGCAAACGACTCAAGGACTTGGCGGATCAACTTCGCAACGTGGGTGCTCCTGTTAGTAATAGTCGTCTTGTTCTATAGATGGTTGCAGGCCTGTCCGAGGCCTATAACAGTGTTGCTTCGATCCTTCGTCAAAGTAACCCTCTTCCGGAATTCTATCAAGCCCGCTCCATGCTCACATTGGAAGAAACATGTTTGACTAAAAAGGCGGCTACCAGTACTAGCCCCGTAGTCATGATGACGTCCTCCACAACTTCTCCAGGTTCTATTGATAATTCGGGCCAAAACCGTGCTCATGATGACGGTAAAAATAATCGTAAAAATAACGGGAAAAATCGTGGCGGCAAACATGGTAGTTCCGGTGGCAATAACGGCGGCAACGGGCCCAATTCCAGCAGCAGTGGGCCGGGAGGGTCAAAAAATCTGATCCTGGCCCGACCCTACATAAGATCGGGTTCCCGCTTTTTCGGGTCAGGTGGCTCACGGGTCAGAAATACGCTGATCCTGACACTGGTTGTTTCGGGTCGGGCCGGTCCGGACAGGCCCCCGACCCGATGGACAGGTCTACTTAGGAGGGGTATTTAATTGATTTTATCCTAATTTATGTCTAAATTATAATCTCTCTCCATTAAATATTTATTTTATGTGCAATTTCTATTAATGACAAATTTCTATTAAGAGTAAAAAAAAAAATCATTACATTTTAAACTTTTAAAACAACAAATAATTTGAAATAACTATATTTAATAATAACGACATATAATTTGAGACAGGGAGTAAAACAGTCTAGCCTGAGAATAGAGAAAACGTAGACAACTGTTCAAATGTTTTGGGAAGTGGAAGAATACATATCCCCAGCATCATGATCTCAACAACCACCCTACAGAGTAAAGGATTTGCTAAAGGAGCCAGCCTGGTACTTTGAACTTTCTAAACAATTATTCAGCATATTTTTTCACTGTTCCAACTTCCAACAGAAAGTCAATTATGTAAGAATGCGCATTCCTAGGTTTCATTGATGTCGAGGTGTTAGAAAACTGCGCACAAAGCATATTGTAGATTAAATAGGGATCATTGACAGTTGATTTGGCTCTATATGGACAGACCTCACGAGATTCCTCTCGTTATATTTTAACCGCAGTTTTAATGTTTTTACTATCTTTAAGAAAATAAGATATATATGGTATTCTATAGTTTATTAACTCATATTTAATAAGGGTAGATTTGATTTTTCCTCTTTAATATTATGTATATTTTCTTTAAAGTTAATGATATAATTAAAACAACCATCAACTTTAACCTTGAATTCCTAAAATGACAATTATTTTGAAATAAATCTTTTGAGCTTAAACTACAGATAAAATGGGATAAACGGACGATAAAAGTTAAATATGCATGGAGAACTTACTCTTCCAATTTCGTATGCTTACTCTCACTATGTTAAATGCATATGTTGAGAGTGTTGAGAAGCAGCCCACTAACCTTGTCACGCCCCGAACTCCGAGCCCGTGACTGGTGCTCTATCTGGACACCCTTCTACCTAACTGACACAAACAAACCGCGGAACTTAAATAACACCTCGTTTTTTTTAAACCAACGTACATGCAAGGGCAAAGCCGACAAGGCTGCCATATAATATACATAACAAAAAGTACAACACTGTACATGAGTCCAATCCCACATATGAATACAGACCTCTAAGAGTTTTACTGAACTATGACGGGACAAGGCCCCGCTGCATCCATAATCGCATAAAGCCTGCATCAAGGATCTATACCAAAATGATAAACTCATGAACTGATGGAGCTATCCAAAAATTCTGAGCAGGGTCCTACACCTTCAGATCACCAAATCGTAGCTAAACTGCGCAGATGAACGCAAATTCGGCGAGGTCGAGACGAAGAATGTACCAAGTATGTGAAACTGAAAATACTGTAATGAAATCATAACAGTCTATACAAAACAGGAGATGTGAATGATAGTCAAACTACAGTACACAATACATAAGCAGTCATATCAAGTCAGGGACGCATGCCCTCAAAGTCACTACTCAAATAAAAATATGAGTCTCACGCCCATAATATCAACCATGCCCGTGGAATCCTTTCTCACTGCCGGCAGTCCATGATATAATATAACACCAATAAGCATACATGAACACCAAGTCCCACTCGTGTCCTAAAAACTGTACGGGCCAAGTAGGAAAGCGAACCACCAGATCCAGCCTGCATTATAAATCGATCGGCAAGTAAAGCCAACTACGATTCAGATGCGTCAACAATCGACCGGGCAAGTACGAAGCTAACTACAGATTCACTGTCGTCACGAGATATGACCGGGGCAAGTGCGAAAGCTATCTACCGGAGCCTACCGTACCAAACTGTGTAATAGAACTGACGGGGGCAAGTAAGAAAGCTATCTACCAGTCCATCCTACGACAACCACTGACAGGGGCAAGTACGAAAGCTCTCTACCAGACCATCCTGCGTCACTAAATCTCATGGAGGGCTAATCCATGGAATAACAATATCCCACGTGGTCGCATGCCCCGGAATCCCACATCGTATAAGCATGACCATGGGGTAATACAAATAAATCCGGAAATCTAACCCGCCTCCTGGTCACATGCCCCGGAATCCCACATCGTGTAAGCATGTCCAAGGAGTAATACAAATAATCCGGGAATCTAACCTGCATCCTGGTCGCATGCCCCGAAATCCCACATCGTGTAAGCATGTCCAAGGAGTAATACAAATAATCCGGGAATCTAACCCGCATCCTGGTCGCATGCCCCGGAATCCCACATCGTATAAGCATGTCCAAGGATCAATCATAATGGAAACATACCCGTGGAATCCCACATCACCGTCGGTACGTCCAAGTAAACCTACAACAAGACAGCCGACCCTCCAACCGAGAGTCGCGGCAGTGTAAACATATAATAATTGCACTCAAAGGCTATCACCAGCACACATAGGCAAGTTCATAAAATCTTTAGACTTTCATTTTATAAACTCAAGGCACTTACGTTTTATATAAAAATCCGGGATTTTAACCCTAAGTACTACGTACTTCCATTCTTTTCAAAAGATTCATTTTTATATAAAACCCCAAGATACTAACACCCGTAGTATCAAGACATGTCTATTTTTCAAACTAAGTTACTACATCTTTAGAAATTCATCTCAAGACTTGAAATGAAGTAACTTCTAATTTCACAACCTAGGAAACTCGTACCTATCAATCAAAATAGACAACTTTCTTAACCTTCCATAAAGCCGTTATAACCAACTTCCCATAAAGCCGTTATAACCCTTTATGGTTTTTAGACAAATTCATTCTTTTTATAACCAAGAGACTTATACTTTTAAAACCAAGTATCACATACTTTCAAATCAAGTTTCTTAACTTTCAAAATACTTCAAGTCTCTTAACTTTAGAAATCAAGTAGCTTACACTTTTAACCCAAATGGACTGATGTTGTCCTGACTGGAAGAAAATGGGCTGATTTCGTCATCCTGTCGACGATAACCCAAATGGAATCATGCTTCCTCTGAGTGTGAGGTAACCCTGTAATAAAATCCATATTTACCACCTCCCACTTCCAAGTCGGAATATCAATAGCCTGCAATGACCACCGGCTTCGTGCTCAACCTGACTGGCCGACAATCTGCACTGTGGCAACAAAACTCGCCACATCCTCTTCGTGCCATCCCACCAATACACACATCTGAGGTCATTGTACATCTTAGTCGACCCCGGATGAATAGAATAACGAGCACTGTGTGCCCCTGCACGAAATCTGACGAAGTCCTCGCTACATCGGAACACACAACCGCTCAAATCTTAGCACCCCATCGTGCTACCAAAAAAGACTCTTCTCCTCGCGAAGAGTCGCGTCTCGATACACCATAATCGGATCTCATACGCCGCCTCTTCACCTCGACGATGGAAGACTCGACAACCTCTCGAACCCGAACTCCATTACTATCAGAATCAACCAAACGAACCCCAAGGCTCGCTAGCCGATGTAACTCGCGGACCATGTCCCTCTTCTCTGGCTGAACACCTGACAGACTACCCATCGATCAGCGACTAAGGGCGTCTGCAACTACATTGACCTTCCCTGGATGGTATAGGATATCGACATCGTAATCCTTAAGCAGCTCCAACCACCGTCTCTACCGCAAGTTCAGCTCCCTCTGGCTGAAGATATACTGGAGGCTCTTGTGGTCTGTGTAAATATCCACATGAACTCCATATAAATAATGTCTCCAGATCTTCAAGGCATGAATCACCGCTGCCAACTCTAAGTCATGTGTGGGATAGTTCTTCTCATGCTTCCTAAGCTGTCGAGATGCGTAAGCTATAACTTTACCGCCGCATCAAGACGCACTCCAAGCCCGACACCCGACATCACAATAAACCACATATCCGTCTAAACCTCTCGGAAGAGTAAGAACGGGCGATCGCCAATTTCTCCTTTAGCAATCGGAAACTTTCTCACAAGCATCCGTCCACCGAACATACCGCCACGAGTCGGCTTAGTCAAAGGTCTTTGAAATGGAAGCAAACTTCTCCATAAACCTCCGATAATAACCCGCAAGGCCCAAAAAGCTGCGCACCTCCGTTGGTGTAGTGGGTCTGGGCCAAGTCTTGAATGCCTCAATCTTTGTTGTATCAACCCGAATACCATCGGCCCCGATAACATGCCCTAAGAAAGCCACTGAGGCCAATCAAAGCTCGCATTTCGAGAACTTGGAATACAATTGCGGTCCCGAGGACTCAATACCGCCTCGCCGATCTGCGTGCTTCGCTTCAGGCGAATAAACCATGATATCATCCATGAATACTATAACGAACATATCCAAGAATGGCTTGAACACCCTGTTCATCAAATCCATGAATACTGCTGGGGCGTTGGTCAACCCGAAAGACATCACCCTGAACTCATAGTGCACATACCGGGTCCTGAATGCGGTCTTGGATATCTCGCTCTCTAACTCGCACTGATGATAACCAGATCGCAGGTCTATCTTGGAGAAACACCTCGCACCCTGCAACTGGTCAAACAAATCATCAATCCTGGGGAGGGGATATCTGTTCCTGATAGTTACCTTATTCAACTGCCTGTAATCAACACACATACGCAGCGTCCCATCCTTCTTCTTTACAAATAACACTGGCGCTTCCCAGGGAGAAACACTTGGCCTGATAAAACCCTTTTCCAGCAAATCTTTCAGCTGATCTTTCAATTTCTTCAACTCAGCAGGTGCCATCCTATATGGCAGAATAGATATCGGTGGAGTGTCTGGCGCCAAATCAATGCAAAACTCAATCTCTCTCTCAGGAGGGATACCCGGAAGCTCGTCTGGGAATACGTCTGGAAACTCTCTAACAACCGGAATTGACTGAAGGTCTGGTATCACGACCTCAGTATCGAATACCCGAACCATATGATAGATATACCCTTTCTGCACCATCTTCCTAGCCTTGAGGTAAGAAATAAACCTACCCTACGACGCAAAGATTCCCTTCCACTCGAGCAACTACCACCAGAAACCGAATCGCATCTTCTCTCTATAGTCCACATTGGCATAGCAAGACGCTAGCCAATCTATACCCATAATTACATCAAAGTCCGTCATATCCAACTCTATCAAGTCGGCTAGAGTCTGACGACTGTCTATAGTCACTGGGCAAACCTTATATACCCGCTCAGCTACCACCGAATCACCTACTGGCGTAGCCACCTCAAAAGGTTTTATGGACTCGGGCTCTATCCTTATTCTACCAGCAATATGAGGAGATATATAGGACAAGGTATAACCTGGATCTATCAAAGTATATACATCACAACATGCAATCAATAATGTACCTGTGACGACATCTGGTGACGCCTCCTGGTCCTGACGGCTGGACATAGCATAAATGCGATTCTGAGGACCGCTGGAACTAGGACCCCTACCACGACTTCGCCGCACCGCCGTCCGTGAATACTCGCCCGGCGACGCCACCAAGACGAAGATCCACCATCGACTTCGCTACCGAGCCATAATATTCCCGCCGCCTGGTCGGACAATCTCTCTCAAATGGCCTCGCGCCACAAGAGTAACAAGCTCACGGAGGAACACGACACCCCATAATGGCATCGCCACATCGCCACACCGAGGTATAGGTGGCCTCATCGACCGAACTCGTCCTCCGAACCCGGCCTCGGGACCGCGTCCCGCCTCAATGCCTCACGACCAGGAAGATAGTGGATGAGCGCTCTGAACCGGCTGAGGTGCAAATCCGGTCTGCTGCTGAGGTTGTCTACCTCGAAAACTACCAGAGGAACTCGCATCCGCCTTCTCGCGATACTGGCCAATCCGCTGCGCTCTCACACCTGCGCATATGCTCGCACGCGAGCAATGTCCATGCCCGGCCGAAGAGCTACTCGTGAAACTCTCGCCAAGTAATCATCGAGCCTTGTGACATAGCGGTGCACCGCCCTCCATGCTCGCTACTAATGCGGTACATACCGAGCCAACGAGTCAAACTACATGTTGTACTCCGGACCGCCCGCTCTGTCTCGGTGTCAAAAATCTATCGCCCGAGCTCTCATCCGCGGAGGCAAGAAATGGCTAATCACACGACCGAACTCGCGTGATCGTGCTTACCGGCACCCTAGTGATACAACATCGAGAAAATCAGAAATAAAAACATGAACATGAATTTAGAGACAAAATAAATACACAAAGCAACCAAAACAGTTGCCTTCATCATATATATACATAAATACCGAACAGTTATCCTTTTTACAAACCCCGCCACACAAAGTACTCTGCACTTAAGAATTTATACAACAACTATGACGGACAGGCCCGCCATACCTCGAATGTACAAGAACCCTGCACTGTGGTAACATACCAACAGATAAGCATCCTAAGGAACGGAGCTTCCCAATACGCTGACATGATATCCTAAACGCGGGGATCGACAGACGATGTACTCCTACCTGCGGCATGAACGCACTCCGAAGGAGGTCGATAACAGTACCAAGTATGAAATCAGAAATATCAGAATCGAAATCATAATAGTCTATAAAAGCAGGAGATGTATGATAACCAAACTACGACATACACATACTTGATTATATCAATTCGTGGTCTCACGCCACAACATCAATCACGCCTGAGTACCTTCCTCACCGCTGCCTATGATATGATAACAACAAGATAGCAATCCAAATGGGAGCATACGTGCGCTACGCATCGTGTCGCATGTCAAAAGGGAAAAAATAAGACAACATTCCAAATGGAAGCATACCCGCGCTACGATCGTCAAGAGGTCCAGAGGAAACAATAAGACATCATTCCAAATGGAAGCATACCTGCGCCACGATCGTGGTGATGTCCAAAGGGAAACAATAAGACAAAGATTCCAAATGGAAGCATACCCGCGCGCTACGATCGTGTCGATGCCCAAAGGGAAACAATAAGCAAAAGGGCGGTAATCAAAGTGGAAGCATACCCGTGCGCTACGCATCGTGTCAGTATGTCCAAAGTGATTTAACAAAAGTAACACTATCAACAGGAACGTACCCGTGGAATTTATCCGTCACTGCCGGAACGTCCAAGTAAGTTCTCAACAAGTCAACCGATCCTCCATCGAGACGGTAGTATAGAAACACAATTCTTGCACAACAAAGGCTATCACAACAAGCATAGGCAAGTTTCACAACAACAAGCATAGGCAAGTTTCACAACAACAAGCATAGGCGGTTTCACCACAACTCAAAGTACTTTCATTTTATGCCAAGGTCCGGTTTTAACCTAAAGTACTACGCGTTAAATTCCTTTTAAGAGATTCATTCTTTGTATAAAAGTCACCCGATACCGTAGTATAAAATAGAGTGACTTACATCCTTTAAGTAAACCAAAACAACTTCCATACTTTTTTTTTTTTTTTAAATTCAAGTTACCACGTTAAAACCAATGATAAAACCTTTCTTTGTTTTCATAAGGTCATTATAACTAACTCCCATAAAGTGTTATAACACCTTATGCTTTGAACCATTTTAAGACAACACAATGCCTTTCTTTTCCTAAGGTTCCAGCTTGCCTAATTTCAATTACGCAAGTCTCTTTTTAGAAAAGTTTCATAGTTCAGTGTCTTAATCGCGTTTAAAACAATTGAGTAACATATGCCCTAAAGTAGTAGGTTATTCTTGTTCATAATCAATCTTATTAAGCAGCCATGATCTAGAAAATGTAATATCATTTTGTCTCATCTTAGCTTCTATGCAGATGGAGGTTTCTACTGGTTTTAATAATACTTAATTATTCAATACATTTCCCTTTATTAACGTTGCAGTGGTTTGTCGATACACATTCTGATTTCCGAAATCAGTAAAACATTATTCCTTCCAAAAACCAAGTACTCATTACTCACGAATGAGGTTTCACACAAACATCCATATTAAGTCAAGTCTCTTAACTTCTAAACCATTAAACCATTCTTTTTATCTCTCTTAAGGCGTTACACCTAACTTTTCATAAAGCTGGTATAACTTTTATGTTTTCAAACCAAGTATACACTTCTTCCAAAAATGTTTCTTAATCTCTTAGAATACTTCAAGGTTCTTTTACATAAAGTCGGTTATAAGTCAAATCAGTTATCTTTTAAAAATCACAAAGCATTTCTCATTTACATAGAGTTGTTATAACACTTTATGTTTAAAGGCAATCAAATACATTTAACACATGTACGTCTACCGTACTACATAGTTATACACATATCATGCTAGAACAGATAGGAAGAGGTTCACATACCTCGCGACGAGTATCGACTAATAGCAAAACGCTCCAAGTACCCCAAACCGTCTGCTACACTCTCAGTCAAGCAGATCACTCCACACGTAGTACTACAACCTATAGAGGCCACAAAGCGCCTATTAATATCTTTTAGATCCCGACGTAGAATATTCTACGGAAAATCCAAAGACTCTCCCGCAACAGCGTAAATCTCCTCCTCTATCGAGGCCGGCTACCAAGCCAACAGGGGGGGGGTTAACACGTCTAACCGGATGTGTACTAATTCTATTACACAGTAATGCTACACAAGTCTACTGTAATACAGTCCTATGTAATTACAGTTCAGTTCTCTTCTTTAAATTCAGGCTTAAGTCGCAAGACATTGCCGTAAGTATTATTCAGGCTTAAGTCAAAAGACATTGCCGCACAATTATAATGTTCAGTTCTATATATAGTATACTTCAACTATATATTCCTACAACATGTAATTTCCAATTACAATAGAAGGTCAAGAGTGTTTTACCTCGATAAGCCCAAAATTATCCGAGTTTAAATGTCGATCCTGAGCAAGGTTTAGATCCTACTCCGTGCGCTCCGACCCGCTCCAACCAACCCTTAGAAGTTCTAACCAACTTCTACTTATAACTTCAACTACGGGTGAAGATTTACTTAGGGTTTCGTTTTGTGGTGAGGAAGTATAATAGTATTTTCTGGGCTTTTGTACAAGTGTAACTTTGGGAATACTACAAGGTATTTGGGCGAAGGTATTTGGACATAACAACAATACTAGGAGAGTATTTCTATACCACAACAAGGGTATTTATACGAGACAACTAGGGACTGTGCAGAAGCCTCTGAGGGGGGTGGGTTTGGCCAAGGGCCCTTCAAAAGGAGGTGTGTGGTGGGCGAGATCACAAGAGGAGGAGGGAGGTTTGAGACTTAGAAAGATTGCTCAATTTTTGGATGAAGAAAGTTCATCACTTAGAGGTATTTATAGGTCAAGTGAAGGCCAACCAATGGCCAAGATGAAGACAAGTGCATAGCAAGTGTAAGGCCAAGATTTAGCCATGTGCTACCTTATCCATCTACACAAAAATATCCTACCTAACCGCTTGACCAAAATTTCACACCAAAAACGCAAGACTTAGCCAATTGCCGTCCAACCTCTTCCAATGTGAGGTGACACATGTCACCCTCCCGTTGGTCCAAAATGTTTCTTCTCGTAAAAATCCGCAAAAATTATTAATGACATAGCGGAATTTTCCTTCGAAATTGTGGAAACGTTTCGTCGAAAAAACGACTTTTCGGTGTTGTGTACAAATTTCAAACTAGCCAACTTTAAGGCTCAAATTGTATACGCACGCCTCACGCACATACTGGAAATACGGTATAACATTCTCCTCCTTAGAAACATTCGTCCGAATGTTCCTTCCGAATGCATAACGAAGTTCTTCTAACAAGTTGCCAACGCCACACCGCCACGAAATATCACACGTTCTCTTCCTTCCTTACTCGCCGTGTCTTCTGACACTTGAACTCTTCTAGTATACGCACCACACTTCGCCATCGCTTGGCTTCCCAATACTTTGGAGTCACAACCTCCAAACTCGGTCATCTTACTAGCTTCACTGCCTTCACGATCCGCTTCGGTCGAACATATCCACGAACTCATACGATGGTTATCTAATCATGGGCCTAGCGCCTCGTGACCTACCACCGGCGGGACCACCCAGAGCCGACCCCACTTTGAAACCGCCGCGGTTGGCCCTCAACACGGCCCCAACCCGACCCACTTACGCATCACGCTCTTGTTCCCGATCCGAACAATCTTACCTATACAGTCATGAAAGCTACCACTTCCATTACACACTACCTGTGATTTTATCACACAAAACGTTCTAGGCATAAAAATGCACTCGGCATGATCACTTGCAAAATCTGGTACTCAAGACGGCCTTACATCTAAGGTCTCAACTGTAATATTCTAAGGTTCATCATTTTCTCACCCTCAAGCTTACCCTTCACAACTGTGTTCTACATCACGTTTTAGCATAACGCTATCCGAACATAACACTAAACACATCATCACATCATCAATACATACAAAACTCTGAGGTTAAGGATATACCGAAAATAGGCGATCTGAGGACCGCTAAAATCGGGAACTTCCACCGCGACTCTACCGTGGCTCCGCCGTATGAACATCCCGCTCGACTATGGAGGTGAAGAACCCGCAATCGATCCGTAGTCAGTGCTATCCTACCAGCCTACCCCGGGTCGGACAATTTCTCCCAAAATGGCCTCGGGCCGCATGTAAAACAAACTCGGACTAGCACGACACTCCCCACCGTGAGTCTACCACACGGTCACAACGATGTAGGGTGGCTTCACCGCTAACACCTCGCTTCTCGAAAATCAACCTCGAGCCCCGACCGCCTCCGAATACTCTGGTGCTCAAGATTGTGAGGACCACTCAGATCGGGCGGAGGCGCATAACTAGTCTCGCTGTGAGGCGTCCGCCTCGAAAGTCACCAAAGGACCTCGCTGCTACGCCCTCTTCGCCGACCTTGTTATTCCGCCGATTTCTCCGCCTCACCTCCGTGCATAAGCTCGCACGCGGCAATGTCCATGCCTACAAGAGCTACACCAACAACTTCGCTAGGTAATCATCGAGCCTCAGAATATATCGGTGCACTCGATCCTCCATACTAGCTACTAATGCGGACGCACGCCAATGAGTCGAACTCCACATTGTACTCCCGAATCAGACGCTGCTTCGCCGCAACCCCAAAAATCGCCCGAGCCCTCCTCATCCGCGAGGCAAGAAATGTGCAAGAAAGGCCTCGAGAACTCGTCCCATAAAGCCGAAGTGCATGCTCTCCCGACGGCCCCACGATCAAAACCGCCGATCGGCGGTATCACGCAGCCGATGCGAACCTAGACCACCGACTCGGTCTCCGATGCCTTGATCACTCACGATCCACAGAATCGCCGGATGAACTCGCGATCATCCTCGTGCCTCGACCCATAAAACTCGCGGTTACACTCGTAAAATCCCGTAATCTCAAATCGCTCGCCGGGTGAACTACGGTGCTACTGGATCGAATCGCTGCGTCCGGCTTTATCTCAAGTTCGCCACAACCCCGCCATTAATCGGGCCATCTCCTTGTAAATCTATCTCATCTCGCCTACTGTAGGATCGAGGCTCGTGTATCGTGGTCTCAGAGATCGCGCCGCTTCTACTCGTATCTTCCTTCTCGCCGCTCTTCACGGGCCCGTGCCTTGCGCGCGAGGCATAATCGTAAAGGAAAGGAATACGTCAGAGGGGTTCAACTCATCACACAGCTCTAAGGCACGATCTCAGAATGAGAAGAATGGAAACCAATCCTAAATGTCCTATAGCCTCCTGATTATAGATGTGGTGCACAACACACCGATAATCAAGACTCTACTAGACACGGTCTGTAGACACTTTCCGAGGACTAACTGCTCTGATACCACTTTTGTCACGACCCGAACCCGGGCCCGTGACTGGTGCCTTACCCCGGGCACCCTAGTGATACAACATCAGAGAAAATCAGCGGAAATAAAAACATGAACATGAATTTAGAGACAAAATAAATACACAGGCCAACCAAAACAGTTGCCTTCATCATATATATACATAAATACCCGAACAGTTATCCTTTTTACAAACTCTGCCCACACAAGACTGCACTTAAGAATTTATACAACAACTATGACGGACAGGGCCCGCCATACCCTCGAATGTACAAGAACCTACTGCACTGTGGTAACATACCAACAGATAAGCCTCCAAGGAACGGAGCTTCCAAGACGCTGAAATGAGATCCTAAACGCGGATCGACAGTAGATGTACTCCTACTGCGGATTTAACGCAGCCTCGGGAGGTCGATAACAGTACTAAGTATGTGAAATCAGAAAATCAGAATCAAATCATAATAGTCTATAAAAGCGTGAGATGTATGATAACCAAACTACAAGCACATACACATACGCTTATATCAATTCGTGGTCTCACGCCACAACATCAATCCCGCCCGTGAGTACCTTCCTCATGCGGCGATGCATGATATGATAACAACAAGATAGCAATCCAAATTGGAGCATACCCGCAGCGCTACGATCGTGTCGATGTCCAAAGGGAACAAATAAGACAACATTCCAAATGGAAGCATACCCGTGCGCTACGCATCGTGTCGAGAGTCCAGGGAAACAATAAGACATCATTCCAAATGGAAGCATACCCGCGCGCTACGATCGTGTCGATGTCCAAAGGGAAACAATAAGACAAAGATTCCAAATGGAAGCATACCGCGCGCTACGATCGTGTCAGTATGTCCAAAGGGAAACAATAACCAACAAGGCCGTAATCAAAGTGGAAGCATACCCGTGCGCTACGCATCGTGTCAGTATGTCCAAAGTGATTTAACAAAAGTAACACTATCAACAGGAACGTACTGCGGAATTTATCCACATCGCCGGCCACGCCCAAGTAAGTTCTCAACAAGTCAACCGATCCTCCATCGAGACGCCAGAGTATAGAAACACAATTCTTGCACAACAAAGGCTATCACAACAAGCATAGGCAAGTTTCACAACAACAAGCATAGGCAAGTTTCACAACAACAAGCATAGGCAGGTTTCACCACAACTCAAAGTACTTTCATTTTTATGCCAAGGTCCGGGTTTTAACCCTAAAGTACTACGCGCGTTAAATTCCTTTTAAGAGATTCATTCTTTGTATAAAAGTCACCCGATACCCGTAGTATAAAATAGAGTGACTTACATCCTTTAAGTAAACCAAAACAACTTCCATACTTTTTTTTTTTTTTTTAAAGTCAAGTTACCACGTTAAAACCAATGATAAAACCTTTCTTTTGTTTTCATAAGGTCATTATAACCAACTCCCCATAAAGCTGTTATAACACCTTATGCTTTGAACCATTTTAAGACAACACAATGCCTTTCTTTTCCCTAAGGTTCCAGTTTGCCTAATTTCAATTACGCAAGTCTCTTTTTAGAAAAGTTTCATAGTTCAATGTCTTAATCTCTTTTAAAACAATTGAGTAACATATGCCACTAAAGTAGGTTATTCTTGTTCATAATCAATCTTATTAAGCGGCCATGATCTAGAAAATGTAATATCATTTTGTCTCATCTTAGCTTCTATGCATGGAGGTTTCTACCGGTTTTAATAATACTTAATTATTCAATACATTTCCTTTATTAACGTTGCGGTGGTTTGTCGATACACATTCGATTTCCAAATCAAGAAACATTATTCCTTCCAAAACCAAGTACTCATTACTCACGAATGAGGTTTCACACAAACATCCATATTAAGTCAAGTCTCTTAACTTCTAAACCATTAAACCATTCTTTTTATCTCTTAAGGCTACACCTAACTTTTCATAAAGTCGTATAACTTTTATGTTTTCAAACCAAGTATACACTTCTTCCAAAAATGTTTCTTAATCTCTTAGAATACTTGAAGGTTCTTTTACATAAAGTCGGTTATAAGTCAAATCGTTATCTTTTAAAAATCACAAAGCATTTCTCATTTACATAGAGTTGTTATAACACTTTATGTTTAAAGGCAATCAAATACATTTAACACACGTACGCTCACCGTACTACATAGTTATACACATATCATGCTAGAACAGATAGGAAGAGGTTCACATACCTCGCGATTTAGTATCGACTAATAGCAAAACGCCCAAGTACTTCAAACCGTCACACTCTCACCAAGATCACTCCACACGTAGTACTACAACCTATAGAGGCCACAAAGCGCCTATTAATATCTTTTAGATCCCGACGTAGAATATTCTACGTAAAATCCAAAGACTCTCCCGCAACAACAGAATCTCTCCTCTATCGAGGCCGCTACCAAGCCAACAAGTGGGGTTAACACGCCTAACCGGATGTGTACTAATTCTATTACACAAGAATGCTACACAAGTCTCATCAGAATACACCATGTAATTATTCGATTCTTCTTTAAATTCAGCTTAAGTCGCAAGACATTGCCGTAAGTATTATTCAGCTTAAGTCAAAAGACATTGCCGCACAATTATAATGTTCATTCTATATATAGTATACTTCAACTATATATTCCTACAACATGTAATTTCCAATTACAATAGAAGGTCAAGAGTGTTTTACCTCGATAAGCCCAAAATTATCCGAGTTTAAATGTCGATCCTGAGCAAGGTTTAGATCCTACTCCGTGCCCGACCCGCTCCAACCAACCCTTAGAAGTTCTAACCAACTTCTACTTATAACTTCAACTACGGGTGAAGATTTACTTAGGGTTTCGTTTTTGTGGATGAGGAAGTATAATAGTATTTTACGGGCTTTTGTACAAGTGTAACTTTGGGAATACTACAAGGTATTTGGGCCAAGGTATTTGGACATAACAACAATACTAGAGAGTATTTCTATACCACAACAAGTGGGTATTTATACGAGACAACTAGGCTAGTGGGTATTACCCCAGCCAAGCCTCTACAAGTGGGAGGGTGGGTTTCGCCGGGGCCTTCAAAAGGGGGAGTGTGTGGTGGACGAGATCACAAGAGGGAGAGGAGGGTTTGAGACTTAGAAAGATTGCTCAATTTTGGATGAAGAAAGTTCATCACTTAGAGGGTATTTATAGGTCAAGTGAAGGCCAACCAATGGCCAAGATGAAGACAAGTGCATAGCAAGTGTAAGGCCAAGATTTAGCCATGTGCTACCTTATCCATCTACACAAAAATATCCTACCTAACCCTTGACCAAAATTTCACACCAAAAACGTGCAAGACTTAGCCAATTGTCATTCAACCTCTTCCAATGTGAGGTGACATGTCACCCTCCCGTTGGTCCAAAATGTTTCTTCTCGTAAAAATCCGCAAAAATTATTAATGACATAGCCGGAATTTTCCTTCGAAAGTCGTGGAAACGCTTCGTTTAAAAACGACTTTTCGGGTGTTGTGTACAAATTTCGAAACTAGCCAACTTTAAGGCTCAAATTGTATACGTACGCCCTCACGTACATACTCTGGAAATACGGAGTATAACATTCTCCCCTCCTTAGAAACATTCGTCCCGAATGTTCCTTCTCGAATGCATAACGAAGTTCTTCTAACAAGTTGCCAACGCCACACCGCCACGAAATATCACACGTTCTCTTCCTTCCTTACTCGTCGCCCTTCCTGACACTTGAACTCTTCTAGTATACGCACCACACTTCGCCATCGCCAGCTTCCCAATACTTTGGAGTCACAACCTCCAAACTTGGTCATCTTACTAGCTTCACTGCCTTCACGATCCGCTCGTCGAACATATCCACGAACTCATACGATGGTTATCTAATCATGGGCCTAGCGCCTCGTGACCTACCACCGGCGACCACCCAGCCGACCCCACTTTGAAACCGGCCGCTGGTTGGCCTCAACATGGCCCCAACCCGACCCATTTACGATCACGCTCTTGTTCCCGATCCGAACAATCTATTTATACAGGTCATGAAAGCTACCACTTCCATTACACACTACCTGTGATTTTATCACACAAAACGTTCTAGGCATAAAAATGCACTCCGACAAGGATCACTTGCAAAACTGTACTCAAGACGGCCTTACATCTAAGGTCTCAACTGTAATATTCTAAGGTTCATCATTTTCTCACCTCAAGCTTACCCTTCTCACAACTGTGTTCTACATCACGCTTTAGCATAACGCTATCCGAACATAACACTAAACACATCATCACATCATCAATACATACAAAACTCTAGAGGTTAAGGATATACTGAAAATAGGCGATCTGAGGACCGCTAAAATCGGGAACTTCCACCGCGACCTCTACCGTGGCCCGCCGGTGTATGAACATCCCGCTGACTATGGGAGGTGAAGAACCCTGGCAATCGATCCGTAGTCTGGCTATCCTACCGCTACACAGTCGGACAATTTCTCCCAAATGGCCACTGGCCGCATGTAAAACAAACTCCGACTAGCACGACACTCCCACCGCGAGTCTACCACGTGGCCACAACGATGTAGGGTGGCTTCACCGCTAACACCTCGCTTCTCGAAAATCTGAACCTCGAGCCCCGACCGCCTCGAATACTGGGTGCTCAAGATTGTGAGGACCACTCAGATCTTGGCGAGGCGCATAACTAGTCTCGCTGAGGCGGTCCGCCTCGAAAGTCACCAAAGGACCGCTGCTCGCCCTCTTCACGACTCGTTATTCCGTCGATTTCTCCGCCTCACCTCCAAGTGCATAAGCTCGCATGCTGGCAATGTCCATGCCCTACCAAGAGCTACACCAACAACTCTCGCTAGGTAATCATCGAGCCTCAGAACATATCGGTGCACTCGATCCTCCATACTAGCTACTAATGCGGACGCGTCGCCAATGAGTCGAACTCCACATTGTACTCCCGAACCGCACGCTGCTCGCCGCAACCCCAAAAATCTGTTTACCCGAGCCCTCCTCATCCGCGAGGCAAGAAATGTGCAAGAAAGGCCTCCGAGAACTCGTCCCATAAAGCCGGAAGTGCATGCTCTCCCGACAGCCCCACGACCAAAACTACCGATCGCGTATCACGCACCGATGCGAACCTAGGACCACCGACTCGGTCTCCGATGCCTTGATCACTCTACGATCCACAGAATCGCCGGATGAACTCCTGCGGATCATCCTCGTGCTCGACCCATAAAACTCGCGTTACACCTCGTAAAATCCCGTAATCTCAAATCGCTCGCCGGGGTGAACTACGGTGCATTGGATCGAACTGCGGCCCACTTATCTCTCAAGTTCGCCACAACTCGCCATTAATCGCCATCTCTTGTAACCCATCTCATCTCGCCTCTGCACTGTAGGATCGAGGCTCGTGCATCGGTCTTCAGAGATCGCCACGCTTTACTCAGATCTTCCTTCGCCGCTTGCCTTCTCGCCCGGCCTTGCGCGAGGCATAATCGTAAAGGAAAGGAATACGTCGAGAGGGTTCAACTCATCACACTTTCTAAGGCACGATCTCGTAATGAGAAGAATGGAAACCAATCCTAAATGTCCTATAGCCTCGATTATAGATGTGGTGCACAACACACCGATAATCAAGACTCTACTAGACACGGTCTCAGACACTTTCCGAGGACTAATCGCTTCGATACCACTTTTGTCACGACCCAACCGGCCTGATCGTGCCTTACCCCGGGCACCCTAGTGATACAACATCAGAGAAAATCAGCGGAAATAAAAACATGAACATGAATTTAGAGACAAAATAAATACACAGGCCAACCAAAACAGTTGCCTTCATCATATATATACATAAATACCCGAACAGTTATCCTTTTTACAAACTCTGCCCACACACTCATGCACTTAAGAATTTATACAACAACTATGACGGACAGTGGCCCCGCCATACCCCGAATGTACAAGAACCTGCTGCACTGTGGTAACATACCAACCGATAAGCCTCCGAAGGAACGGAGCTTCCCAAGACGCTGAAATGAGATCCTAAACGCGGATCGACAATGATGTACTCCTACTGCAGATGAACGCAGCTCAAGGCGAGGTCGCATAACAGTACCAAGTATGTGAAATCAGAAATATCAGAATCAAATCATAATAGTCTATAAAGCAGGAGACATGTATGATAACCAAACTACGACATACACATAATGATTATATCAATTCGTGGTCTCACGCCACAACATCAATCCCGCGTGCGAGTACCTTCCTCACCGCCAGCGCTATGATATGATAACAACAAGATAGCAATCCAAATGGGAGCATACCCGCAGCGCTTACGCATCGTGTCGTGATGTCCAAAGGGAACAAATAAGACAACATTCCAAATGGAAGCATACCCGTGCGCTACGCATCGTGTCAGTAGGTCCAGAGGGAAACAATAAGACATCATTCCAAATGGAAGCATACCCGCAGCGCCACGATCGTGTCGGTATGTCCAAAGGGAAACAATAAGACAAAGATTCCAAATGGAAGCATACCCGCGCGCTACGATCGTGTCAAGATGTCCAAAGGGAAACAATAAGCAACAAGGCGGTAATCAAAGTGGAAGCATACCCGCGCCACGATCGTGTCGATGTCCAAAGTGATTTAACAAAAGTAACACTATCAACGTGAACGCATCTGCGGAATTTATCCGTCACCGCGGCCACGCCCAAGTAAGTTCTCAACAAGTCAACCGATCCTCCATCGAGACGCAGAGTATAGAAACACAATTCTTGCACAACAAAGGCTATCACAACAAGCATAGGCAAGTTTCACAACAACAAGCATAGGCAAGTTTCACAACAACAAGCATAGGCGGTGTTTCACCACAACTCAAAGTACTTTCATTTTATGCCAAGGTCGGGTTTTAACCCTAAAGTACTACGCGTAAATTCCTTTTAAGAGATTCATTCTTTGTATAAAAGTCACCCGATACCGTAGTATAAAATAGAGTGACTTACATCCTTTAAGTAAACCAAAACAACTTCCATACTTTTTTTTTTTTTAAAGTCAAGTTACCACGTTAAAACCAATGATAAAACCTTTCTTTTGTTTTCATAAGGTCATTATAACCAACTCCCCATAAAGCTGTTATAACACCTTATGCTTTGAACCATTTTAAGACAACACAATGCCTTTCTTTTCCCTAAGGTTCCAGTTTGCCTAATTTCAATTACGCAAGTCTCTTTTTAGAAAAGTTTCATAGTTCAATGTCTTAATCTCTTTTAAAACAATTGAGTAACATATGCCCTAGGCGAGTAGGTTATTCTTGTTCATAATCAATCTTATTAAGCAGCCATGATCTAGAAAATGTAATATCATTTTGTCTCATCTTAGCTTCTATGCAGATGGAGGTTTCTACTGGTTTTAATAATACTTAATTATTCAATACATTTCCCTTTATTAACGTTGCAGTGGTTTGTCGATACACATTCTGATTTCCGAAATCAGTAAAACATTATTCCTTCCAAAAACCAAGTACTCATTACTCACGAATGAGGTTTCACACAAACATCCATATTAAGTCAAGTCTCTTAACTTCTAAACCATTAAACCATTCTTTTTATCTCTCTTAAGGCGTTACACCTAACTTTTCATAAAGCTGGTATAACTTTTATGTTTTCAAACCAAGTATACACTTCTTCCAAAAATGTTTCTTAATCTCTTAGAATACTTCAAGGTTCTTTTACATAAAGTCGGTTATAAGTCAATCGCTTATCTTTTAAAAATCACAAAGCATTTCTCATTTACATAGAGTTGTTATAACACTTTATGTTTAAAGGCAATCAAATACATTTAACACACGACGCTCACCGTACTACATAGTTATACACATATCATGCTAGAACAGATAGGAAGAGGTTCACATACCTCGCGACGAGTATCGACTAATAGCAAAACGCCCAAGTACCCCAAACCGCTCACACTCTACCAAGCAGATCACCCACACGTAGTACTACAACCTATAGAGGCCACAAAGCGCCTATTAATATCTTTTAGATCCCGACGTAGAATATTCTACGTAAAATCCGGCAAAGACTCTCCCGCAACAACAGAAATCTCTCTCTATCGAGGCGGCTACCAAGCCAACAGTGGGGTTAACACGCCTAACCGGATGTGTACTAATTCTATTACACAAGAATGCTACACAAGTCATCAGAATACACCTATGTAATTACTGATTCTCTTCTTTAAATTCAGCTTAAGTCGCAAGACATTGCCGTAAGTATTATTCAGCTTAAGTCAAAAGACATATCACGCACAATTATAATGTTCAGTTCTATATATAGTATACTTCAACTATATATTCCTACAACATGTAATTTCCAATTACAATAGAAGGTCAAGAGTGTTTTACCTCGATAAGCCCAAAATTATCCGAGTTTAAATGTCGATCCTGAGCAAGGTTTAGATCCTACTCCGTGCGCTCCGACCCGCTCCAACCAACCCTTAGAAGTTCTAACCAACTTCTACTTATAACTTCAACTACGGGTGAAGATTTACTTAGGGTTTCGTTTTTGTGACTGAGGGAAGTATAATAGTATTTTCTGGGCTTTTGTACAAGTGTAACTTTGGGAATACTACAAGGTATTTGGGCCAAGGTATTTGGACATAACAACAATACTAGGAGAGTATTTCTATACCACAACAAGGGGTATTTATACGAGACAACTCGGCTAGTGGGGTATGTACCCACGCCAAGCCTCTACAAGGGGAGGGTGGGTTTCGCCAAGGGGCCTTCAAAAGGGGAGGGTGTGGTGGACGAGATCACAAGAGGAGAGGAGGGTTTGAGACTTAGAAAGATTGCTCAATTTTTGGATGAAGAAAGTTCATCACTTAGAGGGGTATTTATAGGTCAAGTGAAGGCCAACCAATGGCCAAGATGAAGACAAGTGCATAGCAAGTGTAAGGCCAAGATTTAGCCATGTGCTACCTTATCCATCTACACAAAAATATCCTACCTAACCCTTGACCAAAATTTCACACCAAAAACGTGCAAGACTTAGCCAATTGCCGTCCAACCTCTTCCAATGTGAGGGTGACACATGTCACCCTCCCGTTGGTCCAAAATGTTTCTTCTCTCAGAAAAATCCGCAAAAATTATTAATGACATAGCCGGAATTTTCCCTTCGAAAGCTGTGGAAACGTTTCGTCGAAAAACGACTCCTTTCGGGTGTTGTGTACAAATTTCGAAACTAGCCAACTTTAAGGCTCAAATTGTATACGTACGCCTTCACGCATACTACGGAAATACGGGTATAACATTCTCCTCCTTAGAAACATTCGTCGAATGTTCCTTCTGAATGCATAAACGGTTCTTCTAACAAGTTGCCAACGCCACACCGCCACGAAATATCACACGTTCTCTTCCTTCCTTACTCGTCGTGCCTTCCGGACACTTGAACTCTTCTAGTATACGCATTCACACTTCGCCATCGCTCAGCTTCCCAATACTTTGAGTCACAACCTCCAAACTTGGTCATCTTACTAGCTTCACTGCCTTCACGATCCGCACGTCGAACATATCCACGAACTCATACGATGGTTATCTAATCGTGGCCTAGCGCCTCGTGACCTACCACTGGCGACCACCTGAGCTGACCCACTTTGAAACCGCGCGGGTTGGCCCTCAACATGGCCCCAACCCGACCCACTTACGCATCACGCTCTTGTTCCCGATCCGAACAATCTTACTATACAGTCATGAAAGCTACCACTTCCATTACACACTACCTGTGGATTTTATCACACAAAACGTTCTAGGCATAAAATGCACTCCGACGAGGATCACTTGCAAAATCGGTACTCAAGACGGCCTTACATCTAAGGTCTCAACTGTAATATTCTAAGGTTCATCATTTTCACCCTCAAGCTTACCCTTCTCACAACTGTGTTCTACATCACGCTTTAGCATAACGCTATCCGAACATAACACTAAACACATCATCACATCATCAATACATACAAAACTCTAGAGGTTAAGGATATACCAAAAATAGGCGATTGAGGACCGCTAAAATCGGGAACTTCCACCGCGACCTCTACCGTGGCCCGCGGTGTATGAACATCTGCTCGACTATGGAGGTGAAGAACCCGCAATCGATCCCGTAGTCCGTGCTATCCTACCGCTACCCCGGTCGGACAATTTCTCCCAAAATGGCCCGCTGGCCGCATGTAAAACAAACTCCGGACTAGCACGACACTCCCACCGTGGAGTCTACCACACGGTCACAACGATGTAGGGTGGCTTCACCGCTAACACCTCGCTTCTCGAAAATCAACCTCGAGCCCCGACCGCTCCGAATACTGGTGCTCAAGATTGTGGAGGACCACTCAGATCGGGCGAGGCGCATAACTAGTTCGCTGCTGAGGCGGTCCGCCTCAAAGTCACCAAAGGACCTCGCTGCTCGCCTTCTCGACCTCGTTATTCCGTCGATTTCTCCGCCTCACCTCCAAGTGCATAAGCTCGCATGCGGCAATGTCCATGCGGTCAAGAGCTACACCAACAACTCTGCTAGGTAATCATCGAGCCTCAGAACATATCGGTGCACTCGATCCTCCATACTAGCTACTAATGCGGACGACGCCAATGAGTCGAACTCCACATTGTACTCCGAACCGCACGCCTGCTTCGCCGCAACCCCAAAAATCGCCCGAGCCCTCTCATCCGCGAGGCAAGAAATGTGCAAGAAAGGCCTCGAGAACTCGTCCCATAAAGCCGGAAGTGCATGCTCTCCCGACAGCTCCCACGATCAAAACTACCGATCGCGGTATCACGCACCGATGCGAACCTAGGACCACCGACTCGGTCCACGATGCTTGATCACTCTACGATCCACGCAATCGCCGGATGAACTCCTCGCGGATCATCCTCGTGCCTCGACCCATAAAACTCGCGTTACACTCGTAAAAATCCCGTAATCTCAAATCGCTCGCCGGGGTGAACTACGGTGCTCTGGATCGAATCTGCTGCGTCGTTTTATCCTCAAGTTCGCCACAACTCGCCATTAATCGCCATCTCTTGTAACCTATCTCATCCGCCTCACTGTAGGATCGAGGCTCGTGCTTGTGGTCTCTCAGAGATCGCCACGCTTTACTCGTATCTTCCTTCACGCTTTGCCTTCGGGCCCGGGTTGCCTTGCGCGAGGCATAATCGTAAAGGAAAGGAATACGTCGGAGGGTTCAACTCATCACACCTTTCTAAGGCACGATCTCGTAATGAGAAGAATGGAAACCAATCCTAAATGTCCTATAGCCTCACGATTATAGATGTGGTGCACAACACACCGATAATCAAGACTCTACTAGACACGGTGCAGTAGACACTTTCCGAGGACTAATCGCTCACGATACCACTTTTGTCACGACCAACCCGCCCGTGGATCGTGCCTTACCGGGCACCCTAGTGATACAACATCGAGAGAAAATCGTGGAAATAAAAACATGAACATGAATTTAGAGACAAAATAAATACACAGCAACCAAAACAGCTTTTCATCATATATATACATAAATACGACGAGTTATCCTTTTACAAACTCGCCACACAAAGGCTGCACTTAAGAATTTATACAACAACTATGACGGACGGGGCCCGCCATACCCCGAATGTACAAGAACCTGCTGCACTGTGGTAACATACCAACAGATAAGCCTCGAAGGAACGGAGCTTCCCAAGACGAAATGAGATCCTAAACGCGGATCGGCAAATGATGACTCCTACCATGCAGATGAACGCAGCCTGGGCGAGGTCGATAACAGTACCAAGTATGTGAAATCAGAAATATCAGAATCAAATCATAATAGTCTATAAAAGCGGGAGATGTGTATGATAACCAAACTACGACATACACATATGATTATATCAATTCGTGGTCTCACGCCACAACATCAATCCCGCGTGAGTACCTTTCCTCACCGGCGATGCATGATATGATAACAACAAGATAGCAATCCAAATGGAGCATACCCGCGCTACGATCGTGTCGGTATGTCCAAAGGGAACAAATAAGACAACATTCCAAATGGAAGCATACCCGTGCGCTACGATCGTGTCGATGAGGTCCAGAGGGAAACAATAAGACATCATTCCAAATGGAAGCATACCCGCGCCACGATCGTGTCGGTATGTCCAAAGGGAAACAATAAGACAAAGATTCCAAATGGAAGCATACCCGCGCGCCACGATCGTGTCAAGATGTCCAAAGGGAAACAATAAGCAACAAGGCGGTAATCAAAGTGGAAGCATACCCGCGCCACGATCGTGTCGAGATGTCCAAAGTGATTTAACAAAAGTAACACTATCAGCAGGAACGCACTGCGGAATTTATCCACACCGCCGGCCACGCCCAAGTAAGTTCTCAACAAGTCAACCGATCCTCCATCGAGACGCGTAGTATAGAAACACAATTCTTGCACAACAAAGGCTATCACAACAAGCATAGGCAAGTTTCACAACAACAAGCATAGGCAAGTTTCACAACAACAAGCATAAAGTGTTTCACCACAACTCAAAGTACTTTCATTTTATGCCAAAGTCCGGGTTTTTAACCCTAAAGTACTACGCGCGTTAAATTCCTTTTAAGAGATTCATTCTTTGTATAAAAGTCACCCGATACCCGTAGTATAAAATAGAGTGACTTACATCCTTTAAGTAAACCAAAACAACTTCCATACTTTTTTTTTTTTTAAAGTCAAGTTACCACGTTAAAACCAATGATAAAACCTTTCTTTTGTTTTCATAAGGTCATTATAACTAACTCCCATAAAGTCGTTATAACACCTTATGCTTTGAACCATTTTAAGACAACACAATGCCTTTCTTTTCCTAAGGTTCCAGCTTGCCTAATTTCAATTACGCAAGTCTCTTTTTAGAAAAGTTTCATAGTTCAATGTCTTAATCTCTTTTAAAACAATTGAGTAACATATGCCCTAAAGTAGTAGGTTATTCTTGTTCATAATCAATCTTATTAAGCGACCATGATCTAGAAAATGTAATATCATTTTGTCTCATCTGAGCTTCTAGGCAGATGGAGGTTTCTACTGGTTTTAATAATACTTAATTATTCAATACATTTCCCTTTATTAACGTTGCCGTGGTTTGTCGATACACATTCTGATTTCGAAATCAAGAAACATTATTCCTTCCAAAACCAAGTACTCATTACTCACGAATGAGGTTTCACACAAACATCCATATTAAGTCAAGTCTCTTAACTTCTAAACCATTAAACCATTCTTTTATCTCTCTTGGCGTTACACCTAACTTTTCATAAAGTGGTATAACTTTTATGTTTTCAAACCAAGTATACACTTCTTCCAAAAATGTTTCTTAATCTCTTAGAATACTTGAGGTTCTTTACATAAAGTCGGTTATAAGTCAAATCGGTTATCTTTTAAAAATCACAAAGCATTTCTCATTTACATAGAGTTGTTATAACACTTTATGTTTAAAGGCAATCAAATACATTTAACACACGTGACGTCTACCAGACTACATAGTTATACACATATCATGCTAGAACAGATAGGAAGAGGTTCACATACCTCGCGACAGTATCGACTAATAGCAAAACGCTCAAGTACCCCAAACCGTCACACTCTCACCAAGCAGATCACCCACACGTAGTACTACAACCTATAGAGGCCACAAAGCGCCTATTAATATCTTTTAGATCCCGACGTAGAATATTCTACATAAAAATCGAAGACTCTCCCGCAACAACAGAAATCTCCTCCTCTATCGAGGCCGCTACCAAGCCAACAAGTGGGGTTAACACGCCTAACCGGATGTGTACTAATTCTATTACACAAGAATGCTACACAAGTCACCGTAATACACCCTATGTAATTACAGATTCTCTTCTTTAAATTCAGCTTAAGTCGCAAGACATTGCGTAAGTATTATTCGAGCTTAAGTCAAAAGACATTGCCGTGACAATTATAATGTTCATTCTATATATAGTATACTTCAACTATATATTCGACAACATGTAATTTCCAATTACAATAGAAGGTCAAGAGTGTTTTACCTCGATAAGCCCAAAATTATCCGAGTTTAAATGTCGATCCTGAGCAAGGTTTAGATCCTACTCCGTGCGCTCCGACCCGCTCCAACCAACCCTTAGAAGTTCTAACCAACTTCTACTTATAACTTCAACTACGGGTGAAGATTTACTTAGGGTTTCGTTTTTGTAGTGAGGAAGTATAATAGTATTTTCTGGGCTTTTGTACAAGTGTAACTTTGGGAATACTACAAGGTATTTGGGCCAAGGTATTTGGACATAACAACAATACTAGGAGAGTATTTCTATACCACAACAAGGGGTATTTATACGAGACAACTAGGCAGTGGGGTGTACCCACGCCAAGCCTCTACAAGGGAGGGTGGGTTTCGGCCAAGGGCCTTCAAAAGGGAGGGTGTGTGGTGGGCGAGATCACAAGAGGAGAGGGAGGGTTTGAGACTTAGAAAGATTGCTCAATTTTGATGAAGAAAGTTCATCACTTAGAGGGTATTTATAGGTCAAGTGAAGGCCAACCAATGGCCAAGATGAAGACAAGTGCATAGCAAGTGTAAGGCCAAGATTTAGCCATGTGCTACCTTATCCATCTACACAAAAATATCCTACCTAACCCTTGACCAAAATTTCACACCAAAACGTGCAAGACTTAGCCAATTGTCGCCCAACCTCTTCCAATGTGAGGTGACACACGCCACCATCCCGTTGGTCCAAAATGTTTCTTCTCTCGGAAAAATCCGCAAAAATTATTAATGACATAGCGAATTTTCCTTCAAAGTTGTGGAAACGCTTTAGCCGAAAAACGACTTTTCGGGTGTTGTGTACAAATTTCAAACTAGCCAACTTTAAGGCTCAAATTGTATCACGCCTCACGCATACATACTCGAAATACGGGTATAACAGAACGCCCGAGAACTCGTCCCCAAACACCGGAAGCGTATGCTCCCAGGATAGTTCCCATGAATCATACCAGTCAACAGCAGTATCCCGCAGCCGATGTGAACCCAATAATACCGACTGCTCTCAAGCCCCGATCACTCACGATCCGTCAGAATTGTCGGATAAACTCACGAGGATCATCCTCGAGCCTCGACCCATAGAACTCGCGGTCGCAAACTCAAAAGTCCCAGCCTCGCTATCGACCGGGGTGGACCACGGGTACAACCGGAACCGCTGCCTCCCGTCTGTCCTCCTGCCTAGCCACGATCCTGGCTAATAACTGGGTCATCTCCTTGTAACCCATCTCCTCTGCTCCAGGCTGTGTAACTGGAGGCTCAGGTACCGCGGTCTCAGTAGCCGCTGCTGCTGCCCCGAACTCTGCTGGGGGTGGCGACGTCGTGGAACTCGCCGGCCGAAACATCATCTCAGGTAAGGACTGGGCCTGTGCCCTCGTGACCCTCTGTGTCCTACTAGCAGCTCCCTCAGCTGCCTTGCCCTTCTGGGCCGCGGTTGCCTTGCGTGGAGGCATAACTGATACATAAAAATATGTCAGAGGAAGTTCAACCTATAACACAGCTCTATTGCACGATCTTAGAGTGAAAGAATGGAAACCAATCCTAAATATCCTGTAGCCTCCTGATTATAGATGTGGTGCACAACACACCGATAATAAAGACTCTACTAGATACGGCCTGTAAACCCTTTCTGAGGATTAACTGCTCTGATACCATTTTTGTCACGACCCGACCACGGACCCGTGACTGGTGCCTTACCCCGGGCACCCTTGTGATACAACATTAGAGAAAATCAGCGGAAAATAAACTCACAACAAGAACCCATACAGAATATAAGCAGGCTAACCCAGAATGGATACCTCTAAATATAACAAAGCTGAACAGTTACATCCTTAACAACCCAAGCTATAACAGGACTACATACCTCTAAGAATGCGTAAACACTATGACGGGACAGGGCCCCGCCATACCCCTGAATGTACAAATATCTACAACACCAGGGAGAACCGTACCAAAAGTCGAGCCTCCGGAGAAATGGAGCTTCTGACACCTGAGCAAGATCATAAGAATGAGGATCCACCACCTGCTTACCCCTACCTGCGGCATGAACGCAGCCCCCGAGGAAGGGGGTCAGTACACAATATGTACCAAATATGTAAAACTGGAAAATACTGTAATAATATCATAAGTCTAAAATAAGCTAGGGTCATGGAGGAAAATCAAAATACAGTACACTGTGCCTTACTAACAATGAGAGTAACAAGTATAAACTTTACTGCATAAAATAGGAGGCTCATGATCAAAACGGGGTCTCCCTCCCGTAGTATCATTAAGCAATCATACTCCTGAGACTATTTCACCCGCATAGATCCTGTGGACCCGCATGAGGTCATCCGCCTCGCATGAGACTAATTCACCCGCATGAGACTATTTCACCCACATGAGGTCATCCGCCTCGCATGGGACTATTTCACCCGCATGGACCCGGTGGGCCCGCATGAGTACAAACACCGCACTCGCATCATGGGTAACAAATCCATGGCATAAGTAGTAATAATGATAATAATAATAATACATAACTCAGCACAACCGGCTATCGTACATAACATAAGCGCTACCGGCTTATCATAACGTAAGCAAGTTAAGAATATCTCCTAACTTCTTATTAATATTATTAGTATATCCTCTCATTTTAGTTACTTAAGGCACTACATGTCATTTGAAAAGAAAATCCGGGAATTTAACCCAAGTACCACGTACCATAAACCTTTTAAGAAAATGACTCATTTTTATGTAAAACTCCCAAGATACTAATAACTGTAGTATCAAGTCACGACAACTTTTCAAAACAAGTCACGTTTACCTTTAAAAATACAATAGGCTTCTAAATCAAGTGACTTCATTTCTTTTAAAACCTTTGGCAATTAATACCTTAAAAACAATTTGCCTTCCACAAATTCAATTCATTCATCCGTGCTATTCTTTACTTGGAGTAAACCTTCCTTTGTTAACCTTTCATAAAGCCAATACAACCAACTTCCCATAAAGTCGTTATATTACCATGATACATTAGTCAAACACATCTCCCTATATCCAAGGGACTTATACTTTTAAACGAAACAAGTATCATATACTTAAAACACTCAAAGTCCCTTAACTTTAAGACTTAAGACATCATTAAAACAAGTAAGGGATACCAAAGCCTTTGTACGTCTACCGTACTACATAGATACAATTATTCATGCTCAAGAGGTAGGAAAGTTCCACATACCTCTTCGGTCAATCCACTTGCTAAGTCCAAAATACCGCACGTAGTATGTCAACCTATAATGACCATAATACGTTCATTAACCTCTAGTTTCAACGTAGAATATTCCAAGTTCAAAGTCACTAAATTCTATGGAAAATTGGGCAGCATTTCCTTTGTTTCTACATACTTTGCCACCTTTTACAAGGCCGAATTCAACATCCAAACGCCACATTTAAGGCCCAACAATCCAAATATTTCAAAGGGGATTACACACCTAAACTTAGATGTGTAAAATTCTGCCCCACAATGTACAACAACTAACTAAACAAGTTTAAGGTAGTATTTAGGCTATAACATGCTTACATATCATTCTTATCCAACCCTTTCATATCCAAACCATATTTATTGCATGCAATGTATCTAAGGGCAATATTTACCACTACAAGATCTAAATTCTTCACATGCAACACCAAAAACTAGCTACAAGAGAAGAATTGTTACCTTAGAGCTTTAGCCAAAATATTCCAACAAGTTTGCTATTCTCCTTTCCAAAAACACCACCACAATAACTCTTACAAGCTAGCCAACAAGCTTCCTTCTTGCCACACTTTTCAGATTTTCCTCAAGCTTAGATTTCCTCTTGAAATTCTAGAGAGAAGGGAGAGCTTTTAGCTTTAGAGAGAGAGAAGAACTTGAAGAATGACCAAGTCTTCAAGACTTGGTCAATAAGTAGTGCATCCCAAATCAGATGGGGAGGGACATGTGTCACCCTCCCATGGCCCTTTTTAAAATAAAACAGTTCAGATTTTTCCACTCAACTTCGCAGAACCCGCCGCGCTGCCCTCGCAGCACCGCGGCACAAACCTCTGCCGACTTAGAACCTTCCGGCCATGCGTTCGCTTCCGGCCAAGGGCTGCAACTTCAGCGAACCTCGATCATCCGCACCGCGACCTGATCCGCGCCGCGCCCCGTGGGCTCATGGCCAAACACATTTTTGTCTGACTGCGCACTGAACTTGTAACTCCCATAACTTTCTACTACGATGTCCTATCGACGAACGGTTGGTTGCGTTGGAAACTAGACTCAACGAACTACGCACTAGGCCTTTGAAACACCTAGGAACTCTCAATGTAACGGGTCATAACCCGCCTCAAAGTTGGCCAAAAACCCATCCGAAACAATCCGTCAACCTATCCTTCTAAAATTTAAGTCTTAACCCCTTTCGTACGCTCTCACACGTATGGCCAGAACTACGGGGTGTAACAATTGGAGACACTTTTAAAAATACTTTCTGCCCCTCTTGGAATTCAAGATCTCTTTTCCGATGATCCGCATAGGACTTATGACGGCTATGAGCTGTTTTGATCCGCTCCCGAATCATCTGTACCTTATCATTTGTTTCCTGAATGAATTCAGGTCCGAACAGTTGCGTCTCACCCACCTCGAACCATCCCAAGTGGAGACCTACATTTTCGTTCATATAATACTTCAAACGGGGCCATTTGTATGCTAGAGTGAAAACTATTGTTGTAGGCGAACTCAATTAGACATAGATGGTCCAACCGGCTTCCCTGGAAATCTAACACACACGATCGCAACATGTCCTCAAGTGTTTGAATTGTTCGCTCAGCTTGCCCATCTGTTTGCGGGTGAAAAACCGTGCTTAACTTAACTTTTGTCCCGAGACCCTGCTGGAAATTTTGCCAAAAGTGTGAGGTGAACTGGGAACCCCTATCTGAAATAATTTTTAAAGGAATCCCGTGTAACCGCACAATATCCTTCAAATAAATCTGTGCGTACTGTGGTGCGCGATACGTAGTCTTGACCGGTAAGAAATGAGATGACTTTGTAAGCCGATCAACAATCACCCAAATAGAATCATACCCTTCTCGAGTTTTCTGAGACCGCCATAAAATCCATATGAATCGCCTCCCATTTCCACATGGGGACTCCAATGTCTCAAGTAATCCGCCAGTTTTGATGTTCACTTTTACCTGCGACATATAAGACACCTCCCGACAAACTCGCAACGTCTTTCTTCATCCCGTCCCACCAAGTAATTTGCCTTGAGGTCCCGATACATTTTTGTTGACTCGGATGAATGAAATATCTTGTGTTGTGACCTCATCTAAGATCTTCCTCCTTAGATCCTTTACCTTAGGAACACATAACCTACCCTTATACCGGGCGGTTCCGTCATTATCTCCCAATGTAAATCGTGAAGGTTTTCCTGTTGGATCCTCTCCCGAAATCCAACAAACTCCGTATCCTCAAACTGACTTTCTTTTATTTCTGATGCTAAGGCAGACTGCAAGGTATCATGTACCACCACCCTACATTCACCGATCTCAGTTAAACTAACCCCGAGGTTTCCCAATCTTTGTACCTCACTAACAATACCCCTCTTTTGTATTGCCAAATGGGCCAAGCTGCCCATTGATCTCCCATCGAGTCGTCACCACCACGTTGGATTTTTCAGGATGGTAAAGAATACTAAGGTCATAATCCTTAAGCAACTCTAACCATCTTCTTTGTCGGAGATTCAAATCCTTCTGCGTGGTTATGTACTGCAAACTCTTATGATCTGTAAATATGTCCACATGCACACCATACAAATAATGTCTCCATATTCGTAAGGCAAACACCACCGCAGCTAATTCCAAGTCATGAGTTGGGTAATTCTTCTCATGTATCTTCAACTGTCTAGATGCATACGCAATAACCTTCCCAAACTGCATCAAGACACATCCTAACCCAACTCTAGAGACATCACAATAGACTGTGAACCCTTCTTGTCCCGATGGTAAGGTTAGGACTGGTGCAGTAGTAAAAAATTCCTTTAGTTTCTGAAAACTTGCTTCACATGCTTCTGACCACTGGTACTTAACCGCTTTTTGAGTCAACTGGGTCAGGGGAGCAGCAAGACTAGAAAAACCTTTTACGAATCTTCTATAATACCCAGCCAAACCCAAGAAAATTCTAACCTCTGTCGGAGTGGTCGGTTTTGGCCAGTTCTTCATTGCTTCTATCTTCTGGGGGTCTACCATAATTCCATCCCTTGACACAACATGACCCAAAAAGACTACCTTTTCCAACCAAAATTCACACTTTGAAAATTTAGCATATAGTTTTTCCTGTTTCAAAACTTGAAGCACTACCCTCAGATGCTCTTCATGTTCTTCAATACTCTTACTGTAAATTAGGATATCATCTATGAACACGATCACGAACAAATCTAGGAATAGTTTGCAGACTCTGTTCATTAAATCCATAAAAGTCGCTGAGGCATTGGTTAACCCAAAAGACATGACCAAGAACTCATAATGGTCGTATCGGGTTCTAAAGGCTGTTTTGGATATATCATCTGGATTTATTTTCAGCTGGTGATATCCCGAACGGAGATCAATCTTAGAAAAATAGCTAGCTACCTGAAGTTGGTCAAAAAGATCATCGATTCTTGGTAATGGGTATCGGTTCTTGATCGTGACCTTATTGAGCTGCCGATAATCGATGCACATTAGGAGCGATCCGTCTTTCTTTTTCACAAACAGATCGTGCACCAAGGGGAAACACTAGGCCTAATAAAGCCTTTATCCAGAAGATCCTTCAATTGTTCTTTTAACTCCCTCAATTCAGCTGGGGCCATTCGATATGGAGGAATAGAAATGGGTCTTGTACCCGGAATTAACTCTATAGCAAACTCCATTTCTCTATCCGGAGGAAGGCCTGGAAGATCTTCAGGAAAAACCTCCGGAAAATTTCGAACAATAGGAACATCATTCACTGTTGGAGATTCTTTTTGGGTATCCACTATATTAGCCAGATATACATACTCCAGTCTGTGACTTCTCAATATCTTTTGAGCCCCAATGTAGGAAATAAACTGACCTGAGGATATTCCAATCCTACCCCTTATAACTACTTCTGGTTCTCCGGGAAAAGTTAATCTCACTATCTTTCGCCGACAATCTAACATGGCATAACATGCCGACAACCAATCCATACCCAAAATGACGTCGAAGTCTACCATATCAAGTAGTACTAGGTTCACCATTGCTCCCCTGCCATTCACTTCTAATGAGAAATTATTTACCACCCGAGAGGCCCAAATTGAGGCCCCTACAAGTGTCATAACCTCAAAAGGTTCACTTAAATAAGAAGGTTCTATGTGTAAATTCTTAGCAAAGCCCATTGACACATATGAAAATGTAGAGCCGGGATGTATAATACAAATGCAGGAATACTCGAGACTAGCAAAATACATGTGACCACCGCATTAGATGCTTCTGCCTCATTCCTCTGGGGCAAAGCGTAGAGCCGATTAGAATTGTTGGGTTGTTGACGCCCCACGACTGCGGGTTGGTTTCCGATTTCCCATGGCGTGGTTGCTTCCGACCTCCCCGAATAGATTGAGTTTGGGTCCTCTTCGCAATCCTCGGCATAGTGGCCCGACTTCCACGCTATAACATGTCTTCGTTAAGAGCCGACATTCTCTATTGTGTTTCCTTTGACAAATCTTACAAATCGGTTTGTCACCTCCTGTGTTAGGGTTGGTGGCCTTGTCCTTGCTACCTTGGTAATTAGACCAACTGTGCCCCTTAGGCTTGAAATAATACTGGCCCACAGATTGGTTCGGTCCTGAAGATCCCTTACTAAACTCATGTTTCTTATTTTGACTCTGGTTAAATGATCCTGACGTCCGAAATCTCTTATGCGAATATTCTCTTTTTGCTTTAGCGAAACCTTCTACCCTCAAAGCCATATCGACAATCTGAAGATAAGTTCGATCGTTGGCTAACGCCACCACCTTCTCTGCTATGTTCGGGTTTAAACCCTCTACAAATCGCTTGACTCTATCCATTTCTGTAGGGACGACATGTGTGTTGTATGCCGATAACCTCACGAACTGTGTATCATATTCTTGTACACTGTGGTAACCTTGCTTCAATTGTTCAAACTCCCGTCTGAGCGCATCCTTGCACGTATTAGGCATAAATTTCTCAATGAATGCCGCTCTGAACCCTCCCCAAGTCATTGGTGGTGACATCGGGGGACGATTTTTCCTAAAATTCCTCCACACCCCTGCATCATCCACTAGTCGTGCGCCTACCAAGTTGACGCCCTGCGTCTCCACGCATCCCAATGTGAACATTAAGTCTTCAACTTCATCGAGGAATACTATCGGGTCGGCCTTGGGGTCTTTCCCTGAGTACAGTGGTTCTCTTCTCCTCATAAAATTTGCCCATAGCCTATCAGTGCATCGCTGAGCTTCTACACTCTCGGTCCGTAGTGCGCCGCACCGGTCCTCGGGTCGTCTGGTTCGGGCTATGACAGAGACACTAGGTGCGGGCGAACCATGTGTGGAATCGCACTGCCATTAACTCTATGAGTCTATCTAGTTTTGTCCCACCGCTTTCTTGGGCCATTTGACTCTCGTTCTTCCAACATTTTCTCCGACATTTTCTCCGCTCCTTCGGACACCACTACGCCAATCGGAGGTACATGAGCTTCGTGATGAACCTCCTCTTGAGCCCCCGGGATTTGTGAATTCACCATTTTCTGTGAAGACAAACACACTCATATTTTAGAAGACGGAATGTCTACTCTAGCTCTTAAAATTTTCTTATAGTTCATAAGCATGCAACACCACAAGAAAACGCAGATTAACTAAACAATAATGACAACTCATAACTTGCATTAATAATGTTTCATTCCTCATATTTGAAAATATTTCATGACATTACAATACATCAGAGCATGTCATTCTATGTCATTCCCTATAGCTCTCTTACTTGAACATGCACCTACTACAACACGTTCTAAAGGGCTTAACCGCATAATTCGCCTATTCTGCTTATTGGCATTCAGCTCCTTGTGAACCTTCTTCCTTGCTTCCCTTTCCATTTCGCTCATTCTTTCCCTTACTAATATTACCTGAAATAGAAATTTGGTTCAGGAACCTTCTGTAATATTTCCTCTTAGCATCTTTGCCCCTCTGAATGAGGATCGGAATTTTTCCGGGACAGAGTTGAATATTATCTGTAATATGACTTCAATCGGAAAGTTGAAGAAGGTCGGGTCGTAGGAACGCCTCTTCTGTATACTCCTAAGCAAATACGCACAAAGTACGATTGTGTCGCACATATACTCGTTAAAATTATCTCCCGAGTTCATCTTACGACGCATGAATTCCTTCTGAGCTTGCATTTCCTTTGCCTGTTCCTCGAGTACTTCCCTCTTTGTTGGAACTCGCCTTATAATCACCATCTACACAACAATTATTGGTCAGTATAACGTTGTACAATCTTCTTCCTAACTCGCGTGAAAGAGGTAGTATAAGAATCAAGTCTTGAAAAAGACTCAAGATAGGCACGAGAGGAGTATGAAAGAAGGGAAACTTTAAAATGTTATTCCGTTTACTTATTACTAAGGTGGCGCGCACACCATCGCAATAAGTAACCGTTCAAACACCCAACTCGAAGAAACTTCCTAGAATCTCCTAACCTGGTTTAGCTTTGATACCAACTTGTCACGCCCCGACTTTTCCTAAGCCTTTACTTAGGGCGTGATGGCACCTGGACAATTATTTCCCACCAGGAGCACCATTTAATTCTCTTTATTTAGAAATTTGAACTTATATTCAAATACGGAGCTATTAATAAAAATAACAATAAAGAAATCTGTTTATGACTTTATTGAAAACATAACGCGAGCCCATGCTCGTGCAAATATTGTTTCTACATAGACATACTGACAAATATTATTCTAAGTTGGAAGGGAGACCATTCCACACGGCCATTTCCCGAGACACTGGAACTGGCATTCTGAACCTGACGAGTACCAAGCCTGAAGCAATGGACTTGGTATGACAAGAGGCTGCGGGGCGATCGCTAGCCTTGGCGTGGAGCCTTTCCTCTATCACGCTTTCCTGTAACATGTTAAATAAAGAGTCATCCCTACTATCTGGGGCTGAGTGAGAACCTTACCCTGCAATTCAAAGTAACCCCACAATATTCCAAGTGCAATCACATTATAACGTAATAAGCATATTGCAAAAACATATCAGGTTACAACATTTTTATATATGCAACAACTCCTCATAGGAAATTCTCGGTTTAACTAACACTTCATTTTATCTCGTATTATACGTTAAGACATTCCCCTGCATTTTCATATGTTTATTACATTTATGTATTTGTGAACGCGTATTCACTTTTCATATTTATATATAGGTGAACATGTATTCATCTTTCATATTTGTTGTGGCGTGCAACCCGATCCATTATATTTACGTATTTGTGAACACGTATTCACTTTACGTTTTGTTGCGGCGTGCAACTCGATCCATTATGTTTACGTATTTGTGAACGCATATTCACTTTAAGTTTTGTTGCGGCGTGCAACCCGATCCATTATGTTTACGTATTTGTGAACGCGTATTAACTTTACGTTTTGTTGCGGCGTGCAACCCGATCCATTATATATTTATATATTTATGTGAACACGTATTCACTTTTCATATTTTTCAGAAGATCGAATAAATACTATTCTCTTTCCCAACATTCTGTCATTCATACTTGTAACGATTATAACTTTTTAAGCATAACTCCAACTAAGGTGTTTCTCAAGCAGAAACTAAGGTAAAACGGGGATATTTCACTGTACCAAATTTCATTTAAAAGTACTTTGGGTAACTAACACAAATTTATCCTCAAAACTGCCACATGAAATTTGTTTCGGCAGAATTTTTATTAAACAGAACCAAATCTTAGAATAATCATAACTCCTAATCTGTAAACCCGTTCAAGCCCCATAAAATCTCAAAACGACGAGAACAGAGAGCTACACGTCTCCATGTGAACCATCCTTTCATATTCTGTACCATTTGGTACAGTTTTACACTTTTATTCGCTGCCCTTTCTGAATCTCGATAGATCCGAGGCAGAAACTTTAAACAGCGATAACTCTCAATACGTAAGTCTGATAGACCTCAATAAGGTCTCAAAATGTCCACAACAGAGAGATCTAGAACTTTCATTTAACACCAATTTTCATATTTCCCACGGATTAGTACAGTTTTACGTTTCAACATCCTGCCCTTCTGGATTCCGATGAATCCGAGGCAGCAACTTCAAACTACAATAACTCTCAACTCGTAAGTCCGTTTTAACCTCTCTTTAGCTATATCTGTCCGTAACAGAGAGATTTACAACCATGTAAATGTTTATATAATTCTAATAGGTAAAACGCAATAAAAACAGTCAGTAATTATGCCTTTTCCGAATTTCGGCTAAATCTAAGGCAGGAACTTTGAACTATGATAACTTTCAAACCATATGTCCATTTTACCTCATTTTTGGTTATATATGATCATAATAGAGAGTTGTACCATTCTTCCGAATTTAATCAAATTCTAACGATTATAACTCAGTGAAACCAGTTCGTAAAGTTCATGACGCAACTAGTTGTCTAAACAATCAAAAGCTCATTATTTCTTTTCAACACTCAATTCTTATTCTAACATGTATTGAACTTAAAATAAAGGATGTTACCAAGAATTTATGAGTGAGAAAACTCACTTTGTAAGCGTGAAAAAGGATTGTGGTTCGGTTGCTACAAGTGGTCCTTGCTCCTTAGTGTTCCCTAATTTTCTTGTTCTCCTTCATCCCTTGATATTTTTCTGATTTTTTTCCTTCTTGTTTACTTGATTTTTTTCCTGATTTATATTCCTTGTACTAGGTACTTTATTTTGTGTCAAATACACTATATAAGTTGAGGTGAGTTGATGTGTTTGTATAACTTATGGGAGGTGAAATGACAAGAGTTGGAGGAAATGAAAGGGGAGGGAAGGAGAACGTGCACATCATGCATCTGTCCTTTTTTTTCTTTCTTATTTTCATTTTATCTATCTATTTATCCAACTTTAACACTAACTCCATCCCATACAATTTATTCTTTGTTTTCTTATATATATATATATATATATATATATATATATATATATTTATTAAACCAACCAACAACTATTTTTTTTTCGGACTTTGCAGATGGTGCAGTAGAAAGATTCAAGGCAAGATTGATGGTCAAGGGATACAACCAAAATGAGGGTATTGACTATCAAGATATTTTCTCACCAGTGGTGAAGATGGTGACAGTTAGATCAGTGATTTCTATTGCTGCAACAAGAGGATGGGTTGTACTTGTACATCAGATATATGTGTTCAATGCATTCTTACAAGAAGATCTTCATGAGGAAGTTTACATGACTCTGCCTCAGGGGTTCACACATGAGAAATGAAAGGTATGCAGGCTAGTAAAATCACTGTATGGACTTAAACAGGCTTCGAGACAGTGAAACATCAAGTTGACCAATGCCTTGATGTCTTCTGGCTTTACACAGAGCCATTTAGACTACTCTCTCTTTACAAAAAGGGTCAACAACGCACTGGTGGTAGTTCTTATATATGTGGATGATCTGTTGATTACAGGCAATGATGAAGTTCTCATACAGAAGAACAAATCAATACTGCATCAGCATTTCAAGATCAAGGATCTGAGATAATTAAGGTATTTTTTGGGCTTTGAGTTTGCTAGGAAGAAAACTGAAATTATTATGCATCAAAGGAAGTATACTCTTGAGTTAATAGCAGAAATGGGATTGTTAGGTGCTAAACCAGTTGGGTCACCCATGGAGTTGAATAACAAGTTTACCAATGTAGTGTATGATACACATATGCATGCTAAGGGACTTGTAGGTACCTCAGACACTCTGCTGACAGATCCCTTACTGAACGACCCCGCTGCTTATCAAAAGTTGATTGGAAGATTGTTGTATTTGACACACAGCAGGCCTGATATATTAGCTTTGCTGTTCAGAGTCTCAGTCAGTTCATGCAAGCACCGAGGAATCTCACATGGCAGTAGCTCACAGAGTAGTAAAGTACATTAAATAGGCTCCAGGATTGGGCATCTTTATGCCTGCTGGTGAGTCCAATAACCTTTCTGGATATTGTGATGCAGATTGGGCATCCTGTCTTAACACTAGAAAGTCTGTCACAGGATATTTTGTGTTTTTTGGCTATTCACTGATCTCATGGAAGTCCAAGAAACAGCCAACTGTCTCCAGAAGTTCTGCCGAGGCAGAATATAGAAATCTAGCATCTCTTGTTGCAGAAATAGTTTGGGTTTCTGGTTTGTTTGCTGAGCTCGGGATTGTTTTAAGTCTGCATGTTCCTTTGCATTGTGATAACAGGTCAACTATTCAAATTGCTGCCAATCCAGTATTTCATGAGAGAACTAAGCATAATGACATTAATTGTCATTTTATTCGAGAAAAGGTTCAACAAGGATTGATTTCCACTTTCTACATTCCCACTTCTGATCAACCTGCAGACATCCTGACCAAAGGCCTCACTCAAGCTCAACATGCATATTTACTGTCCAAACTAGACATGAAGAACTTATTTTCAGTGCCTAGTTTGAGGGGGTATGTTGAGAGTGTTGAGAAGCAGCCCACTAACCTCCTCACAGTTGGGCTCAATGTTGAGAAGCAGCCCACAACTTTACTCACAGTTGGGCTTAAGGAGATTGAGCCCAAGTCACTGTCAAACAGTCCACTATAATAATACCTACAAAGTAGCCGATGTCCCAACTCCTTCAGTCATCACAAGAGCAGCACATCTCAATTCCAGAAGTGTGGACCACGACACCAACATGCAGGTGCACACACGAGAGTGGTGCATTCAGTTTGTTAGTTTGTTCTATAACTACTTTAGTTTTCATTCTTCTAGTTTCATTCTTCTAGTTCCTTCTAGTTCCTACGATTTTGCATTTTAGTTCTAGAGATGATAGCTATAAATAAGAGTGTTTTGTTTGTAAAAGTATTTATTCAAATACAGAAAAGCTTTCACAAAATCCCTCTTGTTCTCAATTCGAATTCTTATAGAATGTAGTCATTGCATGGTGAATCTGATCCTAACGCAGTTTGCTGTGGCTGCATGTTGATCAATTAATCACAAAATTAACATCATAACATATTAAAATTTTAAATTACGTTCGTCATCAACATAGAAGGAACCTCTAATTTGGTGAATGATATACGACTTCTTGAAAGATCAGTACAGACATATTGTGATCCACGAGGACTTAAGATAATAAATGCAAATCACACAGTTTGATTTTGTTAGATTTTGATATTGGTGAATGGAAAATGATGGGATGAAAATTAAAGGGAGTAAAATACTCTTTTGTCCCACATCGAAAAAAGAGAAGGAAAGAGAGGTGTATATATATTACATTACACCTTCTCTGGTTGCTAAAAGGGTTGAGAGGGCAAGGACCCCTCGCGCCGTCGTCGCTCGCTCGGCTTCGGCTTTGGATTTGGATTTGTCAAAAGATCAATTGATTGATAATATTTTTGGACAAACTTTTATTTAATTAATTAATTAATTATTTAATTAAAATAAATCCAAACGGATTGACCCGCGACCGACCCGTCCGGTTTAAGTCCTTTTTCTTTTCGAATTTCCCTCCAAAAAATTTGGTGACTATTCTGAATGGTTGCAAACATTCAGAAATGGTACCTCCAGAACCTATAAATTCTTGATTTGTTCCAAGAATTTATGAACTCATTCTAATACGAATTTCTCTACAATTCGAAAATTCATTCTTATTCATTCTGTGTGATATACTGCCGTTGTGTGGTTCGCTGCTACCAGAATTTGGAGTACTACTATTCTGGTAAGATAATCGTTCTATCATGGGAGACGATATTTCATTAACCTCGAGTACTGTGAGGGGAATAATTTTCTTAAGAACACACTTTGAACTAAGTGGGCTCGATTACATTCTGAAATTATTTTCCAAAACAGATTATGTTTTCGCTTACTGTTTCATGATCAATTTACTGTTAAGTAATGTTTATACCGTGTAATCTGTTTTATTAAGTGATTAACATATTGTGTTGAAACATTATTTAGCCGAATACAGATTATTATACCAACAATCTTAAGGAAATTATGTTTATTTTATTTTAATCTGTATCCTGGTTTGGAGATTAAAACCTGTGTGGTTTTCTACTCCGTATGTAATTTCATATTCTAACTTGAAGACATAAAAACTTCGTTGGAATATTAAAGTCCAGGAAAAAGTGTTTTCCAAAAGGAAAAAAAAATTGTTTTCCAGAGGAAAAAAAATGTTTTTCTTGTATGTTGTTTGGAGACTAAAATCTTTGGATTTTCTATTCCGGTTGAGATTAAAGTTTTCATAACTTTTTACTCATTTGGGTACTTGATTTGAAGATATAAAAACTTCATCAAGTATACAACATACACCCATCGCACTGCTTCAAGCAATTTTGATTCGGTTTGAAGAAATAAAATCTTCACCGTTGTGTATTATATTTGTTGCTATCAAAATTGATTCGGTTTGAAGAAATAAAATCTTCACCGTTGGGTATGATATTTGTTGCATGAAATACTTGAAAGTAAGAATGAATTTGACTTACTCATGTGATATTTGTACAACGATTTGAAGAACATAAAATCTTTGTCGTTCTGGTTAAGGAGATTAAAACTTGTGTAGTTTTATACTCCATATGAATATTAGTATTCTGACTCGAAGATATAAAAACTTCGTTGGAATACTAAAGTTTTATAATTATACTGCGATTTGAAGAAATAAAATATTCATCTTTTAAGTTTATAATTCAACTGCGATTTGAAGAAATAAAATCTTCATCGTTGAAGTCTGTGAATTAATTGTTATTTTGGTTTTATTAACTAAAACAGTTTGTCGATTATTCTGTGACAAACAAATAATGACAATTGATATGAATGATCTGTGTGCAATGCTGTCGGAGTGCAATTTGATTGGAAACCCAAAGGAGTGGTGGCTTGATTCTGGTGCCACTCGACATGTTTGCGCTGCAAAAGAAGCATTTGCAACCTATGCTCCCGCTGGACCTGAAGAGGTGTTGTTTATGGGAAATACTGCAACAGCCAAGGTTGAAGGATATGAGAAGATACTTCTGAAGATGACTTCCGGCAAGGTCCTGACTCTCAACAATGTTCTGCACGTTCCAACAATAAGGAGGAATTTAGTTTCCGCCGGACCACTCGTCAAAAATGGGTTTAAGTGCGTGTTGGTTAGTGAGAAAATTGTAATAAGTAAGAATGCTATGTTCATTGGAAAGGGCTACATCACCGAGGGCCTTTTCAAACTCAATGTAATGGTTGTTGACAGTATTAATGAAAATTCAGTTTCGTCTTACTTATTGGAGTCAAATGATTTATGGCATGTTCGTTTAGCACATGTCAATTATAAAACCTTGCGAAAATTGATTAATTTAGAAGTATTGCCTAAATTCGAGTGTAACAAATCAAAATGTGAAATCTGTGTTGAATCTAAGTTTGTTAAACATCCATATAAGTCTATTGGTAGAAATTCAAATCCTTTAGACTTAATTCACACGGATATATGTGATATGAAGTCAATATCATCTCGCGGTGGGAAAAAGTATTTTATAACTTTTATTGACGATTGCACTCGATAATGTTATGTGTATTTGCTTAATAGTAAGTATGAAGAAATTGATGCATTTAAGCAATACAAGAGCGAAGTGAAAATCAATTGAATAAAAAGATCAAAATGATTAGAAGTGATAGGGGTGGAGAGTACGAATCTCCTTTTGCAGAGACATGTTTGGAATATGTAATTATTCATCAAACTACTGCTCCTTACACACCACAATCAAATGGAATTACGGAAAGGAAAAACCGAACATTAAAGGAAATGATGAATGTCTTACTAATTAGTTCCGGTTTACCACAGAGCTTGTGGGGGGAAGCCATCCTTACAGCTAATCGAATACTCAACAGAGTACCCCACAGCAAAACACAATCTATTCCATATGATCTATGGAAAGGAAGAAAACCCAACTTGAAATATTTCAAAGTGTGGGGGTGTTTAGCGAAGGTCCAAGTTCCTATGCCCAAAAGGGTAAAAATCGGACCAAAAACTGTGGATTGTGTTTTTATTGGCTATGCTACAAACAACAAAGCTTGTCGATTTTTGGTTCACAAATCGGACAATTCCGAAATTCATGTTAATATGGTAATTGAATCAGATAATGCTGAATTATTTGAAAACATCTATCCGTATAAAATTGAATGTGAGTCGTCAAGTGAAAAATCTAAACGACCGCGGGAAAAACCAAAGGAAAGTATACCAAGCAAAGAGGATCCAATGCGTAGCAAACGTCAAAAGACATCTACTTCCTTTGGACCAGATTTTGTAACATTCTTGCTTGAAAATGAGCCTCAAACATTTAAAGCAGCAATGTCATCTTCTGATTCAACATTTTGGAAAGAAGCAGTTAATAGTGAGATTGAATCAATTTTAAATAACCATACATGAGAATTAATTGAGCTTCCTCATGTAAATAAACCTTTAGGATCAAAATGGATTTTTAAAAGAAAAATGAAAGCTGATGGCACTATTGACAAATACAAGGCAAGACTTGTGGTCAAAGATTATAGACAAAAAGAAGGTCTTGATTACTTTGACACATACTCGCCGGTAATAAGAATAACATCTATTCGGGTGTTAGTGGCACTGGCGGCCGTATATGGTCTTGAAATCCATCAAATGTATGTCAAGACAGCTTTCTTAAATGGAGAATTGGAGGAAGAAATTTACATGAAACAACCTGAGGGTTTTGTGGTTCCTGGTAAAGAAAGGAAAGTGTGCAGACTTGTTAAATCACTTTATGGACTTAAACAAGCACCCAAACAATGACATACGAAATTTGACCAAACAATATTGACAAATGGATTTAAGATTAATGAGTGTGACAAATGTGTTTACATTAAAAATACTCCAAATCATGAAGTCATTGTTTGTTTGTATGTTGATGACATGTTGATAATGAGTAAAGATATTGTCAATGTAAATGCTACGAAGCGTATGCTCGCTAGCAAATTTGACATGAAAGACTTATGAGTTGCTGATTTGATCTTAGGAATTAGAATTCATAAAACTCCACAAGGTCTAGCATTATCACAGTCACATTATATTGAAAAATACTTGACAAGTTCAAGTATTTAAATTTCAATGTTGCAAAGACTCCAATTGATGTAAGTTTTGTACTTCAAAAGAATGAAGGTGAAAGTGACTCACAATTGGACTTTGCACGAGCTTTGAGAAGTTTGATGTATATTATGAATTATACACGATCAGATATAACATGTTCTATAAGCAAGCTGAGTCGATTCACGAGTAATACCAATCAAACTCATTGGATGGCAATGAAACGAGTCTTGAGATATTTACAACACACCCAAAACTATGCTTTGCATTATAATAAATATCCCGCAGTACTTGATGGATATAGTGATGCAAATTGGATCACCGGATCGTTTGAAGTTAAATCCACGAGTGGATATGTTTTCACCGTTGATGGAAGAGCAGTGTCTTGGAAATCATCAAAACAGACATGCATCGCCCGCTCTACAGTGGAATCATAATTTATAGCTTTAGACAAGGCCGGTGAAGAAGCTGGATGGCTCTGGAATTTCTTAGAAGATATTCCATTCTGGCTCAAACCTTTGGCTCCTATATGTATACATTGTGATACCAAGCAATAGAATAGTAGGCAGAGCGTAATGTATAACGGAAAATCTCGTCACATACGACGGAGACACAATACCGTTAGACAACTCCTCCCTAGTGGCGTTATCACAATTGATTATGTAAAGTCAAGAGAAAACGTGGCGGATCCGCTTACAAAAGGCTTAGCTAGAGAGGGAGTTAGTAGATCATCAATGGGAATGAGGTTAAGGCCAAGTACAAGTCATCATGACGGTAACTCTACCTAGCAGACTGGAGATCCCAAGAGCTAGGTTCAAGGAGATCAAACAAAGTTGTGACTAACGGTTCAACATTGTCAAATAACTCAACTCATTCTCGGATGAAGACAATGTTCAGAAATAAGGATAAGACTTTATGACTTGTTAATGAGTTAATAAAGCATTAAGGGTTTTTAATGGTTATCTAAATCTGGCAATGTATGACCAGATAATGTGGCTATAGGACCACATGTTTAGAAATCACCTATGTGAGTGTTAAGTGTAAGCCGCTTTAAAGGGGAATGACAGTAAAGACCCATTCTCTATGCACTCATGAGACCAGACGGTGTTCATGACTGAAACGAACACAACCGTGAGAATCATAAACGGTTGAGGGTTTATTGTGTGTCTTATGTTGTCTAGGTATACAACAAAGTTCGACGGTTCAAAGATATCAAATCTACCGAATGATCGAGTATATCCGATATAAGTTCACTACAGAAAGTTCAAAGGGAAACCTACTTATCCAGATGCAATCAATTCTCGCTTGTATATCACACTCGTCCGTACATTCTTTTATCGTATAACCATTCATGTGGGGGATTGTTGGGTTTTGATATTGGTGAATGAAAAATGATGGGATGAAAATTAAAGGGAGTAAAATGCTCTTTTGTCCCACATCGAAAAAAGAGAAGGAAAGAGAGGTGTATATATATTACATTACACCTTCTCTAGTTGCTAAAAGGGTTGAGAGGGCAAGGACCCCTCGCGCCGTCGTCGTTATTTTATCCAATTTGCATCACCAGCTCACAGAATTGTCTCATAAGTTTGGTCCAATATACATGATGTAGCTAAGAAGCAAACTCTGCATCGCTTTGAACTCACAAGTCTTAGCCCTAGATATAGTTCGCGATCAAGATGTGATTTTTGCAAACTGTGACCCTTCCCTCGCAGGATTCATCATATATCCTCAGTTGAAGGACTAGACATTGCAGTTTCTTCCAATGGTTCCTACTATTGCAATTTGGGCAAACTATTTGTGAGGAAAATGCCAAGTAACGGAAACATTGAGGCTTGTTTACGCTTGCGTAAAAGCGTAATTCGTAAAAGGCATCAAATACATGTCAAGATCGCGATGCCGAATCCATGTGGGAGCATTGTTTAGGTGGTACCGCCGGAAGTGGTACACTTTGGGGGTAAGTGGGGCGGGTGAAGGTGGAGGAATTACTACCCGTGATGGTTGGTGGGGCGGGGATGGAGGTGGATTTTAGGTGGCGGGTAGGGGTATGGGGTACCCTTCCCCCGCCCCCGCCCCGCCCCATTGACATCCCTACCGGTCCGGACCGGACCGATAAGGTTTCGGTCCGAGTCGAGATCTGGGACCGGATCGAAATCTTATCGGTCCGGACCGGTAAGATTTTTCCGGGTCGGGTCCGGGGTCCGACTTTTTTTTTTAAATTTAAAAAAAAATTAAATTTCCAATACTGAAATTGAAATTCTCGAACATTACCACGAAATTTGGACGTTGAAATCTATTGTATATCGCGAGATATTTAGAGAAGAAAAAGAAAAATTAGTAACAATTTGGGGGAAAAGTGAAATTGATTAGAAAGACGGACGTTTTTGGAGAAATCGGATGCGCCAACAGCGGTTTGGTCCGACCTCGTCTCGAAAAAATACACGAAATCAATTTCTTTTTAGGTGAAACGGACGTCCGAGCGAAGAGTTATGACCATTTAAAGTTGCATGAATTTACAATTACTTTCTTCTCTCTCCCTATATTTTATGTCAATGCTTCACATTAAAACATAAAGTCTACATCACATATATTTTTAAAACATGTAAAATAGGTCAACATTAGAGAATATTGCAATTAAATATAATTAGGACTGGCAAGGGGCTGAGGGTTATTAATTACCGGGTTTACCGGATCGGATCCTTATCGATCCGGATAATTTTTTGGTACTCGTATCCAGACCGATAAGAATTCGGTCCGAGTATCGATCCGGTTCTCAGGTAATTACCGGGAGTCCGAGAGTATCCGGATCGATAACAACCCTACTCACTGTACGTGTAATTTCGGAATAGTAGACGAAACAGAAAGAAATTATACTCTTTGTTCTCTCGTTCTACTCATATTTCGGAATTTTCACCTCCAACGTTACGTCTAGTAAAAGGATGAAACGAACCATGGACTTATTTTAATAATTAAAAACCTGTTCTATATATGCTATTCCCATTTGCAATATTTGAATACCCATATGGATTCAAAGTAAAATTCACACCATTCAATAAAAAGGATAATTTGGTAATAAATTTGATAACATAAAAGAATATATTAATGAAATTGTATATAATTATCAATTTGGTATTAAAAGACTATTACATCCCGAGTTTAACACCACCTTTATGTCGAAGCATGCAACTAGTTCTCTTACCTCTGCAACATGTCTAAAGTTTGCGACAGATCTCTAAGTCTCCTATGAAATTATCATTGAGTATATCTTATTCTACTCAAAATGTTCTATAGTTCTTAGATTTTGGACATGCACATCTAGGACAGAGCATAAGAACATCAAATTCATTTCAAAGATCTTTCAGTTTAGAATTTTTGTTTTCATAGAGACATGATACATTGTGATAATGTATCAATCTCTTTATGCAAGTAGAAGATTTGAGAGTCATTCACCTTGCCAAATCTCTCCTTTAAGTCATTCCACACTTTGTGAGCATTAAAAGCATACACAATACTATTGAATAGCTCCTCACTCACAATATTCATAATCCAGGAGAGGACTACAACATTAACCTTTTTCCATTGTTCATGCAGCTAGGTCTAAACTTATCCTAGTGTATCGACCATCAACAAAATCTAACTTGTTTTTCACAATTACCGTATCCTCATGGATCTACTCCACTGCATAGTTCTCAGGTCCAGTTAATTAAATAGAAATCAGCGAATTACCTAGTGTCTGTAGGTTGAAGACATAAAAGATGGCCCTTCAAGGACATCCGATAAAAACAAGAAGACACAGAGGGTGATTGTGCTCAATTGATGTCTCATATCTATTTCAATCACCATTGACTATTAACTTGAGCTTGTTTCACAAACCCTAGCTAAGAACTTACTGCTCAAGGATGATTCAACTCAATATTAGTTTGAGTTGAAACTTGAAACAACTCCTCCCACTAATCGATCATAGAAACTCTGATATCATGTTTCGATCATAGAAACTCTGATATCATGTTAGGAAGTCAATAATGGTCTCACTTAGACATTCATAATATGCAGGAGAAGAGAAGAATAAGAAAGGATTCAAGAGAAGTTAACTACGAAATGAACCGACTCAAAATGAAAATGCACAACAGCTACGTCTAGCTATATGTATACACTATTAAGCCAACTAATTGTCCACTTGACAAACTAGCAGGACCGGCCTTAGATTTGAGATACCCTAAGCCATCACAATTTTTTTTGTTCCCCACCAAAAATAGTTAACAAGTAGCTAGACTTACTTAAACACATGAATAAAAAAAAATTAACATGATTATTAATCTAATATAATAAAAATAGAGGTTGCAACCTTATTCAAAATTGTATAACTAAGTAACAAGAATATTACCTGATGAGTATACGAGCATTGCTACTTTTTTGCTAGCATGAGCCATTATTTCAACCTTTTCTGGTAACTTTTCAAGGTCTATATTTGTGTCTTGGCCTCAACATTATTAATTGAATTCACAAACCTATAAAGACCACCGCCTTTAGCATATTCTTTTGCGAATTCATCCCTATCTTTTTTCTTCTGTCTATTTTGAGCACCGGACAGTTGTTTTCTCATAATTACGGTCTTGATTGAACAACAAAAAACTTAAATCACTGCGGTCCTGATTGAACAACAAAAAACCTATAAAAAATCCATATTATTTGTTAATGTTAGGATTGGTGTTATGACATTTTCCATAACATATCATTTTTTCAGAAAATGTCAGAGCAAATGTCTTGACATTTGTGCTGACATTCGTGTAACAGTTTTGCCTATCTTCATGGACAATTTTTATGAAACTGTGATTTATTTATCACATGACAAATTGACTTATCAAGGAGTCTTCAAAACAGATTTAGGATCGATGAAGACCAAGTCCAAGAGGTTGCATAACTTGAGAAACAAGACGTGGAAGAAATAGTCCACACAGTTGGAGATTTTTCAGCCTTAAGCTACTGCCCACGTGCTCCATATTTAGCTCAACCTACACAACTAATCAAGGAGTCTTTAAAGGGAACTCTCCACTATAAATAGAGAGGTCACTTCAAGGATTCAATATCCAGAAAATTAGAAAAGAAAATATCGAGAGAGCTCTTCAGATTTTAAGATCGAAAACTGGATCAACAAGTGTTGTCTGTATTTGTGACGACATTCTGTACGACATTACAAGTGCTGCCTAGATTCTAGATTTGTTCTTTCATTAAAGCAATTGTAATGATGTGTTGATCACTTCTATTTTAGATAGATTTTTCAGGCATAAGTCATCTGCGACTTAACCTTTTTATTCCTTTTGTATCTTCTTGTAACATTGTAAAGAAAGAATATTTCAATTATATATATACAATACCTTTGGTCATTGACCATCATGGGTTATATTAATATATAACCTATAAAAATTAAACCTTTGTGTTCTTTATTTTATTCCGCTGCATTTTAAACTCTTTCAAAGGTTTTCTTAAGTTTTATCTTAGTGTCTCCATCAGGTCGACGATTTAATCACGACATTCGATTAATCGCTTTCAAAGATACCGCTTTTATCTGTTTTGCTGTTTGGTTAATTTAATCCATAGTGTAATCCACGGGACCCAACAGGTGGTATCAGAGCCGACACTTAACATAATAAGTGCTAATGTCCTTTTACTTTAACTATGGATCCGGCTAATACAAATATTGGTAGATTTTCTATTTTAGATGGATCAAATTATCCTTATTGGAAATTTCGCTTACGTTCTCATATCAAATCCATTGATGTGAGAGCATGTAGATATATTACAAATGGATATAATGTTCCTATGCTCCCACCGGACGAGGAAGACGGCATATTACCTAAGCCTGAGGCCGAATGGAGTGTGGAAGAAACCAATAGTGCATGATTCAATGAAAAGACTCTTAATGCTATTTTTGGATGGGTAGATCTTTATATGTTCAAACTTATCTAAAATTGCTCAACTGCCAAGGATTCTTGGGATACCCTACAAACCCATTGTGAAGGTAGCTCAAGTGTTCGTAGAACAAAGCTCCGCATGCTCATGAGTAAGTACGAACATTTAAGGATGGAAGAGACGGAGGATATCAAAACTTATTTTGAAAAGTTGATCGACATTTCTAATGAATGTCAAGTACGTGGGTCTCCATTGACCAACAATCAACTTGTGAAAAAGGCACTCCGCTCTCTTCCTGAAAAGTTCAATATCAAGATATGTGCAATTGAAGAAGCCCACAACCTTGCTCAATGGACCTCCATACGCTAATGAGCATTCTCAAAACATATGAGATGAATATGGAAAACCAAAGGACATTGTATAGAGGCAAAGATGTTGTACTTCAAGCAAAATCCTTAGAGATACAAGTCAATAAAGAGGACGAATATCTTGAAGAAATCGGGGATGGTGCTAACGTTTCCCTTCTCACTCGAAAATTCAATACGATGTTAAGAAGGTTCAACGGTGACAATAATAAATCTAAACCCAAAGAGCACCAAAATCAAGACTTCAATCCACGATTCACTAAAACCATTCCTACAACACAAAAAGGAAACCAACTTAGGAGAACTAGCTCCGACCGAACCAGGTTTGATCCAAAGCAGTTCGAAAGGGTACAATGTCATGCGTGCTCGGGATGGGGTCATTATGCCAACGAGTGCGCAAACACGTTAAAAAAAGCTGAGAAAAGTCTATGGATTTCTCTAAGTGACGATGAAGGTGAAAAGGAAGAGGATCCAGAAATGGAGTCACAAGATATGCTGGCCGCTGTTTTCGAACAGTCACTGTCAAATGATGAAAATGTTGCTGACTGTGTTGTCCCGAATGTCACAATATTTTCGGCAACATCAGCGATGACATCTGCAGATCCAGTAACATCCGACAGGTATGAGTTTTTTAACTATTCTGATGTTAACTGCTTTAGTGGTTTTATTTCTAATTGTGAATCTGACCCTTAGACTCAAGTCGATTCGAAGGACGACATGATTAAATAATTGAAAAAACTTTGCAAGGACTTAATTGTTGAATCCAAATTACTTGACTCAAAGGTAAAATCTTTAACTCTTGAGAATGCGGGTTTGAAAGGCACAATAATCCGACTAGAGGTTACCCTTACCAAAAAGGATCTTGAATTTGGTAAGATCAGTAAATGGATCCGCCAAGCTACCTTCCAAAGTGAACACCGATTTCCAAACTAGATGAAAGTGTTAGTCAACCACAACATGCAGGTTTGGGCTACAAGAAATCACTCAATGCGATATGCTCCAAATTGTTTGACAAAAGCGAGACAATGGGCTTCATAAGAGAAAGGAATTACATGTGCCATCACTGTAAGAAAGCTGTCCATTTAAAACCTTACTGCTTTAAATTTCTCAAGTCCAGGAGCAGAATGTCGTCGAGAATGCTGTCCAACATTCCTGACAGCACTCGATGCGACATTCCAGAATCGAGAAACCGTAAAAATGTAAAGAAAGTTTGGAGTCCCAGAATAAATGTGCAATGTAATGTTGCTTTAACTGCTTTAAGGACTAACATTTCAGGATCGTGGTACTTCGACAGTGGATGTTCTCGACATATGATGGGGACAAATGAGTGTCTAAAATACTACGAGACTCTAAATGGAGGTAATGTTACTTATGAAGGAGGCGGCAAAAGCAAAATCATAGGCAGAGGAACTTTGAATGTTCCAGGATCCTGGCCTTAAAGAATGTCTTGCACGTCGATGGTTTAATGGCTAACCTTGTTAGCATAAGTCAATTGTGTGATGACGATCTAGAGGTAAAGTTCAATAAGTATGCTTGTACAGTTACAAATGAATCTAACCAATATGTAATGTCAGGTACAAGAACATGCGATAATTGCTATCTTGTTGGAGAATAAGAGATTTGCAATAATGTTAGGATGAATGACACGACCTTGTGGCATAAAAAATTAGGGCATGTTAACTACCGTAACCTTGAGAGATTAATCTCTTATGAGGCTATACGAGGAATCCCTAAAATCAATCCTAAAGATAAAACAATGGTTTGTGAAGACTGTCTCAAAGGTAAGCAAACTCGTGTCTCCCATAATGTTGTCCAAAATGACAGACAACATTCAGGTACGTCTCACTGTTTTCAACTTTTACACATGGATCAAATGGGTCCAATTGATGTGGACAACCTAGGAGGTATGCGATATTCTTATGTGATTGTGGATGACTTTTCCAAGTACTCATGAATATTCTTTTTAAAGGAAAAGTCTCAAACGTTTGACATGTTTAAAGTACTACACTCTAGAATAAGAAATCTATACCATTCCTCTATTTTTCGGATTAGATCCGACCATGGAAAAGAATTTGAGAATAATCAGTTCTCTACATTTTGTGAGAAAAATGGAATTTTCAATGAGTTTTCTACTCCCAAAACCCCACAACAAAATGGTGTAGCATAGAGGAAGAATATGACTTTGCAAGAGATGGCTAGAGTCTTGCTTAGTTCTAAAAAGTTGTCTAAACGTTTTTGGGCAGAAGCTCTAAATACTGCAAATCACATAGTCTATCTTAGGCCAGGAACTAAAATGACACCCTATGAGATACTTAATGAAAAGAAGCCCACTGTGCGTTATTTTTATATTTTTGGGTGTGTGTGCTACATCTTGAATGATAGAGAACACCTAGCTAAGTTTTACTCCAAAAGTGATAAGGGGATTTTTGTAGGTTATTCACAAAATAGACATGTTTACCGAGTGTATAATCTTCGAACCAAAACCGTGCAAGAGTCTGTTAACATTGTTTTTGATGATTATGCTAATCTTATAGGAAATAATTCTGATAACAATGTTATAATTACCTGTGGAAGAAGCATAGAATGCAGGAAATTCAGATGTTGCCCCAAATGTCACGACATCTGCAGCGACACTTAAAGCAGAACCAGAGAACACTGCAGTTTCGGATGAGAAAACAGAAGCTGAAATTCACGACCCAGTACGTCAGGATCCCTCATCCAGGATCAGGAAAAATCATCCAACTGGCCAAGTAATAGGAGAAGTGTATGAAGGAATGAGAACGAGAAGGAAAGAACCACTGAATTACCGAGACATGGTGAGATATGTGTGTATGTCTACCATATATCCTAAGATAAGTCTTTCTTGTTATATATCTACTTTGGAACCTAAGAATGTCAATGAAGCACTAAAGGATAGTTGGTGGATACACGCTATGCAAGAAGAATTAGAACAGTTCACTAGAAATGAAGTTTGAGATTTAGTCCCTCGCCCCAAAGATACTAATGTTATTGGAACTCAATGGATCTTTAAAAACAAATCTGATGAATCTGGAACTATTGTGAGAAATAAGGCTAGACTAGTTGCTCAAGGATACTCTCAAGTGGAAGGGATTGACTATAAGGAAACATTCACTCCAGTTGCTAGAATTGAGTCAATTAGATTGTTGCTTGCCATAGCTTGTTGTTTGAAGATAACTCTCCATCAAATGGATGTAAAAGGTGCTTTCTTGAATGGATATATTGATAAGGAAGTTTATGTTGAACAACCTAAAGGATTCGAAGATCCCACCATCCACAATTTGTATACAAGCTGAAAAAGGCCTTGTATGGATTAAAACAAGCTCCACGTGCATGGTATGGTCGTTTAACTCAATTTCTTCTTGAATTTGGTTTCAAACGTGGTATAACTGATTGTACTTTGTTTATAAAACACCATGGAATATATATGGTCATTGCTCAAATCTATGTAGATGACATAGTTTTTTATTCGACTTCACAGTCCCATCTTATGACTTTTGTCGAAGCTATGTTCTCAACATTTGAGACGAGCATGATAGGGGAATTAACCTTTTTCTTAGGCTTGCAGATAAAGCAAAATGAGGAGGGAATATTCATCTCCCAAAGCAAGTATGCCAAGAATTTGGTCAAGAAGTTTGGATTGGAGAATGCTAAACATATGAAGACTCCAATGGGATCAACACAGACTATATGCAAAGATAATGTTGGGGAAAATATCGACCCAACTTTGTATCGTTCTATGATAGGTAGTCTCTTATATCTCACCGCGAGTCGTCCTGATCTAATGTTTAGTGTGTGCGCTAATGCGCGTAATATGCACACACTTTTAAACGCAAGTGCACGTTATCGTATCAAGTAGTATAGTCGTAGATAAGACCGAATATCGTCCTCTAGGATTAGGGTTCAAGTACCAGCTATCTATTTTCTAGTAACTATTTGGTGAATTAATGATTGATTGTTTTGTTTATAACTAAGAATTATTAAAGACAAGTAAATATAAAGAATTACTTCAGATGTGATGAGAATAGGGCTTCTATGTATCCTCACTATCCGTTTATGCTACTTACTAATGCATTACTTATGGTGTTCTTCTTTTGGAGAAAGCAGTTTCTTTAAATCGCTTTATACTCCGTTAGGTTATATAAACACTCAACCCCAGTATTGTTCCTTACCTAACTTTCGCTGATAAGGGTAACTCTATAGGAGGATTAAGAACAAAAACCTAGTTGACCGTCACGCACAATGCGCAAAATTAGGGTTGTTAAGCCTCTCATCAACGCTACAAAACTAATTGAGGTATTTTCATCCCCAATTCAAGCCTGTCTACCCAACTTACAACATATTCACAATCCCCCATTTTCAGAATCTGATTAGAAATCATATAGTGATAACTAGTTGTCAATTAGCTACCAAGAATTCAACTCAATTATTGGATAGATCTCTCAATAAGAAGAATAACCATAAGCATGCATTAATTTATAACATAAGTTTCAAGAAGTTCAACATAGAAAGCCCTATAGGAGAATTAGTTCCTAGCCATTGACATGACAAGAACTAATTCCTTGTTCATCATACAAAAACTGAAATAAAGAAAAGAAAAGGAAAAGAAATTACTAAGAATGAGTCTCCAAGCCAAGCATCCAAGGGTTGTGTTGTGGAATATTTACAAGGTGGATTGGTGGAAGGATGGATGTAGAATGGTGAATGGTAGAATGGAGAATGAATAATTCTTCTAATGATGTAGAGTATTTATAGCCAAAGAATCCTTTAGGTGAAGGGTTAAGGATTTGTGTAGGTAGGAAAAGTTATTAGAATCCTTTTAGGTAAGGGTTTTTAGGTAGGAAAAGGTTTCCCTTTAGGTAGGAAAAGTTATCCCTTTAGGAAGGAAAAGTTATCCCTTTAGGATTCTGAAACATGTCAAATTCGGCCAAAGATTTCACAATTCCGCCGGCGCCATAGATCGATCAGCGCTACCAAATTCAGCAACTCTCGGGTTTTTCAGCACTTTGGGCGCCGCGGCGCTGCTGCCAGGCGCCGCGGCTCTGGTGACGTTTTTCTGGCAGATTTCGTCTCGTTGCCCTTTTTTTCGTCCGGACTTCGTCTGAACTCCTCTATTATTCCCGGAACTTCTTAGACTTTATTTCTTGGCCCTTTTGTGTGCAATTTCATCTCTTTTATGCTCATTTCATCTCCTTTTCGTCATTTCTCCATTTTTGACCGCTGTGACACAAAAGAAAGGAAAACGACCCTAATACTGTACTAAACATAAATGAAATGAGTAAAATACTAACTAAAAATGACTCAAAAAGTGTATATAAAATACACCGATCAAATACCCCCAAACTTAACCTTTGCTCGCCCTCGAGCAAAGATAGAAAGAAAGAAATAAAAGACTCAAGAAACGAAAAATAAAAGACTCACTGACATTGATCATTTTTGCTGCATTTAGTGTTATCTAGAAAAACATGAAGGTTAGCAGAATAATATGCAGGAACATGTAGCATGAAATTTTTCAGCACACTAAACACATTGAGCTAGATATTTCGCAAACTCATATTTATCATGCTTTAATGGAAGTCAATATACTAAATCATGCATATAAATTCAAAAATCCTATGGCATGCTTACTTGCTATTCTCCACTAATCCTGGATATGCATAAAAGAGATCTTCAGGACTTTAAGGGTTGTAATGTAGGCTTAGGTGTAGGTAGGTAGAAATAGGCATTTAGGCTCATTTCGTGTACCATAAGCTCTTTTGCTTTTCAATTCTTCCCTTTTCTTTTGATTTCCTTTTTCACTTCATATCTATCTTTCCCCTCTTTTGTTTTGAGAGAGTGAAGTGTATTATGAAAAACAAGCACCCCCAAACTTAGGCTTTTGCCTATTTATTATTACTTTTTCATTGGGGTGCATCAAAATTGTTTACTCTTTTTTGTCTCTTTTTCAACACTTTATATTCCACTTTTTCACATTTTTACTTATGGTACAATTTGTGGGCATATAGGGTGTCAAAAGAAGAAGTTTAACTTTTTAGGCTCAATGGGGCTGACTAGGGATACTTTTAAAGTCCGGGATAGAAAAGAGTGGTAAGAATTGGCTATCAAAGAAATGCCTGAGTCATCTCCCTATCATGCATATCCTAACTATTTCGCCTCAAATAGCAAGCAATCATAACACATAGGTTTTCATTATTTAGCATGCACAATTTAAGCAAGAAACTCCAAATAGACAGATTTTGTGAGTTTTTGGCATATCTAACCTAGATGTTTAGATAGTTGCTTCTAATTCCATTACATTATTCCACCTTCCTTCACTAGGTGTTTCTAGCAACTACAGCATACATGATCTTTGACAGGCAATTATGACTAAAAAGAGAAAGAAAAAAAAAATTGTGACTCAAAAATAAACACAAAAAAAAAAAAACTTAACTGAAACATAACAAGACACAAATAAAACACCCCCAAACTTAAATCACACATTGTCCCCAATGTGTGCAATACTAAAAAAAATGAAAAATGGACAACTTACTGACACAACACAGCGGTCATAATGGAGGTCTAGGAGGAAAAATTCTGGAATTTGCACGGAAATATGGCTCTCTGAAGTTCCGCCATGCCCTCGAGATTCAGCCATGGCTAGTACTGTGGCCCTCTGGAGTTCCGGCCGCGACTGATTCAGCGCTGGCCGACGATCGCCTTTTTTTTTTGCGTTGTTGCTCCTTTTCCTCGGTTTCACCACCCACTCATCCAACAACACAAAACAAGATCCAAGACCGTGAGACTGTTCAAGACAAAATAAAATAAAATAAAGACAGAAATCAAAATAACATAATTAAAAATATTGGGTTGCCTCCCAATAAGCGTTGTCTTTAACGTCTTTTAGCCGGACGCCTTTAACCTTTACGAGTGCCCATTGGATCCTTCTGCGAACCGCTTGCAATCCGCAATTTATTGTTGTAGGCCTCAATTTCCCTACAACCATTTGTTCAAACAAGAGCCTTAAAAACACAATTATCCCCCAAGTAGGCTTGTCTTTTATGCTTTCTATAATGTAGGAATCCGTGAACTTCTCTACATCTCTCAACTCTGGGGTACCTTGATGGTATGGGCTTCCTAATTGGGAATCAGCCGTGATAGCTAGTGGTGTTTCTTACGTAATAGGTGTAAGAAAAGAATTTCCACGTAATCCAAAGGTAAATAATTGAATCTCTGCTATCCTTTCCTTTTCTACACCAACTATCTCACCGATTCCTCAATAGTTGGGTTTGGTTCTGCTCCTCAATTTGTTGTTCGCTATTGAATATGATTGCGAAGTTCGCTATTTGCGTTTCCAACTTCTTCATGGCCATTCTCGCTTAGGCCCATGAACCGAGCTTGTACCTCGTGAGATCGAGTATAACTTCTCGCAATTCCTCCTCTCTTCTTCTATGGTTGAGCTCGATCATATTGACAAGAGAAATCCATGTCTTAAGGATCCTCGAGATGAATCAAAACCAACAAATAATCACGACACTTGTTTTTTTTTTTTTTTTCAAAAGAAAATAAAATAAATAATTTAAAGAAAAAAAAACCAAATTAGAAATTAAAAATAGATAAAGTTGATATTGAACTATGCCTAATCCCCAAGCGGCCAAAAACTTGATGCGCGTAATATGCACACACTTTTAAACGCAAGTGCACGTTATCGTATCAAGTAGTATAGTCTTAGATAAGACCGAATATCGCCCTCAGGATTAGGTTCAAGTACCAACTATCTATTTTCTAGTATCTATTTGGTGAATTAATGATTGATTGTTTTGTTTATAACTAAGAATTATTAAAGACAAGTAAATATAAAGAATTACTTGGATGTGATGAAAATAGGCTTCATGTATCCTCACTATCCGCTTATGCTACTTACTAATGCATTACTTATGGTGTTCTTCTTCGAGAAAGCAGTTTCTTTAAATCGCTTTATACTCCGTTAGAGTTATATAAACACTCAACCCCAGTATTGTTCCTTACCTAACTTTCGCTGATAAGGGTAACTCTATAGGAGGATTAAGAACAAAAACCTAGTTGACCGTCACGCACAATGCGCAAAATTAGGGTTGTTAAGCCTCTCATCAACGCTACAAAACTAATTGAGGTATTTTTCATCCCCAATTCAAGCCTGTCTACCCAACTTACAACATATTCACAATCCCCCCTTTTCAGAATCTGATTAGAAATCATATAGTGATAACTAGTTGTCAATTAACTACCAAGAATTCAACTCAATTATTGGATAGATCTCTCAATAAGAAGAATAACCATAAGCATACATTAATTTATAACATAAGTTTCAAGAAGTTCAACATAGAAAGCCCTATAGGAGAATTAGTTCCTAGCCATAAAGATGACAAGAACTAATTCCAAGTTCATCATGCAAAAACTGAATTAAAGAAAAGAAAAAGGAAAGAAATTACTAAGTTTAGGTCTCCAATCTCCTAGCAAGAAAATCTTGTGTTGTCAAGAAAGGGGCACCCTCAAAAACTGCCTAGGGTTCTCCTTATATAGGTTTAAAAACGCCTCATTCTTTTCCCTGCAGGCCTGGCCCAAAAATCCGTCAAAAGACCTAATTTTTCTGCGTGCCGTGCGCAGAGATAGGCGCGCGGAAGTTCTGCGATCCGTCCGGGTGTTTTGGCGCCGCGCCTCGATATCTCGCTGCTCGAGCGCGCTGAATCTTCGTAGCTCCTCGGATGTTTAGGCGCCGCGCCCGCTCGTTCTCGAGGGCGCCGCGGCTCGAAGCTGTCCTCTTCGATAGTGGCGCCGCGCGCTGGATCTTCTGCGCCTTCTCTGAATGATGGGTGCCGCGCTCGCTTCGATCGCAGGCGCCGCGCGCTGGTCCGATTTCCTTGTTCGCCACTTTCTCTGTTTCATCTTCGCATCTCCTCTTGCCTCTTTTTGCTCCTTTTCCGCCATTTGGCCATTTTAACCACTTTGACTCAAAAGAAAGAAAAACTATCCTAATACGACACTTATATGTGCAAAATGGGACAAAAGACTAACTAAAACTGACTCAAAAGGTGTATATAAAATACACCGATCATGCGCGCGCGCTCGATTCCAAGTCTGTCCCAAAATATCCCACTTAAATGTCGTGAAACGTGTCATCAGATATGTCGCCGACACATGTGAGTTGGAAATTTGGTATTCCAAGGACGCTAATCCTATTCTAATAGGATATAGTGACTCAGATTGAGCTGGTGATGTGGAGGACAAAAAAAGTACTAGTGGAAGATATTTTTACCTTGGCAATAATTTGGTTTCTTGGTATAGTCGCAAACAAAACTGTGTCTCACTCTCAACTGCTGAATCTGAATATGTAGCAGCTGAGAGTTGTTGTTCTCAATTAATATGGTTAAGATACATGTTAGACGACTATGGTTTTTCAAACAATATTTTGGTTTTGTATTGTGATAATATGAGTGTCATTAATATTTCAAAAAATCCAGTTCAGCACTCTCTTACAAAATATATAGATATTAGACATCATTTTTTAAGAGATTTAGTTGAAAAACAGCTAGTGTGAATTGATTATGTTGACACACTTCATCAACTAGCTGATATCTTTACAAAAGCTTTAGATCATGCGAGATTTTTCAACTTGAAAAGCTCTCTTGGTCTCTGCTCGCCTAATTTAAGCCTTTGTTGAATAATGTCGCCCTAAATATCACTAACATTTCAGGTGATATTTACCCTTGTAATATCAGAATCTGATTTTCAGTATATTGTAATAGCTGATTTTTGTTCACACAGGCGTCTTTTTAAGTAAGAACATGGTTTTAATGTGATACCGTTCTATGCGATGATATTATCATAAAAAGGGAGTATAAAAAATAAGGCAAACCCTTTGTTCAAGTCTCGACAACTGAAAAAAATTTAGGGAAAGCCCTTGAGAGTTGATACCGTTCATATTCTATAGGAGTATCAAAGTGCTTAATCAAAAGATATTATGAGAATGCTAAATAAGTATTTTGTATTTTTGGCACGAAAATTATTTTGTATGTATTTTGTGATTAGATTTAGGACTCAATGGGAAAATGTTACATTGGTCTGAAGATTAAACTCACAAAATCATGTATGAAGTGTGTCTTGATTTGTTGCCGATAGAAATGTGTTCTTAAGAAATAATGATACACGTGTTGTCCAAAATGTTGCCAACATTACTGTTGACATTCTCAGATTATGATATTTTTGGGATGCAGTGTGTAACTGATTTTTGAAAATTCAGTTATTTTTTCCTGTAGATGTGCCGCTGTTTTCTTTTAAAAAAAGCTTTTGTTGATAATTGTAAAATCACGATGTCTATCATTTTATCTCTAAAATTTAGGAACAAGTATTTGGATAGAATTCAAATTCCTAAATTCAGGGAACAAAATTATTTTGCCAAGTGTATAAATGTATCTTCATTTGTTAATTTTTCTAGTCTAAGTTTTTCCTTCAAAAAAAAAATAAAAAAATAGTGGGAAATCAGCATCTCGGTTGTTAAAGAAACCGATTGAGTCATTTGATAAGTCTCAAAGCACCCAATACACCCCACTTTCCCAAATTCTCAAAAACCCTAATCTCAATCCTCCTTCATCTTCATCACATTTCTCTCCAATGGATACATCTCCAATGTCACCAAAAATGTCTCCCAACATTCCAGAACCAACCCCAATGAGCACAAGTCCCCCATAATGCACAACCATTGTGTTGAGTGAGTTTCAAGAATCACTCGACACTGCCTACCCAGGAGACACCAACAACCTGATTGATCTGGAAAACACACTGTGTGTTAAGTCCATTTTAGGACTGTTTTAGAGTCTATTTTAGGAGTCTTTTAATTGTCATTTTAGTGTTTTTGTGCAGTATTACGCTTTGTTTATTTTGTTTTCAGATTATTAGCGACCTTGGTGGGAAATGACAATATGATGGTAAATTGAGCTAAATGGGAGGATTGGAAGGCACAATGAAGACCCCGGACATCAACAAAAGAGTCCCCGAAAGAAATAGACGAAATTTGGCCAGAAAAGGGTGAAGGGCCGCGGTGGAAGTCATTAGAGCCGCGGCCCCAAAATTTCAGAAGCTGAAATTCACAACACCAAACGAAGGGCCGCGGTCCCTGGACGAAGAGTCGCGGCCCATTTTTTCCAGTACCTACACGGCTGAATTAGAGCCGCGGTCCAGGAACAAAGGGCCGCAACCCATTTTTACCAGTAACAAAGGGCCGCAACCCATTTTTACCAGTACCTGCACGGCTGAATTAGAGTCGCGACCCAGGAACGAAGGGCCGCGGTCCCGACGCGTGTTTTTGGCGAAAGAAGCTGATTTTAGCAGGGGTAAAGTGGTCCGAAAGAGGGTTCTTTTGGGGAGAATATAAAATCCTAAGGAAGGGTTTTATTGGGGGGATATCTTGAGTCATAGAAGATACTTTTGGGTGAAGGCAAGGATTTGAGACTTTGTTCAAGTGACTTTATTTTCCTTTTGTTGTTTAATTCAGTTTATGTTGAAGTTTGTATTAGTTCTTAGCATGTCAATGTCTAGGAGCTAATCTCTTTATTTAGGGTTTTCGTCGAATCTTCTTGAAACTCTTTCTATTAAGTTAATGCATTGTTAATGACTTTTTCTTCGATTATTTAAGATCTATTCAATTTGTATCGATTGTGTGAGAATTAATTGATCACTAATTTTCATAACATATATGATTTCGAATCGAGATCCGAAAGGAGAGATTTGAATATGCTATAATTGAATAGACATAGGTTAAAATCGTGGACGAAAGTACCCCAATATTTGTGTAGTGTTTAGGGTCATTGTTCTTAATCTTCTTATGTGATAAAATCTATCATAGAAACATAGAAGGTTTTTGCATAGGTTGAGTTTTATATGTCCTAACCGGAATATAAAATATCTTAGTTGACCTCCTATCTTAATAAGAAGAAGAATCATTAGCATTGCATTAACACGTGAAAGAGTGGATAGTAGAGGAGATTGGAAGCCATAATTCTCTACATAACTGTTTTAAACCCCTTAGTATTATCAGCTTTAGAAATTACTTTACTTAGTTATAACTCTTAGTTAAACTCTAAACTAAATTACGATCACCAAATATATACCATAGTTTAGTTGTTCGGTTCTTGATAACCAGTCTCTGAGGACGATAACTCGGTCTTTATGACTATATTACTTGAAGCGACACATACACTTGCGTTGAGCACGTGGAAATCGCCTAACACTGTGTTACCGAAAAGAGAAGGCACATCCAAGTTTCCCACTCAGAGGTCCACTCGAACTTTTGAAAGAGATTTCGACAGTGCTGAATCAGCTACAAAACGACCAAAGGTCGATACCACTGCCTCTGCCGTATCAAGCAATGATTGGAGTGAGTCAGACCTCAATCTGTCCACTGATGATGATGTTGTGAGGACTCCATCAGTCGAACTACCTACAGAAGCCCCAGCATCACCGTCATACTCAAATCTCTTTGTTCCTAATATTGTGGATTCAAGTGAAGAGAAGGAAATCCCAGATGATATACCACTGAAGAGATTTTTCCCCAGAAAAATAGTGGAAAAACCAGTGACTGCAGAAACTTCAGAAGACACACCAAATTTTGTAAAAAATGTCACAACATCTCTTGTGACATCACATCCTGTGACAAAAGAGTCAAGTTCTCCAACCTCATCGAGCAAAAATGCAACAGAATCAGAGAATGAGGTAAGTCCTTTCTCAGACAAGTTTCTGACCCAAGAAAAATCTACACATTTGTCTTGGTACAAGAATAGGATTATAAGAACTGAAAAAGTTGTGGACATTGCATCTTGTACTGAATATGGCCTGATGAACTTCTTCACCGAAAGAAATCTACTAGGCTTTGTTAATAACAAATGTCCATATGTTGAAGAGATTGTGAGGCTGTTTTATGCAAACCTAGAAACTAAAATGGGGAAAATCAAGTCAAAGAAATTTGGCCAGTTTTATATGTAGAATAAGGTTTACAGCTTCACACCTATCATAATAAACCAATGTATGGGTCTGAGTGAAGGATGGGAGGATAAAGAAGAGAAGGATGTTATAAACAACACGGATGAAGTGATTGACTATCTAACTGGTGGTATGTTGACTAAATGGGTTTCTAGAGTTCCAGCATCGAAGCTTACATCATTGTTTGCAATTGTACACAAGATACTTATATACAATTGGCTCCCCTCGATGAACGAGTCGATTGTTACAATAGAGCAAGCAATCCTGTTGTATAAGATAGGAAAGGGGCTACGAGTTGATTTAGGAAAAACAATCTTCCAACAGGTGGTGAACTTAGCCGAAAAAGACTCAAGCTTGACCCTACCATTCCCTTCCTTGATCTTTAAAGTCCTTACATCTCAAGGGTTCGAACCACCAAGAAAAGATATGCTAAGAAAAGAACCTGAGGTGTATGTTGTCAATAAAACAGTCCTGAGGAGCCTCAACAGAGTAATTGATCTTCACTGGAAGCTGGAAGACAGTAGTAAAGAAAATGTTGACAAAAATATTCTCAACATTTTTGGAAACACTGAATCAGGACAGCCTCCTATGACAACTGATTGAATTGTGAGACAAATTGCTAAAATCAATGAACAACTGTTTGAAATTGACAATCCGAGACTAGCTCTGATCCAAGCCAGGGATCATTTTCTATCTTTGCTTTCTTCCCAAAAAGAGGGAGACGATGATGAAGCTGAACAAATGAAAGAAAGAGAGGAAGCGAGGAGTGGGCGAGAAGACAGAAGAACCGAGCATCAGGCGCTCTACGAAAAAGAAGTTCTCGTCGAAGACCTGGAGTTGGTGCAGGGGGAGCAAGGCAGTGAAGTTGGAAGAAGTAGAAAGAGGCTGGAATCTACTACTTCTATCTAACTTCTGTTGAGACTGCTGCCGACGATGTGCTGATGCTGAGAAGCTACTGCTGTGATGCTAAAATGTGGTTGCTGGAAAAATGTCCAGTAGTGATGGGACAATGAGATAGTGTTTTGATGATGGGATAATGTTTTTCATTGTTTGAATTGGAATGTAAATGACACTAATTTGTTTTTATTTGTTTTGCTTGAAAGCAGGTTTAGGATCGATGAAGACCAAGTCCAAGAGGTTGCATAACTTGAGGAGCAAGACGTGGAAGAAACAATCCACACAGTTGGAGATTTTTCAGCCTTAAGCTACTGCCCACGTGCTCCATATTTAGCTCAGTCTACACAACTAATCAAGGAGTATTTAAAGGGAACTCTCCACTATAAATAGAGAGGTCACTTCAAGGATTCGATATCCAGAAAATTAGAAAAGAAAATATCGAGAGAGCTCTCCAGATTTTAATATCGAAAACTGGATCAACAAGTGTTGCCTGTATTTGTGACGACATTTTGTACGACATTACAAGTGCTGCCTAGATTCTAGATTTGTTCTTTCATTAAAGCAATTGTAATGAGGTGTTGATCACTTCTATTTTAGATAGATTTTTCAGGCATAAGTCATCTGCGACTTAACCTTTTTATTCCTTTTGTATCTTCTTGTAACATTGTAAAGAAGAAATATTTCAATTGTATATATATATATATATATATATGAAAATTAAACATTTGTGTTCTTTATTTTATTCCGCTGCATTTTAAACTCTTTCAAAGGTTTTCTTAAGTTTTATCTTAGTGTCGCCACTTTTGTCAGACGACATTTCTGCTTACATTCGACACTGTTTCAGCATACTGTTTTTATCTGTTTTGCTGTTTGATTAATTTAATTTATAGTGTAATCGGGACCCAACATTATTATTAAACAACAAAAAACTTAGTAATCTCATTACATACTGCTCATGAACCTTCAACAAATTCAACAACAAAAAATCTAAATTAAATAGAGAGCAAAAACAAAACAAATAGATAATTTAAATTTAGAGTTATACCTGACAGAGAAACTTTAAAGTGTTAGGAACCTAGGGTTTTGAATTCTTGATTTTGTTTGATTTCCTATCGGCGCAGAAGTTCAGGTTGATATAAGAGAGTTAGGAGAGACTCTTAGCTCATCTACAAAAGTGAGAGAGACTCTTAGCTCATCTACAAAGATGATGGAAACGAAACAGAAAGTTTAATTTCTGAACTAGCTAGGTGAGTGGTAGAGAGAAAACTTTTGTAAATCTAGTGAATAATGATTTGTTATTTGAGTTTATATGAGGGGTTTTATTAGAGATTCTTTAGAGTCCAAAAAGATGTGAGGAATGTTTATTTTGAACTCTAAAGTTTTGGTTATTGTTGTATTTAATAGTGATTTTTCCAAAAAAATATGCCCTAATTTTTTCTCAAAAAATGATGCCCTAAGCCATTGCATTGACCGTTTTGGTTGAGGCCGGTACTGCAAACTAGCAATCTAACTTATTGCCTAACTTTAACTTAATTAGATCAAAAGTTACAACCTGCCATCTATTAATCATAGCTATCAAACAGTTACAATGCTCAGCTTGTCACTTTAGCAACCCGCAAGGGTAGTCAAGTTGGTGTAGCAGTAGAGCGCGGGACCGCAAGGTCACGAGTTCGATCCCCTGCATAAATCTTCTTGGTTGAGCCTGTCACACATGACTTGCCAAGTGTGGTTTACATGGCTGACGTGGTTTGCAAGCATCGCTCGTCACCGGATTTACCCTGTGCGCACTCGAAAGAGTAGCGGCTGCGGGTTCCTTCGTCAACAAAAAAAAAAAAAAAAAAAAAAAAAAGCTTGTCACTTTAGCTCACTTTCACAACAAATTATTTACACTGGCTAGCGTGTATATAAGTTATTTTTTTACAAATATCTAACACCTGACAAATAAATTAATTGGGGAACTGAAATTGGGCCGGATGACTTAGGTTTTAAAGAGGCCCACTGTATGAAAGCCGTTTCTGGACTTAAAGAGGCCCAAAACATAAAACATGGGGACCCATCCTTTACTCACTTTTTACCCTTAGAAGTTAGAACTGGGGTATTCGGAAAAAACTTTTGAACACTCAAGCATAGGAGGTGACCTGAAACTCTGCATGCAAATGGCAGGAACTTCTCAGAGTGCACAGGAAATTCCAAGATCACGATACGATGCAGGGGTTTTATTCTTCTTCAGAAGAGCTGGAAATGTTTGGTGTCTCGTTCAAGGGCTATGAAAAAGAATTCTGTTAATATTAGGTTTTTTGTCATGACATTTTCCTAACATATCATTTTCAGTACTAAGTTAAAATCAGAAAATGTTGGAACAAATGTCATGACATTCGGACCGACATTCTGGTAACAGTTTTGCCTTACTTCACTGGACATAACCTAAATCATGGAGTTTTACCACAACGGTAATTTTTAACATGGCAAGGAACTTTGGAGCAGAATAAAAACGTGGGAGAAAGAGTCAAAGCTTGGAGAGGAAGTAGGGTGAAGAACAAGTCAAATCAGCTTCTATTTTCATGCCTCAAGCTACTGCTTCACGTGCCCACTTTTAGCTCAACCTCTACAACCAATTGATGAGCTTTTCAATGAGGACTCTCTACTATAAATAGAGAGGGCAGAAGAGTGAATCAATATCCAGAATCAAAATGTAAAAAAACCAAGAGAGCTCTCGGAATTTCTTCTCAGAAATCTGGATCACAAAATGTTGCCTGAGTTTGTGACGACATTCTGTCCGACATTACATTCGTTGTTTCAGATTCTAGATTAACTCTTCTATTAGATAGAATTTTCAGGCATAAGTCATCTGCGACTTAACCTTTTTTTTATTTCTTTTCTATTATCTTGTAATATTATAAAGGGAAAAGGGTCATATATGCCCTTAACGTTTGGAAAATGGTTTGTTTTTGTCCTCAGTTAATGTTTGGGGTCAAATATGCCCTTAACGTTTATGAAAAAGTTTGTATTTGTCCTTATTTAACAGATTTGCCACGTGTACGCCACGTCGGTGCCACGTGGACGACACATGGCAAAATGGGACCCACTGAATTATTTAAAATTATTTTTTTCCAAACGCTATCTTGAAATCTGTCGGTGAACAGTGATTCCGGCGGCGGAACAGTGATTTCGGCGACATCACGAATCCAACGGCGACGTGTGATATATCAAAAGATTCATCTCGTCAAGCCCGTCATTTTCATACCAACCACGAACGTCGATTCATCCTAAAACACCGGCAATTTAAGATTGAAAAACACCCAAATTTTCAGATCGGTTTTTTGGAAATTCCGGCCAATTTCGGTAACGTCAAGACACGTGGGTGGTACCAACAAATTCGCCGTCTCATCCCCGTCATTTCTTTACCCACCCCGTTTGTCGATTCCTACTAAATCGTCGAATTGCCCAAATCCCAAAACCCGAAACTCTAGCGCCGTCGTTCGAATTTTCGGCTAGCTGGGCTATAATCGACGGTCGGGGTTGGTATGAAAATGATGGGCTTGACGAGACGAATCTTTTGGTATATCACACGTCGCCGTTGGATTCGTGATGTCACCGGAATCACTGTTCACCGATAGATTTCACGGTAGCACTTGGAAAAAAATAATTTTAAATAATTCAGTGGGTCCCATTTTGCCACGTGGCGTACACGTGACGAATCTGTTAAATAAGGGCAAATACAAACCTTTTCATAAACGTTAAGGGCATATTTGACCCTAAGCATTAACTGAGGGCAAATAAAAATCATTTCTCAAACGTTAAGGGCATATATGACCCTTTTCCCTATTGTAAAAGAAGGAATACATTCAATTGTATATATATATATACAATACCTTTGGTCATTGAACATAATGAGTTATATCAATATATAACCTATGAAAATTAAATCTTTGTGTTCTTTATTTATTTCCGCTGCACTTTAACTCTTCAAAGGTTTTATTCTTTTTTTACCGAAATGTTGTCCGAAATGTCAGACGACATTTCTGCTGACATTCACAAACTGTTCCAGCATTCGAATTTGTTTATTTCCAGTTTGTTTTTATTATTCCATAACATAACCTCCGGGACCCAACAAGTAGTATCTGTTATACCCCGTAGTTTCGTCCTTACGTGTGAGAGCATACGAAAGGGAGTAGGGCTTAAAATTTTCGAAAGATAGGTTGACAGATTGTTTCGGACGGGGTTTTAGTCAACTTTGAGGCGGGTTATGACCCAGTACATTGAGAGTTCCTAAGTATTTCAAAGGCCTAGTGCGTAGTTCGTTGAGTCTAGTTTCCAACGCAACCGACCGTTCGTCGATAGGACATCGGAGTAGAAAGTTATGGGAGTTACAAGTTCGGCGCAATGATCGTAAATGTGTTTCGGACAGAGCCACGCGCGCTGGCGCGGATGCCGCGGCGCCGGATATTCTGAGGGGTCGCTGAAGTTGCAGCGCCGCAGCGCCGGGAAGCAGGGCCGCGACGCCAGAAGTTCTGTGAGGTGGCGGAAGTTTCAGCGCATGGCGCGGCTCTGAACGTGGCGCCGAGGTGGGATTTCTGGCGGAAAAACTTAGAAAAATCAGATTTCTTCTTTTAAAAAGGCCATGGGAGGGTGACAAGTGTTCCCCCCCCCCCATCTGACTTTTGCATGTCCCTTATATTGACCAAGTCTTGAAGACTTGGTCATCTTTCAAAGTCTTCCTCTCTCTAAGTTAAAGCTCTCACTTCTCTCTAAAATTCCAAGAGGAATTCAAAGCCTAAGGAAAATCTGAAAAGTTAGGACAAGAAGGAAGCTTGCGGCTAGCTTGTAGGAGTTATTGTGGTGGTGTTCTTGGAAAAGAGGCTAGCAAAATTGTTGGAATAATTTTGGCTAAAGCTCTAAAGGTAACATTTCTTCTCTTGTAGCTAGTTATTGATGTTGCATGTGAAGAAGAAGGAATTTGTAGTAGTAAATAATGCTCTTAGATTCATTGCATGTAAGAAATGTGGTTTGGATATGAAAGGATTGATTAAGAAGATATTATGAGCATGTTGTACCCTACAAACTACTTTAAAATTGTTGAGTGAATTGTTGTACCTTATGGGGCAGAATTTTACACACCCAAGTTTAGGTGTGTAATCCCCTTTGAAATGTTTGGATTGTTGGACCTAAGATGTGGCGTTTGGATGTTGAATTCGGCCTTGAAAAAGGTGACAAAGTATGTAGAAACAAAGGAAATGCTGCCCAATTTTCCATAGAAATTAGTAACTTTGAACTTGGATTATTCTACATTGAAATTAGAGGTTAATAAACGTATCATGGTTATTTTAGGTTGACATATTACTTGCGGTAGTTTGAGCTTAGCAAGTGGATTGACCGAAGAGGTATGTAGAGCTTTCCTATCTCTTGAGCATGAGTAGTTGTATCTATGTAGTACGGTAGACGTACAAAATTTGGTATTCTTACTTGTTTTAAGTATATAAAGACTTGTTTCGTCTTAAAAAGTATAAGTCCCCGGGTTATGGGAAAAGTATAATTTTTACTAAAGTATAGGGTCAATATAACAACTTTATGGGAAATTGGTTTGTTAGCTTTATGAAAGGATAATAAGAAGAGATTTACTCTAAGTAAGATAAGTAAGGACAAGTGACTTGATTTATGAAAGACAAATTGATTTTAAGGCATCAATTGCCCAAAGGTTTTATATGAAAAAGAGTCATTTTTAAAGAATATAAGTATGTGGTACTTTGGGTTAAATTCCCGGATTTTCTTTTATTATATATGTTAGTGCCTTGAGTAAACTAAAATGAGAGGGTATATGAACAAGACTAATAAGAAGTATGAGCTTTCGTAACTTATATATATATATATATATATATATATATATATATATATATATGATTATGATATGATGACCGATTGAGCCAGGGTAAGAATATAAATGAGGGGAAAGCCCCAAGATCGTTATACCACCTTCTCCAGGGTAAGAGTATGAATGAGGGGCAAGCCCCAAGATCGTCATACCACCTTCTTCAGGGTAAGAGTATAAATGAGGGGTAAATCCCCAAGATCGTTATACCACCTGCTTCAGGGTAAGAGTATAAATGAGGGGCAAGCCCCAAGATCGTTATACCACCTGTTCCGTGGATTCGCTACCCATGATGCGAGGAATACCTCATGCGAGTCCTATGGGCTTATACGGGTGAAATAGTCTCATGCGGGCGGGTACAAATTATGCGAGAATACCTCACGCGGTCCACAAGACCCACGCGGGTGAAATAGTCCCGCGAGTAGGATTGCTTATCGATACTACGCGGCAGGACCTGCTTTTGATCACAAGCCTCCTATTTTTATGCAGCAAAGTGTATACTTGTTACTCTCATTGTTAGTAAGGCACATTGTACTGTATTTTGATTTTCTTCCATAACTCCAGCTTATTTTTCAGACTTATGACATTATTATTACAGTAATTTCCAGTTTTACATACTTGGTACATATTGTGTAATCGACCCCTTCCTGGCCGCGTCATGCCGCAGGGGTAAGCGGTGGTGGATCCTCGCTCTTAGGATCGCCCGGTGTCGAAGCTCATTCCTCGGAAGCTTGTTTTGTTGGTACAGTTTTTCCCTGATGTTATAGACATTGTGTATATTCAGGGGTATGGCGGCGCCCTGTCCCGCCACAGTTGTTATCCTTAGAGGTCTGTGGTCACGTATGTGTTTTGGGTTGTAAGAACAAGTTGTACTGCTATACTTTTGATTAAGTATGTTTTTATGGCACTTTATCTACCGCCGATGATGTTTACCTTTTTATAAGTTATGTGTTATGTATGTTCCGCTGCTATTCTCGACGATACCGATGGTACCCTGCAGGTACCCGCGCCCCGGTCGGTCGTGATAGTATCAGAGCCAACACTTGACATAATAAGTGATTGGTCCTATTATTCAAAGCTATGGATCCGGCTAATCCAAATATTGATAGACTTCCCATTTTAAATGGAACAAACTGTACCTATTGAGGATTCACATACGTTCTCACATCAAATCAATTGATGTTAGAGCATGAAGATCTATAACCAATGAGTATGTTTGTTCAAATGTTGTCGCCGGATGAGGAAGGTGACATTCTTGTTAAACATGAATCCAAATGGATGGCGGAAGAAACCAATAATACTAGCTTAACGAAAAGGCCTTAGATGCAATTTTTTGATGGGTTGATCTTTACATGTTTAAACTCGTTCAAAACTGCCCAACGCCTAAGGATGCATGAGATACTTTACAAATTCATTGTGATTGTAGATCATGTATTCATCGAGCAAAGCTATACATGATCATGAGCAAATATGAACATTTAAGGATGGAAAAAACGGATAATATTAAATCTTATTTTGAAAGACTCTTCGTTCTCTTCCTGAAAAGTTCAATTTAAAGATTTATGTCATTAAAAAAGCTCACATCTTGCTACTATGAACCTTCATACCTTGATGAACATTCTCAAAACCTATGAGATGAACATTAAGAATCAAAGGGAACTATATTAGAGCAAGAATGTGGCACTTCAAGTTCAAATCCTCCGAAAATCAAATCAATGAAGAGGGTGAGAATCTTGAAGAACTTGGTGAAGGTGCTAATGTTTCCTTACTCACCCGAAAATATAATTTGAATGTGAGGAAGTTCAACAATGAGAGAAATCAATCTAAATCTAAAATGCATCAAAACCAAGGCTCCAATCAAAAGTCCACCAAGTTTCATTCCAAGTGCTAAAAAAGGATGTCCACTAAGAAGAGGAAGAAGATCAAAAAATCAAATCACAAGCAATCTGCCGCCATCACATTTAACAACCCATGCGATAATGAAAATATCATTTGTAATGTTGCCTCAGATGTCACGACATTTCAGGAAACATCTGCAACGATATCTGCATCTTCAGCAACATCTGAAAGGTATATATTCTTTAACTACCCTGATGTTAATTGCTTTAGTAATTGTATTTATAGTAGTGAGACTGAGAGTATGGATCAAGTTTAATGCAAAGATGACATGATTAATGAATTACAAAACATTTGTAAAAAATTAATCATAGAATCCAAGCAACTTGAGACAGAGGTAAAATCTTTTACTCGTGAGAATGTAGATCTAAAAGGCACAATAACCCGACTAGGGGTTGCACTTACCAAATAAGATACTAAATTTGGTAAGATTCGTGCAAAATTGGAGTTAGCCAAAGCAACCTTCCGTGAGCTCAACTCAGAGACTTCCAAACTGAATGAGATACTCAACTTTAGTAAACCTACACATGCAGGTATGGAGTAAAAAAAACTCTCTTGAAACTTCTGCTCTAGTTTATTTGACAAATGAGAAAATGTGCTTTGTAAAAGAAAAATGATTAAATAGTAGGTTCTCATATATGTCAAAAAGAATATGAAGTTTGTGTGTCATCATTGTAATTGTTTCAAACTTCAAGATTATGTGAGAGAAATGTTGCCTAAAAGGCTGTCCAACATCTCGGACAACATTTGAAGCAACATTTCTGAGCTAAAAGGTAAAAAATATGTTTTAAAAGAGTTGGATTCCTAAAATGTTGTATCTTTTAATGTGTGATAACTGTTTTAAGAACTAACGTTTCAGGTTCTTAGTGCTTTGAGAGTATATGTTCTCGTCACATGACAGATACAAAGAAGTTTTCTAAAGAACTATGAGTCATTCAATGGAAGTAACATAACTTATGGAGGTGGCAGTAAAAGTAAAATGATTGGAAAAAGAATCCTGAATATTCCTGGATTTTCAACTTTAAGAAATGTCTTACACGATTGAAGGTTTAACGGCTAAATTGATGATCAATTGTGTAATGACAATCTGGAGGTGAAATTTAACGAGAATGCCTGAAAAGTTACAAATGAAGCAAATGAATGTGTCATGTCAGGTACTAGAACAGGTGATAATTGTTGTCTTGTTGCAAGACAAGAAACGTGCAATAATGTCAAGATCGACGACACAACACTATGACATCAAAAGTTGGGGCATGTCAACTACTGCAATCTGGAAAAATTAGTCTCATATGGAGCGGTTAAAGACTTACCCAACTTCAGTCATAAAGGTAAAACAGTCTGTGCAGATTGTCTCCAAGGTAAGCAAACTCATGTTTCCCATAATATTGTCCAGAATGACGACAACATTCAGTCATGCTTACTGAGTGTACAATCGAAGGACAAAAACTGTACAAGAGTCTACTGCTGAAGAACCAGATGTTGCCTCAAATATTACCACATTCGGAGCAACATCTGAACCTGAACCAGAAACCACAAAGGGTGTGAACGAGGAGTAAAATGCTGAATTGCTAAATCAAGTTCGAAGGGACCCTCATCAAGGATTAGGAAGAATCATCCAACATGCCAGGTGATAGCGGGATTGTTTGAAGTAAGTAGAAACAAGAAGCAAAAGAACTACTCAATTACAAAGACATGGTAAGGTATGTATGTATGTCTACCATATTCCTAGAGATTTGTCTTTCTTGTTTTATAACCTATGTTTAGTGTTTGTGTTTGTGCATGATTCTAAGCCTATCCCAAAATCTCCCACTTAAATGCCGTAAACGTGTCATTAGATATGTTGTCGACACATGTGAGTTGGAAATTTGATATTCCAAAGACACTAATCCTAATTTCATAGGATATAGTGACTCGGATTGGACTAGTGATGTGGATTATAGAAAAAGTACAAATGAATGATATTTTTATCTTGACAATAATCTTATTTTTGGTATAGTCGTAAATAAAACCGTGTCTCACTTTCAACTGCTGAATTTGAATATGTAGCAGTTGAAAGTTGTTGCTCTCAATTCATATGGTTAAGACATATGTTAAACGACTATGGTTTTACTAACAACATTTTAATTTTGTAGTATGATTAGACATCATTTTTTAAAGAGATTTGATTGAAAAACAACTAGTTCAAATTGAACATGTTGACACTCTTTATCAACTAGCTGATACTTTTATAAAAGTTTTTGGACCAGAGAGATTTTCTAGTTTAAAAAAAAATCTATTGGTCTTTGTAATCTCTGAAACAGACACTGTTGGACGAATGTCGGCTGGAATGTCTCTAACATTTCGGGTGACATTTACCCTTGCAATATCAGAATCTGATTTTCAGTACTTGTAACGATTGCTTTTTATTCAACCAGGTATGATTTTCAAATAAGAACATGATTTTAATGTGATACTGTTCTCTGCGATGATATTAGATATCATAAAAAAGTATAAAATAAGGCAAAGCCTTTCTAATTCTCGGTAACTGTGCAATATGGGCAAAGCCCTTGAATTGATACCGTTCCTATACTATAGGAGTATCAAAGTGCTTAAACAAAGAAAAAATTATGAGGATGCTACATAAGTATTCTTATTTTTGATACGAAAATGAATTTTGTAGGTGTTTTATGATTAGATCTAGGACTTAATGGAAAAATGTTACATTGGTCTGAAGGTTAAACTCATAAAAACATATATGAAACGTGTCTTGATTTGTTGCCGAAAGGAAGATGTTCTTGAAAGATCATGATACTTGTGTTGTACAAAATGTTGCCAACATTACTGTTGACATTTTAGATAATGATATTGTTGGGATGCGATGTGTAACTAATTTTTAAAAATTCAGTTATTTCCCCCTATTTTTGTGCCTTGTTTTAATAGAAATTTCAAACTTTTAAATTGATAAGATTAATTTTTATTCCTACTTTGATGTCTAGTTAGTTTATCCCAATATTTTAGGTGTAAGTTATTATGTAAAATTGAAACACCTAAATCTAAGGGATTTTTGTTGCTTAGAAAGATCTGTCAAGTATATATATATTTCTCTCATTTGTTATTTTTTTTATCATCTATGATTTTCCCTATATAAAATATAAAAAAAATTGTTATTTTTTATCATTTCTGTTTTTTTTCAAAAAAAGAAAGAAAAGGGAAATCACATCACAACTCGGGCATATATGAACTGTAATCCTACCTACCCGATGGAATCTTCACCACTCCAAACATCATTCTCAATCTCCTCAAAACCCTCTCCAATATATTTACCCATGGAAACTTCTCCAATGTCAATACCAATATCAACCAACACCACGACCAACATTCCTATGAGTACAACCCTCTAATGAACATTGACTCAATTGAGCATAATGAACCACAACAACCCGATCGGTTTTCTTCTTTACCATCCATAGAGGACTTGTCTAAAGCTATAGTATTCAAAGGTTTAGATGAACCTTTAGACATCATCTACCCAGGTGATGAAAACAATCCAAGAGATGTTGATGAAACATCTGATATTTCAGCATTGGGTAAGAGACCAAGATCCTTCACCTTCCATACTTATCGATCGAGTAGAATGTTTGAGAGTACAGTTCGTGAAGAGCCAAAGGTCCAGATGTGATTCTTCTATACCTGCTTGATCGAAGCAGTGACAGTGATGACACGAACTTGGGATTCTCAACTGAAGAGAGTGAAGAAGAATCAAATGTTGCTATACTGCAAATGTGTCTCAAGAAAGTGAGGAAGTTCCTGATGAAACTCCAGGGAAGCAATTCTTCCCAAAGGAAATTTCCAGATATGCCAAATCGAGTGGTGCTCCGAATGTTTCCACAACATCTCAGACAACATTTCAGCCAACATCAGAAGAGACGCAAACTCCAACATCCTCCAACAAAGTTGAATCTGATTCAGATCCTTAGGAAGTATTATGCATAAGTGGATCTCTAGATGTCCAGCCTCTGAATTAACATACTTGATTGATCTACCCTGAAAAATGGAAGAAGATAGTGCAGATTAGTTTCCAGTGTCTACTGAATAACTTGAGAATCAAATTGCAAAGATCAACCAACAAACCTATGAGGTTGATACTGTGAGCCAGAGACCAGTTCATGCTGCTCTTTCTTCACAAAAGGGGGAAAATGATGATGATGTTGCTGAAGTCGAGGAAGCAGAGGAAGTACTGATGTTGTAGATACTGAAGCTAGAGGAACTGCTGAAATCGAAGAAGCAGAGGAAGTACTGATGCAGGGGGAGCAGAAGAAGACTGCTGAAGTCGAGGAAGCAAAGGAAGTGCTAATGCAGGGGGAGCAGATGAAGAATACTAGATGTTGTTGTTCTGTGCAGAGAAAGAGTTATGCAGGAGTATAAAAATGTTGAAAGTTGCTACTGCTATATGCTGCTGTTATGTGCAGAGAAAGAATTATGCAAGAGCTACTGCTGACGTGCTGAAAACTACTACTAATGTTTGTTGAAAAAGTTGTTTTGTGAAGAAAGACAAAAAAGGGGAGAATGTTAATATTGTGCCCTTCCTTCACGGCTGAAGCTAATGCTACTGGTTGGTGTTGAGAATATGGTCTGAATATAAATCTGTATAAGTGGATGATATGTGTATATGTGCTAACATCTTTCTTCTTTTCTAATCCTATAGAAATGGTATATATATGTATATCTTGTATATGTTGTGTGTATATACCATCACAGGTTGATGGGGAGCATTAACATTGACGTAGGTTACTCGCGCTGAGTAGATTAGGTTTTGTGAAAAAAGACAAAAAGGAGGAGAATGTTAATGTTAGGTTTTGTGTCATGACATTTTTCCTAACATATCATTTTCAGTGCTAAGTTAAAATAAAAAAATGTTGGAACAAATGTCATTGTTGACAGTCAATTTTGACCCGTTTTTTTGTATATTTCGTGCAATTTTAAGTATTTTAGCACACCGCATTTTAATCGTTATTTTGCATATTTTTACATAATATTCTATGTTTATTTCTTCACAAAAATGGCATTGCATCTTTTATTTTTAAATTAAGCATTATGTCGTTGTTAATATTATGTTTTTATTATTGTTATACCGTCGTTTTTATTTTAATAATATTCGCATCTTTTTAAGTAATTAATCGGCACCGCATTTTTACTTTTAATCAGGCATTAAACATGTCTTTAAAATTGCATTTTTAGTATTATTGCGCCGGCATTTGCATTTTAATAATTTTGCATCTTTTTAAATAATTTTTCTTTAATTAATTAACCCGCATTGCATTTTGTCAAACCGGTCCAGTACGGAACCCAATCCGAATCAATTCAATCCAACACCATTTTTATATCATCCAAACACCCCCCTTTTATTTTTCCCCCATTTTAAATTCCAAACACCCTTTTATTTCCTCCCCATTTTTAAATTTCAAACCACTTTTCATTCCCCCTAAACACCTTACCCCCCCTTATTAAAAGAGGGGGGCAACCCATCAGCAGCAAAAATAGAGAGAGTCCAACGTTTTTTTGAAGGCAGCCCACACGTTCAACAACAAAAAACAAAGGGGCTGAGCCCATTTTTCATTTTAAAAAAAGAGGGGACCTCAGCAGCCCTCCCCTTCGCCGCCCTTGCCGCTGCCCTTCGCCGCCCTCCGCCGCCCTTCGCCGGAGTTCTAAAAAACTCCGGCGAGCCCCCTTTTTAAACACCCTCACTCTCCCTCACCCCCCTTTCCGGCGAACCCTGCCCTCATCCCTCCTACTGCCATCGCCGCACAACCGGCGACCTCACAACTCCACCATCACCGGCGAAACCTCTTGAAACACCTGCAGCCACACGTCCCCTCTCTCACCCTCTCTCACCATCTCGCCGCCTCCGCCTCAACCTTTGCATTCCCGTCACCACCCACTGCCGACCGCCACTAGCTCCGGCGAACCACCACCATAACCCCACAATCGTCACTCCCATCGCTGGAACTCCCCATTCCCGTTAACCAGTGAACCATCACATCACTGCCCTCGTTCCGCCACTGTTAGCGTCGGTGAACAGCAATGGCGGCGTTGCTCCGGCGAACTCGCCGTTGTAGTGATGTCGCTGTACCGTACACTATTACTCGCTCCTAATCTTTATTATCATTACATGTGTAGTGGACTGATTTGGTTTCTTTCCTTGTTGTTGGCGACTCCTTTAAATAGCATTTCAGGAATCAAACCATATGTGGCGGTAATCCCGTTTCCGGCTCCGGTCGAAATGGGGCGTTACAGATGGCGACTCCACTGGGGATATTTAGGTTCTTAACCATAACAAACATAGGTTAATTACCGTGCTTTATTTTTCTTATCTGCTTAAAAATGCTTCTTCTGTGTTTTACATTCATTTGCTTTTATGTTTTGTCTAAATTATTCTACTTTACATATAAATATTTGCATATTGTATTAACTGTTATTTGTTACCGCTTTCCTTAAACTGGCATTCCTCTCATATTTCTTCCATTCTGGAAAATTCACACTATCACACACTCACGCGTTGGTGCTTCAAGACCGCAAATTTCTTTCAAAAATATCCAAATTTTAGGAGAGTTGGCGCTGCTGAGTTAGATCGGTTCGTCGATCACCGCGTAGCCTTCTCACTCGAGTTGTCCGCTCGGGAACTCAAGGCCTAGAAAAGCCAAATCTTAGAAACTTAAGATAGAGCTATACCACCCTTATTTTAGGGCATGCATGCATTTACCTTAGGTGAGTCGGTCCTTGGCATCGACGCCACAATTAGGAAGACACCAAACTTGTCGACGGGTTTCTCAACCCAACGACCAACCAGCATATTATGTGTAGCGTGGCAATGACAGACAAATCCAAGCCTAATCATGACATGCCGAAATTGGGAAAAGTGCACCGTCATTTGGTCGCCATTTCCAACAAAGGCATTATAGTTGGACGACTTGGACAAATCCGTCATAATCTCGCATAAGTGACGTTTAGGCTTACCGCATAAAGGGGTCCCTGCATGTTAGGAAACGTTTGAATGTGCTATGTGCAATATATCTGCTACACACCTGCAAATTATGTGCTTTATGCTAACACCGTTTGTTGCATTTTTAGAAAGATTTATCATCTCCCCCAAAGGTCGATTTGTATTTGACTAAGCAATGACAGAGCATCGATATCCCACAAGATCAAAGGCACGGCCCAGCGACATGACCGATCCAAGGGCATTTGAGCAGAACGAGTCGGAACTCGCTGGTTCCTATAGGCAAAGCAGGGTCTCGTAAAAGAAAAACAACATAGATCCGACGAGCACTCGCCCGCCATCGCAAAGAATGGCAACCCTACAGCCAAATCAAGGCCTAAACATCACTACATACAAGCAACTACATTAAGACCCACTTTAGGCCGCACACTCTTTTCAAAATCGGGACAATGTAGAAAACCTGACAGGATTGCAAGTCCAAACAGCCGTGCACGCGATATCAAGCGGACAAGGCGCGGTCAAATGCGAATCGACTCCCAAAACTCACAAATTTTCGAGCGCAGTCTTTCCATATTAATGTAAGCAAAGTGCAATAGCCGAAGCGTAAAAATGCGCGAAAGGTTTCACAGATAATGTACAAGAAAAAGCAACAAGCGCGAGGACGACAACAATCCAAAGTCCGCAAGAAAAGCAAAGCAGCAGAATGAAAAGCGGGCATCAATAATCGCAATAAAGTTCAGAGGTCCGCAACAAAACCTAGCGATCAACTCGCATAAAGTCAAATTGGCAACTCGCGATCGCACACAAAGAACGATCATGGCAATTCGACACATAGCTGCTTAACACGCCCACGCAAGGACAACATCTCAAGCATTCACCAGCGATCGTGGCTTACATCTCTACCCATAAAATTGCACTTCATATGTATTTATCATTTCGCTTAAACAGTATACACTAACGCTTTCTCAAGCTTAGCTTGCGCGAGCATTTATTCTACTGCGAGCAAAGAAGAATACGCCCGTGCAACGACGCATCGCGATTGCGGTCCAGCAACGACACCATCAAGATTGCGCTTCACGCAACGACGCCAAGAACAATACGCCCGCATAACGACGCCATCAAGATTGCGTCAGTAACGACACCATCGCGATTGCGTTTACGCAACGACGCCAAAGAACACGCCCAGTAACGACGTATCGCGATTGTGTCCAGTGCAACGACACCATCAAGATTGGCTTACGCAACGACGCCGACAAAGAACACGCCCAGTAACGACGTTATCAACATTGGTTCAGTAACGACACCAAAGAAGAATGCGTTTACGCAACGACGCCACGCAACACGCCCAGTAACGACGTTATCGCGACAAGGTTTACGCAACGACGCCAAAGAAGAACACGCCCAGCGACGACGTTATCGCGATTGCGGTCCGTGCAACGACACCATCAAGATCGCGCTTCACGCAACGACGCCAAAGAACAATACGCCCATGCAACGACGCATCAAAGATCGTGTCCAGCAACGACACCATCAAGATTGCGCCCACGCAACGACGCCAAGAAGAATACGCCCAGTGCAACGACGCGACGCGATTGCGTCCGCATAACGACACCATCAACATTGCGCTCACGCAACGACGCCAAAGAAGAATACGCCCAGTAACGACGCGACGCGATTGGTCCAGTAACGACACCATCAAGATTGCGCTTCACGCAACGACGCCAAGAAGAATACGCCCAGCAACGACGCACGCGATTGTGTCCAGTAACGACACCATCAAGATTGCGCTTACGCAACGACACCATCGCGATTGCGCTTACGCAACGACGCCAAAGAAGAATACGCCCAGTAACGACGCGACGCGATTGCGGTCCAGCAACGACACCATCAAGATCGCGTTTACGCAACGACGCCAAAGAATAATACGCCCAGTAACGACGTATCGCGATTGCGGTCCAGTAACGACACCATCAAGATTGGCCTCACGCAACGACGCCAAGAAGAATACGCCCAGTAACGACGTATCGCGACGGGTGTCCAGCAACGACACCATCAAGATTGCTTCACGCAACGATGCCGAAGAACACGCCCAGTGCAACGACGTTATCGCGATTGCGTCCAGTAACGACATCATCGCCTTGGCGCTTACGCAACGACGCCAAAGAAAGAACATCGCCCATGCAATGACGACAAGACAAAGAAGTCCATGCAACGACGCCAAAGAAGAACACGTCCATGCAACGACGTTATCAGCGCAGCAAGTCCACGCAACGACGCCAAAGAAGAATATCGCCCATGCAACGACGTTATCAGCACAACAAGTCTACGCGACGACGCCAAAGAAGAACACGCCCAGTAACGACGCGATCAAGACAAAGACGCCCAGTAACGACGCGATCAAGACAAAGAAGTCCGAAAACGACGCCATCATCAGCATATCGCATCTACACAGGGACGACTTTCTCTGTTCTCAAAATTGCATTTTCTTACGCTTGCTTTATTACTCTGTCTTAGCAGTTATGCACTAACTCTTTCTTGAGCTTTAGTCTACAGGGACAGTTGCAGCAAGGACAACATATCCGCATTCACAATCGCAACACGTCCGTGCAAGGGCGAAATCACAAAGATTTGGCGCAGCATCACATTTTCGCAGGATAGCATTTTATACTCAAACAGTTACATTGCATATAAATTCATGCGTTATTATTTGCCTTAACAGTTACGCACTAACCGTTTGTTTAAGTCTTAGCATACAGGAGCAGGAGCACAACGTGGAACTACCTCTTACAACGAACCGAAGCGATTTATACCTCGAATGTCGATCCGCTCTCCTCCAGCATCCTGCAACGCCAATGACCCCAGTGTCATCATAATTCGACACTGGGACAATTTTTTCCCGCTTTGGTTTTAATTTTTCAGCCTCACAGAACCCAGTGTCATCATAATTCGACACTGGGACATTTTTTAATCTGCATCAGCTTTACTTTTACTTTAGCATCGCAACAACCCAGTGTCATCATAATTCGACACTGGGACATTTTTTAATCTGCATCAGCTTTACTTTTACTTTAGCATCGCAACAACCCAGTGCCATCATAATTCGACACTGGGACTTTTTTTAAATCTGCGTCAGTTTTGCTTTTTATTTTTCGCATCACAACGACCCAGGGTTATCATAATTCGACACTGGGACAATTCTGAGTCTGCATCAGCCCCACTTTTGAGTTTTAGTTTATAAAACAGGACAAAATTGGCTACGAGTCAACGTCTTTGTCCGAAGACTCTTCCATCATCTCCGTACAAAGAGGGACATACTGTTGACAGTCAATTTTGACCCGTTTTTTGTATATTTCGTGCAATTTTAAGTATTTTAGCACACCGCATTTTAATCGTTATTTTGCATATTTTTACATAATATTCTATGTTTATTTCTTCACAAAAATGGCATTGCATCTTTTATTTTTAAATTAAGCATTATGTCGTTGTTAATATTATGTTTTTATTATTGTTATACCGTCGTTTTTATTTTAATAATATTCGCATCTTTTTAAGTAATTAATCGGCACCGCATTTTTACTTTTAATCAGGCATTAAACATGTCTTTAAAATTGCATTTTTAGTATTATTGCGTCGGCATTTGCATTTTAATAATTTTGCATCTTTTTAAATAATTTTTCTTTAATTAATTAACCCGCATTGCATTTTGTCAAACCGGTCCAGTACGGAACCCAATCCGAATCAATTCAATCCAACACCATTTTTATATCATCCAAACACCCCCATTTTAAATTCCAAACACCCGTTTATTTCCCATTTTTAAATTTCAAACCACTTTTCATTCCCCCCTAAACACCTTACCCCCCTTATTAAAAGAGGGGGGCAACCCATCGGCCAGAAAAATAGAGTCCAACGTTTTTTGAAGGCAGCCCACACGTTCAACAACAAAAAACAAAGGGGCTGAGCCCATTTTTCATTTTAAAAAAAGAGGGGACCTCGTGACCTCCCCCGCCGCCCTTGCCGCCGCGCCGCCTCTCGCCGCACGGAGTTCTAAAAACTCCGGCGAACCCCTTTAAACACCTCACTCTCACCCCTTTCCGCGAACCCCGCCTCATCCTCCCGCCATCGCCGCACAACGGCGACCTCACTCGCATCACCGGCGAAACCTCTTGAAACACCTGCAGCCACACGTCCCCTCTCTCACCCTCTCTCACCATCTCGCCGCCTCCGCCTCAACCTTTGCATTCCCGTCACCACCCACTGCCGACCGCCACTAGCTCCGGCGAACCACCACCATAACCCCACAATCGTCACTCCCATCGCTGGAACTCCCCATTCCCGTTAACCAGTGAACCATCACATCACTGCCCTCGTTCCGCCACTGTTAGCGTCGGTGAACAGCAATGGCGGCGTTGCTCCGGCGAACTCGCCGTTGTAGTGATGTCGCTGTACCGTACACTATTACTCGCTCCTAATCTTTATTATCATTACATGTGTAGTGGACTGATTTGGTTTCTTTCCTTGTTGTTGGCGACTCCTTTAAATAGCATTTCAGGAATCAAACCATATGTGGCGGTAATCCCGTTTCCGGCTCCGGTCGAAATGGGGCGTTACAGTCATGACATTCGAACCGACATTCTGATAACAGTTTTGTCTTATTTCAATGGACAGAACCTAAAATCATGGAGTTTTACCACAACGGTAATTTTTGACTTGGAAAGGAACTTTGGAGCAGAATAAAATGTGGGAGAAAGAGTCAAAGCTTGGAGAGGAAGTAGAGTGAAGAACAAGTCAAATCAGCTTCTATTTTCATGCCTCAAGCTACTGCTTCACATGCCCACTTTTAGCTCAACCTCTACAACCAATTGGTGAATTTTTCAAGGAGGACTCTCTACTATAAATAGAGAGGACAGAAGAGTGAATCAATATCCAGAATCAAAATGTAAAAATACCAAGAGAGCTCTCGGGATTTCTTCTCAGAAATTTTGATCACAAAATGTTGTCTGAGTTTGTGACGACATTCTGTCCGACATTACATTCGCTGTTTCAGATTCTAGATTAGCTTTGCATGGAGTGATTGTAATGAGATGTTGTGCACTTCTATTTAGATAGAATTTTCAGGCATAAGTCATCTGCGACTTAACCTTTTTTTTTATTCCTTTTGTATTATCTTGTAATATTGTAAAATAATGAATATATTCAATTGTATATATATATATACAATACCTTTGGTCATTGACCATCATGAGTTATATCAATATATAACCTATAAAAATTAAATCTTTGTGTTCTTTATTTATTTCCGCTGCACTTTAACTCTTCAAAGGTTTTATTCTGTTTTTACCGAAATGTTGTCCGAAATGCCAGACGACATTTCTGCTGTCATTCACAAACTGTTCCAGCATTCGAATTTGTTTATTTCTAGTTTGTTTTTATTATTCCATAGCATAACCCCGGATCCCAACAAATTCTATTCTTTACTTATGAAGCTGGAACAAAACAAAGTAATAGATGAGTTGAAAACAAAGGCAAATCCGTCCAACAACAACAACAATGCGTAAGGAACTGAAAAATCTTTTCTTTGACATGAAATTCAAATATGGAGATCCTAGGATCAGAGGGAGAAATCTAACCATTGTCGAAAAATGATGGTAAAACAAATTACTTGGAATTTAAGGGGGTTAAATGATGATAGAAAAAGGGAAATGGTCAGGAATATGATCAATCAATGAGAGGCAGATGTTTATGTTCTAGTAGAAACTAAATTAGATGGGGAGGTAGGCAACTTACTACAAAGTATATGGAACAACAGGTTGGGGAAATACATTTGGAGGCTATAGGTAGTAGTGGATGGATCTTAATTATGTGGGATAAGAGGATATGGGAAGGGGAATTTGTGGAGAGTGGTGATCAAAGCATCACTTGCAAATTAACTGGCCAGAATCAGGAGCTAACTGTTGGAAATTTATTAATGTGGAATAAAATTTATCCTATTATTTATGACTCGAACTATTGGGGTTCCGCACGTCGGAAACGTCGTTTTCACACACGTGCACATATTGTACCAAGGATCATAAATCTCATTAGTGAAAGAGATATTGATACGTAAGTGTTTGAGACATAGAATGATGGACGGTCATTAGCCAAATGACAAGTGTTCCACGTTGGTAAACGAATGAAGAAGTGTGCATAGTGTAAAGATAGAAGGGGTCGGAAAGGTCCGCGGAGCCGAGAAGGGTCGCGGCGCCACCGCGACGCCGGGGCTTTTCCCTGGCAGAAAGTCTTAGACGAAAATCTAATTTTTGGACACTTTTGTGCCCTCAATGACATTCATTCCAGCATTAATTAGCCATTATTTGGGCTAATAAATGGGTGTCATTACTTAAACAATTCATTGTCATTACATGAGTGATTCAATGTTGACACTTGAATAGACAATTCTTACACTATAAATTGAGGTATTTGGCTCAATTGTTAAACACTTGTAGAAAGACAAAAATAGAAATTCTGAAAATCTTCTTCCTCTCTAACATCCTTTCAATACTCAAAGTTCAAGAGAAACATTTGAGTTTCCTTTGCTCAATTGTGTTAGTAGTTGTTTTATCTTGGGAGACTATTGCCTAGCAACGTAAAAAGATATATACGGGCAATCTTGTTTTAAAGACAGAGAGTCATCTCTCGACTCAGCCGGTGGTGTTGTGATTCTCTGATTTGTTGCTAAGTGTTTCAGGTTGGATTTTGCTATCAAAGAACTCTAACCAAGTCAGATTCTCAGCGGACAAACAAATCACAGTTGCAGCAGTTCATGCTCTTGTATTTCTGAATACAACATCCAGAATTAGAGTTCTAATTCAAGATTGTCAAAGATTCAAAACTCATTGTTGTAATCTTTGAAGTTTATCCTTTCAATCACTGTAATAGTTATTTACTATTTCCGTATCATTTATCCAACAAATTTAAGACAAGATTTAAGGAGTGTTCAAAAGATGTCGGTCAACATTTGTGTGACCAAATCTAGTTATGGTTGTGATTTTCTGGTAGAAAACAGTTCCATTGACAATTCTGTTGACAGTAACTCTATTTGCGTCAACAAACTAGACTATGGTTCTGATGCTGAGGTTCAGAGCACTTATGTTGGTCATGCTATTGACGGTCAAGTTGCTGATGGTGTCACCGCTCTCAAAAATAGTGGAAGCAAGTGCCACGAGAGGTTGAGGATGTCAACTAGGACAAGAGGAGAAGACTGAAGATGTTGTTCTATTTTGTAGCAAAAGGCCTATATTTGTCCCAGACAAAGGATTTGAATTATGGTAAGGAGGAAATGGACACTCAGTCCAACAAAGTAACTGACGTGGACCAGAATTTGAAATTGGGCTAAGTTAACTTTCTTTCTAGTATTTGAGTCCAATAAGTTTGTAATCACAAAAAGTGGAACCTTTGTGGGAAGGGGCTTCGTCTGTGAAGGTGTTAGGCATATTTTGTATACACTTTTTAAGTCATTTTAGTTAGTATTTTACTCATTTCATTTGTGTTTAGTATAGTATTAGGTCTATTTTTCTTTCTTTTGAGTCACAACTGTCCTAAATGGAGAAATGACAAAAAGAAGATGAAATGAGATTAATTAAGGTGTAATTGCACAAGAAAATGCCAAGAAATGAAGCCTAAGAAGTCTCGGGAAGCATAGAAGAAATCTGACGAAGTCTGGACGAGAAAAGGACAAAATTTTGAAAAACCTGGCTGAAGACGTCACAGGCGCCGCGACGCTGCTGGCAAGCGCCGCGGCGCTAAAGATCCTGCAAGGGTGATTTTTGCTCAGGACTTCCGGAGTCGAGGTGAAAAAATCCAGATCCGAGGCGAAATTGGTCAGAGGCAGAAGGGTCCAGGGCACACGATTTTTGCAGCATATTTAAACCCTTGGGACAGATTTTATAAGAGGGATCTCACATTACAACACAACTCTTGGAGGCTACAAGATTGGAGACCTAGTTGTAAGTATTTTCTTTTCGTTTCTTTATTTTCAATTCAGTTCATGTTGGATATTGAATTAGTTTTTTACATGACAATGTTTATGAGCTAATTACTTTATTAGGGCTTTCCTATTGAATCGCTTGAAACTCTTATTCATGAATTAATACATTAGTTTCGTTTCTTCTTCACTTGATTAAGATTTATTCAATATTGGTATGAATGTTTGATAGTTAACTGATCATTAATCACCATAATCTATATGATTTCGAATCAAAAACCGAGAGGAGAGATTTGGATATGCTGTAATTGAATAGACATAGGTTAAAATTGCGGACGAAAGTACCCCGATACTTGTGTAGCATTATAGGTTATTGTTCTTAATCCTCCTATGTGGTAAAACCTATCATAGAAATATAGAAGGTTTCTGCACTGGGGTTGAGTGATTATATATCCTAACCGGAATGTAAGACAGTCTAGTTAACCTACTATCTTAACGTAGAAGAAGAAGTCATTCTTGTTGCATTAAGGATTGAAAATAGTGGATAGTCGAGGATATTGGAAGTTCTATTTCCATCATAACTGATTAAACCAAAGTAATTTAGTTTAATTCTTGCAATTACTCTAGTAGTGTTAGATAAAAAAACCCAAATCAACCATCGTTTGCCAAATAGATAACCTAGAATAGATGTTCGGTAATTATAGACCAAGTCTCTGTGGGCGATATTCGGTCTTACCAGACTATATTACTTGTAACGATACGTACACTTGCATGAGAATTTGGAAATCAGCTAACAGAAGGCCTCTTCAAGGTTAACGCCATGTCAGTCTTTCGTTCAAGCAATAAAAATGAAGCTTCTTCTTATTTGCTTGAGTCTTCTAATTTATGACATTATAGATTATGACATGTGAACTACAAATCCATCCAAAGATTGGTAAAGTTGGAGTTGTTGTCGTCTATCGACGTAAACCCTCAACATAAGTGTGAGGTGTGGGTGGAGGCAAAACTCACTAAGACTCTCTTTAGATCCGTCGAAAGGGATACCACTCCTCTAGAATTTATTAATATAGATATATGTGATTTGAAGTTTGCACAAACTAGAGAGGGGAATAAGTACTTTGTGACATTTATAGATGAAAACACAAGGTATTGTTACCTTTACTTGTTGAAAAGTAAGGATGAAGCCATTGAAGCGTTCAGACGCTACAAAGCAGAAGTTGAAAACTAACTAAACGTGCAGATTAAATCAATTCGTAGCGAGGGGGAGAATACGTAGCACCATTTGAGGAATATTGTGATTTGTTCCCAATCAGACATTATTCATCAAACGACGGCTCCATACTCACATCAGTCGAACGGTGTCGCTGAACGCAAGAACCGTACATTGAAGGAAATGATAAATGTCTTGCTCATCAATTCCGGTCTTCCCCAAAATATGTGGGGATAAATTGTCCTTACCACTAATATGATTCTTAATAGAGTCCCATATAAGGGTAAGGGCAAAATTCCATACGAGTCATGGAAGGGAAAGAAACTCACCTACAAATACCTGAAGGTGTGGGGTTGTTTGGCAAAGGTTGAAGTACCTAAGCCAAAGCAGATCAAGACTGGACCTAATACTGTAGATTGCATTTTCATCGGATATGTAAATAATAGTAGTACGTCATATGTACCAGATATCCATGGAGGTACGATCATGGAATCAAAGAATTCTCAATTCTTTGAGGATACTTTTCCTAGAAAGGAAAGAGATATAACATTTCACAAACGAAGTTATGAACAAAGCTCTCAGGAACCAAGAGTCATTGACTGCCCGAATCTAGATGGTTCAGATCTAGTGGACTCCGAAGTGGCTGAATATCTGAAATCTAGTGTTCCATATTCTCAGAACTTGGAGACTCCAAAGATGAAACCAAGATAAATTAAAAGGGCCAGGAAGGATAAAATCTTCGGTCCTAACTTTGTAGCTTATATGATTGATAACGAACCAAGGCCCACTCTAGAAAAAAGCTATTGAGAGTGAAATAGACTCCATCTTGCAAAATCATACTTGGGAGTTGGTTGATCTTCCTCGGGAAACAAACTTTTGGGTTATAAATGGATACTTAAATGAAATTATAAAGCAGATGGGTCTAGAGATAAGTACAAGGTCAGGTTGGTAGTCAAGGGCTATTGACAGAAGGAAGACCTTAACTATTTTGACACGTACTCGGTGTCTAGAATGACGTCCATACTGTTAGGTGTATTTTATATACACTCTTTGAGTCATTTTTAGTTAGTATTTTTCTCATTCTGTTGATGTTTAGTATAGTATTAGTGTCGTTTTCCTTTCTTTTGTGTCACAACGGTCAGAAATGGAGAAATGGTGAAAAAGAGAGGAAATGAGCTTATTTGAGATAGAATTGCACATAAAAGGGCCAATAACTGAAGTCTAAGAAGTCTCGGGAAGTATAGAAAAGATCAGACAAAGTCCGGATGAAAAAAGGGACAAGAAATGAAAAATCGAAAAAAAAGCCGTCACTGGCGCCGCGGCGCCGACCCCTGAAATTTCCGGAAACTTGCATATTTTTCGGCGTCGTGGCGCCCAATCTCAGGGCCACGGCGCCGATGCGGGATTTTTGACATTTTGGGCCGAATTTGACACGTTTTCAGAGTCCAAAAGGGATAATTTTTCCTACCTACAAAACCTATATAATCCTTAAAACCCTTCTTATTAATCTATCATCCTTCAGACCTCCTCATACCACCATTCTACACTCATCCACCTTGTAAATATTTCACAACACAACTCTTGGATGCTAGAAGGTTTGGAGACTTGTTCTTAAGTATTTTCTTTCTCTTTTGCTTTGTTTATTTCAGTTCATGTATGTAGATTGTATTAGTTCTTAGCGTGACTATGGATATGAGCTAATTACTTATTATAGATTTACTTGTGATTCGCATGAAACTCTTATTCATGAATTAATGCATTAGTTTGTTTTCTTCTTTATATAGTTGAGATTTATTCAATAATTTCGTTGATTGTTTGGTAATTAATTGATCACTAATTATCATCACATATATGATTTCTAATCGAGATTCGAAAGGGGAGATTGTGAATATGCTATAGTTGAATAAATATAGGTTAAAATCGTGGACGAAAGTACCCCGATACTTGTGTAGTTTAATAGGTTATTGTTCTTAATCCTCCTTTGTGGTAAATCATATCATCGAAAGATAGAAGAGTTCCGCATCGGGGTTGAGTGTTTATTGTTACACCCCGTAAATTCAAGAGGTTAAGTTAAGAACGTACGAAAGGAAATAAGATTTGAATTTGGAAGGTTGGGTTGGGGTGGAAAAATGTTACAGGCAGACTTTCAGTCAACTTTGGAGCGGTATATCTCCTAGTTCCTTAGGAGTTTTGAGGAGTTTTAAAAGACTAGTATGAAGGTTGTTGAGTCTAGTTTCCAACGCAACAAACCGCTCGTCGATTGGACATCGGGGTAGGAGATTCTGGTATTAGAAGTTACGTGGTGACGCAGGCGACAAGCTTCCAGCGCGTCGCGCCGGTGCCGTCAGCGAGCGCATGCGCCGATATTTCCGAGTTCTCGAGGTTGCAGCGCGCGCCGAATGCAGAGAAATTCTCGAAGTGGAGCGCCGCGGCCGGCGGGGCGGCGCAAGTGGGCTGGCGCCAAGCGGGATTTTTGACAGCGGTGAGGCGAAAACAGGGGATATTTTGATAAAGGCCTATGGGAGGGTGACAAGTTTCCCTCCCATCTTTTTGACCAAAGGAGGGTCTTATTTTAGGGCCAAGCCTTCTAGATTTGGTCATTTGCAAGGGTTTCCCCTAAGAAAAATTCCTCTTCTCTCTCTCAAATTGATGAACCCCGGTAAGATTTTTGGAAAGGCTTCAAGAAGGAAAAATGTTGGAAAGCTTGTAGAGAGTTCGAGTGGGCGATTTTAAAGTGAAGAAGTTTTCGGAAAGAGAGCTTCTTGAGGTAAAACCTTCACCTTCTTGTGTAATTGAAGATTTCAAGTATTAGTAGTTAAGAAATGAGCCTGAGGCTGTTATATTAAAGTTGAAAATATGTGGATCTTGTCGTCTTGTTGAAAACCGAAAATGGGCTTGTTAGCCACTCATATTGTAATCAATTGGGTTGTTAGCTTAAAAATCATTGCATGTTACAAATAGGGGGTTATGTAATTGGCTATGTTGGGATAACGAGTTGGGTTAAAAGGAAATTGAAAGGAAAGTGATATTGTAGCCGAATGGGGCTTGGAATTATTGGTTTAACTTGTATTATAGTGGGGCAGAATTTTACGCGTCCTGTAAAGGCGTGTAATCCCCTTTTGATTAGTTGAATTGTTGTGCCTTAAATGCGGCGTTTGGTTATTGAATTCGGACCTTGAAAAAGGTGGAAAAGTAAGTAGAAACAAAGGAAGTGCTGTTCAATTTTCCCGTAGAACAAGGGACTTTTCATTAGAATATACTACGTTGAAGCTAGAAGCTAATAGACGTATTATGGTCATTATAGGTTGACATCTACGGACGACATATTGGATTTGGCAAGTGGATTAAACAAAAGAGGTATGTAGAACTCTTCCTATCTCTTGAGCATGAGTAGTTATAACTGTATGGTACGGTAGACGTACGTGATTTAAATGAAGTGAAGTCAGTTGATATATTTGACTTGTTTTAAGGATGTCTAGTTGGTTGAGTTAGAGAATTAACTCACGTGTCCTTAAGGAAGAGTTATAAGAATGGTTTATCCTAATAAGGTAGACAAGGATTTCTTGACATGATCAAGTATAGAATACTGGATTTGGGAAGTATTGATTCTTGAACTATTCTAAAGATAAGAGACCTGATTCCTAAGTTAAGATTTTTGAAGTATTTTTAAAGTAGTGTAACTTGAATTGAAGTACAAGCCTCTTGGTTATAGAGAGAGCAAAGTGGTCTAAGACATAAAGAGTTATAACGGCTTTATGGGAAGTTAGTTATGACGGCTTTATGGGAGGATAAGGATGTCTTGGTTTCTAAAGCATAAAGTTAGTATAACGGCTTTATGGGAAGTTGATTATAATAACTTTATGAAAGCTTAAAGAAATGGTTTTTCTCGAATAAGGTAAACCTAGATAAAAGAATGGAAGCTAAGAAAGGTAATTTGGTTTAAAGGCATCAATTGCTTAAAGTTTAAAATGAGGGTCACTTGAATTAGAAGCCGACACATATTTCTAATAGTATAGTGACTTGTTTGAAATGTAGATAAGCATTGATACTATGGGTGTTAGTATCTTGGGGTCTTATGTGGAAAAGGGATCTTGGAAAGAATAGAAATACATAGTACTTTGGGTTGAATTTTCCCAGGACTTGTTAAGTGATATGGAAAGTGCCTTAAGGTCATAAAATGAGATCCATTTTGTATATTAATGAAAGTCTAAAGAAGTTAAGAGTTTACTTGGACGTACTGTCAGTGAGGGAAGATTCCACGGGTATGCCTCCATTGCCTCCTTATGAGTTTACTTGGACGTACCGACAGTGATGTGGGATTCCACGGGTATGTTTGTTACACCCCGTAGTTCAGGTCATGCGTTTGAGAGCGAACGAAAGGGGGTAAGACTTAAAATTTTCTAAGGATAGGTTGACGGATCGTTCCGGACGGGTTTTAGTCAAGTTTGAGGCGAGTTATGACCCGATACATTGAGAGTTCCTAAGTGTTTCAAAGGCCTGGAGCGTAGTTCGTTGAGTCTAGATTCCAACGCAACCAACCGTTCGTCGATGGGACATCAGAGTATGAAGTTATGAGAGTTACAAGTTCGGTCTTGTGACGGGCAAAATGCGTTTCGTAAAGGCAGCGGCTGGCGCTAAAAATCGAGGGTCGCTGAAGTTTCAGCGCTTGTGGCCGGAAGCGAGGCAGCGAAGCGCAGCATGGCCGGAAGATCTGAGGTCCGCGAGTTGCGGCGCGCGCCGGAAGCGTGGCAGCAGGCGGATTCAGGCGGAAAAACTTAGGAAAAGACAGATTTTTCTTTTAAAAGACCTTGGGAGGGTGACAAGTGTCCCCCCCATCTGATTTTTGCATGCACTATATTGACCAAGTCTTCAAGACTTGGTCATATTTCATCTCTCTCTCTTAGACAAAAGCTCTTCCTTCTCTCTTAAAAGTTCAAGCTCCTCCTTCTCTCTAAAATCCCAAGAGACATTCTAGCCTTAGGAAAAATCTGAAAAAAGTAAAAGCAAGAGGGAAACTTGTGGCTAGCTTGTGAAGGTTGTTGTGGTGGTATTCTTGGAAAGGAAGCTAGCAAGTGGTTGAAAAGATTTGGCTAAAGCTCTAAGGTAATGATTCTTCCTTTAGGATTAGTTTCTAGTGTTGCATGTTAAGAAGAAAGAACTTGTGGTAGTAAATAATGCTCTTAGACTCATTGCATGTAAGAACTATGGTTTGAATGTGAGGGAATTGGTTAAGAAGATATTATGAGCATGTTGTAGCCTAAAAACTACCTTAGAATTGTTTAGTGAATTGTTGTACCTAATGGGCAATTAAGTTTAGGTGTGTAATCCCTTTAAAAATGTTGGATTGTTGAGCCTTAAATGTGGCGTTTGGATGATAAATTCGGCCTTGTGAAAGGTGGCAAAGTATGTAGAAACAAAGGAAATGCTGCCCAATTTTCCATAGAATTTAGTGGCTTTGAGTTTAGATTATTCTACATTGAAATTAGAGGTTAATAAACGTATCATGGTTATTTTAGGTTGACATATTACTTGCGGTAGTTTGGACTTAGCAAGTGGATTGATCAAAAAGGTATGTGAAGCTTTCCTATCTTTTGAGCATGAGTATTTGTATCTATGTAGTACGGTGAGCGACAAGATTTAGTATTCTTACTTGTTTAAGTATAAACAAAGACTTGTTTTGTTTTAAAGAAGTATAAGTCCCTTGGTTAAGGGAAAAGTATGATTTTACAAAAGTATAGAGTACTTGGTGTGAAAGTATTGAGTATTGAATTATTCTAAAGATAAGAGGCTTGAAGTATTTTTGAAAGTTGTGTAGATTTGTTTGAAGTATAAGTCTCTTGGTTAGTAAAAGAACAAAATGGTTTATAAGGAGTTATAACGGCTTTATGGGAAGTTAGTTATAACGGCCTTATGAAAAGATAAGAAGGTCTTAATTTCTAAAGTATAAAGATAGTATAACGGCTTTATGGGAAGTTAATTATATTAACTTTATGAAAGGTTAGCAAGAAGAGATTTACTCTAAGTAAGATAAGCAAGGACAAATGATTTGATTTATGAAAGGCAAATTGATCTTTAGGCATCAATTGCCCAAAGGTTTTATGTATGAAAAAGAGTCATTTTTAAAAGAGTTGAAGTATGTGGTACTTGGGTTAAATTCCCGGTTTTTCTTTTATTAAAGATATGATTAAGTGCCTTAAGTAAACTAAAATGAGAGGGTATATGAACAAGACTAATAAGAAGTTATAAGTTTTCTTAACTTAATTATGATTATGATATGATGACAGTTCGAGCTAGGGTAAGAGTATATCTGAGGGGCAAGCCCCAAGATCGTTATACCACCTTCTCCAGGGTAAGAGTATGTCTGAGGGGCAAGCCCCAAGATCGTTATACCACCTTCTCCAGGGTAAGAGTATGTCTGAGGGGCAATCCCCAAGATCGTCATACCACCTTCTCCAGTGTAAGAGTATATCTGAGGGGTAAGTCCCCAAGATCGTTATATCATCTGTTTCAGGGTAAGAGTATATCTGAGGGGTAAGTCCCCAAGATCGTTATACCACATTAGTGGACTTGCTACCCACGACGCGAGGAATACCTCACGCGAGTCCTTATGGGATTACGCGGTGAAACAGTCCGTGCGGTAGTCTGACCTATCACGAGAATACCTCAATGCGGGTCCACAGGACTATGCGGTGAAATAGTCCCGGGAGTAGGGGTGCTTATTGATACTACAGGCGAGGTACCTGCTTTGATCCTAAGGCCCCTATTTTACGCGATGTTATATATATACATACTTGTCACTCATTGTTAGTAAGACACGATAAAAGGTATTTGATTTTCTTCATGACCCCACTTATTTTGGACTTATGATTTCATTCTGATATTTTGATTTCACATACTTGGTACTGTTATCGACCTCCGCCGGGGGTTGCGTTCATGCCGCAGTCGAGATACGTAACTTCTTTGGTCCGCACTCTGGACCACTGCTCATTTCTGGAAGGCTCCATCCGCCGGAGGCTTTGTCTTTTGGTATGATTCCCGAGGTTATAGACTTTTGTATATTCGGGGTATGGCGGGCCTGTCCGCCACGCTTGTTATTCCTGAGGTGCGTAGTCACGTTTGTGGTTTGGGTAAGCACTAGTTATCTTGTTCACATTTGATTAAGTTATTTTATGAAAGCGGCGCATTGCTAGTGATGTTTACCTTATGCATTTTGTATTATGTATGTTCATTGCTATTCTCTCGATGTGTACGACAGGTGCCGATAGGCACCGATCGCGACCGAGTCGGGTCGTGAAAATGTTTCCCTGGTCATAGTATGAGTTTACTTGGACGTCTGAAGCGGTGATGTGGGATTCCACGGGTATGCTTACGGTCTTAGTATGAGTTTCTGGGACATACCGTCGATGATGTGGGATTCCACGGGTATGCAGGGGACATGCTACGATGAGGATTAGAGGCATGTAGTTTGAGGGGTAAGAGTATAAATGAGGGGTACACCCCCAAGATCGTTATACCACCTTCTTCAGGGTAAGAGTATAAATGAGGGGTAAACCCCCAAGATCGTTATAACACCTGGTTCCGTGGATTTGCTACCCACGATGCGAGGGACACCTCATGAAGTCATGTACCCGAGATGAGAGATTCCATGGGCATGATATATATATATATGCATGTATTGTGTATGTGTACGACGACAGTGAGGAAGGATGCCACGGGCGCGTCACATGATTGTATTTACTTTTACGGTTGTCGGCAGTGACGGGGGATTCCACGGGCAGAGGATATAGGTATATACGTGTTGTATGTGTGCAGACAAGCGGTGAGGTAGAGATACCACGAGCGTCACATGGTTAGATTGTGTACGCCGACGGTGAGGTAGGATACCACGCAGCGCGTCACGGTTAGATTTGTGTGTATGCAAGCGGTGAGGAAGGATGCCACGGGCGCGTCACAGAGTTAGATTTTACACCTAGCGGTCGGCAGTGATGGGGAATCCCACGGGCGCGCTTGGATATTTGAAGGCTGGTGTTCATAGCCCTGGTGTGACTATGGATCATATGTTGAGACAGGCTGTATAAGGTAAAAATCTGACTTTCATTACTTCCACTTCAAGAGCCTGATGTCTTTATTAATTTGGTTATCATATATGTCATCACCGTATTTTTGACTATTATGATTTAAATTCTGATACTTTGATTTTGCATACTTGGTACATATTTTATCGACCTCCTTGAAGTGCGTTCATCCGCGAGTTGAGGTACATAGCTTGCTGATCCGCGCTCTTAGGATCACTGTTCAGTTCTGGAAAGCTCCATTTCTCCGGAGGCTTTGTTTTTGGGTATGGTTCCCTGAAGTCGTTGACTTTTGTACATTCAGGGGTATGACGGGGCCCTGTCCCGTCACAGTTGTTATGTAAACTCTTAGAGGTCTGTAGTCATATCTTGTGGGTCACTTTTAAAAAAAATTTAGAGGTAACTGCTGTTGGATTTGTTATATCCAGGGAGGTAGCCTTATCGGCTGACCTAATATTTATTTCATTATTAAGTTTTGTGTATGTTCCGCTGATTTTCTCTGATGTGTACCTGTAAGGGTGCCCAGGTAGGGCACCAGTCGCGGGCCCGGGATCGGGTCGTGACATTTATATATCCTAACCGGAATATAAAACGGCTTAGTTAACCTGCTATCTTAACATAGAAGAAGAACTTTTATTGTTGCATTAAGGATTGAATAGAGTGGATAGTTGATGATCTTGGAAGCCCTAATTCTCCATCTGATTTGAATCAAAGTCATTTTATAATTAGTTATTTCCTGCATTATTAGTCTAAAATTCTAAACCAATTAACGTTAACCAAATAGATAACCGGTACTTGAAAACCAGTCCCTGAGGATGATATTCGGTCTTACCTAGACTATATTACTTGTAACGATACGTGCACTTGCGTTTTAAGCGTGTGGATAAATCACTAACAAGTTTTTGACGCCGTTGTCGGGGATTGACGTAGTTCAATATCGAATTATTTATTCTTATTTCTAATTTGGTTTGTATATATTTGGTTATGTTATTTTATTTCTAATTTGGTTGCTCCAGGAACAAGTTTCTAACTTGTTCTGCGAGCATCTTTCTATCACTTTTTGTTGTTTTTCTTATTTTGTAGGTAAAAAAAAAAGGGCACATGGAATACTACTACTATCATGGGCAGCAGTACTACGATTACTATCCACAGCAGCAGTACTACGATTACTATCCACAGCAGCAGTATCATCAACAGCAAGTTAACCCACAGGCTCCACATGAAGATCTAAATGAGTTGCAGGAAGCCTTACTCAGGCTCACCCAGTGCCAGAATCCTCAAGGAAAATTTCAACAGCCACAGATTCAGGCCCCATCCGAGGAGCCAGACGAATTAATAGCAACATTGTTAGCACTCACAACCGTCCAAACTCAATTCATGGTGGAAGTAAGACCTTCGTAACTTGAAACTCGATGGAGCAGTTACGAATTGGGAACCACAAATCGGGCAACTGATGGACATGGTAACCATTGCACCTCAAGAAAGTCCACCAAGTGACCCAGTTACGAGGAATGGTAAGCAGATTGTGAAACATGAACCACAACAAACTGTTGAAGAATTTGGAGAGATAGTTGGTGTAGATAAAGAAGAGGTCACTGAGGACCACCATATTGCGGAAAAGACTACACCAAAGGTCATTGCTGACCCTCAACCAGAAATTCCATACCCTCAAGGGCACCCCCAAAAGTTGAGAGATGTGGGGAATTTCACTGATCCCAACATTATAGAGAGCCTAGAAGACAAACATGTCTTGTGTAATTGGGGGATAATCTTATATCTGAGGCCCTTGTTTGACAAAAGTGTTGTAGGAAAAGTGAGACATGCAACAATAACTGTGCGGATTGCAAACAGTTCGTAGAAGGAGCCGTCGGGCACTAGTAAATGTTAATTGCGTCCGGCTAAAAGACGTTAAAGACAACGCTTGTTGGGAGGCAACCCAATAATTATTAATTAAGTTATTTCAATTTCTATTTTTAGTTTATTTTATTTTGTCTTGAACAGTCTCACGGTCTTGGGTTCTTGTCTTGTGTTGTTGGATGACAGGTGGACTAGGAGCAGACCCCGAACAGAAAAAGGAGCAAAAACGCTTTAAACAGGGAAAAGTCGTCATCAGCTTCGTGGCGCCCACATGCAGGGCCACTGCGCCAGAAGTTCAGAGAGAAATTCCCGTTGACAGCGCCGTGGCGCCAAAATGCAGGGCCACGGCGCCGAAAGTTCAGAGGCCCAGACGCAGTCTAAATTCCAGAATTTTTCCTCTCATACCTCTGTTATGACCGATGTGTTCCTATTTTTTAGTCTTCACACATTGGGGACAATGTGTCGAGTAAGTTTGGGGGGTGTCTTATTTTGTTATGGTCTTGTTTTTGAATCTTTTGTTTTTTTTTTTTTTGTGTTTTTGAGTCATAATTTTTTTTATGGATCATGTTGTAGTTGTTAAAGATATTGAGTGGATAAAGTGGGATAATGTAATGGAATTAACAGCGACAATCTGTGTGCTTAAGTTAGATATGTCAAAAATTCATGACATCTAATTCTTTGAAATATTTGTGCTTAGCTTACGTGTCAGTTATGGAAAGAAAAGTGGAAAAATGTCTAGAAAATTTGTTTGCTTGTTATTTGAGGCGAAATAATTAAGATGTACATGTTTAGGGAGATGATTCAGACATTTCTTTGATAGCCCTTCTGACCATTCATTATCTACACTGACATAAATTGTATCACTAGTCAGCCCCTTTGAGCCTAAAATAAGATCTTTCTTTGACACCCCATGATTCCATGTTTGTTCCATAAGTAATAATGGAAAAATATTGGAATGAAAATGTTGAAAAAGAAATAAAAAAAGAGTGAAAATTTTGATGCACCCCAATGAAAAATATGCAAAAGCCTAAGTTTGGGGGGTGTCTGTTATTCATAATACATATCATTCTCTCAAAAGAAAAGTGGGGAGAAGGTGGGTACGAAACTAAAAAGAAAGTCAAAAAGAAGGAAAATGAGTTAAATGAAAAATGCTTATGGTATGTAACTGAGCTATGGGCCTTGTTGATAGAGAATACCTCATCATTGCTATGCTTCCACCTCAAAATAGCTGGCTCTGAGGTGGTACCTTTGAACTCCTCCCGGCTATGTAACAAATTGGCCACTCTATCCACTTCTCAGTCATTCAACAATCTTCTAAAGGAAAGATTCCACCCCTGATCTGACTAACATTCATTAACGGTGCCCTCTGTATTATTTCATATGTTGTACATGTCAGGAAAATATTCCTTTAAAGGCCTCTGATTGTTCCAGTGTCTCCCCAAAACTTTGCCTATCTCCCACTTTTATGTTCAAATTGCACTCCAGACTTGGCCACAAATTTCTAATTGTTCTCCACACCCCTGTCGCATAAGCGTTTAAACTAACATTACTGCACCATGGATTAAATTCACCATACTTGCTTTTGATCACCTCTTTCCATAGGGCTTGTCCTTTTTCATTGTATCTCTACAACCACTTTTTGAATAGGCTATTGTTCTGCTTTCTTAAATTTCTGATTCCCAAACCTCCTCTGTCTCTGCTTTTTAAAACTTTCTCCCATAATACAAAATTGTATCCCTTGTTTTCCTTACAACCATGCCGTAGAAAATCCCTTCTAAGCTTGTCCAATTTCTTCAGTACCTTAGAAGGTAGGGGAAATAAAGACATTGCATAAAATAGAAGTGAATCAAACACTGCATTAATAAGAGTGACTCTGCCTCCTACAGAAAGATATTGAGTCTTCCACCTTGCTAATTTCTTCTCTGTTTTCTCTATTATGCCATCTCATATCACTTCCTCTTTGTTTTTGTTTCCTAGTGGCATATCCAAGTAAATTGTAGGAAGATTATCCACCTTGCAATATAGTCTCTATGCCATATCTTGTATATTCCCCACCTCTTGATAGAGAACAAGTTACTTTTCCCCTAATTTACTTTCAACCTAGATGTAGCCTTAAAAAGTTGAAGTATTACTCTTATGTAGCTTATCTGATCCTCTGAAGGTTCACAAAAAATGATTGTATAGCATACAATAAATGACATATTTCCTTTGTCTGACCATTGTTGATTCCTACTTGAAAGCATTTGATCCATCTGTTCTGGATTCCTATCCTCACCATGCTGTCAAAACCCTCCATTGCTAAAATGAAAAGTAAAGGAGAAAGAAATCTCCTTGTCTAAGACCTCTTTCAGAAGGGGAGAAGCCAATTGGTTTCCCATTCACTAAGATTGAAAATTTGACTGCGCTTATACAAAACTCAATCCAACCCAACCATCTTTCCCCAAATCCCATTTGTCTGAGGGTCTTCAGCAGAAACTTTCAATTAACATGATCATATGCTTTTTCAATGTCTAGTTTGCACATCACTCCAGGTTCATTCACTTTCAATCTGGAAAGTAGAAAGTTTCTCCGGCCCTTTGCTAATCGGGGCTAACACTCCGAAAATGAAAAATGTCAAAATAGGAACAAGGATTGATATTATTAGAAATGCCCAAAAAAATCATATTCGTAAAGCAGAAACATAAACGCACTCCTATGAACGTGGAAAATATACCGAAAATATCCAATATTTCGAAAAAAATTCACTGATTACCCATAGCCAGGAATAAAATAATTGAGGGAAAGATATTACGATGATAAAAAACATTTTGAAACTTTAGGACACCACATAATCCATCTCATACATGGTGCAAAGCGAGTTAAATAGATAAGGAAATTGTAAAAAAAAAAAAACAAGACGACAGACAAATGACAATAAGTGCAATCAAATTGCAAGTCTAATTCCTAAGGTTGTACTAAATTGGAATGATGTACTCCCTTCATTTCAATTTATATGACATAGTTTGACTCGGCATGGAGTTTGAGAAAAGGAAACTTGTGGTGAGCATGCCATAAAATTTGTGTGACTATAAGACTTTGAAACTTGTGGTCTAAAACATCTCATAACATTGTACAGAAAAAGAAGTTAAAGTTAATTTATTTTCAAATATAGAAATGTGTCACTCTTTTTTATTCATACTAATAGGGGAACAGTGTCACGTGAACTGGAACAGAGGGAGTAGTTATCATTTTGGACACCGCCAATTACCTCAGTTATAAGAGAAATAGAATTAGATACCAAAAACTTGAACACTTAATTAGATGTGTCATGATAGGGTTGCGCAGTTGCAATATCCCATATCCAGTCCTCTGAACTTTGCATCCCTATCCTCATAAAACCATTATCCCTGATTGAAACAAGACTGGCAAATTACCAAAGGCAGTAAATTCCTCCATCTACCGCTTCAAATATTTTGAGCTTTTTAGCTCTGCATATGCATATCCGTTAGTCATTAGAGACTTGAAGTCTGTTTTCTTCAGCCTTAATCCATAGGTGAACCTACTAAGATTATGGAACAACTAATTAATTATACAGTTCCCAATATAAGTCACGTTTTATCTGAACATTCACAATTTGACAGATCATATCAATGGTGTGAGAGATCTAAGTACTTATGTCAGGAATTATGTTATTGGATTCTTTTATTTGCCACAATGTTCAAACAACAACATACCCAGTGTAATCCTACAAGTGGGGTCTGGAGAGGGTAGAGTATAGACAGACCTTACTCCTACCTTGAGAGGTAGAGAGACGGTTTTCGATAGACTTACGGCTCAAAGAAAAGCAACATATAATAACATAAATCAAATGACAAGATAATCGATAATCAATATACAAGAAACATCAGATAACAACAACAATCAAAGGACAAGGACTACAAAAGTAATACTACGACAAGTATGAAAGGATAAGAGTGACAACGCTCAACTACTTACTAGCCTTCTATCCTAATCCGCGAACTACAAGAGTAATACTACGACAAGTATGAAAGGATAAGAGTGACAACGCTCAACTACTTATTAGCCTTCTATCCTAATCCGCGACCTCCATAATCTCCTATCTACGGTCATGTCTTCGGTTGAGTTGAAACTGTGTCATGTATTGTCTAATCACCTCTTCTCAATACTTTTGCGGCTACCTCTACCTCTCATAAAACCATCTCTAGCCAATCTCTCACACTTCCGCAATAGGGCACCACTGCATCTTCTCTTCACATGCCAAAACTATCTCAGTCTCGCTTCCCTCATCTTGTCCTAAATATCTTCATTTCTAATCTTGTATCTCCTCTTATATCTACACATCCATCACAACATCCTCATTTGCGCCATATTCATCTCCTAAACGTGATTTTCCACAAGGTCTATTAATCAAAAAATTAAAATTTCTAAATTGTGATCTTAGTTCATACTTCACAACTGAGAGTATGCTAATTGAATATATTTAAGAATGTTGGCAGCAAAATACATACAAACTACCGTCATCGTGTTCCTCCTTAACATGAGAGGTAGAGGTAACTGTTATTGCACTCAATCTTGATTACGTAACACATGGCAACAAGAGGACAGTGGCTAAAGGTGACAATCTAAGTGGCATGAATAAGAAGCGCCTAAGAAAACAACAGGACATGAGACACAAGGCATATGTTTTTTTTATGCTCAGGTCTTGAGGCTTGTGCCTCCCTATAGCTAGTACTGGTACTAGGCTCCTGGGGGTAACATCACCGGTCCCTCAACACTATTACCAGGTAAATCGCGGAATGTGCTCCAATGGCCAGTGTCTGGAAGCGTACAACGGATCACTGACACAAGGTTAATAAACTTTGGTAGGGTAAACTTTTTAAAGTGACTGGTTCCACCGCATTACGGCTTCATACCCCATAAATTCCCACCTCCGTCCTGGCCCTACGGATTAGTATACACCGCTTGGCTTGCATGCGAACAGTGGAGGAATTTTTTTGGGGAACACAGTTCCACTCTCGCTGATCAGGGGAATCGAACACGAGACCCCATGCAGCAATACCCTAATGAAATGGCCAATGGGCCAAACACTTTGGATTACACAAGGCATATGTTAAATTACGAACAATCTCCTTTTTGTTCATTGCAGAAGGAACCCTTTCTTACCCATATGTATTCTGTGTCATTCAACAAATTGAGCCTTTATTGCTGCACATTAAACACCTTCTGCAGCTTTAATGTCGTGCTCTGCCTTACCTTGGAAAAATGACAAAATGCATTAGCCTATTGAGTAGCAGAAAAAGCATGACACATAATCAAGACATCAAAAATCTATTAAAGCTTCCACATAGTGAAGTAATTTTTTTAAAGATCAATCTTATTTATTAGAAGAAGAAAAGATGAAAGGTCCATCATTTTCTTCATAAAAGGGAGATAATCAGTTCAATCGAGGTAGTGTCCTGATTATGAGCATACTGGTTGATACCATTCTCTCGTTTAAGACTTCAGTTTCACTGAGAGTGAGAAAGACGGAGAAGTGAAAGTTGTTTCTTCACAAATACTACAACAAAAGAATTGCAAGGATGAAAGCACGACAATCTCAGGTAAATGACAAACCTCAGATGGACTGCTTCGAACCTTCCTTGTAAGGGGTTCACATGGTGAAAAACTCCACTGCTGATGTAGGGTGAATACCCACAATGGTATTAAAGTTTGCCTTAGTCAAACCAGCTTTGACTGCAACTGCAAATCCCTGGAAGTTTCATTATGTTACACACATATTTATAATCAACCTGAAATATGCACCACAGAGAATTAAACGGAAATTGCAACCTGTACAATTTCTAGTGCATCTTCTCCACATATGTGCAAGCCTAGAACTTTGCTTGACTTAGCACATACTATTAGTTTCATAAAAACCCGATCTGGAAGACCAGAAATAGTATCCTTTAATGGCCTAAAATTTGCTCTATAAACATCAATGTCCTCATATTCTTCGATGGCCTGGAAAAACAATTCAAATCAATAATCATAATAATTAATTGCCAACTCACAAGCCCTCGCTATTATACCTCTTCTTCCGTCAGACCAACTAGTCCAATATGTGGCTGGGAAAATACTACACATGGTACATTCCTACTTGGGAGAACATAACACTCAGATCAGAGAGCAGGTATAGATGTTTCTTTTTAAACAAACTTAAATTCAGCTGTAATGCGTTTGATATGGTAAAACCACAGATCTTAAAGCACATTTTACCAATTTGTAGTCGAAAATAATTGGACAAATCTGCACTTTGACAGTCCTTATCAATCGTTTAAGGCATCAGCTGAATTCTCAGAGGAAATGAGAGGTACCTATAATCGGGTTTTGTGGGTTCATCAGCAAAAATAGTTTTTGCCAATGATCCTCCCTCAATCAAAGCAACTGGAGTTAAATTAATTCTATCAGTAACATCTCCAACAGCCCAAATTGATGGCACTGATGTACGAGAATACTCATCAACCGTCAGATCACTGTTCAACCACCACCCCATGTTCCGGCCCCGTCGGCGTCTGCCCCTGTTGCCCAGTCACCCACTGTTTTCGGCCCCGCCGGTACCACCGCACCTCCCAGTTCCCGGTCCATCGCTCCACTGGTCGACCCACCGACTACACCCACCTACCGCCACCAACTACCAGAGTCACAGTCCAGTTACCCCACCCTAGTTACACCGCCGATCTACTCTCCGATCGGTACCCACTGCCTGAACTATCGAGTACAACAACACCGTCGAACTACCACAAAACCTCGACCCAATCTCCTCACCCAAACCCTGTTCGTCTCTAGTCCCGGTACCACCACCAACCGACGAACCCCAACAGTCACCCTCCCTTCCAGAACCCCCGATCCAACAGAACCAAAACCCACCAAACACAGACCATACACCACTGCCTACCCACCGTATGAAAACTCATGCTCAATACGGAATTTTCAAACCCAAGGTACATATTAACTTCTCCACACAAACCATATCACCCATTCCAAAAAACACAAAACTAGACAAACTGGACCATAATATTAATGCGGCCATGTGCGAGGAATTTAATGTTTTAACAAAGAAACACACTTGAGATTTGGTACCTAGATCAAATGGGTGAATGTGATCCGATGCATGCGGCTATTTCATCACAAATTCAGGGACAATTGTGAGTTAGAGTGGTATAAGGCCAGACTTGTGACCAATGACACTAATCAGCAGGAGGTCATTTATTGTGGTGAGACATTCAATACGGTTGTTAAACCGGCTACCATTCGCACAGTTCTCAGTATTGCTATGAGTAAGCATTGGTCGATTCATCAGCTTGATGTCAAAAATGCATTCCTTCATGGTACCTAAAAGAAACTGTTTACATGCATCAGCCACCTAGTTTTGTCCATCCTTCAACCCCCAGTATGTATGTCATTTTTGAAAGTCGCTTTAAACAGCCCCCGAGCATGGTATGAACGCTTTGCCAGGTATATTATACAAATTGGTTTTATCTGCATCAGGTGTGATAACTCTCTTTTCATTTTTCATTGCGGTAGTAACACTTCTTACTTACTACTATATGTAGATGACATTGTTTTCACTGGCTCATCCGACGGATTGAAAAATGAAATTACTGTTCTACTCAAAACCGAATTTGCTATGACTGATTTGGGCAAATTTAGTTATTTCTTGGGTATATCAGTGACTAGATCTGCAGATACTATGTTCCTGAGTCAGCGTAAGTATGCAGAAATAGTATACAGGGCTAAGATGACAAATTGCAAAGTTATGCCCACTCCGATAGATTCGAAATCCAATCTTAGTGTTGTTGATGGTGATTCGGTTTCTGATCCTACTTTGTATAGGAGTCTTACAGGTGCCCTTCAGTATCTTACATTTACGAAGTCTGATATTGCATATGTCGTTCAACAAGTATGTATGTTTATGCATGAACCGAGGGAGTCCCACTTTGCTGCTCTTAAGCGTATCATCAAATACATTAAGGGCACACTTGACTATGGGTTGCTTCTTTACCCCTCTGCTCAGGTTGCTATCTTATACGCATGCAGATTGGGCAGGGTGCTCGGACACGCGACGTTCTACTTCAGGCTATTGTGTATTTCTAGGGGATAATCTTATTTCTGAGTGCACGAGGCAAGCCACATTATCGCTCGAGTCTTTGAAAGCAGTATCGAGGAGTTGCTAATGTCATTGATGAGATATGTTGGCTCCGAAATATTCTTTTGGAGCTCTAGTGTCCACTGCGTAAGGCGTCTTTAGTCTACTATAATAACATACCTGCCATATATCTATCTCACAATCTTGTTCAACATCAGCGAACTAAACATATTGATATGAATATCCACTTTGTCTGTGAGAAGGTAGCTCTCGGTCAGGTCAAAGTACTACATGTGTCTTCATCTTATTAGTATGCAGATATTTTCATAAAAGGACTACCTAGACAGTTATTCATCGACTTTAGATTCAGTCTTAGCGTCCGGCCTTCTCCCGCTCCGACTGAGAGAGAGTATTAGCGAATATTCTCCAAATATTCATAGTATATTTTGTAATTATGATTGTTGTATATTTATGGTAACTTAGGATTCTTACTGTATTAGGAATCAACCTATGTGCAACTATATATATTGTGAATTAATGAAAAGACTTAGATTATTCCAAACTTACAAATTGTTTAAGGCATCAGCTGAATTCTCAGAGGAAAGGAGAGGTACCTATAATCGTGTTTTGTGGGTTCATCAGCAAAAATAGTTTTTTCCCATGCTCCTTGTTGAGTTGTGGAGCCTAATTTATCGCCGACACTATGAAGATCATACGCATAGTGTGGAACGCTGATCGACCTGTATTATTTAGTAGAGGGTATTTTGGAAATTTCAGACTTGTATTATGTTCGCCCAAATTCGCTATATATAGACTAGGGGCGCCGTTTTTTTTTGAGGTCGAGCAAGAGAGAAAGAGAGAATTGTAAAACCACAAATATTTTGATAATAGTGAAATCTGCAGCGGCAAAGTGGACGTGGCTCTCGCATTGAGGGTGAACCACTATAAATTTGTGTGTGCTATTTGTTCTTCTCTTATTTGTTGTTTTCTGATTAGGTCGTTGGGACTCAAATCCTAACAGATTCAATGCGAGATTTGGAAATCCAAATGTAGTGCTATCTTTGAAGGTAAAAATATCTCCTGATACAGGATCAATGAGCAAGTCACCTGATAATGATCTTTTAACTCTCAATTATACCTTGCTTTCAGTTCAGAGGTAATTGGAGTGAACTTTGTAAGAAAGTTGAGAGTGCTACTCCTATCCTTAACAGCAATGACAAATCAAAAAGGGGTGCTGACAGATTAAGGAAGAAGTTAAGCAGATCAAGATGTTGACAACTTATGAAAAATTTCATCTTAGACACCGTTACAGGAAAGCTAACTGTGTGGCTGATGCATTAGCCAACATAGGAGTAAAGGAGAAGCAAGAAGAATTCTTCACTTAGGCTATCAAATACCAAGGCAAGTCAAAGCCATACTGAAGAATGACTGATGGAACTCTTAAATTTGAGAGTCAAGAAGAATAACTTTACTTTTACTCATGGATTGTAATATATATACTTATTGTTTTATTGCTTTCCAGCTTCTTAATAGTCTCAAGCTCCTGTATTATGCCCCATGTTTTTATATCAGTTTTATAAGGATTAGGTGTCTTGTAGAAATAGGTTAAGTCCTGTTAGGATGAACTTTTCATCCTCAGAATTTCTTTCAGAAGTAAAGGGAAAACCCCCTCTTGTAACACTAGATTTTTGCTAATATATGAAGGAAAGGGGATGACCTAACCCCCAACCAAGATGGTGGTTCTTTTGGCCCAAAAAAAGAGCTTAGAAGATTAAAATTTTGAACATTTGCTTCTCATTATTAAATGCACCTTTGTAACTTAGGACACTTGTTGCCAACAACTTGTTATTCAGTGGAATGGAATATTCCATTAGGCCCTAATTAAATCGACAAGAAAACTTTGTTGAAGCTCTTCATTGGTATATGTACATTGTAACGGCTAACCCATAGAAACAAGAAGATATTTATTCACAATTTGATTTGATAACTTTTTAAAAATAATTGCATTCTTAGGTGGTATAGTGAGATGGATAGGATCTTTCCATGATTATTCAGAGGTTTCATGTACGAACTCTAGGTATGAAAAAATCATGTTAGGATGTGTTCATCCTTAAATGGATCTTACGCTGCGCGAATCTAGATTAGTCAGGGCTCCAATGCATGTACCGAACGTGAATTTGAATTAGTCAGAACTTCAATATAGATACCAGACACATCGTGGGAAAACAAGAGGTATTAAAAACAAAAGAAAAAATAGAAGACTTGAATTGAAGAGTCGGCAGATACATCATCAGAATAAGTGCTTAAATAAGTTGATTATAGTATCACATAATACACAAAAATAAGAGGTGCATAAGTACTAATTAAGTTCAAAGAGACAATCCAGACTCTTCATCCTCATCAAGGTCAGAAGTGTAGACAGTGTAGAGAGACCAAATCAAACCAAAGACACCCAAAAGGATCCAACCAAGAAGGTTGTTGCTGAGCCCAAATGGAAGCCCAGTTCCTTCAGTGCTCATTCTCTCATCCACTAGAGCCATTGCTGCTGGGTTTGACATGCTTGCTGCTACTGCTGCCGCCATCAATGATTCTCCCATTCCCAACTTTGATTCTACCTTTGGCTTTCCTTCCATTGAGCATCTCACCTTTCCAAGCTTGCTCATGGATGGTAATCCTGAAAAATAACCAAAAATAGATTAAGTATTTAAACTTGATGGATTCAAAGTTCTGATTTCTTTGAAAATATAAATTTAAAACTTTGATATTTATTCTCCCCGTCTCAAATTATGTGGTGCTTTTGAGGATTCAGAATTTTCCACTAAGGGCGTTCGAAAAATAAAAATAAAGTGTTTGGAATTTGAACTAGGTATCTCAAGATGAATTTTAAACTCAACCACTAAACCAATATCTAGTCTTGTATTTAAGGGATTCAAAATATATATAAAAAAGGACAGCCCGATGCACTAAGCTCCAGCTATGCGCTGGTCCGGGGAAAGTTAGGGTGAACACCCTCCTAGATCCGTCCCTGTTCCCGAGAGTAAATTTAACTAATCATTCAAGCTTAATTAGATTAGATCAACTCAATATTTTAAGATATTCAAAAACTATACGAAACTTACCGTAAGTTGCAATTCTCTTAATGTTACTAAAATGAAAAATACATTTTAAATTATTAGTCAAAGTTTACATAGTTTGAATCTCCAAAAATGAAAAGTGTTCACATAAAACTAGAATAGAGAAGTAAAATGATAAAAAATGAAGGATTCAAATGAACCTTTGCTGATCCCTTTTCAGTTTTGGCTTAGTCCTTTTTCGACCTTCTTGCTTGCTCCGTTCTATTTTCTATCTCTGAAACTAGGGTCTGAAGAGGCCTATTGAGCCTTTCTCGAAAGGTTGGCTTTCTCTCTCGGTGGGAAGGCTCTTTCCTTTTCTCTCAGAGGCACTTTCTAGGTCCGTCTCTGATGAGAAGAACACATGCTCATGGACTAGCTAAAGAGATAAGAATTGTCCAAGACCATATAAAGAGATTAATAATACATTTCCCAACGGATATGTGAACTCAACATCGATCTCTAATTAATCCTAATAGATGAATGATAGACATGCCTTAAACTTTATTGAAAATTGTGACAAAATTATGCTACAATTTATGCATTACTTACTTGAATATAGGGCAGTTTGAAAGTAACATTTCAAAATTCATGAAAATAAACATACCAAGAACAGATGAGGGACGGGATACAGATCCCTTTTGCACGAGGGCAGCAGGTGCCACTGAAGAGGTTGTAGTGCAAGAAGTGATGGTTGCCATTTCTGTATTACTCTGAGAGAATGATCAGAAAACTTCAACCTCTTGACTAATAAGTTAGGCTATTATGAGTTCAGTTTATTCATACATATTGTGGGGAAATATAGGAAATTAATAATCTCTAGTTGAAAAAGCATAACCACACCCAATATGGATTATTTGGATTGCTCCTCATCTCTTGTCAGCCAATTGTATTCAGCCATATGTCATGTCATCTAAGACCATCTCCCGGAGGAGATAATTAAAATCATTTTTATCTCCCGTCACACACATCATTAAATATCTCAATTTTCATATACACTCCATAGCAGGAGATATTTAATAAAATAATTTATTTTTTCTTTCCTCCACATCAATACATATATCCCACCATATATATTCATTCTATCTCATTTTCTATTTTGTATATGATATTTTTCTTGTAATTCATATTATTACACATATAATAAAATTATAAATTACTTATATTCATTTAATTTTGACACTTATCAAATTTATTATAATATTAAAACACAACAATACATGATTTTATTAATGAAGATAAATTAATCGTACAATTCATCAAAAACACACTAAAATATTAATAATATTAAAATCACAAATTGAAAATTAATTTTTGATTGTCCCAAACTTTTGCCAAATTCCATACTTTTCGGTTATACGGATATTGCATACCAAAATTAGTTGACATCATATATGACATTTGAAAATTGGATGACATATTTTGAAAATTTTGTGGACGTTGAATATTGAGATTTTGTAGTTGGTTAGGAAATATAAAATTTGGAGGAAGATTAAAATTTTGATTAGGATCCATATTAAAAAAATAGCAAATAATTTGGAAGAAGATAGAAATTTGGAGAAAATAGCCAAAATATTTTGATGTCCAAATGAAGTAAACTTAGTCTCTTTTTATAAATCTTGAAAAAAAAAATTAGTGTTTTTTTTTTAATTCGGTCAAATTATTGGTCAAAAATAACAATTAAAGTAGCGGTGGAAAATGAATTTACGCAATCGATCGCCATACGTGGCGTCTGAGAGACATTGTCTTCTTCTCCTTCTCCAACAGGAGACATTGTCTCCACGTGGCAAGATTATATCCTATATATTCAATAATTCCCAATTATTTCAATGTCAACATGTCATTCAAATTGTCTCATGCTGTGTGTAATTATAGGGGACAATGTCCCCTACTGGAGATGGTCTAATAAAGACCACTATTAGTTGATGAAGTGGACCAACCAGCTAGATCCATTCAGAACAGATATACTACCAATAGTAATAAAGTTTTCGTTATCGTGTATCAATATCAGTCTGTTTTCATTTGATAAGAGGAAAGATATATAACATTGTCGTATTTTGAAAAGGAAAAGGGTCATAGTTGCCCTCCGTTAAAGTATGAGGACAAATATACCCTTTCTGTTATGAAAGTAGTTATATTTGCCCCTTTTTAACAGGAACACCACGGTGGACGCCACGATGGACGCCACATGGATCCACGTGGAGGGTGGACCCACATCGGAACCCCCACTGCCTCACCCTCCCCCTACTCCGGCGATCGGAGCAGTCCAACATCGCCACCACAACCTACTGCCTCCTTCGTCTTCCTCTCTATCTCCGACGAACATCCAATGTGCCACCAGTTCTACAACTCCGATAGCATCCCCGCCGTCGGCTCAGCCCTCGACACCATCCCAATCCACTTCGTCCTCGCCAGCATCTCCGTCGTCGGCTCAACCCTTGACACCATCCCAATCCACTCCGTTCTCACCAGCATCTCCGTCGTCGGCATCCCATAATGTCGATCGACTCTCACTCTCATTCTCCGAATCGTCATCTCCGTCTGTCCTATCATACTCCTGTCGGTTGTCTCAATTCGTGTCCACTATACCAGGTCTTTCTGATTCCCCTCAACACTCAGCCACTGGAACCCTATCAACGACCACAACTCCGCCACCATCACAGTACCCAACCAACCTCGGCCCTCACGGCGACGAACTGCATAAGTCGTCTCCACCACTGACCCATCTACCAGTACCAACATACCCAACATACCCAACCCACGAAACCCAACTAGTAACCCACCCCGACCTTCCCGACGACCTAGCCCAAACCCAAGACGTTCAGAACCCAGAACCTAGTCAAAACCCATACCCCGACAACCAGTCCACCCGCAAACCAGCACCCACCCACCGGATGGAAACCCGATCCCAACTAGTAACCTAGAAGCTACGGTCGCCGGAGTAAGGGGGAGAAGGGGGAGGGTGAGACAGTGGGGGTTCCGATGTGGGTCCACCCTCCACGTGGATCCATGTGGCGTCCACGTGCCCACTGTGGCGTTTCTGTTAAAAAAGGGCAAATATAACTACTTTCATAACGGGAAGGGTAATTTTGTCCTCATACTTTAACGGAGGGCAAATATGACCCTTTTCCTTAAGTTTGAGGACAAATAAGACCCTTTTTCCATATATATATATATATATATATATATATATATATATATATATATATATATATATATATATATATATATATTACAAAATAAAGCACGTCCACTGCCAGTGGAATGAATTAGACTTCTTGATCAACAATTGTTCCTCAATCACTAACTATTATTCGGAAGTTATATATATGCATGAATTCTCAATGTGCATTTCGTTCCATTTTATAGACTTAGTGATCGTTTACCATAAGCTACTCAAACCATGTGTAAGTTATAGTAGCAATATTACTCTCTTCATTTTATTTTATATATTATAGTTTGACTGAGCATAAAATTTTAAAAGTACTTAAAAAAGTGTTTTAAATCTTGCTGATCATAAACTAAAAATATGTGTAATATACCAGAATGTAAGCAAATTGCGAGACAATAAATAGCCTATATGCTCACTAGTATTTGTCACTTATACTCTATATCTTAAGGTTATAGTTCATAATGAATACTAATTTAGATAACCTAGCTAGTTGTTCCAACTTATTACTTTTCCTCCGTCCCGTTTTATGTGAAGGTATTACTGTTTGAAGAGTCATGAGATGTTTCAACTTATACTCCTAGCTCATAATGATCATATCCTTTTAATATTTTGAATGATTAATTATGCTGATTTGTAATACTCTTCATGATGTTTTCAAATTGATATGTCATGAGTTCACTGAATCCTTCTCACAAACGTACTCATGTCTCATATACCTTATGGAAATTTAATCTGATTTAGATGTTAAAAGAGCTAGAGCCTTCCCTTCCCTTAATCCAACGATCTGCGGGGTTTAAGAATTTTAGATTTTTTGCTTCCCTGTGTTGTCATAGCTTTGATGTATCTCCGAATCTCATAATCCAACTTTAAGATTAATTAACAGCTTCTATCCACTTTCCTATTTTTTATCCAACTTATCTACTGATGGTTGCATATATCAATTTCTGTATCAAATGAATTTTGCCTTACCTTGAATAATTTATAGCGAATCCTAAAGTATAGATCTCACCAACTAGAAGAGTTATCAAATTATGTCTCTTAAGAAGTCAGAATTGACAGAATAGTGCCGAAGGAAACCATACGAGTATTCTAATCGTAAAGCTGTGCCTTAGCTACGTGGTCCTAAAGTACTTGGAATATAATTGAAATCAGCACCTCCCAAAATTATAGAGAACAAGATGTATTTTCACATTTGGCAAGAATGGATTTTGCAGTTTGCACCCAACAAGAAAGGATGAAGGATATTCTGAATGTAGGGATTGTAAGAATTATTTAGAACTGGAAAATCTTCCTCAATCTTTATTCATCCCAAATGGTCACAATATATACACTAAGTAACAATTAATAGGAAGATTAAGTCTTCCTTAAAATCCTCCTACCTATCCCATAATATATTCCTTTCCCTATATTAATACTATTATATTTAATACACAATACTATTTACCATATACAAAAGTTTCTACATAATTATATTATTAATAGTAATTAATAATAAATATTCTAACACTCCCCCGCAGTCGAAGTCGGAGGAGGGCGAATGCTGAGACTGTCCCGAAATTCTTCAAATAAGATCAGCGGAAGCCCTTTTGTGAAGATATCTGCAATTTGATGTCGCGTCGGGACATGTAACACTCGCACCTGTCCGCGAGCCACCTTTTCACGGACAAAATGAATATCTAACTCAATATGCTTAGTGCGTTGATGATGAATTGAATTTCCGGAGAGATAAATTGCACTAATGTTATCACAGTATACCATAGTGGCTGTCGGAATAGAATGATGAAGCTCAGTAAAAGATTCGAATCGGCATAGTCGAGACACAACATTGGCTACCGCGCGGTATTCAGCCTTTGATCGAACGTGATCTGATGGGTTGCCTTTTCGAGGACCATGATATTAAATTATCACCGGAAGACGCGATAACCGGAGGTGGGCGTGCAGTGTCTGACATCCCGCGATCTGCGTACGTGTAGGTGACAAGCTTGGTCATGGAAGACGAATGCAGATGCGATCCATAATTGAGTGCCACAATATATCGTGATACGTTTGAGTGCATGCGTATGTTCTTCCATCGATTGTGCATGAACAAACACACTTGTTGTCTGCGTATGTAATATCCGCCCGTGAATGTGAGATATTGTAAAGCTCCCGCAAGTCGCGATACAATGTCGGATTGGCAAAAGGACTACGGATATGACACTCAATTTTGACTTGGTATCTCTGAGTTGTAGGCGGTTTGCAAGATGACATTCCGGCCCGTTCTACGATCTACGATTCATACTTATGCGGGAAAGAAATAAACCACTGCGTGACGTGTCACCATGATTCCTAGGAAGTAGTGAAGTGGACCAAGATCCTTCATAGCAAATTCGAACTCACTGGGTCATGATATTCTTGTGAAGAGAGTCCAAGAAATTTGTTAGGATAATATCATCTACATATAAGAGAATATAAGCGATATGATTACCTGTTGATAAATAAATAGTGAATTATCCGAGCAATTTGTTTGAGAAACCCATATTGAACACAAAATCGCAAACCGCTTGTACAAGTCACGGGAGCTGTTTGAGTCCATATAATGATCTTTTAAGTAAACACATGATTGGGATATCGAGAATCTCTGTACCCCGATGGTTGGTGCATGTATCTGATCTCGCTCAGTGTCATGTATGAAGACATTCTTGACATCCAATTGATGAAGTAACCATCCTTTTGAGAGGGCTAAGCGAGAACAATTACGATGGTTCTTTGGTTTAACCACTGGACTGAATGTCTCGCCGCAATCTAATCCCACCTGTTGAGTCTTGCCATCACCTACAAGTCGGGTCTTATGCCGCTCAAAAGAACCATCAGATTTTTCTTTATGGCTAAAAATCCACATAGAACGAATTATATTAGCATTAGATGGACGAGGTACTAACTCCCATGTCCTATTTTTAATTAGAGCATGATATTCATCATCCATGGTCATTTTCCAATTAGGATCTTTTAGAGCAGACACAGGGTTACAAGGCAAAGGTGATTTCGAGACTTGAGTGTGTAGACTGTATTTGGCATTGGGTTTTGTAATTCCATGTTGACTACGGGTGACTGACCGGTTTAGTGAGCCAGTGGACTGGACGCCACTGGCCGGGAGTGAGACAGTGGGTTGAACGCCATCGCCAGTTATTGTTATTTTCTGCCTTTGGTTGCCTTTGTCTTTGAGCCAGTATTTTGTGTAGTTGGGCACAGGTTGGAGGTTGGCCCAATGAAGAGAGCGGTGTGAAGTAGGGGTTCGTTCATGGGCCTTGGGCCCGATGGCCCGATTCTTTGGATGTATTTTTGTGAGTCCCGGGCTGTGGAGAAAATGAGTTAGATACGGGGGACCTATCATCATCCAAAAAATCATAAGTATTTGTCCCTGTGTCATGTATCTTGACAAAGGGAAATTGTGACTCATCAAAAATTACATGACGACATATAAACATACGTTTGGAAGAAATGTCATAACACATGTAACCACGGTGATTCGTAGGATATCCCAAGAAGACACATGGAGTAGATCGGGGTTGAAGTTTTATGATTGTGGTGGATGGAAATAGAGGGTAGCAAAGACAACCAAATACTCTCAAATGATGATATGAGGGCTCTCGTAAGTAAAGTATTTTTAGTGGAGCTTGGTAAGACATGTTTTTATGGGGAAGGATATTTAACATGTAGGTTGCCATTTGAAGTGCATGATGCCAAAAAATGGGGGGTATAGAAGCATGAGCAAGGGATGTTCTCACAATATTGTTTATGGTTCTAATTTTGCGTTCCGCCTTCCCATTCTGTGAAGAGGTGTGAGGACAGGATAAACGAAATTGTAAACCATTTGTTTTGAAAAATCCCAAAGCGATTATTGTCAAATTCCTCCCATTGTCACATTGAATACTTTTAATCTCCGCTCAAACCGAGTTCGGATAAATGCTCTAAAGTTTAGGAAAGTGGAAAACACTTGTGATTTTTCGACAAAGGAATGTCCACAAATAATTAGAGTAATCATCAGCGATGAAGTAGTATCTATGACTGAGGAACTCAAAGCGGTGATGTCCAAATATCACAATGTAAAATATCAAGCGGCATAGTAGTGCATGAAGTAGAAGAAGTAAATGGCAACCTAACATGTTTACGAGGCACAAGCATGACACTTATTCAAAACATGAGTTTGAGTACATGAAATAAAATTGTTTTGTTTAAGAGAGGCCAAAATGGACTCCGGATGTCCCAATCGCTCATGCCATAGTGATGGAGCCAAGCGCAAAAGTGGAAGGAACTTTAGATTGTGGATTTGGTAAACTTATTGGATAGAGCTCCTTTGCTATCACATCTCATGAGAAGCTTCCCGTCGAAAGTCGTATGCGGAAAAACCAAATGGGTCAAATTTACGAAACCCAATTATCACTAGTAAACTTCCTATGAAACCAATTTTTTATTAATTTGGGAGCATGCAGGACATTTTTAAAACTAGTGGCGGATGTGGTGGTGACATGTGTTTGACCCATAACCTTTATTGGAATTGCATGGCCATTTAAATGATAATACCATTTTCTTTGCTCAATTAAAATAGGGTGAGAGTGTACCTTGGGGCCGCCATATGTGACGTTGCCCTGCAGTCCATATACCATTAGAATCAGATGGATTGAGTCGAGTGTGCATAGCTTTGCTCAATATCCGTAGGATGGGTCGTGGTTGAATGGGCCTCTGCCATCGGGCGGAGAGGCCCAAATCGCTTCTTCTTTGAAACATTCCCAATGGCCAGGCTCAAGTCCAAAATCGCTGCCGCAACATTCCCGTGGCCCAGGCTGTCCAAGTCCAAAGCTGCCGCTTCACTGCTGAATTCTTTCCATCGCCCCGGGCTCTGGGCCGGCTGCTGAAAACTCTTTGCTTTCTGCTTTGGAAAGGGTTGGCCGCTCGCCATGGGCTGTTGGTTTGACCGCCCAATACCGTCTGGGCTATTCTTTCTTGTCGATGTTCTTTACCCGATTCTGCATTTCTTGCCCGCCGCACAGTGGTTCTTGCCATACCGTCGGAGTTAGTGTTGTCGCTTATGCGCCGCCGCCACGAATTCCGACTTTCACCTTTATTATTTCCGCGATTTCCACCCTTCTTATTATTATTACCACGCCTTTTTACTCTTATTTTGTGAAGAATAGTCAAAATAATTACCCGTTTGAATACGTGGCAACCATGGCGAATTTGTTGAAACCTTCTTAATCAAACCCGACTCTTGAAACAAGCATGGATCTTGCTTGATAAAACTTTGGTAAGGGATTACTTTGGCGGATTAGTGTCCCCACGCCACTATAAGCATCCGTGAGACCGGTAACTAATCGTAAAACTAACAGGTTGTCGAAATCGGTGAACCCACGTTCTCAATTGACCGCCACCACTTTGAGGCGTTGGCGGATGAGTTGAAGCGTTAGGGAAGTCTGCCATGACAATGGTTGAAAATTCTTGTTCCAACGCAACGACACGAGAGTTTTGATTATCTTGAAAAATGTCTCTCAGCGTTCTCGTGCCGCCATGGCGATGGGAATCTGGTTCCATTATTGTATGACAAGTGCGTGGATATTGTTGCATAAATCAACCAAGAATCGTGGCATCAGGTATCCCACAATTCTTTGTCCGATTGGATGATTGTTAGTTGTTGTACCATTTTTGGTGGAATTATATGATGAAGAACTTTGTGAGCCCTACAACATATTTTGAACAAATCCGCCCGTATTTGCGTAGTGAGCAGTTTCCATCTCTAGTTTGTGAGATATGTGTTTTGATGTTGGAAATAGTAAGAAATTTGAGTGAAACGAAGATTTTGATTCGTACATGGTTGACAACAATAATGGAGGAAAATAAAGTATAACAATGGAGAAGACAAATTCGGTTGGATGGATGGGGAAGATGACCGAATTTGGAAGGAATATTTTATTTAGAGTAGGATCTTTGAATTACCTTCTGATACCATGTAAGAATTATTTAGAACTGGAAAATCTTCCTCAATCTTTATTCATCCCAAATAGTCACAATATATACACTAAGTAACAATTAATAGGAAGATTAAGTCTTCCTTAAAATCCTCCTACCTATCCCATAATATATTCCTTTCCCTATATTAATATTATTCTATTTAATACATAATACTATTTACCATATACAAAAGATTCTACATAATTATATTATTAATAGTAATTAATAATAAATATTCTAACAGGGATGATTCCCAATCTGCTCCGATTATCATTCAATATGAAAAATCCTCTTTCAATGTAGGGATTATTCTGAATGAAACAAATTACGATATGTGGTCTCAAATCAGGAAGATGCACATTACTGAAAAAGAGAAACTCTCATTTGTTCGCGGGAATACAAAACCACCTACTAAAAAGGATGAAGGATACGAGAAGTGGTACACAGACAATCAAAAGGTTAAGAGGTGGCTTTTGATGTCTATGAGGGTGTTTGTATTAATTTTTTAAAAGTTTCTTATAAGCTAAAAGTCATAAGTTGGTTCTACTCAATTTTTGACTTATTTTTGTACATTTTTAATCTAAAAATAAATGCTTAAAAGTACTTTTTATCACAACCAAACACCTCAAAAAATAGAAAAGAGTTTAAAAGCCAAAACACACTTAAAATAAGTCAATCCAAACACCCTCTGTGTCTCCAGAGATTATGAAGAAATATATCCGCTTACCTACTGCTCGAGATATTTGGAAAGCTCTGTCAACAGCCTTCTATGATGGAGCAGATGAACTACAAGTATTCACTTTGAATCAAAAGGTCTTCTCTGTAAAACAAAATGGCATATCTCTCTCGTTCTATTATGGCGAATTAATTGAAATTTTCAGTGAGTTGGATCATCGTGATAAGGTGATCATGGAAAATGACAAGGATGTCACTTCTTATCGCAAGTCTATTCAATGACAAAGGATGCACATCTTTCTGGTTTAGATGGTGAATTTGAACAGATTCGTGGTGAAATTTTGAGAAAGGATCTTGTTCTAGAATTAGAAGAATGATACTCAATGGTTCGTCGTGAATCTGTCTGGCATGCAGCACTGACTAGATAACTTGAAAATCTGAAGTGGCGGCCTAGTAACCAGATTGTAGATGAATCAACCTTATGTGGTGGTGAATATCAAGAAATGGGAGGTAACCAGGATGTGGTAGAATTAGTTATTGGTACTACTGAAAATCAGGAATTTGAAGAAGAGGATTTGGGTGCTACTAAAAATTAGGAAATTGAAGAAGAAGACTTGGGTGCTACTGAAAGTTGTTGCGAAATTTCTATATGCTACGCAAGTGTATGTATCACAATTAGTAATAAAATTCGGTAGGACCGAGTATCGTCCTCAGAGACTGAATTATCAATTACCAACGAATTAATCTTTGGTTTCTATTTGGTAAACAATTATATATTGAAATTTCTAAACTAAGAATTTAACGACTAAAATAATATGAAGGAATAAACTAAGAATGAAAATACTTGGATTTTAATTCAGTGATGGAGGTAATTAGGATTTCCAATTTTATCAACTATCCCCTCTATTATTCGTTAACGCAAAACTAGCAATTTTTCTTCTTATCAAAATAGTAGGTTGACTGAGGTGTTCTATATTCCGGTTAAGACATATAAAAACTCAACATAAATGAAAATTTTCTATATTTCTATGATAAATTCTACCACTTAGAAGGATTAAGATCAATAACCTAAACGCTACACATGCAATCGTGATACTTTCGTTCAAAATTAAACATATCTAATCAACTATAGCATATTCAAATCTCTCTTTTCAGATCTTGATTTGAAATCATATAAGTACTGAAAACTAATGGACATTCAATTCTCATTCAATAAACACAAGTTGATTAGATAATGATAGATGGCGAAGAAATACTAATAATGCATTAAGTCATAATAGAGGTTCAAGCAAATCGACAGAAAAACCTAATAAAGGAATTAGTTCATAGACAAGCTAAGAACTCTAATTAACTCAATATCCAACATAAACTGAATTAAAGAAAGAAAAGGAAAAGAACTTGAACAATCCGTGTCTCTAATTGCGTCTTGCCCTCTTGTTTCTTGTCTCCCAAAGTATAATCATCATAAAATCTGCCTTCCAGGGCTTTATACCATGAAAATTACCCAAATAGACCTTTTGCCCTCGTAAGATTTTTAGGTTTTTCGCGTTTTTCTGCCGTCTGCGCCGTGGCGCAGCGACTCTAATTCTTTCAGTGGTCACTGCCAATCAGGCGCCGCAGTGCTTTATGCCTGTAGACCACGTGCGGTTGACAATATAATTTTGGAGCGCCACGATGTTAATTCCCAATGAACTTACTGCCAATGAGGCGCCGTGACGCTAATTCCGAGCAACTTCTGCCAAATCAGGCGTAATTTTTTAGCTTTTTGACTTAAACTATTAACCACGCGCGGTTTAAGAGGTCTACCACATTCTTCGTCTAGAATTTGTTTAAACTACTTCCAGAGTTTCTCAGGACTTCTTTGACTTATCTCTTGTGACCAGGTATGCATTTTTGTCCTCAATAAGTGTCTATTTCCCTTGAATTCGCCTTATTCCTTTCTGAATAGCTTAAAACTTGAAAACACAAAATAACACGCATAATATTGTACAAAATAACTAAAAGACAAATAAAAGACTCCCTAAAACACACTCTAAAATAGTATTAACATCTACCTAACAAAAGTCAAGAAATTGGAGAAGTTAGTGCAATATCACATGAACCTCTCACTCAACAAACAATTGATGTACCAATTAATACACGGTGGCATACTACCTTGAAATCTAACAGCTTTAACAACTTCTAACACATATCTGTATTTTCTCTCAGCTATTTCATTCTGGTGAGGAGTATAAACACAAGTCCTTTGATGTATAATACCACAGATACTAAATAAATCATGACACTCATGATTAACAAACTCTGCTCCATTATTTGATCTGATGATCTTAATTGTTCTATTAAACTGAGTAAGAACAAGTTTCAAGAATTGTTTTAGGACAACTACAACATCACTTTCTAGCTTCAACAAAAATAGCCAAGTCATTCGAGAATGATCATCAACAACAGTCAGGAATATCTTATTACCAACAAAAGTTTGTACATTATATGTCCCACATACGTCTATATGAAGCAAATAAAAAATACAACTAGCTCTAGTGTCACTATGACTAAAAGGAAATCTAGTGTGTTTAGCTAGAGGGAAAACTCCACAATTATGCAAAACCTTCTTACAATCAACTGTTGGCAAAATAAGAGCCTTATTTAATGTTCATGTTGAAGCATGTCCTACTCTCTTGTGCTAGAGTGCAATGAATTCATTCTCCTTTTTCACATTCAATCCTTTTATTGATCTAGTTGAACCTTCAGTAGGAGCCTGAGGAAGAATTAAGTATAGACCACCTTGTTCTCTACCAATCTCTTTCACCTTCCCACTGCAAAGGTCCTGAAGAATCCAAAAATCAGGAAAAAATCAAACCATGCAGTGCAGTTCTTTGGTAATTTTTTACACTGATAATAGGTTATATTTGAAATCTGGTATGCACAGGATATCATGAAATACATCACCATTATTCAGTTTAAATGACCCTATATGTGTTACATAAGTAACTTCTCCATTAGGCAAGTGAACTTTATTAGCATTCACATCACTAAGCTTGATCTTATCTAGCAGTTTGTTAACATTATATATTATGTGGTTGGTAGCACCACTATCTCTTATTCATGTTATGTTACCCGCTTCTATCATAAAAATATTAAATGTACCCGCTATGTTAGCTGAGCTCTCTCTCATTCTACTTTTGGTAAGCATATTTGCCACATGATTGTATTGATTTGGAGTCGATGCAAGTCCTCTCAGAGCAGCATGCAAATCTTGTTCAGCAGTTGCATTTTCAGCTCTAAGATCTTTCCTCTTTTGTTCATCATAAGCTCCAATTCTAGGCTCGTGCTTCCTCTGCTCATCATAATTACCAGGCCTAACTCATTGCTTCCTATTTTTATCTGCATATACATTATTAGCAACAACATGATTACCTTTCTTCTTGAATTTGAAATTCGGTGGATATTCATGCAACCTATAACAATCATCACTGATATGCCCTTTAAGTTTACAATAATCACATATAGCATTCCAATTAGGGTTACATTTCTTCTTAGGTGGTGGCTTGTTTCCATATCCACCCCTCATAGTCATCAAGGTATTTAACTACGTTCATTCACTTGAACTAGAGTTGTTTGTCATGTTCCTATAGCTTTCCCTTTTAATCAAAATTGAATAGACTTTGTTGACACTGGGACAAATATTATCATCAATATCTTACTACGAGCTTATTCATAGGAGTCATTGAGTCCCATAAAAAAACTGCAGCAACTTTTGTCTCCTTATGAATTCCACAAAATCTCTCAATTTCTCAGTCACAGCCAGGTGTAGGTGCTAATACATTAAACTCAGCCCAGAGTAATCACACTCTCATAAAGTACTTAGCAATTCCATTGGCTCATTGCGTAACTGTTGTTATCTGTTTATGAAGTTGATAGATATGAGATTCATCAATTTTATCAAATCGTTCCTTTAGATCTGCCCAAACAAAACTCGCATTAGATGAATACATAATTCCACTAAGTAATTGGCTCGAAACACAATTCATAATCCATGGCAACACAATTGCATTGCATCTTTCCCAAAGATCAATCAAATTAGGAGCATAATTTTCTCATCGACATTCTCCATCAATAAGCCCTAGCTTATTGTGCCCTAGGACTGCAATATGCATCGCACAATGCCATATCGAGTAGTTCTCAGCTCCAGTAAGCTGAAGAGAAATTAAAATTGTACCTGAATTATCATTCGAATTCAAATACAAAGGATGGTTGTGACCTAGCTTCTCCGGCAATTCGTATCTACCGCCGCCATTGTTAGGTTTTCGAAGCTTCTAGAACAGTTCCAATTGAATCGAGAAACAACACAGACTCAAGACCATATTGATGGCCTCATAGCTCTGATACCATATTGAGATTCATACATTGATCTCATAGTTCAATCTTAACAATCTCAAGTTAGTTTGAAGATGAAGCTCAACCTAAGATTCTAGAGAAAAGAATTAAGAAATGAGTAAATGTAGAAATGAAAATGATTCAAATTGATTGATGTGCAAGTATTACAATATGAGTGTTGTATATTTATGGTAAAGTAGGATTCTTACTGTATTAGGAATCAATCTTTGTACAACTATATATATTGTGAATTAATGAGAAGAACCCCTAAGGGAGATTATTCCAAATTTACATGGTATCAGTAGCCAAACCATAAACCTCACTTCTTTCTTCCACGAGAGTCGTCGACCCCCCTACTTTCTCCATCGACGGCCAACCACTAAATATTCCTTCCAAATTTTATGCCCACTATTTCTCCTCCCACTTCCTTTAAAACTTCTGGTTCATCCACCGGTGTCTTTGACAACCACCCTCCATCCTCATCATCTTCTTTTCATCCGGCTTTCGTCATTACCAACATCAAGAATTTCATCCTCATAATTCTTGATCAAGAATACTGTCAATATTTCATGTGGGTAGAACTATTATATATCCATGTTTGCGCGTACAACGTGTTCGACCACATTGATGATTCTATCCCTCGCCCCGCAGATGTCGCAGAATCGACATGGCGTCTACTTGATGCTATCGTCAAACAGTGGATATACGGTACTATCTTCAAAGACTTGATGTGTACTATCATGAAAACTGGTGCTTCGGCGCATGAAATTTGGGTGCGATTAGAAGAATTTTTTCAGGACAATAAAAATACTCGGGACGTGTATTTGGAGGAGCAATTCAACAATACGCGTCTTGAGAATTTTAACAATATGTTCGAATATTGCAAATAACTGAAACTCATCGCTGACCAACTTTCCAACGTTGGAACATCTATTTCTGAAATAAAGATGGTGCTACAACTCGTTGGGGGCTTACCGAAAGGGAATACGATACTATTGCAACGATGATTCAACAGGCTGACCCACTGCCGAGTTTCAACAAGGAACATTCACAACTGCTTTTGGAAGAGACTCGACGTGCTAAGCAAGATGAGCACAATAAAAAGCATTAGCGGTTGAAAACAAGCTACCACCGGTGACCAACACCACCCAACGACCACTACCAGACCACCAACAATAACATGACAATCGTGGCGGAGGAAAAGACGGCAAAGGCTGCGACAACAAAGGGAAGGGTCGCGATAGAGGCCAGAAGGCCCGTAGCGGGCCCAATGCACGCCATTATTTCGATGGATCGACAACGGTGGCGATGCGAGGCGGGCCTCGCCGCTTGTCCTATCCAACGAGGGCCCGATTCAACAGGCCTGGTCAACTAGAATTATGGGCTCCGCCCCAACTAGAAGGCAGACCCATCAGCCTTCTCATCAGGCCCATGTGGTCTCGACCCAGCAGTATCCGCAAGCCCACAACCTGTCTCCCCACTGATTTGGTACATGGACACCAGAGCCACGTCTCATCTCACCCCGCTCGTTAGGTAATTTATCTCAATTGTTGCAGTTACAACATCTTTAATTTATTGTTGTTGGCAATGGTCACCGCATTTCAATTGAAGGTTACAGTAATACACATACCAAACATCCACATCTGCCTTTCTCCCTTAACCATGTACTCTACGCTCGAACATCATTAATAATTTGATCTCTGTTAGAAAATTCACTCGAAATAATTTTGTCTTTGTCGAATTTGACCATTTTGGTTTTTCTGTGAAGGATCTCAATACATGAAAAATTCTTACGCGCTGCAATAGTGTGGGATACCTATACCCCTTCACTCAATCTTCCACTGTCAGACCACAATCACCTACCTCTCTTGCTGCAATCTCTCCGCCAACTTGGCATAACAGACTCGGACACCCAAGAGCACCTGTTTTTAATTTTCTTAGGAATAATAAGCGTATTCAATGTAATAATGGTAAACTTGCCCAAAATTATTTTTCTTGACAGCTAGGCAAGCATATCCGTCTTCCATTTATGTCTTCTTTAAGTGTTACATTTTCTCCATTCGATATTGTTCATGCTGATTTATGGACATCTCTTGTTGTTAGCTCATTGAGTCACAAATTTTATCTAGTGTTATTAGATGATTTTTCTCATTTTATATGGATTTACCCACTAAAGTTTAAATTCGAAGTTTTTTCCAAGTTCATTGAGTTTCAAAAATTCATTAAAACTCAATTTGAAAAGTCCATAAAATCTTTTCAATGGACGTGAGTTTAATACCTCCGCGTTTTATGATTTTTGTTCTACTCATGGTATGGTTTTCCATTTTTTCTGTCCCCACACTTCACCTCAAAATGGAAAGGCTGAATGAATAATACGCATTATCAATACCATGGTTCATACACTTCTGTTCCATGCCTCCCCCCCCCACCCCCATCATTTTGGGTCTATGCAATTAAAATTGTAGAATATCTCCTTAATATTTTACCCACTAGCGCTATCCAAAACAAGACTCTCACCAAAATTATATACCGTAGGATCCCGTCCTATGACCAACTTTGGATTTTCGGTTGTTTGTGCTACCCCAATATTGCCTCCACTACCCCTCATAAATTGGCTCCCCGAATTCTATAGCACACTCTCCAGTCGTCGTCCTCTGTCTCCCATAGATCTCCGTCCGTCCCGTCACTGGTCACCCCGATACACTCACCCATCGACTGACACCCAAACTCCAGTTTTCCAACCGGTAACCAAACCCAAAAATGTCAACCACTCCACTCCTAGATTTGCCATCGTCGAACCACCACCATAAGCCGACATCAACATCCCCACCAGACCAGTTCTACCACCATCGCGACCATGGTGTCTCGTGAAACCTCATCCCAAATGCCAAACACCCGCATTGAACCTGCACACAGAAACAACCAAAACCCAACAAACCCTGACCGCGTCCATTCCTACCCACCCTATGGAAACTCGTGCTAAATACGAAATTTTCAAACCCAAGGTCCATTTTAACCTTTCAACACAAATAATCTCTCCCATTTCCAAAAACCCAAAATTAACTAAACTGGACCCCAATTAGAATATGGCCATGTGCGAGAAATTCAATGCTTTAACCAAGCAACACACTTGGGATTTGGTGCCTAGACCAGATGGGGTGAATATGATCTGATGCATGTGGCTATTTCGTCACAAATTCAGAGACATTGGTGAATTAGAGTTGTATAAGGCTAGGCTTGTGGCCAATTGTACAAATCAACAAAAGGGCATCGACTGTGGTGAGACATTTAGCCCGATTGTTAAACTGGCTATCATTCACACAGTTTTCAGTATTGCCATGGTATGTCAAAAATACATTTTTACACGGGGATTTAAAAGAAATTGTGTATATGCATCACCCACTTGGCTTTGTCCATCCAGCAGCTCCGCAGTATATCTATCATCTCCGGAAGTCCATGTATGGCTTAAAACAGGTCCCCAGAGCGTGGTATGACCGCTTTGCCAGGTATATTTTTGCAGATTGAGTTTATATGCAGCAGGTGTGATAACTCTCTGTTCACTTTCCATCACGGTAGTAGTATCGCTTTTTGTTAGCGATTTTCCACACGCTTAACACAAGTGTACGTATCGTTCACATGTAATATAGTCTTGGTAAGACCGAATATCGTCCTCAGAGACTGGTTATCAAATACCGGTTATCTAAACTTTGGTTTCTATTTGGCAATCGATAAATTGTTTGGATTTTATCTAAGAATTAAAACTAAGTGTAGAAAATAAACTAAAGATGAAAATATTTTGGTTTAAATCAGTTATGATGGAGAATTAGGGCTTCCAAGATCCTCAACTATCCACTCTATTCAATCTTTAATACAACTAGACTGACTTCTTCTTCTACGTTAAGATAGCGGCTAACTAGACTGTCTTATATTTCGGTTAGGATATATAATCACTCAACCCCAGTGCAGAACCCTTCTATATTTCTATGATAGGATTTACCACATAGGAGGATTAAGAACAGTAACATATAATGCTACACAAGTATCGGGGTACTTTCGTCCACAATTTTAACCTATGTATATTCAATTACAGCATATCCAAATCTCTCCTTTCGGTTCTTGACTCGAAATCATATAGATTATGATAATTAATAGCCAGTTAACTATCAAACATTCATACCAAATATTGAATAAATCTTAATCAAGTGAAAAAGAATTCAAACTAATGCATTTAATTCATGAAATAGAGTTTCAAGCGATTCAATAGGAAAGCCTTAATTAAGTAATTAGCTCCTAAACATTGTCATGTCAAGAACTAATACAAACCAACATAAACTGAAATAAATAAAATAAAAGAACAAGAACTTGAACCAAGATTGTCTCAAATCTTATGTTGTAGTTAGTCTCCCCAAAGTAGAATAAAGAATATGTACAAGATGGATTATGGAAGATTTTAGAATGAAGGATGTCCCTCTAGGTCAGAGTTTTAGGGATTATATAGTTGGAAAAAGTTTCCCTTTTGGACCACAGCGTGTTAAATTCGCCCGATTGGAAAAATCTCGGCGTCGTGCGCATGCCCTGCGGTAGCGCCATGGCGCCGAAAATACTGCAACGTTTCAGACTTTCAGGGGAATTAGCGTCGCGGCGCCGACGGCGTTGATTTTCGGCTTTCGCGTTCTTCGTCCTTTTTTCGTCCGGACATCGTCTGATTTTCTTCTATACTTTCCGGGACTTCTTAGGCTTCATATCTTGGCCCTTTTAGTGTGAAATTTCACCTCAATTAAGCTCATTTCATCTTCTTTTTGTCATTTCTCCCTTTATGACCGCTGTGACTCAAAGAAAGAAAAACGACCATAATACTTTACTAAACACAACGAAATGAGTAAAATATTAAATAAAAATTGACTCAAAAAGTGTATATAAAATACGCCTAACAAACACCCCCAAACTTAACATTTACTCACCCTTGAGTAAAGCACTAAACAATAACAAAAAAAAACAAAGACTCTATGAAATGGATCAAGTTGCTATAGCAATGCTTCTTCAAAATCATGGATGAAAGATGAGATAATATGTTAGAACATGTATAGCATGAATAATCAGCAATCTAGAATTTCAAGTTAGATATTTCGCAAATTCACTTAGATCATGGTCAATGGAAATACAAACACCTAACCTATGCATGTTAATTTCATTCCATCTTTCCCAAAATGCTATAGACTTGTTTACCTGTTATTCTCCACTAATCATAGACATACATATTAAATATCATTAGGACTTTCAAGGGTTGTAATGTAGGCTTAGGCAGAAGTAGGTAAAAGTAGGCATTTAAGCTCAAGTACGTACCATAAGCTTTTTTCATTCAACTCATTTTTCCTTCTTTTTTATTCTCTTTTTAGTATCATACCTATTTCCTCCTTTTTTATTTCGAGAGAATGAGACACATTTATAAATAACAAGCACCCCCAAACTTAGGCTTTTACATCTTTTTCATTGGGGTGCATCAATTTTTTTTTCACTCTCTTTTCGTATTTCTTTTCACACTTCTTCATCCCAATTTTTTCAATTATTACTTGTGGAACAACAAAGGAATCATAGGGTGTCAAAGAAAGATAGTATTTTAGGCTCAAAGGGGCTGACTAAGGATATAATTTATGTCAGGGTAGGTAATGAATGATCAGAAGGGATATCAAAGAAATGTCTGAATCATCTCCCTAAACATGTACGTCTTAACTATTTCGCCTCAAATAACAAGCAAACAAATTTTCTAGACATTTTTCATCTTTTCTTTCCATAACTGACACACAAAGGCTAAGCACAAATATTCCAAAGAATTAGATGTCAGGAATTTTTGGCATATCTAACTTAAGCACACAGATTTTTGCTTTCAATTCCATTACATTATCCCACTTTATCCACTTAATGTCTTTAGCAACTACAACATGCTTGATCCATAAAAAAAATTATGACTCAAAAACACATCAAACAACACAAACAAAAGACTCAAAACCAAAAACAAAATATAAGACACCCCCAAACTTAATCGACATATTGTCCCCAATGTGTGAATACTAAAAATGAAGGACACTTACTGACACAACACATCGGTCATAACGGAGGTTTGAGAGGACATTCTTGAAATTGCACAGGCCTGGGACTTTCTGAATTTCTGGCGCCGCGACCCTGCATGTTGGCGCTGCGGCGCTGCTGCCAATTTATCCTATTTTCAGTGTTTTTGTCCCTTTTTTCCGTTTTGGGTCAGTCACTTGTCCATCTGCCATCTAAAAACATAAGACAAGAACCAAGACCGTGAGACTGTTCAAGATAAAATAAAACAAACTAAAACAAAAATTAAAATAACATAATTAATAAATATTGGGTTGCCTCCCAACAAGCGTTGTCTTTAACGTCTTTTAGACGGACGCAGTTAACCCTTACTAGTGCTTGGTGGATCTGATCGGTGTATTTTATATACACTTTTCGAGTCATTTTTAGTTAATCTTTTGTCCCTTTTTGTACAAATAAGTGTCGTATTAGGATAAATTTTCTTTCTTTTGAGTCAAAGTGGTTAAAATGGTCAAATGGCGGAAAAGGAGCTAAAAGAGGGCAAAAGAGGAGGTTCCAGAGCTTAAAAGCAGAGAAAGTGGCGAACGAGGCAGAAAAAGCAGGGTCGCGGCGCCTAATCATCAGAGAGGCTGCAGAGGTTCCAGCGCCGCGGTGCCATGACAGCAGGTCGAGCGCGGCGCCAAATCACCCGGCTGCGAGTTCGTGGCCATGGCCGAAAAGAAGCGCGGCACGACGCGGAAAATCAGGTTTTTAGACGAAATTGGCCCGGCACGAAGGAAAAGTTGAGGCGGTTTTCAGCCTATAAAAGGAGAACCCTAGGCAGATTTTAAGGGTTCCCTTTCTTGCACAACACCAGGTTTTCTTGGCTTGAAGAGTCGAGACCCTAAACTTAGTAATGTTCTTTTCTTTTCTTTCTTTTATTTCGCTTTGTATGATGAACTTTGAATTAGTTCTTGTCATGTCAATGGCTAGGAACTAATTCTTTTATAGGGTTTTCCATGTTAATTCACTAGAAACTTATGTTATGAATTGATGCATGTTATGGTTATTCTTCTTCTTGTTGAGATTTATCCAATAATTGCTTTGAATGCTTGGTAATTAAATGATCACTAATTATCATTATTTATATGATTTCTAATCAAACTTCGAAAGGAGGAGGTTGTGAATATGCTGTAAGTTGGGTAGACATATTTTGGATTGGGGATGAAAATACCTCAATTATTTATGTAGCGTTAATGAGAGGCTTAAAAACCCTAATTTTACGCATGGTGCGTGACGGTTAACTAGGTTTTTGTTCTTAATCCTCCTATAGAGTTATCCTTATCACCGAAAGGTAGAAAGGAGCAATACTGGGGTTGAGTGTTTATATATCCTTAACGGGAATATAAAACGATTTCGTAAACCTGCTAGCTCCGAGAGAAGAAGACCATAATTCATTGCATTAATAAATAACATAAGCGGATAGTTGAGGAGACATGGAAGCCCTATTTCCATCATAACTGAAGTAAACCTATAGTTAATTAGCTTTTATAATTGTTAGTTATAAACCACAAAATCAAATATCGATTACCAAATAGATACCAAAAGATAGATAGTTGGTACTTGAACCCTAATCCTTGTGGACGATATTCGGTCTTACCTAGACTATATTACTTGAGTCGACAACGTGCACTTGCGTTAAAGTGTGTGCATCTTTTCGCGCATCAAGTTTTGGCGCGTTCAGGGATTAGGCATAGTTCAATATCAAATTTATCTATTTTTAATTTCTAATTTGGTTTTTAATTTTTATTTTATTTTTACGTTTTTCTTTATTTTCGAAAGAAATCAGGGTGCCTTGATTTGTTATGCATTTTGATCTATTTCAGAAATCGGTTTATGCGAAGGAGAAGAGGCGAACACTCTTGTTCCCTTCAATCCAGAGATTGAGAAAACCTGTAAATAGAACAGAAAGAATCAGCGGATTGCAGCCTTGACAGAGATGGACGGTGTTCAAAACAACAACATGATGAGAGAAGGGTTAGGTGAAAATCAACCCAATCCAGGAATACCTCGGCAAATGCCTATAGATGTCAAGGAAAGAGTTCAAGTCCAGGCAGAAAGAAGCTTGGGAGACTATGTGCTGTCGAGAGTGAATGGAGCACAAACTTGTATTAGGCTCCCTGCCATAGGAGCGAACAACTTTGAGATAAAACCGGCGATTACGAGCATGAGTACACTGATGCAATTTGGAGGACTGCCATCGGAGGATCCACATATGCACATAGCTAATTTCTTGGAGCTATGTGCAACTTTCATATATAACGGCGTTACTGATAATGCCGTCAGATTGAGGCTCTTTCCCTTCTCACTCAGGGATAGAGCAAAAGTATGGTTGAATTCCCTGCCGGCCGATTCGATTTTTACATGGCAAGAGCTGGCACAGAAATTCCTAGCTAAGTTCTTTCCCCCATGCAAAGCAGCAAAATTGAGAGGGGAGTTGAATAACTTCTACCAAGCAGATGGAGAGTCCTTATATGAAGCTTGGGAAAGGTTCAAGGATTTGCAGAGAAAATGCCCACACCATTGCATTGAGTTGTGGAACTTGGTCCACATCTTCTATAACGGGCTGAGCAGTACAACCAGAACCATTATAGATGCAGCAGCAGGTGGGGCATTCATGAGGAAAAGCGACCCACGGCTCGCGAGTTATTAGAAGATATGGCCACCAACAACCGTATCACGTAAGAGAGGTCGACAAGTGGGAGGAGAACGGTGGGAGTCCACGAAATAGATGTCATTCTTGCCTTGAATGCCCAGTGGCCCTTTTGGCGAAAGCGATTGCGCAACATCTGATGTCGATGAATGCGGTGCAGATGCCTAAAAGTATGGAAATATGTGGTGGCCCACATACATTCGATAGGTGTCCTTGGTGATCCTAATAATATACCAATGGAGCAAGCGAGTGTCGGTAGTGGGTAATTATTAGAGCCACGCAACAACCCCTACTCCAACACATATAATCCGGTGGAGAATCACCCAAATTTCTCATGGAGAGACCGAGGCAGCAGAATCAATATAGGGGCGATGCAGAACAGCCAAATCGAGTCGTGACCGCTTTACTCGTGCCCCACCTAGTCAAGAGTTCAATGCACCGGTTCGTGAAGACAAGCGACGAGTGAGCGGCTTTGTTGCACTTCGCAAGCTTCGAACCCGATTCGTGAAGCTAGATCCTCGTTCAGAATTTGGAAACACAAGTGGGTCACTAGCAAAGCAAGTAAGCGAGCCACGTGGTACGCTGCCAAGTAACACAGAGGTAAATCGAGGAAGCGATGTCAGTGATCTGATTGAGAAGTGGCAAACAATTGGAAGCAAGAATCACCTCACCGATGGTTGAGCAAAGGGCAGAGATAGAAAAAGAGAAGGTGGTTAAACCTAGCCCAGTAGTAGAGAAAACTCCAGAGAAGGAGTACACAGAGAAGATCCCATTCCCCCAGAGATTACAGCGGAAAGCGGTTGATAAACAATTCTCCAAATTCTTGGAGACATTCAGGAAGCTGCATATCAACATACCTTTTATAGAGACTTTGGAGTAGATGCGCTCCTATTTTAAGTTCATGAAGGAGATCTTGGGGAAGAAGAAGAAACTGGAAGAGTACGAAATAGTAGCACTGACGGAGGAGTGTAGTGCTATCTTGCAGAAGAAGTTGCCACCAAAACTAAAAGACCCAGGGAGCTTTACACTACCTTGCACAGTGGGCAGGGTGATATGCAACAGGGCTCTGTGCGATTTAGGGGCAAGTATAAATCTGATGCCTCTATCAGTGTTTAAACGGTTGGAGTTGGGTGAGGCCAAACCAACCACAGTAAGCATGCAGCTGGCCGATGGGACAGTGGTTCATCCAAGGGGGAAGATTGAGGACGTGATTGTTAAAGTAGGAAAATTCTTCTTTCCTGCGGACTTCCTCATTCTTGACATGGAAGAAGATGCAGAAATCCCTATCATATTGGGGAGACCATTCCTAGCGACAGGGAGAGCTTTGATCGATGTAGAAAGAGGAGAGCTGACATTAAGGGTGGAGAAGGAAGAAATGGTGTTTAAAGTATTTAAACACATCATTGAGCCACCAACCATGAGCAGGTGCTTTGCAATCAGCACCATCAAACCCCCCTGTGAGCCAGTACAAGTCAACAAAAGGGAGATGAGCCCACGAAAGCAGGCATGGTTTGCCAAACCTCCACAGATGCAGGTATGTGTTCCTGAACTTCCCCTTAACGATAATGCTAAGAGGAGAAGAAGAAAAAGAAAATGAAAAATGTGGAAAAAATGGATTAGTTGTGAGGTTGATCCACCCCACGGTTATTAAACTAAGGAACTTGCGTCCGGCTAAAAGACGTTAAAGACAGCGCTACTTGGGAGGCAACCCAAGTTATTTTTGATTTATTTTACTTTAATAGTTTTTATTAAGAACGATCTCACGGAGGTAGTGTTTGTCTTTGTGATTGGCAGTGCAAAGCAATGAATTGAAGGCGGCGAGAACAACAGGATTTCGGAAAAAGCGGGTAGCGCGGCTAAAAGAAGCGAAAAGCGCTGAATTTTAAGCGCGGCTCGAGGCGAGGGCGCGGCAAAAATCCAGAAAAATTGCCAAGTCTAGGCGTCGCGGCGCCAAATGTGGTCGCGGCAGAAATTCCCAAAGTGCGAGAACATTGGTATGGCTAAAAGTAAGCGCATGGCGGAAATCCAGAAATCAGATTTTCCCCAATCTCAAAACCAAAACCTAACCCCCTTCTCCACAAAACCCACAAAAATCCAAAATTTACCCACAAATCCTCCACAAATCAAATCCAACCACAACCAAAACTCTTAAATTCCTAAAACCCTTAGCTATCTCAAACAATAAAACTCCATCCCATTGTCTCATATCACCATTAGAAGCAAAAACACCTGGAAGAACACCATTAAAAGGTAATCTTCGTCTTTTCTTGAAAGCTTTCAGTAGTTAAAGAAGGTAGTAGTTTGGAGAAGTGTTGCATTGTGAAGTAGTTGGGGTGCTGGAAAAAAAATTGGTTGTGAAGTGTAGAGAAGGAGTAGACAAGGAGGGTATGGGTATTGGGTAGTAGAGTTGAAGTTTGGGGGTATTAGTGTTTTAGCTGCTAATTGTTGATTGTGTTGGGGAACATTTGTGCCACTGAGTTGTAAGCTGCAGAAAGTGTTTTAACCATGTCCGCCAGAAAGAGAAGAGCCTCCACATCCACCTCAGCCCCACAATACGATGATACTAGGTTTGTGAGCTACCAAGCCTTCCAAAGATACAAAAAGCTTAGTACTAGGCCCTTAATCCCTGAAAGGGGAATGGACTATCAGAGGGAGTCGCTTGGGGAGGAGGATGCCTATGAGCCCATTCGGGCAATGATTGAGATGATGGGGTGGAGGAGATTTGTAAACCGGACAAGATAGCACTATGAACACATGATAGTGCGTGAATTCTATGCTAACTTTCCGGAGAGGGTGGACAATGAATGCTTTGTAAGGGGAAAATATATGCCTGTAACGGCAGAAGTGATAAATATATCTCTAAAGACATCAGATGTTGAAGAAAGAGGTGACGACCGAAGCTACTTCAGACCATGGTCGAGAAGCACCACCAGCATCAACTGGGACGCCGTTGCAGACACAGTGAGCTACCCTGGGGCTGCATTTGATATTGCAAGAAATGGGTCAAGAGGACTGAGCAGGTGCCAGTTCAACAAAGCAGCCAAGGGTTGGCTATATTTCATCAGTGCCCGTCTGATCCCATCCACGCACTTCACCAGAGTGCCAGAAGATAGGATCAAATTGATATATGGGATCATGACGGGGAAAACAATTGATGTGGGGAAAGAGATAGTGCAGAGCATTGAAGAAATCAGCAGGTTGGTGACAACAGGTGGATTGGGACATGACTCACTTATCACCAGTTTATGCCACATGAATGGGGTCCCAGTCCTACCCACTGATACTAATGAGAGAAACCAACTGCCTGTGACATATGGGATAGTGCACTCTTTCCCGCACTCCAAGCCCCCAGTGAAGAAGAGAGCACAACCACCAGCAGCAGCAGCAGAGGCCGCCATGGACGAAGATGAGCCTGAAATAGAGGCTCAATATGCGGCAGGGCCTAGCCACCAGCCTACCACAGATTCAGAACCCTCAGTGCCCATGGTGGAGCAATTGCTTCAGAATCAGATGAGGATGATGCAGAGTTTGGACACGGTGATCCAAGGACAACAAGAAACGAGGCAACAAATCAACGAGATGAGTTCCTTGTTCAGTCAGTGGTCCATGCACTATCCCATGCCACCGCCACCACCACCATTTTAGCCAAGTCTGTAAGTGTCTTATTTCCTTTATTGTCTTTGAGTCTACACACATTGGGGACAATGTGTGATTTAAGTTTGGGGGTGTTTTATTTGTGTTTTATTTGTGTTTTTGTTGTTTTTATGTATTTTTGAGTCACAATTTTTTTTCTTTTAAGTCATAATTATGCACAAAAGATCATGTATCAGTAGTTACTAGAAACACCTAGTGAAGTAAGGTGGAATAATGTAATGAAATTAAAAGCAACTATCTAAACACCTAGGTTAGATATGCCAAAACTCACATAACCTATTTGGAGTTTCTTGCTTGAATTATGCATGTTAAATGATGAAAACCTATGTGTTATGATTGCTTGCTATTTGAGGCGAAATAGTTAGGATATGCATGTTAGGGAGATGACTCAGGCATTTCTTTGATAGCCAATTCTTACCACTCTTTTCTATCCCGGACTTTAAAAGTATCCCTAGTCCCATTGAGCCTAAAAATTGAAACTTCTTCTTTGACACCCTATATTCCCACAAATTGTGCCATAAGTAAAAATGTGAAATAGTGGAATAAATTGTGTAAAAAAAGAGACAAAAAGAGTGAACAACTTTGATGCTTTGATAAAAGTAATAAGAAATAGGCAAAAGCCTAAGTTTGGGGGTGCTTGTCATTATTATACACTTCACTCTCCCAAAACAAAAGAGGGGAAAGATTGATTTGAAGTGAAGAAAAGAATCAAAAGAAAAGGGAAACAATGAAAAGCTAAAGAGCTTATGGTACACAGAATGAGCCTAAAATGCCTATTTTTACCTACCTATACCTAAGCCTACATTACAACCCTTAAAGTCCTGAAGATCTCTTTTATGTATATCCAGGATTAGTGGAGAATAGCAAGTAAACATGCCATAGAAGTTTTTTGAATTTTACAAGCATGATTCAGTATGTTGACTTCCATTAAGCATGATAAAAATGAGTTTGCGAAATATCTAGCTTAAAGTGTTTAGTGTGCTAAAAATTTCATGCTATATGTTCCTGCATATTATTCTGCTAACCTTCATGTTTTTGTAGATAACATCAATGCAGCAAAAGTGATCAATGTCAGTGAGTCCTTTATTTTTCGTTTTCTTGAGTCCTTTATTTCTTTCTTTCTATCTTTGCTCGAGGGCGAGCAAAGGTTAAGTTTGGGGGGTATTTGATCGGTGTATTTTATATACACTTTTCGAGTCATTTTTAGTTAATATTTTGTCCATTTTTGTACAAATAAGTGTCGTATTAGGATAGATTTTCTTTCTTTTGAGTCAAAGTGGTTAAAATGGCCAAATGGCGAAAAAGGAGCTAAAATGGGCAAAAGAGGAGGTTCCAGAGCTTAAAAGCAGGGAAAGTGGCGAACGAGGCAGAAAAGCAGGGCCGCGACGCCTAATCATCAGAGAGGCTGCAGAGGTTCCAGAGCCGCGGCGCCCACAGACAACAGAGATCAGGGCCGCGGCGCCAAATCACCCGGCATCGCGAGTTCCGGCCGCTGAAGCAGCGGCGGTGTAAGCGCGGGAAAATCAGGTTTTTAGACGAAATTCTGTGCCTGGCCTGAAGGAAAAGTTGGAGGCGGTTTTCAGCCTATAAAAGGAGAACCCTAGGCAGATTTTAAGGGTTCCCTTTCTTGCACAATACAAGGTTTTCTTGGATTGAAGATTGGATACCCTAAACTTAGTAATTTTCTTTTCTTTTCTTTCTTTTATTTCAGTTTTGTATGATGAACTTTGAATTAGTTCTTGTCATGTCAATGGCTAGGAACTAATTCTTTTATAGGGCTTTCCATGTTAATTTACTAGAAACTTATGTTATGAATTGATGCATGTTATGGTTATTCTTCTTCTTGTTGAGATTTATCCAATAATTGATTTGAATGCTTGGTAATTAAATAATCACTAATTATTATTATTTATATGATTTCTAATCAAACTTCGAAAGGAGGAGGTTGTGAATATGTTGTAAGTTGGGTAGACATATTTTGGATTGAGGATGAAAATACCTCAATTATTTATGTAGCGTTAATGAGAGGCTTAAAATCCTAATTTTACGCATGGTGCGTGACGGTTAACTAGGTTTTTGTTCTTAATCCTCCTATAGAGTTATCCTTATCACCGAAAGGTAGAAAGGAGCAATACTGGGGTTGAGTGTTTATATATCCTTAACGGGAATATAAAACGATTTCGTAAACCTGCTAGCTCCGAGAGAAGAAGACCATAATTCATTGCATTAATAAATAACATAAGCGGATAGTTGAGGAGACATGGAAGCCCTATTTCCATCATAACTGAAGTAAACCTATAGTTAATTAGCTTTTATAATTGTTAGTTATAAACCACAAAATCAAATATCGATTACCAAATAGATACCAAAAGATAGATAGTTGGTACTTGAACCCTAATCCTTGTGGACGATATTCGGTCTTACCTAGACTATATTACTTGAGTCGACAACGTGCACTTGCGTTAAAGTGTGTGCATCTTTTCGCGCATCAAGTTTTTGGCGCCGTTGCCGGGGATTAGGCATAGTTCAATATCAAATTTATCTATTTTTAATTTCTAATTTGGTTTTTAATTTTTATTTTATTTTTACGTTTTTCTTTATTTTCGAAAGAAATCAGGGTGCCTTGATTTGTTGTCTGTTTTTTATCTATTTCAGGAAATCAGTTTATGCGAAGGAGAAGAGGGGCAGACACTCTTGTTCCCTTCAATCCAGAGATTGAGAAAACCTGTAAACAGAACAGAAAGAATCAGCGGATTGCAGCCTTGACAGAGATGGACGGTGTTCAAAACAACAACATGATGAGAGAAGGGTTAGGTGAAAATCAACCCAATCCAGGAATACCTCGGCAAGTGCCTATAGATGTCGAGGAAAGAGTTCAAGTCCAGGCAGAAAGAAGCTCGGGAGACTATGTGCTGCCGAGAGTGAATGGAGCACAGACTTGTATTAGGCTCCCTGCCATAGGAGCGAACAACTTTGAGATAAAACCGGCGATTCTGAGCATGGTACAACACACAGTGCAATTTGGAGGACTGCCATCGGAGGATCCACATATGCACATAGCTAATTTCTTGGAGCTATGTGCAACTTTCAGATATAACGCGGCATCGATGATGCCGTCAGATTGAGGCTCTTTCCCTTCTCACTCAGGGATAGAGCAAAAGTATGGTTGAATTTCCTGCCGGCCGATTCGATTTTTACATGGCAAGAGCTGGCACAGAAATTCCTAGCTAAGTTCTTTCCCCCATGCAAAGCAGCAAAATTGAGAGGGGAGTTGAATAACTTCTACCAAGCAGATGGAGAGTCCTTATATGAAGCTTGAGAAAGGTTCAAGGATTTGCAGAGATAATGCCCACACCATTGCATTGAGTTGTGGAACTTGGTCCACATCTTCTATAACGGGCTGAGCAGTACAACCAGAACCATTATAGATGCAGCAGCAGGTGGGGCATTCATGAGGAAAACAGCCCACGACGCTTGTCACGCCCATTTTCGGCCGCGACATTTTTTAAATAAAATGGCTCCTGCTCAAATAAAAAGGTGTTAGACAATGAAATGCTAAAAAATGCTTAAAATGTTAAAAATAAAGATGTTAAAAGTTTAAAAAGGTGCTAAGGATTAATTTTAAAGTAAAGGGTGCTAAAAGTGCAAAAATGCTAAGGGTATGCTAAGATGTTGCTAAAAGGTGCTAAATGCTAAAGGGTTCGCGGAGTCGCCACCTAATTAATTGGGTGAATTAGGACACCTAAATGTTTAACTAGTTTAAAGTAAAACATTAACTCCATTCTTTATGGTCTGCTAAACTTAGTGAGATTCTGGGTAAGAGTTCTTTATTAATCTAGAGGGAAGGGGTTAGGCACCCTCTAAGATCCGCTAACTTGCGGTTGTCCTGCCAAACCTAGGGTAATTATTATGTTTAAAAATGCAAAATAAAAGCTCCTTCTGCTTAATAAAAATGCTAAAATGTTAAAATGTTTAAAAGGTGCTTAAAGTATAAAAAGGGAAAAAGGTGTTATAAGTAAATAAAAGAGTCAAATGCTGAATGTTTAAAAGTGCTTAAAATACTAAAGGTTGCTAAAAGGTATTAAATGCTAGAAGGGTGCTAAAGGTGCTAAGAGGCGCTTAAAAGTGCTAAACGCTAAAGTGCTGGAAGTAGTGCTAATATGCTAAAGTACAAAAGAGTGCTAGGAGGTGCAAAAAATGCTAAGGGTACTAAAGGTGCGAAAGGGGTGCTAGGATGCTAAAGAAAAAATGTGCTAAAGGTGCTAAATGCCAAGGGGTGATAAAAAATGCTAAGAAGGGCTAGAAATGCTACAGAATGCTAAGAGGGTGCTTTATGGACTAATTATGTGTTCATGCAAAGGTTATTTATGAACTAGTTAGGTATACTGCTAGCTAAATTAATCTTGTCTAACCTGCGTACAATATTATATAAGAGGTGCTTTAAGATGATTCTTGAGAGTTTAGGAAGAAATCTGTTATGGATTTTAATAAGAAACAAAATATGATGCAAGTTAAATTATTTAGACATGCATGACAATCTTAAAAAGCAAGTAAGTTAAGCGATGAACTTTAAATTACCTTCCCCACTTATATGTTTGCAACTTAATTTTTCTAGATATCCTAAATATTACAGAAATAGAGTAATTAAATTACAATAAACAAATAAATAAATAGCAAGTAAAGAGAGAGGATGGGATTTAAGAATGCTCTTTACGACGGATGACGACGTCCTATTTGTTTTTCTAGGAGTTTCTGAAGCGGGAATGCGAATGCGGATGCGGGTCGCCATTTGAAATGGCTTGCGATGAATCTCGCCGTGAGACCTTTTTTATTTTTTGCTCCGATGCGTGCCATGTAAAAAATAAAGAAAGATAAGGATTAGTATAAACCCAACCTTGTCAATAAACAAATAATCACATATTCAAATATGCGTATAATTTAATTGTTGATATATTAGCCCAAACAAAATAATAAACTTGGACAGCAAACCCGTAATATGTTTGGCCTCGGTACAGCCAATAAGCCAGGAAATAAATCCAAAATAGGCTCAAGAAAATAAAATCATATTTGCCCAAGAAGCTTTATTAGCCCATATATGTAGTAGGCCCAAATTCATGCGCACCAATTTGGGGGAAGGGGGTCTGGATAGGCATCAAATAGAGTGCATTGGTTGCACACAAAACATATACCCGAGGCCTAATATGCTACTAACAGTCATTTGATTCATAAAAAAATCATATCTGGGGAGGGAGTACATTACATCATTCTCGTGGCCCAAACAAGCATAGCATACTAGTATAGGCATGACTGGCAAACTTAGGAGCTACAAGGGAGGAGTTCATACTGTCATAGACTCTTAACATGTGCGGCAGATACATTCAAGATTCTTACATATATGCCAACTGCGGATATTAGACTAAATGCATATATAAAACATCGGCAAGAAAACTACTATGAACCATCCACTGAGACTGATTAGAAGTATGTCGATTAGACATACGGTAATCCAGGCAGTTCTTATTCGAGGTTAGATGAAAACAGGCACAAACCACCATACTAAATTATGCGAAGCGGTCGCGATTAACTACACTAGCTAACTTATACTTATGTCCACTTAGCAAAATCTTTATATTGACATAAACCTAACACAACTTTGAATCGAATCAAGCTAAACAAGTAGATAAGCAGATTTAATAGCAGACAATCATGATATGCTGGATTAACACACTCATACCAATTTTACTATTCTTGACATCATACTTCTATCGATACAGACTTATGTGATAAACCAGTGAATAAAATCACTTTAGATTACGCTGAATATGCTAAACAACACAATCATATTAACAAGCACCTAATTAATCAAAAGGGCCGTATAGTATAAATCAAACAGAAAGTTGGAAAGGAAACAAGTTTACCATCTCCGGGCAGCGAACCGAGGCAGCGTATCAAGTCGTCGGCCCACTCGACGGATTTTGAGATGCGAATGAAAAGGCAAGGTTTGTTTTGCTGATTTCTTGCTGATATTGAAAAGAAAGATTTCAGGCTTCTTATTTGTGCGATGCTAATGGTCTGGATTGTCGATTGTTGGACCTCCTAACCTCCTATGCCTGTCGACTATTGCTATTGAACTCCCCCGTCTCTGCCCTACTCTGCCCCCTGAATCCCTCGACTGAGCTCTGAATCTCTGTTATGGGTCTCCTCTGCTCACAGGTCTGTGCTCGACCCATGCTCTGGACTCCCCGTCTCTGCTCTGCTCTGTGTCTGATGGCCTGAACCGATGCTATGAGTCTCCTCCCTTTTTCTGCTTTGCTCTCTGTCCGTCCTTAACATATGCCTATTGCATGTGCTTATATAGCCCTGGTTTGGGTTCCCTATTAGGTAAGCAATTAGGGCTGAGATTCTTATGCTTGATTCGATGAGATTTGTGCTGACTTTAGTGCGATTTTGTGTACGATTTTGTATGGTAAGTTATATCTTTTCGAAGCTGGGTGTGTATGGGTAAGGAAAGGGTTCGATTCGTCGGATTCTCAGGCGAGAATCACGGCAGGGAAGGCGCGGCGATGGGGCGAGGTGCGTGTGAATGACTGCTGGTTTCTAGTTCTAGGTTTAGGTTTGTTTGGTTTTGTGTGAGGGAGAGGATAAGCTCTGAGGGGGTTTCTCTGGGTTATCGACGAGAAGGGCCTGCAGGGGGGGAAATAAAGGGATTAGGCCCGCGGGTATTGGGCCTGCGGGCAATTTGAGTGGGCTGGGCGAAATGGTGGGTAGTTGAGTCTTAGGAGTTAATTAATTAGTTTAGTGGTGAATTAAATTAGTAAATTGTGATTAATTAGGTATTAATTTTAGGCGCTTAATTAGTTAATTATTTAGGTGCTAAATTAGTCTAATTATTATAGATAAATGCGGGCGTGTTATTTAATTAGTGCTTAATATTATAAAATGCGGCGCTATTATTTAAAATCTTATTATTGTGCATTATTGCGAAGTTAAATTAAAATTGAATTGAGTTTAGATTAAATTATTTAGATGCTAAATTCAAGTATGATTTTTAGGAATTGTTTAAAGTTTTCATAAATGCGACGTTATTAAATGCATGTATTAGATTAAAATGATTTTAAAATTACAAATGATTATGAAATTCTCTTGGGTATTAATAAATGCGGCTATGCTACTTGACACGACGTTGTTGCAAAATTATTTATTTATTATTAATTAAGAATCCTGACAGGGCTTGAAATCAATTAATGCGGGCGCGGGACTCTAAATGCTTAATACTCTACGTAGAAAAATGCGAAGTTATTATTAAATAATTTATTTATGCATGTATTAATATTCTATTGTTGCATTTTATTATAAGAAATCATAAAAAAATTATTTTGCAAAATTAGTGTAATTTTATAGCTACTGTCTGGACGAGAGGGTCAAAATTGGGTGTCAACAACTTATCCCTCTTTGTATGGAGATGATGGAAGAATCTTCGGACAAAGACGTTGACTCATAGCCAATTTTGTCTCGATCCTCAGAATTGCAAAAATGTTAGGCAGGTAAAAGTGGACGAAAAAATCAAAATTGTCGGTGTCGAGTTATGGCGACCTTTGGGCTGTGGTCAAAATACGAGGCGGGCTAGCGGACTCAAAATTTGTCGATGTCGAGTTATGATGACATTTGGGCTATGGTAAAAAGTAAAGAAAAATAAGCGGCTTGAACACAGGGTGTCTGCTATGGCTTATGGTGTTGGGTTACATGGTGATGTGGAAGCGAGTGGGCCAAGCGGCAGGCGCACGCCGTTCGTTGGGAAGGTTGGCCCGACAAATTGCCGGTTATTGTAGAGAAAATCCACGTTGTGCTCCTGCTCGCGTGCTAAGACTTGAACAAGCGGTTAGTGCATGCTGTTAAGGCAAAATGATGATCGTAATTTTAAAAACAATGTAGCGTGAGTAGAAAAGGTTATCTGCAAAAATGTGATACTGCTTGTGTTGATGCGATGTTGCGAATCTTGTGATTTTCGTCGCACGCAGGGCGTGTTGCGATTGTGAGCAGCGGATATGTTGTCTTTGCTGCTTGTCACATGAACTAAAGCTCGAAAGAGTTAGTGCATGCTGCTAAGGCAGAATAATAAAGCATGCGTAAGAAATGCAATTCGAGTCTGAAGTAAATCCTGCGTGGATGTGATATCGCGATGATGGCGTCGTTTTGGGCTTGTTGTCTTGATAAGCGTCGGCTTGGGCGTGTTCTTTGGCGTCGTTGCGTAGACTTGTTGTCTTGTCGCGTCATTGCACGGGCGTATTCTTCTTTGGCGTCGTTGCGTGGACTTCTTTGTCTTGATAACGTCATTACTGGGCGTATTCTTCTTGGCGTCGTTGCGTGGACTTCTTGATCACGTCGTTATGCGGGCGTGTTGTTCTTTGGCGTCATTGCGTGGACTTGATGTCTTGATCGCGTCGTTATGCGGACTTGCGATCCGCGTCGTTATGCGGGCGTGTTCTTCTTGGCGTCGTTGCGAGACTTGCGATCACGTCGTTATGCGGGCGTATTCTTCTTTGGCGTCGTTGCGTGGACTTCGCGATCACGTCGTTATGCGGGCGTGTTCTTCTTTGGCGTCATTGCGTGGACTTCTTGATCACGTCGTTATGCGGGCGTATTCTTTCTTGGCGTCGTTGCGTGGACTTGTTGTCTTGATAACGTCATTACTGGGCGTATTCTTCTTTGGCGTCGTTGCGTGGACTTCTTGCGATAACGTCATTACTGGGCGTATTGTTCTTTGGCGTCGTTGCGTGGACTTCTTTGTCTTTGATCGCGTCATTGCACGGGCGTATTCTTCTTTGGCGTCGTTGCGTGGACTTGCGATCGCGTCGTTGTACGAGCGATGTTGTTCTTTGGCGTCGTTGCGTGGACTTCTTTGTCGCGATAACGTATTCTTTGCTCTGTATAATAAATGCTCGCGCAGCTAAGCTTGAAAGCGTTAGTGTATACTGTTTAAACAATGATAAATATATATGAAGTGCAATTTTATGGCGAGATGTCGTCCACGTCGTCGGATGAATATCGAGATGTTGTCCTTGCGGACATGCTAGATCTTGCGGCGAATTGCCATGATGCCTTTGTTGGAGTGCGATCGTTGGTTACCGTCGACTTTATGCCAGCGATCGCTAGCCTTTATTGCGAATTGAGTGTTGATTATCGATGCCGCACTACGCCTGCATTTCTAGTGCGGACTTTGAATTTTGGATTGTTGTCATATCTTTTACTGCGAAGAGACATTTTGTCGTATTTTACGCTTGGTATTGCACTTTACATTAATATGAAAAACATGCGCTCGAAGAAAATTTGTGAGTTTTGGGAAGTCGATTCGTATCGACTTGCGCTTGTCCATGATATCCGCGTGCGGCACATTTGGACTTACGGCCTATGCAGTTTCTCATGGTCCCGATTTTGAAAAGTTATGCGGCCTAAAATGGGTCTCGATGGGGTTGCTTGTATTCTTGTTATTTTGGAGCGAAGGAAAGTTTCCTAATGGTGTGGCCGAAGCCGATTTAGGCCTACGTATCCCGTGAGGGAATCGGTCATGGCGTAGTTCATTACAAGCGAATATTGGGTAAAATTAAAATTTCTAAATTTGGGGCCAGGCGGTGGCGCTACGTATCCGCGAGGAATCGGTCGAGCGTAGTTCATTACAAGCAAAACAAAAGAAAACATTATTAAAGCTTAAATATGAGTTTTTAAAATATTACGCTAAACTAAATTGCTTTTCTAATCAGGGCTCTGGCGGACCAAAACAAGGGCAAGTCGGCAATCGCCGGGCTCTGCGTCGTGGATGGTTGGGTGCCTTACTCTGCTATCGATATCTCCTCTTTTGGCCTGCGTGGTGCGTGCTCGGATAAATGGTGGTCGAGGCGTAATGGGCATAGGCGAAGTGTATTCCTCATCTAAGGTTATCGGTGCACATTGGCGTGGCGTGGTTTGGCAAGGGTTATCATGCGCATTTGGGGCGAGATCCTTTGTTGAATTACCCGCCTGCGATCGCGCCTCGATTACGTCACGAGGAGTGCAACGCCGGTGTCATGTCACAGGCTGCTCGGGTGATCTGCGCGGTAACATTTCTCGTCATACCATCTTGGGATGGGTCGAATCCTTCACGGAATCGGTTGGATTAGGCTGTGACTCATGACCTTTCATATATTTGAGGTATGGGTTCGGTAGTGGGGTGCGAACTTTGGGTGGTTTTCTTCAAAATTCTTATTTGCTCTGGAGTGCGTTGGGTGCTCTATTTTGTTGGCGGGCTTGATGGGCGGATCTATGCGGGGCGGGATAAGCGGGTGTTTGGGAGCGTTATATATAAGTGTGTGTGGTAGTTGTGGTAGTATGATGGGTTTTGGTATGTTATGAATGCTTGGGTTTGCGTTCTTGTACAAACATGGAAGGAAAGCTGTCTCTTTCTTCGCTGTGAAGTACTCGAGTGTCACATTTGGATCGCCTTATTAGTTATGCGTAATCTTTGCGGTTGTAATCCTACCGGTTTAATACCTTAACCTACGAAGTCGCCCGTTCTAATAACCATGCAAAACTCCGTCGATGGCGCTTATCGTTCGCTCATAGTAGGTTCGTCCTTGAATTATGCGAATAGTGTGGTCGTCGCTCTCCGCGTGGGTGGTTGTACTTCAGCGCCTCTGACGCCGCTCGTGGCGTATTCTCTGAAACGTTTACGTAGGCTTTTCTCGACTTCATTAAATAGAATCACATCGCAGCGGTTTACGTGTTGAACTGAATCGCTCGCAAAATCTTGGGCGATGCATTCGGCCATGTACCATTTCGCGGATCTTGGTGGTATACCAATCTAGTGCCTCGCCGTCAAGCTCGAATGAACAACTTCATAATGGCTGCTGGGTTCTTCCTACCCGAATTAGCATGTGATATGACCTCGAAGTGTGCGGGGTTCCTTTCCCATCAAATAGTTCAAACTTGCACCTTGTACCCATGGCGGTTCAGCGTGCGGATCGTGCAAAGATCCTCGTAGTCTAGTCGCCGTGACCTCTGTCCGATCCACGTACCCGACCGCTTCTTTTAGACTATGAATTTCTTTGGCACGTCCTCGTCCATTTGGCTCGGACTTCCTCTCCGTCTCTTCGTAATGATCCACTTGGTGAAGCAGGGGGCGGTAAAAGGTGGGTTTCTGTTGCGTAAGTTAGTTTATGCAGGTTGTTCTTTGAAATGGTAATGGGTATGGTGCGTGGGTATTGATCGGCCTGGAGATTAGGGCTGATTGTGGTGAAGTAAGTAGGCGGGGGCTGAGGTACATGGGTAGTAGGAGGATCATTTTGAAGGTGGGGTTGAGGATTGGTAGGCGAGGCGGTTGGTCGACAGTGGCGGTCTTTGTGGGGAATTTTTGGAGATATGTGGTGGTGGAGGTCGCTCTGGGATGGTTTGCGAGGTAGTGGCCCTTTGCTCTGGCATAGGGGTATTCAAACTAATGGATAGGTTGGTCAGATTCCGTAGCCTCTCCATCTCAACCTGCATATCAGCAATTTGTTGTAGTATTGCAATACATTCTTCTTTGGTGACATTCCTCCCACGAAGGTTACATTTTATTGTGAGGAATAATTCCCAAACCATTTGGCTCGGGCAGCCGAGCGGTCATATCATCATTCTTGCCTTGGACACGGTAAAGTGTGGATGCTCAGACATTGTTGAGTCAAATCTGAACCGACCTTTGGGGAAGATGATAAATCTTTCTAAAAATGCAACAAGCGGTGTTAGCATAAAGAGCATAATTTGCGGGTATGTAGCGGATATATTGCACATGGGACGTTAATCGTTTCCTAATATGCGAGGGGACCTCTTTTATGCGGTAAGCCTAAGCGTCACATATGCGAGTCATGATGGATTTGTCCGAGCCGTCAGTGAAATGCTTTTGTTGGAAATGGCGACCAAATAATGGTACACTTTTCCCAATTTCAGCATGACATGATTAGGTTTGGATTTTTCTATCAGCTGTCACGCTACCGTAATATCTTTGGTTGGTCGTTGGGTTGGGAAACGTCGACAAGTTTAGTGTCTTCCTAATTGTGGTGTCGATGCAGGACCAGGCCACAAGGTAAATGCATCGTGCCACTAAAATAAAGGGTGGTATAGCTCATCTTAAGTTTCTAAGATTTGGCTTTTACGGGCCTTGAGTTCAGAGTGGACGACTCAGTGAGAAAGGCTCTGCGACCACGGTTGGACCGGATTCTCCGCGCAAAATACCAACTCTCTTAAATGTGGGTGTTTGAAAGAAATTTGCAGGTGCGCAAAGCACACCCGCGTGTGAGTGTGTGATTGTGTGAATTTTCCAGAGCGGAAGAAATATGAGCGGAATGCCAGTTTAAGGAAAGCAGTAAGGCAAATAGCAATCAAAATGAATAAAGCAAAATACAGCACGCAAATAATTTAAATGCAAAAGTAATAACAAATAATAACCCTAGATCTGTTGTGGTTAAGAACCTAAAATCCCCAGCAGAGTCGCCATTTCTGTCACGCCCATTTTCGGCCGCGACATTTTTTAAATAAAATGGCTCCTGCTCAAATAAAAAGGTGTTAGACAATGAAATGCTAAAAATGCTTAAAATGTTAAAAAGAAAGATGTTAAAAGTTTAAAAAGGTGCTAAGGATTAATTTTAAAGTAAAGGGTGCTAAAAGTGCAAAAATGCTAAGGGTATGCTAAGATGTTGCTAAAAGGTGTTAAATGCTAAAGGGTTGTGAGTCGCCACTAATTAATTGGGTGAATTAGGACACCTAAATGTTTAACTAGTTTAAAGTAAAACATTAACTCCATTCTTTATAGTGCTAAACTTAGTGAGATTAGGTAAGGGTTCTTTATTAATCTAGAGGAAGGGTTAGGCACCCTCTAAGATCCGCTAACTGCGGTTGTCTGCCAAACCTAGGGTAATTATTATGTTTAAAAATGCAAAATAAAAGCTCCTTACCTTAATAAAAATGCTAAAATGTTAAAATGTTTAAAAGGTGCTTAAAGTATAAAAGGAAAAAGGTGTTATAAGTAAATAAAAGAGTCAAATCTTTGAATGTTTAAAAGTGCTTAAAATACTAAAGGTTGCTAAAAGGTATTAAATGCTAGAAGGGTGCTAAAGGTGCTAAGAGGCGCTTAAAGTGTTAGCGCTAAAGTCTTTGGAAGTAGTGCTAATATGCTAAAGTACAAAAGAGTGCTAGGAGGTGCAAAAAATGCTAAGGGTACTAAAGGTGCGAAAGGGGTGCTAGGATGCTAAGGACAAAATGTGCTAAAGGTGCTAAATGCCAAGGGGTGATAAAAAATGCTAAGAAGGGCTAGAAATGCTCTGAGAATGCTAAGAGGGTGCTTTATGGACTAATTATGTGTTCATGCAAAGGTTATTTATGAACTAGTTAGGTATCTTTGCTAGCTAAATTAATCTTGCTAACTGCGTACAATATTATATAAGAGGTGCTTTAAGATGATTCTTGAGAGTTTAGGAAGAAATCTGTTATGGATTTTAATAAGAAACAAAATATGATGCAAGTTAAATTATTTAGACATGCATGACAATCTTAAAAAGCAAGTAAGTTAAGCGATGAACTTTAAATTACCTTCCCCACTTATATGTTTGCAACTTAATTGTTCTAGATATCCTAAATATTACAGAAATAGAGTAATTAAATTACAATAAACAAATAAATAAATAGCAAGTAAAGAGAGAGGATGGGATTTAAGAATGCTCTTTACGACGGATGACGACGTCTATTGTTTTCTAGGAGTTTCTGAAGCGGGAATGCGAATGCGGATGCGGGTCGCCATTTGAAATGGCTTGCGATGAATCTCGCCGTGAGACCTTTTTTATTTTTTGCTCCGATGCGTGCCATGTAAAAAATAAAGAAAGATAAGGATTAGTATCAACCCAACCTTGTCAATAAACAAATAATCACATATTCAAATATGCGTATAATTTAATTGTTGATATATTAGCCCAAACAAAATAATAAACTTGGACAGCAAACCCGTAATATGTTTGGCCTCGAGTGCGATGATAAGCGGAAATAAATCCAAAATAGGCTCGAAAATAAAATCATATTTGCCCGAAGCTTTATTAGCCCGTATATGTAGTAGGCCCAATTCATGCGCACGATTTGGGAAGGGGGTCTGGATAGGCATCAAATAGAGTGCATTGGTTGCACACAAAACATATACCCGAGGCCTAATATGCTACTAACAGTCATTTGATTCATAAAAAAAATCATATCTGGGGAGGGAGTACATTACATCATTCTCGTGGCCCAAACAAGCATAGCATACTAGTATAGGCATGGTAGTGCAAACTTAGGAGCTCTGAGGAGGAGTTCAAATGCATAGACTCTTAACATGTCTGTGAGATACATTCAAGATTCTTACATATATGCCCATTGCGGATATTAGACTAAATGCATATATAAAACATCGAAGAAAACTACTATGAACCGTCGCATTGAGGCGATTAGAAGTATGTCGATTAGGCATACGGTAATCGGCGATTCTTATTCGAGTTAGATGAAACGAGCACAAACCACCGTACTAAATTATGCGGCGGATCGCGATTAACTACACTAGCTAACTTATACTTATGTCCACTTAGCAAAATCTTTATATTGGACATAAACCTAACACAACTTTCAGATACGAATCACTGGCTAAACAAGTAGATAAGCAGATTTAATAGCAGACAATCATGATATGCTAGATTAACACACTCATACCAATTTTACTATTCTTGACATCATACTTCTATCGATACAGACTTATGTGATAAACCAGTGAATAAAATCACTTTAGATTACGCTGTTATTTAATTAGTGCTTAATATTTTAAAATGCGGCGCTATTATTTAAAATCTTATTATTGTGCATTATTGCGAAGTTAAATTAAAATTGAATTGAGTTTAGATTAAATTATTTAGATGCTAAATGCAAGTATGATTTTTAGGAATTGTTTAAAGTTTTCATAAATGCGACGCTATTAAATGCATGTATTAGATTAAAATGATTTTAAAATTACAAATGATTATGAAATTCTCTTGAGTATTAATAAATGCGGCTATGCTACTTGACACGACGTTGTTGCAAAATTATTTATTTATTATTAATTAAGAATCCTGACAGGGCTTGAAATCAATTAATGCGGGCGCGAGACTCTAAATGCTTAATAATCTACGTAGAAAAATGCGAAGTTATTATTAAATAATTTATTTATGCATGTATTAATATTCTATTGTTGCATTTTATTATAAGAAATCATAAAAAAATTATTTTGCAAAATTAGTGTAATTTTATAGCTCTTATGCGGGCGAGAGGTCAAAATTGGGTGTCAGCGCACGAGTTATTAGAAGATATGGCCACCTGACCGTATCACGGAAGAGGTCGACAAGTGGGAGGAGAAACGGTGAGTCCACGAAATAGATGTCATTGCTACGCTTGAATGCCCAGTGGCCGCACTTTTGGTGAAACGATTTGCGTGACATCTGATGTCGATGAATGCGGTGCGGATGCCTAAAACATGAAATATGTGGTGGCCCACATCGTTCGATAGGTGTCCTTGGTGATCCTAATAATATACCAATAGAGCAAGCGAGTGTCGGTAGTGGGTAATTATCGAGGCGCGAAACAACCCTACTCGACACATATAATCCGGTGGAGGAATCACCCAATTTCTCATGGAGAAGACGAGAACGCGAGAATCATCGAGGGCGATGCGAGAATCAGCGAGAACAGTCGTGACCGCTACTCGAGCCCGCTGGTCAGCGATTGATACGCGATTCAAGAAAAGCGAGCAGTGAGCGGCTTTGTTGCTTTTCGCAGCCTTCGGACCAGATTCGTTCTGAAGCTAGATCCTCGTTGAGAATTTGGAAACACAAGTGGGTCGGCTAGCAAAGCAAGCAAGCCACGAGGTACGGCTGCCAAGTAACACAGAGGTAAATCGAGGAAGCAATGCGAGCGATCTGATTGAGAAGTGGCAAACAATTGGAAGCGGCGATCACCTCGGCGATGGTTGAGCAAAGGCGGAGATAGAAAAAGAGAAGGTGGTTGAACCTAGCCCGGTAGTAGAAAACTCGGAGAAGGAGTACACGAGAAGATCCCATTCCCAGAGATTACTGGAAGCGGTTGATAAACAATTCTCCAAATTCTTGGAGACATTCGGAAAGCTGCGTATCAACATACCTTTTATAGAGGCTTTGGAGCGGATGCCTCTATTTTAAGTTCATGAAGGAGATCTTGGGAAGAAGAAGAAAGCGGCGAGTATGAAATAGTAGCAGCGGAGGAGTGTAGTGCTATCTTGCGAGAAAAGTTGCCACCAAAACTAAAAGACCGGGGAGCTTTACACTACGCGCACGGTGGGCGGGGTGGCGTCTGTGAGGGCTGCATGCGATTTAGGGGCAAGTATAAATCGATGCCTCTGTCGGTGTTTAAGCGGTTGGAGTTAGGTGAGCGAACCAACCACGATAACTGCGGTGGCGATGGGGCGATGGTTCATCGAGGAAGATTGAGGACGTGATTGTTAAAGTAGGAAAATTCTTCTTTCCTGCGGACTTCCTCATTCTTGACATGGAAGAAGATGCAGAAATCCCTATCATATTGGGGAGACCATTCCTAGCGACAGGGAGAGCTTTGATCGATGTAGAAAGAGGAGAGCTGACATTAAGGGTGGAGAAGGAAGAAATGGTGTTTAAAGTATTTAAACACATCATTGAGCCACCAACAATGAGCATGTGCTTTGCAATCAGCACCGTGAGCCCGCGTGAGCGGTCTAAGTCAACAAAGGAGATGAGCCGCGGCGGACATGGTTTGCCAAACCTCCACAGAGGCAGGTATGTGTTCCTGAACTTCACCTTAACGATAATGCTAAGAGGAGAAGAAGAAAAAGAAAATGAAAAATGTTGAAAAAATGGATTAGTTGTGGGGTTGATCCACCCACGGTTATTAAACTAAGGAACTTGCGTCCGGCTAAAAGACGTTAAAGACATCGCTACTTGGGAGGCAACCCAAGTTATTTTTGATTTATTTTACTTTAATAGTTTTTATTAAGAACGGTTTCACTGAGGTAGTGTTTGTCTTTGTGATTGGCAGTGCAGACGATGAATTGAAGAGCGAAAAGCGAGAGCAGCGATTTCGGAAAAATGGGTAGCGCGGCTGAAAGAAGCGAAAAGCGCTGAAGTTTAAGCGTAGTGGTGCCAGAAGCGGTAGCGGCGCGAAAATCGAGAAAAATTGCCAAGTCTAAGCGCGTATTTCCAATATGAACGCGATGCGAAATTCGAAGAGTCACGAGAACATTGGCGTGGCTAAAGCGAACGCGTGGCGGCGGAAATCGAGAAATTAAAAGCGCCCGAAATCAGTTTCCCGATCTCAAAACCAAAACCTAACCCTTCTCCACAAAACCCAAAAATCAAAATTTACCTGAATCCTCCACAAATCAAACTGACCACAACCAAAACTCTTAAATTCCTAAAACCCTTAGCTATCTCAAACAACAAAACTCCATCGCATTGCCTCATATCACCATTAGAAGCAAGAACACCTTGAAGAACACCATAAAAAGGTAATCTTCGTCTTTTCTTGAAAGCTTTCAGTAGTTAAAGAAGGTAGTAGTTTGGAGAAGTGTTGCATTGTGAAGTAGTTAAGTCTTTGGAAAAAATTGGTTGTGAAGTGTAGAGAAGGAGTAGACAAGGAGGGTGTGGGTATTGGGTAATAGAGTTGAAGTTTGGGGGTATTAGTGTTTTAGCTGCTAATTGTTGATTGTGTTGGGGAACATTTGTGCCACTGAGTTGTAAGCTGCATAAAGTGTTTTAACCATGTCGCGAGAAAGAAGAGCCTCGCATCACTCATTGCGTCTGATGATACTAGGTTTGTGAGCTACCAAGCCTTCCAAAGATACAAAAAGCTTAGTACTAGGCCCTTAATCCATGAAAGGGGAATGGACTATCAGAGGGAGTCGCTTGGGGAGGAGGATGCCTATGAGTCCATTCGGGCAATGATTGAGATGATGGGGTGGGGGAGATTTGTAAACCCGGACAAGATAGCACCTATGAACACAGTAATGGTGCGTGAATTCTATGCTAACTTTCCGGAGAGGGTGGAAAATGAATGTTTTGTAAGGGGAAAATATATGCCTGTAACGGCAGAAGTGATAAATATATCTCTAAAGACATCAGATGTTGAAGAAAGAGGTGACGACCGAAGCTACTTCTGACCATGGTCGAGAAGCACCACGGCGTCAAGCGGGGCCGGGTTGCGAACGATGAGCTACCACAGGGCTGCATTTGATATTGCAAGAAATGGGTCAAGAGGACTGAGTAGGTGTCAGTTCAACAAAGCAGCCAAGGGTTGGCTATATTTCATCAGTGCCCGTCTGATCCCATCCACACACTTCACCAGAGTGCCATAAGATAGGATCAAATTGATATATGGGATCATGACGGGGAAAACAATTGATGTGGGGAAAGAGATAGTGCAGAGCATTGAAGAAATCAGCAGGTTGGTGACAACAGGTGGATTGGGACATGACTCACTTATCACCAGTTTATGCCACATGAATGGGGTCGATCCTACAGCGATACTAATGAGAGAAACCAACTGCTTGTGACATATGGGATAGTGCACTTTTTCCCAGACCCAAGCCCCAAAGTGCAAGAAGAAACCACCAAAGCGGCGGCAGTGAAGCGCCGTGGGCGAAGATGAGCACGAAATAGAGGCTCGATATGCGGCGAGGCCTAGCCACGATCTACCGCAGTTGAGAACCCTCGGTGCCCATGATGGAGCAATTGCTTCAGAATCAGATGAGGATGATGCAGAGTTTGGACACGGTGATCCAAGGACAACAAGAAACGAGGCAACAAATCAACGAGATGAGTTCCTTGTTCAGTCAGTGGTCCATGCACTATCCCATGCCACCGCCGCCACCACCATTTTAGCCAAGTCTGTAAGTGTCTTATTTCCTTTATTGTCTTTGAGTCTACACACATTGGGGACAATGTGTGATTTAAGTTTGGGGGGGTGTTTTATTTGTGTTTTATTTGTGTTTTTGTTGTTTTTATGTATTTTTGAGTCACAAATTTTTTTCTTTTAATTCATAATTGTCTGTCAAAAGATCATGTATGCTGTAGTTACTAGAAACACCTAGTGAAGTAAGGTGGAATAATGTAATGGAATTAGAAGTAACTATCTAAACACCTAGGTTAGATATGCCAAAAACTCACATAATCTGTCTATTTGGAGTTTCTTTCTTGAATTATGCATGCTAAATGATGAAAACCTATGTGTTATGATTGTTTGCTATTTGAGGCGAAATAGTTAGGATATACATGTTAGGAAGATGACTCAGGCATTTCTTTGATAGTCAATTTTTACCACTCTTTTCTATCCCGGACTTTAAAAGTATCCCTAGTCAGCCCCATTGAGCCTAAAAATTGAAACTTCTTCTTTGACACCCTATATTCCCACAAATTGTGCCATAAGTAAAAATGTGAAATAGTGGAATAAATTGTGTTAAAAAAAAGAGACAAAAAGAGTGAACAACTTTGATGCACCCCAATAAAAAAGTAATAAGAAATAGGCAAAAGCCTAAGTTTGGGGGTGCTTGTCATTATTATACACTTCACTCTCCCAAAACAAAAGAGGGGAAAGATTGATTTGAAGTGAAGAAAAGAATCAAAAGAAAAGGGAAACAATGAAAAGCTAAAGAGCTTATGGTACACAGAATGAGCCTAAAATGCCTATTTTTACCTACCTATACCTAAGCCTACATTACAACCCTTAAAGTCCTGAAGATCTCTTTTATGCATATCCAGGATTAGTGGAGAATAACAAGTAAACATGCCATAGGATTTTTTTGAATTTTACAAGCATGATTCAGTATGTTGACTTCCATTAAGCATGATAAAAATGAGTTTGCGAAATATCTAGCTTAAAGTGTTTAGTGTGCTAAAAATTTCATTCTATATATTCCTGCATATTATTCTGCTAACCTTCATGTTTTTCTAGATAACATCAATGCAGCAAAAGTGATCAATGTCAGTGAGTCCTTTATTTTTCGTTTTCTTGAGTCCTTTATTTCTTTCTTTCTATCTTTGCTCGAGGGCGAGCAAAGGTTAAGTTTGGGGGTATTTGATCGGTGTATTTTATATACACTTTTAGTCATTTTAGTTAATCTTTTGTCCTTTTGTACAAATAAGTGTCGTATTAGGATAGATTTTCTTTCTTTTGAGTCAAAGTGGTTAAAATGGCCAAATGGCGGAAAATGAGCTAAAGGGGCAAAGAGGAGGTTCGAGCTTAAGCGAGAAAGTGGCGAGCGAGCGGCGAGGCGGCGCCTAATCATCGAGAGGCTGCGAGGTTCGAGCGTGGCGCCCAGCAGAGATCGTGGTCGCGGCGCCAAATCACCCGAAATCTGCGAAGTTCGCGCGCGGTGCCGTGGCGAAAAATCGGGTTTTTAGGCGAAATTGCAGGCTGGCACGAAGGAAAAGTTGGAGGCGGAACTAATTCTTGGATTGAAGATTGGAGACCCTAAACTTAGTAATTTTCTTTTCTTTTCTTTCTTTTATTTCAGTTTTGTATGATGAACTTTGAATTAGTTCTTGTCATGTCAATGGCTAGGAACTAATTCTTTTATAGGGCTTTCCATGTTAATTCACTAGAAACTTATGTTATGAATTGATGCATGTTATGGTTATTCTTCTTCTTGTTGAGATTTATCCAATAATTGCTTTGAATGCTTGGTAATTAAATAATCACTAATTATCATTATTTATATGATTTCTAATCAAACTTCGAAAGGAGGAGGTTGTGAATATGTTGTAAGTTGGGTAGACATATTTTTGATTGGGGATGAAAATACCTCAATTATTTATGTAGCGTTAATGAGAGGCTTAAAAACCCTAATTTTACGCATGGTGCGTGACGGTTAACTAGGTTTTTGTTCTTAATCCTCCTATAGAGTTATCCTTATCACTGAAAAGTAGAAAGGAGCAATACTGGGGTTGAGTGTTTATATATCCTTAACGGGAATATAAAACGATTTCGTAAACCTGCTAGCTCTGAGAGAAGAAGACCATAATTCATTGCATTAATAAATAACATAAGCGGATAGTTAAGGAGACATGGAAGCCCTATTTCCATCATAACTGAAGTAAACCTATAGTTAATTAGCTTTTATAATTGTTAGTTATAAACCACAAAATCAAATATCGATTACCAAATAGATACCAAAAGATAGATAGTTGGTACTTGAACCCTAATCCTTGTGGACGATATTCGGTCTTACCTAGACTATATTACTTGAGTCGACAACGTGCACTTGCGTTAAAGTGTGTGCATCTTTTCGCGCATCAGGATCCTTCTGCGAACGACTTGCAATCCGAAAAGTTATTTTTGCCGGCCTCACTTCACCTACACCATTTCTATAGAACACAGAAAATGGTAGTACTTTTACGCTTGCCCCCAAATCGCCCAATACTTGCTTGCGTTCAAAATTTCCTATAGTGCAGGGAATAATGAAACTCCTTGGATCTCTAGACTTTTGGGGGTTCTATTGAGGGTATGGACTTTCAGTTTTAGGGTCAGCAAAGACATCTGGTGGTGTTTCTTCTGAAATGGATACAACAAAAAGGAACTCCAAGGAATCCAAAAAGGTGAAAATTTGGATTCCAGTAACCCCTTCTTTCTCTACACCAACCACCGCTCTCAATTCTTCAACAGCTTGGTGTGGTTCAGGCTCTTCACTTTGCTTACCACTTCCCACAATGGTGTCGCTAGGCAGACTTTCTTGAGGTGTATTGATCATCGTATCCATCAGCTGCCCTAATTGTGTCTCTAAATTCTTGACGGACACCCTGATCTCAGCCATAAACTGAGCCTGACACTTGGTGAGCCTGAGTATGGCTGCTATCAACTCATTTCTATCTTCCTGTGGAACCTGTGTGTTAGGCTGTTGTTGATGATTCCACTTCCCCTGATAGTAGTAGTAATCCATGTTTTTTTTTCCGAATTGTACCTACAAAATAAGAAAAACAAAAAAAAACTTATAACAGGATGCTCGCATAACAAGTTAGAAACTTGTTCTTGGAGAAACCATATTAGAAATAAAATAACATAGCCAAATATATACAAACCAAATTAGAAATAAGAATAGATAAATTGATTCTGCACCATACTTGTGCTATGACTTATCCTCTCGTAAGATCATTGTCTCTCGCCACATCACGTTTGACAAGACTCATTTTCCCTTTTCTAATATCCGGAAATTCCAAACCACATATTATACATTTCTCGATGAGTTCGACATTTCCTCCATTGTCCGCAACATGCTCAACAACAACTACATTGTACCGTCATTACTGGCGGTCCTCCCGTCGTCGGTTTCCAACAACCACATTGGAATTCTATAGCCCACTCTCCAGTCGTCGTCCTTTGTCTCTCATAGATCTCCGTCTGTCCCGTCACTGGTCACCCCGGTACACTCACCCATCGACTGACACCCAAGCTCCAGTTTTCCGACCGATAACCAAACCAAAAAATGTTCACTCCCAGACTTGCCATCGTCGAACCACCACCATAAGTCGACATCAACATCCCCACCAGACCAGTTCTACCACCATCGCCAGTCTACAGTGTCTCCGACTGAAACCTCATCCCAAATGTCAAACACCCGCATTGAACCTGCACATAGAAACAACCAAAACCCAACAAACCCTGACCCCGCGTCCATTCCTACCCACCCTATGGAAACTCGTGCTAAACACGAAATTTTCAAACTCAAGGTCCATTTTAACCTTTCAACACAAATAATCTCTCCCATTTCCAAAAACCCAAAATTAGCTAAACTGGACCCCAATTGGAATACGACCATGTGCAAAGAATTCAATGCTTTAACCAAGCAACACAATTAGGATTTGGTACCTAGACCAGATGGGGTGAATATGATCTGATGCATGTGGCTATTTCGTCACAAATTCAGAGACATTGGTGAGTTAGAGTTGTATAAGGCTAGGCTTGTGGCCAATGGTACAAATCAACAAAAGGGCATCGATTGTGGTGAGACATTTAGTCCGATTGTTAAACTGGATATCATTCACACATTTTTCAGTATTGCCATGGTATGTCAAAAATACATTTTTACACGGGGATTTAAAAGAATTGTGTATATACATCAGCCACCTGGCTTTGTCCATCCAGCAGCTCCTCAGTATGTTTGTCATCTCCGAAAGTCCATGTATGGCTTAAAACAGGCCCCCAGAGCGTGGTATGACCGTTTTGCCAGATATATTTTTGCAGATTGAGTTTATATGCAGCAGGTGTAATAACTCTCTATTCACTTTCCATCACGACAGTAGTATCGCTTATTTACTATTATTTGTGGATGATATTGTTCTCACTGCCTCATCTAACTGATTGAAAATGAAATTACTGATTTACTCAAAACTAAATTTGCTATGAGTGATTTGGGCAAGTTGAGCTATTTCTTGGGTATTTCAGTGACCAGACCTGCAGATATTATGTTCCTGAGTTAGTGTAAGTATGCTGAAGAGATTGTATACAGGTTCAAGATGACAAATTGCAAAATTATGCACACTCCGATAGATTCGAAGTCCAAGATTAGTGCTGGTGATGGTGATCCGGTCTCCGATCCTACTCTATACAGGAGTCTTGCTGGTGCCCTTCAGTATCTTACATTCACTAGGTCTGACATTGCATATGCCATGCAGTAGTTGTGTCTATTTATGCATGCCCCGATGGAGTCTCACTTTGCTGCTCTTAAACGTATCATCAAATACATTAAGGGTACACTTGACTATGAGTTGCATTTATACCCGTCTGCACCGACCATGTCACTATCTTACACGGATGCGGATTGGGAAAGTTGTCCAGACACACATCGCTCTACCTCTAGCTATTGTGTATTTCTTGGGGATAATCTCATTTCCTGGTCTGCCAAGAGGAAAGCTACATTATCTCGGTCGAGTACTGAGGCAGAGTATTGCGACGTAGCTAATGTTGTTGATGAGATTTTTTGGCTCTGAAATCTTCTCTTGGAGCTTCAGTGTACATTGCGTAAGACGTCTATAGTCTAATGTGATAACATATCTGACATATATCTATCTTACAATTCGGTTCAACATCAGCGAACCAAACATATTGAGATGGATATACACTTTGTATGTGAGAAGGTCGCTCTTGGATAGATCAAGATATTGCATGTGTTTTCCTCCTATCAGTATGCAGATATCTTCACAAAAGGGATACCCATACAATTATTCATAGACTTCAGATTCAGTCTCAGCGTCAGACCTCTTTCCGCTCCGACTGAGGGGAGTATTAGCGAATATTCTCAAAATATTCACCGTATATTTTGTAATTATGAGTGTTGTATATTCATGGTAAAATATAATTCTTACTGTATTAGAAATCAATCTTTGTAAAATTATATATATTGTGAATTAATGAGAAGAATCTCTAAGGGAGATTATTCCAAACTTACCATAGTTAATTCTATTACAATTAACTAACTAAATTAGTTAAATACTAATCTTCTTATTACATCAAGTAACACCTCCTTCAATAAAACAACCACGTGTTAGTGATGGACGGATTAACGAAGTTTTATGGAAGAAACTCGCAATCTGAGAATTTATATTTACCTCACGACAGAATTAGGTCGAATGCAGTTGTAAGAATTAACCTAGCCTGGGTGCCATTTGGTTATATCACCAATATAGGACTTTTGGTGCCACTTTGGTTATATCACCATTCCACCTCACTTGCTATTTTTATCAACCAAGATTAGTTTCAATTTTGACAGGAATGCAATATAATACTGGCTACCATTTTTTGTTTGAAATGTGCATGCTGCGGATGCAAATGCAAGCTTTTTCTTATTCTGTCAAAGTTATCCTCCAATTTATACATTATTCATCTATTAAGTGTGTAGATCATTTTGTTTCCAAGTACCTTTGCTTTTTCATTTGTGCAACAAATTTAACTATTTGCAGACTAGTAGTCGTAACTTGGAACGAGTGCACAAACAGAAGAGCGCAATGACTAGGTTGACCAGTCGGGTTCAGAAAGTATGTTTCTCTTTTTCTTCTCATGTTCTGGTCTGTGCAATGGTTCACACACTAGAAATTTGGTGTCTCAAATGAACAAGATTGAATTTATTTATAGCTGAAAAATGGGCAGCTAAAAAAAGCCTATATTTTCCTTTTTGCAAGTTGTATTAACCTAATTGAACCTAAATTATACTAATGTCGTCTAGGTGAGGGATGATCTGGAACAACTTCTTGAAGATGATGATGGCATGTCAGACCTTTACCTTTCAAGAAAATTAGTTGCGGGAGTTTCATCCCCGTTAAGTGGCCAGGTGGTACCTTACTGGTCCCCTGATTCTGCAACAATAGACTCAAAGTTATTATCCAAAGCAAGCAGGATCAGTGGGATAACTCATGAGGAGACTGATGTTGAGGAACTTGAGATGTTGCTTGAGGTTGGTTTATCGGGAACTTACACACTTGGCACAATTAACATGAATAACTGCATACTTTTGCAGGCTTACTTTGTGCGAATTGAAAGAACAACGATAAGAAAGTAAATAGAGCAAGAACTTGGTGCCCTTTACATACACAAAATGCGGAACTAAATAGTGATACTGGTTGTCCTTTATCCCAGTTGCGGGAATATATTGATGACACCGAGGATTATATCAATATTCAGGTTACATTGCTGATTTAACTTGTTCTTTAATAGTAAAAGCTTCTAGCTTTAGGAACTATATAGAAACCTAAACAGTAAATTCCTTGTTGCAGCTGGACAATCATCGAAATCAGCTGATCCAGGTATGCTGAAACTTGTACCCTCCGGTTAATATCAGACAATCACTACTCACATGATATGTTGAAATTATTGTTGGAAATTTATTAAACTGAAATAAGTTAATCCTATTATTATGACTCGAACAATTGGGGCCTCGCACGTAGGAAACGTAGTTTCCACACACGTGCACACGTTGTACCAAGGATCGTAAATTTCCTTAGTGGAAGAGATATTGGTACGTATACAAAATGTTTGAGACATAAGATGATAGACGGTTATTGGCCAATTGACAATGATTTTATGTTGGTAAATGAAGGAAGAAGTGTACAATGTGTAAAAGATGAAACGAGTCAGAAATCGTCGCGAAGCCGTGAAGGGCCGCGGCGTCAGTGACGGTAAAATTCTTTGAAAGCTACTGGAATTTAGGCTCGTCTCCAGTAGCTACTGGACATGAAGTGTCGCGGCGCCCTCCCGAAGGGCCACGACGCCTCAGGTCCAGTAAGACCGTTGGAGACGAAATTAAACTGATTTTTGGGCTGACCTTGGAGCATTAACTCTCCATTATTTTGCTCATGAATTAAGTCATTATTTGGCTGAATTGTAACCTCAAATTCATTGTCATTACATGGCATTGAAGGCCTTTATTTGGCTAATTGAGAAGACATGTTCATCACACTATAAATTGAAGTCATTGGCTCAATTGTAAGACACTTCAGAATTTGATAATTCTTCTTCCTCTCTTGCAATCTTTCATACATTCAAAGATCCTTCTTTCTAGTAAACATTTGAGGTTCTTTTACTCAATTGTTTATTTGCTGTTTTATCTTGGGAGACAAATTGTCAACACACCGTTAAAGGACTATTATGGGGCAATATTGTCTTAAGGACATGGTGCTAACACCCGACTCAGCATTTTGTTTGTAGTAGATCTCTTTGATATTATTTCTAGATTGTAACCATTGTTGTTTTTGTTATTCACATTCTCATTTTCTTGTAACCGCATTATTACTAACAATCTTAAGACAATATCCGTTGTTTGCAACAATAACATGACTGGACAAGATCATTCAACGCTGAAAATTTTGTCGCTGCTCAAGGCAATCCTATTGCCTTCAACACCGCTGCTTTTGGCACAACTAGTGTCAATCCTACTGCTGCTCAAGGTGTTTACAACGCATTTGCTACTGCTCAAGGGAGCGTCACTGCTCCAACACCCGCCGGATTCCATCATGAACGACCCGAGAAGTTCATGGGTGCACACTTCAAAAGATGGCAGCAGAAGATGATGTTCTTCCTAATGGTTATGGGAATGTCACATTTCCTAACCGAAGACCCTTCACAAGTTGGGGAAGACACGGACCCTCAGCCAAATGAAACGGCGGAAGGGGGCCAAGGTATCTATGTCATTAACGACATGAAGATGGTTCGCGATGCATGGAATCATAGTGATTTCATGTGCAGGAACTATATTCTGAATAGTTTGTCCGATCCTTTATACACGGTATATTGCACTGTTGAAGCTGCCAAACAGTTGTGGAACAAACTATAGAAGAAATACAACACCTAAGATGCGGGTAGTAAAACGTTTATCGTTGGGAAATTTCTGAAATTTCAAATGGTGGATAACAAAAGTGTGTCATCCCAAGTCCAGGAGTTTCAAATGATTCTACATCACCTGGATTTGGAAGGATTGAAGCCCAACGAGCAATTCTTGGTTGCATCGTTGATTGAGAAACTACCTCCCTCGTGGACTGAGTTTATGAATTCAACTCAAGAGAAGGAGAATACCTTAGATGAGCTTATTATCAAACTCCAAATTCATGAGGATAATAAGAAGGTCATGCCAAAGGGGAAACAACCCGCTGAGGCTAAGGCAAACCTGACGGAAGTCAAAGGGAACCCAAGCAAGAAGCGAAAATTCCAGAAGGTTGGTAAGTCCCAAACAACTAAAAATATTAAGGGAAATTGCCATCACTGTGGTAAAGTTGGTCACATGGCCAAGGACTGCCGCAAGCTCAAAAACTAGAATAAAGAGAAGGCCAAAGGAAAGGCTAAGGTTAACATCGTCGAAGACACGCTTCTAGACGATGTGATTGAGGAGTTATCGGTGGTACTTGAATCTAACCTCGTTGAGAATCTGATGCAGTGGTGGTTGGACATGGGTGCTACCCATCACATCTGTTTCAATAAAGACGCTTTCTCCACATATACACCTGTCATAGATAAGAAGTTGTTCATGGGCAACAACTCTTCTTCAGAAGTGTTGGGGTAGGAAATGTAATCTTGAAGATGACGTCCAAAAAGGAGTTGACTCTGAAGGAAGTGATGCATGTCCCGGAAATTCGAAGAAATCTAATTTCTGGACCTTTGTTGGTAAATGCTAGTTTTAGGCTAGTGTTAGAGGCCAATACATTTGTAATCACTAAAAACGTTACATTTGTAGGAAGGGGCTTCGTCTGTGAATGCCTCTTTAAAGTTAATGTTTCATCTGTAATCCCTGCTTCTATTATCAATAAAATTGAGCCTTCTACTTATTTGCTTGAGTCTTCGAATTTATGGCATCATAGATTAGGATATATTAACTATCAATCTATCTAAAGATTGGTAAAGTTGGAACTATTGTCGTCTATAGACGTAAAACCTAAACGTAAGTGTGAGGTGTGCGTAGAGACAAAACTTTCAAAGAGTCCATTTAGATTCGTCGAAAGGGAAACCGCTCCTCTAGAACTCATACACACAGATATATGTGATTTGAAGTTCACACAAACTAGAGGGGGGAACAAATACTTTTTGACTTTCATAGATGATAGCACAAGGTATTGTTACCTTTACTTACTAAAAAGTAAAGATGAAGCCTTTGAAGCATTCAAATGCTACAAAGCAGAAGTTGAGAACCAACTAAGCGGACAGATTAAATCAATCTGTAGTGATAGAGGGGAGACTATGTAGCGCCCTTTGAAGAATTTTGTACCCAATTGGGTATAGTTCATCAAACGACGACTCACCTCAATCAAATGGTGTTGTTGAACGCAAGAATCGAACGTTAAAGAAAATGATGAATACTTTACTCATCAATTCAAGCCTTCCCTAAAACATGTGGGGAGAAATTGTCCTTACCGCAAATAAGATTTTAATATAGTCCCACTCAAGGGTAAGGACAAGACTCCATACGAGCTATGGAAAGGAAAGAAACTCACCTACAAATACTTGAAGGTGTGGAGGTTTCTGGCCAAGGTAGAAGTACCTAAGCCAAAACAGGTCAAAATTGGGCCTAAGCTGTGAATTGCATATTCATTGGGTATGCAAATAACATTAGTTCTTATCGATTCCTAGTTCATAAGTCAGATGTACCGAACATTCATGTAGATACAATCATGGAATCAAGAAACGCAAGTTTCTTTGAAAACTCATTTCCTAGAAAGGAAAGAGATATAACCTCTTGCAAATGAAGTTATGAACAAACCCAAGAGGATCCAGGAGTCATCGACTACCCAGATCTAAACGGTTCAGATCCAGTGAACTCTGAAGTAGTTGATTATCCGAAATCCAGTGTTCCAGATTCTTAGGGTTTGGAGGGTCCAGAGATGGAACCAAGACGGAGCAAAAGGACCCGGAAGGACAAGTCCTTCAGCCTAGAATTTATAGCTTATTTGCTTCATGACGAACCACGGACAATTGCTTTTTCAACTCCAGAAGCACCGCTATAGAAATAAGCTATAGAGAGTGAGATAGAGTCCATCCTGCACAACCACACCTGGGAGTTGGTTGATCTTCCTCCGGGACACAAACCTTTGGGTTGTAAGTGGATCCTCAAACGGAAGTTAAAAGCAGATAGATCTATAGACAAGTACAAGGCCAGGTTGGTAGTCAAGGGCTATCGCCAAAAGGAGTGCCTTGATTACTTTGACACCTACTCTCCGATATCTAGGATGACATCCATACGTTGTTCATAGCAATCGCCGCGTTGCAGGATCTTGAGATACATCAAATGGATGTCAATACAGCCTTCCTAAATGGTAATTTGGAAGAAGAAGTCTATATGGACCAACTCGAGGGGTATGTGGCTCCAGGACAAGAGACAAAAGTTTGTCGGCTTGTCAAATCTTTGTACGGGCTAAAACAGGCCCCTAAAAATGACATGAGAAATTTGATAGTACTCTACTATCGAAAGGGTTTGTCATTAACGAGTGTGACAAATGTGTTTACATAAAAGGAAATGTCAACTCATTCGTCATGATATGCCTGTATGTAGACGACATGTTGATCACAGGGAGCAGTCCTAGGTTAATCCTAGAGATTAAGAACATGTTAAAATAATGTTTTGACATGAAAGATATGGGTATCGCAGATGTCATCCTAGGGATCAAAGTCTCTAAGACATCTGACGGACTGGTCCTATCTCAATCTCATTACATCGAGGATGTGCTGAAGAAATTTGAGATTTTTGACAGTTCGCCAATAACGACACCACTTGATGTAAACCAAAAGATTGACAAACATCATGGTGCGTCCGTACGCCAGGAGCGGTATTGATGCGCGAAAAGATGCACACACTTTAACGCAAGTGCACGTTATCGTGACAAGTAATATAGTCCTGGTAATACCGAATATCGTCCACAAGGATTAGGGTTCAAGTACCAACTATCTATCTTTTGGTATCTATTTGGTAAATTGATATTTGATTTTGTTGTTTATAACTAAGAATTATAAAGACTAATTTATCTAATGAGTTTACTTCAGTTGTGATGGGAATAGGGCTTCCATGTCTCCTCAACTATCCGTTTATGTTATTTATTAATACAACGCATTATGGTCTTCTTCTCTCGGAGCTAGCAGGTTTACGAAATCGTTTTATATTCCCGTTAAGGATATATAAACACTCAACCCCAGTATTTCACCTTACCTACCTTTCGGTGATAAGGATAACTCTATAGGAGGATTAAGAACAAAAACCTAGTTAACCGTCACGCACCATGCGCAAAATTAGGGTTGTTAAGCCTCTCATTAACGCTACATAAATAATTGAAGTATTTTCATCCCCAACCCAAATATGTCTACCCAACTTACAGCATATTCACAATCTCTCCTTTCGAAGTAAATTAGAAATCATATAAGGATAATTAGTTGTCAATTAATTACCAAGCATTCAACGCAATTATTGGATAAATCTCTCAAAGAAGAATAATAACCATAAACATGTATTAATTCATAACATAAGTTTCTAGTGAATCAACATGGAAAACCCTATAAGAGAATTAGTTCCTAGCCATAGATATGACAAGAACTAATTCAAAGTTCATCATACAAAACTGAAATAAAGAAAAGAAAAAGGAAAAGAAAGTACTGAATTATGGTCTCCAATCTCCAAACAAGAAATCTTGAGTTGTGCAAGAAGGGGAACCCTTAAAATCTGCCTAGGGTTCTCTTTTTATAGGCTGAAAACCGCCCTTAACTTTTCCCTGCAGGCCTGGCCCAGAAAATCGTCAAAACTCTGATTTTTCAGCGTCGGCGCCCGCGGCCACAGCTTCGGCGCCGGCCGGAACCAATGTGCCGGGTGAATTGGCGCCGCGGCACTGCACCTGTTGACATGAGCGCCCGGCTGGGACTCTGCGACCTCTACGGATATTGGGCGCGCGACCTAACATTGCGATGGCGCGTGCGACTGAGTTTTGCCTCGTTCGCCACTTTCTCTGTTTTTAGCTCTGGAACCTCATCTTTTGCCCTCTTTTTGCTCATTTTCCGCCATTTGGTCATTTTAACCACTTTGACTCAAAAGAAAGAAAAACTATCCTAATACGACACTTATTTGTACAAAAAGGGACAAGATTAACTAAAAATGACTCGAAAAGTGTATATAAAATACACCGATCAGGTATGCGCAGGTGATTGGTAGTTTGATGTACATTACAAACTTCACTTGACCCGATATCGCTTATGCAATCAACAAGTTGGCTAGGTTCACCCGTAACCCAAGTGAGGATCACTGAAAAGCGTTAAATCGGGTACTACGATACCTGAAATACACGCTAGGTTACAGGTTAAATTATTTGAGATATCCAGTTGTACTAGAGGGGTACAGTGATGCAAACTGGATATCTGATATTGAGAAAACCAAGTCCACCAGTGGGTATTGTTAGGCATATTTTATATACCCTTTGTGAGTCATTTGTAGTTAGTATTTTACTCGTTTTTGTTATGTTTAGTACAATATTAGGCTTGTTTTTCTTTCGTTTGAGTCACATCAGTTCAAAAAGACAAAATCACGAAAAGGAACGAAAAAATGGCATAAAAGGAGGAATCCGAGGCAAAAAGAACAGAAATTGAAAACCCGAACGAAACCAGGAAGCGCCGTGGCGCCGGCCAGTAGGACCGCGGCACCGAAACAGCTGAGTACCCACAGTACATTGGGCGCCGCGGCGCCAAAATGCAGGGCCGCGATGCCGGTACGGAAAATCCAGTTCCGAAGTTTATTTGGCCAAGGGCAAATTAGTCCATAGGGCACGAATTGCAGCATACTTAAGCCCTAGGATTTTGCTATAAAAGGGGGAGGGGCTGATTGCATCTGGGGAGCTTGTACATATTCTTTTCAGAACACAACACAGAGCAAGATTGGAGGCTACCATTGGAGACTTTATCTCGAAGTATCTTTCTTTCTTTAGTTTTAATTTCAGTTTATGTTGGTAATTGTATTAGTTCTTAGCATGTATATGGTTAGGAGCTAAACACTTTATTAGGGCTTTCCTTTGGAATCACTTGAAACTCTTATTTATGAATTATGCAGTAGTTGATTTCTTCTTCACTTAGATTAAGATTCATTCGATAATTGGTTTAAATGCTTGATAGTTAATTGATCACTAATTATCATAACTCATGTGATTTCTAATCAAGAACCGAGAGGAGAGATTTGGATATGATGTAGTTGAATAGACATAGGTTAAAATCGCGGACGAAAGTACCCCGATACTTGTGTAGCAATATAGGTTACTGTTCTTAATCCTCCTATGTAGTAAATCCTATCATAGAAATATATAAGGGTTCTGCACTGGGGTTGAGTGATTATATATCCTAATCGAAATATAAAACAGTCTAGTTAACCGTTATCTTAACAAAGAAGAAGAATCATTCTAGTTGTATTAAGGACTGAATATAGTGGATAGTTGAGGAAATTGGAAACCCTAATTCCTGCATAATCTGATTACAACCTAAGTAATTTAGTTTGATTTCTGCACTTAGTCTTAGCTATTAGATAAAAATACAAACAAATTAACGTTCACCAAATAGAAACCAGAGCTTAGATAATCAGTACTTGATAACCAGTCTCTGAGGACGATATTCGGTCTTACCAAACTATATTACTTGTGAACGATACGTACACTTGCGTTAAGCGTGTGGAAATAGTCTAACAAGTTTTTGGCGCCGTTGCCGGGGACTAGCGTACATCTAATATCGAATCATTTGTTTTTATTTCTACTTTGGCTTATTTTTATTTTTATTGTTAGAACCGTGTGCCTTGATTTATTTGTAGATTTTGATCTGTTTGAGAGATCTAGTGTATACGAAGAAGGAGAGGTGCAGACACACGTGTTCCTTTCAGTCCTGAAATTGAAAAAACCTATAAACAAAACAGGAGAAATAAGAGGATAGCTGATTCAGTGACCATGAACAACCAATAACCGAATCAGAATGGGGAGGACAACGAGGTTCCTGAGAATGAAAGGGAGCCAGTACAGGTCCCAGCAGAGAGAAGTTTTGGGGACTATTTTCTTTCCACAGTCACAGGTGCACAGACTTGCATCAGGCTCCCAACTGTAGGGGCCAACAACTTTGAGCTCAAGCCAGCCATCCTGAGCATGGTCCAGAACAAAGTACGATTTGGGGGACTGCCATCTGAAGATCTCCACATGCACATTGCAAACTTTCTGGAGCTGTGTGCCACTTTCAAATACAATGGTGTTACTGATGATGTCATTAGACTGAGGCTCTTTCCTTTCTCACTGAGGGATAGAGTCAAAAGCTGGTTGAACTCACTGCCTGCCAACTCTGTCACTACCTGGTAGGACCTGGCCCAAAAGTTTCTAGCAAAGTTCTTCCCTCCTTCCAAAGCAGCAAAGTTAATAGGAGAGTTGAACAATTATTACCAGGTGGATGGTGAGTCATTTTATGATGCATGAGAGTGATTTAAGGACTTTCAAAGGAAATGTCCACATCATGGCATTGAGAAGTAGATGTTAGTCCACATCTTTTATAATGGGCTGAGTGGTACTACTCGTACCATCATTGATGTTGCAGTAGGGGGTGCTTTCATGAGAAAGAGTGACAATGAGGCACATGAGTTACTGGAAGATATGGCTGCCAACAATCATCAAGGCGGATGCGGTCGGTGACAGTGAGGAAGGCTATGGGCATACATGAATTAGATGTCATCACTGACCTGAATGCACAGATGACCCTTTTGACGAAGCAACTGCAGCAGAATGCCATATTTGTGAATGCAGTCCAGATGTCAGTAAACTGTGAGATTTGTGGTGGGACGCACTCCTTTGACATATGCACAGCGGTGGATCCCAATAATGTGCCCATGGAGCAGGTTCAGGCGGTTGGAAACTTTCAGAGGCCTTATAATTCTAACATATACAATCCAGGGTGGAGAAACCACCCTAACTTTTCGTAGAGGAACGATCAACTCCAGTAGCAACCATATCAAGGTGGTTATCAGAACGGCAGTGCGAGAATCGAGCCACTTCATCCCAAAGGTTTAGGCCACCTACACGTGAAAAGCACGATGGTGAGAGTTGCATTGCTCACACTTACCAACTCGCAGAATCAGTTCATGTATGAAACCAGGTCCTCTCTCAGGAGCTTGGAAACACAGGTTGGTCAACTTGCAAAGATGGTAACCAACAGGCCGCAGGGCACTCTCCCAATCAATATAGAGGTAAATCCTAGAGAGCAATGTCAAGCAGTGTTGTTGAGGAGTGGAAAGCAGTTGGAGCAGGTTGCTCCCTAGCCCGCAGTGGTTAGTGAGAAGGATTGTGAGAAGGTAATTGAGGAAGGAAAATAGGGGGTCACTGAGGACCGCCCTACAGTTGAGAAAGCTCCACCAGCACCTTTGAGGGAATACGTTGATAGAATCCCTTACCCTTAGAGGTTACAAAAGAAGGCAATTGACAAGCAGTTCTCCAAGTTCTTGGAGGTGTTCAAGAAGCTTCACATAAATATCCCCTTCATTGAGGCGCTAGAACAGATGCCCGCATAATTCAAGTTTATGAAGGAAATACTTGGGAAAAAGAGAAGGCTAGCGGATTATGAGAAAGTATCATTGACAGAGGAGTGCAGTGTAATCCTGCAATATAAACTGCCTCATAAGCTGAAGGATCCAGGAAGCTTCACCTTGCCCTGCACTATTAGTAAGGTGACATGCAACATGGCGCTGTGTGATTTAGGGGCCAGTATCAATCTCATGTCTCTGTCTGTCTTCAAGAGATTGGGTTTGGGTGAAGTCAAACCAACCACAGTAAATTTGCATTTGGTCGATCGAACTGTGGTGCACCCCAGAGGCATAATTGAAGATGTACTTGTCAAGGTGGGAAAGTTCTTCTTCCCAACAGACTTCCTCATCCTTGACATGGAGGAAGATGATGAGATACCAATCATTTTGGGGAGACCTTTCCTTGCAACGGGTAGAGCCCTGATCGATGTGGAAAAAGGAGAACTGAGACTAAGGGTCCAGGAAGATGAGATGGTATTCAAGGTGTTCAAATCCACCTTTGAATCTCAGGCCGGCAACAAGTGCTTCGCAGTAAGCATAGCTGACACAGCAGTTCAGCCAGCACAGGTAGCATTTTATGTCTATCACGGGAACGGTCTTGGATTTAAGTTTCTAAGAAGAAATCATTATCCAAAGTGCTCTTGCTTCCACCGAAGCGCTCAACTGAACATTTACGATTTAGTTTTCCCATTGAACCTTATTCCTGGGATCTCCAGTCTGTAAAGTTGGGTGTCCACAATATCGGTTCTTATTGATTGGGTTTTAAGCTCATTTCCCTAGACAGAAAGAACATATGATCTCTGGGTATACCCTTTGTCAAGGGATATGCGATGTTTTCCTTAGATTTTACGTAATCAATGGAAATTATACATGTGGTGATCAGCTGCCTAACTGACGCATGTCTCCGTCGAATATGACGATACTTGTCATTGTATATAGAACTTCGTTCCCTTCCTAGAGCCGACTGACTATCACAGTGGATCATTACAGAAGACATGGATTTGTCCCAATATGGGGCATCATCTAAGAAATCATGAAGCCACTCAGCTTTTTCTCCTTCTTTGTCTAAAGCGATAAACTCCGACTTCATCGTGGATCGGGTAATAAGAGTTTTCCTAGAGGATTTTCAAGACACAGCTCCCACACCAATTATAAAAATATACCCACTAGTGGATTTGATGTCATCTATGTTAGATATCCAGTTTGCATCACTGTACCTCTCTAGTACAGCTGGATACCTCAAATAATGCAACTCATAGTTTTGTGTGTATTTTAGGTATCGTAATACCCTAGTCAATGCTATCCAGTGGTTATCACTCGGATTACGGGTGAACCTAGCCAACAAGTTGACTGCATAAGTGATATCAGGTCGAGTGCAGTTTGTGATGTACATTAAACTGACAATCACTTGTGCATACCGCTCCTGGCGAATGGGCGCACCATGATGTTTATCAATCTTTAGATTTACATCCAGTGGTGTCGTTAGTGGCAAACTATCGTACATCCTAAATTTCTTCAGCACATCCTCGATGTAATGAGATTGAGACAAGACCAGTCCGTCAGATGTCTTAGAGATCTTGATCCCTAAGATGACATCTGTGATACCCATATCTTTCATGTCAAAATATTGTTTTAACATGTTCTTAGTCTCTAGGATTATCCTAGGATTGTTCTCAGCGATTAACATGTCGTCTACATAAAGGCATATCATGACGAATGAATCGACATTTCCTTTCATGTAAACACATTTGTCACACTCATTAATGGCGAACTCTTTCGATAGGAGGGTATTATCAAATTTCTCATGCCATTGTTTCACGGCTTATTTCAGCCCATATAGAGATTTGACAAGCCAGCAAACTTTTGTCTCTTGTCCTGGAACCGCATACCCCTCGGGTTGATCCATATATATTTCTTCTTCCAAATCACCATTAAAGAAGGCTGTCTTGACATCCATTTGGTGTATTTCAAGATCCCGTAAGGTGGCGATGGCTATTAACATACGTATGGATGTCATTCTAGACACCGTAGAGTAGGTATCAAAATAGTCAAGACCCTCCTTTTGGCGATAGCCCTTGACTACCAACCTGGCCTTGTATTTGTCGATAGATCCATCTGTCTTTAAATTTTGTTTGAGGATCCACTTACAACCCAAAGGTTTGTGTTCCGGAGGAAGATCAACCAACTCCCAAGTGTGGTTATGCAGTATGGACTCTATATCACTCTCTATAGCTTCTTTCCAGAGCGGTGCTTCTGGAGTTGACAATGCTTCGGTGATTGTCCGTGGCTCGTCCTGAACCAGATAAGCTACAAAGTCTGGACCGAAGGATTTGTCCTTCCGAGACCTTTTATTTCATCTTGGATCCATCTCTGAATATTCTAAGTCCTGAGAATCCAGAATGCTGGATTACGGATAGTCAGCTACTTCAGAATTCACTAGATCTGAACCGTTTAGATCCGGACAGTCAACGACTCCAGGATCCTTAGAGGTTTGTTCATAACTTCGTTTGTGAGAGGTTATGTTTCTTTCATTTTTAGGAAACGTGTCTTCAAAGAACCTAACATTCCTTGATTCCATTATGGTACCTACATGAATGTCCGGTACATCCGACTTATGCACTAGAAAGTGATAAGCGCTACTTTATTGGCATATTCGATGAATATGAAATCCACAGTCTTTAGGCCCAATTTTGACCTGTTTTGGCTTAGGTACTTCTACCTTGGCCAGACAACCCACACCTTCAAATATTTTTAGGTGGGTTTCTTTCTTTTCCATAGTTTGTATGGAGTCTTCTATTTATCCTTATGTGGGACTCTGTTAAGAATCTTATTAGTGGTAAGGACAGCTTCTCCCCACAAGTTTTGGGGAAGACCTGAATTGATGAGTAACGCATTCATCATTTCCTTTAACGTTCGATTCTTGTGTCCAGTAGTATCGTTTGATTACGGTGAGTAAGGATCCGTCGTTTGATGAACTATACCCGATTAGGTACAAAATTCTTCAAAGGGCGCTACATATTCTCCCCCTCTATTGCTATGGATTGATTTAATCCGTCCGCTTAGTTGGTTCTCAACTTCTGTTTTGTAGCGTTTGAACGCTTAAAAAGCTTCATCTTTACTTTTAAGTAAGTAAAGGTAGCAAAACTTTGTGCTATCATCTATGAAAGTCACAAAGCACTTGTTCCCCCCTCTAGTTTGAGTGAACTTCAAATCACATATATCAGTATGTATGTGTTCTAGAGGAGCGGTTTCCCTTTCGACGGATCTAAAGGGACTTTTGGAAAGTTTTGCCTCTACGCATACCTCACACTTACGTTGAGGGTTTACTTCGATAGACGACAGTAATTCCAACTTTACCAATCTTTGAATAGATTGATAGTTAACATGTCCTAATCTATGATGCCATAAATTAGAAGACTCAACCAAGTAAGTAGAAGGCTCGGTTTTATTAATATTGGAAGACGAAGACATTACAGATGCAACATTAACTTTAAAGAGGCCTTCACAGACGAAGTCTTTCCTAGAAATGTTCCATTTTTAGTGATTACAAATTTGTTAGCCTCTAACACTAGCCTAAAACCATCATTTACCAACAAAGGTCCAGAAATTAAATTTCTTCGAATTTCTGGGACGTGCATCACTTCCTTCATAGTCAGCTCTTTCTCGGGCATCATCTTTAGGATTACCTTTCCTACCCCCAGCACCTCTGAAGAAGAATTGTTTCTCATGAACAACTTCTTGTCTGTGACTGATGTATAAGTGGAGAAGGCGTCTTTATTAGAACAAATGTGACAGGTAGCACCCATGTCCAACCACCACTGCATCAGATTCTCAACGAGGTTTGCTTCAAGAACCACCGCTTAGAATTCCTCGATCATATCGTCTACGAACGTGTCTTCGACGATGTTAGTCTTGGCCTTGCCTTTGGCCTTCTCTTTATTCTCGTTTTTGAACTTGCGAGAGTCCTTGGCCATGTGACCAACTTTACTGCAGTGATGGCAATTCCCCTTGAACTTTTCAGTTGTTTGGGCAGCCTTACCAACCTTCTGGAACTTCCATTTTTTGCTTGGGTTCCATTTGACTTCCGCCAGGTTCGCCTTAGCCTCAGCGGGTTTTTCTCCTTTGGCATGGCCTTCTTTTTGTCCTCATGAATCTGGAGTTTAACAATCAGCTTATCTAAGGTCATCTCATTCGATTTCAGTTTGAGATAGTTCATGAATTGAGTCCACGAATGAGGCAATTTCTCAATTAACGAGGCAACCAAAAATTTCTTGTTAGGCCGCAAACCCTTCCAAATCTAGGTGATTAACAATAATTTTGGGCACCATTTGAAATTTTAGATATCTCCCAACGATGAACTTTTTGGCACCCGCATTTTGGGTGTTGTATTTTTTCTAAAGTTTGTCCCATAACTGCTTGGCAGTTTCAACAGTACAATATTATTGCGATATTTCTAAGTGCTTACGCAAGTGTACGTATCGTTCAAGTAATAAAGATCTGTAAGATCGAGTTTATCGTCCACAGAGACTGGTTTATTAAGTACTGATTATCTATTTGGTTGACGTTCTTTAGTTTGAGAATTATACTAAGAATTATGACTAAGTGCAGAAAATAAACTAAAGATTATAATACTTTGGGTTTATAACAGTTATGAAGAAAATAGGGCTTTCAATCTCCTCAACTATCCACTATTTCACGTGTTAATGCAATGCTAATGACTCTTCTTCTTATTAAGATAGCATGTTAACTAATCTGTCATTATATTCCGGTTAGGACATACAAGAGCTCAACCTTGTGCAGAAACCTTCTATATTTCTATGATAGATTTTACCATACAGGAGGATTAAGAACTATAACCTTAATTACTACACAAGTATCGGGATACTTTCGTCCACGATTTTAACCTATGTCTAAACAACTACATCATATTCAAATCTCCCCTCTCGGATCTCGATTCGAAATCATACAAGTAATGACAATTAATAGCTAGTTAATTATCAAGCAATCATAACAATATTGAATAGATCTTAATACGCTGAAGAATAAATCAATAACTAATGCATTAACTATATGAAAGAGCTTCAAGAAGATTCGATGGAAACCCTACTAAAGTAATTAGCTCCTAAACATTGTCATGTCAAGAACTAAATTACAATCCAACATAAACTGAAATAAAACAAAGGAAAGAAAAAGAACTTGAACAAGCCTTGTCTTCAATCTTGTGTCTTAGCCTCCTTCTTAGCCTCTCCAAAGTAGGATGTAGAATATGTATAAGATATAACATAATGAGCAGGATTTTAGGGTTTTATACTTGAGAAAACCTGCGCTTCGGACCCTTTTAACCATCTGAAATTCGGCCTAAAAATCAGATTTTCCGCGTCGGCGCCGTGGCCCTGCAGCCAAATCCGACCCCGCAGTACTTTGGGCGCCACGACGCTTCTGGCAGGCGTCGCGACGCTCGTGACGTCCTTGGCCAGATTTTGCGATTTTGTGTCTTTTTTCGTCCGGACTTCGTCAGATTTCTTCTATGCTTCCCGGGACTTCAAGTTTCATTTCTTGTCCTTTTTAGTGTGATTCCATCTCAAAAGTAGTATCTTCTCCTTTATAACCGTTGTGACACAAAAGAAATAAAAATACACCTAACATTATACTAAACAAAAATGAAATGAGTAAAATACTAACTAAAAAGGACTCAAAAGTGTATACAAAATACACTTAACAAATATACCGTGTAAAGGGATCAGACAAACTGTTTAGAATATAGTTCCTGCACATGAAATCAATATGTTTCTATGCCTCACGAACCAACATCATGTCGTCAACGACATGTACACCTTGGCCCCCTCCCGCCAAATCATTTGGCTGAGGGTCCACGTCTTCCTCAACTTGTGGAGGGTCTTCAGTTAGGAAACGTGACATTCCCATAACCGTCAGGAAAAATAGCATCTTTTGTTGTCATCGCTTAAAGTGAGCACCCATGAATTTCTCGGGATGTTCATGGTGGAAACCAGCGGGTGTTTGAATAGTGGCGCCTCCTTGAGCCACTGCGAAGGAGTTGGGAACGCCTCTAGCAGGAGCATAGGCGTTGTGGGCGCCATGGTCAGTAGCATAGGCATTGTAAACGTCTGGAGCAGCCGTGGAGGCACTAGTAGTGCCATAAAAGGTGTTGGCACCAGTTGTGCCGAAAGCAGTGTTTTGGAAGGCATTAGGAATGCCTTGTTCATAGGTATTGAAGGTGGTGTTATTTCCTTGAGCAGTGGGGTCAAAAGCAGCGGTGTTTCCTTGAGCAGCGGCGGTGAAGGCATTAAGATTTCCTTCAGCAATGGCATTATTTTCAGCGTTGAATTGATCTTCAGCAGACATGTTGTTGTTTCAAACAGCGAATATTATCTTAAAACTGTCAGTAAAAATGTGTGGTAACAAGGAAATGGGAATTTGAACAACAACAACAAAGAGGTTAACAATCTGGAAATAAACAAATAAGATGGCTTGCTGAGCCGATTGATATTCAATCTTTCCTTAAGATAATATTGCCCCGTATTATCCTTTAACGGTGGAATGACAACTTATCTCCCAAGATAAAACAACAATCAAACAGGTGAGCAAAGGAGACTCAAGTGTTCGCTAGGAAAGAAAGATCTTTGAGTGTGTGAAGATTGCAAGAAAGGAAGACAATTTCAGAATTGTTGAGTGTGTTTGCAAATGAGCCTAAGGCCTCATTTTATAGTGTTGAGAAGATGACCCTCCAATTGGCCAAGTAATGGCCTTGAATGACCATGTAATGACCTTGATTATGGAGGTTTAATTCAGTCAAATAATGGCTGAATTCATTTGGGAAGTAATGGAGGCTTAATGCCTCAAAACCAGCCCAAGAGTCATGTCTTTCGTCTCCCGTCGCAACCACGGAACTCAGCGTCGCGGCGCGCAGGAGCGCGCGCGCTAAAACTTCGTAGAGTCAGCGCGGCTAAAACCGTGAGATTTTGGCTCATCGGTGTCGCGACTTTAGCTGGAGGCGCCGCGGCTCCGACGGTGAGGCGCCGCGGCCCTTCGAGGCTCCGCGGTGATTTTCCGACTCGTTTCATCTTTCATACATCGTACACTGCTTCCTTTATTTACCAACGTAAAACATTATCATTTGACCAATAACCGTCTATTAAGTTACGTCTCAAACATTTTGTATACGTACCAATATCTCTTCCATTTAGGAAATTTACGATCCTTGGTACAACATGTGCACGTGTGTGGAAACGAAGTTTCCGACGTGCGGGGCCTCAATTGTTCGAGTCATAATTAATAGGATTAACTTTATTTCACGTTTAATAAATTTCCAACAAGACGTGTTTAGATTTAATTTCTAGATTGCAACTTAGAGGCAGTGGCAGAGACAAGATTGGAGATATGAGGATTCAAAAATTGCAAAAATGTCACGGCTAAGAACCGAACAAACCTATGATCCTTAGACATTTTTGAACGCTTCTTTGCCACGATGCTAAAAGCTTTTCGTGTACTGAGGAATTCAACAATCAATATATATACGATAAAAATAAAATCTCATTGATGGACAAATGTAACTTTCTGACAAGCGGATTCAATTGACCACCCTTCAACAAAAATACTGAATTTTTGAGAAGCTGAGATCTCATCGGGATAGAGACCGACCAATGTTTTAAATTAGTCGATACGGGATTCAGTGGCATCCATAATTTTTGAAGAATTAATGCGAACTTAATGTATGTATATGTATTTGAAAAAATTGTGACTATATATTATATAATATAGTTCAAATTTAAGACGAGGGTGTTTACAATTTTGCATCTAATCATAAATATGCATCCCATATTAATTCTATCACAGTCGTCAATTGTTTTTTTTGTTGTGAAGGCCCGTGCTTCTCTTTCGAAGTGCGCCAGTAAACCCGGTGTGATAGCGCGCAAACCACGTCAGCCATGTAAACCACACTTGGCAAGCCATGTGTGACAGGCTCAACCAAGAAGGTTTATGCAGGGGATCGAACTCGTGACCTTGCGGTCCCGCGCTCTACTGCTACACCAACTTTATAAATCGGCAGTTTAACTCTTTGAAGTAAACCTGCAACAATTTATAATTTAAAGAGAGAAGAACAAAGACGCCAACGTAGCTCAATTGGTTTCAGTGTGATAGAATACCCCAATAGAAGAACAAAGAAGGTTGCGTGGCTTCTACTATAAAGTTATGTTTATTTTTTCTCTTATATTTCACGTCAGCCACTGGATGGTCTACAAGCTACTACATTTTTTGTAAAACAGGAATTTGCTCGACCTATATCCTTAGATTAACTCTCAAACTGGCTATAAATAAACAACCTATTATAAACTGCACTGATATTAGATACTGTGGATAGCCCCTTAAACTTGACACGATTTGTAAGTTAATACATACGAATATTGTATTTACCGTGGTTACGTGATAAATATGTTCTTGAAAGACACATATTTTGTATTCATTGATTTGATGCAAACATTGATACTGATAAACTTTTACTAAGTGGTGAGATGGATAGGATGATCCTCCATCCTTAACTAGAGGTTTTAGATCCGAATCTCGAGAATAGATAAACTTCTCATAGTGAGTGTTGCCCCTTTTAATAAATCTTTTACTATGTAAATTTAAATTAATCAAGTCATTGAATTACAAATGTCGATATGGTTATAAAAATTGTCTCCCTCTATGCCAATATATGTTATACTTCTAAAAAGAATCATATCTTTTCATAATTTAATAACAATTTTACCTCAAACTTTCATTTTACCCTTAATGAAATAATTTATAACGACACAAATTATTTTTTACCGCAAATTACAGATTTTTTTTAAAGTTCATGACTAGTCAAATACCTCTGTAAAACACTAGTAATAAATACTACTCCACAACTTAAACGCATAAAATAATTCACCAAAATTTAAACAAGGGGATCATGACAATGAGTTCCACTGAGCACACAGAATTGCCTCGTGATACACGTACTGTGATGGGGAAATTTCAATTGAGCTTGTAACGCCCCCATGCGTTTCCAGATATGAAAGTCTTAACATAATACTCCCATTACCCTTTAAGAAGCTTCCTTCATGTGAACGAATCAACAATTTCTAACTTACTCTTTCGACTTCTTGTTGCCTTTACTATGGAGAGCAACAACGTAACAATAACTTACCCAGCTTAATCCCACAATATGTTGGGATCGAAATAATAAGGTGTCATACGAAAGCTAACAATTGCAAATCTTGAACAACAACAAATTAGACAACAAAAAACAATAAAAAGGACTAATTGTAAGTTTGGAATAATCTCCCTTAGGGATTTCTTTCATTATTCACAATATATATAGTTGTACAAAAGTGATTCTTAATACAGTAAGAATCCTAAGCTACCTTAAATACATAATAATAATAATAATTACAATATATACTGTGAATATTCGGAGAATATTCGCTAATACTCCCCCCTCAGTCGGAGTGGGAGAAAGTCAAATGATAAGGCTGGATTTGAAGTCTATGAATAACTGTCTGGATAGCCCCTTTATGAAAATTCTGCATACTGATAGGGGGAAGGCATATGCAATATTTTTACCTGACCAAGTGCTACATTCTCTCGTACAAAGTGAATATCCATCTCAATATGTTTGGTCCACTGATGTTGGACCGGATTGTGAAACATATATATGGCAGATATGTTATCACAGTAGACTATAGATGCTTTACGCAGTGGATACTGGAGCTCCAAAAGAAGATTTCAGAGCCAACAAACTTAAACAACTACATTAGCCATGCCTCTGTACACTGCTTCAGCACTCGAGCGGGATAATGTGTCTTGCCGCTTGGCATACCAGGAAATGAGATTATCCCCTAGAAATACACAATAAACCAAATCTGTAAAATATACCTAGCAAAACGGTCATACCAAGCTCGGGGTGCCTATTTCAAGCCATAGAGTGACTTCCTGAGACGACAGACATACTGAGGGACTGCAGGATGAATAAAACCTGGTGGCTGATACATATACATAATTTCTTTCAAATCCCCATGAAGAAAGGCGTTTTTGACATCAAGCTGATAAATAGGTCACTACTTGCCCATAGCAATACAAAGAACATTACGAATCGTGGTTGATTTAACAACCGGACTGAATGTCTCACCACAATCAATTCCCTCATACTGATTAGTACCATTTGTCACAAGTCTCGCCTTATACCGCTCCAAGTCACCATTGTCCCAAAATTTGTGACGAAATAGCCATATGCATCGGATTACATTCACCTCATCCGGTCTAGGTACCAAATCCCAAGTATGCTGCTTGGTTAAAATATTGAATTCCTCCCACATGGTCGCATTCTAATTGGGGTCCAGTTTGACTAATTTTGGATTTTTGGGAATGGGTGATATTGTTTGAGTAGCCAGATTAAAGTGGACCTTGTGTTTGAAAATCTCGTGCTTTGCACGGGTTTCCATGAAATAGGTAGGTGGGGGTACCGTGTCCGTAAACTGGGTTTTCTGGTGTGCAGTAGGTACAATTTCGGGACTAGTCGACGATAGTGGGTTCACTGTGGAGGTCGGGAACACTGTAGATTGGTGGTGTTGTGGGATCTAGTTTGGGTGGGTTGCGGACGTAGGTTTGTTGTGATGTGGAGACTGATGTGAGTCGATTAGAGATGCAGGTGACAAAATGGTGGTCGATAACGTGTCAGGTGAGGAGTGACCTGACGAAGGGCCGGAGCTGGAGAGGTGGTCGGAGGTGGAAGATCGATGACCGCTGAACACAGTGTACAATAACGGGGTTGGTTGTGACAGAGTATTCATGGCTGCGTCGGAGAATAACACCAGAGGTGTCGCCGGAGGAGACGACGGAACAGTGAGACTATGGTGGTGCAGGGTACGCACGAGCGGTGAAATTTCTGACTCATCGAGAAACGTATAATCAGTATTTTAGAATTTCTGGATATTGGAAAATGGAAAAGTCATCTCGGCAAATGTGACGTGACGAGATATAATGATTTTATGTGAGGATAAGTCATAGCACAGATAGCCTCTATGGTTTGATGGAAACCCAACGAATACACACGGTGTAGTTCGGGGAGCCAATTTATGAGGGTGGTGAAGGAAAGATTGGGATAACACAGATAACCGGAAATTCATAATTGGTCATTGGATGGAATCCTATGGTATAAAATTTCGGTAGGAGTCTTATTTTGGAGAGTGCTAGTGGATAAAATATTAAGAAGGTATTCTACCATTTTAGCTGCATAGACCCAGAAAGAAGGTGGTAGACAAGCATGAAACATGAGAGTACATACCATGTTATTGATGGTACGTATAATTCATTTAGCCTTGTCGTTTTGAGGGGAGGTGTGGGGACAGGAAAAATGAAAGACCATGCCTTATTTTGAGCAAATATTATGGAATGCCGAATTATTAAATTCACGTATGTTATCACACTGGAATAGTTTTATGGATTTTAATAAATTTGTGAAACTCAAGAAATTTGACAAAAACCTCAGATTTGAACTTGAGTGAGTAAATCCAGATACAATGTGAAAAATCATCCAATAAAATGAGATAAAATGTGAGACCCAGTGAGCTAACAACATGAGATGTCTACAAGTCAGCATGAACAATATCAAACGGTGAAATCGAACACTTAATGAAGACATAAACAGAAGACGAGTATGCTTGTCAAGTGGGCAAGAAAAACAATTTTGGGCAAGTTTCCCATTATTACATTGAATACGCATATTGTTTCTAAGAAAATTAAAAACATGGTCTCCTGGGTGTCCGAGCCTATTGTGTCGATTTGAAGGAGATAGTGTAGCAAGGGAGGTAGGTGATTGAGGTCTGACAACGAAAGATTGAGTGAATGGGTACATGTCTCCCACACTTTTGCAGCGCGTAAGAACATTCCCCGTATTGAGATCCTTCACAGAAAAACCAAAAGCGTCAAACTCGACAGAAACTCAATTATTAAGAGTGAATTTTCTAACAGGGATCAATTTTTTAATGATTTGAGGTACGTAGATGACATGGTTAAGTGAGAAGGGAGGATAGGGATGTTTTATGTGTGTCACGCCCTTTTCCGACCGCGGCCTTATTTTAAAGAATCCTGCTTAATAAAGATGTTAGAGAAAAAATAATAAAATGCTAAATGGTTAAAAAGGGTGCTAAATGCTAAAATGCTAAAAGGTGCTAAATGTGCCAGAATGCTAAAAGCAGTGCTAAAGTATTCGCGGAGTCTTCACCTAATTAGTTTGGGTGAATTAGGACACCTAAATGTCAACTAAGTTAAAGTCAACATTAACTCCATTTTAATGGACTGCAAAATTGTGTGAGATTCTGGGTAAGAGTTCTTTATTAATCTAGAGGGAAGGGGTTAGGCATCCTTCAAGATCCGCTAACTCGCGGTTGTCCGTTCAAACCTAGGTTAATTATTATGCTAAGAAAGGCATGTTTAAAAAAAAGTGTTTAAGTAAAGAGATGCTTGCAAATAAAGGCAAAAAAGATGCATTTTATAACCTGAAAAGATTTATAAGATTTGTTTATAAAAGATAAAATTTTGAAAATATTCATTCATAAAGTACTTGAAGAACATGTATATAATGCAAGAAATTGATTATGACCAAAGATGCATTTATGAAATAGACCTAGCATGCAAGGTATCTATCTAGCAAGCGAAACTAATTTTCCTATACGAATGTTAATAATTGAGTTTATAGAATTTGATAACAAATAATACTTTAACTACGTGAAGAGTTATGCAAGTGAAAAATCATTAGGTTATTTAATGCAACTTTAAGCAATGTATAGCGAGCCTAAAATAATTAAGTTAGAAGAAACAAATTTCTAGTATTAAACTACCTCTTAATGGCAACTCAAAGCTTAAATATCCTAAAGGTTCTGCTAGTAGAGTAATGTTAGACAATTAATTTACAAATAATGAATTGAGCGGGCATAAATTAATAAATGACTCGAGGAAGGTGATGTCATTTTGCCAATAGTCCTAGTGTTGCTGACATGGATAAAGAGATGCACATATATGCGGGTCTTCATTTGACAAAGTCGCGATGAGTATGAGACTCTTCATTCGGCTCCGATGCATTTCATGTAAACAAAAAAAAAGAAAACGATTAGTATACACCCAAACCATATTAATAATGCAATTAAAAATGGCGTAGTTATGCAAACTTAATAGAGACGTCCACATAAGGTATAATTATGCATTATTATCCTTATTGATCTAGAGGCAGATAGCGGCATCCACGGAAGTAAACAAACAAAATGTTCTGGTTTTCTCTGGCTTCGTTCAAGTAATTATTTAAAGCAGGGGGTGGAATTTAAGTTAACCATTTCAGAGTTTCAAACTAGACAAATGCAACAAATGACAAGGCATGATGTTTAAAACCAATGGAAAGATAAAGGAACATGATCTACAAAACAAGTTGTTAACTATACAGGGACAGGTATTAATCACAGGATAACATCAAAAGAATGCTAAGTAAAATGGTTTTGTCCCTTAATCTGGTAAAGTAAAATAGGTATGTTATTTTAATAACCGATTTAAAATTAACCAACATGAACATATTCAATTTTTGGCAAAAGAAGGATTAGATACACCATAATGCACAAACAGTCAATTTTATGTAGTTATCTTAACTGCTAAGTCGACAACAGTAGAGGCGGTAGAAAACAACAAACATATTGAGCAAAGTGAATATTTATGCCAAGACAAGTATGTGATACCAATATGTGCATTACTTAGCCCCTTATTAAACTGATATGAGCATGACGGCTTAGGCAAGTGTCAATATGACTGTTTTTATTAGTTAAACAGATATGTTAAATGCAAGGAGAATTTAGTAGGCGTATAAGACAACTGGGGATGATAAAAGGGGCCACACACATGAAACATAATATATGTAGTGATATACCGACATATGCATGATATACTGGGTATGTAATTTATATCCTCACATGTATTTACTGCATTTTTTAACTCAGGATAGGCAGACAAAATGAATACGAATGCATGCAAGCACATGAACATACCCACAAATCACATGGGTCCTTAGTTCCCATTTATGAACTCTTATGATTCTAAAACTGAGTGTGTTCAAACAGAGCAATATACAACTAATATTTCAGTGATCAAATCTGATATGCAACATATATGGAAGTCATGGATACACAAATAAGATAACAACACCTATATTTTCTATAGGATTTCAAATCAAATGGTATATATCAGAACAATAAATCTGAAGGTAATGTGCTTTATGAACTATCAATCTTTGGTCTTTTATGCTTGATCTATTCATAATTCAGTTAAACTTTATCCTTCCTTGTTAAGACTAATAGTAGACAAGATGAACAACTCAGACGGGAAAAAAATCAAACAATCAGGATAAATTATTTTAGACGGACTATGATTCCTTTTAGAAGCTATGACTTCGCATGTGACCTTTGGGCAGGTTTCAAAAGAGGAGTTTCACATATCAAATGAAGAAGCAGATTCATTAAACATGATTACATACTCACTTAGTCATTTCTTTTTAAAAGAATACAATTCTTGAGTTCATCACAAATCAACCAATCCTATAAACAATAATATCCTTGAACTACCACATGCATGATATCATTGATATAAACTTCATAAATTAGGCACGGGGAACCACAATTTCGAACTAATGATCATGGCTGAATTGACATCCAACATATCACTGAAAATGCAGAAACAGTAGAAGCACCCAGTACGCCATGTTTAGCATCTAAAAATCCATAAAACATATAAATAAACTAGAGTTGAGAGGAATTTTGAGTTTACCTTCTCCGGGCAGCGAACCGAGGCAGCGTATCAAGTCGTCGATCCACTCGGAGTTGCGATTGCGACACGATTAAGGTTTTTTACTGATTTTTCTATATTTGATATGCTCCAGTAGGGTATTCTGATTTCGCTGGTAAGAAATCCTCACTGCTGGTTTTCGATCTGTTTCTCTAGTGTTTTTCCTTTCATCCCCTCGGCGATGTCATTGCATGTGTAGATCGGTTCTTTTTATAGTTGCGATTAGGAGTTCTGATTTTGGTAAGATTTTAAGGCTGATTTGGTGTAATATTTGGTACTGATTTCGAACGATTCTTACTGCGATTTTGACATGGTTCGTTCAGATTTTCATACGATTTTGCTGATTTTCCGTGATACGATTTGGATGTGATTTCTTAAGGCAAGTTTTTGATTATGATAATATTGGGGCTGATTTGTTAGTAACCCAGTTATGGTAGTTTTTTTTAGAAGATTTGGGGTACGTTTTTAGGGATTTGGATGTTGATTTTTTAAAGGGAGAGGTGCGGCGAATGACCTTTAGGTTTAAGTTTCCTTTTTTCTTTAGTTAAGAGAGAGGGACGATGGGGAATGGGTTTGGGCTTGCGTGGGGGGAAAAGATAAAGGCTGAGGGGAGTGGGCCGCCGGGTTGGGTAGAGTTATTAGTTTTAGGTGTATTATTTAATTAGTGGTAAATTAAATTATTTAAATACAACCCTAGGTGTTTTATTAGTCTAAGCTTGAGTTTAAATTATTATAAAAATAAAGACGGACGTGCTATTTAATTAGTACTTAATATTTTATAATGCGATGTCGTTATTAAAATCTTATTTATTATGTGTATTTTGCGATGTTAAATTAAAATTGAATGGAGTTTAGATTATTATTAAATTATTTAAATGCTAAATGCAGATATGATATTTAAGGATTGCTTAATGCTTTTACGTAAAATACGGTGCTATTATTTAAAATCTTATTTATTGTGCATTATTTATCATTATTTAAGTTATGATTTTAGGTGCTTTATTAATTTTAGCTTGAGTTTAAATTATTACAATAATTATGAAATTATTTTGCGTATTAATAAATGTGACTATGATATTTCACACGATGTCATTGCTAAACTATTTATTTTATGAATGATTTATTTATTTATCATTAAGAATTGTTTGAGTTTTAATTAATGGAAAATAGAGTTTAAATTACGAATAATATTAATGAAATTACTTGTTATTAAAATGACGAATGCGGACGTGAGACTCAAGGTGTGCTTAATACTCTACGTAGAATGCGATGTCATTATTAGATTGCTTATTTATGCGTGTATTAATGTTTTATTGTTGCATTTTATTATTATAAAATTGTTAAAATTATTTTAAAAAAATTAGTGTAATTTTATAGTTAATGACTGGACGGGATGGTCAAAATTGGGTGTCAACAACTTGTCCCTCTTTGTATGGATATTATGGAAGAGTCTTCGGACAAAGACGTTGACTTATAGCCAATTTTGTCTCGATCCTCAGAATTAAAAATATTGGGCAAACACCAAGGTCGGCTGACGCGGACTCAAAATCTGTGCCAGTGTCGAGTTATGACGACACTGGGCTACCATGGTCAAACACCAAGGTCGGCTGACGCGGACTCAAAATCTTTCCCAGTGTCGAGTTATGACGACACTGGGCTACCATGGTCAAAACACCAAGGCGGGCTAACGCGGACTCACAATTTATCCTAGTGTCGAGTTATGACGACACTGAGCTACCATGGTTAAACCACCAAGGCGGGCTAATGCGGACTCAAAATTTATCCCAGTGTCGAGTTATGACGACACTGGCTACTATGGTCAAAACACCAAGGTGGGCTAACGCGGACTCAAAATTTGTCTCAGTGTCGAGTTATGACGACAATGGGCTACCATGGCCGAAACACCAAGGCGGGCTAACGCGGACTCAAAATTTGTCACAGTGTCGAGTTATGACGATGTTGGGTCGACGTGATGTTAAAATAAAATAAAAATAAACTAGCTTGAACATAGGGGTGTACCGGTATCGACTTATGATGATGCTGGGTTTATTGGTGATGTAGGATGAGTGGACCGACGCTCGAGACCGCTTCTGCCATTCGTTGGGAAGGTTGGCCCCCCAACAAATTGCCCCGGTTCGCTGTAAGAGAAAATCCACGTTGTGCTCCTGCTCATGCCTGCTAAGACTTAAGCAAACGGTTAGTGCATAACTGTTACGGCAAAATGATAACGCATGAATTTATAAGCAATGTAACTGTGTGAGTAGAAAATGTTATCCTATAGAAATGCGATGCTTGTTGTGTTGATGTGATGCTGCAAATGCTGTGATTTTCGTCCTTGCACGGACGCGTTGTGATTGCGAATGCGGATATGTTGTCCTTATTGCAACTGTCCCTTTAGATTGAAACTTTGTAGAGTAGATGTGATATGCTGATGACGTCATTTTTGGACGGGGCGTCGTTTCGGACTTGACGTCATTTTCGGACTTGACGTCGTTTTCGGACATGGCGTCGTTTTCGGACCCTGGCGTCATTTTCGGACTTGGCGTCATTTTCGGACTTGGCGTCATTTTCGGACATGGCGTCGTTTTCGGACTTGGCGTCGTTTCGGACTTGGCGTCGTTTTCGGACATGGCGTCGTTTTCGGACTCGGCGTCGTTTTCGGACTTAGCGTCGTTTTCGGACATGGCGTTGATGAAGACGTCATTGTGTTGATGCTACTATTCTTGTGAATTAATGCTCCTGTATGATATGTAGGACGTTGCGAATGCTGATGTCGTCTCTGCTCGAACTTGTGGATGCTACGAATGCCGATATCGTCTCTGCACGGACTTGCTGAATGTTGTGAATGTTTGCTGAATGCTGTGATTGCTGATGTCGTCTATGCCCAGACGTACTGAAATTGTTCCTGCAAATTAAGGACCCTGTAGGCTAAAGCTTAAGAAAAATTAGTGCATAAATGATAGAGCTTGAATGTGATTTTGTGAGTATGGGTGTTGTAATGTGTTGAAGGTGTCGTTGTTGCAGATGTTGGTGGCGTCATTGTGTTGACTAGCGACGTCATTATGTTGAAGCTGATGGCGTCAGGGTGTTGACGATGCTGGTGATGTCGTGGTATTGACGATGCTGCAGATACTCCTGTAAATAGGGTCATGTAGACTAAAGCTTAAGAAAAATTAGTACATAACTGCTAAGAAAAATATAAATATATAATCAATGCGTTCAGGTAGATATGAATGTCATCCTGTGTAATGCGATGAAGATGTGATTGATAGCGTCGTTGCCTGGACGCGTTGTGCTGATAACGTCGTTGCCTGGACGTGTTGCGCTGATGACGTCGTTGCCTGGACGTGTTGCGCTGATGACGTCATTGCCTGGACGTGTTGCGCTGATGACGTCGTTGCCTGGACGTGTTGTGCTGATGACGTCGTTGTCTGAACGTGTTGCTGATGGCGTTATTGCGTAGACGTAATGCTGATGACATCGTTGTGTGGACGTAATGCTGATGACGTCGTTGCCTGGACGTGTTGCTGCTAGCGTCGTTGTGTAGATGTAATGCTGATGGCGTCATTGCGTAGACGTAATGCTGATGACGTTGTTGCGTGGACGTAATCGCGATGGCGTCGTTGCACGGGCGTGTTCTTCTTGGCGTTATTGCGTGGCGTAATCGCGATGGCGTCGTTGCGTAGGCGTAATCGCGATGGCGTCGTTGCACTGGGCGTGTTCTTCTTGGCGTCGTTGCATAGATGTAATGTTGCTGGCGTCGTTGCATAAACGTGATGCTGATGACATCATTGTCTGGACGTGTTGCTGCTGACGTCGTTACGTAGACGTAATGTTGATGGCGTCATTGCGTAGATGTAATGTTGCTGGCGTCGTTGCGTAGACGTAATGCTGCTGGCGTCGTTGCATAGACGTAATGTTGATGGCGTCATTTCGTAGACGTAATGCTGATGACGTCGTTGCGTGGACGTAATGCTGATGACATCGTTGCCTGGACGTGTTGCTGATGGCGTCGTTGCGTAGACGTAATGCTGATGGCGTCATTGCGTAGACGTAATGTTGCTGGCATCGTTGCATAGACGTGATGTTGATGATGTCGTTGCCTGGACGTGATGCTGATGACATCATTACGTAGACATAATGCTGATGACGTCGTTGCCTGGACGTGTTGCTGATGATCTTGTAGAATAAATGCTCTTGCAAGCTAAGTTTGAGAAAAATTAGTGTATACCTGTTAAAATAAAATGATAAATATATATGAGAAATGCAATTCTGTGGGTAGAGATGTCGTCCCTGATATGCAAGATGATGTGAATACTGAGATGTTGTCCTTGCACGAACATGCTAAATATTGCAACTGCTGAGATGTTGTTGTAATGTATTTTGTGAACCGTATGGATTGCCATGATGTCTTTGTTGTGCGTTTGTGCACTGCATGGATTGCAATTTGACTATATGCCCGAGTTGATGCGCTAGACTTTGTTGCAGAATTTTGAATTTTGATTGTTGATGTCCCTTTCTGCTTCTGCTGCTTCTACTGCGGATTTTGAACTTTGGATCGTTGTCATATCATCTGCCTCTGTTGCTTGCTGCATACGCTGTCTGAAGAAACTTTTTCTTTGTATTTTACCTTGCTGCATTTTCTGCCTCTGTTAATATGAAAAACCTGCGCTCAAAGAAAATTTGTGAGTTTTTGGGGAGGGTCGATTCGTATTTGACTTTGCAACTTTGTTTCTTGACATCTGCACGCCTGGCCTGTTTGGACCTGCAACCCCTGTTGGTTTCCTACCTTGTCCCAGTTTGAATATGCAAAGGGTGTTTGGCCTAAAGTGGGTCTCAATGGGGTTGCTTGTATATTATGTGTATTCTCGTTATTTACAAAACGAAGGGAAAGTTTCCTAATGGTGTGATCGAAGCCGATTTAGGCCGCCTACGTATCCCCATGAGGGAATCAGGTCATGACGTAGTTCATTACAAGCGAAATTGGGTAAAATTCTAAAGGTGGGACCGAAGCCGATATGACCGCCTACGTATCCGTCAAGGGAATCAGGTCGAACGTAGTTCCAATTACATGAAAACTTAAGCAAAACATTATTAAAACTTAAACATGAGTCTTAAATTATTCTGTTAAACTAAATTGCTCTTCTTATCTAGACTCTAGGCGGACCAGAACAAGGGTGCAAATCCAATCTACCAATATGACTCATTGCTCTGCATCATGGCTGGCTGGGTCTTCGTGCTCTGCTATCAGTATCTCCTTCTTTTGACTTCTGCGTGGTGCATGCTTGGATAAATGACCGATTCAGGCAGAGCGGGTTCTGGCCAGGGAAGACCTCTGTTCCTTTGGGGTTCATTGTACTTATTGGGGGAGGCCTCCTCCACCTGAATGACTCTCTCTTTGATCAGCTCCCTTACTTTGTCTCTGAGTGTATAACACATTCTCATGTCGTGTCTGATGGCTCCAGAATGGTATGCACAACTTTTGTTCTCATCATGAGCTTTGGACTTGGGATTGGGAACATTATTTGGAATTGGTTGGAGTATCTCTGCAACTCTCAACCTCTCGTACAACTGCGACAAAGGCTCGGCTAAATGGGTGTATATTTTGGCTGGCCTTTCTTGTCACGACCAACCGGGGCATGGCGGTACCCTAGGGTACCACTCGGTATATGTCGAGGAGAATAGCGGAACATACATAACACATAACTTATAAAAGGGTAAACATCGTTGGCGGTAGATAAGGCTGCCTTCCATAAAACATACTTAAACAAGGTATAGTAGTACAACTGGTTCTTATAGCCCAAAACATATATGTGACCACAGACCTCTAAAGATAACAACTGTGGCGGTACAGGGCCCCGCCATACCCCTGAATGTACAAAATACCTATAACATCAAGGAATATCCGTACAAAAAAAAACAAGCTTCCGAAGGAATGGAGCTTCTGACACCTGAGTAAAAGATCCTAGGAATGAGGATCTACCACCTGTTTTCCCTTACCTGCGGCATGAACGCAGCCCCCGAGGAAGGGTCGATTACCTGACGTATCAAGTATGTAAAACTGGAAAATACTGTAGTAATATCATAAGTCAAAAATAAGCTAGAGTCATAGATAAAAATCAATTTCCTTGCACTGTGCCTTACTAACAATGAGAGTAACAAGTATAAAACTTATAGCATAAAAATAGGAGGCTCACGATCAAAACAGGGTACCTCGCCCGTAGTATCATTAAGCAATCCTACTCGTGGGACTATTTCACCCGTGGGTCCTATGGACCGCGTGAGGTCATCCGCGCCGTCGTGGGACTATTTCACCGCGTGGGACTATTTCACCGCATGGATCATGTGGACGCGTGAGTACCATCGCCGGTACTCGCGTGAGACTATTTCACCCACATGGATCACGTGGTGGGATCTGCGTGAGTCTGGCGTCGCACTCGCATCATGGGTAGCAAATCCATGGCATAGATAATAACCCGGGGTTTACCCCGTAATAATACAAATATATAACATAGCTCATCCGGCTATCATACATAACATAAGCACTACCGGCCTATCATATCATACATAAGCACTACCGGCCTATCATATCACAACATAAGCACTACCGGCCTATCATATCATACATAAGCACTACCGGCTTATCATAACATAAGCAAGTTAAGAAATCCCCTAACTTCTTATTAACATTATTAATATATCCTCTCATTTTAGTATCCTAAGGCACTAACGTGTCTTTTAATAGAAAATCCGGGAATTCAACCCAAGTACCATGTACTTCTAACTTTTTAAGAAAAACTCTTTTATACAAAGATTCCAGGATACTATTCACCATAGTATCAAGTTACGATTCCTTTTCAAGACGAGTCACATTTCCTTTTAGAAATATAATAGGCTTCTAAATCAAGTGACTTCATTTCCTTTAAAACCTTAGGCAACCAATGCCTAAAAATCAATTCATCTTTCTTAGTTTCAAATCCTTTACCCGTACTTGTTTTAATTAGAGTAAACCTTTCTTTGTGAACCTTTCAAGAAAACTAATATAACCAACTTCCCATAAAGTCCTTATATTAGCGTTATCCTTTTGTCAAATACATTTTTCCTCAACCCAAGGGACTTATACTTTTGAATGAAACAAGTATCATATACTTTAAAACAAGTGTAGATTATCAAATCTTGTACGTATACCGTACTACATAGATACAACTATTCATGCTCAAGAGATAGGAAAGCTCTACATACCTCTTTGGTCAATCCACTTGCTAAGTCCAACTACATGAAGTAATATGTCAACCTATAATAACCATATCGCGTTTATTAACCTCTAATTTCAATGTAGAAATTCCAAATTCAAGTTACCAATTCCTAAGGAAAATTGGGCAGTATTTCCTTTGTTTCTACTCACTTTGCCACCTTTTTCAAAGGCCGATTTTCAACACTCAAACGCCTCATTAAGGCCCAACATCCAAACCAACACAAAGGGGATTACACACCTAATCTTGGGTGTGTAAAATTCTGCCCCATAAGTTATAATAATACACTTAACAATTCTAAAGTAGTTTGTAGGCTACAACATGCTCATAATATCTCTTTAGCCAAATCCTTCATGAACCCACATTTCTTGCATCGATGACTCTAATAGCATTATTTACTACCACAAGTACTTTCTTCTTAACATGCAACATTAAAAACTAATAATAGAGGAAGAATCATTACCTTAGAGCTTTAGCCAAATTTATCCAACAATTTGCTAGCTTCTATTCCAAGAACACCACCACAACAACCTTCTCAAGCTAGACACAAGCTTCCTTCTTGCCTTTTTCTTTTCAGATTTTTCCTAAGGCTAGAATATCTCTTGGAGTTTTAGAGAGAAGGAGGAGCTAGAAATATTTAAGAGAGAAGGAGGAGCTTTTTCTAAGAGAGAGATGAAAGATGACCAAGTCTTTAAGACTTGGTCAATATAATGCATGCAAAAATCAGATGGGGGGGGACACTTGTCACTCACCCATGCCCTTTTAAAATCAAAGATCAGAGTTTCCTAAGTTTTTCCATGATTTCCGCCTCGGCGCGGCGCTTCCCGTGACTGCGGCCGCGACTCTGCGGACCGCCGGATGTTCGTGGCCGCGACTGCTTCCGGCGCGCGCTGAAACTTCAGCGACCTCGGATCTTCCGCGCGGACCGACCGGCGCGCGGCCTACAATCACGCGCTTGGCGCGCGCGCCGCCTGCGGTGCGCGGCGTTGAGACCGACGCGGTCGGACTCGAACCACGGGGTATAACATTCTCCCCCCCCCTTAGAAACATTCATCCCGAATGTTCCTTCTAGGCTTACTCGAATCACCAATCGCGTAAGCGCCTTGCTACTCTTTTGCAAATAAAGATGTTCCCCGCGGCCACAATAATACTTAAGCACAATTGCTAAATCAAAACTAACAAGCAGGAAAGTGGGTTACCTGGAGGTGTAGGGAATAAGTGAGGATACTTCTTCATCATGTCATCCTCTGCTTCTCACGTCATTTCCTCCCTGTTCTCGTTCCGCCATAAGACCTTGACAGAAGCCATGTCCTTCGTCCGAAGTCGCCTAACCTGTCGATCGAGTATCGCTATGGGACTCTCCTCATACGATAACTCCTCTGTCACTTGGACATCATGAACCGGGTGCACTCTATATGGATCTCCAATACATTTCCGCAACATGGACACATGAAAATCGGATGTACCGCCTCCAAATCGGACGGCCAGATCTAACTCATAGGCAACCTGTCTACCCTACGGACAATCGATACGCCCGATGTACCTTGGGCTAAGCTTCCTTCTTTCCAAACCTCATCAGCCGCCGTGGCGATACCTTAGAAAAACCCAATCATCTATCTCAAATTCCAAGTGTCGGCCGATGATCTGCATACGACCTGCCGACTCGAGCCGCCAACAACCGCTCTGGATAAGCTTCACCTTATCCATCGCTGTGAACTAAGTGCGGCCCGACTAATGAACTTCTCCACCTCGAACCATTTATCGGTGACTGCGCACTTCTCCCGTATAAGGCCTCATAAGGCGCCGTCTGAATCTTTGGAATGGTAGCCGTTGTTGTAAGCAAACTCCACAAGAGGCAAATGATCCTCCGGCTACCCACGAAATCAATAACACAAGCCCGCGGCATATCCTCGAGTGTCGGATAGTGCGTTCGGCTGTCCGTCGATGCGAGGGTGAAATGCGATGTGAGACTCACTGTGTCCCTAATCCCTTCGAAAAGACCTCGAAGTTAGCGAGAAGCGGGATCCTCTATCGATATAATCGACAGGACTCGTGCGATCTCACAATCTCTCTAATATATAATCGGCATAGTCCTCGGTGAACGTCGTTCGGCCAGGAAGAAAATGGGTGATTTCGTCACTGTCGACAATCACCCAAATGGAATCATGCTTTCTCGAGTGGTAGGTAGCCTGTAATAAAATCCATATTTATCACCTCCCACTTCCAGTCGAATATCAATAGCTGCAATGACCACCGGGCTTTGGTGCTCAATTTTGACCTGCGACAATTAGGACATCAGGCAACAAAACGACACGTCCTCTTCGTGCCATCCCACCAATACACACACACGAGGTCATGGTACATCTTAGTCGACCGGATGAATAGAATAACGGCGTTGTGTGCCTCACGAATCTGCGACGAAGTCTGTCGCATCGGGAACACAACCGGCCCTCGAATCTTAGCACCATCGCGCTACCTCGAATAGACCCTTCTCCTTACGGAGAGATCGTCTCGATGCCGTGCCAAAATCGGATCCTCATAATGTCGCCTCTTCGCCTCGCCGGCGATGGAAGACTCGTGACCTCTTGAACCGAATTATGTCACTATCGGGAATCAACCAAACGAACCCCAAGGCTCGCTGGTGATGTAACTCTCGGACCATATCCCTTTTCTGCGGTGAACATCAGACGGACTACCCATCGATCTGCGACTAAGGGCATCCGCAACTACATTAGCCTTCCTGGGTGGTATAGAATATTAACATCGTAATCCAAGTAGCTCCACCACCGTTTACGCAAGTTCGACTCCTCGGTGAAGATGTACGGAGACTCTTGTGAGTGCGTGAACATGTCCACATGAACTCCATATAAATAATGTCTCCGGATCTTGGCGCATGAATCAGCTGCTAACTCCAGTCATGTGTGGGATAATTCTTCTCATGCTTCCTAAAGTGCCGAGACGCATAAGCTATAACTCTGCCGTCTTTGCGTGACGCGCACCAAGCCCGACACACGCATCGCAATAAACCACATATCCATCTAAGCCTGCGGAAGAGTAAGGGATGAGGCGGTCGTCAATTTCTCCTTTAGTAACGGAAACTCTCCTCAAGCATCCGTCGGCTGAAATGTAGTCGCTTACGAGTCGGCTAGTCAAAGCGGCGACATGGAGGCAAACTTCTCCACAAACCTCCGATAATAACTGCGAGGCCCAAAGCTGCGCACTCCGTCGGTGTAGTGGGCTGGGCCAAGTCTTGGCTGCCTCAATCTTAGTTGTATCAACGAATACCATCGGCCCAGATAACATGCCCTAAGAAAGCGGCTGAAGCCGGCCGAACTCGCGTTTGAGAACTTGGCATACAATTGCCGGTCACGAGGACTCGATACCGTCTCCAAATGATCAGTATGCTCGCTCGTGCGCGAATACACCAAGATATCATCGATGAACACTATAACGAACATATCGAGAATGGCTCGAACACCCTATTCATCAAATCCATGAATACTGCTGGGGCGTTGGTCAACCCGAAAAACATCACCCTGAACTCATAGTGCCCATACCGGGTCCTGAATGCAGTCTTTGGGATATCTATCTCTCTAACTACTTTGATAATAACGGACGCAGTCTATCTTGAAAAACACTTTGCACCTGCAATGGTCAAACAAATCGTCAATCTCGGGAGGATACATTCTTGATAGTTACCTTGTTCACCGTTTTGTAATCAATACACATACGCAGCGTCCCATCCTTCTTCTTTACAAATAACACTGGCGCCCCCCAAGGAGAAACACTTGGCCTAATAAAGCCTTTCTCCAGCAAATCTATCAGCTGGTCCTTCAATTCCTTCAACTCGGCAGGTGCCATCCTGTATGGCGGAATAGATATCGGTCGAGTGTCTGGCACCAAATCGATGCAAAACTCAATCTTCCTTTCAGGAGGGATACCCGGAAGCTCGTCTGGGAATACGTCTGGAAACTCTCTAACAACCGAATCGATCAAGGTCGGTATCTCATTCTCGATGTCGAATACGAACAAAATGGTAAATATACCCTTCCGTACCATCTTCCAGCCTTGAGGTAAGAAATAAACCTACCCGCCGGCGTCGGATATTCCTTCCACTCGATAACCGACTCACCAGGAAACCGGAACCGAACTAACCTCTCTCTGCAGTCCACATTGGCATAGCAAGACGCTAGTCAATCCATACCCATAATCACATCGAAGTCTGTCATATCCAACTCTATCAAGTCTGTCACGACCCGAACCCGGACCCGTGACCGGTGCCTTAACCCGGGCACCCTAGTGACACAACATCAGAGAAAACCAGCGGAATGTAAACTCAAGATAAACAACCATTAAGATATAGAATAGTCTAGCCTAAACTGGCTAACCCAAAAGTACATAAACCGAACAGTCACATCCTTAACGAACCAAGTTCTGACAAGACTACAGGCCTCTAAGAATGAATAACACTATGACGGGACAGGGCCGTCGTATGCCCCGAATGTACAAAATAACAACAACTCCAGGGAGAACCATACCAAAAGTCGAGCCTCCGAAGAAATGGAGCTCCTGACACCTGAGTACAAGATCCTAGGAACGAGGATCTACCGCTGCTTTCACCTGCGGCGTGAGCGCGGCCAGGAAGGGTCGATTACCTGACGTACCAAGTATGTAAAGCGGAAAATCGTAGTAATATCATAAGTCCAAAATACATTAAAGTTATAGATAAAACCAAATTATGTTGCACCGTGCCTTACTAATAATGAGAGTAACAAGTATACATTTTATAGCATAAAAATAGGAGGCTCATGATCAAAACAGGGTACCTCGCGTAGTATCATTAAGCAATCCTACTCGCGGGACTATTTCACCCGCATAGGTCCTGTGGACCCGCGTGAGGTCATCCGCCTCGTCATAGGACTATTTCACCCGCGTGGGACTATTTCACCGCATGGATCCTGTGGATCCGCATGAGTACCATCGCGTACTCGCGTGGGACTATTTCACCCGCATGGATCCATGGTCGGATCCGCGTAGTACAAGCGCGCGCTCGCATCATGGGTAGCAAATCCATGGCATAAATAATAACCCGGGGTTTACGTAACAATATATATATAACATAGCTCATCCGGCTATCATACATAACATAAGCACTGGCCTATCATATCATAACATAAGCACTACTATCATATCATAACATAAGCACTCTAGGCCTATCATATCATAACATAAGCACTACCGACCTATCATAACTTAAGCAAGTTAAGAATCACCTAACTTCTTATTAATAGTTTTAATACATCCTCTCATTTTAGTATACCTAAGGCACGATCATGTCTTTTAATAAAAATCAGAATTTAACCCAGTATCATGTACCTCTAACCTTTTAAGGAATAACTCTTTTTATACAAAAATTCCAAGATACTAATCACCATAGTATCAAGTTACGATTTCTTTTCAAACAAGTCACATTTCCTTTTAAAACTATCTCAAGCTTCTAAATTAAGTGACTTCATTTCTTGTAAAACCTTAGGCAATTCATGCCTTAAAACCATTTTCCTTTCACAAGTTCAAAACATCAAAACCTTTCTCCATTAAACTTTCACAAACTAATATAACCAACTCCCATAAAGCCGTTATATTAGAGTTAAACAATAGTAAAACACATTCCCTTAAGTCGAGGATTTTTATACTTTTCTTTTAAACGAAGCAAGTATCAAATGCTTATAACAAACGAAGATTTTCAAATCTTGACGTCTACCGTACTACATAGGTACAACTAATCATGCTCAAGAGATAGGAAAGCTCCACATACCTCTTGGTTAATCCACAAGCTAAGTCGATTTACATGCGTAGTATGTCAACCTAAAATGACCACAATACGTTTATCAAGCTCTAATTACAAATGCAGAATTTCCAAGTTAAAGTCACCAATTTCCTACGGAAAATTGGGCGGCGTTCCTTTGTTCCTACATACATTGCCACCTTTTCCAAGGTCGATTTTTAATGCTCAAATGCCATGTTTAAGGCTCAACAACCAACCAACACCAAGGGATTACACACCTAAACTTTGGTGTGTAAAATTCAACCACAAGTTACAACAACTAACTTGACAAGTCTAATGTAGTATTTAGGCAACAACACGCTCATAATATCCCCCTAACCAATTCTTTCATAATCAACCCCATTTCTTAAATGCAACTACTGTAAGTGCATTTTTCCAACTACAAGTTCTTCCTATTAATCATGAAACACCCAATACCAAATAAAAGAGAAGAAATGTTACCTTAAGTTTTGCCAAACTTATTCCAACACCTTGCTAGCCCTTTCTCCAAGAACACCACCACAATAGTCCTCACAAGCTTGTAATAACCTTTCCTTCCTATTACACTTTTGATTTTTCCTTAGGCTAGAATTCCTCTTGGGAATTTAGAGAGAAGGATGAGCTTTTAACTTAGAGAGAGATGGAGTGTAGAGATGAAATGTTGAAAGAAATGACCAAGTCTTGGTCAATATAATGCATGTAGAAATCGGATGGGGACACTTGTCACCCTCCCATGGCCTTTTAAAACAAAATCAGACTTTCTAAGTTTTTCGCCCAAATTTCCGCCTCGGCGCGCGCCCTTCCTGGCGCGCGGCTGACTCTGCGGACCTCGGATCTTTTAGCGCGCGACCTGCTTCCCGGCGCTTGGCTGACTTCAGCGACCCTCGATCTTTCGAGTCGCGGCCACGACTTGGCGCCGCGGCCTACAATCACCGCGTTAGCGCGCGGCTCGACTCCGGCGCGCTGAGACTTCGACCGCGGTCGGGCGAACCACGGGGAATAACATTCTCCCCGCAGAAACATTCGTCCGAATGTTCCTTCTACCTCACACAAAACACAATAAAAACATATCTTCTTATCTATTCCTTTGCAAATAAGAAGGCTCCCCGAGCCACAAAATTACTCATGCATAGTCAAATAAATCAATACTAACAAGCAGGAAATTGGGTTACCTGGAGGTGTATGCAATAAGTGAGGATACTTCTTCATCATGTCATCCTCTGCTTCCGTCATTTCCTCCACTGCTCGTTCGCCATAAGACGCTTGCGGAAGCCACGTCCTTCGTCGAAGTCGTCTAACTGACGATCGAGTATCGCTATGGGACTCTCCTCATACGATAACTTCTCTGTCACTGGACATCACGAATCGGGTGTACTGAGGCGGATCTCCAACGCATTTCGTAACATAGACACGTGAAAAGCGGATGTCCGCCACAAGATCGGACGGCAGATCCAACTCATAGGCAACCTTGCCACTCTTGGACAATGCGAAGCGGCCCGATGTACCTTGGTGAGTTTCCCTTTCCTCCCAAATCTCATCACACCGCCATGGGTGACACTTTCGAAAGACCCAATCATTAACCTCAAACTCTAAGTGTCGACGCCGATGATCTGCATATGATTTACATCGACTGCTGCGCGATAACCGCTCTGGATAAGCTTCACCTTATCCACTGCTGTGAACCAAATCGGCCCGATTAACGCGCACTTCTCCCACTTCAAACCAACCTATGGGTGACTGCACTTCCTCGTATAAGGCCTCATAAGGCGCCATCCGAACACTAGAATGGTAGGCGTTGTTATAAGCAAACTCCAAGAGGTAAATGATCCTCGGCTACCCCGAAATCAATAACACAAGCCCGCAACATATCCTCGAGTGTGCGGATAGTGCGCCGGCTGTCCGTCCGTCTCGAGGATGAAGCGTCTTGAGACTCACTGTGTCCCTAATCCTTCGGAAGGACCTCGAAGTTAGCCGTGAACGGGCTCTCTATCGATATAATCGACACCGGGACTCGTGCAATCTCACAATCTCTCTAATATATAACCGGCATAGTCCTCGGTAAAACGTCGCCCCGATGGAAGAAAGTGGGCTGATTTCGTCACCACAACAATAACCCAAATGGAATCATGTCTCCTGCGGGTGCGAGGTAACCTCGTAATAAAGTCCATGTTGACCACCTCCCACTTCCACGGAATATCAATAGCACGTAATAGCCGCGCTTCGGTGCTCAACCTTAACTGCGACAATTAGGACACTGGCAACAAACCGCCACGTCCTCTTCAAACCATCCCACCAATACATGCACACGAGGTCATGGTACATCTTAGTCGACCGGATAAATCGAATAACGAGCCTTTGTGTGCCTCCCGAAATCTGCGAAGTCTGTCACATCGGAACACACAACCGCCCTCGAATCTTAGCACCCGTCCGGTGCTACCTCAAATAGACACTTCTCTTCCCGGAGAGTGCGTGCCGATGCCGCACCAAAATCGGATCCTCATCATCGCCTCTTCACCTCCTCGGCGATGGAAGACTGGCGACCTCTCGAACCGAATTCCGTTACTAACGGAATCAACCAAACGAACCCAGGCTTGCTGGCGGTGTAGCTCTCGGACCATATCCCTTTTCTGCATGCGAACATCGGATAGACTACCCATCGATCTGCGACTAAGGCATACGCACTACATTGGCTTTCCCGGGTGGTACGAATATCAACATCGTAATCCTTAAGTAGCTCCAACCACCGTCTGCCAGTAAGTTCGGCTCCTGCCGGTGAAGATGTCGGAGACTCTTGTGGTGCGTGTAAATGTCCACATGAACTCCATATAAATAATGCCTCCGGATCTTGAGGCATGAATCATCGCCCGACTCAAGTCATGTGTGGGATAGTTCTTCACATGTTTCCTAAGCTGTCGGGATGCATAAGCTATAACCTTGCCGTGCTGCATCAAGACGCACTCAAGCTCCGACACTGTGGCCACAATAAACCACATATCCATCTAAACCCTCTGGAAGAGTAAGAACGGGGGCGGTCGTCAACTTCTCCTTTAGCAACTGAAAACTTTCCTCACAAGTATCCGTCCACCGGAACATAGCTGCCTTCTGAGTCAGCTTAGTCAAAGGTGCTGAAATAGAAGCAAACTTCTCCACAAACCTCCGATAATAACCTGCAAGGCCCAAAAAGCTGCGCACCTCTGTCGGTGTAGTGGGTCTAGGCCAAGTCTTGACTGCCTCAATCTTTGCTGTATCAACCCGAATACCATCGGCTCCGATAACATGTCCTAAGAAAGCCACTGAATCCAGCCAAAACTCGCATTTCGAGAACTTGGCATACAACTGCCGGTCCCTGAGGACTCCCAACACCGTCCTCAAATGATCTGTATGCTCCTGCTCTGTGCGTGAATACACCAAGATATCATCAATGAACACTATAACGAACATATCCAAGAATGGCCTGAACACCCTATTCATCAAATCCATGAATACCGCTGGAGCGTTGGTCAACCCAAAAGACATTACCCTGAACTCATAGTGCCCATACCGGGTCCTGAATGCGGTCTTCGGGATATCTGCCTCTCTAACTCGCACCTGATGATAACCAGATCGCAGGTCGATCTTGGAAAAACATCTCGCACCCTGCAACTGGTCAAACAAATCATCAATCCTGGGGAGGGGATATCTATTTTTGATGGTTACCTTATTCAGCTGCCTGTAATCAATACACATACGCAACGTCCCATCTTTCTTCTTTACAAACAACACTGGCGCTCCCCAGGGAGAAACACTAGGCCTAATAAAGCCTTTTTCTAGCAAGTCCTTCAGCTGGTCTTTCAGTTCCCTCAACTCGGCAGGTGCCATTCTGTATGGCGGAATAGATATCGGTCGAGTGTCTGGTGCCAAATCGATGCAAAACTCAACCTCCCTCTCAGGAGGATACGAGCTTCGTGCGGGAAAGCGTCTGAAACTCTCTAACCACCGGAATCGAAGGTCGGCATCTCACCTCGATGTCGAATACCCGAACCAAATGGTAAATATACCCTTTCCGTACCATCCTCCTAGCCTTGAGGTAAGAAATAAACCTACCCCTCGGCGATGCAGTACTCCCCTTCCACTCGATAACCGGCTCACCAGGAAACCGGAACCGAACTAACCTCTCTGCGGTCTACATTGGCATAGCAAGGCGATAGCGATCCATACCCATAATCACATCGAAGTCTGTCATGTCCAACTCTATCAAGTCAGCTAGAGTCTGACGACCATCTATAGTCACTGGGCAAGCCTTATATACCCGCTCAGCTAACACCGAAGCACCGACCGGCGTAGCCACCTCAAAGGATTCTATGGACTCGGGCTCTATCCCTATTCTACCAGCAATATGAGGAGATATATAGGACAGGGTAGAACCTGGATCTATCAAAGCATAAACATCACAAAGAAGAAACCAACAATGTACTGTGGCGACATCGGTGACGCCTCGCAGTCTGGCGGTGGACATAGCATAAATGCGGTTCTGAGGACCGCTGGAACTGGAACCTCTACCACGACCCTGCGCGGCACTGTCGTCTGTGAATACCACGCCTCGGGCGCATCGCCACTGACGATGAAGATCGACCATCGACTTCGGTTGAGCCATCATATTCCCGCCACCTCTGGACGGACAATCTCTCCTCAAATGGCCCTGCTGGCCGCAAGAATAACAAGCTCCTGGAGGAACACGACACCCCCCATAATGGCAATCACCACATCGACCACACCGAGGCATAGGTGGCCTCATCTCGACCGGAACTCGTCCTGCAGGAAACCCGAAGCCACGGAACCTGTCCGCTCCCGAATACTCATGCGTCCGAAGATGGTGGAGGAGTGCTCTGGCCAGGTGTGGTGCAACCACAGTGCTGCTTTGAAACATCTGCCGAAAACTACGGAGGACCTGCTGTCTGGCCTCTTCTGCCGATACTGCCGATCCGTCGGCCCTGCGTTCACCGCGAGGGCATGTGCTGCGTCGGGCAATGTCCATGCGGTGAAGAGCCCCCGAGCAACTCGGCCAAGTGATCATCGAGTCTGTGACATAGCGGTGCACTGCCCTCCGTATGCGCTACCAATGCGGGCACATACCTAGCCAATGAGTCAAACTCCACGTTGTATTCGGACCGTCCTCCCATTCTGTCTGGCGTCAAAAATCTATCGGCGAGCCCTCGCCATCTGCGGAGGCAAGAAATGGCTAAGGAATGCCTCGAGAACTCGTCCCCAAACGTGAAGCGTACTCCCTCGGGGCGATCCCACGACCGTACGATCAGCTGCCGTATCCGCGGCCGATCACGAACTTCGGCGCGGCTTCGATCTCGAAGCCCGATCACCGCCATGATCCGCTGAATCGTCGGATAAACTCCCGAGATCATCTCGAGTCTCGACCGTAAAACTCCGGTGGGCTACAACTCAAAAATCTCTCGATCTCGAGCTAGCGACTCTGTCTGAACTCTAGTCTGGCCGGGCTAACATCTCAACCTATCCTCTGCTCGCCACGATCTCGGCGATCGGGCTATCTCCTTGTAGCCCATATCCTCCGCCTCGCGCTGGATGGAGGCTCGTATCGCGGTCTCGATGGCAGCTGCTGCCCGACTCTCTTTGGGGTTGGCGGCGTCGTAGAACTTCGTCAAAACACCTCGTCTGGTGGGCCAGGGCACGTGCCTGGTGACCCTCGGTGCCCTGCTGGTAGTTCCTCTCTTTGCCTTGCCGCCACGCTGCGGTTGCCTTGCGGAGACATAAGCGTCACAGAAAAATACGTCGGAGGAAATTCAACCTATAACACGGCTCATTGCACGATCTTAGAGTGAAAGAAGGGAACTAATCCTAACTATCCTGCGACCTCACGATTATAGATGTGGTGCACAACACACCGATAATCAAGACTTACTAGATACGGCACTGTAGACTCTTTCCGAGGATTAATCGCTCGATACCACTTTTGTCACGACCGAACCGGACCGTGGCGGTGCCTTAACGGGCACCCTAGTGACACAACATCGAGAAAACCGGAATGTAAACTCAAGATAAACAACCATTAAGATATAGAATAGTCTAGCCTAAATGGCTAACCTAAAAGTACATAAACCGAACGATACATCCTTAACGAACCAAGTTCGACAAGACTACAGGCCTCTAAGAATGAATAACACTATGACGGGACGGGGCCGTCATGCCCTGAATGTACAAAATAACAACAACTCGAGGAGAACCATACCAAAAGTCGAGCCTCAGAAGAAATGGAGCTCACGACACTGAGTACAAGATCCTAGGAACGAGGATCTACCGCTCCTTTCACCTGCGGCATGACGCAGCCCAGGAAGGGGTCGATTACTAACGTATCAAGTATGTAAATCGGAAAATCTGTAGTAATATCATAAGTCCAAAATACATTAAAGTTATAGATAAAACCAAATTATGTTGCCGTGCCTTACTAATAATGAGAGTAACAAGTATACATTTTATAGCATAAAAATAGGAGGCTCATGATCAAAACAGGTACCTGCGCGTAGTATCATTAAGCAATCCTACTCGCGGGACTATTTCACCCGCATAGGTCCTGTGGACCCGCATGAGGTCATCCGCTCGTCATAGGACTATTTCACCCGCGTGGGACTATTTCACCGCGTGGATCCCGTGGATCCGCATGAGTACCATCGCGTGCTCGCGTGGGACTATTTCACCCGCATGGATCCTATGGTCGGATCCGCGTGATACTGGCGCGCTCGCGTCATGGGTAGCAAATCCATGGCATAAATAATAACGGGGTTTACAGTAACAATATATATATAACATAGCTCATCAGGCTATCATACATAACATAAGCCTTCTTACTATCATATCATAACATAAGCACTCTGGCCTATCATATCATAACATAAGCACTACGGCCTATCATATCATAACATAAGCACTCTGACCTATCATAACTTAAGCAAGTTAAGAATCACCTAACTTTATTAATAGTTTTAATACATCCTCTCATTTTAGTATACCTAAGGCACGATCATGTCTTTTAATAAAAATCCGAATTTAACCCAGTATCATGTACCTCTAACCTTTTAAGGAATAACTCTTTTTATACAAAAATTCCAAGATACTAATCACCATAGTATCAAGTTACGATTTCTTTTCAAACAAGTCACATTTCCTTTTAAAACTATCTCAAGCTTCTAAATTAAGTGACTTCATTTCTTGTAAAACCTTAGGCAATTCATGCCTTAAAACCATTTTCCTTTCACAAGTTCTAAACATCAAAACCTTTCTCCATTAAACTTTCACAAACTAATATAACCAACTCCCCATAAAGCCGTTATATTAGAGTTAAACAATAGTAAAACACATTCCCTTAAGTCCAAGGGATTTTTATACTTTTCTTTTAAAACGAAGCAAGTATCAAATGCTTATAACAAACGAAGATTTTCAAATCTTGACGTCTACCGTACTACATAAGTACAACTAATCATGCTCGAGAGATAGGAAAGCTCCACATACCTCTTGGTTAATCCACAAGCTAAGTCGATTTACATGCGTAGTATGTCAACCTAAAATGACCACAATACGTTTATCAAGCTCTAATTACAAATGCAGAATTTCCAAGTTAAAGTCACCAATTTCCTACGGAAAATTGGGCAGCGTTTCCTTTGTTCCTACATACATTGCCACCTTTTCCAAGGTCGATTTTTAATGCTCAAATGCCATGTTTAAGGCTCAACAACCAACCAACACCAAGGGATTACACCTAAACTTTGGTGTGTAAAATTCAGCCCCACAAGTTACAACAACTAACCCAACAAGTCTAATGTAGTATTTAGGCAACAACACGCTCATAATATCCCCCTAACCAATTCTTTCATAATCAACCCCATTTCTTACATGCAACTACTCTAAGTGCATTTTTCCAACTACAAGTTCTTCCTATTAAACATGCAACACCCAATACCAACTACAAGAGAAGAAATGTTACCTTAAGTTTTTGCCAAACTTATTCCAACACCTTGCTAGCCCTTTCTCCAAGAACACCACCACAATAGTCCTCACAAGCTTGTAATAACCTTTCCTTCCTATTACACTTTTGATTTCCCCTTAGGCTAGAATTCCTCTTGGGAATTTAGAGAGAAGGATGAGCTTTTTAACTTAGAGAGAGATGGAGTGTAGAGATGAAATGTTGAAAGAAATGACCAAGTCTTGGTCAATATAATGCATGTAGCAGAAATCAGATGGGGGGGGACACTTGTCACCCTCCCATGGCCTTTTTTTAAAACAAAAATCAGACTTTCTAAGTTTTTCCGCCCAAATTTCCCGCCTCGGCGTAGCCTTCCGGCATGGCGCCGCGCTCTGCGGACCCTCGGATCTTTGGCGCGCCTGCTTCCCGGCGCGGCCACTGAAACTCAGCGACCCCTCAAGACTTTCGGCGCGGCCACGACCGTGCGGCCCTTAATCACCCGCGCTTGGCGCGGCCCGACTCGCGCGCGCGTACTGAGACCTGGCCGCGGTCGGGCGAACCACGGGTATAACAAAGTCGGTAGAGTCGGCGACCATCTATAGTCATCGGGCAAGCCTTATATACGCTCGGCTACCATCAAGCACTACGGCGTAGCCACCTCAAAAGATTCTATGGACTCGGGCTCTATCCCTATTCTACCAGCAATATGAGGAGATATATAGGACAAGGTAGAACCTGGATCTATCAAAGCATATACATCACAGCAAGAAACCAATAATGTACATGTGACGACATCTGGTGACGCCTCCTGGTCCTGACGACTGGACATAGCATAGATGCGGTTCTGAAGACCGTTGGAACTAGAACCCCTGCCACGACTCCTGCCGAGGCCTGCTGGCCCGTGAACACCACGCCGCCGGGGCGCATACAATCGAAGATGAAGACCCGGCAATCGGTCGGTGAGCCATAGCATTTCCGCCGCCTCTGGTCGGACAATCTCTCTTCAAATGGCCCTGCTGGCCACAAGAGTAACAAGCTCCTGGAGGAACACGAAACCCCCCATAATGGCAATCACAACATCGACCACACCGAGGCATAGGTGGCCTCATCTGACTGGAACTCTGGTCCCTCTGGAAACCCGAAGCCCTGGAACCTTGTCCTGCTCCTGAATACTCTGTACGTCCCGAAGATGGTGGAGGAGCGCTCTGGACCGGCTGTGGTGCAAATATGGTCTGCTGCTGGGGTTGTCTACCCCTAAAACTACCAGAGGACCATGTTGTCTCGCCTCTTCCTGGCGATACTGCCGATCCGTCGGCCCTGCGTTCGCTCACACCCAGTGCATATGCGCATGCGGGCAATGTCCATGCGGTGAAGAGCCACCCCGTGCAACTCTCGGCCAAGTGATCATCGAGTCTGTGACATAGCGGTGCACCCGCTGTCCTCCATGTGCGCTACCAAAGCGGGCACATACTGAGCCAATGAGTCAAACTCACATTGTACTCCCGAACCGTCCGTCCACTGCCTCGGTGTCAAAATCTATCGGCCGAGCCCTCGCCATCTGCGGAGGCAAGAAATGGCCAAGTAACGCCTCGAGAACTCGTCCCAAGCGGAAGCGCATGCTCCCGGGACAGTTCCATGAATCATACGATCAAGCTGCAGTGTCCGCGGCCGATCACGAACCTACTACCACCGACTCGGTCTCAAGCCCCGATCACCTCATGATCCAGCAGAATCGCTTCGGATAAACTCCTGAGGATCATCCTCAGGCCTCGACCCATAAAACTCTGGTGGGCTGCAACTCAAAAAGTCCCTCAGTCTCAAGCTAGCAGCTCTGTGCTGAACTACGGGTACAGCCGGAACTGCTGTCTCCAGCCTATCCTCATGTCTGGCCACGATCCTGGCTAGTAACTGGGCCATCTCCTTGTAGCCCATATCCTCTGCCCCTGGCTGCTGGACTGGAGGCTCAGGTACCGCGGTCTCAGTAGCCGCTGCTGCTGCCTCAGACTCTGCTGGGGTTGGCGACGTTGTAGAACTCGCCGTCCGAAACACCTCATCCGGTAAGGACTGGGCCTGTGCCCTGGTAACCCTCGGTGCCCTACTAGTAGTTCCCTCTACTGCCTTGCCCTTCTGGGCCGCGGTTGCCTTGCGTGGAGGCATAACTGATACATAAAGGAAAACATCAGAGGAGGTTCAACCTATAACTCAGCTCTATTGCACGATCTTAGAGTGAAAGAATGGAAACCAATCCTAAATATCCCGCAGCCTCCTGATTATAGATGTGGTGCACGACACACCGATAATCAAGACTCTACTAGACACGGTCTGTGGACACTTTCCGAGGACTAACTGCTCTGATAAGAGAATGTTATACCCCGTGGTTCGGTGCGGACCGCGATCGAGTCTCAGCCGCGCCTGAGCGCGGTAATTGTAGGGCCGCGGAAGTCGTGGTCGCGCGCGGAAGATCTCGGGAGGGTCGCTGAAGTTTCAGGGCCGCCGGAACATCCGAGTGGTCCGCAGAGTCAGCAGCCGCGGCGAAATCGGAAAAACTTAGGAAAATCTAATCTTTTCTTTTAAAAGGGCATGGGTGGGTGACAAGTGTCCCCATCTGATTTTTGCATGCATTATATTGACCAAGTCTTAAAGACTTGGTCATCTTTCATCTCTCTTAGAAAAAGCTCCTCCTTCTCTCTTAATTATTTCTAGCTCCTCCTTCTCTCTAAAACTCCAAGAGATATTCTAGCCTTAGGAAAAATCTGAAAAGTAAAAGGCAAGAAGGAAGCTTGTGGCTAGCTTGTGAAGGTTGTTGTGGTGGTGTTCTTGGAATAGAAGCTAGCAAATTGTTGGATAAATTTGGCTAAAGCTCTAAGGTAATGATTCTTCCTCTATTATTAGTTTTTAATGTTGCATGTTAAGAAGAAAGTACTTGTGGTAGTAAATAATGCTATTAGAGTCATTGCATGCAAGAAATGTGGGTTGGGTATGAAGGATTTGGCTAAAGAGATATTATGAGCATGTTGTAGCCTACAAACTACTTTAGAATTGTTAAGTGTATTATTATAACTTATGGGGCAGAATTTTACACACCCAAGATTAGGTGTGTAATCCCCTTTGTGTTGGTTTGGATGTTGGGCCTTAATGAGGCGTTTGAGTGTTGAAAATCGGCCTTTGAAAAAGGTGGCAAAGTGAGTAGAAACAAAGGAAATGCTGCCCAATTTTCCTTAGGAATTGGTAACTTGAATTTGGAATTTCTACATTGAAATTAGAGGTTAATAAACGCGATATGGTTATTATAGGTTGACATATTACTTGCGGTAGTTGGACTTAGCAAGTGGATTGACCGAAGAGGTATGTAGAGCTTTCCTATCTCTTGAGCATGAATAGTTGTATCTATGTAGTACGGTATACGTACAAGATTTGATAATCTACACTTGTTTTAAAGTATATGATACTTGTTTCATTCAAAAGTATAAGTCCCTTGGGTTGAGGGAAAATGTATTTGACAAAAGGATAACGCTAATATAAGGACTTTATGGGAAGTTGGTTATATTAGTTTTCTTGAAAGGTTCACAAAGAAAGGTTTACTCTAATTAAAACAAGTACGGGTAAAGGATTTGAAACTAAGAAAGGTGAATTGATTTTTAGGCATTGGTTGCCTAAGGTTTTAAAGGAAATGAAGTCACTTGATTTAGAAGCCTATTATATTTCTAAAAGGAAATGTGACTCGTCTTGAAAAGGAATCGTAACTTGATACTATGGTGAATAGTATCCTGGAATCTTTGTATAAAAGAGTTTTTCTTAAAAAGTTAGAAGTACATGGTACTTGGGTTGAATTTCCGGATTTTCTATTAAAAGACACGTTAGTGCCTTAGGATACTAAAATGAGAGGATACATTAATAATGTTAATAAGAAGTTAGGGGATTTCTTAACTTTCTTATGTTATGATAAGCCGGTAGTGCTTATGTATGATATGATATGCCGGTAGTGCTTATGTTGTGATATGATAGGCCGGTAGTGCTTATGTATGATATGATAGGCCGGTAGTGCTTATGTTATGTATGATAGCCGGATGAGCTATGTTATATATTTGTATTATTACGGGGTAAACCCCGGGTTATTATCTATGCCATGGATTTGCTACCCATGATGCGAGTGCGGCGCTTTGATGCGCGTAATAAGCACACACTTTAAACGCAAGTGCACGTTATCGTATCAAGTAGTATAGTCTTAGATAAGACCGAATATCGTCCTCTAGGATTAGGGTTCAAGTACCAACTATCTATTTTATAGTATCTATTTGGCGAATTAATACTTGATTGGTTGTTTATAACTAAGAATTTCAAAAGCTATTTAAATGTAAAGAATTACTTCAGATGTGATGAGAATAGGGCTTCTATGTATCCTTACTATCCGCTTATGTTACTTGTTAATGCATTACTTATGGTGTTCTTCTTTGGAGAAAGCGGGTTCTGAAATCGTTTTATACTCCCGTTAGGGTTATATAAACACTCAACCCCAGTATTGTTCCTTACCTAACTTTCGCTGATAAGGGTAACTCTATAGGAGGATTAAGCACAAAAACCTAGTTGACCGTCACGCACAATGCGCAAAATTAGGGTTGTTAAGCCTCTCATCAACGCTACAAATCTAATTGAGGTATTTTCATCCCCAATTCAAGACGTCTACCCAACTTACAAAGATATTCACAATCCTCCTTTTCATAATCTGATTAGAAATCATATAGTGATAACTAGTTGTCAATTAGCTACCAAGAATTCAACTCAATTATTGGATAGATCTCTCAATAAGAATAATAACCATAAGCATGCATTACTTTATAACATAAGGTTCAAGAATTCAACATAGAAAGCCCTATAAGAGAATTAGTTCCTAGCCATGAATATGACAAGAACTAATTCAAAGTTCATCATGCAAAAACTGAATTAAAGAAAAGAAAAAGGAAAGAAATTACTAATGTTTAGGTCTCCAATCTCCTAGGCAAGAAAACCTTGTGTTTGGCAAGAAAGGGCACCCCCAAAAACTGCCTAGGGTTCTCCTTATATAGTTTTAAAACGCCTCCCTTCTTTTCCTTCCAGGCCTGGCCCAAAAATCCGTCAAAAGACCTAATTTTTCCAGCGTCGCGTGCCCTTTGTCGGCGCCGCGGCTAAAGTTCTGCAATACTTGGGTGTTTTGCACCGCACGATATCTGCTGTCATGGAGGCGCGGCCACTGCAACTCCTGTGGCTTCTGATGTTTAGCGCGCGGCCCTGCTTCTGGTCTTCGAGGCGCGCGTACTGAATCTTCTGCGAGTTCTGAATAATAGCGCGCGCCGCTTCCCAGCAGGAGGCCATGGCAAGCAGTCTAATTTCAGCCTCGTTTGCCACTTTCTCCGTTTACTCTACTCTTTCTTTTTCCCTCTTTTCGCTCCTTTTCCGCCATTTGGCCACTTTAACCATTTTGACTCAAAAGAAAGAAAAACTATCCTAATACGACACTTTGTATGTACAAAGCGGGACAAAAGACTAACTAGATCGACTCAAAAGGTGTATATAAAATACAGATCAAATACCCAACTTAACCTTTGCTCGCCTCGAGCAAAGATAGAAAGAAAGAAAGTAAAAGACTCAAAGAATGAAAGAATAACAGACTCACCGCCATTGATCACTTTTCTTTGCATAGATGTTAACTAGAAAAACATGAAGGTTAGCGAGAATAATACGCAGGAACATATAGCATGAAATTTTCAGACACTAAACACGTGAAGCTAAATATTTCGCAAACTCATATTCATCATGCTTAATGGAAGTCAATATACTAAATCATGCATATAAATTCAAGAATTCCTATGGCATGCTTACTTGCTATTCTCCACTAATTCTGGATATGCATAAAAGAGATCTTTAGGACTTTGAGGGTTGTAATGTAGGCTTAGGTAGGGGTTGGTAAAGATAGGCATTTAGGCTCATTTTTCTGTACCATAAGCTCTTTGGCTTTTCAATTTTTCCCTTTTTCTTTTGATTCTTTCCTTCACTTCAATTCTATCCTTCCCTCTTTTGTTTTGGGAGAGTGAAGTGTATTATACAAATAGCACCAAACTTAGGCTTTTGCCTCTTTCTTATTACTTTTCCATTGGGGTGCATCAAACTTGTTCACTCTTTTGTTTCTTCTTTTAACACAATGTACTCACTTTGAAACTTTTTACTTATGGCACAATTTGTAGGAATATAGGGTGTCAAAGAAAAAGTTTCAATTTTTAACTCGATAAATTGACTAGGGATATATTTTTAAAGTACAGGATAGAAAAGAGGTAAGAATTGGCTATCAAAGAAATGCAGAGTCATCTCCTAGCGCATATCCTAATTATTTCGCCTCGAATAGCAAACAATCGTACACATAGGTTTTCAATCATTTAGTATGCACAATTCAAGTATGAAACTCCAAATAGATGATTTTTGAGTTTTTGGCATATCTAACCTAGGTGTTTAAATAGTTGCTACAATTCGTTACATTATTTTACCTTACTTCACTAGGTGTTTCTAGCAACTACTGATACATGATCTTTGTGACAGCAATTATGACTCAAGCGAAAAAAAAATTGTGGTGACTCAAAATAAACAAAAAAAAATCAAAAAGAAGACTCGAATAAAACATAAAAATGAAACACATAAAAAACACCCCCAAACTTAAATTACACATTGTCCCCAATGTGTAGACTCAAAGGAAAAACTAAAACACAAAAAGACTTACGCTTTTTGGCTAAAATGGTGGTGGTGGCGGTGGATAGTGCTTAATTTCGTGAGGAGGAGAGCCCTTGGTGTTTGATTTGGCGGTAGGGCTTTTGGATCAAAGTATTTTCCGAATTCTCTGGCCGACACCGCGGCGCTTAAACTTCCGCACCTCTTGATTGGGAAAATCGATTTTGGGCGTTTAAGTTTCGATTCCGCCGGCCGCGCGCCGCTTTTAGCCGCGCTTAAACTCTGCGCTCATCGGGATTTCATGCGCGCGGCCATTAAGGGCGCGCGGCTATCTTCGCACATTTTTCGATTTCACTGCGCGCCTGCTCTGGCGCGCGGCTCTTACTTCAAAGACTTTTGGATATTTCGCGCCTGCTCTCGGAGCGCTGGCTACCCGCTTTCGAAATCCTCGCTTTTCTTGATTTATTTCCACTGTACTGTCAATCCCATCACAAACACAAGACTCCAAGACAGTAGAGGCGTGCGAGACAAAAATAAAATAAACTTAAAGAGTAAATTAAAAATAACATAATTGAAAACGTTGGGTTGCCTCCCAACAAGCGTCTTTTACGTCTTTTAGCGGACGCAAGTTCCTTAGACTTACTAGCCACAGGGTGGATTAAGTCCCCAACTAATCCATTTCGCCACATTTGGCGTTTCATATTTCTCCTTTTCTTTTTAGCATTATCGGTAGTAGGGACTTTCGGAACAATTACCTCATTTAGTGTCATCTCAGCAAACCATGCTTGCTTTCTTGGGCTCATCACTCTTTGGTTGCATTGCAATGACTCGCATGGGGGTTTGGTGGTGTTGATTGCAAAACACCCACTTACAGTTCTTGGCTCAATGACGTGTTTAAAGACTTTAAACACCATCTCTTCGTTCTCCACTCTTAGCGTTAGCTCTCCTCTTTCAACGTCAATCAAGGCTCTACCCGTTGCTAGGAATGGCCTCCCAATATGATCGGGATTTCGCATCTTCTTCCATATCCGAATGAAATCTGCGGGGAAAGAAAAATTTCCTACGCCACAATCACATCCTCGATCTTCCTCGTGGATGAACCATTGTCTGTCGGCTAGTTGCGGACTCACGATGGTGGGTTTAGCTTCTCCTAACTCCAATCTTTTGAAAACCGATAGGGCATCAAATTTATACTCGCCTAAATCACACAAGCTCTGTTGCAAGTCACCCCGCCATGCGTGGTAGTGTAAAGCTTCCAGGTCCTTTAGCTTTGGTGGCAATTTCTTTTGTAAGATAGCACTACACTCTTCTTACATTAGTGCTACTATCTCATATTCGCCGATTTCCTCTTTTTCCCAAGATTTCTTTCATGAACTTGAAATAAGATGGCATCCGCTCCAAAGCCTCTATAAGCGGTATGTTGATGTGCAAACTTCTGAATACCTCCAAGAATTTGGAAAATTGTTTATCGACCGCCTTCCTTTGTAATCTGGGGGGGAAAGTAATCTTTTCTGTATACTCCTTCTCCGGAGTTTTCTCGATCACTGGGCTAGGTTCAGCCACATTATCTTTTCTAACTCGCTTCCTCTCAACTATTGGCCGGCGGTATTTGCTCAATTGTTTTCCACTTCTCAGACGTGCCTTACATTGCTCCTCTGATTTACCTCGATTGCTTGGCAATGTCCTCGTGGCACGATGTTTACTGCTTTGCTACCGCCCTACTGTGTTTCCAAGTTTACGAGCGAGGATCTAGATTCTGTTATAAATCGCGTCTGGCGTTGGCGAGTCTTTGTCATGCGCTTTAAGCTCATCTGGTTTTCTTCTTGACACAGTGCATTGGTATTGAGGTGGGGCTTAGTGAAGGGTTGATTCTGCATCTTGGTTGCATCGCCTATCACGGTCTCGCGCCACGATATTGGTTCTGTTGGCCTGATGCGATTTTTGGCCCGTATGCGATTTCTTGGCCACAGTCGATTTTTGGCCCCGATCTCCTTTCCATGAGAAGTTTGGGTGATTCCTCCACCCGGATTATAAGTGTTTGAGTAGGGTTGTTACGTTGCCTCGGTAGTTACCTCTTGACACTCTGCTGCTCCATTGGGATGTTGTTGGGATCCGAAGGACACCTATCAAATGTATGTGGGCGCCACATATCTCATGATTTTTCGATTGCGGCAAGATTCAACGACACGATATGTTCTTTGCAATTGTTTCGCTAGAAGAGCCACTTGTGCGTTCAAAGCGGCAATAGCATCTACTTCATGGACCCTCAGCTTCTTCTCCCGGCTGGTTGCCTCTTCTGGTTGACATGGTTGTTAGTGGCCATATCTTCTAATAACTCGTGGGCGTCGTGGGCTGTTTCCTCATGAATGCTCCACTGCGTTTGCATCTATGATGGTTACGGTTGTCTTGCTCGGCCGTTGTAGAAAATATGAACCAAGTTCCACAACTCAATGCAATGGTGTGGACACTTCCTCTGTAGATCCTTGAATCTCTCCCATGCTTCATATAAGGACTCTCCATCAGCTTGATAGAAGTTGTTCAACTCCCCTCTTAATTTCTTTGCTTTCTGAGGTGGAAAGAACTTGGCTAGGAATTTATGTGCCAGCTCGTGCCATGTAAATATCGAATCAGCTGGCAGGGAATTCAACCATACTTTTGCTCTATCCCTGAGTGAGAAGGGAAAGAGCCTCAATCTGACGACATCATCAGTAACGCCGTTATATCTGAAAGTGGCACATAGCTCCAAGAAATTTGCTATGTGCATATGTGGATCCTCCGATGGCGATCCTCGCAGCTTTGTGTCTTCATGCTCAGAATCGCTGGTTTTATCTCGAAATTGTTGGCTCCTATTGTAGGGAGCCTAATGCAAGTCTGTGCTCCATTCACTCTTGGTAGCACATAATCTCCCAGACTTCTTTCTGGCTGGATTCGAACTCTATCCTCCATATCTATTGGCACTTGCTGAGGATCTCCTGGGTTAAGTTGATTTTCACCTAACCCTTCTCTCATCCTGTTATTGTTGGGAGCACCGTCCATTTCTATCAACGTTGCAATTCGATTCTTTCATTACTGTTTTGCGAGCTTTCTCAATTTCCGGATTGAAGGGAACAAGAGTGTCAGCTCCTCTTCTCCTTCGCATAAACTGATATCCTGAGAAAGATCAAAAACAAACAAAGAATCACGGCACCCTGATTTTCGTAGAAACTAAAAAAAATAAAAAAATAAAAAAAATTAAATCCAAATTAGAAATTAAAAATAGATAATTTGATATTGAACTATTGCCTAATCCGTGTGGCGCCAAAACTTGATGCGCGTAATAAGCACACACTTTAAACGCAAGTGCACGTTATCGTATCAAGTAGTATAGTCTTAGATAAGACCAGAATATCGCCCTCAGGATTAGGGTTAAAGTACCAACTATCTATTTTATAGTATCTATTTTTAGAATTAATACTTGATTGGTTGTTTATAACTAAGAATTTCATAAGCTATTTAAATGTAAAGAATTACTTGGATGTGATGAGAATAGGGCTTTATGTATCCTTACTATCCGCTTATGTTACTTGTTAATGCATTACTTATGGTGTTCTTCTTTTGGAGAAAGCAGGTTCTGAAATCGTTTTATACTCCGTTAGGTTATATAAACACTCAACCCCGTATTGTTCCTTACCTAACTTTCGATAAGGGTAACTCTATAGGAGGATTAAGCACAAAAACCTAGTTGACCGTCACGCACAATGCGCTTAGGGTTGTTAAGCCTCTCATCAACGCTACAAATCTAATTGAGGTATTTTCATCCCCAATTCAAGACCGTCTACCCAACTTACAGCATATTCACAATCCCTCCTTTTCAGAATCTGATTAGAAATCATATAGTGATAACTAGTTGTCAATTAGCTACCAAGAATTCAACTCAATTATTGGATAGATCTCTCAATAAGAATAATAACCATAAGCATGCATTACTTTATAACATAAGGTTCAAGAATTCAACATAGAAAGCCCTATAAGAGAATTAGTTCCTAGCCATGAATATGACAAGAACTAATTCAAAGTTCATCATGCAAAAACTGAATTAAAGAAAAGAAAAAGGAAAGAAATTACTAATGTTTAGGTCTCCAATCTCCTAGGCAAGAAAACCTTGTGTTTGGCAAGAAAGGGAACCCCCAAAAACTGCCTAGGGTTCTCCTTATATAGTTTTAAAACGCCTCCCTTCTTTTCCTTCCAGGCCTGGCCCAAAAATCCGTCAAAAGACCTAATTTTTCCGCGTCGGCGCCGCGGCCCTGCTGTCAGGCGCCGCGGCGCCTAAAGTTCTGCAATACTTCGGGTGTTTTGGCGCCGCGGCCCTGATATCTGCTGTCTGAGGGCGCCGCGGCGCTGCAACTCCTGTGGCTTCTCGGATGTTTAGGCGCCGCGGCCCTGTTTCTGGTCTCTGAGGGCGCGTACTGGATCTTCTGACTTCTCACGAATAATAGCGCGCGGCCTCGCTTCGATCGAGGGAGCGCCACACAGTCTGAATTTCAGCCTCGTTTGCCACTTTCTCCGTTTTCAGCTCTAGTACCTCCTCTTTTTCCCTCTTTTCGCTCCTTTTCCGCCATTTGGCCACTTTAACCATTTTGACTCAAAAGAAAGAAAAACTATCCTAATACGACACTTTGTATGTACAAAACGGGACAAAAGACTAACTAGACTGACTCAAAAGGTGTATATAAAATACACCGATCACGCTTGCACTCATGCGGATCCGGACCACAGGATCCATGCGGGTGAAATAGTCCCATGCGAGTACGGCGATGGTACTCATGCGGGTCCACATGATCCATGCGGGTGAAATAGTCCCATGCGGGTGAAATAGTCCCATGACGAGGCGGGTGACCTCATGCGGGTCCACAGGACCCATGCGGGTGAAATAGTCCCAGGAGTAGGATTGCTTAATGATACTACGGGCGAGGTACCCTGTTTTGATCGTGAGCCTCCTATTTTTATGCTATAAGTTTTATACTTGTTACTCTCATTGTTAGTAAGGCACGGTCTGAGAAATTGATTTTTATCTATGACTACAGCTTATTTTGACTTATGATATTACTACGATATTTTCGGTTTACATACTTGATACGTTGTGTCTTGACCATAGACTGCGTTCAATCTGCGCAGGTAAGGGAAAACAGGTGGTAGATACTCATTCCTAGGATCTTTTACTCAGGTGTCAGAAGCTTCATTCCTTCGGAAGCTTGTTTTTTTTTGTACGGATATTCCCTGATGTTATAGGTATTTTGTACATTCAGGGGTATGGCGGGGCCCTGTCCCGCCACAGTTGTTATCTTTAGAGGTTTGTGGTCACATATATGTTTTGTGCTATAAGAACCAGTTGTACTACTATACCTTGTTTAAGTATGTTTTATGGAAGGCAGCCTTATCGGCTGGCCAGGGATGTTTACCCTTTTTATAAGTTATGTGTTATGTATGTTCCGCTGCTATTCTCTGACATATACCTGACAGGGTACCCCGGTAGGGTACCAGTCGCGGCCCCGTGGTTGGGTCGTGACATTTCTGTGGCATTTAGGTGGGGTGTGAAGATGTTTAGTGGACGGGCCTTTGGCCGTGGCGTATACACGGGTGGGTATCGCAAGGGGTTGTCGTATGTATTACGAAAATAGGTTTGTGGTGGCTTTTTATCTTGGTTTGTGTTTGGCTGGGTATGGTAGGCATTTGGTTTTGTGTGGAATATATGGGTGCATTGTATATTGGCTGAGTGTGGTAAATGGGATATGTAGTAAGAGGGTACTGGTAATAATTTGGAGGATTTTGATTGTTTTGGTTATTTGCAGTGACGGGTGCTTTAGTTAGGTTTCTGAGCCTTTTAATTTTGGCCTGCAGGGTTGCCATTTGCTGCGGTAATTGGGCGAGGTGTTCGATCGGATCTATGCTGCTTTTATTTTCTTAGACCTCTGCTTTGTCTATAGGAACCAAGACGGGTTCCGACTCGTTCTACTCAAATGCCCTTGAATCAGTCATGTCGCTGGATCGTGCCTTTGATCTTGTGAAATATCGATGCTCTGTCATTGCTTAGTCAAATACAAATCGACATTTGGGGAAGATGATAAATCCTTTTAAATAAAATGTAGCAAACTGCGTTAGTGTAAAGCACGTGATTTTGCAAAGGTGTAAATAGCATTTAGCAAGTATATGTTGCACATAAATTGTCACATTGCTAGCGAGTCCTAACATGCGTGGGGACCCCTTTACGCCAGAGGCAGGCCTAAACGTCACATATGCGAGGTTATGATGGATTTGTCCAAGCCGTCCAACTGCAATGCTTTTGTTGAAAATGGCGACCAAATGACGGTGCACTTTTTCCCAATTTAGTATGTCATGATTAGGTTTGGATTTGTATATCATTGTCACGCACACATAATATGCTGGTTGGTCGTTGGATTGAGAAACCCGTCGACAAGTTTGGTGTTTTCCTAATTGTGGTGTCGATACCAAAGATCGACCCACCTAAGGTAAATGCATGCATGCCTTAAAATAAAGGGTGGTATAGCTCTATCCTGAGTTTCTAAGATTTGGCTTTACTAGACGCAAGGTTCCCGAGTGGACAACTCGAGTGAGAAGGCTACGCGGTCACCGGTTAGACCGGGCACTCCACGTATATTACAAACTCTCCTAAATTTGGGTTTTGAAGAAAGAATTTTGTCGATGCACCAAGCGCACCTCACATGTAGTGTGTGATAGTGTGAATTTTTCAGAGTGGAAGAAATATGAGCGGAATGCCAGTTTAAGGGAAACATTAAAACAAATAGCAATTAAAACAATTAAACATACAAAATTTAAAGCAAGCAATTTTAAGGCATTTAAAACAAATGAATGCAAATAAAACAAAGTAATAATAAACCTAGGTTTGCTATGATCAAGAACCTTAAATCCGCAGCGGAGTCGCCATTTATGTCACGCCCTTTTCCGACCGCGACCTTATTTTAGCGAATCCTGCTTAATAAAGATGTTAGAGAAAAAATAATAAAATGCTAAATGGTTAAAAAGGGTGCTAAAATGCTAAAAGGTGCTAAATGTGCCAGAATGCTAAAAGCAGTGCTAGGGTGCTAAAGGGTTCGCGGAGTCGCCACCTAATTAGTTTGGGTGAATTAGGACACCTAAATGTCAACTAAGTTAAAGTCAACATTAACTCCATTTTAATGGTCTGCAAAATTGTGTGAGATTTTGGGTAAGAGTTCTTTATTAATCTAGAGGGAAAGGGTTAGGCATCCTCCAAGATCTGCTAACTCGCAGTTGTCCGTTCAAACCTAGGTTAATTATTATGCTAAGAAAGACATGTTTAAAAAAAATGTTTAAGTAAAGAGATGCTTGCAAATAAAGGCAAAAAGGATGCATTTTATAACCTGAAAATATTTATAAGATTTGTTTATAAAAGATAAAGTTTGAAAATATTCATTCATAAAGTACTTGAAGAACATGTATATAATGCAAGAAATTGATTATGACCAAAGATGAACTTATGAAATAGGCCTAGCATGCAAGGTATCTATCTAGCAAGCAAAACTAATTTTTCTATACGAATGTTAATAATTGAGTTTATAGAATTTGATAACAAATAATACTTTAACTACGTGAAGAGTTATGCAAGTGAAAAATCATTAGGTTATTTAATGCAACTTTAAGCAATGTATAGCGAGCCTAAAATAATTAAGTTAGAAGAAACAAATTTCTAGTATCAAACTACCTCTTAATGGCAACTCAAAGCTTAAATATCCTAAAGGTTCTGCTAGTAGAGTAATGTTAGAAAATTAATTTACAAATAATGAATGGGGCGGCATAAATTAATAAATGACTCGAGGAAGGTGATGTCATTTCGCCAATAGTCCTAGTGTTGCTGACGTGGATAAAGAGATGCACATATATGCGGATCTTCATTTGACAAAGTCGCGATGAGTCACGCAATGAGACTCTTCATTCGGCTCCGATGCATTTCATGTAAACAAAAAAAAAAGGATTAGTATACACACAAACCATATTAATAATGCAATTAAAAATGGCGTAGTTATGCAAACTTAATAGAGACGTCCACATAAGGTATAATTATGCATTATTATCCTTATTGATCTAGAGGCAGACAGCGGCATCCACGGAAGTAAACCTACAAAATGTTCTGGTTTTCTCTGGCTTCGTTCAAGTAATTATTTAAAGCAGGGGGTGGAATTTAAGTTAACCATTTCAGAGTTTCAAACTAGACAAATGCAACAAATGACAAGGCATGATGTTTAAAACCAATGGAAAGATAAAGGAACATGATCTACAAAACAAGTTGTTAACATGATCTGCAAAGTGAATATTTATGCCAAGACAAGTATGTGATACCAATATGTGCATTACTTAGCCCCTTATTAAACTGATATGATGCATGACGGCTTAGGCAAGTGTCAATATGACTGTTTTTATTAGTTAAACATATATGTTAAATCAAGGAGAATTCAGTAGGCGTATAAGACAACTGGGGATGATAAAAGGGGCCAGACATATGCAACATAATATATGTAGTGATATACCGACATATGCATGATATACTGGGTATGTAATTTATATCCTCACATGTATTTACTGCATTTTTTAACTCAGGATAGGTAGACAAAATGAATACGAATGTATGCAAGCACATGAACATACCCACAAATCACATGGGTCCTTAGTTCCCATTTATGAACTCTTATGATTCTAAAACTGAGTGTGTTCAAACAGAGCAGTATACAACTAATATTTCAGTGATCAAATCTGGTATGAAACATATATGGAAGTCATGGACACACAAATAAGATAACAACACCTATATTTTCTATAGGATTTCGAATCAAATGGTATATATCAGAACAATAAATCTGGAGGTAATGTGCTTTATGAACTATCAATCTTTGGCCTTTTATGCTTGATCTATTCATAATTCAGTTAAACTTTATCCTTCCTTGTTAAGACTAATAGTAGACAAGATGAACAACTCAGACGGGAAAGAAATCAAACAATCAGGGTAAATTATTTTAGACGGACTATGATTCCTTTTAGAACTGCAAGCTTACTGTCCACATGACACTGGACAAGTTTCAAAATAGGAGTTTCACATATCAAATGAAGAAGCAGATTCATTAAACATGATTACATACTTACTTAGTCATTTCTTTTTAAAAGAATACAATTCTGAGTTCATCACAAATCAACCAATCCTATAAACAATAATATTGTTATACCCCGTATTTCCAGAGTATGTACGTGAGGGCGTACGTATAAAAATTTAAGCCTTAAGGTTGGCAAGGTTCGAAATTTGTACACAAGTGCCGAAAAGAATCGTTTTTCGAAGCGTTTTAAAAGACTTGCGAAGGTAAAAATACGGCTATGTCATTTTATTTTTGCGGATTTTTCAGAAGACGAAACATTTTGGACCAACCGGAGGGTGACATGTGTCACCTCACATTAAGTGATTGGGGCGGCAAGTTGGACGACTTGGAGCTTGTGGTTGGTAGGATATTTTTGTGCAAGTTGGTGTGGTAGATGGATAAGGTACACATGGTTAAATCCTAGCCCTACACTTGCCTAGCACTTGGCTTCATCTTGGCCATTGGTTGGCCTTTGCTTGACCTATAAATACCCCCCTTAGTTGATGAACTTCTTCATCCAAAAATCATTCTCCAAGTCTAAAACCCTCTCCCTTAAGTGTTGTGTTCGTCCAGGTCCCCTCATGGGAAGCCTCGCCGAGAATCTACCCCCTTGCCTAGAGGTTTCGTATAATACCCCTTGTGGTATAGAAATACTCTCCAAGTATTGTTATTATGCCAAAATACTTTAGCCCAAATACCTTGTAGTACTTTCCAAAGTTACCTCTATACGTAGAGCCCGTAAATACTACTATATTTCCTTCAGTCACTAAACGAAACCCTAAGGAAAACCTTCATAGTCGGTTGAAGTGTTAAGTAGAAGTTGCGTAGAACTTCTAAGGGTTGTTTGGAGCGGTTTGGAGCGCACGGAGTAGGATCTTAACATTGCTCAGGAGCGACATTAAACTTGGATAATTTTGGGCTCATCGAGGTAAATACTACTGTCCTTCTATTGTAATTGGGAATTACATACTGTAGTGGTATAGAAATGAATATAAGATTCATAGAAGAGATTTGAACTGTAATAGAAGGATATTACAGAAGAGAATTGAACTGTAATAGGAGGATATTACAGAATAGACTTGAATAAATCACATCAGAAGAATAATAAAGTAGAAGATTCAACTGTACTTACATATGACTGTATTTACAGTAGACTGATAGCCTTTATTGGTTGAATGTTCTGCGAGTAGCATGTGCTACTTGGAAGGTGGACAAGGCTAGTCGGGTTATAGCCGTGGAGCGTTTTGCTTATAGTCGATAATCATCGCGAGGTATGTGATTCTTCCTATTCTCTTGAGCATGATATTTTAAAGAATATATGTATATAGTACGGTAGACGTACGTGTGTTAACTGAACGTAGTTGTACGACAATGTCTTTTGACTTAAGCCTGAATAATAAGAATCTGGAAATATTTTAAAGAATATATGTATATAGTACGGTGAGCGTCGTGTGTTAACTGAACGTAGTTGTACGGCAATGTCTTTTGACTTAAGCCTGAATAATAAGAATCTGGAAATATTTTAAAGAATATATATATAGTACGGTAGACGTACGTGTGTTAACTGAACGTAGTTTACGGCAATGTCTTTTGACTTAAGCCTGAATAATAAGAATCTTGAAGTATTTCAAAAGAATTAAGAAACCTTTTTGAAAGAAGAGTAATACTTGGTTTTGAAAACATAAGAGTTATACTAGCTTTATGAGAAGATAGGTATAACGTCTTAAGAGAGATAAAGAGAATGGTTTACTGATTTTTAGAAGTTAAGAGACTTGATCTTAAAAGATAAGAGACTTGACTTAAATGAATTAATATGAATTTTGTGTGAAACCTCATTCGTGAGTAATGAGTACTTGGTTTTAAAAGGAATAATGTTTCTTGATTTGGAAATCAGAATGAGTATCGACAAACCACTGCAGCGTTAATAAAGGAAAATGTATTGAATAATGAAGTATTATTAAAACCAGTAGAAACCTACATCTGCATAGAAACTAAGATGAGACAAAATGATATTACATTTCCTAGATCATGGCTGCTTAATAAGATTGATTATAAACAAGAATAACCTACTCACCTATAAGGCATATGTTTCTCAAAATTGTTTAAAAGAGAATTATGTTTTAAAGGATTAAAACTATGAACTACGAAACCTTTTCGAAAATGAGAAACTTGAGCATTTGAAATTAGGCAAACTTGAACGTTTGGAAAATAATGTTGTTACTTGATTTTACAAAGGAAAGCGTTTTGGTTTACTTAACAATGTAAGTCACTCTATTCTTATACTACGGGTATCGGGTGACCTTTGTAAAAGAAATGGATCTTTAAAAGGAATTTAACGTACGTAGTACTTTAGGGTTAAAACCCGGACTTTGACATAAAATGAAAGTACCTTGAGTTGTGTATAACTTGCCTATGCTTGTTGTTGTGAAACTTGCCTATGCTTGTTGTGATAGCCTTTGTTGTGCAAGAATTGTGTTTCTATACTACCGCGTCTCTCGGTAGAGGGCCGGTTGACTTGTTGAGAACTTGCTTGGGCGTCGCGTGTGGCGGAGAATTCCACGCACGCTCGCGTTGATAGTGTTATTTTTGTTGTATCCTCTTGGACCTACTGACACGATGGGTGGCCCACGAGTATGGTTCCATTAGGATTGTTATTCCATGGACTAGCTCTCCATGAGGTTTCTTGTTCGTCGCGGTATCGGTGGTCGGCTTCGTGCTTGCCGCCTCGTGGGTGATTCGGCCTTGGTACTGGTAGTTAGCCCTCGACTTGCCCGTTCGATGTAGTGGACGAAGTCTCGTGACCGCGACGGTACTGGTAGTTAGCCCTCGATTGCTTGCCGTGACCGCGACGGACACGGCGGCTTCGTATCTGGTAGTCGGCTGTCGTCGTGGTTTGGTTGTATAGTATTGTTAGTACGGCTTTGGCATCAGGTAGGACTTGGTGTTCAGGTGTACTTATTGGTGTTATCATATCATATACTGCCGGCAGTGAGGAAGGTATTCCACGGGCATGATTGATGTTGTGGGCGTGAGACCCAATATTTATATTTGAGTAATGACTTGGAGGGCGTGAGTCCCTGACTTGATATAACTGTTATATGTGTGTACTGTAGTTTGGTTATCATACATGTCTCCTGCTTTTTATAGACTATTATGATTTCATTTACTGATTTCTGATTTCACATACTTAGTACTGTTATCGACCTCGCCCGGGAGGCTGCGTTCATCTGCAGTAGATGTACATCTACCGTCCGATCCCCGCGTTTAGGATCACATTTCAGCGTATTGGGAAGCTCCGTTCCTTCAGAGGCTTATCTTTTGGTATGTTACCATGAGTCTGTAGGTTCTTGTACATTCAGGGGTATGGCGGGGCCCTGTCCCGTCATAGTTGTTGTATAAATCTTAGAGGTATGTATACTTGTTGTGGCGGGGTTGTAAGGATTAAACTGTTCAACTTTGTAATTATATATATATGCCGTAAGGCGATTTTCTCTCAGGTAAAATGTGTCTCATTTCACATTTTGTTTCATGTATTGTTTTTATGTTCCGCTGATTACTCTGATGTATGACTACTTGGGTGCCCGGGTAAGGCACCAGTCACGGGCCCCGGAATGGGTCGTGGCAAAAGTGGTATCAGAGCAGTTAATCCTCGGAAAGTGTCTATGCACCGTGTTCAGTAAGTCTTGATTATCGGTGTGTTGTGCGCGCATCTATAATCGTGGAGGCTGCAGGGACATTTAGGATTTGTTTTCATTCTTCTCATTACGAGATCGTGCCTTAGCCGTGTGATAAGTTGGACCCTCCGACGCGTTCGCTTTTACCGCTTATGCCTCCGCGCAAGGCAACCCGCCCGTGGCGGCAAGGCAGCAGAGGAGTCGCGAGTAGAGCGTGCGCCTCTACAGACCACAAGACTGAGCCTCCACCCCACACCGAGCAGAGGAGACGGGTTACGCGAGTGGCCCGATTAATGGCCGTTGTGGCTGACTTGAGGATGGGCCGACGCAGTTCCGAGCACGATGGTCCACCCTAGATCGGATAGTTTGAGGCTACGGAATTTTACGAGTTGTAGCCCGCGAGTTTTATGGGTCGAGGCACGAGGATGATCCGCAGGAGTTCATCCAAGCGATAAATGATCGCGAGTGATCGAGGCATCGGAGACCGAGCCGGTCCTAGGTTCGCATCGGCCGCGCGTGATACCGCAGCCGATCGTTTGATTCGTGAGTTGTCGGGAGAGAATGCACTTCCACTATATGGGACGAGTTCTCGTGAGCATTTCTTGCACATTTCTTGCCTCCACGGATGAGAGGGCTCGGCCGACAGATTTTTGGTGTCGCGCAGAATCCGGCGCATCCGGAGTACAATGTGGAGTTCGACTCATTGGCTCGACGCCCCGCGTTAGTAGCTAGTATGGAGGATCGAGTGCACCGATATGTTCTGAGGCTCGATGATTACCTAGCGAAGTGGTTGGTGTAGCTCTTCACCGGCATGGACATCGCCCGCATGCAGCTTATGCACTTGGATGTGAGGAGCGAGAAATCGGCGGAATGACCAAGATCGCAGAAGAGGCGAGCAGGTCCTTGGTGACTTTCGAGGCGGACCGCCGGCCAGACTAGTTATGTACCTCCGCTTGATCAGAGTGGTCCTCCACGCCTTCGACCTTCGGGTATTCGTGAGCGGTCGGGGCTCCTGTGTTTCAGATTTTCAGGGGAGTAGGAGTGCTCGCCGGATGAGGTCGCCCTTGTCTCAGTGTGGCCGTTGTGGAAAACTTCATAAGGGAGAGTGTCGTACTAACTTGGGAGATTGTTATTCTTGCGGCCAACAGGGCCATCTGGCGAGATCGTCCGACCAGGTAGCGCTGGTAGATAGCACGACTACGGATCGGGCCATGGTTCTTCACCTTACATAGCTAGGCAGGATATTCATACACCGGCAGGCCACGGCAGAGGTCGCGGTGGAAGTTCCCAGTTTTAGCGGTCCTTTGAACCGCCTATTTTCAGGTATATCCTTAACCCTCTAGAGACTTGTATGTATTGATGTTATGATGATGTGTTTAGTGTTATGTTCGGATAGCTTTGTGCTAAAATGTGATTTCAAAACCTGGTTAGTGAAAAAGGGTAAGCCATTGGGTGAGAAAATGATGAACCTTAGAATATTACAGTAGAGACCTTAGATGTAAGGCCGTTTTGAGTACAAGACTTCATGGGTGATCTTTGTCGAATGTATAAGTATACGTGAGTAATTGTGGGAAAATTCCTTGGGTAGTGTAAAATGAAAGTGGTAGCTTTACGACCAGATATAAGATTGTTTCGGATCGGAAAACAAGAGCTTGATGCGTTAAGTGGGTCGGGTTGGGGCCATGTTGCGGGTCAACCCGTAGCCCGGTTTGGGGTTGGGTCAGTTCGAGGTGGTCCCTCCATGTGGTAGGGTCACGAGGGTGCTAGGCCCAAGTTTAGATGACCATCGTATAAGTTCGTGGATGTGTTCGACCAGAAGCGGATCGTGAAGGCCGGGAATGGCCTTAAGGGAGATTGAGGCTAGTAAGATGACCAAGTTTGGAGATGGTGACTCCAATGTTTTGGAAACTAAAGCGATGACTGAAGTGTGGTACGTATTCTAGAAGAGTTCAAGTGTTCGAGAAGTGCACGACGAGTAAGGAAGGAAGAGAACGTGTGTTATTTCATGGCCAGGTGTGGCGTTGGCAACTTGTTAGAGGAACTTTATCGTTATCCGTCTTGAGAAGGAACATTCGGGACGAATGTTTCGGCGAGGAGAATGTTATACCCGTATTTCAGTATGTACCGAGGCGCACGATAAAAATTTAAGCCTTAAGGTTGGCAAGGTTCGAAATTTGTACACAAGTGCCGAAAAGAATCGTTTTTCGACGAAACATTTTACAAGACTAGCGAATGGAAAAATACGGCTATGTCATTTTTATTTTTTTGCGGATTTTTCCGAGAGACGAAACATTTTGGACCAACGGGAGGGTGACATGTGTCACCCTCACATTGGAAGTGATTGGGGCGGCAAGTTGGACGACTTGGAGCTTGTGGTTGGTAGGATATTTTTGTGCAAGTTGGTGTGGTAGATGGATAAGGTACACATGGTTAAATCCTAGCCCTACACTTGCCTAGCACTTGGCTTCATCTTGGCCATTGGTTGGCCTTTGCTTGACCTATAAATACCCCCCTTAGTTGATGAACTTCTTCATCCAAAAATCATTCTCCAAGTCTAAAAACCCTCTCCCCCTTAAGTGTTGTGTTCGTCCAAGGTCCCCTCGGGAAGCCTTGGCCGAGAATCTACCCCCTGCCTAGTGGTTTCGTATAATACCCCCTTTGTGGTATAGAAATACTCTCAAGTATTGTTATTATGCCAAAATACTTTAGCCCAAATACCTTGTAGTACTTTCCAAAGTTACCTCTATCGTAGAGTCGGAAATACTACTATATTTCCTTCGATACTAAACGAAACCCTAAGGAAAACCTTCATAGTCGGTTGAAGTGTTAAGTAGAAGTTGCGTAGAACTTCTAAGGGTTGTTTGGAGCGGGTTGGAGCGCACGGAGTCGGAGCTTAACATTGCTCATGAAATGACATTAAACTTGGATAATTTTGGGCTCATCGAGGTAAATACTACTGTCCTTCTATTGTAATTGGGAATTACATACTGTAGTTGTATAGAAATGAATATAAGATTCATAGAAGAGATTTGAACTGTAATAGAAGGATATTACAGAAAAGAATTGAACTGTAATAGGAGGATATTACAGAATAGACTTGAATAAATCACATCAGAAGAATAATAAAGTAGAAGATTCAACTGTACTTACATAGGAGTAGACTGATAGCCTTTATTGGTTGAATGTTCTGCGAGTAGCATGTGCTACTTGGAAAGTGGATAAGGCTAGCCGGGTTATAGTCGTGGAGCGTTTTGCTTATAGTCGATAATCGTCGCGAGGTATGTGATTCTTCCTATTCTCTTGAGCATGATATTTTAAAGAATATATGTATATAGTACGGTAGACGTACGTGTGTTAACTGAACGTAGTTGTACGGCAATGTCTTTTGACTTAAGCCTGAATAATAAGAATCTGGAAATATTTTAAAGAATATATGTATATAGTACGGTAGACGTACGTGTGTTAACTGAACGTAGTTGTACGGCAATGTCTTTTGACTTAAGCCTGAATAATAAGAATCTGGAAATATTTTAATGAATATATATATAGTACGGTAGACGTACGTGTGTTAACTGAACGTAGTTTACGGCAATGTCTTTTGACTTAAGCCTGAATAATAAGAATCTTGAAGTATTTCAAAAGAATTAAGAAACCTTTTTGAAAGAAGAGTAATACTTGGTTTTGAAAACATAAGAGTTATACTAGCTTTATGGGAAGATAGGTATAACGTCTTAAGAGAGATAAAGAGAATGGTTTACTGATTTTTAGAAGTTAAGAGACTTGATCTTAAAAGATAAGAGACTTGACTTAAATGAATTAATATGAATTTTGTGTGAAACCTCATTCGTGAGTAATGAGTACTTGGTTTTTAAAAGGAATAATGTTTTACTGATTTCGGAAATCAGAATGAGTATCGACAAACCACTGCAGCGTTAATAAAGGAAAATGTATTGAATAATGAAGTATTATTAAAACCAGTAGAAACCTCCATCTGCATAGAAACTAAGATGAGACAAAATGATATTACATTTCCTAGATCATGGCTGCTTAATAAGATTGATTATAAACAAGAATAACCTACTCACCTATAAGGCATATGTTTCTCAAAATTGTTTAAAAGAGAATTATGTTTTAAAGGATTAAAACTATGAACTACGAAACCTTTTCGAAAATGATAAACTTGAGCATTTGAAATTAGGCAAACTTGAACGTTTGGAAAATAATGTTGTTACTTGATTTTACAAAGGAAAGCGTTTTGGTTTACTTAACAATGTAAGTCACTCTATTTTTATACTACGGGTATCGGGTGACCTTTGTAAAAGAAATGGATCTTTAAAAGGAATTTAACGTACGTAGTACTTTAGGGTTAAAATCCGGACTTTGACATAAAATGAAAGTACCTTGAGTTGTGTATAACTTGCCTGTGCTTGTTGTTGTGAAACTTGCCTATGCTTGTTGTGATAGCCTTTGTTGTGCAAGAATTGTGTTTCTATACTACCGCGTCTCTCGGTAGAGGGCCGGTTGACTTGTTGAGAACTTGCTTGGACGTGCGGTGTGGAGAATTCCAGTGCACGCTCGCTGATAGTGTTATTTTGTTGTATCCTCTTGGACCCTTGACACGATGGGTGGCCTACGGGTATGGTTCCATTAGGATTGTTATTCCATGGACTAGCTCCAGCGAGGTTTTACTTTTCGCCTTGGTATCCGGTGGTGGCTTCGTACTTGCCCCGCCTCGTGGTGATTCGGCCTGGTACCGGTAGTTAGCCCTCGGCTTGCCGTTCGGTGTAGTGACGAAGTCTCGTGACACGCCTTGGTACTGGTAGTTAGCCCTCGTATTGCCCGGTCGCCACGTGACGCGACGCGCCGTATCCGGTAGTCGGCTTCGACTTGCCCAGTGTCGACTTCGTGGTTTGGTTGTATAGTATTGTTAGTACGACTTTGGCATCGGTAGGACTTGGTGTTCGTGTGTACTTCTTGGTGTTATCATATCATATCGCGGCGGTGAGGAAGGTATTCCACGCATGATTGATGTTGTGGGCGTGAGACCCAATATTTATATTTGAGTAATGACTTGGAGGCGTGAGTCACGACTTGATATAATCATTATATGTGTATCGTAGTTTGGTTATCATACATGTCCCGCTTTTATAGACTATTATGATTTCATTTATTCTGATTTCACATGCCATACTGTATTGTGCGACCTCGCCTCGGCTGCGTTCACGCCGCGGTAGAGGTACATCTACCGCCGATCCGCGTTTAGGATCACATTTCAGCGTATTGGGAAGCTCGTTCCTTGAGGCTTATCTTTTGGTATGTTACCACGAGTCAGAGGTTCTTGTACATTCAGGTATGGCGGGGCCACATCCGTCATAGTTGTTGTATAAATCTTAGAGTGCATGCCATTGTGGCGAGTTGTAAGGATTAAACTGTTCAACTTTGTAATTATATATATATGTCGTAAGGCGATTTTCTCTCAGGTAAAATGTGTCTCATTTCACATTTTGTTTCATGTATTGTTTTTATGTTCCGCTGATTACTCTGATGTATGACTACTTGGGTGCCCGGGTAAGGCACCGGTCACGGGCCCCGGAACGGGTCGTGACAAATATCCTTGAACTACCACATGCATGATATCATTGATATAAACTTCATAAATTAGGCACGGGGAACCACAATTTCGAACTAACAGTCACAAACTGAATTGACATCCAACATATCACTGAAAATGCAGAAACAGTAGAAGCACCCAGTACGCCATGTTTAGCATCTAAAAATCCATAAAACATATAAATAAACTAGAGTCGGGAGGAATTTTGAGTTTACCTTCTCCGGACAGCGAACCGAGGCAGTTTTTTTACTGATTTTTCTATATTTGATATGCTCCAGTAGGGTATTCTGATTTCGCTGGTAAGAAACCCTCACTGCTGGTTTTCGATTTTTTTCTCTAGTGTTTTTCCTTTCATCCCCTCGCCGATGTCATTGCATGTGTAGATTGGTTCCTTTTATAGTTGTGATTAGGAGTTCTGATTTTGGTAAGATTTTAAGGCTGATTTGGTGTAATATTTGGTACTGATTTCGAACGATTCTTACTGCGATTTTGACATGGTTCGTTCAGATTTTCATACGATTTTGCAGATTTTCCGTGATACGATTTTGGATGTGATTTCTTAAGGCAAGTTTTTGATTATGATAATATTGGGGCTGATTTGTTAGTAACCCAGTTATGGTAGTTTTTTTTAGAAGATTTGGGGTACGTTTTTAGGGATTTGGGTGTCGATTTGTTAAAGGGAGAGGTACGGCGGATGACCTTTAGGTTTATGTTTCCTTTTTTCTTTAGTTAAGGGAGATGGACGATGGGGAATGGGTTTGGGCTTGCGTGGGGGGAAAAGATAAAGGCTGAGGGGAGTGAGCTGAGGGGAGTGGGCCGCCGGGTTGGGTAGAGTTATTAGTTTTAGGTGTATTATTTAATTAGTGGTAAATTAAATTATTTAAATACAACCCTAGGTATTTTATTAGTCTAAGCTTGAGTTTAAATTATTATAAAAATAAAGACGGGCGTGCTATTTAATTAGTGCTTAATATTTTATAATGCGATGCCGTTATTAAAATTTTATTTATTATGTGTATTTTGCGATGTTAAATTAAAATTGAATGGAGTTTAGATTATTATTAAATTATTTAAATGCTAAATGCATATATGATATTTAAGGATTGCTTAATGCTTTTACGTAAAATGCGGTGCTATTATTTAAAATCTTATTTATTGTGCATTATTTATCATTATTTAAGTTATGATTTTAGGTGCTTTATTAATTTTAGCTTGGGTTTAAATTATTACAATAATTATGAAATTGCTTTGCGTATTAATAAATGCGACTATGCTATTTGACACGACGTCATTGCTAAACTATTTATTTTATGTATTTATTTATTTATTTATCATTAAGAATTGTTTGAGTTTTAATTAATGGAAAATAGAGCTTAAATTACAAATAATATTAATGAAATTGCTTGTTATTAAAATGACGAATGCGGACGTGAGACTCAAGGTGTGCTTAATACTCTACGTAGAATGCGGTGCCATTATTAGATTGTTTATTTATGTGTGTATTAATATTTTATTGTTGCATTTTATTATTCTAAAATTGTTAAAATTATTTTTTAAAAATTAGTGTAATTTTATAGTTAATGACTGCACGTGAGGGTCAAAATTGGGTGTCAACAGTGTGTGTATTATCGTAACCTTCAATTGGAATGCGGTGACCATTACCTACTACTATTACTATGTTAAAGATACTTTAACTGAAGCAGTTGAGATAAATTACCTGACGAACGTGAGGTGAGATGTGGCTCCGGTGTCCATGTACCAACTTTCGTCGAGCTGTTGAAGGATGAGACTGTTAAAAGCTTGGCCCAAATCAGTGGGGGGCAGGTGCTTGTCTTGCTGAAACTGTTGGGCCGACATAAAATGAGCCTACTAATTTGTCGGTTGGGCCTACCTGGTGGGTGGAGCCGAGCCCAGAAGACCAGGCCTCCAACTCTGCTTACTTATTACTGTACGTGGATGATATTGTTCTGACTGCCTCCTCAGATAGATTAAAAAATGAGATTATTGCCTTACTTAAGTCCTAATTTGCAATGACTGATTTGGAAAAGCTGAGTTATTTCTTGGGGATATCAGTGATCAGGTCTGCCAATCACATGTTCTTGTGTCAGCGTAAGTATGCAGAGGAGATAGTGTACAAGGCTAAGATGACGAATTGCAAAGTTATGCCTACTCCAGTTGATTCGAAATCTAAGCTCAGTGCTATGGATGGTGCTCCAGTCTCTGATCCTACTCTGTATAGGAGCCTTGCAGGTGCACTTCAGTATCTCACATTTACGGGCCGACATAGCTTATCTTTGTTCACAGTGTGCTTATTTATGCATGCCCCCAGGGAGTCTCATTTCACTGTTCTTAATCGTATCATTCGATACATTAAAGGTATTCTTGATTATGGTTTGCACCTATACCCCTCTGCGCCAAACATGTTGCTCTCATATACGGATGCAGATTGGGCAAGGTGTCCGGACACGTGACGCTCCACCTCCGGCTTTTGTGTTTTTTTAGGGGATAACCTGATTTCTTGGTCTGCCAAGCGATAGGCTACCCTATCTATATCCAGTGTCGAGGCTGAGTACAGAGGCGTTGCAAATGTAGTAGCTGAGATTTGTTGGCTCAGAAACTTCATCGTTAGAACTTCATGTCCTGCGCGCTGCATATCTATTGGTAATCTTGTGATAACATCTCTGTCATCTATTTGTCTCATAATCCGGTTCAACATCAGCGAACCAAGCACATTAAGATAGACCTACACTTTGTTCGTGAGAAAGTTGATCTAGGTCATGTCAGAGTGTTACATGTTCCATCATCCTATCAGTATGCAGACATATTTACCAAAGGACTTCCCAGACAGTTGTTTCTTGACTTCAGATCCAGTCTCAGCGTCCGACCTCCTCCCGCTCCGACTGAGGGGGTGTGTAAACGTGTAAATATAGGAAACAATATATTCACTACCCATAATTAGAATATTTCCATATATTGTGTAAATATAATTATGGTAAGACTAGGATTCCCCTTTTGTATAGGCTTAGAATTCCTATTGTATAAAGGATGAATATTGTACTCTATATATACCTTAATATTAATGAAAGATTCCTCAAGAGAAATTAATATCATCTTACAGAGTGTGATTGCTACTATACATTTTTTCATAAAGTATTCAAGTACGTAACGTAAATTTCGTAAGAAAAAATTTCTTTTTTGATCTTGTTAAGAGTGTCACATCGATAATGAAATGGAAATATGAACTCTTTATATGTACTTGGACAATCCTCACCTACAAGCTAGTTTTTGGAGTTGAGTTAGGCCCAAGATCCATTCTTACAGATCTTTTCCTAAAAAGACAAATAAAAATATTTATGTGCACCTAATTTTTTTTAATTTAAAGTATCTAACGTTTATGAGTCAGAGTCACTGTCAATTAAACTGAAATACTTAGTACTATCTCTTAACTATATTAAGTACTCCTTCCGTCTCATAATAATTATTATGTTTGCTTTCTAAGAATCAATTTAGCTAATTTTCTAAATTAAATTTGATTATATTAGTTTAAGATTTTAAAATAACGATTTAGATATTTAAAAACTATACAAAAAATATTATTAATTGCATTTTTTTCATATCAATATGATAAAAGTTAAAGTTCATGTTATTTGATTCTCTAAACTCACGCAAGAACAGCCCTATAAAAACTATCTCGCCAGAATTTTTATTAAACAAGCCACAATCTTAAAACAGACATAACTTTTTATCCGTAAGTCGGATTAATCCCCATAAAGTATCAAACTGTCTAGAACAGAGAAAACTAGAACTTTTATTCAGCGCAAACTTTCAGATTTTTTATCGATTTGTACAGTTTTTACGTTATACATTATGCCCTTTCAGATTTCGGTTGATCCGAGGCAGAAACTTTAAACTGTGATAACTTTTAAACCATAAGTCGGATTTATCCCCGTAAAGTCTCAAACTGTCAATAACGGAGTAATATAGAACTTTTATTCAACAGAAACTTTAAAATTCTTTACCGATTTGTACAGTTTTTACGTTATACATTCTGCCCTTTCAGATTTCTCCGAGGCAGAAACTTTAAACAGTGATAATTTTCAAACTGTAAGTCGGATTAATCTCCGTAAAGTCTCAATATGACCGTAACAGAAATATGTACAATTCTATAAATTTTTGTCCAATTCTAACAAGTACGACCCAACGTAACAGATTATATCTTTAAATTTGCACAAAGAAAATTTTACCCTATTAACTGACTTATTTAAAAAAAATTAAAAATATGTTTTGACCTGTCCCGTTTAAGCATTGCACTGCCCTGTCCCGTTTAATGTTTGATCTGTCCTACCCCGTCCTGCCCTGCCCCATTTGTCATTCCTGTCCAACAAGCCCTCATATTGAACACAATAATAATTGGAGAGTTTTTCTTATTAATCTCATTTATATATATATATATATATATATGGTACAATGTGAAATTTTTATATAGCCGAGATTTATTTAGCATAATGGTACACGCGCTAATAAAAAGCATAGAAGTATTCGGTTTGGTTCATGAGCTTCTCCTCCCCCAACCCAAAAAACAAGAGATCATCCAACACTTTCCCTGTAATTTCCTCCAAATCAACACTACCTAATCCGTTTTCCTGCTCTATTAATTATTGTTTGTGACTTGCGTTTCTGGGTTTAATTAATGCAGATAATTAAGAGTGAGGAATGAACGTAAATTCCATGTGTCATGTAGCCGTTTCACTACGTGGATTTCATAGCTTTTTTCTGGTTTAAAGGGTCGTCTAATTAAACTCCAAAACTGTTATTGAGCTGATATAGAGAGAGAGGTAAGTATATATGTCGAATCAATTGGTGAAAGTGAGCAAGGATACGATTGCGGCATGCATGACATGCCCTCTTTGCCATAAGCTCTTCAGAGATGCAACTACTATTTCAGAATGTCTTCATACGTGTGAGTCCCTTTAATTATATATATACTGTTTCAATTTTGAATTGCTTTCGATTACACCGATCTGGGTTTCATCTATGTTTTTTTTAGGAATTGCGTACACCTCTTTGTAGTAAAAGCTGATAGGCTATTTGTTTGGTCGATCCCTTTTCAATTAAATCCCGTGCTCTTACATCTATGCTAATGATTGACTTGATTTATTCCTATCTTGTGATTTTTCATTTTTGAGATAATGGTAAAAAACGCACCTCAACTATCAGCTATTGTTTCCTACATGAACTACCATCAATTATTTATCAAAACACACCTTGAAATTAATGAGTCAGGGATGAAATTTTACGGGCAAATTAAGCTGTCACGCACCTTTTGGCGATTGTATTCAAACACATGGTCTAGTCAGCTTCAAGAAGTTCAGGTAGGAAACTCGTAAAAAAGTGATACTTCAGGTGTGTTTTCGACCATTATCTCTTCATTTTTGGTTTTCTGTTGCGATAATGTCATCTCAATGACTTGGAGCACAGGTTAGGTGCTAATTTATGGTGAACTGATTGTTTGTAATGAGATTTTTTTTTATGAAGTAATTTGTTATGAGATATTTCTTTGTTCATGTAACTATTCCTCTAGAAACTTGCACTGGTGTATATTGTGTGGAACATCTTGTTGGATGAATGAATTGAACTTTGCTTGCTTTGTTCTTGTTCCTTTTAGATAAAAGCTTAGCCTTTTTGCGTTTTGGTTTTGGGTATTATCGAAGCTAGCAACTGTTTCTGCATAAAAATGATTACTGTTTTGACACTGTCCCTTCTGGAACTTCACTCAGTTTGCAGGAAATGCATCTACAAGAAGCTGTCTGATGAAGAAACGGAATGCTGTCCAATTTGCAATATTGACTTAGGCTGTGTTCCTTTAGAGAAATTGAGGTCATATTATCTTCTAGCTCTTATTCTTGTCCTTTCTCTTTCCTTAAATGCAAGTGTTCTTAAGTACTCAGTTGACATATTAGTTTCTGTATGTTTATTTAGCCAGAGGTTATATGCCTGGCTATACATTTTGCCTTCATACTTCTCACTGACTCAAGATTGCTCATGTTTAATTTGAGAGCAATGTGACATGTCCACCAAGTTGGGAATTTCTGTACCTCCACTACATTCACCTTTCTTCTTTATGCTGTCCATCTTTAAAGAAACAGGCATGCTAGCTTTTTGTTGACATTTTGTTTTTTCCTGGGCTTTTTTATTTAAGGTTTGTTATTCCTGGACATAGACAATTAGGATTTCTCTGAACATCATAGTGCTCTACGGAGTAGTTTTCTTCTCATGTGTCACTAGGAATGACCAGAGACTTACAGTAACTCTAGTACACGTTTAATCAATCAATCAATTGTGTTTCCATCCAAAACTAGCTGGGATCTGCAATATGAATCCTCTATATTTGTTCAAATCTATTCAAGTGAGTTTCACTACAATACTAAATAATCCGCCTCTTAAGGAAAATAAGGAGTTCTGTAAAAGTATAAGTTCTCCAAATTTGACACTTGTCTCCACACTGACATTTAAGTCTCTTATCAGACTACAAAGTCTTTTGGTGGACATGGCATAATGTTAGCAACAGCTGAGCCTGAGTTCCAACTAGTTATTTCATATATGTATGGATCCTTCGCTTTCACCATGTTTTGCACTTACTAAGTCCACATTGGTCAACGGAAATTATTAGGCCTTTTAAACAACTCCATCCATGAGTTTAGATTTGCTTCGCTTCCTTAATGACCTGGTTAAACCGTCTCAGGCGAGCTTCTATCATTTTTTCGTCTGTGTGCTATTAGTTGCACCATATGTCAGATGTGATCAGGCTGAATACTCACCCCATATAACAATGTTGATCCCACAACTGTTCTATAAAAATTGCCTTTTGACCAATCTACTGGTTTGGATCAGTATTTACAATTGATTCCGGGTACATTTGGAGGTTCTTCCAAGTAAGACCAAAAAAAGGTAACAAGGAGAGGTTGATTTTCAAAATATAGGGAGGAAAACTTGACAATAGACAAAATCAGCAGACTTCTTTATCATCCAATAAATTGGAATCTGTAACTGTTGGATTTGAAGTTCCCTTTTGATTGTCTTAGAAGTCTCTATAGTAGTAAAGGAGAGGAAACACTCAAGAGATGGGAGTGTAGAGAGAAAACTATGATATGTGGACAATACATAATAATGTATGTCTCATTAATTAAATGTATGTGTATGTTTGTGTGTGTGATGATAGGTAGTAAATGTTATTACTAAAGTACGCAAATGTTGATACCTTATGAAGTTTCACCAGTTAGATTAGGCTACAGCCGAGTTAATCTTCATTTTCTAGCACACTCTTGGTCTGCTTTTTCATGCATGTAGCTGCCTCTTATGCATATTATATTTACTTTTACAGTTGAGTGGAAGATGAAATTTTCCTGAAAATGTCATTTGCTGTTTAAATTAATTTACAACAGGCCAGATCATAATCTGCAAGATGTGAGAGCAAAGGTATTCCCTTATAAGAGGCGAAAGGTGAACGCACCTGAAATTGTGCCTTCAGTTGAATTGCCGGTAAGGAGAAAGGAGAGATCGCTCTCGTCACTTGTGGTCAGCACTCCAAGAGTATCTACACAAACTGGAATGACAGGAAGAAGATCAAAGTCGGTGGCAAGAAAAACATTACGGGGTTCCACCTTTTCAATTGAGAAACCCCTCAAGAAAGAAGAAGTTTCTGGAGAAGATCATCTGGATAGCTCTAGCTCACCTGAAACTTTGAACAAGTTCACTCAGAACATAAGGCTGGTAAGTCATGTTCTTCAGATGTTAGGTGCAGTGCCTCAATTTGGACTTCATTAGGTCTTATCTTAGGTCAATGTTTTGCACAGACCTGTGGTATTGTTGTTACAGTCAATCATGTAAACCTTTTTTTTTATTTTGCAGAATTCTTCCAGTGCCGAGCCTTCTGGACACCCTACACCTGATAAAGAAACTGAAAATGGCGGTGAACAGTGGGAAGGCAAAGTTGATTTGTGGAAACCTTTAAATTGTTTGGTGGAAGCAGCAAACAGGAGCAAATATTCGAGGTTTACCTCACAGGGTTCTACTGCTAAGTCAGAAGGTCTGCATCCCCATGACCTTGAGGGTCATGTCCGTAAAACTAAAGTCAAAGAACATGGACAGAAATTGAAGATCAAGGATGACAATAATGTTGATCCTTCTCCTCCGGAATTTGATAAACCTAAAAAGTCGCGTAGAATTCGCCAAAAGAAGGCATCAATTTTTGGAGAGTTTAATATTTCACCGCAAACTGTACTGGATGTAACCACTGCCAGATGTGAAAGGAGAATCTATCCTATATGGTTCTCATTAGTGGCCTCGGAAGACCAGTAAGAATCTGCTTTATCTTTTAGAATTTTTCTGTTTTACTTTTTTCGAGACGATTAAATTTTCAATATTTTTTATTCTCCAAATTAATTGTGTCAGGGAGGGAGATGCACCCTTGCCACAGATTTCTGCAAGTTACTTGAGAATAAAGTAAGTTTGATTTATTCCGTGAAACAAATTTTCTCTGATGATGCTCTTAGTATACTTGATTATGCTCCTATAATTCATAAACGTCTCACCCCAAGAATATTTTAGCTGCAATTTTGGTTCTTACAACCTTGATAATCTTTTTCTACCCTTTCTGAGGTACGATTCTGCAATTTGTCAACTATGGTGGCTCCGGTGAAGGTTGCATAAAGAATATAAGCTAATCATGGTAACTACTCAGTGTTGCTTCAGGATCACTGAAACTGACTTTTAAAGTAGGATATGCTTTAAAAGTGAGTACATTCAATGTGCTGTGGCGACAAAGCCGGGCAGTTGATCTAAATTACCTTTATTTTGTGCATTTGATCACATCTGATCAGTAAAGCCACACATCATTTAGGGGAAGATCAGCAATAATCAGGAAAGATATTACTTATATTGAAGTTACTAATTTGACTCGGAAATTGTACTTAACTCTCTTTATTCTAATATAAAATGTTAGTATAGCGGGTTAGTATAATCAGATAGATCGCTATCCATTTCTCCCTAAATTTGCTTGTGGAATTCAAATTAAAGCCATCCCAAAAAAGTAAAACCTTGTCGTAGATGTAGATTCCTTGAATGTTGTATGCACATGTCAACCACTGTGTACTTTAACAAGTGCTTTATTCATGTGATCCACCTGTATCAAAATTGTAAAGAAATGATACTTGGGCCTAACTCAACCCAAAAGCTAGCTCATGCAGGGAGGATTGTCCAAGTCCATATAAAGAGACCACCCATCTCATTAACCACCGATGAGGGACTTTTTCATTCTTCAACACCCCACCTCACGCCCAGGGCTGGACATCTGGTGTGTGGGCAATTTAATTTGGGGACCCAACATCGGGTGAGATGGGTCCTGCTCTGATACCATGTAAAGAAATGGTACTTGGGCCTAACTCAACCCCAAAATCTAGCTCATGAGGGAAGGATTGCTTAAGTCCATATAATGAGGCCACCCATCTCATTAACCACCGATGAGGGACTTTTTCATTCTTCAACAAAAATGAATGTCATGCCTTTTGCTTGGCCGTGTGAGACTTTCACTTCTGAAATGAAACTAAAATTTATTGGTTCATTCTTCTATGCTTACACCTTCCAGCTATTAACAAAATCAATGATACTCTATACTCTCCACTACTAAACAAACCATGGTTAATCTATCACCTCACTTTTAGACCCACTTTCATAAAAGAACCATATATTTTTATAACCGTGAAATCTGTTGTTTTTAGCATCAAAATCAGTGGCTAATGGCCCCTCCACTAAATTCTCGACTCAAATACCAAACTTGGTTCATATGAGGACTCGAACTCTTAACATACTCCTATCACTCATACCCATTGAATGAAAGCCCTGGGGGCATAAAAGAACCATCTTTGAACTCCAATGGTTATACCAAGTCAATATTTTATCTAAAAGTTGCTTCTGGATATTCAATTTTAATTGGAGAGATTTAATGGTGCTTTTCCAGAAACAATGAGAAATCTGGTCTTGCTTTGTTATGTTATTTCAAAAATTAAAAAGTAAAATCAATATCTGCCACATCTTTCACGTCTCTTCCTCTTGTTATTTTATTTAATGGTTTTCTATGTTGTTGATGCTTTTTGTTTTAGTCTTTTATGCCTTGATTCTTTTTTTTTTTCCTTGGTTTTTCTTCTTCATTTAAACTTTGTTTTGTTTGGTAAGGCTTTGTTGTTATCTTTCTAGAACTGTTTGATGTCCTTCTCTGGGTAGGTTTACTTATGATGCCCTTCCCTAAGGTTTCGGGTATTGCAAATCCAGTCTAAGGGCAGTTCTGGCGAGCAAGTTGTAGATTCTCTTTAGCTCCACCAATCAATCTATGTTTGTTATTGAAGCTTTCCTGCTTGCTTCAATTCCATTGTTCGACAGTTCCCACTGCACCAGCTGGTTCGACTCAGCTAGGTGCTGTTTGGGCCCATATACTTAACCTGGGAAACCTGTTTGGGCTGAGAGCATCTGGAAATGGCATGCACTAAGATGACATTTGCTCTTAGATAACTGAACACAATCATAAGTGCAAAGAATTTCATGTACTAGCAAATTTACCTATGTTTTTGTATATCAAAAGGGACGAGGGTCTCCCGGAAACAGCCGTTGTACCTATCAAGGTGGAGGTAAGGTCTGTGTACACTCTACCCTCCCCAGACCCACGTTGTGGGATTTCACTGGGTATGTTGTTGTTTTTGTTTTTGTATCTCATGAGAACAACTGGCCTCAATGAGGCATTTGCCTATGGAGCAACCAAAGGGGAAACTGGGGCATCTTTTTAAGAACATTACTTATTGGATTCTCACCAAGTCTTTTGCATTTGGACTTGGAATAGTCATAGATCCTAAAGAATTGGAGTACAGGCACTGATTGTTCCTTTTATCTATTTTAGTCAACTGGATGGATGACTCTGATACTTTCTTTCCGAGGCGGTTATGGTGCGTACCCCGGTTATAATTTGGATTTCCTTCTTTGAAGGAAGTGAGTTTTGGAGCATAACTAATTAATATATTCATAATTGTACTTGTTTTCCATCTTCTTACCTATTCCCCAGCTACCACTAGTGCAGTTGCTTTTTAGTCTATGATGCTCCTCAAGCCTCAAATTTCTCTGGTTTCTTCCACATCAGTGCTGCAACTGATTTACTGTTGCAGCATGTTTCTACAGTCCAAAAGTTCCTCCAATGTTCAGAGTGATTGTTTGCTTCCACGCCTGCCATATATTGGATAGATTTTTGTACATGTTATTTTCATTTATTTTCACCCCTTGGATTTTTTTTTTCCTAGTATTAAATTGTGTGACCACCTCATCTAAAATTTTTTAAGCGGTTAGAGAAGATACATTTGTTTATTTACATTAGGTATGGAAATGCTCCCTCATGTGCGGGCTTGACTCTCTTTTCTTGTGCCAAGCACATCAAACTTCTTTTTTGATAATTGGTGAATGTGCGACTTGAATTTAGAAACTTTGCCGCTCTGGTACCATAAGTGTGTCACCACTTCATTTAGAAGTTTAAGCTGTTATAGAAGGGACATTTATTTGTTTATATTAGGTCAGCAACACTCAGGTTGAACCCCTCAAAGCTAATTGTTTGCTTTGGTAAAAGGTTGTCAAAAAAGTTAGATTTGTTAGACTGACTAGTACGGACGATCTTCCTACATTATGCTGGTTGTCTTCTGGGGTAATTATTCAACAAGCAACAACTATGCTTCAATTCCAAGTTGGGTAAACAAGGGATGCAACAAGAGGACTTGCAAGGGAGTCACCCATCCTAGTTAACTCTTGAGTCTTGCCGGAAGTATGTTTAGTTTTGAAGTTTTCATGGGATCCAGCGCATTAGGACTGGTATAATTGCTTCTTTTGCTCAAAATAGAAGAATATCACTACTGATATGGTTAGCATGACCTCCATTGGAATATGTTTTTATGAATAAAACTAACGTGCTTGAGCTTGAACTGAAAATGATCCTCTCTTCAGGTGAAGTTTGAAATATAAGGAAGCTAGACGGGACAAAGAGTATGAAGTGTTCATTACATTTCTTTTCTCTGTTGTGGTTTGATCTATATTTTGTGACCTGAAAAATCCTCAGCAAACGATGTTATTTTACAAGAAAGAGGACATTACACTTTCCAATTTCAAATAACTAATTATATATGAAACAAGAATCCTATCTCCAGGCCAGCCAAAGGTCAGAAGTCAGAGTTGTTAACTTTTAATGGCTTATAACCAACAGTAATGTGAGGCAGTAATGATAGCATGAAGTGATGTGTGCTTGTGATAATGTGATCTGGGAATTTTAAAAAGAAAAAAGAAAAGGAAACACGGGTAACAAGAACCTTGCAATTTGATATCTGACATTAGAATTCTTAACTGTTCAGAAGAATCGGAAATGGTAAAAAGAGCAGTTTTTGGGAAGATTTGATTCAAAAGGTAAAATGGTAATGCAGGAAAAGAGGGGTGTTCTGGAAGTTGCTAAAACAGATAATCTGAGAATGATAGGGGTGATGGCACCTAAATTCGCAGAAGGTATCTGACTTACAAGTAATTTTGGGTGTATAACTAGCAAAGAATGTACACTGGTAAGACTTGGAGGATGGAGGTACTGAAAAAAATAATGTAGCCAACCTAAGATAATCATTGGGAATGGATAAGCCATAGCTGTTTGGCAGTGGAAGACACTTAGAGCCAAACAGGGAGAATAGTATTAGAGGTTAGAAAGAGAAGCTCAAGTTGGAAAAGTTTCTGTGCGCCAAAATTAAGATTGAGGTAGTCCATTTGTAGGAGTAGAACCATCAGTATCTTTAACATTTTGAGACAGGTATTCTTGCATATTTTCTCATATCTTCCACTGTTGCAGGGATGGTAATATTCCAGTTTCTTTCATCCAAAAATACCTGATGCGGAAGTTGGATCTTAAGAGCGAAGACGAGGTGATTGTCTTGCTTTCTACTATAAATCAATGAACATCATTATTTTATGCACAATTATACATCTTCCTTGGTGATATTAGATTGAAGTCCGGGGGACATGAGAGAGAGAGAGAGAGCATACATGATTTGATTGTTATAATTTTTATGCTGTGCTGACTCTCTAGTTTATTTTGTAGGTTGAGATTAGATGTATGGGACAATCAATAGTCCCCAGTTTACCACTGAACAGTTTGGTTGATATGTGGCTTCAAACTACCACATCCGAAAGAATACCAGCAATTATTGGTTCATCAGCAAAGGATTTTGTTATGGTTTTGGCTTATGCTCAGAAGGTCCCAAGCGTTCCAGCTTCTTAAGTTATTATCACTGCATTCATGTACTTGATAAACTATACGAGAGCTAGTCATATGTTGAAGTAGCAGGCCGGAATTGTCATACCACTGTGCCTTGAGTGGGCATATGGTGAGACTGTAGAGTTGTAAGTTGTTTTCAATCGCTGCGACTAGAATTGGTGTAGATCCGCGGGAAAGAGATGATGAAGAAGATGGCTTTCACATGGAACACTGAAATTCGAGTTCAGCTATTGTGGCTCTAAACTGTGATACCATCAAGTTCACTCTTTTCTGCAATATGTTGTATGCTTGTATACTACCTTGTACTCATACTGCGTGAATTTTGATAAGTTTTTTCATTCATGTCTTTCTAACCTCAACCTTCATAGTACACAATTATTTATGTTTTCAACAAGTACCAGTGTCCTGCATGAGACGGCATGCTGATAGTACATTTGGGTAACATTCAGCCTCCAGAGTGATGAATTATATTGTTGTATTCCAATTTCCATTCTAAGTTCAGAATTCATGTGCTTGTTCTACTGCTATTCTGGAGATGTCGCACTATCTTCATTCCAGATTATCAAACTTCCCAGTCTAATGATTGACTTTAGTTGAATGATGGAGGACAAATGCTACCAATGGTTTGCCAATTTGAATTCTTTCTTATATATGTATTAATCAAGCGCATAGTTCCACCTACATGATTTGCACTGAGTAGTCAATGTTGAACATGCTAAAACCTGAATAAAGTAGGAATCTTGTGATTTGATACTAACAGATCCAGTGAAATCCCACAAAGTGGGGTCTGGGGAGTGTAAACTATACAGACCTTACCCCTACCTTAGTAGGGAGGTTATTTCTTGTAGACCCTCGGCATACGAACAAACAATTCAAGGCCGGATGAAAAAAATAACGAATAAACCACGAAAACAAAGTATTAGTCAATAGGACAAGAAACAACAAATAGTATTTCATAACAGAGATCAAGGGACAAGAAATAACAAATAGTAACAGAAATCGAAGGGCAGAAAATTACCAGAGTAGTAATACGACTACTAGTATGGAAGAGTAGTAATACGACTATTAGTATGGAAATATAAGAGTGACAATACTCAAGTACCTACTTGTGAGTGTCCACATAAAATAGTTTGAACTATGTTCTAACCAATTCAAATTAAATTAGGGTGGCGGTGAGTGGGCCCGGATGGGCGAGTCGGGACGAGGAGTGGCGAGTCGGGCCAAGCCGACCAATACGAGCGGATGATATCGTGTCCCGTCCGATGCACTCTGCCGGTGGGCGATGGCGATGGGTCGGGCGGATGGGGACGAGTCGGGGACGGATCGTGACAAGTTTTTTTTAATTTTTCCACTAAATTAAAAATACTAACATATAGTCATATATATTTTAATATTTATAAACTAAATAATTGAACAAAGACAAGAAGAGTGTAAAAAAAAACATCTCAAGATTGTTTTGTGCCTCTTATATTATTAATTATTTCATTGAAATATACAAGATTCAGAATTACAACATTGTAGTGTACTGTTGTTGAAAAAAATTGCAAAAGACATAGAAAAAAATACTAAAATTGCAATGAAATAAATTACCAATTTGAAAATACTTTTTCTAGTTTCTTTATAATTTCGTGTGGTTCTTCGGTTGGAATTGATATATCTTGGTCAAATTGTTCCACGTCGCTACTCATGTCTTCAGATAAGATGTCGTTGTAGTTTTCGTCTTCTTCTTCGTTAATCTCTGGTTGACCGCACCTTCTTCGCTCCGCTCGTATCCAATCTCTGAATAGTACCGCCATCTCCAAGCTGTCTCCGGCTAATGAGTGTCTGTGCTCTCCTATTTGAAATCTGCCGGCAGAAAAAGCGCTTTCAGAAGCGATTGATGACGCTTGAATGTTCAAAACATCTCGGGTCATCATTGAAAGTGTCGAAAATGTCTTCTCATTCTGCATCCAATATTTCAGCAAGTCTTCCTTTCCGTCTTGATTGACAATTGCTTGGTAAGGTAAAGTACCCTGCAAAACAAAAACATCGAACTCGCTAATTTGGTTAGCAGTGCTATCACTGCACATTCTATTTCCGAGGCTTCCAATACTAGCCGCAGAAACAACATGTTTTTTTAGAGGTTGTGTTGAAGTAGAAGAAGATGGTACGAAAATCGGTTGGTTGCTGACACTTTATTGTTGGTAATGCCGATATACTTTTTTGCATTCATCTTCTACGTTAGCCAACACTTCTTCTAGCGTTTGTTCAATAGGTGGTGGGACATTTAAATTTTTGGGAGTTGGAGGTGGTAGTACGTCCATACAGTTATAAATATTTTTAATACGACTTTTACAACCGTCTACTTTAATAGCCGGGTTTAATACATCACCAATAATATAAATAGGGGGAATATGAATAAAATATTTCTTTATTTTCATAAACATTTTTTTAATAGCTGCCTTATAAGCAGGTTTTTCTATATATTCTTTAAGCAGTAAAAATATTATAGCTATATAAAACAACATAGTTGAAATAGTAGGATAATATATAGTAGAAAATTCTTTTGTTGCTCGATGAAAATTCTCTAGAAATACAATAAGTTCTTTAATTTTGTCTCAATCGTTATCCACAATCATATCAGTTGGATTTTGATTATGAGCGTTAAAAAATAAAGTGATAGATTTTCTATAATCATAAGCAACAAGTAATTGATCATATAAAGAATTCCACCTAGTGGGTACTTCTTCGGGAATTTTTCTATAAGATAGTCCACAATCGTGACAAGTTTTTTTATAATCTTTTCTCCGTTGGATTCTATTATTTTTAAAAATAAAGTTTATTAGCAAATTGTATTTTTTCAAGAATATCTTGAAAAAGTGAAAGACCATCCTTTACAACTAAGTTATAAATATGGCACGCACATTTTATATGATTTTTTTTTGGAAAAGACGGAGTTAAAAGTTCTTTTAAAACATAAATAGCAGCATTGTTAGAAGATGCATTATCTAATGTAATACTCATAATTTTATCAGTTATTCCGTAATAATCGCAGATTAAATAAATATTTTCTGAAATAAACTCACCAGTGTGCCTATTATCTATATATCTATATGCTAAAATACGTTTTTGCATAGACCATTTATAATCTATCCAATGACAGGTTACCGTTAAATAACCATGGCCGTTAGTACTACGACCTATATCAGAAATTAGAGCGACTTTGCCATTAAAATGATATAATGCATAACATAAATATTGTTGATATTCATGTGCAAATTTAAATACATCTCTCTTAACAGTTGATCTAGGAAAAAATTTATAAGCAGGATTATACATATCTCTAATATAATGAATAAAACCAGGAGATTCAGGAAATGAAAAAGGCAAACCCTCCACAACAACTAATTTTGCTAGTGTTTCCCTATCTTTATGTTTATCGTATTTAGGGCCTACAACTCCCCCCGTCATAGGGTTAAATTGACCCTGTACTTTGTCCGGGACAGTATGCGAACCTTGTCGATTGAGAAGGTGCTTGCTCGCCATCTTTTTCAATAATGTATTGGGCATGCAAGACTATGTGTTTTTGTAATAGGTGTCTTGCTAAACCCCCCGTCCACCATGATCTTATCCAGTTTTAAAAGTATAAACAGCTTTACAAGTTTTACATATAGCTACTTGATTTGGTACGTCTCTGTGAAAATATTTCCATACAGCTGATTTTAATGGTCGTTTTGCCGGACCTCGTCTCATACTAGGGGGAATAAGAGACATTTTACTAGTGGGTGTATCATCATCTACATTAGTGGGTGTATCATCATCTAGAGTGACATCTAAATCAAAGTCTTCTTCATTTTGAGAAAATACATGATCTTCAAGATCATATGGTATTTCAGGAAACTGTTCAGGATCAATAAAATCATCTTGTCTAGGAGTAGGACTATGAATACTAGAAGAAGTACCCCTGCCCTTATTACCCTTACTAGAAGAAGCCTTACCCTTACCCAACATACTTCTTAATTCTTTCATTTTAATTATGGTAATAAATAGTTAAAGACTTAAAGATAATGAAATTAAATGTCCTAAATGAAATAAAGACAAAATAATAATTTAATGAGAGAACGAATGTACCAAACGCCGACGTAGAGTCGACGTGTAATCGAGAGGTTGAAAATTAAAGCTTTGCTCGATAGATAATCCTCAAGCTAGTTGTCAACTTCACTCCCAATTCCCAAATTAATAAATAGATTGAATATGTAGTAGACAATGTTGTATAGAGATTGATTGATTGAGAGATTAGAGAGATAAGAGATTGTAGGGAGATTTGTGAGAAATAAGAAGAGAAAATGAGGTATTTATAGTTGAAAAATTGGGTTAAAGTGTAAATATAATAATTTAGGGGTTAAAAATAAATATAAAGGAAGTAGGGGGGTTGGGGGAGGCCAAAAATGGCCGTTGCAAAACGACCAAAATATAAATGGTCGTTATTGCAACGACTATTTTTGCAATTGGTTGGGTTTCGGGCGGGACTGGGACGGGACGCGGGACGGATCGAGTCATCACGGGACCGGGTCAGGCGAGACCATACCATGTCCCATCCCGATTCGAGGCCAGCTACCGCTAATTTTTTTTTTAATTATTCGGAACCGGGACAGGACCGGGCCGGCCAGGCCTAAATTAAATACAGCGAGATGGATATAGATGATTCCTATAACCTATTCAAACATATAAGCATGAAAAGCAACCTAATTGCTTAATGCATAAATTCAGATAATACACCAAAAGTAGTCCACCAAATCATAGAGATTCCATCATAGCATGAATTCACCTACTCAAAATTATCTTTGCTGTTTCACTTCTAAACTGATAACCAAAACTAAACTGTAGTAGGCCATCAAAAATCGTTCTACATGCATATAATGTAAATTCAACAGCTGAAGGCCTCTCGGAAACAGATGTTCGATGTTCTACTTAATAGATGTGAGATTTTACTGGTATGTATGGAAGTAATATATTTTTAATATTCGTCCGTGGTAAAATTCAAATCATACAGAGGTACCAACAAAAGAGTGCAATCCACCACCATCATTAGCATAATCCTCCTCTTCCAGAAACAAATCTTCCGTAATTCTAAACATCGAATGCAATAAAACAAACGTTATCCCTACCAAAATCGATACAAACACATTCAACCAAACGCTAGTCATCACCAAGCTCACCACCGTAATAGCACTAAGTACAACCATAACAATCCTATCATCAATCATACGGTTAATAATCATCAACGGCTCATCGCGATGGAAGTAGAGGAAAAACCAAACAATAAACACGGTTAAGAACACAATCATTGAAATCGGATTCCATAACAGGCTTATGAAGAGTATGATCAGTACAGCCATGGTGTAGTTGACCCGAAAGTAGGTGAGGTTTCGTTTGACCCGAGATGTGAAATCGGTGAGGGAAATGGGCCGGGTATAGGAAGACGGGTGGGCCAATAGCTCTCTCCATGGACGACGACGGGCGTAGACGGAAAGTGTGCCGGATCTAGCCCGACTGAAAGAGAAATCATAGGCGGCACGCATGATTCGATTAGTGTTGAAAATGGTGAATGCAAACCCTAGAAAGGGATCGAATTGAGTAAGTCCGCACCTAATTGCCGTTATACTAGTAAAAATATTAATTGCATTGTTAGTCCCTTTTGTTGTTGTTGTTGATCTTTTTGATTTTAATCATTCAAAGATGTTATGGCACTGAAGTTGTCTATACGACGTGTGAATATGGACTCGTCCCTCATGCGCCATTGTATAATTCTTTATCATATCCTTAAATTTTTACTCATATTTCATGCATATCCTAATATATTATATTTGTGCATAAATTTTTATACGATGTATTTGTGCATATCATCATATATGTAGTAATGGTGTATTTAATATGCATTGAAATTTTGTTGTGAAAGGCATGATCATTCTTTCTTCGAGTCGCAAGACAGTAAACCGGTGTGATGGCAGAGTCGCAAACCACGTCAGTCATGTAAACCACACTTGGCAAGCCATGTGTGACAGGCTCAACCAAGAAGGTTTATGCAGGGGATCGAACTCGTGACCTTGCGGTCCCGCGCTCTACTGCTACACCAACTTGGCTACCCTTGCGGGTAATATGCATTGAAATTGAATAGTTGAGATAGTGTGAATTGTTGGAAATTTGTTAAAACGTGAAATAAAGTTAATCTTATTAAATTATGACACGAACAATTCAGGCTCCGCACGTCGAAAACGTCGTTTCCACATACGTGCACACGTTGTACCAAAGATCGTGAATTTCCTTAGTGGAAGAGATATTGATACGTATACAAAACGTTTGAGACATAATATGATAGACGGTTATTGGTCAAATGACAATGGTTTCACGTTGGTAAATGAAGGAAAGGTCGTTTAGAAATGTGGTTGGATTTCGGGGATAAGGTCCATTAGTGTACAATGTGTAAAAGATGAAAGGGGTCAGAAAAGGGTTGCGGCGTCACTGCGGAGCCAGGGCGCCACGGCGCCACCACCGCCAGGGCTGCGGCGCCCCAAGGGTAGGGCTGCGGCGCAGATTCGAACTTTGGTCACTGGAGCTTCGGCGCCGCGGTGCTAACGGGGCAGAATGGTCGACAACAGCTAAAAGATTTCTGACTCTTAGGCTGATTTTGGAGCATTGATTTTCCATTACTTGACACATGAATTCAGTCATTATTTGACTGAATTGTAACCTCTAATTAAGTGTCATTACATGGCCTTGATGGCCATTAGTTGGCTATATGAGAAGACATCTTACACACTATAAAATGAGGCCTTTGACTCAATTCAAAAGACACCTCACTCTTGTATAGCTCATATTTTCTGAACTTCTTCCTCTCTTGCAATCTTCCACACACTCAATGATTCTTCTTTCCTAGCGAACACTTGAGTCTTCTTTGCTCACTTGTTTGATTGTTGTTTTATCTTGGGAGATAAGTTGCCAACACACCGTTAAATGATTATACGGGGCAATATTATCTTAAGGAAAGATTGAATATCAATCGACTCAGTAAAACTTTTGACTTGTTCTATTTCCAGATTTAGCTTCTCTTGATTCCAGGTTATAAAGATCAAGGGGCTTGCTGCAGTTCTGTTACACCCCGGAATTCCAGGATATGTTTATAAGAATGTACGTAAGAACTCGAAAATGTTAAGATTTGAGACGAGTAAAAATTTATCGGAATTATGGAATTGTCGGAAAACGAAATATTGCATGAGCGTGAGGCGACGTGTCACCCCCTTAGTGGCCTTGGGCGAAAATGGCATGGGTAAGATGGTCATTTGACCATTAGAGAGATGACCAAGTCTTGCAAAGACTTAAGCTTGACATTGTTGACTAAAGTCCAAGGGACACTTGGGCAAGATCCATGTGAAACTCATCTAGGTCACCCATTTGTTCTAATCTTGACCCTCCATTATGTTATATATGTATACTAGTAGCAAGACTAGTTCCCACACTTAGAAATTTTCAAGAAACTTGTTCTTCCACTATGTTGCTCTCGGGTTTGAGGCACTTAGCAAGACAAGAAATTTTGTTTGTTGTTCAATAAGCTCCACACTTTAAACCAAGGTTCCTAAGGGTATTGTAAGGGTATCTCAATAGAAAGATCCCGGAAAAATGGCGTTTTCGTATTAGTCGCAAGGAGAAAACCTAAGGAGTTCTTCAACTTTGAAGTTGGAACTTGAAGAGGAGTTCTTCATAAGCTTCTAAGGGTTGCTTGGAATGGATTGAAACGTCGAAAAGAGGAGCTAAAGTTGCTAAGGATCGACTTGTAATCTTGGATCATATTTGGGCTAAATGAGGTATAATCTTCGTCTTACTTTTGTAATTGAAGATTCTATGTTATTATAAGTTAGAAATGATCATGTGATATGTGTTATGAAGATTGATAAGTGTTATGAAAATTTGGAAGCTCAAATCCGAAAATGACATGTTAAGCCATTTGAAATTGAAATACAATTTGGTCGATAGTTAGAATCGTCGCATGTTTACCTACTTGAGGATTGTAGTAGTTATTATCAATTGTGGCTAGATAACATGTTATATTAAACCACTTGGATTGAAAAGAGATTGGAAACGAATTTGTATTGTTGTCCCTATTTTGCCGAATGGACATTATATGTTGGACTAGTTTGATATTATTGTGGGCGAATTTTACGCCTTGATTAAGCGTGTAATCCCTATTGTTAACTACTTTGTTGAGCCTTAAATGTGGCGTGTTTGGTTATTGAATTCGCCTTGAAAAATGTGGCAAAGTATGTAGAAACAAAGGAAGTCTTTGTCAGATTTTCCGTAGAATTTAGTGACTTTGCACTTGGTATATTCTACGTTTGAAGTAAGAAGTTAATAGACGTACTATGGTCATTATAGGTTGACATACTACGTGCGGCGTATTGGACTTAGCAAGTGGATTAAACCGAAGAGGTATGTGGAACTTTCTTATCTCTTGAGCATGAATAAGTTGTAAATGTATAGTACGGTGAGCGTCAAGATTTTGACAATCTAGTCCATTTGATATCCTTGGCTTATTTTAAGAATGTTCAAGTTGGTTGAGTTAGGAAATTAACTCACTTGTTTAAATATTAAGGATATCTTGGTTTTCAAAAGTTAAGAGACTTTAAGTATGTGGAAAGTATTTTTGATACTTGTTTTGTTGGAAAGTTTAAGCCTCTTGGTTTTAAAGAAGAATGTAAGTTTCTAAGGTATAAAGCTAGTATAACAGCTTTATAGGAAGTTGGTTATAATAGCGTTATGGAAGGTTAAAAAGAGTGATTTACTCTAAGTAATTTAAGTATGATTAATGACTTGAAATAATGAAAGACAAATTGATTTAAAGGCATCAATTGCTTAAAGTTTTAAAAGAAAGAAGTCACTTGATTTAGAAGCCTATAACTGTATGTCTAAAAGGTATTGTGACTTGTCTTGAAAAGTAGTTATGACTTGATACTATGGTTATTAGTATCTTGGAAGTTTTATATGAAAAAGAGTCATTTTAAAAGAATAGGAGTACGTAGTACTTTGGGTTAAATTCCCGGATATTTATAATGACATGTTAGTGCCTTAAGTAAACTAAAATGAGAGTGTATATGAATAAGACTAATAAGAAGTTAGGGGGATTTCTTAACTTGCTTATTTATTGTATGATAAGCCGGTAGTGCTTATGTTATGTATGATAAGCCGGTAGGGTTTATGTTATGTATGATGGCCGGTTTAGCTAGGGTAAGAGTATAAATGAGGGGAAAACCCCCAAGACGTTATACCACCTTCTCCAGGGTAAGAGTATAAATGAGGGGTAAACCCCCAAGACGTTATACCACCTGCTTCAGGGTAAGAGTATAAATGAGGGGTAAACCCCCAAGACGTTATACCACCTATTAGTGGATTTGCTACCCGTGATGCGAGAATACCTCATGCGAGACCTTATGGGCTTACGCGGGTGAAATAATCTCAATGCGGAAGAAGTGGACTATCACGAGGAATACCTCAATGCGCGTCCACACGACTACGCGGGTGAAATAGTCCCGGGAGTAGGATTGCTTAATGATCTGCGGGCGGGTGGTCCCGCTTGATCGTGAGCTTCTATTTTTATGTTGTAAGTATACTCTTGATTACTCATTATTAGTAACGCATGATATCGCTAATTGAGTTATCATACATCTCGGTTTATTATAGACTTATGATTTCATTCTGATCTTTCGGTTTCCATATTTGGTACATGTTATCGACCTCGCCGAAGTGCGTTCACGCCGCAGTAGAGTATCTGAGTTCTTGATCCTCACTCTTGGGATCACTGCTCATTGTTTGGGAATCTCCATTACTCGAGGCCTATCCTCGGTATGGTTGGTTGTTGTATATTCAGGGTATGACGGGGCCTGTCCGTCATGATTGTTATTCTTGAAGTGCTGTAGTCACATTGTGGATTGAGTTGTAAAGAAAAAAAAAAGATGTACTGTTCGATTTCTAGATTGCGTATATTTTACGGGAGGTGGCCTTATCGGCTTTATTCTTCATTTCTTGTCTAAGTTTTTATGTGTGTTGTGTATGTTCATTGCTATTCTCTCGATATATACAGCGGGGTGCCTGGTAGGCACCGATCCACGAGCAGTCGGGTCGTGACAAGTTCCAACGAAGATCTCAAGACTCCAAGGAGGATTTAAGACAGAAGATTAAGATCATTAACACTTATTGTTGTTGTAACAAATGATGTTAGGCTTCAAGTCTATTGTATTGTAATTGTTTATCCTTTCTAAGCACTAGTGGTAGTTTTATAATATTCTCGTACATCCATTGTGTAGCTCACAATCTTAAGATAATTTTGTACTAATGCTAGAAAGATGTGTGCCAACAAACCCGGTCCTAGTTTTGGGTCTCTCTTTAACGATAGTTACAAATCTATTTTCTTCAAATGTGAGATCTCCGTTGTTGATCTTGAACTTGAAGATATTGTTGATAGTCATGTTGGCAAGGCTAAGGGTCAAGGAAGAGTTGTTGTCACCACTCCCGGGAGTGGTGGAAACAAACGTCCACAAGAGGTTGAAGATATCAACTAAGACATGAGGAGAATGTTGTTCCATCTTGTAGCAGAAAGTCTACATCTCATGGAAATGAGAATTTGGACACGTCACTGACGTGTATCAGAATCCAAAGGTATGAGTTAACTAGTATTCCTTGTCCATAATATGTTTAGAGAATTTCTGAATAAAAGGGAATAAAGCAAGGCTAGGAATTTGAAGTGTTTTCATTAAAACTTTATATTCCCTACACCCTAAAATCAGAAATTGGACTACTCACCTTCTCGTTTAAAGATTGTACTGTTATAAACAATGACCTAAAATGAATGGACTTAGATTGTAATAAACTGTATTTATGGACAATCCTAAGCAAGGGAAGAGGACTAAAGACAAGGACTAGAGGACTAGAGACAAACATGTCACCGTTTCCGACAGAAGATCCGTCTTTTGACAGGATAGTAGTGGACGCTCAGTCATACAAAGCCTACGGGCGACTGGAGTGGGCCAGGTCCATCACATGACATGACGATGTTGGACACTCAGTCATACGAAGCCTACGGGCGACTGGAGTGGGCTAAAGTTTCGAGATCTTAAATGATTTGAAGGCCAAAAGAAAGGCATAAAAGAAATTGGACACTCAGTTTGCCAAGGCAACTGAAGTGGGCCAGAGTATCTAGATATCATACGATACGGTTACGCCCTAACCACAGGTAAGAGGTTGTTCATGTGAAGCAACATCACCTTCAAAGTAGAAGAAGTTGAAGAGGTTGTCCTCAAAAGGATTTAAGGGAATGAGATCACTCTAACAAGAGGTGATACATGTCCCAAACATGATTCAAGGACGATGTTGGTCAAACTGGCTTGATTCTAGTCCAACAGGTCTACAATAACTAAGAATGGTACAGTAAGACTGTAGCCAAGTGAATGATATATTTTTAATCCGTGCATTTATGCCTTCATAGATTAAGACACGTTAAATAGAAAGTCATTCAAAACTAATTAAGTTGAGAGTGTTGTCGTCTGTCGACATAAACCCTCAAAAGAGTGTGAGGTAGACGAAGGGGCAAAGACACTTTTCCATTCCGTCGAAGGAATAACGAAAGAAGCACCACTCCTCTATAACATAGTCACGCCTACGTGGGTGATTTGACGCTTGTAAAAATAGAGGGGGAAGACAAGAACGTTGTGATCTTCATCGACGATGGTACAACGTATTGCATCTTTTGTTGAAAAATAAAGATGAAACCCCGTCGAAGCGTTGGAGCGTCGTGGCGCCTCCTCCAAGAGCCGCGACGTTTGAAGCCTGGTTGGCTCGAATTGAGCGCCCTGGCTCCCAGTGAGCCACGGCGCTCGAAGCGGTTAAAGCCTACGGATTGAGGAATTCGTAGGGACAGAGGGGGAGAATGTGAAGCATTGTTTATCAAACGACTGCTCCTTACTCACCTCAGACCAACGTTGTTTTCCAATCGCAGATCCATATGCCCAAGATATTTGGGGCAAGGCGATCCTTACTGCTAATGCGATTCTCACCGAAATTCCGCATAAGGATAAAGATAACCCTCCATGTGAAACATGGAAAGAATTCCATATACAAATGTTGTGATATGGGGTAGTGTGGCAAGTGTTGAGACACCAAATCCAAAATAGGTCAAGTCGGACCTAAGACTGTAGATTGTATATCCACTGGCTATGCAAAGAACAGTAGTACTTATCGCATCCTGCTGCCAAAGAATGATGAATTCTTTGAAGATGACTTTCCTTGAGAAGGAAAAAGTAGCGGTTGCTCAAGGTTAACAAGAACCCGCGAGTTCCTGATTGTCCGGAACTAGACGTTCCAGATCTATAGGACTCAAAAGTTGCTCACTATCCGGAGCCCAATGCTCCAGATCTACAGAACTCAGGGATTCTAGATGTTGAACCGTGTCCGAGCAAAAAGAGGGGACAAAGACTTGTTCAAGGCCTTCTAGCTTATATGGTTGAGAATGAACCATGGACAAATTGAGAATTGTCATCTCCAGAAGTGTTGCTTTGGAAATAAGCTAAAAGAGAGAAATAGACTCCATCAGATAGAATCACACTTGTGTGATGGTTGATCTTCCTCTGGGAAAAGAACCTATTGGTTGTAAAAGTGGATACTCAAATTGAGTAAAAAGTGGATGGATATATTGACGAGTATAAGGTCTCGGCTACTTGGACATGTGCTCCTATGTGAATAGCTTAATATTCAGGGCCACCGCAGTCTTGCGTGACATGGATGTTAAGACATCCTTCCTAACCGGAGAGTTGGTTTGATGGACAGTTGGGCTTCTTCCTGAACTTCCATTATGGTCCCTGAAATGTTTACATTTTGGTCCTGGAAGTTTCAGATAAAATAGAAACAATGAATTTGACTATAGAAACATTGACTCTGAAGCTAGAAAGCCAACAGTGGGAAAACCAAAAGTCCGAAAGTGGAAGAAGAAAGTGATACGGAACAACCCGAGGAGTATGTGGTTCCAGGGAAGAGAAGAAAGTCGGTCGACTTGTCAAATCTCTGTGCTGGCTGAAACAGGCCCTGAAGCAATGGCACGAAAATCTTGATAGTACTCTACTATCAAAGGAATTCTCCATTAAAGAGTGTGACAAATATGTCTACATGAAAAGGTAATTCTAACTCGTTTATGATATGCCTTTACGTAGACGGCATGTTGATCACAAAGAGTAATCCTAGTTTGATCCTAGAAGTATGTTGAAATAATATTTCGACATGAATGATATATGTATTACATATGACATCTTAGGAATTGGAAATTCCAAGACATCTAACAGACTGGTCTAAACCAAACTCACTTGTGAGATGTTTTGACAGTCTCGTTGAAGTCACCAATGGATATGAATCATAGACTTGATTAAATTATGGTGCACCCATATATCAAGAGCGATAGACGCAGGTCATATGTAGTTCAATGTATTCTACACACTACAACTGATCTGTATCGACTCATAAAGAAGATCGGTTGAACTAAGGTTCACTGGTAATGATCAATAAGAGGCGTTAAATGGGATGTGACGACATTTGAATTATTTGCTTGTCTATGAATTATTGTATTCTGGATGTCCAGCAGTTCTGGAAGAACACAGTGATGCAAACTAGACATCAGATTTGATGAACACCAAAGCCACAAGTGAATGGGCATAGTGTGCCTTTGCAAAATCATCTAAGCAAACTTGAATCGACCGATTCGTGATGGAATCGGAGTTTATCGCTTTGTACAAAGCATGATGAGAAGTTGAGTAACTTCACGACCTCTTAGAGGATGTCCCTTATCGGGAGTAACTCGTGCCTTCGTCAGTTATACACTGTAATGGCACGGATGACGGCGTCTGGACATATCTCTCACAGACTTAAGACCGTATGGCAGTTGATCGGGTGACACATCCTTGATTACTGAATCAAATGATATATCAGACCCTTTCATTAAGGGATTACCCAAATGTCAAGAGTTCTACTTGTCTAGGGAAATGGGCCTAAAACCCAAACTATAAAAACTGATACGGTAGATACCCAACCTTACAGACTGGAGATCACAGGAATAAGGTTCAATAGGAAAACTAAGTCGTAAAAGTTTGGTTGAGTGCTTCGGTGGAAGCAAGAGCACTTCGGATAAGTTTTCTTCCTAGAAACATGAATCCAAGGACGTTCCTGATATAAACATTAAGTGCAACCTGTAGAGTGGGTAAAAGTTAAGTTTCCAAAATCTTTTATGATCCTCAACAATTGAGGTTAGGTTTGGGAGAACTTTTAATGGTTCCTAACACTTATGAAGTGGGATATTGCAGGATATCTTATAGGAGACCACCTATTTACGTGCGAGGACATGTCGCCTCAACCGAACACACTTAAGAAACCAAGACGTGTTCCACGTCCACAATGGACAAAACCTTAAAGAAGGATAGAGTAAGGAAAGATGTTGTGTTGGTACCATTGTCCTGGCTTACACTAAACATTGACGGTTCAAGACATCACGTTCACCGCGCAGTAATTAAGTCTGATGGTATTCTACTATGGAAGGTTCAAAGCTACGGCTACCTATCCAGATGCAACATTGATACGCCGGAAGGTTGCTAGAAAGACAACATGTGTGTGCGCCAAAATATCTTCCAAGAGGGATTGTTGGAAATTTTTAAACGTGAAATAAAGTTAATTCTATTAAATTATGACTCGAACAATTGGGGTCCTGCACGTCGAAAACGTCGTTTCCACATACGTGCACACGTTGTACCAATGATCGTGAATTTACTTAGTGAAAGAGATATTAGTACGTATACAAAACGTTTGAGACATAATATGATATACGGTTATTGGTCAAATGACAATGATTTCACGTTGGTAAATGAAGGAAGAAGTGTACAATGTGTAAAAGATGAAAGGGGTCAGAAAAGGGTTGCGACGTCACCGCGGAGCCTGGGCGCCGCAGCGCCACCCCCGCCAGGGCCGCGGCACCCCAAGGGTAGGGCTGCAGCGCAAATTCGAACTTTGGTCACTGGAGCTTCGGCGCCGCGCCGCTAACGAGGCAGAATGGTCGACGGAAGCTGAAAATTTCTGACTCTTGGGCTGGTTTTGGAGCATTGATTCTCCATTACTTGACACATGAATTCAGCCATTATTTGGTTGAATTGTAACCTCTAATTAAGTGCCATTACATGGCCTTGATGGACATTAGTTGGCTATATGAGAAGACATCTTACACACACTATAAATTGAGGCCTTTGACTCAATTCAAAAGACATCTCACTCTTGTATAGCTCATATTTTCTGAACTTCTTCCTCTCTTGCAATCTTCCACACACTCAAAGATTCTTCTTTCCTAACGAACACTTGAGTCTTCTTTGTTCACTTGTTTGATTGTTGTTTTATTTTGGGAGATAAGTTGTCAACACACCGTTAAAGGATTATACGGGGCAATATTATCTTAAGGAAAGATTGAATATCAATCGACTCAGCAAGACTTTTTCCTTGTTCTATTTTTCAGATTTAGTTTCTCTTGACTGAATTTGTTCTGCAAAATGTGTCTCAAGAAAGTGAGGAAGTTCCTGATGAAACTCCAGTGAAGCAATTCTTCCCAAAGGAATCTTCCATATATGCCAAATCAAGTGTTTCCACTGGTGTCACAACATCTCAGGCACCATTTCAGCCAACATCAGAAGAGACACAAACTCCAACATCCTCCAACAAAACTGAATCTGATTCAGACCTTCAGGTATGTATCTACTCAGACAAATTCTATTCTAAAACTAATTCTCATAATTAGGACTGGTAGAAGAATAGAGTTGTTAGGTCTGAAAAAGTAATAAATATTGCCTCATATTTAGAATATGATTTGGTAGAGTTCTTAAAAGGAAGACATCTCCTAGGATCTGTTATTGAGAAGAGACCATATGTTGATAGAATAGTCAGGTTGTTTCGTGCTTATTTGAGTTCTGCTATAGAGGATATCGGCTAAAAGAAATTTGGGAAGGTATGTCTCTTTAACAGAGTATATATTTTCACACCTACTGTTATAAACCAATGTATGAGATTAAATGATGAGCAGAATGTTAGAGAAGCAGACCCTGCAGTGGACAATAGAGATGAAGTAATTGAGCACCTCACAGAAGGTATTGTGCATACGTGGATCTTTAGATGTACAACCTCTAAATTAACAACCCTGTTTTCCACCCATCACAAATTGCTATACACAATTGGTTTTCTTCAATGAATGAGTCAATTGTAACTACAGAATAAGCTACCATGCTATATAAAATTGGAAAATGTTTGAGAGTTGATATGGACAAAATGATCTTCCATCAAGTTGCTAACTTGACACAGAAAGAATCGACCTCAATCCTTCCTTATTCCTCTCTGATATACAAAGTGTTAACTACCCAAGGTATTAAGCCTAAAAGAGAGGACACACTATGGAAGGCTCCTGAACTGTATACAGTAACAAAACAGTTTTGAAGAGTAGAGACAGAGTCATTGATCTACCCTGGAAAATGGAAAGAAATAGTACATATGTTGATAGGAATGTCACCAACATTCTTGACAACACTGGTCCAAGACAGTCTCCAGTGTCTACTGAATGACTTGTGAAATAAATTACAAAGATCAACCAATAAATATCTGAGGTAGATACTGTGAGGAATACTCTAATTCAAGTCAGAGACCAATTCATATTGCTGCTTTCTTCACAAAAAAATGGAGAAAATGATAATGTTGTTGAAGATGATGATGATGCTGAGCTGAAGTCAATGAAGCAGAAAATGAGTGATGATGTTGCTGAAGTCGATGAAGCAGAGAGAAGTGTTGAAATGATGATGCTGTTGAAATCGAAGAAGCAGAGGAAGTACTGATGCAGGAGGAGCAAAAGAAGAAGGCTAGTTGTTGTTCTGTGCAGAGAAGAAGTTATGCATGTGCAGAGAAGGATTACGTAAGAGTAGAGAGCTGCTGGAAGCTAGTGCTGCTGTGCTGGAAGCTACTGTTGTTTGTTGAAAAGGTTGTTTTGTGAAGAAAGACAAAAAAAGGAGAATGTTAATGTTTTGTCCTTCCTTCACGGACTGAAGCCGATGCTACTGGTTGGTGTTGAAAATATGGTTTGAATATTTAGGATGATATGTGTATATGTGCTAACATCTTTCTTCTTTTCTAATCCTACATGGATATGGTATATATATATATTGTCTTGTATATGTTGTGTTTATATGCTATTACAGGTTAAGGGGGAGCATTATTGTAATCATAGATGTTGAGACAACATCTATGACATTGCCGTAAGTCACTTGCGCTGAATATATTAGATTTTGTGAAGAAAGACAAAAAATGAGAGAATATTAATGTTGGATTTGGTGTTGTGTCATTTTTCCCAACATATCATTTTCAGCTCTAAGTTAAAATCAGAAATGTTGGAACAAATGTCACGACATTCGGACCAACATTCTGTGAAACAGTTTTGTCTTACTTCACGGAAACTGAAGATTTCATGGAATTTTTACCACGATGGTAAAGTGACTTGGCAAGGTGATTAGGAGCTGATTAAAAACGTGGGAGGACCAAGTCAAAGTTGTTGCTAAGCTTGGGGAACAAGTCCAAGAAGTTAGAGGATCTTGCTCCACAATTCTCTCCAACAACCTTATCGGCTGTCCACTTTTCCCTCAACCTCTACAATCAATCGATGAGCTTTTCAAGGAAGACTCTCTACTATAAATAGAGAGGGAAGATCAGAGAATTGATATCCAGAATCAAAATGTAAAACTACCAAGAGAGCTCTCGGGATTTCAACTCAAAAATCTGGATCACAAGTGTTGCCTGAGTTTGTGACGACATTCTGTCCAACATTATAATTGGTGCTTAGGTTCTAGATTTGTTCTTTCATTGAAGCAATTGTAATGAGATGATGCGCACTTCTATTTAGATAGATTTTTCAGGCATAAATCATATGCGACTTAACATTTTTATTCCTTTTGTATTTTCTTGTAATATTGTAAAAGAAGGAATATATTCAATTGTATATATATATATATATATATATATATATATATATATATATATATATATATATATATAATTTTGGTCATTGACCATCATAGGTTATATTAAAATATAACCTATGTATAAACCTTTGTGTTCTTTATTATTTCCGCTGCATTTTACTCTTTAAAGGTTTTTCTGTTTTTACTAAAGTGTTGCCAGTTGTGACGGACGACATTATCGCCGACATTCGAAACTGTTTCAGCATTCAAATTGATTTTACTTTCAGTTTATTTTTATTCTTTCATAGCATAACCACCGGGACCCAACCAAAGGGATGAGGGGAAAAAATACTCCATAGTTTACAATATAATAGGAGGAAGATCAGCTTGAGTTTCAGCAGCTGTATATAAAAAAGATGCAATTAGTACAAACTGCAAACATAACTCATATCTTATAAACGGGGAACAAGATAAAAAAAATATTATAATTGATGTTTCTCTTATGAGAAATTGTATAATCACCCTTTGTAAAGAATGAATCTTGGGCCTAACTCAACTCCAAAAGCTAGTTTGTAGGTGAGGATTGTCCAAGTTCATATAAGGAGTCCATGTCCCATTTTATATCCGATGTGAGATTCTTAATACTCCTCGCACGCCCAGACCTTGTTAACTAGAGCCTGGATAATATAATTTGAGGGCCCAACATACCATGTAAAGAATGAATCTTGGGCTTAACTCAACCCCAAAAACTAGCTTGTAGGGTGATGATTGTCCAAGTCCATATAAGGAATCCATATCCTATTTCATATCCGATGTGAGACTCTTAATACTCTTGAATAGTATAACACATAACAAATGCATTCTTATTTCGCACAATTAGATATTTAAAAAAGAGTCATCACTCAAAGTAAAAGTTAAAAGAACATATTTACAGAATAATTCCAAACACATACAGTTTTTTTCAGAACCAAATTCAAACGGGCGCTACAACGTCTTGTGATATATACACACATGGAGTATTTGAAAGTTTTATTGCATAAGAAGAGGTGTACATATATTTATTGTAAGGATGATATATAGTCACATCCACGACCACTTTATTTGTAAGTAAGCTTTTATCAATTATATATGATCAAGTAATTTATATTCTCACTTCATTTTATTACTTATAAAATTAATGTAACTTAATATGATTCATTGTAAGCACCTGATTCGAGGATGCATCTTTTGTCCATGGAATATTAGGAAATTGCAATTTCAAGCACTTCTTGTAGGGGCATATAGGGAATTTATGATACGAATTCAGCTGAATTCAATAGCTTTAACGCAGATCCTGAATATGTTTTTGAGAAATCTATAAAATATATACATATAATAAGATGTAAACCTAATATCATAAATGGGTTAGAGGTTTGATGGCCAACGAGAAGCGATCATGTAAACTTCAAACCATGAATTCATCTTTAACTCTTCTGGAGCCTGCTTTGTGTGATTAAATTTAGTGAAACTGAAATAATCGAGCCGGCAAAGTCCTGTGATTCACAGTGACATCAGTTTTTTATTGTTAAGGGAATGGTTCTACGTCCAAGGTTATTGCCTCATTGGTTACGTTGTGAGACTAATTCCTGAAAATGTCACTAGCAGTACTCTATTTTAAGCAAGATATTTGTATCAGTGTGTTTCATCGATATCAACATTTATAATACTTTAAATAAATGTATTATTATTGTAAAATTAATGGCTGTTCTTTCCTGACAATCTTTAACTTTGTCGATTACTACTATCGTATGCATTTTGTAACTTTCAAAAATTTCCATGCAACATCATACGTAAAGACAAGTTTGAGGCTGGTATTTATCTATGATGTGACTCATTATATTGCACAATATATTAACGGTATATAATTATTGACTAAAAATTAATGCTTTAATTTATACAAACTGATGCTAATCCAATATCTAAAGCAGTGAATTCAGAATGAATGTGAATATATGTATATAGTTGAACTACTTTTTGCGAATCTATATATATTTCGAGCCTAAAATAATGTGTTTAGTTGAATAAGATTAATTAGCTTGTCTTCTCTTCAACTTGACTTTTCCGACTACAATATTAATTATAGTTACATATAATTGGATGTCGATAATATTGATGCTACACATTCCAAACAACATATATATAAATATGGACAAGACAACACTTTTTCAAATTAAAACAAATTAGCATAACTTGGAACATAAAAGTCTTTTGGTCTAGCTGTAGGCAAATTATATTTTATAAAAAGTGAAAGCAACATTTGGAATTATGAAGACATGCATATAGAAACCTTCAATATATAAAAGCCTGCACATACATGACTTTGAAATATATGTAGCACTCTTACTATAAAAAATAAAATAAAAAAAAGAATCTCTAAGCGCTCTAACAACCCCAAAAATTCTAATTCCTTCTTTGTATGTGATGACTGAAGCATTAGAGAAAGGAGGTGGGAGTGGAAGTGAAGATTATACACAAGATGGGACAGTGGACCTCAAACGTAGACCTGTTCTCAGGTCCAAAACTGGCAGATGGAGAGCTTGTTATTTCATTGTTGGTATGTTAATTTTCTTATAGGCCAATTATTGTTTTTTATTACTCTGTAGTTTGATTTCTGCTGCTATGTTAAACATTGTTCAAACAATGTCTAGCGCCGCGGCCCTTAGGACACAACGTCGCGGCCCTTAGGACACAGCGCCGCGACCCTAATTCTGTAAACAGTGTTCCGGAATCTTGTATATTTGGTATTTATTAGGATTTATCTTGTACCTTAATTACTATTGTAATATTACCATAATTGTATAGTTAGTCTCCTTATATATAGAATAGGGTTTTAGATGTAAAGTAGGAATATGATTCTCCTATTGTAACTTGTATATATATGTCTTTTATCAATAAGAATAATCAAGGGATTAATTCTTTCATGGTATCAAGAGTCTAGGTTCTCTTTACCTTGCTTCCGCTCCTAAAAAATTTCTCTCTCTTTCTCGGATCTTTTGCTCCAGGCGTGGCCCTTCCTCTCGGTTTTTTAACCAAAGTCGCGGATCTTTTCTGCCAAAAATATCCACTCTCCCAAATTCTCTTCTCCGAATCTTCGTGTTTTATTCACCATGACTGATAAGAACACGTTTCATCCTGCCCTCACAGTTTCCAACATCAAGAGCGTCCTTCCTATCGTTCTTGATCTAGAGAACGTCCAATATGGGACGTGGTCAGAATTATTCAAGATTCATGCATGGCACATAAAGTTCTTCACCACATCATCCTTCTCACTACTCCTACGGGGGTAATACGACGTCTACGTCTACAACGGTTGTGCCCACCAAAACAACAGATCCAGACTTATGGGTCATGTTTGATGTCACGATTCTCCAGTGAATTTATGTCACTATCTCCTTAGATCTTTTACAAACGATTATGGAACCCAACTCCACAGCCATGGCAGCGTGGAATCGATTACGTGACATCTTCCAAGATAACAGTCATTCTCGCATTGTTATCCTTGAGCAGAAATTTTCTCAAGTTGCTATGACGAATTTTTCAAACATTTCTTCTAATTGCAAACTCCTCAAGGACTTGGCAGACCAACTTCGCAACGTGGGTTCTCCTGTTTCTAATAGTCGTCTAGTTCTTCAGATGGTTGCCGGTCTATCCGAGGCCTATACAAGGGTTGCTTCGGTTATTCGTCAAAGTAACCCTCTGCCGGAGTTCTATCAAGCCCGCTCCATGCTCACTTTGGAAGAAGCGGGTTTGGCTAAAAGGGCATCGATCGGAGCAAGCCCCGTCGTCATGATGACTACTTCCAATTTTTCCCCTTCCAATCCAGCCAACGTGACCCAAACTCACAACAACGGGGGTGGTAAGAAGGGCCAAAATCGAAAGAATAATGGCAAGAATTACGGCGGCAACAATATGGGCAACCGTCAGCAGCAGCAGCGGTTAGGACCACAGAGGGCCCTCGGGCGATGGCGATGCGTCGGCGCCCAGCGACTCGCGACTGCATATGGGCAGACTCCAGGGTTTAGACTAGCGTATGGGCAGCCCTAGAAGTGCAATATACTTGGGCCTCGCCCCCCTCAGGCCCACCACGCAATGGGCCCCACTCAGATCGACATTGAATCAGCGATGCACATACTTGGCTTGACTCAACCGGACCCTAATTGGTACATGGACACAGGTGCCACTACCCACATGACATCCGACCAAGGTACTCTCTCGTCTTATTCCAATTTGAGCAGTAATCGTGGTATAATTATTGGTAAAGTCTTATTCCAATCAAGGGTTATGGTAATAAAACTTTGTCCCCTCCTCATCCACCGCTTGTCCTGAAAGATACCCTTCATGCCCCAAAATTGATTAAAATTTGGTGTTTGTCCGTAAATTCACCACTGATAATTGTGTTTCTATTAATTTTGATCCATTTGGGTTTTCTGTGAAGGATTTCAAGACGGAGAGTCCTCTCATGAGGTGTCACAGTAGGGGGATCTTTATCCAATCACACCGAGTCTCAGCATCTCGCGTCAAACTATGTCATCCACTTTTGCAGCTCTTGTTCCTTACTTGTGGCATGCTTGTCTAGGTTATCCAGGGTCGTCAATTTTATCTGTTTTAGATAAGAATAAGTTTATTTCTTGTAAGGGTACGCATAGTACTCCAAATTGTCAATCTTGTTCTTTAGGGAAAATTATTAAGTTACCGTTTGTAGCTTCAAATTCTCATACTTCAATGTCATTTGACATTATTCATAGCGATTTATGGACATCTCCGGTTCTCAGTTCTATGGGTCATCGATATTATATTTTATTCTTGGATGATTACTTTAAATTTTTATGGACGTTTTCAATTGCGAAAAAATCACAAGTTTTTTCCATCTTCGTAAAATTAAGAGCTTTCATAAGAACCAATTCGAACGGGAAATAAAGAACATCCAATGTGATAATGGTAAAGAGTATGACAATAGGGAGTTTAGGGAGTTTTGTGCTCAAAATGAGATACATTTTCATTTTTCTTGTCCTCATACGTCTTCACAAAATGGGAAAACTGAACGAAAAATTCGTACCATTAATAACATTATTCGCACCTTATTGGTTCATACCATTAATAATATTATTCACACCTTATTGGTTCATTATTTCGTCCCTTCGTTATTTTGGGATCATGCGCTACAAATGGCTACCGATCTACATAATATTCTTCCCTCTAAAGGTTTGACATATTCCTCCCCTCTTCAAGTTTTATACAATAAGACTCATTCGTATTCCCATCTTAGGGTCTTTGGAATGTTTATGTTATCCACTGTTTCCATCCACCACAATCAACATACTTCAGACACGTTCTACCCCGTGTGTGTTTTTGGATTATCCGTCAAATCACCGTGGTTATAAATGCTTTGATTTGTCCTCTAAACGAATCATCATTAGTCGTCATGTTCTATTTGATGAATCCCAATTTCCATTTTCTAAAGTAGAAAAACTCGTGCCTAGTTCTTATGATTTTTTGGATGATGATATCTCTCCCTATGTTCTCCGTCATTTTTCAGATTTTTCAGAAAAAACGTCGTTAGCGCCGCGACCCTTAGGGGAGGCGCCGCGGCGCTAGTCGTCTAGTAGCCAAGGTGATTTAATTCCGTCGTCAGAGCCACGACCCTTCGAGGCTGCGCCAAAACTTCAGAGAGCTCTGTAGTTCATCAGGCGTTGCGGCCCTAGACCGAGCGTCGCGACTCCTTCGACGGTAATTTCTGAAATTCGGGCAGCAGGCCCACTGCCTGTTGGCCAGTCCGTCCCGTCTCCCAAAAATTCCCAAACTTCACACCATCCAGTCTCAAGTCATGGTCCAATCACTCGCAGTCAACGGGGTATTGTTAAACCAAAAATACATTTTAATTTAAATTCTAATGTTCTTAAGTCTCCCTTACTCCGTAATCCTGTGTCTGCCCTAAATGACCCTAATTGAAAAATTGTCATGACCGATGAATATAATGCTCTTATTGATAATAAGACGTGGGAGTTGGTGCCCGTCCATCTGGTGTTAACATTATTCGGTCTATGTGAATTTTTACTCATAAAAAGAATTCTGATGGTTTGTTTGCAAGGCATAATGCTCGTCTTGTAAGTGATGGTAAGACTCAGCTCGTTGCTGTGGATTGTGGTGAGACTTTTAGCCTGGTGGTCAAGCCGGCGACTATTCGTACTGTGCTCAGCTTGACTCTTTCGAAATCATGACTCATTCATCAGCTAGATGTGAAGAATGTTTTCCTACATGGTGATCTTCATGAGATAGTTTATAAGCATCAGCCCTTGGGGTTTAGGGATACTAGATATCCTAATCATGTTTGTTTATTGAGGAAGTCCTTGTATGAGCTTAAGCAATCTCCACGGACATGATATAAGAAATTTACTGACTATATTTCGAATATGTGGAGTCTTATTGTAACTTATATATATATGCATCAACCCTCGGATATATAATACAGTATTGGTCCTCCGTGATTCCCTTAATAAACAAATATTTCCTTATTTAGGAAAACCTTATCAGTTACCATTAGATCAGATATAGATGACTCATAATAGGAAAACGCCCATTAGGTATGCAACAACAAGATCTCCTATGATCCATGTCGTATATGTTTGACAGCCCCTCATAATTAAGACCCTGATCACTTGGAGACTTCTTACTCCTAATTTTCCAAGTTGTTTATTATTTTCTAAAAAACAAAAAAAAATCATATTCAAATCCCAGGTTTTTACTATTACTATTTACAATAAGCGGCTCAAATCATTAAATCCCTCCCTCGTTCAACTTCCCATTATATGTGGTTTGTTTAGTTATATACACTTCATATGTTTTTAGTGAATCATATAGCATCGTCATCAAATGATACAAATCTTAGATAAAAATTTACAACACACTAGAATGTTGTGGTTCTCGACATTTAATTAATGTGGGACTTTGTTGCACGCCCTCAAACACTTTTTACTACTCTCTTTGTCCCAAATGTGATATTTTTGCTTTCCGAGATTCAAAGTATATGAACTTTGACCAACATTTTAAGATGTATTTTTTCACCAAATTGATATGAGAAAACTTGTAACTTATAGTAGTACTTTTCATGTAGTTTTTCAATATATAATTTTCTAATCTTAAAATATTGAGTTAATCTAATACAATTTAGCTTCAAAGTTTAGTCAAATTGACTCACGAAAAGGAAAAAACATCACATAAATTGAGACGGACGGAGTAATAAAACGACAAAAAAATTAAACTTGCGAAAAAAGTATCTAATTAACTCGTGGCCTTGTGAAGATATATAACGATCGAGACTGGAACAAAAACGACGGGACGCTTATAGTTGTATGATATGCAATATGTGTCTAACGCTGGTACACTAGGATATACCAAAAAAGTCTTAATTATATACCCCGTTAATGTAAAGTATTTTTTAAGTACACTGAGAAAGTGCTCCACAAGTTGAGCCGTGTGAGCTGTGCTACCGCACAAAATATCCGAAAAACGAAAAATTTTAGGGCCCCTTTTTCCATTTTTTATTAAGTAGTATTAGCCAGAATTTACTGTAAAGACTCATAATTCGCAGGTCTTAGCCCAATCAAAGTAGGGGTTGATTAACTTGAAGTTTTATTGGTTTGTTATTTACAATTTAAAATAATTTCTAATTATTGAAATTGTATATTTACTTATATTAAGGATCAATTTTTACGAATTAGAACAGAATCCAAAATGTTTGAGACGGTCTGGTGCTCCATGAGACTAATTAAGTGTTAAATATGAATGCTAAAAGCTGCTCTTATATATGTACAGGGTACGAGGTATTTGAGAGGATGACATTCTACGGAATAGCAACAAATCTGGTGATCTATCTAAGCAATGAGCTCCATGAAGGCACTGTCAAATCCTCAAACAATGTTACCAATTGGGTTGGTACTGTCTGGTTGACTCCCATTATTGGTGCATACATTGCTGATGCTTTTCTTGGTCGTTACTGGACTTTTCTCATCTCTTCTTCTATTTACCTTGTGGTAATTTACACTAACTTGTTTCATTTACAGCATATATATCATCCATTTTTCATTTTATTACCTACACCTAGACTAATTTTTGTTACTGAAAAGCAACTTATGCGTCACCAACTCACCTCATATAATATTCACGTGACACCAACTCACCACACGTCAGTTATTTTTTGTTACAAAAATTAGTTTGATGACTTTGATGCAATAAACTGGAAGTGGAGCAACTATCCGGAAAACTAATTAACCCTTCATAACACATATATAAACACTCTTTCTCCTGTATAATCCTGTGCTTTGTTCTATGACACGTTTAATTTCAATAGGGAATGTGCTTGTTAACACTGGCTGTTTCAGTGAAATACTTGAGACCTCCAAGCTGTGGCAAAGGAATCAAAGATATAGATTGCACTAAAAAGGCTTCTGCTTTCCAAATTGGCATATTCTATTGTGCTTTGTATATAGTTGCTATTGGAACTGGTGGAACCAAACCTAATATCTCAACAATGGGTGCAGACCAGTTTGATGATTATGAGCCTAAAGAGAGATTTCAAAAGCTATCTTTTTTCAATTGGTGGATGTTTAGCATCTTTCTTGGAACTCTCTTCTCCAACACTTTCCTTGTTTATTTGCAAGACAATGTGGGGTGGGGTGTTGGTTATGGCCTTCCAACTGCTGGACTTGCTGTATCTATCATGGTGTTCTTGTTAGGGACTCGTTATTATAGGCATAAAACTCCTTCTGGGAGTCCATTCACTAGGATTGCTCAAGTTCTTGTTGCTGCTGCTAGGAAGTGGAAGGTGGTTGCCCCTAATGACCCAAAGGAGCTTCATGAGTTGAGCTTGGAAGAGTATGTTAAATCTGCAGGCATCACTAGAATTGATCACACCACTTCTTTAAGGTGATAACATTCTTATATTTAAGGACACATCATAAAAAAAGTTCATATTATAGTTGTTGACATGAGACTAGGAGCTAGGTTACATGTTCAAGCCGTGGAAAAACCTCTTGCAAGATAAGGTTGCGTGTAATAGACCCAATGTGGTCCGGCTTTTCCTGGATCCCGTGCATAACGGGAGCTCAGTGCACCAGACTGCACTTTAGTGTAGTTTAACCTGTTGTACAGGTGCGGACCTATGTACTGCTTGCTTGTTCACGCGAACAAGCGTGGTTTTTTTTTTGCAAAGCTATTTTCTACTTTTGAACAAGCACAACATCCTCATTTCCTTATAACGCTGTGAATTTTTTTTCCGAACAACCACTTCTCTAGTTGTAGATCCGCCACTGCTGTTGTAGCATACAATAACCTTATATTCCAGGCTATTTATCCTAGTTTTTATGGACAGTTACTTGTAAGATGACCTGTAAAAATCCTTTTAAAGGTCGATGTATCGAAGCTAAACTTTATATTTTTAAGATCATATTAATGCTAGATTTTTAATTTCTGTGGTTGGATTGTATTTGATTGGGATCATTTTGCATGCAGACCTCTTGACAAGGCAGCAGTGAAAACAGGGCCTAGTTCACCCTGGATACTTTGTCCAGTCACCCAAGTTGAAGAAGCTAAGCAAATGATAAAAATGCTACCAATACTTATAGCAACTTTCATACCAAGCACAATGCTAGCGCAGACACATACCCTCTTCATTAAGCAAGGGACAACCTTGAAGAGAGGAATCGGTCCGAATTTCGAAATTCCTCCAGCATCTCTTACAGCCTTCATAACAATCTCCATGTTGATTACTATTGTTGTCTATGACCGCTTCATTGTACCTTTTGTTCGAAAATACACAGAGAATCCGAGGGGGATCACATTGTTGCAGAGATTGGGGATTGGCCTTGTCTTGCATATCATAGTCATGCTTATTGCCTCGTTCGTCGAAAGAAAGAGGCTTAGTGTAGCAAGAGAGCATGGAATTACTGAAAAAAAACAGATTGTTCCGCTATCTATTTTCATTCTGCTTCCTCAATTTGCATTGATGGGAGTTGCTGATAACTTTGTGGAAGTAGCAAAACTTGAATTTTTCTATGATCAGGCACCAGAGAGCTTGAAAAGCCTTGGGACTACATATGCTACAACTAGCTTAGGTATTGGCTATTTCCTCAGCAGCTTTTTGCTGTCAACTGTGGCAAATGTCACCAAGAGAAATGGACACAAAGGGTGGATTTTGGACAACCTCAATATCTCTCATTTGGACTATTATTATGCATTTTATGTTGTCTTGACCTTTCTCAACTTTCTTTTCTTCCTGGTTGTAGCAAGATTCTTTGTTTATAACACTGATATCAACAAAACCAACAAGGAGATACAGGAGGCCATGCAACCCTCACTTAGCAAGTCAATAATCAGAGATGAAAATGCACTGGTTAAATAAGCCAGTTTTGCAATCCTCCTTAGCCAAATACCTTACTGAATTATGTAATACACAAATATGAAACTTTAGAACCAAGGCCGTTATCTCTCTATTTCATTGGGCTGTTCGATCAATTAAAGGAAACTGAATGAAATTCATAACTGTCTCAATCTTATTTTTTCCGTTTTTCTTTTTATTGTCTGAATATTCAGAAGCTAAGACCATTACAATGCCCCCTTTCGCCATGCATAAACTAAACAAATAATTAAGATCAGCACGAAAATGAAAGCTTCTATAAATACAGATACACCCAATACGTCGAAACTCATTGCCCATGGATAAAGAAAAAGCGTTTCAATATCAAAAACAACAAAAACTAGAGCAAACATATAATAACGGATTCTAAATTGTAACCAAGCATCGCCCATTGGTTCTATACCCGACTCATAAGTAGAAAGTTTCTCCGGCCCTTTGCTAATCGGGGCTAACACTCCGGAAATGAAAAATGATATTGAGCATGTTTCCCATCTCTTCTCGAGAAACAAGTGGGCTATTTCTTTGCAAAACTGTGCTCAATTTCATATGTGGCAATTCCGCCATGATCTCTTCGTTAGTTGGGGGAAGAATCCGCCCGAATCGGATTTTTTGAGGAACGTATCGAGAGAGAATTGGATTTGGTTAGACAATGTGTGGTTGGTAAACAATGATCGGTTTTTTAGCAAGGTACAGAATGTATCGTCAAATATTCAATATGATTCCACAAGATCTAGTTTCGTTCAAGTAACGGATTCTAGCCAACTGAAAGGATTTTCTGATCAATCCAGAGATCATTTGGATTCCATTAGTAATGAGGATTCGGAATATTTTCATGTCTTGGATTGAACTTTCACTCCTGCCTTAATCCACGCAATGACATTTGAGGAAGCCAGGGGCAACTATTGGCTCTAAGCCTGTAAGTTACATTTATATAAAAAAAATATTGGAAGGACATTTTGGCTTTTAAGATTCAACTGTATTTCCCTGGTGCAGAAAATATACAACTACTTGTTACAAATAACACAGATGTTTTACTCTCATCTATCACAAAAATAAAGTCATTTAGCAGGACCATGATTGTCTAGATTTATTTATAAAGTTCTTCATTTACTGGATCATTTGTTGCAATACAAGCGTTTTCCCCTGCAAATAAACAAGTTCCATCATGGGAGAATAGAAGTTAAATAAAATAATCATCCTTCTCCATTAGCCAACTAAATACTATTGACCCAAATTACCAAGCAAACTATTTCCAGTAAAAAGTCCATGCTCTCAAGTGGCTTTGGAGAAGTCACACATGTATCCATGTGTTTCTCTTCTCTTTTCCTCAATACCAAATTAAAGCAACTTATTCTTATGTCACTGACACATTCTACTTTACTGCATTTCTTGAATCAACGGTGACTCTTAATAATTTTTTATTTTATGGACGCACATATTACTTATGTAGATATGCTATTAATTAAAGAATCTCAATTTTATAAATATTACATGGGCTTAGAAAATATCTGTTATTTCTTTTCTTTTATATTTGATGGAAATATATTGAAAAAACACTTTAGTACCTTTTAATAGACATGGTCACTAAATCAGAAGATACACTATTTTTCTTTTCTTTCTATCTCAAAAAAGAACGATTAAAGAGTGCACTCTTTAAGGCTGAGAAGATTCTATCTACTTCAACAAAGTTTGACTACAATGGATCAAGGTTAGTATCTATCACTGTCTAATGATTTAGTTATAACTAAATAAAGTTTTTCAACAAGTAGTATCAGAGCATGAACTAGTTAGATGATTAAAACTGTTTGTTTTTCAACATCAGAATGTGTAAAATCTATTTATTTTTAAACATACTAAATATATAATTTAAATAAAAAATTAATTAAAAATTAAAAAAATGTATTATTTGATAAAAAATAAAAATTTATGTTCATTAGTGATGATGGACATAGTTTATAGTGATGGTGGTGATATGGTTTTGTGTTAGTGACTAGTAATGGTGGTGATGGTGGATGTGGTTGGTGTTGCAGTGACTGATGTGATGGTGGCGGTTGGTAAAGGTAGTGATGGTTGTGATGGTGGAGTTGGTTGATGTTAGTAGTTGGCGGTGTTGATAGTGATGGTGGTGGTTGACACCGTGTTTGGTGGTAATTAGCGGTGGTGTTAGTTGTGATGGTGGAGGTGGTTGGTAGTAGGAAGTGATCGCAGTGATGGTAGTAGCTGATAGCGGTGGTAGAGGTACCGGCGATGGTGATGGCAATGAATATAATTATAATCATGGAAGGGGTATATATAGTAGTGACTGACAACAGTGGTGGTTGTGATTGGTCATGCAACTTATTGCAGGTTTGAACGAATCATATGGTGGCGTTGCCACCATCCTTCAGCAATGCACGTCGTTACCTCCATTTTATGAGGTCCGTTCGAAGCTCATCCTTGAGAAAACCCAAAAAATCAAGCACATCACCACTCGGGCCAGCATTGCCGACGCCGCCCTCAACACCACCGTTGGGCCCTCCGCCGACGGCAGGGTGTCTCGGTCCGGCAACCAGAACCGTCGGCCAAAGGACTCGTTAACAGTTCTCTTTCTCCCGTAACGACCGTCGGAGCAGTGAGTCCGACAAGCCACGGCGAAGAAATTCCGATAACAACGGCGGCGTGAAGGCGATCCGCCGGCCAGCGGTCAAGATCGGCCGCGACGATGTGGCGACCTCGCCGTAGCTGCATGGGCCCCACCATCATGGGTCTCCTCTCTTTGCCCATATACGACATCCTCATAAACTCCACTTTCAGGCGCGGGCCCACCTAGCATACTGCCCACGCCCACATGCCTACACAAAGCGGGCCGCCCATCGACTTTATACACCGACTAACATTGAAGCAACTATGAGCACAATGTCACTCAACACTCCATATGGAAATTGGTATATAGACACAGGCGTCACATCTCACATGACGTCATCACAAGGTACTGTCTCGTCTTATTCCAATTTGAGTAATTTAAATAGGAATATTATTGTTGGTAGTGGACAAGGCATTCCCCTCCGTGGTTATGGCCATTCCTCCCTATCCCCACCACTAATTTTAAAAAATGTCCTACATGCCCTAAACTAATTAAGAATCTAATCTCCGTGCGACGTTTCACAACTGACAATTGAGCTTCCCTTGACTTTGATCCTTTTGGTTTTACTATAAAGAATTTTAAGACATGGAGACGAATAATGAGATGTGACAGCACGGGAGATCTCTACCCTATTTCAAACGCCGTCAACAATCCAACCTCAGTTACATCAACCTTTGCTGCTCTTTTGTCTTCCTTATTTCATTCTAGATTAGGACACCGAGGAGACTCTGTTTTACGCTCCCTTAGGAAAAATAATTTTATTAATTGCAACCGTATTATTAGGACTTCTATATGTAAATCTTGCTTTTTTTGGAAACATGTCAAATTACCATTTTGTACATCCACAAATTGTACTTTAATTCCTTTCGATTTCATACATAGTGATTTGTGGAAATCTCCTATTTTGAGTACGGCTGGCCATCGATATTATGTGTCGTATTTGGACGATTATTCGAACTTTCTTTGGACTTTTCCAATTGGAAATAAATCCCAGGTCTACCCAATTTTTTCTACATTTAGTGTTTTCGTAAAAATACAATTTGAAAAAGAGCATTAAATATTTTCAATGTGACAATGGTAGAAAATTCGATAATAACCAATTCAAACAGTTTTGCTCCAAAAATAGTCTTACCTTTCGTTTTTCCTGCCCTCACACATCTTCCCAAAATGGTAAAGCCGAACGGAAAATCCGAACCATAAATAACCTCATGCGTGCACTACTTTCTCATGCCTCAATTCCCCCTCAATTCTGGCATTACGCACTCTCTATGGCCACATATCTCCTAAATATAATCTCAAACAAGTTTCTAGCTCAACAGTCGCCCACCTAAATTATGTTTCGTAAGAACCCCTCCTACCAACACTTGCGTATTTTTTGATGTCTTTGTTACCCTCTCCATCTGAGAAGATATGAAGCATTTATAAAAACCTTGAAAAATGCAAAAGATCTATCTAAGATTACCGGGCAGAAATACTTTGCATAACACAAGAACAGATGAGACTTACGAGAGAAAATGATGTTATTGAAGGAGCTTTCTCAGCTAAGCACCAGAAACCAAGAAAATCATGAATAACCAGACTTCAGACGAGGGCATAAGCAATATGAAAAACTCTCCTTGTCAACATTGTGAAAGAAAAGGTCACCCAGTATTCAAATGTATCACAATAAACCAATGTAGCTTTTTGAATGTGACAATGAAGTTCTAAGAGAAGATTATGTAACCAACATGATTCAGATACCACATTGGACACCCCTCGATACTCGACCTCTGCACTAGAACGTGATAACATACATTGTCTCTTTGCAAACCATGAAATCAAGTTATCACCAAGAAACATACAATAAGCAGACATGAAGCATCTGGTATCTGGACAACCACCCCAATCAACATCTGTATACGAGACAAGTGTAGAGGTCGACGACGGATATAGATGCGAGTCATAGTCAAGTATTCCCTGGTGTATCGTATAATGCGTTTGAGTGCATTCATGTGCTCAACCCTAGGCTCATGCATAAACAAACACACCATTTGTACGACATATGAAATATCCGATCTCGTGAAAGTAAGATACTAAAGAGCCCCTACAGCCTTGGACCTCGGTCCAACACTATCCCAGGCCTAATCTATCGGGTTCTTACAAGCAACGATCTGGGTCGGGTCAGCAGTCCGGTCTACTTGGAGACCAACCCCAGCAGGCTTACAACACTGTGGGCCGAATCCGATCCCGATCCCGACACCCACAAACATTGAGGTCACCATGAATAAACTTGGGTTAAATCCTCCAGACACAAATGTCACGACCCAACCCCGGGGCCGCGATTGGTACCCTACCGGGGTACCCTGTCAGGTATATGTCAGAGAATAGCAGCGGAACATACATAACACATAACTTATAAAAAGGGTAAAACATCACTGGTCAGCCGATAAGGCTGCCTTCCATAAAACATACTTAAACAAAGTATAGTAGTACAACTGGTTCTTATAGCCCAAAACATATATGTGACCACAGACCTCTAAAGATAACAACTGTGGCGGGACAGGGCCCCTCCATACCCCTGAATGTACCAAATACCTATAGCATCAGGGAATATCCGTACCAATAAACAAGCTTCCAGAGGAATGGAGCTTCTGACACCGGAATAGTGATCCTAAGAACGAGGATCCTCAATCTGCTTATCCTTACATGCGGCATGAACGCAGCCCCCGAGGAAGGGGGTCAGTACACAATATGTACCAAGTATGTAAAGCTGGAAAATACTGTAATAATGATATCATAAGTCTAAGAGTAAGCTGGAGTCATGGAAGACAATAAAATACCTTTTCTTGCGCCTTCATCGACAATGAGTGACAAGTATATATATATATAATACTGCATAAAATAGGGGCCTTAGGATCAAAACAGGGTACCTCGCCCGTAGTATCAATAAGCACCCCTACTCCTGAGACTATTTCACCCGCATAGGTCCTGTGGACCCGCATGAGGTATTCCTCGCATAGGCCGTACCCGCCCGCATGGGACTATTTCACCCGCATAAGCCCATAAGGACTCGCATGAGGTATTACTCGTATCGTGGGTAGCAAATCCACGGAACAGGTGGTATAACAATCTTGGGGACTTACCCCTCAGATATACTCTTACCCTGAAGCAGATGGTATAACGATCTTGGGGCTTGCCCCTCAGATATACTCTTACACTGAAGCAGATGGTATAACGATCTTGGGGCTTGCCCCTCAGATATACTCTTTGCTGAAGAAGGTGGTATGACGATCTTGGGGCTTGCCGCCGACATACTCTTACCCTGGAGTAGGTGGTATAACGATCTTGGGGCTTGCCCCTCAGATATACTCTTACCCTAGCTCAAACTGTCATCATATCATAATCATAAATAAGTTAAGAAAACTTATAACTTCTTATTAGTCTTGTTCATATACCCTCTCATTTTAGTTTACTTAAGGCACTTAATCATATCTTTAATAAAAGAAAACCGGGAATTTAACCCAAGTACTACATACTTCAACTCTTTTAAAAATGACTCTTCTTTATACATAAAAACCTTTGGGCAATTGATGTCTTAAAACCAATTTGCCTTTTCATATACTTATCTTACTTTAGAGTAGATCTCTTCTCATTAACCTTTTATGAAGCTAATAAACCAACTCCCCATAAAGTTGTTATATTAACTCTATACTTTAGTAAAATCATACTTTTCCCCTAACTAAGGGACTTACACGTTCTTAAAATGAAACAAGTCATTATATACTTAAAACAAGTAAGAATACCAAATCTTGTACGTCTACCGTACTACATAGTTTCATCTATTCATGCTCAAGAGATAGGAAAGCTTCACATACCTTTTTGATCAATCCACTTGCTAAGTCCAAACTACCGCAAGTAATATGTCAACCTAAAATAACCATGATACGTTTATTAACCTCTAATTTCAATGTAGAATAATCTAAACTCAAAGCCACTAAATTCTATGGAAAATTGGGCAGCATTTCCTTTGTTTCTACATACTTTGCCACCTTTCACAAGGCCGAATTTATCATCCAAACGCCACATTTAAGGCTCAACAATCCAACACTTCAAAGGGGATTACACACCTAAACTTGGGTGTGTAAAATTCTGCCCCAATAGGTACAACAATTCACTTAACAATTCTAAGGTAGTTTTTAGGCTACAACATGCTCATAATATCTTCTTAACCAATTCCTTCACATTCAAACCATAGTTCTTACATGCAATGAGTCTAAGAGCATTATTTACTACCACAAGTTCTTTCTTCTTAACATGCAACACTAAAAACTAATTATAAAGGAGGAACCATTACCTTAGAGCTTTAGCCAAATTTATTCCAACAATTTTGCTAGCCTCCTTTCCAAGAATACCACTACAACAACCTTCACAAGCTAGCCACAAGTTTTCTTCTTGCCTTTCTCTTTTCAGATTTCTCCTAAGGCTAAAATATCTCTTGGAATATTAGAGAGAAGTGGGAGCTTAAGCTTTAGAGAGAGAGAAAAATTGGAAGATGACCAAGTCTTCAAGACTTGGTCAATATATTGCATGCAAGAAATCAGATGGGGGGACACTTGTCACCCTCCCAAGGTCTTTAAAAGAAAAATCGACTTTTCCTAAGTTTTTCGCCCAAAATCCGCCTCGGCGCGCGGCCAGCGGCTGAAACCTCCATGACCTCTCTCGAACTTTCGCGCGCGGCCTGCATCTGGCGCGTGGCTGCAACTTCAGCGACCCCTCGATACTTTCGGCCGCGACCTGCGTCCGGCGCGCTGCGCTTTGTCGAAACACATTTACGTCATTGCGCATCGAACTTGTAACTCTCATAACTTCCTACTCCGATGTCCTATCGACGAACAGTTGGTTGCGTTGGAATCTAGACTCCACGAACTATGCCCTAGGCCTTTGAAATACTTAGGAACTCTCAATGTACCGGGTCATAACCCGTATCAAAGTTGACTAAAACCCGACCGGAACAATCCGTCAACCTATCCTTAGAAAATTTTAAGTCTTACATGCTTTCGTACACTGTCATACGTAGGATCCGAACTACGGGGTATAACATTCTCCCCCCCTTAGAAACATTCGTTCCGAATGTTCCTTCTAGGCTTACTCAAATCACAACATCGACATAGATCATCTTAACTATTCTTTTGCAAATAAAGAAGCTCCACGAGCCACAACATACTGAAGCGTAAATGCTAAATCAAAACTAACAAACAGGAAAGTGGGTTACCTGGAGGTATAGGAAATAGGTGAGGGTACTTCTTCATCATGTCATCCTCTGCTTCCCACGTTATTTCCTCCCTGTTCTCGTTCCGCCATAGGACCTTGACGGAAGCCACGTCTTTCGTCCGAAGTCGTCTAACCTGACGATCGAGTATCGCTATGGGACTCTCCTCATACGATAACTCCTCTGTCACTTGGACATCATGAACCGGGTGCACTCTAGATGGATCTCCAATACATTTCCGCAACATGGACACATGGAAAACTGGATGTACCGCCTCCAAATCGGACGGCAAGTTAACTCATGTGCAACCGCCTACCCTACGGACAATCCGATACGGCCCAATGTACCTTGGGCTAAGCTTCCCCTTCTTTCCAAATCTCATCACGCCCTTCATGGGCGATACCTTTAGAAAAACCCAATCATCTATCTCAAATTCCAAGTGTCGACGCCGATGATCTGCATACGACTTCTGCCGACTCTGAGCTGCCAACAACCGCTCCTGGATAAGCTTCACTTTATCCATCGCTCACGAACTAAGTCCGCCCGACTAATCGAACTTCTCCCACTCGAACCACCTATCGGTGACTGCACTTCCTCGTATAAGGCCTCATAAGGCGTCGTCGAATCTTTGGAATGGTAGCCGTTGTTGTAAGCAAACTCACAAGAGGCAAATGATCCTCCCGGCTACCCCGAAATCAATAACACAAGCCCGCAAAGATATCCTCGAGTGTCCGGATAGTGCGCTCGGCTGTCCGTCGGTCGAGGATGAAACGCCGTCGAGACTCACTGTGTCCCTAATCCTTCGAAAGACCTCCGAAGTTAGCGAGAACCGGGCTCCTCTATCGATATAATCGACAGGGACTCGTGCGGTCTCACAATCTCTCTAATATATAATCGGCATAGTCCTCGGTGAACGCGTCGTTCCAGGAAGAAAATGGGCTGATTTCGTCAGCCTGTCGACAATCACCCAAATGGAATCATGCTTCCTCTGAGTGGTAGGTAGCCCTGTAATAAAATTCATATGTATCACCTCTCACTTCCAAGTCGAATATCAATAGTTCGCAATGACCACCGGGCTTCGTGCTCAATCTTAACCTGGCACAATTCGCACGCGTGCTACGAACTCCGCAACGTCCTCTTTAGGCCATCCCACCAATACACGTCGAGGTCATGATACATCTTAGTCGACCGGATGAATAGAATAACGAGCACCGTGCCTCCCGTAATTTGTCGAAGTCTGTCTGTCACATCGGGAACATGTCGACGACTCGAATCTTAGCACCCCATCAGGCGCTACCTCAAATAGACTCTTCTCCTTCTGGAGAGCTGCATCTTGGTACCGTACCAAAATCGGATCCTCATACTGTCGCCTCTTCACCTCCTCGATGATGGAAGACTCGGCAACCTCTCGAACCCGAATCCCATCACTATCGGAATCAACCAAACGAACCCCAAGGCTCGCTAGCTGATGTATCTCTCGGACCATATCCCTCTTCTCTGGCTGAACATCAGACATACTACCCATCGACCTGCGACTAAGGGCATCTGCAACTACATTGGCCTTCCCTGGGTGGTATAGAATATCAACATCGTAATCCTTAAGTAGCTCCAACCACCGTCTATGTCGCAAGTTCAGCTCCCTCTGGCTGAAGATATACTGGAGACTCTTGTGGTCTGTGTAAATGTCCACATGAACTCCATATAAATAATGTCTCCAGATCTTCAAGGCATGAATCACAGCTGCCAACTCCAAGTCATGTGTGGGATAGTTCTTCTCATGCTTCCTAAGCTGTCGAGATGCATAAGCTATAACCTTGCCGTCGCGTCAAAGACGCACTCCAAGCCCGACACGGCGTCTGCAATAAACCACATATCCATCTAAGCCCTGCGGAAGAGTAAGAATCTGGGCGGTCGCCAACTTCTCCTTTAGCAGCTGGAAACTTTCCTCACAAGTATCCGTCCATCGAACATACCGCTTTCGAGTCACTTAGTCAAGGTGATGAAATAGAAGCAAACTTCTACAAACCTCCGATAATAACTCGCAAGGCCCAAAGCTGCGCACTCCGTCGGTGTAGTGGAGTGCGGCCAAGTCTTGATCGCTTCAATCTTAGTATCAACAGAATACCGTCGGCCCGATAACATGTCCTAAGAAAGCCACCGACGCCAACTAACTCGTGACTTTGAGAACTTGGCATACTGTTGTCGGTCTCGGAGGACTCGATATCGCCCTCAAATGATCGTATGCTCCGCTCGCGTGGCGAATACACCAAGATATCATCAATAAACACTATAACGAACATATCCAAGAATGGCCTAAACACCCTATTCATCAAATCCATGAATATCTGGGGGCATTGGTCAACGAAAGACATCACCCGAACTCATGGTGCCCATACCGGTCCCGAATGCGATCTTTGGGATATCTATCTCTCTAACTCGCACTGATGATAACTGCATCGCAGGTCTATCTTTGAAAAATACTTTGCACCACCTGCGGTCAAACAAATCGTCAATCTTGGGGAGGATATCTGTTTTGATAGTTACCTTGTTCACCGCTGTAATCAATACACATGCTGGCGTCCATCCTTCTTCTTTACAAATAACACTAGTGCTCCCCAGGGAGAAACACTTGGCCTAATAAAGCCTTTCTCCAGCAAATCTTTCAGCTGGTCCTTCAACTCCTTCAACTCGGCAGGTGCCATCCTGTATGGCGGAATAAATATCGGTCGAGTATCTGGCGCCAAATCAATGCAAAACTCAATCTCCCTCTCAGGAGGGATACCCGGAAGCTCATCTGGGAATACGTCTGGAAACTCCCTAACGGCCGGGCCGATCAAGGTCGGTATCTCACCTCGATGTCGAATACGAACCATATGGTAGATATACCCTTTCCGCACCATCTTCCAGCCTTGAGGTAAGAAATAAACTTACCGCCGGCGATGCAAGATTCCCTTCCACTCGATAACCGGCTCGCCCGGAAACTGGAACCGAACTAATCTCTCTCTACAGTCCACGTTGGCATAGCAAGATGCTAGCCAATCCATACCCATAATCACATCAAAGTCTGTCATATCCAACTCTATCAAGTCGGCTAGAGTCGGCGGTATCTATAGTCACAGGGCAAGCCTTATACACGCTCGGCTACCATCGAATCACTCATGGCGTAGCCACCTCAAAAGTCTTATGGACTCGGGCTCTATCCCTATTCTCGGCAATATGAGGAGATATGTAGGACAAGGTAGAACGGATCTATCAAAGCATATACATCACAAAGAAACCAATAATGTACGTGGCGACATCCGGTGACGCCTCACGGTCTGTCATTGGACATAGCATATATGCGATTACGAGGACCGCTAATCGAACCCTACCTCGACCTCTGCGCTGCCGCTGGCCAAGTACCACGCCTCGGGCGTCTAATCATCGGTTGAAGATCCAAAGAATGCACCGTCGGCTGAACCGTAATGCTCCCACCGCTGGGGCGGACAATCCTTCTTGGATGGCCCGCCGCCACAAGAGTAGCACGCCCCGAACCCATCTGGCACTCGCCGGATGAGACCTACCGCATCGAACGCACAGAGGTAGGTGGTCTCGATTAGTCCGGTCTCGCCTCGCGAAAACTCGAAGTCCTGGAGCCACGACTGCTCCCGAATAACCTGCGATCGGACCTCCCGCCGGAAAATCGAGAAGGAGCACTCTGGCTGGATGGAATGTGGACTAGTTCTTGAGGCCGCCGCTAAATCGCCACGAGAACTCGCTGTCACGCCTCTTGGTGGCCCAAATCTAGCCGATCTGCCTCTCTCTGTCCTCAATCCTCGCGCGACGCTGCGTCTGAAATATCCATCCACGGTGAAGAGTCACACCTAAGCATGCACGATGTCATATGACGGTCTAACCCATCACATACCGATGAACCACATGCGCCATGTCGGCTACTATGGTGTGCGTATATCCGGCCAGAGTCGAACTCGGTGTACTCACGATAGTCCTCCGTCCCGTCTCAAGGTCAAGAACCTATCACGCGGGCACTCCTCACCTCGAAGGCAAGAAGTGGTCTAAGGCGCCTCGTGAACTCCTCCCAATCACCTGGAAGAGCATCCTCACCTCGACAATACCCATGACTCAAACCGTTCAACGCAATATCGCGTAACGGTAAAGCTAGTATAATGAGACTCGGTCCACGATGCCCTAAGGACTGCATGGTCATTCAGAATCGGACAAACTCTGCGGATCCTCCTCAAATCTCGAACCATAGAACTTCGGGTGGGTGATAACCCAAGAAATCCCGAATCAGAAGCTATCGGCTCTGGGTTGGCGTGCTCTGTCTTGCCGCCGCCACTATCTTTGTCGATGCAAGAATCATTCCCGTAATCTACGTACTCGGACCGATCGGGGATGGAGGCTCGTCTGCGCGGTCTCGTGCCGCGTCCGCCTCGAACTCTGCTTGAGGGCGACGACGTGGAACTCGCCGCCCTAAACATCATCTCGGTAAGGGTGGGCATGTGCCTCGTGACTCTCCGCGTCCACTAGCGGCACCTCACCGCCTTGCCGCTTCGGGCGCGGTTGCCTTGCGCTGAGGCATAATCGATACATAAAGGAAAACGTCGGAGGAGGTTCAACCTATAACTTCGGCTACATTGCGATCTTAGAGTGAAAGAATGAAACCAATCCTAAATATCCTGCGACCTCCGATTATAGATGTGGTGCGACACGCGATAATCAAGACTACTACTAGACGGTGCGTGGACACTTTCCGAGGACTAATCGCTCGATACCACTTTTGTCACGACCCAACCTCGGCGCGGCGGTACCTACCGGGGTACCGTCGGTATATGTCGAGAATAGCGATGGAACATACATAACACATAACTTATAAAAGGGTAACATCACCGCCACCGATAAGGTGCCTTCCATAAAACATACTTAAACAAAGTATAGTAGAACAACTGGTTCTTATAGCACAAAACATATATGTTACCACGCACCTTAAAGATAACAAGTGGCGGGACAGGGCCCGCCATACCACGAATGTACCAAATACCTATAGCATCGTGGAATATCCGTACAATAAACAAGCTTAGGAGGAATGGAGCTTCGACACCGGAATAGTGATCCAAGAACGAGGATCCTCAATGCCTTACCCTTACTGGCATGAACGGCCCCGAGAAGGGTCGATTACCTGATATGTACCAAGTATGTAAAGTGGAAAATCGTAATAATGATATCATAAGTCGAAGAGTGTTGAGTCATGGAAGACAATAAAATACCTTTTCAGTGCCTTCGACAATGAGAGTGACAAGTATATATATATAATCGCATAAAATAGGGGCCTTAGGATCAAAACAGGTACCTCGCGTAGTATCAATAAGCACCCTACTCGCGGGACTATTTCACGCATAGGTCCCGTGGACCCGCATGAGGTATTCTCGTGATAGCCGTACCGCCCGCGTGGGACTATTTCACCGCGATAAGCCCATAAGGACTCGCATGAGGTATTCTCGCATCGTGGGTAGCAAATTCACGGAACAGGTGGTATAACGATCTTGGGGACTTTCCCCTCGGATATACTCTTACCCTGAAGCAGATGGTATAACGATCTTGGGGCTTGCCCCTCAGATATACTCTTACACTGAAGCAGATGGTATAACGATCTTGGGGCTTGCCCCTCAGATATACTCTTACACTGAAGAAGGTGGTATGGCGATCTTGGGGCTTGCCCCTCAGACATACTCTTACCCTGGAGTAGGTGGTATAACGATCTTGGGGCTTTCCCCTCAGATATACTCTTACCCTAGCTCAAACTGTCATCATATCATAATCATAAATAAGTTAAGAAAACTTATAACTTCTTATTAGTCTTGTTCATATACCCTCTCATTTTAGTTTATTTAAGGCACTTAATCATATCTTTAATAAAAGAAAACCGGGAATTTAACCCAAGTACTACATACTTCAACTCTTTTAAAAATGACTCTTCTTTATACATAAAAACCTTTGGGCAATTGATGCCTTAAAACCAATTTGCCTCTTCATATACTTATCTTACTTTAGAGTAGATCTCTTCTCATTAACCTTTTATGAAGCTAATAAACCAACTCCCCATAAAGTTGTTATATTAACTCTATACTTTAGTAAAATCATACTTTTCCCCTAACTAAGGGACTTATACGTTCTTAAAACGAAACAAGTCATTATATACTTAAAACAAGTAAGAATACCAAATCTTGTACGTCTACCGTACTACATAGTTTCATCTATTCATGCTCAAGAGATAGGAAAGCTTCACATACCTTTTTGATCAATCCACTTGCTAAGTCCAAACTACCGCAAGTAATATGTCAACCTAAAATAACCATGATACGTTTATTAACCTCTAATTTCAATGTAGAATAATCTAAACTCAAAGCCACTAAATTCTATGGAGAATTGGGCAGCATTTCCTTTGTTTCTACATACTTTGTCACCTTTCACAAGGCCGAATTTATCATCCAAACGCCACATTTAAGGCTCAACAATCCAACACTTCAAAGGGGATTACACACCTAAACTTGGGTGTGTAAAATTCTGCCCCAATAGGTACAACAATTCACTTAACAATTCTAAGGTAGTTTTTAGGCTACAACATGCTCATAATATCTTCTTAACCAATTCCTTCACATTCAAACCATAGTTCTTACATGCAATGAGTCTAAGAGCATTATTTACTACCACAAGTTCTTTCTTCTTAACATGCAACACTAAAAACTAATTATAAAGGAGGAACCATTACCTTAGAGCTTTAGCCAAATTTATTCCAACAATTTTTCTAGCCTCCTTTCCAAGAATACCACTAAAAAAACCTTCACAAGCTAGCCACAAGTTTCCTTCTTGCCTTTCTCTTTTCAGATTTCTCCTAAGGCTAAAATATCTCTTGGAATATTAGAGAGAAGTGAGAGCTTAAGCTTTAGAGAGAGAGAGAAATTGGAAGATGACCAAGTCTTCAAGACTTGGTCAATATATTGCATGCAAGAAATCAGATGGGGGGGACACTTGTCACCCTCCCAAGGTCTTTTAAAAGAAAAATCTGACTTTTCCTAAGTTTTTCCGCCCAAAATCCCGCCTCGGCGCCGCGGCGCTGAAACCTCCGCAGCCTCTCTGAACTTTCGGCGCAGCGACCCTGCTGTCCTGGCACCGCGGCGCTGCAACTTCAGCGACCCCTCGATTTCGCGCATGCCTCGCATCCGCGCCGCGCTGCCGCGCTTTGTCCGAAACACATTTATGTCCGACTGCGCACTGAACTTGTAACTCTCATAACTTCCTACTCCGACGTCCTATCGACGAACGGTTGGTTGCGTTGGAATCTAGACTCCACGAACTATGCCCTAGGCCTTTGAAATACTTAGGAACTCTCAATGTACCGGGTCATAACCCGTCTCAAAGTTGACTAAAACCCGACTGAAACAATCCGTCAACCTATCCTTAGAAAATTTTAAGTCTTACATGCTTTCGTACACTCTCATACGTAGGGTCCGAACTACGGGGTATAACAACAAATTGGTACATGGACACTGGAGCCACTTCTCACATGACGTCTAACCAAGGTACTCTCTCGTCTTGTTTCAATATGAGCAAAAATCGTGGCATTATTGTTGGTAATGGCAACTCAATTCCAATTCGTGGTTACGGTAATAAAACTTTGTATCACCCTCATCCACCTCTTGTTTTGAAAAATATATTTGATGCTCCTAACTTAATTAAAAAATTGGTGTATGTTCGCAAATTCACCATTGATAATTGAGTTTCTGTTAATTTTGATCAATTTGGGTTTTTCTGTGAATGATTTTAAAACGGTGATACCTCTCATGAGATGCAACAATAGGGGAGATCTTTATTCCATTACAAATCACCACTTCTTCGAGTCATGCCATGCCATCGACATTTGCTTCTATAGCTTCTTTCTTGTGGCATTGGGTCATTTTGGATCGTCAATTATTTCTTTCTTGCATAAAAATAATTATATCTGTAAGGGTACGCGTATGACTCCAATTTGTCATTCCTGTCCGTTAGAAAAACATGTTAGATTACCATTTATAGCGTCTACTTCTCGTACTTTGATGTATTTTAACATTATTCATAGTGATTTATGGACATCTTCAGTTTTAAGTTCTTTGGAACATCGTTATTATGTTCTATTTTTGGATGATTATTCTAATTTTTATGAACTTTTCCGTTAGTGAAAAACCTCAAGTTTTTACCACATTCTTAAAATTTAGAGCTTTCATTCGTGCCCAATTCAAACGAGAAATAAAAAATATTCAGTGTGATAATGACAAAGAATATGATAATGGTTTGTTTCGGGAATTTTGTGATGCTAATGGCATAGTTTTTCATTTCTCTTGTCCTCATACGTCCTCCCAAAATGGTAAAGTCGAACGGAAAATTCGTACCATTAATAATATTGTACGAACCTTATTAGTCCATGCTTCCGTCCCTCCTTTTTGGCATCATGCTCTTCAAATGGCTACTTACCCCCTTAATATACTTCCTACCAAAGGGTTAACATATGAATCTCCCCTTAAAATTCTCTATAATAAGAATCCTTCGTATTTCCATCTTAGGGTCTTTTAGTGTTTATGCTATCCACTATTTTCGTCCACAACAATTGACAAACTTCAAGTCAGTTCTACCGCTTGTGTATTTTTGGATTATCCATCTAATCACAGTGGTTATAAATATTTTAATTTATCATCTAATATAATCATAATTAGACGTCATGTTATTTTTTATGAAACCTAATTTTCGTTTGCAAAAGTGAGTAGTCCCGTGCCTAGTTCGTATAATTTTTTAGATGACGGAGTCTCACCGTACATTATGCACCACTTCATAGGACGGTCTAGTAACCCTGAAACGCCAGCAGGCCCACTGCCTGCTGGCCCTCCACCACCCACTACTTCTGCCCCAGTTTCTGCTAGTGAACCGATTGCCCAGCCATCCCACTACCGAGACAGTTTTTGGCCCAGTTGCTGCTCCAGTCCAGCCTATTATTTCCATTTTTGGGCCAGCTGGCCAGTCCGTCACCCATCCGACTTTTTCGCCAAATCCACTCAATTCTCCCTCAACACACATGCCTGTTACTCGTAGTCAATGAGTATTTTTAAACCAAAAAAACATTTTAATCTTAATTCTAATGTTCTTAAATCCCCCACTACCCTGTAACCCAGTGTCTGCATTAAATGGCTCTATTGGAAATTGGCTATGAACAACGAATATAATGCTCTTATTGAAAATAAGACGTGAGAGTTGGTGCCCCGTCCTTCTGGTGTTAATATTATTCGATCTATGTGGATTTTTACTCATAAAGATAATTCTGACGGTTTTTTTTGCGAGGCATAAGGTTCGACTTGTAGGTGATGGTAAAACTCAACAGGTTGACGTGGATTGGGTGAGACATATAGTCTGGTGGTCAAACCGGCTATCATTCGCACTGTTCTCAGTCTGGCTCTTTTCAAGGCATGTCTCATTCATCAGCTCGATGTGAAGAATGATTTCTTACATGATGATCTTCAGGAGACAATTTACATGTATCAACCCTTGGGTTTTAGAGACCCCAAATATCCTAATCATGTATGTTTATTGAAGAGGTCCTTGTATGGACTTAAGCAGGCCCCACAAGATTGGTATAAGAGATTTGCAGACTATGTATCTACTATTGGGTTTTCTCACAGCAGTTCTGATAATTCATTGTTCATATATTGTCGGGGTACTTCCCTGGCTTATATCTCTTATATGTGGATAATATTATTTTGACTACTTCTTCTGATGTGTTACGTAAGTCGATCATGACACTGCTCAGTTAAGAGTTTGCTATGAAAGACTTGGGACCCTTGAGTTATTTCTTGGAAATGTTGTCACTCGTCATGCAGGTGTGTTATTCTTATCACAACGAAAGTATGCCACTGAGATAATTGAGCGGGCTAGTATGTTCTCGTGTAAGTCTACTTCCACTCCAGTTGATATGAAACCCAAGTTGGGGATGCTGTTGTCTCACCTTACGAGGATCCTACCCACTATCGCAGTCTTGCAGGGGCTTCAGTATCTTACTTTCACGAGATCGGATATTTCATATGTCGTACAAAGGGTGTGTTTGTTTATGCATGATCCTAGGGTTGAGCACATGAATGCACTCAAACGCATTATACGATACATCCAGGGAACACTTGACTATGGCTTGCATCTATATCCGTCGTCGACCTCTACACGTCTCGTATACATATGCTGATTCAACATCAACGCACTAAACACATCGAGATGGATATCCACTTTGTTCGACAAAAGGTAGCTCGTGGACAAGTACGCGTCTGTCATGTCTCTTTCAGGTATCAAATTGCAGACATCTTTACTAAGGGTCTTCCCTCAGTTATGTTTGAAGATTTTAAGGACAATCTCAGCGTACGAAGACGGTCCGCTATGACTGTAGGGGTGTGAAAATATACTGTGGTATACACGGTATACACGACATGTACAGTGCCTTGTGTATACCGTGTATATCACGGGAACACAAAGCTATTTTAGGTAAGTTTGGATCGTGATATACACGGTATACCCAGCCGTGTATATCACAGTTTTAGGCCTCTATTTTTAGTATTGTATTTGTAATTAATTAACATTGTACACTTACCATAATTATAGAATTCTTGTACAAATAGAATATGATTTTGGGAGTAGAGTAGGAATAGAATTTTCCATATTATGGAAATTGTAAATTGTAAATTGTATATATACTCATTCATTAATGAAAATAATCAATGGATTATTTCTTTCCAAGAAGACCCAATCAAATTTCCAAATGCAAGAAATAAAATCGACTTGGCCATGAAACTATGATATGCAAAAAGATGCCCCAAGAGGAAGCAGATGCTCAAGCTGTTGATCAACAACAAGATGACTGTCTTTTTGTTGCAGCATGCGCCTCAAGTAAGGGTTTAACTAATTCTTGATTAATTGATAACAATTGCACTAACCACATGACTTATGACAAGAACATGTCCAAGGAGTTAAATCCTAATATTGAAACCTCCTAAGCTAGGATGGAAAATGATGACTAGATTTTTGTTGAAGGAGAAGGAACCATATCAATTAAGACAAAGTCAGGTACTAAGACGATTTTAAAATGTTCTATATATACCTGATATTAATCATCAAAATTTGTCGAGTGTGGGTCATCACTTGATAGAAAAAAGATTCAAAGTATCGTTTGAAGATACACATTATTTCATTTACAATGCTATTGGACAAGAAATTCTAAGAATTAAAATGAGAGGTAAAAACTTCTCATTTAATCTAATTAGAAGTACAAGTACACTTTCAAACATCCATCAAAAGTGTAACACTGCAATATGTGAACCTACTGTTCGTGAAGAAGCTTACAAAGATCCTATGTGGAATGAAGCAATGAAGAAATTATGCCAATGTTTCAAAACAAAAATATGGAAGCAAGCTGACAAGACTGAAGATAAAATGAATATGGAGTAAGAAGATACCACAGTTTTCTGTTGCGAATAGGAGCTGCAACAACATGGAGAAGTAAATTTACTTTATTGGAAGCCTAAAGATCAATTGGCAGATTTATTTCTGAAGTCACTTCTAGTTAGAAAGTTCAAAGTTTTCAAGGCTGAAGATTGGAATTTGCAGTGCTTAAACCAAATAAAAACTGCAATTTAGCAGATTTTTAGTATTGCAGTTCCTACTCTTTAAGAATCAGTTTCCTCTTTTTTTGTAATTTGGTTGTTGCTGAAATTCAGTACCTTAATTTTCTGCTTTCGGTTATGCCTTTGTAACTTTTTAATAAGTTGAATCACTTTGCTGCATTACAGTATCTTTCTTCTCTTTACTTTAGTATAACTACTGCTTGATTCTCTGATTTTCATCTTTAAAACCAACACTTTCTTCGTCTTCCCGTGTTTAATAGTAGAATGGTAGGACAATGTCATAGCAGTCATCAAGCTCCCCTCTTCTTATAAGATTTGGAGATACCGGGAGCTCTTATATACTAACTTTTAAAGATATATTTAGTTATGATGATGCATTCTGCAGTTGCAACACTATCCAAAAGTTGCAGCTGTAGAAATCAGCAGCAACTTACCGAGAAGCTATTCCTTGGTTCTTTTCTGAAGCCATAATGAAACTGTACCTGATCCATCAACTCTCAATATGCCCCCTTAAAGGCAATATAATCCAGCTTTAGGCACTATAGAAGAGCTCGACCCAAGTAAAACGTTCTACCACATGTTGGACTCATAGGAGCCTTAGAGCAGCACTGATGCTTGCGCCAGGATAGGCTGCTACATTACACCCTCGGAATGCGACCTTCCCCTAACCCTGCGTGACTAGGGATGCTGCTTTGTGCGTCGAGCTGCCCTATTATGTTGAGTTGTTGACCCCTCAAGAATGCTATTGTGAGTCAATGCACCTGGACTACCAGCTTCAGAAATATTAGCGTATATTCTTCAAATATTCACAGTATATATTGTATTTATTATTGACATGTATTTAAGGTAGTTCAGGATTCTTACTGTATTAGGAATCCCCCTTGTACAACTATATATATTGTGATTAATGAAAGAAATCACTAAGGAAAATTATTCCAATCACTTACATAGGCGCCAACCTTTCAGTGAACAGACTGATTCATCACGTAAATGTATGCGCGGCACCATCATGAGGTTGCATCTCTACACCTCGCGCGCGGCTAAACTCGAAGACCAAAGTACTTCGCGTCGTCGAGCGCGACCCGTAGATGGCGTCGCGGCGCATCGCCAAAGAGCCACTAGACCTCGAGCGCCACGACGCCTTCGACGATTTTTCCACCACCCTCCCCATATCTGACCATACCCTCTGTCTCGGATCCTGCTACTCAGCCACTGCTGCCACCCACCGTCCCCACTCACCAAATGGAAACTCGTGCCAAACACGGGATTTTCAAGTCCAAAATTCAGTTTAACTTGTCTGTCCAAACCATTTCTCCAATTCGTCTGTGGAATTCAATGCTTTAACAAAACAGCACACGTGTGATCTAGTACTTAGATCGAGGGGTGAATGTGATCCGATGCTTGTGGCTTTTTCGTCACAAATTCAGAGACATTGATGTTTTGGAGCGCTACAAGGCAAGACTTGTGACAAATGGTACTAATCAGCAGGAGGGCATTGATTGTGGTGATAGTTTTAGCCCGGTTGTTAAACCGGCTACGATTCGTATTGTTCTTAGCATTGCTATGGGTAAAAAGTGGTTGATTCATCAGCTGGATGTCAAGAACGCATTTCTTCATGGGGATTTGAAATAAATTGTGTATATGCATCAGCCACCAAGCTTTGTTCAGTTCCTCAGTATGTATGCCGTCTCAGAAAGTCACTTTATGGCCTAAAATAGGCACCTCGTACTTGGTATGACCGTTTTGTCAGGTATATTATGCAGATTGGGTTTATTTGCAGCAGGTGTGACACATCTCTGTTCATTTTTCATCATGGTGGTGACATTGCTTACTTACTATTATATGTGGATGACATTGTTCTCACTGCCTCATCTGACAAATTGAAAAATGACATTATTGCTCTTCTCAAAACTGAATTTGCTATGACTGATTTGGGCAAGCTGAGTTACTTCTTGGGTATATCAGTTACTAGATCTGCAGATACTATGTTTCTGAGTCAGCGTAAGTATGCAGAAGAAATTGTGTTCAGAGCTAAGATGTCGAATTGCAAAGCTATGCCTACTCCAGTTGATTCGAAATCCAAGCTCAGTGCTTCTGAGGGTGATCCAGTGTCTGATCCTACTCTCTATCGGAGTCTTGCAGGTGCTCTTCAATACCTCACATTTACCAGGCCCGACATTGCTTATGCCGTTCAACAGGTGTGTCTGTTTATACATGCCCCGAGGGAATCCCATTTTGCTGCTCTTAAGCGTATTATCAGATACATTAAGGGTACTCCTAAATATGGGTTGCATCTCTACACCTCCGCTCCGACCATGTTGCTCTCTTACACAGATGTTGATGGGGCAGGATGCCCGGACACGCGACGCTCTACTTCCGGCTATTGTGTTTTTTTAGGGTATAACCTTATTTCTTGATCTGCCAAACGACAGGCCACTTTATCCCGCTCCAGTGTTGAAGCAGAGTATAGGGGTGTTGCTAATGTAGTTGTCGAGGTCTGTTGGCTCCGAAATCTTCTCTTGGAGCTCAGTTGTCCACTGTGTCAAGCGTCTATAGTCTATTGTGATAACATATCTGCCATTTATATGCCTCATAATCGGGTTCAACATCAGCGGACCAAACATATTGAGATGGATATCCACTTTGTACGTGAGAAGGTAGCACTTGGTCTAGTCAAAATATTGCATGTGCCCTCCTCCTATCAGTATGCAGACATCTTCACAAAGGGACTACCCAGACAACTGTTCATAGACTTCAGATCCAACCTGAGCATTCGGCCTCCTCCCGCTCCGTCTGACCGCTCCGTCTGAGGGAGAGTATTAGCGAATATTTTTCAAATATTCACAGTATATATTGTATTTATTATTGACATATATTTAAGGTAGTTCAAGATTCTTACTGTATTAGGAATCCCCCTTGTACAACTATATATATTGTGATTAATGAAAGAAATCACTAAAGAAAATTATTCCAATCTCTTACGAGAACCATGGTCAAGAAACACACGCAAAATTGATACTCTTCCCTTTCTTATTTAACTACACATTCACAGCTCCCGAGATGGATTCGTTAGATGCACAAGATTGCAACTTGAAAATCTGTAATAAATTATTTACAGGCACGAAGTCATCTAAATGGTTCAACAGGTTCAGTTTCTTCCAGAAGAATAGCAGCTTCGAAACACTCAGCAGCTTCCAACGGTGAACCTAAACCTTCCTCTTTGTAAAGCAGGCCCAGACTATACCATGCAGAAGCATTCATCCGATCAAGCCTTAGTGCTTCTGTCAGAAAGCTTCGAATAATTGCAGGAGACTGTTTGCCTATCTTCCTAAGCACCACTGCACTTGATATCATACTTGGCACGTGGGATGGATTAACAACCAAAGCATTGCAATAGTCTCCCAGTGCTGCTTTATATAGGCCCTTCGATTGGTTAAGCAAACCTGAGTATGACACCAAAAGTATACTACGTGATCAGAACGCATGCTCATTGGCAGAAAGAATTAGTCGCTCATAACCAGACAAGTGAATAAAAATGAGTTCACCATGCCACCAAAAGTATGAACCAGTACGTAAGACTACAAAGAAGCAACTAAATCAAGAATCAGAGATGAAGTTACAACCTATGACGGCCAGTAACTATTTAATGTAGAAGATACTGGAGTCAATAACCAAAAGAATGTCGGTAAATAAGAAGTTGATTCCCTCACATCCACACACAGCCCACACATATGATATTATCGATCAGTTAAATTTTCCTGACCCTTTACTTGTTTATAGCTGAAGCACCAGACGTCTATGGGATTCTCTGTTGGTAACACTAAAAGACCTAGAAGATAATAGCCACATGCTTGGAATTCAAGGAATCGTATGACTTGCAAGTTATGTACACAGCGGTGAAAGGGAAAATTCACGTAATACATGAACTTTTGAAATGAAGTAGGTTCAATGGGGAAAGCATCACACGAAGGTTGAATTACTCCTACTTGGTTAGAGGTAACATGGGCCTTTTTTAGAATTAAGTGGGTCATCTAAAGGCATTCCAAATAGAAGTGTGTCCCATAAAATCAGATATAGACTTTATAAACTTTTAAGAGAGTAGAAAAAAACTCCTCAACCCCGATGAATTTTTCTATAACACTGTATAAATGGTTCCAATCCTATGAATCACTGATCCAACATTATATCATCCACCTAGAAAGTCCCCCCCTGACTGTCGCATTTAGAGAATAGTTAAATTGACTATAATCAACAAGGACTTGTAATTACGTTTTTGTTAGTTTTCTCATGAATATAAGTTAACAGGAGTGAACATTTTGAGTTACATGCATATGTTTAGAATAATGAGCACAGCCAGGGGAGAATATGAGTGAGATATATCTACCAGCAGTATACAATCTACAAGCTGAATATGAACTAATGGCCTCAGTTCTGGATAGACACTTCTCTGCATCCCGCCACTGAGATAAGTTAATGTAGATGGAAGCAAGATCCAGCCAGGTTTCCAGCTCCAATGTTCTGCAGTGGACTCCAAACTCCTGTTAAGTTACTTATAAAATCAATTTTTTTTACTTCTTCCTCCACAAAAAATGTTATTTCAAGAAAGTAAGGCAACAAAACAGGCTACACCAGAGAAGGATCTATCCCTAAGAAGGACAAGGGGAAAAGTCAAAGTTCACAAGATTGCACATTAACATAAGCAAGAGAAGCACAATATATTCATTGCTTTAGGTTTTTAAATGAGGCTTTAAGGTCATCTCAGTTTTAAATCATCTCCCATTATGTCAACAAACCAGTAATGTCCTAAGCTAGCTCCTCCATCGGGAGAGCCAAAGCTAGTTAGTAGTACCAGAAGAAAAAACCTAACCTTTATAACAATCACACTTCTAAAGGTAAGAGAGATATTGATAAAGGCAATAACTTTTTCCTAAATTACCAAATCGACTAGCTGTATTAGACAGTTATGCAATATGTAACCATATGAAACAAACAGGAGCAATTCAAGTGAGAAATAAAGAGTTCATAAGGAGTACAAGCTCTATAGATTTTAATGTATAAAAAGCTAAACTCTATGCCAGTGGTGCCTGAAGGGCATGATTAGGTGTTTTTTGAAAGAGGGGGTTGAGGAAAACTCTTTGGAATCTATTTTATCCACTGTTTAATCAGAATGGGGACATGGGAGGTCCCAAATCTGAACGCTTCGAGTTACCATCTATAATTATGTCCCTGTCCTTGAAATTGTATAATTGAGTGTCACACCTTTTTTTTCAAGTTGAAGAATGGTTCCAAAGAAAAAACGAAGTCGTCTAAATATGAAAAAAAGGACAAACATCTAATTTTACTTGCAAACCCGTTACAACCTTTATCAAATAGGACAGATGAAAAAAGCTTAGTTGAAAAGCTCCATTTCAGCTTATAATGGAAAGACTCACTTACCTTGAGATTTTCCCCCAATCTGAAGCTTTTTCTCTTAACCTGAAGAATAGCAAGGAGTTGAGTATATGTTTCTATAGCATTTTTCACTTGACCCTGCGCAATTTGAAGCTTAGCTTTAGTCCTCAACAGTTCTCCATGATCCCATTTTCCACTCTGCTCTAGGGCAACATTAATGACACTTTCAGCATCCAGAAACCGTTTCTGCGCTGATAATACCCGAGCCAAAAGCATCCACCCTTTCAGAGTACAACCACCTTCCAATTTAAGCAACCAGTTTGCGTAATGGACTGCGGCATCTAACTTCCTTTGCTCGGCATTTTCTAGACAAAGATGGTAAATGACATTAGCATCACTGATCTTTGTCAGCTTTCCAGCAGATTCAAAGGACTTAAGTGCATCTGAATGTATCTTAACCCTCTCGGAATCTGTCATTATTGCTCTAGAATGAGCTGAAAGTGAGAGCCCTAATACACAATTGGCAACACCCAGCAACTGACTACATCTTTCTTGCAGGCTTTCAATAGCTCTATGAGCATAAATTATTCCCTCGCTTGCACAATCTGTGCTTTCAGCACATACTTTTGAAGCCAATAACAAACCTGGAACACAAGTGTGATCCTCTGTACTACTCAACAGTTTCCGTAACAAGTCCAGTGCAGTGAAGTCATCTCCTCCTCCGTAATAGCAGAGAGCTAAAATAAGATACATCTCTTGACGATCTATACTTCTGGGAAGCAACTCTTCTACTTTGCTAGCCAAAGTCTTTAAACCCCCTGAGATAGATAATGCATATGAGAGATGGTCAAGAATCGAAGGGTCCCACTCGATCCTTTGTAGAGAAATATTTCTCAATAAAATCATCAAGAGAAGAATAGCCTCCTCAATATTGTTTCTGGGGATAAATGAACCGTCCATTTGAGATCGGAGAGTAGGTGGACAAGATTCACTTCCACTATAGAGAAGAAAAATGGCAAATTCTTTCTGAATCTTTGCAGTAGTTTGAATGTCAAGGTTCCAGTGATGCAGAAGAGCTCGACGGTATGACATAATTGTTTCTCGAGGAGCATCTGCAAGTTTGCATAATTCAGGAAGAAGCTCAACAGCCTTGGTGAGAGTGTCCTGCAATTTACAGTCAGTAGCAAAAGTTTCAGGCAAGCCAGCTGGTAATGAAGATTCAAGAATGTCCACAAGTAGTGTACATGATTGAGCAGCTTCTGCAAAAAGATATTGAAAATACATTAGCTGAATATCGGATGAGAATCTGTAGTCGCTATGCTCTCAAGTAGACATATTATTTCCCTTATCACCATATGCACTCGTTGATTATACTCACACATGGCAGAATAAATACTAATCAGAAACCTCAAGAAGTAGAGACCAAAATGTGTGCTTGCTAGGAGACGAAGGGAAATCTTCTCTTACAAGTCTAGTGGAAAATTTAACTAAAAAGCTAAGGTATGGCCCAAGCCAAATCATTTGAAAAGGTCAAAAAGTAATTAAATCAGAATGTCTAATCAAAAGCCTTAAGCACGCTCATTCATGAAAACTAACATACTGTCTAAGCATTGACATAGTAAATTTTTAAAAATAATCTGATACACTTGTGATGGGTGTAGCAGAGTTGCAGATGACATTTTTTTACTTCTCAGTATTCATGAGAAGTAGATAAGCATGAAGAAAAAGGTAATCCAAAAAGGTTTTCAGGATAATTTGTTGACTCAACAACAACAACAACATAATGTGGGATCTGGGGAGGGTAGAATGTATACAGACCGACCTCACCTTCACCTCACCTCACCTTCACCTTGGTAGGTAGAGCGGTTGTTTCCAGGAGACCCTTGGCTCAAGTATTTTTTATTGACTCAATGTAGTAGATAAGTGAAGGATGGGTCAACACTCAACAATATCAATCAATCAACTAAACCTCAACCACAAACTGATAGGGAAGTGAAGGATGGGTAAAGTAATAAAAGTACAGACAGAAAATGCAAACATTTCAAATTTCGACATGAATATATCATGTAAAACTGATTACAAAGACACCACTTTCCAGAAAAATGAAACATTATGGAAGCCAGTAAAAAGAGAAATATATTATGTATTTTGGCCCTGTACCTGACTGATAAAATAAAATAATAAATGAAGCAAACTGCAGAAACGTTTCCGTTATTGAAGATGACTAGTACAAAAAGACATGCTCGTAGAGATATTGACTGTGACATATACTCTACCTTTGTACCTCTGAAGAGCCTGCAATGATTTCGCTTTGAGAAAAACTGCTTCCAGGAGCAAACTTGTAGCGTGTATGGACAATGGTGGTGTAGAAAAACTCTGTGAACGTCTCTTTTGAGTTCGCACTCTTTCGGCAAGGGCGAGTTTCAACTTAGGAGTCACCGAGGCAATATCTATCCCTTCAAAAACATGTAGAGCAGCCTCTATATTCCCCTTTTGGTATTCATATCTTCCTAGTAATGCTCTTGCTTCCTAGAAAATACTGATAACTTAGTTAAACTGCCACCAAATGAAAATTCTGCTACACGCAAATTAAACCTCGAAGCAGTTAAGGATGAGATGATGCATAAAAGGCAGATTTATATTGCAGTGTGGTAGGACCAAAGAGAAAAAGGAAAAGATTGAAATGTAATAAACAGGGAAGTCACCTCATAATTTAAACAACCACTCTCACGCAAAGATGATTCGGCTTCTTCAACATTGCCAGTATCAGGCTTTTGTTTTTGTCCAGCTTTTCCAGTTCGTGATGAATGGACACTTGATGTGTAATCCTTAGTTGCAAGGGACTCGGGAGATGGAAACATTTCATCCATCAGAATTTGTTCAGACGAGCGTAGGCAACTCATTATCTTGCGCACTTTCAAACTAATCCAACGTCTTCCCCTTTTGTTGATCCCATTAACATTCTTCAACAACAACAACATACACAGTGAAATCCCACAACGTGGGGTCTGGGAAGGGTAGAGTGTACGCAGACCTTACCTCTACCTTGGTAGTTAGAGCGGCCCCATTAACATTCTTCATATTCTACAATCCTTCAATATCAGCAACATCAAGAACAGCGAATTAAACTCATTTGTCAATGAAAGCAGCTAGAACTACAAGTACTGCTGAGTTTTAATGTTTAAATTATAATCACAATCATGGGATAATAAAAAGAAAAGGAAAGAAGAATTGACATTGAGATGATAAACCATATTACGGCCTACCCTCAGTAAATTTACTGCTTTACCAGCCAAATATTTCTTTCCTATATTCGACTTGCTTCTTTATCTTTCTTTCAGATCAATTGAAATTGTTTTTTGTTGTTGCCAGGTGAGTAAACACAAAACCACAAACTTTTTCCAGAAAATGATAAATTATTGTTATTATAATCCCTTTGTCCCAATTAAAGTGACACCATTTAGTTTGATCACCATCTTTAAACCAAATAGTGAAAAAATAAAACAACAGTGACAAAATTCTCATATTATCTACATCCATCTCCAAACTTACATTTTGTCACGTAGAAAGTAGGGGAGAAGACAAAAACACCTTTAAATACCAAGTATACTACTTAATTCAATCAGAAAGAATTATGCTCCAGTGTTTGCAAAACATCATAAATCAACTAGAAATGACTAATAAGTGAGAGAATTAGAGGCCTAAGAGAATGATGGGCCCATCATATACCAAAGCAATAAGCAAACAAAAGGAGTAATTAGAACAGGGAAAAGGGATTATTATACCTTTCACTATTAGGTGAATAAAGGAATAGGCATTGGAAACAAGAAAAGCCATCCACAACAGTTTCCGTTCTTTCTTGATCAATCAAAGAATATAACAAAGCTTCAAACTTTACATTTTCTTGTGAAATTTCTCCACTTTTGTCAGTTTGTGTGTGTAAATTATCTCAACAAACACAGTTCAAGAACAGTCTCAGAACCCAATAATGATTTGGGTTGTGGGTAGGGTAGGGATAGGTAGGTGAGTGGACCCAAAAGGCTTAAATTTCTCCACTTTATGTAAATTATTACTACCAATAACACAGTTCCAAGAACAGTCCGAGAAACCAATGATGATATGGAGTTGTGGGTAGGGGTACTTTGGAGGGGTGGGTGGTTAAACAAGATGATTTATGGTTACAAAGTAAGTAAGGAAGATTTAATGGTAAGGTGACAAAAAATTCTTATAATTAGAAATGGTGATAAGTTTGACCGGCCAAGGTCAAACTTGTCTTAAAAATGTAATTAACTAAAATTGAAACTGAGTTATAATTTTTAAAACTTATAATCTTTTACAAAATACACAAAAGTTTATACACATTATACAAAAATCTCAACTTAACCCAATCTTCCAATTGTTGATGCTCGTTCCAACTCCTTATAAAAACTTCTTCCACTCCGACCGGTGACCACCATTGTTGTTGTCCGTTCCTCTCTTTCCATTGTTATTGTTGCTCATTTCTCTCTCTATTGATGTTGCTTCTCTATTTATTCTCAGATAAACTTTTTTTTTACTTGGTTCAAAAGTTAGAGTTTTGAAATCAGAGTGTGAAAATGATTATTTGGTTAGAGAAAATGAAGAAGAACATGGGGTTTTCTTGAATGTTGTTTGTTTTGTTGTAGTTTCGTGTATTTGTTGCACTTGTTGGGGTTTGTGAGTTTGTAAATAGTGGTTGTAGTTGTGAAATTATGGTGTTCAAAAGTTAAAGTTTTGAAATTAGAGTGTGAAAATAATGATTTTGGTTAGAGAAGATGAAGAAGAGCATGAGTCTGTCTTGAATGTTGTTTGTTTTGTTGTAGTTTCGTGTATTTGTCGCACTTGTTGGGGTTTGTGAGTTTGTAAATAGTGGTTGTGGTTGTGAAATTATGGTGCTCAAAAGTTAGGGTTTTGAAATCAGAGTGTGAAAATAATGATTTTGGTTAGAGAAGATGAAGAAGAGCATGAGTTTTTCTTGAATGTTGTTTGTTTTGTTGTAGTTTCGTGTATTTGTTGCACTTGTTGGGGTTTGTGAGTTTGTAAATAGTGATTGTGGTTGTGAAATTATGGTTTTTGGTGCTGTTTTTGTTCTTCTTCTCCTTGTTGTTTCGAAAAAAAAGGCTTGCAATTTTGTTGATGTTTTCCAACAACTGAGGTTACCTGTTGCAGCAAATTCACACTTGTTTGACAGTTGCAAACATATGCTGAGCTTGTATGATTTGATGTATTTTGTTTAAGTTGTGAGTGAGATTTGTGATGGTTGTGTGTTTATAGTGAAATATAGATGGTTTGTAGTTAAATTTAGATGTTTTTGTTGTTGTTGTTGTTGTTGTCATGCTATGGTTTAGGAAAAGTTTTGATTTTATCCAACAACTGCTGGATAAAATCAAAACAATTGTTGAGGTTTTTGCAGCATCTGAAGCAGTTGTTGTAGCATATTAACAAGCTGTTGTAAAAAATCAAAACAGTTGCTAAGCTGTTGCTACTGTTTTTCTATTTCCAACAGATTAAGATTCTGCTGCAACAAGTAATAAGTTGTTGCAACAGCTTCGTATTTTGTTGTAACACATTATTAATATGTTGCAACAACTGATTACTTGTTGCAACGTATTCATTTTCCCTTTTTACTTTGAATGTTGCACAATCAATTAAAACGAGTTTTCTATATCCTGTGTGTAGATAAAATGGATCCAGTTAAAAGAAAATGAGAGAAACCAACTGAGGGAGAAAGTAGTAAAAGAGCTAAGGTGCAAACATCATTAGATAAACTTGTGACTGCTATTTGTCAATTAACAAATGAGGAAAGAGTTAGTGAAACTGGGGCTTCAGAAAGAGAGGAAACTCACGAAACCTCTGTTGGGCATGAAGAAGAAAGTGATAAAAATGAACAAAGTGAAGAAACTAGAGAAGAAAGTGTAAAAAATGATGAAAAATCTGCTGAAGGAGATGAAGAAAATGCTGAAGGAGATGAAGGAGGTGAAGAAGATACAGAAACTGAAAATGGTAATAAAGAAGAAGAAGAATCAACAGATCAGACCTTTGCCGAGTTAAGAAGAAAAAGGAAACATAATGTGGATGTCAATAGACCTTCGATTGAGGAGGTCGTTAAGAGTTTCAGCATTGAAAAGTACGGCGTGACGATGCCGCTGAATGAAAATAAGGATTTGTCCGGTGATTTTGTGGTTAGATCAACCATGGGCAAGGGCTTTGACACCTTCAGGGGCATTCTCCGACAGCAGAGGTTGGAGAATTTCTTTAGGGTTGTCTGTTTTGGGCTCTATTTAGATTTGTCTGAAGATACCGGTGCCCGATTTCAAATGACAGTGGTTTCTGAGATTTTGAAGCGTTAGATTATTTGTGATAGAAAGGATGAGATTTGGATCAATTACTGTAGCATGCCGGTTTACTTTGGCATGAATGAGTTTGTCATAGTTACCGGATTGAGATGTTATCATTGTGAGCCTCTTCCTACTGTTGTATTAACCAAGCCAGACCGGACGTCCATGGCAGCCAAGAAAGCAAAGGGTTCCAAAGATAAGAATGATGTCTCTTTGGTAAACTTGGTGGGAAAGAGCTACATTCAAAAGAAATTGTTGCAAGACTTAGAGTCCAAAACTTTTTCAAAAAAACACAAGGAGACACTGTGCTTAGTTTGGTTTGTGCACAGTGTTCTTTCGGCAAGAGACGTAAGCTACAACATACCTCTTAGATTGATTAAACTTGCTGAGGACTATGATGCCTTCAACAACTATGTCTGGGGTTTTCAAAGATTTAGCTTGACTGTTGAATATTTGATGAAGGATTTGAAGCCAACGGGGAAGATACAAAACCTATATGGCTTCTCTTGAGCTTTCATGGTAAATTTTCTTTAATGTTTTACTTTTTTTTATTTTTTTATTTTTTTATTTCAATCACTATTTTGATTTTTGATGGTATCTTTTTTCTAGGCTTGGGCATTTGAAGTCATTCCTCACCTCAGGCATCAAGTCAAGGAATACTCCGAAGAAGTTACCTATCCAAGAATTCTTAAATGACTCACTGTCAGGAACAATACAAAATTGAGTGTTGACCTTTTCAACCCCCGTAAGGAAGCTGTAAGCATTAGAACACAACAGATGACTAGGTGTTGCAACAACTTTTATAATCTGTTGCAACAACACATGCATCTGTTGCAACAAGTTATGCATCTGTTGGACAATGTCCAACAGATAATTAACCTGTTGCAACAAGTTACCCCATAGATAAATCTGTTATAACATGCAACTAGTTTTTTACAACTGATGAGTAATCTGCTGCAACAAGTTAGTCATCTGTTAGAAAATGTCCAACAGATGATAAACCTGCTGCAACAAGTTGAGAATCGGTTGGACAATTTCCAACAAGTACCACAGCTGTTGCAACATATCACTTTATTTGCTAATTTGATAACTTCTGAATATGTTACAGTAAGTTTTTACAACAAGTACAATAATCTATTCCAACAAATTACTAATTTGTTGTACAATATCCAACAGATGAGCAACCTACTGCAACAAGTTACCCATTTGTTAAAAAATTTCCAACAGATGAGATATCTGCTGCAACAAGTTACCTATCTGTTGGACATTGTCCAACAGATGTGTAACCTTTTGCAACAACCTGATAACTTATTTTAAATAGGTTTTGCTTTTTATGATTTAGCACCATTATGATATATCTACTTTTTTGTTGTAGGTTGTGAACCCATGGCTTGTCCCAATAATAAGAGAGTTGGAGATGTCATGCCTTGTCACCTTTGTGCCCATAGAATATGTGTCTGACAGATTGATTGATGGGTTCAAAGGGGAATTGGCTGGAGTGACAGCCATCACTAGGGTTGATGATGTTGTAGCTGATGGTGGTGGTCATGTTGTTGTTGGTGCTAGTGGTGATGTTGTTGTTGGTGGTGTTGTTCAGCCTGTTGATGTTGTTGGTAGTGGTATTGGTGATGATGTATTGCTGGGAAAAATTAAGAGATGATGATGCTAATATTGGTGGATTTACTCCAGTTCCTGGATTGAGTGATTTTTCCGGATTTGGTGGTAATTTTAGTGGTGATGGATTGAGTGGTAGACGATTTGTTGATGTTGGTGCCGATACTTCTAAGGTGCCCTCATGTGCTTATGAGTGCACCACTTGCAAGGACAAAATGGATAATTTGATTAGAAAGGTGGAGCAATTAGTGCAGGCCCAAAAAGCCACAAACACTTCTATGCAAAGGTTGATATCCAAGAGAGGTATCAAACCATCAAAGAATCTTTCCTCACCTTATACTCCTGTTCATGCTCGGAGGAGGGGCAAAGCAATTGCCAAGGCACTTGCATCAGTTAGATCAAGACGATTTGTTGCTACTCCCAGTAAGTCAATTGAGACTCCTCTTCTTGATGTTGGGCCAAGAGTTCTAAAGAATGCGGACATTTTCAAGCATGTACATGCCCAAAGAAAGAAAAAGGTTGAGACTGCAATCAAGTCCAAAAAGAGTGGGAGAACCATGTACTCAATGCATGAATTTGGAGTAGCAGACTTCATGGCTCTGACAAACATGGAAATTTGGTGGGAGGATTGGGTAAGTTTCAACATTTGTATATATCTATCTAGTTCAATATGTTGTTGCAACAAGTAGATAATCTGTTGCTACAAGTTAACTAGTTGTTGCAACAGTTCCTTTATTTTGTTGAATTTGCTGCCCATGTACTCAATGCATGAATTTGGAGCAGCAGACTTCAAGGCTCTAACAAGTATGGAAATTTGGTGGGAGAATTGGGTAAGTTTCAACACTTGTATATATCTATCTAATTCAGTATGTTGTTGCAACAAGTAGATAATCTGTTGCAACAAGTTAACTAGTTGTTGCAATAGTTCCTTTATTTTGTTGAATCTGTTGCACCAAGTTACTAATTGTTGCAATAAGTAGATAATCTGTTGAATCTGTTGCACCAAGTAACTAACTGTTTTACTACTTTTACTTTAGTATGTAGATGAAGTCCTGCTTCTAATGTGTATGAGGCAAATCAATTTTCTTGAGTACTATGATTCTACTGACATAATCCTGGACCTCAACTTTTACAACAACATGTCCAAGAGGTACGCAGAATTGACAAAAGATAGTACATTTCCAAATGTCGTGCCTCTGAAGGTTAGACTTGCTGAATTCAAGTGGGATGATGATATGGTCGATTATTGTAGGGGTGTCAGACCCTACCCGGGAGGCTGCTCGTGGGCTGGTGCAAAGAGGATTTTAACAGTGATGAATATTAATTCCACACATTTTGGCACTCTCGAGTTCATGATTGAAGAGGGAGTGGTAAATGTGTATGACTGCAACGTTCCTGTCTACGAAGAATCTGATTTCTTTTGTTTCATGGAGCCGGTAATGGAATTGTGGCCCAAGTTATTGTAACAGAGTGGAATGTTAGCACACTTGCCTGCAAAGTTACTCAATGAATCGTGGGAATTCAATAGGCTATAGAATCTCCCCCGCAATGTCACTAGTAGGGCATGTGGTTCGTGGTCAATTGCTTTTATGGAAGCTTTGCTTACCGGCACAACTATGACAAAATCTGAAAGTCTAATCAGTGACAACTTTGTAGGGAGGATGCAATGGAGATGACATTAGGTGTCATTAAAAAGGTGTTGGAGCCCTAAGATGAGTTGATAAACAGTTCATTGATTTGCGTTTTTTGGAGCCAAAATGTGGCATGTTGAACAATTTAAGTATATATTATGAGTTTCTTTTTATGACATTATGTAATTGAAGTATATATTAGGTGTTCAGTACTTTTCTAAGACATTTTGTTAAGTATATATTAGGTGTTCATTATTTAAGTTGTGTTCAATAGATTATGTTCAGTGGTTTCAGTAGTTTTAAACAAGTCACAAAATCTAACAGTTGTTGAAGAAGTTGCAACAACTGACCCATCTGTTGCAATAAGTTTTTAATATGTTGCAACAGATGAGTAAGTTGTTGCAACAAGTTTGTAATTTGTTGCAAAAGATGATTTAGTTGTTGCAACATATGAGTCAGTTGTTGCGACAAACCTAACTGTTGTTGAAGAAGTTGCAACAACTGACCCATCTGTTGCAATAAGTTTTTAATATGTTGCAACAGATGAGTAAGTTGTTGCAACAAATTTGTAATTTGTGCAATATATGATTCAGTTATTGTAATATATGGGTCAGTTGTTGTGATAAATCTAACTGATGTTGAAGAAGTTGCAACAACTGACCCATCTATTGCAATAAGTTTTTAATATGTTGCAACAGATGAGTAAGTTGTTGCAATATATGGGTCAGTTGTTGTGACAGATGGTTCAGTTGTTGCAATATATAGGTCAGTTGTTGCGACAAATCTAACTGTTGTTGAAGAAGTTACAACAACTGACCCATATGTTGTAATAAATTTTTAATATGTTGCAACATATGAGTAAGTTGGTGCAACAAATTGATGGTTCAGTTGTTGCAACATATGGGTCAGTTGTTGCGACAAATCTAACTGATGTTGAAGAAGTTGCAACGACTAACCTATCTGTTGCAATAAGTTTGTAATCTGTTGTAACAGATGAGTCAATTGTTGCAACAAGATGTAAATTTGTTACAACAGATGGTTCAGTTGTTGCAACATATGAGTTAGTTATTGCGATAAATCTAACTGTTGTTTTAAAAGTTGCAACAAGTTTGTGATCTGTTGCAATAAATGAGTCAGTTGTTGCAACAAATCTTTCAATTATTGAAGAAATTGCAACAACTAACCCATCTGTTGTAATAAGTTTGTAATATGTTGCAACAAATGGGTTAGTTGTTGTAACAAGTTAATAATATGTTACAACAAGTGCATTATCTGTTGTAACGGATGAGTAACATGTTTAAAATCTTCATATTTAGTAAACAATAAGCATCATTGATTTTCATTGTTTACACCTAAATATGGGTGAATCAAGTAGTTCTCATCAAATTACACCAACGATCGAGTATACACTTCGTTGATCATATGTCCTGACTAAGAATATCATTAAATTTGGTTAGGAACATTTAGTAAACAATAAAGATCATTGATTTTCGTTGTTTACACCTAAATATGGGTGAATCAAGTAGTTCTCATCAAATTACACCAACAATCGCTCGATTTGTGAAGTATACGCTTAGAATTTCCCATCAAATTAATGAAATTATCGTCTAATCCATTAAGAATGTTAGTAGATAAATATATTTATCACTAAATATCATTGAATCCCTTTGTTTAACACTAAATATCATTGGTTCCCTCTGTTAATAACTAAACATATGTGACTTATATCCTAGTTGTTGCAACAATTTCATTATCTGGTGCAGCAATTACATAATCTGCTGCAGCAATTGCATAATTTATTGCAACAAGTTTGTGATTTGTTGCAATAAATGAGTTAGTTGTTGCGACAAATCTTTCATTATTGAAGAAATTGCAACAACTAACCCATCTGTTGCAACAAGTTTGTAATATGTTGCAACAGATGAGTTAGTTATTGGAACAAGTTAATAATATGTTACAACAAATGCATTATCTGTTGTAACGGATGAGTAACCTGTATAAAAACTTCAGATTTAGTAAACAATAAACATCATTAGTTTTCATTGTTTACACCTAAATATGGGTGAATCAAGTAGTTCTCATCAAATTACACGAACGATCGCTCGATTTGGGAAGTATACGCTTAGTTGATCATATGTCCTGACTCAGAATACCATTAAATTGGTTAGGAACATTTAGTAAACAATAAATATCATTAGTTTTCATTTTTTACACTTAAATATTGGTGAATCAAGTAGTTCTCATCAAATTACACCAACGATCGCTTGATTTGAGAAGTATACGCTTAGAATTTTCCATCAAATCAATGAAATTACCGTCTAATTCATTAAGAATGTTAGTAGATAAATATATTTATCACTAAATATCATTGAATCCCTTTGTTTAATACTTAATATCATTGGTTCCCTCTGTTAATAACTAAACATATGTGACTTATATCCTAGTTGTTGTATCAATTTCATGATCTGTTGCAGCAATTACATAATTTGCTGTAGCAATTGCATAATCTGTTACAATAGGTTTGTGATCTGTTGCAACAAGTACATAATCTGTTGCATCAATTGCATAATCTGTTCCGGCAGTTGTATAACCTGTTGCAACAAGTACATAATTTGTTGCAGCAGGTAACATAGTTGTTGAACAAGTCATATCACTTGTTGGATGAAACAACTCATTCCATTTGTTGGATGAAATAAGTTAAGGACTTTCTGCAACAACTCATTCCATTTGTTGTAAAAATTCAAAACACTATAGGAATTTACTGTAACAAGTCATGTCACTTGTGAAAAATCAAGTTAAGTTAGTTGCTGCAACAAGTTCGATTACTGGTTGACAAAATCTCAACAAGTTACACAGCTATTGCAACATAATTTTTACTTGGTGAAAACTGTTCAGAAATTGTAAAACCACAGAACATACATTGGTGATTTGAGCAAGATCAACATATCATTTAAACCAATTTTACTAACAGAAACAACATAAAAATGTCATAAAATCAAATTTCATAAACACAAACAATAGTAATTATTATTACAATATATTGCAAATTTAACAACTAGGGAACAATTCGATTTGGGCATGTAGTTTTTTATGGCCAGCTGTTTTGCATATGGAGCATTTGTTTTTCCTCATTTTAAGTGATTCCCCGATTCCACGCCTCCTCTTTGTCCGTCTTCTTCCCGGTTTGCTCTGATCAATATGTGGAAGATGTATTTCTCTCTCTAAAATCTCCATAGGAACTTCTCAAGATTCTTCAGAAGGCACGGGATACATTTCCTCACAGTATGCAATTATATAATTCTCCACCCTGTAATATGGAGATGAGTAGTCATAAATCCTTCTTTCAAAGTCTTCACCATATTGGACTCGAAGCGCTGCCATAGCATGTGGGTAAGGTATTTTATCCAGGTCAAAAACTCTACAAGTACAAGTTCTTCTTTGCAGATCAACTGTTGCAATTGAACCGTGACCAATGACGCTGAACTTGTAGTTGGTAATTTGTTAGGCCAATAACTTATTACCCAAGTTGACAAATTTTGATTTTTTTTTTCATTAAGGGAACAAAGATGGTTGGTGAGTCGATGAACACCATACGCCTTTCATGAAAGTTCTCAGTAAACCTCCTGTTTATCGTATCAAATAGAACAGTAATGGAAAATTCTCTTTCAACATTGAACATTGAGCATTGAGTTCACCGACTCAGCAGCGTTTGTCGTCATAAAATCATACCTGACAAAACAAATATATTAATGTTGAAACATGTGACTGAGGCTCAGTTGTGTCAAAAATCACAACAAGTACAATATCTGCCGCAACAAGTTACCTATTAGTTGCAGCAGATACGTTACTTGTTGGAAATAGAAATGTGAAAATACCTATTTTCGAGGCAGAATATCCTGCTCCATCTGTGGAATCCAGCACGTTCAAGATGTTCGACGGCCCCAGGAACCAAATCTATGATTTGATTGAAATGGTCATTAAAGATATCAATATTGTACGCTTTTGATGTTTTATAAAATTGAGATACGACTGCCCCATTGTGAAAGGTAGTTCTCAGATTTTTCCTTAGGTGCCTCATGGAAAAACCATAATTACATGTAGGGAAGACAATTGAAACCGTTTTTTTGATACTTGGATGTCTATCAGAAATTATGCACAACTCAGGGGTATCCTCTATATAACTTCTCATTTGTTCAAAAAAATATTTGTACGAAGCATCACACTCTTTGTCCACTACACAAAATGCCACTGGAAAAATATGATTCTCCACATCTTGTGCAACTGCTGACAATAACACTCCTTCGTACTTGCTCCTCAAGAATGTCTCATCGACAGCTATGACTTTTTTCATTTGCGCAAAACCAAGCATCCAAGCCTTATAGGCTACAAAAAAGTATTTGAACTTCCCATTTTCATCAACCTTCAATGCCGTCTTACTTCCTGGATTTGCAGAACGAAGCATATAACAGTACGCATCAAGCACAGCATACCCGTGCTCATGTGTCCCCCTTGTCAAAGTCTTTGCAATCTCCATGCCCTTCCAGACCTTCCAATAACTTACCTTACAACCCAAATCTGTACGGATTGATTGACTCATATCTTTTGTAGATGAGCCTTTACCGTAAGGAAACTTATCTTTGAAGTATTCACCAGTGACTTTCACAGTAGCGTGTGGATTATGGCTCGTAATGTGCTCAGAACCACATGTGTGATGCTTTATGTAGATTCTGATACAAAATATGTCAGAACTTAAAAGCTTCACAGCCCTCAACCACCACTTGCACTCCGGATGTACACATCTGAAGCAATACACAGTACGCGAATTAATCACCTTCTTGATTCTAAAATCTTTCTTCAAGCAAGCAAGTTTCAACCAAATGACTAGTTCTTCCTTGTTCTTGAATGACATTCCTTTATAAAAATCTGTCTCATCATCTTGAACATGGCTAGACTGTATTGATTGTGTAGTGCACAATGTATTGCTCGCAACTTCGGGTATAGGAATCGGGTCAGCCTCACTTCCATTATCTGGGATATCCACATCCACCCCATCTAATTCGTCATTTAACATATCTTGTTGGTCTTGAGTTAAATTATGTTTATCTACCGAGCTTCCAACAACGTATACCCTTAAAATGGGCCTATCTACATCATTCAAATAAGCACACAAATGAACCTGATCAGTTATCTTAAATGGCAAGACCCTCTGATTTTCAAAAGTTGTGCATGTAAGTGATGACAAGATCTTTTGATTCACAAGTTAATTCGCAATAGGTGATGATTAGGTTCACAAAATCATCGAACATAACATCTCTTTGGACAGTCATCGCTATCGTCTCTAACGTATCCCTTCCATCGCCAAATATATCGATTGTTTTTCTTGATTCATTCACCATGGCAATCAACCTCTATTGTTATTGAGTCCCCCATTAGTGGTGTTCGAGGTACCTGAAGATATTTTGTTTAACAAAAAATTGGTCCTGAGAGTACATACCAATCTATAACAAAATGAAACAACTGCAGCAGTTGTTCCAACAGATTATTGACTTATTGGAACAAGTGGACTACTTGTTGCAACATGTAATAAAATTGTTGCAACAAGTCACTAATCTGTTGGAGTCAACTTCAATTTTTTTGGGGTAATGTTTCAGACTGTTGAAGATGCCCAACAGATTATTGACTTGCTGCAACAAGTGTATTACTTGTTGCAACAAGTAGTACACTTGTTGCAGCAAGTCAATAATTTGTTGGAAGCAACATCAGTTTTTTGGGTTATGTTTCAGACAAAAACTGAAGCTGACTCCAAAAGATAGTTGAGTTGTTGCAACAAGTGAAACACATGTTGCAACAACTATACAACTTGTTGCAGCAAGTCAATAATCTGTTGGAAACAACTTCAATTTTTTGGGTTACGTTTTAGACAAAAATTGAAGCTGACTCCAACAGATAGTTGAGTTGTTGCAACAAGTGGAACACATGTTGCAACAACTATACAACTTGTTGCAGCAAGTCAATAATCTATTGGAAGCGGCTTCAGTTTTTTGGGTTCTGTTTCAGACAAAAACTGAAGCTGACTCCAACATATCGTTGAGTTGTTGCAACAAGTGGAATATTTGTTGCAACAACTCACTCAGTTGTTGCAAGTTATTTATTTAACAATTACAACAACTTCATAATATGTTGTAGAAGTTGCAACAACCACATTATATGTTGCAACAACTACAACAGCTAATGTAAGTTGGAAAATCAATAGATTTATACCCAGGTAAAAAATTGAAATAAAACAGCATTGTTGTACTTACCAAATGAGCGAAAAACACTTATGATGTAATTGTCAGTGCTATACCAACAAAATTCAGTCAAAAAATTGCAAAATCGGGTGGTCACATTTTTTCTTTCTTGAGCAACAATGGCGGACGAAGAAGAAGAAGATACGAGCAGCAGAATAAGAAAAAGAAGCAAGAAGAAGCAGCAAGAAGAAGAAGAAACGAAGCAAAAAAAAAGAGTAAAAAATGAAGGAAACGGCGCAGACAAACAAAAAATTTGACGCATTTTTTTGGCTAGGGTTTATATGGGTTGGGTCAAAATGTTAAAAATAAAACTTGGGGGCAAAGTGTAAAAAATAAAGCTTGGGGTCAAAGTGTTAAAAATATAACTTTGGGGTGAGTCAAAACTCTCTAATCACTAATCCAAAGTTTATCACCCCTACTCAATTAAAAAAACTAAAATTACCCCAATTCAATTTTAAAACCTATTTATCACCTATAATTAAAAGGCCCAAGTAAGCAGTACTAGTAAAAACTAAAAACTAAAAAGACAGTAATGGGAATTGTGGGATGGAGACAATTCTTGAATCTAGAAAATATATAAATTTTGTCAACAGACATTGTTAAAACTAAATGTGTCTAACGGGTCGAACCAGAGTGGGCCTTACGAGTTTAACGGTTCTGGGTCGGTTCACCGGACTACGCCAACCGGTCCGTTCATTACGGATTCCAGTCGGCGTGCAAGTGTCCGTTCGAATCGGTCCTACCGGTCGGGTTTATATATTTTTATTATTTTTTATTTCTAGTATTAATTTTCTATAATATAAACTAAATTCAATTTAAATATGTAATATAATAATATAATATATAATTTAGTTGTATATATTAAAATTGAAACTTTAAAGTTAACTTTCTATTTTATAGTTTATAACTTTATACTTTATAGTTTATAGTTTATAACTTTATACTTTATCTTTATTTTATAGTTTTTACTTTATAGTACTGTTAATATGTTATAGTTATACACTTATAGTCTTATACAGTTATACTTTATAGTTGATAACTTTATATTGTAATTATACTTTTATTAATTTATTAGATTAGTAGATATAAGTTAACAAATAAGTAATAACAGTTAACAACTAAATAGATAGTAAAATTAAAATTAATGATAAGATGTAAACTTTTGAACTTTCATAATGTTAATAAGAGTACATAATGAAGTAATAATAATTTTATTTACATATTATGCATCCTTCTTGCAAGTTCTTCGTAATCTATAGGTTGATTGAATTGGTTATGCTCCATAGCCTCTAAATCTGGAGTATTAATTTCGATCCGCCTCCCGCCTTCCAAAATATTGCCTATTTCTTCATCTTCCGAGAATTAACGTCTCCACATCCTTGATTTCTTCTCTGATCTGATCCAATCCCTTAAGCAGACTAACACTTCTAATGTGCTTCCACCCAATGAGTGACGTGTGTCTCCTATTTGATCTCGTGCTTGGTTAAATGCACTTTCAGAAGCCACTGTTGAGATCGACACATTAAGAACATCTCGGGCCATCGCTGCAAGTACTGGAAATTGTCTTTTGTTATCCTGCCACCATTGTAAAGGGTCACAACTTTTCTTCGGCTCCGCTGGCTTTTGCAAATAAAATTGCATCTCACCGCAAGATCGACTTGTGCTTGCTTGTGTTGTAAAAGTGCTCCATATGTCTAAAGATTCTTCTTCATCGCCACAACATTGAATCCTGCAGTGTAGACACGTAGCGTAACTAGAAGGAATATTAGTAGCAGAGTTGTTGTTATCATGTAATGTAGCATAATATTCATATAATGTAGTTAAATTAGTATCAAGTTTACTTATGCAATCAAATGAAGATGGAGTTTCTGTTTCACCTATGTCCATATAAGTATATAAACTAAATATTAAATTATGACAATCTACTTTTTTAATAGAAGGATTTAAGATGCACCAATACAATAAACATCGTGAATAGGGAAAAATATTTTTAAACTTTTCAAACATAAGTGTAATCGCATCTTTAAATTTCACATTTGATTTTAAACCATAAAGTAAATATGAAATTTCAGCTATATGAGCTAAAGCATTACAAAGTTGGGTAATAAGATCACGAAAATTCAACGATTGCGATGTAAAATTTACGTAAATTTTTAAAAGTTCACCAATTGATTTCCAATGTTCGCTTGTTAACATATACATCACGTTCTTACAATGCGCATTTGCAACATGTGTTATGGGGTCTTTATACTTATAACATTCTTTTAAAAATAAATAAGTATAATTCCACCGTGTAATAATCTCTTCTGGCATGAATTTAGGTCTCAAATTAAATTGTTTACATTTTTCTTTAAATTCTATAATTCTATTTTTCCTATTATTACCCTGAATAACTCCAACAACTCTTTTGACAAGTTTTATTTCAGGTGAAAATAAATCAAAACCACTTTTAACAATTAAATTATAAATATGACAAACACAACGAACATGAAATATATCAGGAAGTGGTGGTTGTACTTCCGCTTTTAAAAGATCTACAACAGCAGTATTATTAGATGCATTATCGAATGATACACAAAATATTTTATTATAAAGATTATATTTTTGGACATAAAAACAACTAGTTTCGCTTATATATTTTCCAGTATGACTTTGATCCTCGTCATACGCAAAAGCAATAATACGTTTTTCCATTCTAAAATTTTCATCAATCCAATGACAAGTAATTGTTAAATAATCATAACCGTTTAATGCATGTCCAATGTCTGAAGTAAAACTAACATGACATGGAAGGTTAGCAAACAAATATTGCAAGAAAATAACATAATCATTATGAAGTCTAAAAATATCGGCTCTAGTAGTACTACGAGGAACACCTTTAAAAAAAAGATTATATACTCTTTGAATATATGTAATTAAATATGAAGAAGAAGCAAAAGAAAAAGGTAAACAACCTCCGACAATCATTTTTGCTAATTCAATGCGATCCTTTTTTGGATCGTACTTAGCCACCCCCCAGTTAATGGATTAAGTTGTTGTTGACCGGGTTCTAAATCAGAGACAGCATTCCATTGTGTCGTATGATCGTGTTTTATATGTCTACCTATAGTGTCCGTCCCCCCGTCACCACCCCCTGTCTTATGTTTATAAGTTCTCCCACAAATATTACATCTAACTCTATCAGTACCCACACTTTATCATAAAAGAGCCACACTTTACTCCTTTTTTTTCTTGCTACTGGTTCTAGTAAAGGAGGTCTACGACTACGACTACCACTAGCAGTACCAACATTGACAGAAGGAACACTAGTAGGTGTAGGAGGTTCTTGTTCTTCCAGTTCATCAATATTATCTAATTGAACGTTATCATATTCATTATCTTCTATTCCAAAATCTTCTTGCATTTGATCATAATCTATATTTTGATTAGATGATGAAGAACCTACAGATTTTTTACCCCTTGAACTAGATTTACGGCGCAGTCCCGACGCAATTCCCCTTAGTAAAGACATTATAAAATATTTAAATAATCAACAAATAAATATGACAATTTAATAAAATAATTAGAGAATGAAACGAGTGTACCTAACTTCGGGATTCAGAATTCAATTGAAACTCGAAGCTCGAAGTCTTGCGTCTTGCTACTTTGAATTTGAAAACTAATAATAATAATAACTTGAAAATTGATAATAAAGATGATTAAGAGAGTATGAGAAATTGAGAATAAGAGAATTGAGAGAAATGTTGTGTGATAAAAATGAAAAAAATGTAGAGAATTTATAGATTTTTAAAGGGTAAAAATGTAATTTAAAAAAAACAAGCCAAGTGAAATGGCCAGTTGCGACCTGCACCACTCCCAAGTCCCAACGGTAACAATACCGTTGGGCACATTTTATATATATATTTTTTTTTTGTTACCGGTCCGGTCCGGACTGATTAACCGGTAATGGAACCGGTTTTTCGTTACCGGGCCTAACCGGTCCGGGCCTTACCGGGTTTTTTCCTAACCCGTGCGGATTGGGGTTGGGGGCCAATCCAACCCGACTCGGTATGCCACTACGGGCAGGCCGTCGGTTTGACTCTGGGTCAACTGTCGGTTCGGTCAACCCGGACCGGTAGACAGATATAGTTAAAACTAAGGAAAACGGTCTTTTCACAACAATTTTGTACAGCAGAGTAACTGACACAATTTTGGAAGCTGAAGAAGGCTGAAGGCAATGAAATAATGAATGATTTGTCCAGAGCAAGTTGCTTCCACCACAATTCAAACCCACGTTCTAGGCCTCAAGCAACATTTTAAGTCCCTTTTTTTACCATCAAACTATGACCTTTGGAAACCCTTCGGGATAGCCAAGTTAGTGTAGCAGTAGAGCGCGGAATCGCAAGGTCACGAGTTTGATCCTCTGCATAAACCTTCTTGGTTGAGTCTGTCACACATGACTTGTCAAGTATGATTAATCGGCTGACGTGGTTTGCAGACTATTGCGTCAGCCGGAATTTACCCTGTGCGCACTCGAAGGAGTAGCGGCTGTGAGTTCTTAATAAAAAAAAAACTATGACCTTTGGACAATTTAACATATTTTGTGTGTGTGTGTGAAGCTTGTAAGCGGCTGAAATTGTCAATTAGCCAAAATTCAGAAGTTAGAAAATAATTTTTGATTGATCAAATTTTTATTACTTTATTTTTTAAATTTTAAAAATATCTTTTCCCAAATAAAATTCATAACTTTCTCATTTTCTTTTTATGATATTTTTGGATTTATATAGTTTTTATAAAAAACATTAAGGATATTTTAATTATTTTAACAAAAGAATAATTTATCAACACTTTTTATTCAATACATATCAGTTTTAGCACTTTTATCCAAATATGTAATTGTTTATTTATAAAAATTAATTTCATTAATTAAAATGATTTTCAAAATAAGTTTAATTTCTATTTACAATCAATTAATTGAAACGGATTCTAATTTTTTGTAAAATCTTACCCGCGAATCATATTAACATCAAACTTTATTAATTTATTATAGTGGAAAAAATTAAAAAGGTGAAAAGAAGTGGTGAGATATATCAAAATTGATAACAAAATGTGAGTGATGCCTTTTTTCAATATTCAATTATACGATCTTTTTTATTTTTTACAAAATGAATTCCCAAGCAAATAAATAAAGTAGTATAGTATTTCAATTAGTTTTAGGGTGTGTTTGGTTCGGGGTAAACATGAAAGGAAAAGGGAATGGAGGAATGAAATTCCCTTTAGTTGTTGTTTGTTTGGCCTATTTTTTCATTCTCTTTGCCCTCTTTTCCATTCCTTTTTCCTTAGATTGATTCCCCCCACCCCCTAAGTATTTCGATTCCCTTTCCCAACCCGAACCCCGGACTCCGGACCACCCCGGACCTTGGACCACCCGGACCACCCTAGAACCCCGGACCATCCAGAACCAAACATGTAGGGACAATCAGGGTAATTCATTTCCTTTCCTTTCCATTCCCTTACTGGATTCCATAAGCCCAACCGCTCATTTTCATATTGCAAAAGCCCAAGCCCACAACCCCTTAAAAACCTAAACCTAATTTACCTTAATATATACTCCCCTTAACGCTCTCATTTTACCTCTCTCGGACTCCAACAAAAAGACCTCAGCCGCAACACTCATAGATCCCATTTTTCATCTCTTTCAACACAACATCAACAAATTTTAAGTTGGTTGAGATATTATATCTATTCACTTATGAGCTATTGAGCTCATCTTTTATCACAAACAAGAGCGGCGACGAGGATTTTTACCCTTTTTGGAGGGACGGAAACTCCATTTCCGGTGACCTCTGGAGTTTAACTTTTGTGTATTTCTCACTATCGAACGATGGCGAACCATCTGAGACCCATTTTGTGGGGTCTTCATCTTTGTCGTTAGAACTCTCTGGACATTCGTGGAGTTTCAAAGCTGCTCAGGACTGTGGGAGCTAAGAATAACACCAGCGAAGGTCTATAGCTTCTGGGTTTGCACCTTGAGCTCTCAGTAAACGCCTAACAACCAGTATCAGGTGTTTTCTATGCCTTAATCTCTTTTTCTCATTTGCTGCATATTATACTATATTTCTATATGTTCAATGTTATGTTCTTAAGTTTTAGGTGATAGCCTATTATCACTATTAGGTCTATTGTGATTGTTTGTTCTTACTTTCTACTAATAGTTGCTATAATCTGGTTTCTGGGGGGTCTTGTTTGTTGGTTCTTCCGTGTTCGAATTCGGAGCTATTTTATTGTCGGGTTTATGTTGTCTAACACTTGATGCTTATGCATAACTGTTTTGCCTTATGCATAGCTGGGTTCTTGAGGGATTATTCTTTCTTCTACTTACAACATGTTGTACCCACTGAGTTTAATTGTTTAAGTGCTTTCATATGCTTGAAAGCTTAGCTTTTATATTCTCTGTTCACTTAAAAAATTATGCTTTTGTATTAGCTATTTGTTTGTTGTTTAATTATGTCTTGGTGTGCTCTTAAAATTTACCATGTCTAAATTTACCATGCTTTTTATCCTATGTTTATATATATATATATATTTACTATATTATACAATATATGTACATATATTATATATTCTTGGTATAATATATTTATATACCTTATTAATACTACATATATATATATATATATATATATATATATATATATATATATATATATATACTTGTCTTGCATACTTTCCAGCTTCTTTGCACCTTTACTGTAATTGCCTATCAACGCCACGTTTCTTGTTCTCTATGCCACTGTTTTTTGCCTTATCAATGCTTGCACGCTGCCCAATTTTTAACCAACAGATATATACTTATATATTTTTCTTCTAAATATTTATATGTATATATTTATATTTGCCCTACGCTCATTTCTTATATATATAAATATATATATATACACATATATATATACATCTACATAACTTTCTTACATATTTTGACCCAGATTTTCTATTTTTTTTTTTGGAATACTACTCCACCCATTACATTGAGAATTCTGACCCGTATCTTGGCAGGGCAATCCAATTTGATATTTGCAGTCATGACGAGTGTCGTTTCTCTTTGCATTGTTTACTAGTTGTTGATTCATTTCACATTCAGTTTGTGAGCAATGATGCTCTGTTTTAGTGATTTCACCCGGAAATGCGACTGTTGTCCGTGTATAACGCCATAATTATGGCAATGCCCCCCTATGACTTTGTTAATTATTGTTAAACATTGGCGCACTTATCATATTACACTCTGATTTGAACAAGACACTACACTTTGGCCGAAGAAGGATTTATCCGTCGATCTGGAGGCCTCCAGGTAAGCGAGGCGGAATATGTGGGCGAGGAGGAAAGTGAAAAGAATAGACGAGAATGCATAGTATCGTTCACCGGGAGGTGAGTCGACCGCATCCGAAGCGATATTGGCTTCTCATGTCTTAGCATCCTTGGCATAACACTAGCTGAGTCCGCACTATATAAAAATATATCTTTTACATACATATATATCTCTTTCTTTCTCTCTCTCTCTCTCTCTCTCTCTCTCTCTCTCTCTCTCTCTCTCTATATATATATATATATATATATATATATATATATATATATATATATATATATATATATATATATATATATATATACGTTGTGTTTATTTGACAATTTATTTATTATACACTAACTCTTCTACTAAGTGTTGTTTTTGCAGGTACCCGGGGAAGCATGCTTTCGTATGTAGACTTTTAGCTATTTTCACGACTCTGCTCATCCCAAAGTTAAAGCTTGTCCAAAAAAAGAAAATAAAATCGAAATACCGCTAAGTTCTCTTCACTCTCTTTTTATATGATTTTTGCTTTCTTGTTAAATGCAAATCTTGTTTAAATATCTCTTAGTTTAATAATTGTAGAACACCTTTAGAATTATATAATACATGTTAGCACAATATTACCAACCTAAGTTTGATCGGACAACCGCAAATTAGAGGATCCTATAGGATGTCTAACCTCTTCCCTTTAGGATAATAAAGAACCCTTACCCGTAATCTCATTAGTTTCACAGACCTTTAAAAAATGGAGATCATTTGTAGCATTTTATGTTACATTTAAAGTGTCATAATTCACTAGACTAATTAGGTGACGACTCCTTAAATACAATTCAGGAATCAACCATACGTAGTACACCGTTTCGACCCCGGTTAAAATGGGGTGTTACAGCATGGCGACTCCACTGGGGATAATCAGATTCTTAACCATAGCAAACTTAGGGTTATCATTGCTTGGCTTTATTTGCTTTTATATCTTTAAGTGCCTTAAAATTGCTTACTTTAATTTTGTATATTTAACTGCTTTAATTGCTACTTTCTTTTACTGTTTTCTTTAAACTGGCATTCCGCTCATATTTCTTCTCTTACGGAAAAATCACACTATCACACACTACACGAGAGGTGTGCTTTGCGCATCCGCAAATTTCTTTCAAATACCCAAATTTAAGAGAGTTGGCGCTTTGCGCGGAGCGTCCGGTCCAACCGGTGGCCGCGTAGCCTTCTCACTCGAGTTGTCCGCTCGGAAACCTTGCCTCCAGTAAGCCAAATATTCAATCAAACATGTCAATCCATTAAATCAAATCTAGACACTTCATACAATAATTAATATCTTTAAATTAGCAATATTAAGTATTAAATTAACTAAGTAGCCTATACACGACTAGACAAATCTGAAATCAACCTGTTTTGTTCTATTTCAACTGTACCGATTATTCTAAATCAGCATGGAACATTTATCAGTTATCTAAAAACAGGATCTAAACAAACTGAAATATACATTATAAGTATAAAGTGTTGACCAAATACATTAATCTACAACTTCGTTTCTTCACTTTAACATAGGCAAAACCATCAAAGGATCCCACTCATATTTGCGTAGATACAATTTAATCAAGCAAACCAACACTTAAGTCTAGACATGTATATCCTTTAACAATACCATACACCACATACTTTAACCAAGCTCAAGCGTCAAATATCATATTCAAGAAGGCCTTGGATATCTAAGGTCTCAACGGTTACTTAATATTCTAAGATTCTTTCCCAAGCTTACATTATCTTCTCCCTTTATATGAGTGAGATAGCTTCTCATAATTTCGAAATCATATTGTTCTTTCTGGCGTACCAATAGTCTGGGTATAAATCGCTCCTCTATTGGCTACGAGTATCAACTGACTGAAGTCATTTTTGGTAACCGGAGTTATCGAAACTGTAACAGGCATGAGTTAAACTCGAATTCTTAAGACTCATCTCTACTGCACGATTTATGAGATGAAAGAATAGAAACCATCCCTAAATGTCTGGCAGCCTCCTGCGTATAAGTATGGTGCACAACATACCCATACGCAAGACTCTACTAAGTAGACATTCCGTGGACGAACTGCTTTGATACCCCTATTTATCACGACCCGACGGGCCGCGACTGGTGCCCTAGCTGGGCACCCTTATACTGACCTGCCACATATAATCAAACTAATACCAAGGATAATGCGGAAAACTGTAAACCATATCAAAATAGGAAAGCCGACAAGGCTGCCACTATACATGGGAATATCCAAAATGAATTACAGTTGTATAGCTGACACAAACACGTCTACAACCCATACATGTCCAACCCACACATGTCTACAGACCTCTAAGAGTATAACAGTGAATTATGACGGGACAGGGCCCCGCCGTACCCCTGACTAGCACGAATATGCATAAGTCTATATCAAAGGATCTGTACCAAAATGACTAGACTCCGTAACAATGGAGCTCTCCAAACAGCTTAGCAGAATCCTAGACTGGAGGATCACCAAACTGAGTATTTGTACCTGCGGGCATGAAACGCAGCCCCCCGAGGAAAGGGGGTCAGTACGAAATAATGTACTGAGTATATAAAACATGCGTAACACCCTATTTTAATCGGGGTCGAAACGGTTTACTACATATGGTTGATTCCTGAATTGTATTTAAGGAGTCGTCACCTAATTAGTCTAGTGAATTAGGACACTTTAAATGTAACATAAAATGCTACGAATGATCTCCATTTTTTAAAAGTCTGTGAAACTAATGAGATTCCGGGCAAGGGTTCTTTATTATCCTAAAGGGAAGAGGTTAAGCATCCTATATGATCCTCTAACTTGCGGTTGTCCGATCAAACTTAGGTTGGTAATATTGTGCTAACATGTATTATATAATTCTAAAGGTGTTCTACAATTATTAAACTAAGAGATATTTAAACAAGATATGCATTTAACAAGAAATCAAAAATCATATAAAAAGAGAGTGAAGAGAACTTAGCGGTATTTCGCTTTTATTTTCCTTTTCTGGACAGGCTTTAACTTTGGGATGCGTCCCCGGGTACCTGCAAAAAAAACACTTAGTAGAAGAGTTAGTGTATAATAAATAAATTGTCAAATAAACACACAACGTATGTATATATATATATATATTTTATATAGTGTGGGCTCAGCTAGTGTTATTCCAAGGATACTAAGACATGAGAATCCAATATCGCTTCGGCTGCGGTCAACTCACCTCCAGGTGAACGATACTATGCATTCTGGTCTATTATTTTCACTTTCCTCCTCGCCCACATATTCCGTCTCACTTACCTGGAGGCCTCCAGATCGACGGATAAATTCTTCTTCGGCCAAAGTGTAGTATCTTGTTCAAATCATAGTGCAATCTGATAAGTGTGCCAATGTTTTACAATAATTAACAAAGTCATAGGGGGGCATTACCATAATTATGGCGTTATACACGGACAACGAAGTCGCATTTCCGGGTGAAATCACTGAAACAGAGCAGCATTGCTCACAAACTGAATGTGAAATGAATCAACAACTAGTAAACAATGCAAAGAGAAACGACACTCGTCATGGCTACAACTATCAAATTGGATTGCCCTGCCAAGATACGGGTCAGAATTCTCAATGTAATGGGTGGAGTATTATTCCAAAAAAAAAATAGAAAATCTGGGTCAAAATATGTAATATATATTATATCGAGTCAGCGATATATATATATATATATATATATATATATATATATATATGCGTAGGGCAAATATAAATATATACATATATATATTTGGAAGAAAAATATATAAGTATATATCTGTTGGTTAAAAATTGGGCAGCGTGAAAGCATTGAAAAGGCAAAAAGCAGTGGCATAGAGAACAAGCAACGTGGCAGTGATAGGCAATTACGAGAAAGGTGCAAAGAACTGGAAAGTACGCAAGACAAGTATATATATATATATGTAGTATTAATAAGGTATATACATATATTATACTAAGAAATATATATATATATATATATATATATATATATATATATATATTGTATAATATAGTAAATATATATATATACAGAGGATAAAAAGCATGGTAAATTTAGACATGATAAATTTTAAGAGCACACCAAGACATAATTAAACAACAAACAGATAGCTAATACAAAAGCATAATTTTTTAAGTGAAGAGAGAATATAAAAGCTAAGCTTCCAAGCATATGAAAGCACTTAAACAATTAAACTCAGTGGGTACAATATGTTGTAATTAGAAGAAAGGATAATCCCTCAAGAACCCAGCTATGCATAAGGCAAAACAGTTATGCATAAGCATCAAGTGTTAGACAACATAAACCCGACAACAAAATAGCCCCCGAATTCGAACACGGAAGAACCAGCAAACAAGACCCCCCAGAAATCAAATTATAGCAACTATTAGTAGAAAGTAAGAACAAACAATCACAATAGAGCTAATAGTGATAATAGGCTATCACATGAAACTTAAGAACATAACATTGAACATATAGAAATATAGTATAATATGCAGCAAATGAGAAAAAGAGATTAAGGCATAGAAAACACCTGATATGGTTGTTAGGCGTTTACTGAGATCTCAAGGTGCAAACCCAGAAGCTATAGACATTCATTGGTGTTATTCTTAGCTCCCACAGTCCTGAGCAGCTTTGAAACTCCACGAATGTCCAGAGAGTTCTAACGACAAAGATGAAGACCCCACAAAATGGGTCTCAGATGGTTGGCCATCGTTCGATGGTGAGAAATACACAAAAATTAAACTTCAGAGGTCACCGGAAAAGGAGTTTCCGTCCCTCCAAAAGGGGTAAAAACCCTCGTCGCCGCTCTTGTTCTTAGAGAAAGATATATACAGGTTTGTGATAAAAGATGAGCTCAAAAGCTCATAAGTGAATAGATATAATATCTCAACCAACTTAAAATTTGCTGATGTTGTGTTGAAAGAGATGAAAAATGGGATCTATGAGTGTTGCGGCTGAGGTCTTTTTGTTGGAGTCCAAGAGAGGGAAAATGAGAGCGTTAATGGGAGTATATATTAAGGTAAATTAGGCTTAGTTTTTTAAGGGGTTGTGGGATTGGGCTTTTGCAATATGAAAATGGGCGGTTGGGCTTATGGAATGGGTTAGTAAAAAATATAATTGAGCTTGGAGAAGATGAGCTTAATTTCGGGAGTGTTTTTGGGGTTGCAAATTAAAATAAAATTGAGTTTAAATTGAAATAAAACTAAAACTAAAAACAAAAATTGGACTCCCTTTTATCGCAAAATTTGGAACCCCTGTTTGACCGGATACGATGGAAGAGTGTTCGGGTAAACACGTTGACTTGTAGTCAATTTTGACCCGACCAGAAGAATAGGATACACATAAAAGCGAAAGGAGTCCCAAAGGGAAGGAATTGCGATGCTAAGAAGCAAGATTGATGCAAGTTCAAAAGATTTTGCCCTAGTGTAGAATTTTGATGACACTGGGGCCATAAGTGTTGTAAGAGGTTGGAGGAGATTGTTCCATGTTGTGCTCTTGTTCCGGTAAATTAAGGTACCTGCAGGTAAAACTTAAAAGATTAGTGCATAACTGTTGAGATAAAATAATAAAGTGTGTGATCGGTGTATTTTATATACGTTTTAGAGTCATTTTTAGTTAGTATTTTACTCATTTTATTGATGTTTAGTATAGTTTTAGGGTCGTTTTTCTTTCTTTTGAGTCATAGCGGTAAAAAATGGAGAAATGACAAAAGAAGAGAAAATGAGCATATTTGAGATGGAATTGCACAAGAAAAGGCCAAAAAAATGAAATCTAAAAAGTCCCGGAAAGTATAGAAGAAATCAGACAAAGTTCGGACGAAAACAGGACACCGAAACGAAATCTGCCAGAAAAATGCCTCGGTATTGCGGTTCTGCGGCGTAGCGGCAACGCTTGTCCCGAAATCTGATTTATTGCGATTGATTTCGAATCAAGAACCGAGAGGAAAAATTTGAATATGTTGTAATTGAATAGACATAGGTTAAAATCGCGGACGAAAGTACCCCGATACTTGTGTAGCATTATAGGTTATTGTTCTTAATCCTCCTCTGTGGTAATTCGATCATAGAAATATAGAAGGGTTCTGCACTGAGGTTGAGTGATTATATATCCCATCTTTTATCCATGATTTTGAAGAAGCGTTGTTATAGCTACTTGATCCATTTCATAGAGTCTTCGTTTGTTTTGTTTTTGTTTTTGTTTTCTGCTTTACTCGAGGGCGAGCAAAGTTTAAGTTTGGGGATATTTGATCGATGTATTTTATATACACTTTTAGAGTCATTTTTAGTTAGTATTTTACTCATTTTGTTGATGTTTAGTATAGTTTTAGGGTCGTTTTTCTTTCTTTTGAGTCACAGCAGTAAAAATGGAGAAATGACAAAAAGAAGAGAAAATGAACATATTTGAGATGGAATTGCACAAGAAAAGGCCAAAGAAATGAAATCTAAAAAGTCTCGGGAAGTATAGAAGAAATCAGATGAAGTCCGGATGAAAACAGGACAAAGCAAATCGCGAGAAAAATACCTCGGTATTTGTGGCGCTCGGCAGCAACCGCAGTGCTTGTCCCCTGAAATCCTGATTTCGCTGCAGTATTTTCGGAGCCGCGACGCCGGTCTGCAGGGCCGCGGCGCCAACGCAGGATTTTTGAGTTTCTAGGCTGAATTTGACACGTTTTCATGGTCCGAAAGGAACAACTTTTCCTAGCTATATAATCCCTAAACCCTGCTGATTCCATTGAATTCATTCCATCATTGTACATACAACACAACTCTTGGAGGCTAGTTCTAAGTATTTTCTTTCTCTTTTTATTTTGTTTTATTTCAGTTCATGTTGGAGATTGTATTAGTTTGTAGCGTGACTATGGCTAGGAGTTAATTACTTTATTAAGGCTTTTCTTGTGATTCGCTTGAAACTCTTATTTATGAATTAATACATTAGCTGATTTATTCTTCACTTGATTAAGATTTATTCAATATTTGTTATGAATGTTTGATAGTTAACTGACCATTATCATAATCTATATGATTTCGAATCAAGAACCGAGAGGAGAGATTTGGATATGCTGTAATTGAATAGACATAGGTTAAAATCGCGGACGAAAGTACCCCGATACTTGTGTAGCATTATAGGTTATTGTTCTTAATCCTCCAATGTGGTAAATCCTATCATAGAAATATATAAGGGTTCTGCACTGGGGTTGAGTGATTATATATCCTAACCGGAATATAAGATAGATTAGTTAACCGCTATCTTAACGTAGAAGAAGAGGTCAGTCTAGTTGTATTAAGGATTGAATAAAGTGGATAGTTGATGATCTTGGAAGCCCTAATTCTCCATCATAACTGATTTAAATCAAAGTATTTTCATCTTTAGTTTATTTCCTGCATTAGTTTTAATTATTAGTCTAAAAAATCCAACAAATTAACGTTCACCAAATAGAAACTAAAGCTTAGATAATCGGTAATTGAAAATCAGTCTCTGAGGATGATATTCGGTCTTACCTAGACTATATTACTTGTAACGATACGTACAATTGCGTTAAGCGTGTGGAAAATCGCTAACAGCGTGTATATATGAGAAATGTAATCCTCTGAGTTGAAACGTTGTCTTTGCGCAGACGTAATGTAGTTGCAGTTGTTCGTCGTTTCTGGATGTGATGGTGTCGTTTCTGGACGTGATGCAGATGGTGACGTCATTGTGTTGACGCGTTGATGATATGAAAACCTGCACTCAAAGAAACTTGTGAGTTTGGGGAGGGGTGTTTAAACGCCTCTAAGGGTGTTTGTTCCCTGAGGTGCCTCCAAAGGTGTTTGTTCCTTGAGGTCGAAAATACCTCTAAGGGTGTTTATTCCCTGATGTGCCTCCAAAGGTGTTTGTTCCTTGAGGTCAGAAATGCCTCTAAGGGTGTTTGTTCCCTGAGGTGTCTCCAAAGGTGTTTGTTCCTTGATGTCGGAAATGCCTCTAAGGGTGTTTGTTCCCTGAGGTGCCTCTAAAGGTGTTTGTTCCTTGAAGTCGAAAATGCCTCTAAGGGTGTTTGTTCCCTGAGGTGCCTCCAAAAGTGTTTGTTCCTTGAGGTCGGAAATGCCTCTAAATGTGTTTTTTCCCTGATGTGCCTCCAAATGTGTTTGTTCCTTGAGGTCGGAAATGCCTCTAAGGGTATTTATTCTCTGAGGTGCCTCTAAATGTGTTTGTTCCTTGAGGTTGGAAATGCCTCTAAAGGTGTTTGTTCCCTGAGGTCGAAGATGCTTAGACAAAATATAGATAAGATCATTGCACAGGAGTAATAAGATGGCGTCGTTGAGTGGACGCGATATAGAAGTCATCGTTGCATAGACGAAATATAGATAAGGTCGTTGCACAGGCGTAATAAGATGGTGTCGTTGAGTGGACGCGATATAGATGTCGTCGTTGCATAGACGAAATGTAGATAAGGCCATTGCATAGGCGTAATAAGATGGTGTCGTTGAGTATACGCGATATAGAGGTCGTCGTTGCATAGACGAATTGTAGATAAGGCCGTTGCACATGCGTAATAAGATGGCGTCGTTGAGTAGACACGATATAAAGGTCATTGTGGAGACTTATTTGATGAACGTCATTGAATAGATGTAATAAGAGAAACATCGTTGTGGGGACGTATTTGATGAACGTCGTTGAATAGACGTAATAAGAGGGATTTGGACACATTAGGACAGGCTACTTATGCTGAAATTACCTGCAATATTTAAACCAGATAAATTAGTTAGTGCCATAAAGTGATTTAGAATGAGGTTAGAATGCTACCCTATAAGCCGAAATGGTGTCTTAATAGACGCGTGCGATTATGGTCTTGCGGGATGAGCTGCTATGCGAAATTTTCTACAAAACTAAAAATAGATGAAATAGTTAGTGCAGGGATATATAGATATGCGAAATGAATGGACTCTGATGAGAATGTGGCCCTGTGAGCCAAGCTGCTATGCGAAAATCCCCTTCAACGTTACCAACTTTTCAGCCCCAGTTATCGGTATTTAAAAGAAAATATGTGAGATTTGAAAAGGGGCGGCTGATTTGTGTCGACTTTGTAGCTTTAGCCCTGACCACTCGTATGCCCGATCTGTTTGGACTTGTAACAGTTGTCTGGTTTTAATTATTTGCTACTAGAACGCAATCGATAATATGCTCTTCGGTATTGTCGACCTCTTCTTGCTGTGAAACTTTTGAAAGCAGCCCCAGTTTTGGAATAAGCGGATGCTGAATGGACGAGACCGAATTTGATATGGAACCGACCTATCCTATCGCGGAGATTGGATGGAGTGTGCTTTGCAACCAGTAGAGTAAGGGCGAAAGATTTTAGAAAGAGTTGGACAGAGTCCTATGAGGCCACCTACGTATCTCGCCATAGAGATAAAGTAGATACATAGTCCAGAATCATAGCCCAGTTGAAGTTAGGTTCGTCGATTAGACTTCGAGTTTTTTTTTTAAAATGGGTCCAAAGTTGATATGGCCGCCTATGCATTTTGCCAAAGGATCCAGGTCAACCTGTAGTTTGCCCTGAAAAGATGGGAGAATGAGATTTTCAAAAGGTAGGACCGAGGCCGATATAACCGCCTACGTATCCCATTGAGGGAATCAGGTCACGTGTAGTTCGCAGGTGACGGAGAATAAAGAGATTCTTAAGAGATGGAGAATTAGGATTTTTCTAAACGGTGAGACCGAGGCCGAAATGGCCACCTACGTATCCCGCCATTGGAATCAAGTCACACGTAGTTCCGAAGTGTGACAAAATTTAGAGAAAATCGTTGTTTGGGATATGGGCTTTCCGCATATCGCGCTGATAACGCAAGGAATAACATAGCCCCAGAAAACCAAGCTAGTATAGCTCGTAATCAATGCTAAGCGCATGCACAAAGTTGAAGTAGCAAAATACTGTACTAAAGTGCACATAGACAAAAGCCTTAGTCACTGAGACTTTTAAGAGACATTAATTAGTCCGAAAGTTAAAGTTGCTATTTCTTTTGCTGACTATACCCAGTCTTTTGATATGGTTTACGATGCTTAGAAGCACGAGATAGAGGAATCCGACGATCGTTCAGTTACCTCGTAAAAGAAACTAAATCCGTACAAGAGTTGTTGGTTTGGAAGTACTCTGAAGGACTCGTCCCGAGGAGCCCTTGTTTCGGATGATCCTCCCTTTAAGACAGAATTCTATAGATAGAGAACAAAGGCCATAATTCAAGATCGATGAAGTAAAGCACCAGATCGAACAACTTCAATTGGATTGGCTATCGAACACGATCCGTTTGATCAAGCATGCCGCCCCATTCATCCAACCTAGTAAAAAGCAACTAACATTACAATAGCAAGCTGACTATATGGATATCAAATGCGTGTCCTAGCATGTTTGGGACCTCTTTTTATGTCAGAGGTGGGCCTAAACGCCAAATATGCGAGATTATGATAAATAGGTCCAAACCGTAAACTGCAATGTTTTGTGGGAAATGACGATCAAATGACGATGCACTTTTTCCAATTTCGGCATGTCCAGATTAGGCTTGAATCTGTCTATCTTTATCACGCTACACATAATATGTTGATTGGTCGTTGGGTTGTGCAACCCGTCGACAAGTTTTGGTGTTTTCCTAATTGTGGCGTCGATACCAAGGATCAACCACCTAAGGTAAATGTATGCATGCCTTAAGATGAACGTCTCACCTCACCAATAATTCTGGTAATCCTCCTCAACTGCGCAATTTAAATACTTCGCAGTTTATTATGGCCGGAAACAGTCATATCATTCCAATTCAAGGGTTTGGCCACACACTAACCCCACCACCGCATCCCCACTTCTCCCTAAATAACGTCTTATATGCCCTAAATATTGTCAAAAACCTTATATCCGTTAGAAAATTTACCACAGATAATTTTGTGTCAATAAATTTTGACCTCTTTGGGTTCTCTTTAACGGACCTACGTACCAAAAAACTCCTTACGAGATACAATAGTAAGGGGGCCTCTATCCTTTCCTATCCACGTCCGTTGTCAGTGTCACCCCTCTCACATCTCTAACAATCCTTGTCTTTTCTCCCACCGCTTTAGCAACAATCTCTCCGTCAACATGACACAATAGACTTGGACACCCAGGAGCTATTATTTTTAATTTTCTTCGAAACAACAATTTAATTCGTTGCAATAATGGAAAACTTTCCCAACTATGTCTTTCTTACCCCTTGGGCAAACATGTTCGCCCATTTTCAGTCTTCTTTAAGTGTTACGTTCTCTCCCTTTGACATTGTTCATGCAGATCTATGGACATCTCCCATTACTAGCTCTCTGAGTCATAAATTCTATCTCGTCTTATTAGATGACTATTCTCATTTTCTCTGGGGCTATCCCCTTAAATTCAAGTATAAAGTGTTTGACAAATTTCTTGCATCCGTGTCTATATCAAAACATAATTTGAAAAAGACATAAAATCGTTTCAATGTAATAACATTCGCGAGTTCAATAATTCGACATTTGATAATTTTTGCTCCACTAATGGAATGGTTTTCCGGTTCTCATATCCCCACACCTCCTCCCAAAATGGCAAGGCCAAACGAATCATTCAAACTATCAATAACATGATTCGTACGATCCTTTTTCATGCACCCCCCTCCATTTTGGGTCTATACTGTTAAAATGGACGAATATATTCTAAATATTTTGCCCACCCAAACTCTCCAAAATAGAACACCAACCGAAATTATATACTGTAGGATCCCAACTTATGAGCACTTATAGATTTTCGGCTTCCTGTGCTACCCGAATCTTGCCTTCATGACCCTGCATAAACTTGTACCCCGCACCACTCCTTGTGTGTTCTTAGGTTTCCCGCCTAATCATATGAGATATTTCTGTTATGTCGTGTCTTCCCGCAAAATTATTGTGTATCGGCATGTAACATTTAATGAAGCTATCTTTTCCTTTGTAAATATCCAAAAATTTCAAAACACGGATTATGCATTTCTAGATGAGTCCGCAATTTCCCTCATCTACAGTACGTTACTCCACCGTGACACCCCTCCCACCGTCGAACTATTGACCCGCCATCACCCCCGGCCAACACAACATACTGGAACCCATCACAAACATCCATTGATACTCATAACCTGTCGTCATCCTCAACCCACCGACACACCCTCACACCGACACCGCCTGACACCTAAGTCACCAACATCGACACATCCCACCACAGATATGGTAACCCAGCCCTCACACGAGACCTAACAATCACAAAAACCCTCTACCCAACCTACCCCTATCCCCACGCACCATATGGAAATCTGTGCCCAACACGAGATTTTCGAACCCAAAGTCCATTTTAACCTGTCTACACAAATCATAGCCCACATTCCCAAAAATCCAAAATTAGCCAAACTAGACCCTAATTGAAATGCATCCATGCATAATGAATTAATACTTTAACGACACAACACAACACACTTGGGATTTGGTTCGTAGACCAGATGTGGTGAATGAGATCCGATGTATGTGGTTTTTTCATCACAAATTCAGAGACAACGGTAACCTAGAGATGTATAAGGCTAGACTTATGGTACTAATTAGCAGGATGGAAATGATTTTGGTGAGATGTTTAGTCCGGCTATTAAATCGGCCACCATTTGCACAATTTTGAGCATTGTTATGGGTTAGTATTGACTGATTCATCAGCTGCATAAAATAAATTATTTACATGCACCAGCCGCCAGGCTTTGTCCATCCGCATGCTCCTCATTATGTATGTCAGTTTCATAAGTCACTTTATGGTTTGAAACAAGCCCCATATCTTGGTATGAACGCTTTGTAAATTACACTAGGCAAATTGGGTTTGTATGCAACAAGTGATAATTCTCTCTTTATTTTTAATCGAGGTGGTAACAGTGCTTATTTATTGCTATATGTGGATGATATTGTTCTCACTGCCTCATCTGATATGTTAAAAAATGAGATCATCACACTGCTTAAAACCGAATTTGCTATGACTGACTTGAGAAAGTTGAGTTACTTCGTGGGGATATCAGTGACTAGATCTACATAAACTATGTTTCTTTGTCAGATTAAGTATGCAGAGAAAATTGTGTACATGGCTAAAATGGAGAACTACAAGATCATGCCCACTCCCGTTGACTCTAAGTCAAAGCTCAATGTTGTTGATGGTGATCTAGTCTCCGATCCAACTCTTTACAGGAGTCTTGTAGGTGCACTACAATATCTTACTTTCACCAGACCTGATATTATTTATGCCGTTCAGCAGGTGCGCCTATTCATGCATGCCCCAAGAGAGCCTCTTTTTAATGTCCTTAAGTGTATCATTCGATACATTAAGAACACATTTAATTATGAATTGCATATATACCCCTCAACACCGACCAAATTGTTATCATATATGGATGCTAATTGGACAGGTTGTCCGGACACGCGATGCTCCACCTCTGTCTATTGTTTGTTCTTAGGGGATAATCTCATCTCCTGGTCTGCTGAGAGGAAAGTCATATTATCCCGTTCGAATGCAGAAACAGAGTATATAGGCGTTGCAAATGTTGTTGCTGAGATATATTGGCTCTGAAACCTCATTTTGGAACTTTAGTGTCCCTTGCGTAAGACGTCTTTGGTTTAGTGTGATAACATATCCGTCATATATTTATCTCACAATTCGGTTCAGCATCAGCGAACCAAGCATATTGAGATGGATATCCACTTTGTTCATGAGAAGGTTGCTCTCGGTCATGTTAAGGTGTTGCATGTGCCTTCTTCATATCAATATGCGTATATCTTCACTAAAGGTCTTCCCAAACATCTTTTTCTCAACTTCAGATCCAGTCTTAGCGTCCGACCTCCTCCCGATCCGACTGAGGGGGTGTATTAACGTATATTCTAAAATATATGTAATACCTCATTTTAATCGGAGTCGAAAACCGTATACTACATATGGTTGATTCCTGAATTTGATTTTAAGGAGTCGTCACCTAATTAGTCTAGTGAATTATGACACTTCTAAATAGCATAAACATGCTACAAATGATCTTTGTTTGATGGTATGCGAAACTAATGTGATTCCGGATAAAAGTTCTTTATTATCCTAAAGGGAAAGAATTAAGCATCCTCTAAGATCCGCTAACTTGCGGTTGTCCGATCAAACCTAGGTTAATTATTATATTTAAAATATGCATGTTTTGGAAAGCATAAAGTTAAGAAAAGATATTGCAAATATTTATTTGAAAGATGCATATGTTTTGATGAATTTGCATGAGTGTTAGGCGTATTTTGTATACGCCTTTTGAGTCATTTTTAGTTGGTATTTTACTCATTTTTGTTGTGTTTAGTATAGTAGTAGGTTTGTTTTTCTTTCTTTTGAGTCACAGTGGTGCAAAAAAGTAAAATGGCAAAAAGGAACGGGAAATGGGCAGAAAATGTGCTCTCGAGGCGGAAAGGACGAAAGTTGGCAACTCAGAGCGAAAGAAGGCAGCACCGCGGTGCCACTATGCAGAACCGCGATGCCAAATTTATCGAGGAGTCACAAAACTTTCAGCACCGCGGTGCCATCAGCAAGATCTGCGATGCCATTTGTCTTGAAGTTACAGAGTTTTTGCGCATGATGCATTATCACGCATGGCATGAGAAATTTTAGTTCCGAAGGAAAATTAGCTAAGGGCATATTGGTACATATGACATGAAAATTAGAGGATAATTAAGCCCTAGAGATTATTGATATGAAAGAGATTGGTCATTCTACAACACAACACAACACAAGGCGGATTTGGAGCTACAATTGGAGACTTAGTTCGCAATAATTTCTTTTCTTTCGTTTTTAATTCAGTTTATGTATGGATTTTGTGTTAGTTCTTAGCGTGACTATGATTAGGAGTTAAACACTCTATTAGGGTTTTCCTTATGAATAGCTTGAAACTTCAATTTATGAATTAATACAGTAGTTTGATTTCTTCTTCACTTGATTAAGATTTAGTCAATAATTGGTATGAATGCTTGATAATTAATTGATCACTAATTATCATAATATATATGATTTCAAATCAAGAATCGAGAGGAGAGATTTGAATATGATGTAATTGACTAGACATAAGTTAAAATCGCAGACGGCAGTACCCCGATACTTGTGTAGCATTATAGGTTACTACTATTCTTAATCCTCCTATGTGGTAAATCATATCATGGAAATATAGAAGGGTTCTGCACTGGGTTGAGTGATTATATGTCCTAACCGAAATATAAGACAGTCTAGTTAACTGCTATCTTAACGTAGAAGAAGAAGTCATTTTAGTTGCATTAAAGATTGAATAGAGTGGATAGTTGAGGATATTGGAAGCCCTATCTCCATCATAACTGATTAAACCAAAGTAATTTAGTTTAATTTCTACACTTAGTCTTAGCTATTAGATAAAAATTCAAACAAATTAACGTTCACCAAATAGAAACCATAGCTTAGATAATCGGTACTTGATAACCAGTCTCTGAGGACGATATTCGATCTTACCAGACTATATTACTTGTGAACGATACGTACACTTGCGTTAAGCATTTGGAAAATCGCTAACAAGTTTTTGGCGCCGTTGCCGAGGACTGACGTACTTTCAATATCGAATTATCTAATCTTATTTATAATTTGGTTTGTATATATTTGATTATGTTATTTTATTTCTAATTTGGTTGCTCCAGGAACAAGTTTCTAACTTGTTCTGCGAGCATCTTTTATCACTTTTTGTTGTTTTTATTATTTTGTAGGTAAAGTTGAAAAAAAAAATATGGACTACTACTATCAGGGGCAACAGTACTTCGACTACTATCTGCAACATCAGTATCATCAACAACAATTTAACCCACATGTTCCACAAGAAGATCGAAATGAGTTGCAGGAAGCCTTACTCAGGCTCACCCAGTCCCAGACTCCTCAAGGGCAATTCTAGTAGCCACAGAGTCAGGCCCCATCAGATGAGCGGGATGAATTGAGAGAAGTATTGTTGGAACTCACAAACGCCCAAACTCAGTTCATGGTGGATGTAAGATCCTCTTTGCAGAACTTGGAGACTCAAGTGGGACAAATTCTGAATTTGAAACCACAAATTGGGCAACTGATGGACATGGTACCCGTTACACCTCAATAAAGTCCACCAAGTGACCCAGTTACGAGGAGTGGTGAGCAGATGGTGGAACCTAACCCACAACAAGATGTTGAGGAATTTGGAGAGATAGTTGGTGTAGAGAAAGAAGAGGTCACTGAGGACCACCCTATTGCAGAAGGGACAACACCAAATGTCATTGTTGACCCTAAAAAAGAAAGTCCATACTCTGAAGGGTACCCCCAAAAGTTGAGAGATGTAGGTAGTTTAACTGATCTCTACATTATAGAGAGTCTAGAAGACAAGTCTGCCTTGTGTAATTGAGGGATAATCTTAGATATGAGACCCTTGTTTGAAAAAGTATTGTAGGAAAGTGAGACCTGCAACAATGACTGTGCGGATTGCAAGCAGTTCGCAAAATGATTCATTGGGCACTAGTAAAGGTTAACTGCGTCCTGCTAAAAGACGTTAATGACATCGCTACTTGGGAGGCAACTCAAGGTTTTAATTATGTTATTTAAATTTTTCATTTTAGTTTGTTTTAGTTTAATTAGAACAGTCTCACTTTTGATATTTTTGTTGTGTTGTGATGCTAGATGAAGAAATGGGACATGAAGCAGGGAAAAACGCTGGAAAACACCGAATCAGGAGTTCAGCACCGCGGTGCCATCATGCAGAACCGCGGTGCCAGAAGATCAGAGAGGGCGCAGAAATTTAGGCACCGCGGTGCCACTATGCAGAACCGCGGTGCCGATAGCGATTTCGAAAAATAAAAAGACCCTGAATCGCCAAATCTTCTCCCACAGACACCGTCTCATTGAAATATCCGCTACCACCACCACCGTTCTGAACCGTTGTATGTCTGTAAGTCGTCCCATTTTCATTTTTGAGTCTTTTACACATTTGGGACAATGTGTAGTTTAAGTTGGGGGGGGGGGGGGAGGGGGGGGCGTTTTTATTTTATTTTATTTTTGTGAGTCTTTTATTATTTTTGTGTTTTATGTGAGTCAATTTTCATGTTGTGCTTATTTGAAATGCCTAGTGAACTAAGTGGGATAATGTAATGGAATGAGAAGCTAAAATTTGTGTGCTTAAGTTAGATATGCCAAAAATTCATGAAAATCTGATTATTTGAAATATTGATGCTTAGCATATGTGTCTGTGAAGTCTACTTGCTTGTTATTTGAGGCGAAATAGTTAAGATATACATGTTAGAGAAATGATTCAGACATTTCTTTGTTAACCCTTCTTACCATTCATTACCTACCTTGCAATAAATTGTATCCCTAGTCAGCTCCGTTGAGCCTAAAATAAGTTATTTCTTTGACACCCTATGATTCTTTTGTTGTGTCATAAGTGATAATGAAAATAATATTGAAATGAGAAGTGTTGAAAAGAGATAAAAAGAGAGTGAAAAATTTGATGCAACCCAATGAAAAATATGCAAAAGCTTAAGTTTGGGGGTGCCTATGTGAATGTGTTTCATGCTCTCAAAAAGAGAAGAGGGGAACGATAGGTATGAACTGAAAAATAATACAAAAAAAGAATGATCAAATGGTTGAATGAGAAAAACGCTTATGGTACATAAATTGAGCTTAAATGTCTACTTTTACCTACCCATGCTTAAACCTACATTACAACCCTGAAAAGTCCTGAGGATCTCTAGTATATATGTCTATGATTAGTGGAGAATAGCAAGTACACAGGCCCGTAGACTAAATGAAATTGATATTCATAGATTAGGTATTCATGCTTCCATTACTTATGATTGAAATAAATTTGCGAAATATCTGACTTGAAATTCTAGATTGTTGAATTCATGCTATATTTGTTCCTGCATATTATCACAACTGACGTTCATGTGTTTCTAAGTCTTTGTGCAGCTGCTTGATTTGAGTCTGAGTCTTTTATTTTTATGTCTTTGTTTTTGTTTTGATCTTTGCTCGAGGGCGAGCAAATGTTAAATTTGGGGGTGTTTGTTAGGCGTATTTTGTATACGCCTTTTGAGTCATTTTTTATTGGTATTTTACTCGTTTTTGTTGTGTTTAGTATAGTAGTAGGTTTGTTTTTCTTTCTTTTGAGTCACAGCGGTGCAAGAAGGCAAAATAACAAAAAGGAACGAGAAATGGACAGAAAAGGTGCTCCAGAGGCGGAAATGACGAAAGTTGGCAACTCATAGCGAAAGAAGGCAGCACCGCGGTGCCATCAGGTAGTACCGCTGTGCCATTTGTGCTGAGAAGCTGCAGGAGTTTCGGCACCACAGTGCCGACACGGAAAATTTCAGTTCCGAAGGCAAATTAGCTAAGGCAGATTGGTACATAGGACACGAAAATTAAAGGATATTTAAGCCCTAGAGATTATTGATATGAAAGAGGTTGGTCATTCTACAACACAACACAACACAAGGGGATTTAAAGCAATAATTGGAGACTTAGTTCGCAGTAATTTCTTTTCTTTCGTTTTTAATTCAGTTTATGTATGAATTTTGTGTTAGTTCTTAGCGTGACTATGACTAGGAGTTAAACACTCTATTAGGGCTTTCCTTTTATGCTTGAAACTTCTATTCATGAATTAATGCACTAGTTTGATTTCTTCTTCACTTGATTAAGATTTAATCAATAATTAGTATGAATGTTTGATAATTAATTTATCACTAATTATCATAATATATATGATTTCAAATCAAGAACCGAGAGGAGAGATTTGGATATGACTAGACATAGGTTAAAATCACAAACGATAATACCCCGAAACTTGTGTAACATTATAGGTTACTATTCTTAATCCTCCTATGTGGTAAATCCTATCATAAAAATATAGAAGGGTTCTGCACTGAGGTTGAGTGATTATATGTCCTAATCGAAATATAAGTCAGTCTAATAACCGCTATCTTAACGTAAAAGAAGTCATTCTAGTTGCATTAAGGATTGAATATAATGAATAGTTGAGTATATTGAAAGCCCTATCTCCATCATAACTGATTAAACCAAAGTAATTTAGTTTAATTTCTGCACTTAGTTTAGCTATTAGATAAAAATACAAACAAATTAATGTTCACCAAATAGAAATCATAGTTTAGATAATCGGTACTTGATAACCAGTCTCTGAGGACGATATTCGGTCTTACCAGACTATATTACTTGTGAACGATACGTACACTTGCGTTAAGCATTTGGAAAATCGCTAACAATGAGGTTTACTCTAAAATGTATGGAAAATAGTTTGTTAAGCTACCCTCTCCTTTAATCTATTGGTCTTAAGTCTACGTATTCTACACATTTCAATATTTATGCAATATTACGTATTATAACAAGAAAATAAAATAAATTGCGAAATTAAAGAATAATGATAAAAGAGCGAATGGAGCGGATGATGCTGTATCCGTCCCATTTTGGTTTAGGAGTTCCGAAGCCAAGGAATGCAAAGGACTTGAATGCGGATCTTCATTTTTCATCGATTCGTGTTGAGTCTCATGCCAAGACTCTTCACAAACTCCCAATGCATTTCATGTAAAATAAAGAAAAGAATTAGTACACGCTATATCCTTACTAAAGTAATAAATAAACATTAGTATAAGCATTTAAACACATAAAGTCGCTTCGTCTCGGCAACAAGCAAAACTCGAGACAACAAACAAATAAAGGTTAACATAATGCAATAAAGCTCAATGGTTTACAATTTTCAAACCTTGCTTCGCTATACAATATTCTTTAGTTTTCACTATCAAAATAGATGTCCAAATAATACAAGCAACTATTAAGTAGTATCCCTTCTCCTAATTTCGGTCATACTACATATTTATTTTCCACACACCAAACTGTATCATGTGTATATTTTCAAACACAGTCATATACCAAACGATTGATTATAGGTATTTAATACACAGATAGGATATAAAAAATATACAACCCTTTTATATAGGTGTACACTTAGATTTATGCTTTGTATATTTAAAGTATATCAAGTCACATACACAGCAAATCAAAAGGGAAATAAACCGACAGGGGACGGATCCATACAATAGCAGAAATGAAGATTGGTTATTACCTTTTTGTGGTGCAGCGAACTGAGTCAAATTAATCGTTCAAAAATATGAACGTTGGGGACAATTTTCGATGCTCCATGTGATGAGATAGACGAATAAAGATAGTAATAATAATAGCGATTATTTTGAGAATATTAAATTCATTATTTATGCATGGATATGTATTTATTAAAAATTAAAGTTATTTTGCGGTGTTGAAAAAATAATTTAATTTTGGATGAATAATAGGAAGAGAAGACAAAATTGAGTGTCAACAATATACTCCATATATTTTGTAATATTTAGTGTTGTATAATTATGGTAGATATAGAATTTCACGTTGTACACACTCTATATATTTATCTTCAAAAAAAGATTAATACAATATTACAATTATATCTCAAGCCTATATGAAATTAAATTGTCAACCGCAAAATTTGGTACGTCAAAGCCAAATATAATTCTAATTCTAACGTTCTAGAAAAAATCTATTTTGTCCAGACATTATCACATGCACCAAGTCAGAATCAAGACAACGGAGTGAATATAATTAAATACAAATCGTGTTTGTTTAGCTTTGCTGGTCTTTTTATTATTTTATCGAAAAGAAACGGTAAAATTCTGTCCTATGGTAAATTGGTAATTACACTAGAAAGACCGATAGTAGGATAATGGAAAAATATTTACCCGTAACATGTGTTTATATTACACTAATAAATAAATGATATTGTAAAGAATAGATCTTGGGCCTAACTCAACCCTACAAGCTAGAGTTCATGTTTCCATTTTATATCCGATGTGAGACTCTTAACACTCTCCCGCACGCTCAGACCTTGTTAACTGGAGCGTGGATAATATAATTTGGGGCCCAACATCGGTGAACAAAGAATTTGAATGAACCTGACTCTGATACCATGTAAAGAATGGATCTTGGGTCTAACTCAACCCCAAAAGCTAGCTTGTAGAGTGAGGATTGTCCAAGTCCATATAAGGAGTCCATGTTCGCATTCCATATCCTATGTGGGACTCTTAACACTCCCCCGCACGCCCAAACTTTGTTAATTGAAGAGTGAATAATATAATTTGGGGGCTCAACATCGGTGAACAAAGAATTGGAATGAGTCTGACTCTGATACCATGCTAGCTTGTATGGTGAGGATTGTCCAAATCCATATAAAACATTCATGTTACCATTTTATATCCGATGTGAGACTCTTAACGAATATGATACATAACTACTAACTAGGATTAGTTAATATACATTTCACATCATCTTAATGATGTGGTCGGATACAAATACCGGATGCGAATAATTAATTTCGTACGATAAATATAAAAAATATATAATTTTACGTTCTCACGTAGTTCAAAATAGTACTCTATGGGCTCGTTTGGTATGAGATATTAGAAAAAAATATAGAATTTTGTATGATTTATCTATGGTGTGATTTGTATTTTGAATGTTGCATAGATAATTCATTTATTATTAAATACACCATTTAGTCTATTTAAAATTAAATATAACATGAAAAAGCAATATATAGATTAAGTAATGTGCATGGATTTGAACACAAAGACAAAATCACCCTTTATCTTTTCCTCAAATCCATCATCAACAACTTTTCAATATTAAGTTTAAAAAGCAAATATATATATATATATATATATATATATATATTTTAGTATAAAATCCAAAACCTGGTAAAAATAATTACTGCATTATAGATTTTAAATTACTAGTAATTCTTAACTTACTATTTTTTATTATAACAATTTCTACATGACTTATTTCTAACCAAACGACCAATCCCTATCTATTTTATTTTATTTGACTTTATTACTCCTTAGGAAGTCAAGTAAAGTGAAGTTAATTTTTCTTATATTACAACTTTTCATATGTTGTTAGAAATTTTTTTCATTATGAAGCTTTGTAAAGTAATTTCTAATTATATCTATTTTTTTTTTACCAAATACTTTAGACCAAAAATATTTACTCCGAACCCTTATAGGGTACACTAAGCTATCTTATATAGTATTAAATAATAGAATATTTTCACAATAATTAATTGTATATTTCCTAATATAATTGGGTTTCTATTGAATTTGATCCTTTTGAATTTCCGTGAAGGATTTTTATATGGGGATGCGTCTAATGAGATGTGATAGTCGGGGAGAGCTTTATCCAATCACTACAACCACACATCAAGCTAAATTACCATCCACTTTTGGTGTTTTAGCTCATTATTTATGGCATGAATGTTTGAGTCATCCGGGAGCAACTATTTTTGCTTCCCTTAAATAAAATAAATTTATTGAGTGTACTAGACCTCGTAGTTCTCATGTTTGTCGCTCTTGTTCTCTTGGAAAACATGTTAAGTTTCCTTTTGTTGCTTCAAATTCTCATGTTGTTATGCCCTTTAATATTATTCATAGTGATATTTGGACATCTTCCGTTTTGAGCTATTCGGGCCACCGATATTATCTTCTGTTGTTGGATGATTACTCTAATTTTTTGTGGACATTTTCTTTGTTTAAAAAGTCCCAAGTTTTTTTCACATTTATATCCTTTAGAGCATACATTCGGACTCAATTTGAACGGGACATTAAAAATATTCAGTGTAATAATGGTAGAGAATTTGATAATTGGGTTTTTGGGATTTGTGCAAAACTAATGGTTTGTTGTTTCGTCTCTCGTGTCCACATACATCATCTCAAAATGAAAAAACAGAAAGCAAAATTCGAACAATTAACAATATTGTTAGAACCTTATTTGCTCATGTCTCTCTACCACCATCCTTTTGGCATCATGCGTTACAAATGACAACATATCTGTTAAACATACTTTCAAACAAATAAGTAGTCTACCAATCCCCACTCAAAATTTTATACCTAAGGGACCCTACGTATTCTCATTTGCGAGTTTTGGGTGCTTATGCTATCTTCTCTTTTCTTATACTACTATTAATAAATTACAACCCCGGTCAACTCCGTGTGTTTATTTGAAATATCCATCAAATAACTGTGGTTACAAATATTTTGACTTATCCTCTAATAAAATCATCGTAAGTCGTCACATAATTTTTGATGAAATAAATTTCCATTTTACCAAATTACATTGTTCCGGACCTCCTACCTATGGATTTCTTGACGATAGCATACCCTCGTATTTGATCCATAAATTAGCCTCCCAAATAGGCCTAATATTTCTCGGTGTCTAGGCCCAATCACCGAGCCCAGCTGAGTCTCTGATCGGCATCCCACTGCCACGAGGCCCAATGGCTGGCAGTCCGCTGGGTCTCGGCCCACCGTATGGCTCGAGCAACCCATTGCCCGCAAGCTCACTGCCTGACAGTCTAGTCACTGCCACCCCACTGTTAGTCTATCCTTCCCGCCTGGCCCAACTCCAATTCCAGCCTAACAACATGTCACTCGTAGTCAACACAAAAATTTTAAGCCAAATAAAAAATACGGTCTTCACACCCATGATTCCAAGTCACCGTTGTCTCGTAATCATGTGTCTGTCCTTAATGACCCGAATTGAAAAATAGCGATGGATGATAAATTTAATGCTCTTATTAATAATAGATCTTGGGATTTGGTGCCCCGTCCCCCTGATGTTAATGTGATTCGGTCTATGTGGATTTTTAGTCATAAAAAAAAAATGATGGTACATTTGAGAGGCAGAAAACCCGTCTTGTAGGTGATGGAAAGACTCAACAAGTTGGTGTGGATTGTGGTGCAACTTTCAGTCCGGTGGTCAAACCAACAACTATCAGGATAGTCCTAAGTCTGGCTCTTTCGAAGGCATGACCGCTTCATCAGCTTGATGTCAAAAATGTCTTCCTACATGTAGACATTAATGAAACAATGTACATGTATCAGCCCATGGGGTACAGATACCCCACTTATCTTAATCATGTGTGCCTGGTGAAGAAATCATTATATGGGCTCAAACAAGCTCCTAAGGCCTGGTACAAGAGGTTTGCAGATTACGTTTCACATATTGGATTTTCTAACAGCAGGTATGATCATTATCTATTCATCTACCGTCAAGGTAATAATATTACTTACATTCTTTTGTATGTGGATGATATTATCTTAACTACCTCATTTGATGCTCTTCGCACGTCTATCATGTCACTGCTTGACTCCGAGTTTGCAATGAAAGATCTAGGGCCACTGAGTTACTTCTTGGGGATAGTTGTGACATGTCATATATGTGGTTTATTTTCATCCCAAAAGAAGTATGCAACAGAGATTGGTGAATGAGTTGACATGTCATCGTGTAGGTCGTCTACCACTCTGGTTGACACTAAATCGAAGTTAAGTGCTTCTTCCAGCAAGTCATATGTCGATCCATCACATTACTGCAGCCTTGTAGAGGCGCTGTAATATCTCACCTTCACGAGGCCCGACATCTCTCATGTTTTACAACAGGTTTGTCTATTCATGCATAATCCGATGGAAGATCACATGCACGCTCTCAAACTCATTGTGCGTTATATTCAGGGTACTCTCGATCATGGCTTGCATTTATATTCGTCTTCGACAACCACTCTTACTTCATATACAAATGCCGATTGAGGTGGTTGTCCGGATACATACGCTCCACATCTAGTTATTGTGTATTTCTTGGAGATAATTTGGTCTCTTGGTCCTCAAAACGACAAGCAACCTTGTTCAGATCCAGTGCCGAAGCAGAATACCGAATAGTTACCAATGTGGTATCTGAATCTTGTTGGCTATGAAACCTTCTTTTAGAGCTCCATTGTCTGGTTCCGAAGGCGACATTGATTTATTGTGATAATGTTAGTGTTATTTATCTAGCAGGAAATCTAGTTCACCACCAAGCACTAAACATATTGAGCTGGATATTCACTTTGTTCGCGAAAAGGTTGCTCATGGACAAGTATGTGTCTTACATATCCCGTCACGTTATTAGATTGCCGACATTTTTACAAATGGTCTTTGTCACGCCCCGACCCCGGTCCCACGACTGGTGCCCTACCTGGGCACCCTTACAGGTATACATCAGAGATAATCAGCGGAACATACATAAACTTAACAGGAAATAAATAACAGGCTAGCCGATAAGGCCACCTTCCAAAAATATACACGTAACCCAAAAAGCAGTTACCTTTTTTTTTTCTTTACACAACCCAATCCACAAGATATGACTACAAACCTCTAAGAATTTTTGACATAACAACTGTGTGGACGACAGGGGCGCCATACCACGAATGTACAAAATCTACAACCTCGAGGAATCATGCAAAATATAAAGCCTCCAAATAATGGAGCTTCCCAACCGGTGAGCAGTGATCCTAAGAATGAGGATCAACAAGCTATGTACCTCAACTGCGGCATGAGCGGCCCGAAGGAGTCGATCTGAAATATGTACCAAGTATGTAAGCCAGAATGTCTTGTAATGAAATCATAATAGTCTAAAATAAAGGGAGACATGTATGATAACCAAAATAACGATGCTGTGCCTTCTTAGAAAGGAAAGTAATGAAAGTCGTTTACCTTATGCAGACTATTTCAACACATGAACAATAGTCACATCGGGGCTATGGACACAAACCTCAAATATCATCATGATCCGATGAGGTCCCAAGCCCACAAATATCAAAGCGTGCGTGGAATCCCCATCACTACCGGTAGTAAGTGTAAAATATAACCATGTGACGCGCCGTGGTATCCTACCTCATTTGTCGACGTACATACAATATATATATATATATATATCTCACCGTGGAATCCCCATCACCGCTAAACCTAGTAAGTGTAAAATATAACCATGTGACGCTAGTGGCATCCTACTCATGTTGTCGCGTACAATACATATACAATATATATATATATATATATATATATATATATATATATATATATATATATATATATATCTCATATGCAGTGGAATCCCTCGTCTAAGTACATGACTTCATGGAGAGCTAATTCGTGGGGTAATAATCGTATATAACATGCGTGGAATCCTCATCTCGTACATGTCTTCGTGGGGAGCTAATCCATGGAGTAATAATCGTATATAACATGCGTGCAATCCTCATCTCGTACATGTCTTCGTGGGAGCTAATCCATGGAGTAATAATCGTATATAACATGGTCGCGTGTCCGGAATCCTCATCGTATAAGCATGGCCATGGGGTAATAAAACAAATCGAAATCTAACCCGCATCTGGTCGCATGCCGGAATCCTACATCGTATAAGCGTGTCCAGGAGTAATAAGCAATCCGAATCTAACGCGTCTGTCGCGTGCCACAAATCTCACATCGTATAAGCGTGTCGAGTAATAAACAATCGGAAATCTAACGCGTCTGGTCGCGTGCCGGAATCCCACATCGTATAAGCATGTCCAAGGATCAATCACAATGGAAGCATACCCGTGGAAGCCTCCGTCACTGTCGGTACGTCCAAGTAAATTCAAAACAAGACAGTCGGCCTTCCAACTGAGAGTCACGGCAGTATAAACATATAATACTTGCGCTCAAGGCTATCACAAGCAAGCATAGGCAAGTTCATAAAATCTTTAGACTTTCATTTTACATACTCAAGGCACTTTTCGTTTCACATAAAAATCCGGGAATTTAACCCAAAGTACTACGTACTTCCATTCTTTTCAAAGACTTCTTTTCATATAAAACCCCAAGATACTAACACCCGTAGTATCAATGCATGTCTACATTTCAAACAAGTCACTACATTTTTAGAAATACATTTCTAGGCTTCTAAATCAAGTGACCCTTACTTTAAAACTTTAAGCAAGTGATACCTTTAAATAAAATTGCCCTTCCTTATTTCAAGTCATTTCTTTGTTTACATTACTAGAGAAAACCATTCTTTTAACCTTCCATAAAGTTGTTATAACCAACTTCTCATAAAGCCGTTATACTAATTTTATGCTTTAGAAACTAAGACAACTTCATTCTTTTTATAACCAAGAGACTTATACTTTCAAATCAAGTTACATAGCTTTCAAAATACTTCAAGTCTCTTAACTTAGAATATCAATTCTCTTAACTTAGAATATCCAGTCTCTTAACTTAGAATAATAAAGTCTCTTAACCTTTTAAGAATTCAAGGTTCGTAGTCTTAAAACTTCATAACGTAAACTTTTTAAATTAAGTAACATATACTTTTATGCGCTGTGAATAGATTATACTCGTTTATAACGATCTTATTAAAATAGCCATGATCTAGAAAATGTAATACAATTTTGTCTTATCTTAGTTTCTATGCAGATGGAGAATTCTACTTATTTTAATATAATTTATTGTCGATACATTTTCTTTTATTAACGCTGCAATGACTTGTTCGATACTTATTCTCATTCGTGCAGTAAATTAGCAAAGTCAACTCGACTCCAAATACTTCCTAACGGCTCTTACCAACATCCCCCATAAGACTTGGTAAGAACTTAGGATAACTTAGACTTAACTTCTACATAGAGTAAATCAACATATATACCTCTTAACTTCTAAGAGTAGAAGGAATCATGAAATAACACCACATGTATATTACATACATAGAATCATGCCAAAAGGAGGAAGAGGTTCACATACCTCGCGACGATTATCGACAAGTAGCAAAATGCTCCAAAGTACTTCAACCTTGATAGCTATTCCATCCTTTAAGTAGAATATGCTACTCGTAGTACTTCAACCTATATTAATCATAACATGTCTATCAACTCCTCACTTTTTAACGTAGAATCATACTAAGTGTAAGGTCTCTTATTCTACGGAAAATCGGGCATCACTTCCTTTGTTTCTACGTACTTTTCCACCTTTTTCAAGGCCCGAAAATCAACAACCAAACGCCACATTTAAGGCCCAACAATTCAGAAAATACAAAGGGGATTACACGCCTAATAGGACGTGTAAAATTCTGCCCCACAATCAATATAAAACTGTCCATTCCTTAAGGCACATTCTCAGTAATAACACTATCCATAACAATATCAATTCTCTTTCAATTTTCCTTTTTTTCAATCCAAGTTGGTATTCCAACATGTTATATACATAATAACAATTACAATAACTATAAATCCTTTCTTCCTTAACATGCAACGATTGTAACTATCGACCAAATTGATTACAACATTAATGACTAACTTGTCCATTTTCGGTTTTAACCTGTCGACATGATCCAAATCTTTTCAAACTTCATTCTATATACCACATGCTCATTTCTTAACTACTATAACATGTAATCTTCAATTACATTAAGAAGATGAAGATTTTTACCTCAATAAGCCCTAATAATGTTCAAGCGTAAAAGTCGATCCTTAGCAACTTTTAGCTCCTCTTCTTATGTTTCAATCCGCTCCAAGCACTCCTTAGAATCTCATGAAGAACTCCTCTTCAAGTTCCATCTTCAAAGTTGAAGAACACCTTAGGTTTCCGCCTTGCGACTAACGTAAAAACGTCGTTTTCCCGGGATCTTTCTATTGAGATATCCTTACAATACCCCTAGGAACCTTAGGTTAAAGTCTTGTGAATTATGGACAACAATTGAAAAATTTTTGTGTGGAAGACCTCACAAAGCCGAAAGCTCTCTAAAGCTAGCACAATGTTTCTTGAAATTTTTTCTAAGTATGGAACTTGTCTTGCAACTAGTGTAGGATATATACTATAATGAAGGGTCTAGATTAAACCATTTGTGTGGCTTGGATTTATCAAGACTAAAGTCTTTGTCATGTTGGCAAGTTGACTTAGTCAATTTTGTCAAGCTTGTCTTCAAGACTTGCACCTTATCCCTTGGTCAAATGACCTCTTTACCCTTGGCATATTTCGAACAAGCCTATGTAGGTGGGGGTGACACGTGTCGCCCTCCCATTCATCCATAGAATTTCGTAACCCTCGTGGGCCCCACAAAACGTAAAATTTTTCGGGTGGGCCCTACGTGACCAAATCCGTAAATAAATTTCCACAATGTTAATAAATTTCATACTCCTCAAATAATGTATTTTGAGAATCTAATTCTCATCAACGAACATTTTCCTTTCCGAGGTTCGGAAGATTTTCCTTCGGAAAAATAATTCTTTCTTTCGTACCAATTTTCAAGTCTTGTGTTCTCGCGTCTATTCTCTTATTCATGTCCTGGAATTACGGGGTGTAACAGTAAAAAAATATTACCCTGTATATATCATTTTACGTTAATGGGCAATAGTCTCCCAAGATAAAACAACATATAACAAATGAGCAAAGAAAACTCAAGTGTTTCTCAAGAAGAACTTTAGTGTTTGAAGTATGATAGAGAGGAAGAAGTTCAGAAATTTTCCAAGTGTTGCAAGTCTTTCAAGTGTTTCAAGTCCAAGTGTTGCAAGTTCCAATTGAGCCAAAGGCCTCAATTTATAGTAGTGTAAGAGGGCCTCTTCAAGATGCCCATGTAGTGGTCATTTAAATGTCATGTAATGACCATTCAATCCACCAAGTAATGCAACCAAATAATGAATGATTTAGGGAGGAAAAACTGAAATGTTAATGCTCCAAGCGTCCCATGTCGGCCAAACTTTGGATTTACATCGCGAACCTTTGCTTTGGGCGTCGCGGCTCGGTAACGAGACTTGAATTAGCGTCGTGGCTCAGCCATTGAGGTGTCGCGGCCCTGATGGTGGTGGCGCCGGGCGCCCCGGCTCCGCAGCCCTTTTCATACCCGTTTCAATCTTACACTTTACACACTTCTTCCTTCATTTACCAACGTGGGACACTCGTCATTTAGCCAATGACCGTCCATCATTCTATGTCTCAAACATTTTACTTACGTACCAATATCTCTTTCACTAATGAAATTTACGATACTTGGCACTACGAGTGCACGTGTGTGGAAATGACGTTTCCGACGTGCGGGACCCCAATTGTTCGAGTCATAAATAATGAGATAAACTTAATTCACATTAGTAAATTTCCAACATACGCCGACCACCCGCTTTGACTGCGGGAGTGTAATAGAATATTTCCACAATAATTAATTGTATATCTCCTATATTAAATATAATTATATTTCTATTATAATTATGATTGATTAGTTACCTAGTTTGTAGCAAAATAAATATTTCTATAACACTATTTATATGGTAAATGATTAATGAATACAAGGATGAATATTTCTTACATTAAACTAGTGGCCGTCGCGAACTCGGCCCCGCCCCGACCGACCCGCCCCGACACGACCGCTTATAAAAAAAGCGGGGCTCGGCTCGAAGCGGCGATGTATGGTCCCGCCGACCGACCCCGCCCCGATCCCGCCCGATCCCGCCGACTCCCGCCACCCCGCCTGGACCGCTGCAGAAAATAGCGGTTGTCAACGACCATTTCACAGTTTGGCCGTTGGACATAGCCCTCCCTCCCCCCAACCCCTACCCCCTTTATATTTCTTTTTAACCCCTAAGTTATTATATTTACACTTTAACCCAATTTTTCAACTATAAATACCTCATTCCTCTTCTTCTTATTTTCACAAATCTTTCTACTCTCTAAAAAAATATAAAAAAACTTGCCACGATTGTGGACTATCTTACAGAAAAATTCCCGAAGAAGTACCAACTAAGTGGAATTCTTTATATGACCAACTAGTTGTTGCTTATGACTATAGAAAATCTATTACTTTATTTTTTAACGCCCATAATCAAAATCCAAATGATATGATTGTGGATACTGATTGGGAGAAAATTAGAGAACTTATTGTATTTTTAGAAAATTTTCAACGAGCAACAAAAGAATTTTCTACTTTATATTATCCTACTATTTCAACTATGTTGTTTTATATAGCTATAATATTTTTACTTCTTAAAGAATATATGGAAAAACCTCGCTTATCTGCATTTATTAAAAAATGTTTATGAAATTAAAGAAATATTTTATTCCTATTCCTATTTATATTATTGGTCTTGTATTAAACCCGACTATTAAAGTAGAGGTTGTAAAAGTCTTATTCAAAATATTTATACTGTATGGACGCACTACCACCTCCAACTCCCAAAAATTTAAATGTTGAGCCACCTATCAACTAACGCTAGAAGAAGTGTTGAATAGCGTAGAAGATGAATGCAAAAGTATATCGGATTACCAAAGAAGAAAGTGCTAGTAACCAACCGACTTTTGTACCATCTTCTTCTTCAACACAACCTAAAAAGACAAGGGTTTACGTAGGCTAGGCTAGTATTAATTCTATCAAAGCCTCGTAAATAGAATGTGGTGGTAGCGATGCTAACCAAATTAGTGAGTTCGATATTTTTGTTTTGCAGGTAATTTACCTTACTGCCAGCTTATCAATGGAAGGAAAGGAAGACTTCATTGAAATATTGAGCGAATGAGAAGACATTTCCGACACTTTCAATGATGGCGAGATATTTTGAACATTGGCGTCATCAATCGCTCAAAGCGCTTTTTCGCGGGAAGATTTCAAATAGAGAGCACGGACACTCATTAGCGGAGACGGCTTGGAGATGGTGCTATTCAGAGATTGGATACGAGCGAGCGAAGGCGAAGGCACAACCGAGATTAACGAAGAAGATGGCGACAACTACAACGACATTTTATCTCAAGGCATGAGTAGCGGCGTGGAACAATTTGATCAAGATATATCAATTCCAACCAAGAACCACAAGAAATTATAAAGAAATTAGAAAAATATTTTCAAATTGGTAATTTATTTCATTGCAATTTTTAATTTTTCTATGTCTTTCACTCTTTTGCAATTTTTTCAACAACAAGACACTACAATGTAATTTTGAATCTTGTATATTTGATATTTCAATGAAATTAATAATATAAGATGACAAAAACAAATTTAGGATGTTTTTTTACACTATTCTTGTCTTTGTTTAATTATTTAGTTTATAACTTTATACTTTATAGTTTATACTTTATACTTTATAAATATATTATATATATGAGTATAATACTATAATACTATAATTATAAATTATAATACTATAAGTCTATAATATTATAGTATATGTATATGACATTATGACTATATGACAAGTATATGTTAATGTTACTTTGTTAGTACTTAGTAATTTAGTATTTTTAATTTAGTGAAAAAATTTAAAAAAAAAAAAAAAAAAAACACACAAAACCCGCCCCTCCCAGACCCGACCAGGCCCGACTTCTACTCACCCAGATCGGACCGGACGGACACTGATATGGTCCCGCCCGACCCGACCCTCCAGCCCGCCCCACCGACCGCCCATTTTCCCGCCCGACCCCGTGCAAACCCGACCAGTGGGCCTCGGACTGCCCGGCCCACTGGCCAGCCCTACATTAAACATAGAATTCATAATCTAGTTTGAAAGGGATCCCAAGCCTATAGGAAATCAAATTATCAACCACAAGATTCGGCACGTCTGACTTCCAACAAATATATATAAATAGGAATATATCTTTTCAGCTCTGACATTATCGTAGATTCACATAGTACCGCAAAACTTAGCTATTTTCTTGTGACTGACTAGCAAAGATGAAGGGAAAAGAAGAATGCCATTCTTCATTGAAAGGTGGAAGAATTAACAGTACTCCTTATAGCCATGGCTTCTCTTCTTCTCAAATCCAAACTATTTCTTCCTTTTGTGAAACCCTCATTCCACCACTTCCACCTTGCAATAACAAGGCTTTTGATTCCTTCTTTGCTTTTTCCGCCTCTCAGCCTCCATTCCCCAATGAGGTATATTTTCTCTTGTACTTTTTTTTTGCTGCTTACCGATTCTTTTTTTTTTTTGTTGACGAAGGAACCCGCCGCCGCTACTCTTTCGAGTGCACAGCAGAAACTCCCGGATCGACGCAGTAGCGCAACCACGCCACCATGTAAACCACACTTGGCAAGCCATGTGTGACAGACTCAACCAAGAAGGTTTATGCAGGGGATCGAACTCGTGACCTTGCGGTCCCGCGCTCTACTTCTACACCAACTTAGCTACCCTGCGGGTCTGCTTACTGATTCTTGAAAAGTGGTAGTTACGGGTTTTAAATTACCTGTCTATTCATGTCCAGTCAAATTAAGACAAATAAATTGAAACAGAGTGGGTTTAAGGGTAATTTTTCCCCTCTTTTTCCTTTCTTTTAGAACTTTTTTTGCTGTTTCATGCTTCTTGGAAAGACCCTCTCTTTTTTTTTTTTTCAAATAAGATTCTTCATTTAATATGATGGTCTTTTTTTTTTTTGAAGCATTGTTTTTTGTTATCTTCCACTATTGGTTTGTGTGAATATTTTTGTTTTTCTTGTTAAAGCATTGATCTTTGCTATCTTCCACTATTGGTTTGGTTTGAGGGTATTTTTTGTTTCTTCTGTTGATGTGATGTTTTTGGATTGGTTGGTGAATAGGTTGCAGAGCTACTGGTAAAGAGGAGCAACCCTGAGGCATTGTTGATAATAAGGATAGTTGTGTTTTTGTTATCAACAAGATTAGGAACTCTACTGCTTTGTGGCAGTGTTTGCTTGGATAAGAGATGGCCTTTTGTTCACAATTTTTCTGAATTATCCTTAAAACATAGAGAAGCTCTTCTGCAAAGATGGTCCAAAGAATGTTTTCTCCTTCCACTAAGAGTCACTTTCTTGTTGATTAAAATTTTCTGTTTCTTCATCTTCTTCTCTTGGGTAATGTTACTCTCTGCCCTACTTAATTACTCCTATTATACACGTTTATAAAGTCTTTTTAGTATCAGATCATGCTCATCTTACATTTTTTTTTTGTTGATATAATACTCCCTCGGTCTCAATTTAAAAAAAAAAAACTATTTTACCCTTATTTATGCCTTAAGAACAATCTCTCTTCATTGAATATTTACTCTATTTATGTGTTTTTGTATAATTGAGGTGTTTGTAGTCTTCAAGAACAATTACTAATGGTAAAATGGAAAAAAAATTAATTTTGCCTTGAACTTCTAAAATTGATGAATAATTTGTGATAACTATTTTTAGAAATCACGATAAATAATTTGAGACGGAGGGAATACTTGAAATTATTTGGCACAAGGAAAGAAACTGTGTGGATAAAAAAGGTAAAATTAGTGATAACCCTCAATTGTGGACTTGTTTATGAATGCATTAATGAGTCATTGATAACATATTGGAACTATTCTTGACTTCGGATACTTGGTGTATACTGTGCAGACTGATGAAAACTGCAAGAATCCAGCATGGGAAGCAATTGGATATCATCCAGAGAAAACAGAGACTCCATCTGAAAAAAAGAAAGAAAGACCACTTGAGAAGGGGATTGTGGAAACCATAAATGAGAGTGATGAAACTATGGAAGAATCTTTATCCAAGAAAGGTCTACCTCTTACTGAGGATACGAAAGACAACACCTTTAAGATTAAATGTGATGTTGTGATTGTTGGTTCTGGATGTGGAGGAGGTGTTGCAGCTGGAATCCTTGCAAAATCAGGTCACAAAGTCGTCGTGCTCGAAAAAGGTCATTACTTTGTGCCAGAAGATTATTCTGGTCTTGAAGGCCCTTCATTGAATGAACTGTATGAGTCAGGTGCAATTCTTAGTACTCTTGATGGAAAAGTAATGATTATGGCTGGGAAAACAGTTGGTGGTGGATCTGCCATAAACTGGTCTGCTTCTATTAGAACTCCAAATGATGTTCTCAATGACTGGTCTATGAATCACAAGATTTCATGGATTGGAACTTCTGAATATCAATCTGCCATGGATGCAGTATGCAAACGGATCGGTGTGACAGATAATTGCTCTGAGGAAGGACTTCAGAATCAAGTATTACGAAAAGGGTGTGAAAATCTTGGTTTGAAGGTGGAGAAAATACCAAGAAATTCTTCAGAGAATCATTATTGTGGTTCTTGTGGTTATGGGTGTAAAACAGGAGACAAGAAAGGGACTGATAGTACTTGGCTTGTTGATGCTGTTAATGCAGGCGCCGTTATCTTGACTGGATGCACTGCAGAAAGGTTCATACTGGAAGCTGGCATGGATGGAAAGATGAGAAAAAGATGTATTGGAGTAATTGCTACTACTGAAAGCAAAAAGATCACTAAGAAGCTGCATATTGAAGCTCGCACCACGATTTCTTCCTGTGGATCTCTATTCACACCTCCCTTACTAATTTCCAGTGGACTGCAGAACAAGAACATCGGGACAAACCTCCATCTCCACCCTGTTCTTTTGGCATGGGGATACTTCCCCGAGTCCATATCTGAAATTAAAGGAAAAAATTATGAAGGAGGAATAATGACAACCCTTCATAAGATGGTGCCTGAAGAAACCAATGCACAGGCCATAATAGAAGCTACATCTCTAGGACCTGCTTCTTTCGCCAGCCTTTGTCCATGGACTTCTGGGCAGGATATGAAGGAGAGGATGACAAAGTACTCGCGAACAGTCACTCTGTTAACATTGGTAAAAGATCAAGGTTTAGGAGAAGTAAAGAAGGCAGGGAGGATAAAATACAGATTAGATGGAATTGATAAAGAGAATATCAAAGCTGGTTTAAGAAGGGCATTGAAGATACTGATTGCAGCAGGAGCTGTTGAAGTGGGAACATATCGAAGCGATGGACAGAAATTAAGTTGTAAAGGGATCAAGAATGAAGAGTTAGAAGAGTTTCTGGATACAGTTGAAGCTACTGAAGGGCCAAGGTCTAAAGGAGAACACTGGGCAATCTATTGCTCTGCACATCAGATGGGAAGCTGTAGGATGGGGTCGAACGAGGAAGATGGAGCAGTGGATGAAAATGGAGAATGCTGGGAAGCAAAAGGCTTATATGTATGTGATGGAAGTGTGCTTCCTACTGCAGTTGGTGTTAATCCCATGATCACTATACAGTCCACTGCTTATTGCATTGCCAATAGAATAGCAGAGTCATTGCATAATGAAAAGCTAGTTTCAGACATGTAAATGATATAAATGTGTCTTCCTTAACTTAGAATAATTCTGTAACCTTATATCGAAAATAAAAGTTACCGTTTCCAATTTCAATCAATACATATAGAGAAAAACAACAATTAAACTATTACTATTTTCATTCAATGATAGCTAGCCATGTCCATGCAAATTCAACCACTGCCAAGCATATATACGAAACTCAATTACGGATGCTTTGCCCTACTCATAAAGTATTTGAAGCAATTAACAAAGACACATCAAATAGAAATATTGGACAGGGAACAAACAATTTGTACAACTTTACTCGTCAGTAATTACCGGTCCCATGTTTGCTGACAGATACTAAAAGGCTTATTCTAAGTTTATGGACAAGAGCACAACGAAATTGTATGGTGCTAAGGGCCGGTAATTAGAAGGAAACTCCCAAGTTCCAGAAGCTGGAAACAACACAATCATCAATAAATAAAGGGTAAATGAGAGCGACAAGGATCAATAGGACCGTTAGGTCATAGCTGAATAACACCAAAGCTTATTCCAAGTCTAAACAAGAAGAACTTGATCCCTATTTTCTTCCTGTACACTTGAAATTTGAACATTCAGATATTTCCTGACAAAAAGGGAGCCAACGGAAGGCTAAGAAATAAAATTATAACAGTTGCTTCCACTCAACTAGCAGCTGCTTTGACTGCTTTTTCAGCTGCATCATCTAAGTCTTCAGCAGTTATCAAGGTCATACCACTTTCCTGCACATATAAATCAGGGCAGAAAGCAATTACCACTTGAAACTGAGTTCTCCAATGGAAACAAAAAATTGCAACTGCCAAGTGCAGTAAAATAAGTTCCTGCCTAGAGGATGAAGTTCAGAAATTACCTTTAGAATTCTCTTCCCTTGATCAAAATTGGTACCTTCAAGACGAACAACCACCGGCACCTTAAGACAAAATGGAAGAATCAGCATATATAGATGAAGTTTCATTCCAGACTTGAGGTCATAGATGGAGTTATACGTTTTAATCCTCTCCTCCTCTTTCCCCTTTTTTCTTCATTAGGGGGGAAGGGTCAGTTAAATGTAAGGCTGTTCAACAGGGCGGCGTATACCAACCCCGCCCCGACCCCCTTGCCATGTATCGGTATCGATATATCGGTATTCGGTATCGATATCGGTATGGGGCCGAGAAAAAACCCGACACCGACTCACCCCGCCCTGACCCCACCCCGACCCTTTCCCATCCCATCCGACCCCTACTAGCCGTTGCACAACGACTTTATCTACAACGGCCAAATACCCTCCCCCAACCCCCCTACCCCTAATATTTATTTTTAACCCTTAAATTATTATATTTACACTTTAACTCAATTTTTTCAACTATAAATTGTAAGATGATATTAATCTCCCTTGGGGAGTCTTCTCATTAATATCAAAGTATATATAGTGTACAATATTCACCCCTTATACAATAGGAATCCTAAACCTAATCACAAGAGAAATCATAGTCTTACCATAATTATATTTACACAATATATGGAATATATTCTAATTATGGGTAGGGATATTAAGTATCACTATATACACGTTCACACCCCCTCAGTCGGAGCGGGAGGAGGTCGAACGTTGAGACTGGATCTGAAGTCAAGAAATAACTGTCTGGGGAGTCCTTTGGTAAATATATTTGCATACTGATAGGATGATGGAACATGTAACACTCTGACATGGCCTAGCGCAACTTTCTCACGAATGAAGTGTAGGTCTATCTCAATGTGCTTGGTTCGCTGATGTTGAACCGGATTATGAGAAAGATAGATGGCAGAGATGTTATCACAGTACACAATAGATGTCTGACGCAAAGAACACTGAAGTTCTAACAGTAAATTTCTGAGCCAACAAATCTCAGCTACCACATTTGCAACGCCTCTACTCACCGACATCGAACGAGATAGAGTAGTGCCGCCGCGTATCAAGAAATCGACATTCCTAAAAATACACAAAAGTCGGAGGTGGCCACGTGTCCAGGACACCCCGCCAATCTGCATCCGTATAAGAGAGCAACATGTTTGGTGCAGCGGTATAGTACAAATCAGATCGTGTGCCTTTAATGTATCGATGATACGCTAAGAGCGATGAAATGAGACTCGCAGTACGCGTGAATAAACATACTTGTTGAACAACAAAAGCAATGTCTGAACTTATAAATGTGAGATACTGAAGTACACCTGCAAGACTCCTATACAGAGTAGGATCGGAGACTGCAGCACCATCCATAGCACTGAGCTTATATTTTGAATCAATTGGAATAGGTGAAACTTTGCAATTCGCCATCTTAGCCATGTACACAATCTCCTCTGCATACTTATGCTGACACAAGAACATGTGGTTGACAGACCTGGTCACTGATATCCCTAAAAGATAACTCAGCTTCCTCAAATCAGTCATTGCAAATTCGGACTTAAGCAAGACAATAATCTCATTTTCAACCCATCGGAGGAGGCAGTAAGAACAATATCATCCACGTAAAGTAATAAGTAAGCAGTGCTACTACCTCGATGAAAAATAAAGAGTGATGTATCACTCTTGCTGCATACAAATCCAATCTGCAAGATATACCTGACAAAACGATCATACCACGCACGTGGTGCCTGTTTCAGGTCATATAATGACTTACAGAGACGGCACACATAGTGAGGAATCATTGATGGGTGAACCTGCATACCGACGACGTAGATCAAGCTTTCTCTCAAATCCCCATGTAAAAATGCATTCTTCACATCAAGCTGATGGATCGACCATTGTTTGCTCACGCCAATGCTCAAAATTGTGCGAATAGTAGTCGGTTTGACAACCGGGCTGAAGATCCTACCACAATCAATGCCCTCCTGCTGATTTGTGTCATTAGCCACAAGTCGTGCCTTATACCTCTCAAGATCTCCACTGTCTCTGAATTTGTGACGAAATAGCCACAGACAACGAATCACATTCACCCCCTCAGGTCTAGGTACTAGATCCCATGTATGCCGTTTAGTTAAATCATTGAATTCCTCAGACATAGACGCATTCCAATTAGGGTCTTGTTTAACCAATATAGGGTTCTTGGAAATTGGAGAAATGTTTGGGCAGACAAGTTAAATTGGACTTTGGGTTTGAAGATTCCATGTTTGGCATGAGTTTCCATTTGGTGAGTGGAGACAGTGAGAGGTTGTGTAGGCTGAGTGGGAAGAGTCGAGACTAAGGGATTGGTTGGATAGGGAGAAGGAGGAGGTGACGCCGTCGGAGGCTCCGCGACGCCGGGATCAAGAACCGCGACGCTGGAGGAAACCTGCTCATAGGAGTTTTGGTGCCGTGGCGCCAAATCACAGGGCCACGACGCTGTCGACGGTAATTCAGAATTCTGCTCACAGGAGTTTTGACGTCGTAGCGCCGACCCTTGGGGCCGTGGCGCTGACTCTGAAGAAGGACTTCTGGGCAGAGAATGTGATTCTGCGGCAGTGCTATGATCTAGTTGACTGAGAATGATGGGAGAGATGGCAGACTCGTCAAGAAAAGAGTAATTCGGTTTTTAGAACTTTTTAAGATTCGAAAACGGGAATGTGGTCTCGTCGAATGTGACGTGACGAGAGATGTGGATCTGACGAGTGGACAAGTCATAACATAGATAGCCCCTATGGTTCGGCGCGAAGCCTAGGTAGACACATGGAGTGGACCGAGGAGCTAGTTTGTGAGGGGCAGTAGAGGCAAGGTTAGGATAACATAGACAATCGAATATCCGGAGATGATCATAAGATGAGACTCTATGATATAGGATTTCGGTAAGGGTCATATTGTGAAGAGTGCTAATTGGGAGAATATTGAGAACGTATTCTGACATTTTAGCAGCATAGATCCAGAAGGGCGGAGGTAGTGAGGCATGAATCAATAGAGTGCGAATCATATTGTTAATGGTGCGGATGATTCTTTCAGCTTTATCGTTTTGTGGGGAGGTGTGGGGGCAGGAGAAGCGAAAGACCATGCCATTATTAGTACAAAAACGGTGAAACATAGAGTTATTGAATTGACGACCATTATCACACTGAAAAGATTTTATACCTTTTGCAAACTGTATTTTAATTCTTAATGTTGGTAACAACTAGGGCGGGATGAAATAGGATGGCAACGTGGTGGTGGGATTTATGGAGGTAGAAGCGTCAGAAAGTGTGGAAGAATTAGGGATAGTCATTTAGAGGAGAGAAGAATGAAGAAAACCTAGAAATTTGGGCGACACCGTGGCGGAGAAGGGGTGGAGGCCGGCGGCTTGGACGAAATTTTCTAAGGTTTTTGTTTACTTGGCTCTGATACCATGTAAGATGATATTAATCTCCCTTGGAGAGTCTTCTCATTAATATCAAAGTATATATAGTGTACAATATTCATCCCTTATACAATAGGAATCATAAACCTAATCATAAGAGGAATCATAGTCTTACCATAATTATATTTACACAATATATGAAATATATTCTAATTATGGGTAGGGATATTAAGTATCGCTATATACACGTTTACATAAATACTTCATTTTCTCTTCATTCTTTCTCACAAATCTTCCTACAATTACAATCTCTCTAATAATCTCTAAATATATCTCTCATTCTCTTTACATTGTCTTCTAAATATTCAATTTAATTTATTCATTTGGGAATTGAGAGTGAAGTTGACAACTAGCTTGATGCTCATCTGTTGAGCAAAGTTTTAATTTTCAACATCTCTCGATTACACGTCGACGTTACATCGGCGTTTGGTACATTCATTCCTTTATTAAATTATTATTGTTTCTTTATTTTAATTAGCGCACTTAATTTCATTATCTTTAACTATTTAAGTATTTATTAGCATAAATTAAAATTAAAGGAATAAGAGGTATGTTGGGTATGTTTGGTTTTAGTAGGGGTGACAAGGGCAAGAGTTCTTCTTCTAGTCATCCTATTCCTCCTAGATAAGATGATTTTATAGATACTGAACATTTTCCTGAAGTACCATTAGATTTAGACGATGAGCTATTTTCTGAAAATCAACAAGAGTTTAATTTAGAAGAACATCTAGATGACACACCAACTAATGCACCTCAAACTGGAATGCCTCTTATTTCCCCTAGTATGAGACGAGGCCCACCAGAACGAAAATTAAAATCATATGTATGGTTTTTTTTATAGAGACGTACAAAATCAAGTTGTTACATGCAAAGTTTGTAAAATTGTTTATAAATTTAAAATGGGAAAAGGTCAGAGCGGGATGAGAGGTTTAACTATGCATTTGAATACCAAACACAAAGCTAGCTAGGTGGATGAATATAAGGCTCAAGTGACGGGTTAGTCAACAATGCCCTCTCAATCGGGACAAGCTTCACATACTGTCCCGCACCAGGTACAAGGTCAAATTGACCCTATGACGGGGGCAATTGTAGGCCCTAAATACGATAAAATGAAAGATACAGAAGAATTATCAAAATTAGTTGCAGTAGAGGGTTTGCCCTTTTTATTTTCTGATTCTCCTGATTTTATTCATTATATAAGATCAATGTACAATCCTGCTTATAACGGTTTTTCTAGATCAACTGTTAGGAGAGATGTTTTTAATTTGCACACGAATATCAATAATATTTACGTTATTATTTATATCATTACCCTACAAAAGTATCTATCACATCTGATATAGGTCGTAGTACTAACGGTCATGATTATTTAACTGTAACATGTCATTGGATAGACTATAAATGGTCTATGCAAAAACATATTTTAGCATATAGATATATAGATAGTAGACACGCTGATATTTTTATTCAAGAAAATATTTCTTCTGTTTGCGATTATTATGGCATAACTGATAAAGTCATGACTATTACATTAGATAACACTTCTTCTAATATTTCTGCTGTTAGATTATTAAAAAATGTCTTCACTTCATCTTTTCCAGATCATTTTCATGTAAAATGTGTATGTCATATTTATAACTTAGTTGTAAAGGATGGTATATCACTTTTTGAAGAAATTCTTAGAAAAATTCAATTTGCTATAAACTATGTTTTTAAAAATAATAGAATACAACGACTAAAAAGAATATAAAAAAAACTTGTCACGATTGTGGTCTACCTTACAGAAAATTTCCCGAAGAAGTATGCACTAGATGGAATTCTTTATCCAACTACGTGTTGCTTATGAGTATAAATAACCTATAACCCAATTTATTAACACCCGTAATCGAAATCCTAATGATATACTTATAGATTCCGATTGAGATACAATTTTAGAACTTAATACATTTTAGATAAATTTTATCTAGCTACTAAAGAATTTTCCGGTATTTATTTATCCTACTATTTCATTAATATTATTTTATATAGCTCTAATATTTATATTACTTAGTGAATATATGTCAAAACCAGCTTATAAGACACCTATTAAAAAATATTTATAAAAATGAAAAAATATTTTATTTCTATTCCCCCAATATTTTTTATTAGTGTTGTATTAAATCCGTCTATTAAATAGACGGTTGTAAAAATCTTATTGAAACTATTTACGATTGCATAGATACACTTCCACCTCCAACTCCTAAAAATCCAAATGACCCACCACCTGTTGAAAAAAGTAGAGAAGAAGTGTTGTCTAGTATTCAAGATGTAGGTAAAAAAGTATATACGCACTACTAACAAGAAATATCTAGCACCCAACCGGCTTTCATGTCATCTTCTTCTTCTTCAACACAACCTAAAAAATGACATGCTATTTCTGCGGCTAGTATTCAAAGCCTCAGACATAGAATTTTTAGTGGTACTGTTTCTAACCAAGTTAGCGAGTTTGATGTTTTGGTTTTGCAGAGTGTTGTACCGTACGAAGCAATTGAAAATGAAGAGGGACATGAAGACTTGCTAAAATACTGGAGGGAGAATGAGAAGAATTTTCCAACACTAGCAAAGATGACCCGAGACGTGTTGAACATTCAAGCGTCATCAACAACGTCCGAAACCGCATTTTCTGCGGGAAGATTTCAAATAGGGGAGCACATACATTCATTCATAGGAGACTCATTAGAGATTGCAGTTATATTCAAAGATTGGATTCGTGCTGAGCGTAGGAGGTGCGACCAACCGGAGATCAACGAAGAAGAAGACTACAACTACAACGAAATCTTATCCGACAGATATGCAAGCGACATCGTCCAATTTGACCAAGATATACCGATTCCAACCGAAGAACCACAAGAAATTATAAAGAAACTAGAAAATGTGTTTCTTAAAATGTAATTCTTTTTATTGTAATTTTACTATGTTATTTATTTGCAACTTTCAATATCTCGAAGCTGCAATTTTGAAATTGTATTACAAAAAAAAAAAAAACATACTTCTAGTCGAATAATATAAGAGGCATAAAAACAGCCTTGAGATGTTTTTATTAAACTATCTTGTTGTGTGTGTGTGCTATTTATTTATTTAATTTAAAGACAAATAAAAAAAATGACCCCACCCCGATTCTCTCGATCGAGACGGGCGAGGCGCACTCGCCTACCCCCACCCCGCTGCACTCGAACCCGCCAACCCCGACCGAATTCACCCCGTTGGACAACCATAGTTAAATGTATTGAAAATTTATTAACGTGAAATAACGTTTAACATATTATTTATGACTCGAACAATTGGGACATGTTCACACACGTGCACACGTTGTACCAAGGATCATAAATTTCCTTAGTGAACGAGATATTGGTACGTAAACAAAATGTTTGAGACATGAAATGATAGACGGTTATTGGCCAAATGACGAGTGTTTCACGTTGGTAAATGAAGGAAGAAGTGTACGACGTGTAAAAGATGAAACGAGTCGGAAATTGCCGCAGCGCTAAATGTCTGTTTAGCCACTAGAGCTCAGGCGCCGCGGTGCCTCCCAGGCTTCGGAGGCAGAATGCTCGACGGGAAGCTGAAAAGTTTCTGACTTTGGGCTGGTTTGGGGCATTGATTCTCCATTACTTGGCACATGAATTCATCCATTATTTGGCTGATTGAAACCTCTTAATATGTGTCATTACATGACTATTGATTGTCATTAGTCGGCTAGATGAGAGGTCATCTTTCTCAAACTATAAATTGAGACCCTTGGCTAAATTGAAGAACACACTTGCAGTAAAAAAAATCTAAGTACTTCTTCCTCTCTAAGTTTTCTTTCACACACTCAAAGGATTCTTCTTTTGGTAAACATTTGAGTTTCCCTTGCTCACTTGTTCGTTGATGTTTTATCTTGGTAGACAAGTTGCAATCACCGTAAAAGGATACATACGGGGCAATATTGTCTTAAGGACAGAGTGCTAACACCCGACTCAGCAAATCCCTTGTTGTAGTTTACATTTTGTTCTTGTTACAGTTTATAATCTTTGTAACAATTACTTACTTCTCATGTCCTTGTAACCATCATTTTACTTACAATATTAAGACAATATTCGTTGTAAGTGACAACAAAGATGACTGGAGGCGAACAATTTGTTGCTCAATCTTCTGTTGTTGCTCAAGGCAACCCCAATGTCTTCCCCACCACTGCTCAAGGCACACCTAGTGCCTTCCCCACTATTGCACAAGGCTCAACCAACGCTTTGCCACTTCTCAAGGGAACGCTACGGTTCCTCCTCCTGTTGGATTCCACCATGAACGCCCAGAGAAGTTCATGGGCTCCAATTTCAAGAGATGGCAGTAGAAGATGTTGTTCTTTTTTACTGTTATGGAATGTCTCATTTCCTAACAGAAGATCCTCCACAAGCTGGAGATGAAACAAACCCTCAGTCAAATGAAACGGCTGGAGGGGGTCAAGGTATCTATGTCGTTAATGATGTGAAGATGGTTCATGATTCATGGAGTCATAGTGACTTCATCTGCAGAAATTATATTTTGAATTGTTTGTCCGACCCTCTATACACGGTGTATTGCACAGTTGGTACTGCCAAAGAGTTGTGGGATAAACTGCAGAAAAAGTACAACTTACAAGATGCGGATACTAAGAAGTTCATCGTGGTAAATTTATGAAATTTCAAATGTTTTACATTACCTGGATTTGGAAGGGATGAAACCAAATGAGCAATTTTTTGTTGCATCATTAATTGAGAAGGTACCTCCCTCGTGGAATGAGTTATTTAAAACTCAAGACAAAGGAGATGGCCTTTGAGGAACTTATTATCAAACTCTAAATTCATGAGGATAATAAGAAGGTCATGCCAAAGGGGAAACAACCCGCTGAGGCTAAGGCAAACCTGACGGAAGCCAGAGGAAACTCAAGCAAGAAGCGAAAGTTCCAGAAGGATGGTAAGGGCCCAACAACTGAGAAGTTTAAAGGGACTTGCCATCACTGTGGTAAACCTGGTCACATGATCAAATATTTCCGCAAACTCAAGAATGAGAATAAAGAGAAATCCAAGGGCAAGACCAAGACTAACATCGTCGAAGGCACGCTTCTTGACGATATAATTAAGGAGTTCTTAGCGGTGGTACTTGAAATAAACCTCGTTGAGAATCCTATGCAGTGGTGGATGGACACGGGTGCTACCCATCACATCTGTTCCAATAAAGAAGTCTTCTCCACATATACACCAGTCATAGACAAAAAGTTGTTCATGGGAAACAACGCTTCCTCTGAGGTGTTGGGGGTAGTAAAGGTGATTCTGAAGATGACTTCTGGAAATGAGCTTACTATGAAGGAGGTGATGTATGTCCCGAAAATTAGAAGAAATTTAATTTCAGGACCTTTATTGGTGAATGTTGGTTTTAGGCTAGTGTTTGAGTCCAATAAATTTGTATTCACTAAAAATGGAACTTTTGTAGGAAGGGGATTCGTCTGTGAAAGCCTCTTCAAAGTTAATGCCTTGTATGTAATGTCTTCTATTAATAAAATTGAAGTTTCCTCTTATTTGCTCGAGTCTTCCAGTTTATGGCATCATAGACTAGGACATGTAAACTATCAATTTATCCAAAGGTTGGTAAAGTTGGAGTTGTTGCCGTCTACCGACGTAAATCCTCAACGTAAGTGTGAGGTGTGCGTAGAGGAAAAACTTTCAAAGAGTCCATTTAGATCTGTCGATAGGGAAACCACCCCTCTAGAACTTATTCACACAGACATATGTGATTTAAAGTTTGCTCAAACTAGATAGGGGAACAAGTACTTTGTGACATTAATAGATGATAGCACAAGGTATTGTTGCCTTTACTTACTAAAAAGTAAAGATGAAGCCTTTGAAGCATTCAAACGCTACAAAGCAGAAGTTGAAAATCAACTAAATGTATGGATTAAATCAATTCGTAGCTATAGAGGATGAGAATACGTAGCTCCTTTTGAAGAATATTGTGCCAAATCGGGCATTGTTCATCAAACGATGACTCCATACTCACCTCAATCAAACGGTGTTGCTGAATGCAAGAACGTACTTTGAAGGAAATGATGAATGCCTTGCTCATCAGTTCCGGCCTTCTCTAAAATATGTGGGGAGAAGTTGTCCTTACCGCTAATAAGATTCTTAATAGAATCTCATATAAGGGTAAAGACGAGACTTCATACGAGCTATGAAAAGGAAAGAAACCCACCTACAAATATTTGAAGGTGTGAGGTTGTTTGGCAAAGGTTGAAGTACCTAAGCCAACACATGTCAAGATTGTGCCTAATACTGTAGATTGCATATTCATCGGATATGCAAATAAAAATATTGTTTATCACTTCTTAGTGCATAAGTCAGATATACCAGACATCCATGTGAGTACAATCATGGATTCAAGAAACGCCAGTTTCTTTGAAATACGTTTCCTAGAAAAGGAAGAGGCATAACCTCTCGCAAATGAAGTTATGAACAAAGCTCACAGGATCCCGAAGTCGTTGACTGCCCGGATCTAAGTGGTTCAGATCTAGTGGACTCCAAAGTGGGTGATTATCCGGAATCTAGTGTTCCATATTCTCAGGACTTGGAGGCTCCAGAGATGGAACCAAGACGAAGTAAAAGGGTCATGAAGGATAAGTCCTTCAATACTGACTTTGTAGCTTACATGGTTCATGACGAGCCACTGACAATTGCTGAAGCGTTGTCAACTCCAGAAGCACCGCTCTGGAAATAAGCTATAGAGAGTGAGATAGATTCAATTCTGCATACCATACTTGGGAGTTGGTTGATCTTCCTCTGGAAAACAAACCGTTGAGTTGTAAATGGATACTCAAACGGAAGTTGAAAGCAGATGTATCTATAGACTAGTACAATGTCAGGTTGGTAGTCAAGGGCTATCGACAAAAGGAGGGACTTGATTACTTTGACACCTACTCTCCGGTGTCTAGAATGATGTTCATATGAGTACTAATATATATCGCTACGTTGTGGGATCTTGAAATACATCAAATGGATGTCAAGACAAAATTCCTAAATGGTGATTTGGAAGAAGAAATCTATATGAACCAACTTGATGGGTATGTGGTTCTAGGACAAGAGAAGAAAGTCTGTCGGCTTGTCAAATCTTTGTATGGGATGAAACAGGCCCTGAAGAAATGGCACGAGAAGTTTGACAGTACTTTGCTAACGAAAGGGTTCGCCATTAATGAATGTGACAAATGTGTCTACACGAAAGGAAATGCCGACTCATTCGTCACGATATGTCTTTATGTAGACGACATGGTGATCACAAGAAGCAGTCCTAGTTTGATCCTAGAGACTAAGAACATGTTGAAACAATGTTTTGACATGAAAGATATGGGTATTGCAGGTGTCATCTTAGGGATCAAGATCTCTAAGACATCTGACGGACTGATCTTATCTCAATCTCATTACTCAAGGATGTGTTGAAGAAGTTTGAGATATTCGACAGTTCGCCGATAAAGTTACCACTGGATATAAATTAAAAGATTGATAAAAATTTTGGTGCACCCGTATGCCAGGAACTTTATCAATGGATTATGGTTTCAACAGCCAACAATGGAATCCACCATAATTAACTATCACTACACTAATTACTAAATTAGCACTACACTAATTCTACCACACAAACTAATACTCATTTACAGTAATCATCTCAACATCAAAACTAAGGAATGAAAATAACAAGTGTAGTACTTATACTACTAGGCTAAAGAAGACAACGCTATCTATTACACAAATACTCTTAACGAAGTAATGAGCTTGTTTGGTTGTCTTCTTCATGGATGATGACTTGACTTTTAAAAAATAGTCGATTTAACATAAATAGTCATCATCATTATCACCATACTCCTTTCCCCAAGTATATTATCATCCACCAAGAAAAGATCTTCATCATAGGGAGGAATGTCATCATTCCATAGTGGATTTTCAAATATCATGTAATCCGCAAAAGTGGCTACACTTTCAACATCACAACACATACCACTAGGTACCTCATTTTAACTAGTCATGTCATCGTCAAATAAGATATTATCTTTAAAAAGAGAACAATCAATGAATGATGAAGATTGAAAATATGTAATTTCACTCTCATAAAGATAAACATCATTTTAAAGCATTTTTCTTTTCATGACTATCCACAAGATCAACTTCATCAATATTATCACCAATTTGATGTTCATTAAGCACATCATAGAAATCCTCAATTAGTGGATTACCATCACAAGTAAGTTGACCTAAACAATTATCCATACTAGTTGGACGCAAATTGATCTTGCTAGGAGAATCAATCCGGTCATCAATAGGATCAACTAGTGGGTGAGCTATCTCATCTCAAGACAATGCATAATCATTTGATCACAAGTGTCAACACTAGGTGGACACAAATTGACCTTCCAAGAAGAATTAACCCGGTCATCAAAAGGATCAACTAGTGTCGGAACACTCACATCAATAACATTGTCAACAATCTTTAAAGAACTAAGCTCAACACATGGTAAAGACACATTAAGTTCAACTAAGGACAAGCTATCATTAACACTCAAGTCAACAACATGAACATGAACATTAATTGGAGTGTTGATATTAGCCATTTTATCTTGAAGCTCACATAAAGTATCTTCTTTACCATAGTTTTCATCTTTAGAGTCCATTTATTCCTTTAGAAAGCATGTAACTACCTCATGCACTTTCAAAGTTTGAGGTTCCTTATTCGATTCTCTTCCAATAATACCTACATCATTATAAAGACAAATACAGAAGAAAGAAAAGTTACAAAATTTTAAAAAATGTTGTGAAACCCTCTCGCATCACTCCTCACATCATCTTTTTTTTTCACTCTAGAGTTGTCACTTTTCACTCCCTTACTTCTCTCAATCTTTTCCCTCTCAATTTCATAGATGTTTGGATAAGTGCTAAGAATTTCTTCAGAAGAAATCGGTGAACCCTTCACTTCTTATTTCCTTTTGGCTTCACTTGAAATAGCTTTCCCATCTTGTGTTGGTTGCTCCTTGGCCAAACGTTGAGCAACCATTTGTTGTAGAACCTTTCTTATTGTCTCAATGCTTTCCTCCATCCTATCAAAATATGAAGGCTCAAGATCACTCACTCTTGAAAGTGGGGCACTTGCATTTGCTTATCGTTTAGGGGTTATGGGTGAAAAGAGAAGTCTCTCTTTATTGTCCACTATATACTTCTATCATTCTTGCTCATATGGAACCCCATGTTCTTGGAACCAAGGATATCCCAAACATATGTGGCAAGTATCCATGGGAAACACATCACACCGAACCTCCTCTTGGTAATCATCATATATAATGAATACCTTCACTTTTCTATCAACTCAATACCCTCCCTCATCATAATAAGGATCTTGTCGCATCACACAAGATATCCTTAACCATTTAACAACATGATGGGTGATGAAATTTGTGTAACAATCATCATCAAGCACAAGATAACAACCCTCACAAACCAAAGACACTAACCTTCATTTCAAAAATTAGCCTTTTCGGGTCATTTCCTCTTTGAAACATTAGATTTTCTCCATTTTCATTTCCTATCGAAGCTTCCTCCTACCTACAAATCATAGTCATATTGAGAATATGACACACTTGTTCTAGGATAAAAAGTGTGATTCATTGTATTTCTCGAGTAGGAAATATATATCCTCTTTTCCTTATGTCTCCTCTTCTTGTACCTACAAAATGAGCAAACAAGATAGTAGCAAAAGATCATCACGTCACTCGTATTTGCACTCAAGTCTTACCACACTCTAGTGTCCTTCCGAAGTTGGCAATGAACCTCTTATCCAAATCAATTCACAAGGTTGCTAATTCTTTGTGGAATAATAGATTCTTGTTAATTTAAAGACAAACGACTCAAAGAAAACGAACAAGAGTTAAAAAACTTTCGACGAAGTTTAAACGAAAAAAATCGGATAAAAGAAGTGAAAATAAAAAATTAATTAACAAATAAGTAGAATTAATTACTATTTATTAATTAATTAGAATAATTAAAAAGATGAAATTAGGATGAGAAATTAAATCGGAAGAATTTGGGGCGAAAATTGGGTAAAAAATGGGATGAAACAACCCAAAATAGGGGATGGGAAACAGAGCCCAAACAAAGCCCAAAACATGGGATTTTTTCCGACTGAAACTGGGCGCCACGCGCTTATGGGATTGGTCAGGCGCGTGGTTGCTGACATGGATAGTTGATGGGTGCTGGTTTGGCGCATGACTGGGCAGCCACGCATCATATTCTGTTGACGTGGCCTGCTGACACCGATGATGTGTCGCTGATGTGGCCTCCTGACATGAAATTTCAAAAAAAAATGTACTAAATTCGAAATTGGCTGATTTATGGCCCCCACAAAACCTAGAACTCCCTAACAAACACCACCTTTTGACTACTTGACTTGAACTTTTTTGGATCAAAAGCCCCTTTTGATTGTCTTCTTCCTCATGAATATATGAAGATAACTCAAGAACATAAATAACACCCAAAATTCAATAGGGGTTTTGCCACCAAATCCCTTTTCTAATTGCCAAAAAAGTTTAAATCCAAACTCCCCTTGATGAGTATAACAAATCCCATAAACTTTTGAAACCAATATCACATTCCTTCACCAAAACACACCTTCAAGCTTCAACAATGGTGGAATCTTCAAAACACCTTTAAATGCCATAAAATTCGAAACCTAGGATTTTTATATCAAAAAACTCAAATTTAACCTCAAATCAACAATAATTTTTTTGAGTTTTTGGAATTTCAAATTTTTGAATTTGTTTAGGTGTTTTCAAGTTAGAAGAACCTATGATTAAGAATTGTAGAGACAATCTTTTAGTCTAACTCTGATACCAAATGATAAAGATCAAAACGCGGAATCAAAAGATAAGAAGAAATCAATATGAGAATTGAAGAAATTGGGATGAGAATAGAGGCATATGCAGAGTGGTCGCCCCTCAAGGTGGTGCCACGCACAGGCCCGGCCACGTGGCCTCCACCCCAGAATTTTTATTTTTATTTTATATGTTTCAAATATTAAGATATGTATTAAAATGTCTATAATCTTATCAGTAAGATATGTAGCTTAGTGGTTGAGGACTCCTTCCAAAAATCATTTCTAGTGAGAGGTCGTGTGTTCAAATACAATGAGCAGCGCAAAAGATTTTTTTTTAAAACACAAAAAATAGTCTCCTCCCTCTTTAAACAAATTTAGGCCCAAATTACAAGTCATTGGCCCTACCGCCCCCTCCTTCTTTAAATAAAAAAACAGGCCCAACTCCTTCTTTAAATAAAAAAATAAATATCCTTTGGATTTCCAAGTCTCCAACTCAACCAGTCGGCCCGACGCCCCCTCCCTCTTTAAACAAAAAAAAAAAACATGTCATCCCCTCTTTAAAAACACCACAAATACAATCCAAAAAAAAGTTCCCCCATTAATTATTGTAGAAATCTCAACTTCCAAGTAAAAATCTTTTTGGTAAGTTATTGTTTTGAGAATTATTTTACTCTAATTCACTATTAACATGGATTGATTGCATCAATGTTTATTCCATTTTGCTTAGAGTTTCAAATTTCTCAAATCTCAATATTATATTTAATTTAGGGTTCTCAATATTACATTAAATTAATTATGTTTAGCTTAGATTTTACATTACTTTTATTGGTAATGTATGTAATGGATGACTTGTATTTTACATGATTACATTAAATTTGGTTGTCTTACTGTTCAATAGGAGAATTACAAATGTCTCATACCCGGAAATAACAGTCTGGACATTAAAAACATAAAAAAAAGACACGAAGAAGAGTTCATCAAGTCTCAAAGAGGGGCATTAATAGATTTGTCCAGACATTCTTGATTATGAAAGATTGTTTGATGACTTTGCAGATAAAAATGCATGGATATCAATTTTCCATGCCTAATATAATGACAGATTTTCTTATAAATCTTTCATGTAATGACATTAAGGTATCTCTTTCGTAGCATTATAATTTATTGTACTGAATTTGAAAATATTGAATCGAATATAGTGTTTACTATACATTTATTTGATGTTTTGATCAATAATTTTTTTTAATATTGATTAATTAGTTAATTTTAATTTTTCATGTGAATAAAAATTTCTCTTTTTATTTCTCACATCGGGCCCTTAAAATTATAAGAACGGCTATGTATGCATGTATAAAGGCATATGAAGCTCCTCAAAGGTCTCCTATGAAGCTCCTCAAAGGTCTCCAAAGCCTCTTTTTGCATCACCATGACTTGTAAGGCTCAGACTTTTTTGGCTCGGCCTCAGATGAAGTATCTTGACTTATGTGTGATCATTGGGACCATATCATGTTTCTAGAACTATAACTTTCTGGTGTTATCCACCTCATTATATGTAAGTGTGTTCACGCTCTCAAAAAGTTTTACAAAAACACAAAGTGGCACTGCATGTCACGACCCGACCCGACAGGCGGCGACTGGTGCCCTAGCTGGGCACCCTTATACTGACCTACCACATATAATCAAACTAATACCAAGGATAATGCGGAAAACTGTAAACCATATCAAAATACGCAAGTCGACAAGGCTGCCACTATACACGGGAATATCCAAAATGAATTACAGCTGTATAGCTGACCCAAACACGTCTACAACCCATACATGTCCAACCCACACATGTCCACAGACCTCTAAGAGTATAACAGTGAATTATGATGGGATAGGGCCCCGCAGTACCCCTGACTAGCACGAATATGCATAAGTCTATATCAAAGGATCTGTACCAAAATGACTAGGCTCCAGAATAATGGAGCTCTCCAAACAGCTGAGCAGAATCCTAGACTGGAGGATCACCAAACTGAGTATATCTGTACCTGCGGGCATGAAACGCACTTCGAGGAAAGCGGGTCGACGAAATAATGATCGAGTATATAAAACATGGCATCAGAAAGATGATTATAACTGGCCAAAAGATAATCTAAGACAAGTATAATAATCAAAGATGTCAATGCACCTGTGCCTTATGAAATGAGAGTCAAAACATGTCCATGTAAAATAAGTCATATCCGTGGATGCCTGTCCACATAAATCGTACCCGTCCCTCTAGTGAGGGTCTCGGTGAACATATAATGTGTACACATAGTCATGTCCGTGGATGCCTGTCCAAATATATCATATCCGAGGATGTCTATCCGCATATCTCATAATTGTGGATGCCTGTCCACATATATCATCATATATATACTGCCCGACCCTCTAGTGAGGAACGCGGTGAACAATGCAAGGAATTGCGCAAGAACATTTCCGGTCCGGGACTCGGTGAAATGATATAAACACATTAGCACGAGTAGATTATCATGAGCAACCATATGCAATTTAAATCATCATTTGACTCTCAATAAAATAAATAAAATGAGCTATCACTGTAAAATCAAGGCAACTATCATATCCAGTATCACTAGGAATTAGGATTCAATGGAATTACGTACGTCCGTCGTACGCTTATTTTATGTAAATCGTGTCAAAAGAAAGAAAGGATAGTTGCACATACGTTATCGTCTATACCAACTCGATAATTAAAATTTGTCTCAATTAGTACTTCAACCTATAACAATAATAACATATCCATCAACTCTATGATTACTAGCATAGTTATATAGCGAATGATGACTATCTTTTTATGTAGAAATTTGGGCAGCACTTCCCCTGTTTATACTCACATCCGCAATTCACACACAAGGCCAACAACATCGATAACAAGTCACAACTTAAGGATATACCAAAAAAGTCCCATATATCCGATATACACTACCATTATACATTCTTTCTCCTTACATTCATGGAATACAACCAAAACAACAACCAAGGTGATTAATACACATATTTCTCTTGTTAATTCAGCCCCTTAATCCATATTAAAACAGTCCATAAAAACAACTCATACTTCTAACAACAACGAGAATTCACGTCTTATAGTTGCAACATAACACCTTTCTACACTTTAATTCTTTTAAGACATATATCCGCAATTACCACAATCTATATGCATGTTCATAACTTATAATTCAGCAGTATAACTCGACAAAACAGCCCCTAATTACAACACAACATGTCCATCGATTTCAGGGGTGTCTCGGCACATCCAACATAATACCACAACTCTTCTTATAAATTTCATGTTTCAACACTTTCATATAACCAATTAAAACTTTAAATATCAAGATTTCTTTTCAATTTCAACATGGAATTAGTGACAATAATAACAACAACAATAACAATCAAACCCAATGTACTTAAAAACAGTCCCAAATCGGTGATCACAACTCCAACCGGCTCAACAACATCAACAACAATCACATGCATTCTCTTATTTCTAATTCCTCTTTACATGAGTTTATATCTTAACTACAACATCATTTAACTTCCAAATACTCTATAAGAAAAAGAATTCTTACCTTAACTTAAGCCAATACAGTCCCTAGTTGCTCTCGGCGTCACTGCTCCAATTTTGCACCATTTCTACAACTTCCAATGACATGCATGCATTCCTTATGAGTTTAAATCCAAATTATTTGCATATTTTTCTTCCAAATAGTTCATCTTCAATTCTAAAGTTTTTGGGCTAAAAGCTGGAGCAGTTTCGGTCCATATTACCGTGACTGCACTGTTTCGGCCTTCACCATAATTTAGAAATTAGTAGCATAACTTAATATTGGAAAGAGAGTTAATTTGGTCTTATAACTTAGCTTTGTAGGTCAAGGAAAATCCGTTTGAGGAGGAGGAGAGAATGGATGAGTGAAGGGGGGGGGGGGAGGGGGGGTTGATTCTCGAAAATGGAGGGGAGAGAGTGAAAGAAACATAGATATAAGGCTATGCATGTGAGGGCTTTTGCCACTTGGAGGGCACAAGGTGCCACTTATTGGTCCACTAGTCCCCACTTATCATTCTCTCCACTAAAACTCATCCCATACTTAACTAAAATTCTAAAAATTTCGAAATGGCCTCATATTCTCAATGTCAAGATTTTATTTTACACAACATAGTCCTTAACCCCATTGGGAAAATTCAACCACTAGTATTAATTCTCCTCGTCGCATTTTTTGTTTCCAAAATTATTCCGTATTAGCATATGTAAATATACTTTTCTACCAACACTCAAATCTTATTTTCTTAATTACGTTCTCAATTTATTGCCCTAAAATTACGAGGTGTAACATCCTTCCCCCTTAGAAACATTCGTCCTCGAATGTTCATAATAGGTCTCACGCTATAAAAAATTCGGCATAGACTCAAGTTCAGGCCAATTACATGTACAATTCTACATATAAAATACACACATAGTGACACCTTTTAAATTCTAATATTCAGTAATCTTGTGTGAAGCTGTCATTATTTAGTCAACTGCTTAACATGAAGTTAATAGGTTAATGAACTCTTGCCTAGGTCTGTAGTACATCTTATACATTTTTCAGTTTCAAAGAGTAGGCAAAGAAAATGAAGAGTTCTGACATCTAGTTTAGAGTCATATAGGCATTCATAGTTATTAAAGCAATAACCAAATTAGTACAAATAATTGTGTTTCAACTGTTTTATTGTCCTGTAACTGGTTTAAATCAAGTTCCCAAGTTTCTTCTAACTTCATAGTCTTATAATTAGTGTTTGAACCATTTAACAGAAAATGAGGTTCAGACAACATAGGGATTTAGACCAAAACAAACAAGCATCCCAATGACACAAGGAAACTTGCCTAATATATGTACATAAGATGATAGATACAACTCCTAAGTTTCTCCAACATCCATGTTAAGGTTACTTCTATAGCATATCTAATTCCTGCCCCTTATTTAATCTCAACAGATATACAAAACAAATATCATATAGAAAAACCAAAACAGTAAACCAACATGCTCTATACCAGAATTCAAATCTCTAAATTAGGGTAACCCATTTAAATAGGAAACTGCAAGAACCATACCATTCACAAATAAACCAAGTATTAAAACTAGGCTGGTCACCTCCCAGGAACACATGTGATATTTAAATCAAGATATTACCAGAAACATACCACAAAACACCTACCAAATATCATGCTATCACAGACATATAGATTACTCTGCTCTGTTCTTACTTGAGTCTAGTTTACAGGTCTTGTATGATTAACAGAAATACTTAAAGTGGTCTAAGGGTCATGCATCTTTATTAATATTATATCCAAGGATTCAGATCACATCCCAGTTGGCCAAGTATCATTTCATATGATCTTGAGTAGTTATTGAAACTTAGTCAAGTCATACATCACTAGAAACATGCATAGGAGTAATTGTCTAGATCTCTACATAACCTAGACACCTTATACATGACTTAAATCATATGAAGTGTTAATGGCTAAGGTACAACAACCTCCAAGCCTCAAAATTGTCTTAAAAAATGTAACTCATTTCAACTTAAAATGTAGCACAACCTAAGGATACACCTCTCATATATCATGCTAACATTCTTAACACATACACGCAATATGCATTTTAAACTACAAGCTCAACTTGTATAGGTCAAACATATACATGTTACTTTCCACGTTTCAAAATACCATTACTATTAGTCTATACCTTCAGAATGTATCTAGCAGTAACAAACAACCTTAAGTCCTAGCAACATATCTTAGACTGACCACAACAGCTATAACAGAAAAGAAGAGGATAATATGAATAAATAAGCTAAAACAGATTATTGTACCTATAGTATGTGATTCAAGGGAGGTATTATTGGCAACATAATAGGAAGGCAAGACTGAGTATTTACCAAAATGTAGGAACATACACTAAACTCAATTTAGATCAGCAGTGATGCACATATTCATCATAATGCACTTAAACAAAGTCTAAATGATTCTTTAAACACTTTCAGCTCATGTATTCAGATTCAACAACTCGTTTAGCTACCTCACAACCCATAAATTTCTATGATGTTCACTGGATTTATGAATATTTAAGACTGATGCAACATATATCTGCAGCACATAAACATGTTTTTAAGGAAAGTTGGAACATATTAACTAGGCTCATCAGCATATTGAAAATTTGTTCTTAACATGCTTTTAAGGATGTCCTGCATACATTTCCTCATGCTAACGTTTTAAACTAGTGTACCTAACCAAGCAAGTTTCAATTTATCATTCCAGACACCATTTAGTCAATCCAAACAATCACATATGCTTGCAACCCTCTGAAGTTAACAATATCAAGGTATGAAATTAACTAACACTGACGTTGTACGAGTCTGAAACTAACACACCACACATGTCAGTTTATATTATCACAATATTTTATATCAACTTAAATCAGTTTTATCCAATTAAACAAGCTCCCAAATTATCGTATTAACATTATTTCAAGCATAACCAATCTGCATACTAATTAATACAGATTCTTTTATCCATTTCTGGTTGTGCAAGCTCATCTATCTTGGCATGTCATTTCTGTTCACGCATACACTTGATCTTTAAATAAATTACATCATATAAATACTATATAAGACTATTTCCGGACCTCAACCTAGTATACAGGGGTATAACAAGATCAACAAGCAACTAGTAAACATTTGGAAACCAATACTCTTACCATATCGTATTCTTAATATCAAAGAGAGAAAATACCAATAAATGGTCACAACTAATATTCCTCACATCACTTTTAAGTCATATAAAAATAGAGTTTTATCTTCATAACTTTTAACAGAACAATAACCTTACCATTTCCTATACATAGTCCATTATTTCTTGACCAGTCCAACATATAGCCATGTGGCAGATACCAAATTCCATGAATCAACAGATCAGACTTACGATAGTTTTAACAAGAAACATTTATATAATATTCATAACTCACAATCATCACATAAGCTATCCTTTATCAACTTCCATCATAGATAACATCATATAACCTCAAACATATCGATCTACATAACTCATTATCTTCTAGTTTTAAATTATCAAATCAGACGATATAAGACAAGTTTTTATTAAATAGGATAACTAATCTTGTTCAGCCTAAATACAACCAGATATCAACTTGTTGTTGACAAGTAATCCAGTTTTAATCAGCTTGAATGGTCGAACTAAATACATTCAAGATACCACTGAGAAACGACAACCATTATTCAGACAGATAGAAAAATAAGGTGGGTTTTGGGCAAAAAGTTACTAAAGAAGTCATGCTCATATTCTTACCATCTTGCAAGTATACCAAGCATTATCGAGCTGTCGAGGAGTCAAAGTGCCGAAAGTCTGGCCCAAATTGGATTGGAGAAGTCCCGGAGCAGATTGTAGTCCAAGAAATTGGGCCTGCTTGTTTTGGCTCGTTGGATGTGTTCCCAGACTACTGGCCTGCTGGGCCGCTGTTGGGCAACAGGAAAGTGGGTCGTATGACAGTGGCCCATCAAGTTGTCTGGGAAGGAGTGCATGACTTTCGAAAATTGGGCCATAGCTGAAAAAAGCAGACAACAAAGTTTGTTTTGTCCTCGGGTAAAGGGAAAAGGCATAATAAAAAAAATTGCCCTCCTGACAAGAGGGGCAAACAAATAATTTAAAGAACAATTTTATTCTCGGGTAAAGAACGAAAAAGCAGACAAAAAAAAGGAATTGTTTTTTTCTGACAAGAGAAAAAAAGCAGACAACAAAGTTTGTTGTGTCCTCGGGTAAAGAAAAAATGCAGACAAAAAAGTTTGTCCTTATGACAAGCGGAGCGACCGCCGATTGTTGAATTCCCCCATGGGAGGCTGCGGGTGTAAGACAGATAAAAGAAATTGGGTTTAGGTTTTGACTCTTGATACCATGTAAGATTATATTAATATTTCCTTGGGGAGTCTTTCTCATTAATATAAATATATATAGTGTGTACTAGGGGTGAGCACGGATACAGGATACCCAGATACCCGACCGGAATCGACACTAACGGGTAGGTTCCGGGTAGATATATTAGAATAACGGGTAGGTTTCGGGTAGTGAAATTAAGAACTGATAAATGTCGGGTCCGGTTCCGATTTCAAAAAATATAGATCGGGTATCCAGAACCGGAACCGATACCCGGACTCTAGTATGAACCCACCCCCATTTAAATTATTCAATCACGTGGATTTCTTTGAACATCTTGGATTAATTCGCTGGAGAAACTTCAACAGTGCAGTGCTTGTGGAATTGAGATTTAAGTCGAAAGCAAACAAAATCCTAATTCAATTTCTGTATGACTGTAACTTTGGTTGGTAGGGCGTGTGTTAAGTAAACAAGTTGCAGCAAATTTGCTAAATAGATGAGTAGCAGTATACTTGTCCATGCTATGTAAATCAGTGTTAATAAGTAATTTGACGAGAAAGGCGTGCATTTTTTTATGCATGAACACATTTGTTTTCTTATTGCTATTATTTCTTCTTGTTACTTGGAAGATCTGTAGGATTGGTGAATAAATCATGTGAACTTTTGTCTCTTAATCTTGTTTTTATGACCTTTACTTAGTTCAAGAGTGTCATCTATGAGTTGATTGTATAAAATTCAGTTCATGTTTTGACAAGAAGGGAATAACTTATCAACCATCACTTCCTCATTCTGAAAGCAAGCCTTCAAAAATCACAAGGTTATATACAATTGTCTGAGTCATTGAGTGAGCTCTTCTTGTGCCTATAAGGGAGGAGCAGATAAAATTCATGATTTATTCGAGAAAAAATGCACGGGTACCCGGGAATCTACCCTAAATCGCAGGGTCCGGGTAGGTTCCGAGTAATGATTGCTACGGGTAGGTTCCGGGTTGTAAATTTAGGAACATGTCTTTTACAGGGTAGAGTCCGGGTAGTTAAAAAATGGTAGGGTACCCGGACCCGCTCACCCCTAGTGCGTACAATGTGGAATCCTAATATAATAAGGATAAGATATCTACCATAATTATACCACACTAAACATTACAAAATATATGAAGTATATTTTAGAATATACATTAATAATCATGATTAGTGATTTACTACTTTTGCTTAATCAGTTTTCTATTTAACAACTCTTACTGTACAAAAGAACAGAGTAAAGGTAAATAAATTCTTTATTTTTAAGAAATTAGAGTAATTTAAAATTTGTATGTTTGTACGTAGAGCCTAGTGCTTTTGTTCGATTCGAAAAAGTCAGATAGAGTTTAGAGTAAGCATGAAAATACTTTGAAAAATGTTCATGATACATCTTATATCATATCGAAAGATAGAAAAGTATCTACATATTTTGAACGGATTTTGGATGGTTAGTTGCCTATTGTACGTAATGGCATCTTATTGTTACTTTAAATAATGATTTTAAGTTTTTATTATATGATATTTGTAAATTCATTGTTATGTCTGAATGAAAAGTGTTATTTTATGTAGCGATTGATTTGGTGTGATCATGTCGTACTCTTCCCCCAACACTTATTATTTAATAATTTTATTTTATCTTGTACCCTACTTTTTTCTAAAATAACTTTAATTGTACTTTAATTTTTTGATATTATTGTGAGTTTATTCTTCAAATTGTTGGTGCATGACATTATGTAACATTATCCAAATATTATATTTATTAAAATGATAGAATACAATATATGATGGAACAATATCTAACAACCATCCAAACCAACTGAAATTTGGATGATTTGTTAGTCATTTGCTTCGTAATGTATCGTTTTATACTGTATCGTCTTGTAATGTATTATTTCATATACACCATGTTTGAACTTATTGTATTGTTGTTATGATTTAATGATAATTTTATTGTTTGATTTGATTGTATCGTATTATATAATAATAACTAAAGAGTACACTGAAATGCCCTTGACTATTGTGAATATTAGATTATCAACAATTTCTACATAATAAAAATAATTGAAGTAGCTTTTTTTTCCTAATTTTTTATCACCAATTATGCTCTGTAAATATATTAAAACTCTAAATTCATGCAACTCTTAATGGCTCGGTGCACAAAGCATATCGTATTATTAGGGTTCGGAGAAAGACAATATAATTGATCTATCCTAATATAATTAGTAGTGATTATTTCTACGGCTAAAACAAATAATATTAAAGACTTGCGGTAAATATGTACCAATAATCACAATTAATCTCAAATAAAGTGATAGTACGTACGTACGGCGATTTTAACGCCCAAACAGTGACACCGTCGGCGATTTGGCTTTTCCGGCCAACTCAGGCAACCCTAGGGGATGAGACCACCTCCATTCTTCTCGTCTCATCCTCCTCTTCATTTCTATGTCAGTTTCATCCATCGATTCTCACATTGACATAGTCGATTTGACGATCTATTAACCCTAGGCGCAACTTTTCTTTTTTCGGTGACCACCGTACCTGTTGAAGATCGGGAGTGGTTCCGTTAGGTTCAGTTTTCTCCCCTCTTAACTCTCCACTATTTATCGTGATTCTATTCAACTCCAAAAAAAAACAAATTTTGATTTCTCCATTTTTGTCGAGCTACAACCACCTTTTTCATCGAAACAGGTTCAATTCTTACATGGTGAACCTACCTTTATGTTTGATGAATCTGAAATTGATGTGTTGATTGAGAGATAAGAGCTAAAATTGGTTGTAATTGGTAAATTCAGTCATGGTATGCCTGACATCAATTTTTTGAGAACTAAAATACCTAAGCAATGCAAATTGAAAGCTGAGGTTTGGATTGGTTATCTGAGAAGTCGACATGTTCTAATTTGATGTTCTATTGAAGAATATTATGATGTGTTGATGTCTAATAACTCTTATTTTGACATTAAAGAAAAAAAAATATCATATCCAATGCGCACTATGAAATGGGATATATCCTTCAACCCGACAGAGAGACTAGTATCGCTTGGGCTTGGATTTCCTTTCCAAATCTGCCCCCTAACTACTTTGAAGAGTCTATTTTGCTCTCATTTGCATCTTCTATTGAGAGACCTATTTGTGTTGATGCTGCGACAAAGAATAAGTCAAGGCCTAGTTGTGCAAAATCTAAGGTTGAATTGGATTTATTACGTGAACATCCAAATCAATTTCAAATTCAGGTTGTTAAAGGGGGAGCAATTCAAACTAAGTCCTATACAATTCAGTTTGATTTTCTCCCCAAGTTTTGCACAAACTGTAGATTGCAGGGTCATGATGTACATGGTTGTTGGAAGCTCAAACCGAAATTGAGACCAACTAAAGAGAATGTGGGACGCCAAAACCCTTCCCCTGATGTTAAACCTTGCCATCCAAATATCAATCCCAACACTTCAAACTAATTACCTGAACCTAATCCAACCAAAACTCAACCAAAAGGGAAGGTTCGAGACAAACAAAAGGAATGGCATACCGTCCAAAACAACAAAAACAAAAAAACCACAAAAATACTCAAAATCAGAACCACATTCCTCTATCAGATCCTAATACCTTTAATGTATTGGTTGGAGATGATGTTGCTATTTGTGATGGTGCTGAGGTTGCGGCTACTAGGAACATTGTTAAGATCTCACAAAGGGATATAGAGCCAGATGCAGCAGTTGAGGTTAGCTCTGGGGATGCTGCTGCTGCAGAGCTTGTTGCTAACACTAAGGCTGATGTTGTTGATGTTGAGACTGAGGATACTGTACCTGGTGATGTCGAGACTGGTGATGCTGATGATGCGGTATTTGCTACTGACCCTGCTGCTGTGGTGGCTGAATTTGGGGTGGATGTAGTTGATGCACAAGTTGTACCTGCTTTTAGTGCAGCAATGACTATTGATAATGCTATTGCTATTCCTGTGGATGCTGAAGTTGTTGATGTCTATGCACATTTCGAGGCTACAAATATTGAGGATGTGAAGTCTGATAATGCTGGGGATGGTGTTGTCTCCAGTGCAGCATATGTAGCTACCTCGACTGCAACTGAGGCTCCTAAAATTGTTGTTGCAGATGTTGTAACTGTTGATGCAGCTGGAGTCACAAATGCTGCTTCAGCTGCTGATGTTGCGATTGTTGTGTGTGTTTTTGCAACAACAACTGTTGTTCCAATTGCGTCACTCGATGTTGAGGATGCAGGCACGGGAGAGACTGGAAATGGTGCTGCTCCTACTATGCAATTTAATGCTTCGGGTGTTGTTGTTGTAGCTCAAGATGTTGCTGCACATAATGCAGCTACTGTTGTTAATAATGCTAGTCCAACTATTATCAATGAGGCAAAGGGTGGAAATGATACACAACATGATCCAACTATTATCAATGTTGGTAATGTTGGTGAAGCTGATAATAATGTTAAGGCATCTACTAATGAAGTAACAATGCGACTACGGGTATCTATGTCAGTTGGAAAATATTGGTATGATCCAGATGAAGAGGAGCTTGAATATTGCCGACAGGTAGCAATTGTCACTGGAAACCTATCTCTTAGAAATGTGAAAAGGAAAAAAAAAGCATACAAGGGAGAACAACTTGAATAGAAGGATGCCTATTGAGAATATTGATGTTGAGTCTGCAACTGTAGCTATTGGGTCTGCCATGGCTGAGGCTAAAGGCGGTGAGAGTTCTGATGACAACGATAATTCCATGGCAAGTATTTTTGATGAGGAATCCGCCACTAGTCTTGAAGATGACAGAAATGAATTGATGAAGAAATTGATTGCCATGCCTTCAGAATTTCTATCTAAATTTTTTGTGGTGCGGTTCGTCCATCAGACACATCGAATAGAAAAAACAAATACAAGTCATATGGATGATTGGAGAATACCCCTACTCATGATTGAAGAAGCAACCATACAGAAACATAAACAAATTTCATTGGAAGTACCTTTTGTGCACGAGACCAATGAATACCAATTGAGAAATGATTTTCGATGTCAGCAACTATGGGCACATAGTGAGTTTACGGAGAGATCCACAGAAGAGAATGCAAAAACATTCGATAGGATGATGAATAAAGTTACAAGTTATCAATCACAAAAGACCAAGAAAGCTCATGTAGCATCAACAATTACCACAAGGTCCAAATTCAAGAAATGATTAAATCCCAAGAGTATTTGGGCAATGAAGAAGAAAAGGTATTAGGAATTGAAGATTTTATAAGTTCAGAGTTTAGTCATTCTAGCTTTGTACTTCTACTATTTCTTCATTTCTTTAGTATCATCATGTGTAATGACATCACAGAGTGTATAATAAACTTTATGGGGATCATAGCCTGTTTAATTTTTGCTTTTTTTTTCTGCATTCTGGTTAAGGCCTCTACTTTTTCCCCTTTGGGGCACTGTTTTGATATATAAAAGACTGAATCTAAGCTATCTAGCCTAGTTTTTACAAAAAACAAAATCTCAAATAAAGTGAATATGGACTAGTGAATATACTATTTTCCCGAGAGTGGAAATACCCACAGCCACAAGTGGGAAGAAATACAATGATACCACGCCATACAGACAAGCTGTAACAGATAATATATGGATAATTTAATTCAAGTTAAATCACGCAAAGCCTCGTCATAAATAATGTCGAATATGCAACCTATCTATTTTTAATATTATTTATCTACTTTGAAATTATTACTATTATTATAATTATAATATAGAAACTATTATAGAAATCGATTTTGTTTTCAATCTAAATTAAGTTAGGGATCTCATTAACCAACCACTAATTTGAATTAACCAAGAAAAAATATCATTCTTTTAGATTCGAACTAAGCCTTCGAATTTTGAATTTTTTTTCGAATCGAATTAAGGATTTATTCATTTTTTTAATTTGAAATAAATTCAAAATTGTTCGAATTGTGTAATCATCAATTACTGACATTGGTAAGCAACCCAAAACGATTTTTTAGGCCAAACCCATCATCAGCCACCTGTGGTCGTCTCGTCCAGATTTATCACTTGAACACCTCAAGTAACGTTTGTTCAATCTAGACGCTTCAAGTTGGCTTTTCTTGTGCCATTTAAATCATTTTTGCACAATCAACCAAATATATAAAATATGTGTGTAAGATTGTAATAATTTTTCTTGGAAAATCTTCTCATTATTATAAAATATATATAGTGTGTACAAAGGTGGAATCCTAATACAGTAAGGATCCTAATATACCATAAACATATAATACTCATAATACACACCCTTCGTCGGGGTAGGAGGAGGTCGGACGCTAGGACTGGATCTGAAGTCGATGAATAAATGTCGGAGAAACCTTTTTGTGAAGATATCTGCATACTAATATGAAGAAGATACATGCAACACTTTGACATGACCGAGAGCAACCTTCTCACGAATAAAATATATATCAATCTCAATATGTTTGGTTCGCTGATGTTGAACCGGATTGTGAGATAGATATATGACAGATATGTTATCACGGTAGACGATGGACGCCTTACACAAGGGACACTGAATCTCCAAAAGTAGATTTCAAAGCCAACAGATCTCAGCGACAACATCGGCAACGCCTCTGTACTCTACTTCGGCACTCGAATGGGATAGTGTAGCTTGCCTCTTGGCAGACCAGAAAATGAGATTATCCCATAAGAATACACAATAGCCGGAGGTAGACTGTCGCGTGTCCGGACACTCTGCTCAATCCGCATCCATATATGATAGTAATCAGGTCGGTGCAGAGGGGTATAGATGTAACACATAATCAAGTGTGCCCTTAATGTATCGGATGATACGCTTAAGATCAGTGAAGTGAGACTCACTGGAGGCATGCATAAACAGACACACATGCTGAACAATATAGACAATATCAGGCCTGGTGAAGGTAAGATACTGAATGGCACCTGCAAGGCTATTATAAAGAGTAGGATCAGACACTGGATCACCTTCAGAAGCACTAAGCTTTGACTTAGAATCTACTGGAGTGGGCATGATCTTGCAATTTGTATTCTTAGTCATGTACACGATCTCCTCTGCATACTTATTGTTACACCCCGTAGTTCAGGTCATGCGTATGAGAGCGTACGAGAGGGAGTAAGACTTAAATTTTTGAAAGATAGGTTGACGGATTGTTTCGGACGGGTTTTTAGTCAACTTTGAGTTGGTGTATGTCCATTTACCTTGAGAGTTTGTAGGTGTTTCGAAGGCCTAGTGCGTAGTTCGTTGAGTCTAGTTTCCAACGCAACCAACCGTTCGTCGATAGGACATCGGAGTAGAAAGTTATGGGAGTTACAAGTTCGGTCGCAATGGACGAAAGTGTTTCGGTCAGAGCCACAGGCCGCGACGGCTTGCAGTGGCCGCGCCGGCTGCGTGGCCGCGGGCGCGTGGCCGCGCGCGGATATTCGAGGAGCGCTGAAGTTTCAGCGCGGCCACGCGAAAGGTGGTCGCGGCACGGATAGTTCGGGAGTGGCGGGTCAGCCACGAGGCAAAATTTTGGCGGAAAAACTGAGGAAAACAGATATTTTCTTTTAAAAGGGACATGGGAGGGTGACAAGTGTCCCCCCCCCCATCTGATTTTGCATGCACTACTTATTGACCAAGTCTTGAAGACTTGGTCATTCCTCAAGTTCCTCTCTCTCTATAAAGCTAAAAACTCTCCCTTCTCTCTAGAATTTCAAGAGGAAATCTAAGCTTGAGGAAAATCGGAAAAGTGTGGCATGAAGGAAGCTTGTTGGCTAGCTTGTAAGAGTTGTTGTGGTGGTGTTTTTGGAAAGGAGGATAGCAAACTTGTTGGGATAATTTGGCTAAAGCTCTAAGGTAACAATTCTTCTCTTGTAGCTAGTTATTGGTGTTGCATGTAAAGAAGAAGAAACTTGTAGTAGTAAATAATGCTCTTAGATTCATTGCATGTAAGAAATATGGTTTGAATATGAAAGGATTGGTTAAGAAGGTTATGTGAGCATGTTGTAGCCTAAAAACTACCTTAAACTTGTTAAGATAGTTGTTTTACATTGTGGGGCAAAATTTTACACATCCAAGTTTAGGTGTGTAATCCCCGTTGAATTGATTGGATTGTTGGGCCTAAAATGTGGCGTTTGGATGTTGAATTCGGCCTTGAAAAAGGTGGCAAAGTATGTAGAAACAAAGGAAATGCTGCCCGATTTTCCATAGATTTAGTGACTTTACACTTGGGATATTCTACGTTGAAGCTAGAGGTAAATAAAAGTATTATGGTCATTATAGGTTGACGTACTACGTGCGGAATTTATATATTGGACTTAGAAAGTGGATTGACCTGAAGAGGTATGTGATTCTTCCTATTCTCTTGAGCATGATTATTTGTGAAATATATAGTGCGGTAGACGCACGTGTGTTAAAGAAGTTTGATTTCTTTTTGTGTCCTTGACTTGATTATAAAGTTAAGTGACTTGATATGAAATGTTAAGGACTTGAATTGTGTTAAAAAATTGTGAAACCTCATTCGTGAGTAATGGGTACTTGGTCTTTAAAAGAGTAAAATTATCTTGATTTCGGAAATGTGAGTAGTTGTCCTTGGTTGGTTTAAAATGTAAAGTGTTATAATAGTTTTATGGGAAGTTAGTTATAACGATTTTATGAAAACGAAAGAATGGTTCTACCATTGGATTTAAAACGGTAACTTGATGTTTTTAAGAAGTTATGAGGCTTAAACCATTTTGAAAAGTATATTGTTACTTGACTTTCAAAAGGAGAAGTGTTTTTGTTTAAAAGGAAGACATGGTATTGTCTTGAGTTGGTTTTAAAAGAAGGCATGGTTTTGTCTTGGTTTATTTAAAAGGAAGGTATGGACATTGTTTTTGGGTTACTTAAAGTGATAGTTACTCTATTTTGATACTACGGGTATTAGTATCGTGTTCCCTTTGTGAAAGGAATGAATATTTTAAGGAGTTAAAATACGTAGTACTTTGGGGTTAGAACCCGGATTTTTGGCATAGTATGAAAGTACCTTGAGTGTGAATAACTTGCCTATGTTTGCTTGTGATAGTCTTGGTGTACAAGATCATGATCCTTACGCTACCGCATCTCTCACGAGGGCCGGTCAGTTATTCTCGATCATGTTTGGACATACCGACACGCCATGGCCCACGGGTATGCTTCCATGGTAAGTGTTATCTTGTTATTTCGTTTGGGCATACTGACTCGATGGATGGCCCACGGATATGCGGCCATGATGAGGGTTCGTTCCCTGTTGATAGTGTTATTCCATGGACTAGCTCTCCATGAGGTCATCACGCAGGTGGATCCGTAGCTAGCCCTCGTACTTGCAGTCGGCCGACGTGATGCAGTGGATCCGTAGTTGGCTTCGACGCCTTGGCCGGTGTTAGGACGAAGTTTCGTGACGCAGGCGATCGGTGGTTAGCTCACAGATTGCCCTGCCGACGCGACGCAGCGGTGGATCCGTAGAGGCTATCGTACTTGCCGGCCGGCCGTGATACGTATTTAGTATTGTTGCACGGATCCGTAGGTTTCGATTGCCCGGCCACCGGCGACGCAGGTGGATCCGTAGCTATGCCTTCGCACCTTCCCCGCATTTGCCATGACACAGCGGATCCGTGTTCATGTGTACTCGGTGTTGTTATATCATAGATCGCCGGTGAGGAAGGAATTCCACCGCATGATTGATATTGTGGCATGAGACCCATGGTTATATTTGAGTGACGGCCAGAGGCGTGAGTCACGACTTGATACATGACCGTATATGTTGTGTATTGTAGTTTGGCTATCATACATGTCTCCGCTTTATCTAGACTATTATGATTTCATTACTGATTTTCGATTCATATACTTGGTACTGTCAGATCGACCTCCTTCGGGGGGCTGCGTTCATGCCGCAGGTTGAGGTACGTAGCTTGCTGATCCGCACTCTTAGGATCACTGTCAGTTCTTGGAAAGCTCCGTTTCTCCGGAGGCTTTGTATTTTGGTATGGTTCCCTGAGGTTGTAGACTTTTGTACATTCAGGGGGTATGGCGGCCCCGTCCCACACATTGCTATTCCTAGAGGTCTGTAGTCACATTTGTGGTTTGGGCTGTAAAAGCAAGTTGTACTGTTTTACTTTGGATTAAGTATATTCTATGGAAGGCGGCCTTGTCGGCTAGCCGTGATGTTTACTCTTTACAGGTTTATGTGTTATGTATGTTCCGCTGATATTCTATGATGCATACCTGACGGGGTGCCCCGGTAGGGCACCAGTCGCGGCCCCGGGGTCGGGTCGTGACACTTATGCTGACTCAAGAACATAATATCTGCAGATCTGATCACTGATATCCCCAAGAAGTAACTCAACTTGCTCGAGTCAGTCATAGCAAATTCAGTTTTAAGTAAAGCAATATTCTCATTTTTCAACCATCAGATGAGACGGTGAGAACAATATCATCCACATACAGTACTAAGTAAGCAGTGTTACTACCTCGATGAAAAATGAACAGAGAATTATCACACCTACTACATACAAACTCAATCTGCATAATGTACCTGACAAAGCGTTCATACCACACTCTGGAGGTCTGTTTCAAACCATATAGTGACTTGCGTAGATGACATACATACTGAGAGTCTGTTGGATTGACGAAACTATGTGGCTGGTGCATGTAAATCATTTCTTTCAAGTCCCCATGTAGAAACGCATTCTTCACATCAAGCTGATGAATCAGTCAATGCTTGCTCATGGCTATACTCAGAACTGTACGGATGGTAGCCGATTTAACAACCGGACTGAACGTCTCACCACAATCAATACCCTCATGCTGATTTGTGCCATTAGTCATAAGTATCGTCTTATATCTCTCTAGATCACCATTGTCTCTATATTTGTGATGAAAAAGTCACATGCAAAGGATCACATTCACCCTCCGGTCTAGGAATCAAATCCCATGTGTGTTGTTTCATTAAAGTACTAAATTCCTCACACATAGCCGCAATCTAATTAGGGTCCAGTTTGGCTAATTTGGAGTTTTGGGAAATAGGGAAAATTATTTGTGTGGATAGGTTAAAATGGACTTTGGGCTTGAAAATTCTGTGTTGGGCATGGGTTTCCATTTGATGCGTTGGGCAGTGGGCAGATAGTTATGTGGTGGGGTTGTTGGGTGTGGTTCACTGATATGGTACGTGGTGTCGGGATGTGGGGTGGTGGAACAGGGTAGTGGGTGAGGTTGGTTGCGGGAAGTTGGCAGGTTAGGTAGGGGCAACGATGGGTTAGGTATGATCAAAGATGTGGTTTGAGCAATGTGGTGTGGGGTGGAAATCTTCGGGTATGGGGACGGCGGTGGGTTTAGGATGTGGTGGTGGTGTGTTGGTATGGTGGTGTTATTTTTGGTAACTAGTAGGTCGACGGGGGAGGGGTGGTTGATTGGGTTGTCGGATGTGATGTTTGTTGGAGGCGGCAGAGCAGCTGGTGGTGGGTGAAGGTTTTGGGTAGTGTCGAGATTGAGACACGGGATGAGACAGAGGAGCTGGACCGGTTACCGGTGGCGGTGGTAACCAGTGATGAGTGTAACTGAGAGATAGACGGTGACACCGCCGTGGAACCGCCCGTGGTTATGGCAGCGGTGGGTGGCGGTGGACGTTCACGCGGATCACGCGATGGTCGAGAATGATGAGGAGATATCGTTCACAAGAAAGGTGTAATCCATTTTTCGGAATTTTTTAATATTCGAAAAAGGGAATATGGTCTTGTCAAACGTGACGTGACGAGAGACGTGAATTTGACGAATGGACATGTCATATCATAGATAGCCCCTATGATTAGACGGAAAACCTACGAATACATTATTTCCTCCTCTCCAATAGACATTATTTCCTGTTTATTTCTGAACATTTTACTACTTTACCCTCAAAGTTATCAACATTTATTTATTTTTACCTTCTAATATTATGATGTTTTTTTCTTTCTAACTTATTATAAACTTACCTATAAAACAAACAAATATAATATTGAAATAATAAAAGAGTTGAGGGAAACAAAAAAAAATAGTTAGAATAATTTATTTGTATACGTAATTTTCATATTAACAGTCAAAACTAAAACAAAATATCTACATCATTGATAGGGATGTCAGTGGGGCGGGTAAATACGGGTACCGCACCGCACCCGCTCCAGTTGGGGCGGGTATGGGGGATGGTTTGGTGGATGGTGGGGCGGGTATGGGTATCGAAAGTGCTACCCACCATGGGTAGTGGGGCGGGGATGGATTTCATATAATCCCCGCCCCGCACCCGCCCCGCCACTCTACCCGCACCGTACCCGCACCGTCAATACCCGCCCCACCTATTAATTTAATTAAGCTATTTATTAATTTATTTGATCTTATTTAAAATATTACTTCACACAAAGGGCACAACCATTTATTAAGCCCAGCTGCCCAGGCCCTCATTTTTATTAACTCAGGCAATAAGCCCAGCTGCCCAGGCCCGCTCCAGATCTCCAGTAGTTTAACAACCATTCAACCACACAAAGTAAAACCCTACATCTCATTAGCTAATAGCACACCATCACACCACATCCACATAAAACACTCACTTTTCAGATTTTTTTCATCTCCCTCTACAAAAAAGGGCAAAAACACTATAACTCAGAACTTCAAAGAAAGGGCTCAGAATCAGTAGTAGCCATTTTGATTGCAGACCCAATAGCAAAATCGCAGATCGAAGGTAAACTCGTTGTAATTTCTTTGATATATGTTTGTTGTTCATCTGCTCGAATAGCAATCTAAGCCTATTTCTGAAGAACTTATGTGTCTCTAGGCGATTGAGTGAGTTGTTTTCTCCACTGCTTGTCTCCCAGTGTGAAAGAAATAGGTTCTTCTTAGTGGGCACAACTATTGTAGCACCCTTTGCTTAATTTCCTTGAAACTTCCAAGCCATTGGGTTTGTTGAAAGACTAATCAATGTATCGACTCTTCCTTAAAGTAAAAGCAACAAAGTCAAAGGAAAAAAAAAAGGAATTTGTGGTGTTTTATTTTAGAAAACAGATTCATTATTTTTAAAAGAAAAGTGCAAAGTCGACGGAGTTATTTTACAAAATAGGCTTAATTATGGTTTGATTGAGTGAGTTGTTTTTTATTAATATGCACATATTTTTTCTAAGTAGCACCACTGCTTATGATTCTAAATTTTGCTTTATATCTAGTATGTATTCAGTAGTAAAAGAAACTAGATAATCAGGTATCTTTTGCAATCAGTATTGGATTTATATGTTTTGACACCATTATGCCATTCTTTTTGTTCTTTACAGTGTTACGGCCATGGGAGATGAGAACTTTAATTCCGGGACAAGACCTTCCGGAACGGACAGTGGTTTTGAAGGTTCTTCCAATGCAAATCTGATTCCCTTAGACTTAGAGGGTCCAAATGAAATAGAATCAGACCTAGACCCTTCTATTATACCTCTTACTAGTAGACATACTTCCGAAGTTTGGAAAAATTATAAAAGGAAGAAGGTAAATGATCAAATGAAAGCCGAATGTAACTTTTGTGCTAAGCTTTTGACAGGAGGGCCAAAAGCTGGCACATCTCATTTGAGAGATCACACCAAGTCTTGTGCCAAGAGAGTATGCCAAGATATTCGACAAACTAGATTGTTTGGGTCACTATCTAATCCCGCCAATAATGGTTGTTATACCCCGTAAATTCAAGAAGATAAGATAAGAACATACCAAGGAGTATAAGATTTGGAAGTAGAAAGATAAGTGGACAAACATGTGTTGGACGGATTTTGAGTCTATCTTGGAGTGTTGTACCCCAGTTGTTAAGAATTTCAAGGTGTTTAAAAAGCCTAGTGTGTAGTCCGTTAAATCTAGTTCCCAACGCAACAAACCGTTCGTCGATAGGACATCAGAGTCAAAAGTTATGGAAGTTTCAAGTTTGGTGCGCAGTAAGGCAAAGCAGTGGTTTCGGTTCGAAGTGCATGCGCCCGAATCTGAGGCATGCGCGGTTATCTTGGGAGTCCGGGGTTGCAGCCGCGCCGAATGCGAGGGCATGGCGCGGAATGATGAAACTTTTGAAGTGGAGCGCCTTGCCTGGCGGGATTTTTCACAGAATAAAGTAAAATCAGGGGATATTTTGTTAAAAGCCTATGGGAGGGTGACAAGTGTCCCTCCCATCCTTTTGACCAGAATATGAGCCTATTTTAGGGCAAAGTCTTGGAAGACTTGGCCATTTCATTTCAAAACCCTCCCAAGGAAATCCTCTCCCTTCTCTCTAGATTTTTTGAAGAAAAAACCTAGCCTAAGAGGAAATTGTTGGAGCGGCGGCAAGAAGGAAAAGTGTGGGTAAACTTGTGGGGAGCGCTGGTGGAAGAGTTTGACGGAAAAGAAGTGGAAGAAAGGGGCTTTTGTGGGTTTCTCCAAAGGTAAAAGTTTCCCCTTCTCTTGGTTATGAGTTATACTTGTTATAGTAGTTTAGAAATGAGCTTGAGGCTGTTATATTTTAGTAGTTTAGAATTGAGCCTGAGGCTGTTATATTTGTATAGATTTGGATCTTGTTGTCTCGTTGAAATCGAAAATGGGCATGTTAGCCTTAAGATTGTAACTTCAATTGGATTTCTAATTTGGTCGTCACATGTTGTAAAGGGGGAAATTGTAGTTGTTGAGGATGTCTAGGGCTAGATATCATATTAGACCTAATAACTTGGATTGAGAAGATAATTGGAAAAGATTTAGGATTGGTTATATTGTTGGCCAAGAATGGCATGGAAAGTGTTGGGTTATTTTTGTATTGTTGTGGGACGAATTTTACACGTATTGTTAGGCGTGTAATCCCCTTGTTTTTGCTGGATTAATTGAGCCTTAATTGTGGCGTTGGTTATTGAATTCGGCCTTGAAAAGGGTGGCAAAGTTAGTAGAAACAAAGGGAGTTCTGTCCAAATTTCCGTAGAATGTAGGGACCTTGCACTTAGTTTATTCTACGTTCGAAGCTAGAGATTGATAGACGTTTTATGACCCTTATAGGATTGAAGTACTACGTGTAGCATATTCCTCTTAAGGGAGATAGTACTGTGGAGCATTTTGCTTATTGTCGACAATCGTCGCGAGGTATGTGATTCTTCCTATCCTCTTCAGCATGATTATTTGTGAAATATATAGTGCGATGAATGCGCGTGAGTTAAAGAAAATTTGATTCCCACTTGTGCCTTGACTTGATATGAAGTGTAAAGGTCTTGATTGTTTGAAAGAGTAGGAAAATCTTATTCGTTGGTAATAAGTACTCGGTGGTTAAAGAATAAGCCCTCTTGGTCTCATAAGGGCTTATAGTTGTAATTGGTTGGTTTAAAACATAAAGTGTTATAACGGCTTTATGGGAAGTTTGTTATAACCACTTTATGTAGGTAAAAGAATGGTTTGTTGATTTCAAAAGATAAGTGACTTGACTTATAGTTGACCTAAATGGTGTTGAGAAGTGTTAAACCTCTTTCGTGAGAAATGAGTACTTGGTTGTTAAAAGAATCATTGAAATCAAGTTTTGATTTTCTTAAAAATTCCAAAGTAAGGAACTCGATTTCTAAAAGAAAAGAGACTTAAGAATTTGAAGTGTTTTGGTTTAAAAGAAAAGCATGGTTTTGTCTTGTATTGTTTTAAAACATAAAGTGTTATAATAGCTTTATGGGAAGTTAGTTATAACAACTTTATGGAAAATAAAGAAATGGATTCATTATTGGATTTAGAATGGTAACTTGATTTTTGGAAAAAGAGAAGTAACTTGTTTTCAAATATTGAACTCTTTGTGATGGAAAAACATAAGTGGTTTGGTTATAAAAGGTAGGAGTACCTTGATCTTAAAGGGGTTAGATACTTGGGGTTAAATGGTATACTTGACGTGTGCTAAAAAGTGGTTAAAGTACCTTGAGTTGTGTGTAACTTGCCTATGCTTGTTGTGATAGCCTTTGTTGTGCAAGTGTTTGATTGTGTGCTACCGAGCCTCTCGATGGAGGCATTTATCCGGTTGATTGATGGACATCGACACGTTGGGTAGCCCACGGGTATGCTTCCACTATATCGATCCTCTTGGACATACTGACACGTTGGGTAGCCCACGGGTATGCTTCCATTAGGAGTGTTATCTTGTTATTTGTTTGGACATACTGACACGTTGGGTAGCCCACGGGTATGCTTCCATTAGGAGTGTTATCTTGTTATTTGTTTGGACATACTGACACGTTGGGTAGCCCACGGGTATGCGTCCACGATGAGTATTATCTTGTTATTTGTGCGACATACCGACACGTTGGGTAGCCCACGGGTATCTTGCGAGGATTGTTATCTTGTTATCTCCTTTGGGCATACGGACACGTTGGATGGTCCACGGGTATGGGCCCACTAGGACGGTTCGGGGCCATGCTTATACCGAGGTGAGATCTTGGGGCACGCGGCCATTGTGCGAGTTAAATTCGGGTTGTATTTGAGTGATGATTTCACGGGCATGAGTCCACGACTTGACATGGCCTTGTATGTTGTGAATCGTAGTTTGGTTATCATACATGTCTCGCTTTATATAGACTATTATGATTTCATTTCTGATATTTTTACATTTCACATACTTGGTACTGTTATCTTGACCTCCTCGGCCGCGTTCACGCCGAGGTTGAGGTACATAACTTCGATCCGCACTCTTAGGATCATCGCCGTTCTCGGAAGCTCCATATCTCGGAAGCTTGTCACGTGGTACGATTCCAAGTAGTAGACTTTTGTACATTCGGGGCATGGCGGGCCCTGTCCGTCATTATGGTTTTAAAATTCTTAGAGTGCAGCAGCCTTTGTTGTGGCGAGTTTGTAAGGGATATCGCTCAAGTTTTTATTTATGTGCAAAAGGTAACCGTTTGGGTTATCTGTTTTCTTATTTCCATTTTCTTTCATAAGTTTTTATTTCGTGATTTTCTCGATGTTGTATCACTAGGGTGCCCGGGTAAGGCACGATCGCGGGCGAGTCGGGTCGTGACAAAAGTGGTATCGAAGCGCTTAATCCTCGAAAAGTGTCTGAGACCGTATCTAGTAGAGTCTTGATTATCGGTGTGTTGTGCACCACATCTATAATCAGGAGGCTATAGGATACTTAGGATTGGTTTCTATTCTTCTCACTCTGAGATCGTGCCTTAGAGCTATGTTATAAGTGGGACCCCTCTGACGTATTCTTTGTATACCAGTGATGCCTCGCGAGAAACCAGAGCCCGGAAGGCAAGCGGCGAGAGGAAGCGGAGTAGAAGCGGCGGTCTCATCGAGACCACGGCACTGAGCCTCGATCCCACGGCTGGCGAGAGGAGATGGGTTACGCGAGATGGCCCGGATTATTGGCGTGATCGTGGCGAGCACGAGGATAGGTGATCACGTGATTCGATTCGTAGCAACCATAGTTCACCCGAGGTCGAGATAGTTTGAGACTACGGATTTTACGAGTCGCAGCCCACTTTGAGTTCTACGGGTCGAGGCACGAGGATGATCCGCAGGAGTTCATCAAGCGATTCTGACGGATCATAAGAGTGATCAAAGCCGGAGACCGAGTCGGTGGTTTTGGGTTCACATCGGTGCGTGATCTGCGCGATCGGATTGATTCGTGGGAGCCGTCGGGGAGCATGCACCTCGGTGGTTGGGGTGAGTTCTCGGAGGCTTTCGGCCATTTCTTGCCTCGCGAGATGAGGAGGGCGCGGCGATTTTGATGCTAAGACAAAGAGGCGCCCGTTCGGAGTACAATGCAGTTTGACTCATTGGCTCGGTATGTCCCGCTCACGGTGGCGATATGGAGGATAGAGTGCACCGTTATGTCACGGGCTCGATGATTATTTAGCGGAGGATGCACTGATAGCCCTTCAGGCATGGACATTGCCGCATCCAGCCTATACGCAGCGGTGAGAACGTGAGGTCGGCGGAATAACGAGGATCGATGAAGAGGGCGGTCGTGAGGTCCTCTGGTGACCTTCGAGCGATCGGCCTCGGCAGACTAGTTATGCGCCTCCGCCAAGACTGAGTGCTCCACGCGATCTTGGGACATTCGGAGATTCGGGAGCGGTCGGGGCTCGAGTTTGAGTTTTGGGGAAGCAGGGACGTTAGTCAGATGGGACCACCCCTACCTCGTTGTGGCCGTTGTGGTAGGCTCCATGAGGGGGAGTGTCATGCTGGAATGGGAGTTTGTTTTGCATGCGGCCAGCAGGGCCATTTTGCGAGGAATTGTCCAACCAGAGATAGCGAGGATGTATAGACTCAGCCTTCGGGATCGGAGGCTGGTTCATCTCCTCCCTTTGTACGCCGTGCAGGGAAGGAGCATGAGTAGAACGACAAAAAGGGAAAGTGAAGAAATAGTTACAGGTATATTCTTAACCCTCTAGAGACTTGTATGCATTGGTGATATGTGATGTGCTAAGTGTTATGTTCGGATAACTTTGTGTTAAAATGTGATTTGGAATCCTGGCTAGTGAAAAGGTAAGTCTGGGGATGAGAAAAATTTTAAACTTTAGAATTTATAACAATCGAGACCTTAGAGGTAAGGCCGGCTAGAGTAAAAGATTTTGCAGTGATCCTTGTCGGAGTACATAGTACGGGGAGTATATTCGGGTGATGAGTCCATGAGTGGTGGGAGCTTTGGTGATATTAGAGATGATCCTTCGTTGGCTGGGATTTAAAGTTTTGCGTGATTAGTATATTATGGCCATGAGTGTCATAATTGACTTTTGTAGGTGTAGTAGTGAAGACTACACTAGCGTCTGCGTCTTGGAGACTTAGAAGGAACATTCGGGACGAATGTTTCTAAGGGGGGGAGAATGTTACACCCCGAAAATTCAAGAAGATAAGATAAGAACATACCAAGGAGTATAAGATTTGGAAGTAGAAAGATAAGTGGACAAACATGTGTTGGACGAATTTTGAGTCTATCTTGAAGTGTTGTACCCCAGTTGTTAAGAATTTCAAGGTGTTTAAAAAGCCTAGTGTGTAGTCCGTTAAATCTAGTTCCCAACGCAACAAATCGTTCGTCGATAGGACATCGGAGTCAAAAGTTATGGAAGTTTCAAGTTTGGTGCGCAGTCAGGCATAACAGTGATTTCGGTTCGAAGTGCAGCGCCGGAATCTGGTCGCGGCGCGGTTGTCTGAGTCCCCGGGGTTGCAGCGGCCGAATGCGACGCGGCCGAATGCTGAAACCGGAGTGGAAGCGCGGTGAGGCGGGATTTTTCTGTGCGAAAATCAGGGGATATTTTGTTAAAAGCCTATGGGAGGGTGACAAGTGTCCCTCCCATCCTTTGGACCAGACTAGGAGCCGAGTTTAGGGCCCAGTCTTGGAAGACTTGGCCATTTCATTTCAAAACCCTCCCAAGGAAATCCTCTCTCTAGATTTTTTGAAGAAAACCTAGCCTAAGAGGAAATTGTTGGAGCGGCGGCAAGAAGGAAAAGTGTGGGTAAACGTGTGGGGAGCGCTGGTGGAAGAGTTTGACGGAAAAGAAGTGGAAGAAAGGGGCTTTTGTGGGTTTCTCCAAAGGTAAAAGTTTCCCCTTCTCTTGGTTATGAGTTATACTTGTTATAGTAGTTTAGAAATGAGCCTGAGGCTGTTATATTTTAGTAGTTTAGAATTGAGCCTGAGGCTGTTATATTTGTATAGATTTGGATCTTGTTGTCTCGTTGAAACCGAAAATGGGCATGTTAGCCTTAAGATTGTAACTTCAATTGGATTTCTAATTTGGTCGTCGCATGTTGTAAAGGGGGAAATTGTAGTTGTTGAGGATGTCTAGGGCTAGATATCATATTAGACCTAATAACTTGGATTGAGAAGATAATTGGAAAAGATTTAGGATTGGTTATATTGTTGGCCAAGAATGGCATGGAAAGTGTTGGGTTATTTTTGTATTGTTGTGGGACGAATTTTACACGTATTGTTAGGCGTGTAATCCCCTTGTTTTTGCTGGATTAATTGAGCCTTAAATGTGGCGTTGGTTATTGAATTCGGCCTTGAAAAAGGTGGCAAAGTTAGTAGAAACAAAGGGAGTTCTGTCCAAATTTCCGTAGAATGTAGGGACCTTGCACTTAGTTTATTCTACGTTCGAAGCTAGAGATTGATAGACGTTTTATGACCCTTATAGGATTGAAGTACTACGTGTAGCATATTCCTCTTAAGGGAGATAGTACTGTGGAGCATTTTGCTTATTGTCGACAATCGTCGCGAGGTATGTGATTCTTCCTATCCTCTTCAGCATGATTATTTGTGAAATATATAGTGCAGTAGATGCACGTGAGTTAAAGAAAAATTTGATTCCCCTTGTTGTGCCTTGACTTGATATGAAGTGTAAAGGTCTTGATTATTTGAAAGAGTAGGAAAATCTTATTCGTTGGTAATAAGTACTCGGTGGTTAAAGAATAAGCCCTCTTGGTCTCATAAGAGCTTATAGTTGTAATTGGTTGGTTTAAAACATAAAGTGTTGTATCGGCTTTATGGGAAGTTTGTTATAACCACTTTATGTAGGTAAAAGAATGGTTTGTTGATTTCAAAAGATAAGTGACTTGACTTATAGTTGACCTAAATGGTGTTGAGAAGTGTGAAACCTCTTTCGTGAGAAATGAGTACTTGGTTGTTAAAAGAATCATTGAAATCAAGTTTTGATTTTCTTAAAAATTCCAAAGTAAGGAACTCGATTTCTAAAAGAAAAGAGACTTAAGAATTTGAAGTGTTTTGGTTTAAAAGAAAAGCATGGTTTTGTCTTGTATTGTTTTAAAACATAAAGTGTTATAATAGCTTTATGGGAAGTTAGTTATAACAACTTTATGGAAAATAAAGAAATGGATTCATTATTGGATTTAGAATGGTAACTTGATTTTTGGAAAAAGAGAAGTAACTTGTTTTCAAATATTGAACTCTTTGTGATGGAAAAACATAAGTGGCTTGGTTATAAAAGGTAGGAGTACCTTGATCTTAAAGGGGTTAGATACTTGGGGTTAAATGGTATACTTGACGTGTGCTAAGAAGTGGTTAAAGTACCTTGAGTTGTGTGTAACTTGCCTATGCTTGTTGTGATAGCCTTTGTTGTGCAAGTGTTTGATTGTGTGCTACCGAGCCTCTCGATGGAGGGCATTATCCGGTTGATTGATGGACATACCGACACGTTGGGTAGCCGGGTATGCTTCCATATCGATCCTCTTGGACATCTTGACACGCGTTGGGTAGCCCACGGGTATGCTTCCAGGAGTGTTATCTTGTTATTTTTGGACATACCGACACGTTGGGTAGCCGGGTATGCTTCCATTAAGTGTTATCTTGTTATTTGTTTGGACATCGACACGTTGGGTAGCCGGGTATCGTCCTGATGAGTATTATCTTGTTATTTATGCGACATACCGACACGTTGGGTAGCCGGGTATGCTTCCGAGGATTGTTATCTTGTTATCTCTTTTGGGCATACCGACACGTTGGATGGTCCACGGGTATGGGCCCACTAGGACGGTTCGGGGCCATGCTTATACCGAGGTGAGATCGGGGCACGCGGCCATTGCGAGTTAAATTCGGGTTGTATTTGAGTGATGATTTCACGGGCATGAGTCCACGACTTGACATGGCTTGTATGTTGTGAATCGTAGTTTGGTTATCATATATGTCTCCCGCTTTATATAGACTATTATGATTTCATTTCTGATATTTTTACATTTCACATACTTGGTACTGTCTCGACCTCCCGGGGCTGCGTTCATCGCAGCGAGTTGAGTACATAGCTGGCGATCCGCTCTTAGGATCGCTGTTCGGTTCTCGGAAAGCTCCATATCTCCGGAAGCTTGTCCTGTGGTACAGTTCCCTGAAGTAGTAGACTTTTGTACATTCAGGGGCATGGCGGGGCCCTGTCCCGTCATTATGGTTTTAAAATTCTTAGAGGTCTGTAGCATTGTTGTGGGCAGAGTTTGTAAGGGATGTAACTGTTCAAGTTTTCATTTATGTGCAAAAAGGTAACCGTTTGGGTTATCCTGTTTTCTTATTTCACTGTTTTCTTTCATAAGTTTTTATTTCCGCTGATTTTCTCTGATGTTGTATTACTAGGGTGCCCGGGGTAAGGCACCAGTCGCGGGCCCGAGGTCGGGTCGTGACAATGGTGAAACACTATCATTGGCGGCATATGAGTTTCACCAAGCGGATGGGAGACGAGATTTGGCAGAAATGATTATCCTCCATGAATACCCATTAAATATAGTTGAACATTACGGGTTTAGAAAATTTTGTAAGACATTGCAACCGGGTTTCAAAGTACCATGCCGTAACACGACTAGAAATGATATTATGAAAAGGTATGCTACTGAGAAGGAGTTAATGATTCAGATATTGGACAAGGCCAAAAGTAAGATTGCTTTAACAACTGATATGTGGACTTCAAGTAATCAACGAAAAGGCTACATGGCAGTCACTGCTCACTTCATTAGTAATACATGGAAGCTACAAAGTCGTATTCTGAGGTATATACATGTTTCAAATGCGCATGTTTTCTGTTTGAAATGTTTTTTTTCTTTTCTATAATGTTCTATTTTGTGTTGTTTTGTGCTGAAATATGTTGTTTTGTGCCCGATATGTCATGCATTATATGTCATTTTTATTGTAGATTTTTATATGTGGAGGCACCTCATACAAAGGAAGTCTTAGCTGAAGCTTTGTGTCAGTGTATTTACGATTGGAATCTTGATTGTTCTATCTCTTCCATCACTTTGGATAACTGCACAACAAATGATGCCGTAATACAAATTTTGCGTGGTAAACTTCCTAATGAATCACTTATTTTGCGTGGAAAATTTCTACACATGCGTTGTTGTGCCCATATTTTAAATTTAATTGTCCAAGATGGTTTAAACATAATTGGTGATGGCATTGAAAGGGTTAAAAATAGTGTGGTTTTTTGGACATCTTCTGTTTTAAGAGTCACAAAATTTGAAAGCACGGCTAGGACTCATGCTAAAAATTGCTCGAAGAAGCTTGTACTTGATTGCAAAACTCGTTGGAATTCAACTTATGAAATGCTTAAAGTTGCAATAATGTACAAGAACGTTTTCGATGTTTTAAGTGGTAGAGAGTCGGAGGTTTATAAGTGTGTGCCGCTTAAAGAAGATTGGGAGAAAGCCGAAAGAATTTGTGAGAAGTTAGAGTTATTTAATGATGCCACTTATGAGTTTTCCGCCACTAAATATCCTACTGCTAATGTTTATTTTTCCAACATATGTGAAATTAAATGTGCATTGAATAACTGGATTACATCCTCTGATCCTCTGATAAAAGATATGGCAACAAAAATGTTGGTAAAATATAACAAGTATTGGAGTAATGTGAATACTCTTCTAGCTGTGGCAACCTTATTAGATCCTCGATATAAGATACCACTTGTTCGCTATTACTACAAGCAACTTTACGAGGACTATGAAGTTGATTTTGAGGTGGAGAAGGTGAAAGATGTGTTGAAGGAATTGACGAGTGAATATGGAAAGGATAAAGGAAAAGAACCAACTTTTAATTCCAAGCTACCACCATCTGGTAAAGTTAGTGGAAAAGGAAGGATGAGTGGCTTTGCTAAATATTTGGAGGTGGAGGAGAATCAAGTTCAAGAAAAATCGGAGTTGGAGAAATATTTTGAGACTCCTAATGTACCTCTTGACGATGACTTTGATATCCTTGTTTGGTGGAAAACCAATGGATCATCATTCCCCATTCTTCAAAGGATAGCAAGAGACATCCTAAGTATTCCCGTTTCTAGTGTTGCTTCTGAATCGATTTTAGCACAGGTGGTCGTGTGTTGACTACTCATCGTAGTCGCCTTCTTCCATCAACCATCGAGGCTTTAATGTGTGCTCAAAATTGGATTTGGACTAATATTAAAAGTAAGTAGAATTGTAGAAATTTTATTTTAAATTCAATTCAACTTGATTCTTTATATAATTCATTATTTTAAATTTGTATTATCTCTTAATTTTAATTATTAGGTGATGATGGGCTAAAAGAAGTTGAGTATCAACAAATTATTGACGAAATGGAGTAGGAAGGATGTATTACCGAAGATGAGGGACAAGCTGCATGATGAATTATGGGTGTTGCTGTTGCTATGTTGCTAGAATTGTAGAAGTTGAAATATCTTGGTTGCTGCTGTTGCTATGATGAATACTGTTTCGTTTAAAATGTAATATTGACTTCAAGTCTGCAACAATCTTAAATGCTCTATGTGGGAGCAGCTGTTTAGAGAAACCAGCTCACTCTCGTTGCTCTAAATCCCAATGTCTATTGTTATTCTGTCAAATTTTTAATCTTATTTTATATAAATGCTCCTCAGTTGAAGGACTAGACATTGCAGTTTCTTCCAATGGTTCCTACTAGTGCAATTTGGGCAAACTATTTGTGAGGAAAATGCCAAGTAACGAAAACATTGAGGCTTGTTTACGATTCTGCGAAAAGTAATTGAAAAGCGATCAAATACATATGTGTTAAGATTAGCGATGCATTGAATCTATGTGGGAAGCGATTGTTTAGGTGGGTACCGCCAGGGTAAGTGAGTACCACTTTGGGGTAAGTGGGGCGGGTGAAGGTGGAGGAATTACTACCCGTGATGGTTGGTGGGGCGGGGATGGAGGTGGATTTTAGGTGGCGGGTACGGGTATGGGGTACCCTTCCCCCGCCCCCGCCCCGCCCCATTGACATCCCTAATCATTGAGAATAAGATTTTTTTTTAAACATATATTCAATACATATAATGAAAGGGGAGCCTTGGAATAACTGTAAAGTTGTTGCCATGTGACCAGGAGGTCACGAGTTCAAGCTGTGAAAATAGTCACTTGTAGAAATGAAGGGTAATGCGGCATACAATAGACCCTTGTGGTCCACCCCTTACTCGAACCCCGCACATAGGGAGAGCTTAATACACCAGACTGCTCATATTCAACACATATAATATAAAAAAGATAATTATTAAAAGTGCAATTTTTTTGTAACAAATTCCTTGACGATTCTCTCTTATACTTTAAATGAATATCAAATTATAATTTAAAATCACAACTCTAAAGTTTATATACATTAGGGAATAAAAGAGGGAGTGTGTAATTCTTCTTTATATTTAACGCACTTAAATTAATACAACAATCATAAAAGATAGTGGTAGATTTTAAAAAAAGGATAGAATTAAAGGATTATTCTACTTATTTAATACATGAACTTAAATTATAATATATAATAAGATATAGTCTAACTTTAATTATAGTAAAAGGAGCTAGGTGAAAATATATATACCAGAAATGTAGTTTAAAATTTACTGAAATGTAAAATAGTAAATTAGATTGAAAGTAGCAAGGGCAAAATGTACATTGCATAAAATAAGAAGGCAAAATATCTATTGTTTAAAGTTAGGGGAAATCTTTGATTTTTAAAACAAATTAAGTTGGAGGTGAAAAATAATCTTCACCCTGTTTGGATTATTTGACTGGACATCCATGGTAGCAATTAAATTTATTGCGAATCGGGGGTCATGCTATGGAACAATAAAAACAAACTGAAAGTAAAATTAAATTCAAATGCTAGAACACAGTTTTCAAATGTCGGCAGAAATGAGTACAACTGACAACATTTCGGTAAAAACAGAATAAAACATTTGAAGAGTTAAAGTGCAGCGAAAATAAATAAAGAACACAAAGGTTTAATTTTCATAGGTTATATATTGATATAACCCATGATGGTCAATGACCAAAGATATTGTATATATATATATATATATATATATATATATATATATATAATTGAATATATTCCTTTCTTTACAAGATAATACAAAGGAATAAAAAAGGTTAAGTCGCAGATGACTTATGCCTGAAAATTCTATCTAAACAGAAGTGAACAACATCTCATTACAATCGCTCCATACAAAGCTAATCTAGAATCTGAAACAGTGAATGTAATGTCACACAGAATGTCGTCACAAACACAGGCAACATTTTGTGATCCAGATTTCTGAGAAGAAATCCCGAGAGCTCTCTTGGTATTTTTACATTTTAATTTTGGATATTGATTCACTCTTCTGCCCTCTCTATTTATAGTAGAGAGTCCTTCTTGAAAAGCTCATCAATTGGTTGTAGAAGTTGAGGTAAAAGTGGGCACGTGAAGCAGTAGTTTGAGACATGAAAATAGGAACTGATTTGACTTATTCTTCACCCTACTTGCTCCTCAAGTTAAGCTACTCCTTGGACTTGGTATTTCACATTTTTCAATCTGCTTCACAAACTCCTTGCCAAGTCACAATTACCATTGTGGTAAAACTCCATGATTTTAAGTTCTGTCCAGTGAAGTAAGGCAAAACTGTTACCAGAATGTCGGTCCGAATGTCATGACATTTGTTCCAATATTTTCTGATTTTAACTTAGTACTGAAAATTATATGTTAGAAAAAATGTCATGACACAAAACCTAACATTAACATTCTCCCCCTTTTTGCTTTTCTTCACAAAACCTAATCTATTCAGTGCGAGTGACCTACAACAATGTTAATGCTCCCCCTCAACTTGTGATGGTATATACACACAACATATACAAGATATACATATATATACCGTTTATATAGGATTAGAAAAGAAGAAATATGTTAGCACATATACACATATCATCCATTTATACAGATTTATATTCAGACCATATTCTCAACACCAACTAGTAGCATCAGCTTCAGTCCGTGAAAAAAGGGCAAAACATTAACATTCTCCCTCTTTTTGTCTTTCTTCACAAAACAACATTTTCAACAAACAGCAGTAGTAGTTTTCAGCACAGCAGCAGTAGCTCTTGCATAATTCCTTATATGCACATAACAACAGCATATAGCAGTAGCAACTTTCAACATCTTTCTACTCCTGCATAACTCCTTCTAGCTTCAGAACAACATCTTCTAGTATTCTTCATCTGCTCCCCCTGCATTAGCACTTCCTTTGCAGCCTCGACTTCACCAGTCTTCTTCTGCTCCCCCTGCATCAGTACTTCCTCTGCTTCTTCGATTTCAGCAGTTCCTCTAGCTTCAATATCTGCAGCATCAGTACTTCTTCTGCTTCCTCGACTTCAGCAACATCATCATGATTCTCCCCCTTTTTGTGAAGAAAGCAGCAGCATGAACTGATATCTGGCTTGAATCAGAACATTCCTCACAGTATCAACCTCAGAGATTTGTTGGTTGATCTTTGCAATTTGATTCACAAGCTATTCAGTAGACACTGGAGATTAATCTGCACTATCTCCTTCCATTTTTCAGGGTAGATCAATCAATGATGTTAATTCAGAGGTTGGACATCTAGAGATCCACTTATGCATTATACCTTCAGTGAGGTACTCAATTACTTCATCTCTATTGTCCACTGCAGGGTCTACTTCTCTAACATTATCTTCAGCATTCACTCTCATGAATCATATCAGGTGTGAATAAAAAACCATACTCTATAATAGAGATATACCTTCCCAAATTTCTTTGAGTTGGTATTCTATAGCAGAACTCAAATTCGCACAAAACAACCTGTCTGAAGGTCTGAAGGTCTGAATAAGATTCAGTTTTGCTGGAGGATGTTGGAGTTTGCATCTCTTCTGATGTTGGCCGAAATGTTGTCTGAGATGTTGTGGCAACATTCGGAGCAACACTCGATTTGGCATATCTGGAAATTTCCTTTGGGAAGAATTGTTTCACTGGAGTTTCATCAGGAACTTCCTCACTTTCTTGAGACACATTTGTAGTATAGCAACATTTGGTTCTTCTTCACTCTCTTCAGTTGAGAATCCCAAGTTTGTGTCATCATTGTCACTGCTTCGAGCAAGCAGGTATAGAAGAATCACATCTGGACCTTTGGCTCTTCACGAACTGTACTCTCAAATATTCTACTCGATCGACAAGTAGGGAAGGTGGCGGATCTTGATCTCTTACCCTAATACTGAAATATCAGATGTTTTGACAACATCTATTAGATTGTTATCATCGCCTGAATAGCTGATGTCGAAAGGTTCATTTAAACCTTTAAATACAATAGCTTTGGACAAGTCCTCTGTGGATGGTGAAAGAAGGAACCGGATTGTTGTGGTTCAATATGCTCAGAAGATTCATTGTTCATTGGAGGGCTAGTACTCATAGGAAAGTTGGTTGTGGTGTTGGTTGATATTTGGTATTGACATTGGAGAGGTTTCTCTTGGTGAATATTATGGAGAGGGTTTTGAGGATATTGATGATGGAGTTTGGAATGGTGATGATTCCATCGGGTAGATAAGATTATGCCCGAGGTGTGATGTGATTTCCCTTTTTTTTCATTTTTTTTGAATATCATAAATGAAAAAAAATAACAGTTTTTTTATATATATTTTATATAGGGAAAATCAGAGATGATAAAAAAATAACAAATGAGAGGAATATCTATATACATGGCAAATCTTTCTAAGCAACAAAAATTCCTTAGATTTAGGTGTTTCAATTTACACAATAACTTACACCTAAAATATTGGGATAAACTAACTAGACATCAAAGTAGGAATACAAATTAATCTTATTAGTTTAAAGTTTGAAATTCTTATTAAAACAAGGCACAGAAATAGGGAAAAATAACTGAATTTTTAAAAATCAGTTACACATCGCATCCCAACAAATATCATTATCTGAAAATGTCAACAGTAATGTTGACAACATTTTGTACAACACAAGTATCATGATCCTTCAAGAACATCTTCCTTTCGGCAACAAATCAAGACACGTTTCATATATGTTTTTATGAGTTTAACCTCCAGACCAATGTAACATTTTTCTATTGAGTCCTAGATTTAATCATAAAACACATACAAAATTCATTTTCGTGTCAAAAACAAGAATACTTATTTAGCATCCTCATAATTTTTCTTTCTTTGTTTAAGCACTTTGATACTCCTATAGTATAGGAATGGTATCAATTCAAGGGTTTTGCCCGTATTGCACAGTTGCCGAGAATTAGAAAGGTTTTGCCTTATTTTGATACTCTCCTTTTATGATATCTAATATCATCGCAGAGAACGGTATCACATTAAAATCATGTTCTCATTTAGAAATCATACCTGGTTGAACAAAAAACAGCCGTTACAAGTACTGAAAATCAGATTCTGATATTACAAGGGTAAATGTCACCCGAAATGTTAGAGACATTCGTCCAACAGTGCCTGTTTCAGAGATTACAAAGACCAATAGATTTTATTTTTTTTAAACTAAAAAATCTCTCATGGTCCAAAAACTTTTATAAAAGTATTAGCTAGTTGATGAAATCAACATGTTCAATTTGAACTAGTTGTTATCAATCAAATCTCTTAAAAAATGATGTCTAATCATAGTACAAAACTAAAATGTTGCTAGTAAAATCATAGTCGTCTAACATGTGTCCTAGCCATATGAATTGAGAGCAACAACTTCCAACTTCTACATATTCAAATTCAGCAGTTGAAAGTGAGACACAGTTTTATTTACGACTATACCAAAAACAAGATTATTGTCAAGATAAAAATATCCTCTATTTGTACACTTTCTATCATCAACATCACTAGCCCAATCCAAATCACTATATATCCTATTAAATTAGGATTAGAGTCTATGAAATACCAAATTCTCAAACTCACATGTGCCGGCAACATATCAAATGACACGTTTCACTACATTTAAGTGGAAAAATTTGGAACAGGCTTAGACTCGAGCACATACACCAAACATTAAACATCGGTTCTAGAGCACATATAAAATAAGAAAGACTAACCTCTTGGTATATGGTAGACATACACACATACCTTTTGTAATTGAGTGGTTCTTTGCTTCTCGTTCTACTTCCTTCAAACACTCCCCCTATCACCCGGCATGTTGGGTGATTCTTCTTAATCCTTGATGAGGGGTCCATTTGATATAGCAATTCAGAATTTGACTCCTCATCCACGCCCTTTGTGGTTTCTGGTTCAGGTTCAGATGTTGCTCCGAATGTCGTAACATTTGAGGCAACATCTGGTTCTTCAGCAGTATACTCTTGTACAGTTTTTGTCTTTCGATTGTACACTCAGTAAGCATGACTATTTTAGAAATAGCCAACAAAATTCCTTTCACTCTTAGAATCAAACTTAGCCAGATAATCTCTATCATTTAAAATGTAACAAATACATTCAAAAAAAATGAAAGTAACACATATTAGGTTTCTTATAATTTATAGTTTCATGGGATGTTATCTTTGTTACAGGTCTTAAGTAGACTCTATAAGTGACGTGACAGACAGTAAAAAAAACATTTTGACAATTTGTTAGAACTAAGCCTAACTCTAGTCATTTCTTGTCATGTTCTATTCTTCCTCTCTGCTACACCATTTCGTTAAAGAGTTTTTGAGAGCAGAAAAAACTCATGAAAAATTCCTCTTTTCTCACAAAATTTTATGAAGGAGATGTTTTTAAATTTTTTTCCATGGTCGGATATAATCCAAAAATAGGAGAATAGAACAAGTTCCTAATTCTAGAGTGCAAAATTTTAAAACATGTCAAAAGTTTGAGATTTTTCTTTCAAAAAATATATCCATGAGTACCTAGAAAAATCATCTACAATCACATAGGACTACCTCATGCCTCATAAACTGTCTACCTCAATTGGACCCATAAGATTCATGTGCATTAATTAAAAATAGTGAGACATACCTGAATGTTGTCGTCATTCTGGACAACATTATGGAAAACATGGGTTTGCTTACCTTGGAGACAATCTGCACAGACTGTTTTACCTTTATGACTGAAGTTGGGTAAGACTCTAACCGCTCCATATGAGACCAATTTTTCCAAATTACGGTAGTTGACATGCCCCAACTTTTGATGTCATAGTGTTGTGTCGTTGATCTTGACATTATTGCACGTTTCTTGTCTTGCAACAAGACATCAATTATCACCTGTTCTAGTACTTGACATGACATATTCCTTAGCTTCATTCGTAACTTTACAAGCATTTTTATTAAGTTTTACCTCAAGATTGTCATTACACAATTGACTAATACTCATCAAATTAGCTATTAAACATTCAATTGTGTAAGACATTTCTTAAAGTTGGACATCCAGGAACATCCAGGATTCCTTTTCCAATTCTTTTACTTCCACCTCCATAAGTTACGTTACCTCCATTGAATGACTCACAGTTCTTTAGAAACTCCTTTGTACCTGTCATGTGACGAGAACATCTACTCTCAAAGCACCAAGAATCTGAAATGTTAGTTCTAAAAAAAGTTATCGCACATTACAAGATACAGTCATTTTGGGAATCCAAACTCATTTAAACATTTTAGGTTTTCGCTCACATAATTCTGAAGTTTGAAAACAGTACGGTTTTTTTAAAAGGGGAGTTACAATGACGGCTCACAAATTTCATATCCTTTTGACATATATGAGAACCTATTATATAATCCTTTTTCTTTTACAAAACACATTTTCTCATTTTTGTCAAACAAACTAGAGCATATTGTTTTAAGAGAGTTTTAGTACACAATATCTGCATGCGAAAGTTTAGTAAAAATTGAGTATCTCATTCAATTTAGAAGTCCATGAGTAGAGCTTACGAAAGGTTATTTTGGCTAAATCCAATTTTGCACAAATCTTACCAAATACAGTATCCTATTTGGTAAGTACAACCTCTAGTCGGGTTATTGTGCCTTTTAGATCTACATTCTCACGAGTTAAAGATATTACCTTTGTCTCAAGTTGCTTGGATTCTATGATTAAGATTTTACAAATGTTTTGTAATTCATTAATCATGTCATCTTTGCATTAAACTCGATCCATACTCTCAGCCTCACCACTAGAAATAAAATCACTAAAGCAGTTAACATCATGATAGTTAAAAAATATGTACCTTTCAGATGTTGCTAGAAATACAGATGTCGTTGCAGATGTTGCCTGAAATGTCGTGACATTTGAGGCAACATTACAGATGACATTTTCATTATCAGACAGGGGTTGTTCGTAAACAGTGGCCAGCAATGCTTGTGATTTGATTTCTTGATCTTCTTCCTCTTCTTAGTGGACATCTCTTTTTAGCACTTGGAAGGAAACTTGGTGGACTTTTGATTGAAGCCTTGGTTTTGATGCCTTTTAGATTTAGATTGATTTCTCTCATTGTTGAACTTCCTCACATTCAAATTATATTTTCGAGTGAGTAAGGCAACATTAGCACCTTCACCAAGTTTTTCAAGATTCACATCCTCTTCATTGATTTGATTCTTCGAGGATGGAACTTGAAGTGTCACATTCTTGCCCTTATATAGTTCCCTTTGATTCTCAATGTTCATCTCATAGGTTTTGAGAATGTTTATCAAGGTATGAAGGTTCATAGTAGCAAGATGTGAGCTTCTTTAATGACATAAATCTTTAAATTAAACTTTTCAGGAAGAGAACGAAGAGCCTTTCAAAATAAGATTTAATATCATCCGCTTCTTACATCCTTAAATGTTCATATTTGCTCATGATCATGTGTAGCTTTGTTCGATGAATACTTGATCTACATTCACAATGAATTTGTAAAGTATCTCATGCATCTTTAGTCGTTGGGCAGTTTTGAACGAGTTTAAACATGTAAAGATCAACTCATTCAAAAATTGCATCTAAGACATTTTCGTTAAGCTAGTATTATTGGTTTCTTCCGCCATCAATTTGGATTCAGGTTTAACAAGAATGTCACCTTCCTCATCCGTCGGCAACATTTGAACAAACATACCCATTGGTTATAGATCTCCATGCCCTAACATCAATTGATTTTATGTGAGAACGTAGGTGAATCCTCAATAGGTACACTTTGTTCCATTTAAAATGGGAAGTCTACCAATATTTGGATTAGCCGGATCCATAGCTTTGAATAATAGGACCAATCACTTATTATGTCAAGTGTTGGCTCTGATACCACTTGTTGGGTCACGGGGGTCATGCTATGGAACAATAAAAAAACTGGAAGTAAAATCAAATTCGAATGCTAGAACACAGTTTTCAAATGTCGACAGAAATGTCGTCTGGCACAACTGACAACATTTCGATAAAAACAGAATAAAACCTTTGAAGAGTTAAAGTGCAGCGAAAATAAATAAAGAACACAAAGATTTAATTTTCATAGGTTATATATTGATATAACCCATGATGGTCAATGATCAAAGGTATTATATATATATATATATATATATATATATATATATATATATATATATATATATATATATACATATATAATTGTACTTAACCTTTTTTATTCATTTATATTATCTTGTAAATCTTGTAAAGAAAGGAATATATTCAATTGTATATATATATAACATATATATATACAATTGAATATATTCCTTTCTTTACAAGATTTACAAGATAATATAAATGAATAAAAAAGGTTAAGTCGCAGATGACTTATGCCGGAAAATTCTATCTAAATAGAAGTGAACAACATCTCATTATAATCGCTCCATACAAAGCTAATCTAGAATCTGAAACAGCGACTGTAATGTCACACAGAATATCGTCACAAACACATGCAACATTTCGTGATCCAGATTTCTGAGAAGAAATCCCGAGAGCTCTCTTGGTATTTTTACATTTTGATTCTGGATATTGATTCACTCTTCTGCCCTCTATTTATAGTAGAGAGTCCTTGTTGAAAATCTCATCAATTGATTGTAGAAGTTGAGGTAAAAGTGGGCACGTGAAGCAGTAGCTTGAGGCATGAAAATAGGAACTGATTTGACTTGTTCTTCACCCTACTTGCTCCTCAAGTTAAGCTACTCCTTGGACTTGGTCTTCCACGTTTTTCAATCTGCTTCACAGACTCCTTGCCAAGTCAAAATTATTGTTGTGGTAAAACTCCATGATTTTAGGTTTTGTCCAGTGAAGTAAGGCAAAATTGTTACCAGAATGTCGGTCCGAATGTCATGACATTTGTTCCAATATTTTCTGATTTTAACTTAGTACTGAAAATGATATGTTAGGAAAAATGTCATGACACAAAACCTAACATTAACAAAATCAATTCATATAATCAATTTTTGGTTTCAAACGAAACTCATGGCATTATATATCAAATTTTGGAAATTGCACATTCCCCTGACGCAATATTGTTTTTCCATTACAAGAACAAGTGTGCCCTATATATATATATATTTCATATCTTGTTAGCATTGGAACTATATTGGGATAGTGAATGATTTTACGTTTGGAACAATTCTTTCTCATAATTTGACTTTTAATAAACCATCCTCTTTTATCGGAGGACATGAATTAGGGTAGAAAATTAATAAATAATAGAGTGTTGTTTCACTTTTCCTTTCTTACTAGTAGTCGTAGTATTTCTCATGTATTTATTTATTCTTCAATTTCTGTTATTATCTATTATCTCTTGTTATTCGTTTAGCGTACCGTTTTGTTGTAGTTACTGTTTCTTTTTCTTTTTTGACCTACTTTGTTTTTGCTTTATCCTGAGATGAGGTCTATCGAAAACATCTTCTCTACCCCTTCCAAGGTCTGCGTACATCCTAACTTCTCAAGAGTCCACTTGCGTATATTCTACCCTCTTTAGAGTCCACTTTATTAGATTATACTAGATATAGTTTTGTTGTTGTAAACGTGTATAGTTGTCAGTATTGTATCTCTACCCATAATTAGAATATATTCCATATATTGTGTAAATATAATTATGGTAAGACTAAGATTTCTCTTGTGATTAGGTTTAGAATTCCTATTGTATAAGGGATGAATATTGTACATTATATATATTTGATATTAGTGAGAAGACTCCTCAAGGAAGACTCTTCTAATTATGGGTAGGGATACAATAATGACAACTATACACGTTTACGGTTGTTGTTGAGATAAAATGTATTTCAAAATAAGCTTTTGTAAGCATGATGAGAGAGGTTATTTAATGTAAAGGAAAAATAAATTTTGGAACTTTGAGAGTAAAATAACGTCTCAAACCCTGAAAACTAATCTAAAGTCACATATTCGATTCACAAACATAACGTTTACGATATAGGAAAAGGACCCCACGTCACCTCTTAGGAATAGATAAGACAATTTTTAACCCGTCTCATATGTGTATAATATTTGTATAATACGTAATTAGTGAGTATACGGTGATTATACATTTATTATACAATATTATACAATAATGATATATTTTCTATATATATATATATATTAGGGATACATATTATATACAATAACGATACTGTTTCTATACGTGTAATACATTTTTTCTATACCCATACAATAGTAATACATAATCTATACAATAATAATACAATTCTATACGTATGATACACTTTCTATATATATACAATAGTGATACATATTCTATACAAGAATGATATATTTTATATACATATATTGGATTTAGTTGAAAAGTAGCTAAAAAATTACCTTTAAAATTCTTGGGTCACTGAATTTTAATAATTTCACCGGAATGATTTATTTATGTCCTTATTCCTTACGATATATCATCTGGAAAGAATAGAGGGCCCAATAAAATCACTTATTAACTTATCTGTGCCGTGGAAGATTTGAGATCATGTAAATAATGCAGTGAATGTTTTGAAAACTTGATAAAAGAAAGATCAAATGAAATACGGCTGAATGCTAGAATTTGCCCTAATTTTTTTTTATCTTATTAGGATTTTTTAGCATAATATTTACTTTTAACATAATATTTATTTATTTTTTTGGAGAAAAAAGTTTTGGGCTTTTATATCTTATGGACAAAAAGACGAAATCTCTCGCCCACAGAAGCTATCTAATAAGACATAAAAGAGGGGACAGCTGTTTGTTGTGTTAAATCCACGTAGCATTGTTATAAAATGAACATTTGGAAATTTTCCCATCACTCAATATAATAATGTCACATGCTAGTTGTTACAATTATTGGCCTAAGCCATAATGGGAATTTGCATATTCAGATTACATCCCCATATTATAATCTATCTTCTCAAAGGGAAAAAAAATAGGCAAAAATCTCCTATTTGCCCTCTATTTATACAATAATAACATACCCAGTAAAATTTCACAATATGAGGTCTGGAGAAGGTAGAATGTACACAGACCTCACCTCTACTTTGGTAAGTAGAGCGATTGTTTCCGAGAGACCATCGGCTTAAGACAAAGCATAATCAGACAAAGCAAAACAAAGTATGAAAAACAGTCAGACTTAGACGAGAAATTAAAGCAATGTGGACATGCAGATAGTAAAAATCAAATACTATCTCTTTTTCTTTTGTGGAATAATCAAGATAATAATGGCCTTGTATATATAACCCAAACATAATAATCGAAAAGCAATCAAAATCTTCAAGTCATGCTCTAAATAAGAGTTGTTTATCTGGCTAGGAATTTTGATTAATTTCATTTCAATATATATATATATATATATATATATATATATATATATATATATATATATATATAATATGATTGTTTTATGGAAGACTAATCTATCTTACCTAAAATATAAGATGTTAATTATAATTATCCTAATTAATGAGATATTATAATATCAATTATGAATAATGAATTTGAAGTAATTATGGGATTTCCCAATAATTATTCTAACAGTTCCCCGCAATCTTAGCGGGAGGTTCTCGTATATTGAGATTGTCCCTGAAATCATCAAAAAGTACGCGCATAAGACCTTTTGTGAAGATGTCAGCAATCTGATTACGGGATGGTACATGAAGAACACGGACTTGTCCACGGGCAACCTTTTCGCTGACAAATAAGATATCAATTTCAATGTGTTTTGTGTGTTGATGTTGAACAAGATTGTCGGATAAGTATATCGCACTCACATTGTCATAATAGACTATTATTGCCTTTCTAATCGGACAATGTAGCTCAAACAGTAGATTACAGAGCCAACATGATTCAGCAACCACATTGGCTACCCCTCGGTATTCTGCCTCATCATTTGACCGAGACAGTGTGGATTGTCGTTTGGACGACCATGAATGAGATTGTCCCCCAAGAACACACATTAATCGGAAGTGGAACAACGTTTGTCCGGGCAGCCACCCAATCTGCATCTGCGTAGGATGAAAGACTCGAGATAGATGACTTATACATATGTAGGTTGAAATGGAAAGTACCCTTAACATACCGTAGAATCCTTTTGATAGCCCCTATATGTTCTTCCTTCGGATCACATATGTGTAAACAAACTTGCTGAATCGCATAGAAAATATCTAGTCTTGTAAAAGTCAGATTCTGCAAGGCTCCTACGAGGTTGCAGTAATGTGTAGAATCATTGTATAGAGTTTCGACATCGTTACTAAATTTCACTTTTGTGTCAACTGGAGTATGTGATAGTTTGCAAGAAGACATCCCTGTTTTGTCAATTATTTCTTCGGCATATTTCTTTTGATTAAGAAATAGACCACCTGCATATTGGGTGACGACAATTCTAAGAAAATAATTCAATGGACCCAAGTCCTTCATTGCAAATTCTGCTACAAGAAGGGACATAATAGACTGGCGAAGTGAAGTGGATGATGTTGTGATAATAATATCATCGACGTACAGAAGTATATATGTCATGTTAGCGCCCTTCCGATAAATGAACAACGACTGATCAGACTTGCTGTGATAGAACCCTAACTTGGAAACAAATCCTGCAAATCGGTTTATACCATGCCCTAGGAGCTTATTTCAAACTATATAAGGATTTCTTCAACAGAAAAACATGGATGGGTATAATCTCGGAAACCCAACAATTAATGCATGTATACTATTTTCTGTAAGTGGACATGTAAAAATGCATTTTTAACATTCAACTGATAAATGGACCAAGATTTGGAAAGAGTCATGCTGAGAACAGTCATGATAATTGTTGGCTTAACTATTGGGCTGAATGTTTCACCACAATCGACTCCAACATGCTGATATCTGCCATCACCAACAAGACGAGCTTTGTATCTCGCAAAACAAAACTATCAAAATTCTTTTTATGACAAAAAACTCACATAGACCGAATGACGTTCACATTAAATGAACGTGGTACTAATCTCACGTCTTATTTTTAATAAGAGAATTACATTCATCTAACATGGTAGCTTTCCAATTTGGGTCGGATAAGGCGGCTTTGAGATTTTTTGATAGAGGTGACGGTTAAACTGATGTTTGGGACGAAACATCCCGTGCATGACACGAATTTCAATGGTCCGAGGTTGTTCCGTCATTGGTTGGGTAGTAGAGGTCTCTAATATGGTATTGGGCCGATGGGGTGTATTGTGGCCCGAGTGAAAATGGGTAGCTGATCCGATGTTGGGTTAGAATCTGGTATTAGGCTGGGATAAGGGTTCATTTGAGGGAGCATTGGGCTCCCCCACTTGGGCCTGCCCACCACGGAAACAGGACTGGGCCGAGACCAGCGGTAATAAGGTTGTGGTCTCTGATCCAGTCCCATTTTATGGTTGGGCAGGAAATATTGGGTTGGTTCCACTTGTGTTTGGTTATTAAGGTAGTGGTGTAAAATGGGATGTATTCTGTTGTCCAAAAAAAACATATGAAGGTGAGGATGTTATATGATACTTAGCAAACGGGAATGTGAACTCGTCAAAAATCACATGACGAGAGATAATTATTTTTCCATTCGTCAAATCATAACATTTGTATCCTCTGTGATTTTGTGGGTATCTCAAAAACACACAAGGAGTTGAACGAGTCTGCAACTTGTTAATGGTAGTGGATGGAAACAAATGATAATACAAACACACAAACACCATCAAATGTGTAAAAGACGGGAGACAATGATACAACATTTGTGTAAGAGACACATTAGAGAGCAATTTACTAGGAAGAATATTTAAAAGGAATGTGGTCAAGTGCATGGTGTCAAAACTTTGGTGGTGTGGAAGAATGCACAAGAATAGAGCGAATCATATTGTTAATCGTTCGAATTTTTCTTTCGATTTTCCCATTTTTTTTGTGATGTATGTGGACACGAAAGACGCAAAGACATCTCATTTTTGTGACAAAAATTATTAAATTGGGCATTGATGAATTCTCCCCCATTGTCACATTGCAAATATTTAATACTTTTGCCAAATTGAGTTTTGATAAAAACACTAAATTATTTTTAAATGGTGTAGGTTTGTGATTTATGTCCTAAGGGAAACGTCCACAAAAAATCGAATAATCATCTAGAATGAGCATATAATATTTATGACATGCAGAACTCAAAACTGGTGATGTCCACAAATCACAATGCACAAGATCAAATGGCATAAAAGTATGAGAAGTAGATGATGCAAAAGTAAGCTTAAAATGTTTACCAAACACACAAGTTTGGAAAACAGAAGAGTCTAAAAGTTTGTTACAATAAACAAATTATTCTTCCTAAGATTATTAAAAATTTGTGCTCCTTGGTGTCCCAACCGATTGTGCCATAGAGTATGAGAAATGGTACCAAAGGTTCATGGTTTGATCATGCTATTTTTGAAAACAGAGGTGACGGGATACAAGTCCCCCGTGCTATTGCATCTAATAGATAAAGTTTTTAATTAGTTTTGGTGCATGTAAGACATTTTTCAAGTATAATGGTGGGTGCGGAGAGGGTAGTATTACCTGACCAATACCACGAATTAGAATTTTCTGTCCATTGTCGACAATAATATTTTTATTATTGCTCATATTAAAATAAGATGAAAGATTACCTTGAGATACTGTCATGTGTGACGTAGACCCTATGTTCATGTACCGTGACTCATCTGGAACACTTATATTCATATTGTTCATGACTTGTTCAATGTATGTGGGTGCATAGCCAACATAAGATGGTGTCTGGGCCACAAATGCATACTGTGGACGAGATCCTAGAATACCAGGTTGGCGATTTGAAGAAGGAGGAGGTCTGGACCATGATAAAGTCGAATATGAGCATGGCGGATCAGTCCACTGTGGGGACTAGGCCCACGATAGACGGCACTTCGCACCCGATTACCGCCATCGCCCGGCTGTCGGATCCGCCCCGGCCTCATCCCTTTCCATCATTATTTTTTCCTTTACTGTTACGGTTTGAACCCCATTTTTTGCCATTATTTTGACGATTACTATTGCCCCTCGAACCAGAATTTTGGGGCTCCAAATCAGTAGAAAATGAGTTAGTGGAGCGAGAGTAGTTCCGGCGATGGCTGCTCCAAAAGATGCATGTTTTGCTTTCTGAGTTTCCTCGAGAATCAACCTCAAACGGGCCTCATAGAAAGGAGGCAATGGATTACTTTGCTGAATAAACGTAGTCACTCCATCATACTGTTCATTTAATCCTTCAATCAACTGAAGGACCAATCTTTAATTTGTTACGGGCGAACCAACGTTGGATAGTTGGTCCGCAAGCATCTTCAATTACTGACAATAAGCGAAGATGTTGAAAAAATCATCCAATTTAACGTTAGTATATTGGTGTTCAAGATAAACAGTGCGAGAAAGTTTATTATCCTGAAATATATTTTGTAAACGTTCCCATGCATGTTGAGTCGTAGAATTCGGCTCTAATATGGTATGTAAAAGATCTTTGAATATAGTGATTGATATGGATATTTTATATACACTTTTTGAGTCATTTTTAGTTAGTATTTTACCCATTTTGTTGATGTTTAGTATAGTATTATGGTCGTTTTTCTTCTTTTTGTGTCACAGCGGTCAAAAATGGAGAAATGGCGAAAAGAAGAGAAAATGGGCTTATTTGAGATGGAATTGCACACTAAAAGGGCCAAGAAATGAAGCCTAAGAAGTTCCGAAAAGTATAGAAGAAATCAGACGAAGACCGGACGAAAAAAGGACGAATAAACGAAAAATTCGGAAGAATGCCGTCACCGGCGCCGCAGCGCCGCGGCGCCGCCCTCTGAATTTTCCGAAAACTCTCTGATTTTCAAGCGCCGTGGCGCCGGACTGTAGGGCCACGGCGCCGACGCGGTATTTTTGACGTTTTGGGCCGAATTTGACACGTTTTCAGGGTCCAAAAGGGATAATTTTTTCTACCTACAAAACTTATATAATTCCTAAAACCTTCCTCATTATTGATTCCATCTATTGTACATACAACACAACTCTAGGAGGCGAAGATTTGAGACCTAGTTCAAGTATTTTCTTTTTCTTTTTCTTTTTCTTTTTCTTTTTTGTTTTATTTCAGTTCATGTTGGAGATTGTATTAGTTCTTAGCGTGACTATGGCTAGGAGCTAATTACTTAATTTAGGGCTTTTCATGTCGAATCGCTTGAACCTCATTCTTATGAATTAATGCATGTTTTGGTTTCTTCTTATTATTGTTGAAGTTTATTCAATAATTGCTTTGATTGCTTGATAATTAATTGATCACTAGTTATCATCACTTATATGAGTTCTAATCGAAATCCGAAAGGGGAGATTGTGAATATGTTATAGTTGAATAAACATAGGTTTAAATCGTGGACGAAAGTACCCCGATACTTGTGTAGCTTAATATGTTATTGCTCTTAATCTTCCTTTGTAGTCAATCTTGTCATCGAAAGATAGAAGGGTTCTCCATTGGGGTTGAGTGTTTATATTACCTTAACAGAAGTATAAAACGGCTTAGTTAACCTGTTATCTCAACATAGAAGAAGAACCTTTATAGCTGCATTAAGGATTAAAGCGAGTGGATAGTTGAGGAGATTGGAAGCCCTATTTCCATCATAACTGATTTAAATCAAAGTATTTTCATCTTTAGTTTATTTTCTGCATTAGTTTCAATTATTAGTCTAAAAACCCAAACCAATTTAAGTTCACCAAATAGAAACTAAAGCTTAGATAATCGGTAATTGAAAACCAGTCTCTGAGGATGATATTCGGTCTTACCTAGACTATATTACTTGTAACGATACGTACATTTGCGTTAAGCGTGTGGATAAATCGCACATTAGTGATATATATCCATTGAAGTACAATAGCATCCAAATGGGACCATATCTTTTTGTCCACCAAAATAGTGTCTGATGACGATTCGGAAGGTATGATATGGTCGATCACCTCATATGCGCGACAATGAATTTTGAACAATTCCGCCCAAGAGGTATATTTCAATTTCTCCATTTCAAGGGTTATGGAGATAAAGTTCTTGACGTTATTAATGGCAAGAGCATGATGAAAAGTTTATTTTTCGGTCATAGGTTCCACAAGAAATCAAAACTAGAGAAGAAAAGAAGTAGTGTTTGATGTTTTGGATGTAGAGAATCCTTAGGGTTTCATAAAGGGTAAGCCGATGAGGGGGAGGGTTTAGATATCGGCTAGGGTTTTGCTAGGTCTAAGGAGTGGTTTAGGGTTTTTGTGAGAGTTGGCCGAAAAAATTAGGAGAAAGAGAAGGGAGAAATCGGGTAGGGGGAGGTAGGAATTAGGGTAAAGGATCTTTGACTTTTGATACCATGTATGAAATTGATTTCTTGATTAATTTCATTTCAATAGTACAATATATATACAATCATAATATGTTTGTCTTATGAAAGATTAATCTATCTTACCTAAAATATAAGATGTTAATTATAATCATCCTAATTAATGAGATATTACAATATATTACGATATCAATTATGAATAATGAATTGAAATTACTCTAACAATCTCCACGTAATCTAGACTAGAGAAGTTTTATAAAGTATCTATTAATCAAGATTTAATTAAGCAAACCAAAAGCTATAATTAATGAATAGTAGTGGAACCTAATCCATCAAATTAAATCGTTCTTTGATGGAGTATATATGTCCGCTTGTACCTGTCACCAGTTATGAATGATGGTCCTATGCACCTAACTTCGTCTTAATGGTCCTTATTTCTTGGTCTAATTAATAAATATACTTGCCTATAAAATCCGGCAACGCTACCTTATTTTTCCAAAAGGTGGATCTCATCCTGAGCCCACACCTGGTCAAACGAGATTGTGAAGGAGTTAATCGTAGTCAAAGCTGGTTTGAGTTAGCCACTATCACTGCGCAAGAGGTCTCCTTTATTTCAAGTAACCCTACTTTCTGTGGCGGGTCGATTTTACCATTTTTCCAATTATCCCGAAGCAGGTTAGTGTCCATGCGGACGGGCAACGCTACCTTATGATTTTACACTTGCATGTAATTTATTATGCATTTGGATTTGGTTAAAGTTTGAAAAAAGAAAAAGTAGTAATTAAAGTTAAAACTAAAAAAGAGTGTTTGAAAGTATTAAAACACCAGCTTCACTCCTCAAACAAATTTTTCAATATTTGCAAATATTGATGGTCAATTAGTACCTGCAAATACTGACTTAACACGTCCTTCAATTAATACATGAAACAAGATGTTTTTGCTAATCGGTAAAAGAATAGATCTTGGGTCTAACTCAACCTCAAAAGCTAATTGGTAGAGTGAGGATTGTGCAACCCTATATAAGAAATCTATGTTTCTATTTCATTTCCGACGTGGGACTCTTAACACTCCCCCGCACGTCCAGACCTTGTTAACTTGAGCGTGGACAAAATAATTTGAGGCCCAACATCGGTGAACAAAGAATTGGAATAGGTCTGACTCTGATACCATGTAAATAATTGATTTTGAGTCTAACTCAACCTCAAAAGCTGATTTGTAGAGTGAGAATTGTACAAATTCATATTTCATTTTCGATGTGAGACTCAACACTTCATTACACTAAGTAATTATTTTCTAGATGGGTCCAGGTATAGATGGGTCCAGGTAGAGGTTGGCAGACGCAAATTGGAAACTGGCTAAGCAATTAATTTCTAGACTTCGAGAAAGCTTCCAAAAATGCACCCTTTTCTTACCTCCCACTCTCCCAGTATGGATGTTGGCTTTTCAACGATATAAATATGCACTCGGACCTATTCATAATTTTAAGAGATAATGGTTAAAAAACACAATTTAAATATTATTTGTTAATGAGTTTTTTTACCTGAAATATCATGTATTTGTGTTTTCTATCTAAATTATTATCAATTATTTATCAAAATACATCTTGACTAGTATTTGATGGTACATGGTGTAGTCTCTTTTTTTGTGTTTAAAAATAGTGTCAAATGACACCCCACGCTCATAATTAAAGGAATTAATTAAAAATTTAAGAAAATTTTAAGAGATAATGGTCAAAAACACATCTAAAATATTGTTTTTTTGCAAGTTTTCAACATCTTCATATACTAGTCGATGTGTGTACTTTTGATAAATAGTTGATTATAGTTCCTGTAGAAAACAAAAACACTTCATAGTTCATGTGTGTTTGGATAAATAATTAGTGATAATTCAGATAAAAAACATAAATAAAAAACTCACACGAAAAAGCGATACTTAAAATGAGTTTTGTACCATTATCTCTAATTTTAAAAGGGAAAGTTATCGTATGTAGCTATCGGGCTAAAAATATTAACAATTGAAATGGCCACAAAACTTCAATATACAAATTATAGCCATATAAAACAAATTATAATCACTACCACCCAGCCTTATTTCCCGACCAGAAAACAATATTCCACAAATCAAAACCAAAATCACTACTTCCCATTTCTACAATTCAGCCCCAAAAACTGATATTCCTTCAATATTCAAAATATAGAATTACAAACTAAAGCAACAATAATTACAATCGAACTAAGCAGCTGAAGAACAGTTAGGCCTCATTTGTTTTTATTAAAATTAAGATGTCTGAATTCAAATATACATCTGAATGATCAAATTTTATCACTAAATTTAAACACTGAATGATTAATACTATTTATTTTTCAACATCTGAATGTGCATAATTTGTTAATTTATGAATATAATAGATACACAATTCAAATAAAAATTATTAAATATTAAAAAAATATAAATTTAATATAAAATATTATTTGATAAAATAAATAAAACATTAATGTTCGCTAGTAATGGTGAAAAAGGTTTGTAGTGGTAGTGGTGGTGATGGCGATGGCTGATGTTAGTGGCCAGTAATGGTGGTGGTGATAATTATGATGGTGTAAGTGATTGGTGTTGTAGTGACTGGCGTAATAATGGTGGTGGTTATAATGGGTGAAGTTGGTTGATGTTAGTAGTTGGTGGTGGTTGCTGATGAATGTGTGGTGGTTAACAAAGTATTGGATGTGGTGTTAGTTGTGATGGTGGAGGTGGTTGGTAGTAGGGAGTCGCCACAGTGGTAATTGTGATTGGTTGATGTTAATAGTTAGTGGTGGTTGCTGAAGAATTATTGATCGTTATGTGTTGGTTGTAGTTGACGGCGATGCTAGTTATGATGGTGGAGGTGGTTGGTAGTAGGGATTGACTACAATGGGCATAGATGGCAGCAGCAGTAACGGTGGTGATGGTAGCAATGAATATAATTATTATGATAGAGATGGTTGGATTGGTAGTGATTGATAGTAGTGGTTGGCAGCAATGGTGGTTGCCCGTCGTGGTTGTTATGGCATAGGTGATTGGTAATGGTGGTTTTTATGGCATAGGTTATTGGTAGTGGTAGTTGGTGGTTGGCGATGGTAATAGTGGTTGACAATGGTGGTGATGGTTGTGATGATAGAGGTGGTTAGTGGTGGTTGATGGTGATTCTGAATAGAGTGATGGAGAAAACTATCCACAAAATAAGAAATACTTTTTAATGATATTAAGACTTTATTTAAGATCTTAATGATTGAAACCTATTTAGACCAAATAAATACTTAAATCTTAATGTTGACCTAAGATCAAACCTCCATTAAATGCAAATAAATGAGGCTTAATGGACTAAACTCTACTTTCTTGTATTCCTCAAGTAAGTTCTCATCTGAAAAGGGGTCCTCTTCTTCAATTTCACTATCTTTTAACAAAACTCCAGATTTAACTAGAGCATTTTGAGACCTCTAATCTTGCTCTGGTGCGCCAATTAGCCTTGATTTCATCTTGCTCACCAAATTTAAAAAAAGAAGAGCTGGTACTGTAGAGTATCTTCTTCCTCCTCGGACCAGCCTCATTCAACCCAAATTCCATGCACCAATTTTTTTTTAAAAAAAAAGATATAAAGGAGAAAAAAGGGCAGTTCGGTGCACTAAGTTCCCACTATGTGCGGGGTCCGGGGAAGGGTCGGACCACAAGGGTTTGTTGTAGTCTTACCTCACATTTCTGCAAGAGCATGTTTTAACGGCTTGAACTCATGACCTCCTGGTCACATGACAATTATTGTGAGATAAAGATTATACACTTTATACAAATAAAATATATCAATTATTCACTTTATATACATGTTATAAGTTTATCATGCACCGCATGTATGCATTCACTATATATACACTTCATATACATAATGTATACAAATTGTACAAGCGTTGAATGTTTATAAATAGTATATAATGTGTTATATGCAGTGTACATATTGTTGGAAATTTATTAATGTGGAATAAAGTTCATCCCAATATTTATGACTCGAACAATTGGGGCCTCGCACGTCAGAAACGTAGTTTCCACGCACGTGGACATATTGTACCTAGGATCGTAAATATCCTTAGTGAAAGAGATATTGGTACGTAAGTAAAATGTTTGAGACATAGAATGATGGACGGTTGTTGGCCAAATGACGGGTGTTCCACGTTAGTAAATGAAGGAAGAAGTGTGCATAGTGTAAAGATTGGAACGAGTCAGAAAGGGTCGCGGAGCCAAGAAGGGCCGCAACACCTCCGTGGAGATGGGGAGCGCTGCGGAGCCACCACCATCAGGGCTGCGGCGCTAATTCGACCAGAAGTTACTGGAGCCAAAGCTCTGCGGCGCTAATTCAGCGATGCCCAGACAGAAAGTCAGAAACCGAAAATCTGATTTTAGAGACCTTTGGGCTGCCCTCAATGGCATTCATTCTAGCATTATTCAGCCATTACTTGGCTTATTAAATGACTTCCATTACTTAGGCAATTCATTGTCATTTCATGGGTGATTCGATGTCATTACTTGGCACTTGAAGAGACTAAATCTTACACTATAAATTGAGGCCTTTGGCTCAATTGTCAAACACTTGTAATCATAAATTCTGAAATATTTCTTCTTCTCTAGCTTATTTCAATACTAAAAGTTCTTCAAGAGAAACACTTGAGTTTTCTGTGTTCAAGTGTTAGTTATTGTTTTATCTTGGAAGCCTAGAAACATAAAAGGATATATACGGGACAATCTTGTCTTAGAGACAGAGTGTCATCACTCGACTCATCAAATATATTCAAATCAAGTGTTTTTTTTTTGTTTTCAGTTAATTTTTAAGATTATTTTGTTGTAATATTTCATTCTTCATTTTCCTAGTCCTTGTATTAGATGTTTACTATTTTCCGTTTGTTATATTATTTTACAATAACAGATATGTTTTCATACAATATATTTATGCAATTTTATCAGTGGTCACCGTAGCCGCTGTAATTCTCCACGCCCATTTTTCTATATAATTTGTGTATAATAGTGTCATCAACGTATACTCAGTGTATACTGTATACATATTTTACACTAATTACACAATATACAAACGAATGAGCACCGAAGAACCGACAAAAATATCTTCTCCAACAGGAATCATTCGTTTCCTGCATCTCTCATCTTCTCTTAATATTCTTTCAAAAAAATATTATGCAATACCATATCTGAAAATGGATGACAAGCGAAGCAAGCATCAACCACCACCATTCTTTTGATCGAAAAGTATCTAGAGAAGTTAGGTATTTTGCATTTAAGTGAAAGATGGGGAGATCGTGAAAAAAAAAACGTGGAGAAAGAAGGCGACTTGTTGGTGTTCGCTACTATAAAAGAGACAAAAAAAAGGGAGAGAGAGTGCAGTGGTTGCCGCACGTGGTGGAAGAAGTGATAAGACAAGGGAAAACGTGAGAGATAGAGTGAGCAAGGATAGAATTTTAGGATTTGGTTATAATTTGTGTTCTCGCCCCGAATTTTACCTTCTGCCGTTGTATCGGTTGATCGAATTGGGAGACAAATTAATTCTTTAACTCAAGTGATTCGGACTGGAAACGGACTCTAATTTCCAGCAATGGGCTCCTCAACTACAACAGAAAGTGTTAGGATGGTGGTATTAATAAACTATGAGGTAATAAGCATGAATACAGCTAAGTACAGTAAAGGATAAAGTAAAGATAGATAAAATTTGATCTGTTTGATTGATTGTGTTCTGTAATATGTACAAAGAATATGTATTTATAGTAGTAGAAGAAACTGTACAAAATGTGACCCCCCTATGTCAGCCATAATTAACCCACTAAGTCCAATGACCTACCATGGGAGAGGTGGTGTCGATTTTCTCGCCCTCTACTCCTCTTACTCGGATAATGGCCCTTCCATTTAGCTGTTGTTGGTCGTTATCACTTTTGGGGGTCTGGAAACTCTTTTGACTTGGTCGTTGAGGCGCCCGTATCTGAGTGGGTCCCGGTTGTACCTCTAACCAACGACTTCGGCTAAGATACCTTAGTAGCTGATGAAGTTCTTTATCGTCGAGGGCTAGGAGTAAATTCGGCTCCTGAATAGTTCGGCTGTCAGTGAATTTGGCTAAGCACTTAAATTATTTTTTAGTGTTAACAATTGCCCCTACATTAACTCGAGTGTGACTGTTGAGTTAAAATGTTTGAAAGTAGTCATCGCTTCTGTCTAACAGTCGCGCATGTCACTTCAATCGTCTAATCTCTACTGCATGCAATGATGATTTCTTCTGAATTGGGTTTTCCCTTCAACCGAGGCGTCTTTATGACCACGAATATGTCCCAATGTATTTTAACCGTGCATTCGAAGAGTTATCCCCAATTCCTGCCGCGTATCGAACTCTATTTAATATAGATCTCTTTTCTGATAAATTTTCCACTCGCTCTTAAGATCATCTCCAATTTCTTTCCTTCTATAAAAAGAAAAAACCCTAATCTCGAACCTTTTCTTATTCGGATACCATGGCTTCTTCTTTCTCTTCTCAGACGGTATACGGGAGCACTTTAGGCGACAAAGACCTAACCGATGCACTGGTCCTTGTTGATGAACAATTAGTTATAGCACTGTTAAGTGTATTTAGTATACACTTTTGAGTCATTTTTAGTTAGTATTCTACTCTTTTATTTTGAGTTTAGTATAGTGTTAGGTGTGTTTTATTTCGTTTGTGTCACAGCGGTCATAAAGGAGAAAATGCTACTTTTGAGGATGAAATGAGCTTAACTGAGGATAAAAATTGCACAAGCACAACCCAAGGAATGAAGCCTAAGAAGTGCCAAAAAGAACAGAAGAAATCTGGCACAATCCGGGCAGAAATCAGAAAGGCACCGCGGTGCCTGGCCAAGTAGCACCGCGGTGCCATGGAACCGCGGTCAGGAAAATTAGCACCGAGGCGTAAAAATTACCGAAAGTCCAAAACTGAAATACCGTAGAAGGCACCGCGGTGCCATATTTCCAGGAAGCTACAGTGATTTCGGCTGAATAAGCACCGCGGTTCCTGCCGACGTGTATTTTCAGAAAAGATGGGTCGAAATTGGACAAGGGTAAAGGGGTCCGAAGTAAGGTTTTCTCAGATATAAATATCCTAAACCCTGTCATTATTTGATATCATACTTTGGAGAGGAGAGCGGCCATTTCTGGCGACAATTGGAGACATCTTATTGTTCACGTTACTTTCTTTCCCTTATTTTATTTCAGTTTGTGTTGAATTGTAATTTAGCTCTTGACATGACAATGTTTAGGAGATAATTACTTTAGTAGGGTTTCCATCGAATCTTCTTGAAGCTCTTTCATATAGTTAATGCATTAGTTTTTTAGTTCTTCTTCAGCGTATTAATATTTATTCAATATTGTTATGATTGTTTGATAATTAACTAGCTATTAATTGTCATCACTTATATGATTTCGAAACAAAAGTCTGAAAGGTGAGATTTGAATATGCTGTAATTGTCTAGACATAGGTTAAAATCGTAGACGAAAGTACCCCGATACTTGTGTAGTATTATAGGTTATTGTTCTTAATCCTCTTGTGTGGTAAAACTTATCATAGAAATATAGAAGATTTTTGCATAAGGTTGAGCTCTTGTATGTCCTAACCGAAATATAATGACAGATTAGTTAACCTGCTATCTTAATAAGAAGAAGAATCATTAGCATTGCATTAACACGTGAAAGAGTGGATAGTTGAGGAGATTGAAACCCTATTTCCTTCATAACTGTTATAAACCCAAAGTATAATCATCTTTAGTTTATTTTCTGCGCCTAGTCATAAATCTTAGTCATCAATCTAAAACTAAAGAATGTCAACCAAATAGATATCATAGAATAGATAACGGGTACTTAATAAACCAGTCTCTGTGGAAGATAAACTCGGTCTTACAGATCGTTATTACTTGAACGATACGTATACTTGCGTAAGCACTTAGAAATATCGCAACAAGTTTTTGGCGTCGTTTCCGGGGACTGGTGTACTGTTAATATCGATCTATCTATTCTTATTTCTAATTTAGTTTTTATTTTCAGATTTTTTTTATTTTGTTTTAATGTTGTTTACCGTGATCTGTTTGTTGTTTTTGATTAGTCACAAGAACTTAGTTTATGCGAAGTAGGAGAGGAGCTGACATTCTTATCCCTCTGAACCCGGAGATTGAGAGATTGTGCAGACAAAACAGGAAAGAGAAAAGATCAGCTGATTCTTTAGCAATGGGAGATCAGCGAAACAATAATGTGGGGGATGATGAGTTACCGTCTGTTTTAAGACAAGTCCCTGCAGAAAGGAGCTTGGGGGACTATGTGATTCCAACCATTACAGGAGTACAGACTTGCATCAGGCTTCCAACGGTTGAAGCCAATAATTTCGAGATCAAACCAGTCATATTACACATGGTTCAGAGCTCAGTTCAGTTTGGGGGGTTGTCGTCTGAAGATCCTCACTTGCATCTAGCAAACTTCCCGGAGTTGTGCGCAATTTTCAAATACAATGGTGTTACTGATGACGTCATTCGATTGAGACTTTTTCCATTCTCACTCAGGGATAGAGCAAAGTGCTGGCTGAATTCATTACAGGCGAACTCCGTTACTACATGGCAAGACTTAGCCTAGAAGTTTCCTGCCAAATTTTCCCCCCAGCTAAGGCAGCGAAGCTCAGAGGTGAGTTGAATAATTTCTATCAGCTGGATGGAGAACCATTGTATGATGCATGGGAGATGTTTAAATATTTGCAGAGGAAGTACCCACATCATGGGATTGAGAAGTGGATGCTAATCCACATATTTTACAATGGGTTGTGTGGTACAACTCGTACCATCATTGATGTTGCAGCGGCGGGAGAATGCGTTGCGAGAAAGAGTGTCAATGAGGCACATGATTTACTAGAAGATATGGCCACAAACAACCATCAGGGGGCCGATGAGAAAGCAATGAACAGTAGGAAAGTGGCTGGGGTTCATGAGCTAGATGCTATCACTGCATTGACTGCGCAGGTAGCCATTTTGACAAAACAGATGCAGCAGAGTACCATGGCAGTTAAAACGGTTCAGACACCAGTGAGTTGTGAGATCTGTGGGGGTCCCCATACTTTTGATAGATGCGCGTGATGGACCGAATAATGTGCCCGTGGAGCGAGTTCAAGCGATGGGAATTTTCGAGACCTACAACCCTTACTCCAATATGTACAATCAGGGGTGGAGAAATCACCTAAACTTTTCTTGGAGGAATGAACAAGGGCAACAAGCACAGATTCAAGGCCAAAACCAGAACCAGCAGCCACAAGAGAAGCCTGATGAGCTAAAAGCAGCATTGCTAACACTTACAAATTCATAGACCCAGTTCATGACATAAACTAGGTTATCTATCCGAAATTTTGAGGCACAAGTTGGACAGTTGGCAAGCATGTTGAATAATAAAGAACAAGGAAACCTCCCCAACGATACTGTGGTGAATCCAAGGGAGAAGTGTCAGGCAATAAACCTGAGGAGCGGAAAACAGTTAGAACAGGTTGCACCCAAATCAGTGGCTGAAAAAGAGAGAGAGTTGGAGAAAGCAGCTGAGGCAGAGAATGAGGGGGTTACTGATGACCACCCTATTTTAGAGAAGGCTTCACCCGCAGTGATGAGGAGTATACTGACAAAATTCCTTACCATCAATGACTGCAAAAGAAGTCCTTAGACAAGCAATTTTCCAATTTTTTAGAGGTCTTCAAAAAGCTTCATATCAATCTCCCATTCATTGAAGCTTTAGATCAAATGTCAGCTTATGTGAAATTCATGAAAGACATCTTGTTTAAGAAGAGAAAACTGGTGGACTATGAGACAATAGCGCTGACAGAGGAGTGCAGTGCTATCTTGCAGAAGAAACTTCCCTCTAAGTTGAAAGATCCAGGAAGTTTCACCCTACCTTGCACCATAGGAAATGTAACATGCAAGCAAGCCTTATGTGATTTGGGGGCAAGTGTCAACCTAATACCCCTCTATGTGTTCAAAAGACTTGGTTTGGGGGAGGCAAGACCAACCACAGTCACCTTGCAGCTAGTTGACGCTCAGTTGTGCATCCCCAAGAAATTATTGAAGATGTGTTGGTACAAGTGGGTAAATTCATACTTTCTGCTGATTTCCTCATTTTAGACATGGATGAAGATGAAAATATGCCCATGATCCTTGGGAGACCATTCCTAGCCACAGGGAGAGCCCTCATTGATGTTGAAAAGGGGGAGTTAAAACTCAGAGTGCAAGGTGAGGAGATGGTATTCAAAGTTTTCAAGCAGCCCATTGAACATCAAGTCGATGCTAGATGTTTTGTTATTGGGGTAGTGGATAAGGTTGTGCCTAAGAAAAGCCTCACAAGTACTGATGCTCGTGGGGTACCACCAAAGCAGCATAGAAAACCTGATGGTAAGATTTCTGAACTAGTTATTGATGAAAAAAAATTGAAATTGAACTCTTCTGAAATCAGAACTGTGGAAAAAAAAGGGAAGAAAGAGAATGGTGCTAAAATGGATATGCGGAGGGGACACTCTACCTCCTTGAATTAGTAAGTAACCTGCGTTCGGTTAAAAGATGTTAAAGACAACGCTACTTGGGAGGCAACCCAATGTTTTAATTATGTTATTTCAATTTTTATTTCAGTTTGTTTTATTTTATCTTAAACAGTCTCACAATCTGGTATGCTAGTATTTTTGGATGACAGATGAAGGGCAGGACTCACTCCGAAGGGCGAATGGTTAACAATGCAGAAAACTGAAGACACTGGAATTTTTCAGCAATTAGCACCGCGGTGCTTGGAGCAGAACCGCGGTGCCTCCTTCGGCTTTGTGCACAGTAATTTGGCCTTCCTCCCAGACCTCCGCTATGACCGTTGTGTTGTGTCAGTAAGTTATTCCTCATTATTTTTAGTCTTCACACATTGGGACAATGTGCTGATTAAGTTTGGGGGGGTGTCTTATTGTTTTTTTTTGTTTTTGAGCCTTTTTGTTGTCTTTTTATTATTTTATGTGTTCATGAGTCATAATTTTTTTTTATGGATCATGCATGTTGTAGTTGCTAACGATATTGAGTGGATAAAGTGGGATAATGTAATGAAATTGAAAGCAAAAATATGTATGCTTAAGTTAAATATGCCAAAAATTCATGACATATATGTGTCAGTTATGGAACGAAAGGTTGAGAAATGTCTAAAAAATCTGTTGTCTTGTTATTTTAGGCGAAATAGTTAAGATGTACATGTTTAGGGAAATGACTCAGGCATTTCTTTGTTAGCTCTTCTTACCATTCATTACCTATCCTGACATAAATTGTATCACTAGTCAGCCCTTTGAGCCTAAAATAAGATCTGTGTTTGACACTCTATGATTCTCTGTTTGTGCCATAAGTAATAATTGCAAGTTAGTGGGATGAAAAATGTTGAAAAAGAAACAAGAAGAGAGTGAAAATTTGATGCACCCCAATGAAAAATATGCAAAAGCCTAAATTTGGGGGTTCTTGTTATTTATAATGTATTTCATTCTCTCAAAAGAAAAGAGGAGAGAAAATAGGTATGAAATTGAAAAGAAAGTCAAAAAGAAGGAAAATGGGTTAAATGAAAATGTGCATGGTACGTAATTGAACCTAAATGCCTACTTTTACCTTACCTACCACTGCCTAAACCTACATTACAACTAGTGAAAGTCATGATGATCTTTAATATGTATGTCTATGATTAGTGGAGAATAGTAAGTAAATAGATCTATAGCGTTTGGGAAAGATGGAATGAGATTGACATGCATAGATTAGGTATTTGTATTTCCAATTGATCATGATCTAAGTGAATTTGAGAAATATCTAACTTGAAATTCTAGATTGCTAATTATTCATGTTATGTATGTTCTAACATATTATCTCATCTTTCATTCATTATTTTGAAGAAGCATTGCTATAACTATTTGATCTATTTCATAGAGTCTTTTATTTAACTTTGTTTTTATTTTTATTTTTATTTTGTACTTTACTCGAGGGCTAGTAAAGTGTAAGTGTGGGGGTGTTTGTTAAGTGTATTTTGTATACATTTTTGAGTCATTTTTAGTTAGTATTCTACTCTTTTATTTTGAGTTTAGTATAGTGTTAGGTGTGTTTTCTTTCGTTTGTATCACAGCAGTCATAAAGGAGAAGATACTACTTTTGAGGATGAAATGAGCTTAATTGAGGATGAAAAATGCACAAGCACAACCAAAGGAATGAAGCCTAAGAAACGCCAAAAAGAACACAAGAAATCTGGCACAATCCGGGCAGAAAAGCGATCGTTCGGCAAATGGCACCGCGGTGCCATGGAACATGGTCGGAAAATTAGCACCGAGGCGTAAAGTTGCGAAAGTCAAAGCGAAACCGTCGAAGGCAGTGGTGCTCATGGCCAGCGATGCCATATTTCCAGGAAGCTACCGTGATCTCGGCTGAATAAGCACCGCGGTTCCTGCCAACGGAACCGCGGTGCCGACGTGTATTTTCAGAAAAGTTGGGTCGAAATTGGACAAGGGTAAAGGGGTCCAAAGCAAGGTTTTTCTCAGATATAAATACCCTAAACCCTGTCATTATTTGATATCATACTTTGGAGAGGAGAACGACGGCTACAAGCTACAATTGGAGACATTTTATTGTTCACGTTACTTTCTTTCCCTTATTTTATTTCAGTTTGTGTTGAATTGTAATTTAGTTCTTGACATGACAATGTTTAGGAGCTAATTACTTTAGTAGGGTTTCCATCGAATCTTCTTGAAGCTTTTTCATATAGTTAATACATTAGTTTTTGAGTTCTTCTTCAGCGTATTAAGATCTATTCAATATTGTTATGATTGCTTGATAATTAACTAGCCATTAATTGTCATCACTTATATGATTTCGAATCAAAAGTCTGAAATGTGAGATTTGAATATGATGTAATTGTCTAGACATAGGTTAAAATCGTGAACGAAAGTACCCCGATACTTGTGTAGTATTATAGGTTATTGTTCTTAATCCTCCTGTGTGGTAAAACTTATCATAGAAATATATAAGGTTTCTGCATAAGGTTGAGCTCTTGTATGTCCTAACCAGAATATAATGACAGATTAGTTAATCTGTTATCTTAATAAGAAGAAGAAGAATCATTAGCATTGCATTAACACGTGAAAGATTGGATAGTTGAGGAGATTGGAACCCTATTTCCTTCATAATTGTTATAAACCCAAAGTATAATCATCTTTAGTTTATTTTCTGCACCTAGTCATAATTCTTAGTCATCAATCTAAAACTAAAGAACGTCAACCAAATAGATACCATAGAATAGATAACTGGTACTTAATAAACCAGTCTCTGTGAACGATAAACTCGGTCTTACAGATCTTTATTACTTGAACGATATGTACACTTGTGTAAGCACTTAGAAATATCGCAACAGGCTCCATATGGTAGGCCAAAACAAGGCGACGTTATTTTATCTCAACACCTCAGTCTTGTGACCTATGATCTTCCTCTCACCTGCGACTGGTTTATGACGGTGTATTTTATATACACTTTTTGAGTCGTTTTTAGTGAGTCTTTTGTCCCTTTTTGTACAAATATGTGTCGTCTTAGGATATATTTTCTTTCTTTTGAGTCAAATTGGTTAAAATGGCTGTTTGGCGGAAAAGGAGCAAAAAGAGGGAAAAAGTGGAGGTTCCAGAGCTTAAAAGACGAGAAAGTGGCGAATCAGGCACGGACACGGGCCAACGCCGCGGCGCCTCCAGCTAACAGGGCCAGGCGACCCGGCGCCCAATATCCAGAGACCTGCAGAAGTTGCAGCGCCGCGGCGCCTCTAGACAGCAGAGTGCAGGGCCGCGACGCCTAATCACCAGAACAACGCAGAAGTTCCGGCGCCACGGCGCCGACGCGGGAAAAATCAGGTTTTAGACGATTTTATGGGTCAGGCCTGAAGGAAAACCTTAAGGGCGGTTTTGAATCTATAAAAAGAGAACCCTAGGCAGTTTTCAAGGGTTCTCTTTCTTGCACAAACACAAGACTTCTTGGAGTTGAAGATTGGAGACATTTACTTAGTAATTTTCTTTTCTTTTCTTTTACTTTATTTCAGTTTTTATGTTGGATATTGAATTAGTTATTGTCATGTCAATGGCTAGGAACTAATTCCATTATAGGGTTTTCCATGTCAAATCACTTGAACCTTTTGTTATGAATTGATGCATGTTTATGGTTATTCTTCTTATTGTTGAGATTTACCCAATAGTTGCTTTGAATGCTTGGTAATTAATTGATCACTAATTATCATTATTTATATGATTTCTAATCAAACTTCGAAAGGAGGAGGTTGTGACTATGCTGTAAGTTGGGTAGACATAGGTCGGATTGGGGATGAAAATACCTCAATTACTTGTGTAGCGTTAATAGGGGTTTAAATACCTAAATTCACGCAAGGTGCGTGACGATTAACAAGGTTTTTGTTCTTAATCCTCCTATAAAGTCATCCTTATCACCGAAAGGTAGAAAGGAGCGCTACTGGGGTTGAGTGTTTATATAGCCTTAACGGGAGTATAAAATGAATTAGTAAACCTGCTAGCTCCAAAACAAGAAGAACCATAATTCATTGCATTAATAAATAATATAAGCGGATAGTTGAGGAGACTTGGAAGCCCTATTTCCATCACTACTGAAGTAAACACATAGTTAATTAGTATTTATAATTGTTAGTTATAATCAACAAACTCAAATATCGGTTACCAAATAGATAACAAAGAATAGATAATTGGTACTTGAACACTAATCCTTGAGGACGATATTCGGTCTTACCTAGACTATATTACTTGTCACGATAACGTGCACTTGCGTTAAAGTGTGTGCATTAAATCGCGCATCAAGTTTTTGGCGCCGTTGCCGGGGATTAGGCATAGTTCAATATCAATTTTATCTATTTTTAATTTCTAATTTGGTTTTATTTATTTTTTTGTTTTTTTTGTTTTTTTTTGTGTGAAAACAAGTGTGCCGTGATCCGTTGTTGGTTTTGATTCATCTCAGGGATCCTGAAGACATGGATTACAACTGTCAATATGATAAAGCTTCAACCATACAGGAAGAGATGGAGGAGTTACGAGAAGCCATACTCAGTTTTACTAGGTATCAAACTCAGTTCATGGACGAAACGAGAATGGCCATTAAGAAGTTGGAAACACAAATAGGAGAACTTGCGGTCATGCTGAACAGCGAAACGCAAGAAAAGCAATCAGCACCTGTGGAAGGCAATATGAAAACACAATGTCAGGCGATTGACCTGAAGAATGCCGAATCAGTGGAGATGGAAAGTTCGCAGCAGCAGCGCCGCGGCGCCGATGAACAGGGTCGCGTAGAAGACTGGGGCAGGCGAAGTTTTAGCGCCGCGCGCCAGAAGCGACGCGGCGCCCGAACCCGTGGTCGACAAGTTGGTGAAAGCTGTTGTGAACGCACCCCAGGGGAAGATACCATATCCCCAGAGGTTAAAAACATATGCTCTTGACAAGCAATTCTCTAAATTTGTGGAAATTCTCAAATAATTGCAACTCAATATTCCGTTTGCTGAAGCATTAGAGCAGATGCCGAGCTACGTAAAGTTCATGAAGGATATCCTTAGCAAAAAGAGGAGGATAGAGGACTACGAAGCGATGGTGTTGGATCGAGGAATGTAGTGTCATCCTACAGAGAAAACTACCTCAGAAGTTACAAGATCCAGGGAGCTTCACCATCCCATGCACCATTGGAAAGTTTGAATGTCTGAAAGCATTGTGCGATCTGGGGGCAGGCATAAATCTGATGCCTTATCTAGTTTTCTGCAAACTGGGAATGGGAGAAGTCAAACCTACAAACATCACTTTACAGTTAGCTGACCGCTCCATAGTTCATCCTAGAGGAGTCATCGAAGATGTATTAGTGAAGGTGGACAAGTTTATCTTTCCCGCTGACTTCGTTATCTTAGACATAAAAGATAACGACGAAATTCCCATCATACTTGGCAGACCCTTCTTAGCCACAGGACAGGCTCTCATTGATGTTCACAAAGGGGAGTTGAAGCTTCGGGTGGATGAAGAAGAAGTGATTTTCAATGTTTTTCGGGCGTGACTTTTCAGATGCCAATGATAACTGCTCAGCCATTGATCTTATCGAAGATGCAGTGTCAGCCAAAGGGTTCAGACATGATGATACGCTTGAAGAAGTACTGACCAAATGGGATGATAATAGTAGAAACGACCCAGGGCTGATGGAATATGCAAATTGGATGAATGTTTATGAGAAATGGAATAAGAGGAGGTATGAAGAGCTTGGGCAGATTCCAGAAAGATCAATACCATCCACGGAGAAGGCTCCAGAGTTAGAGTTAAAAATCCTACCCAATCATTTACAATACCAATACCTAGGTGAAGATAAAACCTTACCAGTGATCATTTCACGCCACCTATCCACCGAAGAGATTGATAAACTGCTAAGAGTGTTGAGGGATCACAAGCGTGCCATTGGATGGGCATTAGCAGACATAAAAGGGATAAGTCCGTCAAAAATGCATAAAATCCGTCTAGATGAGGAGAGCAGACCATCCATCGAGGCACAAAGGCGACTAAGCCCAAACATGAAAGAGGTAGTCAGAAAGGAAATCCTGAAATGGCTAGATGCATGAGTAATTTACCCTATATCTGACAGCGCATGGGTAAGTCCAGTACAAATTGTGCCCAAAAAGGGTGGAATAACAGTGGTGACCAACGAAAGAAACGAACTCATTCCTTCTAGAACAGTTACTGGATGGAGAATCTGCATTGACTATCGCAAGTTGAACAAGGCAACCAGAAAAGACCACTTCCCGTTGCCATTTCTAGATCAAATGTTGGATAGACTTGCAGGGCACAACTACTACTGTTTTTTGGATGGGTACTCAGGGTATCACCAGATTGCAATAGCGCCAGAAGATCAGGAAAAGACGACATTCACTTGTCCTTTTGGTACATTTGCATTCAGAAGGATGTCATTCGGACTTTGCAATGCACCTGCAACCTTTCAGAGGTGTATGATGGCAATTTTCTCAGACATGGTGGAGAGGACTATAGAGATCTTTATGGATGATTTTTCGGTCTTTGGAGCATCGTTCGATGAATGTTTGAGGCACTTAGAAGCAGTGTTAAGCCGATGTGAAGAATCTAACCTTGTGCTAAACTGGGAGAAGTGTCATTTCATGGTAACAGAAGGGATTGTCCTGGGACACAAAATATCAAACCAAGGTATTGAGGTAGACAAAGCAAAGATTTCAGTAATAGAAAATCTCTCACCTCCAGTATCAACAAAAGGGGTCAGAAGTTTCATTGGGCATGCAGGTTTCTATAGAAGATTCATCAAGGATTTTTCAAAGATTTCAAAACCTCTTTCCATATTTCTAATGACGGGGGTTGCTTTTGACTTCAATAAGGAATGCTTATCCGCTTTTCAGACACTCAAGAAGAGGCTTATTTCAGCACTCATAGTCATTGCACCAAACTGGGAGCTCCCATTTGAACTAATGTGCGATGCAAGCGATTATGCAGTAGGAGCAGTGCTTGGACAGAGAATCGACAAGGTATTTAGATCCATTTACTATGCTAGTAAAACTCTAAATGACACACAGTTAAATTACGCGACTACAGAAAAGGAATTACTAGCAATAGTGTATGCATTTGAGAAATTCAGGCCATACTTGATTGGAAATAAGGTGATAGTATACACTGACCATTCTGCCATAAAGTACTTGATGACAAAGAAGGATGCAAAAGCTCGCCTCATTCGATGTGTCTTGCTACTACAAGAATTCGACGTGGAAATTCGTGACAAGAAAGGAACAGAGAATTCAGTTGCAGACCACTTGTCAAGACTGGAGAACACAGAGAGCCAGAACACCAAGGATGTGCAGATAAATGATCACTTTCCAGACGAACAACTGTTTCAAGTAAGTGTGAATCTTAATTTACCTCGATGCTGATTTTGTTAATTTTCTTGCAGCTAAGGTAATACCCTGCAATTGACAAGACAGCAAGTGAAGAGGTTTTACTCCGAAGTAAAGCACTACTATTGGGAGGAGCCTATGTTATACAAACACTGTGCCGATCAAGTCATCAGGCGATGTATACCAGAGGAGGAGATGCACCAGGTTCTCACTCATTGCCACACCCTATCATGTGGTGGACACTTTGGGGCATCAAGAACAGCGGCAAAGGTAATGCAAAGCGGGTTCTATTGGCCAACACTTTTTAAGGATGCCCATGCCTTTGTGAAGAGATGTGATAGTTGCCAGAGAACAGGGAACATTTCAAGACGAAACGAAATGCATTCGCAAGGGATATTGGAAGTGGAACTATTTGATGTGTGGGGAATTGATTTCATGGGACCATTCCCGCCATCCTTTGGAAATCAATATATCCTTCTGGCAGTGGACTATGTGTCCAAATGGGTAGAAGCAGTAGCCACAAAATAAAACGACAGTAAGACTGTTCAAAAACTCCTTCAAAAGAATATTTTCACAAGGTTCGGCACTTCGAGAGCCATCATCAGTGACGAAGGAAGTCACTTTTGCAACAAGCAGCTTAATTCATTATTTTCCCGATATGGAGTCTACCACCGCACCACAACTGCCTACCACCAGCGAACGGGCGGCGAAGTGTCAAATAGGGAAGTGAAGAGCATATTAGAAAAGACGGTGAACGGCTCGGAAGGAAGGGTCTATCAAATGGATGACGATTGTGGGCATCTGAGCGGCATTCAAAACACCAATTGGTATGTCACCATATAAGTTAGTTTTTGGTAAAGCATGTCATTTGCCAGTAGAGTTGGAACACAGAGCGTATTGGGCAATGAAGAAGTTAAACATGGATGCCAAGGCAGCAGGACAGAGGAGGCTACTACAGCTGAGCGAGTTGGATGAATTCAGGCACAATGCCTATGAGAATGCAAAGATCTACAAGGAACGAACGAAAGTATGGCACGACAAGAGGTTGATACCGAAAGACTTCCAAGAAGGACAACAAGTGCTTTTATTCAACTCAAGGTTGAAATTATTTCCAGGGAAGTTAAAATCACGTTGGACAGGACCATACACGGTGGTAAGAGTATTCCCATATGGTGCAGTTGAAATAAAAGGGAGAGAGGGAGCCTCCTTCAAGGTAAACGGACAGAGGTTAAAATCCTATCTGATCAATGAAATGGAATACATGAACCTAGTAACCTCTCTCACCCTAGAATAATAAGGAACTTGCGTCCGGCTAAAAGACGTTAAAGACAGCGCTACTTGGGAGGCAACCCAAGGTATTTCAGTTTATTTATTTTAATGCAATTAATCTTTATTTAGAACAGTCTAACGGAGGTAGTGCTATGTGTTGTGATGGCAGGTGCAAGGCCAAGAACTTGGAAGGCGGCGAAGAAGCCAGGATTTCGGAAAAAATCGCGAGCCGGCGCCAGAGAAGCGGGCGCGAAAGATCAAAAGAAGCCCAGAAGTTTGAGCGTCGCGGAGCCCATTTGCAGGGCCGCGGCGCCACAACGGAAAAATCTGAATTTTGAAAGACGTCCTAATCCGAAGGCCCTGTCTCCAAATCAAAAATCCATAACTCTCCTCCCCTCACGGAATTCAAAGCACTATCCACCGCCACTGCCACCATTTTAACCAAGTCTGTAAGTGTTTTGTTTCTTTTATTGTCTTTAAGTCTTGCACACATTGGGGACAATGTGTGATTTAAGTTTGGGGGGGTTTTTATTTGTGTCTTATTATTATAGTATGTTGGAGTCTTTTTGATTGTTTTTGTGTATTTTTGAGTCATACATTTTTTTTTTCTTTTGAGTCATAATTGTCTGTCAAAGATCATGCATGTTGTAGTTACTAGAAACACCTAGTGAAGTAAGGTTGAATAATGTAACGGAATTAGAGCAACTATCTAAACACTTAGGTTAGATATGTCAAAAACTCACAAAATCTGTCTATTAGGAGTTTTCTACTTGAATTGTGCATGATAAATGATTAAAACCTATGTGTTATGACTGCTTGCTATTTGAGGCGAAATAGTTAAGATATGCATGTTAGGGAGATGACTCAGGCGTTTCTTTGTCAGCCAATTCTTACCACTTTTTTCTATCCCTGACATTTAAAATATCCCTAGTCAGCCCCATTGAGCCTAAAAAAATAAAACTTTTTCTTTGACACCCTATATTCTCATACTTGTGCCATAAGTAAAAATGTGAAATCGTTGGAATAGAATGTGTTAAAAAAGAGACAAAAAGAACAAACAAGATTGATGCACCCCAATAAGAAAGTTATAAGAAATAGGCAAAAGTCTAAGTTTGGGGGTGCTTGTTATGATGATACACTTCACGCTCTCAAAACAAAAGAGGGGAAAGATAGACTTGAAGTGAAGGAAATAATCAAAAGAAAAGGGAAACACTGAAAAGCTAAAGAGCTTATGGTACACAAAATGAGCCTAAATGCCTATTTTTACCTACCCATGCCTAAGCCTACATTACAACCCTTAAAAGTCCTGAAAATCTCTTAGATGCATATCCATGATTAGTGGAGAATAGCAAGTAAAAATGTCATAGGATTTGTGAAATTAACATACATGATTCAGTATTTTGACTTCCATTAAACATGATAAAAATGAGTTTGAGAAATATCTAGCTTAATGTGCTTAGAGTGCTAAAATTTTATGCTAAATGTTCCTGCATATTATTCTGCTAATCTTAATGTTTTTCTAAATGACACCAATGCAGCAAAGTGATCAATGTCATTGAGTCTTTTATTTTTCTTTTCCTTGAGTCTTTAATTCTTTCTTTTGATCTTTGCTCGAGGGCGAGCAAAGGTTAAGTTTGGGGGTATTTGATCGGTGTATTTTATATACACTTTTTGAGTCATTTTTAGTGAGTCTTTTGTCTCTTTTTGTACAAATACGTGTCGTCTTAGGATAGATTTTCTTTCTTTTGAGTCAAATTGGTTAAAATGGCTGTTTGGCGAAAAAGGAGCAAAAAGAGGGCAAAAGTGGAGGTTTCAGAGCTTAAAAGACGAGAAAGTGGCGAACCAGGCACGGGCCCGCGGCCGCCTCCAAATCAGGCGAGCGCCCGGCGCCCAATATCCGTGAGACTGCGAAGTTGCCGCCGCGGTGCCTCTAGACAAAGAGTGCGCGGCACCTAATCACCGTAGCAAGAGTTCCGGCGCGGCGCGATAGCAGGCCGCGCGCCTTAAAAATCAGGTTTTAGACGAGTTTATGGGTCAGGCCTGAAGGAAAACCTTAAGGGCGGTTTTGAAGCTATAAAAAGAGAACCCTAGGCAGTTTTCAAGGGTTCTCTTTCTTGCACAAACACAAGACTTCTTGGAGTTGAAGATTGGAGACCTTTACTTAGTAATTTTCTTTTCTTTTCTTTTCTTTTACTTTATTTCAGTTTTTATGTTGGATATTGAATTAGTTCTTGTCATGTCAATGGCTAGGAACTAATTCCATTATAGGGCTTTCCATGTCAAATCACTTGAACCTTTTGTTATGAATTGATGCATGTTTATGGTTATTCTTCTTATTGTTGAGATTTACCCAATAGTTGCTTTGAATGTTTGGTAATTAATTGATCACTAATTATCATTATTTATATGATTTCTAATCAAACTTCGAAAGGAGGAGGTTGTGACTATGATGTAAGTTGGGTAGACATAGGTCGGATTGGGGATAAAAATACCTCAATTACTTGTGTAGCGTTAATAGGGGTTGAAATACCTAAATTCACGCAAGGTGCGTGACGATTAACAAGGTTTTTGTTCTTAATCCTCCTATAGAGTCATCCTTATCACCGAAAGGTAGAAAGGAGCGCTACTGGGGTTGAGTGTTTATATAGCCTTAACGGGAGTATAAAATGAATTAGTAAACCTGCTAGCTCCAAAAGAAGAAGAACCATAATTCATTGCATTAATAAGTAATATAAGCGGATAGTTGAGGAGACTTGGAAGCCCTATTTCCATCACTACTGAAGTAAACACATAGTTAATTAGTATTTATAATTGTTAGTTATAATCAACAAACTCAAATATCGGTTACCAAATAGATAACAAAGAATAGATAATTGGTACTTGAACACTAATCCTTGAGGACGATATTCGGTCTTACCTAGACTATATTACTTGTCACGATAACGTGCACTTGCGTTAAAGTGTGTGCATTAAATCGCGCATCAGTTTACTACCGACCGTTATTCGACTAACATTCGCACCTGGCCGACCAAGGTAGCCAACAATTCTGCTTGGGTGGACCAGGTCGGGTCGGCCAAAGGAGCTGAGTGGAAGTGTATGGGTCTTTATTATGCCATTACACTATCGGGGTCTGATATCTCCTGTAATATCGGCCTCATATATGCATTTCTTGGTTATTGATCGACTACCGCCAATGTCTTTATCTTTCCCTATGGGATGATGACTCACACCATTCTCAGTGTAACGGTGATACTCGGCCTTTCTATACTAGAAGCCGAAGCGCCCACCTTGAGTGAAATCAAATTTCCCGCTTTAGAAATTGTTGTTTCAAAAAATTCCTCCAACTATGGTACTTTTATGGCCGCAAATCGCCGAAAGTCAACCTCTTTCAGTCGATGATGCTGAGAACCATACTTTTCTACTTTACTGGTTAGCCGTTACTTCGTCTGTACATGCTCTTGTATTTCCCAGAGTTTATCTCTGCTGATTTTGATGGAAGTTGTTTTCCATTAGATCCACCGATGTTAGCCGACACTCTTCAGGGAACACCTCTTATGCCCCAAGATATTTTCACTGCGATCTCCACCCTTCATGGTCTGTCTCGAGACCATTATGAAGTTTGGCAACCGGTCCTCAAAAAATGGGCCACTCCCGATTGGGTTAATCAAATAGTCGATGATGACCTTACCTTCACTCTGCGGTCGGCCATGAATCGAGTGTGGGGTCGTATCCTTACAGCTAGGGACCTTTTGTAAGGCTTAAAGCACAACTCTAGGCATAACAACTGACCACAGAGCCTTACCGACCCAACTTTGTGACACAATAATTTAGCCTGACTCAGCATATACCATGGACTCATCGCAGTGTGGTTCACTCGACCCACCGTTGTTCTCTAAATGACAAGCAAGTAGCTGCTCACAACCTGGATAAGCCTGCCCTGTTCGTGTGATAGTCATTCTCCCCAAGGGCCGACACCGTTGTTGCTTTTGTTGACTGATGGAGGGCAGCCAAAGAAATGTTCTTCCAATCCTCTTTGGAAGTCTACTATGATCGGATGATCTAGGCGAAGCAGAGTGATCGCTGACCCATCCGAAGAAGGGAAACCCCTTCAAAGTTAGTTTCGATAAATTTGGCTACGCATACTGCCTCTTGGTCTTCCGTCAGGTCGCGGCAACCGAAGAGAAAAGGTGAATTGTTTTCTTCATAAATATTGGCCAAAATTTCTTATGTATTCCACGCTAGCACTTTTCATTAACTTCATTCCTCTCAGGGTTTGTTAATTTAGAGGGATCTTCGTTGACTAGGCGATCTGTTTCAAATCAATCGAAGTTAGGCGGAGGGGTTGTTATTAGTGGACGTAGGGAAGAAAAACCTCGCGGGGTTGAAGTTCCTATTTCTGAATAGGAAGATAATGAGGTATATTATTTATCTGCCTTGACTACCTCTGTATCGGTTACATATAATTACTCATGTTTTCTTTGTTTTGTCTTTCAGTAGTCGTTGTTACTAAGGCGCACTAGGCGGGGTAGAGTACATGATACCTCTTTTCATGCTAAAGGGACGTCCTCTTCGGCTCGTACTTTCGAATACCCGCATAATTGTTATACCCCGTGGTTCGTGCGGACCGATCGAGTCTCAGCGCGCTGAGCGAGAGGCGCGGCGCCGCGGGTGATTGTAGGGCATGGCCGGAAGTCGGGCGTGGCTCGAAAATCGAGGGTCGCTGAAGTTTCAGTCTTGGCGCCGGGAAGCGGGCGCGCGGAAGATCCGGTCGCAGGAGTTGCGCCGCAGCGAGATTCAGGCGGAAAAACTTACGAAAAGTCATATTTTTCTTTTAAAAGACCTTGGGAGGGTGACAAGTGTCCCCCCCCCCCCATCTGATTTTGCATGCATTATATTGACCAAGTCTTCAAGACTTGGTCATACTTCATCTCTCTCTCTCTCTCTTAGACAAAAGCTCTTTCTTCTCTCTTAAAAGTTCAAGCTCCTCCTTCTCTCTAAAATCCCAAGAGACATTCTAGCCTTAGGAAAAATCTGGAAAAAGTAAAAGGCAAGAAGGAAGTTTGTGGCTAGCTTGTGAAGGTTGTTGTGGTGGTGTTCTTGGAATAGAAGCTAGCAAATTGTTGGATAAATTTGGCTAAAACTCTAAGGTAATGATTCTTCCTCTATTATTAGTTTTTAGTGCTGCATGATAAGAAGAAAGTACTTGTGGTAGTAAATAATGCTATTAGAGTCATTGCATGCAAGGAATGTGGGTTGGGTATGAAGGATTTGGCTAAAGAGATATTATGAGCATGTTGTAGCCTACAAACTACTTTAGAATTGTTAAGTGTATTATTAGAACTTGTGGGGCAGAATTTTACACACCCAAGATTAGATGTGTAATCCCCTTTGTGTTGGTTTGGATGTTGGGCCTTAAGGAGGCGTTTGAGTGTTGAAAATCGGCCTTTGAAAAAGGTGGCAAGTGAGTAGAAACAAAGGAAATGCTGCCCAATTTTCCTTAGGAATTGGTAACTTAAGTTTGGAATTTCTACATTGAAATTGGAGGTTAATAAACGCACTATGGTTATTATAGGTTGACATATTACTTGCGGTAGTTGGACTTAGCAAGTGGATTTTGACCAAAGAGGTATGTAGAGCTTTCCTATCTCTTGAGCATGAATAGTTGTATCTATGTAGTACGGTATCGTCTGAGATTTGATAATCTACACTTGTTTTAAAGTATATGATACTTGTTTCATTTCAAAAGTATAAGTCCCTTGGGTTGAGGGAAAATGTATTTGACAAAGGGATAACTCTAATATAAGGACTTTATGGGAAGTTGGTTATATTAGTTTTCTTGAAAGGTTCACAAAGAAAGGTTTACTCTAATTAAAACAAGTACGGGTAAAGGATTTGAAAATAAGAAAGGTGAATTGATTTTTAGGCATTGGTTGCCTAAGGTTTTAAAGGAAATGAAGTCACTTGATTTAGAAGCTTATTATAATTCTAAAAGGGAATGTGACTTGTTTTGAAAAGAAATTGTAACTTGATACTATGGTGATTAGTATCTTGGAATTTTTGTATAAAAAGGAGCTATTTCTTAAAAGGTTAGAAGTACATGGTACTTGGGTTAAATTCCCGGATTTCTATTAAAAGACATGTTAGTGCCTTAGGTATACTAAAATGAGAGGATATATATTAATAATGTTAATAAGAAGTTAGGGGATTTCTTGACTTGCTTATGTTATGATATGATAGTAGGTAGTGCTTATGTTATGATATGATAGTAGGTAGTACTTATGTTATGTATGATAGCGGATGAGCTATGTTATATATATTATTACTGGGTAAACCGGGTTATTCTTGTTATTTCCTTTGGACATCTTGTGCGATGGGTGGCCCGGGTATGCTCCATAGGATGGTTTACTACTTATGCCATGGATTTGCTACCCATGACGCGAGCGCGGCGTTTGTACTTATGCGGATCCGGTCCACGGGATCCACGCGGGTGAAATAGTCCCGTGCGAGTCGGCGATGGTACTCACGCGGGTCCACAGGATCCATGCGGGTGAAATAGTCTCACGGGTGAAATAGTCCCACGACGAGGCGGATGACCTCACGCGGGTCCACAGGACCTATGCGGGTGAAATAGTCCCGTGAGTAGGATTGCTTAATGATACTACAGGCGAGTACCTGCTTTGATCATGAGCTTCCTATTTTTACGCGATATATATATACATTTGTTGCTCATTGTTAGTAAGGCCGCAGTGCAAAGTAAACCGATTTTCGTTTATGACTCAAATTATTTTTGACTTATGATATTACTACGATACTTTCGATTTTACATACTTGGTACGTTGTGTATCGACCCCTTCGGGATTTGCGTTCATCTGCGGTAAGGTAGCGGTGTGGATCCTCGTTCTTAGGATCACTATTCCGGTGTCGAAGCTCCATTTCTTGAGCTTGTTTATCGTACGGACATTCCACGATGCTATAGGTATTTTGTACATTCAGGGTATGGCGGGGCCCCGTCATACGCTTGTTATCTTTAAGTGCGTGGTCACATTTATGTTTTGGGCTCTAAGAACCGGTTGTACTACTATACTTTGTTTAAGTATGTTTTATGGAAAGCGGCACTTATCGATCGCCATGATGTTTACCCTTTTATAAGTTATGTGTTATGTATGTTCATTGCTATTCTCTCGACATATACGGCAGTGGTACCCGATAGGTACGACCGCGACCCGGGGTTGGGTCGTGACAATAATTCTCTATCGGCTTGCCTCGATGCCAGAGTTCCTTCTGTTGAAGCAGCCGAAGAGGTAGCCGTGGAGATATATCCTGTTCTTCCCAGTCTTGTTGTCAAAATTCTCTAGACTCTTGCATCTCTTTCTGAAACTGATCTTTCTTGTGCAGGAGATTGTTGGAGGTAATCCTTCGGCTGAAGCCTTCCCAACTGACGGCTCAGAGGTACCAGCTGAAATCATCCCAGAAGATGTGTTTTTGCGCTACTTTGGCTCAGTCGACACTGCATCTCCACCAGCTTCGCCTATTGGCGTCCATTGAGAACGAGTCGAGGAATCTCTTTCCAGGAGAATTCCAACCACCAAAGAGGAGTTACATGCTCTGAGGTCCTCTTTGCTCCGATTGTCGAAAGAAACAAAGGATTCCCGGCTCTGGCTGCCACTTACAATGACATGGCTTTGGCTCTGAATGATTTGTTTGCTATATACAGAACGGCCAAAGATAGCCATGTTGAGGTTGTCGTTGTTCTGCAACACTTGGGGTCTCTACGGCAATAGAAGAACCACATTTAGACTTCTTTCAATGAGGTGAATATAGCAAGGCAACAAGATGTCAGCCGGAGAAATGATTTGCAGGAGCGGCTGTCCAAACTGCGAGTTAAGTTGGAATGGATCCAAGAGGATATAGGGGTTATTACTCCGGTCATGATCACCTTAGACTTGGCTATTAGTACCCACGATTCCACCCGTTCTTTTTTGTTTCGGTAGAGCCTTCAATTGGATAACAAAATCCAGGAACTCAATAACCAATATGTGGTTTTGGAGCTAGATCAGAAAGCATGTAGCGAACGACTGGCTAAATTGGAGGATGAATGGACTGTGTGGAGAAGTTGTATAGTTCAAGCAATGCCGATAAGCATTGCTTCTTCGCCAGCTGATCATGTTGCTAAGTTGTCAACCGATACCCTTATGGATCTGTCATCCGAAGTCGGCGTTGCTCCTTTTGTTCAAGCTGTATCGGTCAATCCTCATGCGTTTACCGAGACCCTATCGACTATAGTGGTTGAGCTTTTGCTGGGTGCTAAAAAGGAGGTCCAAGTAGGAGTGGGGGCAGCTGAGGTAGCCGTTTTTGTTAAATTGAGAGAGGGGAGAAGATTGCGGGTACCCGAGATGCCCAAGCAGTCGTGGATTCAGCTAACCCTGAGACTTCTGTTACAGGTGATATGTTGCCACCTCTATCTGGTGGAATGTCGACCGACCCGGCTTCCTAGTTTTATCGACCCCAGACCGAAGGGTCTATTTTTGTGATTAATTAGCCGGTTTGTGATTGTTTGATAACTTATGCCTGCCCAAAGGGTAATGTTTCTTCAAATATGTATTACCCCTTTATCTTTCTTTTCCATACATAGTTATCGCTTGATTTGTATTACCAGCAACCCGTAGGTTCTCTACGAAGTGTCCTTCACAATTTGGTGACCATTCGCCGAATTTATAATCTTTCGTCCTAATCGGCAAAACGGTTTTCCAAACTAAGTCTCCTTTGGCAAACCTCTTAGGCTTGACATGTTTGTTATATGCTTTAGCCATTTTACGTTTATCGATTTTGAATCTTTCTATGATTGTCAGTCGATTTTCATCCAACTGACTCAACTCAATTAGCATGGCCGGTTGATATTATTCCAAACTTAGAAGCTTTGGTTTGGCCATCCTTAATGATATTAACTCCCGAGGACAACACTACATCTTGGTCATAGATTTAGCCGATAGGATGTCGTCCCCGTAGCTGTATTTTTTGTAGTTTTTTAATTGCCCACTTTATTTAAGACTTGTCTTTGTAAAATGAGTTTATTCAAACTTTGCACAAAACATACATAACATGGAATATTGAATATCACTCGAGTTTTGTACAAGCGTAAAACAAAGACAAATAAAGTTAGGCGTAAAATTCCCATCGGCAACTCAAAATGGTGTTGGTCGCCAGATCTGGCTTTCTGTCGTGGTTCTCCATCTGAGACGCCTCGGCTATCCTTGTCTCAGAACTTTAGGGCGGTCAGTCGATGCTACAGGTCATGTATGATTTTGGTTTCCTCAACCATTTAAATCCTCCAAGGTAAGCCGTGGTTCGGCTAATTATTTTATTTCAAACCCTCGAGAGGTAAGATTACAGCATTCCCACGACCCTTCATCATACTGCTCTGTGACGGTTATGGGAGCCACATACGATGAGTAGATGATGGCCTCTATATTTTGAACCCTTGGTCGGAACGTGTTATCATCCACTGGGACGATTTCAATCTTGTCTCATTCCCAAAAGATGAGTTTCTGATACATGGTGGAAGAAAGGCATCGGCTAGTGAGAATCCAGTCTCTGCCCAGCAGAATGGTGTAGGACAGCTTGTCATTTGTTACAAAGAAGGCAGACCTGACCATTTTGGGACTTATAGTGATTTCTGCTACTAGAATCCCAATGTTTCAGAGGCCTCTCCCATAAAGCTAGCCATTTTCATGTTAGTTGGCATGAGATCCTCCTACACTATTAGGGTCGGAAATCTCCCCCATTACCTAGCAAAATTCAAGGTTTTTCTTCTTTTCTTTCTCCTCTATCTTCACCACGAATTTAGAAGCAAAATTTAACCCAAAACAGTGGGTATTGGGCGTGCCACGCTGAGATCGAAATTTGAGAAATTCAGCGTTTTTGGGTGAATTTTTGAAGGAAAATATGTTAGAATGATGGGGTAACATTGTAGAACACGTGCATGTTAATTTGAATTTGGGAAAGTGAAAGATTGGGCAAGAAATGGGGGCAAAATCTGGATCGCCAGGCGGTTCGGTTTCATTTTTGAGGTAAATTACTCTTCTTCTTGTAGTATAATTTGAGTTGCATGTTGTTGTAAATTGAAGAAATGAATTTGTGTAAAAATAACTTGGAAATTTGAGATTTGCATGTGCTTATTATGATGTGTAATTACTAATTCTTGGGGACTAATTTTATGTAAGATGAATGTGATTATGTTATGGCTATTAACGTCTCTAATTACATGTTGAAAATTGAAGAAGAAACCTTGATGTTTAAAGTTATAGTTGTTATATGAAATTAGTGGAAACTTAATTGGAGAGTAAGAAATCTTGACATTTAAGTTGTAATTAGTCATATGGAAACATTGAAATAGGGAATTGGTTCCTATGAATTAAGAAAAAGCTTTGGAATTGAAATATGTTGTTGGCCGAAAAGTTGATGGAAATTATTGAACATTATGGTGATGTATTACGGGCTGATTTAGTGTTTAAAATATAAGTTACAAACATGCATGTGTATTGAGGTAGTTACCTATACATGTCTTGGAAGGATTAAAGTGTAGAAAAGTGTTAATTTCACATTCTTGAATTGGCGATGTTGCTAGAAGATTGGATTGCTCCCATGAACAATTCTAACGTAACTAAATGATAGACTAACATGAGAAATAAAGGTAGTAATTGCCTTGGTTATTGAAATTGTTAAATGGAATAATTATAAAAGAGAAGGTATGTGCACTAACGGTGTAAATGGAGTATTTGAGATACATTTGATTACACCTTGGAATGGTGGTTGGTTATTGGTGTTGGTTGGATTGTTGGTAAATTGTGGATATACATATAAACAGGGGAAGTGCTGCCCAAATTTTTATAGAAATAAGAAGTCGTTATTCGAATAATTTACGTTGAGATCATAGAATTGACGAACGTATTATCATTGTTATAGGTTGACATACTAGACGAGGAATATCTTAGCATTTAGTTGATTTGCTCGCTTAAAAGGTATGTGAGCCTATCTTCCTTTCTTTTAGCATGATTTTGTGAATTATTGATTCTTTCATTCGACATGAATATTATACAAGGGAATGTACGGCGGACGTACATGACTCTTTCATAGTCTTATTCATAGTAATCTGAGTTATGAAAAGTACATGTGATCTTCTTGTAAGAAGTTATTTAATGATTTTAATGAGAGTCAAAGAAATGATTTAAATTGCATACAGTTGCTCATGATATCTACTCGTGCTAAGAGTCATTTTTCCACTTCACCGCGTCCCGGGCCGGGCAGATTCGTGCACATATATCAGGATGATTCACCGCGTCCCTCACTAGAGGGCCGGACAGTTTATGTATATATATATATATATGATGATTCCACGGACAGGCATCCGTGATGCGGGTACAGATACCCATGACAGTATATTCCACCGCGTCCCTCACCCAAGGGCCGGGCAGTTTATTCATTTATTTACATCTGATGATTTTATGACTAAGCATGCATGAGTACTGGTATGACTCTCATTCTTTTATGATACAGTTGACTCTCTACCTTACAGGACACAGTTGATCTTATTTACATTATTTCATGCTTACATACTCGGTACATTATTTCGCATCGACTTCTTTCTGGCCTGCGTTCATGCCCGCAGTTCGTGTGTTGAGATAGTGACCTCCGCCTAGGATTATCAGATGCAGCAGTTGGAGAACTCATTTGTTCCGGAGCCAGCTATTTTGGTACAGACCTTTATCTTTCAAACTTATGCATATTTTGGGCACGACGGGGTCCTGTCCCGTCATATGTCAGTATTACACTCTTAGAGGTCTGTAGACAGTTGTGGGTTGGACGTTTGTACTTTGTTTTGGTTTGTGATGTTGTTATACCATGTGTTGGGGCGTTCCCGATTATACTTGTTGTATCTAGTGGCAGCCTTGTCGACTTGCTTATTGTGATTATTTTTTTGTGTACATAATGTTGGTTGGTGGCAGCCTAGTCGGCTAGTCTATTATGATTGTTGTTTTGTTGTTGATTTGGCAGCCTTGTCGGCTCGTCCATTTTAGAGGGATGTTGTAAAAGCAGCGTTGTGCTGCCGAAATTTTTATAGATCTCTGTATTAGATGGATTAAGAGTGACAAGTAAGTAATGACGTCCAATTAGGACGTTTAGTCGCGGCCCGTCGGGTCGGGTCGTGACAATTTTGAAGCCTCTCGGCAAAAGTGTTATCCGATCTACCCAATCGGGGTAAGGCTTCTTATAGACAGGCATGTCCAAGGGTTTCAGTTGGATGTCGAAGTACATCCGGATGGTATTAGCAATAATATTCGGGTGCATCAGTTGCGACATCTCTTGCTGATTCTCAACTGGATACGGCTGGTAGACGTTTTGTACTGGCGGCCTCCATTCTGTACCTTGTTGGACAGGGTTTTGAAGGTTATAGGTGGTATGATTTCCATTACCAATAGGTGGGGTGATGCCACATTGCTGCTGTTTGGAATGGCCACCAAAGCCCGAAACCTGACCTCTTGGAACGGCTGACGGAGCCTAAGGATAAGGTGGAAGAGTGTTCCATGGCTGCTCTCCTCGGGCGTCGACCGTTCTTAGAAATTTTATGTCACGACCCGACCCGATGGACCGCGATTAACGTCCTAATTGGACGTCATTACTGACCTGTCACTCTCAATCCATTTAATACAGATGTCTACATAAATTTCGGCAGCACAACGCTGCTTTTACAACATATCCCTAAGAACGGGCGAGCCGACAAGGCTGCCAAAATAATAATAAAACAACAGTCATAATAGGCTAGCCGACTAGGCTGCCACCAACCCCATCACGCGCACAAAGACATAAATCAAAATACGCAAGCCGGCAATGCTGCTACTAAATAACGACATCAAAACCCAAAACAAAGTACAACATCCAACCCACGCATCGCTGCTGACTCTAAGAGAGTAATATCGACATATGACGACAGACCCGCCGTGCCCCAAAATATGCATAAGTCTGAAAAAATAAAGGTCTGTACCAAAAATAGCTGGCTCCGGAACAAAGGAGCTCTCCAACTGCTGTACAGAAATCCTAGACTGGAGGGTCACCTATTCAACTCCCGAACTGCGGGCATTTAACGCAGCCCCGAGGAAGGGGTCGATGCGAGATAATGTCGGTATGTAAAGCATAAAATCAGAAATCCGAATAACAATCGTACCAGTAAAGCAGAGTCATCAAATCGCTATAAAGCGAGAATCATGACTGAAAAGCATATCATGTATACTGAATCATAAAACATCGTGCTCATGTCTGTATATAAAACTGTATAACATGTCTCGGCCCTCTATGGAGGGACTCGATGGAATCTGTATCTGCGCGCGTAACATGTCTCGGCCCTCTAGTGAGGGACTCGATGAATGATGCATGGCTGTGCACGAACATGATCTGGCCCGGGACTCAGTGGAGTGAAATAGTAACACTTAGCACGAGTAGATATCATGAGCAACTGTATGCAATTAAAATCATTATGTGACTCTCAATAAACTTATTACCATAAACTCTGTTACTGAAATCATAATCACTAGTAAATAATCATTTTTAAAACTGAACTGGTAGGAGTTAAGTACGTCCGCCGTACTTTCACAAAAATCATGCCAAAAGAAAGAAGGAAAAGTCTCACATAACTTTTAAGCGGGCAAATCAACTAAATGCTAAGATATGCCTCATACAGTATGTCAACCTATAATAATGACAATACGTTTGTCAATTCTACGGTCTCTAACGTAATTTATTCAGATAACGGCTTCTTATTTCTATAAAACATTCGGCATCACTTCCTTTGTTTATGTGCGTATCCACAATTTTACCAATAATCCAAATCAACCAACAATTCAACTCCAACTAACAATCCAATTCAAACCAACAATCTAAATCAACCCAATGATCCAAATTAAACTAATAACCACTACCATTTCCATATGTAGTCAAAATTATCTAAACATTCAATTTATCAACTTCAATAACCAAGGGAATTTATACACTTACCTCTCATGTTAGCCAATCATTTAGTCACGTTAGAATTATCATGGGGCAATCCAATCTCTTAACGACATCGCCAATTCAAGAATGTGAATTTAACACTTTTCTATACTTTAATCCTTTTGAGACATGTATAGATAATTGCCTCAATAAATATGCATGTAGTAACTTATATTCACACACTAATTCAGTCCGTAATACATTATCGAAATTTTCAACAATTTCTATCAACTTTCCGGTCATATCAACATTTTACAATTCCAAAGCTTTTTCCAAAATTCCTTACTTTCCAATTAATCTCCCAACAACTTCAATTAACAACTTTTAAACATCAAGGTTTCATCTAAATTTTCACATGCAATTAGTAATGACATACCAACACAATTACTCAATTCCAACGTACGCCAAGAATAGGTTCTAAATCGGTGTATATATCATTAATACAATCACATACATTTCATAGTTCAAATTCCATCTTAACACCAATTCATATCTTCAACTACAACAACATACAATGTCATTAAACTATAAAAGAAGAATTTTATACCTCGAATTCGTCCAAAACAGTCCCCAAAAACGTGACTGTCCAGATTTTTAGCCACTGCTTCGTCAGCTGAACTTGTAACGTCGATAACTCTCTACTCCAGTGTCCTATAGATGAGAGGTTTGTTGCGTTGGAAACTAGACTCGATGAAATTCATTTTAGGCTTTTGAAACACCCAAAAACTCCTAATATGCTAGGAGATATTCCCTTCCAAATTTGACTAAAAATCTGCCAGTAACCAGCGAATTTTCTGCCCATTTTTCTTTCACAAAATTCGATTTTTCTTCGTCAATCTTCACTTCTTCAACCCCAATCCAACATGCAATAATTCTACGATGTTAACCCAACATTCTTACACCTTTTCCTTCAAGAAAACTTGTCCAAAATTTAAGAACTCCCAGCCCTAAAAATCGGCCAGATTTGCCGAGAACCCCACTGTTTTGGGGTGATTAATTTCGCCTCAAATGGTGGGACAATTTAACCCAAGAAGATGGAGTAGTAAGCTTAATTTTTCTTGCAAAATGTGGGAGAATTTTCGATTAAGTAGGGGGGGAAGGAGAGGAATAGTTTTGCTCTTGGTTGTGGAAGGAAATGGAAGATTTAGAGTAGTTTATAAGAATTTTCAGATTTTTAATCATACACTTAGACCCCCCTAGATGCCACACTTTGCCCCCTCTAAGTATTTATTTAACTAAATCAACCCCACTTCTTTTAATCTAATTTGCCATTGCCTTAATTTCTTATCATCGTACCTTATATACCTTACTAACTCATAACGGAAAAATATATATTTATTTATACCACCATTTCTAAAGAGATTTTCGGCGTCACATTCGTCATTGTCAAAAATTAATCTGTATTAGCACATAAAATATATGTAATTTCGAAAATTGGAAATCTCAATCCTTAATGACGTTCTAAATCTTTGTCTTAACTTACGAGGTGTAACATTCTTCCCCCCTTAGAAACATTCGTCCTCGAATGTTCATTACAAGTCTTATGCGAGAAAACAAATTCGGCAGAGTTTCCTTTATAACTATGTCTATCCACTTGTATCCAACAAACCAACAGATGCTTCACAGGGCCACAATATAACACACATGCAATTCACCAATTCAAAATAGTCAAGGAACCAAATTACTTGTGAACATTCAACTGAATCTTATGTAATACCTTGAACAAAGTTAAAGAGTCTCCATGCGGTGCTATACTCCTCTATTTTCGAATTTGCCACAACATTCTAGCTGGTACTACCTTGTACACCTGCTTTAATTTGTAAATGGTATGTAATGTTTCCCCCAAATCTGTACTGCATACTTAATCATGACGACAATTCATGTGTATACCCGCTACATTGTTAACATAGTTCCATAGAGATTTGACAACTCCGCATGCGAACAAGTGATCTCTCATTCCTTGATGTAAGACATTATATCAGCAGCATCTTGATACTATATTAACTCCAATATGATGCAACACTTTATCCACTGGGATTTTAGATTTTCACATCGTCCATAGAAAGAAATATACCTTGAATGTCATTCTTTTAACCCACATTTACATATATACCTCAGAAGGATAGGATCTTTATCTCAACAAATCTCATACACTTGGTACAGTAAATTTACTAAAACTTGTCATTATCCACCAAGGATTATCCACAGGGTATATATCAAGTATGTAGTGACATGTGAGACAATGTCATCTGGTAGATACTGCCCTAGCTTTGAAAAATCTCATCAATCCCCACATAGCAGTCCTTTTGAAATCTTCCACCCTTTCATCAATAAGAAACTCTGATAGTAGTATATAGTCTAATGTTACCAATTTGGTACGATTATCAAATCAAATGTTAGCGGTCCCACTCTTTTTTTCCCACCATATTTCTTGTTCAATGCTATCATTTACCTCAACACCCATTCCCAAGGCCTGAGAATCACCTTCCCGTTGCACATATTGAGGGTAATGCTTCAAAGTACATGTTCCCTAGAAAGTTAACCCATAGAGAGTTGGTGGTCTTAGATTTCCATCAAGCTTTTTACACAATGCATTTAATATTATCCAAAATGAGGTCTGAATCCCAATCTACTATCATCCTTAGGCAAGTACATTTTAACCATGTAAACCAATGATTAGTCTTAACACCATCCTTGTTGACACCCAATTTTGTCCATCCCCTTAAATCAATAACCGATAAATTAAACAATTTTCTTTTTTTTTAGAACTGCAATTTTTACATCGCAAAATACACATAATAAGTAAGTTTTAATAACGGTCTAGCATTATAAAATATTAAGCACTAATTAAATAGCATGCTCGCGTTTATTATTATGATAATAGCTTAGACTAATAAAACACCTAAATAATTTAATCATAATTTAGATTTCATTTATCTACCATTAATTAAATAATACACCTAAACAAGTATACAAAATTAAAATACCCCAAGTCCACTTATTTTTCGTCCAAAACAAACCAGCCCAACAAATTCCCTGGCCCAAACCTGCGACCCGCGACCCGCAGGCCCAGTTACCCAAAGCCTTATAACCCTCGTTACCCGTAACCTCAGAAAAACCAAAACCCTAATACCATTCAACCGCCGCACCCTCGTTCCATCGCCAGCCGGGATTCTCGCCGGAGAATCCGGCGAATCCTGAACCAAATCATCCCACAAATCACACTTACCATAACGAAATCTTCCCTCCTGTTTCGAACCATCCGAGAATCGTAGTAAAATCATTCAAATCATCCACACAGCCATCTCTCCCTTACCATAACAAGAACAGTACGAGAATCAACCCAAAAATAGCCCACAAATCCTTAACAAAACCAGTACGAATCGTCCCCTCAAATCAGGTCCTAAACTTACCATAAATCGAAGCCTAACTAGGGACTATAAAGACCAACGTTTTGAAATGCAAGAGGAATCATCGAGAATACTCATAGCATCGAGCCTAGAACCCCTCTTTTATTTTCAGTTTACTGTTATCTGTTCTGCAAACAGTTCTTTGCGAACTTTCCTTCGACGATTCTGGGAAACATTTGTCGTCGCCTCAGTTCGCCCGCAAAAGGTCCAGAAACCTACTCTCTTTCTACTATTTAGTTATTTAATCGGTATTGTGTGCCCTGCATGATAATATCCATATGTTATTTTTTCTATTTTTTTACTTAACTTAGCCATCGTTTCCAGAAAATACTTGAGTTGTGGCTTTCAGTATTTTGTGATGTTGATTCTGTTTTAAGCATATGTGCATTCGATCGCGATTTTGTTTTCTACGGGTATGGTTAGGTGTATAACATTTGTATAAGGGTCGTAGATCCATTTTGTGTTGATTATCTGCTATTAATTTTTGATTATCTAAATGTTGATTTGGATATTCTATTTTTGTATATTTTAGGTCACAGGATTGCGCATGTTCATGTGAACATTTAGGTGCATGTTTAATATTGTGTTGTGTGGGATCTTCTGTGCTATCTCAGGGTATTTGTAGTTAGTTAAGTGAACAATACGACATTGATTCATCTTCAGGATCACAATCTGTGGCATTTGAATATCTGTTTATTAACTCATTCAATTGAACGAAATAGTTTGTCCTGTCTCTATAGTCCTTTAAAAGTTTCATTGAATTATGTAGAAATGTATGCTACCTGTTAAGAGTCGAGATATTTTGAGTCATTTTGTATCACTGTCCTGCCTAGTTTGACTCCATTTAGACCATGCCTATATTACCATTTGAACCATTTTCAGAATATATGAATGTGTGTTAGCTTGCCTGAGTTGTATTCTTTCTTGGGATGTCGTATGGATGTATATGCAGCATGAGGGTGACCACACATGCTTAACCAGTCCATCAGTGGTTATGTATGATCTAATATATATTGTTTCTAAGGAGTCATCTAGCCATTTATGTATGTTGGCTATGTCTAATAAGCCATTATGCCTCACATATCCTGCTAATGAATTCCATGTATGGATCCAGCAGTTTATCCAGAACTAAAAATGAGTTTGTCCCACATGCACTTAAACCATTGGTCTTGGAAATGTCTATCATATATTTTCCTTTTGAGTTCTGCCAATCCAGTGTATCAGTGATCATAAAAAATAACTGCAGACTCACCCTCATATCTGCTCCGCTGCCTAATGCTCAGTATTTCCCATTATCTGATATCTTGTTTAAATTGCACTAGTGTACATCCGATGTATATGGTTGTATACCTCTTATGGGTATGTGGATGTCTTGTGTGTATCAACCTTTATATGGCTAGATACATTAGAAGCAAGTTTGTATAAATGGGCCTGTTTGGGGTGATAACACTGATATTTTCTTTGAAATCTGAAAAGTAAAATTTGATGCTACTGGGTTTAAGTCATGTTTTATGCATATTGAGGCCCATCAATTGATTAATCTCTAGATGTTTACTTGCTGGTAGGGATTCGTTATCTGTATTGCATCAGTTAATACTGGCAGCATGTGTACTTGTATGTTTAGTTTAACATCTCACTTATTTTCGTGTATGATGGAGTTTAGAATATTTACTAATCCTTTTCTTTCTTATTTTTACATGACATGCATCGGGAGAATAATCAAGAGTCTCGGTATAAGACTCATCATGATCTCCATACCGCCAATCACACTTATGCCGCAGGGCTTCCAAACAACTATGGGATGGATGGTGTCGCCATCTGTTCTAGACGTTACATCAACTCCAATCTCATTCCTTCCTTGCTTATTTATTTATCTATTTATTTATTATTGTTATATTTGTTAACCTTGTAATTAATAGGATAATTAACTCTACTAGTCTTTGAATACATTGGAAGGGTAGTTTAAAAGATGAATTCGTCCCTTATTTATTCTAGGTTCATCATACAAATCTAAATCTAAAATAATTCAATTAACCCTAGCTATGCTTTAGTCATGTAGTCAATATATCACTCCACATCTAATTCTTAAGAAATAAATTTTCTCATAAACTCTTCATAAATATCATAGGAGTAATTTATCACTTTCCTTCTTATCACTAAACTTTTTACAAAGGTGATTTCATAACTAATTTATATATAAGAGTCTTAACCCTACATATACTTATAGGAGTAATTTATCATTTTTTTTTACTTTTGTCAAATAAAATAATTTCATGTCTTATAAATGCATAATCAACTTTACATATTTTTGTGAGTCTTATAAGACCCTTTTAGTTATCAATATATATTCTTTAGGTATTTGCCACATTCCTTTTTTACTTAAATAATCTTTTCTAAAACATACATCTCTTGACCAGATAAATTAACCTAGGTTTGAACGGACAGCCGTAAGTTAGCGGATTCTAAAGGATGCCTAATCCCTTCCCTTTAGGATAATAAGGAACCCTTACTCAGAATCTTATTTAGTTTCACAGACCATTAAATGGAGTTAATGATGAAACAAACGTCTGTCATATTTGACCGTTGGTAAAAATGCTCCATGGCCCACATTTGTAAGATAAGATTGCAACCTTCAAAAAAGTTTGTCTGACCTCTTTTGCATTTCCCAAGAGCTCGGAATATCTCTGCCAATATCATAGGAACTAAAGTGGGTTGCACACCGTCAATTCCCTCAAAAAGTGATCTGGCCACGGAACATATGCAAGTACTTATTTTGTCATACTCAAGTGGGAAAATCAAGGTGTCAAGTAAAGCGACAGTGAATGCAATGGGACGCCTATTTTGCCAATGGCGTAGAGTGCATGAGAAATCTGTTTTGCATGTCTTGTAAGCATTATTATTCCATACCTCTCGTAAAGATAGTCAAGAGACACCCAATTGTTCTCGAAGCAACGCAATTCCTTAGTATTCTTTAGACCCATGTAGCGGGGAAATTTCTTCCCTGATTAGCTGTTGGGAATAACTTGTCTTCTACCTTGGTAAACTAGACTGGTGAAATAATGCACTTCTTCCAATGTAGGAGTTATTTCGAAATCCTTAAATCTGAAAACGACTCGGTCTGGATCCCAAAACTGGATTAAAGCTCGGATCAAATGCGGATCTGGCGAAATACCAAATAGTGATATGAGACACCCCAACTTCTTCCTAATCATCGTCTGACTGCTGATGTTGAAACACTCCCACCATGGCATGATGAGAATAAGCATTGTGCATACCACTCTGGAGCATCAGGACACGATACAGATGGTTGTTATGCTTTGAAAAACATAATTGAGGAGCTAATCAGAGAAGGAGCTATTCGGTTGAAAGAGCCTTCCCCTAATGTCAACAACAATCCCTTGCCAAATCACGACAATGTTGTCGTGCACATGATCACCTTTGATGATGTGTATGATCTGGAAGGGACCATCGTGCCAATCAAAGAGAAAGAGACAGGGGGATCTTCAGCCCACATTGCTCATGTGATTACCGCTAAGGTCAGGGCGCCGTTGGAAGTAGAGTTGAGTCGTCATAAGCCTCTAATGCCAGCCTTAGTACCAGGATGGAGCCACTCGATCAAACAACATAATGAGGGTAAACAGAAACAAGTGGTAGAAGTTGTTGCAGCGGGGGTGACGAGGTCCGGACAACGTTACGCATCTGCAGAAGTATCGCGAAAGATGCCCCAGAAAAAGACTGTGACCGAACCAGAAGTAGAGGAATTTTGGAGGAGAATGCCTACAGGAGACTATTCCATTGTAGAACAGTTGAGTAAAACACCAGCACAAATTTCTCTATTGTCACTGCTGATGAATTCCGTGAACCACCGGATCTCTTTGATGGAGGTTTTGAAAGAGGCTCATGTGCCAGCCGAGACTGCTGATGAAAACTTCTCAGCACTGATCGGGCAAATTAAAGAGGTGCAAAAGATAATCTTCCATGAGAATGAATTACCTCCTGAGGGTCGGGGACATAATAAGGCATTAAACATAACAGTCAAGTGTGCTAATAAGTTTATCTCTCGAGTCTTGATCGATGGGGGGCCAGCTGTTAATGTATGCCCTTTGGATACTCTTCGAACTTTAGGAGTCAACATTGGGAAACTCCGTGAGAGCTACACAAGGGTAAAAGGTTTCGATGGGACCTTGAGGAGCGTCGCAGATCGACTTGACATCGCAGAGTGGGCCCGCAGAGTTCGTGATAGAATTCCAGGTATTGGACATATCCACATGCTACAATTTATTACTCGGGAGGCCTTGGATCCACGTGGTCGGAGCCATCCCTTCCACTTTGCATCAAGTCTTGAAATTCATCTGGAATCATCATGAAGTTGTGGTTGAGGGATACAAGGACAACACTGCTAACACAAAAGGGGCAATTCCAGTCATCGAGAGTATGGAAAAGCTGGATGGGTCTGTTTACCATATGAACAAGATCGTAGACGTTAGCAAGGCTAAAGGAATGCGACTACCCCGCACTCCCAAAATGGTGGCCCGAGAGATGCTAAGAAATGGTTTCGAGCCAGGTCGAGGACTTGGACCAAAATTAGGGGGAATCACAGAGCCGATCCACCTGCCGGAGAAGAAGGACACGTTTGGCCTCGGATATCAGCCCACTGCCGAGGAGATGTTGTTATTTGATCACAGAAGGAAGGGTGAGTCTCATCTACCAAGACATGTTCCACCCCTGAATCATTCATTTGTCAAAGCATACACTGCTCAGCTACCAGAAGAGGAGGATGCAGACATTCTCGCGGAGGGACTTCAAGGCCTTTTCATTTCTGAGGAAGAAGCAGAGTGTCATGCGATTTTGGAAGACTACGGATGACTGGACCATTTGGAGTGCAGAGCTGGAGATGTCTTGAGCAATCGGACTGCACTCCCAACACTTGTTTTTCAGTGCAGGTAGGATTAATAATTAGTCGCTTTTAAACAATTCAATTCGTATTTTTCTGAATTATGGAACACAATTTTTATGAGTTTATTTCCCTTTTGAAGTTTTAATAACAAGTTATGTTTTAATCAACGTTCTTTATTCCCTTTCTTTCAGCATACAAAATAATATACTTGTCGATAATGAAAATGTGACATGTCATGAAACAAGCGAACAAAGTCAGAACCGCGAAAATAATCCAACAGAACCCGAAGGAAATTTTCCATTAGAGGAATTAACGGAAGAGTTAGGAAAGTTCGAGGATAAGCCGAAACCAAATCTGGATGAAACAGAAACAGTAAACCTAGGAGGTGATAAAGTCGTGAAGGAGACGAGGATCAGCGTTCACTTGAATACCGCACAGAAAGAAGATTTGGTGGCCCTATTGAAGCAGTATGTTGACATATTCGCTTGGTCTTATGATGATATGCCAGGTCTGAGCACAGACATCGTTTCTCATAAGTTGCCCATTGAACCATCCTGCTGTCCAGTGAAGCAAAAACCAAGGAAAATCAAGCCGGATCAGAGTTTGAAAGTCAAGGAGGAGATCTCCAAACAATTGGACGCAAAGGTCATTCGGGTAGCAAGATACCCTACTTGGTTAGCCAATATTGTGCCAGTAACAAAGAAGGATGGTAAGATACGAGTTTGTGTCGATTACAGGGATCTCAACAAGGCAAGCCCTAAGGATGATTTTCCCCTTCCGAACATTCATATACTCATAGACAATTGTGCGAAGCATGAATTGCAGTCATTTGTCGATTGTTTCGCTGGGTACCATCAAATCTTAATGAACGAAGAAGATGCAGAGAAGACCGCATTCACCACTCCGTGGGGGGTATATTATTATCGAGTCATGCCGTTTGGACTTAAAAACGCAGGTGCCACTTACATGAGAGCCATGACTACCATTTTTCATGATATGATCCATAAGGAAATTGAAGTCTACGTGGATGACGTCATCATCAAATCACGGAGGGCTACGAACCATTTGGTTCATCTGAAGAAGTTTTTCGAGCGATTGAGGCAATACAAACTGAAGTTGAATCCGGCAAAGTGTGCCTTCGGCGTCCCAGCAGGAAAATTATTAGGTTTCATCGTGAGCAGAAGGGGAATAGAGTTGGATCCTTCGAAGATAAAGGCCATTCAGGGACTACCGCCTCCGAAAAGTCGCAAGGAAGTGATGAGTTTTCTCGGTCGTTTGAATTATATCAGCAGGTTCATAGCGCAATCAACAGTGATATGCGAACCAATATTCAAGTTACTAAAGAAGGACGCTGCCACTAAGTGGACATTGGAGTGCCAACAAGCCCTTGATAAAATCAAAGAGTATCTGTCAAATCCGCCGGTCTTGGTGCCTCCAGAACCCGGGAGGCCTTTACTGTTATATTTATCCGTATTGGAAGGTGCGTTCGGATGCGTGTTGGGACAACATGATGAGACGGGAAGGAAGGAACAAGAAATATACTACTTGAGTAAAAAGTTCACACCTTACGAAGCTCGTTACACAATGCTGGAACGCACATGTTGTGCCTTGACTTGGGTCGCACAAAAATTTAGACACTATTTATCCGCATACACCACCTACCTCATTTCGAGGATGGACCCGCTCAAGTATATCTTTCAGAATCCTATGCCTACTGGAAAACTTGCAAAATGGCAGATTCTTTTAAGTGAATTCGACATCGTATATGTCACCCAAAAGGCAGTCAAGGGGCAAGCATTAGCAGATCATCTCGCAGAGAATCCGGTAGACGAGGAATATATCCCCTTACAGATGAAGAAGTGATGTTTGTAGGAGAAGACATCTTAGAAGAATATCCGGGTTGGAGAATGTTCTTCGATGGCGCCGCGAATTTCAAAGGAGTAGGTATCGGAGCTGTTTTGGTATCAGAAACAGGACAACACTACCCAATATCAGCAAAGCTCAGATTCCCGTGCACCAATAATATGTCAGAATATGAAGCTTGCATACTAGGACTCCGAATGGCTATTGACATGAACATACAAGAGTTGTTGGTCATAGGGGATTCAGACCTGTTGATTCACCAAGTGCAAGGCGAATGGGTCACCAGGAATAGGAAGATACTTCCTTACCTACACTGCGTGAAAGAATTGCGCAAAAGGTTCGTTAAGATAGAGTTCAGGCATACTCCGAGGGCTCAAAATGAGTTTGCAGACGCTCTAGCAACTTTGTCCTCCATGATTCAACATCCAGACAAGAACTATATTGACCCAATCAAAGTAGATGTGCTAGAGCAGCCATCCTATTGTTCTCAGATAGATGAAGAATCAGAGGGCAAACCTTGGTATGACGAAATCAAGAGGTATCTCAAGGCAGGTGAGTACCCGGAAGGCATGACCAACATACAGAAGAAGACTCTTCGGAGGTTAGCCAACCATTTCTTCCTGAGCGGCGAGGTCCTTTATCGGAGAACTCCGGATTTGGGTTTGTTAAGATGTGTTGACATTCAAGAAGCAAACAAGTTTTTAGAAGAGATACACGGAGGTATGTGCGGACCCCGCATGAACGGTTTCACGCTAGCAAAAAAGATACTACGAGGAGGTTACTTCTGGATGACAATGGAAACAGATTGCATCAGTTTCGTGCGAAAGTGCCATCAATGCCAGACCCATGGTGACTTGATTCACGTGCCGCCAAATGAGCTCAATGTCACTAGTTCCCCATGGCCATTCGCAGCTTGGGGCATGGACCTCATTGGTCCTATTGAGCCGACAGCGTCAAATGGACACAGGTGTATCCTAGTGGCGATCGATTACTTTACAAAATGGGTAGAAGCATCGCATAAGTGCGCGACCAAGAAAGTAGTAGTGGATTTTGTTCATCACAACATCATCTGTCGGTTTGGAATTCCAGAATCAATCATAACCGACAACGGGTTCAATCTCAATAGTGGTCTGATGAAGGAAATGTGTGAGAAGTTCAGAATCACTCATCGCAACTCTACTCCATATCGACCACAAATGAATGGAGCAGTCGAAGCGGCCAACAAGAACATCAAGAGGATACTGAGGAAAATGATAGATAACTACAAGCATTGTCATGAAAATTTGTTTTTCGCCCTCTTGGGTTACCGTACTACAATCCGGACCTCCACAGGAGCAACACCGTATCTCTTGGTTTATGGAACAGAAGTTGTGCTGCCAGCGGAGGTGGAAATAACATCTTTGAGAATCATCCAGGAAGCCGAACTAAATGAAGCCAAATGGATACAGAGTAGGTATGAACAATTGATGCTTATTGATGAGAAACGAATGAATGCAGTCTGTCACGGACAACTTTACCAGAACAGAATGGCCAGAGCTTTTAATAAGAAGATACGACCAAGAAACTTCCAACCAGGACAGCTGGTGCTGAAACGTATATTCCCTAACCAAAGTGAGGCGAAAGGGAAATTCGCGCCTAATTGGCAAGGGCCTTACATGGTTCACCGAGTGCTTACAGGGGGGCCCTCATCTTAGCTGAAATGGATGGCGAAGTGTGGCCGAGAGCCATCAACGCAGATGCAGTGAAGAGATACTACATTTAGAGTGCTTTATTTTCCATGTAATTACTTTGCTTGTAATCTGAACTACGTTTGACCTGATTCCCTTGGCGGGATACGTAGGCGGCCATATCGGCTTCGGTCCCATTTCTAGAAAAGCCCAATTACTTTGCTTGTAATCGGAACTACGTGTGACCTGATTCCCTTGGAGGATACGTAGGCGGCCACATCGGCCTCGGTCCCGTCTTTAAAATTTTTAAAATCTTGTCTGTAACGAACTACGTTCGACCTGATTCCCTTAACGGATACGTAGGCGGCCTACATCGGCCTCGGTCACACCATTAGGAAATCTTCGTTTTGTCATTTTGCATTTTTAGTGAGTTGTACTCAGTCCTGTCATACATACAAGACAAATGAACGACATATATCCGACTCAGTTTCGTCAGTCAAAAACTGGGACAATTTTAGGGACTTCGCCACGGAAAGACACCGACAAATATGATTCCATATGCTTGAAAGATCGACATAAACTGGGACAATTTTAAGGGTTTTACTACAAATGACATCAATGGACATGGTTAAATTACGCAAAGGGTTCCATGTCCCAAAACTGGGACAAATTTTAAAAGAGCTTTGCGGCAACGGAGCACCGAGAATATGGGAGAATATACCGCCAATTTCGGATAAGGATGTTCGCACTGTTTCACAACATGTCACTATTCAAAGATCGACATAATTTCCTACTAGTATATATAAGTATATTTTCTCAAGATAGAATATTTTCAACAAATGTTTTGACCGAGACTCGAAATCAGACAGGGGTTACATGTCCAGACAAGACAACGCGTGCAAGTATCAAGAGCCAACACAAATCGGCCGACCCCTCCCCGAACTCACAATTTTTCTTTGAGTGAATTTTGCAGGACAACAGGAACAAGGAGGACAACAACATTCCAATACAACAGATTCGCTCACAAAGTCCATCTACAACAAGTCTACATCAAATACATCTCGCAAAAAAAAAACGCATCTTCTTTACTCAGGCTACATCATTTACACTTTAATTATTTCATCTAGTTTTGATTATGCATGAATTACGACACAACTCTACCTATAGAACAATTTTTATCTATATCTTAGGAGACGTCATTTGCATTTCGTCCATATAAGACGATAACGCCCATACAAGGCGTCATTTGCATTTCGTCCATACAAGACGATTCCGCCCATACAAGGCGTCATTTACATTTCGTCCATACAAGACGATAACGCCCATACAAGGCGTCATTTGCATTTCGTCCATACAAGACGATAACGCCCATACAAGGCGTCATTTGCATTTCGTCCATACTGAGCGATTCGCGCCATACAAGCGTCATTTGCATTTCGTCCATATAAGACGATTCCTCCATACTGGCGTCGTTTGCATTTCGTCCATCTGAGCGATAACGCCCATCTGGCGTCATTTGCATTTCGTCCATACAAGACGATAACGCCCATACTGGCGTCATTTGTATTTCGTACATACAAGCGATAACGCCATACAAAGCGTCATTTGCATTTCGTCCATACAAGCGATTCCGCCCATACTGGCGTCATTTGCATTTCGTCCATACAAGCGATTCCTCCCATACAAGGCGTTATTTGCATTTCGTCCATACAAAGCGATAACGCCCATCTGGCGTCATTTGCATTTCGTCCATACTGAGCGATTCCGCCATACAAGCGTCATTTGCATTTCATCCATACAAGCGATAACGCCCATACAAGGCGTCATTTGCATTCGTCCATCTGACGATAACGCCCATACTGGCGTCATTTGCATTTCGTCCATGAAACGATCGCCCATACAAGGCGTTATTTGCATTTCGTCCATCTGAGCGATTCCGCCCATCTGGCGTCATTTGCATTTCGTCCATACAAGCGATAACGCCCATACAAGGCGTCATTTTCATTTCTTCCATCTGGCCGATTCCGCCCATACTGGCGTCATTTGCATTCGTCCATACAAGCGATAACGCTCATCTGGCGTCATTTGCATTTCGTCCATACAAGGCGATAACGCCCATACTGGCGTCATTGCATTTCGTCCATCTGAGCGATTCCGCCCATACAAGGCGGCATTTGCATTTCGTCCATACAAGCGATTCCGCCCATACTGGCGTCATTTTCATTCGTCCATACAAAGCGATAACGCCCATCTGGCGTCATTTGCATTCGTCCATACTGAGCGATAACGCCCATACTGGCGTCATTTGCATTTCGTCCATACAAGCGATTCCGCCCATACAAGGCGTCATTTGCATTTCGTCCATCTGAGCGATTCGCCCATACTGGCGTCATTTGCATTCGTCCATCTGAGCGATAACGCCCATACAAGGCGTCATTGCATTCGTCCATCTGAGCGATTCCGCCCATACTGGCGTCATTTGCATTTCGTCCATACAAGACGATAACGCACATACTGGCGTCATTTGCATTTCGTCCATCTGAGCGATAACGCCCATACTGGCGTCATTTGCATTTAAATCCGTCGAAGACATTCCGCCCATACTGGCGCTATTTGCATTCGTCCATACAAGCGATTCCGTCCATACTGGCGTCATTTGCATTTCGTCCATACAAGACGATAACTCATCTAAGGCGTCATTTGCATTTCGTCCATCTGAACTATAACGCCCATACAAGGCGTCATTTGCATTCGTCCATACAAGACTATTCCGCCCATACTGGCGTCATTTGCATTCGTCCATACAAGGCGATTACGCCCATACAAAGGTGTCATTTGCATTTCGTCCATACAAGCGATAACGCCCATACTGGCGTCATTTGCATTTGTCCATACTGAGCGATAACGCCCATCTGGCGTCATTTGCATTTCGTCATCTGAGCGATAACGCCCACACAAGGCGTCATTTGCATTTCGTTCATACAAGACGATAACGCTCATACAAGGCGTCATTTGCATTTCATCCATACAAGACGATAACGCCCACACAAGGCGTCATCTGCATCTCGCCTATACAAGACGGCTCATCATCACATCATTTCATTATATAGTATATACGATTTGACTACAACCACAACACAAAATTCACATTCTTACATTGTTTTATTTTGACAGTTATGCACTAATGTTTCTATCTTAGCTTCAATCTACAGGAACTTTAACAAACTGCAAAAAATGGAGCACAACGTGGACCTACCTCTTACGGCGAACTGAGGTAATTTGTTGGGGAGCCAGACTTCCCAACAAAAGGCAAAAGCAGTCCCGAACGTCGACCTACTCTCTCTCAACATTCTAGCACCACAATAACTCATTGTCACCATAGCTCGACACTGAGACAGATTTTAAATCCGCGTCGGCCCCACCTTTAGTTTTCAGACACCAACAACACATTATTCCAATTCCGATGACCCAGACAAAATTGGCTATAAGTCAACGTCTTTGTCTGAAGATTCTTTCATCTTCTCCATACAAAGAGGGACAACTGTTGACACCCAATTTTGTCCATCCCCTTAAATCAATAACCGATAAATTAAACAATTTTCTTTTTTTTTAGAACTGCAATTTTTACATCGCAAAATACACATAATAAGTAAGTTTTAATAACGGTCTAGCATTATAAAATATTAAGCACTAATTAAATAGCATGCTCACATTTATTATTATGATAATAGCTTAGACTAATAAAATACCTAAATAATTTAATCACAATTTAGATTTCATTTATCTACCATTAATTAAATAATATACCTAAACAAGTATACAAAATTAAAATACCCCAAGTCCACTTATTTTTCGTTCAAAACAAATCAGCCCAACAAATTCCCTGGCCCAAACCTGCCACCCGCGACCCGCAGGCCCAGTTACCCAAAGTCTTATAACCCTCGTTACCCCTAACCTCAGAAAAACCAAAACCCTAATACCATTCAACCGCCGCACCCTCGTTGCATCTCCAGCCGGGATTCTCACCGGAGAATCCGGTGAATCCTGAACCAAATCATCCCACAAATCACACTTACCATAACCAAATCATCCCACAAATCACACTTACCATAACCAAATCATCCCACAAATCACACTTACCATAACGAAATCTTCCCTCCTGTTTTGAACCATCCGAGAATCGTAGTAAAATCCTCCAAATCATCCACACAGCCAGCTCTCCCTTACCATAACAAGAACAGTACGAGAATCAACCCAAAAATAACCCACAAATCCTTAACAAAACCAGTACGAATCGTCCCCTCAAATCAGGTCCAAAACTTACCATAAATCGAAGCCTAACTAGGGACTATAAAGACCAACGTTTTGACATGCAAGAGGAATCATCGAGAATACTCATAGCATCGAGCCTAGAACCCCTCTTTTATTTTCAGTTTACTGTTATCTGTTTTGCAAACAGTTCTTTGCGAACTTTCTTTCGACGATTATGGGAAACATTTGTCGTCGCCTCAGTTCGCTACCCGCAAAAGGTCCAGAAACCTACTCTCTTTCTACTATTTAGTTATTTAATCGGTATTGTGTGCCCTGCATGATAATATCCATATGTTATTTTTTCTATTTTTTGACTTAACTTAACCATCGTTTCCAGAAAATACTTGAGTTGTGGCTTTCAGTATTTTGTGATGTTGATTCTGTTTTAAGCATGTGTGCATTCGATCGCGATTTTGTTTTCTACGGGTATGGTTAGGTGTATAACATTTGTATAAGGGTCGTAGATCCATTTTGTGTTGATTATCTAAATGTTGATTTGGATATTCTATTTTTGTATATTTTAGGTCACAGGATTGCGCATGTTCATGTGAACATTTAGATGCATGTTTAATATTGTGTTGTGTGGGATCTTCTGTGCTATCTCAGGGTATTTGTAGTTAGTTAAGTGAACAATACGACATTGATTCATCTTCAGGATCACAATCTGTGGCATTTGAATATCTGTTTATTAACTCATTCAATTGAACGAAATAGTTTGTCCTGTCTCTATAGTCCTTTAAAAGTTTCATTGAATTATGTAGAAATGTATGCTATCTGTTAAGAGTCGAGATATTTTGAGTCATTTTGTACCACTTTCCTGCCTAGTTTGACTCCATTTAGACCATGCCTATATTACCATTTGAACCATTTTCAGAATGTGTGTTAGCTTGCCTGAGTTGTATTCTTTCTTGGGATGTCGTACTGATGGATATGCAGCATGAGGGTGACCACACATGCTTAACCAGTCCATCAGTGGTTATGTATGATCTAATATATATTGTTTCTAAGGAGTCATCTAGCCATTTATGTATGTTGGCTATGTCTAATAAGCCACTATGCCTCACATATCCTGCTAATGAATTCCATGTATGGATCCAGCAGTTTATCCAGAACTAAAAATGAGTTTGTCCCACATGCACTTAAACCATTGGTCTTGGAAATGTCTATCATCTATTTTCCTTTTGAGTTCTGCCAATCCAGTGTATCAGTGATCATAAAAAATAACTGCAAACTCACCCTCATATCTGCTCCGCTGCCTAATGCTCAGTATTTCCCATTATTTGATATCTTGTTTAAATTGCACTAGTGTACATCCGATGTATATGGTTGTATACCTCTTATGGGTATGTGGATGTCTTGTGTGTATCAACCTTTATATGGCTAGATACATTAGAAGCAAGTTTGTATAAATGGGCCTGTTTGGGGTGATAACACTGATATTTTCTTTGAAATCTGAAAAGTAAAATCTGATGCTACTGGGTTTAAGTCATGTTTTATGCATATTGAGGCCCATCAATTGATTAATCTCTAGATGTTTACTTGCTGGTAGGGATTCGTTATCTGTATTGCCTCAGTTAATACTGGCAGCATGTGTACTTGTATGTTTAGTTTAACATCTCACTTATTTTCGTGTATGATGGAGTTTAGAATATTTACTAATCCTTTTCTTTCTTATTTTTACATGACATGCATCGGGAGAATAATCAAGAGTCTCGGTATAAGACTCATCATGATCTCCATACCGCCAATCACACTTCTGCCGCAGGGCTTCCAAACAACTATGGGATGGATGGTGTCGTCATCCGTTCTAGACGTTACATCAACTCCAATCTCATTCCTTCCTTGCTTATTTATTTATCTATTTATTTATTATTGTTATATTTGTTAACCTTGTAATTAATAGGATAATTAACTCTACTAGTCTTTGAATACATTGGAAGGGTAGTTTAAAAGATGAATTCGTCCCTTATTTATTCTAGGTTCATCATACAAATCTAAATCTAAAATAATTCAATTAACCCTAGCTATGCTTTAGTCATGTAGTCAATATATCACTCCACATCTAATTCTTAAGAAATAAATTTTCTCATAAACTCTTCATAAATATCATAGGAGTAATTTATCACTTTCCTTCTTATCACTAAACTTTTTACAAAGGTGATTTCATAACTAATTTATATATAAGAGTCTTAACCCTACATATACTTATAGGAGTAATTTATCATTTTTTTTTACTTTTGTCAAATAAAATAATTTCATGTCTTATAAATGCATAATCAACTTTACATATTTTTGTGAGTCTTATAAGACCCTTTTAGTTATCAATATATATTCTTTAGGTATTTGCCACATTCCTTTTTTACTTAAATAATCTTTTCTAAAACATACATCTCTTGACCAGATAAATTAACCTAGGTTTGAACGGACAACCGTAAGTTAGCGGATTCTAAAGGATGCCTAATCCCTTCCCTTTAGGATAATAAGGAACCCTTACTCAGAATCTTATTTAGTTTCACAGACCATTAAATGGAGTTAGTGTTGACTTTAATCGGTTAGCATTTAGGTGTCCTAATTCACCCAATTAATTAGGTGGCGACTCCCTTAACACTAACATTTTTACATTTTGGGGAGGATAACCATTCCGTCGCGCATTCAAGCCTGAGAGTTCAAAATCGGGTGCGACAATCCTCACTATACACCAGAAGAAAATTACAACTATTTGTATGTATATCTTTGATCACACATTTTGCAAGTCTTATAGCAGGCAGTATGCGTATAGGCACACTTGTGACACACTAATAATCAACACTTCTTTACCTCATGGTGACAATAATTTTTCTTCCCAAGCCTGTAACTTGTCTTTAATCTTCTTAATTAATTCAACATAGCTATCTTCCTCTTTCTAACATGTAGTACTGGACATCCTAAATACATGAATGAAAATGTTCCATTTGTGAAACCATCAATACATTTTCCTTGCTGAATCAAGTTACTAGGAGTCTTAGCATGCATATAAATAGAACTCTCCTTTTATTGATTAAATGGCCAGAAGCTTCTTCATACTCTTTCAAAGTCTGCCTTAACTCCTTGTAAAATCATTCAATTTGCTTCTGTTGGAAATTCTTCAAACATCTCCTCTTTAAATCTAACAATATCCTCCCTAAAACTTAGTTTCTTAAAAACATCTCCAAAAGTTTCCTTACTCGTAATAATAGAGGCGATCTTGACATTCTTCGGTGATAAAAGAAACGAAATCATCTTAATCAACAAATGTTCCAATTTTGATTTAGCGCCTAAAAGAATGCTTTATATTACATCCCAACCCAAGCTAGAATAAATGTTTGCCAACATCCTATCGAACCTCTTAAAAGTACAGTCACTATCGGTTCTTTCATTCCACTACTTAAAAGGACTTCCTTTAAATTCAATTTCAAACATTTCACATGAATTAGTTCAAATTGCAAAAATCCTCACGCTCTGCAGGATATATATGGAGATCGCCTATTGTCTCCCTTCCATTTATAATAACATTGAAATCCCCACTAACTAGCCAAGGATCCTGCATATCGTCGACAATATAGTATAAACTATCCCAGAGACAACCTTCTCAATGCATCACTCTTTGCATATACCATAGTATATCTACCTAGTTCATGTAACTCCTTCACCAGTTAGTCCTTAAGTTTGTCATGTTAATCATCCCTCATATTATCTCTGATTAAGTTTCTCTGCTGATTACTATATTTAGGATAGACATAGTCGCTTCCACTGTCATATTCTGCTCCACATTGGACATCATTATCCCATCTTCCTTTAATATTACTGTGTTACTATTATTAGAGTTGTTACCATTGGTACACACCTCCTGACTTTTGTCAACATTCCGCTCCTCAATAACTTTTGCTGCTACAAAAGCTCCTTCAACCTGTTTTTTTTTTAGTAGTAAGAGTTGATTTTGATTCTTCTATCAATTGTGGGTCCTTAATGAGCTGTTTTACTTCTACCACCTTACCATCATCATCTTCCTTATTCTATTTATTACCATATTCTTCCTCAGTATCTCCTTGTTCCTCCTTATTTGCATTATTACCGTTTGTCTCCTCAAGTGACATTTATTTTATCCTTTCGTTGGACTTACTAACTCAGTGGTGTCTTTGGCTGCGTCAACATTTGTCACTTTGGCTACATCACACTGAATATCTATTATCACCTCGTTGAATTCATCTATATCTTTGTACCTCTCTTATATGTCTTCCATCCTTCGATTATGGTCTGTAGAAATTCAGGATTCAACCTTCACCTATTAAAGTATCTGAACTTATACTAAGTCTTTATGCCTACTTCTCATCCAATTAACCCAAGAGAATGTTCATATAGACCTGGTTTCTTGAAAACACCTTAGAAGCATGTAGGTTATCAACTCATTCTTGATTAGTAAGTGCTGCTATACACCTTGCATGCCACTCATTTCACCATAATCTGCTACATACTACTTAAAACCCCTTACACAAATTAAGCGAGGTATTATGAGCTTCTTCTATCTCTTAACCTTTGGTTCCACTAGACCAAATAGCCTCATCTTAGCATTATGTGTGAACTAATGCGTTGAAACTGTGCACAAATACATACCTCGATTATCAATCCTTCAAATAACTTCTTAACTGAAAATATGAACTCCAAAGGTTACAATATTTAAAGTGCTTGACACAACTATACACTAATAGGATGCTCATCATTCCCAAGTTCTAAGTCATTTGCGAAAGAAACTCAATTAATTCATATGTCCAATACTTCCCAGCATTCGGTCCAAAATAAGAAAATGCTTTCATTCGTATATTAATCTTATTATTCCGGAAGTAATAACCTCTTCTTATTCTTACCTGAGAACAATGTTCTTTTGCATTTTCCTACCTTCACATAGTCCAGCAACATGGTATATCATAAAATCGTCACAGATTCTAACAATTAGAGCTCAACATTTAATTAAAGGTATGAAGGAGAAAATAGTAGGTAAGCTTCATTTTCTATCTTTGGAAGGAAAAATTCAATCTCCATAACTATAGAGCAGATAACGTAGCATAACGGAATACCAATTCGTAAGATAGAGACTACTGCAATTCATTTCACAAGTCGACACCTCATTCATGGTCTGGAAGGGATCTCTTCACTACTCGTAATTGTAAGCAAATCCACTTCTTTTAACACTTATTCACTTATTTCTTACTTGTCGTACTTTCCATAATTTCAACATATTCTAGTATACATACATAACCTCGGACATTGCTCCTGGTCCCAATCTTTGACGATACCATCCCTTATTCAGTATATAGAAGATTCTGAAGCGTTTCCTTACCTGACGTGGACCTAGTACCTCCAAACCTGGTCATCATACTTCTACTCAAACTCTTTCACTTCCCTTATGGCTTGACGCACCAAGTCAAGTCCGATTTACTCTGATTTTCCCCTTCCGAGCCACTGTCGCTGTCTTTTGGAACATAACTGCAACCACAATAATTAGGAAGAGGGGGGGTTATCCTAATGACATAGCTCTATTGCACGATCTACGAGATGAAAGAGTAGAAACCAATCCTAAATGTCCGGCAGCCTCCTGCGTATAAGTATGGTGCACAACATACCCATACACAAGACTCTACTAGACACGGTCTGTAGACATTCCGAAGACTAACTGCTCTGATACCACTTTTGTCACGACCCGACCCGACGGGCCGCGATTAACGTCCTAATTGGACGTCATTACTGACATGTCACTCTCAATCCATTTAATACAGATGTCTACATAAATTTCGGCAGCACAACGCTGCTTTTACAACATATCCCTAAGAACGGGCGAGCCGACAAGGCTGCCAAAATAACAACAAAACAACAGTCATAATAGGCTAGTCGACTAGGCTGCCACCAACCCCATCACGCGCACAAAGACATAAATCAAAATACGCAAGCCGGCAAGGCTGCTACTAAATAACGACATCAAAACCCAAAATAAAGTACAACATCCAACCCACGACTGTCTAAAGACCTCTAAGAGAGTAATACTGACATATGACGGGACAGGACCCCGTCGTGCCCAAAATATGCATAAGTCTGAAAAAATAAAGGTTTGTACCAAAAATAGCTGGCTCCGGAACAAAGGAGCTCTCCAATTGTCTGAAATCCTAGACGGAGGGTCACCTTCTCGAACTCCTGAACTGCGGGCATGAACGCACTTCAGAAAGGAAGAAATACTGAGATAATGTCTTGGTATGTAAAGCATAAAATACTGTAAAACTGAATAACAATTGTACCAAGTAAAACAGAGTCATCAAACCGCTATAAAGCGAGAATCATGTTCAAAATCATATCATGTATCTTGAATCATAAAACATCGTGCTCGTATGCGTATATAAAATCAGATAACATGTCTCGGCCTACATGGAGGACTCGATGGAATCATGTCTGGCGTGTAACATGTCTCGACCTACAGGAGGGACTCGATGTAATCTGTATATATATAACGTGTCTCGGCCTCAGTGAGGACTCGATGAATGATGCATGGTACTTGCACGAACATGATCGTCGGGGACTCGATGGAGTGAAATAGTAACACTTAGCACGAGTAGATATCATGAGCAACTGTATGCAATTAAAATCATTATGTGACTCTCAATAAACTTATTACCATAAACTCTGTTACTGAAATCATAATCACTAGTAAATAATCATTTTTAAAGCGAATGGTAGGAGTTAAGTCGTCCGCTCTTTCATAAAAATCATGCCAAAAGAAAGAAGGAAAAGTCTCACATACCTTTTAAGCGAGCAAATCAACTAAATGCTAAGATATGCCTCATCCAGTATGTCAACCTATAATAATGACAATACGTTTGTCAATTCTACGGTCTCTAACGTAATTTATTCAGATAACGGCTTCTTATTTCTATAAAAAAATTGGGCAGCACTTCCTTTGTTTATGTGCGTATCCACAATTTTACCAATAATCCAAATCAACCAACAATTCAACTCCAACTAACAATCCAATTCAAACCAACAATCTAAATCAACCCAATGATCCAAATTAAACTAATAACCACTACCATTTCCATATGTAGTCAAAATTATCTAAACATTCAATTTATCAACTTCAATAACCAAGGGAATTTATACACTTACCTCTCATGTTAGCCAATCATTTAGTCACGTTACAATTATCATGGGGCAATCCAATCTCTTAACGACATCGTCAATTCAAGAATGTGAATTTAACATTTTTCTATACTTTAATCCTTTTGAGACATGTATAGATAATTGCCTCAATAAATATGCATGTAGTAACTTATATTCACACACTAATTCAGTCCGTAATACATTATCGAAATTTTCAACAATTTCTATCAACTTTCCGGTCATATCAACATTTTACAATTCCAAAGCTTTTTCCAAAATTCCTTACTTTCCAATTAATCTCCCAACAACTTCAATTAACAACTTTTAAACATCAAGGTTTCATCTAAATTTTCACATGCAATTAGTAATGACATACCAACACAATTACTCAATTCCAACGTACGCCAAGAATAGGTTCTAAATCGGTGTATATATCCTTAATACAATCACATACATTTCATATTTCCAATTCCATCTTAACACCAATTCATATCTTCAACTACAACAACATGCAATGTCATTAAACTATAAAAGAAGAATTTTATACCTCGAATTCGTCCAAAACAGTCCCCAAAAACGTGACTGTCCAGATTTTTAGCCACTGCTTCGTCGTCTGAACTTGTAACGTCGATAACTCTCTACTCCAGTGTCCTATCGACGAGAGGTTTGTTGCGTTGGAAACTAGACTCGACGAACTTCATTTTAGGCTTTTGAAACACCCAAAAACTCCTAATATGCTAGGAGATATTCCCTTCCAAATTTGACTAAAAATCTGCCAGTAACCAGCGAATTTTCTGCCCATTTTTCTTTCACAAAATTCGATTTTTCTTCGCCAATCTTCACTTCTTCAACCCCAATCCAACATGCAATAATTCTACTATGTTAACCCAACATTCTTACACCTTTTCCTTCAAGAAAACTTGTCCAAAATTTAAGAACTCCCAGCCCTAAAAATCGGTCAGATTTGCCGAGAACCCCACTGTTTTGGGGTGATTAATTTCGCCTCAAATGGTGGGACAATTTAACCCAAGAAGATGGAGTAGTAAGCTTAATTTTTCTTGCAAAATGTGGGGGAATTTTCGATTAAGTAGGGGGGGAAGGAGAGGAGTAGTTTTGCTCTTGGTTGTGGAAGGAAATGGAAGACTTAGAGTAGTTTATAAGAATTTTCAGATTTTTAATCATACACTTAGACCCCCCTAGATGCCACACTTTGCCCCCTCTAAGTATTTATTTAACTAAATCAACCCCACTTCTTTTAATCTAATTTCCCATTGCCTTAATTTCTTATCATCGTACCTTATATACCTTACTAACTCATAACGGAAAAATATATATTTATTTATACCACCATTTCTAAAGAGATTTCCGGCGTCACATTCGTCATTGTCAAAAATTAATCCGTATTAGCACGTAAAATATATGTAATTTCGAAAATTGGAAATCTTAATCCTTAATGACGTTCTAAATTTTTGTCTTAACTTACGAGGTGTAACATTTTATGCCTCCTGGAAGGTATGGATTGGGTACCGCGATCGCTAGAATGGTAACCATTTATGTGTCGCGTATAGTCGAGCTATGTCATAGCCAGGGGCCGTTCATGGAAACGTACGGCATAACGGGCGGCCAAAGTGAGCCTGAACTAGTCTCCGGGTCGTATTGATCTGCCCATACTGAAGACTCGCTTGGTCAAGCGGCAAACTCTGCCCCCCAAGATTCGACGGCAACCATACACTGTGCCAGTTTCCAGGCGATTGTGCTTATGTTCCTAAGTGTACTATCGGCTACTGGTTGATGCACATGCGGCTGAGGAATAACACCGAGAGTCACGAATTTATGTTGAACAACACCTCTCGTTAGAGGGATGGCAGAACTAGCCGAACATTCTCCTGGGTGCATTCGGTTAGTTCATCTCCCTCGCTTGTTGAACCTCATTATTTACCATGGTTTCACAATGTCAACCAATTGTTTAGAAACTTGGTACTTAATGTTGTGGATCCCCAAGTCAATATGTTGTTTAATGAAAGACGTGGTCATTATGGTTGGACCTTCAGATTGATCAGAGTCTTCCACCGCTTGGGTTGATGGAGGAAGTGGAGAGATATCAACCGATGTAGGCATACCCGATGAGGATGTTGGTTCGTTATTCCTTCTGGGAGGATTTTGTTTAGGATGTGGAATGGACTCGATGTTCATTTTCTTACCGCACCTTAGGTGCATACGTCAAGAATGATTCTAACCTGGAGAATCAAACTTCGCTATTAATTCACCTATGGTCCCACTAGGCGTGCCAAATTTGTTCTCGCCCAGAATTCTGTCTTCTGTCGTTGTATCGGCTGATCGAATCGGGAGACAAATTGATAGTACAATAAACAGAAGAAATTGTACAAAATGCCCCCCCCCCCCCTCCATGTCAGCCATGTTAACCCACTAAGTCCAATGGCCGACCATGGGGGAGGTGGTGCCGATTTTCTCTCCCTCTACTCCTCTTGCTCGGATAATGACCCTCCCATTTAGCTGTTGTTGGTCGTTATTAGGGGTGTTATCGGTCCGGACTGAAAACCGGACCGATAAGGTTTCGATCCTGAGTCCATATCTGGGACCGGACCGAAACCTTATCGGTCCGGACCTGTAAGAATTTTCCGGGTCGGGTTCCGGGTCCGGTATTTTATTTTATTTTAAATTTAATTTTCAATATTGAAATTGACATTCTCGGACACATTACCACAAAATTTGGACGTTGAAATCTATTGTATATCGCGAGATATTTAGCTTTGAAAAGGGAAAAAACGTAACGATTTGGGGGGAAAGTGAAATTGATTGGCAAGACGGACGTTTTTTGAGAAATCGACGCGGTTTGTCAGGCCCTGTCTCGAAAAAATACGCGAAATCAAAAAAAAATTAGGTGAAACGGACGTCCGAGCGCAGAGTTATGACCATTTAAAGTTTCACCAATTTACAACTAATTAGGGGTGGTTGGGGGGGCTGGTTGGGAGGGGGCTGGCTGGGGGGGTGTTACCGGATATTTTACCGGGTTACCGATCCGGCTCCTTATCGGTCCGGGTAATTTTTTAGTACTCGTATCCGGACCGTTAACTTTTTGATCCGAGTATCGATCCGGGTTTACCGGTCCGGTTCTCGAGTAATTACCAGGAGTATCCGGACCGCTAACAGTCCTAGTCGTTATCGCTTTTGGGGTCTGAAAACCCTTTTGACTTGATCGTTGAGGCGTCCGCATTTGAGTAGGTCTCAATCGTACCTCTAACCAACGACTTCAGCTAAGATGCTTTAGTAGCCGATGAAGTACTTTGTCGTCAAGGGCTAGGAGTAAATTCGGCTCCTGAATAGTTAGGTTGTCAATAAACACTTGAATTATTTTTTAGTATTAACAATTTTAATAATTTGGGCTTAAAATGCATTTCGAGCCTAAAGCTACAATAGAAATTTAATATCTCAGTTGATTGACTACATGAACTTTCACCTGGTGAGGGTTTGAATCTCCACATTGTAATCCCCTCTCCATTTTCCCTTCCCCTACTCCTATGTAATAAAAAAAAGGAGCCAAAAGCCATAAAATTGGGCCACTAGAATTTGTGGCAGCCATTTCGTTTATCTATCGCATTTTAAAAAGATGAATATACTATTTAAATGTGATTTGAGATTTTATTTTTGAATTAATTTGACGAGTTTAGCCTAAGTTTTATCATTAAACCTATTATACACTTTCGAAATCATAGGTTCAAAATTATCTCCTTTAAATGAAATTTTAATAATCTTTTACATAATATATCGATACTTCCAATTGAAAATGTTAGGATCAATTACACCAATTGACTATATATGGTGTATCCTCCGCTAATACTAGTTCTAATATAGGTATCTGATTTAATTATATAACAAAAGAGAACAGGAACTTCAATGTGTCAAACTTGAAGTTTTCAAAATAATATATCAAACAAAGAAAAACAAAAAAGTACTTAATTGAAAAACAAGGGACAATCAGCCAGACAACCATGGAATTTGAACTCCCAAACCTCACTAATAAGGTGCGCCATATATATTTATATCAACGTATCCAGAGAAGTACCTTTGAACAAATATAACATCATTATACATGGTCTACCAAAAGAAGCATGGGTGCACGTGAACTCATGCCCCTCCACATAGATAGGCCACTGAATTATATGCGAATTTGACCACGTATCCCCAGGCAAAAGGATGCTTTACCCTCCTAGTTCTTTAGTCCCAGAATACATGATAAGTAATCCTAAATTTACACAGAAATGAGAAAATGAACTGCTAACTTGTGCTATACTGTTTCAAAGATAAACAATGATGTCAAACCTATTTTATGACCCTTCCTTCAGCCGTATTCAGAAAACTATCATAGGTCGAATATGTGGAAGTCCTAGTTAAGTAAGATGTAAATCTGAATCCACCCAGTAACTTGCAGGACATAAAAGCTTCAGAACAGGATAAATCATATCATGTGTAAGGTACCCCCAGCTTACCAATGAACTTGGCTTTCCTGGATAGATCACCACCCTCTCATTCTTCAGGGCATGCATTTTATTTTAAAGAGCCGCTTGATCTCTGAAACCCAAATGAATCTCCACAAAGAGATTCCCAGCTCCAGGGAACGCGCCTTGTGGTTCTTGATTTAACTCAACCTATAAAAATGAAAGGAAGTAGGACATCTGCATTTTGTCGCTTAAGATGCTACAGTGCTTTGTGAATTTTAAGTCTGAGAAATGACAGTGACTTGATCTGAAATTCTGAATCTCACATCAGAACAATGTATTTATAATAACCAAGGAAAGCAAACTAAAAGGGTGCAGCCAAATCTTCTTCTACCTTGTTATCCTTGCATCTCTTAAGCAGGAGAAACTGCCCTCGCAGGTGCAAAATCTGCAGTTATCCAGAAGAATATTCAAAAGTCTATTACACATCTCAGAGCTTCATAACTCAACATTAAACTCATTCCATTGGTCATAGGGCTGTCCAACGGGGCGGGGTATACCGACCCCACCCCGACCCCCCCGCACTGTACCGGTACTCAGTATCGGTGCCGGTACGGGGCCCGATGAAAAAACCGACCCCGACTCCGACCCTTCCCCACCCCATCCGACCCCTAACTAGCCGTTGCACAACGGCTTTGTACCAATTTGGCCGTTGTGCAACGGCCAAATACCCCTCCCCCAACCCCCCCTACCCCTTAATATTTATTTTTAATCCTTAAGTTATTATATTTACACTTTAACCCAATTTTTTCAACTATAAATTCTTCATTCTTTCTCACAAATCTTCCTACAATTACAATCTCTCTAATAATCTCTCATTCTCTTTACATTGTCTTCTAAATATTCAATTTAATTTATTCATTTGAAAATTGGCAACTAGCTTGAGGATCATCCGTTGAGCAAAGTTTCAATTTTCAACATCTCTCGATTACACGTCGACGTTACGTCGGCGTTTGGTACATTCATTTCTTTATTAAATTATTATTGTTTCTTTATTTTAATTAGCGCACTTAATTTCATTATCTTTAAGTTTTAACTATTTATTAGCATAAATTAAAATGAAAGGTGCTCGAGGTATGTTGGGTAAGATTATTTCTGGTTCTACTAGTAGGGGTAACAAGGACAAGGGTCCTTCTTCTAGTCATCATATTCCTCCTAGTCCTAGACATGATGATTTTTATTGATACTGAAAATTTTTCTGAAGTACCATTAGATTTAGATTTAGACGATGAGCTATTTTCTGGAAATCAACAAGAGTTTAATTTAGAACATCTAGATAACACACCAACTAATCTAGATGACACACCACTAATGCACCTTAAACTGGAACACCTCATATTCCCCCTAGTATGAGACGAGACCCCCCAGAACGAAAATTAACATCACTTGTATGGGCTTTTTTGGATAGAGAGGTACAAAATGAAGCTGCTAGATGCACAATTTGTAAAAATATTTATAAATTCAAAATAGGAAGAGGTCATGGCGGGACGGGAGGTTTAACTACGCATTTGAATACCAAACACAAAGCTAGGTGGGATGAATATAAGGCTCAAGTGAAGGGTGAGTCAGCAATGGTCTCTCAGTCGGGACAAGCTTCACATATCCGCACTGTGATCTGGTCAAATTGACCTATGACGAAGCGATTATAGGCCCTAAATACGATAAAATGAAAGATAGAGAAGAATTATCAAAATTAGTTGCAGTGGAGGGTTTGCCTTTTTCATTTCCTGATTCTCCTGGTTTTATTCATTATATAAAAGATCAATGTACAATCTTGCTTATAACAGTTTTCCTAGATCAACTGTTATGAGAGATGTTTTTAAATTTGCACACGAATATCAACAATATTTACGTTATTATTTATGTCATTACCCTGGAAAAGTATCTATCACATCTGATATAGGTCGTAGTACTAACGGTCATGATTATTTAACTGCAATATGTCATTGGATAGACTATAAATAGTCTATGCAAAAATGTATTTTAACATATAGATATATTGATGAAAGGCACACTGGTATTTTTTTTTCAAGAGAATATTTTTTTTGTTTGCGTTTATTATGGCATAAGTGATAAAGTCATGACTATTACATTAGATAACGCTTCTTCTAATATTTATGTTGTTAGATTATTAAAAAAATGTTTTAACTCCATCTTTTCAAGATCATTTTCATATAAAATGTGCATCATATTTATAACTTAGTTGTAAAGGATGGTATAAAACTTTTTGAAGACATTCTTGCAAAAATTCAATTTGCTATAAACTATATTTTTTAAAATAATAGAATACAACGACTAAAAGAATAACTTGTCACAATTGTGGTCTAGCTTATAGAAAAAACCACGAAGAAGTATGCACTAGATGGAATTTTTTATACAACCAACTACGTGTTGCTTATGAGTATAGACAACCTATAACCCAATTTTTTAACGCCCGTAATCGAAATCCTAGTGATATGCTTATAGATTCCAATTGGAATACAATTTTAGAACTAAATATATTTTTAGAGAAATTTTATCTAGCTACTAAAGAATTTTTCGGGATTTATTATCCTACTATTTCATCAATGTTATTTTATATAGCTCTAATATTTATATTACTTAGTGAATATATGGCAAAACAAGCTTATAAGGAACCTATTAAAAAAATGAAAAAATAGTTTATTCCTATTCCCCCAATATTTTTTTATTAGTGTTGTATTAAATGCGTCTATTAAAATAGACGGTTATAAAAATCTTGTTGAAACTATTTACGATTGCATAGCTACACTTCCACCTCCAACTCCTAAAATCCAAATGATCCACCCCATGTTGAAATAAGTAGAGAAGAAGTGTTGTCTAGCATTCAAGATGAATGTAAAAAAATATATACGCATTACCAACAAGAAAGTGCTAGCAATCCGGCTTCCATACCATCTTCTTCTTCTTCAACACAACCTCAAAAACGACATGTTGTTTCTGCGGCTAGTATTCAAAGTCTCAGACAGAAAATGTGTAGTGGTACCGTTTCTAACCAAGTTAGCGAGTTAGATGTTTTTGTTTTGCAGGGTGTTGTACCGTACGAAACAATTGAAAATGAAGAGGGATGTGAAGACTTGCTAATATACTGGATGCAGAATGAGAAGAATTTTCCAACACTAACAAAGATGGCCCGAGATGTGTTGAACATTCAAGCGTCATCAACAGCGTCCGAAAGCGCATTTTCTGCGAAAAGATTTCAAATAGGGGAGCACAGACATTCATTGGTAGGAGACTCATTAGAGATTGCAGTTCTATTCAGAGACTGGATGCGTGCGGAGCGTAAGAGGTGCGGCCAACCGGAGATCGACGAAGAAGAAGACTACAACTTCAACGAAATCTTATCTGACGGATGTGCAAGCGACGTCGTCCAATTTGACCAGGATATACCAATTTCAACCAAAGAACCACAAGACATTATAAAGAAACTAGAAAATGTGTTTCTTAAAATGTAATTTTTTTAATTGTAATTTTACTATGCTATTTATTTGCAACTTTCAATACCACGAAGTTGCAATTTTGAAATTGTATTACAAAAAAAAAATCATACTTCTAGTCGAATAATATAAAAGGCACAAACAGTTTTGGGATATTTTTATTAAACTATTTTGTTGTGTATGTGTGTTATTTATTTATTTAATTTAAAGGCAAATAAAAAAAATGACCCCACCCGACCCCAACCCCCTCTGGATCGGGACGGGGCGGCGGCACACCCCGCCAGCCCCGTCAGACCCCGACCCCGACCTACCCCCATCCCCTCCAGATCCCGACCCCGCCCCGCCCCGCTTGGACAGACATAATTGGTCATATATTCATAGCATGAGACATAAAACTCATTAAACGGCTGAATAACATGCAGAAGACAGAGTTATGCGCCTTAGGTTTCACTACTATGTACGAGAACATCAGTCACATGCTCCTTCAGTTTGACTACAAAAGAATAATCAGTTAAGCCTGCAATGAAATGATAACCTGCTTCAAGAGGAGAGCTTATTTTCATAAAATACACAGTGCAGCGAGATAGATACTTGAACATTAAATCTTACTAAGGAAAACAAATTGGACCCATAGTAAGTACTACCAATAAGAAAGGAGGTAGAAAGCTCAATTATAGGAATGAAGGCCTTTCTAAGTGCTCGGGTGAATTTCCAATAAAAATGACAACAAAAACAAATGTACCCATAAGCTAATTGGGATCATTGTATAATCCTCAACATCCATTTACTCCATTTGGACTCTTTCATTCCAATACTCAATATTGTTATGATTAATCATAAAATTGACTAGCTTTCTGCTAGCCGTTAACCTATTGCAGCCTTCTTTTCCGGGCTTCCAAGACAAAATAACCAATAGGGATGTTAAAACAAAAAAGCAAATGTGAAGAGACAAAATGGTACCTCTTCTTGCAGCAAAGGAGGTAGGTTTTCTGCTGAGACAAGGTTCTCCATTTCCTCCAAGACCTTCATATCTTTTATGCGAGACCATGTTTGAGGAGGTAATGCCAGCAACAGTGCTGTCAGCACATCATTGCTTCCAGGGTGCATCGGTGAGCAACCATCTTGCTCCAAAGGACAACAGCTAGTCTTTGCTTGAGATGTAGGGACCAGAACATCAACCCCCTGCTCCCCATTCCCATTTACAACTGTCCCAGACACCACTGTAGCAGGATTGTCCCCGGTAGCTCTGTAGCATCTAACACATGTTTGGCGACAGCAAAACCTATCTGATGAACCAGACCTTCCTGAAAAAAGGCCTGCTCCTTGGCAGCAAATGCTCGCAGCAACGTTGGTCAAACTGCTCTCTGTTGCTGCTTTTAACTGGCAGACAGAATCTTCCGGAAATAAAAGGCTTGTGACTTGCTTATAAAGAGGAGTGTCTTGCACTTGTTTCAATACCTCTTCCTGCAAAGTAAGGTAAGAGTGCTTAGTGAACTCATAAATGCTGACCTGTCCTGCAACGGTTATCCTATCAAATCTGGAGATGGGAATATGCAAAAGAATACGACCATTTCTAAAGCCTTCTTTTTTTCTTTCAATTTACTAAATTTCTTCAGATACCTTACCTTGATAGCTAGCCTTCCTTTCTCCTCTTCACTCAACTTTTGACCATTCTCCTCTTGCCTTCGAACTTCTGCTACCCACTTTATGAATTCAGCAAAATTTGAAGGTAGATTTGAAAGAAGAGTATAGAGAACATCTTTTATGTCCTTCACATTCTCAGAACTTAAGAGGACAGGAAGATCATCCATCAAATGCTTTGAGATAGAGATCCAACTCTCATGTTTACAGCTCTGTAAAAGTACACTATTCAGAATACAATAGTCACAGAAAGAAGAAAATCCTAGAGTAATTCAATAAAGACATAAAGTACATTCTTCCCTCTTTATAATAGGAAATTCATATAACACAGTACATGTTAATTAGTTCTAGAGGCCGACATTGTCAATATCCATGAATATTGCAATGACGTCATGGTTTTGAAGCAAAAGTTCAAGCTAATCTCCTGGCACTAAGACCAATCCCCCAAGCATTTGACAAAGATGTTATCATATTTTCTAGCATGTAATTAAGTAGGTTAAAGAACTGGTTTACAACCATCTGGCCAAGCTGGTGTACTGAAAAGGATAACCTAGCAAAGGGTCTAGCAAGCAGTAATAGGAGGTTGACTGCATCATTGTCTTACCAAAATCCAAATACCTTTAGCCACTAATAAAAACATCATTCAGCTAAACAAGGGCAAGAGAAGAAAGTTTAAAAGAAGATTCAGATTTCGAATTGAACAGAAGTTGCTTGTTATAGTTTGTCCAAAGGAGTTTACTTATAAAGGCAAGTGATATAATACCAGTTACTTAAGCCTTACCAGTGTATATAGCAGTGCAGGAGCTCTATGAAGCTTAGAAACTAGCATAAACCTGAAAAAATTGTGTTTGCACATAAGTCACTGAAATCCATGCTGCAAGTATAAGATGGAGTAAGAAGGACATCTAAATTTGGACAGAAGGAGAATAGGAAAAGAAAAAAATGACGAGAAGAAACAGTTATGTTTGAAGGAGACCAGAACCACTGCGGAAAGAGTTCAGCAATCAATTCCTTTGATTTCCAAATTTCATCTTTATTATAAGAGGGAGGACCAAAACACATAGTAAAGCACTGTCCTCCACATATTTATATTCCTTAAGCAAATGCTTAGCAATTATCAGTTGACAGCAAAAAAGCATGAATGAGCTATGTTCAAGGTAAAGAGCATGCCAACAGCTTATTATGAAAATCAAGATATATCACAGCATAGATATGTGGAACTACATACCCCCTATGTAATCCTGTAGCTTCATCAATTGTGTTCATGGCTTCCCAAAGGAGAGGGAGGGGAACCCAGTGAGGGGGATATTTAAACCTTGCAACATCTAGAATCAGTGCCATATCCTTTTCCGCATGATAACCACCAATAGGTGAAAAGTGGCCCGAACCTGTCTGCCATAAGATTCAGAAGAGATGTACCAATCTTCAGGATAAGTCAGTTAGGGGTACAATAAACCTTCATATATAAACAATTAGCAATATTACCACTAACATTCCTGAAGGACCAAACTCCGGATACAGCAATATACTTCTTCACAATGATAAGCAGAGCTACATTTATATATACCTGCTTAAAAAGGACTCGATGATATGATGAGATCAGATGGCAATCATCACTAGTTGTGCAGGCCATGACATGTTTACGGAAGTCTTCAATGGTGCTAAGATTAGAGCGAAAAGCTTCCACCTTGGCTCCTGCACAGTGAGCCAAACATACCACTTTCCCAAAGGAGATCCCTTTAGCTTTAACCATCTCCAATGGCTCACAGCAGTCCAACATGGATTCGTCGAACCATCTCCAAGGCCCTGACAATTTGTTGAAGCTGATAAGATAAAAGCGGTGACATTGTACTGTACTATGTATGAGCTCATTGACGTAAACAGAACATGACAAGGATATGAACAACTAAGTTTGAAAGAGTAAAACATACAGCATCAAATAGTTTCAGGTGATGAAAGCTAAGAATGTAAAGCTGTCCTCACCGAACTCTTTTTTTCCAACCTTTGACTCTTTAATATCAGTAGGCAATGCTGACAAAGCTATATCCCTGAAATATAAGTTAATTGGTAAAAAGTAAAAAGGTTTTCTAGTTTTTAAGATGTGAACATTGAAACAAAATCTTTTGTATGATGTTTTCAGTTTCAGTTCAGATAAATTGGAAACAGAGACTGATAATAAAAATGATCTCATGTGACCATGAACTTTTGATAAATGGAAATCAACAATATGCATGAAGCGACTCAGAGCAACAGCTCCGAGATGCATGAGCCATTTTCTGTTAAATGGAAAGGAAATACGGACACAATTAATTCTAAAGGAGATCTCAGAATTATATTGTTGAGGTCTATTCTGTCAAAGCCTACCAGTTTAGTCCAGGTGCTTTCCTGGAGCGACCATTAACTAGCTAAAATTAAAGTTGCGAAACTGCACTGCACTTGATGACAATTAGGTGGTGTTTGGCCAAGCTTCTGGAAGTGTTTCTGTTTCTCAGAAACACTTCTTTGGCCAAACACCCTCTTTCCAGAAGTAGAAACACTTTTTCCAGAAGCCAAAAAGTGTTTCTAGATGGGAAGAGAAGCAGAAACACCAATTTGATGCTTCTGGAGAAGTGCTTCTGCCTTTTTGCTCATTCATTGAATATTTTTTTGGACCCATTTACCATTTTATTTTCACAAAATCCCTTTTAATCTCATATAATATCCCCATATAAAATAGAAATTTGGGAATAGAGATAGGGTGGGGGTAGGGGTAGAGCGGAGGGTAAGAAAAAAATTCATATATTTTTTTTATAAAAGTAACAAAAAATATGAAATAGAAATTTGAGGATGGGTAGGGCAATAGGGTGGGGGTAGGGGTAGGGGTAGGGATGGGGGGCTAAGAAAAAAAGTCATATTTTTTAATATTTTTCTTTTATAAAAGTAACAAAAAATATGAAATAGAAATTTGAGGATGGGTAGGGCAATGGAGTGGGGGTAGGGGGTAGGGGGTAATAAAAAATTCATGTTTTTTAATAATTTTTTTTATAAAAGTAACAAAAAATATGAAATATAAATTTGACGATGGGGTAGGGAAATGGGATGGGGGTGGGGGAGGGGGTAGGGACATGGGGGGTAAGAAAAAAATTCATATTTTCAATCATTTTTTATAAAAGTAACAAAAAATATGAAATAGAAATTTGAGGATGGGGTAGGGCAATGGGGTGGGGTTGGGGGTAGGCCCGTAAGGTGGAAAAAAATTTATATTTTTTATAAAAGTAAAAAAAAAATATGACATAAAAATTTGAGGATGGGGTGGGGTAGGTGTGGGTAGGGCGGGATAGGTTTGGACATATTTGAGTCATTGACTATCATATTGTCGTTACATTCTTATGTACAATATAATATTATTTTTTTTATTAAATGTTGCAATTAAATAATTTTTTTATTATTATTAAATTGTAAAGATATACTAATTTTTAGAAACATATGATAGAAAAGAATATTTTAAATCTATTAAAAAGAATATTCTAGTAAATTTACATAAATGTTGGCCAAACAGAAAACTGTTTCTGTTTCTCAGAAACACTTCTATAATTATAGGTCAAACACCCTAACTGATTCTCCAGAAACTGTTTCTACAGAACTACTTCTGAGAAATATAAACACCATTCCAGAAGTTTGGCCAAACAGACCCTTATACAGAAACTAAACAAATGAGCTAAGGAAAAATATTAAATTGCACATAGGTGTTTAGATCTTTGGAAGGTGTCCAGCAACAGTGGCTAGGTTTCATGTTGAGTGCAGATGATATGAGACTGATGTCAATGCATCACAACAAATCATATCAACTTACAACGCTCAAGGCACCAACTTCTGTCCCAATTAGAGAGATATCTAAACAATAAAAAACAAAGTGAACTACACATCTCTGTACTTACATTTTATAACTAACAGGAGCAGGTAGGGATAGGCAAAATTATTGGAAAATACAAACATAAAGACCTTCATCAAAGAAATAAACATAAAAAGAGCCCAAGACCTTATTAACAATTCAGGAGGCAAGGCCAAGAAAAAGTGAAGATCAAAATCATCCATATCATCAGGAAGGATAGGAGCACAGCTTCACTAGATGATAGGAGATAGCATAGTTACCTTTCCATTTTCTTCCTGGATCAATAGCAAGGGCATTCAAGACCATGGAAAGGCTAGCCAAACCACAATAGGCTGGTTCAGATTGTGTCTGAAAATAAGAGATCAACTTAAAAAATCCTTCCATTGTTCCATTCTGGATGGCCTCCAAAAAGAGTTGCTGCGGTTCCAAAAACAAGCGGAAATCAGTACAAAAAAGAAGTAACACTAACTGAATAAAGTATTAGACATTGTATCTTTTCGAGATAAGTACTAGGGATCTCTTGTATTTGGTCAGGTGGGCATTTCTTCAAATTCAAGTTTAATTGCAAGATCCAGTTAGCTCTTTCCGAAGAAGTTAACTATGTCCCAAAATAACATTGTTTCCTATGCAATTCAAGAATCTGCACTAATACACGGTCAACTAATGGCTTTCCCCAATTATTCCAACAATTACATAGACATCTCCTGTCTAAAAATTTGCCGTGATCTCATATATCAATTTCAGAATGTTGATGTGTAATACCCTTAACACGAGCATCCCTTAAATATTATCGAACTAACATGTTGAAGTCCATGGATGGGAATTTAAGTAACGTAGGAACGACATTCTTCCCAGATGCGGATTCTGGATTTAAATTCTATAAGTTCGATCTTTAATGTTCTTAACATTGAACCCATTACATTTTTAAAGGTATGGGTTCATTTTTTTATAAGGTTAAATGTTATAGGTTCATATCTACTATTTGTTGCAATTTTATTGAACTTCACATATAAACTTATGTTGTGCGTCGAAAGAATTGGGTTCACATGAACCCGATACAGTAACGTTGGATCCGCCCCTAAATCTTTTTTTTTTTGGTAAATAATCCGCCCCTGATTTCTCCTTTTAGCTTTCTCACAAGGAAAAACTATCTTCTGTTTTTTTTTGCCATCTTGAATATTATGATACAATAAATGTGCTCTTTAAAAATTAGCTTTAAGATAAATTTGACAAATATAATCCTAGACATTTTACTTACAAAAACAAGAGAGATTGACGTTCAAGGATCAATTCCCATCGTCATGGACAACCATTTTTCACATGTGCAGAGATATGTGCATGCTTATGTTGAAGTGTTTCAGCTTTATTTATGTTTTAAGTGATTAACTCGATTTTATAATTATGATATTGATGCGTAATGTATTTATTTATGTTGATTTGCTAAAGCAAGATCTAATTTACTGAATAATTGGTTCAGACTTGTGTCTATTGTTTCAAGAAGAGCGATTGAGACATTGAGTATATATTTGTAAGCTACTTTATGCATAATGCATGTTTTGGTTGTGTCTAAGATAAAAGTATGTTTTGGGAGAAAGCTCAAAAGGTTTGAATTGATGTCCATTCTCCCTCGTGGTATGTTATCACAGAACACTACACACTGGTGATGGTGTCATACTATGCCACTCACAATGCTAGCACCCATAGTTGACGGGGATAGCATCAAACCCTCGTGATGTACACACGAGGGATAAAGGGCAGCCCGGTGGACTCCTGCTATGCGCGAGGTCCGGGGAAGGGCCAGACCACAAGGATCTATTGTGGATTCCTAATCGATTGAGTTGGGATCAGATAGTCGAGATAGAAGCCTCTGAGGTGCGCATGGTTTCAAACTCTTGAGTGTGACTATCCCCAAATATAAATATAATATGGAAAACACAGCATGTTTTTAAAATTCTTATCCCAACGGTTATGGATAGTTTATTTATTCACTGTCTGTAGACTCACTCCTCACTTCGTGTTTCACAGACTCAAAGTTAGTTCAGGAGATGATCCAATAGTGGCCAATACTTCCAAAGTTGTTAAGCCTCACTTTTCCTTAGTGGGCACTAAATTAGCCATTTTGCTTTCTGTTCAGACTTCATCGGCGTATAGTTATAGTGAAATCTAAAGTTATGCTTCATGTACTCGTTGGTGGTGTATTTTGATTTGAACCGAGACTTGAATTGTATATGTTAACTTTGTGTTAGTATTTTACGTGCAACGTTGTGGATATTAGTTGTTTCAGTGGTAGGAGATACATGGTTCACTAGTTGTGCTTGTGCCTAGCTTAATAGGTTTTTGCATTCTCTATTCTTATTGAAGCTCTCTTTCTAATTCTTTTCCCACTACAAGAATTTGTCAATGCGTTGTCTCACTATCTTCTCTAAATTAATCTATCTACCCTCCTCTAAATTTTCCCCATTAAAACTTCAACTTCCATAATGGCATAGCATAACTTAAAGGATGGGAAGAACCAAGGATCCAGTTAAGTGATCAGGAGAGAGGGCATAGATAAAACTCTGCAGAGGAAACCAGCAGCGGGCTCCAAGGAGTATTATTATGTTCAGTATTCATTGGAGGTGAAAGGCTACAATGTGGTAGACTAATAAATAGTTTCTCAACATTTTGAATTGAGGATGGCTAGTCAAAATGGAAAATTTAACTTAGGCAGAACGGATTGAGCTAAGCAGCATATGGTAGTTTGGGTTTGTAAGGAGTGATAGGGATGTGCCTCGATGAGGCTGTGGCCGAAAATGAGGAATTGCTCCTCACTTTGACAAAGAGGGGGAAAAGAAGTAACTCAAATTAATCTAATATTTTTAAACTTAGCAAGCAGAAGTCATCCTTCCATGAAGGGCAGAAGTTGAAGCGGAAAATGTCAATGTAGCAATATGGCACAAAGAGCTTATTGAGTTCTTGGAAATAAAGTGTGTTCAAGCAACTGTAATAGACTTAAGGGCCTGTTACTTCTATCCCCCTAAATAAGTAGAAGAGATAAATAATCGAAAGGAGTCAGGGGCATGCTTAGTTGGATAATTTGATATAATACTTTTTCTCTATTTCTTTCTGAATGTCCACTTCATTGGAAAGTCAAAATCTTATGCGACAAAAATTTAAGAAAAAGCGCACAAAAGATTATGTACGAAAGAGCCAAGATAACTGCATTCAATCTCTCATATTCATGATACTAATTCCATGAAACATCATCAAGCTGTAAAAACAAATACTCAAGCAAATATGTATCTTGTGTAAGATGACATCAACTTTAGATGTACACCTTAAGAGTCGAACCAAACAAGGAGATGAATTGATAGCATAACCAAGGGGAAGCAAGTACAATAAACTAGAATATCACCAGGCATTTTAATATCTGGAAGTAAAGGGCCTACCATAAGAAATGGGATGTAAAGACTTAAAATGTGTAGATGTAAAAATAAGCACAGACGAAGATATCAACAGTTAATTGCCAAAAAAGTAGATATCTAAATGTGTGAAAATAAAATCATTCAAATGGGAAAAGCACAAAAATGATTCCTGATTTCCTTTTATCACATTTTCTTCAAGTCTGTCGGGCCATAGATTTCACCGTGGAACGTCAAGGTGAATTTGAGTATAGGGTATGTCATGACGTCTGGACGATGAGCAGCCAATTGGTGTCCAAATCAACTTCCCGTGTTCGGTTGGTCAAAATTTTTGAAAATATTTTCTCTACGAAAACAAGTTGCTTATGACGAAAATGACTTCCCTAGTGGAAGTAGAGAAAATAAATTTCACAAGTGGGATTCCGCATTGATTGTGTCCTCCCCACTATCCAACACATCTCATCTTCACCCCAACACATGTAGCCCCCATTCCCACCACCCCACCCCCACGACCCATGATATTTGTCTAGACAATATACAAATTCTTTTAGAATAATATTGTTTGCTTACGTATCAAAGACAAGAAAATAAGTAAGAAACTCACTTTTTCTAATTTTTTCATGTTTGGCTGGTCGTAACATTTTGGAAAATATTTTCTCTAAAAAATAAATTCCTTAATGAGTAAAATGACTTCTCTGTTATAAGTAGGGAAAACAACATTGTCTCCTTCCCACCCACCCTCCCCTTGACCATCCTAACTCCACCCCCCCCCCCCCACCCCCACCCACACTCTGGAACCCCAACTCCCATCCCACCTCCACAGTATTCTGCTAGATTACATATAAATGCTCTTAAGATAATATTGTTTTGCTTACTTACCAAACACTAGAAAATAAGTAAGAGTTGTTTAGATGGGATTATAACTTATGGCTTATAAGCATAAGCCATAAATACGAGTTCTTGGCTTATTTTTGTTATTTTGGCTTTAAAATAAGTGATTAAAGCAGTTTTCTATCTTACCCAAAAACTACACAAAAGTTCTTAAAAGCACCTAAAATAAGCCAATCCAAACAGGCTCTAAGAAAACACTTATTTTCCTAGAAAACATTTTCCTTTATACCAAATACACCCTAAGTTAGCACCAACTGTGGCAAAATAGTAACCAAAATTACAGAATTAAAAGTCATCTTCCAAATCAGTACTGATAAATTGAAATAAAACATCAGAATGACTAAACCCTAGTCTTCAACCATTCAGCACAAAACTTGCCTTTCCTTCATTAGAAGCGAAATCAATAGCGGGAGGTGACGGAAGAACTCGCCGATACAAACCCGCCATCGCCATTTTTCTCCGCTCAGATTATTCCCCAATAAATAATATCTCTTCCGGATCCAAAAACTCGATTCCCCGCGTTTATTTAAAAACGCAACTCGCGAATCATAACTTTTTCTCTATTCATGACATTGGTCCTTACATTTGATGCTAGGTTCAAAATAGTCCCTTAAGATTTGACAGAAATAGTGGGAGGAGAAATAATTAACTATAAACACCAAAAAGGTTTAATCAAATCTTAAAATATGCAACGTAAAGAAAATACATTAGATATTAAAAAATATAGCAAAATTTACACTTAAAAAGTTATATTAGACTCTAAAATAAATTAAAAATAGAAAATTACAAAAATTGTACGCTAATTTCATTTTTTTTTCATAATTCCCGTTAAATCTAATACTTTTGACAAATCTAAATAACGAAAACTGTTAAACTCATACTTAAGGGACTATTTTGAACCGTCCCTCAAAAATAAGGGACCATTTTTTATGATATACTCTTGTGAAAATAAAAGGATAAAAGGGTTTTATGTAGAATGAAAATATACGGCAAGTAGCAGTAATGGACAAAACGAAGAAATAAAGAAGAACCACTACAATTTAGCAAAAGAAACGTTTATCGCACTAAGAGCCCGTTTGATACAGCTTATTAAAAAAAAAATTAGAAATAGAGTTTTTTAAGTAGAGTTTTTTATCAAAAAATTGTTAGGTATTTGATTATCAATAAAAAAATGATTTTGGCTTAATTTTGTCTCTACTTCCAAAAGCCGAAAATTTGAGCTTTTGAAAGTAGAGGCCAAAAGTGCTGACCAAAAACATTTTTGGCTTTTCAGCCGAACACTTCAAAAAAAAGGACAAAAAGTACTTTTGGTATTTCCAAAACCAAACACTCCAAAAAAAGGGCCAAAAGTACTTTTGGTCTTTCCAAAAACCCAATCAAACGGACACTATAAATATAGAGTAGATTACTCTGAAAATATTTATAATTTGATTCAGCTTTGAATACACTTTATGGATATTAAAATAAAATGTAATTAATTCTTTATAAAACACTTGAAACTTAATTGTTTGCTTAAGTACAAATTCAGAGTTGTTTCAGATATTTTGAGAGTCATGTTCTAATTCGTAAAAATAAATTATTAATTCGGCTAAAAAAAATTGTTTTTCAGGAGCCTTATGCGATAGCACATCTCGCACGGATTCAAAGATGACCTGAGTACAATCTAGTAGGGTTGACTAGGAGGGATTATCAGAATTAGTAAAAGGGATTAGATAATGAGATTTATGTCCAGTATCTATCTTACCAATCATATCAATGCTAAATTGTTTGATTTTTAATGCATTGTCTGAAATTAGCATACATTCGTGTTTTACTGTCATTTGAAGTGAAAATAGATTCAATAGAGGCAATTCAACTAATAAAAAATAAAGCATAATATTTGAACACCCTCACGCCTTTTATATAATGCACAACAATAATATACTCAGTGAAATCTACAATGTGGGTCTGTGGATGGTATGGTGTATACAAACATTATTTCTATCTTAATAGGTAGAACGGTTGTTTTCGAAAAACTTTAGACAAAACATAATCACGAGCAAAGCAAACAAAGGAAAGCAAAGCAGGAGAAACCTGTATATGCACATTAGAATTATTTTTGGTTCTGATTATTCTTTATATTTGATTATCTGGTAGCTTTGCCCCTGCACGGATCTGAACACAGAGGTTTGATTCACTCACTCCGTGTGGATATATTTTGTTCACGTGCCATTTTTAATAATAAAATATATGTTTTTACTTCTTGAAATTGATTAATTTTTGGGTCATATTTTCATATATTTGTTAAAAACATGTTTAAAACTCTACTATTATTTAAGCTAAACTTTTTATTTGGATAAACTCAATGGAGATTCATCCAATTTCTCTTTACATACTGGCCCAAAAAAAGAAGAAGTACCCAGTAAAATAGATTATCATTGCATCTGCAAAAAAAAAAAAATGAAAATTCATTATGTTGACTAAAAGAATTTATTTGCATAAAAATAATAATGAAAGCAGGTCACGATACAGCCGTGTATATGATGTATATTTGGTGTAATATTTCTTACCATATTTGGTGGGGGGTACTGAGTGCTTGAAGGACAAATTAAACCATATACTTGTAATATACTCCCTCTGTCTCTATTTGTGTGGTATTCTTCAGATTATGAGTGGTGAAATTTTTAATTTTGATCATAAATTTGGATATAAAATCTTTAACTTCCACAGTGTATAAGACAATAATCGAAAGGCATATGAAAAATCGGTCAAAGGAAAACTTGTTTGACCCTTGAAATCCAAATGGTCATAAAAATTGGAAGGAAAGAGTATTATTAAGAGAAAAATCTACATGAAAAAAATCTATTACTTTCTGTGTCCCAATTTATGTGGCATTATTTCCTTTTTTATCTGTCTCAAAAAGAATGTCACATTTCTATATTTAGAAACATTTTAACTTTATAAGATTATTTACAGCCATATATTTATATAAGATTTATTTTGGAACACGCATTCAAAAAATTTCCTTTCTTAAACTTCGTGTCAAATCAAATGGTGTCACATAAATTGTGACGGAGGTATAAGTTTTTTTTTTGTTGACGGCGAACCCGCACGGCCGCTTTTCGAAAGCATTGGTAAACCCCGACCGACGCAATAGCCCGCAAACCACGTCGCCGCTTAACCACACTTGGCAAGCCAGTTGTGACAGACTCCGCTAGAGGCGAAGGCAGGCCAGACGTTACCCTGGGGTTTCGAACTTGTGACCAAGCTCTCCCACACCACCCAATGAGGATACCCTCTGCCTTCAAGACCAACTGGTCTAGGGCTTCGGATTGACGGAGGTATAAGTTGGATACAGGATAATGATGTATTGTGCTATGATAGATTCAGAGTAAAAGTAATGCCAGAAAGGAGAAAGTAAACAGACTAAGGAAGGAGACTGAATCTACATATAAGATATATCAAAAGGTTATATTGTAAAATAGGTTCTAATCAATGTAAAGGAAAATTTTGGGGTATCAAAACAGGTGCCCAGTTTTTTACTTGACTACACAAAAATTGACTAGTTTTACTCCATCTTATGTTCTTGTTTCTCTATCTCACTGTTTCTTGAACTTAATATGGAACTGTCACATCCTGTGTCTTGTCCAGGATCCATTTGTGCTGTACTAGAAGAGGATGTTCCTTTGGATTTAGAGGTCCGGGTCGATGAGCCGGACCCCATTCCACCATCCTCCTTGGATTTCTTCCGCCGTGTCTTTTTTGGTATGTCCGGAAGGTCCCTTGCTGGAGAATCAGAGCCAGCACCACCCGAACCAGGCCGGCTGTGTCGGCTTGATCTTGATGAACCCTGGGACGACTCTTTGTTTCGCCTGGAACTCCTGGATTTCTTTGGAGAACTAGTGCTCCCACTTTCTGATGACGAATGGCGCCTTGATGTCTTTGACACTTCTGGTTGGTCGTTGGGTAATGAAGAATTTGCATTCTTGTACTTTTGGTTTGCATCTGCATCTGAGAAAGAGTCGAAATAGAATCAATTAAGTTATTCGAAATCTTAGTGAAACACTAGATTTTTTATATCATGTCTGCTTTTCTATTGGTACGCAAATGAAAACAAGGGAACCATCTCATGCAAAGTTCTATTATGTAATTGAGGTGCAATCAATTGACACAAAATTTATAAGTCAAGTTAGAAACAAAGGTGTGTATAAAGATTGTTATAGAAAGTAACCATATGCAAAGTGGTGAGAAAAAGTGGAAAATTACCTTCCGAAACACATGATCTGTTATCTGGATGTTCATTATAATCAAGTGGAGGACCCAAAGGGGCTGTATGAAATTTTCCTGGTTCTTTGAATTCTTTCATCTGCCACAATACATTAATTTGGTGATGATCCAACAATAACATGTATGAACTATTTTCTTATAGTTTGAGGGATTAATTAATTGTTGTCAATATATATTACTACTAGTAATTACCCAACGGGGAGATTCAACGGATGGTCCATCCCATCCAATATGGGCAACATGCTTTACATCTGTAGGAAGACCAATCTGCATTTCTGGTTCTTTTTCCTCTTCTGCAATTATGTTACATTTTTGTTAAGCGCAACATATCAATCTTATTGTAAAAAATTGACCTTGTTAACTGGGGCGTGAATAATATAATTTGGGGGTCCAACATCGGTGGACAACGAATTGGAATCAACATGACTCTGATACTAGGTAAAGAATGGATCTTGAGCCTAAGTCAACACCAAAAGTTAGCTTATAGGATGAGAATTGTCCAAGTACATATAAGGAGTTTATGTTCTCATTCCATATCCGACGTGAGACTCTTAACACTTATAAGTTACAACATAACAACAACAACAATAAAAAAAATATAAATAAGGATCATTGCTCACCAAACATTTGAGAAATACCTAAGGCCTTTAAAAGGCCTTTCACCTTTGCGGCCATCCTCAGCTGCTTTAAATTGTTTTAGTATATTTTCTTCTTCTAAAACGCTACTAAAGAAGATATTTATTTCACTCAAAATCCTGCATTTGCTTCTCCAATCTGAAACACAACATTATTATGATTAAAAAAAGGGCAGTTCGGTGCACCGATAATTTCATTGATCATAGAAACTCATATTATGATATTCCAAAAAAAAAAAAAGTGAAGATATAATTAGAAATTAACCTTCTTCAGTAGGATGGAAGAAATATATATAAATAAGTATTCAAAATGTAAATGGGGAAAAAGATACTAAAAAAAACAGATATAAATCAAGAAATGGACTCAAACCCTTAAAAAAATATTTAGGTTAGACTCCTTTCTAATTATGAGAAAGCAAAACGAATCCTTTAATCCATTCAATGGCAGTGAATAACAAGACATTGTTAACCAGAAGAGTATCGAAAATTTAGGAACGGAAAATAATTAACATTTTATTCATTCATAATAGTAGTAGGAGAGTTATGAGTACATTTTTTTTTAATGTTTTCATTTATTGTCAATCTTTGTAAACTTGGCATTAAAATCGAATGGTCACACATTCTTTTTGTTCTGATCGGCTCCATTTTACTACTCCCTCGGTCTCATATTAGTTGTTCATGTTACTATAAATATTCATTCAATACTTATCTATTTACAAAATCAAGATAGAATTAATTCAATTTTTCCTACTTTGCCCTTAACATTAATTGTTATTTAAATTAATTAATATTGGTTAGAGTGCAATTAATTGGAGAGATAGAGGTAATGTAGTAAAAATACACTTTTATTTATGAGTTCTTAAATAGCGTGTAAAAGGGAAAGTGAACAAATAATGTTCGGCCAAAAATGCATATATTATTTTGCCTCACCTCTTAATACTTTTATCGTCGTTTGAGTACAAATTATATTGCTTTGAGCTTGTTACGTGTTTTGTATGTGTAGGAAGATCATTGGACGAAAGCGATTGAAAAAGAGCTTATTTGATGCAAGTTTAGATAAGAGAATAAAGATTGGAGAATGGTCGAGCTCGCCTTTCATGCTCGCCTTGCGAACATGAAGACGAGCCAAGAAGTTTAGCCTTACATAAAACAGCGAAGCGAAGAAAAAGGCAAGGAAGCGAACGAGTCAGGCCAAAAACATGTGTGAGAGGGCTAGTCAATATCCTTGCCACGGCGAGCCCATAGACCAACCAAGAAACAAGAGAAAATTTAGAGTTGGCTGGGCTCGCCTGTGATCCTAGGGAAGCGAGAGTTCAGACGAGCCAAGAAAATTTTTTAAACGGGTTCTGATTAGTTTATTTTATTTCCTACATATTCTTGGTCATATAAATACATCCTAAGACACATTATTTTGAGGGATTCAACCTAAAGAAAGCAAGAGCCCTTGTGGAGCAAGGGAAAATATTTGGTAATGAGTTTTTCCTTTCTTCCTATCGATCATTGTTGGTTATGAATTTTAGTATTGTGTTTTCACATACTTTATGAATAGCTAATTTTCTATCTAGGATTTTGACGGAATCAATTGTTGGATGAATTCTTATTATGTTTTATATAAGCCGTTTTACTCTCTCTATTTGTTCAACTACGTTTTGCTTGTTGTTAATTGAATGGTCATCGATTAATTGTGTCGTTATATCTTGTATTGCTTTAGGTTGTTGTCGAACAACCATTCCTAAGTATATGAGAGAATAATATTATGGATTTTGTATAGGGAGTCTTCTCATTAATATCAAAGTATATATAGAGAACAATATTCATCCCTTATACAATATGAATTCTAAGCCTATACAAAAGAGGAATTCTAGTCTTACCATAATTATATTTACACAATATATGAAAATATTCTAATTATGGGTAGGGAATATTATGGTTCTCATATACACGTTTACACACACCCCCAGTCGGAGCGGGAGGAGACCTGACGTTGAGACTGGATCTGAAGTCAAGAAATAGCTGTCTGGGAAGTCTTTTGGTAAATATATTTGCATACTGATAGGATGATGAAACATGTAACACTATGACATGGCCTAGTGCAACTTTCTCACGAACAAAGTGTAGGTCTATCTCAATGTGTTTGGTTCGCTGATGTTGAACCGGATTATGAGACATATAGATGACAGAGATGTTATCACAGTACACAATAGATGTCTGACGCAAAGGACACTGAAGTTCTAACAGTAAATTTCTTAGACAACAAATCTCAGCTACTACATTTGCAACGCCTCTGTACCCAGTCTCGTCACTGGAGCGAGATAGGGTAGTATGTCGCTTGACAAACCAAGAAATCAGATTATCCCCTAAAAAAACACAAAAGTCGGAGGTGAAGCGTCGCTTGTCCGGACACCCTGCCCAATCTGCATCCGTATATGAAGCAACCTGTTTGGTGCAGAGGGGTATAGGTGCAAACCATAATCAAGAGTGTCATTAATGTATCGAATGATACGCTTAAGAGCAGTGAAATGAGACTCCCTGGGGGCATGCATGAATAAGCACATCTGCTGAACATCATAAGCTATGTCTGGCCTGATAAAGGTGAGATACTGAAGTGCACCTGCAAGACTCCTATACAGAGTAGGATCAGAGACTGGAGCACCATCCATGACACTGAGCTTAGATTTGGAATCAAATGGAGTAGGCACCTCTTTGCAGTTCACCATCTTAGCCCTGTACATAATCTCTTCTGCATACTTACGCTGACACAAGATCATATGATTGGCAGACTTGGTCACTGATATCCTCAAAAAGTAACTCAATTTTCCCAAATCAGTCATTGCAAATTCAAACTTAAGCAAGACAATAATCTTATTTTTCAATCCGTCGGAGGAGGCAGTACGAACAATGTCATCCACGTAAAGTAATAAGTAAGCAGTGTTACTACCTCGATGAAAAATGAAAAGTGATGTATCACTCTTGCTGCATACAAACTCAATCTGTAAGATATACCTGGCAAAACGATTATATCACGCACGGGGGGGCCTGTTTCAGGCCATATAGTGACTTACGCAGACGACACACATAGTGAGAAACTGCTGGATGGGTGAACTCTGGCGGCTGATGCATGTAGATTGTATCTCTCAGATCCTCATGTAAGAATGCATTTTCACATCAAGCTGATGGATCGGCCAGTGTTTGCCCGTGGCAATGCTCAAAATTGTGCGGATGGTAGCCGGTTTAACAACCGGGCTAAAGGTCTCACCACAATCAATGCCCTCCCGCTGATTTGTGTCATTAGCCACAAGTCTTGCCTTATACCTCTCAAGATCTCCACTGTCTCTGAATTTGTGACGAAATAGCCACAGACAACGAATCACATTCACCCCCTCAGGTGTAGGTACTAGATCTCATGTGTGCTGTTTAGTTAAAGCATTAAATTCCTTAGTCATAGCCGCATTCCAATTAGGGTCTTGTTTGGCCAATATAGGTTCTGGGAATCGTGAAATGGTTTGGCGCATGTTAAATTGAACTTTGGGTTTGAAGATTCCATGCTTTGCACGAGTTTCCATTTGGTGAGCGATAGTCGGAGGTTCCAAGGCGGAGGGATTTGTTGGATACGTAGGAAGGCGGATAGACGCCGAGTAGCACCGCTACCGAGGAAGGCTTACGCGCGCGTGGCGCCGTGATCGTTGTCGCGCTACCGAGGACTAACATACCTCTCTGATGTTTTGGCATCGTGGCGCCTCAGCATTGGGCCTCGGCGCTATCGATGGTGAATCAGGGACTTGTTCGCAGAAGTTATGCCGCCGCGGCGCTGACGCTGAAGAAGAACTGATATGCTCTAGTTGACTTAGGATGATGGGAGAGATGTCATGCTCGTCAAGAAAAGAGTAATCCAGTTTTTGGAACTTTTTAAGATTCGAAAACGGGAATGTGGTCTTGTCGAATGTGACGTGACGAGAGATGTGGATCTGACGAGTGGACAAGTCATAGCATAGATAGCCCCTATGGTTCGGCGGGAAGCCTAGGTAGACACAAGGAGTGGACCAGAAGGATAGTTTGTGAGGGGTAGTAGAGGCAAGGTTAGGATAGCATAGACAACCGAATATTCGGAGATGATCATAAGAGGGGACTCTATGATAGAGAATTTCGGTAGGGGTGAGGGTGCTAGTTGGGAGAATGTTTAGAACGTATTATGACATTTTAGCAGCATAGACCCAGAAAGATGGAGGTAGGGAGGCATGAATCAAAAGAGTGCGAATCCTATTGTTAATGGTGCGGATTATTCTTTCAACTTTACCGTTTGGTGAGGAGGTGTGGGGGCAGGAGAAGCGAAAGACCATGCCATTATTGGTACAAAACCGGTGAAACATAGAGTAATTGAATTCACGACCATTATCGCACTGAAAAGATTTTATGTCTTTTTCAAACTGTGTTTGAATGAATTTACGAAACTCAAGAAATTTGACAAATACTTCCGATTTAATTTTGAGAGGATACAACCAAACAAAGTGAAAAAATCATCTAGTAAGATAAAATAGTATTTATGACCGAGAGAACTAGCAACATGTGATGTCCATAAATCGGCATGTATAATATCAAAAGGTGCAAAAGTAACACTAGTAGATGATTTAAATGGAAGACGAGTATGTTTGCCTAAAGAACAAGAAACACAGTTTTGGGAAAGCTTTGCATTACAAGTAATGAAATTATTGCCTTTAAGAAAACAAAAAACTAGAGCTCCGGGATGACCAAGCCTATTAAGCCATGTTGAAGAAGAAATGGCCGCTAGAGAGACGGGAGAGCTAGATCTGATAGCGGAGGTGGAAGTGAATGGATATAGATCCCTCGTGCTATTGCATCTCGTAAGAGGTGTCCCCGTATGAAGATCCTTTACAATAAAACCAAAAGGGTCAAAATCAATAGAGACAGAATTATTACGAGTGAATTTGCAGATAGAGATTATATTATTAATTACATGTGGGGCATATAGGGTATTTTGAAGTGGGAATGGATTAGGAGGTGGTGTATATGATGTACAAAACCCTTTACTGGAATGCGGTGACCACTACCAACTGTCACAAATTGAGGATGCTTTAAACCAAATAGTTTGGAAATATTAAATGCAGTCCGGGTGAGGTGAGAAGTGGCTCCGGAGTCCATGTACCAGTTGTTGTCAGGTTGTTGCATGTTGAGATCGCCAAGGCCCGACCTAACTCGATGGGTGTCATCTTGGATGAGGTCGCTAAATCGTCGTGAAGTGGGCTCGCCGCGGCATCGACTTCTTGGCGGTCGAGCAGGCCCAACACACCGTGGATGCGAGAATCGGTGGAAGCGGTTGTTGATCATCAAACAACGGTGGCGCCAGTATGGATATCTTTGGGGCGTCGCGACCGAATCGATTCTGCGGATCGTTGTTGCTGCTAATTCAGTTGTCCGCGACTCCTGCCACGACCGCGACCTCCTCTACCGCGGCCCTTGCCATCGTGTCCCTGCTGCGGTTGAGAGTGGCGGCTTGGATCTTGAGGGCGCGTTTAGACAGCTAACGCCTTCTGACTGTGCTCATCCTGCTTATCACGTTGAGTTTCTTCGAGCAACAGCTGCGAGCGAGCTTTGTTAAAACTGGGAAGCGGATCTGCCTGTTGAATTATAGAGGCTAACTTATCATAGTCACCTTTGGGGAGACCTGCAATCAATTGCAACACCAATTTAGTGTCCGATATAAGCGTGTCAACGTTGGAGAGTTGATCCGCCGGGAGTTTCAACTGTCTGCAGTACTCAGTCATGTTGGAGAAATTTTCAAGACGTGTATTGTTAAACTGTTCCTCCAAATACACTGCACGAGTGTGCTTGTTATCTTGAAAGATTTCCTCCAAGCGGTTCCATAACTCAAGGGTTGTGGCGTCATATTTCATGATAGTAAGAAGAAGATCCTGAGAAATACTACCATAAATTCATTGTTTGAAGCCGGCGTCTAGACGACGCCAAGTAGACTCATCAACCTCCGGAGGGCGCGGAATGGTGTCATCGATGTGATCAAGCATGTTATAGAGACATGCATGATTACGAAACAGTTCAACCCAGGGAGAATACTGACTGTTTTCTTGATCAAGAAGAATGAGAATAGAGTTCTTGATGTTTGTAACAGTTAGGGCTGGATGAAAAGAGGATGACAACGTGGTGGTGGAATTTGTGGAGGTAGAAAATTCAGAAAGTGTGGAAGATTTAGGGATAGCCATTTAGAGAAGAGAGGAATGAAAAAGAAAACCTAAAATTTGGAGGAGGGCCGCGACGAGTTCCGATGGGGGGGGGGGGGGGGTTCTCGGCGGCGGTAATAAGAAAAAGTTCTAGGGTTTTGGGTGTTTGGCTCTTGATACAATGTAAGATGAGAAATTTCTAACTAGAGTAGTTCAAGAGAATACGTTTAGTAAATTATTGTAATTGATCGAGAGATACTTACGGTAAGTTGAGTGCTCACGGTCCATAGAAAATAATGTAGCGAGAAGGATTCCGATAATTGGGAAAATCATAACCATATGCCTCCTTAATCTTGAATTCAACACATTGTCTAGTTAAAATACTTTTTTTCTCTAAGAGTTAGTAGTTTGTTAAGATGTGTGCTAAAAAGTAAAAACTAAGTAAACACTTATTTTGAACCGGAGGGAGTACCATTTGCGGAATTTTTTATTATTTAAAAGATTTTAAAAGCAGAGTTTTTAATAGTAATTCTTATTAAAAAAAGTTAGTTTTTACTTTTTTGTAAAAACAATATTTGTAAATGAAGTCATGGCCAAGAAGATAATAACATCTCCTTAACTGCTGGTTGAGGGGTAATTAAACTCAGATGAATCACGTGTTAAATCCTTAGCCCAAATTAAGACATTTAGAAGATTTTTTTTTAAAATTTTATACAATATTATTAAGGTATTTCTGGATATTTTTTTCATTTTTTCTGAAAAAATATTATAGTCTATCATAATTGAATGTTACTTTTTACATTTCGAAAATATTTGTATGCAACGAACTCCATTCGTCCTAAATTGCATCTTATAGTACTCTTCATATAGTTTTCGAATATCTAAATTCTAATTTTAACACATTTTAAAATTTTAATGAAGTGATTTTTATGTTGTAAATGTGACATAAGATGTAACAAAAGATGACTTTTTGCTATCAAATTCCTTCGACTACTTTTAATTATTGTAACTTCAAAATATTTTCCCTCCCATAAAAATATCAACTTCCTTTCTAACAAAAGGTGTGTACAAGTTACAAATTGCTTCATTAAGAACCAATGATCCTGTCCCATTCTTATAAAATTGAGAAATAATTTAATTTAAAATTTCATTTTATCTTTGGGACATGATTTTATTGTTAGAGAAATATCATGATATATTTAAGATCACAAATTTTTCTTTTATATATATTGTTTTAAAATATTTGTTCGTGTGCCGATGGTTTACCGAAACAACCTCTCTACCTCGCAAGACATCCGATGGTTTACCGAAACAACCTCTCTACCTCGCAAGACAGGAATAAGGTCTGCGTATACTCTACATTCTCCAGACTACACTATGTGAAATTTCACTAGATATGTTATTGTCACTTAAGATCACAAATTTGAAACGTCTTTCTTTCTTAAACTTGATGCCCAATCAAATGCCCTTTAGGTAAAATGGACGGAGGGAGTTATAATCTTATCGATATAAGAGTAATTGTAGGGGTCTAGTAGCTGAGTTAGTTGACTACCTGAACTTTCACCTTGTTGGTGAGGATTCAAATCCCCACATTGTAATCCCCTCCACCATTTCTTCTTCCCCCGTAAAAAAAAAAAAGGTAACTATCTTGTCACATCTCTAGTATCTCAAACGTGATCAAAATGAAATATCATTGATCCAAAAAAAAAAATCGAAACTAATTTCAAGAAAGAAAAAGTAGGGCACAATACGATCATATCAAATTCATGCTTGCAATATTCGTACATTCTTAAGTTGTTAAAATACTTGGATAAAAAAAATGTCATGTGCATTTCATATCAAAACTTATATACATGCTCCTCTTTCTTATAGAGCTGTAGAACAAGAACCAAAAGAAAGAAGACAAGACATGAATCATAAACTCAAAAGGAGGAATTACACCTCTAAGAAGAGGGAAAAGATTAAAAAGCAAGAGGATAAAATCCCAAACAAGAGTTTAAAAAATGAAATTAAATAAAAAAAACAAAAATGTAAACAAGATTTTAATCACAGGAGGTTCTTGCCGCAGTGACCACTAGCAACTCCTACTATGACTTTTTAGCCTGCATAGTGTTTAGAAACCAAGTCATTTTCACGTGCCGAGAATTTAAGGCTATGGGATTTTTTTGAGAGAGAAATTTATCCACATTCGATGTTTATACCAAATCAATGAACACATGTCATATGTCTTTCACATGCATTTTTATCACTAATCATGGTTAATTTATATATTTATTATCACTTAAATATACAACTTAACAAGTAAAAGATAATGTGGATTGGTGTAAACTATGTGTATGTTTTTTTTTGGGGTTGGGGGAAGAGGTTGAAGACAGTAGCCACAGAAACTTGCCTGTTTCAAGTATTTCTTATGAACCTTCAATGCCTCATCTAATGCTTTTCTTGCATCCAAATTCCCAGATATCTCACCCAAGATCTGGAAACTTTTTCTTGTCAGCATCAATAGACATAATAATATGAAATACACAGATAGACAGAATAATGACCTCTACAACATCATCTAGGCCCTTCGCCTCTTTCATAAGTCGCCTATGCTTGGTCTCAAGAACACTTGCAACCAGGAAAACAGCAAGAGCACTGTTCTTTTCCACCGCACCAGTTTTCAAATTTTTCCTTTCAAACTTCCCATATTCCTTTAGCTTATGCTTATCATTGGGTTTATCATCATACAATAATTCAGAAAGAAGAGGTTGTTTATTGTCATCATATGATGAATATATGTTTGGATTGTATTCCATGGCCCACATCACCTGGATTATAGATAAAATAGCATTCATCAGAAGTGAGAAATAACTCCTACCTACATTTTCTCATGGTTCCTGGACCTTTCATGGTTCAGATATATGAAGAACTAGTCCTTTCAAATTGACCTTTATGTCAAAACTTTTGCTCCTCTAGAACACAAAAGGTTGGCATATATTCTCAAAAACAATACATAGAATAAGAAAACGTAATGAAAGCAATAAACCAAAGACTAGTGCAAGCTATTTTGGAACATATCTAACAATTACAAATTGAAAAGTAGCTTCTCACCTCCCAAAGATAGAGTGAATCAACGAAAGAGAACTCCCTGCGGAAAAGTACCATCAGCATGCGAAATGCAAACAGATATTCTCCACCATCTAGCTCCTCTGCCGATACAATTATAGATGTTGTGAGAGAGATAGAGGAGAGATAGAGAATAGAATCTAGTCCTAGTCTCTCCTCCGTGTTTTGAAAGTAAAGTAATCTGTGGCATTCTCAATATTTAATTGCAAAGATTTGACAAGTATTTTACATGAACCAACACTTAATAAAAAGTAGAAATGCACATGTGAAGGCTTTCATATCACGGGATTTCCATTACTATGATTAACTTATGATTTGTTACTAGGGCCCCAAATGACAAAATAGTATAGTTATTTGAGTCATCCATCAGAGATATCATTTGAGAATGTAATGTTTTTACTCCATTTCTTCTAGCTTAATGTAAGACAAAACTACTTCCTGTCCAAAACTCCAACTACAATTGTTAAAGGCTGAAACTACTTCCCTTGTACCTTTCTGTCCAACTATAACTCTTAGAAGTTTGACTCAGTTTTAAAAGGAAAAAACCTCTCATCTATGGTATCTCTCTCTCTCAATCCTTTCGTCGCATTCCTTTTCAAATGATGAAAGTTGATGATTGGAAAAAGGTACCATGGGCTCCTTCAGATAGTATCATGAGAATGCTTGAATTTATCATTCATGACATTCCATATCATATTTCATCACAAAACACCAGTAAAACCCAAGAAAATCTTTCAAGGCACTATATCAGATATTATGAGAGGAAAAGCAACAATGTCACGAAGATTTTGAGCTCTCTACTACACTCATGGAAATAGTGACTAAGACTATTTACAAAACTAGGAGCCTCTCTTACCCAGGTGTTGATGAAGCTTTGGATCGACGGTTTTAACAATTTGAGCTAGAGTACTTAGCTGAGATTGCACTCCAATAGAATTTGTGCTGCACTTGAAATTCTCTCGCTGTTGAAATGAAAGTTGAGTGGTTAAAAACAAAAGAATGCACCAGGTGAAAGAAAAACATCAATAAGGAGCATACAAGTACATGTGCAAGTTAACATCCCTTTTCTTACCTTGCAGGGGAATCATTTGAAAAAAGATAGATGTATTAAACTTGAAATATGTTTATAGTTAAATTCATGGTAGATCACTAAAGAAGAGCAACTACAGTGCTAACTATTAAGTAGCGTGACCATTGTGGTGTTTTTACTTTTGTCCTTTGCCTTTTGCTAGCAACTTGTATATGGTCTCCAATAATAGCACCTTAAAAATAACCACTTATAGAGCATTAGAAACAATAGAGACATACCAATCGACGCATTGCACGTTCGAAGCACCAGTATGCATCTGCTTCATTCTCAAGTAGAATTATCATTGGAGAGCAAATATCACTCATTCCTGTTCACATAAAATGAGAGGGGATGTTGATGAACGGCCTAGATAATATTGAAAGATAATGTCTAATACTCCCACAATACCTTGAACATAACCAATATCTTTATCCATCCAGGCATAGACAGCAAGTACATCCCAAAGTTTTGCCTGATTAGCTTCATTCTCGTAAAATACAAGAGTACGATCCGTTCGAACAACATCCAAACCTAAAATAAACATCATAACTATTATTAGGATAATCAGTCTATCTTGAAACACCAGCTTCATTAGCCAGGTCAAAAGAGTGGTTTCTTGATATTTCATACTCAAGCAATCTATGCATAGCAGAAGTTGGACACCTGTAAACTCACTAGGATCAAGTTGATTAATATCACTTTATCATTCAAAATTGCTAACAGTTTTTCAAAATGTTTTCTTGTCTACAAAGTTCAAACTCGCTCCAAAGATATACCACGTTGGAGTTAAGAGATAGAAAAGATTGAGTGACTCCATCTTTCAAGTGAAACTTAGGAAGTAGAACGAAGAAATGCCAACATGCTTGTTAAAAGCTTAAAAAGCCTTGAATAATTGGCAGGTGTAAAGAGAAAATCAGAGTGAATTACCACAGACTTTAGGTATTTACTTTATATTATGTATGAAAAATGAAAACCAGCAGATGCTTTCCTGTTATACTGCAAAATTCTTACTTCATGTCCAGAAAGCCTGTGGAAGGGAAGCAGATAACTCAATTACCAAGGAAGCTTTCTCAAAGTGATGTGCAAAATTCTTCCCGCTTTCAACCAGTCAGCAAATGGATGCCGGTAAAGAGTCATGTCTTAACAAAAAGCATCTGTGGCTTACTGTAGCCAAAACTCCAAAATTAACCTCAGAAAGACTTGTGTTTGAAAGCAACAAAAGTTCAATTCTATTAGGTGATCTTGAATTTCACTCTTTCCGCCACTTATTATTTCCCTAAGAGACTCAGTTTCTCTTCAACTCAGCATCAAGAATACACCATCCAGTAACGAAGAAAAAGGAACCACTTATCTCATTGAATTGTTGAACTTATCAAAGCTGTTTATAACCAAAGTCCTGTTGGTCCCTTTATTTGTATTTGTAACAATTTGCCAGTGGCTAAGCACCATCTTTATAGAATTACGGTCTAAAGATACACACGCAGTCTCTAAATCAAAAAAGTATTCCTACATATGCAAAGTAAGTACCTCCAACATGGCCTGATTCCACTTCCCAAAATCCATTATAGCTATATCTCAACTTCATAGAATTACACTCTGACTACTACTCCCTCCGTCCCAATTTATGTGGCACCATTTCCTTTTTGGTCTGTCCCAAAAAGAATGTCACCTTTCTATATTTAGAAACAATTTAACTTTATGAGATGATTGATAGCCACACATTTATTATATAAGACTTGTTTTGAACCTCACATTTTAAAAGTCTTCCTTTCTTTCTTAAACACCGTGCTAAGTCAAATGGTGCCACATAAATTGGGACGGAGGGAGTATAAAAATATGTACCGACAAAACTAAGAAAAAGAAGCAACTTTATATGCATCACTCCCTTTATCTATTTTGATCAGTTCATCTTAATTATTGTATGCGGGTAGAGCTAATCATTAAAAAGAGCTGATCTATTGCATTGTCTACAACTAAGAACTGCAAATCTCAGAACTATACTTATGGTAACCATTTAAATAAAGGAAAAAATCTCTTCTCCTCTTTTTGTTGATAACGGTGGTATTTGGACCAGCTTGACGCACATCAATTAATTCACCGGATAATTGCTAACTCCCACCAACAAAGGTACCAAGTAACTTCGCCTATCAAAATTAGCAGATGGGACCAATACACCTAGTGTTGCCTCTGCTGGTATTCGAACCTTGGTTCTCAAGATTGTTACTCCATCAATTCCAGCGCTAGGCTATACTCCCTTGGGTCTTCTCTTTTTAATTGGTTATTTATTTTTCATGCCATTTGTTGGGAACTTATTAAGACAACTGCATAACTCAAACACCAATAGTTGGGAACGAAAAAAATTCTAAGAAAGTTTAAGAGTGTTATTGGCAAAGAAACTTTTTGCACCAATGGTCAAAGACATGTGGAAATTGAGGAAGAGATGCTGGTAGATTCTAGAGTCGATGTAAACTGCGCCATAAAAAGAGAATAAGCAGTGGCAGAAGTACGAACCAATTTGATGCAAGCTAAGCTTCCACTGAAGCATTTTCTTATCATAATCACCATTATCAGCTGGCACGGCATCATTATTATCTTGTGAATTACTGGTAGTAGCTGCAGATTCTATAGGTTGCCCATCCTCAGATGCTATCGGTTGCCCATCCTCAGATGCTATCGGTTGCCCATCCTCAGATGCTATCGGTTGCCCATCCTCAGATGCTATCGGTTGCCCATCCTCAGATGCTATCGGTTGCCCATCATCAGATGCTATCGGTTGCCCATCATCAGAGACTATAGCACTAGTGATGAATTTTCCACTGCCGATGACAGGCACTATCTTTTGACATTCAGATTTCCATGCAGCATACTGCTCCCTGCGGATACAAATTTCAGATATATAATTTAGGCCACTAATAAATAAATTATTTTTAAAATTTTCAATTTCAGCGTACTGTTTGGCCTAAACTTGTGTCTTCATTAAGTCTTCACTCTTCTGTACCTTTATACTATTATACTTTAAGGCAATAAATCTCAAAATTGGATAGACAATTCTTCTTCTTGGTTCTAAGTTATATACCACAGAATGGGAAAGATCAAAGTCCGTAACAATAGACTCAGCTTTTAGCAGGCATTCTTTTTCTTTCGCCAATGATTTCAGAAACGGACTCAAAATGAATCAGGGCATTCAAGGAATATGGTACATTTTGACTGAAGAAATGGACATTGACATAGCTATACTATAATTTATCCAAAGAGTTAGTTTGTCCAAATTGAGCTCTCATGATAAAAATCTGCAGGTATGTATGAAAACTATCGGTGACCACCTCCGAATATATAAAACTGAATATTTGAGTACTCAAACTTGACAAAACCTCACAGAAAATTATACCAAGTCACAAGAGGTTGAGCTTTCGTTGAATAAGTTACATATTGAGACAAAAGAAATTAAATTTTATATTAAAAATGAATAACTTCATGAAATAAAAATTGTCACATCTTTGACACCAGGAGACAAAGGGTCCTATAAGAAAGGGTAGAAACTAGCATTACACACACTTCGCTTACGCTTATTAGTACGGTCACATCTATATAAAAGCAAATGAAAAGAAAGATATAAAGCAACGGAGCCGTCATAGTCTCTTTTCACTCCGTAGCAAGGAAGGATTGTAGCTTCTCCATGCTTAATATAGATTCATTCCACTATACAGAAGGGGCCCTTTAATAAAGTTAACTGTTGAGATAAAAGCTCTACTAAACATGAGAAAGTCATCGCGTAGAAGTACATCGGTTGTCAGTGATGCTTTGACTTTCTATAAGCATATAAATCTACAAAATTAGAACATAACTACTTCGTATCTTAATTTTTACCTCTTTCTTTTTTTCTAGAAAGGTTCTTTCTTACTTCTAACGAAAGGGCTTTTCTTACTTTACATTTTAAGAGAAACCAGTTTGACCCTTTAGCTATAACTGCTAATAATTGCTGAAATAACTCACATTACCTTCGCTGTTGTCTAAGTTGATTTCTTTCCTCAAATGTGCTTTCAGGATCAAAACAACCCAACAGGAACTCCCAGGCTGCCCCTTTAATTGATGGATGAATCCCCTAGCATTCACAAAACAATTAATGAGCTTCATAATTCATAAAATTCAATTGCCAGCTAAACAGCAATACACAAATATCTTGTTGATAAGTAACAGCAATAGGCATATTAATAACTTCTCTAATTAATTGACACAACCTCTTCATGATGAACTCAACAGACGTACCACTGGTAGACCACGTTATCCAACTTGTATGTATATCTCAACAGCCTTAATTTTATACACAGCTGACAGAGAGTGTCAAACATTTTGCGCACAGCAGAAAAACAAAAACTTTAAATCACTTTTATGAGGTACTGTTGTTTATTCATTCATTCAATCACAGCAAGGGCATATCTGTCAACAATGTAAAGGATCTTGTGCCTACAGGACCAACATGCTTGATCTGAAAATTTTAAAGAACCCCCAAATTTACTTCCTCTAATGCAGTTTACCCTGTATTTATCTAACAACTGGAACACTTTGATTTCAGTGTTTTGCAAAGAAGAAACTCTTGAAGTATCTCGACCTTCAAATCAGATAAAATCTACAGAAGTGTTTTTTCAAAGCAACAGAAGATACTTCTACAATACATGAATAAAAATTTGCATCTATCTTCTTTTTCATTGACATTTGGTGTGGGAGGAGACGCTGTTGTACAACAGGTGAAGATACCTTATGGAGCTGTGAAGAACAATTTAGAACATGGATTCTTCCACCCTTTGCCTGTGGGGTTAATATCGTAACTTACTTGGGAGCTAGCTCCTCCCAACAGAAGAACATTTGTCCATGGTAGAAAAGAGCTGCTTGGTGATCGTGCTAGTTATTCCAAGAGAGGGAAGAGGGTCCTACTTTCAATGGCTAATATTAGTAACTTCCTAGAGTGCTCGAATAGCTTGAAAAGGGGAGAATATACACCCCTATAGAGTGAAGCTACATTTGTCAGGGACAACTACAAAGATTTTACGTTAACTCACAAATAGATAAGAAAATAAAAAAAATGTGTGATACAAATGATCTAGTTTACCCAACTCACAAGTTTCTAATTACCAGCATGAGGTTAATATTTTAGTCACAAAGGTAATCGGTTTCATTTCATCATTGCACTGATAAAGCCTGTTAAAGGACTAACAACAACTTATATTCATTGTCCAAACACCTAATCTCAAGCATGTAAAACCAGATTGGAATAACATACTCTATGCATCACGTTGACTACACATTAACTGGATCATGACGAGTAGCAAGGAGAAAAAGAAACACTGAGAGTGGCAAGACAATGAGACAATGCAAAACAAGACAAGAATTAGAGTGTTGTGAGTAGGTGTACACTTCCCCAATCAGTGATAATAACACCTTCAACCTTTCAAGCTTCCAATAGCTAAAATCTTCAGTATGACTATTCAGAATTTCCAAAACATCAATCAACCACAAATAGAATCTTCCAAAGCAGTAAAACGTTGAAAACATTCATAATACATAGAAACTGCAAGTACTTTCCGAGGAAACTACAAGCTGTTTCCAAATATGAACCTGACAATGTTGTAGGAGTTAGGATAATAATTGCAGGGTGAAGTCAGCTTTTAGTTAACTTGCTTGACTCTGTTGAAGAGCATTCACTATTTAAAATTAAGTTGTTAGATAACAATTGCTTATTTGAAAGATCCAATTGTCATCTTCCATAGATGCAGTTAATTGTTTAAGTACAAGAACCAGTAAAGCAATATGTTTGACTCAAAAAAACATGCATAAGTAAAACGAGAATGTGGTATACAATACAGGAAACAATGGCAAAAGAGATGTACCCCTCGTTGTATTCGTCGAAGAACACCAGCTATATCCAAATAACCCTCTTTGGAGAATGCAGCTTTCCATCTTCTTTCACTAAGAGTTTTTCCTACCTGTCCAAACAGTGAAAGGAAAAAGCACAAGAAGGATCTTAGTTGTGTCATTAATCCTTGAAGCTATCACAAACAGCTACCGAATATCAACATTTATTCCTTAAAAAGGAAATAATAATAAAAAAGGAATAAGACAAATGCCAACGAAAAAACACTGGTTTTTCCCATCATTCAGGTATTTACCCAATTGATTGATTTAACATATTCGCATTCGGCAGCCCCCAATGGACCAAATAAAAACAACTACAAGAATTTGCAACCAGTGTCTCTTTTGAGGGCTGGTATTTAACTTTTGTCCCCGTTTTTAAAAGTTTTGCAGATGTGAGACCAAGCGGCATAACTTGTTTTGTCCAGCGCTCATTCAAAGTTATGTCCGCCCCCGCAACCTAATCTTGCAAAACTTAAACGGGGACCAAAGTTAAATAGCGGCCTTAAATGATTTTATTTGTGAAAATCTCCCCAAGAATTACGCTCTTTAAGGACGGACAATGATTTTTACAAAAAAAAAAGACGAAAATGGCATAAGTTTCTAAACTGTATGAGAGAAATTAATGTCGAAGAATCAAGAAAGGAAAAAAGACACCTTGATGCAGTAATAAATATGAAGATAATTAACGAAAAAAATAAGAAAAATAATGAACAGAATCAGATATAGTAAAGTAGCAAACAAAAAGGAAATAAATGAGAAATGCAGTTAATATTGTTTGAACACACCCTTGCTTTGAAGCTGGTCTTGGGTACATCAGCTAGGCATTCGGGCCTAACAGGATAATAAGAATCTAACTCCTCTGAAGACGAATTCTTCATAGCACGACCCCCTGTTAAATTCCAAACACACAAATCAATCCATCATAATTACACAAAATGTCATATAAAACAAAAACAGGGAGAAAAAATCAACAATCTACTATGCCTCAGTCCTAAATTATGAATTGTTCCTCCATTTAAAGCAAAAAAAAAAAAACACATCCAACACACAAACCCCACAACATCAATCCATCATAGTTGTAAAGAATGTATCTTGGTCTAACTCAACCCCAAAAGTTAGCTTGTATGGTGGGATTGTCCAAGTCCATATAAGGAGTCCATGCACCCATTCCATTTCCGATGTGGGACTCTTAACACTCCTCGCACGCCCAGAACTCGTTAACTGGAGCGTGGACGGTGAACAAAGAATTGGAATGAGCCTGGACATGTAGAAAATAGATCTTGGGCCCTAATTTAGCTTTTGGGTTGAGTTAGGGTCAAGATCCAACCTTTACAATAATTACACGAAACGTCATATAAAGCCAAAAATGGGTGGAAACTTGAACAATCTACTATGCCTCAATCCTAAATTATGAATGGTTCCTCCACTTGGAAGGGGAAAAAACACATACATGGTCATTCAAGCATTTCATCGAACACATAACCTACCATCTTTCTTGAAGGCAACGGATGATTTAGAATTACCCATGTCTTCGTTCAACACAAAATAAGATTTCAAGATTTCAACATATACGGATACCCAAATGAGAAATATACATAATTTTCATTTTGAAATGCAATGATGTATCAAAGTACCTGTTGTTGAATGTGATGAAAATTTGAATAGATTGACTTGCTTTTCTCTTTTATTTTTTAATTTTTTTTGTCTGATTTTGTTTGTACAATGTTGGCTGTGTGTGGACAACACAAAGGAGGAGAATTTCACGTTTATTCTCCAACAACACCTGAAAATCTTTATTCCTTTTACTCAATTTCCCATCTTTTAATAAAAATATTTTATGGTTGAAACAACAATCAGATTTTAAGGTTGTTAGAAAAGATATGAACAGCGGACAGAAAAAAATATAAAGATAATATGATTAGCCTCATTTTTTGGTGAAAATATAAATGGTAGAACTTATTCCTACATGTTTTATATATGTTTTTACGGTAATGAATAATAGTCTCTTAAGATAAAATAACATCAATCAATAATACAAATCAAATAAGATTGATTCTAGCGAAAATAAATAAATATAGAAAGACGGCTGAAGAGGAGAGGGTCTGTGTGAGTTTTTGTATATTGTTAAAACTCGTTTTAGAACTGAACTGAAGGGTTTAATTTATAGAAAAAAGAACCCAAGCCTTGGGGTCTCAAACCCTTATTCAAAACTAGAATTTATATAGTGTTCAATCCTTCCATCTTCTATATATGTGGGAGATTTGTTTATTTGCCCAAAACAATACATTTATTCATGTCTCAAATATTTTACTTTGTGTCTCAAACACATGTGCGAAGAAATGATGTTTCTGATATGCAAGGTCCACGTGTTTAAGTCACTCAAAACGGAAAAAACTCAATCTCACGTAATTAAATTTTCAATATTTTATAGGAATTCAGTTGAAAGAAAATGTGTTGGTGTTTAAAATAGAATGTTATTAAACGCTTGGTATTAGTCCTGTACTTAGTAGTTCGTGTTGTTTGGAGATTTTTGACACTCTTCTGAAAACTTTATTCGAAAGAGATACTATGTAGTATAACTCTTTTGACTAATAAGGTAGTAAATAAATATGTATTGAGAAATTAGAACGCAAAGTAATTTGATTATTATCTTTCTTAATTATCAATTTATTATAATCATTCTTATAAGTTTTTTGTCCAATTTATTTGACATAAGTGAAAAGATTAGATAAAAAGAATGATACAAAGTTTTTATAACCATAGAAATATTATAATATGTTTAATATCATAAATTCTAAAATCTTATAGTTACTAAATATTATATAAACTATTGTGAGTTACACAATGGATGTACGGAAATAGTAAATAACTATTACTAGTGTTTCGAAAGTATAAACTATAATGATTACAACAGTTAACAATTTTGTAGCCAACACGAGTTGTGACTACAATAAACTTGTGAATTCTTGAATTTCGTTCTTTAGTCAATCTTGGAGTCTTGGATCTTTGGATCTTCGTTCAACTGCAGCAAACCTCTTGATCTTTATAACCTGAAACCAAAAGACACTAAATCTGGTTACAGAGGCGCTGATGAGTCGAGTGATATTCACTATGTTCTTAAGATATTTTGCCCCGTATATATCCTTTTACGTTAATGTACAAATGTCTCCCAAGATAAAACAACAACTAGCAAACGATACTCAAGTATTTCTCAAGAAGAACCTTTGAGTGTATGGAAAAATGCTTAGAGAGGAAGAAGATTTTCAGAAATCTGATTGAGTGTCAAGTGTGTTCCTTTTCATTTGAGACAAGTCCTCAATTTATAGTGTATGAAAGATGACATCTCATCTAGCCAACTAATGACATTCATTAGCCATGTAATGGAACTTATTGTGAGGCTTCATTCAGCCAATAATGAATGAATTCATGTGCCAAGTAATGGAGAATCAATGCCCCAAACCAGCCCAAAAGTTAGAAACTTTTCAGCTTCCGTCGACCATTCTCGCTTGAGCGTTGCGGCCGCTCGGAGGCGCTACCCAGCCGACTAAACCAACAATTAGCGGCGCGGCGCGGCGCTTGGCTGGAGGCGCGACGGCTCCGACGATGCTGCAATGCGGCCCTTCGCGGCTCCGCGACGTTTTCCGTTTCGTCTTTTACACATCGTACCCTTCTTCCTTCATTTACCAACGTGAAACACTCGGCGTTTGACCACCAACGACCGTCCATCATTTCATGTCTCAAACGTTACTCACATACCAATATCTCTTTCACTAATGAAATTTACGATACTTGACTTTATGAGTGCACGAGTGTGAAAACAACGTTTACGACGTGCGAGACCTCAATTGTTCGAGTCATAAATAATGGATTAAACTTAATTCCACATTAGTAAATTTCCAACAACTATTACATATAATCAACTAAGAAACGAATTTGTAATCACATATTGGGATCGTGCATAGGCACGGGCATCACTCCACCTAGTGTTAGTAGATGTTTGAGCACTTAATCAAGTTGTTTTACCAAGAACAAAGGGAATAACATTTAATCAATTGGTGAAATGAAACTAGCTTAAGTATGACCTCACAAAATACCAACAAATATTTTGTGCCTTTACTATGCAAATGTATATATTATATATTCTCGTGACAAGTTACACATTTGACCAGTCGGCCAAATTTTGAATACCGGTTCAAGCAGTGGCTAATCCACCAAGGTTGGGCTATTAAGTATACCAAAGCCCATTGAGAATAGGAAAACCCTAGCAGTATATTATTCCTTCCACCGTCTTTCTTCTACTCATTCACATTGCCCAAAATGGTGAGTCTATGCAGTATATTTTCCCATTATGATATCATAAATGTGTATGAATTTTGATAATTAATGTATTGGGTTTTGTTGTTTAGCCGTTCAAGAGGTTCGTGGAGATAGGAAGGGTAGCATTAATCAACTACGGAAAGGACTATGGAAGGCTCGTTGTTATCGTCGACGTCATCGACCAAAACAGGGTGCTTTTTTGCTTTTTTTTATTGTTCCAGTGATATAGGATTGTTACCTGTCGTTGATGTCATGTCACCAGGATGTCACGACCCTTTTGTTCGGCAGTTCCCCAGACCCACTCATAGCCGGAGCTTAGTGCACCGGACTGACCTAACCTATGTGTTCTGTGGAATGAATGCAGTTTTACTTTGTAAGATAGTGGAGTAATCTGAATGCTCTGTTAATGTTATATCAATTTTATAGCTTTACTTTAGAGGTTAATAGATGAAAAATCTTTGCTTTGTAGAAAAATAAAGATTTGATTTTTTTAGTGGTGTGTTTCTTTTTGATCTAATATAAGGCCTATGATGGAATTATGATAATATGCCTACATTGTCTGATCATTTTAATTTGATTGAGCAAAAATGGACTGAGGCCTTGTATTAATGATTCGGTAAGAATATTATGTTTAGATAGTTTGGATATCTTTTTGTGTTTTTTTGTTGCCCCAGTGATATAGGGTGAGTAATCTGAATGCTCTGTTGATATTATAATGATTTCATAATGTTTGCTTTGAAGAAAAATAAGGGTTTGATTTTAGTTGTATGTTTATTTTGGCATGTTTTTCTTGGAAGATTTAATATAAGGCCTATGATGGAATATGATAATATGCCTACATTGTCTGATCATTGTAACTTGATTGAGCAAATATTGACTGAGGTCTTGTATCATAATGTTTGCTTTGAAGAAAAATAAAGGTTTGATTGTAGTTGTGTGTTTATTTTGGCATGTTTTTCTTGGAAGATCTAATATAAGGCCTATGATGGAATATGATAATATGCCTACATTGTCTGATCATTGTAACTTGATTGAGCAAATATTGACTGAGGCCTTGTATCATAATGTTTGCTTTGAAGAAAAATAAAGGTTTGATTGTAGTTGTGTGTTTATTTTGGCATGTTTTTCTTGGAAGATCTAATATAAGGCCTATGATGGAATATTATAATATGCCTACATTGTCTGATCATTGTAACTTGATTGAGCAAATATTGACTGAGGCCTTGTATCATGATTCACAAGGATATTATGTTTAGATAGTTTCTCGGGATTTTTTTGTTGTACCAGTGATATAGGGTTGTTACCTATATGTTTGAAAAGCTGTGTATGATAGTTGAGTAATCTGAATGCTCTGGCTATGTTATAACAATTTATGCTATATTTTAGAGGTTAATATGATGTGGGCTGTGGATGCCCATAATGAGAAAATAATGTTCCAATTGTTTTCCTTTACTAGACCACTTTTCTGATGAAAAATGTTTGCTTACAAGAAAAATAAAGGTTTGATTATTAGTTCTGTGTTTGTTTTGGCATGTTTGTCTTGGAAGATCTAATATAAGGTCTATGATGGACTTATGATAATATGCCTACATTGTCTGATCATTTTAAATTGATTGAGCAAACGTTAACTGAGGCCTTGTATCACGATTCACAAGAATATTATGCTCTCTAGTTTCTATAGATAATTGCATTTTTTATGTGTTATGTGGAACGGAATATAGTTTTTATCTGTAAAGTTGTGTAGGATTTTGGAGTAACCTCAAAGCTCCATTATAATAGTACTACCAGTTTTGTGCTTTATTGAAGAGTTTAATATTGGATGCCCAAAATGAGAAAATATTTCTACTGTTCTCCATAGCAAGACTAATTTTCTGGCGATATCTGAAAACTGTTCCCACCTTTATGTTTGTTTTGGTTTAGCTGATAGGTGAAAGGTGTTATTTTTCTTGTTTCAGTTACTTTATATAATAGAATGGGTACATGGATTAACTTTATAGAGGGGAATTTATATGTTTATATATTTTACACCCTGAAAAAGAAGTCCGAATAGTAGTAACATGTCTGAAGATTTACTCTAATTTGCATCGATGGTAATTTGCCTTTATAAATGTTAAAATTACCGTGGAAATGAAGCAAATGTATACCCATTTTACTGACTACTCATTTTTGAAATTACAGGCTCTTGTTGATGCTCCGGACATGGTGAGGAGCCAGATGAACTTCAAGAGGCTTTCGCTTACAGATATCAAAATTGACATCAAAAGAATCCCAAAGAAGAAGACATTGGTTGAGGCTATGGAAGCCGCTGGTGAGTGATGCATACCGGTTCTTTTTTAAAATTCTACAAGTAGTGAATCAGCAATTGGTTTAGCAGTTTCATCTGCTTTAGAAGAAGACTAAACCTCCATTTATCTGGTGTCCTCCCAGATGTGAAGACAAAATGGGAGAACAGTTCATGGGGAAGGAAATTGATAGTGCAGAAGAGGAGGGCTTCACTAAACGATTTTGACAGGTTCAAGCTTATGTTGGCAAAGATTAAGGTGCGATTATGCTTGCTATTTTAGTTAGCTTCATTTTATTATATATGCATCCAATTCATCCATCCAGAAAACATAGGAGTGAGTTTCTGGATAGCAAGCACTTGGCTGGGTTACCATTGCTAGCTAGGCCAGCCTTGAAAAATCAAATCTTTGTACTGCGTCTTCTTGTGTAGCTACTAGCCTAGTTAAAATTTTAACTGGCTGTTATCAAGATCTTTTTTTCATGTCTCCTATCAAAGCCTGATACATGTATTTTAACATTGCAGAGGGCCGGCGTTGTGAGACAGGAGCTTGCAAAGCTTAAGAAGACTGCTGCTTGAGAACTCTCTGATTAGTGCAATTGAATAATTGATATATAGGATTTTTGGATCTTGTATCTTGTTTAGCATTGCGATATGTTATTAAAAGAAGTCTGTTCTATTTCATGCCTTGCAATATTTAAGACTTTCCTGAGATCATTTTTGTCTGAGATTTTGCTTATTTATTATCGAAAACCGCCATGTCTGCATCACCTGCTCCTTATTCCTGAAATAGCTTGATGATGACTTTCTATATACTCTCTCCATCCACTATACTAAAAATGGATATCCACTTTCACTTGTCAGGTTCAAAAAATGGACAAGTAAAATGGACGGATTTGCTACCTCAATTCTGATGAAGTCTGATATCACAAGCTCTTGGAATTATCACAAGTTTTCAAGCTTACCACTTCATGAAGCAGAGAAATATTAATGTTACACGTACTTTATAAGGGCAGGAAAAAGAAAGAAAAGTAAATATTGTGCAATTGAAATTGTGTGTTGCTATCAAATGTATAAGAGGAAATATTGGATTGAATTAAAGTGAAATATAATGGTGAATGATTAACTAAGTATAAATTAACCAGTAAGGTTACGAGATGATCCACTTTCGTATCTTATGTACTGTTCTTAAAGCATAGTGTAGGAAATTATGCCATCTAGTGGATATTTTCCTTTTGTAACTGGTAAAATTAGTGGTGCAAAGAAGGTTTTAATCATAAACAAGTGAAATCCCCAGTACCACTTTGTTTTTTCACTAACTTCTTGATGTCACAATACTAGAGGAATCCCCGTGCTTATGCTTCGAGTTGGCACTGCATCATCAACAGCAAATTATGTGAGATTTGTAGTACTGCTACGACCAACTAATATTGAATTTGGGTTTCCCTTCTGTTTTCTTACACCTCCGAGTAATTTTTGGTACTATGAACTTCAACTTGACATTATGTGCGATGATCCGGTAACTCGAATATATAATTTGATTCTACCTTCATGTTAGCAATTTGGAGATTGATGGACTTGAGGATAGGTTACCTTCTTTTAGAGTATCCTTACACTTATTTGCCATAGTTATAATCATCAGTAGAGCCTGAAACATAATTTATCCACCCCTCTAGAGGCATGCACAAAAGATATCATGAATATTTATTACAACTATCCAACTTCGTACATGCTCAGCACTTCTTTGGATGAGCCTAAAAAGCGTTACAATGACCAGAAACTCTTCACGTAAAACAAACCAAGTTACAATGAAAAGTTGGATTAAGCTTTAGTTTTCATGTAGAAAATTTCGATTTACAGCACCAAGACATCCTTGATAGGATTACAAGATTCAAACGAGAATATTTCTCTTTACAAGTGCATCCCTTTTACTTCCTGATTGAAAGAAGCTCAAAGCTCCGAAGAGGGTCATCACGGCTGCCCTTTGTAACTGAAGTCCGGGAGAACAATGATGGTTTCGGTTCAACTCCAGAATGAATCCTCTGTGGGGCAGATAAGCGGCCACTGGTTGACACTAATCTGCTGCTTGAGCGACTTTCAGTAGGTTCACCAGAAGAGCTCGGTCTGCTAATTGAAATCGCAGCCCTTCTGGACGAGCTACAATTTCTCGAGGTACGGCCTCTTTCTGAATCAGCTTGCTGGAAAATTATAAGCATATTATTCTTACTAGTTTGTCGTTCAATCGATCTAGCCAACTCATTTACTACTCTTTCACTGAAAGAACAATCATTTTAAAGACGGACTATATACGACGTTCTAAACTGTAATTCCTTAATTATAGCATTAAAAGCTGAATGCAGATGCAAGCAAACCAATAATATTCTCCAATCCTGCTGATAATTTTTTTCTTTAATCTATGGCTTTCAGAAAGAGAAGGGATCAATACCACATCTTTAGATGAAGGTATATCATCTGAAGTCTTGTATCTGGAGTGTTCCCCATGCCTGCCAGAACCAGAAGCGTTCCTCCGGGCAAAGGCTCCAACAGCACCAGAAAACCTGTCTCGGACATCCTGTCCCACTGGATTACAGACACATGCCAAGCATCAAACGGTGATAAATTCAATAGCTGCAAGCTCAGTATTCAGCTTTTACATTAATAACATATCTCCAAACGTTTACCATTTGAATAAGCTATGAAGCACGGACACCTCATTTAGGGTGAGGTGTCCGTGTCGGACACTGCATGGGACACGACACGCGGCGGACACGGCTCGGACACGTGTCCGGGACGTGTCCGAGTGGGCCCAGTCCAAAAAAAAAAAGATTTGCTCGGACACGTACGGGACACGGTTCGGACACGTACGGGACACGGCCATTACAAAAAACTGAAAAAGTGTAAAAAGCCTAAAAATAAAAATAAAAACCCTAGACATCGTCAATAATCGAAATCGCCGCCCTTCGATCGCCGCGATCGGCTGGATCTGCGAGCTCGCGACGGAGCTCATCGGATCAGGCTGACGGACATGCGAGTCGCGATCGAGCTGCGGCGGCCGGTCGAGCTCGCGATCGTGCGACTTCCCGGCGACTCTGGCTGCGACGGAGTCGCGAGCTCGATCGCTGGATCATTGTCTGCTGGTCGAGCCTGCGACTCCACTTCCGGCGACTCTGCTGCGACGTCTTCCGGCGATTCTGAAAATCCCAATTCCCAGGTATGGACTTTAAGTCTTTAAGACTTTAATAATTAATAATTAATATTTTAAATTTTGTAATTTTATAAGTAAACTTGTATATTATGTATTTTTCAGGTTCTTATTATGGCTTCTAATATTTATCAAAGTGGTAGCGGTAGTGGTAGTGCTAGTGTGCCATCGATATCTTCATCTTCATGTGATGACATCGAGGATCGTCCTTTATGGAAATATGTAACTAGACTTGAAAAACGTAGTAGCGGAGGAGGTAATTACTCGTTTACATGTGATTTTTGTGGATTACAAAAACAAGGAACATATACTAGGGTAAAAGCACACTTGATGAACATTACCGAAAAGGCATCGGTTGTAAAAAGTGTCAAGTCGATAGGGAAAAAATGAAAAAGAGGAAGAATTTGATAGACAAAAAGCTTTAGCGATCAAAAAGTTTCACTTCCTTCGGATCAATCCTCCCAACTGATAAGATTCATCGAATTTGCTAACCTTTTAAAAAAATAAAAGGTAATGCAAACATCAGAGATAAAGCTTTGACACGCAAGCTGTGGCTCAACTAGATTGTGAAATTGCAAGGATGTTTTTACGGTGAATTACCTTTTAATCTCGCAAGAAATCCCTACTTTATGAGTGCATTTACCTTTGCAAAGAAATCATAATTTGAGTGGTTATGTAGCTCCGGATATAATAAATTGAGAACTACCCTTCTTCAACAAGAAAAAATTATGTTGATACGTTGTTGCCCAATTAGAAAATCTTGACAGGAAATGGAGTTAGTATTGTGATCGATGGGTGGAGTGATCCCCAAAGGAGACCTTTGATCAATTTTATGGTTGTTTCTAACAAGGGTCCTATGTTTATTAAACGTGAATTGTGAGGGTGAGAAGAAGGATAAATTTTTATCTCTAGGTTGATGAAAGAGGTAATTGATGAAGTGGGCCATCGAATGTGGTCCAAGTTATAACAGATAATGCTAAAAATTGCAAGTGCGGCGCAGGAGAACTAATTGAAGGTATGTACCCACATATTTATCGACTCCATGTGTTGTGCACACTCTTAATCTTGCTTTAAAAATATTTGTGAACCAAAGAATGTGGAAAAGAATCAACAAACATATGTTGAGTGCTCTCGATCATGGATGTCCGTGAAGATGCTTTGCAAATAAAGAATTTTATCATGAATCACTCAACGAGGTTGGCAATTTACAATCGCTTTAGTGCTCTTAAGTTGCTTTCTGCCAACACTCGCTTTTGCTTCTATGATTATTATGCTTGAGAATGAAGCTTATTAGGCGTGCTTTGGTGGCAATGGTCACAAGTGAACAATGGACTTCATACAAGGAAGATGATCAAACCAAAGCAAGGTATGTAAGAGAATCGTGTTAAATGAAGATTGCGGACACGGCGTGGCTTATATTCTTGAGTTTACCGCCCCATTCATGATATGATTAGATATTGTGACACGGATAAACCTTGTCTCCACTTGTGTATGAGATGTGGACACCATGATTGAAAAGGTTAAGATTGCAATTTATAAACATGAAGGTAATAATGTAGATGAGCAATCAAGATTCTTTGATGTGGTCAACCAAATTCTCCTAGCTCGGGGTAAGAACAACACCCTCTTCATTGTTTATCTCACTCCCTAAATCCAAGGTATTATATTTCTTTATTATTTTACTTATGCACTTTTTATTTTAATTTGAGTTTGAGAATTTAGATTGATAAATTCTAATACTTGACAAAATTATTATTTATTTTCAAGGTTCTATAGTGATGAATGGCTTCAAGAAGACCCAACAAGAAATCCTCCTCATAGGATAATGAACTCTACGGAAAGAAAGAATTGTTTTCGCTTGCTATTTCCAAATGCCGATGATTACGTAAAGGTTACAGATGAGTTTGGTAAATTTTCTCTTAAAATTGGCCCTTTGATGATATCAGTCCATTTCAACGAGTAGTACAATCGATCCTTGCAATTGGTGGGCTAATTATGGCGCCATTGTCCCTACTTGAGGTTGGCTTTTAAAGTGCTTCGACACCGCTTCTTCTTGTCATGGAGCGAAATCGAGTACTTATTCTTTTATTCACTCGCTGAAAAGGAATAAGTTAACTCCAAAGTCGCGGTCAAGATCTAGTCTTTGTCCACAACAATCTCCGTTTGTTATCTAGGAGTTCTATAGAGAGGGTAAAACTAAATTTTGGGATGTTGGTGGGGATACTTTTGGATCTTTGAGGATACAGTGTTCTTGAGTTTCTCGAATTGTCTCGACGAGCCCGAGTTAGAAGAAAGACTATTGCAATCAAGACCGGACAAAGAGAGAGATGTATGTGCAGCGGACTCATGTATGGATATTTGTTAGAGACAAAATCATGTTTTATATTTATTTGCAGTTGGGTCTTGGGACATACTTATGTATTAGTTTATGGACTATAGTCTTATGAATTATATTATGTATTGAATATTTTGATTGATTGTTAATTTGTTATGAATGTTTCTTTTTAATTTGGTACATATTTAATTTGGTATTTTGGTATATAACAAATTTGAATTAAATTTTATAATTTATTTATGAATGTGAAGCTTTAAAAATATTAATTTTAGTATTTTATATATTATATCATATATATATAAAAATATTTTTTAATTTATTTTTACAGCCGTGTCTCTGCCGTGTCGTGTCCCCTATTTTTCAAAATTGTCGTTTCCGCGTGTCTGTGTCCGTGTCCGTGTCCGTGTCCTATCGGACACCTCTCGTGTGTCCGTGCTACATAGTGAATAAGTAAACAGAAGTACATGCCGGCTCATAATTACCTGATGTCCTTCCCGGTCTTTCAGCGGATGGCCCAGCAGCATTTAGCGGCGCACTTCCACTAATATTCTGATGACAAAGTAAATTGCACACATTTCCACGATAAAAAAGTTTAAGAACAGATTTTCATCAATAATCAAAACAAGGTTTACAAGCACTTACACGTCCTCTAGAGCTGGCACCAATCTGAGGATACTTTAAAATGGTCCAATCAAACACATAGTCAAACTGATAACCTGCACCAGCGAAAAGGTTAAGATGGAGAGAGACCACAACATGTTCTTCAAGACTAAAATTGACTGTTACAGCTCAGAAAACTTAAGACTGAAAAAGTAAAAGAGAGATTTACAAATATACCTTCACGAATAAACAAGTCCCTAAAAAGCCTCTTCAAATATGAATAGTCAGGTTTATCTTCAAACCGTAATGACCGACAATAATGGAAGTATGATATGAACTCTGACGGATATGATTTACAAAGCACCTGTTAGGAACACCATCAAATCCTGTGTCAATTTACTCATCCGATCACTTACATCGGCAGCAGATAATATACATTAAAGGCAAGACAGGCTAGACAAGAAAACATTTGGCTTAATAAGATAAATACATTTTTAAATCATCTTTTTTTTTTGGGATAGGTTACTTTTAAACCATCTATCTTGACAATAAGAAGCGCATACTGAAGTATTTCTATCACAGTTGACATATGGACATCCACTTTCTTAGAAAAGATGCAGTCAGAGTTCACAACGGTGGTGAAGATGACATCACTACAAATCATTAGTACTCAAAAATAGTACCTCTATTGGTGTCAACATCTTCTTCTCACTGATTTTATCATATTTCTGCTTCTTAGTACCAGCTTTCAATCCCTGCCATGGAAGACTGAGCCAAGAAGAAATTGTCATCAAGTCAGTGAACACGTCCATAGATTTGCAAATGCACAGGAACTGGACAGAAACAATGACAAAAAGAAAAAGGTGAAACCCCAAAAGTCCAACCTTCCTCTAAGAAAATACATAAGCACATAACCCAGAGATTCCAAATCATCTCTTCTGCTTTGCTCTGCCAGGGAAAAAGAACAAGACCAACATTTTTTTATCAGTTACAATTGAATCTGTGGCTTACTTGACAACCAAAACATGATTAACCTACCAACTCCAAGGTGTGTGTTGACACTGGCATACCGAGCTGTGCCTGTTAGATTCTTGTTTTCCCTGAGAAAATATTGACGTAGTACCATGTAAAAGGCAGCTAAGACAGATTTCTCACAAATTGAGCAAAACAAAGAATAATGAGACACAAAATTGACCAGCGTAAAGTCTTTTCTTAATCTTTTCCTTTCACTTGTCTTTCATTAGGAACGCAGTAAGGAAACAACGATAAGATTGTCACAATAATTACTAGGAACTTATTACACTAGAGCTTGATAATAGTCAAGAGTAGAACTTATTCTCAAGAGTAGTTAATGTCAGTCAGCTAGAACAAATTCATATTCTGATCAACAAAATGATACAGCAAGGACACCAAACGATGAAGAATTATACAAAAGCTTCTTACTTGCGGAAAAGATGACTTAAAAATTTTAATGAACCACAATGAGAGATAAATCTGATTTCACACTATACTGATGTGATTACATTTTGATAATACTCAATTTTCATAACATGCAGTGAACCACAAAGTACATCAATAGAGGACACATAGTTCCATAAACTAGAAATGACAATTATGTATGTCTGTTCCAGTCGTTGGATCAAATATAAACAGTTAAGCACCATGGCAGCGACAGATATATTAATTGGCAACATTAAAGTATTTCAAAAGAGGACACAATTCCATAAACTTGAAAATACGAGTTTGCCTTCCGTAATCTCCCTTCAAAGGGCATCATATTGTGACATTGATGTCATAAGCACCATACCAGTAATTGATATAAGCCCAGATTATTATAACCATCTAAGTAAATGCAAATCAATACCATTACCATAATCCATTGCCATTTGGCTATTCCAGTCATTAAAATTTTCTCTGATGATAACTTTAAAACTAAATCAAATCTCTTCTGTTTTACATTCTACTAACCGGCTTCCAATCGCACTCAGGAAACTGTTCAAAATTTGCCCTAACAAAGCAAAATAGGTCCTTTTCTGGATTAAAGGTACAAATCCAGAGGCAAGAAAAACCAATGGAATTGTGTCGAACTACAGATTAGAACATCTTACGCTTCATATGCTTCCCAAAGTTTACGTGAAAAGACTGTCCACATTTCACAAGTGATCATATGACAAGTATGAATATCAATCTATCATGTATTCTCCATATGTGATCAAATAACAAGTATCAATACCAATCTATCATGTATTCTGCATACGGTGTTGCATACACGAGTCACCAGATTGTCAAGTGAGTGTATGTTTTCCTGTTGTCCCCTTGTCTAATGGCTTGATGAACAAGAAAGGTCAAATATGGTTTAGAAAGTCCACTTTTATTAGCCACCATACTGCTACTATTCATGAAGTCCTTTACCAGATATCTCCTGGTCCATTTGTCAATTACCTCTAGCACGGACATATTCTCCAGTAAATCATCACTAATGCTTGAGAATAAAAGTATCTGGATGATGGAGATACGATAGGAGCAATAAAAGAAAATAAAGATGGTTCCTTTTCAATGTTTTTACTTTTTTCCTTTTGGATGAAGTAATAATAAGATTCATTATTGGCATCCAGGGGATGCAAAAGTCACAAAGTACATGTTGAGCAAAAAAGGATGATCATTTCCATTACAGTGTATCGATAATAAGGACAGGGAGCTGATGAAATCTAAAATACAATGGGGGTATTGACAGCGGTTAGATTTGACCAGCTAAATAAGCTAAAGAGCTATCTAGCCTTAAGGAACCATGCAAAAGAAATGTTGAACAAGCACTAGTGGTTAGTGTGCTTCCTGTCCAAAATCAATGTCACCAAGCATTCAGAAAAAGAACATGAATAATCATAAGGATTAATTGAGTAAAATAGTGGTTAGTGCGTGCTACCTGTACGGTATATGCTTGTGAGTCTGGAGGTCCCTATACTTTTTGGCAAGTCCAAAGTCAATTGCATACACCTGTCATCAGTATAAACATTTGCTAACATTAGGGGAAAAAACCTTGACATCACATACGCTCTCTTTTCCTTTAAGCTTTAACTTCAACATGAAAGTTCAGAAGTCAATGGTAACTGGGCTTTAGTTATGAGTCAAAGAAAAATGGACATAATGATGAATTTTAAGCCTTTAACACAAACCAATACATTAGTTAGCTATTCATTAAAACTTTTAATCTGAAGTCAAATACACAAATATAAGTATAATCATGACATAAAGTCCTCAATTCCATATTGATTCCTTATACCTCTCCAAAGGACATAACTCAAACTTTCAGCATCTAAACCAGAAGTAAATCCCATATTTATAGCAATCAACTTATGGTGAAAGCAGTACTATCTGAATTATTGACTTCATAATCTCAAACATCCACCATATAGTGCATGATTATCACTTCCATAGTACAAGGCACTGAATGAGACAATCAACCAGTAAAAATCAGCCATTAACTCATCCATAGATAAGTTTCTTTTCCTATAAATAAAAAAATGCAATATAAGATAAAGGATTAAACTCGGTAATAATTTTCAAAGAGAAAATTCATATTTAATTTTATTTCCAAAATACAACTCCATTTACTGACTTCAGCTGCCACTCTGACAATTGACTAAGGTACTATCCACCCTACAATGAGTTTGATTATCAGAAACCAAGCGGCATAGAAGAGCGAACAAACATAAATAATAAGAACTGAGAAGCTATTCATCCAACACAATGACCAAATATTTACAATTTAAATTTGATAATCTGAAAATAAACTAGCAAAACTGAAAATAAACTAGCAAAATACTTAGTTTTTCTCACTCTTTATAGGCAAAACATTGACTTGAATAAACTCCATTCATTCACAAAATTCTGACAGAAATGAACCAGAACCTGATTTGCTTTGCGACCAAGGCCCATTAGAAAGTTGTCTGGCTTTATGTCACGGTGAAGAAATCCTCTTGAGTGCATGTATTCAACTCTATTAATCTGAAAGATGCAAACCCCAAGATTATTACCCTAAAATGCATAAGCAAAGGCACAGCAGTAATTTTTCTTTAAAAATGTGAAAGAAGAACTACTTACTAGCTGATCTGCAAGCATCAACACTGATTTCAATGAAAGCTTCCTATTACAATAGTTGAAGAGGTCTTCCAAGCTCGGTCCAAGAAGGTCTATGACCATTACATTGTACTCGCCTTCGACTCCAAACCATTTAAGGTTGGGTATTCCAGCTTCATAAGAATGGCATAGATAAGAAGATCAATCGGAACACATGACATTCTCATTCTAAATCTTTTCGCAAAGAACGGCTACAGAAATGAGGGAGAATGCTTACTTCCTCCTGAGAGAAGCATATATATTTTTGATTCATAGTGCAGTTGAGGGTGCTTTGTCTTGAGGGATTCCTGATATTACAGTACAAAGAGAATGACGTCAAGAACATATTGTGAGAATAGTACTGTTGCATCAACAACTAGAGTCTTTAATTCCCATCAAAATAAGTGTCATTTACTATACGCTCGGGAAATATTGTTTTTCCGATGAAGTAAAGGTTATTGATTTGAGCCAGTAAAAAGATGGTTAGAACTAAGATGTATATATGCTCATCAAATATTTAAGCTAATAAACAATAGACCTAGTCTCGCTTTCATTTTCCAAGAGCACCATGATAGACAAATATGTTTTTTTCCGTAGGTTACAACACCGACTGCGGAAGCTTACTGTCAGATGAGATTGATGCTTTCTGAACTCTTAAACATATACACTTCTTTTTCAGGTGAAAATGCGTAGATAATCTAAGGGGACAAAAACCTTTTCTTAGTTGGCAATTTAGTGGGTGCAAACACTGGGACTATGGTTCAAATCCCAGCAGAGATGAAAAATGCTAGGTGATTTTTCCTATTTGCCTAAGCCTTGGTGGGAGAGTTACCATGTATCTGTGCAAGTGGAAGGTAGCAGATACCCGATAGAATAGGGGAGGTGCGCGAAATCGCGACTGAACACCATCATTACCACAAAGAGAAAAGAAAGAGCCTTTTTTAGAATTGTCTTCCCATTTCTACTTAACTAGAAAACCAGTTACAGAAAATGAAGTCATGTGCACAACTAGAAACACATACTTTCTGATTTCCTGACTTACAAATGCTTCTATGCAAACATTTGAATAGATCAACAACATACCCAACGTAATCCCATAAATGGGGTCTGCAGAGGGTAGGATGTACGTAAATCTTATATCTACTTTTGTGGGTAGAGAAGTTGTTTCCAATAGACCCTTCGCTAAAAAACGTAGTAAATGCATAATTGCAAGAAAAATAAGACGGCAAAATATCAAGATATAGAACAAATGAAGCAACACATAATAATACACATATAGGGATAATGAGCTACGCGATACCTAAATACTACTACTAAGAAAAGGAGAAATAGGAGATGGAAGGTTATCCCCCACCCCCTTCACACACATCGCGACAAAACTCAAATACCTACTAACATTCTATCCTAATCCTCGACCACCAAATCTTTCTATCTACGGTCATGTTCTCAGTTAGCTGAAGTTATGACATGTCTTGTCTAATCACCTCCCCCGGTGCTTCGGTCTACTCCTAACTCCTGCGACCACCAATCTCTCACACCTCCTAACTAGTGCATTCTCACACTTCAATTTCACATGCCCGAACAATCTCAGTCTCGCTTCCCTCATTTTGTCCGCCACGGATGCCACTCCAACCTTGTCCCGTATAACTTCATTTCTAATCATATCTATCCTAGTATAGATAGAACAATCATGCTTGTTATCATGCTTAATAGTCATCTCTTACTAGAGTAACCTAACAATATAGTTTATACAACTCAAAATAATGTGACAAGGTAATTATGGTGAACAAGGATTTTCCAATCCAACCAACCCATTATATCTGAATAGACTAAAAATGATACTATGACAAAACTCTGATGATACTAAACATCAAGTTAACGATAAATGCATTAGACATTACACGAAGAAAAAAAACGAAACACCATAGCAACACAAAGTCCCCAGTCAGTAAGTCGTTCAACTACGCCTCAATTACAAGTGGTTAGGATTGAATATAAGAACCCTCATTCTATTCCAGTGTATTCTGCTCCATTCATTCCAAAACTAAAGAATTTTTCTTTCAAGACAATTTCAGGAAAAAACAAATAGGAAACAAAAACAGCATTTCAGGTTGGCAGCAAATACCAGCTTAATGGCGACTTCTTCTCCATTCTGCATATTCACACCTGAATCAAAATTAAGCAGAACATAATTGAGCAACTACAACTAAGGAAACAAAGGTTAACACCAGCAAATGAAGTTGATAATCCAAAACAAATCCAACGCAGTCGAAGCCGAAAAGCTAAAAACATACCTAAATAAAGCTCACCAAAAGACCCACTTCCGATCTTCCTTCCCAGCTTAAACTTCCCACCCACAACATGATCCATGGTAACTAAACAACCCCACTTTAAGATTTCGACAACCAAATATTCAACAGCAACAATCACACGTTTCTATTCGTATTTTCACCTAATATAGGTAACAACAAAGAACCCCAAAATACAACTTTTACACATAAATGATAAAACTTCCCACCCACAAAAGGAAAGCACAAATTAACGTTGCCAAACTATTCTTGAACTCACAAAAATGGGAAAGAACCAATTAAAAAGCAATTCTTGAACTATGGTTCGATAAATAAAAGCCGTTACAATCTTCAAATAACGACAAGAAATTGAAACCCTAATTTACAAACAAAATGTCCGATCCCCCATTGATGAATAAAAAATGGATAATCAATGTGGGAACCGATGTTTACATACATGGAAGAGCTGTATACATATGTATGTATGTTTAATTCTTTTTTTTGTTGGTTGGCAGATGAATCAACAAAAGAAGAAGAAAGGGGGAGACAAATTAGCGACAATTGAGGAAAAAGAGAAAAAACAAAAGAGCCAAGTGTAGTGTGTTGGTAAAGTTGACGGACTAAGAATAAAATTATTGTCCTGTGATCATAATATTCAAGTCACGAAATCAACTTCTTATGAGATAAAGGCTATAATCTATATTGTGGTTTTATAATTCTCTATGTATATAGTGAAAGCTTAGTACATCAGACGACACTTTTTAGTATTTGTTCGTGAAAAAGGAACGTGGAGAAAGAAAAAGAAATGATTGATAGTTTTGTACAACGTGCGGGTCCGAATTCGGAAAATAAAAGGTTGTCATGTTTCTTTTTTCCCCATTTGTTTTGCACGGATTGGCCTTCAAACGTACCGGCCTTTACTTTTTGTCCCTCATATTAAAATATGGTTTTTAATTTTTAACTATACTACTTATTTAATTAAAAAAATCAGACCTGCTTCATAAAATATAATTTTTATAATATTTTTTACTTTCAGAAATTGAACTTTTAACTCGATATAAATTCTATAGGAATTAAATTATGCGGTATAAATTTTTATTAATATTTTTTAGACTATATTAAGTATTGAAAGTTTTGCCTTGTCCGGCGTAATTTGTGTAGATTTTTATGATACATGTCGAAGTTAACTGCCATAATCGAGCGAAATCCAAAATTATGTCATTTTTTAGAATTATGTTGAGTTTTAAAAGTTTTGTCTTGTCCGCCATAATTTGTATAGATGTTATGATATATTTGCTGAAATTAAATTAAAATATGTCATGCAAAATACTAATTATGTTGGGGGGCAAAAAATTTGTGCGAAATTACGAATGGTCCTTTTTTCTTTCTTTTGGTATTTTCCGAATTATTATGAGAAGCTCATGGGTATTATATGGAGACATGAGAGTGATAATCAATTCACCTTAGTATTTGTTTTCCTATGTAAATTTGACGCGACGTATTATTTTATCAATTTTTAAATTTCAAAATCATGATCATTCATCTAAAAGGTATAGCAGATAATTTTACCGTACATGATTTGTGAGTTAATTGATTACTACTATATATTATTCTTCCCGTCTTAATTACGTGATGGTGTTTAACTGTGTACAAAATTTAAGAATAAAAAAAAATTAAAATCAGTAATCAATAACAAGATATAAATATATGTACAATAACAATAACATATCTAGTGAAATCTCACAATGTGGGGTATGAAGAGGGTAGAGTGTACACAGAACTTACATCTATCTTAGTAGGTAGAACGGTTGTTTCCGAGAGACTCTCGACTCAAGATATAAATATATGTATGATTATAAAACATCTGATTAGAAAAGTATTATTTTTTCAATTTTATTCATTTTACTACTTAGATTTGCCTCTGCTATAATGAACTTCTTTTGGGAAGTTATTGACATTATTTTGCTTCGTATTTAACTTATATATACTTGATCCGTCTCAATTTTTGTGGCACTATTTGACTTGACATGTAGTTTAAGAAAGAAATGAAGACTTTTAAAATATGTGGTCCAAAACAAGTCTTATAAATGTATGACTATAAATCATCTCAAAAAGTTAAATTGTTACTAAATATAAAAAAATGACATTCTTTTTGGAACATATCAAAAAGGAAATAGTGTATGTTATGGTTCTACATAGTCGACATGGATGAACTGCAGTAACCAGAGAAGAATGAATTTGTGGAACCTTTATGTGACTTTTCTATATCAGAATGAAGAATGAATACAATATCTCACATATTTATAGTGTGAGACTCTTAGGAACTAAAGTGTATAAAAGAAGAAACTTACATGGTGTAAACTAAAAATGAGAAAGCTTATCGACTAACTAACCAACACTCAAGCTAACTAATACCAATTAGCTAAGCTAAGTACTAAGTAATACCATTATTCTCATCACCCCTCCCCCCCTCAAGCTAGGTCCAGAAAAAAGATTTTTCAGGCCTAGCTTGGATAAAAGATGAAAATGTTGCTTCTGCGTAAGGGCCTTGGTAAGCAAATCAGCGGGTTGCTCATCAATGGTAAGATAAAGGGGAGATATCAGTCCCTGCTGCACTTTCTCCCGAATGAAATGACAGTCGATATCAATGTGTTTGGTGCATTCATGGAAGGGATTGCAGACTTACTATCGCAAAACACCGGAACAGGTGAGGACAAGCAAATCCCAAGCTACGAACGTCCTTCGCGCAAGTTTTTTTGCTTCCTGCGTCCTTACTAAAAACCAGTAAGCCACACAATTTCTGCCACTATTGAAGTCAAACTCCGATACTCAGCCTCAACTGAACTTTTGGATACAATAGGTTGTTTCTGCGACTTCCAGGAAATTAAAGCAGTGCCAAAGAAGACCACATATCCAGTCACAAATCTCCTTGTGTTGAGACACGATCCCCAGTCAGCATCAAAATAGCCCGACAAACTGAAACATTCACCTGCAGGAATAAAAATCCCCAGTCCTAGAGACATCTTGAGATACCTAACAATTCTGTTGGCAACAACTATGTGAGAAGCCTTTGGAGCTTGCATGAATTGACTAAGACACTGAACAACAAAAGTTATGTCATGCATAATATTGGTCAAGTACAAAAGTCTACCAACAAGTCTTTGGTATCGTGAATGATCATCCAGTAATGGATCACAGACATCTAATCCAGATTTACTCCCATTTGCTGCAGCCAGATCATGCAAATATTGATCATATACTACTGATGTAAGTTGAGCATTAAACTCCATTGGTGAACCAGAAGGACCTGCCTCTGTAAGCTTCAAATCTGCCAGCAATTCCAGTGTATACTTCCTTTGATGCATCACAATGACATCCTTATTCCTAGCAAACTCAATCCCAAGAAATATCTTAATTCACCAAAATCTTTTATTTTGAAATATTGCTGAAGTATATCCTTAGTCGTGTCAATGAGGACCTTGTCATTCCCAGTGATGTGATTCATCAACATAGATTAAGATCATCACAATTTGATTCCCATTTCTCTTGGTGAGAAGAGAATAATAATAACGACTTTGAGTGAAACCAGATTCAAGCAGGGCAGTTGCCAACTTGATATTCCATTGCCTCGACGCTTGTTTAAGTCCATATAATGTTTTAAGCAACTTGCAGACCTTCAGCTGATTGTGACTAAAGCCCTGTGGCAGCTGCATATACAAGACTTCATCAAGATATCCCTGTAGGAAAGCATTGAAGACATCCATCTGGTGAATAATCCACCCCTTTGATGCAGCAATGGAAATAACTGATCTGACAGTGAACATCTTGGCCCCTGGAGAGAATGTGTCTGGGTAGTCAACACCTTCTCTTTGGTTATATCCCTTAACTACTAGCCTTGCCTTGAACCTTTCGATTTCTCCTGAAGCTTTGTATTTAATTTTATAAACTCACTTGCATCCAATGGCCTTCTTACCAGCAGGAAAATTCATAAGCTGCCATGTCTGATTGACCTCCAAGGCTTGGATCTCAGCCTTCATTGCCTCTATCCACCTTGTATCTTGCACTGCCTCTGCATAGGTAGTTGGTTCATGAACTGCTGAAATGTTAGCCAAAAAGCTATGATATGATTGTGAGATCCCAACATAGTTGATTGTATTGACCAATGGATACTTGACTTGTGTGATTCTGGAATTTACTGTGCTACTGTGAATAAAATCTTTCAGCTATATGGGGGCTTTCTATCTCGGATTGGTCTGCTGGTGTGTACATTCCATATTGATATCAGGCTCTTCTTCTTGCACCATAGCATCAGATGACCCTAAATACTCATCATCATGATCTGCATTCTGAGTCATATCTTCAGCTGGTCCCCTGTCCTCTGAGACAACCTGCTCTCCTGGCATACATGGAACTGCTGATGTGTGTTCCAACTCAATGTTAGACACAACTTGGTTGTTCAAACCACACATGCTTCACCTGTATGAAAACCAAGATTATGAAAGAAGTCTTCAACAGGATCATAGACTTGCTGCTGCATTACAGTCTGCTTGGCTTCATCAAATGGAAATATATCCTCATAGAATGCTACATCTCTACTTATGAATATAGTGTCATTCACCATATCCAGAAGTTTGTAGCCTTTGTGCATGACAGAATACTCAAGTAACACTGATTTGATAGCCCTGACATCAAACTTGTCCTTTTTGGTAAGATTTGTTGCATAACATAAACAACATATCACCCTTAAATGAGATAAGAAAGGTTTCTTCTGAAATAATCTTTCACATGGTGACACATTGTTAATAACCACAGAGGGTACTCTATTAATGATATACACAACAGTTTCAATACACTCACCCCAGAATCGTGCAGGTAAATGACCTTGAAATTTGATTGCTCTTACAATCTCAAGGATATGTCTATGTCTCTTTTCCACTACCCTATTTTGTTGTGGGGGGTATATGGACAAGAGACTTGATGTATTATCCCCAAATGCTTAAACAACTCATCATAAACATGATTAACGAACTCAGATCCATTGTCTGGTCTGATTTTCTTAACCTTGGCATTAAACTGTGTGTTAATAACTGCAAATAGATTTCTTAAAACAGAAGACACATCTGATTTAAGATTCATCAAATTGACCCAAGTCCATCTAGTATGTTCATCAACTATTGTGAGAAAATACCTTATTTCATTATAAGTGGGCACTCTATAGGGTCCCACACATCAACATGTAACAACTCGAAAGGAAATTCAGCTCTATTCCTACTTGTAGGAAAAGGTAGTCTAACTTGTCTATCCTTTGGACATACTTCACAATGGTTTATTGTGAAACTAGTCTTATTTCTAAATTCATCTATCTTTCTTAGCACACACATAGGCACATGACCCATCCTCCTATGCCACATTTCTGCCTGTATTTCTGCTGATGAAATTGAGGGAACTGGAACTGGTACTTTGGCTGCATTAACTTGTGCAAATGCTGACTGATACTGATGTTGACTTTTCCAAGAATCTAGTATGTAGAGTCCATCCACCTCTCTACCAATCTCCTTCACCTTCCCAGTGAAGAGATCATGTAACATAAAGAAATCAGGAAAGAATTGTATGCTTCAGTTCAGTTATCTTGTTAGTTTTGAAACTGACAAGAGATTGAACTTGAAGCTGGGTACGCACAGTACATCCTTTATAATATCACCTCCAGTCAGCCTACAACTTCATGTCTGAGTTATCATGGCAGTATCCCCTATCGGCAGCTGAACCTGACCTGCATTTTCTATCAGATTACATCTTTCAATCATACTTCTATTACTTACCATATGATTTGTGGCCCCCGAGTCCACTATCCAACTAGGATCAACATCATTATTAGTCTGCACCTTACCTATCATGTGTACCTTTGGAACAGAATTGCCACTGCTGTGAGGGTTTGATAATGCTCCCAACACTTTTTCATATTGTTTTGGTGTGCAGGACCTCAGCATCGAGTTCAAGTGTTCATTCTGCTGTTGTGTTAAATGATTTGTATGCATCTCTGTCAACACACCTCCTGAAACCATATTCACTTTCTTCTTATTTCTCCAATCATCAATTTGGTTATTCTTCCAGTCGTCAGGATATCCTATTAGTTTATAACATCCCTCTATGACATGGCCTTGCTTGTTACAATAATCACACACCATCAGCTTGTAGCAAGTGCCTCTGGTGTGACATTTCATTTTGCAATAGTCACAGAATGCACCTAGAACATATTTACTCCTTCCCTTATTCTGAGGAAACTTGCTCACCATTGCCATAGGATCATTAGCTTCACCTCCAACCACATAAAATCATTATTTGACTCTCATATTGAGCCACCATGGCATATGCTTGATTGACACTCGGAATGGGGGACATTAGGAGAATATGACTCATTACTTGGTTATAACCATCATTGAGTCCCATAAGGAACTCAAGCAACCTTTGATTTGAGAGATGTAGTATGTATTCTCTGGGGCTGTCACACTCGCAGGTTGGTGGAGGCACAATCGAGTCTATTTCAACCCAAAGGTCTTTCATCTTAGAATAGTAACTGGATACAGGCAGTGTTCCCTGATGAAGCATTGCTAGCTCCTTCTTTAACTGATATACTCTCGACAAATTGATTTTGTCAAACCTCTCCTTCAAGTCCTTCCAAACATCACATGTTGTAGATCTGTATAATATTCCACTAAATATACTCTTCCTCACATTCTTCATAATCCATGATATCACCATGGCATTGCACATATCCCATTGCTTTGTTTGATTTGGCCCGAATGTATCTCTCTTAACAGATCCGTCAATGAAGCCAATTTTGTTCTTAGTTAACAGTGTTAGATTCATCGCACGACTCCAGAGAGTGTAATTCTCCATTCCCAATAGTTGAATTTCCACTTGAACACTTGAAGGCGTATCAAAAACACTTAAGAAAAGTGGATTGTTGTGATCCACAATGTTGAGACTTGCATTTGAACTGTCTCCTATACTTGAATCAGTATGTGGTACTTCACTCTCCATCTCTTTCAATTAACCAGTTCAGCTCAATCAACCACTTCCGCAACTTCACAATCACAGAACAGATCCAAATCGATTGAAATTAATCGATCCAATAGGAATCACAAAATTGTAACTTCGCGATGTTTATACACAGTGAATCAAACAACAAATCAATTGCATGCAGTAGATCGTAGACTCAGAGTTGTCACAATCAGAAAAATTCAGCAATAGATCACAAATTCGATGTTACCACAATCAGAAGTTCAAAATTACTCTCAATACACAATTAATCCGATCACAAAAAACATATTAAACAAGTTTATCACCTTGATTGCACAATGCGTGAGCTTGAGAATGCTCTCTGCTTCGGAATGCTCTCATCAATCAATATGTTGCATATACATGCAGTGCGTATTCTCTACACCGACGCCGACTTTGATACCATGTTATGATTCTACATAGTCGACATGGATGAACTGCAGTAACCAGAGAAGAAAGAATTTGTGAAATCTTTCTATGACTTTTCTATATCAGAATGAAGAATGAATACAACAATATTTATAGTGTGATACTCTTAGGGACTAAAGTGTATAAAAGAAGAAACTTACATGGTGTAAACTAAAAATGAGAAAGCTTATCAACTAACTAACCAACACTCAAGCTAACTAACACCAATTAGCTAAGCTAAGTACTAAGTAATACCATTATTCTCATCAGTGTCACATAAAGTATTATTAAGGCAAAATAGAAAAATATTTATTTTTATTTTAAAAAACATCTTGATATATAAAATATAAAATAAAATCTGGCCAAGAGCTTATTGGAGAAACTCTATGTGTTTAATTTTTGTTTTCGAGGGTTATATTTAAAAGAAGTGAAAAGGGTGAAAAGAACTCCATCAAAAATTACATTTTCGGTTATTTTGATTACCAAAATAATAGTATCCTAACTTTTAAGTGATAAATTAAAGTTATGGAACTTTAGAAAATAAAATGTGTAACTATTGATAAAATTTATGCACACCCCGTAGTTTCATGCGTGAATGAAAGTGTAGGTAGCCGAATTGAGCCCCAAGGACTTAGGGTCCTTACCGAGAGTCTCGTATGATTTACAAGGCTATTAAGAAGGTTTACGGAAGGTTAGAAGTCATTCGGGTTGAATGAACCATATATCGACGAAGTTTGACGAAGATAGAATGGTACACTAAGCGTTTTGCGTCGCAGAACTCATTCCGCTTCGCGGATTGAGCTGCGGATTCAAGCCATCAGTGTGCCACCTTTTTTCCACCATCTGCGGTGTGAATGAAGCCGCATATGATGATCTGCGACGCATATTCTCTTGCAAAAATGGAGGTGGTGGGTTGGCTATATATATGATGGTCTCGAAGCTTCACTTGTTTTATTTCAATTTCGACCCTCAGTCATCCTAAAAGACCCCAAACACCCTCCAAGTATTTATATATCATCCAAGATCCGTCATTTAAGTTTATGAGACTAATTCACTCTTAAGAAGGCTAGATCATCTCAAAGACAACACATAGTTGGTTGGATTAAGTTGACACTTTTTAGTGATGGAAGTAAGTTTGGGGTGGAGAAATTCTTGACTAATTAAAGGTAAGTTTTGCTACTCCTAAGTGTTCTCAATCTTCTCTTAGAATATATAGATCAATTGGTGAGGATAACACATGCGAATTGGGTTAAAAACTCTAAAGTGGAGACATGTTAAGTATTTGGTGGAATTGATTGAAATTCTTGAGATAGTAAGGCTAGACCTTGTAGAAAATGAAAGTTGTGGTCTTGATATTATTGTGGCTATTGAAGGAGGTATGAAGGTAACTTGAATTTTCATGAAAATAATGTATGAAGGTTGTGCACATTATGTGTTTGATAGAATGTCGTAGTGTAGTAATAGTGAAACCGTCGACTTGAGTTTGATCCGACTTATTTCTATTGAATAGGTTGACGACTGTAGAGTGAGAGAGACGATGTATGAGTAACGTTGGTCAATAATAAGGTATGTAAGACTTTCCTTCCTTCTTCCATTGGCGTGATCGTAGAACCATCGTTATAGAATGAACGTTTCTTATCCTGATTCAATTCTTGAATGAATAAACATGTTTTCTCTGGCTACAAAATGTTGTATGAGCCTTAGTTTGTTCCTTATCGAGAACGCGTTCCTCACTTTATAACGGTTCATGTTGTATTATTAATCGTGAGTTCAAAGTTAGATTGTAACGATTATTGTATCTAGTTTCATAACGATAGGTGGGGGTTAACGACCTTGTGTCACCCTTTCTTGTTCCTATTGGTTTCTGAGGTCATTCATGCATCATACATATATGTATCGATTTTATGACACTGAACCGCGCTATAGTCGATCGGGTACGATACTCTTATGTACACACACCTCTGTAGTTGGGTACGATAACACAGAGTCATATTAAGGCCGGGTACGATAACACTGAGTCTCATATCAAGACTGGGTACGATATGATATTGGCATTGTCCCAAAATGTGTGAATATATATATATAAACTAATTTCCAGTGATATTATGCATTACATATGCCCACAGTGGCTTTCCGAGGTCCAGGTTGTCTATTTAATTTCTAAGTACTCTTATTGTTGTTCTTACTTATGTTATTTACCTTACATATTCAGTATATTCTTTTGTACTGACGTCCCTTGCTGGGGCGCTGCGTTTCATGTCCGCATGTATAGATAGATGGAGCGATGCCCACTCTCAATAGAATCTCAGCTCAATGGTGGTGTCAGGGCTCTCCACTTGTTCCGGAGGTGCTAGTGTGAGTCGGCATGGCACTATATATATGTTGATGTTGGAAGAGTGTTGTGACAACACGAATAATTAGTCAGGACAACATCACTTATAAATATAAGGATGTTGCCGGCAGTGATGTGATAACATCACATACAACATCTCTATAAACAATTTTGCCTATTCTTCAGACCAAAACAGTGATTGTTACTGTGATGTAAAAATGACCTAGACAAGCTAATCAGGAAGCCGTATTTAAAACGTGAGAAAAGAAGAAGTCAAGCTTGGAAGGAAAACAACGTGAAGACCAAGTCAATATAGTTGAGCATTTCATGGAGGCTGAATCGGTCCAAGTCGCTGCCTATTTTCTCTCAACTTCCGCAACCAACTAGTGAGAATTTCAAGAAAGTTTCACACTATAAATAGAGGAGGAACTTCATTGTATCGGTATCCATATTACAAAGAAAATAATAACCAAGGTAGCTCTCGGGAATTCACTCAAGAAACTGGATCAACCACCATTGCCTAAAGTAGTATAACAATATCTAGTCCCTTATTACTATTGCTTCCTAGATTCTAGATTAAGCTCATTGTTAAATAAGTTATAATGAAGATGTTTTATGTTTCTTTATAGATGTTTGTCTTTAGGCTGAAGTCATCTACGACTTCATTTTTTGTAATTTCTTTTTATTCTATTTCTACAAATTGTAAAAAGAAATTCATTTATAATTGTATATAGTATATACAATTCTTCGTTCATTGACCATCAATGACTATATTAATATATACCCTTGAAAATATAAATCTTGTGTCTTTTATTTTTCCGCTACATTTACTCTTTATGGTTTATTTTTGTTTTATCGGATGTTGCCTCAAGTGTTGACACAACACTGAAGGCAACATAAGAAACTGTTTAGCTTTTCAACGCTCAAATCTTTAGTTTTCCTACTTTTAATTGTGTATCCATAGTCTCAGGCCTAACAATATATATTCATGGGTATGGCGTCCTGCCCCTTTTGGAGTTAATGTACTCTTTAGAGGCTTGTAGACAATTGTCGTGTGTATAGAAGTCCTGTATTGCTTAACCGACCTTTCAGATGGCTTGTTTCACAGATAACGACCTTGTCGGCCCTAGTATGCATATATATATTGTTGAATCTCTTCTGCTTGCAGGGTGTAGGGTCATGTCCCCTTATGGTTATAATTAGAGGCCTGGTCGGCCCGTAACTAGAATTCAGATGAGATATGGTACGCTCGGGCCGTAAGGCATCGGGTGCCGGCTTGGGGTGTGACAATTTACCAAACATTTGACCCATTGATTAATCAATATCTGAGCTGAATGTTTCTTTTGCTTTCTTCTCATATTGTCTGCCAATGCCGCCTAATATGTCACTATGTTGTTAAGAGTGTGAAAACAAAGTGTAGAAACAAGAAAATGAGAATGTAACAACAACAAGAAGTAAGAAATCTGGAAATAAACAAACAAGGGGGCTTGCTGAGTAGACTGAATTCTCAATATATCCTTAAGATAATATTTCATCATATATCCTTTCAACGGTGTAATGACAACTTATCTTCCAAGATAAAACAACAATCAAACAAATGAGCAAAGGAAACTTAAGCGTTCGCTTAGGAAGAAAGATCTTTGAGTGTTTTGTGATTGCAAGAGAGAAAGACAATTTCAGAGAATTGTTAAGTGTAAGGTGTGTTTCCAAATGAGCCCAAGGCTTCATTTTATAGTGTAGAGAAGATGATCTTCCACATAGCCAAGTAATAGCCAAAAGACCAAATAATGGCCATGAATGTGGAGTAATAATTCAGCCAAATAATGGCTGAATTCATGAGCCAAATGATGGAGAATTAATGCTCCAAAGTCAGCCCAAAAAACAGTTTTTGTTCATCTTCCAACGATCTAAAATGTCCGCAGCGACGGGGTCCTGCAGGCTGGCGCTGTCGGCGCCACGGCCCTACAGGGAGGCGTTCTGGCGCCGCAACATTTTTCAGACTCGTTTTATCTTTTACACTTTATACACGTCTTCCCTTCGTTTACCAATGTGAAACCATTGTCATTTGGCCAATAACTGTCTATTCTCTTACGTCTCAAACAATTCGTATATATACCAATATCTCTTCCATTTAAGGAAATTACGATTCTTGGTACTTTATGTGCACGTGTGTGGAAACCATATTTCCGACGTGTGGGGCCCCAATTGTCCGAGTCAATTTTATTTCACGTTTAGTAAATTTCCAACAATCCCCTCTTGAAAGAGATTTTGGCTCACACACATAGTGCCTTTCGAGCAATCACTCGGTGGATCGATGTTGCATCTAGAGAGGTAGCCGTAGATTTGAACCTTCCATAGTAGAATACCATCGAACATATTTACTGCGCAGTGAACGTGATGTCTTGAACCGTCAGTATTTAGTATATGCCAAGACAATGGTATCAACACAACACTTTTCCTACTCAATCATGTTACACCCCGTAGTTCCAAGACATGCATTCGAAAACGTAAGTAAGGAAGTAAGACTTGAACGTTGAAAGAAGTATAACTACATTTTCTTAAGGAAATATTTCGAAAATGTGAAGACGACAATTCAATTACTCTGAGTTCAATTCTCCTAATTGGAGTTACGGAATTAGTTTTGGATTTTAAAATCTCGAATTTGGTCATGTGGGGTCCATAGGAAATTTTACGATTTTGTGGGCCCACGAGATTTTGAGATATTTTGGCCGTATAGAATTTATTTGTGAAGACTTATTTTGGACCAATAGAAGGGTGACACGTGTCACCCCCACTTGTCTTGCAAGACTTTGACTCACTTAGATATTTTGAGACAAGTGGACAAGTGGGTCCCACTCCACTTGTCTTGCTACACTTGACATAGATATTTATATATACATAGAGCCTTGGCAAGACTTCAACACTTAGCCATTATTTCACAAAACATTATATCTCTCTCTCTTTATGTTGCTCTCGGCCTTAGTGGCTTTTGAAGAATAAAAATTATAAAATCTTCCAAGTTTATTTTGTTGATCCAAGATTAGCTCCCTAATGGAGTGCTAAGCCAAGATAATCTCTCCAAGCCCTTTATATCCCTTGGAGCCGTGAGTAAGGGTTGAAACCCTAGGGTTGTTCGTCGACTTTTTGGAAGCGGAACGTGAAGTGAAGTTGGTTATAAGCTTGTGGTAGATGCTTGTGTGTGATTGGAACTTGAAGAAGTGGAGCGAAACGAAAATTGCGGACCAATATTGTTGGGACTGTTTTACCGATTTTTGGGGCTAAAAAAAAGGTAATGGTTCTTCTTCTTTTAAAGTAATTGGATATTACTTATTGTTGATATGTATGGATGAGATTGTACTAAAAATAATGAAGATTAAGAAGTGTTTGGACCATTTTAGGGTGTCTTGGCCGAGAGTGGCATTTTGTGCGACATTGGATTCGTTGGTTATTGTCGTTGTTATTTATACTTGTCGCATGTTAAAATGAAGTAATATGGTTGTTTATAAGTTGATATATCATATATAGAAGTGTTGAAACTTGAATTGGAATAAAATAGATTAAGGAAAGAGTTATCGAATTGTAGTTGTTGGCCGTGGAATCTGTAAAACTGTTGGATGTTATTATATAGTTTTGGGGACTGTTTTAGGGCGTTGAAATTCTGGAAATTCAGCCCTCATTATATATGTTTAAGTATGGAAATTTCTAATGGAAGTCCTAAGAGATTAAGGGTATAAAAAGGCGTCACATTTTACCCTTATTGTTGTTGGATATTTGACTAATTTTATGGACTGTTTTTATATGATTGTGGGGCAGAATTTTACAAGTCTAGTAGGCGTGTAATCCCCTTTATTGTTGTATTGATTGTGTCCTTAATCAGGGCTTGGTTATTGTTGAAATTGGGCATTGGAAAAGGTGGAAAAATACGTAGAAACAAAGGAAGTGCTGCCCAACTTTCCGTATGAATGGAAACTTTACTTAGTCCATAACCTAACCTTAAAAGCATATAGTTGATAGACATGCTATTATCATTATAGGTTGAAGTACTACGTGAGGTGTATTCCGCTTAGCATATTGGTAGAAGCTACGTGCGGCGTATTCCACTTAACGGATTGGTAGAAGAACGATAAGGTATGTAACTACTTCATTCTATCGGCATGACTTATTTCTTGAAGTATACTTGCCTTGTTATTGGGGTATACATGACTTGTTTCTTGAAGTATACTTGTCTTGTTATTGGAGTATACATGACTTGTTTCTTGAAGTATACTTGCCTTGTTATCGGAGTATACATGACTTGTTTCTTGAAGTATACTTGCCTTGTTATTGGGGTATAAATGACATATTCCCTAGATAGTACTTTGGGGCCTCCAAAATGGAAATTGTCTATCTATTCCTTGATAGTACTTAATGATGTACTCTATACATAGTACTTTGGATTTCTAAAGGGAAGTTCCTCTTAATGGAGTTGAAAAGTATAGGTTACTAGATTTGGAAAGAATAAGTGAATTAATTTGAAAGGTATGAGTAACTTGGCTTTAGATTGTAAGTTACTTGATGTGGGAAAGTGAAAGTGTTTGAGACTACAAGTGTTAGTGTCTCGGGTGTTATAAGAGAATGAACATACGGTAGACGTACGTTGTATAGTTGAGCTTTCTAGAGTAGAAGATGTGTTATTCCATATATCCTAAATCTTTCATGACTTAATAATGCCTTAGGCTTTCTAAATTAGAAGACGTGTTATACCTTCTAGTAAAGTGAAAAGATGATTTCTACTTGCATATGGTTTCTCCTGATAGTTATTCGTGCAAGTGTTGTATTTCACTTCACCGAGTCTCTCGCTTGGGGGCCGGCCTTTGTTATATGTATACATGTGATATTGATTATATGTTATTCCATAGTCGTGCCGACAGTGATGTTGGAATTCCACGGGCATGCTTCTGTGACGTGGGTTTGATATATACTACAGACTGTTGACACCCAATTTTGTCCATCCCCTTCAATCAATAACCAATAAATTAAACAATTTTCTTTTTAAAAAAAAAACTGTAATTTTTACATCGCAAAAATAATCTCTACACCAATAATATGTATAATAAACATATACATGCGTAAATAAGGAGTTTGATAATGGCACCGCACCTCACGTAGAATATTAAGCACTTTGGGTTTCGCGCTCGCATTTATCAATTTTAAAGCCCTATTATATTTCCATTAATTCTTAATAATTTTAATAATAATAAATACGTAAATAAATAAATAATTTAGCAATAACGTCGTGTCAGATATCATAGCCGCATTTATTAATACGCAAAGCAATCCCATAATTTAAACCCAAGCTAAAAATTAATAAAGCACCTAAAGTCATATTAAGATAATTTAAATAAATAAGATTCTAAATAATAGCGCCGCATTTTACGTAAAAGTATTAAGCAATCCTTAAATATCATATCTGCATTTAACATTTAAATAATTTAATAATTTGATCTAAACCCCTTAATTTAATTTAACATCACAAAATACGCATAATAAATAAGATTTTTTTAACGACATCGTATTATAAAATATTAAGCACTAATTAAATAGCACGCCCGCATTTATTATTGCAATAATAAAAATCCAAGCTAAAACTAATAAAACACCTAGGGTTGTATTTAAATAATTTAATTTAAATAAGTTAATAATACACCTAAAATCTAAATTCTACACAACCCAAAAACTAAATTATCAGCCCAATCGCCCCTTTGATTTCGTCTGACCCAAGCCCACGACCCGAAGCCCAAAACCCGCGCCCAAACCTTTTGTTACACCCCGTATTTGCAGGACATGCTTTAAGAACGTACGTAAGAACTCGCTAGTGTTAAAATTAGAGACTTGTAAAATTTTATCGGAATTGTGAAATTGTCGGAAAAACGTAATATTGTGACGAATGGGTGGGCGACACTTGTCACCCCCCTTATTGATGCCTTGGACGATTTTAGGCATGGCCAAAATGGTCATTGACCATAGCCTTAGGATGACTAAGTCTTCCAATTAATTAGCTTGACAAAATTGACTAAGTCAAAGGGTCCTAAGTCTTGATATTTTAATTAGAGATCATCCAAACCACCCAATTGTTTGCATCTTGACCCTCCAAGGTTCTATATAACACTACTAGTAGCAAGACCAAGTTTTACACTTAGAAAAATTTCCAAGAATTTCAAGAATCCAAGGAGGTGCTCTCGGGTCAGGCTAGCTTCCCACAAGAATTTTTTTTGTTTGTTATCCAATAATTTTCCCACTTTAAACCAAGGTCCCTATGTGTATTGTAGGCATATCTCAATAGAAAATCTCGGAAAAAGATAGTTTTCGGGTTAGTCGCAAAGTGAAAACCTAGTGGCTTTCTAGGTTTTGGATTGGAGGTTTGAAGGAAAGTTGTTGGTGTGGTTCTAAGAGTATCAAGGAGCGGATTGAGGTGTCTTGATGAGGCTCTAGGTTGCTAAGGAGCAACTTCGGTTTTGAAGATTGGATTAAAAAGCGTTGAGGTATAATCTTGTTCTTTGAAAGTATTACAAAATTATTTATTTTGTTGTTAGCTTTACTTGTTGCTAGCATGAAGTATATGTTGAAGTTTATAAGGATTATAGATCGATTGTAGTCTTTGAAATTCGAAATGAAATGTAGGCCATGTTAAGTTGGATTACAATTTGATCGTTGTTAGAATCGTCGCATGTTATTGACTTGAAGCTTATGGTAGTACTAACCAAATGCGACTTGATATCTTATTATGCTACCAATTTGGATTGAAATGGAAATTGGATAAGAATTAGTTTGGTTGAACTCAGGTGGCGATTTTGGACTTGTAGTTTGTAGTAGTTGGTTAGTCATTTGTATTGGACTATCTTCTATTTAATTGTGAGCCAATTGGGGCTGTTTAGTTAGTCATTTGTATTGGACTATCTTCTACTTAATTGTGAGCCAATTGGGGCTGTTTGGTTATTATAATCGACCTTGAAAAAGGTGGCAAAGTGAGTAGAAACAAAGGAGGTCTTTGTCAGATTTTCCATAGAATTTGGCGACTTAGCACTTAGAATATTCTACGTTTGAAGTAAGAGGTTAATGGACGTATTGTGGCCATGATAGGTTGAAGAACTAAGTATAGCGTATCCTCGGAAGATTGTGATAGCTCAAGGTTGAAGTACTTTGGAGCATCTTGCTCTTGTCGACAATCGTCGCGGTATGTGAACCTCTTCCTTCTTTTGACATGATTCTATGTATGGAATATACGTGTAGTACTATTTCATGATTCCTTCTACTCTTAGAAGTTAAGAGGTATGTATGTTGATTTACTCTACGTAAAGGTTATGTCTAAGTTATCCTAAGTTCTTACCAAGTCTTATGGGGGATGTTGGTAAGAGTCGTTAGGGGGTATTTGGAGCCAAGTTGACTTGGCTAATTCTGACACAAATGAGAATAAGTATCGAACAAGCCATTGCAGCGTTAATAAAGGAAAATGTAATGACATTAATTATGTTAAAACAAGTAGAATTCTCCATCTGCATGAAGCTAAGATAAGACAAAATTGTATTACATTTTCTAGATCATGGCTACTTGATTAAGATAGTTATAAATAAGTATAACTTATTCACACCGCACCTAGTATATGTTACTTAATTTATAAGGATTTACGTATGAAGTTTTAAGACTATGGACCTCAAAGTGTTAAAAGGTTAAGAAACTTGTGTTCCTAAAAGTTAAGAGACTTGAAGTATTTTGAAAGCTATGCGATTTGAATTGAAAGTATAAGTTTCTTGGTTATCAAATGAATGTATTTGTCTAAGAAATAAAGAGTTATAACGGCTTTATGGGAAGTTGGTTATAACAACTTTATGGAAGATTTAAAAGAATGGTTTTCTTCAGTAATGTAAGCAAAGAAATGATTCGAAATAAAGAAGGGCAAATTGTTTTAAAGGTACCAATTGCTTTAGGTTTCAAAGAAAGAAGTCACTAGATTTAGAAGCCTATAATTGTATTTCTAAAAAAAAAAAAGTATTGTGACTTGTCGTGAAAAGTAGATATGACTTGATACTACGGTTATTAGTATCTTGGAAGTTTTATTTGAAAGAGAATCATTTTAAAGGAGTAGAGGCACGTAGTACGTTGGGTTAAATTCCCGGATTTTATAATGACATGTTAGTGCCTTAAGTAAACAAAAATGAGAGTGTGTATGAACAAGCTAATAAGAAGTTAGAGGATTTCTTAACTTGCTTATGTTATGTATGATAAGTCGGTAGTACTTATGTTATGTATGATAAGCTGGTAGGGCTTATGTTATGTATGATGGCCGGTCGAGATAGGGTAAGAGTATAAATGAGGGGCAAGCCCAGGCGTTATACCACCTTCTCCGTGGTAAGAGTATAAGTGAGGGTAAATCCCAGGCATTTATCTGCCGCTTTATGTGTTATTTGACGGTCGAGATAGGGTAGAAGTATAAATGAGGCAAGCCCAGACGTTATACCACCTTCTCCGTGGTAAGAGTATAAATGAGGCAAGCCCCAAGACGTTATACCGCTTTACCACCTTCTCCGTGGTAAGAGTATAAATGATGGCAAGCCCCGACGTTATACCACCTGTTTTGATTGATATTATGGGCGTGAGACCCATGGTTATGTTTTACACTTTTAGTCGGCGGTGATGGGGATTCCACGCATGCTTTGATATTGGTGTGACTTGATCGCGTCCCAGTTTGGGCCGGATAGTATATGTGTCCCTCCGTAGTGGGCCGGACTATGTTATGAAAGATAAGTAAGTTAGATAGAAATGAACTTAATGACTTCTCCTAAGTAAATACGTAAGATATGACTATAACTCTTAATGGAATGGAAAAAGATATTGATGTAAGTTATGTGGAAAAACTTGATTGAATTCTTAAGTATGTATGTAAGAATATGATGTTAATTCCTATTGAAAGAAGGAAAAGAATGATTAATGTACGATTAAGTTCATAAGTGGTAATGACACTACAGATCCGGTATGTATTTTTATACTTGTCCTTGTCATTCTTTTGTACGATTATGATCTGTTTCTTGACGTTATTTTCATTCCATATTCGTACTGTTATGCTGACTTCGCCGAAGTGCGTTAAATGTCCGCAGTTTAGGTATTGTGATTATGGATCCGCGAGCTTAGGATCCCGGTTCAAAGATTTGAGATGGCTCGATGTTCGGAGTTGTCATGGCTATGTATATTCAGGTACGGCGGGGCCTTGTCCCGCCTGATTGTTCGATTGTTATTCTAAGTGCGTATTCACATATGTGGTTGGGCTGTAAGAACTGAGTTGTACTTTTGATTATGTTTATAATATGGAAGGCGGCCTTATCGGCCAGCCTGTGTTGTCTTTTGTTTACACTTATGTTTAAGTTGTGTATGTTCCGCTGCTATTCTCTGATGTATACCTGAACAGGGTGCCCAGGTAGGGCACCAGTCGCGGCCCGGGGTCGGGTCGTGACACCTTTCCCCAGCCCTATATCCACTAGCCCACGCTCGTCTTCCTCAGAACGAAAAAGGAAAAAAACCTAAAACTTAACCTAATCCTAAAGCCATCCGCCGCATGCACCTCTCCCTCACGCCACCACCCCAGCCGAGATTCTCGCCTGAGAATCCGGCGACCTTTCCCCATCTTACCATAAAACCTCTCCCTATCAATTTCGGTAAGAATCTCAGAACCCGAAAATGGTAACAAATCGCCTAAAGTCAGTAACCAAATCAGCCCATAAAAGGCATCCTAATAAACACAAAATCGCAACGAATCACCTTTAAAATCGCACCAAAAATAGTCCCTAAAAGTTGTCCTAAACTTACCATAAATCGAAGCCTAACTAGGAACTATAAATACCAACGTTTGGACATGCAATGGAGACAGAAAAGGATCCAAAGAAAAACACACCCACATACAAGATAGCTCTAAAAACTCTCTTGTCGGTTCAGTTTTACTCCTTTCTCACCCTCGCAAACAAGTACTGGAAACTTTTCTTTGACGATCCAAAGGTACACTCGCCGTCGCCTCAGATTCACCACAGATAAAAGGTAGTATGGACTGTTACTGGCTTTCGTGATTGCGGCTACTAATGAGCTTCACTAATTTTTGTTGGTGTCTGGTTGAATGTAGTGTTTATCGTCCAGGTTATAGGGTCGACTGAGTAGTGTTGCTAATGCTTGTCATCTCTGGTCATTATTGGTATTATAAATAATCGTTTTTTGTGCATATTAAATGCTCATCATATTGAAACCATTGAATGTACAAATCTGGGAAAGCATGGAACTAGCTGATTCATTATATTAAAAGCTAGCTACATGTGCAAAATGGATAGCTGCAAATCTGTATGAAATTTCATCGCCTTATATGATTAGTTAAATCAAGGTGCTTGGCATATTACTTCAGGAGCGGTAGTAATCATGTATGAACTGTTTCTCGTAACTCTCTCTATAAATAAATACTTCTCCTAGCAATTAGTTAGCGGGGAGTAAAAGGGATTACGAGGTCTAATCCCAAATTTTCAAATTAAGCCGACGCGCTCTTGGAGATAACAACATCAAAATTTAACAGGATTATGTGTGTCTATGTGTATGTATATTTATGTGCCTATATTCAAAGGTTCAAACCTCTTACTTATTTCCGAAATATCGTAAGAGAGATTATGTGTATGTAATAACAACCATGTCTTAGAAAAGGTGATTATGTGTTTATATATGTATATCTGCGTGGCTACATTCAAAAATTCGAGTCTTTTATTCATTTTCTAAAAAACATTACTATTGTATTTTAATAACTTAAGACCGACCTCCAATTAAATTGTTACTAAGATCAAGGATACGCGATTTATAATGTCGTGTTATCATCCCGATAAAGTAACAAACATTTTAAAATAAAATCCCCACGTTCTCATCTCTTAAAGTGGTAATGTATTTTACTCTTAAGCTAATTATATGAGTTAATATCCATCATAATATATGCAGAATTTTCCTAAAGTGTGACTGAGCATACAAAAGGTGTTAGTATTCAGTTTTTCTCGTCCACAACATGTAGCATTCTAAACCTCCCTGCATCTGTTTTTCCTATCTGCTCATGAGTCGACTATACATGTTTTGCACCGAATCCTATCAAACCGGCCTTATCTATGAGAGTCATGTCATATGTTGGAAGATCTTCTTAGGACATTAAAGATCTGCGTCCATAGTATAACCCACAATGTTTATGCATAATTAATTTATGACTATCCTTGTTGAATATGAACTTGGCATAAGTTGGGTAAGATCCCTGAGTCTTTCTGATATAATATGAACCATGTAAATATAATGTAGAGGCTGGTTTACCCACTTACGTGTTTAGATAAGAGTTTTTTATTTTTTAAAAGTAATAGAAATGACATTTTTGAGCATGAGAAAATCAACCTCCTTCATTTTGTGACCTTTGTCGAATATTCATGGTAAATGATTATATGCATACCATGTTAGTTCCCCTATTATGTTTGCATATCTGTTTTACTCAGTCCATGTACGTTTGCTTGAATCGCCTTCCTATTTACCTTGGCATGTACATTGCCTGGTCATGGAGTGAATTGCACCATTACTTGCAGAATTTAGAAGCTGAACATGTTAAGTAACGTCATACGCTCCTATCCTATGCACATTTTAAAACCAGCTTCGAGTAATATATGTTTAACTGTTTGGGCCTGAATCGCTTTTCTAAAGTCCAGTCCTCTAGTTAAAACTGTTTGAGTGTTGGCCTATAGTATATATGGATCTGACTGGTTTCTGTTAGACTTAGAATTTAATGGGCCTGCTGATTGTCTTGTTTGCTTACTGTTTGCATCCCAAAACCATTGCCTGGGTTGAACGTTTTTTTTTCTCTTCTGAAAGTGTCAATTGCTTATAGCAATATAACTAAACAACAATTAAATTATATGTGTGCGTTTAGCGTTTTTTTTAATCGAGCATTATTTGGGTGGATGCTAATCCTTTTCTTTCTTATTTTACATGACATGCATCGGGAGAATAATCAAGAGTCTCGGTATGAGACTCATCATGATTTCCATATCGCCGTCCACACTTTTGCCGCAGGGCTTCCAAACAATAATGGGATGGAATGACGTCTTCATCCGTTCTAGACATTACATCAACTCCAATCTCATTCCTTCCTTGTCTATATATTTATTTATTACTGTGATAAATATATTTGTTAACTTTGTAATTAATAGGATAACTAACTCTACTAGTCCTTGAATACATTGGAAGGGTAGTTTAAAAGATGAATCCATTCCTTATTTATTCTAGGTTCATCATATAGATCTAAATCTAAAATAATTCAACTAACTCTAGCTATGCTTTAGTCATATAGTCAATATATCATTTCATATCTAATTCTTAAGAAATAAATTTTCTCATAAGCTCTTCATTAACCTTATCAATTTTTGTACTATCTTACGTTGCTTAAATATACATTTCATCAAAGACCAAATTTGCATTTCATCCTAATATATGCTTTATTTATAAAGTATTTCTATACAATGCCTTCTAAATACATATTTTATCCAAAATTAGCTTATATATATTCTACAAAAACGAAGATTTTTTTTTACCAAAAATGTATTTTTTAAGCACTTACCACGTCTTTGTTTGAAATGTTTTTTTAGCATGCATTCTTTAACATAAATAATTGACTTAAGGTTTGAACGGATAACCGCAAGTTAGCGCATCTTAAAGGATGCCTCACCCCTTCCCTTTAGGATAATAAAGAACCCTTACCCAGAATTTTATTAAGTTTAGCAGACATTAAAATGGAGTTAATGTTAACTTTAATTAGTTGACATTTAGGTGTCCTAATTCACCCAATTAATTAGGTGGCGACTCCCTTAACACTTAACATTTTACATTTTGGAGAGGATAACCATTCCGTCGCGCATTCAAGCCTGAGAGTTCAAAATCAGGTGCGACAGCATGGCGACTCCACTGGGGAAGCCCTAGGTTCTTAACCATAACAAACTTAGGTTAATTATCGTACTTTATTTTTCTTTATTTGCTTAGTTGCTATTTTTGTGTTTTTACATTTATTTGCTCTTATCTATCCTTTGCCTTAACTGTTATTCTTTACATGAATATTTGCATGCTGCTATTTGTTATCGCTTTCCTTAAACTGGCATTCCTCTCATACTTCCTCCCATATGGAAAATTCACACTATCACACACAACACGCTGGTGTGCTTCGCGCACCTGCAAATTTCTTTCAAACACCCAAATTTAAGAGAGTTGGCATTTTGCGCGGAGAATCCGGTCCAACCGGTGGTCGCGTAGCCTTCTCACTCGAGTAGTCCGCTAGAAAACCTCGCGTCCAGTAAGCCAAATCTTAGCAAACTTAAGATAGAGCTATACCACCCTTTATACTAAGTCATGCATGCATACACTTTATGTGGGTCGATCCTTGGAATCGTATCCACGACTAGGAACCTTCCAAATCGTCAATAGGGTCTCATGACCCAATTGACCAAATCAGCATATTATGTGTTGCATAATCATGATAGATTTATCCAAGCCAAAAGACATGCCAAATTTGGAAATGTAAGTCTATTATTTCTATTTTTTTTTCAGCATTTGTATCATAACATGGATCGTATAAGAATGGTAAGCGGAGCTCCTAATAAGCTAAGAGTATGGTGGGAGGATTTCGACATCAACAGTCAGACGATGATTAGGAAGAAGTTGGGGTGTCTCATCTCACTATTTGGTATTTCGCCAGATTCGCATTTGATCCGAGCTTTAATCCAGTTTTGGGATCCAGACCGGGTCGTTTTCAGATTCAAGGATTTCGAAATAATTCCTACATTGGAAGACGTGCATTATTTCACCAGTCTAGTTTACCAACGTAGAAGACAAATTATTTCCAACAGCCAGTCAGGGAAGAAATTTCTCCGCTACATGGGTCTAAAGAATACTAAGGAATTGCGTTTCTTCGAGAACAACTGGGTGTCTCTTGACTATCTTTACGAGAGGTATGGACATAACAACGCTTACAAGACATGAAAAACAGAATTCTCATGCACTCTACGCCATTGGTAAAATAGGCGTCCTATTGCATTCACTGTCGCTTTACTTGGCACCTTGATTTTCCCACTTGAGTATGGCAAAATAAGTACTTGCATATGTTCCGTGGCCAGATCACTTTTCGAGGGAATTAACGGCGTGCAACCCACTTTAGTTCCTATGATCTTTGCAGAGATATTCCGAGGTCTTGGGAAATGCAAAAGAGGCCAGACAAACTTCGTTGAAGGTTGCAATCTTATCTTACAAATGTGGGCCATGGAGCATTTTTACCAACGGTCAAATATGACAGATGTTTGTTTCAGCGCATCTTATAAGATCGACATCTTCTATGATAGGATGAAACGGTTTGTGTCACCGGTCGACACCAAAGATTGGTGCAAGTTTTTGACATCCCGCCGGGATCGAGATCGATGGAAATATCCCTTACTCCCTCACAAGACTGGAGTCTTTATACGCGGTAAAGAATTATACTATATTGAGCTTATTGGTCTAAAGGGTCTCTGGCCGCACGCTCCCTACGCGTACTCCGACAATTGGGCCAAGAACAGATAATCTCACTCCGGTCAGACATGGGAGTTTCAGAAGTCACATTTGGACCAAACTTTATCGTGCCCCGAACTGGACGAATTTTGAGAGAATGGGACGACACTAACAAGGTAGACATCGGAGATGAACAAGCAGGGCGCACACCCGAATATCAGACATGGTTGCAAGAGGATCACAATAACACAACCTACAGCCTAAAAGGAGAGCAAGGTTTCGAGGACGTGGGCACGAAGAATAGGATAAAGGATCGTCTACTCAAAGATAAGGTCATCACTCCAGACATGCTGGTTACGACGCAGGATGCGATGCGATGCCAGAGCAGGCGAGGGCCATACCTAGAAAGATCTAAGCTTCACCATCACATCAGCAACATAGTTATAGGCATTTTCATTATTTTTCTTATAAGTGTTATTTCAATTAGCTTTATTTCCAATAAAAAGCATTTCAATACAATGACTTGGGTACATCTAACATGACTTTGCATATATGACGCTTATGCCTACCTCTGGCATAATAGAGGTCCCTTGCATATTAGGACGCACTTTAATCTACTCTATTTTTGAAGCTTCATTGTATGCCCCATATGTTCTTCTATTTATGTTGATGCTAACACATGTTTCAGATAAAAGGGATTTTGTTGTACTACTCCCCTCCTCGGCTGGTTTGTGTTGGAAAGCACTGGCTGAACACCCATATTTCACAAGATCCAAAGCACGAGCAACAAAAATGAATGATTCAGGGGTAAACGAACAAGATGGTTTGGGACTCATTACCATTCAACGAGAGGAACCAGAAGCATCAGAAAGGGGGAATACCACATCTTCCGACGAATACCTCACTCAAGTACTGCAACAAATGGCGGTCATGCAAGCGAAAATGGATCGACTCCGAGACATCACTAAGCTATCCATAAGCCTCAATGCACAACTACCCACACTTCCAAATTCACCATCTTTTCGACGCCCTCCCCAACACCCAACAAATAACCCGCAGCCCCCAATCCACAACACAACAACACACCTCATACTAACCCACAAACCACAAATGACCCTAACCTGTACATGCCTCAACCCCAGATTATACAAAACGCTCTGCCCACCCAAGACAACCAACCCGCACCAATGACATACCACAACAAACAATACGGACCAACCATATATGTGACTCATGCCCCACATCTCAACACACCCATACCAATACCTTCCCCGGAGTTTGCTCAGTATGAAGAGATGGAGAAAAGGACAAGAAATGGGACAGATGAAAACATGGCTAGAGAAATCCATGATTTGAAGGAAGCCTTTAAGAGTCTTCAGGCGAACAAGGGCCATGAAGGATTAGAGTACGAGGACTTGTGCATGCATCCCGACGTCGAGCTGCCCGTCGGATATAAAGTACCAAAGTTTGACATGTTTGATGGCAAAGGTAATCCTCGTGCACATTTGAGGTCCTACTGCGACAAGTTAGTGGGTGTGGGAAGGGATCAGTCGATCATCATGAAGCTGTTTATTAGGAGCTTGACTGGAGAATCCTTGGACTGGTACACTAGCCAGGATCCAAGAAAATGACGTAGTTGGGGGGCGATGGCACAAGACTTTGTGGACAGATTTAGATTTAATACTGACAACGTCCTGGATAGATTCTACCTCATGAAATTGGAGAAAAAGTCGATAGAGACTTTTAGGGAATATGCGATGAGGTGGAGGTCTGAAGCAGCGAAAGTCCAACCGCCTATGGTAGAAAGTGAAATGACAACACTATTTGTACAATCTCTAAAGGACCCCACATACTATGAGAGGTTGATCAGTGTCATTGGGCGTAATTTTTCTGAAGTAGTAAAGATGGGAGATTTTGTGGAAGAGGGAATTAAAACAGGTAGGATCACGAATCTGGCTGCTTTGCAAGCAAAAAGCAAAACAATACAATCAGAATCAATCGGAGGAATGAATAAGAAGAAAAAGGATAGAGCAGCCCCTATCATGACAGTACAACAACACAAACCAAATCAAACTCCGACATACCAACCCCAAACATACCAAACCCCCACGTACCAAAGTCCGACGTTCCAAAACCCTCACTATGATCACTTTAGCCAAAATACTTCCCCGTACTATCAACCTTCACCCGTCTCATACCCTGTCTACACCATCCAGCCAATATACAACCCGCCACAGGCGTTCGCCCACACAAATCCCTCACAATACCGACCAGCATACCCACCCCCACAACAATACCACGCACAAAACACACCCAGACCCCGAACCAACAACGAGAGGAAGTCCACAAAACCATACACCCTGTTGGCCGAACCATATTCCCAACTATATGAAAGACTGAGAGTCGCTGGTTTTATACAGCAGATCCCAGGGCGAACTCCCAATCCACTCCCACCATGGCATGATGAGAATAAGCGTTGTGCATACCACTCTGGAGCATCCAGACACGATACAGATAGTTGTTATGCTTTGAAAAACAGAATTGAAGAGCTAATCAAAGAAGGAGCTATTCAGTTGAAAGAGCCTTCCCCTAACGTCAACAACAATCCCTTGCCAAATCACGACAATGCTGGCGTGCACATGATCACCCTTGATGATGGGTACGATCTGGAGGGGACCATCGTGCCAATCAAAGAGAAAGAGACAGGGAGATCTTCAGCCCACATTGCTCATGTGATTACCGCCAAGGTTAGGGCGCCGTTGGAAGTAGAGTTGAGCCGTCATAAGCCTATAATGCCAGCCTTAGTACCAGGTTGGATCCACTCGATCAAACAACAGAATTAGGTTAAACGGAAACAGGTGGTAGAAGTTGCTGCGGCGGGGGTGACGAGGTCCGGACAACGTTACACATCTGTTGAAGTATCGCGAAAGATGCCCCAGAAAAAGACTGTGACCGAACCAGAAGTAGAAGAATTTTGGAGAAGAATGCCTACAAGAGACTATTCCATTGTAGAACAGTTGAGTAAAACACCAAAGACAAATTTCTATTACATTGTTGATGAATTAGTTGTGCGGTAGAGGCTGGCGATGAAAACTTCTCAGCATTGATCGGGCAAATTAAAGAGGTGCAAAAGATAATCTTCCATGAGAGTGAGTTACCTCCTGAGGGTCGTGGACATAATAAGGCGTTAAACATAACAGTCAGGTGTGCTAATAAGTTTATCTCTCGAGTTTTGATCGATGGAGGGTCAGCTGTTAATGTATGCTCTTTGGATACTCTTCGAACTTTAGGAGTCGACATTGTGGAACTCCGTGAGAGCTACATGAGGGTAAAAGGTTTCGATGGGACCCTGAGGAGCGTCGCAGGCGAGATTGACTTGACACTGCATATTGGGCCCGCAGAGTTCGTGATAGAATTCCAGGTATTGGACATATCCACATGCTATAATTTATTACTTGGGAGGCCTTGGATCCACGTGGTCGGAGCCATCCCTTCCACTTTGCATCAAGTCTTGAAATTCATATGGAATCATCATGAAGTTGTGGTTGAGGGAGACAAGGACAACACTACTAACACCAAAGGGGCAATTCCAGTCATCGAGAGTATGAAAAGGCTAGATGGGTCTGTTTACCATATGAACAAGATCGTAGACGTTAGCAAGGCTAAAGGAATGCGACTACCCCGCACTCCCAAAATGGTGGCCCGAGAGATGCTAAGAAATGGTTTCGAGCCAGGTCGAGGACTTGGACCAAAATTATGAGGGATCACAGAGCCGATTCACCTGCCGAAGAAGAATGACACTTTTGGCCTCAGATATCAGCCCACTACCGAGGAGATCTTGATTTTTGATCACAGAAGGAAGGGTGAGTCTCATCTACCAAGACCTGTTCCACCCCTGAATCATTCATTTGTCAAAGCATACACTGCTCAGCTACCAGAAGAGGAGGATGCAAACATTCTCGCAGGGGGACTTCAAGGCCTTTTCATTTCTGAGGAAGAAGCAGAGTGTCATGCGATTTTGGAAGACTACGCAGATGACCAGACCATTTGGAGTGCAGAGCCAGGAGATTTCTTGAGCAACTGGACCTGTACCCCAACGCTGTTTTTTCACGAGTCTAGATAGAATTAATAATTAGTCGCTCTCAAACAATTCAATTCGTATTTTTAATCTGAATTGTGGGAACACATTTTTATGAGTTTATTTCCTTTTTGAAGTTTTAATAACAAGTTATGTTTTAATCAACGTTCTTTATTCCCTTTCTTTCAGCATACAAAATAATATACTTGTCGATAATGAAAATGTGACATGTCATGAAACAAGCGAACAAAGTCAGAACTGCGAAAATAATCCAACAGAACCCGAAGGAAGTTTTCCATTAGAGGAATTAACTGAAGAGTTAGGAAAGTTTGAGGATAAGCCGAAACCAAATATGAATGAAACAAAAACAGTGAACCCAGGAGATGATAAAGTCGTCAAGGAGACGAGGATCAGCGTTCACTTGAATGCCGTACAGAAAGAAGATTTGGTGGCCCTATTGAAGCAGTATGTTGACATATTCGCTTGGTCTTATGATGATATGCCAGGTCTAAGCACGGACATCGTTTCTCATAAGTTGCCCATTGAACCATCCTGCCGTCCAGTGAAGCAAAAATCGAGGAAAATCAAGCCGGATCAGAGTTTGAAAGTCAAGGAGGAGATCTCCAAACAATTGGACGGAAAGGTCATTCGGGTAGCAAGATACCCCACTTGGTTAGCCAATATTGTGCCAGTAACAAAGAAAGATGGTAAGATACGAGTTTGTGTCGATTACAGGGATCTCAACAAGGCAAGCCCTAAAGATGATTTTCCCCTTCCGAACATTCATATACTCATCGACAATTGTGCGAAGCGTGAGTTGCAGTCATTTGTCGATTGTTTTGCTGGGTACCATCAAATCTTAATGAACGAAGAAGATGCAGAGAAGACCGCGTTCACCACTCCGTGGGGGGTATATTAATGTTATACCCCGTAGTTCTGGCCATACGTGTGAGAGCGTGCGAAAGGGAGTAAGACTTAAAATTTTCGAAAGATAGGTTGACGGATTGTTCGGATGGGTTTTAGTCAACTTTGAGGCGGGTTATGACCCGGTACATTGAGAGTTCCTAAGTCTTTCAAAGGCCTAGTGCGTAGTTCGTTGAGTCTAGTTTCCAACGCAACCGACCGTTCGTCGATAGGACATCGGAGTAGGAAGTTATGGGAGTTACAAGTTCAGTGCGCAGACGGACAGAAATGCGTTACGGACAGAAGCGACAGGGCCGCGGCTCCGGATGTAGGGCCGCGGCGCCGGATATCCTGAGGGGCCGCTGAAGTTGCAGCGCCGCGGCGCCGGGAAGCAGGGTCGCGGCGCCAGAAGTTCTGTGAGGTGGCGGAAGTTTCAGCGCCGCGGCGTCGAGGCGGGATTCCTGGCGGAAAAACTTAGAAAAATCAGATTTCTTCTTTTAAAAAGGCCATGGGAGGGTGACAAGTGCCCCCCCCCCCCCATCTGATTTTGCATGTCTCTTATATTGACCAAGTCTTGAAGACTTGGTCATCTTTCAAATCTCTCTCTCTCTCTAAGCTAAAGCTATCACCTCTCTCTAAAATTCCAAGAGGAATTCAAAGCCTAAAGAAAATCTGAAAAGTTAAGGACAAGAAGGAAGCTTGTGGCTAGCTTGTAGGAGTTATTGTGGTGGTGTTCTTAGAAAGGAGGCTAGCAAAGTTGTTGGAATACTTTTGGCTAAAGCTTTAAGGTAACATTCTTCTCTTGTAGCTAGTTATTTGTGTTGCATGTGAAGAAGAAGGAACTTGTAGTAGTAAATAATGCTCTTAGATTCATTGCATGTAAGAAATGTGGTTTGGATATGAAAAGATTGGTTAAGAAGATATTTTGAGCATGTTGTAGCCTACAAACTACTTTAGAATTGTTAAGTGAATTGTTGTACCTTATGGGGCAGAATTTTACACACCCAAGTTAGGTGTGTAATCCCCTTTGAAATGTTTGGATTGTTGGGCCTAAGATGTGGCGTTTGGATGTTGAATTCGGCCTTGAAAAAGGTGGCAAAGTATGTAGAAACAAAGGAAATGCTGCCCAATTTTCCATAGAAATTAGTAACTTTGAACTTGGATTATTCTACATTGAAATTAGAGGTTAATAAACGTATCATGGTTATTATAGGTTGACATACTACTTACGGTAGTTTGGGCTTAGCAAGTTGATTGACCGAAGAGGTATGTGAAGCTTTCCTATCTCTTGAGCATGAGTAGTTGTATCTATGTAGTACGATAGACGTACAAGATTTGGTATTCTTACTTGTTTTAAGTATATAAAGACTTGTTTCGTTTTAAGAAGTATAAGTCCCTTGGTTAGGGGAAAAGTATAATTTTACTAAAGTATAGGGTTAATATAACAACTTTATGGGAAGTTGGGCTATTAGCTTTATAAAAGGATAATAAGAAGAGATTTACTCTAAGTAAGATAAGTAAGGACAAGTGACTTGATTTATGAAAGACAAATTGATTTTAAGGCATCAATTGCCCAAAGGTTTTATATGAAAAAGAGTCATTTTAAAAAAATATAAGTATGTGGTACTTTGGGTTAAACTCCCAGATTTTCTTTTATTAAATATGTTAGTGCCTTGAGTAGACTAAAATGAGAGGGTATATGAACAAGACTAATAAGAAGTATGAGCTCAGAACTTGTATATATGATTATGATATGATGGTGATTGAGCTAGGGTAGAGTATATCGAGGCAAGCCCCAAGATCGTTGTACCACTTCTCGAGGGTAGAGTATGAATGAGGGTAAGCCCCAAGATCGTCATACCACCTTCTTCAGGTAAGAGTATATCGCGGGTACATCCCCAAGATCGTTATACCACCTTCTTCGGGGTAGAGTATATCCGGCGGTACATCTCCAATCGTTATACCACCGCCTGGGGTAAGAGTATATATGAGGTAAATCCCCAAGATCGTTATACCACTGTTAGTGGATTTGCTACCCACGATGCGAGGAATACCTCACGCGAGTCCTATGGGCTTACGCGGGTGAAATAGTCCCGTGCGGTAGTCTGACTATCACGAGGAATACCTACATGCGGGTCACAAGACCACGTGCGGGTGAAATAGTCCCGGAGTAGGATTGCTTATTGATACTACAGGCGAGAGACCTGTTTGATCACAAGCCTCTTATTTTTATGCGAAGAAAGTATATACTTGTTACTCTCATTGTTAGTAAGGCCGCGATTATCTTGTATTTTGATTTTCTTCCATGACCCCACTTATTTTTGGACTTATGATATCATTATTACGGTATTTTCCGTTTACATACTTGGTACATATTGTGTCTTGACCCCTTCCCGGGCTGCGTTCATACCGCGAGTAAGGGTAAGCAGTGGTGGATCCTCGTTCTTAGGATCAACATTCGGTGTCGAAGATCCTTTCCTCGGAAGCTTGTTTTGTTAGTGCGGTTTTCCATGATGTTATAGACATTGTGTACATTCGAGTATGGCGGGGCCTGTCGCCACGATTGTTATCGCCAAGTGCGTGGTCACGCACGTGTTTTGGGTGTAAGACCAAGTTGTCTTCTATACTTTTGATTAAGTATGTTTTTATGGAAAGCACCTCGTGGTGGCGATGATGTTTACCTTTTATAAGTTATGTGTTATGTATGTTCATTGCTATTCTCGACGTATACGGCAGGTACCCGGTAGGTACGATCGCGGCCGAGGTCAGTCGTGACAAAAGTGGTATCGAGCGATTAGTCCTCGGAAAGTGTCTACGAGCCGTATCTAGTAGAGTCTTGATTATCGGTGTGTTGTACACCACATCTATAATCAGGAGGCTGCAGGGTATTTAGGATTGGTTTCCATTCTTTCACTCTAAGATCGTGCAATAGAGCTGTGTTATAGGTTGAACCTCCTCTGATGTTTTCCCTTATGTATCAGTTATGCCTCGCAAGGCAACCGCGGCCCGAAGAGCAAGGCGGTGAGAGTCTGCTAGTGGCACGCGAGGTCACGAGGCACAGCCCGATCTTTACGAGATGATGTTTGGCGGCGAGTTCCACGACGTCGCCCGGCCTCACCGAGTTCGGCGGCGAGCGGCCATCGAGACGCGATGCGGAGCCTCGATCCTACGATCGGTGAGTATAGAGATTACGGAACAAATCGCTTATTGACGATATAGTGGCGAGCGGCGAAGCGAAGCGACGACCCCAGAGCCGACGATTTCTGATTCGGGATTTCCTAGGTTGTCATCCACCCGAGTTCTATGGTTCGAGATTCGAGGAGGATCCGCAGGAGTTTGTGCGGTAGATACAGCGGACCATGCAGGTGCTCAGAGCCTCAGAGACTGAGTCCGTTATGCTAGCTTCTTACCGGTTACGTGATATTGCGTTGAACTGGTTCGAGTCATGGGTGTTGTCGAGAGGTGATGATGCTCTTCCAGTTGTTTGGGAGGAGTTCACAGAGGCTTTCCTGGATCACTTCTTACCTTCTGAGGTGAGGAGAGCCCGCGTAGATAGATTCTTGACCTTGAGGCGGGGCGGGAGGACTATTAGAAAGTACACAGAGTTTGACTCCTTGGCTAGATATCGCACACCATTGTAGGCGACATGGCGAGCGTGGTTCATCGATATGTGATGGGGTTAACCGTCATATGATTCGTGCATGCTTGGGGTAGCTCTTCACGAGGATGGATATTGCGGAGATGCAGCGTATGCGAGGATTAGAGCGAGAAGCGAGATCGGCTAGATTTGAAGCGGCCAAGAGGCGGCAGCGAGTCTCGAGGCGATTTTCAGGCGGCGCCTGGCGAACTAGGTCCACATTTCGGCCAGGCGAGTGCTCCTTCTCGATTTTACGCGAGAGTCCGATCATCCGGGTTATTGAGGCGGGTCGTGGGCTCGGGACTTGAGGTTCGAGGCGGCCGTCATGTCGAGACCACCCACATCTCGGTGCATTCGATGCGGTAGGTCTCATCCGGCGAGTGCCGTATGGGTTGAGGCGTGTTACTCTTGTGGCGGCGAGGCCATCGAAGGATTGTCCGTCGCTTGGCGGCGGGGCGTTATGGTTTAGCCGGCCGGGTCGATTCTTTGGATCTTCGTCTTGATGGTCGAGCGCCGGAAAGCGGTGTTCACGGGCAGCGAGCCGGCGGCAGGTCGTGGTAGGGATCGATTAGCGGTCCTCGAACCGCATCTATGCTATGTCGGCCGTCGGGACCGGGGCGTCACGGATGCCGCCACGGTACATTGTTGGTTTCTTCTTTGTGATGTATATGCTTTGATAGATCCAGTTCTACCTTGTCCTATATATCTCCCATATTCGATAGAATAGGATAGAACAGAGTCCATAAGACCTTTTGAGGTGGCTACGCGATGGTGATTCGGTGGTAGCCGAGCGGATATATAGAGCTTGCCCAGTGACTGTTGACAGTCGTCAGACTCTAGCCGACTTGATAGAGTTGGATATGACGGACTTTGATGTGATTATGGGTATGGATTGGCTAGCGTCTTGCTATGTCAATGTGGACTGTAGAGAGAGATTAGTTCGATTCAAGTTTCTGGTGGCGGTTATCGAGTGGAAGGGAATCTTTGCGTCGTAGAGGGTAAGTTTATTTCTTACCTCGCGCTAGGAAGATGGTGCGGAAAGGGTATATCTACCATATGGTTCGGTATTCGACATCGAGGTGAGATACCGACCTTCACCGATTCGGCCGTTAGAGAGTTTCGGGCGTATTCCCGGGCGAGCTTAGGGTATCCTCACGAGAGGAGGTTGAGTTTGCATTGATTTGACGCGGATACTCGTAGATATCTATTCCGCCATACGAGGATGACACTGCGAGTTGAAGGAATTGAAAGACCGGTGAAGGACTTCTTTGGAGAAGGGTTTTATCGGGCCAAGTGTTTCTCCGTGAGCGCGGTGTTGTTTGTAAAGAAGAAGGATGGGGCCTGCGCGTGTGTATTGATTCTGAGCGGTGAACAAGGTAACTATCAAGAACAAATATCCCATCCAGGATTGGCGATTTGTTTGACCGATGGCAGTGCAAGGTGTTTTTCCAAGATAGACCTACGGTGCAGTTATCATCAGTGCGAGTTAGAGACAGATATCCCAAGCGCATTCGGGACCGGTATGGGCACTTTATGAGTTCAGGTGATGTCTTCCGGGTTGACAACGCCCAGCGGTATTCATGGATTTGATGAGCGGTGTTCAAGCCATTCTTGGATATGTTCGTTATAGTTTTCATTGATGATAACTTGGTGTATTCGCGCGAGCGAAGCATCTGGATCATTTGAGGCGGTATTGAGTCCTCCGGGCCGTAGTTGTATGTCAAGTTCTCGAAACGCGAGTTTTGGTTAGCTACTGATGGCTTTCTTAGGGCATGTTATGGGCCGATGGTATTCGGGTTGTCTGGCAAGATTGAGGCGATCAGACTTGGCGCACCAGCTACAAGCGGAGCGCCAGCTTTTGGGCCTGCGAGTTATTATCGGAGGTTTGTGGAAGTTTGCTTCCATATCGGCACCTTTGACTGTGACTCGGAAAGCGGTATGTTCGATGGAGCGGATACTTGTGAGGAAAGTTTCGGTTGCTAAAGGAGAAGTTGACGACGCCTTGATTCTTACTCTTCCGAGAGGGCTTAGATGGATACGTGGTTTTATTGTGGCGTCAGTGTGGGCTTGGGTGCGTCGACGCAACACGACAAGGTTATAGCTACGATCTCGGCGGCTTAGGAAGCATGAGAAGAACTATCCCACACATGACTTGGAGTTAGCGTGATGATTCATGCCTTGAAGATGCGGAGACATTATTTATATAGAGTTCATGTGGATATTTACACAGACCACGAGTCTCGGTATATCTTCACGGAGGAGCCGAACTTGCGGCGAAGGCGGTGGTTGGGCCGCAAGGATTACGATGTTGATATTCTATACCACCGGGGAAGACCAATGTAGTTGCAGATGCCCAGTCGCGGTCGATGGGTAGTGCATGCGATGTCTGACCGGAGAAAAGGGATATAGTCCGAGAGTTACATCACCAGCGAGCCTTGGGGTTCGTTTGGTTGATTCCGATAGTGATGGAGTTCGGGTTCGAGAGGTTGCGAGCCTTCCATCGTCGAGGAGAGTGAAGGCGACGTATGAGGATCCGATTATGGTATGGTATCGAGATGCCGCACCGAAAGAAGAAGAGTCTATTTGAGGTAGCGCGGATGGGGTGCTAAGATTTGAGGGCGGTTGTGTGTTCAGGTGGCGAGGACCGTCGGCCAGATTCAGGGAGGCACGCGGTGCTCGTTATTCTATTCATCCGGTCGACTAAGATGTATCATGACCTCGGATGTGTGTATTGGTGGGATGGCACGAAGAGGACGTTGCGGAGTTCGTGGCGCGATGCGAATTACCAAGCCGATTTAAGGTTGAGCACGAAGCCGGTGGTCATTGCGAGCTTTGACATTCCGACTTGGAAGTGGGAGGTGGTAAATATGGATTTTATTACGGGGTTACCTTCCACTCGAGAAGCGTGATTCCATTTGGGTTATCGTCGGCGGTGTGAAATCAGCTCATTTTCTTTCGATCGGGACGACTTTTGGCGAGGATTATGCTAGGCGTATATCGTGAGATTGTGAGGCGCACGAGTGCTGTATCGATTATTTCGCATGATGAGCCCAGTTCACGGCTAATTTCTGGAGGTCTTTCGGAAGGATTAGGGGCGGTGAGTCTCGATGACGGCGTTTCATCCTCAGGCCAAGCCGACAATGGCGCACTATCCGAACAACGAGGATATCTTTGCGGGCTTGTGTTATTGATTCGAGGGTATTGGGAGGATCATTTACCTCTTGTGGAGTTTGCTTATAACAACAGCTACTACTCTAGTATTCAGATGACGCCTTATGAGGCCTTATATGAGAGGAAGTGCAGGTCACCGATAGGCTGGTTCGAGGTGGGAGAATACGATTAGTCGGGCGGACTTGGTTCACAGCGATGGATAAGGTGAAGCTTATCCAGAGCGGTTGTTGGCGGCTCGAGTCGATGTAAGTCGTATGTAGATCATCGGCGTCGACACTTGGAATTTGAGATAGATGATTGGGTTTTCCTAAAGGTATCACCCATGAAGGGCGTGATGAGATTTGGAAAGAAGGGGAAACTTAGCCCAAGGTACATTGGGCCTTATCAGATTGTCCGTATGGTAGGCAAGGTTGCCTATGAATTAGATCTGCCGTCCGATTTGGAGGCGGTACATCCGGTGTTCCACGTGTCTATGTTGCGGAAATGTATTGGAGATCCATCTAGAGTGAACCCGATTCATGATGTCCAGGTGACAGAGGAGTTATCGTATGAGGAGAGTCCCATAGCGATACTCGATCGTCAGGTTAGGCGACTTCGGACGAAGGACGTGGCTTCCGTCAAAGTATTATGGCGGAACGAGAACAGGGAGGAGATGACGTGGGAAGCAGAGGATGACATGATGAAGAAGTATCCTCACTTATTTCCTATACCTCCAGGTAATCTACTTTCTTGCTTGATAGTTTTAAATTGGAAATTTTGCTTGAGTATTGTTGTGGCTCGTGGAGCATCTTTTATTGCAAAAAGAATAGTTAAGAGGGTCTATGTCGATATTGTGATTTAAGTAAGCCTAGAAGGAACATTCGGAACGAATGTTTCTAAGGGGGGGAGAATGTTATACCCCGTAGTTCTGGTCATACGTGTGAGAGCGTGCGAAAGGGAGTAAGACTTAAAATTTTCGAAAGATAGGTTGACGTATTGTTCGGATGGGTTTTAGTCAACTTTGAGGCGGGTTATGACCCGGTACATTGAGAGTTCTTAAGTCTTTCAAAGGCCTAGTACGTATTTTGTTGAGTCTAGTTTCCAACGCAACTGACCGTTCGTCGATAGGACATCGGAGTAAGAAGTTATGGGAGTTACAAGTTCAGTGCGCAGACGGACAGAAATGCGTTTCGGACAGAAGCGACTGGGCCGCGGCGCCGGATATCCTGAGGGGCCGCTGAAGTTGCAGCGCCACGGCGCCGGGAAGCAGGGCCGCGACGCCAGAAGTTCTGTGAGGTGGCGGAAGTTTCAGCGCCGCGGTGTCGAGGCGGGATTCCTGGCGGTAAAACTTAGAAAAATCAGATTTCATCTTTTAAAAAGGCCATGGGAGGGTGACAAGTGTCCCCCCCCCCCCATCTGATTTTGCATGTCTCTTATATTGACCAAGTCTTGAAGACTTGGTCATCTTTCAAATCTCTCTCTCTCTCTAAGCTAAAGCTATCACCTCTCTCTAAAATTCCAAGAGGAATTCAAAGCCTAAAGAAAATCTGAAAAGTTAAGGACAAGAAGGAAGCTTGTGGCTAGCTTGTAGGAGTTATTGTGGTGGTGTTCTTAGAAAGGAGGCTAGCAAAGTTGTTGGAATACTTTTGGCTAAAGCTTTAAGGTAACATTCTTCTCTTGTAGCTAGTTATTTGTGTTGCATGTGAAGAAGAAGGAACTTGTAGTAGTAAATAATGCTCTTAGATTCATTGCATGTAAGAAATGTGGTTTGGATATGAAAAGATTGGTTAAGAAGATATTTTGAGCATGTTGTAGCCTACAAACTACTTTAGAATTGTTAAGTGAATTGTTGTACCTTATGGGGCAGAATTTTACACACCCAAGTTAGGTGTGTAATCCCCTTTGAAATGTTTGGATTGTTGGGCCTAAGATGTGGCGTTTGGATGTTGAATTCGGCCTTGAAAAAGGTGGCAAAGTATGTAGAAACAAAGGAAATGCTGCCCAATTTTCCATAGAAATTAGTAACTTTGAACTTGGATTATTCTACATTGAAATTAGAGGTTAATAAACGTATCATGGTTATTATAGGTTGACATACTACTTACGGTAGTTTGGGCTTAGCAAGTTGATTGACCGAAGAGGTATGTGAAGCTTTCCTATCTCTTGAGCATGAGTAGTTGTATCTATGTAGTACGATGAGCGTCTGAGATTTGGTATTCTTACTTGTTTTAAGTATATAAAGACTTGTTTCGTTTTAAGAAGTATAAGTCCCTTGGTTAGGGGAAAAGTATAATTTTACTAAAGTATAGGGTTAATATAACAACTTTATGGGAAGTTGGGCTATTAGCTTTATAAAAGGATAATAAGAAGAGATTTACTCTAAGTAAGATAAGTAAGGACAAGTGACTTGATTTATGAAAGACAAATTGATTTTAAGGCATCAATTGCCCAAAGGTTTTATATGAAAAAGAGTCATTTTAAAAAAATATAAGTATGTGGTACTTTGGGTTAAACTCCCGGATTTTCTTTTATTAAATATGTTAGTGCCTTGAGTAGACTAAAATGAGAGGGTATATGAACAAGACTAATAAGAAGTATGAGCTTTCGTAACTTGTATATATGATTATGATATGATGACTGATTGAGCTAGGGTAAGAGTATATCTGAGGGGCAAGCCCCAAGATCGTTATACCACATTCTCCAGGGTAAAAGTATGAATGAGGGGTAAGCCCCAAGATCATCATACCACCTTCTTCAGGGTAAGAGTATATCTGAGGGGTACATCCCCAAGATCGTTATACCACCTTCTTCAGGGTAAGAGTATATCTGAGGGGTACATCCCCAAGATCGTTATACCACCTGCTTCAGGGTAAGAGTATATCTGAGGGGTAAATCCCCAAGATCGTTATACCACATATTCCGTGGATTTGCTACCCACGATGCGAGGAATACCTCATGCGAGTCCTATGGGCTTATGAGGGTGAAATAGTCTCATGCGGGCGGGTACAACCTATGCGAGGAATACCTCATGCGGGTCCACAAGACCCATGCGGGTGAAATAGTCCCAGGAGTAGGATTGCTTATTGATACTACGGGCGAGGGACCCTGTTTTGATCACAAGCCTCCTATTTGTATGCAATAAAGTATATACTTGTTACTCTCATTGTTAGTAAGGCACAGTGTACTGTATTTTGATTTTCTTCCATGACCAAATTTATTTTTGGACTTATGATATCATTATTACGATATTTTCCGCTTTACATACTTGGTACATATGTGTATGCGACCCCTTCCCCGGGGGCTGCGTTCATGCCGCAGGTAAGGGTAAGCAGGTGATGGATCCTCGTTCTTAGGATCACTGTTCCGGTGTCAGAAGCTCCTTTCCTCCGGAAGCTTGTTTTGTTGGTACGGTTTTTCCCTGATGTTATAGACATTGTGTACATTCAGGGGTATGGCGGGGCTCTGTCCCGCCACAGTTGTTATCCTTAGAGGTATGTGGTCACGTACGTGTTTTGGGCTGTAAGAGCAAGTTGTACTGCTATACTTTTGATTAAGTATGTTTTTATGGAAGGCAGCCTCGTGGTGGCGATGATGTTACCTTTTATAAGTTATGTGTTATGTATGTTCATTGCTATTCTCGACGTATACGAGAGGGTACCGGCAGGTACCGCCGCGACCGGGTCGGTCATGACATTATCGAGTCATGCCGTTTGGACTTAAAAACGCATGTGCCACTTACATGTGAGCCATGAGTACCATTTTTCATGATATGATCCATAAGGAAATTGAAGTCTACGTGGATGACGTCATCATCAAATCACGGAGGGCTACGGACCATTTGGTCCATCTGAAGAAGTTTTTTGAGCGATTGAGGCAATATAACCTGAAGTTGAATCCGGCAAAATGTGCCTTCGGCGTTCCAGCGAGAAAATTATTGGGTTTCATCGTGAGCAGAAGGGGAATAGAGTTGGATCCTTCGAAGATAAAGGTCATTCAGGGACTACCTCCTCCGAAAAGTCGCAAAGAGGTGATGAGTTTTCTCGGTCGCTTGAATTATATCAGCAGGTTCATAGCATAATCAACAGTGATATGCGAACCAATATTCAAGTTACTAAAGAAGGACGCTGCCACTAAGTGGACATTGGAGTGCCAACAAGCCCTTGATAAAATCAAAGAGTATCTGTCAAATCCGCCGGTCTTGGTGCCTGCAGAACCCGGGAGGCCTTTGCTGTTATACTTATCCGTATTGGAAGATGCGTTCGGATGTGTGTTGGGGCAACATGATGAGACGGGAAGGAAGGAACAAACAATATACTACTTGAGTAAAAGTTCACGCCTTATGAAGCTCGTTACACAATGCTGGAACACACATGTTGTGCCTTGACTTGGGTCGCACAAAAATTCAGACATTATTTATCCGCATACACCACCTACCTCATTTCGAGGATGGACCCGCTCAAGTATATCTTTCAGAAGCCTATGCCTACTGGAAAACTTGCAAAATGACAGATCCTTTTAAGTGAATTCGACATCGTATATGTCACCCAAAAGGCAGTCAAGGGGCAAGCGTTAGCAGATCATCTCGCGGAGAATCCGGTAGATGAGGAATATATTCCCTTGCGGACCTACTTTCCAGATGAAGAAGTGATGCTTGTAGGAGAAGACATCTTAGAAGAGTACCCGGGTTGGAGAATGTTTTTCGATGGCGCCGCGAATTTCAAAGGAGTAGGTATCGGAGCGGTTTTGGTATCAGAAACCGGACAACACTACCCAATATCAGCAAAGCTCAGATTCCCGTGCACCAATAATATGTCAGAATATGAGGCTTGCATACTGGGACTCCGAATGGCTATCGACATGAACATACAAGAGTTGCTGGTCATAGGGGATTCGGACCTGTTGATTCACCAGGTGCAAGGCGAATGGGCCACCAAGAATAGGAAGATACTTCCTTGCCTACAATGCGTGAAAGAATTGCGCAAAAGGTTCGTTAAGATAGAGTTCAGGCATACTCCGAGGGCTCAAAATGAGTTTGCAGACGCTTTAGCAACTTTGTCCTCCATGATTCAACATCCAGACAAGAACTATATTGACCCAATCAAAGTAGATGTGCTAGAGCAGCCAGTCTATTGTTCTCAGATAGATGAAGAATCAGAGGGCAAACCTTGGTATGACGAAATCAAGAGGTATCTCAAGGCAGGTGAATACCCGGAAGGCATGACCAACATACAGAAGAAGACTCTTCGGAGGTTAGCAAACCATTTCTTCCTGAGCGGCGAGGTCCTTTATCGGAGAACTCCGGATTTGGGTTTGTTAAGATGTGTTGACACCCAAGAAGCGAACAAATTATTAGAAGAGACACACAGAGGTATGTGCGGACCCCACATGAACGGTTTCACGCTAGCAAAAAAGATACTACGAGGAGGTTACTTATGGATGACAATGGAAACAGATTGCATCTGTTTCGTGCGAAAGTGTCATCAATGCCAGATCCATGGCGATTTGATTCACGTGCCGCCAAATAAGCTTAATGTCACGAGTTCTCCATGGCGTTCGCATTCGCGGCAGGGCATGGACGCCATCGATCTATTGAGCCGGCGTCAAATGGACACGAGTTTATCCTAGTGGCGATCGATTACTTTACAAAATGGGTAGAAGCATCATCGCATGTGCGTGACCAAGAAAGTAATAGTGGATTTTGTTCACCACAACATCATCTGTCGGTTTGGAATTCCAGAGTCAATCATAACCGATAACGGATCCAATATCAATAGTGGTCTGATGAAGAAAACGTGTGAGAAGTTCAGGATCTCTCATCGCAACTCTACTCCATATCGACCACAAATTAATGGAGCAGTCGAAGCGGCCAACAAGAACATCAAGAGGATACTGAGGAAAATGATAGATAACTACAAACATTGGCATGAAAATTTGCCTTTCGCCCTCTTAGGTTACCGTACTACAATCCGGACCTCCACATGAGCAACTCCGTATCTCTTGGTTTATGGAACAGAAGCGGTGCTGCCAGCGGAGGTAGAAATACCATCCTTAAGAATCATCCAGGAAGCCAAACTAAACGAAGCCAAATGGATACAGAGTAGGTACGAACAATTGATGCTTATTGATGAGAAACGAATGAATGCAGTATGTCATGGACAACTTTACCAGAACAGAATGGCCAGAGCTTTTAATAAAAAGGTACGACTAAGAAACTTCCAACCAGGACAGTTGGTGCTGAAACGTATATTCCCTAATCAAAGTGAGGCAAAAGTCAAATTCGCGCCCAATTGGCAAGGGCCTTACATGGTTCACCGAGTGCTTACAGGAGAGGCCCTCATCTTAGCTGAAATGGACGGTGAAGTGTGGTCGAGAGCCATCAACGCAGATGCAGTGAAGAGATACTACATTTAGAGTGATTTATTTTCCATGTAATTACTTCATTTGTAATCTGAACTACGTTTGACCTGATTCCCTTGGCGGGATACGTAGGCGGCCGTATCGGCTTCGGTCCCATTTCTAGAAAGGCCCAATTAATTTGCTTGTAATCGGAACTAAGTGTGACCTGATTCCCTTGACGGATACGTAGGCGACTACATCGGCCTCGGTCCCGTCTTTAAAACTTTTAAGTCTTGTCTGTAACGAACTACGTTCGACCTGATTCCCTTGGCGGATACGTAGGCAGTCTACATAGGCCTCGGTCACACCATTAGTAAATCTTCGTTTTATCATTTTGCATTTTAGTGAGTTGTACTCAGTCTCGTCATACAGACAAATGGACGACAGATATCCGACTCAGTTTCGTCAGTCCAAAAAAAAAACCGGGACAATTTTTAGGGACTTCGCCATGGAAAGACACCGACAAATATGATTCCATATGCTTGAAAGATCGACATAAACTGGGACAATTTTAAGGGTTTTACTACAAATGACATCAAGGGACATGGTTAATTTACGCAAAGGATTCCATGTCCTAAAACTAGGACAAATTTTAAAAGAGCTTCACAGCAACGGAGCACCGAGAATATGGGAGAATATACCTCCAATTTCGGATAAGGATGTTCGCATTATTTCACAACATGTCACTATTCAAAGATCGACATAATTTCCTACTAGTATATATGAGTATATTTTCTCAAGATAGAATATTTTCAACAAATGTTTTGACCGAGACTCGAAATCAGACAGGGGTTACATGTCCAGACAAGACAACGCGTGCAAGTATCAAAAGCCAACACAAATCGGCCGACCCCTCCCCGAACTCACAATTTTTCTTTGAGTGGATTTTGCAGGACAACATGAACAAGGAGGACAACAACATTCCAATACAACAGATTCGCTCACAAAGTCAAACTGCAACAAGTCTACATCAAATACATCTCACAAAAACCACATCCTCTTTACTCAGGCTACATCATTTACACTTTAATTATTTCATCTAGTTTCAATTGTGCATGAATTACAACACAACTCCACATATAGAGTTGAGAACAATTTTATCTACGCCCTCACAAGGCAACATTTGCATTTCGTCCATACAAGACGACAACGCCCATACAAGGCGCCATTTGCATTTACAAGACGACAACACCCATACAAGGCGCCATTTGCATTTCGTCCATACAAGACGACAACGTCCATACAAGACGACAACGCCCATACAATGCACCATTTGCATTTCGTCCATACAAGACGACAACGACCACACAAGGCGTTACTTGCATTTCGTCCATACAAGACGACAACGCCCTCACAAGGCAACATTTGAATTTCGTCCATACAAGACGACAACGCCCATACAAGGCGTCATTTGCATTTCGTCCATACAAGACGACAACGTCCATACAAGACGACAACGCCTACATAAGGCGTCACTTGCATTTCATCCATACAAGACGACAACGCCCTCACAAGGCAACATTTGCATTTCGTCCATACAAGATGACAACGCCCATATAAGGCGTCATTTGCATTTCGTCCATACAAGACGACAACGCCCACACAAAGCAACATTTGCATTTCATCCATACAAGATGACAACGCCCATACAAGGCGTCATTTGCATTTCTTCCATACAAGATGACAACGTCCATACAAGACGACAACGCCTACATAAGGCGTCACTTGCATTTCGTCCATACAAGACGACAACGCCCTCACAAGTCAACATTTGCATTTCGTCCATACAAGACAACAACGCCCATACAAAGCGTCATTTGCATTTCGTCCATACAAGACGACAACGTCCATACAAGACGACAATGCCCACACAAGGCAACATTTGCATTCCGTCCATACAAGACGACAACGCCCATACAAGGCGTCATTTGCATTTCGTCCATACAAGACGACAACGTCCATACAAGACGACAACACCCACACAAGGCGTCACATGCATTTCGTCCATACAAGACGACAACGCCCTCACAAGGCAACATTTGCATTTCGTCTATACAAGACGACAACGCCCTCACAAGGCAACATTTGCATTTCGTCCATACAAGACGACAACGCCCATACAAGACGTCATTTGCATTTCATCCATACAAGACGACAACGTCCATACAAGACGACAACGCCCACACAAGGCGTTATTTGTATTTCGTCCATACATTTGACAACGCCCATACAAGGCGTCATCTGCATTTCGTCCATACAAGATGACAACGTCCATACAAGACGTCGTTTGCACCTTGCCTATACAAGACGGTGTATCATCACGTCACTTCATTACATCACATACACGATTGACCACAACCGTGACACATAATTCACATTCTTACATAATCATCATTATAGCATTTGGTCTTAACAGTCATGCACGAACTGTTTTCTTGAGCTTTAGCCCGTAGGTACCTTAATTCAGGAGCGGAGCATAACGCGGACCTACCTCTTACACGGCGAACTGAGGAAAATCTTGTTGGGGAAGTCAAGCTACCCAACAAAAGGCAAAGGTGGCCTCGAACGTCGATCCACTCTTCTCCAGCGTCCCCACAACACCAATAACTCATTGTCACCATAACTCGATACTGTGACAAATTTTAAATCTGCGTCGGCCCCACCTTTAGTTTTCAGACACCAACAACACATTATAAGTTATCACCACGACCCAGCATCATAATTCGACACTGGGACAATTTTGAATAGACATTTGACCTCACTTTTCTTAACCTTTGTTCTAATTCCGATGACCGAGACAAAATTGGCTATAAGTCAACGTCTTTGTCTGAAGATTCTTTCATCCTCTCCATACAAAGAGGGACAACTGTTGACACCCAATTTTGTCCATCCCCTTCAATCAATAACAAATAAATTAAACAATTTTCTTTTTAAAAAAACTGCAATTTTTACATCGCAAAAATAATCTCTACACCAATAATATGTATAATAAACATATACATGCGTAAATAAGGAGTTTGATAATGGCACCACACCTCACGTAGAATATTAAGCACTTTGGGTCTCGCGCTCGCATTTATCAATTTTAAAGCCCTATTCTATTTTCATTAATTCTTAATAATTTTAATAATAATAAATATGTAAATAAATAAATAATTTAGCAATAACGTCGTGTCAGATAGCATAGCCACATTTATTAATACGCAAAGCAATCCCATAATTTAAACCCAGGCTAAAAATTAATAAAGCACCTAAAGTCTTATTAAGATAATTTAAATAAATAAGATTCTAAATAATAGCGCCGCATTTTACGTAAAAGTATTAAGAAATCCTTAAATATCATATCTGCATTTAGCATTTAAATAACTTAATAATTTGATCTAAACCCCTTAATTTAATTTAACATCACAAAATACGCATAATAAATAAGATTTTTTTTAACGGCATCGTATTATAAAATATTAAGCACTAATTAAATAGCACGCCCGCATTTATTATTGCAATAATAAAAATCCAAGCTAAAACTAATAAAACACATAGGATTGTATTTAAATAATTTAATTTAAATAAGTTAATAATACACCTAAAATCTAAATTCTACCCAACCCAAAAACTAAATTATCAGCCCAATCGCCCCTTTGATTTCGTCTGACCCAAGCCCACGACCCGAAGCCCAAAACCCGCGCCCAAACCTTTCCCCAGCCCTATATCCAGCAGCCCACGCTCGTCTTCCTCAGAACGAAAAAGGAAAAAACCCTAAAACTTAACCTAATCCTAAAGCCATCCACCGCATGCACCTCTCCCTCACGCCACCACCCCAGCCGAGATTCTCGCCTGAGAATCCGACGACCTTTCCCCATCTTACCATAAAACCTCTCCCTATCAATTTCGGTAAGAATCTCAGAACCCGAAAATGGTAACAAATCGCCTAAAGCCAGTAACCAAATCAGCCCATAAAAGGTATCCTAATAAACACAAAATCGCAACGAATCACCTTCAAAATCGCACCAAAAGTAGTCCCTAAAAGATGTCCTAAACTTACCATAAATCGAAGCCTAACTAGGAACTATAAATACCAACATTTGGACATGCAATGGAGACGGAAAAGGATCCAAAGAAAAACACACCCACAGACAAGATATCTCTAAAAACTCTCTTGTCGGTTCAGTTTTACTCCTTTCTCACCCTCGCAAACAAGTACTGGAAACTTTTCTTTGACGATCCAAAGGTACACTCGTCGTTGCCTCAGATTCACCACAGATAAAAGGTAGTATATACTGTTACTGGCTTTCGTGATTGCGGCTACTAATGAGCTTCACTAATTGTTGTTGGTGTCTGGTTGAATGTAGTGTTTATCGTCCAGGTTATAGGGTCGACTGAGTAGTGTTGCTAATGCTTGTCATCTCTGGTCATTATTGGTATTATAAATAATCGTTTTTTGTGCATATTAAATGCTCATCATATTGAAACCATTGAATGTACAAATCTGGGAAAGCATGGAACTAGCTAATTCATTATATTAAAAGCTAGCTACATGTGCAAAATGGATAGCTGCAAATCTGTATGAAATTTCATCGCCTTATATGATTAGTTAAATCAAGGTGCTTGGCATATTACTTCAGGAGCGGTAGTAATCATGTATGAACTGTTTCTCGTAACTCTCTCTATAAATAAATACTTCTCCTAGCAATTAGTTAGCGGGGAGTAAAAGGGATTACGAGGTCTAATCCCAAATTTTCAAATTAAGCCGACACGCTCTCGGAGATAACAACATCAAAATTTAACAGGATTATGTGTGTTTATGTGTATGTATATTTATGTCCCTATATTCAAAGGTTCAAACCTCTTACTTATTTCCGAAATATTGTAAGAGAGATTATGTGTATGTGATAACAACCATGTCTTAGAAAAGGTGATTATGTGTTTATATATGTATATCTGTGTGGCTACATTCAAAAATTCAGTCTTTTATTCATTTTCTAAAAAACATTACTATTGTATTTTAATAACTTAAGACCGACCTCCAATTAAATTGTTACTAAGATCAAGGATACGCGATTTACAATGTCGTGTTATCATCCCGATAAAGTAACAAACATTTTAAAATAAAATCCACATGTTCTCATCTCTTAAAGTGGTAATGTATTTTACTCTTAAGCTAATTATATGAGTTCAATATCCATCATAATATATGCAGAATTTTCCTAAAGTGTGACTGAGCATACAAAAGGTGTCAGTATTCAGTTTTTCTCGGCCACCACATGTAGCATTCTAAACCTCCCTGCATCTGTTTTTCCTATCTGCTCATGAGTCGACTATACATGTTTTGCACTGAATCCTATCAAACCGGCCTTATCTATGAGAGTCATGTCATATGTTGGAAGATCTTCTTAGGACATTAAAGATCTGCGTCCATAGTATAACCCACAATGTTTATGCATAATTAATTTATGACTATCCTTGTTGAATATGAACTTGGCATAAGTTGGGTAAGAACCCTGAGTCTTTATGATATAATATGAACCATGTAAATATAATGTAGAGGCTGGTTTACCCACTTACGTGTTTAGATAAGAGTTTGTTATTTTTTAAAAGTAATAGAAATGACATTTTTGAGCATGAGAAAATCAACCTCCTTCATTTTGTGACCTTTGTCGAATATTCATGGTAAATGATTATATGCATACCATGTTAGTTCCCCTAATATGTTTGCATATCTGTTTTACTCAGTCCATGTAAGTTTGCTTGAATCGCCTTCCTATTTACCTTGGCATGTACATTGCCTGGTCATGGAGTGAATTGCACCATTACTTGCAGAATTTAGAAGCTGAACATGTTAAGTAACGTCATACGCTCCTATCCTATGCACATTTTAAAACCAGCTTCGAGTAATATATGTTTAACTGTTTGGGCCTGAATCGCTTTTCTAAAGTCCAGTCTTCTAGTTAAAACTGTTTGAGTGTTGGCCTATAGTATATATGGATCTGACTGGTTTCTGTTAGACTTAGAATTTAATGGGCCTGCTGATTGTCTTGTTTGCTTACTGTTTGCATCCCAAAACCATTGCCTGGGTTGAACGTTTTTTTTTCTCTTCTGAAAGTGTCAATTGCTTATAGCAATATAACTAAACAACAATTAAATTATGGATATATGTGTGCGTTTAGCGTTTTTTTTAATCGAGCATTATTTGGGTGGATGCTAATCCTTTTCTTTCTTATTTTACATGACATGCATCGGGAGAATAATCAAGAGTCTCGGTATGAGACTCATCATTATTTCCATATCGCCGTCCACACTTTTGCCGCAGGGCTTCCAAACAATAATGGGATGGAATGACGTCGTCATCCGTTCTAGACATTACTTCAACTCTAATCTCATTCCTTCCTTGCCTATTTATTTATTTATTACTGTGATAAATATATTTGTTAACTTTGTAATTAATAGGATAACTAACTCTACTAGTCCTTGAATACATTGGAAGGGTAGTTTAAAAGATGAATCCATTCCTTATTTATTCTAGGTTCATCATATAGATCTAAATCTAAAATAATTCAACTAACTCTAGCTATGCTTTAGTCATATAGTCAATATATCATTCCATATCTAATTCTTAAGAAATAAATTTTCTCATAAGCTCTTCATTAACCTTATCAATTTTTGTACTATCTTACGTTGCTTAAATATACATTTCATCAAAGACCAAATTTGCATTTCATCCTAATATATGCTTTATTTATAAAGTATTTCTATACAATGCCTTCTAAATACATATTTTATCCAAAATTAGCTTATATATATTCTACAAAAACGAAGATTTTTTTACCAAAAAGCGCATTTTTTAAGCACTTACCACGTCTTTGTTTGAAATGTTTTTTTTAGCATGCATTCTTTAACATAAATAATTGACTTAAGGTTTGAACGGATAACCGCAAGTTAGTGGATCTTAAAGGATGCCTCACCCCTTCCCTTTAGGATAATAAAGAACCCTTACCCAGAATCTTATTAAGTTTAGTAGACATTAAAATGGAGTTAATGTTAACTTTACATAGTTGACATTTAGGTGTTCTAATTCACCCAATTAATTAGGTGGCGACTCCCTTAACACTTAACATTTTACATTTTGGGGAGGATAACCATTCCGTCGCGCATTCAAGCCTGAGAGTTCAAAATCAGGTGCGACACAGACGTGCTGACAGTGATGTTGGAATTCCACGAGCATGCTTCTGTGATATTGATTATATATTGTTCTACAGACGTGCTGACATTGATGTTGGAATTCCACGGGCATGCTTCTGTGATATTGATTATATATTGTTCTACAGACGTGTTGACAGTGATGATGGAATTCCACGGGCATGCTTCTGTGATATTGATTATATATTGTTCTGAGCGTCTTGTGATGATGTTGGAATTCCACGGGCATGCTTCTGTGATATTGATTAATATTGTTCTATAGACGTGCTGACAGTGATGTTGGAATTCCATGGGCATGCTTCTGTGATATTGATTATATATTGTTCTACGCAGCGTCTTGTGATGATGTTGGAATTCCACGGGCATGCTTCTGTGAGGTTGATTTTATATTATATCATGGACTTGCTGACAGTGATGTTGGAATTCCACGGGCATGCTCCAGTGATGTTGATTTGATATTATACTACGGACGTGCTGACAGTGATGTTGGAATTCCACGGGCATGCTTCTGTTAGGTTGATTTTATATTATATCATGGACATGATGACAGTGATGTCGGAATTCCACGGGCATGCTTTCTTGATACTGGTTATATATTACACTTGTTACATGCTGACAGTTATGTTGGAATTCCACAGGAATGTTTCTCTGATGATGGTTATATATTATACTTGTTACATGCTGGCAGTGATGTTGTATTTCACGAGCATGCTTCTGTGATATTGGTGATATATTATTCTATGGAGGTGCCGACGGTGAGGTTAGTATTCTACGGGTATGCTTCGGTAAAAGGATGTGTGTAACGATTCTATGGGCAGGTGTCCCTGATTGTGATATGAGTTTCATACTTTGAAAAGGTACTGTAGAATCTCATTTAAAAAAAATGACGCGGTTGATCCCATTTTTGAAAGGTATACTTGATTCTCATTCTGGACAGATTCAGTTGGCTCTTATTTGATATGACACGGTTGGATATGGTATTTGATTATTATACTTGTCCCTGTCATTTCTTGGACAACTATAATTTTAATAATGTACTTTATTTTCGTTCCATACTTAGTACATTGTTGTACTGACCCCCTTCTCCGGGGGGCTGCGTTCATGCTCGCAGGTGTAGGTACTCAGTTTGGTGATCCGTGTGCTTAGGGTCATTGTTCCACTTTTGGGATAGCTCCATTGTTCCGGAGTTGTCATTTTGGTACAATCTTGATTTTAGACTTGTGTATATTCAAGGTACGGCGGGGCCTTGTCCCGTCACATGTTGTTATCAAACTCTTAGAGGTCTGTATTCATATATGGGTTGTACTTGCGTAAGTTGTACAGTTGTAGTTCCTTTGGGTTGTTTTATATATATAATGGCGACCTTGTCGGCTTTGCCTATTCCATTGCCTTTGTTTAAAAAAAATGATGATGAGTTTTATTTAGCTTCCGCGGGTTACATGTGATGTATGGGTAGAAGGGTGCCTAGGTAGGGCACCAGTCGCGGGCCCGGGGTTCGGGTCGTGACAAATCCTTCTTATGTTTTTGTCCATCGTGGGTCGTGGACACATTTGGATTCTTAAGTGTGTTCATTTGAGGCGGCCTGTCCTCACACTTAAATAGGTGGTCTCCTACAAGGTATCCTGTAATACCCCGCTACACAAGCGTTAGGAATCATTAAAAATTTCCCAAACCTAACCTCAAGTATTGAGGATCATTAAAGGTTTGGAAACTTATCATTTACCCCTCTTACAGGTAGCACTTTATGTCTATCACGGAAACGGTCTTGGATTATGTTTCTTAAGAAGAAAATATTATCTGAAGTGCTCTTGCTTCCATCGAAGTGCTCACGGAACCTTTACAATTTAATTTTCCCATTGAACCTTGTTCTTGGGATCTCCAGTCTGTAAGGTTGGGTGTCCACTGTATTGGTTCTTATTGTTTGGGTTTTAAGCCCATTCCCCTAGATAGGCAGAACAACTGATCTTTGGTTATTCCCTTCGTCAAGGGATCTGCGAGATTTTCCTTAGATTTTATGTAATAAATGGAAATAATACTCGAGGTGATTATCTGCCTAACATACTCATGTCTCCATCGAATATGACAAGAGTTACCGTTGTATATAGAACTTTGTGCCCTTCCTAGAGCCGACTGACTGTCGCAGTGGATCATTACAGAAGACACGGGTTTATCCCAACAATGTCACGACCCGACCTCGGGCCCGCGACTGGTGCTTTACCCCGGGCACCCTAGTGATACAACATCAGAGAAAATCAGCGGAAACAAAAACTTAAACAGGGAACAAGATACAAGATAAGAAAACAGGTTAACCAAAACGGTCACCTTCATGTATATACAATATAACCGAAACGATTACAATCCTTACAAACCCCGCGGCATTACTACGGACCTAAGAATGTAACAACAACTATGACGGGGCGGGCGCCATACCACGAATGTACAAGTACCTACGATGTGAGGACTATACCAAAAGATAAGCCTCCGGAGAAACGGAGCTTCCCAATCCCTGAACTGCGATCCTATGAACGAGGATCAACAACTGGTGTACCTCTACCTGCGGCATGAGCGAAGCCCCCCGAAGGAGGTCAGTACAACAGGTACCAAGTATGTGGCCCGAAAATCAGTAAATGAAATCATAATAGTCTATATAAAGCGGGAGACATGTATGATAACCAAACTACGATACCTGACATATAAGCGATGTCAAGTCGGGGACTCACGCCTCAAAGTCATCACTCAAATATAACAATGGGTCTCACGCCCACAACATCAATCATGCGTGGAATACCTTCCTCGCCGGCGATGCATGATATAATAACACCAGAAGTACACATGAACACCGGTCCCACGTGTCATAAAAACCGTCTGGGGCAAGTGCGAAGGCATAGCTACGAGATCCAACTGCGTCAATCGTGGCGGGGCAAGTACAAAAGCCACTACGGAACCTACCGTACCAACAATACTAAACAACCATATCACGAAGGCGACACGCGTGGCAAGTGCGATAGCTCTACCAGATCCTCCTGCGCGCGCGTGGCGGCGGGGCAAGTAACGAGCTAACCACCGGATCACAACCGTAAGTCACGGCGCCGTCCAAATCGACTCGCGAAGGCGACACGTGGCAAGTCGATAGCCTCTACCGGATCCTCACTCGCCCGCGTGGCGGGGCAAGTAACCGGCTAACCACCGGATCACAACCGTAAGTCACGATGCCGCCCCAAACACCGACTCGCGAAGGCGACACGCGTGGCAAGTCGCGATAGCCTCTACCAGATCCTCTGCGCCACGTAGGGCGGCGAAGCAACCAGCTAACCACCGGATCACAACCGTAAGTCACGATACTTCTCGCGAAGGCGACACGCGTGGCAAGTGCGATAACCTCTACCAGATCCACTGCGTCACGTGGCGGCGGGGCAAGTAACGTGCTAACCACGGATCACAACCGTAAGTCACGAGACTTCGCCACAAATAACAATAATGGTCACATGCCCCCGGAATCCCTCATCGGTGTAGACATGCCCATGTGATAATAATAATGGAAGCATACCCGTGGAATCCTCCGTCACTGCCGGTACGTCCAAGTAAGTTCACAACAAGTCAGCCGACCCTCCATCGAGAGACGCAGTGGTATAGAAATACAATACTTGCACAACAAAAGTTATCACAACTAGCATAGGCAAGTTCAACATACTTTTAGACTTTCATTAACATGTAAATTGATTCACCATTTATATAAACTCAAGTACTCCCATTTTGTGCCAACAATCCGGGTTTTAATCCTAAAGTACTACGTACTTAAATTCTTTCAAAGACCCATTTCTTTTACAAAAGTCATACGATACCCATAGTATCAAAAATAGAGTAACTATCATTTCAAGTAAACCAATTTAAGACAAAACCATGCCTTCTTTTTAAACCATTTTAAGACAAAAACATGTCTTTCTTTTAAACCAAAACACTTCAAATTCCTCAAGTCTCTTTTTTTTAGAAAACAAGTTCCTTACTTTGGAATTTAAGAAAAATCAATACTTGTTATTAATGATCTTATTAAAGCAGCCATGATCTAGGAAATGTAATACAATTTTGTCTTATCTTAGCTTCTATGCAGATGAAGGTTTCTACTGGTTTTTAATATAATTAATTGTTATTACATTTTTCTTTATTAACGCTGCAATGGCTTGTTCGATAATTATTCCCATTTCTGAAATCAATATAACATTATTCTTTTAAAAACCAAGTACTCATTACTCACGAATGAGGTTTCACAACTTTTTAACACAATTCAAGTCAAATACAAGTCAAGTCTCTTATCTTTTAAAAACAATCAACCATTCTTTTACCTACATAAAGTCGTTATAATTAACTTCCCATAAAGCCATTATAACACTTTATGTTCTAAACCAACCAATATCATTTAGCACACGTACGTCTACCTTACTACATAGTTTACAACAATCATGCTAGAAAAGATAGGAAGAGGTTCACATACCTCGCGACGATTATCGACAATTAGCAAAATGTTCCAAAGTACTATACCCTTGCTAGCCTTTTCCACCCTTCAAGTAGAATACGATACTCGTAGTACTTCAACCTATAATGGTCAAAAAATGTCTATTAACCTCTAGCTCTCTTCGTAGAATATTCTAAGTACAAGGTCACTAAATTCTACGGAAAATCGGGCAGCACTTCCTTTGTTTCTACATACTTTGCCACCTTTTTCAAGGCCGAATTCAATAACCAAACGCCACATTTAAGGCTCAATCAATTCAGCAATTACAAAGGGGATTACACGCCCTACAAGACGTGTAAAATTCCGCCCCACAATTACTACCAACTAGTCCACAATTCAATCCAATTATACAACGTTATACTCGGCTAACAACAACACTACTTCTCTTTCAATTTCTATTTCAATACAAGTTGTTATTCCAACATGCTACATAGTCAAAAACAACTTCAACAACTATAATTCCCTCTTTATATAACATGTGACAACTTATACTAATAATCAACTTGAATTCCAATCTTAAGGCTAAGCATGCTAGTTTTCGGATTAGGGTTCCAATAGTCAATTCACTTATCAAACTTTATAATAAACACCTCATGCTTGCTAATATCCAAAGCTACAACAAGTAGTAATCTTAATTACTAAAACGACAAGAATTATACCTTTACAAGCCCTTAAAATTTCCAAGATTCCAAGTCGCTCCTTAGCAATTCTTAGCTCATTTCCTTAAGTTCCAATCCGCTCCAAGCACTCCTTAGAAGCCTATGAAGAACCCATCTTCAAGTTCCAACTTCAAAGTTGAAGAACTCCTTAAGTTTCCGCCTTGCGACTACTACGAAAACGCCACTTTTCCGGGATCTTTCTATTGAGATAACCTTACAACACTCTTAGGAACCTAGGGTTTAAGTCTTGTGAACAATAGAACAAAACTACAATTTTTTTGTGTGGGATTTCCTCAAACCCGTGAGCTTCCAAGAAGACAAGAAATGTTGTGAAAATTTTCTAAGTGTGGAAGACTTGGTCTTGCACTAGTTGGGTATATATAAGACAATGGAGGGTCAAGATTATAACAAGTGTGTGGCTAGGATGAAGATCACATGGATAATAGCCAAGTGGACAAGTTGACTTGGTCAATACACTCAAGCTTGAAGACTTTCATCCACAATGGTCAAATGACCATCCTAACCTTGCATTAAATCGTCCAAGACCATATGAGGGGGTGCCACGTATCGCCTTCTCATTCGTTCTGTAAAATTCTGTAATCCTCGCCCCACATGACCAAATCCGTAAAATATAAATTCCATAATTCTTATAAGTTCTTAAAGTCTTAAATACCAAAGTTGAGAATCCAATTCTCAATAATAAACCTCTTTCCTTCACGAAGTTCGGAAACTTTTCCGTCGAAAAATCACATCTTTCTTCTATTCCAATTTTAATGTCGTATTCCCGTACGTATGTCCTCACAAACATACCCTGGAACTACGGGGTGTAACAGGACATCTTCTAGAAAACCATGAAGCCACTCAGCTTCCTCTCCCGCTTTATCTAAAGCGATAAATTCTGACTCCATCGTGGATCAGGCAATAAGAGTTTGCTTAGAGGATTTCCAAGACACAGCTCTGCCACCGATTGTAAAAATATATCCGCTGGTGGACTTGATGTCGTCGCTATCAGATATCCGGGCCAGATCACTGCATTCTCTAGCATCGCTGATATCTCGAATAATGTATCCCGAAATTTAGCGTGAACTTCAGGAACCGTAGTACCCTATTCAACGCTTCCCAATGATCCTCACTAGGATTACGGGTGAACCTAGCCAATTTATTGACTGCATGAGCGATATCAGGTCGAGTGCAGTTTGTGATATACATCAGACTACCAATCACCTGCGCATATCGCTCCTGGCGTACGGGCTCACCAAGATGTTTGTCAATCTTTTGACTTATATCCAATGGTGTCGATACCGGTGAACTGTCGAACATCCCAAATTTCTTCAGTAACCTTAATGTAGCGAGATTGAGACAAGACCAGTCCATTAGATGTCTTAGAGATCTTGACCCCTAAGATGACATCTGCAATGCTCATATCTTTTATGTCAAAACATTGTTTTAACATGTTCTTAGTCTCTAGGATTATTCCAAGACTGCTTCCAGTGATCAACAAGTCATCTACATAAAGGCATATCATGACGTAGGATTCGACATTTCCTTTCATGTAGACACATTTGTCACCTCCATTAATGGAGAACCCTTTTGATAGTAGAGTACTATCAAATTTCTCGTGCCATTGTTTAGGGGCCTGTTTCAGCCCGTACAATGATTTAACAAGCCGACATACTTTTGTCGCTTGTCCTAGAACCACATACCCCTCGGGTTGGTCCATATATATTTCTTCTTCTAAATCACCATTTAGGAAGACTGTCTTAACATCCATCTGATGTATTTCAAGATCCCGCAAGGCGGAGATAGCTATGAACATACGTATGGATATCATTCTAGATACTGTAGTGTAGGTGTCGAAGTAATCAAGGCCCTCCTTTTGGCGATAGCCCTTGACTACCAACGTAGCCTTGTACTTATCGATAGATCCATCTGCCTTTAACTATCGTTTAAGGATCCACTTACAACCCAAAGGTTTGTGTCCCGAGGGAAGTTTAGCCAACTCCCAGGTGTGGTTATGTAGGATGGATTCTATCTCACTTTCTAAAGCTTCCTTCCAGAGCGGTGCTTCTGGAGTTGACAATGCTTCAATGATTGTCCATGGTTCGTCCTGAACCAAATAAGCTTCGAAGTCTGTACCGAAAGACTTATCCTTCCGAGCCCTTTTGCTTCGCCTTGGTTCCATCTCTGAATCTTCCAAGTCCTGAGAATTTGGAATACTGTATTTCGGATAATCAGCTACTTCAGAATTCACTAGATCTGAACTGTTCTGATCTAGGTAGTCATCGACCCCTTGATCCTCAGAGATTTGATCATAACTTCGTTTGCGATAGGTTATGTTGTTTTCCTTATATGAAAATTTATCTTCAAAGAAACTTGTGTTCCTTGATTCCATGATCGTACCTTCATAATGTCTGGTACATCCGACTTATGCACTATGAAGCGATAAACACTATTGTTATTGGCATATCCGATGAATATGCAATCCACAGTCTTAGGTCCAATCTTGACCTGCTTTGGCATATGTGCTTTTACCTTGGGCAGACAACCCCATACCTTCAAATACTTGTAGGTAGGTTTATTTCCTTTCCATAGCTCATATGAAGTCTTGTATTTACCCTTGTGTGGACTTTGTTAAGAATCTTATTCGCGGTAAGGACAACTTCTCCCCACATGATTTGAGGGAAGCCCGAATTGATGAGCAAAACATTCATCATTTCCTTTAGTGTTCAGTTCTTGCGTTCAGCAACACCGTTTGATTAGGGTGAATAAGGAGCCGTTGTTTGATGAACTATACCCGATTGGGTACACAATTCTTCAAAAGGCGCTACATATTCTCCCTCTTATCGCTACAGATTGTTTTAATCCGTCCGCTTAGTTGGTTTTCAACTTCTGCTTTGTAACGTTTGAATGCTTCAAAAGCTTCATCTTTACTTTTTAGTAAGTAAAGGTAACAAAACCTTGTGACATCATCTATGAAAGTCACAAAGTACTTGTTCCCCCCTCTAGTTTGAGCGAACTTTAAATCACATATATCAGTATGTATGAGTTCTAGATGAGCGATTTCCCTTTCGACGGATCTAAAAGGATTCTTGGAAAGTTTTGCCTCTACGCACACCTCACACTTACGTTGAGGGTTTATGTCAATAGACGACAATAATTCTAACTTTACCAATCTTTGGATAGATTGATAGTTAACATATCCTAATCTATGATGCCATAAATTAGATGACTCAGTCAAGTAAGTAGAAAGTGCAATTTTATTGATAGTTGAAACAGAAGGTATTACAGGTGCAACATTAAACTTAAAGAGGCCTTCATAGACGAAGCCCCTTCATACAAAAGTACCTTTTTTAGTGATTACAAACCTATTAACCTCTAACACTAGCCTAAAACTAACATTTACTAACAAAGGTCCAGAAATTAATTTCTTCAAATTTCTGGGACGTCATCACTTCCTTTAGAGTCAGCTCCTTCCCGGACGTCATCTTTAGGATCACCTTTTCTACCCCCAGTACCTCTAAAGAAGAATTGTTTCATATGAACAACTTTTTGTCTGAGACTGGTGTATAAGTGGATAATGCTTCTTTATTGGAACATATGTGACGGGTGGCACCTGTGTCCAACCACCACTGCACCAGATTCTAAACGAGGTTTGCTTCAAGAACCACCGCTGAGAACTCCTGAATCATATCGTCTACGAGCGTGTCTTCGACGATGTTAGCCTTGGCCTTGCCTTTGGCCTTATTCTCACGTTTGAACCTGCGACAATCTTTGGCCATGTGACCAACTATACCACATTAGTTACACGTTCCCTTGAACTTTTCAGTTGTTTGGGGCTTGCCTTCCTTCTGGAATTTCCGTTTCTTGCTTGTGTTCCCTTTGACTTCTGTCAGGTTTGACTTAGCCTCAGCGTGTTGTTTCCCCTTTGGCATGACCTTCTTATTGTCCTCCTGAATCTGGAGTTTGACAATAAGTTTGTCTAAGGTCATCTCCTTCGTTTTGAGTTTTGGATAATTCATAAACTCAGTCCACGAGGGAGGCAGCTTCTCGATCAACGCCCCAACCAAGAATTATTCGTTGGGCTTTAATCCTTCCAAATCCAGATGATGTTGAATCATTTGAAATTCCTGGACTTGGGATGACACACTTTTGTTGTCCACCATTTGAAATTTCAGAAATTTTCCAATGATGAACTTTTTGCTACCCGCATCTTGGGTGTTATATTTCTTCTAAAGTTAGTCCCATAACTGCTTGACAGTTTCAACGGTGTAGTACACTGTGTAGAGAGGATCAGACAAAATATTTAGAATATAGTTCCTACTTCCTACACATGAAATCACTATGTTTCCATGCTTCGTGAACCATCCTCATGTCATCAGTGACATGGTTACCTTGGCCTCCTCCCGCCAAATCATTTGGCTGAGGGTCCACGTCTTCCCCAATAAGTGGAGGGTCTTCGGTTAGGAAACGTGACATTCCCATAGCCGTAAAAAACAGTATCTTTTGCTGCCATCGCTTAAAGTGAGCACCCATGAACTTTTTAGGACGCTCATGGTGAACACCAGCGGGTGTCGGGGCAGTGGCTCCCCCTTGTGCAGTTGCAAAGACATTGAGAACGCCTCTAACAGGAGCATAGACGTTGTTGACGCCTTGGGCAGGAGCATAGGCACTGTAAGTGCCCGGAGCAGCAGTGGAGGCATTGGTTGTACCAAAACCAGACACTAGTTGTGCCAAAAGCAGTTGTGGTGTTCGAAGTGCCAAAAACAGTGATTTGGAAGGCATTAGGAATGTCATGATTAGTGGTGACACTAGAAGTGCCAAAAATAGTGGAGTTGAAGGCAGCGTTAGTGCCTTGAGCAGTGAGATTGAAGGCAGTGGGATTGCCTTGAGCATCGGTGGAATTTTCAGTGTTGAATTGGTTGAATTGATCTTGTCCAGTCTTGTTGTTGTTGAAATAACGAATATTATCTTAAGCTTGTGAAAACAAAGTGTAGAAACAAGAAAATGAGAATGTAACAACAACAACAAGTAAGTAAGAAATCTGGAAATAAACAAACAAGGGGGCTTGCTGAGTCGACTGAATTCTCAATTTATCCTTAAGATAATATTGCCCCGTATATCCTTTCAACGATGTAATGACAACTTATCTCCCAAGATAAAACAACAATCAAACAAATGAGCAAAAAAAACGCTCTCATTTCCCCTCTTCTTATTTGTAAAGTGCCATTCTTTCCTCAACGCAGTCTGGGCTGCTAGCAGAGGGTGGAGAAGTGACACACCTTCGTCTTTTTGTTTTGTTTGTGGTTCGCTTAGGAAGAAAGATCTTCGAGTGTTTTGTGATTGCAAGAGAGGAAGACAATTTCAGAGAATTGTTAAGTGTAAGGTGTGTTTCCAAATGAGCCCAAGACTTCATTTTATAGTGTAGAGAAGATGATCTTCCACATAGCCAAGTAATGACCAATAAAGACCATATAATGGTCATGAATGTGGAGTAATAATTCTGCCAAATAATGGCTGAATTCATGAGCCAAATGATGGAGAATTAATGCTCCAAAGTCAGCCCAAAAAATAGTTTTCATTCATTTTCCAACGATCTGAAACGTCCGTAGCGTCGTGGCCCTGCAGGCTGGCGCCGCGGCGCTGAAACTTCAGAGAGTTGGCGCCGCGACGCCGAAACTTCAGAGAGTTTCGGGCGTCGCCGGCGCCACGGCCCTGCAGGGAGGCGCCGTGGTGCTCTGGCGCCGCAACATTTTTTCTGACTCGTTTTATCTTTTACACTTTATACACGTCTTCCCTTCGTTTACCAACGTGAAACCATTGTCATTTGGCCAATAACCGTCTATTCTCTTACGTCTCAAACAATTCGTATACATATCAATATCTCTTCCATTTAAGAAAATTACGATCCTTGGTACTTTATGTGCACGTGTGTGGAAATCATGTTTCCGACGTGCGAGACTTCAATTTTTCGAGTCATAATTAATAGGATTAATTTTATTTCACATTTAGTAAATTTCCAACAAATAGAAAAGGGTAAAAGTTTGCATTTTCTACGTAAACGTGCAAACTCTGCATCATCAATTTCGTCTATTTTAATCCTAATCTTAGTATTTTTAATATGTATGTGGAATTCTTTTATTGCATTATTTTGTCTTTGAATGCTTTGTCTTTATATTCATTTGCTTTTAGATTTTTTTAGTTGGAGTTGGTCGTCCAAAGTTTTACACCTGGGTTTCTTTCAATTAAATGATTAATAAAAGAATATTTTTTATCGTCATGGCTGGTCCATGGAATTTCGACCTAGGAATTTGACTGAAGTCATGCCAGGAAAAGAAATTGTAAATGATTCATTCAATGACGCTTGTTTACAGTAATATTGTCGATATTAATAATTACCCAATCTAATTTTGCTCTTAAGTATTTGATGTCATAGCTCATTAGCTTGATAAATTTAAATTCTCGTTAAGTTTATTAAAGAGAATAAAATGCTCATCACAATAGGTAGTAAACATTTATATAGCCGACCCATAAGCAGTAAAGATTTATATAGCCGACCCAAAATTGAGACATAATACGTAGTTTTTGTCGTCCAATAACAATAGTTAGTACATATTTCAAATTGATCTTATTTAGAATTGGGAGAGGTCCATGCAGATGCAGTAAACAAACTAGTATTCTTCCACCCTAGCCTTAATGTTCCATCACCTTGCACTAGGCTATAACCATGAGCTGGTGGGAACATATTCAATATCAATTGAGCTTGTGCCATTGAATTTGTACTCATTGGCACTTGCATGAATCCATTTCTTGATAGTTCACTTCTCCAATGCCTAAATTTATCCTCCCCATTCCTTGCAGGCCCTCCAATGGCTAATATGTTATTGATTTCTCTGTAAAGCAGGCCATGTTCCACGCCGTGCCTGCTTGAATCATCACTTTGCAAGAAAGCTCCTAACGAGTCGAAAATGGTTGAGTAGTAATGGAGGGACCCCACGAATCGGTCCAAGAAACTGCCCCCTAGTGTTATTTCTTGTTCTACTAGTGTGACAATTCTTGGTGATAGTTCTTGGAGAAGTCTCATTGTTTTCCAATCAGGGCCTGTGGCATCATACATAGAGTGTTGTAGCCAATGTATGGCTATAGCCTCTCCTGTGCTAATTTTGAACCTGGATATGTCGATTTCTCCTGTTTTCCTCCCAATTGGATGGAACTCGAAGGACATTCCAAGGCGTTTTGCGAAATTGGAAAGTTGTTCCCCTGTCTCAATCAAAAGTTCCATTGATGTCCCCATTCCTGTTAGTGTAACATGTGGAGGACCTTCCATGCGAGTGGCGAGGATATGAAATAGAGCCGGCCATTGTAGACCTTGCATGATGTCCACGTCGATGATATGGACTCTGTCTCGACGATGGAATGCCTCAAGGATTGCTTGGTTTGAGGTGAAATGTGCAAATTTTATGAATGGTGAGATGTTATTAAAGACTTGAAAAGCACCATGGATACTCTTGTAATTGATCAAAGGAGAACATATTCCTAGCCATGAGTTGATCACTCTACTAGCCATTGCTTTTGCAAAATAAGCCACTACTCTTTCAGCACAAGATGGTCCATATGGGGATGCCATTTGTGTTAGCTCAAGTAACATTCTATGAGCTTCTCCCAAATTATCTACTGATATAGCAACTGCACATTCCAAAAGAAGAGTGATCAAGTTTAATCCTTGATCATCTAGACCACTCATCCGTTTACCTCCCGTTTCATTTCTGTTTGTATTATTTTCATCTCTCACGAGATGATCATCATGAGAGCTCCATTGATGTTGTTGTTGTGCAATGCCCTCGGATGAATTTAATCGCGCAATTTTCTTAGGCCTTAGCTCTCCCAATAGAGTGGGGACAATGTTATCCTGATATGTCATGCATGTACCATTAGACTGTAAGCCTACGGTTTCATTTTCAGGCAAATCTTCAATGAGTTGCCTAGTGACATGCTCAACCCACCGGGAAAGTTCAGTTCTTTCCGGATTATCACCGCGATTTTCAGCAATTTGCTTGGAGGGGATGTTAGGGGCAGAGGTAAGTCCAGGAAATTCAACAAGACTAGCACAATCCCATTGTTCATTGGGTTGTTGTATAATACTATGATCAAGAGGACCATGTTGATGAATTACTTCAGCCCCTCTTTTCATAATGTTGATTACAAATATATGTACACAAAATTGAGAATGAGGAGGATTAATGGAATGGTAAATAGGCTATATTTGTAGGAGAATTAAGTTGGACATAAAATGTACAAAGAAATGGTCATAGGTAAGCCCCAACTTTAGGGTATTAGTTTATGATTGAATAAATGTGGCCGGCATAGTAAGACATGCAAGTAAAGTTAAGATATTAAAAGACAAACCACACGTCAGTTCAATGGTGATTTTATCTAATTTTATTAGATTAACCATGAAGAGTAAATAACAATAATTCCTTATACATTCTATTCTTTTTCTCCTGATTCAATTAACTATAGTTGTAGTACGTAGTAGTATATGAGGTACCAGGTCTCAGCTTATTCAAATTATATATATATATATATATATATATATAAAGAATGGATAAAGAGTCTAACTTAACTCCAAAAGCTAGCTTGTAGGGTGAGGATTGTCCAAGTCCATATAAGGAATTCATGTTCCTATTTCATTTTCGATGTGGGACTCTTAACACTCTCCCGCACGCCCATACATCGTTAACTGGAGCGTGAATAATATAATTTGGGGGCCCAACATTGGTGAACAAAGAATTGGAATGAGTCTGATTCTGATACCATATAAAGAATGGATCTTGAGTCTAACTCAACCCCAAAAGCTAGCTTGTAAAGTGAGGATTGTCCAAGTCCATATAATGAGTCAATATTCCCATTCCATTTCGAAGTGAGACTCGTAATTCTTTTTTCCCTCAAAAACATGTACTTATATATACTAAGACTAAGTTTGCACAGCGTTAGAAAAAAGTAGTTAGTGTAATGGTACACGAACTAGCTTCATTTATTTATTTATTTTAAAAAAAGTTTGTGCTAAATTTGCTCACATGGTCACAAAAGAGTAATGGGTGCAATAATATACAAACTTAAAATCGTGAATTTGCCTCTCTCTCGATGTATTTGATTCTTCGATCAATTTTCTGCCCGATGTTAATCAACAAAAATTAATGGTATGCACTGGCATAAGATTTGTCACTATATCGATCACATTGTAGGTAACATGAACGAGTACATATAAACCATAAGGAGCAAATATTTATCGATATGTAGAGAAAATCAAAGAGGATCGTAAAGTTTTTCAATAATATAGTTAAATAGAGTTATTATTTAATATCCTTTTAATTAGACATAATTATGGAATAGTAAAGCCATATTCATTCAAGAAACCTAGTTGATCAGCTTGGACATCTCAACCAAAAAATGACAGTATCTATTTAAACTTGACGTTAGGAACAAAATGTTTTTTTGGGATGTACTAGTACATATATACAACACATGTTTGTAAAATCCTAGGATGTATCATCTTTGGCAACAGTATTACTTTGTTAAATCTACATCTTACTAGAAGGAAAATTAGACCTCTTTTCTAGATCTTTTGGATGTACTAATATCAAGGCATGCAACCTTCCAATTGCAAAATAATGAGTTCAAATTTTATAAACCAACAAAGTATAAGTTTCTACACCATCAAATTAAAATTTTACCAATGTTAATAAGTAACTTTTCATAACAAGTCTGATATGTATATATTAATCTAAAAAATGTTTTTAAGTATAAAACATTAGCAGTCGAAATTTAATTAGAGATAAGTTGTGTCCATGAACATCATGACATAGGTAAAAGGGAATAAGAAGGCAAGCCCCTCTCATATGCATATCTTGCTCATTCGACATCAGTTCAGAATATAATGTGAGGAAAACAACCCTAAGTCAAGATAGCACTATATGCGAAATCAGTCCCTTGGTAAGATGTTGAAATAATTTTCCTTAGGAATTTCTTTCATTAATCACAATATATATAGTTATACAAAGGTGATTCTTAATACAGTAAGAATTCTAAGTTACCTTAAATACATGATACTAATAAATACAATATATACTGCGAATATTTGAAGAATATTCGCTAACACACCCCCACAGACGGAGCGGGAGGAGGTCGAATGCTCAGGCTGGATCTGAAGTCTGTGAACAGTTGTCTGGTAGTCCCCTTGTGAAGATGTCTGCATACTGATAAGAGGAAGGTACATGTAGAATTTTGACAAGACCACGTGACACCTTCTCACGAATAAAATGAATATCCATCTCAATATATTTGGTCCGTTGATGCTGGACCGGATTATGAGACATATAGATAGCAGATATGTTATCACAATAGACTATAAATGCCTTACGCAATAGACAACTCAGCTCCAAGAGGAGATTTTGGATCCAACAGATCTCAGCAACTACATTAGCAACACCCCTATACTCTGCTTCGGCACTGGATCGGGATAACATGGTTAGTCGCTTGGCAGACCAAGAGATCAGATTATCCCCTAAGAACACACAATAGCAATGGCGCTGCTCGTGTCCCGCATTACGCCCAATCAGCATCTGTGTAGGAAAGTAACATGTTCGGAGCGGAGGGGTAGAGATGCAACCCATAGTCATGAGTGCCCTTAATGTATATGATAATACGCTTAAGAGCAGCAAAATGGGGTTCCCTCGGAGCATGGATGAACAGACACACCTGCTGGACGACATATGCAATGTCGGGCCTGGTGAAAGTGAGGTACTGAAGAGCACCTGCAAGACTTCAATAGAGAGTAGGATCAGACACTGGATCACCCTCAGAAGCACTGAGCTTGGATTTCGAATCAACATGAGTAGGCATAGCCTTGCAATTCGACATCTTAGCTATGAACACAATTTCTTCTGTATACTTACGCTGACTCAGGAACATAGTATCTGCAGATCTAGTGACTGATATACCCAAGAAGTAACTCAGCTTGCACAAATCAGTCATATCAAATTCAATTTTGAGAAGAGCAATAATGTCATTTTTCAACTTATCAGATGAGGCAGTGAGAACAATGTCATCAACATATAATAACAAGTAAGCGATCTCACTACCATGATGAAAAATGAACAGAGAGGTGTCACACCTTCTGCAAATAAACCCAATCTGCATAATATACCTAGCAAACCGGTCATATCAAGCACCCTGCTTTAGACCATAGAGTGACTTTCTGAGACGACAGACATAATGAGGAACAACCGGATGAACAAAACCAGGTGGCTGATGCATGTATACAGTTTCTTTTAAATCCCCATGAAGAAATACATTCTTGACATTCAGTTGATGAATCAGCCACTTCTTACCCATAGCAATGCTAAGAACAGTACGAATCGTAGCCGGTTTAACAACCGGGCTAAAGGTATCACCACAGTCAATTCCCTCCTGCTGATTAGTGTCATTTGCCACAAGTCTAGCCTTGTAGCGTTCCAAAACACCAATATCTCTAAATTTGTGACGAAAAATCCACAAACATCTGATCACATTCACCCCCTCTGGTCTAGGGACAAGATCCCAAGTATGATGCTTAGTTAAAGCATTATATTCCTCAGACATGGCTGCATTTCAATTAGGGTCAAGTTTGGCCAATTTGGGGTTCTTTGGGAGTGGAGAAATAGTTTGGACAGACAAGTTAAACTGGACTCTAGGTTTGAAAATCCCGTGTTTGGCACGAGTTTCCATTTGGTGACTCGGGACATTGGGTGGTGGCATTATTGAAGTGACAGGTTCAGAGGTTAGTTCACTGGAAGGGTGGCACCGCAGTGCATCCTCAGGGGACCGCTGTCTTGGCGAGGTAGAGCGATGAACTCATCGGAAGAGGCACCGCGCGCATGGGGATGTCGATGGGGCGGGTAACGCGGTACCGCCCGCACCCGCTCCAATCGGGCGGGTATGGGGGCTGGTTGGGGGGGTGGTGGAGCGGGGATGGGTATCAAAAGTGCTACCCGTCATGGGTAGTGGGGCGGGGGTGGATTTCATATAAGACCCGCCCCGCACCCGCCCCGCCCCGCTACCCGCACCATACCCACACCGACCGTACCCGCACCGCCCATATCCGTATCATCTATTAGTTTATTTACGAATTTATTTGGCCCTTTCTTGATTTAAAATGTGACTTGAGCTAACCCGCACCGTAATGCACCACGTTTCTTTTTCTTATTCTCTTTGTTCTCTTTTTTTTTGTTAAATATTTTCATCTTTACTGTTTTTTAATATTCATAATATTTTGACAATGTTTTAGAATTGATATTCGATACACAATAGTGGAAATGTTCCTTTTTTTCCCTTTTTCTTATATAACTTTCATTTTGGTGACTAAAACAATTGCTAGACATTATTTGAGCATTTTATTAATGGGTACCCGCCGGGTAAGTGGGTATCCGCGTGAAGTAAGTGGGGCGGGGGCGGGTGGAAGAATTACTACCCGTGATGGGTGGTGGGGCGGGGGTGGGGATGTGTTTTAGGTGGTGGGTACGGGTATGGGATACCCTTCCACCGCCCCCGCCCCACCCCATTGACATCCCTAGCGGTGCATCCTCGAGGGACCGCGGTGCTAAAAGTTCTACAGGAAGAGGGGGCTCACTAGAAGGCAGGAACCGCGGTGCATCCTCGAGGGACCGCGGTGCTAAAAATTCTGCAGGAAGAGGGGGCTCACTAGAAGGATGACACCGCGGTGCATCTATTGTGGACCGCGATTCTGAAGTCGAAATTTGGGTAAGCTAATTTAGAATGGTTGGGGATATGACCGGTTCATCAAGAAATGAGTAGTCTGGTTTCCGGTATTTCTGAGGGTTTGAAAATGGAAATATCGTCTCATTGAACGTGACGTGACGAGAGATGTAAATTTTACGAGTGGACAAGTCATAGTACAGATAACCCCTATGGTTGGGTGGGAAATCGAGGAATACACATGGTGTAGTTCGAGAAGCCAACTTATGAGGGGTGGTGGAGGTAAGATTGGGATAGCACAGACAACCGAAGATCCGTAAGTGGTCATAAGAAGGAGTTCTACGATATAGAATGTATGTGGGGGTCTTGTTTTATAATGTGCTAGTAGGTAAAATATTTAGAAGGTATTCTACCATTTTGACAGCATAGATCCAGAAAGATGATGACAGACAGACATGAAATAAGAGGGTACGGACCATGTTATTAATAATACGAATAATTCGTTCAGCTTTACCATTTTGAGGTGAGGTGTGAGGACAAGAGAAGAGGAACACCATGCCTTGTTGGGAGCAAAGATTATGGAAAGTCGAATTATTAAATTCACGTCCGTTATCACATTGAAATGATTTGATGGATTTTTCAAACTGAGTTTTAATAAATCTGTGAAACTCAAGAAATTTAGCAAAAACTTCAGATTTGAATTTTAGAGGATAAATCCATACAAAATGTGAGAAATCATCAATAGCACAAGATAAAATTTATGACCTAGAGAGCTAACAACAGGAGAGGTCCACAAGTCAGCATGAACAATGTCAAATGGTGAAACTGTAATATTCATTGAAGACGAGTATGCTTGCCAAGCGGGCAAGAAAAACAATGTTGGCCAAGTTTCCCATTATTACATTTAATACGCTGATTGTTTCTAAGAAAAGAAAAAACATGATCTCCTGGATGCCCAAGTCTATTGTGTCAGGTGGATGAAGATAATGCAGCAAGGGAGACTGGTTGTTGAGTTCTGGCAGCGGAAGAGTTTGTGAAGGGGTAGAGGTCTCCCACACTATTGCATCGAGTAAGAATTCTCCCCGTATTGAGATCCTTCACAGAGATACCAAAAGGGTCAAAATCTACAGACACCCAATTATTACGAGTGAATTTTCTAACAGATATCAACTATTTAATAATTTGAGGGGCATAGATGACATGGTTAAGTGAGAAGGGTGGATGGAGATTTTTGATTTGTGTATTGCCATAACCTGTAATTGGAATACGGTGACCATTGCCAACAGTAATGTATTGAGGATACTTTAACTGAAACAGTTGGGAGAAATTACCTGAAGAGTTTGTCAGGTGATATGGCTCCGGAGTCCATATACCAATTATTGTCAGGCGGTTACAGAGTGAGTGTGTTGAAAGCTTGGCCCAAATCAGTGGGTTGCATCTGCTGGGCTAAAGGAAACTGTTGGGTTAACATCAGATGGGCCTGTTGAGGTGATGGGCCTGTTGGTGCTGGACTGAGGATATTGGGCCGCCACTTTGAAATGGGCCCGGTTCTTTGGATCGGGCCGCCATCGCCGCTGGACATTCACCATCGCCGCTGGTATTCGGCCATCGGCGAGGCGTGGCGCATTCTTCCGTGTTTTTCCTTTGCCTCGACCGCTTTCCACTTGTTTCCTTGTCGCGACCTCTGTTGCCTCTGCGCTTCCGCGTTCTGCTGCTGGCGATGGTCAGCGGTGGTGGAAGCGATGATCGCGGCTAAGTTTTCAATGACTAATGTTTTTTTATTGTGTTTATCCTGTTTAGCACGTCGTGTTTCTTCCAACAACAATTAAGAACGTGTCTTGTTGAAAGATGGAAGTGGATCAGCCTGTTGAATTATTGCTGCAAGAGTATCATATTCCCCCTTTGGTAATCCTGCAACAAGTTGTAGTACCATCTTAGTCTCAGAAACAGATGTCCCAACATGAGAGTTGGTCGCCAATAAGTTTGATTCTTGCAGTATTCGGTCATGTTGTTAAAATTCTCAAGGCGGGTGTTGTTGAAATGCTCCTCTAAATACACCGCCCTGATATTTTTGTTATCCTGAAAATTTTCCTTCAAGCGTACCCAAAGTTCGCGTGCTGAAGCACCTGTTTTCAGGATAGTGCACAGCAAGTCCTTAGAGATGGTACCATAGATCCATTGTTTGACGATAACGTCAAGACGGCGCCATGTTGAATCATCAATGTCAGAGGGGCGAGGGATTGACGCATCAATATGGTCGAGCACGTTGTACACACAAGCATGAATATAAAACAGTTCCACCCACATAGAATATTGACAATTTTCTTGAACAAGAATAATAGGGACATATTTCTTGATGTTTGTGACAGCAAAAGCCGGATGAAAAGATGACTTTGTGGAGTGAAGTGGGGTGTCATCTATGCCAGAGGTAGAACCATTAGATTTAGGAGAAGTGTGAGGAGACATGATAGCCACAGGTTAGAAATTCCAAAAGAGAAGGCACCGCGGTGGGGGGGGATTGGCGGGGGCCGAGAGGGGATGGGAGGGGAATTTCTAGGGTTTTTGGGATGTTAGGCTATTGATACCATGTAAGATGTTGGAATAATTTCCCTTAGGAATTTCTTTCATTAATCACAATATATATAGTTGTACAAATGTAATTCTAAATACAGTAAGAATCTTAAGTTACTTTAAATACATGATACTAATAAATACAATATATACTATAAATATTTAAAGAATATTCGCTAACACACTTGTTCTCAGTAGTCAGAGACTAAGACGAACCATAAAAAACAAGCATGCGAGTCAATGTATTCCATGAAGGACAGTTTGTTCTAAGTTTAAATATATGTCAACTGTCAAGCAATCAAACAAATAGAAATAGACAAAAAAAAAACTCAGTTTATATGGTAATAGTATATCAACTTTAACGTTTAGGTTCATTGTTGTACGGGTTTTCGTTTGGTCAAGGAAACAATCCTAAAATGGTGGAGTTTATCCTGGCCAGAGGCCCCCAGGTAGCATTTTCAAAATTCGTTGAACTAGAATCATCTGTTTAGACACCTTAATTTACTGAGTTCGAAATATATTCTTTATTTAGTTTACTGAGTTTGGAAATATATTCTTTGTATTTATTACATAAATAGAATTTGAATCAAAATTATTTAGTTAAGATAAACTCGCAAAAATGTCTTCGGCCGGTATAGTGAGGACATATAGATGCAGCTATATGGTCAGTTACAATTGATATGCTACCTTATTGGTGAGACCTATCACTTTATTTTAACCATTTTGTGATGCCATTTTACCAATTTCCAATTTTGATAGCGATTGAAGAATTGTTATTGTTAAGAGTAAGGAGAATTGTCCAAGTTTATATAAGGAGTAAATGTTCATATTCCATATCCGATATGAGATTCTTAACAGTTATACTATGACATTATTTTTATTTAATCTGACTATATTTTATTCCCTTGATCCTACTCAGTCTCTACTCTACTCATTCTAAAGATGAACACTGAGTCAGATGAGATTTTCCTATGTCTTTTTTCGAGTTAGCTTAATGTTAAAAGTGCTTGACCAAAATAGTATCCTACTCTACACACTGATTTTAAAATTTATTTAGGCTTTCAGTGGGGTTGTGTAGTTGATTATCAATTCCTAATTTCCTATTAGTTGGGGAATGAAGATTCGAAAGCCCGGATACAATTTTATATTACTCCCGTAGTCTCATTTTAATTGTTGCTTTAGCTTTTTTTCACATTCATTAAGAAAATACAAGGTATAATTTACTAAGTTAACCTATTTGATAAAGGTAGATTGATTTTTTCTCTTACATATTATGCATACTTTTTTAATGTTAATGATATAATTGGAAACAATTGTCAATGGGCCAATTTTTTTAAAGCTAAAACAATAATTAAGTTAGAACGGAAGAAATAATATAAATGAAAAGTCAAGTCATATCTTTCTTCAAATCAATCATACATTCTCGACTTCGTCCTTTGATGTCACCCCAGGAAGTTAAAAGCTCCTTTCATTTGTTTCCAGAAAAAGACAGTATGGTACATAAAACATTATGTGCTAGCAGTGTCAGGGTAGGGCCGCATCCCACAGAGTGATGTAGATGCAAGTATAGTGATTGTTTGCACAGCTTGAACCCATGACCTATGGGTCACAAGGAGACACTTTACCGTTGTTCCATGGCTCTTCTTCATATGTTTCCAAGAACTTGATTTTATTTAAATTTACTACTTAAAACTTTCTTTGCAAAAACTATCAAACACAACTTTAAAACTTTGAAGAAAAAAAAGTTGGTCAGAACTTTTCACCTAGTTTACATTCCAATTGCCATAAAATCAGTCTGCATTTTGCACAAGGAGATGAACTCCCCACTCCCCAGTGAACAAGTTGACTAACTTTACCAACGATTTTAAATTGTTTGGCCGTAAACTTCTTTTCGAAGAACAATTCTAAGTTATTTGCTATAAAGAAGACAGGCTATTCTTGTTCAGGAAACTGAAAAAAGAAAACATATTTGCATATATTTATTGAAAAAACTTTTTTACAAATATAAAACTAACTCTGCACCCAGGTCACGAAGAGATGTTACGCAATCACTGGGTTAAAATAATGGATCCGCCTCCGCCTCTGAGAACGTTAATCACCCAAACTGAACAGTGCATTTGAATATGCCATTACTACTACTCTGTATGTTACACTGTGGTTTCAAGAATAATAAAGTTACAGATCAAAGTTGTCATGCATGACCTCTAAATCTTAATCAAAAGAAAACTGTTACAAGCAAACTCTAGCAGTATTAGTAGTTTCATATCCAACAGATATCAGCCTAAATACTTACATCCCTGATCAAATAGCTACTAACCCACTGCCAAAATTCTATACTCATGCTAACAACAGTTCATGGAGCTCTCAAAATTTAATTGTAAGACCGCTCAGGGGAGAAAAACAGTGATTGTATATTATCCTCATTTGTTTTCTGATATTAAGAAACTTCAAGTCATGGGGGCAAGAGATTCACAAAGCTTCCTTGGGAGTGCTGAGAATTACTTGTCTCTGATCCTTCTGACTCGTCCTCTGTTGAAAAACAATGCAGAAATAAAAGACAAAACTCAGTTTTTTTTGAATTGGAGTTCCACAGAGGAAAAGAGATACTGTAACCAAAAGTATCATACAAAAAGAAGCTATCTGTTTCTTTCTGAGTCCGGTAATCTCAAAATATTAAGGCACAGATGACAGAACTGTATTTGACACAGATAACTATAGTATTTCAGATGTTCCAAAGCATTGACTCTATCAGACAAGAACCAAAACAACACACGGAGAGAATCAACCGGATTAGATATATTCCTTAATAAAGAGATGGGACAGGTAAGTATTACCGAATATTGCTTTGATTGTTGGCCTCTTTGTCTTGGTATTCTTCTTCTTCAGTTCAGCTGCGGAAAAAATGAGACCTCAAAGTCAGTTAAATTTCACAGAGCAATGAAGAAATCTGTTAAAAATACACCAAATACTAACTTTAGGATGAGCTTATAAATCGAATAACCACCACAAAGGACAAAACTTTGTCCAAACTACTTGCATCAAATTGTCACAAGGAACACCAAATCCCTCAACATTCTAGTACTGAAAAGGCTTCAGCTTCCTAAAGTACCGTAATCTCAAGTTTGGTTCATGACATAGTAATAAGAAAGAAAAAAGCAGAGAAAATAGCAACTTGAAGAAGCTAACAAATGAGGTCCGGCTATTTAATGTATCTTGAATTTAATAACCACTATGCTATTGTGCTTTGATATGATGAAGTTGGATCTGATCTTAGCTTACATAAATGAGACCGAACTCTAGAAACAATATTGCAACCTAGAGATATCCAGGAGGTCCATGCATGCAGAAGCATGAACTAATTCAAGAAGACCCATCCATGTAAAAGAAGAATGAAAAGTGCTGCATCAGCAATTATCTTAAAATATCATACCAAAACATCTCATATCTTATAAATCGTATATTCTTCAGTTTGATACTACTAGTTGCTTCCACCATGTCACTGGACTTCATGAGAGAGAGAGAGAGAGAGAGAGAGAGAGAGAGAGAGAGAGAGAGAGAGACCCATTCCAGGCACTTGGTAATCATTCACGATTTCAAAGTTTTTGTACGTGTACCCCACAAAGTTGATGTCCTTCGATGAGAGCATCTGCACAAATGTAGGTAAGAATGAGATAAGGAGGGAATTTATAAAAATGGAGAATGAACTGTAGGGGCCAACAGAAATAATGAAAACAGAAAGCCTCAGGAACACCATGAAAAACTAATAGAATAAAATAACAAGAGAAGTCCAACTGCAGACATTTCTAAAGTGGGTATCTCTGTTAAGGTGCACCTAAATATCCAACCATGTAATGTAGCATTTATTTGGGAGCCTTAACGTCTGGAAACAGAAGAGACTTTCTCCCTCAGCCGATTTGACTTCCTGCTCTCTTCTTTCTCATGTGAACTGTGCAACTTCAAGTTTCCCAAAAATTTGCACACTTAACATCACTATCCAACTTGTCAGCGAAGTCCTGCCGAGACTACTAAGCACAGTTTGAGTACTTCGCAGAAACATCCAATATAGACACGACTCGGATATGTCTGCTACACTGTTGAAAGCATCTGAACTTCTCTTCACTGTTTTGATGAGCACGAGTATTCCCCATTGGAAAAGGTATCTCAAGCAAGTTTACATTAAAAGTTTCTAGACAGGTTTTCTGTTTAATTTTTTGTAATTGCAACTGACATAGATTGAAATAACTCTTAAGAAAAAGGGCTCCAAAGTTGAAGGAAGAAACAAGGGAAAGATGGAGAACGGACAACTCAAGTACTACAACAGAAAAATCAATCTTATTGCTCATCAATGACAATTTACACTACGACAAGGGTTATTTGTGAATATCTCGTCTGAAACTTCAGTAAGCAATTATGCGTGCCATGTTCCATGTCTATAATTATCACTAAGATTGCAGTAAGCAGAATGTAAAATGAAATCCCACAAGATGCACGAGAGTAAATACCTTCCTCCAAGGACCAGATCTTGATGCACTCTGAGAATGAGTTTCAGACTGCAGAGACAACGAGAAGATATCAAAAGTGAGTTAAACAAATCATAGTGAAACACAATAGCAGAAGAAAAAAGGTACATCAATACCTCATCAAACTTCTCAAAGTTTTGGGTGTCCAACTCATCATTAACCTCAGGGATGAAGGCAGCATCCATATGATAGATTCTCTCCCAGTCTATTCCTTTAAACCACGGGTGGACCTGATATAGAAGAAAAGAAATGAAAAAATTGCAATTACACTGAAACTGATAAAAGAACATAGAATAGGACACACCATACAACACCTTTATTTCATCAGCACCATTTGAACCTAGTCGCTGTGTAACATTGCAAAGGAGTTTGCTAATAAGATCTTCCTCTTGTGAAGATAGCTTTGCTTCCTCAGGAAACTTTAAATGTGATTTCCAGTTTACTATCTGCAGGTACAAGGATAAGATTATACAGATGACAAGTTTCTAAGGAACCTCTTTAGTAGTTTCTTCATGAAAAAGAGCAATGGTTTGAGGAAAATTAAGGGTATAGTTGCTTAGAAGATGAAGAGATGCGTCATGATTTTTCAGGGAAAAAAAAAAGACATAGAAAAATGGAAAAAGGTTCTCTGGAAGTCAATAAAAAAAAGGGGGGAAGTAGTAAACAAAATGTGGAAATAGCTTTAGAAAATAAGCTTTAAAATAAGGAAAGAAAATAGTAGTAAATTGACCAATGCAATGCACAGAGCTTTTCCATAATATGTATGAATTTCGATTAAGAGCATTGAATTTTCTACTTTTTGAACTGTCAAATATCAAATCAAGTGGAAGGACATATAGAAGCCATGTGTCACACCCGTGAATTGGTCCATGGAAATTCGGTGTGAGCCTAGACCGAATGGAGACGATGTGGGTCATGTTTGGCAAAATGGTTCGTAGGTGCGGGCCAAGGGTATGACACGTAGTGACAGTTGATATCACCTGAGCTAAGGGGTCATCATGGATTAAGGGAAGGTCAATACAAAGGTGCAATACATTCAAGAGATCGACAAAGACACGACTAAGTGTATGCATGAGTGTAGGGTGCCCAAAATGATCTTACATGTGGTCTACGGGACATGTGCGAGTCACGGGAGGTCTGACACACATGCGAGGCACATGGCAAGGTAGTCTATATCCATATGATGCATTTTTACTAAATCTAGCTATGAGAATATACACGGAAGGTTGACAAGTCAATGGAAGAACAACGAGGCCGAGAAAAGCGGGACGTGTGTTAATGCTTGCTAAGAAGTGGCTACGAGTTCGTGCGTGGGTGAGGAATGCATGGGTAGTGTTCCGGGGTCCCTTATGGTTCATATGGGTCAGTTAGGTCACGAGGTGAAGTGATGCTAAAGGTTAGACCGAACCATAAACACGTGGCAAGTCAAAGGCGCAAGATTGACCGAGTCCAGGTTCGGGTCGGATACGGGTCGCGTTGGAGCACCGGGAAGCTTGGGGCAGGTTCGTGGATCACCCTACAGGCCTACGGGACACGTGGAAAGCGGTCTGAACTCATTTGGTTGAGCATGGAAGCGTGCAAGCTCCCATGACTCAACACGGGCAGAACGTGGTCTTCCGAGTTCCGGATTTGACGGAATCGTGGTGTGTGACGAGCTAGAGGTGTGGAGAAGTAATGCGTGTGATATGGAGTCATGTGAGACATGGCTGATGACTTGCGGGACAAGTGTGGGTCGTGTGTGAAGTTGAAAGTGGTCAACAAGACATGCCTTGAAGAAAGGAAGACATGGGCAAGTTGAAGTGAAGTGTTGATCGTGTGTGATGTGTATGTGCGTAATGGATGAGATGTGGGGGTGTGTAACTTCCCCACTTACCGTACACGATTCCCCTTTGTAGGCATGACTGTCAATCTCCTCCCTTATATATAGAATCAATTGGTAGGACTTAGGGACTACCACATAATCACGAGAGTAGAGTGAAAACCGAGAACATAGCTAAGTGAGAATTCAAGTGATCCTAAGCTAAGGACAAGTGTTGTTCTTGAGTGTGTGTTACCCGAAATACTTAACTAGTTAGTAAGTGATACTAAGTGAGTTAAGTGTGTGAGTGTTGGACGTCTAGTTCCTTCACTGGTTGTAATTGCCGAGAGGCGTTCCTTTTTGTTTATTCGTGAGGAAATAAAAGAAAAGGTTGGGCATCCTTTTGCCCGTAAACTCTTGATGTTCGTGTACGTTTAACGTGTCATTCCTAAACCTCTTTACTTGTGTTAGTTTGCTTCCGCACTGTTAAGTTCTTTTATCTTGAAAGAACTTGGTGTTTCGGCTGAGGTTGGATCGACGTGATTCGACTGCCATCACGGTCTTTTTTGCGAAAAATATATATTCGTTTAGCAAGGGTGTGACACCATGTTTACAGTTGAAGTGGTTTTCTGTCTAAAATAGTTCAAGTACTTGGGTTATTAATATATATTCCATAGATTTCTCAAGGCCTTGAAAATTATTTTCCCTAAATGACTAAAGGCGCTAAAAGTTAAAATAGAGTCAAAATAAAAGCAAAGGGATGAGATTATTTTTTTCTAAAAAAGTTAGGAACCTGATACTTCCTTGGTCTAAATCTCCAGTGCTTTTAGCTAAGTACCAAAAGGATGTTTAAATAATAATCGGCAGGATAAAGAAAATATTCAGAGGTTTGAATGAGATGATATGAGACCACAGTAGAACTGTTCCAATAAGGAAGATAGAAAATAAGGAAATCAAACGAAGGGAAACATATGCAAGTAAATTCAATGATGATTGTTAATGGCATCACTCTGAAGCTCACCTTGCGACATGTTGACATGGGATCATCAGAATAGAAAGGTGGATAGCCCACTAGCATTTCATACATAATAGCACCAAGTGACCACCTGAAGAACGAGAGTGAATGAACGCCAAATACATCAGGACAAATATATAAAGCACATGGATTAAGCCCCTCACCCCAAAAAAATAAACAAGAAAGAAAGAAAAGGAATACAACTAAATAACAAAAACTAGAGAGGAGAGGACATTGTAGGTAGGAGCAGTGAAAAGAACAAACTCGTAAGATCACATTTAAACATAAGATCACATTTTCCAGAAATTAACAAAAAAAAGGTATACTCAAAGAGACCATTCATATACATGAGAAAACTGTACTAACCAATCACACTCCATTCCATAACCTTTCTTCAGCAGGACTTCAGGAGCTATATAGTCTGGTGTACCCACTGTAGAATATGCCTGGGTTGCCCCAATTGGGGGGATTTAGTTAGATAAGGAAATTGACTTCTTCTCAGTGCTATTAAAAGTGAAAAGCATAAAAGAGTGACAAGGTCCATGGAGTTTGAAGCGAACAGAGGGAACTGAAGCGCACATTTTACGGGATATTAAAAAAATATCAAATATCTATGAATTTAGTATGATAAATTTAAGTTGCAACTAAAATAACTAAATATAGCATCCAATATACAATAATGTCGATACTAATCCAACTCGTCAAAGTTGAAACTCAAAGAAACATTTGATTCTTGTTGGAATCACTTTGTGCACCATTTGAAGCACACCTATGAAGCGATAATAGCTCGCTTCGCATCTCTTCACTGCTTTAAGCGACAAAGCGATGGCTCTTAAGAACACTGCTTCTTTAACCACATCAACTCTAAAATGATCCACAAAACCACGAAATTTTGCTACTTCAGGTGAAGTGGTAAGCAATATGGTCATTGTGTAGAAAACGTACACTCAAACTCCCAAAACTAGCTCATGAGGTAAGGATTGTCCTAAACAATATAAGGAGAAAATAACTCAATTCAAAAACCCCCCCCCCCCCCCCCCGCACACATAGGACTGGACATTAGGAGCGTGGACAATATAAATCAAGATTAGGGATTGACCTGACTCTGATACCATGTTAAGAAAATATACTTTGGTCTAATCCAACCCCAAAAGCTAGTTCATAACATGAGGATCACCCAAGACTATATAAGGAGCCAACAACCCGTTTCCTCAACCAACATGTACATATTAATTATCATCATGTGCCAATTCTAATGTTGTTTCATCTACATTACAAACAGAGAATGACATAGTGCAATTAGAAGTAAACGAAAGAATAAAAAAGGGAAGTTCAACCAAAAAGATACCCAGATGGGAGAAGACTCACAAGAGTCCTCCTGTTTTTCTGCCAATGTTGTAATTGCTCTTGCTGAGTGCGTTTTGGTGCTGAAGACCCATCACTCCGGGAAGATCCATGGACACTATCACCCCCTGCAAAATCCTTCTCTTCTAGGGTGCTGCAGTCTAATGGTTTACAAAGTCCAAAATCTGATAGTCTCAAATGACCGTATCTATCAAGAAGCAGGTTATCAGGCTTAATGTCTCTGCAGCGAATAAAGTGTGGGGGAAACAAGATTAGAATGTTTAAAGAGGTCCAGCACGAATGTAGAAATAAAACATAACAAATTGCAACCGGGCTTCAAAAGAAGTAATCACCTGTGTACATAGTTATGTATATGGATAGATTCTATAGCCAAAACAGTCTCTGCAACATAAAATCTGGCTTCATCTTCATTTAGTGTATCCTTCCTCATGAGTAGGGTCATCATATCACCACCAGGTAGATATTCCATGATAAGATAAAGAAACTCGTCATCTTGGAAAGAACAATACAGTTTGACAATGCAATTACTGTCCACCTCTGCGAGCAGATTCCTTTCAGCTTTTACATGCTCAACCTAATAGGATCCAAAAGCTAAGGACCAGTAAATATAGTAGCAGAACTATTATGGGAATCTGATGTTCATAATCATGTACCTGTCCTCTACGAAGCATTTCTGATTTCTTAAGCTTTTTCATCGCATATACATGACCCGTTGTTTTCTCTCTACAAACTCTTACCTGTATGGGAAAAAGACAAATGTTTTACATCTTTTAGACTTACTCAGCAGGGAATTTCTTATCCACGGGTCATGATATCAAGCTCAGAAATATTTAGCAGTGTGTTGAAAGTATAAAGCAAGCTGTCTATGTCAGTATCTAGATGGAACCTCCAAGTATTATGAAATATTTTCTTTATGGCCTATGAGCAACATTGGATTTCAAAATTGATTTCTAAATGATTTACCATGTGTTTATTATTATTTTGAGTTTTTTATTGATACAGTTGATGAAGGTTTATGAAACTTATCGTACTATTTGGTTTTCATGCCCCGTAATACAACGGGACAACATAGATTGAGCACCACCTACATACTTTCAGCAGTGAGCTTGGGCCTGTGGTGGCTTTTCTTGTCATTTTATTCCATTAATATCACATGTCGTGATATGTCCCCTTTTTACATATATGTAACTAAGTGTATATGCATTATATTTCAACTACACCTCACGAGGCTTAATTCAGATATGTGATGCTTCAAGCCTCTCTATGGGATTCTTATGCTTTACATTTAGTTGGTACAATGGGAGAAAGGGTTCCCTCGGTGATCGCCACGCTCGTCCGTGCGGGGGGCCCGGCCCCCTTGTTTGGGTCGTTAAACTTCAGCATCTACATTTTCCAGAAATCAAGGGGAAATAAAGCTGTAAAATTTTACTATATTGTGCAAGATGTTTTACCATCCACATTAACATGAAATACTGTGGTTATAGAGGATTGTATTTATATCAGAACAAATTGTACAAGAAACAAACAAAGATGTTAACAGGCAATTAGATTCTGCAATAGAGATATTACCTCCCCAAATGCACCCTTTCCAATCATTGTTAATAACTCAAAATCATCAGCTCCCATTTTGTGCCTTTGCAGACGCATGTATTCAGTTTCCTTCTTTTCATGAAATTTCAGTAGATTATTTTGATCTTCCTCTGAGACATCAGCATCCGCAAGCTTCTTTTCCAGTACACTTCGACTGGTGACCAATATAAAAGGAAAAGAATATATTTCAAAGCACTTCGTAGGGCGGATAATTCAGAAATATCAAGACTATGCAATTCTTAGGCAGAGCAAAAAGGTAAAGGGTGTTCTTCTTTATGTAGTATGATAATTCTGCCAAATGAGGCTAACGAGCATGAGCATGCACATCTTCCAAAATGAATTAATGTATTAACATCTGGAATGATGTGACACTACAGCCAATCCTGCTTATTTCCTGCGTCTCTTCCATGCATTCCAAGTTGGCTAATTGACTGGCATAATCATCGAAGTAAGTTTGACTAGTTTGCCATATTTCAATCATACAAGTCGCCTTACGAACAGCACATAGGTTTACCGTAGCACACTTTTACATTAGAAACACATTTAGTATTTGAATCTAAACATTTGGAAAGTGTTTAAAATGTACTTTATCTATGTTTATTCCTACTGATGTAGGAAGGTACAACAAGTGAGCTGTGATCAAACCCGGTCTTTATCACAATTCGTAACATCATTTTGTCTTATTACGCAAATCAACTAACCGACTCCAAGCTGGTTAATCTTCCCACCAAATAGGGAGGAGAGAAATATTACAAGAGGAAATAGCAGACATAAGCTAGAGGGGAGCATATAACTATATAAGTAACTTTTGCCACATCGGTATGACTGGACAATTTCTTCATATTTAAAGAAAAACAGATAATTGTTGTCATTAACATGCCTTATTGTGTACGATGAGAGAAAAATCGACATATATGTAATTTACTGTAATATAATATAGGGACAAGAAATGATGCTCATGTTTGATAGTTATTGATTGTGTATAGTTACAAGCAGAATAAAACAGATAAAAGTGAGTCTTTTGAAGCAAAACAAGCTTCTTCTTTTTTTGGTTTCCCATCCGATGTCCGGTACTTGAATTGGAGCCCTGCCTAATCGGCATTCGTGCCGCGTAAGGCCCATTTAAGGGGAAGCGCTCATGGCAATGTGGAAAATGAGAAAATTCACGACGACACGCCCTGGATAACATTATTCAAGTGTTTTCCTTTTTCTCCTTAAGTTGCTTAATTCTTGCAGGGAAATACAAACATCTAATTAGTAATTATTATTAAAGAATGTAAATGTTAACTCATGACACCAATGGAAACCAAAGATAACTCATAAAAAGTTTATAAGAGCAGCAAGCATGAGGACATACCGCTCCTTTCTCTCCTGCAAGCTTCTCATCTGTTCCTTGTAATGATTCTCAATGTATTGTTTTGCTGCAGCGACCCTTTGTTTCGTTACATTGGAGGCCTCTTCAGCTGACATAGGAGGCTGGGGATCTTCTCTTCCACTACCCATTGAAGAATCTTTATTCTTGGTTGATGACCTTAACGACCGATCTCGGGGTTGAAACTTCTGGAACCAACTTCTTGCTGAATCCATCTACTCTTTTTCAGCTTAACAGGTAATACATTAGGAGCTCTTCAACCACGGTCTCATTGTAAACTAACTATACCAAAATCAAAAACCTACCAATGTCATAGTAAATTGACATCAGTCAAATGAAGAACATACCAAAGTTATCTGTTTTTTCCACAATGTCAATTCTTTAATCCAAACTTTTTTATGGGTTTTCAAAGAAATCAATATATCATGTCCCCGCGATCAAGAATCAACAGAAATACAACCTCTAACAAAAAAAAAAAGGAAATTGAAACTGACCCTACTCATTCCCCCAAAATCAAAAACCTATCAAAGTCAAAGTAAATTGACATGGACAAGAACACATAAGGGCATCAATATCATACCAAAGTTATCTTCTTCTTTTATAACAATATCAATTATTTAGTCCAAATTTTTTATGGGGTTTCAAAGAAATCAAGATATCATGTCCCCACCCAAGAATCACACTCAAACCAACAACATACCCAGTGTAATCCCACAAATGGAGTCTGGGTAAAGTACTACCTTTGTGGGTAGAAAGGTTGTTTCCAAGCCCTCGGCTCAAAAGAAACATAGTCAATGCAGGAATCCAAAGAAAATAAGACAACACGATACAAAACAAAGAAGTAACACATAGCAATACACACATACGAGTAAGAACCTACGCGAAACCTAAATAATACTACCTCAAACCTTTAAAAAATATCCAAATAGGGAGAAATTAGGATCAAGAATTTTCTCAAACAGAAACTAAGATATGGTAAAAAGGGGAAGAATCTAATAAATTGAGGGTTATTATTGAGGACCCACATAGATTTGATGCACCAAAATTAAACCCAATTCAAGTACTGCATATTTATAATACAAGCTGCACACAAGAATAAATTTAACCAACCCCATCTGAATAAAAAGCACAAAAAAACAAAACTGCAAAATAAAACAACAAATCATAACGCAAGGAAAAATAGGCTTACCACCAAATCTTTATGCTGCAGAGATACAATAATCGGATTGACAAAACAAGGTGATGTTATAAATACATAGATATAATTAATATATACAATACAAGAGAGAAAGATTGAAGCTTTACAAGATCGTTATGTACATATTAAAATTATACAGTTGAAAATTAAAGCTTTACCGAACCCGCACATAGCGAAAGCTTAGTCCACAGGCCTCACTTTTTTGAATTTTTTTAAAGTAGAGAGTTAAAATGAAAGAGGGATAGTTGGGAAGAAGAGAGTTAAAGCGGCAATTTGGGTGGTAGGAAGTAGTTTGGAAGGTAATGTCAGTTTGTTTGCTCTCCTCGATTCCCTCCCTTCTTTATTTATACCCCAATTTCTCTCGAAATCTTTGTTTTATGCCAACCTTTGGTGTTAGATTTTGCATAAATTATTTATATAATATATTAATAAATTTTTAATCTAAATATAGGTCTGGACTAAAGTTATTGGATTCGGTCTGAATAGTAATAGACCGACACAAATATTTTTCATCATCAAAGGGGGGAAAATAAATTTCCTTGCTATATTGTTTTTAGAATTCTTTAATTTTCAAGGGTATATTACTTATTTCAATTAACACTTAAATTTTAATATATTATTTGTTACTCAAGGTGTCATCAGGCAAGGCATGTATGGAGTTTCGGAAGAGCACGGACATGACAGGTATGGAGTAGTTGATTGAGTTATTTAATGTCATTTTTAAGACAATAAAAATATCTGAAAAATGGAAATAGAGTACAAGAATTTTGTTGTACAAGAACAATGGTGACATCCAAAACTGTAATATTTATAGGAGGTATCAAGTTGTTAAATCACACTATGAAAGTTTGGAAGAGAGTAGTGAGATGAGGGTGAGGAGGGATGTCTCCATTTTCGAGAACCAATTCGAATTTATACCGGGGCGATCTACTATAGGAGTCATTCATCTAGGAGTCTAGATGGAGAAGTATAGGAAGAGAAAGAGGGACCTACATATGATATATGATATTTATTGATCTTGAAAAAGGCCTACAATCAAGGAAAGTCTCATGGAGATACCTAGAGGTTAGAAGTGTAATGGTGGCTTACATTAGAGCGATGAAAGAGATGTACGATGGAGCCAAGACCCGAATAAAAATAATGGGAGGAAACTCGTAGCACTTCTCAATTGAGATGAAAGTGCACCAGGGATCAGTTCTCAGCCTGTTTCAATTTGTCTTGGTGATGGATGAATTGATGTACCATATTCAAGGTAACATTTCACGATTTATGTTATTTGCAGATGACATAATATTGATTGATGAGACTCGCAGTAAAGGTAATGTTAGGTTGGAGGTTTGGAGACAAACTATGAAGTCTAAAAGGTTCAGGTTGAGCAGGACTAAAATAAAATATTTAGAGTGCAAGTTCAGGGATGCAATGCATGAGGCAGGCGTGGAAGTGAGGCTTGACACACAAACTATCCCCAAGAAATAACGTTTTAAGTATCTTAGAGGTCTTTAATTCAGGAAAATTGGGTGATCGACAATGATGTCACACATCATATTGATGTGGGTGGATGAAATGGAGGCTCGCCTCCGGAGTCTAGTGTGATAAAAATATACCACCATAACTTAAAGATAAAATTCTACAAAGTGGTGGTTAGACCGACTTTATTGTATGGAGCGGAGTGCTGGCCAGTCAAAAACTCTCATATTCAGAAAATGCAAGTTGCGAAAATTAGAATGTTGAGATAGATGTGTGGGCAGACTAGGAAAAATAAGATTAAGAATGGGGATATTTGGGATAAGATGGGAGTGGCCTCCATGGTGGACAAGATGAAGGAAACGAGACTGAGATGGTTTGACTATGTGAAGAGGAGTTGCACATATGCCCTAATGACGAGGTGTGAAAGGTTGGAGATAGTGGGTATGAGGAGAGGTCGAGGTAGGACGAAAAAGTATTGGAGAGAAGTGATTAGACATGACATGAAAACTTCAGCTAACTGACGACATAGCCTTAGATAAGAGGGTTTGGATATCGCATACAAGGTAGCAGGTAGTTGAACGTTATTTTGCTTTTTGGCGGGATTAGGCTTGGTGAAAGTCTGGAACATCATGTTTGTCGTAGTATCAACTTTATTCATGCAGTTTCTTGCTTTTTATATTTGTTACCATATGTTGTTCATCGTGTTTCAATTATCACACTATTTTATTGTTGTTACTATTCTTTTCCTGGATGATATGTAATATTGTTTTTCTTAATAGTTATCATATTTTTTTCACTACCGCATTTTCCTTTTATAACTACTTTGATACTTGTCAACCTCCACGAGGTAGGAATAAAGTCTGTGACTACCTTTCTCAAACACCACTTATGAGATTACACTAGATATGTTATTATAAAAAGTGTCATCAGAACACATTCCAATTTGCTAATATTATTATTAATTCTTAATATATATATTTTTTGAAAAATATTTATCACTCACCAAACAAACCAAAAAATATTTTATCCATGAAAATCACTTTTATCATTTAAAACTTATATATCTTTACTTTTTATTTATTTCTTTGAAGAATATTTCAAGAAATTAGCTAGTCCTTTTAGGGGTAATATAAAATTAAATAAACAAGAAATTGAGATATCAAACTTCTTTTGGTTCCACAATTAACATAACTATTTCCCAGTTTTAAAAAAAAGGTGCGCCGAATATATTAGTTTGGTCTTAATAGAACATAAAGATTGCTCAAATAGTGCATATATATAGAGAGAGAGAGTTAAGTTAAGACAACTAAATAAAATGGAGTACTCTGTGTTGATTATTCTGATAAAATGAAAGTCTTAGAAACTAAATATCGAGAGTAAGTCCCTATCAAATCTATGAAATTGCTAAAGATCAAAAGACGTGGGTGCTCGTAGTAACATTTCAAAAGCCGTCTCAAATATTTGGAGGTTACATTACAATTCGTAAAAGTGGGCATTCTGATGAAATTACATTATACTACTTAATAAAAATGATAAAAATACCTAAATTTTTTTCATTTTTCGAGGCAATGCGATAAGACACCTCGCATGCATCCAAAACACTCAGTTCATTCCTATAAAATCTATATCTAATTATTATCTATTCCTTATTAGAGTCGTCTTTGGACCCGTAAGTGTGCTACTACACAGGTCCCCCGAAAAATGAAAAATTTTAGGATTTTTTTATTATTATTAAATAATATTAGCCAGAATTTACTGTAGAGACTCATAATTCGCAGGTCTTAGCCCAATTAAAAGCTCACTTTTATGAATTAGAGCAAAACCCTCAAAAATATTTGAGACGGCTCTGTTCCTTAATAAAATTTTGCAAAACTAGAGATGGCAATGGATCCCGGACCCGATCCGGATCCGGTGGATCCAGATCCGTTTTATAGGATATGGATATTCAAAGTTTGGACGACGTCGGATCGGACCAGATCCGTTTATGATGGATCGGACGGATATGGATCTTGTCTTTGAGATCCGTATCCGTCCGCATCCACCCGTGAATCCGTTTTTATTAAATTAATTATACATTTATTATTTATACATCATGCAAGAATCCTTTGTAATCTTAATTTTATTTTATATTCAAAGTAGAAGGCCATTATTTTTAATTGAGACACGTTTTGCGTGTTATTCTTTAATCATTATATTAATCATTTATGTGGTACTTATGTAGTAGCTTAGGTATTGAGAGGATTGTTTCTCACTACAGCAATAGCCAATAGACATAACAATTGTCAACAATGTCATTTAGTCCTAATTTACGGATGCATTCCCATGATTTCGTTAAATTAAATTGACTCTTTTTCTAGAAAATTTGGACTGATTAGAAGGTATAACTTAATAATCAGTCACTTTGATTTGGATCCAGATCCGATCCGTGGATCCGGTGGATCCGATGGATCTGGATTTGGATATGATTTTACGGACCCTATGGATCTGGATCTGGATATGGATACATGTATGTAAAACGGATTTGGATCTGGATCTAGTAGGATCCGGTCCAGATCCTACCCGTTGCCATCCCTATGCAAAACTGAAAGTATTAAATACTCCATAGAGGTTGACTAACTACTATATAGCGTCACATGATATGTGGGCGTGTAAGCATATAGTCACCACTTACTATAGTTTGTATTGAAAATAATATACTACTATTGATGCTGCCTTCGGCTGAAATGTGTTACACAACTAACAAACGTCGAGACTCATAGGCCCTTATCTCCTCATTGAGTGGTGTGGGAGAGCTTGGTCACAAGTTCGAAACGCCGCAGTAACGCACGTCGCCCGCGCTCTTGGGGCGCACACACACGACTGCAAGTGTGGTTTAAGCGATAGACGTGGTTTGCGCTTGCGTCGATCGGGGTTTACCTTGCGCACTCGAAAGAGCAATGGCCAGCGTGCCTTCACAACAAAAAAAAAGACTCCTAGGCCCTAGCTAGGGTGTGTTTGATAATACGGAGGAAAATATTATCCATAAAATATTTTTAATTTTTTCTTTTATATTTAGTTGGTCAAAATATTTTGAAATTTTTGTTCTCTGGAAAGCAAGTTCCTTACTCCCTGTTTGGATGGTTGTTTCCCGTGATTTATTAATGTATGATATTCTATGAAACTTGAAACTATGTTTGTCTTCATTATTCTTAAAATTATATTGTATGATATGTAAATTTATTGTAATTTCGTGGTTATATAATCATGGAAAATTCCATTTTTTATAATCACGGATTTTGTGGATTTTGCGTGGTTACTTTTTTCATTTACCCATTATACCCTTATTGATATTTTTAATACTTATATTAGTTAAGGGTAATTTAGTAAACCTATATGTTATTATACAATACCATACATTCAAACCAAATAATAAAAATGTTATTAAACCACAACAAACGATACAGTCTATCCAAAAATTATGTTCATTAGTACAGTACAATATGATACAACACCATACTATACCATACCATATTGTACGTTAATGAACTACGGGAAACAACCACCCCAACAGAGTGTTAAGCAAAATTTCACATATTGATTTTTATATGGAATCAACTCTTTAACTAAATTTACCTATAGATAGAATCAATATCGAAGGACGTTATTTGAATATTAACTTTTATTATTTGGAGGTTAATTGTAAATTACTTAATTTGCATATAATCACTAACTTTTGCAACTTGTAAAAAAATATTATTCTTTAAATCTCTAATAAATAGTCGCAGAAAAAAATCCCCACGAAATAATCTCCAGCTAAATTTACAGCAATAAAATCCCCAAGTAATTTCCTAGGTAATAAAATCTCGGGCTAAATCCCCGAGTAATTATGTAGGTGATAAAATCCCCAAGTAAATTTTCAAAAAGTAATCCCCAGCTAAATGCACAGCAGTAAAATTCTCAAGTAATTTTCCAGATAATACATTCTTCAGGTAAATTTCCAAAAATAATCCCCAGGCAAATTTCCTACGAGTTCACAAAGGAATTTTTATATATTTTTGATTGTTTACCTTCGTAATTACCTACAAAAATGATACTTGGGGTTTATTTTGTAAATAAATCCATAGGTAATAATTTAGAGCTAAATTTACTTGCGAATTTACGAGGGAAAATCGTTTCCGCGGATAAACAATTCAGAAATTAGGAATTTTAAATTTTTGCATGAAAATCTGCATGAATTACATGCGAAAAAGTCTCAGGTAAAATCCGCATGTAATTCAAATTTTATGTGACTTTATGAAATTTTTTATGTATTATTATGGAAAGATTATTATGCGGTATTTAGTTATTCATGTAATATTAGAATATTTTTCTTTGGTAAATAAAATGACTTTTATTACCAAAACTAGGAATTACAAATCAGAAAAAAGAGACTGAAGTTACTGTTGGTATAATAATCTGTATTTGGCTAAATAATGTTTCAACACAATCTGTTAATCACTTAGTGAAACAGATAACATTAATGAAACAATAAACGAAAACAGAATATGTTTTTGGAAAATAATTTCAGAATGTAATCGAGCCCACTTAGTTCAAAGTGTGTCCTTAAGGAAATTATTCCCCTCACAGTACTCGAGGTTAACGGAATATCGCCTCCCAGGATAGAACGATTATCTTACCAGAATAGTAGTACTCCAAATTTCGGTAGCAGCGAACCACTCAACGACAGTATATCACACAGAATGAAGACAAAATATTTTCGACTTGAAGACTTTGATTCAGAATGAAAATGAATCAATTAAAAAATGAATGAATAATTCTTGAAATAATCAAGAATTTATAGGGTTGGAGGTACTGATTCTGAATGTTTGCAACAATTCAGAATAGTCACCTAATATTTGGAGGGAAATTCGAAAAAAAAAAGAGGGAGAGCCGGACGGGTCGGATCGCGGGTCGATCCGTTTGAATTTGTTTTTAATTAAATAATTAATTAATTAATTTAATTAAAAAAACGTTTGTCCAAAAAGATTATCAATAATCTTTTGACAAATCTGAAGCCGAGCGACGACGACGACAACGCGAGGGGTCCTTGCCCTCTCAACCCTTTTATCAGCTAGAGAAGGTGTAATGTAATATATACACCTCTCTTTCCTTCTCTTTTTTCGATGTGGGACAAAAGAGCCTTATACCCCCTTTAATTTTTATCCCATCATTTCTCATTCATCAATATCAAAACCCAACAGTTACAACATATCTTCAGTCTCCAACAACCAGCAATAAACATATAAGTATTTGCTAGCCAATTCATATGTAGCAAAGTTTAGAGATGTTAGTTTCAATTCTATTCCACTTCTCAGGTTTCCTATGTAGCATACTTTCTGCACCACAGTCTTGATTACTTGGTCTGCATTTGCTTTAAAAAATTCTCAAGTATCTTTCCTTCCATATATGATAGATACAATACAACCCGTTGTTACCATTCCGAAGATTTCATCAGTCCAGACATTCACGGGCAGATTATAAAGTTAGGAGAAGTTTGTATATTTGGCCTTTGTACATATTAATCTTGTATCTTAATTAAGATTGTAATATTACCATAAGTGTATAATTATTCTTTATATAGAATAGGGATTTATATGTAAAGTCTTATTATAACTTGTATATATATTTGGACTGATGATGGGCCATACACGGATGGGCCTTGGCCAATATTTAACACACACCCGCAGTCATAACGGACAGTCTTCGTACGCTGAGTGTCTCTAAAATCTTCAAAAAGGACCGAGGGAAGACTCTTTGTAAAGATGTCTGCAATTTGATATCTGAAAGGGACATGACAGACGCGTACTTGTCCTTTAGCTACATTCTCTCGAACAAAGTGAATATTCATCTCTATGTGTTTAGTGCACTGGTGCTGAACTGGATTACCAGAAAGGTAGATGACACTTATATTATCACAATAAACTAAGGTAGTCTTCTGAATAGGACAATGAAGCTCTAAAAGTAGATTTCGTAACCAAAATGACTCAGAAACCACATTGGTTACCCCTCGATTCTCGGCCTCTACACTTGAACGTGAAAGCGTGAATTGACGCTTGACAGACCATGAGACCAAGTTATTACCTAAAAACATACAATAGCCGGACGTAGATCGTCTGGTGTCCAGACAACCACCTCAATCAGCATCTGTATAGGAGACTAGTGTAGACGTCGATGAATGATACAAATGTAAGCCATAATCAAGTGTTCCCTAAATGTACCTAAGAATGTTTTTGAGCGCATTCATATGTTCAACTATGGGTTCATGCATAAATAAACACACCTGTTGGACGACATATGTTATATCTGGTCGCGTGAACGTAGATACTGAAGGGCGTCTGCAAGACTACGATAGCGGGTCAGATCCTCATAAGGAGAGCCATTGCAGCACCCAACTTGGGCTTAGTATCAACTAGAGTAGAAGTGGACTTACATGATGGCATCTCAACTCTCTCAATGATCTCTGCTGCATATTTTCTCTGTGATAAGAACAATCCACCTGCATGACGAGTGACATCAATCCCTAAAAAATAACTCAATGGGCCCGAGTCCTTCATGGCAACCTCAGAACTGAGCATTGTCATAATAGACTGGCGTAATATATCAGAAGAGACAGTCAAGATAATATCATCCACATATAATAGTATATAAGCCATCGAAGAACCCTGTCGATAGATGAATAATGAATTATCGAATCTGCTGTGAGAGAAGCCCATAATTGACACATAGTCACCAAATCTCTTATACCAAGTCCGTGGAGACTACTTAAGCCCATACAAGGACTTTTTCAACAGACAAACATGATGAGGAAATCGAGTATCCCTAAACCCCAAGGGCTGATGCATATACACTGTCTCTTTGAGATCACCATGTAGAAAAACATTCTTCACATCTAGTTGATGAATGGGCCATGATTTAGAAAGAGTTAAGATGAGCACAGTGCGAATGGTAGCCAGTTTGACCACCGGGCTAAATGTTTCACCACAATCCACACCAATCTGATGAGTCTTACCATCTAAGACGAGTCTTATGCCTTACAAACGAACCGTCAAAATTTTCCTTATGAGCAAAAATTTACATAGACCGAATAATATTAATATCAATTCGGGTCTGGTTCAGTCATTTCAAATGTGTGCATTGTAGCTTCAATGTCGGTCGGCGTGGGTCCCATTGCGTGATGGGCATGAGGGGGCGAGGCCCAAATATGTTGGACTGCTGGGTCGGCCCATAAAATGATGCGAAACTTCGGCTCGGCCGAGTAACTAGGCTCAGGTGGCGGGGGGCAGGCGATGGTTGAAGCGCGGCGCTGGTGAGGCCGCGGTGCTTGAGTGGACAGCGACTGAGACCCATTGTCACTGCATTGGGGCCAATTACTGGCCCCATGTATGCGGATACTGTTGACTGCCGCCACTGCCACTGTTTTGGTGGGTGTTGCCGCCGCGATTCTTGCCATTATTTTTTCTATTTTGCCCCTTTTTACCACCATCGTTGTTATGATTTTGGCTTGAGTTGATGAAACCGGAAGGAGAAAAATTGGACTCAGTCATCATGACGACAAGACTAGCCCCAATAGCCGCCTTCTTCGTCAATCCAACTTCTTCCAATGTAAGCATGGAGCGTGCTTGGTAGAATTCCGGTAGGGGGTTACTTTGACGAAGAATTGAAGCAACGCCCCCTCCGTAGTAGTAGTCGGAGGGATATGTGGTGGAGAACTTGATGTGTTGTGGCATGAATCTTGAATAACTCTGCCCACGTCCCATATAGGACATTTTCTAGGTCAATAACAATAGGAATAACACTCTTGATGTTAGAAATTGTGAGGGCAGAATAAAAAATGTTCTTATCAGTCATGGTGAATAGAACAACAAGATTCGGATAAGGGATTGAGGAAGACAAGAATAAACCGAGAAGTGTTTCAGTTTTATGGGGATTTTCACGGAAATTTGAGAGAAAAAGAGGAGCGGAAGCAAGGTAAAAATAACCTAGACTCTTGATGTTAAATATGGGCCAATGCCATCAGTGTATGGCCCATCATCAGTCCAGACATTCACGGGCAGATTACAAAGTTAGGAGAAGTTTGTATATTTGGTATGTTGTACATATTAGTCTTGTACCTTAATTAGGATTGTAATATTACCATAAGTGTATAGTTATTCTTCATATACAATAGAGATTTAGATGTAAAGTCCTATTGTAATTTGTATATATATGCATTTCATCAATAAGAATAATCAAGAGATTATTTCTTTCATCAACATCGGCAATCTTGGCTTCTAAGTGGTGTTTGAATATAAGAAATGTAAAATTTGAAGAGAAGTACTAGCATTTATTTTTAAGTTTGAAAATGGTATTTAAAATTTAGAATTGTGTTTGGATATGAATATAAATTGGACTTATTTTAAAATTTTGTGAGTGATTTGATGTGGAAGTTGTGAAAATAGGTTTTTCGAGTTTTTCGAGTTTTTCGAATTTCGAAAAAAAAAATTAAATTCTAAAAATTTATAACAATTCTATGTCCAAATATTTTTTCAGAATAACTAAAAAAGGTAAAAACTATCTATGCCAAACCGGCATTAAAGTTTCAACTTTTAGTAGTAGTTGGTTTTAAAATGCTTTCCCACAAATTTGAGTTGAAATTATAAAAAAAGTTTGGTTAAGGTTGTGTTTGGTAGAAATTCCCATGAAAAATATATTTTCTTGAAAAATATGTGACTCTTTTCGTTATATTTATTTTGCATTTGATACGTAAGTAAAATATATTATTCTACGGGAGGAGGAGACAATTAATGTGGAATGACATATCGAGAACTTTTTTTCTTCTAGTTCTACGGGAGAAATCTTTTCCTCACTTTCAAGGAATTTAATTTCCTACAAAAATATATTTTAAAAATTGTGACTAACCAAATATAAAAAAATTATATAATATTTTTCTGAAAAATATTTTCCTCCCCACCAAACATACCTTAAAATATGCTTGAAATATGATTACTGTTGGAAATATTTATTAAACGTGAAATAAAGTTAATCCTATTTAATTATAAATCGAACAATTGGGGCCCTGCACGTCGGAAACGCCGTTTCCACACACATGCACATATAGTGTCAAAGATCATAATTTTCTTAAATGGAAGAGATATTGGTATGTATACGAATTGTTTAAGACGTAAGGTAATAGACAGTTATTGGCCAAATGACGTTGGTTTCATGTTAGTAAATGAAGGAAGAAGTGTACAAAGTGTGTATGTCGAAACGAGTGGGAAAAATGGCCTCCATGCCTCGAGATTTTTTCGGCGCCGCGACACCAACCAGCAGGGCCGCGGCGCTGCGACAGTTTCAGAACGTTAGAAGAGAATTAAAGGTGATTTTTGGGCTGACTTTGAAGCATTAAACCTCCATTATTTTGCTCATGAATTTAGTCATTATTTGGCTGAATTGTAAATCCTTATTCATGGTCATTACATGATCATTCAAGACCATTATTAGGCTAATGGAATGTCCTCTTCTCAACACTATAAAATAAGGTCTTTGGCTCATTTGCAAACATTCATTCACACACTTGACATTCTAAATTTTCTGAAAATTGTTCTTCCTCTCTTGCAATCAAACACTCAAAGAACTTTCTTCTTATAGCGAACTCTTGAGTTTCCTTTGCTTATTAGTTTGATTGCTGTTTTATCTTGGGAGATAATTTATCATACCTCCGTAGAAAGGAATTACAGGGCAACATTATCTTAAGGATATATTGCTCATCAATCGACTCAGCAAGACAAATTATATTGTTCACATTAGTTGTTGGTGTTGCATTCTCATTTCCTTGTTACTACACAAATATCCTACAAGCTTAAGATAGTATCCGCCAAATGATTTGACGGGAGGGGGCCAAGGTGTTACACCCCGGAAATTCCAGGACATGTTTATAAGAGCGTACGTAAGAACTCAAAAATGTTAAGGTTTGAGACGAGTAAAAATTTATCGAAATTATGGAATTGTCGGAAAACGAAATATTGCGACGAACGGGAGGGCGACACGTGTCACCCCCTTACTTGGTCTTGGACGAAAAATACATGGATAGGATGGTCATTTGACCATAATTTAAATGACCAAGTCTTGCAAAGACTAATAGCTTGATATTGTTGACTTAGTCAAGGCCACTTGGCTAGGATCCATGTGAAACTCATCTAGGCCACCCAATTGTTCTAATCTTGACCCTCCATTATGTTATATATGTATACTAGTAGCAAGACTAGTTCCCACACTTAGAAAATTTTCAAGAAACTTGTTCTTGCTCGGCGAGGCTCACGCGTGATGGTGGGTTTCCAAGAGGAAAATTCTCAATTGTTGTCCAATAATCTCCCCACTTTAAACCAAGGTACCTAAGGGTATTGTAATGTTATCTCAATAGAAAGATCCCGGAAAAATGGTGTTTTCGTATTAGTCGCAAGGCGAAAACCTAAGGAGTTATTCAACTTTGAAGTTGGAACTTGAAGCTGAGTTATTCATAAGCTTCTAAGGGTTGCTTGGAGTGGATTGGAACGTCGAAATGAGGAGCTAAAGTTGTTAAGGATCGACTTGTGCTCTTGGATCATATTTGGGCTAATTGAGGTATAACTTTCATTTTACTTTTGTAATTGAAGATTTCATGTTATGATAAGTTATAAGTGATCATGTGATATGTGTTATGAAGTTTGATAAGTGTTATGGAAATTTGGAAGCTCAAAATCCGAAAATGACATGTTGAGTCATTTGAAATTGAATTACAATTTGGTCGTTTATTAGAATCGTCGCATGTTACTTACTTGAAGATTATAGTAGTTATAATCGATTGCGACTTGATATCATGTTATGCTAACAACTTGGATTGAAATGGAAATTGGATATGAATTGGTATTGTTGCCCAATTGACATTGTAGTTTAGACTAGTTATTATATATTGTGGGCGGAATTTTACATGTCTTGATTAAGCATGTAATCCCTATGTTAGCTACTTTGTTGGGCCTTAAATGTGGCGTGTTTGGTTATTGAATTCGGCCTTGAAAAGGTGGCAAAGTAAGTAGAAACAAAGGAAGTCTTTGTCCGATTTTCCGTAGAATTTAGTGACTTTGCACTTGGAATATTCTACGTTTGAAACTAGAAGTTAATAGGCGTACTATGGTCATTATAGGTTGACATACTACGTCGCGAATTGGACTTAGCAAGTGGATTAAAGAAGAGGTATGTGAAACTTTCTTATCTCTTGAGCATGAATAGGTTGTAAATGTATAGTACGGTGAGCGTCTGAGATTTTGACAATCTAGGTCCATTTGATATCCTTGGCTTATTTTAAGAATGTCCAGTTAGTTGAGTTAGGGAGTTAACTCACTTGTTTAAATATTAAGGATATCTTGGTTTCAAAAGTTAAGAGACTTTAAGTATGTTGAAAGTATTTTTGATACTTGTATTGTTGGAAAGTTTAAGTCTCTTGGTTATAAAGAAGTATGTAAGTTGCTAATGTATAAAGCTAGTATAACGGCTTTATGGGAAGTTGGTTATAATAGCTTTATGGAAAGTTAAAAGAGTGGTTTACTCTAAGTAATTTAAGTATGATAAATGACTTGATTTAATGAAAGGCAAATTGATTTTAAGGCATCAATTGCCTAAGGTTTTATAAGAAAGGAGTCATTTGATTTAGAAACCTAACTTTATTTCTAAAGGTATTGTGACTTGTCTTGAAACGTAATTCGACTTGATACTATGGTTAATTAGTATCTTGGAGTTTTATAGGAAAAGAGTCATTTGTTTTAAAGAGTAGAAGTCGTAGTACTTTGGGTTAAACTCGGATTTTTATAAAGACATGTTAGTGTCTTAAGTAAACTAAAATGAGAGTGTATATGAGCAAGGATAATAAGAAGTTAGGGGATTTCCTAACTTGCTTATATATTGTATGATAAGCGGTAGTGCTTATGTTATGTATGATAGCGGTTTGTGCTAGTGGTATATTATTCATTGCGGGGTCATTCCGGGTTTGTGGCATTTGCATATTAGTGGATTTGCTACCCACGATCACGAGGAATACCTCGTGCGAGTCCGTGGGGCTTATGCGGGTGAAATAGTCCCGTGCGGCGGATCTGACCTATCACGAGGAATACCTCGTGCGAGTCCGTAAGGGCTTATGCGGGTGAAATAGTCTCATGCCAGAATACCTCATGTGGGTCCGCGACTATCACGGGTGAAATAGTCCCAGTAGGATTGCTTAATGATCTGCGGGCGGGTGGTCTAACGATCGTGAGCTTCCTATTTTATGTTGTAGTCATACTCCTATTTACTCATTGTTAGTAAGGCCGTGTCTTTATTAATTGAGTTATCATACATCTCGATTTTATTATAGACTTATGATTTCATTCTGATACTTTCAGTTTCACATATTTGGTACATGTTGTCTTGACCTCGCCTTGAAGTGCGTTCATTCCGCAGTGAAGTGCAGTTCTTGATCCTCGCTCTTAGGATCACTGTTCATTTGTTGAAGCTCCTTTATTTGAGGCTTATCCTCGGTATTGTCGGTAGATGTACATTCGGGGTATGGCGGGGCCTGTCCGTCACGATTGTTATTCTTAAGTGCGTAGTCACATTGTGGATTGGGTTGTAAAGAAAAATGTACTGTTTTATTTGTATTGCTTATGGAAGGTGGCCTTATCGGCCAGCCTGTTGTTATTTTATGTTAAGCATTTTATCAGTTGTGTATGTTCCGCTGCTATTCTCTGATGTATACCGAAAGAGGTGCGGGTGCGCGATCGCGGGCGGGCGGTCGGTCGTGACAAAAGTGGTATCGAGCGATTAGTCCTCGAAAAGTGTCTGAGGTGTATACAGTAAGTCTTGATTATCGGTGTGTTGTGCACCACATCTATAATCAGGAGGCTGCAGGACATTTAGGATTGGTTTCCATTATTCTCACTCTGAGATCGTGCGATAAAGCTGTATGGCTAGGGTCGTCTCCCCCTAACAAGTTATGATTGTTTGCAGCTACGAGAAAGTCGTGATGACCGGGAAAGATTATGAGAATTACGTATCGGGTTGGTAATGTTTGTAGTTGGTATTGTGACATACAACTATGGATTTATGTATGAAGGTCGGGCGCGTGTTGCCTAGAATGATTTTAGATTTACCAGATTTGGTAAGGACTAAATAAATACTAGGGAAGGTATGAATGCAGTTCAATGAATTCTCATCAAGGTTTTAACTAATTTGAGATAATTAGGAAATGATGAGTATTCGAGAAGGAAATGGACCCTTAAGAAGTTATTATTAAGGAATTAATGAAGACTATGTTAATAGATTGAGCACGTAGTAGAATTTCGAGAATGGTGCGTGAGATCCGTATGGAGTAAGTATGGTTGTTGTGGTCAGCACAACACGATTATGGTATTACGATAAGTTTTGTACGGGATCAGAGGTGATAAGATAGGCATGGAGCATGGAAATTGCGAGCCTAAGAATGTGATAACCACCGAGACCTTAGGTATATAAGGCCTTCTCGGGTAGTAAAAAGTTAAGACAGACCAAGGAAAAGAGTTAAAAACGACGCCGAGTCGGGTTGGGGACCTATTAAGGGTCGCCTCATAGCTTGAAATGAAATGGGATCAGTTGGTAGTAGTCCTGCTACGTGACAGGGTCACGAGGGTGCAAGGCCCAAATTTAGTTAATCATTTTACGGGTTCGTGGACGTGTTCCACCGGAACCAGGTTGAGAGAGCCGGAAATAGCCTTAAGTTGTTTAGAATTGTAACTCCAAAGATTGGAGGCCCGAATCAGTATGAAGGCTATGTACGTACGCTAGAATAAGTTTGGAAGTGCGGGAGGGGTACGACCAGTAAGAAAGAGAGCAACCAAGTGTAAAGGAAGAGAAGTGATAGTAACCAGTGAATTATCCTTCCTTCTTTGGCATCATGTTTTTCTTTTAAGTCTGTGTGACTTGTCCACTTGAGGAAAATTGACGCATAAAGTAAGTAATAATTGAATTTGAAGGAATTTATGTTAAGTGCCCTTGGAGGTACTTGGAGTTAGTTTGGTGTGGCGGTCAGGGCCACGACCTTCCGGATAATTTCAGGAAAATGCGAGGCAAGAATAAAATAAGCACGAGTCTTTGCCGGAAAGGCGAGGGCATCTTTGGTAGGTTTTGAAAATCTACATGACTTTAAGGAGGTGCGTGATGATTAGATATTTACTGGACCGCGAGAGGACCCTGTGATTAGGGTTGTGACTCGAGAAAGTTTAAGTAAGGAGATAAGTTCTCTCCCTACGTAAAGCGACGATTTACGTATTATGGGGTTGCGTGTACCCATGTTGTTAGGCGAAGGATATGACTGCAAAGTCTTCAGAATCGTCATGCCATAGGTTACAATTGTGGATAACCGTGGGAAAAGTGTTGTGTTGGGGAAATTAAGAACGACGTTACGAAATGGTCGAGGAAGTGTCGTAAGGAAAAATGCAGGTAGTACGCATATATGAAACTGTACGATTATGAATCAAGATAGAAATACTTTTGCTAATAATAAGACTAAGGTAAGGTTATGACCAGAATAATAAGGGAGAATACGATTATGGTTATGAAAGTTGCACGAGATATGATGACCCCAGACTAGTGTAAGACCATTAGTAAATAATGGGCAGTAAGAACACCTTGAGGAAAGGTGTAGCATCGGGTTACTACTTGACGAGATCAACGAAACCTCCCCCCCCCCCCCCATTAATTGTGATTGACAGGAAGTCTTAGCCAGAAGGCAAGCAAAGGAATCAAATCTAAGTTTAATGACCAAGTTTGGTTGCAACAGAGAAAAGGAAACATGAACCATAATTGAGATTAATGACACCCGAATATTTCGCAAAAATGAGAAAGGTTCCAGTTATTGGAAGATAAGTTGATTCGACTACAGTTCTAACTCCTCCTGAAAGACTAGAGGGTTAGGTTATTATGATAACACGTTGAGTGTTGGGCTAGGTTGTGTGCTGACGCAACCCGATAAGGATAGAGCCTATGTTTTCCCGGTAGTTAGGGAAGCAGGAAAGGAAATTACGCCCCTTCCGATTTAGAGCGGGCGCTTAAATCATGCCTTGAAGATTTGGGGCATGGCGTATATATAGACTTCATGTGGATATTTGTGCAGACCACAAAAGCCTCCGGTATATCTGCAGACTGAGGCAGTAGAATTTGCGACGGTGGTTAGAGTTATTCAAGGATTGTGATATCGATATCTATACCACCAGTGGAAAGCCAAGACGATTAAAGATACTCTTAGTCGCGGATCTAAGGGTAGTATGCGGATGGGCAGCAGATAGGCGGGCGTGGTCCGTGAGATTCTTCGATTCACGAGAGCCTGGGGTTCGATTATTTGTTTCAAGGTTAATGAAGTTTAGATCAGAGAGGTTGCCGAGTCTTCCGTCGTTGATGAGGTAAAAAGCGACGATGGAAATCCGATTATGATACGGTATCGAGATCGGCTCTCAGAAGAGAAGAGCTGTTTGAATAACCGGATGAGGTCTTTGTAATATGAGGATAGATTGTGTGTACCGGTCTTTGCGCAGGCTAGTCGTGAGTCTTAGGAGGCACGCGGCTTATTGTTCTAATTGTTCGGTCGACTAAGTTGTGTCGTGACCTCGGTGTATGTATGGGTAAGATGACCGGAAAAGGGACATAGCGGAGTTCTCGCTTAGTGTCCGCGTTAGTAGCAGTCATGGTTGAGCACCGAAGGCGGTGGGCTATGCGAGCGATTGAAATCCCAACCTAGATATGAGAGGTAATTACTATGGATCTTGTTACAGGGTAGCATCGTACTCGGAGGAAGTGCGACTCCCTGGGGGTCATGGTAAATAGGCTGGCGAAACCAGTTGTGTTCTTGCGGATTGGGACCACTTACTCGGCTGAGGTTCGTGCTAGCTTTTATAGCAGGTGGATTGTGAGACTGCACGGGGTTCCTACGTTTATGATGCCAGGACAGATGAGCTCGATTACAGATAACTTCTGGGGGTTTTGCAGAAGGGTTTTAGGGACACAGGTGAGTCTCAGTGTTGCATTACACCCTCGGAAGCGGACGTGCAGAGCGTACTATCCGAGCAACGAGGATAGTTGCGGGCTGTTCTTGATTTGAATATAGCGGGAGGGTTAATTGCCTCTTGTTGTGTTACGTCACGATGGCAGATACCGCTTCCGATTCAGATGGCCATGTACGAGGCCTTGTATGTAAGAAAGTGTAGATCGCCGGTTGGATGGTTCGACATGGGCGAGGTTCAGTTATTTGGTCCAGACTTGATTCAGCGGGCTGTGGATAAGGTGAAGCTTATCCGGGAAAGATTATTAGTAAGCTTAGAGTCAGCAGAAGCTTTATGCAGATAACCGACGTTGACACATGGGGTTCAGCTTGACATCTTTGTATGAGCATTGTTATGTGGCCACGTGTGGCATTTTTGGTATGTAGGGGTTGTAAAAGAAGACTATGTCGCTATCTTTAAGTTTGACTCCCGAAAGAACATTCGGGGACGAATGTTTCTAAGGGGGGAAGAATGTTACACCCCGAAAATTCCAGGACATGTTTATAAGAGCGTACGTAAGAACTAAAAAATGTTAAGGTTTGAGACGAGTAAAAATTTATCGGAATTATGGAATTGTCGGAAAATGAAATATTACGACGAACGGGAGGGCGACACGTGTCACCAACCTTACTTGGTCTTGGACGAAAAATACATGGATAGGATGGTCATTTGACCATAATTTAAATGACCAAGTCTTGCAAAGACTAATAGCTTGATATTGTTGACTTAGTCAAGGCCACTTGGCTAGGATCCATGTGAAACTCATCTAGGCCACTGATTGTTCTAATCTTGACCTCCATTATGTTATATATGTATACTAGTAGCAAGACTAGTTCCAGCACTTAGAAAATTTTCAAGAAACTTGTTCTTGCTCGGCGAGGGCTCACGACAATGGTGGGTTTCCAAGAGGAAAATTCTCAATTGTTGTCCAATAATCTCCCCACTTTAAACCAAGGTACCTAAGGGTATTGTAAGGTTATCTCAATAGAAAGATCCCGGAAAAATGGTGTTTTCATATTAGTCGCAAGACGAAAACCTAAGGAGTTATTCAACTTTGAAGTTGGAACTTGAAGCTGAGTTATTCATAAGCTTCTAAGGGTTGCTTGGAGTGGATTGGAACGTCGAAAGGAGGAGCTAAAGTTGCTAAGGATCGACTTGTGCTCTTGGATCATATTTGGGCTAATTGAGGTATAACTTTCATTTTACTTTTGTAATTGAAGATTTCATGTTATGATAAGTTATAAGTGATCATGTGATATGTGTTATGAAGTTTGATAAGTGTTATGGAAATTTGGAAGCTCAAAATCCGAAAATGACATGTTGAGTCATTTGAAATTGAATTACAATTTGGTCGTTTATTAGAATCGTCGCATGTTACTTACTTGAAGATTATAGTAGTTATAATCGATTGCGACTTGATATCATGTTATGCTAACAACTTGGATTGAAATGGAAATTGGATATGAATTGGTATTGTTGCCCAATTGCGAATTGACATTGTAGTTTAGACTAGTTATTATATATTGTGGGTGGAATTTTACATGTCTTGATTAAGCATGTAATCCCTGTGTTAGCTACTTTGTTGGGCCTTAAATGTGGCGTGTTTGGTTATTGAATTCGGCCTTGAAAAAGGTGGCAAAGTAAGTAGAAACAAAGGAAGTGCTGTCCGATTTTCCGTAGAATTTAGTGACTTTGCACTTGGAATATTCTACGTTTGAAACTAGAAGTTAATAGACGTACTATGGTCATTATAGGTTGACATACTACGTCGCGGGATTGGACTTAGCAAGTGGATTAAACCAGAAGAGGTATGTGAAACTTTCTTATCTCTTGAGCATGAATAGGTTGTAAATGTATAGTACGGTGAGCGTCTGAGATTTTGACAATCTAGGTCCATTTGATATCCTTGGCTTATTTTAAGAATGTCCAAGTTAGTTGAGTTAGGGAGTTAACTCACTTGTTTAAATATTAAGGATATCTTGGTTTTCAAAAGTTAAGAGACTTTAAGTATGTTGAAAGTATTTTTGATACTTGTATTGTTGGAAAGTTTAAGTCTCTTGGTTATAAAGAAGTATGTAAGTTGCTAATGTATAAAGCTAGTATAACGGCTTTATGGGAAGTTGGTTATAATAGCTTTATGGAAAGTTAAAAAGAGTGGTTTACTCTAAGTAATTTAAGTATGATAAATGACTTGATTTAATGAAAGGCAAATTGATTTTAAGGCATCAATTGCCTAAGGTTTTATAAGAAAAGGAGTCATTTGATTTAGAAACCTAACTTTATTTCTAAAGGTATTGTGACTTGTCTTGAAACGTAATTTCGACTTGATACTATGGTTAATTAGTATCTTGGAGTTTTATAGGAAAAAGAGTCATTTGTTTTAAAGAGTAGAAGTACGTAGTACTTTGGGTTAAACTCCCGGATTTTTATAAAGACATGTTAGTGTCTTAAGTAAACTAAAATGAGAGTGTATATGAACAAGGATAATAAGAAGTTAGGGGATTTCCTAACTTGCTTATATATTGTATGATAAGCCGGTAGTGCTTATGTTATGTATGATAGCCGGTTTGTGCTAGTGGTATATTATTCATTGCGGGGTCATTCCCCGGGTTTGTGGCATTTGCATATTCCGTGGATTTGCTACCCGATCACGAGGAATACCTCATGCGAGTCCGTAAGGGCTTATGCGGGTGAAATAGTCCCATGCGGGCGGATACAACCTATGCGAGGAATACCTCATGCGAGTCCGTAAGGGCTTATGCGGGTGAAATAGTCCCATGCGAGGAATACCTCATGCGGGTCCGCACGACCTATGCGGGTGAAATAGTCCCAAGAGTAGGATTGCTTAATGATACTGCGGGCGGGTGGTCCTGCTTGATCATGAGCTTCCTATTTTATGTTGTAGTCATACTCCTATTTACTCTCATTGTTAGTAAGGCACTGTGTACTGTTAATTGAGTTATCATACCTGTCTCCAGTTTTATTATAGACTTATGATTTCATTCTGATGCTTTCGATTTCACATATTTGGTACATGTTGTCTCGACCTCCTTGGGTGCGTTAAATCGCGGTAGAGTACGTATTCTTGATCCTCGCTCTTAGGATCACTGTTCATTGTTGAGAAGCTCCTTTATTTCTGAGGCTTATCCTCGGTATTGTCGGTAGATGTACATTCGAGGTATGGCGGGCCCGTCCGTCCACACATTTGTTATTCTTAGAGGTCTGTAGTCACATTGTGGATTGGGTTGTAAAGAAAAATGTACTGTTTTATTTGTATAGCTTACGGAAGGTGGCCTTATCGGCCAGCCTGTTGTTATTTTATGTTAAGCATTTTATCAGTTGTGTATGTTCATTGCTATTCTCGATGTATACCAGAAAGAGGTGCGCGGGTAGGGCACCGATCGCGGGCAGGTGGTCGTGACCTGAGTAACCATGTTGATGACGACATGAAGATGGTTTGTGAGGCATGGAAACACAATGATTTCATGTGCAGGAACTACATTCTAAACAGTTTGTCCGATCCTCTCTACACGATATATTTTACCGTTGAAACTGTCAAGCAGTTGTGGGACAAACTACAAAAGAAGTACAACACCCAAGATGCGGGTAGCAAGAAGTTCATCATTAAGAAATTTCTGAAATTTCACATGGTGGACAACAAAATTGTGTCATCCCAAGTCCAGGAATTTCAAATGATTCTACATCACCTAGACTTGGAAGGATTGAAGCCCAACGAACAATTCTTGGTTGAGGCATTAATCGAGAAGTTGCCTCCCTCGTGGAATGAGTTTATGAATTACTTGAAACTCAAAACGAATGAGATGACCTTAGACGAACTTATTGTCAAACTTCAGATTCAAGAGGACAATAAGAAGGCCATGCCAAATGGGAAACAACCTCTGATGCTAAGGAAAATCTGACGGAAGTCAAAGGAAATCCAAGCAAAAAGCGGAAGTTCCAGAAGGATGGCCAGTCTCAAACAACTGAAAAGTTTAAGGAAACATGCAACTATTGTGGTAAAGTTGGTTATATGGCCAAAGATTGTGGCAAGCAAAAACATGATAAGGCCAAAGGCAAGGATAAAATAAACATCGTCGAAGACACGCTCCTAGACGATATGATTGAAGAATTCTCAGCAGTGGTGAGCAAACCTTGTTGAGAATCCGACGCAATGGTGGTTGGACACGGGTGCTACCCGTCACATTTGTTCCAATAAAGACGCATTCTCAACATATACACCAGTCACATATAAGAAGTTGTTCATGACAACAACTCCTCTTCAGAAGTGCTGGGGGTAGAAAAGGTAATCCTTAAGATGACGTCCGGAAAGGAGCTGATTCTCAAAGAAGTGATGTATGTCCCAGAAATTCGACGAAATCTAATTTCTGGAAATTTATTAGTGAATACTGGTTTTAGACTAGTGCTAGAGGCTAATAAGTTTGTAATCACTAAAAACGGAATATTTGTAGGAAGGGGCTTCGCATGTGAAGGCCTCTTTAAGGTTAATGCTACACCTATAATGTCGTCTACTTAGAAAGGGGCTTCGCCTATGAAGGCCTCTTTAAGGCAAATACAGTACTTGTAATGGCTTCTATTATCAATAAAACTGAGTCTTCCTTTTACCTGTTTGTGTCTTCTAATTTATGACACCATAAATTAGACGTGTTAACTATCAATCTATATTAAGATTGGTAAAAATGGAATCATTGCTATATATCGACATAAACCCTCAACATAAGTGTGAGTGGGCATAGAGGCAAAGACTCTCCAAAATGTCCACTTAGATCCGTCGAAAGGGAAACCGCTCCTCTAGAACTCACACATATCAACATATGTGTTTAGAAGATGGCTCAAGCTAGAGGAGGAACAAGTACTTTGTGACTTTCTTAGATGTTGGCACAAGGTTGTGCTACCTTTACTTACTTAAAGTAAAGACGAAGCTTCTAAAGCATCTGAGCGCCATAAAACAAAAGTTGAGAACCAACAATGCCAATGAGTCTATAGACAAGTACAAATCTAAGACATCCATACGTATGTTCACAATTATCACCGTCTTGCGGGATCTTGAAATACATCAAATGAATGTTAAGACAGTCTTCCTAAATGATGAATTGGAAGGAGAAATATACATAGACCAACTAGAGGGGTATGTGGTTCCAGAACAAGAGACAAATGTCTGTCTGCTTGTCAAATCATTGTACATGCTGAAACAGGCCCAAACAATGGCACGAGAAATTTGATAGTACCCAACTATCGAAATGGGTCTCTATTAACAAGTGTGACGAGTGTGTTTACATGAAGAGGACATGACTGATTCATTAGGCGTAAGTAATGACCGATTCATTAGGCATAACATTCCTCTATGTAAACGACTTGTTGATCACTGGGTGTAGTCCTAGGGTAATCCTAGAGACTAAGAATGTGCTAAAAATAATGTTTTGACATGAAAGATATGTGTGTCGTAGATGTTTTCTTAGGGATCAAGATCTCTAAGACAACTAACAGATTGGTCTCGTCTCAATCTCACTACATCAAGGATGTGCTGAAAAAAATTAAGATGTTCGACAGTTCACCGGTAATGACACCATGGGATAGAAGTCAAAAGATTGACAAACATCTTGGTGTGCCCGTACGCAAGAATCGATACGCATAGGTGATTGGGAGTCTGATGTATATCACAAACTGCACTCGACCTGATATCGTGTATGCAGTCAATAAATTGACAAGACTCATTCGTAAGCTGAATGGCTTCATGATTTATTTGAAGATGTTCCATGTTGAGATAAACCCGTGACTTCTGTAATGATCCACTACGATAGTCAGTCGGTTCTAGGAAGGGCACAAAGTTCTATTTACGACGGCAAGTCTCGTCATATTTGACGGAGACATGAGTCCGTTAGACAGCTGATCACCTCGGATGCAATTTCCATTGATTTTGTAAAATCTAAGGAAAATATCACAGATCCCTTGACGAAGGGAATGACCGGAGATCAGATGTACTGCCTATCTAGGGTAATGGGCTTAAAATTCAATCAATAAGAATCAATATTATGGACACCCAACCTTACAGACTGGAGATCCAAGGAATAAGGTTCAATGGAAAAACTAATCTGTAAAGGTTCAGTTGAGCACTTCGGTGGAAGCAAGAGCACTTCGGATAATGATTTCTTCTTAAGAAACATAATCCAAGACCATTCCCGTGATAGACAAAAAATGCTACATGTAGAGGGGTAAATGATAAGTTTCCAAATCTTTAATGATTCTCAATAATTGAGGTTAGGTTGGAGAAACTTTTAATGGTTCCTAAAGCTCGCGCAACTGGGTATTGCAGGATATCTTATAGGAGACCACCTATTTAAGTGCGAGGACATGCCGCCTCAAAAGAACGCACTTAAGAATCCAAGGGTGTCCATGACCCACGATGGACATAACACTAGAAAGATTGAGTAGGAAAGTTGTTGTGTTGATACTATTGTCTTGGCATATACTAAACACTGACGGTTCAAGACATCGCGTTCACCACGCAGTAAATATGTCCGATGGTATTCTACTATGGAAGGTTCAAGGCTACTGCTACCTCTTAGATGCAACGTTGATCCGCCAGATGATTGCTAGAAAGACACCATGTCGTGCGCCAAAATCTCTTCCAAGAGGAGATTGTTGGAAATATTAATTAAACGTGAAATAAAGTTAATCCTATTTAATTATGAATCGAACAATTGGGGCCCCGCACGTCGAAAACGCTGTTTTCACACACATGCACATATAGTGTCAATGATCATAATTTCCTTAAATGGAAGAGATATTGGTACGTATACGAATTGTTTGAGACGTAAGATAATAGACAGTTATTGGCCAAATGACGTTGGTTTCACGTTGGCAAATGAAGGAAGAAGTGTACAAAGTGTGAATGTCGAAACGAGTGGGAAAAAGGGCCGCGACGCCTCGAGACTTTCTCGCCACGCTTCACTCACCACAGCATGGCGCTATGCGATTCGTAACGCGTTGGAAGAGAATTAAAAGTGATTTTTGGGTTGACTTTGGAGCATTAAACCTCTATTATTTTGCTCATGAATTCAACAATTATTTGGCTGAATTGTAACTCCTTATTCATTGTCATTACTTGGTCATTCAAGGCCATTATTAGGCTAATGGAAGGTCCTCTTCTCAACACTATAAAATGAGGCATTTGACTCATTTGCAAACATTCATTCACACACTTGACATTCTATACTTAAAATTGTTCTTCCTCTCTTGCAATCAAACACTCAAAGATCTTTCTTCTTATACCGAACTCTTGAGTTCTTTGCTCATTAGTTTAATTGTTGTTTTATCTTGGGAGATAAATTGTCATACCACCGTAGAAAGGAATTACAGTGCAATATTATCTTAAGGATAGATTGCTCATCAATCGACTCAGCAAGACAAATTACATTGTTCACATTAGTTGTTGGTATTGCATTCCCATTTCCTTGTTACTACACAAATATCCTACAATTACTTAGGCAACTTCGCATTAAGAAACGATATAACAACAACAACAACAACAACAACATATCCAGTGAAATCTCACAATATGGGTTGAAGAGGGTAGAATGTACGCAGACCTCACCTATACAGTCAACTATGTGACCTAGGACCATTCATTTGTCTTTTTCTTCAATTACTCGTGTTATACATTCGGAAATTTTGTGCGAATTTCTTTAATGTGACGTACCCATTCTTGATAGTTCACAACAAATCCGCGAAAACATGGATGCTCAATGTGATTATTTACCTTTTCTATCTTTGATTTGATAAATATTCAATTATCTTTAGATGGTGATCATAGGATTCTGATTCTCCATTCTCGACAATGACTACACACCTGGTAAATGCAAAATGAAGTGATGAATTTTCAAAGTAAGATACGGAAAAATAATATCTTGGTGAAAGCTATTACAAGAAATTGATTGAGACTAATATAAATGGAAGAATGGAACACTATAATGCTTGTACTAAAGGCACATCCTCAGGGCTTCAACATGTAAACTTAACCGTGAGTTGCCATAATTCCTATTTTTGAATTCAGCAAAAGGTGTATAGCCCGTGATAACGACGGCATTTCCCAAGCTGCTAATACCGAAAAATCAGCTTTCATCTCTTTTATTGGCAATTTGACAAGGTTTAATTCGACTCTGGAAACAGAACGTGTAAATCAGCGAAAATATGCCATATGTCTAGATGACTGAAATGGAGAACTGCCAAAAGGAGAGGATTTCTGAACTTTTGGTGGAGCGACAACCGGCTTCTTTTTCTCAATCATGGTCTCAGTCCGCAACCAGTTCTCAACTACTGAAAGCAAATTTGGGGAAGACTTCAACTCAGGAAGCTCGGATAATTTCTCACACCTCTTCAGAGTTCCATCTCGGATGTAAACCATATCTGTCGCCCACGTCTCCAGTCCATCAAATATATGTGTTGCATAGACAATTGTAGCTCCTCTCTGTTATCATGACATGGAGCCAGAAAATTAATCTATTTTTCTATCTTCAATTGCCACAATCTGTAATACAATTAGTATCGGAATTGGTTTGGCAACAGTAATTCCATGACCTCAATGTGGATATGGCTTACTAAATTATGCAGTTTTCCAGTACTGCTTAAATGGTACTGCACAATTTTCTATAGGATTTTGTTTCAGGTGACGCCAAGGGAAAATCTATCACATAAGTGATGATTGGATACCCCCCCCGAAAAAAAGTGCGAGGAGGAAATCCAACGGGAATATTGAACATATGTCTACCATCCTTGTACTGCTTAAACCCAGTTTAATGTCTAGTTTCTGCAAATATGTAACTTCAGAAGAAAACAATGTATACCTTTTCACATTCTTCCTTGAAGAAATCCAATAAATCCATCCTCGCGACGACATCTAAGTCAACTGTGACCTCATCAAGTAAAAGAACCTGGATGAAAGCGATTCTCCGTTAGCAACAATCATCAAAGAAGTTAACCCACCCTGCTGATAATTATCAAAACTAACTGTGAAACCACCTCAATGTAAGCATCATATTGTTTGACTATTGACTGATTGAGCAAGCAAAAGATAGATGTTGTTATCCATTAGGAGGGAGCAACAGATGGACAAAGGAACATAACTTTTCCACTGGTAAAAACACACCTCCCTTTTCCTTTTGACTATGAGATAAATGAAACTCAAAGATAAAAAGATAAGAAGCCCCACTTTACAATGAAAAGAAGAAAAATATAAGTGAGAGGCAACCGATGATAATGAGCACCAGAAGTATTTCAGAAAAATTTAAAATGGTGAGACTACTGCAAATATTATCAGTATTCTAGGAGGTTGATGCAACCTTGAATCCACAAATCTTACTTTAAACGCTGATATGGTCGACTGTGAACCTAGTGCATCAAAGATTACCTTGTAGGGGTTAAGGAGACCCATGCAGATTTGGACTCTACGCCTCTGACCATCAGATACCTTGTGCATACGCCACTGCAGATCAATATCCAGCAGCTCAATCAACTTTTCTCGCCGAACTGGGTCCACTCCTTCAACTAAACGATTACAAGGAAAAGAGAAAAAAAAGTTGAAATTTGCCATTCAAAACTCAACAAGTTCGCATTTTTGCAGAATCTCATATGCAGAATAGTCCAAAAACTGAATGGTGTCAATAAATAATTAACTCTAGTTACATTCATATTATTTATGGGCTCCTAGGTCCAGAGGTGGAATGGTGCAAAATGCAAAGGACATCAAATTGAAAGTTTGAAATTCTTAAAGTTTTAGATAACACATCGGTAGCTCCTGTAACAGATGAAATAATTTAGAGGATCTTGAGAAAGCCTAGATTAGAAGGGTCACGAGTGCATGCCAACTTAAGCGATGCCTAAAACTGTTCTGTCTTTTCATAGTATGAGTCAATATATGCCCCCTTGAATGACATATAACAAGCACTCGGTAGTCATGACTCACACAAATCTAACAGAAAATCATTATGTAATGCCATCAGGAGATTCAAAAAGAAACTTGCAGAAAAAAGAGATTACACACCTCCGAATATCATATGTTCAGCCGAAAAATCTCCCTGTAGTGGAATATCTCCCTGCATTTTGGCAAAAAACAACTCCATTAAGGCTAGCATTCTATTCAACAAAATCAAGTTCTATGCTATCATAAAATATAAAAACATTACAAAAGGAATTGTAAATGATAATGGAGATAACATAGAAATCTCAAACCACAATAACCAACATCATTTGAATAATTAGGGATACATGGATAGTTCATCATACCCGAATGCGGTGGCTTAACCAGGATTTTCAATAAGGTGATTCAAAATATAAGGAAGAAACACATAAAGAAGTCAAGGGGATTCAACATCTACTATATACATAATTGTTTTTTAATCTTATATATAGTGTAATTTTCTGGCGAAAGGGATTTGAATGAACCCCCTTGCACCCACTTGACCCCGCCCCTGCCCGAATGAATCAGGATTGTTGATCATACCCTCAATTCATGAAACCACAAAAAGAAACACATAAAAAACCAGCTAACCAATACCAGATCATCATCAAGTACTTACAACAGCGCCAACATTTTTGCTCCAAGACTCTCCAAGGTAAGCCAGATCACCATTACAGACAAGGTGAGTGTCATGAAAAGCCGAAAAATTCAGCACCCTCACTACATCTTTTCCACCAACCATATGCTTTCCCGCCAAAATCCTCAACAATGTCGTCTTCCCTGTTCCAAATTAGAAAAAAAAATGAGGCCTTAGGAGTTAGTATGAATATACATTTTTCAACATTTTTCAATTATACATATTAATTGACCAGATCACACGTTGTGTGATTTCACTGGATATGTATACATATTAATTGAGTTCGAAAGTATACATACCGGATCCATTTGCACCGACAAGGAGACATCGAGATCCGGGAGAAATGTTGAGATTGAAATCGAAAAATATGGGACTTTGGAAATCGTATGAGAATTGCATTCCATTTACTTCAATACTTCTTGATTCTCCCTCCATCTTCTTCTTCTTCTTCAATTCTGTAAGCATTTCCCGGGTCGTATTTTATACCCGTTTATAAAGTTGTCACCTTTACCTAACCTAACTAACTGCTCAACTGGACGTTACCTTGCTGTTTGTATTCCCACCACAAAGCCCGTCGGTTGGGTCCAATACACTTTCGGAGCTCCGAATAAATTCTCAAACTATTTTTTCTACTTAATTTTTCTTTATAATGCTAAAAATCAGCACTAATGACATTTTCGTAATATAAAAGTGGCATGGGTTGTTATGTATCATTTCATAATGCATCATATTATATTATATTATATTTTATTATATTAAATTGTAATGTATTGTTTTTATGAATTAAACAATTAAATAAAATGTGTTTGTTTTATGTCGTTATATAATACTACATATCAAGCAAGAAACGTAAAGTACATGGTAGGATAATTATAGAAAAGTAGAATAAATAAGAAAATAAAATAATTAGATAGTAAATAAATAAATAAAAAAGAATATAACGTCACGATCACACCAAATCGATCATTGTATAAAACGAGACTTTCCGTTATATAATGATAAATTTAACGATATGCTATGGAGTAATAAAGTGAAGTCTAAGTAATAATTAAAACATACATTGCATTTAAATTAACAACACAATACAATAGTTAACTACCATCCAAGCAAAGCCAGTCAGCTATTCTTCTTAATTATTTGATTAGCTATTTTAGTTTCCTGTTTTTTTTTTGCGTGGATTGACCTTCGTTTGAGTTGGTCTTTAATTTTTGCCCGTCAAATCACTGCTCTTTAATTTTTACACCTAAATCTCATTTAATGAAAAATATGGGCTAAAGTACCCTTAATTCACTAGCATGTGAGTCAGAGAGTCTGGGTTCGAACCCTAATAGAATAAAAAAGAAAAATTATTTCGCAAGACAAGATTTTCATAAAAACCATATCTATTCGGCCAAAGTTTTATAGAGATTATGCCTTATTTGGACATAATTTCTATGTAATTAGTCAGACAAGACATAATTTTAATTTTATATGTAATTATGTCTTAAGGGGCATATAAACTACGAAATTAGAGAGTTTGAGTTCGAACAGCAACAGAGTAAAAAAATAATAATTTTGCAAGACAAATTTTCATAGAAACTATGCCGGACAAGACATAGTTTCTATCAAGGTACATAGAAATTATGCCTTGTCCGACATAGTTATGTAGTACTAATTCGCAAGATAAGTTTTCGTAAAATTATGCTGAACAAGGCATAATTTCTACGATTTTTTCGCGAATAGATATAATTTCGATCAAAATTTTACCTTACAAAATTGTAAATCTTATCTTATATTTTTTTTAAAATTTACTAGTGTTCGAATCCAAAATCTTAAGGGTGTTTTCAATAAATACCAATCGTGCGAATTGCTCTCCCATTTTAGAATGCTAAACAGGGTATTGCCCGATTGGTATTGAGCCCAGCCCACAACATTCGCCATTGACCAAGGTAAAGGCTTACAAATAGCCACGTAACTTAGAGAACACTGACCCGTTTGGCAATGGACCCTCCGAATCCAGAATGGCGGTCGCCCATCGACGCTGACATAAAAGCGCGCAGCCAACGAATTTCATTTCACAGTCTCCTCCAAATTAGGGTTTATATTTCTTCAATTCAAACCGAAAGGAGAAATCTCGATTGTCAATTGCGAGACTCCGATCGGTTTCAGCAATTGTTTTGACTATTCAGGCTTGTGACTTCAATGTTGAGTAGTTGATTTTTTCGTATTATTAATGGATTAATAGTATTAAAGCATCGTCTTTAGGCTATCTAATGTGCTCATTTCACGGTGTGACTACTTCCTAGTTAATTTGGTAAGTGGACTCTCACCAACAATTAGCTAATTACAGGTTCTTAAAATGACAGAAATATATTTTGTTCACATGGTATATGAAATGACAACATGAACTCTTATACGAACTTGAATAATCTTCGCCATACAAGCTAGTTTTGGGGTTGAGTTAGGCTTATGATCCATTTCTTTACATGTATCAATGGTCATATTCATTTCAATTTTTTGTTGATCGATGTTGTGCTCCAAATTATATTGTCGCTCCAGTTAAAAAGGGTCTGGGCGGTTAACCAGGTCTGGACGTGCGTGGAGTGTTAAGAGTTTCACATCGGAAATTGAATGGTAACATGCACTCACTCATTATATAATGTGAGGATTGTCCAAGTACATATAAGAAGTCCATAATCCAATTTCATATCCGATGTGAGACTCTTAAACATATTTTATGTACCTTAATATGTGTTTAATTTTGGTTCAATCGGAGAAATATAAAGTGCAAAATTTGAAATATTATTGATATTAAGAAATCAATCAATCAACTACGACTGGAGTCCCAGACTTGATATTTTGGTGATAAGCAAAAGTTTTGGTTAGCGAGACTTGTTCTCTACTGAGGATGAGAAATTTATGCTCACCGAATTACTTGTAATAAGACTATCTGAGTTTAACAGTATCCAGTCGGTTCGTCAAGTCATGGTCCAGTCCAGCTTTATTTCCTGCATATATAGTCTTACAGCCTATTGATTGATCTGTATTGTACTGACCATGCATAACTAGCAATGCAGCTCAAGGGAATTTGATTCTCTGATGCGCTTAACTATGGGACATTTCACTTTTGCTTGTGATTATGCTTTGTCTTGAGCCGAGGGTCTCCCGGAAACAACCGCTCTACCTACCAAGGTGGAGGTAAGGTCTGTGTACACTCTAACCTCCCCAGACCCCACGGTATGAGATTTCACTGTGTATGTTGTTGTTGTATATGGTATGCATAGAGCACTAAACTCTTGAATATCAGGAATGAGAATTGTATTGCTGAAAGGGATTTTTCGTTTTATTTTTTTGACAGAAAGGAGAAATGGAAGAAGAGGAGGAAGATAATATTTTACTCAGCAGTTTGGGTGTGACCTCTGCAAATCCTGAAGATATTGAACGTGATGTCTTGGACAAGGTTTGTTCTGCAGAGTTGGAAATTCTGCTTGCCCGTAAACCATTTGGAATTAAGAATTTTGACTAATTAAGTTTTATGAAATGCTTATATGTTTATAACACTATTTAGTTCTTTAATTTTTGATATATTGGCAGGCAACAAGGCACACTGAGGAGAGCAATGAAGCTACAGGGACTGCTGAACAGGAGATAGTGGAAAGAAACGAAGGACATGATAAGAAATTAGATTTGTTTAATAAATTGAGAGCAGTAGAAGTAGAAATAGATGCGATTAAAGATGGCTTTGGCCACTTGGAGCGCTTCAGAAGAAATGAAGAGGAAGCCCCTGATACTGATGGTAGCAGCGAGGCAAAGCATACAGTGAGTGAGAAAAGCATAACTCAGGCAACTCTGGATGATTCAAACCTTCAACATGCTTTAGCTGATGATCGTCTAAGAAGTCTACTAGAAACAAAGGCTAAACTCAGGAAAGAACTTTCAAAATTTGCTAATGGTACTTCACCTGATGAGTTGATAAGAGATCTTGTTAAGGATCAACCTAAATTCAAAAGAAAGGTGAAAGAAGTTCAGAAATCAAGCAATAAGAAGAGCAAGCGGCGGAAGACGGCACTTCTGGATGATGATGATGATTTTGATGCAGTGTTAGCTGCAGCATCTTCTGGATTTGTGGAAACGGTATGTGGTTTTTACGCACTGTAAATTGAAAAGATTTTGTAAGGTGGAAGCTACATGTGTGCATGTGTGTCAATTATAAGAAGTACTTCATTCAGCATAAGCATCTATTGTCATACCTAAACATTATAGAGCTCTCAAGCTAATGTCATATTGTCTCTGTCGTAGGAAAGAGATGCACTGGTAAGAAAAGGAATGTTAACCCCCTTCCACAAGCTCAAAGGCTTTGAACGTCGGATCCACGATTTAGAGTCTTCTGGTAGACAAAGTGCTGTAGCTGATATAAACAGTAATGACCTGGCTTCCACCAGTATAGCCAAGGCTATCCAGTCGATCTCACAGGCAGCTCAAGCTCGTCCAACCACCAAGTTGCTTGATTCTGCATCATTACCAAAACTTGATGCACCAACCCACCCTTTCCAAAGACTAAGAAAACCCCTAAAAATCCCTCAATTGTTAGAGATTACAACAGAGAAGAATGGAGAAGGTACTAAAAAGAAGAGGCCGTTACCTGGCAAGAAGTGGAGAAAGTTGGCATCTCGTGAGCAAAGGCAGGACGAAGTTTTAGGTATCTTTATACACATGCTTTTGTGCTATGCACCTTCGATTTGGTTTAGTGGTAAGGACACTGCGTGAAGTTTGGGTTAGCCATGCGTCACGAGCTCAAACCTAGTCAGTGATTAAAGCATGGTATTTAAGTGCGAGCAGGGTGGTGAGGGGGCGGGGGATACTCCACTATAGGGATGTGCAGTCAAATCTGTTCCGTTCACTTTTGAGATTTTCGGTTTTCTAGTTGGTAAAAGTGAAAACTGAAGCCGAACTGAAATTAGTTTGGTTTGGTTTGGTTTATATCGGTTCAGTTTGGGCCTTATCAATTGGTGACTTTTTGTTTGGTTGAAGCAAGTCCAAGTAGATACTAGTCGCTAAGTAGTGATTGACTAGTTTAGGCCCTCTTTGGTTTATGACAGTTTCACTTGAAGGACATAAACTGCTCAGCAATTTGAAATGCCACCTCACCACTTTCTATCACAATATCCCACTCATAAATAAATAAGCAAATACAATCAGGGCAACAACATAAAACAAAATTAGTAAAAGAAGATAAAAAGTTAGTGACTTTGAAATCTATAGGCGGAGAGGAGGGACTACAGATTTCAAAGGCTGAACTGCTTCAGACATAACTTCGAGTAGAGTCGCTTACTTGGATTCCAAACCGTAAGTATCTTACCTGAACGTGACAAGCAATGAGAACAGTCACCGGCGACAATAATTTGTAATTTCGTAAGCTTTAGTCAGAAGACTGTGAACTGCTTGACGCAACTTTATAATAGGATTAGAAATGCTGTTAATGAAGAAGAAGTTGTTGCTAATCAGAAAAGATGGAACCTCGGGAAGAGAAAACCGAAGAGTCCCTTATGAAAAAAAACTGAAGAGGATTGATGGAAGACTGAAGGCAATTTGAAATTTCGAAGTCTGAGCTGCTAAAGAGTTCTTAAAAACCCTCAACTTTTTAAAAACTACTTACCTATCAAATTATTTAAAAAAACTACGCCTTTTTAGTGTACTGAAAAACTGAGATTGAATTGGACCACCAAACGGAATAATCGGAGTTAGAAAAGATTAACCCTTAATCAACCAAATGAACCGAAAGGCCGAAGCCAAAAAACCAAAAATTTTGTTTCGATCGTTTTTTGGTTTTATGCCCATCCCTACTCCCTAACCTTTTGAACCTGTGAGCACAATTGGGTCGATGATCACAAAATGTGTGGTGTGTGTGTTTGTGCATGCGCTCTGATATTGTTAATCAATTACAGAAAAGATTAATGTTACAATTGTCAAAAACACAGAACAGATTGCTAATTTGTGATATTCTCCTCTCTTCCTGTATAAGTATTTGATTTTTAGCTAATATTCTAGATGCATTGCAAATTAGTCTTTAGAAATTTTTATTAGTTTTGTGGTTTTGTTTGCACCTGATATATTTTCCTCCAAACATGAATAGCTGCAGAATGCTGCTCTGTTGCAGTTAAACTTTGCCTTCAATGCCAACAGCATGTATTATGTTTATTCTAGTGATAAGATAGGATAATGAGTTAACAACTAAAATGGATTTTAGAGGGTCCATGGCTAGAACTCATATTGGTTTCATGTTTTTGACTAACTTTTGTTATGCCTGATGTAGTTGTCTCATTACTATGATTGGTAAGCTTGATAGCAACTCTAGCTTTTAATGCCAGTTAAAATGTCAAATATTTAGTCTGTAAGTTTGAATCTTTCTGTATTTTGCTATATGGTTTCTCAAACATTTTGGTGTCCAAGCAGAATGATATTGGTCAGAAGGTTGGGGGTGTGGTGTCGTAACATTCACATTTGAACAACATAGGCAAAGATATAATAAAAGGTACTAAAGTTTGTTTGTCTACTGAAGATGTCAATACCTCCAGTCATGAGAACAACCAAGGGGATATTGAAGATGTAGAACCTCCTTTTGTGGAACTTGAAGGTGGATTCAAAATCCCGGAAACTATCTTTAACAGACTTTTTGACTATCAGAAGGTTGGTGTACAGTGGCTGTGGGAACTTCATTGTCAAAGAGCTGGTGGGATAATTGGTGATGAGATGGGTCTTGGTAAAACTGTACAGGTTTTATCTTTTCTTGGATCACTGCATTTTAGCGATATGTATAAGCCAAGCATTATCATTTGTCCGGTCACACTTTTGAGGCAATGGAAGAGGGAAGCTAAAACATGGTATCCCAGCTTCCACGTGGAGATATTACATGATTCAGCTCATGATCTATCAAGTAAAAAGAAGCAAGCGGATTCTGAAAGTGACTATGAAAGCGAAGATCTGCTCGATAGTGAGACTGAAGGAAACAAATCTTCTAGGACTTCCAAAAAATGGGATCCCGTGATAGCTCGTGTTGTAAGATCAAATTCTGGGCTATTGATCACCACTTATGAGCAACTCCGTCTATTGGGAGAGAAATTACTTTACATCGAATGGGGTTATGCAGTGTTAGATGAGGGACATCGAATTCGGAACCCAAATGCTGAAATTACTCTTGTATGCAAGCAGCTCCAGACTGTTCATCGTATCATAATGACAGGGGCCCCAATTCAAAACAAGTTGAGTGAATTGTGGTCATTGTTTGATTTTGTCTTCCCTGGAAAGTTGGGAGTTCTACCTGTGTTTGAGGCTGAATTTGCTGTTCCCATATCTGTTGGGGGTTATGCTAATGCAACACCGTTGCAAGTTTCCACAGCTTACAGGTTGGTGTTTTATCCCATAGTTAAGCTATTTAGGTTTCCTTAGTTACTTTCTGCCCTTGATTTTTAGCTTCCGTCCAAGTCGGAGTCAAAGGGACTATCTATTGTTTTGGACTTATTTTTTATGTTTTATTCAAATTTTTATGTTTAATTCTGGAGGAACTTATTAAAGATGAAGAAGATGGAAATCTGTAGTAGTCCATGGCAACTGATTCTCCCTCTTGCCCCAATTTTTGTGAGGACAAAAGTAAAACTAAAAGAAGCTAAAAATGGGAAAATACCGATCAGAAATTGGATTGCTTGTAATCCTTTAATTTATTGTTAAACCCTGATTGATTGGCACATGTTGGATCCTTGAGGGGATCTGAGGTGGTCCTCACAAGGGGATGTGGCATTGAGTTTGTGGTTCATTTTTTGTGGCTTTCTGCTGTTGATATGCAGATGTGCTGTGGTGTTGCGTGACTTAATCATGCCTTACCTCCTCCGGCGGATGAAAGCTGATGTCAATGCTAATCTCACAAAGAAAACTGAGCATGTCCTCTTCTGTAGCCTCACGGCAGAGCAGCGATCTGTTTACCGAGCTTTTCTTGCTAGCTCCGAGGTTGAACAGATCTTTGATGGGAGCAGGAACTCTCTGTCTGGAATCGATGTAATGCGGAAAATTTGCAATCATCCCGATCTTCTCGAGAGAGAACACTCCTGTAGAAATCCAGACTATGGAAATCCTGAACGCAGTGGAAAGATGAAAGTTGTTGCAGAAGTGCTTAAGGTATGGAAGGAGCAGGGGCACCGTGTTCTCCTTTTTTCTCAAACTCAACAGATGCTTGATATTCTTGAGAAATTTCTGGTTACTTGTGAGTACAATTATAGACGGATGGACGGTGTCACTCCTGTAAAGCAGAGGATGGTTTTGATAGACGAATTTAACAATACAGAGGATATTTTCATCTTCATCTTGACAACAAAAGTTGGTGGCCTGGGGACAAACTTGACTGGAGCTAACAGAGTAATCATTTTTGATCCAGACTGGAACCCATCAACTGATATGCAGGTATTTCTACTCTTATCCTCTTGTTATTGATTTTTTAATTATGGAGAGAATGAGATTCTTGATCCCTCGAGAACAGGCTGTTTTGCGTTGTTGGACATCAAATTTTGCTTCTCATACTTTAGCCCCTTCACTAATGGTGCTTCAAATTTCATTATTTGAAAAATTATATTGAATATTAAAAGAAAAGGAAAAATTGGGGATGCAGAAACAAGTTTATGGTAGTGAACCCATCCAGAAGTTGAGGATGCAATTTACGATAAGATCGGTTAAAAAAAGGTTTAGATAAGATAAATACTAGAGTATGATTTGGGGAAGGGATTGGAGAGTTGTGAAAGCTTATTTTGTTTTTGGATAAGATAAAGGGGAGCTGTGAAAGATTTTGCTCTGATTTAAATACAGTAACATTGAAGGGCAAAATTGGACCCAGAAAATTAATTCTCTCTTCTAAATATACATAGGAGAATACCGGTAGCTTGTTATTTGTCAGTGTAATTAAACATTAAATATGAAAACACAAAACAAACAAGCGAAGATCAAACTGGAGGAAAGTTCTTAGATATTTGTCAAATTAGAAGAGAGGAGAGCTGTATTGAGTTCCATTGAATTAGGGTGGATGTGCAAGTAGTTTTTTTATTGGGGGGGGGGGGGGGGGTTGGATGTCCAAGTAATTAATTGATATTTGTTCAATGTTTCTAATTGGGACCTTTACATAGGACAGGCCAGGGAGCGTGCTTGGCGTATTGGTCAGAAAAAAGATGTTACCGTGTATAGATTGATTACCCGAGGAACCATTGAGGAGAAGGTGTATCATCGACAGATTTACAAGCACTTTCTTACCAACAAAATATTGAAAAACCCACAGCAAAGAAGATTTTTCAAAGCAAGAGATATGAAGGATCTCTTTACATTAAATGATGATGGAAATGGAGGATCTACAGAAACATCTAGTATATTCAGCCAAGTATCTGAAGATGTGAACGTTGTTGGGGCTCCAGATAATCAAGATAAACCATCTTTTAAAGAACCAACAGAAAAGGATGACGATTCCAAGATTGACGAGGGAAACAACTCAGATACCAAGGGAAAAGCGGGAGATGATAACAACAATGGGGAGTTAGATGAAGAAACAAGTATTCTGCGGGGTCTTTTTGACACTCATGGGATCCATGTAAGCTCTCTATTTTCGCAAGTCAATGGCACAGTAGGCTTTGTCTTCCCAGCCAACCCCATTCCATATGTCACTGTGTGCGGTTGGTGGTCATGAGATCAAGTTGATCACCGTGTCTAAATGCTTTACATCTTTCACCCTTATTCTCTGTTTTCTTTTTTGGTTTGAGATTGGCCTTTTTTTGTGGTGGGGGCTTTGAGAAAAATTAGGCACACTAAAATTTCTGTTTCAATGTTTTCTGAAGGTTGGGTTTTGAGTTAAATTTTGCTGTTCTGTTTTATTTTATTCCCTTAATCACCTTTATTATCAGTCATTTCTTTGTTTTACTTGCCTTATTTATCTTTTGTGCTTTGCCAGAGTGCGATGAATCATGATGCTATCATGAATGCTCATGATGAAGAAAAGTTAAAGCTAGAGGAGCATGCATCCCAAGTAGCTCAGAGAGCTGCAGAAGCACTGCGGCAATCAAGAATGCTTCGAAGCCGAGAAAGTGTAGCAGTGCCAACCTGGACTGGCAAATCAGGAGCTGCTGGAGGGCCATCATCTGCTAAAAGGAAATTCGGTTCTACTGTTAATCCTCAATTAACCAGTAAATCATCTGAAGAATCATTGAATGGCTATGCTGTTAGGGCAAATGCTTTAGCTGCAGGGGCATCTGCTGGAAAAGCATTATCTTCAGCGGGGTTGTTGGCTAGGATTAGGGGGAATCAAGAGAAAGCTGTTAGTGCTGGACTTGTACATCAATTTGGTATGTCGGCTTCAACCTCCAACAGCAGAGCAGGATCTCTAAGTAGTGGGCACCGGAGTGCATCTTCTAGCCATGTGGTTCAGCCAGAAGTGTTGGTTCGCCAGATCTGTACATTTATACAACAGAGAGGTGGAAAAACCAATTCAGCCAGCATTGTAGATCATTTCAGGGACAGGATACCATCAAAGGATCTGCCACTCTTCAAGAATCTATTAAAGGAAATAGCCATTCTGGATAAAAACCCTAGTGGATCTTTCTGGGTTCTAAAGCCTGAATATAAGGATCAGTAACGCGTTCCTAGTTCAAAACTTCAAATATATGATCCACAAACTCCGTGCTTTCTCATAAATGAAGTACCCTATAGTAGTAGCTTGAAACATCTTAACTGATTCAAATTTCATTTTTCAGTTAAAAGTTTGCCATTCCTCTGAGGGTCAAGGTGACTTATTCGTTAGGCTGAGACTTTCTTTCAAGTTCTCAGCATTTTTTTGTCAGTATAGCACTCTAGGTAGTTGGACCTATGGGCAGTGTACATAGTTGGATAATTCTGCTTCCCATAGGTCATTGATTTTTCTCTGTAACAGGGAATAGTTGAAAATCCTGAAATCATGCCGTGCAATTTTTTTCTTTTGCTTGGTCTTACAAATCAGCTGCCCGTTTCATTAGGTTTCAGTATGCGCATGTGAGACACAACAGCTGCATTTCGTGGCAAACTTGATCAATGGACTGAAATTTGGTCCTAGTTGAAATAGTTGTATTGCAGACTAAATAAAGTGAGAAAATTCAATTATTACCTCTTTTAAGTTATTTGGAAGCATTTCAGTTGCTCAAAGCGAAGGAACAGGTTCTTCCTTGAGAGTGCGATAGAATTCAACCTCTTATTGTTTTGTTGAAATTCTTTGAGTAAGTAGATTGGATGGTAGTAAAGAGGCAGTTGCAGCAGGTAAACATCGTCTAGCCATTGAAAACAAGAGGAGATGAAGTTCGAAATCATGTCACTGCAAGAAATCAGTTACTTCTAGAAAGCTCGACATATGTTTGTGTAAACGGTAAAATTAAGATATTTTTCTTATTGCATGTGATACAGAAGCTCGATTCAGATGTCAAGCAAGTACATTAAGAGATTCCATCGCAATTATCTTCCAAAATGCGAGGAAATAACTACAATGAAAATTCTCTTCCATTTTCTGATTCCCGGTCATTCTATGGTAATACAACAACGATCATACATGTCAGCTATATTTAACACATAAAAATCAAAATGCTGCCCATCCAGCTGCTGTGGTTTTACTTGATCCGGATCCAGTGGCCAGAAGGAAGGCTTCTCTGTAAATGCCAATAAGGATATTTGCTATTAAAAGACTTGGATCACTTCAAGATGAAATATGCTCATTATGCAGTCACAACAAACAGGTAAAAAGAGCATCACATGAATAATAAAAGAACAATATAAATCAATACTGACACACCACAAAGCTATAGGTTTAGAAAATACATAACCACTGTGTACGCGTTTTAGTCGGGTTCGTACATACAGCGGAATTTGAAAATTTATGTTTCAAACCCGACTTTCGGTCAAACTGTAGTATGATTATATGATGTAAAATAAACACAAAACAATAATGTAATACTTCGATAGAAGACTTACATTTAGGAGATAGCAATCCGAAATTTGGAGCTTTGTGTAGTCCGAGGTGCACACGCAAACATTCCTCGATTTGCAAGTTTCTGGAAAACTTTGATGTAGTTGCTAAGTCTAGAATGTTAGGGATTCCAGCAGATCTTTAGAAGAGATTAAGTCTCTTGCTTGGGGTATTGAAATGGGAGGGGGAAGCCCTCTATTTATAGTAGAGAATAGAGGCTTTAGGGTTCCCATGGGCCAGGCCCAGCAGAAAACGATGGGTCAAAATTCGGTCCGCCAGAACGCGCCTCGGCGCTGACACGTGATTTTGGCGTCGTGACGCTGAATCATGGCGCCGTGGCCCTGTCCCATTTTTCTGCCCTTTCCCATTTCTAATGTTCCGGTTATCAACCTAATATATATATATATATATATATATATATATATATATATATATATATATATAATCTCCTTCTAATTACATCCTTCAATCAACGGAACATTTGACTTAGTGTTATATATATATATATATATATATATATATATATATATATATATATATATATATATATATATATATATATATATATATATATATATATATATATAATCTCCTTCTAATTACATCCTTCAATCAACGGAACATTTGACTTAGTGTTACCTTCTGTGCCTTTACATATCGACACTAATAACATTAGGATCTTCACTAACTCCTAGATCACACTGGAGAGCGAACTCAATATGTAAAGTTTAGCTACACGAAACATGTGAACTGAACCTATATGTGGGAAGATAAAATCCTTTCATTCACGACACACTCAATCAAGCTTAGGATTTGTCAAGTGTCTATCCAAATGGCTTGAACATTATATCTCATCTATATTAGTCGACAACAGAACCATATCAAAGATATGTCCATTGCGTTAGCCAACGACTTAGTCAACCTAATATCTTATGAGTATCTGAGTGTTCTCTCGAATATACATTCAACGAATGAATCCTAATCTTGGCACAACTACCACATTTAATCCACTTCGTAACGTACCCAAAACAAGCCGCGTCTCAACCTATAAGATATTTGAGCTTAGGACATGATCAATCTATTAGGTCTATTTCTATAGATCCTAATTCCCAGAATGTAGCAGACTTCACTTAAATCATTCATCATGAAGGTCTTGGACAACCAATCCTTAACTGACTGCATGAGAGCCTTATTGTCTCCCATTATCAATATGTCATCAACATATATAATAATGAAGACAATGCCCTCATCCTTGCGTTTGGTATAAACACAAGGATCCTCTTTGCTTCTGACGAAATCAAAAGATTTGATAGCCTTGCCAAAGCAAATGTTCCAACTCCTAGAGGCTTGCTTAAGTCCATAAATAGACTTCTGTAGCATGCACACGGCATTCGGTCTGGACTCGCATGAAAAACTCTCGGGTTGTTTAATATACACTTCCTCAATTAGATCACCATTGAGGAATGCAATTTTGACGTCCATAAGCCAAATGTCATAATCATAGTGTGCAGCTATCACAAGCAAAATCCGAATAGACTTTATCTTAGCCACCGGTGAAAAAGTTTCATCATAATCCACACCAGGACGCTGAGTAAAACCTTTAGCCAATAGTCTAACTTTATAAGTCTGAATCTTGCCAAATGCATCAATCTTCTTCTTGAAGACCCATTTGCATCCTATGAGTTTAACACCATTTGGCAAATCAACCAAGTTCCATACTTGATTGACATACATAGATTCTATTTCGGATTTCATGGTTTCTTGCCATCTCTTTAAATCAATGTCTAGCATTGCTTCGTTGTAGGTTCTAGGCTCATCATCATCGGGAATATCTATCTCATTTTGTGTTTCCACAAGCAGATTTAGTCTTTCCGGAGGACGATGAATTCTAGTAGACCTACGGAGTTGAGTATCTTGCAGTTCAGTTACAGGTATGTTCTGATCGTGAGAAGGTTGTTGTGCGTTGGTTGATCCACCAACATTAGAGCTTTCAGGAATATCATTTTCATGTCTTTCCTGAATGGGAGAAGGTGCAACTGGTGCACTTGCTCCCAAGGTCTGTGCCGGAGGATCTTGCATTTCTGCATTATTCCTCGTAGCACTCCCACTGGCCGAAGGGCGTCACTGAGTACCCAATCTTCGCCAAAAGCTCCCACTGAATTCTTGCTTCATCATCTGGCAAGGATTCAACCTTTTTGTTACCTTGTTCTTGAATTTCTTCAAGTTCTATCTCTATGCAACTCTCTTCCTTGTAGACATATTCATCTTCAAGAAAAGTTGCGTTCCTGGAAACAAAAATCTTATGTTCTGCAGGAAGATAGAAATAGTATCCCTTAGTTTCCTTTGGATACCCAACAAAGTAACATTTCTCACTTTTAGACTCCAACTTATCAGTAATCAACTTCTTGACATATGCAGGACACCCCCAAGGCCTCATGTGTCTAAGTGATGACTTCTTGCCACACCATACTTCATATGTTGTCTTTTCCACTGATTTAGAAGGAACTCTATTCAGAACATATATCGAAGTTAAAATAGCGTATCCCAAAGGTATGTTGGAAGAGCTGAAAAACTCATCATGGAACGAACCATGTCAAGCAAGGTTCGGTTTCTCCTCTCGGCAACACCATTCATCTGTGGTGTTCCAGGAGGCGTCCATTCAGAATGAACTCCATGTAGCTTTAAGTAGTCAAGAAATTCTTTACTCAAATATTCACCCCTCGATCAGATCAGAGAGTCTTGATACTCTTTGAGAGCTGTTTCTCCACTTCACACTTAAACTCCTTAAACTTTTCGAAGGCTTCGGATTTGTGTCTCATAAGATACACATATCTATACCTCGTCAAGTCATCTGAAAAGTAATGAAGTACGAGAAACCTTCTCTAGCTTGAGTCGAAAATGGTCCACATACGTCCGTATGTACCAACTCAAGCACCTCATTGGCAGGAATCCCCTTTCCAGAAAGAGGTTTAATGGTCATCTTACCCTTCAAACAGGATTCACAGTTACCATAAGATTGTAAGTCAAATGGTTCGAGGTAATTTAATTTCCTCAACCGTTCAATCATCGTTTGATTGATATGACCAAGTCTGCAATGCCACAAGTAGGTAGAATTTCTTTCATTTAACTTAACTCTTTTATTTTGTACATTGAAAATTTCCCTGCGGCAGTTTAATGTATACAATCCATTCACAAGAGGCGCAATTCCATACACAACATTATCAAAAGCCAAAATCATATTGCCATTAATAATGCTTGAGGAAAAGCCCTCAGTGTCAAGTACAGGAATGAAAATAATGTTCCTTGTCAAAGAAGGAACATACTAACAATTGTTCAACATTAAAATTTTGTGGGAAGGTAAATCTAGTCTATAGGTTCCCACACGCTCAGCACCAACTCGTGCTCCGTTTCCGATGCGCAGGTCCACCTCTAGAGGCCCGACCTTCCTACTATCAGTTAGCCCCTGCACATTTGTACAAATTGTGAGCCACAAACGGTATCTAGTACCCAGGAATGAGAATCATTTGTAGACAGATTAATTTCAATTACAAACATACCTTGCCCAATGAGAGGTGAGGCATCCGAGCGATCTGATCCTTTCTCCAATGCCCTTCATGTTGAAATTCATGCAAACATCCAATCGTGATTTCTTCTTCTTCTCCCTCTAAAGTGGGCCATTCTTTGGGCCGTAGCCACAACTTTGCCCTTCTTCTTTTGTTGTGGTCCCTTACCTTTCGGTTTGGGATGAGTAGAAGAGCCAACCAAAAGTACCGGTTTGCTCCGGGAGGTCGAAGTTTCGAAGGTTTCAGCATATTATGCAACTCCGGCAATGTCGCTTTAGTTCCATTCATATTATAATTAACAATGAAACTCTCAAACGACCTTGGAAGTGAATGCAGGATGAGGGTGGTGGAGAAACTTTATGTCGATGGAAGCCAACCTTTTTATCAATTCAATCATTCTCAACACATGTGGAGACACCTGAGCCCCTTCATTTAGCTTACATTTGAAAAGTTCTATGAGTAGGTCATACTCCATTTTCTGAGACTGCGAGTCATAGAGACTCTTCAAATGTGCTAACATTTCGTTGGGCCCCATGTGCTCATGATGTCTTTGTAATGGTGGTGACATAGAAGACAACGTTAGATATTGAGCTGAAGCGGCATTCTGAAAATGTTTCTCGTAGGCAACCTTATCGAAGGTCGCATACTCAACAGAGTCACCTCCGCAGGAGCTGTAGGGAATACCTTATCCAATGTATATTCAATCTTTTCGTCTCGTGACAATTTACATTCTGAGCGCTATGAAATTGGGTCGATTAATCATTGACTCCATAAGCATTTTCAACGAAAACTCGACATTCTGAAGATATAGATAGAATAGGAAAATGCAATCAACATTCATTCTCCTAATTTATACATATTCATTATATGCTAATTTAACATGACCTTTTGTTTAATTAGCTCCCACTATTTTTCATACTTCTACGACCCCAAGGTAGAATACGGACCTAAAACATTTTAAAGGCCTTAATGGGCCAAGATCCAAACATATGCTATATCCGCGTTTGCTTTGACTGATAACTTTAATAGCATACTTTGGTAGGTTCTCAACCAATTGTAAAACATCTCTACACTTTTGGTTTGATTAAATATCTTTCATTTTAATCTTGCGTCTTTAGATTAGTCCGACACTTTGGTGCCAAGATTCATCTAAACAAGCCAACCCCATTACACGACTACGTTTAAATGCGTAAGTAAATTTAGTCTTTGCAAACAAACACTTTGGTGTAAATACCTACAAAAGTTTATTATCTACTTTCACTTTAACACATCTATGAAAGGGCCTGAGTCCTTGTAGACTTAGAGCAAATGCTTTGGCATAAATACTCGTATCACCGAAAAAAACTTTGCACCCTAACAATTATAATGGACGACACGTTTTAATTAAGACTTGTATTTAATGTTTGGGGAACATTTTCAGTTTTCGGGGATTCTTTCAAGATCAACAATTATGCCATATAATATATGACATCTTATCATGCAATTTCTAACACATTTAGATGGGAAACCATCAAACCCAACAGACATGATATAAGATGGTTTTAATCACATACTGGGCGCCGTCTACCCAGACAGTTATATCGGTCATTGAATTTAAACAATTACTGGGCGCCGCCTACCCAGACAATAATTGCGGACGCTATGCTAATAATTTAAATGCATCACATTCAAAACACTTAGCATATTTGTAAATTATACAATAATATACCATTAATGATAATCATGAGTGTATTTGTCTAAACTCTATAATCTATTTCTATGCCAAACAGTCCCTAAACATTTTCTGACTTCAAAATTCTGATTTTCAGGAATTTTGCAAACTTTTAAAATTTACAGTTCAGTCCCTTAAGAATTTAAAAGTTCAATTCTGAACGCCTATAAATTCAGAAAATGTAATTTCAACTCATAAAATATTTTCAAGTTCCTGGGATCTGTTTGCAATTTTCAGAACTTAAAAATACAATTTTCAGAAACTTTCTTTATTTACAGATTTGCCCGAAAGGATCAAATCCGTTCAATATGAAAACTTATTTTCAGAAACTGAAACTTAAAACTTTCAGAATCAGATTCCGAAACTTTTAAACTTCTGTTTCTGATTTTCGTTTTTATTTTTAAATTACCGTCGACGGCGCCGTGGCCCTGCAGGCTGGCGCCGCGACGTCGAAAGTTGAGAGAGAAAATTTCTGCAGATTGTCTCGTCAGCACCGTGGCCCTGCAGGCTGGCGCTGTGGCGTTGAAAGTCCGAAAATTAATTTTAAGCTTTCTGGATGAGCAGCGCCGTGGCGCTCTTGAGCAGAGCCACGACGCCTCTGGCGTCATCTGGGCAGCACCTCGGCATTCCATCGTGGAACCCCGACGCCGCCACAATACCCTAGCAGCGCCGCGGTGCTCTAGAACAGAGCCGCGTCGCCTTTACATTCAGAAACACAAGATCTGAAAATCCGAACCCCTAAAACTGGTTTAGGTTTAGATCTTCAGATGTATCACTGCAACCTGCACGTTCATCGACCATCAAATCCAATTTTCTGCTCGTTCTTCGTCTCAATGCACCATGCTCTAAATTGAGCCGGATAACGCATATCAACTTAGAGGAGTTATATATCAGAATGACTTTCTCGAATACATAATTGTTTTAACAGATCTGGGCACAAGGACTATGTGTTCTAAAGATTTAGAATTTTAAAGCCTTTAACAACATAAAATATAGATCTAAACAAATCCTAACCCATATTATCATTAATATTAATCGTATAAACACACAAAACAGCCCTGATACCATTGTAGGCGTTTTAGTTGGGTTCGTACACGTAGCAGCGCCGCGGTGCTCTAGAACAGAGCCGCGTCGCCTTTACATTCAGAAACACAAGATCTGAAAATCCGAACCCCTAAAACTGGTTTAGGTTCAGATCTTCAGATGTATCACTTGCAACTCCAGAATACGTTCATCGACCATCAAATCCAATTTTCTGCTCGTTCTTCGTCTCAATGCACCATGCTCTAAATTGAGCCGGATAACGCATATCAACTTAGAGGAGTTATATATCGGAATGACTTTCTCGAATACATAATTGTTTTAACAGATCTGGGCACAAGGACTATGTGTTCTAAAGATTTAGGATTTTAAAGCCTTTAACAACATAAAATATAGATCTAAACAAATCCTAACCCATATTATCATTAATATTCATCATATAAACACACAAAACAGCCCTGATACCATTGTAGGCGTTTTAGTTGGGTTCGTACACGTAGCGAAATTTGAAAATTTATGTTTCAAACCCGACTTTAGGTCAAACTGTAGTATGATTATATGATGTAAAATAAACACAAAACAATAATGTAATACTTCGACAGAAGACTTACATTTTGGAGATAGCAATCTGAAATCTGGAGCTTTGTGTAGTCCGAGGGTGCATACGCAAACGTTCCTCGATTTGCAAGTTTCTGGAAAACTTTGATGTAGTTGCTAAGTCTAGAATGCTAGGGATTCCAGCAGAGCTTTAGAAGAGATTAAGTCTCTTGCTTGGTGTATTGAAATATGTGGGGGAAGCCCTCTATTTATAGTAGAGAATAAAGGCTTTAGGGTTCCCATGGGCCAGGCCCAGCAGAAAATCGGATGGGTCAAAATTTGGTCCGCTAACGCGCCTGCCGCATCAAAGATAAGTGGCATCTGTACACGGCACGATTTTGGCGCCGTATACCAATCATGGCGCCGTGGCCCTATCCCATTTTTCTGCCATTTGCCATTTCTAATGTTCCGGTTATCAACCGAACATATATATATATATATATATATATATATATATATATATATATATATATATATATATATATATATATATAATCTCCTTCTAATTACATCTTTCAATCGACGGAACATTTGACTTAGTGTTACCCTTCAGGCCTTTACATATCGACACTCATAACATTAGGATCTTCACTAACTCTTAGATCACACTGGAAGATTTAACTCAATATGTAAAGTTTAGCTACACGAAACATGTGAACTGAACCTTATGTGGGAAGATAAAATCCTTTCATTCACGTCACACTCAATCAAACTTAGAATTTGTCAAGTGTCTATCCAAATGGCTTGATCATTATATCTCATCTATATTAGTCGACAACAGAACCATATCAAAGATATGTCCATTGCGTTGGTCAACGACTTAGTCAACCTAATATCTTATGAGTATCTGAGTGTTCTCTCGAATATACATTCAAGGAATGAATCCTAATCTTGGCACAACTACCATCTTTAATCCACTTCGTAACGTACCCAAAACAAGCCGCGTCTCAACCTATAAGACATTTGAGCTTAGGACATGATCAAAATACATTACTCCGTGAATAAGGTGCGTATCGACCACAAGTCTAAGGACCACTATCCCACACCCCGATGACACTTTAGACATATAACAAATAGTGCATCAGTAGGGTACTATGTAGCACAGACACGTGAGAGGTGTCCGATAGGACACGGACACGGACACGGACACGCGGAAACGACAATTTTGAAAAATAGGGAACACGACACGGCAGAGACACGACTGTAAAAATAAATTAATTTTTTTTTATATATAATATATAATATATAATATATAATATATAATATATAATATATAATATATAATATATAATATATAATATATAATATATAATATATAATATATAATATATTATATATAATATATAATATATTATATAACTAAAATTAATATTATTAAAGCTTCACATTCATAAATAAATTATAAATTTAATTCAAATTTGATATATACCAAATAACCAAAATACCATTTATTAATCACCTAAAACTCTACCAAAACCATTTAATTCCCTAGCCCAAAACCCGCAAGGCCCAACTTCCCCTTTTAATTCGTCCAGACTCCAGAACATCCCCCAAGCCCAAATAATTTCCCTAGGTTTGTTAGGTTGTTTTGTTGATCAAAGCCACTGTTAGCTATTACTTCTTGACTGAAGGTACACTAACAAAGGGCTCGGGATTTAAGGTTTAGCAATACGCAAAGAACTACCTTCTACATAGCATTAGGAAAAGGGATATGAAAATACCTCAATTTGAGAGAGATCTGAAAGTGGATCAGTGGAATTCCTGGCATCTTTGACCCCCTGAGAGCAATACTGGGAGTAGTAGAAGTCTTTCGAGAAATGGCTGGATTATTTGGAGGGGGTGGAAGAGGAGACCTGATCTTGTTACCTCCACTAGGTGGAGGCGCAAGGGCTGGTTTTTTTTTCACAGCTCCTGTTGTTCCTGCCGCTAATCCCACGGCCGAAAGCATGCCTGTCCCACTAGATGGTTTGTTCTTCACATTTATCCGGATTGTTTCACCTTCCTATATACCAAACTACCAAAAGTTATTAAACTTTAGATATAGCAAAGATTGTTATCGAGAACAACCCAACGATGACAACAATTACTACAATAATTACTTCTAGAACGTAAATATCGACACAAACCATGACATGAACATATTGCTATATAAAACATTGGGAGAGAGCTAACAACATTAAGTCCAGACGGGAAGATCAAGGAACTGGAGAAATGAAGAGCATAACAAGAAAACCAAATCAGGGAAACGAATTATTGGGCAGGAATCCACATACATCATAGTTTTCCTTGCACCAGTACTTAAACTAAGAAGAAACAAACACCCAATCAGATGAATAAGATTGATTAAGAATCAAACATGCCAAATAATTTTATGCTCCCAAACACTAGCAAAAAGAAAAGATGTATCAAACTTCCTTGTTCTCTTGGCTGATCTATCTAACAGATAGCAGTGCAAATGCATACAACTTAGGTTAAATTACTACTCAACTATCCTCTCCAAGCAACTGACTGAAAAGCAAATGTCTTTACAACAAAAATAAAGTACCTTCAATCGGTGATTAACAGCAGGATGAATATCAATGTGATTGTCATCACCAGCCTCACTGATGATGCACTTATGTTTGAACCTAAAATAGTCCCTTTTGATGTCTTAAATTTGAATATTTTTAGTATCTATAGTTAAATATTTAACTATTTATGTTGTTAGATTTGACAAAAACAGAAAGAAGAAAGATTAATCATAAATACTACAAAATCTCATCAAATTCTAAAATCTACATTACACACTAAGAAAATATAAAAAGAATTGCAGAAATTACACCAAACTCTACAACAACAACAACAACATAATCCCACCACGTGGGCTGTGAGGAGGATAGAGTGTACACAGACCTTATCTCTATCTTGATAGGTAGAGCGGACACCAAACTCTACAAATAAATAAAAAGATAATAGAAACTACAAAATTATACTTCTAAATGTGATTCCCGCTAATGTACTTTTAATAGACAAGATTCAATAAATGATTGACTGAAACTCAAAATATTATTTTTTGATAAATTTAAAGGAAGAAATTTAAGGGATTATTTTGAATCTCCCCTTATATTGGTAGGAGATACGTGTCGGACTAAGTAAATTTACGTATTTGCCCTCAATGTGTTTTCCTTATTCCTTTTATATCCCTAATATTTCGGCGTCCTTTATAATGATGGAACCCTAATGAAACTTTACCTCCATAAACCAGCAAAGTAGCTCAGGTACTTGGTAAACTAAAGACTTTTGTTCTAATTCATGTGGGTGTTGTGATTTTCTCTATAGTTTCTGTTTGTTCTTTAATGCTGAAGTTTTCTGTTGTTGTTGTTGTTGTGTAAACAGGTGAAACATGTATCTCCAGTGTTACATCAATGAAAATGGTGACAAAGTTTACACCACTAAGGTATATCTCTTCACCATATCATTTGTAACAGGTATTATTGAGTGAATTTGAAGGGAGTCTTGGAGTAACTGTTAAAGTTGAATCCATGTGACCAGGAGGTCGTTCAAGCCGTGGAAATAAACTCCGACAGAAATGCAAGTTTTTGTACGTACAACAGACCCTTGTGGTCCGGTCCTTTCCCGTGCCCCGCGCATAGCTCTATCTTAGTGCACCGGGCTGCTTATTTTTAAATTATTGAATGAATTAGGTTCTTTCGGCTTTATACTTTTACTGTTTGTGTTGGAATTTGACAAAGCTTTATCATACTTTGCAAGGAGATGTTATATGAAAATGTGAGCTTAAGCTTTATGATAGTGATGGAACATTCAATTAATAATACAAGTATATATATATTGGTGTATATCCCTTTTTCTGTTCATTATTAGGAATATATCTATATTATCTTTGCATCACCATTAGTGGAACTAGCACTCTCTAACACACTTGTAGAGAAATGAAGATATTAGGCAGAAGAATAACATCATAATTGGACCTAAGCCCATAACTCATCTCAAGAGCTTTTGGTTTTAGGACCTCAGTTAATGGTTAGGCACTTAGGCTGAGACTTTTGGCACATTGGGAAGCTTTTTAGGTAACTCCCAACTTGTTAACTGTCTTTTTTTTCTCCTTTTGGTTATAAGAATTTTATCCTTAAGGTTGCTTAGTTAAGATTGCTAAGGATTTTGCCCCACCCTGCCCCAATTGCCTTAACAGTGGTTTATTGCCTGTAATAATAGTACTCAATAGAATTCTACGAATTTCGCATTTGTCTGGGGCAGGTATTTGAGTCTGAAATTGATGTCTACAACTACATTAAGCTATTAGTGATGCCCTTGAGTGGAACTCTGCTTTCAGGTTTACATTATAGAGCAAATATCTCCTGAATGTTGCTATACTTGGTTCAACCTGAGAAAATAAAAAGCTGAGGCCTGGCTCAATTCTATTATGCAAATGGGTATTCAGTCTGAAACGGTCTTCTTGGTCGGATGGTGTCCTGCTAAAGCCTTTTTTTTTTGTAGATTTGGATTTGGGTGAATATGGGTGACAAAGGGAGATTGCTTGACTACATTTTAACTTTCAGTGTCTGTTCATGATTTGTATGATGAGTAACTGGGATAGTTCAGTACTTCAGTGTATAACCCGTAGCATATTGAGAATTGGCTCTCATATTCATGAATTTTATTTAACAAGCTGGGAATTTTCATTAGGAATAAAAGATCCTGCATTTCACTTGACTGTGTTATTATGTTCTTTTCTTGGCCTGCTGTTGCTCCCCTAACCCTGCATAGTATCTTCACTTTCTTGATCGTGGGAACCTATTAAAGAGAATTTTTGCTTGTACTTCTTCAACATGCATTGAGGCCTGACTTCTTTTACCTTTTGTACATGTAGAAAGAGTCACCACTGGGTTTGGCCACACAATCTGCTCACCCAGGTAATCTAAAGTCCGCTTTGCCTATTGTATCTACGTTGACATTAGAGTACAAAAAACAAGTGTTTTGTAACTTCTATTTATATGATACTGTAACATATGACTATCAACTTTTTGCCGTTATTGATCTTTCCTGGCCTTCTGTTCTCTGCAGCTCGCTTTTCGCCTGATGATAAATTTTCAAGGCAAAGAGTGCTTCTGAAGAAGCGTTTTGGTTTGCTTCCAACCCAAAAGCCACCTCAAAAGTACTAGCTATTTTTTTAGTGTCCAGTAGCTTTCTACTCGTAATTTATTGGACTTCTTTGTGTCTTGCCGTCGTTGATGTGAATCATTAAATAATGTGTTGTAACTCAGACTGCGTGTCAGCAATTCAAACCCACATTTCTTGTTGATGTCTTTTTGGTTTATTTTTTTCCTGGTGTTTCAAATTTGATCTATAATACAATTTAAATCATGGTCATATGTAAATAAATGGAGAATACTTCAGTAGGATCATTGTAATGATCTCTAATACTCTTAGACGAAATCGAACTCTATTGATACTAAAAAGGGAGTGTTAAGTTATTCTCAAGAATTAAAAGACATCACTGAAGAAAGACAATGACAAGAGATGCAGGGAGATTAGGGATGGCAAATGGGACATGGTGGGGTAGGACAGGTCAAACGTTAAGTAGGGTAGGGCAATGCTTAAACAGGGCGGGACAGGTCAAACACATTTTTAGAAAATTCTAAATAGGGTAGGGCAGTTAATAGGGTAAAACTTTCTTTGTGCAAATTTAAAGATATAATAAGTTGCGCTGAGTTGTATTTGTTAGAATTGGATAAAATTTTATAGAGTTGTACATCTTTCCGTTACAGTCATATTGAGACTTTACGGGGATTAATTCGACTTACGGTTTGAAAGTTCTCAATGTTTAAAGTTTCTGTCTCGGATCAATCGAAATCTGGAAGGGCAGAATGTATAACGTAAAAACTGTACAAATCGGTAAAGAGTACAAATCGGTAAAGAATCTAAAAGTTTGTGCTGAATAAAAATTCTAATTTTCTTTGTTCTCGATAGTTTGATATTTTATGGGGATTAATCCGACTTACAGATAAGAAGTTATGAATGTTTTAAGATTGTGTCTTTTTCATAAAATTATGACGGGACAGTTTTTATAGGGTTGTTCTTGCGTGAATTTGTACTAGTTACACTAAGTATTTCAAGAGTAAACTTGGGATAGTGTTAGGTCTCCGTGTTACCTTCAACTCGGCGTAAAAATACCTTATTTGGGGTTACAATTTGAGAGTTGTAACCTTACAAGTGGGAAGTGCGAAAGGTTAAAAAAATGAATAACATTTAAAAAATAAACTCAGTTCATAAATTACTTGATATTAAGAAATTATGACAATAGACTAATTGTTCATCCATTTAATATAAAATTAAAAGAAGTTAACAAAATAAATACAAAGTTGAAAGTGAAAAATGAAAAATAACATAAACAGGCGGTAGGCGAGGGGCTTCAGGCGGGGCGGGGCATGACAAATTTTAAAAATGTTAAGCAGGCGAGCAGGCGGGTTAACATCTTAGCAGGTCAAAACTTGCCCTGCCCTAACCCGATCTAACCTGCTCCATTGCCACACCTAGGAGAGATTATTCTGATATCATTATGCTTCCTAAAGTGGCCTTTCTTTGCAATGCACTGATAATATGCTAAGGTAAAGCAATTTCATTTAGTCAGTATTCTAACCACCAAACTAGCTAAAACTTGATTTTTTTTTATGAGAGCAACTTGTTTGGTGCAGAGGGCTATAGGTGCAAACCATAATCAAGTGTGCCCTTAATGTATCAGATGATACGCTTAAGGGCAGTGAAATGAGACTCTCTGGGGGCATGCATAAATAAACATGGGCATGCATAAATAAACATACCTGCTGAACAACATAAGCAATGTCTAGCCTTGTAAATGTGAGATATTGAAGTGCACCTGCAAGACTCCTATACAGAGTAGGGTCGGAGACTGGAGCACCATCCATAGCACTGAGCTTAGATTTCGAATCAACTGGAGTAGGTAAAACTTTGCAATTCGCCATCTTAGCCATGTACACGATCTCCTCTGCATACTTACACTGACACAAGAACATGTGGTTGACAGACCTGGTCACTGATATCCCCAAAAAATAACTCAGCTTCCCCAAATCAGTCATTGCAAATTCGGACTTAAGCAATGCAATAATCTCATTTTTCAATCCGTCGGAGGAGGCAGTAAGAACAATATCATCCACATAAAGTAATAAGTAAGCAGTGCTACTACCTCGATGAAAAATGAAGAGTGATGTATCACTCTTGTTGCATACAAACCCAATCTGCAAGATATACTTGGCAAAACGATCATACCACGCACGGGGGGCCCGTTTCAGGCCATATAGTGACTTACGGAGACGACACACATAATGAGAAACTGCTGGATGAGTGAACCCTGGCGGATGATGCATGTAGACTGGCTCTCTGAGATCCCCATGTAAGAATGCATTCTTCACATCAAGCTGATGGATCAACCAGTGTTTGTCATGACAATGCTCAAAATTGTGCGAATGGTAGCCGGTTTGACAACTGGGCTGAAGGTCTCACCACAATCAATGTCCTCTTGCTGATTTGTGCCATTAACCACAAGTCGTGTCTTATACCTCTCAAGATCTTTACTGTCTCTGAATTTGTGACGAAATAGCCACAGACAACGAATCACATTCACCCCCCAGTCTAGGTACTAGATCCCATGTGTGCTGTTTAGTTAAATTATTGAATTCCTCAGACATACCCGCATTCCAATTAGGGTCTTGTTTGGACAATATAGGGTTCTTGGGAATTGGAGAAATGGTTTGGGCAGACAAGTTAAATTGGACTTTGGGTTTGAAGATTCCATGCTCGGCACGAGTTTTCATTGGGTGAGTGGGGACATTTGTGGGCTGCGGAGTCTGAGTGGTGGTATCCGAAACAGAATGCATTGTCGGGTAAGGGGAAGGAGGGGGCGAAGCTGTCGGTGGTACCGGGATCAGGGGCCGCGACGCTGGATTGACAGTATTCTCTGGAAATTTGGCGCCGCGGTGCCTCGGCACTGGGCCGCGGCGCTGTCGACGGACAGTGTTCTCTGGAAATTTAGCGTCGTGACGCCCCATTACTGGGCCGCGACGTTGACGTCGGGACAGAGGTGAGTTGTTCAAGAATAATGAGAGAGATGACAGGCTCGTCAAGAAAAGAGTAATCCGGTTTTTGGAACTTTTTAAGATTCGAAAACGGGAATGTGGTCTCGTCGAATGTGACGTGACGGGATATGTGAATTTGACTAGTGGACAAGTCATAGTATATATAGCCCCTATGGTTCGGCGGGAATCCTAGGTAGACACATAGAGTGGACCGATGAGCTAGTTTGTGAAGGGCAGTAGAGGCAAGGTTAGGATAACAGAGACAACTGAATATCCGGAGATGATCATAAGATGAGACTTTATGATAGAGGATTTCGGTAGAAGTCATATTGTGAAGAGTGCTGGTTGGGAGAATATTGAGAACGTATTCTGACATTTTAGTAGCATAGACCCAGAAGGACGGAGGTAGGGAGACATGAATCAATAGAGTGCGAATCATATTGTTAATGGTGCAGATGATTCTTTCAGCTTTACCGTTTTGAGGGGAGGTGTGGGGGCAAGAGAAGCAAAAAACTATGTCATTATTAGTACAAAATCGGTGAAACATAGAGTTGTTGAATTCACGACCATTATCGCACTGAAAATATTTTATACCTTTTTCAAACTGTGTTTGAATGAATATTTAAAACTCAAGAAATTTGGCAAACACTTCCGGTTTAAATTTGAGAGGATACAACCAAACAAAGTGAGAAAAATCATCTAGTAGGATAAGATAATATTTATGACCGAGAGAACTAGCAACAAGTGATGTCCATAAATCGGCATGTATAATATCAAAGGGTGCAAAAGTAACACTAGTAGATGAGTTAAACGGTAGACGAGTATGTTTGCCTAAAGAACAAGAAACACAGTTTTGGGCAAACTTTCCATTACAATTAATGAAATTATTGCCTCTAAGAAAATTAAAAAACTGGGGCTCCTGGATGACCAAGCCTATTATGCCATGTTGAAAAAGAAATTGCCGCTAGAGAGACGGGAGAGCTAGATCTGGCAGCGGAGGTGGGAGTGAATGGATAAAGATCCCCCGTGCTATTGCATCTCGTAAGTGGTGTCCCCGTATGAATATCCTTCACAGTGAAACCAAAAGGGTCAAAATCAACAGAAACAGAATTATTACGAGTGAATTTGCGGATAGAGATTAGATTTTTAATCATATGTGGGGCATATATGGTATTTTGAAGGGGGAATGGATTAGGAGGTGGTGTGTAGGATGTACCATAACCCTTTACTGGAATCACGGTGGCATCGCCATTGTCACAAGTGAGGATGCTTTAAACCAAGCAGTTTGAGAATATTACTGCAGGCCGGGTGAGGTGAGAAGTGGCTCGAGTCCGTATGCAGTTGTTGTCGGTGTTTGCATGTTTAGGCTGCCAAGACCGACTCGATGGGTGTCATGCTGGATGATGGCTGCTGGAAGTGGCCGTGCATGAAGTGGGCTTGTTGCGGATACTGGACTTGCCGAGGGGCTGGAGCAGGGTCAACAAACCGTGGTGGGAGAACTGGTTCTAGGGTTACTGGTGCTGGAACTGCGGTGGGGCCACGACACTGTACGGGTACTATTGGGGCACCGCGGCGCTGAACTGATTCTGCGGGCCCTATTGTTGTTGTTGCTGGTTCTGCTGTCCGCGACCCTTTCCACGACCACGATCTCCTCTGCCGTGGCCCTTGCCGCCCTTTCCACCACGTCCCTACTACGGTTGAGAGTTTTCTGGTGGCGTTGGATCTTGAGGGCGCGTTTCGACAGCTAACGCCTTCTGATTGTGCTCATCCTGCTTAGCACATCGAGTCTTTTCGAGCAACAACTGCGAGCGAGCTTTGTTAAAACTGGGAAGCGAATCTGCCTGTTGAATTATGGCGGCTAACGTATCATAGTCTCCTTTGGGAAGGCCTGCAATCAATTGCAACACCATTTTAGTATCCGATACAGGTGTGTCGACGTTGGAGAGTAGATCCGCCAGGAGTTTCAACTGTTTGCAGTACTCAATCATGTTGGAGAAATTTTCAAGGCGTGTATTGTTAAACTGTTCCTCCAAATACACCGCACGAGTGTGCTTGTTATCTTGAAAGATTTCCTCCAAGCGGTTCCATAAATAAAAGGCTGTGGTGCCAGATTTCATGATAGTAAGAAGAAAATCCTGAGAAATACTACCATAAATCCACTATTTGACGCCGGCGTCTAGACGACGCCAAGTAGACTCATCAACCTCTGGAGGGCGCGGAATAGTGTCATCGATATGATCAAGCAGGTTATAGAGACATGCATGATTACGAAATAGTTCAACCCAGGGAGAATACTGATTTTTCTTGATCAAGAAGAATGAGAATATAGTTCTTGATATTGGTAACAGTTAGAGCTGGATGAAAAGAGGATGACGACATGGTGGTGGTGGGATTGGTGGAGGTTGAAGCGTCAGAAGTATTGGAGAGTGTGGGAGAGGGAAGATTTTCCATCTAGAAGAGATGAATATAGGAGAAAAAAAACCACGAAATTTTGAGAGGAACTGCGGCGGAGAAGGGGAGGAGGCCAGCGACTTTGGGAGAAAATTTTCTAGGGTTTTTGTCTGCTTGGCTCTTGATACCATGTAAGATGATATTAATCTCCCTTGGGAGTCTTCTCATTAATATCAAAGTATATGAAGGAGTTTTACTTCACCACTAGTCTTTTGGTATCTGATTAAAATAAATAAATTAAATGCATATTTAAAAATAAGTGGATGTTAAGGACGATTCGACAATTTTTTTGGAAAGCTTTATTAAAAAAAGGGCATCACGCATAATTTAGGAGTAAATTTGACCTTTCTTTCTAATTTTGAGTTTTTAGTTTTTTCGTTTATTCTTTGTCTCTTCCCGCCACTATCTCTACGGCTCTACCATCAATACACCTTTCTCCGCCATCCTTATCTTTCTTCACCACCATCACCTTCACCATCTTCTATTTTCTTTTCATTTCTCATTCTCTCCCACTGCTACTCCACACCTCCACCACCGGGAGGGAGAACAGTAAACGACTTGAATATGCAATATAAAATACTATTTTAATGAAGATGTATGGCTGCATAGAGCTCAACATAGAAAGTAGAAAACTGAGTGATTGATAATAGAGGTAATAGCAGGCAGAGAGAAAGGAGGAATATTTTTTTAAGAACTCATAATTAGAGAGAAAGGTCAAATTTATCATTGAATTACATAAAAAGTTCAAATTTGTCCACTCTATTTTTAAAAAGTAATCCTTAATTGCAGGACAAGTGACATCAGTAGGTGCTAAATTTCCACCGTTTGAAAATAATGACAAAATTAGTTCATTTTAACCTTCTTTCTCCCCGCTTTCTGCTCCACAACTAGGGCTGTTAGCGGTCCGGATACTCCCGGTAATTACCCGAGGACCGGACCGGTAAACCCGGACTGATACTCGGACCAAAACATTAACCATCCGGATATGAGTATCAAAAAATTACCCGGACCGATAAGGAGCCGGACCGGTAACCCGGTAAAATATTCGGTAACACCCCACCCCCAGCCAGACCCCCCTCCCCAGCAGGCCCTAATTATATTTAATTGCAATATTCCATAATGTTCGACTATTTTACATGTTTTAAATATATGTGAGGTAGACTTTATATTTTAATTTGAAGCATTGACATATAAATTAGTTGTAAATTAGTGAAACTTTAAATGGTCATAACTTTGCGGTCGAATGTCCGTTTCATCTATTTTTTTTGATTTCGCGTATGTTTTTGAGACAGGGTCGGACAAAGCGGTTTGATTCAGCCGATTTCTCCAAAAACGTCCATCTTGCCAATGAATTTCACTTTTTCCCCAAATCGTTACATTTTTCTCCTTTTCAAATCTAAATATCTCGCGATATACAATATATTTCAACGTACAAATTTCGTGATAATGTGTCCGAGAATGTCAATTTCAGTATTGAAAATTCAATTTTAAAAAAATAAAATAAAATTGGGCTCCGGACCCGGAACCGGACCGAGAAGGTTTCGGTCCGGTCCCGGATCCGGACTCTGGACCGAAACCTTATCGGTCCAGTTCTCGGTCCGGACCGGACCGATACACCCCTATCCACAACGGTCTTCTGCTTTCCCCTATCCCCCACCACCACCCAATGACTAACTCCAGCCAGCGACCACCGACTGTTGTACCAGGTAAGTCGGCGACACCCCTCTCTCTCTCTCTCTTCTCCTCTTTCTTCACTTCTTTCCCCCTCTCACCCAGTCCTATTCTCCCCACCACCGTAAATCCTACCCACCACTGTAGGGTTTGCATTTTACATTGTTGTGTCTCTCTTCCTCCATCTTCCTTTCTTTTTTGCCTTTTTGGTTCTCTTGTGGTCTCGCAGTACATGTAGATTCAGGACAGCGGACACTCGCCAGAGGACAGCTAGTTCCAGCACCGACTAATAGTATTTTCTAGCACCAACGACCACCAATCTTTGGAAGCAGCACTTCTTTCAATCTGGTGCGGCAGCAGATTTAAAACAGGTTATATACAACCCGGAGTTGGTAGCTCCGGTTACACTTAGTTAAATCTCCGTCTTTCATCATTTTAGCGCAACTATTTTTTGTGCTTTTACTCATTGTAGTTCTATTTTTTGTTTGTGTAGTATTAGTGCTATCTTTATTAGACCTTAAAAATAGTGGCTGCAGTGAATGATAGTAGAGTGAGGTCATGTCCTTGAGTGAGGAGAGAGGTTGGGGGTAAGATGTGTTACACCCCGTAGTTCCAGGGCAATGAAATGAGAATGTAAGTTAGGAAATAAGATTTGAATGTTGGAAGGATAATATATTTACGTTTTCTATAGGGAATTTTTTTGGATACAATAAATGTGACAACGAGAAGTAGTACTAGTAATTGAATTCCTTCCAATAGAGTGTGGACAGAAAAGGCAGAAAAGGAGCTCCCGAAACAAAAAGGATGAAAGTTGGCAGAACAGGACGAAAGGCTGCAGCACCGCGGTGCCGGACTGCAGGACCGCGGTGCCATAACTTCTGAGAGCTGCAGTACTTTCAGCACCGCGGTGCCATTCTGCAGCACCGCGGTGCCGAGGCGGGAATTTTCCAAATCAGATATTTTGAGAAGGGAAAGACAAGTGGGTCCCCCTCCACTTGTGCTACATACACAAATATCTCCAAGTGTAGCAAGACTCAACATCACAAATATCTTCATCCAAACCCTCTTCTCTCTTCCTTCTCCTCTCAAGTTTTCGAAAACCCTAAGCTTGTTTATGAACTTTTTGGAAGAGAAATAAGAAAGCAAGATAGATACAAGCTTGTAGAGGATTCGTGTGTGTTATTGAAACGTGTAGAAGTGGTGCTAAAGTGAAGTAGTGTGTCGTGTGTTGTGGACTGTTTTGGGCTAAGATTAAGGTAAGATTTCTTCTTCCTCTTGAAGTAATTGGAAATTACATGTTGTTATAGTTAAGGGATGAACTTGCGTTAAAAGAAATGAAGAATAAGAAGTGCATGTGACATATTTGACATGTTAGCCGATTCTGGACAGTTTTCATGTTGTTGGATTCGTTGGTTATTGTTGTTGTTATCTTCACTTATTACATGTTAGATTGAAGGAAATCTTGATATTAAAAGATGAAATGGTTTATATTAAAGTGTTGAAACTAGAATTGGATAATAAGAAATTATGGAAAGGGTTATGGTATTAGTTGTTGGCCGAGAACTGCATGAAACTGTGAGACGTTGTTGTGCTGTTTTAGGGGATGTTTTGTGCGGTTATAATACTGAAAATTCAGTTACAATTATGCATGTTTAAATGTGGTAATTTCTAATGTAAGTCCTAAAGGAATAAGGGTGTAGAAAGGTGTAGAAAAGTTTCACATTCTACCCTCGTTGTTGTTGGAATATGGACTGTTTTGTGGACTGTTTTAATGTGGATTAAAAGGCTGAATTTACATGAGAAGTGGGTGTGTGAATCCCCTTTGTTGCTATTTGGTTATGCCCTTAATTGGTGCTTGGTTATTGATGTTATTGGCCTTATTTGAAGGGTGGAAAAATATATATAAATAGGGGAAGTGCTGCTCAATTTCTATATGAAAAGAGAACCATTACTTGGTATATGACCTACACTAGTAAGCATAGAGTTGATATATGTGTTATTGTTATTATAGGTTGAAGTACCTAATTGAGGCGTATTCCACTTATCGTGTTGGTATAGCCGATAAGGTATGTGAACTATCCTTTCTTCTTTTGGCATGTTTATATGAAGTAAGTGTACGACGGACGTACAAAGTTCTTTTGGGTCCTAATCTTAAAATGAAAGATGTGATAGTGCCTTGGTGTTTTCTAAAATGAAAGATGTGATAGTGCCTTGGTTTTTCTAAAATGAAAGACCATTTTAAAGATTTTATTGAGACTCAAAAGATGATTTAAAATTGCGCATGGTTGCTCATGATAGCTATACGTGCAGGTGTTATTATTCCATGTTTACACCGCATCCAAAAAAGGGGCCGAGCAATATATGTGTTTACACCGCGTCCCAGAAAGGGTCGGGCAGTATATGACTTTACACCGCGTATCAGGAAGGGCCGGGCAGTATACCCTATATGACTTTACACCGCGTCCAAAAAAGGGCCGAGCAGTATACCCTATATGACTACACCGCGTCCCATAATTGGTCGGGCAGATTCGTGTGTATCTTCCCATATGTTCACCGCGTCCTTCATTAGAGGCTGGGCAGTAGAGGTATATGATTCCATGGACAAGATCCGTGATGCGAGTATAGATACTTATGCGGGTATAAAGACCCATGCGGGTTCGATTCCCATGAATAGTATATATATATGATTCCACGGACAAGATCCGTGATGCGAGTATAGATACTCATGCGGGTATAAAGACCCATGCGGGTTCGATTCCCACGAATAGTATATGTATATGATTTTACGGACAAGATCTGTGATGCGAGTATAGATACTCATGCGGGTTCGATTCCCACGAATAGTATATGTATATGACTCCACGGACAAGATCCATGATGCGAGCATAGATACTCATGTGGGTATAAAGACCCATGCGGGTTCGATTTCCATGAATAGGATATGCATAATGATTCTATGGGCAGATGTCCCTGATTTTGACATGACTTTCATATTTTGAAAAGATACAGTTGATTTTATATTTTTAAAAGACACAGTTGACTCTCATTTTTATAAAGTACAATGGTACAGTGACATGATGCTGATACGGTGATACGGTGATCTGATGGTACAATGGTATAGTGATGATACGATTGGTACAAAGTACAAGAGTAATGCAAGAGTACTGATGGTACAATGATACAAAGTACAATTGACTCTTATTTTACATGGCACGGTTGGATCTGGTATTAGATTTTATACTTGTCCCTGCCATCTTTTAGCCAGTTATGATCTTATTTACTGTACTTTATGTTTACATACTTGGTACCTTATTGTACTGACCCCCTTCGGGGGGCTGCGTTCATGCCCGCAGGTATAGGTACATAGTTTGGTGATCCTCGAGCTTAGGATCCTTGCCCAGCTTTTTGAGATAGCTCCACTGTTTCGGAGTCTAGTCATTTTGGTACAATTTTGCTATTACAGGCTTATGTGTATTCAGGGGTACGACGGGGCCTTGTCCCGTCATAGTTACTGTTATACTCTTAGAGGTCTGTAGTCATATGTGGGTTGGATATGTACAGTTGTAGTTTGTTGGACATATGTACAGTGGCGGCCTTGTCGTCTTGCCTGTTTTATATTAAGATTTTGTTATTACAGTTCAGGGGACAGGATCCCTTTATTATGAGTTTTCTTAAGCTTCCGCTGATTGTATGTGATGTGTGGGTATAAGGGTGCCCAGGTAGGGCACCAGTCGCGGCCCGTCAGTTCGGGTATTGACAAGAGGTGTAAGGGCAGGAAGGGAGCCGCTAAGCTAAGGATTGGGTCATGAAATATAGGGACTTTGATGGGAATGTCTATAGAGTTAGCGAAGATTCTTCATAACGGGAAATGAGCTGCTAAGCTAAGGATTGTTTTTGTTTCATCTATTTTATTATGATGACAAAGTAATTACTTTTAATATTTTAGGAAGAACTAAACAAACATGATAATGAGAATGAAACTTTTCAATCGGTCCAAAAGACACAGAGTCATATTCCTTGGAAGGATGACATTTATTCCCAAGTAAAAAGACCTGAAAAGAGAGGATGTGTGCGTTGTATGGACAAGATTCCCAAACCTAAAAATTCAAAAGCTTCCTTGTCTGAAAATCAAGATTGCGGGATGAACTTAAGAAAATGCAGGAAAGTCAAGAGAAAATGCGAGAAAGTCAAGAAAGGGCAAATGTGTTTATGGCAAATATGATGACATTGATAGAAGATCGATTATCTCGAGAAGATTTGAATGTTATTTTACAAGCTGCAAGACAGGTATATTATATTTTACTCTTCGAGTTCATATTCGAATATTATGAAAACATCTATTAAGTTGAGTTTGTAACTTATTTTCTTTTATTTTCAATAGGCTTCAGATGCTTCTAGTGTCCCCAACCAAATAAATTCTCCAAGTCCATACACTGATGAAGATGGAAGAGAGGAAGATTAGAAACTGCTTTTATCTACTGTATTGTGTGTTTTTGCTGTCGTAGAAGTTGTTTTGGTGGTTATTATAATTAACATTATTTTGTTACTTTGATATGTTTGTAAGACTTGTAAGTTTTACATGTTTGTAAGACTTGTTAGTTTGATAATATAATTGAAATTTTCTTTTATTTTGCTTTAAATTGTGTGGTGCATATAAAAAATATTCTCAAACTTTTATTATTAAAAAATATATTTATTTGAGGCAAAAATATTATTTATAAAAGAAATCAGACCTATACCAATGGATAATGTGGTCCTATACCTACAGAAACAAGTGGTGGGTAAAGTTATTAAATAGGTGTCATTAGCCGTCGGTATAGCTCCAAACTTTTGTCCAACGGATTGAAACTGCCGTAGGTATAGGCTATTGCGACGGCTAATGTTATACCCCGTAATTCCAGGACATGTTGAAGAGAATGTACATAAAGAATCAGGACTTAAAAATTTGAATGAAAGAAAGAGTTGTTAATTCTAAGGGAAAATCTTCCGAACCTCGGGAAGGAAAATTGTTTGTCAGTAAAAATTAGGTTCTCAGAATTGTTATTTGAGATTGATGGAATTTATCGGAACTATGAAATTTTATTTTCGGATTTGAACACGTAGGGCCCACCCGAGGAATCTTACGTTTTGTGGGGCCCACAAGATTTCCGATATTTTGACCAATTATGGAAATTTCGGGAAACGAAATTTTATGGACGAATGGGAGGGCGACACGTGTCACCCCATACATAGGCTTGATCGATTTTAGCCAAGGGTAAAATGGTCAAATGACCAAGGAAAGATGATCAAGTCTTGACAAAGCCAAAACTTGATATAATTGACTAAGTCAATGAGCCCACTTGACTAGATATTTAATCTTCTTAATCCAAACCCCACAAGTGTTTTAATCTTGACCCTCCATTGTTTTATATATTCATCCTAGTAGCAAGACAAGTCTCCACACTTAGAAAAAATTTGAGAAAACTAGAGCTTGTGAAGAGGAGCTCTCGGGTTAGCCTCTCAAGAAGAAGAATTTTTTTTCGTTTGTGGTTCATAATTCACAATTCTTAAACCCAAGGTTCCTACGGGTATTATAAGGATATCTCAATAGAAAGATCCCGGAAAACTACATTTTCACGTTAGTCACAAGATGAAAACCTAAGTTGTTTTCATAAGTTTTGATTGGAAATGGAAGGAAAGTTGTTTATGAACTTCTAAGGGCTTCAAATAGCGGATTGGAGCATGAAGGAAAGGAACTAAGTTGCTGAGGAGCGACTTTGAATCTTGGGGTTATTTTTGGGCTTATCAAGGTAACAATCTTGTCGTTTTAGTGATTGAAGATTACTTATTGTTGTAGTTATGGAGATAAACAAGCATGAGATATATATTATGAAGATTGATAAGTGTTATGGATATTGGAACCACTAATCCGAAACTAGCATGTTTAGCCCTTGAGATTGAAATTCAATTTGGTTATTAGTTTAGTCGTCGCATGCTATATAAAGAAGGAATTGTAGTTGTTAAAGTTGTTTACGACTATATAACATGTTAGACTTAACAACTTGGATTGAAAAAGAATTGGAAAAGACCTTACATTGTGGTGCATGTTAGCCGAGAAAGGCATTGACTATTAAACTACTTGGTATTAATTGTGGGGCAGAATTTTACACGTCCTGTAAGGCGTGTAATCCCCTTTGATTGGTTGATGTGTTGAGCCTTAAATGTGGCATATTGGTTATTGATTTCGGGCCTTGAAAAAGGTGGAAAAGTACGTAAAAACAAAGGAAGTGCTGCCCAATTTTCCGTAGAATAAGAGACCTTATACTTAGTATCATTCTACGTTAGAAACTAGAAGTTGATAGTCGTGTTGTGGTCATTATAGGTTGACAATTCTACGTGCGGCGTATTCGACTTAGCGTGTGGATTAAGTCGAAAAGGTATGTGAACCATCGCCTCTCCTTCTAGCATGATTCCTTATGGTAAAAGTAAGTAAATCCTACTCCTTAAATGATCTACTCCTTGATTGTACTTGGATTGCCTAATATAGAAGTTGTTCTATATACTTCCTTGATTGTACTTGGATTGCCTAATATAGAAGTTGTTCTATATACTTTCTTGATTGTACTTGGATTGCCTAATATAGAAGTTGTTCTATATACTTCCTTGATTGTACTTGGATTGCCTAATATAGAAGTTGTTCTATATACTTCCTTGATGGTACTTTGGATGTTTAAATTAGAAGTTGTTATAATCCATTCCCTTGATAATATTTGGATTTTCAAAAGTGAAAGTTGTTTTACTTGAAGTACTTAGAGTCTTAAAAAGGAAATGGTTCCTAATCTCTCAGATAGTATCTTAGTTCCAAAATCTAAAGGTTGTTATAATGGCTTTATGGGAAGTTAGTTATAACGGCTTTAGGGGAGTCAAATGAGTGATTTACTTAATTGATTTAAAAGAGGAGAAATGACATGATTTAAAGAGAAGTAACTTATTTTAAAGGTGTGAGTTACTTGGGATTTAAAAGTAGAAGCTACTTGATTTCAAAACCTTGAATTGAAGTTTTAAAAGTGTAGTTTGATTTGAAAAATGGAAGTGGCTTGATACTACGAGTGTTAGTGCATTAGGGGTCATAAATGAATTTGGCTTCATTGTAGTACATAAAAGAAGTGACTAGAGTATAAAGAGTGTAAGTCACTTAATTTGAAGAATATGTAACTTGATGTTGCAAGGCTAGGGCCTTGGGATTTTATGAAAAAGGTAAAGAACGTGCGGCGGACGTACGTAGTACTTTGGCTTGCTTAAATGAGAATTATTCTATTTGTGCCTTGATAGTACTTTGGCTTGCTTAAATGAGAATTACTCTTAGTTTGTAAAAAGGAAAGGCATGGTATTGTCTTGGTTTGTGTAAAAAGGAAAGACATGGTATTGTCTTGGTTTGTGTAAAAAGGAAAGACATGGTATTGTCTTGGTTTGCTAAAATGATAGTTCTTTCATTTTATAAATAAAGGTCAAGAATGGTTTGCTTGCATATGGGTTGCTCATATAGACATTCGTGCAAGTGTCGTATTTCCACATCTCCGCGTCCCTCCATAAAGGGCCGGCAACTTGGTTCAAGAGATATCATGGAGTAGCTCCCATGGTGTGAGTGGTACACACTCACGGCGGGTCGGATAGACTCGGACGGGTTAAATTCTCGGGATATAAGCCATGGATTAGCTATCCGTGATACGAGTATCGTGTACCGATGACTCATTGAAATAGTACCGATGACTCATTGCGGGTCCACATAACCTATGCGGGTGAAATAGTCTCTTGCGGGTGAAATAGTCCTATGATAGGTTGCATAATAATACAGAGGGTGGTTGACCCTGGCACTGGCACGACCTTCATGTTTTGAAACGGTAGTGATTTCATTGATGAAAGGGTGCAGTGTGTTCATGACTTAAAGTGGAACAGTTGGTCTCATTGTTAAAAACATAACTTAAAAGGTAAAGATGATTGCATTACTCTCATGTTTGCAAGGTTCAGTGTTCTGTTGTTTTGAGTTATCATACTTGCTTCCTGTTATATGTGGACTGTGTGATCTCCTTTACAATACTTATTGTTTCATATACTTGGTACATTCTTGTCTTGACCCCTTTCTCAGGAAATGCGTTAAATCTTTGCGAGTTTAGGTACGATTCGGTGATCTGCAAGTGTAGGACCCTTGCTCAGAGTTTTGGATAGCTCCATTTGTTCGGGAGCTTATCATTTTAGTATAAATCCTTGATCTGAGCTTTATGCAGATTATGGCAATGCGGGGCCTTGTCCCGTCATAGTTCAGTAAAACTCTTAGAGGTCTGTATTCATATGTGGGATTGGACTCGTGTACATAGTAATGTTTTTTGATTATGTATATTATATGGCAGCCTTGTCGGCTTTGCCCTTGCATGTTCGTTGGCTTTTTAAAAAACAATGAGGTGTTATTTAGTTCCGCGGTTTACTTATGTCATTTAGGTAGAAGGGTGCGGGTAGGCGCGATCCACGAGCAGGGCTCGGTCGTGACTAATTTCTTTGTTGGTATAGCGAATCAAAGTTGACGGAACTAAACTTCCGTTGGTATAGATTTTATGACCTATACCAACGGTGTTGGACCTTTACTTACGAATTTCTGCCGTTGGTATATGGCAAATTCCTTGTAGTGAGAAGAGGAAGATCAACATAGTATGTGTCCAGGAGTCCAGATGGGTGTGTTATAGGGCCAGAGATGTTGATGGGTTTAAGTTGTGGTTCTCAGGAGGCGTGAGGGGTAAGAATGAAGTAGGTATTTTGGTGGACAGGGAGCTTTGTGATCTAGTGGTGGTGTCAGGAGGGCTAATGATAGGTTGATTGTCACGACTCGAACCGACGGACCGCGACTGGTGCCCTACCTGGGCACCCTTATACCCACACATCACATATAACCAGCGGAAGCTTAAGAAAATTCAACATCTCATACAAAAGGGATCCTGTCCCCTGAACTGTAATAACAAACTCTTAATATAAAATAGGCAAGCCGGCAAGGCCGCCACTTTATATAGAATAGTCCAAACGAACCACAACTGTACATATGTCCAACCCACACATGACTACTGATCGGTGTATTTTATATACACCTTTTGAGTCTGTTTTAGTTAGTCTTTTGTCCCATTTTGCACATATAAGTGTCGTATTAGGATAGTTTTTCTTTCTATTGAGTCAAAGTGGTTGAAATGGCCAAATGACGGAAAAGGAGTAAAAAGAGGGCAAAAGAGGAGATGTCAGTAGCAGAGAAAGTGGCGAAGCGAGGCTAAAATCCGGACCAGTGGCCGCGGCCTCCTGCGACCAGCGAGGCGCGGCGCCACTATTCGAGCGAAGACTTCGGCGCGGCTACCGAGCAGCAGATCACGGGGCGCGGCGCTAAACATCCGAGGAGCTACGAAGATCTGGCCGCGCGGCTACCGAGCAGCGAGATATCGAGGCGCGGCGCCAAAACACCCGACGGATCGTAGAACTTAGCGCGCGGCTATCTGCGAGGGCAGCGGCGCGGCGGAAAAATTAGATCTTTTGACGGATTTTTGGGCCAGGCCTGCAGGGAAAAGAAGGATGCGTTTTTAAACCTATAAAAGGAGAACCCTAGGCAGTTTTCAAAGGTTCCCCTTCTTGCACAACTCAAGATTTTGGCTTGGAGATTGGATACCATTAACTTAGTACTTTCTTTACCTTTTCTTTACTTTATTTTCAGTTTTGTATGATGAACATGGAATTAGTTCTTGTCATGTCAATGGCTAGGAACTAATTCTCTTATAGGGCTTTCTATGTTGAATTTCTTGAAACTTATGCTATAAATTAATGCATGCTTGTGGTTGTTTTTCTTATTGAGAGATCTATCCAATAATTGAGTTGAATTCTTGGTAGCTAATTGACAACTAGTTATCACTATATGATTTCTAATCAGTTACGAAAAGGGGATTGTGAATATCTTTGTAAGTTGGGTGAGCAGGCTTGAATTGGGGATGAAAATACCTCAATTAGTTTTGTAAGCGTTGATGAGAGGCTTAACAACCCTAATTTTTGCGCATTGTGCGTGACGGTCAACTAGGTTTTTGTTCTTAATCCTCCTATAGAGTTACCCTTATCACCGAAAGGTAGGTAAGGAACAATACTGGGGTTGAGTGTTTATATAACCCTAACGGGAGTATAAAATGATTTCGTAAACCTGCTTTCTCCAAAAGAAGAACACCATAAGTAATGCATTAGTAAGTAGCATAAGCGGATAGTGAGGATACATAGAAGCCCTATTCTCATCACATCTGAAGTAATTCTTTATATTTACTTATCTTTAATAATTCTTAGTTATAAACCAAACAATCAATCATTAATTCACCAAATAAATACTAGAAAATAGATAGTTGGTACTTGAACCCTAATCCTAGAGGACGATATTCGGTCTTATCTAAGACTATACTACTTGATACGATAACGTGCACTTGCGTTTAAAAGTGTGTGCATATTACCGCGTATCAAGTTTTTGGCGCCGTTGCCGGGGATTAGGCATTAGTTCAATATCAAAATTATCTATTTTTAATTTCTAATTTGGTCTTTAAATTTTTTATTTATTTTAGTTTTTACGAAAATTCGAGGTGCCGTGATTTTTTTTTGTTGGCTTTGATTCGTTTCAGGAACACTTTAGATATGGATTTTTACTGTCCATATGATAGAGAGCCAACCATAGAGGAACAAAGGGAGGAATTATGAGAAACTATACTCAGTCTCACGAGGTCCCAAGCTTAGTTCATGGACGAAATGAGGTTGGGTATAAAGAAGTTGGAAACAGAAATAGCAGAACTCGCGGTCATATTCAACAGCGAACCGCAAGAAGAGCAATCTGCATGCAGGATAAGCAATAAGGAAACAATGTCGAGCAATTGACTGAAGGATGCGAATCGGGAGAGAGAAGGTTTGCGGCGTTGCCAGCGCTAATGATCGTGCATGGCGTCGAGGATTCGGAGATAGTACATGAAGTTCTGGCATCCGAGCGGTGCAGAAAGTGGCCATGGCGCCTAAGATCGGCCGCGGCGCCGAGAACCAATCGAAAAAGCGGCACCGGTGCAGCGGCACCCAGTGATGATACCATATCCCCAGAAGTTAAAAACATGTACTCTTGACAAGCAATTCTCAGTTCGTGGAGGTTCTCAAACAATTGCAACTCAATATCCGTTCTTTGAAGCACTAGAACAAATGCCGAACTACGTCAAGTTCGCGGAAGGATATGCTTAGCAAAAAGAGGAAGATAGAGGATTACGAAACGGTGATGTTAACTGAAGAATGTAGTGCCATCCTACAGAGACAACTGCCTCAGAAGTTACAAGACCCTGGGAGCTTTACCATCCCATGCACTATTGGAAAGTTTGAATGTCAAAAGGCACTGTGCGACCTGGGAGCATGCATAAATCTGATGCCCTATCTGGTTTTACGCAAACTAGAAATGGGAGAAATCAAAACTACAAACATCACCTTGCGACTGGTGACGCTCAATTGTTCATCAGAGAGAGTCATGAAGATATATTAGTAAAAGTGGACAAGTTCATCTTCCTCACGATTTCGTTATCTTAGACATACAAGATAACGATGGAATCCCGTCATCTTGGGCAGACCACTTAGCCACGGGCGAGCTCATTGATGTTCAAAAAGGGGAATTGAAGCTTCGAGTAGATGAAGAAGAGGTGATTTTTAATATTCTTCAAACAACAAATTTTCCAGAGGCCAAAGATAACTGCTCAGCCATTGATCTTATCGAAGAGACAATGTCAAACAAAGAGTTCGAATATGATGATACGCTTGAAGAAGTACTGACCACATGAGATGATGATAGTAGAAACGATCCAGATCTGATGGAGTATGCAAATTGGATGAATGCTTATGAAAAATGGGATACAAGGACAAAGAAGTATGAAGAGTGGGGCCAGTGCCGAAAGATCATTACCATCCACGAGAAGGCCCGAGTTAGAGTTAAAAATCCTACCCAATCATCTACAATACCAATACCTAGTCGAGAAAACCTACCGGTGATCATTTCATGCCACCTATCCACCGAAGAGATTGATAAAGCGCTAAGAGTACTAAAGAATCACTGGCGGGCTATTGGATGGACATTAGCAGACATAAAGGGATAAGTCCATCAACGGTAATGCATAAGATCCGTCTAGATGAGAGAAGCGGACCATCCATTGAAGCCAGGCGGCGAACCCAAATATGAAGGAGGTGGTAAGGAAAGAAATCCTAAAATGGCTCGATCACGGAGTAATTTACCCGTATCGATAGCACTTGGGTAAGTCGGTACAAGTGGTGCCTAAAAGGGTGGAATAACGGTGGTGGCTAACGAAAGAAAGCGAACTCATCCCGCCGAGCGATCGCGGATGGAGAATGCGTATTGACTATCATAAGTTGAATAAAGCAACTAGAAAAGACCACTTCCGTTGCCATTCCTAGATCAAATGTTGGATGGACTCGCGAGGCACAACTACTATTGCTTTTGGATGGATACTCGGGTATCACGATTGCAATAGCCCGGAAGATCGAGGAAAGACAACATTTACTTGCCCTTTTGGCACATTTGCATTTAGAAGAATGCCATTTGGACTCTGCAATGCACTGCTACTTTTCAAAGGTGTATGATGGCAATTTTCTCGATATGGTAGAGAGGACTATAGAGATCTTTATGGATGACTTTTCGGTCTTTGGAGCATCATTTGATGAATGTTTAAGGCATCTAGAAGCGATGTTGAGCGGTCTGAAGAATCTAACCTTGTGCTAAATTGGGAGAAGTGTCACTTCGTGGTGTGAAGGAATCGTCTTGGGGCATAAAATATCAAGCCAAGGTATTGAGGTAGACAAAGCAAAGATCTCGGTGATCGAAAATTTACCACCTCCGATGTCGACAAAAAGTCGAAGTTTCCTTGGACATGCGGCTTCATAGAAGATTCATCAAGGATTTTCAAAGGTCTCAAGCCCTCTTCACATTGCTAATGACGGGGTAGCCTTCGACTTCAATAAAGAATGCTTATCCGCATTTCAAGCGCTCGAGGAGAAGCTTACCTCGGACCATAGTCATTGCACCAAATTGGGAGCTCGTTTGAACTCGTATGCGATGCAGCGACTATGCGATTGGAGCGGTACTTGGACAGAAGAATCGACAAGGTATTTAGATCCATTTACTATGATAGTAAAACTCTAAATGACGCACAATTAAATTATGCAACTCTTGAAAAATTACTAGCTATAGTATATGCGTTTGAGAAATTCGAGCCTACTTGATTGGAAATAAAGTGATAGTATACCGACCACTCTGCTATAAAGTACTTAATGACAAAGAAGGATGCAAAGCCTCGCCTCATTCGATGGGTCCTACTTCTACAAGAATTTGGCGTAGAGATTCGTGATAAGAAAGGAGCAGAGAATTGATTCTGAACCACTTGTCGGTGGAGAACACAGAGAGCGAACACGAGGATGTGCAAATAAATGATCACTTTCGACGAAAAAGCGTTTGAGTAAGTATGAATTCTAATTTACCTTGTATGCTGATTTTGTTAACTTTCTTGCGGCTAAAGTTCTACCCCGGGCTTGTCGAGGCAATGAGTGAAGATGTTTTATTCTGAAGTCAAACATTATTATTGGGAGGAACCAATGCTATACAAACACTGTGCCGATCAAGTCATCGAGCGATGCGTCGGAGGAAGAGATCATCGAGTTCTCACCATTGCCACACCTTATCATGTGGTGGACACTTTGGGGCATCGAAAGCGGCAAAGGTATTGCAATGCGGATTCTATTGGGCGCTCTTGAGGATGCCCGTGCCTTTGTGCGGATATGTGATAATTGTCAAAGAGAGGAACATCTCAAGGCGAAGCGAGATGCCTTCGCGGGATCTGGAAGTAGAACTATTCGATGTGTGGGAATTGATTTCATGGGACCATTCCGCCATCTTTTGGAAATCAATACATCCTTACAGCGATAGACTATGTGTCCAAGTGGGTAGAAGCGATGGCCACCAAAGAAAACGATAAAACTGTTCAAAAATTCCTCGAAGAATATTTTCACAAGGTTCGGCACCAAGAGCTCATCGGTGATGAAGAGCCATTTCGCAATAGGTGAATTCATTGCTTTCGATATGGAGTTTACCACAAGACTACAATCGCTTACCATCCTCAAGCTAATGGGCAAGCGGAAGTGTCAAATAGAAGTGAAGAGCATATTGGAAAAGACGGTGAGCGGCTCGAGAAGGCGGTCTATCAAATTAGATGACGCATTGTGGGCATCTGGGACAGCATTCAAAACACCAATTGGTATGTCACCTTATAAATTAGTTTTTGGTAAAGCATGTCATTTGCCAGTAGAGTTGGAACACAGAGCATACTGGGCAATGAAGAAGTTAAACATGGATACCACGGCGGGGACGGAGGAGGCTACTACGGTGGCGAATTAGATGAATTCCGACACAATGCCTATGAGAATGCAAAGATCTACAAGGAACGAACGAAAGCATGACACGATAAGAATTTGATACCAAAAGACTTTCAAGAAGGACAACAAGTGCTGCTATTCAACTCAAGGTTAAGATTGTTTCCAGGCAAGTTAAAATCACGTTGGACAGGACCATACACGGTAGTAAGAGTATTCCATGCAGACAATTGAAATAAAAGGAGAGAGGAGCGCGCTTCAAAGTAAACGGACAGAGGTTAAAACCCTACCTGATCAATGAAATGGAATACATGAACTTGGTAACTTCTCAATCCTTAAAATAATAAGGAACTTGCGTCCGGCTAAAAGACGGTAAAGACAGCGCTAGTTGGGAGGCAACCCAATGTTTTAATTATGTTATTTCAACTTCTGTTTTTAGTTTATTTTATTTTGTCTTGATCAGTCTCACGGTCTTGGGTTCGTATGTCTGTGCTGAGTTGACAGGTGGAAGCCAAGGATATCCAGAAAAATCGCCAAATGATCAGAAGGCACCTGAAGCTTGAGCGCGGCTGTTTTCGGCCGCGGCGCCACAACGGAAACGATGAGTCTGGAGGATACCCTGATCCGAAGGCCCTATCGCCAAATCAAAACATCAAGAATATTCCTCCCCTCACGGAATTCAAAGCATTACCCACCGCCACCACCACCATTTTAACCAAAGTTTGTAAGTGTCGTTTTCTTTTATTTTCCTTGAGTCTTGCACACATTGGGGACAATGTGTGATTTAAGTTTGGGGGTGTTTTATTTGTGTGTCATGTCATGTTTTATTTAAGTCTTTTTATTTGTTTTATGTTTATTTTGAGTCACCAATTTTTTTTTTCTTTTTGAGTCATAATTGCCTGTCAAAGATCATGTATGCTGTAGTTGCTAGAAACACCTAGTGAAGTAAGGTGGAATAATGTAAAGGAATTAAAGCAACTATCTAAACACTTAGGTTAGATATGCCAAAAACTCACAGAATCTGTCTATTTGGAGTTTCTTGCTTGAGTTATGCATGCTAAATGATAAATGCTTATGTGTTATGATTGCTTGCTATTTGAGGCGAAATAGTTAGGATATGCATGTTAGGGAAATGACTCAGGCATTTCTTTGATAGCCAATTCTTACCAGTCTTTTCTATCCCGTACTTTAAAAATATCCTAAGTCGACATTGAGCCTAAATTTGAAACTTCTTCTTTGACACCCTATATTCCCACAAAATTGTGCCATAAGTGAAAATATGAAATAGTGGAGTACATTGTGTTAAAAAGAACAAAAAAAAAAAAAAGTGAACAAGTTTGATGCACCCCAATAGAAAAGTAATAAGAAAGAGGCAAAAGCCTAAGTTTGGGGGTGCCTATTAGTATACTACACTTCACTCTCCCAAAACAAAAGAGGGGAAGGATAGAATTGAAGTGAAGGAAAGAATCAAAAGAAAAAGGGAAAAATTGAAAAGCCAAAGAGCTTATGGTACAGAAAAATGAGCCTAAATGACTATCTTTACCAACCCCTACCTAAGCCTACATTACAACCCTCAAAGTCCTGAAGATCTCTTTTATGCATATCCAGAATTAGTGGAGAATAGCAAGTAAGCATGCCATAGGAATTCTTGAATTTATATGCATGATTTAGTATATTGACTTCCATTAAGCATGATGAATATGAGTTTGCGAAATATCTAGCTTCATGTGTTTAGTGTCTTTGAAAATTTCATGCTATATGCTCCTGCGTATTATTACGCTAACCTTCATGTTTTTCTAGTTAACATTTATGCGACAAAAAGTGATTAATGGCGAAGTCTTTTATTTTTCGTTTCTTTGAGTCTTTTAGTTTATTTCTTTCTATCTTTGCTCGAGGGCGAACAAAGGTTAAGTTTAGGGGTATTTGATCGGTGTATTTTATATACACCTTTTGAGTCTGTTTTAGTTAGTCTTTTGTCCCATTTTGCACATATAAGTGTCGTATTAGGATAGTTTTTCTTTCTATTGAGTCAAAGTGGTTGAAATGGCCAAATGGCGGAAAAGGAGTAAAAAAGGGCAAAAGAGATGCAGTGAAAGCAGAGAAAGTGGCGAGCAGGCTAAAATCGGACGGTAGCGCGGCCCTCCTGCGACAGCGAGGGCGCGGCGCCAGCTGTGAAGAAGGCTTCGGCGCGCTGGCTACCGAGCGGCGAATCACGGCGCGGCGCCTAAACATCCGAGGAGCTACGAAGATCTGTACGCGCGGCTACCGAACAGCGAATATCGGGCGCGGCGCCAAAACACCCGACGTATCGTAGAACTTAGGCGCGCGGCTATCTCTGCGAGGGCAGCGGCAGCGGAAAAATTAGGTCTTTTGACGGATTTTTGGGCCAGACCTGCAGGGAAAAGAAAGAGGCATTTTAAACCTATAAAAGGAGAACCCTAGGCAGTTTTCAAAGGTTCCCCTTCTTGCACAACTCAAGATTTTGGCTTGGAGATTGGATACCATTAACTTAGTACTTTCTTTACCTTTTCTTTACTTTATTTTCAGTTTTGTATGATGAACATGGAATTAGTTCTTGTCATGTCAATGGCTAGGAACTAATTCTCTTATAGGGCTTTCTATGTTGAATTTCTTGAAACTTATGCTATAAATTAATGCATGCTTGTGGTTGTTTTTCTTATTGAGAGATCTATCCAATAATTGAGTTGAATTCTTGGTAGCTAATTGACAACTAGTTATCACTATATGATTTCTAATCAGATTCTGAAAAGGGGGGATTGTGAATATCTTTGTAAGTTGGGTAAAGGCAGGCTTGAATTGGGGATGAAAATACCTCAATTAGTTTTGTAGCGTTGATGAGAGGCTTAACAACCCTAATTTTGCGCATTGTGCGTGACGGTCAACTAGGTTTTTGTTCTTAATCCTCCTATAGAGTTACCCTTATCACCGAAAGGTAGGTAAGGAACAATACTGGGGTTGAGTGTTTATATAACCCTAACGGGAGTATAAAACGATTTCGTAAACCTGCTTTCTCCAAAAGAAGAACACCATAAGTAATGCATTAGTAAGTAGCATAAGCGGATAGTGAGGATACATAGAAGCCCTATTCTCATCACATCTGAAGTAATTCTTTATATTTACTTATCTTTAATAATTCTTAGTTATAAACCAAACAATCAATCATTAATTCACCAAATAGATACTAGAAAATAGATAGTTGGTACTTGAACCCTAATCCTAGAGGACGATATTCGGTCTTATCTAAGACTATACTACTTGATACGATAACGTGCACTTGCGTTTAAAAGTGTGTGCATATTACCGCGCATCAACTACAGACCTCTAAGAGTATACAGTAACTATGACGGGACAAGGCCCCGCCGTACCCCTGAATGTACATAAGTCTCTACCAAAATGACAAGCTCCAGAACAATGGAGCTATCCCAAAAACTGAGCAAATATCCTAAGCTCGAGGATCATCAAACCGAGTACATATACATGCGGGAATGAACGCAGCCCCCCGGAGAAGGGGGTCAGTACAACATGTACTAAGTATGTAAACATAAAGTACAGTAAATAAGATCATAACTGGCCAAAGATGATGTCATGACCCGACCCCGGGTCCGTGACCGGTGCCTTGACCCGGGCACCCTTGTGACACAACATCAGAGAAAACCAGCGGAAATAAACTCAAGGTAAAACAACCATAATAGTATAAACAGTCTAGCCCAAAATGGCTACCCCAAAAGTACATCAAATCGAACAGCTATATCCTTAAACAACCCAAGTTATGACAAGACTACAGGCCTCTAAGAATAGGTAACACTATGACGGGACAGGGCCCCGTCATGCCCCTGAATGTACAAAATATCACAACACCGGGGAGAACCATACCAAAAGTCGAGCTTCCGAAGAAATGGAGCTCACGACACTGAGTAAGAGATCCTAGGAATGAGGATCTACCACCGCTTTCCCTTACCGCGGCATGAACGCGGCCCAGGAAGGGGTCGATGCACAACGTGCAGTATGTAAACCGGAAAATACGTGTAGTAATATCATAGGTCAAAAGTAGTTTTGAGTCATAGATAAAAATCAATTTCCTTGACCGTGCTTTACTAACAATGAGTAACAAGTATAAAACTTATAACATAAAAATAGAAGGCTCGCGATCAAAGCGGGGTACCTGCGCAGTAGTATCATTAGCAATCCTACTCACGGGACTATTTCACCGCGTGAGTCCTGTGGACCCGCGTGAGGTCATCCGCCTCGTCATGGGACTATTTCACCCGCGTGGGACTATTTCACCGCATGGATCACGTGGTGGGATCGCGTGAGTGCAAGCGCCGCTTTCGCGTCATGGGTAACAAATCCATGGCATAAATGATAATAACGGGGTTTACCCGTAATAATATAAATATATAACATAGCTCATCCGCTATCATACATAACCTAAGCACTACTGCCTATCATAACATAAGCACTCTACTTATCATAACATAAGCAACTTAAGAAATCCCCTAACTTCTTATTAACATTATTAATATATCCTCTCATTTTAGTATCCCAAGGCACTAACATGTCTTTTAATAGAAAATCCGAGAATTCAACCCAAGTACCATGTACTTCTAACTTTTTAAGAAATAACTCTTTTATACAAAATTCCAAGATACTAATCACCATAGTATCAAGTTACGATTTCTTTCAAGACAAGTCACATTTCCTTTTAGAAATATAATAGGCTTCTAAATCAAGTGACTTCATTTCCTTTAAAACCTTAGGCAACCAATGCCTAAAAATCAATTCACCTTTCTTAGTTTCAAATCCTTTACCCGTACTTGTTTTAATTAGAGTAAACCTTTCTTTGTGAACCTTTCAAGAAAACTAATATAACCAACTTCCCATAAAGTCATTATATTAGCGTTATCCCTTTGTCAAATACATTTTCCCTAAATCCAAGGGACTTATACTTTTGAAATGAAACAAGTACCATATACTTTTAAAACAAGTAAAAGATATCAAATCTTGTACGTCTACCGTACTACATAGGTACAACTACTCATGCTCAAGAGATAGGAAAGTTCTACATACCTCTTTCGGTTAATCCACTTGCTAAGTCCAACTACCGCAAGTAATATGTCAACCTATAATAACCATAGTGTGTTTATTAACCTCTAATTTCAATGTAGAAATTCCAAATTCAAGTTATCAATTCCTAAGGAAAATTGGGCAGCATTTCCTTTGTTTCTACCCACTTTGCCACCTTTTCAAAGGCCGATTTTTCAACATTCAAACGCCTTATTAAGGCCCAACAACCAAATCAACACAAATGGGATTACACACCTAATCTTGGGTGTGTAAAATTCTGCCCCATAAGTTATAATAGTACACTTAACAATTCTAAGGTGGTTTTTAGGCTACAACATGCTCATAATATTTCTTTAGCCAAATTCTCCATATTCAACCCACATTTCTAGCATGCAATGACTCTAAGAGCATTATTTACCACCAAAAGTATTTTCTTCTTAACATGCAACTCTATAAACTAATAATAGAGGAAGAATCATTACCTTAGAGCTTTAGCCAAATTTTTATCCAACAATTTGCTAGCCTTTCTACCAAGAATACCACCACCACCACCTTCACAAGCTAGCCACAAGCTTCCTTCTTGTCTTTTAATTTTTCAGATTTTTCTTAAGGCTAGAATCCTCTTGGATTTTTAGAGAGAAGGAGGAGCTTGAAATATTTAGAGAGAAGGAAGAGGTTTTTCAAAGAGAGATGACAAATGACCAAGTCTTTAAGACTTGGTCAATATATTGCATGTAAAAATCAGATGGGGGGGGGACACTTGTCCCCCACTCAGGCCCTTTCAAAATAAAAATCTGACTTTTCCTAAGTTTTTCCGCCTGATTTCCCGCCTCGGCGCCGCGGCCCTGCTTCCCGGCGCCGCAACTCCTGCGAACCCTCGGATCTTCCGGCGCCGCGGCCCTGCTTCCGGGCGTACTGAAACCAGCGACCCTCGCTTTCGCGCGCGGCCGACTCCGGCCGCGACCTACGATCACCCGTCTTGGCGCGCGGCCACGCCTCCGGCAAGGCCGCGCTGAGCCCCATGGTCGAGTTCGAACCACAGGGTATAACAGTCTCCCCCCCTGAGAAACAGTCGTCCCGAATGGTCCCTCTAAGCTGACTCAACTTACACTATCGGCATCGACTCACATAAACACGTTTCACGGCGCCACAACAAAACTCAAGCATAAATACTAAATTTAAAGACCAACAATTTTAGAACGTGGGTTACCTGGAGGTATAGGGAATAAGTGAGGATATTTCTTCTTCATGTCATCCTCCGCTTCCCACGTCATTTCCTCCCTGTTCACATTCCGCCATAGGACCTTGACGGAAGCCACGTCTTTCGTCCGAAGTCGTCTAACCTGACGATCGAGTATCGCTATGGGACTCTCCTCATACGATAACTCCTCTGTCACTTGGACATTCTGAATCGGGTGCACTCTAGATGGATCTCCAATACATTTCCGCAACATGGACACATGGAAAACTGGATGTACCGCCTCCAAATCGGACGGCAACTCTAATTCATAGGCAACCCTGCCTACCCTGCGGACAATCCGATACGGCCCAATGTACCTTGGGCTAAGTTTCCCCTTCTTTCCAAATCTCATCACGCCGCCGTGGCGATAACTAGAAAAACCCAATCACCTAACTCAAATTCCAAGTGTCGGCCCGATGATCTGCATCGACCTGCCGACTACGAGCCGCCAACAACCGCTCTGGATAAGCTTTACCTTATCCATCGCTGCTGAACTAAGTCGGCCCGACCAATGAACTTCTCCCACCTCGAACCAGCCTATAGGTGACTGCGCACTTCCTCCGTATAAGGCCTCATGGCGCCATCGAATCCGGAATGGTAGGCGTTGTTGTAAGCAAACTCCACAAGAGGCAAATGATCCTCCCGGCTACCACGAAATCAATAACACAAGCCCGCGACATATCCTCGAAGTGCGGATAGTGCGCTCGGCTGTCCGTCGATCGAGGATGAAACGCCGTCTTGAGACTCACGTGTCCCTAATCCGCCGAAAGGACCTCCGAGTTAGCCGAGAACTGGGCTCCTCTATCGATATAATCGACAGGGACTCGTGCGGTCTCACAATCTCTCTAATATATAATCGGCATAGTCCTCGGTGAGAACGCGTCGTTCGGCCAGGAAGAAAATGGGCTGATTTCGTCGACTGTCGACGATCACCCAAATGGAATCATGCTTCCTCGAGTGGTAGGTAGTCACGTAATAAAATCCATATTTATCACCTCCCACTTCCAAGTCGGAATATCAATATCCTGCAATGACCCACGGGCTTCGTGCTCAATCTTAACTGCGACAATTCGAACGCGTGCCACGAACTCATGGCGTCCTCTTTAGGCCATCCCACCAATACACGCATGCGAGGTCACGATACATTTTATCGATCCGGATGAATAGAATAACGAAGCGTGTGCCTCGCCGAAATCTGCGGCGAAGTCTGTCCGCATCGGGAACACACTGGCGGCCTCGAATCTTAGCACCTTATCGCGCTACCTCAAAGCGAACTCCTCTCTTTACGAGCAGCGGCATCTGCATGCGTACCAAAATCGGATCCTCATCGCGCCGCCTCTTCACCTCGCCGGCGATGGAAGACTCGGCAACCTCTCGAACCCGAATTCGTCACTAACAGAATCAACCAAAGCGAACCCCAAGGCTCGCTGGGCGATGTAACTCTCGGACCATATCCCTTTTCTCTGGTGAACAGCGAACGGACTACCCATCGATCTGCGACTAAGGGAATCTGCAACTACATTGGCCTTCCTGGGTGGTATAGAATATCAACATCGTAATCCTTAAGTAGCTCCAACCACCGTCTGCTGCGCAAGTTCGGCTCCTCGGTGAAGATGTCTTGAGACTCTTGTGGTGCGTGTAAATGTCCACATGAACTCCATATAAATAATGCCTCGGATCTTCAAGGCATGAATCACTGCGCCAACTCAAGTCATGTGTGGGATAGTTCTTCTCATGCTTCCTAAGCGGTCGAGATGCGTAAGCTATAACTCTGTCGTGCTGCATCAACACGCACCCAAGCCCGACACCTGAAGCGTCACAATAAACCACATATCCATCTAAACCATCTGGAAGAGTAAGAAGCTGGGCGGTCGTCAACCTCTCCTTTAGCTGAAACTTTCCTCACAAGTATCCGTCCATTGAACATATTGCCTTCGAGTCGGCTTAGTCAAAGTCTTGAAATAGAAGCAAACTTTTCCACAAACCTCAGATAATAGCACGCAAGGCCCAAAGCTGCGCCTCGTCGGTGTAGTGGAGTGCAGGCAAGTCTTGGCGCCTCAATCTTAGTTGTATCAACCGAATACCATCGGCCCCGATAACATGCCCTAAGAAAGCCACTGAAGCTAACGAACTTCGCGTTCGAGAACTTGGCATACAATCGTCGGTCTCGGAGGACTCAATACCGTCCTCAAATGATCAGTATGCTCTGCTGCGTGCGAATACACCAAGATATCATCAATAAACACTATAACGAACATATCCAAGAATGGCCTGAACACCCTATTCATCAAATCCATGAATACTGCTGGGGCGTTGGTCAACCCGAAAGACATCACCCTGAACTCATAGTGCCCATACCGGGTCCTGAATGCAGTCTTTGGGACGTCTATCTCTCTAACTCGCACCTGATGATAACCAGACCGCAGGTCTATCTTGGAAAAACACTTTGCACCCTGCAACTGGTCAAACAAATCGTCAATCCTGGGGAGGGGATACCTGTTCTTGATAGTAACCTTGTTCAGCTGCCTGTAATCAATACACATACGCAGCGTCCCATCCTTCTTCTTTATTTATTCCATTTTCTTTTTAAAATTCCTTGAGAATGAAGATGCTTTAGTGGTAAACATCTTTAACAACAACCTATCATGTCTGGAAATTTGATTCGTGTTGAGAATAACTGAGGAATCATTGTTAATCTCTACCTAAGAAGTAGTTCAAATTTGCGATAATTAAAAGGAAAAAATTAAGGATTATCCCTAGAACAAGTTGTGTGTTATGAGTATTCTATATACAATGTCACTGGAAAAATGCGCCTGCATTGCAACTGATGATATTTGATAAAGGGAAATAACTTCATTATGCAATTTATTAGGGGATATTGAATTGTGTGCCCTGTACCTTTTTTGCATGGTTTCCAGATTTGGTTCTATAAATGAGATGAATCAGAGAGAGCAGAACAGTTATAAATGTCACATTGGTTCTGATGAACTGGTTATTTGGTTAATTTTGTAATAGCCACACAAGTTTAATTTTAAGTCAACTTTAGGTAGTATTGAAAGTGCAAGGACTCTTTGATAGTGTGGTTAATGTAATTCTAAATATTCCACCATCACTTAGCTCATATTACTATGACTTAAAAAAACAGTTCATGTGCATTATTGTACTTAATATTTTATTGATAGCAAGACAGATTAAACAGTATCTGCATCTTTGCTACTCCCCGTCTCAATTTATATGATGTTGTTTGACTAGAAACGGAGTTTAAGAAATAAAAGAAGACTTTTGAATCTTGTGGTGTAAAATAAGTCAAAGATATTTGTGTGGTTATAGATCATCTCGTTAAACGTAAAAAGTAAAGTTTAAAGTTAAATTACAACAACAACATACCCAGTGAAATCTCACAATGTGGGGTCTGGGGAGGGTAAAATGTACACAGACCTCACCTCCACCTTGGTAGGTAGAGCGATTGTTTTCGAGAGACCCGCATAATCAGGAAAAGCAAGCAAAACAAAACAAAGTATGAGAAACGGTCAGACACAAACGAGAAATTAAAGCAATGTGGACATGCAGATAGTAAAAATCAAATACGCATTTGCCTTTCATAAATCAAATCATTTGTCCTTGCTTATCTTACTTAGAGTAAATCTCTTCTTGTTAACCTTTCATAAAGCTAATATAACTAACTTTCCATAAAGCCGTTATACTATCTTTATACTTTAGAAATTAAGACCTTCTTATCTTTTCATAAGGCCGTTATAACTAACTTTCCATAAAGCCGTTATAACTCCTTATAAACCATTTTGTTCTTTTACTAACCAAAAGACTTATACTTCAAACAAATCTACACAACTTTCAAAAATACTTCAAGCCTCTTATCTTTTGAATAATTCAATACTCAATACTTTCACACCAAGTACTCTATACTTTTGTAAAATCATACTTTTCCCTTAACCAAGGGACTTATACTTCTTAAAACAAAACGAGTCTTTGTTTATACTTAAACAAGTAAGAATACTAAATCTTGTACGTCTACCGTACTACATAGATACAAATACTCATGCTCAAAAGATAGGAAAGCTTCACATACCTTTTTGATCAATCCACTTGCTAAGTCCAAACTACCGCAAGTAATATGTCAACCTAAAATAACCATGATACGTTTATTAACCTCTAATTTCAATGTAGAATAATCTAAACTCAAAGCCACTAAATTCTATGGAAAATTGGGCAGCATTTCCTTTGTTTCTACATACTTTGCCACCTTTCACAAGGCCGAATTTACCATCAAAACACCACATTTAAGGCTCAATCAATCCAACAATACAAAGGGGATTACACACCCAAAATTCTGTCCCATAAGTTTACAATAATTCACTTAACAATTCTAAGGTAGTTTTTAGGCTACAACATGCTCATAATCTCTTCTTAACCCATTCTTCATATCCAAACCACATTTCTAGCATGCAATGACTCTAAGAGCATTATTTACTACCACAAGTTCTTTCTTCTTAACATGAAACACTATAAACTAAATCTAAAGGAAGAATCATTACCTTAAAGTTTTAGCCAAAACTTATTCCAAATATTGCTAGCTTCCTTGCCAAGAACACCACCACAACAATGCCAACAAGCTAGCTACAAGCTTCCTTTTCTTGTTCTTAACTTTCAGATTTTTCTTGGGTTTTTAGAGAGAAGGAGGAGCTGATTTTTAGAGAGAGGAAGATGTTTGAGAGATGACCAAGTCTACAAGACTTGGTCAATATAAGCCATGCAAGCAAAATCAGATGGGGGGGGACACTTGTCACCCTCCCATGGCCTTTTTAAAAGAGAAATCAGACTTTTCTAAGTTTTTCCGCCCAAAAATCCCGCCTCGGCGCCGCGGCGCCGCAACTCCTGCGGACCCTCAGATCTTCCGGCGCGCTCGCTTCCGGCGCGCTGAAACTTCAGCGACCCTCGGTACTTTGGCGCGCGCCGCATCGGCGCGCGGCCTGCTGCCTTTACGAAACGCATTTACGCCGTCTGCGCACTGAACTTGTAGCTCTCATAACTTCCTACTCTGATGCCCCATCGACGAACGGTTGGTTGCGTTGGAATCTAGACTCAACGAACTACGCCCCAGGCCTTTGAAACACTTAGGAACTCTCAATGTATCGGGTCATAACTCGCCTCAAACTTGACTAAAACCCGTCCGGAACGATCCGTCAACCTATCCTTAGAAAATTTTTGTGTCTTACCCCCTTTCGTACGCTCTCAAATGCATGACCTGAACTACGGGGTGTAACATTCTCCCCCCCCTTAGAAACATTCGCCCCCGAATGTTCCTTTGGAGCCAATCTACTATTCCTTGATACACCCTCGGACTTCACGCTTAATAGGACCTTACTATGCTACTTGTGACCATATGATATCGCACATGCTCAATCATTCCTCATAAATCAAACAGGAAAACGAATCCAACGTATGACCCACTACCACTTACTCTCGTTCACGGCCTAACAGAATTGCCCGTTCGTATCTACCAACTTATTCTAACACATGTACATAGTCTCAATATCCTCTGTTCATAACACTAAATCATACAACAATCCTATCACACATACTAATCTCTAAAGGGTCAAAGATGTACCTGTAACTATTGCTTCGCATTCTCCTTGTCGTCCTAATCATGATCCTGCCCTGCACGACGCATAACAAAAGAAGGCGATGAACCAGCCGAAGGCTGAATCTACATCCGCGCTATCACTGGTCGGACAGTTCCTCGCATAATGGCCCTGCTGGCCACATGTATAGCAATTACCCAAACTAGCACGACACTCCCCATAATGGGTCCTACCACATCGACTACACCGAGGTAGAGGTGGCCTCCTTAGACTAACACCCCTACTCCCCTGAAAACCTGAACCCTCGGAGCCCTGACCTGCTCCCAAATCTCCCGAATGTCCTGAAGACGGCGGTGGAGTACTCCGTACTGGCTGAGGCGCATAACTAGCCTGCTGCTGAGGTGGTCCGCCTTGAAAAGCGCCATGATATCCTGCGTCACAGCCTCTTGGGCTGGCCTGAGTCAAGCCGACCCTCCCTTTCTCTGTCCTCTATCCCCTGCGCATATGCCTGTATCCTGGCAATATCCATCCCGGGCTGAAGAGCCACCCCCAAGCATGCAGTAATCATATGACGGTCTAACCCCATCACATATCGATGAACCCTGTCTGTCATGTCCGCTACAATGGTGTGCGCATACCTGGCCAAGGAGTCAAACTCCAGGCTGTACTCTCTGATAGTCCTTCCGTCCTGCCTCAAGGTCAAGAACCTATCTACGCGGGCTCTCCTCATCTCAGGAGGCAAGAAGTGATCCAGGAAAGCCTCTGTGAACTCCTCCCAAACAGCTGGGAGAGCATCCTCACCTCTCGCCAACACCCATGACTCAAACCAGTTCAACGCAATATCGCGTAACCGGTAAGAAGCTAACACTACGGACTCCGTCTCCGAGGCCCTAAGCACCTGCGTAGTCCGCCGCACCTGTCGAATAAACTCCTGAGGATCCTCCTCAGACCTCGAACCATAAAACTCGGGTGGATCACAACTCAGAAAGTCCCGAATCCTTAAACTGCCCAGGTTAGGTTAGCCACGGCCAGTCTTTGCCTGCCACGATGCTAGTCAACAACCTGATCTGCTCTCCGTAATCCCTATACTCTGCCCCTGGCTGTGGAACTGGAGGCTCGGGTACCGAAACCTCTGGAGCCACTGCCGCTCTCGGCCCCTCTAATACTGCCGGCGTAGCTGAACTCGCCGACCCGCCTACTGCCTCAGGCATAGTCCGTGCCCGAGTCCTGGTAACTCTCCGCGTGCCACTAGCGACTCCTGCTGCTGCCGCCTTGCCTCGGGCTCTGGCCGCCAGGTGGAGGCATAAGCATTACACAAGGATAGGTCGAGAGGACTCGACCTACTATGACGACTCTCTGCGCGATCTCAAAGAGAGAAGAATGGAAACCAATCCTAAATGTCCTGTGACCTCACGATTATAGATGTGGTGCACAACACACCGATAATCAAGACTCTACTAGACACGGTGCGTAGACACTTTCGAGGACTAACTTCTCGATACCACTTTTGTCACGACCCGACCGGTCGCGATGAGTGCCTATCGGGCACACCGCCAGTCTGCATCGAGAGAATAGCGGTGGAACATATATAATACAAAATCATACAAGGTAAACATCACTAGCAAGCCGACAAGGCGCCTTTCATAAAATAACTTAATCAAATGTGAAGCGATGCAACTAGTGCTTACATTGAAACCACAAACGTGACTACAGACCTCTAGGAATAACAACTGTGGCGGGACAGGGCCCCGCCGTACCCCCTGAATGTACAAAAGTCTATAACTTCAGGGAATCATACCAAAAAGACAAAGCCTCCGAAGGGATGGAGCTTCCCAGGAAATGAACAGCGGTCCTAAGAGTGCGGACCCGAAGTTACGTATCTCGACTGCGGCGTGAACGCACCCCAGGGAGGTCGATAACAGGTACCAAGTATGCGGCCCGAAAATCTTGTAATGAAATCATAAGTGCGAAAATATAATGGGGTCATGGAAGAAAATCAAATACCTTTTCGTGCCTTACTAACAATGAGTGACAATTATATATATATATAATCTTGCGTAAAATAGGAGGCTCGTGATCAAGACGGTACCTGCCGTAGTATCAATAAAACCATCCTACTCGCGGGACTATTTCACCCGCGTGGGTCTGTGGACCGCGTGAGGTACTCCTCGCATCATTTGTACCAGCCGGCATGGGACTATTTCACCCGCGTAAGCCCATGGGACTCGCGTGAGGTATTCCTCGCGTCGTGGGTAGCAAGTCCACGCGGGTGGTATAACGATCTTGGGGACTTACCCGCCGGATATACTCTTACCAAAGCAGATGGTATAACGATCTTGGGGACTTACCGCCGGATATACTCTTACCTGGAGCGGATGGTATAACGATCTTGAAATACTACTCGCCGGATATACTCTTATCTTTGGAGCGGATGGTATGGCGATCTTGGGGCTTGCCCGCCGGACATACTCTTACACCGGTGCGGATGGTATAACGATCTTGGGCACGCCCGCCGGATATACTCTTACCTTTGGAGAAGGTGGTATGGCGATCTTGGGGCTTGCCGCCGGACATACTCTTACCACGGAGAAGGTGGTATAACGATCTTGGGGCTTGCCCGCCGGATATACTCTTACCCTAGCTCAATGTCATCATATCATAATCATAATTAAGTTAAGAAAACTTATAACTTCTTATTAGTCTTGTTCATATACCTCTCATTTTAGTTTACTTAAGGCACTTAATCATATCTTTAATAAAGAAAAACCGGAAATTTAACCCAGTACCACATACTTGACTCTTTTAAAAGTGACTCTTTCTCATACATAAAACCTTTGGGCAATTGATGCCTAAAGATCAATTTGCCTTTCATAAATCAAATCATTTGTCCTTGCTTATCTTACTTAGAGTAAATCTCTTCTTGTTAACCTTTCATAAAGCTAATATAACTAACTTCCCATAAAGCCGTTATACTATCTTTATACTTTAGAAATTAAGACCTTCTTATCTTTTCATAAGGCCGTTATAACTAACTTCCCATAAAGCCGTTATAACTCCTTATAAACCATTTTGTTCTTTTACTAACCAAGAGACTTATACTTCAAACAAATCTACACAACTTTCAAAAATACTTCAAGCCTCTTATCTTTTGAATAATTCAATACTCAATACTTTCACACCAAGTACTCTATACTTTTGTAAAATCATACTTTTCCCTTAACGAGGACTTATACTTCTTAAAACAAAACGAGTCTTTGTTTATACTTAAACAAGTAAGAATACTAAATCTTGTACGTCTACCGTACTACATAGATACAAATACTCATGCTCAAAAGATAGGAAAGCTTCACATACCTTTTTGATCAATCCACTTGCTAAGTCCAAACTACCGCAAGTAATATGTCAACCTAAAATAACCATGATACGTTTATTAACCTCTAATTTCAATGTAGAATAATCTAAACTCAAAGCCACTAAATTCTATGGAAAATTGGGCAGCATTTCCTTTGTTTCTACATACTTTGCCACCTTTCACAAGGCCGAATTTACCATCAAAACACCACATTTAAGGCTCAATCAATCCAACAATACAAAGGGGATTACACACCCAAAATTCTGTCCCATAAGTTTACAATAATTCACTTAACAATTCTAAGATAGTTTTTAGGCTACAACATGCTCATAATATCTTCTTAACCCATTCTTCATATCCAAACCACATTTCTAGCATGCAATGACTCTAAGAGCATTATTTACTACCACAAGTTCTTTCTTTTTAACATGAAACACTATAAACTAAATCTAAAGGAAGAATAATTACCTTAAAGTTTTAGCCAAAACTTATTCCAAATATTGCTAGCTTCCTTGTCAAGAACACCACCACAACAATGCCAACAAGCTAGCTACAAGCTTCATTTTCTTGTTCTTAACTTTCAGATTTTTCTTGGGTTTTTAGAGAGAAGGAGGAGCTGATTTTTAGAGAGAGGAAGATGTTTGAGAGATGACCAAGTCTTGTAGACTTGGTCAATATAAGCCATGCAAGCAAAATCAGAGTGGGGGGACACTTCACCCTCGTGGCCTTTTAAAGAAATCGGACTTTTCTAAGTTTTTCCGCCCAAAAATCCGCCTCGGCGCGCGACGCTTCCGGCGCGCGGCGCTGAAACTTCAGCGACCCTCGATGCTTCGGCGCGCGACCTGCATCCGGCGCGCGACCTGTTGCCTTTACGAAGCGCATTTACGCGTCTGCAAGCCGAACTTGTAGCTCTCATAACTTCCTACTCTGATGCCCCATCGACGAACGGTTGGTTGCGTTGGAATCTAGACTCAACGAACTCGCCCGGGCCTTTGAAACACTTAGGAACTCTCAATGTATCGGGTCATAACTCGCCTCAAACTTGACTAAAACCCGTCCGGAACGATCCGTCAACCTATCCTTAGAAAATTTTTGTGTCTTACCCCATTTCGTACGCTCTCAAACGCATGACCTGAACTACGGGGTGTAACAGTCTACCCCTAAAACTACGGAGGACCTGCTGTCTGGCCTCTTCTGGCGATGCACAGCCGATCCGTCGGCCCTGCGTTCTCACACCAGTGCGTATTACTGCGTGCGGGCAATGTCGTACACGGTGAAGAGCCACCCGTGCAACTCTCGGCCAAGTGATCATCGAGTCTGTGACATAGCGGTGCACCTGTCCTCCATATGCGCTACCAGCGGGCACATACCTAGCCAATGAATCAAACTCCATGTTGTATTCGGACCGTCCGCCCATTACGTCTCGGCGTCAAAAATCTATCGGCGAGCCCTCGCCATCTGCGGAGGCAAGAAATGGCCAAATGCGCCTCACGAGAACTTCGTCCCAAACAGCGGGAAGCGCATGCTACCCGGGGCAGTTCCCATGAATCATACCGATCCAAGCTGCGGTGTCCGCGGCCGTCACGAACCTAGTACCACCGACTCGGTCTCGAAGCCCGTCGCACCCTCATGATCATGCAATCGTCGGATGAACTCACGAGGATCATCCTCGAGCCTCGACCCATAAAACTACGGTGGGCTGCAACTCAAAAGTCCTCGATCTCAAGCTAGCGACTCTGTCTTTGAACTACGAATGCAATGGAGCTGCTGTCTCGCTATCTCCGTATGCAGCCTGATCGACTAATCGGGCCATCTCGCGTAGCCCATATCCTGCGCCCATTCTTTGGGTGGAGGCTCGGGTACGCGGTCTCGATGGCAGCTGCTGCCTCAGACTCTACTGGGGTTGGCGACGTGGTAGAACTCGCCGTCCGAAACACCACATCTGGTAAGGACTGGGCCTGTGCCCTGGTAACCCTCGGTGTCCTACTAGTAGTTCCCTCCACTGCCTTGCCCACGGGCGCGGTGCGCTGCGTGGAGGCATAAGCGATACACACAAAGTTTACGTCGGAGGAAATTCAACCTATAACACGGCTACATTGCACGATCTTAGAGTGAAAGAAATGGAAACCAATCCTAAATACCACAGCCTCACGATTATAGATGTGGTGCACACCGATAATCAAGACTCTACTAGATCGGCACTGTAGACCCTTCCGAGGATTAAGCGCTCGATACCACTTTTGTCACGACCCGACCGGGTCCGTGGCCGATGCCTGACCGGGCACCGCGTGACCTGACATCGAGAAAAAACCGGTGAAATAAACTCGAGTAAAACAACCATAATAGTATAAGCGATCAGCCCAAAATAGCTACCCCAAAAGTACATCAAATCGAATACTATATCCTTAAACAACCCAAGTTATGACAAGACTACAGCCTCACAGAATAGGTAACACTATGACGGGACGGGGCCGTCATGCCACGAATGTACAAAATATCACAACAGGAGAACCATACCAAAGTCGAGCTTAGAAGAAATGGAGCTCGATGCTGAGTAAGAGATCCTAGGAATGAGGATCTACCACTGCTTTCCCTTACTGCGGCATGAGCGGCCAGGAAGGGGTCGATACTGACGTGCAGTATGTAAACGGAAAATATTGTAGTAATATCATAAGTCAAAAGTAATTTGAGTCATAGATAAAAATCAATTTCCTTGCGTGCCTTACTAACAATGAGAGTAACAAGTATAAAACTTATAACATAAAAATAGGAGGCTCGCGATCAAAGCGGGGTACCTGCGGTAGTATCATTAAGCAATCCTACTCGCGGGACTATTTCACCCGCGTGAGTCCCGTGGACCCGCGTGAGGTCATCCGCCTCGTCGTGGGACTATTTCACCCGCGTGGGACTATTTCACCCGCATGGATCACGTGTGGGATCCGCGTGAGTCTGCGCGCTTTCGCATCATGGGTAGCAAATCCATGGCATAAATGATAATAACCCGGGGTTTACCCTGTAATAATATAAATATATAACATAGCTCATCCGACTATCATACATAACCTAAGCACTACCGGCCTATCATAACATAAGCACTACCGGCTTATCATAACATAAGCAAGTTAAGAAATCCCCTAACTTCTTATTAACATTATTAATATATCCTCTCATTTTAGTATCCCAAGGCACTAACATGTCTTTTAATAGAAAATCCGGGAATTCAACCCAAGTACCATGTACTTCTAACTTTTTAAGAAATAACTCTTTTATACAAAATTCCAAGATACTAATCACCATAGTATCAAGTTACGATTTCTTTCAAGACAAGTCACATTTCCTTTTAGAAATATAATAGGCTTCTAAATCAAGTGACTTCATTTCCTTTAAAACCTTAGGCAACCAATGCCTAAAAATCAATTCACCTTTCTTAGTTTCAAATCCTTTACCCGTACTTGTTTTAATTAGAGTAAACCTTTCTTTGTGAACCTTTCAAGAAAACTAATATAACCAACTTCCCATAAAGTCATTATATTAGCGTTATCTCTTTGTCAAATACATTTTCCCTAAATCCAAGTGACTTATACTTTAGAAATGAAACAAGTAGAATATAATTTTAAAACAAGTGAAAGATATCAAATCTTGTCGTCTCCGTACTACATAGGTACAACTACTCATGCTCAAGAGATAGGAAAGTTCTACATACCTCTTTCGGTTAATCCACTTTCTAAGTCCAACTACATCAAGTAATATGTCAACCTATAATAAACATAGTGTGTTTATTAACCTCTAATTTCAATTTAGAAATTCAAAATTAAAGTTATAAATTCCTATGGAAAATTGGGCAGCATTTCCTTTGTTTCTACCACTTTGCCACCTTTTCAAAGGCCGATTTTTCAACATTCAAGCGCTATTAAGGCCCAACAACCAAACCAACACAAAGGGGATTACACACCTAATCTTGGGTGTGTAAAATTCTGCCCCATAAGTTATAATAGTACACTTAACAATTCTAAGGTGGTTTTTAGGCTACAACATGCTCATAATATTTCTTTAGCCAAATCCTCCATATTGACCACATTTCTAGCATCTGATGACTCTAAGAGCATTATTTACCACCATAAGTATTTTCTTCTTAACATGCAACTCTATAAACTAATAATAGAGGAAGAATCATTACCTTAGAGCTTTAGCCAAATTTTTATCCAACAATTTGCTAGCCTTTCTACCAAGAATACCACCACCACCACCTTCACAAGCTAGCCTGAAGCTTCTTGTCTTTTAATTTTTCAGATTTTTCTTAAGGCTAGAATCCTCTTGGATTTTTAGAGAGAAGGAGGAGCTTGGAATATTTAGAGAGAAGAAAGAGGTTTTTCAAAGAGAGAGATGACAAATGACCAAGTCTTAAAGACTTGGTCAATATATTGCATGTCAAAATCAGATGGGGACAACATGTCCCCGCTCGAGCCCTTTCAAAGTAAAAATCGACTTTTCCTAAGTTTTCGCTGATTTCCGCCTCGGCGCGCGACCACCTTCCGTGCGCGGCTGAAACTCAGCGACCCTCGATACTGGCGCCGCGGCACGACGCGCGGCCTACAATCACCGTCTTGGCGCGGCCACTCCGGCCCTTGTACTGAGGCCGAGCCGCGGTCGGGCGAACCACGAGGTATAACGGATAGCGAGGACAAGTATGAAAATCAAATACCAGATCCAATCGTGCCATATAAAATAGAGCCAACTGTACCTTTTAAAAGTGAGAGAGTCATATCAAAATCATAACTGCCTGACCATATAACTTTTTACACATAATGTATCCCGGCCCATTGTGGGACTCGGTGTTCTTTTACACATAACGTATCCCGTCCCGTTGTGGGACTCGATGTATCACATAACGTATCCCGGCACATTTGTGGGACTCGGTGTATCACATAACGTATCCCGGCACATTTGTGGGACTCGGTATATCACATAACGTATCCCGACCTATTTGTGGGACTCGGTGTACCATAACGTATCCCGACCCATTTGTGGGACTCGGTGTATCACATAACGTATCCCAACCCATTTATGGGACTCGATGTATCACATAACGTATCCCGGCGCATTTGTGGGACTCAGTGTATCACATGATAACGTATCCCAACCTATTTGTGGGAATCAGTGTATCACATAACGTATCCCGACCCATTTGTGGGACTCGGTGTATCACATAATGTATCCTGGCCCATTTATGGGACTCGGTGTATCACATAACGTATTGTTAGCGATTTTCCACACGCTTAACGCAAGTGTACGTATTGTTACAAGTAATATAGTCTAGGTAAGACCGAATATCGTGCTCAGGGATTAGTGTTCAATTACCAAACATCTATCATATGGTATCTATTTGGCTGTCGATATTTTGTTGTGGGTTTTATCTATGAACTACTGAACAATTGTAAAAGTTAACTAAATTACTTTACTTAAATCAGATATGGTGGAAATATGGCTTCCAATCTCCTCAATATCCACTCGCCTTAATCCTTACTGCAACAATAAAAGGTTCTTCTTCTATGTTAAGATAGCAGGTTAACTAGACCGTTTTATATTTTGGTTAGGATATATAAACCCTCAACCCCGGTGCAGAAATCTTCTATATTTTTATGACAGATTTTATCACATAGAAGGATTAAGAACAATAACCTATAAAACTACACAAGTATCGGGGTACTTTCGTCGACGATTTTAACCTATGTTTATTCAACTATAGCATATTCAAATCTCCCCTTTCGAATTTCGATTCAAAATCATATAAGTGGTGATAACTAGTGATCAGTTAATTACCAAGCAATCAAAACAACTATTGAATAAATCTTAACTATATGAAGAAAAAACCAAATTAATGCATTAAGTCATAAAGACGAGGTTCAAGCGATTCGAAAGGAAAGCCCTAAATAAAGTTTAGCTCCTAGCCATAGACATGCTAAGAACCAAAAGATTATCCAACATAAACTGAATGTAAATAAAGTAAAGAAAGAAAAATACTTAAGAACAAGTCTCTAATCTTGAAGCCTCCAAGAAATTATGTTATGTGATGAATTAGGGATTGTGTCTTCTTGAAAAATCTGCCCAAAGGGCCTTTAATAGCCTCCCAAAACGTGTCCCACTTTTCCTTCTCGGATTTGGCAAAATTCCCGCGTTGGCGCCACGACCCTACAGACTGACGCCGTGGCGCCGAAAATACTGCAACGTTTCAGAATTTTAGGGGAATTATCACAAGTGGCGGCTGGCGCCGCAACGCCAAACTCCTGCGACTTCTCGAGACATTGGTAGTGGCCTGCGATCTGATGGATTGGCGCCACATCGCCGCCCTGTTCTCGTCCGGGATGCCAACTTTCGTCTCTTTTGGCTCGGGAACCTCCTTTTCTGCCCTCTTTTTGCTTCTTTTCTCCACGTTACCTTTTTAAACCACCGTGACTCAAAAGAAAGAAAAACTATCATAACACGACACATATTTGGACAAAAACGGGTAAAATACTAACTAAAAATAACTCAAAAAGCGTATATAAAATATGCCTAACAAACACCCCCAAACTTAACCTTTGCTCGCCCTCGAGTAAAGATAAAAAATAGAAACAAAGACACGAAAGAAAAGAAAATAATAGACTCAACGACACTGGTCAACCTGTTGCACAAATGTCACTAGAAAAGCATGAAGGTTAGTAAGATAATATGCCGGAACATGTATAGCATGGATTTTTAGCATTCTAAACTCTCAAGTCAGATATTTCGCAAACTCAGTTCAATCATGCTCAATGGAAGTAGGAATACTTAACCTATGCATGTCAAATTCAAAATTCTATGGCATGTTCACTTGCTATTCTCCACTAATCATAGATACACATACTAGAGATCTTCAGGACTTTTCAGGGTTGTAATGTAAGCTTAGGCAAGGGTAGGTAAAAATAGGCATTTAGGCTCAAATTACGTACCATAAGCTCTTTTTCTTTCAACTCTTTTCCTTCCTTTTGATTTCTTTTTCTAACCTCATACCTATCTTTTCCCTCTCTTGTTTTGAGAAAATGAGGTGCATTATGAATAACAAGCACCCCAAAACTTAGGCTTTTGCCTATTTATTTTCATTGGGGTGCATAAATTTGTTCACTCTCTTTTTGTCTCTTTTTCAACACTTTTCATTCCAAACATCTTTAATTTTTCACTTATGGCGCAAACATAGAATTATAGAGTGTCAAAGAAAAGATCTTATTTTAGACTAAAAGCGGCTGACTAGGGATACAATTTATTGTCAGGGATATGCAGTGAATCGTAAGAAGAGCTAACAAATAAATGCCTGAGTCATCTCCCTAACATGTACATCCTAACTATTTCGCCTTAAATAACAAGCAAGCATACACATAGACTTTATCATTAACAATGCATAAATCAAGCACAGATACCCCAAATACTTTGATTTCATGAGTCCTTGACATACCTAACTTAAGCGTTTAGATTTTTCTGCTTCTAATTTCATTACATTATCCCACTTTACTTCACTAGGCGTTTCAAGTAACTACAACATGCTTGATCCATAAAAAAATTATGACTCAAAAAAAAAACATCAAACAACACAAACAAAAGACTCAAAACCAAAACCAGAAACAAAATATAAGACACCCCCAAACTTAATCGACACATTGTCCCCAATATGTGAATACTAAAAATGAAGGACACTTACTGACACAACACACCGGTCATAACGGAGGTTTGAGAGGACATTCTTGAAATTGCACAGGCCTGAGACTTTCTGAATTTCTGGAGCCGCGACCCTGTATGTTGGCGCCGCAGCGCTGCTGCCATTTATCCTATTTTCAGTGTTTTTGTCCCATTTTCCGCTTTGGGTCAGTCCCTTGTCCACCTGTCATCTAAAAACATAAGACAAAAACCAAGACCGTGAGACTGTTCAAGATAAAATAAAACAAATTAAAACAAAAATTAAAATAACATAATTAAAAACATTGGGTTGCCTCCCAACAAGCGCTGTCTTTAACGTCTTTTAGCCGGACGCCGGTTCCTCTTTATATTAGCTTGAGATTGGTCACAGAGCTCACATGTTCCATGTCATTGATCAAGTAGGGTTTCAACCTCTGTCCGTTCACTTTGAATGGGGCTCCCTCTTACTTCAACTACACCATAGGGAAATACTCTTTCTACAGTGTTTGAGCCTGACCATCGAAATTTGAGCTTGCCTGGAAAAAGCCTCAACCTTGAGTTGAATAAGAGCACTTGTTGTCCTAATTGGAAATCTTTAGGGACCAAACTCTTATCATGCCATGTCTTGGTTCTTTCCTTGTAGATCTTTGCATTCTCATAAGCGTTGTATCTGAATTCATCCAACTCACTCAGCTGTAGCAACCTCTTCTGCCCTGCTGCCTTGGCATCCATGTTCAGCTTCTTCATTGCCCAATAAGCCCTGTGTTCTAACTCTACTGGCAGATGACATGCTTTCCCAAAAACCAACCGATATGGCGACATTTCAATGGGAGTTTTGAACGCTGTTCTATACGCCCATAGTGCGTCATCCAACTTGATAGACCAATTCTTCCTTGAGCCATCCACAATCTTTTCCAGTATGCTTTTCACTTCCCTGTTAGAAATTTCCGCCTACCCATTCGCCTGAGGATGGTAGGGCAATGTGGTACGGTGGTAGACTCCATAGCGGGAAAGTAGTGTATCAAGCTGCTTGTTGCAAAAGTGGCTTCCTTCATCACTGATGATGGCCCTGGGGGTACCAAACCTTGTGAATTTATTCTTTTGGAGGAACCTTTGGACTGTTTTACTGTCATTTTCTTTAGTGGCTACTGCTTCTACCCATTTGGACACATAATCCACTGCAAGAAGAATGTATTGATTTCCAAAGGACGACGGGAATGGACCCATGAAGTCGATCCCCCACACATCAAACAGTTCCACATCCAAGATCCCATTCAAGGGCATTTTATTTCGCCTTGATATGTTCCCCGTTCGTTGACAATCATCACATCCTTTCACAAAGGTGTTGGCATCTTTGAAAAGGGATGTCCAATAGAACCCACACTGCAGTACTTTGGCGGCTGTTCTTGATGCCCCAAATGCCCACCACATTGTAAGGTGTGACAATGGGTGAGAATCTGGTGCATCTCATCCTCTGGTATACATCTCCTGATGACTTGGTCGGCGCAGTGCTTGTACAAGATTGACTCCTCCCAATAGTAATGTTTTAACTCTGAGTAGAACCCTCTTCACCTGATGTCTTGTCAATCCTGGGGGTACTACCTTAGCTGCAAAAAAATTAACAAAATCAGCGTAACAAGGTAAATTAAAGATAGCGCTTACCTGAAACAATTGCTCATCTGGGGAGTGATCATTTATCTGCACATCCTTGGTATTCTGGCTCTCTTTGTTTTAAAGCCTTGATAGGTGGTCAGCAACCGAGTTCTCTGTTCCCTTCTTATCACAGATTTCCATGTCAAATTCTTATAATAACAACACCCATCGGATAAGACGGGGTTTTGCGTCCTTCTTTGTCATCAAGTACTTTATAGCAGAGTGGTCAGTGTACACTATTACCTTATTACTAATTAGGTATGGCCTGAACTTCTCAAATGCGTAAACTATCGCTAGCAACTCTTTCTCTGTAGTGGCATAATTCAATTGTGCATCATTAAGAGTTTTGCTAACATAGTAAATGGATCTGAATACCTTATCAACTCTCTACCCAAGAACTGCTCCCACTGCATAAACACTTGCATCACACATTAGCTCAAATGAGAGCTCTCAGTTTGGTGCAATGACTATAGGTGCTGAGATTAGCCTCTTCTTGAGTGTCTGGAAAGCGGTCATGCATTCCTCATTGAATTCAAAAGCAACTCCATTCATTAGTAAGGTGGAAAGGGGTTTCGACACTTTAGAGAAGTCCTTGATAAATCTTCTATAAAAACCAGCATGCCCGAGGAAACTTCTAACTCCCTTTGCTGACACTGAAGGTGGTAGATTTTCAATTACTGAAATCTTTGCTCTGTCCACCTCAATACCTTGGTTGGATATTTTGTGGCTAAGGACAATCCCCTCTTTCACTATGAAAATGACACTTTTCCCAATTTAGCATAAGGTTGGACTCTTCACACCGTTTCAACACTGCTTCCAAATGCTTCAAACACTCATCAAAAGAAGACCCAAAGACAGAAAAATTGTCCATGAAAATTTCTATGGTCCTCTCCACCATGTCAGAGAAAATTGCCATCATGCACCGCTGAAAGATAGAAGGTGCATTGCAATGCCCAAATGACATCCTTCTAAAAGCAAACGTACCAAAAGGGCAGGTGAATGTTGTTGTCACGACCCGACCCCGGGGACCCGACTGGTGCCCTACCGGGGCACCCCGTTCAGGTATACATCAGAGAATAGCAGCGGAACATACATAACACATAAACATGTAGACAGTAAATATCACCGGCTAGCCGACAAGGCCGCCATCCATAGAATATACTTAACCAAAGTAAAACAGGACAATTTTGTTCTTACAGCCCAAACCACATACGTGACTACAGACCTCTAGGAATAACAACAGTGGCGGGACAGGGCCCCGCCATACCCCTGAATGTACACAATATCTACAACTTCAGGGAAAACCGTACCAAAAGGAACAAGCCTCCGGAGAAATGGAGCTTCTGACGCCTGATCAGTGATCCTAAGAATGAGGATCCACCACCTGCTTACCCCTACCTGCGGCATGAACGCAGCCCAGAAGAAGTCGGTCAGTGATATGTACCAAGTATGTAAAACTGGAAGAAAATAATGTAGTTTAATCAAAGTCTAAATAAAACTGGAGTCATAGATGATAGTCAAATTACAGTTCACTGTGCCTTACTAACAATGAGAGTAAATAAGAGCATACTTGCAACATAAAAATAGGAGGCTTACGATCAAAGCAGGACCATCCGCCCGCAGTATCATTAAGCAATCCTACTCCTGGGACTATTTCACCCGCATGGGTCGTGTGAACCCGCATGAGGTATTCCTCGCATCATGGGTTGCAAATCCATGGAGTGGTATAATGTCTTGGGGGTTTACCCCGCAATCATACTCAGAAGGTGGTATAACGTCTTGGGGATTTACCCCTCATTTATACTCTTACCCTGGAGAAGGTGGTATAACGTCTTGGGGATTTACCCCTCATTTATACTCTTACCTTGGAGAAGGTGATATAACGTCTTGGGGATTTACCCCTCATTTATACTCTTACCCTGGAGAAGGTGGTATAACGTCTTGGGGGTTTACCCCTCATTTATACTCTTACCCTAGCTCAACCGGCCATCATACATAACATAAATAAGTTAAGAAAACCCCTAATTTCTTATTAGTCTTGTTCATATACCCTTTCATTTTAGTTTACTTAAGGCACTAACATATCTTAATAAAACAAATCTGGGAATTTAACCCAAAGTACTACATACTTCTACTCTTCTAAAACTGACTCCTTTTCATATAAAACTTTTAGGCAATTGATGCCTTGAAATCAATTTGCCTTTCATAAATCAAGTCATTTGTCCTTACTTATCTTACTTAGAGTAAATCTCTCCTTTTAACTTTCCATAAAGCTACTATAACCAACTTCCCATAAAGTCGTTATATTAACCTTATACCTTAGTCAATTTCATCCCCCTATATCCAAGGGACTTATACTTTGAAAACGAAACAAGTATCATATACTTAAAACAAGTAAAGGGTATCAAATCTTGTACGTCTACCGTACCATATAAGTACAACTACTCATGCTCAAGAGATAGGAAAGTTCCACATACCTCTTCGGCCAATCCACTTGCTAAATCCAATATACCGCACGTGGTATGTCAACCTATAATGACCATAACACGTCTTATTAACTTCTTACTTCAACGTAGAATATTCTAATTGAAACGTTCCTTATTCTACGGAAAATTGGACAGCACTTCCTTTGTTTCTATATACTTTTCCACCTTTTCAAGGTCCGAATTCAACATCCAACGCCACTTTTAAGGCCCAACAATCCAATCAATACAAAGGGGATTACACACCTAATCTTGGATGTGTAAAATTCTTCCCCACAATGCATATTAACTAAATCAATAAGTTAAAGGTAGTATCTTGGCTCTAACATGCTTACATAATCTACTAGTAAAAAGAGAAAGGATTGTTACCTTAGAGTTTACCCAAATTAGTCCAACAATTTCACTAGCCTCCTTTCCACAATCACCTCCACAAACCTCCTACAAGCTTGTTAACATGTTTCCTTCTTGCCACCTTTTCAGAATTCCTCTAGGCTTAGGTTTCTTCTTGAATTTCTAGAGAGAAGGGAGAGGAACTTTAGAGAGAAGGAAGAGTTTTTAAGAGAGAAGGAGGAGTTTTCAAGAATGACCAAGTCTTCAAGACTTGGTCAATAAATAGGACATGCAAAAATCAGATGGGGGGGGGGGACACTTGTCATTCTCCCATGGCCTTTTTAAAAGAAAATATCTGACTTTTCCTCAGTTTTCCGCAAAAACTCCGCCTCGGCGCCGCGGCGCTGAAACCCCTGCGAACTTTCAGAACTTCCGGCGCCGTGGCGCTGCAACCTCAGAGAACATTCAAAACATCGCGCGCGACTGCATCCGTGCCGCGCCCTGCGCTCGATCGAAATACTTTTCTGTCCGACTGCGTACTGAACTTGTAACTTCCATAACTTTCTACTCCGATGTCCTATCGACGAACAGTTGGTTGCGTTTGGAACTAGACTCAACGAACTACGTACTAGGCCTTAAAACACCTAGGAACTCATAATGCAACTGGACATAAACCGCCTCAAAGTTGACTAAAAACCCGTCCGAAACAATCCGTCAACCTATCTTTCTAAAATTTTAAGTCTTAATCCCTTTCGTACGTTCTCATACGCATGACCTGAACTATGGGGTATAACATTCTCCCCCTCTTAGAAACATTCGTCCCGAATGTTCCTTCTATGTACAATAATACTTAAGCATAATTGCCAAATTAACACTAACAAGCAGGAAAGGGGGTTACCTGGAGGTGTAGGGATCAAGTGAGGATACTTCTTCATCATGTCATCTTCCACTTCCCATGTCATTTCCTCTCTGTTCTCATTCCGCCATAAGACCTTGACGGTCGAGTATCACTATGGGACTCTTCTCATACGATAACCCCTCTGTCACCTGGATATCACAAATCGGGTGCACTCTAGATGGATCTCCGATACACTTTCGCAATATATACACATGAAAAACTGGATGTACTGCCTCCAGATCGGACGGCAGACCCAACTCATAGGCAACCTTGCCTACCCTACGGATAATCTGATAAGGCCCAATGTACCTTGGGCTAAGTTTTCCTTTCTTCCCAAATCTCATCACGCCTTTCATGGGTGACACCTTCAGGAAGACCCAATCATCCACCTCAAACTCCAAGTGTCGACGCCGATGATCTGCATACGACTTCTGTCGACTCTGAGCTGACAATAACCGCTCCTGGATAAGCTTCACCTTATCCACTGCCTGCTGAATCAAGTCTGGCCCGACTAACTGAACTTCTCCTACCTCAAACCAGCCTATCGGTGACCTGCACTTTCTCCCGTATAAGGCCTCATAAAGCGCCATCTGGATACCAGAATGGTAGCTGTTGTTATATGCAAACTCCACAAGAGGTAAATGATCCTCCCAGCTACCCCCAAAATCAATAACACATGCCCGCAACATATCCTAAAGTGTCTGGATAGTACGCTCGGCCTGTCCGTCGGTCTGAGGATGAAACGCAGTACTGAGACTCACCTGTGTCCCTAATCCCTTCTGGAAAGACCTCTAGAAGTTAGCCGTGAACTGGGATCCTCTGTCTGAAATAATCGATATAGGAACTCCGTGCAGTCTCACAATCTCTCGGATATACAATCTAGCATAATCCTCGGCCAAAAAGGTCGTCCTGACTGGAAGAAAGTGGGCTGATTTCGTCAGCCTGTCGACAATAACCCAGATGGAGTCATGCTTCCTCTGAGTGTGAGGTAACCCTGTAATAAAGTCCATATTGATCACTTCTCACTTCCATGTCGGAATTTCTAACGTCTGCAACAACCCACCAGGCTTCTGGTGCTCCACCTTGACCTGCTGACAATTCGGGCACTGCGCCACAAACTCCGCAACGTCCCTCTTCAGGCCATCCCACCAATATATACACCTGAGGTCATGATACATCTTAGTCGACCCTGGATGAATAGAGTAATGAGCACTGTGTGCCTCCCTGCAATCTGGCCGACGGTCTCGCTACGTCGGGTACACATAACCTGCCCTCAAATCCTAGCACCCCATCAGGTGCTACCTCAAATAGACTCTTCTCCTCCCGAAGAGTTGTAACTCGATACCGCACCATAATCGGATCCTCATACTGTCGCCTCTTCACCTCCTCGACGATGGAAGACTCGGCGACCTCCCGAACCCGAACCCCATTACCATCAGAACCAACCAAACGAACCCCAAGGCTCGCTAGCTGATGTAACTTGCGGACCATGCCACTTTTCTCTGGCTGCACATCTGACAGACTACCCATTGATCTGCGACTAAGGGCATCTGCAACTACATTGGCCTTTCCTGGGTGGTATAGGATATCGACATCATAGTCCTTAAGTAGCTCTAACCACCGTCTCTGTCGCAAGTTCAACTCCATCTGGCTGAAGATATACTGGAGGCTCTTGTGGTCTGTGTAAATATCCACATGAACTCCATACAAATAATGTCTCCAGATCTTCAAGGCATGAATCACTGCTGCTAACTCTAAGTCATGTGTGGGATAGTTCTTCTCATGCTTCCTGAGCTGTCGAGATGCGTAAGCTATAACTTTACCATGCTGCATCAGCACGCACCCGAGCCCGACACCCGACGTATCACAATAAACCACATATCCGTCTAAACCCTCTGGAAGAGTAAGAACTGGGGCGGTCGTCAATTTCTCCTTCAGTAACTAAAAACTCTCCTCACAAGCATCCGTCCACCGGAACATAGCTGCTTTCTGAGTCAGCCTAGTCAAAGGTGCTGAGATGGAAGCAAACTTCTCCACAAACCTTCGATAATAACCCGCAAGGCCCAAAAAGCTGCGCACCTCCGTCGGTGTAGTGGGTCTAGGCCAAGTCTTGATTGCCTCAATCTTTGCTGTATCAACCCGAATACCATCGGCCCCGATAACATGCCCTAAGAAAGCTACTGAAGTCAACCAAAACTCGAATTTCGAGAACTTGGCATACAACTGTCGGTCCCTGAGGACTCCCAATACCACCCTCAAATGATCTGCATGCTCCTGCTCTGTGCGTGAATAAACCAGGATATCATCAATGAATACTATAACGAACATATCCAAGAATGACTTGAACACCCGGTTCATCAAATCCATGAATACTGCTGGGGCGTTGGTCAACCCGAAAGACATCACCCTGAACTCATAGTGCCCATACCGGGTCCTGAATGCAGTCTTTGGGATGTCTTCCTCTCTAACTCGCACCTGATGATAACCAGATCACATGTCTATCTTGGAAAAACACCTCGCACCCTGCAACTGGTCAAACAAATCATCAATCCTGGGGAGGGGGTATCTGGTCTTGATAGTTACCTTATTCAGCTGCCTGTAATCAACACATATACGCAGCGTCCCATCCTTCTTCTTTACAAATAAAACCGGCGCTCCCCAGGGAGAAACACTAGGCTTGATAAAGCCTTTTTCCAGCAAATCCTTCAGCTGGTCTTTCAACTCCCTCAACTCAGCAGGTGCCATCCTGTAAGGTGGAATAGATATAGGTCGAGTGTCTGGCGATGTATCAATGCAAAACTCAATCTCCCTCTCAGGAGAGATACCCGGGAGATCGTCTGGGAATACGTCTGGAAACTCTCTAACAACTGGAACTGACTGAAGGTCTAGTATCTCGGCCTCAGTATCGAAGACCCGAACCAGATGGTAGATATACCCCTTCCGCACCATTCTCCTAGCCTTGAGGTAAGAAATAAACCTACCCTACGACGCAGATTCCCTTCCACTCGAGCAACCGGCCACCAGAAACTGGAACTGCACTCAATCTCTCTCATACCCACATTGGCATAGCAATACGCTAGCCAATCCATACCCATAATCACATCGAAGTCCGTCATATCCAACTCTATCAAGTCGGCTAGAGTCTGACGACTGTATATAGTCACTGAGCAAACCTTATATACCCGCTCAGCTACCACTGAATCACCTACTGGCGTAGCCACCTCAAAAGGTTTTATGGACTCGGGCTCTATCCCTAATCTACCAGCAATATGAGGGGATATATAGGACAAGGTGGAACCTGGATCTATCAAAGCATATACATCACAACATGAAACCAATAATGTACCTATGACGACATCTGGTGACGCCTCCTGGTCCTGACGGCTGGACATAACATAAATACGGTTCTGAGGACCGCTGGAACTGGGACCCCCACCACGACCCTTGCCGCGGCCTGCTGGTCCGTGAACACCCTGCCCTCCGGGGCGCATAACCAATGAAGACGAAGATCAAAGAATCGACTTCGCCGCTGAACCATAACACTCCCGCCGCCTCTGGTCGGACAATCTCTCCTCAAATGGCCCTGCTGGCCACAAGAGTAACAAGATCTCGTAGCCATACGACACTCGCCCGGGTGAGACCTACCGCATCGAACACACCGAAATGTAGGTGTCCTCATCTGACTGGAACCCCGGTTCCTCTGGGAACCCGAAGCCTGGAGCCCTGTTCCGCCCCTGAATACCTTGGATGCCCGGAGGACGGTGGAGCGCTCAACCGCCGAGGTGCAAATTGCCGCTGGCCGAGGTTCTCTACTCAAAACTACCAGAGGACTCGCTGTCCCGCCCTTCTCGCGATACCTATCAATCCGGCCCCCTACGCTCTCACACTGTGGCATAAGCTCGCATGCGCAATGTCCATACCCGATCAAGAGCTACTCTGCGCACGCTAAGTAATCATCGAGCCCTGTGACATAGCGGTGTACTCTGTCCTCCATGTCTGCTACTAAAGCGGGTACATACCGAGCCAACGAGTCAAACTCTACGTTGTACTCCCGGACCGTCCGCCTATTAGGTCTCAACGTCAAAAATCTATCGGCCCGAGCTCTCCTCATCTGCGGAGGCAAGAAATGGCTAAGAAACGCCTCTGAGAACTCGTCCCAAATAGCTAGAAGCGCATGCTCCCCCCGGGACAGTTCCCATGAATCAAACCAGTCAACTGCAGTATCACGCAATCGATATAAACCCAAAACTACCGACTCTGTCTCCGAGGCTTTGATCACTCTCATGATCCGCTGTAACTGTCGGATGAACTCCTGAGGATCATCCTTATGCCTCGACCCATAGAACTCTGGGGGGCTGCAACTCAAAAAGTCCCGAAGTCTCGTTATCGATTCGGGTGAACTACGGTACAACCGAACTGTCTCCGCTCGCTCCTCCCGCTTGCCACGATCTCGCTAGCAATCGCCATATCTTGTAGCCCATATCCTCTCGCTTCCAGCCGTAATCGAGGCTCGTGTACCGCGATCTCGATGGCCGCCGCCCGAACTGCTGGGTTGGCGACATCGTAGAACTCGCCGTCCGAAACATCATCTCAGGTAAAGACTGGGCCTGTGCTCTTGTAACCCTCTGTGTCCTACTAGCAGCTCCCTCAGCTGCCTTGCCCTTCTGGGCCGCGGTTGCCTTCCGTGGAGGCATAACTGATACATAAAAATATGTCAGAGGAAATTCAACCTATAACACAGCTCTATTGCACGATCTTGGAGTGAAAGAATGGAAATCAATCCTAAATATCCTGCAGCCTCTTGATTATAGATGTGGTGGACAACACACCGATAATCAAGACTCTACTAGACACGGTCTGAAGACACTTTCCGAGGACTAACTGCTCTGATACCACTTTTGTCACGACCGACCGGCCTCGATCGTGCCTACCGGCACCCTGCCTGTATACATCGAGAATAGCAATGAACATACATAATACATAAAAATGTAGACAGTAAATATCACCAGCTAGCCGACAAGGCCGCCATCCATAGAATATACTTAACCAAAGTAAAATAGGACAATTTTGTTCTTACAGCCCAAACCACATACGTGATTACAGACCTCTAGGAATAACAACAATGGCGGGACAGGGCCCCGCCATACCCCTGAATGTACACAATATCTACAACTTCAGGGAAAACCGTACCAAAAGGAACAAGCCTCCGGAGAAATGGAGCTTCTGACGCCTGATCAGTGATCCTAAGAATGAGGATCCACCACCGCTACCTACCGCGACATTTAACGCGGCCGGCGAAGGGGGTCAGTACACAATTTGTACCAAGTATGTAAAACTGGAAGAAAATACTGTAGTTTAATCAAAGTCTAAATAAAGCTGGAGTCATAGATGATAGTCAAATTACAGTTCACTGTGCCTTACTAACAATGAGAGTAAATAAGAGCATACTTGCAACATAAAAATAGGAGGCTTACGATCAAAGCAGGACCATCCGCCCGCAGTATCATTAAGCAATCCTACTCCTGGGACTATTTCACCCGCATGGGTCGTGTGGACCCGCATGAGGTATTCCTCGCATCATGGGTAGCAAATTCATGAAGTGGTATAATGTCTTAGGAGTTTACCCCGCAATCATACTCAGAAGGTGGTATAACGTCTTGGGGATTTACCCCTCATTTATACTCTTACCCTGGAGAAGGTGGTATAACGTCTTGGGGATTTACCCCTCATTTATACTCTTACCCTGGAGAAGGTGGTATAACGTCTTGGGGATTTACCCCTCATTTATAATCTTACCCTGGAGAAGGTGGTATAACGTCTTGGGGGTTTACCCCTCATTTATACTCTTACCCTAGCTTAACCGACCATCATACATAACATAAATAAGTTAAGAAAACCCCTAATTTCTTATTAGTCTTATTCATATACCCTCTCATTTTAGTTTACTTAAGGCACTAACATATCTTAATAAAAGAAATCCGGGAATTTAACCCAAAGTACTACATACTTCTACTCTTCTAAAACTGACTCCTTTTCATATAAAACTTTTAGGCAATTGATGCCTTGAAATCAATTTGCCTTTCATAAATCAAGTCATTTGTCCTTACTTATCTTACTTAGAGTAAATCTCTACTTTTAACTTTCCATAAAGCTACTATAACCAACTTCCCATAAAGTCGTTATATTAACCTTATACCTTAGTCAATTTCATCCCCCTATATCCAAGGGACTTATACTTTGAAAACGAAACAAGTATCATATACTTAAAACAAGTAAAGGGTATCAAATCTTGTACGTCTACCGTACCATATAAGTACAACTACTCATGCTCAAGAGATAGGAAAGTTCCACATACCTCTTCGACCAATCCACTTGCTAAATCCAATATACCGCACGTGGTATGTCAACCTATAATGACCATAACACGTCTTATTAACTTCTTACTTCAACGTAGAATATTCTAATTGAAACGTTCCTTATTCTACGGAAAATTGGACAACACTTCCTTTGTTTCTATATACTTTTCCACCTTTTCAAGGTCCGAATTCAACATCCAACGCCACTTTTAAGGCCCAACAATCCAATCAATACAAAGGAGATTACACACCTAATCTTGGATGTGTAAAATTCTTCCCCACAATGCATATTAACTAAATCAATAAGGTAAAGGTAGTATCTTGGCTCTAATTGTTATACCCCGTGGTTCAGGCCGTGCGTATGGGGCCGTGCGAAAGGAGTTAGGACTCGAAATCAAAAATTTCTTTGGCCTGTGCCTCTGCACAGCGAGGCGGCCATGAGCCAAGGCGGGAATTCGTGGCCGCGCGATTCCAGAGTCCGCAGAGTTGCGTGGGCCGCGATCGCAGGGCCGCGGCGCCGAGGCGGGAAATCTGGCGGAAAAACTTAGGAAAATCTGATCTTTTCTTTTAAAAAGGCCATGGTAGGGTGACAAGTGTCCCCCCCATCTGATTTTACATGCATTATATTGACCAAGTATTGAAGACTTGGTCATCTTTCATCTCTCTCTTAGACAAAGCTCTTCCTTCTCTCTAAAATTCCAAGAGATATTCTAGCCTTAGGAAAAATCTGAAAAGAAAAGGCAAGAAGGAAGCTTGTGGCTAGCTTGTGAAGGTTGTTGTGGTGGTGTTCTTGGAAAGGAAGCTAGCAAGTTGTTGGAAAAATTTGGCTAAAGCTCTAAGGTAATGATTCTTCCTTTATAATTAGTTTTTAGTGTTGCATGTTAAGAAGAAAGAACTTGTGGTAGTAAATAATGCTCTTAGAGTCATTGCATGCAAGAAATGTGGTTTGGGTATGAAGGATTTGGCTAAAGAGGTTATGTGAGCATGTTGTAGCCTAAAAATTACCTTAAACTTGTTAAGATTAATTGTTATAACTTATGGGGCAGAATTTTACACACCCAAGTTTAGGTGTGTAATCCCCTTTGTGTTGGTTTGGATGTTGGGCCTTAAATGTGGCGTTTGAGTGTTAAAAATCGGCCTTTGAAAAGGTGGCAAGTGAGTAGAAATAAAGGAAATGCTGCCCAATTTTCCATAGGAATTAGTAACCTTGAACTTGGAAATATTCTACTTTGAAACTAGAAGTTAATAAACGTATTATGGTCATTATAGGTTGACGTATTACGTGCGATAGTTGGAATTAACAAGTGGATTGACCGAAGAGGTATGTAGAGCTTTCCTATCTTTTGAGCATGAGTAGTTGTATCTATGTAGTACGGTATACGTACAAGATTTGATAATCTTCACTTGTTTTGAGGTATATGATACTTGTTTTGTTTTAAAGGTATAAGTCCCTTGGACATAGGGAAATGTATTTGACTAACGTAAAATGTTAATATAACGGCTTTATGGGAAGTTGGTTAGATTAGTTTGGGAAAAAGGTAAATAAAGAATGGTTTACTTTACATAAAATAAGCAAGGGGAAAATGAGTTGAATTTGTGGAAGGTAAATTGTTTTAGGGCATTAATGGCCTAAGGTTTTAAAGGAAATGAAGTCGCTTGATTTAGAAGCTTGGGATATTTTCTAAATGGAAAATTGTGACTTGTTTTGAAAATGGTTGTGACATGATAGTATGGATATTAGTATCTTGAAAGTTTTATATAAAAAAGATTCATTTCGAAAAAGGTTTACGGTATGTGATACTTGAGTTAAATTCTCGGATTTCTCTTAAAAAGACATGTAGTGCCTTAATAAGCTAAAATGAGAGGATTTATATTAATAATGTTCATAAGAAGTTAGAAGATTTCTTATCTTGTTTATGTTATGATAAGCCGGTAGCGCTTGTGTTATGTATACTAGCCGGTTGTGCTGATTTATGTATTATTATTATTATCACTGAGTATTCTGATAAGCCGGTAGCGCTTATGTTATGATACTAGCCGGCTTGATTTATGTATTATCATTGTTATTATCACAGATTCCATGGATTTTCTACCCATGACGCGAGTGCGCGGTTGTACTCACGCGGGCCCATTGGGTCCACGCGGGTGAAATAGTCTCACGCGTCCACAGGATCCATGCGGTGAAATAGTCCCACGCGAGGCGGATGGCCTTATTCGGATCCACAGATCCATGCGGTGAAACGATCCCGCGAGTAGGATTGCTTAATGATACTACAGGCGAGAGATCTTGTTTTGATCATGAGCCTCCTATTTTACGCAAAGATTATACTTATATTTGTTACTCTCATTGTTAGTAAGACACGGCAACCTAATTTGATTTTGATCTATAACTTCGTGTATTTTGGACTTATGATATTACTACGGATTTTCCGCTTTACATACTTGGTACGTTGTGTATCGACCCACTTCCTGGAAATGCGTTCATGCCGCAGTAAGGGAAGCGGTGGTAGATCCTCATTCCTAGGATCTTTTACTCAGGTGTCAGGAACTCCATTTCTTCGGAGGCTCGACTTTTGGTATGGTTCTCCCTGGTGTTGTTGATGTTCTGTACATTCAGGGGCATGACGGGGCCCTGTCCCGTCATAGTGTTACTCCTTCTTAGAGGCCTGTAGTCTTGTCATAACTTGGTTTGTTTAAGGATGTAACTGTTCGGTTTTATGTACTTTTTGGGTAGCCATTTTGGGCTAGACTATTTTATATCATTATAGTTGTTTATTGTGAGTTTATATTCCGTTGGTTTTCTCTGATGTTGTGTCACAAGGGTGCCCGGGTTAAGGCACCGGTCATGGATCCGGGGTCGGGTCGTGACAAAAGTGGTATTAGAGCAGTTAATCCTCAGAAAGGGTCTACAGGCCGTATCTAGTAGAGTCTTGATTATCGGTGTGTTGTGCACCACATCTATAATCAGGAGGCTGCAGGATATTTAGGATTAGTTTCTATTCTTTCACTCTAAGATCGTGCAATAGAGTTGTGTTATAGGTTGAACTCCCTCTGACATATTTTCTGTGACGCTTATGCCTCACGCATGAAACCGCGCCCGAAGCGGCAAGGAAGTAGGAACTACTAGTAGGCACCGAGGGTTACCAGGCACGTGCCCGATCCTTACGGATGAGGTGTTTGGACGGCGAGTTCTACAACGCCGCCAACCCCAAAGAGTCCGAGGCGCAGATCGCATCGAGACCGCGGTACTGAGCCTCAGATCTGACGGCGTGACAGAGGATATGGGCTACAGAGATGGCGATCGCCGTGATCGTGGCGAACATGAGATAGCCGGAGACGGCGATTCGGTATGCCGTAGTTCAAAGACAGTCGCTAGCTTGAGGCGAGGACTTTTGAGTTTCACCACCGAGTTTTATGGGTCGAGGCTCGAGGATGATCTCGGGAGTTTATCCGATTCTGACGGATCACGAGGTGATCGGGGCTTGGAGACCGAATCGGTGGTACTAGGTTCGCATCGGTGCGGGACACTTCTGATTGGTGGTATGATTCATAGGAATCGCCCGTGGGGAGCACGCGCTTCAAGCTATTTGGGACGAGTTCTCGAGGCGTTACTTGGCCATTTCTTGCCTCCGCAGATGAGGAGGGCTCGCCGATAGATTTTGACACTGAGACAGTGGGCGGACGGTCCGGGAGTACAACGTGGAGTTTGACTCATTGGCTCGGTATGTGCCCGCTTTGGTAGCAGACATGGAGGACAGGGTGCACCGCTATGTCACAGGACTCGATGATCACTTGGCCGAGAGTTGCACGGGAGTGGCTCTTCACCAGAATGGACATTGCCGCGTGCGAGCATATGCACTTAGGTGTGAACGCGGTAAGCGGATCGGCAGTATCGCAGAAGAGAGGCGAGCAAAGCAGGTCCTCTGGTAGTTTTAGGGGTAGACAACCCCAGCAGCAGACCAGATTTGCACCACAGCCGGTCCAGAGCGCTCCTCCACCATCTTCGGGACGTACAGAGTATTCAGGAGCAGGACAGGGTTCCAGGGCTTCGGGTTCCCAGAGGGACCAGAGTTCCGGTCAGATAAGGCCACCTATACCTCGGTGTGGTCGATGTGGCGATTTCCATTATGGGGGTTGCCGTGTTACTCCAGGAGCTTGTTATTCTTGCGGCCAGCAGGGCCATTTGAGGAGAGATTGTCCGACCAGAGGCGGCGGGAATATGATGGCTCGGTAAGCGGTCCGTGGCTGGATCTTCGCCTCGGTGGCAATGCGCCCGAGGCGAGTGTTCACGCGGGCGGCGCGACAGGGGTCGTGGCAGGGGTTCTAGTTCCAGCGGTCCTCAGAACCGCATCTATGCTATGTCCAGTCGTCAGGACCAGGAGGCGTCACCCGATGTCGTCACAGGTACATTATTGGTTTCTTGCTGTGATGTATATGCTTTGATAGATCCAGGTTCTACCTTGTCCTATATATCTCCTCATATTGCTGGTAGAATAGGGATAGAGCCCGAGTCCATAGAATCTTTTGAGGTGGCTACGCGTGCAGTGCTTGGTGGTAGGTGGCGGGTATATAAGGCTTGCCCGGTGACTATAGATAGTCGCCGGACTCAGCCGACTTGATAGAGTTGGATATGACAGACTTTGATGTGATTATGGGTATGGATTGGCTAGCGTCTTGCTATGCCAATGTGGACTGTATAGAGAGACTAGTACGAATCCAGTTTCTGGTGGCCTGATCGAGTGGAAAGGAATCATCGCGTGTAGGGTAGGTTTATTTCTTACCTCGAGGCTAGGAAGATGGTGCGGAAAGGGTATATTTACCATTTGGTTGGGTGTTTGATATCGAGGGTGAGATCTGGACCTTGATCGGTTCGGTTGTTAGCGAAGTTTCCGACGTATTCCCGCACGAGCTCGGGTATCCTCCCGAGAGGAGATTGAGTTTGCATTGATTTGGCGCGACACTCGTAGATATCTATTCCGCCATACGTAATGGCACCGCCGAAAGTTAAAGAGTTGAAGGACCAGTGAAAGATTTCTTTGGAGAAAGACTTTATCGTGCCTAGTGTTTCTCCCGGGGAGCGCCAGTGTTGTTTGTAAGAAGAAGAAGGATGGAGCAGCTGCGTATGTGTGTTGATTACAGGCAGCTGAATAAGGTAACTATCAAGAACAGATATCCCCTCCCCAGGATTGATGATTTGTTTGACCAGTTGCAGGGTGCGAGATGTTTTTCCAAGATAGACCTGCGTTCTGGTTATCATCAGGTGCGAGTTAGAGAGGCAGATATCCCGAAGACTGCATTCAGGACCCGGTATGAGCACTATGAGTTTAGGATGATGTCTTTCGGGTTGACCAACGCCCCAGCAGTGTTCATGGATTTGATGAACCGGGTGTTCAGGCCATTCTTGGATATGTTCGTTATAGTATTCATTGATGATATCCTGGTTTATTCGCGCACGCAGCGAGAACACGCGGATCATTTGAGGATGGTATCGAGTCCTCGGGACCGGCGATTGTATGCCAAGTTCTCGAAATGCGAGTTTTGGCGCCTTCATGGCTTTCTTAGGGCATGTTATCGGGGCGATGGTATTCGGGTTGATACAAAGAAAGCGATCAAAACTTGGCCTAGACCCACTACACCGACGGAGGTGCGCAGCTTTTTGGGCCTTGCAGGTTATTATCGGAGGTTTGTGGAGAAGTTTGCTTCCATGTCAGCACCTTTGACTAGGCTGACTCAGAAAGCAGCTATATTCCAGTGGACGGATGCTTGTGAGGAGAGTTTTCAGTCACTGAAGAAGAAATTGACGACCGCCCTAGTTCTTACTCTTCCTGAGGGTTTGGACGGTTATGTGGTTTATTGTGATGCGTCAGGTGTCGGGCTTGGGTGCGTGCTGATGCAGCACGACAGAGTTATAGCTTACGCATCTCGACAGCTTAGGAAGCATGAGAAGAACTATCCCACACATGACTTAGAGTTAGTAGCAGTGATTCATGCCTTAAAGATCTGGAGACACTATTTGTATGAAGTTCATGTGGATATTTACACAGACCACAAGAGCCTCCAAAGATATCTTCACCAGGAGCCGAACTTGCGGCGAGACGGTGGTTGAGCCGCCAAGGATTATGATGTTGATATTCTATACCACCCGGGGAAGGCCAATGTAGTTGCAGATGCCCTTAGTCGCAGATCGATGGGTAGTCTATCCGATGTACCGCCGGGGAAAAAGGATATGGTCCGAGAGATTCGTCAGCTAGCGAGCCTTGGGGTTCGTTTGTTTGATTCTGATAGTGATGGAGTTTGGGTTCGAGAGGTTGCCGAGTCTTCCATCGTCGAGGAGGTGAAGAGGCGGCGATGAGGATCCGATTAGTGCGGTATCGAGACGCTCTTGAGAGAAGAGTCTATTTGAGGTAGCGCCTGATGGGGTGCTAAGGTTTGAGGGCCGATTGTGTGTTCCCGATGTGACATGACTTCGTCAACAGATTTTGGAGGAGGCCCACAGTGCTCGTTATTCTATTCACCCGGGGTCGACTAAGATGTACCATGACCTCAGGTGTGTGTATTGGTGGGATGGCCTGAAGAGGGACGTGGCAGGTTTTGTTGCACAGTGTCCTAATTGTCAGCAAGTCAAGATTGTGCACCAAAAGCCCGGTGGGCTATTGCAGGCTATTGATATTCCGACTTGGAAGTGAGAGGTGATAAATATGGATTTTATTACAGGGATACCTACCACTCAGAGGAAGCATGATTCCATTTGGGTGATTGTCGGCAGGATGACGAAATCAACCTATTTTCTTCCAGTCAGAACGACGTTCTCAGCTGAGGACTATGCCAGATTATATATTAGAGAGATTGTGAGACTGCACGGAGTCCCGGTGTCGATTATATCAGATAGAGGAGCCCAGTTCTCGGCTAACTTCTGGAGGTCTTTTCAGAAGGGATTAGGGACACAGGTGAGTCTCAGTACTGCATTTCACCCTCAGACTGACGGACAGGCCGAACGCACTATCCAGACACTTGAGGATATGCTGCGGGCTTGTGTTATTGATTTCAGGGGTAGCTGGGAGGATCATTTACCTCTTGTGGAGTTTGCTTATAACAACAGCTACCATTCTAGTATTCAGATGGCGCCTTATGAGGCCTTATACGGGAGGAAGTGCAGGTCACCGATAGGCTGGTTCGAGGTAGGAGAAGTTCAGTTAGTCGGGCCAGACTTGGTTCAGCAGGCAGTGGATAAGGTGAAGCTTATCCAGGAGCGGTTATTGGCAGCCCAGAGTCGGCAGGTCGATGCAGTCGTGGCGCCGACACTGGAGTTTGAGGTACATGATTGGGTTTTCTGAAGGTGTCACCCACGGCGGCGTGATGAGATTTGGGAAGAAGGAAAACTTAGCCCAAGGTACATCGGGCCTTACAGATTGTCGGAGGTAGGCAAGGTTGCCTATGAGTTGGATCTGTCATCCGATCTAGAGGCAGTACATCCAGTGTTTCATGTGTCTATGTTGCGAAAATGTATTGGAGACCCATCTAGAGTACATCCGATTCATGAGGTTCAGGTAACAGAGGAGTTATCATATGAGGAGAGTCCCATAGCGATACTCGATCGTCAGGTTAGGCGATTACGGACAAAGGATGTGGCTTCCGTCAAGGTCTTATGGCGGAACGAGAACAGAGAGGAGATGACGTGGGAAGAAGAGGATGACATGATGAAGAAATATCCTCACTTATTCCCTATACCTCCAGGTAACCCACGTTCCTAAATTGTTGGTCTTTAAATTTAGTAATTATGCTTGAGTTTTGTTGTGGCCGTGTGGAGCGTCTTTATTTGAAAAAAATATAGTTAAGAGAGTCTATGTCGATATTGTGATTTGAGTAAGCCTAGAAGGAACATTCGGGACGAATGTTTCTAAGGGGGGGAGGATGTTATACCCCGTGGTTCAGGCCGTGCGTATGAGACCGTGCGAAAGGAGTTAGGACTCGAAATCAAAAATTTCGGTCAGGGCCTCGTGTGGCGGAGGCGGGCATGGCGCCAAGGCGGAATTCAGGCATGGCGCGGAAGTTCAGAGTCCGCAGGTGGCCGCGCCGATCCAGGCCGCTACGAGGCGGGAAATCGCGAAAACTTAGGAAAATCTGATCTTTTCTTTTAAAAAGGCCATGGGAGGGTGACAAGTGTCCCCCCCATCTGATTTTGCATGCATTATATTGACCAAGTCTTGAAGACTTGGTCATCTTTCATCTCTCTCTTAGACAAAGCTCTTCCTTCTCTCTAAAAAATTTCAAGCTCCTCCTTCTCTCTAAAATTCCAAGAGATATTCTAGCCTTAGGAAAAATCTGAAAAGAAAAGGCAAGAAGGAAGTTTGTGGCTAGCTTGTGAAGGTTGTTGTGGTGGTGTTCTTGGAAAGGAAGCTAGCAAGTTGTTGGAAAATTTTGGCTAAAGCTCTAAGGTAATGATTCTTCCTTTATAATTAGTTTTTAGTGTTGCATGTTAAGAAGAAAGAACTTGTGGTAGTAAATAATGCTCTTAGAGTCATTGCATGCAAGAAATGTGGTTTGGGTATGAAGGATTTGGCTAAAGAGGTTATGTGAGCATGTTGTAGCCTAAAAATTACCTTAAACTTGTTAAGATTAATTGTTATAACTTATGGGGCAGAATTTTACACACCCAAGTTTAGGTGTGTAATCCCTGTGTTGGTTTGGATGTTGGGCCTTAAATGTGGCGTTTGAGTGTTAAAATCGGCCTTTGAAAAGGTGGCAAGTGAGTAGAAATAAAGGAAATGCTGCCCAATTTTCCATAGGAATTAGTAACCTTGAACTTGGAAATATTCTACTTTGAAACTAGAAGTTAATAAACGTATTATGGTCATTATAGGTTGACGACACGTGCGATAGTTGGAATTAACAAGTGGATTGACCGAAGAGGTATGTCGAGCTTTCCTATCTTTTGAGCATGAGTAGTTGTATCTATGTAGTACGGTATACGTACAAGATTTGATAATCTTCACTTGTTTTGAGGTATATGATACTTGTTTTGTTTTAAAGGTATAAGTCCTCGACATAGGAAATGTGTTTGACTAACGTAAAATGTTAATATAACGACTTTATGGGAAGTTGGTTATATTAGTTTGGGAAAAAGGTAAATAAAGAAGGGTTTACTTTACATAAAATAAGCAAGGGGAAAATGAGTTGAATTTGTGGAAGGTAAATTGTTTTAGGGCATTAATGGCCTAAGGTTTTAAAGGAAATGAAGTCACTTGATTTAGAAGCTTGGGATATTTTCTAAATGGAAAATTGTGACTTGTTTTGAAAATGGTTGTGACATGATACTATGGATATTAGTATCTTGGAAGTTTTATATAAAAAGGAGTCATTTCGAAAAAAGTTTACGGTATGTGATACTTGGGTTAAATTCCCGGATTTCTTTTAAAAAGACATGTAGTGCCTTAATGAGCTAAAATGAGAGGATTTATATTAATAATGTTCATAAGAAGTTAGAAGATTGCTTATCTTGTTTATGTTATGATAAGCCGGTAGCGCTTGTGTTATGTATACTAACCGGTTGTGCTGATTTATGTATTATTATTGTTATCACTGAGTATTCTGATAAGCCGGTAGCGCTTATGTTATGTATACTAGCCGGTTGTGCTGATTTATGTATTATCATTGTTATTAATGCGTATTCCATGGATTTGCTACCCATGATGCGAGTGCGGCACTTGTACTCATGCGGGCCCATTGGGTCCATGCGGGTGAAATAGTCCCATGCGGGTGAAATAGTCTCATGCGGGTCCACAGGATCCATGCGGGTGAAATAGTCCCATGCGGGTGAAATAGTCCCATGCGAGGCGGATGGCCTTATGCGGATCCACAGGATACATGCGGGTGAAACAGTCCCAGGAGTAGGATTGCTTAATGATACTACGGGCGAGAGATCCTGTTTTGATCATGAGCCTCCTATTTTTATGCAGTATTATACTTATACTTGTTACTCTCATTGTTAGTAAGACACAGTGCAACCTAATTTGATTTTGATCTATAACTTCCGTGTATTTTGGACTTATGATATTACTACAGTATTTTCCAGTTTTACATACTTGGTACGTTGTGTACTGACCCCCTTCCTCGGGGGTTGCGTTCATGCCGCAGGTAAGGGAAAGCAGGTGGTAGATACTCATTCCTAGGATCTTTTACTCAGGTGTCAGGAGCTCCATTTCTTCGGAGGCTCGACTTTTGGTATGGTACGTTGACGCCTGATCAGTGATCCTAAGAATGAGGATCCACCACCTGCTTACCCCTACCTGAGCATGAACGCAGCCCCCGAGGAAGGGGGTCAGTACACAATTTGTACCAAGTATGTAAAACTGGAAGAAAATACTGTAGTTTAATCAAAGTCTAAATAAAGCTGGAGTCATAGATGATAGTCAAATTACAGTTCACTGTGCCTTACTAACAATGAGAGTAAATAAGAGCATACTTGCAACATAAAAATAGGAGGCTTACGATCAAAGCAGGACCATCCGCCCGCAGTATCATTAAGCAATCCTACTCCTGGGACTATTTCACCCGCATGGGTCGTGTGGACCCGCATGAGGTATTCCTCGCATCATGGGTAGCAAATCCATGGAGTGGTATAATGTCTTGGGGGTTTACCCCGCAATCATACTCATAAGATGGTATAACGTCTTGGGGATTTACCCCTCATTTATACTCTTACCCTGGAGAAGGTGGTATAACGTCTTGGGGATTTACCCCTCATTTATACTCTTACCCTGGATAAGGTGGTATAACGTCTTGGGGATTTACCCCTCATTTATACTCTTACCCTGGAGAAGGTGGTATAACGTCTTGGGGGTTTACCCCTCATTTATACTCTTACCCTAGCTTAACCTGCCATCATACATAACATAAATAAGTTAAGAAAACCCCTAATTTCTTATTAGTCTTGTTCATATACCCTCTCATTTTAGTTTACTTAAGGCACTAACATATCTTAATAAAAGAAATCCGGGAATTTAACCCAAAGTACTACATACTTCTACTCTTCTAAAACTGACTCCTTTCATATAAAACTTTTAGGCAATTGATGCCTTGAAATCAATTTGCCTTTCATAAATCAAGTCATTTGTCCTTACTTATCTTACTTAGAGTAAATCTTTCCTTTTAACTTTCCATAAAGCTACTATAACCAACTTTCCATAAAGTCGTTATATTAACCTTATACCTTAGTCAATTTCATCCCCCTATATCCAAGAGACTTATACTTTGAAAACGAAACAAGTAAAGGGTATCAAATTCAGACGCTCACCGCACTATAAGTACAACTACTCATGCTCAAGAGATAGGAAAGTTCCACATACCTCTTCGGCCAATCCACTTGCTAAATCCAATATACCGCACGTGGTATGTCAACCTATAATGACCATAACACGTCTTATTAACTTCTTACTTCAACGTAGAATATTCTAATTGAAACGTTCCTTATTCTACGGAAAATCGACAAGACTTCCTTTGTTTCTATATACTTTTCCACCTTTTCAAGGTCCGAATTCAACATCCAACGCCACTTTTAAGGCCCAACAATCCAATCAATACAAAGGGGATTACACACCTAATTTTGGATGTGTAAAATTCTGCCCCACAATGCATATTAACTAAATCAATAAGTTAAAGGTAGTATCTTGGCTCTAACATGCTTACATAATCTACTAGTAAAAAGAGAAAGGATTGTTACCTTAGAGTTTACCCAAATTAGTCCAACAATTTCACTAGCCTCCTTTCCACAATCACCTCCACAAACCTCCTACAAGCTTGTTAACATGTTTCCTTCTTGCCACCTTTTCAGAATTCCTCTAGGCTTAGGTTTTTTCTTGAATTTCTAGAGAGAAGGGAGAGGAACTTTAGAGAGAATGAAGAGCTTTTTAGAGAGAAAGAGGAGTTTTCAAGAATGACCAAGTCTTCAAGACTTGGTCAATAAATAGGACATGCAAAAATCAGATGGGGGGGGGGGGAGACACTTGTCACCCACCCATGGCCTTTTTAAAAGAAAAAATCTGACTTTTTTCGCTTTCGCAAAAACTCCGCGCACTGGCGGCCAGGCCACACAAACCCCGCGAACTTTCGAACTTCCGCGCACACCGCTTTCCGGTGCCGCGGCGCTGCAACCTCAGAGAACATTCAGAACATCCGCGCCGCTGCCCTCGCATTCGCGCCGCGCTCGTGGCTCTCGATCAAATACTTTTCTCGTCCGATCGCAGCATCGAACTTGTAACTTCCATAACTTTCTACTCCGATGTCCTATCGACGAACGGTTGGTTGCGTTGGGAACTATACTCAACGAACTACGTACTAGGCCTTGAAACACCTAGGAACTCATAATGTAACTGGACATAAACCGCCTCAAAGTTGACTAAAAACCCGTCCGAAATAATCCGTCAACCTATCTTTCTAAAATTTTAAGTCTTAATCCCTTTTGTACGTTCTCATACGCATGGCCTGAACTATGGGGTATAACAGTTGTCTTTTCCTGATCTTCTGGTGCTATGGCAATCTGATGGTATCCTGAGTAACCATTCAAGAAGCAATAATAGTTGTGCCCTGCGAGCCTGTCCAATATCTGATCTAGAAAAGGCAATGGAAAATGGTATTTTCTGGTTGCCTTGTTCAACTTGCGGTAGTCAATGCAAATCCTCCAACCGATAACTGTTCTAGATAGAATGAGCTCATTCTTATCATTGGTCACCACCGTCATGACACCCTTCTTGGGCACTACTTGTACATGACTCACCCATGCACTGTCAGAAATAGGATAGGTTACCCCAGCATCAAGCCATTTCATGATTTCTTTCCTCACCACCTCCTTCATGTTTGGATTCAGTCTCCTCTGTGCCTTAATGAAGGATCTGCTCTCATCTTCTAGACGGATTTTATGCATCACTGTTGAAGGGCTTATCCTCTTTATGTCTGCCAATGTCCACCCAATGGCACGCTTGTGAGCCCTAAACATTCTCAGCAGCTTCTCAACCTCCAATATGGATAGATGACATGATACAATCACTGACAAGGATTGGTTCTCACCCAGATATCGATACTGCAAATGATCTGGTAGAGTCTTTAATTCTAACTCTGGAGCTTTTTCTGTGGATGGCACTGCTCTCTCTGGCATCTGCCCGAGCCCTTCATATTTCTTCTTGTAACATGGCTCATAAGAATCCATCCAATGTGCATACTCTATCAATTTCGGGTCATTGCCACTATCATCACCCCATTGGGTCAGCACTTCTTCAAGAGCATCTGCATTTCTGAACCAGTTTTCAGAAACTGCTTCTTCAATCATATCAATAGCATAACAATTGTTAATTGACAATGGGAAGGTTGTTGCTTGGAATACATTGAAAATCACTTCTTCTTCCTGAACACGAAGTCTCAGCTCACCTTTTTGAAAATCAATAAGTGTCTATCCTGTGGCTATGAATGGTCTGCCAAGGATAATGGGAATCAGTTCATCTTCTTTCATGTCTAAGATGATGAAATCGGCGAGGAAGATAAACTTGTCCACATTAACCAACACATTCTCGATGACTCCTTTAGGATGGACGATTGAGCGATCAGCTAGTTGCAAAGTGATATTTGTAGGTCGTGCCTCTCCCATTCCAAGTTTGCAAAACACCAGATAGGGCATCAGATTTATACCTGCCCCCAAATCACACAAGGCCTTCTGACAATCAAACCTCCCTATAGTTCAAGGGATGGTGAAGCTCCATGGATCTTTCAGCTTCTAAGGTAGCTTCCTCTGTAGGATGACACTGCATTTTCCAGTCAACACCACTGTTTCATAGTTATCTAACCTCATCCTTTTACTGAAAATCTCTATCATGAACTTTACGTAACTCGGCATCTGCTCTAGAGCCTCAACAAATGGGATGTTGATTTGCAGTTGTTTGAAAACTTCCAGAAATTTAGAGAACTGTTTGTCAAGGGAACTTGTCTTTAGCCTCTGAGGATATGGTATCTTAACCTGAGGATTTCCAACAGCTGCTGGCAATGTCCCTTGCTTCGGATGAAGGTCTCCAGCAATCATTACGTCGTCTGATGTTTCGGCGCCGCAGCCCTGCTCAGTGGCATCGCGGCGCTGGGAATCCTGCGATCCTTCTGAGTCTTCCTTCTCCGAACACGGTGGTGGTAGGCTATCTTCCACTAGTTCTCCATTCCTTAGATCAACTGCCTGACACTGCTCTTTTGGACTCGTCCCAATATTTTCAGGGTGATTCCTTTGTATTCTGTTGCTCAGCATGCCCGCGAGTTGTCCTATTTGTGTCTCCAAATTCTTTAGAGACACTCTTGTCTCATCCATGAACTGAGTTTGGTGCTTAGTTAGCCTGAGTATGGCCGCTCGCAACCCATTTTGCTATTCATGTGGGACATGAGGGTTACATTACTGTTGATAGTTCTGTAACCCGTGATAGTGGTAGTCCATATTTGCTGGATCTCTGAGATGGGTCAAAACCAACAAACAAATCACGGTTCACGGTTCCACAAATAAAAGAAATAAAAAGAAAAACCAAATTAGAAATTAAGAATAGATAAATTGATATTGAACTACCCCAATCCCCGGCAACGGCGCCAAAAACTTGTTAGCGATTTTCCACACGCTTAACGCAAGTGTACGTATCGTTACAAGTAATATAGTCTAGGTAAGACCGAATATCGTCATCAGGGATTAGTGTTCAATTACCATACATCTATCCTATGATATCTATTTGGCTGTCGATATTTTGTTGTGGTTTTTATCTATGAACTACTGAACAATTGTAAAAGTTAACTAAATTACTTTACTTAAATCAGATATGGTGGAAATAGGGCTTCCAATCTCATCAAGTATCCACTCGCCTTAATCCTTAATGCAACAATAAAGGTTCTTCTTCTATGTTAAGATAACAGGTTAACTGACCATTTTATATTCTGGTTAGGCTATATAAACACTCAACCCGGTGCATAAATCTTCTATATTTCTATGACAGATTTTACCACATAGGAGGATTAAGAACAATAACCTATAAAACTACACAAGTATCGGGGTACTTTCGTCCACGATTTTAACCTATGTTTATTCAACTATAACATATTCAAATCTCCCCTTTCGGATTTCGATTCGAAATCATATAAGTGATGATAACTAGTGATCAATTAATTACCAAGCAATCAAAACAACTATTGAATAAATCTTAACTATATGAAGAATAAACCAAATTAATGCATTAAGTCATAAAGACGAGGTTCAAGCGATTCAAAAGGAAAGCCCTAAATAAAGTTTAGCTCTTAGTCGTAGACATGCTAAGAACCAAAATATTATCCAACATAAACTGAAAGTAAATAAAGTAAAGAAAGAAAAATACTTAGGAACAAGTCTCTAATCTTGAAGCCTCCAAGAATTTATGTTATGTGATGAATTAGGGATTGTGTCTTCTTGAAAAATCTTCCCAAAGGGCCTTTTATAGCCTCCCAAAACGTGTCCCACTTTTCCTTCTATGCCTTGGCCCATTCCTTCTCGGATTTGGCAAAATTCCCGCGTTGGCGCCACGACTCGCAGATCGGCGCCAAAATACCGCAACGCTTCGCATATCGTGGAATTAGCGCCGCGGCGCCGAAACTCCTGCAGCTTCTCAGTACATTGGGCGTCGTGGCCCTACAGTCTCTGATGGATTGGCGCCACAACGCTGCCCTGTTCTCATCCGGGATGCCTACTTTCGTCTCTTTTGGCTCGGGAACCTCCTTTTCTGCCCTCTTTTTGCTTATTTTCTCCACGTTACCTTTTTAAATCATTGTGACTCAAATGAAAGAAAAACTATCCTAACACGACACATATTTAGACAAAAACGGGTAAAATACTAACTAAAAATGACTCAAAAAACGTATATAAAATATGTCTAACACGTATCCCGACCCATTTGTGGGACTCAGTGTATTTTTAAATCATCTTTTGACTCTCAATAAAATCTTTAAAATGAACTTCCATTTTAGAAAAACCAAACCAAGGCACTATCATATCATGCACCATTTAAAACACCCTTTGGAAACTCAAGGCACTTATCATATCATATCATATATCATTTAAAACATGGACTTAATGGAATTACGTACGTCTGCCGTACACCCATTTCATATAAAACTCAACTTTCATTTTAGGAAAATCAAAGTACTATCATATCATTAAGGATTAGGATCCAATAGAACTATGTACGTCTGTCGTACACTTACTTCATATAAATCATGCCAAAAAAAAAGATAGTTTCACATACCTCGAATATTTCCATTAACCATGTATTTGATTGGCGATAACAGATCTGAATTTGCCTAATTAATCCTTATATGAGCCGTGAGTAATTATATCATGAGATTTTATCTAATCAGTTGTGAACTATAAAATGTAAAACAATTTGGTTATATCTTAGTTTCTATGCAGATGGAAGTATAAACATTTCAATATAATTGATTTTCGATATCTTTTCCATTTAACGCTGCAATGACTTGTTTTAACACGTTTACCAAAATCAGTCTCAACGCTTAATACTTATTAGTGCTGTAACTTAGCAAGGTCAACTCGACACCAATGCTTACCAAAAACTCTTACCAACATCTCCCATAAGACTTGGTAAGGACTTAGGAATAGTTTAGACATGCTTCAGCATAGAATCAATACCATGAATACTCCTTAACGTCTAAGAGTAGAATAACTTTTGAAACAATACCACAGTTATGGTTCATACGTAGAACATGCCACAAGAAAGAAGGAAGATGTTCACATACCTTATTGACGACAAACCAACATGATAAGTAGAATACGTCAACAATAATACGTCTATCAACTTCATGCTTACTAGTATAAGACATATACCAAGTAAGGGTTCTTTTTTCATATAAAAATTTAGGCAGCAATTCCCCTATAAATGCTCCCATCTAGAACATACAAACACGACCAAATACACCAACAACCGAGCACCAATTAAGGGCACAACTAAATAGTTAACCAAGGTGATTTACACACATATTTCTCACGTAAAACAACCCCTTAATCCTTACTAAAACAGTCCATTAAATCAACTAACATGCCAAATGTCACATGCACTTCTTATTCTCCATTTTACTTAACACAAGTTCATCTCTTAACTATAACATCATGCAACTTCCAAGCACTTTAAGAGGAAGAAGAAGGCTTACCTTATTTTTAGCCCAAAATAGTCCACTAAATCTCGGCCCTCTTCACTTTTTGCACCACTTCTACACGTTACAATCACACACACGTATCATATACAAGCTTGTAACCATCTTGCTTCCATGTTTTCCTTCCATAAGGTTCATAAAAAAGCTTAAGGTTTCCTCTTAGGCAGATTCGGCCAAACACTATAACCCACTGTTTTGGTGTGTAGACTTGGTTTAGAACTTAGTTAAGGAGCTTAATATTGGAAGAGAAACTAATCTTGTTCTTCCCTTTGCCATGGTATTTTCAAAACTTGGAGGTTAAGGGAGAGAGAAAAGAGGTTTGAAGGATGAAGATATTTGTGAGATCAAGTTTTGCAAGACTTGTGCATAAGGTGTATGTAGCACAAGTGGAGGGGGACCCACTTGTCCACTTGTCTTCACTATAATATCTCCCACACTTAGCCAATCTTGCAATACATATATATAATTAGAGTTTTGATACACAAGTGGGGAGGGACACATGTCACCCTCTTATTCGCCCATAATTCTCTTAACAAAAATAATTTCATACTTAGCCAAATACTTAAAATTTCGGTGGACACCTCCCCTAAAATTGTGAAAATTCAAATCTTAATGCCAAGATTTAATAATACAATCCTAAGTCCATAACTCCATTTGAAAAGAATTCAACCACTAATATAATTTCCGTTGTCACATTTTTTGTATTCAAAATTTTTCCATATCAGAAAATGTAAATATACTTTCCTTCCAACCTTCAAATCTTATTTCCTTAATTACGTTCTCACTTATGTGCCCTGGTCTTACGGGGTGTAACATTGATGACTATTAAAATATTAGTTGGAGGGCACACTTTAAACATGGTTAGTGCTTACGCACCACAAGCGGACCTGACTGAGGAGGTCAAAAGGCAATTTTGGGAGGATTTGGATGACGTTGTGTGTGGTATTTTGCACTCAGAGAAACTTTTTCTTGAAGGTGATTTCAACGGTCACATCGAGTGTTTGCTAGGGGTTACGATAATGTCACGACCCGAACCCGAGCCCGTGACTGGTGCCTTACCCCGGGCACCCTAGTGATACAACATCAGAGAAAATCAGCGGAAATAAAAAAAAAACCTTAAACATGAAATGAGAGACATGATAGATAAACAGGCCAACCAAAACAGTTGCCTTCAGTATATATACATAAAAATCCGAACAGTTATCCTTTTTACAAAACCCTTCCCACAACAAGCACTGCACTTCTAAGATTTTTACAACAACAATGACGGACAGGCTCGCCATACCACGAATGTACAAGAGACTACAACTCGTGAAACCTACCAAAGATAAGCCTCAAGGAACGAGCTTTCCAACACGCTGAAATGTGATCCTAAGAGCGAGGACCCACGAACGATGTACTCTACTCGCAGATGAACGCAGCCAAGGCGAGGTCAAGACAACAGTACCAAGTATGTGAATCAGAAATATCAGAAATGAAATCATAGCATCTATATAAAGCAGAGACATGTATGATAACCAAACTACAAAGATACAACATATAAACAAATATATTAAGTCGTGACTCACGCCTCCAAATCATCACTCGTGCCCGTGGAATTCCTTCCTCACTGCCGGAAGTCTATGATATGATATCAACACGACAACAATCCAAATGGGATCATACCCGTGCGCTACGCATCGTGTCAGTATGTCCAAAGGGAAACAAAAAGACAAAGCATTCCAAATGGAAACATACCCGGGCGCTACGATCGTGTCGCAAGATGCCCAAAGGGAAACAATAAAGCAAGATTCCAAATGGATACATACCCGCAGCGCTACGCATCGTGTCGATGCCCAAAGGGAAACAATAAAGCAAAGATTCCAAATGGAAACAATAAAGCAAAGATTCCAAATGGAAACATACCCGCGCGCTTACGATCGTGGTCAAGATGCCCAAAGGGAAACAATAAAGCAAAGATTCCAAATGGATACATACCCGCGCGCCACGATCGGTCGCAAGATGCCCAAAGGGAAACAATAAAGCAAGATCAAAATGGAAGCATACCCGCGCCACGATCGGTCGCATGTCCAAAGCGATTAGCAAAGTAACACAATCAAGCGTGAACGCACTGGAATTTCTCGTCGCCGCAAGACGCCCAAGTAAGTTCTCAACAAGTCAACCAACCTCCATCGAGAACGCGGTAGTATAGAAACACAATTCTTGCACAACAATGGCTATCACGACAAGCATATGCAAGTTTCACAACGACAAGCATAGGCAGGTTTCACAACAACAAGCATAGGCAGGTTTCACAACAACAAGCATAGGCAGGTTTCACAGCAACAAGCATAGGCAGGTTTCACAACAACTCAAAGTACTTTCATTTTATGCCAAGGTCCGGGTTTTAACCCTAAAGTACTACGTACGTTAAATTCCAATTAAGAGATTCATTCTTTTTATAAAAGTCACCCGATACCCGTAGTATAAAATAGAGTGACTTACATCTTTTAAGTAAACCAAAACAACTCCCATACTTTCCTTTTTAAAACCAAATTAAGGCAACACTATGCCTTTCTTTTCCCTAAAGTTCCAATTTGCCTAATTTCATTTACACAAGTCTCTTTTTAGGAAAGTTTCATAGTTCAATGTCTTAATCTCTTTTAAAACAATTTAGTAACATATGCCATAAAGTAGGTTATTCTTGTTCATAATCAACCTTATTAAGCGATCATGATCTAGAAAATGTAATATCATTTTGTCTCATCTTAGCTTCTATGCAGATGGAGGTTTCTCGGTTTTAATAATACTTAATTATTCAATACATTTTCCTTTATTAACGCTGCAGTGGTTTGTCGATACACATTCGATTTCAAATCAAGAAACATTATTCCTTTCAAAACCAAGTACTCATGACTCACGAATGAGGTTTCACACATCTTACAACATTCAAATCAATTCAATTAAGTTAAGTCTCTTATCTTATAAGATCAAGTCTCTTAACTTCTAAGATCAAATAGCCATTCTTTTTATCTCATTTAGACGTTATACCTAACTTCCCATAAAGCTAGTATAACTCTTAAGTTCTCTAAACCAAGTATTACTCTTCTTTCAAAAAGTGGTTTCTTAATGAAAGACTTCAAGTTCTTTATTATCACACATCAAGTCAGTTATAAGTCAAATCAGTTACCTTTTAACAATCACAAAGCTTTTTCTTATCTACATAAAGCTGTTATAACCAACTTCTCATAAAGCCGTTATAACCCTTTATGTTTTAAATCAATCAAATACTTTTAACACGTACGCGTCACCGCATTACATAGTTATACACATATCATGCTAGAAAGATAGGAAGAGGTTCACATACCTCGCGACGAGTACCGACTAATAGCAAAACGCTCCAAGTACTTCAAACCGTCGGCTACTCCTTAAGCCACGTAGATCGCACCACGTAGTACTTCAACCTATAAGGCCACAAGGCGCTTTATTAACATCTAGATCTCATCGCTCCATATTCTACGTAAAATTCGGCAGACCTCCCCGCAACAACAGTAAATCTCCTCTCTATCGAGGCCGCTACCAAGCCAACCACGGGGTTTGCACGCCTAACCTGACGTGTACAATTCTACTCACAAGAATACTACACAAGCTCATCAGATACATGTCCCATGTAATTACAGATTACCACTTCTTAAAATTCAGGCTTAAGTCGCAAGACATTGCGTAAGTATTATTCAGCTTAAGTCAAAAGACATTGCCGATAACTACGCCGATTATATATAGTATACTTCAACTATATATTCCTACAATATGTAATTTCCAATTACAATGATAGAAGGTCAAGATAATTACCTCGATAAGCCCATAATTATCCGAGTTTAAATGTCGATCCCGGTCAACGCTTAGCTCCAACTCCGTGCGCTCAACCGCTCCAAACCACCCTTAGAAGTTCTAACCAACTTCTACTTAATACTCCAACTAACTATGGAGATTTTCCTTAGGGTTTCGGTTTTGGATCAAGGAAGTATAATAGTATTTCGGCTTTTCAGATAAGTATAACCTTAGAATACTACAAGGTATACGGCTAAGGTAATTTGGGCATTATAACAATACTTGGAGAGTATTTCTACACCACAAAGGGGGGGGGGTATTATACGAAAGCAACTAGGCTAGGGGGGGTGTACACCCTCTACTACCCCACTGTGGGGTACTCTCGCCAAGAGGAGAGGGCTCTCCACAAGGCCTCACAGGGGGAGGCGAGAACCATAAGGAAGGGAGGGAGGAAAGCTTTCAAGACTTAGATATTTTTAGGATGAAGAAGTCTTCAAACTTAGGGGGTATTTATAATGGTCAAGCCAACCAATGGCCAAGATTATGCCAAGTGCATAGCAAGTGTAGGGTCAAGATCATGCCAAGTGCACCTTATCCATCTACCATAAAAATATCCTACCAACTACTTGACAAAACCCACCCAAGTCGTCCACTTTCCGCCACCATGAGAGGTGCCGTGGCGCCTCTTTGGTCCAAAATGTTTCGTCTCTCGGAAAAATCCGCAAAAATTAGAAATGACATAGCCGGAATTTTCCCTACGAAAGCTGTGAAAACGTTTCGTCGAAAAACGACTCTAAACGGGTGTTGTGAACAAAATAATTTTCGGCCAAGCCACTTTGCCTACTCAAGGCTTTAAACTTTTATACGTACGCCTTCACGTACATACTCTGGAAATACGGGGTATAACAGATAATGTGCATGGAGACTTTAGGTTTGGTGATAAAAATGAGAGAGAAATGCCGCTTTTGGATTTCACGAAAGCCTTTGATTTGGTGATAACAAATTTTAGTTTCCAAAAGAGGGAGCAACACTTGGTCACATTTCAGAGTACAGTGGCCAAGACCCAAATTAATTACATACTCTCCAAGAAGAGCGACATAGGTTAATACACTGATTGAAATGTTATTCCGAGTGAGAATCTCACGACTCATCATATGCTATTGGTTATGGATTTAGAGAAAAGGAAAAGGAGAAAGAGGGTTGCGTATGGTCAACCTAAGATTAGGTGGGTGCTTTGACTAAGGACAATTCCCATGATTTGGGTGAGCGGTTGCGAGCGTTGGGAAGTAGCGGGGATGCAAATAGTATGTTATCCACGATGACAACCAACATTAGGGAAGCTGTTATGGAGGTACTAGGGGTCGCAAAGGATGACTCTGGCGGTCACAAAGAGGACTGGTGGTGCAACAGAGAGGTCCAAGGTAAAGTGAAAACTTAGAAACTAGCGTATTCAGAGTTAGCGGAGAGCGTTGACGAGGAGGAGAAGAGGACAAACATAGAGCATTACAAGAATGCAAGAAAGGAGGTGAAGTTAGCGGTAATGACAGATACGATGGCATCGTCCGGGCGCTTGTATGAAGAACTTGGAAGAAAATGTGAGAAAAAACGTTGTACAAGTTAGCCAAGGCGAGAGAGATGAAGACCCGTGACCTGGACCAAGTGAAGTGTATCAAATATAAGGAAGGTAATATTTTGGTGGAAGATGCTCAGGATAGACGTAGATGGCAAACTTACTTCCATAAACTCTTGAACGAAGAGGGGGACCAGAACATCGTACTGGGCGAATTGGAGCACTTCGAGAGTAACCATGATTTTGGTTACTGTAGGCAAGTCAGGGTTGAGGACGTGGAAGTAGTTATGCACAATATTAGCAGGGGCAGAGCGATCGGGCCAAATAAAATTCCAGTAGTTTTGAAACAATGTGGGTATGAGAGGCTTGGAGTGGCTTACCCGATTGTTTAATGTCTTTTTAGGACATCGAAGATGCCTAAGGAGTGGAGATGAAGCACGATAATTCTGTTGTACAAGAACAAGGGAGAAATCCAAAATTATAATAACTACATGGTATCAAGTTGTTGAGTGATGCGATGAAAGTATGAGATAGAGTGGAGGAAGCAAGGATGATAAAGATATTGTCTATTTTGAAGAACCAATTCTGATTCATGTTGGGGCGTTCGACAATAGAAGTCATTCACCTTATGAGGAGGTTGGTGGAGCAGTATAGAGAGAGGAAAAGAGACTTGCACATGGTGTTCATTGACCTAGAAAAGACATACAACAAAGTTTTAAGGGAGGTGATATGAATATGTCTGGAAGATAGAGGTGTTCATGTAGCCTATATTAGAGCAATTAAGAACATGTATGATGCAACCAAGACTCGGGTGAGATTATTAGGAGGTGACTCTGAACACTTCCCTGTCATGATGGGTCTGCATCAGGGTTCCGCTCTGAGTCCGTTTCTAATTGCCTTGGCGATAGACGCTCTGGCGCTTAATATTCAAGGAGAGGTGTCTTGGTGTATGCTGTTTGTTGATGATATTGTACTGATTGACGAGACGTAAAATTAGAGGTTTCGAGACAAACTCTAGAGTCAAAAGGTTTTAAGTTGAGTAGGACTAAAACAAAGTACTTGGAGTGCAACTTCATCGGCGGGATTCACGTAGCAGAAGAGGACGTGCGGCTTCATAATAAGGTCATCCCCAAGAAATAAAGTTTTAAGTACATGGGGTCGATCATCCAAGGCAATGACGAGATTGACAACGAGGTCACACACCTTATTGGGGCGTGTTGGATTAAATGAAAGCTCGCATTAGGTGTGTTGTTCAATAAGAACATGCCACCTAGAGTTAAGGGAAAGTTCTACAAAGTGATGGTCATACTGACTATGCTGTATAGGGCGAGTGTTGGCCAGTTAAGAAAGCTCATGCCCAAAAGATGAAGGTAGCTGAGATGGATGTGGAGGCATACAAGGAGAGATATGATTCAAAATGAAGTGATTAGGAACAAAGTGGGAGTGGCCCCCGTGGTGGAAGGGATGCGAGAACGAAGGTTGAGATGATTTTGCTATGTGCAGAAGAGTTGCGCAGATGCTCCAGTGAGGAGGTGTGAGAGGTTGGCAGTCGTGGGCCTGAGGAGAGAGAAGGGTATGCCAAAGAAATCACGGGGAGAGGGGATTAGACAGGATATGACGCAACTTTAGCTTACCGAGGACATGACCCTTGATAGAAGGGTATGGAGGTCGAGTATCAGGGTAGAAGGCTAGTTGATTTTCGCGAGGATTTCTTTTTGTACTAGGAGTTTTATTATCTTTGTGCACTAGCTTATACTTTTTTTTTAGATCTCTATTACGACTTGATTGTTGCAATACTTCATTTATCTTATTATATTATTGCCTATTTACATGTGGTAGTTACTGTTTCTTTTTCAAAATGCTTTATCATGACTTATTTCCTTTCGTTACTTGCATTTTCATACTGCTTTTAAATTTCTTGCACGTGTCTGACCGTTTCTTTTGTTTTGCTTATGCTTTCTCTTTAGCTGATGATCTTTCGAAAATAATCTCTATACCATGGTAGAGGTAAGGTCTGCGTACACTCTATCCTTTCTAGACCTCACGTTGTGGAATTTCACTGGGTATGTTGTTACCGTTGAGGACATATTTAATTCTAATTATTAACTGATGACAAATCTATTCCATTTAGCGTAGTTCAGGGACAAAATTTACCCTTTGCCCTTAAAAGATGACATTAATGTGTTTGTATAATTATCTTTTGTTTCCTTTTCTTAAATTTAATTTAAGAAAAAGTACCTCAATCCCATTTTTAAAGGCTAAAAGAGAGAAAACCAACTTATAAGACTTAAATATTTTCAGACATGCAGTTTCTTATTTGCTGTGGGGTTTTGAAATGAGATCTTCTCACGGAATATTTAGCTTACTCTTAGGTGAATATAATATGCATTAATCAGAATGAACTATCTTCTATAAACTACCAATAATTATTAATTACACGCAGTTTTTAACATCTGGAATTAATTAATAGTACATTAGTACGATTGAAATGATGTTAGAATTTGAGACGTGTCTATGTCCACACTGAGGAAGTTTATACTCTTATATTTTTAATAATACTCTGGTACTTTAATTATTTTCAATTCGGATTTTGCATATCGGCTTTGAGATATTTTAATATTTATAAAACATTCTATTTGTAATGTCACTATCGATCCAAGTATTAATGTTTCGTGTAGCACTCCCTAAAAATGACTTGTTTGATTCTCTACTGCTTAATTTAGTGATGAAACTATGTGGACCATATATGTTGCTTTATAATTCTTACTCATAGACTCATGTCAACTTAATTTGTTTTATTTCTAATGAGAACGACTGATGACCTAGTCAATTATATTATCCATCAGAATTTTCTCTTTTTTTTGGTTACTTAAATGGTAGTGAGTGGGCTATTACTTCGAGCCGAATCACTGTTTACGGAAAGCACTTCCCAAGAGATTCTTTACCGTGGAGGAGGTCAAATCCTTGACCTCCCTGTAGTTCTAGCCAACTTTTATCCACTGAATCAAATCGAGTAGAATTTTCTCTTCTAGTGGCACCTTTCAATGAAGAAGTTGACATGTATATCCTGTATTTAGTTAGTAATATTATAAAAGAAGATATGCTAATCACTCAAATAAATGAACTGGTTGTAATGGTAGCCGCCAGGGATAAATGAACAATCATTTGCCATAATTGCTTCATTGAATTTTAGGAAAAACTACATTTTCTCTTTCTTCTTTTTTCCTTTTTTATTTATGTGTTTGCACGTGGGTTTGTATGATATTTTTTTATTTTCATCCTTTTTATATTTTGTCCAATCCTTTTTATTGTTTCTTGTATATCCTTTTTATTATTTCTTGCTCCAACAAACATTCCTGGTATGATTATGCGATAATACAAATCTGCAAAGACATGAAAACTTACAGTTTATGCTTTTAATGCAGTCTCTACTAAAAGGTGCGCACGCGATTGTCAATCCGGGTGCAAGCCTTGCTTCAGTATATTCCTTTGCCCAAAAGAACTAGGAAATCTTGGCAGAGGTTTGAGAGAATTTATTTCCTGAACTCTAAGTTCAGAAAGTGAAAAATGAGTTCTATTGAAATTATGGATTAAGTGCCAAATATATAGTGAGGAAACCCTAAACCCAATCAGATTTGGATCAAAGCCAAGACCCGAATCCAATTGCGATGGGCGGTCACTGGGCCCATCGTTATGCGCTTCCTTTATTTATTTTACGCACGCTTTAGTTCTAATTAAATCCAAGACTTAATTTTAACTTAATTAATTAATTTTCATCAAATGAAAATTATCCCATAATTTATTATAAAATAAAATATCTTGATTCAAAATCCGATATTTTACATTCTCTCAATATACCCTTAGACCGAAAAGACAATCGACTTAGTGTGACCCTTTAGCCTTCACACATCCAAGACTGATCAAATCAAGGTTCACACGGAACTCCCAGGCGGCGCGGTGGCGGACCCAATATGTAAAAGACGCTTACAAGACTCAAGTAAACAAACCTCATGTGAGATGATAAATTCCTTTCATTCGCGACACACTCGATCAAGCTTAATATTTGCCAAGTGTCATCCAAATGGCTTGATCACTTTATCTCATCTATGTTAGTCGACAACTAGACCATATCCTAGATATGTCTCTGCGTTGCCAATGACTTGGTCGACCTAACATCTACGGGTTCGAGTGTTCTCTCGAAACTCCAATCGAGGAATGAATCTATTCTTGGCTCAACTACCACCTTCAATCTTCGTAACGCACCCAATACAAGCGCGTCTCAACCTATAAGGCATTTGAGCCAGGGCATGATCAAAGTGCATTGCTCGTGCAAGGCGATATTGACCTCAAGTCTAAGGACCTCTATCTCCCACGCACGATAATACTCTAGACATGTATAACAAATAGTTTATCGCCAGGTATGCCAATACTCCTCAAGAGTATCCACGTGTCCATCACTAGCAACTATTGCTTGCGATGAAGTGAGATATACTACATTCTAAGAATGTGATCACGGACAGCGTGTCGACTTATAACATATCATTGATATCCCATTCTCAATGATCATTAGTCTAGGCTATTTTAAGAACTACACTCTATCATTAATATCTCACACTATTAATGACAATGTAAGTTCAATGGATGCACATTAATGAATAATATAAACAATCAAATAATAATTCAATAATTGAAAATGCAAACTATATATTAATCTTATTAATAATATGAATGTGTTCAAGTACGTGCTCATAAAATGATTGTTTATATGACATATATACTTTCAATCTCCCACTTTGCCTAGAGAAAATCACCAATGTATCTAATGCCCATATTTTAGAAATGACCATTATGCTTGACCACGCTTAATGGTTTAGTAAATAGGTCCGCTAGATTATTTTCGGTGGGAATATAGTCTATCTTTATTTCTTCTGTCTCCACCATCTCCCTGAGTATGTGGTATTTCCTTGGTACATGCTTGTTTCTATTCGTTGATCTTGGTTCCTTAGCTTGAGCAATCGCACCAGTGTTGTCACAATAAATCGTTATCGACAACCGATACTGGAACAACCCCAATTCCTTTAAGAACTCGGATATCGCGACGAACTTTCTTTACCACTTCCGATCCAAAGAATGTACTTCACGTTGTCGAATCGGCGGTTGTAGCTTGCTTGGAACTCTTCCAACTAACTACTCCACAATTTAAAATGAAGGCATAACCAGACTAAGATTTGAAGTCATCAAGATCTGTCTGGAAGCTAGCATCAGTGTACCCAGTAGCTACTAGCTCTTCTTGTCCGCCATAGACTAAGAAGTATTCTATAGTTCGTCTAAGATACTTAAGAATACTCTTGATCGCTTTCGATGTTCCTCCTCCCGTGATTCTCGCTGAATTTGCAAGTCATGCTTGTCATAGGCCACATCCGGCCTCAGACAGTCATGACATACATGATTGATCCTATACCAAGATATGGGATTCTCTTCATGCGTTTAAGTTCTGCAACTGTGGAAGGACAATCCTTCCTTGACAACTTGATGCCTTGACCCATAGGAAGATTCCCTTTCTTGGAATTTTCCATAGAGAAACGATTTAGCACTTTGTCTATGTATACGGACTGTGACATCCCCAACAATCTATTAGGTCTATCTCTGTAGATTCTAATTCCAATAATGTAGCAGGCTTCACTCAAGTCCTTCATCATGAAGGTTCTGGATAACCATTCTTTGATTGATTGCATGAGAGCTTTATTGTCTCCCATTATCAATATGTCATCTACATATATAACAATGAAGACAATGCTCTCATTTGTGCGTTTACTATAAACGCACGGATCTTCCTTGCTTCTAACAAAGTCAAACGATTTGATTGCTTTGTCAAAACAAATGTTCCAACTCCTCGAGGCTTGCTTAAGTCCATAAATGGACTTTTGTAGTTTGCATACTGCTTTGGGTTGAGTCTTAGATGTAAAACCCTCTGGCTGTATCATATACACCTCCTCAATTAGATTACCATTGAGGAAGACAGTTTTAACATCCATTTGCCAAATATGATAATCATAGTATGCAGCTATAGCAAGCAAAATCCGAATGGACTTAATCTTTGCAACAAGCGAAAAGGTTTCATCATAATCGACCCCAGGCCGTTGATTATAACCTTTAGCCACCAATCTTGCTTTATAAGTCTGTATTTTGCCATATGCATCAATCTTCTTCTTGAAGACCCATTTGCATCCTATGAGTCTAACCCCTGTTGGCAAGTCAACTAAGTTCCATACTTGGTTTATGTACATAGACTCCATTTCGGATTTCATGGCTTCTTGCCATCTCTGTGAATCAATGTCTAACATTGCCTCGTTGTAGGTAGTAGGCTCATCATCATCAGGAATATCTATCTCATTATGTGTTTCAACAAGGAGATTAAGTCTTTCAGTGCGATGAGTCCTAGTGGTCTACGGAGTTGAACATTCTGCGTTTCAGTGTTTGCTGTATTTTGATTTTGAGAAGATGTTTGTGTGTTGGACAATCCACCACCATGAGAACTTTCAGGAATATCATTTTGAATAGGATGATGCACAACTATTGTGTCATCTATCATTGGTTGTGCATGAGGGTCTTGCATTTCGCAAAGATCCTCACAACACTCCCATCGGTGAAGCGGCGACTCTAAGTACCCAATCATCATCAAATACTCCCACTGAATCATTGTCAAGGTTATTTGACAAGGGGTCATTCTCTACATTATTTTGTACTTCTTGAATTTCTTCAAGTTCTATCTTGTTGCAACTCTGTTCCTTGTAGACATAGTCTTCTTCAGAAAGTTGCATTCTGAAACAATTACTTTATGTTCCTCAGGAAGATAGAAGTAGTACCCTCTTGTTTCCTTAGGATACCCTACAAAATAATACTTCTCACTTTTAGATTCCAATTTGTCAGTGAGCAACTTCTTTACATATGCAGGGCACCCCCAGGGTCGCATGTGTTTAAGTGCTGGCTTCTTGCCATTCCATATCTCATATGGAGTTTTCTCAACTGACTTTGATGGAACTCTATTCAAAATGTAGATTGAGCTTTGCAATGCATATCCCCATAGGTATGTTGGTAGAGCTGAGAAGTTCATCATGGATCTAACCATATCTAATAAGGTACGATTTCTCCTCTCAGCAACACCATTCATTTGTGGCGTTCCGGGAGATGTCCATTCTGAATGGACTCCATGAAGCTTCAAGTAATCTAGAAATTCTTTACTTAAGTACTCACCTCCTCGATCTGATCGAAGAGTTTTAATACTTGTTTCAAGTTGCTTCTCTACTTCTGACTTGTACTCCATGAATTTCTCAAAAGCTTCAGACTTATGCTTCATAAGATACACATGCCCAAACCTTGAGAAATCGTCTGTAAAAGTAATGAAATAAAGAAAGACTCTCTTATCTTTAGTTGGAAAAGGCCCACATACATCGGTATGGACTAACTCAAGCACCTCTTTGGCACGTACTCCTTTCCCAGAAAGTGATTTGGTTGTCATCTTTCCTCTTAAGCAAGATTCGCAATCACCATATGACTCTAAGTCAAATGGTTCTAAGTAATCTAATTTCCTCAATCTTGCTATACTTGATTCATTGATGTGACCAAGTCTGCAATGCCATAAGTAGGTGAGATTTCTTTGATTACTTATTTTAGCTCTTTTATTTTGTATATTGAAAATTTCATGGCTACAGTTTAGAACATACAATCCATCCACAAGCGGAGCATTTCCACAAATAAAACCTTTATAAGACAAAACATAGTTTCCATTGGTAATATGTGAGGAAAACCCCTCAATGTCTAACATAGGGATAGAAATAATATTTCTCGTCAAAGACGGGACAAAATAACAATTATTAAGTTCTAAACAAAAGCCTGAAGGTAAATCTAGTCTATAAGTCCCGCGTTACTGCATCAACTCTAGCTCCATTGCCAACGCGTAGATCTACTTCCCAAGGTCCAACCTTTCTGCACAATTAGCCCGCACATTATTACAAATGTGAGCCACAAGCGGTATCCATACCCAGCGGTGAGAATTAGTTATAGACATATTTATTTCAATAACAAACATACCTTGTCCGGAGGCGGCACGCGTGCCTTGTCTCCCTGGTACATGCGATCCTTCTTCCAATGTCCCTTTCTCTTACAATTGAGGCGACATCGCCAGCTATCTTGGCCTTCTTTCGAACAACTCCTTTAGGTTTCATAGTGTGGGTTTGGCAACCGCCTTACTTCTTCTTCCGCATATTCTTACCCTTAGGTTTGAACTTGCTAGATGAGCCCACCATGAGCACTTTACCTTTGGAGGTGGGCGACTCGAAGGTCTTCAACATATTATGAAGTTCAGGGAGACTTGCTTTCGTTCCATTCATGTTGTAATTCACAATGAAGTTCTCAAAGAAACCAGGAAGCGAGTTCAAGATTAGATTACAGAAACATTCACAGGCAGCTTCGTTCCAATCGAAGCCAACCTCTCAATTAATCCAATCATCTTCAAAACATGTTGTGACACGGACCACTTCGTTTAGCTTACACTTAAAAAGATCTCTCAACAGTTCATACTCCATTGTCTGAGACTGTGAGTCATAGAGATTCTTCAAGTGTTCTAGCATCTCGTTGGGGCCCATATTTTCATGCTGTCTTTGTAACTCTGGAGTCATAGAAGATAGCATAACACATTGTCTTTGCAACAAGATCATCAAGATATTTCTGATAGGCTGCTTTGTCAAACAGAGCATACTCTTCAGAATCTTCAGCAGAGACTGTAGGGAGTGATGTATCCAATACATACTCAATCTTTTCTAATCGCAGTACCAAACGCAGATTTCTTAACCAGTCAGGAAAATTGGCTCCATTCAACTTGTTCGTTTCAACCAACATTTTAAGTGACAGATTCGACATTATGGCGAAGAAAAGATAGACTTGAAATTAATATTTTAATATAATTTCTATTGAACACATTCATTAACTAACTAACTAACATGGTCTTTAGTTTAATTAGCTCCCACTATTTTAACATACTCTTTTACCCCATAAAGAATACAGACTCATATCAAATACGGTCATAATGGGCCAAGATCCAAACTCATGTTGTCTCGCGTTTCACGAGGTGATAACTTCAACAACACGATCGTAAGTCTACAAACCAATTGCAAACAATTTGCAACTCTTGGTTGGAATGTTCTAAACAATTCGATCTGCGTCCTCTTGTCCGACATGGGCGCGAGCGACTGTAGTCAACCTCAGTTATGCGATGCAATTATGTATCTAAGTGGGCTTAGCCTTCATCAAGCAAACACTGGGTGTAAATACTCACGAAGGTTTATCACCTACTACAACATTTATACGCATCTATGAAAGTGCGAGTCCTCGTAGACTTAGAGCAAATCTTTGGGGCATAAATACTCATCTCATAGAAAAGGATTTTGCACCACAATCAATTATAACTGACGTAGCGTTCATTTTAAATGAGACTTGTATTAAATTTGGGGAACATTTTAATTCGTGGTTATGACCAAGATCAACTATTATATCATACATTATATGAAATCCTATCATGCAATTTCTAAACACATTTAGATGGGAAACCATCAAACCCAATAGACATGATATAAGATGGTTTTAATCATATCTTTGGTAGCCGTCTACCTGCACAATTATAGCGGTCATTGAAAGTAAACAATTCTTGGCGCGCTACCTGCATAATAATCATGGACTCTATTCTAATTATTTAAATGACAATCAAATAAACAATTAGGAGAAACAATTAATTTGTGCACACATTATCAAATAATATGCTAAATAACAATAATTGTGGGTTAATTAATTTTGTTTCAATTTAGGAAATATTTAAATTCAAAATTTAATCTCAATTTTCAATTTTGAATTTTCTGCTCATCCAAACAGTCCTTAACAATTGAAATTAAAATTTAATTTTTGGGTATTTCGCAATTTTCAGAACCTTAAAATATTTACTGATTTACCCGGGGACCAAATCGCTTTCAAATTTACTGATTGACCCGGGCTGAATCACGATTTTAAAACTTTTAAAATTTCAGAAAATATCTCAGGGACTAATTTGTAATTTTCAGAACTTAAAATATTTTCAGATTTGTTAAAGGACCAATCTACAATTTAAAACCCTAATTTTAATTTGCAAAAAGGTCCTTACACTATTTCAAATTTTCAAAACCAAATCCAACTCCAAATCAAATTTGGGATTCGAATTTCGGGGCGAAATTGACGGAATTAAAACACACCAAGCGATGGCACACGTCGGGACGAACTCACCGGTGGTTTTCACCACCGATTTGGTGGCCCACGGTGGCCGGAATCTGGGACGCCGCCGGCGGGTTCTAAAACCGTCGGTGGTGCTCATTTTCCGGTCATCGTTGCCGTGTAATACTACCACCATTAGATTCCTCTCGTTGAGACGAACACGATGATATTATTACTTTCTGATTTCGTCGCCCGTGGTGGCCGGAAACCGTCCCGCCGTCGTGATTCGGCGACCTAAAATTTTTTTTTCGAAATCATGATATTCACCGAGCGATGGCTAACATTCGCCGAACGATGTCGATTCCATCGCTCATCGCTCCAATTTTTTTTTTTAAATCGCCATCATTCACGCCGAGCGATCGCGACATTTGTTCACGTCGAACGATGGCAGTGCTGTTCATCGTGAGCGATTGTGATCGCTACGAATATATATATATATTTTTTTTAAATTCCGAAAATCAGTTCTAAATCAAAACAATCAATTATCCCACATATCGTTATTAAAGATTATCGTATAATCATTAAATCAGCCTGGGCTCTGATACCACTGTAGGGATTTGTTGGGTGTAAAACACACAAGTAAGGCACAGCGGAAATTTAAAATTTTGAGTAAACTTACTTGCTCCAACAAACATTCCTGGTATGATTATGCGATAATACAAATCTGCAAAGACATGAAAACTTACAGTTTATGCTTTTAATGCAGTCTCTACTAAAAGGTGCGCACGCGATTGTCAATCCGGGTGCAAGCCTTGCTTCAGTATATTCCTTTGCCCAAGAAAGCTAGGAAATCTTGACAGAGGTTTGAGAGAATTTATTTCCTGAACTCTAAGTTCAGAAAGTGAAAAATGAGTTCTATTGAAATTATGGGTTAAGTGCCAAATATATAGTGAGGAAACCCTAAACCCAATCAGATTTGGATCAGGCTTCAAGACCTGACCCAAATCCAAATTGCAGTGGGCGAATCGACCCATTTGTTATCTTGACTCCTTTATTTATTTTCTGCACGTTTTAGTTCTAATTAAATTCAAGACTTAATTTTAACTTAATTAATTAATTTTCATCAAATGAAAATTATCCCATAATTTATTATAAAATAAAATATCTTGATTCAAAATTCGATATTTTACATTCTCTCAATATACCCTTAGACAGAAAAGACAATCGACTTACTGTGACCCTTTGACGCCACACATCGGCACTTGATCAAATCAAGGTTCACGTAACTCTAGACGGTCTTGGGTGGCGGACCCAATATGTGAAGTACGTTTACAAGACTCAAGTAAACAAACCTCTATGTGAGATGATAAATTCCTTTCATTCGCGACACACTCGATCAAGCTTAAGATTTGCCAAGTGTCTATCCAAATGGCTTGATCACTTTATCTCATCTATGTTAGTCGACAACTAGACCATATCCTAGATATGTCTCTTGCATTGGCCAATGACTTGGTCGACCTAACATTTCTGAGAAGCTGAGTGTTCTCTCGAAACTCCAATCGAGGAATGAATCCTATTCTTGGCTCAACTACCACCTTCAATCTACTTCGTAATGCACCCAATACAAGCCGCGTCTCAACCTATAAGGCATTTGAGCTTAGGACATGATCAAAGTGCATTGCTCCGTAAACAAGGCGATATTGACCTCAAGTCTAAGGACCTCTATCTCCCACGCGATAATACTCTAGACATGTATAACAAATAGTTTATCGCCAGGTATGCCAATACTCCTCTAAGAGTATCCATGTGTCCATCACTAGCAACTATTGCTTGCAGTAAGTGAGATATACTACATTCTCTAAGAATGTGATGCAGACCACATGTCGACTTATAACATATCATTGATATCTCATTCTCAATGATCATTAGTCTAGGCTATTTTAAGAACTACACTCTATCATTAATATCTCACACTATTAATGACAATGTAAGTTCAAGGGATGCATATTTATGAATAATATAAACAATCAAATAATAATTCAATAATTGCAAATTCCAAGTATATATTAATCTTATTAATAATATGAATGTGTTCAAGTACATGTGCTCCTAAAATAATTGTTTCTAGGACATATATACTTTCGGGGGGGGGGGGGGGGGGCTCTCTCAATATATAACAATAATAATATATCAAGTGAAATCTCATAATGTAAAATTTAAAGAGGATAGAGTGTACGCAGATTTTACCCATACATTGAGAGGTAGAGAGACTGTTTTCAAAAGATCGCAGGCTCAAGAGAAAGCATAAAAAAAGTCAGATAAGGACAAAAAATTCATAGAAGTACGAAAATGAAAATAGCAAAAGCGACTAAGTCATGATAAAGCAGTATGAAAAAGGAGCAGTAGCTACCACATATAAAATAAGATAATCAAAGTACAAGAAATAGCATATAGTAGCAGAAATCAAAGGACAAGAAACTATAGAACAATACTGTGACTACTAGTATGGAAGGATAAGCGAGACTACCTACTAGTCTTCTACCCTAATCTCATTCCTCTATAACCTCATATCTAAGGTTATGTCCTCGCAAAGATGGAACTATGTTATGTCCTTCCTAATCACCTCTCACCAATACTTCTTCTGCCTACCTCTACCACTTTTGAAACCGTCCATAGCCAACCTCTCACACCACCGCAATGGGGCATCCGTGTCTCTCCTCTTCACATGCCCAAATCATCTCAACTTCGCTTCCCGCATCTTGTCCTCCACTGAAGTCACTCCCACCTTGTACCGGATAGCTTCATTCCTAATTCTATCTCTCCTAGTGTGCCCACACATCCATCGGAACATTCTCATCTCCGTAAATTTCATATTTTGAACATGAAAGATCTTAACTAGCCAAAACTCCGCCCCATACAACATAGTCGGTCTAATCACCACTTTATAGAACTTGCCCTTAAGTTTTGGTGACACTTTTTTATCATACAACACTTCAAATCGAGTCTCCATTTCATTCACCCTACACCAATACGATGTGTGACATCATCGTCAATTTTTCGATTTCCTTGTATAATAGACCCTAGATACTTAAACTACTTTTCTTCTGGATGGCATGGGTACCAAGTCTCACTTCCATGTCAGCCTCATGCGATGGGTCACTGAACTTGCACTCCAAGTACTCTGTCTTGGTCATACTCAACTTGAACCCTTTAGACTCCAGAGTTTGTCTCCAACCCTCCAGCTTAACATTAACTCCGTTGTAAGTCTCGTAAATTAGGACTATGTCATCTGCGAATAACATACATCATGACACCTCACCTTGAATTTGCCACATCAATCCATCCATCACCAAGACAAATAAAAACGGACTAAAAGTTGATGGCAACCCATCACAACTAGAAAGTGCTTCGAGTCTACTTCTACTGTCCTTATCCCAGTCTTACCTTCATCATACATATCTTTGATGGAGGGGCCTTTAGGTATTCTACCTTGTTTAATTACAATAATAATATAATATTTTGTTTTTAGGTATTCTGCCTTGTATGATTACAATATAATACTATTAAATTAAGTTGACTTGTAATAACATATCACTCTTAATAATTGATATGATTACCTCAAAAATAAACTAATAACCTCGTATAACTGATTAAGTTGCACTAATGGAGTGTAAATTTTTTTATCGAGCAATATACCGTTTATTTCTACAAGTGAAGTATGAGAGAATAAAATGTACTCAAACCTTACTTCTACCGAATTATTGGAGATATGGGTGCCTATCATTTGACATCTGGAAGTTGTTAGTTGGGTATTTGCAGACACATATTCTCCAATCACCGTGTGAAATTGACTGGACGAATTAATGGAGATAATTCTGGGCTATAGCACAAGAAGAGTGAAAGAGAATATTTGTTTCTTTGCTATTTCCAAGACAGTCCATGTTCTCTTCTATTGACGCGTTTAATAAGTGTATTCAGTAGCATAATTATGATCTTTTGACGGGTGCATTTTAAACATGGACTCAATTTCATACTAAAAAAGGCAAAATGAATGAACTAAGGAAAAAAAACAATTTTTTGGCTGTGGAGAACTTTGAATAAAGAAGAATAATGATCCTCTGCTTATTTTACTAGTCCACTACATCAGAAATAAACTTTCGTTTTTTTTACCTTTAACACTAGCTATTCAATTGACAAATTGTTCCTAAGTCTATTAAAATTATAGACTAATTATTATGCGTAATATGAATATATGTACTTCATTTTTTTAAGGGAGTACAAAGTCTATTATGGACAAATAAAAGTGAATAGAGAATAAAAACAAACATAAATAGGTAGCATAAGTGAAATTGAAGAACTGAAAAGTCCTACCACCAAAGGATGTGGTGCAACAAATGAAGTTGCTCTTTCCTTAACCAGAGGAATCGATTTCGAGCATTGAATATGAAAAATTCTTAGTAAGGAGCGCTTTCCCTAAATGGGCGCTATGCAACACGAATCCGGGTTAGCCGGACTACAATGCATATATCGCACACTGAATGAAAAATAAAAAAAGAATTGAATGTTATTGGAACCGTGTATACACCATAATTGGGTTATAAGTTTTTGTATGTAATTAATCTTGTACTCTTATCATAATTGTATAGTTAGTCTCCAAATAGAATATAATTTTAGGAGTAGAATAGGAAAACGATTTTCCTATATGTAACTTGTATATATACCCCTTTCATTAAGAAGAATATTCAAGAGATTATTTCTTTCATGGTATCAAGAGTGTAGGTTAAATTTTTTTCTCCCAAAATTCCAAATTGCCGTGCACTATTACCGAGACCATACCTCATTTTTTGTGCCCAATTTCCATCAAAACAGTCCGATTTCCGAGCTCCCTTCATCGGTTCTGTGCCCGTAAATTGTTTCTCTCTTCCCAAATTTTCTTTCCAAATCTCTACATCACGTCTTGCGTTGCTACTATGGCTAAGAACACGTTTCATCCTGCCCTTGCTATCTCTAATATCAAGAATCACATCCCTATCGTTCTTAAATAGAAAACACTCAATATGCGACGTGGGCCGAACTATTCAACGTTCATGCACGCTTGCATCAAGTTCTCTATCACATTATCCACGCGACTCCTACAGATATAGAGGTCCCTAAACCCGAGGATGATCCTAAGTTATGGACCACACTTGATGCTACTGTTCTTCTGTGGATTTATTCCACTATTTCTATCGACCTATTACAAACGATTATCGACCCCGATGCTACGACAATGACAGTGTGGAATAGAGTACGTGATATATTCCAAGATAATCAAAATTCTCGTGTTGTTACTTTGGAGCAGGAATTCTCCCATGTCAATATGGAAGATTTTTCTAACGTTTCAGCATATTGCAAAAGGTTGAAGGAATTGGCGGACCAACTCCGCAACATTGGTGCGCCCGTTATGAACGATCGTCTAGTCCTTCAGATGGTCGCAGGTCTATCTGAGGCCTACAATGGTGTTGTCACGCTTCTTCGTCAGAGCAGCCCTCTTCCGTAATTTTGTCAGATTCGTTCTATGCTTAAAGGCTAAAAAGGCGGCTACCAGTGCTAATCCTGTAGTCATGTTGACGTCCTCCACAAATTCTCCAGGTTTTGTTGATAATTCGAGCCAAAACCAAGGTCACAGTGGCGGCAAGAATAGTCAGAAAAATAATAGCAAAAATCGCGGGGGCAAACGCGGTGGTTTCGATAATGGTGGCGGTGGAAATATTACGCGAGAGGCCCGATCATCTGGTCCCAACGGTGGGCCCATCGCCACGGTACGGGCGATAAGCCTTGGCCCAACAACCCCTATGGTCTTCCAGCGAATTGGGCCCCAATTCCATAACAATTTTAACCCACTGCCCAGTTCCCACAACAGTCTCGGCCCACTGGGTGTCTCCAGCCCCGGGCCAAGGTTACATTACCAGTCCCGGTCAATAGGGAGGCAGTTTTGGCCCCCTCAGGCCTATCATATAGCGGGCCCCACTGAAACTGACATTGAAGCCGCTATGCACACACTTGGTTTAACTCCACCAGACCCAAATTGGTACATGGACACCGGCGCTACTACCCACATGACATCCAATCAAGGTACTCTCTCGTCTTATTCCAATTTGAGCAGTAACCGTGGTGTAATTGTTGGTAATGGTAATTCAATTCTGATTCGTGGTTATGGTCATAAAACTTTGTCACCCCCATCCACCTCTTATCTTGAAAAATACCCTTCATGCCCCTAAATTGATTAAAAATTTGGTGTATGTCCGTAAATTCACCACTGATAATTCTGTTTCTATTGAATTTGATCTGTTTGGGTTTTTGGTAAAAGATTTCAAGACAAGGATTCCTCTCATGAGGTGTGATAGTAGGGAAGATCTTTATCCTATCACACCACGTTTCAGTCTCTCGAGTCAAGCCTTACCATCAAATTTTGCAGCCCTTGCTCCTTCATTGTGGCACGCTCGTCTAGGTCATCCGGAGTCGCTAATTTATCTTCCTTAGCTAAAATAATTTTCTTTCATGTAAGGGTACGTGTAGTACTCCAAATTATCAGTCTTGTTCTTTATGGAAAATTGTTAAGTTGCCATTTGTAGACTCTAATTCTCATACTTCAATGCCATTTGACATATTCATAGCGATTTATGGACATCTCCTATTTTCAGCTCTGTGGGTCATCGGTATTATGTTCTATTTTTGGATGATATTCTAAGTTTTTATGGACTTTTCCAATAGTGAAAAAATCTCAAGTTTTTTCCACCTTCTGAAAATTTAGAGTATTCATTAAAACCCAATTCGAACGGAAAATTAAAAATATTCAATGCGATAATGGAAAAGAATATGATAATGGAGTGTTTCGGAAATTTTGTGCTAATAATGAGATTAATTTTGTATTTATTGTCCTCATACATCTTCACAAAATAGGAATGCCGAACGAAAGATCCGTACCATTAACAAGATTTTTCGAACTACATTGATTCACGCTTCCGTACCCCCACTTTTTTGGCATCATGCTCTACAAATAGCTATATATATTCTTAACATTCTTCCTTCCAAAGGTTTGACATATTCATCCCCCCTTCAAATTTTATATAATAAGACTCTTTCGTATTCACATCTTAGGGTGTTTGGGTGATTATGTTATCGTCTACCACAATTAGCAAACTTCAAGCCCGTTCTACCCCTTGTGTGTTTTTGGGTTATCCATCTAATCACCGTGGTTACAAATGTTTTGATTTATCATCTAATAAAATTATCATTAGTCGCCATGTAATTTTTTATGAATCCCAATTTCCATTTGCTAAGTTTAGTAAACCCGCGCCTACTTCATATAATTTTTTGGATGATGGTATATCCCCGTATTTTATTCACCATTTATCGGACCTATCTCGTACCCAAAATTCGCCAGCGGGCCCACTGGCCCTCCAGTGGTATCGTCATGTTCTGTTTTGGGTCCAGTGACTGGGCCATCAATCCAACCCATTCCTGGCCTAATTATTGCTTCAGTTCCAGCGCCAATTCTCGGGTCCAGTTCCAGTGTTGGGCCAGCAGGCCCACTGTTTGCTGGCCGGCCTATTTCGGGTCTCAAAATTTCCCAAAATTAATCCACTTCTCCCCCGAGTCAAAGACCAGTCACTCGTAGTCAACGGGGTATTTTTCAACTAAAAAACATTTTAATTTAAATTCTAATGCTCTTAAATCACCCTTACCCTGAAATTCTGTGTCTGCTTTAAATGACCCGAATTGAAAAATTGCTATGATCGACGAATATAATACTCTTATTGGTAATAAGACGTGTGAGTTGGTGCCCCGTCCATCTAGTGTTAATATTATTCGGTCTATGTGGATTTTTGCTCATAAAGATAATTCTGACGATTCTTTTGCGAGACATAAGACTCGGCTTGTAGGTGATGGTAATACTCAGCAGGTAGGTGTGGATTGTGGTGATACATTTAGCCCGGTGGTCAAGCCAACTACCATTCAAAGTGCTCATCTTGGCTATTTCGAAAGCATGGCCCATTCGTCAGTTAGATGTGACGAATGCTTTCTTACATGATGATCTCAAGGAGACAATTTATATGCATCAGTCGTTGGGGTTTAGGGATCCTAAATATCCACATCATGTTTGTTTGTTGAAAAAAACCCTTATATGGACTTAAGCAGTCCCTCCGGGCGTGGTAAAAGAGGTTTGCCGACTATGTTTCGACTATTGAGTTCTCTCACATCAGGTCTGATAATTTATTGTTCATATATCGTCGTGGTTCATCATTGGATTATATACTCTTGTATGTGGATGATATTATCTTAACTGTCTCTTCTGATGCACTATGCAAATCTATCATGACAATTTTGAGTTTGATATGAAAGAGTTGGGGCCCTTGAGTTACTTTTTGGGGATTGCAGTCACTCGTCATGCAGGTGGGTTGTTGTTATCACAGAGGAAGTATGCAACTGAGATCATTGAGAGGGCTGAAATGTCATCCTGTAAGTCCACTTCTACTCCAGTTGATACTAAACCCAAGTTGGGTGTTGCGGCTGGCTCCCCATACGAAGATCCGACCTGCTATCGCAGTCTGGCAGGTTCTCTTCAGTATCTGACTTTCATGAGACCAAATATTACGTATGTCGTACAACATGTGTGTTTGTTTATACATGATCACATGATTGAGCACTGTTAGCCGATTTTCCAAATGCTTAACGCAAGTGTACGTATTGTTACAAGTAATATAGTCTGTAAGACCAAATATCGTCCACAGAGACTGGTTTTCAATTACCGAACATCTATTCTATGTTATCTATTTGGCTAACGATAGTTTGTTTGGGTTTTATCTATGAACTAGCTAGAGTAATTGCAAGAATTAAACTAAGTAAGCTTTGGTTTAAATCAGTTATGGTGAAAATAGGGCTTCCAATCTCCTCAACTATTCACTCTTTCACGTGTTAATGCAATGCTAATGATTCTTCTTCTTATTAAGATAACAGGTTAACTAATCTGTCATCATATTCCGGTTAGGACATACGAGAGTTCAACCTAGTGCAGAAACCTTCTATATTTCTATGATAGATTTTACCACACAGGAGAATTAAGAACAATAACCTTAAATACTACACAAGTATCGGGGTACTTTCGTCCACGATTTTAACTTATGTCTAAACAACTACAACATATTCAAATCTCCCCTCTCGGATCTCGATTCAAAATTATATAAGTGATGACAATTAATGGCCAGTTAATTATCAAGCAATCAAAACAATATTGAATAGATCTTAATTTGTTGAAGAAAAAATCAATAACTATGCATTAACTATATGAAAGAGTTTCAAGAGGATTCAATTGGAAAACCCTACTAAAGTAATTAGCTCATAAACATTGTCATGTCAAGAACTAATTCAATATCCAACATGAACTGAATTGAAAATAAAGAAACGAAAAGAAAATACTTAGAACTAGGTCTCCAATCTTGTAGCCTCCAAAAGTTGTGTTGTAATGTGAGATGATATATGATAGGTCCTCTCCAAAATCTGTCCCAAAAGTTTATTTATGTTGTCAAAAACGTGTACCTTGGATCCTTTTTCCCCTTGCCAATTCTATTTCAGATTATAAATTCCCGCATCAGCACCGCGGTCCTGCAGAATGACACTGCGGTGCCGAAAATACTGCGACTTCTCAGTAATTATGGCACCGCGGTCCTGCAGTTCAGCACCGCGGTCCTGCGGTCTTTCGTCCTTTTTGCTTCGGGAGCTCATTTCCTGCCTTTTCTGCCCACTTTTAGTTTCTTTTTGCCATTTAGAACCGCTGCGACTCAAAAGAAAGAAAAACAACCCTAATACTATACTAAACACAAACGAAATGAGTAAAATACTAACTAAAAATGACTCAAAAAGTGTATACAAAATATGCCTAACAAATACCCCAAACTTAACCTTTGCTCGCCCTCGAGCAAATATAAAAACAAAATCAAAGAAACAGAAAGAAAACTGACTCAAAAGACTCTAATCAAGCAGCTGCACAAGGTTACTTAGAAAAACATGAATGTCAGTTGGGATAATATGTTGGAACATACATAACATGAATTTAGCAATCTAGAATTTCAAGTCAAATATTTCGCAAATTCATTTCAATCATAATCAATGGAATCATGAACACCTGCCCTATGCATGCCAATTTCGTTCCATTTTTCCAAAGACCTATGGGCCTGTTTACTTGTTATTCTCCACTAATCATAGACATACAATTTAGAGATCTTCAGGACTTTTCAGGGTTATAATGTAGGCTTAGGCAAGGGTAGGTAAGAGTAGGCATTTCGGCTCAATTTACGTACCATAAACGTTTTTCTCATTCAACCATTTTGTCCTTCTTTTTGGTATTCTTTTCAGTTCATACCTATCGTTCCCCTCTTCTCTTTTAGAGAGCATGAAACAATTCACATAGGCACCCCCAAACTTAAGATTTTACATCTTTCTTATTGGGGTGCATCAATTTTTCACTCTCTTTTCGTATTTTTTTTCACACTTCTTCATCTCAATTTTTCAATTACTACTTATGACACACAAGAGAATCATAGAGTGTCAAAGAAATAACTTATTTTAGGCTCAACGGGGCTGACTAGGGATACAATTTATTGTAAGGTAGGTAATAAATGGTAAGAAGGGCTAACAAAGAAATGCCTGAATCATCTCTCTAAACATGTATATCTTAACTATTTCGCCTCAAATAACAAGCAAGCAGACTTCATAGACATTTTTCAATCATTCTTTCCATAATTAACAATATATAGGCTCAGCACAAATATTCCAAATAATTAGATTTTCATGAATTTTTGGCATATCTAACTTAATCACACATATTTTAGCTTCTAATTCTAGTACATTATCCACTTAATTCACTAGGCGTTTTCAAACAGCTACAACATGCATGATCATAATTTTTTTTGACTCATATAGACACAACAAAAGATACAAAAACTCAATAAAAAAGACTCAAAAACAGACACACAAAAATAAAATAAGAAAGAACCCTCCCCCAAACTTAAACGACACATTGTCCCAAATGTGTATAGACTCAAAAAATAATAAAGGGATGACTTACAGACATACAACGACTCAAAATGATAGTGGTGGCGGCGGATGTTGCATTGAGACGATATCTGTGGGAAGGGATTTGGTGATTTAGGGCTTTTTATTTTTCTGAAATCGCGCCCAGGCACCGCGGTCCTGCAGAATGACACCGTGGTGCCGAAAGTACTGTGACCTTTCTGAACATTCTACACCGCGGGCCTGCAAAATGGCACCGCGATGCCGACCCGATTTCGTATTTTCCACTCTTTTCTTCGTGCTTAGTCTCTGATTTCCTCACCTGTCATCATAACACAACCCAAAAATACCATCAAGTGAGACAGTTCAAGTTAAACTAAAACAAACTAAAACCAAAAATTGAAATAACATAATTAAATCATTGGGTTGCCTCCCAAGTAGCGCTGTCTTTAACGTCTTTTAGCCGGACGAAGTTCACTTACTAAATCAAGGGGGTAGAGTTCCCCTCCACACAACTATCTCAGAACCAATCGCTTCCTCTTCCTCCTCTTCTTTTTCACAGTGTTATTTTCAGAAACATTTACCATCTTGACATCTTTCACCATTTCCTTGGCCTTACTCACAGGTTCTACACTTTTCTTTAATGGTATCCCACGAGCATCAGTACTCGTGAGGCTTTTATCAGACACAACTTTGTCAACTATCCCAATAGCATAACATCTATCCATAACTTGAGGTTCGGTGGGTGGCTTGAAAACTTTGAAAGGTCATCTCTGGCTCAGGTGGTGGCTTGAACACTTTAAAGGTCATCTCTTTACCCTGAACTCTGAGTTTCAGCTCTCATTTTTCAACATCAATCAATGCCCTCCCCGTGGCTAGGAATGGTCTCCCAAGGATAATTGGTATCATCTCATCTTCCTCCATATCAAGAATAAGGAAGTCAGCAGACAAGATGAATTTGCCCACCTTTACCAACACATCTTCAATTATTCCTCTAGGGTGCACAATAGAGCGATCAACTAGCTGCAAGTGGATTGTGATTGGCCTTGCTTCCCCCAAACCAAGCTTTTTAAATACAGAAAGGGGCATAAGGTTGACTCCTGCCCCCAAGTCACACAGGGCTTGCTTGCATGTCACATTTCCTATGGTGCAAGGTAAGGTGAAACTCCATGGATCTTTCAATTTAGGGAGAAGTTTCTTCTGGAAGATAGCACTGCACTTCTCTGTGAGCGCTATTGTCTCATAGTCTGCCAACTTCATCTTCTAAAACAGGATGTCTTTCATGAACTTTACATAAGCTATCATTTGCTCCAAAGCTTCAATGAACGGGAGATTGATATGAAGCTTTTTGAAGATCTCTAAAAACTTGGAAAACTCCTTGTCTAAGGATTTCTTCTGCAGTCTTTGAGGGTAATGAATTCTGTCTATATATTCCCTCATGACTGTCGGTGGAGCCTTCTCTAAAATAGGGCGGTCATCAGTAACCCCCTCTTTCTCTACCTTAGTTGTCTTCTCCGCCTCATTCCTATTTTCCCTAACTGGTGGAGATCTAACCTGCTCTAACTGCTTCCCACTTCTCAAACTAATTTCCTGGCATTGCTCTCTTGGATTCATCACTGTATTACTGGGGAGAGCCCCCTGAGGTCTGTTATTCAACTTCCCTGCCAACTGCCCCATCTGAGTTTCCAAGTTCATAATAGAGGATCTTGTTTCTGTCATGAACTGCTTGGTCTCTCGCTATATATCAGGTTCGGTATTGGCCAAGGCTGAAATTGAGGACCTGGTTTCCGTCATGAATTGAGTCTGAGAGTTGGCTAAGGTCAACAGTGTTGCTTTTATGTCATTTGGCTTCTCTTGTGGGGTTGGTGGGCTGAACTGCTGTGAAGATGAGGCATAAAAGTGTGGTTGCTGCCCTTGGTCATTCTTCCATGAAACATTTGGGTGATTTCTACACCCCTGATTATATGTGTTGGAGAATGCATTGTTAGAGGGTCTCTGAAAATTTCCCACAGCCTGACATTGGGCCTGCTCCATTGGGATGTTTTTGGGATCAGTTATTGGACATCTATCGAAGGTGTGTGGACCCCCACAAATCTCACAAACTGCTTGCATCTGGATCGCCTTTACGGATATGGTACTCTGCTGGAGCTACTTAGTCAAGAAAGCAACTTGTGCATTTAGTGTAGTGATGGCATCTAACTCATGAACCCCAACTGCTCTTCTGCTACCTGTTCCTCTATCATTTAGCAAGTGATTGTTCGTGGCCATGTCTTCCAACAAGTCATGGGCTTCATATGTTGTTCTTTTCATGAAGGTGCCACATGCAACTGCATCAATAATTGTCCTAGTAGTCCCACTTAGACTATTGTAGAAAATGTGCACCAAGTTCCACTGCTCAAGATCATGATGTGGACACTTCCTTTGAAAATCTTTAAACCACTCTCAAGCATCATACAATGACTCTCCATCATTTGATAGAAATTGTTCAATTCTCCCCTAAGCCTTGCTGCATTAGCTGGGGGGAAGAACTTGGCAAGAAACTTCTGGGCTAATTCATGCCATGTATGAATCCAAATCTGCCGAATGATGGAGTTCGCCTGTAATGAGTTCAGCCAACACTTTGCTCTATCCCTGAGTGAGAATGGGAAGAGTCGCAACCGAATGTCGTTATCAGTAACACCATTGTATTTGAAGGTTGCACACAGCTCCAGGAATTTGCTAGATGCAAATGAGGATCTTCAGACGGTAATCCACCAAACTGAACCGAGCTTTGAACCATGTGCAATATGGCTGGTTTGATTTCAAAGTTATTGGCTTCAACAGCTGGAAGCCTGATGCAAGTCTGCACCCCTGTAATAGTTGACATCACATAATCCCCCAAGCTCCTTTCTGCAGGGACTTGTCTTAAGACAGACGATAACTCATCATCCACCAAATGGTTGTTTCGCTGATCTCCCATTGCACAAAGGATCAACAATTACGTTGTCCTTCTTGCAAGTGATAAAAAACAAGCAAACAGATCACGACAAAATGTTCTAAAATAAAAATAAAAACCAAAGTAGAAATAAGAATAGATAGTTCGATATTGAAGGTACGCCAGTCCCCGACAACGGCGCCAAAAACTTGTTAGCCGATTTTCCAAATGCTTAACGCAAGTGTACGTATCGTTACAAGTAATATAGTCTGTAAGATCGAATATCATCCACAGAGACTGATTTTCAATTACCGAACATATACTCTATGTTATCTATTTGGCTAACGATAGTTTGTTTGGGTTTTATCTATGAACTAGCTAGAGTAATTGCAAGAATTAAACTAAGTAAGTTTTGGTATCAGTTATGGTGGAAATAGGGCTTCCAATCTCCTCAACTATCCACTCTTTCACGTGTTAATGCAATGCTACTGATTCTTCTTCTTATTAAGATAGCAGGTTAACTAATCTGTCATCATATTCCGATTAGGACATACGAGAGCTCAACCTTGTGCAGAAACCTTCTATATTTCTATGATAGATTTTACCACACAGGAGGATTAAGAACAATAACCTTAAATACTACACAAGTATCGGGGTACTTTTGTCCACGATTTTAACTTATGTCTAAACAACTACAGCATATTCAAATCTCCCGTCTCGGATCTCGATTCGAAATCATATAAGTGATGATAATTAATGGTCAGTTAATTATCAAGCAATCAAAACAATATTGAATAGATCTTAATCTGTTGAAGAAAAAATCAATAACTATGCATTAACTATATGAAAGAGTTTCAAGAGGATTCAATTGGAAACCCCTACTAAAGTAATTAGCTCATAAACATTGTCATGTCAAGAACTAATTCAATATCCAACATGAACTGAATTGAAAATAAAGAAACGAAAAGAAAATACTTAGAACTAGGTCTCCAATCTTGTAGCCTCCAAAAGTTGTGTTGTAATGTGAGATGATATGTGATAGGTCCTCCCCCAAATCTGTCCCAAAAGTTTATTTATGTTGTCAAAAACGTGTGCCTTGGACCCTTTTGCCCCTTGCCAATTCTATTTCGGATTGGAAATTCTCACATCGGCACCGCGGTCCTGCAGAATGGCATCGCGGTTCCGAAAGTACTGTGACTTCTCAGTAATTGTGACACCGCGGTCCTGCAATCTGGCACCGCGGTCCTGCGGTCTTTCGTCCTTTTTGCTTCGGGAGCTCCTTTCCTGTCTTTTCTGCCCACTTTTAGCTTCTTTTTGCCATTTTGCCATTTAGAACCGCTACGACTCAAAAGAAAGAAAAACAACCCTAACACTATACTAAACACAAATGAAATGAGTAAAATACTAACTAAAAATGACTCAAAAAGTGTATACAAAATATTCCTAACAAGCACATGAATGCACTCAAACACGTTATTAGGTACATCTAGGGGACACTTGACTATGACTTACATTTATATTTCTCATCGATATCTACACTTGTCTCGTATACATATGTTGATTGGGGAGGATGTCCAGACACCAGACGGTCTACGTCTGGCTATTGTATGTTTCTTGGTAATAACTTGGTCACTTGGTCTGCAAAGCGTCAGTCGACTTTATTACGTTCCAGTGTAGAGGCCGAGTATCGAGGGGTAGCCAATGTGGTCTTTGAATCATGTTGGTTACGTAATTTTCTTTTAGAGCTTCATTGTCCTATTGAGAAAGCTACCTTGGTTTATTTTTGATAATGTTAGCGGCATCTACTTTTCTGGTAATATGGTTCAGCACCAGCGCACTAAACAAATCGAGATGGACATTCAATTTGTTCGAGAAAAGGTAGCTCGTGGAAAAGTATGCGTCTGTCATGTCCTTTCCAGGTATCAAATTGCAGACATTTTTACAAAGGGTCTTCCCTCGGTCCTTTTTGAAGATTTTAGAGACAATCTCAGCGTACGAAGACCACCTGCTATGACTGCGGGGATGTGTTAAATATACCGTATTAAAACCGTGTATACACCATATTTGGGTTATAAGTTTTTGTATATAATTAGTCTTGTACTCTTACCATAATTGTATAGTTAGTCTCCAAATAGAATAGGGTTTTAGGAGTAGAATATGAAAAAAAATTCCTATATGTAACGCGTATATATACCCCTTTCACTAAGAAGAATAATCAAGGGATTATTTCTGTCAAAATGTCCTAATGCACTTATATGGAACATCGACTTAGTACATGAACGTATATTAATACTTGTTAGAAACCTTTATACAATCCACACAAGATCGCAAGTAGATCATTAGACAGAGATATAGATTAGAAGAATAGTAAGGACAATTACCTTGATCCATTGTAACAATTGATAGAAGGAAGTAATTGTTACACCCCGTAAGTCCAGGACATGTATAAGAGAATGTACGTAAGGAATCAAGACTTGAAAATTGGTACGAAAGGAAGAATTGTTTTTCCGACGGAAAATCTTCCGAACGTCGGAAAGGAAAAATGTTCGTTGTTGAGAATTGGATTCTCAAAATGCATTATTTAAGGAATATGGAAATTTATTTTTACGGATTTGGTCACGTGGGGCCCACCCGAGGAATTTTACATTTTTTGTGGGGCCCACGAGGGTTACGAAATTTTATGGACGAATGAGAGGGCGACACGTGGCACCCCCCATATATGGTCTTGGACGTTTTTAGTAAGGGTAAAATGGTCATTGACCATCAAGGAAGATAAGTCTTCAAAGCTTGAGATTGTTGACTTGTCAACTTGTCCACTTGGCTTAACATTAATTGTCCTTCATCCTAGCCCACAAGTGTTTTAATCTAAGACCTCCAATATGTTTTATATACTACACTAGTGCAAGACAAGCTCTTGAAACACTTAGAAAAATTTCACACATTCTTGTGCATTATAGTTGCTCTCGGGTTTGTGTCAAGTTCCACACAAAAAAATTGTAGTTTTGATCCATTATTCACAAGACTTAAACCCAAGGTCCCTAAGGGTATTGTAAGGATATCTCAATAGAAAGATTTCGGAAAAACGACGTTTTCACGTTAGTCGCAAGGCGGAAACTTAAGGAGTTCTTCAACTTTGAAGTTGGAACTTGAAGATGGGTTCTTCATAGGCTTCTAAGGAGTGCTTGGAGAGGATTGGAACATAAGGAAAGGATCTAAGAATTGCTAAGGCGCGACTTTGAATCTTGGAAATTTTAAGGGCTTATAAAGGTATAAATCTTGTCGTTTTAGTAATTGAGATTTACTTATTGTTGTAGTTATGGATATTAGCAAGCATGAGATGTTTAGTATGAAGTTTGATAAGTATATTGGCTATTGGAACCCTAATCCGAAAACTAGCATGTTTAGCCTTAAGATTACAATTCAAGTTGATTATTAGTTTAAGTCGTCGCATGTTGTATAAAGAAGGAAATTGTAGTTGTTGAAGTTGTCTATGACTATTTAACATGTTTGACCTAAGAACTTGGATTGAAAAAGAATTGGAAATGACTTAGGATTGGTTATAAGTTGGCCGAGAATGGCTTGGATTTTAAACTACTTCGTATGAATTGTGGGGCGGAATTTTACACGTATTGTAAGGCGTGTAATCCCCTTTGATTGGTTGGTATGTTGAGCCTTAAATGTGGCATGTTTGGTTATTGTATTCGGCCTTGAAAAAGGTGGCAACGTATGTAGAAGCAAAGGAAGTGCTGCCCGATTTTCCGTAGAATAAGAGACTGTTTACTTAGTATTATTCTACGTTAGAAGCTAGAAATTGATAGTCATGTTGTGACCATTATAGGTTGACAATTCTACGTACGGCGTATTCGGCTTAGCTTGTGGATTTAGCCGAAAAGGTATGTGAACTATCTCCTCTTCTAGCATGATTCCTTAAGATAAAGAAAGTATGTCCTACTCCTTAAATGATCCATTCCTTGGTTGTATTTGGGTTGCCTAAAATAGAATTTGTTCTATGTACTTCCTTGATTGTACTTTGATGTTTAAATTGTAAGTTGTATAATCCATTTCCTTAGTGAAGTTTGGATTCTTAAAAGTGAAAGTATTTTACTTAAAGTACATAGAGTCTTGAAAAGGAAGTGGTTTCCAAATCTTTTGTCTAGTGCCTTAGTTCCAAAACCTAAGGTTGTTATAATGACTTTAGGGGAGTCAAAAGGAGTGATTTACTTAATTGGTTTAAAAGAGGAGAAATGACATGATTTAAGAGAAGTAACTAGTTTTAAAGGTGTGAGTTACTTGAGGTTTAAAAGTAGAAGAAACTTGTTTTCTAAATATTAAGAGACTTGAAGTATTTTGAAAGTTAAGAACTTGATTTGTAAGTATGTGATACTTGGTTTTAAAAGTATAAGTCTCTTGGTTGTAAAAGGAATGAATATGTCTAAAACCATAAAGGGTTATAACGGCTTTATGGGAAGTTGGTTATAACGACTTTATGGAAGGTTAAGAAAGTTGTCTATTTTGATTAATGGGCATAAGTTGCCTAGATTGTGAAAATTTGAAGTTACTTGATTTCAAGCTTTGAAATGAGTTTTCTAAAAGTGTAGTAACTTACTTTGAAAAATAGACATACCTTGATACTACGGGTGTTAGTATCTTGGGGTTTTACATAAAAGGAGTCTTTGAAAAGAATGTACGTACGTAGTACTTTGGCTTGTTTAATTGAGAATTATTCTATGTGTGCCTTGATAAGTACTTTGGCTTGTTTAATTGAGAATTATTCTATAAGTGCCTTGAGTTTATAAAATGAAAGTCTATAGATTTTATGAATTTGCCTATGTGTGCTGGTGATAGCCTTTGAGTGCAAGTATTATGTTTTATTCGTTGTCGCGACTCTCGGTTGGTGGTCTACCGTCTTGTTGTAAGATTACTCGACGCATCGGTGATGTGGGATTCCACGTATGCTTCCATTATTTGTATTACTCGACATGCTTATACGATGTGGGATTCCGGCATGTGACCGAGGCGTTAGATTCGGATTTGTTTGTATTACCCTATGGTCATGCTTATACGATGTGGGATTCCGGCACGCGACCACGTGGGATATTGTTGTTCCATGGATCGCCTCCATGAGATTTAGCGACGCAGCCGGATCCGTAGTTAGCTTTCGACTTGCCCCGCCGATTGATGACGCCGCCGGATTCGTAGATAGCTTGATTTGCCCCCGTCAGTGCTATTGCACGCTTTGGTACTGAGACTCGGTAGATAGCTTTCGACTTGCCCGGCCATATCTCGTGACGACAGCCGGATCTCGTAGTTAGCTTTCGTACTTGCCCGTCGATTGACGACGCACGGATCCGTAGTTGGCTTTCGACTTGCCCCGCCAATTTTATGATGCAGCCGGATCTCGTGGTTCGCTTTTCCTACTGCCCGCATGCTTTTAGGACACAGTGGGACTTGGTGTTCATGTATGCCTATTGGTGTTATATTATATCATGGATCGCCGGCAGTGAGAAGGATTCCACGCATACATGATTGATATTATGGGCGTGAGACCCATGGTTATATTTTAGTAATGACTTTGAGGTACGCGCCCACGACTTGATATGATCGCTTATGTATTGCTTGTAGGTTGACTATCATACATGTCTCGCTTTTGTTTAGATCGTTATGATTTCATACGATTTCATCGCTTGCACATACTTGGTACATTCTTCGATCGACCTCCTTTGCGCTCACGCCGCAGTTTAGGTAATGCAGCTTTGGTGATCTCAGTGTAGGACCGCTCGAGTTTTGGATAGCTCCTCTGCTCGTGGAGTTTATCTTTTTGGTATAGTTCCTTCAAGATGTGCTTTTGTACGGTTATGCATGGTACGGGGCCTTGTCGCCATATTTCAAGAAACTCTTAGAGGTCTGTATTCATATGTGGGATTGGACTCATGTGCAGTGTAGTGTCTTTTATTATGTATATTATATGGCAGCCTTGTCGGCTTTGCCCTTGTACGTATGTTGGTTTTGAAAAAAATAAAAATAAAGAGGTGTTATTTAAATTCCGCAGTTTACTTGTGTTGTTAAGGTAGAAGGGTGCCCAGGTAGGGCACCAGTCACGGGCCCGGGATTCGGGGCGTGACAGTAATGACCTTCTAAGTCTTGTTATTTTTTTCTTTATGACACTTCTCTTAATGGGATAGAGAGAAAAGAAATCGATAACAGTTTTTGGGACCACAACCATATATATAATAGTTAGACAATTTTTCGGAAGAGACATAACTCTTCAAAAGTAACCTTTCAGAAGAGGTGTAACTCTTCAATTATGAACCCATCAATTATAACAGAAGAGTTAGGGTCTGTTTGGCGAAGTTTCGGAAAAGGTGTTTCTTTTTCTCATAAGTAGTTTTGCAGAAACTGTTTCTGGAGAATCAGTTAGGGTGTTTGACAAAAAATTCTAGAAGTGCTTCTAAGAAGCAGAAACAGTTTTCTGTTTAGCTAACATTTGTGCAAATTTACTAGAATATTCTTTTTAATAGATTTAAAACTATTTAAAATATTCTTTTCTCTCATATGTTTCTAAAAATTAGTATATCTTTACAATTTAATATTTTTTTAAAATTATTTAATTGCAACATTTAATAAAAAATATATATTATATTGTACATAAGAAATGTAACGATAATATGATAGTCAATGACTTAAATATGTCCAAACATACCCCCGCCCCTACCCACACCTACCCCCACCCCATCCTCAAATTTCTATGTCATATTTTTTTTACTGTTATAAAAAATATGATTTTTTTTCTCCCCCCCCCCCCCCTGTACCGGCCTACCTCCCAACCCCACCTCATTGCCCTACCCCATCCTCAAATTTCTATTTCATATTTTTGTTACTTTTATAAAAATGATTGAAAATATGAATTTTTCTTACCCCCACCACCCTCCGCCCTACCCCCACCCCATTGCTCTACCCCATCCTCAAATTTCTATTTCATATTTTTGTTTTATAAAAATGATTGAAAATATGAAATTTTTCTTATCCCCACCCTACCCCACCCCATTGCCCTACCCCATCCTTAAATTTCTATTTCATATTTTTTGTTACTTTTATAAAAAAATTATTAAAAAATATGAATTTTTTTCTTACCCCGCCCTACTCCCACCCCATTTTTGTTACTTTTATAAAAAATGATTGAAATTATGAAATTTTTTCTTACCCCGCCCTACCCCTACCCCCACCCTGCCTCTACCCTATCCTCAAATTTCTATTTCATATTTATTGTTACTTTTATAAAAAAAATATTAAAAAATATGAATTTTTTTCTTACCCCTACCCCCACCCCACCCCATTGCCCTACCCCATCATCAAATTTCTATTTCATATTTTTTGTTACTTTTATAAAAAAAATTAAAAAATATGAATTTTTTTCTTACCCCGCCGCCCTATCCCCCACCCATCTCATTGCCCTACCCCTCCTCAAATTTCTATTTCATATTTTTTGTTACTTTTATAAAAAAAATTATTAAAAAATATGAATTTTTTCTTACCCCCGCCCTACCCCTACCCCCACCCCACCCCATTGCCTTACCCGTCCTCAAATTTCTATTTCATATTTTTTGTTACTTTTATAAAAAAAAAAAAAAAAATTCTTACTCCCCCCCGCCCCTATCCCTATTTCCAAATTTCTATTTTATATGGAGATATTATATGAGATTAAAAGAAATTTTGTGAATAGAAAATGGTAAATGGGTCCAAAAAAAAATCTAATGAATGAGCAAAAAGGGCTTCTCCAGAAGCACCAAATTGGTGTTTCTGCTTCTCTTCCCATCTAGAAACACTTTTTGGCTTCTGAAAAAAGTTTCTACTTCTGAAAAGAGGGTGTTTGGTCAAAGAAGTGTTTCTGAGAAACATAAACACTTCTAGAAGTTTGGTCAAACACCACCTTAACTAGGTTTCTATGAATATAAAATTTATACCTTATAACATAAGATTTATATATAGCCCATAAAAATAATATTTTATTAGATAAAATAATAGATATCTTTAATTAATAGCATATTTATGTATAATTATATTAAATATGTGAGTAGAGAATTTCTAACGGTACTATGTCTAATGAAGTTTCCTTGTTAGTAATATTGTCTGTGGATTGTCTTGTTATATAATTAAAAGAAGACAGAATTACAGGTAAAGTCACAAATAGACATAAAGAACGATGTAGAGCCAATGTAAATGAAACAATTGTCAACATACATAAACCAGCATTATAAATGAGATAAATGCAACTCCTGATGATTTTATGCTAGTTAATTAAGGTAGATTCCTTTCAATTATTTACGTGGCAACTGGTAAAGTGAAGACGTTGAATTATTTACTGTTTTTTTGTCTCTATCGATCGTTACCTTAAGTATTAACTATTATATCTTATAGTATTCTCTATGTAGTTTATGAATATGTAAATTTTATTTAAAGAAAATTAAAAATTTCTATATCCAAATTATTACTGAACATTAGTTAGTTTGACTCTCATAATCTGAATCGATACAATCTTTTCGAGACGGAAGAAACATCTAATAACAAAATACCACGTCTGTATATACTCAAATGTGCAAAGGTTATCTGAAGCCCTAGACCAGTTGGTATTGAAGGCAGAGGATATCCTCATTGGGTGGTGTGGGAGAGCTTGGTCACAAGTTCGAAACCCCAGGGTAACGCCTGTCACACCTGGCTTGTCAAGTGTGGTTTAACTGGCTGACGTGGTTTGCGTGCTATCACACCGGTTTACCCGGCGCACTCGAAAGAGCAAATGATCGCAGTTCCTTCACAACCAAAAAAATGTGCAAAGGTTCATCTTCACCTCTTTCACCAAAAGTATAATTAGTAGTCAATTAGAATTTTCAAACATAATTAATAAGATTAATTTAGAAAAATATCAAATAAATACTTTCTCAAAAAGGTGTGTCAAGTTGACATGTCAAATTAAAATAAAACAGAGGGAGTAATATGAATACATCAATATTTGCTGCATGGCCATTTCCAAGAGGGTCCATCTGTTTGTTTATTACACGCACACATTTCATATTGCATGCAATAATAATTTTATAATTTCCACGAAGTTCAATTCCAACTTATAGAGCGCATAGGTAACTAATGGTGTATTTGGTAAATATTCTCCACGGAAAATATTTTAAAATAATTTTACTTATTTTTTGAGGTTTGCTAAGTAAGTAAAAAAAATTGTCAAGAAATAGTTACTTATAATTTAGATAATGAGAGGTGGAGGTGGAGGTGGATGAGGGGTGTGGGTGTTAAATTCTGTAAGAGGATGAAGATCGAGCAGGGAAGATGAAGACCGAGAAGGGAAGCAGATGGAGAGGACGATGATTTTTTGGGAGCCCAAACTGGCTCTTTTGTATTTTTATTATGAATGCTTCACTGTAATTACAAATATCCTCAACTATTTATAATAACTAATTTTGCAGAAAATAACCATTGCAGAACTAACCACTACTAACATTGTATATGTATACTATGTATACTAATGACATACTATGAATATCTCAACACCCCCTCAAGCTAGGCACTGAAAACATCGATTTCAGTCCTAGCTTGGAGATAATAGCCAAAACATTCAGCCTTGGCACTGCAAGGCAATGAACCCTTATTCCATCGACATTGGATGGTGCAGAACTCCAACATCAAACGTATGTCTAACTCTGATGATATCCCCAACAGTGATCACATCCATGCTAAATTTTAAGGAGAGCATGGCAGTGGTATGACATCCCTAACTTGATAATATATATCCCTCTTTGGGAAGACATCTTGCGCTTTCGTATAACAACAATAGCCTCGCACTAATTCACCATCCTCTCACACTACACATAAAGATGCACAACAACACCAGCAGTAGTTTTATCAACAACAGCCACACACCATCATTAATATTTTCAAGCATTAAGCTCAGCTGCAGCATAATTCTAGCAGTTGCAGCAGTTTCAGCAAAAACAATATGAGAACTAGTCACTCAACAAACAGAAAACCAGCAGCCACTGAACCACTTGGATAAAATCCAGCAGCAGTAGCTTCACTATCAGTTGCAGTAGCCACCATATCAGCAGCCACAACAAATGCTTGAATCAACATTAATCATTTTTCTCGTAACCTTCGCAAAAATCGCATCACGAATCACCCTGCAGCGGCGAGAACATCGCAACTTGAATCTCTCGCCATCGCCCCAATTCGGCGTAATAACCACAGAAACTGAGAGATTCAACTTGTAAAGGTTGCGACTGATAGAAACTGAGAGATTCAACTTGTAAAGGGTGCGTCTGATGTCGTCGATGTTGCGACTGATGGCTGCTATTATTGCTGAATTTGTTGGCTTGTCGCTGACTATTTCACCGGATCGCTGGATCGTGTGCGCAGTGTTACCGCCGCCGCTATTATTGCTGAATTTGTTGGCTTGTCGCTGACTATTTCAGCTGCTGGATTGGTGGGACTGTGTGCAGCAGGTGTTACTGCTGAATGAGAACATACAATGTCATATTTCTGCAGGACAACCACTGAAGCTGCTGCTGTTTTCCGCTTAATGGAAAATGGAAAAAATTGAGATTCAATAACTGATTTCAGGACAGATTTTGCTTTATGCATGATTGATTTCAGGACAGATTTTGCGTCTGATTTTTGTGCCGAATTCAGATTCTTTTGATTAAACAATAAGCTTGCTGAGACGTGGGCTTGTGATGCTCCCTCAACTTATCATAGATATCGATTTAGTACTCTTCCTGTCTACAACTGTGACAAAGAAGGACTATAGACAGCTTATGCAGATCTTCTGTCACAGCAATTTCAGAAGAGACTGGTGTGTATATGGACAGATTCCAGAGGAAAACTGCTTGATACTCATATATATCCATTTGGAGGAATATGCAATAGGCAGGATACGAAAGGTATGCAATCTTTGTTTGTGCAAATTTTGCATGTCAGACTGAGGATGTCATTGCCAAGTCTAGAGATTTTGTCATTGCTCGTTTTGGATGCTTCCTTCAGCTTGAATGCCAGGAATGTCAGAAAGCCCTATGTTCAATTAGGGGATCTGAGGTGAAGAAATGGTCTTTGCAGCAACAGAAAATAGGTGGCTTATGTAGCCATCCACAATGAAGAAGTTAATTGGTTGACAGGGTATAGTGGACAATTCTAGAGGCTTACTTCATTGGGTGCAAATCATTAGTTTTTTCTCTCTTTCTATTGATCATTCCTTACTGCTTATGTTCCAAGCAGATTCAATATCATGGGACAAGTCAAAGTAATGGCGAATTCCTCACTGGAATTCTCTCCACTAGGATCAATTCTCTCGATGTAATGTCTTTGTTCAATTGCTGCTTGAAAGTTGTGAAAACTGCATTGGACAACTGGAAGCAAGAATGGATCAAGCTTGTGATCTATAAGCACTTCCATCATATAGTTGTTCCACTGAGCACTCAATGTTATATTGACATCATAAGAAACGTACAGACCAGGAGTATTTTCTGCTATATTTAGAAGTGCAGAAAACTCACCCAATATTTTGAGACCATCAAGGACCTCGGAAACTCTTCAAAGATTATTAGTTGCTTGTTTTGCTAGCGTCTCCAAGCTAGGACTGAAACCTTTGTTTTCAGTGCCTAGCTTGAGGGGGGATGTTGAGATATTCACTAGTATACTTAGTAGTATACACATACAATGTTAGTTAGTTAGTGGTTATTTTCTGCAAAGGTTATTTTCTGCAAAGTTATTATTATTATAAATAGTGTAATAGTTGTAATATTTCATTTGAGCAAACATTATATTGAATATACATAGAAGAGCTTTGCTCCAAAAATATCTTATTTCTTCTTCTTCTTACTCGAACCTACTCTTCTCTATTCTCTTCTGATTTCTCCATCAATTCTAGCCAAACTCTCATGGATCGATCACACGCCTGCAGCAGCAGGAACATCAGCAACTTGAATCTCTCAGTTACTGTCCTTAATTCGACAGAATAACCACTGGATTCATCCTGACGGAGAACCACTCGTTCTCTAGTCTCACTCGGACTAGAGAATCCCTCGATTCTCTCTATGAATTTGTTCTGAACCAGCACCAGCAGACTACAACTTTGATTCTGAACCAGAACCAGCATAATTTGATAAGCGACAAGAACCTCTTCGTTCTCTAGTCTCTCTTGGACTAGAGAATCTCCCGATTCTCATCACGCAAGCTATTATTTGAATTGAGTTTCAACTCAATCCATATTTAGTCTCCGACGAAGTATCCCTCGGTTCTCAGTCTGTTTGTCGCTAAGAACTATTTGATCCTTCTATCGGTAGACATTTCCTACTCTTTGATTTCATGGTTGCATTTCCAGCAACAACCCCATCAATAATACTAGCAGCGAGCAACGCCAACACTAATTAATGTTAATACAACTCGCCAACACAAAACTCGCCAACACAAAAAACAACAACGACAAACGACAACACAGACCAGAGAATAACACCACAACAAATATCAACACATTTTCTCCAATTTCCTCAATTCAACAACACAAAACCAACTCTAACGACAACTTGCCAACATAGAACATACAACACCAGTACAACGACTATCAACAACCACACAACAGGCTGCTTCATTCACCAACAATAGTCCAACACGAATCCAACACGGTGCAAATTCACCAACACGGAACTATTACGAAAATAAAATTGAATTTCCAGAAACTCACAGAGCATACATATTCACGACGATCTTCGTCGTCGCAACGATAGCCAAAGACAGAGTGTATCCGCATAAAATAGAAGCATCTCCATCGCGAATCGATCTTCGATTTCAATTCCTAGATTCATTTCACAACTAATTTTTCAGAAGAGCATCGCGATTCCTGATTTTCAGAATTCTGATGCGATTCTGATTTTCAGAAGAAATTGCTACTAATTTTTTATTCTTTTTTTTCGATTGCAAATCTCCTTATCGATCTGTTAGCAATCGCAAATTTCTCCTTCTTCGATTTTGATTTTGACTTCGAGCCGAATTTGCTGCTTCGCGATTCCGCGATTCCGATTTTCAGAACTGGAATTTTTTTTCCAATCAACTTCGAATCCTAGATTATGCAGGTCCTACAAATCATAGGCTTTGATACCATGTTAAATTCTGTAAGAGGATGAAGATCGAGCAGGGAAGAAGATATCGAGAAGGGAAGCAGATGGAGAAGACGATGGTTTTTGGGAGCCCAAACTGGCTCTTTTGTATTTTTATTATGAATGCTTCACTGTAATTACAAATATCCTCAACTATTTATAATAACTAATTTTGCAGAAAATAACCATTGCAGAACTAACCACTACTAACATTGTATATGTATACTAATGACATACTATGAATATCTCAACAGTGGGTCGGGGTGGTAGAAGTGGGAGCTATGGGGGTGGGACGGAAGGTGTTGGAGGATGGGGAGGAAAAGAGCAGAGGCGAATTCAGGATTTAAATCTTATGGGTTCAACCTTATAAGATTTTTAGTTGAATTCACTATATTTTAAAAGTTATGAATTAATATCTACTATTTATTGCAATGTTAATAAAAGCTTACACATTTATTTGTGCTATACGTTGAAAGTTAGAGGTTCAATTGAACCCCCATTGAACCTTCAATGCTACATACGCCACTGAAAAAGAGTGTTAGTTATGATACTTATTACCCTACTTTTATAAGGGAAGTCATTTTTTTTAAGAAATTTATTTTCTTAGAAAATATATTTTAAAATTTTCTATCCAACCAAACATGAATATTTACCAAATATTCCCTAAATGTATTAAATAGCTTAATTGTAATTACTGTATAGAATACAGGTGCAAATGAAAGCAGACTCTTCCTCATAAATTTCAGGAGTAAAATAAGTTTAATTAAGAAGATGGTGTTAGGTCCCGGGGTATGCTATGGAAATAAAAACAATCTGAAAGTAAAAATAAATCGAATGCCAATTGCAAATGTTAGCGATAATGTCGTCCGTCACAACTGACAACACTTCGATAAAACCGAAAAATATTTGAAGAGTAAAATGCAGCGAAAATAATAAAGAACACAAATGTTTAATATTTACATATGTTATATTGAATATATAATCTATAACAGTCAGTGACCGAAAGTATTGTAGATATTTATATACAATTGAATAAATTACTTCTTGTACAATTTTACAAAATAAAACAAAAGGAATTAAAAAGTTGAAGTCGCAGATGACTTTTGCCTGAAAAATCTACCTAAATAGACATAGACAACATCTCATTATAATTGCTTCAATAAAACACAAATCTAGAATCTAAGCAGCAATTATAATGTTGGACAAAACGTTGTAGACACGCTCAGACAACACTTGCGATCCAGTTTTCTGAGATGAGTTCTCGACAACTCTCTTGATATTCTTGCAATCTGATTCTTGATGTCGATACACTCTTCTTCCCTATCTATTTATAGTAGAGAGTCTTCCTTGAAAAGCTCATCGACTTGTTGTAGAGGTTGAGGGAAAGGTGGACAGCCGATAAGGTTTGTTGGAGAAGATTATGGAGCAAAATTCTCTAACTTCTTGGAATTGTTCCCCAAGCTTAGCAACAACTTTGGCTTGTTCTTCCCACGTTTTTCATCAGCTCCTAATCCCTTGCCAAGTTACTTTTCCATCGTGGTAAAAATCCGACGAGATTTGCTTCAGTTCCGTGAAGTAAGACAAAACTATTTTACAGAATGTTGGTCCGAATGTCGTGACATTTGTTCCAACATTTCTGAATTTTAACTTAGTACTAAAAATGATATGATTGACAAAATATCACAACACCAAACCCAACATTAACATTCTCTCCCTTTTTGTATTTCTTCACAAAACCTATTATGATCTGTGCAAGTGACTTACGACAATGTCATAGATGTTGTCCCAACATCTATGATTACAATAATAGTCACCCTTAACCTGTGACGGAATACAAACTAACATATGTATACCAGTGTATACTACTATATAGGATTGCATACAATTGTCACGACCCGAATCGACGGGCCGCGACTGGTACCCTACCTGGGCACCCTTATACTCACACATCACACATAATCAGCAGAAGCTAAGGAACAACTCATTTATTTATAACGAAAGGATCCTGTCCCCTAAACTGTAATAATAAACTCATTTTATAAAAATAGGCAAGCCGACAAGGCTTCCACTACCTACAAAATATGTCCAAAACGAACTACAATATATACACGTCCAAATACACATTTACCACCCACACCTGTCTACAGACTTCTAAGAGTTTGATAATGAATTATGACGGGACAAGACCCCGCCGTACCCCTGAATATACATAAGTCTATAATGGAAGATCCGCCAAAGTGATAAGCCCCGGAACAATGGAGTTATCTGAAAAAGTTGGTCAAGGATCATAAGCTCGCGGATCACCAAACTGAGTACCTATACCGGCGGGCATGAACGTAGCCCCCCGGAGAAGGGGGTCAGTACAATATTGTACCAAGTATGTAAACATAAGTACAATAAATAAGATCATAACTGGCCAAAAGATGACAAGGACAAGTAAGAAAATCAAATACCAAATCCAACCGTGCCATAAAATAAAAGCCAACTGTACCTTGTAAAAATAAAGGGCCAACCGTGCCTTTTTAAAAGTGAGAGTCACATACCGTCATGAGGATCTATACCCGCATCATGAATACATATCCATGGAACCATACACATATAACGTATTCGGCTCATTATGGGACTTGGTGTGAAATGGGATAATAACACTTGCATGAGTAGCTATCATGAGCAACCTTATGCAATTTAACTCATCTTTTGACTCTCAAAGGAATACAATCAAGGTACCAACATATCATGTACCAATCATTAAAATGAACTCTCATTTTAGAAAAAACCAAGGTACCATCATATCATGTACCAATCATTAAAATGAACTCTCATTTTAGAAAAACCAAGGTACCATCATATCATGTACCAATCATTAAAATGAACTCTCATTTTCGAAAAACCAAGGTACCATCATATCATGTACCAATCATTAAATTGAACTCTCATTTTAGAAAAACCAAGGTACCATCATATCATGTACCAATCATTAAAATGAACTCTCATTTTAGAAAAACTAAGGTACCATCATATCATGTACCAATCATTAAGGATTAGGATCCAATAGAACTATGTACGTCTGCCGTACACTTACTTCATATAAACATGCCAAAAGAAAAAAAGATAGTTCACATACCGATTGTCGTCTGTACCAACTCGATAATCTAAATTCTTCTTGCCCCTCTGGATAACATTATGAAAACATCTGAAAGGCGATAACAGATCCTAATTTGCCTAATTAATTCTTATATGGGCCGTGAGTAATTTATCTTTTTTATAAAGATCTTATCTAATCAGCTGTGAACTAGCAAATGTAAAATAAATTGGTTATATCTTAGTTTCTATGCAGATGACATTCTAATCATTTCAATATAATTGTTTGTCGATACCTTTTTCACTTAACGCAGCAATGACTTATTTCAACACGTCTATTAGAACATACCCAATTATTATTAAAACAGTCTCAGCGCTTGATACTTATCAGTTACTTTAAATTAGCAAGGCCGAACCGACTCCATCGCTTACTAAGAACTCTTATGAATATTAACATCTCTCCTCATATGCCTTAATAAGGACTTAGGAACAACTTAGACATGCTTTTAGCATAGAATCAATAACATGAATACCCCATAACTTCTAAGAGTAGAATAAATTATGAAACAATACCACAGGTATATTTCGTACGTAGAATATGTCAAAAGAAGGAGGGATAGTTCACATACCTTATCGGCTATACCAACACGATAAGTAGAATACGTCTCAAGTAGTACTTCAACCTTCATTTTCGCCCAAAACAGTCCTTAACACACGACACCACTGCACTGTTTTGTTCACGTTACAATAACACACAAGTATCTTCTACAAGCTTGTAACCATCTTGCTTCCACGTTTTTCTTCCAAAAAATTCATAAACAAGCTTAGGGTTTCAAGGCAGTTTTCTTAGCCAAAACCGTGACCCACTATTTTTGGTATGTTAACTTGGCTTAGAACTTTAGTTAAGGAACTTAACCTTGGAAATAAGTTGATCTTGTTCTTCACTTGACCAAGGATTTTTGAAAACTTGAAGAAGAAGGTAGAGAGAAAAAGATTTGGATGAAGATATTTTGTGAGACTCCAAGTCTTCCAATACATATCTATACAAGTGGAGGGGGACCCACTTGTCCACTTGTCTTTCCCTTCTCAAAATATCTGATTTGAAAAAATCCCGCATCGGCATCGCGGTCCTGCAGAATGACACCGCGGTGCTGAAAGTAATGTGGATGCTCAGAAGTTATGGCACCGCGGTCCTGCAGTCCGGCACCGCGGTGCTGCAACCTTTCATTCTGATCTGTCAACTTTCGTCCTTTTTGCTTCGGGAGCTCCTTTTCTACCTTTTCCATCCATACTCTATTGGAAAGAATCCAATTACTAGTACTACTTCTTGTCGTCATATTTATTGTATCAAAAAAGTTTCCATAGAGAGAATGTAAATATATTTTCCTTCCAACATTCAAATCTTATATCCTAACTTACGTTCTCATTTCATTGCCCTGGAATTATGGGTGTAACAACAATGTCAGAACATTATATATATATATACATATCATAAAGGATTAGAAGAAATAAGAAGGTTAAGCATTCACAAATCAACATCCAAGAAAAAAAACAAATTGTCAGAACATTGTCAATTACAAGTGTTGGCTGGAATGTTGCCTGAGATGTTGTGGCAACATTCTGAGTAGCACTTGACCTTGTAATCTTGGGAACTCCATGTGTAAAGAATTGCTTCAAGAGGGTTTCATCTGGGATTTCTTTTTCAGAGGCACATTTTGTGATACGAAAGTAGCTTGTTCTTCTTCACTTTCTTCAGTCGAGAGTTCAAAGGTCATTTCCTCACTGTCACTGCTTGAACAAGTAGGTGTAGACATTTCAAATCTGGACCTTTTATTGCTTGGTTGTGCTCGAACTGATTTTTAAACACTCTACTCGATCGACGAGTAGGGAATGTGGAGGAGCTAGTCGTTTGCCTAAGACTGAAATGTCAGATGTTTCATCAAGATCTATCGGGTTGTTGTCATCACCTGGTAGCTTATATCTAAAGGTTCCTATGAACCCTTAAACACTATGGCCTTAGATAAGTCCTCTATGAACTGTGAAAAGGATGACTGGTAATGTTGCTGAGGTTCAGTGTTTAAAAGAGGGATAGTACTCATAGGTGTGCTGGTTGGTGTGTTGACTGACATTGGTGTTGACACACGGGATGCTTGCATTGATGAGTTTTGAGGAAAGTGTTGCGGGGAATTAGGATTTGATTTTTGGAATGGAGTTTGGAATGGTGATTGTTCCATTGGGTAGGTAGGGATAAACCCGAGGTGTGATTTGATTTTTCCTTTTTTTTAAGGAAAAAATAGGAATGGTAAAAAGAGAACAAAAAAAGTGAATATTTATATACTTGGCAAGCCTTTCAAAATAAATCCTTAATTTTAGATATTTGATATTTATTCAATAACTTACACCTAAATTGTGGGATAAAAAGATAGACATCATATTTGAAATTTAATCTTATCCTATTAAAGTGTGAATTCCAATTAGCAACATGACATAAAATAGGGAAGATACAAAATGATTTTTTAAAAGTCAGTTACGAGCAACATCCCAACAAATATCATTATCTGAAAATGTCAACATCAATGTTGGAAATATTTTGGACAACATAAGTATTATGATCCACAAGTATTGTTTATTTTGGCAACAAATCAAGACACATTTTATATGTATTTTATGAATTTAACCACTGGGCGATGTAACATTTTTCCATCGCGTCCTTGAGCTAATCATAAAACACATACAAAATTATTTTTTGTGTCAAAAATAAGAATACTTATTTAGTATTCTTATAATTCTTTTTAAGCACTTGATACTCCTATAGAATAGGAACGGTATCATTTCAAGGGCTTTGCCTATTTTGCAAAGTTGCCAAAAATTGTAAAGACTTTGCCTTATTTTGATACTCCCTTTTTGTGATAACTAATATCATCGCAGAGAACGATATCACCTTGGAATCATGTTCTTATTTAAAGACCATACTTGTGTGACCAAAATTAATGCAATATACAACAACAATAATAAGATTATGATATTACATAGGTAAATGTCACCCGAAATGTTAGAGACATTCCAGCCGACATTCACCAAAAATGCCTTTTTAAAGATTACAAAGACCAAAATATTTTTTCAAACTAGAAAATCTCTCATGGTCCAAAGCTTTTGTAAAAATATCAGCTAGTTGATGAAGGGTATCAACATGTTCAATTTGAACTAGTTGTTTTTCAATCAAATCTCTTAAAAATGATGTCTAATATCAATATGTTTTGTACGTGAGTGTTGAATTGGATTTTTGGAAATATTTACAGCACTCAGATTATCACAGTACAAAACTAAGATGTTACTAGAAAAACTATAGTCGTCCAACATGTGGCTTAGCCATATTAATTGAAAGCAACAACTTCCAACAACTACATATTCCGATTCAGCAGTTGAAAGTGAGACACAATTTTATTTACGACTATACCAAGAAACAAGATTATTGCCAAGATAAAAACATCCTCCACTTGTACACTTTCTATCATCTACATCACCAGTCTAATCTGAGTCACTATACTATATTAAATTAAGATTAGTATCTTTGGAATACCAAATTTCCAACTCACACGTGCCGGCAACATATTTGATGATACGTTTTACGTCCTTTAAGTGGAAGATTTTGGGATAGGCTTGGAACCGAGCACAAACACAAACACTAAACTTTATATCAAGACGACTAGCAATGAGATATAGAGGGCTACATATCGTAGATCGATACAATGTTGGGTCGATATTTTCACCAATATTATCCTTACATATCTTTTGCGACGATCCCATTGGAGTTTTTATGTGCTTAGCATTTTCCAATACAAACCTCTTAACTATATTCTTGGCATATTTGCTCTAGGAGATGAAGATTCCATCTTCACATTGCTTAATCTGCAATCCTAAGAAAAAAGTTAGTTTTCCAATCATGCTCGTCTCAAATGTTGATGACATTGCTTCAACAAATGTTGTTAGGTAAGACTGTGAGGTCGAACAAAAAATAATGTCATCTACATAGATTTGAGCAGTAATAATATCTACACCATGATGTTTAATGAATAAAGTACAATAAGCTTCACCACAGTTAAAACTAAATTCAATAAGAAAGTTAGTTAAACGACCATACCATTCACGAGGAGCTTGTTTCAATCAATACAAAGCCTTTTTGAGCTTGTATACTTAGCATGGATGATAAGGATCTTCTAATCCTTTTGGTTGTCCAACATAGACTTCCTTATCTAGAAAACCATTTAAGAATGCACATTTTACATCCATTTGGTGTAAAGTAATTTTTAGAAAGCAGGCAATGGCAAGAAGCAGTCTAATTGATTCAATTCTATCCATTGGTGCGAAGGTTTCGTCATAATCGATTCATTCAACCTGAGTATAGCCTTGTGCAACTAGACGAACTTTGTTTCTAACAACGGTTTCCGATTCATCTGATTTATTTTTAAAAACCCACTTAGTTCCAATTACATTTGTATTATTTGGACGTAGAACTAAGTCCATTGTTCAGGCTCTTCTTGCATTTCTTGAATCTAAAAATCATCTTTAAGTGCTTCTAAAATATTGTTTGGTTCTAAAGTAGATATAAAACAAGAAAGACTAACCTTTTGGTATATGGTAGACATACACACATACCTTACTATATCTCTGTAATTGAGTGGTTCTTTTCCTCTTGTTCTAATTCCCTAAAAAACTCCCCCTATCACCTGACTTGTTGGATGATTCTTCCTAATCCTTGATGAGGGGCCCTTTCGAACTTGATCTAGCAATTCAACATTTAACTCCTCAGCCGCACCTTCTGTGATCTCTTATTCAAGTTCAGATGTTACTTCAGATGTGGTAACATTTGAGGCAACATCTTGTTCTTCAGCAGTCTGTACATTTTCCACTGAAACTATAGTGTTATTTTTAGTTGTATTTTCTGTAGAAACAAAAAAATCATCAAAAATAACATTTACAGACTCTTGTACAATTTTGGTCCTTAGATTGTACACTCGATAAGCATGACTATTTTGTGAATAGCCAACAAAAATTTATTTGTCACTTTTAGAGTCAAACTTTGCCAAATGATCTCTATCATTTAAAATGTAACAAATACACCCAAAGACATGAAAGTAACACAAGTTAGGTTTCTTTCAATTTATTATCTCATAGGGTGTCATCTTTGTTCCATGCCTTAGGTAAACTCTATTAGTGATGTGACAAGTAGTATTTAAGGCTTCAGCCCAAAAATATTTTGACAGTTTTTTAGCACTAAGCATAACTCTAGCCATTTCTTGCAATGTTCTATTCTTCCTTTCTGCTACCCCATTATGTTGAGGAGTTTTGGGAGCAGAAAACTCATAAAAAATTCCCTTTTTTCACAAAATTTTGTGAAGGAGTTGTTTTCAATTCTTTTCCATGATCGGACCTAATCCCAAAAATAGGAGAATAGAACAAGTTCCTAATTCTAGAGTTCAAAATTTTAAACATGTCAAAAGTTTGTGATTTTTCTTTCAAAAAATATATCCAAGAGTATCTAGAAAAATCATCTACTATCACATAAGAATAACACATGCCTCCTAAACTGTCTACCTCAATTGGACCCATAAGATCCATGTGCAATAATTGAAAACAGTGAGACATACCTAAATGTTGTTCGTCATTCTGGACAACATTATGGAAAACACAAGTTTGCTTACCTTGGAGACAATCTGCACATATTATTTTACCTTTTTGGCTAAGGTTGGGTAAACCTCTAACCGCTTCATATGAGACCAATTTTTCCAGATTGCGGTAGTTGACATGCCCCAAATTTTGATGCCATAGTGTTATGTCGTTGTTACACCCCGTATTTACAAGACATGTTTTAAGGTAGTACCTAAGAACTCACAAGTGTTAAGATTTGAGACTTGTAAAAATTTATCGGAATTATGAATTTGTCGGAAAACGAATTATTATGACGAATGGGAGGGAGACACGTGTCACCTCCGCTTATGATGCCTTGGTCGAATTTAGGCATGGCCAATATGGTCATTGACCATAGTCTTAGATGACAAGTCTTGCAATGTAGAGAGCTTGACAATATTGACCAAGTCAATGGACCCACAAAGTCTTGATATTTAGTAAGACTTCATCCTAGCCACCCAATTGTACACATCTTAACCCTCCATGTCCCTATATATTACTACTAGTAGCAAGACTAAGTTCCACACTTAGAATAATTTTCAAAAATTTCAAGAACTCTCTCAAAGAGGTCTCGGGTTTGGCTAGCTCCCACATGAAAAAAAAATTTGTTTCTTGTCCTATAAGCTCCCCACTTTAAACCAAGGTTCCCAAGTGTATAGTGAGTGTATCTCAATAGAAAAATCTCGTAAAAAGATAGTTTTCGTATTAGTCGCAAAGTGAAAACCTAGTGGCTTTCTAGGTTTTGGATTGGAAGTTGGAAGGAAAGTTGTTGGTGTTGTTCTAAGGGTCTCAACAAGCGGATTGAAGTATATTGGAGAGGCTCTAAACTACTAAGGAGCGACTTCGGATTTGGATTTGGATTAAGAATCGTTAAGGTATAATCTTGTCTTTTAAGGTGTTACAAGATTATGTATTTATATTGTTGTTGTTAGCTTTACATGTTGATAGCATGAAGTTGGTATGTTGAAGTTTATAAGTATTATGGATTTCTAGTAGCTTAATCCGAAATGTTGTGCAAGCCACTTGAAAATTTGATTACTAATTGGTCGTTTATTAGAAATCGTCGCATGTTACTTACTCAAGAAATTGGTTGTTATAATCAAATGCGACTTGATATCATGTTAGGCTAATAACTTGGATTGAAATAGAATTTGGATAAGAATAGGTATTGTTGAACTCAAGGTGGCCGAATTTGGATTTGTAGTTTGTTATTCATTTGTATTGGACTACCTTCTAAATTGTGAGCCAATTGGGGCTGTTTGGTTATTCATTTGTATTGGACTACCTTCTATATTGTTGTGAGCCAATTGGGGCTGTTTGGTTATTGTATTTCGGCCTTGAAAAAGGTGGCAAAGTAAGTAAAAACAAAGGAGGTGCTGTCCGATTTTCTATAGAATTTGGCGACTTAGCACTTAGAATATTCTACGTTTGAAGTAAGAGGTTAATGGACGTATTGTGACCATGATAGGTTGAAGAACTAAGTATAGCGTATCCTACTTGAAGAATGGAATAGCTCAAGGTTGAAGTACTTTGGAGCATTTTACTACTTGTCGACAATCGTCGCGAGGTATGTGAACCTCTTCTTTCTTTGGCATGATCCTACGTATGAAATATCCATGTGATAGTATTTCATGATTCCTTCTACCCTTAGAAGTTAAGAAGTATTCACATTGTTGATCCTAAATTAAAAGTATGTTTAAATTGTCCTAAGTCCTTACTAGGTCTTATGGGAGACGTTGGTAAGAATGGTTAGGAAATTTTGAGATTTGATTTAAAGGCTATGTGCCTTGATTTGTTTAAAGTAAGTAAGTGGATTTATGTTCGAGAATGACTTGAAGTTATATGATTTTAAGGGAATAAATTACTTGGTTTTGGAAGGTATGGAACTTTATATTTTTTTTTTGTATAAGTAATTGGGCTTGAAAGGAAGTATGTTATGAAGTTTTAAGACTAAGAACTTTGATTGTCTTTTAAGGATTATGAAGTTTTAATACTAAGAACTTTGATTGTCTTTTAAGGATTATGAAGTTTTAAACGATATGATTCTTTTTAAGTATGTATGTATGTAGTATCTTTGGATCCAGTTTTCCTAAATGTTGTAAGAATAAAAGTGTCTTAAGTTCTCTAAAATGAAAGGTTGTTATAACAGCTTTATGGGAAGTTGTTATGACGACTTAAGAAGAAGTAATAAGACGGTTTAAAATGTTATGTAAGGAAAATACACCGAGCCTACAAATAGGCCAGATTACGTTATGAAATACATCGAGCCTACAAATAGGCCGGATTACGTTATGAGATACACCGAGCCTACACATAGGCCGGATTACGCCATATTACCCCGAGCCTACACCTAGTAGGTTACGTCATCTTACACCGAGCCCCACAGCGGGCGGATTATGCTACATGATTCCACAAGACACCGAGGCCCCACAGCGGGCTGATTATGTCACATGATTCATCAAGACACCGTGTCCCGCAAATGGACCGGATTATGTTATGTAAGATATGTAAGTTATGTGAAAAGACAGATTAAACCCTTAAGTATGTATGTAAGAATATGTTGTTAATTTTATTGAAAGAAGGAAAGAGCGGTTAATATATGATTGATTTCGTGGAGTTAAAGGCGCATTCTTTTATACGTACATGATTTGGTTATTGCATTTTACTTACATTCCATACTTGCATTTTTGTTATCGACTTCTTCGAGGCTGCGTTCATGCCCGCAGTGATAGGTACACAGTTGGTGATCCTCGCTCTTAGGATCTCTGCTCGATTTTGGAAGGAAGCCCTTTCACTCCGAGGCTTATCTTTTGGTACGGTTTCACGATGTGGTAGACTTATGTACATTCAGGGTATGGCGGGCCCCGTCCCGCTTGTGATTGAAATTCTTAAGTGCAGTAGTTACATATTGTGGGTCGGTTTGTAAAAGGAAAGGGATGTGGATCGCTGTTGTTATGTATATGTATGTGTGTCGGGAAGGTAGCCTTATCGGCTAACTTTGTGGTTTAATTTCGTTATTTTATTTTATAAGTTTCATGTATGTTCATTGCTATTCTCGATGTATACGAACAGGGTGCCTGGGTAGGGCACCGATGCCCGGTCGGGTCGTGACAGTCGTCTATCTTGACATTATTGCATGTTTCTTGTATTGCAACAAGATAGCAATTATCACCTGTTCTAGTACTTGACATGACACATTCATTATCTTCATTCGTAATTTTACAGACATTCTTATTAAATTTTACCTCAAGATTGTCATCACACTATTGACTAATACTAATCAAATTAGCCATTAAACCTTCAATGTATAAGACGTTTCTTAAAGCTAAAAATCCAGGAACATCTAAGATTCCTTTTCTAATTATTTTGCTTTTACTGCCACCTCCGTAAGTTACGTCACCTCCATTGAATGACTCATAGTTCTTTAGAAACCCCTTTGTACCTGTCATGTGTCGAGAACATCCACTATCAAGTACCAAGAACCTGCAATGTTAGTTCTTAAAGTAGTTATCGCAATATTACAAGTTATATCCATTTTGGGAACCCAAACTCTTTTAAAACATTTTTACCTTTCAGGTCAGAAATGTTGCTTCGAATGTTGTCCGAGATGTTGGACAACCTTTTAGGCAATATTTTGCTCACAGAATCTTGAAGTTTGAAATAGTATGGTTTTAAGTGTTCAGGTGAGTCACAGTGATGACACACAAACTTCATATTCCTTGACATATATTAGAACCTATTACCTATTCTTCTTTCTTTTACAAATCATATTTTCTCATTTTTGTCAAACAAACTAGAGCATATATTTTTTAGAGAGTTTTCATACCAATAACTGCATGTGAAAGTTTACTAAAGTAGAGTATCTCATTCAATTTAGAAGTCCATGAGTTGAGCTTACGGAAGGTTGATTTGGCTAAATCCAATTTTGCACTAACCTTACCAAATTCAGTATCTTTTTTGGTAAGTGCAACCTCTAGTCGTGTTATTGTGCCTTTTAGATCTACATTCTCACGAGTTAAAGATTTTACCTTTGTGTCAAGTTGCTTGGATTCTATTATTAAGGCTTTACAAATGCTTTGTAATTCATTAATCATGTCATCGTTGCATTCAATTTGATCCATACACTCATCTCACCACTAGAAATAAAACCACTAAAGAAATTAACATCAGGATAATTGAAGAATTCATGCCTTTCGGATGTTGCCGGAGATGCAGATATTGTTGCAGAAGTTGCCTGACATGTCATGACATTTGAGTCAACATTACAAATTACATCTTCATTATCAGACAGAGACTGTTCGTAAGCAGTGGCCAACATCGTTTGTGATTCTACTTCTTGATCTCCTTCCTCTTCTCCTTCATCGTCACTAAGCGAGACCCACATATTCTTACCAAATTTTCTAAGCGTGTTTGTACATTCATTTGCATAAGGACCCCAAATTGAGCATGCATAGAATTGCACAGACTCTAGTTGTTTGGGATAAATTTGGTACGAACTGAATTGGTTCTTCTTAGTGGATTTCCTTTTTGAGTACTTGGAAGGAACTTGGTGGGCTTTTGATTGAAGCCATGGTTTTGATGTTGTTTAGATTTAGATTGATTTTTCTCATTGTAAAACTTCCTCACCATCGAATTGTATTTTCGAGTGAGTAAGACAACATTAGCACCTTCACCACTTTTTTCAAGATTCCAATCCTCCTCCTCGATTTGGTTCTCCGAGGATTGAACTTGAAGTGTCACATTCTTGCTCTTATATAGTTCCCTTTGATTTTCAATGTTCATCTCATAGGTTTTGAGAATGCTCATCAAGGTATGAAGGTCCATAGTAGTAAGATTGTGAGCTTCTTCAATGACACAAATCTTTAAATTGAACTTTTCAGGAAGAGAACGAAGAGCATTTTCAACAAGTTGAGTGTTTGTCAATGGTTCACCAAGCACTTGACATTTGAAGTAAAAATAAATCGAATGCCAATACAATTTGCAAATGTCAGCGATAATGTCGTCTGTCACAACTGACAACACTTCGATAAAACTGAAAAATATTTGAAGAGTAAAATACAGCGGAAATAATAAAGAACACAAAGATTTAATATTTACATAGGTTATATTGAATAAATAACCTATGACGGTGAAAGACCGAAAGCATTGTATATATTTATATACAATTGAATAAATTCCTTTTTGTACAATTTTATAAAATAAAATAAAAGGAATTAAAAAGTTGAAGTCGCATGTGACTTCTGCCTGAAAAATCTAACTAAATAGAAATAGACAACATCTCATTGTAATTGCTTCAATAAAGCACAAATCTAGAATCTAAGCAGCAATTATACTATTGGACATAATGTTGTCGACACGCTTCAATTTTCTGAGATGAATTCTCGAGAGCTCTCTTGATATTTTTGCAATCAGATCATGGATGTCGATTCACTCTTCTTCCCTCTCTATTTATAGTAGAGAGTCATCCTTGAAAAGCTCATCGACTTGTTGTAGAGGTTGAGAGAAAGATGGGCAACCAATAAGGTTTGTTAGAGAAGATCATGGAGCAAAATCCTCTAACTTCTTGGACTTTCCCCCCAAACTTAGCAACAAATTTGACTTGTTCTTCCCACATTTTTCATCAGCTCCTAATCCCTTGCTAAGTCACTTTTCTATCGTGGTAAAAATCCGACGAGATTTTCTTCAGTGCCGTGAAGTAAGACAAAAACTATTGTACATAATGTTGGTCTGAATGTCGTGACATTTGTTCCAATATTTCTGAATTTTAACTTAGTACTAAAAATGATATGTTGGGCAAAATGTCACAACACCAAACCCAACATTAACAGATGGAATACATAATAATCATATTCATCGATGGAATACATTAGTTATGTAGAGATTAGGTATATAAGGATTAGTAATACATGGATTATTTTTTATTGGGTGTTTAGTTCCTTGCACTAAAATTAGATATGCAAGATATCATTCACAATATTTATTTATTTTTAAAGTAAAAAGTAATGAATTTACATGTTAGATTTTGGAAATAATCATTGATTATTTCCATAATCAAATCAAACATTTTATATTTAGGTTTAAATATTCTTAGTATAATCTACCATAATTGTAGCCTAAATTAAGTCTTGTATTGATGTATATAATATTGTATTCAAGGAATGAAATGATTACGAAAAACATTTTCTTCATGTTAACCATAGCCTAACCCTAATTCTTTTTCGGCAGCCCTTTTCCGACGAATCCCTAGTTCTGCTGCCCCCTCTCTCTCGTCAAAACCCTACATTCTCTTCCTTATTTTTTCTCCTTTCTCTAGGGCAACAATGGCCGACCAACACAAATTTCATCCCGCTCTTGTCGTAAACAACATCAAGAACTTCATTCCGGTAATTCTTGAGATGGAAAAAGGGCAATATTCATCTTGGATGGAGTTATTCAAAATCCACTGCCGCACATACCAAGTCATCGATCATATTCTTCCTCCTACGTCTCTGTCTACTTCAATCACTATTATGCCATTTGATATCATGCATAGTGACTTATGGACATCCTTGATTTTAAGTTCATCAGGTCATAATTGGAAGGCCGCAAAGTTAGATAAAATTGACGCCCTTATTAAAAATAAGACATGGGAATTGGTGCCCCGTCCATCGAATGTAAACATAATACGTTCTATGTGGATTTTTTGTCATAAAAATAAATCTGATGGTTCCTTTGAGAGACACAAAGCCCGTCTTGTTGGTGATGGCAGGTCTCAACAAGTTGGAGTGGACTGTGATGAAACCTTAAGTCATCTGTTAAACTAGCAACTATCCGGATAGTTCTCATTTTAGCTTTGTCAAAATCGTGGTCCATCCATCAGTTGGACGTAAAGAATGCATTCCTCTACAGTCATCTACATGAAACAGTTTACATGCACCGACCTTTGGAATTATGAGACCCTATTGCTGAGTTTATTTCCACACTGGGGTTCGCAGATAGTAAATCTGATAAGTGTTTGTTAATTTATAAGAAATGGAATGGCATGACACACATTCTTCTCTATGTTGATGACATCATCCTAACAACATCATCTAATTCTCTTCGCTAGTCTCATTCTTGCTTCGGAATTTGCTATGAAAGATTTGGGTCCGTTAAACTATTTTTGGGCTTTGCTATAACTCAACATGCAGGTGGTCTATTTCTTTTTCAAAGAAAATATGTCGAGGAGATAATTGACAGAGCCGGCATGTCTTCATGCAAGTCGTGACCTACACTGGTAGATACCAAGTAGGGATGACAACAGATCGGATCGAGACCAGATCCTACTAGATCTAGATCCAGATTCATTTTTCATACCTGGATCCAGATCCACCGGGTCCATAAAAATCATATCCAAATCCAGATCCACGGATCGGATCTGGATCCACATGTAAAAAAAAACTCCTTGGTCCATAAAAATAATCCGTGTGTTTTTTCCCCTTGAATATTGAGGCCGTAAACAGATTGACATATTCGACGTTGATTACTTAATTTAACTCCATAAAAAAGTAATACAATTTTTACCAATTGTCAAAAGGACCAGTGAAATATGGCTACAACATAGATAAGAAGACAAATAGTAGCACTTCTATCCACCAGAGAAAAAAATTGTACTTAGACCTTATATCTGATTGTATCCTTTGGAAATTAATCAGACTTTAAGGCGATAATTTTTTATCTCTGGTACCATATTGACTGTAAATACTAACGACATTTGATTATTGTTTTCCCGTGTGGTAAAGGCTAAGTTATTGGATAATGGATAGATTTATATAACTTCTTGTTGAGATACTTTTTTTTGTTAAGGTTACATTTGATTAATTATTCATTGTTTTGTTCTTATTTAATTTGTAGAGAAGAGTTCCGTGCATGCAGTGGAGCAGTGTACATGGGCAATTATATATATGTTTCTTCCCCTGAGATGTAATCTACAATATTTAGCTTTAATTAGTTGCACATTTAATATTTTATAAAATTAGTGCTGACTGATTTTCTATTAGACATCATTAGAAGTAGATGAAAATTACATTCTAGGTTATAGATATATTTAATTAAAAAAACGGATCTACGGGTCGGATCTGGACCAGATACAGATCTCAAATACAAGATCCAGATCTAAATCCAATCTGTTAGAAATGGATCCGGGTCCGATCCGGATCTGTCGGGACCAAATTTAGAAGATTCATATCCTATAAAACGGATCTGGATCCACATGATCCGGATCGGGTCCATGATCCATTACCATCTCTAATACCCAGGCTAAATTGAGTAATCTTCAGGGTCTCCATACGACGATCCGACACATTACCACAGTTTAGCAGGGGCATTGAAATATCTCACTTTTACGAGTCCTGATATCTCACATCCTATTCAACAGGTTTGTTTACATATGCATGATTCAAATGAGGAACATATGAGTGCTCTCAAACGAATTCTACGGTATACTCAGGGTACTCTTGATTTTTGGATTACATCTGTATAAGTCAAGCATTTCTGGTCTCACGTCTTATGCCGATGTGGATTGGGGTGGATGTCCAGACACCAGGTGCTCCAACTCTGGTTGTTGTGTATTTCTCGAAGACAATTTAATCTCGTGGGCGTCAAAGTGCCAACCCACGCTATCTCGGTCGAGTGCTGAAGCCGAATATAGAGTGGTATCTAACGTTGTCTCTGAATCATGTTGGCTCTGTAACCTTCTATTGAAGCTCCATTGTCCGATCCAAAAGTCAACAGTAGTTTATTGTGATAATGTGAGTGCAATATATTTCCCTGTACAACATCAACACATAAAACACATAGAGATGGATATTTTATTTGTCCGTGAAAACGTTACACGTGGACAAGTCCATGTTCTCCATCTACCGTCCTGCTATCAGATTGTCTATATATTCACAAAAGGTCTTCCGCGAATACTATTTTATGATTTCAGGGGCAGTCTCAACGTCCGAGAACCTCCTGCTAAGTGGGGATTGTTAGATTATGAAAATAATCTTTGATTATTTCCTTAATCAAATCAAATATTTTATATTTAGGTTGTAAACATTCTTAGTATATTCTATCATAATTATAGCCTAAATTAAGTCTTGTATTGATGTATATACTATTGTATTCAAGGAATAAAATGATTACGGAAAACATTTCTTTCATTACAATTTTACCCTTGAATGCTTGATCTCCATTGGCTTCTAGGAAAAGATAAAGGTAGTTTTGTCTTTTACTACTTTAATCATGTATAAATTATATATAAATTAGTTATTCTATGTGGTTGATGATATAAAATAGTACACCAATTGGCGTATAAGGATTAAGTTATACATGGTTCAAATTATAACAAAACATTGAATAAAATTATATCTAATTCTATACCAGATTATTTTTCTTATATATCATACTCCAAAATGATTGAAAGCTAATAGTATAATATAGATGATTTTTTTGTCTAGTATCCCTACAACATCAACAATATAGCCAGTAAAATATAAATGAGAAAATGCAAATCCTAAAGATCTTATGATGGCTGGCTAATCTTGCTAATACGTAATGATTAATTATTAAATACGTGCCCACATGTAAAGTGAAGACATTCAATCATTCTAGTGATCTTAGCTTGTCTCTAAGTCAAGTCACTCCATTTCTAACATTTTCTGGTGTGTAGCTCAAGTTTCATTTTCTTTGGGAATTAATGATTAAGGACCCACACCAATTAATATATGGATAATAGGGTTTCACATAGCAAATTGCGGCTGATTAATTCCTTGGGGGCAAAACAATTTTAAAAAAAGATGTCAAATCGGCTGATTAATTCCAACTTGTTTATCACGGGATCTATTTAGGAATGGCAACGGGAATGATCTGGATCGGATCCTACTAGATCCAGATCCAGATTCATTTTACATACATGTATCCATATCCAGATCCAGATCCATAGGGTCCATAAAATCATATCCAAATCCAGATCCATCGGATCCACGGATCGGATCTGGATCCAAATCAAAGTGACTGATTATTAAGTTATACCTTCTAATCAGTCCAAATTTTCTATAAAAAAGAGTCAATTTAATTTAACGGAATCATGAGAATGCATCCGTAAATTAGGACTAAATGACATTGTTGACAATTGTTATGCCTATTGGCTATTGCTGTAGTGAGAAACAATCCTCTCAATACCTAAGCTACTACATAAATACCACATAAATGATTAATATAATGATTAAAGAATAACACGCAAAACGTGTCTCAATTAAAAAAAATAATGGCCTTCGGCCCTTTGAATATAAAATAAAATTAAGATTACAAAGGATTCGGTGCCATGATGTATAAATAATAAATGTATAATTAATTTAATAAAAAACGGATTCACGGTCGATTCGACCGGATACGGATCTCAAAGACAAGATCCAGATCCGATCCATCATAAACGGATCCGGGTCCGATCCGGATCCGTCGGGTCCAAACTTTGAATATCCATATCTTATAAAACGGATCTGGATCCATCGGATCCGGATCGGGTCTGGGATCCATTGTCATCTCTAGATCTATTCAATAAACATAAGGGTCATTTCGTAATGCATGTATTAGTTATGCAAAGTTTATCTATGCAAGATTTAATTATGCATATTGGATATTGCTTTTTTATATTAAAAATTAGTAATAAATATAATATACTTTTTAAAATTAAAATATTTATTTATAAGTAAAATTAAAATACTATATTAAAAAAATTATATAAAATATTTATTTAGAAAAAGAAAGTATTTAAGTGGGAAGTGATAAGAGTAATATTGTCATTTCAACATTTTTTTCATGTACTAGTTATTCCATCTTTTAGCCCGCATAAAATAATACATAAATTTTCTCATAACTTATACATTTATTAGTTATGCGAGTTTCTAAATTGCAAACCAAACGTCGTATCAATTTTATATATGAATAAATTATTTTTTAACTAGCTACCAAACACAATATAAATATGCAAAAATTAATACATAAATAAGATATCTCTTTACTAACTATCAAACGTGATATAGATTATACAGAAAATTAATACATGAATAAAATATCTATTTACTGGCTACCAAACGACCCCATATGGCTTATAGCATAGCCCCCATGACAGCACCTTCAGTTTTTGATCTGTCTCTAATTATATATCTCTGTCAGCCAACTAGTTAAGGAACCTAACATATACGGCTCCAATTGGTAGGTTAAGAAGTGCTTTCAAAATGCTATATATATTAGTACTAGCTATCAGCTACTTAAGAATAGAGCGGAATCAAAAAAAAAAAAAAAAAAAAAAAAAAAAAGAGTTAGAGAGAAGTTTCTCTCACTAGGCGAAAATGCTCTCAACATTTCTCCCTAGTCGCTCTTCGCAATCCGCCTCATTCTTATGATTTCATCTTAGATTTCATACTCCTTAAATCTGATTTCATCTTTGATTTCATGAGATTGTTCGTTTGTTCATCTTACTTGAATTTGATACGAAGTTGTTTGAGTTTATTACGTTTGAGTTTATCAACTTGTTCAAAGATTGCTACGAAGATACTCCAACTTGATTAAAGATTGCTCAAGATTTGCATTATCTTCCTTCTAGCCATGAGAAAGAATACAAAGATTTCAGCCAAAAGAATGAAAGAGATTATTTTGATTGTTCAAGATTACAAGATTCGTGATATGAATTTGAAGTTTGCATTTCCAAGTGGCGCTGGCGGTTGTTCTATGGATTTTGTGGGGTATTCAGAGGCGGGTGGTCTGGGTTGTAGCGGTCGTGAGGATGTTCTTGCGCAAGAGGTCTTGTTGGTGATCTTGGGTTGAGGTTTCAACACTTTGATTCTCCCAACCTCCCCGCAGCACCTCGACGTCGGTAAAGGCCGCTGCGTTCGGTGGGCGCCCGACTCGGGAGATGCGGATCTTGATAGGGATCCCGGTCAAAGTGGGTATGGAGGTGGTTGCGGGTTGCGGTGGGTGGTGTTGATGTTCGGGGTTTGTGGTTTGAACCTCGGGTCTCCGATCCTTGGCTTCGAGTGCATTGAGACTTTTCCGGCCACTTTTGATACCAAGGCGATCGCGGGTCTAGAGGTTAGTCTGAGTTGATTTCGGGTCATGGGGTGGGCATGGGTCTTGGGAAAGTCCATGGGTCACCCGCCTTTGGTTGTTGAGTTCGAGAATGTTTCTTTTCCAATCGCCTAGGAAATGCTAAGGTTTTGGAAGTCGAGGGTTTTCATCCAAAAGAGGTATAGGAATTTGATGCACTCAACGGTGCGGATGTCTATGGCATGCCTCATTCAATTGCCGCGTTGTCGATGTCACGCCTCATTCATTAGGTGCAACTTTCGGAGTTGAGGTTGTTGGGAATTCAAGTGTTGCGGTTTCGAACGTCACCCTCTTGGCGGGTTGACGCAGCATGGGTGGCACGGGTCAATGGCGTTTCGGGGGGTGGTTACGGGTTGAAAGAGGGTCGGGCGGTGGTCATGGACGCTGATTGGTCTTTTTGGTGGTCGCGTCTAGATCGAAACCCAAGGTCATCGGTTCAAGATTGTAGGTCGGAAGTTGGTTCACTTTCCACGGCTCTTGGTATTGCAAACCGTGCGGAAGTTGAACAGCTACTCTTCAAACGAGACTTGTAACTGGGCAATTTAATCACGAGCATACGAGGAAGGATCTCATTCAACGGGACTTCAGAAATTGTTGGGTGGGAACCGTGTCACCTCTTCTTATGAATTCAATGGTTGTGGAAATCAAAGGGCGGCCCGTCCAAAAGGTTTGGAAACTTGATGGCTACGGAACCGGGCGGTCTACTCTTCAAATGAGTCTTGGAAGATCAACTTATGTGGAATTGAAGTGTCATTCTTTTCAAGACACCTAAGAATTGTTATTTGGTTTAAACGATGTAGCATTCAACGCCGAGGACATAAGCCATTTATGGCAACCATTCCCAATGATGCACAAGTCTTGATATCCCCACGATTCAACTATTGCACCTAATAAGCGTCTGATGATCTTGATTAATTAAATGAAGATACTATCTTGGAATGCACCGGATAGTAAGAATTTAATTTACATGATTTAATCTCCCATTGTAACGTCTCCTTCGGGTAGACGCCCCATCCCTCCTCTCTTTCATTTCTTGTTTATTGCTTACGTTGAGGATTGAGAACCCTCGACGAATGATTGTAGCTACCTGTTTTTTCGTCTTTCTTTTATAATATTAGCATTTACCTAAAAAAAAAAAAAAAAAAAAAAAAAATAGAGCGGAATCTAAGATTTAGAGTTTTGAGTTTAAAGAAAGAGTGATTTTATTAATTTTCCGAGACCCTTACTATTTTACTGATTCTTAAGTCTTGAACACTAATAGAATATTCACCAAATATTCTTATATTAATCGTATATCTTTTATTTTAGGTAAAATTATATTATATTGTAATTAGGTCTCCTATTTTAAGTAGAATTATATTTCATATTGAAATTAGGTTGATTAGTTTAGTAAATTATTGATGAATAAATTCAAGGAACATATTCATTTATGTTATCACTAGCCTAACCTTACACAAAATACCCACCACGCCGTTGACCCCCTTTCGTCCGTCACCACCCACGATGGAACCCTAGTTTTTTCGGCCACTACCTCTCCATTCTCCTCCTAAATTTCATCATCCATGGCTGACAAAACCAAATTACATCCTGCACTTGCAGTCAACAACATTAAAAATTTCATCCATGTGACTCTTGAGATGGAAAAGTGTCACGACCCGACCGGGCGGCCCGGTGCCTACTACGGGCACCTGTTGAGTATACATCGGAGAATAGCAGCGGAACATACACAACATAAACACAGGTGTAACAATATAACAACACAGGCTAGCCGATAAAGCCGCCTTCCATAATATAAACAAAGTCAAAGTACAACTTTACAACTCGGTTCTTACAGTGACCACATATGTGAATACAGACCTCTAGGAATAACAACTGTGGCGGGACAGGGCCCCGCCATACCCCTGAATGTACATAATCTACAACATCAGGGAAAGACTGTACCAAAAGAAAGACAAGCCTCCGGAGAATGGAGCTTCCGACGTCTGATAAGTGATCCTAAGAGTGTGGATTCGCACACCTTACCACTCTGCGGCATGAACGCGGCCAGGAAGGAATTCGATACCTGATATGTACTAAGTATGCAAATCGGAAAATCGTAATTACAACATAAGTTTAAAGAAAGCGGGAGACATGTATGCTAACAAAATTACGATTACTCGATTGCCTTACTAGCGATGAGAGTATAAATAGGTGTATACTTACAACGAAAAATAGGATTGGAATCCTACTCTCGGGACTATTTCACGCGATAGGTCGGTGGACTGCGTGAGGTATTCCTCGCATGGGACTATTTCACCGCGTAAGCCCTTACGGACTCGCGTGAGGTATTCCTCGCGTAAATTTGGACATTCGCGTGGGACTATTTCACCCGCATAAGCCCTTACGGACTCGAATGAGGTATTCTCGCATTGTGGTTAGCAAATCCACGGAAATATACAATGCCACAATCCGGGAATGACCATGGCGAATAATATATCACTAGCCCAAATCCGGCTATCACACATAACATAAGCTCTATCGACATCATACAATATATAAGCAAGTTAAGAAATCCCTAACTTCTTACTATTCTTGTTCATATACACTCTCATTTTAGTTTACTTAAGGCACTAACATGTCTTTATGAAAATCCGAATTTAACCCAAAGTACTACGTCTTCTATTCTTTTAAAATGACTCATTTCATTATAAAACTTCCAAGATACTAATAGCGTAGTATCAGTGACAATTTCTTTTCAAGACAAGTCACAATACTTTTAGAAATAAAATATGGCTTCTAAATCAAGTGACTCGTGTCTTATAAAACCTTAGGCAATTGATGCCTTAAAATCGAATTGCCTTCCATTAAATCAAGTCATTTATCTTTCCATAAAGTCAATATAACCAACTCCCCATAAAGTCGTTATATTCACTTTATACCTTAGTCATGTACAATTTCCTATCCAAGGGACTTATACGTTTTAAAACGACACAAGTATTACATACTTTAAAATTCTTCAAGTCCCTTATCTTTAACAAGACTTAAGACATCTTTAATATTCTCAAGAAGTGAGTTAATCTCCTAACTCACCCGACTTGGCATTTCATAAAACAAGTAAAGAATGTCAAAGTCTTGTACGTCTACCGTACTATATACGTGAAACTAGTCATGCTCAAAGGATAGGAAAAGTTCTACATACCTTGTCGGGTCAAACCACTTGCCAAGTACAAAGTCCCGCCCGTAGTATATCAACCTATAATATTCACAATACGTCTATTAACGCCTTACTTCAAAGGTAGAATACTATAAGTGTAAAGTCTCCATTTTCTACGGAAAATCGAACAGCACCTCCTTTGTATTTACTCACTTTGCCACCTTTTTCAAGGCCGAAAATACAATAACCAAACAACCCCAATTGGCTCACAATTATATAGAAGGTAGTCCAACACAAATTAATAACTAAACAGCCCCAATTGGCTCACAATTATATAGAAGGTAGTCCAATGCAAATGACTAACTAAACAGCCCCAATTGGCTCACAATTATATAGAAGGTAGTCCAATGCAAATGACTAACCAACTAATGCAAACTACAAGTCCAAAATCGGCCACCTTGAGTTCAACAAAACCAATTCTTATCCAACTTCCATTTCAATCCATATTGGTAGCATAACATGATATCAAGTCGCATTTGATTATAATAACCATAATCTTTAAGTAAGTAACATGCGACGATTCTAACAACGATTAAATTGTAATTCAACTTAGTCATGGCTTACATTACATTTCGGATTTCCAAGGCTATAATCAATCCATAATCCTTATAACTTCAATATAACAACTTCATGCTCACTACATACAAAGCTAACAACAACAATATAAAAAAATGAAATCTTGTAACACCTTTAAAAGACAAGATTATACCTTAACGATTCTTAATCCAACTCCAATCCGAAGTCGCTCCTTAGTAGTTTAGAGCCTCTCCAAGACACCTCAATCCGCTTGTTGAGACCCTTAGAACAATACCAACAATTATCCTTCAAAACTCCAAGCAAAACCTAGAAAGACCCTTTAGGTTTTCGTTTGCGACTAACCCGAAAACAATCTTTTTCCAAGATTTTTCTATTGAGATGTGTTTACAATACACCTAAGAACCTTGGTTTAAAGTGTGGAATCAAATGGACAAGAAACGAAAATGTTTCCCTTTCTTTCAATGATGAACCCGAGACCCCCCTTTTTGTGTTCTTCAAATTGTGTAAATTTTTTCTAAGTGTTAAGACATCTCTTGCTACTAGTATTAAATAGAGAATTGGATGGTCAAGATAATTACAAATGTGAGGCTTAGATGTGGTCTTACAAAAGATCAAGACTTATTGACCTTTTGACTTAGTCAACTTTCTCATGCTACACATATTTGCAAGACTAAGGTCGATGACCCTCTTGCCCTTGCGTATTTCGACGAGGCATCACATAAGGGGGTGACACGTGTCGCCCTCCCATTCGTCACAACACTTACGTTTCGACAATTTCATAATTAGATAAATTTACAAGTCTCAAATCCTAACACTTGTGAGTTCTTACTACGTTCTTAAAACATGTCCTGCAATTCTGGGGTGTAACATTCTTCCCCTTAGAAACATTCGTCCCGAATGTTCTTTGAGTCACACTTACAATTAGCGACATAGTTTCCTTTCCACACCCGACATACCAAAAATACCACTCGTGGCCACATAAAAGCATTTAAGCAAAGAAACACTTCAATTAAAACGACAAGTAAGAGGGCAAAATGAAATACACGAAGGTATAGGAAATAAGTGAGGATACCTCTCAACATGTCCTCCTCCGCTTCCCAGTCATCTCTCCCGGTTATCATTTCTCCACAGGACTTTGTGGAAGCTACATCCTTGGTCGCGATCGCGACTGGCGATCGAGTATCGCTATGGGACTCTCCTCATCGATAACCCTCTGTCACGAACCTCACTAGTAGGAAAAACTCTGTGGATCTCCGATACACTTCCAACATAGAAACATGGAAGACGGATGTACCGCCTCTAACTCGATGGCAGATCCAACTCATAAGCAACGACCCACTTACGGACGATGCGGTAGGGCCCGATGTACCTTGGGTGAGTTTCCCTTCTTACCGAATCTCATCACACCGCCGTGGGTGACACCTTCAAGAAGACCCAATCGTCTACGAAACTCCAAATCGACGCCGATTATCCGCGTATGACTTCGCTACGAGCCGCTATCTCTCTGGATAAGCTTCACCTTATCCACGGCTGTGTACCAAATGCAGGCCAACGGTGTACCTCACGTCGTCAACCAATCGGCGATCTACATTTCCGCCATATAAAGCCTCGTATGGCGCCATCGTATCTTGGAATGGTAGGCATTATTATAAGCAAACTCCACGAGAGACAAATGATCCTCCCAGCTACCACTGAAATCTATCACGCAGGCTCGCAGCATATCCTCAAGTGTCTGGATAGTGCGCTCTGCTGCCGTCGATCTGAGGATGAAATCGTGTTGAGACTCACTGTGTCCCTAGACCCTTCGGAAAGATCTCGGAAGTTAGGCAGAAGCGGGCTCCCTATCGAAATAATCGACAGGGACACCGTGCGACCTCACTATCTCTCGGATGCTGATGCGGCATAGTCCTCGGTGGCGTCGTCATTTGGAAGGAAATGGGCTGATTTACGTCACTGTCAACAATAACCCAAATGGAGTCGCACTCCTGAGTGCGAGGTAACCTGTAACAAAGTACATGTTGATCATCTCCCACTTCCAGTCGGAATCTCAATGGCGCAACAATCCACCGGGCCTCTGGTGCTCGACCTTGACCTGGCGGCAATTAGGACATCGTGCAACAAAACACGCCACGTCCTCTTCGTGCCATCCCACCAATACAAACATGCGAGGTCATGGTACATCTTGGTCGACCGGATGAATAGAATATCGGCGCCGTGTGCCTCCCAAAATCTGGCGTGAAGTCCTAACACATCGGGAACACACAACCGGCCCCTCAAATCTCGGCACCCGTGGTAGCGCTACCTCGAATAGACTTTTCTCCTCACGAAGAGCTGTATCTCGATACCGCACCAACACTGGGTCCTCAAACAGTCGCCTCTTCACCTCATCAACGATGGAAGACTCAGCAACCTCACGAACCCGTCCCCCACTATCGTCGATGTCGATCAATCGAACCCTAGGCTCGCTAATCGATGGATCGGCGGACCATGTCTGTCTCCGCTGTACCTCCGATAGGCTCCCGTAGATCTACGACTCAAGGCATCAAGAACTACGTTGGCCTTCCCGGATGGTATAGAATATTAACATTATAATCTTTCAGTAACTCTAACCACCGTCTCTGCCTCAAGTTCAGCTCCCTCTGCCTGAAGATATACTGGAGGCTCTTGTGATCTGTATAAATATCCACATGAACTCCGTACAAATAATGTCTCCAAATCTTGAGGCATGAATAATCGCGTGACTCTAAGTCATGGGTAGGGTAATTCCTCTCATGCTTAAATCGCCGGAAGCATAGGCTATAACCTTGTCGTCTGCATCAAAACACACCTAGCCCGATACGAGGCATCACAATAGATCACGTACCCATCTAACCCTCGGAAGAGTAAGGCGAGTGTAGTCAACCTTTCCTTCAACAATGGAAACCGCTGCAAGCCTCGTCGGCTGGAACTTGGCGCTACGAGTCGACTAGTCAGCGGTCTTTGAAATCGAAGCAAAGCGCTCCACAACCTACGATAATAACCCGCTAGTCCTAAGAAATCGCGCCGCCGGTCGGAGTAGTAGGCCTCGGCCAAGACTTGATCGCCTCGATCTTTGTCGTATCCACGCGAACACCGTCATTGATAATATGCCCGGGAATGCCACGAGGCCAACAAAACTCACACTTAGAGAACTTGGCGAATAGCTGCGGCTCGGAGAATCCAGTCTGACCGCCGAGTGATCTGCGTGCTCCGCTCTGTCAGTGAATACACGGGATGTCATCAATGAATACAATCACAAACGTATCCAAAATGGCTTGAACACCCGGTTCATCAAATCCATAAATACCATTGAGCGTTGGTCAAACCGAAAGACATAACCACGAACTCATAGTGCCCATACCGGGTCACGAATGCGATCTTTGGGATATCGCCTCTCGAACTCGAACTGATGATAACTGACCGCAGTCTACCTTTGAAAACACCTCGCACCTGCAATGGTCAAACAAATCATCAATCACGGGAGGGTACCTATTATTAATGGTTACCTTATTCACCGTCGTAGTCAACACACATACGCAGCTGGCCCCATCCTTCTTCTTCACAAACAACACGGCGCCCCTGGGAGATACACTAGGCCCGATAAAGCCTTTCTCCAAAGAAATCTTTCACCGGTCCTTCACCTCCTCAACTCCGCAGTGCCATCCTGTATGGCGGAATGGAAATAGGTCGAGTGTCCGCAACGTGTCAATACAAAACTCGATCTCCTCTCGGAGGATACCCAAGATCATCCGGGAACACATCCGAAACTCCTAACCATCGGCATCGATCAAGAATCGCACCTCACCTGTATCGAATACCGAACCAGACGATAGATGTATTCTTCGTACCATCTTCCTAGCCTTGAGGTAAGAAATAAACCTACCCCTCGGCGATGCTGTGTTGCCCCTCCACTCGATAACTGGCTCGCCAGAAAACTGGAACCGAACCAACCTGCCCCTACAGTCAACGTTGGCATAACAAGAAGCCAACCAGTCCATACCCATAATGACATCAAAATATGTCATCTCCGTGTCTATCAAGTGCAAGTGGTCCGACGATCAGAATAAATACCGACAACCTCTATACACCCGCTTAGCTAACACCGAATCACCATCGCGTAGCTACCTCAAACGGCTCTATCGACACCGCCTATCCCGATTCTACCCGCAATAAGAGGGGACATGTAGGACAAGGTAGAACCTGGATCTATCAATGCATAAACATCACGACTGAAATCGCGAATGTACCGCGACGACGTCGTGAAGCCTCACGATCTGGCGGTGGCTAGAGAATATATGCGGTTCGGGACCGCTAGAATCGAACCACCACCACGACCTCTACCGCGCTGCTGTCAGTGAGTACTCGCCCGGGCGCATAACCACGAAGGAGAAGACCCAAAGAATCGATCCCGGTATGCGGTACCACCCATGCTGCCTCTAGACGGACAATCTCTCTTCAAATGGCCCAGCTGGCCACAAGAGTAACAACCTCCTGCAGGAACACGACACTCGCACGTGAGATCTACCGTCGAGCACACCGAGATGTGGTGGTCTCGACGGCGAGGATCTCCGCCTCCCGAAACCTCAAGACACGAGCCACGACCGCTTCCCCGATGACCGCTGATCGGACCTCCCGCCGAAAACCGTGACGAGCACTCGCGCCGGGCCGGAAAGTGGACCTAGTCTGCCGAGGCTGTCGCCTCGATAATCGCCCCGAGACCACGATGTCACGCCTCTTGGGCCGGCTCGTCAACTGTCCTCTCCTCTCTATCCTCTATCCTTGTGCATAGGCTCGCATCCTGGCGATATCCATACCGGTGAAGAGCCACCCCAAGCATCTTTGTAATCATATGACGGTCTAGCCCCATCACATAACGATGAACTCTATCCGCCATGTCAGCTACAATAGTATGCGCATACACGCCAAGGAGTCAAACTCTGCTATACTCCCCGACAGCCCTCCCGCTCGCCTCGAGGTCAAGAATGTCTGCCGGGCTCTCTCATCTCGGGAGGCAAAAGTGATCCATGAAAGCCTCTGTAAACTCCTCCCAAACAGTGGAAGAGCATCATCACCTCTCGAAAGCAACCACGACTCAAACCGGTTCAGTATGATATCGCGCAACGGTAGGAGGCTAGTGTAATGCACTGTCTCTGAAGCCCTAAGAACTCGCATGGTCATGTAGGCCGAATGAACTCCCGCGATCCTCATCGGACCTCGAACCATAAAACTCGGTGGATGACATCCGTAAAAATCCCTAATCCGCAAACCGCTACAGCGGTCGTCGCTGCGCCGGCCGCCCGACTACTATCTCGTCAATAACCGACCGCTCCTCGTAGTCTCTATACTCGCGGTGGCCGGGAACTGAGGGTCTGCACGGAACCTTCGAGCTATCGCCGCTCGGCCTTCTAAAGCAGCGTGGCTGAACTCGCGACCGCTACTACCTCGGGCATAGTGCGTACTCGAGCCCGTAACCCTCTCGAGTACCTCTGGCAGCCTCCTGCCGCTTTGCCCTTCTCGGGCTCTGGTCTTTCGTGGAGGCATACCTGTTTCATAAGAAGAGGTCGAGAGGATTCAACCTAATAAGGCGGCTCTAATGCACGATCTCGCAGAGAGAAGAATGGAAACCAATCCTAAATGTCCTGCACCTCACGATTATTGATGGTGCACAACACACCGATAATCAAGACTCTACTAGACACTGTGCTCAGACACTTTCCGAGGACTAACTGCTCTGATACCACTTTTGTCACGACCCGACCCCGGGCCGCGACTGGTGCCCTACCTGGCACCCTGTTCAGGTATACATCAGAGAATAGCAGCGGAACATACACAACTTAAACACAGGTGTAAACAATATAACAACACAAAGAGCCGTCGGGCCACCTTCCATAATATAAACAAAGTCAAAAGTACAACTTACAACTCGGTTCTTACAGCCCAACCACATATGTGAATACGCACTTAGGAATAACAAGCGTATGGACGGGGCCCGCCATACCCCGAATGTACATAATCTACAACATCGGGGAAAGAGCGTACAAAAGAAAGACAAGCCTCCGAGAATGGAGCTTAGACGTGCGATAAGTGATCTAAGAGTGTGGATCCGCAACTCGCTACCCTTTCTCTGCGATGAACGCAGCCCCTGAGGACGGGGGTCAGTACACAATATGTACTAAGTATGAAAAACTGGAAAGTACTGTAATTACAACATAAGTTTAAAAGAAAGCCGGAGACATGTTTGCTAACAAAATTACGATCTTCGATGCCTTACTAACAATGAGAGTATAAATAGGTGTATACTTACAACGAAAAATAGGATTGGAATCCTACTCACGGGACTATTTCACGCGTAGGTCGGTGGACTGCGTGAGGTATTCCTCGCATGGGACTATTTCACCCGCATAAGCCCTTACGGACTCGCATGAGGTATTCCTCGCATCGTGGTTAGCAAATCCACGAAAATATACAATGCCACAATCCCGGGGAATGACCCCGCAACGAATAATATATCACTAGCCCAAATCCGCTATCACACATAACATAAGCTCTATCGCTTATCATACAATATATAAGCAAGTTAAGAAATCCCTAACTTCTTACTATTCTTGTTCATATACACTCTCATTTTAGTTTACTTAAGGCACTAACATGTCTTTATGAAAATCCGAATTTAACCCAAAGTACTACGACTTCTATTCTTTTAAAATGACTCATTTCATTATAAAACTTCCAAGATACTAATAGCCGTAGTATCAAGTGACAATTTCTTTTCAAGACAAGTCACAATACTTTTAGAAATAAAATATGGCTTCTAAATCAAGTGACTCGTGTCTTATAAAACCTTAGGCAATTGATGCCTTAAAATCGAATTGCCTTCCATTAAATCAAGTCATTTATCTTTCCATAAAGTCAATATAACCAACTCCCATAAAGTCGTTATATTCACTTTATACCTTAGTCATGTACAATTTCCTATCTAAGGACTTATACGTTTTTAAACGACACAAGTATTACATACTTTAAAATTCTTCAAGTCCTTATCTTTAACAAGACTTAAGACATCTTTAATATTCTCAAGAAGTGAGTTAATCTCTAACTCACCCGACTTGGCATTTCATAAAACAAGTAAAGAATGTCAAAGTCTTGTACGTCACCGTACTATATACGTGAAACTAGTCATGCTCAAAGGATAGGAAAAGTTCTACATACCTTGTCGGGTCAAACCACTTGCCAAGTACAAAGTCCCGCCCGTAGTATATCAACCTATAATATTCACAATACGTCTATTAACGCCTTACTTCAAAGGTAGAATACTATAAGTGTAAAGTCTCCATTTTCTACGGAAAATCGGACAACACCTCCTTTGTATTTACTCACTTTGCCACCTTTTTCAAGGCCGAAAATACAATAACCAAACAGCCCCAATTGGCTCACAATTATATAGAAGGTAGTCCAACACAAATTAATAACTAAACAGCCCCAATTGGCTCACAATTATATAGAAGGTAGTCCAATGCAAATGACTAACTAAATGTTCCCAATTGGCTCACAATTATATGTAAGGTAGTCCAATGCAAATGACTAACCAACTAATGCAAACTACAAGTCCAAAATCGGCCACCTTGAGTTCAACAAAACCAATTCTTATTCAACTTCCATTTCAATCCATATTGGTAGCATAACATGATATCAAGTCGCATTTGATTATAATAACCATAATCTTTAAGTAAGTAACATGCGACGATTCTAACAACGATTAAATTGTAATTCAACTTAGTCATGGCTTACATTACATTTCGGATTTCCAAGGCTATAATCAATCCATAATCCTTATAACTTCAATATAACAACTTCATGCTCGCAACATACAAAGCTAACAACAACAATATAAAAAAAATGAAATCTTGTAACACCTTTAAAAGGCAAGATTATACCTTAACGATTCTTAATCCAACTCCAATCCGAAGTCGCTCCTTAGTAGTTTAGAGCCTCTCCAAGACACCTCAATCCGCTTGTTGAGACCCTTAGAACAATACCAACAATTATCCTTCAAAACTCCAAGCAAAACCTAGAAAGACCCTTTAGGTTTTCGTTTGCGACTAACCCGAAAACAATCTTTTTCCAAGATTTTTCTATTGAGATGTGTTTACAATACACCTAAGAACCTTGGTTTAAAGTGTGGAATCAAATGGACAAGAAACGAAATTTTTTCCCTTTCTTTCAATGGTGAGCCCGAGACCCTCCTTTTTGTGTTCTACAAATTGTGTAAAATTTTTCTAAGTGTTAAGACATCTCTTGCTACTAGTATTAAATAGAGAATTGGATGGTCAAGATAATTACAAATGTGAGGCTTGGATGTGGTCTTACAAAAGATCAAGACTTATTGACCTTTTGACTTAGTCAACTTTCTCATGCTACACATGTTGCAAGACTAAGGTCCAATGACCCTCTTGCCCTTGCATATTTCGACCAAGGCATCACATAAGGGGGGTGACACGTGTCGCCCTCCCATTCGTCACAACACTTACGTTTTCCGACAATTTCATAATTCCGATAAATTTACAAGTCTCAAATCCTAACACTTGTGAGTTCTTACTTACGTTCTTAAAACATGTCCTGCAATTACGGGGTGTAACAAAAAGGATCAATATTTCTCGTGGAGGAACTCCTCAAAATCTATTATCGTGTATACGAAGTTATCGACCACATCATCCCTCCTAAATCAAACTCCACATACCCACCCTCGACTTCAAATTCTGATGATGCACTTTGGTCTTGTTTGGATGCCGATGTCCTCCAGTGGATATACGACACGATCTCTAATGATCAGTTGCACACAATCATTGAGAGCGATGCCACTGCCCGCCAAACGTGGGAACGTTTGAAAAGTATTTTTTACGACAACAAAACTCAACGTGCGTTATACCTTGAAATCAGTTCAAGGACGTTCATCAGGAGGATTTCCCAAACGTATCTGCATATTACCAAGAACTCAAGATGCTTGCCGACCAACTCTCCAATGTTGGAGCATCAGTCACTAATCAACGATTGGTCATGCAACATATTGTAGGCTTGAACGAATCCTATGACGGCATTGTTACCATCCTCCAGCAATGCACGCCATTACCACATTTTTATGAGGTCCGTTCGAAGCTAATTCTTGAAGAAACCCGCAACACCACTCAGGCCAGCATTGCAGACGCTGCCCCTACCACCATCATCAGGCCCTCTACCGACGGCAAGGCCTCCAATTCCGACAGCCAACACCGCCGACCCAAGGACCCGCAGTAGGCTGGATCGACCCGCAACAACCGTCGAGGGTTGTAGTTTAGCAAGGGCCGCGACGGACGGAATTTCGATAGCAACGAAAGCGGGAAGGGACAGTGTCCGCCGACAGAAAATAACAACCAGTGATCGCGGCAGTGGTAGCAGTCTCCGTCATGGGCTATCTACCTGTCGTGGGCCGCGTGGGCCCCACCGTCATGAGCCTCCCCTCCTTGCCCATATCTAACATCCTCGTGTACTCCACCTCTGCCCCAATAGGCCCAACCTGGCATACTCGATGCACGTCCACAACATGCCTACACAGCAGAGGCCCCCGCCCTCAACTTAAGCACCAACTAATATTGAGGCAACTATGAACACAATGTCACTCAATGCACCAGAAAAAAATTGGTATATAGACACAAACGCTACATCTCACATGACGACATCACAATGTACTCTCTCATCTTATTCCAATTTGAGTAATTTAAATCAGAATATTATTATTGGTAGTGGATAGAGATTCAGTGGGGCGGGTAAATACGGGTACCGCCCCACACCCGTTCCAGTTGGGTCTGGTATAGGGGATGGTTTAGTGGGTGGTGGGGCGGGTATGGGTATCAAAAGTGCTACCCGATATGGGTAGTGGGGCGGGGTATATTTCGTATAAGACCAACACCGCACCCGCTACCTGCACCGTACCCGCACCGCCCGTACCCGCAGCCATGAATCCTTGATACCATCGTCATCTTATTTTATTCAAGGTAAAACTCATCTTTATTTCTTCCTATTTTTTTCATTCTTTGTTAGGTCTTCACCTTTCAATTCTTATTAATTATTTTTTATTATTTTCAAATCTTACTTCTTCAGTTATTTGTATTATTCATGTAAAACTCGTCTCTCTTCTAAAGTTAAAGTATTTATTCTAGTATTTATTTTTAATAATATGATGAATTTTGTCAATTAAAGAAGAAATGAGACAAATTAAGGTGGTAATTAATTAGAGTGGAGTTGGTAAAATTAAATGCTAGTTGAAGATGATTCTGGGTTTGTTGTTTTGGTGTGTAAAAGACAAAGGTTTTGGTTTTGGTTTTGGCTATTGTACTATGGGTCGAGTAAATGCGGGTACCTCCCCGCACCCGCTCCAGTTGGGTCGGATATGGGGAATGGTTTGGTGGATGGTGGGGCAGGTACGGGTAGAGGAATTACTACCCGTGATGAGTGGCGGGGCGGGTGTGGAGGTGGGTTTTAGATGGCGGGTACGAGTATGGGGTACCCTTCCCCCACCCCCGCTCCGCCCCGTTGACATCCCTAGTAGCGGACAAGACATTCCTATTCACGGTTTTGGTCATTCATCTTTATCCCCACCACATCCACCACTAATTTAAAACAATGTCCTTCATGCCTCTAAACTCATAAGAATCTAATATCTTTGCGATGTTTCACAACTGATAATAATGTTTCCCCTGACTTTGATCTTTTTGGGTTTTCTGTGAAGGATTTTACGACATAGAGACGAATAATGAGATGTGACATCATTGGAGATTTCTACCTTATTTCAAACGCCGTCAACAAACCAGCCTCAGTTCCATCAACCTTTGTTGCTCTTTCGTATTCCTTATGTCATTATAGATTAGGACATCCAGGAGATTCCGTTTTACGCTCCCTTAAGAACAATAATTTTAATCAATGCAATCGTATTTCTAAGACTCCTATATGTGAATCCTGTATTTTTTGAAAACATGTTAAATTACCATTTTATGCATCCACAAAATGTACTTTAATGCCTTTCGATATAGTACACAGTGATTTGTGGACTTCTCCTATTTTTTGTACGGTTGACCATCGATATTATGTGTTATTTTTAGACGATTATTCCAATTATCTATGGACTTTTACAATAGGTAATAAATCTCAGATCTACCCCATTTTTCCTCATTTGTGCTTTCGTAAAAATACAATTTGAAAAGAACATTAAATATTTTTAATGTGACAATGACAGAGAATTCAATAATAACCAATTTAAACAGTTTTGCTCCAAAAATGGCCGTACCTTTTGTTTTTCCTGCCCTCACACCTCCTCCCAAAATGGTAAAGTCGAATGGAAAATCCGAACCATAAACAACCTAATTCGTGCCCTACTTTCCCATGCCTCAATTCCCCATCAATTATGACATTACACACTCTCCATGGCCACATATCTCCTCAACATAATCCCAAACAAATATCTAGCTCTACGGTCGCCCACTCAAGTTCTATTTCGTAGGAACCCCTACCAACACTTGCGTATTTTTTGATGTCTCTACTATCCTCTCCATCCGACTATTCACAAACTCTAACCCCAATCATCTTCATGTGTATTTCTGGGTTACCCCACCAATCATCGTGGTTACTCTTGCTATGACTTATCAAGCCGTAAAATAATTATTTCACGTCATGTCCTATTTGATGAGTCTCAATTCCCTTTTGCCTCATTAAACTCGCCACCTTAACATTCCTACGAGTTCCTAAATGATGGCCTGAACCCCCTTCTAATTCATCATTTACGTAATCTGACGTCTCAGTTCCCGACACCCGCACACACCACGGTCAGTCTGGGACAAGCTACACACCCGGTTCTGCCGACGGTGGCTCGAAATAGCATGTCTCAGGATGATACCGCAGCCACCTCTCGACAAACCGAGCCTCGGCCAGCCGATCTCGTCATCTCTACCGGTCTCGCTCTAGTACAAAGTCTTCATACGATGAAAATTTCATGATAAGATTGAGTTCTAAGTCTTAAATTCGTAAAAGTGCTCAAATAGATGTTAAAGGAGGATTGGAATTAAGTTATGTGAGAACAATTTTCATAAAGTATAAAAAATAAAAGAAGAGCGTCGGAAAAAACTTCTTTACATTTCCAATATACGCGATCGTCACACGGTCTGAAATTCAGACAAATGCATAAAACTGCTTAGTTTCACTCCAAACGCGACTGCCACATGGTCTGTAATTGGCCAAATGCAGAAAACAACTCAGTTTCGCTCAAGTACACCGTCTTCACACGATCACCTATAAGTATAAAGTTGAGATAATGGTAAAAAAACACCTTAAGTGTCATCTTTTTTGAATTTTCTATATGAACTATCATGTCTGAGAGTTTCCTACCTAAACTATCACCAATTATTTGCAAAACACACCTCAACTATCAGTTGTTCACTTTTCCTACTTAAACTATCACCAACTAGTTTGCAAAATACACCTTAACTATAAGTTGTTCAGTTTTAATGAGGTGTGTTTAGCAAACTAGCTGGTGACAGTTTGGGTAGGAAAAAGTGAACAACTGATAGTTGAAGTATGTTTTACAAACTAGTTGGTGATTGTTGGATCCCGTGGGCTACGGATTCGTAAAACGTAAGATAAAAATCGCAAAACTACGAACAACAAAAATAGTCACTGGATGTTGCCTTCAATGTTGGGTCAACATATGAGGCAACATTGTAATAAAACAAAATAAATCTTGTTAGAGTAAATGCAGCGGAAAAGTGAAAGAACACAAGGTTTATATTTTCAAGGGTATATATAAATATATCCCTTGATGGTCGATGACCAAACGAATTGTATAAATTATATACAATTACAAAGAATTTCTTTTTACAAATTGAGCGTTACAAACGAAAAAGAAATTACATAAAAAAATGAAGTCGCAGATGACATCGCCTAAAGTTACAAAATCTAAAAGATAAAAGACAACATCTTCATTACAATCACTTGAACAATAAGCTTAATCTAGAATAGAGATAGTTATTGCAATGTAGGACAAGATGTTGTTAAAACAACTTTAGACTAAAAGGTTGATCCAGTTTTCTAAGGTAAAATCCGAGAGCTCTCTTGAAAGTTCTTCTTCTCTAAATCTGGATATAGATACTTGTGAATCTCTCCTCTATTTATAGTGTTGAGCTTCCCTTGAAATACTCACTGATGGTTGCAGAGGTTGAGCAAAAGATGGCAGCAGTTTGGACCGAGTCTTCTTCCTAAAAATCCTCAACGATCTGGACTTGGTCTTCGCTGCTTTCTCTCCACGTTTTGACTTGGTCTTTCACCACGTTTTAAACACAGCAATCTGGTAAGCTTGCCTAGGTCATTTTTACTCACATTAACTTCAACTGCTTAGGCTGGAAGAATAGGCAAAACAGTTACATAGATATTGGCAGAAATGTTGTCGCAACATCGCAGGCAACATCCTGAAGATGTTGTCCTGTGCTTTCGCAGATGTTGTCACAACATCCTATCCAACATCAACAATCTCCCACTTTTTACCTTTCTTCACAAAACTCCATACGATGCTAAAATGACTAGGATACTAAGTCTCGATGTAGTCCTCAATAATCTAAGAAACAGTAAGTTCAGTGTCGTGCTCCCCCTTAACCTGCAGTTACAAGATTTTAAGCAATGTGGTAGCAATGTTATGGTTAGTTAGGAGTTATGTTATGTCCGTCGTGACTTACTTTCAGCAGATGCGAGCATAGTTAGTCTACAATCATAACACTAATCCACATCAGACATATATATATATATATATATATATATATATATATATATATATATATATATATATATATATAGAAAATACGCATAAAGATATATCTGCCAAAAACATACCTAAATATCCCATAATTAATTATTACAAACCAAAAAAAATGTATCCAAATGTCAGTTAAAAAGAAAACACCAAACCATTAACCAAATGATTGTTTACATAGTAGAGATCGAGCAACATAAATATACTATCACCACCATCTTCATCTTCATCTCTTCTCCCCCTGCTTGCTTGACTCTGCACCATCTCCCCTTTCTCGCTTGCTCCTCCTCGGCAAAGAATCGCATGATTCTCTCCCTCTTTTTGTGAAGAAAGCATGTCCTCATAGTAGCTTTTTACACGCACAAGCTCCATAATTTGACGATCAAGTTCAGCAATGTGCTTCATTAGCCAATCCTTGGACATAGGGACAGTACACTCGATGTTTCCAGGAATGTTGATAACATCCTGTGTTGGTTCAGTGGCAACATGCTGCGATGTTTTGGTGTCCCAATTTTCTTTCTTTCAGGGCAAGTCTATCACTCTGTCCCTGCTATTCACTACTGCTCTTTGTACTGGATAAACATCTAGGGGCTTACTCAGTTTTTCTCCTTTCGGAGTCTTGAAGTTTTGGTTCAGCAGTATTTGAAAAATGAGAGAGAGGTATGGAAGAGCAGAGTTAGATTGTCTTTCAGCCAAGTTTTTGACATGGTTGAAAATCAGCGTTTCAAGATCAACTCTGTAGTTTCTTCCTAACTTGTACAGTAGGGTTGCTTGGTCAAGGGTAACAATAGTTTCATTCACGGAGGGCAACCAGTTGTATATGTCAATTCTATGCAGGGTTGCAAACAATGATGTGAGCCTCGACACTGGACTGCGAGGAGCCCAAGTGGTGATCAAATTTCCAGTGAGCTATTTGTTCATTTCATTCAATTCTTCAGCAGTGGAAGTAGCTTCTGGGGTTCTAACACCATTAGGGATCCCTAGTGTGGTATTTATGATGTTAGAGGTAAAATTATACATCTTGCTGTAAAGATACACTCTCCCAAATTTCTTTGAGATTGTGTCTCTTACAAGGTGGGTCAGATTAGAATAGAACACCCTAACAACCTTCTCACAGTAAGGAGCATTTCCAGTTACAGAGCTCAGAACCCTACGACTATTTAGAAAATCTATCAAACCATGTTCTGAAAATGAAGATTTATCTATCACCTTTTCACTTTTGATGCCTCTATTCTTAAACCAGTTCCAATTATTTGAGCAGGTTTTACTAAGAAACAAAAGAGAATAAGGCATTACCTCAGAATCTGATTCAGATTCTATTTTTTCTTATTCTGGTTGTGTGGCTTCCGGTGTTGCCTCGGATGTTGGGGTAATATAGTCAGGATCAACTTCTTTTTCCTTTGTTGTCTTCGATGTTGAGGCAACATTTGAACCTAGGTTCCAGTATGTTTTTCGCACTCTCTTGGGCATGAAGTTCCTTAGAGGAGTGTCATCAGACATTTCCTTTTCTCCTTCCTTTTTGGCTTCAGTTGGAGTGGTTGGAGAGGTTGAAGTGGTGGCTGAAGCTGTCAGACTTTTGGGTAGATTGAAGTTTGAATCAGTGCTTGTTGAGGTTGTGGATTTAACAGGGAAATTCGAATCTTCATCAGGGAAAGTCAATTCTGCCCTGATCCTTTTGGCAGTTTGCTCTTCACCGAATCTGCTTTCAAACACCTTTTTCGACCTTATCGTTGGCATTGTTGACTGTGATCATCTTGCCACAATGTTTGTAAAATTAGATATTGTAACAACATCTATTGGGTTCTCCGAATCTCCAGGGTAACACACATTTAATGGCTCATCGAAACCCAGAAAAATCAGGGCTACACTTGCGTCTTCTTCAGAAGGTTTTTCTTCATTGATGGCTTTGTAATGTTTATACATTTTGTGGTTGTTTGGTGGACTTGTTGACATAGTAGAATACTATTTTGATTTGGAAGATTAGAAAGATTTGGGGGATATGGACATGGGAGAGGGTTTTGAAGAGTTGGGCGAATTTAAAAAGTTTTGAAAAACTGGCGGTGATGTTTGAGCTGCCATTTGATGGTTCGACTTGGTGGCTGATTGATGTGACAAGACCGACACAATAATGGGGATTTTAATCAAGGCAATCTTCAATTTACACACAAACTATTTTCCTTAAATCAAGGTAGTGGAAAATATTTGAACTCTACACATACCCAAAACAAAAGTTTTTACATGACACAAGGCATTTATTTTTTTTAAAAGAAACGGTCTTCCTTATTTTTTGGATTTTCGTTACTCACAGAGACTTGTTACAAATTAAACCCCGAATAAAATAAGATAAACAAGATCGACCAATGTACTGGAACACGATGTTGTGAACGATGTTGGCAACATTTCCAAGTTTTTACAAGCATTTTGAGACTTCAAGTATTTTCTGATTTGGCAAATGTTTTTCCGTATATGTTCTCTATGAGACTGATGGCTGGACAGATGTGACATTTTATCATTGTCCTTAATCAACTTAGTTGAACACATATGGATAAAAAAAATATTAAGGAGTTTTCAACCTTCTTGAAGCACATGGTACTCCAATAGAATAAGAACAGTACAAAACTCAGAGCTTTGCTATTTTTGTATAAAACCAAATATTTAGTTGAGGCTTCACCTTCTTATGATACTCTCTTTTTATGATATGCATCATCGCAGAGAACGATATCACATTCAAACCTTGTCCTTGTAAAGTCAAGCTTGATTCCTTTGAAAAAATTGTGCAACATTACTTACAACCTATATCCCGTATACCGATCCAAACGGTAAATGTTACCCATAATGTTAGGTCAACATTTAGGACAATATCTACCTTGCCTGTCTTATTTTCAGAGAAAACAAATACCAAAAGATTTCTTCAAGCTAGAAAATCTCTCATGATCTAAGGGTTTGGTAAAAATATCAGCTAGTTGTGAAAGAGTATCAACATGTTCGATTTGAACTAGCTGTTTTTCCACTAAGTCTCTTAAAAAATGATGCCTTATGTCAATGTGTTTTGTACGTGAATGCTGAACAGGATTTTTGGAAATTTTAATAGCATTCAGATTATCACAGTACAAAATCATAGAGTTATTAGATATGACATAGTCATCAAGCATATGTCGTAACCAAATTAGTTGAGCACAACAACTTCCGGCTGCCACATATTCAGATTCGGCAGTCAAAAGTGACACACAATTTTGTTTACGACTGTACCATGAGACTAGATTGTTGCTAAGATAAAAACTACCACCACTAGTGCTTTTCCTATCGTCGACATCACCGACCCAGTCTGAGTCACTATACCCTATTAGATTAGGATTAGTGTCTCTAGAGTACCAAATTCCCAAGTCACTTATACCGACAATATATAGTATGATACGTTTCACGGCATTAAGATGAGATACTTTGGAACTGATTGGAACCTGGTGCAAACACACACACTAAACATGATATCTGAGCAACTGGCATTAAGGTATAAAAGGCTCTCTATCATAGATCGATACAATATTGGGTCAACATCTTGTCCAACACTGACTTTACAAACCTGCTGCGTAGAGCCCATTGGCGTCTTCATGTGTTTAGCGTTTTCCAGACCAAACTTCCTAACAAGATTCTTGGCATACTTGCTCTGGGATACAAAAATCCTTTCTTCAACCTGTTTAATCTGCAAGCCTAAGAAAAATGTTAGTTCTCCAATCATGCTCATTTAAAATGTTGTCGACATAACTTCGATAAATGACTTCAAGAGGGATTCTTTAGTCGAGCCAAAGACAATGTTATCAACATAGATTTGAGCTATGATTACATCAACTTCGTGTCTCTTTATGAATAAAGTTCTGTCAGCTTCTCCACGGATAAAACCAAAATCAATAAGAAAGTTAGTCAAGCGACCATACCATGCACGTGGTGCCTGTTTTAACCCATACAAAGCTTTCTTGAGCTTTTATACATGTTGTGGATGGTGAGGATCTTTGAATCCTTTTGGTTGTTCAACGTATACTTCCTTGTCCAAGTATCCATTGAGAAAATCACCTTTAACATCCATTTGGTGCAAGGTAATTTTCAAGTAACAAGCAATGGCAAGAAGCAATCTTATTGATTCAAGTCTGGCCACAGGTGCAAAGGTCTCGTCGTAGTCGATACCTTCAACTTATGTATATCCTTGAGCAACAAGTCGAGTTTTGTTCCTCACAATCTGCCCTAACTCATCTGATTTATTTTTGTATATCCACTTAGTCTCAATAACATTAGTGTTGTTGGGTCGTGGTATCAAATCCCAAACCTCATTTCGGGTAAACTGCTCCAGCTCATCTTGTATCCAAAAATTATCTTTCAATGCTTCCCCAATATTCTTAGGTTCCAATGTAGATGTAAAACAAGAAAGGCTAGCCTGTTGGTATATGGTGGACATGCACACATACCTTACCATCTCTCGGTAATTGACTGGTTTTTTCTCCCTCGTTCGCCTCTTCTCAAAAACTCCCCCTATCACTAGGTCGGGTGGATGGTTCCTCCTAATCCTCGATGAAGGGTCTCTTCTTACTTGATCAGTCGGCTCCGTAGCAGACTCCTCCTCGACATCTTTCTCGGTGTCTTCTTGAGGTTCAGATGTGACTTCTGGTGTTGGATCAACAATTGGGTCAACATCTGATGCTTCAGTGATTTGCTCATCTTCTACTGAAACCACAATGTTATTTCTGAGGATCTTCCAGATATGTCCAGCAGATCATCAAAATCACATTGATAGACTCCTGAATGGTCATTGTCTGAAGGTTGTATATCCGGTAAGCATTGCTATTCTAAGAGTAACCGACAAATATCCCCTTGTCGCTCTTGGAGTCGAACTTGGCCAGTTTAACACTGTCATTAAGAATATAACACACACACCCAAAGACAAGGAAATACCTCACTGTAGGTTGCTTTCCATTTAACAGTTCATAGGGCGTCATTTTGGTCCCTGGCCGAAAGTAGACTCTATTACTTATGTGACATGTTGTGTTCAATGCTTCAGCCCAAAACCTCTTTGATAATTTCTTAGAACTCAACATTACTCTTTCCATTTCCTGTAAAGTTATGTTCTTTCTCTCGGCAACCCCATTTTGTTGAGGTATTTTTGGTGCCGAAAATTCATGGAATATGCCTTTCTTTTCACAAAATTTTGCAAAGGTCTGATTTTCAAATTCATTTCCATGATAAGATCTTATTCTAAAAATTGAAGAACAAAACAAATTCCTAATTCTAGAGTAAAGAGTTTTAAACATCTCAAAGGTTTGTGATTTTTCCTTTAAAAAATATATCCAAGTAAATCTGGAAAAATCATCAACTATCAGATAATAGTATCTTATTCCTCCTAGGTTATCTACCTCAATTGGACCCATAAGATCCATATGCAATAATTGAAAACAATGAGACGTACTTGAATGTTGTCCGTCATGTTGGAAAATATTGTGAGAGACTCGGGTCTGCTTTCCCTTCAAACAATCCTCACACATTGTTTTATATTTTGTATCCAGTCTGAGAATGCCTTTAACAGCCTCAAACGAGATCAGTTTCTCCAAGGTGCCGTAGTTGACATGTCCCGTTACACCCCGTAATTCCAAGGGAATGATATGAGAACGTACGTATGGAAATAAGATTTGAATTTTGGAAAGAAAGAAAGATTACTTCTTCTTAAGGAAAAATATCGGGAATTTGTGAAGGAAAAAAGTTATTAATTGGAATTTAATTCTAAAATTTGGTATTTGGGACTTATAGATTATATTGGAATTTTGGATTTTTAAGTTCCGGATTTGGTCATGTGGGGCCCACGAGAAAATTTTACGGTTTTGTGGGGCCCGCAATATTTCGGGATATTTTGGCCAAATATAGATATTTTGGAGGAAGAAATAATTTTGACGAATTGGAGGATGACATGTGGCACACACCCCACTTGTCTTGCAAGGTGGCAAGTCTTGAAGATATTTGTTGAAGTGGACAAGTGGACATGGGTCCCACACACACTTGTCCACAATCTTGTCCCTACACTTGTCTTGATCTCACTACTTGGGATGCATTATATATACATAGAGGGAGTGCAAGACTTCATTCTACACTTAGCCAACACTTGGAATTATTTCAAGAATCCTAGCTCCTCCTCTTATGGTGCTCTCGGCCAAGGCCTATTTTGGAGACCAAAAATCCTTAAACTTCCAAGCTTTGTTCATTGATACAAGATTAAGGTCCCTAACCAAGTGATTAGCAAGATTAAGCACCCCTAACCCCTAAAAAGCCTCTTGGCCGTGACTTGAAGGGTTGAAACCATAGGGTGTTCTTCAACTTTTTGGGTGTTGAACTTGAAGAGAAGTTGGTTATAAGCTTCTAAGGGTTGCATATTGTGGATTGAAACTTGAAGAATAGGAGCTAGGATATGCTAATGATCGACTTTTAAACTTGGATTATTTTGGGCATATTTGAGGTAAGGATCATTGTCCTCTTAAAGTAATTGGATATTACATGTTGTAGTAATTAATGGATGAATTTTTGATTAAAAAGAATGAAGAATAAGAAGTACATGTCACAATCTTGGCATATTCGCTGATTGTGGACAGTTTTGGGCGTTGTCGGATTCATTGGATATTATTGTTGTTAAACATTACCTATTATATGTTGACATGAAGGAATCTTGTTGTTAACAAGTTAATATAACTTATATAAAGTGTTGGAATATAAGTTGGATTATAAGAAGTTATGGAAACAGTTTTGGTTGTAGTAGTTGGCCGAGAACACCAACTAAAGGAATTTGTACTAATGGATCAGTATTAGTGGATTGTACTAATGGATGTATTAGTGGGTATGTACTAATGGGTATGCTAATTGGACTGTTTTAGCGGACTAAAGGACTGTTTTTACATTGGACTATGAACTGATTTTAGTGGGCTGTTTGATAGATTAAGGGGCGGAATTTTACACATCAAGTTAGGCGTGTAATCCCCTTTGGTTAACTTTTTATTGTGCCCTTAAGTATGGCTTGATTGGTGTTGAAATCGGGCCTTGGAAAAGGTGGAAAAGTATGTAGAAACAAAGGAAGTGCTGCCCAAATTTTCGTAGAATAAGAGGACCATTATTTGGTATAAGTCTCACTTGATAGCTTAGAATTGATAGAAGTATTATTGTCATTATAGATTGACATTCTACGAGTGGCGTATTCTACATAGCATGTGGAATAGCTTAAAAGGTATGTGAACTTCTTCCTTCTATCGGCATGATTGATTATTGGAGTACATGACTTGTTTCTTGAAGTATACTTGCCCGTTATTAGAGTATTCATGTTATTGATTCTATGCTAAAGGCATGTCTAAGTTATTCCTAAGTCCTTACCAAGTCTTATGGGAGATGTTGGTAAGAGTGTTTAGTAAGCATTGGAGTCGAGTTGATCTTGCTAGGTTACAACACTAATGAGACTTGATTTATTTGAAAGTCCTGAGACTAGATTGATTTGAAAATTATTAGACTGGATTTATTTTAAAGTCATGAGACTAGACTTAGTTGAAAGTATATGAGACTTTACTTGAAGGTATATGAGACTTTACTTGAAGGTATATGAGACCTTACTTGAAAGTATATGAGATTTGATTAGATGAAGTATAAGAGACTTGATTTATTTGAAAGTCATGAGACTAGATTTATTTGAAAGTTGTGAGACTTGATTTATTTGAAAGTCATGCGACTAGATTTATTTGAAAGTTATGAGACTTAGTTGAAAGTATATGAGACTTTACTTGAAGGTATATGAGACCTTACTTGAAAGTATATGAGATTTGATTAGATGAAGTATAAGAGACTTGATTTATATGAAGTATAAATGACTTGATTTTGGGAAAGAAGAAGTAACTTGATTTAAGGGTATAGGTTACTTGATTTGAAAAGAATAAGTTACTTGAGTTTAAAAGTGTAAGTAACTTGTTTTTAATAGTGAAAGTGCCTTGATGCTACAAGTGCTAGTGTCTTGGGGTTTATAAAGGAAATGATGTGTCTTTTTTATAAGAATGGATGTTGATAGCGATTTATCCACACGCTTAACGCAAGTGCACGTATCGTACAAGTAATATAGTCTGGGTAAGACCGAATATCGTCCTTAGGGATTAGTGTTCAATTACCAAACATCTATCTATGGTATCTATTTGGTTATCGATATTGTTGTTGTGGTTTTTATCTAAGAACTACTGAATAATTGTAAAAACTAACTAGATTACTTTACTTAAATCAGATATGGTGGAAATAGGGCTTCCAATCTCCTCAACTATCCGCTCACTTTATTCATTAATGCAACAATCAAGGTTCTTCTTCTACGTTGAGATAGCAGGTTAACTAGATTGTTTTATATTCTGGTTAGGATTTATAAACACTCAACCCCGATGCAGAACCCTTCTATCTTTCGATGATATGATTTACCACAAAGGAGGATTAAGAACAATAACCTATTAAACTACACAAGTATCGGGGTACTTTCGTCCACGATTTTAACCTATGTTTATTCAACTACAGCATATTCAGAATCTCCCCTTTCGGATTTCGATTCGAAATCATACATGTGATGATAACAGTAAAGGTTGAACCATCAACAACTCTGAGTGCCTTTCTTTCTCCGGGTATGAACTCCTCCCTTGATAGTGATCAAGTAATTACCAAGCAATCAAAGCAATTATGGAATAAATCTCAACTATATAAAGAAGAAACCAAAAACATGCATTAAATCATAAAACGATGTTCAAGTGATTCGAATGGAAAACCCTAAATAAAGTGTAGCTCCTAGCCATAGACATGCCAAGAACTAAAAGATTATCCAACATAAACTGAAAATAAATAAAGTAAAGAAAAAAAGAATTACTCAAGAACAAGCCTATAATCTTGAAGCCTCCAAGACTCTAAGTGTTGTTATGAGTTAGGGATTGTGGAACCCTTCAAAAATCTGCCCTAAGGCCCTTTTATAGCCTCCAAAAACGTTTCCAACTTTTCCCTTTTGCCCTTGGCCCTTTCATTCTCGGATTTGGCATAAAACCCGCGTCGGCGCCCCGGCCTTGCAGTTGGGCGTCGTGGCGCCCAAACACCTGCAACTGCTGATCGTCCTGGGCGCCGCGACCCTACTGTTCCTGATAGAGTGGCGTCATGACGCCGCCCTGTACTTCATCCGGGGTGCAAACTTTTCATCTCTTTTGGCTCTGGAACCTCTGTTTCTGCCCTCTTTTTACTTCTTTTCGCCAATGTGCCATTTTAAACCACTGTGACTCAAAAGAAAGAAAAACTATCCTAACACGACACATATTTGTACAAAAATGGGCAAAAGACTAACTAAACATGACTCAAAAGGTGTATATAAAATACACCGATCAAACACCCCCAAACTTAACCTTTGCTCGCCATCGAGTAAAGTCAAAAAAATAAATATAGAAAAGACGCGAAAGAAAAGAAATTAAAGGACTCAAAGACACTGATCAACCTGCTGCACAAATGTCACTAGAAAAACGTGAAGGTTAGTAGGATAATATGCAGGAACATGTATAGCATGAATTTTTAACATTCTAAACTCTCAAGTCAGATATTTCGCAAACTCAGTCAATCATGCTAAATTGAAGCAAGAATACTTAACTATGCATGTCAATTTCAAAATTATATGGCATGTTCACTTGCTATTCTCCACTAATCATAGACACACAATATAGAGATCTTCAAGACTTTTCAGGGTTGTAATGTAGGCTTAGGCAGGGGTAGATAAAAAAAATAGGCATTTAGGCTCAATTTACGTACCATAAGCTCTTTTGCTTTCAACTCTTTTCCTTCCTTTTGATTTTCTTTTTAACCTCATATCTATCTTTTCCCTCTTTTATTTTGAGAGAATGAGGGGCATTGTGAATAATAGGCACCCCAAAACTTAGGCTTTTGCTTATTTCTCATTGGGTTGCATAAACTTGTTCACTCTCTTTTTGTCTCCTTTTTTTTCCAACACTTTTCATTCCAAACATCTTCAAATTTCGCTTATGGCACAAACATAGAATTATAGGGTGTCAAAGAAAGATCTTATTTTAGGCTCAAAGGGACTGACTAGGGATACAATTTATTGTCAGAGATAGGCAATGAATGGTAAGAAAGGGCTAACAAAGAAATATCTGAGTCATCTCCCTAACATGTATATCCTAACTATTTCGCCTCAAATAACAAGTAAGTAGACACATAGGCTTTATCATTAACAATGTATAAATCAAGCACATATACCCCAAATAATTGATTTCATGAATTCTTGGCATATCTAACCTAAGTGTTCAGATTGTTTTCTTCTCATTCCATTACATTATCCCACTTCACTTCATTAGGCGTTTCAAGTAACTACAACATACATGATCAGAAAAAAAAATTAGACTCATATAAAGCATACAACTAAACAACAAAAAGACTCAAAAACACACAAAACAAAAATAAAATAAACTAAGAACCCCCCAAACTTAAATCGCACATTGTCCCTAATGTGTGTAAGACTCAAAATAAAAAGACGGGACAACTTACAGACTTGTGGTTTAAAATGGTGGCGGTGGCGGCGGATAATGCATGGCTCACTGATTGAACCTGGAGCTCAAATCGTCAACTCTGTGGCTCAACTGTTGTTGATCCTGCCTTAGGTCTTGTGGACCTTGTATCATTGTGTCCAGGCTCTGCATCATCCTTCGTTGGTTCATGAGCAGTTGCTCAATCATAGGACTGGAGGTTCCAAGGCTAAGGGTAGTTGGTGGCTGCTACCTGCCTCATATTGAGCCTCTGTCTCAGGCTCATCTTCTTCCATGGCAGCCTCTGCTGCTGCTGGTGCTGGTGCTGGGGCTCCTCTCCTCCTTGCTTCTGCTGGAGGGACTGGTTCAGGGAACATGTGCACTACAATATACGTCACAGGAGGTTTCCCCTTGTTCTCAAAGGTATCAGTGACCAAGGTTGGGACCCCATGCCTACGACATAAGGCACAAATAAGTGATTCATGCCCCAACCCACCAGTGGTGGACAACCTGCTAATCTCTTCAATGTTCTGAACTATTTCTGGCCCGATGTCAATCGTCTTGCCTGCCATGATTCCATACACCATTTTTATTCTATCTGCAGGCACTCTGGTGAAGTGCGTCGATGGAATCAAGCGGGCACTTACAATCTGACCAACCTCGTCGTTTTATGAAATCGACACCGCCAAATTTCTAGCTCTAATTCACGCAAATACGAACTCTGCCCCTGGGTAGCATAATGCCTCTATCACTGCATCCCAATTGATGTGGCTGGCATTTTCAGCCCAACTTCTGAAATGGTTTGGGTTGTAGCCACGGTCTTCTACATCTGCTGTCATCAACATTGCATTTATCACCTCAGAATTCACGGGCACATGTTGCCCTCTCATAAAACATCTGCCATTCGTCTGGTCCAGGTAGTTGGCATAAAATTCTCGCACCATGATAGTGTTTTGTGGTGTAATTATCTCCGGATCGACGAATCTTTGCCACCCATTTACCTCTATCATAGCCCGAATCGGCTCATATGCATCATTATCATCAAAAGTACCCCTCCTGTACTCCATGCCCCTCTCAGGTATCAATGGTCTAGTACTTAATCGATTATATTTATCTTTTGCCTTTTTACTAGCAAACTTTGTGGTATCAAACACTGGAGTTGATGTGGATGAAGAAGCTCTGGAAGTTCTCTTTCGGGGACCCATTGAATTTTTTTTGCAGAGTTTTCTTTGTTTATGTGAGGTTTCCAACAAAGATCAATCACCAAATCAACACAGCAGCACAAGCACATCAACACACACTACACAATTCAACCCCAACTACACCAAAATTACACGTACAACACTCCCACACACTACGTACAACACCCCACAGCGAGAATAGCCAACCCAAATCTCCCACACAACACAATATCCAATAATAACCCTCACACCCCCAAAATTACGAATTACCTCCCCTATTTGCTTAGAGGGTTTAAGAAAAATTGATGAATGTTACCTTGGAGGGTGTTCTTCACAAATTTCTTGTTTCTTGCGGTGGAATGAAGCAATGGAATGAGGGTTGTGGTTTGTAATGGTGATGGGTGCAAGGAATTGAAGGAATTTGGTTGAGATTTGAGTGGAAGAAGGTATTTTTGTGGGTTTTAGAGAGTTTTAGGTGTTTTGGGTTTTGTGTGGGAGAGGGAAAACTCGAATTAGGGCTTTTAAATTCAGAATTTCCGTCGCGGTTCCGCGGCCCTGCAGTTGGGCGTCGTGGCGCCCGAACACTTGTAGCTTCTGATAGATTGGAGCCATGGCCCTGCAGTTAGGCGCCGTGGCACCCAAACTCCTGCGACCTCTCTGAATTCTCGGCGCCACGGCTCTGCTGTTGGGCGCCGTGGCTCTAAGCTTATTTTTTCCTTTCTCGTGTTTTTCGTCCTCCACTTTTAGCCCAGTATCTGTCATCACAACATACAAACAATACCATACGTGAGACTGTTCTAACTAAAAATTAATTTGCATACATTTAAAACTTTGGGTTGCCTCCCAAGTAGCACTGTCTTTAACGTCTTGTAGCCGGACGCAAGTTCCTTATCAAGAAGCTTGGGGGTAATTTAACCCCACATCCTACCCATTTCAGGATCATTTTTCTCTTTAGCCTTCTATTTTTATTTTTCTTCTTTTTCTCAAGAGGGGGGTTAGCAATACTTACCGGCCGAGGATCTGGTCTCCTGGCTTTGGCTTTGCCGCTCAATTGATGTGAGCAAAGGCCGATCAAAACATTTGCTTATGGCTGGGGATTCAATGGTGTGTTTAAACACCTTGAACACCATCTCCTCGTCCTCAACTCTCAGTTTTAGCTCGCCCTTTTCCATATCAATCAAGGCTCTCCCAGTTGCTAGAAATGGTCTTCCCAAGATGATGGGAATTTCATCGTCTTCCTTCATGTCAAGGATGAGGAAGTCTGCTGGGAAGAAGAACTTTCCCAACTTAACAAGCACATCTTCAATAATTCCTCTGGGATGCACTATTGTTCTGTCAGCCAATTGCAAGTTAATAGTGGTTGGTTTGGCTTTACCCAAACCCAATCTTTTGAACACTGACAGAGGCATAAGGTTGACACTAGCCCCCAAATCACATAAGGCCCTGTTGCATGTCACCCTACCAATAGTGCAGGGCAATGTGAAGCTTCATGGGTCCTTAAGCTTATGAGGCAGTTTCTTCTGCAAGATGGCACTACACTCCTCTGTCAATGCCACCGTTTTATAATCAGCCAACTTCCTCTTTTTCCCTAGAATTTCCTTCATGAACTTGAAATAAGTAGACATTTGCTCCAACGCCTCAATGAAAGGAATATTTATGTGCAACTTTTTAAACACCTCCAAGAACTTGGAGAATTGCTTATCAACTGCCTTCCTTTGCAGCCTCTGAGGGTAAGGGATCTTCTCTGTGTACTCCCTCACTGAAACTGGTGGAGCCTTCTCTAAAATAGAGTGGTCATTAGTAACCCCCTCTTTTTCTGTATCAACTCTCTACTCAACTCTCTGCTCTATCACAGGCTGGGGTGTAGGTTGTTCTAACTGCTTCCCACTTCTCAATGTCACTGCTTGACACTGCTCTCTTGGATTAACCTCTGTGTTGCTCAGAAGAATGCCCTGTGGCCTGTTGTTTTCCATATTGTCCAGCTGTCCAACCTGGGTCTCTAAGTTTCTTATGGAGGATCTTGTTTCTGCCATGAATTGAGTCTGTGAGTTGGTGAGTGTCAACAAGACGACCCTCAATTCATCTGGCTTTTCCTGTGATGTAGGTGAACTGAACTGTTGTGAAGATGATGCCTGATTAAATGGTTGCTGATTCTGATACTGGCCTCCGTATTGATTCTGCTGCCCGTGGTCACCCCTCCATGAGAAGTTTGGGTGATTTCTCCATCCCGGATTATAAGTGTTTGAATAAGGGTTGTTCTGGGGCCTCTGGTAATTCCCCATTGCCTGACATTCTGCTTGCTCAATAGGGATATTGTTAGGGTCAGCTGATGGGCACCTGTCAAAAGTATGAGGACCCCCACAAATCTCACAATTCATTGGCATCCGATCGCATTTATCGATCGCTTAGTCGTGAGAGCAACATGTGCATTCAACGCTGTAATGGCATCGATCTCATGAACTCCTATCACTTTTCTTCCACTTACCCCTCTATCATCTGGCACGTGGTTATTAGTGGCCATGTCCTCTAGAAATTCACGGGCCTCATGTGCTATCTTTTTCATAAAGGTACCACCTGCAGATGCATCAATAATGGTCCTCGTGGTTCCATTTAGCCCATTGTAGAAGATGTGGACCAAATTCCACAGTTCAATGCTATGATGTGGACACTTTCTCTGCAGATCTTTAAACCTCTTCCAAGCCTCATAGAGTGACTCCCATCATTCCGTAGAAATTGCTCACTCTCCTCTCAGCGGCTTTTGAAGGTGGAAAGAACTTTGCCAGAAACTTCTGGGCTAGATCCTGCCATGTGAATATAGAATCTATCGGCAGGGAATTCAACCAAACCTTTGCTCTATCCCTGAGTAAGAAGGGAAATAACCTCAACCGGATGACGTCATCAGTAACACCATTATATTTGAAAGTGCACACAACTCCAAGAAATTTGCAATGTGCATATGTGGGTCTTCATATGGCAACCCTCCAAATTGGACTGTGTGCTGCACCATGCTCAGGATCGCAGGCTTTATTTCAAAATTGTTCACTCCTATTGCTGGGAGCCTTATGCATGTCTGTGCTCCAAGAATCCTTGGAAGCACATAGTCTCCCAAGCTTCTCTCACCTTAGAACCGAACCTGTTCTTCTACATCTATAGGCAGCCCTTGGGGTCCCCTTTGGTTGGGTTGATGATTACCCATCCACTCATTCAACACATTATTGTTCTGTAGATCCCCTATTGCTATCAACTCAATAATTCTCTTGTTTCGCCTGTTCTGCTTGCAAGTCTTTTCAATCTCAGGGTTGAAGGGAACAAGTGTGTCTGCCCCTCTTCTTCTTCGCATAAACAAGATCCCTGAAATAGATCAAAATCAACAAACAAATCACGGCGCACGGTTCCACAAATAAAAGAAAAGAAAATACAAGAAAATGAAAACCAAATTAGAAATTAAGAGTAGATAATCTGATATTGAACTACGCCAATCCCCGGCAACGGCGCCAAAAACTTGATAGCGATTTATCCACACGCTTAACGCAAGTGCACGTATCGCAAAAGTAATATAGTCTGGGTAAGACCGAATATCGTCCTCAAGGATTAGTGTTCAATTACCAAACATCTATCTATGGTATCTATTTGGTTATCGATATTGTTGTTGTGGTTTTTATCTAAGAACTACTGAATAATTGTAAAAACTAACTAGATACTTTACTTAAATCAGATATGGTGGAAATAGGGCTTCCAATCTCCTCAACTATCCGCTCACTTTATTCATTAATGCAACAATCAAGGTTCTTCTTCTATGTTGAGATAGCATGTTAACTAGATTGTTTTATATTCTGGTTAGGATTTATAAACACTCAACCCCGATGCAGAACCCTTCTATCTTTCAATGATAGGATTTACCACAAAGGAGGATTAAGAACAATAACCTATTAAACTACACAAGCATCGGGGTACTTTCGTCCACGATTTTAACCTATGTTTATCATATTCAGAATCTCCCCTTTCAGATTTCGATTTGAAATCATATATGTGATGATAACTAGTGATCAATAAATTACCAAGCAATCAAAACAATTATTGAATAAATTTCAACTATATAAAGAAGAAACCAAAAACATGCATTAAATCATAAAACGAGGTTCAAGTGATTCGAATGGAAAGCCCTAAATAAAGTTTAGTTCCTAGCCATAGACATGCCAAGAACTAAAAGATTATCCAACATAAACTGAAAATAAATAAAGTAAAGAAAAAAAGAATTACTCAAGAACAAGCCTCTAATCTTGAAGCCTCCAAGACTCTAAGTGTTGTGATGAGTTAGGGATTGTGGAACCCTTCAAAAATCTACCCTAAGGCCCTTTTATAGCCCGCAAAAACGTTTCCAACTTTTCCCTTTGCCTCGCCCTTTCATTCTCTGACGGCATAAATAGCCGCTTCTTTCTTTCCTGTTTCATCATGTTGTCCCAACACGCAACCGAATGCATTCTCCAACACAGACAAATACAACAACAATGGTCTTCCGGGCTCTGGTGGTACCAAAACGGGTGGATTAGACAGATATTCTTTGATCTTATCAAAAGCTTGCTGGCAATCGACTGTCCAATTGGTTGGAGCATCCTTCTTTAGTAGCTTGAATATTGGTTCACATATCACCGTAGATTGAGCTATGAACCATCGATGTAATTAAGTCGCCCAAGAAAACTCATCACATCTTTTCGACTTTGGAGGAGGCAACTCTTGGATGGCTTTTATCTTTGAGGGGTCCAATTCAATCCCCCTTCTACTTACAATGAAACCCAATAGCTTCCCGGCAGGGACACCAAAGGCACACTTTGCAGGGTTTAACTTCAGATTGTACTTCCTCAGCCGGTCAAAGAACTTCTTCAAATTAGTCAAGTGATCTGACGCCCTTCGTGATTTGATAATAACGTCATCCACGTAGACCTCTATTTCTTTGTGGATCATGTCGTGAAAGATAGTAGTCATGGCTCTCATAAGTGGCACCAAAGATTCTTGAGTCCGAATGGCATAACCACGTAATAGTATACTCCCAAGGCGTGGTGAATGCTGTTTTTTCTCGCATCTTCTCGCCCATCGAATTTGGTGGTAACCAGCAAAATAATCGACGAATGATTGCAACTCATGCTTTGCACAATTGTCGATGAGTATGTGGATATTTGGGAGGGGAAAATCATCCTTCGGGCTAGCTTTGTTGAGATCACGATAATCTACACATACTCTTACCTTCCCATCCTTCTTGGCACGCACGATGTTGGCACAACTGGGGTACTTTGCAACTCGGATGACTTTTGGCCGAACTGTTTGGACACTTCTTCTTTGACCTTCAAACTCATATCGCTTGATCTTTCTTGGCTTTTGCTTTACCGGAGGCAAGATGGATCAACGGGTAGTCTATGTGAAACAATATTCGTACTCAAACCCAGATATCGCCATAAGACCATGCGAATATGTCGACATATTGCTTCAGAATTCTACCAAGTCTTCCTTTCGCGGCCGCTTAGATGGACGCCGATTCTTGTTTCCTTTACGAACTCAGATTCCCGTGTTCACTACTGCTTTCATCCAAATTTGGCTTCTACTGTTCTCAAAATGCTCTAATTCTTTGACCAAACCTTCCGGCCATGGGTCCCCGTAATCCTCAAAGTCTCGTTCGTTGCTTGGGTTTTGTTTGTTCATTTCACTACATGTCACATTCACATTATCGACAGATTTATTAGCTTGTATGCTGAAAAAAGAAAAGAAAGTCATTAAGCAAAACAACAATTTTTTTTTATAATTTTCCTTTTTTTAGATAGCAAAACAATGGCGATTTTGTCATTTAAGCTTTCAAAAGGGGGAGGCAAAACATATATGAGATTCAGGCCTCAATCTGAATCGCATTGTTTCATAAAAAATCTAATACAAGTTCTACCAAGCTTCCCGGAGAAACATGGCCGGGGTACAGGTCCAATTTCCTAGGACATCTCCCTGCTTGGCATCCCAAATGGTTGGCGTCTCCTCATGATCATTCAGAATCACATTGCAATCTACATCTTCTTCTGCAACAAAAAGGCTTTTGAGTCCTTCGGCGAGATCGTCTGTATCCTCCTTTTCTGATTCATGGGTCGTGCAAGCTTTGACAAAAGACCGATTCAAAGTGGAATAGGCTTAGGCAAAGGAACATCTCTTCTTCCTCGGGAATTTGTTGATGATACCTCTTCAGGAGTGGGCTCATACCCAAGTCCAAAAGTATCCTTCTTGTTGGGCAGGTCAATTGGCTCTGTTATACCACCTAGATTCAATCCGAGGCCTTTACCTGGCTGGAAACCATTTCTCAACATTTCTTGGGCTACCATTGTGAGGGCCCGAGATAACTCCAACTTTTCAGCTTTTGAAACACATACAATCTCTCTGACGTGGAAGACCGAACCATCCAACTTATCTATACTTTTGACTGCAGGGATCTGGTTTGCGGGATTACTCCCCTCTCCATACACAACGATTTCCTGATGATTCCAAATAAACTTCAAACTTTGGTGTAGAGTAGAAGGGACTGCGCCTGCCATGTGTATCCAAGGCCTCCCCATCAACAGATTATAGCAAGTAGAGATATCTAATACCTGGAATTCCACAGTGAATTCCACGGGTCCCACTTCCAAGATCAAATCAATTTCTCCCATGACGCTCCTCTGAGTTCCGTCGAAACCTTTGACTCTGACATGGCTCCCCCGAATCTTGTCGACATTCAATCCCAAGGCTTGGAGAGTGGCTGCTGGGCATATGTTTACCGCAGATCCTCCATCTATCAACACTTTAGACACAAATTTATCCTCGTGATCTCACTGTTATGTTCAGAGCCTGGTTATGCCCCAAACCTTCGAGAGGCAATTCTTCATCATGGAATGAAATCTTGTGAGTTTCCAAAATGTGCCCGACCAGGGCGGAGAGTTTCTCGTCAGTGGTTTCCCGTGGGACATACACTTCCTTCAATACTTCCAATAATGCTCGCCCATGGGCGGCAGAATTCATCAACAAGGAAAATAAGGATATCTGGGCAGGAGTTTTGTCCAGCTGCTCTATGACAGAGTATTCTTTTGTTGGCATCTTCCTCCAGAATTCTTCCACTTCCTCACACGCTTCTCTTCAAAACATTTTCTTTCTTACGCTCCTCGCCGCTTCTAACTGGGCATAATATCGCCCGCACTCGCCAATCTCGCGACGACGGCTTAAATGATCTTTTTCCCTCCTTCCCGACTACCTTCTCCGAGTGAATGATTTCGAGGGCCAACTTTTGTTACAACAAATGGTTCCACCATTCGGGATTTTTGAGTGAGCACTTCAACCTCGAATGGTGCCCTTGCTTGTACTGCAGAATTACCGGAGTGACCGTGGTCGCCGATTCTATTTTTTCCTCCTTCCGACCGCACAATGGTCCCTTCTAGACTTTTCTTCGCCAAATGTGATCACATTCGCCGGGCGCTTGTCGTGATTCTACAGAGGATTATTGTTCACATTGGGGAAGCTTCCTTTAGCCGGATGGTCCCATCTTTGATTAGCGCCTCAATCGCTTTGAGGTTGAAACAATCCTCGGTATCATGTCCCGTGATCCCGGAATGGTACATACAACGTTTGTTCACATCATATGACTGAGGTAGAGGATTAGAAATTCTTCCTGGGATCGGTAATATTATGCCCGCAGCCTTTAACCTTTCGAACAGATGGGTTATGGGTTCAGCAAAGAGTGTGTAGGTTTTTGCGGGTCTTCTTTCAAGTTGCCCGGTCTAGGTGCATTTGTGGATGTCCGTGGTCGGGTGGTATGTAGGTTGATTTCGCGAGGGTTTGGATGGGAGTTGCTCGGGGCGGCGATGTAGCCGAGTATGGTATACGGTGCGAGTCGGCGAGGGTCGTAGTATGATGGAGGGTTTCGTTGTCTTGGCTATAGTGGAAAGGTGATGGTTCGCGCAGGCCGGTCAGAGTAGGAGGATCGCGCTTGAGTGTGTGGGTTGTAGTAGGAAGGTTGATGGTTTTGATAGTTTGAACGCTGATTTCCACCGTATCCCTGTACTGACATGACAGGAGATGCTCCATCTCTCTTCTTCTTGATCGCTGCGAGCGAATCCGATTGAATTGCTTTACTCGTTGCCTGTAGTGCGGCCAGGTTGGTGATCCTTCCTGTCTTCATACCTTCTTCTATGAAGTCTCCCATTCTCACAACTTCAGAGAAACTCCGCCCTATGACACCTATCATCCTCTCATAATATGTAGCATCTTTCATCGATTGTACAAAGAGGGTAGTCATCTCGCTTTCCGCCATCGGCGGTTGAACTTTGGCGGCTTCCGCCCTCCATCTCATGGCAAACTCTCGAAAGGTCTCTGTAGACTTCTTCTCAAGCTTCATCAAATAAAATCTGTCCAAGACCGTATCGGTGTTGAACCTAAACCTGTCTACGAAGTCCTGTGCCATCGCGCCCCAATTGCGCCATTTCCGCGGATCTTGACTGGTGTACCAATCAAGTGCTTCGCCAGTCAAACTTCTTATAAATAACTTCATGATTATGGCCTGATCCTTGCCGACTCCAACCAACTTGTCGCAGTAGGATCTTAAATGTGCTCGGGGGTTGCCCTTTCCATCAAACATATCAAACTTCGGTACCTTATAACCGAGCGGTAGTTCCACATCTGGATGCATGCAGAGGTCTTCATACTCCAAACCCTCATGCCCTTTACTCGTTTGCATGTTCCTAAGCGCTTCCTTCAGGTTATGGATCTCCCGGGCCACGTTTTCATCAGTTCTTTCCCTCGTCTGCCTCTCCATTTCCTCGTATTGGTCAACCTCCTGGGTGGGCGGGATTTGGACGACAACGGGTTGAGCTTCTGCAGCATATACCGGTGGAACATATTGCTTATTGTGGTTGACAATGTGTGCCGCCGGTATGTGCTCTGTAGCCCAATAATGGGGAACGTGTAGGGTATTTTGGATGGGCGGTGGTTGGGGTATATGTGGGGTTGATGAGGATAGAGGGTTATTTCGTGGCTGGCTTCTTTGTGGGCTAGCTGGTGGGTTAATGGGCGGCGGGTTAGTATGTTGTGGATTGGGGTTATTTGGTGGAAGGTTTTGAGGGAGGTTTCGGGGAAGTGCGGGTTCGGGTGGAGCTGTTGTAGTCGTTCTCTGTTCAGGACACGGAGTGTTGAGGCTAATAGATAAATTTGTGAGATTCGCAACTGCTCCATTTCGCTTGCATGTTTGCCATCTCTTTGTAGCAACCGAGCAAGATACTCATCCCGGCCGAGATTTCCCGCTCGAATTCTCCGGTTCATCCCTAGGAATAGTGATGAGTCCTAAGCCTGTCTGTTCTGTAGTTCCTGAATCATCCATGTTGCCTGAAGTGTGCGCTTTTGATCTGGTGAAATAAGGGTGATCTGCCAGCTTTAGTCAACACGAATCAACACTTGGGAAAGTAAATAAGCGGCCCTCTTCTAAAACATTGAGACAAACCAAATTAGTAATGTTAGTAACTGTAAAATAATATATGATGGGTAATAATATCAGGCAAATTGTATGAAAGTCAGAAGCGTCCTAATATGCATAGGGACCTCTTTTAATGCCAGAGGTGGGCCTAAACGACAAATACGCAAAATTGTGATAGATTGGTCCAAGCCTTTTGATTAATGCCTTTAGTTGGAAATAACTTACAAGTAAAACAACAAAACTCCTTAAGGCTATGCTAGAATGTTTTTATGTCCCTGAAGATGAAGCCCCGACACTGCTTGGTCTTGCTCCTATGCCATCGAGATACTGCACTACATTCTGCATCTGGGCCCACATGTCTGGGGTAATTGTCTTCTTAAGCTGACGAACCTTTATCCAATCCTTCGCACCTACGTCTTCGAGACCCTGCTCTCCTTCCGGACTAGGACCTGTATTGCCGTGATCCTCTTGGAGCCATATCTGGTATTCGGGAGTGATGTCTGCTTGCTCGTACTTGACGTCTATCTTGTCAATATTATCCCAATCATCGAAGATCCGCCTAGCCCGAGGTACGATGAAACTTGGTCCAAATGTGATTTCTGAAACTCTCATGTCTGACTGAAGCGGGATTACCTGCTCTTGACCAAATTGTCGGAGTACGCGTAGTGGGGCGTATGGTTGAAGACCCTTCAAACCGATAAGCTCAAGGTAATATAATCTTTTGCACCGCACATAGGCCCCCGTTTTGCGAGGGAGTAATGGATATTTCCACTGGACCTGATCATGGGTGCGGGATGTCAGAAACTCTTGCCAATCTTTGGCGCCGACCGGTGACACGAACCGTTTCATTCTATCATAAAAACTGTTGATCTTATAGGATGCGCTGAAGCAAATATCTGTCATGTTGGAACGTTGGTAGAAATGTTCCATAGCCCATATCTGTAGGATAAGATTGCAACCCTCAAAGAAATTCGTCTCCCCCCTTTTACATTTTCCGAGAGCTCGCAATATCTCTGCCAGGATCATAGGGATTAGAGTGAGCTGCACGCCGTCAACTCCCTCAAGAAGAGCTCTAGCCACGGAACATATGCAGGTACTTATTTTGCCATACTCAAGTGGGAAAATCAAAGTGCCTAGTAAAGCGACAGCGAATGCAACAGGACGCCTGTTTTGCCAATGACCGGGGGTACAAGAGAACTCTGCTTTGCACGTCTTGTAAGCATCCCGACGTCCATACCTTTCGTAAAGATAATCGAGAGATACCCAATTGTTCTCGAAGCAACGCAATTCCTTAGTATTCTTCAGACCCATGTACTGAAGAAATTTCTTCCCTGACTGGCTGTTGGGAAGGATCTGCCTTCTACCCTGATATACTAGATTGGTGAAATAATGCACCTCCTCCAATGTAGGGGTTATTTCAAAATCTTTGAATCTGAAAGTGACTCGGTCAGGATCCCAAAACTGGATCAAAGCTCTGACTAAATGCTGATCTGGCGAAATACCAAATAGTGAGATGAGGCACCCCAAATTCTTCCTAATTACCGCTGATTTGCGATGTCGAGATCTTCCCACCATACTCTTAGCTTACTAGGAACTCCGCTCACCATTCTTATGTGATCCATGATACAAATGCTGAAAAAAGGATAATAAACTTACATTTCCAACTTTGGCATATCATTTGGTTTGGATAAATTTATCATAATTATGCAACACATACTATGCTCACTTGGTCAAATGGGTCACAAAACCCGTCGACCAACTTGGTGTTTTCCTAATTGTGGCGTTAATACCAAGGATTAACCCACCTAAGGTCTATGCATGCATGACTTAATATAAAAGGGTGGTAGCTCTATCTTAAGTTTTCTAAGATTCTTGGCTTACTGGACGCAAGGTTCCCGAGTGGACTACTCGAGCGAGAAGGCTACGCGGCCACCGGTTGGACCGGATTCTCCGCGTAAAATGCCAACTCTCCTAAATTTGGGTATTTGAAAGAAATTTGCGGGTGTGCAAAGCGCACCTCGCGTGTAGTGTGTGATATTGTTAATTTTCCAGAATGGAGGAAGTATGAGCGGAATGCCATTTTAAGGAAAGCGGTAACAAATAGCAGTTAAGACAATATGCAAATTTTATATGTAAAGCAGAATAATTTAGGCAAAACAATAAAAGCAAATAAGTGTAAAACATAAATGAGGCAATTTAAGCAAAATAAAGAAAATAAAGTACAATAAATTAACCTATGTTTGTTGTGGTTAAGAACCTAAAATCCCCAGTGGAGTCGCCATGCTGTGACACCCTATTTTCAACCGGAGTCGGAAACGGGATTACTGCGCATGGTTGGATTCCTAAATGTGTATTTAAAAGGAGTCGCCACCTAATTATTATAGTGAATTAGGACACTAAAAGTGTAGCATAAAATACTACGAATGATCTCCATTTTTAAGGTCTGCGAAAGCTATGTGAGATTCTAGGTAAGGGTTCTTTATTATCCTAAAGGGAAGGGATTAGGCACCCTAAAGGATCCGCTAACTTGCGGTTATCCGTTCAAACTTAGGTTTAATATTATTGTGCTAACATGTAATCTTTTATAAATGTTAAATAAAAGACGTTGCAAGTTTTTAATAACAAAAGACGCATTCTTGACAACATAAGAGAGTTGTAAGATTTGTTTATAAAAATACATGTATAGGTAAAAATATGCATTTATTTTATTTGTAAAATACTTATGTTTTGGTAATTGAAAGTAAAGAGAAAACAATTTTATTTATAATACCAAGAGATGATTTTTTATGAAAGTTTATTTTTTAGCAAATTAGGTAAAAGTAAAACCTTATTTTTTTTCCTATGATTAATCATACAAATAAAAAGAGTGACCAAATTATTTTGAAAGCTTAGACGTGTATAACGAGCCTAAAATAATCTAGCGTTGGGTTTCCGATTTTTAGAACCACCCCTTTTCAAGTTATTAATTCTAAGTTTACCTATTCTAAACAAATTATAGGAGTGCAATAAATTAAATTATAGCAAAAGTAAATGGCGGAATTAAGGAATAATAGTAAAGAGCGACTCAGGACAGATGACATTGTCATCCATGCCCGTTTGTTTAGAAATCCTGAGGCCGGAGAATGCAAGGAATATAGGTGTGGGTCTTCAATTGATGATAGCCATGACGAGTCTCATAACGAGACTCTTCGTTACTCCCGATGCATTTCATGTAAAAAATAAAAGAAAGGAAAAAGATTAGTATATATTCCAAACCTTGTCAATAATAAATAAACGAATAATCAAGTATTCAAATGTCTATGTGATTTTAATTGTTATTATATTAGTCCAAACAAAAAAGGATAAATCCAAACAGTAAGCCCAAAATACTATCTAACCCAGGCATTGGCCTCGGTACAACTAATCAGGAAAGGGGTGTGAAACATGCTCAAAATAAACATCAGATTTACCAAAGGAAACTTAATTGGCCATATATGCGGTAGGCCCAAACATAACAATTATTAGAATTTAGGAGAAGCAGTCCAGTCCATGCATTGTAATTATTAGGATTTAGAACAACAGACCAATCCATGCAGCAGGCGGAGATATCCACATGTCCAAAAGGGGTAAACTTCAGATTTTTGTAAAAGAAATGAGACGATAAGCCCGATTGACAGGCATTCATATTCATGAAGAAAGTGAGCTCATATTCATATACTTAGACATATAGGGACTGATACAAAGTATTTATAACACATATAGTACACACATATTATGCATAAGTTAAAGAAGAGCCCAACACATTTAGTGATTAAAGCTTAAAGTCCAGCAGCTGGAAATAGCCCAAACTAAAAAAAAATCAGACGAAAATGGACATTTAAATGGGAGATCCATATAACACTAGATGACCTCCTAAGTTATCCCTTTTTCAAATACTGGTTTAACAGTATCCTTTTAAGACATTGGGTGGTCCCAAGGCAACATGTTTTACTAAGTTTCAATTCCCTGAGTCAATAAAACAAACAAAGCAAGCATCAAACCTCAAAATAACATTTTAGCCTGAAATATGGATTGACTGATACATTCAACACTTTTACATATATCCAGACTAAACATGTGTTTCAGGAAAAAAAAAAAAACATGACCATTATACAAACAACCAGCTCATTTAAAGGTCCATACTTAATTACTATATGTTCATGAAATATGACAGGTCATTCAAATCAACTATGTAAACTAGGGGGTCAAACACCTGACTCAAACTACACAAAATAAGCACATATCTTGAGGTTAATCATCTAAATGCTTACTAGTAGACCTCACACATTCAAACAGGTTTATTGATTCATTCCTATTATATCTTGGTCTCAAGCCATCCAATAATATCCATAGATGTTCCTTCACAATGTTTACATGTAACACGCATAAACCACGCGATCTAATGATTTCTTCGCTAGCATATAATCGTATCCGAGTTGTATATCAGGATCTTTGCTCAAATATTACTACGATATTACATCCATCGTATAACTCTAAATGTGAAGTAAACATAATATACTTAGATACAAACAATTAACCAATGTCGATAACCAACAAACTTAATCCATTTACACCTGCTAAGACTTAGTTTATTACATACCATATTCAAGTATCAATAATCAAGCCAGATAAGTTAACAACCACCAACAACGATCATTCCGTTTAAAGTTAATTAAACACTGTAATCCTTATAAACAGTAACATTCACTCAACAACCGTGTTTCCAAACTACACAGACTAACATGCTTAGATATCAAACACGACAAACTATCAGTATTCAAATAGCAATAAGAACGTATAAAAACATCATAGAAAGTGAAAGATAACTAAAAGAAATTTGAGGTTACCTTCTCCGGGCAGCGAACCGAGGCTTTGTTTCGACTCGTCGATTCTGCTCGGGGGTATTTTTTCCGCTATGCGATTTAAGAAGAATATGAGATTGGATATTTTGTGACCTTTTCGAGTCGGGACTGAGAGTAAAAAGATGATTTTTTCTATTGGGTTTTGTTCTTGGACTTTCAAGACTGATTTTCTGATAAAAATCTGGATATCGGTTCTCAGCTTTTAAAAATGAAAAATTCGATCGAAAGTAAAAAGTGGGAGTTTTATTCTTGGCTTTCAGACCCAGAATCTTCAACCCTTTCACACAACCCCAAATGGGTTGTATTTATAACCAAAAATTGAAAGCTTCAACGGTTCGAATTCGAAATTTGAATTCAAAAGAAAAAATGAAAGTGACGGTTTCTCTGTTTGACTGAAAGGTGAAGGGTCTGAAATTTACCTTTTCAGAATGATTTGAAAGGGTGGGAGTCATTGAGACAGAGATGCATGTTTATTTGGTGGGCAAAGGGGAGGTGTGAAGGCGATTGGTATTTATTTGATGAATAAATGGATGTGGGTCGACAGAGGGGGTGAGACGTTGCAGCAGTGGTGATGGGTGATGTGAGAAAGGTGACTGGTGGCAGTGGCGATGTGGTTTATCCGGCGGTCTGAGGAGAGTGACGATGGTTTCTTGGAGGTTCGTCGATGGGGTAGGGTTTTGTTTGAACTTTGAAGGGCTGCTGGTTTGATTAGGGATTTAGTTGGGAAATGGGGGGTGTTAAAGGGAAGTTGGGTGTTTAAAAGATGACTGGGCCGGGTCGGACGGGAATTGGAGGGTGGGCTGGGTATAGGAATTAAAGGTTTGGGCTGGGAAATGTTTTGATTGGGTAGATTTAGGAGTATAAAATTTTGAGGATTAAATTAGAAGATTATGGTATTAATGGGTAACTTAATCCAATTCCTCTAATTAATTAAAATATGTTTCTCCGTCCTAATTAATTTCAAAAGTGCACACATACATAAATTATGGTACAAAGATTTAATATATGTATTTAATTTCGAATATAATATTCATAAAAAAATAATTAATTTAGTAATTGAAGAACATATTAAGAGAAAATCGATCATCAATACTGACGACGAGATATTAGAATGGTTTTGCTTATATTATAAAAAATGTAATGCTTGATATTGTAAAATTATGCGATAATTAGTGAAGAATATTAAAACTACTTATTTTATTTTATTTTTTGACGATTTTCAAGACTGAGAAGCATAGTAAAATTAATCGGGGATAAAAGGACGATCTAAATGAAATGTTCAGTAAAGATGGGACAAAATTGGGTGTCAACAGGTTTGGCTTCACCCAAACCCAATCTTTTGAACACTGACAGAGGCATAAGGTTGACACTAGCCCCCAAATCACATAAGGCCCTGTTGCATGTCACCCTACCAATAGTGCAGGGCAATGTGAAGCTTCATGGGTCCTTAAGCTTATGAGGCAGTTTCTTCTGCAAGATGGCACTACACTCCTCTGTCAATGCCACCGTTTTATAATCAGCCAACTTCCTCTTTTTCCCTAGAATTTCCTTCATGAACTTGAAATAAGTAGACATTTGCTCCAACGCCTCAATGAAAGGAATATTTATGTGCAACTTTTTAAACACCTCCAAGAACTTGGAGAATTGCTTATCAACTGCCTTCCTTTGCAGCCTCTGAGGGTAAGGGATCTTCTCTGTGTACTCCCTCACTGAAACTGGTGGAGCCTTCTCTAAAATAGAGTGGTCATTAGTAACCCCCTCTTTTTCTGTATCAACTCTCTACTCAACTCTCTGCTCTATCACAGGCTGGGGTGTAGGTTGTTCTAACTGCTTCCCACTTCTCAATGTCACTGCTTGACACTGCTCTCTTGGATTAACCTCTGTGTTGCTCAGAAGAATGCCCTGTGGCCTGTTGTTTTCCATATTGTCCAGCTGTCCAACCTGGGTCTCTAAGTTTCTTATGGAGGATCTTGTTTCTGCCATGAATTGAGTCTGTGAGTTGGTGAGTGTCAACAAGACGACCCTCAATTCATCTGGCTTTTCCTGTGATGTAGGTGAACTGAACTGTTGTGAAGATGATGCCTGATTAAATGGTTGCTGATTCTGATACTGGCCTCCGTATTGATTCTGCTGCCCGTGGTCACCCCTCCATGAGAAGTTTGGGTGATTTCTCCATCCCGGATTATAAGTGTTTGAATAAGGGTTGTTCTGGGGCCTCTGGTAATTCCCCATTGCCTGACATTCTGCTTGCTCAATAGGGATATTGTTAGGGTCAGCTGATGGGCACCTGTCAAAAGTATGAGGACCCCCACAAATCTCACAATTCATTGGCATCTGGACTGCATTTACTGACTGCTTAGTCAGGAGAGCAACATGTGCATTCAACGCTGTAATGGCATCGATCTCATGAACTCCTATCACTTTTCTTCCACTTACCCCTCTATCATCTGGCACGTGGTTATTAGTGGCCATGTCCTCTAGAAATTCACGGGCCTCATGTGCTATCTTTTTCATAAAGGTACCACCTGCAGATGCATCAATAATGGTCCTCGTGGTTCCATTTAGCCCATTGTAGAAGATGTGGACCAAATTCCACAGTTCAATGCTATGATGTGGACACTTTCTCTGCAGATCTTTAAACCTCTTCCAAGCCTCATAGAGTGACTCCCCATCATTCTGGTAGAAATTGCTCAGCTCTCCTCTCAGCTTGGCGGCTTTTGAAGGTGGAAAGAACTTTGCCAGAAACTTCTGGGCTAGATCCTGCCATGTGAATATAGAATCTATCGGCAGGGAATTCAACCAAACCTTTGCTCTATCCCTGAGTAAGAAGGGAAATAACCTCAACCGGATGACGTCATCAGTAACACCATTATATTTGAAAGTGCACACAACTCCAAGAAATTTGCAATGTGCATATGTGGGTCTTCATATGGCAACCCTCCAAATTGGACTGTGTGCTGCACCATGCTCAGGATCGCAGGCTTTATTTCAAAATTGTTCACTCCTATTGCTGGGAGCCTTATGCATGTCTGTGCTCCAGTAACTCTTGGAAGCACATAGTCTCCCAAGCTTCTCTCAGCTTAGAACTGAACCCGTTCTTCTACATCTATAGGCAGCCCTTGGGGTCCCCTTTGGTTGGGTTGATGATTACCCATCCACTCATTCAACACATTATTGTTCTGTAGATCCCCTATTGCTATCAACTCAATAATTCTCTTGTTTCGCCTGTTCTGCTTGCAAGTCTTTTCAATCTCAGGGTTGAAGGGAACAAGTGTGTCTGCCCCTCTTCTTCTTCGCATAAACAAGATCCCTGAAATAGATCAAAATCAACAAACAAATCACGGCGCACGGTTCCACAAATAAAAGAAAAGAAAATACAAGAAAATGAAAACCAAATTAGAAATTAAGAGTAGATAATCTGATATTGAACTACGCCAATCCCCGGCAACGGCGCCAAAAACTTGATAGCGATTTATCCACACGCTTAACGCAAGTGCACGTATCGCAAAAGTAATATAGTCTGGGTAAGACCGAATATCGTCCTCAAGGATTAGTGTTCAATTACCAAACATCTATCTATGGTATCTATTTGGTTATCGATATTGTTGTTGTGGTTTTTATCTAAGAACTACTGAATAATTGTAAAAACTAACTAGATACTTTACTTAAATCAGATATGGTGGAAATAGGGCTTCCAATCTCCTCAACTATCCGCTCACTTTATTCATTAATGCAACAATCAAGGTTCTTCTTCTATGTTGAGATAGCATGTTAACTAGATTGTTTTATATTCTGGTTAGGATTTATAAACACTCAACCCCGATGCAGAACCCTTCTATCTTTCAATGATAGGATTTACCACAAAGGAGGATTAAGAACAATAACCTATTAAACTACACAAGCATCGGGGTACTTTCGTCCACGATTTTAACCTATGTTTATCATATTCAGAATCTCCCCTTTCAGATTTCGATTTGAAATCATATATGTGATGATAACTAGTGATCAATAAATTACCAAGCAATCAAAACAATTATTGAATAAATTTCAACTATATAAAGAAGAAACCAAAAACATGCATTAAATCATAAAACGAGGTTCAAGTGATTCGAATGGAAAGCCCTAAATAAAGTTTAGTTCCTAGCCATAGACATGCCAAGAACTAAAAGATTATCCAACATAAACTGAAAATAAATAAAGTAAAGAAAAAAAGAATTACTCAAGAACAAGCCTCTAATCTTGAAGCCTCCAAGACTCTAAGTGTTGTGATGAGTTAGGGATTGTGGAACCCTTCAAAAATCTTCCCTAAGGCCCTTTTATAGCCTGCAAAAACGTTTCCAACTTTTCCCTTTTGCCCTTGGCCCTTTCATTCTCGGATTTGGCATAAAACCCGCGTCGGCGCCCCGACCTTGCAGTTGGGCGCCGTGGCACCCAAACACCTGCAACTGCTGATCGTCCTGGGCGCCGCGACCCTGCTATTCCTGATAGAGTGGTGCCACGATGCCTCCCTTTACTTCATCCGGGGTGCCAACTTTTCGTCTCTTTTGGCTCTGGAACCTCTGTTTCTGCCCTCTTTTTGCTTATTTTCGCCAATGTGCCATTTTAAACCACTGTGACTCAAAAGAAAGAAAAACTATCCTAACACGACATATTTGTACAAAAAGAGGCAAAAGAATAACTAAAAATGACTCAAAAAGTGTATATAAAATACACCGATCAGATGTACATATTACTTTGGGTTCAATTCCCTGATATTACATGACATGATAAATGCCTTGAGTTTTCTAAATTGATAGTTCATTCTATTTGTTCTAATGAGAGTCAAAAATCATTTTAACTTGCATATGTTATCTCATATAGCAATTCATGTGAGTGTTATATTTCCACATCTATGCGTCCCTCACGAGAGGACCGACAACATTGTATATATATTTCATGGAGTAGTTTCCATGACGTGAGATGGTACACACTCACTGAGGGTCTGAAGGACTCATGCGGGTTCAATTCCCAGGACACATTCCATGGATTAGCTCTCCGTGATGCGAGTATCGTGTACATATATTCATTGCGGGTTTAATTCCCATGCGGGTTCAATTCTTATGAATAGGATTGCATAATGATTCTGAGGGCGGATGACCCTGACATGACTTTCATATTTGAAATGGTAATGATTTCATATTTGAAAGGGATACAGTTGATTTCATATTTGAAATTGTAATGATTTCATATTTGAAAGGGATACAGTTGATTTCATATTTGAAATGGTATTTATTTCATAACTTGAAATGACACGGTGTATCTTACTTTTAAAAATGATATATTTTAAAAGGCTCAGTTGACTCTCATTTTTTTTTATATAAAGTACAGTAGTACAGTGGTTCAGTGATACAAGGTACGTTTGGCTTTATTTTATATGGCATGGTTGGAGCTGGTAAGGTTTTTACTTGTCTCTGTCATCTTTTGGTCAGTTCTGGTTTATTTATTGTGCTTTATGTTTACATACTTAGTACTTGTTGTACTGACCCCCTTCGGGGGGCTGCGTTCATGCACGCAGGTTTAGGTTCGTAGTTGGGTGATCCGCGTGTGTGGGATCTTGTTCAGCTGTTGAGGTAGCTTCCTTGTTCCGGAGCTTACCATTGGTACGGTTGGTTTAGACTGTTGTGTATTTCAGGGTACGGCGGGGCCTTGTCCCGTCATAGTTGTTGTCAAAACTCTTAGAGGTCTGTATTTATATGTGGGTTGGACTGGCGTGAGTTGTATTTACATTGTTGTACAGTTATAGTCTCATTCGGGTGTTATATATTATGGCAACCTTGCCGGCTTTGCCTTTGCTTGAAAAAAATGATGAGTGTTATTTAGCTTTCGCAGGTTACTTGTGTTGTATGGGTAGAAGGGTGCCCAGGTAGGGCACCAGTTGCGGGCCCGGGGTTTGGATCGTGACATGTCCCAAATTCTGGTGCCAAAGTGTCAAGTCACTTACCTTTGCGGAGTTGCAAACCTCTTCTCTACTTACTAAATAACAGTTATCTCCGGTTCGGGTTCCTAACATGACACACTTGTTTGCAGAATCTGTAACTTTGCATCCAAGTTTGTTGAATTTCACCTCTAGATCGTCATCACATAGTTGGCTTATGCTAAGAAGATTAACAACTAAACCTTCTACATGAAGCACATTCTTCAAGGCTGGTACATTCAGAATATTTAGAGTTCCTCTACCAATAATCTTACTTTTACTTCCTCTTCCAAAGGTTACATACCCTCCATTGAATGCTCCATACTCCTTCAAGAGACTTTTAGTACCTGCCATATGACGTGAGCAGCCACTATCGAAGTACCAAGAACCTGTAATATTAGTACGCAAGGCAGTTATGCATACATTACATTTTAGATTTAGTTTGGGTACCCACTCCTTCTTAAACCTTGTCTTCCTTCCGCTTTCAGGCTTGTTGCTTTGAATGTTGTCAGTGATGTTGGGCAACATTGGTGACAACACTTTAGGCAATAGGCTGAGAGCAGAATTTTGAAGCTTGTAGCAGTAGGGCATGAGATGTCCTGACTTTTTACAGAAGCTACATACAAACTTCGATCCAATCATAGTGCTCTGAGAGTTACAAGCATTTTCTTTGACGAATTTTATCCTCTCAGTTGGACTATGGATCCTGGAAGTATTGGTTTTTCTTGGAGAATGATAACCAAGCCCAGTCCTTGTGGGATTGCTGAAGTTCAAAATTTCATCCAGTTTGGAGGTTCCCATGTTTAGCCTTTGAAATGTGGTCTCAGCTTTATACAGTCATGCACGAATCTTACCAAGCTCAAGATCCTTCTTTGTAAGTGTCACCCCTAATCGGTTGATTGTGCCTTTCAAATTGCAGTTCTCAAGAGCCAATGATTTTGCTTTTGAGTCTAGTTGCTCATATGTAGTGATTAAGGCTTTACAAAGATTTTGTAATTCCTTTATCGTTTCGTCTTTCGAGTCAACTAGATCCAAATCAGCAGCCTCAGTAGAAGAAATAAATCCACTAAAACAATTTACATCAGAATAATTAAAGTAGACATAACTCTCTGATGATGCAGACATTTCCGATGTGGCCTCCGATGTTGTTTCAGATGTTGGGTCAACATCGTCAATAACATCTTCATCGTCGGACAGTGAGTGTTCAAACATTGTTGTAAGCATTGCCTGTGGTTGTTCTTCTTCTCGATCTTCTTCTTCCTCTTCATTCTCATCATCACTGAGGGTTACCCACATGACCTTACCAATTTTCCTAAGGGTGTTTGCACACTCATTAGCGAAGTGTCCCCAACCCGAGCATGCATGACATTGCACTTTCTCTAGTTGTGTGGGATTGTAATTGGTTCCGTCGGAGTTGGATTTCCTCAGTGGAAAGCAGTTACTTTGCTCAGAAGTTGGCCTATTAGGCTGCTTATTGAAGAGAGGGTTCTGATGCTTGTTATATTTTGCTTTGTTACGGTCAGTGTTGATCTTTCTCACCATAGAATTGAATCTACGAGTGAGTAAGGCAACAGTAGCATCACTCCCCAGTTCCTCCAGGTTTTCTTCCTCGTTTTCTATTTCAGATACGGAGGTTTGTCCTTGGAGTGCCAAAGTCTTGTCTTTATATAGATCTCTTTGGCTCTTCATGTTCATATCATATGTTTGAAAGATGTTCATTAAAGCGTGAAGATCCATAGTAGCAAGATTATGGGCTTCTTCAATAGAACAAATCTTAGTATTAAATCTTTCAGGAAGAGATTTGAGAGCTTTATCCACAAGTTGTGTGTTGGTTAATGGAGAACCAAACACTTGACACTGATTAGCAATGTCAATCAACTTTTCAAAATAGGATTTTATGTCGTCAGACTCCTCCATCCTCAAGCGCTCGTATTGACTCAAGATCATGCGAAGCTTTGTACGTCGAACACTTGAGGTTCCCTCACAATGGGTTTGTAAGGTTTCCCAAGCATCCTTGGCCGTTGTAAAATTCTGGATAAGCTTGAACATATTGAGATCTGCCCATCCAAATATCGCATTTAGGACTTTTTCGTTAAAGCTTGCCGAGTTGATTTCTTCCTGGGTCCATTCAGACTCGGGTTTAGTGAGAACATATCCTCATCTTCTGGGTACTTGGGGATTACATAGCCTTCAGATACATATCTCTAGGCTCGAACATCAATGGATTTGATGTGCGAACGCAATCGAATTTTCCAGTAGGCATAGTTAGATCCGTCAAGTATTGGAAGTCTACCAACGTTTTGTGCAGCTGAGTCCATAGCTGTAATATTCAGAATCAAACACTTATTGTATCAAGTGCAGACTCTGATACCACTTGTTGGGTCCCATGGGCTACAGATTCATAAAACGTAAGATAAAAATCGTAAATCTACGAACAACAAAAACAATCACTGGATGTGGCCTTCAATGTTGGGTCAACATATGAGGCAACATTGTAATAAAACAGAATAAACATTGTTAGAGTAAATGCAGCGGAAAAGTGAAAGAACACAAGGTTTATATTTCTAAGGGTATATATAAATATATCCCTTGATGGTCGATGACCAAACAAATTGTATAAATTATATACAATTACAAAGAATTTCTTTTTACAAATTGAGCTTTACAAACGAAAAAGAAATTACATACAAAAATGAAGTCGCAGATGACTTCGCCTAAAGTTACAAAATCTAAAAGATAAAAGACAACATCTTCATTACAATCACTTGAACAATAAGCTTAATCTAGAATAGATAGCGATTGCAATGTGGGACAAGATCTTGTTAAAACAACTTTAGGCTAAAAGGTTGATCCAGTTTTCTAAGGTAAAATCTGAGATCTCTCTTGAAAGTTCTTCTTCTCTAAATCTGGATATAGATACTTGTGAAGCTCTCCTTTATTTATAGTGTTGAGCTTCCCTTGAAATCTTCACTAATGGTTGCGGAGGTTGAGCAAAAGATGGCAGCAGTTTGGACCGAGTCTTCCTCCTAAAAATCCTCAACGATATGGACTTGGTATTTCACCACGTTTTAAACACAGCAATCTGGTAAGCTTGCCTAAGTCATTTTTACCCGCAGTAACTTCAACTGCTTATAGGCCGGAAGAATAGGCAAAACAGTTACATAGATGTTGACAGAAATGTTGTCGCAACATCTCAGGCAACATCCTGAAGATGTGTCCTGTGCTTTCGCAGATGTTGTCACAACATCCTATCCAACATCAACAGTGATAGTTTAGGTAAGAAACTCTCACACCTGAAAAATTCAAAAAAGTGATACTTAAGACGGTTTTTTATCCTTAACCCTATAAAGTTTAGAACTTTTACTTGAGGGTTTTGATTTTTGAACATTGGGTCTTCTCCACAAAGCAAATAGTTGTGGAAACTTCCACAATCAAATGTGGGAAATTCATGAATAAATAGGTAAATTTTCAGTACATGGATAATTCAGCCAAAGTAAGTGCGATATATAATCTATCCAAATCCGCGTTTGCTTAAAAAAAGTATAGTTAAACTCACATTGCTGAACAGGAAACATCAATAATGGATGGAGAAATCCCATCAACGTAACCCCAAGCCTTATGGAAACGACATGTTGTTGTCATCGTGCAAATATATATCGCTTTATACCCACACTTAGTATGTTACTATGTTATATGTGGGTCATCACTCTGTCACTAATTAATGATTAATATAGAGTTTCAATTTATTTGATACTTATCATTTGTCGAGACTCAAATTTTTTAATTTTGATCGTGTGTTTGAACATAGAATTTTTAAATTTTTCAAAATAAAATTTACATGTTCGAAAACTATGTAAAAAGTATTATAAGTCACTATAATTAATAGTTTAAAATATTTAAAAGACATATGAAAAAATTAATAAAAATAGAAAATAAAGTTCAGGTTTGAATTCCATAATGATCAAAGAGCAATTTATTTGACTCTCGAAAAACGAAAAATGTCAAACAAATTGAGACGGAAGAAGTAGTTATATAATTAGTCATTTCTCGAATCATTTTTATACTTGGAGGATAAGCGTTTATTACACGGTATTGGTGTTGCATTTGACTTAAATTATATACACAATAAAAAAACATGTACTACTTGTCGCAGGAAAATATGAAGATAAATTTTCAACAAACATCACAGTACGTTGTGCATACAAATATATATCAGAAACTGTTATAATTCTGTCGATTTATGATAGAATTATTATTTTCCTAGAAATTTTAGGTATAATGTCCACGCGAATACAGGTAGGGCTAAATCTAGTTGAATTGTCTCAGTTTGTGACCTTAATCTCAGTCCACACGTTTTATTTTCTTACTTTCTGCAAAAGAAATGACGAAGAGCATCATTGACGTGTTCGGCAAACCGAGTAACTTTGATGTAAGTTTTGTATTGTATTGAGAAATTTGTTTAATATGTATTCTTTTCTTGTATTTTACTTGGCAACAACATATTCAGTGAAATTCTACAAAGTGGAATTGGAAAGGGTAGATTATACGCATACCTTACCCCTACTTCTTCGGAGGTTGTTTTCGGTAGACCCTCGACATAACTACAAATGAGATATTCTTATAATTATATATATATATATATATATGACTGATAGTAATGAAAAAACACTTTTCTTCTCCAATTTTTCTCAATAATTTCTTCATATTTTCACGTTAGTCTTGAATCTCTAAGCACTAGCAATATGTTATTTGCTTGTATTTGTTACTCGAACATCATTAGTTTGTAGTAGATCAACTACTGTTCTAAAAAGAAATGAGAAAGAAACAATATACAATCCTATATCATGGACAAATTAAAAGAGTAGCTTGTTGATCATATATGTAATCTCTTCAGTACTGCACTTCTAATGAATCTAAACACAAGCAATGTGAAATTAATTTGCTTATATATATATATGTCACTCCATCATCATTACTTGGCAAGAGGACACGTTAGATAAAAATCAACTACTTTTCAAATTAGATCCCTATTTTTCTTTTTTTGGGGCAAAAGGCGAAACATTTCGCCCACAGGGCCCCCACCCCCGACCCGACATAGATTGGTGGAGGAGGTAAATCATGGTGACTCAGCGGCCCACTAGGTGGGAGACATAGTGCCTGGTGCCCACAACGAATCATCCCCCATAAAGAAGGAATTAAACTCCCACGCTGCGGCTGCCAGGGCTCGAACTTGCCTACTTACCTACTTGGGGTCAATCTACCCCCCTATTTTTCATTTCTAACACTTCTCGAGTATATGATATCAATTAACATTTTTACAAATTAGATCCCCAAGAGATTTTGAAAGAATTATAAAGTACTACAAATCATTGCGGAAGGACGTTAACATACTTTTTTCAATCTCAAGTTTAAATGGAAAATATGGAAATACACGAGACTCAAATCGAAACCTATTCAACAAGAGTTTATAATTAACAAATTTAACTTACATTAACTATGGCACAAAAAGAAATTATACTATCAGATTAGTTTTATTTGTTGTGGCTCTATGCTAATATAACCGGATTCCGTTGAAGTGATTGATTTTGAGGGGCGGGGAATGACTTGTGCTCCCATGCAATAAAATTACTCAAATGTATTACTTTCTCCGTCCAAATTTATACGAGAGCTGACCAGTTTGAGTAAATTATGTAATTTTTAAATATATAAATTTTCTTATAAAATACTCGAAGACTCTATATTTGAAGAGTAAAAAAAATATTTTACTTCCCAAACTGATTCACCGTCATATTAATTGGGATATAGAGAATATAAAAAATCTATCAATTGAAACAAATATCTGAAAAGAGACAATTATGCAACTTTTCATAATTCTGATAAAAACAGATCACCAAAATCCAGCTATTTTCCTAATTACATCTCCAATTATAAAGAAAATGACACATTTCTGTGCTCTGGATCATGACAAATGATTTAATACAAGACATACAAACACCAAAAAATCATTATGCTCCATTATTATTCTACATTTTCTTAAAGCATAATCATGTCTCTATTTGTCTGTGTTTATAATGAGTTAAGATTAATGAAGGACGACCCTCAGTCCCTATGGCCCCCTCAAAACATTAACATATACACCCAAAAAAATTTACTATTCATATAATAAGTAGTACTTTTTTTTGGTCTTTTTGTGGCGGCTTCAAAAATATTTGCTAGTACCTTGTATATGTGTTAAAATATTTACTATATATTTATAAATATTTGTTTATAAATTCAGTTAATCTTATAAGTTAAATATTTAAAATTACTGTAAAATTATATATACTTCAAATCTGGAATACACGATCCATTTATCATGTCCTATGTAATTATAAGAATCTATGATTCTAGCTTTCATCTTGTTGTTATCCCATGGACTAGATGTTGTCTTGTAAGTTTGCATGGCAAGAGATCTAGTGCAATTAATTGATATATCGAACATATAGCTAGCTACTAATGATTTGTTATAATATATAGCCCACATGTATTAGATTCTTTACTTTATTAAGTTATTTAATTAATATAATCCCACTGTGCTTAATTGCGTATCATTTGTTCTATAATATCTTCCTTAAATTCACGACCAATCTATTCATCACCTAGCGACGTTCTTTTGTAAGTTTGCATGGCAAGATAATGCAAATTAATTAATATCCCACATGTTTTTAGGCCTTATTTCATTCTTTAATTGTAATTACCTAGTACTGTAATGTCATTGTTAACACTAAAAAAAAAATTAAGTGTCTAGCCGAAGTCACTGACAGCTGAATTTACTCCTAACCCTCGACGACAAGAGCTCTATCGGCTACTAAGGCATCTTAGCCGAAGCTATCAGTTAGAGGCATGATTGAGACCCACTCAAATACAGGCGTCTCAACGACCAAGTCAAGGGTTTCTAGATCCCCAAAATCGGTAACGGCCAACAACAGCTAAATGAAAGGGCCATTATCCGAGCAAGAGGAGAGAGGGCAAGAAAAATCGATACCACCTCCCCCATTGTTCGTCGTGGTACTTAGTGGATTATTTGACGACCGACGGAGGGGGGGGGGGCACATTTTGTACATTTTTTTCTCTTTTTGTACTATAAATACTCATTCTTTGTACAGATTATAGACACACAATCCAAATCAAATCAAATCTTTTATTATCTTTACTTATCCTTTACTTTTCTTTTACTTTACCCGGCTGTAATATTCATGCTTTCTCACCCCTTAGTTTAATCACATCATCTTAATTTTTTCTGGAGTAGTTGGGAAATCCATTTCTGAAAATTAGAGTTTTGTTTATCAATTTGTCTCTCGATTTCATCAGCCGATAAAACGGCAGGAGTAAAAACATCGGGGCGAGAACAAATTTGGCACGCCCAGTAGGACCGTAGGTGAATTAATAGCGAAGTTTGATTCTCCAGGCCAGGATCATTCTTGGCGTATACGCCTAAGTTCCGGTAAGAAAATGAACCTCGAGTCCAGTCCACATCCTAGACAAAATTCTCCCAGAAGGAACAACGAATCGACACTCTCCTCGGGTATGCCTACATCGTGGATACCCCTCCACTTCCTCCATCAACCCAAACAGTGAAAGACTTTAGTCAATCTGAAGGTCCATCCATAATGACCACGGCTTTTATTAGACAACAGATTGAATTGGGAATTCATGACATTATGTACCAAGTTTCTAAACAATTGGCTGACATTGTGAAGCCGGTGGTGCATAATGAGGTTCAGTAGGAGAGAGAGATGGAAGCCAATCGAATGCACCCCGAGGAATGTTGCTAGTTCTGCCATCCTTTTGGCGAGTGGTGATGTTCAGCATGAGACCGTGACTCCCGATATTGTTCCTCAACTACATGTGCCTCAACCAATACCTATTCAGGTACAATCGATATCACACCGAGGAACACAAGCCCAATCGTCTGACAACCAGCACACTGCATGGTTGCTGCCGAATGTTGGGGAGCAAAGTGTGTCGCCTGACCAAGCAAGTCTGCATTACGGGCAGATCAAAATGGCCCGGAGATCAGTTCAGGCTCACTTTGGATTGTCGTCCGTCATGCCGTACGTTTCCACGAATGGCCCTACGATGCAGGCGAATAATGTTAGCCAGCCGATGGCCCTTGACTATGACTTATCTTGACTATCTGGTAACGTTGTTTATAGTGGGTTACCATTCCAGCAGTCATTGCTGGTACCCAATCCATACCTTCCCAGAGACGTAAACTTTCTAAGGACGCCCGACGCCCGAGGAGAGCAGCCATGGAACCCTGTTCCACCTTATCCTCAGGTTCTGTTAGTCATTCCAAGAGCTCAGGTTGCGGGCTTTGGTGGCCATTTCCAACAGCAGCAATGGGGCATCACCACACCTATTGGTAATGGACATCAAACCACCTACAACCTTCAAAACCCTGTCCAACAAGGTTGTCACGACCCGACCCGACGGGCCGCGACTAAACGTCCTAATTGGACGTCATTACTGACCTGTCACACTTAATCCATTTAATACCGGGATTTATAGAAATTTCGGCAACATAACGCTGCAATGATAACCCCTGTCCACGTAGGCAAGCTGACAAGGTGACCTTACACGTGAATGAACTTGTCTCCCGAGGGAGTCGCAATTAACCAACACAATATATACAAGCAAACCGACAAGGCTGCCACTAGATAACAACAGGTATATCCGGGAACATCCCAACACAGAGTAGAGCAACATCGCAAACCAAAACAGAAGACTACCCCACAGCTGTCTATAGACCTCTAGGAGTACAATACTGACATATGACGGGACAGGACCCCGTCGTGCCCAAAATATACATAAGTCTGGAATGTAAAGATCTGTACCAAAATAACTGGCTCTGGAACTAGGGATATCCTTAGCAGCGGGTATATTTCCTAAACTGGAGGGTCACCTAACCGATCACCTATACCTGCGGGCATGAACGCAGCCCCCCGAGGAGAGGGGGGTCAGTACGAAATAATGTACTGAGTATGTAAACATGAAATACTCTAAATAAGATCATAACTGTGACATGTAAAGTAGAGAGTCAACTGTGTCATAAGAGAATGGGAGTCATACCAGAAATCATGAATGTTTAACCATATTATGATCAGATATAAGTAAATGAATAAACCGCTTCTACTTTGCAAGAGACGCGGTGAAATATACCGCCCCGGTATTCGTATCGCATCACGGATGCCTGTTCGTGGAATCATCATATATGTATACATAAACTTCCCGGCCCTCTAGTGAGGGACGCGGTGAATCATCCTGATTTATGTGCACGAATCTGCCCGCCGGGACGCGGTGAAGTAGAGAATGACTCTTAGCACGAGTAGATATCATGAGCAACTGTATGCAATTTAAATCATTTCTTGGCTCTCATTGAAATCATTAAATAAACTTTCTGCTAGAAAATCATATGTACTTTTCATAACTCATATTACTAAGAATAAGACTGTGAAGAAATCATGCACGTCCGCCGTACAATCTCTTGTATAATATTCATGCCAAATGAAAGAAAAAGGATTCACAAAATCATGTCAAAAAGAAAGAAGGATAGACTCACATACCTTTTAGGCAAACTAATCAACTTAATGCTAAAATATGCCTCGTCTAGTATGTCAACCTATAACAATGATAATACGTTCGTCAATTCTAATATCTCTAACGTAAGTTATATCGAATAGTGACTTCTTATTTCTATAGAAATTTGGGCAGCATTTCCTCTGTTTATGTGCGTATCCACAATTTTCCAATAATCCAAATCAACCAACAATTCAAATCAAACCAACAATCCAAATCAAACCAATAATCACTATCATTTCAGTATATAGTCAAAATTATCTCAAACATTCCATTTACGTCGTTAGTGCGCATACCTTCTCTTTGTAATTATTCCATTTAACAACTTCAATAACCAAGGCAACTACTACATTTATTTCTCATAGTAGTCAATCATTTAGTTACGTTAGAATTATTCATGGGAGCAATCCAATCTTCTAACAACATCGTCCATTCAAGAATATAAAATTAACACTTTAATCCTTTCAAGGCATGTTAGGTAACTACCTCAATACATATGCGTATTTGTAACTTATATTTAAACATTAATTCAGCTCGTAATACATTACCATAATGTTCAATAATTTTCATAACTTTTTGGTCATATCAACATGTTGTAATTCCAAAACTTCCCCTTTTAATTCTTAAAATTCCAGTTCCTCTTGTAATTCCTTCATAAAATAATTATCTCTTAATTATCAAGGCTACGTCTCCATTCGCAGCGATTAGTGATAAGAATTTCATCACAACACTACAATCCGATGCACATAAAGTAGTCTTCAAACTGGCCCGACAACATAATTCCATAGCTCTTTCAAATTCAATTTCATATTTCAACATTCTTATATAAACAATTTACAACCTAAATCTCAATATTTCATTCCAATTTGTAGCATGCAATTAGCAACCAATAACACAATACTTCAACTACGACAACATGCAACTTCAATTATAGCGTGGAAGGAACAATTTTCATACCTTAACTTAATCCCCAAAACAGTCCCGATTTTTAGTCACTGCTTCGTCAGCTGAATTTGTAACGTCCATAACTATCTATTCCGGTGTCCCATCGACGAGAGGTTTGTTGATTTGGAAATTAGACTCGGCGAACTTCATTTTAGGCTTTTGAAACACCCAAAAACTCCTAATATACTAGGAGATATACCCCTCCAAAGTTGACTAATAATCTGCCCAAAATTCTGCCAACAGTTTTCCGATTTTCTGCCCCAATTTCTTGCCCAATCTTTCACTTTTCCACTTCAAATTAACATGCATGTGTTCTACAATGTTACCCCCAACATAATAACATATTTTTCCTCAACAAAATTCATTCCAAAAATCAAAAAATTTGGGCTAAAATCAAGCGATGAACCTGCCACTCACTGTTTTGGTGCTAAACTTTTGGCTTAGAATTGTAGATGGATTCAATCCTTAGAAAGGGAGTGGATTAAGTCTTCAATTTGGCTATGGCATGGGTGAATTTTTGGCTAAGAGAGGAGAGGATTTGAGTGAGAGTTTTGTTTGAATGAAGTGGAAGATGAAGAGGTTTTTTAGTTTTAATAAGAAATCTGAAAATTCTTTTATATAAATACACATTGGTCCCTAATTGTTTTCTTAAGTTAATTCCATCCCCCAAGTAATAAATTTTAATCTCACTTCTTTTAATCTCAGAAAATTCCATAAGACCTCGTATTCTCCATGTCGTAATTCTCATAATATGTTACTAATCCTTAATGGAAAAATATATAACGATCATTTTCCATTTCCATTAACACGCCATAAGAATTTTTTCTAATCACATCCTTCAAGTACTAACTTCTGGATTTAGCATAAATAACCATACTATATAATCAATATTCGAATCTTAATTCCTTAATGAAGTTCTTAAGTATCGTCTTAACTTACGAGGTGTAACAAATGTATAGAATGAAGGTCGCCAGTGTAGAAAGCCTACCAGCCGAATCCAGTTGAGAATCAGCAGGGGATGTCACAACTGATAAACCCAGATATTGTTGCCAATACCATGCAGAGGTACTTCGGTATCCAACTAAAACCCTTGGATATGCCTGTCTACAAGAAGCCCTACCCTGATTGGGTAGATCAGATAGCACATTTGCTGAGGGGCTTCAAAATACCAGAATTTGCCATATTTTCTGGCGATGATGGCAAATCCACTATCGATCACATCGATAGATTTACTGCCCAATGCGTCGAAGCTGGCCAGAATGAGTACCACAAGTTGCAGTTATTCCCTCTCTCTCTAACGGGAACAACCTTCACATGGTACTCCTCTTTGACTTCGAATTCCGTGTAAAGCTGGGCCAACATGGAGGGATGCTTTCATGATAGGTTCTATTGGTCCCAACCTCATGTTACCGTGATTTATCTAACGAATCTCACGCAGTAGGTCGATGAATCGGCTACCGATCTTATCGAGAGATTCATGAAGAATATTGGGAAATGCACTGTACACTTCTCCAAATCTAATTGTGCCCACATGATAATCAACAATATGCACCCTCAGTTGAAGGAGAAGTTGGTGGGACAATCCTGCTCTGACCTAAGTCAGTTAGCCGAAAAGGCTAGCCAAATAGAGCAATAAGTCCAGGAAAAGAAGCGAAGGAGAACCAACCAAAATCGAGGCTCCCACTTGGTATCCATCATTGAAGCAGATGAGTGTGGCTCAGAGTCAGTCGACTACACGGCAGACGCAATGGTGGTTGAGATTGTTAGGGGTAAGGTCTACTCTTTCTTAACCTTGAAACTCGTCAAAGGCAAGAAAACAAGTTTAACCAATGATAGGGTCAGTTACTTGTTTGATATCACAAAAGTAGATCAGATATTTGATCATCTGCTCAAAGACAAGAAAATCTGGCTGCTTGATGGCCACAATATCCCGCCAGCCGAGGAACTCAAAGATAAGAAGTACTGCAAGTGGCATAACTCATATAGTCACTCTACTTCTAATTGTGTGATCTTTAGGAAGGCGATCCAGAATGACATTAGGGAGGGGAGGTTCAAGCTAGTCGACAAGGGCATGGCTGAAATGTCTATTGATACCCACCCCTTTCCCGCAGTACCAATATCCATGGTGTCTTTCGCTAGACCGAATGAATATGAGGACACCAAAGGGAAACGACCGATGAAAAGGGTATGGGTCCCTAAGAAACCTGTAGAAAGGGAGAAGGTCACAAGGACTTTTGTGTTTGACCGACTAGGCAGCTCGCATGACACTCGTGATGACAGACAACCAACTAGGATCAGACCCTCTAAAGATGCGAGGGACTTTGAACGAGAACTTCAGGAACAAACCATGAGGTTTAGAAGGTTCCTTACCGATACCAGGCACAGTCCTGGGGTCAAGTACGGATGCTAACCAAACGACAGTCGAGCATGCCTCAGATAAATGAATAACCACTCCCTAAAACCAAACAGAGGGTAGTCGAGTTTAATGTGAATGAGGGTGTTTCATCTTTACGCATCATAGCCAGAAACGAGGTTCAGACGAGACCCCGAAGAATGGTTAAACTAGTCGCCAACACTGGGGAAGGGAAGTGGTCCATCAATCACACTCCGGAAAGAAGGATGCACTACTGAGAATCGCATCCAGAACCCAGAAGAGAAGGATACAACATGCCAATGCCTTGTATAAGGTAGTCGAAGCTATCGAGCGGGCATTTGGCTCATGTGCTTCAGGGCAATGCCGCCTAAAGAAGGGATGTCAGGTCAACATTTGGGTAAACAACCTACCAAAAACTTGACAGAAGAACTCCAACAAGATAATGTTGCTCTCACAACCATCATGGAGCAATATTCCTGCATCTTACCACGTAAGGATTTGAAATAAAACCATCAGCCGACCCATGGCTTACCGCAGAAGGTCTAAATGGTTGAGGAAACTCAAATTATATGTGAACTGTGGCACCGACTAAGTTCCCTAAGTTCTGAGGCAAGAATAGTCGAGGCATCACAAGTAGAGAGCCACGACGACGAACCAACACCTAATGTCAAGAAAATCGAGCTACCAATGGAACTTGAATCACCCATAAGAAGGGCTATGCCTAATTGTGAGGATCAGGATCCCTTGAAAGATATCAACATGGGAACCAAAGAAATCCCTCGGCTGACACATATTAGTGGTTTGCTAAAGGAGGAAGACAAACAAAGCTTAACAACCCTTCTATTACGATATGAAGACTGCTTCACATGAGATTATCATGAGATGCATGGGTTGGCACAAAATTTGGTAGAACATAGATAACCAATCAAAAAGGGTTTCAAACCCCACAAACAACCACCCAGGATATATCACCCTTAGCTAATGCCTCAAATTAAAGCTGAGATTGAATGACTACTGCAGGTCAAATTTATCATAACGGTTAGATATGTAGAATGGTTGGCAAACATCGTGCCAGTCAAGAAGAACAATGGCAAGGTTCGAGTATGTATCGACTACAAGAACCTAAACCTAGCCACTCCCAAAGATAAAATGTCATACCTATAGCCGATATGCTAGTCGATGCAGCGGCCGCTAATGCGTGCTGACATTCATGGACGGATACTCTGACTATAATCAGATAGCAGTAGCCGATGAGGATATCCACAAGACTTCTTTTAGATATCCAAGGGCCTTGGGCATTTACGAGTGAATAGTTATGTCGTTCGGTTTGAAGAACGCTGGTTCCACTTATCAGATATAAATAAACACCATCTTCGATGATCTAATAGGCAAGACTATGAAGGTCTACATTAATGATGTGGTGGTGAGGTCTAAGGACTTCAAAGATCATTTATCCGATCTGGAACAAGCATTAAAAAAAATGAGGATTCATAACCTTAAAATGAATCCAACCAAATGCAGTTTCAGAGTATCGACTGGCAACTTCCTGGGCTTCATGGTACACAAGAAAGGTATTGAGATAGACAACAATAAAGGTCCGGGCAGTAATGGAATATACACCACCCAGGACAAAGAAAGAGTTACAAAGCTTATTAGGAAAGATCAACTTCCTAAGAAGGTTCATATCAAATTCGGCTGGCAAAATGAAGGCGTTATCGCCTTTGCTTAAGCTTAAAGAGTCAGAAGAACTAGTATGGGGTCCAGAACAGTAAGAGGCATTCGACAAAATTAAAAAGGCCCTAGCAACACCTCATGTGTTGGTGCCTCCCATACTAGGGAAAATGCTAAAATTGTACATCTCAGCCGCCAAGTTATCTATCGGCTGCCTGTTAGCACATGATGCCGGTGATGGAACCGAAATGGCGGTGTACTACCTTAGCCGAATGCTGAGCGAAGCTGAAACTAGATATACCCTTATAGAGAAGCTTTATTTTTCCTTAATCCATGCTTGTACAAAACTTGAGCATTACCTTATGCCACATGGGGTTCACGTCTTGTGCAAGATTGACATCGTCCGGTACTTACTGAATAAACCCATTTTACAAGGACGATTAATAAAGTGGGTGATCAAGCTCTCAGCATTTTCTCTCGAGTACAAGCCACTCAGAGCCGTCAATGGTCGATTTATTGGCAGACCATCCCTGCGTAGATGTGGAGGACCCATGCACCCCAACTACCGCATGTATGGGTGTCGTCTCTTGGATGCTGACTTTTGATGGGTCAAGAACCCATAAAGGAGTCGGAGATGGGATAACGATAATCGATCCTAGAGGTGAAACGCGAAGGTTCTCTTATCTGATGTGACATAACTAGGCCGAATACGATGCTGTCATCATAGGACTTAAATTCCTAGTCTCTATTAAAGTAAGGCACGTCGATATTCGTGGAGACTCTCAGCTGGTTATCAAGTAGCTTGCCGGAGAATACGACTGCAAGAACCCAAATTTGGTGGCCCATCATGAAACGACTAGCATGTTACTTAGGGGGTTCACATCAACCACATTAAGTCACGAATCAAGGAGGCACCGCGGTGCCTATCAAGGTAGCACCGTGGTTCCGGGAAGAGGCACCGCGGTGCCATATTTCCAGTAGCCAGCAGTGATCTCGTGAGCCATTTAGCACCGCGGTGCCTATCAGAGTAACCGCGGTGCCGACGCGTAATTTTCAGTTTCCTGGGCCGAATTGGACATGGTTTTCATGGTCCAAAGCAAGGTTTTTCTCAAATATATATACCCTAAACCCTGCTCATTAAGAAAAGACCATATACTATATCACAAATCATACTTTTGGGGAGGCAAGAAGGAGGCTACAATTGGAGACTCTTGTTCAAGTTCTTTTTCTTTCCTTTACTTTATTTCAGTTTATGTTGGATTGTAATTTAGTTCTTGACATGACAATGTTTAGGAGATAATTACTTTAGTAGGGTTTCCATCTAATCTTCTTGAAGCTCTTTCATATAGTTAATACATTGATTATTGATTTCTTCTTCAGCATATTAAGATCTATTCAATATTATTATGATTGTTTGATAATTAACTAACTACTAATTGTCATCACTTATATGATTTCGAATTAAAAGTCTGAAAAGTGAGATTTGAATATACTGTAATTGTCTAGACATAGGTTAAAATCATGGACGAAAGTACCCCGATACTTGTGTAGTATTTAAAGGTTATTGTTCTTAATCCTCCTGTGTGGTAAAACTTATCATAAAAATATAGAAGGTTTCTACACAAGGTTGAACTCTTGTATTTCCTAACCGGAATATAATGAAAGATTAGTTAACCTGCTATCTTAATAAGAAGAAGAATCATTAGCATTGCATTAACACGTGAAAGAGTGGATAGTTGAGGAGATTGGAAGCCTTATTTCCTTCATAACTGTTATAAACTCAAAGTATTATAATCTTTAGTTTATTTTCTGCACTTAGTCATAATTCTTAGTTATAAATCTCAAACTAAAGAACGTCAACCAAATAGATACCATAGAATAGATAACCGGTACTTAATAAACCAGTCTTTGTGGACGATAAACTCGGTCTTACAGATCTTTATTACTTGAACGATACATACACTTGCGTAAGCATCTAGAAATATCGCAACAAATACTGAAATCATATTCTGATATTACAAGGGTAAATGTCACCAGAAATGTTAGAGACATTTCAGACGACATTTTCCCAACAGTGCCAAATTCAGAAAGTACAGAGACCAAGAGAGCTTTTCAAACTGGAAAATCTCTCATGATCTAAAGCTTTTGTAAAGATATCAGCTAGTTGATGTAGCGTGTCAACATAATCAATTTGTACTAGCTGTTTTTGACCAAATCTCTCAAAAAATGATGTCTAATATCTATATGTTTTGTACGAGAGTGCTGAACTGGATTTTTTGAAATGTTAATGGCACTCATATTATCACAATACAAAACTAAGACATTATTTGAAAAACCATAGTCGTCTAACATATGTCTTAACCATATTAATTGAGAACAACAACTCCCAGCTGCTACATATTCAGATTCAGCAGTTGAGAGTGAAACACAGTTTTGCTTGCGAATATACTAAGAAACTAAATTATTGCCAAGGTAAAAACATCCTCCACTAGAACTCTTTCTGTCGTCCACATCACCAGCCAAATCCGAGTCACTATATCCTATTAAATTAGGATTAGTGTCTTTGGAATACCATATTCCCAACTCACATGTGCCGACAACATATCTGATGACACATTTTATGGCATTTAAGCGGGAGATTATGGGGCAGGCTTGGAATCGAGCACACACACACATACACTAAACATTAGATCAGGACGACTCGCGGTGAGATATAAGAGACTACCTATCATAGAACGATACAAAGTTGGTTCGACATTTTCCCCAACATCATCTTTGCATATAGTCTGGGTTGATCCCATTGGAGTCCTCATATGTTTAGCATTCTCCAATTCAAACTTCTTGACCACATTCTTGGCATACTTGCTCTGGGAGATGAAGATTCCCTCCTCATTTTGCTTTATCTGCAAGCCTAAGAAAAAGGTTAATTCCCCTATCTTGCTCATCTCAAATGTTGAGGACATAGTTTCGACAAATGTCTTAAGATGGGACTGTAAGTCGAACCAAAAACTATGTCATCTACATAGATTTGAGCAATGACCATATCTACTCCATGGTGTTTTATAAACAAAGTACAATCAGCTACACCACGTTTGAAACCAAATTCAAGAAGAAACTGAGTTAAACGACCATACTATGCACATGGAGCTTGTTTTAATCCATACAAGGCCTTTTTCAGCTTGTATACAAATTGTGGATGGTGGGGATCTTCGAACCCTTTAGGTTGTTCAACATACACTTCCTTATCAATATATCCATTCAAGAAAGCACTTTTTACATCCATTTGATGGAGAGTGATCTTCAAACAACAAGCTATGGCAAACAACAATCTAATTGACTCAATTCTAGCAACTGGAGCGAAGGTTTCATCATAGTCAATCCCTTCAACTTGAGAGTATCCTTGAGCAACTAGTCTACCCTTATTTCTCACTACAGTTCCAGATTTATCTGATTTATTTTTAAAGATCCATTTAGTTCCAACCATATTTAGTATCATTGGGGCGAGGAACTAAATCTCAGACTTCATTTCTGGTGAACTGTTCTAATTCTTATTGCTTAGCTTGTATCCACCAACTATCCTTAAGTGCTTCATTTACATTCTTTGGTTCCAATGTAAATACATAACAATAATGACTTACCTTATGATATACGGTGGACATGCACACATATTTCACTGTATCTCGATAATTCCTTGGTTCCTTCCTTCTTGTTCTAACACCTTTGAACACCTCTCATATCACTTGTTCTGTAGGATGCTTTCTTCTAATCTTGGATGAGGGATCCCTGCGTACTGGGTCTCGCAATTTAGCCTCGATTCCTCATCCACACCTTTTGTGCTCTCGGTTTCTGCTTCAGATGTTGCTGCAGTTGTCGTGACATTTAGAGCAACATCTGGATTTTCTGCATTCTGCGCATCCTCCACTGTTATGATAACATCATCTACTGGTTTATTTCCTGTAAGCTCAGCAGAATCATCAAAGACAATGTTAATAGATTCTTGTACGATTTTGGTTCGAAGATTATAAACTCGGTAAGCATGGCTATTTTAGAAATAGCCTACAAAAATTTCCTTATCACTTTTAGAGTCAAATTTAGCTAGGTGATCTCTATCATTAAGAACATAACACACACACAAAAACACATGAAAGTAACGCAAATTGGGTTTCTTTTCATTCAAAAGCTCATGGGGTGTCATTTTAGTTTCAGGCCTAAGATAGACTCTATTTGTGATGTGACTTGCAGTATTTAGAGTTTCTTCCCAAAAATGTTTTGACAATTTTTTTGAACTCAACATGACTCTAGCCATCTCTTGTAAAGTCCTATTCTTTCTCTCTGCTACACCATTTTGCTGTGGGGTTTTGGGAGCAAAAAACTCATGAAAAATACCTTTTTTATCACAAAATATAGAAAACTGACTATTGTCAAACTCTTTTCCATGGTTGGATCTAATCCAAAAAATAGAGGAATGATATAGATTTTTTATTCTAGAGTGTAGTACCTTGAACATGCCAAGCGTTTGAGACTTTTCCTTCAAAAATAATATCCAAGAATACCTGGAAAAGTCATCCACAATCACATATGAGTACCTCATGCCTCCTAGGCTGTCTACCTCGATTGGACCCATAAGATCCATGTGCAAAAGTTGAAAACAGTGAGACGTACCTAAATGTTGTCCGTCATTTTGGCAACATTGTGGGAGACACGGGTTTTCTTACCTTTGAGACAATCTTCACAAACCACGGTTTTATCCTTAGGACTTAGATTAGGGATTCCTCTTACTGCCTCATAAGAAATTAATCTTTTAAGGTTGTGGAAATTAACGTGCCCTAATTTTTGATGCCACAAGGTCGTGTCATCGGTCCTAATACTATTGCAAATCTCTTGTTCTCCAACAAGATAATAATTATCGCTCGTTCTTGTACCTGTCATTACACATTGGTTAGCTTCATTAGTAACTGTACAAGTATACTTGTTAAACTTTACCTCTAGATCGTCATCACACAATTGACTTATACTAACTAGATTGGCCATCAAACCGTCAACGTGCAAGACATTTTTCAGTGCTGGAACTCCAGGAACACTCAAGGTTCCTCTTCCTATGATTTTACTTTTTCCTCCACCTCCGTATGTGACATTACCTCCATTTAGAGCTTTGTAGTTCCTCAAACACTCTTTTTGTTATACCCCGTAATTCTGACCCTACGTATGGAAGCGTACGAAAGCATGTAAGACTTAAAATTTTCAAAGGATAGGTTGACGGATTATTCCGGACGGGTTTTAGTCAACTTTGAGGCGGGTTATGACCCGATTCATTGAGAGTTCCTAAGTGTTTTAAAGGCCTAGGGCGTAGTTCGTTGAGTCTGGATTCCAACGCAACCAACCGTTCGTCGATAGGACGTCGGAGTAGAAAGTTATAAGAGTTACAAGTTCAGTGTGCAGTCGGACAGAAATGTGTTTCGGACAAAGGCGGCGCGGCGCGGATGCGAGCGCGGCGCCTAAAGCATCGAGGGTCGCTGAAGTTGCAGCGCCGCGGCAGATACAGGGCCGCGCCAAACTTCAGAGGCTGCGGAGGTTTCAGCCATGGCCGGAGGCGGAGCCGAGGCGGGATTTTTGCGGAAAAAACTTAGGAAAGTCGATTTCTCTTTTAAAAGGCCATGGGAGGTGACAAGTGTCCACCCCATCTGATTTTGCTTGCATGGCTTATATTGACCAAGTCTTGTAGACTTGGTCATCTCTCAAACATCTTCCTCTCTCTAAAAATCAGCTCCTCCTTCTCTCTAAAAACCCAAGAAAAATCTGAAAGTTAAGAACAAGAAAAGGAAGCTTGTAGCTAGCTTGTGGTGGTGTTCTTGGCAAGGAAGCTAGCAAAACATTTGGAATAAGTTTGGCTAAAGCTTTAAGGTAATGATTCTTCCTTTAGATTTAGTTTATAGTGTTGCATGTTAAGAAGAAAGAACTTGTGGTAGTAAATAATGCTCTTAGAGTCATTGCATGCTAGAAATGTGGTTTGGATATGAAGAATGGGTTAAGAAGAGATTATGAGCATGTTGTAGTCTAAAAACTACCTTAGAATTGTTAAGTGAATTGTTGTAAACTTATGGGACATAATTTTGGGTGTGTAATCCCCTTTGAATTGTTGGATTGATTGAGCCCTAAATGTGGTGTTTGGATGATAAATTCGGCCTTGAGAAAGGTGGCAAAGTGAGTAGAAACAAAGGAAATGCTGCCCAATTTTCCATAGAATTTAGTGACTTTGAACTTGGATTGTTCTATATTAATATTAGAGGTTAATAAACGTATCATGACTATTATAGGTTGAAATATTACTTGCGGTAGTTTGGAATTGGCAAGTGGATTGACCAAAGAGGTATGTGAAGTTTTTCTATCTCTTGAGCATGAATAGATGAAGCTATGTAGTACGGTAGACGTACAAGATTTGGTATTCTTACTTGTCTTAAGTATATAATGATTTGTTTCATTTTAAGAATGTATAATTCCCTTAGTTAGGGAAAAAGTATGATTTTACTAAAGTGTAGAGTTAATATAACAACTTTATGGGAAGTTGGTTTATTAGCTTCATAAAAGGTTAATGAGAAGAGATTTACTCTAAATAAGATAAGTATATGGAGAGACAAATTGATTTTAAGGTATCAATTGCCCAAAGGTTTTTATGTATAAAGAAGAGTCATTTTCAAAAGAGTTGAAGTATGTAGTACTTGGGTTAAACTCCCGGTGTTCTTTTATTAAAGATATGGTTAAGTGCCTTAAGTGAACTAAAATGAGAGGGTATATGAACAAGACTAATAAGAAGTTATAAGTTTTCTTAACTTATTTATGATTATGATATGATGACAGTTTGAGTTAGGGTAAGAGTATATCGAGGCAAGCCCCAAGATCGTTATACCACCTTCTTCAGGTAAGAGTATGCGAGGGCAAGCCCAAGATCGTCATACCACCTTCTCCGTGTAAGAGTATATCCGAGGCGGATCCAAGATCGTTATACCATCCGCACGGTGTAAGAGTATATCCGGCGGCAAGCCCCAAGATCGTTATACCATCCGCTCCGGTATAAGAGTATATCCGCGAGTCTGACCCAAGATCGTTATACCATCCGCTTGGGGTAAGAGTATATCCGGCGGGAAAGTCCCAGATCGTTATACCACCTGCTCCGTGGATTTGCTACCCATGACGCGAGGAATACCTCACGCGAGTCCTTATGGGCTTATGCGGGTGAAATAGTCCCGTGCGGTAGTCTGACCTATGCGAGGAATACCTCGTGCGGGTCCACGGGACTATCGGGTGAAATAGTCTCGAGTAGGGGTGCTTATCGATACTACAGGCGAGGTACCTGTTTTGATCCTAAGGCCCCTATTTTATGCATTATTATATATATATACTTGTCACTCTCATTGTTAGTAAGGCCGATAAAAGGTATTTTATTGTCTTTCATGACTCAACTTGCTTTTAGACTTATGATATCATATTACAAGATTTTTCCACTTTACATACTTGGTACATATCAGGTATCGACCCCTTCCCTGCGTTAAATCGCAGGTAAGTAAGCGTATTGAGGATCCTCGTTCTTAGGATCACTATTCCATGTCGAAGCTCCATTCCTCGGAAGCTTATTTATTGTACGGATATTCACGACGCTATAGGTGTTTTGTACATTCGGGGTATGGCGGGGCCCTGTCCGCCTCGGTTGTTATCTTTAAGTGCAGGCCACCTATGTGTTTTGGGCTATAAGAACCAGGTTGTACTATTATACTTTTGTTAAGTATGTTTTATGGAAAACAGACCTTACCGGTGGCGGTGATGTTACTTTCTTTATACGTATGTATTTGTGTATGTTCATTGCTATTCTCCGACATATACACGGGGTACCGGTAGGAGTACCGATCGCGGCCGAGGTTGGGTCGTGACAAAAGTGGTATCGAGCGATTAGTCCTCGGAAAGTGTCCATGATCGTGTCAGTAAGTCTTGATTATCGGTGTCGTGCACCACATCTATAATCGTGAGGCTGCAGGATATTTAGGATTGGTTTCCATTCTTTCACTGAGATCGTGCAATAGAAGTGAGTTATAGGTTGAATCTCCCGATGTTTTCCTTTATGTATCGATTATGCCTCCACGCAAGGCAACCGCGAGAAGGCAAAGCGGTGAGAGTCGCTAGTGGGGACGCAGAGAGTCACGAGGCACAGCCCGATCCTTACCAGAGATGATGTTTAGGCGGCGAGTTCCACGTCGTCGCCACCTCAGCGAGTTTGAGGCGTGCGGACGCGGCTCACGAGACCGCGATACGGAGCCTCGATCCGCGGTCGGGAACTGAGTACAGATTACGGGTAACAAATTCGATTCTTGACAGATAGTGGCGGCGGCCAGCGAGGCAGCCAACCCAGAGCCGACGATTCTGGATTCGGGATTTCTTGGGTTGTCACCCACCGAGTTCTATGGTTCGAGATTTGAGAGGATCCGCGAGTTTGTCCGGCGATTCTGGACCATGCAGTCCTTAGAACATCGGAGACGAGTGCATTATACTAGCTTCTACCGTTCTGATATTGCGTTGAACTGGTTTGAGTCATGGGTATTGTCGAGGGTGAGAATGCTCTTCCGGTGATTGGGAGGAGTTCACGAGGCGTTCCTAGACCACTTCTTGCCTCACGAGGTGAGGAGAGCCCGCGTAGATAGGTTTTGACCTTGAGGCGGGGCGGGAGGACTATCGAGTCTGACACGAGTTCGACTCCTTGGCGAATATCGCACACCATAGTGGCCGACATGGCGAGCGGGGTTCATCGATATGTGATGGGGTTAGGCCGTCACATGATTCTGCATGCTTGGGGGTGGCTCTTCACGAGGATGGATATTGGTGGATGCGAGCATACGCGCGGATTGAGGCGAGAGCGGGATCGGCTAGATTTGGGCGGCCAAGAGGCGAGACATCGAGTTCGAGGCGATTTGGCGGGCGGCCTCGGCGAACTAGGTCGCATTCCGGCCAAGACAGAGTGCTCCTTCTCGATTTCGGCGGGAGGTCCGTCAGCGAGGTTATTCGGGAAGCAGTCGGGCTCGGACTTGAGTTTTGAGCGAGGACGGCGCTGTCGAGACCACCTACCTGCCGGTGCGTTCGATGCGGTAGGTCTCATCCGGCGAGTGTCGTATGGGTTCGAGCATGTTACTCTTGTGGCGAGGCCATCGAAGAAGATTGTCCGTCGCCGGCGGCGGGAGCATTACAGTTCGGCCAAGCGAGTGCATTCTTTGGATCTTCATCTTCGATGGTTAGACGCCGGGGCGAGGTACTTATGGCGGCAGCGCGGCGAAGGTCGTGGTAGGGGTTCGATTCTAGCGGTCCTCGAACCGCATATATGCTATGTCGATCAGCGAGGACCGGGAGGCGTCGCGGATATGCGTCGCAGTACATTGTTGGTTTCTTCTTTGTGATGTATATGCTTTGATAGATCCGAGTTCTACCTTGTCCTACATATCTCCTCATATTGCCGGTAGAATAGGGATAGAGCAGAGTCCATAAGACCTTTTGAGGTGGCTACGCGATGAGTGATTGATGGTAGCGGCGAGTGTATAAGGCTTGCCACTGTGACTATAGATAGCCGTCGGACTCTGGCCGACTTGATAGAGTTGGATATGACGGACTTTGATGTGATTATGGGTATGGATTGGCTAGCATCTTGCTATGCCAACGTGGGTATGAGGGAGATTAGTTCGGTTCGATTTCGTGGCCGATTGCCAGTGGAAGGGAATCTTGCATCGGAGGGTAAGTTTATTTCTTACCTCGGCTAGGAAGATGGTGCGGAAGGGTACATCTATCATATAGTTCGGGTATTAAATCGAGGTGAGGTCTGGACCTTGATCGATTCGGTCGTTAGAGAGTTTCAGACGTATTCCCGGATGAGCTCGGGTATCCCTCCTGAGAGGGAGATTGAGTTTTGCATTGACTTGGCGCCAGAACTCGACCGATATCTATTCCGCCATACAGGATGTCACCTGCCGAGCTGAAGGAGTTGAAGGACCAGCTGAAAGATTTGCTGGAGAAAGGCTTTATTAGGCCAAGTGTGTCTCCTTGGGGAGCACCAAGATATTTGTAAAGAAGAAGGATGGGGCCAGCTGCGTATGTGTATTGATTATGAGCGGTGAACAAGGTAACTATCAAGCAGATATCCCTCCCGGGATTGTGATTTGTTTGACCGATTGCGGGTGCAAAGTGTTTTCAAGATAGACTGCGATGCAGTTATCATCAGTCTGAGTTAGAGATAGATATCCCAAAATGCATTCGGGACCCGGTATGGGCCTATGAGTTCGAGGTGATGTCTTCGGGTTGACAACGCCCCCAGTATTCATGGATTTTATGAATAGGGTGTTCGAGCCATTCTTGGATATGTTCGTTATAGTGTTTATTGATGATATCTTGGTGTACTCGCGCGCAGGCGGGAGCATCTGAATCATTTGAGGACGGTATTGAAGTCCTCCGAGGCCGTGATTGTATGCCAAGTTCTCGAAGTCACGAGTTAGTTAACCGGTGGCTTTCTTAGGGCATGTTATCGGGGCGATGGTATTCGGGTTGATCTGAAGATTGAAGCGATCAAGACTTGGCGGACCAGCTACACCGAGCGGAGGTCGCAGCTTTGGGCCTTGCGAGTTATTATCTATGGTTTGTAGAAGTTTGCTTCTATTTGGCACCTTTGACTAAGTGAATCGTAGCGGCTATGTTCGGTGGGCGGATACTTGTGAGAAAGTTTCCGATTGCTAAAGGAGAAGTTGACGGCCAGCGATTCTTACTCTTCGGAGGGCTTAGATGGATATGGTTTTATTGTGAGCGTCAGTGTCGGGCTTGGAGTGCGTCTTTGATGCGGCCGCAGCGAGTTATAGCTTATGCATCTCGGCGGCAGGAAGCACGAGAAGAACTATCTCACGCATGACTTGGAGTTAGCGTGATGATTCATGCCTTAAAGATCCGGAGACATTATTTATATGGGGTTCGTGTGGACATTTACACAGATCACAAGAGTCTCGGTATATCTTCACTGAGGAGAGTGAACTTGCGGCGAGGCGGTGGTTGGAGCTACTTAAGGATTACGATGTTGATATTCTATACCACCCGGGGAAGGCGATGTGGTTGCGGATGCCCTTAGTCGCAGATCGATGGGTAGTCATGCGATGTCGGCCAGAAAAGAGGATATGGTCAGAGTTACATCGGCTAGCGAGCCTTGGGGTTCGTTTGGTTGATCGATAGTGATGGAGTTCGGATTCGAGAGGTTGCCAAGTCTTCTATCGTCGAGGAGGTGAAGAGCGGCGATATGAGGATCCGATTTTGGTATGGTACAGATGCATTGTTGAGAAAGAAGTCTATTTGAGTAGCGCGCGATGGGTGCTAAGATTCGAGGTCGGTTGTGTGTTCCGATGTAGCGAGGACTTCGTCGTGATTCAGGGAGGCACGCGGTGCTCGTTATTCTATTCATCCGGTCGACTAAGATGTATCATGACCTCGGATGCGTGTATTGGTGGGATGGCCTAAGAGGGGCGTTGCGAGTCCGGTAGCCGGTGCGAATTGTCGTGAGTTAAGATTGAGCACGAAGCCGGTGGCACATTGCGAGCTATTGATATTCGACTTGGAAGTGGGAGGTGATAAATATGGATTTTATTACGGGCTACCTACCACTCGGAGAGCATGATTCCATTTGGGTGATTGTCGACGGTGGCGAAATCAGCCCATTTTCTTCCGTCGAACGGCGTTCTGCGAGGACTATGCGATTATATATTAGAGAGATTGTAAGGCGCACGGAGTCGGTGTCGATTATATCGAGATAGAGAGCCCAGTTCTCGGCTAACTTCTGGAGGTCTTTCCAGAAGGGATTAGGGACACAGGTGAGTCTCAGTACGACGTTTCATCCTCAGACCGACGGACAGGCCGAGCGCACTATCCAGACACTTGAGGATATGCTGCGGGCTTGTGTTATTGATTTCAGGGGTAGCTAGGAGGATCATTTGCCTCTTGTGGAGTTTGCTTACAACAACAGCTACCATTCCAGTATTCAGATGGCGCCTTATGAGGCCTTATACGGGAGAAAGTGCAGTCACCGATAAATTTGGTTCGAGTGGGAGAAGTTCGATTAGTCGGGCGGACTTAGTTCGTGACGATGGATAAGGTGAAACTTATCCAGGAGCGGTTGTTGGCAGCTCAGAGTCGGCAGAAGTCGTATGCAGATCATCGGCGCCGACACTTGGAATTTGAGATAGATGATTGGGTTTTTCTAAAAGTATCGCCCATGAAGGGCGTGATGAGATTTAGAAAGAAGGGGAAGCTAAGCCCAAGGTACATTGGGTCGTATCAGATTGTCCGTATGGTAGGCAAGGTTGCCTATGAGTTAGATCTGCCGTCCGATTTGGAGGCGGTACATCCAGTCTTCCATGTGTCCATGTTGCGGAAATGTATTGGAGATCCATCTAGAGTGCACCCGGTTCAGGATGTCCAAGTGACAGAGGAGTTATCGTATGAGGAGAGTCCCATAGCGATACTCGACCGTCAGGTTAGACGACTTCGGACGAAAGACGTAGCTTCCGTCAAGTCTTTATGGCGAACGAGGAGGAAATGACGTGGGAAGCAGAGGATGACATGATGAAGAAGTACCCTCACCTATTTCCTATACCTCCAGGTAACCCACTTTCCTGCTTGTTAGTTTTGATTTAGCATTTACGCTTCAGTATGTTGTGGCTCATGGAGCTTCTTTATTTGCAAAGGAATAGTTAAGAGGGTCTAAGTCGATGTTGTGATTTGAGTAAGCCTAGAAGGAACATTCGGGACGAATGTTTCTAAGGGGGGGAGAATGTTATACCCCGTAATTCTGACCCTACGTATGAGCGTCTTAAAGCATGTAAGACTTAAAATTTTCAAAGGATAGGTTGTGGATTATTCGGACGGGTTTTAGTCAACTTTGAGGCGGGTTATGACCCGATTCATTGAGAGTTCCTAAGTGTTTTAAAGGCCTAGGGCGTAGTTCGTTGAGTCTGGATTCCAACGCAACCAACCGCTAAATCGATAGGGCGTCGGAGTAAAGTTATAAGAGTTACAAGTTCGGTGTGCGATCGGACGAAATGTGTTTGGACAAAGCGGCGAGCATGGCGCGGATGCGAGGCGGCGCCTAAAGCATCGAGGGTCGCTGAAGTTGCAGCGCCCAGCGCCAGATAGCAGGGCGCGCGAAACTTTAGAGAGGCTGCGGAGGTTTCAGGCGCCGGGCCGGAGGCGGGATTTTGGCGGAAAAACTTAGGAAAGTCTGATTTCTCTTTTAAAAAGGCCATGGGAGGGTGACAAGTGTCCCCCCCATCTGATTTTGCTTGCATGGCTTATATTGACCAAGTCTTGTAGACTTGGTCATCTCTCAAACATCTTCCTCTCTCTAAAAATCAGCTCCTCCTTCTCTCTAAAAAACCCAAGAAAAATCTGAAAGTTAAGAACAAGAAAAGGAAGCTTGTAGCTAGCTTGTGGTGGTGTTCTTGGCAAGGAAGCTAGCAAAACATTTGGAATAAGTTTGGCTAAAGCTTTAAGGTAATGATTCTTCCTTTAGATTTAGTTTATAGTGTTGCATGTTAAGAAGAAAGAACTTGTGGTAGTAAATAATGCTCTTAGAGTCATTGCATGCTAGAAATGTGGTTTGGATATGAAGAATGGGTTAAGAAGAGATTATGAGCATGTTGTAGCCTAAAAACTACCTTAGAATTGTTAAGTGAATTGTTGTAAACTTATGGGACATAATTTTGGGTGTGTAATCCCCTTTGAATTGTTGGATTGATTGAGCCCTAAATGTGGTGTTTGGATGATAAATTCGGCCTTGAGAAAGGTGGCAAAGTGAGTAGAAACAAAGGAAATGCTGCCCAATTTTCCATAGAATTTAGTGACTTTGAACTTGGATTGTTTTATATTAAGATTAGAGGTTAATAAACGTATCATGACTATTATAGGTTGAAATATTACTTGCGGTAGTTTGGACTTGGCAAGTGGATTGACCAAAAGAGGTATGTGAAGTTTTCCTATCTCTTGAGCATGAATAGATGAAGCTATGTAGTACGGTAGACGTACAAGATTTGGTATTCTTACTTGTCTTAAGTATATAATGATTTGTTTCATTTTAAGAATGTATAATTCCCTTAGTTAGGGAAAAAGTATGATTTTACTAAAGTGTAGAGTTAATATAACAACTTTATGGGAAGTTGGTTTATTAGCTTCATAAAAGGTTAATGAGAAGAGATTTACTCTAAATAAGATAAGTATATGGAGAGGCAAATTGATTTTAAGGTATCAATTGCCCAAAGGTTTTTATGTATAAAGAAGAGTCATTTTCAAAAGAGTTGAAGTATGTAGTACTTGGGTTAAACTCCCGGTGTTCTTTTATTAAAGATATGGTTAAGTGCCTTAAGTGAACTAAAATGAGAGGGTATATGAACAAGACTAATAAGAAGTTATAAGTTTTCTTAACTTATTTATGATTATGATATGATGTGATTTGAGTTAGGGTAGAGTATATCCGAGGGCAAGCCCCAAGATCGTTATACCACCTTCTTCGTGGTAGAGTATGTCCGGCGGCAAGCCCCAAGATCGTCATACCACCTTCTCCAGTGTAAGAGTATATCTGAGGGGCAGATCCAAGATCGTTATACCATCTGCACCAGTGTAAGAGTATATCTGAGGGGCAAGCCCCAAGATCGTTATACCATCTGCTCCAGTATAAGAGTATATCTGAGGAGTACAGCCCCAAGATCGTTATACCATCTGCTTCAGGGTAAGAGTATATCTGAGGGGAAAGTCCTCAAGATCGTTATACCACCTGTTCCGTGGATTTGCTACCCATGATGCGAGGAATACCTCATGCGAGTCCTTATGGGCTTATGCGGGTGAAATAGTCCCATGCGGTAGTGCGACTATCACGAGGAATACCTCATGCGGGTCCACGGGACTCCACGGGTGAAATAGTCCCAGGAGTAGGGGTGCTTATTGATACTACGGGCGAGGTACCCTGTTTTGATCCTAAGGCCCCTATTTTATGCAGTATTATATATATATACTTGTCACTCTCATTGTTAGTAAGGCACAGTAAAAGGTATTTTATTGTCTTTCATGACTCCAGCTTGCTTTTAGACTTATGATATCATATTACAGTATTTTTCCAGCTTTACATACTTGGTACATATTGTGTACTGACCCCCTTCCCCGGGGGCTGCGTTCATGCCGCAGGTAAGGGTAAGCAGATTGAGGATCCTCGTTCTTAGGATCACTATTCCAGTGTCAGAAGCTCCATTCCTCCGGAAGCTTATTTATTGGTACGGATATTCCCTGATGCTATAGGTGTTTTGTACATTCAGGGGTATGGCGGGGCCCTGTCCCGCCTCAGTTGTTATCTTTAGAGGTCTGTGGCCACCTATGTGTTTTGGGCTATAAGAACCAGTTGTACTATTATACTTTTGTTAAGTATGTTTTATGGAAGGCAGCCTTACCGGCTGGCCAGTGATGTTACTTTCTTTATACGTATGTGTTGTGTATGTTCCGCTGCTATTCTCTGACATATACCGATGCGGTACCGGTAAGTACGATCGCGACCCGGGGTTGGGTCGTGACACTTTTGTCCTCGTCATGTGTCGAGAACATTCACTGTCGAAGTACCACGATCCTGAAATATTAGTTCTCAACGCAGTAATAGCTACATTACATCTCACATTCATACTAGGAACCCAGACCTTCTTTACCTTTTTCTTGTTGCTGGGTTATGAAAAAGCGTCTCAGTCTTTATGCGGAATGTTGGGCGATATTTTCGACATTCGCTCTGGACTTCTGCAGTTTAAAGCAGTAAGGTTTTAAATGTCCATACTTATTACAGTGATGGCACTGTTCGTTGTAGTATAGTGGTAAGTATTCCCGCCTGTCACGCGGGTGACCTGGGTTCGATCCCCGGCAACGACGCCAAAAACTTATTGCGATATTTCTAAGTACTTACGCAAGTGTACATATCGTTCAAGTAATAAAGATCTGTAAGCCCGAGTTTATCGTCTACAGATACTGGTTTATTAAGTACCGGTTATCTATTCTATGATATCTATTTGGTTGACGTTCTTTAGTTTTAGATTGATGACTAAGAATTATGACTAAGTGCAGAAAATAAACTAAAGATGATTATACTTTGGGTTTATAACAGTTATGAAGGAAATAGGGTTCTAATCTCCTCAACTATCCACTCATTCATGTGTTAATGCAATGCTAATGATTCTTCTTCTTATTAAGATAGCAGATTAACTAATCTGTCATTATATTCCGGTTAGGACATATAAGAGCTCAACCTAGTGCAGAAACTTTCTATATTTCTATGATAAGTTTTACCACACAGGAAGATTAAGAACAATAACCTTAAAAACTACAAAAGTATCGGGGTACTTCGTCCACGATTTTAACCTATGTCTAGTCAACTACAGCATATTCAAATCTCACATTTCAGACTTTTGATTCGAAATCATATAAGTGATGACAATTAATAGCTAGTTAATTATCAAGCAATCATAACAATATTGAATAGATCTTAATACGCTGAAGAAGAAATCAATAACTAATGCATTAACTATATGAAAAATCTTCAAGAAGACTCGATGGAAACCCTACTAAAGTATTTAGCTCCTAAATATTGTCATGTCAAGAACTAAATTAATCCAACATAAACTGAAATAAAGTAAAGGAAAGAAAAAAGAACGTGAACAAGAGTCTCCAATTGTAGCCTCCTTTTTGCCTCCCCAAAAGTATGAATTGTGATATGGTATAAGGTATAGAATATGAGCAGGGTTTATGGATTTTATACTTGAGAAAAGTTGTCTTTCGGACCATAAAAACCCTCTTCAATTCGGCCCAGGACTTCTTGAAAATACGCGTAGGCACCGCGGTTCCGCTGTCCGTCTGCGGTGCTTATTCACCAAATCACGTAGCTTCACGGAAATATGGCACCGCTGTTCCATGGCCAGCGCGCGGTGCCTTCGACGTGTTTCGATTTGGACTTTGGCAATTTTACACCTCGATGCTAATTTTCCTGACCGCGGTTCTATGGCATCGCGGTGCTTGTAACCGAACGCGGTGCTCTCGATTCTGTCGGATTGTGCGATTTCTTCTTTTTGGCACTTCTTAGGCTTCATTCCTTGGGTTGTGCTTGTGCAGATTTCACCTCAATTAAGCTCATTTCATCCTCAATTAAGTACTTCTCCTTTATGATCGCTGAGACACAAAAATGAAAGAAAAACACACCTAACACTATTCTAAACGCAAAATAAAAGAGTAAAATACTAACTAAAAAGGTCTCAAAAGTTGTATACAAAATACACTTAACAGGCACACAAAATTCCTCTTCTTTATGAAGCCCATTTTATCATTTTTATCAAACAAGTTGGAGCATATTGCATTAATGGAGTTCTTGTAGCCCAAATCTGCATGTTGTGGTTGACTAACACTTAGGATTTCATCTAGTTTGAAAGTACCGGTGTTGAGCTTTCGGAAGGTAGCTTCAGCCAGATCCAACTTAGTACTGATCTTACCAAATTCAAGATCCTTTTTGGTAAGAGTAACCTCTAGTCGGGTTATTGTGCATTTCAAACTTGCATTCTCAAGAGTTAAAGTTTTTTACCTTTGAGTCAAGTTGTTTGGATTCAACAATTAAGTTCTTGCAAAGTTTTTGCAATTCTTTAATCATGTCGTCCTTCGAGTCGACTTGAGTCTCAGGGTCAGATTCACAATTAGAAATAAAACCACTAAAGCAGTTAACATCTGAATAGTTAAAAAATTCATACCTGTCGGATGTTACTGGACCTTCAGATGTCATCGCTGATCTTGCCGAAAATGTTGTGACATTCGGGACAACACAATCAGTGACATTTTTATCATCTGACAGTGAATGTTTGAAAACAGTGGCCAACATATCTTGTGACTCCATTTCTGAATCCTCTTCTTCTTCGCCTTTATCATCACTTAGAGAAACCCATAGACTCTTCCCAAATTTTCTTAAAGTGTTTGCACACTCGTTGGCATAATGGCCCCATCCCGAACAAGCATGTCATTGTATACTTTCAAGTTGATTTCGATCGAACTTGGTACGGTCTGAGCTGGTCCTCCTAAGTTGATTTCCTTTTTGTGTTGTACGAAGGGTTTTAGTGAACATTGGATTGAAGCTTTGACTTTGGTGCTCTTTGGGTTTAGTTTTATTTTTATCATCGTTGAACCTTCTTAACATCGTATTGAATTTTCTAGTGAGAAGGGCAACGTTAGCACCATCCCCGATTTCTTCAAGATTTTCATCCTCTTCATTGGCTTGTATCTCTAAGGATTTTGCTTGAAGTGCAACATTTTTGCCTCTATACAATGTCCTTTGATTTTCCATATTCATCTCATAAGTTCCGAGAATGCTCATTAGCGTATGGAGGTCCATTGTAGCAAGGTTGTGGGCTTCTTCAATCGCACATATCTTAATATTGAACTTTTCATGAAGAGAACGAAGTGCCTTTTCAACAAGTTGATTGTTGAGACCCAAGTACTTGACATTCGTTAGAAATGTCGATCAACTTTTCAAAATAAGTTTTGATATCCTCCGTCTCTTCCATCCTCAAACGTTCGTATTTACTCATGAGCATGCGGAGCTTCGTTCGACGAACACTTGAGCCACCTTCACAATGAGTTTGTAGGGTATCCCAAGCATTCTTGGCTGTGGAGCAAATTTGGATAAGTTTGAACATATAGAGATCAACCCATCCAAAAATAGCATTTAGAGCCTTTTCATTGAAGTCTGCACTATTGGTTTCTTCCACACTCCATTCGGCCTCAGGCTTAGGTAATATGTCGCCTTCCTCGTCCGGTGGGAGCATAGGAACAGTATATCCATTTGTAATAGATCTCCATGCTCTCACATAAATGGATTTGATATAAGAACGTAGACAAATTTTCCAATAAGGATAATTTGATCCATCTAAAATAGAAAGTCTACCAATATTTGGATTTGACGGATCCATAGTTAAAGTAAAAGGACCTTATCACTTATTATGTTAAGTGTCGGCTCTGATACCACTTGTTAGGTTCCGTGGGTTAATACTATGGTTTAAATAAAAATCAAACAGCAAAGTAGAACTGAACGTATGCAGAAACAGTGTCAAATGTCAGCTAAAATGTCGTCTGACATAAGTTGTAACATTTGGATAAAAACAGAAAACCTTTGAAATAGTTAAAGTGCAGCGGAAATAGATAAAGAACAAAAATGTTTAATTTTCATAGATTATATATTAATATAACTCATGATGGTCAATGACCAAATGTATTATATATATATATATATATTCCTTCTTAACAATGTTACAAGATGATACAAAAGGAATAAAAAATGGTTAAGTCGCAGATGACTTATGCCTGAAAAATCTATCTAAATAGAAGTGATCAACACCTCATTACAATTGCTTCAATGAAAGAACAAATCTAGAATCTAAAGAACAATTATAATGTCGGACAGAATGTCGTCACAAACTCAGGCAACACAGTGATCCAGTCTCTTTGAGGGCGCTGGAGGAAGGGGCTTCAGGTGGACTCGCAAGTCATTTCCTATGTTCATGTGTAATAGCAAGCGACATGTTGATCACATTACGGGCTAAGGTCAGAAATGCTCCTTGGCGACTAGAAGGAATTCGATCACCAATAAAACCGACGTGCTACAATGGCCGGGACAAAGGGTCGCGATCCCGCGAGGGTGAGCTAACCCCAAAAACCCGTCAGTGCAGTCCTTCAATTAACCATTCTTTCTCCCATAGGTTCTATCTCTAGGTAGGAATAGATACCCAAGTAGGCTTACAAGGTTGCTTATAATCAAGTGCTTTATGGGTCGTCTCATACCTTTCAATTGGTCTTTCTAAGAGGCTGACTTTGAAGACTCCAGCTTTCAAACTTCTTGAAAAAGAATGAAAATTCCTATCTATGCTCTCTTCGCGGTAGAGCTTCTTCTCCAGGACCCATCCGCTGCTTGTTGGAAAATGAAAGGAAAAAAGGAACGGTTTTTGAGAACATAGATCGATATTTCTGGAGAGCTCTCTATATCTTTTTCACTCTGAAAATTTGGATATTGAATCCTTGAATGACTTCTCTATTTATAGTAGAGAGTTCTCTTGAAAGACTCCTCAACAAGTTGTGGAAGTTGAGCTGAAAAAGGGGCACGTGAGCCAGCAGCTTAGGGCGCAAAAATCTCCAACTGCTTGGACTATTTCTTCCTCGTCTTGCTCCTTAAGTTTTGCTCCTCTTGGACTTGTTCTTCCTCATTTGTAATCAGCTCCAAATAGTCCTTTTCAATTCAATTTGCCATGTGATAAAAAACGTCACCGTTTCCTGAAAAACTGTACGTGAAGATAGGCAAAACAGTTACCAGAATGTCATCCCGAATGTCAAGACATTTGGTCCAACATTTTCTGATTTTAACTTAGCTCTAAATGATATTTTAGGAAAAATGTTATGACACAAAATCTAACATTAACAGGGTTCAAACTATTATCGCGTAGAGAGAAAGGATTAGAGTTATTCTTCGTGGGTTATTTCTTTTACTTCATCTTTTCTTCGATTAAACATGAATTTTTATTATTTTTAATACGATTATGAGTAGCTAAATTCTATAATTCTGGGGTTGTGGTGCAACCATGAGTGTTGACATCTGAACACGTATTTTTATCTTAGCAGTTTAATCAAATACAATTTTTTTACTTATGTACTTAACTTTTTGATTGCTTGCGCGTTCTATTTACTATTTAATACACAAACTTGGAAAATTTGTTATTAGATTTGAGAAGAAGTAAAGAGAGCATGATCTGCTTATCCCAAAAGTAGGGCTAGGATTTGCGTCTAGGATAGCAATATATTTAGTCGCCGGGTTCAATTAAAGCACGGTATACTTATTGTATTTTTAACATATCAATTCCATAGGAATATAGGCTGCGGATTGTTTTGAATAGGCGAATAGTAATTTGGGAGAAATACTATGAGAGTTAATAATCCGATTAATAAGTAATCGTGTGTAAAGTTGTTAGGGTGATATATTTGTAGAACTCAATACAATTGGTGAACCAACCACGACCCTAGAATACTCATCTCTCGGTGATAAAACTAAAGTGATATAACATTCGCAACAAACCGTTCTATACGTATTTAATTAGTCTTTTACATTTTTGCAATAATTATAATAAACAATCAATCTTTTATACATATACTTGCGTACTTACTGGTATTAGTGCATTCTAGTATATCCGACTATTTCAAGTCACTATATTACTTGGCGACCACGTGCGCTTGTGTGTTCGTTTGACAGCAACAATAAACAAAAAATATTTATAATTTCAATTTTTGTATTTATATATATATATTCACAGTGACAGAGCCAGAAATCTTGTCAAGGGCGTTCAAACTTTAAAGAAGCTAATATAATTTTTTACGTTGAATGTGTCACATAAATTTTTTAATCAAACAATGCAATACTTAGCTAGATCGTACAAATACTTTAATTGAACTACAATTTTATAAAACAAAACTAACATAAAAAAGACAAAAAAATCTATATTATGCGATGATAAACATAAGTATTTGATATATTTTATATGTATTCCTTTTTAATTATTCACCTTAAATTATAAAAAATTATTTGCTAGTCCAACAAAGGAAACAACATTGCACTTCCAGTTTAGTTACATACCATTACTAACTACATCATTTCCTTTATTTCATAAGTGGTCTTAGCGGATTCACAAACTACTCTATGCATATATAAAATGCCCTATTCTATGTTTTTTCATATCACCACAATAATATACATTGACTATCTGGTCTAGGGTTAAAATGTAACAAATAACTTGTTATATTCGTTTGTGAACTGTTGGTAATGTAAAAAAGTGTTTACAATGCAGTGCTTATATAAGTTATTGTAGACATAAAAAGTAACCCATTTATATCGTGCCTCGCAAGACAAATCCAATTCATATTCTTTAAACTCTAAGATTCGTCAGTTTGCTACTCCATTCTAAATTTTAGCTCATACCTATACAAGGGGTACATATTTCATTGAGTAGATATGCATATCGAATATCCCATAAACTCTTGGATATTCATAAAAAGATCAATACATTAAATATTGTATTTCTCAAAGCTAAAATGTCTGGAGGCGTTCTTCCTAATCAATATTAGCTCAAAATATTTAAGTGTAGCCCGACGTTTTTTGACATCAAATGAACTCGAATCATGGAAAAAATTTAGGAGAGAAGAATCAAGAAAAGAAAAATTACTTCTTTTTATTTATTTTGTAATTTCAATTTATTTTTCATACTTGAGAAAATTCGTTGCAAACGGATAAGTATGTAGGTAAAAATAGAAAAGGAAATTGATGGGGGTTTTTCTTGATAAGAACAACGTGTCAAACATTTTATGGGTACACGTCATCATACATATTATTTCCTCTCATAGCCTAATAAAATCTAATAATGTTAAGACGCAATGATTGTCGAAAATAGGCAGGGCAGGGGGGCTTTACTACTAATTTTGGGGGAGTTAGGTTTAGGCTAAGTGTGTGATGTTGGTGAATGAGTGACGACTTCATATTCTTCTTTATCTTTACAAACAAACCAACCAATTATTGCTGTAATCTGTCTATTAACTTTATTCACTTCCATAAGTCATGGGCTTCTATAGGTCCAATCCTCATGTCATATACCATCATCAAAGGATATGGGGCAGTGCATGAGATTGCTTCTCCTTTAATTAGAGTTTCGAGTTTTAAGCATAAAAAAATTCTTGATAGAAAATGTTCCCCGAATATCCTACGCGGTACAAATTCAGCTTAATCAGGCCCCACTACTAATATCGGACACCAATGGAAAACTTAAAAAAATAGTACTATGTCATACCAGGGAATTTCATTAACCATATAAATTCATTGATGTAAATCTAAAAAGTTCTTCATCCACTGGAATCTCGACAGCTCAGGGCAAGAGCTCCCTATCCATGTCCCACTAAAATTGTTTCTCTTTGTTGAGAACATAATTGATTGAACTTTTTTGTGATCTAGTTAAAAAAAATAAATTAGATGGTCATACACTAAACCCCACTTTATGAAATCATACCAAATATGTTATTATTGTGGTAGATGGTCATATGAGTAAACATAAAGTAGGCTGAGACCTGAGCTACTTTGTTCAAATCTCACTATATATTTATTATATAAAAATATTGAACGTGCCTGACCTTTGAAAGGTGATGATCACAACAACACTCTTTTATCATAATTAGTTGATAATTAATGGGTTTAGTTTCAAGATCGGTGTAGAATAGTGTAATTTTTATTGTCTGAAGTCTTCTCATTAATATAATATATAGGTGTTACAATTATAATCTTAATCACATAAAAATATATACTTTATATAATTACACTAAAATAATTCAGAAGAATATTTAGGTATTCTCTATCACACCCTCGCAGTCGTAGCGGGAGGAGGTCAAACACTCAAACTGGATCTGAAGTCGAGGGACAACTGCAGAGGAAGTCCCTTAGTAAATATATATGTGTACTGATATGAAGAAGTAACATGTAACACCCTAACATGCCCCGTGACAACCTTCTCACGAACAAAATGAATATTCATCTCAATATGTTTGGTTCACTGATGCTGAACCAGGTTATGATACAAGTAGACAACATATATGTTATCATAATAGACAATGGATGCCCTACGTAAGGGACAATGAAGCTCTAGAAGGAGGTTTCTAAGCCAACAAATCTCGACAACAATATTCGCAACGCCTCTATATTCTGCTTCGGCACTCAAACGAGAAAGTGTGGCTTGCCTCTTGGCAGACCACGAGACGAGGTTATCACCCAAACATACACAATAATGGTAGATCGACGTGTATGCCGACAATGCCCCAATCGACGTCCAGATATGATATCACCGTTTCGTGCAGATGGATACATATGTAATCCATAGTCAATAGTACATGTAACATACCAAATGATATGTTTAAGAGCGATGAAGTGAGGCTCTCTGGGATCATGCTAGAACAAACACATTTGCTGAACATTGTAGGTAATATCAGGCCTAGTGAAAGTAAGTTACTGAAGTGCACCAACGAGACTCCTATAAAGGGAAGGATCAAGCACATGATCTATGTCATCCGCGCTAAGTTTTGATTTTGAGTCAATTGGAGTGGTCATGATCTGGCAGTTCGCCATTTTAGCCCCGTAAATAATCTTTTCGGCTTACTTACGCTGACATAGGAACATCTCGAATCTGGTCACGAAAATCCTCAAGAAATAACTCAACTTTCCCAAGTCTGTCATGGAAAATTTGGATTTAAGCATGGTAATGATCTCATTTTTCAACACATATGCGGAGGCAGTCAGGACAATGTCATCCCCATAGAGCAAAAGATATGTAGTGTCATTACCACGATGAAAAATAAAAAGTGAGTTATCAGTTTTACTGCACATGAACTCAATCTGCAAGATGTAAGAAGCAAAGCGGTCATACCAAGCCTTGTGGGCTTGTTTCAAGCCATAAAGTGACTTTCGAAGCCGGCAGACATGCTGTGGAGTCGAAGGATGCACAAAATCAGGTGGTTGATGCATGTATACAGTTTCTTTCAAATCCTCGTGTAAGAACCTATTTTTCATATCAAGCTGATGAATCAGTCAATTCTTTCTCATCGCAATGCTCAAAATAGTGTGAATAGTGGATGATTTAACCACTGGACTGAAGGTCTCACCACAATCAACTCTCTCTTATTGTCCTGTGCTATTTGCCACAAGTCTCGCCTTATGGCGTTCAAGCTCACCATTATATCTGAATTTATGACAATAAATCCACATGCACCGAATCACATTCACCCCCTATAGTTTCGGGACAAGATCCCAAGTGCGTTGTGTAGTGAGCGCAACAAATTCCTCATGCATGACCGCATTCTAATTCGGATCAAGCTTGGTTAATTTTTGGTTTTTAGGTAGGGGCAATAGTCTGAGTGGATAGGTTAAAGTGGACTTTCGGTTTGAAAACTCCGTATTGGGAACGTGTTTCCATGTGGTGGGTTGGGATCGGGACCGATTGGGTGATGGGAACTACGGGCAATGGGATCATTTGGGTGGCGGAAACTAGGGACAATAGGGTAGTGCTATGCATAGGGGTCATCGGGGGTAGGGGTATTCGACGGGGGTAGGGGGTGTTCGACGGGGGATGGGGGCTGACATCATGGGATCCGGGTAGTGGGGCAGTGGACAGTTTATCGAGAACCATGGGGCCATAACAATAATAGTGTTAAGGGGGTTATCGACGGACGGGGGGTGGTAGATGGGTTGCGGGGCAATGATGGTACAACTGGCATGGGTAGTGAATTTTGAACCATAATACTAGCACTATGGATTGTATTTCTAAGGAGAGGGGAAATATCCAGATCATCAAGGAAGCCGTAATCAATGACTTGAAATTTTTGGACGTTCGCAAATGGGAAAATGGTCTCCTCAAATGTAACATGATAGGAGACTATGATTTTATTAGTGGATAGATCGTAGCATAAGTACCTCCTAGACAACTGAAAGTTCGAAGGTGACCATAGGAAGGGATCCGATGGTATATAATTTATATTGAAGTTTGGTTTTGAAGGGTACGTGAGGTAATATATTGAGAATGTATGCCACCATTTGTAACACATATAACCAAAAGAGATGAGGGAGAGAAATATGAAAGAGCATAGTACGGATCTTTTTGCTAATGGTGCGAAAGATTCTTTCGGCTTTACCATTTTAAGGTGAGGTATGAGGACACGAGAATCAAAACACTATGTCATTGTCCGTATAAAATTTATGAAAGGGGTAATGTTTAAACTCATGACCATTGTCACATTTAACCGATTTTATGTCCTTTTCAAATTGTGTTTTAACATAAGTTCGAAATTCAAGAAACATGGAGTAAACCTGAAACTTATATTGAGCGGATAGACCCAAATAAAATGAGAGAAATTATCTAATAATATCAAATAATACTTATGACCCAATTTGTTAGGAATAGGAGATGTCCATAAATATGCATTAATGATGTCAAAAGGAGAAAAAGTAGCACTTAAAAATGATGTAAAATGAAGTCTAACATGCTTCCCTAAAGGACAAAAATAGCAATTTTGGATGACTTTCCCTTTATTACATTGAATAAAATTTTAACTTCTAAGAAAGTGAAAAATTTATGCTCCCGGGTGCCCAAGTCTACTGTATCAGGTTGATGGTGAGATTGCATCTAGATAGGTATGTTGAGTGACACTCGCAACGGAATTGGATGAGAAAGGATAGAGGTCCCCCACACTATTGCATCTCGTAAAAATTTTACCCGTACGTAGGTCCTTCACAAAAAAACCAAAAGGGTCAAACTTAATAGATACAAAATTTTACTTTATTCTCCTCTATATAGATTTTTGTAACTACACCTGTAGGAGGTCTTTTACTTTAGTGGCATCGGCCCACATTGTAAAGCTTATGCTGATCTTTATTATCAATATAAAACCTAGACCTTGTGTCTAATGTTTTCCAAAATAAAAATAAAAAATAGATACAGAATTATCACTAGCAAATTTCCTAAGAGAAATTAAGTTCTTAATAATGTTAGGAGCATATACGACATTTTTTACGGAAAAATGAGGATGAGGTGGTGGTGTTTGTGTGGTGACATAACCTTAAATTGGAACGCGATTACTGTTTCCAACCAAAATAAATTAAGGATTATTCAAATTAAAAGTTGAGGTAGATTACTGGAGTTACGAGTGAGGTGGGATATGGTGGCCATATCCATATACCATATATCAGCGGGCTACTATAAATTTATGGTGTTGTAGGCCTAGCCAAGTTCTGTAGGGGTAAAGAGGTCGTGTGATTGTTGTTATTGTTGGGCCACTGAGACATGGGTCCGCTATGTCAGCCCCGCCTGACATGGGCTCGGATGGGAGCCCAAAATACCCAACTGTTGCCACTACCCACTGCCTTAGGCCAGTGCCATCGGATATAGGCACGGGGGTGAAGCCCAACTTCCGGACATCAGCCATGGTAGTGGGCCGACCCATTGAGATGGGTATGAGGCTTGCTGTAATTTTCCACCAGTATTGCTGTCGCGGCCGCAACCTCTACCTCTTCCGTCGTGACCACCACCGTGACCATTAACATGGCCTCTGCCTTTACCGCAGCCCTTGCCACCCCGCGGAGTGTGACCGTTCATGTGTAACGATTGTCCGGCGAGTGTGGGGGTGGTAACTGTTGCATCAACCACCAACACCTTATGATTATGTTCGGTCCTATTTGGCACGCCTAGTTTCCTTCAATAGTAATTGTGATAGGGCCTTATTGAAACTGGGGAGGGGATCAGCTTGTTGGATCATCGTTGCAAGGGTATCATACTCACTCTTTGTTGCGATATTTCTAGATGCTTACGCAAGTGTACGTATCGTTCAAGTAATAAAGATCTGTAAGACCAAGTTTATCGTCCACAGAGATTGGTTTATTAAGTACCGGTTATATAATTCTATAGTATCTATTTGGTTGACATTTTTTAGTTTGAGAATTATAACTAAGATTATGACTAAGTGCAGAAAATAAACTAAAGATTATAATACTTTGAGTTTATAACAGTTATGAAGGGAATAAGGCTTCCAGTCTCCTCAATTGTCCACTCTTTCACGTGTTAATGCAATGCTAAAGATTCTTCTTCTTATTAAGATAGCAGATTAACTAGTCTGTCATTATATTCCGGTTAGGACATACAAGAGCTCAACCTTGTGCATAAACTTTTTATATTTCTATGATAGAATTTACAACACAGGAGGATTAAGAACAGTAACATTAATTACTACACAAGTATCGGGGTACTTTCGTCCACGATTTTAACCTATGTCTAGACAACTACAGCATATTCAAATCTCACCTTTCAGATTTTTGATTCGAAATCATATAAGTGATGACAATTAGAAGCTAGTTAATTATCAAGCAATCATAACAATACTGAATAGATCTTAATATGTTGAAGAAGAAATTAATAATCATTGCATTAACTATATGAAAGAGCTTCAAGAAGATTCGATGGAAACCATATTAAAGTAATTAGCTCTTAAACATTGTCATGTCAAGAACTAAATTACAGTCCAACATAAACTGAAAGAAAATAAGATAAAGAAAATAACTTAAACACTAAGATGTCTCCAATTGTAGCTTGTAGCCGTCGTTCTCCTCTCCAAAGTAGAATGATTTTTAATGACAGGGTTTAGGGTATTTATATCTGATAAAAACTGTCTTTCGGACCATATAAATCCTGTCCAATTCGGCTCAGGAAACTTGAAAATTACGCGTCGGAACCGCGGTGCCAATTCATCACAAAATCGCTGCTGGCTACTGGAATGGCTTTACCGCGGTGCTGCTGCCAGGCACCGCTGTGCCTTCGACGGTGATTTATTTTTTGGACTTTCTGGATATTTTACGCTGCGACCCTAAACATCTTTACCGCGGTTCCATGGCACCGCGGTGCTACCTGGCCAGGCACCGCGGTGCCTCTTTGATTTTTATTCGGTTCAGTCTGATTTGTTCTATTCTTCTTGGCACTTCTTAGGCTTCATTTCTTGGGCTGTGCTTGTGCAATTATCATCTCAATTTAAGCTCATTTCATCATCAAAAGTGGTATTTCCCCTTTATGACCGCTGTGACACAAAATGAATGAAAAACACACCTAACACTATACTAAACGCAGAATAAAAGAGTAAAATACTTACTAAAAAGGACTCAAAAGTGTATACAAAATACACTTAACAAACACCCCCCGAACTTACACTTTACTCTCCCTCGAGTAAAACACTAAACAAAAACAAAAATAAAAATAAAAGACTCAATAAATTGGATCAAGTAGATATAGCAATGCTTCTTCAAAATCATGGATGAAAATTGGGATAGTATGTTAGAACATACATAACATGAATATTTAGCAATCTAGGATTTCAAGTTGGATATTTCGTAAATTCACTTAGATCATGATCAATGGAAATACAAACACCTAACCTATGCATTTCAATTTCATTCCATCTTTTCTAAATCGTTATAGATCTGTCTACTTGCTATTCTCCACTAATCATAGACTATAGATTAGAAATCATCAGGACTTTCAAGGGTTGTAATGTAGGCTTAGGCTGAGTAGGTAAAAGTAGGCATTTAGGCTCACTTACGTGTTATAATCATTTTTCATTCAACTCTTTTTCCTTCTTTTTGACTATATTTTTAATCTCACACCTATTTTCTCTCCTCTTTTCTTTTGAGAGAATGAGATACATTATAAATAACAAGCACCCCCAAACTTAGGCTTTTGCATATTTTTCATCGGGGTGCATCAAATTTTCACTCTCTTCTTGTTTCTTTTTCAACACTTTTCATCCCACTAACTTTCAATTTTTACTTATGGCACAAACAGAGAATCATAGGGTGTCAAAGAAAAATCTTATTTTAGGCTCAAAGAGGCTGACTAGTGATACAATTTATGTCAGGATAGGTAATGAATGGTTAGAAAGGCTATCAAAGAAATGTCTGAATCATCTCCCTAAACATGTACATCTTAATTATTTCGCCTCAAATAACAAACAAACAGATTTTCTAGACATTTCTCAACCTTTCTTTCCATAACTGACACACATATGCTAAGCACAAATATCCCAAATAATTAGATGTCATGAATTTTTGGCATATCTAACTTAAGTACACAGATTGTCGCTTTTAATTCCATTACATTATCTCACTATATCCACTCAATATCTTTAGCAACTACAACATGCATGATCCATAAAAAATTGCGACTCAAAAACACATAAAACAATACAAAGACAATAAAAAAGACTCAAAAATAAAACAATAAAACAAAATAAGACATCCCCAAACTTAATCGACACATTGTCCCCAATGTGTGAAGACTAACAATAGAGGGAAAACTTACTGACACAACACAGCGGTCATACGGAGGTCTGGGAGGAAGGACAAATTATTGTGCACACTGCCGAATGAGGAACCACGGTCCCTTGACCCTGCACCGCGGTTCTAATTTCGGAAAAATTCTAGTGTCCTCCAGTTTTCTGCATTGTGAAGCCTTCTCCCTTCGGAGTGAGTCTCTGTTTTTATCTGTCATCCAAAAACACTAACATACCAGATCGTGAGACTGTTCAAGACAAAATAAAACAAACAAAAATTAAATAACATAATTAAAATATTAGGTTGCCTCCCAAGTAGCGATGTATTTAACGTCATTTAGTCGGACGCATGTTACTTACTAAATCAAAGGGGTAGAGTGACCCCTCCGCATATTCATTTTAGCACCATTCTCTTTCTCCTCCTTCTCTTCTTTTTCACAGCTCTGATTTCAGAGAAGTTCAATTCTTTTTCATCAATTGCTAGTTCAGAAGTCTTACCATCAGATTCTTCATGCTGCTTTGGTGGTACCCCATGAGCATCAGTACTTGTGAGGCTTTTTTTAGGCACAACCTTATCCACTACCCCAATAGCAAAACATCTAGCATCGACTTGAGGTTCAGTGAACTGCTTGAAAACTTTGAATACCATTTCCTCACCTTGGACTCTGAGTTTTAACTCCCCCTTTTCAACATCAATGAGGGCTCTCCCTGTGGCTAGGAATGTATCTCCCAAGTATCTTGGACATATTTTCATCTTCATCCATGTCTAAAATGAGGAAATCAGCCGGAAGGATAAATTTACCCGTTTGTACCAACACATCTTCAATAATTCCTTGGGAGTGCATAATTGATCGATCAGCTAGTTGCACGGTGACTGTGGTTGACCTTGCTTCCCCCAAACCAAGTCTTTTGAACACAGAGAGGGGCATAAGATTGATACTTGCCCCCAAATCACATAAAGCCCTTTTGCATGTAACCTATGGTGCAAGGTAATGTGAAACTCCCTGGATCTCTCAACTTAGGGGGAAGTTTCTTCTGCAATATAGCACTGCACTCCTCTGTTTATTGCTATCTCATCGGCCCCATGATGGTTGTTTGTGGTCATATCCTCTAGCAAATCATGTTCCTCATTGGCACTCTTTCTCATGAACGTACCTCCTGTTGCAGCATCAATGATGGTATGAGTTGTACCACACAACCATTATAAAATATGTGGACTAACATCCACTTCTCAATCCCATGATGTGGGTACTTCCTCTACAAATCATTAAACCGCTCTCATGTATCATATAGCGGTTCTCCGTCCAGCTGATAAAAGTTATTCAACTCACCTCTGGGCTAAGTCTTGTCATGTAGTGATGGAGTTTGCCTGTATGAGTTCAGCCAACACTTTGATTTATCCCTAAGTGAGAATGGGAACAGTCTCAACCAAATGGCGTCATCAGTCACACCATTGTACTTAAAAGATGCACACAGCTCCAGGAAATTTGCTAGATGCAAATGAGGATCTTCAGATGGTAATCCCCCAAATTGTACTGAGCTTTGAACCATGTGCAATATGGCTGGTTTGATTTCAAAATTGTTGGCTTCAACGGCTGGAAGCCTGATGCAGGTCTGCACCCCTGTGATTATAGGCAACACATAGTCCCCCAAGCTCCTTTCTGCAGGGACTTGTCTTATGACCGGCGGTAACTCATCATTCACAAAGTTATTGTTTCACTGATCTCTCATTGCTAACAAATTAGCTGCTCTTTTCTCGTTCATGTTCTGTCTGCACAATCTCTCAATCTCAGGGTTCAGAGGGATAGGAATGTCAACTCCTCTCCTACTTCGCATAAACTAAGTTTTTGAGACTAATAAAAAACAAAAAACAGATCACGGCAAACAACACTAAAGAAAAAAAACTGAAAATAAAAACCAAATTAGAAATAAGAATAGATAAATCGATATTAACAGTACGCCAGTCCCCGACAACGGCGCCAAAAACTTGTTGTGATATTTCTAGATGCTTACGCAAGTGTACGTATCGTTCAAGTAATAAAGATATGTAAGACCGAATTTATCGTCCACATAAACTGGTTTATTAAGTACCGGTTATCTATTCTATGATATCTATTTGGTTGACGTTCTTTAGTTTGAGAATTATAACTAAGATTATGACTACGTGCAGTAAATAAACTAAAGATTATAATACTTTGGGTTTATAACAGTTATGAAGGAAATAAGACTTCCAATATCCTCAAATGTCCACTCTTTCACGTGTTAATACAATTCTAATGATTCTTCTTCTTATTAAGATAGCAGGTTAACTAGTCTGTCATTATATTCATGTTAGGACATACAAGAGCTCAACCTTGTGCAGAAACCTTCTATATTTCTACGATAGATTTTACCACACACGAGGATTAAGAACAGTAACCTTAATTACAACACAAGTATCGGAGTATTTTCATCCACGATTTTAACCTATGTCTAGACAACTACAACATATTCAAATCTCACCTTTCAGATTTTTGATTCGAAATCATATAAGTGATGACAATTAGTAGCTAGTTAATTATCAAGTAATCATAACAATATTGAATAGATCTTAATATGCTGAAGAAGAAATCAATAATCAATGCATTAACTATATGAAAGAGCTTCAAGAAGATTCGATGGAAACCCTACTAAAGTAATTAGCTCCTAAACATTGTCATGTCAAGAACTAAATTACAGTCCAACATAAACTGAAATAAAATAAGGGAAAGAAAATAACTTGAACACTAAGATGTCTCCAATTGTAGCTTGTAGTCGTCGTTCTCCTCTCCAAAGTAGAATGATTTTTAATGACAGGGTTTAGGGTATTTATATCTGATAAAAATTGTCTTTCGGACCATAAAAACCATGTCCAATTGGCACCGCGGTGCTAATTCATAACAAAATCGTTGCTGGCTAATGGAATGGTTGATCATGGCATCTTCTTTGTCGAACGCGGTGCCTTCGACGGTGATTTATTTTTCAGAATTTCTGGAAATTTTATGCCGCGACCCTAAACATCTTTACCGCAGTTCCATGGCACCGCGGTACTACCTGGCCAGGTACCGCGGTGCCTCTTTGATTTTTGTCTGATTCCGCCTGATTTGTTCTATTCTTCTTGGCACTTCTTAGGTTTCATTCCTTGGATTGTGATTGTGCAATTATCATCTCAATTAAGCTCATTTCATCCTCAAAAGTGATATTTCTCCTTTATGACCGCTGTGACACAAAATGAAGGAAAATCACACCTAACACTATACTAAACGCAGAATAAAAGAGTAAAATACTAACTAAAAAGAACTCAAAAGTGTATATAAAATACACTTAACACTCTTTCACAATCCATTAATTAGTTGTAGAACCATCTTAGTTTATGAGATTGGAATGCCTACATTCGATAATTGATCTGCAACCAATTTTAATTGTTTACAATAGTCAGACATATTCACAAAGTTTTCAAGATGAGTATTGTTGAATTGTTCCTCCAGATACACGACGCATGTATGTTTGTTGTTTTGAAAGATTTCCTCTAATTTTGTCCATAGTTCATGAGCTGAAGCACATGTCTTCATAATCGTATGAAGTACATCCTTGGATATGGTGCCATAAATTCATTGTTTGACAATATCATCAAGCCTTTTCCATGTTGTGTTGTCAACGTCGGGCGAACGGGGTATGGTGGCATTAATGTGATCAAGAACGTTGTAGGCACATGCATGAATTTGAAATAATTCTATCCACGAAGAGTATTGTCCATCCTCTTGATATATAACCAACGGGATAAAGTTCTTTATATTTGTTATGGCGAATGCCGGATGAAAGGAGTTGGTAGAGGAGGAGTATGTGTGACGTCTTGCGTGGAGGAGGAGGAGTCAGGAGAACCCATGTTGCCGCCGAAAAATTGGAACGAGGTGGAGGGTGGTGTCTGAAATTAGTTAGGGTTTCGGGGGGTGCCGTCGAAAGCAAGGAAATAGAGGGTGGTGGTGGCGGCCGAGAACAATATTTAGGGTAGGGAGGATTTTAGGGTTTGGCTCTTGATACCATGCATAATAGTATAATTTTCCTTGTCTGGAGTCTTCTCATTAATACAATATATATAGGTGTTTACAATAAAGTTTTAAGATTTGACTTTTCAAAGCTAAATTGGATTAGATCAACTTAATATTTTAAATTTTAAATATAGATATTAAAAAATTATATGAAAAATACTCTGATATTGTTCTCATGTAAATATATGAAGAAAAAAATAAAAAACTTATTTTAAATTATTGATAAAAGTTTACATAATTTAAATATCATCAATTAATTGACTTTACTTGTTGAATTATATCGGATATGCTGTAGTTTTGGTAGCAAGACGGATGTGCTGAGAATAACCTGCAGACATTTGCATAAAGTTGCAATAAGTGGCAAAATTTATTTGGATATACGTAGTTTTTGACAAAAATGCCAAAAGCAGAGCTGCTTTTTCTTTAAGAATCCAATATAGTGTCAAAAAGAAAAAGTTGATACCTACACTTTTTTTATCATAAAGACAGTACTAAGCTTCCATCAACGGTTTAAGATTCTTCCATGCAGTTTCAAAGAGGGATAGGAGAATTCTTATCCCACAAAAGTGACACATCAACTATCAACAAACTAGTCCATCCTTGCTCCAAAGATGAATCTCCCATCTCAGGAGCCCCACACTCCGGTTCGACAGATTTGTGAAGAAGGTAAATCATGGTGGCTCAATTGATTTCAAAGGTTAGATCAGTATCACGCTGCGCACAAGGGCCCTCCTTTATTTCAAGAAGAAACCCCCACACTGCCGCTGACGGAATTCGATCCTTGGTCATTGCTAAACTAGTCCATCCTTCTTAGTATACAATGACGAGAAATGAGAGATAGAACTCGAAAGCTGCTTTGATCTAGATTTCAATTCATTGTAGCAGACTGGTCTATAGTTCTGTCACCTGGGGTTGAGCTATGAGTTTCTTGATGCTTAGAAGAGGCATCATAGGTTTAGTTATCACACGCACTTGGTGCGCTTGACTTTCTTCAAAATTCTTTTTGTTCCAAGTGTTCTAATGACACTGACTTTTTTTCATATCTTTTGAGCTCCTCGACGACCTTAGCTTGAAAAATAAAGTTTGATGATTGAAAAATAATGTACAATTAAATTTGATGGCCAAGAAGAATGAACAAACATACACAAGAACCATATCCTTAACAGATCTCTTAAAGGAACTGGTAATGATGAGGATTGCACAAACACTAAAAGCTAGAATCAGGTCCTTTGCAGAAGAATCGGAGATTGTTTGGTCCAAGCAGGATAAGTTGTTCCATGCGCAAAAAGGAATTCTTGAAGTATTGAGATTAAGGCTTACTTCAATTTTACAAGGAATACAAGTTTAAAATATGATAATATCTCCACAATTGAATATATGAAATTAGCTTTGAAATAAGAGAAACTAAAAGGAAGCCGATGTGCAAACTCAATTTCATTAAGAATTAGAATCTTGGTTTCTTGAACCAAGTATGATTTAGATTTGAAGAACAAGAAACGGTCATCCTCATTCTTACTCCTATACTAAGGAACTAAATGATATATACCTATATATAGATTATCCTAGAATCAGCATGAAATCAAATTATATCAACTAAATGATATATGTCTTATATATAGATTATCCTAGAATCACTATGAAATCAAATCATATCTTAACACCCCCCTCAAGTTGAAGCATGCAAGTCAGAAATGCCCAACTTGTCAAGAAGAGGATCAAATTGTTTCTTTCCCAAGGCCTTGGTAAAAATGTCTGCCAATTGAGCCGTCGTGGAAACATAAGATGGTGCAATAAGACCTTCCGGGATAGCATCATGAACAAAATGACAGTCAACTTCGATGTATTTGGTGCGTTCATGAAATACTGGATTTTGGGCTATATGTAAAGCAGATTGACTATCACAGAAAAGAGGAACAGCCTTTGGATGATGAACACCCAAACTCAAAAGAAAGCCTTTCAACCATTTCAGTTCACAAGTAATAGATGACATAGAACGATATTCAGCCTCGACGGAAGAGCGAGCTATTGTATGTTGCTTTTTAGTTTTCCATGAAATTATTGAATGCAAGGGGGTAGAGTATCCCCTCCGCATATCCATTTTAGCACCATTCTATTTCTCATCTTCTTCTTCTTTTTTCCAAGTCCAATTTCAGAGGAGTGCAGTTCTTTTTCATCAAGAGCTAGTTCAGCAGTCTTACCATGAGGTTTTTCATGCTTCTTTGATGGTACCCCACGAGCATCAGTACTTGTGAGACTTTTCTCAGGCTCAACCTTGTCAACTACTCCAATAGCAAAACATCTAGCATCAACTTGAGGTTCAATGGACTGCTTGAAAACTTTGAATACCATTTCCTCACCTTGGACTTTGAGTTTTAACTCCCTCTTTTCAACATCAATGAGGGCTCTTCCTGTGGCTAGGAATGGTCTCCCAAGGATCATGGGAATATTTTCATCTTCTTCCATATCAAGAATGAGGAAGTCGGCCGGTAAGAGGAATTTGCCCACTTTTACCAACACATCTTCAATTATTCCTCTAGGATGCACAGTAGAGCGATCAGCTAGATGCAGGAGGACTGTTGTTGTCCTTGCTTCCCCTAAACCAAGCCTTTTAAACACCGAAAGGGGCATTAGGTTGACACTTGACCCCAAATCACACAAGGCTTGCTTGCAGGTCATCTTCCCTATGGTGCAAGGTAAAGTGAAACTCCCTGGATCTTTCAACATAGGGGGCAGTTTCTTCTGCAAGATAGCACTGCACTCCTTTGTCAGTGATGTTGTCTCATAGTCTATCAGCTTCCTCTTCTTAAACAGGATGTCTTTCATGAATTTCACATAAGCTGGCATTTGCTCCAAAGCTTCAATGAACGGAAGATTGATATGAAGATTTTTGAAGACCTCTAAAAACTTGGAAAACTCCTTGTCCAAGGACTTCTCCTGCAGTCTTTGAGGGTAAGGAATTATGTCTACATATTCCCTCATGACTGCCGGTGGAGCTTTTTCTACAATAGGGTGGTCCTCAGTAACCCCCTATTTCTCTGCTTCAACTGCTTTCTCCAACTCACTCTATTTCTCACCCACTGGTTTGGGTGTCACCGCTCTAATCGCTTCACCTCAAGCTAATTGTCGACATCGTTTTCTTTGGTTCACTACATTATTGGGGAAGATTCCTCGAGGTCTGCTACCACTTTCTCTGCCAACTGCCCCAATTGAGTATCCAAGTGACTAATGGATGACCTGGTTTCCGCCATGAATTGAGTCTGGAAGTTGGTCATTTGTGAAAGCAAGGACACCAAAGATGAAACTGATGACTCCAAGTTACTAATGGCTGACCTAGTCTCTGTCATAAATTGGGCCTGGGAATTGATCAGTTGTGTATGTGACTCAGTGGATTGAGCCTGGTGTTTAGCCAATATCATCAGTGTTGATCTTATTTATCTTATTTCATCTGACTTCTCTTGGGGAGCTGGTGGGCTGAACTGCTGGGAAGAAAATGTTGGATTCAAGGATTGTTGTGGAGTGCTCTGTTGATACTGCCCCTGAAACTGAGATTGCTGCCCTTGATCATTTTTCCATGAAAAGTTGGGGTGATTTCCCCACCCCTGATTATAACTATTGGAGTATGCATTGTTGTAGGGCCTCTGAAAATTCCCCACTGCTTGGACCTGCTCCATGGGCACATTATTCGGGTCCACTACTGTGCATCTATCAAAAGTGTGGGGGCCCCCACAGATCTCACAACCCACTGGTGTCTGCACTGCTTTAACTGCCATGGTACCTCAGATCTGCTTTGTCGGTTGGCTACTGCGCGATCAATCTGATGATAGCGTCTAGCTCATGAATCCCAGCCATCTTCCTACTGTTCACTGCTCTCTCATCTGCCCCCTGATGGTTGTTTGTGGCCATATCCTCTAGAAAATCATGTGCCTCATTGACACTATTTTTCATGAACGTACCTCATGCTGCAACATCAATGATTGTACGAGTTGTACCACACAACCCATTGTAAAATATGTGGACTAGCATCCACTTCTCGATCCCATGATGTGGGCACTTTCTCTGTAAGTTTTTGAACCTTTCCCGTGCATCATATAATGGCTATCTCTCCAGCTGATAGAAATTATTCAACTCACCTCTGAGCTTTGCTGCCTTAGCTGGAGGAAAGAACTTGGCAAGAAACTTCTGGGGTAAGTCTTGTCATGTAGTGATGGAGTTCTCCTGTAATGAGTCCAGCCAGCACTTTGCTCTATCCCTGAGTGAGAATGGGAAGAGTCTCAACCGAATGACATCATCAGTAACACCATTATATTTGAAGGTTGCACACAACTCCAGAAAATTTGCTAGATGCAGGTAAGGATCTTCAGACGGTAATCCCCCAAACTGAATTGAACTTTGAACCATGTTTAATATCGCTGGTTTGATTTTAAAATTGTTGACTTCAACATCTGGAAGCCTTATGCAAGTCTGTACCCCTGTAATGGTTGGCATCACATAGTCCCCCAAGCTCCTTTCTGCAGGGACTTGTCTTAAAACCGGTGGTAACTCATCATCCCCCAAATTATTATTTCGTTGATCTCTCATTGCTAAGGAATCAGCTGTTGTTTTCTCTTTCCTGTTCTGTCTGCACAATCTCTCAATCTCAGGATTCAAAGGGATAGGAATGTCAGCTCCTCTCCTACTTCGCATAAAATAAGTTCCTGAGACTAATCACAAACAACAAATAAATCACGGCGCACGGTTCCACAAATAAAAGAAAATAAAATAAAGAAAAAAAACCAAATTAGAAATTTAGAATAGATAATCTGATATTGAACTACGTCAATCCCCGGCAACGGCGCCAAAAACTTGATGCGTGATTTATACACACGCTAAATGCAAGTGCACATATCGTGACAATTAATATAGTCTAGAAGACCGAGTTATCGTCCTCAGGGATTAGTGTCCAATTACCAACCTCTATTCTGTAGTATCTATTTGGTGACCGATAATTTGATGGTTTGTTTATAGCTATGATTATAGACGCTAACTAAATTACTTTACTTTACTTCAGATATGGTGGAAATAGGGCTTCCAAATCTCCTCGACTATCCGCTCGCTTTACTCGTTAATGCAAACAATTAAGGTTCTTTTTCTATGTTGAGAAAGCAGGTTAACTAAGCCGTTTTATATTCCTATTAAGGTAATATAAACACTCAACCCCAATGTAGAACCCTTCTATCTTTCGATGATAAGATTTACCACAAAGGAGGATTAAGAACAATAACCTATTAAACTACACAAGTATTAGGGTACTTTCGTCCACGATTTTAACCTATGTTTATTCAACTATAGCATATTCACAATCTCCCCTTTCGGATTTCGATTAGAAATCATATAAGTGATGATAATTAGTGACCAATTAATTACCAAGCAATCAAAACAATTATTGAATAAATCTCAACAATAATAAGAAAAAACCAAAATCTTGCATTAATTCATAAAACGAGATTCAAGCGATTCAACATGGAAAGCCCTAAATTAAATTATTTTCTAGCCATAGACATGCCAAGAACTAAAATAGTATCCAACATATACTAGAAAGAAATAAAGTAAAGAACAAGAAATTACTCAAAAATAAGTCTCTAATCTTGATCTAATGTTGTGATGAATGGTAAGGTGTTGAACCCCCTCAAATCTGACCTAAAAGGTCCTTTTATATCCCTAAAATGTGCAAAACCTTTTCCTCTTTGGCCTTGGCCCAATCCTATTCGGATCTGGTAGATTTTCCGCGTCGGCGCCACGACTCTACAACCGGTGTCGTGGCGCTGAAACTTCTGCGACTGGCTCTGCTTCTTGGGAACCATGGCCCCACTGCTGCTGATGGTCTGGCGCCACAGCGCCGCCCTGTTTCTCGCCCGGGTTGCCAACTTTTCAGCTTTTTGAGCTCTGGAACCTCTGTTTCTGCCTCCTTTTCGCTCCTTTTCACCAATGTGTCACTTTAAACCACTGTGACTCAAAAGAAAGAAAATATATCCTAACACGACACATATTTATACAAAAAGAGGCAAAATTCTAACTAAAAACGACTCAAAATGTGTATATAAAATACACCGATCAGGTATTCACATCTGTCTACTTCTTATTAAGCTTATTTGGGGGTCATATCCACTGAGATAGAGCCTAAAACCTAAAAGGAAGATGCTCATGATATAAAATGGATATCTGCTATGAAAGATGAGATAACAACTTTAGAAGGAAACAACACTTGGAAAATTATAAATTTGAAAGTAGGTGAACAAGCAATTGGTTCAAAATAGGTGTTCAGAATCAATTACAAGGTTGATGACACATTCGACGAATACAAAGCAATATTAGTTGCAAAGGAATATGCACAAAAGAAAGGGCTAGATTATCATGAAACCTTTTCTCCAGTTGCTAAAATAGTTACAGTCAAAGTAGTTATTAGCATAGCAGCATCTAGAGATTGGACCTTACTCCAAATGGATGTTAATAATGCTTTCTTGCAAGGTGATTTATATGAGGAATTCTATATGATAATGCCACAAGAATTTCACAGATAGGGGAAAATAAGGTATGCATGCTCTTAAAATCCTTATATGATTTAAAGCAAGCATCAAGATAGTGGAACATCAAACTGTCTAATATTTTACTTGATGCAGGATATGCCCAGAGCTCACATGATCACTCAAACTTCACTAAGCAATCTGGAGATGATATAGTGGTGGTTCTGGTACATGTTGATAATCTTCATATTATAGGAAGTAGCAAGCATATGGTAGAAGGAATGAGTATCTTTTTAAGATTGGGGAAGTAATCGAGACGACTTTACTACCTTCTCTCGCTTGGTTGCGAAGAATGTTGAGCTAGACTATAATAAATTGAGACTTTTCTTGAAGGATATATATCGCTTAGAAGAGTGTTAGGAGAGTGTCGGGAGGTTTATATGACATTAGGATTAAAGATAACACCCCTCGACAATGTTCGACGAAATTAAATGATATGCAAAGCATTTTTATAATTCACATCGCGGATAAGGTCCGTCCCATGGATGGGGCCACAGAAGGGAAGCCAAGAAGTTTGGGAAATCTGAAAGGAGATATGGCCGCATATGGGCCCACATATGGGTCCTCATCTCAAAGGCAGTCGAAACCTCCATTTAAGACCTTGAGCGGCTGAGACTTTAAAATGTTTCATTTTCACTCCTTTTAGCCCCAAATCAGTTCCAAATACTCTTTAGGGTGCTTCATCTATCAAGTGTGGTTGTACAAGATCACAAGGTGATTTGAGTAAGATACAACTTCTATAAGTGATGCAAGCTTAAAGAAGGTCTTCTTGGTATGATGTTGATATGATTATTATCATGGTTTTTCATGTGTTGTATTTTTTAGGAAAGTAAGAGCTGAAGAAAAGTGAAAGAAAGCTAAGCTTAATTCTAAAACAAACTTGTCGATGATTGTAGTTGTTACTAGTTGTGATAGTGATATTTGTGTTGTTGTTTTGGTATAGATTGAGGTGTGTTGTGACCAGTTACGTCGCCTTGTTGAGGCAAAATTAGATAAGTTATGTAAAGGCTATCTATTTTCCTTATTTTGGCATGATTTCCTTATCGAGATAATTTTGACTAATCACACAAGTTGTACTAACTGTAGAGGTCGTATTTGAGTCAACATGACCCTAATTTAGTAGTCCTCCATTGTCGGCAATAAATTTTAGTTAGCCATGTTTAGCTGAGTAGTTAGAGTGATAGAAATTGTGACTATAGAATGAGTAGTGCTACGGTTGCCTTCATGGCTATGATAGTTACCTCTGGGGCTACGATGTTTGCCTTCGGGCTATGACAGTTGCCTTTGGGGCTATTGGCCATACAGATTTCCTTTGGGGCTATACAAATGTGCGCTTGCCTACAGGTTATATAGATATAGATTACTTTCAGTGCTATTCATCTACCTCTAGGTGCCTTATACGAGGCTAAGTAATAGATGTTAATTGTGTAACTAGTAGACGACAGAGGCAGGTAAACATAGCCAGTTTGCATTTAGTCTCTCTTCAGTTTATATTTAAATTGCTTTACATTTCAGTACAGTTCAGTTTAGTCGCCTCACATACTAGGTACATTATCTCGTACTGACTTTCCTTTTCTTATGGACGTTGTGTTCATGCCTGTAAGTTTGAACAGGTTGCAGGAAGGATCACATCAGTAGGATCTACCGAGTATCGGCTTTTGTGGTAAGCTCCAAATTATCTAGAGTATCAGGTCTAGATTTTTTGCATTAACAGATCATGGGTAGGTCGGGGCCCTGTCCCGATCATGATATAGTTATGACTTGTTAGAGGTTTGTAGACGTATCATGTATAGTCAGTAATGTCATTATGATGGCCTAGTTGACCCTTGTATATATAGTCTATCTTGGGTTTTGCTGTTTGTAGGGACTAGGGTAGGCCTCGTCGGTAACCCAGTCATGTATATAGATGTGTGGGGACAGTCCCATTCCAGTCAAATTGTTCTTTATTTATTGATATCTCATTGTATAGCCTTACCAGCCTAAGTTGACATTACGTTTATAGTATGGCCTTAATGGCCTAGTTTGTTTATTTTTAGGTTCAGATTGTTTGTTCAGCTTGATACGCTCGGACCTAGTAAGGTATCGGGTGGCAGCCACGTCTCACCAAGGTTGGGGTGTGATAACTTGGTATCAAAGCAAGTCAGTTTTAGGGAGTCTACAAGCCGTATTTAGTACAATCTTGTTTATACATGTGTTGTACACCACATTTATAGACATGAGGCTATTGCGCATTTAAGAGATGGTTTCCCTTCTTTCTAATCTCAGATCATGCTATAAAGATGATATAAGTAACAAGTCTAACCTATGTTTTCAACACAAATTGTTCAGGGATGACTGTTACTAAGAGAACTTTAGCTAGTCAGAGAATTGGTGCATATGTAGGAGAGGGTACAAGTTGGGAACCATCTGACAATGCGAACCAGCATTAGTCCTAGGGGGAGACACCTCCTCAGCCACCCACACCTCCTCCACCACCAGATGAGCTCTCCCAAGATGTATGCTACCAGTTTAGCCTCCAGTTCCTTCTCCTGCCCTATCCGATCAAGACATCAGGAGTACAGTACACTTATTAGCTCAGATAGTGGCTACATAGAGGCAATTGAGAGTGCCGACTAGTACTGGGTCTCTGAAAGGGATTGGTGGTTCGAAAGTTCGGGAGTTCATGCCTCCAAAATTTATGGGGTCAAATGCAAATGAGAATCCTCAAACTTTTGCAAACCATCTCCACAGAGTTTTTACAGTTATGCATGCTACAGAAATGGAAGTAGTTGAGTTAGCAACCTTCATGTTATGAGATATTGATATCCTCTGGTACGAGGAATGAGAACGGTCTAGGGGAGAGAATGCCACGCCGAATGTTTTGGGAAGAGATTTTAGAGTCCTTTCTAGAACATTATCTACCTTTGGAGATCTGAGAGGCCCAAGTCAACTAGTTATTGACTCTCCAACAGGGAAATGTAAGCATTCAAGAATACAATCTTTGATTTGATTATTTGTCAAGGTATACTCCCGCTTTTGTGGATACGATGCGTGCTCAAGTTCATCGGTTCATATCAGGTCTGGCACCAGAGTATGTTGAGGCATGTACTACAACTGTTGTGTATAAAAGTATGGATATCTCTTATATACAAGCCTTCACTCATAATTTGAAAGAGTGTCGCCTTCAGCAATCGATTACCGAATGAATTGAAAGAGGGAAACACAAGAGAACAAGACTTATTGGGCCTCAGGAGGAGCCCCAGATTTGTAAGATGATATTAATCTTCCTTGGGGAGTCTTTCATTAATATCAAGGTATATAAAGTACAATGTTCATCCCTTATACAATAGGAATCCTAAGCCTATACAAAAGAGGAATCCTAGTCTTACCATAATTATATTTACACAATATATGGAAATATTCTAATTATGGGTAGGGAATATTTTGTTTCTTATATTTACACGTTTACACACCCCCCCAGTCGGAGCGAAAGGAGGCCAGACGCTGAGACTGGATCTAAAGTCAAGAAACAACTATCTGGGAAGTCCTTTGGTAAATATGTTTGCATACTGATAGGATGATGGAACATGTAACACTCTGACATGACCTAAAGCAACTTTCTCACGAACAAAGTGTAGGTCTATCTCAATGTGATTGGTTCGCTGATGCTGAACCAAATTATGAGACAAATAGATGGCACAGATGTTATCACAGTACACAATAGATGTCAGACGCAAGGGACACTGAAGTTCTAACAGTAAGTTTCTGAGCCAACAAATCTCAGCTACTACATTTGCAAAGCCTCTGTACTCAGTATCGGCACTGGATCTAAATAGGGTAGTATGTCGCTTGGCAGACCAATAAATCAGATTATCCCCTAAGAAAACACAAAAGCCTGAGGTGGAGCATTGCGTGTACGGACACCCTGCCCAATCTGCATCCGTATATGAGAGCAACATGTTTGGTGCAGTAGGGGTATAGGTGCAAACCAGAATCAAGAGTGCCCTTAATGTATCGAATGATACGCTTAAGAGCAGTGAAGTGAGACTCTCTGGGGGCATGCATGAATAAGCATACCTGCTGAACAACATAAGCAATGTCTGGTCTGGTAAATGTGAGATACTGAAGTGCACCTGCAAGGCTCCTATACAGAGTAGGATCGGAGACTGGAGCACCATCCATAGTATTGAGCTTAGATTTCGAATCGACTGGAGTAGGCATAACTTTGCAAACTATTTCTTCTGCATACTTACGCTGACACAAGAACATGTGATTGACAGTCCTGGTCACTGATATCCCCAAAATATAACTCAGTTTTTCCAAATCAGTCATTGCAAATTCGAACTTAAGCTGGATGGGTGAACCCAGGCAGCTGATGCATGTATATTGTTTCTCTCATGTCCCCATGTAGGAATGCATTCTTCACATCAAGTTGATGGATCGGTCAATATTTGCCCATGACAATGCTCAAAACTGTGCAATGGTAGCCGGTTTGACAACTGGGCTGAAGGTCTCTCCACAATCAATGCCCTCCTGCTGATTTGTGTCATTAGCCACAAGACGGGCCTTATACCTCTCAAGATCCCCAGTGTCTCTAAACTTGTGACGAAAAAGCCACATATAACGAATTACATTCACCCCCTCAGGCCTAGGTACTAGATCTCACGTGTGCTGTTTAGTAAAAGCATTGAATTCCTCATACATAGCTGCATTTCAATTAGGGTATAGTTTGGACAATTTTAGGTTCTTTGGAAGTGGAGATATGATTTGGGCAGACAAGTTGAAATGGACTTTGGGTTTGAAGATTCCATTTGAACGAGTTTCCATTGGATGAGTAGTGATAGTGGGTGGCTGAGTGGGGTCTGAGATGGGGGGTAAAGTCGGATAAGGAGAGAGTGAGGGAGAAGTCGTCGAAGGCGCCGCGGCACCGGGAGCAAGAGCTGCGACGCTGGCAGACAGTATTCTCTGGACATTTGGCGCCGCGATGCCGACTCGCAGGAATTTTGGTGCCGCGGTGCCTCATTGCAGGGTTGCGGCGCTGAGGACGGGACAGAAGAAACGAGTTGTTCAAAGAGGATTGGAGAGATGACAGGCTCGTCAAGGAATGAGTAATTCGGTTTTTGGAATTTTTGAAGATTCGAAAATGGGAATGTGGTCTCGTTGAATGTGACGTGACGAGAGATGTGGATTTGATGAGTCGACAAGTCATAGCATATATAGCCCCTATGGTTCGGCGGAAATACTAGGAAGACACATGGAGTGGACCTAGGAGCGAGCTTGTGAGGGGCGGTAGAGCTAAGGTTGGGATAGCACAAACAACCGAAAATCCGTAGATGATCATAGGAGGGAACTCTATGGTAGAGGATTTCGGTAGGGGTCATATTGTGAAGAGTGCTAGTAGGGAGAATATTTAGAACGTATTCTGACATTTTAGCAGCATAGACCCAGAATGATGGAGGGAGGGAGGCATTAATCAATAGTGTGAATCATGTTGTTAATGGTGCGTATGATTCTTTCAGCTTTACCATTTTGTGGTGAGGAGTGAGGGCAGGAGAAACAAAAAACCATGCCATTATTGGTACAAAAATGGTGAAACATAGAGTTATTGAATTCACGACCATTATCGCACTAAAATGATTTTATGTCTTTTTCAAATTGTGTTTGAATGAACTTGCGAAACTCATGAAATTTGGCAAACACTTCCGATTTAAATTTAAGAGGGTATAACCAAACATAGTGTGAAAAATCATCAAGCAACACAAGATAGTATTTATGACCGAGAGAACTAGAGATAGGAGACGTCCAAAAATCGGCATGTATAATATCAAATGGAGCAAAGGTAACACTAGTAGATGATTTAAACGGAAGTCGAATCTGTTTGCCTAAAGAACAAGAAACACAATTTTGGGCAAGCTTCCCATTACAAGTAATGAAATTATTGCCTCTAAGAAAATTAAAGACTGAGACTCCTGGATGACCAAGCCTATTGTGCCATGTTGAAGAAGAAATAGCCGCTAGAGTGACGGGAGAACAAGATCTGGCAGCGGAGGTGGAGGTGAATGAGGAGGTTGTGTGTATGAGGTACCATAACCTTTAACTGGAATGCGTTATCCACTACCAACTGTAACATATTGAGGATGCTTTAAACTAAATAGTTTAGGAATAGTACCTGCAGATTGGGTGACGTGAGATGTGGCGCCTGAGTCCATGTACCAAGTATTGTCGCCGTTGCATGTAGAGGTGTTGAACGCGACCCAACTCGATGGGTGTCATGCCGGAAGGAGGGTCGGACGACCTGCATGAAGTGGGCTCTTTGCGACGCTGAGCGGGCCCAACAAACCGGGGTAAGAATACGGATTGTAGGTCGCTGTACAGAATGGCACTTGCGCATTGCTCGATCAGGCGCGGCCACAGACGGAGAGCCGCGCTAACAGACGAATCGCTGAGGAGTCGCGCCGATTGTTCTGCGATCCTCGCATGTTCGCTGCTGGTTCTGTTGACCACGACCACAGCCTCCTTTACCGCCGATGTTGGGAGTTTTCCGGTGGCGTCTGATCTTGTGGTTTCGAGTTGACAGTTAACACATGTTGGGCGTGCTCATCCTTCTTAGCACGACAGGTTTCTTCGAGCAATAATTGTGAGCGAGTTTTGTTAAAACTTGGTAACGGATCTGCCTGTTGGATCATGGTGGCCAAAGTATCATATTCGCCCTTAGTAAGGCCTGCAATCATTTGGAGCACCATTTTAGCGTCAGTAACAAGCGTGCCGACGTTGGAGAGTTGATCCCTAGAAGTTTAAGCTGCTTGCAGTACTCATAAACATTAGAGAAGTTTTCAAGACGTATTTTGTTGAATTGTTCTTCCAAATACACGGCACGAGTGTGCTTGTTGTCATGAAAACTTTCCTCCAAACGATTCCACAAGTCAAGGGCTGTGGAGTCAGATTTCATGATAGTAAGGAGCAGAACCTGAGAGATACTACCATATATCCACTGTTTGACGCCAGCGTCTAGAAGACGCTAAGTGGAATCATCAACCTCCTGAGGGCGCGGAATTTTGTCATCAATATGATCAAGCACGTTATAGAGACATGCATGATTGCGAAACAGTTTAACTCAGGGAGAATACTGACTGTTTTCTTGATCAAGAAGGATAGGGATATGATTCTTGATGTTGGAAACAGTTATGGCGAGATGAAAAAAGGGTGATGACTTGGTGGTGGGATTTGTGGAGGAAGATGCGTCAAGGACAGCGGAAGAATCTTGAGTATCCATTTAGAGAATAGAGGAATGGAGAAGAAAAACCAAGAATTTGGGTAGAGAGATGGAGGCGCCGCGGCGAGATGCCCAGGGGGGGCGGCGGCTGCTTGGTAGAAAAATTCTTGGTGAAACATCGTTGATCAAATGACTACTCCTTACTCACCTCAGACTAAATGGTGTTAGCCAAACGCAGACTTGTACATCCAAGATGGTATTAATCTTCCTGGGGGAGTCTTTCATTAATATCAAGGTATATATAGAGTACAATGTTCATCCCTTATACAATAGGAATCCTAAGCCTATACAAAAGAGGAATCCTAGTCTTACCATAATTATATTTACACAATATATGAAAATATTCTAATTATGGGTAGGGAATATATTATTTCCTATATTTACACGTTTACAAGATTAGTTCTAGGCCATGATAGTTCAGATGCCTACCCCGCCACTGATCTCGACATGTGGTTACGCTCCATCGTAACCACGTCGAGCTCCCGAGCATCGTGCTCGCGACGCCTTGATAGAGTGCAGATCAGATGGGGCATACCCCTCCGCGTTGTGGTATTTTCTATAGAGGGAATTATAGATTATACAAGTTAGGATCGATCACTTGTTATACGCATGACCGTGAGGGTTACATAATGATGGAGTGCCCGGAGAGAGTCGGTAGTTGGATCATCTACTTTAGTACACCCTCCGGGTCGAGGGTCCTAATCTTCGTTGGTAGAGGTTGAGGTTAAGGTGAAACCTGTAGTTCAGATGATAGTCAGAACCGCATCTATTCTTTAACTGATCAACAATACCATGAGTTTCCTCCTACGATATCGTAGGTATAGTGAATTTTCACTTGCATAGTAAATATACTTTGACAAGTTCCGAATTTACTTTTTTAGTAACGCTTAGTTAGTTAAGGAAGAGAGTCGATATATTACTTGAGTTGTGAACTAAGTCATACATAATATAGCTAAGTGTCAAGTTAGCTATTGCTATAGAGTTCTGGTAGAACTACGCGATAAGAATACGTAACCAGTAGACCTCAGTTGATTTATAAGGTTAGACCTAGCCATTTTAGATATTAAAGGTTGATAGGCATCAGCTCAGATCTAAGATGACTTATGAAGGAACAACGTCAAAAGATAGAAGGACTAGGTGAGAGGACGAATCTAAGAGGGAATTAAAAACCTTTTTAACTTTCGAAGAGGAGCATATGTTAGAATATCACTGTGTGCTCAATACCAAGGGAATTTAGTTGTAGACCTATTTAGAGATATAATGATCCTTTTCAATAGTATATACAATAGAGGGTTTAATGAGAAAGCGTTATGGGTTGAATAATCTAAGGAGAGCTAATCTACGAATAAAGAACGAGGCTAGAATATACTAAACCCGAAATGTTAGGATCAAAGATGAGTTAGCAGGAAAAATAGGTACACTATGATGTGAGATCCTAATTGGGTGTAATATACATAGCAAGGTATCCCAGTAAAAGAATTCTTCGTAGTGCCTCTAAGGGTTAACATTCGAGGACGAATGTTTCTAAGGGGGGATGAATGTTACACCAAAACAAGTTACTATGTGGGATACGTGATGAGATGGTTAAGTAAAGTTAGAAGGATGGAGTATCATTTTAAGATTGGAGAAGCAATTGAGACGACTTTACTCTCTTGCTCTCACTTGGGTACAAAGAAGGTTGAGCTATACAATAACAACTCGAGATTTTTCTGAAGGATATCTATCGCTTAGAAGAGTGTTAGAAGGGTGTCAGGAGGTTTACATGATATTAGGATTGCAGATAACACCCCTCGATAAAGTTAAAATAATACGGTAAGTATTTTGTGTCGCGGATGAGGTCTGCCCTGCAGATGGGGCCACAGCAAAGCCAAAAAGTTGGGGAAAATATGGAAGGAGATGAGCCTGCATAGGGGCCCGCATATGGGTCCGCATATCTGAGGCGGTGGAAACTTCTATTTAAGGCCTTGAGCGGTGGTAACTTTAAAATATTTCATTTTCACTCTTCTTAGACCCAAATTAGTTCCAAACACTATTTCTAGGGTTCTTCATCTATCAAGGGTGGTTGCACAAGATCCCAGGGTGAATTGAGTAAGATACAACTCCTACATGTAATGCAAGCTTGAAAAAGATCCTTCTTGGTGTGGTGTTCATGGTAATGTGTGTTTCAAGTTCTAAGGAAGTTGCAGTTGGGGTTTTTCAGATTCTGCAGGGTAGGTTTAACCTCTTAATTGTTATGCTTAAGTTAGTTTTGGTGTTGATTGAATTAGAAAAGTAAAGAACTATAAGAGAAAGACAAGAAGGTGATTTAGAAAAGTATTGTTGTCTTGTTGAGTTGCTGGAGGTGTATTTATATTTTCTTATGGCTGGATATTGTTAGAACTAGCTTGATTATGATGTTGATATGGTTATTATTATGGTTTTACATGTGTTGGATTATTTAGGAAAGTAAGAGTTGAAGGAAGGAAGAAGAAAGCTAAGCTTAATTCTAAATTGAATTTGTCGATGATTGTAGTTGTTACTAGTTGTGATAGTGATGTTTGTATACTTATTTTGGTATAGATTGAGGTGCGTTGTGGACTAGTTATATTTCCTTACCAAGGTTGGGGTATGACATTAGGAATTGAAGTGCTAAGATCAAAGACTAGTATTCTACTTAATTAAAAGAAGTATACCTTGGAATTGATCTCAACCATGGGGCTGAGTGGTGAAAATTCTGCCTCTACACCTATGGAACAAAATATAAAGCTGACTATAATGGAGTATGACAAAATGTTCGACAAAGTAGATGATCCGGTCATTAGTGATGTTCACAGTTACCAGTAGTTATTGGAAAAACTGATTTATTTGACAATTACTAGGTCGGACATATGCTTTGCAGTCCATGTTCTTAGTCAATTCATGCAGTGTCCAAAAATGCCACATTGTGAAGCACCTATAAGAGTGCTTAGATACTTGAAGAAAACACCACGACAAGAAATATTATTAAGGAGAAGTTCTATAAATAGTTTGATTGTTTTCTATGATGCTGATTGAGTAGCATGCCCCGACACAAGAAGGTCAGTCACATGCTATGTTGTGAATCTTGGCGATTCCTTAATCTCTTGAAAATCAAAGAAACAAGACATAATGAGTAGGAGTTCAGCAGCAGAAGCTGAATACATAAGTATGGTAGCATCAATATGTAGCAAAAGTAGTTTGATTGATGGGATTTCTACAAGATCTGAAGGTGTCAATTACTACTTCTGTGAAACTTTACAGATCTAATCCAATGTTCTATGAAAGAACTAAGCATATAGAAATTGATTGCCATTTTATAAGAGAGAAGCTCAAAGATGGACTGATCAAACCTGAGTTTGTCAATTCTAAAATGCAACTTGCAGACTTGTTGACTAAAGGATTAGGCATTGCTCAACATCTATTTCTTTTATCCAAGCTAGGTGCTCTAGATGTCTTTCCACCCCTGAGGGGGAGTATTGAAACAGATGTATAAGTGTGTGTATACAGGTAGTATTGTTTTTGTATATGAGAGTGTAGAAGGTAGATAAGTGAGTTGTAGTTGAACTTCCAATGTGGAGGCAGTTAGAGTGTCATATGTAGTGCACTGGCATTACACCCATAAGTGTAACTACATCAATTGATTCTATTCAATGAAAATATCTTCAACTCTCTCTCTCTGCATGCAATTGAGTTTCAATGATTCAATGATCGAAGTATCATTGTTGCTGATTTACAACCTCTACTTATGGAGCTTACTTTGTTAGTGTAAATATGAGTTTATTATCTTAGTTTGTACAATCCACACATGGGTGCATAAGTTAACTAGAGTTAGTTAGACTTTATCATGATTAGATGACAATTGATTTTGTAGCTTATATTGTATTCTTATCTTATTTTCTTCTCCGACAATCTTTCTTGTAGATTTTAAACTTCTCTTCGTTTCTTCTGCATTTCAGTTCATTTGATGAAACTTAACACTATAATTATTTGTACCAATGTTCATTGAGCTGAGTTTGTTAGTGTATAGATGAGTTAGTTAGTGTTATAATAAGAGATATGATAGAAGATGTAATTGGAATATTTTCCTCATCCTTTCCATTTATAAAAGGTTACAATATATACAAATATGGGAGGAAGATCACTAGCCTTAATCTTCTCTTTACTATTCAATCATATTTTACTACTTACCTTACAAGTATGATACTCTCTTAATTACTATTTAATTACATAAATGAATTATTAATTTATTCTCTAGAATATTCTCTAATTATTTCTAGAATATTCTCTAACACTCCCCCGCAATCGAAACGGGGGGAGGACGGATGCTGAGACTGTCCCAAAAGTCTTCAAATAAGATCAACGGAAGCCCTTCAGTAAAAATATCAGTTATCTGATGACGCATCGGAACATGTAACACCCGACTTTGTCCGCAAGCCACATTCTCACGAACAAAGTGAATATCCAACTCAATGTGCTTTGTGCGCTGGTGATTGACTGAATTTCCCGAGAGATAGATTGCACTAATATTGTAACAATATATCAGTGTAGACTTTGGCATTGGATAATGAAGTTCAAGTAATAAATTTTGAATCCAACATGATTCAGATACGACATTGGCTACATCACGATATTCTGCCTCAGCACTGGAATGAGATACCGTGGGTTGTCGTTTGAATGACCAGGAAATCAGATTGTTTCCTAGAAATACACAATATCCGGACGTGGAGCGTCAGGTATCTGGATAGCCGGCCCAATCTGCATCTGTATAAGAGACCAATTTGGATCCAGGTGATGAATATAAGTGTAAGCCAAACTCTAGCTTGCCCTTGACGTATCGAACAATTCGTTTTAGGGCATGCATATGGTCCTCCATGGAGTTGTGCATAAAAAGACAGACCTACTGCACTGCATATGAAATGTCTGGCCTGGTGAATGTTAGGTATTGAAGTGCTCCTGCTAAGCTCCTGTAGAGGGTGGGGTCCTCAAATGATTTACCAGATACACCACTCAGCTTGGATTTAGTATCAACCGAAGTGGCGGATGGTTTACAGGAAGACATACCAGCTTGTTCTACAATCTCTGCAGCATATTTCTTTTGTGAATCCCGAGAAAGTAATGAAGAGGACCAAGATGCTTCATAGTAAACTCCGAACCTAGCTGTGACATGATAGACTGACGAAGTGTATCTGATGACGTGGTTAGTATGATATCATCTACATATAAAAGAAGATATGTAATATTATTGCCCTGACGGTAAATGAATAGAGAATGATCCGACCGGCTAATAAACATCTTATTGGTGGAAATATCATAGCATTTGTATCCCCGATGATTTGATGGATATCCCAAAAAAATACATTGAGTGGATCTCGGTTGTAGTTTGTGGATGGTAGTAGAAGGAAATAAGGGATAACACAAGCAACCAAAAACCCGTAAATGAGAATATGATGGTTCTCGGTGGTAAAGTAATTTTAGGGGTGTTTGGTTGGGTGTATTTTTGTTGGGTAGGATATTCAACAAATAAGTAGACACTTGGAGTGCATGATGCCAAAAATTAGGGGGTAAATAGGCATGAGCAAGGGATGTCTTAAGAATATTGTTTATGGTTCAGATTTTACGTTCTGCCTTTCCATTTTTGGGAAGAGGTGTGAGGACATGAAAACCGAAAATTCAAGCCGTTTGTTTTGCAAAAATCCCAAAATTGTCTATTGTCAAACTCCCGCCTATTATCACATTGGATGTTTTTGATATCCCTTTCAAACTGTTTTTGGATGAATGCTCTAAAATTGAGGAAGGTGGAAAATACCTGTGATTTTTTCGACTGAGGAAATGTCCACACAAAATTAGAGTAGTCATCTAAAACAAGCAAGTAATATCTAAGTCCCGAGGAGCTCAAAACAGGGGAAGTCCAAATATCACAATGAATAGTGTCAAAAGGCATAAATGTGCAATTATAGGATGACTCAAACGACAATTGAATATGTTTACCCAAAGGACATGACTGACACTTATTAAAAGTCCGTGTACAAGAAATAATGTTATTGCGTTTGAGGGAGTTTAAAACAGATTCTCCCGGATGTCCCAAACGTTCATGCCACAAACTAGAATTAAAAACAGCAAAATTATAATGTTTCTTGGTCGGGTGAAGAATTGAAGTGATTGGATAAAGCTCTCCCTGACTATCACATCTCATTAGGTGGTCCCCTGTCTGGAAATCATACACGGAGAAACCAAAAAGAACAAAAGCTATAGTAACCCAGTTATCAGATGTAAACTTTCGAACTGAGATTAAGTTATTAATCAATTGTGGAGCATGAATCACATTTTTCAGGGCTAATGACGGGTTTGGTGTGGACAATTTAGTGGAACCATAACCTTTAATTAGAATAGAGTGGACATTTCCGACAGTTATACCATTTGATTTGCTCAAATTAAAATAGGACGTAAGGTTACCTTGGGAGGACGTCATATGAAACGTTGCACCTGAGTCCATATACCAATTCGGGCCCGGTGAACTAAGTCCGAGTATATGCATGGCTGAGTCGACGTATGTGGGTTGGCCCTGCCACGCGTCAGCGATGGCCCAGATGAGGTTGGGATCTTTGTGCGCGTCTGTGAGTATCGGCCTTTGTTGGGCTTTGAAAATTTTGGCCAATGAAATTTGGACATAACCTGCAAAATGTGGGTTAGGAGGGATATTATGATGCTGTAAATGAAATGGGCCAGTGGAAGGATAATTGGGCCTCGCCCAGTTGGTTGTTGGGTAGAGGCATGGTGGCCCAACCCAGTTCCACTGTGGCTAGGTCCAGTTTGGCCGGAATTGTTGCTGCCGATGGTTGTTCCCACTGCTGCCATCGCCGCCGCCGAAATTTCCTCCGCCACTGCCTGAATTTTGGCTGCCTCCATTTTTGTTGCTTTTGCCACCATTTTTATTACCATTACGCCATTTTTTTCCACGATTATTTGCGATGACGCAAATCTATTTCCATCGTTTGTGACAATGAATGTCGATTCATTTGTAGTAGCTACCTTTTTTTAAAAAAACTTGTTCTTCAAGAATCAACTTTGACCTTGCTTGATAAAAGAAGGGGAGCGGGTTACTTTGACGGATTACTATGCAACCCCACTATACCTCTGTCAATCCTGTAACAAGTTCTAACACCAAATGATTGTTGGTTACGGGAGAACCAACATTCTTCAATTGATCTGCCAACACTTTTAGGCGTTGACAATAGGTGGAAGCACTAGGAAAATCCTCCATATCAACGCTGGAGAATTCTTGTTCCAAAGCGACTGCACAGGAGTTTTGATTATCATAAAAAATGTCCCGTAAGCGATTCCAATCATCTATTGCCTTAGAATCTGGTTCCATGAAAGTGTGCAACAAATCTGTTGAAATTGTTGCATAAATTCAATCAAGAACTGTGGCGTCGAGGGTATCCCACAATTCTTTTCATCATCTGTTGTCAAAATCTTTTCTTTGCCTTTTTTCCGGAGGGATGATATGGTGAAGAACTCGATGAGAACGACAATAGATTTTGAAAAACTCCGCCCAGAAAGCATAATGGACATTCTCCATTTGTAATATTATGGGAACATGTGTTTTGATACTAGAAATAGTTAGGGTGGGATGCTAAAATGATTTGGATTCAGACATGTTGAGATTTGATTGGAATTAATGGAAAATAAAAAATAAGTAGCAATGAATAATGAAGGAAGAAAGCAAACACACCAAGAATTCTATGGAATCTCGAATTTTGGTGAATTTCGGCTAGGGTTTTTTTTTCCGTGGAGGAAGAGAGATAGCCGAAAATGTGGTACTCCAATATGGATCTTTTTCCTAAACCTTTGATACCATGTAAGAATGGATCTTGGGTCTAACTCAACCTCAAAAGCTAGTTTGTAGGGTGAGGATTGTTCAAGTCCATATAAGAAGTCTATGTTCCCATTGCATTATCGATGTGCAACTCTTAACACTCCCCCGCACGTTCAGATACGTTAACTGGAGTGTGAATAATAATTCATTCATGTAACTAAATAGTAATTAAGAGAGTATCATACTTGTAAGGTAAGTAGTAGAATATAATTGAATAGTAAGGAGAAGATTAGGGCTAGTGATCTTCCTCCCATATTTGTATATATTGTAACCTTTGTAAATGAAAAAGATGAGGAAAATATTTCAATTACATGAATGAATTATTGATTTATTCTCTAGAATATTCTTTAATTATTTCTAGAATACTCTCTAACAGTTAGCTCAGTTAACTTGTATGGTTAACACCTGATGTATAAGTTAACTAGAGTTAGGCTTTACCATAGTTAAATGATAATTGAGTTAGTAGCATTTTTTGTACTATTAGCTCTGTTTCTTTCAGTAAAGCTGAATAGAGATTTCTTTTTCAAAAAAATTCTAGTCAATTGTGAACTTCTCTTCAATTCTTTTGCAATTCCGTTAATTTCAAATTTTCTTTTTCTGAGTGTCTGGCTTTAATAAAAATTAATGTAAAAAGTAATAAAATTAAAATAAGACCTTTATATGTACATATACATCTAGAACTTACCTGCTTACCTTTTATTTATATTTAATAAAATAAATCGAAGAAAGCAAATTTTAGTAGAAGGTATTTATAAAGTCAATTAAATGTTAAATTAGTTAAATTGTAATATTTTATGTTAATGATAAAAGGTTAAAAGTATTGTTACAAGAAAAATCAAAATAAGGGTTAAGCATAATATCGTAAAGTGCATAAAAATGCTAGTATTACGAAGTCAAATACTGAGGAGAGGTCTTTAAAATTAACCCAAAATATAAATAAAAAATGTGGAACCGTAGCATCAATTGTGCGTGAAACATTTCGATGCGAATTCATATTTAATTAAATTTCAATACTCGAACACCGAAGGATGGAAAAATTAACTTGTATGTAAAAAGTTATAGCTTAATATTTAAGGTGTACAAACAAAATGGAACCATCCATTTCATTTCTCCAAAAGGTGGAATTTCCCACTTTAGGAGCCCCACACTCCGGTCTGACAGATCTGTAAAAGAGGTAAATCATGATGACTCAATTGATTTTAAATGTTAGATCAGTACCACGTTGTGCATAAGAGACTCTCCTTTATTTGAAGAAGAAATCTCCATAATGTAGCTGACGAAATTCGATCTTTTGATCATTGCTCGAAATATTCCTTTAAAACCAATTGAACTGCGGAACCATCCATTTCATGAACATATGGCTTTGCATCGAAGTTGTAACGCCAGACAAAGCTGGTGGAGGAAAATAAGCGAAAGTGCCTTGAATGGGCCGCAAAATACAAATACGTGTCAACAATTTTCAACTTTTCATGGGCAAAGCAAAGGTCTTATACCTTGTATCACACACTTGATACTCAAGCCTTTCAACAAGCTTTGGCCTCAATTATTGTATTTACTATTCCCCAAAAGTATAATTTAGGTCCCATTCTTATGTCCTCATCTGCTCTTCACATATTTCATGGGCAAAGATCTTATACCTTGTGTTTATTCTTTTACATTTTGAATTCTTTACTAAAAAATTTAGCTCCACCATTGAAGGGATGGATAGGATCTCGTCTTTCTTAATTAAAGATTTCGGATTCGAGTCTTTAATATGAAAAAAATTCTGTTACGGCATGTTTCTCCTTAAATAAACTTTATACAACATGAATTCAGATTAATCAGAGTTTAATATTGATATCGAACCCAAAGTAAGAAATAACAAAAGAATTATTCATGATTATGACATGATGATTCCATCTTCTCACAGATAATCAATTTGGTCATTATTTTCATAATTATGTCTAGCCTATTATTAGCCAACTACTGTATTTATTTGAACAAATTAATTCTCAAACAAATAAAAGGCGCGTATTGAATTTATTTACTAATTACTTTTCCGTTCGTTTGTGAAAGTTTTGATGATTAAGTTTGAGTTCTTCATCCTTGTAGACCCCACAAGAGTACATGTCACTACAATAACTATATATGAGAGTGGCCCATCTTCACTAATCATTTTCTTCAAATTCTAATTATGGGTGATTCACATAATGTACTTATTTCGGGGTGATTTTTAATTTTTATCCATTAATTTAAAAATCTTAGATTTTTGTTATTTTCTTAAAAAATTATGAGTTCAGGGTTCGAACCATAGCTCAGTCAAAAAATAAACGCAAGTCGGAGTTTGGGATTCGCAAGGCATAGTTGCCTGTAAATTCTACCTTAAGGCATAGTTGCCTTCAGGCATGCGAGTTTGTCTGCAAACTCTACTTTAAGACAGAGTTTGTCTTATACCTGAGTGCAAAATCTGTCTTGCGAATTATTCTTTTAATTTTTGACTGAGCAGAAGTTTAAACCCGAAATCTTGAAATATTTTCGATCACATTTTTAAGCGAAGAGAAAAAATTAAAGATCAATAATTTGAGGGGGGGAGGGGAAATAAAAAACCAATGCCTTTAAAGGGAATTCCGCGCAAAAATTTGAACTCTAACAGTCATTTCGTGGAGAAGATGACCAACTCTATCTTTCCTAATTGCTCTATCCTATACTCTCACTATCTTAAATATTATTTATCGTGGTTATTAAAAATAGTAGTCTCAAATTTTTATTGTTATAAAAATTTAAGACACAACTAATTACTTCTTTCCTATTTTACCCTTAATAAAAATTGATATTTCTTAAAGGACGTATAGAATAAAAAAAACGAAAAATAATTTGAGACGAAAAAGAAGTATCAATTATTAGCATTAAATTCACATCAAATTGCCTATATCAAAGGAACCAAGTTGATTGAACTTTTTGTGCCCTTTCGAATTAAATTTAGTGCTATATAAAATTATGTAAGCTAATCTATACTGTATGTCAGCATTATGACCCTTTTTGACTTATCATCACCTTGAAAAGTAAACTTTGTTTCTCTATTAATCAATACACGGTTATGACTTGTTTACGCATATCGACACAGACTGTGGAAGATTTTTTATATTATTAGTAAATTTTAATATATAATAGCAAGTTATCTTTTCTTTAATCAAAATATCACTTAATGCTTATTAGAAAATTTAACTATAATTACCTAATAAATAACTTAGTGATTTATTTTCAATAATGCCAACGATGGATGATATTATGGATTAATTGCCTGTCAGGAGCGAGGGCGATAGCCCGGTTTTTATTGTTTATCCTTTTCTACGCGCGAAAGTCATTGCTTGTTCAGTAGCCCAGGCTTAGGTTAGGGCGCATAATCTCATTGCAGGGACACAAACGAAGGAGCTTTAGAATGACTTCAATTGGAGGGGATAAGGAAAGAAGTTCCGTTGGGGCCTCTCTTAGGAGAGTCCCTTCTCTCCTCCACCTGGCTTTCCGCGGTACCAAGCTCACTATTTTCTCTCAAAAAAATGGGCTTATTGAATATCATATTGGTTTGGCTTTGTTCTTTGCCCAGGCAAAGGAGCGATCGACACTCGCTCGCAAGTTTTAAGAAGTGGTAAGCGCAAGTACAAGTTGAAAGCACTACTTTCAAGAAGTCTAGCAAGAAGTTCCTTGTCTTACAAAGCTTTTAGTAAAGTAATCCCTTGTTACTGCTCCGTGGGTGACATAGGAGAATAAAGTCGGTCCTTCTTGAGACGGTAGCGTAAAAGTCGTTTCGTGAATGGAAAGCGGTGCGAAGGCTCGACCAAAGGCTGATAGGATTGAACTCAAAGGGAAGGCCTTCCTTATAAGTTCTCGCTCGATCGAAAGGATATAACACCAACGAAACCTTAGCTTCGGAAGGAGTCCCTCTTTCATTCACTAAAGAAGACGCAGGATAAGCTTGCTTTTGCGAGCCAGAAGAGGGGAAGTCAGTTTACTCGGCAAGCTCATCTTCCCGAGGTAGAGTGGAATACACGAGCACTTCAACATGCTTGCCTGAGACCATTCAGCCTCCGGTGGTGTCCTTCTCCTTTCTTTCTAAACTAACAGAATCGTGGGACATCAAAAGCGGTGATCAAAAAGATTCGACGAAAATCGGGCATACATTCGAGAGAGAGGCGGAAGACTTTCCTTTGCCCTTACTCTATGTTGAAGGAAATTTCCAGGTCTTCACTCTTCGCTCCTAACTCATTTACGCTTTTGAAGAGAGACTCAATCCCAAGTAGCAAACCATTCTAGTGCTACGATCTCTTTGAGTTCAGTGGACAGAACGATCGATGTGAGGCCTAGGTCAAGGAGGCGGGTTACCAGAGAAGATGGGACAACTCCTTTCTCCTTTGCTTGAAGCTCTCTTCCCGTGTCGATGAGGGACTATTCCCCTCTCCAATGCTCTCTTCGCTGGTTGCTTCCCTGCATATTTTTTTCATTCAACAAAGCCTTCTTTCATAGATAATCAGTAGTATTACTCTCGCTAGTTATTCTGAGTAAGAGGGGGAGGACTTGATGCATGGTGGAAATGTGAAACGTGTGGTTATGTCCAACCGCAGAAGCTCCAATACGAATTAGCAATCGTTATAGATAGACTTTGAGATGCTTGAATAGCTGCAGCCTAGCCTTTTCGTTAACTGGATCTCAATTGCTACGGGGAATGCCGTTTAGTTGGCCTATGCCTCGCTCTTAGAGTTAGAGAGACTAGAAGTACTAGTTCCCGACAAAAAGAGAATTTCTTTTTTATTTAGTTCCAGGCATATCGAGAATGTGCATCCCGTTATGAATGATGGAGAATGTTAATAAATTCCAAAATCCATTTCTCCGTCCAATAGCGACGACTGTCTTTTTGATTGGTACCGCAGTCGCCTGTAGATATTATTGACACATTGTCAGTGCAAATAGAACTAAAATTATATAATTTAAATTCTATGCATTAAAGAAGTAAAAAATATTTACACAATCCGTTCATGATGTAAAAGGAATTACACGTAACTGCATTTAATATAATTTATTGGAAATCTATAATAAATTATAAGTGACCTGATATAATAGATATATTCACTACGTTGTCATGACATATAACTTAAATCGTATCGTTCTTTCAACAACACAATCGAGAAATATGGTCTCGATATATATATTTTATAGACATACGTAATTTAACCCCTAAATACAAAAATAGGTATTTATTCCACTTTGAAAATATAACATTAAAATCTTCACATAATATTGTTCTCACCCCGAATTTTGTTTTCTCTCGTTGTAGCGGCTGATCGAATCTGACGACAAATTGATTCCTTAACTTAAGTGATTCGGCCTGGAAACGGAACTCTGATTTCCAGCAATGACTTCCCCAACTACTCCAGAAAGCGTTAGGACGGTGTTACGAGTGAACTAAGAGGTAAGAAACAAGAATGCATCTGAGTACATAAGGATAAAGTAAAGATAGATGAAATTTAAGTTGTTTGATTGATTGTGTCTCTTTCTATATACAAAAGAATGTTCCTATTTATAGTACAAAAAGAAGAAGAAATTGTACAAACGTGCCCCCCCCCCCCCCATGTCAGCCATCAAATAACCCACTAAGTTCAATGACCGACTAAGATGGGTTATTATCCGTTGGGATGATTTCTATCTTGTCTCCTTTCCAAAAGATGAGCTTTTGATGCATGCTAGAAGGAAGACATCGGCTGGTGTGAATCCAGTTCCTGCCCAACAAAATAGTATAGGACGGTTTGCTATCTATTACGAAGAAGGCAGACCTGACCGTCTTAAGACCTACAGTGATTTCTGCCACTAGGATCCCCAGTGCTTCAAAGAATTCTCCCATAAAACTAGCCATTTTCATGTTAGTTGGGATGAGGTCCTCCGTTTTTTGTTAAGATCCTTCAAGGTGAGCAGCGACATCACATTCAGCACAACCTCATTATCGACAAACACCCGTTTAATCATTTTGTCGTTAATGTAAGTCTTGATGTAAAGGGGTTTGAGATGTTTAACCATATCTTCTGTAGGTGTGCCAAATACGGTACTCAAAGTGTACCTAGCCTGGGTATCGACTATTATTGTCCATTCTGCGTCTTCTACGCAAACATCACCTTCTAAGTCCAGTAAGGAGCGGTTGACCCAGAATTCACATGGGATTAGGCTGACCATTTCAATATATGCCCACATCCAATTCGGCAGGCCAAAAGATCATATCTTCTATTTCGTGGAGAGAAATGGGGATCGGCTGAGGATCCTTCGACTGAACCCCCTACACGATCTATGAGATTGCCTCGGTTAGAGGTTTATCCGGGGCCATGTTATATTGCCGAGATTCCTCCATTGGGTTATTGGTATGTTGTTCGTCCAGTTTTGGTTGACCCAACGTTTCTCCTTCATGTAATTGCCGAAGAATCGAGCCAAATGCCCACTGACATTTCGCCATGGAAGACTCGGAATCTCACGATTTTCACGCCTTGGTGTTGGAAATTAGATACAATATCTGTTGCATCTTACTCAAAGCCTTGGCACGTTGCATCCTTTTTTTCTGAGTTATGGATGCGACTCTCGGCGATGCCTCTTTCTTTCCGGAAGCTTGATTGACAAACCACTTCTCATCTTCTGTGTTGGCGGTTGATTTAATCATTTTTGGGGTCTTGTGTAGTTCTGATTTCTCGCCATGATGCATAAGGATGAAACACCCTCATTTACATTAAACTAAACTACCATCTGTTTGGTTTTAGGTAGTGGTTCCTCATCTATTTGAGGCATGATCGGTTGTCAGTTGGTTGTCATCCGTACTTTCCCCCCCAGGACTACACCTCGAGTTAATAGGAACCCTTCTGAACCTCATAGTTTTTTCCTGAAATTCTGGTTCAACGTCTCTTGGGTATTTGGTATGGCCATGAAAATTGCTCCTAGCTGGCTACCTGTCATCTTGAACGTCATGTAGGCTGCCTAACCGGTTGAACACAGAGGTATTTATGGCCTTCTACCCTTTAGTAGGTTTCTTTGGAACCCACACCCTTCTCATCAGTTGTTTCCCTTTGATATCCCTTGATTCATCAGGCTTAGCAAAGATACCATAGATATTGGTACTGTGTGAAAGGGGTCGGTATCAATAAGCATTTCAGCCATACTTTTGTCGACTAGCTTGAACCTTCCCTCCTTGATGCTCTTTTGGATCGCCTTTTTGAAGACCATATAATTAGAAGTATAATGACATTAGAAGTAGAGTGACTGTATGGATTATGCCACTTATAGTACTTCTTATATTTGAGTTCCTCGGCAGGCGGAATCCTATGACCATCAAGTAGCCAAATCTGCTTATCTTTGAGCAGATGATCAAAGATCTGATCTGCCTTCGTGATATCAAACGAGTAACCGACCCTGTCATCGGATGAACTTGTAACACCCCATTTTAACCTGAGTCGAAATGGGATACGACATATGGTTGATTCCTAAATTTATTTTAAGGAGTCACCACCTAATTATTTTAAGTGAATTAGGACACTTTTAAGTAGCATAAAATGCTACAAATGATCTTCGTTTAAAGGTCTGCAAAACTATGTGAGATTCTAGGTAAGAGTTCTTTATTATTCTAAAGGGAAGGAGTTAGACATCCTTTAAGATCCGCTAACTTACGGTTGTCCGTTCAAACTTAGGTTGATATTATTATGCTAAATGTATTATGCAATTTTAAGGGTGTTCTAACTAAAAAACTATTTAAAACTAGACATGCAAACATTTAAAATATATATATATTTAACAAGATTGTAATGAAAGCAAATAATCATATAAAGAGGGAGTGAAGAGAACTTAGCGGTATTTTGCTTTTATTTTATTTTTCTGCATAGGCTTTAACTTTGGGATGTTCCTCCGGGTACCTGCAAAAGACACTTAGTAAAAGAATTAGTAAATAATAAAATAAACATTAAATAAACACCACGTATGTATATATATATATATATATATAAATGTAAAAGATATATTTTTATATAGTATGAGCTCAGCTAGTGTTATGCCAAGGATACTAAGACATGAGAAACCAATATCGCTTCGGCTGCGGTCGACTCATCTCCCGGTGAACGATACTATGCATTCTCGACTAATCTTTTCACTTTCCTCCTCGCCCACATATTTCGTCTCACTTACCATGGAGGCCTCCAGATCGACGGATAAATCCTCAGTAGGCCAGCAAGTGTAGTATCATGTTCAAAAGTCAGTAAAATACCAAGTGTAATATCAGGTTCAAAAATCAGTAAAATACCAAGTGTAGTATCATGTCCGAATTCAGTGTACCACCGTGTAGTTTTTGTTCTAACCAGTTAATAAAATAAGGACAAGGGCAAAATCGTCCAAAAATCAGTGAGGAACCCAACGAACAATAACCAGTCGCTAGAAAATTCTAAATGTCACTGGTGCGATCAAAGTAATGCAAACTCAGATAAACCACAACAAATCGAGTAAGCAATCGCCGAAAAAAATATATAAGGAGATTAAAATCAGTCCAACAGCGACAAAAAATACCGGAATCGAACCCCCAAAAATGCCAACAAAATCAGTCCCCAACTACAAAATGTAGTTGCAATAACATACAATTAAACAACGTCACAGGTAAGTCGCGTGGGTGGTCAAATCTGCGGAAGGGCCAGAAACAGAGGAAGGAAGCACGGCGTTGTTTGGCGGTTTTCACTGGAGCAACGCTTAAAATACAAGCCAACATATGGTCGACAGGAGTTGGGGTTCGCCGGATCTCTAAGCTCCGGCGAGGGTAGTGGCGTTGGTGTGGTTCGCCGGAGCTTCGAGCTCCAGCTATGGGAGTTTGGTCTGCTGCTGCGTGTATGTGGGTTGTGAGGAAGAAGAGATCTGATGCTAAAATGAAAAAGTGAAGAGTATATTTGCTTTGAAAAATGAAAGAAGGAATTTCTTGGTAGTGGAGGTGCGGTTGATGCCCTTTAATAATGGGGGGAGAGTGTTTAATTTATAGAGTAATATTATGTTTAAGTTTAGGTTTTGGGGTTGTGGGCTTGGGCTTTGCAATCTGAAAATGGGCAGTTGGGCTCATGAAATGGGTCAAAAAAAAATATAATTGGGCTTGGAGAAGATTAACTTAATTTCGGGAATATTTTTGGGATTGAAAATTAAAATAAATTTGGGTTTAAATTGAAATAAAACTGAAAATAAAAACAAAGATTGGGCGCCCTTTTATTGCAAAATTTGGAAAATTCGGGTCAAAATTAAGTGTCAACAGCAGCCCCTATTTGACCGGATACGATAAAAGAGTGCTCGGGCAAACACGTTGACTTGTAGTGAATTTTGGCCCGACCAGAAGAATATGATACGCATAAGAGCGAAAGGAGTTCCGAAGGAAAGGAAATGCGATGCTAAGAAGCAAGATTGATGCAAGTTCAAAAAGGGTTGCCTTAGTGTAGAATTTTGATGACACTGGGGTCATAGGTGTTGTGGGAGGCTAGAGGAGATAGTTCCATGTTGTGCTCCTGTTCCGGTAAATTAAGGTACCTACAGTTTAAAACTTAAAAAGGTTAGTACATAGTTGTTAAGATAAGATGATAAAACATGTATATATGAAAAATGTGATCCTCTGAGTTGAAACGTTTTCTTTGCGCATGCGTAATTAGTTGCAGTTGTTCGTCGTTTCCGGACGTAATGCAGATGAAGCCATTTTGTAGGCGTGATGAAGTGATGTCGTTACATGGACGTGATGCAGATGAAGCCGTTGCGTAGGCATAATGAAGTGACGTCGTTGCATGGACGTTACGTGTATGTCATCGTTGCATGGACGAAAATCTGATGAAGTCGTTGCATAGGCATTACCGTCTTGTATGGACGGAAATGCAAATGACGTTTTGTATGGGCGTTACCGTCTTGTATGGACGGAAATGCATTTGATCAAAACTAGATGAAGTAATTAATGCATAAAATGTTCCTCAAAAAATCCGATTCGGGCGGATTCTTCCCCCAACTAACGAAGAGATCTTGCCAAGGACCCCACTAACCCGCTAAAAGATCTCATCCCCCCTTCATCTTGACTGAGGAACATGAATTGGGTCTATCGTAGCATAACTCTTTTGGGAAAGGTATCCAAAAAATGAATTTCGTGGAATAGGAATAGCTCATTTGAATGCCGAAACTGTAAATGAGGTAGCCTGGGTGAGAAGGATGTGATTGAGCGGCCTTTGATATAGACTTGTTGTGACTTGACTCCGTGGGTGAATCCACCGTGCTAGAATGTTGTTGCAGAATATAATGATGATGTGACGTGTTTGCGAGCCGCATGGCTGCTACTGTCCTTCCGGTTGATGCTAATATGAAAAGCATGTCTTATCAAAGCAAATAAATTAGTGTATTTCATTACATGAAAAATAAATAGCATAGTTTCCAATGGTATTTGGGGACAAATATGTTTAAGTGTCTCTAAGGGTGTTTGTTCTCTGAGGTCGAAGATGAATATGATGTCATTGTGTTGACGTAATGATGACGTCATTGTGTTGAGCCGACGCAGATGATGTCATTGTGTTGACGTGATGCAGATGATGTTATTGTGTTGACGTAATGATAACGTCATTGTGTTGAGCCGATGCAGATGACGTCATTATGTTGATGTGATGCATATGACGTCATTGTATTGACATAATTATGGCGTCATTGTGTTGAGCCGATGCAGATGATGTTATTGTGTTGACGTGATGCAGATGACGTGATTGTGTTGACGATATTGAGGGTGTGATTGTGTTGACATTTTGAGGGTGTCATTGTGTTGACAATTTTAAGAGTGTCATTGTGTTGACAGTTTTGAGGGTGGGACCGAAGCCTAAATAGGCCGCCTACGTATCCTAGTAAGGGAATTAGGTCATAACGTAGTTCGTTTTAATCCAAAGGGAATTGAGAGGTTTTGTTATCGTTTGCAAGACAATATATATTTGAAGTTGTTTCACATGCATAATGATATCGTTGAGTGGACGCGATATAGAGGTCCTCGTTGCATAGATGAAATGTAGATAAGACCATTGTATAGTCGTAATAAGATGGCGTCGTTGAGTTGACGCGGTATAGAGGTCGTCGTTGCATAGACGAAATGTAGATAAGACCATTGCATATGCGTAATAAGATGACGTCGTTGAGTGGACGCGATATAGAGGTCGTCGTTGCATAGACAAAATATAGATGAGGTCATTGCATAGACATAATAAGATGAACGTCATTGTATGGACGCAATAAAGAAATGTCGTTGTATAGACGCAATAAAGAAACGTCGTTATGAGGACGTAACAAAATGAATGTCGTTGAATAGACATGATAGGAAGTCATTGAATAGACGTAATAAGATGAACGTCGTTGTATGGACGCAATAAGATAAACGTCGTTGTGCGGATGTAATAAGAGTGATTTGAACCCATTAGGCCAGGCTACTTATGTTGAAATTACCTGCAATATATAAACCAGATAAATTAGGTAGTGTCATAACGTGATTGAGAAATGAGGTGAGAATGCGGCCATATAAGCCGAAATGGTGTCTTAATAGACGCGTGCGATTGTGGTCTCGTGGGCTGAGCTGCTATGCAGAACTTTCTAGCAAAGCAAAGAGTTAATGCAAGATATATGGATATGCGAAATGAATGGACTCAGATGAGAATGTGTCCCTGTGAGCCAAGCTTCTATGCGAAAATCCCCTTCAGTGTTACCAACTTTTCAGCCCCAGTTATCGGTATTTAAAAGAAAATTTGCGAGATTTGAAAAGGGCGGCTGATTTGTGTCGACTTTGTAGCTTTAGCTCTGACCACTCGTATGCCCGATCTGTTTGGACTTGTAACTATTGTCTAGTTTAAGTATTTGTTGCTAGAACGTAATTAATAATATGCTCTTCGGTACTGTCGACCTCTTCTTGCAGTGAAGCCTTTTGAAAACAGCCCCAGTTTTGGCATAAGCGAATGCCGAATGGACGAGACCGAATTTGATATAGAAAACCAATCTATCCTATCGCAGAGATTAGATGGAGTGTGCTTTGTAACTGGTATAATAAGGGGAAGATTTTTCAAAAGAGTTTGGACTGAATCCGATGTGGTTGCCTACGTATCCCGCCATAGAGATCAAGTAGATACATAGTCTAGGAGCATAGCCCAGTTGAAGTTAGGTTCGTCGATTAGACTTCGAAATATGGGACTAAAGCCGACATGGCCGCCCACGTATTTTGCCAATGAAACCAGGTCAACCCGTAGTTCATCCCGAAAGAGGGGAGAATGCGATTTTCAAAAGGTAGGACCGAGGACGATATGACCTCCTACGTATCCCACTGAGGGAATCAAGTCACGCGTAGTTCGCCGGTGATGGAGAATAAAGGGATTCTTAAGAGATGGAAAGTTAGGATTTTTCTAGAAGGTGGGACCGAGCCCGAAATGGCCGCCTACGTATCCCGCCATGGGAATCAGGTCACACGTAGTTCCGAAGTGTGACAAAATTTTGAGAAAATTATTGTTTGGGATATAGGTTTTCCGCATATCGCGTCGATAACACAAGGAATAACGCAACCCCAAAAACCCAAACTAGTATAGCTTGAAATAAATGCTAAGTGAATGCACAAAGTTGAAGTAGCAAAATACTGTACTAAAGTGCACATAGCTGAAAGCAAGAAACATTACAATAGTAAGCAGACTATATAGATATTGAATGCGCGTCCTAGCATATTTGGGACCTCTTTTAATGCCAGAGGTGGGCCTAAACGCCAAATATGCTAGATTATGATAGATAGGTCCAAGCTGTTAAATTGCAATGTTTTGTTGGAAATAACGACCAAATGACGGTGCACTTTTTCCAATTTTAGCATGTCATGATTAGGCTTGGATCCATCTATCATTATCACGCTACACGTAGTATGCTGGTTGGTCGTTGGGTTGTGAAGCCCGCCTACAAGTTTTGGTGTTTTTTTCTTAATTGTGGAGGCGATGCCAAAGATCGACCCACATAGGGTTTATGCATGCATGACTTAAAAATAAAGGGTGGTATAGCTCTATCTTAAGTTTTCTAAAATTTGGCTTACTAGACGCAAGGTTCCCGAGCGGACAACTCGAGTGAGAAGGCTACGCGGCCACCGGTTGGACCGGACACTCCACGTATATTGTCAACTCTCTTAAATTTGTTTTTATGAAAGAAGTTTGCTGATGCACAAAGCGCACCTCGCGTGTAGTGTGAATTTTCCGTAAGGGGGAAAATATGAGTGGAATGACAGTTTAGGAAAAGCATTAACATATAGCCATTAAAACAGCATGCAAATATTCATATGTAAAGAATAACAGTTTAGGCAAAAGGTAAAAATAAAAGCAAATAAGTGTAAAAACACAAAAAAAACAATTTAAGCAAATAACGAAGAAGAAAAAAGCACAGTAATTAACCTAAGTCTGTTATGGTTAAGAACCTAGTCATCCCCAGCGGAGTTGCCATGTTGTAACACCCCATTTTAACCTGAGTCGAAATGGGATACGACATACGGTTGATTCCTAAATTTATTTTAAGGAGTCTCCACCTAATTATTTTAAGTGAATTAAGACACTTTTAAGTAGCATAAAATGCTACAAATGATCTATGTTTAAAGGTCTGCAAAACTATGTGAGATTCTAGGTAAGAGTTCTTTATTATCCTAAAGGAAAGGGGTTAGACATCCTCTAAGATCCGCTAACTTACGGTTGTCCGTTCAAACTTAGGTTGGTATTATTGTGCTAAATGTATTATGCAATTCTAAGGGTGTTCTAACTAAGAAACTATTTAAAACTAGACATGCAAACTTTTAAAATAGATATATATATATTTAACAAGATTGTAATGAAAGCAAATAATCATATAAAGAGGGAGTGAAAAGAACTTAGCGGTATTTCGCTTTTATTTAATTTTTCTGCACAACCTTTAACTTTGGGATGTGCCTCCGGGTACCTGCAAAAGACACTTAGTAAAAGAATTAGTAAATAACAAAATAAATTATCAAATAAACACCACGTAGGTATATATATATATATATATATATGTATGTATGTAAAAGATATATTTTTATATAGTGTGGGCTCAGCTAATGTTATGCCAAGGATACTAAGACATGAGAAACCAATATCGCTTCGGCTGCGGTCGACTCACCTCCCGGTGAACGATACTATGCATTCTCGTCTAATCTTTCACTTTCCTCCTCGCCCACATATTTCGTCTCACTTACCATGAAGGCCTCCAGATCGACAGATAAATCCTTCGTAGGCCAGCAAGTGTAGTATCATGTTCAAAAGTCAGTAAAATACCAAGTGTAGTATCAGGTTCAAAAATCAGTAAAATACCAAGTGTAGTATCATGTCCGAATTCAGTGTACCACCGTGTAGTTTTTGTTCTAACCAGTTAATAAAATAAGGACAAGGGCAAAATCATCCAAAAATCAGTGAGGAACCCAACGAACAATAACCAGTAGCTGGAAAATTCTAAATGTCACTGGAGCGATCAAAGTAATGCAAACTCAGATAAACCACAACAAATCGAGTAAGCAATCGCCGAAAAAAATATATAAGGAGATTAAAATCAGTCCAACAGAGACAAAAAATACCGGAATCGAACCCCCAAAAATGCCAACAAAATCAGTCCCCAACTGCAAAATGTAGTTGCAATAACAGACAATTAAACAACGTCACAGGTAGGGTCCGCCGCCGGTGGTCAAATCTGGCATAGGACCGGCAAAACAGAGGGGAAGGGAAGCACAACGTTGCTTCAACGGTTTTCACCAGAGCAACGCCTATAATACAAGCCAACAGATGGTCGACGAGAGTTGGGGTTCGCTGAAGCTTAGAGCTCCGGCGAGGGCAGTGGTGTCAGTATAGTTCGCCGGAGCTCGATGGGAGTTTGGTCTGCTGCTGTGTGTGTGTGGGTTGTGAGGAAGAAGATATCTGATGCTAAAATGAAAGAGTGAAAAGTATATTTGCTTTGAAAAATGAAAGAGGGAATTTCTTGGTAGTGCAGGTGCGGCCGATGCCTTTTAATAATAGGGGTATGTTTAATTTATAGAGTAATATTAGGTTTAGGTTTAGGTTTTGGGGTTGTGGGCTTGGGCTTTGCAATATGAAAATGGGCAGTTGGGCTTATGAAATGGATCCAAAAAAATATATAATTGGGCTTGGAAAAGATGAGCTTAATTTCGGGAGTGTTTTTGGGGTTCAAAATTAAAATAAAATTGGGTTAAATTGAAATAAAAATGAAAATAAAAACAAAGATTGGGCGCCCTTTTAATTTCGGGAGTGTTTTGAAGCCTCTTGGCAAAGACGCTATCCGATCTACCCAATCAGGGTAAGACTTCTTATAAACAAGCATGTCCAAAGGTTTCAGTTGGATACCAAAGTACCTCTGCATGGTGTTAGCAATAATTTATGGGTTTATCAGTTGTGATGTCTCCTGCCGATTCTCGACTAGATTTGGCTGGTAGGCGTTCTACACTGACAGTCTCCATTCTGTACTTTGTTAGATATGGGTTTGAAGGTTATAGGTGGTTTGCTGGCCATTACCAATAGGTGAGGTTATGCCCCATTGCTGTTGTTGGGTATGGCCACCAAAGTCTGCAACCTGAGCTCCTGGAATGGCTAACGGAGTCTAAGGACAATGTGGAATAGTATTCTGTGGCTGCTCTCCTCGGACGTCGGTCGTTCTTAGAAAATTTATGCTTTTTGGAAGGTATGGTTTGGGTACTGGCAATAACAACTGGAATGGTACTCCAATTGTAAATAACATCACTAAATAGTCGAGATAAGTCATAGCCAATGAGTCATCGGCTGCCAATTCGACTGACCAACATTTTTCGCCTGTATCGTAAGGCCGTTCGTAGAAACGTATGACATAACGAGCGACAATACAAAGTATCCTTGAGCCTGAACTGGTCTCTGAGCCATGTTGATCTGCCCATACTATAGACTCACTTGGTGAAGTGGCATACTTTCCCCCCCAAGGTTTGGTGGCGACCATGCAGTGTGATGGTTGCTAGGCGATTAGGCTTGTGTTCCTAGGTGCGCTATCAGCTGTACCTGAGTAGGCATTAGCTGATGCGCATGCGGCTGAAGAACAACACCGGGAGTCACAGTCTCATGCTGAACAACACTACTCGTCAGAGGGATGGCAGAACTAGTCTAACATTCTCCTAGGTGCATTCGATTAGTTTACATCTCCCTCGCTTGCTGAACCTCATTATGTATCATTGACTTCACAATGTCAGCCAATTGTTTAGAAATTTGGTACATAAAATCGTGGATGTCCAAGTCGATTTGTTGTCTAATAAAAGACATAGTCATCATGGTTGGACCTTCATATTGGATAGATTCATCCATATCTTGGGTTAATGGAGGAAGTGGAGAGGTATTAACTGATGTAGGAATACCCGAGGAGGATGCTGGTTCGTTGTTCGTCATGATTGGGAATTGTTTGATCGTCTTTCTCTGAGGAAGAGTCGAAATAGAATCAACTTGAATTCATCCTTCTGGGAGGATTTTGTTTATGATGTGGACTGAACTCGGGGTTCATCTTCTTACCGGACCTTAGGCGTATATGCCAAGAATGATCATGACCCGGAGAATAAAATTTTGCGATTAATTCACCTATGGTCCCACTGGACGTGCCAAATTTGTTCTCGCCCCTAATTTTGATCGAATTGAAAGACAAATTGATTCCTTAACTTAAGTGATTCGGGCTGGAAACAAAACTTTGATTTCCAACAATGACTTCCCCAACTACTCCAGAAAGCATTGGGATGGTGTTACGAGTAAACTAAGAGGTAAGAAACATGAATGCAACTGAGTGTAAGGATAAAGTAAAGATACATGAAATTTGAGTTGTTTGATTAATTGTGTCTCTTTCTATATACAAAAGAATGTTCCTATTTATAGTACAAAAAGAAGAAAAAATGTACAAACGTGCCCCCCCCCCACCCCATGTCAACCATCAAATAACCCACTAAGTTAATTGGCTGACTATGGGGGAGGTGGTGTCGATTTTCTCGCCCTTTACTCCTCTTTTTCGGATAATGACCCTTGCTTTCAGTTGTTGTTGGATGTTATCGCTTCTAGGGGTCTAGATACCCTTTTGACTTTGGCTAAGATGCCTTAGTAGTCTTTGAAGTTCTTATAGTCGAGGACTAGGAGTTAATTCGGCTCCAGAATAGTTCGACTGTCACTGGATTTCGGCTAAACACTTAATTATTTTTTGAGTGTTAACAAATATATACAACCTTCAATAAAACCCACAATTTTTTTGAAAGATCTTTCATTTCTTCTTAACCTCTCTATCAGATTTTTCAAGAAAAAAAATGAAGAGCCAGAGTCAGCCCCCCATTAATAAAGCATTGAAGCTTCAACATCGAAATTCAAGTTTCCGAAATTGAAATTATTTTCTTATTCAAAAGTTTAGGTACATCTTAAGGAGTTTTATATCTCAAGTTTGGGATAATTTAGTGTAAATTTGAATCAAATTTCATATTGAACTTCGAGGTTGAAGAAGAACAATCTCATGTATATCACTTGTATACATATTATATTTATGTCACAGGTTTATCATATATATGTGTAAAAAATACTAACACACAAGTAATAAATAGGATAAATAGCAAATGTACATATAATATATAGTGAGAGACGTATAATTCATTTCCTCATCATTGTTGAACATATCCTAGCTATGTCACACTACCACCAGAAAGTCCAGTGTTCTAAAATATTTTGCAAGTGAGACGGATGTATTAGAGAGAGAGAACTGGAACGATTTGGAGTCTAAAATCAAGGATTGTATTTCCTTAAGTTGCTACAAAATTAAAAAAAACCTTACTATATAGGATACTTTAAAAAATAGTTATATAAAATGTAATTAAAGCTCATAAATTGTCATGTAATGTAAAATTTGCTATATTATAATTAATTAATACTTGCCTAAAATCCAGTGGTATGAACCTTGAATATATATCAATGATTCCGTGAATGGCTCAACATTCCCAGTACTAAAGGATTACCAAAAGGGGTCGATTGGATTAGGTTGTTAGGTTTTTCACTTTGAACATAGTTCCCTTTTTTTCCCAATCTTTTAAATTAACCATACAATTCTACCTCAGCCCACCTTTTCTGGTGTGATCTACTGGAATGCAGGATATATAGATTGGATTCCGTCTTCTGCGAACTTCAACCCACAAAACTGAGTTATAAAAACATCATAAAATAGCTCAAGTCTTCCTCGAATAACTTTAAAGTTTAACCACGACTTCAAAATGACATCCTTAAAAATCACAATCATAAATTAAGAAATTATTACTTTTTCCTAAATATTTCAAATTATATTCAAAATGGGCTAAATAAGGTAAGATTTGAAAATATGAGCTAATTTTGATTATAAGTTAGGGTGAAATGATATAGAACCTAAAATCACATTTTGAATGTCTATAAATTTGGTAAAAGGAGTATTTTGGAGGTTCTCCCCTAAATAATATGCTTTGGACCGACTTAGTAATAGTGTATAGTACTCCTCTTAATAGTTTCCATTAGGTTTTTATTAATTTAATTCCTTCACTTATTATTATGCCCACAAAGGTAGATTTCTTGTGGCTTTGGTTTTCATAGAAGGTCCCAACAAATAACAATAACGAACTTCACAAGCATAAGGTGCTAGAATAATTTAACAAATTCCCAAGTGGCAAAGGGCACTTGTCAACCTCCCCCTATCTTTATATAAATACACATACCTTTTCCTTCTCAGTATTAATATATTATCAAACAAAATTATTCCTTTATAGCTTCAATATTCTTAATTCCAAAACCCACAAAAAATTATATTATTTTAATACAAAACAAAACCACTCCACAAATGGATTTAAGAGACATTGGAGCTACACTTCCTCCTGGATTTAGATTTTATCCAAGTGATGAAGAATTAGTTTGCCATTATCTCTTCAAGAAAATTGCAAATGAAGATGTTCTTAAAGGAACTTTAGTGGAAATTGATCTCCATACTTGTGAACCATGGCAACTTCCTGGTAAGTCTTATTTTCCTTATCTCTATCTCTAATTACTCCTTTTTCTTCTTCTCTTTCTACGAAATACTCGGTGATTTTTGTTAGAAAATTATATTATGTAGCTCGGTTGAAAATATCTTTTACATATAGGTATGAAAGGTTTATGTTTTTATGTGATCGCAACATAAAAAAGAAAGTGAATTTTCTACGGGCGTGCTACGTTCTCTCCCTCCTTCCAATCTAAGATGGGGTCCTCAGTAGTGGTGATCCACTCAAACGAAAGTAAAAAGACTTCTAGCTCATAGTTCCGCATGGTGAATGAATCTCTTTGATACTGTGGATATATATTAATTTGTATTTCGCTCACACGAAAGTAAAAAGACTTCTAGCTCATAGTTCCGCATGGTGAATGAATCTCTTTGATACTGTGGATATATATTAATTTGTATTTTGACTTTTCTTAGTAAATTTTTTGGCTCCGTCAGACTTTTTCATTCTTGTCTTTGTTTCCAATGACACCTATTTTTTCTGTTTCTATGATATTTACAAACGAAAAAGAAATTTAGAGATGGAAAACTGATCATCACTACAGAAAATAGTGTAGTGTCATTATTAGATGAAAAAGTTGCAAAAAAGTGGCTTTAACGGACGTTTTTCTTGATTTCATTATACTTTTTTTTTTCATGGGAAGATAATGCTAAACTATACTCTAATAAGATTATGAAACTGAATCTACAACTTTGTTGTCTTTTCTAAATATATATTTCAGAGTCTAGGCCTTTTTAGTTATTCTTTGATGTTGTCTCCTGAATTGAGTACTATTAGAGATTTGTAAGAGATAAGTTTGAAAGAAAATGATGGTTGCTTTGTGGAGTAAACTAACATCAATTCAGGTTTTAATGGATTTGGTTCACATTTAGAATATGCGGAAATTTAGCTTTAAACTAGGAGATTTCTCACCAAGATAGTGGATAGAGAAGAAAAGATGTTGCTGAAATTGTACGCATAGTTGTTGTCTTGTGACCAGGAGGTCGGAAGTCATGAGTTAAAGTGGAAGCGATCTGCTTGAATGTGAAGTAAGGCTGCGTCTGATAGGCAGTCAGGTCATTCTCTCGCATGCTTGTGCTTAGTAACAGTGTTTACTCTCCTTTAATAAATTGCTAAATAACTTTTTCCTATTTTTTTTTCTTTTCTTTCAATTTTTTTCTATTTGCTAATTAGTATTTTTTATCTGAGGAATAAAATAATTTAGTACTATTACACTTGGGGGAGTTCAGAAAATGCTTCATCATGATAAATAAATCAAATGTCACTTATTCCGAACTTTATATATGAAGCTTATGAAATACAATTGTGACGCATGATAATTGTTTTCTTTCTAGAAAAGTTTCAGGTAGGGAACGATAAGGAGTATATGTTTGTCTGAGACAATTACACCACTGTAGAGCGATGCGAACGTTTCTTTGAAAATTCTTTTCATACAAACGTAACAAGAAGAGAATTTATGAGATAATCGAAATATATATATATATATATATATATATATATATATATATATATATTAATTGAGACATGAGGGAGTACTATGCCCTGATATCTCTCTCATGCATGTCGATTATTACAAGTAGTTGGTTACGGATTCAATGTATTGTATTTGTCTTAAGAACTCATTGAACATGTGCAAATCATTAATTTAAAACTTATAATTGACTTAATAAAATTAAAATCTAGATTTCATAAGCTTCAAATAATGCATGACTTCATTCCTGCTTATGACACTCTCGTATAGGAATAATATGACATTTTTAAGATCTCAAGATTTAAATAATATTTTTGATATGTCATACACCTTTATAGTTTATGACTTTAAGAAGTAAAAATCTTTCTTTTTTGTATTCTTAAATTTTGTGTTATGTCGAATTAAGACACAAAATAAAATTGATGGAGTAATATACTCTTTTGGCCATGTATGTGAGAAAATGAGAGAAGAACAGTAAGAGAATTGAAAGAGAAGGATGTGAATAAATAGTCCAAAGGAGGGGGTCTACTTCCATAGTTCCATTGAGACTTTTCATTTGGCCACCTTACTTCCCATAATATTAGTTCATCATATATATCTCATTATTTTTATCTTGCATGTATAGTTTATTGATATATATATATATAGTCACATGAAACAACGAACCATCACGTATAAGTAGATGTATGAAATGTTTTGAAAAATTATTGTGATGACTAGTGTGGATTTTGTTAGTTAAAAAACGAAATAATTGTATATATTAGAAAGCCTAATTTAGTTACTATTACTCCTAATTTTATTAGTTAAAATGTTATTAGGTGGGACATGACGAAAGTGATGTTGTATTGCCCACCAATGGCCAAGTAATTCGACTATTGTGAAGTAAAAGTTAAAATCGTTTTTCCATTCTTTCATATGAACTTTCTCAAAAGGTTTATCTAAAGAGGAAACCTAGAGAATCTATTGTGACTAATACCCAACTTGGTGCGTCACTTTAGCTTAATATCATTGTCTATTTTTTATTTTTTTTGAGATGATTTTAATTCGCGCTTCTACTTTTTACAAGCCACAGACGGTAAACTCGAATCGACGCAATACCGCAAAACCACGCCACCTGTGAAATCACACTTGGCAAATCATGTGTGACAGACTCAACCAAGAAGGTGTTGGCAGGGAAAATCGAACTCGTGACCTTTCGGTCATTCGCTCTCCTACTCCACCAACTTGGCTACTGGGTAGCTAATATCATTGTCTTACAAGCATGTGATGATGGGGTCTCACCACAATTAAAATACTCACTTCGTCTCAATTTATGTGAAGGTGTTACTATTTGAGGAGTCAAACAATTTTTTCATTTGAATATAAGTTTTTTCAAACGTTTTTCTTTAAGTATTTCGAATCATTAGCTATGTTGATGATGAGAAAATAATTAAGTAAATAAAAAATGTGTTTTCTATAACAGCTTAAACTTTTAGATTAGAGAAATCAAGTGTCCTGAAATCGAATCTCACAGCTACCCATTATTTAAAAGATTTTCACATGCTTGGCCTATGATAAAAGAATTAGGCTCACACGTGAGGCCGTATTAAGGATATATTTTAAAACTATTTGAAGAATCTATACCCGAATTCATAATTAAAATTAAATGTTTTAACTCTCATATTCCGAACCTCTTCACATAAATTGAGATTTGGGACACACAATTACGTTAATGTCATCCTGAATTATGCTTTTAGTTGTCGTCTGCACCTCTTACATTAATTTGGACCGATACAATTATTATGTATCAATCTAATCTCCTCCTTGTACGTGTATCTGAAATCTTCCATTCTGCATCATATTTCGTAGTACTAATTAATATAATTAACTAATATATCATATTTTATATTGAATAATGTTTATTTTTGACAATTTAGAGGTGGCAAAGCTCAACTCGAGTGAATGGTACTTCTTCAACTTTCGAGATCGGAAATACGCTACTGGTTTTCGGACCAATCGGGCCACAACTTCGGGTTATTGGAAAGCCACAGGCAAAGATCGAACGGTGTTAGATCCTCAAACTCGTACCATCGTAGGAATGAGAAAAACTCTAGTTTTCTACATGAATAGAGCTCCTAATGGAATTAAAACTGGATGGATCATGCATGAATTCCGCCTGGAAAATCCACATATACCCCCTAAGGTAAAAAAAAAAAAACTTTGTCGTGCACAATATACATATTTCTCTCGAATCATCATAAGGAATTTTTGCATTATCAGGTTTCATGTATTATTTGTTATAATAGATAAGTCGTTTTTTCTTTCAAAATTACAAATTTCATTTTTTTTATAAGAGGTTATCGCTAGTTATTTTTTAGTTGACCTGATTTATTTTCACTATCGATGAATATAACCAATAAGTTGTACATCCTATTTTTCAGTATTAGTGTTAGTGTAGACTCTAGACACGTACCCTTGATCTCTTTACATTTTTGTTTCATTTACATACCATGTCATGAATTTCCTTAAGGTTATTCTATTTTTCTTTTTATTTGCTTTCAATGAAACGAATCTTAATATTGTTGAAAAATCATAACTCTATATGATTTGATTAAGATTTGAAAAGATTCTTCCACACGTAATATTATATAATGATGAAACAACAAAGATATTTTTATCTTTAGTACATAGGGACACATCAAGATTGTAGCAATTTTCACGTGACAAGTGACAAATGCTTATGGAAAAGAAACTTCATAGAAACCTCCTAGCTGAATGGGAGGAACAATAAAAGTGATGGGTAAAAAGGATGGCTGCTAGCTAGATTTTAGCTACATATGAGTAAATTCTAAAACCGTTTTGTTACATAGTGTATAAAACATCTAACGACATTACTAAATTTGTGTCACTCGTCTATGATGATTGAACAGGAAGATTGGGTGTTATGTCGAGTATTTCACAAAGCTAAAGCTGAGAACAACAATAACAATACGTACGAGGTTGGTGTCAATTCTCCTCCCAATATGGAACAGTCACATATTGCGTTGTCTTACGGAGGCCCACGCCTAATGGCAGCGGCCGCCTTCTCCCAGCGCCCTTCTGGCCATCAAAGCCAAAAGTTGTTTGATTTATTGGAACCGGAACACAACCAAAGTAGCTATCTTCAATTAATGTCTCAAGAAATGAACAAACCTCCACAAAATGATCAAATGGTCGAGGACGATGAGTATGGATTCTTGATGGACATGAATTTTGAAGATCCAAATTTACAAGATGGCGGGGTGCATTCGAGCATTGGGGACATGAGATTTGATGATGAAAACAACTTGGTTTTTATTTAATATGTTAATTAGTGATTGATTATTATTGTTAGTAGGAAACTACAAATAGATTAAAGACGATGACAAATTTGTTGAATTTGTGTGTAGGTGCCTTAGTGTTTGCCTGTGGGGTAAGATTCTTGTATGTTTGATGGGGTGATTTTTTTTGTTTTTTATTTTTATTTTCTCCACACTAGATATATAGATATGTATAGATAGATTGATCAAACTCATATGTATCTATCGTTGATAATTATTTGTATATTACTTTGACTTTTGTGTAAATTGGCAAATAGTAATATTCTTCTTGTTCCCCTCCCCCTAACTGGAAACAGCGGGAATATATTTGTTTCGTGAATCTTATTAGATTTTTGGGCTTTTCCCTTCTACATGGATTAAAATTCATTTTGTACCAAAACCTTTTTTCCTGGCTCATTTATATTTCTCCAGTTGAGCTGGGCGTCGGGGCACTGGATGCACTAGCGATTGGCACATAGAGAAAGGGTTGTCCGGGGTTTTCGGTTTGGTATCCTGCACTTCGCGTTCATGTTCATGATATCTACATTCAATTGTATTCCGGAGACACGATCGAAGAACGCCTTTTTTAAAGACACTTTTAAAAGAATTAATTTTAGGTCTGATTTCAAAATAAGAAGTCTTGAGTACTGAAAAGACACACATATATCTAACAAGATTAAGTGAACCTAAAATCGTGGTCATTTTATTTCGATATTTTCAGACATAACCAAAGAAGGGAGCGAGAAGAAACCGTATCTATAGAGAGAGGGGAGGAATTTTGATTTTCCAACTAATCTTTTTCGTGATATTGTTAAATTCTTCACTCTTTTTTGTTATAGTGGATTTTTTTTTATGGATATGACACCTCGTGGTTTTGCTTCTTCGCTTTGAAAGAGATTTTCCACACAATTGTTGGTGTCTCTTGGGATTGATATTGGTGCCTTTGTCATATTTGTTTTTCTACTTATTATATTTGCTACCATTAGTTTATGCTTACAGTTTGTCTATCAATTCTCTAATGAAGTGAAAATCAATATCAATATGCTTTGTCCTCTCGTGGAAGACTAGATTCACAGCAATTTGCAACTACTTCTGAAACTGATGCTGCCATTGCCCTATATTCTGCCTCTGCAGAACTTCGTGACACAATCACCTGTTTCTTTGATTTCCAGGCTATAGGTGATTATCCAAACAACACCAAATAGCCAGTGGTCGACCTTCTTGTGTTAATACATGATCCCCAATCTGCATCACAGAATACTTAGAGTGTAGGACTGCTGCTGCTAGACAAGAATATACCTGACCCTGGTGCTTTCTTCAGATATCTTCCTAGTCTCATTCCTGCTTCCAAGTGTGATGTTTTTGGCTCCTTCATGAATTGACTGAGATTTTGGACAGCAAATGCAATGTCAAGCCTTGTGTTTGTGAGATATAGTAGTCTCCCAATTAACCTTCTGTAAACTCCAGGATCCTCCAGTAACAAATCTTGCAGTTGTTCATCTTCTACATTAGTTGTACTTATGTGTTGATCATACACTGCAGTTGTAAGCTTCTGATTTACTTCCATTGGGGAAGAAGCACTCTTTGATCCAGATAACCCCATATCTGATATCAACTCTAATGTATATTTTCTTTGGTGCATAATGATCCCATCTGTACTCCTGGCAAACTCAATCCCAAGAAAGTACCTAAGCTCTCCCAGATCTTTAATCTTGAATGTTGGTTGTAGGACCTCCTTAGTTTGTTTAATTAATCCTGAATCATTTCCTGTGATGAGTAAATCATCAACATACACAAGTATAATCACTAATCTCTCCTCCCTTTGTTTAATAAACAAAGAGTAGTCTCTATGGCTCTGACTGAATCCTTCCTCCAGCAATGCTGTTGTAAGCTTAATATTCCACTGTCGAGAGGCTTGTTTTAAACCATACAGAGACTTCAATAGTCGACACACCTGTTTCTGTCCTCTGATGTGAAATCCATCTGGTGGTAACATGTAAACTTCTTCATACAAATCTCATTGCAATAATGCATTGTACACATCCATTTGATATATCCTCCACTGCTTAGCATCAGCAATAGCTATAACAGATCTTAATGTTGTCATCTTAACTACAGGAGAGAATGTCTCCTGATAAGTTAAGTCCCTCTTTCTGATTATATCCTTTGGCCACTAACCTGGCCTTGAATCTCTCAACTTCTCCTGATGTTGTGTACTTTATTTTGTACACCTATCTATACCCTATGGCTTTCTTTCCTCTTAGCAAATCCACCATTTCCTAGGTCTTATTGTCCTCTAGTGCTTGGATCTCAGCCTTCATTGCTTCTATCCATCTTCTGTCCACTTTTGTCTCTGAGTAACTATGTGGTTCAACTTCTTTAGAGACTTGCAACAAATTTCTGATACTAGGGTGATAGACCAATAGAATTGTCTCCATCTGATATAGAGTACAAACATCTAGATGAACTATGATTTGTAACATAATCCCTGTGCCAAATGGGTGGTTTGCATGTTCTACTGGACTTCCTAACTTGTTCATCATGTAGACCTTTAGTTAATCCCATTGCATTGTCCTGATCATCTGCACCTGTTGCATCAACATCTGAGGTATCTGAGGTCTGTATTGTTGAGTCGTTATCATCTTGAGTCTCACTTCTCTGATTGTATGACATTATGAGATCCTCAAAGCAAAAATGTTCCTGTGATGTCATAAAACCAAATCTGCCTTCTCTTGCATTCTTGAAGGGAAAAATTGTCTCCATAAACACCACATCCCTGCTCATGAAGATCCCCCTATTCTCCATATCATACAGTTTGTAGCCCTTTTGTGAAGTGCCATAGCCTAACAACACAACTCTTACAGCTCTGGGGCTAAGTTTGTCTAATTTTGATAATATGGTGGCAAAACACATACATCCTATCACTCTTAGATGATTGAGTGAAAGTGTCATTTTGTACAAAAACTCATAGGGAGACTTGTTCACCAAAACAGGGGCAGATATTCTGTTAATGATGTAGGCAGCATTCTCAATACAAAATCCCCAAAACTTGTATGGCAGGTTAGCTTAGATCTTAATAGCTCTGGCTGTCTCCAACAAGTGCATGTGTTTCCTTTCCACTACACCATTTTCTTGAGGTGTATATGGACAAGAACTCTCATGCATAATACCATGTACCTAAAACAGTTGCTTACAGTTAGTATTAAAAAAATTGAACCATTGTTTGATCTCACTTCATTTATTGGCATAGCAAACTGAGTTTTCACTTTTGTAAAGAAGTTTTTCAGTATAGTTACAACAATTGATTTCAATCTCAATAAGAATACCCAAGTCCATCTTGAACAATCATCCACAATAGTTAGAAAATATCTCATCATTGAAAGTTTCAACTTTGTAGGGGCCCCATATATCCATATGTAGCAATTGGAATAGTTTCAATTTTCTACTGATACTAATGGGAAAATGAATTCGAACCTGTCTAGCTAATGGACAAACTTCACAATTATGCAATGTAAAAGAATCATCACTACTAAAACATGGTATTTTCTTCAATACTCTCATAGGCACATGACACATCCTTTGATGCCAAGTAGCTGCATCAACAGTATGTGAAGTTATCATTGCCCTAATCATCTCTCCTTTATTACTTGTTGCATTGTCAACAGATAGCACATACAGTCCTCCTTCTTCATTACCAATCTCTCTCACATTTCCAGAAAAGAGATTCTGAAATACACAATATTCAGGAAAGAATGTAACACATTGGTCACTTTAAACACATACATAAGGTTGAACTTGAATGTAGGTATGCATAAGACATTCTTAAGCATATCGCCTCCTCCTAAGTGATAATCTCCAACATGTGTAATGTCGTCTGAATCACCTGTTGGCATCTGCACCTTACCTGCACTTCCTATTAAGTGTTTAATCCTCAGAAACTTCTGATTGTTAATCATGTGATTAGTAGCACCAGTGTCTATAATCCATTTGATAATCCTTTCAGTATTCAGTGCAAACATACCTGTCATGTTTGCAACAACATCATTAATATTCCCTGCTACATCATCACTGTCAAGAATCTTCAACAACCTCTGTTGCTTCTTTGGTGTGAGGTTCCTTAATAGTTCAGACACTTTCTGGTTCCCTTCTTTCTGATTCCCATGTTGTATGATGTCTGGTCTTCTAGAGTAACTACCACTTCGATTATCTTGATGAACACAGTGAACAAAATTCATGTTGTTCCCTTGTCCAGTATCTTCATAATATGGATCATCTCCCACTAAAACATTGGCCTTCCTTGATTTTCCCTTGAAATCTTAAGGATATCCATGCAATTTGTAACACTCAGCCTCTATATGACTAGTCTTATGACAGTAGTTGCATTTCATGAGTTTGAAACAATCTATCTTCAAATGTCTCTTCACATGGCAAAAATCACAAATCACGTTAGGATTATATGGCTTCTTTTGTTTCACATGTCCAACCTTATTCCTCGCTATGAACATATCTGTAGGTTATAACATATCTTACATTAGTGTTTGGCTTTCTTCTTGGTTAATCATGGCATAAACTTGATTTATGCTAGGTACTTGTTGCATCATCAATACCTGACTCTTTGCCTGAGTATAACTATCACTCAGCCCCATAAAAAACTGAAGCAGTCTCTGATATTGCATATGGTCTACAAATTCCTTTGATTTGTCGCAACAAGTTGGCAATGGTATGATTGAATCATATTCATCCCATAAATCCTTTAGTTTCGAATAATACATTGACACCGACAAGGTCCCTTGTCTTTGTGAAACTATCTCGTGTAATTGGAATTCCCTTGAACTATTGATTTTATCAAATCTCTCTTTCAAGTCTTTCCAGATCATGTAAGAATCAGAATTGTATAACATTCCAGTGAGCAAATTCTGGCTCACATTCTCCATTAACCACGAGACGACTATGGAATTGCATCTCTTCCATAGTCCAGCCAATGATCCCTGGTATAATTCTCTCTTCACTGTGTCATCTATAAACCCGATCTTGTTCTTTCCTAGCAAGGCTAATTTCATATCCCTGCTCCACAAGGTATAATTATCCATACCTGTGAGAATCACACCAATTGATAACAATCCCGGTGCATTCGAAGGGAATATGTATAGCGGATGATTATGATCGACCGTAATAGGAGTTGTTGATGTGAGATCTTCAATTGTGCCCATCCTTATTGTGTTAGCTTCTAAATAAGTGTTGCGATTGAATTTTCAATTCTTTCAACCGTCAATTTCTCCACTGCATGTGAGATCGATCTCCGATTCTTTGATCTTGACACTGTCCCCGTCAATTTCTTCACTGCATGTGAGATCGACTCCTTCGATCTCGGCAGTTTCTACGCTTCAATCCGTCAATTTCTTCAATTCCTCTACTGCATGTTCGATCTCGACATACTGGCTCGATACCATAAAAGAGTTTCAAAGAAAGAAATGATTGCATCGAATGTTAAGATTGCATTAAAATGAAGCTACTCAAATTGAGAGCTTTTATGTTACAGAATTGTGTAGAAGAAGAGAAATGAATAACTGCCATACAAAATATCTAAACCCTGTATTTATAGCTACCATCTAATTATTACCATATAATTACAACTTATCACGAACTGATTGTAACTAACATAATTAATTACATTAATGACCTCATTGAGTATTTATACTATGTACTCCTCCCTATGGTACTTGTGTGCATTCTTCTATTATCTCAACAAATCTCTATTTCAGCTTTGTGATGTTTTGGTTTCTTTGCCAACAATGTCTATTTCTCTCCACCTCAAGATTTTATAAAGAGCTCAAATTTTATACTAACATTCACGTAAAAAGTTGGTAATTGCAACTGTCCTGGAATTCTATAATTCCTGATGTAAAAAGTTCTAAAAAAAAGGCAGTCTGGTGCACTAAGCTCCCGCTATGCGCGGGGTTCGGGGAAGGGCCGGACCACAACAGTCTATTGTACGCAACCTTACCTCACATTTCTGTAAGATGATGTTTTCACGGCTTGAATTCATGACCTCCTGGTCACATGGCAACAACTTTACCAGTTACTCCAAGACAAAGTTCTAAATCGGTAAAAAATTAAAACTTGGCTAAAAAGGATAATTAGTTTTTTCTTAATTATCATAGAATGTAAAAATCGGCCATCTTTTTATCAGGGCATATGAAATGAAATAAAATGCTCATGATAGAATGAAATTATATACCAAAATTAAAGTTTAATTACCACATTGGCCATTGTTATATTGAACTCCCTAGCCAGAAAGTTCGATTGTACGAGATTGTATAGGTGAATAGTATATTATTGGTTGAATCCCATTAAAGCAAGGAAACTCGCTTCTACTTTAATATTTTAGGTCATGAATTTGTCTCCAAACTATAACATTCTACTAGTAGTATTTTTTTCGTTTTCCCCTTGTTTCAGATTCTGCCTCTTTAATTTCAACTCCAAATCTAATCCTTTGAATGTTGTATTTGGGTGAAGAGTGTACCCCAGGGAGCTCGCGTAACCGGATGTTAGGAGGATCTCTACAGTTGGCTTTCACTCTTATCAACCTGGGTCACATCTGTCAGTCTTGATTAAGGTGCCGCAACATACACGAATGTTGGAGCGGCAGAGAGGTCACGTCACCCGTACTTTAGGGTTTGAAAAGCCTAACTTTATCTTATATATGTGTAGCTTAGGAGGGAAGGAAGGTCATCTTGCTCACCATTTGTAATCCTAACTTTTTTCTCTCTAAGGAATATACAAGAGAACATCCATTGATTTTACATATATTTTCTTGAATCATTGCTTGCTTTTACCTTACATTACTTACTAGCCATACTCACTATTTATCAATTTAACCGGACTCGTAAAGGAGTTTTCCGGATCGGATACAACTCACTTGTCTATAAAACTCTGCAAAAACAAATCTCTAATTGATTTTCTAGTTAGATCCATTTTCACCGAAAAATAGTTTGGCGTCGTCTGTTGGGATAGACAACTATGGTTTTGTCCTGATTCATAGCAGATCTCATTTAAAAACTAAGCATAATCACAATACTTAACTAATCATGTTAGGATCAAACAACAATACCTATGAATCACATGGACTCGAGAACACTCGTGTACTAGTTAACGCATGAGGCATAGCGGACCTGGTAGAGATAACGATGTCGGAGCATAACGAAGAATTCATGTATGAGAAAAGGAGAGACAGAGGTGAGACTCTAAGAAGACAACCTAACAAGGAGCGGAGTGGAGGCGTGTCAAAAGTTGAGGAAACAGAAAGGTCTCAGAGGCGCACACTTGAAAGAAAGTGTCGGACCAAATCTCGGACGAGAAGATAAAGACCCACCAAGAAGGAGGTTCCATGACAAATAATGTGGTCGTATCCAAGCTCAAGGCGCATAGCAAAATGTTGCAGCACATGGAGAAGGTTGTAGCCACTATAGTCAACCATTGAAGAGCTGGGACTCCAGCGTCAAATCAGAACATGGCAAAAGATAGGTGGGTGGTGCAAAAGAACAGATGGACGCATTTACTGAGGGGCTCCTCAGGGTCGAGAAGGAAATGAATGAGCGAATGAACAGCTACCGGGAGCACCGCCCATAGTGAAAGGCTTAGAAGCCAAGAAATAATGTCTTATCCAGAGAGCGCGACCCCTGTACCTATCTCAAGGAAGTTCAAAATGTCGACATACCTAAGTATGACGAGACCACAAACTCGGAAGAAAACATAACAACCTTCGAAGCATCCATCACCAGACACGATCTGAAGCAACATGAGATCGAATCAGTCATGCTGAAGAAATTCAATCAGACGCTCATAAAGAGATCACTCTCCTGGTATACCTATTTGCTTAAAAATTCTATTGACTATTTTTCTACTCTTGCATATGCTCACGTAGGAGCCCAAACGGTCGAAACGCATAAGTAGTATGTGTTCACCATAAAGCAACGGGGAGATGAGCTATTGATGGGGTTTGTAGATAAATTTCAGAGGGAGAGAATATTGTTTTCGATTATCATGGAAGACTGGACCACGACTGATTTTGCAGATGGTCAAAATCCAAGTAGTTCAACTCGCATCCAGAAAATTAAAGGAAAGCTTGAAGGAATTCCCAGCTAAAACATATAATGAAATAAATTGCAGATACACGGACAATAGGTGTATTAAGGAGAATAAATGAGCAATGTCACCGATATAGATGGGTAGCCGCCCTACAAAAAGGTCAATATGTAAGTCAGTGGAACAAAAGAAACAACCAAGGCCTCATAATGACGGGTGCCCCATGTTCCGAAGGATCAACGTCAAATGGAACAAAACCCTCAAAATTGTCAGAACACAATTTTAATATAAATGCGGCGGAGCTAGCTGCAGTGATAAAAACAATAAAGGAAGCGAAAGCTAATGTCCTAGAAGAAATGCAAACAAATCCGGATATGAAAAATATCGGGTTATGGTGCCAGTACCGTAGCACGCATAGGTGTACCACAGATATTGTGCAAATATGAGGATCGAAGAGGCCCAGCTACTGCGAGCACGACACTTGAAAGAATACATCAGTGACCGAGCAAAGCTCAACCTGAGCCGAAGCCCTAGACATAAATAAAATAAAACACCACAACTTATCCACACTATCAACATGATCTTCGGGGGAGTGATCATAAACAAGATGACGTACACATCGCTCAGGAAGTCAAAAATCTCTATCACAACTACAAGATGTATCCAGGAGACCGAAGAAAGAAGAGAAATTTCTTTCTCTAGCGACGAATACACATGCCTTGCCCTGCCTCACAATGATGCCATTGTAATATCTATTCAAATTTGAAAAATCTTTTATTAAGTGTGTGTTAATTAATCCAGAAAGTTCAGCAAATATTGTCCAAATACGTAAACGGAAAGAAATGGGGGCAGACAGATTGATTATCATGGTAACCAAGGTGCTGATAGGTTTCAACATGTCAAGTAAGTTATCCTAGGGAGATATTGAGCTGCCGCTCCATGCCGACGGCATAGAGAAACTATTTTCGAGGTTATATCTAGGACATGCCATATAATATTATATTTGGAAGGTCGTGGATACACTCAATGCGAGCGGTCCCCTCCACTTTTCTTCAAAAAGTTAAATTACATACTCCTTGGGGGTCGAGGAGATCAGGGGGTGTTAGCAATTTTCCACACGATTAACGCAAGTGTACATAGAAGGACAAGTAATATAGTCTATGTAAGACCGAATATCGTCCTCAGGGAATGGTGTTCAATTACCAAACATGTATTCTATGTTATCTATTTGGCTGTCGATAGTGTGTTGTTGTTTTTATCTATAACTACTGAATAGTTTCAGAAATTAACTAAAATACTTTACTCAAATCAGATATGGTGGAAATAGGGCTTCCAATCTCCTCAACATCCACTCGCCTTAATCCTTAATGCAACAATAAAAGTTCTTCTTCTATGTTAAGATAACAGGTTAACTAGACCGTTTTATATTCTGGTTAGGATATATAAACACTCAACTCCGGTGCAGAAATCTTCTATATTTCTATGACAGATTTTACCACATAGGAGGATTAAGAACAATAACCTATAAAACTACACAAGTATCGGGGTACTTTCGTCCACGATTTTAACCTATGTTTATTCAACTATAACATATTCAAATCTCCCCTTTTGGATTTCGATTCGAAATCATATAAGTGATGATAACTAGTGATCAGTTAATTACCAAGCAATCAAAACAACTATTGAATAAATTTTAACTATATGAAGAAGAAACCAAATTAATGCATTAAGTCATAAAGACGAGGTTCAAGCGATTTGAAAGGAAATCCCTAAATAAAGTTTAGCTCCTAGTCATAGACATGCTAAGAACCAAAAGATTATCCAACATAAACTGAAAGTAAATAAAGTAAAGAAAGAAAAATACTTAAGAACAAGTCTCTAATCTTGAAGCCTCCAAGAAATTATGTTATGTTGTGAATAGAGGAATGAGGAACCCTTGAAAAATCTGGCCAAAGGGCCTTTTATAGCTCTCAAAAAACGTGTGCAACTTTTCCTTCATGGCCTTGACCCATTCCTCGCCGGATCGCAATTTCGCTTGGCGCCGCGGCCATGAACTCTGGCGCCGCGGCGCCCAAACTTCTGCAGCCTCTCAGTACTTTCGGCGTCGTGGTCATGCAATCCTGCAGTTTGGAACCACGGCGCCCAACTCCTATGTTGCCAATTTCTGTCCATTTTTTGCTCGGGAACCTTTTTTTCTGCCTACTTTTTGCTCATTTTCGTCATTTCACCTTTTTAAACCACTTTGACTCAAAAAGAATAAAAACTACCCTGACACGAAAATACTAACTAAAAATGACTTTAAAAGTGTATATAAAATACAGCGATCAAATACCCCCAAACTTAACCTTTGCTCGCCCTCGAGTAAAGATCAAAATAAAATCAAAGACACAAAAGAAAAGAAAATAAAGACTCAAAGACTCTGATCAATCTACTGCACAATAGTCACTGGAAAAGCATGAAGGTTAGTTGGGATAATATATAGGAACAAGTATAGCATGAATTTTTAGCATTCTAAACTTTCAAGTCAGATATATCCCAAATTCATTTCAATCATGTTCAATGGAAATAAGAGCACCCAACCTATGCATGTTAATTTCAAAATTATATGGCTTGTTCACTTTCTATTCTCCACTAATCATGGACATACATACTAGAGATCTTCAGGACTTTTCAGGGTTGTAATGTAGGCTTAGGCAGGGGTAGGTAACAATAGACATTTTAGGCTTAATTCACGTACCATAAGCTATTTTCATTCAACTCTTTTTCCTTCTTTTTGATTTCCTTTTTAATCTCATCCCTATCTTTTCCCTCTTTTGTTTTGAGAGAGTGAGGTGCATTATGAATAACAGACACCCCCAAACTTAGGCCTTTGCCTATTTTTCATTGGGGTGCATCAATTTTTCACTCTCTTTTTGTTTTTCTTCTTCAACACTTTTCATTCCAAGAGTCTTTAATTTTTTTTCTTATGGCACAAATATGGAATTATAGGGTGTCCAAGAAAGATCTTATTTTAGGCTCAAAGGGGCTGACTAGTGATAAATTTTATTGTCAGGGATAGGCAGTGAATGGTAAGAAGGGCTAACAAAGAATTACTTGAGTCATCTCCCTAACATGTACATCCTATCTATTTCACCTCAAATAACAAGCAAGCAGACATATATACTTTATCATTAACAATGCAGAAGTTAAGCACAGGTACCCCAAATAATTTGATTTCATGAATTCTTGGCATATCTCACTTAAGCATTCAGATTTTTGCTTCTAATTCCATTACATTATCCCACTTACTTCACTTAGGCGTTTCAAGTAACTACAACATGCATGATCTTAAAAAAAAATTGACTCATATAAAACATAAACAAGACAATAAAATAGACACAAAAACACAAAAATAAACTAAGAACCCCCCCAAACTTAAATCACACATTGTCCCTAATGTGTACAAGACACAAAAATAAAAAGACGGGATGACTTACAGACTTGTGGTTTAAAATGGTGGAGGTGGCGGTGGATAACGACGGTCCATTGATTGAACTCGAGCTCAAACCATTAACTCGCTGGGTCAAGGTGTCCAGCTCGCATCATCCTCTCGCTGTTCACGAGCATCTTCTCCATCATTGGCACCGAGGTTCCACGCCTAAAAAGCGTGGTCAGCGTCACGCCGCCGCTTCATAACGAGCCGCCTCGTGCTCTTCTTCGCACGGCGCCACGCCGCCGCTCCTCTCTCGCCGCGCTCGGGACCGGTTCGTAGAAAGAGTGCACTAAACTATATGTCACAAAGCAGTCGACTTTTTCAAAAGTATCGCGACAAATGTTAGACTCTATGCCTAGCACATAAGTCACGTATTTAGAGATCCATGTCCCAAACCACCAGCCGTGGTCAATCACTGATTTCTCTAATACTGCACTACTTCCCGCCCAATGTCAATTGTCTTTCCCGCCATGATTCCATATACCATCTTGATTCTATCCGCAGCACTCGTGAAGTGTGTAGATGGAATCAGCGAGCACTACAAAATACACCAACCTCGTCGTTCTATCAATCGCACTGCAAGTCCACGGGCTCCATTGCGAGCAACCTCATATTCAGCCCCTGGGTAGCATAATGTTCTTACGACGGCGTCCCAATCGATGTGGCTGGCATCTCTAGACTAACTTCTGAATTGGTTTGGGTTATAGCCTCGTTCTTCAACGTCATATGTCCCCAACATTGTATTTACCACCTCAGAATTTACGGGCACATATTGCCCTCTCATAAAATATCTGTCATCTGTCTGCTCCGGATAGTTGGCATAGAATTCCCTTACTATGTTAGTATTCTGCGGTGGAATCCTTTTCGGATTAATGAATCTTCTCCACCTATTGGCCTCGATCATAGCCCGAATTGGCTCATAGGCATCATTATCATCAAACGGATCTCTCTGGTAATCCATGCCTCTCTTAGGTATCAAGGTCCTAGTGCTTATCCGATTGTATCTATCCTCCGCTTCTTTGCTAGAGAATCTGGTAACATCATATTCAGGGGCAGATGTGGATGTGGGCGCCCTGACACCTCTCTTTTGGGAAGACATTGTGAGATATGTTGGGAAAATTTCTGCAGCATTTCCTCTGTTTCCTTAAGTTTCCCAACTACTATGAACCACAACAATCAACAAAACAACTCAACACAGCAATATACAACACAACAATTCAGCCCCAAATACACCAAAGCACACGTACAACACCTACAGTACTAAGTACAACACCCCACAGCGGTAATACTCAACAACAATCTCCCACACAACCACACTATCCCAACAATAGCCCTTACACCCCCAAACTTGCGAATTACTTCCTCTCTTTACCTTAAAATCTCAAAAAGAACGGTGAAAGTTACCTTTTTGAGGTTGCTCTTCACAATTGTCTTATCCCCAAATAGAAGAATGAAGCAAGGATGAAAGATGGTGGATTTGTAGTGGTGATTGAATGTAAGGAATTGAAGAGATTTAGTAGGAGATGTGGTGGATTTGTAGTGGGAGATGGAGTTTTTTTTGTGGGTTTAGAGGGTCTTAGAGATTCGGCTTGTGCGAGCAGGATCGAGGTGTTAGGGCTTTTAATTTCTCGAATTCCATCGCGCGCGACCATGATATCTCAGCCACGCGCCCAAACTCCCGCAGTTCTTCAACTTTGGGCGCCACGACCATGATTTGGGAGCCGCTACCGAACCGATTTTTCTCCTTCTCGCTTTTTCGTGCTCCACGCTTTAGCCTCGCACTGCAAGCACAACACCACAAACAATACCATACGCAGGTCGTTTCTAACTAACTAAAGTGCACAAATTAAAACTCGTTGCCTCCCAAGTAGCTTGCTTTAACGCTCAGAGTCGGACGCTGCCTTTATTAAAATCATTGGGGTAATTTAACCCCACAGCCTATCCATTTCAGGATCATCTTTCTTTTGCGCATTCTATTTTTTTTCTTCTTTTCCTCAAGCGGAGGTTTAGCAATACTTACGCAGGCCGAGGATTGATCTTTTGGCTTTGCCGACGTGACTCAATCGATGTGTCACCGTGGCCGATCACGTAGACATTTTCTTATGGCTTGGGATTCAATGGTGGGTTTAAACACCTTGTATACCATCTCCTCTTTCTCAACTCTCAGTTTTAGTTCACCCTTTTTCACATCAATGAAGGCTCTCCCACTTGCAAGGAATGACTTTCCCAAAATGATGGAAATTTCATCGTCTTCTTCCATGTCAAGGATGAGGAAGTCTGTTGGGAAGAAAAACTTCCCCACTTTGAGAAGCACGTCTTCGATGATACCTCTGGGATGCACCACTATTCTGTCAGCCAACTGCAAATTAACCGTGGTTGGTTTGACTTTACCCAAACCCAATCTCTTAAATACTGACAGAGGCATAAGGTTGATACTAGCCCCCAAATCACATAAGGCCCTGTTGCATGTCACCCTACCAATAGTGCAGGGCAATGTGAAGCTCCCTGGATCCTTAAGCTTTGGAGGCAGTTTCTTTGCAGGATGACACTCCACTCTTCTGTCAAAGTCACAGTCTCATAATCCGCCAGCTTTCTCTTTTTCCCAAGTATTTCCTTCATGAACTTAAAATATGTTGGCATCTGTTCTAGCGCCTCGATGAAGGGAATATTTATATGCAGCTTCTTAAACACCTCCAAGAATTTGGAGAATTGTTTATCAACTGCCTTCTTCTGTAGCCTATGAGGGTAAGAAATTCTCTCAACATATTCCCTCAAAGGTGTTTCATGGACATTTCACCGCAAGGGGTCCTCTCGACCCTTTTCTACTTCAACTACCTTTTCACTCTCCTTTTCACTTACCATCATGCGGGGAGCACTGTTCCAACTGCTTCCCACTTCTTAGCACGACTGCCTGACACTTCTCTCTAGGATTCACCTCTGTATTGCTCGGAAAAGTGCCCTGTGGCCTAATTCACCATGTTGCCACCGCCTCTACCGGGTTTCTAAGTTTCACGGCGACATTGATTCGCCATGAATTGAGTTTGAGAATCGCGAGTGTCAACAAAGTTGCCTCAATTCATCCGTTTTTCGTGTGGGCAAAGTGAGCTAAACCGCCGTGAAGATGAGGCCTGATTGAGTGGTGGCTGATTCGCATCGCCTCGAATCGAGTCTGATGTCCTTGGTCACCCCTCTATGAGAAATTTGGGTGATATCTCTACCCTGGATTATAAGTGTTCGAATAGGGATTGTTATGGGGCCTTTTGGAAATTCCCCACTACCTGACACTGAGCTTGCTCAATAGGAATATTGTTTGGGTCAGCTGTTGGGCACCTGTCAAAAGTATGTCGACCCCCACAAATCTCACAAGTCATCGCATCCGGATCGCGCATCGACACGTTGTTCACTGGAGTTTCGTTGTGAGAGCAACATGTGCATTTAATGTTGTGATGGCATCTAACTCATGAACTCCTATTTCTTTCTTTCCACCTATTCCCCTCTGATCTGGCAAGTGATTATTGGTGGTCATATCCTCTAGCAAGTCATGGGCCTCATGTGCTGTCTTTCTCATAAACGTACCACCTGCAGCTACATCAATAATGGTTCTCGTGGTCCCACTTAGCCCATTGTAGAAGATGTGCACCAAATTCTATTGTTCAATGCCATGATGTGGGCACTTCCTCTGCAGATCCTTAAACCTCTCCCACACTTCATACAGTGACTCCCCATCGGTCTGGTAGAAATTATTTAGCTCTCCTCTCGCCTGGCCGCTAAGGCGGAAGAACTTTGCAAGGAATTTTTGTGCTAGATCCCGCCACGTGAATATGGAATCAGAAAGTGGGAAGTTCAACCAAACCTTTGCCCCGCCCCCGAGTGAGAAAGTGAAAGTTTCAACCGAATGGCATCATCGAACGCCATTATATTTGAATGTTGTACATAACTCCGTAAAGTTCGCACATGCATGCAGGATCTTCGATGGTAATCCTCCGAATCGGATCGTGTTGCACCATGCTTAGAATTGCAGGCTGTATCTCACAATTATTCGCCTTATCATTGGGAGCCTTATGCATGCCAGGCTCCAAAGAATCTCGAAGCACGTAATCTCCCAAACTCCTCTCAGCTTAGACTTGAACCCGTTCTTCTACATCTATAGGCAGCCCTTGGGGTCCCCTTTGGTTGGGTTGATGATCACCCACCCCTTCATTCATCTCATTATTGTTCTGTAGATCCCCCATGGCTATCAATTTAATAATCCGCGTATTTCGCCGGTTCTGCTTGAAAGTCTTTTCTATCTCAGGGTTGAAGGGGATTAATGTATCTGCTCCTCTTCTTTTTCACATAAATTAGATCCCTGAAATAGATCAAAATCAACAAACAAATCACGGCGCACGGTTCCACAATTAACAGAAATTAATAAAAGAAAATAAAAGTCAAATTAGAAATTAACAATAGATAATTTGATATTGAAACTACGTCAATCTCCGGCAACGGCGCCAAAAACTTTTTAGCGATTTTCCACACGCTTAACGCAAGTGTACGTATCAGGACAAGTAATATAGTCTAGTTAAGACCGAATATCGTCCTCAGGGACTGATGTTCAATTACCAAACATCTATTCAATGTTATCTATTTGGCTGTCGATAGTGTGTTGTTGTTTATCTATAACTACTGAATAGTTGCAGAAATTAACTAAAATACTTTACTTAAATCAGATATGGTGGAAATAGGGCTTCCAATCTCCTCAACTATCCACTCGTATTAATCCTTAATGCAACAATAAATGTTTTTCTTCTATGTTAAGATAGCAGAATTAACTAGACCGTTTTATATTCTGGTTAGTATATAAAAACACTCAACCCCGGTGCAGAAATCTTCTATATTTCTATGACAGATTTTACCATATAGGAGGATTAAGAACAATAACCTATAAAACAACACTAGTATCGGGGTACTTCCGTCCATGATTTTAACCTATGTTTATTCAACTATAGCATATTCAAATCCCCCTTTCGGATTTCGATTTGAAATCAAATAAGTGATGATAACTAGTGATCAGTTAATTACCAAGCAATCAAAATAACTATTTAATAAATCTTAACTATATGAAGAAGAAACTAAATTAATGAACTATTTTGAGAATTAGCTGAAATTAGAAAAGGTTCAGAAAATTATCGTAATCATTACCTATTTGGAGGAAAAAAGAAGAAAAATCGCTAATTCACCTCAAATCCCACACAAAAAAAATCAGTTTGAAATTTGTATAATAAGTGTTAAAATAGCGAAATTCAAATGCAAATTAAGTGAGATTTTAAATTTTGAACTACAGATTTCTTATGTATGATGAGAAACCATGATTTTTTTTAGAGAAAGTTCATATTTTTAGTTTTATTGTAAAGAAGTCTTGCATGTGGGGCAAAGTCTATGTTATGTTTTTAGGCAGTAATTGTCTTGTTTCGGTAAAGATATGCTTTGTGCGACACAACTTACATATAACTCTATAGAATACTCTTTCGAGTGCGCACAGGGTAAATCCCGGGCTGACGCAATAGTCTGCAAATCACGTCAGCCGATTAACCACACTTGGCAAACCAGGTGTGACAGGTTCAACCAAGAAGGTTTATGCAGGGGATCGAACTCGTGACCTTGCGGTCCCGCGCTCTACTACTACACCAACTTGGCTACCCTTACGGGTAAAATAACTACTCTCTTTGCACTATGGATAAAAGATTTTCTTGATGCATGGAAATTTCCTCTTCTAGTAATAATTACTAATGATTGATAAATCATGTTATGCAACTAGCAAGGGAAAGAAGAATGCATTTTTCAATTTTGCCCAAAATAAGAAGTCCTTGCTCGAAAACATTATGAGAGTTGATATTAATAACATACCAAGTGAGCATTTTGATTTTTTTACAATAAATTGGCACTAAAATTAAAAGGCAAATTGCCTTCCTTGCACTAGGTGATTTTTCATCAGGTCAAGAAAAAATATCAGACCTTGGGTGTTGGGGTAACAATTCGGTTCCTCGAGATAATCCTTATTCACAAGATAAAGATTTGAAGCTGAAATTTAGGCGCTCGAACTGAAAAACCCTTGGCGTTGTAGCTTTGCTTCTTACTTTATCTGTGTGGATGCTGGTCAGGTTCAAAGACAATCTAGCTATAACATATCCCTTGATTATTTTTATTGATGAAAGACATATATATACAAGTTACAATAGGAAAATTATTTTCCTATTCTACATTTAAATCTTTATTCTATATGGAGACTAACTATACAATTATGATAATACTAATTAAGGTACAAGACTAATTCTAATATATACCATATACAAATCTGCCAGAGTGAGCCCTGCGGGACTTCATCCAGTGATGCTAACTGGACTGGACTTTGGACGAGAACTTCAGTGATGGCAGTGGCCCAATCCTTTTCGGTAATATACACATAATATATATTTGTATATTATATGTATATTTAACACACCAACGCAGTCATAGTGGGCAGTCTTCGTACGTTGAGAATGTCTCTAAAAGCTTCAAAAAGGCAGACGTGTACTTGTCATCTAGCTATCTTTTCTCGAACAAAGTAGATATTCATCTTTATATGTTTAGTGCGCTGGTGCTGAACTAGATTACCAGAAAGGTAGATGACACTTATATTATCACAGTACACTAAGGTAGCTTTCTGAATAGGACAATGAAGCTCTAAAATAAGATTTGTAACCAATATGACTCAAAAACCACATTGGCTACCCCTCGATACTAGACCTCTACACTTGAACGTGAAAGCGTGGATTGACGCTTGACACACCATGAGACCAAGTTATTACCTAAAAACATACAATAGCCAGACGTAGACCGTCTATTATCTGGACAACCACCCCAATCAACATCTGTATAGGAGACAAGTGTAGACGTCGACGAAGGATACAAATGCAAGCCATAATCAAGTGTTCCCTGAAAGTACCTAATAATGTGTTTGAGCGCATTCATATCGCTTCAAGTATTATAGTGTGTAAGACCGAATACCGTCCACAGAGACTGGTTATCAAGTACCGATTATCTATTCTATGGTATCTATTTGGTTAACGTTATTTTGTTTGACAATTATAACTACGAATTAAAATAAAGTGCAGAAATTAAACTAATGTTGAAAATACTTTGGGATTTAAAACAATTAAATGGAGATAGGGCTTCCAATCTCCTCAATTATCCACTATTTCACGCGTTAATGCAATTCTAATGATTCTTCTTCGTATTAAGATAGCAGGTTAACTAATCTGTCATTATATTCCGGTTAGGACATACAAGAGCTCAATCATGTGCAGAAACCTTCTATATTTCTATGATAGATTTTACCACACAAGTGGATTAAGAACAATAATCCTAAACACTACACAAGTATCAGTGTACTTTCGTCCACGATTTTAACCTATGTCTATTCAACTACAGCATATTCAAATCTCACCTTTCAGAATTTTGATTCGAAATCATATGTGTGATGACAATTAGTGATCAGTTAATAATCAAGCAATCAAAATAATTATTGAATAGATCTTAATATGCCTGAAGAAGAAATCACCAATAATGCATTAACTATATGAAAGAGTTTCAAGCGATCTGACTAAAAAACCCTAATAAAGTAATTAGCTCCTAAACATTGCCATGCTAAGAACTAAATTCCAATCCAACATAAACTGAATTAAAGTAAAGAAAAGAGAAAGAACTTGAACAAAAGTCTCCACTTGTGTAGCTTGTAGTCGTCGTTCTCCTCTCCAAAGTATGATATAAAGTATGACAAGGTTTAGGGTATTTATATCTGAAAAAACCTTGTTCCGGACCCTTTTACCCATGGCCAAATTCGACCAACCGAAATTATGTGCGCTACGCGACACTTTAATCGGCAAAAATCACCGAGAATTCTCGTCATGCCGCAGCCCTTCGTCCAGGCGCCGCAGCTCTTGGCACAGTGAATATTTTTCTTGCCCTCTGGAATTTTCACGCCGCGGCTCATCAACGTCGCGGCCCTTCCTTGTCTTGCGCCGCGACCCTTGGCCTGTTTTCGTCCGGATTTCACCTGATTTCTTCTATTCTTCTTGGGACATTTTAGGCTTCATTCTTTGGGTTGTGCTTGTGCAAATTTCATCTTCATTGAGCTCATTTCATCCTCAATTATGTATTTCCTCCTTTGGAAGCGTTGTGCTCAAAAGAAAGAAAAACAACCCTAATACTATACTAAATAAAATGAAAAGAGTAAAATATTAACTAAAAATGACTCAAAAGAGTGTACCAAAATACACTCACAAACACCCCCAAACTTACACTTTACTCGCCCTCGAGTAAAACACTAAATAAAAAACAAAAACAATGACTCTATGAACTGGATCAAGTAGTTGTAGCAATTCTTCTTCAACATCATGGATGAAAGATGAGATAATATGTTAGAACATATAGCATGAATATATAGCAATCTAGAATTTCAAGTTAAATATTTCACAGATTCACTTAGATAATATGTTAGAACTGGATCTGTTTACTTGTTATTCTCCACTAATCATAGATATACACATTAAGGATCTTCAGGACTTTCAAGGGTTGTAATGTAGACTTAGACAGGGGTAGGTAAAAGTGGGCATTTAAGCTCAAATTACGTACCATAAGTATTTTTCATTCAACTCTTTGTCCTTCTTTTTGACTTTCTTTTCAATCACATACCTATTTTCTCCCCTCTTTTCTTTTGAGAGAATGAGATACATTATAAATAACAAGCACCCCCAAACTAACTTTTTTGCATATTTTTTATTGTGGTGCATCAAATTTATATTCTCTTTTTGATTCTTTTTCAACACTTCTCATTCCAAGAGTTTTCAAATATCATTTATGGGACAACATAGGAATCATTGGGTGTCAAAGAAAGATCTTATTTTAGGCTCAAAGGGACTCACTAGTGATATCATTTATGTCAGGATAGGTAATGAATAGTAAGAAGGACTATCGAAGAAATGCCTGAATCATTTCCCTAAATATGTACATCTCAACTATTTCGCCTCAAATAACAAGCAAACAAGTTTTCTAGACATTTTTCAACTTTTCTTTCCATAATTGACAACACATAGGCTAAGCACAAATATCTCAAATAATTAGATGTCATGAATCTTTGTCATATCTAACTTAAGCACACAGATTTTTGCTTTTAATTCTATTACATTATCCCACTTTATCCACTAAATATCTTTAGCAACTACAACCTACATGATCCATAAAAAAAATATGACTCACGAACACATAAAACAAACAAAAAGAAAACAAATAGACTCAAAACAAAACACAAAACAAAGTAGGATCCCCCCAAACTTGATTGACACATTATCCCCAATGTGTAAAGACAAAAAAAATAAATGGACACTTACAGACACAACACAGCGGTCACAACGGAGGTCTGGGTTGATGGAAAAATCAATGTGCACAAAGCTGAAGGAGGAGCAGCGGCCCTTGGAACGTGCGCCACGGCCCTAATTTCCTAGCAGACTTCATCGAGGCACGCCTCTCTTGCTATGCCCTTAATGCCCAAGTTTCATTTTTCCGCCAAAGATTTTTCGCCTCTTTTCTCCTCGAGTTAGTCCTCGCTTCTTAGTCATCCACAAACACTAAACATACCAGATCGTGAGACTGTTCAAGACAAAATTAAAACAAACTAAAATGAAAATTGAAATAACATAATTAAAACATTGAGTTGCCTCCCAAGTAGCGTTGTTTTTAACGTCTTTTAGCCGGACGCAAATACCTGTTCACTCAAGGGGGTAGATTATCCCCTCCACATATCCATTTCAGCAACACTCGCTTCTCCTCTACTCTTCTTTTTCACAGGGTTGAGTTCAGTGGACTTTATTTCTTTTTCATCATTCACAACATCATTCACAAGTCCAAACTTCTTACCATCAAGGGGATCAGTACCTTTGGAAATTTCATGAGGAGTCTTTTTATCAATTACACTAAAAGTAAAACATTTATCATTGAATTATGGATCAGTTGAAGGTTTGAAAATAGTGAAAGTGATCTCCTCATCTTGGACTCGGAGCTTCAATTCTCTCTTTTCAACATCAATAAGAGCTCTCCCTGTCGCTAGGAATGGTCTCCCAAGGATAATAGGTATATTTTCATCTTCCTCCATATCAAGAATGAGGAAATCAGCAGGGAAGATGAATTTGCCCACTTTTACTAACACATCTTTAATTATACCTTTGGGATGCACGACTGAGCGATCAGCTAGCTACGAGTTGACTGTGGTCGGCTTTGCTTCTCCCAACCCAAGTGATTTGAATACAGAGAGAGGCATCAAGTTGATACTAGCTCCTAAGTCACACAAATCCCTTTTACATGTCACCTTCCCTATAGTGCAAGGTAAGGTGAAACTCCCCAGATCTCTCAACTTTGGTGGGAGCTTCTTCTGCAAAATAGCACTGCATTCTTCAGTAAGCACCACTGTCTCATAGTCTGCCAACTTTCTCTTTTTAAACAGTATTTATTTCATAAACTTTACATATTCTGGCATTTGCTTCAATGCTTCAATGAAGGGAAGGGTTAATGTGCAGTTTTTTAAATACCTCCAAAAATTTTGAAAACTGCTTATCTAAGGACTTCTTCTGCAGCCTTTGAGGGTAAGGTATTTTGTCTGTGTATTCCCTCCTAACTATGGGCGGAGCCTTCACTAAAATAGGGCGGTCATCAGTAACCCCCTCATTTTCTCCTCACCGCCTTTCTACCTCATTCTCCTTCTCCCTCACTGGTTGAGATCTCACCTGCTCTAAATGCTTCCCACTTCTCAAGCTAATCGTCTCATCGCTTCCTCGGGTTCATCATCAGACATCGGGATATTACATTGCTCTCTTTGTTCAAAGGTGTTCATCACCGCCCTATTTGAACTTCCAGATTTTTAATCGATGATCTTATTTCCATTATGAATTGATTCTGGGAGTTGGTCAGGGTCGAAAGTGAGGATTGGGTCTCTGCCATGAATTGGTTCTGGGTTTTGGCCATGGCTAACAGTGTTGCTTCCAAGTTATCTAGTTTCTCTTGTGGTGTTGGTTGGCTGAACTGCTGTGAAGATGAGGCTTGAAACTGTGGTTGCTGCCCCTGGTCATTCTTCCATGAAAAATTTGGGTGATTTCTACACCCCGAATTATATGTGTTGAAGAATGCATGGTTGTAGGGCCTCTGAAAATTCCCCACTGCTTGAACCTGCTCCATAAGCACATTATTTGGGTCCACAGTTGTACACCTATCAAAAATATGGGGACCCCCACAAATTTCACAACTCACAGGTGTCTGGACAGCTTTGACGGAGATGGTATTCTGCTGCATCTGTTTTATCAAAGTGGCCACCTGCGCAGTCAATGTAGTGATAGCATCTAGCTCATGAATCCCAGCTACTTTCCTACCATTCACTTCTCTCTCATCGGTCCCCTGATGGTTGTTTGTGGCCATGTCCTCTAGCAAATCATGTGCCTCATTGACACTCTTTTCCATGAACGTTCCTCCTGCTGCAACATCAATAAAGGTACGAGTTGTACCACACAGCCCGTTGTAGAATATGTGGACTATCATCCACTTCTCAATCCCATGATGAGGACACTTTCTCTGCAGATCTTTGAAACGCTCCCATGCATCGTAGAGTGACTCTCCATCCATCTGATAGTAATTATTAAGATCTCATATGAGCTTTGCTGCTTTAGATGGAGGGAAGAACTTGACAAGGAACTTCTAGGCTAAGTATTGCCATGTAGTGATGGAGTTCGCCTGTAATGAATTCAACCAGCACTTTGCTCTCTCCCTGAGTGAGAATGGGAAGAGCCTCAATCGAATGACATCATCAGTAACACCATTGTATTTAAACGTTGCACATAGCTCCAGGAAATTTGTAAGATGCAAGTGGGGATCTTCTGTCGGTAATCCCCCAAATTGGACTGAACCTTGGACCATGTGCAAGATCGCTAGTTTGATTTCAAAATTATTGGCTTCAACAGCTGGAAGCCTGATGCAAGTCTGCACCCCTATTATAGTAGGCAACACATAGTCCCCTAAGCTCTTTTCTACAGGATGCGGGACTTGTCTCATCAAAGCCGGTAACTCATCATTCCGCTCATTGTTGTTTCGTTGATCTTCCATTGCTAAGGAATCAACTGCTCTTTTCTCTTTTCTGTTCTGTCTTCACAATCTATCAATCTCAGAGTTCAGAGGGATATGAGTGTCTGATCCTCTCCTACTTCGCATAAACTAAGTTCCTGAGATTAATCAAAAACAACAAACAGATCACGGAAAACAACACTAAAACAAAAAAAAACAAAAAAAAATAAATAAAAATAAAAACTAGAAAATAAAAACTAAATTAGAAATAAGAATAGATAAATCTATATTGAAAGTGCGTAAGTCCCCGGAAACGACGCCAAAAACTTGTTAGGCCGATTTCTACGTGTTTACGCAAGTGTACTTATCGCTTCAAGTAATATAGTCTGTAAGACCGAATATCGTCCACAGACACTCGTTATCAAGTACCAATTATCTATTCTATGGTATCTATTTGGTTAACGTTATTTTGTTTGACAATTATTACTACGAATTAAAGTAAAGTGCAGAAATTAAACTAATGTTGAAAATATTTTGGGATTTAAAACAGTTACGATGGAGATAGGGCTTCCAATCTCCTCAACTATTCACTCTTTCACGCGTTAATGCAATGCTAATGATTCTTTTTCGTATTAAGATAGCAGGTTAACTAATATGTCATTATAATCTGGTTAGGACATACAAGAGCTCAATCATGTGCATAAACCTTATATATTTCTATGATAGATTTTACCACACAAGAGGATTAAGAACAATAACCCTAAACACTACACAAGTATCAGTGTACTTTCGTCCACGATTTTAACCTATGTCTATTCAACTACAGCATATTCAAATCTCACCTTTCAGAATTTTGATTCGAAATCATATATGTGATGACAATTAGTGATCAGTTAATAATCAAGCAATCAAAATAATTATTGAATAGATCTTAATATGCCTGAAGAAGAAATCACCAATAATGCATTAACTATATGAAAGAGTTTCAAGCGATTCTACAGAAAACCCTAATAAAGTAATTAGCTCCTAAACATTGTCATGCTAAGAACTAAATTTCAATCCAACATAAACTGAATTAAAGTAAATAAAAGAGAAAGAACTTGAACAAAAGTCTCCACTTGTGTAGCTTGTAGTCGTCGTTCTCCTCTCCAAAGTATGATATAAAGTATGACAGGGTTTAGGATATTTATATCTGAAAAAACCTTGTTCCAGACCCTTTTACCCTTGGCCAAATTCGACTCAACCGAAATTACGCTGGCCGCGCCGTGACCCTTAATCGGCAAAATCACCGGAGAATTTCGTCATGCGCGCATGCCCTTCGTCCAGGAGCCGCATGATCGGTGTATTTTATATACACTTTTTGAGTCATTTATAGTGAGTCTTTTGTCCCTTTTTGTACAAATACGTGTCGACTTAGGATAAATTTTCTTTCTTTTGAGTCAAATTGGTTAAAATGGCTGTTTGGCGGAAAAGGAGCAAAAAGAGGGCAAAAGTGGAGGTTCCAGAGCTTAAAATACGAGAAAGTGGCGAACTGTGCACGGACATCGCAGCCATGCGCTCCAAATATCAGGCTAGCGCTGGCGCCAATATCCAGACTGCAGAGTTGCAGCGCCGCGCTTTAGATGCAGAGTGGTCGCAGCGCTTAATCACCGTAACATCGCAGGTTCCGACGCCATGCCCGCGCGCCGATATCGGCCGCGCGCCGACGCTGAAAATCGTGTTTTTGACGATTATGGGCCAGCGGCAAGGAAAACCTTGGGCGGTGGTTTTTGTTATAAAAAGAGAACCCTATGCAGCTTTTCAGCGGTTCCTTTCGCAAAAACACAAGACTTCTTGAGTCAAGATCGAGACCATTACTTAGTAATTTTCTTTTCTTTTCTTTACTTTACTTTCAGTTTTTATGTTGGATATTGAATTTGTTCTTGTCATGTCAATGGCTAGGAACTAATTCCATTATAGGGCTTTCCATGTCAATTCACTTGAACCTTATGTTATGAATTAATGCATGTTTATGGTTGTTCTTCTTATTGTTGAGATTTACCCAATAGTTGCTTTGAATGCTTGGTAATTAATTGATCACTAATTATCATTATTTATATGATTTCTAATCAAACTTCGAAAGGAGGAGGTTGTGACTATGCTGTAAGTTGGGTAGACATAGGTCGGATAGGGGATGAAAATACCTCAATTACTTGTGTAGCGTTAATAGGGGTTTAAATACCTAATTTCACGCATGGTGCGTGACGATTAACAAGGTTTTTGTTCTTAATCCTCCTATAGAGTCATCCTTATCACCGAAAGGTAGAAAGGAGTGCTACTGGGTTTGAGTGTTTATATAGCCTTAACAAGAGTATAAAACGAATTAGTAAACCTGCTAGCTCCAAAAGAAGAAGAACCATAATTCATTGCATTAATAAGTAATATAAGCGGATAGTTGATGATACTTGGAAGCCCTATTTCCGTCACTACTGAAGTAAACACATAGTTAATTAGTATTTATAATTGTTAGTTATAATCAACAAACTCAAATATCGGTTACCAAATAGATAACAAAGAATAAATAATTGGTACTTGAACACTAATCCTTGAGGACGATATTCGGTCTTACCTAGACTATATTACTTGTCACGATAACGTGCACTTGCGTTAAAGTGTGTGCATTAAATCGCGCATCACCGCAGCTCTTGGCACAGTGAATATTTTTCTTGCCCTCTGGAATTTTCACGCCGCGGCTCATCAACGTCGCGGCCCTTCCTTGTCTTGCGCCGCGACCCTTGGCCTGTTTTTGTCCGGATTTCACCTGATTTCTTCTATTCCTCTTGGGACATTTTAGGCTTCATTCTTTGGGTTGTGCTTGTGCAAATTTCATCTTCATTGAGCTCATTTCATCCTCAATTATGTATTTCCTCCTTTGGAAGCGTTGTGCTCAAAAGAAAGAAAAATAACCCAAATACTATACTAAATACAAATGAAAAGAGTAAAATATTAACTAAAAATGACTCAAAAGAGTGTACCAAAATACACTCACAAACACCCCCAAACTTACACTTTACTCGCCCTCGAGTAAAACACTAAACAAAAAACAAAAACAATGACTCTATGAACTGGATCAAGTAGTTGTAGCAATGCTTCTTCAACATCATGGATGAAAGATGAGATAATATGTTAGAACATATAGCATGAATATATAGCAATCTAGAATTTCAAGTTAGATATTTCAGAGATTCACTTAGATAATATGTTAGAACTGGATCTGTTTACTTGCTATTCTCCACTAATTATAGATATACACATTAAGGATCTTCAGGACTTTCAAGGGTTGTAATGTAGACTTAGGCAGGGGTAGGTAAAAGTGGGCATTTAAGCTCAAATTACGTACCATAAACATTTTTCATTCAACTCTTTGTCCTTCTTTTTGACTTTCTTTTCAATCACATACATATTTTCTCCCCTCTTTTCTTTTGAGAGAATGAGATACATTATAAATAACAAGCACCCCCAAACTAACTTTTTTGCATATTTTTTATTGTGGTACATCAAATTTATATTCTCTTTTTGATTCTTTTTCAACACTTCTTATTCCAAGAGTTTTCAAATATCATTTATGGGACAACATAGGAATCATTGGGTGTCAAAGAAAGATCTTATTTTAGGCTCAAAGGGACTGACTAGTGATATCATTTATGTCAGGATAGGTAATGAATGGTAAGAAGGACTATCGAAGAAATGCCTGAAGCATTTCCCTAAATATGTACATCTCAACTATTTCACCTCAAATAACAAGCAAACAAGTTTTCTAGACATTTTTCAACTTTTCTTTCCATAATTGACAACACATAGGCTAAGCACAAATATCCCAAATAATTAGATGTCATGAATCTTTGGCATATCTAACTTAAGCACACAAATTTTTTCTTTTAATTCTATTACATTATACCACTTTATCCACTAAATATCTTTAGCAACTACAACCTACATGATCCATAAAAAAAATATGACTCACGAACACATAAAACAAACAAAAAGAAAACAAATAGACTCAAAACAAAACACAAAACAAAGTAGGATCCCCCCAAACTTGATTGACACATTATCCCCAATGTGTAAAGACAAAAAAAATAAATGGACACTTACAGACACAACACAACGGTCACAACGGAGGTCTGGGTTGATGGAAAAATCAATGTGCACAAAGCTGAAGGAGGAGCAGCGGCCCTTGGAACGTGCGCCACGGCCCTAATTTCCTAGCAGACTTCACTGAGGCTACTGCCTCTCTTGCGCTGCGGTCCTTAATGCCCGAAGTTTCGATTTTTCCAGTTTTCAGCATTTTTCGCCCTTTTCTCCTCAGAGTTAGTCCCTGCTCTTTAGCTGTCATCCACAAACACTAAACATACCAGATCGTGAGACTGTTCAAGACAAAATTTAAACAAACTAAAATGAAAATTGAAATAACATAATTAAAACATTGGGTTGCCTCCCAAGTAGCGTTGTCTTTAACGTCTTTTAGCCGGACGCAAATACATGTTCACTCAAGGGGGTAGATTATCCCCTCCACATATCCATTTCAGCAACACTCGCTTTTTCCTCTACTCTTCTTTTTCACAGGGTTGAGTTCAGTGGACTTTATTTCTTTTTCATCATTCACAACATCATTCACAAGTCCAAACTTCTTACCATCAAGGGCATCAGTACCCTTGGAAATTTCATGAGAAGTCTTTTTATCAATTACACTAACAGCAAAGCATTTATCATTGAATTATGGATCAGTTGAAGGTTTGAAAATAGTGAAAGTCATCTCCTCATCTTGGACTCGGAGCTTCAATTCTCTCTTTTCAACATCAATAAGAGCTCTCCCTGTCGCTAGGAATGGTCTCCCAAGGATAATAGGTATATTTTCATCTTCCTCCATATCAAGAATGAGGAAATCAGTAGGGAAGATGAATTTTCCCACTTTTACTAACACATCTTTAATTATACCTTTGGGATACACGACTGAGCGATCAGCTAGCTGCAAGTTGACTGTGGTCGGCTTTGCTTCTCCCAACCCAAGTGTTCTGAATACAGAGAGAGGCATCAAGTTGATACTAGCTCCTAAGTCACACAAAGCCCTTTTACATGTCACATTCCCTATAGTGCAAGGTAAGGAGAAACTCCCCAGATCTCTCAACTTTGGTGGGAGCTTCTTCTGCAAAATAGCACTGCATTCTTCAGTAAGCACCACTGTCTCATAGTCCACAAATTTCTCTTTTAAACAAAGATTTATTTCATAAACTTTACATATTCTGGCATTTGCTTCAATGCTTCAATGAAGGGAAGGTTAATGTGCAGTTTTTTAAATACCTCCAAAATTTTTGAAAACTGCTTATCTAAGGACTTCTTCTGCAGCCTTTGAGGGTAAGGTATTTTGTCTGTGTATTCCCTCCTAACTATGGGCGGAGCCTTCTCTAAAATAGGGAGGTCATTAGTAACCCCCTCATTTTCTCCCTCAGCTGTCTTCTCTACCTCATTCTCCTTCTCCCTCACTGGTTGAGATCACACCTGCTCTAAATGCTTCCCACTTCTCAAGCTAACTGTCTGTCATTGCTCCCTTGGGTTCATCACTGTATTACTGGGGAGATTACATTGCTCTCTTTTGTTCAGTGTGTTCATCAGCTGTCCTATTTGAACTTCCAGATTTTTAATCGATGATCTTATTTCCATTATGAATTGATTCTGGGAGTTGGTCAGGGTCGAAAGTGAGGATTGGGTCTCTGCCATGAATTGGTTCTGGGTTTTGGCCATGCAGCGTTGTTGCTTCCAAGTTATCTAGTTTCTCTTGTGGTGTTGGTTGGTCGAATTTTGTGAAGATGAGGCTTGAAATCGTGGTTGCCGCCTCGGTCATTCTTCCATGAAAATTTGGGTGATTTCTACACCGAATTATACGTGTTGAAGAACGCACGGTCAGTAGGCCTCCAAAATTCCCACCGCTTGAACTCGCTCCATAAGCACATTATTTGGGTCCACGCTTGTACACCTATCAAAAATACGGGACCCCTACAAATTTCACAACTCATGTGTCCGGATGCCTTTGACGAGATGGTATTCTCACAGATCTGCTTTATCAAAGTGCCACACTGCAATAATGTAGTGATAGCATCTAGCTCATGAATCCCAGCTACTTTCCTACCATTCACTTCTCTCTCATCGGTTCCCTGAAGGTTGTTTGTGGCCATGTCCTCTAGCAAATCATGTTCCTCATTGACACTTTTTTCCAAGAACGTTCCTCCTGCTGCAACATCAATAATGGTACGAGTTGTACCACACAGCCCGTTGTAGAATATGTGGACTAACATCCACTTCTCAATCCCATGATGAGGACACTTTCTCTGCAGATCTTTGAAACGCTCCCATGCATCGTAGAGTGACTCTCCATCCATCTGATAGTAATTATTAAGATCTCATATGAGCTTTGCTTCTTTAGATGGAGGGAAAAACTTGACAAGGAACTTCTAGGCTAAGTATTGTCATGTAGTGATGGAGTTCGCCTGTAATGAATTCAACCAGCACTTTGCTCTCTCCCTGAGTGAGAATGGGAAGAGCCTCAACCGAATAACATCATCAGTAACACCATTGTATTTAAACGTTGCACATAGCTCCAGGAAATTTGCAAGATGCAAGTGGGAATCTTCACAAGAATCCCCAAATCGATGAACTCGACCACGCAAGATCGCTAGTTTGATTTCAAAATTATTGGCTTCAACAGCTGGAAGTCTGATGCAAGTCTGCACCCCTATTATAGTAGGCAACACATAGTCCCCTAAGCTCCTTTCTACAGGATGCGGGTCTCATCAAAGCCGGTAACTCATCATTCCGCTCATTGTTGTTTCGTTGATCTTCCATTGCTAAGGAATCAACTGCTCTTTTCTCTTTTCTGTTCTGTCTTCACAATCTATCAATCTCAGAGTTCAGAGGGATAGGAGTGACTGATCCTCTCCAACTTCGCATAAACTAAGTTCCTGAGACTAATCAAAAACAACAAACAGATCACGGAAAACAACACTAAAACAAAAAAAACAAAAAAACAAAAAAAAACTCAAAATAAAAACTAAATTAGAAATAAGAATAGATAAATCGATATTGAAAGTGCGTCAGTCCCCGGAAACGGCGCCAAAAACTTGTTAGGCCGATTTCTACGTGTTTACGCAAGTGTACTTATCGCTTCAAGTAATATAGTCTGTAAGACCGAATATCGTCCACAAACACTGGTTATCAAGTACCAATTATCTATTCTATGGTATCTATTTGGTTAACGTTATTTTGTTTGACAATTATTACTACGAATTAAAATAAAGTGCAGAAATTAAACTAATGTTGATAATATTTTGGGATTTAAAACAGTTACGATGGAGATAGGGCTTCCAATCTCCTCAACTATTCACTCTTTCACGCGTTAATGCAATGCTAATGATTCTTTTTCGTATTAAGATAGCAGGTTAACTAATATGTCATTATAATCTGGTTAGGACATACAAGAGCTCAATCATGTGCATAAACCTTATATATTTCTATGATAGATTTTACCACACAAGAGGATTAAGAACAATAACCCTAAACACTACACAAGTATCATGGTACTTTCGTCCATGATTTTAACCTATGTCTATTCAACTACAGCATATTCAAATCTCACCTTTCAGAATTTTGATTCGAAATCATATATGTGATGACAATTAGTGATCAGTTAATAATCAAGCAATCAAAATAATTATTGAATAGATCTTAATATGCCTGAAGAAGAAATCACCAATAATGCATTAACTATATGAAAGAGTTTCAAGCGATTCGACGGAAAACCCTAATAAAGTAATTAGCTCCTAAACATTGTCATGCTAAGAACTAAATTTCAATCCAACATAAACTGAATTAAAGTAAATAAAAGAGAAAGAACTTGAACAAAAGTCTCCACTTGTGTGGCTTGTAGTCGTCGTTATCCTCTCCAAAGTATGATATAAAGTCTGACAGGGTTTAGGGTATTTATATCTGAAAAAACCTTGTTCCGGACCCTTTTACCCTTGGACAAATTCGACTCAAATCTGGAAATTATGCGCGTCGGCGCCGCGACCCTTAATCGGCAAAAATCACTGGAGAATTCTCGCGCGCGCATTCTTCGCCCGTGAGCCACTTTCGCACGTTGAATATTTTTCTTGCCCTCTCGAATTTTCACGCCGCGGCTCATCAACGTCGCGGCCCTTCCTTGTCTTGCGCAGCGACACTTGGCCTGTTTTCGTCCGGATTTCACCTGATTTCTTCTATTCCTCTTGGGACATTTTAGGCTTCATTCTTTGGGTTGTGCTTGTGCAAATTTCATCTTCATTGAGCTCATTTCATCCTCAATTATGTATTTCCTCCTTTGGAAGCGTTGTGCTCAAAAGAAAGAAAAACAACCCTAATACTATACTAAATACAAATGAAAAGAGTAAAATATTAACTAAAAATGACTCAAAAGAGTGTACCAAAATACACTCACAAACACCCCCAAACTTACACTTTACTCGCCCTCGAGTAAAGCACTAAACAAAAAACAAAAACAATGACTCTATGAACTGGATCAAGTAGTTGTAGCAATGCTTCTTCAACATCATGGATGAAAGATGGGATAATATGTTAGAATATATAGCATGAATATATAGCAATCTAAAATTTCAAGTTAGACATTTCACAGATTCACTTAGATAATATGTTAGAACTGGATCTGTTTACTTGCTATTCTCCACTAATCATAGATATACACATTAAGGGTCTTCAGGACTTTCAAGGGTTGTAATGTAGACTTAGGCAGGGGTAGGTTAAAGTGGTCATTTAAGCTCAAATTACGTACCATAAACATTTTTCATTCAACTATTTGTCCTTCTTTTTGACTTTCTTTTAAATCACATACCTATTTTCTCCCCTCTTTTCTTTTGAGAGAATGAGATACATTATAAATAACAAGCACCCCCAAACAAACTTTTTTGCATATTTTTTATTGTGGTGCATCAAATTTATATTCTCTTTTTGATTCTTTTTCAACACTTCTCATTCCAAGAGTTTTCAAATATCATTTATGGGACAACATAGGAATCATTGGGTGTCAAAAAAAGATCTTATTTTAGGCTCAAAGGGACTGACTAGTGATATTATTTATACCAGGATAGGTAGTGAATGGTAAGAAGGATTATCGAAGAAATGCCTGAATCATTTCCCTAAATATGTACATCTCAACTATTTCGCCTCAAATAACAAGCAAACAAGTTTTCTAGACATTTTTCAACTTTTCTTTCCATAATTGACAACACATAGGCTAAGCACAAATATCCCAAATAATTAGATGTCATGAATCTTTGACATATCTAACTTAAGCACACAGATTTTTGCTTTTAATTCTATTACATTATCCCACTTTATCCACTAAATATCTTTAGCAACTACAACCTACATGATTCATAAAAATAATATGACTCACGAACACATAAAACAAACAAAAAGAAAACAAATAGACTCAAAACAAAACACAAAACAAAGTAGGATCCCCCCAAACTTGATTGACACATTATCCCCAATGTCTAAAGACAAAAAAAATAAATGGACACTTACAGACACAACACAGCGGTCACAACGGAGGTCTGGGTTGATGGAAAAATCAATGTGCACAAAGATGAAGGAGGAGCAGCGGCCCTTGGAACGTGCACCACGACCCTAATTTCCTAGCAGACTTCACTGAGGCTATCGCTTCTCTTACCGCGCCCTTAATGCTCAAGTTTCATTTTTCCGCCAGATTTTTCGCCCTTTTCTCCTCAGAGTTAGTCCCTGCTCTTTACCTGTCATCCACAAACACTAAACATACCAGATCGTGAGATTGTTCAAGACAAAATTAAAACAAACTAAAATGAAAATTGAAATAACATAATTAAAACATTGGGTTGCCTCCCAAGTAGCGTTGTCTTTAACGTCTTTTAGCCGGACGCAAATACATGTTCACTCAAGGGGGTAGATTATCCCCTCCTCATATCCATTTCAGCAACACTCGCTTTCTCCTCTACTCTTCTTTTTCACAGGGTTTAGTTCAGTGGACTTTATTTCTTTTTCATCATTCACAACATCATTCACAAGTCCAAACTTCTTACCATCAAGGGCATCAATACCCTTGGAAATTTCATGAGAAGTCTTTTTATCAATTACACTAACAGCAAAGCATTTATCATTGAATTATGGATCAGTTGAAGGTTTGAAAATAGTGAAAGTCATCTCCTCATCTTGGACTCGGAGCTTCAATTCTCTCTTTTCAACATCAATAAGAGCTCTCCCTGTCGCTAGGAATGGTCTCCCAAGGATAATAGGTATATTTTCATCTTCCTCCATATCAAGAATGAGGAAATCAACAGGGAAGATGAATTTTCCCACTTTTAGTAACACATCTTTAATTATACCTTTGGGATACACGACTGAGCGATCAACTAGCTGCAAGTTGACTGTGGTCGGCTTTGCTTCTCCCAACCCAAGTGTTTTGAATACAGATAGAGGCATCAAGTTGATACTAGCTCCTAAGTCACACAAAGCCCTTTTACATGTCACCTTCCCTATAGTGCAAGGTAAGGTGAAACTCCCCAGATCTCTCAACTTTGGTGGGAGCTTCTTCTGCAAAATAGAACTGCATTCTTCAGTAAGCACCACTGTCTCATAGTCTTCCAGCTTTCTCTTTTTAAACAGTATTTATTTCATAAACTTTACATATTCTGGAATTTGCTTCAATGCTTCAATGAAGGGAAGGTTAATGTGCAGTTTTTTAAATACCTCCAAAAATTTTGAAAACTGCTTATCTAAGGACTTCTTCTGCAGCCTTTGAGGGTAAGGTATTTTGTCTGTGTATTCCCTCCTAACTATGGGCGGAACCTTCTCTAAAATAGGGCGGTCATCAGTAACCCCCTCATTTTCTCCCTCAGCTGTCTTCTCTACCTCATTCTCCTTCTCCCTCACTGGTTGAGATCCCACCTGCTCTAAATGCTTCCCACTTCTCAAGCTAACTGTCTGGCATTGCTCCCTTGGGTTCATCACTGTATTACTGGGGAGATTACATTGCTCTCTTTTGTTCAGTGTGTTCATCAGCTGTCCTATTTGAACTTCCAGATTTTTAATCGATGATCTTATTTCCATTATGAACTGATTCTGGGAGTTGGACCATGTGCAAGATCGCTAGTTTGATTTCAAAATTATTGGCTTCAACAGCTGGAAGCCTGATGCAAGTCTGCACCCCTATTATAGTAGGCAACACGTAGTCCCCTAAGCTCCTTTGTACAGGATGCGGGACTTGTCTCATCAAAGCCGGTAACTCATCATTCCGCTCATTGTTGTTTCGTTGATCTTCCATTGCTAAGGAATCAACTGCTCTTTTCTCTTTTCTGTTCTGTCTTCACAATCTATCAATCTCAGAGTTCAGAGGGATAGGAGTGACGGATCCTCTCCTACTTCGCATAAACTAAGTTCCTGAGACTAATCAAAAACAACAAACAGATCACGGAAAACAACACTAAAACAAAAAAAACAAAAAATAAATAAATAAAAATAAAAACTGAAAATAAAAACTAAATTAGAAATAAGAATAGATAAATCGATATTGAAAGTGCGTTAGTCCCCGGAAACGGCGCCAAAAACTTGTTAGGCCGATTTCTACGTGTTTACGCAAGTGTACTTATCGCTTCAAGTAATATAGTCTGTAAGACCGAATATCATCCACAGACACTCGTTATCAAGTACCAATTATCTATTCTATGGTATCTATTTGGTTAACGTTATTTTGTTTGACAATTATTACTACGAATTAAAATAAAGTGCAGAAGTTAAACTAATGTTGAAAATATTTTGGGATTTAAAACAGTTACGATGGAGATAGGGCTTCCAATCTCCTCAACTATTCACTCTTTCACGCGTTAATGCAATGCTAATGATTCTTTTTCGTATTAAGATAGCAGGTTAACTAATATGTCATTATAATCTAGTTAGGACATACAAGAGCTCAATCATGTGCATAAACCTTATATATTTCTATGATAGATTTTACCACACAAGAGGATTAAGAACAATAACCCTAAACACTACACAAGTATCAGGGTACTTTCGTCCACGATTTTAACCTATGTCTATTCAACTACAGCATATTCAAATCTCACCTTTCAGAATTTTGATTCGAAATCATATATGTGATGACAATTAGTGATCAGTTAATAATCAAGCAATCAAAATAATTATTGAATAGATCTTAATATGCCTGAAGAAGAAATCACCAATAATGCATTCACTATATGAAAGAGTTTCAAGCGATTCGACGGAAAACCCTAATAAAGTAATAAGCTCCTAAACATTGTCATGCTAAGAACTAAATTACAATCCAACATAAACTGAATTAAAGTAACGAAAAGAGAAAGAACTTGAACAAAAGTACCCAATTTTGTAGCTTGTGGCCGCGGTTCTTCTCTCCAAAGTATGATGTAAAGTATGACAGGGTTTAGGGTATTTATATCTGAGAAAACCCTTGCTTCGGCCCCTTTTACCCTTGTCCAAATTCGACTCAAATCTGGAAATTATGTGCGTCGGAGACGCGGACCTTAATCCAGGCGCCGCGACGCTTAATCGACAAAAATCACTGTAGCATTATGCTTCTACTGCGCCGCGGCCCTTCGTCCAGGCGCCATGGCTCTTGGCACGGTGAATATTTTTCTAGCTCTCTGAAATTTTCACGCCGCGTCCTTAATTCCTTCTGCCGCGGCTCATCAGCGCCGCGACCCTTGATCTGTTTTCGTCTGGATTTCACCTGATTTCTTCTATTATTCTTGGGACATTTTAGGCTTCATTTCTTGGGCTGTGCTTGTGCAAATTTCATCTTCATTGAGCTCATTTCATCCTCAATTCTGTATTTCCTTCTTTGGAATCGCTGTGACTCAAAAGGAAGAAAAACAACCCTAATACTATACTAAACACAAACGAAAAGAGTAAAATACTGACTAAAAATGACTCAAAAGAGTATACCAAAATACACTCAACAAACACCCCCAAACTTACACTTTACTCGCCCTCGAGTAAAGCACTAAACAAAAAAATAAGAACAAAACAAAAACAATGACTCTATGAACTGGATCAAGTATTTGTAGCAATGCTTCTTCAACATCATGGATGAAGATGGGATAATATGTTAGAACATATAGCATGAATATATAGCAATCTAGAATTTCAAGTTAGATATTTCGCAGATTCACTTAGATCATAATTAATGGAAATATAAACACCTAACATATGCATGTCAATTTCATTCCATCTTTCCCAAAATGCTATAGATCTGTTTACTTGCTATTCTCCACTAATCATAGATATACACATTAAGGATCTTCAGGACTTTCAATGGTTGTAATGTAGGCTTAGGCAGGGGTAAGTAAAAGTGGGCATTTAGGCTCAAATTACGTACCATAATCATTTTTCATTCAATTCTTTGTCCTTCTTTTTGACTTTCTTTTCAATCACTTACCCATTTTTTTCTCCTCTTTTTCTTTTGAGAGAAAGAGATGTATTATAATTAACAAGCACCCTCAAACTTACTTTTTTTTGTATATTTTTTATTGGGGTGCATCAAATTTTCACTCTCTTCTTGTTTCTTTTTCAACATTTTTCATCCCACTACTTTTCAATAATTACTTATGGCACAAAAATGGGAATCATAAGGTGTCAAAGAAAGATCTTATTTCAGGCTCAATGGGGCTGACTAAGGGTACAATTTATGTCAGGGTAGATAGTGAACGGTCAGAAGGGCTATCAATGAATGCCTGAATCATCTCCCTAAACATGTATATCTTAACTATTGCGCCTCAAATAACAAGCAAACAAGTTTTCTAGACATTTTTCAACTTTTCTTTCCATAATTGACAACACAAAGGCTAAGCACAAAATACCCCAAATAATTAGATGTCATGAATCTTTGGCATATCTAACTTAAGCACACAGATTTTTGCTTTCAATTCCATTACATTATTCCACTTTATTCACTCAGTGTCTTTGGCAACTACATCATATTTGATCCATAAAAAAAATTATGACTCACGAACACATACAACAAACAAAAAGAAAACAGATAGACTCAAAATAAAACACAAAACAAAGTAGGATCCCCCCAAACTTGATTGACACATTTTCCCTAATGTGTAAAGACCAAAAATAAATGGACACTTACAGACACAACACATCGGTCACAACGGAGGTCTGGGTTGATGGAAAAATCATTGTGCACAAAGCCGAAGGAGGAGCCGCGGCCCTTGGAACGTGAGTCGCGGCCCTAATTGCCTGACAGAATTCACTGAGGCTACTGCCTCTCTTGAGCCGCGGCTCTAATTTCCCGAAGTTTCGATTTTTCCAATTTTCAGTATTTTTTGCCCTTTTCTTCTCGGAGTTAGTCCCTGCTCTTTATCTGTCATCCACAAACACTAAACATATCATATCGTGAGACTGCTCAAGAAAAATTAAAACAAACTAAAATGAAAATTGAAATAACATAATTAAAACATTGGGTTGCCTCCCAAGTAGCGTTGTCTTTAACGTTTTTTAGCCGGACGCAAATACCTGTTCACTCAAGGGGGTAGATTATCCCCTCCATATATCCATTTCAGCACCATTCACTCTCTCCTCCTCTTCTTTTTCACAGGGTTGAGTTCAGCGGACTTTGTTCCTTTTTCATCGTTCACAACATCATTCCCAAGTCCAAAATTCTTACCATCAAGGGAATCAGTACCCTTGGAAATTTCATGATGAGTCTTTTTATCAACTACACTAACAGCAAAGCATTTATCATTTAGTCGTGGATCAGTTGAAGGTTTGAAAACAGTGAATGTCATCTCCTCATCTTGGACTCGGAGCTTCAATTCTCCCTTTTCAACATCAATAAGAGTTCTCTCTGTCACTAGAAATGGTCTCCCAAGGATAATGGACATATTTTCATCTTCCTCCATGTCAAGAATGAGGAAATCGGCAGGGAAGATGAATTTGCCCACTTTTACTAACACATCTTCAATTATACCTTTGGGATGCACGACTGAGCGATCAGCTAGCTGCAAGTTGACTGTGGTCGGCTTTGCTTCTCCCAACCCAAGTCTTTTGAATACGGAGAGAGGCATCAATTTCATACTAGCCCCTAAGTCACACAAATCCCTTTTACATGTCACTTTCCCTATAGTGCAAGGTAAGGTGAAACTCCCCGGATCTCTCAACTTTGGTGGGAGCTTCTTCTGCAAAATAGCACTGCATTCTTCAGTGAGCACCACTGTCTCATAGTCTGCCAGCTTTTCTTCTTAAACTGTTTGTCTTTCATAAACTTTACATATTCTGGCATTTGCTCCAATGCTTCAATGAAGGGAATGTTATTGTGCAGTTTTTAAAATACCTCTAAAAATTTTGAAAACTGTTTATCTAAGGACTTCTTCTGCAGCCTTTGAGGGTAAGGGATTTTGTCTGTGTATTCCCTCCTAACTGCGGGCGGAGCCTTCTCTAAAATAGGGCGGTCATCAGTAACCCCCTCATTTTCTCCCTCAGTTATCTTCTATATCTCATTCTCCTTCTCCCTCACTGGTTGAGATCCCACCAGCTCTAACTGTTTCCCACTTCTCAAGCTAACTGTCTGGCATTGCTCATTTGGGTTCATCATTGTATTACTGGGGAGATTACATTGCTCTCTTTTGTTTAGTGTGTTCGTCAGCTGTCCTATTTGAACTTCCAGATTTTTAATCGATGATCTTATTTCCATTATGAACTGATTCTGGGAGTTGGTCAGGGTAGAAAGTGAGGATTGGGTCTCTGGCATGAATTAGTTCTGGGTTTTGGCCATGGCTAACAGTGCTGCTTCCAAGTTATCTAGTTTCTCTTGTGGTGCTGGTTGGCTGAACTGCTATGAAGATGAGGCTTGAAACTGTGGTTGCTGCCCCTGGTCATTCTTCCATGAAAAATTTGGGTGATTTCTACACCCCGAATTATATGTGTTGAAGAATGCATTGTTGTAAGGCCTTTGAAAATTCCCCACTGCCTGAACCTGCTCCATAGACACATTATTTGGATCCACAGCTGTACACCTATCAAAAGTATGGGGACCCCCACAAATTTCACAACTCACATGTGTCTGGACATCTTTGACGAACATGGTATTTTGCTGCATCTGCTTTGACAAAGTGGCCACCTGCGCAGTCAATGCAGTGATAGCATCTAGCTCATGAATCCCAGCTAATTTCCTATCATTCACTTCTCTCTCATCGGTCCCCTGATGGTTGTTTGTGGTCATGTCTTTTAGCAAATTATGTGCCTCATTGGCACTCTTTTTCATGAACGTTCCTCATGCTGCAGCATTAATAATGGTACAAGTTGTACCACACAGCCCATTGTAGAATATGTGGACTAATATCCACTTCTCAATCCCATGATGAGGACACTTTCTCTGCAGATCTTTGAAACATTCCCATGCATCGTAAAGCGACTCTCCATCCATCTGATAGTAATTATTAAGCTCTCCTCTGAGCTTTGCTGCTTTGGATGGAGGGAAGAACTTGGCAAGAAACTTCTGGACTAAGTCTTGTCATGTAGTGATGGAGTTCGCCTATAATGAATTCAACCAGCACTTTGCTCTCTCCCTGAGTGAGAATGGGAAGAGCCTCAACCGAATGACATCATCAGTAACACCATTGTATTTAAACGTTGCACATAGCTCCAGGAAATTTGCAAGATGCAAGTGGGGATCTTCTGTCGGTAATCCCCCAAATTGGACTGAACCTTGGATCATGTGCAAGATCGCTGGTTTGATTTCAAAATTATTGGCTTCAACAGCTGGAAGCCTGATGCATGTCTGCACCCCTATTATAGTAGGCAACACATAGCCCCTTAAGCTTCTTTCTGCAGGATGTGGGACTTGTCTCATCAAAGCTGGTAACTCATCATTCCCCTCGTTGTTGTTTCGCTGATCTCCCATTGCTAATGAATCAGCTGCTCTTTTCTTTTTTTTGTTCTGTCTGCACAATCTTTCAATCTCAGTGTTAAGAGGGATAGGAGTGTCTGCTCCTCTCCTACTTCGCATAAACTAAGTTTCTGAGACTAATCAAAAACAACAAACAGATCAAGGCAAACAACACTAAAACAAAATAAAATAAATAAATAAAATAAAAAATGAAAATAAAACCAAATTAGAAATAAGAATAGATAAATCAATATTGAAAGTACGCAAGTCTCCGGCAACGGCGCCAAAAAGTTGTTAGGCCAATTTTTACGTGGTTACGCAAGTGTACGTGTCGCTTCAAGTAATATAGTCTGTAAGACCGAATATCGTCCACAAAGACTGGCTATCAAGTACCGGTTATCTATTTGGTTAACGTTATTTTGTTTGACAATTATAACTACGAATTTAAATAAAGTGCAGAAATTAAACTAATATTGAAAATACTTTGGCATTTAAAACAGTTACGATGGAGATAGGGCTTCCAATCTCCTCAACTATCCACTCTTTCACGCGTTAATGCAATGCTAATGATTCTTCTTCGTATTGAGATAACAGGTTAACTAATATACCATTATAATCTGGTTAGGACATACAATAGCTCAATCATGTGCATAAACCTTATATATTTCTATGATAGATTTTACCACACAGGAGGATTAACAACAATAACCCTAAATACTACACAAGTATCGGGTACTTTCGTCCACGATTTTAACCTATGTCTATTCAAATACAGCATATTCAAATCTCACCTTTCAGAATTTTGATTCGAAATCATATATGTGATGACAATTAGTGATTAGTTAATTATCAAGCAATCAAAACAATTATTGAATAGATCTTAATATGCCTGAAGAAGAAATCAATAACTAATGCATTAACTATATGAAAGAGTTTCAAGCGATTCAACGGAAAACCCTAATAAAGTAATTAGCTCCTAAACATTGTCATGCTAAGAACTAAATTACAATCCAACATAAACTGAATTAAAGTAAAGAAAAGAGAAAGAACTTGAACAAAAATGTCCAATTGTGTGGCTTGTAGCTGTCGTTCTCCTCTCCAAAGTATGATGTAAAGTATGACAGGGTTTAGGGTATTTATATTTGAGAAAAACCTTTGTCCGGACCCTTTTACCCTTGGCCAAATTCGACTCAAATCTGGATATTATGCGCGTCGGAGCCGCAGCCCTTAATCGGTAAAAATCACTGGAGCATTCTGCTTCTGCTGCCCCGCGGCCCTTTGTCCAGGCGCCGCGTCTCTTGGAACGGTGAATATTTTTCTTGCTCTCTGGAATTTTCACGTCGTGGCTCATCAGCGCCGCCGCCCTTCCTTGCCTTGCGCCGCGACCCTTGACCTGTTTTTGTCCGGATTTCTCCTGATTTCTTCTATTCTTCTTGGGACATTTTAGGCTTCATTTTTTGGGTTGTGCTTGTGCAAATTTCATCTTCATTGAGCTCATTTCATCCTCAATTCTGTATTTCCTCCTTTGGAACCGCTGTGACTCAAAAGAACGAAAAACAACCCTAATACAATACTAAACACAAACGAATAGAGTAAAATACTAACTAAAAATAACTCAAAAGAGTGTACCAAAATACACTCAACAATACTCGACCTCTACACTTTAACGTGAAAGCGTGGATTGACGCTTGGCACACCATGAGACCAAGGTATTACCTAAAAATATACAATAGCCAGATGTAGACCGTCTATTATCTGGACAATCACCCCAATCAGGATCTGTATAGGAGACAAGTGTAGACGTCGACGAAGGATACAAATTCAAGCCATAATCAAGTGTTCCCTGAATGTACCTAATAATGTTATTGAGCGCATTCATATGTTCAATCCTGGGATCATGCATAAGCAAATACACCTACTGTACGGCATTTGTAATATCAGGTCGCGTGAACGTAAGTTACTGAAGGGCGCCTGCAAGACTACGATAGCGGGTCGGATCCTCATAGGGAGAGCCAACTGCAGCACCTAACTTGGGTTTAATATCAACTGTAGTAGAAGTGGACTTATAGGATGGCATCCCAGCCCTCTCAATAATCTCTGTTGCATACTTCCTCTATGATAAGAACAATCCACCTGCATGACGAGTGACAGCAATCCCCAAAAAATAACTCAGTGGGCCCAAGTCTTTCATGGCAAACTCAGAACTGAGAATTGTCATAATAGATTGTCATAATGTATCAGAAGAGGCAGTCAAGATAATATCATCCATATAGAATAATATATCAACCATCGAATAACCTCGATGATATATAAATAAGGAATTATCAGACATGTTGTGAGAGAAACCAATAATCGATACATAGTCAGTAAACATTTTATACCAAGTCCGTGGAGACTGCTTAAGCCCATACAATGACTTCTTTAACAAACAAACATGATGAGGAAATCGAGTATCCCTAAACCCCAAGGGCTGATGCATATACATTGTCTCATTGATATCACCATGTAGGAAAACATTTTTCACATCTAGATGATGAATGGGCTATGATTTTGAAAGAGTCAAGCTGAGCACAGTGTGAATGGTAGCCGACTTGACAACCGGGCTAAATATCTCACCACAATCCACACCAACCTGCTGAGTCTTACCATCACCTACAAGACGAGTCTTATGTCTTGCAAATGAACCGTCAGAATTTTCCTTATGAGCAAAAATCTACATAGGCCGAATAATATTAACACCAGATGGACGGGGTACCAACTCCCACGTCTTATTATCAATAAGAAAATTATATTCATCGGTCATGTCAATTTTCCAATTTGGGTCATTTAAGGCCGACATAGGATTACGAGATAAGAGTGATTTAAGAACATTAGAATTTAAATTAAAATATCTTTTTGGTTTAAAAATACCCTATTGACTGCGAGTGACTGGACCATGAATCGGGACTGCATTGGGTGAATTCTGAGAATTTTTGGGAGACGGAACGGACTGGCCAGCAAGTAGTGGGTCTGTTGGTCCATATGGGGAGGGTAGTGGTGTCCGATCCATCGGAGGCACCGCGGCGCCGCGATCCAGGGCCAAATCGACTTCGTTCCAGTGGCTACTGGAAGTTAGGTGCCACGGTGCCTCCTAGAAGGGCCGCGGCGCTGACGACGGGTTGCAGGATATATCCGAAAAATGATGGATAATATAGGGTGAAATATCATCATCCAAAAATCATACGAACTAGGCACGAGATTTTCTGCTTTATAAAATAGAAATTGGGACTCATCAAAGAGAACATGATGACTAATAATGATTCGTTTAGCTGGCAAATCAAAACATTTATAACCACGGTGATTTGACGGATAACCCAAAAATACACAAGGGGTAGAACGTGCCTGAAGTTTGTTAATTGTGGTGGAAGGAAAGAGTGGATAACATAATCACCCAAAGACCCTAAGATGTGAATACGAAGGAGTCTTATTATATAAAATTTGAAGAGGGGACGAATATGTCAAGCCTTTAGAATGAAGAATATTAAGTAGATATGTGGCCATTTGTAGAGCATGATGCCAAAACAACGGAGGGACGGAAGAATGAACCAATAAGTTGCGGATAATGTTATTAATGTTACTAATTTTACGTTCAACTTTCCCATTTTGTGAAGACGTATGAGGACAAGAAAAATGAAAATGTATCTCATTGTTAGCACAAAACTCTCGAAACTCCGCATTGTCATATTCTTTGCCATTATCACATTAAATATTTTTTTATTTTCCATCGAATTGAGTTCTAATGAAAGCTCTAAATTTTACGAAGATGGAAAACACTTGGAATTTTTTCTCTTTTGGAAAGGTCCACAAAAAATTAGAATAATCATCTAAGAATAAAACATAATAATGATGACTCATAGAACTGAGAACGGGAGATGTCCATAAATCACTATGAATAATATCAAATGGCATTGAAGTATGAAAATTCAAAGCTACAAATGGCAACATAATAATTTTTCCGAGAGAACAAGATTGACAATTTAGAGTACCACGCGTACCCTTACATAAAATAAACTTATTTCTATCTAAAGTAGATAAAATAGACGACCTCGGATGACCTAGAAGAGCATGCCACAAGGAAGGAGCAAGAGCTGCAAAAGTAGATGGCATGGCTTGACGCGAGAAACTGAGACTTAGTGTGATTGGATAAAGATCTCCCCTACTGTCACACCACATGAGAGGACTCCCCATCTTGAAATCCTTCACATAAAACCCAAACGGGTCAAAATCAATAGAAACCCAATTATCAGTGGTGAATGTACGGACATACACCAAATTTTAATTAGTTTTGGGGCATGAAGGGTATATTTCAAGACAAGTGGTGGATGGGGAGGAGACAAAGTTTTATGACCATAACCCTTAAATGGAATCGAATTACCATTACCAACAATTATACCATGATTATTGCTCAAATTAGAATAAGACAAGAGAGTACCTTGGTCGAATGTCATGTGGGTAGTGGCGCCAGTGTTCATGTACCAATTTGGGTGTGGTTGACTCATTTCAAGCCTGTGCATCGCGGCTTCAATGACGGTCTGTGTGGATCCCACTGTGTGATGGGCTTGAAGGGGTCGGGGCCCAAGCACCCCGGACTGCTACCCCAAACCACCATCGGGCCGAAACCCGCCGTTGATCCGAAACTAGCCGCATCGCCACCGGACTAGGCCAAAATCGGCTGGTCGCGACGCTGGACTGGGACCCATTATTGGCCCCACGTTTATGGATGTTGCTGACTGGCGCTACTACCACTGTTCCGGTGGTTGTTGCCGCCGGTGTTGCCGCCGCGATTCTTGCCATTATTTTTCGGATTTTGACCCATAGTTGCGATTTTGGCTCACGTTGGCGGAATCGGAAGGGGGGAAATGTGATGCAGACTTCATGACGACGGGACTAGCCCTATAGCCGCATTTTTAGCCAAATCCACTTCTTCCAATATGAGCATGAAGCGGGCTTGATAGAATTCCGGAAGGAGGTTACTTTGACGAAGGATCTGTCACGACCCGTGACTGGTGCCTTACCCCGGGCACCCTTGTGATACAACATCAGAGAAAACCAGCGGAAGATAAACTCACAACAAGAACCCATATATAAAATAAGCAGGCTAACCCAAAATGGCTACCTCTAATACAACAAAGCTGAACAGTTACATCCCTAACAATCCAAGCTATAGCAGGACTACAAGCCTCTAAGAATGAGTAAACACTATGATGGTACAGGGCCCCGTCATGCCCCTGAATGTACAAATATCTACAACACCGGGGAGAACCGTACCAAAAGTCGAGCCTCCGGAGAAATGAAGCTCCTGACACCTGAGTAAAGATCCTAAGAATGAGGATCCACCACTGCTTTTCTCGCAGATGAACGCAGCCCGAGGAAGGGTCGACACAATATGTACCAAGTATGTAAAACGGGAAAATACTGTAATAATAGCATAAGTTTAAAATAAACTGGAGTCATGGAAGAGAGTAAAAAATATCGTACATTGTGCCTTACTAACAATGAGAGTAACAAGTATAAATTTTACTGCATAAAATAGGAGGCTCATGATCAAAACAGGATCTCCCGCCCGTAGTATCATTAAGCAAACCTACTCCTGGGACTGTTTCACCCGCATGGGTCCTGTGGACCCGCATAAGGTCATCACCTCGCATGGGACTATTTCACCCGCATGGGACTATTTCACCCGCATGAGGTCATCCGCCTCGCATGGGACTATTTCACCCGCATGGAACTATTTCACCCGCATGGACCCTGTGGGCCCGCATGAGTACAAGCGCCGCACTCGCATCATGGGTAGCAAATCCATGGCATAAATAGTAATAATAATAATAATACATAAATCAGCAACCGCCACTATACATAACATAAGCGCACGCTTATCAAAACGTAAACGTAAGCAAGTTAAGAATATCTCCTAACTTCTTAATAACATTTCTAGTACATCCTCTCATTTTAGTTACTTAAGGCACTACATGTCGTTTTAAAAGAAAAATCCGGGAATTTAACCCAAGTACCACGTACCATAAACCTTTTAAGAAAAATGACCCCTTTTTATGTAAAACTCTCAAGATACTAATAACTGTAGTATCAAGTCACGATAACTTTTCAAACAAGTTACGTTTACCTTTAAAAATACAATAGGCTTCTAAAATCAAGTGACTTCATCTCTTTTAAAAACCTTAGGCCATTAATGCCTTAAAAACAATTTGCCTTCCACAAATTCAAATCCTTTATCCGTACTTATTTTACTTGGAGTAAACCTTTTTTTTTGTCAACCTTCCATAAAGTCAATACAACCAACTTCCCATAAAGTTGTTATATTATCATTATACACTAGTCAAACACATCTCCCTTTAACCAAGGGACTTATACTTTAAAACGAAACAAGTATCATATACTTAAAACAAGTGAAGAATGTCAAATCTTTGTACGTCTACCGTACTACATAGGTACAACTACTCATGCTCAAGAGATAAGAAAGCTCCACATACCTCTTCGGTCAATCCACTTGCTAAGTCCAAAATACCGCACGTAATATGTCAACCTATAATGACCATAATACGTTTATTAACCTCTAGTTTCAATGTAGACATTTTCAAGTTCAAAGTTACTAATTCCTAAGGAAAATTGGGCAGCATTTCCTTTGTTTCTACATACTTGCCACTTTTTCAAGGCCGAATTCAACATCCAAACGCCACATTTAAGGCCCAACAATCCAAACATTTCAAAGGGGATTACACACCTAAACTTGGGTGTGTAAAATTCTGCCCCAAAGGTACAATAATAACCTAACAAGTCTAAGGTAGTTTTTAGGCTACAACATGCTCACATAATCTTCTTAACCAATTCTTTCACATCCCAACCATATTTCTTACATGCAATGAATCTAAGAGCATTATTTACTACTACAAGTTCCTTCTTCTTCACATGCAACATCAATAACTAGCTATAAGAGAAGAATTGTTACCTTAGAGCTTTAGCCAAAATTATTCCAATAATTTTGCTAGCCTCTTTTCCAAGAACACTACCACAACAACCCTTACAAGCTAGCCACAAGCTTCCTTCTTGTCCTAACTTTTCAGATTTTCCTTAAGCTTTGAATTCCTCTTGGAATTTTAGAGAGAAGGGGGAGCTTTTGCTTTAGAGAGAGGTGAGAGTCTGAAGAATGACCAAGTCTTCAAGACTTGGTCAATAAGTAGTGCATGCAAAATCAGATGGGGGGGGGGGACACTTGTCACCCACCCATGACCTCTTATAAAACAAAATAGTGCACTTCCCACTCAACTCGCAACCCGCCGGCCGTTCGCAGCCGGCCAAGGCCTGCAACTCCCGCCGACTCCCAGACATTCCGCGCCGCGCCTGCTTCCTGTGCCGCGCGCTGCAACTTCAGCGAGCCCTCGATCTTTTCCGGCGCCACTCGTGGCTCTCGCCTCAAACACCTTCTCGTCCGTATGCGACCGAACTTGTAACTCCATAACTTCCCACTCCTGTCCTATCGATTTAACGGTTGGTTGCGTTGGAAACTATACTCAACGAACTACGCACTAGGCCTTTGAAACACCTAGGAACTCTCAATGTACCGGGTCACAACCCGCCCCAAAGTTGACTAAAACCCGTCCGAAATAATCCGTCAACTTATCTTTCGAAAATTTTAAGTCTTACTTCTTTCGTACGCTCTCATACGCATGGCCAGAACTACGGGGTATAACATTCTCCCTCCCTTAGAAACATTCGTCCTGAATGTTCCTTCTAGGCTTACTCAAACCACAATCCCAACATAGACCCTCTCAACTATTCTTTTTGCAATTAAAGACGCTCCACAAACCACAACAATACTCAAGCAAAATTTCCAAATTAAAACTAACAAGCAAGAAAGTGAGTTACCTGGAGGTATAGGAAATAAGTGAGGATACTTCTTTATCATGTCATCCTCTGCTTCCCACGTCATCTCCTCCCTGTTCTCGTTCCGCCATAAGACTTTGACGGAAGCCACGTCCTTCGTCCGAAGTCGCCTAACCTGACGATCGAGTATCGCTATGGGGCTCTCCTCATACGATAACCTCTCTGTCACCTGAACATCATGAATCGGGTGCACTCTAGACGGATCCCCAATACATTTCCGCAACATAGACACATGGAAAACTGGATGTACCGCTCCAAATCGACGGCAGATCTAACTCATAGGCAACCTTGCCTACCCTACGACACCGATAAGGCCCAATGTACCTTGGGCTAAGTTTCCCTTTCTTCCCAAATCTCATCACGCCCTTCATGGGTGACACTTTCAGGAAGACCCAATCATCTACCTCAAACTCCAAGTGTCGACGCCGATGATCCGCATACGACTTCTGTCGACTCTGAGCTGACAACAAGCGCTCCAGGATAAGCTTCACCTTATCCACTGCCTGCTGAACCAAGTCTGGCCCGACTAACTGCACTTCTCCCACCTCGAACCAGCCTATCGGTGACCTGTACTTTCTCCCATATAAGGCCTCATAAGGCGCCATCTGAATACTAGAATGGTAGCTGTTATTATAAGCAAACTCCACAAGAGGTAAATGATCCTCCCGCCTACCGAAATCAATAACACAAGCCCGCAAAGATATCCTCGTTGTCGGATAGTGGCCGCCTGTCCGTCGGTCTGAGGATGAAATGTCGTACTGAGACTCATATGTGTCCCTAATCCCTTCTGGAAAGACCTCCAGAAGTTAGCCGTGAACTGGGCTCCTCTGTCTGAAATAATCGATATAGGAACTCCGTGCAGTCTCACAATCTCTCTGATATATAGTCTAGCATAATCCTCGGCCGAAAAAGTCGTCATGACTGGAAGAAAATGGGCTGATTTCGTCAGCCTGTCGACAATCACCCAAATGGAATCATGCTTCCTCTGGGTGGTAGGTAACCCTGTAATAAAGTCCATGTTGATCACCTCCCACTTCCACATCAGAATATCAATAGCCCACCGGGCTTCTGGTGCTCAACCTTAACCTGCTGACAATTAGGACACTGTGCAACAAAACCGGCCACGTCCCTCTTCAGGCCATCCCACCAATACATACACCTGAGGTCATGGTACATCTTAGTTGACCCCGAGTGAATAGAATAACGAGCACTGTGTGCCTCTCCTGAACTGGCGACGGTCCCGTCACATCGGAACACACAACCGACTCAATCTTAGCACCCCATCGTGCTACCAAATAGACTCTTCTCCTCCCGAGAGCCGCATATCGATACCGCATCATAATCGGATCCTCATATCGCCGCTCTTCACCTCCTCGACGATGGAAGACTCGCAACCTCTCGAACCCGAACTCCATCACTATCGAATCAACCAAACGAACCCCAAGGCTCGCTAGCCGATGTAACTCTGACCATATCCCTTTTCTCTCGTCAGACATCGCAAGCACTCCATCGACCGCGACTAAGGGAATCGCAACTACATTAGCCTTCTCTGGGTGGTATAGAATATCAACGCCGTAATCCTGCAGCCTCCAACCACCGCCTCGCCGCAGTTCACTCCTCCGTCAAGATATACTGGAGACTCTTGTGGTCTGTGTAAATATCCACATGAACTCCATACAAATAATATCTCCAGATCTTCAAGGTATGAATCACTGCTGTCAACTCTAAGTCATGTGTGGGATAGTTCTTCTCATGCTTTCTAAGCTGTCGAGATGCGTAAGCTATAACTCTGCCGTACGCATCAAAGACGCACTCCAAGCCCGACACTGCGTCACAATAAACCACATATCCATCCAAACCCTCTGGAAGAGTAAGAACTGGGGCGGTCGTCAACTTCTCCTTTAGCAACTGGAAACTTCCCTCACAAGCATCCGTCCACCGGAACATAGTTGTTTCTGAGTCAGCTTAGTCAAAGGTGCTGAAATGGATTCAAACTTCTCCACAAACCTCCGATAATAACCTGCAAGGCCCAAAAATCGCGCACTCCGCTGGTGTAGCTGGTCCGCCAAGTCTGATCGCTTCAATCTTCGCCAGACAACCCAATACCATCGGCCCCGATAACATGCCCTAAGAAAGCCACGAAGCCAACCAAAACTCGTGATTTCGAGAACTTGGCATACAATCGCCGGCCCCGAGGACTCTAATACCGCCTCAAATGACCAGATGCTCGCTCAGGCGCGAATAAACCAAGATATCATCAATGAAAACTATCACGAACATATCCAAGAATGGCTTGAACACCCGCTCATCAAATCCATGAATACCGCCGAGCGTTGTCAACCCAAAGACATCACCGAACTCATAGTGCCCATATCGGGTCCCGACGCATCTTCGGATATTCGCTTTCTAACTCGCACTGATGATAACCGCATCGCAGTCTATCTTGGAAAAACATCTCGCACTCGCAATCGTCAAACAAATCATCAATCCCGGGAGGATATCTGCTTGATAGTTACCTTGTTCACCGTCAGAATCAATACACATACGCAGCTGGCCACATCCTTCTTCTTTACAAATAACACCGGCGCTCCTGCGGAGAAACACTTGGCCCGATAAAGCCTTTCTCCAAAGAAGTCCTTCACCGGTCCTTCAATTCCTTCAACTCGGCAGTGCCATCCTCGTATGGCGGAATAGATATCGCCGCGTGTCCGCGCCAAATCAATGCAAAACTCAATTTCCTCTCGGAGGGATACCCTGCTCGCTCGAAACACGCCCGAGAACTCTCTAACGATCGAATCGATCAAGGTCCAGATTCACCTCGATTTAATACTCGAACCATATGGTAGATATACCCTTCCGCACCATCTTTCTAGCCTTGAGGTAAGAAATAAACTTACCCTCTACGATGCAAGATTTCCTTCCACTCGATAACCTGGCCACCAGAAACTGAACCGAACTAATCCTCTCATACCCACATTGGCATAGCAAGACGCCAGCCAATCCATACCCATAATCACATCAAAGTCCGTCATATCCAACTCTATCAAGTCGCCAGAGTCCGACGATCGCCTATAGTCATCGGGCAAGCCTTATATACCCACTTAGCTACCACCGAATCACCCATCGCGTAGCCACCTCAAAAGGTCTTATGGACTCGCTCTATCCCTATTCTACCAAAGAATATGAGGAGATATATAGGACAAGGTAGAACCTGGATCTATCAAAGCATATACATCACAACATGCAATTAATAATGTACTGCGGATTTACATCCGCGACGCCCCGTCCCGATTTACCGGACATAGCATAGATGCGGTTCGAGGACCGCTGAATCGGGACCCTACCACGACTTCGCCGCGCTCGCCGTCCGTGAACACTCGCCTCCGGCGACGCCACCGAAGACGAAGATCCAGCCACTGACCCTGTCGGCTGATCCATAACATTCCCGCCGCCTCTGGACGGACAATCTCTCCTCAAATGGCCCTGCTGGCCACAAGAATAACAAGCTCCTGTAGTACCACGACACCCTCCATAATGGCAATCGCCGCATCGACCACACCGAGGTATAGGTGGCCTCATCTGACTGGAACCCTGGTCCCTCTAGGAACCCGAAGCCCTAGAACCCTGTCCTGCTCCTGAATGCCCTGTACGTCAGGAAGATGGTGGAGGAGCGCTCTTAACCGGCTGAGGTGCAAATCCGGTCTGCTGCTGAGGTTGTCTACCTCGAAAACTACCAGAGGACTCGCTCCCGGCCCTTCTCGCGAGCACTGCCAATCCGCTGCCCTCGCGCTCTCACACCTGCGCATATGCTCGCACGCGGCAATGTTCATGCCGGCCAAGAGCTACTCCGCAACTCTCGCCAAGTAATCATCGAGCCCTCGTGACATAGCGCACCTCGCCCTCCATGTCTGCTACCAAAGTGGGTACATACCGAGCCAAAGAGTCAAACTCTACATTGTACTCCCGGACTGTCCGCCCACTCTGCCTCAGTGTCAAAAATCTATCGGCCCGAGCCCTCCTCATCTGCTGAGGTAAGAAATGGCCAAGGAACGCCTCTGAGACCTCGTCCCAAACAGCTGGAAGCACATGCTCCCCCCGGGATAGTTCCCATGAATCATACCAGTCAAGCGCAGTATCCCGCAGCCGATGGGAGCCCAATAATATCGACTCTGTCTCTGAAGCCCTGATCACTCTCATGATCCAGAATGGCGTCGGATAAACTCACGAGGTCATCCTCGTGTCTCGACCGTAGAACTCGGTGGATCGCAACTCAAAAGTCCGCGATCTCAAGCTATCGGCTACGTGGGGCTGTACACGAATCGGGCTTCGCCTCCCGTCTATCCTCCTGCCTAGCCACGATCCTGGCAATTAACTGGGCTATATCCTTGTAGCCCATATCCTCCGCTCGGTGTGTGGCGGAGGCTCGTATCGCGGTCTCGATGGCCGCCGCGCCCAAACTCTGCTGGAGTTGGCGACGTCGTGGAACTCGCCGTCCGAAACACCTCATCTGGTAAAGACTGAGCCTGTGCCCTGGTAACCCTCGGTGTCCTACTAGTAGTTCCCTCTGCTGCCTTGCCGCTTCGGGCGCGGTTGCCATGCGTGAGGCATAAGCGTCTGAGGAAAATATGTCGGAGGAGTTCAACCTATAACACGGCTCTATTGCACGATCTTAGAGTGAAAGAATGAAACCAATCCTAAATATCCTGCAGCCTCACGATTATAGATGTGGTGCACAACACACGATAATCAAGACTCTACTAGATACGGCTGTAGACCGCTTCCGAGGATTAATCGCCTGATACCACTTTTGTCACGACCGTGATGGTGCCTTACCGGGCACCCTTGTGATACAACATCGAGAAAACGGCGGAAGATAAACTCACAACAAGAACCCATATATAAAATAAGCAGGCTAACCCAAAATGGCTACCTCTAATACAACAAAGCTGAACAGTTACATCCCTAACAATCCAAGCTATAGCAGGACTACAAGCCTCTAAGAATGAGTAAACACTATGACGGGACAGGGCCCCGTCATGCCCCTGAATGTACAAATATCTACAACACCAGGGAGAACCGTACCAAAAGTCGAGCCTCCGGAGAAATGGAGCTCCTGACACCTGAGTAAAGATCCTAAGAATGAGGATCCACCACCTGCTTTCCCTTTCCTACGGCATGAACGCAGCCCCCGAGGAAGGGGGTCAGTACATAATATGTACCAAGTATGTAAAACGGGAAAATACTGTAATAATAGCATAAGTTTAAAATAAACTGGAGTCATGGAAGAGAGTCAAAAATACCGTACACTGTGCCTTACTAACAATGAGAGTAACAAGTATAAATTTTACTACATAAAATAGGAGGCTCATGATCAAAACAGGATCTCCCGCCCGTAGTATCATTAAGCAATCCTACTCCTGGGACTGTTTCACCCGCATGGGTCCTGTGGACCCGCATAAGGTCATCACCGCGCATGGGACTATTTCACCCGCATGGGACTATTTCACCCGCATGAGGTCATCCGCCTCGCATGGGACTATTTCACCCGCATGGGACTATTTCACCCGCATGGACCCTGTGGGCCCGCATGAGTACAGGCGCCGCACTCGCATCATGGATAGCAAATCCATGGCATAAATAGTAATAATAATAATAATACATAAATCAGCGCAACCGGCTACCATACATAACATAAGCGCTACCGGCTTATCAAAACGTAAACGTAAGCAAGTTAAGAATATCTCCTAACTTCTTAATAACATTTCTAGTACATCCTCTCATTTTAGTTACTTAAGGCACTACATGTCGTTTTAAAAGAAAAATCCGGGAATTTAACCAAAGTACCACGTACCATAAACCTTTTAAGAAAAATGACTTTTTTTTATGTAAAACTCCCAAGATACTAATAACCGTAGTATCAAGTCACGACAACTTTTCAAACAAGTTACGTTTACCTTTAAAAATACAATAGGCTTCTAAAATCAAGTGACTTCATCTCTTTTAAAAACCTTAGGCCATTAATGCCTTAAAAACAATTTGCCTTCCACAAATTCAAATCCTTTATCCGTACTTATTTTACTTGGAGTAAACCTTTTTTTTTTGTCAACCTTCCATAAAGCCAATACAACCAACTTCCCATAAAGTTGTTATATTATCATTATACACTAGTCAAACACATCTCCCTTTAACCAAGGGACTTATACTTTAAAACGAAACAAGTATCATATACTTAAAACAAGTGAAGAATGTCAAATCTTTGTACGTCTACCGTACTACATAGGTACAACTACTCATGCTCAAGAGATAAGAAAGCTCCACATACCTCTTCGGTCAATCCACTTGCTAAGTCCAAAATACCGCACGTAATATGTCAACCTATAATTACCATAATACGTTTATTAACCTCTAGTTTCAATGTAGACATTTCCAAGTTCAAAGTTACTAATTCCTAAGGAAAATTGGGCAGCATTTCCTTTGTTTCTACATACTTGCCACTTTTTCAAGGCCGAATTCAACATCCAAACGCCACATTTAAGGCCCAACAATCCAAACATTTCAAAGGGGATTACACACCTAAACTTGGGTGTGTAAAATTCTGCCCCAAAGGTACAATAATAACCTAACAAGTCTAAGGTAGTTTTTAGGCTACAACATGCTCACATAATCTTCTTAACCAATTCTTTCACATCCCAACCATATTTCTTACATGCAATGAATCTAAGAGCATTATTTACTACTACAAGTTTCTTCTTCTTCACATGCAACATCAATAACTAGCTATAAGAGAAGAATTGTTACCTTAGAGCTTTAGCCAAAATTATTCCAACAATTTTGCTAGCCTCTTTTCCAAGAACACCACCACAACAACCCTTACAAGCTAGCCACAAGCTTCCTTCTTGTCCTAACTTTTCAGATTTTCCTTAAGCTTTGAATTCCTCTTGAAATTCTAGAGAGAAGGGGGAGCTTTAGCTTTAGAGAGAGGTGAGAGTCTGAAGAATGACCAAGTCTTCAAGACTTGGTCAATAAGTAGTGCATGCAAAATAAGATGGGGGGGGGACACTTGTCACCCACCCATGACCTCTTTTAAAACAAAACAGTGCAGAATTTCCCACTCAACTTCGCAGAACCCGCCTCGGCGCCGCGGCCCTGCAGCCGGCGCCGCGGCGCTGCAACTCCTGCCGACTCCCAGGACATTCCGGCGCCGCGGCCCTGCTTCCCGGCGCCGCGGCGCTGCAACTTCAGCGAGCCCTCAGATCTTTCCGGCGCCATGCTCGCACTGCGGCCATGCCCCGTGGCTCCCGCTCAAACACCTTTCTCGTCTGTCACAAGACCGAACTTGTAACTCCCATAACTTCCCACTCCGGTGTCCTATCGACGAACGGTTGGTTGCGTTGGAAACTATACTCAACGAACTACGCACTAGGCCTTTGAAACACCTAGGAACTCTCAATGTACCAGGTCACAACCCGCCCCAAAGTTGACTAAAATCCGTCCGAAACAATCCGTCAACTTATCTTTCGAAAATTTTAAGTCTTACTTCTTTCGTACGCTCTCATACGCATGGCCAGAACTACGGGGTATAACATTCTCCCTCCCTTAGAAACATTCGTCCTGAATGTTCCTTCTAGGCTTACTCAAACCACAATCCCAACATAGACCCTCTCAACTATTCTTTTTGCAATTAAAGACGCTCCACAAACCACAACAATACTCAAGCAAAATTTCCAAATTAAAACTAACAAGCAAGAAAGTGAGTTACCTGGAGGTATAGGAAATAAGTGAGGATACTTCTTTATCATGTCATCCTCTGCTTCCCACGTCATCTCCTCCCTGTTCTCGTTCCGCCATAAGACTTTGACGGAAGCCACGTCCTTCGTCCGAAGTCGCCTAACCTGACGATCGAGTATCGCTATGGGGCTCTCCTCATACGATAACCTCTCTGTCACCTGAACATCATGAATCGGGTGCACTCTAGACGGATCCCCAATACATTTCCGCAACATAGACACATGGAAAACTGGATGTACCGCCTCCAAATCGGACGGCAGATCTAACTCATAGGCAACCTTGCCTACCCTACGGACAATCTGATAAGGCCCAATGTACCTTGGGCTAAGTTTCCCTTTCTTCCCAAATCTCATCACGCCCTTCATGGGTGACACTTTCAGGAAGACCCAATCATCTACCTCAAACTCCAAGTGTCGACGCCGATGATCCGCATACGACTTCTGTCGACTCTGAGCTGACAACAAGCGCTCCAGGATAAGCTTCACCTTATCCACTGCCTGCTGAACCAAGTCTGGCCCGACTAACTGCACTTCTCCCACCTCGAACCAGCCTATCGGTGACCTGTACTTTCTCCCATATAAGGCCTCATAAGGCGCCATCTGAATACTAGAATGGTAGCTGTTATTATAAGCAAACTCCACAAGAGGTAAATGATCCTCCCAGCTACCCCTGAAATCAATAACACAAGCCCGCAAAGATATCCTCGTTGTGCGGATAGTGCGCTACCGTCCGCTTGGCTCGAGGATGAAATGTCGATCTTGAGACTCATATGTGTCCCTAATCCTTCCGAAAGACCTCCGTAAGTTAGCCGTGAACCGGGCTCCTGTCAAATAATCGATATAGGAACTCCGTGCGCCTCACAATCTCTCCGATATATAGTCTAGCATAATCCTACCAAAAAGTCGCCATGATCGAAGAAAATGGGCTGATTTCACACCGTCGACAATCACCCAAATGGAATCATGCTTCCTCCGTGGTAGGTAACCCGTAATAAAGTCCATGTTGATCACCTCCCACTTCCACATCGAATATCAATAGCCCACCGCTTCGTGCTCAACCTTAACTCGCGACAATTAGGACATCATGCAACAAAACCGCCACGCCCTCTTCGTGCCATCCCACCAATACATACACCGAGGTCATGGTACATCTTAGTTGACCGAGTGAATAGAATAACGAGCACCGCGCTCTCCTAATCTGCCGACGAAGTCCTCGCTACATCGGGAACACACAACCGACTCGAATCTTAGCACCCCATCGTGCTACCAAATAGACTCTTTCTCCCGGAGAGCTGCATATCGATACCGCACTACATAATCGGATCCTCATCGCCGCCTCTTCACCTCCTCGACGATGGAAGACTCGCAACCTCTCGAACCCGAACTCCATCACTATCGACCAACCAAACGAACCCCAAGGCTCGCTACCGATGTAACTCTGACCATATCCCTTTTCTCCGTCAGACATCGATAAGCACTCCATCGACCGCGACTAAGGGAATCTGCAACTACATTAGCCTTCTCTGGGTGGTATAGAATATCAACGTCGTAATCCTTAAGCAGCTCCAACCACCGCCTCTCGCCGCAGTTCAGCTCCTCCGTCAAGATATACGAGACTCTTGTGTCCGTGTAAATATCCACGAACTCCATACAAATAATATCTCCGCATCTTCAAGGTATGAATCATCACAACTCTAAGTCATGTGTGGATAGTTCTTCTCATGCTTTCTAAGCCGCCGAGATGCGTGAAGTTATAACTCTGCCAGGCCGCATCAAAGACGCACTCCAAGCCCGACACCTGAAGCGTCACAATAAACCACATATCCATCCAAACCCTCTGGAAGAGTAAGAACTGGGGCGGTCGTCAACTTCTCCTTTAGCAACTGGAAACTTCCCTCACAAGCATCCGTCCACCGGAACATAGTTGTTTCTGAGTCAGCTTAGTCAAAGGTGCTGAAATGGATTCAAACTTCTCCACAAACCTCCGATAATAACCTGCAAGGCCCAAAAAAACTGCGCACCTCCGTTGGTGTAGTGGGTCTGGGCCAAGTCTTGACTGCCTCAATCTTCGCTGTATCAACCCGAATACCATCGGCCCCGATAACATGCCCTAAGAAAGCCACAGAAGCCAACCAAATATCCGCTTGATGAGCTCAAGCTAATGCTTGGCAGTAGAGCATTGTTTAATGGAAGGTATGGGTGAAAAACGATTGTGGAGGTTGATGACATTTTTGACGAGATGCAGACACGTTTCATGCCAAAGAAGAAAGCAAAAAAAAGGTATCATATCCAAAAAGGACAGTCGCGGCTGCATCCACAATTGTCACAAAATCCAGAGCAAAATGATTCAGTTTCATCAGTACTTGGAGGACAAGGAAGACAAGGTACTTAGTTTGATGATTATATAAGGTTAGAGTTTAGTTCTTCTAGCTTTGTTCTTATATTACTCTTTCATTACTTAAGTATCATCTTATGTAATATCATCATAGAGTGTATTATAAACTCTATGATGATCATAGAATATTTGATTATGTTCATTTCTTTTTCCTTCATTCGGGATAGTCCATTGTCTTGCCCAGATAGGAGTAGCAGGCGAGGTAATAGGATGAGTCCCCCTTAGCTTGTATTTCCCATTTGGGCTCTTTATTTCTGTTATTAATAAAACAACCTGGGCCTAAAAGCCTGTAGGATTATTTAAAAAAAAATCAATAAAGTTTGGATAATGTTGTTAATGGTATATATTTTTCATTCGGATTTTCCATTTTGTGAAGACGTATGAGGACAAGAAAACCGAAAATTGATCTCATTATTAGCACAAAATTCCTGAAAAACCCCATTATCATATTTTTTGCCATTATCACAAGTCTATGTTAATTTTCTTCCTTGCATCCGCTGAACTTCTTTCTCGGTTTCCGAGAGGTTTTTCGTTCTCCAACCTAAATTCTTCCTTCCAAAATCCCTCAAATAACATATTGTTCTGTCTGTATGTATACATCAAAGAACATGTTTCATCCCGCCCTTATAGTTTCTAACATCAAGAATCACATCCATCTTGTTCTTGAAATAGAAAACGTTCAATATGCGATGTGGGTCAAACTGTTCACGATTCACGCACGTTCGCATCAAGTAATCCATCACATAATTCCCGTGGATCCTAAGGATACGGAGGTGCCAAAACGCGAGGATGATCCAAAGTTATGGACAACACTTGATGCTACCATACTACTGCGGATTTACTACACTATATCTACCGACCTATTGCAAACGATTAATGAGTTGGACGTTACGGCAAAGGATGCTTGGGATAGGTTGTGTGACATATTCTAAGATAATCAGAACTCCAGAGCCGTTATACTTGAGCAGGAAAAATTCCCGAACGTTTCAGTTTATTGCAAAAGGTTGAAAGAATTGGCGGACCAACTCCGCAACATTGGTGCGCCCGTTAGTGACTATCATCTTGTTTTATAGATGGTTGATAGCCTCTCCGAGGCCTATAGTGGTGTTGGGACTCTACTTCATCAAACTAACCCTCTCCCAAAGTTTTATCAAGCCCGTTCCATGCTTACTTTGGAAGAAGTCAGTTTGGCTAAAAAGGCGGCTATCGGGGCTAGTCCAGTCGTCATAATGACGTCCTCCACCAACTCTCCAGGTTTTGTTAATACTTCCGACCAAAATCATACTCCCGGTGGCAGCAAAAATAATAGGAAAACCGCGGGGGCAAACGCGACAGTTCCGGCAGCGGTAACGGTGTCCAAAACAGGGGTGGTGGACCCGATCCCAAATACAGTGGGCCACCGACCTACTGGTCTCAGTCTTTGGCCCCTTGGTTGTGGGTTGGACACATTGGGCAGTGGCCTTACGGCCCAACTCTAGTGTACGTCCACTGGCAGTGGGCTTCCCAGCAGTCCTATCAGCCCACTGGCCTAGTAGTTTCCGAAGCAGTTATGGGCCGGGGCAGAATGCAGGTGTTCTTGGGCGCCGGCCTCCTCAAGCCCATCACACAGCGGGCCCCACACTGTACGATATTGAAGTTGCTTGCACACACTTGGTATAACGCCACCGGACCCTAATTGGTATATGGACACCAGAGCCACTACCCACCTAACATCCGACCAAGATACTCTCTCGTCTTATTCCAATTTGAGCACTAATCATGGTATTATTATTGGTAATGGTTACTTCAATTACGATTCATGGTTATGGTCATAAGACTTTGTCACCCCCCAATCCACCTCTTATCTTGAAAAATACCCTTCATGCCCCTAAATTGATTAAAAATTTGGCGTCCGTCCGTAAATTCACCACTGATAATTCTGTTTCTATTGATTTTGATCCGTTTGGGTTTTCTGTGAGTGATTTAAAGAAGAGGATTCCTCTCGTGAGGTGTGATAGTAGAGGCGATCTTTATCCTATCACGCCAATTTCCGGTCTCTCGAGTCAAGTATTGCCTTCCACTTTTGCAGCCCTTCCTCCTTCCATGTGGCATGCTCGTCTAGGTCATCCAGGGTCGTCCATTTTATCTTCTTTAGATAAAAATAAATTTATCTCTTGTAAGAGTACGCATAGTACTCCGAATTGTCAATCTTGTTCTTTAGGAAAAATTGTTAAGTTGTCATTTGTAGACTCCAATTCTCATACTTTAATACCATTCGATATTATTCATAGCGATCTATGGACATATCTTGTTCTCAGTTCTTTGGGTCATCGTTATTATGTTCTATTTTTGGATGATTATTCTAATTTTTATGGAATTTTTCGATAGCGAATAAATCTCAAGTTTTTTCTACCTTCTTAAAATTTAAAACATTCACTAGAACCCAATTCGAACGGAAAATTAAAAATATCCAATGTGATAATGGCAAATAATATGATAATGAGGTGTTTTGAGAATTTTGTGCTAATAATGGGATCAATTTTCATTTTTCTTGTCCTCGTACGTATTCACAAAATGGGAAAGCCGAACAAAAAATCCGTACTATTAACAATATTATCCGAACTTTATTGATTCATGCTTTCGTACCACATGTTTTTGGCATCATGCTCTACAAATGGCTACATATCTTCTTAACATACTTCCTATCAAAAGATTGACATATTCATCCCCTCTTCAAATTTTATATAATAAGACTCCTTCGTTTTCACATCTTACTCTTACGGTGCTTATGTTATCCGTTGTTTTCGTCCCCCACAATTAACAAACTTCAGGCCCGTTGTTTCAAGTTGCTTCTCTACTTCTGACTTAAACTCCATGAATTTCTCAAAAGTTTCAGACTTATGTTTCATAAGATACACATGCTCAAACCTTGAGAAATCATTTGTAAAAATGATGAAATAAAGAAAGTCTCCCTTAGTTTGAGTTGAAAACGGCCCACATACATCGGTATGGACTAACTCAAACACTTTCTTTGCACGCACTCCTATCCCAGAAAGTGATTTGGTTGTCATCTTTCCTCTTGAGCAAGATTCACAATTACCATATGACTCTAAGTCAAATGGTTCTAGGTAATCTAATTTCTTCAATCTTGTTATCATTGATACATTAATGTGATCAAGTTTGTATTGCCATAAGTAGGTGGGGTTTCTTGGATTACTTATTTTATCTCATTTATTTTGAATATTGAAAATTTCATGGCTATAGTTTAAAACATAAAATCCATCCACAAGCGGTGCATTTCCACAAATAAAATCATTATAAGATAAAACATAACTTCCATTGGTAATAAATGAGGAAAACCCCTTAATGTCTAACATAGGGACATAAATAATATTCCTCGTTAACGAGGGAATAAAATAACAATTATTGAGTTCTAAACAAAAGCCTGAATGTAAATCTAGTTTATAAGTCCTCACGCGTTCAACATCAACTCTTCCTCCGTTTCCAACGCGTAGATCTATTTCCCAAGGTCCAACCTTTTTACTGTCAATTAGCCCCTGCACATTGTTACAAATGTGTGAGCCACAGGCGGTATCTAATACCCAACAGTGAAAATTAGTTATAGACATATTTATTTCAATAACAAACATACCTTGTCCAGCATGTCCAAAAGCACCTTGTGTTTTGTCTCCCCTTAGGGCTGTACAATCCTTCTTCCAATGCCCTTTTCTCTTGCAATTGAGGCAAACATCAACAGCTACCTTGGTCTTCTTTTGAACAACTCCCCGAGGTTTCATAGTTGTGGGTGTGGCGGCAACCGCCTTACCCCTTTTCTTCTTCTGCACATTCTTACCCTTAGGTTTAAACTTGTTAGATGAGCCCACCATGAGCACATCTTTACCTTTGGAGGTGGACGATATGAAGGTCTTCAACATATTATAAAGCTCTGGGAGATTCGCGTTGGTTCCATTCATGTTGTAATTTACAATAAAGTTCTCATATGAAACACGAAGTGAATTCAAGATTAGGTTGACAGAAACTGTTATGGGGAGCTTCGTTCTAATCGAAGCTAACCTCTCTATTAACCCAATCATCATCAAAATATGTTATGACACCTGGCCCCTTTGTTCATCTTACATTTGAAGAGGTCTCTCAGCAGCTCGTACTCTATTGTCTGAGACTGTGAGTCATAAAGACTCTTCAGATATTCCAGCATCTTGTTAGGGCCCATATTTTCATGATGTCTCTGTAACTCAGGAGTCATAGAAGATAACATGACACATTGTGCCGCAATAGCATCATTAACATATTTTTAATAGGCCGCCTTGTCAATCAGGGCGTACGTTTCAGAATCTTCAGCAAGGACTGTAGGGAGTGCTATATCCAATACATACTTAATCTTTTCTAATAGCAACACCAAACGCAAATTTCTTAACTAGTCAGGAAAATTAGCTTCATTCAGCTTGTTTGTGTCAACCAACATTTTAAGTGACAGATTCGACTGTAACTGAAGAAAAGATAGACTTGAAATTAACATTCTAACATAATTTCTATTGAACACATTCGTTAACTAATTTACATGGTCTTTAGTTTTAATTAGCTCCCATTATTTTAACATACTCTTTTACCCCATGAAAAAATACGGACTCATATCAAATATGATCATAATGGCCCAAGATCCAGACTCATGTTGTCTCTGCATTTGCTGAGGCTGATAACTTCAACAACATGATCCAGTAGGTCTCAAAACCAATTACAAACAATTTGCAACTCTTGGTTGACCGAATGTTCTAAACATACGATCTGCGTCCCTTGGTTGTTCGATACTGGGGAGCCAAGACAGCCTAGCAAGTCAACCTCGTTATGCGACTGAAATTATGTATCTAAGTGGGCTTTGCCTTCATCGAGCAAACACTCGGGTGTAAATACTCATGAAGGTTTATCACCTACTACAACATTTATATGCATCTATGAAAGGGTCTGAGTCCTCGTAGACTTAGAGCAAATGTTGGGGCATAAATACTCATCTCGCCGAAAAGGATTTTGCACCACAATCAATTATAACGGACGACGCATTCATTTTAAATGAGACTTGTATTAAATTTTGGTGAACATTTTAATTCAGGGTTGTATTCAAGATCAACTATTACATGTTTCAAACATTACTCAAAGCATTTTAAAAAAAACATGTATTTGGGTGGCGCCTACCCAAGCATGATTGTGAACTCTAAACTAGTTTTGGGCGCCGCCTACCCAAGCATGATTTTCGGACTCTAAAACTTAGTAAAGTAAATGACGATTATTTAGCACGTAAACAGTATACCAACATACTGTGTAATAATAATCATAGATTAAAATTCGAAAAAATGAGATTTTAACCCTCTGGACATCAGGCGTCGCGTCTCTCCACAATGGAGCCGTGGCTCTAAACAGGCAGAAACTTTTGGTTTATATTTCTGTGAATGAGGGTCGTGACGCTCCACTATGAGGCCGCGATACCTCAGTTCCAGTGTGCTCTGAATTTTAAATGAATGTTTTAATCATGACCCCTGATAATTATCGTGACCGCCGTCGCGACACTCCGACATGGAGCCGTGGCACCGCCGTGAAACCCTAGCTGGGTTCGCGGCGCCCTACAAAAGGGTTGTGGCGCCGACGTCCTTTTCAGAGTGATTTCCGTGCTGATTTTCTAAAATCGTCCAACCCCTAAATCTAATTTAGGGTTCAGATTACGGGTCCTTTACTACCACCCATCATTATCAATAACACACATGTCCACCATCATCCATTCCTACACATTCTTCATTGTGCACCATGTTCGCAATGAACCGCTTTCTACACAAGGCTCAGTTCGTGCTAGAACAGAATGACTTCCTCGATTTAGCATAGTTGATAATTTAGAGTGATTACAAAAGTTAATCGCTCAGTCAAAGTATGTAAAATTCCTTGTTTAATTCAGATTAAAATCAATTTTACGTTTAACCCATATTATTATATCTTTCAATAGTTACGTAATCATTGAACCAGTCTGAGCTCTGATACTACTGTAGGATTTTGTTGGGTTAAAACACATAAGTAAGGCACAACAGAAGTTTAATTTTTTTAACTTACTTACCCCAATAATTTCGTCTGATATGTTTACGCTACAATTGAAATCTGCAAAGACACAAAGAAAACTTACAGTTTATGTTATATTAAGTCTCTACTAACGGGATAGCATGCAATTGTCCTTACGACTACAAGCCTTAGTTATGGTATACTCCTCTGACAGGAAAGCCAAGAAATCTTGGCAGAAGTTTGAGAGTATTTTAATTTCTGAACTTTGAGTTCAGAAAGTAAAAATTCAAATATTTTCAGTAATAATTCAGCAACCTAAATTATGAGGTTAAGTGTTGAATATATAGGGGAGATTAGGTTTCAAATAAGATCGATTAAAGTAAGAACCAGTCCAAATTGAGTTGCATGGGCGGGCCAGATCGGGCCCACTGCATCAGCCAGCCAACCTCTCAGATGGCACACGCCATATTTTATTTTAAAGTTTTAGCATGTTTAATTTTAATTAATCCATAATCTAATTTTGACTTAATTAATTAATTTCCATCAAATGGAATTTATATCATAATTTATTATTGGTTAAAATATCTTGATTCTAAATCGAATATTTTATACTCTCTCAATATACCCTTAGACCGAAAAGACAATCGACTTAGTGTGACCCTTTAGGCCTTCACACATCGACACTTAAATCAAATTAAGGTTCACACGGAACTCCTAGACTGCGCCATATGACGAACTCAATATGTGAAGTACGTTTACAAGACTCTTAGTAAATACAACCTCTATGTGGGATGATAAATTCCTTTCATTCGCAACACACTCTATCAAGCTTAGGATTTGCCAAGTGTCTATCCAAATTGCTTAATCACTTTATCTCATCTATATTAGTCGACAACTAGATCATATCTCAAATATGTCTCTTGCATTGGCCAATGACTTGGTTGACCTAATATCTCTGAGAAGTTGAGTGTATTCTTGGCTCAACTACCACCTTAGTCTGTATCGCAATGTACCCAATTCAAGTCATGTCTTATCCTATAAGGAATTTAAGCTTAGCACATGATCAAAGTACATACTCTACAAACCAGGTGCGTATTGATCTCGAGTCAAAGGACCTTTATCTCTCACATGCTGATAATATCTTAGACATGTATAACAAATAGTTTATCAGCAGGGCATGCCAATACCCTTTAAGATTATCCATGTGTCCATACTAGCAATTATTACTAGTAGTAAGTGAGACATAATACATTCTCTAAGAATGTGATGCAGACCACATGTCGACTTATTATATATATCATTCATATCTCATTCTCAATGACCATCAGTCGAGGCTACTTTAAGAACTACGCTCTATCATTAATATTTCACCCTATCAATGACAATGTAAGCTTAAGGGATGCACATTAATGAATAATACAAACAATCAAATAATAATTTAGTAATTGTAAAAGCCATAAATATATTATTCTCATTAATAATACGAATGTGTTCAAGTACATCTATCCCTAAAATGATTGTCTCTAGGACATATATAATTTCAATCTCCCACTTGGCCTAGAGTCAATCTCCAACGTATCTAATGCTCATATTTTCGAAATGACCATTATGCTTGACTAAGCTTAATGGTTTAGTAAATGGGTCTGTCATATTTTCATCTGTGGGAACGTAGTCTAACTTTATTTCTTCAGTCTCCACCATCTCTCTAAGTATGTGGCATTTCCTTGGTACATTTTATTTCTGTTCGTTGATCTTGGTTTCTTAGCTTGCACAATCGCGCCAGTGTTGTCACAATAAATCGTTATTGGACAAGTGGTACTTGGAACAACCCTTAGTCCTTTTAAGAACTCAGATATCGCGACAACTTCCTTATCAGCTTCCGATCCAGCAATGTACTCGACTTCAGTAGTTGAATCAGCAGTTGTAGATTGTTTGGAACTTTTCCAACTCACTATTCCATTATTTAAAATGAAAGCATGTCCAGATTGAGATTTGAAGTCATCAAGATCTTTCTGGAAGCTAGCATCAATGTACCCAGTAGCTACTAGCTTTTCTTGTCCACCATAGATCAAGAAATATTCTTTAGTTCGTCTAACATACTTAAGAATACGCTTGACTGCTTTCTAGTGTTCCTCCCCAGGATTCTGCTAGAATTTGCAAGTCATGCTAAGTGCATAGGCCACATCTGTACTTGTACAGGTCATGACATACATGCTTGATCCTATAGCTGAAGCATATGAGATTGTCTTCATGCGTTCAAGTTCTGCAACAATAGAAGGAATATCATTCTTTGATAACTTGATGCCTTGACCTATAGGGAGATTTCCTTTCTTGGAATTCTCCATAGAGAACGTTTTAGCACTTTGTCTATGTATACGAACTGTAACAGCCCCAACAATATATTAGGTCTATCTATGTAGATCCAATTTCAAGAATGTAGCAGGATTCACCCAAATCCTTCATCATGAAGGTGATGGATAACCATTCCTTGACTGATTGCATGAGATTCGTATTATCTCTCGTTATCAATAGTCATTTACATATATGACAATGAAGACAATACTCCCATCTGTGCATTTACTATAAACGCATGGGTCTTATTTGCTTCTAACAAAGTCAAACGATTTTACTGCTTTGTCAAAGCAAATATTCCAACTCTTTGAGGCTTGCTTAAGTCTATAAATAGACTTTTGTAGTTTGCATACTATTTGGGTTGAGTCTTTGATGTAAAACCCTCTGGTTGTATCATATACACCCACTCAATTAGATTACCATTGAGGAAGACAGTTTTAACACCCATTTGCCAAATATCATAATCATAGTATGCAGCTATTGCAAGCAAAATCCGAATGGACTTAATCTTTGCAACAGGTGAAAATATTTCGTCATAATCGACCCCAGGCCGTTGATTATAACCTTTAGCCATCAATCTTGCTTTATAAGTCTATACTTTGTCATATGCATCAATCTTCTTCTTGAAAACTCACTTGCATCCTATGCGTCTAACCCCTGTTGGCAAATCAACCAAGTTCCATACTTGATTTATGTACATGGATTACATTACGAATTTCGTGGCTTCTTGTCATCTCTGTGAATCAATGTCTAACATTGTTTCGCTGTAGGTAGTAGGCTCATCATGATCACGAATATCTATCTCATTGTGTGTTTCAACAAGGAGGTTAAGTCTTTAAGGTGCACGATGAGTCCTAGTAGTCCTACGGAGTTGAATATTCTGTGTTTCAGTGTTTGTTGTATTTTGATTGTGAGAAGGTGTTTGTGTGTTGGACAATCCAACACCTTGAGAACTTTCAGGAATATCATTTTGAATAGGATGATTCACAACCATTGTGTCATCTTCCATTGGTTGTGTATGAGAGTCTTGTATTTCTGCATTATCCCTCACATTACTCCCACTAGCTGAAGGGCGTACTCTAAGTACCCAATCATCATCAAATACTCCCACTGAATCTTTGCCTAGGTCATTGGACAAGGGTTCATCCTCTATATTATTTTGCACTTCTTGAATTTCATCAAGTTCAATCTTGTTGTAACTCTGTTCCTTGTAGACATAGTCTTCTACAAGAAAAGTTGCATTTCTGGAAACAATAATCTTATATTCGCCCAGAAGATAGAAGTAATATCCCCTTGTTTCCTTAGGATACCCACAAAATAATACTTCTCACTTTTAGATTCCAATTTGTAAGTCAACAACTTTTTTACATATGCAGGGCACCCCCAAGGTCGTATGTGTCTAAGTGATGACTTCTTGCTATTCCATATCTCATATGGAGTTTTCTCTACTGACTTTGAAGGAACTCTGTTCAAAATATAGATTGAGCTTTGTAATGCATATCCCCATAGGTATGTTGGTAGAGCTGAGAAGCTCATCATGGATCTAACCATATCAAATAAGGTCTGATTTCTCCTCTCAGCAACCCCATTCATATGTGGAATTCCGGGAGGTGTCCGTTGTGATTGAACTCCATGAAGCTTAAAGTAATCTAGAAATTCTTTACTTAAGTATTCACCTCCTCGATCAGATCGAAGGGTCTTAATACCTGTTTCAAGTTTCTTCTCTACTTTTGACTTGTACTCCATGATTTCTCAAAAGCTTCAGACTTATGTTTCATAAGATACACATGCTCAAACCTTGAGAAATCGTCTGTAAAAGTGATGAAATAAAGAAAGCCTCCCTTAGCTTGAATTGAAAACGGCCCACATACATCGGTATGAACTAACTCAAGCACTTCCTTTGCACGCACTCCTTTCCCAGAAAGTGATTTGGTTGTCATCTTTCCTCTTACGCAAGATTCACAATTACCATATGACTCTAAGTCAAATGGTTCTAGGTAATCTAATTTCATTAATCTTGCTATCCTTGATTCATTGATGTAACCAAGACTGCACTGCCATAAGTAGGTGGGTTTCTTGGATTACTTATTTTAGCTCATTTATTTTGAATATTGAAAATTTCATGGCTACAGTTTAAAATATACAATCCATCCACAAGCGGTGCATTTTCACAAATAAAACCATTATAAGATAAAACATAACTTCCATTGGTAATAAATGAGGAAAACCCCTCAATGTCTAACATAGGGAAATAAATAATATTCCTCGTTAACGAAGGAACAAAATAACAATTATTGAGTTCTAAACAAAAGCCTGAAGGTAAATCTAGTCTATAAGTCCCCACGCGTTCAACATCAACTCTTGCTTCGTTTCCAACGCTTAGATCTACTTCCCAAGGTCCAACCTTTCTACTGTCAATTAGCCCCTGCACATTGTTACTACAAATGTGTGAGCCACAAGCAGTATCAAATACCCAACAGTGAGAATTAGTTATAGACAAATTTATTTCAATAACAAACATACCTTGTCCAGCAGGGTCAGAAGCACCTTGTATTTTGTCTCCCCTTGGGGCTGTACAATCCTTCTTCCAATGCCCATTTTCTCTTGCAATTGAGGAAAACATCAGCAGCTACCTTGGTCTTCTTTTGAACAACTCCCCGAGGTTTCATAGTTGTGGGTGTGGCGGCAACCGCCTTACCTCTTTTCTTCTTCTGTATATTCTTACCCTTAGGTTTAAACTTGTTAGATGAGCCCACCATGAGCACAACTTTACCTTTGGAGGTGGACGATTCGAAGGTCTTCAAAATATTATGAAGCTCTGGGAGATTCGCTTTGGTTCTATTCATGTTGTAATTTATAATAAAATACTCAAATGAAATAGAAAGTGAATTCAAGATTAGGTTGACAGAAACTGTTACGGGCAGCTTCGTTCCAATCGAAGCTAACCTCTCTATTAACCCAATCACCTTCAAAACATGTTGTGACACTGCCCCTTCGCTCAAATTACATTCAAGAGGTCTCTCGACTGCATCTATATTCTCGAGACTGTGAGTCATAGAGACTCTTCAGATATTCCAGCATCTTGTTAGGGCCCATATTTTCATGATGTCTCTGTAACTCATGAGTCATAGAAGATAACATGACACATTATGCCGCAATAGCATCATCAAGATATTTCTGATAGGTTGTCTTGTCAAACAGGGCGTACGCTTCAGAATCTTCAGCAGGGACTGTAGGGAGTGCTATATTCAATACATACTCAATATTTTCTAATCGCAACACCAAACGACATTGTTACTGAAGAAAATATAGACTTGAAATTAACATTCTAACATAATTTCTATTGAACACATTCGTTAACTAATATACATGGTCTTTAGTTTTAATTAGATCCCATTATTTTAAAATACTCTTTTACCCCATGAAAGAATACAGACTCATATCAAATAAGATCATAATAGGCAAAGATCCAGACTAATGTTGTCTCCGTGTTTGCTGAGGCTGATAACTTCAACAACATGATCCAGTAGGTCTCTAAACCAATTACAAATAATTTGAAACTCTTAGTTGGTCGAATGTTCTAAACAATATGATCTGCGTCCCTCGGTTGTCCGACACTGGGGCGCCAAGACATCCTAGCAAGTCAACCCCATTATGCGACTGCAATTATGTATCTAAGTGGGCTTTGCCTTCATCGAGTAAACACTCGGGTGTAAATACTCATAAAGGTTTATCACATACTACAACATTTATATGCATCTATAAGGGTCTGAGTCCTCATAAACTTAGAGCAAATGTTGGGGCATAAATACTCATTTCGCCGAAAAGGATTTTGCACCACAATCAATTATAACGGACGACGCGTTCATTTTAAATGAGTCTTGTATTAAATTTTGGTGAACATTTTAATTCAGGGTTATAATAAAGATCAACTATTACATGTTTCAAACATTACTCAAAACATTTTTAAAAAAACATGTATTTGGGCGCCGCCTACCCAAGCATGATTGCAGACTCTAAACTAGTTTTGGGCGCCGCCTACCCAAGCCTTATTGCGGACTCTAAAACTAGTTTTGGGCGCCACCTACACAAGCATGATTTGCGAACTCTAAAACTTAGTAAAGTAAATGACGATCATTTAGCACGTAAATAGTATACCAACATAATGTGTAATAATAATCATAGATTAAATTTCAAAAAACTGAGATTTTAACTCTCTGGACATCAGGCGACGCGACGCTCCACCATGGAGACGCGACGCTCCTCCAAGGAGCCGCGGCTCTGAACAGGCAGAAACTTTTGGTTTATGTTTATGTGAATTAGGGTCGTGGCACTCCACTATGGGGTCGCGGCGCCTCAGTTCCAATGAGCTCCGAATTTTAAACAAAGGTTTTAATCACAACCCCTGATAATTACAGTGACCGGCCCCGCGACGCTCCGAAATGGAGTCGCAACGCCGACGTGAAACCCTAGCTGAGGCCACGGCGCCCTAAAATAAGGTCGCGGCGCCAACGTCCTTTTAAGAGAGATTTCCGTGCTGATTTTCTAAAATCATCCAACCCCTAAATTTAATTTAGGGTTCATATTACGGGTCCTTTACTACTACCCACCATTATCAATAACGCACATGTCGACCATCATCCATTTCTACACGTTCTTCGTTGTGCACCATGTTCGCAATGAACCGCTTTCTACACAAGGCTCAGTTCGTGCTAGAACGGATTGACTTCCTCGATTTAGCATAGTTGATAATTTAGGGTGATACAAAAGTTAATCGCTCAGTCAAAGTATGTCAGATTTAAAATAGTCTTGTTTTAATTCAGATTAAAATCAATTTTATGTTTAACCCATATTATTATATCTTTCAATTGTTACGCAACCATTGAACCAGCCTGGGCTTTGATACCACTGTAGGGTTTTGTTGGGTTAAAACACACAAGTAAGGCACAGCGAAAGTTTAAAATTTTGTTAACTTACTTGCCCCAACAATTATATCTGATATGTTTACGCTACAATTGAAATCTGCAAAGACACAAAGAAAACTTATAGTTTATGTTATCTTAAGTCTTTACTAATGGGAGCGCACACAATTTTCCTTACGACTGCAAGCCTTCGTTATGGTATACTCATCTGTCAGGAAAGCCATGAAATCTTCGCAAAAGTTTGAGAGTATTTTAATTCCTGAACTTTGAGTTCAGAAAGTAAGAATTCAAATATTTTCAGTAATAATTCAGCAACCTAAATTATGGGGTTAAGTGCTGAATATATAGGGGAGATTAGGTTTCAAATCAGACTGGGATTAGGCTTAAAAACCTGTCCCAAAACTGAGTTGCAGTGGGCCAGTCGGACTGGGCCCACTGTCGTACCAGCGTCGCGGCTCATCCTCTGAGGCGCCGCGACGCTGCCCCCTTTTATTTTAAAGTTTCAGCACGTTTAATTTTATTAAATCCAAAATCTAATTTTGACTTAATTAATTAATTTACATCAAATATAATTTATATCATAATTTATTATTTGTTAAAATATCTCGATTCTAAATCGAATATTTTATACTCTCTCAATATACCCTTAGACCGAAAAGACAATCGACTTAGTGACCCTTTAGACCTTCACACATCGACACTTAATCAAATTAAGGTTCACACTGAACTCCTAGACTGCGCCATATGACGAACTCAATATGTGAAGTACATTTACAAGACTCTTAGTAAACACAACCTCTATGTGGGATGATAAATTTCTTTCATTCGCAACACACTCGATCAAGCTTAGAATTTGTCAAATGTCTATCCAAATGGCTTGATCACTTTATCTCATCTATATTAGTCGACAACTAGATCATGTCTCAAATATGTCTCTTGCATTGGCCAATGACTTGGTCGACCTAATATCACTGAGAAGCTGAGTGTATTCTTGGCTCAACTACCACCTTAGTCTGTATCGCAATGTACCCAGTTCAAGTTATGTCTTATCCTATAAGGAATTTAAGCTTAGGACAGGATCAAAGTACATTACTCTACAAACCAGGTGCGTATTGACCTCAAGTCAAAGGACATCTATCTCCCACATGTTGATAATACTCTAGACATGTATAACAAATAATTTATCAGCAGGGCATGCTAATACCCTCTAAGAGTATCCATATGTCCATCACTAGCAATTATTACTAGTAGTAAGTGAGACATACTACATTCTCTAAGAATGTGATGCAGACCACATGTCGACTTATTATATATATCATTGATATATCATTCTCAATGATCATCAGTCGAGACTACTTTAAGAACTACGCTCTATCATTAATATCTCACCCTATCAATGACAACGTAAGCTCAAGGGATGCACATTAATGAATAATACAAACAATCAAATAATAATTCAGTAATTGCAAAAGTCATAAATATATTATTCTCATTAATTATACGAATGTGTTCAAGTACATCTGTCCCTAAAATGATTGTCTCTAGGACATATATACTTTCAGACAGGTCATATGTTCTTTGTAACTTTGCCCGAATATGCATAGTTTCTATGAAATATTCTCTTGCTAAATAGTTACTACACAACTTATGCTTGTTAACTTAATTTCTACAGAACTATGTCGGACAAGGTATAGGTTCTTTGTAACTTTGCCCCTACATGCATTGTTTCTAAAAAACATTGTCTTGCGAAATAGTTACTACACAACTTATACATGTTAACTTAATTTCTATAGAACTATGTCGGACAAGGCATAGGTTCTATATAACTTTGCCCCAATATGCATAGTTTTTATGAAACCTTGCCTTGCGAAAGTTACTACGTAACTTATGCTTGTTAACTTAATTTCTATAAAACTATGTTGGACAAGACATAAGTTTTATGTAACTTTGCCCGAATAGACATAATTTCTATGAAATCTTATCTTGCGAAATAACTACTACATAACTTATTCCTGTTAACTTAATTTCTACAGGACTATGCCTAACAAGGAATATGTTCTATGTAACTTTGCCCGAATAGAAATAGTTTCAATGAAACATTTCCTTGCGAAATAGTTACTACACAACTTATGCTTGTTAACTTAATTTCTACAGAACTATGTCGGACAAGACATAAGTTCTATGAATCAATTGGAAAATCCTCCATAGCGACTTGGGAAAATTCCTGTTCAAGGGTGACAATGCGAGAATGATTGTTATCCTGGAATATATCACGCAATCTATTCCAAGATTCCATAGATGTAGAGTTAGGTTCCATTATCGTCTGTAAGAGGTCGAGTGAGATAGTGGCATAAATCCACTAGAGAACCTTTGCATAAAGAGTAATTCATAATTTAGGATCTTCCTCCTTGGTGGGCACACCCTCCGTACCAGGAGCCGTAGTGATGATGTGATAGAGGACTTGATGTGCTAGTGCATGAATTTGAAACAACTTTTCCCACGTCCCATATTGAACGTTTTCTAAGTCAAGAACTATAAGAAGAACGCACTTGATGTTAGAAAATGTTAGGGCCGGATGAAACATGTTCTTATCAGTCATAGTGAATAGAATGAGTAATTTGTGTTTGAAAAGAAATGAAATTTGGGAAGGGATGTGCTCTTGGGTTTGATGAAACCGAGAAGGAAGAAAAAGAATTTCGAATTTTCTTTGAGAGAGGAGCGGAAGTATTTAAGCCCTAGACTTTTGGAACAACAACTAACACCGTCGGAAAAAGAGAATTCCGATGATGTAGTATCGGTTTTCCGAGGGAGAAGCCGCCGGAAAATGTTGTGGAGAGGAGGAATTTAAGACCTAGACTCTTGATACCATGAAAGAAATAATCCCTTGATTATTCTCATTAATGAAAGGGGTATATATACAATTTACATATAGGAAAATCATTTTCCTATTCTACTCCTAAAACTCTATTCTATTTGGATCATAACTATCAAATTATGATAAGAGTATAAGACTAATTACACTACAATATTACATTACATAATTGTTGAATCTTGTCATTGATAAGGTTTACAACAACTATCTAGGCAAAGTGCACACTGAGATACACATGCAACACAAGAAGAAAGCAGTACTCTGAACAGAGAAGGAAGAAGGAGAAGATTACAGAGAAGGAAGAAAAAGTTAGGGTTTCACCCTTCATTCACCTCTTTAACAATGAATAATCGTGACAATGATATATTACCCTTTTCAGGTCATTACACTGACCTTATACAAACTTAGGTCCCTTATTGGGCTGCCCCTTAATGGGCTGCAGAATAACAGGCTCCCTTAATGGGATGGGCTACCCTTAATGGGCTCTGAATAATTTCTTATAATCTTTTATTTTAACAGCTCCTCTGCCGATCTTTGGAAGATGTTCAGTAATCCTAGCTTGGAACAAAGATGATGATGCTGATATCTACTTAGCCCTTTTGTGAGCAGATCTGCAGGCTGTTCTGTAGCAGGAATATACTCAGTTTTCACCACACCTTTCTGGATCTTTTCTCTTATGAAGTGTAGATCAATCTCTATATGTTTAGTCCTCTCATGAAAGACTGGATTTGCTGTCTGTGTAGATAGAGACTGGCTGCTGGATGCTGAAGTCAATATCTCTTAACATTCCAAAAACCCAAGTTATCTCAAGAATAAAGACTGCAAGGCTACGTATTCGCATCGCAGAACTTCTGGAGATAGTAGACTGCTTCTTGGACTTCCAGGAAATGAGAGAGTCACCCAGTTTCACTAGATAACCTGTAATAGATTTTCTTGTGTGTGGGCATGCTGCCCAGTCTGCATCACAGAAAGCAGTTAGTGTATTTTGTTGACTACTATACATAAGTACCCCTTGTCCTGGCTGATTCTTTAGGTACCTTATTATTCTAAAAGCAGCATTTAGATGAGACTGCTTAGGTTGTTGCAGAAACTGGCTGAGAGTTTGGACACTATATGCTATGTCTGGTCTTGTAATAGTAAGATATAGTAATTTACCAATCAGTCTTTGGTAGATCCTAACATTTTCTAAGAGTTCATCAGTAGTAGCAGTATTCTTTCCCTGAATATTCTGCTGCTTAGCAGCTAGTTCATCATATTCTTTAGTAGTCATTTTGGTATTACAATCAGTAGGTGTGTTAATAGGCTTAGCCCCAGCTAGTCCTGATTCAGAAATCAGCTCCAATACATATTTCCTTTGATGCATTAGGATCCCTTTATTAGATCTAGTAAATTCAATTCCTAAGAAGTATCTTAATTCTCCTAGGTCTTTCATTTTGAACACATCTCAAGAGATCGCTTTGTTTCCATATCGCTTTCACACTATTCCCTGTAACTAACATGTCATCTACATAGACTAGTATGATAATAATATTCTGATTGGTCTGTTTTATAAACAATGAGTGATCATAGTGAGACTGCCTGAATTTCATTTGAATCTAGGCTGCTGTTAATTTTGAATTCCATTGTCTAGGTGTTTGTTTGAGCCCATACAAGGATTTATGTAGTCTACACACATTTTTCCCCCTTGACTAATGAATCCTTGTGGGAGATCCATATAAATTTCATCATAAAGATCCCCTTGAAGAAAGGCATTATACACATCCATTTGATGAATGTGTCATCCTTTAGAAGCTGCAGTAGCTAGTATAGTCCTAACAGTGACCATTTTCACTACTGGAGAGAAGGTTTCTTGATAATCTATTCCTTCTTGTTGATTATAACCTTTAGCAACTAACCTAGCTTTTAATCTTTCTATCTCACCAGATTCTTTATATTTTATTTTATTTTATAAACCCATTTACATCCTATTGGGTACTTTCCTGTAGGTAAGGGAACAATTTCCCAAGTTTGATTATCTTGTAAGGCTTTTAATTCAGCTTCCATGGCTTCCACCCATCTAGGATATTTTGAAGCCTCATTGTAGTTTTGTGGTTCTGTTATTTCAGAAAAAGAAGTTAGAAAATCCTGATATCTATTACTTAGGTGTTCATAGTGCATATAGTCCTGAATAGGATAGAGGACATTGTTAACATTTGAAGTGACAAAATCTTTGTGCCATATAGGAGGTTGTCTGGGCCTACTAGATTTTCTGATACTGACTGTAGTTTCTGAGTGCTGTTGATTTTCAGAAAACTCAGAGTTATTAGTGTTATTATCAGTATAGTTAGGAGTTTTATTAGTGGTAGTATTTGTGGTTTCTTTTTGAGAATCAATTAGAGTGTTCTGAGTGACAGGTTGTGATATGCCATCTGGTTGAGTAATGTGGATATTCTCTTTCAGATTAGTGAAAATAGGTACAGGGTCTATATCTTTCTTAAAGGGATACTCTGTTTCCCTGAAGGTAACCTCCCTACTAACAAGAAACACATTAGAATTCATGTCATACAGAATGTATCCCTTTTGAGTCTCTGAAAAACCCATTAAAACACAGCATTTAACTCTAGATTGGAGCTTATCAGTGACAGTTAGGTCTTTAGCAAAACATGCATACTATGGTTACGATGTGACCTATGGAAGGCTTTGTCCAGAATGCTTTCATAGGTGTCTTTCCAAAGAATGGAAGAAGGCATTTTATTTATCGTATATCTTCACTACACATGTAGACCCCAAAATTTGATAGGAATATTGGCTTGAAGTCTTATTGCTCTAGTTACCTCTAGAATGTCTATGTTTTCTTTCGCTTATACCATTTTGTTGGGGTGTAGGCACATGATCTTTGATGGATTATCCCTAGCTTCGAAAGAGGTCACATGTATGTCATTAACAAACTATGTGCCATTGTCAGTCCTAACTACCTTAATAGTTTGGTTGAATTGAGTAGACACATAACTAAGAAATTGCTTAATAACCACACAAGTTTCAGATTTTAATTTTAGCAGGTAAACCCAAGTCATTCTGGAATAGTCATCTACTATAGTTAAGAAATATTTATTGCCATTATGTGTTTCTATCTTATAAGGACCCCATACATCCATATGCACCATATCAAATATAGATTTACTACAAGTATTGTTATTAGTAAAAGGTTGTCTATATTGCTTTGCACAGGGACACACATTACAAGTTTGTATTGTTTTAGCTATACTATCAGCACTAGTATCAATCAATTGACTTAGTACTTTACTAGAGGTGTGGCCAAACCTTCTATGCCACAGGTTTATATCACCAGACTTTCTTTAGCTTGTACAGTTAGTGCAGACTTCTTTGGATCCTGTATGGTTCCTGAAGCTAGTATATAGAGGCCATCATAAAGTTTACCAATCTCCTTCACCCTCCCAGTGTCGAGATCCTGAAATAGGCAAAAGTCAGGATAAAAAATAGCAGCACATTTTGATTCTCTAGTAAGCTGTGATACAGACAACAAGTTATGTTTAAAATCAGGAAGATATAAGACATTACTCAAGGTGCTTCTGGTAGACAGGTTACTGATACCAGTGTGTGTGACCTTGGCAGTTTCACCATTTGGTAAAAATACATTCTTAGTGCTTGCATTATTCTCACTTAGTTTGGTTACTTTATCTAGCATGCCTAAATCAGATGCCATATGGTTTGTGGCACCTGTATCTATTATCCATTTCTTGTTTATCAACAACATGTAAGGCTTTGAGTTTAGTCATACCTGCAGTGTTTGCTAAAGAATTGTCACCTTGAGAGTCAGTATTCATGGTAGTCTATCCTCTGTTCTGATTTAGCAGCTTGAGTATATGTTCATATTGGTCCTGTGAGAAGACTGGTGCACCTCCAATTTTCAAGTTGTTTCCAGTTCTTCCAGGTCCAGTCCACAGGTGTTGTTCAAAGATCCTCGCATGCATTGTTAGTTGCATGCTCTTTTCTTTTTGACCTGAAGCCTGGTGGATAACCAATAATTTTATAACAGAATTCCTTTGTGTGTCCTCTCATTTTGCACACTTCACAAAATAGATTTGTGTTCCTTTTGAATTTTTCCTTGGCTGTAGTTCCTGTCTTGGAATACATGCCTGAGATATTGTTCTGTCCCATACTACTGGGCCCTACCCCAAGCAGACCAGCAGACTTAACACTTATGCCCTTTTGACTCTCATCACTAACAATCATAGAGTAGGCTTTGTTAACTGTAGGAAGAGGTGTCATAAGTAAAATCTGAGACCTAGCCTGCATATAGTTTTCATTCAGGCCCATAAGAAATTGGTACAATTTTTGCTTTTGTAGGTAATTTGTGAAATCCTTGGAAGTAGGGCATGCACAGTAAGGGGGTGGTACTAAGGCCTGATATTCTACCCACAGGGTTTTCAGTTTAGTGAAGTATTCAGAAACACTGTTATTTCCTTGAGTTAGAGTGGCAATTTCCCTATGCAAGTCATAGGTTCTTGATTCATCTATCTTATCGAACCTTTCCCTCAAGTCTTCCCATACTTCAAGGGCTGATTCTGCATACAGAACCCCACTCAATAGACTACTGGACACAGCATTCATCAGCCATGCTTGGACAATGGCATTAACTCTGTCCCATTGGTCCTACAATTCCATTTCATACAGATCCTTGACACACTTTCCATTTACAAACCCTAATTTGTTTCTACCAAGCAAAGCTATTTTCATGGACCTGCTCCATATAGTATAATTTTCAGATCCTAAAAGTTGGAAAGATATTAAGGATGCTCCACTCACATCAGAGGCTTGGAGAAACAGGGGGTGGTTATGGTCAAGCACGTAGGTGACAGAGGATGTTGTAGGTAGTGTGTTACCCTCGGGAAGGGTTTTGTGTGGAGAGTTGTCTCCAGAACTAGATTCGGTGCCCATTTCAACAATCTGTGATACTTTACAACATGGAATATTAGGCTTCAGATCTGAAATTAGTTTTTTTTTTTTTTTGTTTACGGAAATTTCAGATTTCTTGTTTCAGATCTGAACAAACTTAACCCAGAAACTAGGGTTCCAACAGAAAAACTAGGGTTTCGACCCACGATTTGTGTCAGAGAACAAACTTAACCCAGAGACTAGGGTTCCAACAGAAAAATAGGGTTTCGACCCACGATTTGTGTCAGATTTTTGATAATAGACAGAAAATAACAAGATATCCTTACAGTGCTTTAGCAAGCTACGATTCTTGTAACCCATCGACCGGAGGCTCTGATACCATGTTGAATCTTGCCATTGATAAGGTTTACAACAACTATCTAGGCAAAGTGCACACTGAGATACACATGCAACACAAGAAGAAAGCAGTACTCTGAACAGAGAAGGAAGAAGGAGAAGATTACAGAGAAGAGAAGGAAGAAAAAGTTAGGGTTTCACCCTTCATTCACCTCTTTAACAATGAATAATCGTGACAATGATATATTACCCTTTTCAGGTCATTACACTAACCTTATACAAACTTAGGTCCCTTAATGGGTCGCCCTTAACGGGTCGAATAACAGCTCCCTTAATGGGACGGGTCGCCTTAATGGGCTGAGAATAATGACCTTATAATCTTTTATTTTAACAATAATTATACAAAGTGTGGACCCCACACGTGCAGTCCAGTTGGGCCGAGACGGGCAACAATTATGGGGCTGGACCGAGGCCTTCAATATACATACAATATACATGTACATCGTGTATATTGTAGGAATATTTAACATTTGTTTTAGCCAATGAGGATCTCGACAATCTCAATCAATAGCCGACAAATAGGAATTGCTCTTACGTTATATTGTGTTCGTTATTTAAAGACCAATTCTACTGACTCTTATTTAAACAAATAAGAACAAAGTTTGTTGCTTAGGCCCAAAAAAAATTGATTGTACATTCAATGTGGTCCTGTTTTGTAGTTTTTATTATAACGACGCCGTTTGTCTTGATATTCGTTGATAGCTATAGTGAATTATTGTTATAGAGAACATATAACATAATCTGGGCAGATCTAGGGCACGCCGAAGGTGTTTACCCGAGCATCTTCTGCAAAATATTACATAGTATATATATGATATTTTTTTTATTATGTACATATATAGATTTCGAATACTTTGAACATAAGAGAAAATGTTGATTTAGTGGTTTATGAGGTTCAAAATTCACCCTGAGGTTGCAATTTTAAATCCAGATGATGACTGTTATAGTGATGTCTGAATGTAGTATTGGAATTAAAATTTTAAGATTGTACTAGCTCTGTCCCACTTTATTTAGCATCTTTTAAGATTTTGAGATTCAAACAAGTCTTTCTTTGACCGTAATTTTTCATATATCCTATAAATATAATTATCAATAATTGTGACTTATAATACTATTTACATAGTTTCCATTATGAAAATTTTAATTCAAAAAGTTTGAATATTCTGTGTTTGAATTCACGGTCAAAATTAAATTGTTTGACTCCTGAAATACGAATTGTGTCATATAAATTGGAACATATGGAGTAGTTAATTTAACTATTTTCAAAAAATGTTTGCAAGTTTTGGAAAAATGAGAGTTAAGGATAAAAAAACACACCTAATGGAAGAAAAGTGAACAAATAACGATTGAGCTGTATTTTACTAGGCAGTCGATGATAATTTAAATAAGAAATTCTCACACGTAATAGTTAGAAAACTCAAAAATAAATTATTCTTAGGTGTGTTTTTGACCCTCACCCTTGTGTCAAAAAACAATTCATGAATAAAAGTAGTACAACCTAAAAATCGCCGTTCAAAGTGGAAGGAACAGGGAGCCACGAATCTCAGTGTCCATCTGGGGTTCTAAAACCTGATCTGGGCCAATTTTCAGGTAAAATTTTGGGTCATTGGCACTTTTGCCCCATTGTGCTGGTTTTTATTTTGTTTGCGATGCATAAATTTATATATTCGCATCATAATATTTCATAAGTTATGTCTCGTGTCCATAAAGAATTTATGTTCCATTAGTCATAATTTAATTTTAAAGGGTAAAAATTAAATACCACCCCATTTGAAGACCAAACCGTGTAATTTCTTTTAAAATTTCACTTTTATTCACAAAATTTTAAATGATTTTAAGTTCTTAAAATTATTTTTTAACACAATTTCAAAAAATAATTTTTAAAATTTCAACTAAAGCTATGGCCAAACGCAAGGTTAGAATCCGGTTTGGTTTACTATTCTCAACAATACAGTAGAAACTCTATAAATTAATGCTCTTGGGACCACACAAATTTATTAATTAGAATAGATATTAATTAATCGATAAATTAATAATTATTAATTTATATATTAATTAGTACTTTATCAATTTATAGATAAATTTATAATGAAATACCCAATTTACAAATACTCTTCAATTTTCACTTTATTATTGTTCAATGTACTATATCAAATGAAATATGTATCAATTTAAAAGCACCCTCTAACTCTCACTTTATTATGCTTCTTGTGTTCAATGTACTACTTTATGAATATTAAAAAATATTTCCTATATACACTCAAATCATGCTATCACAAACAAATTATACACACAACATGACTTCTCATCTTAAAGGTGAAAAAATTAACAATGACTGACGAAATTCGAAGAACATTATGCAAACAACAAGGATAATTCAAGTGTCACTAAAAAACAATTGCAAAAATGAATTTCTAGTAACTATGGTTTGCAGGTGCGTCAAGCGACGATTCAATGTGATATTGATTTCAACAAAAAATAAAAGACAATTGAATCATTTTCAAGAAGTCTTCATAAATCACTCATGTATTATGTAGTATATAAGGAATTATTAATTTATATTTTATATGGGGTTTATATGAATAATAAAAAATATATTATCTTATAATTTTAGCGAATTATTAATTTAACATGTTATTTTCAAATTGGGACCGACCAAAAAATTTATCTAAAAAAGTTTACTAAATAATCAAATATTAATTAATGAGGTTTCTACTATGAAGTTGGCCCAACTTGTAGGTCCCATCAAGTAGTCAAATCTAACATCACATCGAGTTGACTGTAGAATGCAAAAGACTATGTGCTCTTGTCCAAGGAAAATTAATTTACTAACATTCGTACCATAATTTAATTTTAAATTTTATTTTTATATTTAACGAGATAATATATAATTATATAAATATATTTGGCTTCTTTTAAATTATAAAATTCAAAAAATATATTTTATTTTTTAAATTCTATATTCAATCAAACTACGTCATATAAATTGAGACGGAATGAGTACTACATTGTGTTACTTTTTCTGCTTTAAAAGGGAATGAAGCAATTCAGAGAAGTACAAGGGCTAATTTACTACATTGTGTTACTTAGTCTCAATTTTGATGTTGTTTTTCTTTTTGAAAATATAATTTACATAGTTAAAAGCGACTAAATAAAAAGTTATAAAAGGCGATCTGGTGTCTTAAGCTTAGATATCTTGCGTGATCAGGAAGAGGACGCGAAGTCTGATGTCAAAAATAATTATTCGACTCTCCAAAAAGCAATAATGTCACATAAAATAAATTCAAAATATCGCACATAAATTTTTACTTTTAAACACGCTTAATTAATACATTATTTTCATCCCATTTTATAATAGCGCCTTAGTTCCAAATAATTTGGAGTCTGTTATACTAATCACCACTGTTCATGTTGCTCCAATGAATTAATTTTTTGTGAGTCCATACAACTGTTAGATCAATTATGGAGGTAAAACTTTGAAATCCTTTGTTTTAATGTTCTAATTAGTTGCAAATTAAACTTCTTGTTTTCCCATAAATTATTTTTATACTCAAGTATAACTAAATAAGTTCAGCCTTAACATTGTTCAACGTGTCTCATCTCACAACATTAAATAGACGATGTGATCAGCTATTCTATGATTGCCCCCAAACTCCCAAGTAGTGAATAAAACGTCATCCACACCTTCAAGATGAGGGGGTCCCAAAGTAATTGAATGCCAATTTGCTATATATAATTCTAGCAACTGATCGTGTCTACGGTCAAGTTTGCACAAATATTGGTTGGCTCGTATCCCAGCAGTCACACCATTTTGATGAGAAGTATAAGCACAAGAGCTTTGGTGAATAATATCAAGCTGACTGAATAACTCAGAACAAGCATGATTAAAGAATTTTATATCATTATCAGTCTTTACACATCTAATATTCTTGTCAAATTGAATTTTTATTTCTGCAAACAGATTCTTAAGGACAGTGATTACATCAGACTTGACATGCAGTAAAAACACCCAAGTCCATCTAGTGAAATCATCTACTATGATAAAAAAATATGTCATACCATTGTAGGTGAGAGCCCTATAAGGCCCTATACATCAAGATGCAAAAGCTGGAAAGCAAATTCAGTTCTACTGACACTAATAGGGTCATTGGAACATGCTCCATCCTTTTATACCATAATTTTGCCTGCAAGTTCTTCCTTTGTATATCTGATAGCTGAATGAACTTGTTTTATCAACAGTCTTCTGAATTGTAGCATATAGAGTCCATCTATCTCTTTACCAATCTCCTTCACCTTCTCATTGAAGTGATCCTGTAGAACAAAGAAATCAAGGAAGAATCTGGCACTACATTTTAGTTTCCTGGTTAATTTTGAAACTGACAACAAATTGAATTAGAAACTTGGTACACATAGAACATGCTTAATGAGATCACCTCCACTTAATCTGAAACTTTCAGTTTGTGTTATTGCTGCTATATCACATGTGGGAACCTGCACATGACCTGCATTGTCTATAGACTCATGTTTTTCAATCAAACTTCTATCAGTCACCATGTGATTAGTTGCTCCAGAGTCAATAATCCAACTGGGACTATCATCAAATACAGGATTACCTGCCATGTGAACTTTAGGTACTGACATATTACCATATGATCCATCAGCCTCCTTCTGTTGATTCAGCAATGTAACAACTTTCTGATACCTCTCTGGAGAACATGACCTCCACATGTTACTGAATTGATCATGCTGCTCTTGAGATAATTGCCTCATCCCTGCTTGATGTTTTCCTATCTGTTTAACATTTTGCAACTGTGGAGTACCACATTCTCCTTGTGTCTGCCCTGTCATGGTCATATTAACCTTCCTCTTACTCTTGAAATCATCTGGATGACCAATAAGTATGTAGCATTTATCTCTTACATGGCCCTTATTCTTGCAATAGTCATAGTACATTAGTTTGTAACATGTCTCTCTATTATATCCATTAATCTTACAAAAATCACATTATGCTTGTGGTGAATATGGCCTTCTTTTTCTGTTCTGTGGAGCTGGAGTCTTGCTGAACATAGCTATGTATTCAGTGAGTTCACCACCTGTATACTTTTCAGTAATTGATCTCAGACTTTCATCTTGTGCTAGCATAGCATATGTTTGGTTCACACTTGGAATAGGTGTCATTAGAAGGATGTGACTTCTAACTTGATTATAGCCATCGTTCAACCCCATTAAGAACTCCAGCAACCTTTGATGCCCTAGATGTTCTACATATTTCTTAGGACTAATACAATCACACACTGGTACAAGGACTATAGAATCAATCTCATCCCATATGTACTTTATTTTAGAGTAATAGCTTGCTACAGGAGAGACACCTTGATGAAGCATGACCAACTCCTTTCTCAGTTGATACACTCTAGATAGATTGATTTTGTCAAACCTTTCTCTTAGATCTTTCCATACTGCATATGCAGTAGATTTATACAAAATTCCACTAAGCAAATTTTTATTTACATTTTTTATGATCCATGAAATTACCATCGCATTACATCGTTCCCATTGTTTTACCAAATTGGCACCATATGTGTCTATTTTAACTTATCCATCGATGAAGCCGATTTTATTCTTTGTTAACAAGTTTAATCGCATCATTCTACTCCACAAAGTATAATTTTCCATTCCTATTAAATGTATTTCAATTTGTAATCCATCAACAGAGTCTGATCCACTAAAAACAATGGATGATTATGATCAACTATACTTAATATCGAATTCAAACCTTCATCCACAGTTGATGTTGCGATCGGATCCATACTTCACAAAATCAAAAAAAAAAATATACTAGAATTGCAACTTAGAATGACAGTAACTCACAAAATCAAGGAAACTTCACTCGAACTTTGAATACAGATGGCTCAGATTTCCATATTGCGAATCCCTCGATTTTTTGCTAGAAAATCTCTCGATCCGCCTTGTGAACTAAGCCTATACTGAATTGCATGTGCAATCAAGTACATTCTGGATCAAACTATGGAGAAGATAGAGAAGAGAAGAGGAGAAAGAGAAGAGGAAGAGAGAGTAATCATTTTTGTGGAAGCTTTTCAATCATATTCATATCTAAGGCATGATGCCTATTTATACAAGTAATACATCACCGATAATTACCACTAACATCTTATAACTAATCATAACTAACCAACTAACTACAATTAAACACTAACAGCTTGTAACTAACTAGTCATAATCCTAATCACCTAGTCAACACTTTATTCTCCCAACTTAACCATATTTAACTCACAATAACAAAATATCAATATGATCAGTGCTTCACTTCAACAAGTTGCATGAATATATTGTACAATATTAGAATTATATCTAACTTCTAAGCTATCATACTGATGTTGACACCCAATTTTGTCCCTCCCTTTAAATCAATAACCAATAAATTAAACAATTTTTCTTTCTTTTCTTTTAGAACCGCAATTTTACATCGCAAAATACACATAATAAGTAAGTTTTAATAACGGTCTCGCATTATGAATATTAAGCACTAATTAATTAGCATGCCCACATTTATTATTATAATAATAGTTTAGACTAATAAAACACCTAAATAATTTAATCACAATTTAAAGAATTTATCCGCCACTAATTAAATAATACACCTAATACCTAAAACTCTACCCAACACAAAACTAATTCAATACCCCAAGCCCACTTATTTTCGTCTATACAAACCAAACAACGAATTTCCTAACCCAACTACCGCGGGCCCAATTCCCCTCTACCTCGTCCAGCCCAACACGTCCCGCAGCCCACAATTCGTTACTTTACTTATCCGTTACAAACCAGCCCATTTCCCTCAGATGATCCCTTCCCTCCCCATCGATTTCCACCCTAAAGAACAAACCCTAAAGACAAACCATCCAAACGCCGCACCCTCGCTCCATCACCAGCCGGATTTCTCGCCGGAGAATCCGGCAAACCAATAATATCTCGCTTCTGTCTCATTCCATATCACGCAAACATCCCAGAATCTTTCCTCAAATCACGCCCCGAATCGAACCTCCCTTTTCTGTTTCAAACCTTACCAATTAACCCTCGAATCAGTACGAAAATGGCAACAAAATCTCGTGCTTGCCATAACTATAGCCATATCGAAACGAATCCTTAAATCGCGTCAACAAGTACCAAAACCCACAGAAATTACACGAAGGTCTTCCGCGAATCGTCCTAAAATAACCTTGAAACCGCATCAAAATCAATAGGAAGTGTCTCTTTGAATCTGTCCTAAACTTACCATAAAAAGGAAGCCCAACTAGGAGCTATAAAGGGGGATGTTTCGACATGCAAAAGGGGTAGCTCTCAGCCATCAAAGAATACTCATAGCATCGATCTTAAAACCAGCTTTATTTTCAAGTTCACGGTTATCTATTCATTCCTGCAAACAGTTCCTTTTCTGCGAACTTTCCGTCGACGATTCTGGAAAACATTCGTCGTCGCCTTAGTTCGCTACCCACAAAAGGTCCGAAACCAACTCTTTTCTTACTGTTTAGTTCTTTAGCTGATAGTATGTGTTTTCTGCATGATAGGATTATATGTTAATTTTATCCAAGTCTATTTGATTTAACTCAGTTTAGCCGCTGTTCTTTTTAGACGAATCTGTCAGTTGTGGCTTTTCAATTTTTGTGGTGTCGATTCTGTTCTTGAGCATGTGTGTGTGTTCGATGTTATTTTCTGTAGGTACGGTTGAGTGTATAACGTTTGTATAAGGGTCGCAGATCCATTTGCTGGTTATGTGCTGATGAAATGTTTGATTTGGATATTCTGTTTTATGTATGTTTTTAGGCCACTGGATTATGTGTTCATTAAGATGCACATTTAATATAGTGATTGTGGGGGGCTTTCTGTCAGTCCCAGGGTATTTGTAATTAGTCAAGTGAATAATATGGTATTGATTCATCTCTAGGATCAAAATCTGTGGCATGTGAACATCTGTCTGTTAATGTAGTCAATTACATGAAATAGTTGGTCATATTTCTATAGTTTCTGTCTTAGTTCCATCGAATATAAAAAATGTATTGCTATCTGTTAATAGTCTAGATATTTTGAATCATTTTAGCACCACCCCCTGCTCAGTTCGACTCCCTTTAGACCATGCCTATATTATCATTTGAATCACTTTCAGAATAGATGAATATGTGTCAGTGTGCCTAAAATGTGTTCTTGGGGTGGTGTACTGATGGGTATACAGTACAAGGGTGGCCATATATGCTTCACAGACCATCAGTGTCATGCATGGTTTCTTTTTTTGGGAGTCACCTAGCCATTTAGGTATGTTGGTTATGTCTAATAAGCCATTATGCCTCATATGCCTCACCAATGAATTCCAAATCAGTAGTTGTTAAGTTTATCCCATATACACCTAAACCATTGGTTTTAGAAATGTCCATCCTATATTTTCTTTTGAGTTTTGCCAACCTAATGTATCAGTGACCATGCAATGCCATAAATAGAACTATAGATTTGCTTCCATATCATGCTCTGTTGCCTAATGCCCCAGTACTCCATCCTTTGATATTGGTTAGCATACATCCGATATATATGAGTTGTATACCTCTCTTGGATTACATGTATATCTTGTGGGTATCAGCCCTTTATATGACTCGATGCATTAGAAGTAATATTGCATGAATGGGCCTGTTTGGGGTGATAATGTCGACATCCTGAAGCCTGGAAAAGTTAAAAGACATCTGATGTTATTGGACCTGATTTACGTCGGCATACTGGGCATCACTTAATTAATATCTCAAGTTGTCTACTTGCGGGTGTAGGCCTGTTATATATACTACAATAATCAGTATGGGCAGCATATGTACATGTGGATTTAGTTTAATATTTCATTTATTTTTATATATGACGGAAGTTTAGAATATCTACTAATCCTTTTCTTTCTTATTTTTTCTTACATGACATGCATCGGAGGAATAATCAAGAGTCTCGGTACGAGACTCATCATGACTTCCATATCGCCAATCACATTTCCGCCGCAGGGCTTCCAAACAGCTGTAGGATAGATGGTGTCGCCATCCGTTCTAGACGTTACAACAATTCCAATCTCACTCCTCCTTTTGCTTATCTATGCATCTATTTATTTGTTTATTTATTGTTGTCATGTTTATTAACCTTGTAATTAATAGGATAAACTCTACTAGTCTTTGAATACTTTGGAAGGGGGTAGATTAAAGAATAAATTCATCCTTTACGTCATATAAATCTAAATCTAAAATAATTAATCCTAGTTATACTTTAGTCATGTAGTTAACATATTTCTCCATATTTAGTCCTTAAGAAAAATAGACTTTCTTATAATTTCTTCATAAACAACATAGGAGCAATTTATTACTTTTCTTAATATCATTAACGTTTCGTATACATTTACAAAGACAATTTCCTAACTAATTCTATATGCTTATAGGAATAATTTGTCATTTTTTTACTTTGTCAAATAAAGAAGGATTTCATAATTAACCTTAGGTATAAAAGTCTTAATCTTACACATACCTATAGGATGTAATTTATCATTTAATAAAACAATTTCATGTTCTACGAATTGCGTAATTAATTTTACATATTTTGTGAATCTTATAAAGTCTTTTTTTGTAAGTTATCAAAATACCTTTCTTTTAGATATTTGCCACATCTTTTTTTTTTTTTTAATTTTCCTAAAACATACACCTCTTAAACTAGAATAAATTAACCTATGTTTGAACGGACAACCGCAAGTTAGTGGATCCTTTAGGGTGCCTGATCCCTTCCCTTTAGGATAATAAAGAACCCTTACTCAGAATCTCATTTAGTTTCACAGACCATTAAATGGAGTTAATGCTGACTTTAATCGGTTAGTATTTAGGTGTCCTAATTCACCCAATTAATTAGGTGGCGACTCCATTAACATTTTTATCTTTACATTTTTTTGGGGAGGATAACCATCCCGTCGCGCATTTAAGCCTGAGAGTTGAAAATCAGGTGCGACAGCATGGCGACTCCGCTGGGGAATACTTAAGGTTCTTAACCATAACAAACATAGGTTAATTATTGTGCTTCATTTATTTGCTTAATTTGCTTGTTTTGTGTTTCACATTTATTTGCTTTTATGTTTTGCCTGAACTATTTTGCTTTACATATAAAATATTTGCATATTGCCTTAACTGCTATTTGTTACTGTTTTCCTTAAACTGACATTCCGTTCATATTTCTTCCACTCTGAAAAATTCACACAATCACACACTACATGCGAGGTGCGCTGGGTGCATCAGCAAAATTCTTTCTTCAAAACCCAAATTTAGGAGAGTTGGTAACATACGTGGAGTGTCCGGTCTAACCGGTGGCCGCGTAGCCTTCTCGCTCGAGTTGTCCGCTCGGGAACCTTGCGTCTAGTAAAGCCAAATCTTAGAAAAAAACTCAGGATAGAGCTATACCGCCCCTTATTTTAAGGCATGCATGCATTTACCCTAGATGGGTCGGTCCTTGGTATCGACACCACAATTAGGAAGCCTGCCCAATTGTCGAAGGGTTTTTCACGACCCAACGACCAACAACATATTATGTGCTACGTGATATTGATGGACGAATCCGAGCCTGAACGTAACATGCTAGCATTGGAAATCTTGTATTTACTTTTGGTTTTATGTAAAGGATGAGCAGTATTCCAGCAATCCCCGAAATCAGAATGGTGAGTGGTGTCCCGACAAAGTTAAAGAGTTGGTGGGAGAATCTTGACGGCAGCAGCAAAATGACCATCAGAAGCAAGCTAGGTTGTCTCACGGCTATGTTTGACATCACTCCAGATCAGCATATAGTTAGGGCCTTGATTCAGTTCTGGGATCCGGATAGGGCAGTGTTCAGATTTCAAGACTTCGAACTCACCCCCACGTTGGAAGAAATCAACTACTTCACAAGCCTAGCTTACCAGGACAGAGGACAAATCATCCCTTATAATCAATCTGGAAAGAGATTCTTGCATTACATGGGCCTAAAAAACACAAAGGAACTCCGTTGTTTTGAAAATAATTGTTTCTAGATTATCTCACGAGAGATATGGTCGCCAAGATAGCTATCTGTCATTCAGAAAGGAGTTCTCTTGCAGTTTGGGACAATGGAAAACTAGACGACATACCGCGTTCGCCGTTGCTCTGTTAGGCACTCTAGTGTTTCCACTTGAGCATGGACGGATCAGTACTTGCATATGTTCTGTGACCCGAATGGTTTTTGAAGGCATTAATGGCACGCAACTTACTTTGGTTCCTATGATTCTAGCTGAGATACTTCGAGCTGCGGGAAAATGCAAGCGAAGGAAACCAATTTCTTGAAGGATGTAACCTCATCCCGCAAATGTGGCCATGGAACACTTTTATCAACGATCAAATATGACATTTGTTTCAGAATGATTATAGGATTGTAAGTTTTACGGAATGAAGCGATTTGTGTCACCGGTCTACCGTGGATTGGTATGAATTTACGGCATCCCGCAGAGCAACCAAGTGCAATGGAGGTACCACCGCTATCCCGTATCAACAAAGCATGTAAGGAGTAAAGACCGTTATTACATCGAGCTCATCGGATTAGGGACTTGACCATATGCTCACGCGTGTACTTCGTCAGTTTGGTCAAGAACAGGTGATCCCTCTCCGATCAGACATGAAGGATTCGGAGGTCGTGTTTGGGGCAAATTGCACTTTCCCCAGAAAGAAGCAAATCCTTGACGAATGGAACAACGTTGAGAAAATAGATGTCAAATATGAGCAAGCAGGAAGTACACCTGAATACTACGCATGGTTCAAGGAAGATTGCGGCAGTCCGAGTCTAGAAGGCAAACAAGGTTTCGAGGATATCGACATGACCAATTGAGTAAACATGTGCAGATTAGAAAGCAACGCCATCTCCCCTGAAACGTGGGATCAACTACAAAATATCATGCAATATTTGGAAAATGCAGGAGCAGGGCCTAGCAACACCATTACACCACCACCGCATTCTCCATCAACATAATGTAGCATTAGGGATAATCTTTAATTTTGACATTTCCTTGTTGCAATTTAATTTAGTTTTGTTCCCCAATAAAAGCATCCGATGGCTCGGACCAATCCATCATTATCTCATATATGACGCTTAGGCCCACCTCTGGCATAATAGAGGCCCCTTGCATATTAGGACGCGCTTTAATCTACTTTATTTGTTGAAGCTTCATTATATGCCCATATGTTCTGCTATTCTGTTTAATACTGACACATGTTTTGCACAAAAGGATTTTGCTGTATTACTCCCCTCGTCGGCTGATTTGTGTTGGCAAGCACTGGCTGAGCACCCATATTTCACCAGATCCAAAGCACGAGCAACAAAAATGAATGATTCAGGGGCAAACGAACAGGATGACTTGGGACTCATCGCCATTCAACGAGAAGAACCAGAGACATCAGAAAGGGGAAATGCTCCATATTCCGATGAATACCTTGCTCAAGTACTGCAACAAATGGCGGTCATGCAAGCAGAAATGGATAGACTCCGGGAAATTACTAAGTTATCTATAAGCCTCAACACACAACTACCCACACTTCCTAATTCACCGTCCTTTCGACGCCATCCCCAACATCCAACAGATAACCCACAACCTTCCAATCCACAATACAACAACACGCCTCCTCATAACCCACAGCCCCCAAAGCCACAACACCACAACACACCTCCTCATAACCCACAAACCTTAAATGACCCTAACCCTCACACACCTCAGCCCCAGATAATACAAGCCACCTTACCCGCCCAAAACAACCAACCTACTCAACCAGCACCGATGACATACCATAATAAACAATACAGATCACCCGTATATGTGACCCATGCACCACATCTCACACCCGTACCTATACCCTCTCCAGAGTTTGCTCGATATGAAGAGACGGAGAAGAGGACAAGAGTTGGGATAGATGAAAACGTGGCCAGAGAAATTCACGACTTGAAGAAGGCTTTTAGAACCTTGGATGGACAAGGGTCATGAGGATTGGAATACGAGGATTTATGCATGCATCCCGACGTCAGCGCGTTGGATACAAGGTACCAAAGTTTGACTGTTTGACGGCAAAGCAATCCTCGTGCACACTTGAGATCTATTGCGACAAATTAGTGGGTGTGGGAAGAGATCAATCAATCATGAAGTTGTTTATAAGGAGCTTGGTGGAGAAGCCTTGGATTGGTATACTAGCCAGGATCCAAGGAAGTGGCGTAGTTGGGGGGCGATGGCCCAGGACTTTGTAGACAAGTTCAGGTTTAATACGGACAACGTCCTGGATAGATTCTATCTTATGAAATTGGAGAAAAAGTCAATAGAAACCTTTAGGGACTATGCAATGAGGTGGAGATGCAAGCGTGAAGGTCCGACCACCTATGGAAGAAAGTGAAATGACAACCTTGTTTGTACAATCACTGAAGGACCAGCGCACTATGAGAGGTTGATCGGCGTCGTTGGGCGCAATTTTTCTAAAGTAGTAAAATGGGAGATTTTGTGGAAGAAGGACTCGGAGCAGTAGGATCACGAACACGGCGCTTTGAAGCAACAAGCAAAGCAATACAATCGAGTCAATGGGAGGGATGAATAAGAAGAAGAAGGATGGGCGACCCAATCATGGCGGTGCAACAACACAAAGCGAATCGGCCCCGACATACTGACCCCAACCCCAAACATACCAACCCCAAACATACGACCCCAAACATACCAAACCGCGTTCCAAAACCTCCATATGATCGGTTTAGCCAAAATACTCCCACATCTGATCAACCTTCACCCATCTACACCACCCACAATATCTGACCCACGGGCGTTCGCGCACAAATCCTCACAAAACCGACCATCATACCCACGCGACAATACCACGCACAAAACACACCTAAGCCCCGAACCGAAACGAGAGGAGGCCCACAAACTCATACACCGTTGGGTGAACCATACTCCCAACTATATGAAAGGCCCGGCGTGGTTTTATACAACCAATCGAGCGAAATCCTAATCCACTCCTACCGTGGCATGATGAGAATAAGCATTGTGCATACCACTGGAGTGTCGGGCACGATCTGAGATAGTTGTTATGCTTTGAAAAACAGATTGAGGAGCTAATCGGAGAAGGAGCTATTCGGTTGAAAGAGCCTTCACAATGTCAACAACAATCCCTGCCAAATCACGACAATCTTTGGCGTGCATGATCACCTTTGATGATGTATGCGATATGGAAGGACTATCGCACCAATCGAGGAGAAAGAGGCGGGGATCCTCATTGCGTTGCCCGTGTGATTACCGCCAGAGTCGAGCGTAGTTGGAAGTAGAGTTGAGCCGTCATAAGCCTCGATGTCGGTCTTAGTACCGGGATGGAGTCATTCGATCAAACAACGTAATGAGGGTAGCGAAGCAGTGGTAGAAGTTGTTCTGTGGGGTGACGAAGTCGGACAACGTTACTCATCCGTAGAAGTATCGCGAAGCGCCGAGAAAAAGCGTGGCCGAACCGAAGTAGAATTTTGGAGAAGGATGCCTCTGAGGAGACTATTCCATTGTAGAAACAGTTGAGTAAAACACCAACACAAATTTCTCTATTATCATTGTTGATGAATTAGTGAACCACCGAACTTCTTTGATGGAGGTTTTGAAAAGCTCATGTGGTAGAGGCCGTGATGAGAACTTTTCGGCATTGATCGGGCAGATTAAAGAGGTGCAAAGATAATCTTCCTTGAGAATGAATTGTCTCGGAAGGTCGGGGTCATAATAAGGCATTGAACATATGATCAGTGTGCTAATAAGTTTATCTCTCGAGTCTTGATTGATGGGTCAATTTGTTAATGTATGCCCTTTGAATACTCTGCGAACTTTAGGAGTCAACATTGGGAAACTCAGTGAGAGCTACACAAGGGTAAAAGGTTTCGATGGGACCCTGAGAAGCGTCGCAGGCGAGACTGATTTGACACTACAGTTGGGCTGCGAGTTCGAGATAGAATTCGGTATTGGACATATCCACGTCTTACAACTTGTTACTCGGTAGGCCTTGGATCCACGTGGTGGGCCGTCCCTTCCACTTTGCATCAAGTTACGAAATTCATCCGGAATCATCGTGAAGTTGTGATTGAGGAGACAAGGACAATCGCTAACACCAAAGGCAATTCCGGTCGTTGAGAGTATGGAGAAGGCTGGATGGATCATCTACCATATGAACCGGATCGTGAGCGTTAGCAAGGCTAAAGGAATGCAACTACCTCGCACTCCCAAAATGGTGGCAGAGATCTTGAGAAATGGTTTGAGCCGTGCCGAGGACTTGGACCAAAACTAGGAGGAATCAGAGCGATTCACTGCGGAGAAGAAGGACACTTTTGGCCTCGGATATCGACCACCGAGGAGATGATGTTATTTGATCACGAAGGAAGGGTGAGTCTCATACGCCAGACACTGTTCCACCCGAATCATTCATTCGTCAAAGCATGCCTGCTCGGCTACGAGAAGAGGAGGATCTGAACATGCGGAGGACTTGAGGCCTTTTTCATTTACGAGGAAGAAGAAGAAGAGTGTCAATGCGGTTTTGGAAGACTACGAGATGACGGACAATTTGGAGTGCGAGCGAGGATATGTCTTGAGCAAGCGGACTGTACCCGACCTTTGTTTTTCATGAGTGCAGGTAGAATTAATAATTAGGCGTTTTAAACAATTGATTCGTATTTTTACGAATTATGGAACACAATTTTATGAGCTTATTTCCCTTTTGAAGTTTTAATAACAAGTTATGTTTTAATCAACGCTCTTTATTCCCTTTCTTTCAGCATACAAAATAATATACTTGTCGATAATGAAAATGTGACATGTCATGAAACAAGCGAACAAAGTCAGAATAATCCGACAGAACCCGAAGGGAATTTCCCGTTGGAGGAATTAACGGAAGAGTTAGGAAAACTCGAGGATAAGCCGAAATCTAATCTGGATGAAACAGAAACAGTAAACCTAGGAGATGATAAAGTCGTGAAGGAGACAAGGATCAGCGTTCACTTGAATACCACACAGAAAGAAGATCTGGTGGCCCTATTGAAGCAGTATGTCGACATATTCGCTTGGTCCTACGATGATATGCCAGGTCTGAGCACAGACATCGTTTCTCATAAGCTGCCCATTGAACCATCATGCCTTTCAGTGAAGCAAAAACCAAGGAAAATCAAGCCGGACCAGAGTTTGAAAGTCAAAGAGGAGATCTCCAAACAATTGGACGCAAATGTCATTCGGGTAGCAAAATACCCTACTTGGTTAGCCAATATTGTACCAGTAACAAAGAAGGATGGTAAGATACGAGTCTGTGTTGATTACAGGGATCTCAACAAGGCAAGCCCTAAGGATGATTTTCCCCTTCCGAACATTCATTTACTCATCGACAATTGTGCGAAGCATGAGTTGCAGTCATTTGTCGATTGTTTCGCTGGGTACCATCAAATCTTAATGAACGAAGAAGATCTGAGAAGGCGCGTTCACCACCGTGAAGTATATTATTATCGAGTCATGCCATTTGGACTTAAAAACGCAGGCGCCACTTACATGAGAGCCATGACTACCATTTTTTATGATATGATCCATAAGGAAATTGAAGTCTACGTGGATGACGTCATTATCAAGTCGCGGAGGGCTACAGACCACTTGGTCCATCTGAAGAAGTTTTTTGAACGATTAAGGCAATACAACCTGAAGTTAAATCCGGCAAAGTGTGCCTTCGGCGTCAATGAGAAAAATTGTTGGGTTTCATTGTGGCGAGAAGGGGAATAGAGTTGGATCCGAAGATAAAAGCCATTCGAATTTGCCTCCTCCGAAAAATCGCAAGGAAGTGATGAGTTTTCTCGGTCGTTTGAATTATATCAGCAGGTTCATAGCACAATCAACAGTAATATGCGAACCAATATTTAAGTTGTTAAAGAAGGACGCTGCCACTAAATGGACATTGGAGTGCCAACAAGCCCTTGACAAAATCAAAGAGTACCTGTCAAATCCGCCGGTCTTGGTGCCTCCAGAGCCCGGGAGGCCTTTGCTATTATACTTATCCGTATTGGAAAATGCGTTTGGATGTGTGTTAGGATAACATGATGAGACAGGAAGGAAGGAGCAAGCAATATACTACTTGAGTAAAAAGTTCACGCTGTATGAAGCTCGGTACACAATGCTGGAACGCACGTGTTGTGCCTTGACTTGGGTTGCCCAAACATTCAGACATTACGTCGCATACACCACCTACCTCTCGAGGATGGACCGCTCAAGTATATCTTTGAAGCCTATGCCTCTTGGAAAACTTGCAAAATGGCGATTCTTTTAAGTGAATTCGACATCGTATATGTCACCCAAAAGCGATCAAAGGACAAGCATTAGCGGATCATCTCGCGAGAGAATCCGATGAAGCGAGAATACATCCGCTGCGGACCTACTTTCCAGATGACGAAGTGATGTTTGTAGGAGAAGACATTTTAGAAGAATATCCAGGTTGGAGAATGTTCTTCGACGGCGCCGCAAATTTCAAAGGAGTAGGTATCGGAGCGATTACGGTATCGAAGCGGGACAACACTACCGATATCGCCAAAGCTCGATTCCGTGCACGATAATATGTCAGAATATGAGGCGTGCATACTAGGACTCCGAATGGCTATTGACATGAACATACAAGAGTTGCTGGTCGTAGGGGATTCAGACCTGTTGATTCACCAAGTGCAAGACGAATGGGCCACCAAGAATAGGAAGATACTTCCGTACCTACACTGCGTGAAAGAATTGCGCAAGAGGTTCGTTAAGATAGAGTTCAAGCATACTCCGAGGGCTCAAAATGAGTTTGCAGACGCTCTAGCAACTTTGTCCTCCGTGATTCAACATCCAGACAAGAACTATATTGACCCAATCAAAGTAGATGTGCTAGAGCAGCCATCCTATTGTTCTCAGATAGATGAAGAATCAGAGGGAAAACCTTGGTATGACGAGATCAAGAGGTACCTCAAGGCAGGTGAGTACCCGGAAGGCACGACCAACATACTGAAGACTCTTGGAGGTTAGCAAATCATTTTTCTGGCGGCGAGGTCCTTTCGCGAGGACTCGGTTGGGTTTATTAAGATGTGTTGATACTCGAAGCAAACAAGTTATTAGAAGAGACCCACGAGGTATGTGCGGACCCAGCATGAGCGGTTTCATGCTAGCAAAGAAGATACTACGAGAGGTTACTTACGGATGACGATGGAAGCAGTTGCATCGGTTTAGATGCGAAAATGCCATCAATGTCGGATCCATGTCGACTGACTCACGTGCCGCAAATGAACTCAGCGTCACTAGTTCTCCGGCCATTCGCGGCAGGGCATGGGCGTCATTGGTCTATTGAGCCGGCGTCAAATGGACACAAGTTTATCCTAGTAGCGATTGATTACTTTACGAAATGGGTAGAAGCATCATCATACAAGTCTGTGACCAAGAAAGTAGTAGTGGATTTTGTTCATCACCACATCATCTGTCGGTTCGGAATTCCGGAATCAATCATGCAACAACGGGTCCAATCTCGATAGTGGTGCGATGAAGGAAATGTGTGAAGTTCGGGATCACTCATCGACTCTATTCCATATCGACCACAAATGAATGGAAGCGATCAGGCGGCAACAAGAATATCAAGAGGATCTTGAGGAAGATGATAGATAACTACTGGTATTTGGCGTGAAAATTTACCTTTCGCCCTCTTGGGTTACCGTACTACAATCCGGACCTCCACAGGAGCAACACCGTATCTCTTGGTTTATGGAACAGAAGATGTCTTTGCCGTGAGAGGTGGAAATACCGTCCTTGAGAATCATCCAGGAAGCCGAACTAAATGAAGCCAAATGGATACAGAGTAGGTACGAACAATTGATGCTTATTGACGAGAAACGAATGAATGCAGTCTGCCACGGACAACTTTACCAGAACAGAATGACCAGAGCTTTTAATAAGAAGGTGCGACCAAGAAACTTCCAAGGGGCGGTGGTCTTTGGCGTATATTCTGAACCAAAGTGAAGCGAAAGAAATTCGCCCAATTGGCAAGGGCCTTACATGGTTCACCGAGTGCTTACAGGAGGGGCCCTCATCTTAGCTGAAATGGACGGCGAAGTGTGGCCGAGAGCCATCAACGCAGATGCAGTGAAGAGATACTATATTTAGAGTGTTTTATTTTCCATGTAATCACTTTGCTTGTAATCGGAACTACGTGCGACCTGATTCCTTGGCGGATACGTAGGCGGCCACATCGGCCTCGGTCCCATCTTTAAATTTTTAAAATCTTGTTTGTAACGAACTACGTTTGACCTGATTCCTTTAACGGATACGTAGGCGGCCTACATCGGCCTCGGTCACATCCATAAGGAAATCTTCAGTTTTGTCATTTTGCATTTTTGTGGTTTGTACTCAGTCTTGCCGTACACACAAGGCAAATCTACGACATATATCCGACCCAGTTTCGTCAGTCAAAACTGGGACAATTTTTTTTTTTAGGATTTCGCCACGAAAAGACACCGACAAATATGATTCCATATGCTCGAAAGATCGACATAAACTGGGACAATTTTAAGGGTTTTACTACAAATGACGTCAATGAACATGGTTAATTCACGCTAAGGGTTCCATGTCCCAAAATTGGGACAAATTTTAAAAGAGAGCCTGACGGCAGCGGAGCACCGAGCGTATGAGAGATTATACCACTGATTTCGGATAAGGAAGTTCGTTTTGTTTCCTGACGTATCCTTATTCAAATATCGACATAATTTCCTACTAGCATATATAAGTGTATTTTCTCAAGATTAGAATATTTTCTAACAAGTGTTTTGACCAAGACTCGAAATCAGACAGGGGTTACATGTCCAGACAAGACAACGCGAGCAAGTATCAAGAGCCAACACAAATCGGCCGACCCCTCCCCAAACTCACAATTTTTCTTTGAGTGAATTTTGCAGGACAACAGGAACAAGGAGGACAACAACATTCCAATACAACAGACTCGCTCACAAAGCCCATCTGCGACAAGTCTACATCAAACACATTTCGCGAAAACCACATCTTCTCTACTCAGGCTGCATCATCTACATACAGAACAAATTTTTATCTATGCCTTACGAGGCGTCACTTGCATTTCGTCCATACAAGACGATAACGCCCATACAAGGCGTCACTTGTATTTCGTCCATCTGAGCGAAACGCCCATCTGGCGTCATTTGCATCTCGTCCATACAAGCGAACGCCCATACTGGCGTCATTTGCATTTCGTCCACGCGACGAACGCCCATACTGGCGTCATTTGCATTTCGTCCACTGCGATAACGCCCATCTGGCGTCATTTGCATTCGTCCACTGACGATAACGCCATACAGGCGTCATTTGCATCTCGTCCATACAAGCGATAACGCCATCTGGCGTCATTTGCATCTCGTCCATACAAGACGATAACGCCATACAAGCGTCATTGCATTCGCCATCTGAGCGATAACGCCCATCTGGCGTCATTTGCATTCGTCCATACAAAGCGATAACGCCATACTGGCGTCATTTGCATTTCGTCCGTCTGAGACGATAACGCCCATACAAGGCGTCATTTGCATTTTTCGTCCATACAGCGATAACGCCCATCTGGCGTCATTTGCATTTCGTCCATCTGAGCGATAACGCCCATCTGGCGTCATTTGCATCTCGTCCATCTGAGCGATAACGCCCATCTGGCGTCATTTGCATCTCGTCCATACAAGCGATAACGCCCATACAAGGCGTCATTTGCATTCGCCCATGAGCGATAACGCCATACAAGGCGTCGTTTGCATTTCGTCCATAAGCGTCATTTGCATCTCGTCCATACAGCGATAACGCCCATCTGGCGTCATTTGCATCGCCCATACAAGCGACAACGCCCATACAAGGCGTCATTTGCATTCGTCCATACAAGCGATAACGCTCATCTGAGTGTCATTTGCATTTCGTCCATCTGAGCGATAATGCCCATACAAGTGTCATTTGCATTTTCGTCCATCTGAGCGATAATGCCCATACTGGCGTCATTGCATCTCGTCCATACAAAGCGATAACGCCCATACAAGGCGTCATTTGCATTTCGTCCATACAAGCGATAACGCCCATCTGGCGTCATTTGCATTTCGTCCATACAAGCGATAACGCCCATCTGGCGTCATTTGCATTTTTCGTCCATACAGCGATAACGCCCATCTGGCGTCATTTGCATTTCGTCATACAAGGCGATAACGCCCATACAAGGCGTCATTTTCATCTCGTCCATACAAGCGATAACGCCCATCTGGCGTCATTTGCATCTCGTCCATACAAGGCGATAACGCCCATCTGGCGTCATTTGCATTTCGTCCATACAAACGATAACGCCCATACTGGCGTCATTTGCGTTCGCCCATACAAGCGATAACGCCATCTGGCGTCATTTGCATTTCGTCCATACAAGACGATAACGCCCATACAAGGCGTCATTTGCATTTCGTCCATACAAGACGATAACGCCCATACAAGGCGTCATTTGCATTTCATCCATACAAGGCGATAACGCCCATACAAGGCGTCATTTGCATTTCGTCCATACAAGACGATAACGCCCACACAAGGCGTCATCTGCATCTCGTCTATACAAGACGACGTATCATCACATCATACCATATACAGTCTGAATACAACCACAACACAAATTTACATACTTGCATTGTTTTGTTTTGACAGTTATGCACTAATGCCTCTATCTTAGCTTCAATCTACAGGAACGTTAACAAGCTACAAAAGATGGAGCACAACGTGGACCTACCTCTTACGGCGAACTGAGGTAATTTGTTGGGAGCAAGGCTTCCCAACAAAAGGCAAAAGTGGACCCGAACGTCGACCTACTCTCTCCCCAACATTCTAGCCCCACAATAACCCATTGTCACCGTAGCTCGACACTGGGACATATTTTAAATCCGCGTCGGCCCCTCCCTTAGTTTTCAGACACCAGCAACACTTTGTTCCAATTCCGATGACCCAGACAAAATTGGCTATAAGTCAACGTCTTTGTCTGAAGATTCTTTCATCTTCTCCATACAAAGAGGGACAACTGTTGACACCCAATTTTGTCCCTCCCTTTAAATCAATAACCAATAAATTAAACAATTTTTCTTTCTTTTCTTTTAGAACCGCAATTTTACATCGCAAAATACACATAATAAGTAAGTTTTAATAACGGTCTCGCATTATGAATATTAAGCACTAATTAATTAGCATGCCCACATTTATTATTATAATAATAGTTTAGACTAATAAAACACCTAAATAATTTAATCACAATTTAAAGAATTTATCCGCCACTAATTAAATAATACACCTAATACCTAAAACTCTACCCAACCCAAAACTAATTCAATACCCCAAGCCCACTTATTTTCGTCCTATACAAACCAGCCCAACGAATTTCCTAACCCAACTACCGCGGGCCCAATTCCCCTCTACCTCGTCCAGCCCAACACGTCCCGCAGCCCACAATTCGTTACTTTACTTATCCGTTACAAACCAGCCCATTTCCCTCAGATGATCCCTTCCCTCCCCATCGATTTCCACCCTAAAGAACAAACCCTAAAGACAAACCATCCAAACGCCGCACCCTCGCTCCATCACCAACCGGATTTCTCGCCGGAGAATCCGGCAAACCAATAATATCTCGCTTCTGTCTCCTTCCATATCACGCAAACATCCCAGAATCTTTCCTCAAATCACGCCCCGAATCGAACCTCCCTTTTCTGTTTCAAACCTTACCAATTAACCCTCGAATCAGTACGAAAATGGCAACAAAATCTCGTGTTTGCCATAACTATAGCCATATCGAAACGAATCCTTAAATCGCGTCAACAAGTACCAAAACCCACAGAAATTACACGAAGGTCTTCCGCGAATCGTCCTAAAATAACCTTGAAACCGCGTCAAAATCAATAGGAAGTGTCTCTTTGAATCTGTCCTAAACTTACCATAAAAGGAAGCCCAACTAGGAGCTATAAAGGGGGATGTTTCGACATGCAAAAGGGGTAGCTCTCAGCCATCAAAGAATACTCATAGCATCGATCTTAAAACCAGCTTTATTTTCAAGTTCACGGTTATCTATTCATTCCTCGCAAAAGCCTTTTCGCGAACTTTCCGTCGACGATTCTCGAAAACATTCGCTGCCGCCTCGCTACCCACAAAAGGTCCGAAACCAACTCTTTTCTTACTGTTTAGTTCTTTAGCTGATAGTATGTGTTTTCTGCATGATAGGATTATATGTTAATTTTATCCAAGTCTATTTGATTTAACTCAGTTTAGCCGCTGTTCTTTTTAGACGAATCTGTCAGTTGTGGCTTTTCAATTTTTGTGGTGTCGATTCTGTTCTTGAGCATGTGTGTGTGTTCGATGTTATTTTCTGTAGGTACGGTTGAGTGTATAACGCTTGTATAAGGGTCGCAGATCCATTTGCTGGTTATGTGCTGATGAAATGTTTGATTTGGATATTCTGTTTTATGTATGTTTTTAGGCCACTGGATTATGTGTTCATTAAGATGCACATTTAATATAGTGATTGTGGGGGGCTTTCTGTCAGTCCCAGGGTATTTGTAATTAGTCAAGTGAATAATATGGTATTGATTCATCTCTAGGATCAAAATCTGTGGCATGTGAACATCTGTCTGTTAATGTAGTCAATTACATGAAATAGTTGGTCATATTTCTATAGTTTCTGTCTTAGTTCCATCGAATATAAAAAATGTATTGCTATCTGTTAATAATCTAGATATTTTGAATCATTTTGGCACCACCCCCTGCTCAGTTCGACTCCCTTTAGACCATGCCTATATTATCATTTGAATCACTTTCAGAATAGATGAATATGTGTCAGTGTGCCTAAAATGTGTTCTCTGGGTGGTGTACTGATGGGTATACAGTACAAGGGTGGCCATATATGCTTCACAGACCATCAGTGTCATGCATGGTTTCTTTTTTTGGGAGTCACCTAGCCATTTAGGTATGTTGGTTATGTCTAATAAGCCATTATGCCTCATATGCCTCACCAATGAATTCCAAATCAGCAGTTGTTAAGTTTATCCCATATACACCTAAACCATTGGTTTTAGAAATGTCCATCCTATATTTTCTTTTGAGTTTTGCCAACCTAATGTATCAGTGACCATGCAATGCCATAAATAGAACTATAGATTTGCTTCCATATCATGCTCTGTTGCCTAATGCCCCAGTACTCCATCCTTTGATATTGGTTAGCATACATCCGATATATATGAGTTGTATACCTCTCTTGGATTACATGTATATCTTGTGGGTATCAGCCCTTTATATGACTCGATGCATTAGAAGTAATATTGCATGAATGGGCCTGTTTGGGGTGATAATGTCGACATCCTGAAGCCTGGAAAAGTTAAAAGACATCTGATGTTATTGGACCTGATTTACGTCGGCATACTGGGCCATCACTTAATTAATATCTCAAGTTGTCTACTTGCGGGTGGAGGCCTGTTATATATACTACAATAATCAGTATGGGCAGCATATGTACATGTGGATTTAGTTTAATATTTCATTTATTTTTATATATGACGGAAGTTTAGAATATCTACTAATCCTTTTCTTTCTTATTTTTTCTTACATGACATGCATCGGAGGAATAATCAAGAGTCTCGGTACGAGACTCATCATGACTTCCATATCGCCAATCACATTTCCGCCGCAGGGCTTCCAAACAGCTGTAGGATAGATGGTGTCGCCATCCGTTCTAGACGTTACAACAATTCCAATCTCACTCCTCCTTTTGCTTATCTATGCATCTATTTATTTGTTTATTTATTGTTGTCATGTTTATTAACCTTGTAATTAATAGGATAAACTCTACTAGTCTTTGAATACTTTGGAAGGGGGTAGATTAAAGAATAAATTCATCCTTTACGTCATATAAATCTAAATCTAAAATAATTAATCCTAGTTATACTTTAGTCATGTAGTTAACATATTTCTCCATATTTAGTCCTTAAGAAAAATAGACTTTCTTATAATTTCTTCATAAACAACATAGGAGCAATTTATTACTTTTCTTAATATCATTAACGTTTCGTATACATTTACAAAGACAATTTCCTAACTAATTCTATATGCTTATAGGAATAATTTGTCATTTTTTTACTTTGTCAAATAAAGAAGGATTTCATAATTAACCTTAGGTATAAAAGTCTTAATCTTACACATACTGACATACCTATAGGATGTAATTTATCATTTAATAAAACAATTTCATGTTCTACGAATTGCGTAATTAATTTTACATATTTTGTGAATCTTATAAAGTCTTTTTTTGTAAGTTATCAAAATACCTTTCTTTTAGATATTTGCCACATCTTTTTTTTTTTTTTTAAATTTTCCTAAAACATACACCTCTTAAACTAGAATAAATTAACCTATGTTTGAACGGACAACCGCAAGTTAGTGGATCCTTTAGGGTGCCTGATCCCTTCCCTTTAGGATAATAAAGAACCCTTACTCAGAATCTCATTTAGTTTCACAGACCATTAAATGGAGTTAATGCTGACTTTAATCGGTTAGTATTTAGGTGTCTTAATTCACCCAATTAATTAGGTGACGACTCCCTTAACATTTTTATCTTTACATTTTTTTGGGGAGGATAACCATTCCGTCGCGCATTTAAGCCTGAGAGTTCAAAATCAGGTGCGACAACTGATACTACGATTTTGCATATTATTGGTGGTAGGCTCATCACTACGAAAAAAAGGCCTACCGTGACGGTTAAAAACCGTCACGAAAGGAATTTTGAGACGGTTTTGCTAAGCTAAGTGTCACGGTAGGCATTGTCACAAATTCGTGACGTTTTTATGTGACGGTTATAAATCGTCACAAATTGTGGTGTTTGACTTTGACTATTTCCCTCCTTTTTTTAAAAAATTTTCCAGCAAAATTTATTAATTAAATAATATTTTATGACAGGAAATTTTAAATAAAATTAATTTAAATTGGCGAAATTTTTTAAATAAATTTGATTTAAATTGACGGGAAAATTAATTTTGATGTTTTTTTTATATTTTAATTTTAATTTATTAAATAAAAATAAATTAGAATTGTAAATATAGTATAACTAAAATGTTACCCACATAATGAAATTGTTCTAATACATTAAATCGAAACATTACAAATTATTTTTCAAAACATCTAATGTTATCATCAAATACAACAAAAAAAATATAATATTTTTTAACTTCAAAAAGTACAAATATTGTCTAAATCATCATAAAAATGACACAACTACGTAGCACGAAGAATCTTTGAAATATGTTGCGCCCACTCGGTCCGAACTTCATCAAGGTCATGCTGCGAAAAACATTCTTTGTCATTGTACTGTAACACACAATAGAGATTGGTTAAATTTTCTAATCATAAATAAGTCATTATAAACAAAAATAATATTAAATACTTACATTGTTATGAAACAAAGACAAATAATTCATTGAATCTTTAATGAAACGCATAATATAGTCCATAAGGTTGTTGTGGTACCTTAAAACAAAATTAATCAAAGCATTAACTTGACAGCCAAATTTAAACTTTCATTACATACCAATTAAAGACTTGAATAAAGGATTACCTTAACAATTTTTACCATTCTTGAATATACTCACTTTAATTTATAACTTTTCTGCGCGGTATACATCAAACATGGACAATCCTTTAACATAATAAAGTACATGGTTTAAGGCACAAATAAAAAGTGTATATAAGCAAAGGTGTAGACAATTGAAAAGAACAACAAGAAGCATTTATAATGTTTAGCTAAACAGGTCCCCATGCAAGCTTACCTCCAAAAATGTTCCAAACACCATTTGGACTCTACAATCAACCAATCAGGTGAGAGTGTCTATCAAGACTTGTTAGTTTGAGTCAAGAGGGCCATTACACTTGTTAGTTCATCTTTGACTTACTCCAAAGCAGTACAATCTCAAGGAGCAGAGGAATTACACATCCACAAAATATTTGGCAGAGATGGCAATGTTAATTTAGAAGAATATATTCTTTCATACAGACATACAGAGAGGACATAGGCAATTGTGGAACAAGAGACATTTGTAACAGATAAAGCGAACTATATACACAGAAGAACTTGGACCAACTTAACAATGCCATGCCGAATGATATTTAAATCACTGTGAGCAAGCAAAATGAAAGGTGTTCGAAGTATGACTTCCAAACAACTCATACTTGCTTCTATCGCTGAAATGTTTCCTTCGTGAACATTTTATTTCCACTCAAAACAAAGCTAACATAGTCTCAGATATATTAAGAAACAAGAACATCAATTTAGAAAATGATTACCTGTTTGTGAGCACATCGATGGTTCAAAACAACATCTCCCAAGGCCTGTAAACATAAGCAGAACAACTATATGATAAATAAACCACATTGTTCCGCGCCTATCAACAGCTTAATAACCTCTACATAATTTAGAAATTACCAATTTGGTGTAAAACATTGCATAATTTGCACTCGCAGCAGAAATATAGGAAATTCCATTTTGATGTACTAGCAGCAGACATATATTACTAGTTAACTGAAGCTAAAACATAACTGCAAGAAAATGACATGTAATTTCAAGTTGTTGATGGCTTTCATTTCGTGCAAACAAGAATACATGTAATGCTCAATTAAAGGATCACATTAACTGTCTGAATACAAAATATTAAACTAAAAATGCCAAGAATAACAAGTCAATCACTAATTAGATACAGACCAAAAGATCTTGGTGATGCATCTCTTCTATGCAGCTTCTAAGCTCTTCCAACGAACCATAAGCAGGATTCAAATTGTAAAGATCAGAAGGCATGTAACCTGCAACAATTCTGTGTTATTTACTACAGAACAAGAGAAGCAAAAGAAATGTAATATGTGAAACAAATAACAAGATGAACTAAGAAAAATCATTTAGAAAATGATTAAAATTGTGAAACATATGTTGTTATTAGCAGTTCCCATTTGGCTTCTAAAGCTAAATTGATCGAAGAGGTCAAAACCTTGAGGGGCAACTGATTCTGTTGGTGATGGAAGCCAAACAGTTGTGATACCGCATCGAGACAAATTAGCAGCTTTATAAACAAGCTCAAGATACCACTGTCTTCTCCAGCTTTCCCAATTGAAACCTTGGAACTTCAAAATCAAAGAGAGCTATATAGATACTAAGGATTGAAAACAAGAGACTGACATGTAAAAAGAAATAGAGGCAACAGTAATGTAATGCCAATAAAGAAATAGGGGTCCTAAGTGATCCCTGGAAGAGGATGAGAATTCCATATAAACATTGGCTGCAACAAGAACTTCATAAAAGTTTGAAAGTCTTGAAGTGAATTTTTAGTCATTAGATGATGATGAAAATGGTGGTGGTGCTAGTGCTGATGGTCGTGATATTGATGACGATTACAGTAACAACAATAATAATAATAATAATAATAATAATAGTAATAGAAGAGAGGCTTTACTTTATGTAACAGGTGTTTTCTGCATGAAGGATCAGCTGAATACATACACCACTTGTTGTGGCATTGTAGTGGCCAAACATGGAAGATCTGGACTTTATTTTTAAACACATTTGGTGTACATTGGGTGATGCCATAGAACTTCAAGAATCTACTTAATATATGGGCAGGCACAGAATTTGGAGAAAAGGTTGAAGGAGAATTTGGGGAAAATGTAGAATGACGCATCACGAGCAAATGAAAGATTCATACTGAAACATTACATTACCCTCGATCAATTACGCATTCTAATATCTAAAACATCACTAATGTAATAATGATTTCTCTTCTCAGCAAGAATGGTTAGAGAAAAAACCACAAACCTGAATCAAAGTTACAAGAAAGAAGACACACGGAGCTGAATTTATACCCTATGTGGGACATTATATAACTCAACAATTGCACAAGTATTTATGGAAACAAAACAAACATTTTATGCCATTCTTCTTTAGAATTTAGAGCGGCTTGAAGACGCTTTGGTAGATCCTCCCAGTTGCAGTATCAATTTATCAAAGAAATCTCAACAGAAATTCAAAACCTTGAGCTCGACAACAATGACAGTCACAATATTGAGAAAATAATTGGGGATGAATCGAGACCAAATAATTAGTGTAGAATGAAGAGGAGACTGTGACGAATCTATTGGTACAACTTTCAAGCTCGCCTTGGCCGGAACACGTCGGAAACTCAAATCGCGATTTGCGAAAACTCGATCTGAAAGTTGACCCAAAATAACTTGAATCGAAGTAAGAGGGTAGGTGCAAAGTATAGATCTAAGCTAGATGAACACAAAGACACCACTCTCAACCTTCGAGTCAATCGGAGTTAGCCGGAAAGTACAAATCGTCGTCGGTGGTAAAAATGTTTAGATTTTTGCGGGCTAAAATCGACGGGGTTTGGGGTTGAATCGAAGGTCGAGACTGGTATAGACTTGAAGATGGTGTTGAGACGAGTCTAATGGATGTGTTCTCAGTGGCAGCAGCCGCCGGAGTTCAAAAAGCTTCACGTTTTGGGACAGCAAGCTTCACGCTTCAAGGAAAAGGATTAGAAAATTCTTTTTTGTGTTAAGGATTTCTGTAAGAGAGATGAGATGGCTGCTGCGTTGATGGGTTCGATTTTTATGGAGAATGGGTAAAGAAATGTAGGGTTCTTGCTTTTCTGATTTGGTTTAGTTTTGGGGATATTGGGTTTAAAAATAAAATGGGTCGGATCGGGTGTATATTATTTTAAAAAAAATTAATTCGTATTTTAAAAATTGTCACAAAAATATGTGACAGTTGAAATCAGCGTCACACCGCTGTCACAAAGCTATGACGGTTAATAAAACCGTTACATATCTGTCACGAACAACCATTGATCAGAAAGTCAATGCAAAAACCGTCATAACGTGTGACGATTTCTAAAACCATCACACTCAGACTGTCACAATATGTCATTTATTTTTATAGTGCATGTTAGCATTAAAGTCTCATGCAAAATGTGTAATGTGGTAAAAATGTTAGTTAAGATAATACTGAGAGTTATATACACTACTAAGAAAATAAGAATTAATGTCTGGACGCATTCTGTAGCTAAATTATAAAATTGATCGCTAATTTTATTTAATGACCGATTAGTGATGGATTATCAAAAAGTAATGTTAAATACAAGTAATTTAGTGACGAAGTTTGTAATTAATTCTAGTTTATATATATATAAGTAAACAGAACACTCTGGTAAACTTGAAAATAACCACAAGAAAGATACGAACGAGTAGTTTTACAAGTGAATTCAAAACACACGTCTGACACCGTTTGCAAGAATAAAAGCGAAAGTGATTTGGTAATTAGAATATATAAAGAAACCAGTCTTGAGATGCTTGCAAAATATAACTTCAAACTAGGCACCAACTCTAATCATCTTTGGACCAAAACATGTACATCATTTTGATCTAGTACTTTCAAGATCAAAACATATCAAACTGCCTACCTAATCAAAATACATCATTTTTCTGAAAAGTATTTTAAAAGCTAAGGAATTTGGATCATGGCAAATTGATGAACTTTTGATTTAATTGGTGATGTGGTGATGAATCACTCATTGACAAAGTTAATGTAGACACTAGGCAATCTAGACTCATCAATGAATAAGCACAATAAAATTCAAATAATTCAAGATAACTTTAAATCAACAACAATAAGTACAACAAATACTTAAACGCATATTAACTTGGTGTAGATAGAGGCCTGCTTAATGCAGTGTCCTAAGACAAAAATTCGTCCCCACTTGTATTGTAGTTCTACGGACGTCTGCCTTGAGGATACAACTATCTAAGTGAGAGTTCTAGCACAAGAACTTCACTTCTGGCGAATTTACTTTATGTGTTTTCAGAAATGTTCTTGAGGAAGAAGATGAAGATCAAGCAACAATCTTAGATCATTAATTGTGTTTAATGATTGATTGTTAAGTGTATTGTGTTGTATATCTTCTAACAAGTGATCAACATGCTTTATAAAGCATAAAATTCGACCATAAGCAGCCTTTCACCTAAAGGTTGTGACTTTATGTGAAGAGACACAACTTTTGGTTCAAATCTGGAAATTCCCGTTGGAAGCGCCTCGGCTCTTCGTCCAAGTGCCCCGACCCTAATTCATTTTTAAGTTCCAGTGACTTACTGGAAATTAAGAGCATCGGCCCTTCGTCCAAGCGCCCCGGCCCTAATTCGCTTTGGTAATTCCAGTAACTTACTGGAAATTAAGAGCCTAGGCCCTTCCATCAAGTGCCTCGGCCCTTCGATCAATTTTTGCCGAAGTCATTTTTTATCACTTTACTCTTCTTCTTTTACAAGTTCCAATAATACCCCACATTTTCTATTCACATATCTAACAATACCCTACATGTGGATAAAAATAAGATAAAGAGGAAATTCTCGTCATTTCTGTCAAACGTGATATGACATGCATCAAAAATGGTGTCTTTTGGACTTGAACCGTTCGTAGTGAATACCTATTGCGATACTTGTGAAGTAGTGAATGAAATGTCTTGAACTATTCACATTTTATAGTAAACTAAGACACCAAGTATCACATATATCATACCAACATATTTCAATTCTTACGGTTGTGTTTTTTTCGGTCATGAACAACTCCTTCTTCATGAGAATTTCTAGAGAACGTAACCATCTCGGTTCTCCCATATGCGACCCCACATCAATCTCATATAGGTAATACCAAACAAGAATAGTCCGTACTATCCCACCATAAAGACTTTTGAGTATTATTAAGAATAATATATTCATCCCTTAAAACATCAACGGATTAATACACTTAGTACACCATAGGAATGAGCATATGTGTGTTTTATGCTCCTTGAGTCTTCCCCGGCTAGTTTTCCTATTGAACCTAAACCATGAGATCTCCAATTATGATAGGTTAGGTTTCTACCAGTTAACGACTCATTATATTGGCTTTAAGCCCATTCTCCTCGATGTAAATACGACTTGCTCTCTTGTAAGGCCTTTTGTCAAAGGATCGCTATATTGTCCTTTGACTTTACATAATCAATGGAAATAATTTCATTCTTCAGCAAGCTTCGTATTGTATTATGATGTCGCCTTATATGTCTTGACTTGTATATTTGATTCTTTGCCCTCGTCAGGGTAGCCATACTATCACAATGTATGCAAATGACTGCCACATGCTTTGTCCATAACGGAATACCTTCTAGGAAGTTTCTTAGTCATTCTGCCTCTTCGGCAGCTTTATCCAAGGCTACAACCTCTGCTTCCATAGTTGATCACGTATTTACCGTCTGCTTTGATGATTTACAGGATACCGACGCTCCACCAAGTGTAAATACATACCCACTTATGGACTTAGTTTCTGAATGGTTGGAAATCCAATTAGCATCACAATATCCTTCTAACACTGGAGGATATTTTGTATAATGCAACTCATAGTTTATTGTATGCTTTAGATATCGTAGTGCCCTTATTAGCGCTACCCAATGATCATTTCCAGGATTGTGTGAGTATTGACTAAGTCGACTCACTGTATATGCCAAATCTGATCTTGTACAATTCATTATGTACATCAAGGTTCCAAGAACTTGCGTATACTCTAATTGAGACACACTATCACATTCATTCTTCTTAAGGTGACTAGCGGGATCAAATGAGGTAGCAATCGGTCTATCATCATAGTGTTCAAATTTTCTATGGACCTTCTCAACATAATGAGATAGAGTTAATATATAACCCTCAGAATTCCTTTGAATTCTAATACCAAGAATGACATCCGTTATTCCCATATCTTTCATATCGAATGCGGCATGCAACATTTTCTTAGTTTGGTTAATTACATCCTTACTTGTTCCCATAATTAGCATATCATCCACATACAAGCATATAATGACATATGCATTATTATACTCCTTAATGTAGACACATTTGTCACATTCATTTATTTGAAAATCATTTGATAATAATATATTATCAAACTTTTCATGCCATTGTTTTGGAGCCTGTTTAAGTCCATATAAAGACTTAATCAATTTACAGACTTTTTTCTCTTGACCTTTAACAACAAACTCTTTGGGTTGTTCCATGTAAATTTCTTCATCTAGTTCACCATTCAAGAATGCAGTTTTCACATCCATTTGGTGTATTTCCAAATTGTGAATCGTTGCAATAGCAATTAACGTCCTTAAAGACGTAATTCTAGATATTGGTGAGTAGGTATCAAAGAAATCTACACCTTCTTTTTGTCTAAACCCTTTGGCTACTATACGAGCTATGTATTTTTCTATAGTACCATCGGGCCTTAGTTTCTGTTTGAAAATCCATTTATGGCCTATTGGTTTTTGTCCCGGAGGGAGATCAACCAATTTCCATGTATTATTTTGTACGATGGATTCCACCTCACTTTGGTTAGCCTCCTTCCAATAAGGTGCTTCAGATGATTCCATATCAGCCCTATATGTTTAAGGTTCTCCTTCAACGGAAAAGGTCATAAAGTTCGGTCCAAGATCTTTGACGACTTTTTCACGTTTACTTCTCATTGGTTCAAAATTTTCTTCTTGAACCGATGAAGTAAGATTATCATCATTTTGGTTTGACTCATTTTGAGGCAGTGTCCTCTTCTTATGATTAGGAACACTTTTATCCTTGTCTTTGTAAGGAAAAATATCCTCAAAAAATTCTGCTTCAGCAGATTCCATAAGTGCATTTTTGTGAATACCTTCAACATCTGAATGATACACCAAAAACTTATATACTGCACTATTATTGGCATGACCAATATATATGCAATCCGCCATTTTTTGTCCAAGTTTAGTTCTCTTTGGTAAGAGAACTTGAACTTTTGCTAGGCAACCCCACACTTTCATCCTTTTGAAAGTAGGCAATCTTCATTTCCACAATTCATAGGGAGATTGATCATTTTTTTGTTTTGAGGAATTTTGTTCAATATCATATTTGCAGTAATTAACGTCTCACCCCATAGACTAAGGGGTGCCCCCGAACTAATCAACATAGAATTTATCATATTCTTCAATGTTCTATTCTTACGTTCGGCAACTCTATTTTGTTTTGAAGTATATGGCGCAGTGGTTTGATGAACTATACCATGAGTAGAACAGAATTCTTTGAACTCATTCGATTGATATTCACCACCTCTGTCTGACCTTAGAATCTTAATTCTTTTTTTCAAGTTGGTTTTCCACTTCTGCTTTGTATATTTTAAACATGTTCAAAGCCTCATCTTTGGTATGTATTAAGTATACATAGCAAAATTTTACTGCAATCATCGATAAATGATATGTAATAAAAAAAATCACGTTAAGGGGTTGCTTGGTAATCACACAAATCATTATGAATTAAACCAAACACTTCATTTGATTTCACAACAGATTTATGAGGATGACTTGCATATTTTGACTCTATGCAAACTCCACATTTAGTCATTTTGTTCATAGAACATTTTGGCAACATACATATCTTTACCATTCTTTGTAAGAGACGATAATTAACATGGCCTAATCGAGAATGCCATAAAGAATGGGAATCAACCATATACATAGAAGCAATGCTAGTGTCTGTATTTCATTAATAATGGCAACAACCTGAGTAGGTACAATGCTTAGTTTGAAGAGCCCCTCACTAAGGTAACCCTTTCCTACATACATCCCACCTTTGGTGAGTACAAAATTGTCAGATTCTATTACAAGTTTGAAGCCTTTGTTACTAAGAACATACCCAGAAATTAAGTTCTTACAAATTTCAGGCACGTGCAACACATTTGTGAGCACACGATTATTTCCGGAAGTGAGCCTCAAAGTCACCTTCTATTCCCTTCTACCTTCACAACAACGTCATTTTCCACGAACAGTGGTTCTCCATCATTGATGGCTTGGTAATATGAAAACATGTCCTTCTCTGAACATACATGCCTTGTAGCACCCGTGTCCATCCACCAATCGGTTGAATTTGTAACCAGATTTGCTTGAGCAGCCACAACCTCAATAAATTGGTTCTTAGTTTCAATCCTGTTGGTTTGGTTGACATTACTCGAATCTCCAACACCACCACCTTGACTCTTGCAAAGGCGGAATTTTTTTTCCCTATGCCCAGGTTTTCCACATACCCAACATAGTCCCGGTTGTGGTTTCATGAATGCATTGGTCCTTTGGGGGCTAGTGCATTCCTCCCAGTTGTAAAAGATGGCTTGACACCAAAAATTTTGCCCTTGCCTTTCTGAAACTTGGCTTTGGAAGCATTGCATTCTACCATGTTGGCATTAGGCTCCAATGAAACAACATCAACCCTTTCATTCTTCCGGTTGTCTTCTTCAACACGAATTTTCAAAACCAGTTGCTCAAAACTCATTTCCTCCGTTAGATGCTTCAAATAAACCTTAAAATCCTTCCAAGAAGGAGGTAATTTTTTAATAATAGCACCAAGGAAATATTAGTTAAGGCCCATACCTTCAACCTCTAGTTCATGAACAATGACTTGGAGTTCTTCCACTTGCTTGGAAACATGTTTTGCATCGCTCATCTTGAAGTTTAAGAACTTGTCGACGATGAACTTTTTCGAACAAGCAACCTCAGTTTTGTACTTGTTCTCCAATGACTTCCATAACTCCCGTGCTGATCCGAACGTGGAGTATATATCATAGAGAGTATCGTTCAAGGCGTTGAGAATGTAGTTCTTACAAAGAAACTCTTGGCTCCACCAAGTCTCAATAGCCTTCAGCCTCTCTCCGCATCAGTAGGAGCATTTTCCCATTCTCCTTCCGGCAATGCCGTTGGAGCCTCAACAGTCAGTACATTTGCCACTTGAAGAGTGGTCAAATAAAACAACTTTTATTGCCAGCGTTTGAAATCAGAACCCTTGAATTTTTCGGGTTTCTCCACATGGTTTTTCACCATTGATGATACAGATTGATCCATATTTGCAAATCAGGAAATAGAATTCTCTAAAAAAATTGCAAACTCAACAAATCAGAAAAATAAATTTTGTGAGAATTTCTTGTCTGAGATTGTTAGTGTCAATCTAGACTCATCAATGAATAAGCACAATAAAATTCAAGTAATTCAAGATAATTTTAAATCAACAAAAATAAGTACAACAAATACTTAAACACATACTAACTTGGTGTAGATAGATGCGTGCTTGATACAGTGTCCTAAGACAAAAATTCGTCTCCACTTGTGATGTAGTTCTACGGACGTCTGCTTTGAGGATAAAACTATCTAAGTGAGAGTTCTATCACAAGAACTTCACTTATGGTGAATTTACTTTATGTGTTTTTCAGAAATGTTCTTGAGGAAGAAGATGAAGATCAAGCAGCAATCTTAGATCATTAATTGTGTTTAATGATTGATTGTTAAGTGTATTGTGTTGTATATCTTCTAACAAGCGATCAACATGCTTTATAAATCATAAAATTCAACCATAAGTAGCCTTTCACCTAAAGTTGTGACCTTATGTGAAAAGACACACCTTTTGGTTCAAGTCTGGAAATTTCTGTTGGAAGCGCCTCGGCTCTTCGTCCAAGCGCCCCGGCCCTAATTCATTTTTAAGTTCTAGTGACTTACTGGAAATTAAGAGCCTCGGCCCTTCGTCCAAGAGCCCCGGCCCTAATTCGCTTTGGTAATTCCAGTAACTTACTGGAAATTAAGAGCCTAGACCCTTCCATCAAGCGCCTCGGCCTTTCGACCAATTGTTTCCAATTTTTGTCGAAGTCATTTTTCACTTTACTCTTCTTTTTTTACAAGTTCCAACAACTTGACCCTCATGAAATAAATATTATTTTCTCTTATTTCATTTTTGATAATGCTATTTTTTCAGATAAACTCATTTGGAGTGGACTAGGTAAGGAAACATTTAGCACCAAATTGGCACATGAGATAGCCTGTCGATGATGACGCTAGTTCCAATGACAAGAGATGGGCAAGTATATGAAAACTCCGCAATTCTAAAAATTTAAAAATATTTTGTTTGGCTTATAAGACATAATCGATTTATGTCAAATAAGCATTGATTCGTCGGAAAAATAATTGAATCGTCAAAATGTGAATGGTGTATAGGGATGTGGAGGATTCTACACATATTATCGGGGATTGACCACTAACTAAGAGCACATGAGAAGCCAATACTTGAATGTCTTGATGATGTCGTAAATAACTTTTGGCTTGCCCGTGTAATGTTATATTTATATTCTCAATAATGTGGCTTATATGGAATTAAAGAGCAAAATATAAATTTGAATGGAAGGAAGTATATATCTATTGAATTCATATAGTAACCAAAATAGAGATTATGCAAAGGAAATTCATGACGTATTTCTTTGGCAAGCCCAATGAAAGTGGATATTACGATATTCAACTAAGATGAAGCCTACTTAAACTCTCACTATTGAACTATAGAGCATCAAACAAGGCCTTAAATTAGCTAAAGAAAGTGGTTACAAAGAATTTGAAGTGGAGACGAACTGCCTACTTGATGTCAAGTTTATTGAGAAGAGGATTGTATTGGGTACAAACGCTTCTGAGAGAGTTAGCGTATTCGAGAGGTTTGATGGTCCCGAAGCCTTAGCATAGTTGTATTCCACTTCCAACAACTCCTGTCACATCAGGTCTTCTAGATCAGAGTGTCGTGGCGCGTGTGGGTACTATGACGTCAGTATGCTCACGTCGTCATAACCTTAAAAGTAATCTGTTTTTGTCTTATATATGCAAGACTTAGAAGAGAAGTAAGACACATTGTATTCTCTCTAATCATATACTTGTAACTCAGATCTCTCTCATGCAATATACATTTCTTCACATTATTGCTTCCGAATCGAACTTATTTATTCATTTTATTTGTGTATTCTTGTTAGCATTTAGCCTTTCATTTTATATATTGATAATCGAACTAGTGACACAAGCTCACTAAAGAGGGTCTCCGAATCGGATACAACCTACTTGTCTTTAAATCCTAAAAATATTAATCTCTAACTGTATTTTTTATTAGAATTATTTTGATCGAAAAACAGTTTGGTATCGTCTATGGGGATAGATAGTTATGGTGTTGTCTCTATTTGTAGTTGGTCTTCTTAAAAACCTAAACGGAAACGCTACACTCAACGTGAAAAAGAAAGAATCATGTCAGATCAAAATAACATTGCTCAAAGATCACAGAAACTCAGAGAGGAACATGTACCCATCGAACATCGGGACATGGCAGACTAGTTAGAAACATCACATACAAAATCAGAGGAGGAACTCGGATGAGAGAAGTAGAGCAGTGAAAGTAGACTTCCGCTAAAACAACTCGGGAAAGAGCGTAGCAATGAAATCCCAAAAAATGCAAAACCATAAGGAGCCCGAAAAAGGATTACCGAGGGAAGGAGCTCAATCAAATCTCAGACCGATAAACTCAGGCCTCCTGATAAAGGAGGATCTCCCACCAAGGAAACAATCGCAGTTGTTCTAGAGGTGCAGAACGAGATGATGATGCACATGAAAGTGACAGTGGCCGCTATAGACACTCACTCTAAGACTAGGACTCCGGTGTCAAACCAAAATTTCGCAAAGACATTAGCTTCACCTGAAGGCAGCAAGAAGAGGGACAAAGGCGGGAAGGATCCCCCCGGTTAGTTGACATGAATAGTTAAAGGGAAATATCCAAATCCATGTCTTATTATTTTCAAGGATGCATTCACAGAGGGACTATGTCGGGTGGAAAAAGAAATGAATGAGCTAGATACCCGGAGCACCACCTATTATAAAGGGTGCGAGAGCTAAGAGGTACGATGTCCTACCTTATCCGGAAAGCGCGGCCCCAATCCCTATCACAAAGAAATTTAAGATGCCTAATATACCGAAACACGATGGCACCACAGATCCAGAAGAGCACATCATGACCTTCGAGGCAGTTGTTATCGGGCACGATCTCAAACAGTACAAAATCGAATCTGTTATGCTGAAGAAATTAAGCCAAATGCTCATAAAAGAGCACTCTCTTGGTATACTCATTTATCCTAAAACTCTATTGATTCCTTTGCTACTCTTGTATATACTTTTGTCAAGGCTTATCCAGGTGTCCGAAGGGTAGAAACACACAAGCATGACGTGTTCACAATAAAGCAGCGGGAAGATAAACTACTGTGAGGATTTGTAGACAGATTCCAGAGGGAAAAAATGTTTTTACAAGCCATCCCAGATGATTGGATGGTAGCTGCGTTCGCAGACTGATTGAACCCGAATAGTTCAAATGCTTCCAGAAAGCTAAAGAAAAGATTAAAGAAATTCCCAGAAAAACATGGAGCAAAATAAACCTTAGGTATACAACTATGATGCATATCAAAGAAGACTAGTGAGTGATAATGTTGGCATACACAGGCGGACACCCTCCAAGGAGGTTGGGTCAAGGATACAACACTAATATTATGAACGAGGGACGGTTTGAGTCGTATGATTCTAGGAGATTCTCTGGCGCAAAAATAAGCGAGGGAAGCACAAGAATTATCAAGGCCTCATTGAACGGGGCCCTCGGTGATCAGAATAGTTCATATCAAAAGAAACTTACCCCTAAAGCTATCTGATTATAATTTTAGCATAAATGCGGCATAATTAGTGGCAATAATAAAGACCATGAAAGAAGCCAGGTTCCCAGACAATGTATGCACCAATCCGTATAAAAGAAATGCCGGGTTGTGGTGCCACTTTCATAGCATGCACGACCATACCATGAAAGATTGGGCTAACTTGAGGATTGAAGTCGCACAACTATTGTGCACAAGGCTCTTGAGAGAGTACATCAGCGACCGGGCGAAGCGCAATATGAGTAGGAACCTCAGCTAGAGGCCAAACCAAGTACCTCTACCTACTCATATCATCAATATGATCTTCGGGACAAAAGTGATTAACAAGATCACATACACATCAGTGAGGAAATCCAAGATCTTTGTCACAACCACAAGCCACAGACACAGACCTGTGGAGAATTAGGATATCACATTCTCTAGCAATAACTGAGAGGACATCATTTCACCTCATAATAAGGCCATGGTAATATCTTTGCAAATGAATAAATCTTTTATTAAACATGTTATTGGTTGATCCAGGATGTTTGGCAAACATCATTCAGTTGCATGTCCTGGAAGTCATGCTACTAGACAGGTCAATCACCCCCGTAACAAAGGTTCTTGCAGGCTTCAATATGTCCAGTGAGCTGACAAGGGAAGAAGTTGAATTGACGGTCCATGCCGATGACATGAAGCAAGTTACGACCTTCAATGTCATATCTAGAGACATGGCATACAACACAATATTGGGACGACCATGGTTGCACGCAGTGCATGCAATTCCTTAAACTTGTCACCAGAAAGTCAAGTTTCCTACACCTTGAGAGATAAGAGAAATCAGATAAAACAATAGTTGTTCCTGGTCAGAAGATGCATTAGCAGTAATGATCCCGCAAGAACAAAAAGCAGATAAGTAGTAATTACAGACGTTGGGCTTAAATAAGATGCTCAGAGAAAGGAAAGAACAACTTACAGAAGATGTGAACTCAGATTCAGTCATCCCGAAGAGAATTATAATGCCAGCGGACAAGGACCCCACAAACTCAACCATCGAGGAGTTGGAAAATGCGACATTTTTTAAAGAAAATACCCAAATGAAGGTATACATGTGCTTGGAGATTTCGCTCAGGATCAAGAGTGCATTTTTATGTTATTTAAAGGCTAATTCAGATTGTTTTTTTTGGTCTCACCTTGACATAACAAGGATCCCCCCAGAGATAGCTATTCACCGGCTGAGCGCTAATCCCAATCATACCCCGGTGAGACAAAGAAAACGGTCGATATCAACCATCAGGGATCAATTCATAAATAAAAAGATGATACACCTACTTAATATAGGGTCAGTATGGATGGTCGAGGACCCTGAGTGGCTGGCTAACAAGGTGGTGGTCCCAAAAAAGCTTAACAAATTTAGAATGTGTGTGGACTTTAAGGATTTGAATGAGTCATTCCCTAAGGATTCATTTCCTTTGCCACATACTGATCAGACGATTAATGCCATAGCCGGACATGAACCGCTCAACTTCATGGATACATACTTTGGGTACAATCAGATCAGCATGCACCCGGAATATCAGGAAAAATAACTTTTTTCATCACCAATCATGATAATTTTGTTACAATGTAGTGTCTTTTGATCTTAAAAATGCAGGGGAAACTTATCAGAGATTGGTGAATCAAATATTCGAAAAACGAATCGGTCATACTATGAAAGTTTACATCGATGTCATACTGGGCAAATACCAGGAAGTGGGAACCCATATGGACTCCTTAGTCGAGACCTTTGACATCTTGCATCACCATGACATGAAGCTAAATCCGAAGAAATGAGCTTTTGGAGTTAAGTCTAGAAAGTTCTTGGGTTTCCTCATCTCAAGTTGTAGTATTGAGATGAACTCCGATATAGTTAAGGCTAACCAAGAGATGTCAGATGCATTAAATAATATCAAGATGGTGCAAATACTGATAAGAAAGGTTGCGGCCTAGGGAAGATTCATATCACGATCGACAGACCGGTGCCATTAGTTTTTTAAACTCATGAAAAAATAGCATCGCTTCCAATGGACGCAGGAATCTTGCCAAAGCTTGCAGGACCTCAAGGTTTACTAGGCTAGCCCTCACATAATGGTCAAACATGAGAAAATAGAAAGATAGATCACCTACGTAACTATCCCAGTTGTGTCAATAAGCATCACACTAGTACAAGAAGAAGGGGGAGAGCAACTCCTTATTTATTATGCAAGCAAGACATTAAATGAGACGGAATCACGATACCTGGATGCAGAAAAGTTGGCCCTGACCCTCATCACGACTACACACAAGCTTTGACCATACTTCTAATGTCATCAATAACAGTTGCATCAGGTGCCCCGTTGCAAGCCCTACTGCAAGGGGATGATCTTACAAGCCTGTTATCTAAATGGTCAGTCTAGATAAGCGAGTACGATCTGACATACCAACCTTACCCAGCAATACATATGCCAAGTCTGCCTAAATTTGCGGATGATTTCGCCCTCACAATACGACCTTGAAAAATGCATGTATAGTCTCATCCCCTTTTCTTTTTGTTTTTTTGTAGTCTTTGTTTTCGATTGCAGGACTGAGATTGGTGTTAAAACCGAGACTGGTCGGATAAGTCACATATCATGAGGGCGGCGTAGTACAGATCGAAAATACATGTTGCACTCTTTTACTTGACTGACTTTTATCCAAAAAGGGTTTTTACTGGCGAGGTTTTTAATTAGACAAAAATTGTACATTGTATTACTCAGTAGAACCCTCCTTGGAAATGCACATGCAAGAGAAGAAGATTTTCCCCTAGCTAAAAGGGCCAGAGGCCTTCACATTTTTTGTATTTTCTAAATTTTGTCAAAAAGATACATGTACTCAGGTCTACACACCAAACACAATGAATTAAAATAGGCTTACTTTATGCTTCCTACACTCTAAAGTTGTTGGTACGAACGTGTCCTCCGGGACCCGATAATATCCACCACGAACACATGACATGTCCCATAGACCTCAGAACGTGAAGGAAATATAAACTTATGCCAAATAAGATGAGGTCGAGACATCCTCCTCATTGGCATCTAAAAAAAGGAGCCCCTCATTTTATTATGAAATGGATGATTTAATTTCTCAATCATAAAATACGCGATCGAAAGTAACATTCTTGAATTGGGGAAAGTGATTGCTCAGATACCCTCACATATTGCGATGAAAGAGAAACGCAATCGTGAAACTTAAACACAAACATTCAAATTCACTAGAACATAGTCCCGATGAGGGGGCCCTTGGGTTGAAGGACACCTATGGTTGAACCGCTACACTTCAAAGGATCGGATAATTTCTACACCCGGCCACAAAGCATACCAATATAACTAGAGTGACAATAAATGGCTAAATACCTCCCACGCGAGACTTAGATGAGTTAGCACATGACTCCGTAACTCAGGAGATAAACAATATGAGATTACATAAAGGAATTCATTAAAAAGACCTGAAAACATGGACAATATTTGCAACAAAACAAAAAGTCTTCCAAAAACAAGCAAATATATCCTAAATATTAAAAAACTTCACACATGGAGTATTGAAATCAAGCATCAACAATGGGAGCTTCAGAGGTTCCAACAAGGGCACATATCTCTGGAGCTGAATTGGCCGGTGGGTGACCCTCCGCATCATCATTTCTTGATTCCATAACTTTGGAAGGGTTCTTGGGATGAGTCTCCTCCACGATACCTTTCCCACTCCCACTTTCAACCATGGGGACCTCCAAAGAATACTCCTCGCACCCGGTCACAATTTCCTCTTCACTCTCGTGAGACCAACATTCAGTGTAAGAAGATCAAACAAGGTCCACAGATGGGCAACACACGGGCAGAGCTTTATAGGCCATCTCTTCCACCTTCAAAGCAACGACCAGGGTAGCATCAATATTAATCAGTCCCTCTAAAACCTCCTAGAAAACCTGCCGTCGGGACTAATACACTGTGTGAGTTTTCTCGAATGTAAGATCCATATTCAGCTACTAAAAAATTATATCTGCATCACACAAATGAACCTTCTACATAGTCTCACGGAGGGAAGTATTGTTTTTAATAAGGTCCTTGTTGAGCTGAACCTGTCTATCATACCGAGCTGACAAATTCTCATACCTCTCATCTAAGGTGCTCAAAGCCCTCTCTACATATGCATTGTATTTCTGACAAGCCTCGAGTTCAATCTCCATGACTCGGATCCGCTCTTCCATGTCTATTTTTCTCTGGACCGCATTGGCAAAATGCTCTTGGTGATCGACCCACCTCTTCTGAATATCCAAAAGCTTCTTATGGAACATACCAGCCTCATCGCTGTAGATTTTCCTATCCTGCTCCGACTGGGCCAACCTGGCCTCCAAATATTCTACCGAAATCAGTTGGCTTTCTGGAGCCGGGAGTTATGCTTGCAGCTTATGATACTCCAGCATCCTCTCCTTCCCTTCAACTAGCTTCCATTGAAAACCCTTCATGGTAAGGAGGCTTGCTTGAGAATAAGGACAGTTCAAAAAATCAAAGGTCATGAGGTGAAGCGGGGTAAAAGAGCTAACTACAAAGAAAGATGGTCGCATACCTGGACAGTCATGTGAGCACCAGCATTGAGCAAGTAGTCACTGAAAATATTCCTCATCTTCTCATTATCTCTCTCACTTTCCAAAAGTTGCAAGTAGCTGGCGACTTCTACAGGCTGCGAAAGAAGGTTATAGTTCTGAGAAACAAAAGGGTGACCTATCGATGGACTGTAGGACTGCGAACTGGGGCCAGAAAAGTGTCTACCAGGCATGATCTGTGGGAGCTTTGAGGGCCCTCATAATGTATGCCGGTGCTGGGACCCTCAGTTTGCCTCCTAGGCACAGGACATTGAGGCATGAGAGCTCGCCTCTAAGAAGACGGAGCAGGAATGACCCATAATGGCTATAGAACACAAGGTATGGGTACAGGGCCCGTAGTCATACCTCCAACTTGGGTTGAAGTAAGAGAGAAAAGGGCATATGAGCTCATCGTATCTGATAACTGCATCTCTCGAAAGAGATCGGGGGTAACAACTTTAGATCTCTCAACCCTTTGACGAATAAGTTTCGGGTTGGGATCCTCTTCTTCTTTGTTGGCATCAGATGCTAAATTAATGGCCACAAGAGGGATGACTTGACCTGTTGGGATTGGTCCCTAGCTATCCTTCTCTCTAACACTCCGTCTGGCTTTTTTAGTCAGGGGAATGGAGAAAGGAAACACCGACCTTTTGAATCCGGTCGAAGTAATAACCTCTAGGTTCCGACCTAGTTGAGATGTGATTTGTTTAATTTTCTACAAAGTCGGGTCCGGATCTTCAGGAACCTCTGCAATGGCCCGTGTCGATGCTCCCTTCAAGAGACCATGATTATTTCCTTTCCAATTTTGCTTTAACTCAATCTCCTTCCACGTACGACATAAAGAAGGCATGTAGTCCAGAATTATTTGGACCCATCAGACTAGACCCTACATCATATTAGGTTTCCAAGTTATGGCTGACATAAGAAGAAGGGTGAAATTCAAAGACATTACTCGAAATCTAGAAAAATAAAACAAGAAGGCCAGGCGTAAATGAAATAATTATGGTTAAAATTTCATCGCTCAAGGATAGATACCTCTGGTGGCTTGACCAGGTCCCTAGTCATGACAACGATGTATCTCTCCGTCCACCCACAATTAGAGTCGTCATCGATGCTATTTTGTCGCGGTGGGACAACTAAATAACCCCCGCTCTGAAAATTTTGGGAGAATAGAGATGAATTAAATGACCGAGGGTAAAGTTCTCCCCAACTTGAGAAGCAAGGTATCAGATGTATGCCACTGTCCTCTATACGGTTGGACTGATCTATGTCAGGCATACATTGTACTTCTGGCAAAATTCTAGAATCACGGAATCTTTAAGTTTGCCCAGCCACAGTAAAAAAGGATATGTATACACCGTTGACACCCAATTTTGACTCATCTTTTAGTCATTTTTTTGCAATTTTAAGCATTTTAGGACACCGCATTTTAATCATCATTTTTTGCATTTTTTACATAATATTCTATGTTTATTTCTTCACAAAATGGCATTGCATCTTTTTATTTTAAATTAAGCATGATGTCTTTGTTAATATTATGTTTCTATTATTATTACACCGTCGTTTTATTTTAATAATGTTTGCATCTCTTTAAATAATTAATTGGCACCGCGTTTTTTTCTTTTAATTAGGCATTAAACATTTCTTAAATATTGCATTTTATTATTATAGCGTCGACATTTTTATATTGATAATTTTGTACCTTTAAGTAATTTTTCTTTTAAATAATTAATCTGTTTTATATTTTTTGTCAAACCAGTCTAGTCCGAGACACTCTGGATCAGTCCAATCCGCCAAAAACCGAAGCCCAAAAATGAGGCCCAATACACCTTTCATCTTTTTTCTCCAATACCCAAAATCCTAAACCTAAATACCACTATAAATAAAAACCATCCATTCTCACCCTAAAAAAAAGACCAGCCGCCTACCCCTCTCTCCCCTACTACATCAGTCAGCCGCACCCTTGAGTTCTCTCACTTGGATCACAAAAAAACCCTTATCCTCTGGGGACTCTCCTCTCCATCTCTCACACCACAGTCGACAACCACCCTCACCCCACGCCCCTGCCTCGCCGGAGGTGATGACCGGCGGGAACCTCTCCTCTCCATCCTCACTCCTCACTGTCACACCATCTCCCATTTCCCGTTGCCGCCACCATCTTCGGAGAGGAGCCCTAGCTCCGATGAACTGGAGTAGCCACACACCATCAGTCAGTCCACACTCTTGCCTCGTCGGAAGTGATGACCGGCTGTAGCTCCCCTTCCTCTTCTACTCTGTTTGCACCCCATACTCGTCGACCTCGCAATGATCCTTTTGCGTTGTTGTTGTGGTCGGAAAACACGATTAAATTTCAGCGACCTCTTTTGTTTGACTTTATTTTTGTTTGGTATTCTAGTTGGGCTATGGTTTGACATTTCCGGTGATATTGTGATATTTTCGGTGACCTTACCCGGATCTGTTACTATTCCCGTTGGGATTCTGTGCGACTCACTATTTTACTTTGGTTCATATCATTTGGCTATTTGATGTGGTTAATTTGCTCTACTAAGTGTTGTCGTCGGACTTCCGACTCCGACGATCGTTGTCAACTGCTACCCTGGCTATTTTCCGGCAGAAATTGGTTATCTCTATTATCTTGCCGCTTTTTCCTCATTCGCAATTTTGTTGTCTGTTTTGATCGTGGTCGGGTTTCGATCCGGATCGGGTCTTGATCCGGCGAACTTTGTTTCACTACTGCTTGATGTTTCACATTTTCACTACTGTTTGCTGTTTCAATGCTTGTCGGACTAATTTCACTACTGGTGGGCTGACTTTGACTGGGTCCGTACTAATTTTGGACGATTTTGCCACTCTAATTCATGTATTTATTTATTTAGAACAAATGCTACATTGTTGGTATTTTACTGATTTTGAATAAGATACTACACTTTCTGTGGCCAATGAAAAAGTTATCCGTCGATTTTTGAGGCCTCCACAGTTGCAAAGACGGAAAATAAAATAAAATGAAGCTTTCTGGGCAATGATGATTTCTTCCACTTAGACCGGATAACCAACATGCGCTGGCAGGGCGAATTCTCGCAGCCGCACTTGTTTAGGCTGTCCCACTTTATTTTTTTATATATCTGAGCCCTCTGTGTTTAAAACTATTACTGTTTTGGCGTGGATCCGAAGGTTTTATTTATTGTTTCTAGCAATATTGGCCGATGAAGGAATCTCCGTCTGATTTCCAAGGCCTCCCCTGTACAAAAGACGGAGTTATTTTTTGGCTTTGCTTATTAATTCTTGTCATTGCTTTAAAGTTATTTATTCTATTACTAACACTTTTACTAAGTGTTTATGCAGGTAATCGGAGATCATCTTGTGCAGAAGGCCTAAAAATGGCTAAAAGATGTCCCAGAGTTTTTATTCAGCTTTATTATTCTGTATTGCATTCTATTGTAATTGTAAATTATGAAAACTGCTTAGAATATGTAGAATAAAAAAGGGCAATAAATAATTAACCTAGGTTTGAACGGATAACCGCAAGTTAGCGGATCTTAAAGGATGCCTAACCCCTTGCCTTTAAGATAATAAAGAACCCTGATTCAGAATCTCATTAATTTCGCAGACCATTAAATGGAGATTAATTGCAGTACTTTTATTGCAATAAATCAAGTGTCCTAATTCACTTAACTAATTAGGTGGAGACTCCTCAAAACTAGCATTATTGCTCCATCCAGGGAACCGCACCAAAGAGCAACGTTGCGGATACCGTTCAGACCCCGAGGTAAAAAACGGGCGCGACATACACAAAGGAGTATCCCTACCAATAGGAAGTAATATCCTTCCTTCTCTAGGAAATAACACCTCTATATTGGTCCAGCCGCAATCTACCTACACCCGACTCAAATAACGAGTACTAATAGAAGATTTGTCTTTGCTAGACGGTCAAGATCGCTCAGACTCAGTAAAAGTCGGGCGCTTTATGAGATATTTCAAAGAAGACAAATTGCTGGGGAGATAAGCATTACCCTGGAGATTGCAAGAAGACGCTAGTGATTTTGTTTTTCTCGATGTCTTGCTAGACGATGGCAGACAATCTACGATGGGAACCTGATGAATGGGGACATCAAAATCACCACAAGCAAGGCTTCGATCCCTGGTAGTGGTTCCGCTAACGACTGAAAATTTCGAAGACATGATGGGAATATTTAACAAAGAAAGGTAAAGGGATGACATTCTTTTTCTGGAAGTTTAAAAGAGCAGAGCGTTGGAAGATCAGAGAAAAGAAGAGAGCCCTTATACAAGAGGTAATGTGTAGCAGGAAAGAGAAGGGGTAGCGTTTCATTCAAAATGAAGGAAATTAAATCATTATTATTGTACCCCCCCCTCCCGAGGGAAGACATTGATAGATGTGTGACACGTGTAAAGTGGATGATACACGGTAATAGAGCATTTAATAGGAAGGGTTGGCGTTCGAAGGAAAAATAGTCGGTTGAATTAATGCATCAGTTTCAAGAAACATCGTGTCAAAAGCAAAAACCTACGGTTGAAGGACTCTTCCACTTCCCGGTCCTATGAGTTCAAAGGTCCCAAAAAAGTGGGAGACTATCTATATTTTGTAGAAATTCCTCTGAAAGAGTTAGCGTATTCGAGAAGTTTGATGGTCCCAGAGCCTTAGCACAATTGTCTTTAACTCCTAACACCTCCTATCACATCAGCCCTCCTAGATAAGAGCAGCGCGGCGCGTGTGGGTACTATAACGTTAGTACGCTCACGTTGTCATAACTTTAGAAAGGCATAATAGTCTAGTTTTGTTTTATATATACAAGACTTAGAATAGAAGGAAGACACCTTGTATTCTCTCTAAGACTACACTTGTAACTCAGATTTCTCTCAAGCAATATACCCTACGAAGCTCTTGTTCATTTCCTTCATACTATTACTTCCAAATCCAGCTTATTTATTCATTTTACTTGTCTATTCTTGTTAGCATTTAGCCTTTCACTTTATATACTGATAATCGAACTCATGACACTGGACTCACTAAAAAGGATTTCCGGATCGGATACAACTTACTTGTCTTTAAATCCTAAAAATATAAATATCTGACTGTGTTTTTGGTTAGAATCAGTTTGGCCAGAAAACAAGGACATACAATGTTATCCTATTAGGGCTATTATTGGATAATATATATTGACAATGAATAAATCATCTATCATACACATCTGGAGGGAGGCAAATCAATTGTGAGTTTTTTGGTGAACGAAGGCCACAAGCGCATTTACAAATCTAGGACAATGCAATCAAAGAGATGGACTTTATCCTCCCCGCGGACTTAAAGCATGTAGCTTATAGAAAAATATTAAGATGTTTATTTATTTATTTATTTTCAATGTACCTAAAAGAATAAGTTATAAGTTAAATGTATTTTTCTATTGTTTTTCTTGGGAAAATCCAAATATACCCTTAATTATGTGAAATGATCATTTATGCCCTTCTTAGCGCTTAATATCAAGTGATACGTGGTGCTAATCATTTTTCGTTAATGGGCGAACATAGGCTCATTTGGTAACACTAGGGACAATTTTGATCCTAATTATTAACGAAGTGCAAAAGTGGATAATTTCACATAATTTAGGGAAGATTTTTAACTTTTTCCCAAGTCTAAATAATCCACGACTGAATAATAACTGTATATATATGTAAAAATAAATAAAATCTCCGATCCGCGCAGATTATAGATTTAAGACACGTACATGTGCCATAAATATTCAAGGAGTAGGTATTCAGAACCCACACTTTCAATACACAAGCAAGCAGGACAATGACTTGTATAAATTAAGCGTTAAACGTTTATAAGTATAGAATAGTGTAATTCTCCTTGGTTAGAGGTTTCTCATTAATGCAATATATATAAGTGTTTACAATTACAAAATCTATTTGGAGAAGAGTCTCTAGACCTAATTGGAGAAGGATATCTACTTAACATAATTACACTAGAATAATAATTACAGAATATATGGAGAATATTAATATATTCTCTATCACACCCCCTCAGTCGGAGCAGGAGGAGGTCGGACGCTTAGACTAGATCTGAAGTCATGGAACAACTGCCGAGAAAGTCCATTAGTGAATATATATGTGTACTAATAGGAAGATGGAACATGTAACACTCAAACATGGCCAATGACAACCTTCTCACGAACAAAATGAATATCCATCTCAATATGTTTTATTCGCTGAGGTTGAACCGGGTTATGAGACAAGTAAACAGTAGATATGTTATCATAGTAGACAAGAGATGTCTTACGTAAGGAACAATGAATCTCTAGACAGAGGTTTTTGAGCCAACAAATTTCGGCAACAACATTTGCAACGCCTCTATATTCTGTTTATGCACTCGAACGGGTAAGTGTGGCTTACCGTTTTGTAGACCATGAGATGATGTTTTCACAAAAAATACACAATAGCCGGAAGTAGATCGACGTGTGTCTGGACAGCCGCCCCAATCTGTATCTGTATTAGATATCAATCTGGTCGGTGTAGATGGATAAAGATGTAATCCATAGTCAAGAGCACCCTTAACATACTAAATGATACGTTTAAGGGCTGTGAAGTGAGGCTCCTTGGGATCATGCATGAACAAACACACTTGCTGAACCGACATATGTAATATCGATCCTAGTGAAAGTAAGATACTGAAGTGCACCAGCGAGACTCCTATAAAGAGAAAGATCAAGCACCGGATTTCCATTATCCGCACTAAGCTTCGACTTTGAGTTGACTGGAGTGGGCATGATTTTGTAGTTTGTCATTTTATCCCTGTAAACAATCTCTTCTGCATACTTACGCTGATATAGGAACATTGCATTCTCGGATCTGGTCACAGAAGTCCCCAAAAAATAACTCAACTTACTCAAATCTATCATGGCAAATTCGAATTTAAGCATTGTAATGATCTCATTTTTCAGCACATCAGATGAGGTAGTTAGGACAATATCATCGACATAGAGAAATTGGTATGCATTGTCATTACCTCGATGAAATATCACTTTTGCTGCACATGAACCTAATCTGCAAGATGTAAATGGCAAAATAGTCATACCAAGTCCTAGGGGTTTGTTTCAAGCCATAGCGTAAGTAGTTGAATGATGCACAAAGCTAGGTGGTTGATGCATGTATACGATTTTTTTAAATCCTCATGTAAGAATACATTTTTCACATCAAGCTGATGAATCAGCCAATTTTTTCCCATAGCTATGCTCAAAACAATGCGAATTATGACTAGTTTAACCACTGAATGTCTCACTACAATTAACTCTCTTTTGTTGTCATGTGTCATTAACCACAAGTCTCGCCTTATTGCGTTCTAGCTCACCATTATATCTAAATTTATGATGATATAGCCACATGTAATGAATCACATTCACCCCCTCTGATCTCGGGACAAGATCCCAAGTGCACTGTGTAGTGAGCGCATTAAATTTCTCACGCATGACCGCATTCTAATTTCGGTCAAGCTTGGTTAATTTTAGATTTTTAGGTATAGGTGAGATAGTCTAAGTGGATAGGTTAAAGTGGACTTTCGGTTTGAAAATTTTGTGCTGAACACGGGTTTTCATACGGTGGGCCAGAAGTGGGACTTTTGGGCTAACGGAAGTGGGGGCAGTGGGGATGGAAGGGGTTGTGGGGCCATTTCGGGCAGAGGGGTAGTTGATGGGTGCTGCTGGGATGTCGGCGGGGGGTTGGGGCAGTGAGGCACGGGACTGATCGAAAGAGGTAGGGGGTTGGGGAAGTGAGGCAGGGGACTGGTCGATGGATACAAAGAGGTCGTGACTGTAGGTGGGGTGGTATTTTACAAGACTTGGGGAAGTGACAGGACGGTGAGGGGGAACTATGATGGAACAACCAGAATATTAGCACTATGTATGGCATTTTGCAGAAGAGAAGAAGTGTCCGGGTCATTAAAGAAATCGTACTAAGTGACGTGAAGTTGTTAGATGTTTGCAAGCGGGAAAACATTTTCCTCGAATGTGACATGGCGAGAGACTAGGATTTTATACGTGGACAAATCATAGCATAAGTACCCCCTATGGTTTGACGGAAAACCTAAGAAGACACAAAGAGAGGTGCGAGGTGCTAATTTATGAGGGGCCACGGAGGCAAGATTTGGGTAACATAGACAATCAAAAATTCGAATGTGATCATATGTAGAGATCCGACAGAATAGAATTTCGATAGGAGATTTATTTTGAAGGGTACGGGTAAGTAATATATTAAGAATGTATTCTACCATTTTTAATGTTGTTGCGATATTTCTAGATGCTTACGCAAGTGTACGTATCGTTCAAGTAATAAATATTTGTAAGACCGAGTTTATTGTCCTCAGAGACTGGTTTATTAAGTACCGATTATCTATCCTATGGTATCTATTTGGTTGACGTTCTTTGGTTTTAGATTTATGACTAAGAATTATGACTAAGTGCAGAAAATAAACTAAAGATTATAATACTTTGGGTTTATAATATTTATGAAGGAAATAAGGCTTCCAATCTCCTCAACTATCCACTCTTTCATGTATTAATACAATGCTAATGATTCTTCTTCTTGTTAAGATATCAGGTTAACTAATCTGTCATTATATTCTGGTTAGGACATACAAGAGCTCAACCTTGTGCAAAAACCTTCTATATTTCTATGATAGATTTTAGGATTAAGAACAATAATCCTAAATACTACACAAGTATCAGGGTACTTTCGTCCACGATTTTAACCTATGTCTAAACAACTACAGCATATTCAAATCTCACTTTTCAAACTTTTGATTCGAAATCATATAAGTTATGACAATTAATAGATAGCTAATTATCAAGCAATCATAACAATATTGAATAGATCTTAATATGATGAAGAAGAAATCAATAATCAATGCATTAACTATATGAAAGAGTTTTAAGAAGATTTGATGGAAACCCTACTAAAGTAATTAGCTCCTAAACATTGTCATGTCAAAAACTAAATTACAATCCAACATAAACTGAAATAAAATAAGGGAAAGAAAAAGAACTTGAACAAAAGTCTCCAATTGTAGCCTCCTTCTTGCCTCCCAAAAAGTATGAATTGTGATATGATATACGGTATGACATAATGTTTTAGGGTTTTATACTTGAGAAAACTTGCGCTTCAGACCTTTTAACCCTCTGAAATTCGGCCCAAAAATCAGAAATCTCGCGTCGGCGTCGTGGCCCTACAGGTTGGCGTCATGGCGCCGAAAATACTGCGACAAAATAAGACTCCCCAGGTGTTTTGGCGCCGCGGCGCTGCTGCCAGGCGTCGCGGTGCTTCCGACGTTATTTTCTGAATTTTCTGATTCTGTGTCCTTTTTTCATTCGGACTTCGTCTGATTTCTTCTATACTTTCCGGGACTTCTTATACTTCATTTCTTGGCCTTTTTAGTGTGCAATTCCATCTCAAAAGTAGTATCTTCTCCTTTATAACTGCTGCGACACAAAATAAAGGAAAAACACACCTAACACTATACTAAACGCAAAATAAAAGAGTAAAATACTAACTAAAAAGGACTCAAAAGTGTATACAAAATACACTTAACAAATGTGTATACCCAAAAGGTAGGGGAAGAGAGGCATGACAGGGCATTGTACGAATCATATTGTTAATGGTGCGGAGTATTCTTTTGGCTTTACCATTTTGAGGTGAGGTATGGGGCAAGAGAAACGCAACACTATGTCATTATTCACATAAAATTTATGAGAGGGGGACGTTTTAAACTCACAACCATTGTCATATTGAAACAATTTTATGGCCTTTTCAAACTGTGTTTTAACATATGTTCGAAATTCAAGAAACGTGGAGTAAACTTCAAATTTATATTTGAGTGGATAGACCCAAAAAAGTGAGAGAAGTCATCTAATAAAACCAAATAATATTTATGACCCAATTTGTTAGTAATGGGAGATGTCTATAAATTCACATGAATGATGTCAAAAGGTGAAAAAGTAACACTTGAAGATGACGCAAACGGAAGTCTAACATGCTTTCCTAGAGAACAAGAATATCAATTTTGGGAAAATTTCTCTTTATTACATTGAATTAAATTGTGGCTTCTAAAAAAATTAAAAACTGGTGCTCCCGGGTGTCCAAGTCTATTGTGCCAAGTTGATGGAGAAATTGCAGCTAGAGAGGTAGGTGGATTGACACTTGTGGCGGAATTGGATGAGAAAGGATATAGGTCCCCCACACTATTACATCTCGTAAGAGTTGTCCCCATACGTAGGTCTTTCACAAAAAAAAATCAAAAGGGTCAAACTCAATAGATACATAATTGTCACTAGAAAAATTTGTAACAGAGATTAAGTTTTTAATGATGTTAGGAGCATATATGATATTTTTTAGGGTAAAGGGTGGGTGAGGTGGTTGTGTTTGAGTGGTGTTGTAGCCTTGAATTAGAATGTGATTGTCATTGCCGACCAAACTAAATTAAGGATTGTTCAAATTATATAAGTGAGGGAGATTACCAGAGTTGTGAGTGAAGTGGGATGTGGTATATGTATCCATGTACCATGCATCGTCGGGCTGCTAGAAATTTATAGTATTATAAGCCTGACTCAGTTCGGCAGGGTTCATGGTACCGTAGGCCTGTTGTTGGGTCGTGGAAAAGTGGGCCTGATGCTGGTAGACCGTGGGCCTGGAGATGGGACCAGGATGTTGGGCTGCAACGAGGAATATCGTGGCATGTTCATGGATGGTAGGGTAGATACAAAGATGAGGTTGTTGAAGAACCCTAAAAGCGGTATGTTTTTGAGGGCGGCGAAAAGTTGAGGTGACTGGACTCACTGAGGTTACTCTTCGTAAGGTATACAAAGAGCTTTCGGAGAACTAGGATAATCTCCTACGAGTAAGTAAAATTATTAATCAAGGAAAAAAGGGAACTTTGTAAGTTGTCTGAGGTAATCTTTGATGCCAAAGCACTGAATGTGTTAGAATTTGAATGGAGTTAAGATTAAATTACTCTCTAATGGTAGTACTAGTATAAAGCTGTCATCTTTGAGAGAGTTGTACCTTTGTGATGTATCTTTGAACGAGAAATTTATTCAATTTACGAAGAAGAATTGCAAATCCACCCGAAGAAGAATTTTAAAGAAAAGTGAGGGATTTAGAGAGAAGGGAGGGGTAGGGTTTGACTTCTGATACCATGTAGAATAATATAATTTTCTTTGGTTGGAGACTTTTTTTTAATGTAATATATATAGGTGTTTACAATTACAAAACCTATTTGGAGAAGGATCTCTAAACCTAATTGAGGAAGGATTTCTACTTTACATAATTACACTAGATTAATAATTACAGAATATATGTAGAATATTAATATATTCTCTATCACACTCCCTCAGTCGGAACGGGAGGAGGCCGGACGCTGAGACTGGATCTGAAGTCATGGAACAACTGCCGAGAAAATCCATTAGTAAATATATTTGTGTATTGATAAAAAGAGGGAACATGTAACACTCAAATAATTGCAGAATATATGAATAATATTAATATATGATATGAATTATTTCTTGAGGGGTGCAGTGCTAAGTCTGTAAAGAAAAGTGGTGCAAAATTTACCGTGGATAAAAGCCTTTTGCTCCATTATGCTGTTTGTGTAAATTGGTGATGTAAATATGACACCACTTTTTCCTTGCAGGTCCTTTCCATCTCCTTAATGTGTCATATGGAGAAATATTATAATAATTTAGATAGGAATCTTACAAATCATAAAGGAAATTGAAAACTTTGGGTAAGCACCATCTTATTCTAGATCAATATATTGTCATATTTGTCAAGACACAATAACTGCATGCATCTTATTGCACAGAGAGTACGTATGACTTCTCTTTTGTTTTTTTCCTTCCTTATGCTTCCTCATGTATTAATTTGACATGCCTAATCAACAAAATATACTTTAAAAATTGTACAATTATTAAAAATTTCTTAAACTTTTCGATACAATAATTAATAAAAGGATAAAATAAGTATAAAGTGATAAATTATCAGTTGATTTTTCAATTTGAACGAATGAAAATAGACAACTATCTTTAATACGAAGGACAAGTAAAACTGGAGGGAGGGAGAAACTTTTGCAAGTCCATTATGTTACGGGTTTTATAGTTATCCATTGACTAGTCACTTAGATTCACATGTGGAAGAATAATAACAAAATGAAAAGAAAACGAAGTACTACGAATTAACTCAAACAAACTCCCAACAACTTATGCTACTTATGTTAAGTCTTTCACTTTCATACGTTTTCTCATCCATGAAAAAAAGATAACTATCCAATTTAATCGCATTGATATTTCTGTTCTTTCCTTGAAGTAAGGGATGTCATCCAATATAGCCTCAGATATAGAAAACTTCAATTATAATACTTCTTCCAGAACTGGAAAATAATATTAATCTCCCTTGGAAAGTCTTTCATTAATATCAAAGTATATATAGAGTATAATGTTCATCCCTTATACAATAGAAATTCTAAACCTATACAAAAGAGGAATCTTAGTCTTACCATAATTATATTTACACAATATATGAAAATATTCTAATTATGGGTAGGGATACAATTGTTTCTATGATATACATGTTTACACACCCCTCAGTCGGAGAGGAAGGAGGCCGGACGCTGAGACTGGATCTGAAGTCAAGAAATAACTGTCTGGGAAGTCCTTTGGTAAATATATCTGCATACTGATAGGATGATGGAACATGTAACACTCTGACATGACCTAGTGCAACTTTCTCACGAACAAAGTGTAGGTCTATCTCAATGTGCTTGGTTCACTGATGTTGAACCGGATTATGAGACAGATAGATGACAGAGATGTTATCACAGTACACAATAGATGTCTGACGCAAATGACACTGAAGTTCTAACAGTAAATTTCTGAGCCAACAAATCTCAGCTACTACATTTGCAACGCCTCTGTACTCATCCTCGGCACTGGAGCCAGATAGGGTAGTATGTCGTTTGGCAGACCAAGAAATCAGATTAACCCCTAAAAACACACAAAAGTCGGAGGTGGAGCATCGCGTGTCCGGACACCCTGCCCAATCTGCATCCGTATATGAAAGTAACCTGTCTGGTGCAGAGGGGTATAGGTGCAAACCATAATCAAGAGTGCCTTTAATGTATCGAATGATACACTTAAGAGCAGTGAAATGAGACTCCATGGGGGCATGCATGTCACGCCCCGACTTTTCCTAAGTATTTACTTAGGGCGTGATGGCACCTGAACAATTATTTTCCACCAGGAGCACCATTTAATTCTCTTTATTTAGGAATTTAAACTTATATTCAAATACGGAGCTATTAATAAAAATAACAATAAAGAAATTTGTTTATGACTTTATTGAAAATATAACGCGAGCCCATGCTCGTGCAAATATTGTTTCTACATAGACATCTCGACAAATATTATTCTAAGTTGGAAGGAGACCATTCCACACCGCATTTCGAGACATCGAACCGACATTCGAACTCGACGCAGTACCAAGCCCGAAACAATGGACTTGGTATGACAAGAGGCTGTGGGACGATCGCTAGCCTTGGCGTGGAGCCTTTCCTCTATCACGTTTTCCTGAAACATGTTAAATAAAGAGTCAGCCCTACCATCTGGGGCTGAGTGAGAACCTTACCCTGCAATTCAAAGTAACACCACAATATTCCAAGCGCAATCACATTATAACGTAATAAGCATATTGCAAAAAGATATCAGGTTACAACATTTTTAAATATGCAACAACTCCTCATAGAAAATTCTCGGTTTAACTAACACTTCAGTTTATCTCGTATTATACGTTAGGACATTCCCCTGCATTTCCATATGTTTGTTACATTTATATATTTGTGAACGCGTATTCACTTTTCATATTTATATAAAGGTGAACATGTATTCATCTTTCATATTTGTTGCGGCGTGCAACCCGATCCATTATATTTACGTATTTGTGAACACGTATTCACTTTACGTTTTGTTGCGGCGTGCAACCCGATCTATTATGTTTACGTATTCGTGAACGCGTATTCACTTTACGTTTTGTTGCGGCGTGCAACCCGACCCATTATATTTACGTATTTGTGAATGCGTATTCACTTTACGTTTTGTTGCGGCGTGCAACCCGACCCATTATATTTACGTATTTGTGAACACGTATTCACTTTACGTTTTGTTGCGGCGTGCAACCCGATCCATTATGTTTACGTATTTGTGAACGCGTATTCACTTTACGTTTTGTTGCGGCGTGCAACCCGATCCATTATATTTACGTATTTGTGAACACGTATTCACTTTACGTTTTGTTACGGCGTGCAACCCGATCCATTATGTTTATATTTATATATTTATGTGAACACGTATTCACTTTTCATATTTTTCAGAAGATTGAATAAATAATATTCTCTTTTCCAACATTCTGTCATTCATACTTGTAACGATTATAACTTTTTAACCATAACTCCAACTAAGGTGTTTCTCAAGCTGAAACTAAAGTAAGACGGAGATCTTTCACTGTACCAAATTTCATTTAAAACTACTTTGGGTAACTAACACAAATTTATCCTCAAAACAGCCATATGAGATTTGTTTCGGCAGAATTTTTATTAAACAGAACCCAATCTTAGAATAGTCATAACTCCTGATCTGTAAACCCGTTCAAGCCCCATAAAATCTCAAAACGACGAGAACAGAGAGCTACACGTCTCCATGTGAACCATACTTTCATATTCTGTACCATTTGGTACAATTTTACACTTTTATTCGCTTCCCTTTCTGGATCTCGATAGATCCGAGGCAGAAACTTTAAACAGCGATAACTCTCAATCCGTAAGTCGGTTAGACCCCCGTAAGGTCTCAAAATTTCCACAACAGAGAGATATAGAACTTTCATTTAATAACAATTTTCATATTCCCCACGGATTAGTACAGTTTTACATTTCAACGTCCTGCCCTTCTGGATTCCGATGAATCCGAGGCAGCAACTTCAAACTACAATAACTCTCAACTCGTAAGTCCGTTTTAATAACTCTTTATCTATATCTGTCCGTAACAGAGAGATTTACAACCATGTAAGTTTTCATATAATTCTAATAAGTAAAACTCAATAAAAACAGTCCGTAATTATGCCTTTCCGAATTTCGGCCAAATCTAAGGCAGGAACTTTGAACTATGATAACTTTCAAACCGTATGTCCATTTTACCTCATTTTTTGTTCTATATGATCATATTAGAGAGGTGTACCACTCTTCCGAATTTCATCAAATTCTAACAATTATAACTCAGTGAGAACAGTTCGTAAAGTTCATGACGCAACTAGTCGTCTAAACAATCAAAAGTTCAATATTTCTTTTCAACACTCAATTCTTATTCTAACATGTATTGAACTAAAAATAAAGGATGTTACCAAGAATTTCTGAGTGAGAAAATTCACCTTGTAAGTGTGAAGATTATTGTTGTGTGGTTGATAAAATTATCCTTACTCTCTAGTATTTTGCTTCTTGTTCTTCTTGCCCTCTTGGTATTTTTTCCTCTTCTTTTCACTTGTTTTTTTCTGATTTTCTAACCTTTATGTTATGTACTTTGTTTGTGTGTAAATATAATGTATAAGGGGAGAGTTTTCTATAACCTATGGGAGGTGAAATGACAAGAGTTGGAGGGGAAATGAAAAGGGGGGAAGGCGTAAAGGGAAGGGGATGGACGTGCAAATGCAATACTGCATGCCTTCATATTTTTTTTTTCTTTTCTTTTGTTTTTTTGTTTTCTTATTTTCATTTTATCTATCTATTTATCCAACTTTAACACTAACTATATCCCATGCAATTTATTATTTGTTTTCTTATATATATATATATTTTTATTAACCCAACCATAACTATGTATTTTTTTTTTCCGGATTTCACATTCTCTCCTCCTTAAGCAACATTCGTCCTCGAATGTGAATAAGGTCGTAACATAATCACATAGACACAATATGTTTATTGTTATTGTAACACTAATTTGGGGCTTCACATTCTCCCTTCCTTAAGAAGCATTCGTCCTCGAATGAGAATAAGGTTGTAACACATGCATATAGACACGCAAATGGCACACATATGAAGTACTATGTAATGCATTTTTTTTATTACCTTAGTCAAATAGGAATGGATATTTGACTTTCATCGTCTCTTCAGCTTCCCAGGTGGCTTCCTCTGTGGAGTGATTCCTCCATAGGACCTTCACGGAAGCAATATCTTTATTCCTAAGGTGCTTAACCTTCCTATCAAGTATTTCCACCAGAACTTCTTCATATTGAAACTCCTTATTAAGAATTTTCTCCTGGGGAAGGATGACGTGACTTGGATCGTGCAAGTATTTTCGTAACATTGACACATGAAATATAGGATGCACTGCTTCCAGCTCTTGTGGAAGTGCTAATTCGTAAGCCACATTCCACACTCTTCGCAAAATCTCATATGGCCCAATAAACCTTGGGATCAATTTCTCTTTCTTACCAAAACGCATCACTCCCTTCATTGGGGACACTTTTAAAAATATTTTCTCCCCCTCTTGGAATTCAAGATCTCTTTTCCGATGATCCGCATAGGACTTATGACGGCTATGAGCTGTTTTGATCCGCTCCCGAATCATCTGTACCTTATCATTTGTTTCCTGAATGACTTCAGGTCCGAACAGTTGTGTCTCACCCATCTCGAACCATCCAAGTGGAGACCTACATTTTCGTCCATATAATGCTTCAAACGGGGCCATCTGTATGCTAGAGTGAAAACTATTGTTGTAGGCGAACTCAATTAGACATAGATGGTCCAACCAGCTTCCCTGGAAATCTAACACACAAGATCGCAACATGTCCTCAAGTGTTTGAATTGTTCGCCACCGCCCATCTGTTTGCGGGTGGAAAGCCGTGCTTAACTTAACTTTTGTCCCGAGACCCTGCTGGAAACTTTGCCAAAAGTGTGAGGTGAACTGGGAACCCCTATCTGAAATAATTTGTAAGGGAATCCCGTGTAACCGCACAATCTCCTTTAAATAAATATGTGTGTACTGTGGTGCGCGATACGTAGTCTTGACCGGTAAGAAATGGGCTGACTTTGTAAGTCGATCAACAATCACCCAAATAGAATCATACCCTTCTCGAGTATTCGGTATACCAGTTACAAAATCCATATGAATCGCCTCCCATTTCCACATGGGGACTCCAACGTCCTGAAGTAATCCGTCAGGTTTTTGATGTTCAGCTTTCACCTGCTGACATATAAGACACCTCCCGACAAACTCCGCAACGTCCTTCTTCATCCCGTCCCACCAGTAATTTACCTTGAGGTCCTGATACATTTTTGTTGACCCTGGATGAATGGAATATCTTGTGTTGTGACCCTCATCTAAGATCTTCCTCCTTAGATCATTTACCTTAGGAACACATAACCTACCCTTATACCGAAGGGTTTCGTCATTATCTCCCAATGTAAACTGTGAAGGTTTTCCCTGTTGGATCCTCTCCCGAAATCCAACAAACTCTGTATCCTCAAACTGACTTTCTTTTATTTTTGAAGCTAAGGCAGACTGCGAGGTATCATGTACCACCACCCTACCTTCACCGATCTCAGTTAAGCTAACCCCGAGGTTTCCCAATCTTTGTACTTCCCGAACAATACCCCTCTTTTGTATTGCCAAATGGGCCAAGATGCCCATTGATCTCCTACTGAGTGCGTCAGCCACCACGTTGGCTTTCCCAGGATGGTAAAGAATACTAAGGTCATAATCCTTAAGCAACTCTAACCATCTTCTTTGTCGGAGATTGAAATCCTTCTGCGTGGTTATGTACTGCAAACTCTTATGATCTGTAAATATGTCCACATGCACACTATACAAATAATGTCTCCATATTCGTAAGGCAAACACCACCGCAGCTAATTCCAAGTCATGAGTTGGGAAATTCTTCTCATGTATCTTTAATTGTCTAGATGCATACGCAATAACCTTTCAAACTGCATCAAGACACATACTAACCCAACTCTAGAGGCATCGCAATAGACTGTGAACCCTTCTTGTCCCGATGGTAAGGTTAGGGGATCGTGCGAGAGTCAACAATTCCTTTAGTTTCTGAAAACTTGTTTCACATGCTTCTGACCACTGGTACTTAACCGCTTTTTGAGTCAACCGGGTCAAAGGAGCAGCAAGACTAGAAAAAACCTTTTACTAATCTTCTATAATACCCAGCCAAACCCAAGAAACTTCTAACCTCTGTCGGGGTGGTCGGTTTTGGCCAGTTCTTCACTGCTTCTATCTTCTGGGGGTCTACCATAATTCCATCCCTTGACACAACATGACCCAAAAATGCTACCTTTTCCAACCAAAATTCACACTTTGAAAATTTAGCATATAGTTTCTCCTGTTTCAAGACATGAAGCACTACCCTCAGATACTCTTCATGTTCTCCAACACTCTTACTGTAGATTAGGATATCATCTATGAACACAATCACGAACAAATCTAGGAATGGTTTGAAGATTCTGTTCATTAAGTCCATAAAAGCTGCTGGGGCATTGGTTAACCCAAAAGACATGACCAAGAACTCATAATGTCCGTATCGGGTTCTAAAGGCTATTTTGGATATATCATCTGGATTTATTTTCAGCTGGTGATATCCCGAACGGAGATCAATCTTGAAAAAATAGCTAGCTCCCTGAAGTTGGTCAAAAAGATCATCGATTCTTGGTAATGGGTACCGGTTCTTGATTGTGACCTTATTGAGCTGCCGATAATCGATGCACATTCGGAGCGATCCGTCTTTCTTTTTCACAAACAGGACTGGTGCACCCCAAGGGGAAACACTAGGCCTTATAAAGCCTTTATCTAGAAGATCCTTCAATTGTTCTTTTAACTCCCTCAATTCAGCTGGGGCCATTCGATATGGAGGAATAGAAATGGGTCTTGTACCCGGAATTAACTCTATAGCAAACTCCACTTCTCTATCCGGAGGAAGGCCTGGAAGATCTTCAGGAAAAACCTCCGGAAAATTTCGAACAATAGGGACATCATTCACTGCTGGGGATTTTTTTTTGGGTATCCACTATATTAGCCAGATATGCGTACTCCACTCTGTGACTTCTTAATAACTTTTGAGCCCCAAGGTAGGAAATAAACTGACCTGAGGATATTCCAACCCTACCCCTTATAACAACTTCTAGTTCTCCGGGAAAATTTAATCTCACTATCTTTCGTCGACAATCTAACATGGCATAACATGCCGACAACCAATCCATACCCAAAATGACGTCGAAGTCTACCATATCAAGTAGTACTAGGTTCACCATTGTTCCCCTGCCATTCACTTCTAATGGGAAATTATTTACCACCCGAGAAGCCCAAATTGAGGCCCCTACTGGTGTCATAACCTCAAAAGGTTCACTTAAATAAGAAGGTCCTACGTGTAAATTCTTAGCAAAGCCCATTGACACATATGAAAATGTAGAGCCGGGATCGTATAATACAAATGCAGGAATACTCGAGACTAGCAAAATACCTGTGACCACCGCATTAGATGCTTCTGCCTCATTCCTGCAGGGCAAAGCGTGGCGATTAGAATTGTTGGGTTGTTGACCTCCACGACTCTGGCGGGGTTGGTTTCCGATTTCCCGTGGCGATTGTGGTTGCCGACCTCTCCTGAATAGATTGAGTTTGGGTCCTCTTCTTGAAATCTCTGGCATAGTGGCCTGACTCTCCACAGTTATAACATGTCTTCGTTAAGAGCCGACATTCTCCATTGTGTTTCCTTTGACAAATCTTACAAATCGGTTTGTCACCTCCTGTGTTAGGGTTGGTGGCCTTGTCCTTGCTACCTTGGTAATTAGACCAAATGTGCCCCTTAGGCTTGAAATAAGACTGGCCCACAGATTGGTTCGGTCCTGAAGATCTCATACTAAACTCCTGCTTCTGATTTTGACTCTGGTTAAATGATCCTGACGTCCGAAATCTCTTCTGCGAATATTCTCTTTTTGCTTTAGCGAAACCTTCTACCCTCATTGTCATACCGACGATCTGAAGGTATGCCCGATAATGGGCTAATGCCACTACCTTCTCTTCCAAGTTTGGGTTTAAACCCTTAACAACTCTTTTGACCTTCTCCCTTTCTGTAGGAATAATATGTGCGTTGTATGCTGACAATCGGATGAATTAGGTATTGTATTCTATCACATTGCGGTCTCCTTGTTTCAACAGTTCAAACTCACGTCTGAGCGCATATTTTCGGGAGTTAGGCATGTACTTTTCACGAACGCGACTCGAACTCCCCCCACGTCATCGGTGGTGACATCGGAAAATGATTTCTTCTAAAATTTCTCCACCACACCCGTGTGTCGTCCACTAACCGTGCGATTACCAAATTGACGTCATGCTTCTCCACACATCCTCGTGTAAACAGTAGGTTTTCTACCTCATCGAGAAATACTATTGGGTTAGACTTGTAGTCCTTCCCTGTATAGATATGTTCCCTTCTTCTCACAAAATTTGCCCCATAGTCTATCTGGTACCTCTCCTACCTTTTTGGTCAGTGGTGCAGTCACATCTGGTTATTTATCGTTGTACACTCCCTTCCACAATCTTTTGAAGGAGGTAGTACAAGAACCAAGTCTTTGAAAAGACTCAAGATAGGCACGAGAAGAGTATGAAAGAAGTGGAACATTAGGATGTTATTCCGTTTACTTATTACTAAGGTGGCGCGCACACCGTCGCAATAAGTAACCGTTCAAACACCCAACTCGAAGAAACTTCCTAGAATCTCCTAACCTGGTTTAGCTCTGATACTAACTTGTCACGCCCCGACTTTTCCTAAGTATTTACTTAGGGCGTGATGGCACCCGAACAATTATTTTCCACCAGGAGCACCATTTAATTCTCTTTATTTAGGAATTTAAACTTATATTCAAATACGGAGCTATTAATAAAAATAACAATAAAGAAATTTGTTTATGACTTTATTGAAAATATAACGCGAGCCCATGCTCGTGCAAATATTATTTCTACATAGACATACTGACAAATATTATTCTAAGTTGGAAGGGAGACCATTCCACACGGGCATTTCCTGAGACATTGGAACTGACATTACGAACTCGACGAGTACCAAGCGAAACAATGGACTTGGTATGACAAGAGGCTGGGACGATCGCTAGCCTTGGCGTGGAGCCTTTCCTCTATCACGCTTTCAAACATGTTAAATAAAGAGTCACCCTACCATCCGAGTGGTGACCTTACCTGCAATTCAAAGTAACACCACAATATTCCAAGCGCAATCACATTATAACGTAATAAGCATATTGCAAAAACATATCAAAGTTCTGACATTTTTAAATATGCAACAACTCCTCATAGGAAATTCTCGGTTTAACTAACACTTGGTTTATCTCGTATTATCGTTAAGACATTCCCTGCATTTCCATATGTTTGTTACATTTATATATTTGTGAACGCGTATTCACTTTTCATATTTATATAAAGGTGAACATGTATTCATCTTTCATATTTGTTGCGGCGTGCAACCCGATCCATTATATTTACGTATTTGTGAACACGTATTCACTTTACGTTTTGTTGCGGCGTGCAACCCGATCCATTATGTTTACGTATTCGTGAACGCGTATTCACTTTACGTTTTGTTGCGGCGTGCAACCCGACCCATTATATTTACGTATTTGTGAACGCGTATTCACTTTACGTTTTGTTGCGGCGTGCAACCCGACCCATTATATTTACGTATTTGTGAACACGTATTCAATTTACGTTTTGTTGCGGCGTGCAACCCGATCCATTATGTTTACGTATTTGTGAACGCGTATTCACTTTACGTTTTGTTGCGGCGTGCAACCCGATCCATTATATTTACGTATTTGTGAACACGTATTCACTTTACGTTTTGTTGCGGCGTGCAACCCGATCCATTATGTTTATATTTATATATTTATATATTTATGTGAACACGTATTCACTTTTCATATTTTTCAGAAGATTGAATAAATAATATTCTCTTTTCCAACGTTCTGTCATTCATACTTGTAACGATTATAACTTTTTAACCATAACTCCAACTAAGGTGTTTCTCAAGCGGAAACTAAAGTAAGACGGAGATCTTTCACTGTACCAAATTTCATTTAAAACTACTTTGGGTAACTAACACAAATTTATCCTCAAAACAGCCATATGAGATTTGTTTCGGCAGAATTTTTATTAAACAGAATCCAATCTTAGAATAGTCATAACTCCTGATCTGTAAACCCGTTCAAGCCCCATAAAATCTCCAAACGACGAGAACAGAGAGCTACACGTCTCCATGTGAACCATACTTTCATATTCTGTACCATTTGGTACAGTTTTACACTTTTATTCGCTGCCCTTTCTGGATCTCGATAGATCCGAGGCAGAAACTTTAAACAGTGATAACTCTCAATCCGTAAGTCGGATAGACCCCCGTAAGGTCTCAAAATGTCCACAACAGAGATATATAGAATTTTCATTTAACATCAATTTTCATATTCCACACGGATTAGTACAGGTTTACGTTTCAACGTCCTGCCCTTCTGGATTCCGATGAATCCGAGGCAGCAACTTCAAACTACAATAACTCTCAACTCGTAAGTCCGTTTTAATAAATCTTTATCTATATCTGTCCGTAACAGAGAGATTTACAATCATGTAAATTTGCATATAATTCTAATAAGTAAAACTCAATAAAAACAGTCCGTAATTATGTCTTTCCGAATTTCGGCCAAATCTAAGGCAGGAACTTTGAACTATGATAACTTTCAAACCGTATGTCCATTTTACCTCATTTTTTGTTCTATATGATCATATTAGAGAGGTGTACCACTCTTCCGAATTTCATCAAATTATAATAATTATAACTCAGTGAGAACAGTTCGTAAAGTTCATGACGCAACTAGTCGTCTAAACAATCAAAAGTTTAATATTTCTTTTCAACACTCAATTCTTATTCTAACATGTATTGAACTAAAAATAAAGGATGTTACCAAGAATTTCTGAGTGAGAAAACTCACCTTGTAAGTGTGAAGATTATTGTTGTGTGGTTGATAAAATTATCCTTACTCTCTAGTATTTTGCTTCTTGTTCTTCTTGCCCTCTTGGTATTTTTTCCTCTTCTTTTCACTTGTTTTTTTCTGATTTTCTAACCTTTATGTTATGTACTTTGTTTGTGTGTAAATACAATGTATAAGGGGAGAGTTTTCTATAATTTATGGGAGGTGAAATGACAAGAGTTGGAGGGGAAATGAAAAGGGGGGAAGGGGTAAAGGGAAGGGGATGGACGTGCAAATGCAATACTGCATGCCTTCATATTTTTTTTTCTTTTCTTTTGTTTTTTTGTTTTCTTATTTTCATTTTATCTATCTATTTATCCAACTTTAACACTAACTATATCCCATGCAATTTATTCTTTGTTTTCTTATATATATATATTTTTATTAACCCAACCATAACTATATATTTTTTTTTCCGGATTTCATAATGCATGAATAAGCACACCTGATGAACAACATAAGCTATGTCTGGCATGGTAAATGTGAGATATTGAAGTGCACCTGCAAGGCTCCTATACAGAGTAGGATCAGAGACTAGAGCACCATCCATAGCACTGAGCTTAGATTTAGAATCGACTAGAGTAGACATAACTTTACAATTAGCCATCTTAGCCCTGTACACTATCTCCTCTGCATACTTACACTGACACAAAAACATGTTATTGGCAGACCTGGTCAATGATATCCCCAAGAAATAACTTAGCTTTTTCAAATCAGTCATTGCAAATTCGGACTTAAGAAATGCAATAATCTCATTTTTCAATCTATCTGAGTAGGCTGTCAGAACAATATCATCTACGTACAGTAATAACAATACAGTGCTACTACCTCGATAAAAAATGAAGAGTGGTGTATCACTCTTGCTGCATACAAATCCAATCTGCAAGATATACATGGCAAAGCGATCATACCACACACGGGTGGCCTGTTTCAGGCCATATAGTGACTTACGACGATAGCACACATAGTGAGGGACTGCTGGATGGGTGAACCCAGACGACTGATGCATGTAAACTATTTCTCTCAGGTCCCCATATAAGAATGCATTCTTCACATCAAGTTGTGGATCGGCCAGTGTTTGCCCATGACAATGCTCAAAACTGTGCGAATAGTAGCCGGTTTGACAACCGGTTAAAGGTCTATCCACAATCAATGCCCTCCTGCTGATTGGTGTCATTAGCCACAAGACGGGTCTTATACCTCTCAAGATCCCCATTATCTCTGAACTTGTGACAAAAAAGCCACATACAACGAATTACATTCACCCCCTCAGGTCTAGTACTAGATTCCAAGTGTGTTGTTTAGTCAAAGCATTGAATTCCTCATATATATCCGCATTCCAATTAGGGTCTTGTTTGGACAATTTTGGATTCTTTGGAAGTGAAGAGATGGTTTGGGCAGACAAGTTGAAATGGACTTTGGGTTTGAAGATTTCATGCTTTAAACGAGTTTCCATTGGATGAGTAGGGACAGAGGGTGGCAGAGTGGTGTCTGAGACGGGGGTAAAGTCGGATAAAGAGAAGGTGGGGGCGAAGCCGTCGGAGGCACCGCGGCTCCTGGATCGAGCGCCACTGCACTTGAAGGTTGACAGGCTTCTCTGAAGTTTGGGCGCCACGGCGCCTCAGCACAGGGCCGCGACGCTGTCGACGGTGTTCCTGAAGATTGCTCACTGGAAATCAGGAGCCACGGCGCCTCCCCTTGGGGCCGCGACACTGACAAAGAAATCGAGGATGTGAGCTGTTCGAGGATGAGGGGAGAGATGGCAGGCTCGTCAAGAAATGAGTAGTCCAGTTTTTGGAATTTTGGAAGATTCGAAAATGGGAATGTGGTCTCGTCGAATGTGACGTGACGAGATATGTGGATTTGATGAGTCGATAAGTCATAGCATAGATAGCCCCTATGGTTCGGCGGGAATCCTAGGAAGACACATGAAGTGGACCTAGGAGCAAGCTTGTGGAGGGCGGTAGAGCTAAGGTTGGGATAGCACAGACAACCGAAAATCCGTAGATGATCATTGGAGGGGACTCTATGGTAGAGGATTTCGGTAGGGGTCATATTGTGAAGAGTGCTAGTAAGGAGAATAATTTGAATGTATTCTGACATTATAACAGCATAGACCCAGAAGGGTGGAGGGAGGTAGGCATGAATCAATAGAGTGCGAATCATATTGTTAATGGTGCGGATGATTCTTTCAGCTTTACCGTTTTGTGGTTATGTATGAGGGCAGGAGAAGCGAAATACCATGCCATTATTGGTACAAAAGCGGTGAAACATAGAGTTATTGAATTCACGACCATTATCGCACTGAAATGATTTTATACCTTTTCCAAATTGTGTTGAATGAACTAGCGAAACTCAAAAACTTTGGCGAACACTTCTGATTTAAATTTAAGAGGATATAACCGAACATAGTGTGAAAAATCATCAAGCAACACAAGATAGAATTTATGATCGAAAGAACTAGAGATAGGAGATGTCCATAAATCGGCATGTATAATATCAAAGGGAGCAAATGTAACACTAGTAGATGATTTAAACGAAAGACGAATATGTTTGACTAAGGAGCAAGAAACACAATTTTGGGCAAGTTTTCCATTACAAGCAATGAAACTGTTGCCTCTAAGAAAATTAAAAACTGGGGTTCCTGGGTGACCAAGCCTATTATGTCATGTTGAGGAAGAAATAGCTGCTAGAGTGACGGGAGAGTAAGATCTGGCAGCGGGGGTAGAAGTGAATGGATAAAGATCCCCCGTGCAATTGCATCTCGTAAGAGGTGTCCCCGTATGAAGATCCATCACAGTAAAACCAAAAGGGTCAAAATCCACAGAGACAGAATTATTATGAGTAAATTGGCGGACAGATATGAGGTTTTTAACCATGTGTGGGGCATATAGGGTGTTTTTTAGGGAGAAGGGTGGATGATGAGGTTGTGTATATGAGGTACCATAACCTTTAACTGGAATGCGTTGTCCACTATCAACTGTAACATATTGAGGATGCTTTAAACTAAATAGTTTAGAAATAGTACCTGCAAACTGAGTGACGTGAGATGTAGCGCCTGAGTTCATGTACTAAGTATTGTCAGACTGTTGCATAGAGAGGGTGCTGAACTCCTGACCCAACTCAGTGGGTGTCATGCCGGAGGAGGGCTGTGGGACCTGACCTTGTATGAAGTGGGTCTGCTGCGAGGCTGGAGTGGGTCCTAACAAATAGGGGTAAGAATACGGATTGTAGGGCTGCTGGTTCTGGAATGGACTTGGCGCCAAGGCTCTGAACTAGGGCGTCGCGGCTCTGTACTGGGGCGTCGCGGCGCTGTAAACGAACTGCTGAGGAGCTGCAACCCAGTTGTTCTGCGATCCTTGTTGTTGTTGCTGCTGTTGGTTCTGTTGACCGCAACCCTTTCCATGACCACATCCTCCTCTGCCGCGGCCCCTGCCACCTTTTCCACCGCGTCCCTGCTGCGGTTGAGATATTTCTGACGGCGTTGGATCTTGAGGGCGCATTTCGACAGCTAATGCCTTCTGACTGTGTTCATCCTGCTTAGCACGTCGAGTCTCTTTGATCAACAACTGCGAGAGAGCTTTGTTAAAGCTGGGTAACAGATCTGTCTGTTGAATCATGGTGGCTAATGTATCATATTCGCCTTTAGGAAGACCAGCAATCAATTGTAACACCAGTTTGGTGTCGAATAAAGTAGTCGACAACGATAAGTTGATCGTCGGTAGAGCTTTCGCTTGCAAGTACTCAGTCACATTGGAAAAGTTTTCAATACGTGTATTGTTAAATTGCTCCTCTAAATACATAGCACGGATGTGCTTATTGTCCTGGAAAATTTCCTCCAAACGATTCCACAAGTCACGGGCTGTGGAGTCAGATTTCATGATAGTAAGAAGTAGATCCTGAGAAATACTAGCATATATCAATTGTTTGACGCTGACAACGCCAAGTAGAATCATCAACCTCCTGAGGGTGCGGAATGGTGTCATCAATATGATCAAGCACGTTGTAGAGACATGCATGATTTCGAAACAGTTCAACCCAATGAGAATACTGACTGTTTTCTTGATCAAGAAGGATGGGGATATGGTTCTTGATGTTGGAAACAGTTAGGGCGGGATGAAAATAGGATGACGACTTGGTGGTGGGATTTTTGGAGGTAGAAGTGTCAAGAATAGTGGAGAATCCTGATCATCCATTTAGAGAAGAGAGGAAAGAAAAAGAAAAACCTAGAAATTTTGGAGGGAGAGGCGCTGCTGCAACCGAGAAGGGGGGTGGGTGGTCTGCGGTAGCTCAACTAAAAAACTAGGGTTTTTGTTTTAGGCTCTTGATACCATGTAAGATGATATTAATCTCCCTTGAGGAGTCTTTCATTAATATCAAAGTATATATATAGTACAATGTTCATCCCTTATACAATAGGAATCCTAAACCTATACAAAAGAGGAATCTTAGTCTTACCATAATTATATTTACACAATATATGGAATATTCTAATTATGGGTAGGGATACAATTATTTCTATGATATACATGTTTACACGAATTATGTGATGGTGTTTGATTGAGCATGGAGATTAAGATCGAATTAAAGATTTTTGAAATTTGTGATATAAAAAAATGTTATACAAATGACTTCTGGCCAAAAATAAATATAACTGGTAGAATATATATATAATTTTGGTGGGCGACTATACAGTGTAAAAATCTAATAAGATAAATCATAGATATTTGTGTAGATATAAATCATCTCATTAAGTGTAAAATAAAAAAGTTTAAAGTTAAATTATTACTAAATAATATAGAAATGGTAAATTGGGACAAAGACAGTGTACGTAAATAATATGTTTATTTTAAAATTATATTGAGGTATATATATACACACAATAGGTTATCACGTGTCAAAATAATGCAAAACATGTTTAAAGTTTTAGAATCCCAAAACCTCATATCGTTTTTGTTGTGAAGGCCGCGTGCGCTACTCTTTCGAGTCTTGCAGGTAAACCGGTGTGACGCAGCACGCAAACCACGCCGCCGGTAAACCACACTTGGCAAGCCATGTGTGAGCTCAACCAAGAAGGTTTACGAGGATCGAACTCGTGACCATGCGTCCGCGCCATCTCTTCACTGCTTCTACTCACATCGTGATATGCATATAAGTTGAATTGTGACCCGGCACAAGGCGAGCACCATTTTCGCATAATCATATGTACACCACTGGATGCACGAAAGTAATATTGATTCAAAATGAGGAAAATGACATTTCTTAGTAAATGTATGAAAAATAAGTTTCATAAGTGGCGTTTCATCCCTCCCCTTTCTCCACGGCACCCTATCCCTCATAACCTCGTCTCCAGACTCCACTACACCCCATCCCTCCATAACCTCACATCCATCACCCCCACACCTCTACCCTCCATACCCACGTCCTTCATAATATTTACCTAGATTAGATATTACTTCATGTTTTGGAATAATATTTTCTTTACTAATTAATCGAACACCAACAAATAATTAAGAAAATCTCAAACACACCCTAAGGAAAAAAAAAAACCTAAGGAGAATCCCTGCACGTGGTCGCTAGTCAGGGAAACATCTAACTTCCATGTAAACATTGAAACTTCGGTTCGTGTTTTCAGGTTGTACGAGCCTAAAAAGTATAAACATTACAGTTGGCTTAATTTAATACTCCTAGTTATGTTAAAAAAACAAAATTAAAGTACTCTAGAGAAAGGAGTGGGCTTAAGGCGCTATGAACACTTGCGATCGATTTTCAGTGGGAGCATTCTGCTCTCTTCTGGAGTTGATCCTTGTATGTGTTATCAGTTGTCCGATCTCAAACACTGATTATTGGAGCACATTCCTCGATATACTGGTAGTAGTGTTGAGGGACCGATACTACTACCTCCAGAACTAATCTGACGCAAGCCAGAAACATCGATATCAAAAAAAATATACTCTTGGGAAACCTAACAAGCGTAGTCTTAATTGGTACTGCTGTACAAGCATAGTGGAGCCTACTGCTAGCTATCATTCATCATTTCAATGGAACATGGGAGCGTTGTCTTGTCCTATAGTTTTTTGAACCAAATATGAACAGTTATATATATGCAGGATGAGTTTAATGATGTTCCCCCGTAAGCTACCCGAAAAAACACTAATATATTCGAAGGCTATTCATAATTACTATTATTTAAGTATTTGATTATCTCATTTAATATTTTATTTTTTTAATTAGAATACACTTATTTATTTAATTATATTCTCAATCGTCCTCTCACACGCAGACATTCACCCGGATCCCAACCAGCATATATCAAAACAAAATAGATTACATTGAGGTGGATCTTTTCCCAAACTTCCTTCGAGACACAGAAGGATAAAGAGTTCCATCTCTAAAGAGTAATTATAAGCCTAGACTTGCTATGTAGTAAGGAGGACTCTTCCTTCACAATTGTATCATTGATAAGTTTCCAAAATAAGTGAAAGTTATACGCAAAATCTAATAACTCTATGAACAGTCAATTGTGAAAAGATTACTTATATGTTACCATTGATAGGATTAATAAAGAAATAGTGAGCCCGCATGAGCGTAGTTGGTTCCAGAATGATAGACATAAATGAAACAAAGGGAACATAAAATACGAGAAGCGAAGTAGAAATTAATCAATGTCATGCTATCAGGAATCATATCCATCAAGGTGGTCTTTCACAACTCATCCTTTGATACGATGAAAATTCGAGATGGATGAACACTCTTAATTAATCATTTTCTCTCTTCAAGACAAGTGGTTAAGTAGTTTTTTTTAACTTCTAGTAACATGTAGCTGGTCTTTTTCCAAATATTGTGCGAAAACCGTACATGTATTCACCCATTAATCAATTTCTTCACACACATTCCAAGTAAATCCATGTATTTTGGATGATATATTTTATTTATCGAACATGATTATCGTATTTATATATAACCGTCCTTTTCAATTCTCTCAAAGTTATCAATGCAAAATATAGGTAACTATGCACATAACATCATGAATAGCAAATGAAAAATTTAGGTGGGATCATTCTCTAAGTAATAAATTTTGGTGCATATATTAGCGGCTATCCGGCTTGGGGACTTAACATGCATGAAAAAGGTGAAAGACAAGTTTGACAACTATAATTTGGAGCTCATGGACATGTCAGGTGCAGGTTTAGTTGAACTAAAATAGACTAAAGATACTCTAACATAAGGCTGTCCAACGGGGCGGGGTATACCGACCCCGACCCGACCCCGCCCCAACCCCCTGTATCGGTATATCGGTATTCGGTATTGGTATCGGTACGGGGCCGAGAAAAAAACCCGACTCCGACTCACCCCGCCTCAGCCCCGATCTCGACCCCGACCCTTCCCCACCCCATCCGACCCCTACTAGCCGTTGCACAACGACTTTGTATGCAACGGCCAAATTCCCCTCCCCCCCTATCCCCTAATATTTATTTTTAACCCTTAAGTTATTATATTTACACTTTAACCCAATTTTTTCAACTATAAATACTTCATTTTCTTTTCATTCTTTCTCACAAATCTTCCTACAATTACAATCTCTCTAATAATCTCTCAATTCATCTCTCATTCTCTTTACATTGTTTTCTAAATATTCAATTTAATTTATTCATTTGGGAATTGGGAGTGAAGTTGACAACTAGCTTGAGGATCATCCGTTGAGCAAAGTTTCAATTTTCAACATCTCTCGATTACACGTCGGCGTTTGGTACATTCGTTTCTTTATTAAATTATTATTGCTTCTTTATTTTAATTAGCGCACTTAATTTCATTATCTTTAACTATTTAAGTATTTATTAGCATAAATTAAAATGAAAGGATTAAGAGGTATGTTGGGTATGTCCGGTTCTAGTAGGGGTGACAAGGGCAAGGGTCCTTCTTCTAGTCATCCTATTCCTCCTAGACAGGATGATTTTATTGATACTGAACATTTTTCTGAAGTACCATTAGATTTAGTCGATGAACTATTTTCTGGAAATCAACAAGAGTTTAATTTAGAAGAACATCTAGATGACACACCAACTAATTTAGATGACACACCAACTAATTTAGATAACACGTCAACTAATGTACCTCAAACTGAAACACCTCTTATTCCCCCTAGTATGAGACGAGGCCCACCAGAACGAAAATTAAAATCACATATATGGGCTTTTTTTTATAGAGACGTACAAAATCAAGTTTTTACATGCAAATTTTGTAAAATTGTTTATAAATTTAAAATGAAAAAAGGTCAGAGCGGGACGAGAGGTTTAACTATGCATTTGAATACCAAACACAAAGCTAGGTGGGATGAATATAAGGCTCAAGTGATGGGTGAGTCAACAATGCCCTCTCAATCGGGACAAGCTTCATATATTGTCCCGCACCAGGTACATGATCAAATTAACCCTATGACGGGGGCAATTGTAGGCCCTAAATACGATAAAATGAAAGATAGGGAAGAATTATCAAAATTAGTTGCAGTGGAGGGTTTGCTTTTTTCATTTTCTGATTCTCCTGGTTTTATTCATTATATAAGATCAATGTACAATCCTTCTTATAACGATTTTCCTAGATCAACTGTTAGGAGAGATGTTTTTAAATTTGCACACGAATATCAACAATATTTACGTTATTATTTATATCATTACCCTGTAAAAGTATCCATCACATCTGATAGGTCGTAGTACTAACGGTCATGATTATTTAACTGTAACATGTCATTGGATAGACTATAAATGATCTATGCAAAAACGTATTTTAGCATATAGATATATAGATAGTAGGCACACTGATATTTTTATTCAAGAAAATATTTCTTCTGTTTGTGATTATTATGACATAACTGATAAAGTCATGACTATTACATTAGATAACGCTTCTTCTAATGTTCCTGCTATTAGATTATTAAAAACTGTATTAACTCCATTTTTTCCAGATCATTTTCATATAAAATGTGCATGTCATATTTATAACTTAGTTGTAAAGGATGATATATCATTTTTTGAAGACATTCTTGGAAAAATTCAATTTGCTATAAACTATATTTTTAAAAATAATAGAATACAACGACTAAAAGAATAAAAAAACTTGTCACGATTGTGGTCTACCTTACAGAAAAGTTCCTGAAGAAGTATGAACTAGATGACTTTATACAACCAACTATGTGTTGCTTATGAGTATAGACAACCTATAACTCAATTTTTTAACGTCCGTAATCGAAATCATAATGATATGCTTATAGATTCCGATTGAGATACAATTTTAGAACTTAATACATTTTTAGAATTTTTTTATCTAGCTACTAAAGAATTTTCCGGTATTTATTATCCTACTATTTCATCAATGTTATTTTATATAGCTCTAATATTTAAATTACTTAGTGAATATATGACAAAACCAACTTATAAGACACCTAATAAAAAATATTTATAAAGATAAAAAAATATTTTATTCCTAATCCCCCAATATTTTTTATTAGTGTTGTATTAAATTTGTCTATTAAAATAGACGGTTGTTAAAATCTTGTTGAAACTATTTATGATTTCTCAGATACACTTTCACCTCCAACTCCTAAAAATCCAAATGATCCACCACCTGTTGAAAAAAGTAGAGAAAAAGTGTTGTCTAGCATTCAAGATGAATGTAAAAAAGTATATACGCATTACCAACAAGAAAGTGTTAGCAACCAACCGGCTTTCATGCAATCTTCTTCTTCTTCTTCAACACAACCTCAAAAATGACATGTTGTTTCTGCGGCTAGTATTCAAAGTCTGAGACAGAGAATGTTTAGTGGTACCGTTTCTAACCAAGTTAGTGAGTTTGATGTTTTTATTTTGCAGGGTGTTGTACCGTACAAAGCAATTGAAAATGAAGAGGGACGTGAAGACTTGCTAAAATACTGGAGGGAGAATGAGAAGAATTTTTCAAAACTAGCAAAGATGGCCCGAGATGTGTTGAACATTCAAGCATCATCAACAGCGTCCGAAAGCGCATTTTCTACGGGAAGATTTCAAATAGGGGGGCACAGACATTCATTGGTTGGAGACTCATTAGAGATTGCAGTTCTATTCAGAGACTGGATTCGTGCGGAGCGTATGAGGTGCGACCAACCGGAGATCAACGAAGAAGAAGACTACAACTACAACGAAGTCTTATCCGACGGATGTGCAAGCGACGTCGTCCAATTTGACCAAGATATACCAATTCCAACCAAAGAACCAGAAGAAATTATAAAGAAACTAGAAAATGTGTTTCTTAAAATGTAATTCTTTTAATTGTAATTTTACTATGTTATTTATTTGCAACTTTCAATATCACGAAGTTGCAATTTTGAAATTTTATTACCAAAAAAATCATACTTCTAGTCGAATAATATATGAGGCACAAAAACAACCTTGGGATGTTTTTATTAAACTATCTTGTTGTGTGTGTATTATTTATTTAATTTAAAGGAAAATTAAAAAATGATCCCACCCGACCCCACCCCGACCCCAACCCCGACCCCGACCCCATCTGGATCGGAACGGGGCGGCGGCACACCCCGCCAACCCCCGACCCCGCCTTACTCCAGCCCCGCTAGACCCCGACCCCGCCCTACCTCGCCCCGTTGGACAACCATACTCTAACATGATGTGATATTATTTATTTTAAGTTAAGTTTATATGGTTTTCTTCAAAATCCTGACATAGATATATACCATTACGAGTATATCTATACTTTATTATATGTTACTGTTCTTTTTTTTTTTCAAATATCAATACGTGACTTAATTTGTTGGTACATCCAACAAGTTTGCCACTGAAAATAGCCATAATAATTCAAAAGATTATGCAATTTGAGCTTTAGAAGATGAAAAAAGATATACCAGAACTAACAAATATGTATTTGCCAAAAGTGAGCTGATCAATTGATGCATGTAAGAAACATTTTTTCTTCATTATTTTCTTTCAAAGTCATAGTACATATACTGAGACTATCAATTGATGCATGTAAGAAATATTCTTCCTTAATTATTTTCTTTCAAAGTCATAATACATATCCTAGGCTACAATTACGGTAAATAATATCTAAAATATACATCTATCATATACAAAATATACATAATTATGACTAAATATATTTTTCTATTCTATCACACCCCACAGTCGAAGCGGAAGGTCGGTGTATGCTGAGAATGTCCCAAAAGTCTTCAAATAAAACCAGCGGAAGAACTTTTGTAAAAATATCGGTAATCTGATAACGTGACGGGACATATAAGACATGTACTTATTCACGGTAAATCTTTTCGCGAACAAAGTGAATATCCAACTCAAAATATTTAGTGCGTTGATGTTGAACCGAATTACCTGAGAGATAAATCGCACTAACATTATCACAATAAATCAATTCGCCTTCGAAACTGGATAGTGGAGCTCCAAAAGAAGATTTCGTATCCAACAAGATTCAGACACCACATTGACAACTCTTCGGTATTCTGCTTCGACACTGGATCTAGACAAGGTCGATTGCCGTTTTGAGGAACAAGACACCAAATTATCACCAAGAAATATACAATAACCAGACGTGAAGTGTCTAGTATCCGTATATCCACCCTAATCAGCATTTGTGTATGCAATAAGAGTGGTTGTCGAAGATGGATATAAATTCAAGTCATAATCGAGCGTGCCCTGAATATACCGCACAATTCATTTGAGAGCATGCATCTGATCCTCCATCGGGTTATGCATGAACAGACAAATATGTTGCACAGTATAAGAGACGTCGAGCCTCGTGAAAGTGAGATATTGCAGGGCCCCTACAAGGTTGCGGTAATGTTATGGATCGACATATGGCTTGCTGGAAGAAGCACTTAACTTCAGTTTAGTATCAACCGGAGTGGAGGACAGCCTACACGATGACATGTCAGCTCGTTCAACGATCTCTTTTGTATACTTCTTTTGTGATAAAAATAACTCACATGCATGACGTGTCACACATATCCCCAAGAAGTAACTTAGTGGCCCTAAATATATCATTTCAAACTCAGATCCAAGAAGTGAAATGATAAACTTGTGAAGAACATCAGATGAGGTAGTTAATGTAATATCATCCACATACAAAAGAATGTAAGCGATATCATTACCCTGACAGTATATGAATAAAGAATGATCAGACCTACTGTTAGATAACCCAATATGTGAAACATAATCCGCAAACCTCTTGTATTAGGGAGTTGTTTGAGCTCATACAATGATTTCTTCAGCAGGCACACATGATTAGGATAAGTAGGGTCTTTGTACCTCATGGACTGATATATGTACACTGTTTCATTGAGTTCTTCATCCAGGAAGGCATTTTTTATATCAAGTTGATGAAGCGGCCATGCCTTTGAAAGAGCCAGATTGAGTACCGTGTCGATAGTTTCTGATTTGACCACATGATTGAAAGTCTCACCGCAATTCACACCAACCTGTTGAGTCTTTCCATCACCTACAAGACGGGTTTTATGCCTCTTAAATATACCATCAGATTTTTCTTTATGATTAAAAATCTACATAAACCGAATCACATTAACATCAGGAGGATAGGGCACTAAATCACACATCCTATTATTAATAAGAGCATTAAATTAATCATTCATAGCCATTTTTTAATTCGGGTCATTAAGGGCAGACACAGAATTACGGGGCAATGGTGACTTGACAACATGGATGTAAAAACTGTATTTTTTGTTTGGCTAAAAAATTCCGTATTGACTACGAGTCACTGGCCGTTGGCCGAAATTGGATTTAGGCCAGAAGTGAAGGATGGACTATTGGGCAGCGGGCCAGCAGTAGCTGGGATGCTCGTGCCTGAAGGTGGGTCGAGACCCAGTGAACTTTCAGCCACTAGGCCTCTCGGCAGTGGGCAACCAGCTCGAGGCTCAGCGGGGCCGGCAATCACTAGGCTCGGTAATTAGGCCGAGATACCAGAAAAAATTAGGTCTATTTGGGAGGCCAATTGATGGATCAAATACGGGGGTATGCTATCGTCAAAAAATTCATAGGTAGAAGGCACGGAATAATGCAGTTTGGAAAAAGGAAAATTTGTTTCATAAAAAATTATGTGACGACTCACTATGATTTTATGAGAGGATAAGTAGTAACATTTGTAACCACGATGATTTGACGGATATCCCAAGAAAAAACATAGAGTAGACTGGGGTTGAAGTTTATTGATGATAGTAGAAGGAAATAGAGGATAACATAAGCACCTGAAAACTCATAAATGAGAGTATGTTGGGTCCCGTAGGTATAAAATTTTGAGAGAGATTGGTAGGCTAATTGTTTGCTCAGAAGTATGTTCAGAAGATAGGTTGTCATGTGTAATGCATGATGTCAAAAGAATGGTGGTAGAGAGGCATGGACAAGTAAGGTTCTAATAATGTTGTTAATTGTTCGAATTTTTCTTTCTGCTTTTCCATTTTGAGATGATGTGGACACGAGAGACGAAACGACAAATCATTCGTTTTGCAAAAATCCCAAAATGACCCATTATCAAATTCTCTAACATTATCACATTGAATATTTTTAATGTCCCGTTCAAATTGAGTGCGTATATATGCTCTAAATGAGAGAAAATGGAAAAACTTGTGACTTTTTAGATAAAGAAAACATCCAAAAACAATTAGAGTAATCATCCAACAAAAGAAGATAATATATATGACCAGAAGAGCTCAAAACGGGAGATGTTCAAATATTACTATGGATAATATCAAAAGGCATAACAGTACGAGAATTAAAAGCAACAAAAGGAAACTTAACATGTTTTCCAAGAGAACAAGAGCGACAAACATGAGAATAACGAGTTCTAGTAGACTCAATAAATTTATTTTATTTAAGGGATGCAAAAATAGGCTCTTCCGGATGACCCAAACGTTCATGTCATAAAGGAGTTAAAGCTGTAAAAGTGGATGGTAACGTGGCTTGATGTGTGGTTGTGGTGATTGGATATAGCTCGCCCCGACTATCACATCTCATTAGATGCATCCCCGATTGAAAATCCTTCATAAAAAAATAAAAAGGATCAAATTTAACAGAAACTCAATTATTCGTGGTAAATTTTCTAACCGAAATCAAGTTTTTTAATTAATTGAAGAGCGTTAAGGACATTTTTTAAAGTTAACGGTGGATTCGGTGGAGACAAGTTTGTAGTATCATAACCTCAGAATTGGAATTGAATGACCATTTTTGATAATTATACAATGATTATTGCTCAAATTAAAATAGGACGAGAGATTACCTTGTGAACATGTCATATGAGACGTTAAACCGGTGTCCATGTATCAATTTGCATCGGGCAGATTAAGCCCAAGAATGTGCATCGCGGCCTCGATTACTGTCGCCATCGCCGCTGAAAGTGGGCTCTTGCCACTAGCAGGCGATGGTCCAAGCATTCTCGTTCTTTGGGCTCGTTGTTGTTGGGTCGCTGGACGAGAATTAGGCCTAGCCCAATTTCAAGCTGGATAGGGGCCCGACCCAATTTCCCATTGTTCCCTCGGCTACCACTAGCTAACAGTTGCTGCTGGTCGCCGCCTTTGACATTACTACCGCCTCCTCCACCACGACAGTGGCTGCCGCCCTTTCCACCACCGCAATTTTTTCCTCTATTACCGCTAGTTCGTCCCTTTTGGCCACGGTTTGAAAAATTTTCAAATTGTGAAGAATTATCCTCGGACGGAGCGGCAACCGTGGCGGAATTCGATACGATGGCTATTTTTTGGCAAAACTCATTTCTTCTAGGATGAGCATAGTGCGGGCTTGGTAAATCAGTGGAAGATGATTGTTTTGGCGGATGAGCGTACCCACTCTAATATATGCGTCGGTGAGGCCGACAACCAGTTGTAAAACAAGCCGATTGTTAGTTATCGGCGCCCCAAAGTTCTTGAGTTGATCCGACAAAACCTGAGTCGTTGACAATATGCGGATACATTGGAAAAATCCTTCATGTCTGTGGTGGAGAATTCCTGTTCTAAGGTGACAACCCAAAATTTTTTGATCAAATATAAATTGTGGCATAATATCAAAATGCATAAGTGTGCATGGATTAGACGAAACAAATGGCAATTGAACATGTTTTCCAAGTGGACGTGAACGACACATATTGAAATTACGTGTGAGTACATGAAATAAAATTATTTTATTTGAGGGAGGCTAAATATGTGTCCCGGATGATCCAAACGTTCATGACAAAATTAAATTGTGAAAGCTGCAAAAGTGGATGGTAACTTGGCTCGATGATTAGGTGTGGTGATTGGATAGAGCTCGAATTGACTATCACATCTCATTAGAAGCATTCCCGTCTGAAAATCTTTCACGAAAAATCCAAAAGGGTTAAAATCAACAGACACCCAATTATCAGTTTTAAACTTTCTAACTGAAACCAATTTTTTAATTAATTATGGAGCATGAAGGACATTCTTTAAAGTTAATGGTGGGTTTGGTGGAGACAATTTAGTAGAACTATAACTACAAATTAGAATAGAATGATCATTTCCGACAATTATATCATTTTTTGCTCAAATTAAAATAGGATGAGAGATTATCTTGGGAGGACGTCCTATGAGACGTCGCTCAGGTGTCCATGTATCAATTTGCGTCGGGTGAATTAAGTCCAAGGGTGTGCATTGCGGATTCAATATCGATTTGGCTATCCACTGCCGAATGGGCCTCCTGCCACTGGTTTGGCAGTGGCCCAAATACTGCTGGACCGCCACTATTTTTTGGCCAAAAAGTGGTGTTGCTGGTTGGCATTGGGTTGGCATTTGCCTTGGCTCGCCCAATTTCTGAAGAAATGGGTAGGGTGGCGGCCAGGCCACCGCCATGCCCATCGTGGTGATGCATCGTACTCTGGGCTCGGCCGCCCACGATTGGCGAAATTTATCTGATGACCGCCATTTTCGCTGCCCCTGTCGCCATTTCCGCCGGAATTCTGGTGGCCTACACCTTTTCCACCACCACGACTATCACCCCGATTTTTATCACCATTTTATCCTTTTTGTCCTTGATTTTATGGCATTGTTTCAAAATGTATAGTAGTTTCATTGGACGAGGCGACAACCATGACGGAATTCGAGACGGTTGCAGCCTTTTTTGGCAAAATTCGCCTCTTCAAGAATAAGCATAGAGCGGGCTTGATAAAAAGGTGGTAGCGGATTACTTTGTCGGATGAGCGTATTCATGCCACTATACGCGTCGGTACGGCCGAAAACCAATTGTAAAACCAACCGATTGTTTGTAACCGGCGAACCAACGTTCTTGAGTTGATCCGATAAAACTTTGAGGCTTTGACAATAAGCGGATGCATTCGAAAATTTTGTCATGTCAGTGGTGGAGAATTCTTACTCCAAAGTGACGGCTCGGTAATTCTTGTTATTTTGGAAGATATCTCATAAGCGATTCCAAGCCTCCATCGCCGTGGAATCGGGTTCCATGATAATGTGCAACAAATCTCTAAAAATGGTTGCATAAATGTCACGACCCGAACCCGGGCCCGTGACTGGTGCCTTACCCGGGCACCCAAGTAGACATACATCAGAGTAATCAGCGGAATATAAAACAAGATATGAAATAATATGAAGTGAGAAACAGTTTATCTGAGAAAAGTTGTCTTTCGGCATATATATATATAAACTTGAACCCGAACAGTTACATCCCTTTTACAAACTCTACCCACAACAGTACTACAGACCTCTACGAATGTTATAACAATAACGACGGACGGGTTCGCCATACCACGAATGTAAGTACCTACAACAACAGGGGACTATACCAAAGATAAGCCTCCGGAGAAATGGAGCTTCCCAAACGCTGAACTGTGACCCTATGAGCGAGGATCAACAATCGCGTATTTCTACTGCAGATTTAACGCAGCCCAAGGAGGTCAAGACAACATGTATCAAGTATGCGAATCAAAATATCAGAAATGAAATCATAATAGTCTATATAAAATGTAAGACATATATGATAACCAATTTACGATACACAATATGTAAGCAAATATGTCAAGTCAGGGACTCACGCCCTTAAAGTCATTACTCAAATATAACCATGGGTCTCATGCCCACAATATCAATCATGCCCGTGGAATTCCTTCCTCACTGCCGGCAGTCCATGATATAAAAACACCAAGGAATACACATGAACACCAGGTCCCACCTGTGTCATAATAAAATCGTACGGGGTAAGTACGAAGGCATAGCCGACTACTAAAACCCACAATGCCATAAACTGTATCACGAGGTCTTTCTAGACCGCCACATGATCGAAGCTGGCCACTCGCCCGCAGTATCAATGTGCGCGTCTAATCCTGGAACTTCCCGCAGCTCCGCATAGGCCACACACATAGGCCCGCATGAGGTATTCCCCGCATCGAGGGTAGCTACTCCTCGGCATCGTCCTGGACTCGTAGTCCGCATGGCCACATATACCGCATGGCCACATAGACCGCACACTAACACCGAACTCGTAGCTCGCATAGGTCCCCGGACCCGCATGAGGTATTCTCGAATCATAGTCACACGCATCGCTCGAGGTGTACCTCGCGTGACGGGCGCTTAACCCCCGGTATATCATGTCAAGAGGTGAGTGATATAATACTAACATAACGGCTTATCGTTAAACAACATAAGCACAACAAGGGAAACCCCCCTTACACAACCATCACAAGACACTAACACACGTAACATCCTAACATGTTTACTTATCAAATCAACAAGAAAGTATTACAAGGCTATCACAAACCAACATAGTCAAGTTATTCACACAAGGTACTTTCTATTTTATGCCAACAAGTTCGGGTTTTTATCCCCAAAGTACTTCATACATTATCTCTTTAAAAAGATCATGTTTCTTTCACAAGAGTCACACGATACCCGTAGTATTAAAAAAATAGAGTGACTATCTTTTTAAGTAAACCAAAACAATTTCCCTTTTTAAAGACAAGTAACAACCTTCTTTTCCAAAAGTTCAAGTTTGCCTAAGTTCAATTACTCAAGTCTCTTATTTTCGAAAGGTTTCGTAGTTCATAGTATTAATCACTTAATAATATAATTCACGTTTAAAACAATTTGAGAAACACATGCCTTATGTGTGAGTAGGTTATTCTTGTTCATAACAATCTTATTAAAGCAGCCATGATCTAGGAAATGTAATATCATTTTGTCTCATCTTAGCTTCTATGCAGATGGAGGTTTCTACTGGTTTTAATAATACTTAATTAGTCAATACATTTCCCTTTATTAGCGCTGCAGTGGTTTGTTCAATACTTATTCTCATTTCCGAAATCAATATAAGGCGTTCATAAACAATTAAGTAAACCGTTCCTTTTATCTCTCTTAAGTCGTTATACCTAACTTCCCATAAAGCTAGTATAACTCTTAAGCTTTTAAAACCAAGTATTACTCTTCTTTCAAAAACGATTCTTAATTCTTTTGAAATACTTCAAAATTCTTATTATTTAGACTCAAGTCAAAAGACATCGCAAAGAAACCACGCTCGATTAACACACGCACGTCACCGTACTATATATATTCTTTTAAAATATCATGCTCAAGAGGATAGGAAGAATCACATACCTCGCGACGATTATCGACAAATAGCAAAACGCTCCACCGCTTATAACCCTGGCTTAGCCTTGTCCACCTTTCAAGTAGAACATGCTACTCGCAGAACTTTCAACCTATAAAGGCCATATACGCCTATCAACGTCTAGACTACTCGTAGAGAATATTCTAAGCGAGGGTTCTCTATTCTACGGAAAATCGGGCAAGACTTCCTACCCGACAAACTACACAAGTCTCATCAGAATACAAATTCCATGTAAGTACAGTTCAATCTTCTTTAATATTCTTCCGATGTGATTTGATTCAATTCTCTTCTTTAATATCCTTCTATATCTTATACTCAAATCTAAACTACTCTTATATGTAATCTCCAATTACAATAGAAGGACAAGAGTATTTACCTCGATAAACCCAAAATTATCCAAGTTTAAATGTCGATACTGAGCAAGGTTTAGCTCCTACTCTGGGCGCTCCAACCCGCTCCAAACAACCCTTAGAAGTTCTACGCAACTTCTTCTTAATACTTCAACCAACTTTGAAGATTTTCCTTAGGGTTTCGTTTTGTGACTGAAGGGAAGTATAGTAGTATTTCTGGGTATTTAGTATAGGGGTAACCTTGGAATACTACAAGGTATTTGGGCCAAGGTATTTTGGAATAGTAACAATACTTGGAGAATACTTTTCTACCAAAGGGGGGTATTTCACGAGAACAACTCAAGAGGGGGTTTGTTTCGCCAAGGCTTCACAAAGGGAAGGGTGCTCTTGGGACGAGAGCCTTTCAAAGGGGAGAGGATTTCAAGACTGGGAAATGTTTAAGGGATGAAGATTTAGTCTTGCACTGGCGGGTATTTATAGGGAAATCAATGGCCAAGATTAAGGCAAGTGGAGGGCAAGTGGAGGGTGTAGATTTGGACAAGTGTGTGTGGGTCCCACCTTATCCATCTACCACACAAAATATCTACAAAACATTGACCAAATGTTTTAGGCAACAAAAATGAAAAAAACGTGCTCCCATTCGTCCACCAATTCCGCCAACTTGAGGGTGACACATGTCTTGTTGGTCCAAAATATTTCATCTCTCGGAAAAATCCGTAAAAATTATAAATGTCGCAACCGTAATTTTCCCTTCGCAAGGTCCGAAAAACGTTTCGTCGGAAAACAATTCTTTTCGGGGGTTGTGCACAAATTTCGACCCTTATGCCTACTTAAGGCTTGAACTTTTGTACGTACGCCCTCACGTACATACTCTGGAAAATACGGGGTATAACAATAAATCCATGAAACAAATATCGCATCAAGTGTGAGCTATAGTTCTTTTTCATCATCGGGTTTCATCACATTTTCCTTGCAATTTTTCGGTGGGATTGTGTGATGAATAACCTGGTGGGAGCGGCAACAATTTTAAAAAGCTCTGCCCAAGTTGCGTAATGAATATTTTTCATCTCAAGGGTTTGGAAATATGGGTTTTGATGTTGGAAACTGTAAGGGCGAGATCAAATGTGAATTTAGAGTCAGACATTACTGACGGAAAGAGAAGAAAAATGAGAAAACAAATTTGGGTGGTCGGACGGTTGGTAGGAGGAGAGGGGGGCCGACGTGGAGACTATAGTTTTAGGCTAGGATATTTTTCCTAAATTCTTGATACAATGTAAAGAATGAATATTGGCTCTAACTCAACCCCAAAAGCTAGCTTGTAGTATGAGGATTGTCCAAGTCCATAAAAGGAGTTCATGTTCTCATTCCATATCCGATGTGAGACTCTTAACACTCCCTTACACGCCAAGACCTTGTTAACTAGAGTGTGAATAATATAATTTGAAGGCTCAACATCGGTGAACAAAAAATTGGTATGGGTATCGCACATATACCATGTAAACACATTTTCCTCAATTATCATCTTTCAAAAGTGTGGTAATTATACCACAAATACAACATCATCTTAGATTAGAATTAGGCTAAGATTATGATATAATTAGGCTAAGATTGTGTTATTAATGGACTATCTAATCTACCTATCATATACTATTATTACTAAATAATTACAATAAATATAATTATTCTATCAATATGATCCTTCAATCAACTGAACATTTTTTCTGCTATTTCGTAAATTTTTCAAGATACATTATTGTTAGTGGGTCCCTTATCTGATATTTTACCACCCATAAATCATCCATGATAATCTGAAAAGATTAGTGGTGGGATTTGGGAATATTTCCTTTATAGATTAAAATTCTAGTTTCATTAACTGACATGTATAAAAAGTTTGTCAAGTATACATCCAATGCAGCAGTGTATTAACAAAATTTCTTATATACACCGTTACTGTATTTTAGCTAGCCACCTATCATTTTTTATAGATTATTAATGAATGCTTATTGAATAATTTTTATATATATTGTCAAGGATAGAACTTAAAATCTTTCAAACCTCTCCCTTATCAGCATAATCTGAGATTTATAAAGTGTTGAATAGCCTAGCTACCCCCTATAGCTTTTTGAAGACATAAGGATTCACCATTGTCTGCCAATTTCATCAAACCCTACAGTGAAGTGACACCACTAGCAGCAATCAAGTTAATAGATGCATATATAATTGGCCATTAAAAATTTAATGACAATAAAATCAATAGACGTATAATATAATTCATATAAGAGCTTTCATTTTTTTTGATAGTCCAGTTTTCAGGCTTGCGTCTAACTACTTCACTGGTATTATCCATACGTCCTGAAGGTAATAGCATCAGTCCTTCAACACTATTACCAGTAAATCGCGGGATGTGCTCCGGTGGCCAATTTCTGGGAGCGTACAGTTCTGATCAATGAGACAAGGTCCAATTCCCCAACATGCAGAGTTACTTCATGCTTGCGGGGAATCAAACTCACGCTGTCCAGAGCGTCTTATAGCGCCCAGACTTTGCCACTGGACTATGCCCCGGAGGACTAAGAGCTTTCATTATTACTCTTAGTTAGTGGTATTTTTAGTTTATGCACACCCAAATTGTTCACTATTAGAAAATTATGAGTGTTTTTACTAACTTATCCCTAATTAATGTCTACAAAAGAAAAACTACTTAATAATTCTTGATTATGTAAATAAGAGTAATTTTGGAAGAATAAAGTCAATTTCTTTTTGAAATCTTAAAGCACCACTTATTTTGAAATAAAACGAAAAATCTATAACACCACTTATTATGAAACGACGGGAGTATTTCATTAGCTCAGTCTATCTATGAGAACTCTCACCGGAAGAAGTACTTGTTAACAGAGAATACTTCCGTGTATAAAACCAATATATAATTCTCAGACAGACCAAACAAAGTTGCAAAAGTTGGAGAATGAAAAGTAACAACAACAACAACATACTTAGTAAAATTTCATAACGTGGGATCTGAGAAGGGTAGAGTGTATACAGACCTTGTCTCTATCTTGATAGGTAGAACGGTTCTTTCCGGGAGACCATCGGCTCAGGCAACGCAGAACAGAACAGAAGCAAAAAAAAGAAAACTCGACACTGAAAAGCAAAATCAAGAAAAGGAGAACCACATAGAAACTCAAACTAGTATCACAAGTGTTGTGAATAGGTTACTGAACTACCCCTTTTAATGTTATTAATATCACTATTACCCTTATCAGCATGGAGATCAACTTGTTAGGATCAACTAACAAAGCAAATCTTTAAAGATAATAAATCACATAATAAAAGAAAAATTATAAAAAAAGATACTACAATTTAATGTGGCTTGGTCCATCAAACCTACAACCAATGGCGAAAATGAACAATTCACTATATAAAAGAAATAACAAAATTTTGAAAGATATAACCTCACAAAATTCACTCATAAAAGAGATTGACACAACCCTATATCATAATTATGGGAAATGATCAGAGGGTTTGGCATGGGGCAATACCAGAAGGTAGAAGAAATGTGGAGTCTCATTGACTGATCAAAAGCAGCACAAGAAACACGAAAATGAAGTTATAATGACGATGATAACATAACAAGAGAGCATTATAGTATGTTCCATAATGCTAAATACCAATGATAATTAAACTTATTACAAAGTGTTGGTCCTTTAGTCACGTTTTAACTTTTAAAATGCGAAATTAACACAATTACTCCTACTACAAATTTCACGAGTACAAGAACTATGCTCCTGCTACAGTGCTACTAGTTCCAACTACTACTCTTACTAATTAATACTAGACTTAAACCGTACATCGCAAATCTATGCTTTTGGATCCATGATGACTGGCCGGTAGACCTACAAAGAGAAATCAACAGTACATCATATAAATATTTATGATTAATAAACAAACCCTACGTAGTGACATAATTAAGAATAGACCCTCTAGGAAACATGAGCTTTTTAACTAATAAATCCATGACTAATTGCATATTTCATATTAAGCTTGATCACCTGATGATGGCGGTAGCGGAGCAGACAACTGTTGCGGTGGTGGAGGGCGTTTCCGTTTCTTTTTCTCATAGCTAACTCCTCTTGCTTTTGACTGCAAATCACGAACTTCACGAAGGTAAAGCCTAACAGCACGAGCACCGAAAGGGTTCGTTTCAGGCTTTCCTCCATTTTCTTCATAAGCAGCTCTAAGACGACCGATAAGAGCATCGAGACTACCCCAAGCTTGACGAAGTGGACATGGACAAGGTGCTGGTGGATTTGGGTGACCGTAAAATGGACATATCGGGGTGTGAATTTTGGTCTTGCCAAATTGATCGAGGTAACGAAGGAATTCGAGGACGTGAGCTCCGCTACAACGGGAGAGAGAGAGTGGGGGCCTATGGTTCTTGAGGTACTGACCGAAAGTGTTCCAATCACGACGCTTTTGGTTCTCATATCGGCTTGAAGTCGATGACGATGATGATGATGTAATATTACTACTGTTGTTGCTGTTGGTCAGGTGGCTTCTGTTATTGGTATTCGCCAAATGATTGGAACTCTCTACTTCGGCCAAGGAATCCATATAAATTTTCAGCTCTTTAAGCGTGATCTATGATTTTCTCTGCTTGATTCTTGTAATCAGTCACTTCTTGATTTTGCGACTGTTCATCTTCTTGCACTAATATTTTTGAGCCACCCTTGTTGTTTTGGATCTTTTTAGGGTTTAATAAGAGATGAGAGATTTTCCAAATGAGAAAAAGGACCCATGGTGTGAATATCAAGAGAAATTAAGATGGGAAAAAAGTTGATGTTGAGGGTTGTTGATTGAAATATCAAAAGATTACCATATTTGTAAATTACAAGATAGAAAGGAGTACTGGAGAGGCTAAAGGAGGAAGAGTTTGATGATGTAGTTGAATAATATTGATGAAGGGATTGATGGGAGAGTGAGTGAAAGGATTCCTTTTTTCTCTCTTTTCTGTTCTGTGATCTTCTCGGAGTTTCTTTGTTTGAGCAATAGTAGAAAATCTTGGAAGACTGTCCTGTTGGTTGATTTGGTAGCTTTGTATTCTGAAAATGATGAAAGATTGGTTTTTTCTCCAAAGAGGGGAAACAAAGTAACAAACTAACCCTCACTTACCTACTCCCTTTGTCTCAAAAGATTATTTTAATTTGGATGACCTAGAATAAACTAACTAATGTTTGATATAAATTCTGATTTAAAATTTTTAATTTTTTTAAAAAAATATTTATATAGTTAGATATTAAATAAATATTACTATAAGTCAATGATTAACGGTTAAAAATATTTTAATATTTCTTTAATGTGGTTTTTCATTGTGGTTGGATTAAAGAGGAGAGAGAGCAGAAAAGGGGGGGGGGGGGGGGATTTTTAGGAAATTAATCAAATGTGATAGACAGCAGGTTAAGATGGAGACAGTGAAAAAGTTAGAAAACATGGGGGCCATATAAAAGGGAAGTAAACAGTTCTAATATTCACCCTCTCTATGCTTATTGAATGACAGCTCCATGCTCTGTTCTGACTGTCCAACACGCTCTTATTGTAACACAGATATTTACTTCATGACTATATCTTTTAGTTTTTTCTAACTTCTTTACGTACTTTTAAAAAACGGTCTTTTACTACGACTAAATCCAAGTGTTACGACTGACGAGCATAATATGTACCTCCTTTCTTTGTAGTAGTTTAGTAGTACGTAGGGCTGGTCAGTGGGTTGGGTCGGTCCGCTCGGTATCGATTCGGTCCCGTCTCGAAACAGAATAATTAAAAAAAAAAATTAGCAGGATCGGGGCTCGAACCGGAACGGGACATAGTATGGTCCCGCCTGGCCCGATCCCGCGACGACCCGACCCGTCCCGCGTCCCGTCCCGGTCCTGCCCCAATCCCGCCCGAAACCCAGCCAATTACAAAAATAGTCGTTGCAATAACGATCATTTTACATTTTGGTCATTTTGCAACGGTCATTTTTTGCCTCCCCCAACCCCCCACCCCTTTTATATTTATTTTTAACCCCTAAGTTATTATATTTACATTTTAACCCAATTTTTCAACTATAAATACCTCATTTTCTCTTCTTATTTCTCACAAATCTTCATACAATCTCTAATCTCTCAATCAATCAATCTTTATACAACATTGTCTACTACATATTCAATCTATTTATTAATTCGGGAATTGGGAGTGAAGTTGACAACTAGCTTGAGGATTATCTATCGAGCAAATTTTCAATTTTCAACCTCTCGATTACACGTCGACTCTACGTCGGCGTTTGGTACATTTGTTCTCTCATTAAATTATTATTTTGTCTTTATTTCATTTAGCACATTTAATTTCATTATCTTTAAGTCTTTAACTATTTATTACCATAATTAAAATGAAAAGAGTAAAAGGTGTTTTCGGCAAGGGTACTTCTTCTGGTAGGGCGGGTAACAAGGGAAAGGTACGTTTTCTAGTATTCCTAGTCCTACTCCTAGACAAGATGATTTTATTGATCCTGAACAGTTTTCTGAAATACCATATGATCTAGACAACCATGTATTTTCTCAAAATGAAGAAGCCTTTGATTTAGTTGCGAAATAAAACTTTTTTTGTCCATGACCCCTTTCCTTTAGGATAATAAAGAACTCTTACCCAGAATCTCACACTAGTTTAGCAGACCACTAAAATGGAGTTAATATTAACTTTAACCTAGTTGACATTCAGGTGTCCTAATTCACTCAAACTAATTAGGTGGCGACTCCGCGAACCCTTTAGCGTTATTTTAGCTTTTACACTTTTTAGCATTTTAGCACCTCTTTAGCACCTTTAGCATTTTAGCCTTTTAGCATTTTTATTTTATTTTCTAACATTTTCTAAGAAGGAGTTTTATAATGTCGCGGTCGAAAAAGGGTGTGACAGAAATGGCGACTCCACTGGAAATTTGAGGTTCTTGATCATAGCAAACCCAGGTGTATCATACTTGGCTTTATTTGCTTTTATTTGTTTTAAATGCCTTAAAAATTGCCTGCTTTAATTTTGCCTAACTGTTTTAATTGTTATTTGCTTTTATTGTTTTCCTTAAACTGGCATTCCGCTCATACTTCTTCCACTCTGAAAAATTCACACAATCACAGACTCACGCGCTATTGTGCTTCGCGCATCCGCAAATTTCTTTCAAAACTCCCAAATTTTAGGAGAGTTAGCGCCTGCCCGGAGTTAGATCGGTTCGTCTGGTCAGCCGCGTAGCCTTCTCACTTGAGTTGTCCGCTCGGGAACCTTGCGTCTAGTAAAGCCAAATCTCAGAAACCTAGGATAGAGCTATATCACCCTTTATTTTAAGGCATGCATGCATTTACCTTAGGTGGGTCGATCCTTGGCATTGGCACCATAATTAGGAAGACACCAAATTGGTCAACGGGTTTTCACGACCCCGTGGCCCAACAGCATATTAGGTTTTGCATAATCATGATAAATAAAACCAGGCCTAAATTCGAAATGCCTAAGTTGGAAAATGCATATTCATTTTTGTATTATTTATTTTTAGATGGAACCTGTCCCTCAGATCAGAATGGTGAGTGGGATTCCGAGTAAATTGAGGATGTGGTGGTCAAAATTCGACTTGGGTAGTCAGATGGCAATCAGAAGGAGGTTGGGGTGTCTCATCTCATTATTCGACATCTCTCCCGATCAGCATTTGGTCAGAGCATTGATCCAATTTTGGGACCCGGACCGAGTCGTCTTCAAATTTAGGGATTTTGAGATGACCCCCACCTTAGAAGAGGTCAGCTATTTCACTGATTTAGCATATCATGACAGAAAATCAGTTATTCCACACGGCAAGTCTGGGAAAAAGCTCCTCCGTTCCTTGGGTTTGAAGAACACCAGAGATTTGCGTTGCTTTGAAAACAATTGGGTTTCTCTAGACTACATGTATGAAAGATATGGTTGCCGAGACGGATACAAATTATTTAAGAATGAGTTTTGTTTCACTGCGGACCATTGGAGAGTTAGGCGTCCTATCGCATTTGTTATGGCTTTCCTAGGGATTCTTTTATTTCCACTTGAGCATGGAAGGATTAGTACGTGCATATGTTCAGTAGTTAGAGAAGTATTTGATGAAGTCAGCGACAAACGGCTTACTTTGACGCCCATGATCTTGGCAGAACTATTTAGAGCCTTGAACAGATGCAAAAAGGGTGAGTCGAGCTTCTTTGAAGGTTGTAATCTTATCTTACAGATGTGGGCAGTAGAGCACTTCTATCAGCGTTCAAATATGACCGATGTATTCCACAGCGCAGACAATAAGATCTCCACCTTCTACGAAAGAACAAAGTGTTATGTGTCACCATCATGCAGGATTGAGTACAGTACTTAGCATCTCGCGAGCGATGATTTATTGGAAGTATCTGTTGCTTCATATCGTCAAGAAGGTCTACTTGAGACATAAGAGACTTTATTACATCAGACTTATAGGTCTAAAGGGACTCCAACCATATGCTCCATTACGTTTGCTCCGACAGTTTGGCCATACGCAAGTAATCTCTCTCATAGCTGACATGAGAGCCTCTGAAATCCAGTTCGGACCGGACTTCATCGTTCCCGAAGCCAAGCAGATCCTTTTTTAATGGTACCATATTTATCAAGTGGAAGTTGGGAAGGACCAAGCAGGGGTCGCCCCATAGTATCAAGCATGGTTTCTAGGCAGTACAAAATGTAGTTCAGAAGGGAAGCAAGGCATTGAAGAGATAAAGGATAATCAACTCAAAGATAGGGTCATCACTCCAGATATGTGGGTCCTGATGCAAGATACAGTGCAGTACTTGAAATAGGCAGGGGCTATACCTAGGAAGACCTAAGCTTCACCATCACATCGGCGACTTAGTTATAGGTATTTAATTTGAGACTTTTGTTGTTCTTATTGTTATCTCAATAAATTGCAACTTATTCCCGACTAAAGCATTTCAATCTAATGACTTGGATTTTGTTATCATGATGTTGCATGTGTGACGTTTAGGCTTACCTCTGGCGTAAAGGGGTCTCCATGCATGATTAGGACTCACCTGCAACGTGACAATTTATGTGCGACATATACTTGCTAATTGTTATTTACACCTTTGCAAAATCACGTACTTTACACTAACGCAGTTTGTTGCATTTTTAGAAGGATTTATTATTTCCCCAAAAATATCGGTTCGTATTTGATTCAGCAATGTCAGAGCATCAACACTTTACCAGGTCCAGGGCACGAAACGATGACATGACTGGCTCAGGGGAATCTGAGCCAAATGGTTTGGGAATTATTCTTGTCGGCGAAACAGAACCTTCAGAGGGGAGAAATGTCACTAGTCAAGAAGAATGCATCGCACAGCTACTACAACAAATTGCCGATATGCAGGTTGAGATAGAAAGGATGCGGAATCTGACAAACTTATCCATTAGTCTAAATACCCCCATACCAGAGCAAAGGGCCACTACCTCACAAACTATCCCGGATCGACCTCCGCCACCACATATCTCTCAAAGCTCCTCACAAAAAATGTCAGTTACCGATTCATATCAAACTATCCTTCGCCCAGCCAATCCTCAACCCCACCCTCAAAGTGATCCTTTTACCACTTATATATCTCAGCCCCCGCCTACTTACTTCACCCCAATCAGCCCTAATCGCCAAACTACCCAATACCCACACACCATACCTATCACCAGCCCTAACAAACAACCCAGACCACCAGCATACACAGTAGAAACCCAGCCTTTTACCATCCATGTGCTTCCCCAGGAAACAGATCATTATGAAGAAATGGAGAGGGAAGCTCGAGCCAAAATGGACGAGGACGTGGCCAAAAAGATTCATAGCCTAAAAGAAGATGTCCGGAGCATGCGGTCGGACAAGGGTCATGAAGGATTATATTATGAGGATCTTTGCATGCACCCAGATGTTGAGCTACCTGTGGGGTACAAGGTGCCCAAGTTTGACTTATTTGATGGGAAGGGGAACCCCGTGCACATTTGAGGTCATAATGTGACAAGCTGATCGGAGTGGGAAAGAACCCAGCAGTCGTTATGAAGTTATTCATTCGAAGTTTGACCGACGAGGCATTAGATTGGTATACTAGCCAAGACCCACGGAAATGGCATAGCTGGAATGCGTTGGCCCAACACTTTGTGGATCGGTTCGGGTTCAATACAGAAATCGTCGTAGATAGGTTTTATTTGATGAAACTAGAAAAGAAGTCTACCGAGACGTTCAGAGAGTACGCCATGAGATGGCGTTCAGAAGCAGCAAAGGTACAACCAACCATGGCGGAGAGTGATATGACCACTCTATTCATACAATCTTTGAAGGACGCAACCTACTATGAGCGGATGATAAGCGTCATCGGACGGAATTTTGCAGAAGTTTTCAGAATGGGCGACTTCGTGGAGGAAGGTATTAAAACTGGTAGGATTACGAATTTGGCAGCGTTGCAGACGACTAATAAGGCAATTCAGTCAGGGACGATCGGGGGTACTTCACAAAAAAAAACAGCTTCCCCTTCCATGTTCATACAAGAACGTAAACCCGAAGCATTTATAACATACCAAAATCCATCCTATCAAACCCCATACTATCACACAAATAACCAAAACTTCACACCTCACTACACACCTGCTCCACACCCCAACTACCATACACAACCTATATATAACGCTTCCCAAGCACCCATTTATCCTGCCCCGCATCGACCCACCCATCAAGCCCACCAACAAAATAGAACACCCAATGCACCCAGACCAAACACAAATTTTGAAGGAAGACCACCTAAAGTTCGCACCCCGTTGGCCGAACCCATACCTTAAGTATACGAAAGGTTGCGAGCTGCAGGCTTAATTCAACCGATTCCGGGAAGGATTCCTAACCCTATCCCGAGGTGCTATGATGAGAGTAAGCGCTGCGCATATCACTCCAATAGCCCTGGACACGATACTGAAAGTTGTCACTCCATCAGGGACAAAATCGAGGGGTTGATTAAAGAAGGGGAAATTCAGCTGAGGGATCCGGCCCCAAACGTGCATGATAACCCCTTGCCAAACCACGACAATGTCAATGTGCACTTGATAACTTTAGATGAAGAGTACGACTTGGAGGGGACCATCCGATCAGTTCGAAGTGAAAGAAAAGCTGAACCTTCTGCTTTTGTCGCCTCTGTTGCCAATATTCGAAAGAAAGCGGTATTTGAGCTGGAAAGGGCACCGCCAAAACATAATGGTTCAATCATAATTGCTCAGATGCCCGGCTGGGAGCCACCAATCAGAGTAGATCGCAAAGTATTTGGGAAGCAAGCCATAGAAGTCACTGCTGCAGGTATAACCAGGTCAGGGAGATATTACACGCCTGTAGAGGCAGTTAGAGAGGTACCACAAAAGAAACTCGTGACAGAGGCTGAGGTTGAGGAGTTTTGGAGGAAGATGCCCACTAAGGAATATTCTGTCGTGAAGCAGTTGAAAAAAACATCAGCATATATCTCTCTATTTTCACTGTTAATGCATTCGGTCCCACACAGGGTTACGTTATTGGAAGTGCTGAAATATGCATATGTTCCAGAGGGTACAACAGACGAGAACTTGACAGGCTTAGTCAGACAAGTGCTAGAGGCCCGCAGAATCGCCTTCCATAATGATGAGTTGCCTGCTGGGGGTGTCGGACACAATCTTGCATTGAATATCACCATCCAGATCGCGAACAAGATTATTTCAACAGTGCTGATTGACGGAGGCTCGGCCGTCAATATTTGTCCCATGTCAACTCTGCTGAAATTCGTAAAAGTCATATCAGGGTCAAAGGTTTCGACGGAGTCCATAGGCGTGTCGAGGGCGAAATTGATCTCACACTGCTGATCGGACCTGCATAAGTCATCGTGGAGTTTCAGGTATTGGATATTTCCACATGTTACAATCTGTTGATAGGAAGGTCGTGGATTCACGAGGCTGGTGCAGTCCCGTCCACCTTGCATCAGCGCCTGAAGTTTATATGGAATCACCGTGAGGTGGTAGTACTTGGGGATGAAAATAGAACACCAACACAGATTATGCAGTCCATGTCATAGAGGACATAAGACAGTTGGATGGTTCAGTCTTCCATGTTAACAAGATCAAGAGCGCCAGCAGGGCCAAACCGTTGCAGCTGCCACGTTTTCTCACAATGGTAGCCAAGGAAATGCTAAGAAATGGGTCGAGCCCGACAAAGGTCTTGGATCCGGTATGAAGGGGGTCACAGAGCCGATCCAGCTGTCTGGGAAGAAGGACACTTTTGGTTTGGGGTACCAGCCCACCACGAAGGATTTGGTGACTGCGAGCTTCCAGAAAAATGGAGACATTCCTCGCCTGTGCTCATTCCGCCCGAGTCACTGCTCGTCAAAGCCTGCACCATCCAGATGCTGAAAGAAGATGATCCAGAGGATCTTGCGACAGGGTTCTAGAATCTGTTCGTATGTGAAGATGAAGCAGAATGTTGTGTGATTCCAGAGGATCACGATGAAGACCCCACCATTTGGGATGCAGAGCATGGATACACCCTGAATAATTAGACTTGCACCCCTATCCTGACCTTCCGAGGAGCTTGCGATCATATTAGTAAACCTGTCGATAATGCGAATATGACATGTAATGAAAACAGCGAACAAAGCTCAAATGGCGAGCATAACCCCGAGGAACAGGAAGAATGTCCACAATCAGAGCTTGGTCAAGAGTTGGAAATTTTTTAGAATAGGCCTAAACCGAATTTAGAAGAAACTGAGTTGATAAACTTAGGCGATGAGGAAATTGTAAAAGAGACCGCGTCCACCTAAGTGTCATACAGAAGAAAGAGTTAATTGAGCTCCTGAAATACTACACCGACGTATTTTCTTGGTCGTATGACGACATGTCAGGGTTGAGTACGGATATCGTCGCACACAGGCTGCCTATCGAGCCATCTCACTTTCCTATAAAATAAAGACCAAGAAAGATCAAACCGGACATGAGTTTGAAAGTCAAAGAGGAAGTGTCAAAGAAATTCGACGCAAAGGTAATTCGAGTAGCAAAGTACCCTACTTGGTTAGCAAATATTGTGCCGGTAAAGAAGAAAGATGGAAGGGTCCGAGTATGTGTGGATTATAGAGACCTCAACAGAGCTATCCCGAAGGATGACTTTCCTCTTCCAAATATTCATATACTCATCGACAATTGTACAAAACATGAAGTACAGTCGTTCGTCGATTGCTTTGCTGGTTATCATCAGATCCTTATGACATGGGAGGACGCAGAAAAGACAGCATTCACTACCCCGTGGGGTGTATTATTATCGAGTAATGTCGTTCAGTCTCAAGAATACAGGCGCTACATGCATGAGAGTCATGACTACCATCTTTCATTACATGATCCATAAGGAAATTGAATCTTATGTGGATGATGTTATCATCAAGTCACGAAGAGCGGAAGGCCATTTGGCAAACTTGAAGAAGTTCTTTGAGCAGTTAAGACGGTATAATCTGAAACTAAATCCTGCAAAATGTGCATTCGGTGTCTCTGCTGGGAAGCTGTTGGGTTTTATAGTGAGTAGAAGAGGGATTGAGTTGGACCCTTCAAAAATAAAGGTCATCCAAGATTTACCTCCTCAGTAAAGCAGAAAAGACGTGATGAGCTTCCTTGGTCATCTCAACTACATCAGCGGATTCATAGCTCAGTCCACCGTGATATGCGAACCGATATTCAGATTGTTGAAGAAGGATGTCGCTACTAAATGGACAACGGATTGTCATCAGGCTTTTGATAAAATCAAAGAGTACTTGTCTAATCCGCCCGTTCTAGTACCACCAGAACCTGGGAGGCCTTTGTTACTTTATTTGTCTGTATTAGAGAATGCTTTTGAATGCGTGTTGGGGCAACACGATGAAACAAGGAAAAAGGAGCAGGCCATATATTATCTAAGTAAGAAGTTCACAGTGTATGAAGCTCGTTACACTCTACTGGAATGTACTTGTTGCGCATTAACTTGGGTTGCCCAGAAATTCAGACATTATCTATCAGCATACATCACTTATCTTATTTCAATGATGGATCCGCTTAAGTATATCCTTCAGAAGCCCATGCCTACTGGAAAGCTAGCAAAATGACAAATTATGCTGAGCGAGTTTCATATCGTATACGTCACACAGAAAGCCGTAAAAGGACAGGCATTAGCTGACCATCTTGCTGAGAACCCGGTCGATGAGGAATATGATCCCCTCCGAACCTATTTCCCTGATGACGAGTATTGTTTTTCGGAGAAGATATCTCGAAGGATTACCCAGGTTGGATAATGTTCTTCGATGGAGCGGAAAACTTTAAGGGAGTTGGCATTGGAGCAGTTTTTATTTCAGAATCATGTCAGCATTACCCGATCTCCGCGAAGCACAAATTTCCATGAACCAACAATATGGCAGAATATGAAGCTTGCATATTGGGACTCAGAATGGCAGTAGATATGAATATACAAGAGTTACTGGTCATAGGTGATTCAGACTTGTTGATCCATCAAGTACAGGGTGAATGGGCAACCAAGAATACGAAGATACTCCCCTACCTGCATTGCGTGAAGGAATTGCAGAAGAAGTTCAGTAATATAGAATTTAAGCATGTCCCGGATCCGTAATGAATTCGACGCATTGGCAACCTTATCCTCCATGATTCAACATACGGACAAGAATTACATTGATCCGATCACAGTGAGTGTGCTGGAACAGCCTGCTTATTGCTCTCATGTAGATGAAGAAATAGACGGAAACCCTTGGTACCATGACATCAAAAGATACCTCAAGGCAGGAGAGTATCCGGAAGGCATAACCAGCATTCAGAAGAAAACACTTCAAAGATTAGCAAACCATTTCTTTTTTAATGGGGAGGTTTTATACCGAAGGACTCCAGATCTGGGCTTATTGAGATGTGTCGACGCTCAAGAGGCGAGCAAGCTAGTAGAAGAGATACACGGAGGTACATGTGGACCTCATATGAATGGCTTCACTTTGGCGAAGAAGATTCTGCGAGCAGGTTATTTTTGGATGACGATGGAAACAGATTGTATCCGCTTTGTGCAGAAATGTCACCAGTGCCAGATTCATGGGGATTTGATTCGAGTACCTCCGAACGAACTTAATGTGACAAATTCTCTTTGGCCATTCGCAGCTTGGGGCATGGATGTCATCAGCCCTATCGAACCCGCTGCCTCGAATAGGCACAGATTCATCCTCGTAGCACAGTGACGAAGAAAGTAGTAGTCGACTTTGTTCGCAACAACATCATCTACAGATTTGGCATTCCTGAGTCTATCATCACAGACAACGGAGCCAACCTCAACAGTGGTATAATGCAGGACATATGCGAGAAGTTCAAGATTATCCACCGCAATTCCACCCCATATCGCCCGAAAATAAATGGCGCAGTCGAAGCAGCTAATAAGAATATCAAGAGGAACTTGCGCAAGATGATTAGCAACTACAAATATTGGCATGAGCACCTACCTTTCGCACTTCTGGGTTACCGCACTACTTTTAAGACCTCTACCGGTGCGACACCGTATCTTTTGGTATATGGAATAGAGGCAGTATTACCAGTAAAAGTGGAGATACCATCTTTGAGAATTATCCAAGAGGCTGAGTTGAGCGAAGCATAATAGGTGCAAAGTCGATACGAGCAGTTGATGTTGATTGATGAAAAACGGATGAATGCAGTCTGTCAGGGGCAGCTCTACCAGAACAGGATGGCCAGGGCTTTCAACAAAAAGGTAAGACCGAGGACGTTCAAGCCATGGAAATTGGTTCTGAAACGCATATTCCCTCATCAGAATGAGACTAAAGGGAAATTCGCACCTAACTGGAAAGGGCCCTACATGGTTCATCGAGTGTTGAGTGGATGAGCTTTAATCTTAGCTGAGATGGATGGCGAAGTATGGCCTAAAGCTATCAACGCAGATGCTGTAAAGAGATACTACGTTTAGGGGGATTTGTTTTCCATATAATTCCATTTGCATTGTAAAAAATTTGTGTTCCCTCAGTGGGATATGCATAGAGCCCATATAGGATCTCGCCGCTTCAAATTAGAGAGACCCTTTTTCTTGTAATTGGAACTACGTTCGCCCTGATTCCCTTGGCGGATACATAGGCGGCCATATCAGCTTCGGTCCCACCTTTAGAAATTTTAGTTTTACCAAATTTCGCTTGTAATGAACTACGTCATGACCTGATTCCCTCATGGGGATACGTAGGCGGCTTAAATCGACTTCGGTCACACCATTAGAAATCTTTCCATTGGCTCGCGTGCAACAGAATGCGTTTGATTATTCCAAAAGAGATATGAGCAATTCCCGCCAGAGTTAAGTCTTGTCCACACGCCCCGCATAACTAAAACTGGGACAATTTTGGGAAACACACCGTGAAGGGTTCACAATAAGGATTCCAGATAAGGTGTTCGTTTGGTCTGATTACGTTTCATATTCGGCAAATTCGTCAAGACTTTTATAGACTTTTATACTTTATACGCATGTCATCTAAATATTTTATTTTAAAGATGTTTTGTGCACACCTCACGAAAATGTTTCGTTTGAAAATACTTTTGGGACACGCTACGTCAAAATGTTTGCTACCAAATATCTCAACGAAATCAGGCAGGGGTTACAGATCCAAACAAATCAGGCGTACGAGCAGAAAAGATCAAGGCCGCAAAATCAATACGAACCGACCCCCCCCAAAAAAAAACTCACAAGTTTCTTTGAGTGCGGATTCTTTCCCATTAGTAGAAGGAGAAAATGCAATAATAAGCCAGAGACATGAGAAACAACAACGATACAACTTGGCAGTGATAAAAAAAGAGAAACATCAGCAAAATCTGGGCGAAACGACAACCGCATTCGCAGCATCCAGCAAGTCCATGCCGAGACTACATCAGCAATCGGCAATCGCAACATTCAGCAAGCGTTCGCAGCATTCAGCAAGTCCGTGCAGAGACTACATCAGCAATCGACAATCGCAACATTCAGCAAGCGTTTGTAGCATTCAACAAGTCCGTGCAGATACTACATCAGCAATCAGCAATCAGCAATTGTAGCATTCAGCAAGCATTCGCAGCGTCCAGTAAGTCCGTGCAGAGACTACATTAGCAATCAGCAATCGCAACATTCAAAGAAGCGCCAGCATTCAAGAAGTCCTCGCAAAGACTACATCAAGAATCACCGCAAAGATTCAAAGAAGCATTCGCGGCGTCCCAAAGAATCCGCAGAGACTACATCGATCAAGAATCGCAGCATTCAGCAAGCATTTGCAGCATACAACAAGTCCGTGTAGAGACTACATCAGCATCAGCAGCATTCAACAAGAATTCACGATTCGCGAAGTCCGCAGAGACTACATCAAGAATCGCAAAGATTCGCAGAATCCAAAGAAGTCCGCAGAGACTACATCAGCAATCGCAACATTCAATAAGCATTCACAGCATCCAGCAAGTCCATGCAGAGACTACATCAACAATCGCATCATTCAGCAAGTATTCGCAGCATCCAGCAAGTCCGTGCAGAGACTACATCAGCAATCGCAGCATTCAGCAAGCATTCGCAGCATCCAGCAAGCCCGCGCAGAGCATTTAGCAAGCATTCGTAGTATCCAGCAAGTCCGCACAGAGACTGCATCAGCACTCGCAGTATTCAGCAAGCATTCACAACATTCAACACGTCCGTGCAAGAATAACATTTCTACTCATACAATTACATTGCTTATACATTCATGCGTTATCATTTTTGCCTTAATAGTTACGCACTAACCTTTTGCTTAAGTCTTAGCATGCAGGAGCAGGAACACAACGTGGATTTTCTCTTACAGCGAACCGGAGAAATTTGTTGGGGGCCAACCTTCTCAATAAATGACAGAAGCGGCCTCGAGCGTCGGTTCAATCATTCCACATCACCAATAAGCTCAGCGTCATCATAAGTCGATACCGGTACACCCCTAAGTTCAAGCCAGTTTATATTTTATTTTTAACATCACGTCGACCCAGTGTCGTCATAACGCTACACTGGGATAAATTTTGAGTCCACGTTAGTCTGCCCCGGTGTTTGACCATGGTAGCCTAGTGTCGTCGTAATTCGACACTGGATAAATTTTGAGTCCGCGTTAGTCCGCCTTGGTGTTTGACATGGTAGCTCAGTGTCGTCATAACTCGACACTGGGACAAGTTTTGTGTCTGCATCATCCCGTCTTGGTGTTCGACCATAGTAGTCCAGCATCGTCATAACTCGACACTGGGACAATTTTTGAATTTGCGTCAGCCTTGTCCCAATTGCCTAATATTTTAAATTCGGAGAATCGAGACAAAATTGGCTATGAGTCAACGTCTTTGTTTGAAGACTCTTCCATCATCTCCATACAACGAGGGACAAGTTGTTGACACCCAATTTTGACCCTCCCGTCCAGTCATTAACTATAAAATTACACTAATTTTTTTTTAAAATAATTTTAACAATTTTATAATAATAAAATGCAACAATAAAATATTATACACGTATAAATAAGCGATTTAATGATGGCATCGCATTTTACGTAGAGTATTAAGCTTTTTTCGAGTCTCACGTAAGCATTCGCATAAATATTATTCATGATTAAGCCCTAATAATTTTAATAATAACAAGTACGTAAATAAATAAATATTTTAGTAACAGCATCGCATTATAAATAGTAAGCACTAATTAAATAGCATGCCCGCCTTTATTATTGCAATAATTTAAACACAAGCTAAGACTAATAAAGCACCTAAATAATTTAATCATAACCTCATTTATTTACCACTAATCAAAATTAATACCTTAAATCTACCCAACACCAGCCCACCCTTTCAATTCAACCAGCCCACTACCCAAATCCCAAAACCCGCCTAAGCCCACTAGCCCTATTTCACCATCGTCGCCCAACAACCCTAAAACAAAAAGAAACCTAAAAAAAGACTAAAAGCCCACGATCGCCACACCCCAGCCCCTTCACCAACGCGTCCATCGATATCCTCGCCGGATTTTCCAAATCAGAATATCTGGCGTTACTACCATATCACTACTATATCAACACTTACCATGAAAAACTTAAGAATCTGAACAAAATCGTCCAAAAACTTACCCTAACCAAATCGCAAACCTCGCCCGAACTCATATCGAATTAGAGCCCAAATATACACTTACCTTAATCGATTTTACACCAAAGAATCTGGTAGAATCAATACACGAATCGCATAAAATCAGCACTAAATCAGCCCTAAGAACTTTACCAAACTTAGAACCTAAAATCCTAGCTATAAATACAGAATCTCTAAACATGCAATGAGAGAGAAGGAGAAGGCATCAGTTTTAGGGAGAGTTTCGCAAAAGACAGAGAGAAAATATCGACAACACGTAGAAATCTAATAGCAAACTTTCGGCATCGGAAAAGAGGACCCTTTTCATGATCGAGACCCATCGAACCTTAATCACACATCAAACAAACCCCGAGTGGATCGACGACTTGATACGCTGCCTCGGTTCGCTGCCCGGAGAAGGTAAACCCGAATTCTTCTCGGTTTATTTTGCATTACTATGTGTTTTGTGTGTTAAACATGTGTGGTTAATCCATCTATATTATTATGCTCATCGATGTATGAATATGGGGGCTGATTTAATTAATCCGGATACCTTCCTGTTTTAAATGATCGATTAGCCTGGTATTTGCTGCTTGGTTTAGTTGTTCGTCAATCTGTTATCAGATTACTAATACTTAAGATATTGAATAAGGCATATAATAACATTAGTGGGGTGTATGTGTATATGAATTGGCTACTGTTCAAATAAATAGGATCCACACTGTACTCACACATGGCCATTATCACTTATTTGTGTCCTTGTTGCGTAGTCATGTAAGGCAATCTTGTTGTGTAAAGAAAGTGTCAAGCATACTGCTTTGGTGCTAAGTCTGTCTATATCGTGGTTTGTCTCCATTTGGTAGGAACAGTCATTATATCTGGGCATACTCACACGGGAAATAGTCCTGTCTACGACAGGAATCAGCGAATCATCTTACCAGTCTATGAAATGGCCTAAGTATAAATATATGTGTTGGCATGTGGTGTGAAATAAGTCTTGTCATGCATTATTACAGGCATACACTATGTCTGTCTCAAGCAAACATGGGAATATGCCAAGGGAATAAGTAGAGGGTTATGTCGATTAGGCTTAGTATAGGAGAGAATGTCATATGTACATGTCTACGATTCTATATTGGAAGTATATAGGCGTTGTACCCTATTTGTTGAAGTCATCCTTGTCTGGTCAGTTTATTGGGAATATGCATTTGTGTTTATCTGGGTTAATAAGCGAGCCTATATGAATATGTTTGCCTAGTGATGCATGTGTTTGTGTGTTGAATAAATGATCGTGGCTTTCGGTATCTTTGCTATCTCGTCTTTCTCTCAAAGTATTTCGTGTCTTTAGATTAGAAATAAAGAGTCTGCCTTTGTTCAGTAAGCTTGATGTGCTTTGAATCTTCCCTTGTTAAAATCTGAAATATGCATATCTTGGGCCTGCTTCATATCCTCTGCGTGTTGGTTACATCTGAGGCCCAATGTTTAATTGAACCCTCTCTAGACTTTCTTTGCCTTGTGCCTGCTACTTTATTTTGGATTGCTATAATCAAATTATATAGATGTTTAGATTCACTGGCATTATTTGATGAATTTGGACCCCCTGTGTACTTGCTGAAATATGGATTGGAGCATGTGTCAAGCCTATCACGTATAGGAGCTTTCTTTTGAATCTGAAAACATCACGTTGGGGTCTTTTACTGTTTGCATATGGGCCCAAATGGTTGGGTTATACAAAGTTGGGCTTTTATTTGTTCGGATCCACCAGTGATTCTTTGGGCTGACTTGATTAAATAAAACGGGTCACATGTGTATTTGAATTTTATATTTCATTTATCTGCCTTATTAATCTTGTTCAGAGCATATACTAATCCTTATCTTTTTTTCTCCTTTTTATATGGCACGCATCGGAGCAAAATGAAGTGTCTCATAGCGAGACTCATCATAAGCTACTTCAAATGAGGACTGCATCTACGTGCATCATCCTATCCACATCGGCAATTTCAGCAACCGGCGAATAGCACCGCCACTCTGTCGAGTCTTTTTTTATTTTCCATCCCGCCCCGTTTATTTGTGTAATTAACTGTCTAACACTCGTACATTAGCAGTAAGATACCTAGAATAGTTCAACTTTGAGTCACCATTAGAAATTAGTTCGACATTAGAAATTTACTTGTTCCTTTAAGTTAATTATTTTAGCATTGCTTAAATCATATTAAATCATCTAACAATTTTTCACTTGCATAAATATTCAGGTAGCTAAGATATTATTAACAACAGGAGAAACCCATTTTTTATGAACTCTTGCTAACATGCATAATAAAATCTTTTTTTAGCCTTTGCATAATAGGTGTTTTTCATATTATTTTGTAAACACACATTTTTCATGTCATTAAAACATTTTATGAACGCATGTTTCCCACTAAGTACATTTTAAACATAATCTTATATTTTCTCTTAGTCAAAAATACATCTCAGGTGTTTTAAATATTTTAAATACCTTTCAAAACATGCATTCTTTAGCAATAATAATTAACTTAGGTTTGACCGGACAACCGCAAGTTAGCGGATCCTATAGGGTGTCTGACCCCTTCCCTTTAGGATAATAAAGAACCCTTACCTAGAATCTCACACTAGTTTAGCAGACCACTAAAATGGAGTTAATGTTAACTTTAACCTAGTTGACATTCATGTGTCCTAATTCACCCAAACTAATTAGGTGGCGACTCCGTGAACCCTTTAGCGTTATTTTAGCTTTTACACTTTTTAGCATTTTAGCACCTTTAGCATTTTAGCCTTTTAGCATTTTTATTTTATTTTCTAACATTTTCTAAGAAGGAGTTTTATAATGTCGCGGTCGAAAAAGGGCGTGACAATGATCATGACAAGAGTTGGCTGATTCATGGCCTTGAAAATGAGTTCACAATTCAGAAAATCCTTTTATTTTTCGGTTCATCGCGTGCAGAGCGCGGCATAAAATAAGCGAGAACCAAACTTGAGCTCTTGAGCGACCAGCGCGACCGCCAGCTAGGTAGTGTCGCGGCGCTGGTCCGTCTTCCCCAATTTTCCTTATTTTGCACATTTCTTCTTTTCTTATACCGTCGTGGGAGACTCATCAATTTGGCCAATTAATCGTTCATCCTTACATAACTTAAGAACACTTAACATGTGTACCAACATCTCTTTCACTATATGAAATTTAGTTAGACGTTGTACGACTTATGCATGTGTATGGAAATAATATTTCCGACATGCGGGGCCCCATGTGTTCAAGTCATTAAGGAAGGGATAAACTCAATTCCACTAGATAAATTTCCAACAGACCACATATAGTGGTCAGGGAAATAGTAATATAATGTCCAACAAATATCTAGAGCCACAATTATAGAATTTTGCATTTAATTAATATTGTAATTAACAAAATCCTAAGACACACGAGGATAGGAAAGTCACCGATAGGGTTTTTACACATTTCTCGTACAAGTTGGAAGAGGCTCGGGATAGTATAATTAGTTGCATCTGAGGATGGGATTGAACTAGGCTGGCCATGGTAGGGCGACCCGATCCCACTGGTCCCGCCGATCCGGTCGATCCGCCCGAGCCAGTATAAAAACAAATCTGATCGGGACTCGAACTCGGGATGGGACATGGCCTCGGCCTGCTCGGTCCCGGCCCGCCCAAATCCCGCCAGTCCCGACCCGATCCCGCCCGAAACCCGCTTTGCAAAAATAACCATTGCACCAATGACCATTTTACATTTTGGTTGTTGTGCACCGACCTTTTTTTGTCTCCCCCAACCCCCTACCCCTTAATATTTATTTTTAACCCCTAAATTATTTTATTTACACTTTAACCCAATTTTCCAACTATAAATACCTCATTTTCTCTTCATCTTTCTCACAAATCTTCCTACAATCTCTCTAATCTCTCAATCAATCTCTCTACAAGTCTACATTGTCTACTAAATATTCAATTTTATATATTCATTTGGGAGTGAAGTTGGCAACTAGCTTGAGGATCATCCATCGAGCAAAGTTTCAAGTTTTAATTAAATTATTATTGTTTCTTTATTTTATTTAGCGCACTTAATTGCATTATCTTTAATTAATTATTAGCATAATTAAAATGGAATCAATAAGAGGTATGCTTAAGGGTAAGGCCTCTTCTAGTAGGGGTAACAAGGGTCGGGGTACTTCTTCTAGTTCTAGTCATCCTATTCCTAGACATGATCCTATTCCTACACAGGATGATTTTGTTGATACTGAATATTTTCCTGAAATACCATATGATTTAGACGATGAGATATTTCCTGGAACTCAACAAGACTTTAATTTAGAAGATAATGTAGATGACACACCCACCAGTGCGCCTTAAACTGAAATGTCTCATATTCCCCCTAGTATGAGACGAGGTCTAGTAAAATGAACATTAAAATCAGATGCATGACATTTTTTTATTAGGGATGTAGATAATCAAGTAGTTATATGTAAAATTTGTAAACAATATTTTAAATTTAAAACTGCAAAGGTAGCAGTGGTACGGGGGTTTAATGAAACACATAGCACACAAACACCCAGCTAGGTATACCCAATGTTGACACCCAATTTTGACCCTCCCGTCCAGCCATTAACTATAAAATTACACTAATTTTGTAAAATAATTTTTAGGATTTTTATAATAAAATGCAGCGAATAAAACATTAAATACAGGCATAAATAATTAATTTAATAATGACATCGCGTCTTACGTAGAGTTTTAAGCATTTAGAGTCCCGCGCCCGCACTTATTAACTTTAAGCTTTGTCGTAAATAATTAATAAATGCGTAAAATAAATAATTTAGCGGTAACGTCATGTCAGGTAGCATAGCCGCATTTATTAGTAATCATTTGTAATTTAAAAATCAATTTTAATCTGATATATGCATTTAATAGCGTAGCATTTATAAGGCTTTAAACAAATTCTTAAATATCGTACTTGCATTCGGCATTTAAGTAATTTAATATAAACTCAATGCATTTTAATTTAACTTCGCAATAATGCATAACAATAAAGTTCTTAAATAATAGCGCCGCATTCTAAAATATTAAGCACTAATTGAATAACACGCCCGCATTTATTATTTTAACAATTAGACTAATAAAACATCTAATTATTTTAATCACATTTGTTAATTTAAGTTATCACTAATTAATTAATACACTTGCCTAGAATTAATTAGCTAACTAATTAACTAAGCCTAAAACTAATTAAATAATTTAACTAATCTAATACCCTAATTAAAAACCTACCCAGCCCAAACCGTCGACCCGCACCCCGGCCCACGCCTCTTGGCCCAAACCCGCAAGCCTTCTACGCCCAGGCCCCCATTCCCCTTTACCTTACCCTTCTCGTCAATAACCCTCAAAACAGACGCAGCCCTTTCTCTTCCAAAGACAAGAAACCTAGAACCCTAAAAACCCGTCGCCGCCTCCTTACCCACACGCCCTAAATCCCACCAAATCGCAACCAAAATCCCAGGCTTCCTTTCTTAGAGCCTACCATAGCAAGAACCCTTCCAAAATCGTGACCCAAATCGCGTAAATCAAAACTTACCATAACCGGTTCAAGCGCGAATCAGCACCAATATCGTCCAGTATCAGCCTTTTATTACTTACCTAATAGGGAACCCAAAACATGGCTATATAAACACATGCACAGGCATCGTTGATTCACGGGGGGACAGCATCTAAAAAACACATGCAGTAGAACTCAGTCGAGAGCATCGACTAGGGGGTTCAGTCAGGGAAACCCTTAGCATCGCAAGAATAGGAGGTTCAAATCCCTTTTTAGTCCAGCAAAGAAACCAACAACTAAATCTCGCCCTTCAATCACATCGCAATACCCGTCGAGTGGCTCCGACGACTTGATACGCTGCCCCGGGTCGCTGTCCGGAGAAGGTAATCTCGCCTCCTTTCTTATTTTCTCCTTCGATTGATATTTTGTGATAGTATGTGTGAAATCTGTGTTTCGTGCGACGACTTGGGTGTATTAATTTGATTGCTGAATCTATTTAGTTGATACTAACTGTTATGATATCTGCGATTGTTAACTATTTTACTAGCATTTGTTATGTGATTGAATTATAAGTGTGGTTAGATATTAAGGAGTGTGTCTTAGAGGTTTCAATCTGGTGCAGTGGTTCAGTGTTAGCCTTAATTAGAAAGGGATCGAATAGGTTAGCATTTGGATTTAAGACAACGAAGTCAATATTCCTTAAAGACTCAATGTAATAATAGTACATGTACAGGGGATAATTCAGTATCGAAACCATCTAAATAAGAAGGAATATGCCTGCTCAGTTACAGATATCTTGAACTTGCTCACCTGCATTCTCATGTTTCAGATTTTCATGTCTAACACTTTACATTCTGTATGTTGGGTTCAGAATCAGATTCGAAGAATAAGCTAAATTCCATTTAAAATCAGCTAGGAACACTGGTGGTTTAGAAATGATTCACAGCAGTCGCAAATGTGGAGGTTTAGAAGATATAACTTGTTCAGGCCAGGATCCCGTCACAAATTAATCAAAAAATTGAGTCTAACTAACAAAATGGATCTAAAATCTGTCTTAGCTTGTTCAAATGTCTAGGCCGCTTCTAAGTGGTTTGTGTGCATCTTCCTATGTACGTATATCTGCATATCATTTGCCACTGATATGACCTGGTAATGCTTGTTGTCAATTATATGGAACTCTTCATGTATCCCTTTGTTCAGCAGTAGTATATCCAACTGGTTTAGATCACCCATGAATTATTTTGTGCTGAAATTGGCCATAATTATTGACATCGATTCTCGGGTGTGATCTGGTCAGTGGATGCTTAACATGTTGTTTTAAGGCTAGCTTTGTTCACATATGAGTCGTATAATCTATCTAATGCCCAGTTGAGACTTGAATGATCATATGAAATCTGCTTGAGTGAGCGTTGGTCAGATAGTACACATAGGGGGGTAATTAAGTATCAAAGATTATTTAAATTGACAAGAAGGGATAAAAATGTATTTGCTTCTTATCAAAACTATATTCTCATGTCTAGTTCCATGCTTCAAAGTATGCCTATCAACAACACGTATCCATTTCTAAAACATGTCTAAAAGGAATAAGAATGGAAAGCTCCCTTCTAAGCCTTGATTATTAAGCATGCCTATCTAACTTACTGTCTGCATCATTTTTTTCTCGGTCGTACATTTGGCCCATTCTTTAACTTCTCTGTATTGAGGTTTGCTCATGTCACGTAAGCAAGGCATGATCTACCATATAATATTTGCATAAACATAAATTTTATTTGTCTTGTTTAAAACTGCCCCTGTTATTGTTTCATTCTAAACTTAAAAATGTTAGCCTGTCTACTTCTCCTCCTAGATATAGCATAAGTGAGGTATGCTTGATTCAAGTTTCAATTTGAGCGTATTAATGTGTGTCTCTGGTGTGTCGTTATGATTCATATCAAAGTTCTGGCCTTTACCTTCTTATGCATACATTAATTGTTGCTTTCGCTGTGTTTGTGATCTCTTGTTCAAAAGTTTATCATTTCGTGGGCCTGCATTTTTTATTTGCTGGATGTATTGTGAAGACTGTTCATATATCGATACCTATAAAGGCCACGATCCAAGGCCTAGGCTGGCCTGCTTCCTTTTTTTAAAATAAATAATATGAAAGACTTTTTTTTTTTTTTGGGACTGTCTTGCTGCTGTTACTCCTAGGCCTGCCTTCACGTGTGGGCCAACATATGTTCATAATCTGGAATGTTACTGTCTCGGTCCCTTTTCTCTTGAAATGAAATGATTTCAATGTGTTAAATCCTATATCAATGTGCATTTATTATTTGATGAAGTTTGAGACATATACTAATCCTTATCTTTCTTTTTTTTACATGAAATGCATCGGAGCAAAAAAAATGAAGAGTCTCCCGGCGAGACTCATCACGAGCTACTTCAAATGGCAGCCCGCGTCTATGTGCATCCGCATTCGCGTCCCCGTTTCAGAAATTCCTAGAAAAAACAAATAGGACGTCGTCATCCGCGTAAAGAGCACTCTTAAACCCCATCCTCTTTACTCACTATTCATCCATTTATTTGTTTATTGTAAGTTAATTACTCTATTTCTGTAATATTTAGGATATTTAGAACAATTAAGTTTCAGACATATAAGGTGGAAAGTAATTCATAATTAGAAACGCACTTCTACTTTATTTGTCTTTTAGGACTATTAGGCATGTCTAAATTCTGCAAAAAATAATTTAAATGATTTAATTCGCATCATAAAACCAACATTTTGTTTATTAAAATCCATAACGGATTTTCTCTTAAACTCTCAAAATAGCATCTTAACATTTTATATAATATCACGCGCAGGTTAAGCAAGATTAATTTAGCTAACATGACACATAATTAGTCCGTAAAGCACCTCCTTAGCATTCTTTAGCATTTCTAGCCCTTTTTAGCACTTTTAATCGCCCTTTAGCATTCAACACCTTTAGCACATTCCGTCCTTAATATTTTAGCGCCTCCTAGCATTCTTTCGTACTTTAGTATATTGGCACTACTTTCAGCACTTTAGCTTTAGCATTTTTAGCACCTCTTTTAGCATTTTGCACTTTTAGCACCTTTATTTTAGCACCCTTTACTTTTAAAGTTAATCCATTAGCACCCTTTTAATATTTAAGCACCCTAGCACTACTTTGTTTATACTTAGCACTTTTAAATTGATAGCACTTTTGTTAAGCGTCTTTAACATTTAATATTTTAGCACCTCTTAGCATTCTTTCGCATATAGCACCTTTTGCCCTTTTAAACTTGAGCACCTTTAAACATTTTAACATTTTTGCATTTCCCAAACATTTTACTAAGCAAGAAGAGCTTTATTTTGCATTTCTTAAATATAATAATTAACCCTAGGTTTGGCAGGACAACCGCAAGTTAGCGGATCTTAGAGGGTGCCTAACCCCTTCCCTCTAGATTAATAAAGAACCCTTGCCCGGAATCTCATCAAGTTAGCAGACCACTAAAATGGAGTTAATGTTTACTTTAAACTAGTTAAACATTTAGGTGTCCTAATTCACCCAAGTTAATTAGGTGGAGACTCCGCGAACCCTTTAGCATTTTTAATATTTTAAACACTTCTTTAACTTTCTTTTAACATTTTAGCAATTCTTTTAAAAAAACATCTTAGCTTTTATTTTATTTTCTAACCTTTTAATTTGAGCAGGAGTTTAGAAAATAAATGACGCGGCCGAAAACGGGCGCGACAGAAATGGCGACTCCACTGGGGAATTTAGGTTCTTAACCACAACAGATCTAGGATAATTATTTGGCAATTACTTTGGCATTTAATTTTTGTGTGTTGTATTTTGTTTTATTTATTTTTGATTGCTACCTGCTTTACTGCTTTCCTTAAACTGGCATTCCGCTCATATTTCTTCCACTCTGGAAAATTCACACAATCACACACTCACGCTACATTGTGCTTCGCGCACCCGCAAATTTCTTCAAATACCCAAATTTTAAGAGAGTTGGCGCCTGCGAGTTAGATCGGTTCGTCTGATCAGCCGCGTAGCCTTCTCACTCGAGTTGTCCGCCGAACCTTGCGTCTAGAAAAACCAAATCTTAGAAACTTAAGATAGAGCTATACCACCCTTTATTTTAGGGCATGCACGCATTTACCTTAGGTGGGTCAATCCTTGGCATTGATACCACAATTAGGAAGACACCAAACTTGTCGACGGGTTTCTCAACCCAACGACCAACCAGCATATTATGTGTAGCGTGGCGATGATGGACAAATCCAAACCTAATCATGTCAGGCTGAAATTGGAAAAAGTGCACCGTCATTTGGTCGCCATTTCCAACAAAAGCATTACAGTTGGGCGACTTGGACAAATCCGTCATAATCTCGCATAAGTGACGTTTAGGCTTACCTCTGGCATAAAGAGGTTCCCTTTGCATGTTAGGAAACGTTTTGAATGTACTATGTGTGATATATCTGCTACATGCCTGCAAATTATGTGTTTTATGCTAACACCGTTTGTTGCATTTTTTTAGAAGAAAGATTTATCATCTTCCCCAAGGGTCGGTTCGTATTTGACTCAACAATGTCGGAGCATCCACACTTCACCAGATCCAAGGCAAGAAATGACGATATGATCGCCTGTGGCCCGAGCCGAATGGTTTGGGAATTGTTCTCGACAATAAACGAAACTTGAAGGAGGAATATCACGATCGGGAAGAATGTATTGCTCACCGCTGCAATGATTGTCGATATGCAGTTGAGATGGAGAGGCTACGAATCGACCAACCTATCCATCGCTTTGAATACCCCTATGCGAGCAAAGCGGCCACTATCTCGCAGACCACCCTGCATCGACCTCCACCACCACATATCCCCAAAACTCCCCACAAAGGCCGCCGCCATCGACCCAATCGCCGCGCCCGCCAATCATCAACCTCACCTTCAAAATGATCCTCCCATCGCCCATGCACTCCGCCTCCGCCTACTCACTTCACCATAATCAGCCCTAATCGCCAAGCCAACCAATGCCCACGCATCATACCCACTACCACCAAAGAAACCACCTGCATAGCTAACTTACACAATGTAAACCCAACCTTTACCGCCCCCGCTTCACCAAGTGGATCATTACGAAGAAATGGAAAGGGAAGTCCGAGCCAAAATGGACGATGACGTGCCCGAGAGATTCACACCAAAGAAGCGCTCGTGGCATGCGATCGGATAAAGGTCACGAAGGGCTAGATTATGAAGATCTTTGCATGCATCCAGATGTGGAACTGCCAGTGGGATATAAGGTGCCGAAGTTTGAACCATTTGATGGAAAAGGGAACCCCCGTGCACACCTGAGGTCGTATTGCGACAAGCTAATCGGGGTAGGGAAGAACCCAGCGGTCATTATGAAGTTGTTCATTCGGAGCTTGACCGGGCGAGGCACTAGATTGGTATACCACCAAGACCCGCGAAATGGCATACCGGAATGCATCGCCCAAGATTTTGTGGAGCGGTTCAGTTCAACACGTAAACCGCTGTGATGTGTTCTACTTAATGAAGTTGAGAAGAAGACTACGTAAACATTCGGAGAATACGCCATGGTGGCGTTCAGAGGCGACGAAGTGCAACCACCCACGCGAGAGTGAGATGACCACATTATTTGTACAATCTTTGAAGGATGCAACCTACTATGAGCGGATGATAAGCGTCATCGGGCGGAATTTCGGAAGTTATTAGAATGGGCGACTTCGTAGAAGGTATTAAGATCGTAGGATTACAACCGGGCAAAGATTACAGTGCAACTAACAAGGCGATTGATCAGGACACTGGAGTACTTCACAGGGAAGAAAGAGACGCTTCCTTCCATGTTTGTACAAGAACGCAAACCCAAGCATTCATAACATACCAAAACCCATCATACTACCACAACTACCACACACTTTATATATAACACTTCACAAGCACCTGCTCATCCCGCCCGCATAGATCCACCCATCGTGCCCGCCAATGTATAGAGCACCCAATGCACTCCAGAGCAAATAAGAATTTTGAAGAAAACCACCCAAAGTGCGCACTCCACTAGCCGAACCCATACCTCAAATATATGAAAGGTCATGAGTCAGTGCCTAATCCAACCGATTCCGGAAGGATCCCGACCCTATCCCAAGATGGTATGATGAGAACAAGCGCTGCGCAGATCACTCCAATAGCCCAGACATGACGAAGGTTGCCACTCCTCGTGACGTAATCGAGACACCGATCGCAGGCGGTATCGGCTAAAGGATCCCGCCCCAAATGCGCATGATAACCCCTTGCCAAACCACGCCACGTCAATGTGCACTGATAACCTTAGATGAGGAATACACTTCGCCTATGCCCATTCCGCCTCGAATCGGGCCGTTTATCCGAGCACGCACCACGCAGAGGCCGTAAGAGGAGATAGCAGAGCATGAAGACCCAGCCATCCACGAAGCAGAGCATGAAGGCATATTGATTGGATTTGCACCCCTGTCTTGGTCCGCCTAGAGCCGGGATAGGAAAAACAATTTATTTTAGCAGAATAATTTATGAACTCATGTTTAAGCTTTAATAATGTTTTCTTTCGTTTTGCTTGTAATGAACTACGTTTGACTTAATTCCCTTAGTGGATACGTAGGCGGCCGTCTCGGCTTCAGTCCCACACCTAGAATTTTAATTTTATCCAATATTCGCTTGTAATGAACTACGTTCGACTTGATTCCCTCATGAGGATACGTAGGCGGCCTAAATCGGCTTCGGTCACACCATTAGGAAACTTTCCCTTTGCTTTGAAAATGACAAGAATACACATAGCCTATAAGCAACTACATTGAGACCCATTTTAGGCCAAACCCCCTTTGCAAAACCGGGATGCATGCGGATTGCAAGTCCAAACAAGCCAGGCACGCAGATATCAAGGAACAAGGCAAAGAAAGTCAAATATGAATCGACTTCCAAAAACTCACAAATTTTTTGAGCGCAGTCTTTTAATATTAATGTAAAGTGCAACACCAAGCGTAAAATACGACGAAAGGTCTCTCCGCAGAAGAATGAAAAGCAGCAAAGGCGGAGGTTGACAAAAATCAAAAGTCCGCAGCAAGAGCAGCAGCAGCAGAAGCGGCATCAACAATCAAGAATCAAAGTTGAGTTCCGCAACAAAACCTCGCGATCAACTCGAGCATAAAGTCAAATTGGCAACCCACGATCGCACACAAAGAAAGGCATCATGGCAATTCGTCACCGCAACGCTCAAAGATGTCCGCAAAGACAACATCTCGGGGACGACATCTCTACCCATAAAATTGCACTTCATATGTAGTTATCATTTCATTTAAACAGTATACACTAACGTCTTTCTCAAGCTTAGCTCAGGAGCATTCATTCTACAGAGCAAAGAACACGCCCAGTGCAACGACGTTATCAACACAAAGAAGTCTACGCAACGACGCCAAAGAAGAACACGCCCAAACAACGACGTAATCGAAGTCCATGCAACGACGCCAAAGAAGAACACGCCCGCATAACGACGTAATCGGCAAGTCCATGCAACGACGCCAAAGAAGAACACGCCCGCATAACGACGTAATCGGCAAGTCCGCAACGACGCCAAAGAAGAATATCGCCCAAACAACGACGTAATCGCAAGAAGTCCATGCAACGACGCCAAGCAAAGAACACGCCCGCATAACGACGTAATCGGCAAGTCCATGCAACGACGCCAGAAGAACACGCCCGTGCAACGACGTTATCAACACAAAGAAGTCTACGCAACGACGCCAAGAAGAACACGCCCAAACAACGACGTAATCGCAAGTCCATGCAACGACGCCAAGAAGAACACGCCCGCATAACGACGTAATCGCAAGTCTACGCAACGACGCCAAAGAAGAACACGCCCGCATAACGACGTAATCGCAAGTCTACGCAACGACGCCAAAGAAGAACACGCCCGCATAACGACGTAATCAACAAGTCCATGCAACGACGCCAAGAAAGAATACGCCCGCATAACGACGTAATCAGCAAGTCCATGCAACGACGCCAGCAGCAATACGTTCAGGCAATGACGTTATCAGCACAACAAGTCTACGCAACGACGCCAAAGAAGAACACGCCCGCATAACGACGTGATCAAGAAGTCCACGCAACGACGCCAGCAAAGAACACGCCAGTAACGACGTTATCAAGACAAATGAGTCCACGCAACGACGCCAAAGAAGAACACGCCCAGTAACGACGTTATCAAGACAAAGAAGTCCAAAATGACGCCATCATCGCGATATTACATCTACAAAAGTAAGATTTTCTCTGTTCTCAAAATTGAATTTTATCATTCATGATTTATTATTCTGTCTTAGCTGTTATGCACTAACTCTTCCTTGAGCTTTAGTCTACAGGAGCAGCAGCAACAAGTCCGAAAACGACTCCGCGTCCGAAAACGACGCCGTTCAAAACGACGCTACGCTCAAAACGACTCGGCCCAAAACGACGCCACGCCCAAAAACGACGACAAGTCCAAAACGACGCCACGCCCAAAACGACGCCACGCCCAAAACGATTTACAAGTCCAAAACGACTCAGTCCGAAACGACTCGCGCCCAAAACGACGCCACGCCCAAAAACGGCGACAAGTCCAAAACGACGACAAGTCCAAAACGACGCCATCATCGCATATCACGCATGGACGGTTTCTATACTCCCGAAATTGAATTTCTTACGCATGCTTTATTATTCGTCTTAGCGCTATGCACTAACTCTTTCGAGCTTTAGTACACGGGACAATTGCAGCAGCGACAATATACCCGCTCACAATCGCAACACGCCTATGCAAGGACGAAAATCACAAAGATTCGCAAAATCGCATCAACACAACAGCATCGCGTTACAGATAATCTTTTCTATTCACGATACATTGTTTTTAAAATTATTTTGCCTTAGCGATTATGCACTAACCGCTTGTTCAAGTCTTAGCATGCAGCAGTATGAGCACAACGTGGATTTTCTCTTCTGACGGGGCAATCTGTTGGGGCCAACCTTCCAACGATTGGCGCGTAAGCGGCCTCAGCGTCGGTCCACTCGCTCGCGTAGAACCCGGCACCAAGCCATAGCAGTACACCCCGTGTTCAAGCCGTTATTTTCTTTTACTTTTTGCACCCCAAAGTGTCGTCATAACTCGACACTGGGACATCTTTAAGCCCGCATTAGCCCGCCTTGGTGTTTTGACCATGGTAGCCCAGTGTCGTCATAACTCGACACTGGGACAGTTTTTGATTTTTGCGTCAGCCTTATCTACCTGCCCAGCATTTTCTGCAATTCTGAAGATCGAGACAAAATTGGCTATGAGTCAACGTCTTTGTCCGAAGATTCTTCCATCATCTCCATACAAAGAGGGACATCTGTTGACACCCAATTTTGACCCTCCCGTCCAGCCATTAACTATAAAATTACACTAATTTTGTAAAATAATTTTTAGGATTTTTATAATAAAATGCAGCGAATAAAACATTAAATACAGGCATAAATAATTAATTTAATAATGACATCGCGTCTTACGTAGAGTTTTAAGCATTTAGAGTCCTGCGCCCGCACTTATTAACTTTAAGCTTTGTCGTAAATAATTAATAAATGCGTAAAATAAATAATTTAGCGGTAACGTCATGTCAGGTAGCATAGCCGCATTTATTAGTAATCATTTGTAATTTAAAAATCAATTTTAATCTGATATATGCATTTAATAGCGTAGCATTTATAAGGCTTTAAACAAATTCTTAAATATCGTACTTGCATTCGGCATTTAAGTAATTTAATATAAACTCAATGCATTTTAATTTAACTTCGCAATAATGCATAACAATAAAGTTCTTAAATAATAGCGCCGCATTCTAAAATATTAAGCACTAATTGAATAACACGCCCGCATTTATTATTTTAACAATTAGACTAATAAAACATCTAATTATTTTAATCACATTTGTTAATTTAAGTTATCACTAATTAATTAATACACTTGCTCAGAATTAATTAGCTAACTAATTAACTAAGCCTAAAACTAATTAAATAATTTAACTAATCTAATACCCTAATTAAAAACCTACCCAGCCCAAACCGTCGACCCGCACCCCGGCCCACGCCTCTTGGCCCAAACCCGCAAGCCTTCTACGCCCAGGCCCCCATTCCCCTTTACCTTACCCTTCTCGTCAATAACCCTCAAAACAGACGCAGCCCTTTCTCTTCCAAAGACAAGAAACCTAGAACCCTAAAAACCCGTCGCCTCCTTACCCACACGCCTAAATCCCACCAAATCGCAACCAAAATCCCAGGCTTCCTTTCTTAGAGCCTACCATAGCAAGAACCCTTCCAAAATCGTGACCCAAATCGCGTAAATCAAAACTTACCATAACCGGTTCAAGCGCGAATCAGCACCAATATCGTCCAGTATCAGCCTTTTATTACTTACCTAATAGGGAACCCAAAACATGGCTATATAAACACATGCACAGGCATCGTTGATTCAGGGGGACGACATCTAAAAACACATGCAGATGGAACTTCGATCGAGCATCGATCGGGGTTCGATCGAGAAACCCTTAGCATCGCAAGAATAGGAGGTTCAAATCCCTTTTAGTCCAAAGAAAGAAACCAACAACTAAATCTCGCCTTCAATCACATCGCAATACGCCGAGGGTGGCTCGACGACTTGATACGCCTGCCGCATTTGTCAGAGAAGGTAATCTCGCCTCCTTTCTTATTTTCTCCTTCGATTGATATTTTGTGATAGTATGTGTGAAATCTGTGTTTCGTGCGACGACTCGGGTGTATTAATTTGATTGCTGAATCTATTTAGTTGATACTAACTGTTATGATATCTGCGATTGTTAATTATTTTACTAGCATTTGTTATGTGATTGAATTATAAGTGTGGTCAGATATTAAGGAGTGTGTCTTAGAGGTTTCAATCTGGTGCAGTGGTTCAGTGTTAGCCTTAATTAGAAAGGGATCGAATAGGTTAGCATTTGGATTTAAGACAACGAAGTCAATATTCCTTAAAGACTCAATGTAATAATAGTACATGTACAGGGGATAATTCAGTATCGAAACCATCTAAATAAGAAGGAATATGCCTCTGCTTCTGGTTACAGATATGCTGAACTTGCTCACTCCAGATTCTCATGTTTCAGATTTTCATGTCTAACACTTTACATTCTGTATGTTGGGTTCAGAATCAGATTCGAAGAATAAGCTAAATTCCATTTAAAATCAGCTAGGAACACTGGTGGTTTAGAAATGATTCACAGCAGTCGCAAATGTGGAGGTTTAGAAGATATAACTTGTTCAGGCCAGGATCCCGTCACAAATTAATCAAAAAATTGAGTCTAACTAACAAAATGGATCTAAAATCTGTCTTAGCTTGTTCAAATGTCTAGGCCGCTTCTAAGTGGTTTGTGTGCATCCTCCTATGTACGTATATCTGCATATCATTTGCCACTGATATGACCTGGTAATGCTTGTTGTCAATTATATGGAACTCTTCATGTATCCCTTTGTTCAGCAGTAGTATATCCAACTGGTTTAGATCACCCATGAATTATTTTGTGCTGAAATTGGCCATAATTATTGATTACTGATTCCTCGGGTGTGATCTGGTCAGTGGATGCTTAACATGTTGTTTTAAGGCTAGCTTTGTTCACATATGAGTCGTATAATCTATCTAATGCCCAGTTGAGACTTGAATGATCATATGAAATCTGCTTGAGTGAGCGTTGGTCAGATAGTACACATAGGGGGGTAATTAAGTATCAAAGATTATTTAAATTGACAAGAAGGGATAAAAATGTATTTGCTTCTTATCAAAACTATATTCTCATGTCTAGTTCCATGCTTCAAAGTATGCCTATCAACAACACGTATCCATTTCTAAAACATGTCTAAAAGGAATAAGAATGGAAAGCTCCCTTCTAAGCCTTGATTATTAAGCATGCCTATCTAACTTACTGTCTGCATCATTTTTTTCTCGGTCGTACATTTGGCCCATTCTTTAACTTCTCTGTATTGAGGTTTGCTCATGTCACGTAAGCAAGGCATGATCTACCATATAATATTTGCATAAACATAAATTTTATTTGTCTTGTTTAAAACTGCCCCTGTTATTGTTTCATTCTAAACTTAAAAATGTTAGCCTGTCTACTTCTCCTCCTAGATATAGCATAAGTGAGGTATGCTTGATTCAAGTTTCAATTTGAGCGTATTAATGTGTGTCTCTGGTGTGTCGTTATGATTCATATCAAAGTTCTGGCCTTTACCTTCTTATGCATACATTAATTGTTGCTTTCGCTGTGTTTGTGATCTCTTGTTCAAAAGTTTATCATTTCGTGGGCCTGCATTTTTTATTTGCTGGATGTATTGTGAAGACTGTTCATATATCGATACCTATAAAGGCCACGATCCAAGGCCTAGGCTGGCCTGCTTCCTTTTTTTTTTAAAAATAAATAATATGAAAGACTTTTTTTTTTTGGGGATTTGTCTTCTTGTTACTCCTAGGCCCGCTTCACGTGTGGCCAACATATGTTCATAACTGGAATATTCTTGTCTCGGTCCCTTTTCTCTTGAAATGAAATGATTTCAATGTGTTAAATCCTATATCAATGTGCATTTATTATTTGATGAAGTTTGAGACATATACTAATCCTTATCTTTCTTTTTTTTACATGAAATGCATCGGAGCAAAAAAAATGAAGAGTCTCCCGGCGAGACTCATCACGAGCTACTTCAAATGGCAGCCCGCGTCTATGTGCATCCGCATTCGCGTCCCCGTTTCAGAAATTCCTAGAAAAAACAAATAGGACGTCGTCATCCGCGTAAAGAGCACTCTTAAACCCCATCCTCTTTACTCACTATTCATCCATTTATTTGTTTATTGTAATTTAATTACTCTATTTCTGTAATATTTAGGATATTTAGAACAATTAAGTTTCAGACATATAAGGTGGAAAGTAATTCATAATTAGAAACGCACTTCTACTTTATTTGTCTTTTAGGACTATTAGGCATGTCTAAATTCTGCAAAAAATAATTTAAATGATTTAACTCGCATCATAAAACCAACATTTTGTTTATTAAAATCCATAACGGATTTTCTCTTAAACTCTCAAAATAGCATCTTAACATTTTATATAATATCACGCGCAGGTTAAGCAAGATTAATTTAGCTAACATGACACATAATTAGTCCGTAAAGCACCTCCTTAGCATTCTTTAGCATTTCTAGCCCTTTTTAGCACTTTTAATCGCCCTTTAGCATTCAACACCTTTAGCACATTCCGTCCTTAATATTTTAGCGCCTCCTAGCATTCTTTCGTACTTTAGTATATTGGCACTACTTTCAGCACTTTAGCTTTAGCATTTTTAGCACCTCTTTTAGCATTTTGCACTTTTAGCACCTTTATTTTAGCACCCTTTACTTTTAAAGTTAATCCATTAGCACCCTTTTAATATTTAAGCACCCTAGCACTACTTTGTTTATACTTAGCACTTTTAAATTGATAGCACTTTTGTTAAGCGTCTTTAACATTTAATATTTTAGCACCTCTTAGCATTCTTTCGCATATAGCACCTTTTGCCCTTTTAAACTTGAGCACCTTTAAACATTTTAACATTTTTGCATTTCCCAAACATTTTACTAAGCAAGAAGAGCTTTATTTTGCATTTCTTAAATATAATAATTAACCCTAGGTTTGGCAGGACAACCGCAAGTTAGCGGATCTTAGAGGGTGCCTAACCCCTTCCCTCTAGATTAATAAAGAACCCTTGCCCGGAATCTCATCAAGTTAGCAGACCACTAAAATGGAGTTAATGTTTACTTTAAACTAGTTAAACATTTAGGTGTCCTAATTCACCCAAGTTAATTAGGTGGCGACTCCGCGAACCCTTTAGCATTTTTAATATTTTAAACACTTCTTTAACTTTCTTTTAACATTTTAGCAATTCTTTTAAAAAAACATCTTAGCTTTTATTTTATTTTCTAACCTTTTAATTTGAGCAGGAGTTTAGAAAATAAATGCCGCGGCCGAAAACGGGCGCGACACCCAATACGAGGCTAAAAATCGGGTGCGCAAGCGCCCTCTCCATCGGAACAAGGTTCACATACTGCCTCAGACCAGGTACAGGGTCAAATTAACCCTATGACGGGGGGAATCGTAGGCCCTAAATATGATAAACATAGAGATAGTGAAGCACTAGAAAAATTAGTTGTTGTGGAGTGTTTGCCTCTTTCATTTCCTGAATCTCCTGGTTTTATTCATTACATTAGAGAAATGTATAATCCTGCTTTTAAAGGTTTTTCTAGATCAACTGTTAAGAGAGATATATTTAAATTTGCACATGAATATCAACAATATTTACGTTACTCATTATATCATTTTAATGGCAAAATGACTATATATAGGTCGTAGTACTAACGATCATGATTATTTAACGGTAACCTGTCATTGGATAGATTATAAATGGTCTATGCAAAAATGTATCTTAGCGTATAGATATATAGATGATAGGCACACTGATAATTTTATTGCAGAAAATATTTATTCTGTTTGCCATTATTTCGAAATAACTGATAAAATTATGTCTATTACATTAGATAACGCTTTTTCTAATAATTATGCTATTACAATTTTAAAAAATAGTTTAACTCCATCTTTTCCAGATCCTTTTCATATAAGATATGTGTGTCATATATATAACTTAGTTGTAAAGGATGGTCTATCACTTTTTGCATACATTCTTGATAAAATACAATTTGCTATAAACTATATTTTTAAAAATAATAGAATACAACGAAAAAGGAAATATAAAAAAACTTGTTATGATTGTCAATTACCTTATAGAAAAATTCGCGAAGAAGTACCCACTATGTGGAATACTTTGTACCAGCAACTACTTGTTGCTTATGACTATAGAAGACCTATAACTTTATTTTTTAACTCCCAAAATCAAAATCCAGCTTATATGGTTGTAGATAGAGATTGGGACAAAATTGTCGAACCTATTGTATCTTTAGAGATTTTTTTTCAAGCAACAAAAGAATTTTTCGGTATATATTATCCTACTATTCAATTATGTTGTTTTTATATAACTCTCATATTTTTATTACTTAATGAATATATGGCTAAACCACCTTATAAGACAGCTATTAAAAAATATTTATCAAAATAAAAAAAATATTTTATTCTTATTCCCACTATTTATATTATTGGTGTTGTGTTAAATCTGACTATTAAAATAGACGGATGTAATTCACTTATTGAAACTATTTATGATTGTATAACAGTACTACCACCTCCAAGTCCCAAAATCTAAATGACCCACCACCTATTGAACAAACTAAAGAAGAAGTGTTGTCTAGCATAGAAAACGAATGTAAAAAAGTTTATAGGTATTATCACCAAGAAAGTGCTAGCAACCAATCTACTTCAATATCATCATCTTCTTCTTCAACACAACCTCAAAAAAGACATGTTGTTTCTGCGCTAGTATTGAAAGCCTCAAAAATAGAATGTGTGGTGCTAACACTACTAACCAAATTAGCGAATTTGATGTTTTTATTTTTCATGGTGTTTTACCGTACCAAGAAGTTTTCAACAAAGAAGGATATGAAGACTTGCTAAAATACTGGAGGGAAAATGAGAAGACATTTCCGACACTTTCAATGATGGTCGAGATGTTTTGAACATTCAAGCGTCATCAACGGCGTCTGAAAGTGCTTTTTCTGCCGATAGATTTCAAATAGGAGAGCACAAACACTCATTAGCCGGAGACAGCTTGGAGATTGCAGTATTATTCAGAGATTGGATACGAGCGGAGAAGGTGCGGTCAACATGAGATCAATGAAGAAGAATACGAAAACTACTGCGACATCTTATCTGAAGGTATGAGTAGCAACGTGGAGCAATTTGACCAATAAATACCAATTCTAATCGAAGAACCACATGAAATTATAAGTAAAATAAAACAGTTTTTTTTTTAAAATGTAATTTCTTTAATTGAAATTTTACTATGTCATTTGGAACTTTTGAACGAAACTACAAAATTGTAATTTTGACAATTGTGTATGTATACTGTATTAGAAAAAAATCATATTTCTATTAAATAATATAAGAGACACAAAAACAACTTGAGATTTTTTTATTAAACTCTCTTGTTCAATTATTGAATTGTTTATATATATGTTATTTTTTAATTAAGTGCAAAAAAAATGTCTCGTACCGCCCGATCCCGCCCCGTCCCCCTATCCAACGGGACCAGAATCGGGATGGGACTTGGTCTCGACCCGTTCGGACCCGGCCCGCCGGTCCCGCCCCAGCTCGATCCCGCCCCAATCTCGCTAAACCCGACCCAGCTCACTGGCCATCCCTAGATTGAACAAGGAAATAACTTCAGAAATTGACGCCAAGGTTGATGCTTCGCGTCGGGGGGGGAGGGGGGGGGGTTCCCAACCCTTACAAATTATGTTTGCCCGAGATGGCAATATCGAGAAGATTTAGCCAACATGACACTCTCAAACTTAAATTAGCCAGCAGCGACTCAATTTTTTTTTTTTGTGAATTTGGATTTCGAATATGTGGGTCCGGGGTCATTTTATAATTTTTAAAAGTTTAGAACTTTAAACTTATACACTTAAATTCCTTTGACTTGTGTTAAAATATACAAAATCACACTCTCTTTTCTCCTAAAACTGAATAAGTCTCCATCTCTCTCACAAGTTTCTATCAAAATCACAATTTCTCTATTCGATTTTTCTTTTCTCATAGCTCGAAAGCTCCCCAATTGTCATTTTCGGGCAAGTAAATTAATTTTGCATCTCCGGAGCATTTTGAGATACATATTGTCTATATAAAAGTTTCTATTTATTTCGAACTTGATAAATCTTAGTGTTCATAAAGTTCTTGATTTTTTCAAATTTTTGGAGCTTTAGCCTTTTTTCATTGAAATATGTGTTATTTCTACTTATTTTGCTTGTTTCGATCGTATTTTTTATTTTTTTATTTTTGCAAATTCATCTTGGTCTATTACTAGACTTGTAGCCTTTTTTGTTAATCGAAATATGTGTTATTTCTACTTATTTTGCTTGTTTCGGTATTGCTTTTATGTTTCTTCAAATTTATCACGCGTCAATTAATAGACTTGTTGTATTAAAATTTGTGGTCTGTCAGTCGAAATAAAGCTAAGTGTGATGGGTCAATTATAAATTAACTCAAAAATAAATCACCTTGCTCTATAATAACTCACTGATTAGGACAATTTTAGATCATTTTGATCGATGATAAATTAGATAAATAAATGTGACTGTTGGAATGTGAAGCATGTTGAATCTTCACTAGTCTAACGAAAAAAAATCAAACCCCAACCCCCAAATCCGAAATTGCACAAATCTAAGAGATCGTGGATAGGTATACCATAAACCGACTATCGTCAATAGCTAACAGTTATCATTTAGGCTCGACTTCAAGTATGGTCAATAATTATCAACATGTTATATATAGATCAATGACAATATTTATTAAAAAGACATAAATAAATAAAATAAAAGGGCATGCCACTATTTAAACATTATAATAACACTTTAATACATCATAAAAGAGTCCTCATCCATTGAACATATGATCAAAAGAGTTTTAGGACAAGCAATGTACTTAAAAGGTCAATATTTATCTAAAAAAAGACATAAATAAATTAAATAAAATAAAAAAGACCATATCATTATTTAAACATTATAATAACACTTTAATACATCATATGAGAGTTTCCGTCCATTGAACACATGATCAAAAGAGTTTTAGGACATGTAATGGTACTTAAAAGACCAATATGTCTCTTCAAACCCATAAATAAATAAAATAAAATAATTAAAAAGACTCGATAATATTTAACCATTATAAAAAACTTTAATACATTATATGAGAGTCCCCATCAATTGAACAAATGATCCAAAGAGTTTAAGCACAAGTGATAGTTGTCCTTAGAACAAAGTTGTGCTTTGAGAATAATATTTTGTTGTGAGACTAATTGGATACTAGTGTTATGACTATCATTACTTATCCTAAACCCCTCTTTATCATGTGTTTAGTGGATTGAGACTCTCATATAATGTGTTAACGTGTTATTATAATGTTTAAATAGTATCAAATCTTTTTATTTATGGCTTTTTAGACAAATATTGATCTTTTAAATATCATTACTTGTTCTAAACTCTTTTAATCATGTGTTCAAATGATGGAACTCTCATATGATGCATTAAAGTGTTATTATAATGTTTAAATAGTATCAAGTCTTTTAATTTATTTTATTTTTTATGGTTTTTAGACAAATATTGATCTTTTAAGTACCATTACTTGTCCTAAAACTCTTTTGATCATGTGCTAAATGGATGGAGACTCTCATATGATGTATTAAAGTGTTATTATAATATTTAAATAACATCAAGTCTTTTTATTTATTTATTTATAACATTTTAGACAAATATTGACTTTTTAATACTTGACCTAAAACTCGTTTGGTAATGTATTCAATGGATGAAGACTATGTATTAAAGTGTTATTATAATATTTAAATAGTGGCATGTCCTATTATTTATTTTATTTTACTTATTTATGTCTTTTTAAACAAATATTATCCTTGGTCTATATATAACATGTGGAAAATCATTGACCATGCATGAAGTCGGGCCTAAGATAATTGTTAGCTATTGACGATGGTCGGTTTATGATATACCTATCCACAGTCCCTTAAATTTGTGTAATTTGGGATTTGGGGTTGGGATTTGTTGTTTCGTTTCTTTTAATTTTTTTTTGTTTGTTACCATCTTCATCATCACTATGAGGATCATCTTATCACCTTGCTCATAAAAATTCAATTCCAATATTTGGAGATCTCCTCCCATTTGTTTATGTAATCACCACCTACTATAATATATTCTGCAATCAACGGTATAATAAATCTATAAGACTATTATTATGGTCTATGACAGTAATCAATGCCATGATAAATTGTTCGGACTGATTTTGTAATTATTTAAAAACATTAAGTATAATTATGAAGCACAATTAATTACATTAGATACTTTTTTTCATTTATTAAATACGAATAAATAATGCCTAAGTTATACTATGCTATGCGTGGTCGCGACTTCATAACGTTAAAGCAAACCTCAATTGCCCAAACATTAATTTAATTTCTTTTCTAATACTAATCTTTGGTAAAAGCAAATTAAAGTAAAGTTGATGTTTGTATATATGTACTTCTGTTGGCGACTATATGTCACAAAGTTTTTTTAAAATTTGAGTATAAGAGTCATCGTTTTGTTATTCATATGGGAAACAGGGTTTTTTCCTGATTTGTTGAGACACAATTGTACAAGTTTTCAAGAGAAGATTCCCATACATATATCAAGAACTTGATTGGTCCAAATTATATTAAAAAGATACATTAAGAACAGAAAATAATTCTTAAAGAGGAACCTTTGTCAAAACTATGACCCCTCCCCCACCCATCCCTTTTATCTTTTTCTTTTTTTAACTTAAAGGGGTTACAAGGTTGTCTATGTCGCATAGCTCAGTTGGTTCCTGTTGAGAGCTGCGATCGGTGGATCCTCGCTTTACTACACATCAATTAGTTCTACATTACATGTATCAAGTATGTACAATTAACTAGAACTCAACAACGATGATACAGTGGACAAGAATTGAAGATCAGAAAAAAGGAAAGAGAAATGAGAGAGGAGAAAGAAGAATGAGCGAGAGAGTGGAAGAGAGAAGGATGGACGAAAGAGTGTGAAGAGAAGAGAACAATTCATATTTTTGAGAAATATCTAGTGATGTGTAGTATATATGTACACATACACTTACAAAGAATATTCTAGAGTCAACATAAGTCTCTAATTAGTTACATTCAACTAATTAAGCTACTCACTAACCAACTCTTTTAATACACTAACAAACTTAACAACCCCAACTGCTTCTAACTAACTTTCACAATCATATTATCAACACCCCCCCCCCCCCCTCAAGCTAGGAGAGATGAAGATGTTCTTCATCCCTAGCTTGGAAGTCAAGTGTTGATGTTGAGGGCGACCAAGAGACTTTGTCAGCAAATCGCCAGGCTGGTCATTAGAGGCCAAGAACAAAGGCGAAATCAAGCCCTTCTGAATTTGCTCGCGGATGAAGTGACAATCTATATCAATGTGTTTGGTTCATTCATGGAAGACAGGGTTTGCTGCAATCTGAAGTGCAGACTTATTGTCTGTATATAAAAGGACTGGTGTAGTGATATGTATGCCAAGTTCTCGATAAAGACCAGTGAGCCACATCACATCTGCCACTGATGCTGCCATGGCACGATATTCTGCTTCGGCTGAACTTCGAGACACAGTGTCCTGCTTCTTGGATTTTCATGACACTAAAGAAGATCCAAAGAAAACCAAGTAATCAGTCACCCAATCAGCATCGCAAAATTCTCACAACTGATGTGAAGTGGAGCTCCTCATGAGGATACCCAAATCATGCGCATGCTTGATATATCTCACAAGCCTAAGGTTAGCTTCCATGTGTGATGATTTCGGATCCTGCATGAATTGGCTCATAACTGGACTGAGAAAGCTATATCCGCCCTTGTATTTATCAAATACAATAACCTCTCAATCAATCTTCTGTAAATGGTAGGATTAGGCAGCAACAGGTCTGGTTGTGATTTGGAAGACGAATCAGCAGACTTGGAAATAAAATTATCAGAAGTGTGTTGATCGAACTCAGTAGTAGTAAGCTTCAACTTCATCTCCATTGGTGAGGACACAGGTTTCCCACCAGAAAGCCCCATGTCTGATATTAGTTCTAAGGCATACCTTCTTTGATGCATGAGGATTCCTTGAGAACTCCTAGCAAACTCAATACCAAGGAAGTATCGAAACTCCCCCAAGTCTTTTATTTTGAAAGCATTCTGCAAAATTTGCTTTGTGGATTGAATAAGACTCATATTGTCTCCAGTAATTGTTAGCGATTTATCCACACGCTTAACGCAAGTGCACGTATCGTGACAAGTAATATAGTATGGGTAAGACCGAATATCATCCTCAGGGATTAGTGTTCAATTATCAATTTCTATCCTATGGTATCTATTTGGTGATCGATATTTTGATGGTTGTTTGTATCTATGACTACTAAATAATTATAAAAGTTAACTAAATTGCTTTACTTAAATCAGATATGGTGGAAATAAGGCTTCCAATCTCTTCAACTATCCTCTCGCTTTAATCTTTTATGCAATGATAAGGTTCTTCTTCTATATTGAGATAGCAGGTTAACTAAGCCATTTTATATTCCGGTTAGGATATATAAACACTCAACCCCCATGCAGAACTCTTCTATCTTTCGATGATAAGATTTACCACAAAGGAGGATTAAGAACAATAACCTATCAAACTACACAAGAATCGGGGTACTTTCGTCCACGATTTTAACCTATGTTTATTCAACTATAGCATATTCACAATCTCCCCTTTCGAATATCGATTAGAAATCATATATGTGATGATAATTAGTGTTCAATTAATTACCAAGCAATCAAAACAATTATTGAATAAATCTCAACTATATAAAGAAGAAACCAATCATGCATTAAATCATAAAACGAGGTTCAAGTGATTCGAATGGAAAACCCTAATTAAAGTTTAGCTCCTAGCCATAGACATACTAAGAACTAAAAGATTATCCAACATAAACTGAAAAATAAATAAAGTAAGAAAAAGAATTACTCAAGAACAAGCCTCCAATCTTGAAGCTTTCAAGAACTATGTGTTGTGTAGAGATATGGATTGTGGAACCCTTCAAAAATCTGTCCTAAGGCCTTTTTATATCCTCCAAAAACGTTCCCAACTTTTCCCTCTTGGTCTTGGCCCATTCCCATTCGGATTTGGCTGAAAATTCGCGTCGGCGCCACGACCCTGAGACCGGCGCCGTGGCGCCGAAATTCCTGCAACTCGTCAGATCTTTGGGCGCCGTGGCGCTGCTTTCGCTGATAGAGTGGCGCCACGGCGCCTCCCTGTCCTCCATCCGGGGTGCCAACTTTTCGTCTCTTTTGGCTCTGGAACCTCTGTTTCTGCCATCTTTTTGCTTCTTTTCACCAATGTGCCATTTTAAACTACTGTGACTCAAAAGAAAGAAAATATATACTAACATGACACGTATTTGTATAAAAATGGGCCAAAGACTAACTAAAAATGACTCAAAAGGTGTATATAAAATACGCCTAACAGTAATCAGCAAGTCATCAACATACACCAAAATCACTACAATATTGCAGGTGGCGGTGGCCGCCGACCGACTTCGCCCCGCCCCGACCGACCCCGACACGACACCGGATTAAAAAAAAAAAGCGGGGCGGCTCGAACCATGATAGTATGGTCCCGCCAGCCCGACCGCCAGCCCCGATCCCGCCCGACCCGCCCCGACCCGCCCCAAATCCCGCCCACTCGACTTTGACAAAATAGTCGTTGTCCAACGCCATTTTACATTTTGTCATTGACAACGGCCATTTTAGGCCTCCCCCCCTACCCCCTTTATATTTATTTTTAAACCCTATAAATACCTCATTCCTCTTCTTATTATTTTCACAAATCTTTCTACTCTCTAATCTCTCAATCAATCTCTAATTCTCTATACAACATTGTCTACATATTCAATCTATTTATTAATTTGAGAATTGGGAGTGAAGTTGGCAACTAGCTTGAGGATTATCTATCGAGCAAAGTTTCAATTTTCAACCTCTCGATTACACGTCGACTCTACGTCGGCGTTTGGTCTGATCGTTCTCTCATTAAATTATTATTTTGTCTTTATTTCATTTAGCACATTTAATTTCATTATCTTTAACTATTTATTAGCATAATTAAAATGAAAGGACTAAGAGGCATGTTGGGTAAGGGTAAGGTCGGGCTTCTTCAGTAGGGGTGGTAACAAGGGCAAAGTACTTCTTCTAGTATTCTGTTCGATTATTCCTAGACAAGATGATTTTATAGATCTGAAATGTTTCTGAAATACCATATGATCTTGACACAAATGATTATCCCGAAATTGAAGAAGATTTTAATTTAGATGACACTCTAGTTGATGATACACCTATTAATGAAGATGATGATACACCCATTTAGTGAAATGCCTCCTATCCCCTACTATGAGACGAGTCAAAGAAAGCGACCATTAAAATCGGTTGTATGGAAATATTTTGTGAGGACGTAGCTAATCAAGTAGTGTATGTAAAACTTGTAAAAATGTTTATTCTTTTAAAAGCTGGACAAGGTCATGGTGGGGCGGGGTTTAGGAAGACACTGTTGCAAAAACACAAAGCCTTGCATGCCCAATACATGATTGAAAAAGCGGTGAACAAACGTCCTCTCAATCGGGACAAGGTTCACATACTCTTGTCTGGAGAAAGTCTGTGGTCAAATTAACCCTATGACGGGGAGTTGTAGGCCACTAAATATGATAAACATAAAGATAGGAAGCACTAGCAAAATTAGTTCTTTGTGGAGGGTTTGCCTTTTTCATTTCTGAATCTCTGGTTTTATTCATTATATTAGAGATATGTATAATCCTCCTTATAAAGGTTTTCTAGATCAACTGTTAAAGAGATGTATTTAAATTTGCATGAATATCAACAATATTTACGTTATGCATTATATCATTTAAATTGCAAAGTTGCTTTAACTTCGATATAGGTCGTAGTACTAACGGCCATGATTATTTAACGGTAACTTTGTCATTGGATAGATTATAAATGGTCTATGCAAAACGTATTTTAGCATATAGATATATAGATAGTAGGCACCTTTGGTGAGTTTATTTGAAAATATTTATTCGATCGCGATTATTACGGAATAACCGATAAAGTTATGAGTATTACATTAGATAATGCATCTTCTAACAATTACGCTATTAGTATTTTAAGAAATGTTTTAACTCGTCTTTTCCAAAACATTTTCATATCAAATGTGCGTCATATTTATAACTTAGTTGTAAAGGATGGTCTTTCACTTTTTCAAGATATTCTTGAAAAATACAATTTGCTATACACTTTATTTTTAAAAATAATAGAATTCAACAAAGAAAAGAATATAAAAACTTGCCACGATTGTGGACTATCTTCTGAAAAATTCAGAAGAAGTACCAACTAGGTGAAATTCTTTATATGACCAACTAGTTGTTGCTTATGACTATAGAAAACCTATTACTTTATTTTTAACGCCCATAATCAAAATCCAAATGATATGATTGTGAATCTTGATTGGGAGAAAATTAGAGAACTTATTGTATTTTTAGAAAATTTTCAACGAGCAACAAAAGAATTTTCTACTTTATATTATCCTACTATTTCAACTATGTTGTTTTATATAGCTATAATATTTTTACTTCTTAAAGAATATATGGAAAAACACGCTTATCTGCAGCTATTAAAAAATGTTTATGAAATTAAAAATATTTTATTCCTATTCCCTATTTATATTATTGGTGTTGTATTAAACCCGACTATTAAAGTAGAGGGTTGTAAAAGTCTTATTGAAAATATATATACTGTATGGACGCACTACCACCTCCAACTCCCAAAAATTTAAATGTTGAACCACCTATTGAACTAACGCTAGAAGAAGTGTTGAATAGCGTAGAAGATGAATGCAAAAAGTATATCGGCATTACGGCAAGAAAGTGCTAGTAACCAACCGACTTTTGTATCATCTTCTTCTTCAACACAACCTAAAAACGACAAGCGTTTACGTGGCTAGGCCTAATATTAATTCTATTGAAAGCCTCGGAAATAAAATGCGGTGGTAGCGATGCTAACCAAATTAGTGAGTTCGATGTTTTTGTTTTGCGGGTAATTTACCTTACCAAGCGATTATCAATGAAGAAGGAAAGGAAGACTTGCTGAAATATTGGAGCGAATGAGAAGACATTTCCGACACTTTCAATGATGGCGAGATATTTTGAACATTGGCGTCATCGATCGAAGCGCTTTTTCGCAGCAGATTTCAAATAGGAGAGCACAAACACTCATTAGCGGAGGCGGCTTGGAGATGGCGGTACTATTCAGAGATTGGATACGAGCGGAGGCGAAGGAGGTCTGATCGACGAGATTAACGAAGAAGATGACGACAACTACAACGACATTTTATCTGAAGGCATGAGTAGCGACGTGGAACAATTTGATCAAGATATACCAATTCCAACCGAAGAACCACAAGAAATTATAAAGAAATTAGAAAAAATATTTTCAAATTGGTAATTTATTTCATTGCAATTTTTAAATTTTTCTATGTCTTTCACTCTTTTGCAATTTTTTTCAACAACAGTACACTACAATGTAATTTTGAATCTTGTATATTTGATATTTCAATGAAATTAATAATATAAAAGGCACAAAAACAACCTTGGGATGTTTTTTTTACACTATTTTTGTCTTTGTTTAATTATTTAGTTTATAACTTTATACTTTATACTTTATAGTTTATACTTTATAGTTTATACTTTATAGTTTATACTTTATACTTTATAAATATATTATAAATTATAATACTATAAGTCTATAATATGACAAGTATATGTTAATGTTACTTTGTTAGTACTTAGTAATTTATTATTTTTAATTTAGTGAAAAATTTAAAAAAAAAAAAACCCGCCAAGTCCGTCCCGAGTCCGTCCGATTCAGGCCACCTGCCAGCGGGACGGGATCGGGGCGGGACATGGTATGGTCCCGCCCGACCGACTCCGGGCCAGTTCGACCAGCCGCACTTTCGGCCCAGGCCGCCCCGACCGCCAAACCCGATCCGGTGGGCCGTCCGCCACATCGCCACCTTGAATATTGTCACCATCATGCTTGGTAAATAAGGAATAGTCTCTGTGACTCTGTTTAAAACCAGCATCTACTAAGGCAGTGGTTAGTTTAATATTCCATTGCCTTGAAGTTTGCTTTAAACCATACAAAGATTTCAACAGCCGGCAGACCTGTTACCTTGATCAACAACAAAACCATCAGACACTGTCATGTACACCTCCTCATACAAGTCACCTTGTAGAAAATCATTATAAACATCCATCAGATGGATCACCCACTGTTTAGCTGCAGCAATAGAAAGCACTAATCTCACAGTGGCCATTTTGACCACTGGTGAGAAGGTTTCTTGATAATCCAATCCCTCCTTCTGGTTGTAACCTTTTGCGACAAGCCTTGCCTTATATCTTTCCACCTCACTTGTCGCTTTATACTTTGTCTTATACACCCACCTACAGCCTATTGCTTTCTTGCCTTCTGGAAGGGAAACAGTGTCCAGGTTCCATTATCTTTTAAGGCCTTGATCTCTGCCCTCATTGCTTCAAACCACCTACTGTCCTTGGCATCTTCTGAGTAGGAATAAGGTTCAACATTGGCTGAGAGTTGTGCTACAAAACTTTGGTTGTGGAGACAATCCAGTGTAATCTACTCCATTTGAGATAGATTAGAGGCACTGTGATAACCCATTCTGAGTGATATAATCTTTGTGCCATATTGGTGTCTTGCAATTTCTGGCAGACCTTCTAGTATTGATGCTTGAATCAGCAGCCACTGAATGATCAGTCTCTGCTACCCTTTATAAGAGCTCAACTACATATAGAACTATCTTCTGTGTGTCTGCTGAGGGAGTACTAGATGAGACTATTTGTGGAATACTGGCTACCTGAGAATAGACTAGATCATCAAAGCAAAAATCATCATGTGAACTAATATGAGGGACAGGATCATCAAAATTCCCCTTGAGAGGAAAAACTTTCTCCATGAAGACTACATCTCTACTCATGAATAATATGTTGTTCTCAATATCGTAGAGTGTATCCCTTTTGTGTTGCACCATAGCCAAGAGAAACAGCTAGCACTGCTCTAGGGCCAAACTTATCTTGTCTGAGCAGCACTGTTGGATAACATAGACAACTTATCACCCTTAAATGATGGAGTGATGGTGTCTTGTTGTACAACAGTTCATAAGGAGATTTATTCCCTATAACAGTTGAAGGTACTCTGTTGATAACATACACTGCACCTTCTACACAATATTTCCAGAACCTGTCTGGCAGACCTCCCTGAAATTTAATAGCTCTGGCTAATTCAAGTATATGCCTATGTTTCCTCTCTACCACACCATTTTGTTGTGGTGAGTAAGGGCAAGAACTCTCATGTATCACACCATGCTGTATGAACGACTTTTTACAGCTATTATTGAAGAATTCACCCCCATTATCAGACCTCAATCTTTGTATTCTGACCTGAAACTGTGTTCTAACTTCAATAAAAAAAAATCTGAGAACTGTGACCACATCAGATTTTAATCTCATTAAGAAGATTCATGTCCATCTAGAGAAGTCATCCACAATTGTCAAGAAATATTTCATTCCATGTGTGTTTCTACTTTGTAAGGACCTCATACATCAACATTAACATCTGGAAAGCCCTTGAACTGTTTATTTTGTCAAACATTTCCCTTAGTTCTTCCCAAATAATATGCGCATCAGATTTGAATAGCATACCACTGAGCAAATTCTTATTTACATTTCTCATTAGCCATGAAACCACAATGGCATTACACCTATCCCACAACTTAGCCAGATCTCCTTGAAAACTTTCCCTTCTCACAGTCCCATCCACAAATCCTATCTTGTTTTTCCCCAATAATGTTAGCTTCATTGCCCTACTCCATAATGAGTAATTATCCATTCCATTAAATGTCACTCCTACTGTCAATGACCCTGGTGCATCAGATGGGAAAAGGTATAGCGGATGGTTATGATCAATGTTAATTGTCACTGTTGTTGTCTCACTCGACAACTTCTCTCCAGTATTCTCCATCTTTGAACTAATACAATTTTCTAAGATTTAACTTGATTATCTATAATCAACAAAAACAAACCAACATTGTCTAACAAATGTCTAGCAACAGAGTTGTATCACAGTCAACAAGAAAGTATTGATAAGAAAAACTAATGTAACAGTGAATCAGATCTAAAACTTCAGTTATTGCTCACTGAAGTCATTCAAACTATCAATTATCTTCTATCGATGTGTAGATCCCTCGAATCTCTCAATGCATGCAAAAGAGATCCTCTCGATCGACTTCATCTTCTGCTAATTTCAGATCCTATGACTCAGACGCATAGATCTGACCTCTACTGTATATGAGATCCCTTCGATCGCAACCGGTAACTCCATCAATGCATCGCCAGGCTTTGGTACCATGTTGAGAGCTGCGATCAGTGGATCCTCGCTTTACTACACATCAATTAGTTATGCATTACATGTATCAAGTATGTACAATTAACTAGAACTCAGCAACGATGATACAGTGGACAAGAATTGAAGATCAGAAAAGATGAAGGAGAAAGGAGAGAGGAGAAAGAAGAATGAGCGAGATAGAGGAAGAGAGAAGGATGGAAGAAAGAGAGTGAAGAGAAGAGAACAATTCGTATTATTGAAAAATATCTAGTGATGTGTAGTATTTATACACATACACTTACAAAGAATATTCTAGAGTCAGCATAAGTCTCTAATTAGTTACATTCAACTAATTAAGCTACTCACTAACCAACTCTTTTAATACACTAACAAACTTAACAACCCCAACTGCTTCTAACTAAGTTCCACAACCATATTATCAACTGTATCAGAGTGTTAAATTGCCCCAAGAGATTGGAGTTTTAACGTGCACAGGAATTGCAAAGTACGGTCATCATAGAAATTCTCACTCCTTAACTCATCATTTTAGAAGGTAATTTGTACATGGTCTAGAAATTAGAATGAGATTTATCTTCAACTTTGTAAATATTAAGCTACTTTGTGATGGACTGGCGCTACTAAATGGATTTGGTGGTCTAAAGTGAGTTTATTTACTCCCCTCCCCCCCCCCCCCCCCCTCCCTTTATGCTATGCAATGTCTGTTATGCCCTTGACATCATTATTCCTCTATCTATGTAATATATTATATATTTAAACTATATAATATATTTTTACTTAGGTATCTTCTCTATAGTTTAAATAATTTACAATTTCTTATAGTTTTCTTATATCATCAACATTATACGTAGAATAATCCTTTTATAATTTTCTTGTGAAAACTATAGTTGTTCTTTATGATTTTATTAATTTTAATTTTACGTATATTAAATATGTATATATGCATGTACGTATGTATGTAAATGTGTGCATACATGTACGTATAAATAAATTCTACAACTCTCCTACTCGTTGTTATCTATGTAGATAAATGAGTTTTAACTATTATTAATTTAATATTTTCCAAATTTTAATTTAACAATACAAATAGATAATCTTTTTATAAAAATACCGTTGTTCTTATAATTATTTTTCTTATTACATATATTGAAATAAGCTTATAAATTTCTCATTTTTATATATTTACAATTGTGTAATTAAATATTACTGTTGTGCTTGCTACTAATAAACTTATTTTTACTATTTTGCTCATTTATTCATTATAAAATGTCATTAACTTAAATACTTAATCGTTATTTCTCAGATTTCATTTTCATTCAAAATAATATTAATTTTTGATAGGTTGTTACATAAGAAATTAAAAAAACAAAAAAGTCATGATTTTAAAGCAGTATAAATAGACAAAAAATTTATAATATAAGGGTAAAATAGACATTTAAAAAAGTCAATTGACATAAAGGAGGAAGAATGACTATTGTTCAAAGTTGATGGGGGAGTTTGATTTTTAAGATAAAGTTGAGGGGGTAAATGATTTTCACACGTTATTTTTTGTTTAAAGTTCATGATCCTTAAGAGATTATAATTGCCTTTTATTTAAAGGAACCCAAAGGGTTTTTTTGTTTGTTTAAAGTTAATGATTCTTAGGAAATTATTAAGGAACTAATCCTTAGATTTCTAAGTGCAAGATTTCGGTTTCGGGATCTGCTACTATAAAAGGGAATTTTTTGGGGCTACAAAGTAATAAATAATTTTTGGAGTAATTTGCTATTTGCAACCCTAACGTATACCTCTTTTGAGACTTGCACCTTATCCTCTGTTTTTTTATAACTTGCTTCCTAATCTCTTAAGTTTCTTACATGACCAGAAAAAAATCACTTTTTAAATTATTTACAAGGGTACTGCAACAACAATAACATACTCGGTGAAATCCCATAATATGGGTTTGAGGAGGATAGAGTGTACGCAGACCTTATCTATACCTTGTTAGGTAGAGCGGTTGTTTCCGAAAGACTCTCGGCTCAAGACAAAGCATAAGCACAAGCAAAGCAAGAGAAATGGTCAGGCCCGCACAAAAAATTTAAAGCATTATGAAAATGATAGTAACAAAAGCGAATAAGCCATGATAGAGCATTCTGGAAAAAAAAATAGTAACTAACGCAGATAAATAAGATAAATAAAGTACACTAAAGAACACATAACAACATAAATTAAACGACATGGGAAAGCAATACTGCGTCTACTAGTATGATAGGTTAAGCAGACCTACAATAATAACACTACAACTATCAGTATGTAAGCGTAAGTAGGACTACGCTCAACTACCTACTACCTTTTTACCCTAATTTGTGTCCTCCACAACCTCCTATCTAAGGTCATGTCCTCAGTAAGTGCACATGCACCATATCGCATCTAATCACATCTCCCCAATACTTCTTCGGCCTACCTTTATCCCTCCTAAACTCTTCCATAGTCAACCTCTCACACCTCCGCACTGGGGCATTTGTGTCTCACCTCTGCACATGTCTGAACCATCTCAACCTCTCTTCCCGCATCATATCCTCCACCGAGGTCACTCCAACTCTGTCTCGGATATTTTCATTTATAATATTATCCCTCATTGTATACCCACACATCCATCTCAGCATCATCATCTTCACAACTTTCATCTTTTGGATGTGCAAAGGCTTAACTGGCCAACACTTCACCCTATATAACATAGTTGGTCTAACCACTACCCTATAGAACTTGCCTTTAAATTTTTGTGGCACCTTTATCGCACAAGACTCCAGATGCGAGCATTCCTTTTATCCACCATGCCACAATACGTTATGTGACATTGTCATCAATATCTCAATTTTCTTGGATAATAGACCCGATGTACTTGAAGCTTCCTTTCTTTGGAATGATCAGAGTACCAAGCCTCACCTGCACGCCTATCTCACGATCGCTCCCATTACTGAACTTGTACTCCAAGTATTCTATCTTAGTCCTACTCAGCCTGAATCATTTAGACTCTAGAGTCTGTCTCCAAACCTTCATCTTAGCATTCGCTCCGCTGCGAGTCTCATCAATCAAGACTATGTCATGTGCGAATAACATACACCATGGCACATCTCCTTGGATTTGTCGTGTCTGTCCATCCATCACCAAGAAAAATAAGAATGAACTAAGAGCTGATCCCTGGTGCAGCTCCATCATCACAGGAAAGTGCTTCGAGTCTCCTTCTACTATGTGTACCCTGGTCTTGATTTCATCATACATATCCTTGATCTCCCTAGTGTACGCCACAGGTACACCTCTAACCTCCAAACATCTCCATATGACCTCCCTAGGGACTTTGTCGTATGCCTTCTCGAGGTCGATGAAAATCATATGTAGGTCTCTCTTCCTCGCCCTATACTACTCTACCAACCTCCTAATAAGATGAATGACTTCTGTAGTCGAATGTTCCGGCATGAATTCAAATTAGTTCTCATAAATAGACACACCTCTTCTCACCCTAATCTTCACGACCCTTTCCTAAACTTTCATAGTGTGGCTTAGCATCTTGATACCCCTATAGTTGTCGCAACTCTGGATGTCACCTTTGTTATTGTACAATGAAGTCATTGTACTCCACCTCCACTCTTCGGGAATTCTCGCCGTCTTAAAAATGACATTAAGCAACTCAGTCAGCCACTCTAAACCTGACGTGTGATGCGCGATTTATGCACACACTTAACGCAAGTGCACGTGTCGTGACAAGTAATATAGTCTAGAACACCGAGTTATCGTCCTCGGGGATTAGTGTCCAATTATCAACCTCTATTCTATGGTATCTATTTGGTAACCGATAATTGATGAATTGTTTATAACTATAATTATAAATGCTAACTAAATTACTTTATGTTACTTCAGATATGGTAGAAATACGGCTTCCAAACCTCCTCTACTATCGCTCATCTTATTTGTTAATGCAAATAATTATGGTTCTTCTTCTATTTTGAGATAGCAGGTTAACTAAGCCGTTTTATACTCCTGTTAAGGTAATATAAACACTCAACCCCAACGTAGAACTCTTCTACCTTTCGGTGACAAGATTGACTATAAAGGAGGATTAAGAGCAGTAACCTATTAAGCTACACAAGTATCGGGGTACTTTTATCCACGATTTAACCTATGTTTATTCAACTATAGCATATTCACAATCTCCCCTTTCGGCTTTCGATTAGAAATCATATAAGTTATGATAATTAGTGATCAATTAATTACCAAGCAATCAAGACAAATATTGAATAAATCTCAACAATATTAAGAAGAAAGCAAAACATGCATTAATTCATAAGAATGAGTTTCAAGCGATTCGATATGGAAAGCCCTAAATTAAGTTAGTTCCTAGCCATAGACATGTCAAGAACTAAACTAATATCCAACATAAACTAAAAAGAAATAAAATAAAGAACAAAGAAATTACACAAAAGTAGTCTCAAATCTTGATCTCCAAGTTGTGATGAATTGTCAAAAGTGGGAACCCTTAATCTGACCTAGAAAGGTCTTTTTTATAACCTAGAAAACGTTTACCAACATTTCCTTCTTGGCCTTGGCCCATTCCCATTCGGATTTGGCAGAATTCCCGCCTTGGCGCCACGGCCCTGCAACTGGCGATGCGGCGCCGAAACTCCTGCGGCTCTCTATACTATGGGCGCCGTGGCGCTCTGATGCTGCTGGTTGGAGGCGCCACGGCGCCGCCCTGTTTCTCGCCCGGGTTTCCAACTTTCTAGCTTTTTGAGCTCTGGAACCTCTGTTTCTGCCCTCTTTTCGCTCCTTTTCACCAATGTGTCACTTTAAACCATTATGACTCAAAAGAAAGAAAATATATCCTAAGACGACACATATTTGTACAAAAATGGGCAAAAGACTAACTAAAAATGACTCAAAAAATGTATATAAAATACACCGATCAAATACCCCCAAACTTAACTTTTGCTCGCCCTCGAGCAAAGATCAAAAGAAAGAAATAAAGACACGAGGGAAAAGAAAATAGAATGACTCAGATACTTTGATCACTTTGCTGCATCATTGTTACTTAGAAAAGCATGAAGGTTAGTAGGATAATATGCTGGAACATATATCATGAATTTTTAGCATTCTAAACACATCAAGTCAGATATTTCTCAAATTCACTTAATCATGCTCAATGGAAGTAAGAGTATCTAACTATGCATGTTAATTTCAAAATTCTATGGCATGTTTACTTGCTATTCTCCACTAATCATGAATACACATATAAGAGATCTTCAGGACTTTTCAGGATTGTAATGTAGGTTTAGGCAGGGGTAGGTAAAAATAGGCATTTAGACTCAATTTACGTACCATAAGCTCTTTTGCTTCAACTCTTCCCTTTTCTTTTGATTTTTCTTTTTCACTTCATACCTATCTTTCCCCTCTTTTGTTTTGAGAGAATGAAGTGTATTATGAATAGCAGGCACCCCCAAACTTAGGCTTTTGCCTATTTATTTATTTTTTTACATTGGGGTGCATCAAAATTGTTCACTCTCTTTTTCAATACTTTATATTCCAATCTTCTCAATTTTTCACTTATGGCACAAATATGAAATTATAGGGTGTCAAAGAAAGGTCATATTTTTAGGCTCAATGGGGCTGACTAGGGATACAATTTGAATGTCAGGGATAGGCAAAGAATGGTAGGAAATGGCTAACAAAGAAATGTCTGAATCATCTCTCTAACATGCATATCCTAACTATTTCGCCTCAAATAGCAAGCACGCAGACACATAGGTTTAATTATTAACAATGCACAAATCAAGCAAGATACTCCAAATAGTCTGATTTCATGAATTTTTGGCATATCTAACCTAAGTGTTTAGATGATTGCTTCTAATTCCATTACATTATTCAACCTTACTTCACTAGGCGCTTTCAGTAACTACAACATGCATGATCTTAAGAAAAAAATTATGACTCAAAACAATAAAACACCCCCCCCCCAAACTTAAATCACACATTGTCCCCAATGTGTGCAAGACTCAAAAATGAAAGAAAAACGAGACAACTTAGAAACTTGGTTTAAAGTGGTGGCGGTGGCGGCGGATAATGCATGGCAGATAACGTCAGAAATCCCGTCAGAGTGGAAGAGGGAAATCGTTTCTAGGGCTCTTTTATTTTTCAGATTTTTCATTGCGGCGTCGTGGCCCTGATATCGGCGTCGTGGCGCCCAAACATCTGTGATCCTCTGAACTTCCGGCGCCGTGGCGCTACAACTGGAGCCGTGGCGCCGAGCCGATTTTCTCTTCACGTTTTCATCCTCCAATTTTTGGCCCTGTACCTGTCATCACAGCATGCAAATAATACCTCCCGTGAGACTGTTCTAACTAAAACTAAATTGCATAAAATAAAATAACATTGGGTTGTCTCCCAAGTAGCGCTGTCTTTAACGTCTTTTAGCCGGACGCAGGTTCCCTACTCATGTTGGAGTGAGATGGGTCACTAGGCTCATGTATTCCGTTTCATTGATCACATAGGGTTTCAACCTCTGTCCGTTTACCTTGAAAGGGGCTCCCTCTCTCCTTTTCACTTCAACTGCACCATAGGGGAATGCTCTTACAACAGTGTATGGTCCTGACCAACGCGATTTGAGTTTGCCTGGGAACAGCCTTAACCTTGCGTTGAATAAAAGCACTTGTTGTCCTGCTTGGAAGTCTTTCGGGATCAACATCTTATCATGTCATACTTTAGTTCGTTCCTTGTAGATCTTTGCATTCTCATAGGCATTGTGTCTGAATTCATCCAACTCTCTCAGCTGTAGCAACCTCTTTTGCCCTGCTGCCTTGGCATCCATGTTCAGCTTCCTCATTGCCCAATAAGCTCGGTGTTCCAACTCTACTGGAAGATGACATGCTTTACCAAAAACTAACTTATATGGTGACATTCCAATAGGGGTTTTGAATGTTGTTCTGTATGCCCACGGTGCGTCATCCAGTTTGATAGACCAATTCTTCTTTGAGCCATCCACCGTCTTTTCCAATATGCTCTTCACTTCCCTGTTTGACACTTCTGCTTGCCCATTCGCTTGAGGGTGATAGGGAAGTGTGGTGCGGTGGTAGACTCCATATCGGGAAAGCAATGTATTAAGCTGTCTGTTGCAAAAGTGGCTTCCTTCATCACTGATGATGGCCCTAGGAGTACCAAACCTTGTGAATATATTCTTTTGGAGGAACCTTTGAACAGTCTTACTGTCATTTTCTTTAGTGGCTACCGCTTCTACCCATTTGGACACATAATCCACTGCCAGAAGAATGTACTTATTTCCAAAGGACGACGGGAATGGACCCATGAAGTCGATCCCCCACACATCAAATAGTTCCACCTCCAAGATCCCATTCGACGGCATTTCATTTTGTCTTGATATGTTTCCTGTTCTTTGACAACGATCACAGTTCTTCACAAAGGTGTGAGCATCCTTGAAGAGGGTTGGCCAATAGGACCCACTTTGCAATACTTTCGCAACTGTTCTTGATGCCCCCAAAGTGTCCACCACATTGTAAGGTGTGACAATGAGTGAGAATCTGGTGCATCTCATCCTCTGGTATACATCGCCTGATGACTTGGTCGGCGCAGTATTTGTATAACATTGGCTCCTCCCAATAGTAGTGTTTTACTTCGGAGTAAAACCTCTTCACTTGTTGTTTTGTCAATCCTGGGGGTACTACCTTAGCTGCAAGAAAATTAACAAAATCAGCGTACCAAGGTAACTTAAAGACAGCACTTACTTGAAACAATTTCTCATCTGGAAAGTGATCATTTATCTGCACATCCTTGGTGTTCTGGCTCTCTATGTTCTCAAGTCTCGACAAGTGGTCCGCAACTGAGTTCTCTGTCCCATTCTTGTCGCGAATCTCCATGTCAAATTCTTGTAATAGCAGAACCCATCGGATGAGGCGAGGTTTTGCATCATTCTTTGTCATCAAATACTTTATGGCAGAGTGGTCAGTGTATACTATCACCTTATTCCCAATTAAGTATGGCCTGAATTTCTCGAATGCATATACTATTGCTAGCAATTCTTTTTATGTAGTAGCATAATTTAATTGTGCGTCATTCAGAGTTTTACTAGCATAGTAAATGGATCTGAATACCTTATCGACTCCGCCAAGCACCGCTTCCATCGCATAATCACTGCATCACACATTAGTTCAAATGGGAGCTCGGTTTGGTGCAATGACTATGGGTCCGAGATGTTCTCTTTGAGTGTCTGAAAAGCGGTCATGCATTCTTTATTGAATTCAAAAGCAACCCCCGTCATTATCAGGGTGGAAAGAGGTTTTGAAACTTTTGAGAAGTCCTTGATGAATATTCTATAAAAACTGGCATGCCCAAGGAAACTTCGACCCTTTGTTGAGCATCGAGTGGTAGATTTTTATTATCAAATCTTTGTTTTGTCCACCTCAATACCTTGGTTGATATTTTGTGTCCCAGACAATCCTCTTTTACCATGAAGTGACACTTCTCCCAATTCAAAGACAAGGTCGATTCTTCACATCGCTTCAACATCGCCGTTGCCTCAAACACTCGTCGAACGAGGACCCAAAGACCGAGAAATCATCCATGAAAATCTTTATAGTCCTTTCCACCATATCCGAGAAAATTGTCATCATACACCTCTGAAAGGTCGCAGGTGCATTGCAAAGCCCAAACGGCATCCTTCTGAATGCAAACGTACCAAAGGGGCAGGTGAATGTTGTCTTTTCCTGATCTTCTGGTGCTATAGCAATCTGATGATACCCTGAGTAACCATCCAAAAAGCAGTAGTAGTTGTGCCCTGCAAGTCTATCCAACATCTGATCTAGAAATTGCAACGGGAAGTGGTCTTTTCTAGTTGCCTTATTCAACTTGCGATAGTCAATGCAGATTCTCCACCCAGTAACTGTTCTAGATGGAATGAGCTCGTTCCTTTCATTGGTAACTACTATCATACCACCCTTTTTGGGCACCACTTGTACCGGACTCACCATGCACTGTCAGATATAGGATAAATTACTCCAGCATCAAGCCATTTCATGATTTCTTTTCTGACTACCTCTTTCATGTTTTGGTTCAGTCTCCTCTGTGCCTCAATGGAAGGTCTGCTCTCCTCATCCAGACGGATCTTATGCATTACTGTTGACGGATTTATCCCCTTTATGTCTGCTAATGTCCACCCAATGGCACGCTTGTGAGCCCTCAGTACTCTCAGCAGCTTTTCAATCTCTACTGTGGATAGATGACATGAGATGATCACTGGTAAGGATTGATTCTCACCTAGATATCGCATCAGAATGATCCGCAGAGTTTTTAACTCTAACTCTGGAGCCATTTCTGTGGATGGTACTGATCTCTCTGACATCTGCCCAAGCTATTCATATCTCTTCTTATCACACTTCTCATAAGAATTCATTCAATTTGGATACTCCATCAGCTTTGGGTCGTTGCCACTACTATCATCCCATCGTGTCAGCACTTCTTCAAGCGCATCAGCATTTCTGAACCCATTTTCCGACACTGTTTCTTCGATCACATCAATGGCGAAGCAATTGTCACTTTCCTCTGGGAAGGTTGCTGCCCGAAAAACATTGAAAATCACCTCTTCTTCTTCCACACGAAGTTTCAACTCCCCTTTTCGAACATCAATGAGTGTCTGTTCTGTGGCTATGAAGGGTCTGCCAAGTATGATGGGGATCATGTCGTTATCTCTCATGCCTAAGATGATGAAATCAGCGGGAAAGATGAACTTGTCCACCTTCACCAACACATCTTCGATGACTCTTCTAGGGTGGACGATGGAGCGGTCAGCTAGCTGCAAAGTGATGTTTGTAGGTCTGACTTCTCTCATTCCAAGTTTGCAAAACACTAGGTAGGGCATCAAATTTATACCTGCCTCGCATCGCACAACGATTCTCGACACTCAAACTTTTCGATAGTGCATGGGATGGTAAGCTCCCTGATCTTTCAATTTCGAGGTAGCTTTCTGTAGGATGACATCGCATTCTTCACCAACGCCATCGCTTCGTAGTCATCTATCCTCCTCTTTTTGCTGAGAATCTCCTTCATGAACTTTACATAACTCGGCATCTGTTCTAGTGCCTCAGCAAACGGGATGTTGAGTTGCAATTGTTTGAGAATTTCCAAGAATTTAGAGAACTGTTTGTTAAGAGAACTTGTTTTTAGCCTCTGCAGTACGCAGTATCTTCACCGTGCGTTTCACAATTTTTCATCCCCATTTCACCCTCTGAGCCCTGGGCGTCGCGGCCCTGAGATTCGGCGTCGTGGCGCCGAAAATTCTGCAATGTCCCAGGAATATCGGCGTCGTGGCGCTGCTCCATGGCGCTGTGGCGCTGCAATTGGTGCAAAAATTCTGGGTCTTTCTTTTCTGAACATGGTGGTGGTAAGTTTGCTTCCACCGGTTCGCCATTTTTCAGGTCAATCGCTTGGCATTGCTCTTTTATATTCCCTCCAATGTGTTCAGGGTGATTCCCTTGTATTATGTTGCTTAGCATGCCCACGAGTTGTCCTATTTGCGTTTCCAAATTCTTCAGGGACACTCTCATTTCGGCCCACGAATCGAAGCTCGTGCCTAGTTAGCCTGAGTATGGTTGCTCGTAGCCCATCCTGCTCTTCCTGTGGGGCCTGTGGATTACATTGTTGATAGTGGTAATCCATGTTTTCAGGATCCCTGAGATGAATCAAAACCAACAAACGGATCACGGCGCACGGTTTCACGAATAAAAGAGAAAAATATAGTTATAAATAAAAACAAAAATAAAAACCAAATTAGAAATTAGGAATAGATAGAATGATATTGAACTACGTCAATCCCCGGCAACGGCGCCAAAAACTTGATGCGCGATTTATGCACACACTTAACGCAAGTGCATGTGTCGTGACAAGTAATATAGTCTAGAAGACCGAGTTATCGTCCTCAGGGATTAATGTCCAATTATCAACCTCAATTCTATGGTATCTATTTGGTAACCGATAATTGATGAATTGTTTATAACTATAATTATAGATGCTAACTAAATTACTTTATGTTACTTCAGATATGGTGGAAATAGGGCTTTCAAACCTCCTCGACTATCGCTCATCTTATTTGTTAATGCAAATAATTATGGTTCTTCTTCTATTTTGAGATAGCAGGTTAACTAAGCCGTTTTATACTCCTGTTAAGGTAATATAAACACTCAACCCCAATATAGAACCCTTCTACCTTTCGGTGACAAGATTGACTATAAAGGAGGATTAAGAGCAATAACCTATTAAGCTACACAAGTATCGGGGTACTTTCGTCCACGATTTAACCTATGTTTATTCAACTATAGCATATTCACAATCTCCCCTTTCGGCTTTCGATTAGAAATCATATAAATTATGATAATTAGTGATCAATTAATTACCAAGCAATCAAGACAAATATTGAATAAATCTCAACAATATTAAGAAGAAACCAAAACATGCATTAATTCATAAGAATGAGTTTCAAGCGATTCGATATGGAAAGCCCTAAATTAAGTTAGTTCCTAGCCATAGACATGCCAAGAACTAAACTAATATCCAACATAAACTAAAAAGAAATAAAATAAAGAACAAAGAAATTACACAAAAGTAGTCTTCAATCTTGATCTACAAGTTTTGATGAATTGTCAAAAGTGGGAACCCTTAATCTGACCTAGAAAGGTCCTTTTTATAGCCTAGAAAACGTTTACCAACTTTTCCTTCTTGGCCTTGGCCCATTCCCATTCGGATTTGGCAGAATTTCCGCCTACGCGCCTTCGCAGAATCAGCCATGGCACAAACTCTGCGACTTCAGATTTGGGCGCCGTGGCGCCTGACGATCTTCCGAGGCGCCGCCCTGTTTCTCTCCCGAGTTTCCAACTTTCTAGCTTTTTGAGCTCTGAAACCTCTGTTTCTGCCCTCTTTTCGCTCCTTTTCACCAATGTGCCACTTTAAACCATTATGACTCAAAAGAAAGAAAATCTATTCTAAGACGACACATATTTGTACAAAAATGGGCAAAAGACTAACTAAAAATGACTCAAAAAGTGTATACAAAATACACCGATCAACGTGTCTGGGCTCTTCCAAAATTTAATTGGGATCTCATCAGGTCCGGTCTCTCGTACCTTGCCCTGCGAACAACACTCTTAACCTCCCCAACTTTAATGCTTCTACAATATCCAAAATCCTGGTAACTTTCAGATTTCTCCAGATCTCCTCGCACAGTGTCTTTATCTCTTTTTTCGTTTAAGAGTTATGGAAGTACGACTTTCACCTCCGTTTAATATGTGCATCATCCACCAGTACTTTGGCGTCCTCGTCTTTGATGCACCTCACATGATCCAAGTCACATGTCCTCTCCTCCCTCGCCTTGGCTAGTCTGTACAACTTCTTATCCCCGTCTTTTTCCTCTAATTCCACATACAGGCATTCAAAAGCCACTATTTTCGTTGCTGTAACCGCTAGCTTTGCCTCATTCCTCGCCATCTTAAACAATTTCCTATTCGTCCGTTTCTCCACCTCATCTTTGCTTTCTACCAATTTCGCATACGTCACTTTCTTTGTTTCCACCTTCTCTTGAACTTTACCATTTCACCACCAGTCCATTCGATGCCCACCACGGCTACACCGTGAGACCCATAGCACTTCTCTAACTTCCTCTCATATGCAACAGACCATCCTATCCCACATACCGGTCTCATCCCTACTATTCCCCAAGCCCCATTGGCCATCAACCTCTCTCCCATCTCATTTGCACTAGTCATGGTCAAACTCCCTCATTCGATTCTTAGTCTGTCATCCACAACCCTCCTCTTCTTCTCCATCTTGATCTTCAAATCCATCACCAGAAGCTTATGTCGGGTTGTAAGATACTCACTCAGAATAACCTTGCAGTCTTTACAAAGACCGTTGTCAACCTTCCTAAGGAGCAAAAAGTCTATCTGAGTCTTAGTCACCGATCTACGAAAAGTAACCAAGTGCTCCTCCTTCTTTATGAACCTCGAATTGGCTATCACCATTCAAAAGCCTTAGCGAATTCCAAGAGTGATGCGCCTCCCCCGTTCCTGTCCCTGAGGCCAAAGTTTCCATGCACGTCGTCTTAACCCCCCGAAAGTTACGCGATATGTCCATTGAAATCTCCTCCTACAAATAACTTCTCAGTGTGTGATATACCTCCACCTCATCCAAATCCTCCCAAAAGTGTCTCTTCTCCTCCTCGTCCAAGACTGTCCTCGACGCGTAAGCACTAATAATGCTCATAGTGGACCCTCCAACTACCAACTTAATCGTCATCATCCTGTCATTGACCATCCTAACCTCTACCACATGATCCCTTAGCTCGTTGTCTATCAAAATGCCTACCACATTCCTATAACTCATCCTACCCGAGAACCATAACTTATACCCGTCCACATCCTTAGTCTTACGTCCTACCCATTTGGTCTCCTAGACACAGACTATATTAATCATCCTCTTCTTAAGAATCTTAACTAGATCTATGGACTTCCCCGTTAAAGTCTCAATGTTCCAAGACCCTATTCTCAGCATAGCATCTCACTAACCCCTCCTAACCCTCACCTCCCGTACCCGATCGAGAACATGACTCTAGTCTACCATCATTCACCAAAGCACTACAGCAAAAAATACTAGTCAAATGTTAACGCTAACACACACGGGACCCAATACTAAAGCACCAGTTAGCAAGAATCTAGAGGTAAGTCAGGCTATTACAGACCAGAATGATAAAACAAAGGACAAGAAGAATAAATGCAAGAATCTAAAGTCAAGATTCAATAAAATGCAAGAATGTAAAGTCAAGATTCAATAAAATGCAACACGCAAAAATTTAACTACAAGGATAAGAACAAATGTTGAGTATGGGCAACTGGAGGTACCAACTCCTTGTTCACACGCCGGAAATTATTGTTCACTGCCTACACCCACCATTTCCGAGAGAAGCACCAAGGATTTTGACCGGAAATTGCTTGTCGATGTCGGAGATGAAAGACGAACATCTGTCCTTCCAGGCTCTTGCACGCGCAGCCGGAGAAATCCTGCCGGAAAGCTTATCGCCGGTGCATGTAATTCAAACACGTGGAATCCGGCCACTGAATTCTGGATTTCTGCAGATCGGAGGAAGTCGATTCTCACCAGTTAGGCTGTGACAGTTAATCAGCGACTTGGTAGAGAATCCGGTTATGCCATATATTCAGGATTAATAAAGTTCCTATTCGTTCTGCTAACCTTTGACAGAAAATTGGGTGGGTATTTTTCCCTCCTCCTCCTGCCTACTTAAACACAACAATATATTGTGATTGAGCGAAGAACATATTGTTTTTAAATATTTTTATAGTTATGTAAAGTTCTTTATCATGTACCAGGCTGTCCCAGCATTAAAGAATTACCTTGGGAAGCTGAGCCCCACAAAAGATTCAATCCTCTCTAATTCCATTTGTACTCATTCCCCTCCATTCATATTCAAATCAAGAAGACATCACTAGCTATCCCTTTTTAAGAAATTCACATGTGATCTTAGTTCTTATTCAACAAGGTCAGCAACAAATCAAAGTTATGAACTTGGTTGTTTAGAAAAATGATTCAACGTCAACAATAGATGTTTCATGTGGTCAGAAAATTGATCCAATATAATGACTTACTCTAACATGAGTATTCACAACAACTTACTCACATATACAATATATCTACTAGCTAACAAATGGTCTTCTAGAGACAAAAAGCAACCATAGGGACAAAACCTTATTAGCATTTGTTGCCAATCGTGAAAGCTATTATAACACAAGAATCTACTACCATTTACATATCAAAGTCCTAACCAGTAGCAAACAACTTCCCTAATAGTAAAACAAACAAGAATGGGGAAAACTACAGGTGATTTAAAAAAAATATTGCTCCCGGAAAGAAAGACTGACTCTCTGAATATTGAACCAAACAGCATTTGATTGAATGAGCCAAAAATTCTACATCATGACTTTCCCCTCCCCGTGGCTCCTTCGCGCTGGCTGCGGAAATGACTGAGAAGTTGTTGTGCCTGCTCCATTATAAGAGAAAACACAAAAGTTAACATCCTGAAGCTAGGAAAATTAACATTAAAAAACAGATGAAGAAAGAGAAACTGTGTTATGGTTTCCTGTTACACACACCCCATGTTGCAACCTATGTTGCTCGGATTCTCCAAAAAATGTTGCTGCACCGGTGTCGGATATACCAAAAATATACTTTTGGAAAATCTGACACGCACCCGGTGGCATGTTTGAGGAGTCGGAGCAACATAGGTTGCAACACTGGGAGTATATTGAGTGTACTTATAAGCAGCTTGAAAATTGTCAGGAGGGCAAAGCTTTGATGCACATCGCAACTGTATAAACCCTCCTAAAACTGAGTAGAATCTTTCCCTATATAAATGGTCTTCTAGTCAATGGATCCAGATGAAGGAGGTAGATTTTGTTTTAACGGATACAGTCTTCCATTTAAATTGTAGGCCGGCCCTTTAATTTCTCAGGCACTTCGTTTTAGTAAGCAGATGAAATTTAAGAAAAGAAAAATTGAAGTGAATAGTACAAAACAGGAACTCTTTAGAGAAGACAAAGCTACATACCTTCTCCTTTGCTCTTGGGGAGCCCGACTGAGACAAAGCAACAAGAGATGGGACAGCACCTTCTTGCAACACTAATCGACAATACTTAGGACTGTTGAGACACAGTTGCAGCAGTATTGATGCAGCATTTTCCTTTCCACGGTGAGATCCGTTTTCAACAATCTCGACTAGTGATGGTATACCTCCCTCTCGGGCAATAGCTAAGCATCCCTCTGAAATGGTAGACAAATTTGCAAGAAGAGCAACAGCCTTATCGGCCATTTCATTCGAAGGGTCCAACAACCTAATGAGATGCTTCACGGCTCCAGCCTGAATGATGCGAGCCTTATTTTCATGAAATATTGACAGGTTAAATAAAGCTGTGGCAGCGTCTTTTTTCCCTCTGATGGTACCTAAACCAAGAAGATCGACCAAGGCTTTAACTGCTCCAGAACGCCCAATCTTTTTCCTGTACTCTTCCAAAAGAGACAGACTAAAAAGAGCTGCAGCAGCATTCTCTTTTGCTCCAGCATTTCCATTTCTCAGGACATGGATGAGGGGTTCAAGCGCCCCTTGCTCCGCAATCATGGCCTTGATGTTTTCATTTATTGATAAGTTTAGTAATGCTGTGACAGCATGCTCTTGAGTTGCTTTCACATCAGAGTTTAGCAAAGAGATAAGTGGAACAATAGCCCCACAGCGGCCTATAATAGCTCGGTTTTCCATGTTGTGCTTTGCAAGAAACCGCAATTCTGCTGCAGCTGCCGTTTGCACCTCAGTTGATTGACTTTCCAAATCTCTAATAAGCTTTTCAACATGGGAACTCGTGGTCAGATCATCAGATATCGACTTTGTTGGTAGGGAAAGTTGTCTAGCATGGTTGTGGAGTCCATTCACAGCCATTTCACTCATTGTTTTGGAGCTGTGATATTGCCTTGCAGACAAATTAGGAGAACTCCCAACACTCTTGTTGCATGGAGAAGAAATGCGGTAATCACATTGTACATCTCCAGATGTATCACTCACATTATCATGTTTGCTTGATATCCTTGAGACATCAGTTGACGCCGAGGGAAGATAATCAATACTGGAAACAGCACTTGATAGCGATTCACTCCTACTGTGGATATAGGAAAGCCCTGGAGATGTGTGGCCAGATTTTTCAGCCTCCCTGATACGGCATGCACTAAATTCTTCTTCACTTAATTCAGATGTGCAATCAACCTTCTGACTTTCAAAAGCTTGTCCACCTCGATGACAAAATCTTGACGTTGAATTGCTGGTTTCTGAAGAACCTCGCACATCGTCCATATTAGTAAGGTGTCCAGGTTTAGATGTGATTTCATCATAAGTGGACTCGGGATTCCCGTCAAACCTCACTTTGTTTACCTCATACCAATTTTCTATCAGAGCTTTAACAGTGTAATTTGGGATAAGATTTGAATGTGCGAGTGTTTGGAGAGTTTTTGGGCATGTAGTTAGTCCATTATCCAGCCATTTTTTAATGGAAGCCTTCTCATAAGTTTGTCCTGAAGCAATAATGACTGGATTCACCATCAGTTCCAAAGACAAGGGACACCGGAAATAAGGAGGGATCTTAATACCATCTATGGCCCTGAAGGTATCAAGTTCACACATACAATCACGAATATGAGAGAGGAGGTCTATGGCAAGGGTGATCTTATCTAAATCTCCTATCGTTTTATCATCTTTATCCTTCATTTGCTCCTTCTCTAATGCAATACATTCATTTAATAATTCTTCATGAGATGCCAAATTAAGAGAGTGAATCATTTCTGTCAGACTTTCAGAGCCAAGAATCTTTCCTTCTTCAAGAGCCACATTTATCTGTTTTGATATTTTCCCCACTTCAAAATTTTGAAGTTCCTGTATGAAGTTCTGAAGCACGGGAAATTGGAATCAGTCGAGCTACTGTCAACATCACAACTCATTGCACTAGATTTAACACATTATTAACAATAAAAGGAAGACAAAAATATACAACTAAAAGTCTGCTAGAACTCGTGTATTAAATCAGACCTGAATTTCAGGAGGACCCAGAGTAGGCGATGATGATTCTAGTAATTTACATAAAATGTGAGATAACTTGAGTGCAATGCTATGGATTTTCAGCAACTCTGGTTCACTCTGCAAAACCTGGAACATCAAAAATCTAATAAGATCTTTAAGAAAAATAGAAATGGAAATGCTTGTGATATTCTATAATTGATTATCCATCACTTTGTGTTAATTCAATAGAACTAGATGCCAACTGGAAAGAAATCTTTCAGAGAGAGAAGGAAGAAAACTAGAGATTTTACGTAGCATGATGCCAGGCACGCAGCTTGATTTTTTACAGATTTTACAAATGAGGAAGTAAAGTAACAGAATGACTATATATTCGGATTTCAACAAAGGTCGCCCTTCTCCTCCAAGGAGGGAGACAAGGGTTTGAGAACTGATAAGAATATCATTCTCATGAATCATGAGCTTAAACGAGACCATTTGAAGTAGTTATTGTCATATTGATCTAATATATTTAACCCCATTTAGAACAGCTATATAAATGTAACCTAGAGATCTTACTCAACAAGGATATCACATAAAAACTGTGCAGAAAATTTGTCCAAAATGAGAATACTAGATAAATAAATTTGTTCCAGTTATGTCATAATGTAATGCCACTTCAGTATTTCTTCACTGTGAGAGAGTAATTGGAGTTTGTTATACATGATCTGTAGTAAGAAGGCCTGATTGTGTAACGTATCTGAAGACTTTGATGAACGAACATTATCTAACATAAGCAAAAGTTGGTCTGACATAATCAAAGCAGATAAAATAACATAAAAACTTATCGATCCCACTTGTGGGATTACGCTGGTTATGTTGTTGTTGTAATAACTTATCAGCAGCACAATTGAATATCAACACTCACTAGAAGACAGTTGAGAAAACTGTGTACAGGCAATCAAGAGTTTTATTATTTTCAGAGAGCAAGTCTATTCGCTCAGAATTATCCACAACAATTAGTCTCGAACAGACGAAAGCAAACTAACAAGAATGGAAAAGGAATGGAATTGGCACTCATATACTAGCCAATAAGAGGAAGCTTCATGTGCTGGTGCTTATTCGATGTAGCATTCACAGCATATAATTTACTCGAGGCATGGTGAATCCTTTAGTTTGTAATCTGATGATATTTTAGAATGAATTAGGTTTGAATAAAGTAAATGCAACAGAAATTACTAAGCACAAACTGTATAGAAGTTCCTAAATTTCGCATCCTTCATTTTGTGAGCATATTTCTTTCTACAATAGAGAGAGGAGAATTAAAATGGTGACTTACCCAGAGAATCTTGCTCTTCTTAGGAGACCATTCTTCCAATAATTCCCTAGATTCATTAATGGCTACATCTAGTTCTTCACACTGCCTGCATATGGTTTCATCTGAAGGAGCTTTTTGTTGAGTAACATCATCAAGTACTGGTTTTAAAAGCTTCAACAAAGTCGCAACATTTTTGTAGTTCTTTTGACCAGGCATAGTCTTTGATGTTAGACATGTCACAAGGTGAATGAATCGAGAGATACTGTTTATAAGGCACCTTACAGATGCCAACTCCATTAACCTGTCATGCACAAAATCGAAAAACATATTACCTACACAGTGACTTGCAACAGAAAGTCAAGATGAGAGGTGGAAAGATGCAGGTTAGATGTAGTTGTAAATGATGATTGAACAGAACAACTATCACTCTTATACCTGCTTTTTACATGTTCATAAGAATTCTCCGACAGCAAAAAGTAATCAGTTTGGTAAATTTTTTGCCCCAACACAGAGAATAATCTTTCCATATTCGATCTTCGACTATGACAACAGTCACGGCTATAAGCAGACCCGTGAGTATGGTAGGGCGGTAGGATCTGCTCTCTCGCTACCCCCAAAATGTTTAATATATTTCCACCAATACTATAATCTTAACAATTTTCACAAGTTTCAAGAATTTAATTTATTTCACTAACCTATTTAAACTTTAATATGATATTCTTTTACTATCAAAATAACTTCTCACTTAATCATTTTGATATTTTTGCAATGCTATTTACATAAAACACAAGTCAAATTAACATTGTAACTCTATGTGTCTCATAAATTAAAATGGAGGCAATGCTTAAAATAAAGTCCTCTTGTTAAAAATGTAAGAGAATATATTGGCTCATCTCAGTCGTTGGTATGATTAAATAATATTACAAAAAGAGAGACGAGAAGGAGCATTAACAAGAACAAGAGGTCAAGAGAGAAACCAGTGCACTACAACAAACAAACAAACCGTTATGGCATCTATAGGTGATCCAAGCACATGACGTGAAGTCCAGACATCGATCTTATTATCTTTTCAAAGAACGACAAACTAGAAATGCTATCTGGAGACATTTTGATATAGCTATAATGTTCTTACATGTAAAACAGTATGAATACAGTTACTTTATGTCAAATGTTTGTCTTACAACTCCTTATAAGTCAAAAGCTACTACTTCAGCCGTATTTTCGCACAAATTGGACAAAATTAGCTCAAAATTTAAAGTTAAGAGTACCCTGAGCAGCAATAAACAACACTAGCCAGGAATTACCATCAAATTTTAATAGCATAACCTATTTCCTTAAATGATTTCACATAAACCCTGAGCAGTAACAATCTAATTTTGTTTCAGTTTCAAAACATTTAAACATATTAAAACAAGGGGCAGCCCGGTGCACTAAGCTCCCGCTATGCGCAGGGTCAGGGAAGGGCCGGACCACAAGGGTCTATTGTACGCAACCTCATTTCGGTCATTTCGGCAAGAGGTTGTTTTCACGACTTGAACCCATGAGCTCCTAGTCACATGGCTGCTGCAACTTTACCGGTTATGTCAAGGCTCCCCCTCTAACATATTAAAACAACAAAGCCAAAATTCAGAAGTATTTATTACAGCTTGGGGAAGAGTTAAAAAAGGAGAACAAACAAATTTTCAGCTTCGTTTTCTGAAAATACACATAGCCAAGCAAGTTTAGCAATAAAAATAACCTATAAATCCATCCTAATTTCTTCCTGTAAAAAAAAAAAAGTTCCTACCCACTTCATAAAATTAGATACTTTAGCACATATAACATTGTAAATACACTTATTGGCAATTCCAACCCCTAGGAATTACAATTTACAGCTACCTTAACCAAGAAAATCTAAAAACATAGTTTTTTTAATTTAAAAAAAAACAGCTGATTCTACAAACTACAAACATAAAACCCAATTAGCAGATTGAATTGAAAAGGCAAAGAGAGCAGCTTTGCATTATACCTGAAAGAATATAAAAAAATCAGATCTTGAAGAAACAAATGGTGTTTCAAAAGTGAATAATTTTCAAGAACATGAGTATTCAATGGAATAAAGATAAAGAATCAATGAACCCTTTTCTCAACAATTTTTGCCAACCCTCTTTGCAATGCTTCATTGTATAGAGAGAGGTGGCCTGCAACAATTAGCAGGGCAGCAAAAAGGAAGAAAAGAAAACAATGGTAATATTGGCGGGGCCCTTTATATTTGTTGGTGATGAATATGCTTGTGAATTTATTATTGTAATTAATGGAGGAAGAAATGTGATTAAAATATGGGTTAATATGGTGTTTGGCTTGCATTTTAAAAATCATCATAATTAATATATATATATATATAAGTTACGAGAAGAAATCTATATATTGTTTTATGAAGAAAAGAATATCTCTCGAAAACAGACGAAGATCTCTCGAAAATAGTCTCTCTACCTAGGTAATGTATGCGTACATTCTACCTTCACCAAACCACACGTCTATGTCTATGTATATTACTGTTGTTGCAGGAAAGAATATGAAATAACTAAACCCTACATAAATAAATTCTTACATAAATAACTAATTCATATATTACTAATACATATATAATTCTAACGGCCAGATGAACTTTTATCATTTCTGATCTACCTTTGTTTATGAAATATCTCAATAAGAACTTTCCAATTATTTAATAAATTTTATTCAAGCAAATTGTTTTTTTTGTGCTTAGGTGACAGTAGTTGTGGTCCAACAATTCCAGCTTAGCATGATAAAACAAGAAGTCAAAGACTAAATGCACCAATTACACCTTGTTTATTGAAATTTATTATAAGTAAAAAAAAAATTGAAACGATTAAAAACTTTAATTATTGTAACTAATCATTGGGTCAAAGGGTCTCAAATATATATTTTTTCATTGAGTCAAAGGGTCTCTCTGTTATTTATTTTCTTTTTTTCTTACATCTTCAAATTTTCTGTATTAGTATGGCTATTTATTTATTCTTCCATTTTAATTTACATCACTATTTAAATTTTGTTTAAAATGGGTTTACATTTTTCTATCAAATTAGAAACTCAAAACGTCCCCGTGCACAATCCAATAGCAAAGGAAGGGTGCTTAAGGCGCTCTGAACACTTGCAGCGTGGAATCGATTTTCAGTGAGAGTATTCTGCTCTCTTTTAGGATCGATCAGTTGTCTGTTCTCAAACCCTGGTTATTGGAGCACATTCTGTGATTTACTGGTAATAGTGTTGAGAGACCGGTACTACTACCTACAGGACTAGTCTGACGCAAATCGAGAATTTAGATATCAAAAAAAAACTCAAAACAACAAGGTGGGTTTTGCTAAGGTCAACTCAAAACTAGGGACATATAAAAAATATATATATGATTTAGGATAGAGATAAAAGGGCAACTTGTCTCAGGCTGTCCCATATTAGGTCAAAAATATGCAACAAAAATTGTTAAATGTTGGTTAGGTAGGGTGAGAGATAAGACAGGAAAGAGATTATGGAAATCGCAACGGCGCCTAAATTAGAACCTAAACTACTACAACTATACTGACTTTGAATATTCACAATGACATACTACAATCTTTAAAGAACTTTTAGAAAAGTAAAAAGCATATCGACAAACTATGTAATTTCTGAAGAAGATTTATAAACAGTGTTTTCTGTAAAAGTGCACGTCACTCCATTTTTTTTTTTATATATAGTTTCTCAACTTGCGTCAGACTAGTCTTGGAAGTAGTAGTATCGCGGTTCCTCAACATTACTATCAGTAAATCGCGGAATGTGTTCCAATAACCAGGGTTTGAGAACGAACAAATGATAGCACTTACGAGGATCAACCCCAGAAAAGAGTAGAATGATCTCACTGAAAATCAATCTCATGCTGAATTGTTCCGAATATTCATATACACGTTGATGGTTTGCCTTTTGTAAAGCCGTACCTCTTTATCTATTTAGTACACAATATGACCATTCCTAGTTATGTAAGTACTCCTAAACTATATATCAAAGTATAACTTCTATAGTTTTAATAGGCGTTTGGCCATAGGACTTGAGACCCATTCTAATTTCAAGTTTTGATTTGAAGTAAACATTTGTTTATATAATATGCACAAGACTTCATATCATGATTTCAATGACAAGTTCTCTAAAAATTAGGATTTCAAATTCCATATTGTGATTAAAATATTTTAAAAAATGTAAAATTTGATCCATAAGTTTATATTACCAAATAAAGATTCATCATTTTAAATTTTATAGAAAAAAGACTCATGATCAACTGAAGAAATTGTTCGTACCATGTGATAGGTTGGTATTTTACCCACTTATCTCTTCTTTAATCTTAATTTTTTTTGTTATGTTTAATTGATAAAATAGTGCATGTATGATTTACTTCAATTTTATAGATTTATGTGAGTGAGAAGTGATCGGGAAGAAACCAAGTGAAAAACAAACTTAAAAGATGTCAAATTGAAGAAAATGAAAAAAGTGGCTAGAATGGCCAGATCTGTGATTTCAGAATTCTGTGACTGTTCTGTTCTTATTTTGATTGGAAAATTAGGGAATTATAAAAGAAAAGCTTGTGAAAATATCTTTCATCTTTGGCCACTCTTTCAAGCTCGCAAGAAAATACACCTAGGGTTTGAAGATTCAGAGGCACTCAACGAAAATTTCTTTACTGGTTTCTTCAACTCTTGCTTTGTATTGTATATGTAGCATTTTATTCTATCACTTTAATCTTGTTCATGAAAATATTCATTTGTTAAAGTTTGGATTGAATCTCCTGTTTTGCTTATCAATTGAACATTCTTATTTTAATGAAACGAGTTAATGTTTCTTGATTTATTCTTCAAACTTTAATGTCTTTTAATGGTTGCAAATATTATATGTGCCTAGTTACCTTTACTTTGCTTTAAAAAAGAGTGTTAAGGGTTAGGAAAAGATTAAATAGAAAGGATTTGAGGTGTTAAACCTCAAATAATTTGAGCTAGGAATAGAAAAGTTAACTTGAGATTCAATTGGTTGTGCTTAATATCATAGTCTAAGACTTGAAAAAAATTAGAATGAAATTCATTGATTTAATTTGATTGGAATATTGTTAGATGTATTTTATATACATTTTTGAGTCATTTTTAGTTAGTATTTTACTCATTTCGTTTGTGCTTAGTATAGTATTATGGTCGTTTTTCTTTCTTTTGAGTCACAGCGGTCATAAATGGAGAAATGTCAAAAAGAAGATGAAATGAGCTTATTTGAGATGGAATTGCACAATAAAAGGTCAAGAATGAAGCCTAAGAAGTCCCGGGAAGTATAGAAGAAATCGCAAGTCGGACGAAAATAACGAAAAATCATAAAATCCGAATCGGAAGCCACCGCATGATGCGCTAACATTCGAGAGGCTGCAGATTTCAGACCGCGGTGCCATTCTGCAGGACCGCGGAGCCGAGGCGCGTTTTTCCAGATCCGAGGCGAAATTGACCAGGGGCAGAAGGGTCCAGGGCACACGATTTTTGCAGTATATAATCCCTAAAATCCTGACCTAAGGGCATCATCTTGTACATATTTTCTATTCTACTTTGGGGAGAAGGAAGGAGGCAACAACATAAGATTAGAGACAACTTTGGTTCAAGTTTCTTTCTTTTCTTTCTTTTTAATTCAGTTTATGTTTGAAATTGTATTAGTTCTTAGCGCGACTATGGCTAGGAGCTAAACACTTTATTAGGGATTTCCTTCTGAATCGCTTGAAACTCTATTTCATGACTTAATGCATTAGTTGATTTCTTCTTCACTTGATTAAGATTTATTCAATAATTGGTATGAATGTTTGATAGTTAACTGGCCATTAATTATCATAATATATATGATTTCGAATCAAGAACCGAGAGGAGAGATTTGAATATGTTGTAATTGAATAGACATAGGTTAAACTCGCGGACGAAAGTACCCCGATATTTGTGTAGCATTATAGGTTATTGTTCTTAATCCTCCTATGTGGTAAATCATATCATAGAAATATAGAAGGGTTCTGCACTGGGGTTGAGCGATTATATATTCTAACCGGAATATAAGACAGCCTAGTTAACCGCTATCTTAACATAGAAGAAGAAGTCATTCTAGTTGCATTAAGGATTGAAAAGAGTGGATAGTCGAGGATATTGGAAGCCCTATTTCCATCATAACTGATTTAAACCAAAGTATTATCATAATTAGTTTATTTTCTGCAATCACTTAGTTTTAGTTATTAGATAAAAATACAAACAAATTAACGTTCACCAAATAGAAACTAAAGCTTAGACAATCAGTACTTGATAACCAGTCTCTGAGGATGATATTCGGTCTTACCGGACTATATTACTTGTGAACAATATGTGCACTTGCGTGAGCATTTGTAAAATCGCTAACAAGTTTTTGGCGCCGTTGTCGGGGACTAGCGTACTTTCAATATCGAATTATCTAATCTTATTTCTAATTTGGTTTGTATATATTTGATTATTTTATTTTATTTCTAATTTGGTTGCTCCAGGAACAAGTTTCTAACTTGTTCTGCGAGCATCTTTTTATCACTTTTTGTTGTTTTTCTTATTTTGTAGGTAAAAACAAATGGACTACTATTACTATCAGGGGCAGTGAAATCTTCAACAACAGCCTAACCCACATATTCCACAGGAAGATGAAAATGAGTTGCAGTCAGCCATACTCACGCTCACCAAGTGCCAGAATCAGTTTATGGCTGAGACAAGGGTGTTCGTCAAAAATTTGGAGACACAAATAGGGCAGCTGATGGATATGGTGAGCAACGTACCGCAAGAAAATCTGTCTAGCGACATAATTATGGGTAGTGATAAGCAGAGTGAGGAACCTGAACCACAACAAGCTGTTGAGAATGATAATGAATTGAGAGAGATAGTTGGTGTAGAGAAAGAAGAGGTTACTAAGATCCAACTTTTCACATTTTTGGATTTCTTAGAATGTCTTTTTTCTATACTCGTTGCAGAAAAGACACCACCAACTATCATTGCTGAGCCCCAACCAGAAAGTCCATATCCTCAAGGGCACCCCAAAAGTTAAGATATGTAAGGAGTTTCACTGATCCCTACATTATAGAGAGCCTAGAAGACAAACATGTCTTGTGTAATTGGAGGATAATCTTAAATCTGAGGCCCTTGTGTGAAAAAATCATTGTCTGTGAAGTGAGACCCACAACGATAATTGTGTGGATTGCAAGTCGTTCGTAGAAGGATTCACTGGGCACTAGTAAGGATTAATTGCGTCCGGCTAAAAGACGTTAAAGACAGCGCTTGTTGGGAGGCAACTCAATATTTATTAATTATGTTATTTCAATTCTTGTTTTAGTTATTTTATTTTATCTTGAACAGTCTCACGGTCTTGGGTGTTGTCTTATGTGTTGATAGTAGGTGGACTATGGAAAAGGATCAAACACGCTGGAATAGGGCAAAAATCGAGCACAAAGCCGTGGTGCCAACATGCAGGGCCACGGCGCTGCAACTTCAGAGAGCCATGATGCCGTGCAATTTTCAGAATTTCTCATCTCAGACCTTCTTTATGACCGCTGTGTTGTGTAAGTAAGTTGTCCCTTAGTCTTTACACCTTGGGGACAATGTGTCGATTAAGTTTGGGGGGTGTTATTTTGTTTTATTATTTTGTGTTTGAGTCTTTTGATTTGTCTTTGTGTGTCTTTTGATTTGTCTTTGTGTGTCTTTTAGTCATATATTTTTTTCTATGGATCATGTATGTTGTAGTTGCTAAAGACATTGAGTGGATAAAGTGGGATAATGTAATGAAATTGAAAGCAAAATATGTCTGCTTAAGTTAGATATGCTAAAAATTCATGACATCTAGTTATTTGGGATATTTGTGCTTAGCCTATGTATGTCAGTTATGCAAGAATGGTTGAAAATGTCTAGAAAATCTGTTTGCTTGTTATTTGAGGCGAAATAGTTAAGATGTACATGTTTAGGGAGATGATTCAGACATTTCTTTGATAGCCCTTCTGACAATTCATTACCTACTCTGACATGAATTGTATCACTAGTCAGTCCCTTTGAGCCTAAAATAAAATCTTTGTTTGACACCCTATGATTCTCTATTTGTGTCATAAGTGATAATTGAAAGTTAGTGGGATGAAAAATGTTGAAAAAGAAAAAAAAGAATTGAAAAATTTGATGCACCCCAATGAAGAATATGCAAAAGCCTAAGTTTGGGAGTGTCTGTCATTTATAATGTATCTCATTCTCTCAAAATAAAAGAGGGTAAAAATAGGTATGAGATTAAAAAGGAAATAAAAAAGAAGGTAAAGGAGTTGATGAAAAAGGCTTATGGTACGTAATTGAGCCTAAATGTCTATTTTCGCCTACCTCTGTCTAAGCCTACATTACAACCCTTGAAAGTCCTAATGATCTTTAATGTGTATGTCTATGATTAGTGGAGAGTAGCAAGTAAACATGTCTATAGCATTTTTGGGAAAGATGGAATGAAATTGACATGCATAGGTTAGGTGTTTGTATTTCCATTGACCATGATCTAAGTGAATTTGCGAAATATCTAACTTGAAATTCTAGATTGCTGATTATTTATGTTATATATGTTCTAACATATTATCTCATCTTTCATCCATGATTTTGAAGAAGCATTGATGTAGCTACTTGATCCATTTCATAGAGTCGGGGTTTGTTTTGTTTTTGTTTTTGTTTAGTGTTTCACTCTAGGGCGAGTAAAGTTTAAGTTTGGGGGTATTTGTTAGGTGTATTTTATGTACACTTTTTGAGTCATTTTTAGTTAGTATTTTACTCATTTCGTTTGTGCTTAGTATAGTATTATGGTCGTTTTTCTTTCTTTTGAGTCACAGCGGTCATAAATGGAGAAATGTCAAAAAGAAGATGAAATGAGCTTATTTGAGATGGAATTGCACAATAAAAGGCCAAGAAATGAAGACCAAGAAGTCCCGGGAAGTATAGAAGAAATCAGACGAAGTCCGGACGAGAAAATAATGAAAAATCAGAAAATTCAGAATGGGAAGCCACCGCATGATCTGTAATCTGAGACAGCGGTGCTAACATTCGAGAGACCGCAATACTTTCGATGCGCGGTCGATGCGCGTAATATGCACACACTTTAAACGCAAGTGCACGTTATCGTATCAAGTAGTATAGTCTTAGACAAGACCGAATATCGTCCTCTAGGATTAGGGTTCAAGTACCAGTGATCTATTTTATAGTATCTATTTGGCGAATTAATATTTGATTGGTTGTTTATAACTAAGAATTTCAAAAGCTATTTAAATGTAAAGAATTACTTCAGATGTGATGAGAATAGGGCTTATGTATCCTTACTATCCGCTTATGTTACTTGTCAATGCATTACTTATGGTGTTCTTCTTTTGGAGAAAGCGGGTTCTGAAATCGTTTTATACTCCGTTAGGTTATATAAACACTCAACCCAGATTGTTCCTTACCTAACTTTCACGATAAGGGTAACTCTATAGGAGGATTAAGCACAAAACCTAGTTGGCCGTCGCACAATGCGCAAAATTAGGGTTGTTAAGCCTCTCATCAACGCTACAAATCTAATTGAGGTATTTTCATCCCCAATTCAAGATCTACCCAACTTACAAAGATATTCACAATCCTCCTTTTCGTAACTGATTAGAAATCATATAGTGATAACTAGTTGTCAATTAGCTACCAAGAATTCAACTCAATTATTGGATAGATCTCTCAATAAGAATAATAACCATAAGCATGCATTACTTTATAACATAAGGTTCAAGAATTCAACATAGAAAGCCCTATAAGAGAATTAGTTCCTAGCCATGAATATGACAAGAACTAATTCAAAGTTCATCATGCAAAAACTGAAATAAATAAAGGAAAGGAAAAAGAAATTACTAAGCTAATGGTATCCAAACTCCAAGTCAAGAATCTTGAGTTGTGCAAGAAAGGGGAACCCTCAAAAACTGCCTAGGGTTCTCCTTATATAGTTTTAAAACGCCTCCCTTCTTTTCCTTCCAGGCCTGGCCCAAAAATCCGTCAAAAGACCTAATTTTTCCGCGTCGGCGCCGCGGCCCTGCTGTCAGGCGCCGCGGCCCTGATATCTGCTGTCTGAGGGCGCCGCGGCGCTGCAACTCCTGTGGCTTCTCGGATGTTTAGCGCCGCGCCTGCTTTCTGGTCTTCGAGCGCGCGGCTGATCTTCTGCACTTCTCGAATAATAGCGCGCCGCCCTTCCATTGCGAGGCGCGCAAGCAGTCTGATTTCACCTCGTTTGCCACTTTCGCCGTTTCTCTAGTACCTCTTTTTTTTTTTCTTTTCTTTTTCCGCCATTTGGCCACTTTAGCCACTTTGACTCAAAAGAAAGAAAAACTATCCTAATACGACACTTTGTATGTACAAAGCGACAAAAGACTAACTAGATCGACTCAAAAGGTGTATATAAACTACACCGATCAAATACCCCAACTTAACCTTTGCTCGCCTCGAGCAAAGATAGAAAAGAGAAAGTAAAAGACTCAAAGAATGAAAGAATAACAGACTCACCGCCATTGATCACTTTTCGCATAGATGTTAACTAGAAAAACATGAAGTTTAGCAGAATAATATACACGAACAAATAGCATGAAATTTTCAGCACAATAAAAACACATGAAGCTAAATATTTCGCAAACTCATATTCATCATGCTTAATGGAAGTCAATATACTAAATCATGCATATAAATTCAAGAATTCCTATGGCATGCTTACTTGCTATTCTCCACTAATTCTGGATATGCATCAAAGAGATGTTGGGACTTTGAAGGTTGTAATGTAGGCTTAGGTAGGGGTTGGTAAAGATGGGCATTTAGGCTCATTTTTCTGTACCATACGCTCGTTGGCTTTTCAATTTTTCCCTTTTTCTTTTGATTCTTTCCTTCACTTCAATTCTATCTTTCCCCTCTTTTGTTTTGGGAGAGTGAAGTGTATTATACTAACAGGCACCCCCAAACTTAGGCTTTTGCCTCTTTCTTATTACTTTTCCATTGGGGTGCATCAAACTTGTTCACTCTTTTTGTTTCTTCTTTTTAACACAATGTACTCCACTTTGAAACTTTTTACTTATGGCACAATTTATGGGAATATAGGGTGTCAAAGAAAAAGTTTCAATTTTTGGCTCAATGGGGCTGACTAGGGATATATTTTTAAAGTCTGAGGATAGAAAAGAGGTAAGAATTGGCTATCAAAGAAATGTCCGAGTCATCTCCTAGCGTCGTATCCTAATTATTTACTCAAATAGCAAACAATCGTACACATAGGTTTTCAATCATTTAGTATGCACAATTCAAGTATGAAACTCCAAATAGACAGATTTTGTGAGTTTTTGGCATATCTAACCTAGGTGTTTAAATAGTTGCTACAATTTCGTTACATTATTTTACCTTACTTCACTAGGTGTTTCTAGCAACTACAAAGATACATGATCTTTGTGAGCAATTATGACTCAAAACGAAAAAATAAATTGTGGTGACTCAAAATAAACAAAAAATCAAAAAGAAGACTCGAATAAAACATAAAAATGAAACACATAAAAAACACCCCCAACTTAAATTACACATTGTCCCCAATGTGTAGACTCAAAGGAAAAACTAAAAGACAAAAAGACTTACAGTTTTTGGCTAAAATGGTGGTGGTGGCGGTGGATAGTGCTTCTAATTTCGTGAGGGGAGGAGAGCCCTTGGTGTTTGATTTGGCGGTAGGGCTTTTGGATCAAAGTATTTTCCAGAATTCTCTGCAGAATCGACACCGCGCTTAAACTTCCGCACCTCTTGAGATCTTTCAGGCCGCTTAAACTCCTGCGCCCATCGGATTTCATGCGCGCGCCAGCATTCTGGAAGCGCGCCTATCTCGCACATTTTTCTGATTTCGCTGCCGCCTCGCTCTGCGCGCGGCTCTTAAACTTCAGCACCTTTTCAGATATTTCAGCGCCGCGCTCGCTTGGCGCGTGGCTACCCGCTTTACGGAAATCCTCGCTTTTCTTGATTTATTTCCACTGCACAATCCCATCACAAAACACAAGACTCAAGACCGTGAGACGTTTCGAGACAAAAATAAAATAAACTTAAAGACGTAAATTAAAATAACATAATTGAAAGCGTTGGGTTGCCTCCCAACAAGTTATCTTTAACGTCTTTTAGCGGACGCAAGTTCCTTAGACTTACTAGCCACAGGGTGGATTAAGTCCCCAACGATCCATTTCCGCCACATTTGGCGTTTCCTTTCTCCTTTTCTTTTTAGCATTATCGGTAGTAGGGAGTTAAGAACAATTACCTCATTTAGTGTCGTCTCAAAGAAACCATGCTTGCTTTCTTGGGCTCATCACTCTTTGGTTGCATTGCAATGGCTCGCGTGGGGTTTGGTGGTGTTGATTGCAAAACACCCACTTACGCTTCTTGGCTCGATGGCGTGTTTAAAGACTTTAAACACCATCTCTTCGTTCTCCACTCTTAGCGTTAGCTCTCCTCTTTCAACGTCAATCAAGGCTCTGCACCGTTGCTAGGAATGGCCTCCCAATATGATCGGGATTCTGCATCTTCTTCCATATCGAATGAAATCTGCGGGAAAGAAAAATTTCCTACGCTTCACAATCACATCCTCGATCTTCCCGTGGATGAACCACCATCTGTCGGCTAGTTGCAGACTGCGGTGGTGGTTTGGCTTCTCCTAACTCGATCTTTTGAAAACCGATAGGGCATCAAATTTATACTCGCCCTAAATCACACAAGGCTCATTGCAAGTCACCCCGCCCTGTGGTGCATGGTAGTGTAAAGCTTCCAGTGTCCTTTGGTGGCAATTTCTTTTGTAAGATAGCACTACACTCTTACATTAGTGCTACTATCTCATATTCGGCCGCTTTCTCTTTTTCCCCGAGATTTCTTTCATGAACTTGAAATAAGATGGCATCTGCTCCAAAGCCTCTATAAGCGGTATGTTGATGTGCAACTTCCGAATACCTCAAGAATTTGGAAAATTGTTTATTGACCGCCTTCCTTTGTAATCTCTGGGGGAAAGGAATCTTTTCTGTATACTCTTCTCAGGAGTTTTCTATCATCAGGCTAGGTTCACCACCTTATCTTTTCTAACTCGCTTCCTCTCAACTATTGGTTGAGGCATTGCTCCAATTGTTTTCCAACTTCTCAACCGCACGCGCTTACATTGCTCCCTGATTTACCTCGTATTGCTTGGCAATGTCCCGTGGCTTTGATGTTTGCCTGCTTTGCTAGCTGTCCTACCTGTGTTTCCAAGTTTCTGAACGAGGATCTAGATTCTGTTATAAACTGCGTCTGGGCGTTGGCAAGTGCTGTCATGGCTGCTTTAAGCTCATCTGGTTTTTCTTGCTGACCTGGTGCATTGAGCTGTTGAGGCTGGGGGGCTTGAGTGAAGGGCTGTTGATTCTGGTACTGGCCCCTATACTGATTCTGCTGCCCCTGATATTGGTTCTGTTGGCCAGTGCATGATTTTCTGGCCACATCGATTTTCTGGCGCCCGATCTCCTTTCCATGAGAAGTTTGGGTGATTCCTCCACCCTGGATTATAAGTGTTTGAGTAGGGGTTGTTCTGTTGCCTCTGGTAGTTACCTCCGCTGACACTCTGCTCCATGGGATGTTGTTGGGATCCATTGAAGGACACCTATCAAATGTATGTGGGCGCCATATCTCGATTTTTTCGGCGGTTACGGCATTCATCGACACGGTATGTTCTTTGCAATTGTTTCGCTAGAAGAGCCACTTGTGCGTTCAAAGCAGCAATAGCATCTACTTCGTGGACCCCCACAGTTCTTCTCCCACTGGTTGCCCTCTCTTGATGACATGGTTGTTAGTGGCCATATCTTCTAATAACTCGTAGGCGTGGTCGAACATTTTCCTCATGAATGCTCCACTGCGGCTGCATCTATAATGGTTCTGGTTGTACTGCTCAGCCCGTTGTAGAAAATATGAACCAAGTTCCACAACTCAATGCAATGGTGTGGACACTTCCTCTGTAGATCCTTGAATCTCTCCCATGCTTCATATAAGGACTCTCCATCACTTGATAAAGTTGTTCAACTCCTCTTAATTTTCACGCTACAGGTGGAAAGAACTTGGCTAGGAATTTTTGTGCCAGCTCGTGCCATGTAAATATCGAATCAGCTGGCAGGGAATTCAACCATACTTTTGCTCTATCCCTGAGTGAGAAGGGAAAGAGCCTCAATCTGACGGCATCATCGTGATGCGCCGTTATATTCGAAAGTGCACATAGCTCCAAGAAATTTGCTATGTGCATATGTGGATCCTCAGATGGCGATCCTCCGAATCGCATCATGTCTTTACCATGCTCGTAATCGCTGGTTTTATCTCGAAATTGTTGGCTCCTATTGTAGGGAGCCTAATGCAAGTCTGTGCTCCATTCACTCTTGGTAGCACATAATCTCCCAGACTTCTTTCTGGCTGGATTCGAACTCTATCCTCCATATCTATTGGCACTTGCTGAGGATCTCACAGGTTAAGTTGATTTTCACCTAACCCCTCTCATCCTGTTATTGTTGGGAGCACCGTCCCATTTCTATCAACGTTGCAATTTGATTCTTTACATTCGCTTTTGCAGGCTTTCTCAATTTCCGGATTGAAGGGAACAAGAGTGTCAGCTCCTCTTCTCCTTCGCATAAACTGATATCCTGAGAAAGATCAAAAACAAACAAAGAATCACGGCACCCTGATTTTCGTAGAAACTAAAAAAAATAAAAAAATAAAAAATTAAATCCAAATTAGAAATTAAAAATAGATAATTTGATATTGAACTATTGCCTAATCCCCGGCAACGGCGCCAAAAACTTGATGCGCGTAATATGCACACACTTTAAACGCAAGTGCGTTATCGTATCAAGTAGTATAGTCTTAGACAAGACCGAATATCGCCCCTAGGATTAGGGTTCAAGTACGATGATCTATTTTATAGTATCTATTTGGCGAATTAATATTTGATTGGTTGTTTATAACTAAGAATTTCAAAAGCTATTTAAATGTAAAGAATTACTTGGATGTGATGAGAATAGGGCTTACATGTATCCTTACTATCCGCTTATGTTACTTGTCAATGCATTACTTATGGTGTTCTTTTGGAGAAAGCGGGTTCTGAAATCGTTTTATACTCCGTTAGGGTTATATAAACACTCAACCCCAGGTATTGTTCCTTACCTAACTTTCACGATAAGGGTAACTCTATAGGAGGATTAAGCACAAAAACCTAGTTGGCCGTCACGCACAATGCGCAAAATTAGGGTTGTTAAGCCTCTCATCAACGCTACAAATCTAATTGAGGTATTTTCATCCCCAATTCAAGACCGTACATCCAACTTACAAAGATATTCACAATCCTCCTTTTCGAATCGATTAGAAATCATATAGTGATAACTAGTTGTCAATTAGCTACCAAGAATTCAACTCAATTATTGGATAGATCTCTCAATAAGAATAATAACCATAAGCATGCATTACTTTATAACATAAGGTTCAAGAATTCAACATAGAAAGTCTTATAAGAGAATTAGTTCCTAGCCATGAATATGACAAGAACTAATTCAAAGTTCATCATCTGGCGAAATAAATAAAGGAAAGGAAAAGAAATTACTAAGCTAATGGTATCCAAACTCCAAGTCAAGAATCTTGAGTTGTGCAAGAAAGGGAACCTCAAAACCGCCTAGGGTTCTCCTTATATAGTTTTAAAACGCCTCCTTCTTTTCCTTCCGGGCTGGCCCAAAATCCGTCAAAAGACCTAATTTTTTCAGCGTCGGCGCCGCCTGCTGTCGGCGCGCGGCCTAAAGTTCTGCAATACCGGGTGTTTTGGCGCCGGCCCGATATCTCTGTTCGAGGCGCGCGGCCTGCAACTCCTGGCTTCTCGGATGTTTAGCGCCGCGGCCATTTCGGTCTCGAGGCGCGGCCTGGATCTTCTGACTTCTCGAATAATAGCGCGCCCGCTTCGATGCGGGAGGCGCTGGCAGTCCGGATTTCAGCCTCGTTTGTCACTTTCTCCGTTTTCAGCTCTAGTACCTCCTCTTTTTCCCTCTTTTCGCTCCTTTTCCGCCATTTGGCCACTTTAGCCACTTTGACTCAAAAGAAAGAAAAACTATCCTAATACGACACTTTGTATGTACAAAACGGGACAAAAGACTAACTAGACTGACTCAAAAGGTGTATATAAAATACACCGATCAGGTGCCATTCTGCAGGACCGCGATGTCGAGGCACGTTTTTCCAGATCCGAGGCGAAATTGGCCAGGGGCAGAAGGATCCAGGGCACACGATTTTTGCAGTATATAATCCCTAAAACCCTGACCTAAGGGCATCATCTTGTACATATTTTCTATTCTACTTTGGGGAGAAGGAAGGAGGCAACAACACAAGATTGGAGACAACTTTGGTTCAAGTTTCTTTTCTTTTCTTTCTTTTTAATTCAGTTTATGTTTGGAATTGTATTAGTTCTTAGCGTGACTATGGCTAGGAGCTAAACACTTTATTAGGGCTTTTCTTTTGAATCGCTTGAAACTCTATTTCATGACTTAATGCATTAGTTGATTTCTTCTTCACTTGATTAAGATTTATTCAATAATTGGTATGAATGTTTGATAGTTAACTGACCATTAATTATCATAATATATATGATTTCGAATCAAGAACCTTGAGGAGAGATTTGGATATGCTGTAATTGAATAGACATAGGTTAAAATCGCGGGCGAAAGTACTCCGATACTTGTGTAGCATTATAGGTTATTGTTCTTAATCATCCATGTGGTAAATCCTATCATAGAAATATAGAAGGGTTCTGCACTAGGGTTGAGCGATTATATATCCTAACCGGAATATAAGACAGTCTAGTTAACCGCTATCTTAACATAGATGAATAAGTCATTCTAGTTGCATTAAGGATTGAAAGGAGTGGATAGTCGAGGATATTGGAAGCCCTATTTCCATCATAACTGATTTAAACCAAAGTATTATCATAATTAGTTTATTTTCTGCAATCACTTAGTTTTAGTTATTAGATAAAAATACAAACAAATTAACGTTCACCAAATAGAAAGTAAAGCTTAGATAATCGGTACTTGATAACCAGTCTCTGACGACGATATTCGGTCTTACCATACTATATTACTTGTGAACGATACGTGCAGTTGCGTGAGCATTTGTAAAATCGCTAACAAATATTTTTAATGAAATTTTAGAAATCATTATCTATTAACAAAACTCGCTCTTAGTTATAAAATCTTAAAATACATTGAAATCGTTTACTTGAGAGTAATTTTCCTTATATCCATGCTTGTGGCAATTGATAATTTTACTTGCTTTCTAGGTTAATTTATATGTCCACATTAGTTATAATATTTCTCAAAATTAAAATACTATCAAGTGTTTGGCCAACTTAGTTGGTGATAAACCCATTACATTCTTAATCGTCTTTTTATTGTTCTCTGTGGGATTCGATCTCAACTCATAGTTGGGTAAATTATATTGTGACGACTGTGAACATTTTCTCTTTGAGGAGTGGATTTGGACCTTATCACCATGTCAGATGTTTATATTAAAGAATAGCTAGTTACAAATACTGTTGATTTATTAGACCAGTAGATCTTTGTAAAATTATGTATATTTGAATATTTATAATAACATGTAATTGCAAGCATTTATTTATAAAAGGAACATGAAGATATGTGATTTAATAATGTGGCGCCTTAGGATATCATGATGTCTTATTTGTGAACTATGATTTGCCCATTTGGTAATATGAATAAGATTTCAGATCCAGTCTGAGCGTGTGACTTCCTTCCGCTCCAACTGATGGTGTGATAGAGAATAAATAAATATTCTGTAATTATTATTTAATGTAATTAGATAAAATAAAGATCCTTATACAATTAAATTTATAATCGTAAACATCTATATATATATATATATGACATAAATAAGAAACCTCCAACCAAACGTAAAATTTATCTAACACCCAATGAATTGATCGAGTTGGCATTCTAACCTCAATTCATTACTTAATAATGATAAATTTCTGTGATTTAGTATAAATTAACATCACCATGCATGAACTTTTTTTCTCTGAATACAATTATGTAACTCACAGTTTGTAAATATTAAAAACGAATTAATATGTATATCTAGTTGTTAGTTTTATTATATGTAACCCAAATGTTTGAAATTTGGGTTCGAATTATTGTTTGGTTATACCAACTTTCAGTTTAATAGTGTAGTAATTAAATGGAAAAGACAAAAGTATAATTGGAGGGACATTGTCAGTATATAGGTTGAGCTCCTTCAAATAAATCTTTGCACATCTTTATTTGGTAAGCTAAAATATTTTAGTAATTTGTATTGCAATCAACTCTTTATTATTGTCATTATTTTTTTTATGTGGGGTAGCAAAATAATTGTAAAATAGCTACAGTTTTATTGTCATTATTATTGTCATTATTTGTAAAATAGCTACAGTTTTACTTAACTATAGAGTGACGGTGAATTCTTTAATATTTTTTTCTCTCATCATCACTACTTTTTATAATTTTTCATCATTAGTTTTCAATGTAAAATATATCAAAAGTCGTTATTGTACTTCTAAAATAACAATATATAGTATTCCAAGTTCCATTAACTATTCTATCTCATTAATTGTCTAAAATATTACTTAATTCTATAAATAACAATAAAAAGTTTAACCAAATTACAATAACAATAGTTCAACAAAATTATAACCCAAATAGTTCAACCAAAGTAAAACAAAATAGCACAAACAAATGTAAGGATCTCATGTTTTCTCCTATTACAGTTGAATTGTTCACATGGCTTGAGGGCTACAACTAGGGGTGGTAGATGGGTCGTTTGGGCGGAAGTTGAACGGGTCAAGATGAGTTGAAGTTGTAGATTGATCAATACCCAACCCATCCAAAACTTACATGGGCTAAGATGAGCGGATCAAGATGGGCTAAATGATGGGGGTTGGGGTGGAGGGGGTAGGGGCAGGTGTGGGTATGAGGGTAAGAAAAAAATTCATATTTTTATAAATTATTTATAAAAGTAAAAAAATATATATAAAATAAAAATTTGAGATTGGGGTAGGGGTAGGGCGGGGTAGGGGGTAGGGGAGGTAAGATAAAATTTCATATTTTTAATAATTTTTTTATAAAAGTAACAAAAAATATGAAATATAAATTTGAGTATGGATGAGGGTGGAGGGTAGACGGGGTTAGGGAGGTAGGGGAGGTAAAAAAAAAATTCATATTTTTTATAAAAGTAAAAAAAATATGAAATAGAAATTTGAGAATGAGAAAAAGTATGATAGGTTAGACTGGGATTGTTTATAGGATTTGTTATTTATACCTTCCATTAAAAAGTCCTCCAAAATCCATATTTTTAAAAAATCTTTCGAAATCTCAAAATTTTGAATACCAAAAGATTTTTTGTTAGTCTTTTAAAATTCTAATTGAATATCATTAGATTTGAATGCTCTGTTTAAAAAATCTTAATAGTCTTGATTGGATACCACAAGGTTTTTTTAGATTGTTTAAAAATCTTAATTGAATACCACATTACTTTTTTATCCCAAAAAAGTCTTTTAAAATTCTCTTATTGTTGTAAAATAATAAAACTAGAACAAGAATATTGTGAAGAAAGGGAGAAGGGTTCTTTATTTATCTTGAGGGATGAAATACATAGAGAGTAACATCTCTATTTATAAGGTCTAGGTACATTGTTCTAACCCTAATTTTCCTTGTAGACATTCATAATAATAAATATCATTTATAACACTCCCCCTTGAATGTCTATTTGACAGATAATATGCCTCATTAAAACCTTACTAGAAAAAACCCAGTGGAAAAAATTCTAGTGAAGGAAAAAGAGTACATATTTCTAATAATACACATTTTGGTTGTCTCATTAAAAATCTTATAAGAAAAATCCAGTGGGACAAAACCTTATATGAAAAAAAGAGTACAACATGTATTAACTCCCCCTGATGAGAACTTCAGTCCAAATGCTTGAGTCTTCGTATTTCAATCTTGTGCACCATATTCTCGAAAGTTGCAGTTGGGAGAGACTTAGTGAACAAATCAGTCATATTATCACTTGAATGATTCTGTTGCACGTTGACATCATCATTCTTTTGGAGCTCGTGTGTGAAGCACAAATTTGGTGAAATGTGTTTTTGTCCTATCTCTTTTTCTGAATCCTCTCTTGAGCAATGCATATTGTATTATCTTCCTTTATGGTTGTGGGTATTTCAAACCACATTTACTTCCAAGCGATTCAAATAGTCATAACATCAATTGAATTTATTGATATTTTTTCATTTTCTTGAGTTTGCGACTCATTAATTTCTTCAAGAATATCAGGATTGATCAAATCTTGCATTTCTTTATGAGATTCATTCTTAGTGTCATATTGATCATTTATTTTATTTTTTCTAGGATTCCGATCCTTAGAACACAATGGTCTATCACACTTCAGGCGTGCTTTTGAATTCATTTTCTATGACACTAGTAGATGGTCCTACAAGGACATCAATCTGAATTGGGGCATTCTCTGCAGGGATATGTGATTCAGTAATCATTTTCAAATCTGTAAATGCGTCTGGCATTTGATTTGCTATTTTCTGCAAGTGAATAAATTTTTTTTGAACCTCTTGATCACTAATAGAAGCACGTAGATCAAGATGAGACGATAATGAATTTTCCACAAATTTCCCTTTTAATTTCATTATTATCTCCCCCTAATTTTGGGGGTGGGGATTCTCTCATCAAATCGATAATATGCAATTTATCTTATTTCAGTATCTCCGTGTAAGGAAGAAATCATGCTCATAGTTATAGCAAGATAAATAAATGCATCAATTGAACAAATATATGGTACTTCAGGATCAATTTAATTTTCTCATTGCAACTTCTTTTAGCAGGTAGTCTACTGCTTTTCAAAAAATCTTCAAAATCTCTAATCATATTCAAATCAGCAACTTGCACAACCTTATGAAAGATTTTGAATATCATAAAGGGAAGAGGTTAAACATAGTCATCTTTGTACCCTTCATCAATAAATACTTATTAAGGTGATTTCACTATATCAACCTTAGTTCATTTAATCCGTTTAATTATTACAAACAAGTTTTTCAATAACTTGTATATGCTTCAGGCATTTTGAATCCTTCAAAAAAAAATTGTCACGTAAGCCATAGAGGCTGAGATAATTTTCATTTACGCGACATTTTCTAATGTCAGGACTGCAGGTCCATTAAATTTACTCTTACCAAGATACATCTACTTGATAATTATTTCTATATCAATATGCTTTAAGAGACGTAGAATTCAGATCCTCATAATATTATACAATATATTGTATCAAATATATCGTTGACGAGATATCATTTTGTATTTGTTTGCAATTAGACATAACGTATTAAGATCTTACCACTTTATTATTTTTCAGGTACATGAACCTCGTACGAGATTTTATGAAGTGTTATGTCGTAGGCTCTTCAAGAGCACATTGCCTCCTTATTATGATCTTTTTTATCATTTGCTCCTCTCCCTTTTTCAAGGATTATTGCGTTTAAAACCGAATTGTCTACCATGCTCTACAGCCAGTTCAGATACCACAGTGGAAGTGGGACGAGATAGCCGGAAAAGCCACCGGAGAGAAAGTCTCAGCATAATAATGACAAGTGCGAGTTAGGCTCGAATCCAATCAATAAATGCAATTTGTTATCACGCTCATAAAACACTTCCAAGGCGCTCCAGCCACTCGCTTTTACTTACAGGAGGTGGGACATCCGTTTTCTTGTTTGACAAGCACCTTACGTACGAAAAATGCTTTCATGCGTTGTAAATCATGCCCTTCATGGACATTTAGGAGCATCTTGCAACTGAAATATGAAATAGTTGGGTCAGCAAATGCTTCTAGCATTTGACTTGAATTATCATTTGAACGAGGATCATACCGGTGATAATTCACATTATATTTCTTACCTTTTTATTCTCTCTACCCTTATGTTAGAAAAACTAACATAATTTTCACCTTCTTTGGGAAATACATCTGTGTGCATCGTGGTAGATTTATTAATCATATACCGCACAATAAAATTATTAGATGAAAATATTTGGTTCCTGACCTTGAACTAATTATGAGGGGAGAATTTATCATAATTTATTAGTTTGAAGCATACTAACATCGATGTATGCAATATATCATATTTCAGATCAACACATGAAGCTTTGTTCTCATTCGCAATGGTTTAGCTATTTATCGGAGTCATTCAACAATAAACCAACTTGAATATAAATAAACATTAACAAGATGAATTATCTTGATTACATAATTTGAAAATTATAATCTCAACCCAATTATTTTGAGCAAACAATTTTGCATATGTCAAACTGCGGGTTGACAATAAACGCACATGTGACCGTCTTATCGATGCATCTATTTAAGACATCACATAACAGGTGAACGGACCCTTATTCACCTTTTATATTTTCAGAATTTAGGGAATTCAATCCCAACGTTAGCTGGTGTAATCAACTTATCATGAGAACAAACAAATTAATTCTTGAAGAATCTTCTAGTTCTTCAATATATTTCGAATACAAACTTAGCACATTAATTTTAAATCAGGACAACCAAAATTATCACGTCAATTGATAAAATTATTTGTACTAGTAAACTTCAAGTTTACCATGTCATGTGCTATTTGTTTTAGTAAACTTCTGATTTACTATTACATGAATTCTATTTTGTATAATAAACTTCTGGTTTATCGTGACATGTGATTTCATCATGCTCATATTTGTGCAATACAATTTGGAGAATAAAGAGGGTAACATTTCAAACTAAATCATCGTGACATATGATTTCATCATGCTCATATTTGTGCAATACAATTTGGAGAATAAAGAGGGTAACATTTCAAATACATATTATTTACCCACTATGATTTAGTCATCCAATCATTTATAGCTTCAATATGATAGTCATTTACTTTAGTAAACTTCGAGTTTACTATAACTTGTGCTTTGATCATAACAACTTTGTATATTACAATCTAGAACGAATGACATAATATATAGGCTCTTCAGGAGCCTCTATTTTATTCTCCATAATTACACATATTGTTTGGACACTATTGGTGTCATGATCTTCTAGATAAATAGTTAGCTCTTCTGGAGCACTTGATTATTAATTTTGTACAATCAAATATTGCTTAGATAATGCTGGTATCACAAAAGAAGTTATAGTTAGACATTGCTGGTGTCATGAAGTAAATAGTAATAAAATGGATATTTAAAGACAATACAATTTATAAACGATGAAAAGTAAGCTCTAAATTTTAGTATTTCAGACATCTCCTTAAGGGAGAATACTCATTAACATTCGAATACTTTGCATCAAAGCGGCAGCCGTAACAATAATATATCAATGTGGTTATAGTAGAAAGTATTCTACAAAATCTGTATCCTTTTGCATTAGAATGATACATAATAAAAAAATTCAAGATGATTTGACGTACGACAAGTACGTGCAACAATGGCTTTCATACCACAAAATAACATTTACATTCTTTGTAATTTTATCTCTTCGGGAGGTGTGTTGCGGTATTTATCCATTCACTTCGAGGAATGAAATATGGTCATTTAGATGCGCTTCATACATAATTTTCAATAACTCACTTTTTTTTTCAAGCACAAACAAACACTGCTCTAATATATTTCTAGTAAACTCTGCTGGAAAGTAGTTGAACCTATTATTATCCACTTTATAATTTTTAGTATGACTCACAGTAAAATCCTATAGTAACACAATCTCAAATCTTTAAGTGATCTTACAGAGATCCAATTTTAAGAAAATTGGTGCATGTGTTGACTAACATGTATTTCTAATATCCGATGTAACATGCGGATGAAATGTCATATGAAAGGGCAGAGAAAGACATCAAACTAAGTAAGTTATACGAAATTGCATCTAGTTGAATTAGGCACATGCATTCACATAATATAGAATTAATACACCTTGAAACAAGTTACTCAAAAATTAGTGTGATAATAACGGTCTAATATATAGATCTGTGTAGAATATTAACCTTCGTATAAAAATCTGGAAGCCACCATAAATAACTAAAATCGAAGCTGGCAGAAAATTAAGAAAAAACTTTATATGCATTATAAAATCATAACTGATTTTGGTGAGAAAATTCAATTATTTTACTATTTTAGAAGTACATTTCAAATTTGAACGTCTTAAAAACTAAAGTTCAAAGCCTTACTACTTCTGGAGTAAATTTAGATTTACTACTTCAAGAGTAAAATTTAAAGTTTCTACTACTTTGAAAGTAGAGTTCAATGTTCTACTACTTTGGAAGTGAAGTTCAAAGATTTACCACTTCAGGAGTAAATTCAAAGTTTTACTACTTTCAAAGTTCTACTACTTCCGGAGTAGAGTTTAAAGATTTATTACTTAAATTTGCTACTTCGGGAGCAGATTTCTGAGTTTGATACTTCGGGAGCAAAATTCTGAGTTTGCTACTTCGGGAGCAAAACATAAAATATTTAGAATATTATTTTTCAATTATCCTACCTCTTCTGGAGGTGGGTCATGATATTTTTACAATAAAAAACATGTCTGTCTTTATAATCTTTACTAATCATCACATTCACTTCAGGGAATAGATCTGTATTTATAACATTCATCAGAAGTTCTCATTCTTCAGGAATGGAACATATCTCAACATGCTTTAAACATATCAAATAGTGACAACTTAGAACTTCTTTAATATTTTGCTACTTCAGGAGCAAATCGAGACATACATATGATGTAGCGAATTTTTTCTCTGACGCATCTTTAATTGTACTCACAATAGATCTACAGAAATATTACCACTTCTGATTGATTATAGACATAAATAAATTTAATCATAACGAGAATTAAAAAATATTGTCACTTCTAGTAATCACATATTTCTTATAGTTTTACAATTATTATGAACTCTACTGGAGTTCACGCGAACCATTAATAAGTTCATCCCAAATCAAGGGCAATTAGACAGAGAGTATTCTCAATTAGACAGAGTACTAACAAAGCCCCTCAGAACAAATCTCACACAGAAAATTCACTATTTACATAGTGTTGTTAAAAATCCTTCACATAACATATTGACTAATTTTACCCAAAGAAAGACCATGTTTTAGTAAGTGGGTGAATAAGATATATAGCCAGATGTATTTATGCATAAGCACATAAAGTAGCAATGGAATAGATATACAAGACCTTAACAATGATGTGATGATTTTTCTTTTCTTCACGGGAACAATTCATGTGCAACAACAACGACGTGTTGATTTTTGTGAAGAACAAAATCTTCACTCTAGAAATTTAGAGACTCGTGCTGATAATGTGTTATAAAATAATAAAACTATAACAAAACTAGAACAAGAATATTGAGGAGAAAGGGAGGAGAGTTCTTTATTTCTCTTGAGGGATGAAATACATAGAGAGTAACATCTCTATTTATAGGATCTAGGTACATTGTTCTAACCCTAACTTTCCTTGAAACGATGAGAAACTTCTTACTAATTTTTTCATGTAAAAACACTATTATTTAGATTTTTCTAACTAACATTCAGTGGAAAATAGCCACGGATATTTTTTGTGAAATTCAATGAAAAAATAGAGATTTTTAGTTGTGAAACTGGGGAGATTTCGTTAGGAAAAACGAAAAAAAAAATTCCTTTCCAGAAAAAGAAAATGAAAGAAGGTTTCTTCTCCTCTGTAACCGCATGGGTTTTAGTGACATTATAGTTTATAATACTAGTGGAACATATACCAAATTATTTGGACGATCCTGTTAATTTAAATGTCATGTGTATCGTTTAAGTTATGTTACCTTGTTTTCTAGGAAATATCCGGAGAAAAATGTGCAAGTATAATACTATAATTTACTTTAGAATCATTTGGTTCGTTATCCCGAAATTATGGTGATACGATAACATAACATCAAATTTGATGGAATAAAATGAGATATTTAAGATTAAGTTGAGAATTAGATTTATATTTTGTTTGGTTAAAGATATAAATTTATACATCCAACCAAATAAAATATAAATTTAATTTCAAACTTAATTCTGAAATATATCACATTATCTCGTGAACCAAAATAAGTACATTCGATCTAATAAGTACCTTGTGTTAGAATTGAGAAATTATATGGCTCGAATCTTTAGTATTCTCTTATTTATTATATGTGTCTAATATTCTCTTAGGACAATAAGGTCATCAAACAATATCCTTATTTCCAATAAAGTAAACCAATCTATTTTTAAATATAAAACTCTTTAACCCATATATAAATTATAAAATTCATTATCTAGACACAATTTTTTTATACTTTAAAATTATTATTCAAATTAATATTTTTTATATTTTAATAATAAAATAGAAATATACAACGTACTATTTTAAGCTATAAGAATAAAACAATATGATTAACTATTCAAACTTTAAGTATGATAGACTGTTTTCTTTGTTATATCAGCTTCTTTTAAACTATTTTGATATTTTTTTATTGCTCAAAGCTGAAAGTTAAACATTTTACTGAATGGAAGTATTTGGACATAATTAAAACACATGAGACGTTATATAGATGCATGATGCATATGTGTGTGTGCGTGTGTGTGTGTTGTGTATATTCTTTCTCCAAAGATAAAATGTTTATATTAATTGTAATCCACTTATTTATAAACTTAAATCAAAAGATTACAACTTTATCTCCAAGAAAATAAAAATAGTAAATATTTTTTTATAATTGAAAATTTAATATACATGAAAAAATTACTTACAATAACAACCTATAGTTAAGCACCATGCTCAATTCTACTTCCATTCAACTGTCTCCTTATTTATTTATTTATTTTTATAGTCATGCGTAATTTCAACCTGGTTCAGGATAATTGGAAAAATGGCCAAGATTGAATCGCCAATGTAGAGTGGGGTTACTTCTTGAAATAAAGGAGGCCTCATGCTAGCAGTAGTGGTCTAACTCAAACCATTGAGTTACTACGATTAACTCCTTCACAATCCTCTGGTGTGGGCTCTGGGTGGAAGATCCACCTTTTGGAAAAACTGTCTCCTTTTATTGTCTACTTAAATACAAATTTGTAATATTCTAAAAAATTTGTTCAAATTAATATTTTTCACTTTTTGAAGATAAAATAGAAATATTCAAATGGGTGTGTTATTACTATCTTATAGAAATGACGGTCGAAGGTGAACGAACAGTGGTAGTTTAGTAAAACATTTATCCGTTTGGGGTAAAATGATAACTTTGACTCCCTCCTCTCCAAAAGGCACCTGTACTATAGAAAGAAACGTGTAATGGATTCACTTAGACCAACTCCCTACGAGATAATTTCGTGTCACATCAGATGAATAATCTACCACATCATTAATTATCTCTATTTATCACATATACTTCACAACAGTAGATATTTCAAAAAATAATTCATTTTCTATTTCCTTCACATCAATATATATATTTCACCATATATATTCATTCTATCTCATTTTCTATTTTGTATATGATATTATTCTTGTAATTCATATTATTATACATATAATAATAAAATTATAAATTACTTATATTCATTTAATTTTGACACTTATCAAATATTATTAAAATATTAAAACACAATAATACATGATTTTATTAATGAAGATATTAATCGTACAATTTATCAAAAACACACTAAAACATTGATAATATTAAAAATCACAAATTGAAAATTAATTTTCGATTGCTCCATCTCTAGGAAATATGCACGTTCTTGCAACATTAAATCTTGATGGTAACAATATTTCTGGTACTATACCACCCAGTTTGATGAATTCTCGCATCAACATTTTGAATTTGAGCAAGAACGCTATTGAAGGGTACATTATATATGACATTTGAAAATTGGATGACATATTTTGAGAATTTTGTGGACGTGAATATTGAGATTTTGTAGTTGGTTAGGAAATATAAAATTTGGAGGAAGATTAAAATTTTGATTAGGATTCATATTTAAAAAATAGCAAATAGTTTGGAAGAAGATAGAAATTAGGAGAAAATAGCCAAAATATTTTGGTGTCCAAATGAACTAAATCTATTCTCTTTTTATAGATCTTGAAAAATTAAAAAAATTGGTGTTTTTTTATTTTTAAATTCGGTTAAATTATTCGTCAAAAATAGCAATTAAATGACAGCCAATCGCAGACTGCCACATGGCACTGCAGGAGACATTGTCTCATGCACCTTCCACAGCAGGAGACATTGTCTCCACGTGGCAAGATTATCTCCTATATATTCAATAATTTCCAATTTATTTTCACGTCAACATGTCATTCGAATTGTCTCCTGCTGTATGTAATTATCAGGGACAATGTCCCCTGCTAGAGATGGTCTTAGGGAACGTTTGGTACGCTGTATTACGCTGGACTGCATTAGACAAAAAAATAATACAGTGTTTGGTGGACATTTTCAATCAGACTTGACTGTACTATTTCTAAAAATAGTACACTCCAGAGTAGACGGGTCTCCCCTGTACTGTACTAAAAAAATACAGTCTATTATATATTAATATTCTAATACCACCCATTATATATTAATACACTTCAATCCATTATAATACAGTACAGTCCAATATAAAAATATACAGTCCAGTACAACGTATCAAACGAGCCCTTATTCATAGTTTCTCATAATTAAATGAGAGTTGGAATATAGCTCAAATATTTTGCTTACTACCAAGTCATGCAACAAAGATCATGGTGAATACATTGATGGATTTTTTTCTTGAAGAAGCATGTAAATTTTTAATTTATCGATGATTGCGTCTCTAACTCTAATTGAAGATATATCTTATTATATTGAAATAGAATAATTCCTTGATGATTTTAATAGCTTAATTGGCTTATATACATGAGGTATAATAGTGATTCTAGGTTATAATTATGGAAACTAAATATACACCTAACAAATACAAAAGATCACTAATAATATTTAAAGATCACTAACAATATTTACCAAATATATTTTCATATATTCTAACACAACCGCAATCGAAGCGAGAGGTTGTTGTTGCTGAGATTGTCCCGAAAATCTTTGAACATAACCGAGGAAAGACCCTTAGTAAAGATATTTGTAATATGATAACGTGAAGGGACATGTAAGACACGTACTTGTCCATGAGCAACCTTTTCGCAAACAAAGTGAATATACATCTCGATGTGTTTAGTGCGTTGATGTTGAACATGATTACCCGAGATATATATCACACTAACATTATCGTAGTAGACCAACGTAGATTCCGAATAGGACAATAAAGCTCTAAAAGGAGGTTTCACAACCAACAAGACTCAGAAACCACATTAGCGACCCCTCGGTATTCGGCCTTCGCACTAGATCTCGACAAAGTAGCTTGTCCGTTAGCGGACTAAGAGACCAAGTTATCACTGAGAAATACACAATAACCAGAACTCCTGGTATCTGAACATCCACCCTAATCAGCATTCATATAAGAGACGATAGTGGATATCGATGATGGGTATAGATGCAAGCCATGATTAAGAGTACCCTGAATGTAGCGCACAATGCGCTTTAGAGCGTGCATGTGTTCTTCCCTCGGATCATGCATGAATAAACACACATGTTGCACATAATAAGTAATATCATGCCTCGTAAAAGTGAGGTATTGAAGAGCCCCGCAAGACTATGATAGTGGGAGGGATTCTCATATGGTGTGCTAGAAGTAGCACTCATTTTCGATTTAGTATCAACCGGATTAAGAGATGACTTATAAGCTGACATTCTAGCCCATTCAAGAATCTCTGATGCATATTTCCTCTGAGATAGGAATAAACCACCGGCATGACGAGTGACAACTATACCTAGAAAATAAATCAATGGCCACAAGTCTTTCATAGCAAATTCCGAGTTGAGAAGGGATACGATAGAGTTACGAAGAGCATCAGAGGAGGCCGTCAAGATAATATCATCCACATACAGAAGAATGTCGGTCATAGAAGTATGACTGTATATAAATAGAGAATGATCAGACTTTTTGTGAGAAAACCTAAGAGTAGAAACATAATCTGCAAATCTCTTGTACCAGGCTCGAGGATCCTGTTTTAGCCCATACAAGGATTTCTTCAGCAAGCACACATGATTAGGATGATCTGAGTCCCTGAAACCCAAGGGCTGATGTATGTATACCGTCTCCTTGAGTTCTTCATGTAAGAAAACATTTTTCACATCCAGTTGATGAATGTGCCATGTTTTTAGAGAGTTATACTAAGAACAATGCAAATAATTTCCTGTTTGACCACCAGACTAAAAGTCTATCTACAATCCACGTTGTCACACCCCCGGTATGCTAAGTAAATTTTCGCACACAAAAGGTGTGATGGTAGTCGGCAACAACTCTCACCAACCCAAGCCAAACACATCGTCCTTTCAAGATCAAAAGAACGTAGCACTGCGAAAGCTTATTACAAACACTAAGAGGAGGTTTATAATGACAAGTATAGCCACAACACAATGCACCAAGAGTTTACGGGCTAAAACAGCCCAACCTTTAACTTTATTTCAACTCAAATAAATAAAGGAACGTCTCTCGACATATACAATGAAGTGTTAGAACTGGACGTCTAACACTTGAACTCTCAAACTAACTAGCCTAACTCACTATTTAGTTTTAAGCTCTCAGAAACACACTCACAAGAACACGCACTGTTCTTAAGCTCTGAACACTCGAAGCTCAACACTTAGCTTCCTCTCGGAATAAGGAATTTCAGATTGTTGAATCGTCCGTGAATAAGTTCTACTAACTTATTCTACTTATAGGGGAATGGGAGTGGCATAACATGTCTTACAAAAGAGAACGTGTAAAGGAAGTGAATGTGTTAACACACACCCGCAAGCTTCATCCATTACACCCACACATACACATCATACGACCAACATTATCTTCAATACTTGGCCAATTTCGCTCATGTCTTTCTTTCTTCAAGCCATGTGTATTGTTGACCACTTCAACCTTCCCATTCGACTTGTACTGGTCCCACAAGGTCCTAGTCATGTCCCACATGACTTACACATCATCTACACAATTCGCAATACGTCTAGCTCACCATACACCACGGTTGCACGAAATTCGAAACTTCGATTAGAACCTTTCTGTCCGTGTTAAGTCATTGAAGCTCACCCACTTCAATACTCAACCAAATGAGCTCAGACCGCTTTCCACATGTCCCGGAGACCTATAGAGAGATCCATGAACCCGCCCTAAGTTATCCGGTGCTCCAACGCGACTCGCATCTGACCCGCATCAAACTTGGACTTAGTCAACCCCTCGTTTTGGCTTGCCACGTGTATATAGTTCGGTCGAACACTTAGCAGCATCTTACCTTGTGATCTAGCTGACCCATACAAACCATAAGAAGTCTCGAAACACCCTACCTGTATTCCACACCAACGCATTATCACTTAGCCACATTTGCAAGCATTAACTCATGCCCCATTTTCTCGGCTTCTTGTTCTTCCCTCGGACTTAGTCAATTATTCGTTGTGAACTCTTAGATAAACTTGGAGAATGCATTAATGTGGATATAGATACCTTGTCATGTGTCACACACATGTCTAGATGTCCCTGATCTGCATATGTCTCTCGAACACGTGTAATACCTTCTTGGACACCCAACACCAATGTACACCATTGCTGAATGTTGTTGATCCTTTGCATGTGTTGCACCCTCTTGTAATGTTCCTCAATTGTTTCCCTATCTCTGAACCTTATCCTTTAGCTTTCGTTGACCCTTGCGTTCCTTCGCATCATGCCTTAACACGCATATACGAATGTATGTCGATATGATCCATTTTGGTCTCGATCTGTGTCTTAGCTCACACCAAATTTATCATGGACCAATTCACGGGTGTGACACACGCCAACCTGTTGAGTTTTGCCATCACCTACTAGATGGGTCTTATGCCTCTCAAAAAGACCATCAGATTTTTCCTTATGAGTAAAAATCCACATAGAACGAATTTTGGGGAAGCAATCTAATGTGGATTCACGTTTATTTTCTATTTCTGTTGTAGAGGAAGTTGTTTGCTCTACAAAAAACGTTAAATGTCCCACGTAGTTTAGGAAGATTGTTGTGTACTTACATGTTTAGATTTAGCAATTTCCAACTCACGATTTAGATTTTGGGATTGAGTTAAAGTACAATTTTTATGCTTTTTGACATGGTAAAAAAAAAAGGCAGCCCGTTGCACTAAGTTTTCGCTATGCGCGGGGTCCGGAGAAGGGCCGGACCACAAAGGTCTATTTATTGATACCAAATTTTGACCTTCTCTTCCGATTAGTTATCGGCAATTAAACTAATTTTACACACCGCAAAAACAATTTTTCAGTCACTAAAATAAAACACCTAAATTAAAACCCCATCAGCCCAAAACCCATTATACTTACCCTTTTATTTTAACACCCAGCCCATGTTCAGCAAAACCAACCAGCCCATGTTCAGCAAAACCAACCAGCCCAATACCACCTCCTTTATTTTTCAGAACAGACCAACTCCCCTTCAAGCTTAAAGAACACAAATACTATCTTCACCCTTTACCCTAATAATTCCAATCGCCGCCGATACCCTTTTCTTGCTCGACCCGAGATTCTCACCGGAGAATTCGGGCTTCCCTTCGTCCACCCCTCAAGCCAGATCACTGCCACCAGCAAGTTACCCCACACCGTCACAAAATCTCTCCAAAAATCGTATTCGAATCACCCAAAATTAAAAATCTACCATAAATGAAATCTTACCTTTTGCGTTGGTAAAATGACCCATAACCGAGACTGTCCCAAAATCTCTCCAAAAAATGGTATACAAATCGACCCTAAAATCAGTCTTAAAGATGGTCCTAAACTTACCATAAATCGAAACCAAATTGGGGCTATATATATGAAGATTTAGTGCATGCAAGTGGCATCAATTTCCCCACAGAAAATAGCTCCAAAATCCTAATTGCTAGACGACTCTCATATTCAAGAACCTCCTTTTCGCACACCTTTTCCAGAGCCAAAAATCCCTTTTAACATCAGCGAAAATCAATCGATCAATCAGCAAAAAAAATCAGTCAATAAACCAAAAAGAAAAGAACTTTCAAACCATATCTTCTTGCATATCATTTGATTCCAAAACATAAAAAGCCTAATTCCTAAAAGCAAAATAAAAAGCATCATTCCCTTTCAATAGCATAACAACAGACTTTGAGTGGGTTGACGAGTTGATACGCTGCCTCAGTTCGCTCTCCGGAGAAGGTAAACTCGTTTCCTTTTAAATTCCTCATACGATTTATACTCTGTGATTTGTATAATGATGATGTGCTTATTAAATGTGTTTGGTTTAATTTAATGGCCATTTATACATGTTAAGTCATTTTTTTGAAGTATGTTGATCGATTTTATTTGTTGTTCGAACCTATCGGATTAATATGTAGCATGTTTAGTTATAGCTGTGGGATTGGTATGTGATAACATGTTAAAGATTTGGTTGTGTTTCTCGTATGTTGTTCCCTGCTCGTATGTCTTCTCTATTTGCAAGCCATCCTGAGTAAGGATAATCCAGGGGGTCTTTAAATCATTACTTGTGCACTCGGTTAATGGATGACAATATGTTGATTGAAGTATGTGATTCATATAGCCATATTCATGTCACATAGCAAACATCCCTTTCGCATGTTGTGATTACCAACCTGGAAATAGCCTACTTATACTCATAATACATAATGGTGTAATTAGAAATATGAATATCTGTTTCTTTAAGTTTCCCCTCTATGTTTGGTTTGACATGAACCCATATGTAATGCACCCAATATCTCTGAAATATCACATGAACATGATTAAAGACTGGCCTCAGACTTGGCTATTTTTTAGTGTGCTTGTGCAATATTGAGTCACCCTGGCTGTCTGTTTTGTCTGTCTTCCTTGCTGATAAATTTGGGTCTAGTATTCAGTTTGTTTTATTTTCTTCCATGTGCCTTTATAAACATGAAGCCCATTTCGATCAAGTATCGTTTTAATTGTTGTTTATGCCTCTGTTTCGGTGCTGGTTCCCCTCCCCTTTCCCTTAATTGTTAGACGATTGCATATATATGTGTCCTTATTCTATGCGGGGTTTGTGCTCGTTTAACTTCTTGGTTTCCTTAAAGATCTGAGAGTGACGGGCCAAACCTGCTTTAACTATGTATTGCTAGCTTTACCAAGGGCCCAAGATTCAGTCGAATCCTGTAGGGACCTGTTAAATTTATTCGCAGACTGTCTGCTGAGGGCCGGAGCTCGTATGGATACATTACTTCTTGCATAGCCAAAGTTGATCTTATTTTAGCATTGTATGTGTTTGAGCACTTACTAATCCTTATCTTTTTTTTGTTTACATGAAATGCATCGGAGCAAATGAAGAGTTTCATTACGAAACCCATCATGACTACGTCAAATTGAAGATCTGCATCTATATCCACCACAATCTCCGCATCGAAAATTCCAAAATTACAGACTGAATGACACTGCCACTCCTTCGAGTCGTTTTATTAATTCCTACCCTGCCCCCATTCATTCATTGTAAATTAATTGTCTAACGCAACACTAATTAGTAGAATACTTAGAATAGTTAAACCTTGAATCAATAGATTAGAAAGTAATTTGGTACTAGAAATTTGCTTCCCCTTAAGTTAATTATTTTAGGTTTGCCATACATTGTTTAAATTACACTAAACCACCTAATAATCTTCACCTGCATAATTGTCCATGTAGTTAGGATATTATTTGTTACCAGATTCCTAACCCATTCTCTTACAAACTCCCATTAACATTCATAGAGAAAAATTATTTTAGACACTTTACATGCTAAGTCTATCTTAAACATGCATTTTTCTTTAACATAATAATTAACTTAGGTTTGAAAGGACAACTTCAAGTTAACGGATCTTAGAGGGTACCTAAGAATAATAAAGAATTTTTATTCAGAATCTTATTAAGTTTTACAGATCATTTAAATGGAATTAATGTTGATTTTACTTAGTTAACATTTAGGAAATAATTAGGTGGCGACTCCGCGAACCCCTTTTAGCATTTTATTTTAAAGAGCAGGATTTGCTGAAATAATGTTGCTGTAAAAAACGAGCGCAACACTATTGTACGCAATCTTACCTCACATTTCTACGATCATGACTTAAATTCATGACCTCCTAATCTCATTAATTTTTATTCTTGTTTACTCGATGTCGAACTCCCATGTTATGTTATGCACGCTCTAAATATTCTGTTCTTGACAGGTGGAAGGGTGCAAAGTGTCCCCAATTTGGTTGAGGGAATAAGATATTATCTCCTTATATGTGTTGTACATTTTGGAGAAACATCATTCTCAGTCAATCGTCACTTTCTCCTTGTAAACAAGTGGAGAGAAATATTCTTCTTTACTTCTTCCAACTTCACTTTTCATAATATGGCTATAGTGGGATTCTACAAGACTGTTCTTGCATGTATCACTTTAATACATGTACCTTAATTTAGTTCAAAGCTTTATCCTCTTCCATACTTCATAAACAAAATAATACATGTAGACTAACACATCTCGTTTGTACGTCGCACTGAACTGTACTAATTTCATTGAACTGGACTGAACTATATTAATATATAATGGACGGTATTAGACTATTAATATATAATGATATTTTTTATTTTTTTTTATTTTTAGTCTGATTCGGAAGCCACCTATTAGATTTAGCCTCAAAATGACAATTAATTTGACTATTTCTAAAAATAGTGCAATCCAATACGGCTGAAAACACCCACCAAACGTTGTATTATTTTTTTATCCAGTACAGTCCAGCTTAATACAGCGTATCAAACGTGTAGGTTCAAGCTAAGTCATTAACTAAGTTGAATGCGTGTATCATAAAAATCAAGTCTTTTCTTCTTCCAACACAAAGTTCAAGACTATGATCATAAGCAATCTTCACCTAATCATAAGGTCCTTTTTCTTTAACAAGTAAAGATTAAACAAGTGCAATGGGCTAAGATATATGAGTGGATAATGAATTGCTCCTTCCGGAACTGGCAGAGCTAAGGGCCAAAACATCAACTGCAGCATAGCCAATTCGGCATGGATAGTTAAAATGAGGTACCTAAAAATGCAAGTGCATTTATCTAGATATATTCTCTTGTTGGTTATTGTCTAGTCCATCACTCACAGCTGCTGACTCCTAGGATGCTATTATTGCAGATGCAAATCAGGGCCGGCTTTAGGGGGAACTAAAGCAATTGCTTTAGCCAGTTCCTCCCCGGAAAAATGGAAAGCCCCAACTTTATTGATAGGACATTTTGATCCCCTTTTCCTCTCATCACACCCGTACTTATAAGATTATGAACAAAAGAGACTAGACTTTATATTTCTATTTTTGAGATGTGATACAGTTTTGTCCATGACTAATATCTGCGGCACAGTTTTGTCCATGACTAGCTAGGAACAACCTTAACTCTTTACCAGAATGAATGGGGGGATTAATTCTTTGCTAATTCGATTGCTTGTCTAGCAGTTTCAGTACATCCTGGTCAGGGATAAATTACCCAAGTTCGGGATGACATTACCCTATGAAGGCTCGCTTTTACTACGGCAGGTGGGTTCGTTAACCAAGTCACTGCGTATGAGTTGCCGACTCATTTTTCAATAGGCACGTGGTCAGAGTCCTGACTCCTCCCACTGTTTGGGAGCTTACGATTTCATAGTCTATTTTACTAACCGGTGAATATTCTTTTCACCCTTTACTCATGATACTACATCGCTATCAATCACCCAAGAGTATATAGCCTTGCAAAATAGTCCTTATGAATTCGCATGAAATTCAACGTGCCCCATACTACTCGAATCAGAGCATAAGCTAGTAATGCCTTCAGCGCAAAGTTAGTGGCAGTGTAATTTATTGATAAGCAAGGATGCAAGCCCTGATATATGCTAGTAATATATCATTAAAACCCACAGAGGTGGCGTCACCGTCTCAACTCAATGCATCATAAAGTAAACAGAATGTAAACTAACTTCTCCCCATTTATTCATAATTTACGATACCATTTAATTCTGCAGAAAATGAATACTAACTGTTAGTGTTAGGTTCTGTGTCCTAACATTTTCCGTAACATGTCTCTTTTTGGTGTTAAGTAAAAACAGGAAAATGTCATCCCAAATGTCGTGACATCTGGAAGGACATTTCTGGCATAAGTTTTGCCTATCTTCACGGAGCAGATTCTGAAGCTGAGAAGATTTTATCACGTGAATGTTTGGCTTGGTTAGGAGCTAAGGGAAACACGATAGTACTTGACAAGACCAAGTCCAAGGAGAGTGCATAACGGAAGGAGCATTCTCAGGAAGACAAAGTCAAATCTGGTGAGAGTTTTAAGGCTAAAGAACAGCTCCAACCAACCCTATTCTGCTCAACCTCCACCGAGAATCAAGGAGCCTCTCGGGTGGACTCTCCACTATAAATAGAGGGTTCACTCCAAGGTTTTAATATCCAGTTTTTGCAGAACAAAATTCAGATCTGAGACGTCTCAAATATTGCCTCAAACAATTTGGATCGAGCAACCTGTTTTTGTGATTACACTTGTTCAAAATTACGAATTGCTTTCTTAGATCTATAAGTGTTCTTTCAACTCAAAGCAATTGTAATAGGGTGTTTTTCACTTCTATTTTAGATAGATTTTTCAGGCTTAGAAGTTAGGATTTAACTTCTTTTAATCCCTTTTTTTTACGGATTACTATTCATTCTCAAGGGATTTGTAAGATTGTATAATTTTTATACAATAAATTTTTGGTCATGAGACCACTATAAGTTATATACAATTATATAACTTATGAAAAACAATCTTGGGTGTCCTTGATTTATTTCACGCATCTTAAACTCGCTTTTGATTCTGCGTTTTTGTTAATGTTCCATTCGTATCACGTAACATTTTGGGAACATTCTCATCTTTAAGTTTACCTCATTCTTTTTCTTGATTTTATTTATTCCATAGTTTAAGTGCGAAAATTTCGCCAGTGGTATCGAGCCGACACTTGACATAATAAGTCTCACGGTCCTTTTACTTAACTATGGATCCGTAATCCAAATATTGGTAGACTTCCTATTTTAGATGGATCAAACTATCCTTATTGGAAGATTCGCCACGTTCTCACATCAAATCCATTGATGTTAGAGCATGGAGATCTATTACTAATGGATACATCGCTATGCTTCCACCTGGACGAGGAAGCGACATTTTGGTCAAGCTCGAGGCCGAATGGACTTTTGAAGAAACTAATAGTGCGAGCTTGGCGAAAAGGCACTAAATGCTATTTTCGGATGGGTTGATCTTTACATGTTCAAACTCATTCAAAATTGCTCTCATGCGAGATGCTTGGGATACTTTACAAACTCATTGTGAAGGTAGTTCAAGTGTTCGACGACGAAGCTTCGCGTGCTCGTGAGTAAGTATGAACGTTTAAGGATGGAGGAATCGGAGGATATTAAAACCTATTTTGAAAAGTTGATTGATATCTCTAATGAATGTCAAGTTCTTGGTTCTCCATTGACCAACAATCAACTTGTTGAAAAAGCCTTCGATCTCTTCCGAAAAGTTCAACATTAAGATTTGTGCGATTGAAGAAGCACACAACCTTGCCTGATGGACCTACATACTTTAATGAGCATTCTCAAAACATATGAGATGAACATGGAAAATCAAAGGTCTTTATACAAAGGCAAGGATGTTGCTTCAAGCAAAATCCTTAGAGACGGAAGTCAATGAAGAGGATGAAACACTTGAAGAAATTGGGGATGGTGTCAACGTTGCTCTCCTTACTCGTAGGTTCAATACGATGTTAAGAAGATTCAACGAAGATAAGAATAAATCTAAGTCTAAAGAGCACCAAAACCAAGGATTCAATCCACGAATTACCAAGAATTTTCCCAACGCACAAAAAGGCAATCAACTTAGGAGGATAAATTCCGACCGAACCAGGTTCGATCCTGACTCGGACAAAGATTCAATGTCATGCTCGCCGGGATGGGCCATTATGCCAACGAGTGTGCAAACACTTTAAGAAAGGTTGGCAAAAGTCTATGGATTTCCTAAGTGATGATGAAGGTGAAGGGAAGAGAATACGAGAAATAGAGTCACAAGCAACGCCGCTGTTTTGAACATTCTCTGTCGGATGATGAAGGTTTAGATCGTGATACACTAAATGTCATGACATTTCCAGAACATCGGTATAACATCAGAATCTGGCAGGCAATGACGGTATGAGCTTTTAATTCTTGGATGTCAATGCTTCGTGGTTTTATTTCAAAAATGATTCTAAACCTAAGACTCGAAGACTCAGGATGATATGATTAAGGAATTGCAAGCCCTTTGCAAGGACTTAATCATTGAATCTAATCAACTTGAATCAAAGGTGAAAACTCTAACTCGTGAGAATGCAGATTTGATAAGTACCATTACCCGACTGGAAGTGACTCTTACCAAAAAAGATCTTGAATTCGGAAAGATAAGTGCAAAGTTGGATCTGGCCGAAGCAACCTTCGAAAAGCTTAACACAGGCACCTCCAAATTAGATGAAATCCTTAGTGTTAGTCAACCTCACTGTACTGGTTTGGGCTACAAGAATCCTATCAATACATTATGCTCTAACTTGTTTGTTAAAAATGGGGAAATAAACCGTAAGAAGGGTAGCAACTATGTGTGCAATTATTGTAATAAATCTGGACATTTAAAACCTTTTTGCTTTAAGTTACTAAAACTCAGAAAGAAAAGGTCTTCCAGAATGCTGTCAAGAACTTCAGACAGCACTCTAAGAGACTACTCTATCTACAAAAATCGTAAGGTAACAAAAAAGGTTTGGGTTCCCATCAAGAAAACAAGTTGTAATGTAGCCATAACCGCACTAAGGACCAATATCTCTGGATCGTGGTACTTTGTGATGTTGTTCCGCCATATGACAGGAACAAAAGACTATCTAAAGAACTACGAAGCTCTAAATGGAGGAAATGTTACATATGGAGGAGGTGAAAAGAGTAAGATAATAGGAAGAGGAACTGTTAATGTCCCTGGAATTCCAAGATCGAATAATGTCTTGCGTTGATGGTCCGATGGCTAACCTAATTAGTATAAGCCAACGTGTGATGACAACTTGGAAGTAAGATTCAATAAACACGCATGTATGATGGTGATGAAACTAACAAACGATAATGACAGTCTGAGAACAAGTGATAATTGCTATCTTGTCGGAGAACATAAGGTATGTAATAGTGTTAGGGTGATGAGACATCATTGTGGCATCAAAAACTAGGACATGTCAATTACCAACCTTAGAAAATTGATATCTTACGAGGCGGTAAAGGCATTCCTAAACTAAGTCCTATGAGTGAAACCAGTGGTGTGTGAAGATTGTCTCAAAGGTAAGCAAACCCGTGTCCCTCACAAAGTTGTTCAGATTGATGGATAATTCTCAGGTACGTCTCATTGCTTTCAACTTTTACATATGGATCTTATGGGTCCAATCGAGGTAGATAGCCTAGGAGCATGAGGTACTCGCTTTGTGATTGTAGATGACTTTTCAAGATACTCTTGGATATTCTTTTTGAAAGAAAAGTCTCAAACGTTTGACATGTTTAGAATATTGTACTCTAGAATTAGAAATCTATATCATTCCTCTATTTTTGGATAAGATCGATCATGGAAAGGAGTTTGAAAATAATCAATTTTCTACATTTTGTGAGAAAAAGGTATTTTCCATGAATTTTCTGCTCCCAAAACCCCAACAAAATGGTGTAGAGAGGAAGAATAGAACCCTACAAGAAATGGCTAGAGTCATGCTAAGTTCTAAAAAGCATCAAAACGTTTTTGGCGTAAGCTCTAAACACCGCAAGTCACATCTACAATAGAGTCTATCTTAGACCAGAACAAAAATGACACCCTATGAGATCTTGAATGGAAAGAAACCAAATCTACGTTACTTTCATGTTTTGGGTGTGTATGCTATGTTCTAAATGATAGAGATAATCGAGCAAAGTTTGACTCTAAGAGTGATAAGGGAATTTTCATAGGCTATTCTCAAAATAGTCATGCTTCTGAGTGTACAATCTTCGAACCAAATCCGTACAAGAATCTGTTAACATTGTTTTTGATGATAATGCAGATTATGCAGGAAATACACCAGTAACAGATGCTGTCGTAACAATACAGGAGGGGCAGACCACAGAAAATACAGATGTTACACAAAATGTCACAACATCTGCGTGAACACCAGAATCAAGATGAGAACACTGCAGTTACGATGAGGATTCTGGCGAACTTCGTGATTCAGTACGCAGGGATCCCTCATCTAGAATCAGAAGAAACCATCCCACTGAACAGGTAATAGGAGAAGTATTCGAAGGAATAAAAACAAGGAGAAAAGAGCCAAAAAATTACCGAGACATGGTGAAGTATGCATGTATGACCACCATACATCACAAGGTAAGTCAATCTTGCTATGTTTCTACTTTGGAACCTAAAAACATTAATGAAGCACTAAAAGACAATTGGTGGATACAAGCCATGCAAGAAGAACTAGAACAGTTCACCAGAAATGAGGTTTGGGATCTAGTTCCTCGCCCTGATGAGACTAATGTAATAGGAACTAAATGGATCTTCAAGAATAAATCTGACGAATCTGGAACTGTTATTAGAAATAAAGCTAGACTAGTGGCTCAAGGATACTCTCAAGTCGAAGGTATCGACTATGATGAAACCTTTGCTCCAGTAGCTAGAATTGAATCAATTAGATTATTACTTGCCATAGCTTGTTGTTTAAAGATAACTCTTCACCAAATGGATGTGAAAAGTGCCTTTTTGAACGAATATATTGATAAGGAGATATATGTTGAACAACCCAAAGGATTTGAAGATCCTCACCATCCACAACATGTATACAAGTTAAAAAAGGCCTTGTATGGACTAAAACAAGCTCGCGTGCATGGTATGGTCGTTTAACTCAATTCCTTCTTGAATTTGGTTTCCAACGTGGTGTAGCTGATTGTACTTTATTTATAAAACACCATGGATCAGATATGGTTATTGCTCAAATCTATGTAGATGACATAGTTTTTGGTTCGACTTCAATGTCTCATCTTAAGACTTTTGTCGGTTTATGTCCTCAACATTCGAAATGAGCATGATAGGGGAACTAACCTTTTTCTTAGGCTTGCAGATAAAACAAAATGAGGAGGGTATCTTCATTTCACAAAGCAAATATGCCAAGAACCTGGTTAAAAAGTTTGGTTTGGAGAATGCCAAACACATGAAGACTCCGATGGGATCAACCGGACTATATCCAAAGATGATGTTGGGAGAATGTTGACCAACTTTATACGGATCTATGATAGGTAGTCTTTTGTATCTCACCGCGAGTCGTCCGGATCTTATGTTTAGTGTTTGTGTGTGTGCACGATTCCAAGCATGCCCTAAAATTTCCCACTTAAATCGTCAAACGTGTCATAAGATATGTTGCCGGCACATGTGAGTTGGGAATTTGGTATTCCAAAGACACTAATTCTAATCTAATAGGATATAGTGACTCGGATTGGGCTGGAGATGTGGAAGATAGAAAAAGTACTAGTGGAGGATGTTTTACCTCGCAATAACTTAGTTTCACGGTACGATCGTAAACAAAATTGTGTCTCACTCTCAACCTTGAATCAATATGTAGCGGGGAGTTGTTGCTCTCAATTAATATGGTTAAGACACGTTAGACGATTATGGTGTTTCAAAAATATCTTAGTTTTGTCTTTGTGATAATATGAGTGCCATCAATATATCTAAAAATCCGGTTCAAGACTCTCGCACAAAACATATAGATATAAGACATCACTTTCTTCGAGACTTGGTTGAAAAAGCTAGTTAGAATCGATTATATTGACACTTCTCATCAACTAGCCGATATTTTTACAAAAGCTTTAGATCATGAGAGGTTTTCAAACTTGAAAAACTCTGCCTCTGCTCAATATAAAAATTGACATTCTTTGGAGTGTGTTATCCGAAATGTCACGACATTTGTGGTAACATTCATCCATGTAAAATCTGAACCGCTTCGGTAAATATTAAAGTTGTTTTGTGTTTCTAACGGTCATGACTTCTCAAAGGAACACCTTTTAAAGTGATCCGGATTCTCTGCGATGATACAAAAATCATAAAAGGGAGTATCAAAAATAAGGCAAAGCCTTAAATTCCTAAGAATTGTAAAATGTTGGGCAAAGCCCACAAAATTGATACTGCTTCTATTCTATAGAGTATCAACATACTTATAATGATACACAGATCTTATCTAGTTGGACTCAATATACATTGTTCCACCAATTTAGAGACAAAACTCTATAAAGTGTCTTGTTTAGTTGCAGCTAATCATTGCTCTATGAGAAAATGACTCCCGTGTTACACAAAATGTGCTAACATTTCTGATAATACTCAGATTTCCAGATTTTTGTCAATTAATGTTAAGTTGGTCTTTGTTGAAAAATTTCTCTTGGTTTTGATGTCTATTTTGAAACAACCTCTAAACCTTAGGAACTAGTCTTTGTATAGAACTTAAACACTAATGTAGATAGTTTTTGCCAAGTGTATAAATAACCATTCACTAATTACTAATTCTCACTTCCAAAGAAAATTCCTCCAAGAAACAACAACAAAAAAAAAAAAAAAAAAAAAGGGGGCGAGAACAAAATTTTCGTACATCACCCACGATGAATCCCTCTTTCAAGGCACCAACCTCACAAACTACTCCCATTCCTGTAAAACCCGAAAACCCTAACTTCTCCTTCTCTTCTTCCCCTTTCTCTCCAATGGATGTCTCACCCATGTCACCAAAAATGTCACCATCCGTCCCAGAACACTCTCCAATGAGCACAAGTCCACCATTGTGCACAGATTTGGTGGTAAGTGTCTTTCAAGAACCTCTGGAAATCGCCTATCCAGGGGAAACAAACAATCCTATCAACTTAGAGGAAACCCCGGATGTTTCCGTCCTCCCAAAGAGGACAAATCAAGCAGCTTTTCCCACTCGGAGATCAGTCCGAAACTTTGAGAAGGCCTTTGGCAGTGGTAAATCTCCCACCAAAAGGAATAAGTCAGCGACTCCTCCCTCTACAAGCTCCAGTTATGCTGATTCAGAAAAGACCCTTTCGGGTGAGTCCCAACCGGAATCACCTGCTTCAACTTCCGTCAAATGCGCGAGAATCCGGTGAGGAAGATGAGATTCAGACGACACCCTCCAAGAGGTTTTATTTCAAGAAATCTGGTCATACTTGGAAACAACATCATCATCAACCCCTCAAGATGTCACAGAAAATGTTATGACATCTTCTGAATCATCTTCAGATTCCAGTGTCCGAAGTCTAACAAGCAGTAGCTCTGAATCTGCATCTGAGGTAATCTCTTTCTCTTAGAAGTTTTTAACGACCAATCACTCAAAACATTGGTCTTGGTTCAACGGTCGAGCCATTCGAACCGAGAAGGTATTGGACATTGCGTCTTGTAGTAGCCATGGTCTGGTGGATTTCTTCACTTCAAGAAATCTACTAGACTCGGTAAATAACAAATGTCCTTATGTAGACAAGGTAGTGAAGTTATTTTATGCAAATCTAACAAGCAAAATAGAGAAACCCAAGTCGAAAAACTTTGGGAAAGTATTTCTCTATAACAAATTTTATGACTTCACACCGACTACAATTAACCAATGTTTGAATAGAGTGAATGATGATGCAGAGGCGTAACGGGAAGTGATAAATGATAGGGATGAAGTGATTTCATATCTCAGGTGGAGTGGTGAAGAAATGGGTTTCAAGGTGTCCAACATCCGGACTCACCGCTTATTTCTTTGCTTTGCACAAGTTAATGATACACAATTGGTTGTGTTCTTTGAACAAATCAATTGTAACAATTGAACAAGCATTGTTCCTATACAAAATAGGAAAAGGTTTAAGTGTTGATATAGGAAAAACAATCTTTCAACAGATTGTAAATATGGCAGAAAAGGACACAGGTATCATCCTTCCCTTTCCCTCATTGATCTTTAAGGTACTAACCTCACAGGATTTCAAGCCCCTGCCAGGATCTCTCGGAAAGAACTCAAGTATACGTCGTTAATCGGGCGATCTCAAGAGCGAAGCGAGTCATTGATCTTCCATGGACGAATACGGTGGAAGTGCTAGTGTTACGAAATGTCCTGCATCTCCAGAATATCTCACGATCGTCTTAACAATCGCTGGCTGGTGCAAGAGATTGCAAAGCTCAATGCCCAGATCGCGAGTGGACTGTGCAGGTAGCCCCGGTGGAAGCTAGGGAACGTTACCTATTTTTGCTTTCTTCCCAAAGGGAGATGGGTGCAGTCGGGAGCAATCGGCGGTGAATGCTCAAACCAGAGGGGATCTTGATGCAGGGGGAGATGAAACCAGAAGACATCTGGAAATGAAATAGCTCTGAGGTTGTGTTGCTGTGTTTAGGCTGCTAAGTAGCAGTTGTTGAATACTTTTATTTGTGGACTGTAGTTATTTGGGTTGACAATTTGAGACAGTTTAATTCTGTTTATATATTGCTATTTAGTCTACACTGTTTATGTGTATATTGATGGTTTCAGTGCATTAATCCTTTAAATGTATACTCGCAGTTGCATCTTACTCTGATTCGAGTAACTTACTGGCACATAATGTATATATCATCTTTGTTTGAGTTAAAGGTTGAGAGATTTGCCAGTGATAAAATCAGTGAACTATTTAGTTTTGTGAAGAAAGGCAAAAAGGGGGAGATTGTTAGTGTTAGGTTCTGTGTCCTAACATTTTCCGTAACATGTCTCTTTTTGGTGTTAAGTAAAAACAGGAAAATGTCATCCCAAATGTCGTGACATCTGGAAGGACATTTCTGGCATAAGTTTTGCCTATCTTCACGGAGCGGTCTGAAGTGAGAAGATTTTATCACGTGAATGTTTGGCTTGGTTAGGAGCTAAGGAAACACGATAGTACTTGACAAGACCAAGTCCGAGGAGAGTGCATGCGGAAGGAGCATTCTCGGGAAGACAAAGTCAAATCTGGTGAGAGTTTTAAGGCTAAAGAACGGCTCCAACCAACCCTATTCGCTCAACCTCCACCGAGAATCAAGGAGCCTCTCGGGTGGACTCTCCTATAAATAGAGGTTCACTCCAAGGTTTTAATATCCGCTTTTGCGAACAAAATTCAGATCTGAGACGTCTCAAATATTGCCTCAAACACAGCTGGATCGAGCAGCCTGTTTTTGTGATTACACTTGTTCAAAATTACGAATTGCTTTCTTAGATCTATAAGTGTTCTTTCAACTCAAAGCAATTGTAATAGGGTGTTTTTCACTTCTATTTTAGATAGATTTTTCAGGCTTAGAAGTTAGGATTTAACTTCTTTTTAATCCCTTTTTTTTTTACGGATTACTATTCATTCTCAAGGGATTTGTAAGATTGTATAATTTTTATACAATAAATTTTTGGTCATGAGACCACTATAAGTTATATACAATTATATAACTTATGAAAAACAATCTTGGGTGTCCTTGATTTATTTCATGCATCTTAAACTCGATTTTGATTCTGCGTTTTTGTTAATGTTCCAGTTCATGTCACAGAACATTTTTGGGAACATTCCTTACTGTCTTTAAGTTTACCTCTGTTCTTTTTTGCTGATTTTATTTATTCCATAGTTTAAGTGCGAAAATTTCGCTTCACTAACATTCAAACATTCTTTGAAAAACAAGCCAGGCCGAGCAAAATGAGACAAGAGGGAGTACTTTATACAACTAAAATTAACTACCAGTAAACGTTACAGCATCTTCTTTTGTTTTCCCGGCAACCAAATCATACCCTGATGTAATGTACTTACAACGATGGTAGAAAACCATCTCTGGTTGTCAGTGGACGAAGATCTCTCACTTAATTTGGAGTAAAACAGGGTCCCCTCGAGCGACATAAGAAATTTCTAAGATCGCGGTTGAACTTCCATACAATTATGACTCCATTCTAACAGAACATAAATACCGTTAAAATGTTGATAATGGTCACCGAGGTGACACATGATTGACGGAAGAACGGTTGGAAAGAGGAACAAGAAGAAATAGGAATGGGTAGGACATGAGAATGAATACCACTCCTTGAGTCATGCGCCAGTTCACTCCCTTCCTGATCCAGCAAGAAGGCAACACTAAAGATAGTACTAGTAACCTCAACACCACATGTTACAGAGAGATGAATCTTATTGTAGCAGATGTCAGCACTGAATGATGGGAATAGTTTTGCATCAAATTTGAGAGAAGTAAACCAAAACCAAGAAGTACATTTATTTGTTTGAGCTGAATTTGCCAGAATTAGAAGGCGGAAGGAAACAACAACCTGTTTATATTGTAGTCATAGCAAGTATCTTGATCTCCAAAATGCAAAATTCAGAACAATTACATGCTCACTCATAAGAGTAGATGGTATGTAATTACCTGCACTACTGCACGCATAACAATGTCTCTAATTTAACCAACAGACTTCTGCTGAAGTCAAAAGAGTCCAAGTAGACTACTTAACAGTTATCAGAGATTCAGAATCGCCAATAATATGAACATAAGAAATAATGTGATACACAAAAAGGATCTTAAAAAGTTAGTCAAATATGTATATCAGGGCAAGAGATTGCTACGTAGATGAAGTAAACAAAATTGTCCAATCTGACCACAGATTCCGCCATCAAGAGAAAGAGTACTATGTAAGTTGAACATTATGCAAAAAAACAAAGGAAGAATGTGCAACAAAATTCTACATCATGTCGTCATTTTACTTGTGAAGCATATCAGACTTGATCGGCACTTAGCAACTCAATGAGCTCTAGCTTTTTCAGTTTCGAGTAACCCCTCAGACCACGGGACTTTGCAATTGCTCGCAGTTCTGTTAGCTTCATTTCAGCTAATTCGTCATGTCCAACATGATTATGTTCTTCATCATCACTAGCGTCAACACTTTCATACATTTTGGCAGTATCATCATCAGCCATCTCATCGAACACATCCTTATCTAAGAAAATCAGCTCAGTGTCGGAATCAACCTTACTTTTGGGAATTTGGCCAAGTTCAGGGTCCAGATGTATGTCCTTTTCCGTCTTATCTGTAGCAGTAGAGGCAACAAGGTTATCAGTACCTCCCTCGTGATAAACAGGCTGAAATTTGATTCGCGGAACTGGAGATCTACGTTGGAAGTTTGACTTCGGCCGGCTAACAACTGGGTTCCCACTTTCTTGTGCCGCATGGTTCACATTGCTATTTATTTCAGTGAGATTGCCAACTTTCTCTTCAGAGAATACATTGCTCTTCTCTGGCTGGTCAAGGACAAAGTTGCTGCTTCTACTGCTACTGGTTTTCTTCCCTTTCTGAACTGAGTGTTTCCTTAAAAGCTTAAGAAGGGAATCAACAGTTTCACTCTCTTTACCCTTTCCTTGTGACTCTTCAGACTTTTTCTCCTCTTTGATCGCAGCTCTTTCCCGAAGCTGAGCCTGGAACTTTCTAAATAGTTCAACAATCTCCTTTTCCCTTGGACCTGGAGTGGCTGTAGCTTGGAATTTGGAAGTGTTTGATGTAGTAAGCAGTGGCCCATTTCTTGAAGATAGCGTTTCAGATTCTTCTATATTGTCATAACCATCTCTGTCTTCATTTTGCCTATTCCTTCCCCTGGAGAACCCATTCTTGTTTTGCCTCGAAAAATCTGCATTTCTTTTATGATTGCTGAAGCTACTAGCATTACATTTATAAGATGTGCTCTTGTAAGGAGATTTCAAGTTTAAAATCTTGACCTTGGAGAAGTGTTGATATTCACCACGAGAGGTGACTGCCCTCCCTGACAGTCCTGAGCACGGAAGACATCTGCCTTCTGGGGAACCAAACCCTGAAATAGAATAATAGCATATACCGTGAGTGTTTATATTCGATTTTACAGATACAATAAAGATCTAACTTATGCATAAGAGAATGTTTCTAAATAGCCATTTCTTTGTCAATGGAATGATCAACATGTAGGTCACAGCAGAGGCATTCACATCGCAGTATAGGCTTAAAACTATCTTGTCCTCCACATGGAAGGGTGACTAAAGAGTAGGATCACAGCTGTGTATAGGGCTGTTAGCGGTCCGGATACTCCCGGTAATTATCCGAGAATCGAACGGTAAATCCGGACCGATACTCGGACCGAAACTCGGACCGAAACCTTAACGGTCCGGATATGAGTACCAAAAAATTATCCGGACCGATAAGGAGCCGGACCGGTAACCCGGTAAAATACCCGGTAACACCCACCCCAGTCAGACGCCCCAGCCAGACCCCCCTTCCCAGCAGGCCCTAATTATATTTAATTGCAATATTCCCTAATGTTCGACTATTTTACATGTTTTAAATATATGTGAGGTAGATTTTATGCTTTAATTTGAAGTATTGACATATAAATTAGTTGTAAATTAGTGAAACTTTAAATGGTCATAACTTTGCGCTCGGATGTCCGTTTCACCTAAAAAAAAATTGATTTCGCGTAATTTTTTGAGACAGGGCCGGACAAACTGCTGAAGCGGTTTGATTCAGCCGATTTCTCCAAAAACGTCCATCTTGCCAATCAATTTCACTTTTCCCCCAAATCGTTACGTTTTTTTCCTTTTCAAATCTAAATATCTCGCGATATACAATAGATTTCAACGTACAAATTTCGTGGTAATGTGTCCGAGAATGTCAATTTCAGTATTGAAAATTCAATTATTATTTTTTTTTAAAATTTGTGCCCCGGAACCGGACCGAGTCGGACCGATAAGGTTTCGGTCCGATCCCGGATCTGGACTCTGAACCGAAACCTTATCGGTCCGGTTCTCGGTCCGGACCGGACCGATAACACCCCTAGCTGTGTAGGGAATGAGATGCATAATCTCAGAACAGATACTTTATTTACATCTTTTTGTAAGTACGCATTTCCGTTTACCAATTAAAGAGCATTTTTTGGGACAACTTACAATGTTATATCAGATACCTTCCTATGCCTTACATTTTATGTATAATATGTCCTACTGCTATCTAGAGATAAGTTAAAAGTCATTAATTCTACTTCCGTGCATTTTAAATATGACGTTTACTGTTGTCACTACAGAGGGGAGCCATGGAGTAACTGGTAAGGCTGCGTACAATAGACTCTTGTGGTCCGAAACTTCCCCGAACCCCACGCATAGCAGGAGCTTAGTGCACCGGGCTGCCCCTTTACTGTTGTCACTACAAGAATTAGTAGTATTAAAAATAACGAAAACGACGAATGCAACGAAAATAACCCTGATGTCATCATGTCAATCGATACCAATGATGCAAATAAATCATAAGATAAAACGAGGGGGAAAAAGCTCCAGAAAGAGCATAAAGACAACAGAAAATTGGGCATAAAGAAATATATTGCAAACAAGACAAGATTTGCACCACCGTTAGCGCGTTGCGGAAAAGAAAAAGAGGTTTGAGAGTTCTTGGCATGACCAGGGAACCTATGAGAGTTTTCTTCATTTGTTCCTAGGTGTGATGAAGCTGATGTGTGAACTTCAAGTAAAATAGGAAGATCCGAAAACTAAAAAGATCTGAAGAAAATATAAGATCCATTAAATAGGAACTTGTGGAGTTTGAAATGAAAAACTTTACTTCAATAAGAGCCAATAAGTTGCCGTGCATCCCAATAGTTCTGCATATTTGCCACCACAAACCCCACATCACCCAGAAATTTTTTCACATTAACTATTTCACGAACAAAGTAAATGACACCACTGCTTAAACTATTCAAAGAAAGCTCAACCACTTTAGCCGAATCAAATGCAGCAAAAAATTAACCTTCTTTACATTGTAACCCCCAAGGACTTGTAGCTTATTTATTTATTTATCTGTTAATAGCATCAATAATTAACATCACCAAATTCTTCTTTGTAATTGAAAAATTACTGAGTATCGGAATGCAATCTGAACTCAACTAGTTTTGTATTGAAACATATTAGCTGTTTACAGTAGTTAATTTAAGTTTTCCTAATTAAATAAAGTTGTAGCATAGCTAGGCCATTAATAAGAAGCACACCAACTAAATTGACCTCGACATTTCATCAAACACGTTATGAGCACACAAATAAACAATGGGACATCAGAAATGGCAACGAAAGCATTCTTGTATTGGCCCAATCTAAAGAAAGAGCACATTACTGGTATCTCTCTTTGAGGCATTTTAACATACAGCATATTTGTAAGATAGTGCTCCTACCAACCCAAAAACATATTTACCTGGAAGTTTCTTGAGAGTGAAATCAATGGCGCTTGACATTTTTGGAACTTGAGGAAACAATCTCCAGTCTCAATCAAATTTTCGCATCACCCTGATAAGGGGAATTTTTGATATATTAACTATTTTCGTGGGGCCAGAAAGGGTAAATATGGAACTTCAAAATCTAGTCAATCGCGGCCCGTTTTGGTTTTGAAATGTAGCAATTTACCCCCTCACAGTTTCTGTTTCTTACAATTTTAGGTAGAGAGATTTCCGAGAGATCCTCAGCTCAAGAAAGCATGACAATAAAGTCAAACAATAGATGATAGAAGTAAAACAGTCGTGAAAAATATTAAACATAAGTATAATGAAAAAAATAACGTTAACACGGCAAACTAATATGATAGTTGAAGGGCAGGAGATAGCAAATAGTAACAAAAATCGAAGAACAAGAAAATACAAAAATAATACGCCTACTAATATGGGAAAATACACGAGATGACGACTCACTACCTACTAACTTTCTACTCTAATCCGTATCCTCCACAACCTCCCATCTCTGTCATAAAAGGTAAATTACAACCTTTCCACCTCCATAACTCCTTATATCATCTATTGTTATCCTTAAATTTGAAATCGCTATTATTACTTAAATTTAAGTTTCACATGTAATATAATTTGCTACCTGATCAAGTTACATATAATTTAAAACTATTTGTAGATGTTGATATGGAAGGCCAAGGAGTAGGGATGGCAATAGGGCGGGTTTGGGCGGGACAAACTTTGACCTATTCAAATTTTGCCCTGTCCCGCCTCATTTGTTCAATTGAGATCTATCTTTACTTAATAGTGTATTTATTTTCCATAATCTCATGTCAGTCTTTGCTGCAACAGGGATGGATCCATATAGGTATAAATTCCCCTCATATTACCTCATTCTTTTGCCATTTATCTGATTACATTTTGCAAATCACATAAGAAGAAATAATCCCGATGTGCTGTATATTAATACTGTGGTATAAAACTCTGCATCAAGGGGCAGCTGCTTCAACCTATGTTCCGACTTACAGAGCTAAATCCTATATAATTTGTACATCTAAATGATCTATTCATGCTTTAGCTTAACCGTGGATATTGCTGGCAGTGTTCTGCCTGAAGATGATTGGTTTACTGACATTGCTCAAGATAGAAAATAAATACACTATTAATAGAGTCAATGCTCCTGCCTGAAGAGCAGTTCCTAGAGAAACTGGAACATAGGAAAGAAGAGTAGATATTCTTCAAAATCCACCACCTGTCCCGCCCATTTCAATTTTTAACAAAACTAATTTTGTTGTCCTGCCCCGTTAAGAGTTTGCCCTGCCCCAATTATCATCCCTACCAAGGAGCTAACATTTGCATTCATAGAATTATACCACAGAGCTGGTAAGACGATTAAAAAAAAAATTGTCCGCAAAAGGGTTGGCAAAAATGCAAAAGCTATTCAGGACAACAAAAGGAAAGGTTTTTTTTAGACAGATCCGGAATTTAAACTCTATAAATTCAAGTTTTAAACTTCTTACCATTGAACGTACAATACTGTTAAAGTTATGGATTTCATATATACTCTTTATTGCAATTTTTTAGTGATTTTTTAGGAAACGGGAAGAAATCACCTCACATTTTTTTCTTTACCGGAGTTTAAATCCTGATCTCCAAGATTTACACTTTACACCCACGTCATTGACCACTAGGCACTTTTGGATGCATAAACATGACCTAGTTTAAGTAAAAACAAACAAGGAGTTGCAGTTAGGCCCAAAGTAATGCTGCATGTGTATTGGGGATGATGGACTTGGGAAAGGAATTCTCAAGCTACTGAAATAAATAGTCCTCTTTGTCAATTGGCTACAGCCTGCATGAAATATTGAAAAACTTTAAAGGTGGTCCCAAACTTTCATACTGTAGTTTCAGCCTTGAAGTGTGTCCTAAATAGAACTGAAAGACCCCAAAGGTTTACAGTTCACTCAGTTCCTCATTAAGAGGAAAGATCAACACTTGGGAAAATGTACCGAAAACACTAAAACAACTTTTATTTTTCCAATGAATTTCGCTCGGATAATAAATAAAGAGGAAACAAGAAGAGAGGGTACAACCAAATCAGTAATCCTAGGAAATCCTTTCATCCAAAGCACAACCTAGGCTTTGTGACTTCTTGCCATCTCATCAACATCCAGTTCAACTTCAAGGACTGGTGAATCCTTCTGCATGCTAAAGTGACTGATAAAGCAAGAGACAGATGAATCACGATCAATATGAAACGTTTATTTGATGCATAAGGAAATAGATATGCAATGACACAACAAACCTGTTGTTAACATGACCATGGTCCACTGCCGTCCTCAGGCAATATATAGCTCTGCCAACTATGTCTGTCAAGGAAACAGGGCCAAAGGTTCTGCTATCCTTGGCTTCCTGCTATTGAAAAGACAAGAAAATATAATCTCGAGTCAGTTAATATTAATATAAAATTACATCTATAATATGGACAATACAGTACTGTATACTCAAAAGTCAAATTCCTATTCTAATCCCCAGCAACTGAAAATACCGAAAGTTTAGCTCAAGTATTACGAATTATTTGCACGCTTGTTAAGTAGTAGAGGATTATACGTCATTAGGATTAGCAAGGTAAGGTCCAACCGCTCTTACCTGTAATTCTTCCGAGAATCTTATTATTAATAACATTGGCCGCTAGGCACACTGCCTAGTGGTATATTAGCTTAAAAAAATATTATTACGATTTTCAAAATCGGAAGTTTATTGTAATTTAATACACTTACTTCTCACCATAATTCAAAGAGTTTCTCATTGAAAATGCTGAAATTTTAGCACAAATATACACATCCCATTAGAGGTTTGTTCAGATTTACTACTTACTTTACGCATAGGACTTGCAAGAATCTATAGAGAGAGTAACTTGAACAAATACATAAGATCACCGCTAAGCTAAGGTTTCAGTTATGATAAAAGAGAACTCTAAAGTTATAACACATGTAAACTTTAATACTTTATGGTACATACAACTTTTGCTGCAAAATAATTGTATCAAAATTATGCAGCGAATGAGTATCAAGACTCGGATCAGATACGTAGAAAATACAACAAAAACATGATGCCAAATTAGATTCTGAAACCAAAGACAAGGATATCACAACATATTATGGGATTGTTGGATAAACTATCATACTGCAATAAGCACAATAGTTTAACAATTTGAACAAAAGAGGAATTGAGAGAATAAAATCACATCATAAGGAAAAGCAATCTATTGCGAGGATCATATACCTTAGGTTTCACATCTTCGTTGTCAACCAGCACCCAACATTGATCTTTTTCAAGGACAAAAGGCTCATCCTTTTCATCCGTGGACACCATCTCATAGCCTTCAATCGCAGCCAATCTACGGACAAGATAATCATCCGACTTTACAGGATCCTTGAGAACCACAACATCCCCGACAAATACTTTCCTATGGAAAGTAGAACATGAAGTAAGTAATAATAAAGAGGAACATGTGCAGAAAGAGATCCACATAATTGCTTCAATCAGAAGGAAAACTACTTAGCTTTTAAGCCAAAGAGGCGAAAAATGAACATAAACAATAAGATAGCAGTGCAATCACATCCCTGCAGCAATTTATGGTGGTACGATTTCCTTGCACATTTGTCCAGGAAAAAAAAAAGGAAAGCAGTCTCATTAGACATCACTACAAATCATATATGCCATTGAACCCCCAATTTTAGTCAATAATTTACAAACCATGTGCTAAAACCTATCCTGATGAAGACATAAGCAGCAACAGCAAGAATGTTAAGCTTGATTGCCTACACGCCAGAACAATGCAACATTCCTTCAGTAAAATGAGTGACGAGTAGGAAAATGTAGCTGGCAAATCAAAATGTAACAAGCTCCAGCAAGGAGGTAATTGATTAACCAATGTGAGGACAGTGGCTCATTAAAAGATGCTGCTTCAGTTGGCACTTGGCTCTTAATCCAGGATGCATTTTGACCAAGAAAAGCCTCCAGAGAAGGGGTTTAACTGCGCAGTAAGACAACTGCAGAGTGGCTAGACATCTGTGAGAATTATTCCTGCAAATATTTGAGTAGAGTTTGGTGATGCATAGATCCCCAAAAGAACTGTGTCGTTTTTGGGAAGGCTGCAAGCTGACAAAGGAGCTGAAGATTATTTGGAATACCATTCCCGCTCGCATTGCATGGGTATCAACGAAAGTAACCAGAAATGTTTCAAAGGAAGGTCTATGAATGTTCAAACTTTGAGGTTCAAGCGCCTTCATTTACTAGGCCTCTGGTTTAACTTGTTTTTTTGCAGGATGAGGATGAAGCATGTTACAAGTCATTGACCTCTTAATTGTAAGAACTCTGTAAAGAATGGGATACCTTTTTGTAACACCAGCACCGACTTAGTGTCAGACATTTGTTTCAATCGAATAAATCTGTTTGTTAATTGATTAAGAGAATAGGAGGTAATCAGTTAACTAGCAGCCAACCTCTTAAGTTTCTAACTAGCATCAAACACATCTCCCAGATTTTAAGTTTTAACATAGTGAAACTGAAATTGTATCCTGGACAAGCTTGATGTTCTTTCACACTTACTGGTTAAAGGAAGCAGTGTCAATCAATGATCCACATTACCAAAACTAATAAGCGTTAACATTACCATGAAGCAAGGGCTACTGACCAACTTCAAGTGAGTTTTGGTGGTGCAATTGTAACTGCCCTGATAGAAGATGGGCAAGGACAAAACACATACAACCAAAAGGATTAAGTCAAGCTGAATGACTATACAAAATGGAGTTCCAGAAAACTCACTTTGTTACACCAAAAGGCGTGACCACACAATCAATCAAGATAAAATAGACTATGAAATATCAAAGGTTCAAAGCTCAACAAAAGCTAAAAAGAGCTAGGTGATTTCTTCCCATTTTTCTAAACTTTTCTGGCTGACGTTATTCAATACATATGCTAGTGGAGGTAGCAGGTACATGGTGGATCAGTTGAGGTGTGCGGATACTTGCCTGGATACTACTTTACAAAAAAAAGTCCACTACTTAGCACTACAAACCTATATATGTACAGTTTCCTCTTGGTATAACTATGAGCAAGAAAACCAAGTTCTTCAGTTGAAATATGTCATAAGATCATATAAGAAAGTAACAACAAATAAACAATATCATTAATGGTAGGTAAAACGGTTCTCCTTTGCTTGGTGATGATTCGACAAATGCATGTTAGAATTAAATTTTAAAACAAAAGACTCAAAGTAAAAATGTATTCCAGAATTAAGGCAGAGAGAACTGTTCATAAGGTAATAGACCACATAGTTGCATCAACAGAGATATTACGTTGGATCAACCCAAGGTATCTTCCGAACAAGAAGTGTGCCTCCCTGAGCTCCTAGTGTTGGTGCCATTTCCTCTCCCTTGATATAGTGCAAGAATGTCAATTTGCCCTGAAGGAAATTCTTCCATATGGTATCACCTAATTCTCTATCTGTAATTTGACCTCCTTTGTAGTTCTGCACAGAATTAATATACGGTTAGTTTTTTCCCAACCATCTTTCCCTGCGGGGGGAGAGGGGGGGGGGTACTCAAGCAGTAAAGGTAAATATATAGAAGCTTGCTTGATTTTTAGTGCAGAAAAGCAGATGATAGTTCAACATATGGAAGCTTGCTTGATTTTTAGTGCAGAAAAGCAGATGATAGTTCAACATATGGAAGCTTGCTTCATCTCATACAGCTTGTGTCTTTATAACTTGTAACATTTTTAATGTAGTGATGGTTTTTAAAATGGTTTGACTTGCATGTTGTAGCTTTATAAGTATTCAGTTTAGCAAATCCCTAGCACCATGAAAAGGCCAGGCCTTTCTTGTTTCTCACTTATTCTTGAGAGGTCCAGTCAGTGTCACTTAAATTTCTCTGAGTAGTAATCTTTCCTAGACTAAGTTGGTTCATCGTTCCTTTTAAGTTAGGGACTGCAACAAGGGCCAGGTGTCATTATGTTAATAAAAAATGGCTTGGGGGTATGTTAACGAATTGGTCCCACTACAGGGAAGGTTTGGACTCCAGTCTCAGATGGAAAATTAGAAGTTGTTCCAGTGTCTTGCTAATTTTGTGTTGGAAGGATTAACTAATGTAGTAGCAGACCTGTAACTAATCAGAAAAGATCATAGCAAAAGAGCCAAAGACAGGCTCATAGAAAAAACATATTCAGTCATGTTTAAATATGTTTCCTTTAGCTATTCAGGTATGACTGAATATGTTTTTTTCTATAAATTGAGAAGTCTCAATGAATTCAGAGGATGTCACATCCCCAAGAGAGTGGGGAGGACTTGGAGTGAAAGACCTCAGAGTATATCTGTCTAACGGATTGACCCGGACCGTACTGGTAGCCCGTTACCGGGTTGAACCGGTTCCGGACCGGTTACCGATCCGGTTCACTGGCTTACCGGTCCGGTTCATTACCGAATTTCCGGTCGGCCCGTGCGGGTCCGGGTTGAACCGGGCCTACCGGTCCGGGTTTTTTTTTTGTAAATTTCAAAAATTTAACTAAATTCAAATTAAATATGTAATATAATATAGTTTATAACTTTATAGTTTATATTGTAGTTATATAAACTATATTAATTTTTTTTTTATTCCGAAAATTTATTAATTTATTAAATTAGTAGAAATTAGTAGACATAAGTTAACAAATAACAACTAAAAAATAACATAATCATTATAAAGTCTAAAAACATCGGCTCTACAAGTAGTACGAGGAACACCTTTAAAACAAGGATTATATACTCTTTGAGTATATGTAATTAAATATGAAGAAGAAGAAGAAGAAGAAGCAAAAGAAAAAGGTAAACAACCTCCGACAATCATTTTTGCTAATTCAATACGATCCTTCTTTGGATCGTACTTAGCCAACCCCCGTTAATGGATTAAGTTGTTGTTGACCGGGTTCTAAATCAGTGGCAACACCCCATTGTATCGGATGATCTTTCAATAAATGCCTACCTATAGTGCCCGTCCCCCCGTCACCACCCCCCTCTTATGTTTGTAAGTTTTCCCACAAATATTACATCTAACTCTATCAGTGTCCCCAACTCTATCATAAAAGAGTCACACTTTACTCTTTTTTCTCCTTACTGCGGTTCTCAGAATCTCGCAGAATGTTCACGACCACTACCAGCAGCATCAACATTGATGTAAGGAACACTAAGAGTGTAGGAGGTTCAGATTCTTCAAGTTCAACAATATTATCTAATTGAACGTTATCATATTCATTATCTTCTATTCCAAAATCTTCTTGCATTTGATCATAATCTATATTTTGATTAGATGAGGAAGAACCTATAGATTTTTTACCCCTTGAACTAGATTTACTACATTCCACCCAATTCCTTAGCAAAACATTATAAAATATTTAAATAATCAACAAATAAATATGACAATTTAATAAAATAATTAGAGAATGAAACGAGTGTACCAAACTTCGGGGTTCATAATTCAATTGAAACTCGAAGGCCGAAGCTCGAAGTCTTGCTACTTTGAAAATTAATAATAATAATAATAATAACTTGAGAATTGATAATATAGAGAATTAAGAGAGTATGAGAATTGAGAATTGAGAGAATTGTAGAAATAATTGTGTGATAAAAATGTAGAGTATTTATAAATTTTTTAAAAGATAAAAATGTAATTAACAAAAAATTAAAAAATAATAAAATAAAAATGGCCAAAAACAGTCTTAAGACCGTTGCCCCACCCTCAGCCCTCCCCCCAACGGTAATATTACAGTTGGGCCAACAACCCTTTGTTTTATTTTTTAAATTTTTTATTTACCACCGACGGCTCAACTGTCCGGTCCCACGGATCTCTCTCAGAATCTGTATTGGGCCAAACCAACCCCCAACCCGGTAAGCCTTACCGGTACGGACCGGATTTTGTACCGGGTCGACCGGTCCGGTTCCGGGTCGACCCGGCCCCTTAGACAGGTATACCTCAGAGCACTCAACAAAGCTTGGAAATGGTTCTGGAGATTCGAGGGAGGAGCATGCTCCTTGGTGGGAGATGATAACAGAAAAGTATGGGAGCATTGAGGGGAATGGAGGACTATCAATATCACAGTCCATTTGGGTGTGACTTTTGGAGGAATATTATGAAGGGACGGAGACTTCACTGACCATATTACTTTCAAGGTAGCTGATGGAAGTAGAATTAGTATTTCAGGACATAGTGCAAAGAGAACGTGTTGAGAATCGTCTTTCTTAATATATACAGAGTCTCAAGCCAGATATAAATAACAGTGCAACAAATTCGAAGAATTTAAGAGAGGGGGGGGGGGGAGGGGGTGCATTGGAATATCACAGTTAGAAAGAACCTACAGGATTAGGAGGTGAGTGGAATTCCAGAGCCTATTAGGGTTACTATATATAGTGGGTTACTACATAAATAGAATACCCTGCATATCATGTTGGATACATGGAGATGAGAAACAGGAGGAGAGACAATTCTCATCAAATCATATTAGTGAAAACTATTGGTGAGGGACAAAGTGCACTTGTTGTATTTCTCCTGATTTATATACCCGAGGTCCCTAAAAGAAGCTTGCTTCTTTGCATGATTGAGAAATATGGGAGTGATACTCAGTACTGAGAACCTAATGAAAAGTAAGATCGCATATATCAATTGGCTCTATATAGTAGATGCTAAGGAGAAGATGTGGATCACTTCTTATAAAATTATCAAGTATTGGTTCTGTACTGGCTCATAATACAACAGGTAATGTCGAACACAGTGAAGAAGGCATTGTTTAATTGGGCTTTAAATGAAACAAAAGGGACTTTAAATGTTATATCCCTAAGTTTACACTTCCCCTTTTTTTGGTGGGGGTAGTTTTGTTGGGGGTAGTTTTGTTGGGGTTGGGGAGTGAAGGCTCATCTGAGTCGATCTTAAGATTACTACATTTACAATAGCAAAGATAGTTTAGATCATCATCATCCAATAACGATTTATATCTAGTACCATGAAGGACTAAGCATGATCCAGAAGTTATAGTAGCCCCATTTCAATTTGAAGAACTTAGGTGATATGCAGCACTGTTAATAATTACTTGAGAAGGGGTAAAAACCAGTTTGGCTATAGCTTTTGTATTGTTCCCTCCCTCTAAGAGTAGGACACGTTTTTGTAGATCTTAAGAAATTACTAAAATTGCAAGCTTTAGGTTCCCAAAGTTCTATTTTTAGAATACTCTGAACTGAAATTGATGCATACTCCCTCTTTGCCTTTTAGGAAGGTTATTAAAAAAGATTGAAGCCTGTTGACTTGAATCTACATATGTCATGTCTCAAATGTATGAAGTCAAAACACTTTCAGGTTTTGCACAGAAGGATAACATATCCATGAAACAAGATCTCGAAGAAAGGTTTCCTCACTTTCTTTGCCATCAGTTAATAGCTTTCCTCCAATCCCTCTAATTCGCTCGAAGTTAATAGCTTTCTACACAAAGACCTAGTCTTTGGACAAAAGCACAGAAACCCTATAGCCTACACCACAAATGTTTTTCTCTACCATATAAAAAAAATCACATATATTTGTTTTATCTACAAATACTGTTCGCTGATTCAACACTATAAGCTCTGCAATCATAGTATCTAAATAATCAAGTGTGATTCTCTGGGAACATGAACCTTCATACTAAAAGCCATCATACTAAAAGAACCTTCGTACTAAAAGCCTTAGAACCCTCTAATTCCCTCAAAGTTAATAGCTTCTAAACAAAGACCGAATCTTTTTGAAAAACCCACACAAACCCTTTAGCCTGAACCACACATATTTGGTGTATCTACAAATTCCGTCGGCTGATTCAACACTATAAACTTTACAATCATAGTATGTAAATAATAAAGTGCGATTCACATTCAAAATAGAAAAAAAGAACCTTCATACTATAAGCCTCCAAGCTCTCTAATTCCCTCAAAGTTAATAGCTTTCTAGACAAAGACCTAATCTTTTTGAAAAAACCACAGAAACCCTTTAGCCTAAAGCACACATATTTGTTGTATCTACAAATACCATTCGCTGATTCAACACTATAAGCTCTGTAATCATAGTATCTAAATAATCAAGTGTGATTCTCTTGGAAAATGAACCTTCATACTAAAAGCCTCCGAGCCCTCTAATTCCCTCACATCCAATAGATTCACACAAAGACCTAATCTTTTTGAAAAAACCACACAAACCCCTTAGCCTAAACCACATACATTTGCTGTATCTACAAATACCATTCGCTGATTCAACATTATAAGCTCAACAACCATAGAATCCTAAATAATGAAGTGTTATTCTCTTGGAACATGAGACAATCACACTCAAAATACCTGATGGAAACTCAATAAGCAATAAACTTCAAGCTCATAATTTCTAATGGCTTAACAGTGAACAAAGATTTAGAAAACAAGAACCTTCATACTAAAAGCCTCTGAGCCGTCTAATTCTCTCAAAGTTAATAGCTTTCTACACAAAGACCTAATCTTATTGAAAAAATCACACTAACCCTTTAGCCTAAACCACACAAATTTGCTGTATCTACAAATATCATTCGCTGATTCAACACTATAAGCTCAACAATCATAGTATCCTAAATAATCAATTGTGATTCGCACTCAAAATAGAAAAAAGATTGGAAATAGAGAAGTGACCTTCCAGCCAACAGAAGCAGAGTACTCAAGTTTTCCGTATACATATCGGATCCATGTTGCTGCTGAAACCATGACTCAATGGGCTGCTTGTTCTTCTTGCTTCCCCTCTCTCTTTCTTAAACCCTCAAATCCGTTTTCTTTTTTTAGTAAAGATTACTTAGTTTTAATCAGAGGGGCTAAACATTGTTAAAAAAAAAAAAAACGAGGGACTATACCTTGATGTGAAGTTGCAAAACCCCAAAATTAACCTACTAATTGTATCTTTTAATAAGAAGAGATGCAAAACATTGTAATTTGTAGTATGTGTCACAATGTACATGTTAGTGATATTTCGAATGCTCACGCAAACGTACGTATAGTTCACAAGTAATATAGTCTGGTAAGATCGAATATCGTCCTCAGAGACTGGTTATCAAGTATCGATTATCTAAGTTTTAGTTTCTATTTGGTGAACGTTAATTTTTTTGTATTTTTATCTAATAACTAAGACTAAGTAATTGCAGAAAATTAACTAATTATGATAATACTTTAGTTTAAATCAGTTATGAAGGAATTAGAGCTTCCAAACTCCACAACTATCCACTTTATTGAATTCTTAATGCGACTAGAATGATTCTTTTTCTTCGTTAAGATAGCGGTTAACTAGACTGTTGTTGACACCCAATTTTGTCCATCTCCTTCGATTAATAACCAATAAATTAAAAAAAATGCAATTTTAACATCGCAAAATAATCTTTATACTAATAATACATGTATAATAAACATATACATGCGTAAATAAGAAGTATAGTAATGGTGCCGCATTTGACGTGGAGTATTAAGCACTCTTTAAGTGTCACGTCCGCATTTTGCATTTTTTTATAACACCGCAAAACAATTTGTAACAATTTTTAAAAAATAAGAATACATGCATATATTAAACATATAAATACATAAATAATTTAATAATGACGTCACATTTATATAAAGCATTAAGCACTCCTTAAACATCATGTCCGCATTTATTATTTTTAGTAATACTCAAAACAATTTTATAAATAACTTAAACCTTATTTGTTTACCACTAATTAAAACTCTAACACCTAAAAATCTATCCAAATAATTTCCAAAATGAAAGACCAGAAGCATGAGCCCAATATCTTTTATTTTTTCAGATTAGCCCAATAGAAATTCCTAACTCACGGCTCAATTTCCCCTCAGCTCATTTCTTATTTCTCCCCTCTTCTTCACAACACCTAAACACACAAAAAAATGCTGCAGCCGACACACACATCCCCATCCATAATCTTACACCATAAATCAAAATTACCATACCCAAAACCATCCTTAAACAATACTGAATCATACCATAATAAGAACAGTACCGAAATCAATACCAAATTCGCACCAAATCAGTCAAGAATCTCCCAAAATTACAGTCACAAATCATCTATTTTTGGTAAATATCACTCGAAAATCAATACCAAATTCGCCCAAAAATCAATCCAAAAATCGCACCATTAGCTTACCTAAAATTAGAACCCACGGCAAGACTATATATACGTAGTGATATACACATACAAAGGCATGGGATTTTCCACAGAAAGAACACCGAAATCTTAAATTGTTATAGAGCACCCACAGCGAGGAAGAACCTTGATTCTGACAGTCTCTTTTACCATCGAAAAATTAGCTAATTAGCAAGAATCCTTTGAACCTCAAGTTCGTTTTTAGCAGAAGTTTCGTCCTCCAATCGCATAAAACACAAATCCCTTGAGTGTCGTCGACGTCAAACGCCGCCGCTCGCTACCCAAAAAGGTAAACAACTCCTTTAATTCTCGATTTAAATTGTCTATTATGACGCTTGTGCGATTAACGATTGTTGGATTCATTTTAAGTCACGGACATTTTAGTTGGTTTCTTGAATCTTAGATCGATTTTGAGCATGTTTAGTCAAGTTAGAGGTTCATTCGTGTTTCTTAGTATGATTATTAAGCATTATTAGATATGGTGTATGAAACAGATTATTGATCGATTATGGTTATTAATTTAAGCGCTTAACACATTTAATCTTTTAATAAGCACGTTAAGTCATTGCTGGTATTCTCGTGAGTATTCTATATGACCTCTAGTCGTATCCAATGAAGTTGTTATGGTCATTTTTGTGCCTAAGTGGAAATACTGGCCCCGTGATAGTCGGATCCCGCTTAGTATACATGTTTGAACTGCATATCGCCTTCATTTCAGGTCGATCCTCGCATTTGCTAGAGATTATCATTCATTTGAGCATTGCGTGGATGAAAGATGATACTAGTCAATCTGCATTGCTTTGTCATGTTCTTACACTTTATATGGTCTGAAAATGGGGATTCTTATGAGCATGCTTGTAAGTCTGGAATATGTGAGTCTGGGATGTTAAATATAGTGAATGAATGGAGGTATGATGTGTCCTATGCGGTTTTCAAATCCTTAAGACAGGTTAACTAAACGGTCAAAATATGTTTGTCTCTGTGTAACGCGTTCATCCCTAACAATCAATAGTTATTTACTAACTATTTTAGGAATGATGTCTGATTTCAGTGAACTTGAATATGTGGTGTGATGAATTGTTCATATGCCTCTTGGTGATTAGAAAAGGATCTGAGGGCATCTAGCTAGATTTTTTTTTGAATATCCAGCATGTTATCTATGGGTTTATATGAGTTGCCTGCTTATACAATATTCAAATCTTGCATAAGAGCATAAAAAATAGAATTTGCTAGTTTAGTTAATCTGGATATACTTTTCTTGTTGTGCTGGGGTTTACTCCACATATCGACATTGGTCCAATATTTGTGCAACTGCTTTATTCTTCTCGCCATAGTCAAATATGCTTGCTTTAAGAAATGCTATGTAACTACGTATGCCAGGGTATATGCTGCATATAGACTTGGGTATACACTTAGTGTATATCAGGGCCTTATATAAACATATATTTCTAGTACTCATGTATATCAGTCCTGAATATCGCTTTGTTTGTTTGTGAATGAATTTAGCATGCTCTTATTTGGCTTCAGTAAATGTATGTTGGGCCTTTGATTATAACGTGGATTACTTACTTATTGGATGAATATGCATTTTTGGGCTTGCTTCCTCGTTGCCTGCATTATAAAAATCTGAAAAAGAAAATTCCTGTTTCTTGGACCTGCTTTAAATTTTTGCCCGTTATTTATGGTCAAGGTCCAATGTCTGGATTAAGTGATGATGAACTTTACTTGTTTGAGCCGAACAAACTACTTCGTACTGCTTCAATTAATATGGATTATTGATATTTATTCTAGCATTTGCGTGACTCATTGTATTTTTGGGATACGCTAACTCTTTATTTTTCTTTATTTTTTACATGAAATGCATCGGGAGATAAATCAAGAGTCTCGGTATGAGACTCATCATGATCTCCACGTCGACGTCCGCCTCAGAACTTCCAAACGAAAAATGGGATGAGATGATGTCGTCATCCGTCCTAAAAACTACATCAACTCTAATCTCATTCTTTATTTATCTGTTTATTTATTTATTTATTTTGTTGTCGTAACTTTATATGCTTAACTTTGTAATTAATAGGATATTCCACTCTATTAGTCTTTGAATAGATAATTTGGGAGGGTAATTTAAAACCAGAAATTCACTTCTAATTTATGTGTCTTTAGGATTGTCATACATGTTTAAATTATATCAAATAACTTAATCATTTTTTATTTTTGTATATCTAATCATGCAACTAAGGTTTTTGTTTGCTACCAAATTCATAACAAACAATGTTTTCTTTTATTGACATCACATAAATAATCTATTTGGGTCTTTCTATTTTTTAAAATCACAAAATAATCTATTTTCAAAAGTCTCTTCTTATTATTAATTGCAAGACAAATATCCTTTTACTCAACTTTATATTTTCAAAACATGCATTCATTTAACATAATAATTAACCTAGGTTTGAACGGACAACCGTAAGTTAGCGGATTCTAAAGGATGTCTAAATCCTTCCCTTTAGGATAATAAAGAACTCTTACCCAAAATCTTGTTAAGTTTCACAGACCATGAAATAGAGTTAATGTTGACTTTAATCGGTTAGCGTTTAGGTGTCCTAATTCACCAAATTAATTAGGTGGCGACTCCCTTAACATTTACATTTTTATTTTTTGAGGGATAACCATTCCGTCGCGCATTCAAGCCTGAGAGTTCAAAATCGGGTGCGACAGCATGACGACTTCACTGGGGAACTACGGTATTTAGGTTCTTAACCATAACAAACTTAGGTTAATTATCGTGCTTTATTTTTCTTTATTTGCTTAGTTGCTACTTTTGTGTTCTTACATTTATTGGCTCTTATTTATCCTTTGCCTAAACTGTTATTCTTTACATGAATATTTGCATGCTGCTATTTGTTACCGTTTTCCTTAAGCTGACATTTCGCTCATATTTCCTCCCTTACGGAAAATTTACACTATCACACACAACACGCGTGTGTGCTTTGCGCACCTGCAAATTTCTTTCAAATGCCCAAATTTAAGAGAGTTGGCATCTTGCGCAGAGAATCCAGTCCAACCGGTGGTCGCGTAGCCTTCTCGCTCGAGTAGTCTGCTCGAGAACCTCGCGTCTAGTAAGCCAAATCTTAGCAAACTTAAGATAGAGCTATACCACCCTCTATACTAAGTCATGCATGCATACACCTTAGGTAGGTCGATCCTTGGAATCGTTTCCACAACTAGGAACCCTCCAAATCGTCAATAGGGTATCATGACTCAATTGACCAAATCAGCATACTATGTGTTGCATAATCATGATAGATTTATCCATGCCAAAAAGACATGCCAAAGTTGGAAATGTTAGTCTATTATTTCTACTTTTTCAGTATTTGTATCGTAGCATGGATCGTATAAGAATGGTAAGCGGAGTTCCTAGTAAGCTAAGAGTATGGTGGGAGGATTTCGACATCAGCAGTCAGACGGTGATTAGGAAGAAATTGGGGTGTCTCATCTCACTATTTGGTATTTCGCCAGATCCGCATTTGATCCGAGCCTTAATCCATTTTTGGGATCCAGACCGAGTCGTCTTCAGATTTAAGGATTTCGAAATAACTTCTACATTGAAAGAAGTGCATTATTTCACCAGTCTAGTTTATCAAGGTAGAAGACAAATTATTCCCAACAGCCAGTCAGGGAAGAAATTTCTCCGCTACATGGGTCTAAAGAATACTAAAGAATTGCGTTGCTTCGAGAACAACTGGGTGTCTCTTGACTATCTTTACGAGAGGTACAGACATAAAAACACTTACAAGACATGCAAAACAGAATTCTTATGTACCCCACGTCATTGGCAAAATAGGCGTCCTATTGCATTTACTGTCGCTTTACTTGGCACCTTGATTTTCCCACTTGAGTATGGCAAAATAAGTACTTGCATATGTTTCGTGGCCAGATCACTTTTCGAGGGGATTGACGGCGTGCAATCCACTTTAGTTCCTATGATCTTGACAGAGATATTCCGAGCTCTTGGGAAATGCAAAAGAGGCCAGACAAACTTCTTTGAAGGTTGCAATCTTATCCTACAAATGTGGGCCATGAAGCATTTTTACCAACGGTCAAATATGACGGATGTTTGTTTCAGCGCATCTTATAAGATCGACGGCTTCTATGATAGGACGAAACGGTTTGTGTCACGGCCAAGACCAAAGATCGTGCAAGTTTTTGACATCCCGCACTCCGTGATCGATCCATTGAAATATCCCTTACTCCTCACAAGATCGAGCCTTTATACGCGGCAAAGAATTATACTATATTGAGCTTATCGTCTAAAGAGTCTACAACCGCACGCCCACTACGCCGCATTCGACAATTCGCCAAGAGCATATAATCCCATTCCTACGATACGGAGTTTAAGTCACATTTGGACCAAACTTTATCGTGCCCCGAACTGGACAAATTTTGAGAGAATGGGACGACATTAACAAGGTAGACATCGGAGATGAACAAGCAGGGCGCACACCCGAATATCAGACATGGTTGCAAGAGGATCACGACAACACAACCTACAGCCTAAAAGGAGAGCAAGGTTTTGAGGACGTGGGCACGAGAAATAGGATAAAGGATCGTCAACTCAAAGATAAGGTCATCACCTGCATACGTGAGTTCTCACGCAGACGCAGCAAAGATTTGGAACAGCAGGGCTATACCTAGAAAGATCTAAAGCTTCACCATCACGTCAGCAACATAGGCATTTAGTTTGAGATTTTCATTGTTTTTCTTATAAGTGTCATTTCAATAAATTTTAGCTTTATTTCCAATAAAGCATTTCAATACAATGACTTGGGTACATCTAACATGACTTTGCATATATGACGCTTAGGCCTACCTCTGGCATAATAGAGGCCCCTTGCATATTAGGACGCACGTTAATCTACTATATGTTTGAAGTTTCATTGTATGCCCCCATATGTTCTTATATTTATGTTGATGCTAACACATGTTTTAAAATAGGATTTTGCTGTACTACTCCCCTTCTCGGCTGGTTTGTGTTGGCAAGTACTGGCTGAACACCCATATTTCACAATATCCAAAGCACGAGCAACAAAAATGAATGATTCTGGGGTAAACGAACAAGATGGTTTATGAATCATTGCCATTCAACGAGAGGAACCAGAAACATCAGAAAGGGGGAATGCCACATCTTTCGACGAATACCTCACTCAAGTACTGCAACAAATGGCGGTCATGCAAGCGGAAATTGATCGACTCCGAGACATCACTAAGCTATACATAAGCCTCAATGCACAACTACCCACACTTCCAAATTCACCGTCTTTTCGACGCCCTCCCCAACACCCAACAAATAACCCGCAACCCACCAATCCACAACACAACAAGACACCTCCTCCTAACCCACAAACCACAAATGACTCTAACCCATACATGCCTCAACCCCAGATTATACAAACCGCCTCGACCACCCTAGACAACCAACCTGCCCAACCCGCGCCAATGACATACCACAACAAACAATACGGACCTCCCATATATGTGCCCCACATCTCAACACACCCATACCAATACCTTCCCCGGAGTTTGTTCAGTATGAAGAGATGGAGAAAAGAACAAGAACCGGGACAGATGAAAACATGGCTAGAGAAATCCACGATTTGAAGGAAGCCTTTAAGAGCCTTCAGGCGAACAAGGGTCATGAATGATTAGAGTACGAGGACTTGTGCATGCATCCCGACGTCGAGCTGCCCGTCGGATATAAAGTACCAAAGTTTGACATGTTTGATGGCAAAGGTAATCCTCGTGCACATTTGAGGTCCTACTGCGACAAGTTAGTGGGTGTGGGAAGGGATCAGTCGATCATCATGAAGTTGTTTATTAGAGCTGATCGAGAAGCCTCGATCGTACACTAGTCGATCCAAGAAATGGCGAATGTGGCGGCTGGCACAAGACTTTGTGACAGATTCAGATTTAACATCGATAACGCCCCGGATAGATTCTACCTCACGAATTGGAGAAAAAGTCGACAGAGACTTTTGGAATATGCGATGAGGAGGTCCAAATGAGGTCCAGTCGCCTATGGCGGAAAGTGAAATGACAACACTATTTGTACAATCCTCGGCGACCCCACGACTATGAGAGGTTGATCGCTATCAAGGCGTAAATTTTCCAAGTAGTAAAGATGGGAGATTTTGTGGAAGAGGAATTAAAACAGTAGAATCACGACCGCCGCTGGTAAGCAACAAGCAAAGTGATTCAATCAGAATCAATCGGAGGAATGAATAAGAAGAAAAAGGATGGAGCATCCCCTATCATGACGGTACAATAACACAAACCAAATCAAACGCCAATATACCAACCCCAAACATACCAAACCCCTACGTACCAAAGTCCGACGTTCCAAAACCCTTACTATGATCACTTTAGCCAAAATCCTCCCCCGTACTATCAACCTTCACCCGTCTCATACCCTGTCTACACCACCCAGCCAATATACAATCCGCCACGGGCGTTCGCCCACATAAATCCCTCACAATACCGACCAGCATACTCACCCCCACAACAATACCACGCACAAAACACACCCAGACCCCGAACCAACACCGATAAGAAGCCCACAAAACCATACACCCCATTGGCCGAACCATATTCCCAACTATATGAAAGACTAAGAGCTGCTGGTTTTATATAACCGATCCCAGGGCGAACTCTTAATCCACTCCCACCATGACATGATGAGAATAAGCATTGTGCATACCATTCTGGAGCATCCGGACACGATACAGATAGTTGTTATGCTTTGAAAAACAGAATTGAGGAGCTAATCAAAGAAGGAGCTATTCAGTTGAAAGAGCATTCCCCTAATGTCAACAACAATCCCTTGCCAAATCACGACAATGTTGGCGTGCACATGATCGCCCTTGATGATGGGTACGATATGAAATGGACTATTGTGCCAATCAAAGAGAAAGAGACAGTGAGATCTTCAGCCCACATTGCTCATGTGATTACAACCAAGGTTAGAGCGTCGTTGGAAGTAGAGTTGAGCCGTCATAAACCCCTAATGCCAGCCTTAGTACCAGGTTGGAGCCATTCGGTCAAACAACAGAATGAGGGTAAACAGAAACAGGTGATAGAAGTTGTTGCGGTAGGAGTGACGAGGTCTGGACAACATTACACATCTGTATAAGTATCGCGGAAGGCGCCCCAGAAAAAGACTGTGACCGAACCAGAAGTAGATGAATCTTGGAGAAGAATGCCTACAAGAGACTACTCCATTGTAGAACAGTTGAGTAAAACACCAACACAAATTTCTATCACATCGTTGATGAATTCGTGAACCACCTGGATCTCTTTGATAGAGGTTCGAAAGAGGCTCACGTACCGAGATCGGCATTTAAAACTTCTCAAAGATTGATCGCAAATTAAAGAGGTGCAAAAGATAATCTTCCATGAGAGTGAGTTACCTCCTGAGGGTCGTGGACACAATAAGGCGTTAAACATAACAGTCAGGTGTGCGAATAAGTTTATCTCTCGAGTTTTGATCGATGGAGGTTCAGCTGTTAATGTATGCCCTTTGGGTGCTCTTCGAACATTAGGAGTCAACATTGGGGAACTCCGTGAGAGCTACATGAGGGTAAAAGGTTTCGATGGGACCCTGAGGAGCGTCGCAAGCGAGATTGACTTGACACTGCAGATTGGACCCGCAGAATTCGTGATAGAATTCCAGGTATTGGACATATCCACATGCTATAATTTATTACTTGGGAGGCCTTGGATCCACGTGGTCGGAGCCATCCCTTCCACTTTGCATTAATTCTTGAAATTCATCTGGAATCATCATGAAGTTGTGGTTGAGGGCGACAAGGACAACACTGCTAACACCAAATGGGTGATTCCAGTCATCGAGAATATGAAAAGGCTAGATGGGTCTGTTTACCATATGAACAAGATCGTAGACGTTAGCAAGGCTAAACGAATGTGACTACCCCGCACTCCCAAAATGGTGGCCCGAGAGATGCTAAGAAATGGTTTCGAGCCGGGTCGAGGACTTTCACCAAAACTAGGAGGGATCACAGAGCCGATTCACCTGTCGTAGAAGAAGGACACTTTTGGCCTCGGATATCAGCCCATTACCGAGGAGATGTCGTTATCTGATCGCAGAAGGAAGGATGAGTCTCATTTACCAAGACCTGTTCCACCCCTGAATCATTGATTTGTCAAAGCATACACTGCTCAGCCACCAGAAGAGGAGGATGCAGACGATCTCGCGGAGGGACTTCAGGGCCTTTTCATTACTGAGGAGAAAGCAGAGTGTCATGCGATTTTGGAAGACTACACAGATGACCAGACCATTTGGAGTGCAGAGCCAGGAGATGTCTTGAGCAATTGGACCTGTACCCCAGCGCTGTTTTTCCATGAATCTGGGTAGAATTAATATTAGTCGCTCTTGAACGATTCAATCAATATTTTTAATCTGAATTGGGGGAACACATTTTTATGAGCTTATTTCCCTTTTGAAGTTTTAATAACAAGTTATGTTTTAATCAACGTTCTTTATTTCCTTTCTTTCAGCATACAAAATAATATACTTGTCGATAATGAAAATGTGACATGTCATGAAACAAGCGAACGAAGTCAGAACAACGAAAATAATCCAACAGAACCCGAAAGAAGTTTTCCATTAGGAGAGTTAACTGAAGAGCTAGGAAAGTTTGAAGATAAACCGAAACCAAAGATTTGGTGGCCCTATTGAAGAAGTATGTTAACATATTCACTTGGTCTTATGATGATATGACAGGTCTAAGCACGGACATCGTTTCTCATAAGTTGCCCATTGAGCCATCCTGCCGTCCGGTGAAGCAAAAACCGAGGAAAATCAAGCCGGATCAGAGTTTGAGAGTCAAGGAGGAGGTCTCCAAACAATTGGACGCAAATGTTATTCGGGTAGCAAGGTACCCTACTTGGTTAGCCAATATTGTGCCAGTAACAAAGAAGGATGGTAAGATACGAGTTTGTGTCGATTACATGGATCTCAACAAGGCAAGCCCTAAAGATGATTTTCCCCTTCCGAACATCCATATACTCATCGACAATTGTGCGAAGCATGAGTTGCAGTCATTTGTCGATTGTTTCGCTGGGTACCATCAGATCTTAATGAACGAAGAAGATGCAGAGAATCAAGGCTCACACTCCGCGGGTATATTATTATCGAGTCATGCCGTTTGGACTTAAAAACGCAGGTGCCACTTACATGAGAGTCATGACTACCATTTTTCATGATATGATCCATAAGGAAATTGAAGTCTACGTGGGTGACGTCATCATCAAGTCACGGAGGGCTACAGACCATTTGGTCCATTTGAATAAGTTTTTTGAACGGTTGAGGCAATATAACCTAAAGTTGAATCCGGCAAAATGTGCCTTCGGCGTTCCAGCGGAAAAATTATTGGGTTTCATCGTGAACAGAAGGGGAATAGAGTTGGGTCCTTCGAAGATAAAGGTCATTCAGGGACTACCTCCTCCGAAAAGTCGCAAAGAGGTGATGAGTTTTCTCGGTCGCTTGAATTATATCAGCAGGTTCATAGCACAATCAACAGTGATATGCGAACCAATATTCAAGTTACTAAAGAAGGACGATGCCACTAAGTGGACAATGGAGTGCCAACAAGTTCTTGATAAAATCAAAGAGTATCTGTCAAATCCGTCGGTCTTGGTGCTTCCAGAACCCGGGAGGCCTTTGCTGTTATACTTATTCGTATTGGAAGATGCGTTCGGATGTGTGTTGGGACAACATGATGAAACGGGAAATAAGGAACAAGCAATATACTACTTGAGTAAAAAGTTCACGCCTTATGAAGCTCGTTACACAATGCTGGAACGCACCTGCTGCGCCTTGACTTGGGTCGCACAGAAATTTAGACACTATTTATCCGCATACACCACCTACCTCATTTCGAAGATGGACCCGCTCAAGTATATTTTTCAGAAGCCCATGCCTACTGGAAAACTTGCAAAATGGCAGATCCTTTTAAGCGAATTCGACATCGTATATGTCACCCAAAAGGCAGTCAATGGGCAAGCGTAAGCAGATCATCTTGCGGAGAATCCGGTAGACGAGGAATATATTCCCTTGCGGACCTACTTTCCAGATGAAGAAGTGATGTTTGTAGGAGAAGACATCTTAGAAGAGTACCTGTGTCGAGAATGTTCTTCACGGTGCCGTGAATTTCAATGAGTAGGTATCGGAGCGTTTTGCATCGTAAACAGACAACACTACCCAATATCAGCAAAGCTCAGATTCTCGTGCACCAATAATATGGCAGAATATAAGGCTTGCATACTTGGACTCCGAATGGCTATCGACATGAACATACAAGAGTTGCTGGTCATAGGAGATTCAGGCTTGTTGATTCACCAAGTGCAAAGCGAATGGGCCACCAAGAATATGAAGATACTTCCTTACCTACACTGCGTGATAAATTGCGCAAAAGGTTCGTTGAGATAGAGTTCAGGCATACTCCGAGGGCTCAAAATGAGTTTGCAGACGCTTTAGCAACTTTGTCCTCCATGATTCAACATCCAGACAAGAACTACATTGACCCAATCAAAGTAGATGTGCTAGAGCAGCCAACCTATTGTTCTCAGATAGATGAAGAATCAGAGGGCGAACCTTGGTATGACAAAATCAAGAGGTATCTCAAGGCAGGCGAGTACCCGGAAGGCATGACTAACATACAGAAGAAGACTCTTCGGAGGTTAGCAAACCATTTCTTCCTGAGTGGCGAGGTCCTTTATCGGAGAACTCCGGATTTGGTTTGTTAAGATGTGTTGACACCCAAGAAGCAAACAAATTATTAGAAGAGATACACAGGGGTATGTGCGGACCCCATATGAACGGTTTTACGCTAGCAAAAAAGATACTACGAGGAGGTTACTTCTGGATGACAATGGAAACAGATTACATCCGTTTCGTGCGGAAGTGTCATCAATGTCAGATCCATGGCGATTTGATTCGCGTGCCGCCAAATAAGCTCAATGTCATAAGTTCTCCATGGCCATTCGCAGCTTGGGGCATGGACGTCATCGGTCCTATTGAGCCGGCAGCGTCAAATGGACACAGGTTTATCCTAGTGGCGATCGATTACTTTACAAAATGGGTAGAAGCATCATCATACAAGTTTGTGACCAAGAAAGTAGTAGTGGATTTTGTTCACCACGACATCATCTGTCGGTTTGGAATTCCAGAGTCAATCATAACCGATAACGGATCCAATATCAATAGTGGTCCACGTAAGGAAATGTGAGAAGTTCAGATCACTCATCGCAATCGCATCCATATCGACCACAACGAATGGAGCAAAAGCGGCCAACAAGAACATCAAGAGGATACTGAGGAAAATGATAGATAACTACAAGCATTGACATGAAAATTTGTCTTTCTCCCTCTTAGGTTACCAGATTACAATCGTGACTCCACAGAGCAACACCGTATCTCTTGGTTTATGGAATGTGTTGCGCCACAATGAGGTAGAAATACCATTCTTAAGAATCATCCAGGAAGCCGAACTAAACGAAGCCAAATGAATACAGAGTAGGTACGAACAATTGATGCTTATTGATGAGAAACGAATGAATGCAGTCTGTCACGAACAACTTTACCAGAACAGAATGGCCAGAGCTTTCAATAAGAAGGTACGACCAAGAGACTTCCAACCAGGACAGCTGGTGCTGAAACGTATATTCCCTAATCAAAGTGAGGCGAAAGGGAAATTCACACTCAATTGGCAAGGGCCTTACATAGGCAAGGGCCTTACATAGTTCACCGAGTGCTTACAGGAGGGGCCCTCATCTTAGCTGAAATGGACAGCGAAGTGTGGCCGAGAGCCATCAACGCAGATGCAGTGAAGAGATACTACATTTAGAGTGCTTTATTTTCCATGTAATTTCCCTTCATTTGTAATTTGAACTACGTTTGACCTGATTCCTCAAGCGGGATACGTGGCGCCATATCGCTTTGGTCCCATTTCTAGAAAGCCCAATTACTTTGTTTGTAATCTAACTACGTGACTTGATTCTCATGATACGTAGTGTCCACATCTACTTGGCCCCGCTTTTTTAAAATTTTTAAATCTCGTATGTGGCGTACTATGTTTGACCTGATTCCTTTGGTAGATATGTAGGCGGCCTACATCGGCCTCGGTCACACCATTAGGAAATTTTCTTTCTCCTCATTTGGCATTTGTAGTGAGCGGTACTCCATCCGATCATACAAACAAGACAGATGAACGACATATATCAGACTCCGCTTCACCTGTCAGAAACTGGGACAATTTTAGAAGCCTCGCCACAGGAAATAAACGACATAAGGATCTCATCCGTCTAAGGTTTTAGTACACGTCTATATCAGAAACTGGGACAAATTTTTATGAGCTTCGCCACAGAAATACATCGTTCAAATGCGATTCCATGTGTTGGAAAAAACCGACCGTCCCTTTCGCCGTAAATCGACAATTTTAAGGGTTCTCGCAGGTACCAATGAACATGGCTAACCTGCGTAGAGGGTTCAATGTCCCGAAACTGGGACAAAATTTTAAAGAATTTCACTGCAAAGGAGCACCGAGAATAATGGGAGAACATATCGCTAATTTCAAATAAGGATGTTCGCTATGTTTCACAACGTGTTGCTATTCAAAGATCGACGCAATTCCCTACTAACATATATAAGTATATTTTCTCAATATATAATATCTTTAACGAATGTTTTCGACAAGGATTTGAAATCAGACAGGGGTTACAGGTCCAAACAAGACAACGCGTGCAAGAGCCAACGCAAATCGGCCGACCCCTCCCCGAACTCACAAATTTTCTTTGAGTAAAAGTTTTGCAGGACAATAGGAACAAGGATAACAACAACATTCCAATACAATGGATCCACTCACAAAGTCAAGCTACAACAAGTCTACATCAAACGTAGCTCCCAGAATCATCTTCTTCTCACCCAGGCTACATCATTTACACGTTATGCATTAATTTCATTATTTATGTTTTGATTACGCATAAATCAAAAAGCAATAAATCCGCCTACAGAGGGCGAAGCCATTTTATCTACCCCTTAGGGAACGACATTTGCATTTTTCGTCCATACAAGACGGTAACGCCCACACAAGGCGACATTTGCATTCCGTCCATACAAGACGACAACGCCCATACAAGACGTCATTTGCATTTCGTCCATACAAGACGATAACGTCCACACAAGGCGACATTGTCATTCCGTCCATACAAGACGACAACACCCATACAAGACGACATTTGCATTTCGTCCATACAAGACGACAACGCCTACACGAGGCGACATTTGCATTCCGTCCAAACAAGACGACAACGCACATACAAGACGTCATTTGCATTTCGTCCATACAAGACGATAACGCCCACACAAGGCGACATTTACATTCCGTCCATACAAGACGACAACACCCATACAAGGCGTCATTTGCATTTCGTCCATACAAGACGATAACGCCCACACAAGGCGACATTTGCATTCCGTCCATACAAGACGACAACGCCCATACAAGGCGTCATTTGCATTTCGTTCATACAAGACGACAACGTCCATACAAGACGTCGTTTGCATTTCGCCCATACAAGACGGCGTATCATCACGTCACTTCATTACATCACATACACGATTGACCACAACTATGACACATAATTCACATTCTTACATAATAATCTTTATATCATTTTGTCTTAACAGTTATACACTAACTGTTTTCTTGAGCTTTAGCCCGCATGCATTTTAATTCGTGAGCGAGCACAACGCGACCTACCTCTTACACAGCGAACTGAGGCAAATCTTGTTGGGGAAGTCAAGCTACCCAACAAAAGGCAAATGTGGCCTCGAACGTCGATCAACTCTTCTCCAGCATCCCACAACACCAATAACTCATTGTCATCATAATTCGATACTGGATAATTATGAATTCAGGTCAGCTTTGGCTTTAATTTTCTAAGCACCCCAATAGCCCAGTTTCGTCATAACTTGACACTGAGACAAATTTTAAATCTGCGTCGGCCCCACCTTTAGTTTTCAGACACCAACAACCCAGTGTAAGTTTTATCACCACGACCCAGTATCATAATTCAACACTGGGACAATTTTTGAATCGACATTTGTCCTTACTTTTCTTAACCTTTGTTCTAATTCCGATGACCGAGACAAAATTGGCTATAAGTCAACGTCTTTGTCTGAAGATTCTTTTATCCTCTCCATAAAAAGAGGGACAACTGTTGACACCCAATTTTGTCCATCCCCTTCGATTAATAACCAATAAATTAAACAATTTTTTTTTAAAATTGCAATTTTAACATCGCAAAATAATCTTTATACTAATAATACATGTATAATAAACATATACATGCGTAAATAAGGAGTATAGTAATGGTGCCGCATTTGACGTGGAGTATTAAGCACTCTTTAAGTGTCACGTCCGCATTTTGCATTTTTTTATAACACCGCAAAACAATTTGTAACAATTTTTTAAAAATAAGAATACATGCATATATTATACATAAATAATTTAATAATGGTGTCGCATTTATATAAAGCATTAAGAACTCCTTAAACATCATGTCCGCATTTATTATTTTTAGTAATACTCAAAACATTTTATAAATAACTTAAACCTTATTTGTTTACCACTAATTAAAACTCAACACCTAAAAATCTATCCAAATAATTTCCAAAATGAAAGACCAGAAGCATGAGCCTAATATCTTTTATTTTTTCAGATTAGCCCAATAGAAATTCCTAACCCACGGCCCAATTTCCCCTCAGCCCATTTCTTATTTCTCCCATCTTCTTCACAACACCTAAACACAAAAAAAAAATGCAGCAGCCGACACACACATCCCCATCCATAATCTTACACCATAAATCAAAATTACCATACCCAAAACCATCCTTAAACAATACCGAATAATACCATAATCGTAATAAAGATCAAATCAATACCAAATTCGCACCAAATCACCAAGAATCCCCAAAATTACAAATACAAATCGTATATTTTTGGTAAATATCACTAAAATCAATATCAAATTCCAAGAATCACCCAAAATCGCACCATTAGCTTACCTAAAATTAGAACCCACAAGAGGACTATATATACGTAGTGATATACACATACAAAGGCATGAGATTTTCCACGAAAGAACTCCAAATCTTAAATTGTTATAGAGCACCCACAATGGCGAAGAACCTCGATTCGACAAATTTCTTTTACCATCGAAAAATTAGTTAATTAGCAAGAATCCTTTGAACCTCAAGTTCGTTTTTAGCAGAAGTTTCGTCCTCCAATCGCATAAAGCACAAATCCCTTCAGTGTCGTCGATGTTCGAAACGCCGTCTCAGTTCGCTACCCAAAAAAGGTAAACAACTCCTTTTAATTCCTGATTTAAACTGTCTATTATAACGTTTGTGTGATTAACGATTGTTGAATTCATTTTAAGCTGCTGGACATTTTAGTTGGTTTCTTGAATCTGTTAGATCAGTTTTGAGCATGTTTAGTTGGGTTAGAGGTTCATTCGTTTTTCTTTGTATGATTATTAAGCATTATTAGATATGTGTATGAAACATGATTATTGACTGATTATGGTTATTAAGTTAAGCGTTTAACACATTTAATCTTTTAATAAGCACGTTAAGTTGTTGTTGGTATTCTGTGAGTATTCTATATGGCCCCTAGCCGTATCCACTGAAGTTGTTATGGTCATTTTTTGTGCCTAAGTGGGAAATACCTTGTTCTGTGATAGTCGTCATCCTGCTTAGTATACCTGTTTGAACTGTGTGCATTGGCCTTCATTTCATATGTCAGATCCATGTACTTGCTAGGAGATTATTGTCGATTTGAGCATTGCATGAATGAAAGATGATACTAGTCAATCTGCATTACTTTGTCATGTTCTTACACTTTATATGGTCTGAAAATGGGGATCCTTATGAGCATGCTTGTAAGTCTGGAATATGTGAGTCTGGGATGTTAAATATAGTGAATGAATGGAGGTATGGTGTGTCCTATTCGATTTTCAAATCCTTAAGACAAGTTAACTAAACGGTCAAAATATGTGTGTCTCTGTGTAACGCGTTCATCCCTAGCAATCAATAGTTATTTACTAACTATTTTAGGAAGGATGTCTGATTTCAGTGAACTTGAATATGTGGTGTGATGAATTGCTCATATGCCTCTTGGTGATTAGAAAAGGATATGAGGGCATCTAGCTAGATTTATTTTTGGAATGTCCAGCATGTTATCTATGGGTTCATATGAGTTGCCTGCTTATACAATATTCAAATCTTGCATAAGAGCATAAAAAATAGAATTTGCTAGTTTAGTTAATCTGGATATACTTTCTGGTTGTGTCGGGGTTTACTCCACATAGCGACATTGGTCCAATATTTGTGCAACTGCTTTATTCTTCTCGCCATAGTCAAATATGCTCATTCTGTCCAGTGTTAGTATAATTGTTTGCTTTAAAAAATGCTATGTAACTACGTATGCCAAGGTATATGCTGCATATAGACTTGGGTATACACTTAGTGTATATCAGGTCCCTATATAAACATATATTTCTATTACCCATGTATATCAGTCCTGAATATCACTTTGTTTGTTTGTGAATGAATTTAGCATGCTCCTATTCGGCTCCATTAAATGTATGTTTGGCCTTTGACGATAACGTGGATTACTTACTTATTGGATGAATATGCATTTTTGGGCCCGCTCGCTCGTCGCGTTATAAAAATCAAAAAGAAAATTCGTTTCTTGGACTCGCTTTAAATTTCGCCTGCTATTTATAGCCGCGTCCAATGTCTGGATTAAGTGATGATGAACTTTACTTGTTTGAGCCGAACAAACTACTTCGTACTGCTTCAATTAATATGGATTATTGATATTTATTCTAGCATTTGCGTGACTCATTGTATTTTTGGGATACGCTAACTCTTTATCTTTCTTTATTTTTTACATGAAATGCATCGGGAGATTAATCAAGAGTCTCGTTATGAGACTCATCATGATCTCCACATCGACGTCCGCCTCAGAACTTCCAAATGAAAAATGGGATGAGATGACGTCGTCATCCGTCCTAAAAACTACATCAACTCTAATCTCATTCTTTATTTATCTGTTTATTTATTTATTTATTTATTTATTTATTTATTTATTTTGTTGTCGTAACTTTATATGCTTAACTTTGTAATTAATAGGATATTCCACTCTATTAGTCTTTGAATAGATAATTTGGGAGGGTAGTTTAAAACCAGAAATTCACTTCTAATTTATGTGTCTTTAGGATTGTCATACATGTTTAAATTATATCAAATAACTTAATCATTTTTTATTTTTGCATATCTAATCATGCAACTAAGGTTTTTGTTTGCTACCAAATTCATAACAAACAATGTTTTCTTTTATTGACATCACATAAATAATCTATTTGGGTCTTTCTATTTTTTAAAATCACAAAATAATCTATTTTCAAAAGTCTCTTCTTATTATTAATTGCAAGACAAATATCCTTTTACTCAACTTTATATTTTCAAAACATGCATTCATTTAACATAATAATTAACCTAGGTTTGAACGGACAACCGTAAGTTAGCGGATTCTAAAGGATGCATAAACTCTCCCCTTTAGGATAATAAAAAACTCTTACCCAAAATCTTGTTAAGTTTCACAGACCATGAAATGGAGTTAATGTTGACTTTAATCGGTTAACGTTTAGGTGTCCTAATTCACCCAATTAATTAGGTGGCGACTCCCTTAACATTTACATTTTTATTTTTGGAGGGATAACCATTCCGTCGCGCATTCAAGCCTGAGATTTCAAAATCGGGTGCGACAACTGTCTTATATTCTAGTGGACATATAATCACTCAACCCCAGTGCAGAACTCTTCTATATTTCTATGATAGGATTTACCACATAGGAGGATTAAGAACGGTAACCTATAATGCTACACAAGTATCGGGGTACTTTCATCCGCGATTTTAACCTATGTCTAGTCAATTACAGCATATTCAAATCTCTCCTTTCGACTTTTGATTCGAAATTATATAGATTATGATAATTAGTGATAAATTAATTATCAAACATCCATACCAAATATTGACTAAATCTTAATCAAGTGAAGAAGAAATCAAACTACTTCATTAATTCATGAATAAAAGTTTCAAGTGATTCATAAGAAAAGTCCTAATAGAGTGTTTAGCTCCTAGTCATAGTAACGCTAAGAACTAATACAGAATCCAACATGAACTGAAATAAAAAAAAAAAAAAAATAACTTGAACTAGGTCTCCAATCTTTATGCCTCCAAGAGTTGTGTTGTGGAATATGTACAAGGATTCCAAGCTAGCATGAATAATATGACCTAGGGTATAGGGTTTTATACCTATAAACTATATTGTTTTGGACCCTTATACCCCTGTCCAATTTCGGCTCGGATCTGCAAAATTCTGCGTCGGCACCGCGGTCCTGCAGAATGACATCGCGGTGCCGGAAGTCCTGTAGCCAACCTGAAGTCACGATTCTTTTGGCACTGCGGTGCCGAAAGTACTGCAGCAAATATTTTTCAAAACCTTGTCATTTTCTCGTCCGGACTTCGTCTGATTTTTTCTATACTTCCCGAAACTTCTTAGACTTCATTTCTTGATCTTTTCTTGTGCAATTTACACCTCAATTAAGCTCATCTCATCTTCTTTTTGTCATTTCTCCATTTTGGACCGCTGTGACTCAAAAGAAAGAAAAATGATCATAATACTATACTAAACACAAACGAAACGAGTAAAATACTAACTAAAAATGACTCAAAAGGTGTATACAAAATACGCCTAACAAACAGCCTCAAACTTAACCTTTGCTTGCCCTCGAGCAAAGATCAAAACAAAACAAAGACACAAAAACAAAAGACTCAAAGACTCAAATCAAGCAGCTGCACAAGTACTTAAAAACACATGAACGTCAGTTGGGATAATATGTAGGAATAGATATAACATGAATTTAGCAATCTAGAATTTCAAGTAAGATATTTCGCAAATTCATTTCAATCATAAGTAATGGAAGCATGAATATCTAACATATGCATATCAATTTCATTTAGTTCTATAGGCCTGTTTACTTGTTATTCTCTACTAATCATAGACATACATACTAGAGATCCTTAGGACTTTTCAGGGTTGTAATGTAGGCTTAGGCAGGGGTAGGTAAAAGTTGGCATTTAGGCTCAAATTACGTACCATAAGCGTTATTCTCATTCAATCATTTGGTCCTTCTTTTTGGTATTCTTTTTCAGTTCATACCATCTTCTTTTTTTTAGCGCATGAAACACATTCACATAGACACCCCCAAACTTAAGCTTTAGCATTTTTTTTATTGGGGTGCATCAATTTTCACTCTCTTTTGTATTTCTTTTTCACACTTCTTCATTCCAATTTTTTTAATTACTGCTTATGGAACACAAGGGAATCATAGAGTGTCAAAGAAATAACTTATTTTAGGCTCAAATGGGCTGACTAGGGATACAATTTATTGCAAGGTAGGTAATGAATGGTAAGAAGGGCTAAAAAAGAAATGCATGAATCATCTTCCTAACATGTACATCTTAACTATTTCCTCAAATAACAAGCAAGCAGACATCACAGACATTTTTCAATTGACAACACATAGGCTAAGCATCAAATATTCCAAATAATCAGATTTTCATTAATTTTTGGCATATCTAACTTAAGCACACAAATTTTAGCTTCTCATTCCATTACATTATCCCACTTAGTTCACTAGACATTCCAAATAAGCACAACATGCATGATATATAAAAAAAATTGACTCACATAAACACACAAAAACAACAAAAGACACAAAAATAGACACAAAAATAAAATAAAGTAAGAACTCATCCCCCCCCCCAAAGTTAAACTACACATTGGCCAAAATGTGTAAAATACTAAAAAATTAAAGGGACGACTTACAGACATACAGCGGTTCAGAACGGTGGTGGTGGCGGCGGATATTGCACTAAGATGGTGTCTGTGGGAGGAGATTTGACGATTCAGGGCCTTTTTATTTTTCGGAAATCGCTATCGACACTGCGGTTCTGCAGAGTGGCACCGCGGTGCCTGAATTCCTGCGCCCTCTCTGATCTTCTGGCACTGCGGTTCTGCATGATGGCAACACAGTGTTGAACTCCTGATTTGATGTTTTCCAGCGTTTTTCCCTGCTTCATATCCCATTCCTTCACCTGACATCATAACACAACAAAAATACCAAAAGTGAGATTGTTCCAATTAAACTAAAACAAACTAAAACGAAAAATTTAAATAACATAATTAAAACCTTGGGTTGCCTTCCAAGTAGCGTTGTCTTTAACGTATTTTAGCCAGACACAGTTAACCTTTACTAGTGCCTAGTGGATCCTTCTGCGAACTGCTTGCAATCCGCACAGTCATTGTTGCAGGTCTCACTTTTTCTACAACACTTTTTTTAAACAAGGGCCTCATATATAAGATTATCCCCCAATTACAAAAGGCATGCTTGTCTTCTAGGCTCTCTATAATGTAGGGATCAGTGAAACTCTCTACATCTCTCAATTTTTGGGGGTGACCTTCAGAGTATAGACTTTCTTTTTGAGGGTCAGCAATGACATTTGGTGTTGTCCCTTCTGCAATAGGGTGGTCCTCAGTGACCTCTTCTTTCTCTACACCAACTATCTCTTCAAATTCCTCAACAACTTGTTGTGGGTCAGATTCCACCATCTGCTCACCACTCCTCGTACCTGGGTCACTCGATGGACTTTCTTGAGGTGTAACGGGTACCATGTCCATCAATTTCCCGATTTGTGGTTCCAAATTCATAATTTGTCCCACTTGAGTCTCCAAATTCTGCAAAGAGGATCTTACATCCACCATGAACTGATTTTGGGCGTTTGTGAGTTCCAACAATGCTTCTCTCAATTCATTATGCTCCTCTGATGGGGTCTGACTCTGTGGCTGCTGAAATTGCCCTTGAGGAGTCTGTGACTGGGTGAGCCTGAGTAAGGCTTCCTGCAGCTCATTTCGATATTCCTATGGAACATGTGGGTTAAATTGTTGTTGATGATATTGATGTTGCGGTTAGTAGTCGAAGTGTTGCTGCCCCTGATAGTAGTAGTAGTCCATTTATTTTACCTACAAAATAAGAAAAACAACAAAAAGTGATAAAAAAAATGCTCGCAGAACAAGTTAGAAACTTGTTCCTGGAGCAATCAAATTAGAAATAAAATAACATAATCAAATATATACAAACCAAATTAGAAATAAGATTAGATAATTCGATATTGAAAGTACGCCAGTACCCGGCAACGACGTCAAAAACTTGTTAGCGATATTTTGAATGCTCACGCAAGCGTACGTATCGTTCACAAGTAATATAGTCTGGTAAGACCGAATATCGTCCTCACAGACTGATTATCAAGTACCGATTATCTAAGCTTTAGTTTCTATTTGGTGAACGTTAATTTTTTTGTATTTTTAACTAATAACTAAGACTAAGTAATTGCAGAAAATAAACTAATATGATAATACTTTGGTTTAAATCAGTTATGAAGGAATTAGGGCTTCCAAAATCCTCAACTATCCACTTTATTCAATCCTTAATGCGACTAGAATTATTCTTCTTCTTCTTCGTTAAGATAGCGGTTAACTAGATTGTCTTATATTCTAATTAGGACATATAATCACTCAACCCCAGTGCAGAACCCTTCTATATTTCTATGATAGGATTTACCACATAGAGGGATTAAGAACGGTAACCTATAATGCTACACAAATATCGAGGTACTTTCGTCCACGATTTTAACCTATGTCTAGTCAATTACAACATATCCAAATCTCTCATTTCGGCTTTTGATTCAAAATCATATAGGTTATGATAATTAGTGATCAATTAATTTTCAAACATTCATACTAAATATTGACTAAATCTTAATCAAGTGAAGAAGAAATCAAACTACTGCATTAATTCATGAATAAAAGTTTTAAGCGATTCATAAGGAAAGCCCTAATAGAGTGTTTAGCTCCTAGCCATAGTCACGCTAAGAACTAATACAGAATCCAACATGAACTGAAATAAAATAAAAGAGAAAAGAAAATAACTTGAACTAGGTCTCCAATCTTGATGCCTCCAAGAGTTGTGTTGTGGAATATGTACAAAGATTCCAAGCTAGCATGAATAATATGAACTAGGGTATAGGGTTTTATACTTATAAACTATATTGCTTTGGACCCTTATACGCCTGTCCAATTTAGGCTCGGATCTGCAAAATTCTGTGTCGACACCGCGGTCCTGCAGAATGGCATCGCTGTGCCGGAAGTCCTGTAGCCAACCTGAACTCGTAGATCTTTTGGCACCACAGTGCCGAAAGTACTGCATCAAATATTTTTCGAAACCTTGTCCTTTTCTCGTCCGGACTTCGTCTGATTTCTTCTATACTTTCCGGGACTTCTTAGGTTTCATTTCTTGGTCTTTTCTTGTGCAATTTACACCTCAATTAAGCTCATCTCATCTTCTTTTTGTCATTTCTCCATTTTGGACCGCTGTGACTCAAACGAAAGAAAAACGATCATAATACTATACTAAACACAAACGAAATGAGTAAAATACTAACTAAAAATGACTCAAAAGGTGTATACAAAATACGCCTAACAGTACACCCTTTATAATCTTAAAGAAAAGGTAAAATACCCCCTCAAAATTTGCAATAAGATTCTTTTGACACACCCGCTCTATCTGGAGAGGAAATGTTTGCGTATATTTTATCCTTTTCAGACCACACGTTGTGTGATTTCACTGAATATGTTGTTGTTGTTGTATTCTTTTGACACACCCCTACTTCACGAGTTACGTATACTCTATTGTTGGTCACTTCTTTTTTTTAAAAGGATAATTTCATAATCTCTCCTGATTTCGCTCTATCACACAAACTTCTTTGTGATTTATAATATTACATCTACCTCTCTTATTTTAATTTTCTTGTAATTATTTTTTAAACCTATTAAATTAAATACAAATGAAATAGGATTTGACAGCTTTGCACTTCTTAATATTAATTCCTTCTAATTAATGAACATTATCAAAATGACCCACTTAACAAATATTTTAGAAATAGAATTAAAAAAATGCATTTTATTAGAGAATATAGGGTTTTTACTTCTGATTTTACTTTGTGTTGCAGTAACAAAAATCAAGTATATTCTATTTTAGATAAGAGAAGTACCAAAACATAACACCTAAAGTAACTACTTAGGGTGAAAAGCATTATCTATAGTAGACAAAAGGAATAAGACATGTAAACATAATATTATAAACTACCAGGAACGTCAATGTAATAGAGTACGTCAATGTAATAGAGTGAAATCTTAAGGGAGGTTTATGAAATTATGAAAAAAATATATGACATGCATTAACAAAATTATAGTCTTGATCTAGGTTATTATCAGACTCGTATTTATATTGTTCGTATATTGAATCTGACACACATTAAAAAAAGTGTGAACAAACATGAATAATCTAGTGGTAGAAATATATCCTACCTACACATAAAGACGGGGAAGGGGAGGTCTTTGATTCCAATGGTGCTATAATTGTATAATTTAAAAAATCAACCTCTAGATGTCGATATTTTAAGAGAATCTTAGTAGCTGAGTTGGTTGGCTATCAAAATGTTCACCTTATTTATGTGAGTTCAATTTCTCACCTTGTAATTCCCTTCCCATTTCCCTTTCTCTATCCCTATATAATAAAAAATCACGACATGTATCATTAACTAAAAGGATATTTAAAAATACAATTATATATATGTTTTTTATGTGGGAACAAAGTGTAAAAATAAAGGAAATGGAAATGTATCAACAACAACTAGTAGGTAAGAAATTTGGAAATCAACAATATAATTGGCTTGCTGAGTCGACCGAATTCTCGATCTATCCTTAAGATAATATTGCCCCGTATATCCTTTCAACGGTGTAATGACAACTTATCTCTCAAGATAAAACAACAATCAAACAAATGAAGAAAAAGGGAACTCAGGTGCTTGCTTAGGAAGAAAGATTTTTGAGTGTTTTGTGATTGCAAGAGAGGAAGACAATTTCAGAAAATTGTTAAGTGTGAAGTGTAAGGTGTGTTCTTGCAAATGTGCCCAAGGCCCCATTTTATAGTATGAAGAAGATGATCTTCCATATAGTCAAGTAATGACCAATAAAGACTGTGTAATGGCCATGAATGTGGAGTAATAATTCAGCCAAATAATGGAGAATTAATACTCCAAATAATGGAGAATTAATGCTCCAAAGTCAGCCCAAAAAATAGTTTTCGTTCATCTTCCAACGGTCTGAAACATCCGCAGCGTCGTGGCCCTGCAGACTGGCGTCGCGGCGCCGAAACTCCAGAGAGTTGACGTCGTGGACCTGCAGCCTGGCGCCGCGACGTCGAAACCTCAGAGAGTTTCGGCGCCGTGGCCTGCGCAGTGGCGCCGCGCATTTTCGAACTGCTTCATCTTTCACACATTGTACACATCTTCCTTTCATTTACCAACGTGAAACCATTGTTATTTGTCCAATAACCATCTATTATCTTACGTCTCAAACAATTCGTATACGTACCAATATCTCTTCCACTTAAGGAAATTACGATCCTTGGCACTTTATGTGCACGTGTGTGGAAACCATGTTTCCGACGTGTGGGGCCCCAATTGTTCGAGTCATAATTTAATAGGATTTTATTTCACATTTAGTAAATTTCCAACAATCCCCTCTTGGAAAAGATTTTGGCGCACGCATATGGTGCCTTTCGAGCAATCACTCGGCGGATCAATGTTGCATATGGAGAGGTAGCCGGAGCTTTGAACCTTCCATAGTAGAATACCATCGGACATATTTACTGCACGGTGAACGTGATGTTTTGAACCGTCAGTGTTTAGTATATGCCAAGACAATGGTACCAACACAACACCTTTTTTATTCAATCTTTCTAATGTTTTGTCCGTCGTGGGCCGTGGACACCCTGGATTCTTAAGTGCGTTCATTTGAGGCGACCTGTCCTCGCACTTAATAGGTGGTCTCCTATAAGGTTTCCAGCAATACCCCGCTACACAAGCGTTAGGAACCATTAAAAATTTCTCCAACCTAACCTCAACTATTGAGGATCATTAAAGGTTTGGAAACTTATCATTTACCCCTCTTACATGTAGCACGTTTTGTCTATCACGAGAACGGCCTTTGATTATGTTTCTTAAGAAAGAAACATTATCCGAAGTGCTCTTGCTGCTACCGAAGCGCTCACGGAACCTTTACAGTTTAGTTTTCTCATTGAACCTTATTCCTGGGATCTCCAGTCTGTAAGGTTGGGTGTCAACTATATCGGTTCTTATTGTTTGAGTTTTAAGCCCATTCCCCTAGACAGGCAGAACAACTGATCTTTGGGTATTTCCTTCGTCAAGGTATCTGCGATAATTTCCTTAGATTTTATGTAATCAATGAAAATAATTCCCGAGGTGATCAACTGCCTAACAGACTCATGTCTCCGTCGAATATGACAAGACTTGCCGTTGTATATCGAACTTTGTGCCCTTTCTAGAGTCGACTGACTATCGCAGTGGATCATTACATAAGACACAGGTTTATCCCAATATGGAACATCCTCTAGAAAACCATGAAGCCACTCAGCTTTCTCTTCCGCTTTATCTAAAGCGATAAATTCTGACTCCATCGTGGATCGGGCAATAAGAGTTTGCCTAGAGGATTTCCAAGACATAGCTCCACCACCGATTGTAAAAATATATCCGCTGGTGGACTTGATGTCGCCGCTATCAGATATCCAATTTGCATCACTGTACCCCTCTAGTACAACTGGATATCTCGAATAGTGTAACACGAAATTTAGCGTGAACTTCAGGAACTGTAGTACCCTATTCAATGCTTTCCAGTGATCCTCACTCGGATTTCGGGTGAACCTAGCCAATTTATTAATTGCATGAGCGATATCAAATCGAGTGTAGTTTGTGATATACATCAGGATATCAATCACCTGCACATATCGCTTCTGGCGTACGGGCACACCAAGATGTTTGTCAATCTTTTGACTTATATCCAAAGGTGTCGTTACCGGTGAACTGTTGAACATCCCAAATTTCTTCAGTACATCCTCGATGTATTGAGATTGAGACAAGACCAGTCCATTAGATGTCTTAGAGATCTTGATCCGTAAGATGACATCTGCAATGCCCATATCTTTCATGTCAAACACGGTTTTAACATGTTATTAGTCTCTAGGATTATCCCATGACTGCTTCCAGTGATCAACAAGTCGTCTACATAAAGACATATCATGACGAAGGATTCACCATTTCCTTTCATATAGACACATTTGTCACCTCCATTAATGGCGAACCCTTTTGATAGTAGAGTACTATCAAATTTCTCGTGTCATTGTTTAGGGGCATGTTTCAGCCTGTACAACAATTTAACAAGCCGACACACTTTTGTCTCTTGTCCTGGAACCACATACCCCTCGGGTTGGTCCATATATATTTCTTCTTTCAAATCACCATTTAGGAAGACTGTCTTAACATCCATTTGATGTATTTCAAGATCCCGCAAGGCGGCAATAATTATGAACATACGTATGAATGTCATTCTAGACACCGGAGCATAGGTGTCGAAATAATCAAGGCCCTCCTTTTGGCGATAGCCCTTGACTACTAACCTAGCTTTGTACTTGTCGATAGATTCATCTGCCTTTAACTTCCGTTTAAAGATCCACTTACAACCCAAAGGTTTGTGTCCCGAGGGAAGTTTAGCCAACTCCCAGGTGTGGTTATGCATGATGGATTCTATCTCACTTTCTAAAGCTTCCTTCCAGAGCGGTGCTTCTGGAGTTGACAACGTTTCGGCGATTGTCTGTGGTTCATCCTGAACCAAATAAGCTTCAAAGTCTGGACCGAAGGACTTGTCCTTCCGGGTCCTTTTGCTTCTCCTTGGTTCCATCTCTGAATCTTCCAAGTCCTGAGAATCTGGAATACTGGATTCTGGATAGTCAGCCACTTCAGAATTCACTAGATCTGGACCGTTTGGATCTAGGTAGTCATCGCCTCCTCGATCCTCAGGGATTTGATCATAACTTCATTTGCGAGAGGTTATGTTATTTTCCTTATATGAAAACGTGTCTTCAAAGAACCACACGTTCCTTGATTCTATGATCGTACCTTCATAAATGTCTGGTACATCCGACTTATGCACTATGAAGTGATAATCACTACTGTTATTGGCATATCCGATGAATATGCAATCCACAGTCTTAGGTCCAATCTTGAACTGCTTTGGCGTAGGTACTTTTACCTTGGCCAGACAACCCCATACATTCAAATACTTGTAGGTAGGTTTCTTTCCTTTCCATAACTCGTATGGAGTCTTGTCCTAACCTTTGTGTGGGACTCTATTGAGAATCTTATTTGCGGTAAGGACAGCTTCTCCCCACATGTGTTGGGGAAGGCCTAAATTAATGAGTAAAACATTCATCATTTCCTTTAGTGTTCGGTTTTTGCGTTCAACAATACCGTTTGATTGAGGTGAGTAAGGACCCGTCGTTTGATGAACTATACCTGATTGGGTACAAAATTCTTCAAAAGGCGCTACATATTCTCCCCCTCTATCGCTACAGATTATTTTAATCTGTCCGCTTAGTTGGTTCTCAACTTCTGCTTTGTAGCGTTTGAATGCTTCAAAGGCTTCATATTTACTTTTTAGTAAGTAAAGGTAACAAAACCTTGTGCCATCATATATGAAAGTCACAAAGTACTTGTTCCCCACTCTAGTTTGAGCGAACTTCAAATCACATATATCAGTATGTATAAGTTTTAGAGGAGCGGTTTTCCTTTCGACGGATCTAAAGGGACTCTTGGAAAATTTTGCCTCTACGCAGACCTCACACTTACGTTGAGGGTTTATGTCAATAGACGACAATAATTCTAGCTTTACCAATCTTTAGATAGATTGATAGTTAACATGTCCTAATCTATGATGCCATAAATTAGATGACTCAATCAAGTAAGTAGAAGGCTCAATTTTATTGATAGTTAAAACAGAAGATATTACAGGTGCAACATTAAACTTAAAGAGGCCTTCACAGACGAAACACCTTCCTACAAAGGTTCCATTTTTAGTGATTACAAACTTGTTAGCCTCTAACACTAGCCTAAAACCAACATTTACTAACAAAGGTCCAAAAATTAAATTTCTTCGAATTTCTGGAACATGCATCACTTCATTCAGAATCAGCTCATTTTCGGACGTCATCTTTAGGATCACATTTCCTACCCCCAGCACCTCTGAAGAAGAATTGTTGCCCATAAGCAATTTCTTATCTGTGACTGATGTATATGTGGAGAAAACATCTTTATTGGAACAAATGTGACGGGTAGCACTCGTGTCTAGCCACCATTGCACCGGATTCTCAACGAGGTTAGCTTCAAGAACCATCGCTGAGAACTCCTGGATCATATCGTCGACAAGCGTGTCTTCGACGATGTTAGCCTTGGCTTTGCCTTTGGCCTTCTCTTTATTATCACGTTTGAGTCTGCGGCAGTCTTTGTCCATGTGACCAACAATACCAAAGTGATTACAATTTCTCTTGAACTTTTCAGTTGTTTGGGGCTTGCCTTCCTTCTGGAACTTTCGCTTCTTGCTTGAGTTCCCTTTGACTTCCGTCAGATTCGCCTTAGCCTCAGCGGGTTGTTTCCCATTTGGCATGACCTTTTCATTGTCCTCCTGAATCTGGAGTTTGACAATAAATTCGTCTAATGTCATCTCTTTCGTTTTGAGTTTTAGATAATTCATAAACTCAGTCCACGAGGGAGGCAGCTTCTCGATCAATGCCCCAACCAAGAATTGTTCGTTGAGCTTTAATCCTTCCAAATCCAGATGATGTAGAATCATTTGAAATTCCTGGACTTGGGATGACACACTTTTGTTATCCACCATTTCAAATTTCAGGAATTTCCCAACGATGAACGTTTTACTACCCACATCTTGGTGTTATATTTCTTCTAAAGTTTGTCCCATAACTGCTTGACAGTTTCAACGGTGCAATATACCGTGTATAGTGGATCGGACAAACTGTTTAGAATATAGTTCCTACACATGAAATTACTATGTTTCCATGCTTTGCGAACCATCCTCATGTCGTCAGCGACATGGTTACCTTGGCCCCCTCCCGCCAAATCATTTGGCTGAGGGTCCACGTCTTCCCCAACTAGTGGAGAATCTTCGGTTAGGAAACGTGACATTCCCATTACACATAAGAAAAAGAACATCTTTTGTTGTCATCGCTTAAAGTGAGCACCCATGAACTTTTCAGGACGTTCATGGTGAAAACCAGCGGGTGTCGGGGCAGTGACGCCCCTTTGAGCAGTTGCGAAGGAGTTGGGAACGCCTCTAACAGGAGCATAGGCGTTGTTGATGCCTTGGGTAGGAGCATAGGCACTGTAAGTGCCCGGAGCAGCAGTGGAGGCATTGATTGTACCAAAACCAGTGTTGACACTCGTTGTGCCAAAAGCAGTGGTGACACTCGAAGTGCCAAAAACAGTATTAGGAATGCCAGGATTAGTTGGAGTGTAGGCACCGTCATCGCCTTGAGTGGCGGAAGTAAAGGCATTAGTATTGCCTTGAGCAGTGGGATTGAAGGTAGTGGAATTGCCTTGAGCAGTGGCGTTGTTCATAGCGTTGAATTGATCTTCAGCAGACATGTTGTTATTGAAACATCGTATATTATCTTAAGTTTGTGGGAACAAAGTGTAGAAATAAAGGAAATGAAAAATGTATCAACAACAACTAGTATGTAAGAAATCTGGAAATCAACAATATAATTGGCTTGCTGAGTCGACCGAATTCTCAATTTATCCTTAAGATAATATTGCCCCGTATATCCTTTCAACGGTGTAATGACAACTTATCTCCCAAGATAAAACAACAATCAAACAAATGAAGAAAAAGGGAACTCAAGTGTTTGCTTAGGAAGAAAGATCTTTGAGTGTTTTGTGATTGCAAGAGAGGAAGACAATTTCAGAGAATTGTTAAGTGTGAAGTTAAAGGTGTGTTCTTGCAAATGTGCCCAAGGCCCCATTTTATAGTATGAAGAAGATGATCTTCCACATAGCCAAGTAATGGCCAATAAAGACCATGTAATGGCCATGAATGTGGAGTAATAATTCAGCCAAATAATGGAGAATTAATGTTCCAAATAATGGAGAATTAATGCTCCAAAGTCAGCCCAAAAATGCTGCTCATCTTCCAACATGCAAACGTCCGCAGCGTGGCTCACAGATCAGCCACGGCCACAAACTCGCAGAGTTGGCGTCGTGGCCCTGCAGGCTGGCGTTGTGGCACCGCGACATTTTCAGACTCGTTTCATCTTTCACACATTATACACATCTTCCTTTCATTTACCAACGTAAAATCATTGTTATTTGATCAATAACCATCTATTATCTTACGTTTCAAACAATTCGTATACGTACCAATATCTCTTCCACTTAAGAAAATTACGATCTTTGGCACTTTATGTGCACGTGTGTGGAAACCATATTTCCGACGTGTGGCCCCAATTATTCGAGTCATAATTTAATAGGATTTTATTTAGTAAATTTCCTTATATTTTATTAGTTCTATCATCATACGATCCATCTCCTAAACAGTTAAAAAAATTACCAAACCCCAAATGTCAATTTAAATATTTTTTATTCTGATCATGAAAGAAATTGTTGAACTTTTAATCACCAATTTTGTGTGTTGGCACCCTATTAGTTCTTCTCGGTGCTTTGGAATACACACATAATGTGTTGATCAAGCTGATTTTTCTTCAAATTCTAATCACTTCATTACTTTGCTTTTTTTTAATCTTTATTCTTCATTTTTTTCACTTAAAATTATATCTTATCTGAATTTAAATTAAGATTTGAATATTAAGCAATTTTATTTTCTTAACATTTCAATGTATAAAACATGTATTTACTTAATAATAAGTATGAAATTTATATAAAATACTAATTAATTTAATTCTATATCAACAAAATGTTTTAAACAAAATGTTTTAAAGTATTAAATGACCGTTGGTGATGATCATCATGGCTAGATGTGGTGGTTGGGATTGCCGACTAGGGATAGTGATAGCCGGTGGTGATAATTATAAATAGTAACTAGTGGTGATGATATATATAAGTGATTGATAGTGTTTGTTGATGGTAGTAGTTGACGGTGACAATTGATAATTCTGGAGAAAGATGGAAATAATTAATGATGATGGTGATAAAGAGAACGTTTCAACTGGTTAGGCGGTCTAGTGCATTATTCACAACTCTTTATTTAAAGTAGTGATTGTCATCCCTATAATGAATCCGATGAAAAAAGGATTGTTAAATATATATCATCTGCTATTTCATATATGACACTACAAGAAGAAAGACATTTGTTAACAACGTTTTTTATTGAAGTTGATGTTGCTGACAAAAGTACTTTTACTTTAATTTTGCAATTTAACGAATTATATATTTTTGTTTCATTATTTAAAAGGGCCTTAAAATTACGCAATGCAGAAAAGTAAACATATAGGACTAGTATGTGTCGGCAACCTTAGAATCCCCAAAATCGTCAAACACCGAAATTACAATCTAATCAAGAAACATGGACAAGCTAAAAATGGCATCATCATCACTAGGCGAACGATTAAAAACTGGAGGAGCCCAGATGAGCAGAATGGTAAGCGCAAAAATGAAAGAAATTCTTCAAGGCCCAACACCCGAATCCAAAATGGTAGACGAAGCCACATTAGAAACTATGTCGGACCCTAATTGGAGTTTAAACCTACGAATTTGCGGGATGATTAATAATGAAGAGTTTAACGGGACGGAAATCGTTAAAGCAATTAAGAAGAAGTTAAGTTTATCGAAGAGTTGTGTTACACAGAGATTGAGTTTGGATTTGTTGGAAACTTGTAGTTCTAATTGTGAGAAAGTGTTTTCGGAAGTGGCGTCCGAGAAAGTGTTGGATGAGATGGTTAAAATGATTGATGACCCGAAAACTGATGGTGGGAATCGGGTTAAAGCTATGGAACTTATTACTGCTTGGGGTGAGTCTGAGGATCTTAGCTATTTGCCTGTGTTTCGTCAAACTTACATGGTAAGTACCCAGGGAATGTTTGTATTGAATGTTTTTTGTAGAGATAATGGTCAAAAACACTCGCACGTCATTTGGAGTTTGTATTCAAACGCTTGTTTTAGTCGTGGTGATAGTTCAAGTAGGAAACTCACCAAAAAGTGATACTTTTTCAACCATTATCTTATCTCTTAGGGGTCGTTTGTTAGGGTAATAGGGTGAAAAAGAATAGTACTGGGTGTTGTATTAGTAATGCTGGGATTAGTTAGGCTGAGGTTATTTCTTATTGATTGTTTGGTGTGTTGTATTAAAAATAACATGAATTGCATAGTTTTTTTCGAAAATACCTCCACATTCTTTAGCTTTGAGAGACTTCAAGGGCAATTTTGTCATTAACTATGCTTATTCATATATTAGTAGTCTCGGTATTGCTAATACCATGGTTTGCTATGTATTAGTTATACATAGATTTTACCATGACTGCAATTTTATAGAGACGCGAAAGCGAAAGCCTATGTGGTCGCTTTCGTAACTAGATAACTAGCACCGAAAACCATCTTGCATTGAATGGTTTGACGACAACTTTTGTATTTATTATTGCCTTCATTGCTGCTCCTCTAGTAGACATTGATGGTGTTCGTGAACCTGTTTTAGGGTCTCTACTTTACGGAAATAATATTATTTATCGGTGCCATTATTCCTACTTCAGCATCTATAGGTTTACATTTTGACCCAATCTGGGAAGCGACATCCGTTGATGAATGGTTATACAACGATGGTCCTTATGAACTAGTTGTTCTACACTTCTTACTTGGCGTAGCTTGTTACATGGGTCGTGAGTGGGAGCTTAGTTTTCATCTGGTATGTGACCTTGGATTGCTGTTGCATATTCAGTTCCTGCTGCAACTGCTACCGCAGTTTTCTTGATCTACCCAATCTGTCAAGAAAGTTTTTCTGATGGTATGCCTCTAGGAATCTCTGGTACTTCCAATTTCATGATTGTATTCCAGGATGAGAACAACATCCTTATGCGTCCATTTCACATGTTAGGTGTAGCTGGTGTATTCAACGGCTCCCTATTCAGTTCTATGCATGGTTCCTTGGTAACCTCTAGTTCGATTAGGAAAACCACAGAAAAATGAATCTGCTAATGAAGGTTATAGATTCGATCCAGAGGAAGAAACTTATAATATCGTAGCCGCTCATGGTTATTTTGGCCGATTGATCTTCCAATAAGCTAGTTTCAACAACTCTCGTTACACTTCTTCCTACCTGCTTGGCTTGTAGTAGGTATCTGGTTTACCGCTTTAGGTATAGCACTATGACTTTCAACCTAAATGGTTTCAATTTCAACCAATCTGTATGACAACAAAGTCGTAATTAACACTCAATGATATCATTAACCGTGCTAACCTTGGTATGGAAGTTATGCATGAAAGTAATGCTCATAACTTCCCTCTAGACCTAGCTGCTATCGAAGCTCCATCTACAAATGGATAAGATCTCAGTCTAGTCTATAGGAGGTTTTGAAAAGAAAGGAGCAATAATCATTTTCTTGTTCTATCAAGAGGGTGCTATTGCTCCTTTCTTTTTTTCTTTTTATATTATTAATTTACTAGTATTTTACTTGCATAGACTTTTTTGTTTAAATTATATAAAAAGGAAAGGGTATTTTTTCATGATTGAGTATTCTATTTTGATTTTGTATTTATTTAAAATTGTAGAAATATAACTTGTTCCTCTTGTTGCTAATGTTACTATTTTATTTTAAAAAATAATAATTTTGACTTCATATTCTTATCTTTGAAATAAGAAAGAAGATAAATATTTCAAACTTTAATATTTTTTTTCGAATTTAAATAATGTAAAAATGGAATGTAAGTAGGTGAGAGGGCGGATGTAGCCAAGTGGATCCTGGCAGTGGATTGTGAATCCACTATGCGCGGGTTCAATTCTCGTCGTTCGCCCATAATTCAACTTTTTTAATAAATGATTGACTACAAAGGGATTTTTTAGGGAACGTGTCACAAGCTTACTCCTATTTTGTTTTTGTAAAATTTTTGTAAAAATGAAGGATTAAATTCGATTGTCTCTCCTATTTACTACGGTGACGAAGAATCAAATTATCAATATATTTATTCTTTTTTCTACTTCTTCCAAGTGCATTCCAAGTGCAGGATAACCCCACGGGGTTGAGATTTTTTTCTACCAATTGGAGCTCTCCCTTCACCACCCCCATGACTACTCCTTTAACTACAGGACGCTTACCTAGTCAACACTTATTCGGCTCTACCCAAATTTTTCTGGTTCACCCCAACACTCCCTACTTGTCCGACTGTTGCTGAGCAGTTTTTGGATATCAAACGGACCTCCGCAAAAGGTAATTTTAATGTGGCTGATTTCCTCTTGCAATCGGGCCACATAAAGACCACGCTTTAGCTAATTGTCCACCCTTTCCAAGTGTGATTTCTATGTTATGTATGGCCGTGCCTAAGGGCATATCGGTTGAAGTAGATTATTCTTTTGATCATAAAACCCCTTCCCAAACTGTACAAACTTCTTCCAAAGCATACAACTTTCTGGATGTAGATGATGATATCTATACAGATGGATCTTATATATATCGTAGAATGAAGTATCACATGAGTGAATATATATATATGAATTCAAATTTACCGAATTACTCATGTTATGATCTTCTACATCCTGGGTCTTCTCGTTCCGTCATCTAGCTTATGTTCTTCATGTAGCATTCAGACCGAATGACTATGAAATTACGTCGATACGTGGAAATAGCCTATGACAGAAAGGCAAGGTAAGACTGCGAACAACAGACTCTTGTGGTTCGGCCCTTTTCCGGACCCCGCGCATAGAGGGTGCTTAGTGTACCGGGCTGCCCTTTATACTTTCACATATTATGGGTAACGTAAGAGACATCTTTATTTCCCCCCGGGAGAATCTTTAGAATTTCCACTGCTTAGCTTTCAATTCGCCTCTGACCATCAAATGTAATGTGAATAACCCGCCCTCCTCTCTTTGAAAGAAGGGGCGCTTCCGGTTCTGTCGGTGCTTGAAACAATTTTGTCTTCTCCATATTACTATATCTATAGTCAATAATTTTATATGAGGAACTACTGAACTCAATCACTTGATGCCGTTACTCTTCAATTTTCTGTTGAGGTCTATCCTGTAGAGGCACTCAAATTGGATCAGATCGATTTCTAGGTTTCGTCGTAAACCTAATTGGTTATTTCCAATTACATAAATCAATAGTTCAAACCGCACTCAAAGGTAGGACATTTCCCATTTTTATAGGAACTTATGTACCAGAAACAATGGTATCTCCAATTATAGCCCTAATATAAATGTTGTAATTGTTGATTATGATAATTGGACATGCTATCGAAATGCTTGTATCACATTGTTTTGTTTATTTGTTGATTCTTTTGTATGGTGGGAATGGTTCTTACATAATGCTTTATATGCACATTCTTGGATTTATCTTTTTAATTGACTAAATATGCTAAATGGAATAATTTATCCAACGCAAAAGAAAAGAAGCTAAACGGAGTACGTCAGAGAAATATCCACCTTTTGAGAATTCCCTTTTTGTGGACTTGTCTGTATTGAGGCCTATTCTTTTCCTTTTAGTGTTCACTTGATGAAATTAGCTGTGTGGTGGAACGCATTGGACCTTTAGAGGAGGGGGTGGGGCTGCTGATGGTAGACCTTTAGGTGTGTCTTATGACAATGTTTACTAACTTCTAAAATTAGACTAGATGGCCGTTGATGCGTATCGGTAGACTAGCAAGTGATCTTTGAATCGATCATGCTTTAATTTACATTTTGCATATTGCATGCCTTGTATATCCAAAGGATAAAGGTGCTTAATTTTCTTTCATTTTGATAGAACTTGAAGAGGCAATATCCCCTGGAGTCGCATATGAATGAGCAGCTACTCTCACCACCTGAAAGCTACCCTATTCCTGATACAGGGTCACAGAATCATGAGCATACCACTTACATTGGTGAATCCATTGAAAAGAAGAAGGAATGGCTTGTAGTAACACGAAACAGTCTTGAGATCCTTTCCAGCATATTGAATTCTGAGGTTGAACCAAAGCCCATTAAGGTTACTCTCTTATCTCCTCCATTTGTTGGTTATGCTTCACTAAGTTGTAGATTTTTAGTTCGCTTTGATCCTCTGTCCTTCGTTTCTTCCACTTCTTCTATTCCAGTTATTCTGACACTAAGTTGTGTTACCTCATTATCTTGCTTTGACTACTAGTCTACTACAGTTAAGAATTTTCAATCTTCTCCGATCTTTTACTATATAGTAGGAGAATTTCGGTCTCTTTGATCATCCACCTGTGAAATGCCTGTTGAACCAAGTTGAAAATTGAAGAAACTCCTGATATATTAATTTAACATGAGGGCTATATTTATTTATCCAAAAAAAAAACACGAGGGCGATATCTTAACCTTCTGAACTAACATGTTCTTTAATTTTGCTGCATGATTTTCTGAAACAATTGAAGTTGCAACTCTAAAGTAAGTTAGCTTCCCATGAACAAAGAGTTTGTGCGATGCTGGTTCAGTAATGAACCAATGGTTTTTTTTCTTGATAAAGTCAACAAGTTTTCATTGATAAACAATAGAACGATGTGTGTATATGACTCTTCTTGAATATGCTGCATGAATTTCTGAAAGAATTGAAGTTACATCTCTAAAGCAAGTTAACTTCCAATTGGCAGCTACTTCGTTCATTGCTGATTCCATTAGGAGACAATGTCAGTCTTTTTCTAATTTTGGGTGATAAGTAACAGATTTCATTATTGAACACAAAGCAAGTGTAGAAAAGTTGTACAAGATGTGTATATGGTCTATTTGACTCCCTTATGGAACCAATATTTTAGACATGGTCAGAAGTTCTTTTTCCAACTTCTTAGTGAAGTTAACCCCACAACAGGAATTTCCTCCGAATGTCTTTTACCTCTGTTTCTTACAATTTATTCACTTTCAACACACAGTGTTTTGTTTTTATTTGTGGTCAATATCTTTTTTTTAAAAGAATTATTTTGGTCAATATCTTAACCTTTCCTCCTCTAGTTTAACAAAATAAGTAAACCTTCCCTCTAGTTTAAATAAAAATAGTGAAATGTCCTACTAATGTCAGAGTAGAATGGCAGTAATTTACGTCTTTTGATTAAAATTTATATCCATATTAAAATGTCATTCACAAACTTTAACCCCCACCCCGGGGCCAAAAAGAAAGATAACAAGAAACAAAAATTAGAACAGAGCTCCTGACTGCAGCCTCCAAGAAAACTCAGCTTTGGAACTCACCCACTAGCCACGGAAGGAGATCATTGAAAACGTTGTATGTAGATATTCTGGTGCTACATTTACTTGATGCATTTGGAAAAGATCAGTCAGATTCATGATATAACCGAACTACTTTTCCGTGGAATAAATTTTCTTCTTCTTCCTAGTCAAGCAACTTGCTTCACCCATCTCCATATTCTTGAGAAGCTTTTCTCCCATAATTTTCTTCCGCATTGGTTGAAGCAATGAGTTTCCTTATATAACCTTGGGGAATACTGACTCTACGAGCTAGTTGTGGTGGTTGAATTTTAGACTTGATGTCTATCTTCTTAACATTCTATCAAACCAAGATCCATATTGCCCCCACGTTATATTGTTCACGTCCAGATATGTAGCCCTGAGCGAGTGGGAGAGGGGTAGAGTGGAGTAGAGTAGAGGGGGTTAGAATGTCCGCAGTGGTTGAGGGAATGAGTTGTTGCTCCTATATGATCTTGTGCAATCTTCACATCACAAGTATGCTTCTAGGTTTGGGTTAAGTCTGAGGTCCATTTTCGTAACAACCCTCAGTACTTGAATCAAGATTCTTCTACTTCCACCAAGAAACATAGGCCAAGTAGATCCAATACCTCATTTTCGTTCAATCATAAAGAATTATATAAGTTGGACACAAAAAAAAGAAAGAAAAGGAAAAGAAGACCCTAAAGGGGTTTCAGGATGAGATAAACAAGGCAAAAACACTGATTAAGAAAAAAAATGAACAAAGCAATAGTAGGGCCATGACAGGTCTCGAGGACTCAAGGAGGATATGTGACGAAGGCTTAAGGTCTCAAGGATGGTGGTGACTAATGTGAGTTCACAAGGGAAATAGAGTTTATGTGTGGGCGAGGGGATCAAATCTCAACAATAAGAGGAAGAGTATCTTTGGGAGGGTATTGGCAGGATTATAGTTGAACATACTAACATATTGATGACATCAACCATTTAAGTGGAGCTTTTCATAGACTAAAATGAAGGTCTAATTAGTTACCTTAAACTAGAGGGGAGGTCCAAATAGTTGACATTATTTTAAATTCTTTTATGTCATGCGGGGGTGGTGGGGGTGGGCAGGATGCAGGGAAAGGAGCATGTATATACTTTTTAATGTCAAGGGGGACAAGTAAAATACTCTGTCAAACTGCCTTTTTAAAGGTTCCAAAAAGTATAATAAACCAAAAATTCAGACATCTGACATCTGCATGCACTTATTTTCCCTTTATAAGTCTCATCTTCATGCCATCCTTTTCCTTTTCATAGAACAATTTTCATTATGGCAGGGTTATGTAAGAACTTCAGAACTTTGTGCAAATAATACTTCATGTTGACCATCGTATTCCAAGGACCTCCTCTTACACTGCCTTGATGGCATACCAAAACCTCCCTCTTTTAGTCATATTGACTTCTACTTTTCATTACTTTTCACCAATTATCTTTTGGAAATTAGAGTATTGCCATAATGATCAGTCTCCATTTTCCGAATGTCTTGAAAGTAGTACTTACCTTAAGCAAAATCAGTTTATAGTGGCATAATAGTCTTTAATACTATACATACTAAAGCGGTGAAAATGTAACAATTCCTTGTAATACTCATTAATTCAACATCAATGATATGGCAAGGAAGTATTTTTTGTGATACGTTAGCAATAAGTTATTAGGTAACCTGTAGTAATAAGAGATGAATAAAGTATATTTACTGTGTACTCTTAAAATAAAAGTAAACATAGTATAATGTTCCATTGCTGAAGTTGAAAATGAGTTTAAACTAACACAATTACTCAAGGCTTGCAGCACTGAGTTGGGAATGTTGGTAAAACTTTGAAGCTAGCCAATCCTTGACTTATCATAAGATGGAACGGAGGCCAGTGTAATTTCCCTAGAACTTGAATATGATCAAATTTAAAAAGGGAAGTAACAAGTACTCGGTGGAATAGTCGAAGTGCACTATTGTTGGAACTCAAGGATAGAAACATAATACATGGAAGCGGAAAAATAAACAAAAGATTTCCTTGAATCCCGTCATGATCATCCATCAAAAGTGGACCAGACACCAACATTATTAATTAAAAAAGCAAGAAAAAAGGTATTGGTGATAAAATAAAATGACCTGCACAACAGCACCACTGAGTCGTGTTGCCCTCAAATGCATATGCAAGTATATACGCGATCAACGAGTAATAAAGGGGAATCAAGTGTCGTTCCTACGAGGACTTTTGATTAATTTTTTACTAAATTTAACTAATTCTAGTTATCTAATCAAGAAAGGTTAGAATGTTATTTGTTGATTGTTTAAAAACTAAGAATTGCAAATAATAATGAATTAAATAAATGAATACTTGAAGATCGATAACTATGATGAATGGATGCTTCTATAGTTATGGTGTTCACTTGACAATACTGCTAAAGTGTCTAAATTATTTGAATCTTTAATTTATTTGGATTATTAGCCTACAAGATTAATTTTACTCATAGAAATCTTCCGGTTTATCATACGAATTGGCGCAGTATTGCTTTATAGTCTTCTGTAGTTGTATCTCTTCTGCTATGCGTTCTTTAAAGTACTTGGTTTATCTCATTTATCTGCGTTAGTTACTGCTTCTTCCTTCTTTTTCAAGATACGCTATTATGGCGTATTCACGTTTGCTATCAACATTTGCATACTGTTTTAAATTTTTAATTTTTAAATTTTTGACCGGATTTGACTGTGTTGTTTTGTCTGCTTTGCATGTCCTGAGCCGAGGGTCTCTCGGAAACATCCACTTTACCTACCAAGGTAGAGGTAAGGTCTGCATACACTCTACCCTCCCCAGACCCCACATTATGGGATTTCACTGCGCATGTTTTTTTGGTAATCAACTGTGAATCATTACCATTTCTAACAAAGTATTTACAAAGAAGGAGCATGTAGTAACTTTCTTCCCTCTACTGGGCAAGATTGTTTGCTACACCTCATCAAAGCAGTTAACAATCATATATCTACTTACATATTCTATCTATCCATTGTTGACATCTACTTGCTCTCTTTGATCTTCTAACTATTTCTATTCTTTCCTTTACTTCCTTTTGTATTTGAATACTTATCCAGCCAGTATCTGTCTCCTTTTGTGTAAATACCTTCCTATTTCTTGCTTGCCATATATGGTATATCATTGCTCCCCACACTGGTGCCACTATTTCCTTCTTGAACTTCCTCCAATGCTGGATCCATTGTATAACACTATGTACTTCTCCCTGTTTTATGGTCATTCCCAGCCATTTTGCTATTTTGTTTCCCAGTTTTTTTGCCCATTCACAGTCTCCAAATAAGTGTGTCTGGCTCTCTTCAGCATCTGTAGTACATAAGCAGCAGCATGTATCTTCCATTGGTATATTCATCTGTTCCAGTCTCCTTTTTGTCAGCAGTCTGTTCTTGTTTGCTAGCCATAGGATAAATCTCTGTCTTGGTAGCATGACAGAGCTCCATATTAGTTCAGCTTCCTTCATTCTTTGCATTGTTCCCAGTAATGTTATATAACTGTTTGCAATAGAGTGTTTCCCATTCTCTGTCAATATGTACTGTCCATTTGTATACCAGTTTCTCATTTGTTCCTTGATGGAATTCAATTTCCTCCAATACCAACTGCTGTCCTGCGATGGCTTGTGTTCCCATATATTGGTTCCTGTTTTCATATATACTCCATGCACCCATTTTATCCATAGCATATCTTCCTTTTTTGTTAACTGCCAAATCAGTTTCCCTACTGATGCAATGTTCCATGTCCTACAGTTTTTAATGTTCAGTCCACCATATTTTTTTGGCGTACATACTCTTTCCCATGCTACTAAGGACATTTTCCTCTTCTCCTCTGTACTTCCCCATAGGTAATCCTTACATTTCCTATCCGCTTCTTTTAATACACTTTGTGGTAGAATAAACGCAGCAGTCCAGAAATGAAAATAGTACTGCATTTATAATTTGTAGTCTACCTGCATATGAGAGTTTCTTGCAGTATCCATTGTTTATTTTGTTTATTTTGCTTGTGATCTTCTCCACCAGTTGATGGCATTCCATTTTACTCCATTTCTTTGATGACAAGGGTAGTCCTAGGTACCTAATAGGGAGAGTACCCAGCTTAAACCCAGTCTTCTCCAATATTCTATTCTGTACTTCTTCACTCATTCCTGCAACAAATATGTTTGACTTATCACAATTAGCCTCTTTTCACTGCGTATGTTGTTGTATAGAAATATTCCGGCTTCTACTCGTGTTTTCAAGTTATTCCAAAACTCTATATTTCTATGGAGTACAGATAAAAATAATGCATCAATTATTTTGCGTGACAATTGGATGAGCGAGGTAAATAGGTATATTTCTATCCTTATTTTTTAGATCATTTCCCTAATACCTTAGGGCTATGAACTTGTCCTATTGAATCTTTATGCAATCAAAAGTCTTTTTTTCCAAGTTAAAATCAAGATTCATAGATAGAGTTCAATTGGTGATTTAAGCTATCAAACAATTGCACTCAAGATTGAATAAATAACCCGAATTGATAAAAACTAATCATCTAAACAATATCAACTTCAACATTCATGCCATGATACCGTAACCGTCGAAATAAGAAATATAGTCAAGCATGTCCATAATAAACTCACAATTCATCTAAAACAACATAGGAATCAAGAGATGAAAGGAAATAGAAAAATTTCTATAACCAATTTCAAGCCAACTCGTATTCTTGCTTCTCTTCTCCCCTATGTTTTGGTGTTCCTCCATGGGTGGAAATTCATAAAAATGTGTTAGGAAGCTTTTGTGTTGGGTAACAATTTTTTTTTGGATCAAAATACCCCTCAGAATTTCCACCCAATATTTCACCTTTGCACTGTAGTTGTGCTTTTCTGCTGAACTGTGCTGTTGCACTTCTCTTCCAGGCTCAGCAAAAGTATACTCTCTGCCATGTGTTATAGTGCGAGTATATCATAACTTCTTCGTTTTTTCCCCAATATTTGCTTCTTTTCAGTCCAAGTTATTCTTTTTATTATGCTCCAATTCAATTCTTTAGCTTTATAAACAAACAAAAATAAATAGTTAGGCATATTAACTACTAAGAGCACCCAAAGGACGATAAACCTAAGGTTCAATTGATATTAAAACAATAGGATTATATGCTCAACATCAAGTTGATCAAGCGATGTTGCTAAAATTTTAAGAAAAAACATTCTGCTGTTAAAACCTTCATTTTGCGCCCCATTTTTTGAGGGGGCTTCTGAGGGGCGGGGTGACCTTTTGAGACATGAATGAGCTGATAAATTTGTGTCACTGAAGGATGATCTAGCAGTGAGCATGTTGGAGAACTGCAAGCAGTCTTTGGCAGTTATACAAAGAATAGTGGAATCAACGTCAGGCGATGAGGGGTTGATGTTTGAAGCTTTAAATCTTCATGATGAACTTCGACAAGTCATTTCCAGGTACGAGGAGATGGAAGCATCTCTAGACTCGGGAGAAAGGCTTCCTCAAACACCTGAAAATGTAAGTGGTCTGCCCAATACAGCTCTAGAGTCGGGAGAAAGACTGGCTAAATCACCTAAAGATGGAAGTGGACTGCCTAATGCTGCTGAAACGAACAAAGTCAATTTAGAGAAGTTAGCTTTAAATGCAACTGAAAGTCATGATGCTCCTACAAAAGGAGAAAGCAATCAGTCACACCATGAGGTTGTAAAGACGTGTGTCTCAGGGGAAGAGAGGCTTGATTAGAATAGGTAAACCAGGCGTGGTAGTGTTTCTTGTTTTCCCCTTCTAATTTATAAGTTAATGTACTTTTGCAGTTTGTTTTTAGTAGTGAGTACATGCTTTTGTGTTTGACAGAACTCGAAATCTCTTCAAGAATCTCCCAAATTCGAGATCTCTAGCTCAAGTTACGAAATGAAATGTCAAATCACATTTTGGGGGATGAAATAGTGCTGCACAAATCCTTCTTCGCAATTGCAATGACCCCCCTTGAGCGGGCTTGACCGGACCCGACCCATTACAATCGCGGCCCCCCTTCGCGATTGTGATGCTTTGTCGCACAACCTTCACGAACGCGAGGCCATGCCCGCAAACGCGAAGGCCAATTTCACTGGCACCAGAAACCAGCAAACCAGTAATATTTCAACCTTCATTTTAACACCCAAAATTTATCTGAAACATCTCGGACACAAATCAAATATGCGTTCCAGGCATAAAACACGCGACAAACTTGTTCGCGCACTCAAAACTCCATCACCTTAACTAGGTTAGGTTAAAAGTATATTCTTTTTTCTACATGAATTATCACTATCTATGTATTTTCGCTTTTCCTACATGAACTATCACCATCGATCAGGTATAAAAAGGAAAGAATTGATAGTTGAGGTGTTTTGATACTAAATGATGATAGTTCATATAGGAAACGACGGAGTGAAACTCACAAAAAAATAATAATACATTCGATGTGTTTTTTAACCATTATATGTAAATGATATTCATACATTCTGTGATACTTTTGGTTTCCCTAGAATTAATTTGATTAATTTTTGAAATTAAATTGAACTAGATCAATACTAAAAAAACTTCAAATTTAGATAAAAGATTATACGAAAAATATTCTTTTTTGGGTACGTAAACATTTTATTACCTAGGATAAGTATTTACAATCAAAGCAAAAACCTACAAAATTGTACTGTCTCCTCTTCCACAGTGTCTATCATTCTCCTATCGGCAAAATATTATAATTACGATTCTTCTCAATATTGATCAAAATATATAATTTAAATTTAAAAAAACTAAAAATATTACGGTATTAATTGTTTAACAATAACCTTTCGTATCGTTAGTTCATTAATAGTTCTAAATAGTTTATTACTTTACGTGCATGCACGTATATAGTGACTAATCTTAAGAAAGACACCTAGACTCTCATGACAAAGAAAAACCAAAATCCCCTCAATCCTTCACCACAAACCATCCCTCCCCCCCAAAAAAATAGAGAAAGAAAATGAAAATATCTAGATGGTCGTCACCATTTAATACCTGGATGGTGCTCTCAGCCCCAATAATATCAACGGTTTATTAGTGTATATGACAATTAACATAATCACAGTTTTTGCTATGGCCTAATCTGCTGTTCCATTAGATATCAAAATCCAATATTAACAAAGAATCTTCAAGAATGCGGGAGGAAGCAGTTGTCCCTGTCGCTGAAGACATCATTGATGATATTATGAGCAGTGATAATGATATAGACTCAGATGATCATGAAAATCAACATATCTCTGATGATCATCAGGCTTTTCCTCTTGACATTCTTGACCTGAAAACTTCGCCAAAAAACGCTTTGCTTAGATTACGATGTAGGGTGGAAGATGCCATTCTTGGTGGATACATTTACGGTAAAAATAGAAACAAGTTGCTGTCCGTTAAATCCATTACTGAGGATTTGACTGGAATTTCATTATGGGGTGTTCCTTTATTGCCAAGCAAAGGTAACGCCAGCACGGATATTGTCTTGATGAATTTCTTGAAATCCAAGGATTATGTCGTGTATGATTCGTTCAAGATGTTGCGAAAGACGTTGAGATGGAGGAGAGATTTTAGAGTCGCGGAGATTCTTGATGAGAAATTTAGTAATGAGCTTGAGAGTTTGTGGTATACGGATAATGGGAAGGACAAGGAAGGAAGGCTATTGTGTTATAATGTGTTTAGGAATATTAAGAATAAAGAATTGGAAGAGGAAATTTGGGGCATGCATAATCATCACCATGATGAGTGCCTTAGGTGGAGGGTACATATTATGGAGAAAGCAATACAACAACTTGAATTTAAACAAGGAGGGGTTAATTCTATTCTGATGATTACAGATTTGGGAAATTCACCAGGAAATTCTTGGAAAGAGGTTCGTTGGATTAACAGGAAGATGATGAACTTGGTTAATGATCATTATCCTGGTATCTACAAGAATGTACGTGAAATTTCTCCCCTTCAATTCCTTACTCCCTTTGTCCCAATTTATGCATCATCTTTCGAATTTCGAGAGTTATACGAGTTTCTCTTTGAGTCCCGTCTTTCTATATTGTGACTTATAATACTTTTTTGCATAGTTTTCAAATATGTAAATTTTATAAAAAAAACTTGCAGATTTCATGTCCGAATCGAAATATGAACTGTGCCACACAAATTGGGATAAAGGGAGTGTTTGTTTGAATGAATTGGATTGAATTTCTGAAATGTGATTTTGGATGGAATAATTTATGATGATATTGCAGATATTCATTAATGTTCCTGTTTGGTTTTCAACGGTTCATGCACTTAACTTACGAATGATCACACAACGAAGCAAGAACACCTTCATATTTGTGAAGCCATCGAAAGTTACAGGGACACTTTTCAAGTAATTAGTGAAATTTTCTTTTAATTTGCACAAATATTTGTGTTTTTAGACATTGTCTTGGATTAATTTTCTTGTATGATGTATATAAGGTATATTGGCCCGGAGAACTTATTGGCTAAATATGGTGGACTAAAAAAAGAGACGGATGTTGAGTTTTCAACTGATGACAAAGTTCTAGAGATAAGCATCAAACCATGTTCATTTGGCCTCATTAAAATGCCTGTCAAAGAGGTAGTATTTGCTCCCACGCGTAGTTTTCATTTTGTGATTCCATTTCATTTTAAGTGTATGTCAAGTAGAGGCAGATGGAACCAACTTAACTTGATATTTGAATATAGATTACACATATATCACTAAAATTTCAACAAATGTTGGATTTTGAACCATAATTTCAAAACTACAATGAGTTGAGTGCCAAGAATGTTAGATGTCATCTGGTTTACGGTTTAGTTATGGTGGATTATAGTGCAGGAATTGTCTATTTGGAGAATCACTATGTGGTAATAGTGATGGAGTTTCCAACCGAATGTCTATGGGAAAAAACCTAAATGATGTGTTTTCACACGGAAATATTAGAAAGTTTTCCAGCGTTTCAATGGAAACCTGTTTCCCATCATGTGTTTTCCCATTGAGCTGAGCTGGTTCGGTATGAAAGAGTTGGAAAAATCATGTTTTATAGCACAAATTTCCCGCTGAATGTCGGTGGGAAAACCCCCAGTTTCTAGTATATTTGTCTTTAGATACTCTTATTCACGCATTGCTATATGCGTATTCTTATGCGTCATTTTATACCGTATAAAATAATAGTAGTACATTTTTGTATAAGTCATACTAGAGTTACTAATGTTATGTTTGATTTTCTGTATTAAACTCTACATCAGTTAATGTGTAGTTCAATACCGGAAGCCACCCTGTGTATTAGCTATATGGGATTATATTAGTTATGCATGATTATATATCGGAAACTAGGCGCTCTATAAGTAATATAGAAACTTACCCGGAGATTAAATTTTCTTATACTTCAAACCAAATGACTCCGTAAAGGTTAACCATCAAGTATAAATCTTGAATCAGTCTCTATCGAGTCAAAGATTGATCTCACATTTCTTCTCTTTTCTGTGACGTCTTATGATTGTTGTAGGTTGAGGTGACCATAACTTGGGATTTGATAGTGGTGGGAAATGAAGTGACTTACAAAGAAGAATTCATACCAGATGATGATTGCTCATACAGAGTGTTACTTCAAGAAGATAAGAAGACGGTGGAGAGTGTAAGGAATTCCTTTCACATTAGAGAAGAAGGAAATATTGTGATTACTATTGATAATCCTACTTACAAGAAGAAAACAGCCTTCTACAGATACAAGACTAAGCCTAGTGTACCAATGTATATGTACCTAAAGTAACTTCATTCTTCTCATTTTCTTTATTTTAACTTTGTATACTACATGATTTTCTTATGTTAATATGGATTTCAATCAATTTGTAAATGAGCGTGAAAGAAGAAAAATCTTTTAAGCAAAGAAAAAAGTTGTTTACATATATCTAATCTTGTATAGTGTTTTTTCTTTCCCAAGTCTTGTACTAGTCAAAGCGGTCACTGCTAGGCTCTTGCTAGCTATACTCCTCTCTGCTTTTCTCTTATCTGCAGCAAATGCTGTAAGAGAGTATCAGGGTCAGCAAGGTCAGCAGAGTCAGAGAGGCACTCGTCTGACTCAAGCTTAACAATGCCGTTTACAACGGCTCACTGCTAGCCAGCCCTCTGACCGCATAGTGTCGGAGGGTGGCCTCACTGAGCTGTGGGACGAGAACGAGGAGCAATTCCAGTGCGCTGCAGTTGCTCCCATGAGGATTGTTATCCGCCGCAATTCTCTTTCTCTGCCTAATTTTCACCTCATGCCTCGCTTGGTTTACGTCGAGTGTGGCCGGGAAATACTTGAAATTACTTACCCTGGCCGTGCTGAGACTTTCCAGTCCCAGTCGTGGCAGACCTTCCAGGCTAGACGAGAGCCAAGAGAAGAGAGGGGCCAAGGCCACAGAAACGACCAACACCAGAAAGTCAACCGCATTAGCCAAGGTGATATTGTGGCAATTCCAGCTGGCGTTGCTCATTGGTTGCTATAATGATGGTGAGGAAGAGTTCGTCGCCATGATGGTTAACGACCTCAATCATAGATCCAATCAGCTTGATCAGAACTTCAGGGTAAAATTCGTTCCCACTTATTTCTACAATTTGATGTATTTTTTGTTCATGCAACTTCATAATGAGTTTAACTTATATACACACTACACAATCAAGTCATCTTTGTTGATTACAACAATCTCACTTTATATGAAAGATTACATATAAAGTTTTTACATTTACATAATTTGTGTATCTATTGGTTTTGCTGTGTTTTGGACTTTAGGCATTTTACTTGGCCGGTGGAGTACCAGAAAGTGGGAGGCAAAGAACTCAAATTGATATAAGACGGCAAAGCACACAGAGGTTCCAAAATATTTTTCCGTGCTTTCGACACAGAATTGATGGCTGAGGCCTTCAACATCCCAACAGAGATTGTGAGGAGGATGCAAGAAGAGCAGAGCGAACATGGTCTAATTGTCAATGTCAGGGAGGGAATGAGGATAGTTATGCCCGACGAAGAACGAGAGGAATTCGAAGAGCAGCAAGGGCGTCCAGGACGAGGACAACAATGGTGGGTACGCACCAGCATGGTACACCGAGGACAAGCTGACATCTACTCAAGGCAAGCCGGCAAAGTTAGCCATATCAGTCACCAAAAACTTCCCATCCTTGAGGACATTGACATGAGTGCCTCTAAAGTAACCCTCTATCCGGTAATAAAATCATCCTTCTTCCCAAGTTGAATCAAAAACAAAAAAAATATGCTAGCACTATGACTTAAATACTCAATTGGATGATGCAGAACGCACTGTTTACCCTTCATTGGACAGTGACTTGACACAGAGTGGTATACGTGCAAAGAGGAGATGCACAAGTGCAGGTAGTAGACCACACCGGGCAACAAGTGATGAACGATAGAGTGAATCAAGGAGAAATGTTTGTGGCTCCTCAATACTTCACGGTAATGATGAAAGCAGGGCAGAATGGATTTGAGTTTGTGGTGTTTAGGACAAGCAGTGAACCAATGAACAACCAACTTGCAGGTTACACATCAGTGATTAGAACATTTACACACATGATATGAATTATGTGCTATAATATTCTCGTATTTTATCATGGAATGTATATCTTTATCTCATAAAATAATATGTTACATATGATAATCAAGCACCCTACTCATTTGAATTGGTCTATTCAATAAACATGAATTCGCATATGGCCTATGATATAGATTAGATGAAATTTATTCACATTAAAATATTATAATAACCTTTTTGTGTGATGCTAAAGATAAGAAGCCACCCGTTCTAAAATTATTCTTATGATAATTTGCTCAAAATCTTATCTCATCTGCCATCAACACTAAATTGATTGTCGATTCATAATGTACCTTTGTTGATTGTCGATTCATAATGTACCTTTCCCTAATTCTTCCCTTAAGTCTACCTCAAAGAACACGTTTCATCCAGCCCTTACAGTTTCAATATCAAAAACCATATCCCTTCATCACATCACCCCTCCATAACGGGCACGATGAAGGTGCCTACACCCGAGGATGACTCTGTGTTATGTACAACCCTTGATGCTACCATATTTTAGTGGATTTATTTTACTATCTCTACCGACCTCTTACAACCGATTATTGAACCTGACGCCACGACGATGGAAGCTTGGAATAGAGTGCTTGATATATTTCAAGACAACAAAAATTCCCGTGCTGTCACTCTTGAGCAGGAATTTTTCCATGTCAACATGGAAGAATTCTCGAATGTCTCAGCCTATTGTAAAAGGCTGAAGGAATTGGCATATCAACTTAAAAATGTTAGTGCGCCCGTCACCAATGATCGTCTTGTTCTCCAGATAGTTGGAGGCGTATCTGAGGCCTATAATGACGTTAGTACGCTTCTTCGTCAAAGTAATCCTCTCCCCTAGTTCTACCAGACCCGTTCCATGCTCACATTGGAAGAGGCCAACTTGACTAAATCGGCGGCTACCAGAGCAAAATTCGTCATAATGATGGCCACATCAAATGACCCTCACCCTTTCACCGATGATGCAAGCCAAAATCAAAACAATGGTGGCGGCAAAAAGGATCAAAATCGTAAAAATAAGGGCAAGAATCCCGGCGACGGTCGCGAATGAGAAATATGGTTTTTTTTTGGTAATACAATTTCAAAATTGCAACTTTGTTTCGTAGTTCAAAAGTTAAAAATCACATAGTAAAATTGGCATTAGAAAATTACATATGCAACCATACTTTTCTAATTTTCTGACAATCTCTTGAGGATCTTTTGTTGGAAGTGGAATTTATTGGCCAAATTGTTCAACGTCGCTTCCTGCTCCATCAGATAAGATTTCATTGTAATTGTAGTTTTCTTCTTCATTGATCTCTAGTTGACCGCACCTTCTACGCTCCGATCTAATCCAATCTCTAAATAAAACTACAATATCCAAATTGTCTCCCGCCAATGAGGGTCTGTGCTCTCCTATTCGAAATCTTCCAGCACAAAATTCTTTGGGCCATCTTTCATAGAGTCAGAAATGTCTTTTGATTCTCCCTCCAGTATTTTAGCAAGTCTTCACGTCCATTTTCATTAGCAATTGATTCGAACGGTACAACACCCTGCAAAACATAAACATCAAACTCGCTAATTTGTGAAGCACTTCAACCACTATACATTCTATTTCGAAGGCCTTGAATACTTGAAGCAAAAACCGCATGTTTTTATAAGGTTGAAGTGAAGTAGAAGAAGATGGTAAAGAAGCCGATTGATTATTTGCACTTTTCTCTTGGTAATACATATACATAGTTTTGCATTGTGTTTGTATGCTAGAGATAACATGTTCTTTAGTTGATTCTGTTTCAAGTATTTCTAGACATTCATAAATCGTTTCAATAAGGCCATTACAACAGTCTACTTTAATAGTAAGATTTAGTACACCACCAATAAAATAAATAGTGAAAATAGGAAAAAAAAATATATTTTTTAAATTTACAATCATTTTTGTATTAGTCGGAGCGTAAGTTGATTTTTTCTTATATTCATTAAATAACAAAAATATTAGAGCTATATAAAATAACATAGATGAAACAGTAGAATAATAAATACCAAAAAATTCCTTAGTAGCTTGAAAAAAGAATCTCTAAGAATACAATAAGTTCCCAAATTTTATGTCAATCATTATCTACCAGCATATCCGAAGGATTTTGATTATGAGTGTTAAATACTAAAGTTAAAGGTCTTCTATACTCGTGAGCAACAACTAATTATTCATACAAAGAATTCCATCTAGTTGCAACTTCTGCTAAAATTTTCCTATAAGGTAATTCACAATCATGACATATATTTTTTTTTAAATTCTTTGCGTGTTTATATTTATTACCTTTAAAAATAAAGTTGATAGCAAATTGTACTTTATCAAGAATAGAGGTAAAAAGTTTTAGGCCATCCTTTACAACTAAGTTATAAATATGACATACACATCTAACATGAAAAATATTAGAAAAAGATGGAGTACATCGAGTTTTTAAAATATTTGCAACATAATCATTACAAGAAGCATTATCTAATAAAATAGTCATAATTTTATCATTAATTCCATAATATTCACTAATTTCATGAATATTTCTTGAAATAAAAATTCTAGTGTGCCTTTCGTCAATATATCTATATGCTATTATATGTTTTTGCATTAACCAATTGTGATCTATCCAATGACATGTAATAGTTAAATAATCATTACCATTAGTACTACGACCTATGTCAGAAGTGATAACCACTTTATCTTTAAAATAATACAATGCATAACATAAATATTGTTGATATTCATGGGCAAATTTAAAAACATCTCTTCTAATAGTTGATCTAGGAAAATCGTTAAAAGCAGGATTATATGTTTATCGAATGTAATGAATAAAACCATGAGAGGAAGGAAATGAAAAAGGCAAACCCTCCACAATAACTATTTTTGCTACATTTTCCCGATATTTGTGTTTATCATATTTCGGAGATATAACTCCCCCGTCATCAGGTTAATTCGACTCTGTACTTGGTCGGGCACACTATGTGAACTTGTCCCGACTCAGAAGGCATTTGCACACCCGCTTTTCATCCAAGTATTGATTATACCTTGCTTTGTGATCCTTTCCACATGTCTCATTAAACCTCGTGTCCCACCTTGACCTTTTCCAGTTTTAAATTTATAAGCTTCGCGATAAATTTTACAAATAGCTAGTTGATTAGGAATGTCCTTTTAAAAAAATCTCATGCAGGTGAATTTAATTTTCGTTGTTTTTGGCCCCTTCTCATACTAGGGGGAATAAAAGGGATTCTAGTTTCAGCCTGAGACTCAGTCTGAGCCTAAGGTGGAGCTGCACTAGTGTGTGTGTTATCTAAATTATCTTCTAATTGATTTTCTAAATCATAGTCTGGTTCAGTAGTTGGAGATGCAAAATATATCTTATGATCTAATGATTGCACATTTGCATTAATATCAACATTAAAAAATTTAGTTTCATCTACATGAGTGAAATTATCATAACTAGGATTACTAGAAGATGCACCCTTACTCATGTTACCCCTACTACCTCTACCTTCCATTAAAATGATGCAAATAATGAATTAAAGTTAAAAAAATAAGTACGATAATTAAAATTAAATAATAATAATATAAATAAAAGAAGGAATAAGTGTACCAAACACCGACGTGTAATCGAGGTTGAAAATTGAAACTTTGCACGATGATCCTCAAACTAGTTGCCAACTTCACTCATAATTTTTGAAATTTAATAGAAATTAGCAAATAAAATATAATATTTAGTGTGCAATTTAGACTTGTAGAGAGATGCTAGGAAGATTTGTGAGAAAAATGAAGAGGAAAATAAGGTATTTATAATTGAAAAATAGGGTTAATGTGTAATTATACTAATTTAGGGTTAAAATAAATATTAAGGTGGTATGGGAGTTTATTGGAGTGTTGGGGGAAGGGAAAAATGACAGTTTGTAGCCGTGCCAACGCTAGAATTGTGATGCGCGTAATATGCACACACTTTTAAACGCAAGTGCACGTTATCGTATCAAGTAGTATAGTCTTAGATAAGACCGAATATCGTCCTCTAGGATTAGGGTCCAAGTACCAGTTATCTATTTTTTTGTATCTATTTGGTGAATTAATGATTGATTGGTTGTTTCTAACTAAGAATTATAAAAGCTATTTAAATATAAAGATTTACTGCAGTTGTGATGAGAATAGGGCTTCTATGTATCCTTACTATCCGCTTATGTTACTTGTTAATGCATTACTTATGGTGTTCTTCTTTTGGAGAAAGCAGGTTCTGAAATCGTTTTATACTCCGTTAGGGTTATATAAACACTCAACCCAGTATTGTTCCTTACCTAACTTTCGATAAGGGTAACTACATAGGAGGATTAAGCACAAAAACCTAGTTGGCCGTCGCGCGATGCGCAAAATTAGGGTTGTTAAGCCTCTCATCAACGCTACAAATCTAATTGAGGTATTTTCATCCCCAACTCGAGACCGTCTACCCAACTTACAAAGATATTCACAATCCCTCCTTTTCGAATCGATTAGAAATCATATAGTGATAACTAGTTGTCAATTAGCTACCAAGAATTCAACTCAATTATTGGATAGATCTCTCGATAAGAATAATAACCATGAGCATGCATTACTTTATAACATAAGGTTCAAGAATTCAACATAGAAAGCCTATAAGAGAATTAGTTCCTAGCCATGAATATGACAAGAACTAATTCAAAGTTCATCATGCAAAAGCGAAATAAATAAAGGAAAGGAAAAAGAAATTACTAAGCTAATGGTGTCCATCTCCAAGTCAAGAATCTTGAGTTGTGCAAGAAAGGAACCTCAGCGCCTAGGGTTCTCCTTATATAGTTTAAAAACGCCTCCTTCTTTTCCTTCCGCTGGCCCAAAAATCCGTCAAAAGACCTAATTTTTCCGCGTCGGCGCGGCGGCCCTGCGGTCATGCGCCGCGGCGCCTAAAGTTCTGGAATAAATCGGGTGTTTTGGCGCCGGGGCCCGATATCTGCTGCGAGGTAGCCGCGGCCTGCAACTCTGTGGCTTTCCGGATGTTTAGCGCCGCGACTGTTCAGTCTCACGAGGCGCCGCGGCTCAATCTTCGCAGCTTCTGCGAATAATAGCGCCGCGCCCGCTTCGATTGCAGGAGGCCGCGCGCAGTCCGATTTCAGCCTCGTTTTCCACTTTCTCCGTTCTCAGCTCTAGTACCTCCTCTTTTTCCCTCTTTTCGCTCCTTTTCCGCCATTTCGCCACTTTAGCCACTTTGACTCAAAAGAAAGAAAATCTATCCTAATACGACACTTTGTATGTACAAAACGGGACAAAAGACTAACTAGACTGACTCAAAAGGTGTATATAAAATACACCGATCAAATACCCCCAAACTTAACCTTTGCTCGCCCTCGAGCAAAGATAGAAAGAAATACAATAAAAGACTCAAAAGAATGAAAAATAAAGGACTCTGTCATTAATCACTTTTCTTTGCATAAATGTTAACTAGAAAAACATGAAGGTTAGCAGAATAATATGCAGGAACATATAACATGAAATTTTCAGCACACTAAACACATGAAGCTAAATATTTCGCAAACTCATATTCATCATGCTTAATGGAAGTCAATATACTAAATCATGCATATAAATTCAAGAATTCCTATGGCATGCTTACTTGCTATTCTCCACTAATTCTGGATATGCATAAAAGAGATCTTCAGGACTTTGAGGGTTGTAATGTAGGCTTAGGTAGGGGTTGGTAAAGATAGGCATTTAGGCTCATTTTTCTGTACCATAAGCTCTTTGGCTTTTCAATTTTTCCCTTTCTTTTGTTGATTCTTTCCTTCACTTCAATTCTATCCTTCCCCTCTTTTGTTTTGGGAGAGTGAAGTATACAATAATGACAAGCACCCCCAAACTTAGGCTTTTGCCTATTTCTTATTACTTTTCCATTGGGGTGCATCAACTTGTTCACTCTTTTTGTTTCTTCTTTTTAACACAATGTACTCCACCTTTCATATTTTTACTTATGGCACAATTTATGGGAATATAGGGTGTCAAAGAAAAAGTTTCAATTTTGGCTCGATAAGTGACTAGGGATATATTTTTAAAGTACAGGATAGAAAAGAGGTAAGAATTGGCTATCAAAGAAATGCCTGAGTCATCTCCCTAGCATGCATATCCTAATTATTTCGCCTCAAATAGCAAACAATCGTACACATAGGTTTTCAATCATTTAGTATGCATAATTCAAGCATGAAACTCCAAATATACAGATTTTGTGAGTTTTTGGCATATCTAACCTAAGTGTTTAGAAAGTTGCTTCAATTCCTTTACATTATTCCACCTTACTTCATTAGGTGTTTCTAGCAACTTACAGCATACATGATCTTTGACAGGCAATTATGACTCAAGAAAGAAAAAATTTTGGTGACTCAAAATAAACATAAAACAAATAGAAAAATTTAAATAAAACATAACATGACACACAAATAAAAACTAAAACACAAAAACACACCCCCAAACTTAAATCACACATTGCCCCCAATGTGTGTAGACTCAAAGACAGTAAAAGAAAACGACACTTACAAACTTTGGCTAAAATGGTGGTGGTGGCGGTGGATAATGCATCGACCATTGGTTGAACAAGGCACTCATTCGCCGATTTGTTGCCTTGTTTCTTGCTGTCCTTGTACTCATGTTTGCAAGGTCTGCATCATCTCCTTCGTGTTGGTACAATTGCCCTGTGGGCTCTGAAGGTTACGCTCTTGTGGTTGGCGGTGGCTAGGTCTCGCCTCATATTGAGCCCCTATTTCGTGCTCATCTTCATCCATGGTTGCCTCTGCTTTGTTGTTCCGCTGCTGGGTTGTACTCTTCGTCCGTCACTTTGGGGGCTAGGTCTGGAAAAGAGTGCACTATCCCATGACACCGGCAGGTGATTTCTTTCATGAGTATCTGTGGGTAGTTGTGGGAACGCACTCATGTGGCATAGACTGGTAATAAGTGAACCGTGTCCCAATCCAACTGTTGTCACCAACCTGCTTATTTCTTCGATGCTCTGCACTATCTCTTTTCACACATCAATTATCGCCTCATAATTCCATAAATCAACTTAATCGCTCTTACGCACTCTGGTGAAGTGCGTAGATGGAATCATGCGGCATCGACGAAATCTGACCAAGCCTTGGTCGCTTTGTCAATCGCACTCGGTGCTCTAGATCCATTCCTTCCGATCTCAGCGGCCCGGGGTAGCTCATCGTGTTCGCAATATTATTCGATCAATGTTGTTCTTTGCTCCTAGATCATGTTCTAAAATGGTTCCAATCGCTACTTTCTTCAACATCAACTGTTTTTAGCGTTGTATTTATTGCTTCGATCAGCATATAATTTCCCTTACAAAGCACCCCTTTCTCGCCCTCCGGAAGTTTGCATAAAATTCCCGCACTATTGTTGTATTCATCGGTTTTATCTTCTCGGATTGACAAATCTCTTCCACCCTTAGCTCTATCATAGCGGATGGGCTCATAAACGTCTTCCTCCCATAGATCCCCTTTGGTAATCCATTCCCCTTTCTGGAATTACGGGCCTGGTATCAAGCCTTTTGTATCTTTGAAAGGCCTGGTAACTCGCAAATCTATTTTCATCGTATTGTGGGGTTGGGGTGGATGTGGATCCTCTTCTCTTTCTGGTGGCCATTTATAAACAAAATCTGCAGCTTCTAATTTTTGTGGCACAATGTCTCCTATACACTCAACAACTAGCAGCGACAACACCCCCAAACTTCAACAATGCCCACAACCTCTTTTTCTACTCTTTTCTCCAACTTCACAACCAACTTTTCAGTACCCAAACTACTCCAACTACAATACTCTTCCCAACTACTACCTCCTATGACTTCAGTGAAAGGATTCAAGAACAAAGATAGGGATTACCTTTTGATGAGAAGACTCAAGCTTGTTCTTGTTTCAATTGGTGGGTTGAGGCTATGGAATGGAGCTTTGTTGTTTGAGATAGTTGAGGGTTTTTGGGAATTTAAGAGTTTAGGTTGTGGTTGGGTTGGATTTGTGGAGGTTTGTGGGCAAATTCTCGGAATTTCGTGGGTTTTGGAGAGGAAGGTTAGGTTTTGGAAGTTGGAATTGGGAAAATCTGATTTTGGCGTTTTAAATTTCGGATTCCCGCTGGCGCATGGCCTGCTTTTAGCCATGGCTAAACATCTGCGCTCCCCGGGACTTTCTGCGCCTCGCTCTCCCTGGCCGCGCTACCCGCTTCTGAAATCCTTGCTTTTCTTGATTTATTTCGTCCCCGGTTTAATTTCTTGTACTACAATCACAAAACAACAAGATCCAATACCGTGAGATCGTTTCTTAGACAAACTAAAATAAAATAACGGAGAAATTAAAATAACATAATTAAAAAAACAGTTGGGTTGCCTCCCAACAAGCTGTTTTTACGTCTTTTAGCCTGACGCAATTAACCTTTCGAGTGCCCATTGGATACTTCGAACCGCTTGCAATCCACAGATTTATTGCTATAGGTCTCAATTTCCTATAACTATTTGTTCAAACAGGGCCTTAAACATACAAGTATCCCCAAGCACACAAGATGAGTTTGTCTTTAGGCTTCTTATTTTGTAGAAACCGTGAAATTCTCTACATCTCTTGACTCTGGGGGTTGCCCTTGATGGTATGCACTTCCTAATTGTGAGTCATTCGTGATAGCTCGTGGTGTTTCTTATGTGATAGGTGCAAGACAAAGAATTTCCACAGAATCCAAGAAGGTGAATAATTGGATTTCGCAATCTTTTCCTTCTCTACACCACTATCTCACCAAATTCCTCAATAGTTGGGTGTGATTCGGGCTCTCAACTTGCTGTTCATGTTGAATATGATCGCGAGTTCTCGCTATTTGCGTTTCCAACCTCTTTATACCCAACCTCATTTCGTCCATGAACCGTTTGGGACACCGTGAGACCGAGTAGAGTTTCTCGTAATTCCTCCTCTCTTCCTACATGGTTGGAGCTCGATCATATTGATAAGAGAAATCCATATCTTCGGGATCACGAGATGCATCAAAACCAACAAAGAATCACGCACTTTGTTTTCACACAATAAATACATAAAATAAACAAAATTAAAAAAAAAACTATACATAAAACCAAATTAGAAATTAAAAATAGATAAATTTGATATTGAACTATTGCCTAATCCCCGGCAACGGCGCCAAAAACTTGATGCGCGATTAGATGCACACACTTTTAAACGCAAGTGCACGTTATCGTATCAAGTAGTATAGTCTTAGATAAGACCGAATATCGTCCTCTAGGATTAGGGTCCAAGTACCAGTTATCTATTTTTTTGTATCTATTTGGTGAATTAATGATTGATTGGTTGTTTCTAACTAAGAATTATAAAAGCTATTTAAATATAAAGATTTACTGCAGTTGTGATGAGAATAGGGCTTCTATGTATCCTTACTATCCGCTTATGTTACTTGTTAATGCATTACTTATGGTGTTCTTCTTTTGGAGAAAGCAGGTTTACGAAATCGTTTTATACTCCCGTTAGGGTTATATAAACACTCAACCCCAGTATTGTTCCTTACCTAACTTTCGCTGATAAGGGTAACTCTATAGGAGGATTAAGCACAAAAACCTAGTTGACCGTCACGCACAATGCGCAAAATTAGGGTTGTTAAGCCTCTCATCAACGCTACAAATCTAATTGAGGTATTTTCATCCCCAACTCGAGACCGTCTACCCAACTTACAAAGATATTCACAATCCCTCCTTTCGTAATCGATTAGAAATCATATAGTGATAACTAGTTGTCAATTAGCTACCAAGAATTCAACTCAATTATTGGATAGATCTCTCAATAAGAATAATAACCATGAGCATGCATTACTTTATAACATAAGGTTCAAGAATTCAACATAGAAAGCCCTATAAGAGAATTAGTTCCTAGCCATGAATATGACAAGAACTAATTCAAAGTTCATCATGCAAAATCGAAATAAATAAAGGAAAGGAAAAAGAAATTACTAAGCTAATGGTGTCCAATCTCCAAGTCAAGAATCTTGAGTTGTGCAGAAGAAAGGAACCTCAAAACCGCCTAGGGTTCTCCTTATATAGTTTAAAAACGCCTCCTTCTTTTCCTTCCAGCTGGCCCAAAAATCCGTCAAAAGACCTAATTTTTTCCGCCGCCGCGCATGCTGTCAGCGCGCGCCTAAAGTTCGCAATACCGGGTGTTTTGGCGCCGCGGCCGATATTCGCTGTCGAGAGGCGCGGCCTGCAACTCTGTGGCTTCTGATGTTTAGCGCCGCGCCTGCTTTCGTCTCTCGAGGCGCGCGCTCAATCTTCTGCAGCCTTCGAATAATAGGCGCCGCCTCGCTTCGATCGGCAGGAGGCCGCGCAGTCTGATTTCACCTCGTTTTCCACTTTCTCCGTTCTCACTAAGTACTCTCTTTTCCCTCTTTTCGCTCCTTTTCCGCCATTTCGCCACTTTAGCCACTTTGACTCAAAAGAAAGAAAATCTATCCTAATACGACACTTTGTATGTACAAAACGGGACAAAAGACTAACTAGACTGACTCAAAAGGTGTATATAAAATACACCGATCAAATTGCAAATGATCATTTGTGCAATAACTACTTTCTGGCAGAAACGGGACGGGGTCGGGGCGGACGGGATGTGACCGGAATAGACGGGACATGCGCTTGTCCCATCCCGACTTCAAGCGAGAATTGACTGCATCTGGATAAGTAGGTTTCCCTTTGAACTTTCCGTAGTGAACTTATATCGGATATACTCGATCAATCGGTAGATTTGATATCTTTGAACCGTCGAACTTTGTTGTATACCTAGACAACATAAGACACACAATCAACCCTCAACCGTTTATGGTTCTCACGGTTGTGTTCGTTTCAACCATGAACACCGCCTGGTCTCATGAGTGCATAGAGAATGGGCCTTTACTGTCATTCCCCTTTAAAGCGGCTTACACTTAACACTCACATAGGTGATTTCTAAACATGTGGTCCTATAGCCACATTATCTGGTCATACATTGCCAGATTTAGATAACCATTAAAAAATCTTAATGCTTTATTAACTCATTAACAAGCCATAAAGTCTTATCCTTATTTCTGAACATTGTCTTCATCCGAGAATGGGTTAGGTTATTTGACAATGTTGAACCGTCAGTCACAACTTTGTTTGATCTCCTTGAACCTAGCTCTTGGGATCTCCAGTCTGCTAGGTAGAGTTACCGCCATGATGACTTGTCCTTGGCCTTAACCCCATTCCCATTAATGATCTACCAACTCCCTCTCTAGATAAGCCTTTTGTAAGCGGATCCGCCACGTTATCTCTTGACTTTACATAATCAATTGTGATAACGCCACTAGAGAGGAGTTGTCTAACGGTATTGTGTCTCCGTCGTATGTGATGAGATTTTCCGTTATACATTACGCTCCCTGCCCTACCTATTGCTGCTTGGCTGTCACAATGTATACATATAGGAGCCAAAGGTTTGGGCCATAATGGAATATCTTCTATGAAATTCCGGAGCCATTCAGCTTCTTCACCGGCCTTGTCTAAAGCTATAAATTCTGATTCCATTGTAGAGCGGGCGATGCATGTCTGTTTTGATGATTTCCAAGACACTGCTCCTCATGACCGGTGAAAACATATCCACTCATGGATTTAACTTCAAACGATCCGGTGATCCAATTTGCATCACTATATCCCTCAAGTACTGCGGGATATTTATTATAATGCAAAGCATAGTTTTGGGTGTGTTGTAAATATCCCAAGACTCGTTTCATTGCCATCCAATGAGTTTGATTGGAATTACCCGTGAATCGACTCAGCTTGCTTATATCACATGCTATATCTGGTCGTGTACAATTCATAATATACATCAAACTTCCCAAAACTCGTGCAAAGTCCAATTGTGAGTCACTTTCACCTTCATTCTTTTGAAGTGCAAAACTTACATCAATTGAAGTCTTTGCAACATTGAAATTTAAATACTTGAACTTGTCAAGTACTTTTTCAATATAATGTGACTGTGATAGTGCTAGACCTTGTGGAGTTTTATGGATCCTAATTCCTAAGATCAAATCAGCAACCCCCAAGTCTTTCATGTCAAATTTGCTAGCGAGCATACGCTTTGTAGCATTTATATCGACAATATTTTTACTCATTATCAACATGTCATCAACATACAAACAAACAATGACTTCATGATTTGAAGTATTTTTAATGTAAACACATTTGTCACACTCATTAATCTTGAATTCATTTGCCAACATTGTTTGGTCAAATTTCGCATGCCATTGTTTGAGTGCTTGTTTAAGTCCATAAAGTGACTTAACAAGTCTGCACACTTTCCTTTCTTTACCAGGAACCACAAAACCCTCAGGTTGTTCCATGTAAATTTCTTCTTCCAATTCTCCATTTAAGAAAGTTGTCTTGACATCCATTTGATGGATTTCAAGACCATATCTGACGCTTGATGCCACTAACACCCGAATAGATGTTATTCTTGTTACCGGCGAGTATGTGTCAAAGTAATCAAGACCTTCCTTTTGTCTATAACCTTTGACCACAAGTCTTGCCTTATATTTGTCAATAGTGCCATCAACTTTCATTTTCCTTTTAAAGATCCATTTTGATCCTAAATGTTTATTTTCAGGAGGAAGATCAACTAATTCCCATGTATGGTTATTTAAAATTGATTCAATCTCACTATTGACTGCTTCTTTCCAAAATGTTGAATCAGAAGATGACATTGCTGCTTTAAATGTTTGAGGCTCATTTTCAAGCAAGAATGTTACAAAATCTGGTCCAAAGGAAGTAGATGTCTTTTGACGTTTGCTACGCCTTGGATCCTCTTTGCTTGGAATACTTTCCTTTGGTTCTTCCCGCTGTCGTTTAGATCTTTCACTTGACGACTCACATTCAGTTTTATACGGATAGATGTTTTCAAAGAATTCAGCATTATCTGATTCAATTACCGTATTAACATGAATTTCGGGATTGTCCGATTTGTGAACCAAAAACCGACAAGCTTTGCTGTTTGTAGCATAGCCAATAAAAACACAATCCACAGTTTTTGGTCCGATTTTTACCCTTTTGGGCAAAGAAATTGGACATTCGCTAAACACCCCCACACTTTGAAATATTTCAAGTTGGATTTTCTTCCTTTCCATAGATCATATGGAATAGATTGTGTTTTGCTGTGGGGTACTCTGTTGAGTATTCGATTAGCTGTAAGGATAACTTCCCCCCACAAGCTCTGCGGTAAACCGGAACTAATTAGTAAGGCAATTGTTGGTATAATAATTTGTATATGGCTAAATAATGTTTCAACACAATCTGTTAATCACTTAGTGAAACAGATTACATGATATAAACATTACTTAACAGTAAATTGTTCATAAAACAATAAACGAAAACAAAATCTGTTTTGAAAAATAATTTCAGAATATAATCGAGCCCACTTAGTTCAAAGTGTGTCCTTAAGGAAATTATTCCCCTCACAGTACTCGAGGTTAACGGAATATCGCCTCCCAGGATAGAACGATTATCTTACCAGAATAGTAGTACTCCAAATTCCGGTAGCAGCGAACCACTCAACGGCAGTATATCACACATAATGAAATTTTCGAGTTGAAGAGCAAATTCAGAATTGATGAATTGATTGAATGAAAATTCTTGGAATAATCAAGAATTTATAGGTTTGGAGGTACTGATTCTGAATGTTTGCAACCATTCAGAATAGTCACCTAATATTTGGAGGGAAATTCGAAAAAGAGAGGGAGAGCCGGACGGGTCGGGTCGGTCGCGGGTCGATCCGTTTGGATTTATTTTTTTAATTAAATAATTAATTAATTAAATTAATTAAAGAAACGTTTGTCCAAAAAGATTATCAATCAATCGTTTGACAAATCCAAATCCAAATCCAAAGCCGAGCCGAGCGAGCGACGACGACGGCGCGAGGGGTCCTTGCCCTCTCAACCCTTTTAGCAGCTAGAGAAGGTGTAATGTAATATATTCACCTCTCTTTTCTTCTCTTTTTTCGATGTGGGACAAAAGAGCCTTTTACCCCTTTTTAATTTTCATCATTTTCCATTCACCAATATCAAAACCCAACAATCCCCCACATGAATGGGGAATGGTTATAAGATAAAAGAATGTACGGACGAGTGTGATATACAAACGAGAATTTACAATCATTTTTGTATTAGCTGGAGCGTAAGTTGGTTTTTTCTTATATTCATTAAATAACAAAAATATTAGAGCTATATAAAATAACATAGATGAAACAGTAAAATAATAAATACCAAAAAATTCCTTAGTAGCTTGAAAAAAAAATCTCTAAGAATACAATAAGTTCCCAAATTTTATGTCAATCATCATCTACAAGCATATCCGAAGAATTTTGATTATGAGTGTTAAATACTAAAGTTAAAGGTCTTCTATACTCGTGAGCAACAACTAATTATTCATACAAAGAATTCCATCTAGTTGCAACTTCTACTGAAATTTTCCTATAAGGTAATTCATAATCATGACATGTTTTTTTTTTTTAATTCTTTGCGTCTTTATATTTTATTACCTTTAAAAATAAAGTTGATAGCAAATTGTACTTTATCAAGAATAGAGCTAAAAAGTTTTAGGTCATCCTTTACAACTAAGTTATAAATATGACATACACATCAAACATGAAAAATATTAGAAAAAGATGAAGTCTGTCGAGTTTTTAAAATGTTTGCAACATAATCATTACAAGAAGCATTATCTAATAAAACAGTCATAATTTTATCATTAATTCCATAATATTCACTAATTTCATGAATATTTCTTGAAATAAAAATTCTAGTGTGCCTTTCATCAATATATCTATATGCTATTATATGTTTTTGCATTAACCAATTGTGATCTATCCAATGACATGTAATAGTTAAATAATCATTACCATTAGTACTACGACCTATGTCAGAAGTGATAACCACTTTACCTTTAAAATAATACAATGCATAACGTAATTATTGTTGATATTCATGGGCAAATTTAAAAACATCTCTTCTAATAGTTGATCTAGGAAAATCGTTAAAAGCAGGATTATATGTTTATCGAATGTAATGAATAAAACCATGAGAGGAAGGAAATGAAAAAGGCAAACTCTCCACAATAACTATTTTTGCTACATTTTCCCGATATTTGTGTTTATCATATTTCGGAGATATAACTCCACTGTCATCAGGTTAATTCGACTCTGTACTTGGTCCGGCACACTATGTGAACTTGTCCCGACTCAGAAGGCATTTGCACACCCGCTTTTCATCCAAGTATTGATTATACCTTGCTCTGTGATCCTTTCCACATGTCTCATTAAACCTCGTGTCCCACCTTGACCTTTTCCAGTTTTAAATTTATAAGCTTCGCGATAAATTTTACAAATAGCTAGTTGATTAGGAATGTCCTTTTAAAAAAATCTCATGCAGGTGAATTTAATTTTCGTTGTTTTTGGCCTCTTCTCATACTAGGGGGAATAAAAGGAATTCTAGTTTCAGCCTGAGACTCAGTCTGAGCCTGAGGTGGAGCTGCACTAGTGTGTGTTATCTAAATTATCTTCTAATTCATTTTCTAAATCATAGTCTGGTTCAGTAGTTGGAGATGCAAAATATATCTTATGATCTAATGATTGCACATTTGCATTAATATCAACATTAAAAAGTTTAGTTTCATCTACATGAGTGAAATTATCATAACTAGGATTACTAGAAGATGCACCCTTACTCATGTTACCCCTACTACCTCTACCTTCCATTAAAATGATGCAAATAATGAATTAAAGTTAAAAAAATAAGTACGATAATTAAAATTAATAATAATATAAATAAAAGAAGGAATATGTGTACCAAACACCGACGTGTAATCGAGGTTGAAAATTAAAACTTTGCTCGATGATCCCAAACTAGTTGCCAACTTCACTCATAATTTTTGAAATTTAATAGAAATTAGCAAATAAAATATAATATTTAGTGTGCAATTTAGACTTGTAGAGAGATGCTAGGAAGATTTGTGAGAAAAATGAAGAGGAAAATAAGGTATTTATAATTGAGAAATAGGGTTAATGTGTAATTATACTAATTTAGGGTTAACATAAATATTAAGGTGATATGGGAGTTTATTGGGGTGTTGGGGGGGGAGGGCAAAATGACGGTTTGTAGCCGTGCCAACGCTAGAATTGCAAATGGTCATTTGTGCAATAACTACTTTCTGGCAGAAACGGGACAGGGTCGGGGCGGGCGGGATGTGACCGGAATAGACGGGACATGCGCTTATCCCATCCCGACTTCAAACCCAACTAAACTCAATCCCTATCTCCTAATTTACCCAACAAAATCGAGACGGGACGGGATCAGGCCAGACCAAGTTGTCCTCGCCCGCCAGCCTTAGTGGAAAGAAATTGAAGAGGGATAGTAGGATTGTCATGGAGAAATTTGACTTCAGAAACCGATTCATTATTGCTTTTAGTATTAAAAATGAATCGAACTATTTATCTCAAATTATGTTGTAATTCTTTTAGCTTATCTTCAAAAAGAATTATAAAAAGAAGTTAGATAGACAGCAGCTCCATAAAAGGAATCTTTAACATAAGATCCCTATATTGATGCTCACCTATCAATTATGCCATTGTTTTTAATTATCCGTTTCGTTGTGAACACTTTCCAAAAGTAAACTTTACTTCATATTTAGATAAAATTTCTTTTTCAAATATTTTCTCATATCAAATTTTGAACAATAATAAAAGTTTACTTAAAATTATGAAACATTGATCAAAGTGCATGTTTGGTACGTTGTATTACGCTGGACTGTATTAGACAAAAAAATAATACAGCGATTGGCGAGCGTTTTCAGCCGAACTGAACTGTACTATTTCTAAAAATAGTACACTCCAACTACCATTTTTGAGACTCATCTAGTAGATGACCTCTCCTGAACTGCACTAAAAAAAAATAAAGTCCATTATATATTAATACTCTAATACCGTCTATTATATATTAATAGAAGTCTGATTCATTCTGATACAATCTGATCTATGCAAAACAAAGTTTGCATCATTTATTCATTATACCGTCCCAAAATAAGGCAGTCGAAAAAAGAAACACAGTCCAAACATTATTTAGCTAAAAAAAAGGCAAAAAACTACGTAGTTCTCCTTTTATTTCCCAAAGTACAAGAACTTGCCGCTTTTACATATACATAACAGTTGCCATTACATCATATTAAAGATGACCCCATAAGGTCCTCTGTTTTATTAAGGATGTTTTTTTAGCTTAGCTTAGTACATAGTTTAAAAAAAACAAAACATTCTAAATTAAGCTGCTGCAGCAATTCTCTCTGATGAGCGAGACCTTCTTGAAGCACTGAAAATTAGAGTTTCATCCCTGTTGAACTTCAGCTTCCTTGCCTCGTCCCTCGAAATCTGGTATGAATTGGCAATCACATCCACAGGCAATCCTCGAATAGCTGAAGTGCGACCGCTCAGTGTGTTGAACATGGCATTGTCGTTGGTGTTGAATGCTACCCATTCGCAGGGTTCGTTTTCGGCGTGTTTCACCACGGCGTAGTTCTGTGGAACGATCACGACTTGTCCGCGTCGGACTCTGTCATCTAGCACTGCTTGTCCTCTGTGATCAACTATCTGTATCCTTGCTTCTCCCTTTGTTATGTAGATTACGCTGTGTGCATTCGTCACCCAGAGTGGTGCCATGATCGAATTCTGCCCATTAAATGGTAATCAGTCTACATATATAGCACGAGAACAATACTGGGCTGAATCTCAGGGGAACATGAGAGCAAGGCTACTCTATCACTTACGATACCCATAGCGTATTATGGGTATAATATTTAATTTAATGAAGTAAACTCTCATAGGAGAGGACCCCCAATTTCCAAATTGATTTTTAAGTACTTATTACTCCCTCCGTTTCAATCAATTTATTTATCTAGTTTTGATTTGGTACGGAGTTAAAAAAGTAAATAAGACTTTTGAATCTTATGATTTAAAACTAAAAATATATACTCTTTAAAATGTATCAAAATATCCTTTAATCTTGTGTTTTAAGTAGTGAGTTGACAAACAGATTGAAACAGAGGGAGTAGCAATTTGTGGCTTACTCTGTAGAGAACTCCTCTAGCGGCGCTGAGGCGGAGGAAGCTGAGGATAGGGAGAGTGAAGCTGTTGACAGTGGTGAAGCGTCCGGCCTGTGGGTTGTAGACATCAGCACGAGCGGGGTTGTCGATGTTCTGCCTGACTTTAGCGGAACAGATGGTTTCCTCAATTCCGTTCATGCGAGGACCATACTGTCCTTGCTCTCGTCTCTCCTCACGCTCTTCTTGTTCTTGTGAGAATGGTGGCCTCACAACTTTAAGCCCCCGTTCAATGTTAACAATGTGGCCTCTTTGGTCGTTCTGTCCCTGAAGCTTCCTCGCTGTCTCAATGTCTACACCGAATGCCTCGGCCAACAACTCACTTTCAAAGCCACTGAACACATTTCCAGATTGGAATTGCTCCCTGCGCAAGCCGCGGGCACCTTGTTGTTGTCCCTGTTGCTGTTCTCCTTGTTGTGGGTTTCCAGCTATGAAGAATCTCTGCCAATTATGTAAACCAAATTTATTTAGGCAGAATATTAGTACTATCAGTTACACAAATCTAAACTATGAACTTGGCTATTCGATAGTTCTTAACCAAGACTAAAATAGTATATTTTTAGTATGAACGTACCCTTGAAGTTTGATCGAGCTGGTTGGCATTATTACCGCTGTCCTCGAAAACAACAAGAACAAGCTCCTCATTTCCTTCGTTATAGGCCCAGTGAGCAGCTCCAGCAGGGAAGGCAATAATGTCACCCTGTCTGAACTGTCCAATCCTCTGGTGGCGATCTTGGAATCTTGAACCTGCACCCCTTTCACCTTGCTGAAATTGCTGTGATGACTGGAATGTTTCAGGGCATCCAGAATTCAAGATGCCATAAAATCCCCTACCTGAACAATTAATTAATCACCCCCACAAAATGTTACAATCAATTAATGCAAATTAAATAAAAAACAATGGTCGAAAAACACCGTAACTATCACTTTTTCGTGAATTTTATGGTTCAATTACGAATTGTTCCATTTTTCTACCTGAATGATAATAGTTCATGTAGGAAAAGGAGACCAACTTATAATTGATCTAGTTAGCTTGAGATGTATTTTAATATATAAATTGTGATAGTTCATATAGAAATAGAAAATAGATCATAATAATTGCGGGTGTGAAACTCGTAAGATAATAATAGTTCAAATATGTTTTTCACCATTTAACTCTTAAATAAATGAGAAATCAAGAAAAAGAATGTGCTACCTTGTTCAACATAGGTAAGCATGGGAGTATTAAGGTAGGAAGGCAACAGCATGCCTCTGGACTGAATGACGTGGCGAATGAGAGAGACGCCAGCACATTGGAACTGCTGGTTATTTGAGTCCCACAACTCAGTAACACCAGCTTCAGCCTGAATACGAACAGTTGGTTCTTGAGGGTTAAGTCTATTGAGTTGGCACTGGCCTTGTTGCTGTTGGTATCTCTGCTGAGCAAAGGTACCATGCAACACCAGAAGAAAACTCAAGGAGAAACAAAGCCAGCTAGAACCCATGATTAATTTATTGCTATAAGAGGAAAGGAAGAAGAAGAGGAGATATATAATTAAACTGTTGCTGATGGGAAGTGGCGAATGGGAATTGATGGTATTTATAGGAGGAAGAGGTAAGCAAGAGATTGACACATTGCAAGAATGGATATGCCAGCTTGCGCTTTGCATGGCTATCAAAGCATGCTGATTTACATCTAATAAGTGTTGCTCATGCATACAGAGTTTAGGTGGCTTCACACTTCTGAGAAGGAAACAAAAGGGATTTTGTTTGAATCTGAGAGTTTTTCCATTAACGAGGTATTCTTGATTTTAACCTTGTGACATTTGTGTTTGATAGCGTTATACCATGCACATTGTTTCCGGCTGTTTTTTTTTTTTTTTTTTTGGATAATCTACCACACTGGAATCAACTGAGTTATGCTCATACGGGCTAATTCGTGTTTTTTTTCTGTTTCTCATTTATTGTCTTTTATTCATAGGACAAGGATACTGTAACACCCCATTTTAACCGTGGTCGAAAACGGGAGTACTACGTATGGTTGAATCCTAGATGTATTTAAGGAGTCGTCACCTAATTAATTAAGTGAATTAGGACACTTGATTTATTGCAATAAAAATACTGCAATTGATCTCCATTTAAAGGCCTGCGAAATTAATGAGATTCTGAATTAGGGTTCTTTATTATCCTAAAGGGAAGGGGTTAGGAATCCTTTAAGATCCGCTAACTTGCGGTTATCCGTTCAAACCTAGGTTAATTGTTTATTGCCTTTTTATTCTACCTATTCTAAGCATTTTTTACATAATTCACAATTACAATGAAATACTATACAGAATAATAAAGCTAAAATTAAATACGATATAAAATAAAACTCTGAGACATTCTTTTTGAAATGCATCTCCGGATACCTGCATAAACACTTAGTAAAAGTGTTAGTAATAGAATAAATAATTTTAAAGTAATAGCAAGAATTAATAAATAAAGCAAAAATAAATCCGTCTTTTGCACTGGGAGGCCTTAGAAATCAGACGGAGATTCCTTCATCGGCCAATATTGCTAGAAACAATAAAATAAATAAAACCTTCGGATCCGTGCCAAAACAGTAATAGTTTTAAATACAGAGGGCTCAAATATATAAAATAAAGTGGGGCAGCCTAAACAAGTGCGGCTGCGAGAATTCGCCCTGCCAGCGCATGTTGGTTATCCGTTGTAAGTGGAAGAAATCATCATTGCCCAGAAAACTTCATTTATTTTATTTTCCGTCTTTGCAATTGTGGAGGCCTCAAAAATCGACAGATAACTTTTTCATCGGCCAACAAATGTAGTATCCTTGTTCAATATAAGTATATTCCTTTTTTTTTCGCAATATCACAAATACGGGAACAACGAGTAGCAACTAGTAGCAACAACGTTAACAGAAATAAGCAACAACGTCCAGTAACAATTTCTTCCAACACAGGTATCAAAATGAGAAATTCGCCTAGCCAAGTATTAATAACACAGTTGACTCAAAATGCCAACCTTTAGCAGGGAACTCATTTGAATTAAAATAGAAGCTTCATAAGACTTGACTCCTTCCTTAAATTCACATCAAAACTTGATCCAAACTTGGTCAAAATCATTAACTAATTGTGCAAATGACCAAAATAGTTAGAAAGTCGATGAGTAATAACACAAAAGAGCATTTGTTGAATGCTTTAATAAAAGATGAAAAGGGGCGAAATCACAAAGCGATTCAAGAAACAAATCAAGACAATAGGAGCGAGTGCGATACGGAAAATCAGATACCAAACACAGAAAAAATCAAATCAGTCCAACAACAGATAGTAATTTGACAAAATAAAGCAACAAGGTCGCCGGAGTTTAAGAACTCCGGCTAGATCACAATGTCAAAAATTCAATCCGTAAATACCAAATCAATCCAACAAAGCACAATATATATAAGAACTCCAACAGAGAACCGACCGTCTCACCGGGCCGCGGTGGTGAGCTCGCGAGGCGTGAGCGGTGTGGTAAAAGGGGATACGGGGTGAGGTCCGACGGTGGTAAAGATGAGGAGAATGGAATGAGGCAGTGGTGGCGGTTGGGGTTCGGATCTGGGCGACGTGTGAGGGATTAGAGAGAGGGTGAGGCGGAGGTTGAAGGGTGAGGAGGAGAGGGAGAGGTGTAAGGGCGATGGTGACGGGAAAGGTGAAGAGGAGAGGGAGACGGCTGGGTGAAGGGAAAGTGAGGGGTAGGCTGGGGTTGACTTAGGGTTTTCAAAATGAGAGTGGAGGTGAGGGCGGCTGAGAGGGAAAGGAGAGAGGTGCGGCTGCCCAGGGTTTTAAAATGGGGGGGGGGGGGTAAGGTTTTATTTATAGTGTGGGATTTAGGTTTAGGGTTTTGGGTATTGGGTATTGGGTATTGGATGGAAAAGATGAAAGGTGTATTGGGCCTCAGTTTGGGCTTCGGTTTTTGACGGATTGGACTGGTCCAGATTGTGCCTTGGACATGGACTGGTTTGATGAAATGCAAAACGGGTTAATTAAAGAAAAATTATTTAAAGATGCAAAATTATAAAAATGCAAATGCTGATGCAATAATAATAAAATATAATATTTAGCAAATATTTAATGTCTAATTAAAAGTAAAGACGGGATGTCAATTAATTATTTAAAGAGATACAAAATTAGTAAAAATAAAATGATCGCGCAACAATAATAACATAATATTTAAAAATGTTTAATACCTAATTAAAGTAAAAACATGATGTCAATTTACAAAAATAAAACAACATAGAATGTTAGGTAAAAAATATACAAAAATATCAAAAATGGTGATAAAAATGCGGTGTCCTAAAATGCTTAAAATTGCAAGAAATAACTAAAAGATGGGTCAAAATTGGGTGTCAACAGTTGTCCCTCTTTGACCGAAGACGATGAAAGAGTTTTCGGACAAAGACGTTGACTTGTAGCCAATTTTGTTCCCATCGTCAGAATTAAAACAAGGATCAAGAAAAGAATGGGCAAAAGCCGACACTGGGTCGTTGTGATGCCAAGATAAAAGACAAAGCTGATGCAGATTTAAAATTTGTCCCAGTGTCGAATTATGAGAACACTGGGTTGCTGCAATGCTAGAAAATAAAAGCAGGCAGACGCAAAATTCAAAATTTGTCCCAGTGTCGAAGTATGATTGACACTGGGTTGCAGGTGATGTGGTGCTGAAAAAGACATGGTGTTTGTAGATGTTGATGAAGTGATGTGATGATACGCCGTCTTGTATAGGCGAGATGCAGATGACGCCTTGTGTGGGCGTTGTCGTCTTGTATGGACGAAATGCAAATGATGCCTTGTGTGGGCGTTGTCGTCTTGTATGGACGAAATGCAAATGTTGCCTTGTGTCAGCGTTATCGTCTTGTGTGGACGAAATGCAAATGTTGCCTTGTGAGGGTGTTGTCGTCTTGTGTGGACGAAATGCAAATGTTGTCTTGTATGGGCGTTGTCGTCTTGTATGGACGAAATGCAAATGTTGCATTGTGAGGGTGTTATCGTCTTGTATGGACGAAGTGCAAATGACGCCTTGTGTGGGCGTTATCGTTTTGTATGGACGAAATACAAATGACGCCTTGTATGGGCGTTGTCGTCTTGTATGGACGAAATGCCAATGACGCCTTGTATGGGCGTTGTCGTCTTGTATGGACGAAATGCAGATGACGCCTTGTATGGGCGTTGTCGTCTTGTATGAACGAAATGCAAATGACGCCTTGTGTGGGCGTTATCGTCTTGTATGGACGAAATGCAAATGACGTCTTGTGTGGGCGTTATCGTCTTGTATGGACGAAATACAAATGACGCCTTGTGTGGGCGTTATCGTCTTGTATGGACGAAACATAGATGAAGCTGTTGCATAGGCTTACAATGAAATGGTGTCATTTTATGGACGTACCTGCTTTGTGACTCGCCTGGGTTGAGATAACGTCATTGCATAGACGTTGTGCGTTTGTAACCCACATGGGCTTTGTTGTGCTCCCGCCTTTGCTGATATGAAGATCCTGTAAAACGTGATGGCGGTTGTATTGATGTGATGCTGCAAATGCCGAGATTTCGTCCTTGCACGGACGTGTTGAATGTTGTGTAATATCATGAATATTGCGAGTCACGATCTCTGTGCGGACTTCTTTGAATGTTGCGAATGCTTCGAATCGCGATTCTTGATTGCTTTTGGAATCCTTATTATGATCTCTTCATGGTGCATTTCCCGAAATTGTCCCAGTTTTCATTATGCGGGGCGCATGGGCAAGACTTAACTCTGGCGGAAATTGCTCATATCTCTTTTCAGAATAATCAAACGCATTCTGTCGCACACGAGCCAATGGGAAGATTTCTAATGGTGTGACCGAAGCCGATTTAGGCCGCCTACGTATCCCGCTGAGGGAATCAGGTCAAGACGTAGTTCGTGATGCAAAAATGATTGTATAGTTTTCAAAAAATGAGACTGAAGCCAATGTGGCTGCCTACGTATCCCGCTGAGGGAGTCAGGTCAAGACGTAGTTCGTGATGCAAAAGATGATAAAATTTTATGGGTTTCCAAACATTGTGAACCGAAGCCAATGTGGCCGCCTACGTATCCCGTCAAGGGAATCAGGTCAAGACGTAGTTCATGATGCAAAAAATAATTATTTTATATGCATTTTTTTTGAAAAGTGGAAAGACAACATCACGTTCTGACTTCAGTTGATACCAACAATTAGTATTGTGCTTAGGAATTCCGTTATTCACTTCCAGTCTAATCAAGACTGACTTCTGGGTAATTCCTATAGTTTCAAATGGTACCTCAGACACCTAAGTATCGACACACTTGCTTGCAGCCAATGTTTCGAACTATACGTAATTTCACGTTTCAAATGCCCCCACTGAAAGAAAGTCCCATTTCTCACATATATTTCAGTATTTTGAATTTTGGGACGTTTAGAGAAGTACACTCACACTCAAAAGGATGTTCAATGCATGCAATTGTGATACCATAGGCTTGGCCGTCATGTAAGTATCCACTAATGTGAGAACCCTCAGTATAAGATCATGTAGGGCTTGTCACGGGCTTGTAATGTAGGCTTGGGGAAAGGGATGGATATCATTTGGGTAAAAAGTGATTAATCCTTCCTCGAGCGTTGTGCTTGATATTTGTGTGCTTTAATGCTGATCTGCTTTCTTTTTGCCCCAGTTTTCTGTACTGACTTCTTTTTGAATCTTTCATTTGGAGCCCGCTTTTTCCAAAGTTACTCTCTCATTTCATTCATTTTTGTTTATAATGCCGGGGCTTTTGATTTCTTCTTTTGTGAAGTCGTCATTTGTGTTTTCTTTTCCCTTTTGGGACTTTGACAATTTTTTGTCTTTGCAAACTTCGACGCAAAATTTTGTCAGCCACTTGCACATTTCCAAAGCGCTTAAGGAGGTCGGGCCAAGAGAGGGATAGTGCGTACGCACTCAGAAAGGGTATAAGTGTAATATGCGGTTTTCAAAAGAATAGGCTTTAGGCTCAAAATGGGTGTACTGCGGATAATGTTATTTGGTAGGCTGAAAAGGCTCAAACGGGTCAAAGAAAGCCTACGATCATTTCCTACATCGAGTGTTACTCAGGATTTCGCCTCAACAAACATTCGGGCCAAGTTCTAGATCACAATGCAATGCAATTGAACTTATTCTAAAACTCACCACACAATGCACATGAAACGATGAGGTTGGTTTCGTTCTTATCTTGAAAGCATCAAGACAATGTCATTACAGGTGTGCGTGAGAGGTACCAAAAGAATCTATGGTTTACCACGAAGTCAACCCATATTGATTATTACTCGTTCTTTCCTATGCACACTCCCAACTGTGTTGGTATTAACCAAATCGAACAATGATATTTAAAAGAGCTTTCTTTTTTTGTTTTTTTTTTGTTTTTTTGTTTTTGAATTTAAATAAAATATTTTTGTGTTTTTTGAATAAATGGTACCGAACCCGAGTAGGGCTGCCTACATATCTCATCTTTGACGAGAATCAGGTGTGCGTAGTTCGTTCAGATATGTTATAAAACGTATGATTTAAAAGAATTTATTCATGAAAGAAATGCAAAAGTAAAAGCTGTACAAAACAAATGATTGTTCACTATAAGACTAATGCAAAGTAAAAGAATGTAATGAAAAAAAATGAATGACTGTGATAGAATGAATGAAATGCATGAATGAATGTGATAGAGTGATTAAAATGCAATAATGAATGTCCGTGATTGGATAAATGCAATGAATGAGTGAACCAAATATGTCTCCCTCTTTTATTATTATTTTTTATTTATTTTTATGTGGTGGTGTCGAACCCTAGATGGGTTGCCTACGTATCACACTGTATGGTGAGAATCAGACACGCGAAGTTCGGGATGATTATGTTGTAAAATGCATGATAAAGAATTATGTAATCAATACTAGACATATCAATTGAATTTGCAAATATGTATAAAAATGAAAAATATAAGACCCAGAGCGATGCTTTGTTGAATCTGGTATAAGCCGACTTCTTTCCGTCAACATAACTCAGCTCATTCTTGGGATGATTTTATTTCTTTTCTTCCTCTTTTTTAGTTATTGTCCGCCCTCGACTATTTGCGAGGACGGTCTTCCTGCAAAAATATGACAAATGGGTGAGAGTAGGCAAGCCACAAAAATAGTAAAATGTAAGGGCGTGACAATATAGTCAAAGACTCCCCTGCTTGGTTCGACCGGACTGGTGGTTGATGCTTCACAAAGTCCCAATCGCGCTGTTCAAGATCGATTTACGCAGTAGAAGTCCTGATTGCAATGTGACAATAAAAAGTGCAAAAATGCAAATGCTCGTGGCCGGAATTATAAGCATGATATGTACAAGGGTTAAAAGGCTAATTATTGCATTAAATAATATGTACAGAATTGCTAGCGACAACAATAGTAAACAAAATCATGCAAATCAAGCGCGCGCCTAATATGCATGAGACCTCTCTTATGCCAGAGGTCGGCCTAAACGCCAAATATGCGAGATTTTGATAAATAGGTCCAAGCCGTTAAACTGCAATGTTTTGTTGGAAATGACGACCAAATGACGGTGCACTTTTTCCAATTTCGGTGTGTCATGACCAGGCTTGGATCCGTCTATCATCATCACGCTGCACATAGTATGCTAATGGGTCGTTGGGTTGTGAAACCCGTCGACAAGTTTGGCGGATTTCTAATTGTGATGTTAATACCAAGGATTAACCCACCTAAGGTTTATGCATGCATGACTTAATAAAAGGGTGATATAGCTCTATCTTGAGTTTTTTAATATTTGGCTCACTGGACGTGAGGTTCTCGAGCGGACTACTCGAGTGAGAAGGCTACGCGACCACCGGTTGGACCGGATTCTCCGCGCAAAACGCCAACTCTCTTAAATTTGGGTGTTTGAAAGAAATTTGCCGGTGCGCGAAGCACACCCGCGTGTAGTGTGTGACAATGTGAATTTTCCAGAGTGGAAGAAATATGAGCGGAATGCCAATTTAAGGAAAACGGTAAAAGCAAATAGCAATTAAAACAGTTAAACATACAAAATTAAAGCAAGCAATTTTAAGACATTTAAAACAAATAAAAGCAAATAAAGCCAAACAATTATAAACCTGTGTTTGCTATGGTCAAGAACCTGATGATCCCCAGCGGAGTCGTCATTCTGTAACACCCCATTTTAACCGTGGTCGAAAACAGGAGTACTACGTATGGTTGATTCCTAGATGTATTTAAGGAGTCGCCACCTAATTAATTAAGTGAATTAGGACACTTGATTTATTGCAATAAAAATACTGCAATTGATCTCCATTTAAAGGCCTACGAAATTAATGAGATTCTGAATCAGAGTTCTTTATTATCCTAAAGGGAAGGGGTTAGACATCCTTTAAGATCCGCTAACTTGCGGTATCCGTTCAAACCTAGGTTAATTGTTTATTGTCTTTTTATTCTACCTATTCTAAGCATTTTTTACATAATTCACAATTACAATGAAATGCAATACAGAATAATAAAGCTAAAATTAAATACGACATAAAATAAAACTCCGAGACATTCTTTTTGAAATGCATCTCCGGATACCTGCATAAACACTTAGTAAAAGTGTTAGTAATAGAATAAATAATTTTAAAGTAATAGCAAGAATTAATAAATAAAGCAAAAATAAACCCGTCTTTTGCACAGGGAGGCCTTAGAAATCAGACGGAGATTCCTTCATCGGCCAATATTGCTAGAAACAATAAAATAAATAAAACCTTCGAATCCGTGCCAAAACAGTAATAGTTTTAAACACAGAGGGCTCAGATATATAAAATAAAGTGGGACAGCCTAAACAAGTGCGGTGAGAATTACCTGCCACAGATGTTGGTTATCCGGTGTATGTGGAAGAAATCATCATTGCCCAGAAAGCTTCATTTATTTTATTTTCCGTCTTTGCAATTGTGGAGGCCTCAAAAATCGACGGATAACTTTTTCATCGGCCAACAAATGTAGTATCCTTGTTCAATATAAGTATATTCCTTTTTTTTTCGCAATATCGCAAATACGGGAACAACGAGTAGCAACCAGTAGCAACAACGTTAACAGAAATAAGCAACAACGTCCAGTAACAATTTCTTCCAACACAGGTATCAAAATGAGAAATTCGCCTAGCCAAGTATTAATAACACAGTTGACTCAAAATGCCAACCTTTAGCAGGGAACTCATTTAAATTAAAATAGAAGCCTCATAAGACTTGAATCCTTCCTTAAATTCACATCAAAACTTGATTCAAACTTGGTCAAAATCATTAACTAATTGTGCAAATGACCAAAATAGTTAGAAAGTCAGTAGCAATAACACAGGCAGTAGCATTTGTTCGAACAATTTAATAAAAGATGAAAAGGGGCGAAATCGTCAAAGCCACCCAAAGACAAATCAAGACAATAGAGCGAGTAGCCACGGAAAATCGATACCAAACACGAAAAAAATCAAATCGACCAACAATGATAGTAATTTGACAAAATAAAGCAATAGGTCACGGAGTTTAAGAACTCGCTAGATCACAATGTCAAAAATTCAATGCGTAAATACCAAGTCAATCCTACAAAGCACAATATATATAATTACTCCAACAGAGAGCAGGCCGTCTCTTTGATCGGGCGGTGGTGAGCTCGGCAGCGAGACGGTGTGGTAAAAGGGGATACGGGTGAGGTCCGACGGTGGCTTCGAATGGAGTGGTCCGTACACCCCTCCCCGGTGAAGATGAGGAGAATGAAATGAGGCAGTGGTGGCGTTTGGGGTTCGGATCTGGGCGACGTATGAGGGATTAGAGAGAGGGTGAGGCGGCGGTTGAAGGGTGAGGAGGAGAGGGAGAGGTGTAAGGGCGATGGTGACGGGAAAGGTGAAGAGGAGAGGGAGACGTCTGGGTGAAGGGAAAGTGAGGGGTAGGCTGGGGTTGACTTAGGGTTTTCAAAATGAGAGTGGAGGTGAGGGCGGCTGAGAGGGAAAGGAGAGAGGTGCGGCTGCCCAGGGTTTTAAAATGGGGGGGGGGTAAGGTTTTATTTATAGTGTGGGATTTAGGTTTAGGGTTTTGGGTATTGGGTATTGGGTATTGGGTATTGGATGGAAAAGATGAAAGGTGTATTGGGCCTCTGTTTGGGCTTCGGTTTTTGGCGGATTGGACTGGTCCAGATTGTGCCTTGGACATGGACTGGTTTGATGAAATGCAAAACGGGTAAATTAAAGAAAAATTATTTAAAGATGCAAAATTATAAAAATGCAAATGCTGATGCAATAATAATAAAATATAATATTTAGCAAATATTTAATGCCTAATTAAAAGTAAAGACGGGATGTCAATTATTTATTTAAAGAGATACAAAATTAGTAAAAATAAAATGATCGCGCAACAATAATAACATAATATTTAAAAATGTTTAATACCTAATTAAAGTAAAAACATGATGTCAATTTACAAAAATAAAACAACATAGAATGTTAGGTAAAAAATATACAAAAATGTCAAAAATGGTGATAAAAATACGGTGTCCTAAAATGATTAAAATTGCAAGAAATAACTAAAAGATGGGTCAAAATTGGGTGTCAACAGATACAAGTGATTTAACGAGCTAATACTTAACCTTTGTAAATTGAATATAGAACTTAATTTTGGGATACATATATAGTGTCTATTCTAAAACAAAACAATTATTTGGGATGCATATATAGTGTCTATTCTAAAACAAAACAATTGTTACTTCTGTATATTTAACTAAATTATCTCATTTTTATTAAAGTAGATTAACTTCTTTTTTTAAATATTGTGTACTAAATAATTATCAACTTTAATTTTAAATTCCTAAAGTGATAATTATGTTAGACAATTTGTTAGCTAAAGTAACTGTTAATTTGATATGAAGGTAATAGATGATTTAATATATAAGATATAAATTACTTATACACCAAAAATTAAATCATCATTTCTTATAAGTTGTTATATATAAAGTTTGAGTATAGAATACATGGCGAAAGTTGGACACTTATCGGTATAATTGTAATATGAGATTAAATATAATTAATTTTGATTATGAAAATAATCTTATTTTAGCTTCTTATGCTAGTATGAATGTATTGAGTATGACCAAGCACAGAGAAGTGTTTTAATACTAACTATGTATATTAAATTCTCTAGTCATAACTGCACATATATACTCTTAATCTGAATATAAATATTATGAACAATGTGTATTGTTTATTATTTTCATTATTAGATTAATAAGTATGATGAATTGGTAATAATATGCGTTTGTGAAATAATAAGTTATTGAAAGAATTCATGTCTCTCAGTAGATTGATATTGATGTACCTTTAGAGTAGCCGGTAGATTAATGTAAATCTTCTTGATTAAAGTTCTTTTATTAATGCAATATATATATATATATATATATATATATATATATATATAGTGTACAATTGTAGTCCTAATGAAATTAAGATCTCTATTTTATATTAATTACATTAAAATATTAATTACAGAATATATTGTGAATATATGAAATATATTCATTATCACACCCCCTCAGTCGGAGTGGAAGGAGGCCCGACGGTGAGACTGAATCTGAATTCAAGGAACAATTGCTGAGGAAGCTCCTTTGTGAAGATATATGTGTACTGATACGAAGAAGGAACATGCAACACCCTAACGTGAACCATTGCAATCTTCTCACGAACAAAGTAAATATCCATCTCAATAGTTGATCTAGGAAAATCGTTAAAAGCAGGATTATATGTTTATCGAATGTAATGAATAAAACCATGAGAGGAAGGAAATGAAAAAGGCAAACCCTCCACAATAACTATTTTTGCTACATTTTCCCGATATTTGTGTTTATCATATTTCAGAGATATAACTCCCCTGTCATCAGGTTAATTCGACTCAGATTGGTCCTAAGACACTTATGTGAACTTGTCCCGACTCAGAAGGCATTTGCACACCCGCTTTTCATCCAAGTATTGATTATACCTTGCTTTGTGATCCTTTCCACATGTCTCATTAAACCTCGTGTCCCACCTTGACCATTTCCAGTTTTAAATTTATAAGCTTCGCGATAAATTTTACAAATAGCTAGTTGATTAGGAATGTCCTTTTAAAAAAATCTCATGCAGGTGAATTTAATTTTCGTTGTTTTTGGCCTCTTCTCATACTAGGGGGAATAAAAGGAATTCTAGTTTCAGCCTGAGACTCACCGAGCACGAGTGAGTCGCACTAGTGTGTGTTATCTAAATTATCTTCTAATTCATTTTCTAAATCATAGTCTGGTTCAGTAGTTGGAGATGCAAAATATATCTTATGATCTAATGATTGCACATTTGCATTAATATCAACATTAAAAAGTTTAGTTTCATCTACATGAGTGAAATTATCATAACTAGGATTACTAGAAGATGCACCCTTACTCATGTTACCCCTACTACCTCTACCTTCCATTAAAATGATGCAAATAATGAATTAAAGTTAAAAAATAAGTACGATAATTAAAATTAATAATAATATAAATAAAAGAAGGAATATGTGTACCAAACACCGACGTGTAATCGAGGTTGAAAATTAAAACTTTGCTCGATGATCCCAAACTAGTTGCCAACTTCACTCATAATTTTTGAAATTTAATAGAAATTAGCAAATAAAATATAATATTTAGTGTGCAATTTAGACTTGTAGAGAGATGCTAGGAAGATTTGTGAGAAAAATGAAGAGGAAAATAAGGTATTTATAATTGAGAAATAGGGTTAATGTGTAATTATACTAATTTAGGGTTAACATAAATATTAAGGTGATATGGGAGTTTATTGGGGTGTTGGGGGGGGAGGGCAAAATGACGGTTTGTAGCCGTGCCAACGCTAGAATTGCAAATGGTCATTTGTGCAATAACTACTTTCGCGTAAACGGACAGTGGCTCGGGCGCGGATGTGACCGAATAGACGGGACATGCGCTTATCCCATCCCGACTTCAAACCCAACTAAACTCAATCCCTATCTCCTAATTTACCCAACAAAATCGAGACGGGACGGGATCAGGCCAGACCAAGTTGTCCTCGCCCGCCAGCCTTAGTGGAAAGAAATTGAAGAGGGATAGTAGGATTGTCATGGAGAAATTTGACTTCAGAAACCGATTCATTATTGCTTTTAGTATTAAAAATGAATCGAACTATTTATCTCAAATTATGTTGTAATTCTTTTAGCTTATCTTCAAAAAGAATTATAAAAAGAAGTTAGATAGACAGCAGCTCCATAAAAGGAATCTTTAACATAAGATCCCTATATTGATGCTCACCTATCAATTATGCCATTGTTTTTAATTATCCGTTTCGTTGTGAACACTTTCCAAAAGTAAACTTTACTTCATATTTAGATAAAATTTCTTTTTCAAATATTTTCTCATATCAAATTTTGAACAATAATAAAAGTTTACTTAAAATTATGAAACATTGATCAAAGTGCATGTTTGATGTCAGATACGTTGATGTATTAGACAAAAAAATAATACAATGATTAAGCGTACCGAATCAATCAGACTATTTCTAAAAATAGTACACTCCAACTACCATTTTTGAGACTCATCTAGTAGATGACCTCTCCTGAACTGCACTAAAAAAAAATAAAGTCCATTATATATTAATACTCTAATACCGTCTATTATATATTAATAGAGTACAGTTCATTACAATACAATACAATCTATGCAAAACAAAGTTTGCATCATTTATTCATTATACCGTCCCAAAATAAGGCAGTCGAAAAAAGAAACACAGTCCAAACATTATTTAGCTAAAAAAAAGGCAAAAAACTACGTAGTTCTCCTTTTATTTCCCAAAGTACAAGAACTTGCCGCTTTTACATATACATAACAGTTGCCATTACATCATATTAAAGATGACCCCATAAGGTCCTCTGTTTTATTAAGGATGTTTTTTTAGCTTAGCTTAGTACATAGTTTAAAAAAAACAAAACATTCTAAATTAAGCTGCTGCAGCAATTCTCTCTGATGAGCGAGACCTTCTTGAAGCACTGAAAATTAGAGTTTCATCCCTGTTGAACTTCAGCTTCCTTGCCTCGTCCCTCGAAATCTGGTATGAATTGGCAATCACATCCACAGGCAATCCTCGAATAGCTGAAGTGCGACCGCTCAGTGTGTTGAACATGGCATTGTCGTTGGTGTTGAATGCTACCCATTCGCAGGGTTCGTTTTCGGCGTGTTTCACCACGGCGTAGTTCTGTGGAACGATCACGACTTGTCCGCGTCGGACTCTGTCATCTAGCACTGCTTGTCCTCTGTGATCAACTATCTGTATCCTTGCTTCTCCCTTTGTTATGTAGATTACGCTGTGTGCATTCGTCACCCAGAGTGGTGCCATGATCGAATTCTGCCCATTAAATGGTAATCAGTCTACATATATAGCACGAGAACAATACTGGGCTGAATCTCAGGGGAACATGAGAGCAAGGCTACTCTATCACTTACGACACCCATAGCGTATTATGGGTATAATATTTAATTTAATGAAGTAAACTCTCATAGGAGAGGACCCCCAATTTCCAAATTGATTTTTAAGTACTTATTACTCCCTCCGTTTCAATCAATTTATTTATCTAGTTTTGATTTGGTACGGAGTTAAAAAAGTAAATAAGACTTTTGAATCTTATGATTTAAAACTAAAAATATATACTCTTTAAAATGTATCAAAATATCCTTTAATCTTGTGCTTTTAAGTAGTGAGTTGACAAACAGATTGAAACAGAGGGAGTAGCAATTTGTGGCTTACTCTGTAGAGAACTCCTCTAGCGGCGCTGAGGCGGAGGAAGCTGAGGATAGGGAGAGTGAAGCTGTTGACAGTGGTGAAGCGTCCGGCCTGTGGGTTGTAGACATCAGCACGAGCGGGGTTGTCGATGTTCTGCCTGACTTTAGCGGAACAGATGGTTTCCTCAATTCCGTTCATGCGAGGACCATACTGTCCTTGCTCTCGTCTCTCCTCACGCTCTTCTTGTTCTTGTGAGAATGGTGGCCTCACAACTTTAAGCCCCCGTTCAATGTTAACAATGTGGCCTCTTTGGTCGTTCTGTCCCTGAAGCTTCCTCGCTGTCTCAATGTCTACACCGAATGCCTCGGCCAACAACTCACTTTCAAAGCCACTGAACACATTTCCAGATTGGAATTGCTCCCTGCGCAAGCCGCGGGCACCTTGTTGTTGTCCCTGTTGCTGTTCTCCTTGTTGTGGGTTTCCAGCTATGAAGAATCTCTGCCAATTATGTAAACCAAATTTATTTAGGCAGAATATTAGTACTATCAGTTACACAAATCTAAACTATGAACTTGGCTATTCGATAGTTCTTAACCAAGACTAAAATAGTATATTTTTAGTATGAACGTACCCTTGAAGTTTGATCGAGCTGGTTGGCATTATTACCGCTGTCCTCGAAAACAACAAGAACAAGCTCCTCATTTCCTTCGTTATAGGCCCAGTGAGCAGCTCCAGCAGGGAAGGCAATAATGTCACCCTGTCTGAACTGTCCAATCCTCTGGTGGCGATCTTGGAATCTTGAACCTGCACCCCTTTCACCTTGCTGAAATTGCTGTGATGACTGGAATGTTTCAGGGCATCCAGAATTCAAGATGCCATAAAATCCCCTACCTGAACAATTAATTAATCACCCCCACAAAATGTTACAATCAATTAATGCAAATTAAATAAAAAACAATGGTCGAAAAACACCGTAACTATCACTTTTTCGTGAATTTTATGGTTCAATTACGAATTGTTCCATTTTTCTACCTGAATGATAATAGTTCATGTAGGAAAAGGAGACCAACTTATAATTGATCTAGTTAGCTTGAGATGTATTTTAATATATAAATTGTGATAGTTCATATAGAAATAGAAAATAGATCATAATAATTGCGGGTGTGAAACTCGTAAGATAATAATAGTTCAAATATGTTTTTCACCATTTAACTCTTAAATAAATGAGAAATCAAGAAAAAGAATGTGCTACCTTGTTCAACATAGGTAAGCATGGGAGTATTAAGGTAGGAAGGCAACAGCATGCCTCTGGACTGAATGACGTGGCGAATGAGAGAGACGCCAGCACATTGGAACTGCTGGTTATTTGAGTCCCACAACTCAGTAACACCAGCTTCAGCCTGAATACGAACAGTTGGTTCTTGAGGGTTAAGTCTATTGAGTTGGCACTGGCCTTGTTGCTGTTGGTATCTCTGCTGAGCAAAGGTACCATGCAACACCAGAAGAAAACTCAAGGAGAAACAAAGCCAGCTAGAACCCATGATTAATTTATTGCTATAAGAGGAAAGGAAGAAGAAGAGGAGATATATAATTAAACTGTTGCTGATGGGAAGTGGCGAATGGGAATTGATGGTATTTATAGGAGGAAGAGGTAAGCAAGAGATTGACACATTGCAAGAATGGATATGCCAGCTTGCGCTTTGCATGGCTATCAAAGCATGCTGATTTACATCTAATAAGTGTTGCTCATGCATACAGAGTTTAGGTGGCTTCACACTTCTGAGAAGGAAACAAAAGGGATTTTGTTTGAATCTGAGAGTTTTTCCATTAACGAGGTATTCTTGATTTTAACCTTGTGACATTTGTGTTTGATAGCGTTATACCATGCACATTGTTTCCGGCTGTTTTTTTTTTTTTTATAATCTACCACACTGGAATCAACTGAGTTATGCTCATACGGGCTAATTCGTGTTTTTTTTTCTGTTTCTCATTTATTATCTTTTATTCATAGGATAAGGATACAAGTGGTTTAACGAGCTAATACTTAACCTTTGTAAATTGAATATAGAACTTAATTTTGGGATACATATATAGTGTCTATTCTAAAACAAAACAATTATTTGGGATGCATATATAGTGTCTATTCTAAAACAAAACAATTGTTACTTCTGTATATTTAACTAAATTATCTCATTTTTATTAAAGTAGATTAACTTCTTTTTTTAAATATTGTGTACTAAATAATTATCAACTTTAATTTTAAATTCCTAAAGTGATAATTATGTTAGACAATTTGTTAGCTAAAGTAACTGTTAATTTGATATGAAGGTAATAGATGATTTAATATATAAGATATAAATTACTTATACACCAAAAATTAAATCATCATTTCTTATAAGTTGTTATATATAAAGTTTGAGTATAGAATACATGGCGAAAGTTGGACACTTATCGGTATAATTGTAATATGAGATTAAATATAATTAATTTTGATTATGAAAATAATCTTATTTTAGCTTCTTATGCTAGTATGAATGTATTGAGTATGACCAAGCACAGAGAAGTGTTTTAATACTAACTATGTATATTAAATTCTCTAGTCATAACTGCACATATATATACTCTTAATCTGAATATATATTATGAACAATGTGTATTGTTTATTATTTTCATTATTAGATTAATAAGTCTGATGAATTGGATGGTAATAATATGCGTTTGTGAAATAATAAGTTATTGAAAGAATTCATGTCTCTCGGTAGATTGATTGATGTACCTTTAGAGTAGCCGGTAGATTAATGTAAATCTTCTTGATTAAAGTTCTTTTATTAATGCAATATATATATATATATATATATATATATATATATATATATATATATATATATATATATATATATATATATAGAGAGAGAGAGAGAGAGAGAGAGAGAGAGAGTGTACAATTGTAGTCCTAATGAAATTAAGATCTCTATTTTATATTAATTACATTAAAATATTAATTACAGAATATATTGTGAATATATGAAATTTATTCATTATCGCACCCCCTCAGTCGGAGTGGAAGGAGGCGACTTCGAGATCGAATCAAGTCAAGGAACAATTCTTTGAGAAGCTCTTTGTGAAGATATATGCATCGACACGAAGAAGGAACATGCAACACCCTAACGTGAACCATTGCAATCTTCTCACGAACAAAGTAAATATCCATCTCAATATGTTTGGTCCACTGATGTTGAACCGGGTTATGAGACAAGTAGACATCATATATGTTATCACAGTAAACAAAAGATGTCTTACGTAAGGGACAATGAAGCTCAAGAAGGATATTTTGGAGTCAACATAACTCGGCAACAACGTTCGCAACACCTCGATATTCTGATTCTGCACTCGAACGGGAAAGCGTGGCTTGTCGCTTGGCAGACCACTAAATAATATTATCCCCAAAAATACGCAATAGACGGACGTAGAGCGACGACTTTCTAGACAACCTGCCCAATTTGCGTATGTGTAAGAGAGCAACCTAGTCGGTGCGGAGGGATATAAATATAGTCCATAGTCAAGAGTGCCTTTAACGTACTGAATGATACACTTAAGATCTGCAAAGCGAGGCTCCCTAGGAGCGTGCATGAACAAGCACACCTGCTGAACAACATATGCTAGGATATAGCAGACCTTTTAACTAAGGGACTACCCGAAGATCAAGAGTTCTGCCGGTCTAGGGGAATTGGCGTAAAACTCAAACTATAAGGACTGATACGGTGGATACCCAACCTTACTGACTGGAGATCTCATGCATTATGTTCAATGAGAAAACTAAATCATAAAGGTTCAGTTGAGCGCTTTGGTGGAAACAAGAGCACATTGGATGATGATTTCTGTAAAGAAACATGAGTCCAAAGTCGTTCCCGTTATAGACCTTAAAGTGCTACCTGCATGGTGGGTAGAGGTTAAGTTTTAAAAACCTTTAATGATCCTCACCAGTTGAGGTTAAGTTTGGAGAATTTTTTAATGGTGCCTAACACTTGTGAAGTGGGGTATAACAGGATACACTGTAAGAGACCACCTATTTAAGTGAGATGACTGGCTGCCTCAAATGAATGCACTTAAGAATCCAAGTGTGTCCACGATCACAACAGACAAAACATTAAGAAGATCAGAGTAAGGAAAGTTGTTGTGTTGGTACCGTTGTTTTGGCTTACACTAAACACTGGTGGTTCAAGACATCACGTTCGCCGCTCAGTAAGTAAGTCCGATGGTATTCAACTATGGAAGATTCAAAGCTACAGCTACCTATCCAGATGCAACATCGGTCCGTCGAAAAATTGCTAGAAAGACATCTTGTGAGTGCTCCAAAATCTCTTTCAAGGGGGGATTGTTGGAAATTTACTAATGTGGAATTAAGTTTAACCAATTATTTATGACTCGAACAATTGAGGCCTCACACGTCGGAAACGTCGTTTCCACACACGTGCACTCGTAATGTCAAGTATCATAATTTCATTAGTGAAAGAGATATTGGTACGTGAGTAAACGTTTGAGACATGAAATGATGGACGGTCGTTGGTTAAATGACATGTGTTCCACGTTGGTAAATGAAGGAAGAAGTGTACGAAGAGTAATACCGAAACGGGTCAGAAAAGGTCTGCGGCGTAACCGCGGAGCCGGGGCACCGCGACGCCACCACCACAAGGGCCGCGACTCTAATTGGTCCTTTGGCCACTGGAGCAACGACGCTAATTGATAATAAGTCTTTGACGTAAATACTGATGGTTTATATAACTCAATACTCTTATAATGACACTTTCAAGCCATGCGTCCATATCTTTTGGTATGCAACTAATCAATTATTATGTGTACTAATCACATCGACCTTGTGATGATGGCACTAGCTAATCACGTGAAGTCACAGTACATATGATGTCGTACCAAGTATTTAGTGAGATTATTTATCATTTTTATTTGATTTAGATGCTTAGAAGTAGTAATTAAAATCCATCCCTTCTGCTCAGAAATTTATCACACAAAGTAGGAAAATCTTGGATCAGATTTAGGTACAAAAAAGGTAGGAGCTTTATTAGTTATATTATTTGCTCATAATTACAAGTCGCTCTTACTTGTCTTTGCCTAAAAACAAAGACGAGAAACGAACACTACTAGACATCATTGAAATCATTTTAGAAGGACCTTCGCTGAGGAGATAGCAGGAAACTCTCTCCACCTCTGTTAATCTTCAAGCGTTGAGCTTCATTTGGAGATATCTGGTAGGCATTTGTGAGGACTTCAACAGGCATTGCTCTAATCACTGATGTGTAACCTGCAAGTTGGTTGTTCATTGGTTCACTACTTGTCCTAAACACCACAAATTCAAATCCATTCTGCCCTGATCGCAATGTCGACGCGAAGTACTGAGGAACCACAAACATTTCTCCTTGATTCACTCTGTCGTTCATCACTTGTTGCCCGCTGTGGTCTACTACTTGCACTTGTGCATCTCCTCTTTGCACGTATACCACGCAGTGTCCGTTCACTGACCAATGAGGGGTCACCAATGCATTCTGCATTGGACAATTAAGTTCAACTTAATCAATTAAGTCATAGATTCAATTATCGACAACAAATTGATTTGATAGTTTACTTACCGGATAGAGGGTTCCTTTAGAGGCACTCATGTCCATGTATTTAAGGATGGGAAGTTTTAGGCCATTGACATGGTTAATTTTGCCAGCTTGCCTTGAGAAGATGTCAGCTTGTCTTCGGTGTTCCATGTTGGTGCGGATTTTCATTGCGCAAATGTTTTCTTCCAATCCGTTTCCAATTACTTCTTCCCACCATTGTTGTCCTCGTCCTGGACGCCCTTGCTGCTCTTCGAATTCCTCTCGTTCTTCGTCGGGCATAACTATCCTCATTCCCTCCCTGACATTGACAATTAGTCCACGTTCGCTCTGCTCTTCTTGCATCCTCCTCACAATCTCTGTTGGGATGTTGAAGGCCTCAGCCATCAATTCTGTGTCGAAAGCACTGAAAATGTTTTGGAACCTCTGTGTGCTTTGCCGTCTTAGACCAATTTGAGTTCTTTGCCTCGCACTTTCTGGTACTCCACCGGCCAAGTAAAATGACTAAAGTCCAAAACACAGCCAAACCAAAATATACACAAATTATGTAAGTGCTTAACTAAATTACTAGTAATCCTTGATCAAAATGTGAGATTATTGGTATCAGTAGGTGACTTTATAGTGTAGTGTGTATAAGTTAAACGCGTTATGAAGTTGCATGAACAAAATATTCATAAGATTGTAGAAATTAGCGGGAACGAATTTTACCCTCAAGTTCTGATCAAGCTGGTTGGACCGATGGTTGAGGTCGTTAACGGAGACGGCGACGAGGTCTTCCTCACCATCGTTATAGCACCAATGAGCAGCGCCATCTGGAATTGCCACGACATCACCTTGGCGAATACGGTGGACCTTCTGGTGCTGGTCGCTTTGGTAGCCTTGGCCCCTCTCTTCCCTTGGCTCTCGGCCAGCCTGGAAGCTCTGCTGAGACTGGAAAGTCTCGGCACAGCCAGGGTAAGTAATGCCAATCATTCCCCTGCCTTGCTCGATGTAAACCAAGCGAGGCATGGGATGGAAATTAGGCAGAGAAAGAGAGTTGCGGCGGATAACATTCCGCATGGGAGCAACTCCAGCGCACTGAAATTGCTCCTCATTCTCGTCCCACAGCTCAGTGAAGCCGCCCTCTGACTCAATGCGGTCAGAGGGCTGGCTTCCAGTGAGCCGTTGTACACGGCATTGTTGGGCTTGAGTCAGACGAGTGCCTCGCTGGCCCTGCTGACCATTCTGACCCTGATACTCTCTAATTGCATTAGCTGCAGATAAGAGAAAAGCAGAGAGCAGTAGAGCTAACAAGATCCTAGTAGTGACTGCCATGGCTAAGTTTTTTTTTTTGTTAATTGAATACAAAGATGGGATGAGATTTAGAGAGACTAAGGCCTCTCCTTATAGTGTTGGAGTGGAACAAGTAGGATGGCCGTGTGGCAATGAACATTGTTTTCTTTTGCATGGTGAAGATGTCTTCATTACAGCTTGTGAAGGGACACCTTGCAATGGTTGTTCGAAGGAATCAAAGATGTGTTGATTTTCATGGAACTATACGTGTTGAAGTATGCAGCTGCTTTGCTTACACCTTCTGCCTTTGCACCTACCACTTGTAAGCTCCTTTTTTTTGCTCAATTCTTTGTTTTTTTGCACACTAGCACTAAGGTTGTTTGAACTCAAAATACAGAAGCAACAACATTTGGGTTGGGCTCCAAACTCCAATGGATCGACAAGCAAACCTACAATTTTGGGCCTCAACTTGTTCACTATGGGCTCTGACGATAAACAGATGTGAAATTCCTAGATGAATAGGAAAGAATTCCTCTTTTTAGAGAAAAATATAAGAGAAATAAGAGAATTTGTAAGTTACTTTTGAACATAATAATGATAATTATTAAAATGAAAATTGAAAATAACACTCCCTCTGTTCGCTTTTCAAAATTCAAACTATGTAAATTTTGATCAACATTTAAAATATGTTTTTTCAAAGAATTATTATTTATAGTATTTTTGTATAGTTTTTTAATATCTAAATTTTAATTTAAAAATATTGAGTCGATCTAATCCAATCCGGTTCAAAGATTAGTCAACTTGACTCTCGAAAAACGAAAAGTACCAGATAAATCGGGACCAATGAACTACTAGACTGGAATTGACTTGTAGTTTAAGTATAGTTACAATTTCACACGACATCACTTTAAGTGCACAAATTTAGTCTCAGCAAAGCTCTCCCTTCCCAGTATTCACATTGCTTCTTACACCACCAGTCCACCACCATACACAATTTCTGAAGAAAGAAGAAAAACAAAATAATGTACTACTACTAGATTCTTTAAATAACGTATGCCTGCTGATTTCGCTTTCAGCACTTTGTCATAAGTCCAAATTAATACTACACTAGTACATGTTTTTTGGGGCAATTAAGACTTTAACAGTAAATCCTAGGAGATTCTTTATCCCAAATATGGAATCATGCTTGGCCAATATATATCTGAAAATTTTAGAAATATATAGTCATACTGATATTTCGCACACATGTTGAATACATGCACGGTAAGTTAATACGAGAACAGTAAAATTGAGGTGAGATTAGGTAGAATTATAGTGCCTAAATACAAACAATTCAGATATTTAGATTTGTTGTTCAAAGAGAATGATATGATCGATGAAAATGTTACGTATAGATTTAAAATCGGATTCTTGAAAGAGAGAAGTGTAGGTATTATATGATATGAGGATGTCCACCCAAGTGGAAGATAAGTCCTATATAACAGTTAAAACCAACAATTTTATATGTGAGTGAATATTGGGTGGCTAAAGTCCACCACATCCACAAGATGAGTATTGATAGAAATATCGATGTTAATGTAAAGAATGGATCTTGGGCCTAACTCAACCCCAAAATCTAGCTTGTAGGGTGAGGATTGTCCAAGTCCATATAAAGAGTCCATGTTCCCATTTCATATCTGATGTGGAACTCTTAACACTCCCCCGCACGCCAGACCTTGTTAACAGGAGCGTGTATAATATAATTTGGGGGCCCAACATTGATGGACAAAGAATTGGAATGGGCCCGACTCTGATACCATGTAAAAAATGAATCTTGAGTCTAACTCAACCCCAAAAGCTAGCTTAAAGGGAGAAGGATTGTCCAAGACATACATGGAGATCAATGACCACTTATCACACTGATGTGGGAGAACTCAACACCCCGCCTCACGCCCAGGACCGGAAATCTGGAGCGTGGACAATATAAGAGGGGACGCAACATCGGAAACAATGAATTGAGACAGGTTTACTTTGATACTATTGTAGGATGGAGATTGTCTAAGTTCATATAAGGAGTTCATGTTCTCATTCCATATCTGATGTGGGACTCTTAACATTGGATGCTAAGATGAATGTGGAGTCATATAAAATTACACAAAATTAAAAATGATCACATTTGCTAGAAGTACAAGTAGAACTATTGATATGGTTTGGCAACCTACGTCGACCTCCACATACACCGGTTTGTAGGTCTGAAATCATAGTGAGTGAGAGTGCTTAAAGGAGATGAGATAAACATAAAATCACATAGAAGGAAGTTGTTCCAAAAACCTCCAACATCTTGGAATTAATACAAACTTAGTAAAAAAATCAGGATGCAATATAGAAGGAAACGATTTATAAAGGTGATACACATTAGTCGTGCATATATTTTTCTCATGTTACCTTCACTCTAAGTCCTATGTTTTCAAAGAGTCTTTTAACCCTACTTGAGATTATACTGCCTAACTGCCAACCAGAGCCTTCATCAAGTTTAACTTGCTCGGCTTAGCACGGCCCGCTTTCACTGACTACTGTGCCAACCTGGTCCGGCTTCATTACCGATTTCGTGTCGCCCGTCTGGTCCAAGTGAACCGAGCCTACCGGTCCGGTTTTTTATTTTATTTTATTTTAAATTTCTAGTATTTATTTTCTACAATGTAAACTAAATTCAATTTAAATGTGTAATATAATAATATAATATATAATATAATTTTATATATTAAAATTGAAACTTTAAACTTTTAAAGTTAACTTTCTATTTTATATTTTATAACTTTTTACTTTATACTTTATACTTTATACTTTATAGTTTATAACTTTATACTTTATCTTTATTTATAGTTTATACTTTATAGTACTGTTATAGTTATACTTTATCGTTTATAACTTTATATTGTAATTATACTTTTATTAATTTATTAGATTAGTAGATATAAGTGAACAAATAAGTAATAATAAATTAACAATTAAATAGATAGTAAAATTAAAACTAATGATAAGATGTAAACTTTTGAACTTTCATAATGTTAATAAGAGTACATAATGAAGTAATAATAATTTTATTTACATATTATGCATCCTTCTTGCAAGTTCTTCGTAATCTATAGGTTGATTGAATTGGTTATGCCCATAGCCTCTAAATCTGAGTATTAATTTCGCTCATTCCGCCTCCCGCCCAAAATATTGCCTATTTCTTCATCTTCCGAGAATTAACGCTACACACATCCTTGATTTCTTCTCTCGATCCGATCCAACCCTTGCGCACTAACACTTCTAATGTACTTCCACCCAATGAGTGACGTGTGTCTCCTATTTGATCTCGTGCTTGGCTAGATGCACTTTCAGAAGCCACTGTTGAGATCGACACATTAAGAACATCTCGTGCCATCGCTGCAAGTACCGGGAATTGCCTTTTGTTATCCTGCCACCATTGTAAAGGGTCAAAACTTTTCTTCGGCTCTGCTGGCTTTTGCAAATAAAATTGCATCTCATCGCAAGATCGACTTGTGGTTGCTTGTGTTGTAAAAGTGCTCCATATGTCTAAAGATTCTTCATCGTCATCTTCATCAATCTCGGTGTAGACACGTATGTAACTAGAAGAAATATTAGTAGTAGAGTTGTTGTTATCATGTAATGCAGCGTAATATTCATATAATGTAGTTAAATTAGTATCAAGTTTACTTATGCAATCAAATGAAGACGGAGTTTCTGTTGCACCTACTTCCATATAAGTATATAAACTACATATTAAATTATGACAATCTACTTTTTTAATAAAAGAATTTAAGACTGCACCAATACAATAAATATCAGGAATAGGAAAAAAATATTTTTAAATTTTTTCAAATATAAGTGTAACTGCATCTTTATATTTCACATTTGATTTTAAACCATAAAGTAAATATGAAATTTCAGCTATATGAGCTAAAGCATTACAAACTGTTGGGTAATAAGATCCTGAAAATTCAACAGTAGCAGTGTAAAATTTACGTAATTTTTTTTAAAAGTTCACCAATTGATTTCCAATGTTCGTCGTTTAACATATACATCACGTTCTTAAAATGCGCATTTGCAACATGTGTTATGAGGTCTTTATACTTATAACATTCTTTTAACAATAAATAAGTATAATTTCACCGTGTAATAATTTGCTCTGGCATGAATTTAGGTCTCAAATTAAATTGTTTACATTTTTCTTTAAATTCTATAATTCTATTTTTCCTATTATTACCCAGAATAACTCCAACAACTCTTTTGACAAGTTTTATTTCATGTGAAAATATATTAAGACTACTTTTAATAATTCAATTATAAATATGACAAGCACAACGAATATGAAATATATGAGGAAGTGGTGGTTGTACTTCCGCTTTTAAAAGATCTACAACAGCAGTATTATTAGATGCATTATCGAATAATACACAAAGTATTTTATTAAAAAGATTATATTTTTGGGCATAAGAACAAATATTTTCGCTTATATATTTTCCAGTATGACTTTGATCCTCGTCATACGCAAAAGCAATAATACGTTTTTCCATTCTAAATTTTTTATCAATCCAATGACAAGTTATTGTTAAATAATCATAACCGTTTAAAGCATGTCCAATGTCTGAAGTAAAACTAACTAGACATGGAAGATTATCAAACAAATATTGCAAAAAAATAACATAATCAAGTCTAAAAATATCGGCTCTAGTAGTACTACGAGGAACACCTTTAAAAAAAGGATTATATACTCTTTGAATATATGTAATTAAATATGAAGAAGAAGCAAAAGAAAAAGGTAAACAACCTCCGACAATCATTTTTGCTAATTCAATGCGATCCTTTTTTGGATCGTACTTAGCCACCCCCAGTTAATGGATTAAGTCATTGTTGATCGGGTTCTAAATCAGAGACAACATTATATTGTGTCGTATGGTCGTTTTTTATATGTCTACCTATAGTGCTCGTCCCCCCGTCACCACCCTCTGTCTTATGTTTATAAGTTCTCCCACAAATATTACATCTAACTCTATCAGTGCCCACAACTTTATCATAAAAGAGCCACACTTTACTCTTTTTTTTTTCTTAGTTCTGGTTCTGGTAAAGGAGGTCTACGACTACCACTAGCAGTACCAACATTGACAGAAGGAACTGTCGCGCCCGTTTTCGACCTCGGGGGTCTGAACGGTATCCGCAACGTTGCTCTTTGGCGCGGTTCCCCTGGATGGAGCAATTAATGATGTTTTTGAGGAGTCGCCACCTAATTATTTAAGTGAATTAGGACACTTGGTTTATTGCAGTAAAATACTGCAATTGACCTCCATTTAATGGTCTGCGAAATTAATGAGATTCTGGATCAGGGTTCTTTATTATCCTAAAGGGAAGAGATTAGACATCCTTTAAGATCCGATAACTTGCGGTTATTCGTTCAAGCCCAGGTTAATTATTTATTGTCCTTTTATTCTATCTATTCTAAGCATTTTTTTCATAATTTATAATTAAAATAAAATGCAATACAGAATAATAAACTAAAATTAAATGCGACATAAAAATAAAAACTCCGGGACATCTTTTAGCCCTTTTTAGGCCTTCTGCACAAGATTATCTCCGGGTACCTGCATAAACACTTAATAAAAGTGTTAATAGTAGAATAAATAATTTTAACGCAATGACAAGAATTTAATAAGTAAAGCCAAAATAAATAAATTCGTCTTTTGCACAGAGGAGGCCTTGGAAATCAGACGGGGATTCCTTCATCGGCCAATATTGTTAAAAAGCAATAAAATAAATAAAACCTTCATATCCGCGCCAAAACAGTAATAGTTTTAAACACGGAGGGCTCAGATATAAAAATATATAATGTGGGACAGCCTAAACAAGCGCGGCTGCGTGAATTCGCCCTGCCAGCGCATGTTGGTTATCCGGTGTAAGTGGAAGAAATCATCCTTGCCCAGAAAGCTTCATTTATTTTATTTTCCGTCTTTACAACTGTGGAGCCTCAAAAATCGACGGATAACTTTTTCATCGGCCATACAAGTGTAGCATCTTGTTCAAATCAGTAAAATATCAACAGTGTAGTATTTGTTCTAAATCAGTAAACCAGCAAAAAATGTCCAAAATAGCAATATGGCCAAAACCAGTATCATAGCCAAAATCAGTAGCAAAATAGCCTAAAACCAGTCCGCCAAAATGGCTAAAAACAGTGACAACAAAGGGCCGCAAAACAGTGGAATAAACAACAACAGAACAACGAAAATGGTCCAGCATCAGCCCGGAAAACAACAAAGCTTCGCCGGAGTAAAACTCCGGCGTATCACCCAAACAATAAATCAAACCAGTCCGCCAACAACAGATAACAGTGCGCAATCAACCCAACGAAATCAGAAGCATTGACAACAACATAGAAAACAATAATGGTCCGTAAAACCGTGGAGACAAGCAATGAAGTTCGCGAAAAGCTAGAGGCTCACGAGTTTAGAAACTCCAAGAAATACAAGAAATCAATCCAAATCAAAACAACAACAAGAACAGTAACCAACGACCGCCGGAGTTTGAGTTCCTCAAACTCCGGCGAGATTCAAAAATAAAGGAAATCAGTCCAAATAATAGAAAATATGCCAATAAATCTAAAAATGGAACCAAACCTGTGCGATGGTGGCGGCTACTTCCACATTTAAACGGCGGCGGCAACGCTGGAATGGGGTGTGATGGTAGGGTGTGATGACGACGGAGATTTGCGACGGAATGTTCAATGATGGTGGTCGACGGGAGCAGCAGGGAGAGATGGTGAGGGTTGCTGGTGAAGTTCGACGATGGTGGACTGCTCCAGTGGTGGTGGTCGACGGTGATGGGACAGTGGGGGTTCGACGGGATGGGGTTGACGGGAGAGGAGTGAGGAAGATGGCTGCTAAGGTGAGAGAGGTGTTCACGGTGATGTCGACGGCGGCGACGGAAAAGTGAGGAGATGATCTTTGAGAGTGAGGCTGGCGAGGAATAATAAATGCTGGGCTGATATTTTGTTTTTGTGCGGCTGATGATAAAAATTTCCAACTGGCTGAGTGTTGTCTTCTCAATAAATGAGAGAGATGGAGTGTAAAAGAAAAAGAATGGTGATGCGGAAGTGATGTTGGAGTGTAGAAATGGTGAAAGAAAGTATGGAGTGGAGTGTGGTAAATGTAAAAGAGGTATGGGGTGAAATAATAAAAAAAATGTTGGATTGGATTGACTCGGATTGGGCCTCGGACTGGACTGGTTTGACAAAATGCAAGGCGGGTTAATTATTTAAAACAAAATTATTTCAAAAGATGCAAAATTATTAAAATGCAAATGCCGACGCAATAATAGTAAAATGCAATATTTAAGACATGTTTAATGCTTGATCAAAAGTAAAAATGCGGTGTCAATTAATTATTTAAAGAGATGCAAATATTATTAAAATAAAAACATAATATTAACAAAGACATAATGCTTAATTTAAAATAAAATATGCAATGTCATTTTTTTTTTGAAGAAATAAACATAGAATATTATGCGAAAAATACAAAAAATGATGATTAAAATGCGAAGTCCTAAAACACATAAAATTGCAACAAATATACGAAAAACGGGTCAAAATTGATGTCAACAGTATGTCCCTCTTTGTACGGAGATGATGGAAGAGTCTTCGGACAAAGATGTTGACTTGTAGCCAATTTTGTCCTGTTTTATAAACTATAAACTCAAAAATATGGATGATGCAGACCCAAAAAATGTCCCAGTGTCAAATCATGATGACACTGGATCATTGTGATGCAAAAAATAAAAAGCAAAGCTGACGCTGATTTAAAAATGTCCCAGTATCGAAGTATGATTGACACTGGGTTGCAGGTGATGTGTTGCTGTAATAGACATGGTGTTTGTAGATGTTGATGACGTCATTGCATAGACGCGATGCAGATGTTCGTCGTTGCATAGATGAGACATAGATGAAGCCGTTGCATAAACTTTTATGAAATGACGTCGTTGCATAGACGTGATGCAGATGTTCGTCGTTGCATAGACGAAACATGGATGAAGCTGTTGCATATGCTTTAATGAAATGACGTCGTTGCATAGACGCGATGCAGATGCTCGTCGTTGCATAGACGAAACATGAATGAAGCCGTTGCATAGGCTTAAATGAAATGGCGTCGCCAGATGACGCTGACGCATGCTCGTCGTTGCATAGACGAAACATGAATGAAGCCGTTGCATAGGCTTAAATGAAATGACGTCGTTGCATAGACGCGATGCAGATGCTCGTCGTTGCATAGACGAAACATGAATAAAGCCGTTGAATAGACTTAAATGAAATGACGTCGTTGCATAGACGCGATGCAGATGCTCGTCGTTGCATAGACGAAACATAGATGAAGTCGTTGCATAGGCTTAAATGAAATGACATCGTTGCATGACGCTGACGCAGATGCTCGCCGTCAGATAGACGAAACATAGATGGCCGCTTGCATAAGCTTAAATGAAATGGCGTCGTTGCATAGACGCGACGCAGATGCTCGTCGTTGCATAGACGAAACATGAACGGCCGCCAGATAGGCTTAAATGAAATGACGTCGTTGCGTAGACGCTGACGCAGATGCTCGTCGTTGCATAGACGAAACATAGATGAAGCCGCCAGATAGGCTTAAATGAAATGACGCCGTCAGATGACGCGACGCAGATGCTCGTCGTTGCATAGACGAAACATGAATGAAGGCTGTTGCATAGACTTAAATGAAATGACGCCGTTGCGTAGACGCTGACGATGCTCGTCGTTGCATAGACGAAACATGAACGGCCGCCAGATAGGCTTAAATGAAATTGCGCCGTTGCATGACGTGATGCAGATGCTCGTCGTTGCATAGACGAAACATGAATAAGCCGTTGCATAGACTTAAATGAAATGGCGTCGTTGCGTAGACGCGACGCAGATGCTCGTCGTTGCATGACGAAACATGAATGAAGTCGCCAGACAGGCTTAAATGAAATGACGTTGGTTTATGGCGTGCATTCGCCAGGACCACTGGGTTGAGATAACGTCATTGCATAGACGTTGAGTGTTTGTAACCCGCATGGGTTTTTTTGTTGTGCTCCTGCCTTTGCTGATATGAAGATCCTGCACCCAAAGAAAACTTGTGAGTTTTTTAGGAAATGAGTGGTTGATTAGCGTCAAATTTGTAGCTTTGGCCTTGACGCTTGCATTCTTGGTGAAGACCTAGTTTGCCTGCTTTTCCCTGTCTATTGCCATTTTCTTGCAGTGAATTCCTTAAAATGTCTCAGTTTCTGGTAATGAAGATGTTGAACTGGGTAAGGTTGCATCTTGACGCTATCAAAGCGATCAGGTAAGCAACTTTTTTTTTATCATGAATGTAAAGCGAATGCAAGAATATGGACAAAATCGCATCATCTGCAAAAACAAGGAAGAAATATTTCTAACGGTGTGACCGAAGCCGATGTGGCTGTCTACGTATCCCGCCGAGGGAGTCAGGTCAAGACGTAGTTCATGCTGTAAAAAATAAGAATTTTTTATAATTTTAAAATGATGCGGGACCGAAGCCGATGTGGCCGCCTACGTATCCCGCCGAGGGAATCAGGTCAAGACGTAGTTCGTGCTGCAAAAAAAATAAGAATTTTTTATGATTTATAAAATGATGCGGGACCGAAGCCGATGTGGCCGCCTATGTATCCCGCCGAGGGAATCAGGTCAAGACGTAGTTCGTGATGCAAAATAAGAATTTTTATGATTTTAAAATGACGCGGACCGGCCGATGTGGCGCCACGATCCTTACCGAGAATCAGGTCAAGACGTAGTTCGTGATGCAAAATAAGGATTTTTATGATTTTAAAATGATGCGGGACCGAAGCCGATGTGGCCGCCTACGTATCCCGCTGAGGGAATCAGGTCAAGACGTAGTTCGTGATGCAAAATAAGGATTTTTATGATTTTAGAATGATCCGACCGGCCGATGTGGCCGCCACGATCCCGCCGAGGAATCAGGTCAAGACGTAGTTCGTGCTGCAAAATAAGAATTTTTATGATTTTAAAATGATGCGGGACCGAAGCCGATGTGGCCGCCTACGTATCCCGCTGAGGGAATCAGGTCAAGACGTAGTTCGTGCTGCAAAAATAAGAATTTTTATGATTTTTTTAAAATGATGCGGGACCGAAGACGATGTGGCCGCCTACGTATCCCGCTGAGGGAATCAGGTCAAGACGTAGTTCGTGATGCAAAATAAGAATTTTTTATGTAATATGCATTTTGTTGTTGTTGTTTTTTTTTTTTTGAAAAAGTGGAAGACAAAATTACATTCCGACTTCAGTTGATACCAACAATTAGTATTGTGCATAAGGATTTTCGTTTATTGCTTTCAGTCTAACCGAGATTGATTCTGGTGTAATTCACACAGCTTCAGATAGTACCTCAGACATACCTGAGTGTCGACACACCTGCATGCATCCAGGGTTTCGAACTACACGTAATCTCACGTTTCAAATGCCCTCACTGAAAGAAAGTCCCATTCCACACATATATTTCAGTATTTTGAATTTTGGGACGTTTAGAGAAGTACGCTCACACTCAGAAAGATGTTGAATGCATGCAATTGTGATACCATAGACTTGACCGTCATGTAAGTATCCACTAATGTGAGAACCCTCAGTGTAAGATCATGTAGGGCTTGTCACGGGCTTGTAATGTAGGCTTGGGGAAAGGAACAAATATCATTTGTATAAAAGTGACTAATCATTCCTCGAGAGTTGGACCACGTCCGTGCATGATATTTGTGCGTTTTGATGCTGACTTGCTTTCTTTTTGTCCCAGTTTTCTGTATTGACTTCTTTTGAATCTTTCATTTCGAGCCCCTTTTTTCGGGGTCATATATCCCCTTTTTTTATTTTTTATTTTTTATCGGGGTTTTTGATTTTCTCTTTGTGTGAAGTTGTCTCTGCTTTTGTTTTTTGAGACTTTGACAATTTTTGTCTTTGCAAACTTCAACTAAAATTTTGTCAGTCACTTGCACATTTCTAAAGCACTCGAGGAGGTCGGGCCAAGAGAGGGATAGTGCGTACGCACTCAGAAAGGTTATAGGTGTAATATGCGGTTGTCAAAAAATAGGTTTTAGGCTCAAAGGGGTGTACTAGGGATAATGTTATTTGGTAGGCTAAAAGGCTCAAACGGGTCAAAGAAAGCCTACGATCATTTCCCACACCGAGTGTTGCTCAGGATTTCGCCTCAACAAACATTCAGGCCAAGTTCTAGATCACAATGCAATGCAATTGAACTTATTCAAATAACTCACCACACAATGCATATGAAACGATGATGTCGGTTTCATTCTTATCTTGAAAACATGCAAGACAATGTCATCTGCGGGTATGAATAAGAGGTACCAAAAGAATCTATGGTTTACCACAAAGTCAACCCATACTGATTATCACTTGTTTTTTTTATTTTTTTATTTTTTTTATTTTTTATGCACAATCCTAATTGTGTTGGTATCAACAAAGTCAAACAATAATACTAAAAAAATGTTTTTTTTTTGTATATATTTTTTGAATAAAATATTTGTTCTTTTTTTTTTGTATTTTTCGAATATTTTTTTTTTTGTATTTTTTGAATAAATGGTACCGAACCCGAATAGGGCTGCCTACGTATCCCGCCGAGGAATCAAAGCGCAGTGATTCATTCAAATATGTTATAAAATGTATGCTTGAAAAAGAATTTATCAATGAAAGGATGACAATGTAAAGCTATGCAAAACAGATGATTATCCACTGTGGACGAATGCAAAGTAAAATGAATGCAACGGAAAAATAAATGCCCGAAAATATGATGAATGTGATGCATGAGTGAGAAATGCGCTCCTTTTTTGTGGTTTTTTTTTGTGGTGTCGAACTCAAAATGAGTTGCCTACGTATCACACCGTGTGGTGAGAATCAGACACGCGTAGTTCGGAATAATTATGGTAAAATGCATGATATGTAAGAACTATGCAATCAACGCTAGACATATTAATGGAGTTTGCAAATATGAATAAAAATACAAAGTATAAAAGAACTGAGAGCGATGTCTCGTTGAATCTGGTATAGACTAACTTCTTTTAATCAACATAACTAACGCTCATTTTTTTTTCTTTTTTCGACCGCTTCTGGTTGTTTGCGACGACCTTTCCCGCAAAAATATAAGAAATAGGTGAGTAGGAAAATGACCAAAATAATAAAAATGCAAAAGTGTGACAATATAGTCAAAGACTCCCCTGATTGGTTCGACCGGACCCGTGGTTGATGCTTCACAAAGTCCAAGTCGCGCTATTCAAGAGTGATTTACGCAGTAGAAGTCCTGATTGCAATGTGAAAGCAAAAAAGTGCAAAAATGCAAATGCTCGAGCCCGAAATCACAAAAGAGCAATTATTGAATTAAATAATATGTATAGAGTTGCTAGCGACAAACAATAATAAACAAGAAGCATGCAAATCAAGTGCGTGCCCTAATATGCGTCTAAACGTCAAATATGCGGGATTATGATAAATAGGTCCAAGCCGTTAAACTGTAATGTTTTGTTGGAAATGACGACCAAATGACGGTGCACTTTTTCCAATTTTGGCGTGTCATGACCAGGCTTGGATCCGTCTATCATCATCACGCTACACATAGTATGCTAATGGTCGTCGGGTTGTGAAACCCAACGACAATTTGGTGGATTTCCTAATCGTGGAGACGATGCCAAGGATCGACCCACCTAATTTAAATGCATGCATGCCTTAGAAAAAAATGTGGTATAGCTCTATCTTAAATTTTCTAAGATTTGGCTTACTAGACACAATGGTTCCCGAGCGGACTACTCGAGTGAGAAGGCTACGCGGCCACCGGATGGTCCGGCTGCTCCGCGCCTTTGCCAACTCTCCTAAATTGAAAGAAATTTTGCGGGTGCGTACAACACACCTCGCGTGTAGTGTGTGATAGTGTTAATTTTCCAGAATGGAGGAAATATGAGCGGAATGACAAGTTAAGGAAAGCAATAAAAGAATGTAGCAATTAAAGTAGTTAATTTACAAAATAAAAACAAACAATATAAAACATTTACAACAAATATAAAAGCCAAATAAAGAGCAATATTTAATTAACCTGGGTTTGCTATGATCAAGAACCTGATATCCCCAAGACCTCGGGGGTCTGAACGGTATTCGCAACGTTGCTCTTTGGCGCGGTTCCCCTGGATGGAGCAATTAATGATGTTTTTGAGGAGTCGCCACCTAATTATTTAAGTGAATTAGGACACTTGGTTTATTGCAGTAAAATACTGCAATTGACCTCCATTTAATGGTCTGCGAAATTAATGAGATTCTGGATCAGGGTTCTTTATTATCCTAAAGGGAAGGGATTAGACATCCTTTAAGATCCGCTAACTTGCGGTTATTCGTTCAAGCCCAGGTTAATTATTTATTGTCCTTTTATTCTATCTATTCTAAGCATTTTTTTCATAATTTATAATTAAAATAAAGTGCAATACAGAATAATAAACTAAAATTAAATGCGACATAAAAATAAAAACTCCGGGACATCTTTTAGCCCTTTTTAGGTCTTCTGCACAAGATGATCTCCGGGTACCTGCATAAACACTTAATAAAAATGTTAATAGTAGAATAAAAATTTTTAACGCAATGACAAGAATTTAATAAGTAAAGCCAAAATAAATAAATCCGTCTTTTGCACAGAGGAGGCCTTGGAAATCAGACGGGGATTCCTTCATCGACCAATATTGTTAAAAAGCAATAAAATAAATAAAACCTTCATATCCGCGCCAAAACAGTAATAATTTTAAACACGGAGGGCTCAGATATAAAAATATATAAAGTGGGATAGCCTAAACAAGCGCGGCTGCGTGAATTCGCCCTGCCAGCGCATGTTGGTTATCCGGTGTAAGTGGAAGAAATCATCCTTGCCCAGAAAACTTTATTTATTTTATTTTCCGTCTTTACAACTGTGGAGGCCTCAAAAATCGACGGATAACTTTTTCATCGGCCATACAAGTGTAGCATCTTGTTCAAATCAGTAAAATACCAACAGTGTAGTATTTGTTCTAAATCAGTAAACCAGCAAAAAATGTTCAAAATAGCAATAGCAATAGCAATATGGCCAAAACCAGTATCATAGCCAAAATCAGTAGCAAAATAGCCTAAAACCAGTCCGCTAAAATGGCTAAAAACAGTGACAACAAAGGGCCGCGAAACAGTGGAATAAACAACAACAGAGCAACGAAAATGGTCCAAAGATCACCGAAACAACAAAGCTTCACGAGTAAAACTCACAGATCACCCAAACAATAAATCAAACCAGTCCGCCAACAACAGATAAGAGTGCGCAATCAACCCAACGAAATCAGAAGCATTGGCAACAACATAGAAAACAATAATGGTCCAAACCAGTGGAGACAAGCAGCGAGTTCGCCAAAAAGCTAGAGTCTCGCCGGAGTTTAGAAACTCCGGCAAAATACAAGAAATCATTCCAAATCAAAACAACAACGAATAAGAATTAACCATCACGAGTTCCTCAAACTCCGGCGAGATTCAAAAATAAAGGAAATCAGTCCAAATAAGAGAAAATATGCCAATAAATCTAAAAATGGAACCAAATCCAGGCAGCGATGGTGGCGGCATCACTTCCACGACGAACACCGGAGCGACGCCACCTGACTAACGCTGGAACAGTGACGGGCAGTGGTGGGGTGTGATGACGACGGGAGATTTGCGACGGGAATGTTCAATGATGGTGGTCGACGGGAGCATCAGGGAGAGAGGGTGAGGGTTGCTGGTGAAGTTCGACGATGGTGGACTGCTCCAGTGGTGGTGGTCGACGGTGATGGGATAGTGGGGGTTCGACGGGATGAGGTTGACGGGAGAGGAGTGAGGAAGATGGCTGCTAAGGTGAGAGAGGGTGTTCGCCGGTGATGTCGACGACGACGGGAGTGGGGTGAGGGAGATGATCTTTGAGGCGAGGGTGGCTGAGGAATAATAAATGCTGGGCTGATATTTTGTTTTTGTGCGGCTGATGATAAAAATGTCCAACTGGCTGAGTGTTGTCTTCTCAATAAATGAGAGAGATGGAGTGTAAAAGAAAAAGAATGGTGCTGCTGAAGTGATGTTGGAGTGTAGAAATGGTGAAAAAACGTATGGAGTGGAGTGTGGTAAAGGTAAAAGAGGTATGGGGTGAAATAATAAAAAAAGTGTTGGATTGGATTGACTCGGATTGGGCCTCTGACTGGACTGGTTTGACAAAATGCAAGGCGGGTTAATTATTTAAAACAAAATTATTTCAAAAGATGCAAAATTATTAAAATGCAAATGTCGACGCAATAATAGTAAAATGCAATATTTAAGACATGTTTAATGCTTGATCAAAAGTAAAAATGCGGTGTCAATTAATTATTTAAAGAGATGCAAATATTATTAAAATAAAAACATAATATTAACAAAGACATAATGCTTAATTTAAAATAAAATATGCAATGTCATTTTTTTTTTGAAGAAATAAACATAGAATATTATGCGAAAAATGCAAAAAATGATGATTAAAATGCGAAGTCCTAAAACACATAAAATTGCAACAAATATACGAAAAACGGGTCAAAATTGACTGTCAACAGGAACACTAGTAGGTGTAGGAGGTTCATTTTCTTCAAGTTCAACAATATTATCTAATTGAACGTTATCATATTCATTATCTTCTATTCCAAAATCTTCTTGCATTTGATCATAATCTATATTTTGATTAGATGATGAAAAACCTATAGATTTTTTACCCCTTGAACTAGATTTACGGCGTAGTCCCGATAAATTTTCCCTTATCGAAGACATTATAAAATATTTAAATAATCAACAAATAAATATGATAATTTAATAAAATAATTAGAGAATGAAACGAGTGTACCAAACTTCGGGATTCAGAATTCAATTGAAACTCGAAGTCTTGCGTCTTGCTACTTTGAATTTGAAAACTAATAATAATAATAACTTGAAAATTGATAATAAAGATAATTAAGAGAGTATGAGAAATTGAGAGAATTGTTATGTGATAAAAATGAAAAAAATGTAGAGAATTTATAGATTTTTTAAAGGGTAAAAATGTAATTAAAAAAATAATAAACAAAACAAAAAAAATAAAAAAACAAAAAACGGTCGAAATGACGGTTGGCACCCCCCACCCAACGGTAACATTACCGTTTGTTTTTTTATTAAATTTTTTCCGTTACCGGGTCTAACCGGTCCGGGCCTTATCGGGTTTTAACATAACTCGTACGGGTTGAGGTTGGGGGCCAACCCAAACCCCCAACCCGGTAAGTCCTTAACGGTCCGGTCCAGACCGGATTTTCTATCGGGTCAACTCGGACCGTTAGACAAGTTTACTTGAGATTCGTATTATTAGGAAATAAAGAGAATTTATTGTACTTTTCATTTTTCTCTTTTATTTTGTGTAATATTAACTTGTGATGAGTTTAAGTGAAAAATATAATCAGATTGATTCTAACTTACTTGGGATTGAAGAGTAGTTATTATTGGAATAATTTGTATCACTGATCTAAAATTTTAGATTCGATTCTGACCTGCATGTATACATAAATCAAGAAGAGATAAAAGTTATGCAAGAAGATTGCTTTACAGCCTGGAGCATCAGACTAGAATGTGTAGTAATACTGTTATATACGTAGAAAAATAAATGAACATGTAAGTTGGAGGAAAGTCTGCGGAATAGAAACGCATTCCTAAAACTACCTGTTTTTTTTGCCCTCATCCTTTTGTGATCTAACTATAGCTTAAAAATTAAGCCGTGAATTATGTTGACAACTTTATAATGTCTATTCGTACTACCATTACTACTATATATATCTTACCATTTCATCATTTGTTATATTTCTCCCCTTCCTCACAACTGAATTAATTTGTGTACCTCAATTAAACAATATGTCTTGCTTGAACTTGCCAAGACTCTTACCAACTCCAAAACTGTGGAAGCTTTTTTCCACCAAGTTACAAACCAATTTCCTCTAAGTACTCAATAGATCCAAAGTCATTAAGAAATCCAAATCCTTTATTCACCAAAGATATCAAGAAATTAGCCCCGTCCCCTATCTTTCGAGTTCAGTTCAAAACTAAGCGTTCAAACACTAAGTTGAAACACGAAGTCGAAATCGAGGTATGATCATTTTCTGTTTATCTATAATCGTGATACTTCTCTGACATACATTCTGTTATATGTGCATGATATTATATTAACTACCTCTTCTGATAAACTGCGCAAGTGTATCATGTATTTTCTCACCTCTGAATTTTCTATGAAAGACTTAAGGCCTTTGAGTTATTTTTTTGGTATAGTTGTAACTCGTCATGCAGGTGGTCTATTTCTATCCCAGATAAAGTATGCAGCTGAGATTATTGAACGGGCTGACATGTCATCCTGTAAGCCATCTCCTACTCCATTTGACACCAAACCGAAGCTGAGTGTTAATTCTAGCACACCTTACGAGGATCCCTCCCATTATCGCAGTCTTGCAGGAGCTCTTCGGTATCTTACATTCACGAGGCCCGATATTACTTATGTCGTGCATCAGGTGTGTTTATTTATGCATTATCAGATGGACGAACACATGCACGCTCTCAAACGCATTGTGTGTTATATTCAGGGCACTCTTGATTATGGTTTGTACTTATGTTTATCCTCCGTATATGTTACACCTTGTAGTTTTAAGGCAATAATTTGAGAACATAATTAAGGAAATAAAATTCGAATATTGGATATAAAGTATATTTATATATGCTAATCCGGAAATTAGTATACAAAGGATGCGATCCCGGAATGATTTTTGAATACGACGAGTATGACGACGGGAATTTATATTTATAGTTGTATATTCCCAATGAGGTTACGGATTAGTGTCGTATTATAAAAATTATGACGTCAAGAATGTGAGATCTTATGAAATTTCCAGGATTTAAATAAAGTGGGATATAAGATTAATTAATTGTGGGATTAATTTAAGTGGGGGGGGGGGGGGGGTGAAAATGTGTGGATAAAATAAGTGGCAATTCTCGTCCGCCACATGGACAACATGCAAAACAAATTTTTAGATTTTCACTTAGACCCATGCCCACTCATCTCAATACCTTTAATTCAAAACTCACCCCCCAATATCTCTCATCTTCCTCCTATCTTCTCCATCAGATTTTCTCTCCTCTCCATAGCTAAATTAAAGATTTAATTAATCCCTATTCCAAGATTAAGTTCTTCTACAAGTTCTAAGCCATGGAAAGCTCACCAAAACAGTGAGTCACGGCAGTGCTGGGCCGATTTTGGCTCCAGAAAATTCAAGATTTGGAGATGAGAATTTTGGAAGAAGAACATGTAAGAAAGATGAGTTTAAGCTTGTTAAGAATGCATGTATGTCATTGAGACTTGGAGGAATGGTGCAAAAGGGAAGCAGTGAATGCCGAGAGCTATAGGGACTGTTTTGGCTAAATTAAGGTAAGAATTCTTTTTTTTAGAGTATTTGGAAGTTAAATGATGTTTTAGTTAAGATATAAACTCATGTTAAAGAGGAATTGAAAATAAGAGAATGCATGTGGTTGTTGTGGAATTGTTGTTACCGATTTTGGGACTGTTTTTATAACATTGGATTCGATTGTTGTTGTTGTTGTTATCGTCACTAATTGCATGTTAAAAATTGAAGAAAATTTTGATATTTAAAAGTTGAAATGGTTTATATGAAAGTGTTGAAATATGAATTGAATTTAAAGAGTTATGAAAAGAGCTTTGGTATTAAGTCTTGTGGCCGAGACATGTATTAAATTATTGGATATTGTTGTGTTGTATTTAGGGGGTGTTTTGTGGAGTTATAATACTGGAAATTTAGTTACAAATATGCATGTACATTGTGGTAATTGCTAATGGATGTCCTAAAGGAATGAAGGTATAGAAAAGCTTCACATTTCACTCTCGTTGTTGTTGGAATATGGACTATTTTTAAGGACTGTTTTAATGTGGTTTAAGACTGAATTAACATGTGAAATAGGTGTATTAATCACATTGGTTGCTGTTTTGGTTGTATTTCATGAATGTAAGGAGAAAGAATGTATAATGGTAGCGTATATGGAGTATATAAGACTATTTTGGTATATCCTTGAGTTGTATCTTGTTATTGGTATTGTTGACCTTGTTTGTAAGTCGTTGATGTGTATATAAGTAGGGGAAGTGTTGCCCAATTTTATATAACAAGAGAGTCATCATTTGGTATTTAACTTACACTAGAAATCATAGCGTTGACGGACATGTTACCATTATTATAAGTTGAAGTGCTAGTTGAGACGAATTCTAATTATTGAGTTGGTTAATTCGACGATAAGGTATGTGAAACTATCCTTTTTTCTTTTGGCATCATTTATATAAAATGAGTGTACGGCGGACGTACATAATTCTATTGAATCCTAATTCCTAGTGATAATTGAATGATAATTGGCTTTGATTTTACAAGTGATAGTTCATTCTATTTATTCCATTGAGAGTCAAATGATGATTTAATTTGTATAAAGTTACGCATGATATTCTATTCGTGTTGGATATGATTATATGATTTCACCGAGTCCCGGGTCGGGTATGTATATATATATGATGATTTTATCGAGTCCCAGAATGGGCCGGGTACGATATAAGTGGACATACATCCACGGTTTGTGGATAGGTATCCATAGTTTATGGACAGGTATCCATGTATATGACATCATTCATCGAGTCCCATAATGGGTCGAGTACGGTATATGATATGGACATGTATCCATGTATATGACATCATTCACCGAGTCTCATAATGGGTCGGGTACGGTATATGATATAGACATGTATATGACATCATTCACCGAGTCCCATAATGGGTCGGGTACGGTATATGATATGGACATGTATGACTCTCATTTCATAAGGCACAGTTGCAGTGGTATCTATGATTATTATACGTGTCTCCTGTTATCTTTTGGCCAGTTATGATCTTATTTATTGTACTTTATGTTTTACATATACTCGGTGTATTTTTCGTACTGACCCCCTTTCTCCGGGGGGCTGTGTGTCATGCCCGCAGGTGCATACACAGTTTGGTGATCCTACAGCTTAGGATCTCTACTCATCATTTTGGGGAGCTCCATTATTTCGGAGCTTAGTCGTTTTGGTACATACCCTTTTTCTATAGACTTATGCATATTCAGGGGTACGACGGGGCCCTGTCCCGTCATATTTCGCTATCATATTCTTAGAGGTATGTAGACATGTGTGAGTGGTAGACATGTTTTGGACATATGTGGATTGTAGTTCGTTTTAGATATTCACGTGTATAGTGGCGGCCTTGTCGGCTTGCCTATTTTTATTATGTTGATTTGCTACGACTCCTTAGGAGACGGGTTCATTTGATATGTAACAGTATGAGACTGCATCACCCTTTTATAGATTTCTATATTATCCTTAGTATCAAGTTTAATTATGTTTAACAAGTCCGTATACGGGTGCCCAGCTAGGGCACCAGTCGCGGTCCGTCGGCTCAGATTGTGACAAAAAGTGGTATCAGAGTAGTTCATCCTCGGAATGTCTACAGACTGTGTCTAGTAGAGTCTTGTGTATGGGTATGTTGTGCACCATACTTATACGCAGGAGGCTGCCAGACATTTAAGATTGATTTCTATTCTTCTTACTCTAAGATCGTGCGATAGAACTATTTTATTAGGATAATCCCTCTCTAACGAAGTATTGTGTTTTCAGCTACGCCTACAAAGAAAGTGATAGCGGCCCAGAAGGGAATATATAGACTTTGTATATAGGTTGGTAAGATTATTGTATAGTTGGTGTGATGATTATGTGCAATTATACGAACATATTTATTAGGGCCATGTGTGTGTTGTCTGAGGTAATTATGGGTTATCATGAGTTGTTTAAGCTGTGATAATTGTTTGGAAGGTATGTAACAGTTTAATGAATCCACATCAAGGCATAACATATGTGCTAATTTGAAATATTTGAGAATCTTAGAATATTAAGTAACCGTTGAGACCTTAGATATCCAAGGCCTTCTTGAATATGATATTTGACGCTTGAGCTTGGTTAAAGTATGTGGTGTATTGGATTGTTCAAGGATATACATGTCTAGACTTAAGTGTTGTTTACTTGACAGAATTGTATCTATGCAAATATGAGTGGGATCCTTTGACGGTTTGCCTATGTTAAAATGAAGGAATGAATTTGTAGATTAATGTGTTTGGTCAACACTTTATACTTATAGGGTATATTTTAGTTTGTTTAGGTCTAAAATAGTTCACAAGGAGAATGTGCTTGTTTTTAGATAACTGATAAATGTTTCAAGCCAATTTAGAATAGTCTGTCATGTTAATTTCAGATTTATTTAGTCGTGTACAGGCTACTTAGTTAATTTAATGCTTAATATTGCTAATTTAAAGATCTTAATTATATATGAAGTGTCTAGATTTGATTTAGCGGATTGACATATTAGATTGAAGTTGCATATATGGGTTATTTGATTTAATGTGATGACCAATGTACTATTTTGAAAACTGGTTTAGCTATCTGTAAGTTTTTTAGTCATATTACGTACCTAAAATAAGCGCCACCGATTAAGAATAAGATTAGTTGTCCTATTTAACAAAACTATCTTAAGCTTGCTCGGTTGATTCATGGAATTTGGTATCTGCCACATGACTGTATGTTGGAATAGTCAAGAAATAATGGACTATGCACAGGGAATGGTAAGGTTATTGTACTGTTAAATGTTATGAAGATGTAAATCTATTTTTTTATATGATTTAAAAGTGATGTGCAGGATATTAGTTGTGATTATTTATTGATATTTTCTCTCTTTGATATTAAGAATATGATATGGTAAGAGTATTGGTTTTCAAATGTTTACTAGTTGCTTGCTTATCTTGTTATACCCTTGTATATTAGGTTGAGGTCCAGAGTTAAACCTATATAATATTTATAGGATTGAATTTGTTGAAGGATCAAGTGTATGTGTGAACTGAAATGGCATGCCAAGTTGTTTATATGTCATGCTCTGCATGATCAAGTCCATAGATGAGCTTGCACAACCAGAAGTGGATAAAATAATCTGTATTAATTGGCATGCAGACTGTTTTATACTTGAAATAATGTTAATATGATAATTTGGGAGCTTGTTTAATTAGATAAAACTGATTTAAGTTGATATAAAATATTGTGATGATATAAACTGACATGTGTGGTGTGTTAGTTTCAGACTCGTACAACGCCAGTGTCAGGTAATTTCATACCTAGATATTGTTAACTTCAGAGGGTTGCAAGTATATGTGATTGTTTGGATTGACTAAATGGTGTCTGGAATGATAAATTGAAACTTGCTTGGTTAGGTACACTAAGTTAAAATGTTAGCATGAGTAAATGTATGCAGGGCATACTTAAATCTTGTATGAATATTCTCCTGCCTGTTTGGATCAGGTCCAGTCTGCATAAGATTCATGTCATGATCTGGACCATATGATTAAGGAGCACAGTAGCTAACAGTCCCTGCCTTATCCATTGTTTGTATACTTTGAATTCCATATTTAGTAAAGAATATTATGCATTTGTGTCATGATTGTTTTCCTATGATTCAAAGTCATGTTGAACTATTTGTTACCACATCAGTGTATTGAATAAGAATTAAGTCTGTATGACATAAATGTCTACTCCTGTGATAGTTTAATCCCACTTGCTATATGTATACTGTTTGATCCAAAAATGATTGTTTTTGTCTACTCTTGTGTCTCAACTTGCTCACCCAGAGATTAACTAACGCATCTGAGTGCCTAGGATGATTAAAATGAAGTAAATCTCATACTTATGTAATGCATTTCCACAATTTGTTTTTATTTGAAAGCTTGACCTTTAGTTGGTGGCCTTGCATGAATTGGAATTTATCTACATGTCTACTTGTATCCCTGGAGTGCATGAAACTAAGAATGTCTAGTGTGTATACTTGTAGTGTGTCCATCCTCCTTTTTGTGAACAACCGTGCCAAAAGCATGTTAAGAACAAATTTTCAATATGCTGATGAGTCTAGTTAAATATGTTCCAACTTTTCTTAGAACCTGTTTATGTGCTGCAGAGATATGTTGTATCAGTCTTAAATATTCATAAATTCAGTGAACATCATGAGAATTTATGGGCTGTGAGGTAGCTAAATGAGTTGTGAAATCTGAATAAATGAGCTGAAAGTGTTTAAAGAATTATTTAGACTTTGTTTGAGTGCATTATGATGAATATGTGCATCACCGCTGATCTAGATTGAGTTTAGTGTATGTTCCTACCTTTTGTTAATACTCAGTCTTGTCTTCATATTATGTTGCCAATAATACCTCCCTTGAATGACATGTTATAGGTACAATAATCTGTTTTAGCTTATTATTTCATATTATCCTCTTCTTTGCTGTTATAGCTTCTGTGGTCAGTCTAAGATATGTTGCCAGACCTTAAGGTTGTTTGTTACTGCTAAACACATTATGAAGGTATAGACTAATAGTAATGGTATTTTGAAACATGAAAAGTAACATGTATATGTTGGACCTATACAAGTTGAGCTTGTAGTTAAAATACATATTTCGTGTGTGTGATAAGAATGTTAGCATAATATAGGAGAGGTGTATCCTTAGGTTGTGCTGCATTTTAAGTTGAAACGAGTTACATTTTTTTTAGACAATTCTGAGGCTTGGAGGCTGCTGTACCTTAGCCATTAACACTTCATGGGAGTTAAGTCCGGTATAAGGTGTCTGGGTTATGTAGAGATCTAGACAATTACTTCTAGGCATGTTTCTAGTGATGTATGACTTGACTAAGTTTCAATAACTACTCAAGAGCATATGAAATGATATTTGGCCAACTGGGATGTGATCTGAATCCCTGGATATAATGGTAATAAAGAAGCATGACCCTTAGACCACCTTAAGTATTTCCTTTAATCATATAAAACCTGTAAACTAGACTCAAGTAAGAACAAGGCAGAGTAATCTATATGTCTGAGATAGAATGATATTTGGTAGGTGTTTTGTGGTATGTTTCTGGTAATATCTTGGTTTAAATATCACACGTGTTTCTAGGAGGTGACCAGCCTAGTTTTAATACTTGGTTTATTGTGGATGGTATGGTTCTTGCAGTTTCCTATTTAAATGTGTTACCCTAATTTAGAGATTTAAATTCTGATATAGAGCATGTTGGTTTACTGTATTGGCTTTCCTATATGATATTTGTTTTGTATATCTGTTGAGATTAAATGAGAGGCAGGAATTAGATATGCTATAGAAGTAACCTTAACAGGGATGTTGGAGGAAACTTATGAGTTGTATCTATCATCTTATGTACATATACTAGGCAAGTTGCCTTGTGCCATTGGTATGCTTGTTTGTTTTGGTCTAAATCCCTATGTTGTCTGAACCTCATTTTCTGTTAGATGGTTCAAACACTAATTATAAGACTATGAAGTTAGAAAAAAACTTGGGAACTTGATTTAAACAAGTCACAAGACAATAAAACGGTTGAAGCATGATTATTTGTACTAATTTGGTTATTGCTCTAATAACTATGAATGTCTATAGGACTCTAAACTAGATGTCAGAACTCTTCATTTTCTTTGCCTACTCTTTGAAACTGAAGAATGTATAAGATGTACTACAGACCTAGGCAAGAATTCATTAACCTATTAACTTTTTGTTTAAGCAGTTGACTAATTAATGACAGCTTCACATAAGATTACTGAATATTAGAATTTAAAAGATGTCACTATGTGTGTATTTTATATGTAGAATTATACATGTAATTTGCCTGAACTTGAGTCTATTAAGAAAACATAGATTGATGTGTGCTTTCAGTTCTAGATAATAACCTGGATTAATCCATGAGAATCAATTTCCTGTTCAGATGAATTTGTGTGACAATAACATTGTAGAAGACTACCTAGTATTGTAATATTACAAAGCTTAGGTACTGTAAGTATGAGGTTACGTTAGTTGTCTAGAATTAGTTCAAGCTAGTGAAATTCCTTACCTGACTATGTTGATCGGTAAATAATATATGTGATATATTGTGGCCCTGTGAAGCATCTTTTGGTTTGTTGAATATAGATCGGTAGGAAGAGTTATAGAGGAGACTATGCCAGAATTTTTATAGCATGAGACTTGTTATGAACATTCGATGACGAATGTTTCTAAGGGGGGAAGGATGTTACACATCGTAATTTTAAGGCAATAATTTGAGAACGTAATTAAGAAAATAAGATTCGAATATTGGATATAAAGTATATTTATATATGCTAATCCGGAAATTAGTATACAAAGGATGCGATCCCGAAATGATTTTTGAATAAGACGAGTATGACGACGGGAATTTATATTTATAGTTGTATATTTCCAATGGGGTTACGGATTAATGTAGTATTATAAAAATTATGACATCAAGAATGTGAGGTCTTATGAAATTTTCAGGATTTAAATAAAGTGGATATACAATTAATTAATTGTGGGATTAATTTAAGTGGGGATGGAAAATGTGTGGATAGAACAAGTGTCAATTCTCGTCCTCCACATAGACAACATGCAAAACAAATTTTCAAATTTTCACTTAGACCCATGCCCACTCATCTCAACACCTTTAATTCAAAACTCACCCCCCAATATCTCTCATCTTCCTCCTATCTTCTCCACCAGATTTTCTCTCCTCTCCATAGCCAAATTGAAGATTTAATTAATCCCTCTTCCAAGATTAAGTTCTTCTACAAGTTCTAAGCCATGGAAAGCTCACCAAAACAGTGAGTCACGGCAGTGCTGGGCCGATTTTGGCTCCAAAAAATTCAAGATTTGGAGATGAGCATTTTGGAAGAAGAACATGTAAGAAAGATGAGTTTAAGCTTGTTAAGAATGCATGCATGTCATTGAGACTTGGAGGAATGGTGCAAAAGGGAAGCAGTGAATGCCGAGAGCTACAGGGACTGTTTTGGCTAAATTAAGGTAAGAATTCTTTTTTTAGAGTATTTGAAAGTTAAATGATGTTGTAGTTAAGAGATAAACTCATGTTAAAGAGGAATTGGAAATAAGAGAATGCATGTGGTTGTTGTAGAATTGTTGTTACCGATTTTGGGGCTGTTTTTATTACATTGGATTCGATTGTTGTTGTTGTTGTTATCGTCACTAATTGTATGTTAAAAATTGAAGAATATCTTGATATTTAAAAGTTGAAATGGTTTATATGAAAGTGTTGAAATATGAATTGAATGTAAGGAGTTATGAAAAGAGCTTTGGTATTAAGTCTTGTGGCCGAGACATGTATGAAATTGTTGGATATTGTTGTGTTGTATTTAGGGGTTGTTTTGTGGAGTTATAATACTGAAAATTTAGTTACAAATATGCATGTACATTGTGGTAATTGCTAATGGATGTCCTAAAGGAATGAAGGTATAGAAAAACTTCACATTTCACTCTTGTTGTTGTTGGAATATGAACTGTTTTTAAGGACTGTTTTAATGTGGTTTAAGACTGAATTAACATGTAAAATAGGTGTATTAATCACATTTGTTGCTGTTTTGGTTGTATTCCATGAATGTAAGAAGAAGTAATGTATAATGGTAGCGTATATGGAGTATATATGACTGTTTTGGTATATACATGAGTTGTATCTTGTTATTGGTATTGTTGGCCTTGTTTGTAAGTCGTGGATGTGTATATAAGTAGAGGAAGTGTTGACCAATTTTATATAACAAGAGAGTCATCATTTGGTATATAACTTACACTAGAAATCAAAGGGTTGACAGACATGTTACCATTATTATAGGTTGAAGTGCTAGTTGAGACGAATTCTAATTATTGAGTTGGTTAATTCGACGATAAGGTATGTGAAATCATCCTTTCTTCTTTTGACATGATTTATATAAAATGAGTGTACGACCGACATACATAATTCTATTGAATCCTAATTCCTAGTGATACTTGAGATGATAGTTGCCTTTGATTTTACAAGTGATAGTTCATTCTATTTATTTCATTGAGAGTCAAATGATGATTTAATTTGTATAAAGTTTTTCATGATATTCTATTCCTGCAGGATATGATTATATGATTTGATCGAGTCCTGGGCCGGGTATGTATATATATATGCTGATTTTATCGAGTCCCAGAATGGGTCGGGTACGATATAAGTGGACAGGCATACACGGTTTGTGGACAGGTATCCATAGTTTATGGACATGTATCCATGTATATGATATCATTCACCGAGTCCCATAATGGGCCGGGTACGGTATATGATATGGACATGTATCCATGTATATGGCATCATTGATGCGCGAAAAGATGCACACACTTTTAAACGCAAGTGCACGTTATCGTATCAAGTAGTATAGTCTTAGATAAGACCGAATATCGTCCTCTAGGATTAGGGTCCAAGTATCAGTTATCTATTTTCTAGTATCTATTTGGCGAATTGATAATTGATTTGGTTGTTTATAACTATGAATTATAAAAGCTATTTAAATATAAAGGTTTACTTCAGTTGTAATGAGAATAGGGCTTCTATGTATCCTCACTATCCGCTTATGCTACTCATTAATGCATTACTTATGGTATTCTTCTTTTGGAGAAAGCAGGTTTACGAAATCGTTTTATACTCCCGTTAGGGTTATATAAACACTCAACCCCAGTATTGTTCCTTACCTAACTTTCGCTGATAAGGGTAACTCTATAGGAGGATTAAGCACAAAAACCTAGTTGACCGTCACGCACAATGCGCAAAATTAGGGTTGTTAAGCCTCTCATCAACGCTACAAATCTAATTGAGGTATTTTCATCCCCAATTCAAGACCGTCTACCCAACTTACAGCATATTCACAATCCCTCCTTTTCAGAATCTGATTAGAAATCATATAGTGATAACTAGTTGTCAATTAGCTACCAAGAATTCAGCTCAATTATTGGATAGATCTCTCAATAAGAAAAACAACCATAAGCATGCATTAAATTATAGCATAAGTTTCAAGCAATTCAACATAGAAAGCCATATAAGAGAATTAGTTCCTAGCCATAAATATGACTAGAACTAATCTCGTGTTCTTCATAAAAACTGAAATAAAGTAAAAGAAAAGAAAAGAAAATTACTAAGAATGAGTCTCCAAGCCAAGCATCCAAGGGTTGTGTTGTGGAATATTTACAAGGTGGATTGGTGGAAGGATGGATGTAGAATGGTGAATGGTAGAATGGAGAATGAATAATTCTTCTAATGATGTAGAGTATTTATAGCCAAAGAATCCTTTAGGTGAAGGGTTAAGGATTTATGTAGGAAAGGAAAAGTTATTAGAATCCTTTTAGGTAAGGGTTTTTAGGTAGGAAAAGGTTTTTCTTTAGGTATGAAAAATTATCCCTTTTTGAAGGAAAAGTTATCCCTTTAGGATTCTGAAACATGTCAAATTCGGCCTTCACAATTCAGCGTCGGCGCCTGACCTCAGATGGCGCTGGCTCAAATTCAGCAACTCTTCGGGACTTTCAGCACTTTGGGCGCCGCGGCTCTGCTTCCCGGCGCCGCGGCGCCGGTGACATTTTTCTGGCGAATTTCCGTTTCGTCGTCTTTTCTCGTCCGGACTTCGTCTGATTTTCTCTATAATTCCCGGAACTTCTTAGACTTCATTTCTTGGCCCTTTTGTGTGCAATTTCATCTCTTTTATGCTCATTTCATCTCCTTTTCGTCATTTCTCCATTTTTGACCGCTGTGACACAAAAGAAAGGAAAACGACCCTAATACTGTACTAAACATAAATAAAATGAGTAAAATACTAACTAAAAATGACTCAAAAAGTGTATATAAAATACACCGATCAAATACCCCCAAACTTAACCTTTGCTCGCCCTCGAGCAAAGATAGAAAGAAAGAAATAAAAGACTCAAAAAACGAAAAATAAAAGACTCACTGACATTGATCACTTTTGCTGCATTTAGTGTTATCTAGAAAAACATGAAGGTTAGCAGAATAATATGCAGGAACATGTAACATGAAATTTTTCAGCACACTAAACACATTGAGCTAGATATTTCGCAAACTCATATTTATCATGCTTTAATGGAAGTCAATATACTAAATCATGCATATAAATTCAAAAATCCTATGGCATGCTTACTTGCTATTCTCCACTAATCCTGAATATGCATAAAAGAGATCTTCAGGACTTTAAGGGTTGTAATGTAGGCTTAGGTAGGGGTTGGTAAAAATAGGCATTTAGGCTCATTTTTGTGTACCATAAGCTCTTTAGCTTTTCAGTATTTCCCTTTTCTTTTTGTTCTTTTCTTCACTTCAATTCTATCTTTTTCCCTCTTTTGTTTTGGGAGAATGAAGAGTATTATAATAACAAGCACCCCCAAACTTAGGCTTTTGCCTCTTTCTTATTACTTTTTTATTGGGGTGCAACAAACTCATTCACTCTTTTTGTCTCTTTTTTAACACAATTGATTCCACTACTTCACATTTTTACTTATGGCACAACTGTGGGAATATAGGTGTCAAAGAAGAAGTTTCAATTTTTAGGCTCAATGGGTGACTAGGATACTTTTAAAGTTCTGGGTAGAAAAGAGTGGTAAAATTGACTATCAAAGAAATGCCCGAGTCATCTCCTATCATGCATATCCTAACTATTTCGCCAAATAGCAAGCAATCATAACACATAGGTTTTCATAATTTAGCATGCACAATTTTAAGCAAGAAACTCCAATATGCATTTTTGTGAGTTTTTGGCATATCTAACCTAGGTGTTTAGATAGTTGCTTCTAATTCCATTACATTATTCCACCTTCCTTCACTAGGTGTTTCTAGCAACTACAGCATACATGATCTTTGATAGGTAATTATGAAAAAAGAAAGAAAAAAAAAAAAGAAAAAAAAAATTTGTGACTCAAAAATAAACACAAAACAATAAAAAAAGACTTAATTGAAACATAACAAGACACAAATAAAACACCCCCAAACTTAAATCACACATTGTCCCCAATGTGTGCAAGACTCAAAGAAAATAAAAGAAAAATGACAACTTACTGACACAACACAGCGGTCATAACGGAGGTCTAGGATGAAAAATTCTGGAATTTGCACGGAAATATGGCTCTCTGAAGTTCCGCATGCCCTCGAGATTCAGCGCGCTGCTAGTATCTGTGACTCTGAGTTCCGGCGCCCTCGATTCAGCCAGCGCGACGATCGCTTTCTTTTTTCGCGTTTGTTGCCTTTTTCCTGCTTTGACTTTTCACCCACTCATCCAACAACACAAAACAAGAACCCAAGACCGTGAGACTGTTTCAAGATAAAATAAAATAAAATAAAGACAAATTAAAATAACATAATTAAAAACATTGGGTTGCCTCCCAACAAGCTGTCTTTAACGCCTTTTAGCGGACGCAATTAACCTTTCCGAGTGCCCATTGATCCTTCGCGAACCGCTTGCAATCCGCAGAGTTATTGTTGCAGTCTCACTTCAACTACAACAATTGCTTCAAACAAGGGCCTCAAATATACGATTATCCCCAAGTATACAAGATATGCTTGTTTTTTGGTTCTTCTAATGTAGGGATCGGTGAGATTCCTACATCTTTCAACTCTGTGGGGTGCCCTTGATGGTTTTGACTTCTGTTTGGGAGTCAACTTTGACACTGGTGGTGTTTCTTCCGCACAGGTACAAGAAAAAGATTTTCCAAGAATCGAAGGTGAATAATCGATCTCTCGCACTCTTCTCCTTCTCTACACCAACCGCTCTTGCAGATTCCTCAATAGTTGGGTGTGATTCAGGCTCCTCAATTTGCTGTTCGCTGTTGAATATGATCGCGAGTTCTGCTATTTGCGTTTCCAACTTCTTTATACCCAACCTCATTTCGTCCATGAACCGAGTTTGGGACCTCGTGAGACTGAGTAGAGTTTCTCGTAATTCCTCCCTCTCTTCCTCTATGGTTGGAGCTCGATCATATTGACAGTAGAAATCCATGTCTTAAGGATCCCTGAGATAAATCAAAACCAACAACGAATCACGGCACCTCGATTTTTTTTTTTTTTTTTTTTTAATAACGAAAAACGTAAAAATAAAAAAATTAAAACCAAATTAGAAATTAAAAATAGATAATTTGATATTGAACTATTGCCTAATCCTAACTAGCGCTTAAAACTTGATGCGAAAAGATGCACACACTTTTAAACGCAAGTCGCACGTATCAGATCGCGAGTATAGTCTTAGATAAGACCGAATATCGCCCTCAGGATTAGGTCCAAGTATCAGTTATCTATTTTCTAGTATCTATTTGGCGAATTGATAATTGATTTGGTTGTTTATAACTATGAATTATAAAAGCTATTTAAATATAAAGGTTTACTTCAGTTGTAATGAGAATAGGGCTTCTATGTATCCTCACTATCCGCTTATGCTACTCATTAATGCATTACTTATGGTATTCTTCTTTGGAGAAAGCAGTTTACGAAATCGCTTTATACTCCCGTTAGGTTATATAAACACTCAACCCCAGATTGTTCCTTACCTAACTTTCACGATAAGGGTAACTCTATAGGAGGATTAAGCACAAAACCTAGTTGACCACACGCACAATGCGCAAAAATTAGGGTTGTTAAGCCTCTCATCAACGCTTACAAATCTAATTGAGGTATTTTCATCCCCAATTCAAGACCGCCTACCCAACTTACAAAGATATTCACAATCCTCCTTTCGTAACTGATTAGAAATCATATAGTGATAACTAGTTGTCAATTAGCTACCAAGAATTCAGCTCAATTATTGGATAGATCTCTCAATAAGAAAAACAACCATAAGCATGCATTAAATTATAGCATAAGTTTCAAGCAATTCAACATAGAAAGCCCTATAAGAGAATTAGTTCCTAGCCATAAATATGACTAGAACTAATCTCGTGTTCTTCATAAAAACTGAAATAAAGTAAAAGAAAAGAAAAGAAAATTACTAAGAATGAGTCTCCAAGCCAAGCATCCAAGGGTTGTGTTGTGGAATATTTACAAGGTGGATTGGTGGAAGGATGGATGTAGAATGGTGAATGGTAGAATGGAGAATGAATAATTCTTCTAATGATGTAGAATATTTATAGCCAAAGAATCCTTTAGGTGAAGGGTTAAGGATTTATGTAGGAAAGGAAAAGTTATTAGAATCCTTTTAGGTAAGGGTTTTAGGTAGGAAAAGGTTTTTCTTTAGGTATGAAAAATTATCCTTTTGAAGGAAAAGTTATCCCTTTAGGATTCTCAAACATGTCAAATTCGCCCAAAGATTTCACAATTCTCGCTGGCGGCCATAGATCAGCGGCGCACCAAATTCAGCAACTCATCGACTTTCAAGCACTTTGGGCGCCACAGCTATTTTGGCTATGGCGCCGGTGACATTTTTCTCGCGAATTCGCTTTGCCTTTTTTCGTCCGGACTTTCTCGATTTTCTATAATTCCTAACTTTTTAGACTTCATTTCTTGGCCCTTTTGTGTGCAATTTCATCTCTTTTATGCTCATTTCATCTCCTTTTCGTCATTTCTCCATTTTTGACCGCTGTGACACAAAAGAAAGGAAAACGACCCTAATACTGTACTAAACATAAATAAAATGAGTAAAATACTAACTAAAAATGACTCAAAAAGTGTATATAAAATACACCGATCAATCATTCACCGAGTCTCATAATGGGTCGGGTACGGTATATGATATGGACATGTATCCATGTATATGACATCATTTACCGAGTCCCATAATGGGTCGGGTACGGTATATGATATGGACATGTATGACTCTCATTTCATAAGGCACAGTTGCAGTGGTATTTATGATTATTATACTTGTCTCCTGTTATCTTTTGGCCACTTATGATCTTCTTTATTGTACTTTATGTTTTACATGCTTCGAGTGATTGTGACTGAAATGAATCTGCGAAATATCTAACTTGAAATTCTAGATTGTTCAATACATGCTACATCTATTCCTACATATTGTCTTAACTAACGTTCATGTCTTTCTAAGTGACATTTTGCAACTGCTTGACGTGAGTCTTTGAGTCTTTTTTATTTTATTTCTTTGTTTTGTTTTCTTCTTTGCTCGAGGGCGAGCAAAGTTTAAGTTTGCGGGTTTGTTAGGCATATTTCATATACCTATTTTGAGTCATTTTCGATTAGTATGTTACCCATTTTCATTGTGTCTAGTACAGTTTTAGGGTTGTTTTTCTTTCTTTTGAGTCACAACTGTTCAAAAAGGCAAAGTGACAAAAAAGAGCGAAAAGTGGGCATAAATGGAGGTCCCGAGGTAGAAAAAGGTCGAAAATCGTTGACTCAGAAAAACCACAGTAGCACCGCGGTGCCCAGAGGCAGGATCGCGGTGCCAAAACAGTAGAAACCCACAGGACTTTCAGCACCGGGGTGCATTCAGACAGAACCGCAGTTCCATTTATTCAGAGAGCTGCAGGAGTCTTGGCACCGCGGTGCTCACCTGCAGAACTGCGGTGTCGGTACGGAATTTTGCAGTTCCGAGTTGGAATTGGCCAAGGGCATTTGGGTCCCTAGGGCACGAAATTGATACATATTTAAAGCCCCATGGATCAATTTTTAGGAGGGGAGTCCATTCTTGAACACAAGAACAACACAAGGCACTTGGAGCAAGAATTGGAGACTTTAATCTTCGTAACTTTCTATCTTTAGTTTTTATTTCAGTTTTATATTGTATACTGTGTTAGTTCGTAGCATGTCTATGGCTAGAACTAAACACTTAATTAGAGTTTTCCTTATGATTCACTTGAACCTTTATTCATGATTTGATGCAATAGTTTGATTACTTCTTCAAAAATGTTGAGCAGAAACGGAGCTCCCTAAAATGCTGAGCAGAAATTGATACCTATTTAAAGCCTTAGGGATCAGTTTTTAGGAGGGGAGTCCAATCTTGAACATAAGAACAACACAAGGCACTTGGAGCAACAATTGGAGACTTTAATCTTCGTAATTTTCTATCTTTAGTTTTTATTCAGTTTTATGTTGGATATTGTGTTAGTTCGTAGCGTGTCTATGACTAGAAACTAAACACTTAATTAGGGCTTTCCTTATGATTCACTTGAACCTTTCTCCGGGGGGGGGGGGGGGGCTGCGTTTCATGCTCGCATGTGCATACATACAGTTTGGTGATCCTACAACTCATGATCTCTGCTCAGCATTTTAGAGAGCTCCATTGTTCCGGAGCTTAGTCATTTTGGTACAGACCCTTTTGTTATAGACTTATGCATATTCAGGGGTACGACGGGGCCCTGTCCCGTCATAGTTTGCTATCATATTCTTAGAGGTCTGTAGACATGTGTGGGTGTTAGGCGATTTCCACATGCGCAAAATGCAAGTGTACGTATCGTCTCAAGTAATATAGTCTGTAAGACCGAATATCGTCCACAGAGACTGGTTTCTAAGTACCGAGCATCTATTTTGTGTTATCTATTTGGCGAACGAATATTGATTGGGGCTTTTATTTAACTACTGGAATGATTGCAAGAAATAAGTAAACTAATTAGGTTGTATTCAGATTATGAAGGAATTAGGGCTTCCAAAATTATCAACTATCCACTTTATTCAATCCTTAATGCGTTCTAGAATGATTCTTCTTCTATGTTAAGATAGCGGTTAACTAGACTGTCTTATATTCCGGTTAGGATATATAATCACTCAACCCCAGTGCAGAACCCTTTTATATTTCTATGATAGGATTTACCACATATGAGGATTAAGAACAGTAACTTATAAAGCTACACAAGTATCAGGATACTGTTGTCCACGATTTTAACCTATGTCTATTCAACTACAGCATATCCAAATCTCTCTTCTCGGTTGTTGATTCGAAATCATATATGTTATGATAGTTAGTGATCAATTAACTATCAAGCATTCACATCAATTATTGAATAGATCTTAACAACTGAAGAAGTAATCAAACTATCACATCAAATCATGAATAAATGTTCAAGTGAATCATAAGGAAAACCCTAATTAAGTGTTTAGTTCCTAGCCATAGACATGCTACGAACTAACACAATATCCAACATAAAACTGAAATAAAAACTAAAGATAGAAAATTACGAAGATTAAAGTCTCTAATTGTTGCTCCAAGTGCCTTGTGTTGTTATTGTGTTCAAGAATGGACTCCCCTCCTAAAAACTGATCCCTAGGGCTTTAAATAGGTATCAATTTCGTGCCCTAGGGTCCCTATTGTCCTTGGCCAATTCCAACTCGGAACGGAAAATTTCAGACGCAAGATCGCGGTTCAGTCAAGATCACGCGTCAAACTCCCGCAGCCTCAATAAATGGCACCGCGGTTCTGTCTGAATGCATCCTGGTGCTGAAAGTCCTGCGGGTTTTTGTTGTTTTAGCACCGCGGTCCTGCCTCTGGGCACCGCGTTGCTGCTGTGGTTTTTCTGAGTCATCAATTTTCGACCTTTTTCTTCCTCGGGACCTTCTTTTATGCCCACTTTTCGCTCATTTTTGTCATTTTGCCTTTTTGAATTGCTGTGACTCAAAAGAAAGAAAAACAACCCTAAAATTGTACTAGACGCAACAAAAATGGGTAACATACTAATCGAAAATGACTCAAAATAGGTATATGAAATATGTCTAACAAACCCCCAAACTTAAACTTTGCTCGCCCTCGAGCAAAGAAGAAAACAAAACAAAGAAATAAAATAAAAAAGACTCAAAGTCTCACGTCAAGCAGTTGCAAAATGTCACTTAGAAACACATGAATGTTAGTTAGGACAATATGTAGGAATAGATGTAGCATGCATTGAATAATCTAGAATTTCAAGTTAGATATTTCGCAGATTCATTTCAGTCGCAGTCACTGGAAGCATGAATGCCTAACCTATGCATGTCAATGTCATTGCATTTTTGTCAAGGTACTATAGCATGTTTACTTGTTATTCTCCATTAATCATGGACATACATACTAGGGATCATCAGGACTTTTCATGATTGTAATGTAGACTTAGGCATGCGTAGGTAAAAATAGACATTTAGGCTCAAATTACGTACCATAAGCGCTTTTCATTCAAATTGTTTCTCTTCCTTGCTGTATTCTTTTTAGTTCATACTCATTACTCCCTTTTCTCTTTTTGTTGAGAGCGGAACATACACATTCGCATTGACACCTCCAAACTTAAGCTTTTTCATATTTTAATTAGGGTGCATAATTTATTTTTGCTCTCTTTTGTATTTCTTTTTCACTCTGTATCATCAGTTATTGCTTATGACACATGAGGGAATTGGGGTGTCAAATAAATACCTTTTCATTTTAGGCTCAAAGGACTGACTAGGGATACAATTCATTGTCAGGGTAGGTAATGAAAAGTAAGAAGGGCTAACAAAGAAATGTCTGAATCCTCCCCCTAACATGTACATCCTAATTATTTCGCCTCAAATAACAAGCATGCAGGACATTTTTTCACAATTGACATACACAGGCTAAGCACACAATATTCCAACTAATCAGGTTTTCATGAATCTTTAACATATTTAACTTAAGTACACAGATTTTTGCATATCATTCCATTACATTATCCTACTTAATTCACTAGGCGTTTCAAGTAACTACAGCATACATGATAAAAAAAATTGTGACTCATATAGACACATAAAAAACACAAATCAACGACTCAAAATTATAAGAAAATACAAGTACCCCCCCCCCCCCCCTCCACAAAAAATTAACTGATACATTGTCCCAAATGTGTATGACTCAAAGATGAAATAGGGACGACTTACAAACGTACAACAACTCAAAATGGTGGTGGTGGCGACGTATATTGCATTGTGACGGTATCTGTGGGAGGAGATTTGGCGATTTTGAGCCTTTTCATATTTTCAGGGATCGTGAATCGCATCTGCGTTCGCTTTCTATGGCGCGTGCATAAAATCGAGGCTTTCTGAAGATTCGACCGCTGATGCCGCAGACGGTATCGCAAAGGTCGACTCGATTTCGTGTCTTTTCGCCCTTTCCTTCATAATCCATCATTTGTGTCCTTCACAAACACACCAAAAGTGAGACTGTCCTAATTAAAATAAATTGCAGAATTTAAACATTGAGTTGTCTCCCAAGTAGCGCTGTCGTTAACGTCTTTTAGCCGGACGCAAGTTTCTCTTTATTGTTACTTGAAACAGATCGCAGAGTTGATCTGCTCCATGTTATTCAACAAGTATGGTTTCAACCTCTGTCTGTTCACTTGGAATGATGCTCCCCCTTTTCCTCTAACTTCGACTGCACCATAAGGGAACACTCTTTCCACCACAAATGGCCCTGACCACCTGGACTTCAACTTGCCTGGGAACAATCTCAGCCTTGAATTGAATTAGAGTACTTGTTGCCCAGGCTGTAGTTCTTTCGGGATCAAATTCTTGTCGTGCCATGTCTTGGCCCTTTCTTTGTAGATTTTTGCATTTTCATATGCATTATTCCAAAATTCATCTAGCTCATTCAATTGCAATAGCATTTTTTGCCCTGCTGTTCTGACATTCATGTTCAGCTTTCTCATTGCCCAATATGCCCTATGTTCTAACTCCACCGGTAGGTGACATGCCTTCTCATAGACCATCATGTATCATGACATCCCAATGGGGGTCTTGAAAGCTGTCGTATAGGACCAGAGTGCATCATCCAGCTTGACAGACCAATTCTTTCTTGAGCCATCCACTGTTTTCTCCAATATGCTTTTCCCTGTTCTATTCGAAATTTCAGCTTGCCCATTGACTTGAGGGTGATATGGCAAAGCAGTGCGATGGTAGACTCTGTAACGTGTCAGCAAAGTGTCAAGCTGCTTGTTGCAAAAATGGCTCCCTTCGTCACTGATGAGGGAACTTGGAGTGCTAAATCTTGTGAAAATATTTTTCTGGAGGAATTTCAAAACAGTCTTACTATCATTTTCTCTAGTAGCCACAACTTCGACCCATTTGGACACATAATCCACAGCGAGGAGAATGTATTGGTTCCCAAAGGACATCGGGAAAGGGCCCATGAAGTCAATCCCTCATACGTCAAACAACTCTACTTCAACGATCTCAGTTAGAGGCATTTCATCTCGCATGGACATATTCCAGTTCTTTGGCAACGATCACAGCCCCTCACGGAGGTGTTGACATCTTTGAATAGGGTTGACCAATAGAATCCGCTCTGCAATACCTTGGCTGCTGTCCGTGGTGCCCCAAAATGCCCACCACATTGCAATGAGTGACAATGAGTGAGAATTTAGTGGATTTCATCCTCAGGTGCGCACCGCCTTATAACCTGGTCAGCACAGTGATGCGCGGTAAGATGCACACACTTAAACGCAAGTGCACGTTATCGTGACAAGTAGTATAGTCTTGATAAGACCGAATATCGTCCACAAGGATTAGGGTTCAATTACCAACTATCTATCTTTTGATATCTATTTGGTAAATTGATATTTGGATTTGTTGTTTATAACTAAGAATTATAAAAGCTATTTAACTATAAGGGTTTACTTCAGTGGTGATGAGAATCGGGCTTCCACGTCTCCTCACTATTCGCTTATGTTACTTATTAATGCAATAACTTATGGTCTTCTTCTTTTGGAGAAAGCAGGTTTACGAAATCATTTTATACTCCCGTTAGGGTTATATAAACACTCAACCCCAGTATTGCACCTTACCTACCTTTCGGTGATAAGGATAACTCTATAGGAGGATTAAGAACAAAAACCTAGTTAACCGTCACGCACCATGCGCAAAATTAGGGTTTTTAAGCCTCTCATTAACGCTACATAAATAATTGAGGTATTTTCATCCCCAATCCAAGAATGTCTACCCAACTTACAACATATTCACAATCCCCTCCTTTCGGAGTCTGATTAGAAATCATATAGTGATAATTAGTTGTCAATTAACTACCAAGCATTCAATTCAAATATTGGATAGATCTCAACAAGAAGAAGAATAACCATAAGCATGCATTAAATCATAACATAAGTTTCTAGAGATTCAACATGGAAAGCCCTATAGAGGAATTAGTTCCTAGCCATTGACATGATAAGAACTAATTCCATGTTCTTCATAAAACTGAAATAAAAACAAGAAAAGAAAAGAAAATACTTAAGAATGAGTCTCCAAGCCAAGCATCCAAGGGTTGTGTTGTGGAATATTTACAAGATGGATTGGTGGAAGGATGAATGTAGAATGGTGAATGGTGGAGTGGAGAATGAATAATTCTTCTAATGATGTAGAGTATTTATAGCCAAAGAATCCTTTTGGTGGAGGGTTAGGGATTTTGTAGGTAGGAAAAGTTATTAGAATCCTTTTAGGTAAGGGTTTTAAGGTAGGAGAAGTTATCCCTTTAGGAAGGAAAAGTTATCCCTTTAGGATTCTGAAAACAAGTCAAATTCGGCCCAGCACTTCATAATTCCCGCGTCGGCGTATGCAGACCTGCTGGCGGCGGCCAAGATCAACAACTTTCGGACTTTCAAAGATATTGGGCGTCGCGGCTCTGCTTTGCTGGCGCGGCTGATGGCGTTTTACGGCGGTCCGTTTCGTCGTCCTTTTTTCGTCCGGACTTCGTCTGATCTCCTCTCTAATTTCCAGAACTTCTTAGACTTTATTTCTTGGCCCTTTTAGTGTGCAATTCCATCTCTTTTATGCTCATTTCATCTCCTTTTCGTCATTTCTCAATTTTTGACCGCTGTGACACAAAAGAAAGGAAAACAACCCTAATACTATACTAAACATAAATAAAATGAGTAAAATACTAACTAAAAATGACTCAAAAAGTGTATATAAAATACACCTATCAAATACCCCCAAACTTAACCTTTGCTCGCCCTCGAGCAAAGATCAAAAATATAAACAAAGACGTGAAAGAAAAGAAAATAAAATGACTCAAAGACATTTGATCAAATTGTTGTATAATTGTCACTTAAAAAAGCATGAAAGTTAGTAGGATAATATGTAGGAACATATAGCATGAATTTTTAGCATTCTAAACACTTAAAGTCAGATATTTCGCAAATTCAATTTAATCATGCTAAATGGAAGTAAGAATACCTAACTATGCATGTCAATTTCAAAATCCTATGGCCTGTTCACTTGCTATTCTCCACTAATCATGGATACACATATTAGAGATCTTTCAGGGCTTTTCAGGGTTGTAATGTAGGCTTAGGCAGGGGTAGGTAAAAATAGGCATTTAGGCTCATTGTATGTACCATAAGATCTTTTGCTTTTCAATTCTTCCCTTTTCTTTTGATTTCCTTTCTTCGCTTCATATCTATCTTTCCCCTCTTTTGTTTTGAGAGAGTGAAGTGTATTATGAATAACAAGCACCCCCAAACTTAGGCTTTTGCCTATTTATTATTACTTTTTCATTGGGGTGCATCAAAAATTGTTTACTATCTTTTGTCTCTTTTTCAACACTTTATATTCCAAACATCTAAATTTTTCACTTATGGCACAAGTATGGAATTATAGGGTGTCAAAGAAAGGTCTTATTTTTAGGCTCAAATGGGCTGACTAGGGATATAATTTGACTGTCAGGGATAGGCAAAGAATGATAAGAAATGGCTAACAAAGAAATGCCTGAGTCATCTCCCTAACATGCATATCCTAACTATTTCGCCTCAAATAGTAAACAAGCAGACACATAGGTTTAATCACTAACAATGCATACATTAAGCAAGATACCCCAAATAGTTTGATTTCATGAATTTTTGGCATATCTATCCTAAGTGTTCAGATGGCTTCTAATTCCATTACATTATTCCACTTTACTTCATTAGGTGTTTCAAGTAACTACAGCATGCATGATCTAAAAAAAAAATAAGACTCAAAAGAGATTAAAAAAAAAATTATGACTCAAAAGTTACTCAAAAATATATAAAACAATTCAAAAAGACTCAAAAATAATAAAACATCCCCCCAAACTTAAATCACACATTGTCCCCAATGTGTGCAAGACTCAAAGAACATAAAAGAAAAAGGACAACTTACTGACATAATACAGCGGTCATAACGGAGGTCTAGGAGGAAATGTTTTGGAATTTGCACGGAAATATGGCTCTGAGTTCCGCCATGCCCTCGAGATTTAGCCATGGCAAGCTTAGTGGGCTGGCCTCTGAGTTCCGCGCATACTGACGATCGCTTTTCTTTTTTTTCAGCGTTTTTGCTCCTTTTTCCTCGGTTTCAGCTTTCAGTCCACCTGTCATCCAACAACACAAAACAAGAACCCTAGACCGTGAGACTGTTCAAGACAAAATAAAATAAAATAAAATAAAGACAGAAATGAAAATAACATAATTAAAAATATTGGGTTGCCTCCCAACAAGCGCTGTCTTTAACGTCTTTTAGCCGGACGCAATTAACCTTTTCGAGTGCCCATTGGATCCTTCTGCGAACTGCTTGCAATCCGCAGAGTTATTGTTGTAGGTCTCAATTTCCCTACGATCACTTGTTCAAACAAGAGCCTTACATATACAATTATCCCCCAAGTAGGCTTGTCTTTTATGCTTTCTATAATGTAGGAATCCGTGAACTTCTCTACATCTCTCAACTCTGTGGGTACCTTGATGGTATGGGCTTCCTAATTGGGAATCACCGTGGTAGCTAGTGGTGTTTCTTACGTAATAGGTGCAAGAAAAGAATTTCCGTAATCCAAGAAGGTAAATAATCGATCTCGCAATCTTTTCCTTCTACACCAACTATCTCACCAGATTCCTCAATAGTTGAGTGTGGTTCGTGCTCCTCAATTTGTCGTCATTGCTCAAAATCACCTCGATTGGGTTCGGGAGCCGCGCTCGCTCTTTAGCGCGGGCGCCACTCTCCTCTGACCGTCTCAATCTTGGCGCGCCCTCGCCATCGACGCCATGGCCGCTGCTGCGAACTCTCTATCTCCCCTGATTCGGCATCCTTCAGGTCAATTGCCTGACATCGTGTTTCCTCATTGCTGTTATACCCCGTAGTTCTGACCCTACGTATGAGAGCGTACGAAAGTATGTAAGACTTAAAATTTTTTAAGGATAGGTTGACGGATTGTTCCGGACGGGTTTTAGTCAACTTTGAGGCGGGTTATGACCCGGTACATTGAGAGTTCCTAAGTGTTTCAAAGGCCTAGGGCGTAGTTCGTTGAGTCTGGATTCCAACGCAACCAACCGTTCGTCGATAGGACGTCGGAGTAGCAAGTTATGAGAGTTGCAAGTTCGGCGCAATGACGTAAACGTGTTCGGACTAAGGCGACAGGGTCGCGGCGCCGGGTGCAGGGCCGCGGCGCCTAATGTTCTGAGAGGGTCGCTGAAGTTGCAGCGTCGCGGCGCCGGGACAGCAGGTCGCGCACCAAAGTTCGAGAGAGGTCATGCGGAGGTTTCAGCACGCGCCGAGGCGGGAAATTTGGGCGGAAAAACTTAGAAAGTCTGATTTTTATTTTAAAAGAGGCCATGGGAGGTGATGTTGTCCCCATCTGATTTTCTCTACATGCATTATATTGACCAAGGCTTGGTCATTTTCTATCTTTTCATCTTCACTCTCTCTCTCAAGTTGCTCCCTTCTTCTCTAAACTCCCAAATTTCTCTCTAGAACCCCAAGAGAAATTCTTAGCCTAAGGAAAATCTGAAATTAAGGGCAAGCATGAGGTTGGTGGCTAACTTAAAAGTGTTATTGTGGTGGTATTCTTGGAGGAAAGGCTAGCAAGGTGTTGGAATAAGCTTGGCTAAAACTTTAAGGTAATGATTCTTCCTTTAGATTTAGTTTATAGTGTTGCATGTTAAGAAGAAAGAACTTGTGGTAGTGAATAATGCTCTTAGAATCATTGCATGCTAGAAATGTGGTTTGGATATGAAAAATGGGTTAAGAGGAGATTATGAGCATGTTGTAGCCTAAAACTACCTTAGAATTGTTAAGTGAATTGTTGTAAACTTATGGGCGAATTGGTATTTGGGTGTGTAATCCCCTTTAAAATGTTGGATTGTTGAACCTTAAATGTGGTGTTTGGATGATAAATTCGGCCTTGAGAAAGGTGGCAAAGTGAGTAGAAACAAAGGAAATGCTGCCCAATTTTCCATAGAATTTAGTGGCTTTGAGTTTAGATTATTCTACATTGAAATTAGAGGTTAATAAACGTATCATGGTTATTTTAGGTTGACATATTACTTGCGGTAGTTTGACTTAGCAAGTGGATTGATCAAAAGGTATGTGAAGCTTTCCTATCCTTTGAGCATGAGTATTTGTATCTATGTAGTACGAGACGACAAGATTTAGTATTCTTACTTGTTTAAGTATATATAAAGACTTGTTTCGTTTGAGAAGTATAAGTCCCTTGGTTAAGGGAAAAGTATGATTTTACAAAAGTATAGAGTACTTGGTGTGAAAGTATTGAGTATTGAATTATTCTAAAGATAAGTGGCTTGAAGTATTTTTGGAAGTTGTGTAGAATTGTTTGAAGTATAAGTCTTTTGGTTTGTAAAAGAACAAAATGGTTTATAAGGAGTTATAACGGCTTTATGGGAAGTTAGTTATAACGGCCTTGTGAAAGGATAAGAAGGTCTTAATTTCTAAAGTATAAAGATAGTATAACGGCTTTATGGGAAGTTAGTTATATTAGCTTTATGAAAGGATAACAAGAAGAGATTTACTCTAAGTAAGATAAGCAAGGACAAATGATTTGATTTATGAAAGGCAAATTGATTTTAAGGCATCAATTGCCCAAAGGTTTTATACATGAAAAAGAGTCACTTTTGAAAGAGTTGAAGTATGTAGTACTTTGGGTTAAATTCTGCTTTTCTTTTATTAAAGATATGATTAAGTGCCTTAACTAAAATGAGAGGGTATATGAACAAGACTAATAAGAAGTTATAAGTTTCTTAACTTATTTATGATTATGATATGATAATGATTTGAGCTAGGGTAAGAGTATATCCGAGGCAAGCCCCAAGATCGTTATACCACCTACTCTGGGGTAAGAGTATGTCCGAGGGCAAGCCCCAAGATCGCCATACCACCTCGCGGTGTAAGAGTATGTAGGGCGGCCCAAAAGATCGCCATACCATCCGCCTTGGTGTAAGAGTATATCGAGGCGGATCCGAGATCGTTATACCATCCGCACGATATAAGAGTATATCGCGGGCAAGCCCCAAGATCGTTATACCATCTGCTCCGGTATAAGAGTATATCCGGCGAGTCTGATCCCAGATCGTTATACCATCCGCCTGTGGTAAGAGTATATCCGAGGGTAAGTCCCCAAGATCGTTATACCACATTCCGTGGACTTGCTACCCACGATGCGAGGAATACCTCATGCGAGTCCTTATGGGCTTACGCGGGTGAAATAGTCCCGTGCGGTAGTCTGACCTATGCGAGGAATACCTCATGCGGTTCACGAGACCCGTGCGGGTGAAATAGTCCCGGAGTAGGATTGCTTATTGATACTACTGCGGGCGAGGACCTGTTTTGATCACGAGCCTCCTATTTTTATGCGAGACTATATACATATGCTTGTTACTCTCATTGTTAGTAAGGCACATAAAAGGTAAGTTGATTTCATCCATGACCGACTTATCTTCAGACTTATGATTTCATTACGATATTTTCGATTTCACACACTTGGTACTGTTATCGACCTCGCCGGGCTGCGTTCACGCCGCAGTTGAGATACGTAGCTTCCGGTCCGCACTCTTAGGATCATTCATTTCTCGAAAGCTCCATCCCTCGAGGCTTTGTCTTTTGGTATGATTCGAGGTTATAGACTTTTGTACATTCGGGGTATGGCGGGGCCTGTCCGCCACGATTGTTATTCCTGAAGTGCAGTAGTCACGTTTGTGGTTTGGTTGTAAGAATAAAGTTGTCTTGTTCACTATCGGTTAAGTTATTTTATGAAAGGCGGCCTTATCGGCTTGCTAGTGATGTTTACCCTATACAGATTTGTTTTATGTATGTTCCGCTGCTATTCTCTGACATATACCTGACAGGGTACCCCGGAAGGGTACTAGTCGCGGCCCCGGGGTCGGGTCGTGACAATTGCCTACCCCAGGTGCAGATTGCTCTTCTTGCGTTTCGCTGTTGAATATGATCGCGAGTTCTGCTATTTGCGTTTCCAACTTTTTCATGGCCATTCTCGTTTCGTCCATGAACTGATTTTGGTACCTCGTGAAACTGAGTATAACCTCTCGCAATTCCTCCCTCTCTTCCTCCATGGTTGGAGCTCGATCATATTGACAGTAGAAATCCATGTCTTAAGGATCCCTGAGATGAATCAAAACCAACAACGAATCACGGCACACTTGTTTTTTTTTTTTCAAAAGAAAATAAAATAAATAATTTAAAGAAACAAAAATAAAAACCAAATTAGAAATTAAAAATAGATAAATTTGATATTGAACTATGCCTAATCCCCGGCAACGGCGCCAAAAACTTGATGCGCGGTAAGATGCACACACTTAAACGCAAGTGCACGTTATCGTGACAAGTAGTATAGTCTTGATAAGACTGAATATCGTCCACAAGGATTAGAGTTCAATTACCAACTATCTATCTTTTGGTATCTATTTGGTAAATTGATATTTGGATTTGTTGTTTATAACTAAGAATTATAAAAGCTATTTAACTATAAGGGTTTACTTCAGTGGTGATGAGAATAGGGCTTCCACGTCTCCTCACTATCCGCTTATGTTACTTATTAATGCAATAACTTATGGTCTTCTTCTTTTGGAGAAAGCAGGTTTACGAAATCGTTTTATACTCCCGTTAGGGTTATATAAACACTCAACCCCAGTATTGCACCTTACCTACCTTTCGGTGATAAGGATAACTCTATAGGAGGATTAAGAACAAAAACCTAGTTAACCGTCACGCACCATGCGCAAAATTAGGGTTTTTAAGCCTCTCATTAACGCTACATAAATAATTGAGGTATTTTCATCCCCAATCCAAGAATGTCTACCCAACTTACAGCATATTCACAATCCCCTCCTTTCGGAGTCTGATTAGAAATCATATAGTGATAATTAGTTGTCAATTAACTACCAAGCATTCAATTCAAATATTGGATAGATCTCAACAAGAAGAAGAATAACCATAAGCATGCATTAAATCATAACATAAGTTTCTAGAGATTCAACATGGAAAGCCCTATAGAGGAATTAGTTCTTAGCCATTGACATGATAAGAACTAATTTCATGTTCTTCATAAAACTGAAATAAAAACAAGAAAAGAAAAGAAAATACTTAAGAATGAGTCTCCAAGCCAAGCATCCAAGGATTGTGTTGTGGAATATTTACAAGATGGATTGGTGGAAGGATGGATGTAGAATGGTGAATGGTGGAGTGGAGAATGAATAATTCTTCTAATGATGTAGAGTATTTATAGCCAAAAAATCCTTTTGGTGGAGGGTTAGGGATTTTGTAGGTAGGAAAAGTTATTAGAATCCTTTTAGGTAAGGGTTTTAAGGTAGGAAAAGTTATCCCTTTAGGTAGGAAAAGTTATCCCTTTAGGAAGGAAAAGTTATCCCTTTAGGATTCTGAAAACAAGTCAAATTCGCCAACTTCATAATTCCGCGTCGGCGCGGCATAGCTGGCGCATGGCCAAGATCAGCAACTTTCGGACTTTCAGCATATTGGGCGCCGCGGCTCTTCTGACTGGCGCGCCAGTGACATTTTTTCGGCGGTCCGTTTAAATCGCCCTTTTTCGTCCGGACTTAGTCTGATCTCCTCTCTAATTTCCAGAACTTCTTAGACTTTATTTCTTGGCCCTTTTAGTGTGCAATTCCATCTCTTTTATGCTCATTTTATCTCCTTTTCGTCATTTCTCCATTTTTGACCGCTGTGACACAAAAGAAAGGAAAACGACCCTAATACTATACTAAACATAAATAAAATGAGTAAAATACTAACTAAAAATGACTCAAAAAGTGTATATAAAATACACCGATCACACAGTGCTTGTAGAGAATTGGTTCTTCCCAGTAGTAATGTTTTACCTCTGAATAGAACTTTTTCACCTGCTACTTCGTCAACCCTGAAGGCAATACTTTTACTACAAGAAAATTAACCAAGTCAGCGAACCAAGGTAATTCCACACTGATGCTCGCCTAAAACAGTTGCTCGTCTGGAAATGAGTAATTTATTTGCACATACTTGGTGTTTGGCTCTCTTCCACTTCAAGCCTGGACAAGTGGTTTGCCACCACGTTTTCAGTCCCCTTCTTATCACGGATCTCCATATCAAATTCTTGTAGTAGCAGCATCCATTGTATAAGTCGAGGTTTAGCATCTTTCTTGGTCATCAATTACTTAATGACTGAGTGATCAATGTACACTATCACCTTGTTTCCAATGAGGTATGGTCTGAACTTCTCAAATGCGTATACTATGGCTAGCATTTCTTTCTCTGTCGTCGCATAATTCAGCTTAGCATCATTGAGGGTCTTGTTAGCATAGTAAATAGACCTGAATACCTTATCAATTCTCTGCCCAAGAACAACTCCTACTGCGTAGTCACTTGCATCACACATCAATTCAAGCGGGAGTTCCCAATCAGGTGCAATGACTATAGGTGCTGAGGTTAGCCGCTCCTTAAGTGTCTGAAAAGCAGTCAGACATTCTTCATTGAATTTGTCACGCACCGACTTTTCCTAAGCCTTTACTTAGGGCGTTTTACTTAGGGCGTGATGACACCTGGACAATTTTTTCCCACCAGGAGCACCATTTAATTCTCTTTATTTAGAAATTTAAACTTATATTCAAATACAGAGCTATTAATAAAAATAACAATAAAGAAATCTGTTTATGACTTGATTGAAAACATAACGCGAGCCCATGCTCGTGCAAATATTGTTTCTACATAGACATACTGACAAATATTATTCTAAGTTGGAAGGAAGACCATTCCACACGGGCATTTCCCGAGACATTGGAACTGACATTCTGAACCTGACGAGTACCAAGCCCGAAGCAATGGACTTGGTATGACAAGAGGCTGCGGGACGATCGCTAGCCTTGGCGTGGAGCCTTTCCTCTATCACGCTTTCCTGAAACATGTTAAATAAAGAGTCAGCCCTACCATCTGGGGCTGAGTGAGAACCTTACCCTGCAATCCAAAGCAACACCACAATATTCCAAGTGCAATCACATTATAACGTAATAAGCATATTGCAAAAACATATCAGGTTACAACATTTTTAAATATGCAGCAACTCATCATAGGAAATTCTCAGTTTAACTAACACTTCATTTTATCTCGTATTATACGTTAAGATATTCCCCTGCATTTTCATATGTTTGTTACATTTATATATTTGTGAACTCGTATTCACTTTTCATATTTATATATAGGTGAACATGTATTCATATTTCATATTTGTTGCGGCGTGCAACCCGATCCATTATATTTACGTACTTGTGAACACGTATTCACTTTACGTTTTGTTGCGGCGTGCAACCCGATCCATTATATTTACGTATTTGTGAACGCGTATTCACTTTACGTTTTGTTGCGGCGTGCAACCCGATCCATTATATTTACGTATTTGTGAACACGTATTCACTTTACGTTTTGTTGCGCGCAACCCGATCCATTATGTTTATATTTATATATTTATGTGAACACGTATTCACTTTTCATATTTTTCAGAAGATCGAATAAATAATATTCTCTTTCCCAACATTCTGTCATTCATACTTGTAACGATTATAACTTTTTAACCATAACTCCAACTAAGGTATTTCTCAAGCGGAAACTAAGGTAAGACGGGGATCTTCCACTGTACCAAATTTCATTTAAAACTACTTTGGGTAACTAACACAAATTAATCCTCAAAACAGCCACATGAAATTTATTTCGGCATAATTTTTATTAAACAGAACCCAATCTTAGAATAGTCATAACTCCTAATATGTAAACCTGTTCAAGCCCCATAAAATCTCAAAACGACGAGAACAGAGAGCTACACGTCTCCATGTGAACCATCCTTTCATATTCTGTACCATTTGGTACAGTTTTACACTTTTATTCGCTGCCCTTTCTGGATCTCGATAGATCCGAGGCAGAAACTTTAAACAGTGATAACTCTCAATCCGTAAGTCTGATAGACCTCCGCAAGGTCTCAAAATGTCCACAACAGAGAGATCTAGAACTTTTATTTAGCACCAATTTTCATATTTCCCACGGATTAGTACAGTTTTATGTTTCAACGTCCTGCCCTTCTGGATTCCGATGAATCCGAGGCAGCAACTTCAAACTACAATAACTCTCAACTCGTAAGTCCGTTTTAACAACTCTTTATCTATATCTGTCCGTAACAGAGAGATTTACAACCATGTAAATTTTCATATAATTATAATAAGTAAAACTCAATAAAAATAGTCCGTAATTATGCCTTTCCGAATTTCGGCCAAATCTAAGGCAGGAACTTTGAACTATGATAACTTTCAAACCGTATGTCCATTTTTCCTCATTTTTGGTTCTATATGATCATAGTAGAGAGGTGTACCATTCTTCCGAATTTCATCAAATTCTAACAATTATAACTCAGTGAAATTAGTTCGTAAAGTTCATGACGCAACTAGTTGTTTAAACAATCAAAAGCTCGTTATTTATTTTCAACACTCAATTCTTATTCTAACATGTATTGAACTTAAATTAAGGATGTTACCAAGAATTTCTGAGTGAGAAAACTCACCTTGTATGTGTGAAATGATTGTTATTCGGTTGCTACAAGGGACCCTTGCTCCCTAGTATTTCTTTTATTATTGTTCTTCTTGCTTTCTTGTTTTTCCCCCAGAATTTTCCTCTTCTTGTTCACTTGTTTTTTTCTGATTTTCTAACATTTATGTTATGTACTTTGTTTGTGTGTAAATACAATGTATAAGTGGAGGTGATTGTATAACTTATGGGAGGGGGAAAGCCAAGAGATTGAAGGGAAATAAAGGGGGGGGGGGGGGGACGTGCACAATGTCTTGTTAATGTGCAGATTTTTTTTTTGTTTTCTTATTTTCATTTTATCTATCTATTTATCCAACTTTAACACTAACTCTATCCCATGCAATTTATTTTTTGTTTTCTTATATATATATTTTTTTATTAACCCAACCACAACTATATTTTTTTTTCCGGATTTTACAGAATTCAAACGCAACCCCATTCATCAACAAGGTGGACAGAGGTTTAGAGATCTTTGAGAAGTCCTTGATGAACCTCCTGTAGAATCCTGCGTGCCTAAGGAAACTTCTGATCCCTTTTACTGATACTGGAGGTGGCAGATTTTCGATCACTGAAACCTTAGCTTTGTCCACCTCAATGCCTTTGCTGGAAATCTTGTGGCCAAGAACGATGCCTTCTTGCACCATAAAGTGACACTTCTCCCAATTCAACACCAAATTCGAGTCTTTGCACCATTGCAACACTGCTTCTAAATGCCTTAAGCATTCATCAAATGATGACCCAAAAACAAAAAAGTCATCCATGAAGATTTCTATGGTCCTCTCCACCATGTCATAAAAGATAACCATCATACAACGCTGAAATGTAGCAGGTGCATTGCAAAGCCCAAATGACATTCTCCTGAAAGCAAACGTACCAAAGGGGCATGTGAAGGTTGTCTTCTCTTGATATTCAGGAGAGATGGCAATTTGATGATACCCTGAGTAGCCATCCAAAAAGCAATAGTAGTTGTGTCGTGCAAGCCTGTCAAGCATTTGGTCAAGAAAAGGCAATGGAAAATGATCCTTCCTGGTTGTTTTGTTCAACTTGCGGTAGTCAATACACATTCTCCACCCTGTAGTTGTTCTGGATGGAATAAGCTCATTCTTTTCATTGGTCACCACAGTCATGCCACCTTTCTTGGGCACCATTTGCACAGGGCTTACCCATACACTGTCAGATATATGATAAATCACCCCAGCATCAAGCCATTTCAGGATCTCTTTTCTCACCACCTCCTTCATGGTTGGATTCAGTCTCCTTTGTGCCTCAATGGAAGGTCTGCTCTCCTCTTCTAGACGAATTTTATGCATCACTGTAGAAGGACTTATCCCCCTAATATATGCTAGTGTCCACCCAATCGCGAGCTTGTGAGCCCTCAATACTCTCAACAACTTTTCAACCTCCAACTTGGACAGATGACATGAGACGATCACTGGTAATGATTGATTCACACCTAGATATTGGTAGTGCAGATGATCTGACAAAGTCTTCAATTCTAGTTCTGGAGCTTGCTCTGTGGATGACACTGGTCTCTCTGGCATGGTGCCTAACTCTTCATATTTCTTTTTATAGCATGGCTCATGGGAATCCAACCAACTCGCATACTCCAACAATTTTTTCCCATCAATTCTACCCTCATCTCCTTGTGTCAGCACTACTTCAAGAACATCTGCACTCCTGAACTCACCTTCAGCAACTGCTTCATCAATCATATCAATAGCATAACAGTTATCACTTGTCTCTGGGAAGGTTGTTGTTCTGAATACATTGAAAATCACCTCTTCTTCCTGAACCCGAAGTCTCAGCTCACCTCTTTTAACATCAATGAGTGTCTGCCCTGTGGCTAAGAATGGTCTGCCAAGGATAATGGGCACTTGTTCATCTTCTTCCATGTCTAAGATGATGAAATCAGCAGAAAATATGAACTTGTCCACCCTCACCAACACATCCTCGATGATTCCTCTAGAGTGGACAATGGAGTGATCAGCTAGCTGTAAAGTGATGGTTGTTGGTCGTGCTTCCCCCACTCCGAGTTTGCAAAACACCGAATAAGGCATCAGATTTATACCCGCTCCCAAATCACACAAGGCTTTCTGACATTCAAACTTCCCTAGAGTGCAAGAGATGGTGAAGCTCCCCAGATCTTTCAACTTCTGAGGCAACTTTCTCTGTAGGATGACACTGCATTCTTCAGTCAACACCACTATTTCATACTCTTCCCATCTCCTATTTTTACTGAGAATCTCTTTCATGAACTTTATATATCTCGATATTTGTTCTAGGGCCTCAGCGAATGGAATGTTGATGTGCAGTTACTTAAAGACCTCCAAAAACTTAAAAAACTGCTTGTCAAGAGAATTATTTTTAAGTTTCTGAGAATACGGTATCTTCACCTGCGGTGTGTCACTGACTGCATCATTGGGCTCCTTCACCTTGCCGGGTTCACCCTCTTTTTCTGGGCATAGTTGGGGTGGACCTGTCTCCATTTGCTGACCACTCGTCACATCAACTGTCTGGAACTGCTCCTGTGGACCTTCCCCAATGTTGTTAGGGTGAGTCCACTGCATATCATCTCTCAGCTTGCTAGCTAGCTGTCCCATTTGCCCTTTCAGATTCCTGATGGATAACCTCGTTTCCTCCATGAACTGATTCTGGGCATTTGAGAGCGCCCATAGAGCTGATCCCATGTCATCTAGCCGTCCTGATGGAGTCTAACCCTGTGGTGGATGAGTGAACCCTTGAGGACTTTGGCACTCGATAAGCCTGCATAAGGCTTCTTGTAGCTCATTTCGCTCCCCTTGCGGAGCCTGTGGTCTGAGTTGCTGCAGTGGACCAAGGTCATAGTCATGCAACCTTTGTAGTTATAGTCCATGTACCTAGATTTGACCTTGCCTGCAAGATTACACAAATAACAAAAAGTGATAAAAAGAATGCTCCCAGAACAAGCTAAAAACTTGTTATGGGAGCGACCAAATTAGAAATTGAAAATAGATGGTTCGATATTAGATATACGCCAGTCCCCGGCAACGGCGCTAAAAACTTGCTAGACAATTTCCACACGCGCAAAATGCAAGTGTACGGATCGTCTCAAGTAATATAGTCTGTAAGACCGAATATCGTCCACAGAGACTGATTTCTAAGTACCGAGCATCTATTTTGTGTTATCTATTTGGCGAACGAATATTGATTGGAGTTTTTATTTAACTACTGGAATGATTAGGTTGTATTCAGATTATGAAGGAATTAGGGCTTCCAAAATCATCATCTATCCACTTTATTCAATCCTTAATGTGTTTTAGGATGATTCTTCTTCTATATTAAGATAGCGGTTAACTAGACTGTCTTATATTCCGGTTAGGATATATAATCACTTAACCTAAGTGCAGAACCCTTCTATATTTCTATAATAGGATTTACCACATAGGAGGATTAAAAACAGTAACCTATAAAGCTACACAAGTATCGGGGTACTGTCGTCCACGATTTTAACCTATGTCTATTCAACTAAAGCATATCAAAATCTCTCCTCTCGGTTGTTGATTCGAAATCATATATGTTATGATATTTAGTGATCAATTAACTATCAAACATTTACATCAATTATTGAATAGATCTTAACAACTGAAGAAGTAATCAAACTATTGCATCAAATCATGAATAAAAGTTCAAGTGAATCATAAGAAAATCCCTAATTAAGTTTTTAGCTCCTAGTCATAGACACGCTACGAACTAACACAATATCAAACATAAAACTGAAATAAAAACTAAAAGTAGAAAATTAAGAAGATTAAAGTCTCCAATTGTTGCTCCAAGTGCCTTGTGTTGTTCTTGCGTTCAAGAATGGACTCCCCTCCTAAAAATTGATCCCTAGGGCTTTAAATAGGTATCAATTTCGTGCCCTAGGGACCCTACTGCCCTTGGCCAATTTCAACTCGGGCCGACAAATTTAAATGCCGATCGCGATTCTGCAGTCGGCAGCGATGCAAAACTCCTGCGACTCTCGAATAAATGACACTGCGGTTCTATCTGAATGCACCCTGGTGCTGAAAGTCCTGCGAGTTTCTGCTATTTTGGCACCGCGGTCCTGCCTCTGGGCACCGCGGTGCTGCTATGGTTTTTGCGAGTCATCGGTTTTCGACATTTTTCTGCTTCGGGACCTCCTTTTATGCCCACTTTTCGCTCTTTTTTGCCTTTTTGTCTTTTTGAACCGATGTGACTCAAAAGAAAGAAAAAACAACCCTAAAATTGTACTAGACGCAACGAAAATGAGTAAAATACTAATCGAAAATGACTCAAAATAGGTATATGAAATATGCCTAACAGTGGGTGGTAGACGTGTTTTGGACATATGTGGATTGTAGTTCGTTTTGGATATTCACGTGTATAGTGACAGCCTTGTTGGTTTGCCTATTTTTATTATGTTGATTTGTTGCGACTCCTCAGGAGACGGGTTCATTTGATATGTAGCAGTATGAGACTGCAGCATCTTTTTACAGATTTCTATATTATCCTTAGTATCAAGTTTAATTATGTTTAACAGGTGCGTATAAGGGTGCCCATCTAGGGCACCAGTCGCGGCCCGTCGGCTCGGATCGTGACAGTATCTACTCTCATGACTTATACAGATGTTGATTGAGGTGGATGTCCATATACCAGACGTTCGACATCTGGTTATTGTATGTTTCTTGATGATAACTTGGTCTCTTGTCGGCTAAATGCCATACTACTTTATCGCGCTCTAGTGCGGAGATTGAGTAGTACCCACCATGGTGTCTGAGTTCTGTTGGCTGCGTAATCTCCTATTAGAGATTCACTTTCATATTCAGAGAGCTACCTTGGTCTACTGATCAGTGTATTTTTTATACACTTTTTGAGTCGTTTTTAGTGAGTCTTTTGTCCTTTTTTGTACAAATACCTGTCGTCTTAGGATAGATTTTCTTTCTTTTGAGTCAAATTGGCTAAAATGACTCTTTGGCGGAAAAGGAGCGAAAATAGGGCAAAAGTGGAGGTTCCAGAGCTTAAAATGCGAGAAAGTGGCGAACCAGACACGGACACGGGCCAGCGCCGCGGCGCCTCCAGCCAGCAGAACCAGGCGCCGCGGCGCCTACAGACAGCAGAGTGCAGCGCCGCGGCGCCTAATCTCCAGAACAGCGCAGAACTTCCGGCGCCGCGGCGCCAGTAGCAGGGCCGCGGCGCCGACGCGGGAAAAATCAGGTTTTGGACGAGTTTATGGGCCAGGCCTGAAGGAAAACCTTAAGGGCGGTTTGGAGGCTATAAAAAGAGAACCCTAGGCAGTTTTAAAGGGTTCCCTTTCATGCACAAACACAACACATCTTGGAGTTCAAGATTGGAGACCATTCTATTGTAATTTTCTTTCTTTCCTTTACTTTACTTTTAGTTTATGTTGGATATTGAATTAGTTCTTGTCATGTCAATGGCTAAGAACTAATTCTAATATAGGGCTTTCCATGTCCATTCACTTGAACCTTATTTTATGAATTAATGCATGTTTATGGTTCTTCTTATTGTTGAGATTTATCCAATAGTTGTTTTGAATGCTTGGTAATTACTTGATCATTAATTATCATTATTTATATGATTTCTAATCAAACTTCGAAAGGAAGAGGTTGTGACTATGCTGTAAGTTGGGTAATCATAGGTCGAATTGGGGATGAAAATACCTCAATTACTTGTGTAGCGTTAACGGGGGTTTAAATACCTAAATTACTTGTGTAAACGTTAACAGGGTTTTTGTTCTTAATCCTCCTATAAAGTCTTCCTTATCACCGAAAGTTAGAAAGGAGCGCTACTGGGGTTGAGTGTTTTTATAGCCTTAACGGGAGTATAAAACGGATTAGTAAACCTGCTAACTCCAAAAGAAGAAGAACCATAACTTATTGCATTAATAAGTAATATAAGCGGATAGTTGAGGCGACTTGGAAGCCCTATTTCCATCACTACTGAAGTAAACACATTGTTTAATTAGCTTTCATAATTAGAATCATAATCAACAACTCAAATATCGGTTACCAAATAGATAACAAAGAATAGAAGTTGGTACTTGAACACTAATCCCTGAGGATGATAACTCGGTCTTCAAAGACTATACTACTTGAGTCGACAACGTGCACTTGCGTTAAAGTGTGTGCATTAAATCGCGCATCAAGTTTTTGGCGCCGTTGCCGGGCATTGGCGTAGTTCAATATCAATTTTATCTATTCTTATGTCTAATTTGGTTGCTCAAAGAGCAAGTTTCTAACTTGTTCTGCGAGCATCTTTTTATCACCTTTTGTTGTTTTTCTTATTTTGCAGGTAAAAAAAAAAAAAAATCAGGATACAGGGACTACTACTATCAGAGACAGTGGAATCATCAACATCAGCTTAACCCACAGATGTCAGAGGAAGATCGAGATGAGTTGCGAGCAGGCATACTTATGCTCACCAAGTGCCAGACTCAGTTTATGGCTGAGACAAGGGAGTCCCTAAAAAATTTGGAGACCCACATAGGGCAACTGATGGATGAGATGAGCAATACACCTCAAGTAAATCTGCCTAGAGATATCAGTATGGGAGGTGGTAAGAAAATTGAGGAGCCTGAACCACACCCAGCTATGGAGGATTCTGGCGAGATAGTTGGTGTAGAGAATGAAAAGATCGCTGAGATCCAATTATTCACCTTTTTGGATTCTGTGGAAATTCTTCTTCCTGCACCTGTTACAGAAGAAACACCACAAGCTATCACTATTGATCCCCAAATAGGAAGTCCATACCATCAAGGTCACCCCCCTAGAGTTGAGAGATGTAGGGAATTTCACCGATCCCTACATTATAGAGAGCATAAAAGAAAAGCTTGTCCTGTGTAATTGGGGGATAATTTTATGTTTAAGGCCCTTGCTTGAACAGATGGTTGTAGGGAAAGTGAGACCTACAACAATAACTCTACGGATTGCAAGCAGTTCGCAGAAGGATCCAATGGGCACTCGTAAAGGTTAATTGCGTTCGGCTAAAAGACGTTAAAGACAACGCTTGTTGGGAGACAACCCAATGTTTTTAATTATGTTATTTTAATTTCTGTCTTTAGTTTATTTTATTTTGTCTTGAACAGTCTCACGGTCTTGGGTTCTTGTTTAAGTGTTGTGATGACAGGTACAGGACCGACAAATTTGGAGAGCGAAAAACCGAAGAATAGCCAGGGATTTGCAGAAAAACGGGTTGGCGCATGGCTGAAAGCGCAGAAATTAGCGCGCGGCTAAAATCGAAAAATTCCAGTTTAGCGGCGCTGGAGCGAACGCAGCGCAGAAATTCGAAGAAGCCTGATAAATTGGGCGCGCGGCTAAATGCGCGCCAGGTGTAAATCCGAAAAATAACGCCCAAATCCAATCGATTTTCCCAATTCCAAACCAAAACCTAAACCCTCTCCTCCACAAACCCACGAAAATCCACACTTTACCTACAAATCTTCCATAAATCAAATCCAAACACAACCAAAACTCTTAAATTCCCTAAACCCTTAACCATCTCAACCAACAAAACTTCATCCCATTGCCTCAAATCACCATTAGAAGCAAGAAAATCTTGAAGAATACCGTAAAAAGGTAATCTTTTTCTTTTCTTGAGAGCTTTACTATAGTCAAAGGAGGTAGTAGATTGGAGGAGTGTTGTATTGTTGAAGTTACTGGGGTGTTGAAAAATTGGTTGTGAAATTTAGAGGAAGAGTATACAAGGAGGGTGTGGGTGTTGCGTAGAAGATTCTTAAGTGAAGTTTGGGGGTAATAGGGTTGTAGCTGTTGATTGGTGAGTGATAGGGTTGGTGAACAGTGATTGATAGAAAGAGAACGCTGCAAAAAGTATCTAAACATGTCTGCCAGAAAGAGAAGAGCCTCCACATCCACCTCAGCCCCTCAATATGATGATACTAGGTTTATTAGCCAACAAGCTCATGAAAGATACAAAAATCTTAGTACTAGGCCCTTAATCCCGGAAAGAGGAATGGATTATCAAAGGGATTCGCTTGGGGATGAGGATGTCTATGAGCCCATTCGGGCGATGATTGAGATGATGGGGTGGAAAAGATTTGTAAACCCGGGAAATATAGCACCAATGAACACAGTGATGGTGCGTGAATTTTATGCTAATCTTCCGGAGAAGGTGGACAATGGATGCTTTGTGAGGGGAAAATATGTGCCTGTGACGGCAGAAGAGGTCAATGCGATATTGGAAACAGTTGATGTTGAAGAAAGATGTGATGACCGAAGCTACTTCAGAACATGATCTAGAAGCACCAACGGCGATCGTATCTGTCGCAGCCTGATGAGCTACCACGAAGCTGCATTTGATATTGCCAGAAATGGGTCAAGAGGACTGAGTAGGTGTCAGTTCAACAAGACAGCCAAGGGTTGGTTGTATTTCGCCAGTGCCCGCATGATTCCATCAACGCACTTTACCAGAGTGCCAGAAGACAGAATCGAATTGATATATGGAATTATGACGGGGAGGACGATTGATGTTGGAAAAGAGATAGTGCAAAGTATTGAAGAGACCAGCAGGTTGGTAACAACAGGTGGGTTGGGACATGACTCACTTATTACAAGTTTATGCGCCATAAATGGGGTCCCAACCCTACCCACTGATACTTATGAGAGAAACCAACTGCCTGTGTCATATGGAATAGTGCACTCCTTCCTGCACTCCAAGTCCCCAAAGATAAGAAGAAGAGCACCAGCGCGCGGCCAAAGCAGAGGCCGTCATGGACGAAGATGAGCCTGAGATAGAGGCTCAATATGCGGCAGGAAGCAGCCACCAGCCACCCACAGAATCAGAACCTTCAATGCCCACAATGGAGCAGTTACTCCAGAATCAGATAAGGATAATGCAGAGTTTGGACACGGTGATACAAGGACAACAAGAAACGAGGCAGCAATTAACGAGATGAGTTCCTTGTTCAACCAGTGGTCAATGCACTATCCACCGCCACCGCCACCATTTTGAACCAAGTCTGTAAGTGTCCTTTTCTTTTATTGTCTTTGAGTCTTGCACACATTGGGAACAATGTGTGATTTAATGTTTTTTGGGGGGGGGGGGGGGTGTCGTATTTGTGTCTTATTGTTGTAGTATGTTTGAGTCTTTTTGATTGTTTTGTGTATATTTTGAGTTATAATTTTTTTTTCTTTGAGTCATAATTGTCTGTCAAAGATCATGCATGATGTAGTTACTAGAAACACCTAGTGAAGTAAGGTGGAATAATGTGATGGAATTAGAAGCAACTATCTAAACACGTATGTTAGATATGCCAAAAACTCATGAAATCTGTCTATTTGGAGTTTCTAGTTGAATTGTGCATTGTAAATGATTAAAACCTATGTGTTATGATTGCTTGCTATTTGAGGCGAAATAGTTAGGATATGCATGTTAGGGAGATGACTCAGACAATTCTTTGTGAGCCAATTCTTACCACTCTTTTCTATCCCTGACATTAAAAATATCCCTAGTCAGCCCCATTGAGCCTAAAAATTGAACTTTTCCTTTGACACCCTATAATCCCACACATGTGCCATAAGTAAAAATGCGAAATAGTTGGAATAGAATGTGTTAAAAAAGAGACAAAAAGAGCAAACAAGATTTATGCACCCCAATAAAAAAGTAATAAGAAATAGGCAAAAGCCTAAGTTTGGGGGTGCTTGTTATTAGAATACACTTCACGCTCTCAAAACAAAAGAGGAGAAAGATAGATTTGAAGTGAAGAAAAGAAATCAAGAGAAAAGGGAAACATTGAAAAGCTAAAAGAGCTTATGGTACACAAAATGAGCCTAAATGCCTATTTTTTTTACCTACCCATGCCTAAGCCTACATTACAACCCTGAAAAGTCCTGAAGATCTCTTAGATGCATATCCATGATTAGTGGAGAATAGCAAGTAAAAATGTCATAGAATTTTTGAAATTAACATGCATGATTCAGTATTTTGACTTCCATTAAGTATGATAAAAATGAGTTTGCGAAATATCTAGCTTAATGTGTTTAGAATGCTAAAATTTCATGCTATATGTTCCTGCATATTATTCTGCTAACCTTCATGTTTTTCTAAGTAACATCAATGCAGCAAAGTGATCAATGTCATTGAGTCTTTTATTTTTCATTTTCCTTGAGTCTGTAATTCTTTCTTTTGATCTTTGCTCGAGGGCGAGCAAATGTTAAGTTTGGGGGTATTTGATCAGTGTATTTTATATACACTTTTTGAGTCGTTTTTAGTGAGTCTTTTGTCCCTTTTTGTACAAATACGTGTCGTCTTAGGATATATTTTCTTTCTTTTGAGTCAAATTGGTTAAAATGGCTCTTTGGCGGAAAAGGAGCGAAAAGAGGGCAAAAGTGGAAGTTCCAGAGCTTAAAATGCGAGAAAGTGGCGAACTGACACGGACGGGCGGCGTCGCGGCGCCTCGGCCAGCGAGAACGAGCGCCCGGCGCCCAACATCCAGAGGGCCTCAGAAGTTCCAGCGCGCGGCTACGACAGCAGTGAAGCGCGCGGCGCCTAATCTCGAGCACAAGAACTTCCGGCCATGGCTGATGCAGTCATGGCGCCGGCTGGAAAAATCAGGTTTTGGACGAGTTTATGGGCCAGGCCTGAAGGAAAACCTTAAGGGCGATTTGGAGGCTATAAAAAGAGAACCCTAGGCAGTTTTAAAGGGTTCCCTTTCTTGCACAAACACAACACATCTTGGAGTTTAAGATTGGAGACCATTCTATTGTAATTTTCTTTCTTTCCTTTACTTTACTTTTAGTTTATGTTGAATATTGAATTAGTTCTTGTCATGTCAATGGGTAGGAACTAATTCTAATATAGGGCTTTCCATGTCCATTCATTTGAACCTTATTTTATGAATTAATGCATGTTTATGGTTGTTCTTCTTATTGTTGAGATTTATCCAATAGTTGTTTTGAATGCTTGGTAATTACTTGATCATTAATTATCATTATTTATATGATTTCTCATCAAACTTCGAAAGGAGGAGATTGTGACTATGCTGTAAGTTGGGTAATCATAGGTCGAATTGGGGATGAAAATATCTCAATTACTTGTGTAGCGTTAACGGGGGTTTAAATACCTAAATTACTTGCGTAAACGTTAACAGGGTTTTTGTTCTTAATCCTCCTATAGAGTCATCCTTATCACCGAAAGTTAGAAAGGAGCGCTATTGGGGTTGAGTGTTTATATAGCCTTAACGGGAGTATAAAACGGATTAGTAAACCTGCTATCTCCAAAAGAAGAAGAACCATAACTTATTGCATTAATAAGTAATATAAGCGGATAGTTGAGGCGACTTGGAAGCCCTATTTCCATCACTACTGAAGTAAACACATAGTTTAATTAGCTTTCATAATTAGAATCATAATCAACAACTCAAATATCAGTTACCAAATAGATAACAAAGAATAGAAGTTGGTACTTGAACACTAATCCCTGAGGACGATAACTCGATCTTCAAAGACTATATTACTTGAGTCGACAACGTGCACTTGCGTTACAGTGTGTTTATTAAATCGCGCATCATCTACTGCGATAATGTTAGTGCGGTCTATCTCTTTGGAAATTCGGTCTAGCATCAGCGCACTAAATATATCGAGATGCATATTTACTTTGTTTGCGAAAAGGTAGTTCGTGGACAAGTATGTGTCTTGCATATCCCTTCACGGTACAAAATTGCTGACATCTTTATTAAAGATTTTCCTTTAGTTCTGTTTGAAGATTTTAGGGACAGTCTCAGCGTACGACAACCGTCCGCTATGACTGCGGGGGTGTGAAAGAATATACATGTATATATCATGTATATTTCATATATATTTTGTATATTTCTATTAGAATTTTTATACAAATGTAATTATGATAGTACTATTGTATTAGAAAAAAGTAGTAGTTTTGTATTAGGAAAAAATAAATTTAATTTCCATAATTAAATATTGTATATCATGTATATGTACCTTTACATTAACGAAAATAATCAAGGTGATTATTCTTTTTAAAAAGTATAAAAAAATTCTCCGTTCCCGATATTTCTGATTTGTTCATGTTCTCATTTAAATTGATATGAATATGTAAAGTTAATTTGTAGAGTGTAAGAAGTTGTTTATGAAACACAAGAAGAGGGCAATAAAGAAGAATCTACCTTGAGGATTGACTGTTCAACATAGAAATGGATAAGCAGGGCCCTTTATTTTGGTGCATTTGGTTGAGGTTCTTTCTTATTTATGAAATGCTTTTCAAGATTCCAAGCTGAATTATGTTGAAATTTTCTCAAATTACAAAGCCTTCTATCTAAAGCAAAATTGTCTTTGAAACTCAAAATTCATCATCTTCTCCGCTCCCATTTTTCGATCGCCGGAGATTCGTCCGCGTCGATTCTCCCGGCGTTGGAGTTTGCCGAATAAGCGTGGCGGCGGCGCGATCGTCGTCGTCATCCATGAAGCTTTTGTAGTTATCCGGTAAGAGGGGAAAGAAATAAAGGAGAAAGTGATAAAGTAGAATTTAGCTAAATTTATCTTTATTTTGGACTTAAAGGCCATTTCGGGTCATTTATCTAAAATGAGACTTTTTTGGGCCTTTTTTTTGTTGGTGGATATACCATGTCCTTTTCCCAATTTTAAAGGTGGTGTATATATCTTTGTATATCATCCATTATATATGTGTACATCCCCATGCATATTTATGTATTCTTGTATATCTCATGTATATATGTGTATATTTATTTCAACTACGAATTGACTCCAAACCCGACAAAACATCTTCAGATTTTGTATATTGCCTCGTCCAGGTATTTTCAATGAATTTCAACCATACTCGCTCGAAAAACAAATACTAAATATTATAAAATTTCGAAAAGTCTCAAATGAGTCTTTAATTGTGCTTCTTCCAAATTTTCTTCAATATTTTCTAAAGCATATGATATTAATGATGAAGGTTCGTTCAAACAATAATGAGAGAGAATATAAGAAGTATGAATAGAGAGAAGTAGAAGGGAGAATTTTTGCTGAAAAACATTTTGCCTAGATAGTTGAATGTTTTTTTTTGTTGACGAAGGAACCCGCAACCGCTACTCTTGCGAGTGCGCGTGGTAAACCTGACCGACGCAGAGCACGCAAACCACGTCACCAGTAAACCACACTTGGCAAGCCATGTAGATGTGCTCAACGAAGGTTTATGCAGGGGATCGAACTCGTGACCTTGCGGTCCCGCGCTCTACTGCTACACCAACTTGGCTACCCTTGCGGGTTAGATAGTTGAATGTTATATACTGGTAATTTTTGTTTGTAGAAAATGTAAATGGTATTTTCGGGCTAAGAGGTGGTAAACACTTATATATTTCTTGTATGTTTTTATAAAGTCCCGTAAATTTAGTGGGAAATTAACACCTATATATCCGTTTCAACAACTATTAACACATGTTTAAGTCAATTTTTAGTTTTTAAATCTCTTCTTCTTCATTCTCTCATTGTCACCCTTTCCTCCACCATCTATCATCATCCCGTAGATCATACCCCTACATTGGGAGATAGAGATGTAAAGTGTACGCAACCATCATTTATTTTTTCTTTCTATTTGAAGAACATCACTATCATCTCCTCTTCCCTTTTCAAAAATTCTAACTACTTCCACACTACTATCTTGTTAGAGCCACCACCATTCCCTCCACTCTCTTTATTGTTTCTCTCTCCTTCGTCTCTTCTGACTAAAAAAATAGAGTTTGACAGAATATATATATAGCACGCTACCGTGCTAAAATAGAATTAGTATTGTAATTAAACTAGTGTACAAACTTACTAAAATTTATAAGTGTTACGATTTGTCAAGCCAGAAAGTATTTGTGGCTCGTCATGTGCTATTTGATGAACATTCTTTTCCATTCTCCAAAATTCATACTCCACAACCTCCTACATATGATTTCTTGGATAATGACATTAATTCGTTATACATTCACCAAATGACCAACACAAATATTCTGCTCCTGCAAATCAGATCACTCCCACTTCCCAGCAGGCCCAAACGGTAAGCCCAGCTCGGAGTCCAGGCCCCCAACCCTTCCCAGGAGCGATGTACTCCTACTTCCCCTCTTAATGCAGCGCAGAATCTGGCCCAGCCCAGCTACCACTCTCCTCCCTCCTCTAGCCCAGTCCTCCCAATCCCATCTTCCTCACCCACGACCCAATCACCTACTGGCAGACCCTCTCCCAATAATCACATGCATCGCCGTATGACTACGCGGTCTCAACATGGCATTTTCAAGCCCAATCCAAAATATTCTACCAACTTGAACACCGAGATCACCATACCCATTTCTCCTTTGCCCAAAATCCCGTAAGTGCTCTCCGTGACTCAAATTGGAAAAATGACATGATGGATGAATTTAATGCTCTAATTGAAAATAAGACATGTGAGTTAGTTCCACGACCTGCTGATGTTAATGTGATTCGATCAATGTGGATCTTTCGTCATAAAAAGAAATCTAATGGTTCTTTTGAGAGACATAAAACCCGTCTTGTAGGTGACGACAGGTCTCAACAGAAGAGAGTTGATTGTGATGAGACATTCAGTCCGGTGGTCAAACGACATCTATTCGCACTATTCTCAATATTGCATTATCTCATTCTTGGCCCATACACCAACTCGATGTCAAGAAAGCATTTGTTCATGGCAAACTCACTGAAACTGTGTATATGCATCAACCATTGGGTTTTAGGGACCCGAATTTTCCTGATCATGTCCGTCTGTTAAAGAAGTCTCTCTATAGCCTAAAACAAGCCCCTCGAGCTTGGTACCAGCGATTTGCAGATTTTGTTGCCACCATTGGTTTCTCACACAGCAAGTCTGATCACTCATTATTCATATATCGCATGGGTTCTGATATTGCATATATACTCTTTTATGTCGACGACATCATTCTTACGGCTTCTTATGACACTCTCCGTTAGTCTATTATGGAACTTTTGAGTGCCGAGTTTGCTATGAAAGATCTTGGTCCTCTGAGTTATTTCTTGGGTATTGCTGTCACTCGTAATATCAATGGCTTATTTTTATCACAAAAACAGTATGCCGAAGAAATTCTAGAACGGGAAGGTATGTCACATTGTAGCCCATCTCCAACACTTGTTGATACGAAGCCGAAGCTAAGTGCTTCGAAGGATGCACTATGTGATGATCCGACCAAGTATCGTCAGCTTGTCGGGGCCTTACAATATCTTACATTCACTAGGCCGGATATATCATATGTTGTACAATAGGTGTGTCTCCACATGTATGACCCTCGTATTGGGCATATGGCTGCTCTTAAGCGTATTTTACTCTATATTCAGGGGTCTATTGATTTTGGTTTGCATCTCTACACGTCTAATGTCAACAGCTTAGTCTAATATACAGATGCAGATTGGGGTGATTGCCCGGATACTAGGCGTTCTACCTCTGATTATTGTTTCTTTCTCGGAGACAACTTGATTTCATGGTCTTCAAAACGTCAGCCTACACTCTCCCGTTCTAGTGCCGAGGCCGAATATAAGGGAGTTGCTAATGTCGTCTCTGAATCCTACTGGATCAGAAATCTTCTTCTTGAGCTACGTTGCCCAATCAAAAGGCGACACTAGTTTATTGTGACAATGTAAGTGCGATATACTTATCAGGTAATCTCGTACAACAACATCGCACTAAACACATTGAGATGGACATTCACTTTGTTCGCGAAAAAGTTGCCCGTGGCGAGGTTTGTGTCCTTCATGTTTCGTCCCGATATCAGATTGCAGACATTTTAACAAAAGGGCTTCCGCACGTACTTTTTGATGATTTTCGGAATAGTCTAAGCGTTCGACAACCTCCCACTTCGACTGCGGGAGTGTGATAAATATTGTAATTGACCATTTATTATGTACAGCTAGAATATCTCCTAAATTAGGTAATTATATATTTGATAGCCTAGTATTATTCTAACATATTAGATTAGCAGCCTAGTATTACGCTAACAGATTAGATTAGCAGCCTAGTATTATGCTAACATATTAGATTAGCACATTGTATATATGAACTGCTGTACATTATCATTAATCAAGGGATTATCTTCCAACAATTATCAATGTCTTGGACAAAATTTTATTTTTGCTTTGGCAATAAAATGCAATAACATTTCTGTACCCAATGTCTTTAGTGTAGGGTAGGGCTGTCCAACGGGGCAGGGTGGGGCGGGGTTGGCGGGTCGAGTGCAGCGGGTGGGGGTAGGGCGGGTCGGGTGGGTGTTGGCGGGGCTGGGGGTAGGGTGGGGTCGGGAGCTGGCGGGGTCGGGGCTTGCGGGTTCTGCCGCCGCCCCATCCCGATCCAGAGGGGGTCGGGGCTGGGGTCGGGTGGGGTCATTTTTTATATACCTTTAAATTAAATTAATAAATAACACACACACACAACAAGATAGTTTAATAAAAACATCTCAAAACTATTTTTGTGCCTCTTATATTATTCGACTAGAAGTATGATTTTTTTTTGGTAATACAATTTCAAAATTGCAACTTCGTGATATAAATGTTGCAAATAAATAACATAGTAAAATTACAATTAAAAGAATTACATTTTAAGAAACACATTTTCTAATTTCTTTATAATTTCTTGTGGTTTTTCGGTTGGAATTGGTATATCTTGGTCAAATTGGAAGACGTCGCTTGCACATCCGTCAGATACGATTTCGTTGTAGTTGTAGTCTTCTTCTTCGTTGATCTCCGGTTGGCCGCACATCCTATGCTCTGCACGAATCCAGTATCTGAATAGAACTACAATCTCTAATGAGTCTCTTGCCAATGAATGTCTATGCTCCCCTATTTGAAATCTTCCAGCAGAAAATGCGCTTTCGGACGCTGTTGATGACGCTTGAATGTTCAACACATCTCGGGCCATCTTAGCTAGTGTTGGAAAATTCTTCTCATTCTCCCTCCAGGATTTTAGCAAGTCTTCACGTCCCTCTTCATTTTCAATTGCTTCGTACGGTACAACACCCTGCAAAACAAAAATATCAAACTCGCTAACTTGGTTAGAAACGGTACCACTAAACATTCTCTGTCTGAGGCTTTGAATACTAGCCGCAGAAACAACATGTCGTTTTTGAGGTTGTGTTGAAGAAGAAGAATATGGCATGGAAGTCGGTTGGTTGCTAGCACTTTCTTGTTGGTAATGCATATATACCTTTTTACATTTATCTTGCATGCTTCTCTACTTTTTTCAACAGGTGGTGGGTCATTTGAATTTTTAGGAGTTGGAGGTGGAAGTGTATCTATGCAATTGTAAATAGTTTCAATAAGATTTTTACAACCGTCTATTTTAATAGACTGATTTAATACATCACTAATAAAAAATATTGGGGGAATAGGAATAAAATATTTTTTCATTTTTATAAACATTTTTTTAATAGGTGCTTTATAAGCTGGTTTTTCCATATATTCACTAAGTAATATAAATATTAGAGCTATATAAAATAACATTGATGAAATAGTAGGATAATAAATACCGGAAAATTCTTTAGTAGCTAGATAAAATTTCTCTAAAAATGTATTAAGTTCTAAAATTATATCTCAATCGGAATCTATAAGCATATCATTATGATTTCGATTACGGGCGTTAAAAATTGAGTTATAGGTTGTCTATACTCATAAGCAACACGTAGTTGGTTGTATAAAAAATTACATCTAGTGCATACTTATTCGAGAACTTTTCTGTAAGGTAGACCACAATCGTGACAAGTTTTTATATTCTTTTAGTCGTTGTATTCTATTATTTTTAAAAATATAGTTTATAACAAATTGAATTTTTCCAAGAATGTCTTCAAAAAGTGATATACCATCCTTTACAACTAAGTTATAAATATGACATGCACATTTTATATAAAAATGATATGAAAAAATGGAGTTAAAACAATTTTTAATAATCTAACAGTAGAAATATTAGAAGAAACGTTATCTAATGTAATAGTCATGACTTTATCAGTTATGCCATAATAATCGCAAACAAAAGAAATATTTTCTTGAATAAAAATACCAGTGTGCCTACTATCTATATATCTATATGCTAAAATACATTTTTGCATACACTATTTATAGTCTATCCAATGACATGTTACAGTTAAATAATCATGACCGTTAGTACTACGACCTATATCAGACGTGATAAATACTTTTCCAGGGTAATGATATAAATAATAACGTAAATATTGTTGATATTCGTGTGTAAATTTAAAAATATCTCTCCTAACCGTTGATCTAGAAAAATCGTTATAAGCAGGATTGTACATTGATCTTATATAATGAATAAAACCAGGAGAATCAGAAAATGAAAAAGGAAAACCCTCCACTGCAACTAATTTTGATAATTTTTCCCTATCTTTCATTTTATCGTATTTAGGGCCTACAATTGCCCCCGTCATAGGGTCAATTTGACCCTGTACCTGGTGTGGGACAGTAAGTGAAGCTTGTCCCAACTGAGAGGACATTGTTGACTCACCCTTCACTTGATCCTTATATTCATCCCACTTAGCTTTGTGTTTGGTATTCAAATGCGTAGTTAAACCTCCCGTCCCGCTCTGACCTTTTCCCATTTTAAATTTATAAACAATTTTACAAATTTTGCATGTAACAACTTGATTTTGTACATATCTATAAAAAAAGCCCATACATGTGATTTTAATTTTCGTTCTGGTGGACCTCGTCTTATACTAGGGGGAATATGAGGCGTTCCAGTTTGAGGTGCATTAGTTGGCGTGTCATCTAGATTAGTTGGCGTGTCATCTAAATGTTCTTCTACTTTAAACTCTTGTTGATTTTCAGAAAATAGCTCATCGTCTAAATCTAATGGTACTTCAGGAAAATGTTCAATATCAATAAAATCATCCTGTCTAGGAGGAATATGATGACTAGAAGAAGGACCCTTGCCCTTGTCACCCCTACTAGAACCAGAATTACCCAACATACCTCTTATTCCTTTCATTTTAATTTATGTTAATAAATACTTAAATAGTTAAAGATAATGAAATTAAGTGAAGCTAATTAAAATAAAAAAACAATAATAATTTAATAAAGGAACGAATGTACCAAACACCGACGTAACGTCGACGTGTAATCGAGATGTTGAAAATTGAAACTTTGCTCAACGGATGATCCTCAAGCTAGTTGTCAACTTCACTCTCAATTCCCAAATGAATAAATTAAATTGAATATTTAGAAGACAATATAAAGAGAATGAGAGATGACTTGAGAGATTATTAGAGAGATTGTAATTGTAGGAAGATTTGTGAGAAAGAACGAAGAGAAAATGAAGATTTGGAAATTTTGGTGGTGCATGATTTTAGTGGATCCACCACTGTGATGTGGCAATATTAAACGAGTTGACACGATTCAATTGGCCATTTAAACCACGTTGGAAATGATTGTTACCGTGCGCTTGGGGCTTTTAAAAGCTGGTGCAAAAAAGTGTCAGAATGACACATTTACACGTGTTTAAAAGATAGAATACTTAAAAATATGGTGTCTCTGTATGTGTTCAATCTTAAAATAACAATCATAAAAGAATAGCGTTAGAAACGTCAACGTGGAGAAAAGAAACTCGTAGATCGCCAACGCTACTACCAGAAACCTATATAAACAGTTTCTTGATCTCCCTCAAAATTTCAATGGAAGCCGAAGGTCTACCCTTTTATCTTTTTTTTGGTAATTATTGTTCGACAATATCTTCAAATATGTTTGTCAATTTTAGGGCAACGAACATCGGTAGTGCTCGCTGCTCTGTTGTCCAAAAGAGCCAAACTTCATGAAGATCTCCGAAACCTCGAAAAACAGGTCAAGAAAATTTCTGGGGTTTTATTTTCTTGGTGTTTTATGTGTAGATTCAACTTTGATTCCATGAAATTTTAACTTGTTTGCAGGTTTATGACATGGAGACTATTTACCTACAGGATCCTAGTCAATGTGGAAATGTACTAAAAGGTTTTGAAGGATTTTTATCTTCCTCCAAGAGCACCAGCTTGTAAGTTTTATTACAACTCAACTAATAGTTATTATCTGAGAAAGTCACTTTATTTGTTTAAAAAAATTGAAATCGGGTGACTTTCTGAACTAATAACTATTAGTTGAGTAACCATATGAGAAATCAACCCTCTTATTAGTTATTACTTATTGCTCTTTGTTATAAATTGTCCACAAGAGTATAGTGTAAAATGAGAAAGGAGTTTCATCCCATTGCCACCTAGGTGTGAGGCATGTATAAGGATGGGTGTGGATAATGAATTTAAGTCTCATATTGCAATGAATTGGGTTTGGATAAACCATAATGGTGAATTGATACATAGAGTTTATATAGATGACTCTAACTAGTTTGGAATTAAGCCTAGTTATTTCATATGGCCTTTTTTTGGGACAGAGCAATTCATATAATTGTAAATTGTTGTTGGTTTAGAGAATTGGATATAGGTCTTGTTGTACTCTATTGCTTCTTGTGGATTGATTTCCTGGAGCGTGGTATGTTTGGATGAAAGTATTTCGAAGAGAAATGGAAAGAGGGGAGACTAACAATCATTACTGATTTTGCATTTATGATACAATCCTGTTCTCTCTGCCCTTTCTATTCCTTTCATATCCCTCCTAAGAAGTAAGAAAAGCCTTAGTGTCTAGAGAATAGTGCAGTTCCATAATTTTCTGTAGTTGATAAAACCAATTGTACCGCAATTCGTCATGATGATAATATAGAGTATGGACATGTATCTTGAGAGGGTCTATCGGAAATAGCTTCTTTACCCGACAAAGGTAGGTAAGGTCTGCGTACACCCCCACCCTCCCCAGACCCCACACACTGGGTATGTTGTTGTTGTTGATGCTATGGACAAGTAATTTTGTGTTTACAAATGGTTAAGTTACTTACAGAACCGATTGATGGCGGGAGTAGAAGAGGAAAGACAAAGCGTAGGATTAGAGTATGGGATAAAATTTAGATAGCTAATGTTCCGCATGTTTTTTTAGATGGATGCGGACAAGAAGCCAGATTACATCCAACTTACTTTTGGAATTTTGATATTGCTTCGTAAATTGTGACTATGTATTCACACAAAGGCAGAAAAGTTAATCTATGATGTAAATGAGCTAGTTTCATGTGTGTTTTCTCACCTTATGAGACTCATTGTTGAAAGGCTTAGTTCTGCTGCCCCTCTATCTTTTCTCCTTTCTTTTCCAGGGAAAACGTATGGTAGAACTTTAATCTTGTTTTCAATGTGAAAAGGATCTAGAAAAAAAAAGAATAACAATAGTTTGCAATCTGTTGTCATTTCGGAGCTAATCCTACAAGATGAGAGTATTGAAAGAACTTTTTAGACATTGGTACAATGTTATTGACATTTTAGTTGGGCTGATTTTGCTGAAAAGGTCCACATGATTGAGCTTTTCAGGTGTTGGCAGAATTTCAATTATTCTTGTCTCCAAGGGGATGGCCTAGTGGTTAAAGGGAGGTCTCTGGTCAATTCCATCTATAACACTTGGTGTGAGCCCTCGTGCTGTCTTGTTGGCAGGAATGCTTGGCAACACGTGCCTGTGGGTTGGACATTTTTTCTGGTGGATTAGTCGAAATGCGTTCAAGTTAACCTGGACACCACTGATATAAGGATCTTTACCTCCATCCTATTTTTGTGATTATACTTGACTCACACAACTATTATGAGAAGAGTTGGAAATCTGAGTTGTTTAGAGGTTGTTATAGGAACATGTAGGATATACATTTACTTCGGTGTTTTTGGAATATAATATTAGTAAACATCTATTTGATGTTGGAAATGTTATTGGAACTGGTATTCCTAGGAAATAGAAGAGTATCATCATTAGTTTATTCCATTAATCCTATGGTAATATAAAGATGATGTTAAAAATCTACTGAATCTCCCTTTGTATCGTTAGATTTCAATTTTCTGTCCATAATTTAAGATTCACTTATATGTTTCTTTATTGAAATTCTCCCTTTTCTTTTTACTTGTTTTGCAGCTTGAAACGATCCAGGAAGTTTCAACCTGAAGATAGGCTCTTTTCTTTATCATCTGTCACCTCACCGGCAGTATGTATTTTTCTGTATTTCTGAGCAATAGGAACACTTGAATGCTGTTGCGGATTTATATTATACAATCTTATACACTAGGAATCATATCAGAGATTATGTACATGCCATGCAAATTTAGTTTGTCTCTATGTTTATGTCTGTCATTTTGCAAGAACATATTAGAACATATTCTCTTTCCCTGTTGTACAAGTGTTGCCCTTTGTTTGTTAAGATTTAAACTTGATGTAGTATGTTAGCTATAGATTATAACCGATTAACTGTCCTGTCTCTATCATTTAATTGTCTAGAGATTGTGAGGCAAATTAGGGCGCCCCATATGAATGTCGAAAAGGTTTATTAAAGCTAGAAATCCTCGATAGGGGCAACAATAGCAAGGTGTTAATTTGATCAGCACTTCGTCTTTGACCACCTTCTTGGTTTATAGTCCTGTTTTTAAGTTAGAGATCTTAGTTCATTCTGTTGAACTTCAATGTGAAATTCTCTTTTAGAACCCTGATAAAGGATAGGAAAGAAAAGAGAGCATAACACAAATGGAAAAAGGAAGGAATGAAACAGAGAAGGTATCAATTTTCAAATGAATCACCAGAGAAATAGATTATGGGGAACAAGTCTTGTCACCCATTTGAGTGGGTAGCAGCAGTTAAGGGGAAAGGCAGTTTGAACTTGTTTTTGGTTGAAAAGGACTAGGTTAAAACAAGGAGAGTGGAAAAAGAAAGATATAGGAGTCTAGCAACTACCAAGCAACATACTCGAGGCTCCCATCCATGTAAGTAACCCCCACCTTTTTGAGTATTCTCAAAGCTTTTCTCCGAGAAATTATGGGAGAAAATATTTATATTGAATTGTTGTATCTACATGATTACACTGAGCTCTATTTATACACACTCAATTACAATCATTTTTCTAGTAGGATACTATATATGAAATTCTATTCCTATTCTACATTACAATTCTTTTCCTAGTAGAGTACTATATATGAAATCTTATTCGTATTCTAACACTCCCCTCAAGCTGGTGCATACAAGTCATATGTACCGAACTTGTTACAGATGTATTAATACAAGGATCAGTGAGGGACGTGGTGAAAATATCTGCAGACTTGACTTCATAAATTTTGTAATAATATCACCGGAGAGTATACCTGATCTGGATTGAGCAACTTCAATACCTAGAAAATACTTCAGCCGCATAAGATATTTAGTACGAGTCATGCCAAACTCCTGAATTACTGTGTTGAATTTCTCAAATCACAGTCTCCCGGAGACTGTTTCAGCTCATAAAGTGACCAACGCAATTGACACACCAGGTTAGACTTTCCTTGAGCAATAAATTCAGGTGGTTGCTCCATATAAACTTCCTGCTCAAGGTCATAATAGAGAGAATAACATACTTCACAAATGTGTCCAAGCCTATTACAATAATTACACCTAGATCGAGATCTTTCAAGGAGACCTACTCCTCATCGCTTTTTCATGGACTGTGATGTGCGATTTTATGATCTCCTCCCTAAGAATTTTGAAGTAATCATAGGATTTGAACTTTCAATTTTTGTATTTTTGGAGTTAAACATATCAAAACCGAGAGATGTGGCGAAATTTGTCTTGGAAGATGGATGAAATCTGGCAAACACAACCCAAGAAGAAAATCACCGAGATTTGGCCGGAAAAAAGTGCATGCGCGGCGCGTGAATCTGCCGCGCTAGCCGGAGCTGGCACTTCGAGCGGCACGTGGTGGCGCGTGAGGGGTATTTGCCGGAGCCGCTGATTGAGTTTTGATCGAAAGTGACTAATCTACCTCGTGGTGGTGTTGGAATTTGCGCAACACTACCTGAAATTAATTTTGACGTGGACAACTATGTTGTCAATGGAAATATTGCACGGTGACTGATTTGCTTTTCCGGAAATTGTTGGAAATTTGCACAATAATTAGTTTCTGACTAGCTTGAACTTGATCTATATTGTGGTGGTGTTAATTATGCACGACACTGAATAGAGATGTGACACTAGTAGCCACCGAAAAAATTATGCGTGGTGGTGATTTTTTTTTTGAATTTTTGCTGGAATATTGCACAGCGGATACTTTCTTACTAATACTCTGGAAGAGGACACAAACAGTCGTCGGAATTGAGGTAAGGGACTGTGATGATATTTTGTGGGTAGGATCGAAATGATGACACGACCTTAGGGGACGCAAAACAGTCGTCGGAATTGAGGCACATGACTGTGATGGTATTTTGTGGGTAGGATCGGAATGATGGCACGACCCTACGGGACGAGAAATTATGCCGGAAAAGTTGTCAAACCTTGAAGAAAGTGGTATGGGTCAGCTCGGAATCTTTGCGCGATGTTGACGGTAAAAACAATTCTTAAAAGAATGGCCGGAAAGAGCCTAGAATCACCGGAATCCTAATTTCGACGATCGAAATCTGATAACTGTTCACGCCGGGAAAATAGTGGTCATGCGGCACTATTTACGTAGTACTGTTCACGCTGATTTTTTTTTGTTCCGGTGATAATATTCTATTATTTGTAAGAGAATATTTTATTTATAAATATCTGAAAGTTCTCTACAATCTTCACTCTATCATTATCTTTGACCAGACGGACGACACACATTTTCTAGTGCCGCCCGTCGGCAGCGACTCTTTGATTCTCTATCAAGATCGCAGAAGCTCTGATATATGTGAGAAATTATGGGGAGAATATATTATTGAATTGTTGTATTTACATGATTACACTGAGCTCTATTTATAGACACTCCATTACAGTTCTTTTTCTAGTAGAATACTATATATGAAATTCTATTCCTATTCTACATTACAATCATTTTCCTAATAGAATACTATATATGAAACCCTATTTCTATTCTAACATTAACATTGAGCACTAAGAATGATATTTAGGTTAATTTTGCTTGGAAATAGCTCAGATGGCACTAATGGCTGGTTTTCATTTATACTCTTACTTAATCTTCTATCCTTAAATTACAATTGCTTGAACCTCTCCTTGGATCGAAAGTTGCAATTGTTGGAATCTCTCCTAGTAACCCCTTGATTATCTCTGTCCAAAAGTAAAAAAGATAATCGAAAAACTACTGTCCATGGACTATCATGTTCCCATCTACTTCAGAATGGGCGATGGTCGTGTAATGAAACCTTAAGGCATATTTCATTCAATATGAAACTATATGGTGCTGATTCCATATTTCAAAGAACATGAAAGTTGCATTTTTGCACATTTTCAGGCTGAGGAACAAGCTCTTGGTCGGGATGTTGGAGGGATATCTGCCAGTGGACAGTAAGTAGTGAATTTTATCCTATAACTAACGTCGTTGGAGGAGTAAAATAGATAGTTTTGTCAACGCATACCCAACAATCTATTTTTCAAGTTCTAATACGATAGTGTCCTGGTTTTTGGCTATTTCTACAGAGGTAGACAAAGGAAGGGCAGGGGAGGTCCAAGAGATGCAAAGAGAATGAGGCATTCAAGTGAACCAGACTATGATTATGAAGATGATCCAGATCTGATATAATTTGGATTCTGATGAGAACAGTAGGTTGGTCGATTTGGGATGACGACATTGGTCCATTTGACATGTACAAATATATTTGGCTGCCTAGAATTGTATTTCTTTAGTATTGGCTGATCATTGTGTCTAGTGAGTCCCTCTGGGACACATCCGGGAAAAAACGTTGTATCCTGGTGAATATTTTTCTCTGTTGCTATTATATGTACTAGTATATGTTTTGACAGCAGCATTAAATGAACGTTTTGTTTTTCCTTTTCGAATGTGTCTACTTGACATTTCAGACTTGGTTAAATCTTCTCCAGGCATGTGCGTTCTCAGCTCTGGCACCAAAAATTTTCAGAAAATATTTGTGCTTCTACATACATATATAATATGTCCACAAGATATTGCCGTGTAGATTTTTAATGCTTTTCCAGTGGTTGTGCATAGAACACTAGCAACTCATGAATGGTATTTCTAAATGAGAAATCCAATATGCAGCGAGTTACGATTTTTCGTTTGAATAAAGTTAAGTAAGAAAAGAAATTTTGAATTACGAGACCAGATGGTGATCAAATGAATTTATGGATAAAGTCAATTATAGTAAGTACTATCATGATTTTATTTTTCTGGAGTATTATGATATGTGAGGTAAGACTGCGTACAATAGACCCTTGTGGTCCGGTCCTTTTTCGGACCCCGTACATAGCGAAAGCTTAATCTTTTACCGGATCCCGTGTATAGCGGAATGATGATTAGCTGTCTAAAGATGGAGTAGCATCCAAGAAAATTGTACAAACGTGATCATTTAGGAGATAACTTTGACCAGCATAAACTTGACAACTAAGATTGATTTGAATTATACTCGTTATTTCAATTTATATGATATTTTTAATTTTTCTAAATTCAAACTATGTAATTTTTTTTTATCATATTTACGTGAGAAAAAAGTAATATTTATTATACTTTTATAGTTTTTATTATTTATATTTTAATTTTAAAATATTAAATTGATCTAATCCAATTTAATTTTAAAAGTTAGTCAAATTGACTATTAAGAAGCAAATAATATCACATAAATTAAAATAGGGAGAGTAGTATTCATTTACCAACCATTGTTGTAGCTATTATATTAATGTCAAAAACATCAATGTAGTAAAAACACTAGTATCTAGGGTCCGATGTTACAGTATATACTAAACAGAATGATAAGAGTAGACCAAGAGGTTACAAGTTCGAACCGTGTAAATCATCTCTTGCAGAAATACAAGATAAAATTACATACAATAGACTCTTGTAGTCCAGTCATTTTTCGGACCCCGCACATAGTGAAAACTTAATCTATCGGGCTGCCCTTTTTAGTAGAGTAGCATAACAGTGGCTTATGACTAATGATTTCCTCTTTTAGCTCAGGATCATCTCATCTACAAGAAGTCCATAAAATGTTGTTCATAGAAAAAGTAATTATGAATAAATATATTCTAAAATTAAGTTTAGTGCACCGGACTTGTCTTTTGTTTTTTTAATGCTAAAAAAATACAAGAGAGATCAGCCGAAAGTAGGAAGGAAAAGACAACAATTTGATGAATGCATGGTCAAATGGCGTTAAAAGTATGGGAATTGCCGACCCTGAGTTTAGGTGTGTTGATGACCTCCTTTTTTGATAGAGACAATAGACTTTATAAAAGAATAATAATACTATTGCTTCATTTTGGCACTATCTAATCTCTCCATTCAACACCATATTCCCCATTTTAGACATTTATCATGTCTTTCAGATTTAGAGGGGTATGTTTCTATCTCTAATTTTGTTTTGTTCATGTCTTTGATGAATTTGTATGTTCATAATACTTCCAGACATTTTGTTACTCCTACGTTATAAGGTTTACAGCACCCAATAGGATGGAACACGATTCATAGTTCATTCATTATATGTGAGCATGAAAATTGCAAAATTTAAATAGCTACGCGGTGCCTCTAGTCTTGGTGGGAGGTGGTAGGTATCCCATGGAATTAATCGAGGCACGCGTAAGTTGATCAGGACACCATGGTTATAAAAAAATCGTCTGATTAGAAGATATAGATGTAAAAGAGAGATTTTAATCCGTTATGCTATTATATATGACTAACATATAAGGACTCAACAATTTTTATGCATTTTCTAATGTAATTTAGAAGTACTTCTTATGTACTTAATATTTAGCTATGTAAATTTCTATGTTGGGATTGACATAGAAAATTAGATACTTTGATCCTTGTATTTCGAAGCGCTTTGTTCTTTTTTTTGGGAGGCATCAAAATTGTCCAATCTCTTTAGCGTGAAGAAAAAGGAGGCATTGCTTGTTAAGAGCCGAAATCGAGTGGCTTTCGCTTGGACGCTGGTTGCTTTATGCTGTGGAACTCACGCTACTCATATACTGCACTCTCTTGACATTCATATTCATGGTAAACTAGCATGAGATGCACATTTCATTTATTGACAATAAAACTGAAGCCTCTGCCAAAGTTTGGAGCCTCTTCTTGAGTGAATGGACATGTTTGCTAGTTCAAAACAACGATTTGAACATCTGTAGTTGATGAATTTTATGGCATGGTATTTACTTTACAGCTAGTACAATGAAATTGATAAGCAAGTCCAGCATCTCAGAGAACTATAAGTAACAGCTTAATTTTTTTCCTTCTCACATTCTCTGTGAATTCCTTTTTGTTTCCTAAGATCTCCTGCAACATCTCGTATCCGTGCAAAGATGCTTTACGCCACCTCCAAAGACGCATTTAAAAGAGAGCTGGATGGTTTTCATTATGAGATTCAGGCTACTGATCCCACAGAAGTTTGATCTCGAAGTGCTGAAAGACCGTGCTCACTGATTCCTCTCTGCAGTAAACTCTATATGCAGGGCCTTACTATCATAATGATTAGTGCAAATAGCTTATCCTTGGAGGAAAATTCTTCTTAAATAATAGGGCATCTGGGAAGGCTGATTTCCAGCTATGCATTTAGCTTGTTAGTGTATATGGTGTTGGCATTGTTTTGCTTTTTTCGCAGATGTTTGAACACTTGGGAACTGCATAATAATATCAGTAGTTCTCAAGCCTGTAAAGTGTAGAATTCTTCCTTTGTTCTCTTGTGTAATGCAAAGAATACAAACATGCAAAGAATAAGATACATTACAAGGAGATGAACATATTAGTTCCAATTGAACTATGTACATGCATGTGTGTAATGATCCTTTAATTCTATTAAGTTCATTAATCTCCAATCTCAACTAAACTCTCCTCTTTGCAATATCTTTTGCAATCACCTATATAAGCACTGTCATTGGTGAACATAAAACAAACCACAACATCCATCTTCTTCCTTTCTTCATATTAAGTTATTTTCTGGGTAATTATTTTGGACAACCTCCAAATTTTCAGTCATGAGTGCACGTGTTTGGAAGAGCCGTGGAACTTTAGGGAGTGACTGACCTTAACGATTTGCACTAAAGACGGGCCGAAATCGCTTTCAAGATAATGACTTGCCATAATACAGGGATTTAATCCAATAAGTTGATTCTATCCTTTTATCAATTTTACTGATTGACATTGTTAATATTTCTAACATAGAATTCATGGCCTGCAGGGGTTGCATTCTCTCTTATCCTATTACTTCAATTAAGGATTATGATTATAAGTCTAACATTTGAATCAAGGAAAATTCACCCCCATAACTAAATAAGGCTCTATATTATTAAATATATAGGTATATTTCCTTAATTCCGCCCAAAGCTTGTTTGGATTAAGAGGAGCGGGTCAAGATAAACTAATTGGTGAGTCATAACCCAATTTGTCCAATTTGATCCATTATTTTTACAAATTTCAAACTTACATTGTAACTTGTATATATATGTCTTTCATTAATAAGAATAATTAAAGAATTAATTCTTTCAATAATCAACGTGAAAAAGTTGAAATATATCGCCATTCGTCTTTCTCTTGAATGCAAAAAAAATAATCTAGATGTACACATATTCAGAGACCCTAAAGCATACAGACATGCATATACTATATAACTAATGACCACTAAAAGATGTATGCAGAGGTTGCTCTTTCTTTAACCAGAGGTCTAGGGTTTATATATAATTTTTTTTGATAGGGAGTGCTTTTCCTAGTCAGCCTTATGCGGCGCGAATGAGTCGAACTCTAATTGGTGTATCGAACATCAGATGGAAAATAAAAAATATGTATATAACTAATGAAGTATCACAAATGACTCATGCAATGGAAAAAAACAGACAGAGACGGACCTGCTATTGCTGCAAATAGATGCGAGAAAGAGTTAATTAATTAAGGAGGATTAAGAAAGGGTTTAAGATGGGATGAAGAGAGGAATAAGGGTGATTAGTGTATTCCTTCCCCACTTTTAGGATACTTCTTTGTTTCCTCCTAAATATAGGACATCCGTTAAATTTATACATACCTTCTCCAAATAGGGATAGGTAAATTAAATATACTAAACATACTAAGATAATGAATTGTCTAAATCCGAATACTAGGGATATTCGATTTTTTACAAATTAAAATCCTACATATACCCCTTTAAACTTGACATTTTGTTAAAATACCACGGTATTCTTAATTAATTTTGTTGTGAAGGAATCCGCATTCTTTCTTTTGAGTGCTTGCAGTAAACCGGTGACGCAATATCCCGCAAACCACGTCAACGATTAACCACACTGGCAAGCGTATGTGACACTTCAACAAGAAGGTTTATGCGGGAGATCGAACTGGCTTGCGGTCCCGTATTTCTCTTCTTCTGTACTACTGCGAATTAATTTACATATATAATAAGGGATCATGAAGGTGTCTATTAGTATTGATGTTAATTCTGAAGAGGACAATTTATCGGTAAATGTTATTTAGACACTCAAATTAAAGCTTATTCCAATTGAGTACATGAACACATATAAAATTGTTCATATTAGACACTTTTGGTTCAAATTTAATTTTTTTTTTTGCGTGTAGTCTCAAACGTCTATTACGTAAATTAATCACATAAAATATATCATTTTCTTTAAATAAGCTGAGATTTTATGGCTTATTGAAGCAAATACATATAAATGAGGTGAAATATTTAGTGTTTAACTTATTTTACCAATTTCATCCTTGCTACTCCAAGCAAGTATATGGTTAATTTAATAAAGATATAATTGGTTACATACATCGTATGTCGATGTTATTAAATGACTTTCTTAATGAAGATGTCAAATTATTAAACAACAAATAAAAATGATCAAAGGGAGTAATATTGTCAAAATTCCTACTTTGAGGCTGTCGGCGGATGCAGTATGTCTTAGTTGTAACTCTACAATTTAGAATTTACCACTGTTCGAGTTGACCTACTCTTTGTTTGAGACTTATTAAAATTAAAAAAATTGAATATTTTACAAAATTAACTATTAGACTCTTCTTATAACTAAACAACCAACTAGTTTATAAAATTATAGCAGTAACAGATGCAAAATCTAACACTCCTCCTTACTTTGCGGTCTAAATAGTTACTCCTCCTTAATTTTTGCTCTACCAATTTGTGCTTGTGAATTATTATTTTTTGACTTGCACACACTAGTTATATAACATGAGTCTTTCTTCTTCCTCAATTTTTTTTTGCATTTTTCAATCATATGCTTCAATTATTTTTTAGTGATAATTTTTTTATTCCATCGGTTGAAGTAATTGTGTAACTTTTCTTTTCAAAATGGAAGAAAATTATGCTTACATATTATAAAATTACTTTCTAACTTCATCTTCACTAATCAAATATGATAATTTTCACTTCGGAAGGTTTGTGAGAAAATCAAAGAGTGACTAGCTGCCACGAATTGAAAAAAAAGAAGATTAAAAGTACTATGAATTAAAAATTGATTAAAATTGATATTCGTTGAAAATAGCTCTTAGCGTTAAATTTGTTAGGGTTTGTCATGAATTTACTACCTTATTTGAATTTTACCGTAATTGTGTTTTATGTTTTTATATTAGTTTTTCATATGTAGATCAATTGATCAAATAACATTAGAATAGTATGCCCCTTTTAGTATATTTTATTTGTCGTCTAATTTATCGTCGTCAAGATTTGCAATTGTTGGCTTCCGCATGACACTCTTATTATTTCGATCCCAACATAACGTTGTCTAAACTATGTATTTGTCTTGAAAAAATCATTGAATATGTATAAATTATTAATTTAGAACTCATTAACTTAAACAAATTAGAATCTCAAACCCACAAGTTTCGAATCCCGACTCTGCCGATACGTAGTGTCACTTTTTGTATTACACATGATCTCTATACTTAAATAGTCAAACATACTTTGTTTTTGGAGCGTTCTATTTTTTTTGCCATGGTGTATGTTATTCGTAGACGACAGAGTCCTGATTGATGAGACTCGCGGTGGAGTGAACTCTAAGCTGAAGGTTTGGAGACAAACTTTGAAGTCTAAGGGTTCATGGTGAGTAGGACCAAGACAGAATACTTAGAGTGCAAGTTCAATAACGGGAGAGATCATGAGACATGCGTGGATGTGAGGCTTGATACTCAGGTCATTCTAAAGAAAGGAAGCTTCAAGTACTTTGAGTCTATTATCCAAGGGAATAGAGAGATTGATGACGATGTCACACATTGTATTGGTGCATGGTGGATGAAATAGAGGCTCGCAAAAAAGTGCCACCAAAACATAAAGGCAAGCTCTATATGGTGGTGATTAGATCGACTATGTTGTATGGGGCAGAGTGTTGGCCAATCAAGATTTCACACATCAAAATGATGAAAGTTGTGGAGATGATGATGCTGAGATGGATGTGTGGGCATACAATAAGGGATATGATTAGAAATGATGATATCCGGGACAGAGTGAGAGTGGCTTCGGTGGAGGATAAGATGTGGAAAGCGAAGTTGAGGTGGTTCAGGCATGTGGAGAGGAGAGACAAAAATTTCCCAGTGCCGAGGTGTGGGAGATTGGCTATGGACGGGTTCATGAGGGGTAGATGTAGGCTGAAGAAGTATTGGAGAGAGGTGATTAGACGGGGTATGGTGCATGTGCAACTTACTTAGGACATGACCTTAGATAGGGGGTTGTGGAGGACACAGATTATGGTAGAAGGGTAGTAGGTAGTTGAGTGTAGTCTTACTTACGTTTACATACTGGTAGTTGTAGTGTTATTATTGTAGGCCCACCCAGCCTATCGTACTGGTAGACACAATATTGTTTTATAGTCCCTTGTCATTTGATTTCTGTTACTATGTGTTCTTTAGTGTACTTTGTTTATCTTATTTACACGCGTTAGTTATTGCTTTTTTTTAGAATGCTATATCATGGCTTATTCCCTTTTGTTATCATCATTTTCATACTGCTTTAAATTTCATGTTTGGGTTTGACCGTGGAATCTATAAAACTGTTGGACGTTGTTATGTAGTTTTATGGACTGTTTTGTGGCGTTGAAATTATGAAAATTCAGCCACCAACATGCATAATTAATGTGGTAATTGCTAATGAATGTCCTAAGAGATTAAGGGTATAGAAAGGTGTTAAAAAGCTTCACATTTTATCCTTATTGTTGATGGAATTGTGGACTGTTTTGTATAGATTAAGGGGCCTAATTTTACACGTCAAGTAGGCGTGTAATCCCCTTTGGTTTCTGTTTTGGTTGTGCCTTAAATGGGGATTGATTGTTGTTGAATTTGGGCCTTGGAAAAGGTGGAAAAGTACGTATAAACGGGGGAAGTGCTGCCCAAATTTTCGTAGAATAAAAGGACCTTTGCTTGGTATTAATCTACCTTAGAAGACATATAGTTGATAGACATGCTATTATCATTATAGGTTGAAGTGCTACGTGAGGTGTATTCCGCTTAGCATATTGGTAGAAGCTACGTGCGGCGTATTCCACTTAACGGATTGGTAGAAGAACGATAAGGTATGTGAACTACTTCCTTCTATCGGCATGACTTATTTCTTGAAGTATACTTGCCTTATTATTGGAGTATACATGACTTGTTACTTGAAATATACTTGCCTTGTTATTGGAGTATACATGACTTGTTTCTTGAAGTATACTTGCCTTGTTATTGGAGTATACGTGACTTGTTTCATGAAGTATACTTGCCTTGTTATTGGGGTATAAATGACATATTCCCTAGATAGTACTTTGGGGTTTCCAAAATAGAAGTTGTCTATCTATTCCTTGATAGTACTTAGTGATGTACTCTATACATAGTACCTTGGATTTCTAAAAGGGAAGTTCATCTTAATGGAGTTGAAAAGTATAGGTTACTTGATTTGAAGAGTATAGGTAATTCGATTTGAAAAGTGTAGGTTACTTGATTTGGGAAGAATAAGTAACTTGATTTTAAAATAGTAGGTGCCTTGATGCTACGAGTGTTAATGTCTTAGGGTTTTATAAAGGAAAGGATGTACGGCGGACGTACATGGTACTTTTGGGGTTCAAGTCTCTAATATTACATGACGGGATAGTACTTTGCTATTTCTAAAAAGGAAGGCATGATATTGCCTTGGTATTTCTAAAAAAGAAGACATGGTATTGCCTTGGTATTTATAAAAAGGAAGACATGGTATTGCCTTGGTGTTTATAAAAAGGAAGGCATGACAATGCCTTGAGTTTTTCTAAAAAGTTAGTTCTTTCTAATTGTGCTAATGAGAGTCAAAGATGATTTAAATTGTACATAGTTGCTTGTGAAAACTATAGGTGTACAGTCATTTACATTACACCGAGTCCCAGAATGGGCCAGAACATGTCATACCTTATTTGACTTATAGCACCTTGACGCAATATTTTCAGTAGCCTCCAATTGTTTTAGGCTGAATTAGGGCCGCGGTGCTTGGCAGCAGCACCACGGTGCCAACGCGAATATTTTAGGTTTTTGGGCCGAATTTCAGTAAGGGTAAAAAGGTCCGAAGCAAGGTTTTTCTCAGATATAAATACCCTAAACCATATCATATTTCAGACATACTTGGTGGAGGCAAGAAGGAGGCAAGACACAAGATTGGAGACTACTCTTGTTCAAGCTCTTTCTTTTCTCTTTTATTTATTCCAGTTTATGTTGGATATTGATTTAGTTCTTAGCAAGATAATGTCTAGGAACTAATCTCTTTGGTAGGGTTTTCCGTCGAATCTTCTTCAAGCTCTTTCATATAGTTAATGCAGAGTTATTGATTTCTTCTTCAGTTATATTAAGATCTATTCAATAGTGTAGTGGTTGCTTGATAATTAACTGGCCATTAATTGTCATAACTTATATGATTTCGAATCGAGATCCGAGAGGGGAGATTTGAATATGTTGTAGTTGTTTAGACATAGGTTAAAATCGCGGACGAAAGTATCCCGATACTTGTGTATTATTTAAGGTTATTGTTCTTAATCCTCCTGTGTGGTAAACTCTATCATAGAAATATAGAAGGTTTCTGCACAAGGTTGAGCTTTTATATATCCTAACCGGAATATAGAACAGATTAGTTAACCTGCTATCTTAATAAGAAGAAGAATCATTAGCATTGCATTAACAAGTGAAATAGTGGATAGTTGAGGAGATTGAAAGCCCTATTTCCTTCATAACTGTTTAAAACCCAAAATATTATCATCTTTAGTTTAATTTCTGCACTTTACTATAATTGTAGTCTTAATCATAAATCCAAACAAAAGAACGGTTATCAAATAGAAACTATAGATTAGATAATCGGTACTTGATAAACCAGTCTTTGTGGACGATAACTCGGTCTTACAGATCTTTATTACTTGAACGATATGTACACTTGCGTAAGCATCTAGAAATATCGCAACAATACGCAAGTGTACGTATCGTTCAAATAATAAAGATCTTTAAGACCGAGTTATCGTCCACAGAGACTATTTTATCAAGTACCGATTATCTAATCTATAGTTTCTATTTGGTAATCGTTCTTTTGTTTGGATTTATGATTAAGACTACAATTATAGTAAAGTGTAGAAATTAAACTAAAGATGATAATATTTTGGGTTTTAAACAGTTATGAAGGAAATGGGGCTTTCAATCTCCTCAACTATCCACTCTTTCACTTGTTAATGCAATGCTAATGATTCTTCTTCTTATTAAGATAACAGGTTAACTAATCTGTTCTATATTCCGGTTAGGATATATAAAAGCTCAACCTTGTGCAGAAACCTTCTATATTTCTATGATAGATTTTACCACACAGGAGGATTAAGAACAATAACCTTAAATACTACACAAGTATCGGGATATTTTCGTCCGCGATTTTAACCTATATCTAAACAACTACAGCATATTCAAATCTCCCCTCTCGGATCTCGATTCGAAATCATATAAGTGATTAGCTCCTAGACATAATCATGCTAAGAACTAAATCAATATCCAACATAAACTGGAACATATAAAAGATAAAAGAGAGAACTGGAACAAGAGTAGTCTCTAATCTTGTGTCTTGCCTCCTTCTTGCCTCCACCAAGTATATTTATATTTGAGAAAAACCTTGCTTCGGACCTTTTTACCCTTAGTGAAATTCGGCCCAGAAACCTAAAATATTCGCGTCGGCACGTGATCGCTTTGCCCAGCACCCTAATTGGCCAAAAACAACTAGAGCTCCATTCGGGCGATCACGATTTCGAGGCCCGGCACTGAGCCTCGGCTCACCGGCGGGGTAGAGAATAGAGCCATGAGAGATGCGGTGCAGCTGCTGACTAGGTTAGTGGCAGGGCTGACTTATAGACAGGGACCAGGAGTTAACCCCAGATTTGATAGTTTGAGGGTTCGTGATTTCTTGAGCTGTAGCCCTCCAGAGTTTTTCGGGTCAAGGCCCGAGGATGATCCACATGATTTCATCTGACAGATACAACGTACGTTGAGGGTAATAAAGGCTTCTGAGATAGAGTCGGTCGTGTTGGCTTCATATCAGTTGCGTGACGTCGCTATTAACTGGTATGAGTCGTGGGAGCTATCTACGTGCCAGGGTGCTCCTCCAGCCGTGTGGGATGAGTTCACAGAGGCTTTCCTTGACCACTTCCTACCTCCAGAGATGAGGAGAGCCAGAGTTGATAGGTTTCTAAACTTGGGCAGGACGGTAGGAGCATTAGAGAGTACAACCTTGAGTTTGATTCATTGGCCATGTATGCACCCACTATTATATCAGATATGACAGACATGGTGCATCGCTATGTGATGGGGCTGGACCATTATTTGATCGATGGTTGTATGGCGGTGGCTCTTTAGCCGGGTATGGATATTGCTCGTATCCAAGCATATGCACAGGGGGTTGAGGACCAACATAGAGGGTGACAGCCAGACATAGGTCATGACAGGGACCAACATAAGTGGTGTAGGTCGGCAGCTTATTCTGGTGAGTCTCGAGGCAGGCAACCTCAACAGCAGGTTAGGTATTCATCCCAGCCAGCACAGAGTGCTCCCCTACATTCTACATGCAGGAGGTTCGACCATCCAGGGTATTTAGGAGCCGGTCGGAGCTCCAGGGCTTCAGGTTCACAGAGGAACAGGGGTTCTAGTCAGTCGAGGCCACCTTTGCCTCGGTGTTCTCGGTTTGGTAAGCATCATATTGGGGAATGTCGCCTTATTACAGGTGTTTGTTTCTTTTGCGGCCGTCAAGGCCATATGATAAGAGACTGCCCTTATGAGAGATATATAAGTGGTATGGCTAGGCCTACTGGATCGGTTGATGGTTCATCATCATCCATAGCTATGCGTCCCATAGGCGTAGTATTGATTCCAAAGTAGTGGTAGAGCGTGTGGCGAAGCTCCCAGTTCTAGCGGTCCTTCGAACCGCATATATGCTTTCTCCAGAAGGTATGATCAGGAGGCGTTACCAGATGTGGTCGCATGTATATTTTAATCTTTTCGAGACGTATATGCATTAATAAGATTCAGATTCCACATTATCATATATATATATATATTTTCCCTTGTTGCTAATAGAATCTGAGTTGATAGAACCATTTGAAGTAGGAAACTGCAAAAGAATATTGTTCCCATGTAAGAATAAGAAGAGGCTATTACTTCTTGAATAATAAGATTGATATAAATGAATGAAAATGCCTTTTCATTTTTGGACCGAGTTCTGGGGAGTATTGGACATAGAAATTATTTGAGTTCTTTCACAAATGATTTAGAACTTGGAAATGATAAGCACCCTGTTAGTATATAGTTGTGTCAAACATTTAAAATATCGTAAAGAGTAGTGGTTGCAGCGAACCTCTGGAGTTCATGTCTTCAGTTAGTAGATTATTAGAAGGATTGGTAACCAAGGTATGCATGTGTGCACAGTTTCAATGCATTGGTTCACGTAGAATGCTGAGATGGGGTTATTTGGTCTCTTGGAACCAAAGGTTAAAAGGAAGGAAGCTCATAGTGCCTCTCTTAACTTGTGTCGTGGGTGATCTTTTAGTACTAAGCAAGTATATAGAAAATGTTCGGTGGTTGCACATAGTCGGCATACCGCAACAGATTTGATAAAGTCTCTAAAATATTTCATAAATGAGTTACATAAAGTCTTTGCAAGATTTTATTGAAATTAGAGATGAAGGCAGAATGAGGCATTGGTCCTCATGGTTGGACATGTGCTTGCCTAGAGGTAAAAGAAGCATAGGACTTAGATCATCGTTTGATGTGTATAAAGCCTTAGGTGCTAAATTTTAAGTGAAGTTCCGAACATCTAATAGATTGTGAGATAATTCTATGTGGACAAATATTGCACAAGACATTTTCCTCTAAATGTGCAATAAAGATGATGCTCTTATGTATGGAAAAAATGATGTTGGAGGCTCGAGATGGCATAGAGCAAGAGATATGATAGGAGCCAAGGAGTGGAACTGCTAATTTCTGGGTTGACAAGTGAAAACTAGAAGCTTGTATTAGGTTGTTCCTGCAAAATACACGATGGATGAGAGAAATGTCATGATCGATAATGACAGCTTCAAGTAAATTTATAGTAGGCAGTACATGGGAGTTGTTAAGAAGAAAATCACACAAATTTGATGTTTGAAGGTTACAGGCTAAGACTAATAAGTAAGATAGTTAATGAAAAGTGATTAATATGAACTTCAATAAAGGCTTACCTCATACTCAGAAGAAGAATCCTCAATTATTCATTAGGCCTACGGGTAATTCAATTCAACTCCTTATTTGATTATAGTAATTGGTGAATTGGGTATGTGGGTTATATTGTGGCCCTGTGAGACATCTGTTGGTTACTGAATATAGGTGGATAAGTATAGTTATAAAGGTGACTCTGTCGAAATTTTTATAGCATGAGACCTATTGTGAACATTCGAGGACGAATGTTTCTAGGGGGAAGGATGTTACACCTAGTGAGTTAAGACGATAATTAAGAACGTCATTAAGAAAGTAAGATTCGAATATTGGAAATAAAGTATACTTACATATGCTAATGAGGAAATTATTATACTAAAAGATGCGATTTCCGGAAATTTTTTGGTTACACCGTGTGTGACACTGGGGAGTTAAAAAGGATAGTTATATATATTCCCGCTATGAACTAGTAACATATTATGTAAGTTACGACGATGAGAATACGAGTTCTTAGGAGATTTTCAGGATTTAAAAAGAAGTGGGATATAAGATTATTTAAGGGTAAGAAGTGGACTAAATTGCAAAAAAGAGGAAACTTATTTTTAGATTTAAGGACCAAAACCCTTCACCCATTTCATTCTAATTTCAAACCAGAAATTTTCCATCTCCCTCCCCTCTTCTCCTTTCCTTTCCACACGAAATCACCATCCCCTTAGTAAGAATTAAAGACCCAATTCACTCCTCTTCCTAGATAAATTATTATACACAAATTGGAGCAAAACAATAACCCCAAACAGTGGGTAAAAATTGCACAAGCTGGACGAGATTTTTGCCAAAGAAACTCCATGTTTTGGACGAAATATAAGGAAGAAAAACATAAGGTATGATGGATTAACATCGATCAGAATGTCCTTATTTCACAGCGCTATAACATTCTCAAGTTAGAGTCTGACTATCCCTATTCTAAGAACATTGTGGGATTCATGCATGTCAATTTGGAGATGAAAAAGTGTAAAAATTTGATGTAAATCGATGGAACAGTGGACATCATATTAGGGACTGTTTTGGACATTTTGAGGTAAGAATTTCTTCTTTCTATGATATAATTGGAGTGCATGTTGTTGTAGTTTAAGAATTGAACTTGTGATTATGAAAGAAATTGGAATTAAGACAAGGCATGTGATTGTTGGATGTTGTAGCGGATTTTAAGACTAATTTTATTGATTGTGGAGTTGTTGTGTTCATTGGTTGTGTGGTTAACATCGTCACTTATTGCATGAAAAGAATGGAGGAATCTTGACATTTAAAGAATAGATGTTTATATGAAAGTGTCAAAATATGAATTGAGTTTTAAGAAATTAAGAGAAGATTTATGGAATTATGTTGTGATGGCCGAAACTTTCCCCAAATCTTGGGTATTGTTGTTGCCGAGGTTACGGGCTATTTTGATTGTGTTAAAATGTTGGGAATTCGATTATAAATACATGTTGTGTTAATTACTAATACACGTCTTAAGGAAATTAAAGTGTAAAAAGATGATATGTTGCAAATTATAGGAGTTGAACTCTTGTTGTGGTCGCTAGAGTTGATGGACTGCTTTAAGGTTGTTCTAATATGGATTAACATAAGAAATGGTGTATTAAACACCTTGGTTGCTGTTTTGGTTATACTCCATAAATATAAGAGAAAGAATGTATAAGGAATGTGTATACCAAGTATGTGGAATATTTGGGATTATATTGGTTATAGCTTGAAGTTGTATCTTCTTATTGGTGTTATTGGCTATGTTTGGAAGTTGCGGATTTACGTATAAATAGGGGAAGTGCTGCCCAAATTGTTATAGAAAAGAAGCAAGTTATCATTCAATTATAATGAATGCTAGTAATCATAAGTTAATTGATATGTTACTACTATTATAGGTTGAAGTGCTAGTCAAGGCTTTTCTAGATTGTTGAGTTGATTAGTTCGTCAATAAGGTATGTGAAACTCATCCTTCTTTCTTTTTGGCATGATTTATTGAAAGTACGGCGGACGTACCTGATTTCTACATAGTCTATTTTCTAAAGATGTTAGTCATGAGAAGTGCCTATGATTTTTCAGTAAAGAGTTTATTATAATGATTTCATTGAGAATCTAAGTGATGATTTAAATTGTATAGTTACTCATGATACTCTATTTGTGATGGATATGACTACAACAATTCACTGAGTCCCTCACTAGAGGGTCGGGACACGTTATATGTATATATATGATTCTTCTATGGACATGTATCCATGATGCAGGTATAGATACCCATGATATATATATATATATATATATGACTATTCCATGGACATGTATCCATGATGCAGGTGTAGATACTCATGATAGTATATGTATAATGATTTTGTGGACATGTATCCACGATGCGAGTATAGATACCCATGATAGTATACGTATGATGATTCCATGGACAGACATTCATGATGCGGGTATAGATACCCAGGATAGTATATGTATATATATATATATATATATATATGATTATATGGACAAACACTCATAGTTTTGATATGACTCTCATTGTTATAAGACACAATTGACTCTCATTTCATAAGGTACAATTGTATTAATATTCAGATTATTATATTGGTCTCATGTTATCTATTGGCCACTTATGATCTTTCTTACAGTATTTTATGTTTTACATACTCAGTACATTATTTCGTACTGATCCCCCTTTCCTCGGGGGGTTGCGTTCATGCCCGCAGGTATAGGTTCTCAGTTTGGTGATCCTCAGGCATAAGACTCCTTCTTAGCTGGTTGGAAAGCTCATTTGATCCAGAGCTTTGTATTTTTGGTACAGAACCTCTTTGAAACTTATGTATATATTTAGGGGCACGACGGGGCTCTGTCCCGTCATATGTTGTTATCCTTCTCATAGAGGTCTATAGACAGTTGTGGATTGTACTTATGTAGAGTTATAAGTCTATTTTGGCCAGCCATGTTGTTGTATACTGTGTTGGGATGTTCCCGTGTATATGTGATACTATCTGGTGGTAGCCTTGTCGGCTTGCCTGTTATATTGTGTTGGCTAGTTGTGACTCCCCAGAAGACATGTGTCGATTCGGGCATATGTTATTGTTGCAGTGTTATGCTGCCGGATTTTATATTTGTCCTAGTGTTAGTTGGATTATGTGTGACAGGTTAGTATAATGGCATCATTAGGGCGTTTAGTCGCGGCCCGTCGGGTCGGGTCGTGACAAAAGTGGTATCAGAATAGTTAGTCCTCGGAATGTCTACAGACCGTGTCTAGTAGAGTCTTGTGTATGGGTATGTTGTGCACCATACTTATACGCAGGAGGCTGCCGGGCATTTAGGATTGGTTTCTATTTTTTCATCTCTTAGATCGTGCACTAGAGCTGTGTTATTAGGATAATCCATCTCTGACGACTTAATATGTTTACAGTTATGCCTCCGAAGAAGACAACAACGGCCCAGAAGGGCAAATCTACAACGGAGAATACTAGTCGGATTCAGAGAGTTACCAGGTCCCGTACTCAGTCTATGCCGAAAATTATACTTCAATCGATGAGCTCTGCTACGTCGCCACCGAGTTCGATTCACGGGCGGCTTCGCGATTCGAGGCCCGGCGACTGAGCCTCCAGCTCGCCGGCCGAGGCGGATGGCGAATCCATGAGAGATGCGGTGCAGCTGCTGAATAGGTTAGTGGCAGGGCAGACTTATAGACAGAGACCAAGAGTTAACCCCAGATCTGATAGTTTGAGGGTTCGTGATTTCTTAAGTTGTAGCCCTCCAGAGTTTTTCAGGTCAAGGCCCGAGGATGATCCACTAGAGTTCATCCGACAGATACAGCGTACGTTGAGGGTAATAAAGGCTTATGAGATAGAGTCAGCCGTGTTGGATGATATCGGTTGTGTGACGTCGCTATTAACTGGTATGAGTCATGGGAGCTATCTAGGGGCGAGGGTGCTCCTCCAGCCGTGTGGGATGAGTTCGCAGAGGCTTTCCTTGACCACTTCCTACCTCCAGAGATGAGGAGAGCCAGAGTTGATAGGTTTCTAAACATGGGCAGGGCGGTAGGAGCATTAGAGAGTACAGCCTTGAGTTTGATTCATTGGCCAGATATGCACCCACTATTGTAGCAGATATGGCAGATAGGGTGCATCACTATGTGATGGGACTGGACTATTATTTGAGCGATGGTTGCATTGCGGTAGCTCTTCAGCCGGGTATGGATATTGCTCGTATCCAAGCATATGCACAGGGTGTTGAGGACTGACATAGAGGGCGACATCCAGACAGAGGTCATGACAGGGACTAGTATAAGAGGGCTAGGTCGACAGTTTATTCTGGTGAGTCTCGAGGCAGGCAACCTCAGCAACAGGTTAGGTATTCATCCCAGCCAGCACATAGTGCTCCTCTACAGTCTACAAGTAGGAGGTTCGACCATCCAGGGTATTCAGGAGCCGGTCAGAGCTCCAGGGCTTCAGGTTCACAAAGAAACAGGGGTTCTAGTCAGTCGAGGCCACCTTTGCCATGGTATTCTCGGTGTGGTAAGCATCATGGTGGGGAATGTCGCCTTATCATATGTACTTGTTTCTTTTGCGGCCGTCAAGGCCATATGATAAGAGACTGCCCTTATGAGAGAGGTATAGGTGGTATGGCTCAGCCTACTGGATCGGTTGCTGGTTCATCATTATCCATAGCTATGTGTCCCACAAGGCAGAGTATTCAGATGCCAGCAGGCCGTGGTAGAGGCCGTGGCGAAGCTCCCAGTTCTAGCGGTCCTTCGAACCACATATATGCTTTGGCCAGAAGGCATGATCAGGAGGCGTCACCAGATGTGGTCACATGTATATTTTTTATCTTTTCGAGACGTATATGCATTAATAAGATTCAGATTTCACCTTATCGTATATATATATTTTCCCTTGTTTCCAGTAGAATCTGAGTTGATAGAACCATTTGAAGTAGGAAACTACAAAAGAATATTGTTCCCATGTAAGAATAAGAATGGACTATTACTTCTTGAATAATAAGATTGATATAAATGAATGAAAGTGCCTTTTCATTTTTGGACCGAGTTCTGGGGAGTATTGGACATAGAGATTATTTGAGTTCTTTCACAAATTATTTAGAACTTTGAAATAATGAGCACCCTGTTAGTATATAGTTGTGTCAAAGATTTAAAATATCGTAAAGAGTAGTGGTTGTAGCGAACCTCTGGAGTTCATATCTTCAGTTAAGAGGTTATTAGAAGGATTGGTAACCAAGGTATGCATGTGTGCACAGTTTCAATGCATTGGTTCACGTAGAATGCTAAGATGGGGTTATTTGGTCTCTTGGAACCAAATGTTAAAAGGAAGGAAGCTCATAGTGTCTCTCTTAACTTGTGTCGTGGGTGATCTTTTAGTACTAATCCTACTGAGCATCCAAATGGAGAAATACAGTTATTGTGGAAGCCTCATTTCTATGATGTAGATATTAAACTGTACAGAATAATTGATACACTGCGGGGTAACACATAGGGGTACAAAAAAAAGTTTTCATATGACCTTGGTGTATGCGTTTAAAGATGTGGTTCTTAAAAGGGAACCGTGGATAGATATTGAAAGGTTACATGACTAGGTACAAGATGTTTGAACTAATGGGCAAAATGAACAAACTCAAAGATGTTACTACACCGCTGGAAGATTCTGTCATAGCTAAGAAAGTATAAAGAAAGTGTTCGGTGGTTACACATAGTCGGCATACCGCAACAGATTTGATAAGATTAGACTTATCCGAATTTGATGTATTATGGGTATGGATTGGTTGACTTCTTGTTTTGCTAATGTCGATTGTAGAGAAAAGATAGTTCGATTTCATTCTTCAAGCGAGCCAATTATAGAGTGGGAAGGAAATGCAGCAACACCGAGGGGTAAGTTTATTTCATACCTCAGGCAAGGAAATGGAAAGATGGTTACAATAATTTGATAAAGAAGGTGAGGAATAATGATAAAAAAGGTGAGGAATAAATTACAAGTCTGGGAATGAAGATTACTATCATTGGAAGAAGAATCTACTTTGATAACAAATCTTCTTTTAAGTATGCTAATCCATCTATTATTAACTATAAAGTCTCTAAAATATTTCATAAATGAGTTACATAAAGTCTTTGCAAGATTTTATTGAAATTAGTGATGAAGGCTGAATGAGGCATTGGTCCTCATGGTTGGACATGTTCTTTCCTAGAGGTAAAGGAAGCATAGGACTTAGATCATCGTTTGATGTGTATAAAGTCTTAGGTGCTAAACTTTAAGCTAAGTTTCGAACATCTAATAGATTGTGAGATAATTCTATGTGGACAAATATGGCACAAGACATTTTCCTCTAAATGGGTAATAAAGATGATGCTCTTATGTATGGAAAATGATGTTGGAGGCTCGAGATGACATAGAGCAGGAGATATGGTAGGATCCAAGGAGTGGAACTGCTAATTTCTGGGTTGACAAGTGAAAACTAGGAGCTTGTATTAGGTTGTTCCTGCAAAATACACGATGGATGAGAGAAATGTCATGATCGATAATGACAGCTTCAAGTAAATTTATAGTAGGCAGTACATGGGAGTTGTTAAGAAGAAAATCATACAAATCTGATGTTTGAAGGTTACAGGATAAGACTAATAAGTAAGATTGTTAAATGGAAAGTGATTAATATAAACTTCATTACATGCTTACCTCGTACTCAGAAGAAGTATCCTCAATTATTCCCTAGGCCTACAGGTAATTCAATTCAACTCATTATTTGATTATAGTAATTGGTGAATTGTATATGTGGGTTATATTGTGGCCCTGTGAGGCATCTGTTGGTTACTGAATATAGGTGGATAGGCATAGTTATAAAGGAGACTCTGCCGAAATTTTTATAGCATGAAACCTATTGTGAACATTCGAGGACGAATGTTTCTAAGGGGAGAAAGATGTTACACCTCGTGAGGTAAGGCGATAATAAAGAACGCCATTAAGAAAGTAAGATTCGAATATTGGAAATAAAGTATACTTACATATGCTAATGAGGAAATTATTATACTAAAGGTTGCGATTTCCGGAAATTTTTTGGTTACACCGTGTGTGACATTGGGGAGTTAAAAAGGATAGTTATATATATTCCCGCTATGAACTAGTAACATATTATGTAAGTTACGAGGACGAGGATATGAGTTCTTAGGAGATTTTCAGAATTTAAAAAGAAGAGGGACATAAGATTATTAAAGGGTAAGAAGTGGACTAAATTGCAAAAAAGAGGAAACTTATTTTCAGATTTTTAAGGACCTAAACCCTTCACCCATTTCATTCTACTTTTAAACCAGAAATTTTCCATCTCCCTCCCATCTTCTCTTTTCCTTTCCACACGAAATCACCCCTCTCCTTAGTAAGAATTTAACATCCAATTCACTCCTCTTCCTAGATTAATTATTCTACACAAATTGGATCAAAAAAATAACCCCAAATAGTGGGTAAAATCGCCCAAACAGTGGGTAAAAATCGCACAAGATGGACGAGATTTTTGCCAAAGAAACTCCAAGTTTTGGACGAAATTTAAGGAAGAAAAACATAAGGAATGATGGATTAAAATTGTGGTATTCATGCATGTCAATTTGGAGATGAAAAAGTGTAAAAATTTGATGTAAATCGATGGAACAGTGGACAACATATTAGGGACTGTTTTGGGCATTTTGAGGTAAGAATTTCTTTTTCTATGATATAATTGGAGTGCATGTTGTTGTAGTTTAAGAATTGAACTTGTGATTATGAAAGAAATTGGAATTAAGACAAGGCATGTGATTTTTGGATGTTGTAGCCGATTTTAGGACTAATTTTATTGATTGTGGAGTTGTTGTGTTCATTGGTTGTATGGTTAACATCGTCACTAATTGCATGAAAAGAATGGAGGAATCTTGACATTTAAAGAATAGATGTTTATATGAAAGTGTCAAAATATGAATTGAGTTTTAAGAAATTAAGATAAGAGTTATGGAATTATGTTGTGATGGCCGAAACTTTCCCCAAATCGTGGGTATTGTTGTTGCCGAGGTTACGGGGTGTTTTGATTGCGCTAAAATGTTGGGAATTCGATTATAAACATGTATACATGTTGTGTTAATTACTAATACATGTCTTAAGGAAATTAAAGTGTAAAAAGATGATATGTTGCAAATTATAGGACTTGAACTCTTGTTGTGGTCGCTAGAGTTGATGGACTGCTTTAAGGTTGTTCTAATATGGATTAACATAAGAAATAGTGTATTAAACACCTTGGTTGTTTTTTTAGTTATACTCCATAAATATAAGAGAAAGAATGTATAAGGAAGGTGTATACCAAGTATGTGGAATATTTGGGATTATATTGGTTATAGCTTGAAGTTGTATCTTCTTATTGGTGTTATTGGATATGTTTGGAAGTTGCGGATTTACGTATAAATAGGGGAAGTGCTGTCCAAATTGTTATAGAAAAGAAGCATGTTATCATTCAATTATAATGAATGCTAGTAATCATAAGGTTAATTGATATGTTACTACTATTATAAGTTGAAGTGCTAGTCAAGGCTTTTCTAGATTGTTGAGTTGATTAGTTCGTCAATAAGGTATGTGAAACTCGTCCTTCTTTATTTTTGGCATGATTTATTGAAAGTACGGCGGACGTACCTGATTTCTACATAGTCTATTTTATAAAGATGTTAGTCATGAGAAGTGCCTATGATTTTTCAGTAAAGAGTTTATTATAATGATTTCATTGAGAGTCTAAGTGATGATTTAAATTGTATAGTTACTCATGATACTCTATTTGTGCTGGATATGACTACAAGAATTCATCGAGTCCCTCACTAGAAGGACGAGACACGTTATATATATATATATATATATATATATATATATATATATATATATATATATATATATATATATATGATTATTCTATGGACATGTATCCATGATGCGGGTATAGATACACATGATAGTATATATATGACTATTCCATGGACATGTATCCATGATGCGGGTGTAGATACCCATGATAATATATGTATAATGATTCTGTGGACATGTATCCACGATGCGGGTATAGATACCCATAATAGTATACGTATGATGATTCCATGGACAGACATCCATGATGCGGGTATAGATACCCAGGATGGTATATGTATATATATATATATATATATATATATATATACATATACTATATATATATATATGATTATATGGACAGACACTCATGGTTTGATATGACTCTCATTGTTATAAGACATAGTTGACTCTCATTTCATAAGGTACAATTATATTAATATTCGGATTATTATATTTGTCTCCCCGTTATCTATTGGCCACTTATGATCTTTCTCAATATTTCATGTTTTACATACTCAATACATTATTTCGTACTGACCCTCTTTCCTCGGAAATTTGCGTTAAATGCCCGCAGTCTGAGTTCTCAGTTTGGTGATCCTCAGGCCTAGGACTCCTTCTCAGCTGGTTGGAAAGCTCCTTTGATTCAGAGCTTTGTCTTTTTTTGGTACAGAACTTCTTTTAAACTATGTATATATTTAGGGGCACGACGGGGCCCTATCCCGTCGTATGTTGTTATCCTTCTCATAGAGGTCTGTAGACAGTTGTTGGTTGTACTTATGTAGAGTTATAAGTCTTTTTTGGTCAGCCATGTTGTTGTATATTGTGTTGGGATGTTCCTGTGTATATGTGATACTATCTGGTGGCAGCCTTGTCGGCTTTCATATTATATTGTGTTGGCTAGTTGTGACTCCCCAGGAGACAGATGCCGATTCAGGCATATGTTATTGTTGCAGTGTAATGCTGCCAGATTTTATATTTGTCCTAGTGTTAGTTGGATTATGTGTGACGGGTTAGTATAATAGTGTCATTATGACGTTTAGTCGCGGCCCATCGGGTCGGGTCATGACAGACGGGATTTCGTTTTTCGATTTTTTGGAAATTTTACGCCTCGGTCCTAATGCATTTGGCCTCGTTGCTTCGAGCACCGCGGTGCTTCCTTGCCTTGCGCCGCGGCGCTGCTCTCTTTTCTGTCCGTAATTCACCATATTTCTTCTATTCTTCTCGGGACCTCTTAGGCTTTATTTCTTGGATTGTGCTTGTGCAATTTCATCCTTAATTGAGCTCATACCATCCCCAATTATGTATTTCCTCCTCTAGGACCGCTGTGACTCAAAAGACAGAAACATAACCCTAATACTATACTAAACACAAACGAAAAAGAGAAAATACTTAACTAAAAAAGACTCAAAAGAGTGTATAAAATACACTCAACACACTCGCACTTGTATGCGAGTCACCTTTTCACGGACAAAATAAATATATAACTCAATATGTTTTGTGCGTTGATGATGGATTGAATTCCCTGATAGATATATTGCACTAATGTTATCACATTATACCATAGTAGCCGTCGGAATTGGGCAATGAAGCTCAAGTAAAAGATTCTGAATCTAGCATGAGTCAGATAAAACATTGGCAACCGCACGGTACTCAGCTTCAGCACTCGAGCGTGATACTTTGGGTTGACTTTAGAAGACCATGAGATCATATTATCACCGAGGAAGACGCAATAACCAGAGGTGGAGCGTCTGGTGTCCGGACAGCCTGCCCAGTCTGCATCTGTGTAAGTGACGAGTTTGGTGATGAAAGATGGGTAAATATGTAATCCATACTCCAGAGTTCCCTGAATATACCGCACAATGCGTTTGAGGGCATGTATATGTTATTCCATTGGATTATGCATGAACAGACACACTTGTTATACTGAGTAGGTAATATCCGTCCTGGTGAATATGAGGTACTGCAAAGCTCCAGCCAGGCTGTGGTATAATGTAGGATCAGCAAAGGGTTTGCTAGGAATAGCACTCAACTTCGATTTTGTGTCTACCGAGTTGCTAAAAGGTTTGCATGAGGACATACCTGCTCGTTCCACAATTTCAGATGCATACTTCTTTTGGGATAAAAATAACCCACCTGTATGTCGTGTCACAGCAATACCTAGAAAATAGTGCAGTGGATCAAGATCCTTCATAGCAAATTCAGAACCAAGCTGAGACATGATACTCTGGCGGAGGGAGTATGAAGATGCTGTAAGAATGATATCATCCACATATAAAAGAAGATATGCAGTATTATTACCCTGATGATAAATAAACAGAGAATTATCAGAACGGCTGTGAGTAAAACTCATTTGTGATAAAAAATCTACAAATCGCTTATACCAAGCCCTGGGAGCCTGTTTGAGGCCATACAATAATTTATTTAGCAAACACACATGATTGGGATACGTAGGATCTCTGTATCCCAAAGGTTGGTGAATGTAAACTGTCTCATTTAGATTATCATGAAGAAATGTATTTTTGACATCCAGTTGATGAAGTGATCATCCTTTTGAGAGTGACAGACTTAGAAATGTTCTGATGGTATCTGGTTTGACCACTGGACTAAATGTCTCCCCACAATCGATTCCAACCAGCTGGATCTTCCCATCACCTACAAGACGTGTCTTATGCTGCTCAAAAGATCCATCAGATTTTTCTTTATGGCTAAAAATCTACATAGACCGAATAATATTAGCATTAGATGGACGAGGTACTAAATCTCATGACCTATTTTTAATTAGAGCATGATATTCATCATCCATGACCATTTTTCAATTCAGGTCTTTTAGAGCAGACACTGAGTTACGAGGCAAAGGTGATTTGGAAACCTATATGTGAAGGCTGTAATTGGTATTGGGTTTAACAATACCATGTTGACTAAGGGTGACCGGGAGGGATGTTGGGCCAGTGGACTGGACGCCGCTGGCCAAGTGCGGAATTGGGGAGCTTTGGGCCAATCCAATGGGCTGGACGCCACTGGATGGATAAACTAGAATGAGGACTGGGATTTGGGCATTGGACTGGCCCAATTGTCCACTAGATTGGACCACTGGGATGGTAACTGGGCAGTGAGTAGTGGATTGGCCCAGTTGTCCAGTGTGTTGGACAATTTGGGGCTGTTGAGTGGGTCCAGCCGAGACACTGCCCGAGAGTGGGGACGGGTGAGTGGGCCCAATTGAGATATTTCTTTAGCTATGGAGAATATATGTTAAATACGAGAGCTTATCATCATCTAAAAAATCATAAGTATGAGTCCCGATTTCATGAGTCTTAGCAAAGGGAAAACCCGCTTCATCAAAAATCACGTGACGATTGACAATTATTCTATTTGAAGAAGTATCATAGAATTTGTAACCACGTTGATTGGCAGGATAACCCAAGAAGACACAAGGAGTGGGTCGGGGTTGAAGTTTGGTGACTATGGTGGATGGAAAGAGGGGGTAGCACAAACAACCAAACACCCTTAAATGAATATATGATGGCTCTCGTAAATAAAATATTTTTAGTGGAGCTTGGTACGACATGTTCTTATGAGGTAGAATGTTCAACATGTATGTGGTCATTTGAAGTGCATGATGCCAAAATATGGGAGGAATGGATGCATGAGCAAGGGATGTCCTAACAATGTTGTTTATAGTTATAATTTTGCGTTCCGCCTTCCAATTTTGTGATGAAGTGTAAGCACAAGACAGACGAAAATTCAAACCATTTGTTTTGAAAAAATCCCAAAACTAATTATTGTTAAATTCCCTCCCATTATCACATTGTATACACTTAATCTCCCGTTCAAATTGAGTTTTGATGAATGCTTTAAAAGTGAGAAATGTGAAAAACACTTGTGATTTCTTTGACAAAGGAAATGTCCACAAATAATTAGAGTAATCATCAAGGATAAGCAAATAATATCTATGACCAGAAGAACTCAAAACGGGTGATGTCCAAATGTCACACAATGCAAAATATCAAATGACATAAGACCGCATGAAGTAGAAGCAATAAATGGAAATTTAACATGTTTACCAAGTACACAAGAATGACACTTACACTTATTTAACGTCTGAGTTTGGGTACAAGAAATAAATTTATTTTGTTTAAGGGAGGTCAAAACAGCCTCCATCGGATGCCCCAAACGTTGTCGTTGGTGCCATAAAGATGGTGCCAAAGGTGCAAAAGTAGACTGAAACTTGGACTGAAGATTAGGTAAACTTATCGGGTAGAGCTCCCCCTTGCTATCACATCTCATGAGAAGTCTCCCCGTCTGGAAATCATGCACGGAAAAACCAAATGGGTCAAAACGAACAGATACCCAATTATCTCTTGTAAACTTTCTAACAGATACCAAGTTTTTGATTAACTTTGGAGCATGTAGGACATTATTTAAAGACAGTGGTGGGTTTGGTGGTGATAATTTAGTAGAACCATACCCTTTAATTGGAATTGAATAGCCATTTTTGACAACTATACCACTATCATTGCTCAAATTGAAATAAGAGGTGAGATTACCTTGGGAGGACGTCATGTGAGACGTTGCCCCGGAGTCCATATACCAGTTTGAATCTGGTGGGTTGAGTCCAAGAGTGTGTATGACGGACTCAATATCCGTTCGGTGGACCATGGCTGAGTGGGCCCCATGCCACTGGGTCGGTTAAGTCCCAAGTCCACTGCTTGGCGTGACTGGTGCAGTAAAATAGGCTTGTTGGGCCTGTCTTAGTGAGGCCTTGTGTTGAGTTTCTTTGCCACCGTTGGAGTGCGGCGATGGGTCGTTGGGTGCTCGCCCAATTACTGTTGGCCGGGCGATGCAGCCCAAGGCGGCTGCCGAGCCAGTTCATTTGGACCACTGCCACGATGTCATTTGTCGCCGCTCATGATTACATCGCTCTGCGCCATCGCACCATCGGAGTTGGTGGTGCCGCCATTTCCGCCGCCACCGGAATTCCGGTGATCTCCATCTTTGTTATTTCTGCGATTTCCACCCTTATTTTTATTATTATTACGTCCTTTTTGTCCCTTATTTTGGTGAGAGAGATCAAAAGAATTACCGTCGTTTGAAGGAGTGGCAATGAAGGCGGAATTTGAAGTAGTTGAGGCCTTTTTTATCAAGCCCGACTCTTCAAGTACAACCATGGATCTTTCTTGATAGAATTGTGGTAAAGGATTACTTTGACGGATTAGAGTTCCCACTCCGCTATATGCATCAGTGAGACCAGCGACCAATTGCAAGACTAACCGGTTATTAGTAACCGGTGAACCGACGTTTCTTAACTGATCTGTCAACACTTTGAGGCGTTGACAATATGCCGAAATATTGGAAAAAACTGCCATGTCATGGTGGAGAATTCTTGTCCAGTGTAACAGCGCGAGAGTTTTGATTATTTTAAAAAATATCTCTCAATCATTCCCACGCCGCCATGGGTGTTGAATCCGTCTCCATTATGGTGTGCAACAAGTCCGTGGAAATTGTTGCATAAATCCAACCAAGGAATGTAGCATCAAGCGTATCCCACAATTCATTGTCTGCATCCGTGAGTAATTCCTTTCCATTCCTATCTTTTGGTGGAATGATATGACGAAGAACTTTGTGAGCCCTACAACATATTTTAAACAATTCCTCCCATGTAGCATAATGCACGATTTCCATTTCCAATTTAACAGAAACATGGTGTTTTAATATTTGAGACAGTTAGGACAGAATGAAAAGATGATTTAGATTCAGACATATTTGATTGAGATGAAGGTTGTTCAACAATAGAGGGATAAAACACAAAATTAAAAAAATAAAAACAATTCGGCCAAGGAAGAAGACTAGGTCAAAAATTTGGAGAGAAAATATGAATCTTTTCCTTAAACTCTTGATACCATGTAAGACTTTGATATTATTTTCCTCAAATGACATTGTTTCATTAGGTAAGAATATACATCTTTTACATTAACTAGGAAGAGTAAGTCTTGCCTAATATAATCCTAAGAATATTCCTATACATTAAACTACCTACCATATAAAATAAGATATTACATTAATATAAGATAATACACAATATTATCATATTAATGGTATTAATTCTGAAATATTCTAACCGTTTCAAGTGGCCTTTTCTGTTATTCGTCTTTAATGTATATTATATATCCTTTTCAGATGGCTATTAAAAGTCAACTTTAGGGATTTTATTAGATTAATTTTAATTGATAATGCTGCTAAATTATATTCACGGACATCCCTTCCTTTCTCCTGTTTCTTTTGACAACATTCTATATCTACATGTTAATAAGTATTACAATGTGATTAGTTAAATGAATTAGAATCTATAGAGATGCTAATACATCACTAGAGACAGAGATACAAGGTACTTGGCTGTGATGTCCATAGGATGACGATCAAGAGGTTGTCATGGTGATTACCTACTCTGATGAATAATTAGAGGTTTTTAAGGATTAATTTAATATGTAGCGGTGAAAACAACAACAACAACATACTCAGTACGTGTAATTCATATAGTAAGGTTTGGAGAGGATAAAATGTGTACACAAATCTTACATCTATCTTTGTGGGATAAATAGACTATTTCCGATAGACCATCGACTCAAAAGAAAATAATCAATGTAGTTTTTTTAAGGAAAATAAGACAACAAGAGGTAATGGTGAAAACAGAAAACACTATTGTTGAAAATATTTATTAAACGTGAAATAAAGTTAATCTTATTTGATTACGAATCGAACATTAGGGGTCCCATACGTCGGAAACGTTGTTTCCACACACGTGTACATACAATGCCAATGATCATGATTTGCTTAAATGGAAGAGATATTGGTACGTATACGAATTGTTTGAGACGTAAGGTAATAGATGGTTATTGACCAAATGACGTAGGTTTTACGTTGGTAAATGAAGGAAGAAGTGTATAAATGTGTTTAAAGATGAAACGAGTCATGAAGCGCCGCCCGATAGGGCCGCGGCGCCAAACTGCAGGGCCACAACGCCAACTCTCTGAAGTTGTGGCGCCGCGGCGCCAAACTGCATGGCCACAACGCCAAATCTCTGAAGTTGTGGCGCCGCGGCGCCTCCCTGCAGGGCCGCGGCGCCGGTAGTCCAGAGGCTGCGACGGGAGACGAAAAGACATGACTCTTGGGCTGGTTTTGAGGCATTAAACCTCCATTACATCCCAAATGAATTCAGCCATTATTTGGCTGAATTAACACTCCATAATCAAGGTCATTACATGGTCATTCAAGGCCATTACATGAGCAATTGGAGAGTCATCTTCACAACACTATAAAATGAGGCCTTAGGCTCATTTGCAAAACACTTGAAATCTGAAATATACAGTGTGCCGTTAGGGAGGAGAACTCTTGAATAGGAAAGAGGGGGAAAACGATACTTCTTCCTCTCTTACAATCACAAAACGCTCAAAGATCTTTCTTCCAAAGCAAACATTTGAGTTCCCTTTGCTCATTTGTTTATTGTTGTTTTATCTTGGGAGATAAGTTGTTATTACAATCGTTGAAAGGATATACGAGATAATATTATTTTAAGGATAGATCAAGAATTTGGTCGACTCAGAAAGCCCTTTTATTTGATTATTTCCAAATTTTATTACAATTTATTGTTATTGTTATTTTCTTGTTTTACACATTACCGCTCACAACTATTAGCATAGGTAGATCCCCTAGCTAAAAGATACTTAAAGTTGATATATACTACTAAAATATTCTTAAAGTAATATATATTGGATTTGGTTGGTGTACAAGTGGTTTGATAATTCAGCATGTGTTAGTCGTAACTTAAGTGAAAAGGATGAGATCATGCGCACCATGTAAGCATAGTCTGTATTCATAGAATGAGAAGCCAGGTGATACGTTTAGGTATACAACCTTATATTTTATTTAACTCACTCGTACTCATGATTTCAATTTAATTATATGATCCTATTTCCTTTTTATTCTTTTTCACAAAGAATGATCTCTTATTACTTTTGCAACAATACATGTCCAGTGTATTTTCATAAAATGTATTTAAAAATGTCTTACACTACTAAAAGTTTATATTTTTCTAAGAATTTACCACTAAAAATTGTTCAGTGACTATTAATCATTAAATATTGATGAAAAAAATCTAAATAGAGGAGTTCTCACACGAAAAAATTACGAAGTTTTTCAGCGTTTCAACGGAAACTTGTTTCCCACCATGCATTTTTCCGGTGATCTGGTTAGCTGAGAATGAGGTGAAAAAATCACATTTTATAGCACATTTTTTCACTGAATGTCAGTGGAAAAAACTTTATTTCTAGTAATGTTATGTCATGTTTAATTAAGATCACAAGTTTCAAAAATCTTTTAACCACACAAATATAACATCTTTATGAGAATTTTTTAAAATTTCATGCATAATCAAGAATATTCATATAAATAAATAGGGACGGGGTATAACACCTATATATATCGATGGAAAAGCTTTACACTAACGTAGACCTGTCCATAGGGTCGGGGACCCGCCCGGCCCGTCCTGACTCGACCCGAAAAAATCAGGGTCATGGTCAGCTTATTTCTGACCCGTGAGCCACCTGACTGTTGCGATATTTCTAAGTGCTTACGCAAGTGTACGTATCGTTCAAGTAATAAAGATCTGTAAGACCGGGTTTATCGTACACAGAGACTGATTTATTAAGTACCGGTTATCTATTCTATGGTATCTATTTGATTGACGTTCTTTAGTTTGAGACTTATAACTAAGAATTATGACTAAGTGCAGAAAATAAACTAAAGATTATAATACTTGGGTTTTAAACAGTTATAAAGGAAATAGGGATTCCAATCTCCTCAACTATCCACTCTTTCACGTGTTAATGCAATGCTAATGATTCTTCTTCTTATTAAGATAGCAGGTTTAACTAATCTGCCATCATATTCCAGTTAGGACATACAAGAGCTCAATCTTGTGCAGAAACCTTCTATATTTTTATGATAGATTTTACCACACATGAGGATTAAGAACAATAGCCTTAAATACTACACAAGTATTGAGGTACTTTCGTCCACGATTTTAACCTATGTCTAAACAACTACAACATATTCAAATCTCACCTTTTAGGCTTTTGATTCGAAATCATATAAGTTATGATAATTAATGGTCAGTTAATTATCAAGCAATCACAACAATATTGAATAGATCTTAATATGCTGAAGAAGAAATCAATAACTATGCATTAACTATATGAAAGAGTTTCAAGAAGATTCGACGGAAAACCCTACTAAAGTAATTAGCTCCTAAACATTGTCATGTCAAGAACTAAATTACAATCCAACATAAACAGAAATAAAATAAGGGAAAGAAAATAACTTGAACAAGAAGATGTCTCTAATCTTGCTTCTTGTCGTCGTTCCCCTCTCCAAAGTATGAGATATGATGAATCAAATAAGGTCAGGGTTTAAGGGTTTTATATATGAGAAAACTTGCGTTTTGGACCCTTTTACCCTTCTGAAATTCGGCCCAATTTCGCAAAATCCCGCGTCGGAGTCGTGGCCCTGCTTTTGGCGCCACAGCACCGCAACTCCTACAACTTCTCTGAACTTCTGTCGTCGTGGCCCTGTATTCTGGCGGCGCTTTAACCCTGTAGACCCAGTCCGGTTTACAGTGTATTTTTTGTTAGGATTTCGTCTGATTTCTTCTATTCTTCCTGGGACTTCTTAGGCTTCATTTCTTGGTCTTTTATTGTGCAATTTCATCCTCAAAAGTAGTATTCTCTCCTTTATAACCAATGTGACACGAATGAAAGAAAAACACACCTAACACTATAGTAAACGCAAAATAAAAGAATAAAATACTAACTAAAAAAGACTCAAAAGAGTGTATAAAATACACTCAACAAACACCCCAAACTTACACTTTACTCGCCCTCGAGTAAAGAACAAAACAAAAACAAAAACAAAAAAAAAACTCTATGAAATGGATCAAGTAGCTATAACAATGCTGCCTCAAAATCATGGATGAAAACTAGGATAATATGTTAGACATACATAGCATGAATAATTAACAATCTAGAATTTCAAGTTAGATATTTCGCAAATTCAATTAGATCATAATCAATGGAAATACAAACACCTAACCTATGCATGTCAATTTCATTCCATCTTTCCCAAAATGCTATAGACCTGTTTACTTGTTATTCTCCACTAATCATAGACATAAATATTAAAGATAATCATGACTTTCAAGGGTTGTAATGTAGGCTTAGGCAGGGGTAGGTAAAAGTAGGCATTTAGGCTTACATTACGTACCATAAACATTTTTCATTCAACTCTTTTTCCTTCTTTTTGACTTTCTTTTTAATCTCATACCTATTTTCTCTCCTCTTTTCTTTTGAGAGAATGAGATACATGATAAATAACAAGCACCCCCAAACTTAGGCTTTTGCATATTTTTTGGGGTGCATCACATTTTCATTCTCTTTTTCTTTCTTTTTCAACACTTATTCATCCTAATATTTTTCAATCATCACTTATGGCACAGCAAAAGAATCATAGGGTGTCAAATACAGATGTTATTTAGGCTCAAAGGGGATGACTAGTGATACAATTTTTGTCAAGGTACGTAATGAATTGTAAGAAGGACTATCAAAGAATGTCTGAATCATCTCCTAACATGTACATCTTAACTATTTCTCTTCAAATAACAGACAAATAAATTTTCTAGACATTTTCAACCTTTCTTTCCATAACTGACACACATAGGCTAAACACAAATATCTCAAATAATTAGATGTCATGAATTTTGGGCATATCTAACTTAAGCAAACAGATTGTTGCTCTCAATTATCCCACTTTATCCACTCAATTTCTTTAGCAACTACAACATACATGATCCATAAAAAAAAATTATGACTCAAAAATATATAAAAATAATAAAGAACACAACAAAAAGACTCATAATAAAAACAATAAAAACAAAATAAGACACCCCCCCCCAAACTTAATCGACACATTGTCCCCAATGTGTGAAGACTAAAAATAAAGGGACAACTTACTAACACAACACAACGGTCATAACGGAGGCCTGAGAGCAAAAATTCTAGAAATTGCACGGTATCTGGGCTCTCTGAAGTTTCAGCGTCGTGGCCCTGCATTTTGGCGCCACGGCGCTGTGCTCGATCATTGCTCTTTTCCAGCATTTTTGATCCTTTTCCACTCAGGGTCAGTCCCTAGTCCACCTGCCATCACAACATAAGATAAAAATCAAGACCGTGAGATTGTTCAAGACAAAATAAAACAACTAAACAAGAATTGATATAACATAATTAAAAACATTGGATTGCCTCCCAAGTAGCGCTGTCTTTAACGTCTTTTAGCCGAACGCATGTTACTTACTAAATCAATTGGGTAGAGTATTGTCGCACTCGATTTTGAACTCTCAGGCTTAAATGCGCGACGGAATGGTTATCCTCCCAAAAAATGTAAAGATAAATGTTAAAAATGTTTAAGGGAGTCGCCACCTAATTAATTGGGTGAATTAGGACACCTAAATACCAACTGATTAAAGTCAGTATTAACTCCGTTTAATGGTCTGTGAAACTAAATAAGATTCTGAGTAAGGGTTCTTTATTATCCTAAAGGGAAGGGGTAAGGCACCCTAAAGGATCCGCTAACTTGCGGTTGTCCGCTCAAACATAGGTTAATTTATTTGGCTAAGGGATGTATATTTTAGAAAAGATTATTTAAGTAAAAGGGATATGGTAAATACCTAAGGAATATATATATATTGATAACTAAAAGGATCTTATAAGACATCACGGAAATATACAAAAAGTTGATTATACATTTATAAAATTTTTGCTTAACAAAAAGGAATAAGAAAATAATAAATTACTCCTATTAATGTATGTAAGGTTTAAGACTTTTGTATAAAGTTAATTATGAAATTATTTTATATGTACGTATATGCGAAAATTACTTCCTATGATATTTATGAAGAGTTTAGGAGAAGTTTATTTCTTAAGGATTAAATATGGAGGGATATGTTAACTACCTGACTAAAGGATAGCTAGAATTAATTATTTTAGATTTAGATTTATATGACGAGCCTAGACTAAGTGAAGGATGAATTTATCTTTAAAACTGCCCTTCCCAAAATATTCAAAGACTAGTAGAGTTAATTATCCTATTAATTACAGGGTTACTAAATATGACAATAATAAATAAACAAATGAATAAATGCATAAATAAGCTAAGGGAGGAGTGAGATTGGAATTGTTGTAACGTCTGGAACGGATGGTGACACCATCTATCTTATAATTGTTTGGAAGCCCTGCGGCGGAAGTACGGTTGGTGATATGGAAACCCTGGTGAGTCTCATACCGAGACTCTTGATTATTCTCCCGATGCGGGTCATGTAAAAATAAGAAAGAAAAGGATTAGTATATGTTCCAATCATATTAATAATGCAAGCAACTAAAACATTCATGTACATTTATATAAAGGATTGGAACATGTCGAGGACGAATCAGCAGTGCAAGTAGGTAAAAATACCAGTGTAATTTTAATGTGCACATTGTCACGACCCGACCCCGGGACCGCGACTGGTGCCCTACCTGGGCACCCTTACAGGTAAACATCAGAGAAAATCAGCGGAACATACATGAAACTTAAAAATAAAACATCGTAAGTAAAACAACAGGTTAGCCGATAGGGCTACCTTCCTGAACATATATACAAACAACCGAAGCAGTTGCCTCCGTTCTTTTTACAAAGCCCGACCTGATATGTGACTACTGGACCTCTAAGAGTTTTTACATAACAACTGTGGCGGGACAAGGCCCCGCCGTACCCCTGAATAAACATAAACGTGACAACTCCGGAACACTGGAGCCATCTCAACTTGCTGAACCGGGATCCTAAGCTCGCGGATCCTGGCGTGTACCTAAACTGCGGGCATGAACGCAGCCACGAAGGGGTCGATCAACAGTGCAGAATATGGAGCAGAATATAACGTCTGATAAACAAATCATAATCAGACAAAAGAATGACAAGGACAAGTATAAAAATACATACGGATACTGCCGTGTCATTACCACTTATGAACTTTCGTACCTTATTATCCTTCCCATTCCCAATAAAAGTTATAGTCACATTCTTACGTACATTATTTAGAAAAAGAATCATTAAGTTCATTACCATATAACTTACTTATCTTTCATAACATAGTCCGGCCCACTACGGAGGGACACATATACTACCCGGCCCAATCTGGGACGCGATCAAGTCACACTAATATCAAAGCATGCCCGTGGAATCCCCCATCACTGTCGACAGCTATTAGTGTAAAATATAACCATGTGACGCGCCCGTGGCATCCCACCTCACTGTCGGCGTACACATACACAATACATATATATATATCTGCCGTGGAATCCCACATCACCGCCGATCCGGTATAATAATACACCAATAGGCATACATGAACACCAAGTCCCACGGTGGTATAACGTCTTGAGGGTCTACCTCACTTATACTCTTACCCCGGAGAAGGTGGTAGCGGTGGTATAGCATCTTGGGGTCTACCTCACTTATACTCTTACCTGGGAGAAGGTGGTATAACGTCTTGGGACTTGCCGCCATTTATACTCTTACCCTATCTCAACCGACCATTATACAAAACAAGCAGGGGGTATAATGTCTTGGGGGTTTACCCCTCACTTATACTCTTACCCTGGAGAAGGTGGTATAGCATCTTGGGGGTCTACCCCTCACTTATACTCTTACCCTATCTCAACCGGCCGTCAAACAAACAGAAGTACTACCATGTCTTCTATAAGAATCAGGAATTTAACCCAGTACTACAAATAACGGAAGCATACGGTGGAATTCCACATCACCGTCGATGCGTCCAAGTACTTACAAGACGGTGACCTCTCCAAGAGAGTCGCGGCATCGCAATAAAACATAATACTTGCACTCAAAGGCTATCACCAGCACACATAGACTAATTCTCAATTAATCAAGCCAAAGTACTTATCAGGGCACAAATAGAATAATTCTCATTTAACAAGCCAAAGTACTTATCAAGGCACATTTAGACTAATTCTCAATTAATCAAGCCAAAGTACTTATCAGGGCACAAATAGAATAATTCTCATTTAACAAGCCAAAGTACTTATCAAGGCACATTTAGACTAATTCTCAATTAATCAAGCCAAAGTACTTATCAGGGCACAAATAGAATAATTCTCATTTAACAAGCCAAAGTACTTATCAAGGCATCACATAGAATTATTCTCAATTAAACAGGCCAAAGTACTACGTACGTACATTCCTTTCAAAAGACTCCCTTCCAAATAAAACTTCCCCGATACTAACAACCGTAGTATTAAGTCCTATCCACCTTTCAAGACAAGTCACAATACCTTTTTAGAAATACAATTACCGAACTAAATCAAGTGACTTCCTTATTTAAAACCTTAAGCAATTGGTACCTTTAAAACAATTTGCCCTTCCTTAACACAAGTTATTTCTTGATTACTTTATTAGAGAAAACCATTCTCTTAACCTTCCATAAAGCCGTTATAACCAACTTCCCATAAAGCCGTTATAACCCTTTATGGTTTAGACCAACACGTTCCTTTTATAACCAAGAGACTTCTACTATTTGAAACCAAGTATTAAATACTTTCAAATCAATTCTCATAACTTTCAAAAATACAATTAGTCTCTTAACCTTTAGAAAACAAGTGACTCCTTTTATTATAAAACCTTAGGCAATTAATGCCTTAAAAACAAGTGGCCTTTTCACTAAAATCAAATCACTTATCTTTCCATAAAGCAAATATAACTAACTTCCCATAAAGCGTTATATTCACTTTATACCTTAGCCAAAAACAATTTCCTATCCAAGGGACTTATACGTTTAAAACGGAACAAGTATCACATACTTTAAAACTCTTCAAGTCCCTTAACTTTAATAAAACTTAAGACATCCTTTATACTTTCAAAGAAGTGAGTTAATCTCCCAACTCACCCGACTTGGCTATTCACAAACTAGTAAAGGATATCAAGGTGTCAGACGTCTGCAGTACTACATACGTGCAACTAGTCATGCTCAAAGATAGGAAAAGTTCTACATAGAGTAGATCACACAACTACCTCTTAACTTCTAAGAGTAACAGGAAACATGAAATGATACCACAGGTATATTCCATACATAGAATCATGCCAAAGGAAGGAAGAGGTTCACATACCTCGCGACGATTGTCGACAAGTAGCAAAATGCTCCAAAGTACTTCAACCTCGAGCTATTCCATTCTTCAAGTAGGATACGCTATACTTAGTACTTCAACCTATAATGGTCACCATACGTCCATTAACCTCTTATTTCAAACATAGAATATTCTAGGTGCTAAGTCGCTAAATTCTACGGAAAATCGGACAGCACCTCCTTTGTTTTACTTACTTTGCCACCTTTTTCAAGGCGAATACAATAACCAAACAGCCCCAATTGGCTCACACAATATAGAAGCTAGATCAATACAATGAAAAACTAAACAGCCCCAATTGGCTCACAACAATTTAGAAAGTAGTCCAATACAAATGAAAAACTAACTAAAAGTCCAAATTCGGCCACCTTGAGTTCAACCTTACCAATTCTTATCAAATTTCCATTTCAATCCAAATTGGTAGCATAACATGATATCAAGTCGCATTTGATTATAATAACCATAATCTTTAAGTAAGTAACATGCGACGATTTTAATAACGACTAAATTGTAATCCAACTTAACCTGGCTTACATACATTTTGAATTTTTCCAAGGCTACAATCAATCCATAATCCTTATAAACTTCAACACATATACTACATACTAGCAACATGTAAAGCTAACAACAAAAATAAATAATCTTGTAACACTTTCAAAGAACAAGATTATACCTCGACGATTCTTAATCCAAATTCCAATCCGAAGTCGCTCCTTAGTAGTCTAGAACCTCTCCAAGACACTTCAATCCGCTCCTTGAAACCCTTAGAACCATACCAACAATTTTCCTTCAAACTTCCCACCAAAACCTAGAAAAGTCATTAGGTTTTCACCTTGCGACTAATCTGAAAACTCTCTTTTAGGGATTTTCTATTGAGATATACTCACAATACACTTAGGAACATTGGGTTAAAGTCTTGGCTAATGGACAACAATTGCAAAATTTGTGTGGGAGAACCCTCAATAGCAGGAAGCGTGAAGAGAGCAAGAAAAGATGGGAAATTTTTCTAAGTGTTTAAAGCTTGTCTTTCTACTAGTAGTAGGATGAATATATAACACCATCAAGGGCTTAGATAAAAACAAATGTGTGGTCTAGATGTGGTCAATTATATCAAGCTCCCTTTGACCCTTTGACTTGGTCCATTATTTCAAGCTAACATTTTCCACACTTAGCCTAAATTTTCGTCCAAGACCATTAAGGGGGGGGGGGGGGTGACACGTGTCGCCCTCCCGCTCGTCGCAATAAAACGTTTTCCGACAATTTCCAAAATTCCGATTAAAAAAAAAAAATTACTCGTCTCAAACCTTAACCTTTGAGTTCTTACGTACGTCCTTATAAACATATCCTGAAATTCCGGGGTGTAACACACATGTGACTTAATTTTTACTTAACCATGAAAGCCTAAAATGAACAGTAGACCCAACATACAGAAAAAAAAAAATTATAACAGCTCCAAACAAAATAAGAGAATTGCCCATAACACTTAAACATTTGAATTAAGGGACTGGGCTTGCAGACTACGTTATGCAGCGGATAAGGGATAGGCGAGCATCCAAACAATGCATCAATACCACAGGACACGCGACAATATGCCCTCGGAAGCAATAACAATACAAGGATCCTAAAATGTACAACGTTTAATTACCCTGGACAGGTTTAACGGCGAAAGCAGCCCACAACATAAGCGAAGCAAATTAATTAAGCTGGGTTTCAAGATACAACACGAGCTACTATAACAAACTTACGATGTCGAATTTCCAGATTTTTTACAAACAAAGAGGAAGAAGAGCCAATCAGTCCAATCATATGGTAGACCCAAAGATTCATATTCATGTCATCTACTAGATTCCGGCAGGCAACCCATTTAAGTGCGGTAGGCTCAGAACATCAATCAACATACTTAATTAGTATTCGAACAAATAATATAAACCATATCAACTAATCGGCTAATAAAGTACAGGGTAATGATTTTAGATAGGGCCAAACTTAGGCAGGTCAATGGTGCAAAATGATTCCAGATATTTTGATTCTTAACGTGTTACGATATTTCATATAGTTCAAAGGCAAACTTTTAAGCTATAGAGACAGATGCATCGTTTGTTCATTTGGATAAGTCAATAAACAAATTTTTCGAATGCTACAGATTTGTGATTCTGAAGATGCATCGATATTATATTATCCATTTTAACAGACTACCAATACCCCGGGACAGCACAGAAAACACAATACTAGACATATATCCAAATGTTCTCAGGAACATGCGCAATCCTGTGTCCTAAAAAATACACAGAAACAAAATATCCAAGTCAACAATTAACTGAACATCAGCATCTAAACAACAAAATGGATCCGCGACCCTTATACAAACGTTATACTCTCAATCATCCCACAGAAAATACTATCGAACACACACACACATGCTCAAGGACAGAATCAACACCACAAAAATCGAAAGCCACAACTGAAGAAGAAACAGCGGCCAAACTGAGTTAAATCTAATAGATTTGATAAAGAATACATATAGTCCTATCATGCAGAAAACACGTTCTATCAATTAAGTAATTAAACAGTAAGAAATGAGTAGGTTTCCGGACCTTTTGTGGGTAGCGAACCGAGGCTACGACAAAGGTTTTCCCCGAATCGTCAAAAGGAAGTTCGCAAAGAACTGTTTTTAAGAGTGAATAGCAATAGACTGAAAATAAAGAAAGGATTCTAGGCTCGAATGCTGAGGGTAATCTCGATGACTGATGGTTGATGACTGATCGATGCCTTCTTGCATGTCCAAACATTGGTATTTATAGCTCCTAATTGGGCTTCGTTTTTATGGTAAGTTTAGGACGGATTTGAGGGACGATTAAATGCTTGGCTTTGTTATGGTAAGGTGAACTGCTTTTGTGGGTGATTTGGAGGACTTTAAGACGATTTGTTACCATTTTCGTATTCTGAATCTTACCGAAATTGATAAGGGAAGGTTTGTATAGTAAGATGGGGGAAGATTGCCGGATTCTCAGGCGAGAATCTCTACCGGAAAGTGGCGTGAGGAGAATCGCATGCGGTTGAAAGGTTTGTCTTTAGGGTTTGTTCTTTAGGGTGGAAGTCGATGGGGAGGGAAGGGATCATCTGAGGATATGAGGGGAATGGGCTGGACGAGGGAATTTTAAGGGAAGTGGGCTATGGGCTTGCGGGTGTTGGACGAGGTGGGCCGCGGGTCGCGGGTATTGGGCTGGTGAAGGGTAGCATTTAATTAGGTAGGGAGTGGGCTGGGTTAGTTTAATTAGGTATTTAATTTAAGTGGGTTATTAGTTTAGGAGTCAATTAGCTAGGTATTAGTTATTTAATTAGTTAATTAGTGGTAAATTAATAAACTAATGTGATTAAATTGTTTAGGTGTTTTATTAGTCTAAGCTATTATTATAATAATAAATGCGGGTGTGCTAATTAATTAGTACTCAACATTTATAATGCGAGACCGTTACTAAAACTTACTTATTATGTGTATTTTGCGAAGTAAAAAAAAAATTGCAGCTCTAAAAAGAAAATTGTTTAATTCATTGGTTATTATTTACAGGGATGGACAAAATTGGGTGTCAACAGTTGTCCCTCTTTGTATGGGAAAGATGAAAGAATCTCCAGACAAAGACGTTGACTTATAGCCAATTTTGTCTGGGTTATCGGAATTGGAACAAAGTGTTGCTGGTGTCTGAAAACTAAGTGTGGGGCCGACGCGGATTTAAAATTTGTCTCAGTGTCAAGCTATGGTGACTATGAGTTATTGTGGTGCTAGAATGTTGGGAGAGAGTAGGTCGACGTTCGGGTCCACTTTTGCCTTTTGTTGGGAAGCCTTGCTCCCAACAAATTACCTCATTTCGCCGTAAGAGGTAGGTCCACGTTGTGCTCCATCTTTTGCAGCTTGTTAACGTTCCTGTAGATTGAAGCTAAGATAGAGACATTAGTGTATAACTGTCAAAACAATGTAAGGATGTGAATATGTGTTGTGGTTGTAGTCAGATTGTGTATACTATGTGATGATGCGTCGTCCTGTATAGACGAGATGCAAATGTTCGTCGTTGTATGGACGAGATGTAGATGTTCGTCGTTGTATAGACGAAATGCAGATGTTCGTCGTTGTATAGACGAAATGCAGATGTTCGTCGTTGTATGGACGAGATGCAGATGTTAAATGCGTTGTATGGGCGAGATGCAGATGTTCGCCGTCAGATAGACGAATGCAGATGTTAAATCGTTGTATGGACGAAATGCAGATGTTCTTCGTTGTATGGACGAAATGCAGATGTTCGTCGTTGTATAGACGAAATGCAGATGTTCGTCGTTGTATAGATGAGATGCAGATGTTCGTCGTTGTATGGACGAAATTCAGATGTTCGTCATTGTATGGACGAAATGCAGATGTTAAATCGTTGTCAGATGCGACGCAGATGTTAAATCGTTGTATAGACGAGATACAAATGTTCGTCGTTGTATGGACGAAATGCAGATGTTCGTCGTTGTATAGACGAAATGCAGATGTTCGTCGGTGTATGTAAAAATACGAGATGTCGCCGTTGTATGGACGAGATGGAGATGTTCGTCGTTGTATGGACGAAATGCAGATGTTCGTCGTTGTATAGACGAGATGCAGATGTTCGTCGTTGTATGGACGAAATGCAGATGTTCGTCGTTGTATGGACGAAATGCAGATGTTCGTCGTTGTATAGACGAAATGCATATGTTCGTCGTTGTATGGACGAGATGCGGATGTTCGTCGTTGTATGGACGAAATGCAGATGTTCATCGTTGTATGGACGAAATGCAGATGTTCGTCGTTGTATGGACGAAATGCAGATGTTCGTCGTTGTATAGACGAGATGCAGATGTTCGTCGTTGTATAGACGAGATGCAAATGTTCGTCGTTGTATGGACGAAATGCAGATGTTCGTCGTTGTATAGACGAAATGCAGATGTTAAGCCGTTGTATGACGACAGATGCAGATGTTATGCGTTGTATGGACGAAATGCAGATGTTAAATGCGTTGTATAGACGAGATGCAGATGTTCGTCGTTGTATGGACGAAATGCAGATGTTGTATGGACGAAATGCAGATGTTCGTCGTTGTATAGACGAAATACGATGTTAACGTTGTATAGACGAGATGCGATGTTAAATCGTTGTATGGACGAAATGCGATGCTGTCGTTGTATGGACGAAATGCAGATGTTCGCCGTTGTATAGACGAATGCAGATGTTCGTCGTTGTATAGATGACGACGCAGTGTTCGTTGTATGGACGAGATGCAGATGTTCGTCGTTGTATAGACGAGATGCAGATGACGCCTTGTGGGGCATAGATAAAAAATTGTTCTACATATGGAATTGTGTTATGCATAATCAAAGCTAGACGAAATAATAAAAAATGTAAATGATGTGGCCTGAGTAAAGAAGATGTGGCTTTTGCGAGATGTATTTGATGTAGACTTGTTACAGATGGACTCCGTGGGCGAATCTGTTGTATTGGGATGTTGTTGTCCTCCTTGTTCATGTTGTCCTGCAAAATTCACTCAAAGAAAAATTGTGAGTTCGGGGAGGGGGTCGGCCGATTTGTGTTGGCTCTTGATACTTGCACGCGTTGTCTTGTCTGGACATGTAACCCCGCTCGATTTGAGTCTCACAAAACATTTTGTTGAAAAATATTCTATCTTGAGAAAATATACTTATATATGCCAGTAGAAAATTATGTCGATATTTGAATAGTGACATGTTGTGAAACAAAAACGAACTTCCTTATCCAAAATCGGCGGTATATTCTCCCATACTTTCGGTGCTCCGCTGCCGTCAGGCTCTCTTTTAAAATTTGTCCCAGTTTTGGGACATGGAACCCTTTGCGTAAACTGACCATGGCCATTGATGTCATTTGTAGTAAAACCCTTAAAATTGTCCCAGTTTATGTCGATCTTTCGAGCATATGGAATCATATTTGTCGGTGTCCTTTCGTGGCGGAGTCCTTAAAAATTGTCCTTTTCGATTTAAACCAGGTCGGATATATGTCGTAGATTTGTCTCGTATGTCCGACAAGACTGAGTACAATTCGCGAAAATGCCTATTGTCAAAACGAAGATTTCCTAAAAGGTGTGACCGAGGCCGATGTAGGCCGCCTACGTATCCGTTAAGGGAATCAGGTCAAACGTAGTTCGTTACAGACAAGATTTTAAAATTTTAAAGATGGGACCGAGGCCGATGTGGCCGCCTACATATCCGCCAAGGGAATCAGGTCGAACGTAGTTCCAATTACAAGCAAAAGAGAAATTGAGATTTTCTAAAAGGTGGGACCGAAGCCGATGTGGCCGCCTACGTATCCGCCAAGGGAATCAGGTCACACGTAGTTCCAATTACAAGCAAAAGAGATTACATGGAAAATAAAGCACTCTAAATGTAGTATCTCTTCACCAGATCTGTTGATGGCTCGCCACACTTCGCCCATTTCACTAAGATGATGGCCCTCCCGTAAGCACTCGTGAACTAACCATGTAAGGCCCTTGCCAATTGGGCGCGAATTTCCTTTCGCCTCACTTTGGTTAGGAATATGCGCTTTCAAAGACCACCGCCCCGTTGAAAGTTTCTGGTCGCATCTTCTTATTAAAAGCTCGCCATTCTGCTCGTAAAGTTGCGTGATGGACTACATTCATTCGCTTTCATCAATAAGCATCAATTGTTCATACCTACTCAGATCCATTTGGCTTCACTTAGTTCGCTTCGGATGATTCTCAAAGAGGGTATTTCCACCTCCGGCGGCAAAGACTTGCTCCATAAACCAAGAGATACGGTGTTGCTACTGTTGAGGTCAGGATTGTTGTACGGTAACCTAAGAGGGCGAAAGGCAAGTTTTCATGCCAATGTCTGTAGTTATCTATCATCTTCCTCAGTATCCTCTTGATGTTCTTGTTGCCGCTTATCGCTCCATTCATTTGTGGTCGATATGGGTAGAGTGCGATGAGTGATCCCGAACTTCGCACATTTCCTTCATCGGACCACTATTGAGATTGGACGTTGTGGTTATGATTGATTACGGAATTCGAACCGGCATGATGTTGTGATGAACAAAATCCACTACTACCTTCTTGGTCACAGACATGCGATGATGCTTCTACCCATTTTGTAAAGTAATCGATCGCCACTAGATAAACTTGTGTCCATTTGACGCCGGCTCAATAGGACCGATGACGCCCATGCCCTGCCGCGAATGGCCATGGGAACTAGTGACATTGAGCTCATTTGGCGGCACGTGAATCAAGTCGCCATGGATCCGCATTGATGGCACTTTCGCACTAAATCGATGCAACTGTTTCCATCGCCATCCGTAAGTAACCTCTCGCAGATATCTTCTTTGCTAGCATGAAACCGCTCACGTAGGGTCCGCACATACCTCCGTGTGTCTCTTCTAATAACTTGTTTGCTTCGAGTGTCAACATATCTTAACAAACCCAACCGAGTTCTCCGATAAAGGACCTCGCCGCTCAGGAAGAAATGGTTTGCTAACCTCCGAAGAGTCTTCTTTTGTATGTTGGTCGTGCCTTCCGGGTACTCACCTGCCTTGAGGTACCTCTTGATCTCGTCATACCAAGGTTTGCCCTCTGATTCTTCATCTATCTGAGAACAATAGGCTGGCTGCTCTAGCACATCTACTTTGATTGGGTCAATATAGTTCTTGTCTGGATGTTGAATCATGGAGGACAAAGTTGCTAGAGCGTCTGCAAACTCATTTTGAGCCCTCGGAGTATGCCTGAACTCTATCTTAACGAACCTCTTGCGCAATTCTTTCACGCAGTGTAGGTACGGAAGTATCTTCCTATTCTCGTGGCCCATTCGCCAGCACTTGGTGAATCAACAGTGCGAATCCTACGACCAGCAACTCTTGTATGTTCATGTCAATAGCCATTCGGAGTCCTAGTATGCACGCCTCATATTCTGACATATTATTGGTGCACGGGAATCTGAGCTTTGCTGATATTGGGTAGTGTTGTCCAGTTTCTGATACCAAAACTGCTCCGATACCTACTCCTTTGAAATTTGCGGCGCCATCGAAGAACATTCTCCAGCCTGGATATTCCTCTAAGATGTCTTCTCCTACAAACATCACTTCTTCATCTGGAAAGTAAGTCCGCAAGGGGATGTATTCCTCGTCTACCGGATTCTCTGCGAGATGATCTGCTAATGCTTGTCCTTTGACTGCCTTTTGGGTGACATATACGATGTCGAATTCACTTAAAAGAATCTGCCATTTTGCAAGTTTTCCAAGAGTATAGGCTTCAAAGATATACTGAGCGGTCCATCCTCGAGATGAGGTAGGTGGTGTATGCGATAAGTAATGTCTGAATTTTTGTGCAACCCAAGTCAAAGCACAACACGCGTGCTCCAAAGATTGTGTAACGAGCTTCATAAGGCGTGAACTTTTTACTCAAGTAGTATATTGCTTGTTCCTTCCTTCCCGTCTCATCATGTTGTCCTAACACACATCCGAATGCATTTTCCAATACGGATAAGTATAATAGCAAAGGCCTCCCGGGTTCTGGAGGCACCAAGACCGGCGGATTTGACAGATACTCTTTGATTTTGTCAAGGGCTTGTTGGCACTCCAATGTCCACTTAGTGGCAGCGTCCTTCTTTAACAACTTAAATATTGGTTCGCATATCACTGTTGATTGTGCTATGAACCTGCTGATATAATTCAAACGGCCGAGAAAACTCATCACTTCCTTGCGATTTTTCGGAGGAGGCAGTCCTTGAATGACTTTTATCTTCGAAGGATCCAACTCTATTCCCCTTCTGCTCACAATGAAACCCAACAATTTTCCCGCTGGGACGCCGAAGGCACACTTTGCCGGATTTAACTTCAGGTTGTATTGCCTCAATCGTTCAAAAAACTTCTTCAGATGGACCAGATGATCCGTAGCCCTCCGCGACTTGATAATGACGTCATCCACGTAGACTTCAATTTCCTTATGGATCATATCATGAAAAATGGTAGTCATGGCTCTCATGTAAGTGGCACCTGCGTTTTTAAGTCCAAATGGCATGACTCGATAATAATATACCCCCCACGGGGTGGTGAACGCGGTCTTCTCTGCATCCTCTTCGTTCATTAAGATTTGATGGTACCCGGCGAAACAATCGACAAATGACTGCAACTCATGCTTCGCACAATTGTCAATGAGTAAATGAATGTTCGGAAGGGGAAAATCATCCTTAGGGCTTGCCTTGTTGAGATCCCTGTAATCGACACAAACTCGTATCTTGCCATCCTTCTTTGTTACTGGCACAATATTGGCTAACCAAGTGGGGTACCTTGCTACCCGAATGACATTTGCGTCCAATTGTTTGGAGATCTCCTCCTTGACTTTCAAACTCTGATCCGGCTTGATTTTCCTTGGTTTTTGCTTCACTGGAAGGCATGATGGTTCAATGGGCAGCTTATGAGAAACGATGTCTGTGCTTAGACCTGGCATATCATCATAAGACCAAGCGAATATGTCGACATACTGTTTCAACAGGGACACCAGATCTTCTTTCTGTGCGGTATTCAAGTGAACGTTGATCCTTGTCTCCTTCACGACTTTATCATCTCCTAGGTTTACTGTTTCTGTTTCATCCAGATTAGGTTTCGACTTATCCTCGAACTTTCCTAACTCTTCCGTTAATTCCTCCAACGGGAAATTCCCTTCGGGTTCTGTCGGATTATTCTGACTTTGTTCGCTTGTTTCATGACATGTCACATTTTCATTATCGACAAGTATATTATTTTGTATGCTGAAAGAAAGGGAATAAAGAGCGTTGATTAAAACATAACTTGTTATTAAAACTTCAAAAGGGAAACAAGCTCATAAAACTGTGTTCCATAATTCAGAAAAATACGAATTGAATTGTTTAAAAACGTCTAATCATTAATTCTACCCAGACTCATGAAAAAACAGTGTTGGGGTACAGGTCCAGTTGCTCAAGACATCCCCTGGCTCTGCACTCCAAATGGTCTGGTCATCTGTGTAGTCTTCCAAAACCGCGTGACACTCTGCTTCTTCCTCAGAAATGAAAAGGCCTTGAAGTCCCTCCGCAAGAATGTCTGCATCCTCCTCTTCTGGTAGCTGAGCAGGGTATGCTTTGACGAATGAATGATTCAGGGGTGGAACAGGTCTTGGCAGATGAGGCTCACCCTTCCTTCTGTGATCAACTAACATCATCTCCTCGGCAGTGGGCTGATATCCGAGGCCAAAAGTGTCCTTCTTCTCCGGCAGGTGAATCGGCTCTGCGATTCCTCCTAGTTTTGGTCCAAGTCCTCGACCTGGCTCAAAGCCATTTCTCAGCATCTCTCGGGCCACCATTTTGGGAGTGCGAGGCAGTTGCATCCCTTTAGCCTTGCTAACGTCTACGATCTTGTTTATGGGGTAGACGGACCCATCCAGTTTTTCCATACTCTCGATGACTGGAATTGCCCCTTTGGTGTTAGCAGTGTTGTCCTTGTCTCCCTCAACCACAACTTCATGATGATTCCAGATGAATTTCAAAACGTGGATCCAAGGTCTACCGAGTAACAAATTGTAGCATGTGGATATGTCCAATACCTGGAATTCTATCTCGAACTCTGCGGGCCCGATCTGTAGTGTCAAATCGCTCGCCGCGACGCCTCGTGGTCCCATCGAAACCTTTTACCCTTGTGTAGCTCTCACGGAGTTTCCCAATGTTGACTCCTAAAGTTCGAAGAGTACTCAAAGGGCATACATTAACAGCTGACCCTCCATCAATCAAGACTCGGGAGATAAACTTATTAGCACACTTGACTGTTATGTTCAATGCCTTATTATGACCCCGACCTTCAGGAGGCAATTCATTCTCATGGAAAATTATCTTTTGCACCTCTTTAATTTGCCCGATCAGTGCTGAAAAGTTCTCATCGCCAGCCTCTACCGCACACGAGCCTCTTTCAAAACCTCCATCAAAGAGGTTGGTGGTTCACTAATTCATCAACAGTGACAATAGAGAGATTTGTGCTGGTGTTTTACTCAACTGTTCTACAATGGAATAGTCTCCTGTAGGCATCCTTCTCCAAAATTCCTCTACTTCTGGTTCGGTCACAGTCTTTTTCTGGGGTGTCTTTCGCGATACTTCTACAGATGTGTAACGTTGTCCGGACCTCGTCATCCCCGCTGCAACAACTTCTACCACCTGTTTCTGTTTACCCTCGTTATGTTGCTTGATCGAATGGCTCCATCCTGGTACTAACGGCTTGTGACGGCTCAACTCTACTTCCAACGGCGCCCTGGCCTTGGCAGTAATCACATGGGCAATGTGGGCTGAAGATCCCCCTGTCTCATTCTCCTTGATTGGTACGATGGTCCCTTCCATATCGTACACATCATCAAAGGTGATCATGTGCACGCCAGCATTGTCGTGATTTGGCAGGGGATTGTTGTTGACATTAGGGGAGGGCTCTTTCAACCGAATAGCTCCTTCTTTGATTAGTTCCTCAATTCTGGTTTTCAATGCATAACAACCATCTGTATTGTGCCCTGATGCTCCAGAGTGGTATGCACAATGCTTATTTTCATCATGCCATGGTGGGAGTGGATTGGGATTTTGCCATGGGATCGGCTGTATAAAACCAGCGGCTCTTAGTCTTTCATATAGTTGGGAGTATGGTTCAGCCAACGGAGTGTATGATTTTGTGGGTCTCCTCTCGGTGTTGGTTCGGAGTCTGGGTGTGCTTTATGTGTGGTATTGTTGTGGGGGTGGGTATGATGGTCGGTATTGTGAGGAATTTGTGTGGGCGAACGCCCGTGGCGGGTTGTATATTGGCTGGGTGGTGTAGATGGGTGAAGGTTGATTGTATGTGGAAGTATTTTGGCTAAAATGGTCATATGGAGGGTTTTGGAATGTGGGGTTTTGGTATGTTTGGGGTTGGTATGTTTGGGGTTGGGGTTGGTATGTCAAGGCCCGATTCGTTTTGTGTTGTTGCACCGTCATGATAGGGGCTGCTCCATCCTTCTTCTTCTTATTCATCCCTCCCATTGACTCTGATTGTATTGCTTTGCTTGTTGCTTGCAAAGCGGCCAGGTTCGTGATCCTACCTGTTCTAAGTCCCTCTTCCACAAAATCTCCCATTTTTACCACTTCAGAAAAATTGCGTCCAATAACGCTGATCAACCTCTCATAGTACGTGGGGTCCTTCAGGGATTGTACAAACAGTGTTGTCATTTCACTTTCTTCCATAGGTGTCGGACCTTCACGCTCGGATCTCCACCTCATCGCATATTCCTAAAGGTTGCTATTGACTTTTTCGCCAATTTCATAAGATAGCATATGTCGCGGACGTTGTCCGTATTAAACTGAATCGTCTACAAAGTCCTCGCCATCGCTTCAACTACGCCACTTCCTTGGATCCTGGCTAGTATACCAATCCAAGGCTTCTCCAGTCAAGCTCCTTATAAACAACTTTATGATGATTGATTGATCTCTTCCCACACCCACTAATTTGTCGCAATAAGATCTCAAGTGTGCACGAGGATTACTTTTGCCGTCAAACAGGTCAAACTTTGGTACCTTGTATCCAACGGGCAGTTCGACGTCGGGATGCATGCATAAATCCTCGTATTCCAATCCCTTATGACCCTTGTCCATCTGAAGGTTCTTAAAAGCTTTCTTCAAGTCGTGAATTTCTCTGGCCACATTTTCATCTATCCCAACTCTTGTCCTCTTCTCCATCTCTTCATATCGAGCAAACTCCGGGGAGGGTATAGGTACGGGTGTGAGATGTGGTGCATGGGTCACATATACGGGTGATCCGTATTGTTTATTATGGTATGTCATCTGCTTTGGTTGAGTAGGTTGGTTGTCGGGCGTAAGGTGGCTTGTATTATCTGACGGTGTGTGCGGGTTAGGGTCATTTATGATCCGTGGGTTACGGCGAGGTGTGTTGTTGTGTTGTGGCTTTGGGCCGTGGGTTATGAGGCGCGGTTGTTGTATTGTGGATTGGGAGGTTGTGGGTTATCTGTTGGGTGTTGGGGATGGCGTCGAAAGGACGGTGAATTAGGAAGTGTGGGTAGTTGTGTGTTGAGGCTTATAGATAGCTTAGTAATTTCCCGGAGTCTATCCATTTCTGCTTGCATGACCGCCATTTGTTGCAGTACTTGAGCAAGGTATTCATCGGAATATGGAGCATTTCCCCTTTATGATGTCTCTGGTTCCTCTCGTGGAATGGCGATGAGTCCCAAGCCATTCTGTTCGTTTGCCCCTGAATCATTCCTTTTTGTTGCTCGTGCTTTGGATCTGGTGAAATATGGGTGCTCAGCCAGTGCTTGCCAACACAAATCAGCCGACGAGAGGAGTAATACAGCAAAAATCCTTTTGTTCAAAATATGTGTCAATATTAAACAGAATAGCAAAACATATGGGCATACAATGAAGCTTCAGCAAACAGAGTGGATTAAAACGCGTCTTAATATGCAAGGGGCCTCTATCATTCCAGAGGTAGGCCTAAGCGTCATATATGCAAAGTCACGTTAGATGTACCCAAGCCATTGTATTGGAATGCCTTTATTGGAAATAAAGCTAATTGAAATGACATTTTATAAGAAAAACAATGAAAATCCCAAACTAAATAACTATGTCGTCGATGTGATAGTGAAACTTAGGTCTTCTTTGGTATAGCCCCTGTCTGTTCCAAATATTGTACTGTATCGTGCATCAGGACCCACATGTCTGGGGTGATGACCTTTTCTTTGAGTAGACAATCTTTCATCCTATTGCTCATGCCCACGTCCTCGAAACCTTGCTCTCCTTTTGGGCTATAGGTTGTGCTGCTGTGATCCTCTTGCAACCATGTCTGATATTCGGATGTGCATCCTGCCTGTTCATCTCCGATGTTTACCTTGTTGATGTCGTCCCATTCTCTCAAAATTTGTCTAGTTCGGGGCACGATGAAGTTTGGTCCAAATGTGACTTCTGAAACTCCCATGTCCGTCGGAGGATTATCCGTTTCGCCGAATTGTCAAGACGCTGCAGGGAGCGTATGGTTGCGACCACTTTAAACCAATAAGCTCAATATAGTATAATTCTTTATCACAGATAAAGGCCCCACATGAGGGAGTAAGGGATATTTCCACCGGATCTGGTCAGTGCGGGATGTCAAAAACTGCACCAATCTTTGTGCCGACCGTGACACAAACCGTTTCGCCCTATCATAGAAGCCGCCGATCTTGTAAGATGCTGAAACAAACGTCACATATTTGACCGTTGGTAAAAATGCTCCATGACCCACATTTGTAAGATAAGATTGCAACCTTCAAAGAAGTTTGTCTGGCCTCTTTTGCATTTCCCAAGAGCTCGGAATATTTCTGCCAAAATCATAGGAACCAAAGTGGGTTGTACGCCGTCAATTCCCTCGAAAAGTGATGCGCCACGGAACATATGCAAGTACTTATCTTGCCATACTCAAGAGGAAAAATCAAGGTGCCAAGTAGAGCGACAGTGAATGCAATAGGACGCCTGTTTTGCCAATGGCGTAGAGTGCATGAGAATTCTGTTTTGCATGTCTTGTAAGCGTTATTATGTCCATACCTCTCGTAAAGATAGTCAAGAGACACCCAGTTGTTCTCGAAGCAACGCAATTCCTTAGTATTCTTAAGACCCATGTAGCGGAGGAATTTCTTCCCTGATTGGTCATTGGAATAATCATTCTTCTACCTTGGTAAATTAGGCTGGTGAAATAATGCACTTCTTCCAATGTAGGAGTTATTTCGAAATCCTTGAATTTGAAAACGACTCGGTCTGGATCCCAAAACTGGATTAAAGCTCGGATCAAATGCGGATCTGGTGAAATTCCAAATAGTGAGATGAGACACCCCAACTTCTTCCTAATCATCGTCTGACTGCTGATGTCGAAATCCTCCCACCATACTCTTAGCTTATTAGGAACTCCGCTAACCATTCTTATATGATCCATGTTATGATACAAATGCTGAAAAACAAATAAATAATAATAAACTTACATTTCCAACTTTGGGCATGTCTTTTGGCTTGGATAAATCTATCATGATTGTGCAACACATAATATGCTGGTTGGTCGTTGGGTTGAGAAACCCATCGACAAGTTTGGTGTTTTCCTAATCGTGGTGTCGATACCAAGGACCGACCCACCTAAGGTGAATGCATGCATGCCTTAAAATAAAGGGTGGTATAGCTCTATCTTAAGTTTGCTAAGATTTGGCTTACTAGACGCAAGGTTCCCGAGCGGACTACTCGAGTGAGAAGGCTACGCGACCACCGGTTGGACCGGATTCTCCGCGCAAAATACCAACTCTCTTAAATTTGGGTGTTTGAAAGAAATTTGCAGGTGCGCAAAGCACACCCGCGTGTTGTGTGTGATAGTGTGAATTTTTCATAAGGGAGGAAGTATGAGCGGAATGCCAGTTTAAGGAAAGCAGTAACAAATAGCAGTTAAAACAATATGCAAATGTTTATGTGCAAAGCAAAATAGTTTAGGCAAAACATAAAAGCAAATAAGCGTGAACCACAAAATAAGCAATTAAGCAGATAAGAAAAAATAAAGAAAAAAATGAAGCTCAATAATTAACTTATGTTTGTTATGGTTAAGAACCTAAATATCCCAGCGGAGTCGCCATGCTGTCGCACCCGATTTTGAACTCTCAGGCTTAAATGCGCGACGGAATGGTTATCCTCCCAAAAAATGTAAAGATAAATGTTAAAAATGTTTAAGGGAGTCGCCACCTAATTAATTGGGTGAATTAGGACACCTAAATACCAACTGATTAAAGTCAGTATTAACTCCGTTTAATGGTCTGTGAAACTAAATAAGATTCTGAGTAAGGGTTCTTTATTATCCTAAAGGGAAGGGGTAAGGCACCCTAAAAGATCCGCTAACTTGCGGTTGTCCGCTCAAACATAGGTTAATTTATTTGGCTAAGGGATGTATATTTTAGAAAAGATTATTTAAGTAAAAGGGATATGGTAAATACCTAAGGAATATATATATATTGATAACTAAAAGGATCTTATAAGACATCACGGAAATATACAAAAAGTTGATTATACATTTATAAAATTTATGCTTAACAAAAAGGAATAAGAAAATGATAAATTACTCCTATTAATGTATGTAAGGTTTAAGACTTTTGTATAAAGTTAATTATGAAATTATTTTATATGTACGTATATGCGAAAATTACTTCCTATGATATTTATGAAGAGTTTAGGAGAAGTTTATTTCTTAAGGATTAAATATGGAGGGATATGTTAACTACCTGACTAAAGGATAGCTAGAATTAATTATTTTAGATTTAGATTTATATGACGAGCCTAGACTAAGTGAAGGATGAATTTATCTTTAAAACTGCCCTTCCCAAAATATTCAAAGACTAGTAGAGTTAATTATCCTATTAATTACAGGGTTACTAAATATGACAATAATAAATAAACAAATGAATAAATGCATAAATAAGCTAAGGGAGGAGTGAGATTGGAATTGTTGTAACGTCTGGAACGGATGGTGACACCATCTATCTTATAATTGTTTGGAAGCCCTGCGGCGGAAGTACGGTTGGTGATATGGAAACCCTGGTGAGTCTCATACCGAGACTCTTGATTGTTCTCCCGATGCGGGTCATGTAAAAATAAGAAAGAAAAGGATTAGTATATGTTCCAATCATATTAATAATGCAAGCAACTAAAACATTCATGTACATTTATATGAAGGATTGGAACATGCCGAGGACGAATCAGCAGTGCAAGTAGGTAAAAATACCAGTGTAATTTTAATGTGCACATGTGACTTAATTTTTACTTAACCATGAAAGCCTAAAATGAACAGTAGACCCAACATACAGGAAAAAAAATTATAACAGCTCCAAACAAAATAAGAGAATTGCCCATAACACTTAATTATTTGAATTAAGGGACTGGGCTTGCAGACTACACATTATGCAACAGATAAGGGATAGGCAGAGCATCCAAACAATGCATCAATACCCTAGGACACGACAATATGCCCTCGGAAGCAATAACAATACAAGGATCCTAAAATGCACAACGTTTAATTACCCTGGACAGGTTTAACGGCGAAAGCAGCCCACAACATAAGCGAAGCAAATTAATTAAGCTGGGTTTCAAGATACAACACGAGCTACTATAACAAACTTACGATGTCGAATTTCCAGATTTTTTACAAAAAAAGAGGAAGAAGAGCCAATCAGTCCAATCATATGGTAGACCCAAAGATTCATATTCATGTCATCTACTAGATTCCGGCAGGCAACCCATTTAAGTGCGGTAGGCTCAGAACATCAATCAACATACTTAATTAGTATTCGAACACATAATATAAACCATATCAACTAATCGGCTAATAAAGTACAGGGTAATGATTTTAGATAGGGCCAAACTTAGGCAGGTCAATGGTGCAAAATGATTCCAGATATTTTGATTCTTAACAGGTTACGTATATTTCATATAGTTCAGTGCAAACTTTTAAGCTATAGAGACAAGACAGACTGTTTCGTTCATTTGGATAAGTCAATAAACAGATTTTTCGAATGCTACAGATTTGTGATTCTGAAGATGCATCAATATTATATTATCCATTTTAACAGACTACCAATACCCCGGGACAACACAGAAAACACAATACTAGACATATATCTAAATGTTCTCAGGAACATGCGCAATCATGTGTCCTAAAAAATACACAGAAACAAAATATATTCAAGTCAACAATTAACTGAACATCAGCATCTAAATAACAAAATGGATCCGCGACCCTTATACAAACGTTATACTCTCAATCATCCCACAGAAAATACTATCGAACACACACACACATGCTCAAGGACAGAATCGACACCACAAAAATCGAAAGCCACAACTGAAGAAGAAACAGCGGCCAAACTGAGTTAAATCTAATAGATTTGATAAAGAATACATATAGTCCTATCATGCAGAAAACACATTCTATCAATTAAGTAATTAAACAGTAAGAAAGGAGTAGGTTTCCGGACCTTTTGTGGGTAGCGAACCGAGGCGACGACAAAGGTTTTCCCCGAATTGTCAAAAGGAAGTTCGCAAAGAACTGTTTTTAAGAGTGAATAGCAATAGACTGAAAATAAAGAAAGGATTCTAGGCTCGAATGCTGAGGGTAATCTCGATGACTGATGGTTGATGACTGATCGATGCCTTCTTGCATGTCCAAACATTGGTATTTATAGCTTCTAATTGGGCTTCGTTTTTATGGTAAGTTTAGGACGGATTTGAGGGACGATTCGTACTGGCTTTGTTATGGTAAGGTGAACTGCTTTTGTGGGTGATTTGGAGGACTTTAAGACGATTTGTTACCATTTTCGTATTCTGAATCTTACCGAAATTGATAAGGGAAGGTTTGTATAGTAAGATGGGGGAAGATTGCCGGATTCTCAGGCGAGAATCTCGGCTGGGAAGGTGGCGTGAGGGAGAATCGCATGCGGCGGTTGAAAGGTTTGTCTTTAGGGTTTGTTCTTTAGGGTGGAAGTCGATGGGAAGGGAAGGGATCATCTGAGGATATGAGGGGAATGGGCTGGACGAGGGAATTTTAAGGGAAGTGGGCTATGGGCTTGCGGGTGTTGTTGGCCGAGGTCGCGTATTGGTGAAGGGTAGCATTTAATTAGGTAGGGAGTGGGTTGGGTTAGTTTAATTAGGTATTTAATTTAAGTGGGTTATTAGTTTAGGAGTCAATTAGCTAGGTATTAGTTATTTAATTAGTTAATTAGTGGTAAATTAATAAACTAATGTGATTAAATTGTTTAGGTGTTTTATTAGTCTAAGCTATTATTATAATAATAAATGCGGGTGTGCTAATTAATTAGTACTCAACATTTATAATGCGAGACCGTTACTAAAACTTACTTATTATGTGTATTTTGCGAAGTAAAAAAAAAATTGCAGCTCTAAAAAGAAAATTGTTTAATTCATTGGTTATTATTTACAGGGATGGACAAAATTGGGTGTCAACAAGTATCCCCTCCGCATATCCATTTTAGCACCATTCTCTTTCTCCTCATACTCTTCTTGTTCACAGTGCTGATTTCAGAGGAGTTCAATTCTTTTTCATCAATTTCTAGTTCAGAAGTCTTACTATCAGGTTCTTCATGCTGCTTTGGTGGTACCCCACGAGCGTCAGTGCTTGTGAGGCTTTTCTTAGACACAACCTTATCAACTATTTCAATAGCAAATCATATATCATTGACTTGAAGTTCAGTGGGTGGCTTGAGAACTTTGAAGGTCATTTTCTCATCTTGAACTCTGAGCTTCAACTCTCCCTTCTCAACATCAATAAGTGCCCTCCCTGTGGCTAGAAATGGTCTCCTAAGGATCATGGGCACGTTGTCATCTTCCTCCATATCAAGAATGAGGAAATCAGGAGAAAGAATGAATTTACTCACTTGCATCAAGACGTCTTCAATTATTCCTCGAGGATGTACTACTGAGCGATCTGCTAGCTACAAAGTCACTGTTGTTGGCCTTGTTTCCCCCAAACCAAATCTTTTGAACACAGAGAGGGGCATAAGATTGATACTCGCCCCCAAATCACATAAAGCCCTTTTTACATGTGACATTCCCTATGGTGCAAGGTAAGGTGAAACTCCCTAGATCGTTCAACTTTGGGGAAAATTTCTTCTGTAAGATGGCACTGCACTCCTCTGTTAGCACCACTGTCTCATAATCTGTCAGCTTCCTTTTCTTAAAAAGAATGTCTTTCATAAACTTCAAATAGGCTGGCATTTTCTCTAAGGCCTTAATGAATGAAAGATTGATATGCATATTTTTTGAATTTCTCCAAAAATTCCAAAAACTGCTTATCCAAGACATTTTTCTGCAATCTTTGAGGGTAATGAATTTTGTCTGTGTACTCCCTCATCACTGCAGGTGGAGCCTTCTCTAAAATAGGACGGTCATCAGTAACCCCTCCCTTTCTGCATCCGTTGTCTTCTCCACATCATTCTCCTTCTCAATCACTGGCTGGGGTGAAACCTGTTCTAGCTGTTTACCACTGGCTGGGGTGCAACCCGCTCTAACCGTTTACCACTTCCCAGGCTGATTGCATGACACTGCTCTCTTGGGTTCATCACTGTGTTGCTATGGAGGTTTCCTTGCGGTCTGTCACTCAATTTTTCCACTAACTGGCCCATTTGAGTCTCCATGTTCCTGATAGATGATCTTGTTTCGGTCATGAACTGGGCTTGAGAGTTGGTCAAGGTTGCAAATGAGGACCTGATTTCTGCCATGAATTGAGTTTGGGAGTTGGCCAAGGTTAATAGTGTTGCTCTCACTTCATCTGGCTTCTCTTGTGGATCTGGTGTGCTGAACTGTTGAGAGAAGGAGGTCGAACTCTGTGGCTGATGGTTCTGATTTTGGCCCTGAAACTGAGATTGTTGCCCTTGGTCATTCCTCCATGAAAAAATTGGGTGATTTCTCCCACGGATTATATGTGTTGAAGAACACATTGTTGTAGGGCCGCTAAAAATTTCCCACTGCCTGAACCTGCTCCATAGGCATATTTTTTGGGTCAACTGTTGTACACCTATCAAAAGTATGGGGACCCCCACAAATTGCGCAACTCACTGGTGTCTGAACCGCTTTAACTGTCATGGTACTCTGCTGTATCTGCTTTGTCAAAGTGGCTACCTGTGCAGTCAATGCAGTGATAACATCCAACTCATGAATCCCAGCCGCTTTCGTGCTATTCATTGCTCTCTCATCGGCCCCCTTATGGTTGTTTGTGGCCATGTCTTCTAGCTGATCATGTGCCTCATTGACACTCTTTCTCATGAATGTTCCCCTACTGCAACATCAATAATGGTACGAGTTGTACCACACAGCCAATTATAAAATATGTGGACTAGCATCCACTTCTCAATCCCATGATGTGGGCACTTCCTCTGCAAATCTTTAAATCGTTCACATGCATCATATAGTGATTCTCCCTTCAGCTGATAAAAGTAATTCAACTCACCTCTGAGCTTCGATGCCTTAGCTGGGGGGAAGAACTTGGCAAGAAACTTCTGGGCTAAGTCTTGTCATGTAGTGATGGAGTTCGCCTGTAATAAGTTCAGCCAGCACTTTGCTCTATCCCTGAGTGAGAATGGGAAGAGTCTAACCAAATAACATCATCAGTAACACCATTGTACTTGAAGGTTGCACACAACTCCAGGAAGTTTGCTAGATGCATATGGGGATCTTCAGACGGTAATCCCTCAAATTGAACTGAGCTTTAAACCATGTGCAATATGACTGATTTGATTTCAAAATTATTTGCTTCAACAGCTGGAAGCCTGATGCAAGTCTGCACCCCTGTGATTGTAGGCAACACATAGTCCCTCAAGCTCCGTTCTGTAGGTACTTGTCTTAAGACAGGCGGTAACTCATCATTCACCAAATTGTTGTTTCGCTGATCTCTCATTGTTAAAGAATCAGCAATCCTCTTTTCTTTCCTGTTCAGTCTGCACAATCTTTCAATTTCAGTGTTCAAAGGGATAGGAGTGTCTGCTCCTCTCCTACTTTGCATAAACTAAGTTTCCTGAAATTGATTAAAAACAATAAACAGATCACGACAAAACGTTCTAAAATAAAATAAAATAAAAACATAAAATAAAAACCAAATTATAAATAAAAATAGATAATTCGATATTAACAGTACGCCAGTACTCGGCAACAACGCCAAAAACTTGTTGCAATTTTTTTAAGTTTTTACGCAAGTGTACGTTGATGCGCGAAAAGATGCACACACTTTAACGCAAGTGCACGTTGTCGACTCAAGTAATATAGTCTTGGTAAGACCGAATATCGTCCACAAGGATTAGGGTTCAAGTACCAACTATCTATCTTTTGGTATCTATTTGGCAATCGATATTTGATTTTGTTGTTTATAACTAAGAATTATAAAGACTAATTTAACTAATGTGTTTACTTCAGTTGTGATGGGAATAGGGCTTCCATGTCCCCTCAACTATCCGCTTATGTTATTTATTAATGCAATGAATTATGGCTTTCTTCTCTCGGAGCTAGCAGGTTTACGAAATCGTTTTATATTTCCGTTAAGGATATATAAACACTCAACCCCAGTATTGCTCCTTTCTACCTTTCGGTGATAAGGATGACTCTATATGAGGAATAAGAACAAAAACCTAGTTAACCGTCACGCACCATGCGTAAAATTAGGGTTGTTAAGCCTCTCATTAACGCTACATAAATAATTGAGGTATTTTCATCCCCAATCCAAAATATGTCTACCCAACTTACATCATATTCACAACCTCCTCCTTTCGAAGTTTGATTAGAAATCATATAAATAATGATAATTAGTGATCAATTAATTACCAAGCATTCAAAGCAATTATTGGATAAATCTCAACAAGAAGAAGAATAACCATAACATGCATCAATTTATAACATAAGTTTCTAGTGAATTAACATGGAAAGCCCTATAAAAGAATTAGTTCCTAGCCATTGACATGACAAGAACTAATTCAAGGTTTATCATACAAAACTGAAATAAAAGAAAAGAAAAAGGAAAGAAATTACTAGACTATGGTCTCCAATCTTCAATCCAAGAATCCTTGTGTTGTGCAAGAAAGGGAACCCTTAAAATCTGCCTAGGGTTCTCCTTTTATAGGCTCAAAACCGCCTCTCACTTTTCCCTTCAGCCCGCCTAAATTGCCATTAAACTCGATTTTCCGCGTCGGCGCCATGCTCCTTATCGGCGCCATGGCGGAAGTCTGTGATGCCGGGTGATTTGGCGTCGCGGCCCTGATCTCTGTTCGGTAGCCGCGCGCTGCAACTTCGTGGTATCTCACGGATATTGGGCGCCGCGCTCGCTATCGTTGCATGAGGCGCCGCGACGCTGACCTGCGTTTCTGCCTCGTTCGCCACTTTCTCTGCTTTTAAGCTCTGGAACCTCCTATTTTGCCCTCTTTTAGCTCCTTTTTCGCCATTTGGCCATTTTAACCACTTTGACTCAAAAAAAAGAAAATCTATCCTAATACGACACTTATTTGTACAAAAAGGGACAAAAGACTAACTAAAAATGACTCGAAAAGTGTATATAAAATACACCGATCATACGTATCGTTCAAGTAATAAAGATCTGTAAGATCGAGTTTATCGTCCACAGAGACTGGTTTATTAAGTACCGGTTATCTATTCTAAGGTATTTATTTGGTTGACGTTCTTTAGTTTGAGACTTATCACTAAGAATTATGACTAAGTGCAGAAAATAAACTAAATATTATAATACTTGGATTTTAAACAGTTATGAAGGAAATAGGGCTTCAAATCTCATCAGCTATCCACTCTTTCACGTGTTAATGCAATGCTAATGTTTCTTCTTATTATTAAGATAGCAGGTTAACTAATCTGTCATCATATTTTAGTTAGGACATACAAGAGCTCAACCTTGTGCAGAAACCTTCTATATTTCTATGATAGATTTTACCACACAGGAGGATTAAAAACAATAACCTTAAATACTACACAAGTATCGGGGCACTTTCGTCCACAATTTTAACCTATGTCTAAACAACTACAACATATTCAAATCTAACCTTTCAGACTTTTGATTCGAAATCATATAAGTTATGACAATTAATGACCAGTTAATTATCAAGCAATCACAACAATATTGAATAGATCTTAATATGCTAAAGAAGAAATCAATAACTATGCATTAACTAAATGAAAGAGTTTCAAGAAGATTCGACGGAAAACCCTACTAAAGTAATTAGCTCCTAAACATTGTCATGTCAAGAACTAAATTACAATCCAACATAAACTGAAATAAAATAAGAGAAGAAAATAACTTGAACAAGAAGATGTCTCTAATCTTACTTCTAATCGTCGTTCCCCTCGCCAAAGTATGATATATGATGAAGGGTTTAAGGGTTTTATATACGAGAAAACTTGCATTTCAGACCCGTTTACCCTTCTGAAATTCGGCCCAGTTTCGCAAAATCCTGCGTCGGCGCCGTGGCCCTGCATTTTGGCACATGGCGCCGCAACTCCTGCAGCTTCTCTGAACTTCTGGCGTCGTGGCCCTGCATTCTGGCGCCACGGCGCTTTAAGCCTATAGACCCAATCCGGTTTACAGTGTATTTTTTGTTAGGATTTCGTCTGATTTCTTCTATTCTTCTCGGGACTTCTTAGGCTTTATTTCTTGGTCTTGTATTGTGCAATTTCATCCTCAAAAGTAGTATTCTCTCCTTTATAACCGTTGTGACACAAAAGAAAGAAAAACACACCTAACACTATACTAAACGCAAAATAAAAGAGTAAAATACTAACTAAAAAGGACTCAAAAGAGTGTATAAAATACACTCAATACTGACCCGAAAAAGCGGGAATCCGAGCATTCGTAGGGTCGGGTCAGGGTCAGATTAATGGAAGATATTTCGCAAACTCATTAAGCTAGATATTTCGCAAACTCATTTTTATCATGCTTAATGGAAGTCAAATACTGAATCATGCTTGTAAAATTCAAAAATCCTATGGCATGTTTACTTGCTATTCTCCACTAATCCTGGATATGCATAAAAGAGATCTTCAGGACTTTAAGGGTTGTAATGTAGGCTTAGGTATAGGTAGGTAAAAATAGGCATTTAGGCTCATTTTTGTGTACCATAAGCTCTTTAGCTTTTCAGTGTTTCCCTTTTCTTTTGATTCTTTTCTTTACTTCAAATCAATCTTTCCCCTCTTTTGTTTTGGGAGAGTGAAGTGTATAATAATGACAAGCACCCCCAAACTTAGGCTTTTGCCTATTTCTTATTACTTTTTTATTGGGGTGCATCAAAGTTGTTTCACTCTTTTTGTCTCTTTTTTTAACACAATTTATTCCACTATTTCATATTTACTTATGACACAATTTGTGGGAATATAGGGTGTCAAAGAAGAAGTTTCAATTTTTAGGCTCAATGGGGCAGACTAGGGATACTTTTAAAGTCCGGGATAGAAAAGAATGGTAAGAATTGGCTATCAAAGAAATGTCTCAGTCATCTCCCTAACATGCATATCCTAACTATTTCGCCTCAAATAGCAAGCAATCATAACACATAAGTATTCATCATTTAGCATGCACAATTCAAGCAAGAAACTCCAAATAGACAGATTTTGTGAGTTTTTGGCATATCTAACCTAGGTGTTTAGATAGTTGCTTCTAATTCCATTATATTATTCCACCTTACTTCACTAGGTGTTTCTAGTAACTACAGCATACATGATCTTTTGACAGCCAATTATGACTTAAAAGAAAAAAAAATTGTGACTCAAAATATACACAAAACAATCAAAAATACTCAAACATACTATAACAAGACACAAATAGAACACAAATAAAACACCCCCCAAACTTAAATCACACATTGTCCCCAATGTGTGTAGACTCAAAGACAATAAAAGAAAACAGGACACTTACAGACTTGGTTGAAATGGTGGTGGTGGCGGTGGCATGGGATAGTGCATGGACCACTGGTTGAACAAGGAACTCATCTCATTAATTTGTTGTCGCGTTTCTTGCTGTCCTTGTATCACTGTGTCCAAACTCTGCATCATCCTCATCTCGATTCAAGCAATTGCTCCATCATGGGCACCGAGGGTTACGAATCGTGGTAGGTGATGGCTAGGCCCTCGCCGCATATTGAGCCTCTATTTCGTGCTCATCTTCATTCATCTGCGCCTCTCACTGCTGGCTGGTGGTTGTGCTCTTTCTTCACTGCTGGCTTGGAGTGCGGAAAGGAGTGCACTATCCCATAAGACACGTGCGGTTGGTTTTTCTTGAGTGTCATTGGGTAGGGTTTGGACCCCATTAAAGGCGCATAGAGATGTAATGATTGAGCCATGTCCCAACCCTCCCGTTGTTACCAACCTACCGGGTCTCTTGATACTCGCACTATCTCCCTTCCCACATCAATTGTCTTCCCCGTCATAATTTCATATATCAGTTTGATTATGTCTTCTGACACTCTGGTAAAGTGCGTGGATGGAATCACGCGGCATCGACGAAATACAACCAACCTTGTCGCTTTGTTGAATGGCATCCGCTCGATCCTCTTGACCCATTTCTTGCAATATCAAATGCAGCCCCAGGGTAGCTCACTGTGCTTGCGACGTTATTCCAGTCGATGTTGGAGGTGCTTCTAGACCATGTTCTAAAGTAGTTCCAATCACCATTTCCTCCTTCAACATCATCTGTTTCCAATTGCGCATTTACCGCTCCTGCCACACAGGCACATAAATTCCCCTCACAAAGCATCCATTTCCCACCTTTTCCGGAAGATTAGCATAAAATTCACGCACCATCACTGTGTTTATTGGTGCTATCTTTCCCGGTTTTACAAATCTTTTCCAACCCCTCATCTCAATCATCGCCCGAATGGGCTCATAGACATCTCCCTCTTCCAGCGAGTCTCTTTGATAGTCCATTCCCCTTTCAGGGATTAAGGGTCTTGTATTGAGTTTATGGTATCTATCTTGAGCACTTCGACTGACAAACCTAGTCTCATCATATTGCGGGGCTGATGTAGATGTGGAGGCTCTTCTTTTTCTGGCAGACATGGTAGATAACTTTTTGCAGCTTACAACTTAGTAGCATAAATGTTCCCCAACACAATCAACAATTAGCAGCTAAAACACAAACACCCCCAAACTTCAACTCTACTACCCAATATCCACACCCTCCTTGTTTACTCCTTTTCTAAACTTCACAACCAATTTTTCAGCACCCCAACTACTTCACAATGCAACACTTCTCCAAACTACTACCTTCTTTAACTACTGAAAGCTTTCAAGAAAAGATGAAGATTACCTTTTTATGGTGTTCTTCAAGGTGTTCTTGCTTCTAATGGTGATATGAGGCAATGGGATGGAGTTTTGTTGTTTGAGATAGTTAAGGGTTTTAGGAAATTAAGAGTTTTGGTTGTGGTTGGGTTTGATTTGTGGAGGATTTGTGGGTAAATTTTGGATTTTCGTGTGTTTTGTGGAGAAGAGGGGTTAGGTTTTGGTTTTGAAATTGGGGAAAATCTGATTTCTGGGCGTCTTTTAATTTCTGGATTTCCGCTTCGGCGCCGCGGCGCCCAATGTTCTGCACTCCTTCGGGAATTTCTGCGCCGCGGCCCTGTTACGGGGCGCCGCGGCGCCTAGACTTGGCAATTTTTCTGGATTTTTGCCGCCGCGGCCCTGCTCCTGGGCGCCGCGGCGCTTACCCGTTTTTCTGGAAATCCCTGTTGTTCCTCAGTTTTTCGCCTTTCAATTTATTGGCCTGTACCTGTCAATCACAGCACAAACACTACCTCCGTGAGACCGTTCTTAATAAAAACTATTAAAGTAAAATAAATTAAAATACCTTGGGTTGCCTCCCAAGTAGCGCTGTCTTTAACGTCTTTTAGCCGGACGCAAGTTCCTTAGTTTAATAAACGTGGGGTGGATCAACCCCACAACTAATCCATTTTCTCCACATTTTTCGTTTTCTTTTTCTTCTTCTCCTCTTAGCATTATCGTTAAGGGGAAGTTCAGGAACACATACCGCTTAGTGGAGGTTCGCAAACCATGCCTCGCTGGGCTCATCTCCCTTTGTTTGACTTGTACGGGCTCACAGGGGGGGTTGATGGTGCTGATTACAAAGCACCTACTCATGGTTGGTGGCTCAATGATGTGTTTAAAAACTTTAAACACCATTTCTTCCTTCTCCACCCTCAATGTCAACTCTCATCTTTCTACATCGATCAAGACTCTCCCCGTCGCTAGGAATGGTCTCCCCAATATGATAGGGATTTCTGCATCCTCTTCCATGTCAAGAATGAGGAAGTCCGCAGGAAAAAAAAATTCCTACTTTGACAATCACGTCCTCAATCTTCCCTCTTGGATGAACCACTGTCCTATCGGCTAGTTGCAGACTCACAGTGGTTGGTTTTGCCTCACCCAACTCCAACCGTTTAAACACCGATAGAGGCATCAGATTTATACTTGCCCCTAAATCGCATAGATCCCTGTTGCATGTCATCCTGCCCACTGTGCAAGGTAGTGTAAAGCTCCATGGGTCTTTTAGTTTTGGTGGAAACTTCTTCTGCAAGATAGCACTACACTCCTCCGTCAGTGCTACTATTTCGTACTCTGCCAGTTTCTTCTTCTTCCCCAAGATCTCCTTCATGAACTTGAAATAGGAGGGCATCTGCTCCAAAGTCTCTATAAAAGATATGTTGATATGCAGCTTCCTGAATGTCTCCAAAAATTTGGAGAATTGTTTATCAACCGCCTTCCGCTGTAATCTCTGGGGGAATGGGATCTTCTCTGTATACTCCTTCTCTGGAGTTTTCTCTACTACTGGGCGAGATTCAACCACCTTCTCTTTTTCTATCTCTGCCCTTTGCTCAACTACTGGCTGAGAGATCATTGTTCCAACCGCTTGCCACTTCTCAATTATCGCTCGACATTGCTCCCTTGGATTCACCTCTGTGTTGCTTGGCAGTGTACCCTGTGGCCTGCTGTTTGCCTGCTTTGCTAGCTGACCCACTTGTGTTTCCAAATTCCTGAACGAGGATCTAGCTTCTGTCACGAACTGAGTCTGGGCGTTGGTGAGTGCCAACAAAGCTGCTCTCAGCTCGTCTGGCTTTTCTTGCTGAACCGGTGCATTGAACTGTTGGGGATGTGGGGCCTGAGTAAAGGGCTGCTGATTCTGTTGGGTTTAGTGCATCGCCCTGTATTGATTCTGCTGCCCCTGGTCTCCTCTCCATGAGAAATTTGGGTGATTCCTCCACCCTGGATTATATGTGTTGGAGTATGGATTGTTTTGTGGCCTCTGATAATTACCCACGGCCTGACACTCTGCCTGCTCCATTGGTATATTATTAGGATCAGCTGAAGGACACCTATCGAATGTATGTGGGCCACCACATATTTCACAACTTTTAGGCATCTGCACCGCATTCACTGACACTGTATGTTGCTGCAACTGTTTTGCCAAAAGGGCCACTTGGGCATTCAAGGCAGCAATGGCATCTATTTCGTGGACTCCCACTGTTCTCCTCCCACTCGTTGATCTCTCTTCTGTGACATGGTTGTTGGTGGCCATATCTTCTAATAACTCGTGAGCGTCGTGGGCTGTTTTCCTCATGAATGCCCCACCTGCTGCTGCATCTATAATGGTTCTGGTTGTACTGCTCAGCCCGTTATAGAAGATGTGGACCAAGTTCCACAACTCAATACAATGGTGTGGGCACTTTCTCTGTAAATCTTTGAATCTTTCCCAAGCTTCATATAAGGACTCTCCATCTGCTTGGTAGAAGTTATTCAACTCCCCTCTCAATTTTGCTGCTTTGCATGGGGGAAAGAATTTGGCCAAAAATTTCTGTGCCAGCTCTTGCCATGTAAAAATCGAATCGGCTGGCAGGGAATTCAACCATACTTTTGCTCTATCCCTGAGTGAGAAGGGAAAGAGCCTCAATCTGACGGCATCATCAGTAACACCGTTATATCTGAAAGTTGCACATAGCTCCAAGAAATTAGCTATGTGCATATGTGGATCCTCCGATGGCAGTCCTCCAAATTGCATCGCTGTCGTACCATGCTCAGAATCGCCGGTTTTATCTCAAAGTTGTTTGCTCCTATGGCAGGGAGCCTAATACATGTCTGTGCTCCATTCACTCTCGGCAGCACATAGTCTCCCAAGCTTCTTTCTGCCTGGACTTGAACTCTTTCCTCGACATCCATAGGTACTTGCCGAGGCATTCCGGGGTTAGGTTGATTTTCACCTAACCCTTCTCTCATAATATTGTTGTTTTGAACACCGTCCATCTCTACCAAGGTTGCAATCCGCTGATTCTTTCTGTTCTGTTTACAGGTTTTCTCAATCTCTGGATTGAAGGGAACAAGGGTGTCTGCCCCTCTTCTCCTTCGCGTAAACTGATTTCCTGAAATAGATCAAAAACAGACAACAAATCACGACAACTGTTTTTTTTACGAAAAATAATAAAAAAAACGTAAAAATTAAAAATTAAAAACCAAATTAGAAATTAAAAATAGACAAATTTGATATTGAACTATGCCTAATCCCCGACAACGGCGCCAAAAACTTGATGCGCGAAAAGATGCACACACTTTAACGCAAGAGCACGTTGTCGACTCAAGTAATATAGTCTTGGTAAGACCGAATATCGTCCACAATGATTAGGGTTCAAGTACCAACTATCTATCTTTGGTATCTATTTGGCAATCGATATTTGATTTTGTTGTTTATAACTAAGAATTATAAAGACTAATTTAACTAATGTGTTTACTTTAGTTGTGATGGGAATAGGGCTTCCATGTCTCCTCAACTATCCGCTTATGTTATTTATTAATGCAATGAATTATGACTTTCTTCTCTCGGAGCTAGCAGGTTTACGAAATTGTTTTATATTCCCATTAAGGATATATAAACACTCAACCCCAGTATTGCTCCTTTCTACCTTTCGGTGATAAGGATGACTCTATAGGAGGATTAAGAACAAAAACTTAGTTAACCGTCACGCACCATGCGTAAAATTAGGGTTGTTAAGCCTCTCATTAACGCTACATAAATAATTGAGGTATTTTCATCCCCAATCCAAAATATGTCTACCCAACTTACAGCATATTCACAACCTCCTCCTTTCGAAGTTTGATTAGAAATCATATAAATAATGATAATTAGTGATCAATTAATTACCAAGCATTCAAAGCAATTATTGGATAAATCTCAACAAGAAGAAGAATAACCATAACATGCATCAATTTATAACATAAGTTTCTAGTGAATTAACATGGAAAGCCCTATAAAAGAATTAGTTCCTAGCCATTGACATGACAAGAACTAATTCAAGGTTCATCATACAAAACTGAAATAAAAGAAAAGAAAAAGGAAAGAAATTACTAGACTATGGTCTCCAATCTTCAATCCAAGAATCCTTGTGTTGTGCAAGAAAGGGAACCCTTAAAATCTGCCTAGGGTTCTCCTTTTATAGGCTCAAAACCGCCTCTAACTTTTCCCTTCAGGCCTGGCCCAGAAATTCGTCATTAAACCTGATTTTCCCGCGTCGGCGCCGCGCCCGCTATCGGCGGAAGTCCTGCGGTGCCGGGTGATTTGGCGCGCCCGATCTCTGCATGCGAGGCGCCGGTACTGCAACTTCTGTGGTATCTCTGGATATTGGGCGCGCCTCGCTATCGTTGGCATGATGGCCGCGACTGCGTTTCTGCCTCGTTCGCCACTTTCTCTGCTTTTAAGCTCTGGAACCTCCTCTTTTGCCCTCTTTTAGCTCCTTTTTCGCCATTTGGCCATTTTAACCACTTTGACTCAATAAAAAGAAAATCTATCCTAATACGACACTTATTTGTACAAAAAGGGACAAAAGGCTAAATAAATATGACTCGAAAAGTGTATATAAAATACACCGATCATACGTATCGTTCAAGTAATAAAGATCTGTAAGATCGAGTTTATCGTCCACAGAGACTGGTTTATTAAGTACCGGTTATCTATTCTAAGGTATTTATTTGGTTGACGTTCTTTAGTTTGAGACTTATCACTAAGAATTATGACTAAGTGCAGAAAATAAACTAAATATTATAATACTTGGATTTTAAACAGTTATGAAGGAAATAGGGCTTCAAATCTCATCAGCTATCCACTCTTTCACGTGTTAATGCAATGCTAATGATTCTTCTTCTTATTAAGATAGCAGGTTAACTAATCTGTCATCATATTTCAGTTAGGACATACAAGAGCTCAACCTTGTGCAGAAACCTTCTATATTTCTATGATAGATTTTACCACACTGGAGGATTAAGAACAATAACCTTAAATACTACACAAGTATCGGGGTACTTTCGTCCACAATTTTAACCTATGTCTAAACAACTACAACATATTCAAATCTAACCTTTCAGACTTTTGATTCGAAATCATATAAGTTATGACAATTAATTACCAGTTAATTATCAAGCAATCACAACAATATTGAATAGATCTTAATATGCTAAAGAAGAAATCAATAACTATGCATTAACTAAATGAAAGAGTTTCAAGAAGATTCGACGGAAAACCATACTAAAGTAATTAGCTCCTAAACATTGTCATGTCAAGAATTAAATTACAATCCAACATAAACTGAAATAAAATAAGAGAAGAAAATAACTTGAACAAGAAGATGTCTCTAATCTTACTTCTAATCGTCGTTCCCCTCGCCAAAGTATGATATATGATGAAGGGTTTAAGGGTTTTATATATGAGAAAACTTGCGTTTCAGACCCGTTTACCCTTCTGAAATTCGGCCCAGTTTCGCAAAATCCCGCGTCGGCGCCGTGGCCCTGCATTTGGCACATGGCGCCGCAACTCCTGCAGCTTCTCTGTACTTCTGGCGCCGTGGCCCTGCATTCTGGCGCCACGGCGCTTTAAGCCTATAGACCCAATCCGGTTTACAGTGTATTTTTTGTTAGGATTTCGTCTGATTTCTTCTATTCTTCTCGGGACTTCTTAGGCTTTATTTCTTGGTCTTGTATTGTGCAATTTCATCCTCAAAAGTAATATTCTCTCCTTTATAACCGTTGTGACACAAAAGAAAGAAAAACACACCTAACACTATACTAAACGCAAAATAAAAGAGTAAAATACTAACTAAAAAGGACTCAAAAGAGTGTATAAAATACACTCAATACTGACCCGAAAAAGCGGGAATCCGAGCATTCGTAGGGTCGGGTCAGGGTCAGATTTTTCTATCCACTCGGCCCGGCACTACCTCTTACCCGACCTCGACCCGCCACTTAATTTTTTTAATATAATTTATATTATTTTTCTTTATTAATATTTACATATTTTAAGAATATATGTGATGTAGACTTTATGTTTTAATGTGAAGCATTGACATAAAAAATATAGGGAGAGAAGAAAGTAGTTGTAAATTGATGCAACTTTAAATGGTCATAACTCTGCGCTCGTGCGTCCGTTTCACTCAATTATTTTTTTGATTTCGCATAATTTTTTTAGGCGGGGCCGTCTCAAACTGCCACAAGGAGGTTTGGCAACACCAATTTCTGGAAAAACGTACGTCTTTCCAATCGATTTGACGTTTTCCCCAAATCGGTTTCTAATTTTTCCCTTTTCTTCACTACAGATCTCGCGATACACAATACACTTTAACGTACGAATTTCGTGGTAATGTAGGTGTGAATGTTAATTTCAGTTTCGGAAATTTAATTTTAGAAATAACAAAAAAAATTATCCCTTAGTTATTTTGTTTTGTAGACCAAGTCAGGGTCGACCCGTAGGGTCCCCAAAGGGTCAGGGCGAGGGTTGAGAAATATTTTTAAAAATAGGGTCAGGATCGGGCCAGGGTCAGGCAAGTAGAAAAAAAAGGCACCCGATCCGAGCTTTGGACATGTCACTAAAGTAACAAAAGATAACTGCATGTTTTTCTTAGAAAAACAAGATATGTAATCCAACATATACTAGGGGTTTTGTCCTGATTTTCTTACCATATTTGAGTTTTACTTTTTCTTTGAAGGAAAGTCAAAGTATTACCATAATTATTTTTACTTTTCCTGAAAGGAAAATATAATTTTCTTTCATATTTGGCTTTCCTTGTTTCGGAGGAAAAACTTTGGACATCTATAAATTGAAAAGATATCCACACAGAAAATTATCCACAATATAGTCAATTATAGAGTTTTATTTAGTGGGAGATCTCTCTCTACAATTTTTATAGTTTTTATATTAGTTTTTCATATGTAGGTCAATTGACCAAACCCATATCATACAATAAAGTCTTTTTTTATCATTTTTTTCTTTATTGTCTAATTTATTGCCGTTCAAAGTTTGCAATTATTATCTTTCGCATGACGCCCTGATTATTTCGATCCCCAACAAGTGGTATTAAAGCCAATGATTCAGTCAATAGTTCGGGGATGTTCAAGACAGATTTAAGACTGGTTCAAATCAAGAGCAACCCTTTGGCGATAACGAAGAGTTTTGTCAAATAAGAAAAAAAGTCTGAGCAGCTACTACATGTGGAGAAAAAATTTCAACCATATTTTTAAAAATTCTGCTACTACATCTTTAAAATCAAAACCTATTTGTAACCCTGCAAAGAGCTCATTTTTAACCCTGCAAAGGGCTCAATTTTAACCCGAAAAGGCTTCAACACTTTTAACCCGCAAGGGCTCCAATATTGTTTAACCCGAAAGGGATCCTATACTATTAACCCGCAAGGGCTCTATTTTTAAACATGTCAAGTAGCAGTGTTGAAGATCATGCACGTGAAGAAGGTGAATCAAATCTTGTCCGGAAATCGGGCCAAAAGGGGTGATCTGTTAGGGTTTTTGCCCTGATTGTTATATCATATTTGAGTTTTACTTTTCTCTTGAAGAAAAGTCAAAGTATTACCATAATTGTTTTTACTTTTTCTGAAAGGAAAATATAATTCTCTTTCATATTTGGCTTTTCTTGTCTTGGAGGAAAAGTTTTGGACATCTATAAATTAAAAATATTCTTCCCACAACTACAACACAAGAAAAACATTCACAATGTAGTCATTGAGAGATTTTTGTTTAGTGAGAGATTTTTCTCTACGGTTTTAATAGTTTTCATATTAGCTTTCATATTTAGGTCAATTGGCCAAACCTATATAATATAATAATGTATTTTTTATAGTTTTTCTTTATCGTCGTTCAGAATTTGCAGTTATCAGCTTCCGTATGACGTCCTGATTATTTTGATCCCAACAACATGTTGAAATATACTGATTGTAGTATAGTATTTCGTTTATAAGTATAGAAGTTAAATAAAAAAAAAATGTATTTAGAGGTTCTTCCGGTCGTAAAAGGATTTGTAATTTTTCGAGGGACTGAAACACTAGAGGAATCAATCCAACCATTAACTAAATAGAACAATGAGCATTTGTTGGATTTGATTGATTCCAGATGCTCTATTGCTTCAACTTCTGGTCTTGAAAATCTTGGAGCTAGGAATGTTGATTTTCTGGTCAGCGATTCTGTTTTAATTTTGAAAATCCTTAATCCATTGTTACAAGAATCAGTATGTTCAAGTCATTTGAAATAAAGGATGACCCCTTATACGCAGCGTGATAGTGGTCTAACCTTTGAAACCAGTTGAGTTATCATGATTAACTTTTTCACAATCCTGTCGGACCGGGGTGTAGGGGCTCATGAGATGGAAGATTCACCTTTTTAGAAGAAAAAAAAATATGTTCAAGTCATTGTGCACAATGTCATCCTTTTTCTTAAATCATTTACCTAAAAAACCCGGTAAATTAAACATGCATAATAGCTAGGTGATGATTTTTGTATGTACACTGATACTATTAAAGAATTTTTGCACAATTATTATCAACTATATTTTTAATATGTTCTAGCAAGTAATCTACTTTATAAATTATAAATCCTACTTTTTGAATAATTATGTATATAGCCATTTTTTTAATTTTACTTGTTCATTATATCAAAAATAGATTTTTCACTTTTATCAGTCCACTTTCGTATATCAAGAGAAAAAATCGAGAGAAGTGAAAATGAATAGAAAAACACAGATTTTCAATTAGTAGATGAGAAAAGTACTGTATCTTTATTGGAATGATCAGTTGGGAGCGACAGCAATCTCCTTGAACATGCATATGCAAAGGTAAATAACAGATACCTATAGCTCATAGCTACTTGTATTGTCTCTTCGGGGACATTCGATAAAATTGAAACGTTGCAGAGAAGATTAGCAGGGCTTCTGCACAAGAATGACATGCACAAATCGAGAAATGACCCATAGTTACTTGAACTGAGATTTGTCATACTCGAAGCCAAGAAGGTCCTCCAATAACTTATCATCCAAGTACTCAAATTCAATCACTTCTTTCACTTCATGCCCATTATGGACGGAGGAATAGGACGTTGATGATGAAGAGGACGATGACAATGAATACGAAGAAGATGAAGAAGAAGGGTGAGAGGAAGATGACAATGAATACGAAGAAGATGAAGAAGAAGGGTGAGACGAGAAGGACGGATACTCATGGGGAAAATTGAGAACAGCAAAACGACCTCTCATTTCAAACGCGGCTTTATCATAAGCTCTTGCAGCTTCCACCGCAGTAGCATAAGTCCCCAACCACACCCTCGCCCCATTTTTGTTAATATCCCTTATCTCCGCCGCGTATTTCCCCCATGGCCTCTTTCTAACTCCTCTGTATCTTACTTCTCCTCCAGCAAAATTAGACTTCTCTTTATCCATAATGTTTTGACCTTTATGTTTTCAGTCGCAGGTGCTGTGAATGTATACTTAATAAATATTGGTTACATATTATCAATATGCTGCTATTTATAGTGGAGAGGAAAAAAGAACACGTTCAAGAATAGTATACGAATTTAAAAAGTTTTCAGGATGAATATTAGTACGTCGTGGCTTAAGGCCTGGCTACGTTTGTTATTTATTATATACTCCTATTATACTATGGTTCTTTTAATGATGGCTTTACATTGATTGTAATTCGTAAACCATGCTCAAATCAAGACGCAGCCCTTCCTATTCTCCCATTACTTTTACTCCATATTTAAATATATTCTTTATTAAATAGTTGATTAATTAGAATCTATATAGATGCTAATTAATAGGTTGCTAGCTGGTCCGTACCAAAGATGGTCCCTAGAGGTAATGTCCATATATAAGGGTGACGTTCTTGAGGTGGTCATGTTAACTACGTATCGAGTTAAAAGGCTTTTAGGGATTAATTGATTTTAATATTACTCCCCACCCCACCCCACCCCCAAGTTTATGTGAAGATTTTATTATTTGGAGAATCAAATAGTTTTATCTTCAACTATAATTTTTCTCAATTTTTAAAATATTCTGAATCCTTAACTATGTTCATTTACAATATTTCTCATATAATTTTCAAATACATTTATTTTATTTTAATATAATGAAAGAATATATCTACATATGAATTTATAGTCAAATTAAAACGTTTGACCCTCGTACTTTCAAATCCTTCATATAAATTGAGACAAAGAGAATAACATGACGGAGATGTTAATTTTAATTATCATGTGTAATGTCACGACCCAACCCGGAGGGCTGTGACGGGCACCCGGACCCTACCTGCCGGGCACCACCAATCATACACTCAACACCCAATCATATCTAAAAACAGACTAAGCAAAAAAAGACTGTATAAAGTTTCATCCGGAAAGCTGACTTATATATATATATATATATATATATATATATATATATATATATATATATATATATATACGAAGGCCAACAAGGCCATACATGACAACCATCCACATGACACCTATCTACAAACCTCTAAAGAGTGTAACACACCACGACCAGACCGCAACTCTGAAACAAATACAGTGCTTCAACACCAGGTGAACCAGCAACCTACTAGTGTGAACCTTCACCCTCGTAATATGAACCTACGGGCATAAAATCAACATCCCTCGATAAAAGGGACGTCAGTACGACTGATGTACTGAGTATGTCAGACATAAAAAATAACATGGTAGAGATACATAATAATATGAAACAGAAATAACTGACCAACAGTAAATTCCTCTAAGGACCCTAATCATATGCCTAAATGTTATGCACAATGTAGTATACATATACATCGACCTGATCAGACAGTTTCCTTACCGTAACAGCCTATATGGGCATCATATCATTTAATGGTTAATGAATGTATGCATGATGCAATGTGGTAAACATATATATATATATTGACCACACAAGGGCATTTGCTTTCCCATAACCGCCTCTGTGGGCATCATGTTATATCGCATTGGCCACACATGCATCAATATTGGTTTCTTCAGGCTCTTTTGTGATAGTCTGTACCAGCTGCAGGTGGTGTGCGTATATAATGTCTTTCCCTTTTCCCCATATCCCCTATATATATATATATATATATATATATATATAATATTTACCATATAATATTATGCATAGCACATGTGGGTCCAGGGTAATACATGAATATAATGTATGAATGCAAACGCAGGAATGACAATGAAACCTTCGGAACCTATCGGATAACATAATATCCTTGCACCTTCGACCAACACTATTGTCACGGCAGGCCGGAACTGCGACTAGTGTCTACTGGCACCCTTACGGATATACATCGGGGAATAGCGATGGAACATACATAAACTCATAAGATACTTAGGCGGTAAAAATAACAACATCTTTGGCCGATAAGGCCACCTACGTGAAAATATACATAACCCGAAAAATAAAATAGTTACATCTTTGTTCTTACAACTCAATCCACAAGATATGACTACGGACCTGCAGAATAACAACTCGGCGGGACGGGGCCGCCATACCACGAATGTACATCAACCTACAACATCAGGGAAACCGTACCAAAAGACAAGCCTCCGGAGAAATGGAGCTTCTGACAACTGATCAGTGATCCTAGGAATGAGGATCCACCACCTGCTTACCCCTACATGCGGCATGAACGCAGCCCCCGAGGAAAGGGGGTCAGTACAACAGATGTACCAAGTATGTAAAACTGAAAGTACTGAAATGAAATCATAAATCTAAAATAAAGCTGGAGACATGTATGATAAATAACAATACACTGTGCCTTACTAACAATGAGAGTAATCAAGAGTATACTGTACTGTATAAAAATAGGAGGCTCATGATCAAAGTAGGGCCACCCGCCCGTAGTATCATTAAGCAATCCTACTTCTGGGACTATTTCACCCGCATAGGTCCTGTGGACCTTCAATGAGGTCATCCGCCTCGCATGAGACTATTTCACCCGCATGGGTCGGTGGGCCCGCAATGAGTACAAACGCCGCACTCGCATTATGGGTATCAAATCCATGGAATAAGTAGTAACCCGGGGGGTTTACCCCGCAAGAATAACATAACCTAGCACAACCGGCTATCATACATAACATAAGCACTACCGGCTTATCATACATGACATAAGCATCACCGGCTTATCATACATAACATAAGCAAGTTAAGAAATCCCCTAACTTCTTATTAGCCTTATTTATATACACTCTCATTTTAGTTTACTTAAGGCACTAACATGTCATTATAAAATCCGAGAATTTAACCCAAAGTACTATGTACCTTTATCCTTTTACAAAATGACACTCTCTTGTATAAAATCTCCATGATACTAACACCCGTAGTATCAATGCTTCTCTACTTTTCAAACAAGTCACTATACCTAGTAACTTCTACTTTCACAACCTAGGCAACTCGTGCCTATAAATCAAGTAGACATTTTCTTAACTTTCCATAAAGCCGTTATAACTAACTTCCCATAAAGCCGTTATAACTCTTTACGTTTTAGACAATTACATTCTTTTTATAACCAAGAGACTTATACTTTTAAAAACCAAGTATCATATACTTTCAAAATACTTCAAGTCTCTTAACTTTAGAAATCAAATTTCCTAACTTTAGAATAGTTCAAGGAATCAATACTTTCTAAAATACATTTTCATGTCAAGAAATCTTTGTTTACCTTATTAGAATAAACCATTCTTTTTTACTTTCCATAAAGTTATTAACCAACTTTATGCTTTTGAAACCAAGACATTTCTATCCTTTAAAAACAAGTGAGTTAATTCTCTAACTCAACCAACTTGGACATCCTTAAAACAAGTCAATGATATCAAATGAAACTAAATTCATTTAAATCTCGTACGTCTACCGTACTATACATTTACAACTACTCATGCTCAAGAGATAAGAAAGTTCCACATACCTCTTTGGTTCAATCCACTTGCTAAGTCCAATATGTTGTACGTAGTATGTCAACCTATAATGACCATAATACGTCTATTAACTACTAGCTTCAAACGTAGAATATTCTAAGTGTAAAGTCACCAAATTTTATGGAAAATCGGGCAGCACTTCCTTTGTTTCTACATACTTTTCCACCTTTTTCAAGGCCCGAATTCAATAACCAAACATGCCACATTTAAGGCTCAACAATGTAGCTAACAAAAGGGGATTACACGCCTAACAGGACGTGTAAAATTCTGCCCCACAATTGATATCAAACTAGTCCAAAAGACAATGTCATTCTCGTGATTTGAGTCTGACAACACAAAGTCTTTTCCAATTATTTTTCAATCCAAGTTGTTTAGTCTAACATGCTATATAGCCGCAATCGATTATAACAACTACAATATTCAATTAGATAACATGCGACGATTATAATTATCGACCAAATTGTATTTCAATTTCAAATGGCTAACAAGGTCATTTCGGATTTAGGCTTCCAATATCCATAACACTTATAAATTTCCAATACATATATCTCATGCTTGTTAAAATGTATAACTACAATAATATGTAATCTTATAACACTAAGAGAACAAGATTGTTACCTTGACAACCTTAATCCGACTTCAAGATCCGAAGTCGATCCTTAGAAACTTAGATCCTTTCCTTGACACTCCAATCCGCCAAGCCCTTAGAAGTTCACAAACAACATTCCTTCAATTTCCAATCCAAACCTATGAAAGAGACTTAGGTTTTCACCTTGTGACTAATGCAAAAAACGACATTTTTCCGGGATCTTTCTATTGAGATACCCTTACAATACCCTTAGGAACCTTGGTTTAAAGTATTGTGAATTGTGGACAACAAACGAAAAATTTCTTGTTCTTCACTTGCCCAAACCCGAGAGCTCCCTCTCAAGTCTTCAAACTTTTCTAATTTTTCTCTAAGTGTTAAAGACTTGTCTTGCACTATGGATGAATATATAACTAAATTGAGGGTAAAGATTAGAACACTTGTGAGGTTTGGATGAATTTCATTTAAAATCTAGTCAAGTGGCCCTTTGACTTAGTCAATATTATCAAGCTCTAGCCTAGCAAGACTTGATCATCCTTGCTTTGGTCAAATGACCTTCCTATCCTTGGTCCATTCGACCAAGACCATCCAAGGGGGGGGCTACAGGTGTCACCCTCCCATTCGTCGTAATATTTAGTTTCCCGACATTTCCATAATTCCGATTAATTTTTACTAGTCTCGCATCTTAACGTTTTGAGCTCTTACGTGCGTTCTTATAAACATGTCCTAGAATTACGGGGTGTAACATTCTTCTCCCCTTAGAAACATTCGTCCCCGAATGTTCTTTCGGAGTCAATCTTATAGATAGCGGCATAGCCTCCTTTTACAACCCCTACATACCAATAATTCCACACGTGGCCACATAACAACACTTATACTAAAATGTCAACCTGAACTCCAAGCGTCAATGCCAATTATCTGCATAAGACTTCTGTCGACTCTGAAATGCTAACAGACTCTCCTGGATAAGCTTCACCTTATCCACCACCTGCTGAATCAAGTCTGGGCCAACTAACTGTACCTCGCCCACATCGAACCAACCAATCGACGACCTACACTTCCGCCCATACAAAACCTCATATGGCGCCATTTGAATGCAAGAATGGTAGTTGTTGTTATAAGCAAACTCAACAAGAGGCAAGTGATCCTCCCAGCTACCCCTGAAATCAATAACACATGCCCGCAACATATCCTCAAGTGCCTGGATAGTAGGCTCTTCCTGTCAGTCGGTCTGAGGGTGTAATGCAACACTGAGACTCACCTGTGTCCCTAACCCTTTCTGGAAAAACCTCCAGAAGTTATCCGTAAACTGAGCTCATCTGTCTGACAACATAAATGTAGGAACCCCGTGCAGTCGCACAATCTCCCTGCTATATAATCTAGCATAATCTTCAGCCGAGTAAGTGGTCCTAACCGGAAGAACATGGGCTGATTTCGTCAGCCGGTTTACTATGACCCTTAGGGAGTCGCGCTTCCTCTGAGTACGATGCAATCTTGTAACAAAATCCTTATTAATCACCTCCCATTTCTATGTCGGGATCTCAATCGCCTGTAATAGTCCACTGGCTTCTGGTGCTCAACCTTGACCTGTTACTAATTCGGACACTAAGCAACAACTCTGCTACGTCTCTCTTCAGGGCATCTTACCAATACACACATCTGAGGTCATGATACATCTTAGTCGACCCCGAACAAATAGAGTAATAAGCACTGCGTGCCTCCCCTAAAACCTGCTAACAAGTCCTGCAGCACCGGGCACACACAATATATCCTCATATCACAACACCTCATCCGGTGCTACTCAAACAGGCTCTTCTCCTCTCGGAGAGCCGTATCTCGATCCCATACTGATGCTGAATCCTCATATTATCGCCTCTTCACCTCCTCGACGAAGGAAGACTCGGCAACCTCTCGGATCCAAACTCCATTAACCTCGGAACTCGGCTCGACAACTGATGAATTTCACGGACCAAGTCCTGCCTACCTGGTTGTCCATGTGACAGACTACCCATAGATCTATGACTATGAGCATTTGTAACCATATCGCCTTTCCCCGGGTGGTATAGGATATCAACATCACAATCCTTGGGTAACTCTAACCACCGTTTCTGTCATAAATTCAGCTGCCTCTGTCTGAAGATATACCGGAGGCTCTTGTGGTCTGCACAATTATCCACATGAAATCTATATAAGTAATGCTTCCAAATCTTCAAGGCATGATTATCTTCTGCCAACTCTAAATCGTGAGTAGTGTAATTCCTTTCATACTCCCGTAACCGCCGGGAAACATAGGCTCTAACCTTATTGTGTTGCGTAAGCACACAACTTAGCCCAACACCCAAAGTGTTACAATAATAACCTAACCCTCTAGTCCCTCAGGAGGGGTTAGAACTGTAGTCGTGGTCAACTTATCTTTCAATAACTGGAAGCCTTTCTCATACTTGCGAAATATTCAGGCATCCTTAATCTCAATTATAGTTCCTGTTTCCCTTTCTCTGTTGCAATCAAACTTGGTCACTAACTTAGATTTGATTCCTTTGCTTGCCTCATGGCTAAGACTTCCTGTCAATTACAATTTAGGGGAGAGATTTCCTTGATCTCGTCAAGTAGAAATCCTATTATTCTCTCTCGGCTCATAGAGCTTATAATCAGGTGTTCAACCTCAATTCATGGTATTACATAATCCAATGGATTGTCAAGATTTCTTATCGTTCGAGTGTCTACTCGTCTTTTCTTTATAATTCATTTCAAGTTGTCCTGGGGTCCCTTACCCCCTCTCCCCCCGTAATTTCATACTATCCTTCTCGTCAGTACAAATGTTACCACCTTTCCTCGAGGTGTTCTTACTGCCCATCATTCACTAATGGTCTTTACACTAGTCTTGGGTAATCATATCTCGTGCAACTTACATAACCATAGTTGCATTCTCTTTTATCATTCTGGTCATAACCCTTCCTTATGCTTATTATTAGCAAAAGTATTTCTATCTTGATTCATAATCATATAGTTTCATGCATGCGTGCTACCTGCATTTATATCCTTACGACACTCCCTCGACCATTTCCTAACGTCGTTCTCAATTACCCCAACACAATACTTTTCCTACGGTTATCTAAAAATGTAACCTATGGCATGACGATACTGAAGACCTTACCAGTATCATATCCTTCGTCTAACAACATGTGTACACATAACCCCATAATACATAAAACTATCCTTTTACGTGGAGGAGAGAACTTATCTCCCTTTCAAAATCTTAATCATCAAGCGCCACCTTATAATCGTATAGATTTGTAAAACCTACCAATGATGTCTTCTGTTTTCCGCAGGCAGCACTCATACTTATCTTATTCTTGCTTGCGCGCTTTCCTGAAATTATCCGGAAGGTCGTGGCCCTGACCGCCACACCAAACCAACTCCAAGTACCTCCAAGGGCACCTACCATAAAACTCTTTCAAATTCAAGTATTACTTACCTTCTGCATCAATTTACCTCAAATGACCAAGTCACACAGACTTATTAAAAACAATGATGTCAAAGAAAGAAGGATAATTCACTGGTTACCACCACTTCCCTTCCTTTCCACTCGATAATCGGCTTACCAGAAACTGGAATCGAACTAATCTCTCTCTGCAGTCAACGTTGGCATAACAAGAGGCCAACTAGCCTGTACCCATAATGTCCTCAAAGTCTGTCATATCAGCTCTACTAGGTCTGCTAGGGTCCGACGACTGTGTCGTCACCGGGCAATTATTATATACCCACCCAGCTACCACCCATCACTCACGGGTGTAATCACCTCGAAAGGTTCTCATGGATTCAGACTTTATTCATGTACACTTGGTTGCCCTCTTTCTTACTTGTTGTACTCCTTCCGTACTTCCGAACTTATGCTAACATACGTACATAACCTCCATACTGATTATGGCCTCCAATCTTTGGAGTTATAATATCGAACAATTTAAGGCCATTTACGGCTCTCACAACCTGGTTCCGGTGGAACGTGTCCACGAACCCGTAAAATGATTAACTAGACTTGGGTCTTGCACCCTCGTGACCCTGTCACATAGTGTGACTACTACCAACTGATCCCACTCCATATCAGGCTATGGGGCGACCCGTAATAGGTCCTCAACCCGTCCCACCGTCGCACTTAACTCTTACTCTTTGTCTGAATTAAGTCTTATTGCCGAGAAGGCCTTATATACCTAAGGTCTCGGCGGTTATCAATATTCTTAGGCTCGCATTTTCCATGCTCCAAGCCTACCTTATCATCCCCCCGTAAACGGGTAAAACAACTTCTCATAAGCTCTTATTCGTGTTGTCTTAATCATAAAAACCATACTTACTCCATACGGATCTCATCCGTACAATTTTCTTAAGCATACTACGTAGCTTAATCTATTAACATAGTATTCCATTAAGTCCTTTAATTATAACTTCTTAAGGGTCCGTTACCTTCTCATATAGCTCATCATCTCCTAATTATCTCAAATTAGTACGTAAAACCTTGATGAGAATTCATTAAACTGTTTCATACCTTCCCGGTATCTATTTAATCATTACCAATCCTTGGTAATCTAAAATCATTCTAGGCAACACGCGTCTGACCCTCATACATAAATCCGTATAGCCGTATGTCATTATACCAACTACACCACAATTATTACCAACCTGGATACGCAATCAACATAATCTTTCCTGGGTCACTGCTGCCTTTTTCATAGCTCCAATCAACATAACTCGTTAGGGAGAGACGACCCTAACCACACGGCTCTATCGCACGATCTCAGAGTGAGAAGAATGGAAACCAATCCTAAATGTCATGCAGCCTCCTGGTTATAGATGTGTTGCACAACACATCGATAATTAAGACTCTACTAGACACGGTCTGTAGACACTTTCCGTGGACTAACTGCTCTGATACAACTTTTGTCACGACCCGACCCCAGGCCCGCGACTGGTGCCCTACCTGGGCACCCCTTACAGGTATACATTAGAGAATAGCAGCGGAACATACATAAACTCATAAGATACTTAGACAGTAAAAATAACAACAGGCTAGCCGATAAGGCCACCTTCCGTGAAAATATACATAACCCAAAAATAAAATAGTTACATCTTTGTTCTTAATACCTAATCCACAAGATATGACTACAGACCTCTAAGAATAACAATTGTGACGGGACAGGGCCCCGCATACCCCTGAATGTACATCAACCTACAACATCAAGGAAACCGTACCAAAAGACAAGCCTCCGGAGAAATGAAGCTTCTGACAACTGATTAGTGATCTTAGGAATGAGGATCCACCACCTGCTTACCCCTACCTGCGGCATGAACGCAACCCCCGAGGAAAGGGGGTCAATACAACAGATGTACCAAGTATGTAAAACTGAAAGTACTGAAATGAAATCATAAAGTCTAAAATAAAGCTGGAGACATGTATGATAACTCAAATAACAGTACACTGTGCCTTACTAACAATGAGAGTAATCAAGAGTATACTTTACTGCATAAAAATAGGAGGCTCATGATCAAAGTAGGGTCACCTGCATGTAGTATCATTAAACAATCCTACTTCTGGGACTATTTCACCCGCATAGGTCCTGTGGAGCCGCAATGAGGTCATCCGCCTCGCATGGGACTATTTCACCCGCATGGGCCCGGTGGGCCATGATGAGTACAAGCGCTTTTCGCATCATGGGTAGCAAATCCATGGAATAAGTAGTAACCCGGGGGTTTACCCCGCAAGAATAACATAACCTAGCACAACCAGCTATCATACATAACATAAGCACTACCGGCTTATCATACAAGACATAAGCACCACCGACTTATCATACATAACATAAGCAAGTTAAGAAATCCCCTAACTTCTTATTAGCCTTATTTATATACACTCTCATTTTAGTTTACTTAAGGCACTAACATGTCATTATAAAATCCGGGAATTTAACCCGAAGTACTATGTACCTTTATCCTTTTACAAAACGACACTTTCTTGTATAAAATCCCCATGATACTAACACCCGTAGTATCAAGGCTTGTCTACTTTTCAAACAAGTCACTATACCTTTAGAAATACATTTCAAGGCTTTAAAACCAAGTAACTTCTACTTTCACAACCTAGGCAACTCGTGCCTATAAATCAAGTAGACATTTTCTTAATTTTCCATAAAGCCGTTATAACTAACTTCCCATAAATCCGTTATAACTCTTTATGTTTTAGACAATTACATTCTTTTTATAACCAAGAGACTTATACTTTTAAAAACCAAGTATCATATACTTTCAAAATACTTCAAGTCTCTTAACTTTAGAAATCAAATTTCCTAACTTTAGAATAGTTCAAGGAATCAATACTTTCTAAAATACATTTTCATGTCAAGATATATTTGTTTACCTTATTAGAATAAACCATTCTTTTTTACTTTTCATAAAGTTATTAACCAACTTTATGATTTTGATACCAAGACATTTCTATCATTTAAAAACAAGTGAGTTAATTCTCTAACTCAACCAACTTGGGCATCCTTAAAACAAGTCAATGATATCAAATGAAACTAAATTCATTTAAATCTCGTACGTCTACCGTACTATACATTTACAACTACTCATGCTCAAGAGATAAGAAAGTTCCACATACCTATTTGGTTCAATCCACTTGCTAAGTCCAATATGCCGTACGTAGTATGTCAGCCTATAATGACCATAATACGTCTATTAACTACTAGCTTCAAACGTAGAATATTCTAAGTGTAAAGTCACCAAATTCTACGGAAAATCGGGCAGCACTTTCTTTGTTTCTACGTACTTTTCCACCTTTTTCAAGGCCCGAATTCAATAACCAAACATGCCACATTTAAGTCTCAACAATGTAGCTAACAAAAGGGGATTACACGCCTAACAGGACAAGTAAAATTCTGCCCCACAATTGATATCAAACTAGTCCAAAAGACAATGTCATTCTCGGCAATTTGAGGTACAACAACACAAAGTCTTTTCCAATTATTTTTCAATCCAAGTTGTTTAGTCTAACATGCTATATAGCCGCAATCGATTATAACAACTACAATCTTCAATTAGATAACATGCTCCGATTATAATTATCGACCAAATTGTATTTCAATTTCAAATGACTAACAAGGTCATTTCGGATTTAGGCTTCCAATATCCATAACACTTATAAATCTCCAATACATATATCTTATGCTTGTTAAAATGTATAACTACAACAATATATAATCTTATAACACTAAGGGAACAAGATTGTTACCTTGACAAGCCTTAATCCGACTTCAAGATCCGAAGTCGCTCCTTAGCAACTTAGCTCCTTTCCTTGACACTCCAATCCGCCACTTGAAGCCCTTAGAAGTTCACAAACAACTTTCCTTCAATTTCCAATCCAAACCTATGAAAGCGACTTAGGTTTTCACCTTGCGACTAATGCAAAAACGACATTTTTCCGGGATCTTTCTATTGAGATACCCTTACAATACCCTTAGGAACCTTGGTTTAAAGTATTGTGAATTGTGGACAATAAACGAAAAATTTCTTGTTCTTCACTTGCCCAAACCCGAGAGCTCCCTCTCAAGTCTTCAAACTTTTCTAATTTTTCTCTAAGTGTTAAAAACTTGTCTTGCACTATGGATGAATATATAACTAAATGGAGGGTTAAGATTAGAACACTTGTGAGGTTTGAATGAATTTCATTTAAAAATCTAGTCAAGTGGCCCTTTGACTTAGTCAATATTATCAAGCTCTAGCCTAGCAAGACTTGATCATCCTTGCTTTGGTCAAATGACCTTCCTATCCTTGGTCCATTCGACCAAGACCATCCAAGGGGGGTGACACGTGTCACCCTCCCATTCGTCGCAATATTTCGTTTCCCGATATTTCCATAATTCCGATTAATTTTTACTAGTCTCACATCTTAACGTTTTGAGCTCTTACGTACGTTCTTATAAACATGTCCTGGAATTACGGGGTGTAACAACTATAAATATCAACATTTTTTCTGTATTCCTCAATAAGGACTTAGGAACATAATTAGACAGTTTTTTTTACCATAGGAGTCAATAACATGATCATTCTTAACTACTAAGAGTAGAGTAGTTTATGGAACAATATTATGGTTATGTTTTGTACATAGAATATGCCAAAAGAAAGAAAGAGTCTCGCATATCTTGTTGTCAAAATTATCTAAATTCCACAGGTCCTTGTAAGATCTATGAATGATTATCTACATCATATGGATGATTTAAATCATAATCGGATCAATACTGTCACGACCCGACCCGACGGGCCACGACCCGTCGCCCTAATTAGATACTCTTATACACACCTATCTGATGTAATCAGACTGACCCTATGGACAATATGAAATTCGACAGCATAAAGCTGCAATACCAACACATGTCAGAATAGACAAGACGACAAGGCTGCTTCTGTACGCGAATGAACATGTCTCCCGAGGGAGTCACAACTAGTCAATGTATCAAACAGGCGAGCCGAAAAGGCTACCACTATATACGGGAACATCCCAAAACAAAGTACAACAACACATATACAAAACACATTTATCACCCACAACTGTCTACAGACCTCTAGGAGTACAATAATGATATATGACGGGACAGGGCCCCGTCGTGGGGGAAAATATGCATAAGTCCGAAAGTAAGGTTCTGTACCAAAATGACTACGCTTCGAATCAATGGAGCTCTCCCAACAACTGAACAGGAATCCTAGAATGGAGGATCACCAACTGAGCACCTGTACCTGCGGGCATGAACGGAGCCCCCCGAGGAAAGGGGGTCAGTACAAAATAATGTACTGAGTATGTAAAACATGAAGTACTGTAAGAAAGATCATAACTGGCCAGAGGATATCATGAGACAGGTATAACAATCAAATTATCATTTCAATTGTGTCATATACAGACGAGAGTCAACTGTGCCTTATAAAGTGAGAGTCATGTATGTCCATATAAAATCTTCATATATATATACATAAATTGCCCGGCCCTCTGGGACGCAGTAAAGTCGTGTAAGGTATACTGTCCGGCCCATCATGGGACGCGGTAAAGTCATATAAGGAATTTACGCGCGTATCTGCCCGACCCATTCTATGACACGATAAGGTCATATAATCATATCAACACGAATAGAATAACATGAGTAACTTTATACATATCAAATCATCATTTGTCTCTCAATGGAGTAGATAAAAAACACTATCATATCATGAATCATTTTAAAACATCATTTGGAAACTCGACAAAATCATTAAATGAACTTTTTACTAGAAAGTCAAAGGCACTTCTCATGACACATATCTTTAGGAATTAAGCTATGTAGAAATCATGTACGTCCACCGTAAGTTCATTAAATCATGCCAAAAACAAAGGAGGAAGAGTTTCACATACCTTTCTGACGAACTAACCAACTCAACAATCTAGATAAGCCTTGATTAGCGCTTCAACCTATAATAGTAGTAATATAACCATTAACCTCATGATTACTAGCATTCATTAAAATTGAATGATAACTCACTTTCTTTTCTATAAAAATTTGGGCAGCACTTCCCCTATTTATACACAAATCCACAACTTCCAAACACAGCCAAAAATACCAATAAGAAGATACAACTTTAAGATATAACCAATATAATCCCAAACATTCCATATACTTGGTATACACCTTCCTTATATATTCTTTCTTTTTATATTTATGGAGTACAACCAAAACAACAATCAAGGTGATTAATACACCACTTCTTATGTTAATCCAACCCTTAATCCATATTAAAACAACTTTTTAAAACAGTCCATCAACTCTAGCAATAACAATAAGAGTTCAAGCCCTAACTTGCAACATAACACCTCTTTTACACTTTAATTCTTTTAAGACATGTATTGACAATTATGATCGGTGTATTTTATATACACCTTTTGAGTCTGTTTTAGTTAGTCTTTTGTCCCATTTTGCACATATAAGTGTCGTATTAGGATAGTTTTTCTTTCTATTGAGTCAAAGTGGTTGAAATGGCCAAATGGCGGAAAAGGAGCAAAAAGAGGGCAAAAGAGGAGATGCCAGAGCTGAAAACAGAGAAAGTGGCGAACGAGGCTAAAATCTGCATCAGCATGGCGCCTCCCGCAGCAAAGCGGGCGCGGCGCCATTATTCAGAGGCGAAGACTGGCAGCATGGCGCTCGCAGCAGATGCAGGCGCGCGCTAAACATCCGAGAGCTACAGAAGATACTGGCCGCGCGCTACCGAACAGCGAGATATCGGGCGCGGCGCAAAACACCCGACGGATCGCAGAACTTCCGGCGCGCCTGTCTGCAGGGCCGCGGCGCCGACGCGTAAAAATTAGGTCTTTTGACGGATTTTTGGGCCAGGCCTGCAGGGAAAAGAAGGGAGGCTTTAAACCTATAAAAGGAGAACCCTAGGCAGTTTTTGGGGGTTCCCCTTCTTGCACAACTCAAGATTCTTGCTTGGAGATTGGATACCGTTTATTTTAGTAATTTCTTTTCCCTTTCTTTACTTTAATTCAGTTTTTGTATGATGAACATGGAATTAGTTCTTGTCATATTTATGGCTAGGAACTAATTCTCTTATAGGGCTTTCTATGTTGAATTTCTTGAACCTTATGTTATAAATTAATGCATGCTTATGGTTATTATTCTTATTGAGAGATCTATCCAATAATTGAGTTGAATTCTTGGTAGCTAATTGACAACTAGTTATCACTATATGATTTCTAATCAGATTCTGAAAAGGGGGGATTGTGAATATGTTGTAAGTTGGGTAGACAGTCTTGAATTGGGGATGAAAATACCTCAATTAGATTTGTAGCGTTGATGAGAGACTTAACAACCCTAATTTTGCGCATTGTGCGTGGCCAACTAGGTTTTTGTGCTTAATCCTCCTATAGCGTTACTTTATCGGTGAAAGTTAGGTAAGGAACAATCACGGGGTTGAGTGTTTATATAACCCTAACGGGAGTATAAAACGATTTCGTAAACCTGCTTTCTCCAAAAGAGGAATACCATAAGTAATGCATTAGTAAGTAACATAAGCGGATAGTAAGGATACATAGAAGCCCTATTCTCATCACATCTGAATTAAATCTTTATATTTAATTAGCTTTCATAACTCTTAGTTACAAACCAAACAATCAATCATTAATTCACCAAATAGATACTAGAAAATAGATAACTGATACTTGGACCCTAATCCTAGAGGACGATATTCGGTCTTATCCAAGACTATACTACTTGATACGATAACGTGCACTTGCGTTTAAAGTGTGTGCATCTTACCGCGCATCAAATTACCACAACGTATTTACAGGTTCATAACTTATATTTTCATCATTATAACTTACCAAAAATAGCCTTTAAAACAAGACAATCACTATTACACCCCGTATTTCCAAGGCAATGAGATGAGAACGTGTGTAAGAATTTGAGATTTGAATTTTGAAAAGAAAGAAGAATTACTTTTTCTTAAGGAAAAATCTCGGAACCTCGTGAAGAAAAAAAGTTTATTATTTGAAATTTGATTCTCATATTTGGTATATGGGATTAGTATAATATATTGAGGTTTGGAATTTTCAAGTCTCGAATTTGGTCATGTGGGGCCCACCGGGGAATTTTACGTTTTTGTGGGGCCCACAATATTTGGAGATATTTTGGTCAAATATAGATATTTGGGGGAAGAAATAATTTGGACCAATCGGAGGGCGACACGTGTCACCCCCACTTGGTCTTGGAAGACTTGACTTAGATATTTTGGAGACAAGTGGACAAGTGGGCCATGTGGGTCCCACTCCACTTGTCTTGCTACTTGGATATACATCAATATATTAGAGAGGATTGCAAGACTTGTTCTATACTTAGCCAAATATCACAAAATATCTCCCTCATCTCTTAGGGTGCTCTAAGCTTTGGCCATGGTTGGAAGACCAAAATTGTTCAATCCTTGATGATAAATCCTCTAATCTTAGACTAAGCTCCCTAATGGAGTATTAAGCCAAGATAACCCCTTAAACCCCAAGAACATGGTGTTGGGCCGAGAAATGAGGGTGAAACCCTAAGGTTCCGTCGACCTTTTGGAAGTGAAATACAAAGTGAAGTTGTGTATAAGCTCATAGGGGTCACATATATGTGATTGGAACTTTAAGAAGTGGAGCGAAATGAAAACTGCGGACCATTGTAGCATGGACTATATTGGACGTTATTTTGGGCAAAAATGAGGTAATGATTCTTCTTATTTTAAAGTAATTGGATATTACTTATTGTTGATATGTATATATGAGCATGTGCTAAAAAGAATGAAGATTAAAAAGTGTTTGGACCAAAAATGGGTGGTGAGGCCGAGAGCTAGCCATATTGTCGTCGTTGAATTCATTGGTTATTATTGTTGTTAATAACACTTGTTGCATGTTATATAATAAAGGAAATATTGGTGTTGATAGTTTATATAACTTATATAACATGTTGGAATGAAAATTGGATTAAAAGGAATTAAGGAAAAGGACATTGGATTGTTGTAGTTATTGTTGGACGAAAACTGCCCAAAACTGTTAGACGTTGTGATGTAGTTTTATGGGCTGTTTTGGGGTGTATATATGCTGGAAAAATCAGCCCCTAACATGGGGTGTTAAAAGCTTCACATTGTACCCTTAACATTGATTAATTGTGGATTGTTTTTATGGACTGTTTTGTATAGATTGTGGGGCAGAATTTTACACGTCAAGTTAGGCGTGTAATCCCCTTTAGTTAACTGTTGGTTGTGCCTTAAATGTGGCTTGTTGGTTGATGAATTCTGGCCTTGGAAAAGGTGTAAAAGTACGTAGAAACAAAGGAAGTGCTGCCCAAATTTCCGTAGAATTAGAGGGCCATTATTTGGTATAAGTCTTACACTAGTAAGCTTGAAATTGATAGAAGTGTTATTGTCATTTTAGGTTGAAGTACTACGTGTAGCATATTCTACTTGGCTAGAGGAATAACCGATAAGGTTGAAGTATATTGGAGCGTATGCTACTTGTCGTGTTGGTTAGTCGTCAATGAGGTATGTGAACTTCTTCCTTCTATCGGCATGATTGATTATTGGAGTATAAATGATTTGTTTCTTGAAGTATACTTGTCTCGTTATTAGAGTATTCATGTTATTGATTCTATGCTAAAGGCACGTCTAAATTATTCCTAAGTCCTTACCAAGTCTTATGAGAGATGTTGGTAAGAGTGTTTAGTAAGCATTTGAGTCGAGTTGATCTTGCTAAGTTACAAGACTAATAAGACTTGATTTATTTGAAAGTCATGAGACTAGATTTATCTGAAAGTCGTGAGACTAGATTTATTTGAAAGTTATGAGACTTAGTTGAAAGTATATGAGACTTTACTTGAAGGTATATGAGATCTTACTTGAAAGTATATGATATTTGATTAGATGAAGTATAAGAGACTTGATTTATATAAAGTATAAATGACTTGATTTTGGGAAAGAAGAAGTAACTTGATTTAAAGGTATAGGTTACTTGATTTGAAAAGAATAAGTTAATTGAGTTTAAAAGTATACTTGACTTGATCTTAAAAGTGGAAAGTGTCTTGATACTACGGGTGTTAGTGTCTTGGGGTTTATAAATGAAAAAGATGTGCGGCGGACGTACATGGTTCTAGTTGGTTTATCTAGAAAGGAAGTGGTTCTATCTATTTCATTAATAATACTTCGGATTTTATAAAAAGGGAAGTTATTCTACTCTTAGAAGTTAAGGGTAGTCATGTTATTGATTCTATGCTTAAGGCATGTCTAAATTGTTCCTAACAGTTCTTACCAAGTCTTATGGGATATGTTGGTAAGAGTTTTTAGGAAACATTGGAGTCGAGTTGATCTTGCTAAGTTATAGCACTAATGAGAAAAGGTATCGAACAAGCCATTGTTGCGTTAATGAAAAAAAAGGAATCGACAATCTATTATATTGAAATGAGTAGAATTTTCCATCTGCATAGAAGCTAAGATATAACTAGTTCGTTTTACATTTTCTAAGTTCACAGCTGATTAGATAAAATCTCATGATATATTAATCACGGCTCATAAAATGGAAGTTGATAGATATACTCCCTTGATAGTACCTTGGGATTTCTAAAAGGAAAGTTCATTTTAAATGTTTTTGAAAAGGAAGGCATGGTGTTGTCTTGAAAAGGAAGGCATGGTATTATCTTAAAAAGAAAGACATGGTAATTGTCTTGGTTTAAAGGGAAGGCATGGTATTGTCGTGGTTTGCTAAAATGATGGTTTATTCATTTTATGATAATGAGAGTTAAAGAATATTTTAAACTTGCATATGTTCGGTCATGATAGCTTTTCGTGCAAGTGTTATATTTCTATACCACCGCGTCCCTCATTGGAGGGTCGGCCATCTTATTGTATTATTTACTTGGACTTGCTTACATGATAGAAGAATTCCATGGGCATGTTTCCACTATATTGTTCCATGGACATGCTTTCACGATGAAGGAATTCCGTGGGTGTGCGGCCATGATGCGGGTTCAATCCCCGGGTGATATTATTATTCCATAGACTAGCTCTCCATGATGACATGTTTCCGAGATGCAGGAATTCCACGGGCATGTTATATATTATACTTTGTGCATGCCGAGAGTGATGCAAGAATTCTACGGCCATGTTATATATTACACTTTGTGCATGCCGATAGTTATGCATAAATTCCACGGGCATGTTATATATTACACTTGTTACACGCTGACAGTGATGGAGGAATTCCACGGGCATGCTTCTATATTGCGGGTTTAAGACCCATGGTTAGAATTGCATAATGATTCTGAGGGCAGGTGTCCCTGATTTTGACATGACTTGCATATCTTGAAAAGGTACAGTTGACTCTCGGTGATATAGTAGTACAGTGGTACAGTGATACAGTGATATAGTAGTACAGTGGTACAGGGGTATAGTGATACAAGGTACAGTTGGCTTTTATTTTTATATGACACTGTTGGATCTGGTATTTGATTATTTTACTTGTCCCTGTCATTTCTTGGCCATCTATGATTTTAATACTGTACTTTATTTTTGTTCCATACTTAGTACATATTGTACTGACCCCCTTCGGGGGGCTGCGTTCATGCCCGCAGGTATTAGGTACTCAGTTGGGTGATCCACGAGCTTAGGATCTCCACTCATCTTGCAGTGAGACAACTCCACTACTCCGGAGTCTTGTCATGTTGGTATGTAGTTTGTATTAGAGTCTTGTACAGTTATGGGTACGGTGGGGCCTTGTCCCGTCATAGTGATTGTCCAAACTCTTAGAGGTATGTATTCATATGTGGGTTGGACTGGCGTGAGTGGTATTTATATTGTTGTACAGTTGTAGTCCCATTCAGGCGTTATATATTATGGCGACCTTGCCGGCTTTGCCTTTGTTAAAAGAAAAGAAAAAAAGTGTTATTTAGCTTCCGCGGGTTACTTTTGTTGTATGGGTAGAAGGGTGCCCAGGTAGGGCACCAGTCGTGGGCCCGGGAACCGGGTCGTGACAACCACGTCCAACAATTTCATGAAAGTTTCGGCCAACAACAACATAATTTCATACTCTTCTCTTAACTTCTTAAAATCCAATTCATGTTCCAATAATTTCTTATGAACAACTATAACTTAAATATCAATATTTTTTCTCAACTTTCATCATGCAAATAGCGACGATAATAGCAATAACACAATCGAACACGATAACTCCAAAATTAGTAAAATTAGTCCAAACAATCGGCAACAACATATTTCAACAACCACATGCATTGTCTCACTCCCATTTCTTTTTAGTCTAAATTCAATTCTTAACACAAGTTCAATTCTTAAATTACAACATTAATTAACTTTCAAGAACTCAAATAAGAAGAAGAATCCTTACCTTAAATTGTCCAAACCAGTCCCTACAATTTTTGGCCACTACCCTCCTCTTTTTGCACCATTTTTATCACTTTTTCAACTCCAAATTGACATGCATGAATTATACAAGTTTAATCCACCTTTCTTACATGTTTTTCTTTCAAAAACTTCAACTTAAAATCTGGAAATTCCAGCCTAGAATTCGGTCCAGTGCAACATTTTTTTGCCACTGTTTGGTGCTAGTTTTGGCTTATAATTTGTAGAAGAATTTAGGCTATGAAGGAGGAATAAAAAGCTTCAATTCTTGGCTATGGAGGTGTGTATTTTCGGCCAAAGGGAGAAGAGGGGGAGAGTTTTTGTCACGACCCAACTCACGAGTCGTGATGGCACCTACCCTATTCCCCCGAGTAGGCGAACCACATTCTCAATAACAAGTGTATCAGCGGAAAATAGAATAAAGAAAGAAGTTATTAAGTCTTAAATACATATAATCCTTAGAAATGTTACGACCTTCCCAAAATCTGGTCAAAAGGGTCCAAGAGCACTAAACATGGTCTGGAATAGAAGTCTGAAAAATAAGTGCCCGAAGGCTACATAATGTCTGTCTACTACAAAAGAAAATGGAATCAACTAAGAAGCCATTCAGGGGCCACGGATGATCAAGTAGCTCACCCTGAATGACAGAAAAATGTCACCCTCGCGAATCAGCCACGAGGCGTAGAACAGGAACCTGGATCGTACTCTGCACTCAACAAAAGTGCAACAAGAGTAGTATCAGTACAACACTAGTACCGATAAGAATTATAGGCCGACAATGATTAGATAACGCATGAAGAAGTTGAAACCAACAAGTAGCACATAGAGCAATCAGGCATGGTCATGTATCATATACAAGTAAAGCGTAAAGAAATCATGAAATCAACTAAGACAGATATAATTCACCACATGATCAGTCAAAATATGGGCGGATGAATGCAATGCAATGCAATGTCACCTCTCTCACTCCCGCTCTTGTACACACATGCTAAGGAAGTGCCTTCAAGACATGACCCATAGGGGACCCGCGAAGTCCATATACCACTCGTGCTCTCCGGATAGAACCTCGGAGGCCAATCACGCTCTCCGGCAGAAACCACGGAGGCCAATCACTCACGCTCTCCGGCAGAAACCTCGGAGGCCAATCACTCACGCTCTCCGGCAGAAACCTCGGAGGCCAATCACTCACACTCTCCGGTAGAAACCTCGAAGGCCAATCACTCACGCTCTCCGGCAGAAACCTCGGAGGCCATCAATATCATCACAATAATAATATAGAAAAAAAGTATGACAGGCATGATATTCGTCTCAACACATACCACAAATAGATAATCGACAAGTACAAGTCATATCAAGTGATAATCACAGAAAATAACACATATGGCGATAAGCTCACATAACAGCTGACGAAACCAACGTAATTGTAATTTATCTCTACTTCATGCCCGAAGGCCTATCATGCTATCCCTGTCACTTTCTACAACTACATACCATTCTCTAATCAGAGTCTAACTAAAGTAAACCATAACTTACCTCAATGCCGAGCGGGTGCCACGAACAATCAAACCACTGTCTTCCCCTTGCGTAGAGCCTCTGAACGATTAAAATCTAGAAAATATGCAAACTACGTTATAATACGAATCTAAGGACACCCATATTGTTATATTTATATTAACCATATTCTTACCATTTCGATTGCATGACTAAGCCCCTACACATACAAAATTATTAGCATAACTTCAGGAATTTCACATAACATTACTTTCTTTCAACTTTCTCGTATCTCCCGCTTGTAAAGGATATAACATTAAATTTGTAACTCCAAATCAGGTGTTTATTGTACCACATCGAAGGCAACACTAGGATCTCTTATTATGTCTAATCCCACCTGACAATACTTAGTGTAGATGGTGAAAATTTACGAAAGAAACAACCCTAAGAAATCTGTGTCGCCAGAATTTTTGTAAAACTAGACAGAAACTTCAAACAGTCATAACTTCCAAACCATAAGTCGTATTTATCTTCGTAAGATATCAAACTGACGGAAATAGAGTAATATACAACTTCAATTCAGCCCATATTTTCATATTCCTTACATATTTATACATTTTTGACTTTGTATATTCTATGTCGCCTGGGTTTCGGTAAAACGAGGCAGAAAACTTTAAACATCCATAACTTCCAAAGTATACGTCAGATTTTTCTCCATAAGATATCAAACTGACGGGAAAAGAGTAATCTATAACTTAATCCAGCCCATACTTTCATATTATTTTCAAATTTATACAGTTTTCACGTTTTATCAACTGTTGTAATCGTTAAGCCACGATAATCCCTCAAGTTTCTCTTGTTCAAACGGATTGTAGAATTTTCGTGTAATGAATCCTTAAAACAAAATTGATTTCATTATACAACACATCATTATAAGGATTATAAATAGATTAGCTCAATCATAAACATAGATTCTAACCTAAATTTAATAGAGCGTTTCCTTCTCGTTTCTTACTACTAGGGTTTTCTTTATTTTCTTTCTTGCCTTCTCTTCTCTTGTTTCTACTGCTGCTTGCTGCGTTATTGTTTTTTTCTCTTTTTGTTTTCTCGTCTAACTCCTTTTCCCCTCCCCTTATTCTTTTGTTTTCTTTATTTTTTTTTCTAATTATTTGTTTTTTTCTCTTTTTGTTTTCTCGTCTAACTCCTTTTCCCCTCCCCTTATTCTTTTGTTTTCTTTATTTTTTTTTTCTAATTCTTTGCTGCTTTACTTTCCTTCCCCTCTTCTAGCGTGCAACCCCCCTTTTTTTTTATTTTGTAATTCGTGCCCTACCAAGTAGTGGGCTTGGCCCACTAATTAATTTAATTAAAAAAATTTGCATACTTTATATACTAAGACATGTAATTAAATACCCTATAGTCTCATACTCTTTTCGTAGTTTTAAAGTGCTAAATGACCAAACGGATCGTTACATTAGATACCAATCAAACAATCGCTCGTCCTCGAGCGACAAGGTAGGGGTGGAGGAAAAGAGATACCCGAACTGTCGAACAACTGAGGATATCTACTCCGCATATCCGCCTCGATCTCTCAAGTGGCCTCCTCAACTCACTTGCCTATCCAAGATTGCTACCGTCTCTTCCTCGAATGGTAAGGAAAGTATTAAAGTTGTTGAGCATCAAGAATTTATGTTATAAACCTCGTGTAAGCCTTCGTTGCAGTGATCTCGCTGATAGTTACGCTTGTATCTATCAATTTTTTGATTAACTTAACTAAAAATTAACTCTCCATTTCATGGCCGAAAATTTCCCCGTAGCTAGTTCCCATAAGTTTACACTGACTCTGATCGAATTGCTTGGTTTTGATTATAACCACATCTCTGAACGAAATTAATTGATTCCATAAATACCATCATCGTCACCACAATCCCTCAGTTGTAGCAGCAATCCATTATCAAACATGTACCAGTTAATTATCTTGATTCTACTTACTCTTCTTTCACACCTTCTAATATCGTCATTAGTACAAAAGAAATTCATATAAAATACATTGTCACCCACTACAAGTTTTAATCATGACTCCTTCTCGCCAGAAAGAATATGTGTAAATCTTTGAGCCAATTCTAAATATTTTTGACATTATCCAAGGCCTATCGCATTAATTTCAAATATGTTAGTTTCGTCGAGCTGAAGCTATTGAGTCAACACTCATCGTCCATCACTCTAGTCCATCATCTCAACGACTTTGCACATCTATTTGTAACTCTTCAGTATAACACTAAGTACATGTGCAAACCGTTAGAACGGTTCGTAAAGTTGTCATCAGCTAAATATTATCAAATCTCCTTGTAAACTCCAATAAACCTGATAAACCCATTATATCTCTATCCTGAAATAAAATCTATCATCTTTAAAAATGGGCTACTAGGATACCGATAAGCCTCTTTGGTAATGCATCCATAAGCCACCTGACTCTAGATGAGCAGATCCGACCAAATGTAAAATGTAAAATTTCTCGAATATCACTAGTAGTCACTCGAACTGATTCTGAACATTAACATTATAAGTAGTGAGCCTTCCAAAAGTCCGTGATGACTCATTCCGTCCATTTTCTCTTGAATAATTAATCGTGTGTCGCCACTCTAATCATTTCACCCAACTCATTAACTTGGTACAACTATACCCTTCGACTTAAATCTTCATGTTTCTAAATTAACCCTAGCTAGTCACCCAAATTTGATAAATCCTTATAAAAATCATAATACTTCAAGTCCTCCTTTTTGTTCTTTCACTTATCTCATTCACCACTTCGAATACTTTGATATATGGCTTTTGGCCTCCTACCCTTTACAACCGTAACAAATCTGAGTGTGATGTCTCATTACACCCTTACGAAAATCCAAAAGTATCCAATCTTAAAATTTTACATGTCTCACTCCAACATCCCTATGTTATTCGTACTTGAAATGTTCAATCATGCTACCAAGCTAGAAACGTTTCGACATAGTCTACTATCATGACACATTTTTGCCTAAAAAATATACATCAACTACAAGTTGCAGAGATTCCAAGATTTTCTCTTATTTATCAACTCTAGCCCATCAATTAAATAATACTAGGAAATTACCTATCTTGGTACAACACATCGTCTTTCCATCAATCTTATCATGTTAGTCATCCGATTATTACACCTTACCAGTCACCAATCACAACACCCCCTGACACTTCATCATAGAACTTAGTCAAGCTCCATAGACTTCCCTTTTCAGTCATATTTATCAATTACACTCTAACCCAATGACGTATGACAACGCCGCCATAATCCATACCTACTCAAGTAACCTCGTGTCTTCAAATTTAAATCTTTTTTTTTTCCTTTCTGAAGATGTACCTCAATACTTCCAACTCAAATTCAAACATGCCCTCATCTTAGTTCTTCAATTTTTCATGTTCCATTCACAATCACTTCTACCATTAACAATTATAAGATCTCTGAGTGTAATACCTTATTACGCCTTCAACAATCTAAACTATCAAATCTTACACCTACATTTTTCTTACCTCGCATAATTACTCTAAGTCATTCATATTTGAAATACTCAACTGCACTATCCAACCATCGATTCTTCGACACTGTCCATTACCCCCGACATATGTCTTACCTCGAAACTATGCCTTCAGCTCCAATTGTAGAGATTCTTCCTCAATCATTCTTATCACGATTTCACTCTAACTGCAAGATGTAGTACAATGTCACCAATGACTCGTGCATGCTCCAAGTAGTTGTGCTGCTTTCCTTCCAAGCCAACGAGTGAGATGCATTCTCCTTAAATCCTTCTCTATCATACTACATTCAAGATTACCTTTATCATTATCAACCAAAATCACTCAAACCCACCCATGGTGAATGAAGAAGTTATACATACTTAAAAGTAACTGAGCCAATCATGGAGATAGTAGTAAACCACCATCTGGAGCATTTAAAGGTCCCTCTTTCTTACTCAAATCTTTAACTGAGCACTTTTCCAACCTCAATACAATTGTACATATCATTTCCCACGAAGCTTCTCTGACCACAGTACCGACCAAACCCAATCATACTCACACAGTTAATTCTCATTGTTATACTACTTCAAACCACCGTCGACTTAGTCCATAAAATGTAGGGTGATCGCTGACTCGTGCGCCTAAAATATCGATGTCCCCATATATATCATAACAGTTTCCTTATACGTTCCTTAGCAGATGAATTTCCCTTCCATCTGATTCGTAAGTTTACCAACTGAATATAAATAGTTGAGGGTCCATTGGTGAATCCACTGCCCTTTATCGGAACTAACCTTTAATTTGTCGCATTAATTTTACCTTGTAACTAGAACATGTTACCATGTACTATCACTTGTAGAAGCTTGTCGTGCCTAATCAACATACACAATACTCACGTTTCCTCCCCAACTTGTGGACCATGCTCAGGATGGCTGACTTGATCTCAAAGTTGTTTGCCCCTATTGATGGGAGCCTGATGCATGTCTGTGCACCAGTAACCGTGGGCAGAACATAATCTCCAAAGCTTCTTTCTGCTGGGACCGGTATTGGCTCCTCTACATGTTCAGGGACCTCGTTATTTGCCCCATTCTGATTCGATGGTTGGTTTTCCATGGTCACTGAATCAGCTATCCTTTTATTTCGCTTGTTTTGCTTGCACGTTTTATCAATCTCAGGGTTGAAGGGAATAAGTGTATATGCTCCTCTCCTTCTTTGCATGCACTAAATTCCTGAAATAGACCAAAATCAACAAACAAATCAAGGCAACAGGGTTCTAACAGTAAAAATAAAAATAAAAATAAAGCCAAAGTAGAATTAAAAATAGATGGTTCGATATTAGGAGTACGTCAGTCCCCGGCAACGGCGCCAAAAACTTGTTGGGCGATTTCCACGTTGCTCACGCAATTGTGCGTATTGTTCATAAGTAATATAGTCTGTAAGACCGAGTTTATCGTCCACATAGACTGGTTTCTAAGTACCGTTCATCTATTTTATGTTATCTATTTGACAATCGATAATTGAGTTGGGTTTTTGTTTAACTACTAGAATAATTGCAAGAATTAACTGAACTATTTAAGTTGTAATCAGTTATGAAGTAATTAGGGCTTCCAAAATCCTCGACTATCCACTCTATTTAATCCTTAATGCGACTAGAATGACTTCTTCTTCTACGTTAAAATAGCGGTTAACTAGACTGTCTTATATTCCGGTTAGGATATATAATCACTCAAGCCCAGTGCAGAACCCTTATATATTTCTATGATAGAATTTACCACATATGAGGATTAAGATCAGTAACCTATAATGCTACACAAGTATCGGGTACTTTCGTCCGCGATTTTAACCTATGTCTATTCAATTATAGCATATCAAAATCTCTCCTCTCGGTTCCTGATTCGAAATCATATAGATTATGATAATTAGTGATCAATTAATTATCAAGCATTCATACCAGTTATTGAATAAATTTTAATCTAGTGAAGAAGAAATCAAACTACCTGCATCAATTCATGAATAAGAGTTTCAAGCGATTCATAAGGAAAACTCTAATAAAGTGTTTAGCTCCTAGCCATAGTCACGCTAAGAACTAATACAAATACCAACATAAACTAAATTGCAAAGAAAAGAAAGAAAAATTACGTAGAACTAAGTCCCCAATTGTAGCCTCAAATCTGCCCTGAGTTGTGTTGTGTGATAGAATGTCCAACTCCCTCAACTAGACTAATCCCTAGTGCTTAAGTAGATGCAAATTTCGTGTCCTATGGACCCTTCTGCCCTTGGCCAATTCTACTTCGGATTTGGAAAATTCTGCGTCGGCACCGCGGTGTCGAAAGTCCTGTAGCCTCTCAATAAATATGGCACCGCGGTCCTGTCTGACCGGCACTGCGGAGCTGCTTTGACTTCGTCCGAATTTCCAGTTTTCAACCTTTTTTTACCTCGGGACCCTCCTTTTCTGCCCATTTTTCGCTCATTTTCGCCATTTTGCCTTTTTGAACCGCTGTGACTCAAAAGAAAGAAAAACGAACCTAATACTATACTAAACACAACAAGGACAAGTGAAATACTAACTAAAAATGACTCAAAAAGCGTATACAAAATACGCCTAACACTAGCCAAAGCATATATGCGGTGCGGGGGACCGCTAGAACTGGAAACTCCACCATGTCCTGCTAGCATATGAACACCCTGCCCTGTGGGGTTAGCTAAATAAGAAGACGAACCAGCAACCGATCCAGTAGGCTGAGCCATACCCCATGTACCACCTCTGGAAGGACAGTCTCTCATTATATGGCCTTGGCGGCCGCAAGAATAACAAGCACTTGTAGCAAAACGGCATTCCCCAAAATGGGACCTACCACGTAGAACATCGAGGCAAAGGCGGCCTTGACTGACTAGAACTTCGCTCACTGTGAACACAAGCCTCGAGCTCGCCGCCTCGAATACCTCGTATGCTCAAATCGTCTACTGCGGATCGCGAGGTACACTATGTGCTGGCTGAGAAGAATATCTTACATGCTGTTGAGGCTGCCCGCCTCGAGACTCACCTGAATACCCTGCTGACCTAGCCCTCTTATGCTGGCCTCTATCGTGATCTCTATCTGGCTGACGCCCTCTGTGTCGATCCTCTACCCCCTGTGCATAAGCCTGTACTCGGCAATATCCATACCGGGATGAAGAGCCACTGTCATACAACCATCGATCAAATAACGGTCCAGTACCATCACATAACGATGCACTCTATCCGCCATATCAGCTACGATAGTAGGCGCATATCTGGCCAACAAATCAAACTCCAGACTATACTCTCGAACGCTCCTGCCACCCTCTCTCGACTGTAAGAATCTATTGACTCTGGCTCGTCTCATCTCTGGAGGCAGAAAGTGGCCAAAGAATGCCTCTGTAAACTCATCCCATACAACTGGAGGAGCACCCTCGTCTCTAGATAACTCCCAAGACTCATACCAATTAATCGCTACATCCTGCATCCGATATAAAGCCAACTCAACAGACTCCGTCTCTGAAGCCTTGATCACCCTCAAAGTACGCTGCATCTGTCGGATAAACTCATGCGGGTCATCCTCGGGCTTTGATCCAAAAATCTCTGGAGGATTACAACTCAAAAAGTCATGAACCCTCAAACTATCGGATCAGTTATCAACTCCAAGCCCTCGCATCACGAAGTCCGCCTCGCCACTAACTGCCCGGTATGCATCGCATCTCTCATGGCTCGCCTCGGCCTGGCCGAGGATGCGAGGATCAGGTGTTGGGGCCTCATGTGCTAGTAATGATGTTGCCTCAATCGAGCCTTTGAGGTGGCGATGTAGTGAGCTCGTCGACCGGGTACGCCTCGGCATAGATCGTATGGGACACGTAAATCTCTAGAGTCGATCGTAGCTCCTCGCATCGATTTGCCTTCTTCGGGCCGTTGTCGCTTTCTTCGGAGGCATAGCTGGAAACACAATAATACGTCAGAGAGGTATTATCCTAATAACATGGCTCTATTGCACGATCTATGAGATGAAAGAATAGAACCTAATCCTAAATATCCGACAGCCTCATGCGTATAAGTATGGTGCACAACATACCCATACGCTAGACTCTACTAGACTGGGTCTGTAGACATTCCGAGGACGAACTGCTCTGATACCACTTTTGTCACGACCCGACGGGCCGCGACCCGGTGCCCTACCTGGGCACCCTTATACCCATTTGCCACATAATCACACGGATACCAAGGATAATATAATAATTCTTGGTATTCGGCAGCCTCCTGCGTATAAGTATGGTGCACAACATACCCATACGTAAGACTCTACTAGACTGGGTCTGTAGACATTCCGAGGACGAACTGCTCTGATACCACTTTTGTCACGACCCGACGGGCCGCGACCCGGTGCCCTACCTGGGCACCCTTATACCCATTTGCCACATAATCATACGGATACCAAGGATAATATAATAATCTATAAATTATCTCAAAATAGGCAAGTCAACAAGGCTGCCACTATATACGGGAACATCCCAAAATGAGTACAAACAGTACAGCTGACCAAAACACATATACAAGTACACATCTACCACCCACAACTATCTACAGACCTCTAAGAATACGATAATGAAATATGACGGAACAGGGCCCCGTCGTGCCCCTACATATACATAAGTCAAAAATAAGGTTTTGTACCAAAATGACTAAGCTCCGAATCAATGGAGCTTTCCAAACAGCTGAACAGGAATCCTAGACTTGAGAATCACCAAACTGAGTACATGTACCTACGGGCATGAAACGCAGCCCCTCGGGAAAAGGGGGTCAGTACGAAATAATGTACTGAGTATGTAAAACCTGAAGCACTATAAATAAGATCATAACTGGCCAAAAGATAACAGGAGACAATGTAATAGTAAAAAATACCAATAAAAGTGTGTCATATAAAAATGAGAGTCAAATGTGCCCTTTTAAAAAATGAGAGTCATATACATAAATATATACCATACCCGGCCCCCTAGTGAGGGTCTCGGTGTGAATGAAATCATATACATACCGTACCCGGCCCCCTAGAGAGGGTCTCGGTGTGAATCATATACATACCGTACCCGGCCCCCTAGTGAGGATCTCGGTGTAATCATATAATGTGCACATATCGTACTCGGCCCATTATGGGACTCGGTGTGAAATTATCATATATGTATATACCCGATCCGGGACTCGGTGAAATTATATAGTCATATCCGCATGAATAGAGTATCATGAGTAACTTTATACAAACTAAATCATCATTTGACTCTCAATGAAATAAATAGAATAATTATTACTTTAGAAAATCAAGGCACTATCACATCATGTATCATTAAGAATTAGGATTCAATAGAATTATGTACGTCCGCCGTACACTCATTTATATAAATCATGCCAAAAGAAAGAAAAGGATAGTTTCACATACCTTGTGTTATGTGATTCAACGCGCTCACGCAAGTGTACGTATCGTTACAAGTAATATAGTCTTGTAAGACCGAGTTTATCATCCACAGAGACTGGTTTCTAGTTACCGAACATCTATTCTAGGTTATCTATTTGGCAAACGATAATTGATTTGGGGTTTTATCTAACTACTAGAACAATTGCAAGAAGTAAACTAAATTGTTGAGGTTTAATCAGTTATGAAGGAATTAGGGCTTCTAATATCCTCGACTATCCACTTTTTTCAATCTCTAATACAACTAGAATGACCTCTTCTTCTACGTTAAGATAGCGGTTAACTAGACTGTCTTATATTCCGGTTAGGATATATAATCGCTCAACCCCAGTGCAGAACCCTTCTATATTTTTATGATATGATTTACCACATAGGAGGATTAAGAACAATAACCTATAATGCTACACAAGTATCGGGGTACTTTTGTCCACGATTTTAACCTATGTCTATTCAATTACAGCATATCCAAATCTCTCTTCTCAGTTCTTGATTCGAAATCATATAGAATATGATAATTAATGGCCAGTTAACTATCAAACCTTCATACCAATATTGAATAACTCTTAATCAAGTGAAGAAGAAATCAAACTAATGCATTAATTTATTAAATAGAGGTTCAAGCGATTCAATAGGAAATTCCTAATAAAGTATTTAGCTCCTAGCCATAGTCACGCTAAGAACTAATACAAAGACCAACATAAACTGAATTGAAAACTAAAGAAAGAAAAAGTACTTAGAACTAGGTCTCCAATGGTAGCCTCCAAATTGTCTTCCTTTGTGTTCTGTGATAGAATGGAATTCCCCTTCAATAGCCTAATACCTAGGGCTTAAGTATGCTGGAATTTCATCCCAACTGGACCATTCTGCCCTTATCCAATTTAACTTCGGAATTGAATTTTCCGCTGCGGTCCTGCAGACTGGCACCGCGGCGCCTAAACTTATGTGAGCGATCGATCTTCCGCACCGCTGATCCTTCTTCTAGCGTCACTACGCTTGCTTTCGCCTCGAATCTCTAATTTTTAACCTTTTTGCCTCTGGACCCTCCTTTTATGCCTGTTTTTTTCGCTTTTTCGTCATTTAGCCTTTTTGAACCGATGTGACTCAAAAAAAAGAAAAACGACCATAACACTACACTTATTTAAATAAAAACGGAGAAAATACTAACTAAAAATGACTCAAAAACGTATATAAAATACGCCTAACAAATACCCCCAAACTTAACATTTGCTCGCCCTCGAGAAAAGATCAAAACAAAATCAAAGAAACAAAAATAAAAACACTCAAAGACTCAAATCACGCCGCTGCACAGGGTTACTTATAACACATGAATGTCAGTTGGGATAATAGGTAGGAACAGATGTAGCATGAATTTAGCAATCTAGAATTTTAAGTCAGATATTTTGCAAATTTATTTCAATCACAATCAATGGAAGCATAAATACCTAACATATGCATGTCAATTATATTTTTATTTTTCTCAAAGCTCCATAGGCCTGTTTACTTGCTATTCTCCACTAATCATGGACGTACACTAGAGATCTTCATGACTTTTCAGGGTTGTAATGTAGGCTTAGGCAGGGGTAGGTAGAATTAGACATTTAGGCTCAATTTACATATCATAAGCGTATTTCCCATTCAACCATTTTATCTTTCTTTTTGGCTATCATTCCCTTTTTTCTTTTTGGTTGAGAGCATGAAATACATTCACATAGGCGCCCCCAAACTTAAACTTTTCCAATTTTTTTCATTGGGGTGCATAATGTTTCACTCTCTTTTTGTATTTATTTTTCACTTTTTTCATCTCTATCTTTAATTACTGCTTATGGCACACAAGGGAATATAGGGTGTCGAAGAAATAACTTTTACTTTAGGCTCAAGGGGGCTGACTAGGGATACAATTTATTGTCATGATAGGTAATGAAGGATAAGAAGGGTTAACAAAGAAATGCATGAATCATCTCCCTAACATGTACATCCTAACTATTTCCCCTCAAATAACAAGCAAGCAGACTCATAGATGTTTTTCACAACTGACAACACAAAAGCTAAGCACAGAATACTCCAATTAATTAGACTTACATGAATCTTTGGCATATCTAACTTAAGCACACATATTTTTTCTTCTCATTCCATTATATTATTCCACTTAATTCATTAGGCATTTCAAGTAAACACAACATGCATGATCATAAAAAAAATTGACTCATATATGACCCAAAAATCAATCAAAAAGACTCAAAAATAGACACACAAAAATAAAATAAAATAAAATAAAATAAGAACTCCCCCCCCCCCCAAACTTAAACTACACATTGTCCCAAATATGTAAGACTCAAAAATAAAAGGGATGACTTACAGACAATATCGGTTCAAAATGGTGGTGGCGGCGGATACTGCATTGACCACTGGTTGAACATGATGCTCAAATCATTGACGTGCTAGCTCAGGTCCTGATGCCCTTGCATCATCTGTTGCTGATTTAGGAGTATTTGTTCATGGTTTCGCAACATCTGTTGTTGATTTAGGAGCATATGCTCCATGATTGGCACTGGAGGCTCCAAAGCTAAGGGAGGCTGGTGGCTGCTTTCGCCGGGCTCATACTGTGTGGCTGTCTCTGGCTCCTCTTGCTCCATTGCGGCTGCGCCTGCTCCGCCTTCTTCTTGACCTCGTCTCCTATCCGCTGGGTTTGCAGGGTCAGGGTATGAATGGACTAGACTGTATGTTATAGGTGGCAGAGTCTTCTCAAGAATGTATGTGGTGAATGTTGGGACTCTGTGCCTAGAACATAATGCAGTGATGAGTGAACCATGTCCCAAACCGCCAGTAGTAGTCAATCTGCTGGTTTCCCCAATACTCTGCACTATCTCCATTCCAATATCAATAGTCAGGCCCCTCATGATGTCAAAGATGAGTTTGATTCTGTCTGCTGGTACATTGGTGAAATGAGTTGACGGAATCAAGCGAGCACTCACTAAATATAGCCAAGCCTTAGCTACTCTGTTGAATTGGCACCGGGCAAGTCCTCTGCCCCCGCTGCGGGAATAACGAAACTGCACTCCTGGGTAGCATATGGTCTCAGTAACAACATCCCATGGTATGTGGTTGACATTCCTTGACCAGATTCTGAAATGGGTTGGATGGTGGCCCTGGTCCCCAACATCAGCTGTCCCAAAAATAGAATTCACTGCTTCAGCACTAACGTGTACATAACGCCATCTTACAAAGCATCTCCCATCGCTTTGTTCTAGATAATTGGTGTAGAATTCCCTCACCAGTATGACATTTTGTTGCGGAATAGCCTCTGCCTCGACGAACCTCTCCTAACCATTAGCTTCAATCGTGGCCCTAATAGGCTCATATGTATCCTCCTCATCGAGTAGTTCGGCCTGATATTTCATTTCTCGCTCTTGTATTATTGCCCTACCACTTATCCTGTTGTATCGATCCTCCGTATTCCTGTTGGTGAATCTGGTAATATCATGATCTGGGGCTGATAAGGATGAGGTAGTTCGGGCAGTTCATTTCCTTGAAGTCATTATGAGGGTTATTGGGAAATTTTGGCAGCGTTTCCTTTGTTTCTCGATGTTTTCCAACAACTAATAACTCCCACAACAACAATCAACCAATCACAATTCAAACACAGCGGCACCCAAGAATAATCATACCACAATACACCCAATTAACAACACCGTCCAACATCAACAACACCCAGCCCACTAGAACACAAACCTCGATCACACCGCACAGTACCAAAATAGCTCGTACACAACCCAAATCTCGAAGCTACTTTCACCACTTAATCAAGAATTTTCAAGAGAATTGATGAAGATTGCCTTTTTAAAGAGTTTTTCTTCATAAATTTCTTGACCAAAGTGAAAGAATGGTGATGGTGAAAGCTATGAGGATTTTTAATGGGAGTGGTGTGTAGGGATTTTTGGAAGCATTTAGGGAAGTTTGTGGAAGATTTTTGTGTGAGAGGAAGGGTTTTGGGTTTATGTGGGAATGGATATCGGGGTTGAGGGCATTTTATTTTTTAAATTCCCGTCCCGGCGCCGCGGTCCTGCAGACTGGCGCCGCAGAACCCAAACTCCTGCACCTCTCTGAACATTCGGCGCCGCGACCCTGTATTTTGGCACCACGGCGCTGCACCGATTTCCTGTTTCCAACGTTTTTCCGTGCTTCATGTCCCATTCTTTCACCTGTCATCACAACACAACAAAAATACCAAAAGTGAGATTGTTCTATTTAAACTAAATTGCATAATTTAAACATTGGGTTGCCTCCCAAGTAGCGTTGTCTTTAACGTCTTTTAGTCGGACGCAAGTCCTTTATTCAATCACTGGGGTAAATTACCCGCACAGCCCATCCATTTAAAAATCATTTTTCTCTTCCTTACTCTATGCTTCTTTTTAGCAGGATTGGGTTCAGTAAGGTTTATCTTTTTGTCAGCTTTCATCTCATCAACTTTTATTTCAGCACTCATACTAACCTGTGGATTCACCGTTGTCGCAGTGATCCACCTGTCTTTGGATTGTTCTTGATGAGCTGATGTGTCAGTTGTGCTCACCGCAAAGCATTTGTTGTTGGACTGGGATTCAAGGGTAGATTTGAAAACCTTGAACACCATCTCCTCTTCTTGGACCCTTAGTCTCAACTCTCCCTTCTCCACATCAATGAGAGCTCTGCCCGTGGCTAGGAATGGTCTTCCCAAAATAATGGGCATGTGCTCATCTTCCTCCATGTCAAGAATGAGGAAGTCTGCTAGAAAGAAGAACTTGCCCACCTTGACTAGCACATCTTCCACTATACCTCGGGGTGCACCACGGATCGGTCAGCAAGATGCAAATTAACTGTGGTTGGCTTGGCTTCCCCCAAACCCAATCTCTTGAACACCGATAGATGCATAAGATTTATAATATCCCCTAAGTCGCAAAGTGCCCTGTTACAGGTTACATTTCCAATAGTGCAGGGCAGGGTGAAACTTCCTGGATCTTTCAATTTATGAGGCAGTTTCTTTTGTAAGATGGCGCTGCACTCCTCTGTCAGCACTACTGCCTCATAATCCGCCAATCTTCTATTCTTCCCAAGTATCTTCTTCATGAAATTGAAATATGTGGGGATTTGTTCTAACGCCTCAATGAAGGGGATATTTATGTGGAGATTCTTAAATACCTCCAAAAACTTGAAGAACTGCTTGTCTAGGGCCTTCTTTTGGAGCCTTTGAGGGTAAGAGATTTTTTATCAGTGTATTCCCTCAAAGGTGCTGGTGGAGCTTTCTCTACTGTAGGGCTGTCCTCAATGACCCCCTCTTTTCCTACATCAACTGTCCTCTCACACTCTTTCTCACTCACCACTGCTGGTTGGGGAGCAACACTCAACCGCTTCACTTCTCAACAAAGCGCACAATCTTGCTCTCGGATTAATATTTGTATTGCTCGGGAGAGTACCTTAGGGTCTGCTGTTTACCATCTTCGCCAGTTGCCCCACCTGCGTTTCCAAGTTCCTGAGAGAGGACCTTATTTCGGACATGAAATGATTCTGCCAGTTGGTGAGTGTAAGCAAAGTCGCTCTCAGTTCATCAGGTTTTTCCTGTTGGGTGGGTGGTCTAAACTGTTGCGATGAAGTAGCCTGGTTATGTGTTTGCTGGTTCTGGTAGTTTCCTTGATATGGTGGTTGCTGCCCTTGATGTGTTGGAGTTATAAGGGAGCTGAAAGTTCCCCACTCCTTGAACCTGCTCCATGGGCACATTATTAGGATCCGCCGATGTGCATCTGTCAAAAGAGTGTGGGCCCCCGCAAATCTCACAATTCACCGGCATCTGGACTGCATTTACAGACATAGTGTTCTGGTGCAGTTGATTTGTCAAAAGGGCCACTTGCGCATTCAATGTAGTGATAGCATTTATCTCATGTATGCCCATAGTCTTCCTGCTACTCACTGATCTGTCATCTGCACCTTAGTGATTATTCCCAGCCATGTCTTCTAGCAACTCAAGTGCCTCATTGGCACTCTTCCTCATGAACGCTCCCCCTGCTGCAGCATCAATTATTGTACGCGTAGTACCACTCAACCTATTATAAAAAATATGGACCAACATCCACTTCTCTATGCCATGATGTGGGTATTTTCTCTGCAAATCCTTGAATCGCTCCCATGCATCATACAACGACTCTCCATCTACCTGATAGAAATTGTTCAGCTCTCCCCTTAACTTTGCAAGAAACTTTTGGGCTAAATCCTGCCAGGTGGTGACGGAGTTGGCAGGCTTAGGGACAGAGCCTCAATCTAATGGTGTTGTCAGTAACACCATTGTACTTGAAGGTGGAACACAGCTCCAGAAAATTGGCAATGTGCATGTGGAGGTCTTCAGACAACAATCCCTCAAATTGTACTGTGTTCTGGACCATGCTCAGGATGACTGGCTTGATCTCAAAGTTGTTTGCCCCTATTACTGGGAGCCTGATGCATGTATGTGCACCAGTAACAGTGGGCAGAACATAGTCTCCCAAGCTTCTTTCCGCATGAACCTGGCCTGGCTCCCCTGCATTTTCAGGAACCTCATTGTTCGCCCCATTCTGATTCGGTTGGTTTTCCATGGTCACTGAATCAGATATCCTCTTTTTCGCCTATTCTGCTTACAAGTCTTCTCAATCTCAGGGTTAAAAGGAGCAAGTATGTCTGCTCCTCTTCTTCTTCGCATAAACTAAGTCCCTGAAATCGATCAAAATCAACAAACAAATCAAGGCAACAGGGTTCTAAAAAAAAGTAAAAGCCAAAGTAGAAATAAGAATAAATGGTTCGATATTAGAAGTACGTCAGTCTCCGGCAACGGCGCCAAAAACTTGTTACGCGATTTCCACGTGCTCACGCAAGTGTACGTATCGTTACAAGTAATATAGTCTTGTAAGACCGAGTTTATCATCCACAGAGACTGGTTTCTAATTACTGAACATCTATTATAGGTTATCTATTTGGCAAACGATAATTGATTTGGGTTTTTATCTAAATACTAGAATAATTGCAAAAAGTAAACTAAATTGTTGAGGTTTAATCAGTTATGAAGGAATTAGGGCTTCCAATATCCTCGACTATGCACTCTTTTCAATCACTAATGCAACTAGAATGACCTCTTCCTCTACGTTAAGATAACGATTAACTAGACTATCTTATATTCCGGTTAGGATATATAATCGTTCAACCTCAGTGCAGAACCCTTCTATATTTCTATGATAGGATTTACCACATAGGAGGATTAATAATAATAACCTATAATGCTACACAAGTATCGGAGTATTTTCGTCCGCGATTTTAACATATGTCTATTCAATTACAGTATATCCAAATCTCTCCTCCCGGTTCTTGATTCGAAATCATATAGATTATGATAATTAATGGTCAGTTAACTATCAAACATTCATACCAATATTGAATAAATCTTAATCAAGTGAAGAAGAAATCAAACTAATTCATTAATTCATGAAATAGAGGTTCAAGTGATTCAATAGGAAAGTCCTAATAAGTGTTTAGCTCCTAGCCATAGTCACGCTAAGAACTAATACAAATACCAACATAAACTGAATTGAAAATTAAAGAAAGAAAAAGTACTTAGAACTAGGTCTCCAATGGTAGCCTCCAAATTATCTTCCTTTGTGTTCTGTGATAGAATGGAATCCCCCCTTCAATAGCATAATCCCTAGGGCTTAAGTATGCTGAAATTTCATCCCACATGGACCACTCTGCCCTTAGAAAATTTAACTTCGGAATTGGATTTTCCGCCTCGGCGCATGATCCCTGCGGGTTGGCGCTGCGGCTAAACTCTGTGGCGATCGATCTTACAGCGCGGTCCTGCTGCTAGGCGCCACGGCGCTGCTTTGCCTTCGTCCGAATCTCCAATTTTTAACCTTTTTGCCTCGGGACCCTACTTTTTTGCCCGCTTTTCGCTCATTTTCTTCATTTTGTCTTTTTGAACCGCTATGACTCAAAAGAAAGAAAAATGATCGTAACACTTCACTTATTTAAACGAAATCGGGGAAAATACTAACTAAAATAACTCAAAAACGTATAAAAAATACGCCTAACACCTTATAGTCGAACAAACCAACTCAATATTATAATACGTCTCGTCTAGTACTTCAACCTATAATAATGGTAATACGTCCGTCAATTCTATGATTACTAGCATACTTTATATCGAATGGCGACTCTCTTTTCTATAAAAATTCGGGCAGCACTTCCCCTATTTATATGTACATACACAACTTACAAACAAAGACAACAATACCAATTACAAGATGCAACTTAAAGATATAACCAAAACAATCCCAAATACTCCATATACACCATCATAATACATTCTTTTTCTTTTCGTTCATGGAAGACAACAACTACAACAACCAAGGGAATTTATACACTTATTTCTCATGTTAATCCATCCTCTTAATCCATATCAAATCAGCCCCTAAAATAATCCATATACCAACAATAACAAGAATATAAAGTAACATCTTTCTATACTTTAATTCCTTTAATACATATATTAGTAATTACCACAATGTGTATACATGTTCATAACTTAATTTCCAGCATTATAATCTTAACAAAACATCCCCTAATACATCACAACAATGTCCAATAATTTCATGAAGTTCTCGGTCACACCATGTCATAATTCCATAACTCTTCTCTTAATTCCTAAAATCCAATTTCATATTTCAATACTTCCATATAACTAATTACAACTTTAAATATCAATGTTTCTTTTCAATTTCAACATGCAATTAGTGACAATAATAACAACATAACAATCAAAGCCAATGTATACCAACACAATCCCCAAATCGGTAATAGTCATTCCCTTCGGCTCAACAACATCAACAACAATCACATGCAATCTCTTATTTCCAATTCTTCTTTAACATGAGTTCATTCCTTAATTTATAACATCATGCAACTCCAATTATACCATAAGAGGAAGAAATCTTACCTTAATTTTTGCCCAAAACAGTCCCTATTTGCACGCACCCACTGCTCCAATTTTCTTTACCATTTTCACCATTTCTTCAACTCAAAATGACATGCATGTATTCTACAAGTTTTATCCATCTTACTTACATGTTTTTCTTCCAAATAATTCCTCTTCAAGACTGAAATTCCAGGGCTCATTTTTTGTTCAGTGGCTACCGTGACCCACTGTTTTGTGGTGTTACCTTGGTTTATAATTTGTAGAAGAACTTAGTCTAGAAAGAGGGAGATAAAAGCTTCAATTTGGCTATGGAGATGAGGTGATTTTAGACTAGAAAGAAGAGGGAATAAGTGAAAGAGGGATTTGAATTAATGTGGGGAGATGGAAGGTTTTAATTGTCTAAGTGTGCAGATTTTTCATTTGCACAAGTACTAAAAATGAGTTTTGCAACTTGGTCCAATTTCCATAATTAATTAATCTTGGATCCCACTTCTTTTAAATCTTGAAAATTCCATAAGACCTCGTATTCTCGATATTAATTTACATAATACGTTACTAATCCATAACGGGAATATACACTTATCATTATAAATTTTCATCGCCACACTCGTAGTATTCAAAAATTATTCCGGAATCACATCCTTTGCATACTAATTTCCGGATTAGCATATATAAATATACTTTATATCCAATAATCAAATTTTAATTTCTTACTTACGTTCTCTAATTATCGCCTTAAACTTACGAGGTGTAACACCCTGTTTGTTACTCCTAAGTCCCAATTTATACGAGGTATGATCAGTTTTGGGAGTCAAACAACCCTGTTTTTGACTCATTTCTAATGTAGATTCTTCGAGTATTTTATAATAAAATTTACATATTTGAAAACTACATAAAAATATTATAAGTGTACATAATTAATTATTCACAATATATGAATAGAGTTGGAGAAAATCGTAGTCAAAGAAAGAATTATTTAAATCCCCAAATTGGTCAGCCCTCATATAAATTTGGATCGAGGGAGTATTAAATATTATATATGGTAGGGATATTGGTATGTGGTTTTATATTCAATCAGTTTAGATCACTTCTAAAATGATTTTCACCAATTGTTACTTTGTAAGGTATATGTAATAAGTTGAGTGGCTTTATTGGAACAAAAAATAAATGAATAACTTCACTAGATGATTTCATTAAGTTGGTGTCTTAAATGAAGAGATGAGAAGAAGATCTCAAGCCTCATCTTCTCTAGCTTCACACTCCGATGGTTTGGTTACTAAAGACAGGGGGAGAAGTAACTTCAGATGTCAGAATAATAGAGGCAAAAATAGAAGCAAGTCAAGATTCAGGTACAAGAATGTTACACGTTACTATTTTCACAAGGAAGGGAATATCCAGAAACATTGTTACAGATTTAAGAGAGACCATAAATAACAAAAGAAGGATGGAGATAATGAAAATTGTGTTGCTATTGTTGCTGAAAATGATCTTCTTATTGCTTGTGGTAAAAATAAAATCTATCTTATTTGTGATGAGTCTACCTGATTTGTGGATTCAGGTACCACTTCTCATGTCACGCCAAAGAAAGAATTATTTTCTTCTTATACTCTATGTAATTTTGAAAATATTACAAATGAGTAATGATAATGAGGTTGATGTATTGGGCATTGATACAATTTGTTTGAAAAGTAAGAATGGTTCGAGGTTGGTTCTTAGCAATGTCAAGCATGCTCCAGATGTTCTTCTAAATTTAATTTCTATAGGAAAGATTGATGATGAGGGTTATGATCAAACCCTTGGTGATGGCCAGTGGAAGCTACTTAGAGGTTCAATAGTTGTGGCTCGAGGTGATAAGATATCTGACTTATATTTATTTCAGGACTCAATTTGTAGAGACTCAGTAATTTTGGTGGAGAATGATACTTCATAAGAGTTATAACATAGAAGGCTAAATCATATGACCGAGAAGGGAATTGATAGTTTGGCTAAGAAGAATTTGCTTTTTGGAGTGAAACAAGTTGTTACACCTCGTAATTCCAGAGTATGTATGTGAAGACGTACGTACGAATGTATAACCCTAAATACGTAAGGGAAGAAGATTTTGAATTTCCGACGAAAAATATTCCGAACTTCGTGAAGGAAAAAGGTTTATTATTGAGAATTGGATTCTCAACTTTGGTATTTAAGACTTTAAGAATTTATAAGAATTATGGATTTTATTTTCCGGAATTGGTCACGTGGGGCCCACGGGAGAAATTTACGGTGTTGTGGGGCCCACATTATTTTTGAGATTTTTGACATTACGAATATTTTCGGAAGATGAAATATTTTGGACGAGTAGGAGGGCGACACATGTCACCCCCATGTGGCCCTATGGCCGAAATAGGTGTGGCATTTGTCATTGTGGTCGTTTTTGTGAGACAAGCCACATGTCTCAAGTTTGTGTGGGACATGTGGTTTGTGGGGACCACACACACATGTCCCCAATCTACACCACACACTTGCTCTCATTCTAGCCATTGAATGTCCTATAAATACCCCCCTTCAGCTTGCAAGACTTCATCAACACTTAAAGATTTTCCAAGTCACAAAATACTCCCTCCCTTTGTGTCAGACTTCTACCCCCCCACTTTGTGTAGAAAAGTTCTTCAATTGTTGTTGTATAATCCCAAATACCTTAGCCTAGTGTCCCTAGTAGTATTCTAAAGTTATCCCAATACAAAGAACCCGAAAATACTACTTTATTTCAATAGTCACAAAATGAAACCCTAGGGAAATCTTCATATTTTGGATGAAGTATTAAGAGAAGTTGGTTAGGAACTTCTAAGGGTTGCTTGGAGTGGATTGGAGCGTAAGGAATAGGAGCTAAATGTTGCTCAGGATTGACTTATTAATCTTGGATAATTTTGGGCTTATCGAGGTAATGATCTTTGTCCTTCTATTGTAATTGGAGATTACATATTGTAGTAGTTCATAATTAAGTATATGATATGTGGAAGGAAAATTGTAAAGAAATAGACTGTTGGTATATTATGGGGAAGAATTGTACACGTCCGGTTAAACGTGTAATCCCTTTTGAATTATTGGCTATTAGTATCAGGCCTTGTTAAAAGTGGAAATATATGTGGATACGGGGGGGAGGTGCTGCCCAATTTTCCGTAGAATAAGGAACTGTATACTTAGAATATTCTACGAAGAAGTCTAGACGTTGATAGACGTATTTGATTATTATAGGTTGATACTCTACGCGCGGCATATTCGACTTGGCAAGTGGATTTAGCCGAGGAGGTGTGTGATTCTTCCTATCCTCTTGAGCATGATTGTTATGAAATATATAGTACGGTAGACGTACGTGTTAAATAAATTTGGTTTCACTTTAATGTCCTTGGTTTTAAAAATAATAGGTTCTCTTGATTTTTCCAAACAAATATGGTTGTTTGGAATTATTGAAAAGTATAAGTGTTATGGTAACTTTATGGGAAGTTAGTTATAACGACTTAAGGAAGATAAAAGGAACGATTTACTTACTTGTTTATAAAAGCCTTATTGTGATTTCTGAAGGTGTGGTAAGTTGGTTTGATAAGTAAACATGCTATGATACTACGGGCGTTAGTGCCTTGAGAATTTCGTGTTAAGGGGGTTTTCTTATTGGGCTTATGTTGTTTACGGTAATCCGGTTGTGCTTACGTTATATCACTTACCCCCCTGACTTGTTACGTGTCGCGGGTTAGCTACCCCCGATGCGCGAAATACCTCATGTGGGTCCATGTGACCTATGCGGGCTACGGTTGTCCAGGAATCACTCCGGGTGTGTTACGCCGATGCGAGAAATACCTCATGCGGGTCCACGTGGCCTATGCGGATTGCGGGAGTCTAGGAAATGTCACGGGTTAGCTACCTCCGATGCGAGGAGTACCTCATGCGGGTCCACGAGACCTATGCGGACTACGGTAGTCCATGATTAGACTCACACAATGATACTAGGGGTGAATGGCCCTATTCCGATCATTGGCGGTCTAGAAAAGACCGGGTGGGTTACACCTATTTGCTCTTGTATATTCTGTGGCACTATGTACTGTTAATTGGTTTGTTTCATACATGTTTGTGGATTGGTGTTTAAGATGTTATGATTTCATTTCGCATTTCGCCACATACTTGGTACCTGTTGTACTGACCTCCTTCGGGGGGCTGCGTTCATGCCGCATGTAGAGGTACATCGGTTGTTGATCCTAGCTCATAGGATCACCGTTATGCTTTTGGGAAGCTTCGTTTCTCCGGAGGCTTATCTTTTGGTATGATTCCCTGTCATTGTAGGTTTATGTACATTCAGGGGTATGGCGAGGCCTTGTCCCATCATAGTTGTTACAAACTCTTAGAGGTCTGTAGTCCTGTTGTAAATTGGGTTGTAAAGGATGTAACTGTTCAGTTTTTGTTATATATATATGCAGAAAGGTGACCGTTTTGGTTAGCATGTTTCTTATTTTATATTGTTCTATGTCTATGAGTTTATTTTCGCTTTTTTCTCTGATGTAGTATCACTAGGGTGCCCAGGGTAAGGCACCGCCATGCCCGAGGTCGTCGTGACAAAGTGGTATCGTGAGCGATTAATCCTCGGAAAGTGTCTACTGCATCAGTATCCGGTAGTCTTGATTATCGGTGTGTTGTGCACGACACCTATAATCAGGAGGCTACAGGATATTTAGGATTGGTTTCCATTCTTCTCACTCTGAGATCGTGCAATAGAGTTGTGTTATAGGTTGAACTTCCTCTGACATATTCTTATGTACCAGTTATGCCTCCACGCAAGGCAACCGCGGCCCAGAAGGGCAAGGCAGCCGAGGGAGCTGCTAGTAGGACGCAGAGGATTATAAGGGCACAGGCCCAGTCTTTACCTGAGGTAATGCTTCATACGGAGAGTTCCACGACGCCGCCAGCCCCAGCAGAGTTTAGAGCAGCAGCAGTGGCTACTGAGACCACGGTACCTGAGCCTCCAGTCCCACAGCCAGGAGCAGAGGATATGGGTTACAAGGAGATGGCCCAGTTATTAGCCAGGATCGTGGCAAGGCATGAGGACAGACGGGAGACAGCGGTTCCGGTTGTACCCGTAGTTCACCCCAGATCTGATAGCTTGAGACTTCGGGACTTTTTGAGTTGCAGCCCACCAGAGTTCTATGGGTCGAGGACTGATGATGATCCTCAGGAGTTTATCCGACAGTTGCAGCGGATCATGAGAGTGATCAAGGCCTCGGAGACAAAGTCGGTAGTATTGGGTTCACATCGGCTGCATGATATCAGAGTCGATCGTTTGATTAATGGAACCGCCCTGGGAGCATGCGCTTCCAGCTGTTTGGGACGAGTTCTCAGAGGCGTTTCTTAGCCATTTATTTCCTCCGCAGTTGAGGAGAGCTCGGGCCGATAGATTCTGATGTTAAGACAGAGCGGGCGGACGGTCCGGGAGTACAACGTAGAGTTTGACTCGTTGGCTCGGTACGTCCCCGCTTTAGTGGCAGACATGGAGGACAGAGTGCACCGCTATGTCACAGGGCTCGATGATTACTTAGCGGAGGGTTGCTCGGGTGTAGGTCTTCAGCCGGGCATGGACATTGCCCGCATGCAGGCTTATGCACTTGGGTGTGAGGAACGTAGAGGCCGACAGATTGACAGATATCAGCAGAAGAGGGCCAGGACAACAGGGTCCTTTGGTAGCGTTCGAGGTGGACGGCCTCAGCAGCAGACTAGATTTACACCTCAGCCAGTTCAGAGCGCTCCTTCACCGCCTTCGGGACGTCCAGAGTTTTCGGGGGCAAGTCAGGGCCCCAGGGCTTCAGGCTTCCAGGGAAGCAGGGAGCCTAACCGATCGAGACCACCCTCCTCTCAGTGTGGCCGATATGGTAGATCCCATTACGGGAGTTGTGGTAATACTATGGGAGATTGTTACACTTGCGGCCAGCAGGGTCATATTTCGAGGGACTGTCCGAGCAGGCAGCGCATGGTGGTAGGTTCACCCTGTGGTCTTTCACGGTCTTCATCTCCTACGGTTACTCGCCCCGGAGGGCAGGGTGCTCATGGGCCAGCAGGTCGCGGCAGAGGTCGTGTCAAGGGTCCTAGTTCCAGCGGTCCTCAGAACCGTATTTATGCCATGTCCAGCCGCCAGGACCAGGAGGTTTCACCGGATGTCGTCACAGGTACTTTATTGGTTTCATGTTGTGACGTATATGTTTTGATAGATCCGGGTTCTACCTTGTCCTATATATCTCCTCATATTGCCGGTAGAATAGGGATAGAGCCTGAGTCCATAGACCCTTTTGAGGTAGCTACGCCAGTAGGTGATTCGGTAGTAGCTGAGCGGGTATATAAGGCTTGCCCAGTGACTATATACAGTCGTCAAACCCTAGCCGACTTGATAGAGTTGGATATGACAGACTTTGATGTGATTATGGGTATGGATTGGTTGGCTTCTTGCTACGCCAATGTGGACTGTAGAGAGAGATTGGTACGGTTCCAGTTTCCTGGGGAGCCGGTTATCGAGAGGGAGGGGAATACTGTGTCGCTGAGGGGTAGATTTATTTCTTACCTCAAGGCTAGAAATATGGTGCAGAAGGGGTACATCTATCATCTGGTTCGGGTATGCGATACAGGGGCTGAGGTGCCATCTATTCAGTCAGTTTCGGTGGTTAGAGAGTTTCCAGATGTATTCCCAGACGATCTCCCGGGTATCCCTCCTGAGAGGGAGATTGAGTTTTGTATTGATATGTCGCCAGACACTCGGCCTATATCTATTCCGCCATACAGGATGGCACCTGCTGAGTTGAGGGAGTTGAAGGACCAGCTGAAAGATTTGCTGAAAAAAGGCTTCATCAAGCCTAGTGTTTCTCCCTGGAGAGCGCCGGTTTTATTTGTAAAGAATAAGGATGGGACGTTGTGTATGTGTGTTGATTACAGGCATCTGAATAAGGTAACCATCAAGAACAGATACCCCCTCCCCAGGATTGATGATTTATTTGACCAGTTGCAGGGTGCGAGGTGTTTCTCCAAGATAGACCTGCGGTCTGGTTATCATCAGGTGCGAGTTAGAGAGGCAGATATCCCAAAGACTGCATTCAGGACCCGGTATGGGCACTATGAGTTCAAGGTGATGTCTTTCGGTTTGACTAACGCTCCAGCGGTATTAATGGATTTGATGAACCAGGTGTTCAAGCCATTTTTGGATACGTTTGTTGTAGTATTCATTGATGACATCCTGGTTTATTCGCGCACAGAGCAGGAGCATGCAGATCACTTGAGGATGGTACTTGGGGTCCTCCGGAGCCGGCAGTTGTTCGCCAAGTTCTCCAAGTGTGAGTTTTGGTTGGCCTCAGTGGCATTCCTGGAGCACATTATTGGGGCTGATGGTGTTCAGGTGGATACGGCAAAGATAGAGGCGGTCAAGTCTTGGCCGAGACCTACTACTCTGACGGAGGTGCGCAGCTTGAAATGGCGCGTTATTATCGTAGGTTTGTGGAGCAGTTTGCTTCGATATCAGCACCATTGACTAGGCTGACTCAGAAGGCAGCTAAGTTCCAGTGGACCGAAGCTTGTGAGAAGGGCTTCCAGTTACTGAAGGAAAGGTTGACGACGGCTCCAGTTCTTACTCTTCCTGAGGGGTTAGAGGGATACGTGATTTATTGTGATGCCTCGGGTATCGGTCTAGGGTGCATTTTGATGCAGCACGGCAAGGTTATAGCCTATGCTTCCCGGCAGTTACGGAAGCATGAGAGGAATTACCCTACCCACGACTTAGAGTTGGCCGCAGTTATTCATGCCTTGAAGATTTGGACACATTATTTATATGGGGTTCATGTGGATATTTATACAGACCACAAGAGCCTCCAGTACATCTTCAGCAGGAGTCGAACTGCGATGCAGGCGGTGGTTAGAGTTGTTGAAGGATTATGATGTTGACATCCTATACCATCCAGGAAAGGCCAACGTGGTTGTAGATGCTTTGAGTCGTAGATCGATGGGAGTCCGCGAGGTACAACTGCAGACAGGACATGGTCCGCCGTGATCCATCGCCTAGCGAGCCTTGGGTTCGCTTTGATCGAGACCGATGATAGTGGTGCGGGTTCGTGAGATTGTCGAGTCTTCTATCATTGATGAGGTGAAGAGGCGGCGATAAGGACCCGATTATGATACGGTATCGAGATACGGCTCTTGAGAGGAGAAGAGTCCATTTGAGGTAGCGATCACGGGTGCTAAGATTTGAGGCGTGTGTGTTCCCGATGTAGCAGACTTCGCCAGATTCTCGTGGAGGCACACGTTTCGTTACTCTATTCATCCGGGGTCGATTAAGATGTACCATGACCTCAGATGTATGTATTGGTGGGATGGCCTGAAGAGGGACGTGGCAGGTTTTGTTGCTCAGTGTCCTAATTGTCAGCAGGTCAATGTTGAGCACCAGAAGACCGGTGGGCTATTGCAGGCTATTGATATTCCGACATGGAAGTGGGAGGTGATCAATATGGACTTTATTAAAGGGTTACCTCGCACTCAGAGGAAGCATGATTCCATCTGGGTTATTGTCGACAGGCTGACTAAGTCAGCCCACTTTCTTCCAGTCAGGACTACGTATTCAGCTGAGGATTATGCTAGATTGTATATCAGAGAGATTGTGAGACTGCACGGAGTTCCTATATTGATTATATCGCATGCAGGAGCCCGGTTACGGCTAACTTACGGAGGTCTTTCCGAAGGGATTAGGTACACAGTGAGTCTCGATCGCGTTTCATCCTCGCACCGACGACAGCAGAGCGTACTATCCAGACACTTGAGGATATGCTACGGGCCTGTGTTATTGATTTTAGGGGTAGCTGGGAGGATCATTTACCTCTTGTGGAGTTTGCGTATAACAACAGATACCATTCTAGTATCCGACGGGCGCTTATGAGGCCTTATATGGAGGAAGTGCAGTCACCGATAGTTTGGTTTGATGGGCGGTTCGATTAGTCGGGTCGGACTTGATTCAGCAGACGGTGAATAAGGTGAAGCTTATCCAGGAGCGGTTATTATCAGCTCAGAGTCGACAGAAGTCGTATGCAGATAATCGGCGTCGACACTTGGAGTTTGAGATGGACGATTGGGTCTTCCTGAAGGTATCACCCATGAAGGGTGTGATGAGGTTTGAGAAGAAGGGGAAACTTAGCCCAATGTACATTGGGCCTTATCAGATTGTCCGTAGGGTAGGCAAGGTTACCTATGAGTTGGATCTGTCGTCCGATCTGGAGGCAGTACATCCAGTTTTTCATGTATCTATGTTACAGAGGTGTATCGGAGATCCATCTAGAGTGCACCCGATTTGTGACGTCCAGGTGACAGAAGGGTTATCGTATGAGGAGAGTCTCATAGCGATACTCGATCGTCAGGTTAGGCGATCATGACAAAGGATGTGCGGCCACCGCCTTATGGCGGAATGAGAACAGAGAGGAAATGACATGGGAAGCAGAGGAGGACATGATGAAGAAGTATCCTCACTTATTTACTACACCTCCAGGTAACTCACTTTCCTACTTGTTGATTTTAATTGACATATATGCTTAAGTGTTGTTATAACTATGTATGGCATTCTTGTTTATGTGGGATATAGTAAGAGGGACTATGTCGATAGCTGTCTTGATTGAACGTAGAAGGAACATTCGAGACGAATGTTTCTAAGGGGGAGAGAATGTTACACCCCTTAATTTCAGAGTATGTATATGAGGACGTACGTACGAATGTATAACCCTAAATACGTAAGGGAAGAAGATTTTGAATTTCCGATTTAAAAATATTAGAACTTGAAGGAAAAGGTTTATTATTGAGAATTGGATTCTCAACTTTGGTATTTAAGACTTTAAGAATTTATAAGAATTATGGATTTTATTTTCTTGAATTGGTCACGTGGGGCCCACGAGAGAAATTTACGGTGTTGTGGGGCCCACATTATTTTCGAGATTTTTGACATTACGGATATTTTCGGAAGATGAAATATTTTGGACGAGTAGGAGGGCGACACATGTCACCCCCATGTGGCCCTATGGCTGAAATAGGTGTGATATTTGTCACTGTGGCCGTTTTTGTGAGACAAGCCACATGTCTCAAGTTTGTGTGGGATATGTGGTTTGTGGGGCCCACACACACATGTCCCCAATCTATACCACACACTTGCTCTCATCCTAGCCATTGAATGTCCTATAAATATCCCCCTTAAGCTTGCAAGACTTCATCAACACTTAAAGATTTTCCAAGTCACAAAATACTCCCTCCCTTTGTGTTGTACTCTCGGCCACCCCGCCACTTTGTGTAGAAAAGTTCTTCAATTGTTGTTGTATAATCCCAAATACCTTAGCCTAGTGTCCCTAGTAGTATTCTAAAGTTATCCCAATACAAAGAACCCGGAAATACTACTTTATTCCAATAGTCGCAAAATGAAACCCTAGGGAAATCTTCATATTTTGGATGAAGTATTAAGAAAAGTTGGTTAGGAACTTCTAAGGGTTGCTTGGAGTGGATTGGAGCGTAAGGAATAGGAGCTAAACGTTGCTCAGGATCGACTTATTAATCTTGGATAATTTTGGGCTTATCGAGGTAATGATCTTTGTCCTTCTATTGTAATTGGAGATTACATATTGTAGTAGTTCATAATTAAGTATATGATATGTGGAAGGAAAATTGTAAAGAAATAGACTATTGGTATATTGTGGGGCAGAATTGTACACGTCCGGTTAAACGTGTAATCCCTTTTAAATTATTGGCTATTAGTATCAGGCCTTGTTAAAAGTGGAAATATATGTGGATACGAGGGGGGGAGGTGCTACCCAATTTTCCATAGAATAAGGAACTGTATACTTAGAATATTCTACGAAGAAGTCTAGACGTTGATAGACGTATTTTATTATTATAGATTGATACTCTACGCACGGCATATTCGACTTGGCAAGTGGATTTAGCCGAGGAGGTATGTGATTCTTCCTATCCTCTTGAGCATGATTGTTATGAAATATATAGTACGGTAGACGTACGTGTGTTAAATAAATTTGGTTTCACTTTAATATCCTTGGTTTTAAAAAGAATAGGTTCTCTTGATTTTTCCAAACAAATATGGTTGTTTTGAATTATTGAAAAGTATAAGTGTTATGATAACTTTATGGGAAGTTATTTATAACGACTTAAGGAAGCTAAAAGGAACGATTTACTTACTTGTTTATAAAAGCCTTATTGTGATTTCTGAAGGTGTGGTAAGTTGGTTTGATAAGTAAACATGCTATGATACTACGGGCGTTGGTGCCTTGAGAATTTCGTGTTAAGGGGGTTTTCTTGTTGGGCTTATGTTGCTTACGGTAAGCCGGTTGTGCTTACGTTATATACTTATATCACTTACCCCCCTGACTTGTTACGTGCCGCGGGTTAGCTACCCCCGATGCGAGGCATACCTCATGCGGGTCCATGTGACCTATGCGGGATACGGTAGTCCAGGAATCACTCTGGGTGTGTTACGCCGATGCGAGGAATACCTCATGCGGGTCCATGTGGCCTATGCGGATTGCGGGAATCCAGGAAATGTCGCGGGTTAGCTACCCCCTATGCGAGGAGTACCTCATGCGGGTCCACGGGACCTATGCGGACTACGGTAGTCCAGGATTAGACTCGCACAATGATACTAAGGGCGAATGGCCCTACTCCGATCATTGGCGGTCTAGAAAAGACCGGTTGGGTTACACCTATTTGCTCTTGTATATTCTGTGGCACTATATACTGTTAATTGGTTTGTTTCATACATGTTTGTGGATTGGTGTTTAAGATGTTATGATTTCATTTCAGTACTTTCAGTTTCACATACTTGGTACCTGTTGTACTGACCTCCTTCGGGGGCTGCGTTCATGCCGCAAGTAGAGGTACATCGATTGTTGATCCTCACTCATAGGATTACCGTTCTGCTTTTGGGAAGCTCCGTTTCTCCGGAGGCTTATCTTTTGGTATAATTCCCTGTCATTGTAGGTTTATGTACATTCAGAGGTATGGCGGGGCCCTGTCCTGTCATAGTTGTTACAAACTCTTAGAGGTCTGTAGTCCTGTTGTAAATTGGGTTGTAAAGGATGTAACTGTTCAGTTTTTGTTATATATATATGCAGAAAGGTGACCATTTTGGTTAGCCTGTTTCTTATTTTATATTGTTCTATGTCTATTTTTTTTTTGTTGACGAAGGAACCCGCAGCCGCTACTCTTTCGAGTGCGCACAGGGTAAACCCCGGGCTGACGCAATAGCCTGCAAACCACGTCAACCGATTAACCACACTTGGCAAGCCATGCGTGACAGGCTCAACCAAGAAGGTTTATGCAGGTGATCGAACTCGTGACCTTGCGGTCCCGCGCTCTACTGCTACACCAACTTGGCTACCCTTGCGGGTTTGTTCTATGTCTTTGAGTTTATTTCCGCTGGTTTTTCTCTGATGTAGTATCACTAGGGTTTCCGGGGTAAGACACCAGTCGCGGGCCCGAGGTCAGGTCGTGACACAAGCAAAGTTAAAAAAAATGTGTTCATTGCTTAGCCGAGAAACTGAAAATTAAGGTATTTTGGTGGTACACTTCATAAAATCTTGATTTTCTGGAGTTGGTTCATTCTGATTTGTGTGGTCCTTTTAAAGTAAGGTATTTTAGTGGTACACTTTACTTTGTGACTTTTATTGAGGATCATTTTCGTAAAATCTGGGTATATCCTTTGAAGTCTAGATCAAGTATTTGGTGTGTTCAAAACTTTCCACGCCCTGGTTGAGAGATAGAGGGAAGAAACTAAAATGCATCCGCTCAGACAATGGTGATGAATATATTGGTCCTTTTGATAATTATTGCAGAGAGCAATATATTCGACATCAGAAAACTCCTCCCAAGACTCCTCAGTTAAATGGTTTAGCAGAGATGATGAACAGAACTCTAGTTGAGAGGGTTAGATGTTTGCTTTCAGATGCTAAGTTGCCAGATTCATTTTAGGCAGAAGCACTTAATATTGTTGCTTATGTTATCAATTTATCTCCTACTGTTGTTTTGGATGATAATGTCCCTGATAGAGTTTGATTTGGTAAAGATGTCTCTTATGCTCATTTGAGATTTGCAGGTGTAAGGAATTTGTGCATGTTCCTAATAATAAGAAGCCAAAATTGAAAGTTAAAACTAGACATTGTATCTTCATTGATTATGGTCGAGATGAATTCAACTATCGTTTATATGATCCAGATAAGAAGAAAATTGTTACAAGTTGTGATGTTGTTGTCACGACCCGACCCCGGGGCCGCGACTGGTGCCCTACCGGGGCACCCCGTCAGGTATACGTCAGAGAAAAGCAGCGGAACATACATAACACATAAACCTGTAGATAGTAAACATCACTGGCCAGCCAAGGCGCCTCCATAGAATATACTTAATCAAAAGTAAGCGGTACAACTTTGTTCTTACAGCCCAAACCACAAACGTGACTACTGCAGGAATAACAACTGTGGCGGGACAGGGCCCCGCCATACCCCTGAATGTACATAATACCTATAGCATCAGGGAAAAACCGTACCAACAAAACAAGCCTCCGGAGTAATGGAGCTTCTGACACCAGACCAGTGATCCTAAGAATGAGGATCCACCACCTGCTTACCCTTACCTGGCGTAGAACCCGGCCAGGAAGGGGTCGACTGATATGTACTAAGTATGCGAAACTGGAAAATACTGAAAATACCTCATAAGTCTAAAATAACTGGAGACATGTTGTTACACCCCGTAAGTCCAGGACATGTATAATAGAATGTACGTAAGGAATCAAGACTTGAAAATTGGTACGAAAGGAAGAATTGTTTTTCCGACAGAAAATCTTCGGGACGTCGAAAGGAAAAATGTCCGTTGTTGAGAATTGGATTCTCAAAATGCATTATTTGTAGAGTATGGAACCTATTAACATTATGGAAATTTATTTTTACGGATTTAGTCACGTGGGGCCCACCCGAGGAATTTTACGTTTTGTGGGGCCCACGAGGGTTACGGAATTTTATGGACGAATGAGAGGGCGACACGTGGCACCCCCACACTTGGTCTTGGTCGAAATGTGTAAGGGTAAAAGGGTCATTTGACCAAGGTGTAGATGACAAAGTCTTGCTAATTAAGAGCTTGACATTGTTGACCAAGTCAAGAGCCACTTGGCTTGATCTCTTCCCTCCAATTTTAACAAGTGTTATTATCTAGACCCTCCAATGTGTTTTATATATCATACTAGTGCAAGACTTGGCATTTTACACTTAGAAAATATTAGAGAAACTCTTGTGCTTCACATAGACCTCTCGGGTTTGGCTACTTTGCTCACAAGAAAATTTGTAGTTTTGATCCTTTGTTCACAAGACTTAAACCCAATGTCCCTAAGGGTATTGTAAGGATATCTCAATAGAAAGATTTCGGAAAAACGGAGTTTTCACGTTAGTCGCAAGGCGGAAACTTAAGGAGTTCTTCAACTTTGAAGTTGGAACTTGAAAATGGGTTCTTCATAGGCTTCTAAGGAGTGCTTGGAGCGGATTGGAACTTAAGGAAAGGTGCTAAGAATTGCTAAGGCGCGACTTTGAATCTTGGAGATTTTAAGGGCTTGGAAAGGTATAAATTTTGTCGTTTTAGCAATTAAGGTTTACTTATTGTTGTAGTTATAGATATTAGCAAGCATGAGGTATATTGTATGAATTTGATAAGTATATTGACTATTGGAACCCTAATTCGAAAACTAGCATGTTTAGCCTTAAGATTACAATTCAAGTCGATTATTAGTTTAAGTCGTCGCATGTTGTATAAAGAAGGAAATTGTAGTTGTTGAAGTTGTTTATGTCTATATAATATGTTAGACCTTAGAACTTGGAATTTGAAAAGGATTGGAAAAGACTTTGAATTGTGGTTATGTTGTTAGCCGAGAATGGCTTGATTATGGACTTAGTTGGTATTAATTGTGGGGCGGAATTTTACACGTATTGTTAGGCGTGTAATCCCCTTTGTTTGGTTGTTGTTTGGAGCCTTAAATGTGGCGTGTTGGTTATTGTATTCGGCCTTGAAAAAGGTGGCAAAGTGAGTAGAAACAAAGGAAGTGCTGCCAGATTTTCCGTAGAATTAGAGACCGTATACTTAGTATTATTCTACGTTAGAGACTAGAAGTTGATAGTCTTGTTGTGACCATTATAGGTTGACACTTCTACGTACGGCGTATTCGGCTTAACTTGTGGATTTAGCCCAAAAGGTATGTGAACTATCTCCTCTTCTAGCATGATTCCTTAAGATAAAGAAAGTATGTCCTACTCCTTAAATGATCCATTCCTTGGTTGTATTTGGATTGCCTAAAATAGAATTCGTTCTATGTACTCCCTTGATTGTACTTTGATGTTTAAATTGTAAGTTGTATAATCCATTTCCTTAGTGAAGTTTGGATTCTTAAAAGTGAAAGTATTTTACTTAAAGTACATGGAGTCTTGAAAAGGAAGTGGTTTCCAAACCTTTTGGCTAGTGCCTTAGTTCCAAAACCTAAGGGTTGTTGTAATGACTTTAGGGGAGTTAAAGGAGTGATTTACTTAATTGTTTTAAGAGAGGAGAAATGACATGATTTAAGAGAAGTAACTTGTTTTAAAGGTGTGAGTTACTTGAGGTTTAAAGGTAGAAGAAACTTGTTTTCTAAATATTAAGGGACTTGAAGTATTTTTGAAAGTTAAGAAACTTGATTTGAAAGTTTGTGATACTTGGTTTTAAGTATAAGTCTCTTGGTTATAAAAAAAAGAATGAAATTGTCTAAAACCATAAAGGGTTATAACGGCTTTATGAGAAGTTGGTTATAACGGCTTTATGGAAGGTTAAGAAAGTTGTCTATTTTGATTATTGGGCATAAATTGCCTAGATTGTGAAAATTTGAAGTTACTTGATTTCAAGCTTTGAAATGAGTTTTCTAAAAGTGTAGTAACTTACTTTGAAAAATAGACACACTTTGATACTACGGGTGTTAGTATCTTGGGATTTTACATAAAAAGGAGTCTTTTGAAAAGAATGTACGTACGTAGTACTTTGGCTTGTTAAATGAGAATTATTCTATTTGTGCCTTGATAAGTACTTTGGCTTGTTAAATGAGAATTATTCTATTTGTGCCTTGATAAGTACTTTGGCTTGTTAAATGAGAATTATTCTATTTGTTCCTTGATAAGTACTTTGGCTTGTTAAATGAGAATTATTCTATTTGTGCCTTGATAAGTACTTTGGCTTGTTAAATGAGAATTATTCTATTTGTGCCTTGATAAGTACTTTGGCTTGTTAAATGAGAATTATTCTATTTTTGCCTTGATAAGTACTTTGGCTTGTTAAATGAGAATTATTCTATTTGTGCCTTGATAAGTACTTTGGCTTGTTAAATGAGAATTATTCTATTTGTGCCTTGAAAAGTACTTTGGCTTGATTAATTGAGAATTGCCTATGTGTGCTGGTGATAGCCTTTGAGTGCAAGTATTATGTTTTATTGCGTTGCCGCGACTCTCGGTTGGAGGGTCGGCTGTCTTGTTGTAAGTTACTTGGACGTACCGACAGTGATGTGGGATTCCACGGGTATGCTTCCGTTATTTGTAGTACTTGGGTTAAATTCCCGGATTTTTATAAAAGACCTGGTAGTGCTTATGTGTTGTTTGACGGCCGGTCGAGATAGGGTAAGAGTATAAGTGAGGGGTAAATCCCCAAGACGCTATACCACCTTCTCCAGGGTAAGAGTATAAATGAGGGGTAAACCCCCAAGACATTATACCCCCTGCTTGTTTTGTTTGATGGTCGGTCGAGATAGGGTAAGAGTATAAGTGAGGGGTAAACCCCCAAGACGCTATACCACCTTCTCCAGGGTAAGAGTATAAATGAGGGGTAAACCCCCAAGACATTATACCCCCTGCTTGTTTTGTTTGATGGTCGGTTGAGATAGGGTAAGAGTATAAGTGAGGGGTAAACCCCCAAGACGCTATACCACCTTCTCCAGGGTAAGAGTATAAATGAGGGGTAAACCCCCAAGACATTATACCTCGCTTACCACCGCCGTCTTCCTACTTGCCGTCTGCTTTTAGGACACAGGTGGAACTTGGTGTTCATGTATGCCTATTGGTGTTATATTATATCATGGACTGCCGGCAGTGAGGAAGGATTCCACGGGCATGATTGATATTATGGGCGTAGACCCATGGTTATATTTTAGAAATGACTTGAGGGCATGCGTCCCTGACTTGTTATGACTGCTTATGTGTTGTGTACTGTAGGTTGGCTATCATACATGTCTCCTGTTTTGCTTAGACTGTTATGATTTCATTACAGTACTTACTGTTTCACATACTTGGTACATTCTTCGTACTGACCTCCTTCGGGGGGCTGCGTTCATGCCGCAGGTTTAGGTACGCTGTTTGGTGATCGGCAGGTGTAGGACCGCTCGAGTTTTGGATAGCTCCTACGTTGGGAGTTTATCTTTTGGTATAAGTTCTTTCAAGATGTGCTTTATCTGATTATGGGTACGGCGGGGCCTTGTCGTCACGCGATTGATAAAACTCTTAGAGGTCTGTATTCATATGTGGGATTGGACTCATGTACAGTGTAGTGTCTTTTGAGTATGTATATTATGGCAGCCTTGTCGGCCTTGCCCTTGCACGTATGTTGGTTTTAAAAAAAAAAGGGTGTTATTTAATTTCCGCAGTTTACTTGTGTTGTTAAGGTAGAAGGGTGCCCAGGTAGGGCACCAGTCACGGGCCCGGGGTTCGGGGCGTGACACATGTATGGTAATCAATTTACAGAACACTGTGCCTTACTAAAAATGAGAATATCAAGCATATACAATACTGCATGAAAATAGGAAGCTCATGATCAAAGCAAGGTCACCCCCCCCCCCAGTATCATTAAACACTCCTACTCCTTGGACTATTTCACCCGCATGGGTCATGTGGACCCGCATGAGGTATTCCTCGCATAGGCTGTACCCGCCCGCATGGGACTATTTCACCCGCATGAGCCCTACGGACTCGCATGAGGTATTCCTCGCATCGTGGGTAGCAAATCCACGGAATATGCAAATGCCACAACCCGGGGAATGACCCCTTAATAAATAATAATATATCATTAGCACAAAGCGGCTATCATACATAATACAAGCAAGTTAAGAAATCCCCTAACTTCTTATTAGTCTTGTTCATACACATTCTCATTTTAATTTACTTAAGGCACTAACATGTCTTTATGAAATCCGGGAATTTAACCCAAAGTACTATGTACTTCTACTCTTTTAAAACCTTAGGCAATTGATGCCTTAAAATCAATTTGCCTTCCATTAATTCACGTCATTTATCCTTACTTGTTTTACTTAGAGTAAATCTCTCTTTTTAACCTTCCATGAGGCTAATATAACCAACTTCCCATAAAGTTGTTATATTAACTTCATACTAAAATAAATTACATTTTTCCTATATCCAAGGGACTTGTAGATTTAAAACGGAACAAGTATCATATACTTAAAAACACTCCAAGTCCCTTAACCTTGAAAACTTAAGACATCCTTACTACTTTTAAAGAAGTGAGTAAATCCCTTAACTCCACCGACTTGGACATTTTAAAAAGGAGTAAAGGATATCAAGGTCTTGTACGTCTATCGTACTATATAGGTAAAACTATTCATGCTCAAGAGATAGGAGAGTTCCACATACCTCTTCGGGTCAATCCACTTGCTAAGTCCAAAATATCACACGTAGTACGTCAACCTATAATGACCATAATACGTTTATTAACCTCTAGCTTCAACGTAGAATATTCGAAGTGCAAAGTCACTAAATTCTGCGGAAAATCGGACAACATTTCCTTTGTTTCTACATACTTTGCCACCTTTTGAAGGTCCGAATTCAACATCCAAACGCCATTTTTAAGGCCCAACAATCCAAACAATTCAAAGGGGATTACACACCTAATCTTGGATGTGTAAAATTCTGCCCCACAATGCATAACAACTAACATAATAAGTTTAAGGTAGTATTTTGGCTACAACATGTTCACATACTAACCTTATGCAATCCCTTCCAATCCAAATCATATTTCTTACATGCAATTTATCTAAGAGCAATATTTACAACTACAAGTTCTTTCTTCTTCACATGCAACACCAAAAACTAGCAACAAGAGAAAGAATTGTTACCTTAGAGCTTACCCAAAATAATCCAACAAATTCGCTAGCCTTCTTTCCACAATCACCACCACAAAAACTCCTACAAGCTTGCCAACAAGTTTCCTTCTTGCCACCTTTTTCAGATTTTTCTCAAGCCTTGATTTCCTCTTGCTTTTCTAGAGAGAAGGGAGAGCTTCTAATTTTTAGAGAGAGAGAAGAGCTTGAAGAATGACCAAGTCTTCAAGACATGGTCATAAATAGGACATGCAAAATCAGATGGGGGGGGGGGGGGGGGGGCCCGTTTGCACCCACCCAGGGCCTTTTTTTAAAACAAAACAGTTAAGATTTTTCCACCCAGCCTCGCAGCACCCCCCTCGGTGCGCGGCTGCGGCACTGCCGGCGCTGAAACCTCCAGAACTTCGGCGCGCCGCTTCGCTCCGGCCGCGGCTATGTAACTTCAGCGAACATTCAGAACATCTGGCGCCGCGGCCCTGCATCCGGCGCCGCGGCCCTGTGGCTCCTGACCGAAATACTTTTCTGTCCGACTGCGCACTGAACTTGTAACTTCCATAACTTTCTACTCCGATGTCCTATCGACGAACGGTTGGTTGCGTTGGAAACTAGACTCAACGAACTACGTACTAGGCCTTTGAAACACCTAGGAACTCATAATGCAACTGGACATAAACCGCCTCAAAGTTGACTAAAAACCCGTCCGAAACAATCCGTCAACCTATCTTCTAAAATTTTAAGTCTTAATCCCTTTCGTACGTTCTCATACGCATGGCCAGAACTACGGGGTATAACATTCTCCCCCCCTTAGAAAAATTCGTCCCGAATGTTCCTTCTAGGCTTACTCAAATCACAATCTCGACATAGACCCTCTTAACCATTTTCCTTGCAAATAAAGACGCTCCACAGGCCACAACAATACTTAAGAATAATTGCCAAATTAAAACTAACAAGCAGGATAGTGGGTTACCTGGAGGTGTAGGGAATAAGTGAGGATACTTCTTCATCATGTCCTCCTCTGCTTCCCACGTCATTTTTTCCTTGTTCTCGTTCCGCCATAAGACCTTGACGGAAGCCACATCCTTTGTCCGTAGTCGCCTAACCTGGCGATCGAGTATCGCTATGGGACTCTCCTCGTATGATAACCCCTCTGTCACCTGGACATCACGAATCGGGTGCACTCTAGATGGATCTCCGATACACTTCCGTAACATAGACACATGAAAAACTGGATGTACTGCCTCCAGATCGGACGGCAGATCCAACTCATAGGCAACCTTGCCTACCCTACGGACAATCTGATAAGGCCCAATGTACCTTGGGCTAAGTTTCCCTTTCTTCTCAAATCTTATCACGCCCTTCATGGGTGATACCTTCAGGAATACCCAATCATCTACCTCAAACTCCAAGTGTCGACACCGATGATCTGCATACGAATTATGTCGACTCTGAGCTGACAATAATCGCTCCTGGATAAGCTTCACCTTATCCACTGCCTGCTGAATCAAGTCTGGCCCGACTAACTGAACTTCTCCCACGTCAAACCAGCCTATCGGTGACCTGCACTTCCTCCCGTATAAGGCCTCATAAGGCGCCATCTGGATACTAGAATGGTAGCTGTTGTTATAAGCAAACTCCACAAGAGGTAAATGATCCTCCCAGCTACCCCTGAAATCAATAACACAAGCCCGCAGCATATCCTCAAGTGTCTGGATAGTACGTTCGGCCTGTCCGTCGGTCTGAGGATGAAACGCAGTACTGAGACTCACCTGTGTCCCTAATCCCTTCTGGAAAGACCTCCAGAAGTTAGCCGAGAACTGGGCTCCCCTGTCTGAAATGATCGATATAGGCACTCCGTGCAGTCTCACAATCTCTCTGATATACAATCTAGCATAATCCTCGGCCGAAAAAGTCGTCCTGACTGGCAGAAAGTGGGTTGATTTCGTCAGCCTGTCGACAATAACCCAGATGGAATCATGCTTCCTCTGAGTGTGAGGTAACCCTGTAATAAAATCCATATTTACCACCTCCCACTTCCAAGTCGGAATATCAATAGCCTGCAATAGCCCACCGGGCTTCTGGTGCTCAACCTTGACCTGCTGATAATTCGGGCACTGCGCCACAAACTCCGCAACGTCCCTCTTCAGGCCATCCCACCAGTACACACATCTGAGGTCATGGTACATCTTAGTCGACCCCAGGTGAATAGAATAACGAGCACTGTGTGCCTCCCCCAGAATCTGCTGACGAAGTCCTATCACATCGGGAACACACAACCGGCCTTCAAATCTTAGCACCCCATCAGGCGCTACCTCAAATAGACTCTTCTCTTCCCGAAGAGTCATATCTCGATACCGTACCATAATCGGATCCTCATACTGTCGCCTCTTCACCTCCTCGACGATGGAAGACTCGGCAACCTCTCAAACCCGAACTCTATTATTATTAGAACCAATCAAACGAACCCCAAGGCTCGCTAGCTGATGTAACTCGCGGACCATGCCCCTCTTCTCTGGCTGCACACCTGACAGACCACCCATCGATCTGCGACTAAGGGCATCTGCAACTACATTGGCCTTCCCTGGGTGGTATAGGATATCGACATCGTAATCCTTAAGCAGCTCCAACCACCGTCTCTGTCGCAAGTTCGACTCCTCGGTGAAGATATCCGAGACTCTTGTGGTCTGTGTAAATATCCACATGAACTCCATACAAATAATGTCTCCAGATCTTCAAGGCATGAATCACTGCTGCCAACTCTAAGTCATGTGTGGGGTAATTCTTCTCATGCTTCCTAAGTTGTCGAGATGCGTAAGCTATAACTTTACCGTGCTGCATCAGCACACACCCAAGCCCGACACCCGACGCATCACAATAAACCACATATATGTCTAAACCCTCTGGAAGAGTAAGGACTGGGGTGGTCGTCAATTGCTCCTTCAGTAACTGGAAACTCTCCTCACAAGCATCCGTCCACCGAAACATAGCTGCTTTCTGAGTCAGCCTAGTCAAAGGTGCTGAGATGGAAGCAAACTTCTCCACAAATCTCCGATAATAACCCGCAAGGCCCAAAAAGTTGCGCACCTCCGTTGGTGTAGTGGGTCTAGGCCAAGTCTTGACTGCCTCAATCTTTGCTGTATCAACTCGAATACCATCGGCCCCGATAACATGCCCTAAGAAAGCCACTGAAGCCAACCAAAACTCGCATTTCGAGAACTTGGCATACAACTGCCGGTCCCGGAGGACTCCCAATACCGTCCTCGCCGAGTGATGCGCATGTTCTGCTATGTCTTGCGAATAAACCAGGATATCATCAATGAATACTATAACGAACATATCCAAGAATAGCTTGAACACCCGGTTCATCAAATCCATGAATACTGTTGGGGCGTTGGTCAACCCGAAAGACATCACCCTGAACTCATAGTGCCCATACCGGGTCCTGAATGCAGTCTTTGGGATATCTGCCTCTCTAACTCGCACCTGATGATAACTGCATCGCAGTCTATCTTGAGAAAACACCTTGCACCACGAATCGGTCAAACAAATCATCAATCTTGGGAAGGGGGTATCTGTTCTTGATAGTTACCTTATTCAGCTGCCTGTAATCAACACACATACGCAGCGTCCCATCTTTCTTCTTTACAAATAACACTGGCGCTCCCCAGGGAGAAACACTTGGCCTGATAAAGCCTTTCTCCAGCAAATCTTTCAGCTGGTCCTTCAATTCCCTCAACTCAGCAGGTGTCATCATGTATGGTGGAATAGATATCGGTCGAGTATCTGGCGACATATCAATGCAAAACTGAATCTCCCTCTCAGGAGGGATACCCGGAAGTTCGTCTGGGAATACGTCTGAAAACTCTCTAACGTCCGGAACTGACTAAAGGTCTGGTATCTCGGCCTCGGTATCGAATACCCGAACCATATGGTAAATATACCCCTTCCGCACCATCTTCCTAGCCTTGAGGTAAGAAATAAACCTACCCCTCGGCGACGCAGTATTCCCCTTTCACTCGATAACCGGCTCACCAGGAAATTGGAACCGTACTAATCTCTCTCTACAGTCCACATTGGCATAGCAAGACGCTAGCCAATCTATACCCATAATCACATCAAAGTCCGTCATATCCAACTCTATCAAGTCGGCTAGAGTCTGACGACCGTATATAGTCACTGGGCAAGCCTTATATACCCGCTCGGCTACCACCGAATTACCTACTGGCGTAGCCACCTCAAAAGGTTTTATGGACTCGGGCTCTATCCCTATTCTACCAGCAATATGAGGAGATATATAGGACAAGGTAGAACCTGGATCTATCAAAGCATGTACATCACAGTATGAAACCAATAATGTACCTGTGACATCCGTGACGCCTCGTCTCGACGGCCGACATAGCATAAATGCGGTTCGAGGACCGCTGAATCGACCCCACCACGACCCCTGCCGCGGCCTGCTGGCCCGTGAACACCCTGCCCTCCGGGGCGCATAACCGTCGAAGACGAAGATCCAGCAACTGACCCTGTCGGCTGAACCATAACACTTCCGCCACCTCTGGTCGGACAATCTCTCTTCAAATGGCCCTGCTGGCCACAAGAGTAACAAGCCCCTGGAGGAACACGACACTCGCCTGGGTGAGACCTACCGCATCGAGCACACCGAGATGGGGGTGGCCTCGATCGGTAGCGGTCTCTGCTTCCCTGAAACCCCGAAGTCCTGGAGCCCTGACCTGCTCCTGAATGACCCGGCTGATCAGACCTCCCGCCAGAAAACCGAGAAGGAGCACTCTGTGCTGGCTGAAATGTGGACCTAGTCTGCTGCTGAGGTTGTCCGCCTCGAAAACTGCCCTGAGACCCTGCTGTCCTGGCCCTCTTGGGCTGGCCTAAGTCTAGCTGATCCTCCCTCTCTCTGTCATCTATCCTCGCATACGCTGCATCTCGCAATATCCATACCGTCAAGAGCCACCCCCAAGCATGCAGTAATCATATGACGGTCTAGCCCCATCACATATCGATGAACCCTGTCTGTCATGTCAGCTACAATGGTGTGCGCATACCTAGCCAATGAGTCAAACTCCAGGTTGTACTCTCTGATAGTCCTCCCGTTCTGCCTCAAGGTCAAGAATCTATCAACGCGGGCTCTCCTCATCTCAGGAGGCAAGAAGTGATCCAGGAAGGCCTTTGTGAACTCCTCCCAAACAGCTGGAAGAGCATCCTCACCTCTAGAAAACTCCCATGACTCAAACCAATTCAACGCAATATCGCGTAACCGGTAAGAGGCTATCATGACGGACTCAGCCTCCGAGGCCCTAAGCACCTGCATAGTCCGCTGTAACATCCGAACAAACTCCTGAGGATCCTCCTCGGATCTCGAACCATAGAACTCTGGTGGATGACAACCCAGGAAATCCCGAATCCAGAAGCCCGTCGGCTCGGGTTGGTGCCGCTCCTCGCTTGCCGCTCGATACTATCTTTGGTCAATAACCGATCCGCTCCTCGTAATCTCTATACTCACCGATCGTGGATCGAGGCTCAGTACCGCGGTCTCGATGGAGCCGCCGCTCGAACTCGCTGAAATCGGGCGACGTCGTGGACTCGCCGCCCGAAACATCATCTCAGGTAAGGAATGGGCCTGTGCCCTCGTGACCCTCCGCGTCCTACTAGCAGCTCCCTCAGCTGCCTTGCCCTTCTGGGTCGCGGTTGCCTTGCGTGGAGGCATAACTGATAAATAAAAGAAAATATCAGAGGGAGTTCAACCTATAACACAGCTCTATTGCACAATTTTAGAGTGAAAGAATGGAAACCAATCCTAAATATCCTGCAGCCTCCTGATTATAGATGTGGTGCACAACATACCGATAATCAAGACTCTACTAGACACGGTCTGTAGACACTTCCCGAGGACTAACTGCTCTGATACCACTTTTGTCACGACCCGACCGGGCGCGGCCAGTTCCTCAAGGGTACCGTCGGTATCGTCGAGAGAAAAGCATACATAACACATAAACCTGTAGATAGTAAACATCACTGGCTAGCCGACAAGGCCGCCTTCCATAGAATATACTTAATCAAAAGTAAAGCAGTACAACTTTGTTCTTACAGCCCAAACCACAAACGTGACTACAGACCTCTAGGAATAACAACTGTGGCGGGACAGGGCCCCGCCATACCCCTGAATGTACATAATACCTATAGCATCAGGGAAAAACCGTACCAACAAAACAAGCCTCCGGAGTAATGGAGCTTCTGACACTGCACCGGTGATCCTAAGAATGAGGATCCACCACCGCTTACCACCTGCGGCATGAACGCAGCCCCGGAAAGGGGTCGACACAATATGTACTAAGTATGCGAAACTGGAAAATACTGAAAATACCTCATAAGTCTAAAATAACTGGAGACATGTATGGTAATCAATTTACAGAACACTGTGCCTTACTAATAATGAGAATATCAAGCATATACAATACTGCATGAAAATAGGAAGCTCATGATCAAAGCAAGGTCACCCACTCCCTCCCGCAGATATCATTAAGCACTCTACTCCGGGACTATTTCACCGCACGGGTCATGCGGACCACGTGAGGTATTCCTCGCATAGGTATGTACCGCGCATGGGACTATTTCACCCGCATGAGCCCTACGGGCTCGCATGAGGTATTCCTCGCATCGTGGGTAGCAAATCCACGGAATATGCAAATGCCACAACCCGGGGAATGACCCCGTAATAAATAATAATATATCATTAGCACAAACCGGCTATCATATATAATACAAGCAAGTTAAGAAATCCCCTAACTTCTTATTAGTCTTGTTCATACACATTCTCATTTTAGTTTACTTAATGCACTAACATGTCTTTATGAAATCCGGGAATTTAACCCAAAGTACTATGTACTTCTACTCTTTTAAAACCTTAGGCAATTGATGCCTTAAAATCAATTTGCCTTCCATTAATTCACGTCATTTATCCTTACTTGTTTTACTTAGAGTAAATCTCTCTTTTTAACCTTCCATGAGGCTAATATAATCAACTTCCCATAAAGTTGTTATATTAACTCCATACTAAAATAAATTACATTTTTCCTATATCCAAGGGACTTGTAGATTTAAAACGGAACAAGTATCATATACTTAAAAACACTCCAAGTCCCTTAACCTTGAAAACTTAAGACATCCTTACTACTTTTAAAGAAGTGAGTAAATCCCTTAACTACACCGACTTGGACATTTTAAAAACGAGTAAAGGATACCAAGGTCTTGTACGTCTACCGTACTATATAGGTAAAACTATCCATGCTCAAGAGATAGGAGAGTTTCACATACCTTTTCAGGTCAATCCACTTGCTAAGTCCAAAATACCGCACGTAGTACGTCAACCTATAATGACCATAATACGTTTATTAACCTCTAGCTTCAACGTAGAATATTCCAAGTGCAAAGTCACTAAATTCTACGGAAAATTGGACAGCATTTCCTTTGTTTCTACATACTTTGCCACCTTTTCAAGGTCCGAATTCAACATCCAATGCCACTTTTAAGGCCCAACAATCCAAACAATTCAAAGGGGATTACACACCTAATCTTGGATGTGTAAAATTCTGCCCCACAATGCATAACAACTAACTTAATAAGTTTAAGGTAGTATTTTGGCTACAACATGTTCACATACTAACCTTATGCAATCCCTTCCAATCCAAATCATATTTCTTACATGCAATTTATCTAAGAGCAATATTTATAACTACAAGTTCTTTCTTCTTCACATGCAACACCAAAAACTAGCAACAAGAGAAAGAATTGTTACCTTAGAGCTTACCCAAAATAATCCAACAAATTCGCTAGCCTCCTTTCCACAATCACCACCACAAAAACTCCTACAAGCTTGCCAACAAGTTTCCTTCTTGCCACCTTTTTCAGATTTTTCTCAAGCCTTGATTTCCTCTTGCTTTTCTAGAGAGAAGGGAGAGCTTCTAATTTTTAGAGAGAGAGAAGAGCTTGAAGAATGACCAAGTCTTCAAGACTTGGTCAATAAATAGGACATGCAAAACATCAGATGGGGGGGGTGGACACTTGTAACCCTCACATCTCCTTTTTTAAAACAAAGCGATTCATATTTTTCCACCCACCTCGAGAACCCGCCGCGCGCGGCACCTGCGGCCGTGTGGTAAACCTCCGCAACCTCTCGGAACTTCCGCGCGCCTCGATTCTGCGCGCGGCCAGAACTCAGCGAACATTCAACATCTGGCGCGCGGCCTCGCATCGGCGACGCGGCCTGGCTCTCGACCGAAATACTTTTTGTCCATTGCAGACCGAACTTGCCAACTTAACTTTCTACTCCTATGTCCTATCGACGAACGGTTGGTTGTATTGGGAACTAGACTCAACGAACTACGTACTAGGCCTTTGAAACACCTATGAACTCATAATGCAACTGAACATAAACCGCCTCAAAGTTGACTAAAAACCCGTCCGAAACAATCCGTCAACCTATCTTTCTAAAATTTTAAGTCTTAATCCCTTTCGTACGTTCTCATACGCATGGCCAGAACTACGAGGTATAACAGTTGTGTTCTTTGAAGACCAGATAATTGAATATTTTGATAAAGCTGAGAATGTTGATTCTGTTACACCCCGTAGTTCAGGTCATGCGCATGAGGGCGTACGAAAGGGAGTAAGACTTAAAATTTTCAGAAGATAGGTTGACGGATTATTCCGGACGGGTTTTAGTCAACTTTAAGGCGGGTTATGACCCGGTACATTGAGAGTTCATAAGTGTTTCAAAGGCCTGGGGCGTAGTCCGTTGAGTCTAGATTCCAACGCAACCAACCGTTCGTCGATAGGACGTCGGAGTAGAAAGTTATGAGGGTTACAAGTTCGGCGTGATCGGACAAAAATGTGTTTGAGACGAGCGGCGAGGCCGCGCACGGAAGCGAGGTCGCGCCGGAAGATCTGGTCCGCAGGTTGCACCGCCGCCGAAAGCGGGCATGGCGCCAGCGGATTCAGGCGGAAAAACTTAGGAAAAGTCGATTTTTCTTTTAAAAGACCTTGGGAGGTGACAAGTGTCCCCATCTGATTTTGCATGCACTATATTGACCAAGTCTTCAAGACTTGGTCATACTTCATCTCTCTCTTAGACAAAAGCTCTCCCTTCTCTCTTAAAAGTTCAAGCTCCTCCTTCTCTCTAAAATTCCAAGAGATATTTTAGCCTTAGGAGAAATCTGAGAAGAAAAAGGCAAGAAGGAAACTTGTGGCTAGCTTGTGAAGATTATTGTGGTGGTATTCTTGGAAAGGAGGCTAGCAAAATTGTTGGAATAGATTTGGCTAAAGCTTTAAGGTAACATTTCTTCCTTTAGAATTAGTTCCTAGTATTGCATGTTAAGAAGAAAGAACTTGTGGTAGTAAATAATGCTCTTAGAGTCATTGCATGCTAGAAATGTGGTTTGGTTATGAAGAATGGGTTAAGAAGAGATTATGAGCATGTTGTAGCCTAAAAACTACCCTAGAATTGTTAAGTGAATTATTGTAAACTTATGGGACAGAATTTTGGGTGTGTAATCCCCTTGAGATTGTTTGGATTGTTGGGCCTAAGAAGTGGCGCTTGGATGTTGAATACGGACCTTAAAAAGGTGGCAAAGTATGTAGAAACAAAGGAAATGCTGCCCAATTTTCCGTAGAATATAGGGGCTTTGAACTTAGATAATTCATACATTGAAATTAGAGGTTAATAAACGTACTATGGTTATTATAGGTTGGCATATTACTTGCGGTAGTTTGAGCTTAGCAAGTGGATTGACCGAAGAGGTATGTGAAGCTTTCCTATCTTTGAGCATGAGTATTTGTATCTATGTAGTACGGTAGACGTACAAGATTTAGTATTTTTACTTGTTTAAGTATAAACAAAGACTTGTTTGTTTTAAGAAGTATAAGTCCCTTGGTTAAGGGAAAAGTATGATTTTACAAAAGTATAGAGTACTTGGTGTGAAAGTATTTGAGTATTGAATTATTCTAAAGATAAGAGGCTTGAAGTATTTTTGAAAATTGTATGAATTTGTTTGAAGTATAAGCCTCTTGGATAGTAAAAGAACGAAATGGTTCATAAGGAGTTATAACGGCTTTATGGGAAGTTAGTTATAACGGCCTTATGAATGGATAAGGATGTCGTAAATTTCTAAAGCATAAAGTTAGTATAACGGTTTTATGGGAAGTTGGTTATAATAACTTTATGGAAGGTTATGAAAGTTGTCTATTTTGATTAATGAGCATAAGTTGTCTAGATTGTGAAAAATTGAAGTTACTTGGTTTCAAGCTTTGAAATGAGTTTTCTAAAGGTGTAGTAACTTACGTTGAAAAATTAGACGCTCCTTGATACTACGGGTGTTAGTATCTTGGATTTTGCATAAAAAGGAATCTCTTGGAAAGGATGTACGTACGTAGTACTTTGGCTTGTTAAAAGAGAATTATTTTGTTTGTGCCTTGATAGTGTTTTGGGCTTGTTCAATTGAGAATTATTCTATGTGTGTCTTGATAAGTACTTTGGCTTGCTTAAATAAGAATTCTCTTGGTTTATGTGAAAAGAAGGCATGGTAATTGTCTTGGTTTATGTAAAGGCATGATATTGAAATTCGAATTAAAAGCATGTAGTTATGAGTTACTTGGACGTACCGCCAGTGATGAAGGATTCCACGGGTATGCTTCCATTGTTCAGTTATGAGTTACTTGGACGTACCGCCAGTGATGAAGGATTCCACGGGTATGCTTCCATTGTTCAGTTATGAGTCTATTTGGGCGTACCGTCAGTGATGGAGGATTCCACGGGTATGCGGCCATGATGAGGGTTCGTTTCCACTGTTGTGATATTTTGGTCCATGGATTAGCTCTCCGCAGGTCTCACGATGCGGTGGATCTAGTAGTTAGCCCTCGTACTTGCCCCGGTCAGAGACGTGATGCAGGGTGGATCTGGTAGTTGGCTTTCGTACTTGCCCCGGTCAGGTTTAGGGCGAAGTGGTGTGATGCAGGGTGGATCTGGTGGTTAGCCTACGTACTTGCCCGATCGATGTGGCGAGGTGGATCTGTAGAGCTATCGACTTGCCCGGTCCACCGTGATTTCGATTATAGTATTGTTGGTACGGGTGGATCCGTAGTGGCGTTCGTACTTTGCCCGATCGATTGAGGATCACGAGGTGGATCGGTAGCTATGCGCCGCACTTGCCTCTGCAGTTCTTATGATGCAAGGTGGGATCTAGTATTCATATGTACTCCTTAGTGTTGTTATATCATGGTATCGGCGGTGAGGAAGGAATTCCACGCACGATTGATATTATGGGCATGAGACCTATGGTTATGTTTGAGTGATGACTTAGAGGCGTGAGTCACGACTTGACACGGCTGCGTATATGTTGTGTCTTGTAGTTTGGCTATCATACATGTCTCTGCTTTATATATATGCTATTATGAATTCATTACGTATTTTCGATTTCACATACTTGGTACTGTTATCGACCTCGCCCGAGGCTGCGTTCACGCCGCAGTCGAGATACGTAGCTTCTTTGGTCGCACTCTTAGGATCACCGTTCATTTCTTGGGAAGCTCCATCTATCAGGAGGCTTGTCTTTTGGTATGATTCTCGAGGTTATAGACTTTTGTACATTCAGGGTATGGCGGGGCCTGTCCCGCCACGATTGTTATTCCAAGTGCTGTAGTCACGTTGGTGCTTTGGGCTATAAGAACCAGTTGTATTACTATACTTTTGTTCAAGTATGTTTTATAGAAGGCAGCCTTATCGGCTGGCCAGTAATGATTACTCTTTTTCTAAGTAATGTGTTATGTATGTTCATTGCTATTCTCGACATATACGACGTGGTACCGGTAGGTACCGATCATGGCCGGCCGAGTCGTGACAAAAGTGGTATCGAGCGATTAGTCCTCGGAAAGTGTCTACAGACCGTGTCTAGTAGAGTCTTGATTATCGGTGTGTTGTGCACCACATCTATAATCAGGAGGCTGCAGGATATTTAGGATTGGTTTCCATTCTTCTCACTCTAAGATCGTGCGATAGAGCTGTGTGGTTAGGGTCGTCTCCTTATGAGTTATGGTGTTTGCATTCTGAGAAAGCTGATGACCAGGAAAGATTATGTGGATTGCGTATCGTTTGTAATATTTGTAGTATAGTTGGTATTGTGACGTGCGACTATCTGATTTATGTATAAGGGTCATATATGAAATTGCCTAGAATGATTTTAGATTACCAGGAATTGGTAAGGGCTAATTAGATACCGGGAAGGTATGAAACGGTTTAATAAACTCTCATCAAGGTTTTACGTACTGATTTGAGATAATTAGGAGATGATGAGTTGTCTGAGAAATAAATGGACCCTTAAGAAGTTTAATTAAGGGACCTAATGGGAGACTATGGTTGTAAATTAAGCTACGGGGTATGCTTAAGGGGATAGTACAGATGAGATCCGGGTGGAGTAAGTGATGGGATTGTTGTAAGATTTAGTATCATGAACGAGGGATATTGAGACTATGATCATGTGATAGAATCAGTTGGTAATTACGAACGGGCACTTCTGCTAGGCCATGAACGGGAGTAAGTGGTAATGGTTCATATCTTGGGTTCGTTTTCTGTTTGACTTATAAGGAATGATTAAGCGTGTGCGATATCTTAGGGTCATAGGTGGCATAATGAAGTTCCATTAGTATATAGTACGAGGATGTACCGAGGAATAGTAGATTGGCTCTAAAAGAACATTCGGGGACGAATGTTTCTAAGGGGGGGAGAATGTTACACCCCGTAGTTCAGGTCATGCGCATGAGGCGTCGAAAGGAGTAAGACTTAAAATTTTCGTAAGATAGGTTGACTGGATTGTTCGGACGGGTTTTAGTCAACTTTAAGGCGGGTTATGACCGGTACATTGAGAGTTCATAAGTGTTTCAAAGGCACGGGCGTAGTTCGTTGAGTCTAGATTCCAACGCAACCAACCGCTCGATAGGACATCGGGTAGAAAGTTATGAGGTTACAAGTTGGCTGTGATCGGACAAAAATGTGTTTGGACGAGGCGGCGGGGCAGCGGAAGCGAAGCGGCGCCGGAAGATCTGGTCGCGAGGTTGCAGCGCCACGGCGCCGGATGCAGGGCCGCGGCGCCTAGGCGGGATTCTGGGCGGAAAAACTTAGGAAAAGTCAGATTTTTCTTTTAAAAGACCTTGGGAGGGTGACAAGTGTCCCCCATCCGATTTTGCATGCACTATATTGACCAAGTCTTCAAGACTTGGTCATACTTCTCTCTCTTAGACAAAAGCTCTCCTCTCTCTTAAAAGTTCAAGCTCCTCCTTCTCTCTAAAATTCCAAGAGATATTTTAGCCTTAGGAGAAATCGAGAAGAAAAGGCAAGAAGGAAACTTGTGGCTAGCTTGTGAAGATTATTGTGGTGGTATTCTTGGAAAGGAGGCTAGCAAAATTGTTGGAATAGATTTGGCTAAAGCTTTAAGGTAACATTTCTTCCTTTAGAATTAGTTCCTAGTATCGCATGTTAAGAAGAAAGAACTTGTGGTAGTAAATAATGCTCTTAGAGTCATTGCATGCTAGAAATGTGGTTTGGTTATGAAGAATGGGTTAAGAAGAGATTATGAGCATGTTGTAGCCTAAAAACTACCCTAGAATTGTTAAGTGAATTATTGTAAACTTATGGGACAGAATTTTGGGTGTGTAATCCCCTTGAGATTGTTTGGATTGTTGGGCCTAAGAAGTGGCGCTTGGATGTTGAATACGGACCTTAAAAAGGTGGCAAAGTATGTAGAAACAAAGGAAATGCTGCCCAATTTTCCGTAGAATATAGGGGCTTTGAACTTAGATAATTCATACATTGAAATTAGAGGTTAATAAACGTACTATGGTTATTATAGGTTGGCATATTACTTGCGGTAGTTTGAGCTTAGCAAGTGGATTGACCGAAGAGGTATGTGAAGCTTTCCTATCTTTGAGCATGAGTATTTGTATCTATGTAGTACGGTAGACGTACAAGATTTAGTATTTTTACTTGTTTAAGTATAAACAAAGACTTGTTTGTTTTAAGAAGTATAAGTCCCTTGGTTAAGGGAAAAGTATGATTTTACAAAAGTATAGAGTACTTGGTGTGAAAGTATTTGAGTATTGAATTATTCTAAAGATAAGAGGCTTGAAGTATTTTTGAAAATTGTATGAATTTGTTTGAAGTATAAGCCTCTTGGATAGTAAAAGAACGAAATGGTTCATAAGGAGTTATAACGGCTTTATGGGAAGTTAGTTATAACGGCCTTATGAATGGATAAGGATGTCGTAAATTTCTAAAGCATAAAGTTAGTATAACGGCTTTATGGGAAGTTGGTTATAATAACTTTATGGAAGGTTATGAAAGTTGTCTATTTTGATTAATGAGCATAAGTTGTCTAGATTGTGAAAAATTGAAGTTACTTGGTTTCAAGCTTTGAAATGAGTTTTCTAAAGGTGTAGTAACTTACGTTGAAAAAATAGACGCTCGCGATACTACGGTGTTAGTATCTTGGATTTTGCATAAAGGAATCTCTTGGAAAGGATGACGTCGTAGTACTTTGGCTTGTTAAAGAGAATTATTCATTTGTGCCTTGATAGTGTTTTGGGCTTGTTCAATTGAGAATTATTCTATGTGTGCCTTGATAAGTACTTTGGCTTGCTTAAATAAGAATTCTCTTGGTTTATGTGAAAAGAAGGCATGGTAATTGTCTTGGTTTATGTAAAGGCATGATATTGAAATTCGAATTAAAAGCATGTAGTTATGAGTTACTTGGACGTATCGCCAGTGATGAAGGATTCCACGGGTATGCTTCCATTGTTCAGTTATGAGTTACTTGGACGTACCGCCAGTGATGAAGGATTCCACGGGTATGCTTCCATTGTTCAGTTATGAGTCTATTTGGGCGTACCGTCAGTGATGGAGGATTCCACGGGTAGGCGGCCATGATGAGGGTTCGTTTCCCTGTTGACAGTATTTTGTTCCATGGATTAGCTCTCCATGAGGTCTACTGATGCAGGGTGGATCTAGTAGTTAGCCTCGTACTTGCCTTGGCCGAGACGTGATGCAGGTGGATCGGTAGTTGGCTTCGTCTTGCCGGCCGTGGTTAGGGCGAAGTGGTGTGATCGCAGGTGGATCGGTGGTTAGCCTACGTCTTGCCGATCGTGATGCGACGCAGGTGGATCGGTAGAGGCTATCGCACTTGCCCGATCGGCCGTGATTTCGATTATAGTATTGTTGATGCGGGTGGATCCGGTAGTGGCGTTCGATTGCCTTGGTCGATTGAGGATGCAGGGTGGATCTGGTAGTTATGCCTTCGTACTTGCCTCTTACGGTTCTTATGATGCAAGGTGGGATCTAGTATTCATATGTACTCCTTAGTGTTGTTATATCATGGTATCGCGGTGAGGAAGGAATTCCACGGGCACGATTGATATTATGGGCATGAGACCTATGGTTATGTTTGAGTGATGACTTAGAGGGCGTGAGTCCCTGACTTGACATGGCTGCGTATATGTTGTGTACTGTAGTTTGGCTATCATACATGTCTCCTGCTTTATATATATGCTATTATGAATTCATTCTGATATTTTGATTTCACATACTTGGTACTGTTATCGACCTCGCCCGTGCGTTCACGCCGCAGTCGAGATACGTAGCTTACCGGGTCCGCACTCTTAGGATCACCGCTCATTTCTTGGGAAGCTCCATCTATCAGGAGGCTTGTCTTTTGGTATGATTCCACGAGGTTATAGACTTTTGTACATTCAGGGGGTATGGCGGGGCCCTGTCCCGCCACAGTTGTTATTCCTAGAGGTCTGTAGTCACGTTGGTGCTTTGGGCTATAAGAACCAGTTGTATTACTATACTTTTGTTCAAGTATGTTTTATAGAAGGCAGCCTTATCGGCTGGCCAGTAATGATTACTCTTTTTCTAAGTAATGTGTTATGTATGTTCATTGCTATTCTCGACATATACTGACAGGTACCTTGGTAGGTACCGATCATGGCCCCGGTGGTCGTGACAAATTCCTGTGAGCGATGAAGCTTAGTTGATGTGGATCCAATTCCTGTAACTATTACACCTGAAGAAAATCTTCAAAATAATGAAGATCAAGTTGATAATGAAGATGTTAGATCATGTTCATAATGACAATCATGATTTTGTTGATGCTCTAGTACAAGATGATGTGGTTGGCCAGCAACCAGTTGCTATTGATGTTTCAGATAGTTCTCTCAAAAGATCTACTAGAGAGAAAAGACCTTCATCTCGTTATTCTCCCAATGAGTATGTTTTCTTGACTGACGGGGGAGAACCTGAAAGTTTTTATGAGGCCATGTATAGTGAAGAAAAAGAAAGGTGATTTGATTCTATGTAATATGAGATTAAATCCTTGCATGATAATCATACATTTGATCTGGTTAAGCTTCCTAAAGATTTTTTTTTAAAACAGGTGTGTTTTTCAGGGTGAAACATGAAGATAGTAACCTAGTCACGGTAAAAAGCTAGATTGGTTGAAAAGGGATTAAATCAGAAGAAGGGAGTTGATTTTGATGAAATCTTTTCTCCAGTCGTGAAGATGCCATTCATTTGGATTGTTCTAGGCTTAGTTGCAAGTATAGATTTAGAAGTTGAGCAAATGGATGTTAAAACTATTTTTCTCCATGGTGATTTAAATGAAGAAACTTATATGGAACAGTCAGAAGGTTTTGAAGTCAAAGGAAAAGAGAATTATGTTTGCAAATTGAAAAAAGAGCTGGTATGGTTTGAAACAAGCTCCCAGACATTGCTACATGAAGTTTGGTTCTTTTATGAGTCAACATGGCTTCAAGAAGACTTCTTCAAATCAATGTGTTTTTGTGCAAAAATTCTCTGATGGTGACTTTATCATTTTATTGCTTTATGTTGATGACATGCATGTCGTTGGTCATAATGCTTGTAGAATTCAGAAGTTGAAGCAAGAGTTCAATAAGTCTTTTGCTATGAAAGGCTTGGAACCAACAAGGAAAATTATTAGCATGCAGATTTTCCTTGATAGAGAACCCAAGAAGTTGTGGTTATCACAAGAGAAGAGCCTCCATAAAATACTTCACATGTTCAACATGGATAAAGCTAAGGTTGTCCCTACACCTTTAACTATGCACTTGAAATTGAGCACAAAGCAGTGTCATTCCAGTGATGATGAGAATGAAGATATGAAGAAAATTTCTTATGCTTCAGCTGTTGGCAGTTTGATGTATGTGGTGATTTTTACTAGATCATATATTGTTCATGTTGTTGTTATTGTTAGTCATTTTCTTTCTAATCCAGGAAGAGAGCATGTAATGTTGTGAAGTGGATTATGAAATATCTTTATGGTATTTCTAGTCTGAGTTTGTATTTTGGGATAGGAAAGCCTAGTCTTTGTGGTTACACTGATTTATATATGACAACTGATGTTGATACTCACAAGTTTACTTTAGGCTACATGATTACTTATGCAGGGGGGAGCAATATCTTAGCAATCTAGGTTGAAAAAATGTGTTACTCTATCTACTACAGAAACTGAGCTTATTATTGTCGTTGAAGCTTGTAAAGAGTTACTCTAGATGGAGAGATTTATGAAGGAACTTGATATTTCTCATGAGAGGTATTTCCTTCATTGCGACAGTCAAAGTGCTATTTATCTTGGCACGAACTCTACATTTCATGGTAGGTCGAAACACATTGATGTGAGATATCATTGGATTAGAGATATGTTGAATTCTAAGTTGCGTGAACTTGAAAAGATTCACACTGATGATAATGGTTCAGACATGATGAGTAAAGCTTTTCCAAGAGGGAAGTTTGAAGAGTGTTGCATGATCGTCGGGATGTCGATCTCCTCCACATAGTTGGGAGGGGGAGAATTATTGAGTGTTTGAGCTTTTTTCCTTCCTATGTGAATAAATACAACACATTTTGGACCAAGGCCATTTTTTCCCTAAAGTCCAATATTTATAAGATCAACCTAGGTCTTATTTTTAAAAAAAAAATAGAGTTATTTTACAGCAGCCACATAGAGAGAAAAAGTGAGAGTTGTTCTTTTGCTCCATAAATTTCTGCTCAGGCAATTCGTTGCAATCAGTATTTTACATTTCGTTAACTGTTGGATCGTGCTCAAATTAGATCTGGAGGTTCTCAAGATCAGGTTCTTTGATTTCAACGGTGAAGATCTATTTCAGAGGTCTGTAGCTTCGATTTTGTAGGCACGAACAATAGCTCATTTTGGAGGTAATTTCTCTCTTTTCTTCACTAATTTTGGTGCTATCTTTTATGAATTGTTGCTCCGTATTTTGTGTTGATGTTGTAGCCATTTGGAGAACGTTGTTGTAACTCTTGTTGATTTAAGTGAACTTTTTTTGTCGACGGATGTCCTGTGGTTGTTTCCTCTTTACATTAAAGGAGTTTTTTCACATAAATTTGGTGTTTCTTGTATTGATTTATTTTTGTTTGCTTTGCTATTTTATTGTTGGTATTGTTGATGCCCGAATATATTTTTTTGTGTGTTTAGATTAGTTTGCTCCTCTTATTCAAATAGTGTGGAAAGTTGTAACTTGGATATTTATTTCGCTATTACCTTATCGTGCAATTTGGTATTTGCTTGTTTCTTCCCAATAAATTGTTACCTCATATTACCTTTTTAAGTGTATGATAGTGTAAATATTATATATTATTTGTGTATAAGCTAAGACAAGTAACACATTTTTAACAAATTAAAATACACACATAATGTAACTTATTTACGCTATCTGTGTATATAAGTTAGATCTTTTATAGCAAATAAGTAATAATTATGAATGAACAGAATACTGTTAAAAAGTAGATAGGAATGAAAAGCAAATATGAATTTAATCCTGTTACATTTACATACCTAGTAAGAGGAGGAAATTTTTACATTTACTCCTTAGTTGTTGTATAATTAATATACACTACAAGAAAAAGACTTATCAGGGACCAGGATTTTGCGACAAGTTTTAAATCTGGTTTCTAAAAGTATATTTATAGATTTGTTTTTTTATTTTTTATTAAGTGGGGGTTCGAACCCAGAACTCATAGATTTTAGGCGAATAGAAAAAATTTAAAAAAAAATCAATTTGAGGGGTAAAAAACTAAAAATTAAAGACAACCCCGAAATAAAGGTATTCCTTCTAATTGCCCATTTTCTATTCGGTTTTGGGCTTTGGACCTGTCAAATTGGGCTTCTTTCGCAAACACATTATTATTATTATTTATTTTTTTATAATCCAGGTCTCGGGACAACCCCATATCGCTAGTAACTGCACAAGTATTGATACTATGCTCCTGGAGGCGAATGGAACTCGTTCTTAGCCGCCAGTCAGGTAAATCGCGGGATGTGCGCCCCGCATTCAGTGTCTGATCGCCACCAACGGATCAATGCTACAAGGTCCGACCCCCCAACAGGGATTGTTTGAGGGAGTATCAAACCCACACTGCAACATGCCCGCGCGGTTAAGCTACCAGGCTTTAATACGAGACATATGCCCCGAACGTATCCGCCGAGAATCGAACTTGTGATCCTAAGACCACAAATTTAACTAATGGTCACTGGTCACTATCTTTGGATAACACGTTGTTTTTAGGCTCAACAGATGTGCTTGGCAAACTGACCTACTATAATGTTCTTTAACATATAATTTTACTATGCAAGTAAGTAAACTCTCTCATCTCTTCATTCATGATCAACTGGAAAGAAAGTTCAGTTTTCAAGGAGCACGAGAACGGCAGAATGCAACAATAGTGATGAACTTGTACTATAGTAACACAGTAACATATCAAAGGAATCAAAGCTGCTAATTATATATATATTTACGGTTCATAAAAGAAATTATCTGCACCCAATATTTACACTAACTCAATGAATAAATTGAATTTAATAATCTTTTGATAACTTTGTAGATCATGGGTTCAAAATCTGATAGGGAAAACAAATCTGAGCAAGAATTTTATCATCCAATCTATCTAATTGTTAGTTATAGTTAACATATAGCTATAATGACAGATAGAAAAAACAAAGACTACAACTATTTGCGTGAATGACTAAAAGATGAAAGAAACACAATTATTTTTTGGTCCCACCGAGTGTTTGGTATTCGCATTGGGGTCCGACTAAACTTAGATTCGCGTCGCGAAATCCCATTTGGAGGGATGGGGGTTAAAGCGCTACCTAACAAAGGCGACTCTGTACCCAGGGGAACTCGAACTCAAGACCTCTGGTTAATAATAAAGGATTATTTATCACTCCACCACAACCCCCTGGTTGATAACACAACCTTCACAAACAAGCATTTGAAAGTTTTGTGCAACAGGTATTTAATTATGTTCATACAAAAATGTAAAAGATTACTAAGAAAAATTTCAAAAAATGGATTTAAGTCTGTAAGTTGTTGTTTTGACCTGATTCTATAAAACAAAAAGTTGTATGGAAGTAGTATGAAAATTGTATGTAAGTTTTATTTTTTGATCAGATTGTATCTCTTTATATCTGGATATATTGTACAGGTCTAATGTGAATTGGACGTTTTTAAGTAACATTCATCACTACTTTACTGAGGACGGTTTAAAATACTTATTGATTACATGTTGGTATACTCATACTATACTTCAACACTGTTTGTGCAGGTATGGATTCTAGCACCAATGCCTAAGCGAGGTTCTGATCAAGAGCTGAGATCCAATGTTGAGACACTTGGCTAGTTCTGCAATGGCCAAAGAGTCTTGTTTATTTTGCTTTTTTGTTGTTCCTTCCGATCAAATATTATATTACTTGAATACTGAAACAAATAATTTCTTAATTATTTTCATTAAACAGTAGATCAAAACTCATAGTTTTAAAAATATACTCCTAAATTTCATGTTAATAAATTTAAAATTAAAATCATTAAACAGTAGATCAAAACCCATATTTTCTTCATTCATTACTCATCCCATTCCCTATCTCACAAGAAAACGATGTTTCGTCTGCATGGGCAGCTCAATTGGTTTTCAAGAGGGATAATTGGAAAAATTGTCAAGATCGAATTCCGCCAGTGGCAGAGTGGGGTTACTTCTTGAAATAAAGGAGGGCCCCTTGTGCGCAGCGTAGTAGTGGTCTAATCTTTGAAACCAGTTGAGTTACCATGATTAACTCCTTCACAATCTTGTCAGATCGGGGTGTGGGGGCACCTGGGGTGGGAGATCCACCTTTTTTGGAAAAAAGAAAACGATGTTTCATTTTTTTTTACTTCCATACCATTGTTGTTGGCCACTAATAATTAAGACTCAATATTTAATTATTCACCATCAAGGGATGTAGTATAGTGAATGAGACTGCTTTTCTCTAAATTAGAGGTCTCGATTCGAGTTTTGGATATGAAAAAAGCGCTTCCCCCGAATGGGACCTACACGACTCGAATTTGGATATAGTTAAGCTCCAATGCGGATACCAAACACCGAGTGATAAACAAAAAAATATTTAACTATTCGGTAATAGTTGACAGATTTGATTTTATTGTACTTAAATCTACTATTAAATGATTCTGCATCCTTGTCTATGATATGTACCAATTTAGGCTGAGGGCAAAAAAAAACATTTAACCAGTACCAAGGTATATATTTGACCCTTCCCCCTGAAATAGATTTTGGGTGAATCCATTCATTTGTGGGGGTAAATGTGTGAAGTTTGTTAATGACAGTGGTATATTTGAACATTATCAATAACGGAGAATAAAGTTAGCTAATAAAAGAAAATAGATAGGTATATATTTGACCCTTCCCCCTTTATTTAAACTATCATCTATATCTCCTTATAAGTATCAAGGCAGCCCGGTTTACCATGCATTTTTGCAATATACTGTTTTCACGGCTTGTATTCATAATCTTCTGGTCACATGACATCAACTTTACCAGTTATCTCCTAAAGTATATTTCACTTAATTAACACTTCAGTAATTGAAAGTTTTTAAAGAAAAAAATTCTTATTTTCTAAAACTTCAAATATTTTGAAATAAATCCAATTAGTTAAAACAAATAGATATTTAGGACCGGAGGTAGCACTTCAAAATTACTCCGTCTGTTCACTTTTATTTATCCATTATTCTATAAATAAATTTTCACTTTTATTTGTCACATTTAGCTTATCAACAAAGAAATAGTTTACTTTTCCTATTTTATCCATAGTATTAATTACTCATTTCAAATCATTTTCTAAGTTTCATTAAAACTATAAACCAATTAATATATGTATCTTAATAAAATATGTATTTTATTTATTACATTTCTTAAAGAGCATATGATGGGGCGCAGGCCAAGTGGAAATGGGAAGTCTGCTTCACACTACTGCTCTTCCAGTTTAATAGAGTCAACTTGCGTTTTTTTGTTCAATCTAGCTCTCATCTCCATGTCTCAAACATTTTCAAACACTTGTGTTTAATCTTTATCTGCCTTTAACAGCAATTATTACACATTTACGTTGTATTACGCTGAATTGCACTGAACAAAAAAATAATTTAGTGTTTGGTGTGCGTTTTCAGCTGAACTGTACTATTTCTAAAAATAGTACACTCCAACTGCCATTTTTGAGACTCATCTAGTAGATGAGTTTCCTGTGGACTGTATTAAAAATAAAAAATACAGTTCAATTATATATTAATAATCTAATACCGTCTATTATATATTAATACGGTTTATTATAATACAGTATAGTAGAGTTCAGTGCGACGTAACAAACGAGCCCATAATAATTAAGTGCATGTGTTCCTCAAAACTCTCCCCACTTCATTCAATGCTAGCTCTTATTTATTTCTTTATTCATATTTGACTTCCGAATTTTCAGCTCTTGATAAAACTCATTTCTAACCTCTTCCTCCTAAAGAAGAAAAATTTATCTTCTCCCTTGTTTTTCTTAACTCACACAAACCGTATGTGAGTCTGTCTCCATTTAATTGAGGGCAGAGAACAAAAAACTATCATACTCCAGCGTGTAATAAACAGATTGAACCATTTTCCCAGCTTGTTCAATCCATAAGCGTGCAGTTCCATCTCCAATTGATCTTTAAATCTCATCAATTAGTTGAGGACGCACAACAAAAATACTATCAAACTTCAGTGTGTAATAGACAAATTGGAGCATTACCTCGGCTTGAATCTCAGTCAATCCATAAACACGTAAAATTTCATCTCCAACTGAGACCGCCTCTACCAAAAAAAAAATAGAACCTCTTCTAGTTCAAGATCGAAATCCTCAAACCAATCAAACTCGTCATATTCTTTTAAGTGTTCATGGATGCAGCAGCACATAAACACATCTCCATTAATGTTCTTTTTTCATTCAAAAACCAGCAGAGCAACATTAGTATAACTCAAATATCTCCAATGGCTTCAGTATCAGGGGATGGTTTCCCAATAATTATTGTTGCAATGTTAGGAATCATGGCTATAGGTTTCTTGCTAGTCAGCTACTACATCTTTGTCACAAAGTGCTGCATCAACTGGCAACACGCGAAAGGCGCTTTTTCAATACGCGGCCGCGCCAATATGAAGACCCTTTAATGGCATATTCACCTTCAAGAGAAAGCAGAGGACTTGATGAATTGCTTATAAGAGAAATTCCAACTTTTCAAGACAACAGAAACAAAGTTGGTGAAAGAAGTTTTAGGAGATCTGTGGTTTGTTTGAATGAGTTTAAAGAAGATGAAATGTTAAGACTACTTCCTAAATGTAGCCATGCTTTCCACTTGGATTGCATTGACATTTGGCTTCAAAATAATGCTAGTTGTCCTCTTTGTAGAACTAGCATTTCAGGAACATCAAATAAACATCCACTTGATGTTATTGTTGCACCAAATTCATCACCTCAAGATCCTCATATTCCACTACTTAGAAGAAGCAACATTTAGGGAGTGATGAAGATTTTGTGGTGATTGAATTGAGTGGAAAACTTGGAACAGATGCACAAAATAGAAGTAACTCTAGTAGTAGAAAATTTTCACACCCACAATCAAGAAGTCACTCTTCAAGAAAATTAGCCAAACAACACACAAGAAAGTTGTCAATCATGGGTGATGAATGTATTAATGTAAGGGGAAAATATGCTCATTTTTCAGTTGAGCCAATTAGGAGATCTTTCTCTATGGATTCTGCGGCGGACCGACATGTTTACTTGTCAGTACAAGAGATGATACGCCTTAGGCATCTTAGTGAGGTGAGAAACAATGGTGAAAGCAGTAGTAGATCAATTCGCAAATCAGTATTTTCTTTTGGACATAGTGAAAGTATATATGTCATAGAAACCATCATTTTAGGAGCAAATATATTTGAACACATTTATATTATTAATGAGATTAATATATTTGACTTTTGCAATTATTGAATTATTATTTGATTGTTTATATTATTCATTAATGTGCATCCCTTGAACTTATATTGTTATTGATAGTGTGAGATATTAATGATAGAGTGTAGTTCTTAAAATAGTCTAGACTAATGATCATTGAGAATGTAGTATATCTCACTTACTGCTAGCAATAGTTGCTAGTGATGGACACATGAATACTCTTAGAGGAGTATTGACAAACTCTGCTGATAAACCATTTGTTATACATGTCTAGAGTATTATCAGCATGTGGGAGATAGAGATCCTTTGACTTGAGGTCAGTATCACTTTGTTTACGGAGCAATGCACTTTGATCCTGCCCTAAGCTCAAATGCCTTATAGGTTGAGACGCTCCTTGTATTGGGTGCATTACGAAGTAGATTGGAGGTGGTAGTTGAGCCGAGAATAAGATTCATTCCTCGATTGGAATTTCGAGTGAGCACTCAACTTCTCAGATATGTTAGATCGACCAAGTCATTGGCCAATGCAAGAGACATATCTAGGATATTGTCTAGTTGTCGACTAATATAGATGAGATAAAGTGATCAAGCCATTTGGATAGACACTTGACAAATCTTAAGCTTGATCGAGTGTGTCTCGAATGAAAGGAATTTATCATCTCACATAGAGGTCTGTTTACTTGAGTCTTGTAAACGTACTTCACCGGCGCCGTCTAGGAGTTCCGTGTGAACCTTGATTTGATCAAGTGCCGATATGTGAAGGCCTAAAGGGTCACACTAAGTCGATTGTCTTTATCGGTCTAAGGGTATATTGAGAGAATGTAAAATATCGAATTTAGAATCAAGATATTTTATTTAATAATAAATTATGAGATGATTTTCGTTTGATGAAAATTATATAATTAAGTCAAAATTAAATCTTGGATTTAATTAGAACTAAAACGTGCATAAAATAAATAGAGGCCAGCGTGATGGGCGATTCGACCCACTGCAATTTGGATTTGGGTCAGGTCTTGAAGCCTGATCCAAATCTGATTTGGTTTAGGGTTTCCTCCACTATATATTTGACACTTAACCCATAATTTCAGGTTGCACTCACTTTCCACTTTCTGAACTCAGAGTTCAGGAAATAAAATTCTCTTAAATCTCTGTCAAGATTTTCTAGCTTTCTTGGGCAAAGAAATCTACTGAAGCAAGACTTGCACCCGGATTGACAATCGCGTGCGCTCCCTTTAGTAAAGACTAACAAAGCTTAAACTGTAAGTTTTCTTCCTATCTTTGCAGATTTGAGTTATCGCATAATCATACCAGAAACGTTTGTTGGGGCAAGTAAATTTACTCAAAATTTTAAACTTCCGTTGTGCCTTACTTGTGTGTTTTACACTCAACAAATCCCTACACATAGAAGATCCAAGACTTCAGTGTTACCCTTTGAATTTTAAATTCTTTGATCGTCAATCTGATTGTTTGTTTGTTCATTCTTTGTTGCAAAGTTGGTCTGACACAAATATTAAACGGTTTTAGTGATTAAATCAAACTTTTGCCTTCGTTAGTTTACCTACTGTTTTTCTTATAACCTAGTATGTCAGCTTGCGCTTCTCGATTAACTCGACAAGATACTTGCCACATTCAACTAGCAATAGGTATCAGGTATATTTTTGTTTATATTGAGATTTAACTTTGAGATTTCATGATTCTCAACTCATGTAACTGACGATTACGTCCAACGAGAGCATAAGCATCCCACGATTCTTTCTTCTCGTCGAGGGTAATATACCAACAAAAAAGACTCATAAATGATACCTAATTGGGCTTTATTCTATAATTCTTTGTCGAAAGAGGTCTTCACCTATCTAACAACTTTCTGATATGATTGGCAAAGTCGCAGGATATGGAATAGAGTTCAATTCATCGCGACAGTAGTTCACAAAGTATCCTAGTCTCTTTTACCTTAATTAAATATGGTGTATATGTTATTAGTACAAGAATAGGATAGGATAGAATAGAATAGAAGATAGATGAAACATAGGTAAAAGGGGCTTTTTTTGTTAAAAATCATTGTAAAGCCACTATGGTATGGCTAGGTAGCAAAATAATTTTGGTTTCTTTGTAGTTATATTTCATGATGGATGAAAATGATTGTGTTCCAATTGATTTTTTATCCTTTGATCCTGAGTAAGAAAGAATCATGAAGAGAGGCAAAGTAATGAGATAAGGGTCCAATCCATGGAAGGGGCCCATTACAACATCACAATTTTTTGGCCATATTAATGGATGTTTCATTGAAGTTAACAATATAATCACCACATATATGAATTGGTCAAACTTGAAGAGCACAGTACATTTTTCTAGGCACAAACTCATGTCAAGCTGTCTTGGAGGAGGTATTTGCAGGAACTTCCTCAACCAGCCACGTTACCTACTTCAATCTGTCTTGGAGGAGGTATTATGTCTTGAACTTTTAAAATAATAAATAGATAACTATTTTAATAACCACGATAAATAATTTAAGATGGAGAAAGTGTTATAAATCAATTTAACATACTTGTGGATGTTGAATGGATGTTGTGACATCTGTAAACGCCCAGGACAACATCACTTATGAACACAAGGATGTTGCCTGCGATGTTGTGACAACATCTCTAACAACATCTCTGTAACGATTTTGCCTATTCTTCCGTCCAAAACAGGTTGTGTTACTGTGAGTAAAAAATGACCTAGGCAAGCTTACAATGATGCTGTGTTTAAAACGTGGTAAAAGAAACAGTCAAAACTTGGAGAAGAAGCGGCGTGAAGACCAAGTCCAGAACGTTGAGCTTTTCATGGAGGAAGAACCGGTCCAAGCTGCATCCTTCTTTTACTCAACCTCCGCAACCAATCAGTGAGGATTTCAAGGGAAGTTCCACACTATAAATAGAACAGAACTTCAGAGTATCAATATTCAGAATTGAACAAGAAGAATCACCAAGATAGCTCTCGGATATTCACCTTAGAAACTGGATCAACACACTTAGTCTAAAGTAGTATAACAACATCTAGTCTTACATTACTATTGCTGCCCAGATTCTAGATCAAGCTTATAGTTCAAGCAATTGTAATAAAATGTTGTATTTATCTTTTTAAGATCTTTTAACTTTAGGTTGAAGTCATCGGTGACTTCACTTTTGTTTGTAATTTCTTTTTCCGCATTTATTGCTCAATCTTGTAAAAAGAAATTCATTTGTAATTGTATATAATATATACAATACTTTGGTCATTGACCATCAAGGGATATATTAATATATATCCTTGAAAATATAAATATTGTGTCATTTACTTTTTCGCTGCATTTACTCTTTAAAGGTTTATAACTGTTTTATCAGAATGTTGTCTCATATGTTGACACAACATTGTAGGCAACATTCAGAAACTGTTTTTGTTATTCCAGTTGTTTTCGTTTTTAATCTTGCTTATATTTATTTATCTGTAGCTCCGGACCCCAATAAGTGATATCACAGCCAACATTTGATATAATAAGTGTTTGATTCTAAATATTACGGCTATGGACTCAGCTATACAAAATGTTGGTAGACTTCCAATTCTTGATGGAACTAATTATGTCTATTGGAAAATTCGACTACGTTCGCACATCAAATCCATTGATGTTCGAGCATGGAGATCAGTTTTCGAAGGCTATGTGATTCCCAAATATCCAGCAGACGAGGACGGTGATGTTCTTACCAAACCCGAGTCTGAATGGACCGCGGAAGAGATCAATAGTGCTAGCTTTAATGAAAATGCCTTAAGCTATTTTTGGATGGGTAGATCTCTACATGTTCAAACTCATCCAGAATTGTACAACGGCCAAGGACGCTTGGGAGACTTTACAAACTCATTGTGAAGGTACCTCAAGTGTACGACGTACAAAAATACGCATGATTTTGAGACAATATGAACTCTTGAGGATGGAAGAATCTTATGACATAAAATCCTACTTTGAAAAGTTAATTGACATTGCCAATCAGTGTCAAGTGCTTGGTTCTCCTTTAACCAATACACAACTTGTGGATAAAGCCCTCAGATCTCTCCCTGAAAGATTTAATACAAAGATTTGTGCTATTGAAGAGGCCCATAATCTTGCTACTATGGATCTACATGTCTTGATGAGCATCTTTCAAACTTATGAGATGAACATGAAGAGTCAAAGAGATCTGTATAAAGACAAGACATTGGCACTCCAAGGACAAACCTCAGAAATTGAATGTGAAATCGATGATGAAAATCTTGATGAATTGGGCAATGGTGCCACAGTTGCCTTACTCACACGTCGATTTAATTCGATGGTGAAAAAGATCAACAGTGATCGTAATAAAGCTAAAACTAAGCAGCACCAGAATTCACTTTTTAATAAACAACCAACTAGGTCACCTGCTGAGCAAAGAAATCACAATCCACTGAGAAAATCCAAGTCAGACAATACCAACTTTAATTCCAAACAACTCGAGGGAGTGCAGTGTCATGCATGATCGGGTTGGGGATACTATGCTAATAAGTGTGCAAACACCCTTAGAAAAATTGGTAAGGTTATGTGGGTAACCCTCAATGATGATGAGAACGAAGAGGAGGAAGGAGACCAAGAAGAAGAATTACAGGAAATGTTGGCAGCAGTGTTCGAATACTCACTGTTCGACGATGAAGATGTTGTTGACAATGTTGCGACAACATCAGGAACGACATTGGGAACAACATCTGAAATGTCTGCAATATCAGAGAGGTATGTATACTTTGACTATTCTGATGTTAATTGTTTTAGTGGTTGTATCTCTTCATCTGAGACTGTAGATTTGGATCTAGTTGATTCCAAAGAAGAAATGATAAAGGAATTACAAGATCTTTGTAAAGCCTTGATTATCGAATCTGAGCAACTAGACTCAAAAGCAAAATCTCTGACTCTTGAGAATAGCAATTTGAAAGGCACAGTCAACCGATTAGAGGTGACACTTATCAAGATGGGTCTAGAGCTTGGTAAGATTTGTGTACAATTGAACTTAGTTGAGACCATCTTTCAAAGGCTCAACACGGGAACCTCCAAACTGGATGAAATATTGAACTTCAGTAATCCTACAAGGGCAGGGCTACAAGGGCAGGGCTTGGGTACCAATCACCTAGTAAAACAAATACTTCCAGAATCTATAGTCAAACTGAGAGGATAAAATTTGTCAAAGAAAATGCGAGTAACTCTCAGATCACTAAGAATGGATCGAAGTTTGTATGTAGCTTCTGTAAAAAAAGTCAGGACAACTTATGCCCTACTGCTACAAACTTCAAAACTCTGCACTCAGATTATTGCCTAAAATGTCATCAGCAATATTGCCCAACATCACTGATAATATTCGAAGCAACCAGCCTGAGAGCAGAAGGAATAAAAGATTTGAAAAGGAATGGGTACCTAAACTGAATCTGAGGTGAAATGTGTGCATAACTGCTTTGCGTACTAACATTACAAGTTCTTGGTAATTCGATAGTGGTTGCTCACGTCATATGACAGGTACCAAAAGTCTATTGAAGGAGTATGGAGCATTCAATGGAAGATACATGACCTTTGGAGGATGAAGTAAAAGTAAGATAATTGGTAAAGGAACTCTTAATGTTCCGGATGTACCAGCCTTGAAAAATATTCTTCATGTAGAAGGTTTGGTTTCTAATCTTCTTAGCATAAGCCAATTATGTGATGATGATCTCGAGGTGAAATTCAACAAGCTTGGATGCAAGGTTACAGATTCTGCGAATAAATGCCCGAACTGAAGATAATTGCTATCTCATCGGCGGACAAGAATTTTTCAATCCTACTAAGGTAAGTGACTTGACACTTTGGCTTCAGAAGTTGGGACATGTCAACTACGACACCTTAGAGAAGCTGATCTCATTTGAAGTTGTCAGAGGCATTCCCAGACTGAATCCAAAAGAAAAAACATTGTGCGAAGATTGTTTGAAAGGAAAGCAGACCCGAGTCTCTCATAATGTTGTCCAACATGATGGACAACATTCAACTACGTCTCATTGTTTTCAATTATTACATATGGATCTTATGGGTCCTATTGAAGTAGACAGCCTAGGAGGGATGAAATATTCCTATGTGATTGTAGACGATTTTTTCAGATTCACATGGATCTATTTTTTAAAGGAAAAATCACAAACCTTTGAGATATTTAGAACACTTTACTCTAGGATTAAGAATTTGTTTTGTTCTTCTATTTTCATAATTAGATCTGATCATGAAAAGGAATTTGAAAATCAAACTTTTGCAAAATTTTGTGAAAAGAAAGGCATATTACATGAATTTTCGGCACCAAAAACACCTCAATAAAATGTGGTTGCCGAGAGAAAGAACATAACTTTACAAGAAATGGCTAGAGTTATGTTATGTTCTAAGCAATTGTCAAAGAGGTTTTGGGCAGAAGCCTTGAACACTGCATGTCACATAACTAACAGAGTCTATTTAAGTCCAGGGACCAAGATGACACAATTGTGTTACTTTCATGTCTTTGGGTGTGTGTGCTATATTCTTAATGACAGGGATAAACTGGCTAAATTTGACTCTAAAAGTGACAAGGAAATATTTGTTGGCTACTCTCAGAATAGCCATACTCCCGCATATACAATCTAAGGACAAAGACCATACAGGAGTATGTTAATGTTATTTTTGATGATCAACTGAATATCTCTGGTAAATCATCAGAAAAACAGCATTGTGGTTACAGTTGAAAAGGAGCAATCTACTGAAGAAACAGATGTTGTCCCAACATCAGAGGAAACATCTGAACCATCAGAAGAGATCACAGGGGACGAAGTCGATGAGGAGTCTGCTACTGAACTGAATGATAAAGTGAGAAGAGACCCTCCATCGAGGATTAGAAGAAACTATCCACCCGACCAGGTGATAGGGGGAATTTTCGAGAAAAGGCGTACAAGAGAGAAAGAACGAGTTAATTATCGAGAAATGGTAAGGTATGTGTGCATGTCCACCATACACCAATAGGTTAGACTTTCTTGTCTTACATTTACTTTGGAACCTAAAAATATTGAAGCGTTAAAAGATAATTTTTGGATTCAAGCCATGCAAGAAGAGCTTGAACAATTTACCCGAAATGAGGTTTGGGACTTGGTACCACGACCCAACAACACAAATGTTATTGAGACCAAGTGAATATTCAAAAACAAATCAGATGAGTTAGGGAAGATTGTTAGGAACAAATCTCGACTTGTTGCTCAAGGATATACACAAGTAGAAGGTATCGACTATGATGAGACCTTCGCTCTTATGGCTAGAATTGAGTCAATAAGATTGCTTCTTGCTATTGCCTTCTATTTAAAGATTACTTTGCACCAAATTGACGTTAAAGGTGCCTTCCTCAATGGATACTTGGACAAAGAAGTATATGTTTAACAACCAAAGGGATTTGAGAATCCTCACCATCCACATCATGTGTACAAGCTCAAGAAAGTTTTGTATGGACTAAAAGAAGTACCACGTGCATGGTATGGTCGTCTAACTAACTTCCTTATTGAGTTTGGTTTTACCCGTGGAGAAGCTGACATAACTTTATTCATTAAAAGACATGGTGTGAATGTAATAATAGCTCAAATCTATGTTGATGATTGTTAGCGATTTTACTTATGCTCACGTAAGTTACGTATCGCTTCAAGTAATATAGTCTGTAAGACCGAATATCGTCCACAGATACTGGTTATCAATTATCGGTTATCTAAGCTATGGTATCTATTTGGAAATCGTAAGGATGTTTTTGGTTTTTATCTAAGAACTAGCTAGAGTAAATTGCAGGAATTAACCTAAGTATGCTTTGGTTTAAATCAGTTATGATGGAAATAGGACTTTCAATATCCTCAACTATCCACTATTTTTCAATCCTTAATGCAACAACAATGTCTTCTTCTTCTTTGTTAAGATTGCAGGTTAACTAATCTATCTTATATTCCGGTTAGGATATATAAAAGTTCAATCTTATGCAGAAACCTTCTATATTTCTATGATAGATTTTATCACACGGGAGGATTAAGAATAATAACCTTAAATACTACATAAGTATCGGAATACTTTCGTCCGCGGTTTTAACCTATGTCTATTCAATTACAACATATTCAAATCTCCCCTCTCGAATCTCGATTCGAAATCATATAGATTATGACAATTAGTGATCAATTAATTATAAAAAACATTCAATTCAATACTGGATAGATCTTAACCAATTGAAGAAGAAATCAATACTAATGCATTAATTCATAAAAAGAGTTTCAAGCGATTCATTGAAAAGCCCTAATATAAAAATTAGCTCCTAACCATTGTCATGCTAAGAACTAATATATAATCCAACATGAACTGAAATAAAGCAAAGAAAAGAAAAAAAAAGAAAATAACTTGAACGTGGTCTCCAATCTTCTAGCCTCCAAAGTTCTCTCCAAAAGTGTGATAGAATATCTGAGATGCCCTAATAAAATATGTCCTAGGGGTTTATATAAGTTGTCTAAAACTATTGCTTCGGACCCTTTTGCCCCTTGCCATATTCGTCTCGGATCTGGAAAAACCCGCGTCGGCGCTGCGGCCCTGTATTTTGGCGCTGCGGCGCCGGAAGTCCTGCTGCTCTCTGAGAAAATGGCGTCGCGGCCCTACTATCTGGCGCCGCGGCCCTGCAGGCTCTTCGTCCGGATGCTTCCAACTGTCGTTCATTTGCCTCGGGAACCCCCTTTTCTGCTTATTTTCGACCTCTATTTGTCATTTCTTCATTTAGAACCGATGTGACTAAAAATAAAGAAAAACGACTCTAACACGATACTAATTTCAAAGAAAATGAGGAAAATACTAACTAAAAACGACTCAAAAATGTATATAAAATATACCTAACAAATACCTCCTGACTTAACCTTCACTCGCCCTCGAGTAAAGAACAAAACACCAATCAAAGAAATCAAGGAAAAAGACTCTAAGACTCTGATCAAGTAGTTATATCAATGTTACTAGAAAATCCTGGATGACAGTTGAGATAATATGTTGGAAGTTGGAACATGTATAGCATGAAGCTCAGAAATCTAGATATTTCAAGTCAGATATTTCGCAAATTCACTTCGATCAAAATCAATGGAAACATAAACACCTAACTTGTGCATGTCAATTTCATTTAACCTTTTCCAAAATGTTATAGACTTGTTTACTTGCTATTCTCCACTAATCATAGACATACACATTAGAGATCTTCAGGACTTTCAAGGGTTGTAATGTAGGCTTAGGCAGTGGTACATAAAAGTAGGTATTTAGACTCAGATTACGTACCATAAGAATTTTTCATTCAACTCTTTTTTCCTTTTTTTGACTTTCTTTTTAGTCCCATACCTATTTTCCTCTTTTTTCTTTTGAGAGAATGAGATACATTATAAATAACAAGCACCCCCAAACTTAGACTTTTGTATATTTTTCATTGAGGTGAATGATCGGTGTATTTTATATACACTTTTTGAGTCATTTTTAGTTAGTATTTTACTCATTTTATTTATGTTTAGTATAGTATTAGGGTCGTTTTCCTTTCTTTTGTGTCACAACGGTCAAAAATGGAGAAATGACGAAAAGGAGATGAAATGAGCATAAAAGAGATGGAATTGCACACTAAAATGGCCAAGAAATAAAGTCTAAGAAGTTCTGGAAATTAGAGAGGAGATCAGACGAAGTCCGGACGAAAAAAGGACGACGAAACGGAATACGCGAGAAAGCGTCAGCGCGCGCGCTGTATGAAGCATGGCGCCCAATATGCTGAAAGTCCGAAAGTTGCTGATCTTCACGCGAGATTTATGAAGTTTGGGCCGAATTTGACATGTTTTCAGAATCCTAAAGGGATTACTTTTCCTACCTAAAGGGATAACTTTTCCTACCTAAAGGGATAACTTTTCCTACCTTAAAACCCTTACCTAAAAGGATTCTAATAACTTTTCCTTTCCTACAAATCCCTAACCATTCACCAAAAGGATTCTTTGGCTATAAATACTCTATATCATTAGAAGAATTATTCATTCTCCATTCCACCATTCACCATTCTACATCCATCCTTTCACCAATCCATCTTGTAAATATTCCACAACACAACCCTTGGATGCTTGGCTTGGAGACTCGTTCTTAAGTATTTTTCTTTTCTTTTCTTTTCTTTTCTTTTTTTTTACTTTATTTCAGTTTTTATGATGAACTTTGAAGTTTGAATTAGTTCTTGTCATATTTATGGCTAGGAACTAATTCTCTTATAGGGCTTTCCATGTTGAATTACTAGAAACTTATGTTATAAATTAATGCATGCTTATGGTTATTTTTCTTATTGAGAGATCTATCCAATAATTGAGTTGAATTCTTGGTAATTAATTGACAACTAATTATCACTATATGATTTCTAATCAGATTCTGAAAAGGGGGGATTGTGAATATGCTGTAAGTTGGGTAGACATTCTTGGATTGGGGATGAAAATACCTCAATTATTTATGTAGCGTTGATGAGAGGCTTAACAACCCTAATTTTGCGCATTGTGCGTGGCCAACTAGGTTTTTGTTCTTAATCCTCCTATAAAGTTATCCTTATCACCGAAAGTTAGGTAAGGTGCGATACTGGGGTTGAGTGTTTATATAACCCTAACGGGAGTATAAAACGATTTCGTAAACCTGTTTTCTCCTAAAGAAGAATACCATGAGTTAATGCATTAGTAAGTAGCATAAGCGGATAGTAAGGATACATGGAAGCCCTATTCTCATCACAACTGAAGTAAAACCTTGATAGTTAAATAGCTTTTATAATTCGTAGTTATAAACAACCAATCAATCATAAATTCACCAAATAGATACTAGCAAATAGATAGTTGGTAATTGGACCCTAATCCTTGTGGACGATATTCGGTCTTATCAAAGACTATACTACTTGTCACGATAACGTGCACTTGCGTTTAAAGTGTGTGCATCTTAACGCGCATCAGTGAATCAAAATTTTCACTCTCTTCTTGTTTCTTTTTCAACACTTTTCATTCCAATAGTTTTCCATTATTACTTATGGAACAGCAAAGGAATTACAGGGTGTCAAGAAAAGATCTTATTTTAGGCTCAAAGGGGCTGACTAGTGATACAATTTATGTCAGGATAGGTAATGAATGGTCAGAAGGGCTATCAAATAAATGCTTGAATCATCTCCCTAAATATGTATATCTTAACTCTTTCGCCTCAAATAACAAGCAAACAGATTTTCTAGACTTTTTTTCAACCTTTCTTTCCATAACTGACATACATAGGATAAACACAAATATCCCAAATAATTAGATATCATGAATTTTTGGCATATCTAACTTAAGCACACATATTGTCGCTTTTAATTCCATTACATTATTCTACTTTATCCACTCAATATCTCTAGCAACTACAACATGCATGATCCATAAAAAAATTATGACTCTAAAACACATAAAACAACACAAAGACATATCAAAAAGACTCAAAAACAGAATAATAAAACAAAATAAGACACCCCCCAAACTTAATCGACACATTGTCCCCAATGTGTGAAGACTAAAAATAGGAACAAATTACTGACACAACACAACGGTCATAACGGAGGTCTGGGAGGAAAAATTCTGGAAATTGCACGACTTTTGGACCCTCTGAATTTTCAGCGCCGTGGCCCTGCATTTTGGCGCCACGGCGCTGCTGCCAATTTTTTCAGTTTTCAGCATTTTTCTCCCTTTTCTCCTCAGAGTCAGTTCCTACTTTTATCTGTCATCCAAAAACACTAACATACCAGATCGTGAGACTATTCAAGACAAAATAAAAAAACTAAAACAAAATTTAAATAACATAATTAAAACCATTGGGTTGCCTCTCAAGTAGCACTGTCTTTAACGTTTTTTAGCCGAACGCAGGTTACTTACTAAATCAAGGGGGTAGAGTGTCTCATCCGCATATCCACTTTAGGACCATTTTCCTCTTCTTTCTCCTTTTCTTTTTCACATGGCTCATTTCAGAAGGGTTTATTCCCTTGTTCTCATCCACAACATCATTTACGAGTGCAGAATTCTTACCATCAAGGGCATCAGTACCCTTGGAACTTTCATGAGGAGGCTTTTTATCAACTACACGAACAGCAAAGCATCTAGCATCGACTTGAGGTTCAGTGGCCTATTTGAAAACTTTGAATATCATTTCTTCACCTTGGACTCTAAGCCTTAACTCCCCATTTTCAACATCAATGAGGGCCCTCCCTGTGGCTAGGACTGGTCTCTCAAGGATCATGGACATATTTTCATCTCCATCCATGTTTAGAATGATGAAATCAGCAGAAAGAATGAACTTACCCACTTGTACCAACATATCTTCAATAATACCTCTGGAGTGTATGATGGAACGATCAGCCAACTGCAAAGTAATGGTTGTTGGCTTCGCTTCCCCCACTTCAAGTTTGCAAAACACCGAATAGGGCATCAAATTGATACTTTCCCCCAAATCACATAGAGCTTGCTGACATTCGAACTTCCCTATAGTGCAAGGGATGGTGAAATTTTCTGGATCCTTCAACTTTTGGGGTAACTTTCTCTGTAGTATGACACTGCATTCCTCAGTCAATGTCACTGTTTCATATTCCTTTAACTTCTTCTTTTTACAGAGGTTCTCCTTCATGAACTTCACATAACTCGGCATTTGTTCTAAAGCTTCAGCAAATGGAATATTGATATGCAGTTTTTTAAAAACCTCCAGAAACTTAGAAAACTGCTTGTCGAGAGAATTTTTTTTAAGTCTCTGGGGATATGGTATCTTCACCTGAGGTGTGTCAACAACTGCTGGTGGTGCTCTTTGGTCCGTAGGAAGGTCTTCTGTGATTACTGCACCATCTGGATCTTTCTCCTCACCTGACTCACCCTTTTCCTCTGGACATGGCAGTGATGAACTTGTCTCCACTTGTTTGCCACTCCTCAAGTTAATCGTCTGACACTGCTCTTTTAGGTCTACATCAGTATTGTTAGGGCAGTTCCCTTGTATATCGTTGCTCAGCATGCCATTAAGTTGTCCTATCTACGTTTCTAGATTCCTGATGGATGATCTGGTTTCGATCATGAAATGTGTCTGAGAGGCTGTCAGGGTCAACAAAGTTGTTTGCAACCCATTCTGACCTACTTGTTGAACTAGGGGTATGGGATGTTGTGAAGATGTGGCTTTGTTGCTCTGCTGAAATTGCCCTTGAGGAGTCTGGCACTGGGTGAGCCTGAGTAAGGCCTCCTGTAGCTCATTTTGATCTTCCTGTGGAACCTGTGAGTTAAATTGTTGTTGATGGTACTGCTGCTGTTGATGGTAGTAGTCGTACTGTTGCCCCTGATAGTAATAGTCCATGTGTCCTATTTTTTTTATATATATATACTAACTTTACCTACAAAATAAGAAAAACAACAAAAACTGATAAAAAGATGCTCGCAGAACAAGTTAGAAATTTGTTCATGGAACAACCAAATTAGAAATAAGAATAGATATTTCGATATTGATAGTACGTCAGTCCATGGCAACGGCGTCAAAAACTTGTTAGCAATTTTACTTATGCCCACGCAAATGTACGTATCGCTTCAAGTAATATAGTATGTAAGACCGAATATCGTCCACAGAGTTATCAATTACCGGTTATCTAATCTATGGTATCTATTTGGCAATCGTAAGGATGTTTTTGGTTTTTATCTAAGAACTAGCTAGAGTAAATTGCAGGAATTAACCTAAGTATGCTTTGGTTTAAATCAGTTATGCTGGAAATATGACCTTCAATATCCTCAACTATCCACTATTTCTCAATCTTTAATGCAACAACAATGACTTTTTCTTCTTTGTTAAGATAGCAGGTTAATTAATCTGTCTTATATTCCGGTTAGGATATATAAAAGCTCAACCTTATGCATAAACCTTCTATATTTCTATGATAGATTTTACCACACAGGAGGATTAAGAACAATAACTTTAAATACTACATAAGTATCGGGGTACTTTCGTCCGCGATTTTAACCTATGTCTATTCAATTACAGCATATTCAAATCTCCCCTCTCGGATCTCGATTCGAAATCATATAGATTATGACAATTAGTGATCAATTAATTATCAAACATTCAATCCAATATTGAATAGATCTTAACCAATTGAAGAAGAAATCAATACTAATGCATTAATTCATAGAAAGAGTTTCAAGTGATTTAATGGAAAGCCCTAATATAAAGAGTAGCTCCTAGCCATTGTCATGCTAAGAACTAATATATAATCCAACACGAACTGAAATAAAGCAAAGAAAAGAAAAGAAAATAACTTGAACGTGGTCTCCAATCTTCTAGCCTCCAAAGTTTTCTCCAAAAGTGTGATAGAATATCCGAGATGCCCTAATAAAATTTGTCCTAGTGGTTTATATACGCTGTCTAAAACTCTTACTTCGGACCTTTCGCCTCTTGCCAAATTCGCCTCGGATCTGGAAAAACCCGCGACGGTGCCACGGTCCTGCATTTTGGCGCCACGGCGCCGGAAGTCCTGTTGCTCTCTGAGAAAATGGCGCCGCGGCCCTGTAGGATCTTCGTCCGGATGCTATCAACCCCCTTTTCTGCTCATTTTCGACCTCTTTTTTCCATTTCTTCATTTAGAACCGTTGTGACTCAAAAGAAAGAAAAGCGACTCTAACATGATACTAATTTCAAAGAAAATGAGGAAAACACTAACAAAAACGACTCAAAAAGTGTATATAAAATATACCTAACAATGATATTGTATTTGGCTCGACTTCAGAATCATTCTTGAAGTCCTTTGTCGAAGCAATGTCAACAACATTTGAGATGAGCATGATTGGAGAAGTAACATTTTTCTTAGGCTTGCAGATTAAATAGAATGGAGATGGGATCTTTGTATCTCAAAGCAAGTACGCCAAGAATCTTGTTAGGAAATTTGGTCTGAAAAATGCTAAACACATTAAGACTCTTATGGGCTCTATGCAACAGGTATGTAAAGACGATGTTGGACAAGATGTTGACCCAACATTGTAACGATCTATGATAGGTAGTCTTTTATACCTCACTGCCAGTCGCCCAGATATCATGTTTAGTGTGTGTTTTTGTGCAAGGTTCCACGCCAGTCCCAAGGTATCTCATCTTAATGTCGTAAAACGTATCATTTGATATGTGGCCGGTACAAGTGACTTGGGAATTTGGTACTCCAAAGACACTAATCCTAATCTAATAGGATATAGTGACTCGGATTGGGCCGGTGATGTAGACGATAGAAAAAGCACTAGTGGTGGGTGTTTCTATCTTGGCAATAATCTAGTCTCATGGTACAGTCGTAAACAGAATTGTGTGTCACTCTGGACTGCCGAATCAGAATATGTGACAGCCGGAAGTTGTTGTGCTCAACTGATTTGGTTCGACATATGCTAGATGACTATGGCTTTGCTAACAACTCCATGATTTTGTATTGTGATAATCTGAGTGCTATTAATATTTCCAAAAATCTTATTCAGCATTCACGTACAAAGCACATAGACATAAGACATCATTTCTTAAGAGACTTAGTGGAAAAACAGCTAGTTAAAATCAAACATGTTGATACTCTTCTTCAACTAGCTGACATTACCAAACCCTTAGATCATGAGAGATTTTCTAGCTTGAAGAAATCTTTTGGTCTTTGCTTTCTTTGAAGAAAAGACAAGCTAGGTAGATGTTGTCTGAAATGTTGTCCTAACATTCTGGGTAATATTTACTGTTCGGTCAATATACAGAATAAGTGTTGTGATGATGTTGCACTATTTTTTTAAATCAAGCATGACTTCACTCGGACAAGGTTTGAATGCGATACAGTTCTCTGCGATGATATATATAAAACCATTATGTATATCACAAAAAGAGTATGAGAAGGTGAAGTCTCTACTAAAGATTTGGATGTATACAAAAAGAGCAAAACTCTAAGATTGGTATCGTTCCTATTCTATAGGAGTACCACGTACTTTAAAGAAGGTTGAAAATTCCTAAATATTTTTTATTTTATCTGTATATGTTCAACTAAGTTGATTTAGGACAATGGAAAAATGTAACATTAGTCCAGTGATCAGTCTCATAGGGAACGTATCCAGAAAATTATCTGTCAAATCAGTAAGTCCTTGGAATCTCACAGTGCTTGTTTTAATTTGAAATGTTGTCAACATCGTCTTCCAGTATATTGATCATTGATGCTTATCTTATTTTCTTTATTCTGGTATGTTGCACGTCTCAAATGACTAATTCAAACAAATTTGAAAGAGCCGTTATTTTTAATTTTTAAAATGATGTTATATGCTATGAAAACCCTTTGTTTTAGGTGTGTAGAGAGTTTCAATCTCTCTATACAATCTAGATTTAAGGAAAAAGGAGAATGTGCTTATATTTAGCCATAATGAAATCTCTCATTTTTTTCTTGAGATTGTCACATCACAACTGAATTTTGGTCCATCAAATCGATGGAAGCTCACACACCACCATCATTGCTTCCAAACCAAAACTTCTCCAACACTCCAAATTCTTCAAAACCCTCTCCCATGTCTATTTCCCCAAAGTCATCCAACACCAAAGATTACTCTCCAATGTCAATCAGCCCATCAAATAACAACAAGGTTTACAAATATTATGTACCCATCAATGACTTGAAACCAGTCGAGGAATACCACACACAGGCAATGATTCTAATTGGTTTGGAGGAGCCATTACAGATACGCTTTCCAGGTGACTTAGAAAAATCCATCGATGTTGATACAACATCTGATTTGTCAAACCTTGCTTCAAGACAGTTAACATCGACAATGCCGACGAGAAGGTCAAAAAAGGTTTTCAAAACCAATTCGGTGACAATCAGACTGCGAAAAGGTCAAGGGCAGAATCGACTTCTCCTGTTGAAGAGTCGACTTTCCCTGTTGGAGCAACCACTAGCAGTAGCACTGACGCCGATTTTAGTGTGCACAGTCTTCCCGGTACTCCATCAGTATCCACTTCACAAGCAGAACCTGAGAGGGAAGAAGAAGAAGAAGAAATGTTAGACGACACACCTCTGAGGAACTTCATTCCAAAAGGGGTTCGTAAAACCTTCTGGAATTATGCTAAAAATGTTACCTCTACATCAAAGGCAACAGACGAGAAAGTGGATCCTGACTATGTTGCACCAACATCCGAGGCAACACATGCATCTACCTCATTCGAACAAGGAAATACAAAATCTAAAACAGATTCTGAGGTAATGCCCTACTCTATCATGTTTCAAACGAAATCATGTTCTAGTAACTGTAATTGGTTCAAGAATAGAGTAGTTAGAGGAGAGAAGGTTATTGACCTAAATTCATTCTCCAGCAATGGTTTAGTTGATATGTGAAGTCCCAAATTATTATATTGTTACAATAACAATAATAATTATTGTGTCTATGTGATTATGTTACGACCTTATTCACATTCGAAAATGAATGTTGCTTAAGGAAGAGAGAATGTAAAATTTGTCCCCGCTTGTGTTGTAGTTGATCGGACGTCTGCTTTGAGGATACAACTATCTGAGTGATAGTTCTAGCACAAGAACTCCACTCCTGACGAATTTATTATATGTGTTCTTCAGAAATTTGGTTAAGGAAGAAGAAGAAGAAGAAACAACAAGAGATGATCTTCAATTGATGTTTTAATTATCAAATCTGAAGATTATTCTTGTTAATTGTGTTGTTGTCTTTTTAAAAACAAGTGATCAACATGCTATTTATAGCACTAAATTCAACCAGGTGCAGCCTTTCTTCAAAGGTTGTGATCTTAGAAGAAGAGATGCAACTTTTGGTTCAAACTGGAATTCCTGAGGCTCTCTGGAGTTTCAGCCCCGCGACCCTGCATATCGGCGCCGCGTCGCTGTGCCTTAAATTCACAGCGCGTATTTTTCCGTTCACTTAATCTTCTTCTTATACAAGTTCCAACAATACCCCACATTTTCTATTCACACATCCAACAATAACCCACATGTGGATAGAAAATAAGATAAAAGAACTTATCATCATTTCTGTCAAACGCGATATGACATGCATCGGAGACGGTGTCTTTTGAACTTGAACTGCTCGTAGTGAATACCTATCGGATCTACTTGTGAAGTAATTGACGTAATTCCTTGAACTATTTATATTTTGTAGTAAATCGAGACAACAAGTATCACACACATCATACCAACATATTTCAATTCTTACGGTTGTGTTCTTTTCGGTCATGAACAACTCCTATCTACATGAGAATTTCTAGAGAACTTAGCCATTTCGGTTCTCCCAGATGCGACCCCACATCAATCTCACATAGGTAATATTAATCAAGAATAGTATGTAATATCTTACCATAATGGCTATTAATATTATTAAGAACCAAAGTTCAGCCCTATATCTTCAACGGATTAACACAGTTGGTACATCATAGGAACCAGCATATGTGTGTTTTACGCTTCTTGAGTCTTCCCCGGCTAGTTTGCCTTTTGAACCTAAACCATGGGATCTCCAATTATGATAGGTAAGGTTTCCACCAGTTCACAACTCATTGTATTGGCTTTAAGCCCATTCCCCTCGATGTAACGACTTGCTCTCTTGTAAGGCCTTTTGTCAAAATATCCGCTATATTGTCCTTTGACTTTACATAATCAATGGAAATTATTCCATTCTTCAACAAGCTTCGTATCGTATTATGACGTCGCCTTATGTGTCTTGATTTGTCATTATATATTTGATTATTTACCCTCGTCAGGGCAGCCATACTATCACAATGTATGCAAATGGCGGTCACTGACTTTGTCCACAACGGAATACCTTCTAAGAAGTTTCTTAGCCATTCTGACTATTCGACAGCTTTATCCAAGACTACAAACTCTACTTCCATAGTTGATCTCGTATTTACCGTTTGCTTTGATGATTTTCAAGATATCGACGCTCCACCAAGTGTAAATACATACCCACTTGTGGACTTACTTTCTGAATGGTTGGAAATCCAATTAACATCACAATATCCTTCTAATACATGGGATATTTCATATAATGCAATCCATAGTTCATTGTATGATTTAAATATCGTAGTGCCCTTATTAGAGCTACCCAATGATCATTTCCAGGATTGTGTGAGTATCGACTAAGTCGACTCACTGTATATGCCAATCCGGTCTTGTACAATTCATTATGTACATCAAGCTTCCAAAAACTTGTATATACTCCAATTGAGACACAATTTCACCTTCATTCTTCTTAAGGTGACAAGTGAGATCAAATGGTGTAACTACTGGTCTATCATCATAATGTCCAAATTTTCTAAGGACCTTCTCAACATAATGAGATTGAGTTAATACATAACCCTCAGACTTCCTTTGAATTCTAATACCAAGAATGGCATCCGCTATTTCCATATCTTTCATATCGAAAGCGGCATTCAACATCTTCTTAGTTTGATGAATTACATCCTTATTTGTTCCCATAATTAGCATATCATCCACATACAAGCATATAATGACATATGTATTATTACATTCTTTAATGTATACACATTTGTCACATTCGTTTATTTGAAAACCATTTGATAATAATGTATGATCAAACTTCTCATGCCATTGCTTTGGCGCTTGTTTAAGTCCATATAACGACTTAACCAACTTACAGACTTTCTTCTCTTGACCTTTCATAACAAACCCTTCGGGTTGTTCCATATATATTTCTTCATCTAGTTCACCATTTAAGAATGCAGTCTTCACATCCATTTGGTGTATTTCCAAATTGTGAATCGCTTCTATAGCAATTAGCGTCCTTATAGACGTAATTCTAGACACTGGTGAGTAGGTATCAAAGAAATCTACATCTTCCTTTTGTCGGAATCCTTTGGCTACTATCCAAGCTTTATATTTCTCTATTGTGCCGTCAGGTCTTAACTTCCGTTTAAAGATCCATTTATGGCCTATTGGTTTTTGTCCCGGAGGAAGATCGGTCAATATTCATGTATTATTTGTACAATGGATTCTACTTCACTTTGAATGACCTCCTTTCAATAAGGTGCTTCGGATGATTCCATTGCAGCCTTATACGTTTGAGGTTCTCCTTCAACGGAAAAAGTCATAAAGTCAGGTCTAAAATCTTTGGCCATTTTACCACGTTTACTTCTTCTTGGTTCAGAATTTTCTTCTTGAATCGATGAAGTAAGATTATCATCATTTTGAGGCAGTGTCCTCTTCTTAGAATTTGGAACATTTTTATCCTTGCCTTTAAAAGGAAAAATATCCTCAAAAAATTCGGCTTCAGCAGATTTCATAAGTGTGTTTTTGTAAATATCTTCAACATCGGAATGATACACCAAAAACTTATATGCCGCATTATTATTGGCAAGACCAACATAAATGCAATCTACTATTTTTTGTCCAAGTTTAGTTCTCTTTGGTAAAGAAACTTGAACTTTTGCTAGGCAACCCCACACATTCATCCTTTTGAAAGTAGGCAATCTTCCATTCCATAATTCGTATGGAGATTGATCACTTTTCTTTTGAGGAATTCTATTCAATATCATATTTGTAGTAATTAATGTCTCACCCCATAGATTTAGAGGTGCACCCGAACTAACCAATATTGAATTTATCATATTCTTCAATGTTCTATTCTTTCATTCGGCAACTCCATTTTGTTGTGGAGTATATGGCGCAGTGGTTTGATGAATTATACCATGAGTGGAACAGAATTCCTTGAACTCATTAGATTTATATTCACCACCTCTATCCGACCTTAGAAATTTAATTCTTTTGTCAAGTTGGTTTTCTACTTCTGTTTTGTATGTTTTAAACATGTTCAAAGTCTCATCTTTGGTATGTATTAAGTATACATAACAAAATTTACTGCAATCATCAATAAATGATATATAATAGTTATTTCCTCCACGAGAAGGGGTTGTACCATGAATCAAACCAAGCACTTCATTTGATTTCACAACATATTTGTGAGGATGACTTGCATATTTAGACTCTATACATACCCCACATTTGTTTATTTTGTTCATGGAACATTTTGGCAACATGTCTATCTTTACCATTCTTTGTAAGGAACGATAAATTGCATGGCCTACTCGAGAATGTCATAAAGAAGGGGAATCAGCCATGTATTCAGAAGCAGTGCTATTGCCTGCATTTTCATTGGTAACGGCAAATGCCTTAGTACATACAACACTTAGTTTGAAGAGCCCCTCAGTGAGGTAGCCCTTGCCTACATACACCCCACCTTTGGTGAGTACAAATTTGTCAGATTCAAAAACTAACTTAAAGCCCTTATTGCTAAGAACAGGGCCAGAATTAAATTTTTACAAATTTCAGACACATGTAGAACTTTAGTGAGTACAAGATCATTGCCGGAAGTGAGCCTCAACGTCACTTTCCCTTTTCCTTCCACCTTCACAGAACCAGCATTCCCAACAAACAATGGTTCTCCATCCTTGATGGCTTGGTAAGATGAAAACATGTCCTTCTCTGAACATACATGCATAGTTGCACCTGTGTCCATCCACCAATCGGTTGAATTTATAACCAGATTTGTTTGAGTAGCCACAACCTCAACGAATTGGTTCTTAGTTTCAGCCCGGTTGGATTGGTTGACATTACTCGGGCCTCCAACACCACCACCTTGACTCTTACGAAGGCGACAATCTTTTGCCCTGTGCCCCGGTTTTCCACATACCCAACATAAGCCTGATTGTGATTTCTTGAATGCATTGTTCCTTTGTGGGGCTAGTGCATTCCTCCCGGTTGCAAAATATGGCTTGGCACCAATAAATTTGCCCTTACCTTTCTGAAACTTGGCCTTTGAAGCATTGCCTTCTACCATGTAGGCATTAGGCTCCAACGAAACGGCATCAGCCCTTTCATTCTTCCGGTTGTCCTCTTCAACACGAATTTTCAGAACCAATTGTTCAAAACTCATTTCCTCCGTTAGATGCTTCAAATAAACCTTAAAATCCTTTCAAGAAGGAGGTAATTTCTCAATAATAGCACCAACAAGAAAATATTGGTTAAGGCCCATACCTTCAACCTCCAGTTCATGAACAATAACTTGGAGTTCCTCCACTTGCTTGACAACTGCTTTTGCATCGCTCATCTTGAAGTTAGAAACTTTCCGATGACGAACTTCTTGGAACAAGCAACTTCAGTTTTGTACTTGTTCTCAAGTGACTGCCATAACTCTCGTGCTGTCTCGAACGTGGAGTATATGCCATAGAGAGTATCATCCAAGGCATTGAGAATGTAGTTCTTACACAGAAATTCTTGTGTCCACCAAGTCTCAATCGCTTGACCTTTCTACTTTGCCTCGCCGGTTGGAGAATTCTCTCTCCTTCTCCCAGCGATGCCATTGGAGCCTTAGCAGTCAATATGTTTGCCACATGAAGTGTTGTCAAATAGAACAACATCTTCTGTTACCAGCGCTTGAAATCAGCACTCTTGAATTTCTCTGATTTCTCCACATAGTTTTTCATCATTGATGATCCAGATTGATCCATCCTTTTGCAAATTAGGAAAGTGTGTTCTCTGAAAAATTTGCAAGCTTCACACAGTCAGGAAAAAAAATCTGAGAATTTTTGTCTTAGATTGTTAGTGTCAATCTATACCTTCAATGTTGAACCACAATATTATATAAACGAAATTCAAATAATTGAACTTAACAACAATAAAGAACCAACAATATTGAAATCAACTACAATGAATTCAACAAAGTATAAACACATACTAACTTAATTTGTAGATAGAGGTCTGCAAATGCAGTGACCTAAGACAAAAATTTGTCTCCGCTTGTGTTGCAGTTGATCGGACGTCTGCCTTGAGGATACAACTATCTGAGTGATAGTTCTAGCACAAGAACTCCACTCCTGACGAATTTACTATATGTGTTCTTCAAAAATTTGGTTAAGGAAGAAAAAGAAGCAACAAGAGATGATCTTCATTAATTGATGTTTTAATTATCAAATCTGAAGATTAATCTTGTTAATTGTGTTGTTGTCTTTTTAAAACAAATGATCAACATGTTATTTATAGCACTAAATTCGACCAGGTGCAGCCTTTCTTCAAAGGTTGTGACCTTAGAAGAAGAGATGCAACTTTTGGTTCAAATTGAAAAATCCCGTTACGCAGCGTCGCGGCCCTGCACGTCGGAGCCGCGATGCAAGAATTCCTGAGGCTCTCTGGAGTTTTAGCGCCGCGGCCCTGCATATCGGCGCCCCGACGCGTATTTTTCCGATCACTTAATCTTCTTCTTATATAAGTTCCAACAACTTTTAACTATTTAAAACATATTTTATTATTGAGATACAGGCTCCTTGAAAAAATAATCGTAACACTAAGAAAATCTTACAAAATAGTTGAATTACATCATATTCATGTCTTTAATGGTAGACCTTGAGATTTTTCAGCAAAATTGACAAAAGGATATTTTCCCATATCTCTTTTCCTCTCAAATGTTCTCTCTTTGAAGCTGAAATTCAGCGGTAATTTTGTTCAGCTGAGAAAGTGTAAAGAATGGATTTTGGTCCTAACTCAATCTCAAAAGCTAGCTTGTAGGGTAAGGATTGTCCAAGTCCATATAATAGTCCATGTTCTCATTCTATATTCGGTGTGACTCTTAACACTCTCCGCACGCCCAGACCTTGTTAACTGGAGCGTGGATAATATGATTTGGGGCCCCAACATCGGTGAACAAAGAATTGGAATGAGTCTGTCTCTGATACCATGAAAATAATGGATCTTGGTCCTAACTCAACCCCAAAAACTAGTTTTTAGGGCGAGGATTGTTCAAATCCATATAAAGAGTCTATGTTTCTATTTCATATCCGATATGAGACTCTTAACAGAAAGTCTTCCGCACACGGCTTTTGAACTTCTTAAATCCCACCCTCAGGTGAGACTTTTGTACTCCTGTGATTTCTTTCAAAGTTTAAACCTTGCATTAACATTCCTGTAAACATGTATATTATAGAAATAATTGTATCCCTATTCATAATTAGAATATTTTCATATATTGTGTAAATATAATTATGGTAAGACTAAAATTCTTCTTTTGTATAGGTTTAGGATTCCTATTGTATAAGAAATGAACATTGTACTCTATATATACTTTGATATTAATGAAAGATTCCCTAAGGAAGATTAATATCATCTTATAATTATAAAAAAAGTCAAGTACACGTGGTAATTAGGACCACGTATAGTTTAAGACGCGACAAAGTATTTAGGTATTCTACCTAAATTCTTGTTTAATTGAAATTGCCGGCATGTATTAAAAGTTGGAGTAGGACATTTTGCCATCTCTATCCCTGATGGAAACATGCTTGAAACATATCTGAAGTGAAGCAAACTTATAGAGAACAAAGCAATAAACATTTGTAGACTTTTGTAGACAGATTCATAGTGTTTGACTACTGGAATTTGAAGAAAATATTTCATGAATTTCTGTATACATAAGTTAAATTGAGTAACTTATGACAAAGCTTTTAGGAGGTTAAACAAATATTTTAAACTCTGTCTGTCAACTAGAGTCAGACATAAAAGGATAGTCTACTAGTTGAGGAAGTATTAGATTTACCTTAATTTTGCAGATAGTTCTGATAAAATCACAGCTACTTCGCTGATTAATATAACAAGCATGAAGAGTGAAACAGTGGATGGCCATGTTGGCAACTAAGGCTCAAGTACATTTATTTTGCTTAATTAGATTGATAAGTCAATACATTGGTCCATAGTGCAGCACTGGATGCAGAATAGTGTTTAGTACAGTTGTGTTTGGTAGTTGAATTATCATTTAACTAGACTTAGGTTTGCTTGTAATTTAGGCTAATGAGGATTAATTTTGTAAGATTTGGACATGTTATCCTTGTTATAGTCCTGAGCTTCATTGGTAGTCCTTGTATATATCCCCCACTGACGTTATATACCGTATTTTGATCGATGAGCCAAAAGCTATTTCTTGCTGAGCATTATTTGCTAATTTCCTTGACAATAGCTTACAGAAAGCATGTGCAAAAGGTATAGATTATTTAATAAATTGTCGATGTGCTCATTCTCATTTATGAATATATCATGCAAGTTAAAAGAAAGTATCTTTCCAGGTACACAACCTTTTTTAGGAAGTTCCAATTGGTCGTCATTTTGCAGAATCTGGGCTTCTGTCTTGCATTGTTTTTATTTCTCGAGCTAGCCGTTCTATTGTGCCTTTTCTTGAGTTTTTCACCCACATTATCCATCTTAATTAAATCCATTTGGTGGCAAGTTGATTGAATATTTATGTGTCGCTCTTTTCTTTTACTCGGCCATTAAAATAATAATATTTTTTTATATTTAATACTCCTTCTTTTAATTTATATGATATAGTTTGGCCGGGCACGGAGTTTAAGAAATAAAAAAAGTTCTTTGAATCTTGTGGTCTAAAACAAACAAAGGATATGTGTGTTGTTATAGATCATCTCGTTAACCGTAAACGATAAAGTTTAAAGTTAAATTGTTGCTACATAAAAAAATGTGTCATTCTTTTTTAGACTGACTAAAAAGGAAAGTGTATTATATATTGGACAGAGTGATTAATAATTTATCTTTAAAATGACATTTTATCCTTAATGAGATGATTTATAGTCAATAAATATTTATGACTTATTTTAGATTATAAACTTCATAAGTTTCTTTTATTCTTAAATTATGTGTCCAATCAAATACATTCACGGGACAGACGGAGTATTGTAAAAGATAGGCTTTATTTGAAGGGCGATTATGACCAATCATATGAGCTGGATCTTGGTAAATCCATTTTTTAAAGGACAAGAAAAGTTTGTTGGACAGAGTTTAGAGTGACATCAAACAAGAAATCATTTGGATATATTATGTGTGTTAAGAGTGGTTATGTAGCCATAGAAAGAGCTAACATAGTGAAAAGTGAATTATAAGATGAGGCAAAGGGATATACTAGAGTTTAGGACACCCCAACACCCATCTTTGGGTAGAAATAACTGGGGTGGTGCTTCTCCTTTATTGGCAAGAAATGTACCCAAAGAGTCTCTAGATCAAAGGTATGCTAGGCTGAATACTATTCGGACTAGGGATGAAGTATTTTTGGAGCTGGAAAGTGACAACTTTTTAAACATGTTGAATGCCGAGGCCTCGAAATATGAGGCCCCGGCCACCTCAGTACGCCAAGGTAAGTTCTGGAAGCTAATATGGCGTCCACGACGGAAGTTGAATATAGTGCGACCGGCTTCTTCCAGCTCGAGTTCATCTCTTGGTACTGGTTCAAAGAAAAAGAAGGTCTTCAAAAGATTAGACCCCAAAAATAAATGGCCTAATGGTTGGTGTTGATATAGTGAATTTGTTGTTTCCATATTGAATAATGTTCTAGTTTCAACTATGCTGGTTTTGTCATTGTTATGGATTTTGTTAGTTTGTTCTTCTAAAAGTTAGTCCTTTAAAATTAGTTTGTGATAACCAGACTGGAAGGTTAATTTGCTAAAATAAACCATATCAGAAGTTTTAATTATACGACTTTGGTATGATGTCATTCGAACATGAATTTATGGAGAACATCACATAAGGATCTTTCTTGTTATTAAGGTCTTTAATCTAAGAGGAAGTAGTCTATTCTTCACACGCAATCCTACCCGGACTGATTAGGATAGGACATTTTTTTATCCAGATGCCTAGTGTAATATGATATTAATCTCCCTTGATGAGTCTTCTCATTAATATCAAAGTATATATAGAGTACAATATTCATCTCTTATACAATAAGAATCATAAACCTATACAAAAGAGAAATTCTAGTCTTACCATAATTATATTTACACAATATATGGAATATATTCTAATTATGGGTAGGGATACAATTGTGGGCTCTTATACACGTTTACACACACCCTCAGTCGGAGCGGGAGGAGGTCGGACGCTGAGACTGAATCTGAAGTCAAGAAATAACTGTCTGGGAAGTCCTTTGGTAAATATATTTGCATACTGATAGGATGATGGAACATGTAACACTCTGACATGACCTAGCGCAACTTTCTCGCGAACGAAGTGTAGGTCTATCTCAATGTGCTTGGTTCGCTGAAGTTGAACCGGATTATGAGACAAATAGATGACAGAGATGTTATCACAGTACATAATGGATGCTTGACGCAAAGGACACTGAAGTTCTAACAGTAAATTTCTGAGCCAACAAATCTCAGCTACTATATTTGCAACGCCTATGTACTCAGTCTCGGCACTAGATCGAGATAGGGTAGTCTGTCGCTTGGCAGACCAATAAATCAGATTATTCCCTAAGAAAACACAAAAGCCAGAGGTGGGGCGTCGCGTGTCCTGACACCTTGCCCAATCTGCATCCGTATATGAGAGCAACCTGTTTGGTGCAGAGGGGTATAGGTGCAAATCATAATCAAGAGTGTCCTTAATGTATCGAATGATACGCTTAAGGACAGTAAAATGACTCTCTGGGGCATGCATGAATAAACACACCTGCTGAACAACATAAGCAATGTCTGGCCTGGTGAATGTGAGATACTGAAGTGCACCTGCAAGGCTCCTATGCAAAGTAGGATCAGAGACTGGAGCACCATCCATAGCACTGAGCTTAAATTTTGAATCGACTGGAGTAGGCATAACTTTGCAATTCGTCATCTTAGCCCTGTACACTATCTCTTCTGCGTACTTACGCTGACACAAGAACATGTGGTTGGCATACCTAGTCATTGATATCCCCAAGTAATAACTCAGCTTCCCCAAATCAGTCATTGCAAATTCGGACTTAAGCGATGCAATAATCTCATTTTTCAATCCATCAGAGGAGGCAGTGAGAACAATATCGTCCACATAAAGTAATAAGTAAGCAGTACTACTACCTCGATGAAAAATGAAGAGTGATGTATCACTCTTGCTGCATACAAACTCAATCTGCAAGATATACCTGGCAAAACGATCATACCATGCACGGGGGCCTGTTTCAGGCCATATAGTGACTTACTGAGATGACACACATAGTGAGGAACTGTTGGATGGGTGAATACAGGTGGCTGATGCATGTAAATTGTTTCTCTCAGATCCCCGTGTAAAAATACATTCTTCACATCAAGCTGATGGATCGATCAGTGTTTTTCCATGACAATGCTCAAAACGGTGTGAATGGTAGCCGGTTTGACAACCGGACTGAAGGTCTCACCACAATCAATGCTCTCCTGCTGATTTGTGCCATTAGCCACAAGTCGTGTCTTATACCTCTCAAGATCTCCATTGTCTCTGAATTTGTGACGAAATATCCACATGCAACGGATTGTTGACACTCAATTTTGACCCTCCCGTCCAGTCATTAGCTATTAAATTAGACTAATTTTGAAATAATTTTAAATAATTAAAAATGCAGCGATAAAGCATTAATACAGGCATAAATAAGCAATCTAATAATAACATCGCATTTTACGTAGAGTATTAAGCACTTAGAGTCCCGCGCCGCATTGATTAATTTTAAGCCCTGTCATGATTCTTAATTAATAATAAATACATAAATAATTTAGCAATGACGTCGTGTCAGATAGCATAGTCGCATTTATTAATACGCAAAACAATTTCATAACTTATTTTAAATAATAATAATAATGCACAATAATAAGATTTTAAATAATAGCGCCGCATTCTAAAATATTAAGCACTAATTAAATAGCACGCCAGCATTTATTATTATAATTAGATTAACAAATCACCTAAATAATTTAATCACAATTTATTAATTAATAATACACCTAAACTAATAACCCACTTAAATTAAACCTTTAAAAACGCAGCCCACACCCTTATCAGCCCAAACCCGCGACCCGCAAGCCCACACGCCCCAGCCCTATTTCTCCCTCCGCCCAAAGTCCCTCAGCCCAATTCATTTTGATTCCCCCACAACCCTTATATGCCTAGCAGCCTTTTATCCCTTACCCATCGTCCCCACTCCCTGAAACCTAGAAAAAAAAACCTAGCAGCTATAGTGATAATCCGCCGCACCAACACCAGCACACCCCGAGATTCTCGCCGGAGAATCCGGGGACCTTCCTTTACCCACGCACCCCAGCCAGCTCTTCTTACCATAACCAGAATATATCCTTGCCATTTACATCATACCACAATAAGCACGAATCAGCACAAATCTCAGCCAAAATCTCAGCCTTAAATACTTACCAAACCTAGAACCCAAACGATGGCTATATGAAGCACATGCAATAGGCATTCGAGGAGCACGGCAGACGGGGGAAGAGCACAATAGAGCTCATTCGAAGGGCACAACGGGGAGAGCACAGTAGGGCAGAGCGGAGAGCTCAGACGGCAGAACATCGAGAGGAGGAGAGCAAGGGTGGCCAGCAATCCAGACCTCCTTTCCCTTTCAATTAGCAAAAGCCGATCGACATACATGCATTTAGCAGCCTTCAACCTCAGAGTTAGGTATTCAGCATTCAGAAATTAGCAGCCCAAGAGCAAGAACAGAGTTTCGAAGCCTTTTTAATACTAGTCCAGAAATCGCACAAAAACCTGCCTTTAATTCGCATAGTAATACAACCCCGAGTGAACCGAAGACTTGATACACTGCCTCGGTTCGCTGCCCGGAGAAGGTAAATCCATTTCCTCTCAGTTCTACTCGCTAATTTCGGTTGTGTGTTTCTTATGAATTAATTATGTGACAAACAACATTTAGTTTAAGTTCTAGTTTCAGTTTTAGAACTGTTAGTCTCGTATTCAAGCATGTTTAATATGTGTTGAATGTCGTTCGAATCCCTGTCTGTAAACATATGAATCTGGGATTAAAAACTTTGTGTGTTTGATGTTGAACGTGTGTTGGCTTGGTTCATTCAGGTTGATGCCTTCATTAATGCATAAATCTGAGGTTGAATGATTTGCTATAGTTAATCTATGGGTATTCTTACTTTGAATTGTTAATTAGATTTATATTTAGTGCGATATGTTGATTAATGATAAAAATGTAATAAGTTTGTGGATGGGTATCGTTCACAGATCACGACGAGGTGTATACGTGTATGTCTTGAATATTTCAATGGCTACTGGTTGTATCTCGAGGTTGAGTCGGTGTATACTGCATATATCACGTGTATATATCACGAATATCTCATATATATCTATCTCCGGTATGCTAAAGTGTTAGCGTGGGTTTGTATACGTCTAAATGATCCATCGTCTGCTTCCTTTGTTGGTTTCTCTGTGATTTAAGACGATGTATATCAAAGCATGTGAGATATATACAAGCCAATATGTATTCGCCGTATGAAAGAATTAAGTATTCGTGCATATGTCTCGTGTACATGAGACATGTTTGGTCCATATACTGCCCATATTCATGGTCCAGTTGTTTTCTTGTCCTTTGCCTGTAATGAGAGATCTAAAAATAGTGTAGTCTGGGCCAGTTTACTGTTCCCTGTTTATAACGAGAAGGCTGAAAATTACGTGCTTACGGCCTGCATTATATTTTCTGTTTGTTGTTTGTACTTGAAGCCTAATCTTTAATTGAACCATCTTGAGATGTCCTTTGCTTGTTGTCTGCCACCTACCCTGTATTGCTATAATCAAATTACATATGTGTTTAATTCGCACGAACATCCACTGGCATTGTTAATATAATTTGGGTGTATACTAATCCTTATCTTTTCTTCTTTTACATGAAATGCATCGGAGCAAAAATGAAGAGTCTCATGGCGAGACTCATCACGACTTTCGTCAATAAAGGCCTGCATCTACATCCATCGCGTTCCCTCCTCGGCAATTCCTAGAAAAACAAAATAGGACGGAGTCATCCACTTCAATTCCTTTACTCCTTTAATTTCATTGCCTCATTTTATGCCTTTATTTGTTTACTGCAATTTAATTAGCTAACTTTGTAATTAATAAGAGACATAGAACAATTAGCCTCTAAATAAATAAATTGAGCGGGAAGTTTCAAGAAATCAGAAATGCACTTTTAGTTGCTTATCTTAGGCTTATCATGCATGTTTAATCTTTCGCTTGATAATTTTATTTGCATATCTAATCATGGAACTAACACATTATTCTTATCAAGTTGATAACAAAAGAAGTCGGTTTTCTCCTAAGCTCTTTTATTAACATCATACGAATAATTTATTTGGAATATCCTTGCTATTATAAATTGCATCTTTTTCGTACCACGCCATATATATATATATATTGATTTTACAAGAGAAATGCATATCTTTGAATCAACTTTGCATACATCTATAAAATGGACATTTTCAAATTTATACATTTTATATGCATACTTTCAAACTTTGCATGTATATCTCTATTAAAAAATGCATCCTTTCATGAAGCACTTTCATCATCTTTATATTTTAAATCTTTTATGGCATAATAATCAACCCTAGGTTTGAACGGACAACCGCAAGTTAGCGGATCCTTTAGGGTGTCTAACCCCTTCCCTTTAGGATAATAAAGAACCCTTACCCAGAATCTCATTAGGTTTAGCAGACCATTAAATGGAGTTAATGTTTACTTTAAACTAGTTAACATTTAGGTGTCCTAATTCACCCAAACTAATTAGGTGGCGACTTCCTAGCAACCCTTCCAAGCACTTTTAATATTTTTAGCATTTTTTTGCACTTTTAGCATTTTTATTATTTATTTTCTAACCTTCTTATTAAGCAGGAGATTCGCTAAAATGTCGCGGTCGAAAAGGGGCGTGACAGAAATGGCGACTTCACTGGGGATTTAAGGTTCTTAACCACAACAGACCTAGGGTTATTATTTGGCATTGTTTTTGCATTTTAATTTTTTGCGTGCTGTATTTTGTTTATTTGTTTTAATTGCTGCCTGATTTACTGCTTTCCTTAAACTGGCATTCCGCTCATATTTCTTCCACTCTGGAAAATTCACACAATCACACACAACACGCGGGTGTGCTTCGCGCACCTGCAAATTTCTTTCAAACACCCAAATTTAAGAGAGTTGGTGTTTTGCGCGGAGAATCCGGTCCAACCGGTGGTCGCGTAGCCTTCTTACTCGAGTAGTCCGCTCGGGAACCTTGCGTCTAGAAAAGCCAAATCTTAGAAACTTAAGATAGAGCTATACCACCCTTATTTTAGGGCATGCATGCATTTACCTTAGGTGGGTCGGTCCTTGGCATCGACACCACAATTAGGAAGACACCAAACTTGTCGACGGGTTTCTCAACCCAGCGACCAACCAGCATATTACGTGTGGCGTGACAATGATAGACAAATCCAAGCCTAATCATAACATGCGGAAATTGGAAAAAGTGCACCGTCATTTGGTCGTCATTTCCAACAAAGGCATTATAGTTGGACGACTTGGGCATCATTATCGCATATGTGACGTTTAGGCCTACCTCTGGCACAAAGAGGTCCCCCTGCATGTTAGAAAACGTTTGAATGTGCTATGTGCAATATATCTGCCACATGTCTGCAAATTATGTGCTTTATGCTAACACCGTTTGTTGCATTTTTTTAGAAGGATTTATTACTTCCCCCAAAAAAAGGTCGGTTCGTATTTGATTCAACAATGTCGGAGCATCCACACTTTACCAGGTCCAAGGCACGAAACGATGATATGACTGGCTCGGGGGCGTCTGAGCCAAATGGTTTGGGAATTATTCCTGTCGGTAAACGAAACTTGAAGGAAGGAATGTCGCGATCGGGAAGAATGTATTGCCATTGCTACTGACAAATTGCTGATATGCAGGTTGAGATGGAGAGGCTACGGAATCTGACCAACCTATCCATTAGTTTGAATACCCCTATACCAGAGCAAAGGGCCACTACCTCGCAAACCATCCCAGATCGACCTCCACCACCACATATCTCCCGAACTCCGCAAAGCTCGGTTCACCGATCAGCGCCCGCCGCCCACCAATCCTCAACCCCACCTTCAAAATGATCCTCCTACTACCCGTGTACCTCGGCCCCGCCTACTTACTTCACCACAATCAGCCCTAATCGCCAGGCCAACCAATACCCACGCACCATACCCATTACCGGCCCAAGAAACAACCTGCACAACTAACTTACAGCGAAACCCGGCCTTTTACCGTCCCTGCTTACGCGAAGTGGATCATTACGAAGAAATGGAGAGGAAGTCCGAGCCAAAATGGGCGAGGGGCGTGGCCAAAGAAATTCATAGTTTGAAAGAAGCGGTTGGGGCATGCGATCGGATAAAGGTCACGAAGGACTAGACTACGAGGATCTTTACGCATCCGGGCGTGGAGTGCTGTGGGTACAAGGTGCGAAGTTTGATTTATTCGATGGGAAGGAACCCCGTGCACGCGAGGTCATATTGCGACAAGCTAATCGGGGTAGGAAGAACCAGCGATCATTATGAAGTTGTTCATTCGAAGCTTGGGCGAGGCACTAGATTGGTATACCACCAGATCGCGAAATGGCATATTGGAACGCATTGGCCCAAGATTTTGTGGAGCGATTCGGGTTCAACGAAGCGTTGTGGGCGATTCTATTTAATGAAGTTGGAGAAAAAGCCTACGAAGCGTTTCGGAGAATACGCCATGAGGTGGCGTTGAGCGGCGAAAGTACAACCACCCATGGTGGAGAGTGAGATGACCACACTATTCGTACAATCTTTGAAGGACGCAACCTACTATGAGCGAATGATAAGCGTCATTGGACGGAATTTTGCGGAAGTTGTTAGAATGGGCGACCGTGAAGTTAAGGTATTAAAGCGGTAGGATTACAAATCGCGGCGTACAGCAACTAATAAGGTGATTCAGTCAGGGACACTCGGGAGTACTTCACAGAGGAAAAAAGAGACAGTTTCCCCTTCCATGTTTGTACAAGAATGCAAACCCGAAGCATTCATAACATACCAAAACCCATCATACTACCAGAACTCCACACCTCACTATACACCTACCCCATACCACAACTACCACACACAGCCTATATATAACGCTTCCCAAACACCCGTTTATCCTGCCCCGCATAGACCCACCCATCAAGCCCGCCAACAAAATAGAGCACCCAATGCACCCAGACCAAATAAGAATTTTGAAGGAAAACCACCCAAAGTTCGCACCCCACTAGCTGAACCCATACCTCAAATATATGAAAGGTTGCGAGCTGCAGGCCTAATCCAACCAATTCCAGGAAGGATTCCTGACCCTATCCCAAGATGGTATGATGAGAACAAGCGCTGCGCGTATCACTCCGATAGCCCAGGACATGACACTGAAGGTTGCCACTCCTCCGGGGACGAGAATCGGCGATCGGAGAAGGGTATCGGCTAAAGGATCCCGCCCCAAATGTGCATGATAACCCTTGCCAAACCACGACCACGCCAATGTGCACTGATAACCTTAGATGAGGAATACACTTCGCTATGCCCATTTCGCCTCGAATGATCATTTATCCAAGCATGCGCGCGAAGCCAAAGAATGAGATCGATGGCGAGCATGAAGACCCGACCATCCGATGCGAGCATGAAGGCGTATTGGTTGGATTTGCACCCTTGTTTTGGTCCGCCTAGAGCCCGGATAAGAAAAAGCAATTTAGTTTAGCAGAATAATTTAAAACTCATATTTAAGCTTTAATAATGTTTTCTTTTGTTTTGCTTGTAATGAACTACGTTCGACCTGATTCCCTTGGCGGATACGTAGGCGGCCACACCGGCCTCGGTCCCACATTTAGAAATTTTAATTTCACCCCAAAATTTGCTTGTAATGAACTACGTCATGACCTGATTCCCTCATGGGGATACGTAGGCGGCCTAAATCGGCTTCGGTCACACCATTAGGAAACTTTCCCTTCGTTCTGAAAATAACAAGAATATACATAACATACAAGCAACTACATTGAGACCCACTTTAGGCCAAACACCCTTTTCAAAACTGGGACAGTGTAGGAAACTGCATGCGGGTTGCAAGTCCAAACAGGTCAGGCACGCGGATATCAAGGAACAAGGCGGCGAAGTCAAATACGAATCGACCCCAAAACTCACAAATTTTCTTTGGCGCAGTCTTTTCATATTAAGCGAGAAAGTGCAATAGCCAGCGTAAAATACGGCAAAAAGTTTCTTCAAAGCGAGAAAGAAGCGGAGGCAGAGGATATGACAACAATCCAAAATTCAAAGTCCGCATCAGAAGCAGCAGAAGTAGAAAAAGGCATCGACAATCAACAGTCAGAATTCTGAACTCCGCAACAAGGGCTAGCACATCAGCGCGGGCATAAAATCAAATTTGCAACCAACGCATCGCGCCCAACAAAGGCATCATGGCAATTCGTCAGTTGCGGCATTTAGCATGTCCGTGCAAGGACAACATCTCAGTATCAGGGACGACATCTCTACCCATAAAATTGCATTTCTCGTATGTGTTTATCATTTCATTTAAACAGGTATACACTAATGTCTTCTCAAGCTTAGCTTGCAGGAGCATTTATTCTACAGGACCAGCAATATGTCCAAGCAACGACGTTAGCAGCATTATGTACAGGCAACGACATCATCAGCATTATGTCTACGCAACGACGCCAACAGCAATACGTCCAGACAACGACGTGATCAGCATTATGTCCACGCAACGACGCCAGCAGCAACACGTCCAGACAACGACGTGATCAGCATTATGTCCACGCAATGACGCCAGCAGCAACACGTCCAGACAACGACGTGATCAGCATTATGTCCACGCAACGACGCCAGCAGCAACACGTCCAGACAACGACGTGATCAGCATTATGTCCATGCAACGACGCCAGTAGCAACACGTCCAGACAACGACGTGATCAGCATTATGTCCATAATCGGTGTATTTTATATACACCTTTTGAGTCTGTTTTAGTTAGTCTTTTGTCCCATTTTGCACATATAAGTGTCGTATTAGGATAGTTTTTCTTTCTATTGAGTCAAAGTGGTTGAAATGGCCAAATGGCGGAAAAGGAGCAAAAAGAGGGCAAAAGAGGAGATGCAGTGAAAGCAGAGAAAGTGGCGAACGAGGCTAAAATCGGACCAGCCGGCGCGCCTCGCGAAGCAGCGAGGCGCGGCGCCTAAGACAGCAGGTCACGGCGCGGCGCTAAACATCCGAGGAGATCTGAAGATCTGGCCGCGGCTACCGAACAGCGAGATATCGGGGCGCGGCGCCAAAACATCCGCGGATTTGAGAACTTCGGCGCATGGCGCCATCGCGAACGCGGCCGTAGCGAAATTTTAGGTCTTTTGACGGATTTTTGGGCGAACTGCGAGAAAAGAAGGAGGCGTTTTAAACCTATAAAAGGAGAACCTGGCGCTTTTAAAGGGTTCCCTTTCTTGCCAAACACAAGGTTTTCTTGCCTAGGAGATTGGAGACCTAAACATTAGTAATTTATTTCCTTTTTCTTTTCTTTGATTCAGTTTTTGCATGATGAACTTTGAATTAATTCTTGTCATATTCATGGCTAGGAACTAATTCTCTTATAGGGCTTTCTATGTTGAATTTCTTGAACCTTATGTTATAAATTAATGCATGCTTATGGTGATTATTCTTATTGAGAGATCTATCCAATAATTGAGTTGAATTCTTGGTAGCTAATTGACAACTAGTTATCACTATATGATTTCTAATCAGATTCTGAAAAGGGGGGATTGTGAATATGCTGTAAGTTGGGTAGACAGTCTTGAATTGGGATGAAAATACCTCAATTAGATTTGTAGCGTTGATGAGAGGCTTAACAACCCTAATTTTGCGCATTGTGCGTGACGGTCAACTAGGTTTTTGTGCTTAATCCTCCTATAACGTTACCCTTATCAGCGAAAGTTAGGTAAGGAACAATACTGGGGTTGAGTGTTTATATAACCCTAACGGGAGTATAAAACGATTTCGTAAACCTGCTTTCTCCAAAAGAAGAACACCATAAGTTAGTGTATTAGTAAGTAGCATAAGCGGATAGTAAGGATACATAGAAGCCCTATTCTCATCACATCTGAATTAAATCTTTATATTTAATTAGCTTTCATAACTCTTAGTTACAAACCAAACAATCAATCATTAATTCACCAAATAGATACTAGAAAATAGATAACTGATACTTGGACCCTAATCCTAGAGGACGATATTCGGTCTTATCTAAGACTATACTACTTGATACGATAACGTGCACTTGCGTTTAAAAGTGTGTGCATATTACGCGCATCAAGTTTTTGGCGCCGTTGCCGGGGATTAGGCATTAGTTCAATATCAAAATTATCTATTTTTAATTTCTAATTTGGTCTTTAATTTTTATTTTTTTTTATTTTTTTATTTTTACGTTTTTGCTATTTTTTCGGAAAATCAGGGTGCCGTGATTTGTTTTCTGTTTTTGATCTATTTCAGGCAATCAGTTTATGCGAAGGAGAAGAGGAGCAGACACTCTTGTTCCCTTCAATCCAGAGATCGAGAAAACACGCAAAGCGATCGAAAGAATCAACGGGTTGCAACGTTGATAGAGATGGACGGTAATCTAAACAATAACATGATGAGAGAAGGGTTAGGTGAAAATCACCCTAACCCAGAAAATCCTCATCAAGTGCCACTAGATGTGGAGGATGAGTGCGAATCCACCGAGAAGAAGTTTGGGAGATTATGTGCTGCCAAGAGTGAATGGAGCACAGACATGCATTAGGCTCCCTGCAATAGGAGCCAACAACTTCGAGATAAAACCAACAATTTTGAGCATGGTACAGCACACTGTGCAATTCGGAGGACTACCATCGGAGGATCCACACATGCACATAGCTAATTTCTTGGAGCTATGTGCCACGTTCAGATATAACGGCGTTACTGATGATGCCGTCAGGTTGAGGCTCTTTCCCTTCTCACTCAGGGATAGAGCAAAAGTATGGTTGAATTCCCTGCCAGCCGATTCGATATTCACATGGCACGAGCTGGCACAGAAATTCCTAGCCAAGTTCTTTCCGCCTTGTAAAGCAGCAAAACTGAGAGGGGAGTTGAACAACTTCTACCAAGCTGATGGAGAATCTTTATATGAGGCGTGGGAGAGGTTCAAGGATCTACAAAGAAAGTGCCCACACCATTGCATTGAGTTGTGGAACTTGGTCCACATCTTCTACAACGGTGGCGAGACAACCAGGACCATCATAGATGCGTGGCCAGTGGAGCATTCATGAGGAAAACAGCCCACGATGCTCATGAGTTATTAGAAGATATGGCCACTAACAACCATGTCACTGAAGAAAGGGCGACAAGTGGGAGAAGAACTGTGGGAGTCCACGAGATAGATGCTATTGCTGCCTTGAATGCCCAAGTAGCTCTTCTAGCAAAACGATTCAGACAACATACGATTATGTCGGTGAACGCGGTACAAATGCCTAAAGTCGTGAGATATGTGGTGGCCACATACATTTGATAGGTGTCCTTCAATGGATCCCAATAATATACCAATGGGCGGCGGAATGTCAGCGATGGTAATTACGAGGCAACAAAACAACCCTACTCAAACACTTATAATCCGGTGGAGGAATCACCCAAATTTCGCAGGGAAAGGAGATCAGGGCCACCAGAATCAATATCGAGCGTGAGCAGAACGAGCGGCGCAGAAAGATGTCGACGCGGCAAGAACCAATACAGGTCGATGCAGAACAGCAGAACCGTAACCGCGCCCTTCATTCAAGCCCCGGCCTCAGCGATTCAATGCCGGTTCGTGAAAAAGTCGGATGAGCTTAAAGCGGCTTTGACAACACTCCCAACGCCCGACGCGATTTATGACGAAGCTAGATCCTCGTTCGAAACTTGGAAACACAAGTAGGGCGGTGGCAAAGAGTCAACGTCGAGCCACGAGGACACCGAGCAATACAGAGGTGAATCAGGGGAGCAATGTAAAGCGATGCGGTTGAGAAGTGGAAGACAATTGGAAGCAGCCACCTCAACCAATAGTTGAGAAGGAGCGAGTTAGAAAAGGAGAAGGTGGCTGAAACTAGCCCAGTGATAGAGAAAACTCCGGAGAAGGAGTATACAGAAAAGATTCCTTTCCCTCAGAGATTACAAAGGAAGGCGGTCGATAAACAATTTTCCAAATTCTTGGAGGTATTCAGGAAGTTGCATATCAACATACCTTTTATAGAGGCTTTGGAGCAGATGTCGTCTTATTTCAAGTTCATGAAAGAAATCTTGGGGAAAAAGAGGAAACTGGCCGAATATGAGATAGTAGCACTAACAGAAGAATGTAGTGCTATCTTACAAAAGAAGCTGCCACCAAAGCTAAAGGATCCTGGAAGCTTTACACTACCATGCACAGTGGGCAGGGTGACGTGCAACAGAGCTCTATGCGATTTAGGGGCGAGTATAAATTTGATGCCCCTATCAGTTTTCAAAAGATTGGAATTGGGAGAGGCTAAACCAACCACGGTGAGTCTGCAACTAGCCGACAGGACAGTGGTTCACCCGCGGGGCAAGATTGAGGACGTGATTGTGAAAGTAGGAAAGTTCTTCTTCCCTGCAGATTTCCTCATCCTTGATATGGAAGAAGATGCGGAAATCCCTATCATATTGGGGAGGCCATTCCTAGCAACGGGTAGAGCCTTGATTGACGTTGAAAGAGGAGAGTTAACGCTAAGGGTGGAGAATGAAGAAATGGTATTTAAAGTTTTTAAACACGTCATTGAGCCAAGAACTGTAAGTGGGTGTTTTGCAATCAACACCATCAAACCCCCATGCGAGCCCTTACAGTGCAATCAAAGAGTGATGAGCCCAAAGCGGGCATGGTTTCTTTGAAATGACACTAAATGAGGTAAATGTCCCGGAACTCCCTACTACTGATAATGCTAAAAAGAAAAGAAGAAAAAGGAAACGCCAAATGTGGCGGAAATGGATTGGTTGGGGACTTAATCCACCCCAAGGCTATTAAGTCTAAGGAACTTGCGTCCGGCTAAAAGACGTTAAAGACAGCGCTATTTGGGAGGCAACCCAATGTTTTCAATTACGTTATTTTAATTTCTATCATTAGTTCAATTTTATTTTGTCTAAGAACAGTCTCACGGTATTGGATCTTGTTGTTTGTGATTGATGTGCACAGGAAATTAAACCGGGGACGAAAGCCGAATGAAAGCGAGGATTTCGAGGGTAGCCAGCGCGCTTCAGAGTGGGCCGCGGCAAAAGATCTGAACAGCTCGGAAGTTTAGCCGCGCGCCCGAGCAGGGGCCGCGCGGTAGAATTCGAAAAGTTGGCGAGTTTAGCCGCGCGCAGGAGTGGCGCAGAAAATCCCGAAGGAGCGCAGATGATTAGGCGCCGCGGCGCCAAATTGCAGGGCCGCGGCGCCACAACGGAAACTATGAGTTATGGAGGATACCCTGATCCGAAGGCCCTATCGCCAAATCAAAACACCAAGAATACTCCTCCCCTCACGGAATTCAAAGCATTATCCACCGCCACCACCACCATTTTAGCCAAAGTTTGTAAGTGTCGTTTTCTTTTATTGTCTTTGAGTCTTGCACACATTGGGGACAATGTGTGATTTAAGTTTTGGGGTGTTTTATTTGTGTGTCATGTTATGTTTTAAATAAGTCTTTTTCTTTGCTTTATGTTTATTTTGAGTCACCAATTTTTTTTTTTTTCTTTTTTAGTCATAATTGCCTGTCAAAGATCATATATGATGTAGTTGCTAGAAACACCTAGTGAAGTAAGGTGGAATAATGTAAAGGAATTGAAGCAACTATCTCAACACTTAGGTTAGATATGCCAAAAACTCACAGAATCGGTCTATTTGGAGTTTCTTACTTGAGTTATGCATGCTAAATGATAAATGCTTATGTGTTATGATTGCTTGCTATTTGAGGCGAAATAGTTAGGATATGTATGTTAGGGAGATGACTCAGGCATTTCTTTGATAGCCAATTCTTACCATTCTTTTCTATCATGTACTTTAAAAATATCCCTAGTCAGCCCCATTGAGCCTAAATTTGAAACTTCTTCTTTGACACCCTATGTTCCCACAAATTGTACCATAAGTGCAAATATGAAATAGTGGAATCAATTATGTAAAAAAAGGAGACAAAAAGAGTGAATGAGTTTGTTGCACCCCAATAAAAAAGTAATAAGAAAGAGGCAAAAGCCTAAGTTTGGGGGTGCCTATTAGTATAATACACTTCACTCTCCCAAAACAAAAGAGGGGAAGGATAGAATTGAAGTGAAGGAAAGAATCAAAAGAAAAGGGAGAAATTGAAAAGCCAAAAGAGCTTATGGTACAGAAAAATGAGCCTAAATGCCTATTTTTACCAACCCCTACCTATTCCTACATTACAACCCTTAAAGTCCTGAAGATCTCTTTTATGTATATCCAGAATTAGTGGAGAATAGCAAGTAAGCATGCCATAGAAATTTTTGAATTTATATGCATACTTGAGTACACTGACTTCCATTTAAGCATGATAAGTATGAGTTTGCGAAATATCTAGCTCAATGTGTTGAAAATTTCATGCTATATGTTCCTGCATATTATTCTGCTAACCTTCATGTTTTTCTAGTTAACATTCATGCAGCAAAAGTGATCAATGGCAGGGAGTCTGTTTATTTTCTTATTTATTGAGTCTTTCATTTTATTTCTTTCTTTTTATCTTTGCTCGAGGGCGAGCAAAGGTTAAGTTTGGGGGTATTTGATCGGTGTATTTTATATACACCTTTTGAGTCTGTTTTAGTTAGTCTTTTGTCCCATTTTGCACATATAAGGGTCGTATTAGGATAGTTTTTCTTTCTATTGAGTCAAAGTGGTTGAAATGGCCAAATGGCGGAAAAGGAGCAAAAAGAGGGCAAAGGAGGAGATGCAGGTAGCAGAAAGTGGCGAACGAGGCTAAAATCGGACCAGTAGCGCGGCTCCTGCGATCAGCGAGGGCGCGGCGCCATTATTCGAAGCGAAGACTTCGGCGCGGCTACAAAACAGCGATTGCGGGGCGCGGCGCTAAACATCCGAGAGCTACATAAGATACTGTACGCGGCTACCGAGCAGCAGATATCGGGCGCGCGCCAAAACATCCGGATTGAGAACTTCCGGCGCCGCGCTATCGAACAGGCGCGTGGCGCGAAATTTTAGGTCTTTTGACGGATTTTTGGGTCGAACTGCGGGAAAAGAAGGAGGCGTTTTTAAACCTATAAAAGGAGAACCTGGCGCTTTAAAGGGTTCCCTTTCTTTAAACACAAGGTTTTCTTGCCAGAGATCGAGACCTAAACATTAGTAATTTCTTTCCTTTTTCTTTTCTTTAATTCAGTTTTGCATGATGAACTTTGAATTAGTTCTTGTCATATTCATGGCTAGGAACTAATTCTCTTATAGGCTTTCTATGTTGAATTTCTTGAACCTTATGTTATAAATTAATGACGCTTATGGTGATTATTATTATTGAGAGATCTATCCAATAATTGAGTTGAATTCTTGGTAGCTAATTGACAACTAGTTATCACTATATGATTTCTAATCAGTTACGAAAAGGGGGATTGTGAATATCTTTGTAAGTTGGGTGAACAGTCTTGAATTGGGGATGAAAATACCTCAATTAGATTTGTAAGCGTTGATGAGAGGCTTAACAACCCTAATTTTGCGCATTATGCGTGACGGTCAACTAGGTTTTGTGCTTAATCCTCCTATAGCGTTACCCTTATCGTGAAAGTTAGGTAAGGAACAATCTGGGGTTGAGTGTTTATATAACCTAACGGAGTATAAAACGATTTCGTAAACTCGCTTTCTCCAAGAAGAACACCATAAGTTAGTGTATTAGTAAGTAGCATAAGCGGATAGTAAGGATACATAGAAGCCCTATTCTCATCACATCCGAATTAAATCTTTATATTTAATTAGCTTTCATAACTCTTAGTTACAAACCAAACAATCAATCATTAATTCACCAAATAGATACTAGAAAATAGATAAGCGATACTGGACCCTAATCCAGGGGCGATATTCGGTCTTATCTAAGACTATACTACTTGATACGATAACGTGCACTTGCGTTTAAAAGTGTGTGCATCTAATCGCGTCGATCCACGCAACGACGCCAAGAAGAACACATCCGACAACGGCGTGATCGCGATTATGTCCACGCAACGACGCCAAAGAAGAACACGCCCGCATAACGACGTGATCGCGATTATGTCCACGCAACGACGCCCGGTAACACGCCCGCACAACGACGCGTGATCGCGATTATGTCTACGCAACGACTCCAAAGAGAATACGCCCGTAAAACGACGCGTGATCAAGAACGACGCCAAAGAACAATACGCCCGCATAACGATGGGATCAGCATTATGTCTACGCAACGACGCCAGCAGCAATACGTCCAGACAACGACGTGATCAGCATTATGTCTACGCAACGACGTCAGCAACAACGCGTCCACACAACGACGCTAGCAAAGAATACAAAGAATGCGTCCACAACGACGCCAAAGAAGAATACGCCTACTCAACGACGCCAAAGAAGAATACGCCCGCATAACGACGTCATCAACAATGCGTCCGCACAACGACGCCACCAGCAATACGTCTACGCAACGACGCCAGCAACAATACGTCCAGACAATGACGTCGTCAGCATTACGCAACGACGCCAGCAGCAACACGTCCAAGCAGCGACGCTATCAGCACAACAGGCCCAAAAACGACGCCATCATCAGCATATCACATCCACGCAGGGACGATTTCTCTACTCTCAAAATTGTGTTTCTTATTCGTGCTTTATTATTCTGTCTTAGCAGTTATGCACTAACTCTTTCTCGAGCTTTAGTCTACAGGGACAGTTGCAGCAAGGACAACCTATCCGCATTCACAATCGCAACACGTCCGTGCAAGGGCGAAATCACAACATTTGCAGCGTCGCATCAACACAGCAGGATAACATTTTCTACTCACAGTGGCATTGCTTTAAAAATTATGCATCATCATTTTGCCTTAACAGTTATGCACTAACCATTTGTTTAAGTCTTAGCATGCAGGAGCAGGAGCACAACGTGGATTTTCTCTTACAACAACCGGCAATTTGTTGGGGCCAACCTTCCCAACGAATGGCGGCGACCTCAGCGTCGGTCCACTCGTTCCACATCACCATAAAACCCAGCACCATAAGCCATAGCGGTACACCCCAGGTTCAAGCCAGTTATTTTTATTTTTTGCTTTTTGCACCATAGCCCAGTGTCATCATAACTCGACACTGGGACAAATTTTGAGCCCGCGTTAGCCCGCCTTGGTGTTTTGACCATGGTAGCCCAGTGTCGTCATAACTCGACACATGGACAAGCTTTGAGTCCGCATTAGCCCGCCTTGGTATTTGACCCTGGCAGCCCAGTGTCGTCATAACTCGACACTGGGACAGATTTTGATTTTGCGTCAGCCTTGTCTACCTGCCCAACTTTTTTTGCAATTCTGAGGATCGAGACAAAATTGGCTATGAGTCAACGTCTTTGTCCGAAGATTCTTCCATCATCTCCATACAAAGAGGGACAAGTTGTTGACACCCAATTTTGATTCTCCCGTCCAGTCATTAGCTATTAAATTAGACTAATTTTAAAATAATTTTAAATAATTAAAAATGCAGCGATAAAGCATTAATACATGCATAAATAAGCAATCTAATAATAACACCGCATTTTACGTAGAGTATTAAGCACTTAGAGTCCCGCGCCGCATTGATTAATTTTAAGCCCTGTCATGATTCTTAATTAATAATAAATACATAAATAATTTAGCAATGACGTCGTGTCAGGTAGCATAGTCGCATTTATTAATACGCAAAACAATTTCATAACTTATTTTAAATAATATTAATAATGCACAATAATAAGATTTTAAATAATAGCGCCGCATTCTAAAATATTAAGCACTAATTAAATAGCACGCCAGCATTTATTATTATAATTAGATTAATAAATCACCTAAATAATTTAATCACAATTTATTAATTAATAATACACCTAAACTAATAACCCACTTAAATTAAACCTTTAAAAATGCAAATTGCACTTTATCACCAAACCCGCGACATGCAAGCCCACACGCCCACTCTATTTCTCCTCCGCCAAAGTCCTCAAATTGATTCATTTTGATTCCCCCACAACCCTTATATGCCTAGCAGCCTTTTATCCCTTACCCATCGTCCCCACTCCCTGAAACCTAGAAAAAAAAACCTAGCAGCTATAGTGATAATCCGCCGCACCAACACCAGCACACCCCGAGATTCTCGCCGGAGAATCCAGGGACCTTCCTTTACCCACGCACCCCAGCCAGCTCTTCTTACCATAACCAGAATATATCCTTGCCATTTACATCATACCACAATAAGCACGAATCAGCACAAATCTCAGCCAAAATCTCAGCCTTAAATACTTACCAAACCTAGAACCCAAACGATGGCTATATGAAGCACATGCAATAGGCATTCGAGGAGCACGGCAGACGGGGGAAGAGCACAATAGAGCTCATTCGAAGGGCACAGCGGGGAGCTGATGAAGGCGAGCGAGAGCTCGACGGCGTAACATCGAGAGAGGAGAAGAGCAAGGGTGGCCAGCAATCCAGACCTTCTTTCCCTTTCAATTAGCAAAAGCCGATCGACATACATGCATTTAGCAGCCTTCAACCTCAGAGTTAGGTATTCAGCATTCAGAAATTAGCAGCCCAAGAGCAAGAACAGAGTTTCGAAGCCTTTTTAATACTAGTCCAGAAATCGCACAAAAACCTGCCTTTAATTCGCATAGTAATACAACCCCGAGTGAACCGACGACTTGATACACTGCCTCGGTTCGCTGCCCGGAAAAGGTAAATCCATTTCCTCTCAGTTCTACTCGCTAATTTCGGTTGTGTGTTTCTTATGAATTAATTATGTGACAAACAACATTTAGTTTAAGTTCTAGTTTCAGTTTTAGAACTGTTAGTCTCGTATTCAAGCATGTTTAATATGTGTTAAATGTCGTTCGAATCCCTGTCTGTAAACATATGAATCTGGGATTAAAAACTTTGTGTGTTTGATGTTGAACGTGTGTTGGCTTGGTTCATTCAGGTTGATGCCTTCATTAATGCATAAATCTGAGGTTGAATGATTTGCTATAGTTAATCTATGGGTATTCTTACTTTGAATTGTTAATTAGATTTATATTTAGTGCGATATGTTGATTAATGATAAAAAATGTAATAAGTTTGACGGATGGGTATCGTTCACAGATCACGACGAGGTGTATACGTATATGTCTTGAATATTTCAATGGCTACTGGTTGTATACTGAGGTTGAGTCAGTGTATACTTCTGCATATATCACATGTATATATCCTGAATATCTCATATATATCTATCTCCGTATGCTAAAGTGTTAACTGTGGGTTTGTATACGTCTAAATGATCCATCGTCTGCTTCCTTTGTTGGTTTCTCTGTGATTTAAGACGATGTATATCAAAGCATGTGAGATATATACAAGTCAATATGTATTCGCCGTATGAAATAATTAAGTATTCGTGCATATGTCTCGTGTACATGAGACATGTTTGGTCCATATACTGCCCATATTCATGGTCCAGTTGTTTTCTTGTCCTTTGCCTATAATGAGAGATCTAAAAATAGTGTAGTTTGGGCCAGTTTACTGTTCCCTGTTTATAACGAGAAGGCTGAAAATTACGTGCTTACGGCCTGCATTATATTTTCTGTTTGTTGTTTGTACTTGAAGCCTAATCTTTAATTGAACCATCTTGAGATGTCCTTTGCTTGTTGCCTGCCACCTACCCTGTATTGCTATAATCAAATTACATATGTGTTTAATTCGCACGAACATCCACTGGCATTGTTAATATAATTTGGGTGTATACTAATCCTTATCTTTTCTTCTTTTACATGAAATGCATCGGAGCAAAAATGAAGAGTCTCATGGCGAGACTCATCACGACTTTCGTCAATAAAGGCCTGCATCTACATCCATCGCGTTCCCTCCTCGGCAATTCCTAGAAAACAAAATAGGACGGAGTCATCCACTTCAATTCTTTTACTCCTTTAATTTCATTGCCTCATTTTATGCCTATATTTGTTTACTGCAATTTAATTAGCTAACTTTGTAATTAATAAGAGACATAGAACAATTAGCCTCTAAATAAATAAATTGAGCGGGAAGTTTCAAGAAATCAGAAATGCACTTTTAGTTGCTTATCTTAGGCTTATCATGCATGTTTAATCTTTCGCTTGATAATTTTATTTGCATATCTAATCATGGAACTAACACATTATTCTTATCAAGTTGATAACGAAAGAAGTCGGTTTTCTCCTAAGCTCTTTTATTAACATCATACGAATAATTTATTTGGAATATCCTTGCTATTATAAATTGCATCTTTTTCGTACCACGCCATATATATATATATTGATTTTACAAGAGAAATGCATATCTTTGAATCAACTTTGCATACATCTATAAAATGGACATTTTCAAATTTATACATTTTATATGCATACTTTCAAACTTTGCATGTATATCTCTATTAAAAAATGCATCCTTTCATGAAGCACTTTCATCATCTTTATATTTTAAATCTTTTATGGCATAATAATCAACCCTAGGTTTGAACGGACAACCGCAAGTTAGCGGATCCTTTAGGGTGCCTAACCCCTTCCCTTTAGGATAATAAAGAACCCTTACCCAGAATCTCATTAGGTTTAGCAGACCATTAAATGGAGTTAATGTTTACTTTAAACTAGTTAACATTTAGGTGTCCTAATTCACCCAAACTAATTAGGTGGCGACTCCCTAGCAACCCTTCCAAGCACTTTTAATATTTTTAGCATTCTTTTGCACTTTTAGCATTTTTATTATTTATTTTCTAACCTTCTTATTAAGCAGGAGATTCGCTAAAATGTCGCGGTCGAAAAGGGGCGTGACACGGATCAAATTCACCCACTCAGGTCTAGATACTAGATCTCATGTGTGTTGTTTAGTTAAAGCATTGAATTCCTCAAACATAGCCGCATTCCAATTAGGGTCTTTTTTGGCCAATTTTGGGTTCTTGAGAAGTGGAGAGATGGTTTGGGCAGCCAAGTTGAATTGGACTTTGGGTTTGAAAATTCCATGCTTTGAACGTGTTACCATTGGATGAGTAGGGACAGTGGGTGACTGAGTGGGGTCCGAGACGGAGGGTAAGGTCAGATAAGGAGATGGTGGGGGCGAAGTTGTCGAAGGCGCCGCGGCTCCTGGATCTAGCGCCGCGGCGCTGTCTGAGTGACAGTACTCTCTGGAGTTTTGGCGCCACAGTGCCGGATCACAGGGCCGCGGCGTTGTCGACGGACAGGCCTCTCTGGAAATATAGTGCCGCGGCGCCTCAACACTGGGTCGCGGCGCTGTCGACGAGTCAGAAGAGATATGTTCGAGGATGAGGGGAGAGATGGCAGGCTCGTCAAGAAAGGAGTAGTCCAGATTTTGGAATTTTGGAAGATTCGAAAACGGGAATGTGGTCTCGTCGAATGTGACGTGACGAGAGATGTGAATTTGACGAGTCGACAGGTTATAGCATATATAGCCCCTATGGTTCGGCGGGAATCCTATGAAGACACATGGAATGGACCTAGGAGCGAGCTTGTGAGGGGCGGTAGAGCTAAGGTTGGGATAGCACAGACAACCGAAAATCCGTAGATGATCATAGGAAGGGACTCTATGGTAGAGGATTTCGGTAGCGTTCATATTGTGAAGAGTGCTAGTAGGGAGAATATTTAGAACGTATTCTGACATTTTAACAGCATAGACTCAGAATGATGGAGAGAGGGAGACATGAATCAATAGGGTGTGAATCATGTTGTTAATGGTGCGTATGATTCTTTCAGCTTTCCCATTTTGTGGTGAGGTGTGAGGGCAGGAGAAACGAAAAACCATGCCATTATTGGTACAAAAACAGTGAAACATAGAGTTATTGAATTCACGACCATTATCGCACTGAAATGATTTTATGCCTTTTTCAAAGTGTGTTTGAATGAACTTGCAAAACTCAAAAAAATTGGCAAACACTTCCGATTTAAATTTAAGAGGGTATAACCAAACATAGTGTGAAAAATCATCAAGCAACACAAGATAGTATTTATGACCGGGATAACTAGAGATAGGAGATGTCCATAAATCGGCATGTATAATTGATGCGCGGTAAGATGCACACACTTTAAACGCAAGTGCACGTTATCGTGACAAGTAATATAGTCTTAGTAAGACCGAATATCGTCCACAAGGATTAGGGTCCAATTACCAACTATCTATTTTCTAGTATCTATTTGGTGAATTTATGATTGATTTGTTGTTTATAACTACGAATTATGCAAGTTATTTTAATATAAAGATTTACTTCAGTGGTGATGAGAATAGGGCTTCCATGTATCCTTACTATCCGCTTATGCTACTTACTAATGCATTAACTTATGGTATTCTTCTTTAGGAGAAAGCGGAGTTTCTGAAATCGTTTTATACTCCCGCTAGGGTTATATAAACACTCAACCCGATGTCGCACCTTACCTACCTCTGGTGATAAGGATAACTTTATAGGAGGATTAAGAACAAAAACCTAGTTGGCCGTCACGCACAATGCGCAAAATTAGGGTTGTTAAGCCTCTCATCAACGCTTACATAAATAATTGAGGTATTTTCATCCCCAATCCAAGAATGTCTACCCAACTTACAAAGATATTCACAATCCCCTTCTCGTAATCGATTAGAAATCATATAGTGATAATTAGTTGTCAATTAATTACCAAGAATTCAACTCAATTATTGGATATATCTCACAATAAGAAAAATAACCATAAGCATGCATTAATTTATAACATAAGTTTCTAGCAATTCAACATGGAAAGCCTCAGTAATAGAATTAGTTCTAGCCATAAATATGACAGAACTAATTTAAAGTTCATCATAAAATCAAATAAAGTAAAGGAAAGGAAAAGAAATTACTAAACTAATGGTATCCAATCTCCAAGCCAAAGTCTTGTGTTGTGCAAGAAGGGGACCCCTTAAAAACTGCCTAGGGTTCTCCTTTTATCGGCTGCAAACCGCCTCCCTCTGTTTCTTCAGGACTGGCCCAGTGTTTCGTCAAAAGAGCTAATTTTTCCGCGGCGGCGTCGCGGCCTGCGACAGCGCGCGGCCGGAAGTTCTGCAATCCGTCGGGTGTTTTGGCGCCGCGGTCCTGATATCTGATGTCTGAGGGCGCCGCGGCGCTGTATCTTCTGTAGCTCCTCGGATGTTTAGGCGTCGCGGCCCTGCTTTTCTTTGCGAGGCGTCGCGGCGAATCTTCGACCTCTGCGGATAGTGGGCGCCGCGGCCTCGCATTGCGGAGGCGCGCGCTGGTCTTGATTTTTCCTTCGTTCGCCACTTTCTCTGTTTCCAGCTCTGGCATATCCTCTTTTAGCTCTCTTTTAGCTCTTTTTCCGTCATTTGACCATTTTAACCACTTTGACTCAAAAGAAAGAAAAACTATCCTAATACGACACTTATATGTGCAAAATGGGACAAAAGACTAACTAAAACTGACTCAAAAAGTGTATATAAAATACACCGATCAAATACCCCCAAACTTAACCTTTGCTCGCCCTCGAGCAAAGATAGAAAGAAATAAAATAAAAGACTCAAAGAACAAAAAAATAAAAAGACTCACTGCCATTGATCACTTTTGCTGCATTAGTGTTAACTAGAAAAACATGAAGGTTAGCAAAATAATATGCAGGAACATATAGCATGAAATTTCAGCACACTAAGCACATGAAGCTAGATATTTCGCAAACTCATATTCATCATGCTTAATGGAAGTCAATATACTAAATCATGCATGTAAATTCAAGAATTCCTATGGCATGCTTACTTGCTATTCTCCACTAATTCTGGATATGCATAAAAGAGATCTTCAGGACTTTAAGGATTGTAATGTAGGCTTAGGTAGGGGTTGGTAAAAATAGGCATTTAGGCTCATTTTTGTGTACCATAAGCTCTTCAGCTTTTCAGTATTTCCCTTTTTTCTTTTTGTTCTTTTCTTCATTTCGATTCTATCTTTCCCCTCTTTTGTTTTAGGAGAGTGAAGTATATAATAATGATAAGCACCCCCAAACTTAGGCTTTTGTCTATTTCTTATTACTTTTGTATTGGGGTGCAACAGACTTATTCACTCTTTTTGTCTCTTTTTTAACACAATGTATTCCACTATTTCATATTTTCACTTATGGTACAATTTGTGGGAATATAGGGTGTCAAAGAAGAAGTTTCAAATTTAGGCTCAATGGAATGACTAGGGATATTTTTAAAGTACGGGATAGAAAAGAATGGTAAGAATTGGCTATCAAAGAAATGTCTGAGTCATCTCCCTAACATGCATATCCTAACTATTTCGCCTCAAATAGCAAGCAATCATAACACATAAGCATTTATCATTTAGTATGCGTAATTCAAGCAAGAAACTCCAAATAGACAGATTCTATGAGTTTTTGGCATATCTAACTTAGGTGTTTAGATAGTTGCTTCAATTCCTTTACATTATTTCACCTTACTTACATTATTTCACCTTAATTACATTATTTCACCTTACTTCACTAGGTGTTTCTAGCAACTACAGCAATTATGATCTTTGACAGACAATTATGACTCAAAAAGGAAAAAAAATTTGGTGACTCAAAATAAACATAAAACAATCAAAAAGACTTAAATAAAACATAACATGACACAAATAAACACCCCCAAACTTAAAACACACATTGTCCCCAATGTGTATAGACTCAAAGACAGTAAAAGAAATAGACACTTACAAACTTTGGTTAAAATGGTGGTGGTGGCGGTGGATAATGCATCGACCATTGGTTGAACAATGAACTCAGCTCGTTGATTTGTTGCCTTGTTTCTTGCTGTCCTTGTACTACTGTGTCCAAGGTCTGCATCATCCTCATCTGATTCTGATACAATTGCTTCATTGTGGGCATTGGAGGTTATGCTCGCATGGTTGGCACGTGGCTAGGTCTCGCCTCATGTGAGCCCTATTTGGGCTCATCTTCGTCTATGGCCTCTGCTTCTTCTTCTTCTTTCTGCTTCTTCCGTACTCTTCGTCTGCATTCTTTGGGGGCTTGGAGTGCAGGAAAGAGTGCACTATCTCATAGGATCTGAGGCGGTTGGTTTCTTTCATGAGTGTCAGTGGGTAGGTTTGGAACCGCACTCATGTGACATAGCTTGGTGATAACTGAGCCATGTCCCAATCCGCCTGTTGTTACCAACCTGCTGATTTTCTCAATGCTCTGCACTATTTATTTCCCCACATCAATCGTCAACCCCCTCATAATTCCATATATTAGTTTAATCCTATCCTCTGGCACTCTGGTGAAGTACGTGGATGGAATCATGCGGGCGCTGATGAAATATAGCCAACCTTTGGCTACTTTGTTGAATTGGCACCTGTTCAGTGCTCTTGACCCATTTCTTCCAATCTAAAAAACAACTCCCTGGTAGCTCACGGTGTTTGCGACGGCATTCCAGTCGATGTGGTCAATCTTTAGACCGTGTTCTAAAGTGATTCCAATCACTTCTTTCTTCAACATCAACTGTTTTCAATTGTATATTTATATCCTCTGCTGTCACAGGCACATAGAGTCCCCTTACAAAGCATCCCCTTTCCACCTTCTCCGGAAAATTGGCATAAAATTCACGCACCATTGTTGTGTTTACTGGTGCTATCTTCTCCGGATTCACAAATTTCCTCCAATCCCTTAACTTTCAATCATCGCCGAATGGGCTCATAAACATCTTCTTCCCCATATGACTCCTCCGGTAGTCCATTCCCTTCTCGGTATTATGGAGTGCAGTATCAAGCTTTTTGTATCTTTGGGAGGCTTCGTAGCTCACAAACCTATTTTCATCGTATTGTGGGGTTGGGGTGGATGTGGAGCCTCTTCTCTTCCTGGTGGCCATGGTTTAAAACAAAATCTGCAGCTTATACTTTAGTGGCACAACTGTCTCCTACACACTCAACACTAGCAGTGAATACAACACCCCCAAACTTCAACGTTTCTACTCACTACCCACAACCTCCTTTTCTACTCTTTTCTCCAAACTTCACAATCACTTTTCAGCACCCAAACTACTCCAACTACAATACTCCTCCAAACTACTACCTCTTATGACTTCAATAAAAGGATTCAAGAACAGAAAAGGATTACCTTTTTAGGAGAAGATTCGAGTTTGTCCTTGTTTCAATTGGTGGTTTTGAGGCTATGGAATGGAGCTTTTGTTGGTTGAGATGGCTAAGGGTTTTTGGGAATTGAAGAGTTTAGGTTGTGGTTGGGTTGGATTTGTGGAGGATTTGTGGGAAAATTTCTAGAATTTCGTGGGTTTTTGGAGAGGGAAGGTTAGGTTTAGGTTAGGGTTTTGAATTTGGAATTGGGGAAAATCTGATTTTTTTGGGCGTTTTTAAGTTTCTGGATTTCCGCTTGTGTGTGTTTGCTTTTGGCCATGGCTGAACTCTGCGCCGCCGGGATTTTCTGCGCGCCATTCTGGAAGCGCGCGGCTAAACTTGGCAAATATTCTGGGATTTTGGCGCCGCGCTCACTCGCGTATGGCCGCGCTTAAACTGCGCTGTTGATTCTTTTAGGCGCGTAACCTCTGGCGTATGGCCTACCCGCTACGAAATGCGGCTTTTCTTGATTTTCGCCTTGATTTATTTCCTGTCCCGATCACTCACAGCACAAATACAAGAACCCAAGACCGTGAGATTGTTCTAGACAAAATAAACTAAACTAAAAACAGAAATTAAAATAACATAATTGAAAACGTTGGGTTGCCTCCCAACAAGCGCTGTCTTTAACGTCTTTTAGCCGGACGCAATTAACCGGTACGAGTGCTCATTGGACCCTTCTGAATCGCTTGCAATCCGCATTTATTGCTATAGGTCTCAATTTCCCTATAACTATTTGTTCAAACAAGAGCCTTAAACATATAAGTGTCCCCCAAGTACACACGATAGGTTTGTCTTTTAGGCTTTTTATAGTGTAGGAATCCGTGAAATTCTCTACATCTCTTAACTCTGGGGGTTGCCCTTGATGATATGTAATTCCTATTTGGGAGCCATTAGTGATAGCTAGTGGTGTTTCTTCTGTGATAGGTGCAGGAAAAAGAATTTCCACGAGAATCGAAGGCGATAATTGGATCACGAAATCTCCTTCTCTACACTAACTACCTTGCGATTCTCAATAGTTGGGTGTGGTTCGGGCCCTTCAAGTTTCTTGCCACCCCATAGGTGCTGATTGATTTTCTTGCATTTATTGCCAAATATGATCGCGAGTTCTCCTATTTGCGATTCCGGCTTCTTTATGGCCAATCTCATTTCGTCCATAAGCTGCGCGATACTTAGTGAGGCGAGTATGACTTCTCGCAATTCCTCTCTCTTCCTCTACGGTTGGAGCTCGATCATATTGTGATAGTACTCCATATCTTGAGGATCACGAGATACATCAAAACCAACAAAGGATCACGGCACCCTTGTTTTCACACAATAAATACATAAAACAAAAAAGATTAGAAAAACTATACATAAAACCCAAATTAGAAATTAAAAATAGATAAATTTGATATTGAACTATGCCTAATCCCCGGCAACGGCGCCAAAAACTTGATGCGCGGTAAGATGCACACACTTTAAACGCAAGTTCACGTTATCGTGACAAGTAATATAGTCTTAGTAAGACCGAATATCGTCCACAAGGATTAGGGTCCAATTACCAACTATCTATTTTCTAGTATCTATTTGGTGAATTTATGATTGATTTGTTGTTTATAACTACGAATTATGCAAGCTATTTTAATATAAAGATTTACTTCATTGGTGATGAGAATAGGGCTTCCATGTATCCTTACTATCCGCTTATGCTACTTACTAATGCATTAACTTATGGTATTCTTCTTTAGGAGAAAGCAGGTTTACGAAATCGTTTTATACTCCCGCTAGGGTTATATAAACACTCAACCCCAGTATCACACCTTACCTACCTCTCGGTGATAAGGATAACTTTATAGGAGGATTAAGAACAAAAACCTAGTTGGCCACGCGCCTGATGCGCAAAATTAGGGTTGTTAAGCCTCTCATCAACGCTACATAAATAATTGAGGTATTTTCATCCCCAATCCAAGAATGTCTACCCAACTTACAGCATATTCACAATCCCCCCTTCTCAGAATCTGATTAGAAATCATATAGTGATAATTAGTTGTCAATTAATTACCAAGAATTCAACTCAATTATTGGATAGATCTCACAATAAGAAAAATAACCATAAGCATGCATTAATTTATAACATAAGTTTCTAGCAATTCAACATGGAAAGCCCTATAATAGAATTAGTTCCTAGCCATAAATATGACAAGAACTAATTCAAAGTTCATCATAAAAACTGAAATAAAGTAAAGGAAAGGAAAAGAAATTACTAAACTAATGGTATCCAATCTCCAAGCCAAAGTCTTGTGTTGTGCAAGAAGGGGAACCCTTAAAAACTGCCTAGGGTTCTCCTTTTATAGGCTGCAAACCGCCTCTCTCTTTTCCTTCAGGCCTGGCCCAGATTTTCGTCAAAAGACCTAATTTTTCCGCGTCGGCGCCGCGGCCCTGCAGACAGGCGCCGCGGCGCCGGAAGTTCTGCAATCCGTCGGGTGTTTTGGCGCCGCGGCCCTGATATCTGCTGTCTGAGGGCGCCGCGACGCTGTATCTTCTGTAGCTCCTCGGATGTTTAGGCGCCGCGCCATTTCTTTGTCGGCGCGCGCGCTGAATCTTCGACCTCTGCGGATAGTGGCGCGCGACCGCTCGCTGCAGGAGGCGTCGCGGCGCTGGTCTTGATTTTTCCTTCGTTCGCCACTTTCTCTGTTTCCAGCTCTGGCATCTCCTCTTTTAGCTCTCTTTTAGCTCTTTTTCCGCCATTTGGTCATTTTAACCACTTTGACTCAAAAGAAAGAAAAACTATCCTAATACGACATTATATGTGCAAAATGGGACAAAAGACTTACTAAAACCGACTCAAACAGTGTATATAAAATACACCGATCAATAATATCAAAAGGAGCAAATGTAACACTAGTAGATGATTTAAACGGAAGACGAATATGTTTGCCTAAAGAACAAGAAACACAATTTTGGGCAAGCTTTCCATTACAAGCAATGAAATTGTTGCCTCTAAGAAAATTAAAAACTGGGGTTCCTGGATGACCAAGTCTATTATGCCATGTTGAAGAAGAAATAGCCGCTAGAGTGACGGGAGAGCAAGATCTGGCAGCGGAGGTGGAGGTGAATGGATAGAGATCCCCCGTGCTATTGCATCTCATAAGAGGTGTCCCCGTATGAAGATCCTTCACAGTAAAACCAAAAGGGTCAAAGTCAACAGAGACATAATTATTACGAGTAAATTGGCGGACATATATGAGGTTCTTAATCATGTGTGGGGCATAAAGGGTGTTTTTAAGGGTCATTGGTGGATGAGGAGGTTGAGTGTATGATGTAACATAACCCTTAACTGGAATACGTTGTCCACTACCAACTGTAACATATTGAGGATGCTTTAAACTAAACAGTTTAGGGATAGTACCTGCAGATTGGGTGACGTGAGATGTGGCGCCGGAGTCCATGTACCAAGTGTTGTCAGGCTGTTGCATAGAGAGGGTGCTGAACGTCTGACCCAACTCAGTGGGTGTCATGCCGGAGGAGGGCTGCAGAACCTGGCCTTGCATGAAGTGGGCCTGCTGCGAGGTTGGAGTTGGGCCCAACAACCCGGGCTTTGAATATGGGTTGTAGGGCTGTTAGTACTAGAATGGACTCGGTGTCGCGTCTCTGAACTGGGGTGCCGCGACTCTGTACTGGTGCGCCGCGGCGCTGTATGGGTATTGATGGGGTGCCGCGGCCCACTTGTGATGCGGTCTCTGTTGTTGTTGCTGCTGCTAGTTCTGTTGACCGCGACCCTTGCCACGACCAAGACCTCTTATAGCGCCGCGACCCTTGCCGCCGCGGCCTTACCGCGATTGGGAGTTGTCTGGTGGCGTATGATCTTGGGGTTGCGTGTCGACATCTAACACCTGCTGAGCGTGCTCATCCTGCTTAGCACGACGGGTTTCTTCGAGCAACAATTACGAGCGAGCTTTGTTAAAACTTAGTAGCGGATCTGCCTGTTGAATTATGGTGGCCAAAGTATCATATTCGCCCTTAGTAAGGTCGACAATCATTTGTAGCACCATTTTTGCGTCAGTGACAGGCGTGCCGACGTTGGAGAGTTGATCCGCTAGAAGTTTAAGCTGCTTGCAGTACTCAGAGACATTGGAGAAGTTTTCAAGATGTGTTTTGTTGAAATGTTCCTTCAAATACACGGCACGAGTGTGCTTGTTGTCCTGAAAAATTTCCTCCAAGCGATTCCACAAGTCAAGGGCTGTGGAGTCAAACTTCATGATAGTAAGGAGCAAATCCTGAGAGATACTACCATATATCCATTGTTTGACGCCGGTGTCTAGACGACGTCAAGTAGAATCATCAACCTCCGGAGAGCGCGGAATAGAGTCATCAATATGATCAAGCACGTTATATCATGCATGATTGTGAAATAGTTCAACCCAAGGAAAGTACTGGTTGTTTTCTTGATCAAGAAGGATAGAGATATGGTTCTTGATGTTGAAAACAGTTAGGGCGGAATGAAAAGAGGGTGACGACTTGGTGGTGAGATTTGTGGAGGACGATGCGTCAAGAACAGCGGAAGAATCCTGAATATTCATTTAGAGAATAGAGGAATGAAGAGAAGAAAAATCAAGAATTTGGGTAGAGAGAGTGAGGCGCCGCGACGAGATGCCCGGGGGGGCTGCTGGTAGAAAAATTCGAGGGTTTTTCTTTTTAGGCTCTTGATATCATGTAAGATGATATTAATCTCCCTTGAGGAGTCTTCTCATTAATATCAAAGTATATATAGAGTACAATATTCATCTCTTATACAATAGGAATCCTAAGTCTATACAAAAGAGGAATCCTAGTCTTACCATAATTATATTTACACAATATATGAAATATATATCCGAAGTACTTGGCCCGTTGGTCAAGGATGCTAGGGTATCCAAAGGGGTGGTGTGGGTGAGCTTGGGGCCAAGGTCTCAAGTTCGAATCCCCCAGTGTTACAACTGGCCTACCTTCGTCTATGCATAGATAGATCTACTTAAGTTGGCCTTCATAAGACTTTCAAATTTCAACATACCTTATTCCTTAATGTATTAATGGTGGCTTACAAGTGGTACTCAGTTGAAGAAAAACTAAGATCATGCAAATTTAAGACGTTGCATTGAAAGGTTTGTGCTCAAACATAACGCTTTCATAGCTCGATATATTTAGTTGTAAGCAACTTTTTATGTGACGATATTCTGTTTACAAAGTAGAATTAAACAAAGAGTTCTTTTTATGGCCCTCTAAGAAATGCATAATTTTATGGTTAAAAGTGCATTGAGCAAGGATCAAATTCGTTCAGTTAATCAATAGTCAGTAACCCAAGTGAAGTTCTTTGTCCATTCTTTGTGATAGTCATATCAAACCTACAACTAGCAGCGGTAAAGGTCCAATAAATCTCCTTAAAAGTATTAATTATCTAAACATTAGGCTTAAGCATAGTTTGCACCATTGAATATAACAATATCGTATGAAATATTGTTTCTTGCAACTCTAGTGATCATGATCTCTAATTTGTATAGATAAATAATTCTAGATAGGGTATGCTAACCTTTACGTATTTCTTTTTGACACAATTAACAAAGCTTAACGAAGGGTTAACTGTGCTTGTCAACTGGAATATGAGTAGTGAGATTCAAATTGGATTCTTTAGGACTTTAGCTATTATATTATCATCTTTTAGAATTTGAACTCGTCATACTACGATATAAATCCCCTTTAACTATGTTAGACTAGATGTAATAGGTGCTAAATATAAATATTTGATATTTTCATATATTCTAGACGGGCTAATATACAATATATACCATAATTTAATCAAACTACACGAGCTAATGGGCTGCTGCCGAGATGACCCATTTGCTGGATTGTCATCGTGATACCCGTGACTTTTTGGGAAATATACACATAGTATACATGTATACTATGTGTATATTTAACACCTTGCTACTCAAAAATAAAATCACACCTTCCCCCAAATTATCAAATCAAGAAGTGCATGTCATGATCAAAGTAATTGGACAGATATGGTGGAGGTTACATGGTCCACATGTTGGTAGTGGTACTGTTCCTTAGCTTTTCTTAGGTTGTCATTACAAATTCACACTTTACTTGTAAAGTAAAACTAAATCAAACTCCTAATGAATCATCAGCTTTCTACGATCGATATATATTGCTTTGAAGATCCAGATGAAAATTTAAAAATGTTTTTTTTAAAAAAAAAGAATCGCAGGTTGCCCTACTGTTCAGTTCATACAAATTAAATAATGATGGTATTTGATTGAGTACGATTTTTTTAAAAAAAATTATAGTCTAAAATAAGTTATAAATGTTTGTATGATTATAAACAGTTTCATTAAGAGTAAATAAAATTTAAACATTAAATCATTTAACAAAAAGATATGAAGTATATTTCAGAAAACAAAAATAATTGAAAGGCAGGTTAACAGAGAAAAAACTATAAATATATTTTTGAACATTAATCAGAACATGCAACTTTTCTCCAAGTATTACTTTGCGAAAACTTCTCCAGGAAATGCCAACTTTTCATAACAACCTGTATCATGGTTTAGAATCTAGAACTTTTCAATCCTTTACATATACTAGCAACATGAAAAAACCTGGAGTCGTTTGATACTGGTTAGAGTTATACATGTATTAGTAATAAATGAAATAGTTATGAGAGAATGTATGCATTATTTTATGTAGGGATTAGTTATACAAGGTTTAGTTATTCATGCAATAGTTATTCCATCTTATATCCGACCTACATAAAATAATACATAGATTTTCTCATATTTTAAATATATATTGGTTATGCAAATTTTTTTAAATTGCAAATCAAATACAATATTAGATGTTGAATTTTATATATACACAAGAAAAGAATACTATTAAATATAATATTATTTACATAAAATTTAATATATAAATAATTTAACTCTTAACTAGTTACCAAACGAACCCGTAAGGTGTGAGCTTAACGTTTGAAAATCTCCAGAAATAGAGAAACATAAAAGGCAAAGGGAAAGAAAAAAAACGCCAGACAAAATTGACTTGAGATACACAGAGATTAAACAATTACTCATGACAAAGTAGACTAAATAGTCACTGCCTAAGATTTCATGCTATTAAAAAGCATAACATCAGAATCTACTTGGGATGATTTTGGTTCCCAATTTACAAATATAATTGAGTGCAACAACATCTTTAACAATATATTCAGTGAAATTTTACAAAGTGTGATATGAAAAGTGTAAAGTGTACGCAGACCTTACCTTTACCTTAGTAAATAGAGCGGTTATTTTCTAGAGATCATCGGCTCACATATAATTGAGTGCATGAGAAATAAAAAAGGAAAAACTATTGCAGGAATGATCAAAATAGGATGGCGCGCCTACAAGAACTAACTGCAAAAATGACATCTTAAAAAAATAGCCGCACCAAACCTTTATTTAATTGTTTGTTTATTATCATGTACACCATTACATAATGCTTACCTCATATGGGGGATGAGAGACCGTTAAGAATAGATCTTGGACCTAATTCAACTCCAAAAGTTAGTTTTTGAGTGAGGATTGTTCAAGTTCATATAAGAAGTTCATGTTCTCATTCCATATTCGATGTGAGACTCTTAACCCTCCCCGCACGTCCAGACCTTGTTAACTAAAGCGTGAATAATATAATTTGGGAGCTCAATATCGATAACAAAAATTAGAATGAATCTAGCTCTGATACCATAAAAGAATAGATACTGAGCCCAACGGAGACCACTTCATGAATTAAGACATAAGCAATTGAATAACTAGACATTTGTAGATAAAAATGGGTCAAAGGGGCAGTACCGGTCCTGAGCCAAAGCAGTCAATGCAATGGCTTAGGGAACTCATGATCCCTCTTATTTTAGTGTATGCATGTATGTATACTCATCAATTTTTGTAATATATTTGGATTGTATATATTGATCGACAACGTAATTATTTCTATACTATTACAAGAATTTGACTTGTATCATGTGTTAGTTACTATATTTATTAGATTATCGAATCTCGATTAATAGTTGTTATTTTAGTCATTTATTTATAATTATCTTACAAATAACTTAATTTAATTTTATGAGTATCTTTTACACTATGAGGATACATTATATGAATTCATATGCACACTTCCAATTAGAATTGATATTTGGAGTTCAACTTAGTATATGGATGTGAAATATTACCGTGTATACTGTATTTGTTATGATAATATATACATATAGAGAGAGTAATATAAATATGCCAGTAACCATCGTTCTCGTCGCTTTTCCCGTTATATATAACTTTTCCAATATCCATTCTCAAATGACAGCTTGAGTCTATTCGTTGGTAATTGGCTTGATACCTTAGTAGGTTTGAAGTCCTATAATCTATATAGTGGAGAATTCATGCCTATCACTGGTAGACTAGGGTGATTGAGAACTCATTGACTATTAGCAATATCACATATATAATTGGATTTAATGTACCTTAATCACTAAATATACTAGATTTAGCTATAAAAATCAGCGTTAATATTCCATCGCTAAATTGCTCGTAGCAAATAAAATTATATAATAATCCGTAGCGATCATCGCTAAATATGATTAGCAATAAATTTTATTATTTAACTACATAATTTATGGGTCGACAATTCATATTTTTTATTAGTGAATGGGCCGTATGATATATGTTATAGTTAAAAAGAAATACCTTACAACATGCATGGTGGAGAATTTATGCTTATCACCAATAGACTCTATATGGTTAGTTGAGAATTCTTTGACAAAGAACAATGATTCCATGCATTAAATGAATTAACATGAATGGAAATAGTATCTGTCACGCCCTTTTTCGACCGCGACATTTTTTAGCGAATCTCCTGCTTAAATAAAAATGTTAGGAAATAATAATAAAGTGCTAAATGTTAAAAGGGTGCTAAAATTAAAGAGTTGCTTAAAAGGTGCTAGAATATTAAAAGTGCTAAAAGGTGCTAAATGTTAAAGGGTTCGCGGAGTCGCCGCCTAATTAATTGGGTGAATTAGGACACCTAAATGTTAACTAGTTTAAAGTAAACATTAACTTCATTTTAATGGTCTGCTAAACTTAATGAGATTCTGGGTAAGGGCCCTTTATTAATCTAGAGGGAAGGGATTAGGCACCCTCTAAGATCCGCTAACTTGCGGTTGTCCTGCCAAACCTAGGGTAATTATTATGCTGAAAAAATGCTTGTTTTGAAAATATAAAAGATGCTTAAAAATATTTTATAAAAGGAGGCATGTGGATAAAAGTTTATAAGACTAAGGCCAAAAATATAGATGATGCAAAGGTTATTTATGGACTAATTATGTGTGCATGCAAAGGTTATTTATGGACTAATTATGTGTACTGCTAGCTAAATTAATCTTGCTTAACCTGCGTATAATATTATATAAAAATGCTTAAGATGATTCTTGAGAGTTTAGGAGAAAATTTGTTTATGAATTTAATAAGAAACAAAATGTTGGTTTTATGATGCAAGTTAAATCATTTAGATTACTTTGGTAAATTTTAGACATGCATAACAATCCTAAAGACACATAAAGTAGAAGTGCATTTCTAATTTTAAATTACTTTTCCCCCTTATGTGTTCAAAGGCTAATTGCTCTTGGTTTCCTATTAATTACAAAGTTATAAAATTACAATAACAAATAAAATGAGGTAAGGAGGTTAAGAGAGTAAGGGATTGAAGCGGATGACTCCGTCCTATTTGTTTTTCTAGGAATTGCCGAAGAGGGAACTCGATAGATGTAGATGCGGGTTGCCATTTGAATGAGTCTCGCCGTGGGAATCTTTATTTTGCTCCGGTGCGTGTCATGTAAAAAAGATAAGGAAAGAAAAAGGATTAGTATATATCCAAGCCCCGTCATACTAGAGTGAAGAAAACAACACATATAATTAAACACGCGAGGAGACAAAAGACGACATGCAGTTTTATATTCGGTCCTGACTCCCTTTAAATATTAAGGCCGCAAAAACAGACCCAAGTTGCAAAGAACAGTCCAAAAGAGATCCATTCAGGCATGGGCTTTGATAAGGCAGACAATACATAGATATAACAGGCCCCAAATAACTAGTATTTCATATCTAGAGATGGCAGACTCAGGTTCATTCTTTCAGATATACATGTAGACAGGATAATGCACAGATAAGAAAAAATAGAGGCTCAGGAACTTGGGATTAAACACTTAAACAACACAGCGAACAGATCCACATAGGTCTACAAAACTACAGATTCTTTATTTTTCAAGACAGAGAGAAGTGCGACCCCAAAACAGACAGTAACCATTACTTGGTCCTATTCTTTTATTTGTAAGAAGGAGAGCAAAGGACAAACTCTCCAATAACACGTACACTTCGCTGTGTTTTATAAACAGTGGCCAATTTCGTATACCAAACAGAGGAGATTTCAAATAAGTGCAGGATGTTGAAACAGATATCATTTAGATTGCGCAACAGATTGACATGACACAACACATAGCTCGAAAGGTATTATAAACTGTCATGGATACATTTTAACACTTCGATATATAAAGGCAGACATATAGTCATTTAGTAAACGTGACGATCTAGAGATGGGCAGATGCATGAGTCCTCAAAGCGAGACTAACATCAGCGAGGGTATTTCATTATCTAATATCACATTCCATTTAGCAAGTAATTACATTGGGCATAAATCCATTTCGTGGTTTTAAATAAGTAATTGCAAACCCAGGTTAACTAAATCGATCAACACAGCGCAATACTTTGACATCAACAGCAGGACAGTAGCGTGATAATCTTTACTAAGAATGATTAACCAAAACAGAATACGACAAGCCATAAAACATGAAAATAAACTAGAATCGTGCGGAATTTGAATTTACCTTCTCCGGGCAGCGAACCGAGGCAGCGTATCAAGTCGTCGAAGCCACTCGGAGGGTTTGTGTTATGCGATAAAGAAGGGTGGGGCCTTAATTGCTACTGACTGATATATTTCTGGATATTGGTGGATGGTGTGTGATACTAATGCTCGAGAATGTTCGTGCTTGCGTGCGGCCATTCACTGGTTGTTACTCACCGCTTCTCATTTTTGCTCTCTGTTTTTCTCCTCTCTTTGCCCCTAAATTGCTTATTGCTATTTTACTGCTTTCCCCACTGAGCTCTGCCCGTCGTTCTGCCTTTGCATGTGCTTTATATAGCCATGGTTTGAGTTCTAATATTGGTAAGTAATCAAGGTGCGATTTTGACTGATTTTGGACGAGATTTGTACTTGATTCGTGCGATTTGAACAGGTTATGGTAAGGTAAATGATTTGAAGGATTTTTTAGTTAAGGTAAGAACAGGGTGTCGATATGGTAGCTGATTCGCGAGGTGATTCGCCGGATTCTCCGGCGAGAATCCCGGCATGGGCGAGGTGCGGCGATTGCTTTTAGGTTTAGGTTAGGTTCTCTTATCTGTTTTGTATTGTGGACGATGAGATGGGGAAAAGGCCTGAAGGAAATAAGGTTGGGGCGTGGGCTTCTGATAAGGGAAAATAAAGGGGTAGGGCGAACTGGGCCTTGCGGGTTGGGCTGCGGGTGTGGGGTGATGTTGGGCTATTTAATTAGGGGTAGAGTTTAAGTGTATTAGTTTTAGGTATTATCTATTTAATTAGTGCTAAATAAATGGAATCTAAATTAGTTTAAGTTTGAGTTTAAATTTATTATAAAAAATAAAGACGGCGTGATATTTAATTAGTGCTTAATATTTTAAAATGCGGCGCTATTATTTAAAATCTTATTTATTGTGCAGTTTTTATCATTATTTAAAATAAGTTATGAAATTGCTTTGCGAATTAATAAGTGCGATTATGCTACTTGACACGACGTCATTGCTAAATTATTTATTTTATGTATTTATTATTAATTATTAAGAATTGTTTGACAGAGCATAAAATTAATAAATGCGGGCGCGAGACTCTAAGTGCTTAATACTCTACTTAAAATGTGGTGTTATTATTAAATTGTTTATTTATGCCTGTATTAATGTTTTATCGCTGCATATTTTATTATTTAAAATTATTTGAAAATTGGTGTAATTTTATAGTTAATGACTGGGCGGAAGGGTCAAAATTGGGTGTCAACAACTTGTCCCTCTTTGTATGGAGATGATGGAAGAATCTTCGGATAAAGACGTTGACTTACAGCCAATTTTATCTCGATCCAAAGAATTGCAAAAATGTTGGGTAATTAAGACGAGGCTGACGCAAAAATCAAAATATGTCCCAGTGTCGAGTTATGACGACACTGGGCTGTCATGGTCAAATACCAAGGCGGGATAAAGCGGACTCAAAATCTGTTCCAGTGTCGAGTTATGACGACACTGAGCTACCATGGTCAAAACACCAAGGCGGACTAACACGAACTCAAAATTTGTCCCAGTGTCGAGTTATAACGACACTGGGCTGTGGTGCTAAAATATGTAAAAATAAAAATAACTGGCTTGAACCTGGGGTGTACCGCTATCGACTTATGGTGCTGGGTTTTATGGTGATGTGGAACGAGTGGACCGACGCTTGAGGCCGCTTCTGCCATTCGTTGGGAAGGTTGGCCCCCCCAACAAATTGCCCCGGTTCGCTGTGAGAGAAAATCCACGTTGTGCTCCTACTCCTGCATGCTAAGACTTAAACAAACGGTTAGTACATAACTGTTAAGGCAAAATGATGATGCATATTTTATTTTTTTTAAAAGCAATGCGACTGTGAGTAGAAAATGTTATCCTGCAAAAATGTGATGCCTGCTGCAAATGCTGTGATTTTGCCCTTGTACGGACGTGTTGCGATTGTGGATGTTGATATGTTGTCCTTGCTGCAACTGCCCCTGTAGACTAAAGCTCAAGAAAAGGTTAGTGCATAACTGTTAAGACAGAATAATAAAGCATGAATAAGAAATGTAGTTTGAGAGTATAGAAATCGTCCTTGCGTAGATGTGATATGCTGATGATAGCGTCGTTTTCGGACTTGCGTCATGGCGTCGTTTTCAGACTTGTTGTGCTGATAACGTCGTTGTCTGGACGTGTTGCTGTTGGCGTCGTTGCGTAGACATAATGTTGATGACGTCGTTTTCGGACTTGTTGTGCTGATAACGTCATTGTCTGAACGTGTTGCTGCTGGCGTCGTTGCGTAGACATAATGCTGATCACGTCGTTGTCTGGACGTGTTGCTGATGACGTCGTTTTCAAACTTGTTGTGTTGATAACATCGTTGCCTGGACGTGTTGCTGCTAGCGTCGTTGCGTAGGCATAATGCTGATCACGTCGTTATGCGGGCGTGTTCGCGATCGCCGTTTCGGACTTGTTGTCGCGATAACGTCATTTCTGGGCGTGTTCTTCTTTGGCGTCGTTGCGTAGACATATTGCTGCTGGCGTCGTTGTGTAGACGCAATGCTGATGACGTCGTTGCCTGGACGTATTGCTGCTGACGTCGTTTTTGGACTTGGCGTGTTGCTGCTGACGTCGTTGCGTAGACATATTGTTGCTGGCATCGTTGTGTAGACGCAAGTGTTGATGACGTCGTTGCCTGGACGTATTGCTGCTGGCGTCATTTTCGGACTTGGCGTGTTGCTGCCGGTGTGATGTTGATGACGTCGTTGCCTGGACGTATTTCTGCTGGCGTCGTTGCGTAGACATAATGTTGATCACGTCGTTGTCTGGACGTGTTGCTGATGACGTCGTTTTCGGACTTGTTGTGCTGCTGGCGTCGTTGCGTAGACGTGTTGCTGCTGGAGTCGTTGCGTAGACATAATGTTGATCACGTCGTTGTCTGGACGTATTGCTGTTGGCGTCGTTTTCGGACTTGATGTGCTGATAACGTCGTTGCCTGGACGTGTTGTTGCTGCTCCTGTAGAATAAATTCTCCTGCAAGCTAAGTTTGAGAAAAATTAGTGTATACCTGTTTAAATGAAATGATAAATACATATGAGAAGTCCAATTCTAGGGGTAGAGATGTCGTCCCTGATACGCCTGATGAATACTGAGATGTTGTCCTTGCACGGACATGCTAAACGCTGCAACTAACGAATTGTCATGATGCCTTTGTTATGTGCGATGCGTGAGTTGCAAGTTTGACTTTATGCCCGAGTTGATGCGCTAGGCTTAGTTGCGGAACTTTGAATTTTGACTGCTGATTGTCGATGGCCCTTTCTGTTTCTGCTGCTTCTAGTGCGGACTTTGAATTTTGGATTGTTGTCATATCCTCTGCCTTTGCTGCTTCTTTCTGCTTCTGCGAAGAAAACTTTTGTCGTATTTTCTGCTTCTGTTAATATGAAAGACCTGCGCTCAAAGAAAATTTGTGAGTTTGGGGGGGGGGGGGTCGATTCGCATTTGACTTCGCCGCTTGCCTTGACATCTGCGTGCACGGCTGCTTGGACTGCAACCCGCATGCAGTTTTCTACCTTGTCCCAGTTTTGAACATGCAAAGGGCGTTTGGCCTAAAGTGGGTCTCAATGGGGTTGCTTGTATATTATGTGTATTCTTGTTATTTTCAGAACGAAGGAAAAGTTTCCTAATGGTGTGACCGAAGCCGATTTAGGCCGCCTACGTATCCCCATGAGGGAATCAGGTCATGACATATTTCATTACAAGCGAATATTGAGTAAAATTCTAAAGGTGGGACCGAGGCCGATATGGCCGCCTACGTATCCGTCAAGGGAATCAGGTCGAACGTAGTTCCAATGCAATCAAAACAAAAGAAAATATTATTAAAGCTTAAATACGAGTTTTTCTTTTTATTAATCTGCTAAGCTAAATTGCTCTTTCTTATCTGGGCTTTAGGCGGACCAGAACAAGGGTGCAAATCCAACAAATACGCCTTCTTGCTCTGCATCATGGTTGGCTGGGTCTTTATGCTCTGCATCATGGTTGGCTGGGTCTTTATGCTCTGCTATCGGTATCTCCTTCTTACACGGGGCATGCTTGGATAAATGACTGATTCAGGCGGAGCGGGTTCTGGCCAGGGAACACCTCTCTTCCTTTGGGGTTCGTTGTACTCATTGGGGGAGGCCTCCTCCACCTGAATGACTCCCTCTTTGATTAACTCCTATATTTTGTCCTTGAGTGTATAGCAATTTTCGATGTCGTGTCCCTCGACACCGGAGTGATATGCACAATGTTTGGTTTTATCATGCCCTCGGGAAGTAGGTCTGGGGGTATTTCTGGGAATTGGCTGGAGTATTCCTGCGGGTTTCAGCTCCTCATACACTTGGGTTATGGGTTTGGCTAAAGGTGTATAGGTTCTTGTTGGCTTTCTCTCAGCATCTATGCGGGGTTTGAAGATTATTAGTGAACGGGCCTTTGGCTGTGGCGTATACACGGATGGGTATCGCAAGGGGTTGTCGTATGCATTGCGAAAGTAGGTTTGTGATGGCCTTTGGTTTGTGTTTGGCTGGAGTATGGTAGGCATTTGTGTGGGATATATGGGTGCATTGTATATTGGCTGAATGGGATATGTAGTACGAGGGTACTGGTAATAATTTGGAGGATTTTGGTTATTTGCAGTGACGAGTGCTCTGGTGAGGTTTCAGAGCCTTTTAATTTCAGCCTGCAGGGTTGTCATTTGCTGCGGTAATTGGGCGAGGTGTTCGATTGGATCTACGCTGCTTTTCTTTTCTGAGACCCCTGCTTTGCCTATAGGAACCAAGACAGGCTCCGACTCGTTCTGCTCAAATGCCCTTGAATCAGTCATGTCGCTGGACCGTGCCTTTGATCTTGTGAGATATCGATGCTCTGCCATTGCTTAGTCAAATACAAATCGACCTTTGGGGAAGATGATAAATCCTTTTAGACAAAATGCAGCAAACTGCGTTAGTGTAAAACACGTGATTTTGCAAAAGTATACTTTTAGCAAGTACATGTTGCACATAAATTGTCACATTGCAAGCAAGTCCTAACATGCGTGGGGACCCCTTTATGCCAGATGTAGGCCTAAACGTCACATATGCGAGGCTGTGATAGATTTGTCCAAGTCGTCCAACTGTAACGATTTTGTTGGAAGTGGCGACCAAATGACGGTGCACTTTTTCCAATTTCAGCATGACATGATTAGGTTTGGATTTGTCTATCATTGTCACGCTACACATAATATGTTGGTTGGCCGTTGGGTTGAGAAACCCGTCGACAAGTTTGGTGTCTTCCTAATTGTGGTGTCGATGCCAAGGACCGACCCACCTAAGGTAAATGCATGCATGCCCTAAAATAAAGGGTGGTATAGCTCTATCTTAAGTTTCTAAGATTTGGCTTTTCTAGACGCAACGTTCCCGAGCGGACAACTCGAGTGAGAAGGCTACGCGGCCACCGGTTAGACCGGACACTCCACGTATAACGTATATTACCAACTCTCCTAAATTTGGGTTTTGAAAAAAGAATTTTGCTGATGCACCAAGCGCACCTCGCATGTAGTGTGTGATTGTGTGAATTTTCCAGAGTGGAAGAAATATGAATGATCGCCGGTTTAAGGAAAGCAGTAAAGCAGGTAGCAATTAAAATAAATAAAACAAAATACAACACACAAAATTTAAATGCAAAAAGTAATGCCAAATAATAACCCTAGGTCTGTTGTGGTTAAGAACCTTAAATTCCGCAGCGGAGTCGCCATTCTGTCACGCCCTTTTTCGACCGCGACATTTTTTAGCGAATCTCCTGCTTAAATAAAAATGTTAGGAAATAATAATAAAGTGCTAAATGTTAAAAGGGTGCTAAAATTGAAGAGGTGCTTAAAAGGTGCTAGAATATTAAAAGTGCTAAAAGGTGCTAAATGTTAAAGGGTTCGCGGAGTCGCCACCTAATTAATTGGGTGAATTAGGACACCTAAATGTTAACTAGTTTAAAGTAAACATTAACTCCATTTTAATGGTCTGCTAAACTTAATGAGATTCTGGGTAAGGGCCCTTTATTAATCTAGAGGGAAGGGATTAGGCACCCTCTAAGATCCGCTAACTTGCGGTTGTCCTGCCAAACCTAGGGTAATTATTATGCTGAAAAAATGCTTGTTTTGAAAATATAAAAGATGCTTAAAAATATTTTATAAAAGGAGGCATGTGGATAAAAATTTATAAGACTAAGGCCAAAAATGTAGATGATGCAAATGTTATTTATGGACTAATTATGTGTGCATGCAAAGGTTATTTATGGATTAATTATGTGTACTGCTAGCTAAATTAATCTTGCTTAACCTGCGTATAATATTATATAAAAATGCTTAAGATGATTCTTGAGAGTTTAGGAGAAAATTTGTTTATGGATTTAATAAGAAACAAAATGTTGGTTTTATGATGCAAGTTAAATCATTTAGATTACTTTGGTAAATTTTAGACATGCATAACAATCCTAAAGACACATAAAGTAGAAGTGCATTTCTAATTTTAAATTACCTTTCCCCCTTATGTGTTCAAAGGCTAATTGCTCTTGGTTTCCTATTAATTACAAAGTTATAAAATTACAATAACAAATAAAATGAGGTAAGGAGGTTAAGAGAGTAAGGGATTGAAGCGGATGACTTCGTCCTATTTGTTTTTCTAGGAATTGCCGAAGAGGAACTCGATAGATGTAGATGCGGGTTGCCATTTGAATGAGTCTCGCCGTGGGACTCTTTATTTTGCTCCGGTGCGTGCCATGTAAAAAAGATAAGGAAAGAAAAGGATTAGTATATATCCAAGCCCCGTCATACTAGAGTGAAGAAAACAACACATATAATTAAACACGCGAGGAGACAAAAGACGACATGCAGTTTTATATTCGGTCCTGACTCCCTTTAAATATTAAGGCCGCAAAAACAGACCCAAGTTGCAAAGAACAGTCCAAAAGAGATCCATTCAGGCATGTGCTTTGATAAGGCAGACAATACATAGATATAACAGGCCTCAAATAACTAGTATTTCATATCTAGAGATGGCAGACTCAGGTTCATTCTTTCAGATATACATGTAGACAGGATAATGCACAGATAAGAAAAAATAGAGGCTCATGAACTTGGGAGTAAACACTTAAACAACACAGCAAACAGATCCACACAGGTCTACAAAACTACAGATTCTTTATTTTTCAAGACAGAGAGAAGTGCGACCCCAAAACAGACAGTAACCATTACTTGGTCCTATTCTTTTATTTGTAAGAAGGAGAGCAAAGGACAAACTCTCCAATAACACGTACACTTCGCTGTGTTTTATAAACAGTGGCCAGTTTCGTATACCAAACAGAGGAAATTTCAAATAAGTGCAGGATGTTGAAACAGATATCATTTAGGTTGCGCAACAGATTGACATGACACAACACATAGCTTGAAAGGTATTATAAACTGTCATGGATACATTTTAACACTTCGATATATAAAGGCAGACATATAGTCATTTAGTAAACGTGACGATCTAGAGATGGACAGACAGACAAGTCCTCAAACAAGACTAACATCAGCGAGGGTATTTCATTATCTAATATCACATTCCATTTAGCAAGTAATTACAGTGGGCATAAATCCATTTCGTGGTTTTAAATAAGTAATTGCAAACCCAGGTTAACTAAATCGATCAACACAGCGCAATACTTTGACATCAACAGCAGGACAGTATCGTGATAATCTTAACTAAGAATGATTAACCAAAACAGAATACGACAAGCCATAAAACATGAAAATAAACTAGAATCGTGCGGAATTTGAATTTACCTTCTCCGGGCAGCGAACCGAGGCAGCGTATCAAGTCGTCGAAGCCACTCGGAGGGTTTGTGCTATGCGATAAAGAAGGGTGGGGCCTTAATTGCTACTGACTGATATATTTCTGGATATTGGTGGATGGTGTGCGATACTAATGCTCGAGAATGTTCGTGCTTGCGTGCGGCCATTCACTGGTTGTTACTCGACTGCTTCCTCATTTTTTTGCTCTCTGTTTTTCTCCTCTCTTTGCCCCTAAATTGCTTATTGCTATTTTACTGCTTTACCCACTGAGCTCTGCCCGTCGTTCTGCCTTTGCATGTGCTTTATATAGCCATGGTTTGGGTTCTAATGTTGGTAAGTAATCAAGGTGCGATTTTGGCTGATTTTGGACGAGATTTGTACTTGATTCGTGCGATTTGAACAGGTTATGGTAAGGTAAACGATTTGAAGGATTTTTTAGTTAAGGTAAGAACAGGGTGTCGATATGGTAGCTGATTCGCGAGGTGATTCGCCGGATTCTCCGGCGAGAATCCCGGCATGGGTGAGGTGCGACGATTGCTTTTAGGTTTAGGTTAGGTTCTCTTCTCTGTTTTGTATTGTGGACGATGAGATGGGGAAAAGGCCTGAAGGAAATAAGGCTGGGGCGTGGGCTTCTGATAAGGGAAAATAAAGGGGTAGGGCGAACTGGGCCTTGCGGGTTGGGCTGCGGGTGTGGGGTGATGTTGGGATATTTAATTAGGGGTAGAGTTTAAGTGTATTAGTTTTAGGTATTATGTATTTAATTAGTGCTAAATAAATGGAATCTAAATTAGTTTAAGTTTGAGTTTAAATTTATTATAAAAAAATAAAGACGGCGTGATATTTAATTAGTGCTTAATATTTTAAAATGCGGCGCTATTATTTAAAATCTTATTATTGTGCATTTTTTTATCATTATTTAAAATAAGTTATGAAATTGTTTTGCGTATTAATAAGTGCGACTATGCTACTTGACACGACGTCATTGCTAAATTATTTATTTTATGTATTTATTATTAATTATTAAGAATTGTTTGACAGGGCTTAAAATTAATAAATGCGGGCGCGAGACTCTAAGTGCTTAATACTCTACGTAAAATGCGGTGTTATTATTAAATTGCTTATTTATGCCTGTATTAATGTTTTATCGCTGCATATTTTATTATTTAAAATTATTTGAAAATTGGTGTAATTTTATAGTTAATGACTGGGCGGGAGAGTCAAAATTGGGTGTCAACAGTATCCCAGATTAAAGTTTTGATAAAAGTTACTCCACCCGTACTTCTAGGATTCCTCTTGTATAAGGGATAAATATTGTACACTATATATATTGATATTAATAAGAAAGTCTCCCAAGGGAGATTAATATCATCTTACATGGTATCAAGAGCCAAAACTCTAAAACCCTACAATTTTCTCTACCCCCTCCCCACACACACATCGCCGCGACTCTCTCATTCTCTCCAAGAAAATTCTTGATTTCTTTCCTTCTCTCCTAAATTATATCCACTATCATGACTCCTCTTAAAACTCCTACAACATCCTTCACTACCATTATCACTACCGAAACACCGAAACCATCTTTTCACCCATCCATAACTGTTACCAATATCAAGAACTGTCTTCCATACATCTTGATCAGGAAAACGGTCAGTATTCTCCATGGATTGAACTGTTTCACATTCATGCATGTGTTTATAACGTGCTTGATCATATCGATAACACTATTCCTCGCTCCCCGGAGGTTGATAATTCTACATGGCTTCGTCTCGCCGCCGCCGTCAAACAGTGGATATATGGTAGTATTTCTCAGGATCTACTCCTTACTATCATGAAATCCAACGCTACAACTCGTGACATGTGGATTCGTTTGGAAGAAATTTTTCAGGATAACAAGCACACTCGTGCTGTGTATTTGGAGGAACAGTTTAACAATACACGTCTTGAAATTTTTTTCAACATGAATGAGTACTGCAAACATCTAAAACTTGTGGCGGATCAACTCTCCAACGTTGGCACGCTTGTCTCGGATACTAAAATGGTACTACAATTGATTTCAGGCCTTCCTAGAGGCGAATATGATACTTTGGCCACCATGATTCAACAGGCGGATCTGTTACCCAGTTTTAACAAGGCTCGCTCGCAGTTGTTGCTCGAAGAAACTCGTCGTGCTAAGCAAGATGAGCATATTCAGAGGGTGTTAGCTGTCGAAACGCAATCCCAAGACCCGACACCGTCGGAAAATTCCAAACAACGGCAGAGCCGCGGCGGTAAGGGTGGCGAAGGCGCAGCGATAGAGGAGGTCGTGGTCATGGCCAGCAGAACCAGCAAGAAAGAACCACCGCCTAGTTCCCGTGATGGTCACCGTGACGTCTCTATAGTACGATGCAGAGTGCCGCAAATACCAACAAGCAGCAGAGGCCGCGCGCCAACCGCACTCAAAGAAGAACGACTCAACCCGTATGCCCAACCAGGATTGTTGGGCCCTCGCCACCAAGATCAAAGAAGAAGCCCACGTTATGGAAGGCCGCCCAGCAGCCCACACCTGAACGGCTCCCACCGATTGGGGCGGGCCTTCAAAGAAGATAAACTTGCAGCCACCGGACAACACTTGGTACATGGATTCGGGAGCCACATCTCATCTCACCCGGTCTGCAGGTAATATTTCTAAAATGTTTAGTTTAAAGCTTCCTCAATATATTACCGTTGGCAATGGTCACCGCATTCCAATACAGGGCTATGGTACATCCTACACACAACCACCTCATCCACCCTTCTCCCTAAAAAATGTCATATATGCCCCACACATCGTTAAGAACCTAATTTTTGTCCGCAAATTTACTCGTAATAACTCTGTCTCTGTTGACTTTGACCCTTTTGGTTTTACTGTAAAAGATTTTCATACGGGGACACCTCTTACGAGATGCAATAACACGGGGGATCTCTATCCATTCCCATCCACCTCCGCTGCCAGATCTTGCTCTCTCGTCTCTCTAGCGGCTATATCTCCATCCACATGGCATAATAGGCTTGGTCATCCAAGATTCCCAGTTTTTAACTTTCTTAGAGGAAATAATTTTATTCCATGTAATAATGGGAAACTAGCCCAACAACACTGTGTTTCTTGTTCTTTAGGCAAACATACCCGTCTTCCGTTTAAATCATCTACTAATGTTACTTTTGCAGCTTTTGATATTATACATGCCGATTTATGGACATCGCATATCCTTAGTTCCCTCGATCATAAATATTATCTTTTGTTGCTAGATGATTTATCTCAATACATTTGGGTCTATCCTCTTAAATTCAAATCGGAAGTGTTTGCCAAATTTCTTGAGTTTCGCACTTTTATCCAAACACAGTTTGAAAAAGGTATAAAATCTTTTCAGTGCGATAATGGTCGTGAATTCAATAACTCTATGTTTCACCTTTTTTGTACAAACAATGGCATGGTTTTTCGTTTCTCCTGCCCTCACACCTCCCCACAAAACGGTAAAGCTGAAAGAATCATCCACACCATTAACAATATGATTCGCACTCTATTGATTCATGCCTCCCTCCCTCAATCCTTATGGGTATATGCTGCTAAAATATCAGAATACATTCTAAATATTCTCCCAACTAGCACCCTTCACAATATGACCCCTACCGAAATCCTCTATCATAGAGTCCCCTCTTATGATCATCTACGGATATTCGGCTGTCTATGCTATCCTAACATTGCCTCTACCGCCCCTCACAAACTAGGTTCACGATTCACTTCATGTGTCTATCTAGGTTTTCTGCCGAACCATATGGGCTATCTATGTTATGACTTGTCCACTCGTCAAATCCACATCTCTCGTCACGTCACATTCGACGAGACCACATTCCCGTTTTTGAATCTTCAAAAATTCCAAAAATTGGATTACTCCTTTCTTGACGAGTCTGTCATTTCTCCCATCATTCTCAGTCAACTACAGTCATCACCGTCATCATGGAGGTGCCGCATCGCCAGTCTTCCAGTGACCAAGATGTTTTTGTCTCGTCGTCAGTGCCACGACCCAGTGATGAGGCGCCGCGGCACCAAAATTCCAAAGAGCACTGTCCATCCAAACTGGCCAACAGCCCGATTATGAGGCGCGATGTCAAAACTTCGCAGAGAAGATCGCTCATCCAACACGCCTTGATCTCGGCCAGTCAGCCCGACGGCTTCACCTCTACCCCCTCCATATGCGACCTTACCATCCGTCTCGAACCCCACCACTCAGCTGCCTCAGTCACCCATTGTCCCTACTCACCAAAGGAGACTCGTGCCAAACACAGAATCTTCAAACCCAACCTCCAATTTAACTTGTCTGCCCTAACCATCTCTTCAATTCCCAAGAACCCCAAATTGGCCAAAAAAGACCCTAATTGGAATATGGCTATGTCTAAGGAATTCAATGGTGAATGTGGTTCGTTATATGTGGCTATTTCGTCACAAATTCAGAGACAATGAGGATCTTGAGAGATATAAAGCACATCTTGTGGCTAATGGTACGAATCAGCAGGGGGGCATTGATTGTGGTGAGACATTCAGTCCGGTTGTCAAACCGGCTACCATTCGCACAATTCTGAGCATAGTTATGGGCAAACACTGGACGATACATCAAATGATGTGAAGAATACATTTTTACATGGGGACCTGAGAGAAATAGTCTACATGCATCAGCCGCCTGGGTTCACCCATCCAGCAGTCCCTTACTATGTGTGTCATCTCCGTAAGTCACTATATGACCTGCACAGGCCCCCCGTGCGTGGTATGATCGTTTTGCCAGATATATTTTACAGATTGAGTTTGTATGCAGCAAGTGATGCATCACTCTTTATTTTTCATCGAAGTAGTAGCATTGTTTACTTATTACTTTACGTGGATGATATTATTCTTACTGCCTTCTCCGATGGGTTGAAAAATGAGATTATTGTCTTGCTTAAGACCGAATTTGCAATGACTGATTTTGGAAAACTGAGTTATTTATTGAGGATATTAGTGACCAGGTCTGTCAACCACATATTCTTGTGTCAGCGTAAGTATGCAGAAGAGATTGTACAGGGCTAAGATGGCGAATTAAAAGTTATGCCTACTCTAGTTGATTCAAAATCTAAGTTCAGTGCTATGGATGGTGCTCCAGTCTCCGATCCTACTCTGTATAGAAGCATTGCAGGTGCACTTTAGTATCTCACATTTACAAGGCCAGACATTGCTTATGTTGTTCAGCAGGTATGCTTATTTATGCATGTACCCAGGGAGTCTCATTTCACTGCCCTTAAGTGTATCATCCGATACATTAAGGGCACACTTGATTATTGTTTGCACATATATCCCTCTGCACCAAACAAGTTTCACTCATATACGGATGCAGATTCGGCAGGGTATCCGGACACGCCACGCTCCACCTCCGGCTTTTATGTTTTTTAGGGGATAATCTGATTTCATGGTCTGCCAAGCGACAAGACATCCTATCTCGTTTCAGTGTCAAGGCTGAGTACAGAGGCGTTGCAAATGTGATAGCTGAGATTTGTTGACTCAGAAATTTACTGTTAGAACTTCAGTGTCCTTTGCATCAGACATCTATTGTATATTGTGATAACATCTCTGCAATCTATCTTTCTCACAACCCGGTTCAGCATCAGCGAACCAAGCACGTTGAGATGGACATACATTTCGTTCGTGAGAAAGTTGCGCTAAGCCATGTCAGAGTGTTACATGTTCCCTCATCATATCAGTATGCAGATATATTTACCAAATGGCTTCCCACACAATTATTTCTTTACTTCAGATCCAATCTCAACGTCTGGCCTTCTCCCGCTCCGACTGAGGGGTGTGTAAACGTGTATGACATAACATCTCTACCATAATTAGAATATATCCCATATATTGTATAAATATTAGTGATATGTAATTATGGTAAGATTATGATTCCTCTTGTAAGTAGGACTAGGATGCATCTTGTATAAGGGATGAATATTGTACACTATATATATTAATATTAATGAAAAAGACTCTTCAAGGGAGATTAATATCATCTTACAAATAAATTAACCTTCTATCGCTTCAAAATTTACTCACAGAAAATTGTAAAAGTTTCTTAAAAGTTTGTTCAATCATTTTCACTATTAGACAAGGGTAATTTTGAGAGGGTGGGGTGGGGGTGATACGTCCAAACTACAGCTTCGAAAAAGATGTAAAGTGATCGTTAGTATATATAGAAAGATTAGGGATTGAATCCCACATGAAATACGACGAGAAACGTACAATTTAATTGTAAACATCAACTATTAGCCTATATTTTAAAGGGAAAGGAAATAATGTTTGATTGATTATAATTATGATTACATCTCAAAACAACACGTATTTGTGCACTTGTCCCCCAATTTAAAAAGCTTCCAAATATTATATCTTTAGAGCTAGCACGTCATTTCAAGTAAATTACATGCATGTTGTGTTGCGGTTGTTGAAAACCACAATTGAATGAAAATTTCAAAATTGAGCGGCCCTTTGCAATTAGAATTGATGGTTATTGAAAGAATTAATTTATTGATTATTCTTATTGGTGAATGATATATACATACAAGTTACATAAAAAAATCTTTTTTCTATTTTATTTGAAGACTAACTTTATAATTATTATAATATTACACTACTAATTAAAGTATAAAACTAAGTCTAATATTTATCAAATATACAAGGGAAATTTGCCCACTGCTGGACGTCCACTGCTGGACGTGGACTGTTTAACACACCCCCGTAGTCATAGCAGACGGTCTTCGTATGCTGAGATTATCTATAAAATCTTCAAAAAGAACCGATGGAAGACCTTTTGTAAAGATATCTTCAATCTGATATCTGGAAGGGACATGGCAGACGCGTACTTGTCCTTTAGCTACATTCTCTCGAACAAAGTGAATATCCATCTCTATGTGTTTAGTGCACTGTTACTGAACTGGATTACCAGAAAGGTAGATGACACTTATATTATCACAATATACCAAGGTAGCCTTCTCAATAGGACAATGGAGCTCTAAAAGAAGATTACGTAACCAAAACTCGGAAACCACATTGGCTACCCCTCGATACTCGGCCTCTGCACTTGAACGTGAAAGCGTAGATTGACGCTTGGCAGACCATGAGACCAAGTTATTACCCAAAAATATACAATAGCCAGACGTAGACCGTCTGGTGTCAGGACAACCACCCCAATCAACATTTGTATATGAGACAAGTGTAGACGTTGACGAAGGGTACAAATGCAAACCATAATCAAGTGTTCCCTGAATGTACCTAAGGATGCGTTTGAGCGCATTCATATGTTCAACTCTGGGATCATGCATAAACAAACACACCTTCTGGACTGCATATGTAATGTCTGGTCGTGTGAACGTAAGATACTGAAGGGCGCCTGCAAGACTACGATAGCGGGTCGGATCATTATAAGGAGAGCCAGCTGCAGCACCCAACTTGGGTTTAGTATCAACTGTAGTAGAAGTGGACTTACAGGATGACATCATTCAGCCCTCTCAATGATCTCTGTTGTATACTTTCTCTGTTTTCAGAACAATCCACATGCATGACGAGTGACAACAATGTCCAAAAAATAGCTCAAGGCGCCCAAGTCTTTCATTGCAAACTCAGAACTGAGCATTGTCATAATAGACTTTCTCAAAGCATCAGAAGAGGCAGTCAAGATAATATCATCCACATATAACCATATATAAGTCTTGGAAGAACCCCGACGATATATGAATAGTGAATTATCAGACATGCTGTGAGAAAAACCCATAGTCGAAACAAAATCAACAAACCTCTTATACCAAGCCAGTGGAGACTGCTTAAGCCCATACAAGGACTTCTTTAATAGATAGACATGATTAGGATATCTTGTATCCCTAAACCCCAAAGGCTGATACATATACACTGTCTCCTGAAGATCACCATGTAGGAAAATATTCTTCACATCTAGCTGATGAATGGATCATGATTTTGAAAGAGCCAAGATGAGCACAGTGCGAATGGTAACCGGCTTGACCACCGGGCTAAATGTCTCACCACAATCCACACCAACTTGCTGAGTCTTACCATCACCTACAAGTCTAGCCTTATGCCTTGCAAATCAACCATCAGAATTTTTCTTATGAACAAAAATTCACATAGGCCGAATAATATTAACACCAGATGGACGTGGTACCAACTCCCACATCTTATTATCAATAAGAGTATTATATTCCTCGGTCATGGCAATTTTCTAATTAGGGTCATTTAATGCAGACACATTATTACGGGGTAAATGAATTTAAGAACATTAGAATTCAAATTAAAATATCTCTTTGGTTTAAGAAAGCCCCGTTCACTGCGAGTGATTGGACCTTGACTTTAGACTGAATTAGGGGAATTTTGAGAATTTTCTGAAGTGTTGGAAATTACCTTCGGAAAAGTCGTACAAAAGCGAGGCGCGCTAGAAATATCGCAGAGTTTCTAAGTTTTAGCCGCGCTTCCCCAGAGTGTCGAGGTGCTAATGATGGGATTGAAACTGTTGTCACCGTCGGTTGGCGCGCTTCCCTAACGGTCAGATACCAAGTCATTTTTTCTGAAGAATCTGAAAAATGACGGAGAACATAGGGGGAGACATCCTCATACAAAAAATCATAAGAACTAGGCACGGGTTTTTCTACTTTAGAAAAGGAAAATTGAGATTCATCAAAGAGAACATGACGACTAATAATGATTCGTTTAGAGGACAAATCAAAGTATTTATAACCACGGTGATTTGACGGAAAACCCAAAAACACACAAGGAGTAGAACGTGCCTGAAGTTTGTTGATCGTAGTGGATGGAAACAGTGGATAACATATGCATCTGAAGACCCTAAGATGAGAAGTCTTATTGTATAACACTTTGAGAGGGGATGAATACGTCAAACCTTTATAGGGAAGAATATTTAGTAGATCGGTAACCATTTGTAGCACATGATGCCAAAATAATGGAGGAACAGAAGAATGAACCAATAAAGTGCGGACAATATTATTAATGGTACGAATTTTTCACTCAGCTTTCCCATTTTGTGAAGACGTATGAGGACAAAAAATGAAAATTTATCCCATTTTGAGCACAAAACTCCCTAAATTCCCATTGTCATACTCTTTGTCATTATCACATTGAATGTTTATTATTTTCCGTTCGAATTGCGTTCTTATGAAGGCTCTAAATTTTATGAAAATGGAAAAAACTTGAGATTTTTTCGCAATTGAAAACGTCCATAAATATTTAGAATAGTCATCTAAGAATAAAACATAATAACAATGAGCCATAGAACTAAGAACCGGAGATGTTCATAAATCACTATGAATAATATCAAATGACATTGAATTATTAGAATTCGAAACTACAAATGGTAACTTAATATTTTTTTCCAAAGCACAGGATTGACAAAGTGGAGTACTACGTGTCCCCTTACAAGAAATAAACTTATGTCTATCTAAATAAGATAAAATAGACGACCCCGGATGACCTAGATGAGCATGCCACAAGGAAGGAGCAAGAGCTGCCAAAGTGGATGGCATAGCTTGACGCGAGATGCTGAGACTCGGTGTGATTGGATAAAGATCCCTCCTACTGTCACACCTCATGAGATGACTCCCCGTCTTGAAATCCTTCACAGAAAACCCAAATTGATCAAAATTAATAGAAACTCAATTATCAATGGTGAATTTACGGACAGACACCAAATTTTTAATCAATTTTGGGGCATGCAGGGTATGTTTCAAGAAAAGTGGTGGATGAGGAGGGACAAAGTTTTATGACCATAACCCTTAATTGGATTAGAATTGTAATTACCAATAGTTATACCACGATTAATGCTCAAATTGGAATAAGACGAGAGAGTACCTTGGTCGGATATCATGTGAGTAGTGGCGCCGGTGTCCATAAATCAATTAGGGTCTGGTTGAGTCAAGCCAAGCGTGTGCATCGCTGCTTTAATATTCATTCGAGTGGGGCCCATCGCGTGACGGCCTCGATGGGCGCGACCAAGTATACTAGATCGCCCATACGCCGTCCGAACCCTTAAGTCCGACCGGAAGTTCGTCCGCAGCCGCACGCATCGAGGCACCGCGACATCAGGGCCGAGCCGTGGCGCTATAATGCAGAGCCGCGGCGCTGGGACCCACTGCCACTGTCCTGGGGGCTCCAGAACTGTTGTTGCTGACGGTTGCCCCCGTTGTTGCCGCCATGATTCTTGCCATTATTCTTCCAATTTTGGCCCTTCTTACCACCCCCGTTGTTGTGATTTTGGGTCACATTGGCTGGATTGGAAGGAGAAAAATTGGAAGCGGTCATCATGACAACAGGACTGACCCCAATCGCCACTTTCTTAGCCAATCCGACTTCTTCCAAAGTAAGCATAGAACGAGCTTGATAAAATCTCGCGCGGGTTACTCGACGGTCAAGCAACACCGCTATAGGCCTCTGACAGGCCTGCAACCATCTAAAGAACTAGACGACTATTAGAAACAGGAGAACTCACGTTGCTGAGTTGGTCTGCCAAGTATTTGAGGTGTTTGCAATAAGAAGAAACGTTTTGAAAACTCGCCATAGCCATCTGTGAGAATTCCTGCTCAAAGATAACAATTCGAGAATGACTTTTATCTTGAAATATGTCTCGCAACCGATCCCACGCCGCCATAGCTGTGGAGTTGGGTTCCATAATCGACTGTAAAATATCTAAGGAGATAGTGACATAAATCCACTAAAGAACCTTGGCATCAAGCATGACCCATAATTCTGGATCTGCTTATTTAGTGGGCACAACGGTCGTAGAAGTAGACGCATTATCACCCTCCTTTGGAGGAGTTGGAGGAATGATGTGGTGGAGGACTTTATGTGCCAAAGCATGAATCTTAAATAATTTCACCCACGTCTCATATTGAACGTTTTTTAGGTCAAGAACGATAGGGATGACGCTCTTGATGTTAGAAACTATGAGGGCAGGATGAAAATTGTTCTTATCAGCCATATGGAATAGAACAACAAGATTCGGAGAAGGGAATTTGGGAGATAGGATTTTCTGGAGAGAAGAGTCGCGACTTTGGAAGAAATCCGAGAAGAGGGCTGCAGCGCTAGGGCTAGAAAATTAAGAAAAGAAGGATAAATTTGAGGAGCGGAAGCAGGGTAAAGAGAACCTAGATTCTTGATACCATGAAAGAATTAATCTCTTGATTATTCTTATTGATGAATGACATATATATACAAGTTACATAGGCAAATTCTTTTTCCATTCTACCTCTAAATCCCTATTCTATTTGGAGACTAACTTTGCAATTATGATAATATTACACTACTAATTAAAGTATAAAAATAAGTCTAATATTTACCAAATATACAAGGGAAATTTGCGCACTGCTGGACGTGGACTGTTTAACAGTTATGCATGCAATCATTTCCAACTTTATTTAATTCCTAAGCATGTTTTGTTCTCTTTCGTCGGCTCAGAAAATTTATGGCTATTTTCATTCTTCCTTAGATACACAAAAGAGTAGAGAAACTGAGAGTAATAATGATTAGAAATCAATGGTAATAATCGCCTTGCGATTACATTGCTAAAGGAATCTTGTTATAGTGTTGAGTTGGTGTGGTACAACTAGAATAAGCTTAATAAATATGTTTGTCAAACTTTGTTATCAGAAAATAGAGACACGATGATGATAATAATAATTGCGCTTTAATTTAAAATAAATCAGGGCCAGTTATATAAATTATTACTGATTATTTTACTTTATACTCATTTCAAGTTAATGTAATGTAAAATAAAAAGAACTAGAAATTCTATATATTTTTTTCTGACATATAAATCTATAAACAAATACATTAAAATTTATAAGAATTTACTAGAGTTTGACGGGCCTTCTAATTAAAACACCATTGACCAAGACTCAGATTTAGAGCCCAAGTTTTAATCCTTCAATATATATAGACCCCATTTAGGTTTAGTACTAATTAACTCAATATTTTTGTGGGGTGGCTGACTAAGTTATTTAATATCATATTTAGGACGGCAAAGATGTCAAAGGATTGGAGGTGGAGTAATATGGTCCCGTTGTATAAAAATAAGGGTGATATTCAGAACTGCAATAACAATAGGGATATCAAGCTGCTAAGCCACGCCATGAAAATTTGAAAAAGGGTGATCGAGATGAGGATAAGGAGGGATGCATGATATTAACAAGCTTTCTAAACCCAAAATGTCCAATGACCCTCCAATATGCCCTTTAACTGTCTCAATCTATCCCATATAATAATTCAATAGGTGTTAAAATGAAGAATATTTGCTAATATATAAAGCGGAAAATGGTCAAAAATGTCCTTAACATATGAAAAATGATTAAGAAATTCTCTCCTTCCACCTATTGGATCAAAGATGTCATTCCTTCAACCTATTTGGCTCAAAAATGTCCTTAACGTATGAAAAAAATATAAAAAATGGCAGCTTCCTTCGACCTATTGGATCAAATCTGCACTTCCTTCAACCTATTTGGCTAAAAAATACCCTTTATGTATTAGAAATTGATCCAAATGCCCTTAATGTATTAAAAATGGCTCAAAAATGTCTTTCTTCCACTTTTAGATCAAATTTATCCCTAATATTATTTTCAGACTTAAAACTATTCCTTTATTAACGACACAATTATATGATATTTAATTAAATTATAATTAAACATGCAGCCTCTTTTAATCATACCGGTTGTAGGACAATTAGTTTGTTTCGAAAATATTCTCAGTTCTATCACATTTTAAAAAAAAAAAATCTTCTATCTTGCTTGTTTAATTTTGTTAAGTAAATTTATCGAAGTTTAAGATACTGGAATTCAAAGTGAGGATATCCTTTTTTTTTTTTGCTTGTTTAAATTCTTCTATAACTAATTTGTTAATTTTGTGAGGTTGAATCGATCATCATCAGAAGAATTAGGCCAAAAATTAGGATACATTCTGGGTATAGGCCGATACGTCTCCAGCTTGTGTTTCATAAGACTTTCAGTAAGCCTTTCATTCAGGGCCTAATCCTTGGCAAAATAATCTCCAACAGATACTTACATTTTTTAACATATAAATAATTCGATCAACCAAACATGATAAAATTGAATAACAGACACACTTCATTGTTTACTTAACCTAATGAATGCTTGTATCTTTTATACACATACTTATCACTTGATTATCATTGAATAATTTGTATCCTTACTTTGATTTTTTACTATAAAAATAAAATTATTTAGTTTAATGTAAATACCATGCCTAAGTTGAATGAGCTCTGATTGGCTGGTAATTAACAGTTAAAATTCCACAAAAGTAGAGGAAGAAATTAAGAATAGGGAGACAACGGGAATGGGAGGTGAGTAGATGTCACAACTTTTAGCAGTAGAAATCATTGTTGAAAAGAGGGTAAGTTCAGAGGTATATGCTGTATAGATTGATGGTAAGATAAGTAGCATTTTGATAAGCCTTGGCATCATATTGTTTGCCATATAAGTAGACTATCTCATAAACCCTTTTCACTTAATTTTTTCAATCATGACTTCTATAAATAGTATTCTCTTTGATTTCAATTCATTTCATTTGACACGAAATAAAATAAAAAATTGAAATGTGTGGTTGTAAATCATTTCATAAAGTTATTTTTAAAAATAGAAAGGTGACATTTTTATGGGACGTGGTAAAAAAAATTATATCACATAAATTAAAACAAAAAGAATAGAATAAAATAAATAAAAAATAAGAAAAGAAAAATACCCGTTCAAAGGAACAGTAAATAGTCAAGAATCAACAGACAAATTGCAATGTTATGAGGTCAAATCCACATATTTATACAAACCATTATTGTTTAGTTAGATTCCCTATCAAGAATCCGGAACCTAAATGACCCAGAGAAAGAGAAAGGCAACAAAAATACTCAAAAAAAAATGTTATAAAAATACCTTTTGTGCAGGAATTTTATGAAAAAAAGACTTAATCGTAACAACGGGGTTAAGTCCTTTTGCGCAGGATGCGCAGAAATTTCCTGCACAATAGGAGTTATTATAACTAGGGCAGCAACTCTATTTTCATCTTCACTCTTCACCTTCTCCATTTTCACTCTTTTATCATACTTTAGCCCTCGAAAAATCATGTCTCAAAGCTCCGAAATGTCAAAGTTTGCTATAGAATCTCACGTTTGTTGTTGCGGTCATTATTGTCAGCTAAGTATATCAAGGACCTAAGATAATTCGGGTTGTCGTTTTTGGTGCCGTAAAGTGCCCGAAATAAGTGTTTTTACAAGTTTTTATAGACTTGTTTTTCATATTATCTACATATTTGACATTCAAAACCGATTTTTGTAATGTTATAGGATATGGATGGTTGTAAATATTTTTTATGGGAAGATAAAATTTTTGTGGATAAAATGGTGGCGGTAAAGTTTAAAAAGTCTCAGATTGATAGAGATACTGTTATTTCACGTATCACTAGAAATACCGTGAAGTTTAACATGCAGTTTAAAATTATGAAAGCTTAAGAAAAAATTGACCTTTTGAGGTCTTGCCACTACAAGAAAAAAGACCTACGATGATAGTATGCGTGTGACAATTTTTTTAACCGTACATGTTATGACGGTTTTTTCGCGTTTATGACATTTATGTGACGATTATAAAAACCGTCACAAGTTATGACAATCATGTGATGGTTTTTATAACCGTCGCAGTCTTTCGCGGGAAAATTTTAAAATGGAGGGAAAATTCAAATTCCAAATCAAAAGGTGTGACGATTTTTATCTGTCACACATAACCGTCATCAACAACCGTCACAAGATATGACGGTTTTTACAACCGTCATCAATTTGTGACACTGACTACAATGACACTTAAAATAACCGTCATAAACCTCCCGGGATAACGGTTAATAACCGTCATCGTATGTCCTTTTTCTTGTAGCATGCTAAAAGAATTCGAAGAAAAAAATTCAAGGATAACCTTAGAGACACTCAACACGAGAAAAATGCTTTGAAAGATAAACTGAAATTTTAGAAGATTATTATGCTCTCTTGTTGTTGTTTATAATCTTGAAATATTACATTGTTGGTTAAGTTTATTATTTCTATGTATTTCATTTTTTGTTTTTACTAGTTGCACGTTTTTATGTATTATGTATTTTCTATCGCTTTTATAATGCATTATGTAATCAACACATTTTATGTACTAATTTATTTGTGTTTTCATTAAAAAATGTGAATTGTTGAACTTTGTATGTATTATTAACTTCAAGACGCTTAAATAAATTAATAATCAAATATAACAATAATTAAAAGCAAAATTAAACATACTAATTTTCTTCAAATTGATGACTTCATCATAAATTAAAAATACAAATAAAATCATAGTACCCTTAATCATCATCAGAATAGAAGTCCTCAATATGTCCTCAAAATAATAATTTTGGATTTCTTAAGACATATCTTCTTTCTGTAGATGTTAGTTCTCTACCCGTTGATGATGCTTGTTCTTTGGCCAATTTTAGCATGTAAAATCTACAACGTCTTGCTAGCATTCTGTTGTTCTCTTTTCTAATCCTTTGTACCGCAACCTCAAAAGAATATTGATCAGTTCAATGCATGGTCATTGAGAACCTTGTTGGGATTGGAGCGTTGAGATTTTCCAATTTACGAAGAAGACGTTCTGATTCAACATATACGGATATGTCCATTCCCAACGTAAATCATAATAATATTCTCGATGATCTAAATATTTCACATCGCAAAAATCATTATTTTGCCCTTAGAAAGATGTTATCATTTCAATTAGTATAACTCTTCTCAATTCTCATATGGAATATATTTGATATCCGTGTATATGGTAGTTTTATTAAAACGTGAGCATCTTTATCACTTCGAGAGTAAAGTTCAAAGTTTTACTAATGTGAGAGTAAATTTAAGAGTTCTACTACTTCGGGAGTAAATTTCAGACACTTACTGCTTCAGGAATAAATTTTGAATTTAGTACTTCATGAGGTAATTTCAGATTTACTACTTTAAGAGTAAAAATTAAAGTTTCTACTACTTCGAGAGTAGAGTTCAATGTTCTACTACTTCGGAAGTGAAGTTCAAAGATTTACCACTTCAGGAGTAAATTCAAAGTTTTATTACTTTCAAAGTTCTACTACTTCTGAAGTAGAGTTTAAAGATTTATTACTTAAGGAGTAGAGTTTAAAATTTGCTACTTCGGGAGCAGATTTTTGAATTTACTACTTTGCGAGCAGAATTTTGAGTTTACTACTTCGGGAGTAAAGTATAAAATGTTTAGAATATTTTTCTCAACTATTCTACCTCTTCTGAAGGTGAATCGTGATAACGTCACAACCAAATACACGTCTGTATATATAATATTTACTTCATATTGTCACATTCACTTCAGGGAATGTATATGTACTTATAACATTCATCAAAAAAATTCATTCTTCAGGAACAGAACATCTCTCAACGTGCCTTAACCATATAGAATTATAATCGCTTACAACCTCTTTTAAGATATTGCTACTTCAGGAGCAAATCGAGACATATTTTCTCTAACATATCTTCAATTGTTATCACAATATGCCTATAAAAATATATTACCACTTCCGTTAGTTAATAAATTTCATTACAAAAAAGAACGTGTAATATAATCACATCTGGTGTCACGTTACTCTTTTAAATTGAATTTACAAAATTCAAGATCTAATTGTAAGAATTATTTAGAACTGGAAAATCTTCCTTAATTTTATTCATGCCCAAATGGTCACAATATATACACAAAGTAATAATTAATAAGAAGATTAAGTTCCCTAAAATTCTCCTACCTATCCCATAATATATTCCTTTTCCTATATTAATACTATTCTATTTAATACATAATACTATTTACCATATACAAAATATTCTACATAATTATATTATTAATAGTAATTAATAATAAATATTCTAACACTTCGCAAATGATCGAGGAGGGCGGATGCTGAGACTGTCCCGAAATTCTTCAAATAAGATCAGCGGAAGCCCTTTTGTGAAGATATCTGCAATCTGATGTCGCGTCGGGACATGTAACACTCGCACCTGTCCGCGAGCCACCTTTTCACGGACAAAATGAATATCTAACTCAATATGCTTAGTGCGTTGATGATGGATTGGATTTCCGGAGAGATAAATTGCACTAATGTTATCACAGTATACCATAGTGGCTGTCGGAATAGGACAATGAAGCTCAAGTAAAAATTCGAATCGGCATGAGTCGACACAACATTGGCTACCGCGGATTCATTTCAAAGATCGAACGTGATACGGTGGGTTGCCTTTTGGAAGACCATGATATTAAATTATCACCGAGGAAGACGCAATAACCGGAGGTGGAACGTGCAGTGTCCGACATCCCGCCACCGTGATCCGTAGGTGACAAGCTTGGTCATGGAAGAAGGGCAGATGCAATCCATAATTGAGTGCCACAATATATCGCATAATACGTTTGAGTGCATTCATATGTTCTTCCATTGGATTGTGCATAAATAAACACACTTGTTGTACTGCATATGTAATATCTGGCCTGGTGAATGTGAGATATTGCAAAGCTTCTGCCAAGCTGCGATACAATGTCGGATTGGCAAAAGGACTACTGGATATGGCACTCAATTTTGACTTGGTATCTACTGGAGTTGCAGACGGTTTGCAAGATGACATTCCAGCCTGCTCTACGATCTCTGATGCATACTTCTTCTGGGAAAGAAATAAACCACTGCGTGACGCGTGTCACCGCAATTCCTAGAAAGTAGTGAAGTGGACCAAGATCCTTCATAGCAAATTCGAACTCACCGGTCATGATATTCTTGCGTAGAGTCCAAGAGGTCATAGGATAATATCATATACATATAAGAGAATATAAGCAGTATGATTACCCTGTTGATAAATAAATAGTGAATTATCCGAACGACTGTTTGAGAAACCCATGTTGAACACAAAATCTGCAAACCGCTGTACAAGTCACGGGGCCTGTTTGAGTCCATATAATGATTTTTTAAGTAAACACACATGATTAGGATATCGAGAATCTCTGTACCCCAATGGTTGGTGCATGTATACAGTCTCACTCAAGTGTCCATGTAAGAAGACATTCTTGACATCCAATTGATGAAGTAACCATCCTTTTGAGAGGGCTAAACTGAGAACAATTCTGATGGTTGCTGGTTTAACCACTGGACTGAATGTCTCGCCGCAATCTAATCCCACCTGTTGAGTCTTGCCATCACCTACAAGTCGGGCCTTATGCCGCTCAAAAGAACCATCAGATTTTTCTTTATGGCTAAAAATCCACATAGAACGAATTATATTAGCATTAGATGGACGAAGTACTAACTCCCATGTCCTATTTTTAATTTAGAGCATGATATTCATCATCCATGGCCATTTTCCAATTAGGATCTTTTAGAGCAGACACAGGATTACAAGGCAAAGGTGATTTTGAGACTTGAGTGTGTAGACTGTATTTGGCATTGAGTTTTGTAATTCCATGTTGACTACGGGTGATTGGCCGGTTTAGTGGACCAGTGGACTGGACGCCACTGGTCGGGAGTGAGACAGTGGGCTGAACGCCACTGCCCAGATTATTGCTATTTTCTCCACTGGTTGCACTGGACTGGACGAGTGTAGTTGGGCCTGGAGTTGGAGGTTGGCCCAACTGAAGGGGCAGCCGGTGTGAAGTAGGGGGTTCTCGTTCACTGGGCCTTGAAGGCCCAGCTTGGCCGGATCAGTATTTTTGTGAGTCTCGGGCTGTGGAGAAAATGAGTTAGATATGGGAGTCTATCATCATCCAAAAAATCATAAGTATTTGTCTCTGTGTCATGTATCTTGGCAAAGGGAAATTGCGATTCATCAAAAATTACATGACGACATATAATCATACGTTTGGAAGAAATGTCATAACACATGTAACCACGGTGATTCGTAGGATATCCCAAGAAGACACATGGAGTAGAACGGGGTTGAAGTTTTGTGATTGTGGTGGATGGAAATAGAGGGTAGCAAAGACAACCAAATACTCTCAAATGATGATACGATGACTCTCGTAAGTAAAGTACTTTTAGTGGAGCTTGGTAAGACATGTTTTTATGGGGAAGGATATTTAACATGTAGGTTGTCATTTGAAGCGCATGATGCCAAAAAATGGGGGGTATAGAAGCATGAGTAAGGGATGTTCTCACAATATTGTTTATGGTTCTAATTTTGCGTTCCGCCTTCCCATTCTGTGAAGAGTGAGGACAGATAAACGAAATTGTAAATCATTTGTTTTGAAAAATCCCAAAATCGATTATTGTCAAATTCCTCCCATTGTCACATTGAATACTTTTAATCTCCTGCTCAAACCGAGTTCGATAAATGCTCTAAAGTTTAGGAAAGTGGAAAACACTTGTGATTTTTTCGACAAAGGGAATGTCCACAAATAATTAGAGTAGTCATCAAGAAACAGTAAATAGTATCTATGACCCGAGGAACTCAAAACAGGTGATGTCCAAATATCACAATGTAAAATATCAAACGGCATAGTAGTGCATGAAGTAGAAGAAGTAAATGGCAACCTAACATGTTTACCAAGGGCACAAGCATGACACTTATTCAAAACATGAGTTTGAGTACATGAAATAAAATTGTTTTGTTTAAGAGAGGCCAAAATGGACTCCCCCGGATGTCCCAATCGTTCATGCCATAGTGATGGAGCCAAGGCTGCAAAAGTGGAAGAAGCTTTAGACTGTGGATTTGGTAAACTTATTGGATAGAGCTCCCCCTTGCTATCACATCTCATGAGAAGCTTCCCCGTCTGAAAGTCATGTACGGAAAAACCAAATGGGTCAAATTTAACAGAAACTCAATTATCACTAGTAAACTTCCTAACAGAAACCAAAATTTTTATTAATTTGGGAGCATGCAGGACATTATTTAAAACCAGTGGCGGATATGGTGGTGACAGTGTGTTTGACCCATAACCTTTTATTGGAATTGCATGGCCATTTCCGACAATAATATCATTTTCTTTGTTCAAATTAAAATAGGGTGAGAGTGTACCTTGGGATGCCGTCATATGTGACGTTGCCCCGGAGTCCATATACCAATTAGAATCCGGTGGATTGAGTCCCAGAGTATGCATAGCCTGCTCAATATCCGTAGGGTTGTGGTTGAATGGGCCTCCTGCCATTGGGCCGGAGGAGGCCCAAAACTGCTGCCTGCTGCTGACCCAGCGAAATGGGCTTGCTGGGTATTCTGCCCATGTTGCTGGAAATGGCTGGGCTGCCCACGCCTTTGAAATGGTGGGCCGCATCGCCATCGGGCTGTTGGTTTACTCGCCCAGCTTCTTCGGCCGGCTCGCGACGCCCTCGCCGCCATCATTGGCCGCCGGTACCGGGCCTTCATCCTGGCTTCGGTGGCACGGTGGTTCTTGCCGAGCCACCGGAGTTGGTGCCGCCACCGGAATTTGACCGCGCTTTATTATTTCCGCGATTTCCACCTCTTGCATTATTATAACCACGTCCTTTTTTACTCTTATTTTGTGAAGAATAGTCAAAATAATTACCTTCATTTGAATACGTGGCAACCATGGCGGAATTTGTAGTCGTTGAAACCTTCTTAATCAAACCCGACTCTTCAAGAACAAGCATGGATCTTGCTTGATAAAACTTTGGTAAGGGGTTACTTTGACGGATTAGTGTTCCCACGCCACTATAAGCATCCGTGAGACCGACAACTAATTGTAAAACTAACCGATTTTCAGAAACCGGTGAACCTACGTTTCTCAATTGATCTGCCACCAATTGGAGACGTTGATAGTAGGTTGAAACGTTAGGGAAGTCTGCCATGACAATGGTTGAAAATTCTTGTTCCAACGCAACGGCACGAGAGTTTTGATTATCTTGAAAAATGTATCTCAAGCGTTCCCATACGCCATGGCGATGGGAATCTGGTTCCATTATGGTATGCAACAAGTCTGTGGATATTGTTGCATAAATCCAACCAAGAACTGTGGCATCAAGGGTATCCCACAATTCTTTGTCTGCTTCAGACGATTGTTCCGTTGTTGTACCATTTTTTGGTGGAATTATATGATGAAGAACTTTGTGAGCCCTACAACATATTTTGAACAACTCCGCCCATGTTGCGTAGTGAGCGATTTCCATCTCTAGTTTGTGAAATATGTGTTTTGATGTTGGAGATAGTAAGGGCTGAGTGAAACGAAGATTTTGATTCAGACATGGTTGACAACAATAATTGAGGAAAATGAAGAATAACAATGGAGAAGACAAATTCGGTTGGGGAAGATGACCGAATTTGGAAGGAATATTTTATTTAGAGTAGGATCTTTGAATTACCTTCTGATACCATGTAAGAATTATTTAGAACTGGAAAATCTTCCTTAATTTTATTCATGCCCAAATGGTCACAATATATACACAAAGTAATAATTAATAGGAAGATTAAGTCTTCCCTAAAATCCTCCTACCTATCCCATAATATATTCCTTTTCCTATATTAATACTATTCTATTTAATACATAATATTATTTACCATATACAAAAGATTCTACATAATTATATTATTAATAGTAATTAATAATAAATATTCTAACACTAATCCCACCGGGATAAAAAAAAATCTTGCAATTAATAGTTAATCCAATCTCCATGGTCCATTGCAAACATGTATTTACATAGTAAGTCGAAATTGGTGTTGTTAGAATACATCAAAATACATGACCATGAAATATGAACGTAGATCCAAATACTGCGGCATATATCATATAAAATCTAACACGACAAGAAATATATTTAAACATACTGTTTGTTCCAACAAGAGAATTAGCATAGAAAATTAAACTTGAACATTTATGTTAAAAACAATACTTAGGAGACAGATATATATACTAATTATCACACTGAATAAGATATGTCACTAGAATCAACTACTTTAGCAACAAATTATTCGGCAGACATGCACTGCCAAGATATAACACAATATCAAATCAAATGTATATCTAGGAAGCATACCAGGCATAAGAATGACAAACCGAATTGTTGATTGATACACCATATGCTCAACCAATATATCACGATGGAGATAAAAATTATTAGAGACTCGTGCTGATAACGTGTTATAAAATAATAAAACTAGAACAAAACTAGAACAAGAGTATTGAGGAGAAAGGGAGGAGAGTTCTTTCTTTCTCTTGAAGGATGAAATACATAGAGAGTAACATCTCTATTTATAGGGTCTAGGTACATTGTTATAACCCTAACTTTTCATGTAGACATTCATAATAATAAATACCATTTATAACATTAATTTATTTGTCCATTTCTTGATTTAAAATGTGACTTCACTGACTTGGGTCATTCCCTTTTTAACAAATCAGTCGAGCGATCCCAGGCCCAACTCAACTCAGCAAAAAGAAAAGTAACCCTACATCTCATTACTCATATTCTCATTATCATCTTCGCCGCAGTAGCCAGTAGTGTGCCTTAAGCTAAAAAAAAGCTCTAAACCAGCTGGGTCCTCTAAAGCAAATCGGCGAATCTTCGTCTTCGAGTTGAGGGTGGGATGGATATGGGGTTTAAATCTAGGATCACATGAATTATTTTCAGTGGTTTGTAAGTGAAGAGATGGCAGCATAGTGGTGGTCAGCCATGGTGGCCTCGCCATCGGTGGAAGAAAATTTTTCGAATTGATTATTTAGTCATATTATGTTTATATCATTTCAGGGAGAGGAAATAGACAATGCAATGATAATGGAATAAATTTATGGTGTAGTAATTCTTAGTTTTCATTTCTAATTCATTCTGAGACAACATTTTCATGTTTTGTTCCTGGGTTTTAGTCCCTGTTGAAGTTACTGCTGGAAACAACAAACATTCTGCTGAAGTTACTTTTTTTTTGTTGATGTCTCTTTCCTAACTTTGATAAAGTAATGTTGTAATTTGTGGGAGCTGTTTAGGTGGGTACCCGCCGGGTAAGTGGGTACCCTCCTAGGTAAGTGGAGCGGGGGCAGTTGGAGGAATTACTACCCGTGATGAGTGGTGGGGCGGGGATGGGGGTGGGTTTTAGGTGGCGGGTACGGGTATGGGGTACCCTTCCCCCGGCCCCGCCCCGCCCCGCCCCGCCCCGCCCCATTGACATCCCTAGTTCTTACCCGTGATTTATATAAGTAATTTTAATTAATTTTTAACTAAGATAAGTTAATCTATTAATAGGGGAGTTCGGAACTTAAATGACAAAAAAAAGGCAACACAAATACCACCCAAAAAAAGTTACAATAGTACCTTTTGCGTAAGAATTTCATGCGCAATAGGGGTTATTGAAGCTTTTCACCCCAAATTATAGCTCCTTCGAATTTGAGAAGTGTGTTTCACCCTCAATTATGTGTCTATCAACTTTTAAATCAACATTGATACAAATTGATTAATTTTCAAATGGACGAAGAACACCATATCATTTTTCATCATAAATATGTATAACATCATAGTATCTCTTTTTCAAAATATGATGCAATTGTGTTTATTTCTATCGATCCTACCATGAGGCTCTTTGAGCTACCCTCGCCTTTTTGTCTATTTCTGAACCAACTGTTAGATGTAATATTTTTAGACATTCTTAAAATGTGAGTTTTTAACCGAATGCGTTATAAAAAAGTTCGATTATATGAGTGTGTCATATAAAGCGGTTAAAAGCGCGCATTGAGTAGTCAAATCAATGATGTCATTCTGAAACATCGTATTTTACGCATATAAAAATTGTGTAATATGGTATTATATAAAGTAGTCAAAAGTGTGCATTGTCTTATCAAATCAAAGATATCATTCAGAAACATTATATTTTTCGCATATAAAAGTTGCGTAAATAGGTGTGTCATATAAACAGTCAAAAGCGAAAATTATGTTGTCAAATCAAGGATGTCATTCAGAAACATCATAATTTAGACATATAAAAGTTGCATAATATGGGTGTCATACAAAGCGGTCAAAAGCGGGCATTGTCTTATCCAATCAAGGAGTAGTATATAACTGAATGATGAACAACTAGCATTCACATTAAGATGAGTTATTATGTCGTTTTGGAATCAATTTTCTGATATTAGTTTGATTACTTCTTTTAGCCCAGCAGACATATTCGAAGAAATGAGTAGGAGACATGAAAATTGGATGATGATTTTAAACACTCAAATAATCCGAATCAGAGATATAATAATACAATGACAGCTGAGTGGAATCGGCGTGTTAGGGAGGTTGGAAGGCGGGAACAAAACTTGAGGGCACTCAGACTTAAACGTCCAAAAAGTCTTGCTATGTTAATGTCTCGTGATACACCACAAGAGTTGAATTTTTCTCTTAAATATTTTCGAGAAGAGAATAATTGGATGAAAATACGTTTCCTTAGGGTAGAATATAGTCAACGTGGTTACGTCATATTCAAGTGGAATTCGAACTGAGAGATATCCGATGAAGATGATTCCCCGTGATCCTATTAATATTTATTTTAAATAAAGTAGGTGGATCATAATGACTACCCCAAGGTACTTGGGGTTTGTAACTGTATAAATAGCCTTTCATTTCTTATTAAACTACTACATATTCAATGTCGACTAGTAGAAATGTAGATTGGTCCGTAATCTTTCCAAAGGATCCGAATACCCGTGGTGATGATAGCTCAAATCATAACAGTTATTGCAGTGATTCATCAAGCAATAACAATGAATTCAAGATAGATAATTTGAAATCCACCTTCTTATAGAGCGTATAATGACGTTTTTATGGCCAAAAGGACCCTTCGAATTATCATGTGTAAACTCTCTTTATTTTGTGATTCAGTATGTTAACATATTTCTTTTCTTTCTTAATCGTTGTTAGCATATCTTGCTTCATCGTACTATTATTTTTATTCTTTATATTTTATTGTCTAAATCAAATTATACACATGCTTAATTGTGTTATTATTGAAATACTATGAAGTTCTAATACCATCTTAAGAATTTAATATCATGGAATATGAAGATGAAATTGACATTCTAAAACTGAATATATGCAGTTGACAATTAATTAAGAAATCTGATCACATGTATGTTGTATTGTTAGAGAAATGTTATTTTGTGTATAAAAGTTGTCGTTGTACATATCTGTCGTATGTCAAATCATCAGAGATAATTTGATTATGTATCATTCTAAGGCAAAAGGATACAAATTGTGTAGAATACTATCTATTATAACCATATTGATATATTATGGTTACTGTAGCATCTTTGATGATAAATATTCGAATGTCAATGGTATTCTCCCCTGAATAAGATGTATGAAATACTAAAGTTTAGAACTCACTTTTCATCATTTATAAATTGTATTGTCTTTAAATGTCCATTTGATTACTATTTACTTCATGACACCAGCAATGTCTAACTATAACTTCTTTTATGATATCAACAGTATCTAAGCAATATTTGGTTGTACAAAATTAATAATCAAGTATCTAGAAGATCATTGCACTATTTATCTAGAAGATTATGACATCAATAGTGTCCAAACAATATGTCTGATCATGGAGAATAAAATAGAGGCTCCTAAAGAGTCTATATATTATGTCATTCGTTCTAGATTGTAATATACAAAGTTGTTATGATCGAAACACAAGTTATAGTAAACCCGAAGTTTACTAAAGTAAATTACTATCATATTGAAGTTATAAGTGATTGGATGGCTAAATAATAGTGGGTAAGGAATATGCATTTGAAATGTTACCCTTTATTCTCCAAATTGTATTGCACAAATATGAGCATGATGAAATCACATGTCAGTGACGATAAACCAGAAGTTTATTGTACAAAATAGAATTCATGTAATAGTAAATCAGAAGTTTACTAAAATAAATAGCACATGACATGGTAAACTTGAAGTTTAGTAGTATAAATAATTTTATCAATTGACGTGATAATTTTGGTTGTCCTGATTTAAATTTAATGTGCTAAGTTTGTATTCGAAATATATTGAAGAACTAGAAGATTCTTCAAGAATTAATTTGTTTGTTCTCATGATAAGTTGATTACACCAGCTAACGTTGTGATTGAGTTCCCTAAATTTTGAAAAATATAAAAGGTGAATAAGGACCGGTTCACCTGTTATGTGATGTATTAAATAGATGCATCGATAAGACGGTCACATGTGCGTTTATTGTCAACCTGCATCTTGACATTTACAAAGTTGCTTGCTCAAAATAATTGAGTTGAGATTATAATTTTCAGATTATGCAATCAAGATAATTCATCTTGTTAATGCTGATTTATATTCAAGCTGGTTTAGTGTTGAATGTCTCTGATAAATAGTTAAACCATTGCGAATGAGAACAAAACTTCATGTGTTGATATGAAATATGATATATTGCATACAACGATGCTAGTATGTTTCATACTAATAAATTTTGATAAATTCTCCCCTTATAATTAGTTCAATGTCAGGAACCAAATGTTTTCATCTAATAGTTTCATTGTGTAGTATATGATTAATGAATCTACCACGATACACACTGATGAATTTTTCAAAGAAGGTGAAAATTATGTTAGTTTTTCTAACATAAGGGTAGAGAGAATAAAAAGCTAAGAAATATATTGTGAATTATCACCGGTATGATCCTCGTTCAAACGATAATTCAAGTCAAATGCTAGAAGCATTTGCTGACCCAACTATTTCATATTTCAGCTGCAAGATGCTCCTAAATGTCCATGAAAGGCATGATTTAAAATATGCATGAAACATGGTAGACAATTCGGTTTTAAACGCAATAAATTTTGTAAAGGGAGAGGAGGAAATGATCAAAATGATCATAATAAGGAGACAATGTGCTCTTGAAGAGCCTACGACATAAACACTTTATAAAATCTCGTACGAGGTTCAGGTACCTGAAAAATAATAAAGTGATAAGATCTTAATACGTTATGTCTAATTGCAAACCGATACAAAATGATATCTCGTCGACGATATATTTGATACAAAATAGTGCGCAATATTGTATAATATTATGAGGATCTGAATTCTACGTCTCTTAAAGCATGTTGATCAAGTAGATGTATCTTGATAAAAGTAAATTTACTGGACTTGCAGTCCTGACATTAGAAGATGTCGTGTAAATAAAAATTATCTCAGCCTATATGGCTTACGTGACAAAATTTATATGATTTTTTTAAAGATTCAAAATGCCTGAAGCATATACAAGTTATTGAAAAACTTGTTTGTAATAATTAAACGGATTAAATGAACTAATGTTGATGTACTGAAATCACCTTAATAAATATTTATTGATAAAGGGTACAAAGATGACTATGTTTAACCTCTTCCCTTTATGATATTCAAAATCTTTCATAAGGTTGTGCAAGTTGCTGACTTGAATATGATTGGAGATTTTGAAGATTTTTCGAAAAGCAGTAGACTACCTGCTAAAAGAGGTTGAAATGAGAAAATTAGACTGGTCCTGAAGTACCATATATTTGTTCAATTGATGCATTATTTATCTTGCTATAACTATGAGCATGATTTCTCCTTACACGGAGATACTGAAATAAGATAAATTGCATATTATCGATTAATGAGAGATTCCCCCCCCCCCCCTCCAAAATTAGGGGGAGAAAATAATGAAATAAAAAGGGAAATTTTGTGGAAAAATCCATCATTGTCTCATCTTGATCTACGTGCTTTTATTAGTGAGCAAGAGGTGCAAAAGATTATTCACTTACAGAAAATAGCAAATCAAATGTCAGACGCATTTGCAGATTTAAAAATGAGTACTGAATCACATATCCCTGCAGAGAGTGTCCCAATTCAGATTGATATCCTTGTAAGACCATCTACTAGTGTCATAGAAAATGAATCCAAAAGCACGCCTGAAGTGTGATAGACCATTGTGTTCTAAGGATCGGAATCCTAGAAAAATAAAAATAAATGGTCAACATGACACTAATAATGAATCTCATAAAGAAATGCAAAATTTGATCAATCCTGATATTCTTGAAAAAATAAATGAGCCGCAAACTCAAAAAAATGAAGAAACATCAATAAATTCAATTGATGTTATGACTATTTGAATCGCTTGGAAGTAAATGTAGTTTGAAATACCCACAACCTTAAAGGAAGATATACAACATGCATTGCTCAATTGAATGGAGGATTCAGAAAAAGAGATAGGACAAAAACACATTTCACTAAAATTGTTCTTCACACACGAGCTTCAAAAGAATAGTGATGTCAACGTGCAACAAATTCATTCAAGTGATAAGGTGACTGATTTGTTCACTAAATCTCTACCAACTGTAACTTTCGAGAAGATGGTGCACAAGATTGAAATACGAAGACTTAATGGACTAAAGTTCTGATCAGGGGGAGTTAATACATGTTGTACTCTTTTTTCCATATAAGGTTTTGTCCCACTGGGTTTTCCTTATAAGGTTTTTAATGAGACAACCAAAATGTGTATTATTAGAAATATGTACTCTTTTTCATTCACTAGAATTTTTTCCACTGGATTTTTTCTAGTAAGATTTTAATGAGGCATATTATCTACCAAATAGACATTCAAGTGGGTGTTATAAATGATATTTATTATTATGAATGTCTACAAGGAAAGTTAGGGTTAGAACAATGTACCTAGACCCTATAAATAGAGATGTTACTCTCTATGTATTTTATCCTTCAAGAGAAAGAAAGAACTCTCCTCTCTTTCTCCTCAATACTCTTGTTCTAGTTTTGTTCTAGTTTTATTATTTCATAACAATTAGTAAATAGCCTAATTAAATTAATAGGCGGTGCGGGTACGGTGCGGGTAGCAGGGCGGGGCGAGTACGGTGCAGATCTTATATGAAATCCACCCCGTCCCACTATCCATGGAGGGTAGCGCTTTTGATACTCATACCCGCCCCACCACCCACAAATCATCTCCATACCCACTCAACTGGAGCGGGTGCGGGACAGTACCCGCATTTATCCGCCCCACTGACATCCCTAGTAAGAACCGTACCAAGTTAAACCAAAAAAAGGAAAAAAGAAAAAAGCAATGGAAAATAATCAGCATATCGAGATTTCAGGGACACAATAGTATATCCATACCGTACTCTTGTACAACTCTTTTAACATATCATACAATAAAATTTTAAAAAATAATTAAAATAAATATCGTATTTAAAATACAATACAAATATACCATGCATACCATACAATAGGTAACACTCGCATGGGCGTATTTTGATTCAGGGTAGATTCCAGTAGAAAGTGGTCAGCGCAACAATGCGATGTGGAGTTCATTCCTCATTGTGGTAGAACAACGTCTTCGCGCAATCTGTGGTGAATCACCATAATTTACCTCCATCAATCTGTCGGGCCGAGTGAAGCGTGTGATGATTCGCTTTTGCCCCAAGGTAACAGCCGTCCAAACAATATGTTAACTAACGACCAACCCAAAAAGGGAATTTTGGGAGGTGCATGTGATATATAAAGAGAACTTCATAATCAAAAGCAATTAGCCCATAGCTCGCTGTACACTTTTCCTACTAGTATTATATAAATTGCTTTTCAACTTAAAACAAGAACTTCATAATCAAAATCTTGGAATAGTGATGGAGGTTAATGTTGCAATTCACAAGTTAACTCCAAAACGCCGTAGGTACTCTTCCCACAAAGCTTACTGTTGATAAAGTAGTCAAACATTCTTCCTTTTTCTTCAGATTTTGAGGTCTGTTTGTCAATTTTGCTAGCCAACTGTAGCTTTGTCTTTATAGGGTAATCAAGATTGGATTTTTATTGTTCAAGATTATTGTTTTGGTATGGGAACTTTCATGGATAATACAATTCTGTTTGTGGGTATTGTTTTTCTTGGATTCTTGATTTCATTTTGTGTTGCTAATTACTGAATAGAGTTGGTTAGTTCAATCAAGATTTGATTTTTATAGTGTGGGTTTGGTTTTTGAGCTGTGGGACGAGTTGAGAATGGGAGAAGATCAAGTATCAATTTTCTAGCCAACTGTAGCTTTCTTGTTATTGGTCTTTATTAGGTAATCAAGATTTGATTTTTATTTCCAAGTGGATATTGTTTCAAGATTATTGTTTTGGTATAATAACTTGCATGGAAAATACAATCTTGTTTGTGGGTATTGCTTTTCTTGATTGCATTTTGTGTTGCTGATTACTGAATAGAGTTGGTTGGTTGGTTCAATCAAGATTTGATTTTTTTGGTGTGGGGTTCGGTTTTTGAGTTGTGGAAAGAGTTGAGAATGGGAAAAGATGATGGCATGCTGCTTCTTTCAACAGTAGGACCGCCAATAAAGCGGCGAGCAGGGTTGAGAAGGAAGCAGGCAGGCAGAGGATCATACAGAGGAAGTTAGGTATTGATAAAAGGGAATAAAAGTGGGGATTGTTAGGGTTATTTGAGGTTTAGGACTGGATTTATTTTGAGTGTTTGTGGGGGTGGGTGGGTGGGGTGGTGGGGATCTATCCGTGTGTTAAAAGTTTTGGTGACTGGGAAAAGAATATGGCAAGCCAACTGCAACAAGCACTGAGGAGCCTTTGCTGCAACACTCCTTGGAAGTATGCTGTGTTCTGGAAGCTCACACATCGAGCTCGAATGTGAGTTCTTTTGTCTCTTTCATCAAGTTCTGAGCTTCCTGTTACTGATATTTCTTTTGGTATTGCTACAAAATGGGTACTGAAAAGGTGTTCTCTTTGAAATTTATTGCGGGAATGATCCAACTTGTGTCTTTCATATTCATTTAATGAAAAAAAGAATATAATCTGATGTATCCAAACTCCGAAATGCACATAAGGAATCTAAATGCAAAATCTATTTTTTCAGTTAGCAGGAGGTTCAGAATATAAAGTTACAAATAGCTTCCCCTTTAACTGAGAAATCAAAGATTGCATACACTAGAAACTGCCTTTGCAGGAAATCTTTGTGCCATACCATAGAGGGACCATTATTTGTGGTTTTTGAAATGTAACTCTATATCCAGCAAGACTAGTGTATTTGTGCTGAGTAAACATATGAAGGCAAACTTTTTAGGAAATTCTGGTATCCTCTTTTAAGGATATAGCACCATTCCAAATTAGGCCTTTTTGAGACTTCTATGAATGGAACCTTGATTAGGAAGCTTATTAGAAGCTTGATTTTATAATATACTTGCTGAGACTTGATTTTATCAAGTACGAGGTCTCTTTGAGATGAATAGATTTCTTAGTTGCGGTTGGTAATCCGCCATAACTTGGCCTTTTAATACTTTTGTGGAAAAACAACATATCCTCTCTTATCAGTTGCCCATCATGTGGATTTCATTGTAGGATGTTGACTTTGGAGGACGCTTACTATGATAATGATGGATTTCCAGAGAAAAAATCTCCAGGTAGTACAGCAGGCAACCTTCATGATGGACATTATTCCAACAATCGTCTTGGAGTAGCTGTGGCAAAGATGTCCTATCATGTTTATTCTCTTGGAGAAGGGTATGACACCTAGACGACCATAAAGCAAGTTTATGATTAATTTCATGCTGTCAATTCTAATGGTGTTAAAGCTTCAGCTAAAGAAGTATTTCCCTTGAATAAGTTGTATTTTTTGCGCTATCTGTTTCTGCATGAGATTGATTTATTTCAGCATGCAATAGTAGAAAGTCTGAGAGTACAGTCAGTTAGTCACACAGTAATTCTTTATAAGACAATATGTTCCAGTCAGATTGAATCTGTGATTCTAATTTCTCTCTGAAATGAACAAATAGGACTTATGGATTATGGTAATTAAATATCTAACTATCTCCTTGGACAGTATTGTTGGGCAAGTGGCAATTACTGGAAAACATCTATGGCTTTCAGCAGACAAAGGTGCAGCTATCACCAGCTTGGCACCTGAGGTGAGCCATTTTTTCTTAGTATGTGCAACTAGCATGCTTCTGATGAATTTGGGTATCAAGACGCAACAATATACTTTGTCTTATGCAACTTGAATGTTACAGATAGAAGATTTTCTGTTTCTGATAAAAAGTACATTCACTTGGCAGCGATATATTTATATTGGGATTGTCAATATGAACTGTTTTATGACAGGTGCCCCCTCCCATCCCAATTCATGTGACACTCCTTTCTTTTTTTTAGTCAGTCCCAAAAAAATGACATCTTTCTATCTTTAGTAACAATTTAACTTTTAAACTTCCTTTATTACCCTTAATGAGATGATTTCCGGCCACAGATATTTCTATGGCTGTTTTAGAGCACAAGTTTCAAATGTCTTCCTTTTTCTCAAACTCCATGCCCAGTCAAACACGTTCACATAAATTGGGACGGCGGAAGTAGATCAAAAACTGTAATGACTTACTTTTTGAACTATTTAGATGGCGGATAGAGTAAAAAGTATGGCCCATTAGACTTCTTATTGATATTAACTTATAAGGTACTCCAATTTAGAGAAGTAAACTTACCCAGCCTAAAATTGAAAGTGTGATGTCTGATGGTAAATTTGAGGGATTAATAGACATATCTTGTGTACCGTTATTCATTATGATTTTTTCATTTTCAGCACTGTGATGGGTGGCAAGCTCAATTTGCTGCTGGGATTAAGGTAAAGCTAACTATCCTGATCCTTCAGTTGTAAAATTTTCCATGGTGATATAGTTGCCATGCATGTGGATCGTATATCTGGGGATGGTCTGGAAGTTTGAGATTTTGTCATCACTTCTGTTCCCTAATAGAGCATCAATAAACATCTATTTTTGGATTAGAATCTCTTTCATGTATGATATTTTGGTGTTTGATTTATTCTTCACCTCTGATGCATATGTCCCACACCAAATTCTTCTATTTACAACAGCTTCTGATCTTTCCATTGTTTCTTTCATGACATGGCACTTTTTGGAAAACTGAAAGTTTTCATATGCTACAATATTGCCAAGTCAAAATCATTTTTATATGAGAGTCCGTCGCCCATTGTCCTATGCAAGGATAGAAGTGCACAAAATCTTGACGTGGGATTGACATGCTGCACATTTAAAAAAAAACTAGCAACTAAAAATGTAAGAGAGTTGATACTTATCATTTCAAAAAATTACGTGTCCGTAGTCCCTGGTTGTTTTGTCATTTCTAAAGATGATTGACAACCACCAAGAATGACAAAGCTTACTTCCTACACAAGTAGAATCAGCATTCAAGTTATATTAGAATTTTACGACCTTTGTGTGATACCTATTCCTTCTGTTTTAACTCTTTTTGAATATTGCAGTTACTGTTAAAAACTCTATTTCCAACTAACCCAAACCATATTTTTTCTTTCAACCTTTCTTCTATATCTCTCTGCTGAATCATCTTAGGTCAATACTTAATAGAGTGAGATGGAGGAATGAAATGGTTGTGCATTACTATGATGTGTGGATCTGTTACTCTTAAACTTAAAGTGGATAGAGGGAGCTCCTGCCATTCTGGCATTGGCATAATGACGGGATTAAAGCAGAAGAAATTTGTTTTTTGTATTACAACTGTCAGATTAAGGAAAAAACACCTCCTAAATTTTTATCATACTAGAGTCAGTAAACCGTATTTTGTATGTCCTAAGGAAGGTCATTGAGTTTCTTCCATGGAATCCTTGTGAAATGCATGTGACAATGCAGTCATAGGCTCATAGCATGAGATGACAAGGCTTGCATCAACTGACTTCTTGATGCTAACCTGCACATGTGAAGTTTATGAAGATAGTTTACTTCTCAATCTGAACTTTAACTTTATCCATCTCCAATTGTATGAATTTTATCATGAACTTTATTGGCTACATAATATGGGGCCTCATAGAAACTTTTTTTCTTGAATGCAGACCATTGTTGTTGCTGCTGTTCATCCACGTGGAGTTGTACAACTTGGATCCTTGGATAGTGTAAGATGATCAGCCTCAATGTTTAAGATTTATAAATGGTTCAAGTGCATGATAAATAGACCACCTTCAGTTTTTTCTTTATTATGTTTATGACAATTTTGTGACTGATGTCCTATTCACTTGTATTTGTTTAATTTCACATTTGTCACTATATTTCAGACTGCCTCCAATGTGTCATTTACTTCCATTTATAATTCATCACCTTGGGAAATGAATTTCCTGGTCTGATCATTTCTAGATTAGTTAACATCATCCAGCGAAGTGTATGTTATCATTGATCTCTACAATTTTCCTTGTCTGCAAATCTTATTTTTCTTTCGATTGTTTTGTCGAAGAAGATCCCTGAGGATTTGAGGGTGGTCAAGCATATTAGAGATGTCTTTTCTGAGCTCCAGGAGTTGATGGCAAGTTGTTTACCGAGTTCGATGCAGAGTAGCATGGAAAATTCTTGCGTGGTAAATTGACTATTGCTCACCGAATTACTGTTATCACAGATCATCTGCTCCTTTATCTGATGCTGTTACATTTTCCAGTCAGAGATATCGACAAGAACCTCAGGTTCAGAGGTTTTTCAAGACTGCATAAATAATCTTGGTAGAAGTGTTTGTGAGGATGGGAGAAATATGTGGTCTACCCTATATACATCTGTTGAAAAGTCTGTTGATCATTCTTGCATCTTCTCGCAACCTGGAAGTTACCCAAATAAAATACTTGAAGTGGTTAATAACCAAGGACTTCATGAGACTGCAGTTCAAGGATCTGATGACTGGGAGATCCTGCTTCCGCCAAGCTGTGAAAGTTTCATTATAAAACACCAAGAGGAAGGGCAGATGTGGGCAGAAACTGATCCGAAGTTTGAAGGCCAAACTAGTAACTTGAGACTCTTGGGAAAAGGCTCGGTAGATAAAACTGAGCCAACTTTTAGAAATAATGAAAGTAATGAAAGTGTTTCATATGATGCTGGACAAGTGACTGAACGCCCTGAGCCAAATGGAATGTTGGGTGTGTCAGATCTTCCCAATGCATATCCAGATAAATGTGCTGAAAAAAATTTAGGTTCTGAGACAGAGTGTAATTACACAATGCACACTCCTTTCAGATTCTGTGCTGGCTATGAGCTGTATGAAGCTCTAGGGCCAGTTTTCCAGAAAGGGAATTCTTCCAAGGACTGGGAGGCAGGGAACCGAGAAGAAATGGCTGTTGAGGTGTTTGAGGGAATTGGCACCAGCAATCTGTTAATGAGCAGCACTAGCAATGAGCCTCTTCTAGAAGCAGTAATAGCTAATGTTAACCGCCATGACAATGATTGTAGCAGCGTCAAGTCATTCTCTAAATCTGTTGATTCCCTCTTGACCACTGAAATAACTGCCGAACCTTGTAGCAGTGATATCGCCACAATCAGTTCTACAGGTTATTCATTTGATCGGGAAACGTTGAACAGCTTCAACTCATCACCTGCATGTAGTATTCGGTCTTCGAGGGGTTTTTCATCAACTAGTTGTAGCAGAGGTAGTGGACACGCTGAGAGGTCACTTGAAACCGCTAAAATGCATAAAAAGAGGGCTAGACCTGGTGAAAGTTGCCGACCTAGACCCAGGGATAGACAATTGATCCAAGATCGCATCAAGGAGCTCCGCGATCTGGTTCCAAATGGTTCTAAGGTAACCTAACAGGCTATATTTCCTTAAGTCTGAAGTTGCTTAATATATTATTTCGATGTGCTGAAACTTTTAGATGATACCTCAGTGCAGTATAGACTCACTTCTAGAACGAACAATCAAACACATGCTTTTCATGCAAAGCGTTACCAAGCATGCTGACAAGCTAAGTAAGTGCTCTGCATCAAAGGTAAGCTTCTCTTGCATGGTTCGTGATTTATTTTCTGATTGAAATGGTTTAAATTGTTAATGCCGAGTCAAAGTCTGGTAATTAAATATGATGCCCAAATACGTCCCTTCCCTTGAAAGACGGATTGGCAGAAATTGTAAACGGGATCCTTTATCCTTGGTAATTGACATATTTTTATTTATTTTCTTCTATTTTATATTTCCTAATTGGGAGTTGGGGAAGGGCTGGGATGAAAAGTGCAGTTAATGGCTGATGGAAATCTCCTTCTGTTCTTTGTGTTGTGGCAATTTCACCAACGTTGCTTACCTGGTTGGAACTGAATCATGGCTCAAGGAAAATCAATATTTTCTGACATTTTAAACCGGGGGATGGGGAAGGGTGGAGCAAATACTGTTGAAAATATATATTCATCTTTAAATGGGGGTCCCTTGGCTTCTGCAAGCTTGCCTTCTCATTTGTCTCAGTTCTATTTTCTATTTGGCCTCACACGGCTCTATTGTGGCTATAATCCGCGGAGCAAATAGCTTGTTTTATTGGTTCTGGTTATCAAATTCTTTCCACTAATTTACTTTGCATTGAACATGTTACAGCTGGTTGACAAGGAATCAGGTATCTGTGGATCTTCCTCCCATGAGCATGGTTCAAGCTGGGCAGTGGAAGTTGGAAATAACCAAAAAGTTTGTCCAATGAGGGTTGAAAACTTAGGCATGAACGGTCAAATGCTTGTAGAAGTAAGGATAGTTAATTTTGATTGTGAACTCTGGCCCTTCAATTTTTGTTTAGACTATTTGGTGAAACAGTAAGGGATGAAACATTTATTCTTATGCAGATCTTCAAAGACGGCAGGCATTTCCTTGACATAGCAGAAGCCATCCGGAGCTTGGGTCTTACAATTGTAAAAGGTCTGACAGAGGCTTATGGTGAGAGGACGCGTATGTGTTTTGTGGTTGAGGTACAATCCTGACTATTATGTATCTTCATACTAATTGCTTTGAAATGGTTCTAATTATTTTATAAATAAGCCTTCTAGTGTAATCCTTTTTGTAGTTTGTTTTCATCGAGGCATCTTTTGCCTCATTTGTCGATTATATGTATACAATTTAACTATTTAAAGTAAAGAACAACTTAAAAAGAATCGCATAAAGCTCTAATTACTACCATAGATTCTAGACTTATTTTACGTTAATTCAGTAACCAATTCAACATGTTCATCGTACAGAGTTCACAATTAATAGTTTGCAAGTTTTGGGAACTCAAATTGAAAAAATAAATAAATCTTATCTTTGTGTTTCTTTGTCAAGATCTCTTAAATGGAAAATCCACATATTTTGTGAAAGAAATAATCCCGTGATTATTTTCATTAATGAAGAGGTCTATATATACAATATACAATCTCTAAATATGGAAAATCCTATTCCTACTATAATATTAATATCATAATTACACTTGTAAAAGAATTTTACAACTATGACGAGTTATTTACAATTCTCGGTTTGGTGATATACGTGTCTAGGCCGTGTATATCACAACTGCTTCTGTCATACCTCCGCAGTCATAGAGGGCAGTTGTCGTACGCTGAGACTATCCCTAAAATCTTTAAACAGAACCAAGGGAAGACCCTTAGTAAAGATGTCAATAATTTGGTACCTTGAAGGGACATGCAAGACACATACTTGTCCACGAGCTACCTTTTCGCGAACAAAGTGAATATCCATCTCGATATGTTTAGTGTGCTGATGTTGGACCGGATTCCCAGAGAGATAGACATTATCACAGTAGACCAAGGTAGCTTTCTGAATAAGAAAGTGAAGCTCTAATAGAAGATTACGCAGCCAACATAATTCAGACACCACATTGACTACCCCTCGATACTAGTACTGGATCGCGATAATGTAGCTTGGCGTTTCGCCAACCAAGAGACCAAGTTATCACCAAGAAACATACAATAACCAGATGTCGACCGTCTGGTATCGGAACATCCACCCATGTCAGAATTTGTATAAGATACGAGAGTAGAGACGGAGGATGGATATAAATACAATCCATAATCAAGTGTGCCCTGTATGTATCGTATAATGCGTTTGAGCGCATGCATATGCTCAATCCGCGAATCATGCATAAATAAACGCATCTACTTTCGTGAAAGTAAGATACTGAAATGTCCCTGCTAGACTGCGTTAGTGGGTGAGATCCTTGCATGGTGTGCTAGACGTAGCACTCAACTTTGGTTTGGTATCAACCGGAGTAGAAGTAGACTTGAAAGATGACATGCCAGCTCTCTCAATAATCTCAGCCTCATACTTCTTCTGCCGCATGACGAGTGACAGCTATGCCCAAAAAATAACTCAAGGGCTCTAAGTCTTTCATAGCAAATTCTGAACTGGGACATGATAGACTTGCGCAAATTATCAGAGGAGGCAGTCAAAATGATATCATCCACATATAAGAGAATGTATGCAAGAGAAGTATCACGATGATAGATGAACAGAGAATGATCAGACTTGCTGTGAGAAAACCCAATAGTAGACACATAATCTGCAAATCTCTTATACCAAGCTCGTGGGGCCTGTTTAAGCCCATACAAGGACTTTTTCAGCAAACAAATATGGTGAGGATAATTGAGGTCTTTAAAATCCAAGGGTTGATGCATGTATACTGTCTCCTTAAAATCACCGTATTAGAAAACATTTTTCACATCCAGCTGATGAATGAGTCATGCTTTCGAGAGAGCCCGACTAAGCACAATGTGAATGATTACTGGTTTGACCACCGGACTAAGAACCGTCCGAATTTTCTTTATGAGTAAAAATCCACATAGAACGAATAATATTGACACCCGACGGACAGAGCACCAACTCCCACGTCTTATTTTCAATAAGAGCGTTATATTCGTCATTCATGACCATTTTTCAATTCGGATCATGAAGGGCAGACACTGGATTACGTGGTAGGGGTGATTTAGTGATAGTAGAATTAAGATTAAAATGTCGTTTTGGTTCGAAAATACCCTGTTGACTACGAGTGACGGACCCTTGACTCAAGACAGAAACGGACGAGAATTATTTTCAATAAGAGTATTTTTAAGGAATGAACTAGTATGTATGATCTTTATATACACAATTCTAAGTCCAGTCGAATGTCAGCCAAGCTAGGTAAAAAGGGCTTGTCTTCGGTCTGTCAATCAACTTCCTGCTCTCAGTTAGTCCAGGCCAAGGGTAAAACAAATAGTTCAAAGGGCAATCTCGCAAGCTTCAACTTTACAGTATAGTTCTTCGCTCGGTATGCTTTCTTCCTATTCTTTAGCAAGTCTTTCTATATGGTTACACTCAGGGCATTCCATTGATAGAATAGACGATATCTCTTTATTCTTCGTGATATTGACCACATTTCTGATCCCTATTTGCATTTTAGTGGGTTGATCTGGTATGAGAAGTTATGGAAAGAGTATATTACAACATTTCTAATTCGTGAATTTATAATGATCGCGGATAGAAAAGAGTTCCCAAAAGGTGGGGAAAAATGGTTTGACATAAGAAATGTTCTAGTCTATTTTTAGTAGTTCTGTTTGTTTATAGTAGAGTAATGAGGGTGACGACTCACAAGGGAAGTGTAGACCAGAGCAAGAGGGAGCCAAGCCATATGCTGTGGTTGTGTCATTTGGTGGGCCAAAATAGTCTAGTAGCGGTGAAAAGACGATAGTAGACCAGACGGGGATGAGACTGTTTGAAAAAAAAAGATTTTTTGGCAACATCCGCCTTTACTTAAAAAAAGAGTACACTTGTACCTTTACTAAGAAAAAAGCTAATAAGGAAAAGTTTTTTTTTCAAATTGATTAGATCCTTAGCGCAAGCGCTAAGTAAGCAAGCTACCGCTCCGTGGGGGTAAAAATCGAGGAAAATAAAGAACGTCAGGTAGAAAGGAACAAGGTCTTACGGCACAATCATTATATCTTTGATTTTTCTTTATCTCTCCTCGGCTTGGGTTCGGCAGATTCCCACGCGTTACGCACCCGTTCGCCACTTTGTTCTCAACTCTTCTCACCTCCTGGGCGAGACAAGCTACCTTTAGCTAGGAGCCTCTTTTACTTGTGCCCAGCTCCCCGAAAACAACGTTCGACTTGCATGTGTTAAGCATGTAACTAGCGTTTCTTCTGAGAGGTGCCGTAGCTTTAAACTCTTTTTCGAGATGAGAATCATAGACTTTTTTATTGCCCAAGCAAGGGAATCCATTTGCCTTCGACCTGACTTTCTGAAATGGGATTTCGAGAAGGTGGAGTTCAGTAACCCAGTTCAGTGACCGAGGAGAGGTCGGTCACTACTGAGATAGCTCAAAAGTCGTTTCAGGTTCAAGGGCTAAAGCTTCTCTTAGGAGAATCCCTTCGCTACACTGGACTTAAAGCACCTACGAACTCACTCATAAGGAAACTCATCAAGTAGGTCTTTCGAGTCTTTCAAGTACTGGCGAAGCTTTAATTGAAGACCTTTCAGTGCCTCGTGATTTTGACGACATCACTCTTCATATAATCTTGTGATGTACGAAAGTAGGGCACACCATAATAAACAGGTACACCCCTAGCGGCGGCGAACCACCCAATATTCCTGATCGAGTGGTTAGGTTCCATACTTTTGTATTTCTCCTTCCAGAACTTAAAGCAAAATGAGGCTAGTATGTAACTATCCTTAAATTTGATGTGCTGCGACAAGGTTTTATGTATATCGGAGCTTGTGCTCATGAGTGTTTTTCCATAAATCATTGGCATGAAAATACTTTTCACCAGCTTCCGACCCATCCTCCTAATCACTATTAGTGATAAAAAAGGAATAAATATAGTGATAATTTGATTCTTCATCGCCGTAGTAAATAGGAGAGAATCTAATTTAATTCTTCATTTTTACAAAAACTTTACAAAAATGGAGTAAGCTTGTGACACGTTCACTAAAAAAAATCTCTTTGTAGCCAATCATTTATTAAAAAAAATTGAATTATGGACATGTCAGTATACAATATATACCATGTGAGTATCATATATGTTAGTATATGATATATCATGTGGGTCAGTCATCCAATAACTGTTGGCTGAAACTGGGTGGAAGAATTATTTGGGCCAGCAGGCATATATACCATGTGAGTATCATATATGTTAGTATATGATATATCGTATGGTCGATCATCCAATAGCGTTGGGTCCGGGTGGAAGAATTATTTGGGCAAGAGCCCGTTACTCTTGGCGAGACACTTTCGGGATATTGTGCGGCGATGGGCTCTTGGCCGTAAATTTAAGCGAGCAGAGACATGGAGTGCGACCAGATAGTAGGTGGGCGGCCGAGGCTGTGGATCACGGGTAGGTTAGGCCCACTGTTAGAGAATATACGGTGAGAGCCCATCATCCAAAAAATTATAATTACCAGGCACAAAATTGGACAAATTAGCAAACGAAAATTGAGTTTCATCAAAAATGAAATGACGACTAATTATGATTTTATTAGCGAATAAATCAAAATATTTGAAACCACGATGATTAGATGGATAACCCAAAAACACACAAGCGGTAGAACGGGCTTGTAGTTTGTTAATTGTAGTAGACGGGAAAAGTGGATAGCACAAACACCCAAACACCCTAAGATGAGAATATGATGGATCCTTATTATAAAGAATTTTTAGGAGTGATTGATATGCTAAACCTTTGTTAGGGAGTATGTTAAGGAGGTAAGTAGTCATTTGTAACGTATGATCTATGAAGCACAGACACTTCATTTAGGGTGAGGTGTCCGTGTCGGACACCTCATCGGACACGAAACGCCCCGGACACGTGTCCGGGACGTTTCCCAGCAAAAAAAAAAATAAAAAAAATAATCGGACACGGCAGGGACACGCTGGGGACACGGCAGCGACACGCGGGGGACACGGCAGGGACATTTTTTTTTTTTAGAAAAAGTTTAGTTTTAATTTTATTTGATTTATTTTAAGTAAATTTATATTTATTTGAATTTGGGTCTTGGGACATACTTATGTATTAGTTTATGGACTATGGTCTTATAAATTATGTATTGAATATTTGATTGATTGTCAATTTGTTATGAATATTTCTTTTTAATTTGGTACATATTTAATTTGGTATTTTGGTTATTTGGTATATAAAAAATTTGAATTAAATTTATAATTTATTTATGAATGTGAAGCTTTAATAATATTAATTTTAGTATTTTATATATTATATTATATATTATATATATATATAAATATTTTTTAATTTATTTTCTGGTAGTGTCCTGTAGTGTCGTGTCCCCTATTTTTCAAAATTGTCGTTTCCGCGTGTCCGTGTCCGTGTCCTATCGGACACCTCTCGCGTGTCCGTGCTACATAGCGTATGATGCCAAAAAGACCGAGGTAAGGAAGCATGGGCTAGTAAGGTGCGGACAATATTATTAATTGTACGAATTTTTCTTTCGGTCTTCCCATTTTGTGAGGACGTATGAGGACAAGAAAATAGAAAATATATGCCATGAGTGTCACAAAATTCTCGAAACGGCCCATTATTATATTTTCTACCATTATCACATTGAATGTTTTTAATCTTCCGTTCAAATTGGGTACATATGAAAGCTCTAAATTTTAAGAATGTGGAAAAAACTTGAGACTTTTTAGGCAGAGAAAAAATCCACAAAAATTAGAATAATCATCCAAAAATAAAACATAATAATGATGGCCCAAAGAGTTCTCAACGGGAGATGTCCATAAATCACTATGAATAATGTCAAAAGGCATCAACGTACTAGAAGTAGAGGCTACAAACGGTAATCTAATATGTTTCCCTAGAGGACAAGAAGGACAAATATGAGTACTACGCGTACTCTTACAATCAATAAAATTATGATTTCTAAGAGAAGAAATAATAGACTACCCCGGATGACCCAAACTTGCATGCCACAAAGGAGCAAGAGCGGTAAATGTGGAAGGTGTTTGTTGACTCGTGAAAATGGTGGTAGTGGTGATTGATAAAGCTCGCCCCGACTATTACATCTCATTAGAGGTATCCCCGTCTTGAAATCCTTCACAGAAAATCCAAAAAAGTCAAAGTTAACAGAAATCCAATTATCAGTTGTGAATTTTCGAACAGACACTAAATTTTTAATTAAGTTAGAGGCATGACATTTTTAAGGACTAGAGGTGGATGTGTGGGGGGGCAAATTAGTGTAAGTGTAAGTGTGTAACCATAACCACAAATTGGAATTGAATTACCATTACCAACAATTATGCCACGATTTTTGCTCAAATTGAAATAAGACGAGATTACCTGGCGCAGACGTCATATGAGAAGTGGCACCGGTGTCCATGTACCCAATTTGTGTCCCGGGAATTTAATCCAAGTGTATGCATTGCGGCCTCAATATCCGTAGATGTCGTACGTAAATGGGCCGCAGCGGTGAAGGTGCGAGGCCCAGTAGGTCACCGCTACTAGGGCTCGATGCAGGCGGTAGTGTTGTTGTCGCATGTCGGGGAAAATAAGGAAAGGGTGGCGCGGGCAGCCATGACTCGCCCACTATGCATTGGGCCAAGGCTGCGGCTAGTGGTGCTGCGGCCCAGCTGGTCCACTGCCACCACGTATGCCGCTGCTGCCACCGCCGCCACTGCCGTGGTGGTTCTTGCCATCAATTTTTCGATTTTGACCCTTTTTCGTTGTTACGGTTTTGGTTAGAATTATCGGAGAACGAGTGAGAGTCATCGGACGTGGCCATCATGACGGAATTTGCTCCGGTAGCCGCCTTTTTAGTCAAGCCTCTTCTAATGTTAGCATGGAACGTGGTAGAACGGTAGGAGCGGATTACTTTGACGAAGGAGTGTCTCAACACCATTATAGGCTTCGGATAGACCTGCAACCATCTGAAGAACAAGACGATAATGGGTGACGGGCGCACCAACGTTCTTGAGTTGATCCGCCAATTCCTTTAGCCTTTTACACTAGGCTGAGACATTCGGAAAATCCTCCATATTGACATGGGAAAATTCCTGCTCAAGAGTGACGGCACGAGAATTTTTGTTATCTTGGAATATATCACGCACCCTATTTCAAGTTTCTATCGTCGTGGCGTCGGGTTCAATAATCGTCTGCAACAGATCCGTAGAGATAGTGAAATAAATCCACTAGAGAACTGTAGCATCAAGAGTCGTCCATAACATAGGGTCATCATCGGGGCGGAAAGATGATGCCCCGAAAGATGATGTGATGAAGGACTTGATGCGAGCGTGTGTGAACTTTAAATAATTTCGTCCATGTCGTGTATTGGACGTTTTCCATCTCAAGAACGATAGGGATGTGGTTCTTGATGTTGGATACTGTAAGGGCAGAATGAAAGATGTTCTTTGAGGTAGACATACTGAAAGAACAAGAGGAGAATTAGGGATTTGGAAAAGAATTTGGGAAGAGAAAAAAAAAAGAACCACAAAATTGGTCGGCGGCCAAGGAGGCTCAGGTGTCGAGAGGTGACGGCTGCGGAAGTATGGGTTGGAGAAGGAAAATATTTGTCCTAGACTTCTGATACCATGAAAGAAATAATCCCTTGATTATTTTCATTAATGAAGAGGTCTAAATATGAAAAATCATATTCCTACTATAATACTGATATCCTAATTACACTTGTACAAAAATTCTACGGTAAGTTATTTACAATTCTCGGTTTGGTGATGCTGCTTCTGTCATTTTGTTCTCTATCATCTAATTTTGTAAATTTTCTGTGATAATTTCATATAGTTGAGATGAATTTTCTTTTACTTATTGATTAATTCATTTTTTATTTTGCACGACTCTTGATTCAATCTACGCTATCACCTTTTCTTTAGGGGCAGAATGATAGAACCTTGCATTGCATGGAGGTATTATGGTCTCTTATGCAGCTACTGCAAGCAAAGATCAACTTGTAGAACTGGAAAGTCAGAATAGACACTCCACTAATCAGACCGAGGTCTTGGACTCGCTTCTATTTGTGGGTATCTTCAGTGTCAGGATCCGATTTCCCTTCTAAATGAGTGCTCATTTCATTTATTTCTGCAGTGTGTGAAGATGATAAATTCTTTGTTTTCTGTTTCTTTCATCCATAAGTGTATCTATGTTCTTGTATTTTATGTGTAATGCTCCCATGCGAGAAGCATTAGGCTCTTGACGAGGTGAGGCTTTCTCCACGTCAAACCAGTAGACTAGAGGTTTGAGACACAACGAGGGTAAGTGCTGAATCACTATTGATCCTTCAAGAAGATGAGGAGTAAAAAAAAACAAAAAAGGGTTATGCTCTTCATCATGTAACCTTTTTCAGAGTGTGCTTGTTTTCCAGATTTTAGCTTCAACATGAGGTGACTTATTAGTTACTTCTGAGATGCCATGGTGATAATGCATTTCAACGTTGTGCTTCATTTCTTCTTTTTATTTCTTTTGGGCAAGTACAATGCAAATGTATGTCCTTTTCTTTTTGAAAATAAAAGTTTGTCTAAATGGTGTGGATGACCTTCAACTTATTGTGATTGGAATAATGGTTTGTTTTCTTTTTTGTTCATTAATTGTGGATTTGTAATTACATCATCAAATCGAATTTATTGAATTCGAAAAGATTTTTTTTTGAACCGGTAAACTATTTTATTTATTCATAAACACGTAGTTAGATCATCACATTAGACTTGGTAATACTTAGCTCTTTCCTGCCTACGTTTTCTTTTTGCTCCCTTTCTTATGAACTTTGCTTGCAACATTCCATTTCTCGATTGGCTGCTTTCTTTAATGGAGGGCATTCCTATTTATGACAGAGACGCTGGAAGGGGTGTGTCCGCAAGGATCATGATTGAGAATTGTTTGATCGTCTACTGCTATTCGAAATCTTAGTGAAACACTGAATTACCTAACTTAACTAGATTACTACAAGCATTAGTAGAGACTTTCCTAGTAGAGTACTTTTCTTCTCGATTTTCAAGTACATGGGACATAACAAAAGATGGTGGATTGTACAAAAACACACGATAACTACCTTGCTGTGTCAAAACATGAGCGACTTGGTTCCCCTCTCTAAAGCAGTGGTGGATCAGCGGATTCCTCAACTTCTTCATCAGGTACCTGCATTGAGATGTGAGAGAATTATATAAAGGTGAGTTAGTATGGATGATGTTAATCACTTCCGTGGAATCCGTTTCTACTTCCATTGGAGTAATTTGGTGCATTTCTGCCATTTGGAGTCCACGGACTAGAGCTTTTAATTCCATATCCATATAGTTAATAGTGTAAAGAATGAATCTTGGGCCTAACTCAATTCCAAAAACTAGATTATAGGGTGAGGATTGTCCAAGTCCATATAAGGAGTTTATGTTTCCATTCCATATCCGATATGAGACTCTTAACAAATAGCATGAGCCTGTATGCAGAGATCCATTTCTCTTCATAATCCCGTATTACACCTCCAATACCTCCAACCTGTAGATTATTCTTATAAGCACCATCAATATTGAGTTTATATATTCCCCTACACTGAGGGAGCCATTTGACCATAATGTTCTTATAAATCTTGGTGTTGGGGCTATGTGCTGCAGTGTGCAGGTACTCTTGGGCTCGAGTAATAACTTGATTAATTAAAAACATTGTGGTTTCTATTCTTCCATATAAGCCACAAAGCAAATGTTTTCCAACTAATCACGTGATTATGGGTAGGGAAATCACCATCTCTCAATCTGCATAGCCAGTGACTGTCATGATTAGTAGTGATAATATTAGTATTAATATTAAAAAATTGCCAAAAGTGCTTAGCTAAGGGACAATCAAACAGAACATGAGTAATGGTTTCTCTAATCGTTGGACAATTAAAGCAAGTATCATCACTAGTTATATTTAAACGATTTAAAAAGCCTTTGTAGGAAGTAGGTGTCCATGCCAACATTGCCAGAGGAAAAATGGGTCATTCGCACAAATGCTCTATTTTGGACTGGTCTTTAATTTTTGCCCATTAAATTTGTGTTCTTTAATTTATTTCCTTTTTTGATTTTTGACGCGGCATAATTAGAATTTCGCAAGGCATAATTAGCATTTAACTTCAATTATAAATCATAATTTTTAACACTGAACATAATATGAAAAAAATATAATTTCAAATTTCGACGGCATAATTAACGTTTATGTATCATAACATCCACACAAATTATGCCGGATAAGGAATAAGGCATAATTTCTACCACTCAACATAATTTTAAAATTACTATTAAACTATGCCGCATAACTTAATTCCTATATAGTTTATGTCGTTCGAGGCAAAATTTCAGTTTTCAAAAAGAAAAATATTATAAAGACTATGCCTTATAAAATAGACCTGGATATTTTCATAAAATAAATAGTAGGGACAAAAATTAAAGATTACGAATATAAAGAGCAAATATTTAAAGAACAGTGCGTTTGAAGGGAAATAGGCGCAAAAAATGTCAATCTAAGGGTACTCCCAGATGCTTAGTTGTTACCATCCCCCACTTTCCACTTAAAACCATTTAGTATTAGGATTAGTAGATTGATACCACGAAATAATTGGACAATTTGTGAGGTTGGAAAAAATGCAAATGAAATGACATCCTAGTTTTCGGCATAACTACAACCTACTTTCATAATATTTGGTTATAATTTTCAAAAAGAATTAAAGAATTCAATCTCACTCAATTTGTTTTTTTTTTTTGCTTTTACTAAACAAAGCAATGCAGTCTTACATGGCTAAATCAAGAATTTGGGACTTCTTGCAGTGTTACTTAATTATTTAAATCTATTTCACCTAGTTATATTATATGAATAGAAAGATAAATCTATCCATCTAAGGTACTATCATCGTGTAGTGATTATTTAGATGTCAAAACAGACAAACGATCAATAAAATTGAGATTAAAATGTCTTTCATGTTTAAAATATCTTGTTGACTAAGAATAACAGGCCCATGACTCAAAATAGAAGGGGACTAGATTTGGGTCGGTGGCGGGTCAGCTCGGGATTGGCAAGTAGGCAATGGGCCTGCTGGCAGATGGACTGGGCTGACAGACTGGGTATGTAGGCCAGCAGGCACACTGCCTGCTGGCATAGATAACAAACCTGGAATTGAAACATTTGGGCCAGCGGGCAGTGGTTATAAATGATTCGATTTATCGTCTAATAAAATCATTATGTTTTGTTTGATGAATCTCAATTTTCGTTTGCGAAATTTAGTACTCCCATGCCTAGTTCGTATAATTTTTTGGATGATGATATATTCCCGTATATTATTCACCATTTATCGGACATGTCGCCACACCGACTGCATTGCCACTGCTTCTGTTCTCCCATCACTGTTACCTCGTAACTGGTCCAAAGAATCGGGCCACTGCTCCAACCCACTTCGCGGTATTATCTCGGTTCCAGACTGCCGCCCAAATCCCCTTCGATTCTCGCCCATCTCATCCAGCCTCGTTATAGCTCGCCAGCTACCACTGCCGCCGATTGGCCGTCAGACGTCCCGATATTTCCCAAAATCCGTCCGATTCTCCTTCGAGTCAACGTCCAGTCACTTGCAGTAACGGGGTATTTTAAAACCAAAAAGACATTTTAATTTAAATTATAATGTTCTTAAATCACCCTTACCCCGTAATCATGTGTCTGCGTTAAATGACCCGAATTAAAAAATTACTATGATCGATAAATATAATATTCTTATTGATAATAAGATGTGGGAGTTGGTGCCCCGTCCATATGGTGTTAATATTATTCGGTCTATGTGAATTTTTGCTCATAAGGATAATTCTGACGGTTCTTTTGCAAGACATAAGACTCGACTTGTAGGTGATGGTAAGACTCAACAGGTTGGTGTTGATTGTGGTGAGACATTTAGTCCGGTGGTCAAGCCAACTACCATCCGCACAGTGCTCAACGTGGCTCTATCGAAAGCATGGCCCATTCATCAGTTAGATGTGAAAAATGCTTTCTTACATGGAGAACTCAAGGAGACAGTTTTGTTACACCCCGTATTTACAGGACATGCTTTAAGAACGTACGTAAGAATTCCAAATGTTAAGATTAGAGACTAGTAAAAATTTAACGGAATTATGAAATTGTCGGAAAACGTACTATTGTGACGAATGGGAGGGCGACACGTGTCACCCCCCCTTAATGATGCCTTGGACGAAATTTGCAAGGGCAAGAGGGTCATTGGACCTTTGTTAGCAAGACAAGTCTTGCAAGTAGTAGCTTGAGATTCTTGACTAAGTCAAAGGACCCACAAAGTCTTGATATTTAAATAAGAGCTCATCCAAACCACCCATTTGGTTGCATCTTGACCCTCCATTACACTATATAATACTAGTAGTGGTATGACAAGCTTAACACTTAGTAAAATTTCGCAAAAAATTTGAAGAACAAGAGCACTAGCTCTCGGGTTCTCTCACAAAGAAGAAGAAGAATTTTTGTTTCTTGTTCATTAAGCTCCCCACTTTAAAGTAAACCAAGGTTCTTGGGTGTATTGTAAGCATATCTCAATAGAAAAATCTCGGAAAAAGATAGTTTTCGGGTTAGTCGCAAAGCGAAAACCTAGTTGCTTTTCTAGGTTTTGGATTGGAAGTTTGAAGGAAAGTTGTTGGTATGGTTCTAAGGGTCTCAAGTAGCGGATTGAAGTGTCTTGAAGAGGCTCTAAGTTGCTAGGGAGCAAATTCGGATTTGGAGTTGGATTGAGATTCGTTGAGGTATAATCTTGTCTCTTAATATTGTTACAAGATTATATATATATTGTTGTTGTTGGCTTTACATGTTGCTAGCATGAAGTTGATATGTTGAAGTTTATAAGTATTATGGATTGCTTGTAGCCTTAAATCCGAAATGTAATGTAAGCCATGTGAAGTTGGATTACAATTTGGTCGTTTACTAGAATCGTCGCATGTTACTTAGTTGGAGATTATAGTAGTATAAACGATTGCAACTTGATATCATGTTATGCTAACAATTTGGATTGAAAAGGAAATTGGATAAGAATTGGTATTGTTGTACTCAATATGGCCGAATTGGACATATAGTTTGTATTAGTTTGATATCTATTGTGGGGCGGAATTTTACACGTCTAGTAGGCGTGTAATCCCCTATTGTTAATTGCATTGATTGGGCCTTAAATGTGGCGTGTTTGGTTATTGTATTCGGCCTTGAAAAAGGTGGCAAAGTAAGTAGAAACAAAGGAGGTGCTGTCCGATTTTCCGTAGAATTTAGTGACTTAGCACTTGGAATATTCTACGTTTGAAGTAAGAGGTTAACAGACGTATTGTGACCATTATAGGTTGAAGTACTAAGTATAGCGTATCCTACTTGAAGGATGGAATAACTATCAAGGTTGAAGTACTTTGGAGCATTTTGCTACTTGTCGATAATCGTCGCGAGGTATGTGAACCTTTTCCTTCCTTTGGCATGATTCTATGTATGGAATATACCGGTGGTATCATTTCATGTTTCCTTCTACTCTTAGAAGTTAAGAGGTAGTTGTGTGATTTACTCTATGAAGAACTTTTCCTATCTTTTGAGCATGACTAGTTGCACGTATGTAGTACGGTAGACGTACCACACCTTGATGTCCTTTACTAGTTTTATGAATAGCCAAGTCGGGTGGGTTAGGAGATTAACTCACTTCTTTGAAAGAATAAAGGATGTCTTAAGTTTTATTAAAGTTAAGGGACTTGAAGAGTTTAAAGTATGTGATACTTGTTCCGTTTTAAACGTATAAGTCCCTTGGATAGGAAATTATATTTTGGCTAAGGTATAAAGTGAATATAACGACTTTATGGGAAGTTGGTTATATTTGCTTTATGGAAAGATAAATGACTTGATTTTAGTGAAAAGACAACTTGATTTTAAGGCATCAATTGCCTAAGGTTTTATAATAAAATGAGTCACTTGATTTCTTAAGGTTAAGAGACTTTATTTTTCAAGTTAGGAGACTTGATTCTTAAAGGAAGAAATGAATTGATTACAAGTATAGAATACTCGATTTGGAAAGACTTGATTTCAAAAGTTAAGAAACTTGTTTTCTTAAAAGTTAAGGGACTTGAAGTATTTAAAAAAAAATATAAGTCTCTTGGTTATAAAAGGAATGGGGTTGTCTAAAACCATAAAGAGTTATAACGGCTTTATGGGAAGTTGGTTATAACGGCTTTATGGAAGGTTAAGAGAATGATTTTCTTCAGTAATGTAAGCAAAGAAATGATTTGAAATAAAGAAGGGAAAACTGTTTTTAAGGTACCAATTGCTTAATGTTTTTAAGAAAGAAGTCACTTGATTTAGAAGTTAGGTAAATGTATTTCTAAAAAGTATGGTGACTTGTCTTGAAGGTAGATATGACTTGATACTACGGTTGTTAGTATCTTGGAAGTTTATTTGAAAAGAGTTTTTCTAAAGGAGTAGAGTGCGTAGTACTTGGGGTTAAATTCGGATTTTTATGAAAGCGGAAGTGCCATGAGTTTATAAAATGGAAGTCTAAAAGTTTAATGAACTTGCTGTGTTTGCTTGTGATAGCTTTAAGTGCAAGTGTTATATGTTACGTTGTCGTGACTTCGGTTGGAGGGCCGATCGCTTATAAGTTTACTTGGACGCATCGACGTGATGTGGGATTCCACGTATGCTTCCATTATGATTGATCCGACACGCTTATACGATGTGATTCCGGCACGTGACCGTGACGCGTTAGATGCGAACATTTTATTGAACGCATCGGCGGTGACGGGATTCCACGTATGATTCCATTGTGATTGATCTTGCCATGCTTATACGATGAGGATGCCGGCACGCATCAGACGCGTTAGATGCCCGCATGTTTTATTACTCTATGGCCATGCTTATACGATGTGGGATTAGGCATGCGACCATGTTATATTTTACTCCGGGCTAGCTCCCATGAAGACATGTACCGCGATGAGGATTCTGGGCATGTTATATTATTACTCCACGGGCTAGCTCCCACGAAGACTGACCTACGATGAGGGATGCCGAGGGCACGTTATGGCCATGCTTATACGATGTGGGATTCTGGGGCATGCGGTCGCCATATATATATATATATATATATATATATATATATATGTGTGTGTGTGTTGTGTATGTATGCACGGTGAGTGGGATGCCACGCGCGTCACGTGGTTATATGTTACACCTACTACGGCGATGATGGGATTCCACGCGCGAGATATATATACGTGTTGTGTATGCACGCGGTGAGGTGGGATGCCACGCGCGTCACATGGTTATATTTTACACTTATAGTCGGCGGTGATGAGGGATTCCACGCACGCTTGATATTTGTGTGACTTGATCGCGTCCCATCGGGTCGTAGTATACGCGTCCCTCCATAAGCGGGCCGGATTATGTTATGAAAGATAAGTAAGTTATATGGTAATGAACTTAATGATTTTTCCTAATCATGTACATAAGAATGTGACTATAACTTTTATTGAAAATGGGAAAATATAATAAGGTACGATTAAGTTCATAGGTGGTAATGACACGGCAGGATCTGGTATATTTTTTTTTTATACTTGTCCCTGTCATTCTTTTGTGCAGTTATGATCTGCATTTCAGACGTTATTTGCTCCATATTCTGCACTGTTGTAATCGACCCTTGGGCCGCGTCATGCCCGCAGTTTTAGGTACCAGGTTGGTGATCCTTGCTCTTAGGATCTCGGTTGATTTTGGGAAAAAGCTCCATTTGCTCCGAGGCTTATCTCTTGGTACGGTTTCCACGAGGTTGTAGATTCATGTGTATTCAGGGTATGGCGGGGCCTGTCCCGCCACGCTTGTTATGTTAAAACTCTTAGAGTGCAGTAGTCACATATTGTGGGTCGGTTTGTAAGAAGGAAAGCGAGACAACCGTTTATGTATTTATTATCTGCGAGGTAGCCTTATCGGCTAACTCGTTGATTTTATCTTTGATGATTTATTTATAAGTTTCATGTATGTTCCACTGATTATCTCTCGATGTATACCGTAGCGGTGCCTGTGTAGGGCACGATCATGCCCGGCCTGGTCGTGACAAAAGTGGTATCGAGCGATTAGTCCTCGGAAAGTGTCTACAGACCGTGTCTAGTAGAGTCTTTATTATCGGTGTGTTGTGCACCACATCTATAATTAGGAGGCTGCAGGATATTTAGGATTTGTTTCCATTCTTCTCTCTTTGAGATCGTGCAGTAGAGTTGTCCTAGTAGGTTGAATCCTCTCTGACCCCCTTCTTATGTAACAGTTATGCCTCCACGGAAGGCGACCAGGGCCCGAGAGGGCAAAGCAGGAGGCGCTAGTGGTACGCAGAGGGTTACCAGACTCGGCACGCACTATGCCCGAGGTAGTAGGCGGATCGGCGAACTCACCACGGCCAGATTAGAGAGCCGAGGCGCAAGAGCTCCAGAGGTTCCGTGCCGAGCCTCGATCCAGCCCAAGGCGAGTTTAGAGATTATGGAGAGCGGATCGGGCTATTGACTAGCATAGTGGTAGGCGGCACGCAGAGCAGTGTAGCTAACCCCAGAGCCGAGTTTTTGAGGATTCGGGATTTTCCGGGTTGTAGTCCACCCGAGTTTTATGGTTCGAGATCCGGGATGATCCTCAAGAGTTCGTTCGCAACTACAATGACTATGCAGTGCTTAGGGCCTCGGATCTGAGTCGGTTGTGTTAGATTCTTACAGGTTACGCGATGTTGCGTTGAACTGGTTTGAGTCTTGAGCTAGCGAGAGGTGTGGTGCTCGTCCGCGGTTTGGGATGAGTTCACGAGGCCTTTCTTGATCACTTTTGCCTCACGAAATGAGAGAGCCCGTGTTGATAGGTTCTTATCATTGAGGCGAATGGGAGGACCATCGTGAGTACACCGAGTTTGACTCATGGCGGCGTACGCGACACCATCAGAAATGGCATGGCGGATAGAGTTCATCGTTATGTGATGGGACTAGACCGTCATATGATTACTGCATGCCTGGGAGTGGCCCTTCAGCTCGGTATGGATATTGCCAGGATGCAAGCTTATGCGCAGGGGATAGAGGATAGAGAGAGGGAGGATCAGATTGACTCAGGCCAGCCCAAGAGGGTCAGGACGGCAGAGTTCCATGGTAACTTTCGAGGCGGACAACCTCAACAGCAGACTGGGTCTACATTTCAGCCGGCACAGAATGCTCCTTCCCGGTCTTCTGGCCGGAGGTTTGGTCGTCGGGGATATTCGGGAGCAGTCGGGGCTCGTGGCTACAGTTCGCAGATGTCCAAGAATAGAGCTGCGGGAAACCACCTTTGCCGGTGTAGTCACCGTAGTAGATTCCATTTTGGGAGTGTCGCATTACTTCGACATCTTGTTATGCGCGCCGCAGGTCATTTCGTGAGAGATCGTCCCACCGAGGTGGCATCGTGGGATAGCGCAGATCTGGATCAGTTGCGGGTTCTTTTCCTTCCATAGCTAGGCAGGATGTTTATGCACCGGCAGGCCGTGACAGAGGTCGTGGTGGAAGTTCCCAGTTTTAGCGGTCCTTTGAACCGCCTATATGATTTCAGGTATGTCTTTGGCCCTTTAGAAACTTGTATGCATGATAAAGTTGTGGTATGTTTAAATGTCACGAACAGATTATATTGAGACTATGTATATGCTAGAAATAGTTGGAAGTATGAAAAGATAATCTCTTTTGGGCTTATGATGGACGGATATGCGCGTGCGAGGTATTAGGGCCATGTGTGGCATTGTTGGTATGTCGGGGTTGTGATAGAAAACTATGTCGCTAATTATAAGTTTGACTCCGAAAGAACATTCGGGGACGAATGTTTCTAAGGGGGGAAGAATGTTACACCCCGTATTTACAGGACATGCTTTAAGAACGTACGTAAGAATTCCAAATGTTAAGATTAGAGACTAGTAAAAATTTAACGGAATTATGAAATTGTCGGAAAATGTACTATTGTGACGAATGGGAGGGCGACACGTGTCACCCCCTTAATGATGCCTTGGACGAAATTTGCAAGGGCAAGAGGGTCATTGGACCTTTGTTAGCAAGACAAGTCTTGCAAGTAGTAGCTTGAGATTCTTGACTAAGTCAAAGGACCCACAAAGTCTTGATATTTAAATAAGAGCTCATCCAAACCACCCATTTGGTTGCATCTTGACCCTCCATTACACTATATAATACTAGTAGTGGTATGACAAGCTTAACACTTAGTAAAATTTCACAAAAAATTTGAAGAACAAGAGCACTAGCTCTCGGGTTATCTCACAAAGAAGAAAAAGAATTTTTGTTTCTTGTTCATTAAGCTCCCCACTTTAAACCAAGGTTCTTGGGTGTATTGTAAGCATATCTCAATAGAACAATCTCGGAAAAAGATAGTTTTCGGGTTAGTCGCAAAGCGAAAACCTAGTTGCTTTTCTAGGTTTTGGATTGGAAGTTTAGGAAAGTTGTTGGTATGGTTCTAAGGGTCTCAAGTAGCGGATTGAAGTGTCTTGAAGAGGCTCTAAGTTGCTAGGGAGCAAATTCGGATTTGGAGTTGGATTGAGATTCGTTGAGGTATAATCTTGTCTCTTAATAGTGTTACAAGATTATATATATATATTGTTGTTGTTGGCTTTACATGTTGCTAGCATGAAGTTGATATGTTGAAGTTTATAAGTATTATGGATTGCTTGTAGCCTTAAATCCGAAATGTAATGTAAGCCATGTGAAGTTGGATTACAATTTGGTCGTTTACTAGAATCGTCGCATGTTACTTAGTTGGAGATTATAGTAGTATAAACGATTGCGACTTGATATCATGTTATGCTAACAATTTGGATTGAAAAGGAAATTGGATAAGAATTGGTATTGTTGTACTCAATATGGCCGAATTGGACATATAGTTTGTATTAGTTTGATATCTATTGTGGGGCGGAATTTTACACGTCTAGTAGGCGTGTAATCCCCTATTGTTAATTGCATTGATTGGGCCTTAAATGTGGCGTGTTTGGTTATTGTATTCGGCCTTGAAAAAGGTGGCAAAGTAAGTAGAAACAAAGGAGGTCTTTGTCCGATTTTCCGTAGAATTTAGTGACTTAGCACTTGGAATATTCTACGTTTGAAGTAAGAGGTTAACAGACGTATTGTGACCATTATAGGTTGAAGTACTAAGTATAGCGTATCCTACTTGAAGGATGGAATAACTATCAAGGTTGAAGTACTTTGGAGCATTTTGCTACTTGTCGATAATCGTCGCGAGCTATGTGAACCTTTTCCTTCCTTTGGCATGATTCTATCTATGGAATATACCGGTGGTATCATTTCATGTTTCCTTCTACTCTTAGAAGTTAAGAGGTAGTTGTGTGATTTACTCTATGAAGAACTTTTCCTATCTTTTGAGCATGACTAGTTGCACGTATGTAGTAATGCAGACGCGTCACACTTTGATGTCCTTTACTAGTTTTATGAATAGCCAAGTCGGGTGGGTTAGGAGATTAACTCACTTCTTTGAAAGAATAAAGGATGTCTTAAGTTTTATTAAAGTTAAGGGACTTGAAGAGTTTAAAGTATGTGATACTTGTTCCGTTTTAAACGTATAAGTCCCTTGGATAGGAAATTATATTTTGGCTAAGGTATAAAGTGAAAATAACGACTTTATGGGAAGTTGGTTATATTTGCTTTATGGAAAGATAAATGACTTGATTTTAGTGAAAATGCAACTTGATTTTAAGGCATCAATTGCCTAAGGTTTTATAATAAAATGAGTCACTTGATTTCTTAAGGTTAAGAGACTTTATTTTTCAAGTTAGGAGACTTGATTCTTAAAGGAATAAATGAATTGATTACAAGTATAGAATACTCGATTTGGAAAGACTTGATTTCAAAAGTTAAGAAACTTGTTTTCTTAAAAGTTAAGGGACTTGAAGTATTTTAAAAAAAATATAAGTCTCTTGGTTATAAAAGGAATGGGGTTGTCTAAAACCATAAAGAGTTATAACGGCTTTATGGGAAGTTGGTTATAACGGCTTTATGGAAGGTTAAGAGAATGATTTTCTTCAGTAATGTAAGCAAAGAAATGATTTGAAATAAAGAAGGGCAAACTGTTTTTAAGGTACCAATTGCTTAATGTTTTTAAGAAAGAAGTCACTTGATTTAGAAGCCGGTAAATGTATTTCTAAAAAAGTATGGTGACTTGTCTTGAAGGTAGATATGACTTGATACTACGGTTGTTAGTATCTTGGAAGTTTATTTGAAAAAGAGTTTTTCTAAAGGAGTAGAGGTGCGTAGTACTTGGGGTTAAATTCCCGGATTTTTTATGTGAAAGCGGAAGTGCCATGAGTTTATAAAATGGAAGTCTAAAAGTTTAATGAACTTGCTGTGTTTGCTTGTGATAGCTTTAAGTGCAAGTGTTATATGTTACGTTGTCGTGACTCTCCTGGAGGGTCTACCGCTCATATAAGTTTACTTGACGCGTCGAAGCGGTGATATGAGATTCCACGGGTATGCTTCCATTATGATCGATACGCTCTTTACGATGTGGGATTCCGGCATGTGACCGAGATGCGGGTTAGATGCGGACATTTTATTGAACGCATGGCAGCGACGGGGATTCCACGGTATGCTTCCATTGTGATTGATCTCGCCATGCTTATACGATGAGGATGACGCCGGCACGCAACCAGACGCGTTAGATGCGCGCATGTTTTATTACTTCATGGCCATGCTTATACGATGTGGGATTCCGGCATGCGACCATGTTATATTTTACTCCACGGGCTAGCTCTATCAAGACATGTACCCGCGATGAGGGATTCCGGGCATGTTATATTATTACTCCACGGGCTAGCTCACGTGAAGACTGCACTACGATGAGGATGCCGAGGCACGTTATGGCCACGCTTATAGGATGTGGGATTAGGGCGGCATGCGACGTTATATATATATATATATATATATATATATATATATATATATATATATATGTGTGTGTGTGTTGTGTATGTATGCGACAGTGAGTGGGATGCCAGCGCGTACACGGTTATATATTACACCTACTACGGCAGTGATGATGGATTCCACGGGCGAGATATATATATATATATGTTGTGTATGTACGCAAGCGGTGAGGTGGATGCCACGCGCGTTACATGGTTATATTTTACACTTATACCGCTTCGGATGATGGGGATTCCACGCACGCTTGATATTTGTGTGACTTGATCGCGTCCCGATTGGTCGTAGTATATCGCCCTCCATAAGGGCCGGATTATGTTATGAAAGATAAGTAAGTTATATGGTAATTAACTTAATGATTTTTCCTAATCATGTACATAAGAATGACTATAACTTTTATTGAAAATGGGAAAAGATAATAAGGTACGATTAAGTTCATAGTGGTAATGACACCACAGGATCCGTATGTATTTTTTTATACTTGTCTCCTGTCATTCTTTGTCTGATTATGATCTGCATTCAGACGTTATTTCTGTTCCATATTCTGCACTGTTATGCGACTTCTTCGGGCCGCGTTCATGCCCGCAGTTTTAGGTACCTGTGTGGTGATCCTTGCTCTTAGATCTCGGTTGATGGGGAAAAAGCTCCATTTGCTCCGGAGGCTTATCTCTTGGTACGGTTTCCCCTGAGGTTGTAGATTCATGTGTATTCAGGGGTATGGCGGGGCCCTGTCCCGCCACAGTTGTTATGTTAAAACTCTTAGAGGTTTGTAGTCACATATTGTGGGTCAGTTTGTAAAGGAAAGGAGGCAACTGCTTCGTTTATGTATTTACTATCCAGGGAGGTAGCCTTATCGGCTAACCTATTGATTTTATCTTTGATGATTTATTTATAATTTTCATGTATGTTCCGCTGATTATCTCTGATGTATACATGTAAGGGTGCCCAGGTAGGGCACCAGTCGCGGGCCCGGGGTCGGGTCGTGACAAGTTTTTATGCATCAACCCTTGGGGTGTAGGGATCCCAAACATCCTCATCATGTCTGTCTGTTGAAGAAGTTCTTGTATGGGCTTAAGCAGTCTCCACGGGCTTGGTTTAAGAGGTTTGTTAACTATGTTTCGACTATTGAGTTCTCTCAGCAAATCTGATAATTCATTATCCATATATCGTCGGGGTTCTTCGATGGCTTATTTACTCTTATATGTGGATGATAGTATCTTGACTACCTCTTCTGATGCTTTACGCCAGTCTATTATGACAATGCTCAGTTCTGAGTTTGTCATGGAAGACTTAGAGCCATTGAGTTATTTTTTGGGGATTGTTGTCACTCGTCATGCATGTGGACTGTTCTTATCACAGAGGAAGTATGCAGCTGAGATCATTGAGAGGGCTGGGATATCATCCTGTAAGTCTACTTCCACTCCAGTTGATACTAAATCCAAGTTGGGTGTTGCAGCTGGCTCCCACTATGAGGATCTGACTCGCTATCGTAGTCTTGTAGGGGCCCTTCAGTATATTACGTTCACGCGACCTGATATTACATATGTCGTACAACAGGTGTGTTTGTTTATGCATGACCCCATGATTGAACATATAAATGCGCTCAAATGGATTCTTAGGTACGTTCAGGGAACACTTGATTATGGCTTGCATTTGTATCCTTCGTCGACGTCTACGCTTGTCTCATATACAGATGCTGATTGGGGTGGTTGTCTGGATACCAGACATTCTACGTCTGGCTATTGTATGTTTCTTGGTAATAACTTAGTCTGTCAAATGTCAATCCACGCTTTCACGTTCGAATGTAGAGGCCGAGTATGAAGGGGTAGCCAATGTGGTCTCTGAGTCATTTTGGTTACTTAATATTCTTTTAGAGCTCCATTGTCCTATTCAGAAAGCTACATTGGGGTATTGTGATAATATTAGTGCTATCTACCTTTCTGGTAATCCAGTTCAGCATCAGCGCACTAAATATATAGAGATGGACATTCACTTTGTTCGAGAAAGGTAGCTCGAGGACAATTACACGTCTACCATGTCCCTTCCAAATATCAAATTGCAGACATCTTTACAAAGAGTCTTCCCTCGGTCCTTTTTGAAGATTTTAGAGACAGTCTCAGCGTATGAATGACTGCGGGTGTGTGTTAAATATACACATGATATACAATATATACATGATATGCAAAATTTTCTCCTCTTCTCTTATCTTATAAACAAAAAACTAATTTTCTATAAACAGTGAAGTTCTGCTTATAAATACACTAAAAACAGCAAATAGATCTGATTTTCCAACACTAAAATAAATTAAAAACACACCCCGAAAAAACCCACAACAAATCAACTTTTATCTAATCAAAATTTCAAAATGCATATACATATCAATTACACGTCTGCCATGTCCCTTCCAAATATCAAATTGCAGATATCTTTACAAAAGAGTCTTCCCTCGGTCCTTTTTGAAGATTTTAGAGACAGTCTCAGCGTACGAATGCGGGTGTGTGTTAAATATACATACAATATACACATGATATACAATATATACCTGATATGCAAAATTTTCTCTTCTCTTCTCTTATCTTATAAACAAAAAACTAATTTTCTATAAACAGTGAAGTTCTGCTTATAAATACACTAAAAACAGCAAATAAATCTGATTTTCCAACACTAAAATAAATTAAAAACACACCCCGAAAAAACCCACAACAAATCAACTTTTATCTAATCAAAATTTCAAAATGCATATACATATCAATTACACGTCTGTCATGTTCCTTCCAAATATCAAATTGCAGACATCTTTACAAAGAGTCTTTCCTCGGTCCTTTTTGAAGATTTTAGAGACAATCTCAGCGTACGAATGACTGCGGGTGTGTGTTAAATATACATACAATATACACATGATATACAATATATACCTGATATGCAAAATTTTCTCTTCTCTTATCTTATAAACAAAAAACTAATTTTCTATAAACAGTGAAGTTCTGCTTATAAATACACTAAAAACAGCAAATAAATCTGATTTTCCAACACTAAAATAAATTAAAAACACACCCCGAAAAAACCCACGACAAATCAACTTTTATCTAATCAAAATTTCAAAATGCATATACATAATTTGAGATTCTTGGAGCAAAAAAATCTAATTTTCCCACTGTACAAAAAATATAATTTTTTTGCCCTATTACCTGCCCTGCCCTATTATAATTTTCTGAAAATGTGTTTTGACCCGCCCTATCCTGTCCTGCTCCGTTTAAGTACACCCCTACCCTGCCCCGTTAAGCCCCTAACATGCCCCGCCCTGCTTTTGCCCTGGCCATTGCCACCCCTATATAGAAGCTAATGTTTGAATCTGGGAGCACCCACCACCCCTTATCATTCTCAACAAGAAAGCTCCGACATATTAGGTGTTCATTTTTTCCCCTTTTAACAATTATTCTGCAAATGTATCCAAGGTTCAAATATATTTTAGTACTAAGAGATGCTAGTAGAATTGTTTAAGTTGTTGGCTCCATGTATATAAATATAATCCCCTACTAAATATATCATCATTCACTCTCTAGCAAAATTTGCTAAAATGTTTTGGCTACAAAGTTTGTACGATGATATAGGACAGTGAAAGAAAACTTAGGACAAAAGTGACAGAAAAACATAACTGTAATTATTTCACCATTATTATTACATAAAGGACAATGAGGAATGGATCAGAATTAGCAGATTTGATTGTGTAGGTAGAGAAGGAGTACTTCGTGAGGAATGATAGAAGGGTAATGTTTTCATTTCATATTTTTATTCATGTATTACTTATACCGGTATTAGCTATTTCATATTCTATCCCGCATAAAATAATACACCGATTTTCTTATAACTTATACATGTATTAGTTATGCGAGTTTCAAAATTACAAATCAAACGTAATATTATTTTTATACCTTATTATCTCTTATCCAACTAGCAAACATTGTATAAGTTATGTTGAAAATAATACATGAATAAGTGATCACTTATAGAGCTACCAAACGACCCTTGAGTGATCACCTTCTTTCTCTTCTACCGAATAAGTGATCACTTATCGAGCTACCGAAATAAAGTGTTACGTGTAGCTTGCCTAAATTGGTCATGGGCTCGAAGTATACCTGATATGATTGATTAGATTAATTAAACTCATTGCTTGTTCTTTCTGTTTTGTCTTTGAAAAGTTGGTCATCACTAGATCCATCACATTCCTTGAATAAATTTCTTTATTCATAGATGATGGTACACATCATTTTCCATAAATTAAAAAGAGTTCTGAATCTTATTTTGTCCACTTGCTAAAATGTTTTAGAAAAACATTCGCATAATACAAAAAAAAAAAATTGTAGTAAACACATTATGTGATTTTAAAGAATGAATTTTGGGTCTAACTCAACCTCAAAAGCTAGCTTGTAAGGTGAGGATTGTCCAATTTTATACAAGGACTCCAAATTCTCATTTTATTTTCGATGTGAGTCTCGTAATACTCCCCCGCACGCCCAGATCCCATTAATTGGAGCGTGGATGACATAATTTGAGGACCCAACATCGATGAACATAGATTTGGAATGAGTCTGTATCTGATATCATTTAAAGAATGGGTCTTGGATCTAACTCAACCTCAAAAACTAGCTTGTAGGGTGATGATTGTTCAAATCCATATCAGGAGTCCAAAACTAAAGGACTTAAAGGATATAAAATTAGTTTGATTTAAATTGCTATTAGAACGTAAATTTGGTGATGATGCAGACAAGTTACGTTGCAGTTAATCAAGGGGACAAGTTGTCTAAAAATTCGAATACAGGGAGGCATATAATCACCGGAATTAAAATTCTAAAAACTACTTAATGTTAGGTAAACGAATTGCAAGTTTAGAAATAGTTTTGAATATGGGTTCAGTTAACTCACCATTTTTTACTTATATCATTAATGAAATAATTTCTCGATTATTCTTATTAATGAATGGAGTATCTATACAAGTTAGAGATAGGAAAAACTTTTTCCTACTATACATCTAAATCCCTATTCTATTTGAATACTAACTATACAATTATGGAAAGACTACAAAACTAATTCTACTATAATAAATAATTGTACATATTAACACACCCCCGCAGTCATAGCGGGCGGTCTTCGTACACTAAGACTGTCTCTGAAATCTTCAAAAAAGATCGAGGGAAGACCCTTGTAAAGATGTCTCCAATTTGATATCTGGAAGGGACATGACAGAAGCGTACTTGTCCACGAGCTACCTTCTCTCGAACAAAATGAATGTCCATCTCAATATGTTTAGTGCACTGGTGCTGAACCGGATTTCCAGAAAGGTAGATGACACTAACACTATCAGAATAAACCAATGTAGCTTTCTCAATAGGACAATGCAGTTCTAATAGAAAATTACGTAACCAACATGACTCAGAGACCACATTGGCTACCCCTCGATACTCGACCTCTAGAACGAGATAACGTTGTCTGACATTTTGCAGACCATGAGACCAAGTTATTCCCAAAAAACATACAATAGCCAGACATAGACCGTCTGGTGTCAGAACAACCACCCCAATCAACATCTGTATATGAGACAAGTGTAGACGTCGACGAAGGATATAAATGCAGGCCATAATCAAGCGTCCCCTGGATGTACCTAATAATGCGTTTGAGCGCATTCATGTGTTAAATCCTGGGATGATGCATAAACAAACACACATGTTGTACGACATATGTAATATCCGATCGCGTGAACGTAAGATACCGGGCGGCCTCGCAAGCATCGCGATAACGGGTCGATTCTCATATGGGAGCTGCGGCAAAGACTAACTTGGGTTTAATATCAACTGAAGTGGAAGTGGACTTACAAGATGACATCCCAACACTCTCAATGATCTCAGCAACATACTTCTTATGTGATAAGAATAATCCACCTGCATGGCGAGTGACATCAATTCCCAAAAAATAACTCAAGGGTCCCAAGTCATTCATAGCAAACTCAAAACTGAGCATAGTCATGATAGACTGCCGTAATGCATCAGATGAAGCAGTTAGGATAATATTATCCACATATAAGAGTATATAAGCCGATGACGAACCACGACGATATATGAATAACGAATTATCCGACCTGCTGTGAGAGAAATCAATAGTCGACACAAAATCTGCAAACCTTTTATACCAAGCCCTCGAGGACTACTTAAACATATATAAGGACTTCTTCAATAAACATACATGTTGAGAATATTTGGGATCTCTAAACCCCAAAGGTTGATTCATATAGAAGGTCTCCATGAGATCACCATGTAAGAAAGTATTCTTCACGTCTAACTAATGAATGGGCCATGCTTTCGAAGAATCCAAGCTGAACACAGTGCGAATGGTAGCCGGTTTGACTACCGGCCTAAATGTCTCACCACAATCTACACCAACCTGCTCAGTTTTACATCACCTACAAGACGAGTCTTATACCTCGCAAAAGAACCGTCAGAATTGTCTTTGTGAGCAAAAATCCACATAGACCGAATAATATTAACACCAGATGGACGGGACACTAACTCCACGTCTTATTATCAATGAGATCATTATATTCATTAGTCATAACAATTTTTTAATTCGGTTTATTCAAAGAAGACACATGATTACGGGGTAATGACGATTTAAGAACATTAAAATTTAAATTTAAATATCTTTTTGGTTTAAAAATACCCCATTGACTTCAGGTGACTGGACCATATCTCGGGGCAGAATTGGATGAATTTTGGAAATTTCCGGGATACGCAACATGCTGGCCAGCAGGCAGTGGGCTTGTTGGCGCAGAACTGGACATGGTACCTTTTGTAGTTGCGCCAGAAAGTCCACTGAAAACCAAGGAATTAACTGGTCCAGAACTGGGCTGGGAAGATAGCCTAGTTGCTGGACCCAATGACAACGATAAGGTAGGACCAGCGGGCAGTAGGCCCGCTGGAATATTCGCAGTGCAGGACGTATACGATAAATGGTAAATAATATAGGGGATATATCATCATCCAATAAATTATACGAACTAGGCACGGAAATATTGACCTTAGCAAACGGAAATTGGGATTCATAAAAAATAACATGACGATTAATGATAATTTTATGAGATGATAAATCAAATATTTGTAACCACAATGATTCGACGGAAAATCCAAAAACACACAAGGGGTAGAACGAACTTGAAGTTTGTTAATTGTGGTAGACGGAAAAAATGGATAACACAAGCACCCAAAAACCCTAAGATGTGAATACGAATGAGTCTTATTATATAAAATTTGAAGAGGGGACGAATATGTCAAACCTTTGGAAGGAAGAATGTTAAGAGTATCTGTAGCCATTTGTAGAGCAAGATGCCAAAAGAACGGGGGTACGGAAGCATGGATCAATAAAGTGCGGATAATGTTATTAATGATACGAATTGTACATTCGGCTTTCCCATTTTGTGAAGACGTATGAGGACAAGAAAAATGAAAAATTGATCCTATTTTTAGCACAAAACTCCCGAAACTCCCCATTGTCATATTCTTTGTCATTATCACATTGAATATTTTTTATTTCCCATTCAAATTGAGTTCTAATGAATGATCTAAATTTTAAGAAGATGGAAAAAACTTGAGATTTTTGCGCTATTGGAAAAGTCCATATAAAATTAGAATAATCATTCAAAAATAGAACATAATACCGATGACCCATATAATCAGAACAGGTGACGTCCATAAACCACTATGAATAATATCAAAAGGCATTAAAGTATGAGACTTATAGTCTACAAATGGAAACTTAACAATTTTTCCTAAAGAACACGATTGTCAATTCGTAGTACTACGCGTACCCTTACAAGAAATAAGATTATTTTTATCTAAGACAGTCAAAATGGATGATTCTGGATGACCTAGACGAGCATACCATAAGGAAGGAGAAAGAGCTGCAAAAGTTGAAGGCATGACTTGACTCGAGAAACCGAGACTTGGTTTGATTGAATAAAGATCTCCCCTACTATCACACCTTATGAGAGGACTCCCCGTTTTGAAATCCTTCACAAATCATCCAAAAGGATCAAAATTAACAGAAACCTAATTATTACTTGTGAATTTACGGACATACACCAAATGTTCAATCAATTTTGAGGCATGAAGGATATTTTTCAAGACACGTGGTAGATGGGGGAAGAGACAAAATTTTATGACCATAACTCTGAATTAGAATTGAATTACCAATTCCAACAATTATAACATGATTACTACTCAAATTGGAATAAGACGAGAGAGTACCTTAATTGGAGGTCGTGTGTGTAGTGGCGCCGGTGTCCATGTACCAATTCGGTTCGGGTTGACTCAATCCAAGTGTGTGCATCGTGGCTTCAATGTCGATTTGTGTGGGTATTACTTCCGAGAATGCTTGTGTGGACCGGGGCCCAAAATTCCACCTCACGCTCGACCAGTGTTGTCAGATCAAAAATGCGGGCTGGAAGGCTTGGGTGACTATTGGGCCTGAGACGAGACGGTCCAGCCCACTGGGTGCTGGGTGTGGGCCGCTGGACCTGGAAAATAGAGGTTGTTGGGCCACGACCCACAACCACACTTCCATGGGGCCCACTGCTTCTGGGCTAATGGTTCAGGGGCCCACTATTTTGACTACCATTCCTGTTACAGCCGCGTTTTCCCCCGCGATTTTTCTCGTTATTTTTATGATTATTTTTGCTGCCATCGTGGGTACGATTTTCGCCTGAATGATCATCGAAACTTGGAGAATTTGTGGAGGACGTCATTATGCCAATGGGGCTAGTACATGTAGCTGCCTTCTTAGCCAAACCGGCTTCTTCCAACGTAATCATGGAGCAGATTTGATAGAATTACGGAAGAGGGTTACTTTGACGAAGGATTGAAGCAACACCGTTATAGGCCTCGGACAGGCCTGCAACCATCTGTAGAACTAGATGACTATTGCTAACAAGAGCACCCACATTGCGAAGTTGATCCGCCAAATCCTTGAGTCGTTTGCAATAAGAGGAAACGTTCGAAAAATTCTCCATAGCGACTTGAGAAAATTCATGTTTAAGGGTGACAATGCGGGAATGATTGTTATCCTGTAATATATCACATAATCTATTCCAAGCCTCCATAGCGGAAAAGTTATGTTCCATAATCGTTTGTAAGAGGTCCAGGGAGATAGTTGCATAAATCCACTGGAGAATTTTTGCGTCAAAAGTGACCCATAATTTTGGATCATCCTCTTTGGTGGGCACCCCCTCCGTATTAGGATCCGAAGGACCCTCCATATTAGAAGCCGGAGGGATTATGTGGTGAAGAACTTGATGTGCCATCGCATGAATTTTAAACAACTCCGCCCACGTCCCATATTGTACGTTTTCTACGTCAAGAACAATAGAAAGAACACTCTTGATGTTAGAAACCGTTAGAATAGGGTGAAACATGTTCTTATCGGTCATAGTGAAGAGAATAAAATTTGGACAAGAAAATTTTAGGGGAAGGAGGGTCTCGGGTATGAAGAAACCGAGAGGGGGGGGGGGTAGGGATTTGCACGGAAATCAAGAAGAAGAGAAAATTTTGCGGAAGAAAGAAGAAGAACCTAGACTTTTGATACCATGAAAGAAATAATCCCTTGATTATTCTTATTAATGAATGAAGTATAATACAAGTTACATATATGAAAAACATTTTCCTACTATACATCTGAATCCCTATTCTATTTGGATACTAAGTATACAATTATAGAAAGACTACAAGACTAATTCTACTACAATACATAATTGTACATCTTAACAATTAATATATAATAAGTTTTGGATTCATAATTTCAAAGAACACGAAACATTTAACACATTAAATTTAAATTTTGAATTCATTCAAGAAATTGTCAATAAGGCATCATACTAAATGTTGGAAAGGATGAAGAAATGGCTTCTCGGTTGGGCTAAAATAATTCAAAATACTCTTAACATAATTTGCTATTGTTTGATTTATACTAAATCCGCACGATTTTTCGCTAAATGTCTCACACTATTAAGAATATCTAATACCTTATAAGTAGTTTTTTTTTAATTCTTTTCAACTACTAATGTGAGACTTTGTTTACACACCCGACATTCTCAAATATCAATTCACAATCGTGGCAAGATAATATAAGTAGTGCCTTCTTAATTTAGTCAATTTTATTTCGTTTTTGCCATACTTAATCAAAGAACTTCAAGTAATTATTTGATCTACAAGGTCATTATTCACGTAAAAGGTGATGCGTAGTTTATATTTGGATTATATTACTACAACTACGCATCTAGAAATAGAAATTTCTTAACAGTGTCATCACTAGAAATTCTATTTTGAAGTTATACTACTAGAAATAAAAGTTTTCTCATCAGTATTTAGTGAAAAAATTTATGCTATAAAACATGATTTTCCCACCTTATTCCTCTCAAACCAACATGCAAGGATGAATTTTAAAGTCTACACAAGTTTAAGCAGAGCAAAACAATTGTCTTGTTAAACTACATATTGGCGTTGAATCAATCTTACATGTTCATTTATGAGAAGGAATAAGATGAAGAAGAGAAGAGTTGAAGAGAGTCGGTTGTGTGTGAGAGAGTTTACCGAGAAGAAGAAAATGTGTATTGAAGGAAATGAATCAGTGATTACAAAATACCTACCAAGTGTAGATATATACAGATTATACAAAAATAGATGTACAAAGACTATTCTGCCTCTTTTGTCATTAATGACCTTAACTCACTCTAACTACTTTTCAACTAACTCTAACAATATAACAATATTCAAGTATTATCTAATACTTTCACATTTCCCGCCAGCTAGGAGGTAAGAAAATATATTTCATTCCTAGCTTGGATAATAGGTATGTATGTTGGACAGTAGTAAGAGCTTTAGTAAGCAAATCTGATGGTTGCTCAGTCGATGGAAGGTGAGAAATCTGCACGAGTCCTCCCTTGATCTTCTCCCGGATGAAATGATAATCGATGTCGATATGTTTGGTGCGTTCATGAAATACAGGGTTAGCTGCAATCTGAATTGCAGACCTACTATCAGAGAACATAGAAATGGGGATGGAATGGAAATGCCCAGCTCCTGAAGCAGCCCAGTCATCCATACCACTTCAGCTACTGCAGCAGCAAGTGCCCTATACTCAGCCTAAGTTGAGCTTTTGGAAATGGTAGGCTGTTTCTTAGATTTTCATGACACAGGGGACTCACCAAACATCACCAAGTATCTAGTGACATATCTTTTAGTATTTACACAAGACCCCCAGTCATCATCACAATATACCTGAAGTTGAGATGTACTGGAACTGTTAAGTAAGATCCCAGATCCTGGAGAGTGTTTGATGTACTTTACCAATCTCATCCCAGCTTCCAAGTGAGAATTCTTAGGTTGTTGCATGAACTGACTCAAATGTTGTACAACAAAAGCAATATCAGGTCTAGTATTGGTTATGTATAGCAGCCTACCAATAAGTCTCATGTACATGCTTGGATCAGGTAGCAAATAGTCTGATGAATCTGGGGACTGAACTTTTGTGTCCTGTGACAAGTGTTGAGATGCAAGCAGATTATCAAGATCAACTGTTGTGAGTTTCTGGTTTAACTCCATAGGAGAGGTCACAGATTTGGCACATGACAAGCCTAAATCAGAGATGAGTTCCAAGGCATATTTTCTTTGGTGCATGACACCTTTTGTGTACTCCCATAATCTAGGGCTGAACTTGTCCTGTCTAGGCAAAGTAGTAGCAAAACACAAACAACCTACTACCCTCAAATGTGAGAGTGAAAGACATTTGTTATACAATAGTTCATAAGGTGAATTATTCCTTAAGACAGTAGATGGGATTATGTTCAGTATATATGCTGCTACTTCCACACAATAACCCCAAAATATATCTGTTATACTCCCCTGAATTTTAATAGCCCTGGCAGTCTCTAACAGATGTCTATGCTTTCTTTCTACCACCCCATTTTGTTGAGGTGTATAAGGACAAAAACTATCATGTATCACACCATGTTGTTGGAACAGATTTTTACATTGGTGATTAAAAAATTCAGTACCATTATCTGACCTTATCTTCTTTATTTTCACATAACTGAGTACGAATTTCAGTGAAGAAGTGTCTGAGCAGTGTACTCACATCTGTCTTAAGCCTCATTAAGAAAACTCAAGTCCATCTAGAGAAGTCATCCACAATAGTAAAAAAGTATCTCATTCCATTATATGTGTCAAATTTATATGGTCCCCATACATCCATGTGCAACATTTGAAAGGGTCCTGAAGCTTTATTTGAACTAACAGGGAATGGAAACCTACACTGCCTAGCCATAGGACACACTTCACAGTTATTAAAAGTAAAAAATGATAAAGAAAACATTGGAATTCTCTTCATAACAGCTATAGGAACATAACATAGCCTTTGGTTCCAAGTATTTACATCCACTGGTTGTGTGGCTGCCAGACATTTGCTCAACAATCATTCTTTATTCTGTATGTCCACTTTCAGCACATATAGTTCATCCTCCTCATTACCAATCTCACTCACCTTCCCAGATGAGAGATCCTGAAATACACAGTAATAGGGGGAAAATGATACACTGCAATTTAATTCTCTTGTCACCTTTGAAATGGACATGAGATTAAATATGAAATTTGGTACACACAGGACATTCTTAAGTATATCACCTTCTCCTAAGTTACAATCCCCAACATGTGTAATCTTAGTTGATTCTCCTGTAGATAGTTGTACAGTTATTTGTGTCTCTATCATTGTCTTGGCATATACTAAATACTGACGGTTGAAGACATCACGTTCACCGCTCAGTAAATATGTTCGATGGTAGTTGACTAGGAAAGGTTCAAAGTTGCGGGCTACCTATTCCGATGCAATATACTTCCGCTACTAGATTGCTAATGGTTGGCACTCCGCGTGCACCAACACCTCTTTCAAGAGAGATTGTTGGAAAATTTACCTAGTGGGATTGAGTTTATCCCGTTCTTAATGACTTGAACACATGGGGCCCTGCATGTCGGAAATACGATTTCCACATACGTGCATACGTCGTACCACGTCTAGCTAAATTTCACGTAGTGAACGAGATGTTGGTACACATGTTAAGTGTTCCAAAGTTAGGTAAGGATGGAAGATTAATTGGTCAAATTGATGTGCCTCCCACGACGGTATAAGTAAAGAAGAAATGTGCAAAATACAGAAAATGGGGAAGAGCAGCGGCGCCGAGCCATGACGTGACAGCGCCGCAGCGCTACATGGTCAAAGGCTGCGACGCCTTGGTCAGGAGCCGCGACGCCTAACGTCCATTGACTCGAGGATGATTTCTGTCGAATTAGCGCCGCGAAGCCTCCAGTTAAGGTCCGCGGCGCTGTCGGTACAGTGAACGAAAAATCAAGAGATTTTTCTGAACATACACTCATTGGAAAGTCCAAAGTTCATCCAACTCTTGACATGATCTAGGTGGCTTTTGGTGAGTTCAATGCAACCCCATTTAGTGCATTCACATAGCATGTGAATCACCAACTTTGCAACTATAAATAGAGGTCTTATTTTCAGATTTTAATCATCCAATTCACAATACAAAATCTGAAATTATAGAGAATCTTGCTACTTCTTCTAGCAATATTTGTTCTTGTTTCTTCTACAAGGATTCTCAAGTATTTTGCTTGTGCTTGAGAAAGTACTGTCGTTTTATCTTGGAAGGCTATTACCCATCTAGTGTAAGCCATTATAAACGGAGGTAATTTTGTCTTAAAAAAAGAGTGCTAACACTCGACTCGACAAACATTGCACTTAGCTTTCTTTTATCTATCATTTCAGTCCTTTCTGTGTTACTATCCAGAATTTACAACAATTAATCCATCAAAGTATATTATAAGAGTGTACATTCTTCTGGTGGCATCATATTTAATTTGTCAATTCAAAAATCTTTAGTGTAATAGTTCTATCAAACGACACGCTTGGCCTTGCAGTACTGGCATACTCATTTCAGTGTGTCTTGGAAGGAGACCGAATCTTTTCCTAGGAGAACCTTAACAAGGTGCCTTAATGTCCACGAAAGTTGTCTTATTTTGTCCTAACAAACTTACGAATTAATCATATAGACATTTTTAGAGTAGCTTCAGCGAGCTCAACTAAATCGATGTGCAAAACGGATTAATTTACGTATTGGAGTCGTGGAAGCGGCTATTAATATTTGAATTAGATTAGATTATCTACATCACACCCTTTTCGATTCTCTCACGTACCCTGCTAATGCGGAATGTTTTATGCACTAGACTATTTTTTTTACTCCTATAGTATAATAGACCACACATGCTAAATTTAATAACTCTGCCAAACGGATTTATTAAGGTAGATTTTGCATGCAGCTAATTGATTCTGGTAGAATTGATTTATGTTTGGATGCAACAATGTAAAAGTGATTGTTATCAATTTATGATGTTTGGATAATTTGAATCAAAATTGCTTTTGAACGTAGAATTACTAAAAAGTACATAGTTAAATAGATAATAGAATTAAGAAGATTTACATTTATTTTTCTTAATTAAATATTTTCCTTCTAAATTTTGATTAACTGAAGTAACATGATATCTCATTTATTAAATTCGAACAGCCAATATATTGTTTCAAATGGTTATACAAAGTTGAATCAAGATATTGTCCAAATTAAATACCATTATTTTGAAGTTATGCATTATATATTAAAAAAATATTATATTTATATATAAAACTATACAATGATTGCTTTACTACACGTGTGAGGCATATACAGTGCGTTCTAATTTTACTCTTTTAATAAAGTACAATATATAATACTTAAATATTAGAATTTTACTTAATATTTAATTTTACTCTTTTAAACTATACACCCTCCTTAACGAAATGTCGTTCTAATTTTACTCTTTTAATAAAGTGCAATATATAATATTTAAATATTAGAGTTTTACTTAATACTTAATTTTTAGAATTAAATAATACGTAATACTTAATTTTAATCTTTTAAACTATACAATCTCCTTAACGAAATGTCGTTCTAATTTTACTCTTTTAATAAAGTGCAATATATAATACTTAAATATTAGAATTTTACTTAATACTTAATTTTTAGAATTAAATAATATAAAGTATGTAAATTTCAATCGTTCATTTTATCCCTTCAACAATTGCACAAGCTGCAAAAATAACAAAACTTGCAATGAAGGTGGATATTTGATTTTTTTTAGTAATTATTTCTAGATATTTAAAAAGGGTAATGAAAGTTGTATATTTGAACTTTTTTATTAATTATTTCTAGATATTTAAAAAGAGGGTAATAAATATGTATAGTGTTGTTGGTGAAAATTAAATAGTGTAATAAAGGAAAAATTAAAATTCAAATTGAAATAAATGACAGAATTGATTCTGGAACGCGAAACCAAACATCTCAATTTTATCTATTTTCATAAAAATGGGTATCCAGAAGTGAAAAATGATAAGAAAGACTAGAATTCTTGATTAGTACATTCCTTAGATTCTAAGCTTCTCTTTGAGAAACGAAATTAAATTAGAAAGTACTTGTATCCTTCTCGATGCAAAGACCAGTAAAATTCATAAATGAGGATATCATAATTAGTAAAGCTCAAATTACGAGACTTCTTCCCAAAATGTCAAAGGTTACCTTTATTTACTGTTCCTCTTTAGTCAAATGCTACATTACTATTCTCGAAATAGCTTCCCATGGTATAAACTAAGGCTGTCCATTGGGTTGGGTCGACCCGATTTGACCCGGCCTGATATTCGGCCTGCTCCGTCTCGACCCCCCAAAACAATTGTTGGTGTCGGGGTTCGAACTCGGAACGGGGCGTGTGATCGTCCCGCCCGTCCCGATCCCGTCCTGATTCCGTCCCGTTCCCCTTTGCAAAAATAATCATTGCAATAACGGTCAAATTTCAATTTTGGCAGTTGTGCAACGACTATAACTACCATTTTTACCCTCCCACCTCCCCACCCCAGAAACCCCCCTACCCCTTAATATTTATTTTTAACTCCTAAGTTAATATATTTGCACTTTAACCTTATTTCTCAACTATAAATACATTATTTTTCTCACAAATCTTCCTACCATCTCTCTAATTTCTCAATTTATCTCTCTACAATTCTACATTGACTATTAATTACTATATTTTTTGTGCATTTATATCAAAGTTCAAAAATTGGGAGTGAAGTTGACAACTAGCTTGAGGATCATCCATCGAGCAAAGTTTTAATTTTCAACCTCGATTACACGTCGGCATTTGGTACCTTCGTTCCTTCTTTAAATTATTATTGTTACTTAATTTTAATTATCGAACTTAATTTTATTTACTTTAATTATTTATTTGTATAATTATAATGAAATGATTAAGAGGTATGTTTAAGGGTAAGAGTGCTTCTTCTAGTAGGGGTAACAAAGACATGTGTACTTCTTCTAATCATATTTCTAGACACGATGATGTGATTGATTTCATTCATATAGATGATACATCGTTTTTAATGATATACCATCGCTAAATGAGGTAGATGAAACAGACTTTAATTTAGACGATAATTTAGACGATAATTTAGATGACACACTCACTAGCGCACCTTAACCTCAGGCTCAGACTGAAACTTAAACTGGAATGTCTCTTATTCTCCCTAGTATGAGTCGAAGCCCACACAACGAAAATTAAAATCACGTGCATGAGATTTTTTTGATAGGGACCAAGAGAATCAACTAGCTAGATGTAAAATTTGTAAAAATGTTTATAGATTTAAAACCGAAAAAGATCAAGGTGAGGCGAGAGGTTTATTGAGACATGTACAAGGCGATCACACAGCTAGGTGAAATCAATACTAGGCAAAAAAATCAGGTCCTAATGCCATCTGAGTCGGAATAAGGTTCACATAGTGTCGCCGACCAAGTACAGGGTCAAATTAACCCGACGACGGGGGGAATTTTTGGTCCCAAATATAATAAAAACAAAGTTAGGGAAAATATGGCAAAATTAATTGCGGTGGAGGGTTCACCTTTTTCATTTCATTCCTCTCCTGATTTTATTCATTACATTCGAGAAACATATAATAATGTTTTTAATAGTTTTTCTATATCTACTGTTAGAAGAGATGTTTTTAAATTTACAAGTGAATATCAACAATATTTACTTTATGCACTGTATATTTTAATGGCAAAGTGACTAGTACTTCTGACATAGGCCGTAGTACTAACGGTAACGATTATTTAACGGTAACATGTCATTGGATAGATCAAAATTGATTTATGCAAAAACATATTTTAGCATATAAATATATAAATGATAGGCACACTGAAAGTTTTATTACAGAAAAATTAATGAAAGTTGTGAATATTATGGAATAAATGATAAAATTATTATTATTACATCAGATAATGCTAGTTCTAATGATTATGCTATAATACTTTTAAAACTTAGATTAACTCCATCTTTTCCTGATCATTTTCATATAAGATGTGTGTGTCATATTTATAACTTAGTTGTAAAGGATGTCATAAAACTTTTTGAAAACATTTTTGATAAACTACAATTTGTTAAAGAAGAAGTTACGTCTAGCATACACACGGAATGCAAAAAAGTATATACATATTACCAAGAGAAACATACAAATAATCAACCGGCTTTTGTACCATCTTCTACTACTTCGCTACAACCTTATAAAAAATATGTGATTTCTGCTGATAGTATTCAAGGCTTAGAAATAAAATGTATAGTGGTTCAACTTCTTCACAAGTTAGCGAATTTGATGTTTATGTTTTGTAGGATATTGTACCGTACGAATTAATTGTGAAGGACAAGAAGACTTGCTGAAATACTGGAGGGAGAATGAGAATACATTTCCAACACTATCAAAGATGGCCCGAGATGTGTTGAACATTCAAGCGTCATCAACATCGTCTGAAATCGCATTTTCTGCGAGAAGATTTCAAATAGAAGAGCACATACATTCATTGGCTGAAGACACATTGGAGATTACAGTTCTATTCTGAGACTGGATTCGAGAGGAGCGTAGAAGGTGCGGTCAACCGGAGATCAACGAAGAAGAAGACTACAAATACAATGAAATCTTGTCAGAGGAAACAAGAAGCGATATTGAAGAATTTGACAAACAAATTCCAATTTCAACAGAAGATCCTCAAGATATTGTGAGGAAATTCGAAAAAGTATGGTTGCATGTGTAATTTTTTTAATTGCAATTTTACTATGTAATTTACAACTTTTGAGCAACACCACAAAATTGCAATTTTGAAATTGTATTACAAAAAAATATATTTCTATTAAATAATATAAGAGACACAAAACAGCACTGAGATGTTTTTATTACACTATCTTGTTCAATTATTAAAGTGTTTATATATTTTATTATTTCTAAATTAAATCGAAAAAAAATCAAATTTCGATCCGGACCCGTCCCGGCCCCTCTTCTGGCGGGATGTGGGACGTGACGAGATCTCTTCATACACTTTGTCATGGAACAGAGTCGACCCTTTTGACCGTCAGATCGGTCCATCCCGTTGGACAACCCTAGTATAAACCATGTAGTCATAGGGATTTATACCTTGTTTGATCAAATATTTAAAAATTATTTATTTTAAAAATTATTTTAGCTTGTATTTGGCTAATTAATTTAAAAATTACTTTAATTTGTGTTCGAGAGAGGTTCCAAGAGAATTTTTGAGAAAAAAGCCTCCATTAGCTGCTGAAAAAATTTGGTCAAACATATCAGCACTCTTAAATAAGCATTTCTTTGATCGTATTCATTTTGAATCTACTGACACTAGATGTTGGATTCACGAAAATAAATATTTAAAGAAAATAAATATCATTTTGCTGTGCAAAGACATGGCCTCCTTTGTAGGCTTGGGTAACATAATATGGATCAAAGTTTTTATTTTTTATTTTTTTATCTCTCTCTCTCTCATAGTCTATGTACACATGATTAAGATTAAACAAAGAAAAGGGTAGTAATTATAATTAATTTTTCATCATCCTAAGAGCCAATGCTTGAAGTTCACCCAACTCAGTTTGAGAAGGTCTCTTCCTGCCGCTACTACTACTATTGTAGGCTTGATGATAATACACTTGGTCTCTGCTCTGTATTTCTTGCACATTATTCATTCCATCACTATAATGATCAATTGATTCAAGTGAACTCTGTGGTGATGAGTTGGAGTTCATAGTATATGTTGGATTATTATTATTATTATTTGCTGGGAATGATGATGTCATTATCCCTGCCATATTGTTGGACCATTGAGGATAATAATTTTCTGAATTTCTTGAGTTATTGAGTAAACTTTGTGCAAGCTGACCCTTCACTTGCATCAGTTGAGCTTGCAAGTATGCCACCTAACAAATATAACCAAATTGATATCAGTTATTACAACAACATAGAAAAGCTTGAGAATTTACTAAATAAAATAATCTATCTATTTTTAATTAGTAATTTGAAATATTTATAAGCTTTTAAAGCATTGTTGGCCAAGAAGTTTAGGAAGCAAAATGTGACATTGAGGGTGTGTTTAGTACGAAGGAAAATACTTTTTGGATAACATTTTCGAGAGAAATTTTGGTTCACTATATATCCAACACTATCTTATATTAAAAAGTAATTTCAATTGTGCAATCGGAGAAAAATATAATCTAAGAAAATGGTTTTTTTATTTTTAATGGAAAATATCTTTAGGAGTTTGGTTGCCCGAAAGTTACTTATATTATTTTCTTTCGTTCGTACCAAACACATCCTGAATTTAAAACAAAGCAATGAATATTGAAAAGAATGAATCTCGGATCTAATTCAACCTCAAAAGCTAGCTGTAGGGTGAGAATTGTCCAAGGCCATATAAGGAGTCAATGTCCTATTCCATATCTGATGTAAGACTCTTAATGATTATTAATGCATCCTTGGCATTTTATAAGCAGCTTTCTCCAATAATTGCCTCACAGAGTCGATCGTACTTCTCATTAGCAACTAGTTTCCATTTCATACTTCAAAGGGTTTAAGGACATATATATAACCAGATATATATATATATATATATATATATATATATATAGCAGAATAATGGCAAACTTAAGAATAAGGAATTCTATAACTTATATATATCCTCACAGTGCAAAGAAATTTTACATATTATCCGTAAACCTAACAATTACCTTAGCTACCTTATTTTACAGGTTATTAATCAACTTGTTATAAACGGTTACCTATAGGTGTATAGAAGCTATACTCTTGAAGATAAGTATAACCTTTTAAGGTTTCTTCTTGAAGTGCATAGTGTATCGGTAAAGACCAAAGAACATATACAGAATAGGGATCCAGAGAGTTATTTCACAGAATAACACTAGTATATATTGAGCTATAAGGCCATAACGTACGCACTAACTCCACCCCCTGATAGTACTTCACAGTTCAAAAGTCTCACTCCGGCTAAAGTATGAGCTAAGGACATGAAAGATAGAAGTAATTACCTGTTGTTGTAAAGCGAAAATATGTGCAACACAGCCATAGACAGGATCTTTGATCCTAGCTTGAGCTTCATAAGCAATAGTGACAACAGCCTCGCACCTATCAGGTACCGGAACATGCAGCAACAATTTAGAAACATTACTAGCTCCGAACACCTTATGAATTGCTGCAAATCTAGCAGGACCTTGTTCTGAACAAAAATAAGGAGAAAAGATACAGTCAGCAGCACACTTGCGGCGCAAAAATTTGCATGCACCACAAGGTGAACCTGTCCCAGAAGCCATAACAAAGAGAAGAAAAAGAAGCACACGAGGAGACTAGGAAATGGTGCAGATAAGTGAAGAAACTGACAGGAAGGTGCTGCTAAGGTGGGGCTAATAGTGGACTTGTAGGGAGTTTTTATAAGGAGTACTGTAGAATGAAAGGGGACGTAGAAGGTTTGTGTGTAGGGTTATAAGGGGACATTTATTAATGGCTTGTGTAATATATACACTAAAGTCATAAAATATACTCTGGTAAGATTGGAATAATTTTCGTTAGAGATTTCTTTCATTAATCACAATATATATAGTTGTACAAAGATGATTCATAATACATTAAGAATCCTAAGTTACCTTAAATACATTATACTAATAAATACAATATATACTGTGAATATTTGAAGAATATTCGCTAACACTCCCCCTCAGACGGAGCGGGAGGAGGCCGAATGCTCAGGCTGGATCTGAAGTCTATGAACAGTTGTCTGGGTAGTCCCTTTGTGAAGATGTCTGCATACTGATAGGAGAAGGGTACATGTAGAATTTTGACTAGACCACGTGCGACTTTCTCACGGACAAAATGGATATCCATCTCAATATGTTTGGTCCGCTGATGCTGAACCAAATTATGAGACATGTAAATGACAGATATGTTATCACAATAGACTATAAATGTCTTACGCAATGGACAACTGAGCTCCAAGAGAAGATTCTGGAGCCAACATATCTCATCAACTACATTAGCAACACCCCTATATTCTCGGCCTGGAGGCGAGGATAACGTACTTGTAAACGGCATACCAAGAGATAAGATTATCCCCTAAAAACACACAATAGTCTGAAGTAGAGCGTAGCGTGTCCGGGCACCCTTCCCAATCATCATCCGTGTAAGAGAGAAACCTGTTCGGAGCAGAGGGGTAGAGATGCAACCCATAGTCAGGAGTGCCCTGAATGTATCTGATAATACGCTTAAGAGCAGCAAAATGGGGTTCCCTCGGGGAATGCATGAACAAACACACCTTTTGAATGACATATGCAATGTCGGGCCTGGTAAATGTGAGGTACTGAAGAGTACCTGCAAGACTCCGATAGAGAGTAGGATCAGACACTGGATCACCCTCAGAAGCACTAAGCTTGGATTTCGAATCAGCGAGGGTAGCGCACCTTGCAATTCGACATCTTAGCTCTGAACACAATTTCTTCTGCATACTTACGCTGACTCAGGAACATAGTATCTGCAGATCTAGTAACTGATATACCCAAGAAGTAACTCAGCTTACCCAAATCCGTCATAGTAAATTCAGTTTTGAGAAGATCAATAATGTCATTTTTCAATTTGTCAGATGAGGCAGTGAAAACAATGTCATCCACATATAATAACAAGTAAACAATGTCACTACTATGATGAAAAATGAACAGAGAGGTGTCACACCTGCTGCAAATAAACTCAATCTGCATAATATACTTGGCAAAACGGTACCAAGCACGAGATGCCTGTTTTAGACTATAGAGTGACTTCCTGAGTCGACAGGCATACTGGGAACGACATGATGAACAAAACCAGGTGGCTGATGCATGTACACGTTTTCTTTCAAATCCCCATGAAGAAATGCGTTCTTGACATCCAGCTGATGAATCAGCCACTTTTTACCCATAGCAATACTAAGAACAGTACGAATCGTAGCCGGTTTATTAACCGGGCTAAAAATATCACCACAATCAATGCCCTCCTGTTGATTAGTGTCATTTTCCACAAGTCTAGCCTTGTAGCGTTCCAAAACACCAATGTCTCTGAATTTCTGACGAAAAAGCCACAAGCATCGGATCATATTCACCCCCTCTGGTCTAGGTACTAGATCCCAAGTATGCTGCTTAGTTAAAGCATTATCCTCAGACATGGCCGCATTCCAATTAGGGTCAAGTTTAGCCAATTTGGGGTTATTTAGAAGTGGAGAAATTGTTTGGGCAGACAGGTTAAACTGGACTTTGGGTTTGAAAATCCCGTGTTTGGCACGAGTTTCCATTTGGTGACTGGGTACAGTGAGTGGCTGCATTGGTTGAGTAGTAGGGTCCGAGATAGATGAATATGGAGAAGATGGATGATTTTCCGTCAGAGGACTAGAGAGGACTGGCGACGGTGAAAGATCAACTTGCTCACTGGAAGACTGGCGTTGCGGTGCATCCCTAGGGGCCGCGGCGCTGAAGGCGAGATATGAGTGAGCTGACTTAGAATGCTCGGAGATATGACTTGTTCATCAAGAAATGAGTAGTCAGGTTTTCGATATTTTTGAGGGTCCGAAAACATAAATATCATCTCGTTGAACGTGACGTGACGAGAAATGTGAATCTGATGAGTGGACAAGTCATAACATAGATAACCCCTATGGTTGGGTGGGAAACCGAGGAATACACATGGTGTAGTTCGAGGAGCCAACTTATGAGGGGTGGTGGAGGTAAGATTGGGATAGCACAAACAGCCGAAGATCCGTAGGTGGTCATAAGATGGAGTCCTACGATATAGAATGTCTGTGGGGGTCTTGTTTTGTAGGGTGCTAGTAGGTAAAATATTTAGGAGGTATTCTACCATTTTGACAGCATAGACCCAGAAAGATGATGATAGACATGCATGAAAGAGGAGAGTACGAACCATGTTATTAACAGTGCGAATAATTCGTTCATCTTTACTATTTTGAGGGGAGGTGTGAGGACAAGAGAAGCGAAACACCATGCCTTGTTGGGAGCAAAAATTATGGAAAGCCGAATTATTAAATTCACGTCCGTTATTACATTGAAAGGATTTTATTGATTTTTCAAACTGAGTTTTAATAAATCTGTGAAACTCAAGAAATTTAGCAAAACCCTCATATTTGAATTTGAGTGGATAAATCTATACAAAATGTAAAAAATCATCTAATAAAACAAGATAGAATTTATGACCTAGAGAGCTAACAACAGGAGAGGTCCACAAGTCAGCATGAATAATGTCAAATGGTGAAACTGTAATACTCATTGAAGACAGAAAAGGAAGACGAGTATGCTTGCCAAGCGGGCAAGAAAAACAGTTTTGGGCAAGTTTTCCATTATTACATTTAATACGTTGATTATTTCTAAGAAAAGAAAAAACACGATCTCCTGGATGTCCGAGCCTATTGTGACAAGTGGATGGAGACAATGCAGCAAGAGAGACTGATTGTTGAGTTCTGACAGCGGAAGAGTTTGTGAAAGGGTAGAGGTCTCCCACACTATTGCAGCGCGTAAGAATTCTCCCCGTATTGAGATCCATCATAGAGAAACCAAAATGATCAAAATCTACAGACACCCAATAATTACGAGTGAATTTCCTAACAGTATCAACTTTTTAATAATTTGAGGGGCGTAGAGGACATGGTTAAGTGAGAAGGGTGGATGGGGATTTTTAATGTGTGTATTGCCATAACGTGTAATTGGAATGCGGTGACCATTGACAACAGTAATATATTGAGGATACTTTAACCGAAGCAGTTGAGAAAAATTACCTGAAGAGTTGGTCAGGTGTGATGTGGCTCCGGAGTCCATATACCAATTATTATCGGGCGGTTGCAGAGTGAGAGTGTTGAAAGCTTGGCCCAAATCAGTGGATTGCATCTGCTGGGCTAAATGAAACTATTGGGCCGATATCAGATGGTCATTGGTCTTTGGGCCGAAACCTTGGGCACTTCTTTGCTGGCCCCGGGCCCTGCATCGGGAATGGGCAAGCAGGTGAGGCCCAATTTTTATGGTTGGGCCAGGGCTGTGCATTTGACCACTGGAACTGCTGTGGCTGAGACGCTGCCTGTTGCTGCTGCTGTGCCTTGCCTTTGTCGCTACCATTCCCCTTATTTCTTTGCCCGCGACCTCTGTTGCCTCTTCCTCCACCGCGACTCTGCTGCTGGTGGTTGTCCGGCGGTGGTGGAGCAATGGTGATGGTCGGCGACTGCAAGTTTTCAACGACTAATGCTTTTTTATTGTGCTCATCCTGTTTAGCAGGTCGTGTTTCTTCCAACAACAATTGTGAACGCGCCTTGTTGAACGTTGGAAGTGGATCAGCTTATTGAATCACTGTTGCAATAGTATCATACTCCCCTTTGGGTAATTCTGCAACGAGTTGTAGTACCATTTTAGTCTCAGAAACCATTGTTCCAACATGAGATAGTTGGTCAGCGACAAGTTTCAGTTGTTTGCAATAGTCAGACATGTTAAAATTCTCAAGACGAGTGTTGTTGAACTGCTCCTCTAAATACACCGTCCGAGTATTTTTATTATCCTGAATTATGTCTTCCAAGCGTACACAACGTTCGCGTGCCGAAGCACCAGTTTTCAGGATAGTACACATCAAGTCTTTTGAGATGGTACCATAGATCCATTGTTTAACAATGACGTCAAGGCGACGCCATGTCGAGTCATCAATCTCAGAGGGGCGTGAGATTGAATCATCAATGTGGTCGAGCACGTTATACGCACAGGCATGGATATAAAATAGTTCTATCCACATAAAATATTGACATTCTTCTTGATCAAGAATAATAGGGATAAAATTCTTGATGTTTGTGACAGCAAACACCGGATGAAAAGAAGACTTTGAGGAAGGGAGAGGGTGTCAAATAATTCGGAGGTAGAACCAGTGGTTTTAGAGGAATTAGGAGGAGATATGGTAGCCACATGGTTAGAAATTTAGTGAAAAACACCGCTACCGAGAGGAAGGGGGGGGGGGGGGGATTTGAGAGAATATTTCTAAGGTTTTGGGAGATTAGGCTACTGATACCATGTAAGATATTGGAATAATTTCCCTTGCGGATTTCTTTCATTAATCACAACATATATAGTTGTACAAATGTGATTCCTAATACAGTAAGAATCCTAAGTTACCTTAAATACATGATACTAATAAATACAATATATACTGTGAATATTTGAAGAATATTCGCTAATACTCCCTCAGTTTCGACCTATTTTTTGTTATTTTAAATATATCAGAATATCTTTAAAAAGTAGTCGTATCAAATAAACTGGATAGAAGGAATTAATACAAAGATAGAGACTTTAATACACTATTTTTTGTTATTTTTTTGTTAGAGTTATGCATGTATTAGTAATGTAGAGATTAGTTATTCATGTATTAGTTATTGCATCTACTATCCTGCATAAAATAATACATAAATTTTCTCATTACTTATGTATGTATTAGTCTGCGGAAGAAAAGCATTAACCAGGTTTCATGTGGAAAAGAGGATAAACCAATTAGATATTATATAACTTATGTTAAATTTTACAACAACATACCTAGTGAAATATCATAATGTGGGGTCTGGGGAGGATAGAGTGTACGCAGAGTCGCAGACCTATATTTCTACCTTGGTAGGTAGAGCGACTGTTTTTGAGAGACACTCGGCTCAAAACAAAGCACAAGTTAAGCAAAGTAAGACAAACAAAGTGAATAAGTCAAGATAACGAATTCTGAAAGAAAAGAAGAAGCAAAAATAAGTAATAATAATGCAAGTAAATAAGGCAGACAAAATAAACATATCATCATAAATCAAACGACAAGAGACTATAAGACAATATTGTGCCTACTAGTATGATAGGCTAAGTGAGCCTACCATAATAATATTACAACTACTTATTTGTAAGCGTAGGCATGCCTACGCTGGACTACCTACGCTGGACTACCTACGGCCCTTCTACCCTAATATGTGTCATCCATAACCCCATATCTAAGGTCATGTCCTCAGTGAGTTGCACTTGCGTCATGTCTCGTCTAATCACCTCTCTTCAATACTTTCTCGGCCTACCTATGCCCCTCATGTACCTGTCCATAGCCAACCTCCGCACTGGAGCATTGTGTGTCTCTCCTCTGTACGTACCCGAACCATCGCAACCTCGCTTTTCGTAACTTATGTTAAATTTTAATTTTAATATATGGATAACTTCTCTCAAAACAACCCCTAAGTATATAAAATAATTATGATATTGTATGTGTAGTTTAGCTTATTGGCAAATGTTTGCTTTATTTTTCTAGTTATTAGTTTCACTTATTGTACGCACTGATGAAATCACAATTTCTCATAAATAGATTCAAAAATGTAAAAATGCCACATTTTGTATTTCTGGACAACTTTTGACACGCTAAAGGAATTATTTTATTTTAAAGGGATTCAAAAATTATATATATAATATCAAAAAAGTTTGTTTTTACCCTATTATACAGTGTGAGTTTGGAGTGCAGTTACTTAAAGTTATTCCTTTAAGTCTCCTGATTGATAGTTTAAAAATTCTTTTTATAATGTAAGTATATACAAATTAAACTATTTTTATACTTTATAGCTTGATTGTGTATATTTTATTTGATTAATTAAGTTTCTTAGACCAGATTAGTTTTTGCATTAGTATATTAGTTCTAATTGATCAATTGTCCTGTTTATACTGCACACTATACTAATTTATCAGCTTTGCTAGTCCTAGTGACAAGCAGGGGCGAACCCAAGAGTTTCAACATATTCATGTGAAGCCCCTACAACATAATAAATGTGTGATAGATATCTGAATTTTTATCTCAATGAAGTCCGGTTCGATTCTCAACAAATGCAATATTTTCTTCATTTATCATCTTTTTGCTTAAAAAAAAATTACTATTAAAAGAGTTGAATAAAAGGTTTACTCCTGAAAATATGAAATTGTTGAATTGTCTTGCATGTTTGAGTCCTTGTTCATCATTTGAATCTTTTGACACTAAAACACTTGTGAGGATGTCGAAATTGTATCCAAAGGATTTTTTGGATGTTGAAGATGAAGAGTTGTCTGCCCAACTAGAATCCTATATTAATTGTGTACGGATAGATGATAATTTTGCCAATTTGAAAGGACTCACGAATCTTTGCAAGACTCTTGTGCGAATAAAGAAGCACAAGACTTTCAGATTTGTGTACAAGCTTGTGAAGTTGGCTTTGACTTTACCAAGAAAGAATCGCAATCGTTGAGGGTTTTTTCAGGGATGAAATAAGTGAAGGATGAACTAAGAAAAAAAATGGTGAACCAGTGGCTTAATGATTGCTTGGTTACTTTTGTTGAGAAAGATGTATTTAGTACAATTGCTGATCGAGATATTATCAGTCGGTTTCAAGGAATGAGAGTCAGAAGAATGCAAATAGATTTGAAGTTATTTGAGTGACTTATATTTTGATTATGTAATACACATCTTTTAATATACGTTTATCATTATTGTTAGTATTGAACATTTTTTTAATATAGTAATATTAATTCCTGTTTTTAAATTCTGAATCCGCTCCTGACAAGGTAGAGGGGCCAGTATCATTTGTCCTGTTGTTATATTGAACGTTTACGTTTAATTTTTTTAAAGCAAAAAACATTTTTTTAAAATTATTTGTTAAATAATTTCCCGCCGAACGCCGCACCTGGGAACTGCTGCTTCTTATTTGTTGCTTTTTGAAAGAAAAATATAATTTTCTTTTGATCTTAGCTATTGACACGTGGTGGTGATGCTTTTATACTTTGACTTCCAAGCTGGGCCTTGTTTTCTTTCTTTCTTTCTTTTTCAAATTTAATTTCTGTCTCCTTATGTAATTTTTACATGTCTCGTCTTATGAGTTAGCTTCAAAATCTATTTTTCCTAATAGAATATCAAAGAGAGATTACACAATGAGGTATACACGGAATATACCGTGTATACATGGTCTGTCCCTTTCCTCTTACTATATTAATAGTATACCGTGATATACTTACACGGTTTGGAGCATTGATTTTAGGATAATTTTGTATATAATTAGAATTATACACTTACCATAATTATATAATTATTATACAAGTAGAATAAGATTTTGAGATTAGAATAGGAATAAGATTTTTCTATTATTATAAATTGTATATATACTCTTTCATTAATGGAAATATCAAGATATTATTTCTTTCATGGTATCAGAAGTGTAGGTTGAAAACTTTTCTCTCCAATTTTCCCTTCAGTGCCGAGCACCTCTCCTCAGTTTCTATGCAATTTCTAATCCCAACTTCTCTTTTCCAAATTCCTCAATCACGTATTGTTCTTTTGTTATATTTACGTCAAAGAACATGTTTCATCATTCCCCTGTTGTTTCTAACATCAAGAACCATATCTCTCTTATTCATCAAATAGAAAACATCCAATACGCGACGTGGCTGAATTATTCAAAATTCACGCACGATCGCATCAAGTCATCCATCACATAATCCTCGTGTATCCTGAGGATACGGAGGTGCCTAAACGCGAGGATGTACCTAAGTTATGGACGACTCTTGATGTCACCGTCCTTCAGTGGATTTACTCTACTATCTCTACCGACCTGTTGCAGACGATTATTGAGTTGGACGCTACGACGATGGCTGCTTGGGATAGGCTACATGACATATTCTAAGATAATCGAAATTACAGAGTTGTTACACTTGAGCAGGAATTCTCCCACGTCAATATAAAAAATTTTCCGAACGTTTCAGCTTATTGCAAAAGGTTGAAAGAATTGGCGAACCAACTCCACAACGTTGGTGCGCCCGTTAGTGAAGATCGTTTTGTTTTATAGATGGTCGCTGAGGCCTATAGTGGCGTTGGAACTCTCCTTCGTCAAAGTAATCCTCTCTCAAACTTATATTAAACCCGCTCCATGCTTACTTTGGAAAAAGTCGGTTTGGCTAAGAAGACGGCTACTAGTGCTAGTCACGTGGTCATGATGACATCCTCCACCAATTCTCAAGGGTTCATTGATAATTCGAGCCAAAATCGTTCTCACGATGGCGGCAAAAATAGTCGCAAAAGTAATGGCAAAAATCGCGGGGGCAAACGCGGTGGTTCCGGTGGTGGTAACGGTGGCCAAAATAGTGGCAGTGGGTCCCACCCAACAACAGTGACGACCAGTGGGCCGTCGCCCAACCTTATTTTCAACCGTCTGCCCAACCTACTTCTTAGGCCCAGTTTCCGTATCCAACGTCTATGCCCAATTCTTCCCAGAATCAGTGGGTACCGAGAGCAGGATCTGGGTCGGGGCAGCAGGCTAGTTGTCACGCGAGCCCATGCTCGTGCAAATATTGTTTCTACGTAGACATACTGACACAGATTATTCTTAAGTTGGAAGGGAGACCATTCCACTCGGGCATTTCCCGAGACACTGGAACTGACATTCTGAACCTGACGAGTACCAAGCCCGAAGCAATGAACTTGGTATGACAAGAGGCTGCGGGACGATCGCTAGCCTTGGCGTGAAGCCTTTCCTCTATCACGCTTTCCTGAAACATGTTAAATAAAGAGTCAGCTCTACCATCTGGGGCTGAGTGCGAACCTTACCCTGCAATTCAAGGTAACACCACAATATTTCAAGTGCAATCACATTATAACGTAATAAGCATATTGCAAAAACATATCAGGTTACAACACTTTTAAATATGCAACAACTCCTCATAGGAAATTCTCGGTTTAACTAACACTTCATTTTATCTCGTATTATACGTTAAGACATTCCCCTGCATTTCCATATGTTTATTACATTTATATATTTGTGAACGCGTATTCACTTTTCATATTTATATATAGGTGAACATGTATTCATCTTTCATATTTGTTGCGGCGTGCAACCCGATCCATTACATTTACGTATTTGTGAACACGTATTCACTTTACGTTTTGTTGCGGCGTGCAACCCGATCCATTATGTTTACGTATTTGTGAACGCGTATTCACTTTACGTTTTGTTGCGGCGTGCAACCCGATCCATTATATTTACGTATTTGTGAACACATAATCACCTTTCATATTTATATATAGGTGAACATGTATTCATCTTTCATATTTGTTGCGGCGTGCAACTCGATCCATTATATTTACGTATTTGTGAACACGTATTCACTTTACGTTTTGTTGCGGCGTGCAACCCGATCCATTATGTTTACGTATTTGTGAACGCGTATTCACTTTACGTTTTGTTGCGGCGTGCAACCCGATCCATTATATTTACGTATTTGTGAACACGTATTCACTTTACGTTTAGTTGCGGCGTGCAACCCGATCCATTATGTTTATATTTATATATTTATTTGAACACGTATTCACTTTTCATATTTTTTAGGAGATCGAATAAATAATATTCTCTTTCCCAACATTCTGTCATTCATACTTGTAACGATTATAACTTTTTAACCATAACTCCAACTAAGGTGTTTCTCAAGCGGAAACTAAGGTAAGACGGGGATCTCTCACTGTACCAAATTTCATTTAAAACTACTTTGGGTAACTAACACAAATTTATCCTCAAAACAGCCACATGAAATTTGTTTCGGCAGAATTTTTATTAAACAGAACCCAATCTTAGAATAGTCATAACTCCTAATCTGTAAACCCGTTCAAGCCCCATAAAATCTCAAAACGACGAGAACAGAGATCTACACGTATCCATGTGAACCATCCTTTCATATTCTGTACCATTTTGGTACAGTTTTACACTTTTATTCGCTGCCCTTCCTGGATCTCGATAGATCCGAGGCAGAAACTTTAAACAGTGATAACTCTCAATCCGTAAGTCGGATAGACCTCCGTAAGGTCTCAAAATGTCCACAACAAAGAGATATAGAACTTTCATTTAGAAACAATTTTCATATTCCCCACAGATTAGTACAGTTTTACGTTCCAACGTCCTGCCCTTCTGGATTCTGATGAATCCGAGGCAGCAACTGCAAACTACAATAACTCTCAACTCGTAAGTCCGTTTCAATAACTCTTTATCTATATATGTCCGTAACAGATAGATTTACAACCATGTAAATTTTCATATAATTCTAATAAGTAAAACTCAATAAAAACAGTCTGTAATTATGCCTTTACGAATTTCGGCCAAATCTAAGGCAGGAACTTTGAACTATGATAACTTTCAAACCGTATGTCCATTTTACCTCATTTTTGGTTCTATATGATCATAATAGAGAGGTGTACCACTCTTCCGAATTTCATCAAATTCTAACAATTATAACTCAGTGAGAACAGTTCGTAAAGTTCATGACGCAACTAGTTGTCTAAACAATCAAAAGTTCAATATTTCTTTTCAACACTCAATTCTTATTCTAACATGTATTGAACTTAAAATAAAGGATGTTACCAAGAATTTCTGATTGAGAAAACTCACCTTGTAAGTGTGAAAAAGGATTGTGGTTCGGTTGCTACAAGTGGTCCTTGCTCCTTAGTGTTCCCTAATTTTCTTGTTCTCCTTCCTCCCTTGATATTTTCTTGATTTTTTTTCCTTCTTGTTCACTTGATTATTTTCCTGATTTATATTCCTTGTACTAGGTACTTTATTTTGTGCTAAATACACTATATAAGTTGAAGTGTTTGTATAACATATGAGAGGTGGAAGGACAAGAGTTGGATGGGAAATGAAAAGGGGGGAAAGGACGTGCACTTTGCTGCATGCATCTTTTTTTTCTTTTTTTTTTGTTTTTTTGTTTTTGTTTTTTTTTTCTTATTTTCATTTTATCTATCTATTTATCTAACTTTAACACTAACTATATCCCATGCAATTCATTATTTGTTTTCTTATATATATATATATATATATATATATATATATTTTTTTTTTAACCCAACCACAACTATATATTATTATTATTTTTTTCCGGATTTTACACTAGTGTTCTTTGGCCTTGGACTCCGTAAGTCTATCATGCAGTGGGCCCCACACCTACTGACATTGAACGTGATGCACACACTTGGATTAAATCCCTCATACCTGAATTGGTACTGAACACCAGAGCCATTACTCACATGACGTCCGATCAAAGTACTCTCTCGTCTTATTCCAATTTGAGCAATAATCGTGACATAATTATTGGTAATGGAAATTCAATTTCAATTCGTGGTTACGGTCATAAAACTTTGTCTCCCCCCATCCACCTCTTGTCTTGAAAATACCATTCACTCCCCTAAATTAATTATAAATTTGGTGTCTGTCCGTAAATTCACCACTGATAATTTCGTTTCTGTTGATTTTAATCCTTTTGGGTTTTCTGTAAAGGATTTCAAGACGGGGATTCCTCTCATGAGATGTGATAGTAGGGGAGATATTTATCCTATCACGCCCATATTCGATCTCTCGAGTCAACCCTTGCCATCTACTTTTGCAGCTATTGATCATTCCTTGTGGCATGCACGTCTAGGTCATCCGGGGTCATCAATTTTGTCTTCCTTAGATAAAAACAATTTTATTTCTTGTAAGGGTACATGCAGTACTCCGGTTTGTCAATCTTGTTCTTTAGAAAAAAATATTAGATTGTCATTTGTAGACTCTAATTCTCGTACTTTAATGTCATTTGATATTATTCATACCGATTTATGGACATCTCCTGTTATCAGTTCTTTGGGCCATCGGTATTATGTTCTTTTTTTGGATGATTTTTCTAATTTTTTATGAACTTTTCCGTTAGCGAAAAAAATCTCACATTTTCCACCTTTTTAATATTTAGAGCTTTTATCCGTACCCAATTCGAACTGAAAATTAAGAATACTCAATGTGATAATGGATTATTTTGGGATTTTTGTGATAATAATGGTATCAATTTTCGTTTCTCTTGTCCTCATACGTCCTCACAAAATGAGAAAGTCGAACGCAAAATTCATACCATTAATAATATTGTCCGAACTTTATTGGTTCATTCTTACACACCTCATTATTTTTGGCATTACGCTCTACAAATGACTACTTATCTCCTTAACATTCTTCCTACCAAAGGTTTGGCATATTCTCCCCCACTCAATATTATATAATAAGACTCCTCCGTATTCACACCTTAGGATTTTTGAGTGCTTATGTTATCCACTATTTCCGTCCACCACTATTAACAAACTGCAGACCCGATCTACCCCTTGTGTATTTTTAGGTTATCCGTCTAATCATCGTGGTTACAAATATTTTGATTTATCATCTAATAAGATCATCATTAGTCTCCATGTTATGTTTGATGACTCCCAATTTCCGTTTGCTAATGTGGGTAGTCCCGTGCCTAATTCGTATAAGTTTTTAGATGACGGTGTATCACTATATCTTATCCACCATTTATCGAACATGTCCCGCACCCCAAATCCGCGTGCCCATCGTCATTGGTTCTCCATATCGCCACGATCGCGTCGTGGGTCTAGCACTGGTGCCTCTCGATCGATTACGGACCGATCTCTATTCGACCAATCGATCACGCCTGCGTCGTCTGTTTCGGTTCCGTATTAGGCGATGGGCCCGGCTGCATCTTGGCGATCGTCACCTATCCTGATATTTCCTAAAATCCACTTAATTCTCTCCAGAGTCGTAGACCGGTCACTCGTAGTCGACGATGTATTTTTAAACCAAAAAGACATTTTAATTTAAATTCTAATGTTCTTAAATCCCCTCTACCACATAACCCCGTGTCCACATTAAATGACATGAATTGAAAATTGACTATGGTCGACGAATATAATGCCTTTATTGCAAATAAGATATGGGAGTTGGTGCCCCGTACTTCCGGTGTTAATATTTTTCGGTCTATGTGGATTTTTACTAATAAGGATAATTTTGACGGCTCTTTAGCGAGACATAATACTCGTCTTGTAGGTGATGGTAAGACTCAGCAGGTTGGTGTGGATTGTGGTGAGACGTTTAATTCGGTGGTCAAACCAACATTGTTCTCAATCTGACTCTTTTGAAAGCTTGACACATCCATCAGTTAGATGTGAAGAATGTTTTCTTACATGATGATCTTAAGGAGACCATTTACATGCATCAACCCTTGGATTTTCGAGACCCCAAATATCCTCATCATGTCTGTTTGTTGAAGAATTCGTTGTATGGGTTTAAGCAGGTCCCACAGGCTTGGTATAAGAGGTTTACAGACTATGTTTCATCTATTAGGTTTACACACAGCAGGTCTAATAATTCATTGTTCATATATCGTCGTGGTGCTTCTCTGGCTTATATAATGTTATATGTGGATGATAATATCTTGACTATCTCTTCTGATGCATTGCGAAAGTCTATCATGACAATGCTCAGTTCTGAGTTTACTATGAAAGACTTAGGGCCCTTGAGTTACTTTTTGGGGATTTCTTCACTCGTCATACATGTGGGTTATTCTTATCATGTAGCTCAGATCATTGAGCGAGCAGGTATGTCCTTTTGCAAGTATACTTCCACTCCAATTGATACTAAGCCCATGCTATGTGTTGTGGCGGACTCACCTTACGATGATCTGACACGCTATTGCAGTCTTGCATGGGCTATTCAGTATCTTACTTTTATGAGATCAGATATTACGTATGTCGTACATCAAGTGTGTTTGTTTATGCATGATCCCAGGGTTGAGCACCTGAATGCGTTAAAACGCATTATTCGAAACATCCAGGGGACACTTGACTATGTCTTACATTTATATCCTTCATCGACGTCTACACTTGTCTCATATACAGATGATGATTGGGGTGGATGTCCAGACACCAGATGTTCTACGTCTGGCTATTGTATGTTTCTTGGTAATAACTTGGTCTCATGGTCTGCAATGAGTCAGTCGACTTTATCACGCTCTAGTGCAGAGGCTGAGTATCCAGGGGTAGCCAATGTGGTCTCTGAATCCCGTTTGTTACGTAATTAGAGCTTCATTATCCTATTCAGAAAGCTACCTTGGTTTATTGTGATAATGTTAGTGTCATCTACCTTTATGGTAATCCGGTTTAGCATCAACACAATAAACATATTGAGATAAATATCCACTTTGTTCTAAAAAATGTAGCCCGTGGACAAGTATGCGTCTGCCATGTCCCATTCAGGTATCAAATTGTAGACATCTTTACTAAAGGTCTTCCCTCGGTCCTTTTTGAAGATTTTAGAGACAGTCTCAGCGCACGAAGACCGTCCGCTATGACTGTGGGGGTGTGATAGATTACACAATGAGGTATACACGGAATATACCGTGTATACATGGTCTCGGTCCCTTTTCTCTTACCATATACATAGTATACCATGATATACTTACCATAAGTATATCACGGTTTGGAGCATTGATTTTAGGATATTTTTTTATATAATTAAAATTGTACACTTATCATAATTGTATAATTATTGTACAAGTAAAATAAAGTTTTGGAATTAAATTGGGAATAGAATTTTTCTATTATGAAAATGGTAAATTATATATATACTCTTTCATTAATAAAAATAATCAAGAGATTATTTCTTTCAGATTTCATGTTTTCCAGAAGTTGCCCCTGTGCTATGTTATTCATGTTTGGGATGTTCAATGTTGAATGTGTAGACAATGTTAAAGTATGTTAAATTAATTAAAAAAATTAAATATTAGTCTTTTATATAATTTTGGATGATTTTTACCTTATGAATTAGTGTGTATGTAGGTCGCAATTACCACAATTCTAAGAGTGGAGGGAAGAACTTTCAATTATATTGTGGTCTTCTTCGTGGAATATCAATCTTTTAATATTTTCAATAAAACAGAGTTAAATTAAAGAGATTTTTTTTTTCTTTAGAGTAGTCTTTTGTGAGTCTAAAACTCCTTTTGATGTACGGAAAATAGCAAATTATTATTATAAATGCCAGGAAAGGATAATCATTTATGTGTTACAATAGACTTGATGCCAACAAAAGTTGTGACAACAATTATGTTTGGTGGTCTTGATCTTTATACTTGAGTTCGTCTTTAATCTTCCGCCTTGAATCTTCGTTCCAGTTTCAGCAAGCTCCTTGAATGTTGATAATCTGAAACTGATAGACACTAAAAAATTAGGTTGCTGAGTCGACTGAATTCTCAATCTTTCTTTAAGACAATATTGCCCGTATAAATGCTTTGTACGGATGAGTTGCAATTTATCTCCCAAGATAAAACAACATAATATCACTTGTGCAAAGCAAACACTCGTGATCCTGGCGAAGATACAAACACGAAACAATTGCTAAAGAATGGAAAAGAAGAACTTGTTCTTGAACTAGGAAGAACTTATAGAAACATGTATTCTATGTGTGTTCTTCCTCTATTTTGTGTTCAGTATTCTCATGTTGTGTAGTGTATATTATTTCTACTCAAATCGCGACCCGACCCGTTCCGGGCGGGTAGTGGTGTCGCGCGAGTGGGCCTTAGTCTCGAACCCAAGCACACCTAGGTCCTGCCTCCTTCAAACACATGAGTTACCCCTTGGGATCCCAACCCCTTATTCAGTTTAGAGACTTATAACATGAACAATTCTTCCCTTTCCTACCGATGTGGAAGATTTGTCTCACACCACTCTTTCATGTCTCAAACACCTTACTTCGTGGACCAATATCTCTTCCATTTCTCAATAGAATTTGACGATTCTTGGCCCTACGGTCATCTACTCACTTAGTAGATTACACACGTGTAAAGAACCAAGTTCTCCAACATGTGAAACCATGATGTTTAAGTCATTAAAGATGGCGAACCCAACCTCCACCAAAGACAAATTTCCAACACTTTTAGCCATCTCCTCCCAATTCCAATCAACTATGTGAGGTGCCCCCACGAATGGAAATAATTGGCAATAATTAGCGAATAAGATATTTTCTCCGTCCAAAACATTATCCTACTTTGATTTAACACGAAATTTAAAAAATAAAAGAAGATTTTTGAAATATTTGATTCAAAACAAATTTTAGATATTTGTGTGATTGTAAATTATCTCATAAAGTAAAATTATTTCTAAATATAAAATTGTGTTAATTTTTTTGGTATAAACTAATAAGAAAAGTAGGACAATTTTTTTGAGACAGAAGGTACTCGTATTTTTAATTTTGGGGTGAAATGAATATTCTTTTATATAATAAAAAATATATTAGTATTATTTTTTAAAAGCTACCTTATCTAGATAAATAAATTTTTACATAATCAAAAAATCATATTAGTATTATTTCATTAAAAGTAATTTAGTGAAAATACTTTTTTTAGGGTTGAGCGATTTTTTAAGGAGTGTGCCAAAACTAAAAATCATATACTCCTTCCATCCTTTTTTTGCTTGTGTCTTATACTAAAAATAGATTTTACTTATTTATCAATTTTAGCAAATCAAGAGAGATTTATTATTTTCTTTCAATAGTACCCTTATAATTAAGTAACTACGTAAAATACTCCCTCCAATCCATATTGTATGGTATGTTTATCTTTTACATTTAGTTCTGTTGGGTCCCGGGGGTTATACTATGGAATAAACAAAAACAAACAGTAAGTAAAATATTTGTACGCTTGGAACAGTTTGCAAATGTCGTTAACAATGTCGTCTGATAGAACTGCCGACACTTAAGATAAAAACAGAAAACCTTTGAAGAGTTAAATTGCAACGGATAATAAAGACACAAAGGTTTAATTTTACACAGGTTATATATTAATATAACCTATCATGGTCAATGACCAAATATTATATATATATATATATATATATATATATATATATATATATATATATATATATATATATATATATATATATATATATATATATATATATAATTGATAAATTCCTTCTTTACAATATTACAAGATGATACAAAAGGAATAAAAAAAGGTTAAGTCGCATATGACTTATACCTGAAAAATCTATCTAAAATAGAGGTGCATGATATCTCATTACAATTGCTTCAATGAAAGAACAAATCTATAATCTAAGCAGCAATTATAATGTTGGATAAAATGTCGTCACAAACTCAGGCAACACTTGTTGATCCAGTTTCTGATCTAAAATCTGGAGAGCTCTCTCGATCTTTTTCTTGTAAGTTTCTGGATATCGAATCACTCTTCTGCCTTCTCTATTTATAGTAGAAAGTCGTCCTAGAAAAGCTCATCGATTGGTTGTGGAGGTTGAGCTAAAAGTGGGCACGTGGAGCAGTAGCTTGAGGCGTGATTATCTCAACTGATTTGACTTGTTCTTCACTCGTCTTGCTCTCCAAGATTTGACTTGTTCTCCCACGTATTCATTCTGCTCAAAGTTCCTTGCCAGGTCACTTTACCATCGTGGTAAAAATCTCACGAGATAAGTTTCAGTCCGTGAAGAAAGGGCAAAACTGTTACCAGAATGTTGGTCCGAATGTCAAAGACATTTGTTCCAACATTTTGGTTTTTAACTTAGTACTGAAAATGTTGTGTTATGAAAAATGTCATAACATAAAACCCAACATTAACATTCTCCCCCTTTTTGCCTTTCTTCGCAAAACCAAACATTTTAGTGCGAGTGATTTATGTCAATGACATAGCTATACGAATATCCCCCTCAACCTGTGATAACATACAAACAACATATATAAGACAAAACATATGCTATACATACATAAGATTAGTCTAACCCAAAATATGTACCTACTTTGTCCAACTATTACAACCCAAAAAAAATAAACATCCAAATAGTAATCAGTTAAGTACATGCCTAAAAAGTAATATCCAGTCAAAATCATTCATTCATATCAGATCTTCTTGCTCTGCTTGCTCAGCCCTCAGTCTAGCAGTTTCAACTCTTTGTATTGCAGCTTAGTTTCTGCACGAAGCCTTAGTCTTGTCAGCAAGACTCTTCTACCAACTGCTTTCTCTCTCTGCATGGCTTCATTAACAGCTTCTTCAGCATTAGCAGCAGCATCTCCATGACTTGTTCCTTCACCATCAGTCCTCTGCTCCCCCTGAACATCAGCATCTTCTTCTCCCCCTTTTTAGGAATAAAGCAAAAGTAGGAAATGGTCCCTGACCTGCACTAATGCTTCTCTGGCATTATCAACTCCAACAATTTATAAGTTGATGTTAGAAATCTATTGCACTAGCCAATGATTGGTCAGGTTATACTGTCTTTGACTAGTGTTGCCTTGAATGAGAGACACATTTCTGTCTACATTTTGCCTCTCTTCTTCTTTTGACCAATGGATGTCAATCACTCTCTCTTTGCTTTTTAGAATAGCTTTGTTCATAGTGTACAGTTCTGGAGCTTTTCCCAAAGTATATTCCCTCAAAAGTTCTAGACCCTTACTAGTTAATATTTTGAAAATCAGGGAAGGAAAATGTAGGATTGAAGTTGACGTCTTTTCTGCTAAATTGGCAACCTGAGAGAAGATTATCTTGCCTATATCAACTTTGAATCTTTTCCCTATTTTGAACAGCAGGGAGACTTGTTCTCTTGTGACGATAGATTCATTTAGAGAGGGCAACCAATTGCTGATTGTAATTTTGTGAAGGATTGAAAATAAAGCAGTGAGTCTTGACGCTGGGCATCGAGGAGTCCACTTCTTGAGAATACCTCTTGTGAGATATCCTATCATTGTGTCCTTATTAGCAACTCCTCTTTCTGTTGCTCTCACATACTCTTCATTAATTCCCATGCATTCATTTATGATTGAGGGAGTGAAACTGAAAACTTTATTATAGAGATATACCTTCCCATACTTCCCAGGGGAGGGATTATCTATATTAGTGTCCAAATTGGTATAGAACAATCTTACTACCTCATAAACATATGATCCTTTGTCAGTGACAGATCCTAACAACTGTCTGTCCTTCAAAAAACTCAACAATACTATACTCATTGCAAGTATCAACATCTAATTCTCTTTCTGGCTTAATTACCCTATTGCTAAAATTTCTCCAGTTATCATGCTTTTTTTCGTATAAAATCTGTTGGAGAAAGCATTTACCTCATTATCTGACTCAGATAAGTCAGGATTTGTCAATTCTGATCCTTGAGGTGAAATAGGGGAACCTGCTTCTGCAGATGTCGAATGAAATGTTGTTGGAGATGTTGTGACATCTGGAACAACATTTTCATCAGCTTGATGTCTGGTTCTTTGAGTTCTTCCTCTTTGAATGAATTTTTCTAATGGTGTATCATTAGGAACTTCTCCTGGATATGCTGTTTCAAGAGGTTTTTGATAAATACTGAGCACGATTTCTGTGCAATCACTTGTACTCATTAGGGTTGTTTCTGAGATGTTGGATGGCATAGATGTTGATATTGGGCTAATATCCATGGGTGAGTAGTGTGAAGAATGTGATTGAAATGGTTTAGGGGTTTCAAGGGTTTTGGAAGATGGAGGGGTGGTTATGTGTTCCATCGGTCTTTGAAGAGTGAGATGATGTGATGCCTTCTTTTGTTTTTTTGTTTTTTTTTGTTTTTCGGAAGCAACCAACAGAGAACAAAATAGAATTTAAAGGGGAAGATTATATACATTGGCAAACAAAATCTTGGTTTTAGGTGTTTGAGTTTTAGTCAAATACTTACACCTAGATTTTATGAAAAAGATAGACATCAATAAGAAAGAAAATAACGACACAAAAATAAGAAAAATAACAGAATTTTCAAAAATCAGTTATGAACAGTATCTCAACAAATATCATCATCTGAGAATGTCAACCGTAATGTTGGCAAAATTTTGAATGACACAAGTATTATGATCCCACAAGAACTTTTTTCACTTTTGGCAACAAATGAAGAGACGTTTCATATATGCTTTTATAGGTTTAATCTTCAGATTAATGTAACATTTTCCCATTGTCCTTGATCAAATCATAGAAACACATACAAAATTTATTTTTGTGTTAAAAAAAATAAGAATACTTATTTAGCATTGTTACACCCCGTAATTTCAGGACATGTTTAAGAGAATGTACGTGAGGAATCAGGACTTAAAAAGTTGAACGAAAGAAAGAGTTGTCATTCTTAAGGAAATTCTTCCGAACCTCGGGAAAGAGAAGCGTTTGTTAATGAGAATTGGGTTCTCAGAATTTTTATTTGAGACTGTTGGAATTTATCGGAATTATGGAAGTTTATTTACAGAGTTGGATACGTGGGGCCCACCCGAGAAATTTTACGTTTTTGTGGGGCCCACGAGGTTTCCGATACTTTGATCAATTATGAAAATTTCTGAAAAAGAATTAGAATGGACCAATGGGAGGGCGACACGTGTCACCATCCACATGGATAAAGTGGACGAAATGGACCAATAAATTGTGGTCAAGTAGTGCAAGTTGAAGCTTGACATAATTGACTACATTTGACTAAGATCTTAGCCATCCATTTGTGTTGATCTAGACCATTGGGTATAGTATATATCTATACTAGTGCAAGACAAATTCTACACTTAGAAAAAAATCAAGAACTTGTTGTGCAAAAATAGAGGCTCTCGGCCAAGCTCTTTTAGAAACAAAATTTTTTTGCAATCTTGCTTCATAATTCCAAATATTCAAACCTAAGACCCCTAGAGGTATTCTAAGGATATCCCAACACAAAAGTCCCGAAAAAACTATGTTTTTACGTTAGTCGCAAGATGAAAACCTAAGGTGTTCTTCAACTTTGAAGTTGGAAATTGAAGAGAAGTTGTTTATGAACTTCTAAGGGTTGCTTGGAGTGGATTGAAACGGCAAGAAGAGGAGCTAAAGTTGCTACGGATCGACTTTAGGTTTTGGATCGTATTTGGACTTAAAAGAGGTAATAATCTCCGTCTTGCTATTGTAATTCAAGATTTCATGTTGTAGTAGTTGATAAATGAGCATGTGTTGTATAGAATGAAGTTGAAAAAATTTGGATCATGTTGTGATGTTAAAACCGAAAATTGGCATGCTAGCCATTAAAGTTGTTAGTTGTAATTGTCGCATGTTATTTAAGGAAAGGAATATAGTCTTTATAATTGATCATGACTTATATTACTTGTTGGAATAACGACTTGGATTAGAAAGGATTTAAAAAGAAATAGATGTTGTTGTTGTCCTTGATATTGCCGAGAATTTGCCTAAAGTTATTTGACAGTTTTATATTAATTGTGGGGCAGAATTTTACACGTCCTGTTAAGGCATGTAATCCCCTTTGAATTGTTGGTTTGTTGCGCCTTAAATGTGGCATGTTGGTTATTGATTTTGGGCCTTGAAAAAAGGTGAAAAAGTACGTAGAAACAAAGGAAGTGCTGCCCAAATTTCTGTATAATAAGAGACCTTACACTTAGTATGATTCTACCTTAAAAGGCTAGGAGTTGATAGACGTATTATGGTTATTATAGGTTGAAGTGCTACGAGTAGCGTATTCTACTTGAAGGGTGGAAAAGCTAGCAAGGTTAAAGTACTTTGGAGCATTTTGCAACTTGTCGCTAGTCGTCGCGAGGTATGTGAACCTCTTCTTTCTTTTGGCATGATCCTACGTATGAAATAGCCATGTGATATTATTTCATGATTCTTTCTACTCTTAGAAGTTAAGAAGTATCCACGTTGTTGATTCTAAGTTAAAGGTATGTCTAAGTTATCCTAAGTCCTTACCAAGTCTTATGAGAGATGTTGGTAAGAATGGTTAGGAAGTTATGAGGTTTGATTTAAAGCTATGTGTCTTGATTTATATGAAGTAAGTAAGTTGACTTTATATTTAAAAATGACTTGAATTTATAATTGAAAAAGGACTTGTTTTTATAAGTGAAAGTTATATGATTTTAAAGAGTATATGATACGAGGTTTTAAGACTATAAGCCTTGATTTTATAAGTGGAAATGACTTGATTTAAAAAGCATGACATCTTAATTTATTTCAAAAGTTAAGAAGATTGATTTCAAAAGAGTATGTGACTTGAGTTTTAAAAAGAAAAGAGTTTTATGATTCTTTTTAAGTATATATGTACGTAGTACTTTTGGGTTTAGTTTCCCCAATGTGATAAGAAATAAAAGTGCCTAAAGTTCTCTAAAATGAAAGGTTATTATAATAGCTTTATGGGAAGTTGTTATAACGACTTAAGAAGAAGTGAAAGGGTGGTTTAAAATGTTATGTAAGAAAAATCACACCGAGCCCCACAGACGGGCCGTATTATGCTACATGATTCCACAGTGCAAGGCCCGCGGGCGGGCGGATTATCTACATGATTCCACAAGACACTGAGCCCCATGGCGGGCGAATTATGCTACATGATTCCACGATGCACCGAGCCCCACAGGCGGGCGGATTATGCTACATGATTCCACGATGCAAGAGCCCCACAGCGGGCGGATTATGCTACATGATTCCACGACACCGAGCCACAGCGGGCGGATTATGCCACATGATTCATGATGCACCGTGTCTCGCAAATGGGTGGGTTCGTTATCACGTATGGATAATCAAAGTAAGCTCCCAAATAAGAAGTCCTCGTAAAGAAGTAGGATTATGTTATGTAAGATATGTAAGTTATGTGGAAAAACTTGGTCGAATTCTTAAGTATGTGTGTAAGAATATGATGTTAATTCTTATTGAAAGAAGGAAAAGAATGATTAACGTACGATTGATTTCATGAGTTAAAATGGCACGGTAGGATCTGGTATTTTAAATTTTTATACTTGCCCCTGTCATTCTTTTGTACAGTTATGATTTGTTTACTATACCTTATTTCCGTTCCATACTTTTTGTTATGCGACCCGCCGAAGCTGCGTTCATGCCCGCAGGTGTTAGGTACACAGGTTGGTGATCCTCGTTCTTAGGATCTCTGTTCAGTTTGTTATACCCCGTGGTTCGGGCCGTGCGTGTGGGGCCGTGCGAGAAATTAGAGAAACACGTTCAGGGCACGAGCGCGCGGGCGAGGCGCGCGCCAAGCGAGTGAAGTCGCGGTGAGACGCTGAAGTTCAGTAGCCGCGGCCCAGGAAGCGAGGGCCGCGGCGAAAGACCAGGTCCGCGGAGATTCGGCGCGGCCGCCGGAATCGGGCCATGGCCGAGGCGGAAATTTGGCGGACAAACTTAGAAAGTCTGATTGTTGGTTTAAAAGTGACCATGGGAGGGTGACACGTGTCCCCATCGATTTACGCTCATGCATTATATTGATCAAGACTTGGTCATTTCTTTCAACTTTTCATCTTTACACTCCATCTCTCTCTAAGTTAAAAGCTCATCCTTCTCTCTAAATTCCCAAGAGGAATTCTAGCCTAAGGAAAAATCTGAAAAGTGTAATAGGAAGGAAAAGTTATTACAAGCTTGTGAAGACTATTGTGGTGGTGTTCTTGGAGAAAAGGCTAGCAGGTGTTGGAATAAGTTTGGCTAAAACTTAAGGTAACATTTCTTCTCTTGTAGTTGGTATTGGGTGTTGCATGTTTAATAGGAAGAACTTGTAGTTGGAAAAATGCACTTAGAGTAGTTGCATGTAAGAAATGGGGTTGATTATGAAAGAATTGGTTAGGGGATATTATGAGCATGTTGTTGCCTAAATACTACATTAGACTTGTTGGGTTAGTTGTTGTAACTTGTGGGGCTGAATTTTACACACCAAAGTTTAGGTGTGTAATCCCTGGTGTTGGTTGGTTGTTGAGCCTTAAACATGGCATTTGAGCGTTAAAAATCGACCTTGGAAAGGTGGCAAAGTATGTAGAAACAAAGGAAACGCTGCCCAATTTTCCGTAGGAAATTGGTGACTTTAACTTGGAAAAATTCTGCATTATAACTAGAGCTTGATAAACGTATTATGGTCATTTTAGGTTGACATACTACGTGCGGTAAAGTGGACTTAGCTGGTGGAGTGACCAGAAGAGGTATGTGGAGCTTTCCTATCTCTTGAGCATGATTAGTTGTACTATGTAGTACGGTGAGCGTCAAGATTTGGAAATCTTCGTTTGTTATAAGTATTTGATACTTGCTTCGTTTTAAAAGAAAAGTATAAGAATCCCTTGGACTTAAGGGAATGTGTTTTACTATTGTTTAACTCTAATATAACGGCTTTATGGGGAGTTGGTTATATTAGTTTGTGAAAGTTTAATGGAGAAAGGTTTTGATGATTTGAACTTGTGGAAGGAAAATGGTTTTAAGGCATGAATTGCCTAAGGTTTTACAAGAAATGAAGTCACTTAATTTAGAAGCTTGAGATAGTTTTAAAAGGAAATGTGACTTGTTTTGAAAAGAAATCTTAACTTGATACTATGGTGATTAGTATCTTGGAATTTTTGTATAAAAAGAGTTATTTCTTAAAGGTTAGAGGTACATGATACTTGGGTTAAATTCCCGGATTTTTATTAAAAGACATGATCGTGCCTTAGGTATACTAAAATGAGAGAATGTATTAGTACTATTAATAAGAAGTTAGGTGATTCTTAACTTGCTTAAGTTATGATAGGCCGGTAGTGCTTATGTTGTGATGTGATAGGCTGGTAGTGCTTATGTTATGTTTATTAGCCGGATGAGCTATGTTATATATATTTATATTGTTACGGGTAAACCCCGGGTTATTATTTATGCCATGGATTTGCTACCCATGATGCGAGTGCGTGACGCTTGTTCAATGCGGATCTGGACCATAGGATCCGTGCGGGTGAAATAGTGTCATGCGGTGCGCGATGGTACTCATGCGGATCCACGGGATCCGTGCGGGTGAAATAGTCCCGTGCGGGTGAAATAGTCCTATGGCGAGGCGGATGACCTCATGCGGGTCCACAGGACCTATGCGGGTGAAATAGTCCCGCGAGTAGGATTGCTTAATGATACTACAGGCGAGGTACCTGTTTTGATCGTGAGCCTCTATTTTTATGCTATAAAACTTATACTTGTTACTCTCATTATTAGTAAGGCACGGTCTGACATAATTTGATTTTATCTATAACTTGTACATTTTTGGACTTATGATATTACTCTGATATTTTCGATTTTACATACTTGGTACGTTGTGTCTTGACCCCTTATAAATTGCGTTCAATCTGCCAAGTAAGGAAGCGGTGGTAGATCCTCATTCCTAGGATCTTGTACTCAGTGTCGGGAGCTCCATTTCTTGGAGGCTCGACTTTTGGTATGGTTCTCCTGAGTCGTTGATATTTTGTACATTCAGGGGCATGGCGGGGCCCCGTCCGTCATAGTGTTATTCATTCTTAGAGGCTGTAGTCTTGTCTAACTTGGTTCGTTAAGGATGTAGCTGTTCGGTTTATGTACTTTTAGGTTAGCCATTTTGGGCTAGACTATTCTATATCTTAATGGTTGTTTATCTTGAGTTTACATTCCGTGGTTTTCTCGATGTTGTGTCACTAGGGTGCGGGTTAAGGCACGGTCACGAGTCCGGTTCGGTCGTGACAAAAGTGGTATCGAGCGATTAATCCTCGGAAAGAGTCTACAGCCGTATCTAGTAGAGTCTTGATTATCGGTGTGTTGTGCACCACATCTATAATGTCGAGGCTGCAGGATATTTAGGATTAGTTCCCATTCTTTCACTCTAAGATCGTGCAATGAAGTGTGTTATAGGTTGAATTTCCTCAGCGTATTTTCTGTATCGATTATGTCTCCGCGCAAACAGCCGCAGCCCGAAGAAGGCAAAGCGATGAGAACTACCGGCAGGGTCACTGTCACGAGCCCGGTCCGCACGAGCGAGGTGTTTCGGACGGCGAGTTCTACGACGTCGCCAACCCCAGTCGGAGCGGCGGCAGCTGCCGAGACCGCGATACACGAGCCTCGATCCAGCGGCGAGGCGAAGGATATGGGCTACAAGGAGATAGCCGATTCTTGGCGTGATCGTGGCGAGCAGAGGATAGGTTGGAGCAATGGTTGCCCGTGCACCCGTAGTTCAGCCCAGAGCTTCTAGCTTGAGACTGAGAGACTTTTTGAGTTGCAGCCCACCAGAGTTTTATGGGTCGAGGCCTGAGGATGATCCGCGGGAGTTTATCAAGCGATTGCGAGAGATCGTAGGGTGATCGAGCCGGAGACCGAGTCGGTGGTATTAGGTTCGTCATGCGGACAGCTGCGATTGGTAGTATGATTCGTGGGAGCTGTCCCGGGGGGAGCATGCGCATCCAGCTGTTTGGGACGAGTTCTCAGAGGCGTTACTTGGCCATTTCTTGCCACCGCAGATGAGGAGGGCTCGGGCCGATAGATTTTTGACGCTGAGACAGAATGGGCGGACGGTCCGGGAATACAACGTGGAGTTTGATTCATTGGCTAGGTATGTGCCCGCATTGGTAGCAGACATGGAGGACAGGGTGCACCGCTATGTCACAGGACTCGATGATCACTTGGCCGAGAGTTGTTGGGGTGGCTCTCGGTAGGGCATGGACATTGCCGCGCAGCACATGCTCTCGGGTGTGAGAACGCAGGTCGGCGGATCGGCAGTGTATCGCGAGAAGAGGCGGCAGCAGGTCCTCTGGTAGTTTTAAAGGGTAGACAACCCCAACAAAGAAACCGATTTGCACCACGCCGGTCGAGCGCTCGCTCCACCATCTTGGGGCGTCTGAGTATTCGGGGCGGGGCGAGTTCGAGGGCTTGGGTTTCGGAGGACGAGTTCGGTCGAGATGAGGCCACCTATGCCTCGGTGTGGTCGATGTGGTGATTGCCATTATGAAGTGTCGTGTTCCTCCGTGAGCTTGTTATTCTTGCGGCAGCGGGGCCATTTGAGAGAGATTGTCCGTCGGAGTGGCGGAATATGATTGCTCGGTAGCGGTCGATGGTGGATCTTCATCGTCGATGGCGATGCGCCGGAGGCGGGTATTCACGGACGAGCGGCGCGGCGGTCGTGGTAGAGGTTCGATTCAGCGGTCCTCGAGCGCATTTATGCTATGTCCACCGCCGGGACCGGGCGTCACCGATGTAAATCGCGGGTACATTGTTGGTTTCTTCTTTGTGATGTTTATGCTTTGATAGATCCAGGTTCTACCTTGTCCTATATATCTCCTCATATTCTGGTAGAATAGGATAGAGCCCGAGTCCATAGAATCCTTTGAGGTGGCTCGCCGTCGGTGCCGGTGTTAGGCGGCGGGTATATAAGGCTTGCCCGATGAATATAGATGGTCGTCGGACTCTGGCGACTTGATAGAGTTGGACATGTGAACCGATGTGATTATGGGTATGGATTGGCTAGCGTCTTGCTATGCCAATGTGGATTTGAGAGAGAGGTTAGTTCGGTTCGGTTTCTGGTGGCCGGTTATCGAGTGGAAGGGAATATTGCATCGTAGGGTAGGTTTATTTCTTACCTCAAGGCTAGGAAGATGGTGCGGAAGGGTATATTTACCATTTGGTTCGGGTATTAAATCGAGGTGAGATCTAGGACCTTGATCGATTCCGGTGGTTAGAGAGTTTCGGACGTTTTCCCAGACGAGCTCGGGTATCCTCACGAGAGGAGATTGAGTTTTGCATCGATTTGGCACGGACACTCGACCGATATCTATCCCGCCATACGGGATGGCTTTGCCGAGTTGAAGGAATTGAAGGACGGTGAAAGATTTCTTTGGAAAAAGGCTTTATCGAGCTAGTGTTTCTCCACGGGAGCGCCGGTGTTGTTTGTAAAGAAGAAAGATGGGGCGCTGCGTATGTGTATTGATTACTGACGGTGAATAAGGTAACCATCAAGAATAGATATCCTCCCGGGATTGATGATTTGTTTGACGATTGCGAAGTGCGAGATGTTTTCCAAGATCGACTGCGATGCAGTTATCATCAGTGCGAGTTAGAGAGGCGGATATCCGAAGACTACATTCGGGACCGGTATGGCACTATGAGTTCAGGGTAATGTCTTTTGGGTTGACCAACGCTCCAACGGTATTCATGGATTTGATGAATAGGGTGTTCAGGCCATTCTTGAATATGTTCGTTATAGTTTTCATCGATGATATCTTAGTGTATTCGCGCACAGAGCGAGCATCTGAATCTTTTGAGGCGGTGTTAGAGTCCTCGAGGGGCCGGCGATTGTATGCCAAGTTCTCGAAATGCGAGTTTTGGTAGCCGATGGCTTTCTTAGGACATGTTATCGAGCCGATGGTATTCGGGTTGTCTGACAAAGATTGAGGCGATCAAGACTTGGCCTAGACCAGCTACAAGCGGCAGTGCGCGGCTTTTGGGCCTTGCGAGTTATTACGGAGGTTTGTGGAGAAGTTTGCTTCTATTTGGCACCTTTGACTAAGGCGACTCGGAAAGCGGCTATGTTCATGGGCGGATACTTGTGAGAAAGTTTCCGGTTGCTAAAGGAGAAGTTGACGGCCGCCCCGTTCTTACTCTTCCGGAGGTTTAGATGGATATGTGGTTTTATTGTGACGCGTCAGTGTCGGGCTTGGGTGTGTCTGATGCGGACGCGGCAGGTTATAGCTTATGATCCCGACTTAGGAAACATGAGAAGAACTATCCCACATGACTTGAGTGGCGGCGATGATTCACGCCTTGAAGATCTGGAGACATTACTTATATGGAGTTCATGTGGACATTTATATAGACCACAAGAGTCTCCAGTACATCTTCAGCCAGAGGGAGCTGAACTTGCGGCAGAGACGGTGGTTGGAGCTACTTAAGGATTACGATGTTGATATTCTGTACCACTCGGGGAAGGCGATGTAGTTGCGAATGCCCTTAGTCGCGGTCGATGGGTAGTCTATCGATGTTGAGGCAGAGAAAAGGGATACGGTCCGAAGTTACACGATTAGCAAGCCTTGGGGTTCGTTTGGTTGATTCCGTTAGTAATTGGGTCGAAGGTTGCGAGTCTTCGCCGTCGAGGAGGTGAAGGGGCGGCAGTATGAGGATCCTATTTTGGTACAGTACCGAGATGCAGCTCTCCAGCAGGAGAAGGGTATATTTGAGGTAGCGCCTGATGGGGTGCTAAGGTTTAAGGGCCGATTGTGTGTTCCCGATGTGGCAGGACTTCGTCGGATGCAGGGAGGCACACAGTGCTCGTTATTCGATTCATCCGGGGTCGACTAAGATGTACCATGACCTCAGGTGCATGTATTGGTGGGATGGTTTGAAGAGGGACGTGGCGGTTTGTTGCCCGATGTCTAATTGTCGGCGAGTTAAGGTTGAGCACGAAGCTTGGTGGGCTATTACAGCTATTGATATTGATGTGGAAGTGGGAGGTGGTCAACATGGACTTTATTACAGGTTACCTCGCACCGGAGGAGACATGATTCCATTTGGGTTATTGTTGTGGTGTGAAATCAGCCCACTTTCTTCGATCGGGCAGCGTTTTGTAGAGACTATGCGGATTATATATTAGAGAGATTGTGAGATTGCACGGAGTCCCGGTGTAGATTATATCAGATAGAGGAGCCCAGTTCACGGCTAACTTCTGGAGGTCCTTCCAGAAGGGATTAGGGACACAGGTGAGTCTCGGACGCGGTTTCATCCTCGGACGGACGGACGGGCGGCGCACTATCCGAACAACGAGGATATCTGCGGGCTTGTGTTATTGACTTCAGGGGTAGCTGGGAGGATCATTTACCTCTTGTGGAGTTTGCTTATAACAACAGCTACCATTCTAGTGTTCAGATGGCGCCTTATGAGGCCTTATACTGGAGGAAGTGCAGGTCACCGATAGGTTAATTTGAAGTGGGAGAAGTGCGATTAATCGGGCGGTTGGTTGTGAGCGATGGATAAGGTGAAGCTTATCCGGGAAGCGGTTATTGGCGGCCAGTCGGCGTAAATCATATGCGAGATCATCGGCGTCGACACTTAGAGTTTGAGGTTAATGATTGGGTCTTTACGAAAGTGTCACCCATGAAGGGTGTGATGAGATTTGGGAGGAAGGAAACTCGGCCCAAGGTACATTGGGCCGTATCAGTTGTCAGAAGAGTGGGCAAGGTTGCCTATGAGTTGGATCTGCCGTCCGATCTTGGCGGTACATCCGATTTTCACGTGTCTATGTTACGGAAATGCATTGGAGATCCGTCTAAGTGCACCGATTCAGGATATCCAGTGTGAGAGGAGTTATCGTATGAGAGAGTCCCATATCGATACTCGATCGTCAAGTTAGACGACTCGGACGAAGGAGGTGGCTTAGTCAAGGTCTTATGGCGGGCGAGCGAGGAGGAAATGGCGTGGGAAGCGAGAGGATGACATGATGAAGAAGTATCCTCACTTATTCCCTACACCTCCAGGTAACCCACTTTCCTGCTTGTTAGTTTTGATTTAGCAATTGTGCTTAAGTATTGTTGTGGCTCGGGGAGCATTCTTATTTACAAAGGAATAGTCAAGAAGATATGTTTATATTGTGTTTTGTGTAAGGCTAGAAGGAACATTCGGGACGAATATTTCTAAGGGGGGGAGAATGTTATACCCCGTGGTTCGGGCCGTGCGTGTGGGGCCGTGCGAGAAATTAGAGAAACACGTTCAGGGGCACGAGCGCGGCACCGGGCGGGCATGGCGTAAAGCGGGTGAAATGCGGTGGTGGCGAAGTTCAGCGCCGCGGCTCAGGAAGCGGCGCGCGAAAAGACAGTCGCGGGAGTTCTTGTGCGCCCACGGGAATCGAACATGTGCGCGAGGCGGGAAATTTGGGCGGAAAAACTTAGAAAGTCGATTGCTTTTAAAAGAGGCCATGGGAGGGTGACAAGTGTCCCCATCCGATTTGCTACATGCATTATATTGACCAAGACTTGGTCATTTCTTTCAACTTTTCATCTTTACACTCCATCTCTCTCTAAGTTAAAAGCTCATCCTTCTCTAAATTCCCAAGAGGAATTCTAGCCTAAGGAAAAATCTGAAAAGTGTAATAGGAAGGAAAGGTTATTACAAGCTTGTGAAGACTATTGTGGTGGTGTTCTTGGAGAAAAAGGCTAGCAAGGTGTTGGAATAAGTTTGGCTAAAACTTAAGGTAACATTTCTTCTCTTGTAGTTGGTATTGGGTGTTGCATGTTTAATAGGAAGAACTTGTAGTTGGAAAAATGCACTTAGAGTAGTTGCATGTAAGAAATGGGGTTGATTATGAAAGAATTGGTTAGGGGGATATTATGAGCATGTTGTTGCCTAAATACTACATTAGACTTGTTGGGTTAGTTGTTGTAACTTGTGGGGCTGAATTTTACACACCAAAGTTTAGGTGTGTAATCCCCAGTGTTGGTTGGTTGTTGAGCCTTAAACATGGCATTTGAGCGTTAAAAATCGACCTTGGAAAGGTGGCAAAGTATGTAGAAACAAAGGAAAGCGCCCAATTTCCGTAGGAAATTGGTGACTTTAACTTGGAAAAATTCTGCATTATAACTAGAGCTTGATAAACGTATTATGGTCATTTTAGGTTGACATACTACGTGCGGTAAAGTGGACTTAGCTTGTGGATTGACCGAAGAGGTATGTGGAGCTTTCCTATCTCTTGAGCATGATTAGTTGTACTATGTAGTACGGTGAGCGTACAAGATTTGGAAATCTTCGTTTGTTATAAGTATTTGATACTTGCTTCGTTTTAAAAGAAAAGTATAAGAATCCCTTGGACTTAAGGGAATGTGTTTTACTATTGTTTAACTCTAATATAACGGCTTTATGGGGAGTTGGTTATATTAGTTTGTGAAAGTTTAATGGAGAAAGGTTTTGATGATTTGAACTTGTGGAAGGAAAATGGTTTTAAGGCATGAATTGCCTAAGGTTTTACAAGAAATGAAGTCACTTAATTTAGAAGCTTGAGATAGTTTTAAAAGGAAATGTGACTTGTTTTGAAAAGAAATCGTAACTTGATACTATGGTGATTAGTATCTTGGAATTTTTGTATAAAAAGAGTTATTTCTTAAAAGGTTAGAGGTACATGATACTTGGGTTAAATTCCCGGATTTTTATTAAAAGACATGATCGTGCCTTAGGTATACTAAAATGAGAGGATGTATTAGTACTATTAATAAGAAGTTAGGTGATTCTTAACTTGCTTAAGTTATGATAGGCCGGTAGTGCTTATGTTGTGATGTGATAGTAGGTAGTGCTTATGTTATGTTTATTAGCCGGATGAGCTATGTTATATATATTTATATTGTTACGGGTAAACCCCGGGTTATTATTTATGCCATGGATTTGCTACCCATGATGCGAGTGCGGCGCTTGTTCATGCGGATCTGGACCATAGGATCCATGCGGGTGAAATAGTCCCATGCGAGTACGCGATGGTACTCATGCGGATCCACATGATCCATGTGGGTGAAATAGTCCCATGCGGGTGAAATAGTCCTATGACGAGGCGGATGACCTCATGCGGGTCCACAGGACCTATGCGGGTGAAATAGTCCCAGGAGTAGGATTGCTTAATGATACTACGGGCGAGGTACCCTGTTTTGATCGTGAGCCTCCTATTTTTATGCTATAAAACTTATACTTGTTACTCTCATTATTAGTAAGGCACGGCTGACATAATTTGATTTTATCTATAATTTCGGTACATTTTGGACTTATGATATTACTCTGATATTTTCGCTTTACATACTTGGTATGCGTTGTGATCGACCCCTTCGCCGGGCTGCGTTCATGCCGCATGTAAGGAAGCGGTGGTAGATCCTCATTCCTAGGATCTTGTACTCAGTGTCGTGAGCTCCATTTCTTGGAGGCTCGACTTTTGGTATGGTTCTCCACGGAGTCGTTGATATTTTGTACATTCAGGGGCATGGCGGGGCCTGTCGTCATAGTGTTATTCATTCTTAGAAGTGCGTAGTCTTGTCAGAACTTGGTTCGTTAAAGATGTAACTGTTCGGTTTATGTACTTTTGGGTTAGCCATTTTGGGCTAGACTATTCTATATCTTAATGGTTGTTTATCTTGAATTTACATTCCGCTGGTTTTCTCTGATGTTGTGTCACTAGGGTGCCCGGGTTAAGGCACCGGTCACGGGTCTGGGTTCGGGTCGTGACACAGTTTTTGGGAAAAAGCTCCATTTACTCCGGAGGCTTATTTTTTGGTACGGTTTCCCTGATGTTGTAGATTTATGTACATTCAGGGGTATGACGGGGCCCTGTCCCGTCACAGTTGTTATGTTAAAATTCTTAGAGGTCTGTAGTCATATTTTGTGGGTCAGTTTGTAAAAAAATGAGGTAACTGCTTTCGGTTATGTATTTATTATCCAGGGAGGTAGCCTTATCGGCTAACCTGTTGTTATTCCTTATCGATTTTTTTTATTATTATTAAGAGTTGTATGTATGTTTCGCTGATTTTCTATGATGTTTACATGTAAGGGTGCCCAGGTAGGGCATCAGTCGCGGGCCCGGGGTTGGGTCGTGACTAACAACCTCACAATTTCTCGTTTAAGCACTTGATACTCCTATAGAATAGGAACCGTATCATCTTCAAAGAGCTTTGCATTTGCACTGTTGCCAAACTTTTAGTAAAAGGCTTTGCCTTATTTTGATACTTCTTTTTTATGATATCTAATATCATCGCAGAGAATAGTATCACTTTCAAAACATGTTCTTACCTTTTTTAGGATCATACTTGAGTGAACACAAAATTAAAACCATAAAAAATAGTAAACATGATCAGATTCTGATATTTACAGAGGTAAATGTCATCTGAAATGTTAGAGGCATTTTATCTGACATTCCCCCATCAGTGCCGATTCAGAGATTACAGAGACCAAAAGAGTTCTTCTAACTTGAAAATCTCTCATGATCCAAAACTTTTGTAAAAATATCAGCTAGTTGATAAGTAGTGTCAACATGTTCAATTTGAACTAGCTGTTTTTCAACCAAATCTTTTAGAAAATGATGTCTAATATCTATGTGTTTTATACGAGAGTGCTGAACTGGATTTTAGGAAATATTTATTGCACTCAAGTTATCACAATACAGAACCAAGATATTATTTGAAAAACCATAGCCGTCTAACATGTGTCTTAACCATATCAATTGAGAACAACAACTTTCAGTTGCTACATATTTAGATTCAGCAGTTGAAAGTGAGACACATTTTTGTTTGCGACTATACCATGATACTAGATTATTGCCAAGGTAAAAACATCCTCCATTAGTAATCTTTTTGTCATCCACATCACCAGCCCAATCCGAGTCACTATACCCTATTAGATTAGGATTAGTGTCTTTGGAATACCAAATTCCCAACTCACATGTGCCGGCAACATATCGGATGACACATTTTAAGGCATTTAAGTGGGAGATTTTGGGATGGGCTTGGAATCGAGCACACACACAAACACTAAACATTAGATCGGGACGACTGTCAGTGAGATAAAGTGTCGCGCCCTTTTTCGACCGCGACATTTTCTAAACTCCTGCTCAATAAATAAAAGGTTAGAAAATAAAATATAAAATGCTAAATGTTAAAAAAAGGCTTAAAGGTTTTAAAAATGCTAAAAGGATGCTAAAATTGCAAAAGATGCTAAAGTTTAAAATGGTGCTAAAATGCTAAAGGGTTGCTAGAATGCTAAGGGTTCGCGGAGTCGCCACCTAATTAATTGGGTGAATTAGGACACCTAAATGTCAACTAGGTTAAAGTCAACACTAACTCCATTTTCATGGTCTGCTAAACTTAATGAGATTCCGGGTAAGGGTTCTTTATTAATCTAGAGGGAAGGGGTTAGGCACCCTCTAAGATCCGCTAACTTGCGGTTATCCTGCCAAACCTAAGGTTAATTATTATATTTAAGAAATGCAAAATAAAGCTCTTCTTGCTTAGTAAAATGTTGGGAAATGCTAAAATGTTAAAATGTTTAAAGGTGCTCAAGTCTAAAAGGGCAAAAGGTGCTATATGCGAAAGAATGCTAAGAGGTGCTAAAATATTAAATGTTAAAGACGCTTAACAAAAGTGCTAGCAATTTAAAAGTGCTAAGTGTAAACAAAGTAGTGCTAGGGTGCCTAAATATCAAGAGGGTGCTAAGGGATTAACTTTAAAAGTAAAGGGTGCTAAAAATAAAGGGTGTTAAAAGTGCAAAATGCTAAAAGAGGTGCTAAAAATGCAAGAAGTGTTAAATGTGAAGGGGTGCTTTAAAAAGGTGCTAGAAGGATGCTAAAATGCTAAAGGTATTAAACGTCAGGGGGTGATTTAAAGCACTAAAAGGGCTGGAAGTGCTAAAGAATGCTAAGAGGGTGCTTTATGGACTAATTATGTGTATTTTGCTAGCTAAATTAATCTTGCCTAGCCTGCGTACAATATTATATAAGAGATGTTTTAAGATGATTTTGAGAGTTTAGGAAAACATTTATTATGGGTTTAATAAGAAACAAATTGTTGATTTTATAAGGCAAGTTAAATCATTTAGATTGCTTTGGTAAAATTTAGATATAATAATCGTAAAAAGACGCGCAAAGTAGAAATGCGTTTCCAATTATAAATTACCTTCCCCTTATGCGTTCGAAATGCTAATTGCTCTTGGTTTCCTATTAATTACAAAGTTATAAATTACAATAACAAATAAAGTAAGATAAGGAAGAGATAAGAGAGCAAGGGATTGAAGCGGATGACCCCATCCTATTTGTTTGTCTAGGAATGACCGAAGAGGGACTCGATGGATGTATATGCATGCCTTTACGTTTGCCACGACGAGTCTCGTTATGAGACTCTTTGTTGCTCCGGTGCGTGCCATGTAAAAAAAAGAAAGATAAGGATTAGTAAAATATTCCAAGGGTATAAATGAAGATGTGCATATCTTAGCTAACATTTAATCAAGTCAGTCCCTAAACAGTAACCTGTAGACAGTAACATGTAAACAGAATGCAAAAACATTGGGCAAATTAATTAGCAATTCCGGCTAGCTCAACCTACATTTCTATATGCTTGCATAAAACGAAAACGACTCGCAGACACATATTCTGAAAGAGGCAAACAGAATGCAAATATAGACGCAACGCCGATATGTTTAGACATCTGTAATGTATAACTCTTGGTTTTCTATTTACTCCTTTAAAGGAGGACAAAGTAGAATCCACATAACAGGGATTAATACCCATACTAACAAGGAACTGCAGGTATACAGTTTAGAGATAGACAGAACATATATGTAGCATAACTAAAAGACTGCCATAATATATGGACTCCTACATATGCTTAGAGCAAGTATACATGGTGATAGGTAAGGAATTAGATGCAGAAGTAGTTCCACAAATGCTACATATTGCTATGAGGGTATTTCACATTTGGACAAGCAGAGGGAAATTTGTGATGACTTTACAGGGGACATGATTTAATTGTGACTCCAAATCATAAAGGAAGCAAACAGGCAACAAGCACATATCATTTCCTCTTAAATAGAACTCAGAATTCAAACATGTTTTAAAGAAATCTATTGGATCTCAGTTGATATATAAAGGTATAATACCAAATACAGATCCTTAACAGAGCATGAACAATTCAAAATAGGCTTTAGTATATTATTCAGGATTTAAGACAAGATTATAACTTCGCATTTGTTTCCCTTTAATTCTTCACCAAACAGTTTTCACAAGCATGCTGCAATCAAAGAGGACAATTAATTGTTATAACTCAACATTAGAGGCAGTACTTATATTATTCCCTGACAGGAATGAATAACCCTCGCATCAATCGGTAACCAATCTGGATTTCATTATTGTATAGATAAAGCTTAGGCAACTTGATCAAATGAAAGGTTATTTCCTATCTGATAAACAGGGCAAAACAGATGTATAAATCAGGACAGGTACACTAAGAATAACTATTTAGAGCTTATCCTTTTAAGAACTTCAAGTTGTGACTTTTACAGACACGCCATTTCCTCGATTCCAATCTAACTAGTCTGCTTTTCTTATAATGGGCCTAGCTCGATATCTAAATGCCTTGAATTGGTCAGTTTATTCCAAACAGCCCGCTTTCAACAGATCGATACATTTTAAAAGGGTTTCATAAGCTTGACATAATACCTCCTAGTATAACTTAGTAGATGATTTAGGGGACCTATCTTGTTATCCTTACTTAGTAAACCAACACATGAGTACCCTATACCAAATATGTAGGAAGAAATCTGTTGTCAGGGCTCCATGATATGGCCCAACATTTGGAGATTGGCAACACAGGAGTATACAAATCTTAAACTAGTCTAAACAAAACAGAATGTAGTTGTGACTTGTGAGCACGTAAAATCTACGACCACAAGCAACCGAGGATTAATAGATGGGGGTTGCAGATGACGAAGCAATAACAAACATCATGAAGCAATTTGCTTAATCCTTATCATAATCCCTCTAAACAGGTGCTAAATAACATTTATAGCATATTACAATGAATGTAAACTCACTCCATAGTTTAAATAAGCTAAATATGCCTAGATTAATGAAAACGAACTAACTAAACATCAGGCATTATAGTCACAGTAATATCAACAGACTAACAACATGATTAATGTAAGCAAGCACACAGAAAATACAAAAAATATGAAATAAATCAAGATCGAGGGGAGTTGAGTTTACCTTCTCCGGAAAGCGACCCGGGGCAGCGTATCAAGTCGTCGGTCCAATCGACGGGTTTTGGGTTTGCGATGCGAATAAAAGGGCAAGGTTTGTTTGCTGATTCTTGGCTTGAATTGAAAGAAGGAGATTTGAACTACCTATCGGTGCTTATGCTAATGGTCTGGGTGCTGACTGCTGCTAGGGGTGTCCTGTCTCTGCTCTACCTCCTCTGAGTCGATGCTCTCCACTCCCTGAGCCCTTAATCGATGCTAAAGAAAACGATTCCCCTGACTCTGACCTCTGTCTCCAATAATGCCTATTGCATGTGCTTCTTATAGCCCCCATTTGGGTTCCAAGTTAGGTAGGCGATTAGGGCTGATTCTCTAGGCTGAGATTTCGTGCTTGATTCGTATTGATTTGCTACTGATTTCGTATTGATTCTTACCATTTGTTGACGAGATTTGGGTAGGGATATGGTAAGGGAAAGCTGGCTAACATTTGGCAGGTGTCTCGGATTCTCGAGAATCTACCGGGCGACGGTGAAGGGGCGGCTCTCCTAAGTTTCTAGGTTTAGGTCTGCGTTTTGTTTTCTTTTTGCAGATGAAGTGAGGCCTGGACGATGGGAAAATGAGATAAGGTTTTATGGGCTGCTGGTGATAAGGGTAGAGGGCGCTTGGGCTTGTGGGTCGCGGGTGTTGGGCTGGGCAAAATGGGTTGGGCGAGTGGGCTGGAGGTAAAATAAGAGGGCTGGTTTTAATTAGTGGGTATTATTTTAACTAGGGTATTAGATTAGGGTAGTATTAAAATCTAGGAGTTTAATTAGTTTTTAGGCTAGTTAATTAATTAGCTAATTAATTCTAGGCAAGTGTATTAATTAATTAGTGATAACTTAAATTAACAAATGTGATTAAAATAATTAGGTGCTTCATTAATCTAATTGTTATAATAAATAAATGCGGGCGTGCTATTTAATTAATGCTCAATACTTTAGACCGCGGCGCTATTATTTAAAATCTTATTGTTATGCATTATTGCGAAGTTAGATTAAAATTGAATTGAGTTTTATATTAAATTACTTAAATGCTGAATGCAAGTACGATATTTAAGAATCGTTTAAAGCTTTATAAATGCGGTGCTATTAAATGCATATATCAGATTAAAATTGATTTTAAATTACAAATGATTACTAATAAATGCGGCTATGCTACCTGACACGACGTTATCGCTAAATTATTTATTTTATGCATTTATTAATTATTTAAGAATTACGACAAAGCTTAAAGTTAATAAATGCGGGCGCGGGACTCTAAGTGCTTAAAACTCTACGTAAGACGCGATGCCATTATTAAATTATTTATTTATGCATGTATTTATGTTTTATTCGCTGCATTTTATTATAAAAATCATAAAAATTATTTTACAAAATTAGTGTAATTTTATAGTTAATGGCTGGACGGGAGGGTCAAAATTGGGTGTCAACATAAAGAAGACTACCTATCATAGAACGATACAATGTTGGATCGATATTTTCGCCAACAACGTCTTTGCATATCTTCTGTGTTGATCCCATTGGAGTCCTCATCTGTTTAGCATTCTCCAATCCAAACTTCTTAACCAAATTTTTGGCATACTTTCTCTGGGTGATGAAGATTTCATCTTCATTTTGCTTAATTTGCAAGCCTAAGAAAAAAGTTAATTCCCCTATCATGCTCATCTCAAATGTAGAGAACATAACATCGACAAATGTCTTAAGGTGGGACTGAAGTCGAACCAAATACTATGTCATCTACATAGATTTGAGAAATGACCATATCTACTCCGTGATATTTTATAAATAATCTAAAATCAGCTTCACCACGTTTAAAACCAAATTCAAGAAGAAACTGAGTTAAACGACCATACCAAGCTCGAGGTGCTTGTTTTAAACCATACAAGGCCTTTTTCAGCTTGTATACAAAATATGGATGGTGAGGATCTTCAAATCCTTTAGGTTGTTCAACATAGACTTCTTTGTCAAGATAGCCATTCAGGAATGCGCCTTTGACATCCATTTGATGGAGAGTAATCTTCAAACGGCAAGCTACTGCAGGTAACAACCTAATCGACTCAATTCTGGCCACAGGAGCAAAGATCTCATCGTAGTCAATTCCTTCGACATGTGTGTATCCTTGAGCAACTAGTCTAGCTTTATTTCTTACTACAGTTCCAGATTCATCAGTCTTGTTCTTTAAGATCCATTTAGTTCCAATAACATTCGTATCTTCTGGACGAGAAACTAAATCCAGACTTCATTTATGGTGAACTGTTCTAGTTCTTCTTGCATAGCTTGTATCCAACAACTGTCCTTGAGTGCTTCTCCAACATTCTTTGGTTCTAAAGTAGATACATAACAAGAAAGACTTACCTTCTGATACATGGTAGACATACACAGATAACTGACCATATCTCTGTAATTCCGATGCTCTTTTCTTCTTGTTCTTAGCCCTTCGAACACTTCTCCTATCACTTGTCCTATAGGATGATTCTTTCTAATCCTGGATGAGGGATCCCTGCGTACTGGGTCTTGCAATTCAGCATTTGATCCCTCAGTTTCACCTTCTGTGTTCTCAGGTTCAAACTCAGGTGTTGCTCCATATGTCGTGACATTTGGGGCAACATCTGAATCTTCTGCATTCTGCTCATTCTACACTGATATCACAACGTTATTTTCAGGCCTATTTCCTACAAGATCAGCACAATCATCGAAAACAACATTAACAGACTCTTGTATAGTTTTGGTTCTAAGATTATACACACAGTAAGCATGACTATTTTGAGAATAACCAACAAAAATTCCTTTGTCACTTTTAGAGTCAAACTTGGCTAGTTGTTCCCTATCATTCAAGATGAAACACACATACCCAAAAACATGGAAATAACGCATATTTGGCTTCTCCCCATTTAACAACTCATAGGGTGTCATTCTAGTACCAGGCCTAAAATAGACTCTATTTGTTATGTGACTTGCAGTATTCAAGGCTTCAGCTAAAAACGTTTTGACAATTTCTTTGAACTCAACATGAATCTAGCCATCTCTTGTAAAGTCCTATTCTTCCTTTCTGCCACACCATTCTGCTGGGAGTTTTGGGGGCTGAAAATTCATGAAAAATACCATTTTTCTCACAAAATGTTAAGAACATATTATTCTCAAATTCAGTTCCATGATCTGACCTTATTCGAAATATGGATGAATGATATAGATTCTTTATCCTAGAGTGCAACAATTTGAACATGTCAAAAGTTTGAGACTTTTCTTTCAAAAAGAATATCCATGAGTACCTGGAAAAGTCATCTACAATCACATAAGAATATCTCATGCCTCCTAGTCTATCTAACTCAATTGGACCCATAAGATCCATGTGCAAAAGCTGAAAATAGTGAGACGTACCTGAATGTTGTCCGTCACTTTGGACAACATTATGGGAGACACGAGTTTGCTTACCTTTTAAACAATCTTCACAAACCACTGTTTTATCTTTAGGACTCAATTTTGGGATGCCTCTTACAACCTCATAAAAAATTAATCTTTCAAGGTTACGAGTTGACATATCCCAATTTTTGATGCCACAAAGTGGTGTCATCAGTCCTAACATTATTGCATATCTCTTGTTCTCCAACTAGATAACAATTGTCGCATGTTCTTGTACCTGTCATTACACATTGGTTAGCTTCATTTGTAACTATACAAGCTTGTTTATTAAACTTTACATCTAAATTGTCATCACACAATTGACTTATACTGACTAGGTTAGCCAATAATCCATCAACACGTAAGACATTTTCAAGGCTGGAACTCTTGGAACATTTAAGGTTCTTTTTCCTATGATTTTACTTTTGCTTCCACCTCCATAAGTAACGTTTCCCCCACTGAGTGCCTCGTAGTTCCTTAGGCAATCCTTTGTCCCTTTCATGTGACGAGAGCACCCACTGTCAAAGTACCATGAACCTGAAATGTTAGTTCGTAAAGCAGTTATAGCAACATTACATCACACATTCATTTTAGGAATCCTAACTCTCTTTAAACCTTTTCTGTTACTGGGCTTATGAGTGTTGCTTCGAGTGCTGTCTGCAATGTTAGACAGTTGTCTTGGCAACATTCTGTTCCTGGATTTTTCCAGTTTAGAACAATAAGTTTTTAAGTGTCCAGTCTAGTTACAGTGATGACACAAAAACTTCCTTTCTTTTACAAAGCCCATTTTCTCATTTTTGTCAAACAAATTGGAGCATATGGCATTAAGAGAATTCTTGTAACTTAAACCTGCATGTGATTATTGATCAACATTCAGTATATCATCCAGTTTGGAGGTACCTGTATTTAACTTATGGAAAGTTGCTTCAGCTAAGTATAACTTTGCACTAATCTTACTAAAATTAAGATCATTTTTGGTAAGTGCAACCTCTAAGCGGGTTATTGTGCCTTTTAAACCTGCATTCTCAAGAGTTAAAGATTTTAATTTTGAGTCAAGTTGTTTCGATTCTAGAACCAAGTCCTTACAAAGTTTTTGCAAGTCCTTAATCATGTCATCTTTAGGATCAACTTGATCGTCAAAGCTAGTCTCACTACAAGAAATAACACTAGTAAAGCAATTAGCATCAGGATAATTAAAGTATTCATACCTTTCAGATGTTTCTGGACCTGTAGATGTCGTAGCAGATGTTGACGCAAATATGGTGACATCTGAGACAACACGGTCGATGACATTTTCATCTTCTGAGAGTGACTGTTCGTAAACAATGGCCAGCATTTCTTGTGACTCTATTTCTTGGTCTCCTTCATCTTCTCCTTCGTCATCACTAAGAGAGATCCACAGATTCTTACCAGCTTTTCTCAAGGTATTCGCACATTCATTTGCATAATGACCCCAGCCTGAACACGCATGACATTGCACAGATTCGAGTTGTCTGGGATCAAACTTGGTTCGATCTGAGTTTGTTCTCCTTAGTTGGTTTCCTCTTTGTACTATAGGAAGGGGGTTAGTGGACTTTTGATTGAAGATTTGGTTTTGGTGTATTTTGAATTTAGAATTACTATTCTTGTTGTTGAACTTCCTTACCTTCGAATTGAATTTTCGAGTAAAGAGTGCAACATTTGCACCATCACCAATTTCCTCCAGATTATCATCCTCAACATCGACGTGAATCTCTAAGGATTTCGCTTGAAGTGCTATATCTTTGATTTTATACAATTCCATTTGATTCTCCATATTCATCTCATAAGTTTTTAGAATACTCATTAAAGTATGAAGATCCATTGTAGCAATATTGTGAGCTTCTTTAATCGCACATATCTTTATATTGAACTTTTCAGGAAGGGAACGAAGTACTTTTTCCACAAGTTGATTGTTGGTTAACGGTGAACCAAGAAATTGACATTCGTTAGAGATGTCGATCAACTTTTCAAAATATGTTTTGATATCCTCCGTCTCTTCCATCCTTAAACGTTCATATTTACTTATGAGCATACGGAGTTTCATTCGTCGAACACTTGAGCTACCTTCATAATGGGTTTGCAAAGTATCTCAAGCATTCTTGCCTGTAGAGCAATTTTGTATGAGCTTGAACATGTAGAGATCAACCCACACAAAATAACATTTAAGGCCTTTTCATTGTAGCCTGCATTATTGGTTTCTTCCACACTCCATTCGGCCTCAGGCTTAGGAAGTATATCAACTTCCTCGTCTGGTGGAAACATGGGGATAGTATATCTATTGGTAATAGATTTCCATGCTTTAATATCAATGGATTTGATATGAGAGCGTAGGCGAATTTTCCAATATGCATAATTTGATCCATCTAAAATAGGAAGTTTACCAATTGTTGGATTAGCCGGATTCATAGTTTATATAAAAGGACCAAATACTTATTATGTCAAGTGTAGGCTCTGATACCACTTGTTGGGTCCCGGGGGTTATACTATGGAATAAACAAAAACAAACAGTAAGTAAAATACTTGTACGCTTGGAACAGTTTATAAATGTCGTTAACAATGTCGTCTGATAGAACTGCCGACACTTGAGATAAAAACAGAAAAGCCTTTGAAGAGTTAAATTGCAGCGGATAATAAAGACATAAATGTTTAATTTTACATAGGTTATATTAATATATAACCTATGATGGTCAATGACCAAGTATTGTATATATATATATATATATATATATATATATATATATATATATATATATATACAATTGATATATTCCTTCTTTACAATATTACAAGATGATACAAAATGAATAAAAAAGGTTAAGTCGCAGATGACTTATACCTGAAAAATCTATCTAAAATAGGTTATATATTAATATAACCTATGATGGTCAATGACCAAGTATTATATATATACATACAATTGATATATTCCTTCTTTACAATATTACAAGATGATACAAAAGGAATAAAAAAGGTTAAGTCGCAGATGACTTATACCTGAAAAATCTATCTAAAATAGAGGTGCATGACATCTCATTACAATTGCTTCAATGAAAGAACAAATCTAGAATCTAAGCAACAATTATAATGTTGGACAAAATGTCGTCACAAACTCAGGCAACACTTGTTAATCCAGTTTCTGATCTAAAATCTGGAGAGCTCTCTCGATCTTTTTCTTGTAAGTTTCTGGATATCGAATCACTCTTCTGCCTTCTCTATTTATAGTAGAAAGTCGTCCTAGAAAAGCTCATCGATTGGTTGTGGAGGTTGAGCTAAAAGTGGGCACGTGAAGCAGTAGCTTGAGGCGTGATTCTCTCAATTGATTTGACTTGTTCTTCACTCGTCTTGCTCTCCAAACTTTGACTTGTTCTCCCATGTTTTCATTCTTCTCAAAATTCCTTGCTAGGTCACTTTACCATCGTGGTAAAAATCCCACGAGATAAGTTTCAGTCCGTGAAGAAAGGGCAAAACTGTTACCAGAATGTTGGTCCGAATGTCAAAGACATTTGTTCCAATATTTTAGTTTTTAACTTAGTGCTGAAAATGTTGTTTTAGGAAAAATGTCATAACATAAAACCCAACATTAACAAGTTCAAAATAAATGACAAATACATAACCAAGAAGATATTAATTATTTTTCTAAATTTATCCTTATTTAAATAAGTGAACTTTTACATAATCTTATATTAAATAGGTATGTTTAATTAACAGTATTTTAGTGAAAACACCTCTTACTTTTTAAGAATAAGTGAATTTCTAAAGAGGTGTGCCCAAGTTAAAACACCATTTAATATGGACCGGAGAAAATAGTAGTCAAATTTAGATATCCGAAAAATAATCAATAAGGATAATTTACATTTTTGTGCAGATTTCCCTTCAAAGGCATTGGTCTTTAATTTTTGCCCCTTAAATTTAGAATATTTAACTTTTTTTCTTTGCTTAAAATATCTCGAGGTTCTGGGTTCGAAGCCCCACTCAGTAAAAAAAAATAAAAAATTGCAAGGTAGAGTTTGCTATCTTAAGGCAAATTCTGGTGGATAAGCCATAGTTTGGAGACAAACTCATCCTTAAGGTGGAGTTTGAAACTCTACCTTCAAGCATAGTTTATAGGCAAACTCTGTCTTGCGAATTCAAACTATACATTGTGATTTCTTTAAAAAAAAAATTAACTGAGCGGGAGTTTGAACTCGGAACCTAAGGATTTTAGACGAAGGACAAAAAATAAAGATTTTCAGTTTGATGGGTAAAAATTAAAGACCACCCCGAAATAAGAGCATTCATGTGAGTTACCCGATAAGTTACTACTTTCTCCATTTTATTTTACTGGACCCTTATATTAAAAATAAATATTTTTTTATACTTGTCCAATTTAACATATGATTTTTTTAATTATTTTCTTCAATACTCTCCGTATCATTAAATAGCTACGTAAAGTATTAGTAGTCAAATTGACATTTCCACGATATAATTAATAAGGTTAGTTTAGTAAAATATATTCCTAATAAATTCTTTCTTAAAAGGAGTGTCATGTCTACATAGGTTAAGCAATTAAAATGAAACGAGGGAGTAAAACAAATTCCTAATAAATATTCTTTCGGATAAAAAGAGTGTTCATTTAGCCTTTATTTTTCAATTTAAAAGTGTTTACTTATCAAATTAAGAAAGAATTAACCTTACTTTTCGAGATTTACTTTTATTAAGTATTAGGTAACCAAATCCCTAATACATACTCCATCCATTCCATAATTAGTGGTGTTTTAGCTTATGCACACCCCTTAAGAAATTACTCACTCTTAAAAAATTATGAGTGTTTTTACTGACTTACCCCTAATTAATGCCTACAAAAAAAATAGCTACTTAATGATTTTTAATTATGTAAATAAGGATAATTTTGGAAGAATAATATTAATTTCTTCTTGAAATCCTAAAGCGCCACTTATTTTGAAACAAAATGAAAAGCTTAGAACACCACTTATTATAGACCAGAGGGAGTATTTAATTAGGGCTATTTTAATCAAATTACCTATTCTTATCTAAAAGTTAGTATTTTTTTAAATGGTGTGCAAATGACTAAGTGAACACTCTTATTTATTCGAGCGGAGTAATTTCTAAGGGGAATGCGAAGTCAACGAGAAGGAAACGATGGAGAAACTAAAAGAGGTCAGTTATGAGTTATGACTATTTTGACTGTGAAATATGGTTGAAGAAAATAGAGCTACTCTCCTTGGAATTATACGTTCATTAAAGTTTTGTGATTTACGAGTTCCAAATGCTCACTAAATCAGTGCAACAAATATTATGACCTCGGATTATAGCAAGTGAATTAAGTGTTGCACATACTTCGTACAAATATGACAAGAGTTAAATGTAGCAAATTTACAAATGGGTACTTTCGTCATACAACCAGATACTGCTTGTATATACAGAGTACTATCAACATATACGGGCTATGATTCATATACAAACACTATCTGCTGACGAATATTCATGTTCAAAGTACTATAGGAAGAAGAGTTGCAAACTATACGTTAACTCGAGTAGGAGACAATGTATAATCCATTGTTGCAGGCGCACATGGTAGTAGCGGCAGGGAAAGGGTAGTTTTTGCTTCTCTCATTTGAGTGGCTGGTTAAACTTAAACAGATTCTTTTACTTGCATCGTTACTTTTAAGGTTTAGGACTAAAATGATCACATTTTTCATATATTAAGGATTATTTCGGTTACGTGGTATGTATATATGAAGAATTAAAAGGATCACTCTTTTATGGACTATTTCAATTACGTGGTATATACGAAGGACTAAAGTAATCCAACCCCATTACATTAAGGACCATTTTGATCATTTTCTCGTTCGAGTAGTAATAATATTTACGTGTAATAACAACTAAACTCTTAATTCCAACTAGTTAATTGTAATAAAATGAAGAGGAGACATGCAAACTTATTTCTGCAAAATCTTGAAGTGATTGCCGACAGCGCAAAAAACTCACCATTGGATAACACATACAACTGGCAAATTACGAGTATAGTCAAATGGAAGTGATAAGAGGTTCGTCATCCTAACTAAAGAAAATGGCAGTATGCAGAAAAAATGGTAAAGCTCCATGTTATATTCATGCATCAGCTGCACAACTCAGCTTTTGTCCTTACTCCCACCGTGGGAGTCCCACCTCAACAATTTATGCATGTTAAAGTTGATAAACACAATTGAAATCCTTTTACTTTTCCATATTTCATACTATAGCCATTCAGAGTTTGCTGAATTGTTAGGACTTCAAACAGTTCACGATATAGCAAAATCAAAGCCAGAAGAAATAATGTACTTCTAACTAGTTTTGACTTCACATTTGATGAATCCTTTTGACTTTAAACAGTTCATGATTTAGCCAAAATAAAGCAAGGAGACTATGCACTTCTTACTATTTTACTAAGCACATTTAACCTTCAATTAACTTATGTTTTTCTCCCTTTATATAAAAGTTATGTGATTTTTACACTATTTTTATATTACATTACACTTAACTATCGAATAACAGTACAGTTTAACATGATACATCAACAATTGAATACTGAAAGAATTAATCGGGGATGAATATGTCAAACCTTTAGAAGTAAGAATATTAAGTAGATATGTGATCACGGAGGGACGAAATAATGAACCAATAAGGTGCGGATAATGTTATTAATGGTACAAATTTTACGTTAGACGTATGAGGACAAGAAAAACGAAAATTTATCCCATTGTTAGCACAAAACTCCCGAAACTCCCCATTGTCATATTTTTTGCCATTATCACATTGAATATTTTTTATTTCCCGTTCGAATTGAGTTCTAATGAAAGCTCTAAATTTTACGAAGATGGAAAAACTTGGGATTTTTTCGCTATTGGAAACGTCCATAAAAATTTAGAATAATCATCCAAGAATAAAACATAATAACGATGACCCATAGAACTGACAACGGGAGATGTCCATAAATCGCTATGAATAATATCAAATGACATTGAAGTATGAGAATTCGAAGCTACAAATGACAACTTAATAATTTTTCCTAGACAACAAGATTGACAATTTGGAGTACTACGCGTACCTTTACAGGAAATAAACTTATTTCTATCTAAAATAGACGACCCCAGATGACCTAGACGAGCATGCCATAAGGAAGGAGCAAGAGCTGCAAAAGTGGATATCATGGCTTGACGCGAGATATCAAATTACAGACTCTTTACAAAGAGTCTTCCCTCGGTCCTTTTTGAAGATTTTAGAGACAGTCTCAGCGTACGAAGACCGTCCGCTATGACTGCGGGTATGTGTTAAATATACATACAATATACTTATATTAGACAAAATAGTCCGGTTCAAAGCCCACAGGCCCAATCAGTCTTGACAGAGACTTGGCCCATCCGAGACATATCCCATCTCGGCTTTATGGTATATTATTGTATATATGGTATATTATTGTATATTTGGTATATTATTGTATTAGTGTTATATTGTCATAATTGTATAATTAGTCTCCATATAGAATATGGTTTTAGATGTAGAATAGGAAAAGGTTTTTTCTATTGTAATGTGTATATATATGTCTTTCATCAATAAGAATAATTAAGGGATTAATTCTTTCAAATACTTTCACACTTAATAATTCATTGAGGTTGTGAAGATTCACCAAAAGTGTGCATATTAATTAATAGAAGGTTAACTGTTCTTAACCAAAAATTACACAAACAGGATGTAAACTACTAGTAATGAAGACAGCGGGGAAGAAGAAGCTCACCTTCTGGTTGTTTCCGAGGGCGACCTCGTCCACGTCTCACAAAATCATCCATGCATTTCTCACTCTGATGAGTAATTGTTGGAGTTTCAGTTTTGGAACTATTAATGCTTTTAGGCACAGTCTGTTGGAATAACAATGTACGAGAATAGTAAACAACTATTACAAGTGCTACGAAAGGATAAAATGTTAAGAATTACAAAAGCAACACACTTTTAGTAAACAAGTATTGTGGCTACAATAAGCCTTTTGAATTCTTGAGTCCGTCTTGAAGTCTTGGATCTTCGTTCCAACAACAGCAAACTCCTTGATCTTGATAACCTGCAACCAAGAGACACTAAATCTGGTAGCGTTACAAAGGCGCTTCTAAGTCGAGTGATATTCACTTTGTCCTTAAGACAAGATTGCCCCGTATATATTTTTACGTTAGTGAGCAATTGTCTTTCAAGATAAAACAACTTAATAAATGAGCAAAGGATACTCAAATATTTACTAAAATAAGAACCATTGAGTGTGTGAAAGAATGCTTAGAGAGGAAGAAGAAGAAGATCAAAAAATCTGAGTGTAAGTATTGTCACGACCCAAACCAGAGGGTCGCGGCGGGCACCCGGACCCAACCCACCGGGCACCCCTGACCATACAACCCAAAATTAACCATATATTTATATACATTAAGGCCGATAAGACCATGTATGACAACTAACCACAAAACACTTATCTACAAGTCTCTAAGAGAAAGACATATCACGACCAGACTGCAACTCTGAAATAAGTAGAGTGCTCCAAGTATCAGTTGAACCAGCAAACTACTAACACAATCTGTCGCCCTTTTTAGAATAAACCTGCGGGCATAAAACGCAACGTCCCCCAGCAAAAGAAACGTCGGTACGACTGATGTACTGAGTATGTTAGGCATAAGGAATAACATAACAGAGATATATCATATATGAAACAGAAATAACTTACCAACAGTAATTGCCTATGAGGGCCCTAATGAATGTCTAAATGTTATGCAATACCAATGCAGTATACTGATGGCCACACATGCGTCTTTATTTTCATAAGAGCCTCAGTGGGCATAATATACATAAATGTCATGCATGATGCACATACGGTATACTATGGCCACACAAGCATCTTACACATAACCACCTATGTGGGTATCTGGTTATATTGGCCACACAGACAATTCATATCATATCGTCTTGGCCACACCTACATCCATTTAGGCCATACAGACACGATATGTGGCCTCTTAGGGCTCTTTTGTGATAGTCCGTACCAGCTGCAGGTGGTGTGCGTATATAACGTCTTTCCCTTTTTCTCATTTCCCCTATACATATATAATATATAATTATGTATGTAGCATCAGTGGTCCATGGTATTATACAAATGCAATGTAATGAATATGCATGAATAACAACAGAACACTGTGAATGACATAATACTCTTTGATTCACACTGGAAACATTAACGTCTTTTTCCATATTGCCTTATTAAGGACTTAAGTTATACTTAGACATGTTTTTAGCATAGATTTCAATAATATAAGTATCCTTAACTACTAAGAGTAGAGTAAGTTATGAAGTAACATGACGATTACGTTGTGTACACAGAATTATGCCAAAAAGGAATGAATTGTCTTCACATACCTTATTGTCGAATATACTCTACTTTTCACGGATCCTTGCAAGCTCTATGAATGATTATCTACACCCTAAGAATGATTGAACCACAAAACGAATTAATATACTAAACAGATTTGTTAAACTATTCTAGCGAACACCTTGAACGCGTAGAATCTATTTTCTTCCATAGCGAAGCCTACTAATGTAGCAAAATACCCAATTCTATTTAATCCTTCTCCTTACTGCTATCATACCCAAAATAATTCAGCAATTTACATGCAACTCCAAATCCTTATAATTACAGGCAGTCCCGACAACACCGAACCCAAATTCAGCATTTTCGATAATCATTTTAGAACTAATGGCAAGAATCATATTCTGTAATTTGTATAACCCAAAGAATAAGAAGAATTACCTCTGTTAGAAGTATTAACCAGAGTCGTCGAAAATCTTGCGTCGGTATCGAACTTTGACGAGCAACAAACAGCACCCAAGAATCGATTTCAACACCTCATCACTAACCCAGGACTCAATTCGGCTTTTGGGTTCTGATTGTTGTTGAAATCGAAGCCTCAAATGCCATGAATTCCTTCTTTTCTTGGTTATGCGGAAGTGTACAAAATTTCCCCCAATTTCGGTCCAGAACTTCAGAGAGTTCACCCGTTGGAATTTATTCCTAATTGAAGTGTAATAATTATTGTTCTATAGAAGGATTTCTTTAGAAACTTTAAAGATTGAAGAGAGAACATTGGATTGAAAGAGAAGCTTTGGAGAACTGTATATGGATGACTTGTGAAGCTTCCAGCCAAGGTTCTGTTTAAAGCTTAGTCAGTCCACAACATGCTTACAAAAATTACACATGGAATTCCACTTGATATTATCCCCATTAATAATTAATTAATCCCATAATTAATTAATTATACACACAAATAATTCTTGGTCTCGATTTACCTAAATTCTGACGACTTATAAAACCTTTTTATACATATGTCATAATTCCCGCAATATGACACTATTTTATAATCTCTTTAGGGATATAAATTTATTATTAATCTCGTCGTCACACTTGTTAAATCCAAAATTATTTCGGAATCACATCTTTTATATATTGACTTCCTTATTAGTATATGCAAGTATACTATAAACTTCCCGGGGTTCGGGTCCATTTTCCTACATTTAGGTGCTCAGACCATTTCCCATAAACACGAGGTGTTACATCACCTCCCCCTTAGAAATATTCTTCCTCGAATGTTGGGGTGACATATATAATCCTTTTCATGTAAGCGGAATACACAGTCACCACTGTCCATGTAAGATAATATAACATCAATGTGTCAGTTGTTTTTCAATTAGATGAAGTTGCTGCACCCTTGACTTTTGTTTCCAGACTTATGAAAGAGAAGGATGCACTGAGTAGCTTTTCCAGAAGTTTTCCATAGTATCAACAAAATCTATATGCTCAGCCATATAGTCATAACATTTAAAGGGTCTATGATGGCTCCTTCCTATATCTTCCAACACCATAATAGAGAATGATCTAAAAATAAGGATTCCACATCAATCACATTTGTTGGTAGATCACTAAGCATTCATGCTAAGTTCACAAATACTCGATCAATCTTACTATATGTATAGTTCCACTACTCCAAGTATGTTATCTTCTAATAACTTGCAGCTCAATCAACCCAGTGCCTTGGAGGAATTTTGTCACGACCCGAACCCCGGGCCCGCGATTGGGGCCCTACCTGGACACCCTTCTATAAATACAACACAAGTAACATGCGGAAGCTAAATAACACTCTTCTTTTTTTCTTTTAACAAAGGCAAAGCCGGCAAGGTTGTCATAATATATAACACCTAATGAGACTATAATTGTACAACAATATAAATACAACTCACACCAGTCCAGCCCACATATGAATACATACATCTAAGAGTTTTGACAACAACTATGACGGGACAAGGCTTCGTCGTACCCTGAAATACACAACAGTCTAAATCAACCGTACCAATGGTAAGCTCCGGAACAAGGAAGCTACCTCAACAGCTGAACAAGATCCCATACACACGGATCACCCAATCAGAACCTAAACTGCGGGCATGAACGATCCGAAGAAGTCGATCTAATATGTACTAAGTATGGAACGGAAATAAAGTGCAGTATTAAAATCATAGATGACCAAGAAATAACAAGGACAAGTAAAATAATCAAATATCAGATTCAACCGTGTCATATAAAAATAAAAGCCAACTGTACCTTGTATCACTATACTCTTGTACCACTGTACCACCGTACTCTTGTATCAACTGTACCATCAGTATTCAGACATCGTACTAATCGCTACTATATCAATGTATCACTGTACCACTGTACTACTATATCACCGAGAATCAACTGTACCTTTTTAAAATATGCAAGTCATGTCAAAATCAGGGACACTTGCCCTCAGAATCATTATGCAATTCTAACCATGGGTCTTAAACCCGCAATATAAAAGCGTGCCCGTGGAATTCCTTCATCACTGTCGGCATGCACAAAGTATAATATATAACATGCCCGTGGAATTCCTGCATCACTGTCAGCATGCACAAAGTATAATATATAACATGCCCGTGGAATTTCTGCATCACTGTCGGACATGCACAAAGTATAATAAATAAAATGCCCGTGGAATTCCTGCATCTCGAAAACATGTCATCATGGAGAGGTAGTCCATGAAATAATAATATAACCCGGGAATTTAACCCGCATCATGGTCGCACGCCCACAGAATTCCTTCATCGTGAAAGCATGTCCATGGAACAATATAGTGGAAGCATGTCCATGGAATTCTTCTATTATGTAAACACGTCCAAGTAAATAATACAATAAGATGGCCAGTACTCCAATGAGGGACGCGGTGGTATAGAAATATAACATTTGCACGAAAGGCTATCATGAGCGAACATATGCAAATTTAAAATATTCTTTGACTCTCATTATCATAAAATGAATAAACCATCATGTGCATACACATATAGATAACGTATCATACTCCGTACCTATAACATGTCCCGGCCCATCTTGGGACTCGGTCCTCATACTCTGTATCTAACATGTTCCGATCCATATTGGGACTCGGTGTAAGGTCGTATAAGGTATAAAATGTACCGATCCATTCTGGTACTCGGTGTGAAGTCATATAAGGTATAACATGTCCCGGCCCTTTAGGGGACTCGATGTAATCATGACTATCCATATAACTCTCATATGTGTACATGCAACGTGTCCCGGCCCACCATGGGACTCGGTGTATCAGTTCAACCATATAACATTTTAAACCATCTTTCGACTTTCCATAAAGCCGTTATAACAAACTTCCCATAAAGTCATTATAACAAACAATCATTTTAGAAACTAAAGCACTACCACATCTTTCTTTTAAAACAAACCAAAGAACTATCACCTCTTTCCTTTTAATAAAACCAAGGCATTATCATGTGATGTAACATTAGGAAAATGAACCCAAAAGTACTATGTACATCTATTTTTTCCTTTATAAAACCCCAAGATACTAGCACTTGAAGCATCAAGACACTTTCACTATTAAAAACAAGTTACTTACACTTTTAAACTCATATAACTTATGCTTTTCAAATCAAGTGACCTATACCTTTAAATCAAGTTACTTCTTCTTTCCCAAAATCAAGTCATTTATGCTTCATATAAATCAAGTTTCTTATACTTCATCTAATCAAATCTCATATACTTTCAAGTAAGGTCTCATATACCTTCAAGTAAAGTCTCATATACTTTCAACTAAGTCTCATAACTTTCAAATAAATCTAGTCTCATGACTTTCAAATAAATCTAGTCTCATAACTTTCAAATAAATCTATTCTCATGACTTTCAAATAAATCAAGTCTCATTACTTTTGTAACTTAGCAAGATCAACTCGACTCCAATGCTTACTAAACACTCTTACCAACATCTCTCATAAGACTTGGTAAGGACTTAGGAATAATTTAGACATGCCTTTAGCATAGAATCAATAACATGAATACTCTAATAATGAGGCAAGTATACTTCAAGAAACAAGTCATGTATACTCCAATAATCAATCATGCCGATAGAAGGAATAAGTTCACATGCCTCGTTGACGATTAACCAACATGACAAGTAGAATACGCCCCAATGTACTTCAACCTTGTCGGCTATTCCACATGCCAAGTAGAATATGCTACACGTAGTACTTCAACCTAAAATGAGAATAACACTTCTATCAGTTTCAAAATTACTAGTGTAAGACTTATACTAAATAATGGCCCTCTAATTCTACAGAAATTTGGGCAGCACTTCCTTTGTTTCTTCGTACTTTTCCACCTTTTCCAAGGCCCGAATTCATCAACCAACAAGCCACATTTAAGGCACAACCAACAGTTAACCAAAGGGGATTACACGCCCATCTTGGCATGTAAAATTCTTTCCCACAATCTATACAAAACAGACCGCAATTCTCGGCACAAAACAGTCCACTATTCTACAATATTAAGGGTACAATGTGAAGCATTTAACACTCTTATTCCTTAGGACTATCATTAGCCATTTTACCACATTAATCATTCATGTTAGGGGCTGATTTTCCAGCATATATACACCCCAAAACATGCCATAAAACGATATCACAACGTCTAACAGTTTTGGGCAGTTTCGTCCAACAATAACTACAACAATTCAATGTCCTTTTCCTTAATTCCTTTTAATCCAATTTTCATTCCAACATATTATATAAGTTATATAAACTATCCACAACAATATTTCCTTCATTATATAACATGCAACAAGTGTTATTAACAACAATAATAACCAACGAATCCAACGACGACAATATGGCTAACTCTCGGCCTCACCACCCATTTTTGGCCCAAACACTTTTTAATCTTCATTATTTTTAGCACATGCTCATATATACATATCAACAATAAGTAATATCCAATTACTTTAAAAGAAGAAGAATCATTACCTCATTTTTGCCCAAAATAATGTCCAAAACAGTCCGAGCTACAATGGTCCGCAGTTTTCGTTTCGCTCCACTTCTTCAAGTTCCAATCACATATATGTGACCCCTATGAGATTATACACAACTTCACTTTGTATTTTACTTCCAAAATGTCGACGGAACCTTAGGGTTTCACCCTCATTTCTCGGCCCAACACCATGTTTTGTGTTCTTGAAATAATATATTGGCTTAACACTTGGTTAAGGACCTTAATCTTGCATTATGAACTAAGCTTGGAAGATTTAAGGATTTGATCTTCAAAAATGGCCCTTGGTCGTGAGCTTCAATGAGAGGAGAAAGAGATATAGAATTTTGTGAAATAATTCTACGTGTTGGCTAGGTCTTGCAAGACATCTCTATGTATATAAAATGTATCACCTAGGCTTGGATGACGACACGTGGAGGGTAAGATGGTGGACAAGTGTGGGTGGGACCCACTTGTCCACTTGTCTTCACAACAACACAAAATATCTATGGTCAAAGTCAATTCCATGTGGGGTCTCCCATTGGCCCCGAAATTATTTCATCTCCCAAAAATCCATAATTGGCCAAAATATCTCAAAATATTGTGGGTCCCACAAAATCGTAATATTCCCCGGTGGGCCCCACATGACCAAATTCGAGATTTGAAAATCCAAACCGTCAATATACTATACTAATCATATATACCAAATATGATAATCAAATTCCAAATAATAAATCTTTTTCCCTCACGAGGTTCCGAGATTTTCCCTTAAGAAAAAGTAATCTTTCTTTCTTTCCAAAATTCAAATCTCAATTTCCTTACGTACGTTCTCATCTCATTTCCTTGGAATTACGGGGTGTAAGATCCTTCTCCCCTTAGAAACATTCGTCCCGAATGTTCATACTAATAATGTCTCCAGATCTTCAAGGCATGAATCATTGCTGCCAACTCTAAGTCATGTGTGGGATAGTTCTTCTCATGTTTCCTGAGCTGTCGAGATGCGTAAGCTATAAATTTACCGTGCTGCATCAGCACACACCCAAGCCCGACACCCGACGCATCACAATAAACCACATATCCGTCTAAACCCTCTGGGAGAGTAAGAACTGGGGTGGTCGTCAATTTCTCCTTTAGTAACTGGAAACTCCCCTCACAAGCATCCGTCCACCGGAATATAACTGCTTTCTGGGTCAGCCTAGTCAAAGGTGCTGAAATGGAAGCAAACTTCTCCACAAATCTTCGATAATAACCCGCAAGGCCCAAAAAGCTGCGCACCTCCGTTGGTGTAGTGGGTCTAGGCCAAGTCTGATCGCCTCGATCTTTCTTTGCTGTATCAACTCGAATGTCATCGGCCCCGATAACATGCCCTAAGAAAGCCACTGAAGCCAACCAAAACTCGCATTTCGAGAACTTGGCATACAACTGTCGGTCCCGGAGGACTCCCAATACCGCCCTCAAATGATCTGCATGTTCCTGCTCTGTGCGCGAATAAACCAGGATATCATCAATGAATACTATAACGAACATATCCAAGAATGGCTTGAATACCCGATTCATTAAATCCATGAATAATGTTGGGGCATTGGTCAACCCGAAAGACATTACCCTGAACTCATAGTGCCCATACCGGGTCCTGAATGCAGTCTTTGGGATATTTGTCTCTCTAACTCGCACCTGATGGTAACCAGACCGCAGGTCTATCTTGGAGAAACACCTCACACCCTGCAACTGGTCAAACAATCATCAATCCTGGGGATGGGATATATGTTCTTGATAGTTACCTTATTCAGCTGCCTGTAATCAACACACATACGCAGCGTCCCATCCTTCTTCTTTGCAAATAACACTGGCGCTCCCCAGGGAGAAACACTGGGCCTGATAAAGCCTTTTTCCAGCAAATCTTTCAGCTGGTCTTTCAATTCCCTCAACTCAGCAGGTGCCATCCTGTATGGTGGAATAGATATCGGTCGAGTGTCTGGCGCCATATCAATGCAAAACTCAATCTCCCTCTCAGGAGGGATACCCGGGAGATCGTCCGGGAATACTTCTGGAAACTCTCTAACAACTGGAACTGACTGAAGGTCTGGTATCTCGGCCTCAGTATCGAAGACCCGAACCATATGATAGATATACCCCTTCCGCACCATCTTCCTAGCCTTGAGGTAAGAAATAAACCTACCTCTCGGCGACGCAGTATTCCACTTCCACTCGATAACCGGCTCCCCAAGAAACTGGAACCGTACCAATCTCTCTCTGCAGTCCACATTGGCATAGCAATACGCTAGCCAATCCATACCCATAATCACATCAAAGTCCGTCATATCCAACTCTATCAAGTCGGCTAGGGTCTGACGACTGTATATAGTCACTGGGCAAGCCTTATATACCCGCCGCCTACCATCGAATCACTCGGCGTAGCCACCTCAAAAGATTTTATGGACTCGGGCTCTATCCCTATTCTACCAGCAATATGAGGAGATATATAGGACAAGGTAGAACCTGGATCTATCAAAGCATATACATCACAACATGAAACCAATAATGTACACTGGCGACATCCGGTGACGCCTCACGGTCACGGCCGGTGGACATAGCATAAATGCGATTCTGAGGACCGCTGGAACTGGGACCCCCACCACGACCCCTGCCGCGGCCTACTGGTCCATGAACACTCACGCCTCGGGGCGCGACCACCAAGCGAAGATCCAAAGAATCGACCGCTTGGTGAATCCATAACACTCCCGCCTGCGGTCGGACAATCTCTCTTCAAATGGCCCTGCTGGCCACAAGAGTAACAAGCTCCTGGAGGAACACGACACTCACCCGGGTGAGACCTACCGCATCGAACACACTGAGATGTGGGTGGCCTCGATCGATAACGGTCTCGCGCTCGAAGTCCCGATCAACCTTCTCGCGAAAACCCGGAAGGGCACTCTGTCTTGGTGAAATGTGGATCTAGTCTGCTGCTGAGGTTGTCCGCCTCGAAAACTACCCTGAGACCTGCGTCCCGGCCTCTTGGCTGGCTCGAGTCAGCCGATCCTCCTCTCTATCATCTATCCTCGCGCATATCGTGCATCCCGGAAATATCCATACCGGTCAAGAGCCACCCCGCACGCAGTAATCATATGACGGTCTAGCCCATCACATAGCGATGAACTGCATGCGCCATGTCAGCTACAATGGTGTGCGCATACCTGGCCAATGAGTCAAACTCCAGGTTGTACTCTCTGATAGTCCTCCCATTCTGCCTTAAGGTCAAGAATCTATCCACGCGGGCTCTCCTCAACAGTGGAGGCAAAAAGTGACCCATGAAGGCCTCTGTGAACTCCTCCCAAACAGCTGGAAGATCACCCTCACCTCTAGACAACTCCCATGACTCAAACCAGTTCAACGCAATATCGCGTAACCGGTAAGAGGCTAGCATGACGTACTCAGCCTCCGAGGCCCTAAGCACCTGCATAGTCGTCAGAATCGCCGAACAAACTCACGAGGATCCTCCGGATCTCGAACCATAGAACTCGGGTGGATGACAACCAGAAATCCCAATCAGTAAACATCGGCTCTAGGGTTGGTCATTTGCTCTGTCGCTTGCCGCCGCTACTATCTTTGGTCAATAACGGATTTGCTCCCCGTAATCCCTATACTCACCGATCGTGGAATCGGAGGCTCAGTGTACCGCGGTCTCGATGGCGTATTCTTTGCTCCGAACTCTGCTGGGGTTGGCGATGTCGTGGAACTCGCCGTCCGTAGCATCACCTCAGGTAAAGATTGGGCCTGTGCCCTCGTGACCCTCTGCGTCCTACTTGCAACTCCCTCAGCTGCCTTGCCCTTCTGGGCCGCGGTTGCCTTGCGTGGAGGCATAACTGATACATAAAAATATGTCAGAGGGGGGGTTCAACCTATAACACAGCTCTATTGCACGATCTTAGAGTGAAAGAATGGAAACCATCATAAATATCTTGTAGCCTCCTGATTATAGATGTGGTACACAACACACCGATAATCAAGACTCTACTAGACACGGTCTGTAGATACTTTCCGAGGACTAACTGCTCTGATACCACTTTTTGTCACGATCCGACCCCGGGGCCGCGACTAGTGCCCTACCGGGGCACCCCGTTCAGGTATACATAAGAGAATAGCAGCGGAACATACATAACACATAAACCTGTAGATAGTAAACATCACTGGCTAGCCGACAAGGCCGCCTTGCAAAGAATATACTTAACCAATAGTAAAACAGTACAACTTGTTCTTACAGCCCAAACCACAAACGTGACTACGCACTTCAGAATAACAAGCGTGGCGGAACAGGCCCCGCCATACCCCGAATGTACATAATACCTATAGCATCGTGAAAACCGCATCAACAAAACAAGCCTCCGAGGAACGGAGCTTCGACACTGCACCGGTGATCCTAAGAATGAGGATCCACCACCGCTACTCTTACCGCAGATTTAACGCACTCGGCGAAGGGTCGACACAATATGTACTAAGTATGCGAATCGAAAATACCGAAAATACCTCATAAGTCTAAAATAATTGAGACATGTATGATAATCAATTTACAAGATAATCGTGCCTTACTAATAATGAGAATATCAAGCATATACTATCCGCATGAAAATAGGAGGCTCATGATCAAAGCAAGGTCACCCACCCGCGAGATCATTAAGCAATCATACTCGCGGGACTATTTCACCCGCACGGGTCGTGTGGACCGCGTGAGGTATTCCTCGCATAGTCAGTACCGCCCGCGTGAGACTATTTCACCGCATAAGCCCTTACGGACTCGCGTGAGGTATTCCTCGCGTCATGGGTAGCAAATCCACGGAATATGCAAATGCCACAACCGGGAATGACTCGTAATGAATAATATATCACTAGCACAAACCGCTATCATACATAATATAAGCAAGTTAAGAAATCCCCTAACTTCTTATTAGTCTTGTTCATATACATTCTCATTTTAGTTTACTTAAGGCACTAACATGTCTTTATGAAATCCGGGAATTTAACCCAAAGTACTATGTACTTCTACTCTTTTAAAACCTTAGGCAATTGATGCCTTAAAATCAATTTGCCTTCCATTAATTCACGTCATTTATCCTTACTTATTTTACTTAGAGTAAATCTCTCTTTTTAACTTTCCATAAGGCTAATATAACCAACTTCCCATAAAGTCGTTATATTAACTTCACTATAGGTAAATTACATTTTCCTATATCCAAGGGACTTGTAGATTTAAAACGGAACAAGTATCATAAACTTGAAAACACTTCAAGTCCCTTAACCTTAAAACTTAAGACATCCTTACTACTTTGAAACAAGTGAGTAAATCCCCTAACTCCACCGACTTGGACACTTTTAAAACGAGTAAATGATGCCAAAGTCTTGTACGTCTACCGTACTATATAGGTAAAACTATTCATGCTCAAGAGATAGGAAAGTTCCACATACCTCTTCGGGTCAATCCACTCGCAAGTCCAATATACCACGCGTAGTATGACAACCTATAATGACCATAATACGTCCATTAGCCTCTATCTTCAACGTAGAACATTCTAATTGAAAAGTCCCTTATTCCTACGGAAAATTGGACAGCACTTCCTTTGTTTCTACATACTTTGCCACCTTTTTCAAGGCCGAATTCAATAACCAAACACGCCATCTTTAAGGCTCAACGATCCAATCAACACAAAGGGGATTACACGCCTAACTTGGACGTGTAAAATTTTTCCCCACAATACATAACAACTAATACAAACTACAAAGTCCAACTTGGCAATTTTGAGGTATAACAACATAACTTCTTATCCAATTCCTTTTTAATCCAATTTCTTATCCAATTCCTACATGCAATACTTCTAAAGGCAATATTGACAACTATAAGTCCTTTCTTCCACACATGCAACATAATTTACTAGCACAAGAGAAAGGATTGTTACCTTAAAGTTTACCAAAATTAGTTCAACAATTCCACTTGCCTTCTTTCCACAATCACCTCCACAAAACCTCCTACAAGCTTGCCAACATGTTTCCTTCTTACCACCTTTTCAGATTTTTCACTAAGCTTTGGCTTCCTCTTGAATTTCTAGAGAGAAGGGAGAGCTTTTAATTTTAGAGAGAAGGGAGAGCTTTTTTTTAGAGAGAAGAAAGAGCTTTCAAGAATGACCAAGGCTTCAAGACTTGGTCAATAAATAGGACATGCAAAAAAATCAGATGGGGGGCGGGGGGGACACTTGTCACCCTCCCATGGCCTTTTTAAAAGAAAATATCTGATTTTCCTCAGTTTTCGCGAAAAACTCCGCCTCGGCGCCGCGGCCCGGCGCGCTGAACCTCATGAACCTTCAGAACTTCGCTGCATCTTGGCGTTTTCTCTGTTTATCTGGCGCGACCTGCATCCGGCCTTGCTGTGGCCCCGACAGAAAAATGTTTTCGCTCATTGCAAGCCGAACTTGTAAATTCCATAACTTTCTACTCCGATATCCTATCGACGAATGGTTGGTTGCGTTGGAAACTAGACTCAATGAATTACATACTAGGCCTTTGAAACACCTAGGAACTCTTAATGCAACTGGACATAAACCGCCTCAAAGTTGACTAAAACCTGTCCGAAACATTCCGTCAACCCACCTTTCAAAAAATTTAAATCTTAACTCCTTTCGTACGTTCCCATAAGCAGGACCCGAACTACGGGGTGTAACAACATACCACATTTAATCTACTTCGTAATGCACCCAAAACAAGCCGCGGTCTCAACCTATAAGGCATTTGAGCTTAGGACAGGATCAAAGTACATTACTCGGTAAATAAGGTGATATTGACCTCAAGTCTAAGGACTTTTATCTCCCACACGCCGATGACATTATAGACATATAACAAAACAATACATCAGCAGGGCATATCAATACTTCAACAAGTATCCATGCGTCCATCACGAGTTGCCATAACACGTAGCAAGTGAGACATACTACATCCCCTAAGGATATGATGCAGACCACATGTCGACGTATCACATATCATCGATATCCCAATTTCGATGATCTTTAGTCGAGGTAATTTAAGAGTTACGTTATAATATTAATTCTCACATCAGTAATAAACACGTAACCTCTATGGATGCATTTATAAAATATTATAAACAATTAATTAATAATTCAACAAATGCAAAATGTCATAATATTAATCATCATTAATATAAATACGAATGTGTATAAAGTACATTGTGTTCTAATACAGATTGTCTCTAAAACATACATATACTTTCATAATATACACTGCCTAAGCACCAGTAGCATACAAAACCCTAGTATCTTATAGTTTGGGCAGACTTTCAGATAAACATAAAATTTTAGTACATATACTGCTTACCAGTACATGAATCTGCTTCACCATTCCTCCTCATACTGTTTCTCCATAATACATATCAACCATCCAAAAAAGGTTATGCAAAAATCTTTTTATAATTATCATGAACTAATTAGTACAGGCTGCTGTACAATAATTATCATCTTTCATAATCCTCTAATTGGATTAATTAAGGATCAATGGCCTAATCGAAGCTCCAAATCCAAATCATCTTCTGTCCCCTTATTCTTTTCAATAGTTTCCAGATAATTATCATGCGCCGCAGCTGCACCAAATTGCAAGCTCAACCCGAACGAATTCAGGCACTGCCGGTTATTGTTATTATCTTCCAAGTCACTATCAGGCCCGTTCATATCAGACTCATTCAGCAAGAACGGGCCTGTAGTGGATGTGGAAGAATGTGCCGGAAAATATGTCTCGTAACTTAAATGGACCGTGGCAGCATGGTACGGCCCGTTGTTCTCGACAATCGAAGTCTGACTTGGTCTGTTTCTAATTCTGTCTTTTCTATGGATGTTCATATGGCCACCTAAATAATCTGCTTTTATATATTACTAGTAGTTGTTTAAATTTGTTTATATTATTCAGGCATGGAGCGTGTGGCTGCAGGAGAGTGTGAGACTTTCGTAAACCAAACCTCGTATTGTTGCTTCCACATAAAATCAAAGAGTCGTTACAAAATGAAAGAGGCATTCTTTTTTAAATAAATTGAAGACAAATAAATTAAAACAGATCGAAGTAATTAATATAGGGAAAAGAACCAAATTTACACCTTTACTTTTAGATACTGTGTACATTTAACCTCTAGTATACTATCCGGATATATTTACCCCTACTATTATACTATCCGGTCACATTTACCCCTACTAGCAAACTTTTAAATATCAGCCCCAAGTCCCAATTCCTAAATACCAAAATTAGTTAAATTTGACTCCTAGTGGATGAAGGAGAAGAATAAGTGTCTTAAATTTAAAAAAAAATGGGAATTGTGCGTTACCATTAGTGTTGGGTGATTGTTTAAAGTTTACTGATTGTAGGACTAAATTTGACCCGATAGTATAACGGAAGTTAACTATAGACAATATCCGAAGTTAAGTGGTAAATTTGGCCCTTTCCCATTGATATTGTAGATGATCGGAGGGTGGTTGTATTTACATAAACTTATTAGTCGTTACTTTGTGTTGAACTTGTTGAAAACTTACTAATGTGAAATTAAGATGATTTCATTATTTATGACTCGAATAATTGGGGATCCGTATGTTGAAAACGTCGTTTCCACACACGTGCACTCGTAGTGTCAATTATCGTAAATTTCATTAGTGAAAGAGATATTGATGCGCAAAATTAAAATGTTTGAGACATAAAATGATGGACGGTTATTGGTCAAATGATAAGTATTCCACGTTGGTAAATGAAGGAAGAAGTGTACGAAATGTAAGATGAAACGAATCGAAAAGGGTCGCGGAGCCACGAAGGGCTGCGGCGCCTCCAAGCCAGCGCCGCTAAATGGGCAGTTGCTTACCGGAGCCGCGGCGCTTCCAAGACAGTGACTGTGCGATGGAAGTTCAAAAGTTTGGTTGATTATGAAGACGTTTTGGAGCATTCAAATGTCAGTTTTTTCTTCATAAATCAGCCATTATTTGGCTGCATTATTTGGTGGATTAAATGACCATTACATGGCATTTAAATGGCTATTACATGGGCACTTGAAGAGGCCCCTCTTACACTACTATAAATTGAGGTTTTTGGGTTAATTGTTAAATACTTGAAAGACTTGAAACACTCAGAAATTTCTGAACTTCTTCCTCTCTAGCATACTTCAAACACTCATAAGTTCTTCTCTAGAAACACATGAGTTTTCTTTGCTCATTTGTTAGTTGTTGTTTTATCTTGGAAGACTATTTCCCATTAACGTAAAAAGATATATACGGGTCAATCTTGTCTTAATGACGGAATGCTAACATTCGACTCAGCACAGTTGTAACACTCATAGATTTAGTGTCTCTTGATTTCAGGTTATCAAGATTCTAGGAGCTTGGTGCAATTGGAACAAAGATTCAAGAACTCACAAGCTTGTTGTGACTACAATTCTTGTTTGCTACAAGTTTGTTGCTATTGTAACATTTAGTGTTTATCCTTTCAAAACACTTGTAATAGGTATTTACTATTCTCGTATTGCATTATTTTCCAACAGAACTTTATCCACATTTCAGCCGACCGCTAATCACGTATGCTGGTTTATTCTTAACTTTTCTATTTATGAGATAACCCTAGTTTAAAAGTTTATTTATTTATTATTAGAAGCCTTTTCATTTTCTTATGGTCTTCTTTATTTTCTTATTGCAAATGTAAAAACTAATCTTGTTTGCCTAAACAAGTGCAAGTTGAATTTCTGAAGAGCACTAGCTAAAAGAATGTTTGTGAAACGCAGTGTCACGCCCTTTTCCGGCCGCGACATTTCTAACTCAACTCCTGCTTAGAAAAGGTTAGAAAATAAAATAAATGCTAAAAGTGCAAAAGAATGCTAAAATGTTAAAGAGATGCTAAAGGTGCTAAATGCTAAAAGGGTTCGCGGAGTCGCCACCTAATTAGTTTGGGTGAATTAGGACACCTAAATGTTAGCTAGTTTAAAGTAAAGATTAACTCCATTTTTTATAGTCTGCTAAACTTAATGAGATTCTTGGTAAGGGTTCTTTATTATCCTAAAGGGAATGGGTTAGGCACCCTAAAGGATTCGCTAACTTGCGGTTGTCCGTTCAAACCTAGGGTAATTATTATGCTAAGATGCAATACATGTCTTGAAAAGTGCTTAAGTAAAAGATGTAGGAAGTATTTTTGCTAACGTAAAAATGTGAGATTTGTTTTAAAATATATAAAGCTAGTCCGAGCTAAAATATGTATTATTATATATGCAAAAGATGATTTATGCATTTATGAAGTGGGTCTAGCATGCAAGGTATCTATATAATAAATGGAACTAATTTTCCTACATGAATGTTAATGATTGAGTTTATAGGATTTGATAACAAATAATACTTTAATTACGTGAAGAGTTATGCAAGTGAAAAATCGTTAGGTTATTTAATGCAACTTTAAGCGATGTATAACTAGCATAAAATAATTAAGTTAGAAGAAACGAATTTTTAGTATCAAACTACCTCTTAATGGCAACCCAAAGCTTGAATGTCCTAAAGGTTCTGCTAGTAGAGTGATGTTAGACAATTAAGGTAAATTAATGAATGGGCAAGCATAAATTAATAAATGACTCGAGGAAGGCGATGTCTTTTCGTCGGTGGTTTTGGTATTCCAATGCGGATAGAGAAATGCACATAGATGCGGGTCTTCATTTGCTGTAGCTTGTAATGAGTCTCGTCATGAGACTCTTCATTTTTGCTCCGATGCATGCCATGTAAAAAGATAAGGAAAGAAAAGGATTAGTATATATCCAAGCCTCGTCATACTAGAGTGAGGAAAACAACACATAATTAAACACGCGAGGAGACGAAAGACGACATGCAGTTTTATATTCGGTCCTAGCCCCACCTAAAATATTGACGCCGCAAAACAGACCCAAGTTGCAAAGAACAACCCAAAAGATATTCATTCAGACATGGGCTTTGATAAGGCAGACAGTACGTAGATATAACAGGCCCCAAATAACTAGTATTTCATATCTAGAGATGGCAAACTCAGGTTCATTCTTTCAAATATACATGTAGACAGGATAATGCACAGACAAGAAAAATAGAGGCTCATGAATTTGGGAGTAAACACTTAAACAACAAAGCGGACAGATCCGCACAGGTTTGCAAAAACTACAGATTCTTTATTTTTCAGGACAGAGAGAAACGCGACCCCAAAAACAGTAACCATTACTTGGTTCTATTCTTTTGTTCGTAAGAAGGAGAGCAAAGGACAAACTGTCCAATAACACATACACTTCGCTGTGTTTTATAAACAGTGGCCAGTTTCGTATACCAAACAGAGGAGATTTCAAATAAATGCAGGATGTTGAAACAGACATCATTCAGGTCACGCAACAGATTGACATGACACAAAACATAGCTCAAAAGGTATTATAAACTGTCATGTATACATTTTAACACTTCGATGTGTAAAGGCAAACATATAGTCATTTAGTAAACGTGATGATCCAGAGATAGACAGGTAGATAAGTTGACAAGCTTGGTTGGCATTTTCAGATAGGCAGGATCGCTTAACTTTAACTAAACCTACAATCGTGTCTAAGCGTAACGATATTTTTAGTCAAAGAATGGCATGGTCGGTATGACTCCCAGGCAGATCTCAAATCAACAGTTACCATACATTAACTAACATACTGATCCAAATACAGAGGCTACACTTGATATGACACAGACCCTATACCAGCTATTTGATGTCACAAATCCTTACTAAGCCAGCATTGGGAAGGATAACACATATCATATAGAGAGCTGATTATAGCATGTTCAAATGTTAATGGCTAATAAAATAGGTAGGCAAGTCCTCAAAACAGTACTTAACATCAACGAGGGTATTTCATTATCTAATATCATATTCCATTTAGCAAGAAATTACCGTGGGCATAAATCCATTTCGTGGTTTTAAATAAATAATTGCAAACCTAGGTTAACTAAAATCGATTATCACGACGCAATACTTTGAACATCAACAGCAGGACTGTAGCATGGTAATCCTAACTAAGAATGATTAACCAACACATAATACAACAAGCCATAAAACATGGAAATAAACTAGAATCGTGAAGAATTTTGAATTTACCTTCTCCGGAAAGCGAACTGAGACGGCGTATCTAGTCGTCGAAGTCACTCGGGGGATTTGTGATTATGAGATAAAGAGCGACAATATTTATGCTTGAAAAATGAAACTTAGGTTTTAGAAGTGATTTATAGAGAGTAGAAGTTGTTGTAGGTTCTTGTTTTTGCTCTTCACTAATTGATATTGAAAGGTCTTTTTCTGTCAGTCGAGGTGTGTCTGCTGCCTAAGGTTTTTTTTACCGATTTTCTCTTGGGTTTCCTACTGGTTCTTCAATCTGTTTTCCTAGTGTTTTTTTTTTGTGAAAATCGATGCCCCCCTTTTGCATGTATAGAAATTCTGTATTTATTGCTAAGATTTTGGGTTCCAAATTTGATAAAATTATGAAGATTTAGACTGATTTTATTGCAATTTTCAGTGCTGACTTTTGGTATGATTGTGAACGATTTCGGTTGATATTGTGGAAGATTTGATATGGTTCTATTGTTATGGTAAGTTTTGATTGTAAGGGACGTTTTGGTGAGGTTTGAGGTCGCGAAAGGGGAGAGTGATAAGAGTTTGCCGGATTTTCCGATCGAAAAATCCGGCGGGATTCGCGGGACGATGGGAAGGGGAGGTGCGGCGGTGGGTGCTAGGTTTTGTGGGTGTTTCTTTTGTATTTAGATTGGGGTTTTAGAAGATGTGAGATAAAAGGGCTGAAGGGGGTTTGGGCTTACCGGACTTTGGGCTATTTTGTGGGCTTGTTAGTTATTAATTAGGTATTAGTTTTTTAGGTGTTTTAATTTGGTGTATTATTTAATGGTAAATTAGATTATTTAAATTGTGATTAAATTATTTAGGTGCTTTATTAGTCTGAGTTTGTTTTTTAAAATTATTACAATAATAAGTGCGGTGTGCTGCTTAATATTTATAATGCGATGTCGTTATTAAAACTTATGTATTCTGCGAAGTTAAATTAAAATTGAATTATTTAAATGCTACATGCAGATATGACATTTAAGGACTGCTTAATACTTTTATGAATGTGACGCTATTATTAAAACGCATGTGTTAGATTGAAATTAATTTACATTACGAATTATGAAATTGCCTTGCTATTAATAAATGCGAATATTTTATTTAACACGACGTCATTGTCAAATTATTTATTTTATGTATTTATTTATTTTATTATCATTTAAGAATTATGACAGGGCTTAAAATTAATAAATACGGGCGCGAGGCTCTAAGTGCTTAATTTTCTACGTAAGACGCGGTGCCATTATTGAATTGATTATTTGTGCATGTATTAATGTTTTATTTGCTGTATTTTATTATTTAAAAATTATTAAAAATTATTGTTGAAAATTGGTGTAATTTTATAGTTAAGGACTGGACGGGAGGGTCAAAATTGGGTGTCAACAACTTGTCCCTCTTTGTATGGAGATGATGGAAGAGTCTTCGGACAAAGACGTTGACTTATTGCCAATTTTGTCTCGATCCTCAGAATTAAAAATGTTGGGCAATTAGGCAAGGCTGACGCAAAATTCAAAATATGTCCCGGTGTCGAGTTACGACGATACTGGACTACCATGGTCAAATACCAAGGCGGGCTAACGCGGACTCAAAATTTGTCCCAGTGTCGAGTTATGACGACACTGGGCTACCATGACCGAAACACCAAGGTGGGTTAATGCGGACTCAAAATTTGTCCCAGTGTCGAGTTATGACGACACTGGGCTGTGGTGTAAAATAAAAATAAAATAAACTGGCTTGAACCTGGGGTGTACCGGTATCGACTTATGATGCTGGGTTTATGGTGATGTGGAATGAGTGGACCGACGCTTGAGGCCGCTTCTGTCATTTGTTGGGAAGGTTGGCCCCCCAAAAAATTGTCCCGGTTCGCTGTAAGAGAAAATTCACGTTGTGCTCCTGCTCCTGCATGCTAAGACTTAAGCAAATGGTTAGTGCATAACTGTTACGGCAAAATGATAGGCAATATAACTGTGTGAATAGAAATGTTATCCTGTAAAATGTGATGCCGATTGTGTTGACGTGATGCTGCAAATGCTGTGATTTCGTCATTGCACGGACGTGTTGCGATTGTGAATGTGGATATGTTGTCCTTGCTGCAGCTGCTCCCTGTAGACTAAAGCTCAAGAGAGAGTTAGTGCATAACTGCTAAGACTGAGTAATAAAACATGAACAAGAAATGCAATTTTTGAGAGTAGAGAAAGTGTCCTTGCATAGATGTGATATGTTGATGACGTCGTCTTTGGGCGTGGCGTCGTTTTCGGACGTGGCGTCATTTTCGAACGTGGCGTCGTTTTAGGACTTGGCGTCGTTTTCGGACGTGGCGTCGTTTTCGGGCTTGACGTCATTTTCGGACGTGGCGTCATTTTCGGACGTGGCGTCGTTTTCGGACTTGGCGTCATTTTCGGACTGGGCGTCGTTTTCGGACTCGGCGTCGTTTTCGGACTGGGCGTCGTTTTTGGACTTTAACGTCGTTTTCGGACCCGGCGTCGTTTTCGGACTCGGCGTCGTTTTCGGACTGGGCGTCGTTTTTGGACTTCGCGTCATTTTCGGACTGGACGTCGTTCTTGGACTTTGGCGTCGTTTTCGTACTTGGCGTGGCGTCGTTTTCGGACGTGGCGTCATTTTCGGACGTGGCGTCATTTTCGGACGTGGCGTCGTTTTTGGACTTGGCGTCGTTTTTGGACTTGGCGTCGTTTTCGGACTTTGGTGTCGTTTTCGGACCTTGCGTCGTTTTCGGACTTGACGTCGTTTTCGGACTTGGCGTCGTTTTCAGACCTTGTGTCGTTTTCGAACGTGGCGTCGTTTTCGGACTTGGCATCATTTTACGATGTTGATGAACATATCATTGTGTTGATGATACGTTGCGGATGCTGATGTCGCATCTGCTCGGACTTGCGGGATGCTTGCGGATGCCGATATCGTCTCTGCACGGACTTGTTGGATGCTGCGAATGTTTGTTGAATGTAGCCTCTGCACGGACTTGCTGGATGCTGCTCCTGTAAATTAAGGCTCCTGCAAGCTAAGCTTGAGAAATTTAGTGTATAACTGTCAAGACAGAATGATAAATATATGAGAAATGCAATTCTGTGAGTAGGGATGTCGTCCCTGTATGATATGTGGGGTGTTATGAATGTTGAGATGTTGTTGTAATGCATTTTTTGTGAACCGTATGGATTGCAATTTGTCTCTATCCCCGAGCTGATGCGCTCTGATTGTTGATCGTCGATGTCTCTTTCTGCTTCTGCTGCATTCTTTCTGCCTCTGCTTTATTTTCTGCTTCTCTAATATGAAGAACTATTGTTGTATCTTCTGCTAATATGAAGGACCTGCGCTCAAAGAAAATTTTGTGAGTTTGTGGGGGGGCAGTTGATTCGCGTTAACCTTGTAGTTTTGACTCTTGATGCTCGGACGTCTGCCTTGTTTGGACTCATAACCCCTGTCTGGTTTCCTATCTTGTCCCAGTTCTGAATATGCAAAGGGCGTTTGGCCTAAAGTGGGTCTCAATGGGGTTGTTTTGTATATTATGTGTATTTTCGTTATTTTCAAAATAAGGGAAGGTTTCCTAATGGTGTGACCGAAGCCGATTTAGGCCGTCTACGTATCCCCATGAGGGAATCAGGTGATGACGTAGTTCATTACAAGCGAAATTGGGTGAAATTAAAATTTCTAGAGTTGGGACCGAAGTCGAAACGGCCGCCTACGTATCCACCAAGGGAATCAGGTCAAACGTAGTTCCATCTTATTACATATAAAGGGCAAAATATATTAAACTAACTATTTCAGGACTCGGCGGGCCAAGGCAGGGGCACGAGTCCACTTCTTCTTGCTCTGTGTCTTCAATCTTCAGCAGTATCATCTCTTGCAGCACACAACTAGACGAATGACTTATTCAATGGTTAAACAATCTCCGTGAGAGCACTCCTTTTCTCGGCGGTTGGTCGATGACTCAACTTTCTTCCGCACCGGGCTAGCGTAATAGTCCCTTTGGTATCGCTTTCTTCATTTTTAGCTATCATGTTCACATGGGCATCTTCATAACCGGAAGAAGGTTATTGTTTGCATTGAGAGGAGCATCTTTCAGCTGAATGGCTCCCTCTTCGATTAACTCCTCTATTTTGTCCTTGAGTGTATAGCAATTGTCGATGTCGTGTCCCTCGGCACCGGAGTGGTATGCTCAATGTTTGGTTTTATCGTGCAATCGGGAAGTAGGCCTGGGGGTATTTCTGGGAATTGGTTGGAGTATTCCTGCGGCTTTCAGCTTCTCATACACTTGGGCTATGGGTTCGGCTAAAGGTGTATAGGTTCTTGTTGGCTTTCTCTCAGCATCTATGCGGGGTTTGGGTCCGTTTGGGGTGCGGGCTCGTGATTGTGGTGAGTATTTTGGGTATGCTGGTTGGGTATGGTAAACAGGATATGGGGTGGCGCAGTGCTGATAATATGACTGTGGATTTTGAGTGTTTTGGTTATGGTAAGAAGGCGGTGGGCTTTGATACACTGGAAGATGTTCTGGCCTATGCTCCTGAATGACCATGATAGAGGGTGATGCATCTCTTCTCCTCTGTGAGGTACCTCCGAAGGAATTTGACTGCACTGCTCTGCTAGTTATTTGTAGAAATCGGGTTTGTAATCTGCTGTCTCAATGCTTCTTCCACGAAGTCGCCATTCTACGACTTACGTAAAACTTCGCCAATTACACCGATCATCCTTTCATAATACGTCGCGTCTTTTAACGATCGCACGAACAAGTGGTCATTTCACTCTGTCGTTGGAGGTTGGACCTTTCGCTTCTCGGCCGCCTCGTGGCGTATTCCCTGAAAGTTTCTGTGGATTTCTTTTCAAGTTTCATAAGATAAAATCTATCTGGGACAATGTCAGTGTTGAATATGAATCTATCCATGAAATCTTGTGCCATGACATTCCAACTGTCCCATTTTCGAGGGTCTTGGCATGTGTACCAGTCCAGCGCCTCGCCGGTTAGACCCCTGATGAACAGTTTCATGATGATTGCTTGATTTTTTCCAACTCCAATCAATTTATCGCAATATGACCTTAGATGAGCTCGGGATTCCCCTTTCCATTGAACATGTCAAATTTGGGCACCTTGTACCCCACAGGTAATTCAACGTCGGGGTGCATACATAAGCTTTCATATTCTAAACCTTTTTCCCCCTTGTTCATTTGAATGCTTTTGAATGCATCTTTCAAGCTACAGATTTCTTTTGCCACGTTTTCGTCTGCTCTAGCTCGAGTCTGCCGCTCCACTTCCTTGTATTGATCTGTCTCTTGAGATGATACATGCATAATAAATGATTGGCTTTCGGTCGGATGTGCTAATGCCCCATATTGTTTGTTAGGATTAGTGATGTGTGTCCTCTGCTCGTATTGGGTGGCTTGGCAATTTGGGTTGAGTGGGGAGATATAAGTAGGTAGAGGTTGAGATGGGTATGTAGTAAACGGATCATTTTGGAGGTCGGTTTGCAAATTGACCGGGCGAGTGACATTTTGGTGTGAGCTGGTATGTTGCGGCCTTTGCGGGGAGTTTTGGGGAAGTGGAGGCTCAAGGGTTTGTGACACGATTGCATTTGTCCTTTGCTCTGGGAGTGGTGCATTCAAGCTAATAGACAGGTTTGTGATATTTCGGAGCCTCTCTATTTCGGCTTGCATGATTTCCATTTGCTGCAATAATTTGGCGAGGTGTTGATCATTGGTGTTTCTCCTTTCTAACGCCTCTGCATCCTCTACAGGAACGGGGACGAGTCCTAAGCTGTTTCTTTCTGGTGCCTCTGGATTAGTCGTTGAATGATTGTGCTTCTACCAGTCAACGCGAATCAACCTTTTGGGGATAAGCTAGGCAAAAATAACCCTCTAACAAATGAAGCAAACCAAGTTAGTATAATATGCAAAGAGTTGCAGACAATATATAATAATAGGCAAATTGCAAATCAAGCGCGTGATCTAACATGTTTGGGACCTCTTTATGCCAGAAGTAGGCCTAAACGTCACGTATGCGAGGTTATGATAGATTTGTCCAAGCCGTCCAACTGTAATGCTTTCGTTGGAAATGACGATCAAATGATGGTGCACTTTTTTCAATTTTGGCACGTCATGATTAGGTTTGGATTTGTCTATCATCGTCACGCTACACACAATATGTTGGTTGGTCGTTGGGTTGAGAAACCCATCGACAAGTTTGGTGTCTTCCTAATTGTGGTGTCGATACCAAGGACCGACCCACCTAGGGTAAATGCATGCATGCCTTAAAATAAGGGGTGATATAGCTTTATCCTAAGTTTCTAAGATTTGGCTTTACTAGACGCAAGGTTCCCGAGCGAACAACTCGAGTGAGAAGGCTACGCGGCTGATCAGACGAACCGATCTAACTCCGCGCAGGCGCCAACTCTCTTAAAATTTGGATATTTTGAAGAAATTTGCGGGTGCGCGAAGCACACCAGCGCGTGAGTGTGTGATAGTGTGAATTTTTCAGAATGAAAGAAATATGAGCGAAATGTCAGTTTAAGGAAAACAGTAAAGTAAATAGCAATTAAAACAAAATACAGCACACAAAAATTAAATGCAAAAAATAATGCCGAATAATAACCCTAGGTCTGTTGTGGTTAAGAACCTTAATCCCCAGCGGAGTCGCCATTTCTGTCACGCCTTTTTCGGCCGCGACATTTCTAACTCAACTCCTGCTTAGAAAAGGTTAGAGAATAAAATAAATGTTAAAAGTGCAAAAGAATGCTAAAATGTTAAAGAGGTGCTAAAGGTGCTAAATGCTAAAAGGGTTCGCGGAGTCGCCACCTAATTAGTTTGGGTGAAATAGGACACCTAAATGTTAGCTAGTTTAAAGTAAACATTAACTCCATTTTTTATAGTCTGCTAAACTTAATGAGATTCTGGGTAAGGGTTATTTATTATCCTAAAGGGAAGGGGTTAGGCACCCTAAAGGATCCGCTAACTTGCGGTTGTCCGTTCAAACCTAGGGTAATTATTATGTTAAGATGCAATACATGTCTTGAAAAGTGCTTAAGTAAAAGATGTAGGAAGTATTTTTGCTAACGTAAAAATGTGAGATTTGTTTTAAAATATATAAAGCTAGTCCGACCTAAAATATGTATTATTATATATGCAAAAGATGATTTATGCATTTATGAAGTGGGTCTAGCATGCAAGGTATCTATATAATAAATGGAACTAATTTTCCTACTTGAATGTCAATGATTGAGTTTATAGGATTTGATAACAAATAATACTTTAATTACGTGAAGAGTTATGCAAGTGAAAAATCGTTAGGTTATTTAATGCAACTTTAAGCGATGTATAACTAGCATAAAATAATTAAGTTAGAAGAAACGAGTTTTTAGTATCAAACTACCTCTTAATGTCAACCCAAAGCTTGAATGTCCTAAAGGTTCTGCTAGTAGAGTGATGTTAGGCAATTAATTTACAAATAATGAATGGGCAGACATAAATTAATAAATGACTCGAGGAAGGCGATGTCTTTTCGCCGGTGGTTTTGGGATTCCAATGCGGATAGAGAAATGCACATAGATGCGGGTCTTCATTTGATGTAGCTTGTAATGAGTCTCGTCATGAGACTCTTCATTTTTGCTCTGATGCATGTCATGTAAAAAGATAAGGAAAGAAAAGGATTAGTATATATCCAAGCCTCGTCGTACTAGAGTGAGGAAAACAGCACATAATTAAACACGCGAGGAGACGAAAGACGACATGCAATTTTATATTCGGTCCTAGCCCCCCCTAAAATATTGACGCCGAAAAACAGACCCAAGTTGCAAAGAACAGCCCAAAAGATATCCATTCAGACATGGGCTTTGATAAGGCAGACAGTACGTAGATATAACAGGCCCCAAATAACTAGTATTTCATATCTAGAGATGGCAAACTCAGGTTCATTCTTTCAGATATACATGTAGACAGGATAATGCACAGACAAGAAAAATAGAGGCTAATGAATTTGGGAGTAAACACTTAAACAACACAGCGGACAGATCCACACAGGTTTGCAAAAACTACAGATTCTTTATTTTTCAGGACAGAGAGAAACGCGACCCCAAAAACAGTAACCATTACTTGGTTCAATCTGTTGCAAAGGACAAACTCTCCAATAACACATACACATCGCTGTGTTTTATAAACAGTAGCCAGTTTCGTATACCAAACTGAGGAGATTTCAAATAAATGCAGGATGTTGAAACAAACATCATTCAGGTCGCGCAACAGATTGACATGACACAAAACATAGCTCGAAAGGTATTATAAACTGTCATGGATACATTTTAATACTTCGATGTGTAAAGGCAAATATATAGTCATTTAGTAAACGTGATGATCCAGAGATGGACAGGTAGACAAGTTGACAAGCTTGGGTGGCATTTTCAGATAGGCAAGATCGCTTAACTTTAACTAAACCTACAATCGTGTCTAAGCGTAACGGCATTTTTAGTCAAAGAATGGCATGATCGGTATGACTCTCAGGCAGATCTCAAATCAACAGTTACCATACATTAACTAACATACTGATCCAAATACAGAGGTTACACTTGATATGACACAGACCCTATACCAGCTATTTGATGTCACAAATCCTTATTAAGCCAGCATTGGGAAGGATAACACCTATCATATAGAGAGCTGATTATAGCATGTTCAAATGTTAATGGCTAATAAAATAGGTAGGCAAGTCCTCGAAACAATACTTAACATCAACGAGGGTATTTCATTATCTAATATCATATTCCATTTAGCAAGTAATTACAGTGGGCATAAATCCATTTCGTAGTTTTAAATAAATAATTGCAAACCTAGGTTAACTAAAATCGATTAACACGACGCAATACTTTGAACATCAACAGCAGGACAGTAGCATGGTAATCCTAACTAAGAATGATTAACCAACACAGAATACAACAAACCATAAAACAAGGAAATAAACTAGAATCGTGAAGAATTTTGAATTTACCTTCTCCGGACAGCGAACCGAGACAGCGTATCGAGTCGTCGAAGTCACTCGGGGGATTTGTGATTATGCGATAAAGAGCGACAATATTTATGCTTGAAAAACGAAACTTAGGTTTTAGAAGTGATTTATAGAGAGTAGAAGTTGTTGTAGGTTCTTGTTTTTGCTCTTCACTAATTGATATTGAAAGGGTTTTTTCTGTCAGTCGAGGTGTGTCTGCTGCCTAAGGTTTTTTTTTACCGATTTTCTCTTGGGTTTCCTACTGGTTCTTCAATCTGTTTTCCTAATGCTTTTTTTTTTTGTGAAAATCGATGCCCCCCTTTTGCATGTATAAAAATTCTGTATTTATTGCTAAGATTTTGGGTTCCAAATTTGATAAAATTATGAAGATTTAGACTGATTTTATTGCAATTTTCGGTGCTGACTTTTGGTATGATTGTGAACGATTTCGGTTGATATTGTGAAAGATTTGATATGGTTCTATTGTTATGGTAAGTTTTGATTGTAAGGGACGTTTTGGTGAGGTTTGATGTCGCGAAAGGGGAGAGTGATAGGAGCTTGCCGGATTTTCCGATCGAAAAATCTGGCGGGATTCGCGGGACGATGGGAAGGGGAGGTGCGGCGGTGGGTGCTAGGTTTTGTGTGTGTTTATTTTGTATTTAGATTGGGGTTTTAGAAGATGAGAGATAAAAGGGCTGAAGGGGGTTTGGGCTTACCGGACTTTGGGCTATTTTGTGGGCTTGTTAGTTATTAATTAGGTATTAGTTTTTTAGGTGTTTTAATTTGGTGTATTATTTAATGGTAAATTAGATTATTTAAATTGTGATTAAATTATTTAGGTGCTTTATTAGTCTGAGTTGTTTTAAAAAAAAAAATTATTACAATAATAAGTGCGAGTGTGCTGCTTAATATTTATAATGCGATGCCGTTATTAAAACTTATGTATTATGCGAAGTTAAATTAAAATTGAATTATTTAAATGCTACATGCAGATATGACATTTAAGGACTGCTTAATACTTTTATGAATGTGACGCTATTATTAAAACGCATGTGTTAGATTGAAATTAATTTACATTACTAATTATGAAATTGTCTTGCTATTAATAAATGCGAATATTTTATTTAACACGACGTCATTGTCAAATTATTTATTTTATGTATTTATTTATTTTATTATCATTTAAGAATTATGACAGGGCTTAAAATTAATAAATATGGGCGCGAGACTCTAAGTGCTTAATTTTCTACGTAAGACTCGGTGCCATTATTGAATTGCTTATTTGTGCATGTATTAATGTTTTATTTGCTGTATTTTATTATTTAAAAATTATTAAAAATTATTATTGAAAATTGGTGTAATTTTATAATTAAGGACTGGACGGAAGGATCAAAATTGAGTGTCAACACGCAGATTATTTTAATTTATTATAGAGCTTTGGAAAGACAAAGAATGCTTCCACCATGACCATGATAGGTTGTAAAAAATTAAACTGACCCATCAACATAATTTTTGCGAGCCAATATACGAAACGACATCGTTTTGTATAAATTCTAGTGGTGCAACTACACCACCCTGCTTTATGTAAATCCGCCACGGTTAGTATGCAACCTATTTAAATCTATCTGCCCATGTGTTGTTGGAAAAATATAAAAGAAAATAAGATACTCGTGTATGTGAACTATTTATACTAAATCTACCATATTTGTCGTGCCAAGATTTTATGGAGTATTTGGCATGATGGAAGTTATTTTTTTAGAAAATAATTTTTATGAGAAATTATTTATTGCTTAATGCTGATCATTGGATTTCCCCGACTTTTTTTCATTTAGTGATAATAAGTAGAAGAAGACTCCTAGTCTTTGGGTTCATAATATGGCATTATCTTAACAAAATGCCTGTTTAACAAAGACTATTTCATGGTCTTAGGTCCTCATTTGAATATAAAACTCTCTCTCTCACTAAGTCACTTGCAGGCCTGAATTATTTATAAAGACTCCTTTATATATATATTATTATTATTATTAAAATACTAGACAAGTGCTCTTACATTATTGGTAAGGTGTAATGTTTTGTTGGAAAATATGTTAATAGGGCTAGTCAGAATAACTACTTTAATTTGACCGTGCTACTCATTATTGTTAAATATAAATCCTATATACATGTATATAGAATGTATATTTAATATACACGGACTGAAGTAGCCCAACCCATCTCGGGTGTACAAGTTATTTATGTTATATATGTAGGGATTTGTTGGATGTAAAACACACAAGTAAGGCACAGCAGAAGTTTAAAATTTTGTTTACTTACTTGCTCCAACAAAGATCGTCTGGTATGATTATGCGATAATTCAAATCTGCAAAAACATGAAAACTTACAGTTTATGCTTTTAATGCAGTCTCTACTAAAAGGTGCGCACGCGATTGTCAATCCGGGTGCAAGCCTTGCTTCAGTATATTCCTTTGCCCAAGAAAGCTAGGAAATCTTGGCAGAGGTTTGAGAGAATTTATTTCCTGAACTCTAAGTTCAGAAAGTGGAAAAATGAGTTCTCTTGAAATTATGGGTTAAGTGCCAAATATATAGTGAGGAAACCCTAAACCTAATCAGATTTGGATCAGGCTTCAAAACCTGACCCAAATCCAAATTGCAGTGGGCGATCGGCTGGGCCCATTTGTTATCTTGATTCCTTTATTTATTTTCTGCACGTTTTAGTTCTAATTAAATCCAAGACTTAATTTTAACTTAATTAATTAATTTTCATCAAATGAAAATTATCCCATAATTTATTATAAAATAAAATATCTTGATTCAAAATCCGATATTTTACATTCTCTCAATATACCCTTAGACCGAAAAGACAATCGACTTAGTGTGACCCTTTAGGCCTTCACACATCGGCACTTGACCAAATCAAGGTTCACGGAACTCACAGACGGCGGTAGGTGACGGACCCAATATGTGAAGTACGTTTACAAGACTCAAGTAAACAAACCTCTATGTGAGATGATAAATTCCTTTCATTCGCGACACACTCGATCAAGCTTAAGATTTGTCAAGTGTCTATCCAAATGGCTTGATCACTTTATCTCATCTATATTAGTCGACAACTAGACCATATCCTAGATATGTCTCTTGCATTGGCCAATGACTTGGTCGACCTAACATCTCTGAGAAGCTGAGTGTTCTCTCGAAATTCCAATCGAGGAATGAATCCTATTCTTGGCTCAACCACCACCTTCAATCTACTTCGTAATGCACCCAATACAAGCCGCGTCTCAACCTATAAGGCATTTGAGCTTAGGACAGGATCAAAGTGCATTACTCCGTAAACAAGGTGATATTGACCTCAAGTCTAAGGACCTCTATCTCCCGTCACGATAATACTCTAGACATGTATAACAAATAGTTTATCGCCAGGGTATGCCAATACTCACTAAGAGTATCCATGTGTCCATCACTAGCAACTATTGCTTGCATGAAGTGAGATATACTACATTCTCTAAGAATGTGATGCGGACAGCGTATGGACTTATAACATATCATTGATATCACATTCTAAATGATCATTAGTCTAGGCTATTTTAAGAACTACACTCTATCATTAATATCTCACACTATTAATGACAATGTAAGTTCAAGGGATGAACATTAATGAATAATATAACCAATCAAATAATAATTCAAGAATTGCAAATGCCAAGTATATATTAATCTTATTAATAATATGAATGTGTTCAAGTACATGTGCTCTAAAATGATTGTTTCTAGGACATATATACTTTCAATCTCCCACTTGGCCTAGAGCCAATCACGATGTATCTAATGTCCATATTTTGAAATGACCATTATGCTTGACCAAGCTTAATGGTTTAGTAAACGGGTCCGCTAGATTATTTTCGGTGGGAATATAGTCTATCTTTATTTCTTGTCTCCACCATCTCACGAGAATGTGGTATTTCCTTGGTACATGCTTATTTCTATTTGTTGATCTTGGTTCCTTAGCTTGAGCAATCGCACCAGTGTTGTCACAATAAATCTTTATTGGACAACTGGTACTTGGAACAACCCCTAATTCCTTTAAGAACTCGGATATCTCGATTGCTTCTTTACCAGTTTCCGATCCAGCAATGTACTCGGCTTCTGTTGTCGAATCGGCAGTTGTAGCTTGCTTGGAACTCTTCCAACTAACTACTCCACCATTTAAAATGAAGGCATAACGGTCGAGATTTGAAGTCATCAAGATCTGCTCAAAGCTAGCATCGATGTACCCGGTAGCTACTAGCTCTTCTTGTCGCCATAGACTAAGAAGTATTCTTTAGTTCGTCTAAGATACTTAAGAATACTCTTGGCCTTTCGATGTTCCTCCCGTGATTCTTTGGAATTTGCAAGTCATGCTAAGTCATAGGCCACATCCGGCCTTATGCAGTCATGGCATACATGATTGATCCTATAGTGAAGATATGGGATTCTCTTCGTGCGCTCAAGTTCTGAATCGTGGAAGGACAATCCTTCCTTGACAACGATGCCTTGACCCATAGGAAGATTCCCTTTCTTGGAATTTTCCATAGAGAAACGTTTTAGCACTTTGTCTATGTATACGATTTGTGTAAAATTTCCAACAATCTATTAGGTCTATCTCTGTAGATTCTAATTCCAAGAATGTAGCGAGCTTCACCCAAGTCCTTCATCATGAAGGTTACGGATAACCATTCTTTGGTGATTGGACATGAGAGTTTTATTGTCTCCCATTATCAATATGTCATCTACATATATAACAATGAAGACAATGCTCTCATTTGTGCGTTACTATAAACGCGCGGATCTTCTTGCTTCTAACAAAGTCAAACGATTTGATTGCTTTGTCAAAACAAATGTTCCAACTCCTGAGGCTTGCTTGAGTCCATAAATGGACTTTTGTAGTTTGCATCTTGCTTTGGGTTGAGTCTTAGATGTAAAACCCTCTGGTGTATCATATACACCTCCTCAATTAGATTACCATTGAGGAAGGCGGTTTAACATCCATTTTCCAAATATGATAATCATAGTATGCGGCTATAGCAAGCAAAATCCGAATGGACTTAATCTTTGCAAAAGAAAAAGTTTCATCATAATCGACCCGGTAGTTGATTATAACCTTTAGCCACCAATCTTGCTTTATAAGTCCGTATTTTGCCATATCATCAATCTTCTTCTTGAAGACCCATTTGCATCCTATGGGTCTAACCTCGTTGGCAAGTCAACCAAGTTCCATACTTGGTTTATGTACATAGACTCCATTTCGGATTTCATGGCTTCTTGCCATCTCTCGTGAATCAATGTCTAACATTGCTTCGTAGGTAGTAGGCTCATCATCATCGTGAATATCTATCTCATTATGTGTTTCAACAAGGAGATTAAGTCTTTCAGTGCACGATGAGTCTAGTGATCTCTGAGTTGAACATTCTGCGTTTGATTCTGCTTGTATTTTGATTTTGAGAAGATGTTTGTGTGTTGGACAATCCACCACTTTGAGAACTTTCAGAATATCATTTTGAATAGGATGATGCACAACTATTGTGTCATCCGTCGGTGGTTGTGCATGAGGGTCTTGCATTTCTGCAGATCCTCACAACACTCCCATCGGGCCGGGCGGCGACTCTAAGTACCCAATCATCATCAAATACTCCCACCGAATCCTTGTCTAGGTTATTTGACAAGAGGTCATTCTCTACATTATTTTGTACTTCTTGAATTTCTTCAAGTTCTATCTTGTTGCAACTCGTTCCTTGTAGACATAGTCTTCTTCAGAAAGTTGCATTTCGAAACAATTACTTTATGTTCCTCGGAAGATAGAAGTAGTACCTCTTGTTTCCTTAGGATACCCTACAAAATAATACTTCTCACTTTTAGATTCCAATTTGTCTGAGCAACTTCTTTACATACGCAGGGCACCCTGTGGTCGCGTGTGTTTAAGTCTGGTTTCTTGCCATTCCATATCTCATATGGAGTTTTCAACCGACTTTGATGGAACTCTATTCAAAATGTAGATTGAGCTTTGCAACGCATATCCCCATAGGTATGTTGGTAGAGTGAGAAGCTCATCATGGATCTAACCATATCTAATAAGGTACGATTTCTCCTCTCAAAGAACACCATTCATTTGTGGCGTTAGGAGGTGTCCATTCGAATGGACTCATGAAGCTTCAAATAATCTAGAAATTCTTTACTTAAGTACTCACCTCCTCGATCTGATCGAAGAGTTTTAATACTTGTTTCAAGTTGCTTCTCTACTTCTGACTTGTACTCCATGAATTTCTCAAAAGCTTCAGACTTATGCTTCATAAGATACACATGCCCAAACCTTGAGAAATCGTCTGTAAAAGTGATGAAATAAAGAAAGCCTCCCTTAGCTTGAGTTGAAAAGGCCCACATACATCGGTATGGACTAACTCAAGCACCTCTTTGGCACGCACTCTTTCCCGAAAGTGATTTGGTTGTCATCTTTCCTCTTAAGCAAGATTCGCAATCACCATATGACTCTAAGTCAAATGGTTCTAAGTAATCTAATTTCCTCAATCTTGCTATCCTTGATTCATTGATGTGACCAAATCTGCAATGCCATAAGTAGGTGGGATTTCTTTGATTACTTATTTTAGCTCTTTTATTTTGTATATTGAAAATTTCATGGCTACGCTTTAGAACATACAATCCATCCACAATGGAGCATTTCCACAAATAAAACCTTTATAAGACAAAACATAGTTTCCATTGGTAATATGTGAGAAAACCCTCAATGTCTAACATAGGGATAGAAATAATATTTCTTGTCAAAGACGGACAAAATAACAATTATTAAGTTCTAAACAAAAGCCCGAAGGTAAATCTAGTCTATAAGTCCCCACGCTGCTCGCATCAACTCTAGCTCCATTGCCAACGCCAGATCTACTTCCCAAGGTCCAACCTTTCACACGATTAGCCCCCGCACATTATTACAAATGTGCGAGCCACAAGCGGTATCCAATACCCAACGGTGAGAATTAGTTATAGACATATTTATTTCAATAACAAACATACCTTGTCCAGCAGGCCAAAGACTTGTGCCTTGTCTCCCTCGGGTCATGCGATCCTTCTTCCAATGTCCCTTTCTCTACAATTGAGGCGACATCAGCCTATCTTGCCTTCTTTCGAACAACTCCTTTAGGTTTCATAGTGTGGGTTTGGCGGCAACCGCCTTTACCCTTCTTCTTCTGCATATTCTTACCCTTAGGTTTGAACTTGCTAGATGAGCCCACCACGAGCACGACTTTACCTTTGGAGTGGGCGACTGGGCGTCTTCAACATATTATGAAGTTCGTGGAGACTTGCTTTCGTTCCATTCATGTTGTAATTCACAATGAAGTTCTCAAAGAAACCAGAAGCGAGTTCAAGATTAGATTAACGAAACATTCACAGCACTTCTGCTCCAATCGAAGCCAACCTCTCAATTAATCCAATCATCTTCAAAACATGTTGTGACACTTGACCCCATTCGTTTAGCTTACACTTAAAAAGATCTCTCAACAGTTCATACTCCATTGTCTGAGACTGTGAGTCATAGAGACTCTTCAAGTGTTCTAGCAACTCGTTAGGGCCCATATTTTCATGTTGTCTTTGTAACTCAAGTCATAGAAGATAGCATAACACATTGTCCGCAACAAAGATCATCAAGATATTTCGATAGTCGCTTTGTCAAACAGAGCATACTCTTCGTAATCTTCACAGGATCGTAGGAGTGGTGTATCCAATACATACTCAATCTTTTCTAATCGCAGTACCAAACGCAGATTTCTTAACCAGTCAGGAAAATTGGCTCCATTCAACTTGTTCGTTTCAACCAACATTTTAAGTGATAGATTCGACATTGTAGCTGAAGAAAAGATAGACTTGAAATTAATACTTTAATATAATTTCTATTGAAAACATTCATTAACTAACTAACTAACATGGTCTTTAGTTTAATTAGCTCCCACTATTTTAACATACACTTTGACCCCATAAAGAATACGGACTCATATCAAATACGGCCATAATGGGCCAAGATCCAAACTCATGTTGTCTCCGCGTTCACGAGGTGATAACTTCAACAACACGATCCGGTAGGTCTCTAAACCAATTGCAAACAATTTGCAACTCTTGGTTGACCGAATGTTCTAAACAATTCGATCTGCGCCCTACTTTGTCCGACATTTGGCGCCAAGACACCTTAGCAAGTCAACCTCGTTATGCGATCGCAATTATGTATCTAAGTGGGCTTAGCCTTCATCAAGCAAACACGGGGTGTAAATACTCACGAAGGTTTATCACCTACTACAACATTTATATGCATCTATGAAAGTGGTCCGAGTCCTCGTAGACTTAGAGCAAATCTTTGGGCATAAATACTCATCTCGCCAAAAGGATTTTGCACCACAATCAATTATAACTGACGACGCTGCTCATTTTAAATGAGACTTGTATTAAATTTGGGAACATTTTAATTCAGGGTTATGACTAAGATCAACTATTATATCATACATCATATGAAATCCTATCATGCAATTTCTAAACACATTTAGATGGGAAACCATCAAACCCAATAGGCATGATATAATATGGTTTTAATCATATATCTTCGCGCCTACCTGCATAATTATAATGGTCATCAAAGTAAACAATCGGGCGCGCACTACCTGCATAATAATCATGACTTCATTCTAATTATTTAAATGACAATCAATTAAACAATTAGGAGAAACAATTAATTTGTGCACACATTATCAAATAATATGCTAAATAACAATAATTGTGGGTTAATTAATTTTGTTTCAATTTAGGAAATATTTAAATTCAAAATTTAAACTCAATTTTCAATTTTCGGAATTTTCTCATCCAAACAAATCCCTTAACAATTCAGAAATTAAAATTTAATTTTCGTGGGTATTTATGCAATTTTCAGAACCTTAAAATATTTACAGATTTACCAGGGGACCAAATAAGCTTTTCTGAAATTTACAGATTGACCTGTGGACTGAATCTGATTTTAAAACTTTTAAAATTTCGTAAAATATCTCAGGACTAATTTGTAATTTTAAGAACTTAAAATATTTTCAGATTTGTTAAAGGACCAATCTATAATTTAAAACCCTAATTTTAATTGCAAAAGGTCCTTACACTATTTCAAATTTTCAAAATCAAATCCAACTCCAAATCAAATTTGGGATTGATTTGGCTAAATCGACGAATTAAAACACACCAAGCGATGGCACACGCCGATTTAACTCACCGGTGGTTTTCACCACCGATTTGGTGGCCCACTGCGGTCGAATCGACGCCCCGGATTCTAAACCGTCGGTGGTGTTCCTTTTCCCATTATCGTTGCCGTAACACTACCACCATTAGATTCCTCTCGTCGAGACGAACACGGTGGTATTATTACTTTCTGATTTCGTCGCCCGTGGTGGCCGGAAACCGTCCCGCCGTCGGCGGTTTCCGGCGACCTAAAAATGTTTTTGTTTTTATCGTCACGCCGTGAACAAGAATCACGGCCATCGCTCCGCCATGAGCAGGCTTGCCATCGTATTCACCGCCCAAAAAAATTTTTTTTTAAATCGCGATCAGCCACGGAATAAGAATCGCGACATCGTTTCACGTCGAACTGATCAGATCAGTTCATCGTGAACGATGACAGACTGCTCGATTTTTTTTTTTTTTTTTTTTTTTAAATTCCGAAAATCAATTCTAAATCAAAACAATTAATTTCCCACATATTGTTATTAAAGATTATCGTATAATCATTAAACCAGCCCTGTCTCTGATACCACTGTAGGGATTTGTTGGATGTAAAACACACAAGTAAGGCACAACGGAAGTTTAAAATTTTGTTTACTTACTTGCTCCAACAAAGATCGTCTGGTATGATTATGCGATAATTCAAATCTGCAAAAACATGAAAACTTTCAGTTTATGCTTTTAATGCAGTCTACTAAAAGTGCGCACGATTGTCAATCCGGTGCAAGCCTTGCTTCGAGATATTTCTTTGCCCAAGAAAGCTAGGAAATCTTGGCAGAGGTTTGAGAGAATTTATTTCAACTCTAAGTTCGTAAAGTGGAAAAATGAGTTCTCTTGAAATTATGGGTTAAGTGCCAAATATATAGTGAAACCCTAAACCTAATCAGATTTGGATCAAAGCTTCAAAACCGACCCAAATTCAAATCGATGGGCCACGAACCGCCCATGTTATGATTCCTTTATTTATTTTTCAGACGCTTTAGTTCTAATTAAATCCAAGACTTAATTTTAACTTAATTAATTAATTTTCATCAAATGAAAATTATCCCATAATTTATTATAAAATAAAATATCTTGATTCAAAATCCGATATTTTACATTCTCTCAATATACCCTTAGACCGAAAAGACAATCGACTTAGTGTGTGACCTTCACACATCCAAGACTTGACCAAATCAAGGTTCACACGGAACTCCTAGACGGCACGCGACGGACCCAATATGTGAAGACGCTTACAAGACTCAAGTAAACAAACCTCATGTGAGATGATAAGTTCCTTTCATTCGCGACACACTCGATCAAGCTTAAGATTTGCCAAGTGTCATCCAAATGGCTTGATCACTTTATCTCATCTATATTAGTCGACAACTAGACCATATCCTAGATATGTCTCAGATTGCCAATGACTTGTCGACCTAACATCTCCGGTGGTCGAGTGTTCTCTCGAAATTCCAATCGAGGAATGAATCCTATTCTCGCTCAACCACCACTCAATCTACTTCGTAATGCACCCAATACAAGCCGTCTCAACCTATAAGGCATGTGAGCTTATGACAGGATCAAAGGGCATTACTCCGTAAACAAGGTGATATTGACCTCAAGTCTAATGACCTCTATCTCCCACATGATGATAATACTCTAGACATGTATAACAAATAGTATATCGCCAGGTATGCCAATACTCCTCTAAGAGTATCCATGTGTCCATCACTAGCAACTATTGCTTGCAGTAAGTGAGATATACTACATTCTCTAAGAATGTGATGCAGACCACATGTCGACTTATAACATATCATTGATATCCCATTCTCAATGATCATTAGTCTAGGCTATTTTAAGAACTACACTCTATCATTAATATCTCACACACTATTAATGACAATGTAAGTTCAAGGGATGCACATTAATGAATAATATAAACAATCAAATAATAATTCAATAATTGCAAATGCCAAGTATATATTAATCTTATTAATAATATGAATGTGTTCAAGTACATGTGCTCCTAAAATGATTGTTTCTAGGACATATATACTTTCAATATATTGTATATTACTCTTGTATATAATGGTATTAGTGATCTACAAAGGTTTGATGTTTAAATTTGACGGGATCCACAAGTTAATTAAATTAAAGAAGAAGAAAAGATGCATATGATTAATCCCCCTCTTATTCTAAACATTTTCTAATTACATACTAATTAGAAAAACTTGAATAGTATTATTTTCACACGGAAAAATTAAGAAAATTTTCAGTGTTTCAATGAAAATTTGTTTCTCATCATGCGTTCTCAGTGAACTAGTTCAGTGTGAATGAAATAGACAAATCATGTTTTTATCACAAGTTTTTCGCTTATCGATGAAAAAAATCTCTATTTCTAATAGTGAAAAATAAAACTAGAAATTTTCTAGTCCAAACGTCACGTTGTTGGGTTTTGATGAATGGAAACATATGTACTCTTGCATGAGATGGACAAAGTTTTTTTAAATCTTTTGATAAAGTCTTACCAGCTCGAGTGGGGATTTGTCAGAACTTGGAACAAAAAGATTATGTGAGAAGATTTGTTGGTTTGAGGTAAAACATTTGTGGATGTATTGTTCAGCACTGCCTTTCTAATTCTTCTAAGAGACTATTAAGGTAAGTTCTACGTAGTGATGGTTAGACCATCGTTGTTATATGTGGCAGAATGTTGACCAGTCAAGAACGTTCACGTTCAGAAGATGAAGGTAGCGAAGATGAAGATGCTTAGATGGATGTGTGATCATATTAGAAGAGACATGATTATAAATGAAGTTATACGGGACAAGATCGGAGTGGCTTTCGTGGCGGATAATATGAGAGAAGCGAGATTGAGGTGGTTCGGGTATGTGAAGAGGAGGTGTGATTAGCCAGTGGGCCGGGGTCGGGGCAGGTCCCGGCGGGACCGGTCCCCCGACGGGACTGGCGGGTCGGAGCTACGGGATTCGCCGATATCCCGTCCCATTCCCGGTCCTATTGGAAAAGGGGACCGGTCTTGACGGGGCGGGGAGGGATCGAGATCAGTTTTTTTTTGGCACTTAATTTTAAAAAAAAAACATATATAAACACTTCAATATTTGAACAAGATAGTGTAATAAAAATATTTCAAGGCTGTTTTTGTGCCTCTTATATTATTTAATAGAAATCTAATTTTTTTTTTGTAATACAATTTCAAAATTGCAACTTTGTGGTGTTGAAAGTTGCAAATAACATAGTAAAATTGCAATTAAAAAATTACATTTTATAAATACCTTTTTCTAGTTTCTTCACAATGTCTTGTGGTTCTTCAGTTGGATTTGGAATTTGTTGGTCAAATTGGTCGACGTCGCTTCCACCTCCGTCGGACAAGATTTTGTTGTAGTTTAAATCGTCTTCTTCATTGATCTCTGGTTGACCGCACCTTCTACGCTCCGCTCGTATCCAATCTCTGAATAAAACTGCAATCTCCAAACTGTCTCTCGCCAAGGAGTGTCTGTGTCCTCCTATTTGAAATCTTCCGGAAAAAAAAAGGGTTTTCAGACGTTGTTGATGACGCTTCAATGCTCAACACATCTCGGGCCATATTTGCTAGTGTTGGAAATGTCTTCTCATTTTCCCTCCATTATTTAAGCAAGTCTTCACGTCCTTCTTCATTGAGAACTATTTGGTACTGTACAACACGCTATAAAACAAAAACATCAAATTCGCTAACTTGAAAGAAGAAGATAAGAATAAATTATTGGTAATGCGTATATACTATTTTGCATTATGTGTGTATGCTAGATAAAACTTATTATTTAGTTGGTTCGTAAGTTGGTCGTTCATTTGGATTTTTTGGAGTCGGAGGTGGAAGTACTGCTATACTATCATAAATAGTTTCAATAAGTATTTTACAACTGTCTATTTTAATAGTCGAATTTAATACAACACCAATAATATGAATAGTGGGAATAGGAAAAATTAATTTTTTTAATTTGAGAAACATTTTTTAATATGTGCTTTATAAGACGGTTTTTCCATATATTCACTAAGTAACAAAAATATTAAAGCTATATAAAATAACATAGTTGAAAAAGTAGGATAATATATACCAGAAAATGTTTTAGTTGCTTGAAAAGATTTCTCTAAAAATATAATAAGTTTTGAAATTTTTTCTCAATCGTTATCTACAAGTATTTCAGTTGGATTTTGATTATGAGCGTTAAAAAATAAAGTTATAGGTCTTCTATAATCATAAGAAACAACTAGTTGTTCATATAAAGAATTTCACATAGTCACTACTTCTCCGGAAATTTTTCTACAAGGTAGTCCACAATCGTGACAAGTTTTTTTATATTCTTTTTTTCTTTGTATTCTATTACTTCTAAAAATAAAGTTTATAGCAAATTGTACTTTATTAAGAATGTCTTCAAAAAATGATAGACCATCTTTTACAACTAAGTTATAAATGTGACACACACATTTTATATCAAAATGATTAGGAAAAGATGAAGTTAATAGATTTTTTAAAAGTCTTACAACATAATTATTAGAAGAAGCATTATCTAACATAACAGTCATCATTTTATCAGGATGGACCTGGGGCGGGGCGGGCCTGGCGGGACGAGCACAGGTTTTGTCCCGATTTCGAGTCCCGTTACCATTTTTTTAGGGGATCAGTGCGGGACCGGGCCGACCCGGACTACTAGTCAGCCATAGTTGTGACCCAACCCGCCCAATTTGATCAAATTCTTTACAATAATCTCAAATTTGAAGTAAATCAAATCCAATATTTTTAATATATATATATATATATATATATATATATATATATATTAAAGACATACCATATCTTGTTAGGGATGACAATGGGTCGGATTTGGGGCGGGTTTTGAGATTTTCGTACCCTACCCACCTCCCAAATGTACTACATATAACCTATCTATTACCCACTGGGTATATAATTTTCATATTCTTATTTGCCCCTTTCGGGTATTGGGTACCCATGGTTATACACTTCCTCAAATAAAATACAAAAATTCTATAAATTTTATAAAATATATTACCAAATAAGTTTCATAATTACCAAACACTAATGTCATCTCTAAAACAAAATGCAACTACATCAAACATGTCTTCAAGGTCTTCAAACTTTTACTGTGTTTCTCCATAAATCCATGAAAAAATAAAAGAAAAAAATGATTAAAAAGAAGAAGAGATTAAATAGAAAAAATTATATCTCAATATAAAGGAAGAAAAACACAACAATAAAGTCATACCTTTGGAACAACAAAGCACTACATTGACCATTGAAAAATCTTCAAAGTATTATCAAATGATGTACAACATTGATAAAAAAATTAATTGAATTAACCAAATAGAAAAAAATTACACCTTCATTTATTAATAAGTAATATATGTAAGATTTTATACCTTCATCATCCATATCTTCATCAACACAAAGGGTTGGACATTCAACTAAGTTTTATGTAGTACTAGGAACTTCACCTACAAATAAAATCACAATTAAAAAAATAGTAATCATGAATATGAAATTCCAAATTGAAGGAATAATGGGTAGTGGGTAGGGTACGGATAGGGTACATCCATATCCTTACCCGCCCCTAACCCACCCTCAGGCAGTCGGATTAATACTCTACCCGACCCATGAGTCAGTCAAAGCGGGTAATTACCCGCGTTGACCTAGTAGGATAGGGTGGGTCGGGTCAATTTTGACATCTCTAATCTCTGTCATAGAGCATCTTTCCTAAGACCAACATCATGTATGTGTTTTGTCGGGTTCTACACGCAGTGAAATTTGAAAATTTATATTTCAAACCCGACATCACGGTCAAACTGTAGTATGATAGCAATAATGTAATACTTCGAAAGAAGACTTACATTGTAGATAACAATCTTAAGCTTGAAGTTTTGTGTAGTCCGAGGGTGCGCACGCAAATGTCCCTCGATTTGCAAGTCAAGAACTTTGATGTAATTTACTAACTCTTGGAATGTTAGGGATTCCAGCAGAGCTTTAGAAGAGATTAGTCTCTTGATTTTGGTGTAGTTAAATGGGAGGGGGGACCCTCTTATTTATAGTTGAAGAGGACAACTTAGGGTTCCCCATGGGCTAGCCCATTTAACAACTCAGCAGACTGGGCCAACGAGTCGGACCCACTGGACGATCCTCAGCGCCACGGCACTCAACACGTGTTTTGTCGTCGTGGCCCGTCCTATTTTCTGCCTTGTTTCCAGTTCTAATGTCCCGATTATCAACCGAACATATGTATAATCTCCTTCTAATTACATCCTTCAATCGACGGAACATTTTGACTTAGTGTTACCCTTCAGGCCTTTACACATTGACACTAATAACATTAGGGTCTTCACGGAACTTCTAGACTGCGCCGGAAGACAAACTCAATATGTAAAGTTTAGCTACACGAAACATGTGAATTGAACCTCTATGTGGGAAGATAAAATTCTTTCATTCACGACACACTCAATCAAGCTTAGGATTTGTCAAGTGTCTATCCAAATGGCTTGATCATTATAACTAATCTATATTAGTTGACAACATGACCATATCAAAGACATGTCCATTGCGTTAGCCAACAACTTAGTCAACCTAATATCATATGAGTATCTGAGTGTTCACTCGAATATACATTCGAGGAATGAATCCCAATCTTGGTCCAACTACCACCTTTAATATACTTCGTAATGCACCCAAAACAAGCCACATCTCAACCTATAAGACATTTGAGCTTAGGACAGGATCAAAGTACATTACTCCATAAATGTATCGACCTCAAGTCTAAGGACTTATATCTCCCACACGCCGATGACATTATAGACATATAACAAAACAGTACATCAGCAGGGTATACCAATACTTCAACAAGTATTCATGTGTCCATCACGAGTTGCCATAACTCGTAGCAAGTGAGACATACTACATCCCCTAAGGATATGATGCAGACCATATGTCGACGTATTATATATCATCGATATTCAAATCTCAATGATCATTAGTCGAGGCTATTTAAGAGTTACGTTATAATATTAATTCTCACGTCATTAATAACCACGTAGACTTTATGGATGTATTTATAGAATATTATAAATAATCAACTAATAATTCAACAAATGCATATGTCATAATATTAATCATCATTAATATAAATACGAATGTGTATAAAGTACATTTTGTCCTAATACAGATTGTCTCTAGGACATACATATACTTTCAATCTCCCACTTGGCCTAGAGAAAATCACCAACATATTTAATACTCATGTTCTCAAAATGACCATTATGCTTAATCAAGCTTAATGGTTTAGTAAATGAGTCTGTTAGATTATTGTCTGTGGGAACATAATCTATCATAATATCTTCAGCTTCCACCATCTCTCAGAGAATGTGGTACTTCCTCGGTACATGCTTGTTTTTGTTAGTTGATATTGGTTCATTTGCTTGTGCAATTGCACTAGTGTTGTTAGAATAAATGGCTATTGGACAACTAGAACTCGGAACAATCCCTAGTTCATTCAAGAACTCAGAAATCGCGACAGCTTCTTTATCAGCTTCCGATCCAGCAATGTACTCCGCTTCAGTAGTCGAGTCAGCAGTAGTAGCCTGTTTGGAACTCTTCCAGCTCACTGCTCCACCATTAAAAATGAACGTGTAACCAGACTGAGATTTAAAATCATCAACATCTGTCTGGAAACTAGCATCGGTATACACAGTGGCAACCATCTTACCTCCTACACCATAGACTAAGAAGTAATATTTAGTACGTCTAAGATACTTAAGAATACTCTTGACTGCCTTCCAGTGTTTCTCACCAGGATTCTGCTGGAACTTGCAAGTCATATTAACTGCAAAGGCCGCATCTGGCCTAGTACGGGTCATGGCATACATGATTGATCCTATAGCCTAAGCATATGAGATCCTCTTCATGCGCTCAAGTTCTACAGCACTAGAAGGGCAACCCTTCTTAAATAACTTGATGCCTTGACCCATTGGAAGACCATCTTTCTTGGAATTCTCCATTGAAAAGCGTCTAAGCATTTTGTCTATGTAGATCGACTGTGACAACCCCAATAATCTATTAGGTTTATCTCTATAGATCATAATTCCCAGAATGTAGCAGGCTTCACCTAAGTCCTTCATCATAAAGGTTTTGGACAATCAATTCTTAACTGACTGCATGAGAGTCTTATTGTCTCTCAGTATCAATATGTTATCAACATATATAATAATGAAGACAATACCCTCATCCTTGCGTTTGATATAAACACAGGGATCCTCTTTGCTTCTGACGAAATCAATAGGTTTGATAGCCTTTTCAAAGCAAATATTCCAACTCTTACAGGCTTGCTTAAGTCCATAAATGGACTTCTGTAGCTTGCACACATCATTTGGTGTGGACTCAGATGAAAAACCTTCGGGTTGTTTCATATACACTTTCTCAACTAGATTACCGTTGAGGAATGCAATTTTGACGTCCATCTGCCAAATGTCATAATCATAATGTGCAGCTATCGCAAGCAAAATCCGAATAGACTTTATCTTAGCCACTGATGAAAAGGTTTCATCATAATTCACGTCAGGACGTTGAGTAAAACCTTTAGCCATTAATCTAGCTTTATAAGTCTGAATCTTGCCTGATGCATCAATCTTCTTCTTGAAGACTCATTTTCATCCTATGAGTTTAACCTCATTCGACAAATCAACCAAGTTCCACACTTGATTGATATACATAGATTCCATTTCGGATTTCATGTCTTCTTGCCATCTCTTCGAATCAATGTCCACCATTGCTTCGCTATAGGTTGTAGGCTCATCATCATCCGAAATATCTAACTCATTTTGTGTTTCCAGAAGTAGATTTAGTCTTTTCGGAGGACGATGAGTTCTAACAGACTTACGGAGTTGAGTGTCTTGCAGTTCAGTTACAGGTATGTTCTGATTATGAGAAGGTTCTTATGCGCTGGTTGATCCACCAACATCAGAGCTTTCAGAAATATCATTTTCATGTCTTTCCTGAATGGAAGGAGGTGAAACTGGTGCACTTACTCCCAAGGTCTGTGCAGGAGGATCTTGCATTTCTCCTCGTAGCACTCCCACTGACCGAAGGGCGTACCCTGAGTACCCAATCTTCGCCAAAAGCTCCCACTGAATCAGTGCCCTGTTCACTCGGCAAGGTTTCAACCTCTATGTTACTTTGTTCTTGAATTTCTTCAAGTTCTATCTATGTACAGCTGTCTTCATTGTAGACATATTCATCTTCAAGAAAAGTTGTGTTCCTAGAAACAAATATCTTATGTTCTTCAGGAAGATAGAAATAGTATCCCTTAATTTCTTTTGGATACCCAACGAAGTAACATATCTCACTCTTTGACTCCAACTTTTCAGTGATCAACTTCTTGACATATGCAGGACACCCCCATGGCCTCATGTGTCTAAGTGATGGCTTCTTGCCACACCATACCTCATATGGCGTCTTTTCAACTGATATAGAAGGAACTCGGTTCAGTACATATATTGAGGTTAGAATAACGTATCCCCAAAGGTATGTAGGAAGAGCTGAAAAACTCATCATGGATCGAACCATGTCAAGCAATGTTCGGTTTCTCCTCTAGGAAACACCATTCATATGTGGTGTCCCAGGAGGTGTCCATTCTGAATGAACTCCATAAAGCTTTAAGTATTCAAGAAATCTTTTACTTAAGTATTCACCTCCTCGATTAGATTGAAGAGTCTTGATACTCTTTGAGAGTTGTTTCTCAACTTCACACTTAAACTCCTTAAACTTTTCGAAGGCCTCGGATTTGTGTCTCATAAAATACACATAACCATACCTTGATAAGTCGTCTGTAAAAGTAATGAAGTAAGAGAAACATTCTCTAGATTGAGTCGAAAAGGTCCACATACATCAGTATGTACCAATTCAAGCACCTCCTTGACATGGATCCCCTTTCCAAAAACTGGTTTAATGGTCATCTTACCTTTTAAACAGGATTCACAGTTACCGTAAGATTGTAAGTCAAATGGTTCAAGGTAATTTAATTTCCTCAACCGTTCTATCCTCGTTTGATTGATATGACTAAGTCTACAATGACATAAGTAGGTAGAATTTCTTCCACTTAACTTAGCTCTTTTATTTTGTACATTCAAAATTTCCCTGTGGCAATTTAATGTATACAATCCATTCACAAGAGGCGCAATTCCATACACAACATTATCAAAAACCAAAATCATATTGTTATTATTAATGCTTGAGGAAAAACCCTCAGTGTCAAGAACATGAATGGAAATAATGTTCCTCGTCAATGAGGGAACATAATAATAATTGTTTAACATTAAAATTTTGCCGGAAGGTAAATCTAATCCATAATCTCCCATGCGTTCAGCATCAACTCGTGCTCCTATTCCGACGCGCATGTCCACCTCTCGTGGTCTGACCTTCCTGCTATTAGTTAGCCCCTGCACACTTGTACAAATGTGTGAGCCACAAGCGGTATCTAGTACCCAGGAATGAGAATCATTTATATACATATTAATTTCAATTACAAACATACCTTGTCCACTAGAGGATGGAGCACTTGGTTCCTTTCCTCCTCGTGGAGCAGTACAGTCCTTCCTCCAATGCCCATTCTTGTTGCAGTTCATGCATACATCTGATGCCGGAAGTTTCTTCTTCTTCTTCGCTCCTCCTTTAGGCTTCATTGCTGCTGCCGGAGCAACAACTTTGTCCTTCCTCTTCTGTTGTCTCTTACCTTTCGGTTTGGGATGACTAGAGGAGCCAACCATCAAGATAGGTTTGCTCTTGGAGACCGAAGATTCGAAGGTTTTCAGCATATTGTGCAATTCTGGCAACTTCGCCTTAGTTCCATTCATATTGTAGTTAATGATGAAACTCTCGAATGAACGTGAAAGTGAATGCAGGATGAGGGTGGAGGCAACTTTGTCGTGAAACTTTATATCGATCGAAGCCAACCTTTCTATCAACTCAATCATTTTCAACACATGTGGAGACACCTGACCCCCTTCAGCTAGTTTACATTTAAAAAGTTCTATGATTTGAGCTCCATTATCTGAGACTGAGAGTCTTAGAGACTCTTTAAATGTTCTAATTAGGGGTGTTATCGGTCCGGTCCGATCCGGGTATCTGGATACCCGGACAGAGAACCGGATCGATAAGGTTTCGGTCCAGAGTCTAGATCCAGGACTGGACCGAAACCTTATCGGTCCGGTTCCGGGTCCGGGGCCTAATTTTTATTTTTAAAAAATTGAATTTTCAATACTGAAATTGACATTCTCGGACACATTACCACGAAATTTGTATGTTGAAATCTATTGTATATCGCGAGATATTTAGCTTTGAAAAGGAAAAAACGTAACGATTTGGGAAAAAAGTGAAATTGATTGGCAAGACGGACATTTTTTGAGAAATTGGTTGCTCCAAACCACTTCAGCAATTTTTCTGGCCCTGTCTCGCAAAAATACGCGAAAGCAAAAAAACATTTAGATAAAACGGACGTCCGAGCGCAAAATTATGACCACTTAAAGTTTCACTAATTTACTATACGTCCGGCCGGTGGTGGATTTGGATGGGGGTGGTAGGGGGTGTTCTGGGTATTTTACACAGTTCTGGTCCGGATCCTTATCGGTCCGGGTAATTTTTGGTACTCGTATTCGGACCGTTAACTTTTTGGTCCGAGTATCGATCTGGGTTTACCGGTCCGGTTCTCGGGTAACAGCGGGAGTATCCGGACCGGTAACAGCCCTAGTTCTAACATTTCGTTGGGCCTTATGTGCTCATGCTGTCTTTGTAATGAATGTGACATAGAAGACAACATCAAACATTGAGTTGAAGTGACATCATCATAATATTTCTGGTAAGCAACATTATCAAAGGTGGCATACTCAGCAGAGTCTTCTACAGGCAATGTAGGGAATACCTGGTCTAAAGTATACTCAATCTTTTCTTGTCTCAGGACAATTCTTACATTCTTGAGCGAATCTAGAAAATTGGGTCCGGTCAATCTGTTGGATTCCATTAATATTTTCAACGAGAAGCTAGACATTCTGAAGATCTTAAGATATAGATAGGCAGAAAAATACAATCAAAATTCATTCTCCTAATTATACACATTCATTATATGCTAATTTAACATGACCTTTTGTTTAATTAGCTCCCACTATTTTGCATACTCCTACGACCGCAAGGTAGAATACGGACCTAAAATATTTTAAGGTCATAATGGACCAAGATCCAAACATATGTTATATTCGCGTTTGCTTTGGCTGATAACTTCAATAGCACATTTCAGTAGGTCCTCAACTAATTGCAAAGCTTATTTACAACTCTTGGTTTGATTAAATATCTTTCATTTTAATCATTGCGTCTTTAGATTAGTCCGACACTTTTGCGTCAAGATTTATCTAAACAAGTCAACCCCATTACGCGACTGCGTTTAAGTACCTAAGTAAATTTGGTCTTTTCGAACAAACACTTTGGTGTAAATACCCATAAAAATTTATCATCTACTTTTACTTTAACACGTCTATGAAAGGGCCTGAGTCTTCGTAGACTTAGAGAAAATGCTTTGGCATAAATACTCGTATCGCCGAAAATGATTTTGCACCATAACAATTATAATAAATGACGCGTTTTAATTAGACTTCTATTTAATGTTTGGGGAACATTTTCAGTTTTCGGGAATTTCAACCAAAATCAACAATTATGCCATACATCATATCAAGCAATTTCTAAACACATTTAGATGGGTAACCATCAAACCAATTAGGCATGATATAAGATGGTTTTAATCAAATAATGGGTGACGTCTACCCAGACAGTTATAGCGGTCATTGAAAGTAAATAATTACTGAGCGCCGCCTACCCATACAATAATTGCGGACGCTATGCTAATAATTTAAATGCATCACATTCAAAACACTTAGCACATTTGTATATTATACAATAATATACCATTAATAATAATCATTGGTCTATTTGTCTAAACTCTATAATCTATGTCTATGTCAAACAGTCCCTAAACATTTTCTGATTTTAAAATTCTGATTTTCAGGAATTCTGCAAACTTTAAATATTTATAGCAAGCGAGTGGCTTAGAGCTCCTCTCTCTTTGTTTCGATGAAAGCCTTTAGTCCCTTAAGAATTTAAAAGTTCAATTTGAACCCCTATAAATTCAGAAAATACAATTCTAAATCTCAGAAAATATTTTCAAGTTTCTGGGACCCGTTTGCAAATTCCATAACTTAAAATACAATTTTCAGAAAACTTTCTTTAATTATAGATTTGCCCGAAAGGACCAAATCTGTCCAATTAAAATTTATTTTCAGATTCTGTTATTTTAAAAAACTTCAGAATCTGAATATTAAAACATCAGTTTCTGATTTTGAAATATTTTTTTTTATAATCACCATCGTCGGCGTCGCGGCGCCTTAGAGGCAGTGACCAAATTCTGGAGAGAGAAAATCATCAGCGACGCGGCGCCTCAGAGGCAATGAGTCCGAAAATTAATTTTAAGCTTTTTGGATGAACAGCACCGCGGCGCAGGCACCGCGACGCTCCATTGTGGAGTGGAGTCGCGGCGCCTTACCTCCTGAAACGCAAATCTCGAAAATCCAAACTCCTAAAACTGGTTTAGGTTCAGATTTTTAGATCTATCACTTGCAAGGCCATCACCCTTAAACAATACGTTCATCGACCATCATTCCAATTTTCTTCTCGTTCTTCGTTTCAATGCATCATGCTCTAAACGAACCGGATAACACATATCAACTTAGAAGAATTATATATTGGAATGACTTCCTCGATTACATCATTGTTTTAATAGATCCGGGTGCAAGGATTATGCGTTCTAAAGTTTTAGGATTTTAAAGCTTTTAAAGACATAAAACTATATCTAAACAAATCCTAACTCATATTATCATTACTATTTATCATATAATCACACAAAACAGCTCTGGCTCTGATACTAATGTAGGTGTTTTGTCGGATTCGTACACACAGCGGAATTTAAAAATTTATGTTTCAAACCCGACATAGCGGTCAAACTGTAGTATGATTATATGATGTAACTAACACATAGCAATAAATGTAATACTTCGACCGAAGACTTACATTGTAGATAACAATCCGAAGCTTGAAGCTTTGGGTAGTCCGAGCGTGCGCACGCAAATGTCCCTCGATTTGCAAGTCAAAAACTTTGATGTAATTTACTAACTCTTGGAATGCTAGGGATTCCGGCAGAGCTTTAGAAGAGATTAGTCTCTTGCTTTTGGTGTAGTTAAATGGGAGGGGGAACCCTCTTATTTATAGTTGAAGAGGATAACTTAGGGTTCCCCATGGGTCATCCCATTTAACAACTCAGCATACTAGGCCAGCGAGTCGGACGCGCTTCAGCGCCGCGGCGCTGAGTAAGTGGCGCCGCGGCGCTCGACACGCGTTTTGACGCCGCGGCCCTGTCTCATTTTCTGCCTTGTTTCCATTTTTAATGTCTCGGTTATCAACCGAACATATATATAATCTCCTTCTAATTACATCATTCAATTGACTGGATATTTTACTTAGTGTTACCTTTCAGGCCTTTACACATTAACACAATAACGTTAGGGTCTTCACGGAACTCCTAGACCGGAAGACGAACTCAATATGTAAAGTTTTAGCTACACGAAACATGTGAACTGAACCTCTATTTGGGAAGATAAAATCCTTTCATTCACGACACACTCAATCAAGCTTAGAATTTGTCAAGTGTCTATCCAAACGGCTTGATCATTATAACTCATCTATATTAGTTGACAACATGACCATATCAAAGACATGTCCATTGCGTTGGTCAATGACTTAGTCAACCTAATACCATATGAGTATCTGAGTGTTCACTCGAATATACATTCAAGGAATGAATCTCAATCTTGGTCCAACTACCACCTTTAATCTACTTCGTAATGCATACAAAACAAGTCGTGTCTCAACCTATAAAGCATTTGAGCTTAGGACAAGATCAAAGTACATTACTCCGTAAACAAGGTGGTATCAACCTCAAGTATAAGGATTTCTATCTCCCACATGCCGATGACATTATAGATATATAACAAAACAGTACATCAGCCGGGTATACTAATACTTCAACAAATATCCATGTGTCCATCACGAGTTGCCATAACTCGTAACAAATGAGACATACTACATCCCCTAAGGATATGATGCATACCACATGTCGACGTATCACATATCATCGATATCTCAATCTCGATGATCATTAGTCGAGGTTATTTAAGAGTTACGTTATAATATTAATTATCACATCATTAATAACCACGTAAACTCTATGGATGTATTTATAGAATATTATAAACAATCAACTAATAATTCAACAAATGCAAATGTCATAATATTAATCATCATTAATATAAATACGAATATATATAAAGTACATTTTGTCCTAATATAAATTATCTCTAGTACATACATAAACTTTCACATCATACGGTAAACTTTTTAAAAGGATTTTACCAGTTACATCTTAAAATAACTAATGCAATGCAAACAATGCTCATGCTTGTAAGACTACAAGTTATGCTTTTGAAATAGTCCATGATAAACAGGACCAACATATTCTTTGACGAGAGCATACAGTGATCAACCACGTCTATGAACATGTAAAATTCAATCTTATTAGTTCAAACCCCTTACTTCCAGGCTCCATTTAAGGAAAAGCTTTATAATTCCTCTCTTTACCAGCTATATTACAGCCAAAAATGCCACTGAAATCAGGTTCAATTGAAAGGATGCGCCACTTGCGCACAAAGGGCAACCAGAATAACCTCAAACTACACACACAACAATCAATTTAAAGAGCATTACAGTTTCTTTTTCTTTACAAAAATTAGAAGTACAACCTTTATACCATTCTTGAGAAATAGAAGTACAAACAGACAGCTTGTCCTGAAGACTATGAAAGACATACCATTTCTCTCTAACTCAAAAGTTTAGCGGCAATTTTCTCCACATCTATTGCAATGTCGTCATCTCCCTAAGAATCATCAGGAGCTAAAAACGAGAAGATTTTAAAATTGTCAAACTACTAGAAAGTTCATAAAGTAAATGAGATAAGGATATTAATTATATTGTACCTGGATGCTCATAAATCCAATCTCGAGAACACAACTTAGCTTCAACATTTTCCGGTAATATGGAATTTTGATATTTTCCAATAACTCAGTCATCAACGCTAAAAGATGATTCGGATGCAACTGTGCTAATAGGTATACTTAACAAATCACGAGTCATCAATGAGAGTTCAGGATAGTGAAAGTATATGTATGTCCAAGAGACAATCAGTATTAGGACATATGTACTTTATACACATTCATATTTATTTATTAATGATGATTAATATTATGGCGTTTGCATTTATTAAATTATTAGTTAATTGTTTATAATATTCTATAAATGCATCCCTAGAGGTTACATGGTTATTAATTGAGTGAGAAATTGGTATCATAACGTAACCCTATTAAAATCGCCTCGACTAATGATCATCGAGATTGGGATATCGATGATATGTTATACGTCGACATATGGTATGCATCATATCCTTAGGGGATGTAGTATGTCTCACTTGCTATGAGTTATGACAACTCGTGATGGACACATGGATACTTGTTGAAGTATTGGTATATTGTTAGCGATATTTCAAATGCTCACACAAGCGCACGCATCGTTGACAAGTAATATAGTCTGATAAGACCGAATATCGTCCTCAGAGACTGATTTCTAATTACCGTTCATCTCTTTTATGTTATCTATTTGGCAATCGATATTTGAGTTGAGTTTTTGTTTAACTACTAAAATAATTGCAAGAATTACTGAACTATTTAAGTTGTAATCAGTTATGAATGAATTAGGGCTTCCAAAATCCTCGACTATCCACTATATTCAATCCTTAATGCAACTAGAATGACTTCTTCTTCTACGTTAAGATAGCGGTTAACTAAACTGTCTTATATTCCGGTTAGGACATATAATCACTCAACCCCAGTGCAGAACTCTTCTATATTTCTATGATAGGATTTACCACATAGGAGGATTAAGAACAATAACCTATAATGCTACACAAGTATCGGGGTACTGTCGTCCGCGATTTTAACCTATGTCTAGTCAATTACAGCATATTCAAATCTCTCATCTCGGTTCTTGATTCGAAATCATATATATTATGATAATTAGTGATCAATTAATTATCAAACATACATACCAATTATTGACTAAATCTTAATCAAGTGAAGAAGAAATCAAACTACTGCATTAATTCATGAATAGAAGTTTCAAGTGATTCATAAGGAAAACCCTAATAAAGTGTTAGCTTCTAGTCATAGTCACGCTAAGAACTAACACAAAATCCATACATAAATTGAATTAAAAACGAAAGAAAAGAAATTACTGCGAACTAAGTCTCCAATTGTAGCCTCTCTTGTTGTCTTGTGTTGTGCTTTTTTGTAGAATGACCAACCTACCTCATAACATTAATCCCTAGGGCTTAAATATGTTCTAAATTTCGTGTCCTATGGACCAATCTGCCCTTAGTCAATTCTTCTTCTAATCGAGATTTTCCGCGCAAGATTGCTGCATAACTGCACTGCGGTGCCGAAACTCTTGCAGTCTCTCAGTAATAATGGCACCGCGGTGCTGAAAATCATGTGGCTTCTCAGTAAATATGGCACCGCGGTGCTGACAATCTTTTGTCCTGATTCGTCAATTTTCGTCTTTTTTGCCTCGAGAGCACCTTTGCTGCCCAATTCTTGCTCCTTTTCGCCTTTTTGCCTTTTTACACCTCTGTAACTCAAAAGAAAGAAAAAAACCTAACACGACACTTATTTGAACGAAAATGGGAAAATATTAACTAAAAATGATTCAAAAAACGTATACAAAATACGCCTAACAAACACCCCCAAACTTAACCTTTGCTCGCCCTCGAGCAAAGATCAAAACACAAAAAACAAAGAAACAAAATCAAAGAGACTCAAAGACTCAAATCAAGCAGATGCATAAGGTTACTCAGAAACACATGAACGTCAGTTGGGATAATATGTAGGAACATATATAGCATGAATTTAGCAATCTAGAATTACAAGTCAGATATTTCGCAAATTTATTTCAGTCATAATCAATGGAAGCATGAATACCTAACCTATGCATGTTAATTTTATTTAGTTCAATGAGCATGTTTACTTGTTATTCTCCACTAATCATATACATACATTCTAGAGATCATCAGGACTTTTCAGGGTTGTAATGTAGGCTTAGGCAGGGGTAGGTAAAATTGGGCATTTAGGCTCAATTTACGTACCATAAACATTTTTCTTACTCAACCATTTTGTCTTTCTTTTTGGTATTCTTTTCAGTTCATACCTATATCCCCTTTCTCTTTTTGAAAGCATGAAACAATTCACATAGGCACCCCCAAACTTAAGCTTTTACATTTTTTTCATTGGAGTGCATCACTTTTTCACTCTCTTTTTGTATTCCTTTTTCACTCTTTTTCATCACAATTTTTCAATTACCGCTTATGGCACACGATGGAATCATGAGATGTCAAAGAAACCCACTTATTTTAGGCTCAAAGGGGCTGACTAGGGATACAGTTTATTGCAAGGTAGGTAATGAATGGTAAGAAGGGCTAACAAAGAAATGCTTGAATCATCTCTCTAACATGTACATCTTAACTATTTCGCTTCAAATAACAAGCAAACAGACTTCACGGATATTTTTCAATTGACAGCACATAGGCTAAGCACCAAATATTCCAAATAATCAAATTTTCATGAATTTTTGGCATATCTAACTTAAGCACGCAGATTTTTGCTTCTCATTCCACTACATTATCCCACTTAGTTCACTAGGCGTTTCAAATAAGCACAACATGCATGATCATAAAAAATAAAAAAACACAAAAACAAACAAAAGACTCAAAATAAAAGACTCAAAAATAGACACAAAAATAAAATAAAAATTCCCCCCCAAACTTAAACAACACATTGTCCCAAATGTGTAAAAGACTCAAAAATTAAAACGGAACGACTTACAGACATACAACGGTTCAAAACGGTGTACTGAGACGGTATCTGTGGGAGGAGATTTGGCGAATCAGGGCCTTTTTATTTTTCGGAAATCTCTATCGGCACCGCGGTTCTGCATAGTGGCATCGCGGTTCTGCATATTGGCACCATAGTGCTGAAACTCCTGATTCAGTGTTTTCCAGCATTTTTCCCTGCTTCATATCTCATTCCTTCACCTGACATCACAACACAACAAAAATACCAAATGTGAGACTGTTCTAATTAAACTAAATTGCATAATTTAAATATTGGGTTGCCTTCCAAGTAGCGTTGTCTTTAATGTCTTGTAGCCGGACGCCGATTCTTCTTCATTGTGACTTGAGACAGACCACAGAGTTGATTTGTTCTATGTCATTCAACAAGTATGGCTTCACTCTCTGTCCGTTCACTTTGAATGGTACGCCCTTTTTTCCTCTCAACTCGACTGCACCATAGGGGAACACTTTTTCCACAAAAAATGGTCCTGACCATGTGGACTTCAACTTGCCTGGGAACAATCTCAGCTGTGAATTGAATAGGAGTACTTGTTGCCCAGGTTGTAGCTCTTTACGTATCAAGTTCTTGTCATGTCATGCTTTGACCCTCTCCTTGTAGATTTTTGCATTCTCATAAGTGTTGTTCCGGAATTCATCTAACTCATTCAGTTGCAGCAGCCTCTTCTGCACTGCTGCTTTGGCATCCATGTTCAGCTTTATCGTTGCCCAGTATGCCCTGTGTTCCAACTCCACCGGTAGATGACATGCCTTCCCCTAGACCATCTTGTATGGTGACATCCCAATGGGAGTCTTGAAAGTTGTCATATAGGCCCATAGTACATCATCCAGCTTCGTAGACCAGTTCTTCTTTGAGCCATCCACTGTTTTTTCCAGTATGCTTTTCATTGTCTTGTTTGAAATTTCAGCCTGCCTGTTGGCTTGCTGGTATGTCAAGGTAGTCGTGTGGTAGACTCCATAACGTGCCAGCAAGGTATCAAGCTGCTTGTTGCAAAAATGACTCCCTTCATCGCTGATGAGGGCTCTTGGAGTGCCAAACCTTGTGAATATGTTTTTCTGCAGGAATTTCAAGACAATTTTACTATCATTCTCTTTAGTAGCCACTGCCTATACCCATTTGGACACATAATCCACTGCAAGAAGAATGTATTGGTTCCCAAAGGACATTGGGAACGGGCCCATGAAATAAATCCCCCACACGTCAAACAGTTCCACTTCTAAGATCCCAGTTAGGGGCATTTCATTTCGCCTTGTCATGTTCCCAGTTCTTTGGCAACGATCACAACCCCTCACGAAGGTGTTGGCATCCTTGAATGGGGTTGGCCAATAGAATCCACTCTGCAATACCTTGGCTGCTGTCCGTGATGCTCCAAAATGCCCACCACATTGCAAGGTGTGGCAATGAGTGAGAATTTGGGCATTTCATCCTCGAGTACGCACCTTCTTATGACTTGATCAACAAAGTGCTTATAGAGAATTGGTTTCTCCCAGTAGTAATGTTTTACCTCTGAATAGAACATTTTCACCTGCTGCTTTGTCATTCCTGAAGGTAATACTTTTGCCGCAAGAAAATTAACAAAGTCAGCGAACCAAGGTAACTTTACATTGGTACTTACCTTGAACAGTTGCTCGTCTGGGAAATAGTCATTTATTTGCACATCCTTGGTGTTCTGGCTCTCTTCCACTTCAAGCCTTGACAAGTGGTCTGCTACCATGTTATCAGTCCCCTTTTATCGCGGATCTCCATGTCAAATTCTTGTAGTAGCAGCACCCATCGTATAAGCTGAGGTTTTGCATCCTTCTTAGTCATCAAATACCTAATGGCTGAGTGGTCAGTGTACACTATCACCTTATTCCCAATGAGATATGGCCTGAATTTTTCAAATGCGTATACTATGGCTAGCAGCTCTTTCTCTGTCGTCGCATAATTCAGCTGAGCATCATTGAGGGTTTTGCTGACATAGTAAATTGACCTGAATACCTTGTCAATTTTTTGTCCAAGAACCGCTCCCACTGCGTAGTCGCTTGCATCGCACATCAATTCAAATGGGAGTGTCCAGTCAGGTGCAGTGACTATAGGTGCTGAGGTTAGCTTCTCTTTAAGTGTCTGAAAGGCAGTTAAGCATTCTTCATTGAATTCAAAAACATCCCCATTCATCAACAAGGTGGACAGAGGTTTAGAGATCTTTGAGAAGTCCTTGATGAATCTTCTGTAGAAACCAGTGTGCCTAAGAAAACTTCTGATCCCTTTCACCGATACTGGAGGTGGCAAATTTTCGATCACTGAAACCTTTGCCTTGTCTACCTCAATGCTTTTGCTGGAAATCTTGTGGCCAAGCATGATACCTTCCTGTACCATAAAGTGACACTTCTCCCAGTTCAGCACCAGATTCGAATTCTTGCACCGCTACAACACTGCTTCAAAATGCTTTAAGCATTCATCAAAGGAGGACCCAAAAACAGAAAAATCATCCATGAAGATTTCTATGGTCCTCTCCACCATGTCAGAAAATATAGCCATCATACAACGCTGAAAGGTGGGGGTGCATTGCAAAGCCCAAATAGCATTCTCCTAAAAGCAAACGTACCAAAGGGGCATGTGAAGGTTGTATTTTCCTGATCTTCTGGAGAGATGGCAGTTTGATGATACCCTGAATAGCCATCCAGGAAGCAATAGTAGTTGTGTCCTGCAAGCCTGTCAAGCATTTGGTCAAGAAAAGGCAAAGGAAAATGATCCTTCCTGATTGCTTTGTTCAATTTGCGGTAGTCAATACACATTCTCCACCCTGTAGTTGTTCTGGATGGAATAAGCTCATTCTTTTCGTTAGTCACCACAGTCATGACACCTTTCTTGGGTACCATTTGCACAGGGCTTATCCATGCACTGTCAGAAATATGATAAATCACCCAAGCATCTAGCCATTTCAGGATCTCTTTTCTCACCACATCTTTCATGGTTGGATTTAGTCTCCTTTGTGCCTCAATGGATGGTCTGCTCTCAGCTTCTAGACGAATTTTGTGCATTAATGTAGAAGGCTTATCACTCTAATGTCTGCTAGTGTCCACCCAATCGCGAGCTTGTGAGCCCTCAATTCTCTCAACAATTTTTCAACCTCCACTTTGGATAGATGACATGATACGATCACTGGTAAGGATTGATTCTCACCTAGATATTGATAGTGCAAATGATCTGGCAGAGCCTTCAACTCTAGTTCTGGAGCTTGTTCTGTGGACGACACTGGTCTCTCTGGCATGGTTCCTAGCTCCTCGTATTTTCTCTTATAGCATGGCTCATGGGAATCCAACCAATTCGCATACTCCCTCCATTTTGTGTCATTACCACTATCATCATCCCATAATGTCATCACCGTTCCAAGAGCATCCGCACTCCTGAACCCGTTTTCAGAAACTGCTTCATTAACCACATCAATAGAATAACAGTTATCACTTGCCCTTGGGTAAGTTGCTGCCCTGAATACATTGAAAATCATTTTTTCTACCTGAACACGAAGTCTCAGCTCACCTTTCTGAACATTAATGAGTGCCTGTCCTGTGGCTAAGAATGGCATGCCAAGGAAAATAAGCATTTCTTCATCTTCTTCCATGTATAGGATGATGAAATCAGCGGGGAAGATGAACTTGTCCACTTTAACCAACACATCATCGATGATTCCTCTAGGGTGGACGATGGAGCGATCAGCTAGTTGTAAGGTGATGGTTGTAGGTATTGCTTTCCCCACTCCAAGTTTGCAGAACACAGAATAGGGCATCAAATTTATACTTGCCCCCAAATCACATAGAGTCTGCTGACATTCAAACTTCCTTATAGTGCAAGGGTTGGTGAAGCTTCCCGGATCTTTCAACTTCTGAGGTAACTTTCTCTGTAGGATGGCACTGCATTCCTCAGTCAACACCACAGTTTCATACTCCTCCAACCTCCTCTTTTTATAGAGGATCCACTTCATGAACTTTACATAACTCGACATTTGTTCTAAGGCTTCAGCAAATGGAATGTTGATGTGCAATTTTTTAAAGACCTCCAGAAACTTAGAAAACTGCTTGTCAAGAGAATTCTTTCTAGGTTTCTGAGGGTATGGTATCTTCACATGCAGTGCGTCAATGACTGCTGGCTCCCTCACCTCACTGGGTTCACCCTTTTTTTCTGGACATATTGGGGATGAACCTGTCTCCATTTGTTTGCCACTCGTCACATCAATTGTTTGAAACTGCTCTTGTGGGTCTGTACCAGTATTGCTAGGACGGTTCCCTTGCATATCGTTTCTCAGCTTGCTAGCTAGCTGTCCCAGTTGCATCTCTAGATTCCTGATTGATAATTTTGTTTCCTTCATGAACTGATTCTGGGCGTTTGAGAGTGCCCAAAGAGCTGCTCTCATGTCATCTAGCCTTCCTGATGGAGCCTGATTCTGTGGTGGATGAGTTTGTCCTTGAGGATTCTGGCACTCGGTGAGCCTGAATAATGCTTCCTGCAGCTCATTTCGCTCCTCTTGTTAAGCCTGCGGTCTAAGTTGCTGCGATGGACAAAGGTCATAGTCCTGCAGCCCCTGATAGTGATAGTCCATGTACTTGACCTTACCTGCAAGATACACAAACAACAAAAAATGATAAAAAGATGCTCTCTGAACAAGTTAGAAACTTGTTCTGGGAGCGACCAAATTAGAAATTAAAAAAAGATGGTTCGATATTAGAAGTACGTCAGTCCCCGGCAACGACGCCAAAAACTTGTTAGCGATATTTCGAATGCTCACGCAAGCACATGCATCGTTGACAAGTAATATAGTCTGATAAGACTGAATATCGTCCTCAGAGACTGGTTTCTAATTATCGTTCATCTATTTTATGTTATCTATTTGACAATCGATATTTGAGTTGAGTTTTTGTTTAACTACTAGAATAATTGCAAGAATTACTGAACTATTTAAGTTGTAATCAGTTATGAATGAATTAGGGCTTCCAAAATCCTCGACTATCCACTATATTCAATCCTTAATGCAACTAGAATGACTTCTTCTTCTACGTTAAGATAGCGGTTAACTAAACTGTCTTATATTCCGGTTAGAACATATAATCACTCAACCCAGTGCAGAACCCTTCTATATTTCTATAATAGAATTTACCACATAGGAGGATTAAGAACAGTAACCTATAATGCTACACAAGTATCGGGGTACTGTCGTCCGCGATTTTAACCTATGTCTAGCAATTACAGCATATCCAAATCTCTCATCTCGGTTCTTAATTCGAAATCATATATATTATGATAATTAGTGATCAATTAATTATCAAGTATCCATACCAATTATTGACTAAATCTTAATCAAGTGAAGAAGAAATCAAACTACTGCTTTAATTCATGAATATAAGTTTCAAGCGATTCATAAGGAAAGCCCTAATAAAGTGTTAGCTCCTAGTCATAGTCACGCTAAGAACTAACACAAAATTCATACATAAACTGAATTAAAAACGAAAGAAAAGAAATTACTGTGAACTAAGTCTCCAATTGTAGCCTCCCTTTTTGTCTTGTGTTGTGCTTTTTTGTAGAATGACCAACCTCCATCATAGCATTAATCCCTAGGGCTTAAATATGTTTCAAATTTCGTGCCCTATGGACCAATCCGCCCTTAGCCAATTCTTCTTCGGAACTGAAATTTTCTGCACCGGCACCGCGGTTCTACATAACGACACCGTGGTGTCGAAACTCCTACAGTCTCTCAGTAATAATGGCACCGCGGTTCTGCATGTTGGCACCGTGGTGCTGAAAATCTTGTGACTTCTCAGTAAATATGGCACCGTGGTTCTGCATATTGGCACCGCGTTGCTGACAATCCTTCGTCCTGATTTGCCAACTTTCGTCCTTTTTGCCTCGGGAGCACCTTTTCTGCCCAATTCTCGCTCCTTTTCGCCATTTTGCCTTTTTGCACCGCTGTGACTCAAAAGAAAGAAAAACAACCTAACACGACACTTATTTGAACGAAAATGGGAAAATACTAACTAAAAATGACTCAAAAGGCGTATACAAAATACGCCTAACATATACCCTACTGATGCACTATTTGTTATATGTCTAAAGTGTCATCGGTGTGTGAGAGATAGAAGTCCTTAGACTTGAGGTCGATACGCACCTTATTCACGGAGTAATGTACTTTGATCCTGTCCTAAGCTCAAATACCTTATAAGTTGAGAAACGACTTGTCTTGGGTACATTACGAAGTGGATTAAATGTGGTAGTTGAGTCAATATTAGGATTCATTCCTCGAATGCATCTTCGAGAGAACACTCAGATTCTCATAAGATATTAGGTTGACTAAGCCGTTGTCCATCGCAGTGGATATGTCTTTGATATGGTCCTGTTGTCAACTAATATAGATGAGTTATTATGATCAAGACATTTGGATAGACACTTGACAATCATACGCTTGATTGAGTATGTCGTGAATGAAAGGATTTTATCTTCCCACGTCAGAGGTTCAGTTCACGTGTTTCGTGTAGCTAAACTTTGCATATTGAGGTTCGTCTTCCGACGCAGTCTAGGAGTTCCGTGAAGATCATAATGATATTAGTGTCAATATGTAGAGGCCTGAAGGGTAAACACTAAGTCAAATATTCCGTTGATTGAAGGATGTAATTAGAAAGAGATTATGTATATGTTCGGTTGATAACCGGGACATTAGAAATGGGAAAAGGGGCAGAAAATGGGACAGGACCACGGTGCCTTGATTCAGGACTGTGGTGCTAGAAACACGTGCCAACACCGCGGTGCTACCTTATGGAACCGTTGTGCCGACACGTGTTCTGGAAGTCCGGATTTCGACCCAGTCCATTTTCTGCTGGGCCCAGCCCATGGAAACCCTAAAGCTCCTATTTTCTATTATAAATAGGAGGCTTCCCTTCCCATTTTCAACACACACTAAACCTAAGAGAGGTAAATCTCTTCTAAAACTCTGCAGAAATCCCTAGCATTTCTAAAGATAGAAAATTACATCAAAGTTCTAAGAACTTAGAACTTGCAAATCAAGGGATACTTGAGTGTGCATCGGGGACTACACAAAGCTTCGAGTTTCAACAGCTTGAATTGCGGATTGCTTCAAAATGTAAGTCTTCATTCGAAGTATTACATTTGCTTTGTGTTTATTTTACATTACATACTCATACTACAGTTTGACCGTCATGTCGGGTTTGAAACATAAATTTTCAAAATTTCGTTGCGTATAAGAATCCGACGCAAACGCCTACAGATACTTCATCCTATTATCCTTCCAAAATGTAATCACATCTAAATTTTCATTTCCTTTGCGAACTACTATGTGCTCTTTCAAATATAAATCCAATTGTGTTTTTCTTGAACTACACTTAGATGGACTTTCAAACATATCAAATTCATCCATGTCATCCAGTATCTCACCATCACATCCACGACTACTACTTCCAACCATTTCAACATCGGATATTGCCATGTATTCTTTGAACAATCTACACAAATTATCTTCAACAACACTTACCTTTTCATTGAAAGTACAAGGATCAAGTTTTTTAAATCAAAACTTTACCAATTTTAACTTGTACCGAGGATCAAGAATGACGACCAACGAAGCAATCGGTCTGTAGTCATCCTGCCAATATTTTGCAAACTTCTTCACTATTTCAATAGCCATCTCTTTAATATTAGGATCTTCACTATATTTTTCTTCTCGTATCAACATATGAATTTTCTAAATTTTATGAAAATATAAATTAGCAATAGGATAATGGCTCCCTGAAAACAATGTAGTGATTTCATAAAAATACCTCAAGAACTTGACAATTATTTCAGCTTTAATACAATCATCATTCGAAGGACAACATTTAAAATTTCTATCAAGTATCTTGAAGTCAGAGAACGCTCGACCATAAGGAAAAGCACTATCAAACATCAAATATGTATAATTTCATCTTGTAGACGCATCTTGACGCAGTTTTCCATTTACAAAATAAGCAAAAGATTGAAAGGTACTACTCAAAATGGAGAAACTTCACAAGAATGGTAGCACTATATTTATTATTAATATTACTTCTATCTCGATTTATGTGACACTATTTAATTAAGCATGAAAAAATAAACTTTTTTTTAATTTATGATCCAAAATAAATTTTGAAAATTTATGTGATTATAAAATTAAATTAGGTGACTTATTTTTTGGGACAGAAAAAAACAAAAAAAATCAATGGATTTTATTGAGTTATCCAACATAAGTGAGATTAATGATCCATTTCTTTATATGATCAGAGTCAGGCCGTCCAATTCATTATTCCGATATTGATGCACACTCAAGATGTTTAGCAGTGCGTGAGGCGTGGTGTTAGTTCTCGTGCGGTGGTATAAGTGCTTGGTCTTACAGTTTCTTTCTAGAGTGAGAAGTTTGTGTGGTGTGTATAAGTCAAAAAGCCATAGATGAGATAGAAGAAAAAAGTGTGTTAATGGCTCCTCCATCAAATCAAGAATCCCAATTAGAAACCATAAACCCAACAATAATCCCAGGTCTTCCAAACGATTTAGCATCACTAATCCTAATATTTGTTCCTTACTCTCATCATTCACGTCTGAAATCCATTTGTAAATCATGGAACCTATTTTTCTCTTCAAAATCCATCATTTATCTTCGACTAAAACATCATCTCCCTTCACCACTCATCTGTATATTCCCACAAGACCCTTTAATTTCATCGCCTTATCTATTTGACCCTATAAATCTTGCTTGGTGTCCACTTCCACCCATGCCTTGTAACCCTTATGTATATGGGCTTTGTAATTTTACTTCGATTTGTGTTGGTCCTTATTTGTATGTGTTAGGTGGGTCACTTTTTGATACCCGTTCTTTCCCTCTTGATTACCCATGCCCTTCATCCTCAGTGTTTCGTTTTGATTTTGTCAACTTTATGTGGGAGATGTTATCGCCTATGATCAACCCTAGGGGTAGCTTCGCATGTGGCGCGATGATGGATAAGATTGTAGTGGCGGGTGGTGGGTCCCGGCATACGATGTTTGGGGCGGCGGGTAGTAGGATGAGTTCAGTGGAGATGTATGATATTGGGAAAGATGAGTGGGTTTCGTTGGACGGGTTGCCTAGGTTTAGAGCAGGGTGTGTTGGGTTCTTTGTTGGGAATGGTGGGGAGGAGAGGGAGATGGAGTTTTGGGTGATGGGCGGGTATGGCGAGTCGAGGACGGTGTCGGGTGTGTTTCCTGTGGATCAGTATTATAGGGATGTTGTAGTGATGGAGATGAATAATGGTGGTGGTGGTGGTAAGTGGAGAGAGCTTGGGGATATGTGGGAAGAAGGGGAAAGGTGGAGGGTTGGAAAGATTGTGGTGGTTGAGGATGATGGGCCTTCCCACGCTCCTGCAGTATTCATGCTTGACCGAGGTGATATTTTCAGGTATGATGTTTGGAGTAGCTTGTTATGTGCATTTCTTCTAGTTAATATAAGTGTGAGCTTTATGAAACTGTTAGTTTAAGAGAATCCTTAATTAAGACTTATAAACGAATTGTTTACCAGTATTGGAATGATATGGACCTGAAATGAATGGAATTGACACAGAGGATTCATACAACTTACACCAACTAGTTTGCGTTGAGGTTTGGTTGAATGACCGGAACTCAGTAAATTAAGAAACCAATCGCAGATCACTATTTTACAAGTCTGATACATTGTGCATTTACGAGTCGATTTTGGTGTAATATCCCACCTCAGTATTGTCTCTACCGTCCTTCTGCTTAATTAACCGAGTCGTGGCAGGGGAAAGGGGTGGGTAACCAAGTAGGGTAAGGGATTAAGCACTAGGTGACAATTTGATATGTTTGTTTGATGCCCTGCTTTGTGATGTATGTTTCCTTTTCTGATAAGTTGAAATAGAGTAAGTCAGTAGAGGCGCGTTTGGTTTAATATTTTTGGATAACGGTTGGATCCAAGCCAGTTTGGCGTGCACTTCGACTAAACCGGCTACCGACTTCCTCCTATTAGCAGAGATATCAGGTGACTCTGTCATTAATGTTTAGACAGATGGGTATAAATCACTTTTCACTTTTTTTTGTCTTTACTCGAATTGACCCAGTTTTGTCGTCTACCAAATTATTTTCATCTTTGTCGATATAGATGCCATGATTGACTTTCTAGACTCATTACACAATTCATGATGTAGCTCTGCACATTTTGGCAGAATCTTCTTGCTGCTGATTTCACGTACAAGTTTTAACAATAAAAAATATTCTTTTCGTTTCGTTTGTGGAAAAGCTGCTCTCAACCAAAAAGCCAAGAAAGAATAGCTTGTTAGTATTTTTGTCTCAAATAGTTAACCCAAATGCCTTTCGTTGACTCATTCAGATGACTGGTTGTAATGTCTCCTGGAGACTTTTGTAATTCTGTAATTTTCTATTTTGCAGTATCTCCTGGGCACTTGCTTCATTAAAATTTACTTACCTTACCAAAAAAAAAATCCAAATGCCACCCAATGGGGTATCACTCGTGATCAACATTAATGACACAAGGTCAAACCAAATCCATCGTACATCAGCTCCCCTAAACGAACTTTTACCTCTATTGCCATTGTTGTTATGACTCTGTACTCTCATATTTGAATCTCGTGCTCTTGTTATTTTTTTCCTCCCTTTTTATCTGTCAGTTCTTCTTTCATTTTGTTGCTATGTCCTCCAATCTTCTTTCAATTTGCCTCATCAGTTCCCTTGGCATTTCCTCTTCAGCCAAGAACATATAAATATTTTTTTCTTACTCCTTTTTTTCCGTCACATTTATGTGGACTTTATCCGAAAAGTCTTTGATACAGACATACAGTTGTATCTGGGCACATCTTTGATTAAATGCAGTTAGTTTCCTAAAAAGGGATTAAAACATTCACCTTTATTTTGGATAGGTTACTACTATAGCACTAAAATTGAGTGGCAAGTGTGAATACATGGATGTAGTTCCAGTTGCTTTGTATTTGATTTTTGTTATTCCATTGGTTACGAGAAGCAATTTTGCGAAGCTGCTGGTTATAATTCAGCCTCTAATCTGCCCAATGATATAAAGCTCGGAATAAACTGCACATAAAACAACAACATACCCAGTGTAATCCCACACCGTGGAGTCGGGGTAGAGTGTACACAGATCTTACCTCCACCTTGGTAGGTAGAGCAGTTTTCGGGAGACAATCGGCTCAAGACAGAGCATAATCACAAGCAGGGCAATCAAAACAAAGCAAGAGTAAAACAAGAGTAAAGAGTAAAGAGTAAAGCAAGAGAAACTATCAGACTCAGATAAGGAATTAAAGCAGTATAAAGTGTATTCGAACAAAAGGGAGCAGTAGCTAACACAATTAAATAAGCTAAACAAAATACACTAAAGAACACATAACAACAGAAATCAGATTACTGTGGATTATAAAGCAATAATGTCTATAAGTGTGACAGACTAATCGGGCCTACAGTAATAACACTACAACTATCAATTTGTAAGCATAATTTGGACTACGCTTGAGTACCTACTACCATTTTATCCTAATCCGTGTCCCTCACAATCCCCTATCTAAGGTCATGTCCTCAATAAGTTGCACATGCGTCATATCCCGTCTAATCACTTCTCCTCAATACTTCTTCGGCCTACCTCTACCCTTCCTGAACCCATCCATAGTCAACCTCTCACACCTCCGCACTGGGGCATTTGTGCATCTTCTCTGCATGTGTCCGAATCATCTCAACTTTGCTTCCCGCATCTTATCATCCACCGAGGTCACTCTCAATTTCTCCCGAATATCATCATTTCTAATCATATATTCATTGTATGCCCACACATCCATCTCAGCATCCTAATCTTCGCAACTTTGATCTTTTGTATGTGCAAAGTCTTGACTGGCCAACACTCCACCTCATACAACATAATCGATCTAACTAGCATCCTATAGAACTTGCCTTTAAGTTTTGGTGACATTTTTTTGTCGCACAATACTCCAGATGCGAGCCTCCATTTCATTCACCCTGCCCCAATATGATGTGTGACATCGTCATTAATCTCTCAATTCCCTTAGATAATAGACCCTAGGTACTTGAAGTTTTCTTTCTTTGGAATGACCTGCGTACCAAGCCTTACCTCCACAACTGTCTCAGGGTCGCTCGCGTTACTGAACTTGCACTTTAAATATTTTGTCTTGGTCCTACTTAACCTGAACCGACTTCAGAGTCTGTCTCCAAACCTCTAACTTGGCGTTCACTCCGTTGCGAGTCTTATCAATCAGGATTATGTCATCTCTAATAACATACACCATGGTATCTCTCCTTAAATTTATCGCGTCTGCCCATCCATCACCAAGGCAAATATGAATGAGCTAAGAGTTGATCCCTGGTGCAGCCCCATCATCACTAAAAACTGCTCTGAGTCTCCTAATGTTCGTACCCTGGTCTTGGCTCCATCATACATATCCTTGATCGCCCTAGTGTACGCCACATGTACCTCTCTAACACCGTCTCTAACACCGTGAGACTCCTAGTACTTCTCTGGCTACCTCACGAATGCAACTGACCGCCCTTTCCCACATACCGGTCGCATCCTTACTGCTCCCCCAAGCCCCCTTGTCCATCAACCTCTCCCCCACCTTCTTTGCACAAGCAATGGTCAAACTCCCTCATTTGATTCTTAACCTGTCATCCATAACCCTTTTCTTCTTCTCCAACTTGATCTCCACATCCATCACCAAAAGCTTATGTCGGGTTGTAATATCGTCCTTCAGAATAGCCTTACCGTCTTTACAAAGACCTTTGTCAACCTTCCTAAGGAGCAAAAGTCTATCTGAGTCTTAGCCACCGAACTACGAAAAATCACCAAGTCTTCCTTCTTCAGGAATCTAGAATTGGCTATCACTATCCCACAAGCTCTAGCGAACTCCAAAAGTGAGACGCCTCCCCATTCCTGACCCCGAGTCCATATCCTCTATGCACGTCGTCATAACCCCCGGAAGTGATCCGATATGTCCATTGAAATTCCCTCCTACAAATAACTTCTCGGTGGGTGGTATACCTCCCACCACCCGTCTAAATCCTCCCAAAAACGTCTCTTCTCCTCCTCGTCCAAGCTCTCTTGTGGCGCATAAACACTAATAATGTTTATAGTGACCCCTCCAACTACCCACTTAATCGTCATCATCCTGTCATTGACCCTCCTCACCTCTATCACCTGATCCCTTAGTTCATTGTCTACCAAAATGTCTATCCCATTCCTATACTTCGACCTACCGGAGAATCATAACTTATACTCGTCTACATCTTTAGCCTTAGGTCCTACCCATTTGATCTCCTGGACACACGCTATATTAATCTTCTTCTTCTTAAGAATCTTAACTAACTCTATGACCTTCTCTGTTAAAGTCTCAATATTTCAAGACCCTATTCTCCGCCTAACATCTTTCTTATCCCACTTACCCCCCTACCCCTTGCCCACGTCCCCGACCGAGAACATATCCCTACCGTCAGTCACCCAAGCCACTAAAGCAAATATAAAATAGTAAGCTACTCAAATGTTACCCTAAAACAGGAAGGGATCAAAGTGAAAGCACCCGTTAACAAAAATTTAAAGTCACGTAGGGCCACTACGCCAAGAATGCTATAACTAAAAGCAGTAAATGCAAGAACGTAAAGTCACGAATCAATAAAGTGAGACGGCAAAATCTTACAATAATGATAAGGAGTAAGGACATTTTTTTGGCGGAGGTACCAACTAAAAGCTTACAAAGGATGGATACGAGCAACCGGAGGTACCAACTCTAGTTGAATCGAACCTGTTTGTCGGTGAATCATTGTTCCCGGCGATTTTTTTTTTTTGGCTAGTTAACCAATACCAATAAGAAATACTGCACATATACAAGTGGTATATTTGGCTAGTGCACATAAAAGTGCCAATAAAAAAAACTGCACATATACGGGTGGTGTTAGCCTCTAGAAAAGGAGCTCATTTCATTGTAGCTTCTAATCAGAATTTACTGCATAATTTTTTCCCTTTTTCGTGATTGCAACAATCTGTTCTATAGTAGTCAATTGGACTAAGTGTAGGCTGTAGGGGCAAGTGAATTTGGTTTATGACTCATTGTCAGACCGTTGGTTAACTAGCCAAATTGGTGGGTTTGGAAGGGTTATGACGGCACAAATAAATCATTAGTCGACATCATGTTGATTTTCCTCTGGTATAAGCAAAAAAAGGATTGGTGGAAATTAACATCATTAATTTCTGTAATGTAAGTGGTTCAGTTACCTTCTTTTTACAAGGAATAAATATTTCTCATCTATCTACCTGTAGGGATGGAAAATGGGGCGAGGCAGGGCAGAGTAGGACAGGTCAAAGGTTAAACGGGGCAGGGCAGGACAATGCTTAAACGGGACAGGGCAGGGCAATGCTTAAATGGGTCAAAATATATTTTTAGAAAATTCTAAATAGGGCAGGGCAGATAATAGGGCAAACCTTTATTTGTGCAAATTTAAAGATAAGTTGAAATTCAGAATTGCACAATAAATTTGCTATATATATATTTTTTTAAAATTACATTTAAACGAGCTTCCTTCTCTTACTGATACAAGTATTTTAGCAAAATTCAAGATTTTAATATCTCCCCCACCCCCCACATACACGAACAAATTCCTGGCACCTTGTTTAATTGTCTTGTCCTCTACCACTTCATTTATTAAGTATTACTATTTGTTCTAGAAGAAAAACACTGCATTATTATATCCATTTTACCATTAAATTTAGTTGTAATTGTGAATTTTTTACGAATGCATAAAAATATAACTAGCACCGTAGTACATGAAAATTAATATTTAATGAGATGAAAAATCTTAGTCTTCTGTTCTGTATTTGGTGTCCATGAGACAACTCAATCTCTTCAATTGCTAATTAAAAGGTACTAATGAAAATTACATTACTAACAAGACGATGGAGATTGTCCGATCCACTTCTCTGGCCAATTATCTCTATTAGTTTGACGATATGATATTATAAATTCAAATTTTAAATAAAATCTCCGAGTTTTGTTCTTGCTAAGCCGATGTTCGGTAATCTCTGTATAAGAGAAAAAATAAGCTTTTAGTTCGTTATCATGCAATGGTAAGAAAATCTAAGATTTACTTACACAAAAAATAAACTCAGTTCATAAATATTAAGAAATTATGACAATAGACTGATTGTTCACCCATTTAAAAAAATTAAAAGAAGTTAACAAAATAAATACCAAGTTGAAAGTGAAAATGAAAAATAACATAAACAGGGCAGGGCTTAACGGGGCAGGGCAAGATAGGGCAAATTTTTTGAAAATGCTAAACGGGGTAGGGCGGGGAGGGTTAAAATCTTACCAGGTCAAGCCCTAACCCGCCCTAACATGCCCCATTGCCACCCCTATCTACCTGAAACACAGTTATCAAGTATATATGCGCGCGTGTGTACCTGAAATGCAAGAATACTCGCTTGTCCTGTTTTGTTGCTTGTAATTTGGAAACTTCATTCCACTTTGTTGGTATATGAATAGTGGAATAGTGATGCAACAAAATGTCGAATGAACTGTTAGATAGGTAGAGAACAGCACATTGTTCATATCATAACATGAACTCAGACTTCAAATTTTCATGTATGAGTCATACTATTTATGCAGGAATGTGTCTACATTTGTTTTTGAATTTAAGGAGTATGATATGAGTAAGTGGTTGATCTGAATGTAGCTTGTTTGTTCCGGGGTTGCTAAAATTAATGTTTCTTGGGTGCACCACTGGCGTTCATGGAAGATAGCAACAGATCCTTTAATGTAGAGCGGTATAGCAAACGGAAAAAAATAACTTGTCTAAGTTTTGAGTATATTTTTTGGGTGTATTACAATTTTGTTTCCTTTTTAATTTTTTTAGGCTAAATATCTAGATTGCCCCTTAAACTTGCACGTTTTGTAAGTTAGACACTCTAAGTTTACTAGTGACCAAATAGACACTATTACTTGACAAAAGTGTCTCGTGAACACCTTGTGCTGACATGGCAAATTAAATGTGTTTCAGCTAAATCTGGGCGCGCGAGGACCTAATTATGCGTTCATTTTCCTTCATTTTAGAATTAGATTGATTTTTTTATGTGGGCCCCACTCTTTCCCCTTTGGCAAACCACTCAATGCTAATCACCTCCATTTTTTGCCGGAAACAAGTACCGGAGCTTCCCAGAAAATCTCTAGTTATTCCTATCTCTATGGTTTTGCAAAGAGAAGTAGATTCTTTGAAAATAATTAATCAATAACCGTAGCGTCCTTTTTTTTATATACGTATAAAAAAAGCATCCTTTTTATAAAGATAAAATCATCAGGGACCCATGCTAATCATCAATCAAGAATACAGACATTTAAAAAGTCACTGTTTTTGTGTAATCTTGTAACTATAAGATTCTTAGCCATCTCTAAAACCAATTTGATGACCTCTCCCTTTTCTTCTATTTTCTTTAATCTTTCCTTCCTTTCCAAAATTAAAGCACCACCCATAAAGAGTTCCCGAGTTTCTAAGATTGTGGTCTTTAGTGGAGGAGGCTAAAAATGGTGGTGGAGAAGATGATGGGGCGGTGGTGGAGTGTGCAGTTGTTTTGGTTGTGATTTTGGAGTAACGATGGAATGTAATTAAGGCAGGAGAGAAAGACGAGCATTCGGTAATGGGAATACACTGGGTATGTTGTTGTATTTTTTAAAATTACTCGTGTCATTAGTTAATTTTCCCATTTAATACTTCACGAGTGTGATTCATGCACACACTCTCATAGATACAAGTTTTTAGGAGACACTTTGTCAAGTAAACGTGTCTATTTGGTCCCGAGTTAACTTAAAGTGTCTAACTTACAAAACGTGCCAAGTTTAAGAGGCTATCTAGATACTTAGCCTTTTATTTATTTTGTGAATGTGTTCGTTCACCACTATCATGAAGTCTTCAGATTTAATAGCTTTTAGAAAGATTCTAAATTAGAAGCGTATCCATGTATTTTCTCTTAAACCTCATGATAAAACTTGAAACTTCGGGTTATTTGATGTTGATATTCAGGATTTTTTCTTTGAAAGATAGCTTTATAGTTCTTGTAATATGCATCTGATTCGTCCAATTTATATCGAACACTAAATTAGCTTAACAAAATCTGTAGGGTCTGATTGCCCTGTGGCTACCAACTATACTCCGTCAGTTACACAATACTTTGGAAATCTTGTCAATTTGTCAGTACAGATGATATTGTTACCTTGCTCAAAAAAAAAAAAAAGAAGAAGAAGAAGAAGAATTATCAGTGTCCACATGAAGGTCTTGTGTTTCTTATCTTAACATTTTTCTTGTCCTTTGCTGCAACTGTAGGTATAAAATGGCTTCCAACGGTTGGATAAAGGAAACAAGTTTGCCAAGGAAAACATCTGATGAAGCATCACTTGGCTTTGTTGCATTGGATGGGGAGCTTCATGTGATGACTCATTTAACTGGGGTTAAATCAAAGGAGTGCCAAAGATTAAGGCAGCAGAAAAGGTCAGCAAAAATGTCAGCAACTATTCTTATACAAATATACCATCCTAGGAAGAAGTCATGGAGGTCTGTCACTACAAAGCCACCTTTTCATCACCCTTTGGATTTCAAAACTGCAGTTATGTGCACCACTCGTCTGTAGATTTATATTGTTCAGTTGGTGTGCCTATGAAGCAGTTATTTGGGTTAGTAGATTCTCGCACCTATTGTGAATGACATTGTATATAGCTTCCATTGACATGTTCTATTGTCAGAATTAGTGCTGTATATTAAATGTAACTTCTTCTTATCTGTCTCTTTCCTTTTATCAATTGCTTCTATGGAACACTTCCATGTTTTGCTCTCGCTCCCCTCCCTTTCTCTCTTGCACACGTGCGCGCGAGCATACACAGACACAGAGACACACATGTATACACACATACATCCTCTTTGTCTTCCTCTCCCTCTGGCGCGCATCAATATATATAATAAAGGTAGGAATAGAAGAGGTGAAGTGGCACCTCTCCATGACCATCATTATTATTTATCTTTTTTCTCAACTTTTTGGCCTTTTACCTCATTTTTCTGATTAAAAATTAAGCGTATTCATGGGAAAAAACTCAATTCAATACAAGCATTAAAGATTACTTATTGCAATTAGATGTTTAATGTTCATCTGTAAAAGAAAACGTTAAACATGTAGTTTAGTACAAGGAAAAATGGATTATTTATTGCAGATTTTATGCTCAATATCTATATAGAGAAGTGAGGTATGGCACCTCTATAAGGCTAGGATTTGTATTTTTCTTTTTTCTCCATTTTTCGTTATTTTTATCATTTGTTTCATGTTGATAAGTTTCTTTCTCATCAACTAGATTTTAAAAGCATTTAAATAATTATCCGTAATTCAACGTGTCAAAGTAGAGGTAAGGTATGCGTACATTCTACCCTCTCTAGACTTCACGTTGTGGGATTTCAGTGGGTTTGTTGTTGTTGTTGTTGTTGTTATTGTCCATAATTCAACGTGCCATTAATCTTGAGTTAAGAGTTTTTAATGCAGACCCATAACTTCTATCAGTGGTGTAAGGGAAGAGGAAGATATTTTGATAACTGATAGGAGTTATTATATAAATCGGACATTATTCCCGCAGTAAGTGTTTCCAATTTAAGAGTAATTTTAAGTGCTATCATTATTACTTTTTCTCAGATGATGATGGAAGGATAATCCATTTTTATGGGTAGGTAACTATTTTATTTAATCATGCATCAATAAATTTCTAATAAGTCCAGTCATCATATTTCGATTATGACTGCGCGAAACGCGGACAAATACACTAGCTAATAACTATAACCAGCTTATCTGTGAAGAGTGAAGAATCAGTAGTTGGCCATTCTGTCTTAAACTAATATCTATATTTCTGTAGTAACACATCTTTAATCTTCATAGAGTTTATCCTTTTCATTTTGTGAACAGCCTCAACACCTGTTTTGTACCTGTGCGATTAGGAAATAGAACAAACAAAGTTGCTCGTAGATAGTAAAGATTATATGTGTAAATAGAATGATGCAACCAGCCTGAAAGACAACTAATGCAAAACAGAGGGAGGGAAAATAAAGTCACCTCATACGGCTATTATATATCGCTGGTAGTAATTTGCACTTAAATTGAAGACAGACACTTGAATTGAATACGTCACAACTTCAAAAAGAAAGTAAGATACATAAATTGAACTGAATGGAGTATTATTTATATGTATAGTTAACGTGCACTCCGTCCGTCCTCACTCGCTGCCGTTTGGTTGACTGAATGAATAGGAAACATAGTACAAGTTTGAAGTCAACTTCGAAATTTTTGTGTTATTGGAGTAGTTTCCTGGAAACAAAAATTAGTGAGATATATGGCTGCGTTATTGAATAGTTGAATTAATCCTGCTATGTTTCTTAATTGTCTAGTCTTTGTCGTGTAAAAACACATGCATAAATACTAAATTGGTGTCTTGTTCAACTGAGTCTAACATTCCAATGGTCCAATTAATGCTAGTCAGCAATTTCAATTACATCAAAGTCGTGAGGGCCGAAAGATACTTAGGGCTCATTTGGTATTTAGCGTATAATTTTATATGGATTGTACTGTATTGTAATGGACTGAACTATATTAATATATAATGGACGATATTAGAGTATTAATATATAATGTTTTTATTTTTTTTATTTTTAGTACAATCCAGGGAATCAGTCTCAAAAATGGCAGTTGTAGTGTACTATTTTTAGAAATAAATCTGATCGTCACGCAATATTTGTATTTTTTTTATCCATTTTTATCAGTACCAAACGTGCCCTTAATGTCTTAGCAGTGTTTTTTATATGAATTTCAATTAAGCAACGTAATTTTTCTGTAAGAACAAAACTTTAGATATCCAATTACTCTAAAATTTTGAAAAATAATTATGAGTCAATTCACGATAGATATCCAATTACTCTAAAATTCCGAAGCCCTAGACCAAAGGCAGAGGGTATCCTCATTGGATGGTGTGAGAGAGCTTGGTCATAAATTCGAAATCTCATGGTAACACCTGGCCTGTCTTCGCCTCTTGGGGAGCCTGTCACACCTGACTTGCCAAGTGTGGTTTAACTGGTTGACGGTGTTTGCAGGCTATTACGTCAGTCCGTGGTTTATCCAGTGCGCACCTTCGGGTAGCGGCTACGGATTTCACGTTAAACAAAGATAGTAATTACGTATATTGCCCGTCATTAGTGTCGATAAGTGTTCAAAGTAATTTCTCTCCTTTGATAGGCCATGCATGACCCATTCAATTGCCAACTTATTTTTATTAAACCCTTCTCGTCAACAGTCAATAAAATGGAAAAAGACTTGAAATATTGTCCAGAAAAACAACTCTAAATCCTCCTACCTCCTCCCAGTTCCAATATTTCATGCATATAAATAGACCCCTATTTAAGCACACTGTCATCAAACATATGTCGTAACTTCTTGTATAACCATAAACATGAAATCTCAAGGTAGCAATATTATAATAGTAACCATAACAATAGTTCTTGTATTAAGCAGCATACCACAAGAAGCCACAGCTAGGATTCTAAAGGAAGAAGAAGGAGGAGATACTAGATGGATAAGAAACAAACATCTTTTATTACCATCCTTCTACAATCCCGTTCACAATCCTGCTCCGGATCCTGGCACTGAAGGCAGAGCTTTCAGTGCCAAGACAGTCGAGCAGAAGAACTTTGCCGGTAGGAGAAAGAAAGTTGTTGTTCATCCTCCTCCAATTCCTCGTTCTTCCTATGACAGAGCCTTCATCCAAAGAGACTCCATTGTTTCTCTTTCTGTTGCCATGGCTACATGAATATAAGCACATTAAAATGTGAATAATTGAATAGGAGAAAGAGTGGACTGCAGGGTCCCAAATGAATTGGCTTATTTAAAAAAGGCCTTGTTCATTCCCTTTTGAAGCTCATCCTCCTCATCATAAATGATCCGCTTACTAATGACTTGGATCAATAGAAAAATCCGGGTTTAGTGCTCTAACTCATTAGACTTGAGTCTTGTACAGCAGACATCGTTCTTTCATTGTTTTGTAGTCTTATCTCTTTATCCTATTTATATTTAATTTCATCATTCTTTCATTTGTAACCATTCTTTTATTAAAAGAAATCCTGATGTAGTCTCTTCCCGAGACATATATTTACGTATAGGGCTATGAACAAGGTCTGGACGTGCGGAAGAGTGTTAAAAGTCTCACATCGAGGGAAAATATTGCAATTCTTTATTACCCTCTCTAAATGCACTCAATAAATAAATATGGTGGGGAAGAGGAAAAGAAACCAATAAGAGATAGGTAAAAGCAAAATAAGAGAATAAATATATTAGATTTGCCAGAATACGTTTGAAACTTATGTTATTTATGTAGAAAACACATATATAATCTATAATTGGTATCAAATTATATTGTAACTGATATGCAATAAAATGATTTTATTAATTAATTCTTAATGAAAATCAATAAGTAGGGTAAATTTTGGTTAATCTTTTATTTAGAAAATAAGGAAAAAATAGAAGAAAAAAAGTCAAAAAATTGAGAAATAATATAAATATTATTGCTGCCATTGAAGGATATCACATCACTCACTATATACCTAAGTTTACTATATATAGATAGATTTAGCTTGCTGATGGAAATCATAAATCACATCACCATTTAATCTGGCGCCTTTCTTTTTTCTTACTTAAAAATAAAAAAAGATCTCCAATGAATAAATTTCATAATAAAATGGTAATCGTAATTAAATAATTGCTCACTTAAAATTAAAGTTTTATACCGTCAAACTTTTCTATAATAATATTGTTTGTCTGATATTTTTTTAGCTACTACAACAAATATCTTCAGATATGATATAATATAACGTAACACGAAAGATATTATAGAGACATAAATAAATGTCACGAAATCCAAAACAATTTTTGGCCATGATAGTAGGGGTGCACAAAAGTCGGTCCGGACCGAAAAAATGGACCGGACCGAACCTGTTCGGACCGGACCGAACTGGACCGAAATTATCGGTCCGGTCCTCGGTCCTTTGAAATATAATTTTCGGTTTTCGGTCCGGTCCAGATTCGGTCCGGTCCGGACCGAATTTTAAATATTTTTTTTATAATATATAAAATATATAAAAATTATAATCCTAATTTTCTAAATACCTAAATACTAAAAACCTCCCACCCCCAGGCCCCAGACCCCAGTCCCCATCCCCCTACAAAATATATCTCGTGACCGTCTCTCCCTCTCCCTCCATTCTCCAATCTAAATCCCTAATTCCTTCTTAAATCCCTAAATCCCAATCTCAGCTCAGATTCTCACCTCACCGTTAGGGATGACAACGGGTAGGATCTGGACCGGATCTTACTAGATCCAGATCCAGATCCGTTTTACATACATGTATCCATATTCATATCCAGATCCATAGGGTCCATAAAATCATATCCAAATCCAGATCCATCGAATCCACGGATCGGATCTGGATCCAAATCAAAGTGACTGATTATTAAGTTATACCTTCTAATCAGTCCAAATTTTCTAGAAAAAGAGTCAATTTAATTTAACGGAATCATGGGGAGTGCATCCGTAAATTAGGACTAAATGACATTGTTGACAATTGTTATGCCTATTGGCTATTGCTGTAGTGAGAAACAATCCTCTCAATACCTAAGCTACTACATAAGTATCACATAAATGATTAATATAATGATTAAAGAATAACACGCAAAACGTGTCTCAATTAAAAATAATGGCCTTGACGCTTTGAATATAAAATAAAATTAAGATTACAAAGTTGATTGCGTGATGTATAAATAATAAATGTATAATTAATTTAATAAAAATGGATTCACGGGTGGATGCGGACCGGATACGGATCTCAAAGACAAGATCGGATCGGATCCATCATAAACGGATTGGTCCGATCCGGATCCGTCGAGTCCAAACTTTGAATATCCATATCCTATAAAGCGGATGCGGATCACCGGATCCGGATCGGTCCGAGATCCATCGTCTACTCTATTTCACCGGCGACTTGGCGTCGTCGCTCACTCCTCATCGATCCTCAACGCATCCCGTCTCGCTCTCTCAATCTCAGATCTCAATCTGTCGCCTCTCTTAGACTCACCGCTCTCGACTCGGTGGTCGGTCCTCGCGTCGGCGACTCGGCGTCGTCGCTCACCGCTCCTCGATCGCCAGCGCATCACGTCGCTCTCTCGATCTCGGCCTGCCAATTTGTCGCCTCTCTCTCACCGGTCTCTCAATCGAGTTCCGGACTCGCTCCGGACTCGAGTCGAGTCGCTCTGTCGGCGATGTCGTGTATCGCTCTCAGTCTCTCAATCTCTCGACAAGGTATGTACTACTTACTACTAAGGAATAGTTCATTAGTTTGTATTCATTTGAAGTTGTGCAACAAAAGTTTGTATTCATTTGTATTTTTAAATGATATTAAAAGTATGTATTCACAGAATTGCAGATGATGCCTAGTACCTCTGAATCTGATATCCAATTCAAAAGGAAAAGAGACGATGAAACGAGTCAAACGACTCGTCCGTCGATTATACCAAATTTTGAAGTTGGGGCTTGACCTGACCCTGAGTTTGTATTGCCTTCTCAAACACCAACAAATACACTCGAAACAGAGACAAGTATTATGTCAACGGAGGAACGACAATATATTACTTGCAACAAACAAATGGCTGAATATTGGAAGAAATACAAGTTGTATTTGACTAATGGCGAGGGCAAGCGTCGAGCTGAATGTAAGTATTGTCATAAAACTTTTGCGTGTGATTCTGCTATTAATGGTAATAAAAATGTGAAAAATCATGCAACTCAATGCCTACTAAATCCGGAGAATGTGATTAAATAAAATCAAAGTAAATTGATTTTGGAGGCTGTTGCGGATAAAAAAAGAGAAGGGAAGTTGAGAAATTGGGTTTTAAATGTTAATGAACTTAGGAAAGCGTTGTGCTATATGGTGATAGTTGACGAACTTCCTTTTCGTTGTGTTGAAAAACCTGGTTTTAAGCATTTCATATCTGTTGCTTGCCCTGAGTTTGTATTACCATCCCGTATGACTGTGGCGCGTGGTTGCTTTCAACTTTATTTGAAGGAAAATGAAAAGTTGAAAGAATTTCTCAAATTGTCATGCCAACGAGTCTGTGTGACAACTGATTCATTGACATTTAATCAAAGAATCAACTATATGTGTCTTACCGCTCATTTTATAGACAATGATTGGAATTTGCAAAAACGAATTCTAAACTTTTTTCCAATTACAAGTCATAGGGGTGAATCAATTGCAAAAGCTATAGAATCTTGTTTAGAGAGTTGAGATTTACATATGAAACTTTTTACCGTGACTATTGATAATGTCTCTTCAAATGATGTTGCTTGTAGTCACTTGATGAGAATAGTTCAAAGCAATGGTAGTGCAATAAGTAATGAAAAATATTTGCATATGAGATGTGTCGCTCATATTGTTAATCTTATTGTTTGGACGGTTTGAAAATAAAAGATTCTCTTAAAGCAATTGAAAGAATTCGAGTTGCTGTGAAATTTGTGAGGAATTCTCCTGCTAGGCTTCATAAATTTAAAGAAATTGCAACAGTCTTGAAAATAGAGAGCAAATCTTTGTTGTCACTCGATGTGTCCACTCGTTGGAACTCAACTTATACTATGTTGATGGCAACTATAAAATTTGAGCGAGTTTTTAGTATGTTTGAACTTCACAAAGGACAAGATCTTAAAGAGCCTACTAATGTAGGGTCTCCTAATGAGAGTGATTGGTTGTTGGCCAAGAGGCTTGTTATCTTTCTAGAAAAAATTTATACTTTAACTAATAATGCTTCTGCTTCTTTGAATGTCACGTTTAATAGTGCATTGTTTGATATTGATACAGCTCTTGGAACATTAAAAGAACTAGAAAGTACTTTTGATGTAGAATTGAGTGCAATGGCTGTTAAAATGAAAGAAAAGTTTGATAAGTATTGGGGTCGTTTAGAAAAGTTCAACATGTTGATTTATGTGGCTGCCATTCTTGATCCTTCGATGAAAAAGGTTGGTTTGCAATTGACTCTACATGAGATGTATGGGAAAGTGAAGGGTGATAGTTTGCTTGAGAATGTTCAAAAAGTCCTAAATGATTTGTTTGATGAATATAAGGCTATGTATTTCCCTACTGTTGTTTTGAGTGGGACAAGTGATATATCTGAATCAAGTGAAATGAGATTAGATCTCAAGGCTAAAGTTAGAAAGCTCAAATCTTCGTTAGAAGCAAAGGGTAAATATAGTACGAGGCCGGAGCTTGATCGATATTTGAATGAAGAGGCGGATGAAGAAGATATTGAAATCTTAACTTGGTGGAAGCTCAATTCACTAAGATTTTCAGTTGTTTCACGCATGGCTCGTGATATATTAGCTATTCCGGTATCTACAGTTGCTTCTGAGGCTGCATTTAATACCGGAGGACGAACACTTGATCAATTCAGGAGTTCTTTGACACCTAAGGTAACATATTTTCTTTTGTATTTTTTGTAAAGCAAGTTTAATTTTTATTATATTAATTGATAAGTTCTGTTTCTTAACTTTTATTTTATGTTAAAGATGGTGCAAGGACTCATTTGTGGTCAAGATTGGCTTCGTGCAACTTTGACGAAGAAATCCAAACTTATTAATGTGGAAGAATCATTAGAAGAGTTGCAAGATTTGGAGAATGATATGATATATTGATATGAATATGATGATATCTCATTGCAAGAATTAGAAGAGTTACAATTCTTATTACTAACTTTATTATTTTCTTTCCTACAGATTTTCAAAAGTGTGGAATTGATGAATCTACCATCTGTGTTTGATGGTTTGAGTGTTTGACAAAAGAAAGTAAATGAAGCCACTATGGAGATTAGACTGTGGACTGGTGTGTCATTTTATTGTCTTTGTATATGTATTTTCTTTAAGGATGTTGTAATTTTCTTCCCCATACATGATACAACTCATGTAATTTTATGGACTGATGTTGGTGTGAACTGTGGAGTGTGGTGTGGACTGGACAAGCAAGTGTTTGATGATTTTATAGGACTTGTCATTTTAATTTGGAAGCAAATGGCTTGTCATTTTTGGAAGCAAATGACTTGTCATTTTTTTGCATTCTACTGAATATTACAAGTTTACAATATAAAAAATATGGTTGCTGACTTCTGGGCCAGAGGAGTCACTGCCTCACTGCACTGGTTGTCCCTCAATTTTTGCATTCGGCTGGGCATTCGGTCCATCGGTCCATTCGGTCCAAATGACCGGACCGAGAAATTCAGTCCGGTCTTCGGTCCTAAGGTTCTGAGTTTTCGGTCCTCGTCCGGTCCGGTCCGATCCGATTTTAACCTTTTGTGCACCCCTACATCATAGTCGAAAGATTAAATTAAAAATCCGTACTTTCCCTCTCTTCAATTGTCACAGGGAACCCACTTTTCATTTTCGCAGTGAGGTAAGACACAGAGACTGGTTCCACACCTTTTTCCGCCACCCTGAACCGCCGTAAAACACCAGCCACCACTCTCTTCATTTGCAAAAATGTCATTTCTTTCCCTAAATAAATCCTTGGCCCTGCCTGGAAAACAGGATACGTATACGGTATACGTGTCCCTAGCCACAAATGTCCAATTTCCTGACATTTAATCCTTATCTAACCACCTTTCTGGTCTAAATTTTGCCCAATCTTTACCCATAATTTCTCCACTCTCCCCATTGCACAAGGATGAAAACTTACCCTTGTCCCTTTCTTTACAAATGTACCATCTGGTAGAATATTATCCTGCTTTAGTATCTATTAGAACTGGTGGATAAAATCTCATGTTTTGACAAAGTGAAGCATGTGTGTATATCATGACTTTCAGACTTGGCATTAATTTCATGCAAGATATCATCTTCTACTTTAGGATGTTCGGAAATTAACCAGCAAAACCATGTTAAAGCAGCAGATGTTGTGTCCCGACCAGCTAATATGAAACTTATCAGAATATTCGTAACAAAATCTTCGTCTTTATGGCCTACGCTCAAGAATCTTGATACTAAGGACGAGTTTTCATTGAGTTCTACTTGTTTTTCTCTGACGAGTTGTTTTGCGAATTTACAAACTTCATCCACAGCTACCTTAAATTTCTTTTCAGTTCCGATGTTGAATTTTCGCTTGACTCTTCAGAGAAGAGGGAAAATATCATTGAATCTTTTACTGCTTAATCTAACAGCTTCTTCAAAAGCAACTGCGTGGAAGTGATGGTAATAAATAAGCAGGATCATATCCAAAAGCAATTTTGCAAATATTATCAAAAGCAAACCTTTGTAATATATCTTGCAAATCAACAACTTTTTTTTTCATGAGCAGCATTAGCAAGAACTGGAATCAACCGTTCATGCATCAACGACATTTGCGTAGAGATTTAGTGGTGAATCCAAACTTTACCATCCACATTAAATATACCATCACCAAGAAAATCTGACATGCTTGTTTTAAACACGTCACCTTTCTGGTACATATGGAAATGTGTTAGACATTGGAGGGGTTAGCGGTGAAGATTTGGCGAAAACCAAATGGACAGATGAGAGTGAAAGTAAGATTGGAAGTGGATAGAAGTCCATTGAATTCGACCTTGTTTGTTTGCTAAGATTGAGAAATAGGAACCAATGATTGGATAAGATTTTGGATGGGAAATAATAACTATCCAAACAAGTGATGAAAGTACCTTATCGATCTCTAAAATATAATTCAGCAAATTAGTTTTTGTGCCCATTCTTAATCTGTAATCGACAATATAGTCACAACGTGTTCACTGTAGTAAAATATTTATAATTTCTTTCTCAAGTTAAACATGAGGTGAGAATAGACGAGGGTTGTTATCGGTCTGAATACACCCGAGAACCGGATCGATACTCAGACCGAAAAATTAACAGTCCGGATACAAGTACCAGACATAAGGATCCGGTCCGACAACCCGGTCTAATTACCCGATAACTTATATGTTATCAGTCTCGGTCCGATACCCAATAACTATCTTATCAATCCATGGAATATTGCTATTATATATTGTTTTAAGTTTGTTAATATGTATTATGTAAAGCAGTAATAAAGGCAGTAAAACAGAGATTTTTAAGTAAAGTATGGATTTTAATATTTCGAACCGGTTTTGGACTGGAAACAGTATCCAGAACCGGACCGGTAACCTTATCGGATCGGACCGGTCCGGACCGGTAACCTTATCGGTCCGGTCCCGGATCTCTTTTCAGGACCGAATTCTTAGCGGTCCGGTCTCGGTCCGGTAACCTTATCGGTCCGGTTCCGGTATGTCGATACCCGGACCGGACCGATAACAGCCCTAACCGGTTACTTGATATGTTTCAAATATAGAAAGTCTAACACTCGGTAGTTATCTATAAATCCATACATCATGTTAAAAAAAATTAAAGGGAAAAACAGTCAACATATCAAGATTAGGTAGGCAATTACGCATGTCATTAAAGGTTAAACCTCAGAAAGAGGGAAACCTTAGGATTTGTTTAAACAGAATCCAAAGTTTTGATGACTAAAACATCAAAAACTTTTTTATTCTTTGCATACTTAGGGATTAAGGTAGCTTGAAGCACAGAGAGGCAGAGCTAGAGAGAAAGTTACGGTTCGACAAAACTTAATAATTTGAACAAATTTTGTAATTTATTAAGAAAATTACTTTATATATATATTTTCAAGATCTCAGAACTCGTACACTTAAAAATGCAAAATTCTGATTCCGTCCGTGACGAGACGGCCAAGAAGAAATGCCATGAATTGATATCATCCATGACATGGGGAATTACTTCATTTTTAATTATGACTTTGAGCAATGGAGTCCCATATCCCTTCTTTTACATTCCCTTTCATGGTTACAAATGAATAGTTACGTTATTCTTTATATAACATGATGTCCGGATTGACTTGCATGCACCTCAACTATTCTATTATGCATGCACCTCGACTATTCTATTGAGTACTTGTTACCTTCTACCGACACAAATACCGATAACTCTATACAACAAGACTTAGATTAGACCGATGAATAGTTAAGTTTCTCACCAGCGAGTAGCCAGAATATACCAACATGGCTTAGTATACCTGCAGTTTCTTTAACGCCAGTATTTTCCTTAAGGGTCAGATTATAATCCTCCCACCCTTGTTGTATTATGAAGAATCACTAAGTAAAGGAGGCAATCAATAATGATAAAAAAAATAAGGATGGGAGAGACTCAGTTCATTTTGATTACACAGAAGATAAAAGGAAGTGAAGAAAGAAGGAAAGAAAAAAGAAAAAACAACAGAGAGGCAGTCAGAAGTAGAAGCAAATTCGGAAGTCCTTGAAGAACCTATATATCTGCATTTACAGTTGTGAAAAAACTGGCAATAAAGCCCAACCTTGAAAAGATATACACGAATTACACCAAAATCCCACCACACGCTCACATTAACGACTAACAAAATTGTGAAAAGGACCAAAAACACAGGAAAAAGAAACAAAAACGAACAGAAGAGCTGAGACTTTTCAACAAAACCAATTTAAGAGGACAACAAGACCTGAAATGCAGAACTTTAGACCAATTCTCAATCATCAAAGCTTTAGACCAATAAATTTGGCGTCATCTTTGTTTTGGTTATCTGCAGTTTGAGCTTCTCCTTTCCAACTGTGAGCTGCAAATAATGATGCAGCTGGGCTTCCCTCTGCAGCTTCTCTTCTGGCATGTATCTCTTTGAAAATCTCAGCAGGAGAATCTTCCCACAGAGGAGGAAAAGAAATTAATTAAATTGGAATAATAGGAATCATGTAAACAACAAAGCATGGTAATATATATTTACACTCCCAAAATGGTAAAACTTTGATAGCTGATAAGGTACATATCCATAGATCATGAGGACATACACATAGAACAACATCTTCAAGTGCATAGAATGTAATGTCCCAGGGCTATTTACAATCGAAGCATCTATCTTATCTCCTCATGTTTATCCAGCTATTGAACTATATTGAAAGTAAACATAGTAAGATGGCAATTTATTAGCAGGAGGACTTCAGTTCTTGACCAATTAGCTTCACATATATGTGCAGCATCACGATTTGTAGACCCAGTCACTAATCGTCAAAACAAATTTCCAAAAGTTCCGTAAAGTATATAGCGGATTAAAATGGTTGAGGAACAAGAAATAGATGTTATTATCGGTCACATACGGGTACCGGTTGACAGGTTTCTCCCATATCCCCCACCCCGCCCACGGAAAAAAAAACTGCTTTCCATCTTTTGCAAACTCTGCATTACTAGGAGTCTCGCTTATAAGAAGTCATCGAAGAAAATAATCTCAGTAAATCCTCATCATCCAGCATAATATTCAACGCTAGAAAAACATCTTTGCACATCAGAGATCGGGATCAGTAGAATGTTGGTAATTTAAATAAAAGCTTACCTTGTCATTGTAAAACTTGAAACTCCAAATTTAGAGATAGTCATCTCTTGTTAAACTCAATTTTTCGTATTTCTTGCAGCTGATGAGCTATTTCCTGAATAAGCTGTATTCCTTCATTTCCATTCTGGAGCGAGTTAAAAGCATATATGAGGAATTTACAGTCATTCTCAAGTGCTTGTAACCTCCCACTAAGCTCTGAAATTTCATTTCCTATAGCAGCCCCATCAACTGCACCTCCAAGAGAGGAAACCTTTCTATGCTTATTATTGTCTAAATGGTTTCTCTTTTCACTAACAATAGCATTTTCCACGTCTAAATCAGCAGGCTTGCCAATGGAGCCTCCATTTGATTTGGAAAAATCATTGTGAGTGGATGAAGAAATTTCCTCCTGTTGGGAATTTGTACTTCGCCCATCATCACTTTGTTTCTCAACTTGATCATCAACATCTTCCTGTTGGTAATTTGTACTTCGCCCATCATCACTTTGTTTCTCAACTTGATCATCAACATTTTTCTTTATCCTTTCTGAATATCCATTACAAGGAATATTATCTGAGACCTTTCTGCTAGAAATTTGAAAAAGCTTTTTCTCCAAGTTCTCCAGATGTTTTGAAATACAGAGCTTTTCATCCTCGAAGTTACATATTGAATCATTAAACTGTCTAGGTTTATCACAAATTTTGGATACTTCAATAGTTTTCGATTCTGAACTGCCACTGAGCTTGTTTTCAACATGTTCTAAACTATGATTCTCATTTATTACCCTTTCTCCCTTCAGGTTTTTGTTTTCCTTCTCTGCTGCTAATTCATCTGGAAAATTACTCCTATATAATTCTAAATCTTCTTCCAGATCTTGCAACTCTTTCTCCCTTTCAGCAAGGAGGTCGTTAGCCCTTTCTAGTGCCTCCATATCATACTCGGCTTGCTCTTCCATCATTCTTAAATACTGCAAGGCCTCCATATGAAGTGATGCCTTCTCCTCTTGCAACCTAGTGATCATGGCCATTGCCTGATTAGCGGCAATGGCAGACGCACTCCTTTCTTCCTCCAGATCCTTGTATAGAGCATTTATGCATCTCTGATCATGTTCAACTTGTCGTTTCAACCTATCAACAATACTTTCGCCCTCAATTTCACTGACACTGAATCTATCTGCTGGTTCATTACCAGAATCATCTCTCCCCATGAAGGTAGATGTTTGAAGCATATGTACCCCGTCAGAGCTAGAAGCATCACTTCTTTGGCAGTCATCACCATGGTCATGATTCATAAGACTTGCAGTTTGCGATTCATCCATCCCAGAAGTAGAAAGTTGAAGAAGCGACTTCATGCCTTCTCCAGCTTTTGCAGGATCACTTATTGCACTTGGTTCTCCAAGCATATCTGATACTTTTCTCCCTCTGTTACCCAGAACAGATATATCAGCTCGAATATTTTGGTTTGATATAGATGGAGTACTTTCGTCTAAATGAACTGGAGCTTTTGCATTATTCTTCTCAGTTAAGTTGTTTCCGTCATCATTTGCTTCAGTCAAATCTACAAAATCGTTTTATATAGACAAACAAATGAAAAATAGGAATTCAACTGCTTTTCTTGGAATAACTCTACAGGTAAATATAATCAAGTGTATAAGACGCATACACAACACATCAATCAAAGGGAAAGATCAGCTTACTCGTCTCATGGATGTTAATACTGAACGAAGAAGGCATATTGGTCGCTGATATGAGCTCCGACAGTACAGAGAGGTCTGATATATGAGGGAGAAAAGTGTTGGACTTTGAACTCTCTGCTGATGCGTGATGATCTTCTAAAGGGTTGGGTGACTGGGTAATATGAGATACTGGCAATACAGAAGCACCGGTCTTAGGAGAAAGACTTTCCCAATCAAATTCTGCTAAGCCATGCCCAACAAAATCATCAGATGCCTGAAAGCTCACAGTTTTGCCCGAGCTGGAAGCCAGCTGCATTGGCATTGGCTGATCCAGAACAGAAGGCTTGGATTCAGAAGATTGGCGAGCCTGCTTCTCTATTTTCGGTGTTATTCCTTTTCCAAATCGAACGTTATCTTCAGATCTAGAATCATTTTTACCACGAGTAGCAGAACATCCATCATCGTCATCAGAAACCTGGATTTCTGACTCAGAATCTGAAGTAATCTTCAACTCAGTATATCCAACATGTGATAAAGGGTCAAGAGCAGCAGCCCTAGTCCTAGGTGAATCTGGCCCAGAAATTTTATCCCTGATCTTCTTAAAACTATCACGGCGGCTGAAACGGCTACGACCAGGTGCCCGTGGCAGAGGAGGCTTGACATTGGCCTTAGACGCACCAAAACCAACTGAAGTTAGCTGGAGCAATCTTTGAGGACTTGATCGAGCTCTCCACGTCTTCTGACAACAAGAACAGCTCCATGGCCCTGGAGAAGTAGGTATAAAGCTCTTATTCCCTAGTTTAGCAATCATCAAGTTATTATCCGACTCTTTAACAAGTACATTCTCAGTAGCAAATGACACAAGGCATTCATCACACATAGCACGAACATCCGCAAGATTACCATGAATATGACAAAACACTTGAAATGACATCTCCTCTTTATGGTTCCTACAAAGATGTCTCCTGTAACATCCACTTTTCTTGCTCCCAACATACCTTGAGCACAACATACATGGTGTCTGCAACTCATAGTAACTCGCAAATTTCGTGATCAAATATGACAATGCCGCATCAACAAACAACATAAGCATCAAGAACCATTCACAAGCCGCACAAGACAAGACTGTCATAAATCCCCGCTGATTTCTCGATGAAATCCATCCGGCAGCCATTGCCCACAAAAAGTTCAAGTCCACAAATCACATTACATTTCCAGTGAACCAAACCAATGATCACTTCTCAATCACTCAACAATTACGCCTCAATCCAAAAAAAAAACAACTAATTGGGGTCGGTTATATGAATCTTCTAATAATATCCATTTAGGCCCATTTCATGTAAACATATATCAAAAGAATTCCGCCCTTTCTCAAATCTATATCATCAATTTGACGATTGACCCTGAAAATCCAAGAAACCATAGGATACAATAAATAGTGCCAACAAACGTAAAAATTACAATTGACCCACAAAACATACATTTGCATGAGACAATACGGAAGAACAAACCCCAGAAAATGAATTAATGTAATTAACAACGAATCAAAAGATCATACCTGTGGATTAACAGAGAAATTGAAGGTGTAAATTATTATCATGATTAATTAATTAATTCATTCTAACAATTGGGAAAATGATGAAAAGTATTATTGAAAATTAGGAAGAAATCCTTTGGTTCCAAGGAATGACAGACCGTTGGAACCAACAGAATTTACAACACACAAAGCCTATGCTGACTTCTCAATCCTAAAATAAAACAAAACATTCCGCACTTCTATTCTTTTTTTTCCTTCCTTATGTTTTTATTTTCTGTTTTAATTAGTCTTGGGGTGTGTTTGGTTTTGTAATATATTTTTAAAAATTAAGTAAATTTGGTAAGCAAACAAGAAATATGATCATAACATAGTGTTGAATAATCTAGTCAAACGCTATGAATTGACTGGGCCGTCTTTGGGCCCGCACTATCGCACATGACCCCCAAAAAACGAAAAAAATTAGGGGTCTTTTTTTTATTTTTTATTAAGTATTATTAATCAGAATTTACTGTAAAGGTTCATAATTCGCAGGTCTTAGTCCAATCAAAGTAGGAGTTGATTAACTTGAAGTTGTATTGGGTAACAATTTACAATTTTTAAAATAATTTCTAATTATTAAAATTATATATTTACTTGTATTAAGGATTCATTTTTACGAATTATAACAGGACCCCCAAAATGTTTGATACCGCCCTGTGAATTAAGGATGGATGGCAGAGTGTGTGGAGATGGGGATAGGGCTATGGGGTGGAAGTGAGGTGTGGATTGTGTGGTGGCGAGTGAAGAGGAGATTACTAATATGTAATGACACTTATGAAAGTTGTTTTTCCAACTTCATTACGAAGTCTTTTTACTCACTTTTGCGGAATTTGTTTTTTTAGAGAAAATATTTTTTTAAGATTTCTAACCAAACAAAATTTAAAAGAAAAAAATCTAGAATTTGTTTTCCATACCAAACACACCCTTGGTCTGATTTTTTTTTTTCCACTTCTTTCCCTTTTGTGGTTTGCAATAAAGCTGCCATACAGGTCCTTTTTAATATTTTTCTATAATTTTCTTAAGATAGATATTGATTGTTAAATATTAAAAGCTAAAAGAATGAACGGCAAACATTGTGTGTTGTTACGTTCTTAAAAATTAGAGTTCGGTAATTTGTGAACAAGTTTAATCATATATGTATATTATATATAAATTCTTTTAATCTTTTGATATTATGATTTTGAGCAAAAAAAAAATAAGTATAAGTAAAAAATATGGAATAATAATAACCGATATATTCTCCAATTAAAACGACTAATCTAAAATAATTTAATAAAAATATCAGAATAGTCCCGTAAAATTTAAAAATTGCATAAGATGTCATAAATAAATAAAAAATACCAGAAACTGTAAATTTGCACCTACTGGCTCTAAATGTGAGTTTTCGTTAATTTTCTTTTACACTTCTCATTAAATTAAACAATACCATATAAAATGGGGACTTGGACAATCCTCACCATATATGGTAGTTACTAGAATATTGAGTTTCTAGTTGTAGTAATCTTTTAGTTGTAGGGGAGTTTACCATCTTAATTATTTAAAGTCTTATATGATTAATAAAATTTATGAGATAGATTTTCTTTCATATTTTTAATCTTAATGTTTGCATCACTCCTCGAAAAATTATAATAGTGGGATGGATAGAATTTCTTCCCCTTTAATTAGAGGCATGATTTGAGTCCTGAGTATGGAAAAAATTATGTTAAGAGTGCTTCCCCTTGTATGAGTCTTATGCGGCGCGCATTATAATTAATTAGAGTTCTAATACGAATATCGAACATCAAACAAAAATGAAATTTCAAAACTAATCATTGCGAGAAGGAGCACTTCATTCGTATGAGATGTTTGTATTCAATAACTGTCAGAAGTCTGAACTTCATTGTGTGTCAAGAAAAACTCAATGATACATATATCTTGTAGTTATGCCAAGTTATAACAATAGAGGTATTATTAAGCTAAACACTCATATACGTCATACCCTTCCATAAAGATAAAGGAAACATAACAAGAAAAGAAAAGAAGACTCAATATTTCCCATCATTTTGCCTTTGCTTGCTTCTTCTTAGTTTCCCTCTTTTATTACAACTAGATGATAATAGCGCACAGGCACAATAGAGATTAAGCATGCTTCAAAAACTTCCTGTATGAAGAAAAATTGTGAGTACCAAAGTATTTCTCATAGCTGCATAAGAATTGCATCCGAGGTCTGGTGTGTGTGTGGGGTGGGGGGAAAGTGCGGTCTGCTCGATAATAATCCATCAACCTTTGAAGTTAGCACTTCTTTTGCGGAGCAGGCTTCCTCCGTTGTAAGACGCTCACTACTTCTTGGTGAAGAAGATTAGGCAGTTTTGCTGCAACTAAGAAGTTCTCATTAATAATAAACAAGATTGTTAATGTTGGGTTTGGTGTTGTAACATTTTGTCCAACATATCATTTTTAGTACTAAGTTAAAGTTAAGAAATGTTGGAACAAATGTCATAACATTCGGACCAACATTTATGTGACTAACAGTTTTGTCTTACTTCACGGACTGAAGGAAATCTCGTGAAAATTTTACCACGATGGAAAATTAACTTGGCAAGGTGATTAGGAGCTGATGAAAAAAAACGGGGGAAGAACAAGTCAAAGTTGTAGCTAAGCTTGGGAACAAGTCCAAGAAGTTAAAGGATTTTGCTCCATGATCTTCTCCAACAAACCTTATCGGTTGTCCACCTTTCCCTCAACCTCTAAGCTTTTCAAGGAAGACTCTCTACTATAAATAGAGAGGGAAGAAGAGTGAATCGACGACCAAAATCAGATTGCAAAAATATCAAGAGAGCTCTCGAGAATTCATCTCAGAAAATTGGATCGCAAATTTTGTCTGAGCGTGTCGACAACATTCTGTCCAACATTATAATTGCTGCTTAGATTCTAGATTTGTTCTTTATTGAAGCAATTATAATGAGATGTTATCTATGTCTATTTAGGTAGATTTTTCAGGCAGAAGTCATCTGCGACTTCAACTTTTTTATTTCTTTTGTTTTATTTTGTAAAATTGTAAAAGAAGGAATTTGTTCAATTGTATATAAATATATACAATACTTTCGGTCACTGACCGTCATAGGTTATATAATCAATATAACATATGTAAATATTAAACATTTGTGTTCTTTATTATTTCCGTTGCAATTTACTCTTCAAAGGTTTTTCTATTATCGAAGTGTTGTCACTTATGACTGACAACATTATTTCCGACATTTGCAAACTGTATTGACATTTGATTTATTTTTACTTTCAGTTTGTTTTTATTTCCATAGCATACCCTGGGACCCTTCAAGTGGTATCAGAGTCAACACTTAACACAATGAGTGTTTGGTCCTATTATTCAAAATTATGGATCCGGCTAATCTAAATATTGGCAGGCTTCTCATTTTAGATAATACAAACTGTGTCTATTGGAAGATTCGTCTACGTTCTCATATCAAATCAATTGATGTTAGGGCATGAAAATCTATAATAAATGGGTTTGTTGTTCTAATGTTGCCGCCGGATGAGGAAGGTGACATTCTTGTTAACCCAGAATCTGAATGGACGGCGGAAGAAATCAATAATGCTAGTTTTAACGAAAAGGTCTTCAATGCAATTTTTTAATGGGTTGATCTTTACATGTTCAAACTCATTCAAAACTGCCCAACGACTAAGGATGTATGAGATATTTACAAATTCATTGTGAAGGTAGCTCAAGTGTTCGTCGGACTAAGCTATGCATGCTCATGAGCAAATATGAACATTTAAGGATGGAAGAAGCGGATGAAAAAGGCTCTACGTTCTCTTCCTGAAAAGTTCAATTTAAAGATTTGTGTCATTGAAGAAGCTCACAATCTTGCTACTATGGACCTTCATACCTTGATGAACATTCTCAAAACCTATGAGATGAACATTGAAAATCAAAGGGAACTATATAGGAGCAAGAATGTGGCACTTCAAGTTCAATCATCGGAGAATCAAATCAATGAAGAGGATGAGAATCTTGAAGAACTCGGTGAAGGTGCTAATATTGTCTTACTCACTCGAAAATACAATTTGAATGTGAGGAAGTTCAACAATGAGAGAAATCAATCTAAATCTAAATAACATCAAAATCAAGGCTTCAATCAAAAGCCCACCAAGTTCCTTCCAAGTACTCAAAAAGAAAGTCCACTATGAAGAACCAATTCAGACCGTATTAAATTTGATCTCAAACAACTAGAGTATGTGCAATGTCATGCATGCTCATGTTGAGGTCATTATGCTAATGAATGTGCAAACACCCTTAGGAAATTTGGTAAGAATTTGTGGGTTTCGCTTAGTGACGATGAAGGAGAAGATGAAGGAGATCAAAAAGTCAAATCACAAGCAATGTTGACCACTGTTTACGAACAGTCTCTATCTGATAATAAAGATGTCATCTGTAATGTTATCTCAGATGTCACGACATTTCAGACAACATCTGCAACAACATTTGCATCTCCAGCAACATTCAAAAGGTACATATTCTCTAACTATTCTAATGTAAATTGTTTTAGTGGTTTTATTTCTAGTGGTGAGGCTGAGTGTATGGATCAAGTTGAAAGCAACGATGACATAATTAATGAATTACAAAGTATTTGCAAAGCCTTAATCATAGAATCCAAGCAACTTGACACAAATGTAAAATCTTTAACTCATGAGATGTAGATCTAAAAGGAATAATAAACCAACTAGATGTTGCACTTATAAAAAAGCAAATATCATGTAAGCTGCCTAAACAGTTGAATACGGAAGTCCTTGTGACCTTCTCCCATTCGGCAGGTTTCTTAGGGATCCATACCATTTTCATCGGCTATTTCTTTTTGGTGTCCGCGAATTCATCAGGTTTAGCAAAAGACGCCATAGATATTGGTACCACTGAAAAGGGATCGGTATCAATAGACATTTCAGCCATGCCCTTGTCGGCTAGCTTGAACCTCTCCTCTCTGATGCCATTTTTGTCACGCCCCGACTTTTCCTAAGTCTTTACTTAGGGCGTGATGACACCTGAACATTGGCTTGAATTGTGAACAAGTTTAATCATATATGTATATTATATATAAATTCTTTTAATCTTTTGATATTATGATTTTGAGCAAAAAAAAAATAAGTATAAGTAAAAAATATGGAATAATAATAACCGATATATTCTCCAATTAAAACGACTAATCTAAAATAATTTAATAAAAATATCAGAATAGTCCCGTAAAATTTAAAAATTGCATAAGATATCATAAATAAATAAAAAATAGCAGAAACTGTAAATTTGCGCCTCCTGGCTCCAAATGTGAGTTTCCGTTAATTTTCTTTTACATTTCTCATTAAATTAAACAATACCATATGAAATGGGGACTTAGACAATCCTCACCATATATGGTAGTTACTAGAATATTGAGTTTCTAGTTGTAGTAATCTTTTAGTTGTAGGGGAGTTTACCATCTTAATTATTTAAAGTCTTAAATGATTAATAAAATTTATGAGATAGATTTTCTTTCATATTTTTAATCTTAATGTTTGCATCACTCCTAGAAAAATCATAATAGGGGGATGGATAGAATTTCTTTCCCTTTAATTAGAGGCATGATTTGAGTCTTGAGTATGGAAAAAATTATGTTAAGAGTGCTTCCCCTTGCATGAGTCTTATGCGGCGCGTATTATAATTGTTGGTGTAATAATCTGTATTTGGCTAAATAATGTTTCAAAACAATATATTAATCAGTTAGTGAAACATATAACATTAATGAAACAATAAACGAAAACAGAATCTGTTTTGGAAAAATAATTTCAGAATGTAATCGAGCCCACTTAGTTCAAAGTGTGTCCTTAAGGAAATTATTTCCCTCACAGTACTCGAGGTTAACGGAATATCGCCTCCCAGGATAGAACGATTATCTTACCAGAATAGTAGTACTCCAAATTCCGGTAGCAACGAACCACTCAACGGCAGTATATCACACTGAATGAAATTTTCGAGTTGAAGAACAACTTCAGAATTGATTAGAATATGAATTAGTAAATAAATTCTTGAAATAATCAAGAATTTATAGGGTTAGAGGCAACCATTCAGAATAGTCACCTAATTTTGGAGGAAAATTCGAAAAAAGAGGAGAGCGGACGGTCGGTTCGCGGGTCGATCCGTTTGGATTTGTTTTTAATTAAATAATTAATTAATTAATTTAATTAAAGAAACGTTTGTCCAAAAAGATTATCTATCAATCGATCTTTTTCCAAATCCAAAGTCGAAGCCGAAGCGGCGGCGACAGCGCGGTCGCGCCTCTCAACCCTTTTAGCGGCTCGAGAAGGTGTAATGTAATATATACACCTCTCTTTCCTTCCTTTTTCGATGTGGGACAAAAGAGCCTTTTACCCTCTTTAATTTTTATCTCATCATTTCCTATTCACCAATATCAAAACCCAACAATCCCTACATGAATGGGAATGATTATAAGATAGAAGAATGTGCGGACGAGTGTGATATCTGGCGAGAATTGTTGCGTCTGGATAAGTAGGTTTCCTTTGAACTTTCCGTAGTGAACTTATATCGGATATACTCGATCAATCGGTAGATTTGATATCTTTGAACCGTCGAACTTTGTTGTATACCTAGACAACATAAGACACACAATCAACCTCAACCGTTTATGGTTCTCACGCGGTTGTGTTCGTTTGACCATGAACAAATGCAGTCTCGTGAGTGCGTAGAATGGGCCTTTCTTGTCATTCCCTTTAAAGCGGCTTACACTTAACACTCACATAGGTGATTTCTAAACATGTGGTCCTATAGCCACGTTATCTGGTCATACATACCAGATTTAGATAACCATTAAAAACCTTAATGCTTTATTAACTCATTAACAAGCCATAAAGTATTATCCTTATTTCTGAACATTGTCTTCATCCGAGAATGGGTTGAGTTATTTGACAATGTTGAACCGTCAGTCACAACTATGTTTGATCTCCTTGAACCTAGCTCTTGGGATCTCCGGTCTGCTAGGTAGAGTTACCGCCATGATGACTTGTCCTTGGCCTTAACCCCATTCCGTTGATGATCTACCAACTCCTCTCTAGATAAACCTTTTGTAAGCGGATCCGCCACGTTATCTCTTGACTTTACATAATCATTGTGATAACGCCACTAGAGAGGAGTTGTCTAACAGATTGTGTCTCGTCGTATGTGACGAGATTTTCCGATTATACGCCACGCGCCTCTACCTATTCTTTGCTTTATCGCGGTGTATACATATACGAGCCAAAGGTTTGGGCGAATGGAATATCTTCTAAGAAATTCCGAGCCATTCACCTTCTTCACCGCCTTGTCTAAAGCTATAAATTCGATTCCATTGTAGAGCGGGCGTCGATGTCTGCTTTGATGATTTCCAAGACACTGCTCCTCCGCCAACGGTGACAACCTATCCACTCGTGGATTTAACTTCATTCGATGCGGTGATCCAATTTGCATCCTTATATCCTCAAATCGCGGGATATTTATTATAATGCAAAGCATAGTTTTGGGTGTGTTGTAAATATCCCAAGACTCGTTTCATTGCCATCCAACGATGAGTTTGATTGGGATTACTCGTGAATCGACTCACTTGCTTATAGCATGCTATATCTTGTCGTGTACAATTCATAATATACGTCAAACTTCCCAAAATCGTGCATAGTCCAATTGTGAGTCACTTTCACCTTCATTCTTTTGAAGTGCAAAACTTACATCAATTGGAGTCTTTGCAACATTGAAATTTAAATACTTGAACTTGTCAAGTACTTTTCCAATATAATGTGACTGTGATAATGCTAGACCTTGTGGAGCTTTATGGATCTTAATTCCTAAGATCAAATCGGCAACCCCTAAGTCTTTCATGTCAAATTTGCTAGCGAGCATACGCTTCGTAGCATTTACATCGACAATATTTTTACTCATTATCAGCATGTCATCAACATACAAACAAACAATGACTTCATGATTTGGAGTATTTTTAATGTAAACACATTTGTCACACTCATTAATCTTAAATCCATTTGCCAACATTGTTTGGTCAAATTTTGCATGCCATTGTTTGGGTGCTTGTTTAAGTCCATAAAGTGACTTCACAAGTCTGCACACTTTCCTTTCTTTACCAGGAACCACAAAACCCTCTGGTTGTTCCATGTAAATTTCTTCCTCGATTCTCCATTTAAGAAAATGTCTTGACATCCATTTGATGGATTTCAAGACCATATCTGACTTGGTGCCACTAACACCGAATAGATGTTATTCTTGTCACCGCGAGTATGTGTCAAAGTAATCAAGACCTTCTTTTTGTCTATAACTTTTGACCACAAGTCTTGCCTTGTATTTGTCAATAGTGCCATCGCCTTTCATTTTCCTTTTAAAGATCCATTTTGATCCTAAAGGTTTATTTCGGGAGGAAGATCAACTAACTCCCATGTATGGTTGTTTAAAATTGATTCAATCTCACTATTGACCGCTTCTTTCCAAAATGTTGAATCGAAGATGACATTCCGCTTTAAATGTTTGAGGCTCATTTTCAAGCAAGAATGTTACAAAGTGCAGTCCAAAGAAGTAGATGTCTTTTGGCGTTTGCTACGCCTTAGATCCTCTTTGCTTGGTATACTTTCCTTTGGTTCTTCCCGCGATCGTTTAGATCTTTCACTGACGACTCACATTCAGTTTTATACGGATAGATGTTTTCAAAGAATTGGCATTATCCGATTCAATTACTGTATTAACATGAATTTGGGATTGTCCGATTTGTGAACCAAAACCGACAAGCTTTTTTGTTTGTAGCATAGCCATAAAAACACAATCCACGCTTTTGGTCCGATTTTTACCCTTTTGGGCAAAGGAATTTGGACCTTTGCTAAACACCCCACACTTTGAAATATTTCAAGTTGGGTTTTCTTCCTTTCCATAGATCATATGGAATAGATTGTGTTTTGTTGTGGGTACTGTTGAGTATTCGATTAGTATGAAGGATAGCTTCCCACACAAGCTCTGCGAAACCTAACTAATTAGTAAGGCATTCATCATTTCCTTTAATGTTCGGTTTTCCTTTCCGCAATTCCATTTGATTGTGGTGTGTAAGGCGATAGTTTGATGAATAATTCCATATTCCAAACATGTCTCGCAAAAGGAGATTCGTACTCTCCACCTATCACTTCTAATCATTTTGATCTTTTATTCAATTAATTTTCCACCGTTCTTGTATTGCTTAAATGCATTAATTGCTTCATCCTTACTATTAAGCAAATACACATATGATGATCGAGTGCAATCGTCAATAAAAGTTATAAAATACTTTTTCCCACCACGAGATGCTATTGACTTCATATCACATATATTTGTGTGAATTAAGTCTAAAGGATTTGAATTCCTATCAATAGACTTATATGGATGTTTAACAAACTTAGATTCAACACAAATTTCACATTTTGATTTGTTGCACTCGAATTTAGGCAATACTTCTAAATTGATCAATTTTCGCAAGGTTTTGTAATTGACATGTCCTAAACGAACATGCCATAAATCATTTGACTCGATAAGTAAGGCGAAGTGAATTTTCATTATCACAACAACCATTACATTGAGTTTGAAAAGGCCCTCGGTGAGGTAGCCCTTCCTATGAACATATCATTCTTACTTATTACAATTTTCTCACTAACCAACACACACTTAAACCCGTTTTTGTGAGTAGTCATTTGAAACTAAATTCTTCCGAATTGTTGGAACGTGCAGAACATTGTTGAGAGTCAGGACCTTGCCGGAAGTCATCCTCAGAAGTATCTTCCCATATCTTTCAACCTTGGCTGTTGCAGTATTTCCCATAAATAGTACCTCTTCGGATCCAGCGGGAGCATATGTTGCAAATGCTTAACTGCAAGAAACATGTCGAGTGGCACGAGAATCAAGCCACCACTCCTTTGGGTTTCCAACCAAATTGCATTAACAAAGATTGCATTACGGATCATTCATATCAATTGCCATTATTTGTTTGTCACTGTCAAATCGACAAACTGTTTTACTTAATAAAACCAGAATAGCAATTAAATTACAGACTCAAACGATGAAGATTTTATTTCTTCAAATCGGAGTATAATTGTGAAACTTAAACGATGAAGATTTTATTTCTTCAAATCGTAATTTGAACGATGAAGATTTTATTTCTTCAAATCACAGTATAGTTATGAAACTTTAGTATTCCAACGAAGTTTTTATATCTTCGAGTCAGAATACTAATATTCATATGGAGTAGAAAACTACACAAGTTTTAATCTCCTTAAACAGAACGATGAAGATTTTATGTTCTTCAAATCGTTGTGTAATTATGAAACTTTAGTATTCCAACGAAGTTTTTATATCTTCGAGTCAGAATACTAATATTCATATGGAGTAGAAAACTACACAAGTTTTAATCTCCTTAAACAGAACGATGAAGTTTTTATGTTCTTCAAATCGTCGCAACAAATATCATACACAACGACGAAGATTTTATTTCTTCAAACCGAATCAATTTTGATAGAAACAAATATAATACACAACGGTGAAGATTTTATTTCTTCAAACCGAATCAAAATTGATAGAAGCAGTGCGATGGGTGTATGTTGTATACTTGATGAAGTTTTTATATCTTCAAATCAAGTATCCAAATGAATAGAAAATTATGAAAACTTTAATCTCAACCGGAGTAGAAAATCCGAAGATTTTAGTCTCCAAACAACATACAAGAAAAACACTTTTTTTTTCCTGAAAAAAACACTTCTTCTTTTTTGGAAAACACTTTTTCCTGGACTTTTAATATTCCAACGAAGTTTTTATATCTTCAAGTTAGAATATGAAATTTCATACGGAGTAGAAAACCACACAGGTTTTAATCTCCAAACCAGGATACAGATTAAAATACAATAAATATAATTTCCTTAAGATTGTTGGTGTAATAATCTGTATTTGGCTAAATAATGTTTCAAAACAATATATTAATCAGTTAGTGAAACATATAACATTAATGAAACAATAAACGAAAACAGAATCTGTTTTGGAAAAAATAATTTCAGAATGTAATCGAGCCCACTTAGTTCAAAGTGTGTCCTTAAGGAAATTATTCCCCTCACAGTACTCGAGGTTAACGGAATATCGCCTCCCAGGATAGAACGATTATCTTACCAGAATAGTAGTACTCCAAATTCCGGTAGCAACGAACCACTCAACGACAGTATATCACACAGAATGGAATTTTCGAGTTGAAGAACAACTTCAGAATTGATTAGAATATGAATTAGTAAATAAATTCTTGAAATAATCAAGAATTTATAGGGTTAGAGGCAACCATTCAGAATAGTCACCTAATTTTGGAGGAAAATTCGAAAAAAAGAGGGAGAGCCGGACGGGCCGGGTCGGTTCGCGGGTCGATCCGTTTGGATTTGTTTTTAATTAAATAATTAATTAATTAATTTAATTAAAGAAACGTTTGTCCAAAAAGATTATCAATCAATCCGAAGCCGAAGCCGAAGCCGAGCCGAGCGAGCGACGACGACGGCGCGAGGGGTCCTTGCCCTCTCAACCCTTTTAGCAGCTCGAGAAGGTGTAATGTAATATATACACCTCTCTTTCCTTCCCTTTTTTCGATGTGGGACAAAAGAGCCTTTTACCCTCTTTAATTTTTATCTCATCATTTCCTATTCACCAATATCAAAACCCAACAATAATTAATTAGAGTTCTAATACGAATATCGAACATCAAACAAAAATGAAATTTCAAAACTAATCATTGCGAGAAGGAGCACTTCATTCGTATGAGATGTTTGTATTCAATAACTGTCAGAAGTCTGAACTTCATTGTGTGTCAAGAAAAACTCAATGATACATATATCTTGTAGTTATGCCAAGTTATAACAATAGAGGTATTATTAAGCTAAACACTCATATACGTCATACCCTTCCATAAAGATAAAGGAAACATAACAAGAAAAGAAAAGAAGACTCAATATTTCCCATCATTTTGCCTTTGCTTGCTTCTTCTTAGTTTCCCTCTTTTATTACAACTAGATGATAATAGCGCACAGGCACAATAGAGATTAAGCATGCTTCAAAAACTTCCTGTATGAAGAAAAATTGTGAGTACCAAAGTATTTCTCATAGCTGCATAAGAATTGCATCCGAGGTCTGGTGTGTGTGTGGGGTGGGGGGAAAGTGCGGTCTGCTCGATAATAATCCATCAACCTTTGAAGTTAGCACTTCTTTTGCGGAGCAGGCTTCCTCCGTTGTAAGACGCTCACTACTTCTTGGTGAAACAGGTTAGGCAGTTTTGCTGCAACTTACAAAATCAACTAAGAAGTTCTCATTAATAATAAACACGATTGTTAATGTTGGGTTTGGTGTTGTGACATTTTGTCCAACATATCATTTTTAGTACTAAGTTAAAGTTAAGAAATGTTGGAACAAATGTCATAACATTCGGATCAACATTTATGTGACTAACAGTTTTGTTTTACTTCACGGACCGAAAGAAATTTCCACGATGGAAAATTGACTTGGCAAGGTGATTAGGAGCTGATGAAAAAACGTGGGAAGAACAAGTCAAAGTTGTTGCTAAGCTTGGGAACAAGTCCAAGAAGTTAGAGGATTTTGCTCAATGATCTTCTCCAACAAACTTTATCGGCTGTCCACATTTCCCTCAACCTCTACAACAAGTCGATGAGCTTTTCAAGGAAGACTCTCTACTATAAATAAAGAGGGAAGAAGAGTGAATCGACGATCAAAATCAGATTGCAAAAATATCAAGAGAGCTCTCGAGAATTCATCTCAGAAAACTGGATCGCAAATTTTGTCTGAGCGTGTCGACAACATTCTGTCCAACATTATAATTGTTGCTTAGATTCTAGATTTGTTCTTTATTGAAGCAATTATAATGAGATGTTGTCTATGTCTATTTAGGTAGATTTTTCAGGCAGAAGTCATCTGCGACTTCAACTTTTTTATTTCTTTTGTTTTATTTTGTGAAATTGTAAAAGAAGGAATTTGTTCAATTGTATATAAATATAAACAACACTTTCGGTCATTGACCGTCATAGGTTCTATAATCAATATAACATATGTAAATATTAAACATTTGTGTTCTTTATTATTTCCGTTGCAATTTACTCTTCAAAGGTTTTTCTGTTTTATCGAAGTGTTGTCACTTATGACTGACAACATTATTTCCGACATTTGCAAACTGTATTGGCATTTGATTTATTTTTACTTTCAGTTTGTTTTTATTTCCATAGCATACCCTGGGACCCTTCAAGTGGTATCAGAGTCAACACTTAACACAATGAGTGTTTGGTCCGGTTATTCAAAGCTATGGATCCGACTAATCTAAATATTGGTAGGCTTCCCATTTTAGATAGTACAAACTATGTCTATTGGAAGATTCACCTACGTTCTCATATCAAATCAATTGATGTTAGGGCATGAAAATCTATAATAAATGGGTATATTGTTCTAATGTTGTCGCCGGATGAGGAAGGTGACATTCTTGTTAATCCAGAATCTGAATGGACGGCGGAAGAAATCAATAATGTTAGTTTTAACAAAAAGGCCTTAAATGCAATTTTTGAATGGGTTGATCTTTACATGTTCAAACTCATTCAAAACTGTCCAACGGCTAAGGATGTATGAGATATTTATAAATTCATTGTGAAGGTAGCTCAAGTGTTCGTCGGACTAAGCTATGCATGCTCATGAGCAAATATGACCATTTAAGGATGGAAGAAGCGGATGAAAAAGGTTCTACGTTCTCTTCCTGAAAAGTTCAATTTAAAGATTTGTGTCATTGAAGAAGCTCACAATATTGCTACTATGGACCTTCATACCTTGATGAACATTCTCAAAACCTATGAGATGGACATTGAGAATCAAAGGGAACTATATATGAGCAAGAATGTGGCACTTCAAGTTCAATCATCGGAGAATCAAATCAATGAAGAGGATGAGAATCTTGAAAAACTCGGTAAAGGTGTTAATATTGTCTTACTCACTCGAAAATACAATTCGAATGTGAGGAAGTTCAACAATGAGAGAAATCAATCTAAATCTAAATAACATCAAAATCAAGGCTTCAATCAAAAGCCCACCAAGTTCCTTCCAAGTACTCAAAAAGAAAGTCCACTATGAAGAATCAATTCAGATCGTATCAAATTTGATCCCAAACAACTAGAGTATGTGCAATGTCATTCATGCTCATGTTGAGGTAATTATTCTAATGAATGTGCAAACACCCTTAGGAAATTTGGTAAGAATTTGTGGGTCTCGCTTAGTGACGATGAAGGAGAAAATGAAGGAGATCCAAAAGTCAAATCACAAGCAATGTTGGTCACTGTTTACGAACAGTCTCTATCTAATAATAAAGATGTCATCTGTAATGTTATCTCAGATCTCACGACATTTCATACAACATTTGCAACAACATTTGCATCCAGCAACATCCAAAAGGTACATATTCTCTAACTATCCTAATGTAAATTGTTTTAGTGGTTTTATTTCTAGTGGTGAGGCTGAGTGTATGGATCAAGTTGAAAGCAACGATGACATGATTAATTAATTACAAAGTATTTGCAAAGCCTTAATCATAGAATCCAAGCAACTTGACACAAAGGTAAAAATTTTAACTCATGAGAATGTAGATCTAAAAGGAATAATAAACCGACTAGAGGTTGCATGTTATACCTCGTAAGTTTAAGGCAATAATTAAGAACGTCATTAAGAACTAAAATTCGAATTATTGGAAATTAAGTACATTCTTACATGTTAATACGTATTAATTTTGGCAACGACGAGTGTGACATCGGAAAAGTTCTCTAATGATAGTCGAAAATGTATATATATTTTCATTAAGGATTAGTAACATGTTATAAGAATTACGACAACGAGAATACGAGACCTTATGGATTTTCGGGAATTAGAAGAAGTGGAGCATAAGCTTTAATTAATACTTGAGGGACTAAGTTAATTATAGAACTAGGGACCAAAGTGTATATTAAGGGATAAGGCTACAAAAAAAAAGATAAACAAAAATCAATTTTCTCTCATTCGTTCAAGTAACCAACAGCCGTCAAAAAAAGAAAAAGAAAAGGGGAATCGGGGACTTTAGGCGTTTGGCCATTAGAGATTCCAACTAATATTTTTTCTTTCTTTGTTTGCCACTGCTACAGCGAATTTCTGCAAATTTCTTTTGCCAAAGAACACACCCAAATCAGTGGGCAATTCTGATTCTTTGCGATTTTAAATTGTGGATTTCAAGTTTTTAGACAAATTCTTGGAGGAAAAACATAAGGAATGATGGAGTTACCTTGTGGATTCATGCATGTCGATTTGGAGTTGGAAAAGGTAGAAAATTGGGGTCCAATTCGATGGAACATTCTTTGAAAATTAGTGGAATGTTTTGGAAATTTTTGAGGTAAAAATTCTTCCTTTGATTGAATAATTGGAGTGCATGTTGTTATAATTAAGGAAATTGAATTTGTGTTAAGGGAAATTTGAAATAAGACAACGTGTGTTGTTGGAGTGGTGATTACCGATTTTGAGATGTATTTTGTATACCTTGCCTTCAATTGTTGTGTTGCTATCTTGTTACTAATTACATGTTGAGAATTAAAGGAAACCTTGATACTTAAAAGTTGTAGATTGACTATATGGAAGTATTGAAAGGTAAATTATATTCTAGGGAATTAAGAGAAGAGTTTTGGAATTAAAACGTTGTTATGACCAAAAATTTATGGAAAGTTTTAGACACGGTTGTGACATTTTAAGGGCTATTCTAGTGCTTGAAATATAAGTTATAAATATGTATATATGTTGAGGTAGTTACCTATACATGTCTTGAAAGAATTAAAGTGAAGAAAAGTGTTGTTTCACATTCTTGAACTCGCAATGTTGCCTAAAGATTGGATTGCGTCCATTAACTATTTTTACGTAACTAAATGATTGAATGAACATGATAAATAGGTGTATTAATCACCTTGATTGTTGAAATTGGTGTCTTTCATGAATATAAAGAGAAAGGAGGTCGTATGTTAACGTATATAAAGTATATTGGGCCTAATTTGATTATATCTTGGAATAATGTTTGGTTGTTGGTTTGAATTGGATTGTTGGTTTGAATTTGATTGTTGGTTTGAATTGGATTGTTGGTTTGATTGGATTGTAGTTGGAGTTGAATTGTTGGTTGATTTGGATTATTGGAAAATTGTGGATACGCACATAAACAAAGGAAATGCTGCCCAAATTTTTGTAGAAATAAGGGAGTCTTTAAGCATATAACTTACATTAGGAATCATAGAATTGACGAGCATGTTGTTCCTTATCATAGGTTGAAGTACTAGACGAGGAATACCTTAATACCAAGCTGATTAGTTCGCCTAAGAGGTATGTGAGACCTTTCCTTCTTTCTTTTGACATGATTTTTAGTAAAGTACGGCGGGCGTACTTAACTCCTACCAGTTTAGTTTTAAAAATGATTATTTACTAATGATTATGATTCAGTAACAGAGTTTATGGTAGTAATGTTATTGAGAGTCACATAACGATTTTAGCTGCATACAGTTGCTCATGATATCTACTCGTGCTAAGTGTTACTATTTCATTCCACCGAGTCCCGGGCCAGATCATGTTCGTGCACAGCCATGCATCATTCATCGAGTCCCTCACTAGAGGGCCGAGACACGTTATATATATACAGATTACATCGAGTCCTCCTTGAGGCCGAGACATGTTACGCAGCAGATCTGATTCCATCGAGTCCCTCCATAGAGGACCGAGACATGTTATCTGATTTTATATACGCATACGAGCACGATGTTTTATGATTGATATACATGATATGATTTTCGACATGATTCTCGCTTTTATGAAAGTTTGATGACTCTGCTTTACTTGCCTGCAGTTGTTATTGATTTACAAGATTTTATGTTTTACATACTCAAGACATTATTCGCATCGACCCCTTTCTCAAATTTGCGTTCAATGCCAAGAGTTCAGTGTTCGATAGGTGACCCGCGATCTAGGATTTACAGACAGATTGGAGAGCTCCTTTGTTCCGGAGCCAACTATTTTTAGTACAGACCTTTATTTTTCAGACTTATGCATATTTTGGGCACGACGGGGTCCTGTCCCGTCATATGTCAGTATTAATCTCTTAGAGGTCTGTAGACAGTTGTGGGTTGGATGTTTGTACCTTGTTTTGGGTTTTGATGTCTTATGCCTTTGTGCGCGTGATGTTGGTTGGTGGCAGCCTAGTCGGCTAGCCTATTATGACTGTTGTTTTGGCAGCCTTGTCGGCTCACCCGTTTTAGGGATATGTTGTAAAAGCAGCGTTGTGCTGCCGAAATTTACGTAGACATCTGTATTAAATGGATTAAGAGTGACAGGTCAGTAATGACGTCCAATTAGGACGTTAATCGTGGCCCGTCGGGTCGGGTCGTGACATTGCACTTACCAAAAAGCAAATATCATGTAGGTTGCCTAAACAGTTGAATACGGAAGTCCTTGTGACCTTCTCCCATTCGACAGGTTTCTTAGGGACCCATACCGTTTTCATCGGCCATTTCTTTTTGGTGTCCGCGAATTCATCAGGTTTAGCAAAAGACACCATAGATATTGGTACCGGTGAAAAATGATCGGTATCAATAGACATTTCAGCCATGCCCTTGTCGGCTAGCTTGAACCTCTCCTCTCTGATGCCATTTTGGATCGCCTTCCTGAAGACCACACAGTTAGAAGTAGAGTGACTGTATTAATTTTGCCACTTGCAGTACTTTTTGTCTTTGAGTTCCTCGACATGCGGGATCATATAGTCATCGAGCAACCAAATCTGCTTATCTCTGAGCAGATGATCAAAGATCTGATCTGTCTTTGTGATATCAAATAAGTAACTGACCCTATCATCTGCTGAATTTGTTTCCTTGCCTTTAACGACTTTCAAGGCTGGGCAAGAGTAGACCTTACCCCGAACAATCTCGGCCATCATTGCGTCTGCCGTGCAATAAGATGACTCTGAGTCAGACTCATCTGCTTCAATAATGGATACCAAGTGGGAGCCTCGATTTCGGCTTGCTCTTTTACGCTCATTCTCCTGGACATACTGCTCTATTTGGCTAGCCTTTTCGATTAACTGGCTCAGGTCAGAGCAAGATTGTCCCACCAACTTCTCATTTAATTGAGGGTGCATATTATTGATTATCATATGGGCACACTCAGATTCGGGGAAGTGTACAATGTATTTCCCAACCTTCTTTCTAAACCTCTCGATAAAATTGGCAGCCGATTCATCGATCTGTTGCTTGAGATTCGTTATATCTGTCACGGTAACCTGAGGTTAGGGCTAATAGAACCTATTATGGAAGCAACCCTCCTTGTCGGCCCAATTTTGCACGGAATCAGGAGCCAAAGAGGAGTACCATGTGAAGGTTGTTCCCATTAGAGAGAGAGAGGGAATAATTGCAAATTGTGGTACTCATTCTGGCCAACTTCACCGCATTGGACAGTAAATCTACCGATGTGCTCGATAGTGGATTTGTCGTCATCGCCAGAAAAGATGAGAAATTCTGGTGTTTTGAAGCCTCTCGGCAAAGGTGTTATCCGATTTATCCAATTAGGTTAGGACTTCTTATAGACAGACATGTCTAAGGGTTTCAGTTGGATGTCGAAGTACCTCCGCATGGTACTAGCAATAATCTTTGGGTTCATCAGTTGCGACGTCCCGTGCCGATTCTCAACTAGATTCGGCTGGTATGCGTTTTGCACTGGGGGCCTCTATTTTGTACCTTGTTGGACAGAGTTTTGAAGGTTGTAGGTGATCTGATGTCAATTACCAATAGGTGGGGTAATGCCGCATTGCTGCTGTTGGGAATGGCCACCAAAGCCCATAACCTGAGCTCTTGGAACGACTGACGGAGCCTAAGGATAAGGTGGAAGAGTGTTCCATGGCTGATCTCCTCGGGCGTCAGGCGTTCTTAGAAAGTTTACACCTCTTAGAAGGTATGGATTGGGTATCGACAATGACTGCTGGAATGGTAACCCATGTAAACAACGTACCAAATAGTCGAGCTAAGTCATAGCCAGGGGCCATCGGCTGGCCAATATTGTTCGCCTGCATCGTGGGGCCGTTTGTGAAAATGTACGGCATAACGGGCGACAATCCAAAGTGAGCCTGAACTGGTCTCTGTGTCGTATTGATCTGCCCATACTGCAGACTCGCTTGGTTAGGCAGCAAACTCTGCCCCCAAGATTATACGGCTACCATACAGTGTGCTGGTTGTCAGTCGATTGGGCTTGTGTTCCTAGGTGTGCTATCGGCTGCACCTGAGTAGGCACTGGCTGATACACATGCGGTTGAGAACAACATTGAAAGTCACGGTCTCATGCTGAACAACACCGCTCGTCAGAGGGATGCCAGAACTATCCAAACATTCTCATGGGTGCATTCAGTTGGTTTCCATCTTCATCGCTTGCTGAACCTCATTATGTACCATTGGCTTCACAATCTCAGCCAATTGTTTAGAAACTTGGTACATAATGTCGTGGATCCACAAGTTAATCTGTTGTCTAATGAAAGATGTGGTCATTATGGTTGGATCTTCAGATTGACCAGAGTCTTTCACCGCTTGGGTTGATGGAGGAAGTGGAGGGGTATCAACTAATGTAGGCATATCCTCTGTTGTTCCTTCTGGGAGAATTTTGTTTAGGATGTGGATTGGACTCGAGGTTCATTTTCTTACTGGACCTTAGGCATACGCCAAGAATGATCCTGGCCTGGAGAATCAAACTTCGCTATTAATTCACATATGGTCCCACTGGGCGTGCCAAATTTGTTCTCGCCCCGAATTATGCCTTCTGTCGTTGTATATCGAACCGGGAGACAAATTGATTTCTTAACTCAAGTGATTCGGACTGGAAATAGAACTCTAATTTCTAGCAATGAGTTCCTCAACTAATCTAGAAAGCGTTAGGACGGTGTTACTAGTGAACTAAGAGGTAAGAAAGCATGAATACAACTGAGTACAGTAAAGATAAAGATATAAAGTAAGGATAAAAGATAAAGATAGATAAATTTTGATTTGTTTGATTGATTGTGTGTGTATATATATATATATATTCTCGTATTTATAATACAAAAAGGAAGAAAACTGTGCAAATGTTCCCCTACGTCAGCCATCAAGTAACTCACTAAGTCCAACGACCGACTATGGGGAGGCAGTGTCGATTTTCTCGCTCTCTACTCCTCTTGCTCGAATAATGGCCCTTGCTTTTAGCTGTTGTTGGTCGTTACCGCTTTTAGGGGGTCTAGAAACCTTTTTGACTTGGTCGTTGAGGCGTCTGCATCTGAATGAGTCTTAATCGTACCTCTAACTAACAACTTCAGCTAAGATGCCTTAGTAGCCGATGAAGTTTTTGTAGTCGAGGGCTAGGAGTAAATTCAGCTCCAGAATATTTGGTTGTCACTGAATTTTGGCTAAACACTCAAATTATTTTTGAGTGTTAACAATATTATAGTAAATTATGCTTTTTCTTTTTTATTTGTTAAGGGGTGTATAAGTACAATGAAGGAGTACACAATAAATCACAGGGTAAAGCTGTGAAAACAATCAAGGTAAGACTGCATACAACTCTTCCTCAAATCTCGCGAGTTTAGTGCACCCAATTGTCTTTTTTTATTTATTTGGTTTAATTAGTATGTCTCCGGTCTCCCGTCGTAATTGTTCCCGTTACTTGGCTCTATTTTTATTTTTGGCTTGTTGTATAAAATCCATTATCCTATCCACCAACTCCCATTTTTGTTGTCGTTGCATAGTGCATACACTACAAATTTGATTTTTTGTGGAGGAGTAAAGAGAATTAATCACCTGAATGCATCATCACGCCATCAAACCTTGTTCATCCAATTCTACAACCCACCACCACCACCACCACCACCATGCCTTGTTATCTCTCAATCCTCCCATTTTCCGAAACCCTAACTTGATAATTCGGCCACTTGGTTGTTCAATTCTCAATTGCAGAGGCATTGAAACTCCCCTCCCTAAACTCCGCCGTAACAATAATAATGGCTCCACAAGTATCGCTGTTGTGAAAGATGTAGATATTGCAACTCTTGGGAATCTGTGTGTGGATATTGTTCTCAATGTCCCCCAATTACCTCCCAAGCCTTTACCACAACGCAAGGCCTATATGGAACACTTGTCCAATTCCCCTCCCGATAAGGTTCGTCTTTTAGATTAATTACTTAAGCCGAAGTCTATCGGAAACAGTCTCTGTCTACAAAGGTAGAGTTAAGGTCTGCGTACACTCTGCCCTCCCCAGACCCCGGACTACATTGTTGTTGTTGTAGTACAAAAAAAAATGATATTTTGCTTTTCTTGTTATGTTATTTATTGGTGTCTATTTTGTTGCTTCTTGGTTTCACAACTTGAATTATACAGAAAATAGTTTAGAAGGTGCACCCGTAAACTATTCGCAGTCCTAATTACTACACACCCAACTTGACTACGAATAGTTGATGTTATTGTGATTTATGTATTATAGGAGTAGGTGTGATAGTTGAAGAAAATACTCAAGTAGTTGAAATTTTTAATTTGATAGAGAAAGCATACATCAGAGTTTAAAATTGAGTTGTTTAATGTAATCGAATTCTGTTAGGAATGTCAAACATTTTGGATGTCTGGAAAGAAAAGGAGTGTAATAGTAGAAAGTCCTTAAAACACCTCGAGAAAAATGAATTGGGATGGAAGGAGTACTATGACAACTCAATGAAGTTGTCAAGCAAAAAGATTCCTACTTGTGCGATTTACTGAACAAACTTGACAGTATGGATTTTTGAAGAGTTGAATAAGTAATCAGTCTATGTTGATGGTTGTTTTTGTAAGTTGTGAATACATAATTTAAAGTCTAGAAAACTATTAATTTTGTAAATAGAGTAATAGACGGCATTGGCTGCCATTAATTTTATCCGCAATGACAATATTAAGTCGTGAAACACTAGTTATTAGAGCATTAAAGGCTTTAATAAGGCATCTGTAGAATATTTGGTTCAAATAAGGTTGAGCTCCTTTGCATCTTAAATGAACGACCTAGATGATTAAGTCTATGTACCACATTTTTCTCCCAAGGATGTGGCCTAATGGTCAATGGAGTTGGAAGATAACCATGAGTTTTCAGGTTCAAAATCAACTCATCCTCAAATTCCATCAGAGGCAAAAAAACACTGATGACTCCTTCTCGTTTGTCTAGGCCTTGATTGACAGAGTTGCTCGGTATACTTGTGTTGGTAGAAGATACCAGGTACTCGATGGAATAGTTGAGGTGTGCACAAGGTAGCCCGAACACCGCCGTAATAAAACAAAAGTTTATGTACCACATTTTGGGTTCAAACCCACTATTTTAACAAAGTAAAACGTGTAGTTTATATGCTTGGATGCCATCATCTTTGAAAGCAGCACGATCTCTTCTTGCAATAGCAGAATTCTGGGATGTAATAGGGTATAGCTTATACACAACTCACTAGGTCTTGATATCTAGACCTACATATGATGTCTAGACATCTTCAATTAAATTGGAATGTAGAAATACTGAAGTATTTCTAGACAGCAGCTTAGTGATGCTGAAGATGTGTGGTATTAGCACCCTGGCGTCATCCTTTTCTCTTATTTCCACATCCTTATATCTCCATAGCCATGTAAAGTGATATCTTGATTATTTTGACCCTGTTTCAGCGGCACTGGGAGGCAGGTGGAAACTGCAATGTGGCTATAGCAGCATCAAGGCTTGGCCTTCACTCCATCTCCATTGGTCATGTAGGTGATGAGATCTACGGACGCTTCCTTGTTGATGTGCTTAGTGATGAGGGTATTAGTATAGTTGGGATGAATGAGCAGAGTGAAGCACTTAATCTTTCAAGTTCTGACAATGAAACACTGCTGTGCTGGGTGTTAGTGGACCCTTTGCAGAGGCATGGTTTTTGCAGGTCCTTCGATCTTGCTTTGTCCCGTTTTCGTTTTCCTTTACTTCCTTTTTTCACCGTCCCACTTGGGGTGTAATTTTTGCTCAGTGTTTGGCCCACTTGATGTTGTGCTCGTAAAGGATCAGTCTTTTTTTACAAGATAAGGTAAAAAAAGGATCATAATCTAACCTTTAAGACGTTAATGTTTTCCAGTCGTGCAGATTTTAGTGCAGATCCTGCATTCAGTTGGATGAGCAGACTATCTACTGAGGTAAAGATGGCTATTAGAAAATCAAAGATCCTCTTTTGCAATGGTTATGACTTTGACGAGCTCTCCCCTAGCCTTCTTGAATCTGCTATTGAGTGTGCTGTTGAATCTGGGACATCTATCTTTTTTGACCCTGGACCACGAGGTAAGAGTCTTATTGCCGGAACACCTGAAGAACAAAGAGCAATTGGCAAGTTGTTGATGATGAGTGAAGTGCTTCTGCTGACTTCCGAGGAGGTTTGTATTTCATACTCACAAAATTTCTTTGTCACACTTGTATTAAGAATTTTCCATAGTATCGGCCTATAAGTACTCTTAACATATGATAATATTCTTGATCGAAAAAAATACTCCCTCCGTCCCAATTTATAAGATGTAGTTTGACTGGGCACGGAGTTTAAGAAATAAAGCAAGAGTTTTAAATCTTGTGGTTTAAAACAAATCAAAAGATATTTGTGTGGTTATAGATTATCTCGTTAAGCGTAAAAGGTAAAGTTTAATAAATTGTTGTCAAATAAGGAAATGTATCATTCTTTTTGGGAATGACTAAAAAGGAAATTGTGTCGTATAAATTGGGACCGAGGGAGTGTAAAAATATTAATTCTCTTTACTTTGAACGCGCACCGTTAAACTCAAGGTGCTGAAATAATTCTGAGTTTGCAAACTAAAACTTGAAAGTCTAATAGAGTATGTCGGAGGAAGTTAGTATTTAAGGAACATTCATCTGATTGTACCGTTGAAAATAGTGTCTCTAGAATCGAGCCATCGTAAACAAAGAGGAGCTAGAATTCTTTCTTCTGGAAAGCCACTGGTAAATTGCACAACAAAAGAAGTGTTTTTTGCAGCAGTACAAAGAACGGAAACTTTTTTTTGATTTGGTGCAAAGAAGGAATCTATTTCCAAAAACCCAAAAGAGGTACGGGGATGCGTATCTCCACGGCGTCATCAGCATTCCGTGAAGTGGCAGCTGAGAGTAATGTGAAAGTTATTGTAACAATCAAAGAAATTCAACTTTGGATGATGGACTTAATACCGTTCAGAAGTTTGAGTTCTTAATGAAGGGCATACCAACACTGCTTTAACTAACAAAGAGAGATTACATTGACTTCCTAGATCATGGAACCAGCTAGGACCGGAGCGACTAAACTCTTAATATTGTAAAGAAAAAGAAAAGAAGATTTTTGCTGGACGGTGACCGTGTAAATTTAATGTTAAAAGTACTGGCTCAATACCCACTTCCTACATCACGAAGAAAAAGAAGCTGAATAGTTTTGTGGATGTATTCTACTAGAACAATCATAAAAAGAAAGCTTAAAGCTCTATTAAAATTGTAGAGACTATGATACTGTGTGAAAAGAGAGAAAGCTTGTCTGGAATTGATTGTGATACCTATGTAGCACGGACACGGACACGTGAGAGGTGTCCGATAGGACACGGACACGGACACGTGAGAGGTGTCCGATAGGACACGGACACGGACACGTGAGAGGTGTCCGATAGGACACGGACACGGACACGTGAGAGGTGTCCGATAGGACACGGACACGGACACGGACACGTGAGAGGTGTCCGATAGGACACGGACACGGACACGCGGAAACGGCAATTTTGAAAAATAGGGGACACGACACGGCAGAGACACGGCTGTAAATATAAATTAAAAAATATTTTTATATATATATGATATATTTTTATATTTTCGACATCGGTATTGGTGATTAATTGTGATATTTCACCAATTACCAAATAAATCATTTTTATATGAATATTTTATTTAAACTAAATGCATATGTTAAATTGCTTGTACCGTAATTTATGTGTGTGTGCACTTTTGTAATTAATTAAGACGAAAGAAACATATTTTAATTGGGAGAATTGGACTAATTACTTGCTAATTCATAATTGAGCTAATTTATTCCCTCAATTTTGGTCCCCTTTCACCTCAGTTCAATGCCCAAATTATACCCGGTCCACACCCCCTTTATTTCTACCATCCAGCCCATACTCCTTTCAAACCCACCAGACCACCCCATCATCCAAAGACACCCCAAAAAAACCAACGACCTTCTCCCTAAAACCATCGACCACATTCACCGCCGCACCCTGTTACCAGCCGGAAAATCACCTCTCCCATCGCGCTCGCCGGACCTGGATGGACTTCGCAGAGTCGCCGGAGTCGCGACGGGAAGTCGCCGGACCTGGAAGGGGAAATCGCGGAAAGGGGAAGTCGCCGGAGTCGCAGCTGTCGCAGTCGAAATCGCCGACAAGTCGCAGCAGTCGCGAATCGCGATTCTGAAAATGAAATGTCTAGTTTTTTTTTTTAATTTTTAGTCTTTTTACACTTTTTTGTAATTGCCGTGTCCCGTACGTGTCCGAGCCGTGTCCCGTACGTGTCCGAGCCGTGTCCCCACCGTGTCCGAGCAATTTTTTTTTTTTGGGCTGGGCCCACTCGGACACGTCCCGGACACGTGTCCGCCGCGTTTCGTGTCCCCCTCAGTGTCCGACACGGACACCTCACCCTAAATGAGGTGTCCGTGCTTCATAGTGTGATACAATATATAAGAGCTAAGAAAACTTTCCCTAATTGCCAAAATTCCTAGAATAATAGCTTTATATATATATACTCTAAATTAGCCTGTATTGATTCTCTTGATTTTTGACACAAACAATGCTAAATTTCTTGATAAGTACCATTAATGGTACCAGAAATTAGGAGATAGATTGTTGAAAGTGGGAAAAACTTAAACAAACAAGCACAATTACTTGAAAAGCACCATTATATACCACCTATTTCAGTGGCAGATCTTAAGGGTAAACTTTGGTTCACGTGAACTGATGGTCATCCCTTTAAACTAGGTATATTGTATGCAATTCTTATAATATTTGTAATTCATTTGCTGCCCCCCATGATCTAATAAGTCTGAGATGTGCACTGGTTGGGTAGCTACTTTGTTTCTCAAAGGAAAAGGGATGGAAATCCACTTATTTTGTTCTTGTAGCTTTTCGTTTTCCTTTCTTTTCTTTCTTTCATTTCTTTTCCTTTGCCTACTACTATAACATATTTAAGTACCTACTAGTATTAATTATTGCTTGCTTGCTAAGTTATTGTCACTGTATATCTTAAAAGTAGTAGTGCGGTAAAAACTTACCGGCATCTGCTGTTTATATCTACCAAATGAATATCCAAACATGTCTTCACATACACGATTATAACTAAATCGTAGTTAATTAGTACATACTGTTACCTTAATTTCTCATTAATTATGGTAAATTAATATAGTTTATTGTAATCACCAAGTGTGGATAAATTTTTACCGTAGTAGCGCGCCATCTTCATGAAATTCTAGATCCGGCACTGTCCTATTTCCTTGCAGTACCACCATTCCTTTCCACTTTTCACTTTCATGTACATTTTTAGGTTCACAAAGTCGGAGAAGAAACATAGAGGAAGTGTAAAGGGCAGCCCGGTGCAATAAGCTCCCGCTATGCGCGGGGTCCAGGGAAGGGCCGGACCACAATGGTCTTTTACGCAACCTTACCTTACATTTTTGCAAGAGGTTGTTTCCACGGCTTGAACCTGTGACCTCCAGGTCACATGGCAGCAACTTTACCGGTTAAGGCAGTTAGAGGAAGTGAGAGAAAGAAAAGAAGGTGAGAAGGGTTCCATCTTGGTAGGGTCTGGGATAGGTTGAACCATGGACATAGCGGTATCACTACTATCAAAGAGTTGGTTTGCTGTAGTTGTAAAGTTGACCTTTTGAGCAACTCTAACAAGATAGTCGAGCTGATTTGTTGGCTTCTCTCTTATTGGTATGCTATATCATAATGTTGTATAGTGGGTATGTTTGCTGAATTTATACTTTGTATATTCTGGTCATGTTGCTGAAATTATGACGTTTCCGTTCTGTAAATCAGTGGGACGGTTTTACTGTAATAATTGCTTCTAGGGCATTGAGGATGTCCCCTTCCTCCTCTTTCCCTTTCTCCACACTTTTATGTCTGTTACTTATCTGAATCATGATGTCTTTTCCAGGCTGCATCTTTAACTGGTATGAACGATCCAATTTTAGCTGGCCAGGAGTTTCTCAATAATGGAGTTTGTACTAAATGGGTAATTGTTAAGATGGGTCCGAAGGGTTCAATTTTAATCACCAAGTCGAGCATAACTTGTGCACCTGCTTTCAAGGTATCACTTTCTGTGGCTGATTGGAATTTTGTTCTTGTAAAATAGTACTCAATTCTTCATCTTAACAGAAGTTTACTTGTATCCGAAGAAATTAATGTTTTAATTTGGGCTCTCCTCCTTCATAGACCCCTATTTGGAGGGCAGGCAGCTGATTGATGACCAAACAACATTTCGGAATATTTAAGAAGGTTGAAGCAACTTAATATATGTCATGGTTCTAAAATATTTACTTTACTTAATCCGAGCCTTCCCAGCAAACATAGGAACTGTACAGCTCCCTAACTTTTTTCCCTTTTAATAACTGAGAAATCTATGAGGCCAGTGGCGCACGGTTGGAAACTCGATTTAATAAGAGGCCCGTCCCTCTATCCTTCTCCATTACAGGATTTTGTTTGATGTAGGGTCAGAACTTGTGATGTGTGTCTAACCTACACATCATGCGCTGTGCTCTTACCACCATACCAAAGCCCTATTGCTTGTTGTTCCATAATTTTCCTCTCTTGGTATAAGTAGGACTCATAAAGTTTCTATGTAGTGCATCTTTCGTAAATTTGATTATAAATGTTAATAAACGTTTATCCTCTCTGATACATGAGATCTGTCTGCCCATTGATTGTAACAGGTCAATATAATAGACACTGTGGGCTGTGGAGATAGTTTTGTGGCTGCGGTTGCATTTGGCTTCATATATGACTTGCCCTTGAGTAATACACTAACCCTTGCAAATGCGGTGGGTGCTGCAACTGCTACGGGGTGTGGTGCTGGTAGAAATGTTGCCAGTTTGGGAAAGGTCCTGGAACTATTGAAGGAATCAAATTTGAATGAGGATGATAAGTTTTGGGATGGAGTACTGAATGATAATGCGGACTCCCAGGATATAACTGTACTATCAAAATTTGTCATAAATGGTAACAGTCAGGTGAACCGTGTCTCACTGCAAAAGGTGGTATCTGAAGTGCTGCCTAAACTAGAATTTGCAACAAAGAAAGTTGGGGTTCCTTCAAATAGATGAAGCAGTCTTCTGGGACAAATAGATTTTGTAGATGTTACCGTCATTTTGATCAATTGTGGCATATTCACCACCATGGAAATATATGCATGAAATGGAGGTGGTCTAGCTTGCTCATTATGAGGTGCATAGTTGTATTACGGTTGCTGCCTTGCTGGTGGTCAAATTGACAGTTTTGGTGAGAGTAAGAAGTGTCCAAATACTATTCATTGATCTGCTTGCATGCATGAGAGCGGGATTGACAGATAGATTGAGCGTTAGTGCGTGCAGAAATTGCATGATCAAGCTGCCTGTGATTCTTGCTTGTTGGCTTTCTTGATTGTTCCAACGCACACACTGTCACGACCCGAACCCCGAGCCCGCGACTGATGTCCTACCTGGGCACCCTTCTGTCCATACAACATAAGAAATTCGCGGAAGCTAAATAACACTTTTTTTTAAAACAAACAAAGGCAAAGCCGACAAAGCCGTATAATCTAACAGATTTACAACTGTACCCAGGTCCACCCCACGTATGAATACAGACCTCTAAGAGTTTGACAATAACTATGACGGAACAAGGTCCCGCCGTACCTCTGAATAACCATATAATACTGTAATACAAACTCCGTACTAAAATGATAAGCTCCGAAACAGGGGAGCTATCTCAAAAAAAAACTGGGCACGGATCCTAAGCTCGAGGATCTTCGAACTGAATATTTATACTTGCGGGCATGAACGCAGCCCCCCGAAGGGGGTCAGTACAACAGGTACCAAGCATGTAAACAAGAAGTACAGTAAATCAGATCATAACTGTACAAAGGAATGACAGGGCAAGTATGAAATCAAATACCAGATCCTACCGTGTCATATAAAATAAAAGTCAACTGTACCTTTTTCAAAGAGAGTTATTTTTATCATGTATGTCTAGTCATGTAATCCTATACTATATATACATCTCATGAGAATCTATCCCGCATCGTGAATACAAGTTCACGGACAATACACATCTCATGGACTTTCAATAGAATCTTTAAAACAAACTTTCATTTTAGAAATATCAAGACAATATCATGCCTTCCTTTTTAGAAATACTATTTTCACAATAAGAGTTATCTCATAATCACGGACGTTCTCACATGATTTCCATAAGCGCATATAAGTCATAATCATGGACATACTCACGTATAATATATAAGTCATGATCATGAACATTCTCACATGATTTCCGTATAATATATGAAGGTCATAATCATGGACATTCTCACATGATTCCCGTATAATATATAAGTCATGATTTCATGGACATTCTCACATGATTTTCGTATAATATATAAGTCATAATCATGGACATTCTCACATGATTCCCTTATAATCATCGAGTATGTGCAAGCAACGTGTCCCGACCCACCATGGGACTCGGTGTAACAATGCAATCATATGACATTTTAAATCATCTTCTGACTTCCCATGAAGCCATTATAACAAACTTTTATTTTAGAAAATTAAGGCACTACCACATCTTCTTTTTACACAAATCGAGGCACTATCACCTCTTTCCTTTTAATAAAACCAAGACACTATCATGTGATGTAACATTAGGGAGTTGGACTCCAAAAGTATTAAGTACATCCATCCCTTTTTTTTAAAAGAATCCTTTCATATAATAAACCTCAAGATACTAACACCCGTAGTATCAAGACACTTCTACTTTCAAAATCAAATAACCTATACCTTTAAAGTCATTTCCACTTATAAAATAAATCAACTTATACTTTCAAAACCAAGTAACATATACTCTTAAAATCAAGTAACATATACTTTTTAAATTTAACTCGAGACTTTAAAATCAAGTAATTTCTACTCTTTAAATCAAGCCACTTACATCTTTTGAAATCAAGTCATTTATACTTCATATAACTCAAGTCGCTTACTTTTAAAATCAAATCATATATTCTTTCAAAATAAATCAAGTCTCATGACTTTCAAAACCAAGACAAGTATACTTCAATAAGCAAGGCTAGTATACTTCAAGAATAATCATGCCAATAGAAGGAAGTTAGTTCACATACCTCATCGTTCTTCTACCAACCCGCTAAGTGGAATACGCTCACGTAGCACTTCCACCTATAACGACAATAACATGTCTATTAACTACATGCCTTTAAGTGTAGGTTAGAGACTTAAGTAACGCTCCTATTTCTACGAAAAATTGGGCAGCACTTCTTTTGTTTCTACGTACTTTTTCACCTTTAAAAAGGTCCAATTTCAATAATAACCAAGCCCCGACTAAGGGCACAATCAACAGTTAATCCAAAGGGGATTACACGCTTACTAGACGTGTAAAATTATGCCCCACAATCATATGTAAACAGTCTATAAAATGCATATAACAAGGTTCAATAATTTCCATACCAATTTCGGCCACAACGTCACCACTCTATGACTCTTTCCTTAATTCTTAATCCAACTCACCTTCCAACAATTTCATATAACAAATACATCTTTAAACATCAATGTTTCCTTTCAATTCTCAACATGCAATTAGCAACCATAATAACAACACTAACACTTTAATCCAATGTATACAACATGGTCTTAAAATCGGCTACAACACTAAATTTGTCACATGCATTGCCTAAACTTCAAGTTTTTCTCAACATACATTCATTACTTCAATTATAACAACATGCAACTCAAATTATATCATAGAAGGAAGAATTTTATACCTCAAACAAAGCCAAAACAACCCCTAATTCGAACTCACTGCTTCGCCGAACAACCCACGGTTTTATCAACTTTTCTTGCCTAATTCTTCACTTTTTCAACTCCAATTCAACATGCATACAATCTATGATGTTAACCCATCATTTATACACATTTTCTCTTCCAAAAACTTGTCTCAAAAACTTGAATTTCTCTGCTCAAAATCGGCCAGCAGTGGCGGAATTCACTGTTCTGTCAGCTGAAATTGTAACGTCCATAACTTTCTACTCTGATGTCCTATAGATGAGAGGTTTATTGAGTTGGAAACTAGACTCGACGAACTTCATTTTAGGCTTTTTAAAAACCTAAAAACTCCTAATATACTAGGATATATACCCCTCCAAAGTTGACTAAAAATCTGCCCAAAATTTCGGCCAGTAGCAGTCCCGATTTTTGCCCACTGTTTTCTTCAATTTCCACCATTTTCTTCAACTATAATAACATGCCTGCAATCTACAAGTTTAATCCACCTTTCATACATGTTTTTTCTTCTAAAAACTTTACCTTAAAAATCTGAAAATCTCTTGGCAGATTCGGTTCAGTGGTAATGCTGAAATACCCACTGATTTAGTGTTTATCTTGGTTTATAATTTTATAACAAAACTTAATCTAGAAAGAAGGTGATAAAAGCTTAAATTTTGATAAAGAATAGAGTGTTTTTGGTTGAAGAGGGAGAGGAGCGGGTGATGAACTGTAAGTGATATTTTTGAGAATGAAGAGTTGGGGTCATAAAGTCCAAATCTGAAAATTTAATATTTTTTTTGTCAATTTGGTCCACTTCTCATCATTAATTAACCTTATGCCCCACTTCTTTAGAATCTTAACTCCCGCTTCCTTTAATTCCCGAGAATTTCATAAGGTCTCGTATTCTTCATGCCGTAATTCTTATAATATGTTACTAATCCTTAATGAGAATATATATAACTACCATTTTTTATTTTCATTGACACGCTTGTAGTAACCAAAAAAATTCCGGACTCACATCCTTTGAATACCAACTTCCGGATTAGCTTGTATAAATATATTTTATATCCAATATCCGAATCTTATTTCTTAATGACGTTCTTAATTATTGTCTTAATCTTACGAGGTGTAACACACACACTTAAGAAGCTGTGCCTTGCTTCCTGTAAATTGATTCTTACAACATCTGTGACCGCCTGGAATATCAAGTTTATTGTTCATTGAAGCCTTGAAGGTTATTCCGACATACAGAAGGAAAAATGGGTCATCTGTTTACAATGGATGCCATAAGTCATATTTTTATGGTATAGGATGGTGTGTAGAAGACACCAATTTATGTTTGCAACACGAAGGCCATATTCCCATTTATGATAAGAATGGTTGGGCACTCAATTTTGTGTATCCCTTCCCATTATATATATATATATGCCCGTTGAGAATGCAATTCAACATGCATTATCTGTGCAAGATGAGCTAATTCGACATTGACCAAGTGGGGGTCAGTGCACAAATGGCCGATTTTGTAACCCCCTATTTAAGCCATGGCATCAGTTCATAAAATTGTGTGGGTCTAGTCATTTCAGACCCAACGTTCAACATATGCGTCCATAGTTGTAAGATTTGCGTATGAAGTTAGGCATATATTGAACATCGGACATGCATACATTTGTCTCTATTAATCTTGGCTTTCCAGTAAACGTGTTGGATCTCATGCATATATGTTATTTATACCATCAATCATTTCTGTTATTCCACCATAAAGGTCTGGTACATGGAGTAGTCGTTACTCAGTAACTCTTACGTCCAACGAGAAGCACCAATGGAATCTTTGCAAAAGTTAACGTGGACAACAAAATTTCTCATGGGCGGAGCAATAGTTTGAAGGAAAGTTGTGTAAAATTGGATCTAATCTAAATTTGGCATCAATCTTAGGTGTTAATATTTAAAAAACTACGTCGTGATTGAACTTCAAACATATATAACTGAGCTCAATCATTTACATCTGAACTTTAGACATTTATGGCTGATTCATTTATGAGCAAACAAAGCTGCAGCAAGAATGGTAACAATGGAAATCATCGAGACGTCACCAACTAAACAGGACGTATCATTTGGCTGAAAAAGTTGGGAAAAGCAGGATAAAAGACTAGCCCGGCTATTTGCAAAGACTAAACCAAACCTCGCCAAACCCCAAATCCATCTTTAACATTGTTCTTCTGCAAAAAAGGTTTTCATCTTGCTGAAGAGAACAAAACTGAAGAAAAAGTAGAACACCGAAAAACATGCAAATTGATGAAACACCTAATTAGTGAGGGATGCCCATGGACAGAAAGTCTATGCGGCAAAGTTTCCTGGTTCACTCCTACATACACATTTGGAACCATCCATACATAACATACATGTGGAGGAGCTGCTTATCTTGGCCATTGACATGCTTCAGCTCAATCGGTTGCAGTCTGTCAAGCAACCAGTGTGAAAACTACCTCACTCAAAAGAGATAGGAGTACTAGAAGAGACTCATTGTACCCATGGAACAACATTGCCATACAAATGCAGATATTTTGGCAACCCCTTATGTCAAAACACGTCCACTGAGATATCACAACAAAATTCGCAGGAAATAAATTTAGAAAAGCTGTAAAAGACTAGAGAATGCCATCTAATAGCCAATCGAAGATTCAAACTAGGAGCATCTTGCCCATGAAAGGAAGCAATTCTTTTTTACCTCAGGGGATGAACAGATGTAATATGTGAATTTGTTTTCATTACAACTGATCAGAGTACGCTGCAAAACTGAAGTAAAACATCATCATGTACTCAGTGAGATATACGAGTAGTTTCAAAATGGAATGTAAAAAGCTACAGGTAAACCAACCAGCAATTCCACCTAAATACTTGATGCACTCACAACTACTACTAATCATGATACAGCTAACTAAAAACAACTTTCTAAACAGCTGATGACTACAGATGTCATGATTGTAAGCACGACTTGTCTTGAGTGGGACATCCTCAATAACCATAGCTGGATCCATAAGTAGAACCATAATCCACGGCAGATGGATGGCCAGTGCCACCTGATGCTGAAGGGTATACAGGACCTTGAGAATAAGGATTATAACCTTGGGAAGGTGGTCCAGCTGCAGTGTTCTGCATTGAGCTGGTAGCATCAGCAAGAAAATTCTGCACCATAAGAAGGGAGGTAAGAACACGGTGCATTTCTAAGAAATCTCAGTTGTAATACTGTTATGGCAAGCTCATTTCTTTTGCAGTTGAACCTAAATCTCACATTCACAAGTCACAGGTGACAACAGGGCTTCTGGAAATGGTAGCAAAGATGATTTTGCTTGGAGATACAGAATCACAGATCAAGAGAAGCATTTTTTTCATTTGATGCTTGGGTTTTTAGCACATCGATTTTAATTTGGAAATCATGGTCAGTTTACACTTTTGTATTGAGCATACACATGTTAATGTGCTCATATATACTGGAAATGGATGAAAGTGTCTACAGGATACTTGCATAGATTTTTCCTACATTTGTTAGTGATTTTTCAAATTTTTATTTTTTTTACAATTTTTGGTAATTTATGCTTATTTTATTAGTTAAAACAAATTTATAAGTTATATTGATGAACTTATGTCCCATGCCTTGGGGATTGCACCCCCTCCCCCATGGTACCAGCTCCCTCTGTACCTCTCTACTCAAGTATAGCAAAAAACTTTGCAACACCCTCCCCAGCACAGCTAGGCCTTCATTTCTCCAAGCCATGTCAAATAACCCTAACAGGGTGACAATTCGAATTCTACATCTCTGTCACAAACCCAGGAACAGCACTACCACTGTTGGGTTTCCAAAAGGTAAACTGAATTTCAACAATTAAATTATCGGAAGATATTACCTGAACTAATTGCTGCGCTGTTTGCACTTGTGATGCAGATCCAGTTATCTCAACAGTCATCTCACCAGGAACACCCCTTGTTTCCTGAATTGCAATAGACGCACCACTGGTCCGACGAATATAGCTAATATTTGAACCAGAGGTCCCGATAACAGTATCAGCATAGGACAAAGGAATTTGCATGTTTTGTGTGACCTTTTAAGAAAAAGCATTAAGGAAAAGAAGCATCAGATAACAGAATGTTGAGTACTATATAAAAAGAATCCAAGGCCAAAAAAAGAAAGCAAGACTGCTGGCAACTTGATGGATCTATTGGACTGTATCCATAAAAGGCCATCAGATTCTTATCACGTGTAACATATAGAGGCATGACGTATATGCCACCTCTTTATGCACCTCGTTGGGTGATTCATTAATCAAGATCAGAGTCCAACTCACTGAATTATCTCAAGTTTGCAGAGAATGTGAATAGGTCAGTAGTTGCATTCAACAGATTGAACGCAGAAAAAGAACACACCTTCGTAACCATAGATTGTTGTGTTTGCACATTTGTACCATAAGTTCCCATTGAAGCATCTCTACTATAAGCATAATGAGGGGGACCCTGGCGAGGCTGTTTTTCCAACGGTGGCATGTCAACCGGTGGAAAATAGTTATCGAATTGACGTGGAGGTGGCATATTGGTGTTGGGCCCAAAACCAGGTCCACCCCCAGCACTCACAGGAAAACCAGATGGAGGGGCCCATGACTGAGTAGTTCCAGGTGGAGGCATGTTCTGATTTGGTCGAGCATTTGGCATTTGCATCTGGGCAGACAAGAAAACATAATTTTAAAAAGTATTACTAAGAAGGTAAAATTCCCCCAAAACCAGCAAGTAGACTTACTTGCATCTCAAATACTCCAATTACACTACGATCAACTAAAAATTTCCTGAGATGTGATGCAATCATTTCAACTGCTTTATGCACCCCGGCGGGCTCTCCTTGTATCTCAACAACGCTATCATCAGGAAGAGCAACAACTGGAAGGTGCTCTGCAGGATCCAGTTGATGGAAATAAACATATGATAACATTTCCAGAAGGAAAAAGGCATTTCAGACGAGAAATTAGAATAACACACACACATGACATAACTGTGTGTACACTTGACTTCACAACAAACAACATAGCATGTGAGTGTCTTAAGCTTTACCAAGTTCACGACATAGTCCTTTCTTTATTATTATATACATCAAGAAGCAAACAAGACAAAGGGAAACTAACCAAAAGGACCCAAAAACTCATGTGTTATTCTTCCTAAGAATAGTTACTTTGATTGTTTATCCGCAGTTTTTTTTATCTACTCTCCTATCATAGGGAGATTCTATGGAGATGTTTGGAGGTTAGAGGTGCACTTGTGGTGTACACCAGGGCTATCAAGGATATGCATGATGAAGCCAAGACTAGGGTACGGCCAGTAGGAGGAGACTCAAAGCACTTCCTAGTGACGATGGGGCTGCACCAGGGATCGGCTCTTAGTCCATTTCTATTTGCCTTGGTCATAGACGGACTAACGCGACAAATCCAAGGGCAGGTACCATGGTGTACGTTATTCGCAGACGACATAGTCCTGATTGATGAGACTCGCAGCGAACTGAACGCTAAACTAGAGGTTTGGAGACAGACTCTGGAGTCTAAAAGGTTCAAGTTGAGTAGGACCAAGACAGATTATTTGGAGTGCAAGTTCAGCAACGGTAGCGATCCTGAGACAGGCGTAGATGTGAGACTTGGTACTCAGGTCATTCTGAAGAAAGGAAGCTTCAAATACCTAGGGTCTATTATCCAAGGGAATGTCACACATCGTATTGGGGTAGGTTGGATGAAATGGAGGCTCGCATCTGGAGTTGTGTGACAAAAAGGTGTCAACTAAACTTAAAGGCAAGTTCTATAGGGCGGTGGTTAGACCAACTATGTTGTATGGGTCAGAGTGTTGGTCAGTCAAGACTTCGCACATACAAAAGATGAGAGTGGCGGAGATGAGGATGTTGAGATAGATGTGTGGGCATACAAGGAGAATAGGATTAGGAATGATAATATCCGGGATAAAGTGGGAGTGGCTTCGGGGAGGATAAGATGCGGGAAGCGAGGTTGAAATGGTTCGGGCATGTACAGAGGAGAGACACAGATGCCCCAGTGCGGAGGTGTGAGAGGTTGGCTATGGACGGATTCAGGAGGGGTAGAGGTAGGCCAAAGAAGTATTGGGGAGAGGTGATTAGACGGGATATGGCGCAGGTGCAACTTACTGAGTACATGACCTTAGATAGGGGGTTGTGGAGGACACGGATTAAGGTAGAAGGGTAGTAGGTAGTCGAGCGTAGTCCTCTTTACGCTTTACAAAATGATAGTGTAGTATTATTACTATAGGCTCGATTAGCTTGTCACACTTATAGGCGCATTATTGCTCTATAGTACTTTGTAGTTTGATTCCTGTTGCTATGTGTTCTTTAGTGTAATTTATTCGTCTTATTTAGTTGTGTTAGCTACTGCTTCCCGTTAGCTACTTCTTCTTTTTTGGTAGAATGTCCTACCATTGCGTATTTGATTTTTACTATTTGCTGCCCAAAATGCTTTAATTTCTCGTCTGGTCGTTTCTCATACTTTGTTTTGTTTTGCTTGCTTTGCTTTGCCTGATTATTCTTTGTCTTGAGCTGAGGGTCTCCCGAAAACAACCGCTCTACCTACCAAGGTGGAGGTGAGACCTCTGTACATTCTACCCTCCTCAGACCCCACATTGTGGGATTTTCACTGGGTATGTTGTTGTTGTTGTATGGTCTTCAAGAAATCCAACATGAACAATCCTTTTCAGTAAGTCCACAAGGGCGATTGAAAAAACTACAGCTTATTCACAAAATCATACACCAAATTAAGCAAACATGTGTTTTTTGTTTTTGTTTTTGTTATAGTAATCCCACCACCCATACCCCACCAAACCCTCTAACACGGAGCCAACCTGTGGCTTTTTACACTTAGCCCTCTGTGACCACCAACTCCTGGTTAGAGGTGTAAGTCTTAGCTCTATTGATGACTAAAACTACCAACCTCCCAGTTGCAAATGGAGGGTGCTTTCCACTAAGGATATACCATAAATAACTTTTCAGCTAACAAAATTGTTCTGGCTTAGATTAAATCATTTCACCACTTTGGCCATTTACAACAAGTATAATCGAAATGAGTAAAAGAAACGTATTAATTCCATATGTTCTACTAACACAACGACATGGTTACAAGCATATACCATATAATGAAAAATATAGATCAAACTGACAATAAGAGGGCATATGCATATTTGGAAACTCATTCGTCCAACCACTGTTGCTACACACTCGCTTCAGATGCATTTAAGCTCTGGGACTAGGTGGAGAGCAGGTATGTGCTTTGTCTCGCTTAAGCAACGTTTCAGAGACCAATGCAAAAAATGCACTAAATACAACTTGTAAATTTTCTGGTTAAGAAAACTATTTACTCTTTTATTGTATGAAAATCTGTAGGTGATTAAGAATAGAAAACTGTACATTTTGTATAAAAACTTAACTGCTAAATTTTAATTAGAAACTAAAAACTATATATTTTCATCTTTAACGAAAAATTTAAATAGTTTACACACATGACTAATATCATTTTTTCTTCATATATTCCAAATCTTTATGAATGACTTCATATTTTCTAGTTCCTTAGTCCACAATTAGTTTTTTCTTTTTATAGGAAATTTAGTTATCTTTAATTATATTGCATATTATTTTTAACATTTGTGCCTTTCTCTAGTAAGCGCTTCACTTAAAGTCCAGCAACAAGCCATGGCACTTCCCTTCGCTTTTCAGTTTTGACAGTGCTGGACTTAGCAGTAAATCCTTATTAGATGCTCAAGAGTCCTACTAACTTCGCCATTATAGAGATTAGAGACCTAGTTAGCCAATGTGCACTTGCCAAAATTATGAGAGCTCATGTGAAAACACATCCTTATCCTATATCAAGGATATGTAGAGTGCCAACTTTCTCTTGAAATACCCTATAGCTTGACAGCATTACAAGGCTGTCAGGGACTGCAAACGACAAGGGGATCAGTAGCTAGAAGGACTAAATTCTCAAGGAAACAACACGAGACAAAGATATCTAGTTTAAGAGAGAAGAACCTTCTCCAATTATTCGAATGGTGCAATGAGATGTATCTTGAATAGACTTAATAGTGCTACCCTGTTTCCCAATCAAGTTTCCAGCCTGTGAGCCTGCCACAAGTAGTCTTGTAGTGACTCGCCTCCCAGCGCCTGGTGGAGCACTAGCTGAATCAGTGTCTACATCAACAATCCGCTTGTGAACCTTCAAAAGACCATCCATAGCAGGCGGAATTGATAGACTTGGGTCTTCTTTCGCAGATATCATCACCTACAACAGAAAAGAATCATAAATCCACGGGCAACAAGATATGAGGAAAATATGTGCTTAATCAACTTTTGCCAAAGCCTAATGACTGTTCACAATATGTTCACTTGTTCAGGGTTCAATCAGTACCACAGTTGATTACATCAGTAAGTATAGTGTTCTCTGCTGGTATGATAAGCAGATAAGTTCTAAAAACAAAAGCTTCCAAGAAAAACTGCCGAAATCAAGTGAGAATATAGCCCAATATGCCGGTTTTACAATTACTGCCAGCTCATTCTCCAATAAACTACCAAACAACCCATCCCTCCAAAAATGAAAATAAGAGATTTCTTGTAGTTAGAACTTTTTAACAGACTTATTTTATGAAGATTGTACTAAACTACAATTTATAACTAAATCGACAGGCATGATAGGCCTCATACAATGAACAAGCCTTTTGATAGGACACAGGCATTTTGTGCCAAATGTATTCACATCTATACATTCTTTTTCTTCGTAAAAAGTCTTCCATAGTCTGAATTCCTATGGATATGCTCACTTATTAAATGCCTAATTAAGCCTTTTAATATTAATTGTTAAATATAGATCCAGTTGCTCATTTGTTTACTATTTAGCTGGGCATACCTACATAAATATAAAAGCAAATTTTGGATCCTTCTGGATAGTCTATAAAAAATTGCTGCTATATTTCAGGCGACTTTTCATAAAGTAAAAAAGATGAATCCCATTCTTCTTTTACTAAGCTTCTTGTTCAACTGTATCCCAACATATAATCTTCCATTTCATGAACTTTTTAGAAGTCACATTAAATGATTTTGAATGTTTCTCATGTGGAAGTTATGTCCTGCAAATTGTTAGTTACATTTCTTAATTTCCTCTTTTATTCAGTACAGCACCTTCTGGCAGGACACCAACCAACCAAGTTTTGAAGTTACCAGACACAGTGTAATGCTTCTTGGAACTGAATAGTGGATCAAGGCAATTCTCATGTATTGTCAGAACAACTTTTCAGCACTTGTAATGCTCATGCTGATGACTGCATTCTGGATCTTGGCTCTTCTAGTATGAAGCCCACTTTCATTGAAATGTTTCCTTATATGGGCAAGAACCTGCACACACTCATGTTGGTTACTATGACAAAGAAACTCTCAGATCGTTTTGGTTGTGTTAATGGTTGCTTTTAACCCACTTTGAATAAGTTATTCATAGTTATGGTTAAATAAGTTGAATACTTGAACAATACTTAAAATTCTCTAATGAAGTTAAAGAAGTTAATTCTCTTCTGAAGTAAAGGAAGTTAAGTCATAATTACTGTTCAATCAGTTGTATATTTCTTATTTCTACCAGTTCTCCCTTTATTTTCTGTGACTTTTAACGCCACTATCAACATTAATAATTACTGATTTTTCTTTTTCTACTTCGTTCTTTTACGTAGATTACATGTAAGATTAATCACTACAACACTGCTGTTAACACCATTCCAGTTGGCTTACAATAACATATAGACTCAAGGTAGGGCTGAGCTTAGGGGATTCCAGGAACCTCTATTCTTTCCTTTTTGGGCGGGTGGGCAAGTTAGGAATCTCTACTTAAAGTCTTAAATGAGTCAAGTGAAAATATGCTTAAGGCAGATCTCTTGAACCATGAAACACCAATATCTAAAATCATACCCCATAAGCAAGTATTTTTAATAAAAGAAGAATTACCATAAGCAAACAGTCTAATAGCTGTATTAACACTTGTAGATCAACCTTCAGATATTGCATGACAACCACTGAATTGACTGGTAGTTTGCAAGACTTAAAAAGATAAACAATCGTACTCCTACATGCATGAAGGAAGGTGAAGCTCACACAAGGATGCCTATATTAACATGTGCAAGCCATAAACAAATGGAGCATGTAGCTTTCTGCAGCAGCAACATCAGTTATCTCACGTAAATAATTTCACATCATTAGAATGCATAAATTTATACAAAAGACGTCCATAATATGTAGATGCTAAATAGTGCAAAGGACAATATCTATCAGAAACTCACAGCTCTTTCAGTGGTCCCAGAAGGACCATCAAGAACCTTAATGCGAGCTTTTGTCTCCTCGCAGGTCTTCTTAATGTACTCTCCTCTGCGACCAATGATACCACCAACCTTCTGAGCAAGAACTAACATCCTGAAAACGTTTTCTCCTGGCCAACCCGGCCATCTTTTTTCTTTGCCATCTTCTGTATCAGTTGGAGTAACTTTTACCTCTTCAGAAGGATGTGTCTCCTCTGGTGCGCTATTCACGCCAAGAATAGCATCTGAGTCATGAATATTATCTGTGTTATGCACATCATCTGTATCAGGCACATTGTCTGCATCGTGCACATGATCTGCATTCTGCACGTGATCGGCGTCGTCCACGTGCTCAGTGCCTTGCACATTATCCTTGCCATTCACATTATCATTGTCTTGAACATTGTTCATATCATCCATGTCATGCAAGTTACCTATCTCAGGTTGCTCAAAATTTTCATCAGCCATTCTGGAAAAAAAAACAAAAAGACATTTAGAAAAATATCCAAGCTACAGCCAATTTGGCTGAATGAACTATTGAATTTTGAAGGCTGAAGCTGGAACATAATAGGTTGCCTTCATGAAGTTGGTACCATATTGCTTGCCCAAAAAATAAGAGAAAAAACTAGAAAAATATGCATCATTACTAATATAATACCCGTAGATATTTTCAAGACAGAACATTAAAATAAAAACAGTGAAACAAGGTGAAAGTTTAGGAGCAACACAAGATTAGACCCTGTGGGCTCACTATAAAGCACTGAGAATAACCAATAAGTTGAATCCCATGCTGGAATCACCAACCCCCAATCACAGCAAAAACAACCTAATCACACGTGCATCACTGACCCCCAAAAAATCTCAACCATGCACCTCAGCTTCTCATGTCCAAAAACCATACTCTGAAGTTACAAGTCACAAAACCAATACCTTCAAACATATTAATTACCACTTATTTATTTAATCAATATCATCCTCTAGTACTAAGTCAAGAAAGCCCCCAAGGTTTTGGTTCAACGGCAAAGATAAATACTGCATGAGATGCCACACAAGTAGGAATCCCAATTTTCACATGTTTGGTTGGTCGAAAAATATTTTCTCTAGAAAAATAAAGTCCCTGAAAATGAGAAAAATGACTTCCTAATGGAATTAGGGAAAACAAGTTTCATAAGTGACATTCCAAATTCATAGTCTCCGCTCCACCCACTCAATGCTCCCAATCCCCTACCCTGCCACCCCTGGACGCCACTCCCCACCTATCCCAACCACGTCGTGTTTTGATAGATTATATATAAATACTTTTAGGATAATATTTTTTTGCTTACTTAACAAACACCGCTAAAAAATAAGAAACATACTCGTTTTCCAAGAAAACATTTTCCGTCATACCAAACACACCCCAAGTCTGATATTTAAAAGGAGAAGATTAGAGGGGCATGTGCGTTATCTACTTGAAACCGTGGATTTCTCGTTAAAAAGGAAACCCTAAACTCTAGAAAATGTAAAAATACAAAACCTAAAAACTCCACAACCCCAAAGCTTCAATTAACACATGGTAGAAAAGACTCGAAGCATATTTACCAAAACCCTAATAGAAAAAACATGCAACCCCGGAACCATCTCTTTCCAAAAATAAACAAGCATAACCCTTCCACAAACAAGAAAATTGAAAGTGACATACTTACAGAGAAAGTTTGCGTAATGGAACAAGGGCCAACTGTGTAATGGACACTAGGTTTTATAACGAGGGAGCTATAATCTTCGGGCACTTTTGGTAAGCTTTATCAAGTTAAACGTTACTGCACAAAAAATACAAAGGTTTGGTGGGAGTTTAAGCGCCAAGTTCAACTGTCATTTTTGAGATTTACTTATTATGCGGTCTCCCATGTACTAATATTAATAATATAAAAAAATACAGTTCATTATATATTAATATTCTAATATCGTCCATTATATATTAATATAATTCATTTCATTACAATACAGTTCAATGCGACGTACCCAATGAGCCCTTCTTGTATTTGCTCATTTTAGACTATTCAATTGAGAGAGAAAATGACAAAAATTATCCCTTAGGTTTGAGGTATGTTGAACTTAGTTCGTTAATGATCTACCGGAAACAGTCTTTTTACCTCTGCCTATACTCTACAGCCTACACTCTATTTGCTCATTTTAGACTATTCAATTGAGAGAAAATGACAAAAATTATCCCTTAGGTTTGGGGTATGTTGAACTTAGTTCGTTAATGATCTACCGGAAACGGTCTCTTTACCTCTGCCTATACTCTACAGTCTACACTCTATATTCTCTATATCACGCTTTATGAAATTACACTACTATATTATTGTTATTGTTATTGTCGTAGTCTCTTAAATATACTTATGCCCAGTTTTGTTCCTTTAAATTAAAAAAAAAAGTATATTTACCCTCAAACTTGAGGAAAAGGGGTATATTTGCCTTTCGTGAGGATAAATATACCCTCCCGTTAATAAACTTGTACAATTTGATCAAATTTAACTGAATTGTCCAGGTGGATGACACCTAAACAAAGCCCATTTCTTCGACCCGACTCGTGACCCAAAACCCGATCAATTTATATCATCGATTTCAGTCTCTCCCATGCCCTAAGCTCCCAAAACCAGCGATTTCATTCATCTTGAAGGTCATTCCAATCTTCCAAATTCAAAAATCAAAAACCAAATTCGTGTTCATCCAGAAGGCAACTCCAAGAATAGAACCAGCGATTTCCATCTTCCCCAAATCGAGACTCGCGATTTCGTTCATTCCGTCGATTTCAATCTTCCCTAAATCGAGAATCCAAGCTTTGCCCTCGATTTCAATCCTTAACAGTCCATTTCATCGAGTTCAGTCTTCCCCAAATCGAGATTCGAAGCTTCCAAGGTACGAAATTTCATCGAGCTCAGTCTTAACGTTCATGCGATTCCAATCTACTAATCGCGTTTATGAAGGTTAGAAATTTCTTAACTTTGTGTGTTAATTAGTTATATGGTTCTAAGTCAATCGTCGACATAGAAATCTCTAATCGACAGTGAAAGACATAGAAATCTCTAATCGACAGTGAAAGACATAGAAATCTCTAATCGACAGTGAAAGACATAGAAATCTCTAATCGACTTTGAACTCAATCAAAGTGAATTGTTTGTTGTGTTTTTGGCTAACTGTGATTTTTAGTACTATGTTGTTGATTTTTAGTCAATTTTCCTTTGTTTGTTTAGTGAACTGTGAGTTAGCTGTTTGTTCAATTGGCTAACTGTTATTTTTTAGTCAATTTTCCTCTGTTTGTTGATGGAACTGGGGATTGGAATAAGGTGACCGAGCATCATCCAAGTGATGCATAGCTTATTATTCAGGGCTCTATTTAAGGATGCAGGTTTTTTTTACCAGCAAAGGCAGGGATCATGGGCACTCACTGCCTTTGCTCGAGGCAGGGATCATGGTCAATGAACACAATTGCCAACCAGCATTTGAATGCAAAAGAGTAGATTGTCACACAATAGCTCATTATTTCCAAAAGAAGCTACAAAATAATCCAAAAGTGAAGGTCAAAGAGATGAGGGCAGAGCTGATGTGCTGTTTTTAACCTTTTTAGCTGCTGCATTTCTGTGTTTGTTGTTTTGACGTAGTGTTATTTTTTACATAGCAGACTACTAAAGGGAAACAACTTGCAAGGAATATGTATAGAAGCAGCAGCAGCACAGATTTACTCCCGGCAACAGAAGAACATCTAACTCAATGCTGCAGCACCGCCACTATGCTAGAAGCAGAACCATCATTAAGGCCAAGGTCATTTTCTGAGGCAAATACTAGAATACTTGAAAGGATGAAACAAAGATTAGCTACACCAACAAGAAAAATCTCCATCGTTGGTGATTCTACTACAATGAGTGAGACAACCAACATGCCTTATCAACCACCAAACAAGGCTGTTGTTGGAAGAGAGAAATTGAAGACATGGAAGAGGAATGTGAAGTCCAAAACGTGAAGCTTATTTATTTTGTGAAGATGAATATGAATATTGAAGCTTATTATGCTTCAGCTGCTGTTGTACTGTTGATGCATTTGTACAATCTAAACATTTTTTAACTTGAGTTATAGGGTAGTATTTTTAGTTGTGGTTAGAGCTGTAGTGAATCTGTATTTATGAAGGATATTGAAGCTATGCTGCTGCTGTTGTTATTAAACTTTAAGTGCAGAAAATAAAAGTTATATTGAAGTGTGTATATTAAACTATTGTTGATGTTGTTGTTATTGAAGTTGTGCTGCTTCTGCTTCTTTAGTTAACAGCTGCTGCAGAAAATAAAAGTGCAGCAGCTGTTGTTAAACTGTTGTGCTGCTGCTGCTTCTTGGACGAAAGAAAAATGTGGTGCTGCTGCTCCTTAAAAATGTGAAACGTTTAAAAGGTGGTGGTGCTGCTGCTTCTGTGATAGATGCTCAATTCTATAGAAGGAAAGCTTAATTATAAAGAGGAGTCCATAATGAGTACACTGGTGTTGATCTATTCAACTAGTGATGTCATATATTCTTATGTTATCATCTAAATTATAGTATTATGTGAATTGTGACCATGTATTCTTAGGATTTGAGAAAACCCCGATTACCTTCTTACTTGCAACACAATAAGATGTTCTACTGCGAATATTTGCGATGCTAAAACAAAAGAAAAAAAAAGAACTTTGAGATGAAAATCATTGTCACTAAATCAAACATAATAAAGTTTCACAAACTAACCAAGAAATTTTTGGATGCTCAAAACTCCTTCACAACATAAGAAAGTTTCACACCCAACTTTCTAGTCAAATAGTATCCAAAATATTACATTAAATTGAATTGCATAAAAGAAGAATCATAACATTACATTAAACGTTTTACTCATCTACAAATACATAATCATTTCATAATCGATGCCGCAACAAATCCAACAAATAACGCCCATGAAATCATCATAAACACGTGCATCTTCAAAACTTTGTTCATTTCAGCTTGATTTATACCCTTCAACACAACAATATCTACTTTCAACATATCTCTTTCACTCTTCAAATCTGCTATTACATTCTTAAACACATCCAATGACTGACATTAATTCGCCAGAGAAACTTTCAATATGTTCCTCATCCTCCCATTGACAATATCCACAAAAACTTCTCTATAAGCAAAAAATGAAGAAAGAATCAAAAACAAAATCAAACAAACAAAGACTGTCGTCAAAGTATTACATTAATATTACTTACCTTAGGTTTGGGGCATTTGAAGAATTTCCTTCCGGAATTTGAAGTAGTCCTCGAAATAAATTGATTCGCAGTCATACCACAATGACACCTCATTTGTGAAGAACAACTAACTTGAGACAATCACTATCGACTATAACTTAATCGAAACAAAATGTTCAATTGAGGACAAATATAGACTTCTAAAAAAGTTTCAAATATATGTGTGTGTGCATATACATATAGACCTCGAGCAAAGGCAGTGAGTGCCCATGATCCTTGCCTTTGCTGATAAACAAAACTGCATCTTTAAATAGAGCCCTGAATAATAAGTTATGCATTACTTGGATGATGCTCGATCACCTTTGTTGACACTCAATTTTGACCCTCTCGTCCAGTCATTAACAATAAAATTATACTAAATTTTTAAATAAATTTAACAATTTTTATAATAATAAAATGCAACAATAAAATATTAATACATGCATAAATAAGCGATTTAATAATGATGTCGCCTTTCACGTAGAGTATTAAGTACCCTTTAGGCGTCACGTCCGCATTTGACATTTTAGTAACACCGCAAGATAATTCTTAATAGTTTTTAATAATAATTCGGGTGTATAAATACATAAATAATAATACATGCATAACGAATTAATAATCTAGCAATAAAGTCGCATCACACATTCATTAAATAGCATATTCACATTTATTAATACACAAGACAAATTCATAATTATTATTTGTAATTTAAACTCCTATCAAACTAATTTTAATCTAATACATGCACTTTTTATATATATAAGCGGCGCATTTATAAAAAAAACATTAAGCAATCCTTAAATATCATAACCGCATTTAGCAATTTTATAATTATAATAAGCAATTGAAACCCCCTATTAATTTAATTTTAATTTAACAAAGCATGCATAGCAAATAAGTTTTTAATAACGACATCACATTATAAAATATTAAGCACTAATTAAAATAGCACGCCCACATTTATTATCGTGATAAAAAAACAAGTTAAACTAATTAAGCACCTAAATAATAATTAAAACTTAAACCCCATTTTTTTATTATCACTAATTAAAACCCAACATTAAAACTCTACCTAAATTAAATTCTACCCAAAACAAACTAAAACTTGCAGCCCAATCTAATTCGCAGCCCACAAAACCTACCCAGCCCAACTACCCGCGGCCCACACCCCCTTAATTAATAAACCATCAGCCCTTTTTACTTGTCTTCCTCCCCTAAACCCTAAAAACATAGCCGCCGCACCTCGCCCCAGCCGGGATTCTCGCCGGAGAATCCGGCGAATCACCTCCCAAAATCAGACCCAACGCAAACCATTCAACTTACCATAACTGATCTTACACCAAATAATATCTACAATCAAAGCTTACCAAAAAATGGATTTCAATCACACCCAGAATCAGTCCATAAAATCGTACAAAATTAATAACGAATCAGTCCTAAATTAGAACCCAAATCTTAACTATATATATAGGATTTCAATACATGCAAAAAAAAAAAAAAGGAGAGCATACAAAACCGATAGGCATCGATTCACACCCCAGCAAAGATTAATAACTTAATCGGTAAAGCGATCGAGCTTTTTTATCAAATGTACCTTCGAACAGCAGTCAAGAAGTCTAGAAAATTCTAAAAGCAAAAGACAAAGCATCGGTTCCCCTTAATCGCATAAGCAACAAATCTCCGAGTGGATCGATGACTTGATACGCTGCCTCAGTTCGCTGTCCGGAAAAGGTAAACCCATTCCCTTTCAGGTTTCTTATGCGATTTACACTTTATAATCTGTTTGAATGATGTGCTCTGTTAATAATGTTTAATGCTCTTAATTGCTGCTGTGTGTGGTCGAAGTTACTGGTCTAATGTCGAATCTGTGTGATTAACGTTAATCGCTATTGACGCTCGCGACTATGCCCATTAATATAGCTTTGGTGGTGTATTGTCTGTTAGCCGATAACATTCGACACCACTGTGGGTATTAGTTGTTGTTACATTGGATAAATGACATGAATTAGTCTTGTGTGTCCATGTTGTGTCTGTCGTCGGAGAATATGTTTGCTGTTTTCGTTTACTTGCCTTTCTATGGACGATAGATGACAATACGATTCCAGCTCTGAATCTGGGTAAGCATGTTTATGATCCTGTATACTTGAACTTAAGGTAGTAAAATACAATAAGAAACTTTGTAAGTGTTGATCTGGAACCAAGCATAGTCACCAACCTGTAGGTATAAGCCTGATAGATAAAAGAATGGAGCTTTTCTTGTCTTGCCAGGCTGCCACCACTGTGATGAAATGTGTTATTTCATTTATTAAGTACTCTAGCCGATCGGATTTGTCCATCATCTCCGAATTTGATACATTAACATTGTGTTTGCTGGTTGGTGTCACCGTGATGTTCAACGCAACAAAAAATGGCAGGTCGACATAGTTTGAAACCATCGGGGATAGGTCTAAATTCATTACACGCCTATGTTCGTCTCATACTTGGTGTAGAAGAACATGTCTTTTTGCCATGGTGCGTGCATCATCATTTGACACTATCTGAAAACTAACTTGCTGCTAGGAGAAGTTATAGTCTCTATTTGGCATTTCACATTTAACTTGCAATCCTATTCCATATGGTAAGCATGTACGTAATATATATTTTGAAAAAATTCTTAAGTAGAGGTGATTTGGCAAATGATTTAAATATGTTTTATTTAAGAATAAGAAGTCCATTCATCTCTTGTTAGAGCTGTCCAATTCCTCTTTCTATTTCTGTGCACTGTTCGCAGGTTTATTTGGGATAACTAAATGAGAATTGGATCATATATGTGTGTCTAAGTTTATTTCATCCACTCGCACTGTTAATCAATTTGGATGTATACTGATCCTTATCTTTTCTCCTTTTTACATGGCACGCATTGGAGCAAAATGAAGAGTCTCATAGCGAGACTCATCATGAGCTACTTCAAACGAAGACTGCATCTACGTGCATCATTCTATCCACATCGGCAATTCCAGCAACCGGCGAATAGCACCGCCACTCTATTGAGTCCTTTTTTATTTCCTATCCCGCCCCGTTTATTTGTGTAATTAACTGTCTAACACTCGTACATTAGCAGTAAGATACCTAGAATAGTTAAACCTTGGGTCCCCATTAGAAATTAGTTCGACATTAGAAATTTGCTTGTTCCTTTAAGTTAATTATTTTAGCATTGCTCAAATCATATTAAATCAACTAGCAATTTTTCACTGGCATAAATATTCAGGTAGCTAAGATATTATTAACAACAGGAGAAACCCATTTTTTATGAACTCTTGCTAACATGCATAATAAAATCCTTTTTAGCCTTTGCATAATAAGTATTTTTCATATGATTTTGTAAACACACATTTTTCATGTCATTAAAATATTTTATGAACGCATGTTTCCCATTAAGTACATTTTAAACATAATCTTACATTTTCTCTTAGTCAAAAGTACATCTCAGGTGTTTTAAAATATTTTAAATACCTTTCAAACCATGCATTCTTTAGCAATAATAATTAACCTAGGTTTGACAGGACAACCGCAAGTTAGCGAATCTTAGAGGGTGCCTAGTTTTGCAGACCATTAAGATGGAGTTAATGTTGACTTTAACCTAGTTGACATTTAGGTGTCCTAATTCACCCAAACTAATTAGGTGGCGACTCCGCGAACCCTTAGCACTTTTAGCACATTTTGCAACCCCTTAGCATTTTAGCACTACTTTTAGCATTATTTTTAGCTTTTACAATCTTTAGCATTTTATTTTATTTTTCTAACATTTTTGTAAGCAAGCATCTAGTTCTATAATGTCGCGGTCGAAAAAGGGCGTGACAACCTTATTCCAACCCCCAGTTCCATCACCAAACAGAGGAAAATTGACTAAAAAATCACAGTTAGCCAATTGAACAAACAGCTAACTCACAGTTCACAAAACAAACAGAGAAAAATTGACTAAAAATCAACAATATAGTACTAAAAATCACAGTTAGCTAAAAACACAACAAACAATTCACTTTGATTGAGTTCACTGTCGATTAGAGATTTCTATGTCTTTCACTACCGATTAGAAATTTCTATGTCGACGATTGACTTAGAACCATATAACTATCGATTAACACATAAAGTTAAGAAACTTCTAATCTTCTTGAACGCGATTAGTAGATTGGAATCGCCTGAACGTTAAGACTGAACTCGATGAAATTTCGTACCTTGGAAGCTTCGATTCTCGATTTGGGGAAGACTAAACTCGATGAAATGGACGGTTAAGGATTGAAATCAAGGGCAAAACTTGAATTTTTTATTTGGGAAGATTGAAATCGAAAAGATTGGATAAGAATGGAAATCGATGTTGCTGCTGGAGTATAGTTGTTGCTGCTGGAGTTTAGGGCATGGATCGCTGGTCCCTTGATTTGTGTTTTATGTTGGTCACGGGTCGGGTTGAATATTAGTGGGGCTTCGTCCAGGTGGCGCACAAGTGGCGTCCATGTGGCGTCCACCTGTGCGGTTATGTTAATATTGGGCAAATTGTACAAGTTTATTAACGGGAAGGAATATTTATCCCCAAACTTTGACGGAGGGTAAATATACCCCTTTTCCCTTTAAAAAATAAGCAATTTTGATCCATCAAATATTTTAACAAAATTTATCTAGCAAATTTAATCAAAAAAACAAGAAAGACCAATAAAATCTTAAAAAATGCAAAACAAAAAGCTAAGCTAGACACTAAAAGTAATAGAAATTGCACCTCAAAAAACTACATCAAATCTATATACTATATATTAAAGCTAGGTTTAGGAGATATGACGTGACATGCCTTCTAAAATCAAGAATGCCATTTATCCTGCCCCAGGAGCACAAGCGAGTTGGTAGGTGATTGGGGTACAACCATCCCGACGTCGCCAGTTCGAATACGTGTGGTGACAGTCTTTGCTGAAATATTGCAAGGGTTGTTGCTGGGTTCGTGTCCCGTTGGTCATCTCTCTTGCAGGGTTGTCACTTGCGCATATCACTCAATTTACATCCCACCTGGCCAAGGGGCCTCTGGTGCAGATGGGGGGTTTCCCCTTCGGGACTTTCCTCTCATCAAAGAATGACATTTATCCTTTTCTCAAATTTTTGATATATTTTTAATATTTCCTATTTATATGATATATTTAAAAACCTAAAACTTATTTCTTAATTACATTCTCTTAGTTAGCTCAAATTTATGTATTAGATTAAATAACACTTAAAAGAAACAACTGTTAGACCATCTGCAACAGGAGATAATTGAAATCACATTTATCTCATGCCACATCAGATTATTCATCTGTCACATCATTAAATATCTCCATGTATCACATACACTCCACAACAGGGAATATTTCATAAAATAATTCATTTTCTCTTTCCTCCACATCAATACATATACCCCACCATATATATTTATTCTATCTCATTTTCTATTTTGTATATGATTTTATACTTGTAATTCATATTATTACACATATAATAATAAAATTATAAATTAATTATATTCATTTAGTTTTGACACTTATAAAAAATTATAAATTACTTATGTTTCAAACTCTTGCCAAATTTCAAATTTTTCGGTTATACGGATATTGCATACCAAAATTAGTTGGCATCATATATGACATTTGAAAATTAGATGACATATTTGAGAATTTTGTGGATGTTGAATATTGAGATTTTATAGTTGGTTAGGAAATATAAAATTTGGAGTAAGATTAAAATTTTGATTAGGATCCATATTAAAAAAAATAGCAAATAATTTGGAAGAAGATAGAAATTTGGAGAAAATAGCCAAAATATTTTGGTGTCCAAATGAAGTAAACTTAGTCTCTTTTTATAGATCTTGAAAAAATTGTGTTTTTTTAATTCGGTCAAATTATTGGTCAAAAATAGCAATTAAAATAGTGGTGGAAAATGAATTTGTGACAGCCAGAAAACAGGAGATAATTATGTGCAGCAGAAGACAATGTCTCCACCTGACAAGATTATCTCCTATATATTCAATAATTCTCAATATTTCCATGTCAACGTATTATTCAAATTGTCTTTTGCTGTGTATAATTATCGGGAACAATGACCCCTGTTCGAGATGGTCTTAAGAAATAACGGTTTGACACTTGGAAAAGTTTCTACTAAAAGTTCAAAAGTCCATGATAGGGAAACGAACGCCAAAAACGTGCAATTATTGATTTTCCTAAGGGTTTTTCTCTTCATGTAGCGATAAGTAATGGAATATTACATATAACTTAGACAAATCTAAAGGTAGATTATCATTGCGTCACATTGAATGGAGCAGTGCATACAACATGGACAAATCCAAAGGGTGATTATCACCTTGCTGGAAAAAATAATAACGATTTTAGTGGAAGATAAGTATACAAAAGATGGTTGAGCTTCTCCTCTCTTCTCGGGGTGTAAATTTTACATATGGTCACGTAACTATCATTTTTTCCCACAAAATTCACTTAACTATTATTTTTAACGTAAAAATCACTTAATTTTGTGCAACTAACACAAAAATCATGAAAACCACTTTCAGGTGTTACTAAACCACTTTCCTATAAATAACTTATTTTTTACTTTTTAAAATTAAAATCTAATAAATAAAATTTTAATCTAAAAAGTTCAACCCGACCCCACTCAAAACTCATATGAAAAAAAAAATCTTTCATATTATTCCCTTTTCCCTACCATTTTAAAATTATTGTATCTTTTACTTTGTATTTTTGTTTAACATTTAAGCTTTTAAAATTTTATTACTCTATACATAATCTTTAATAATTTGTGAAATTAGCAATTTAAATCATAAAGTAAATGACCCGCTACAACAATAATACTTAGAGTGTAAAACTTATTTAACATATCATAAGCGACCATAACTCCTAAAATTATTAATAACTTAAAAATAAGATGGGTAAATTCCTATCAAGTAAATTTGAAATTTATGATGACAGTAACATTTTACTGAAAGACTTTTAAGAATACCCGGTCTGACATTTTTTATTTTTTGAGATTTAAATTATGTACACTTTAACCGATATTTATAATATATTTTTCATCATGACATGAGAAAAATAGCAATTTATAATAATTTTCTTTTGGTATTTTTTAATATCCAGTTTACCCTAAAAAATAATTCAATTCATTGTCATGAATCGAAATTAAAGGTGGCACGTAGATTGAAAAGGAGGGAGTATAAACAAGTTGTCTTTTAATTAGGAGAAGAAACATGTTGCTTTTTACAGATAAAAAGGTCCAGTTTTGTGACTTCCGAGATTTGTTGATATTTCAAACATATTAAAATGATGAGGAAAAGGGAAGAATACAAAAGGTTATTTTCTTTTTTTCATATGGGTTTTGGGTCGGGTGGGGTTGAAACTTTTAGATTAAAATTTTATTTATTAGATTTTAATAATAAAAAAAGAGGAAAAAATAAGGTAGTGTTTTTGTGACATCTGAAAGTTGTTTAGTAATTTTTGTGTTAGTTGCTCAAAGTTAAGTGACTTACGATAAAAGTTGCTATAACATCTAAATTTGCATTTCTATATATCATTTTATTACAATGATAATTCAGTAGTGAAATAGGTATTTGATTTTATTTCATGTTGTTAAACAAACAAGTTTAATTTAAGCGGGGAAATTAGAGAAAAGATTGAACTCCACGTTGTACTCTTCACCATCATTCGTTTCCTTTCCTCCAAAAGAAGTTTGATATTGAAATACTAGTTGTAATGCATATTTGGTAGAAAATTTATTTATTTTAATCCTTATAAATTTATAATTTGGTAGAGAAAAACTTATGTTTTCGTACTATCTATCATTCGTCTTCTTTTTGTAGTGAAGTTGTTAATGTAGGGATACAAAGAGCATATTTACGACCAACGTGTGGACTGTGGAGTAGAGGTGACAGATGGACCGTTTAAGGCTGAAATTGGGCGGGTCAATATGAGCTGAAGTTGTAGATGAGTCAGTGTCTAATCCGTTCAAAACTTACATAGGCTAAGATAGACAGGTTAAGATGGGCTAAATGATGGGTCATAACCCAAATTGCCCAAGTTGACCCATTACTTTTACAAATTTCAAACTTACCTTCTATGATGTTATTTTATTTTGTATGATATTTGGTTTTTTTCATATCTTTATTTTAAAAATAAGAATAATATTTTTAAGAATTTTTTTATTTTTTATATAAAACAAAAAATGAAATGGAAATTTGAGGATGAGGTGGGGGTGGAAGGGGTAGGTGTGGATAGGGTAAAAAAAATCATATTTTTTATAAATTATTTATAAAAGTAAAAAAAATATAAAATAGATATTTGAGAATGGGGTGGGGGTGAGGTGGAGGGCGGAGTAGGTTGCGTTAGGGCAGAATGGGGTTAGAAAAATTTCATATTTTTCAAAAATTGTTTATAAGAGTAAAAAAAATAGAAATTTGAGAATGTGGTAGGGCGGGAGATGGGGGTAGGGCGTGTGGGGGGGAGGGGGTGGTAGGGGAGGTACGAAAAAAATTCATATTTTTAATATGAAATAAAAATTTGATGATGGAGTGGATGTGGAGGGGGTAGGTGTGGGTATGGTGGTAAGAAAAAAATTCATTTTTTTTATAAATTATATATAAAAGTAAAAAAATATAACATAGAAATTTGAGATTGGGATAGGGTGGGGGTAGGGGGTAGGGCTGGGGTAGGGCAGGGGTAGGGGTAGGGGAAGTAAGATAAAATTTCATATTTTTAATAATTTTTTTATAAAAATAACAAAAAATATGAAATAGAAATTTGAGGATGAGGTGGGGTGGGGTGGGGTTAGGGCGGTAGCCGGTAGGGGGGAGGTAAGAAAAAAATCCATATTTTTTTATAAAAGTAAAAAAAATATGAAACAGAAATTTGAGGATGGGGAGTAGGTGTGGGTATGGCAGGGGGAATATGTAATAGAAATTTGAGGATGGGGTGGTGTGCGGGTAGGTGAGGTTAGGGCGGTAGGGGGGAGGTAAGAATTTATTTTATATTTTAAATATTTTTTTATAAAAGTAACAAAAAATATGAAATAGAAATTTGAGGATAGGATGGGCCAGTAGTGTGGGGTGGAGGGGTAGGGCGAAGGGGAGGGGGTAGGGGGAGGTAAGAAAAAAATTCACATTTTTAATATTTTTTTTTATAAAAGTAACAAAAAATATGAAATAGAAATTTGAGAATGGGTTGGGGTGGAGGAGGTAGAGGCGGGGAGGGGGTAGGGAGCTAAGAAAAAATCATATTTTAAATATTTTTATAAAAATATATGAAATATAAATTTGAGGATGAAGTGGGGCGGTGGGGTGGGGTGGAGAGGGTAGGGTGTGGGGAAGGGGTAGGGGAGGTAAATTTGTTTTTCATATTTTTAATAATTTTTTTTATAAATGTAACAAAAAATAAAAAATAAAAATTTAAGAATGGGGTGGGGGGGGGGAGGGGGAGGGGTCGGTGGAGGTAAGATTTTTTTTATATAAGTAACAAAAAAATATAAAATAGAAATATGAGGATGGGTCGGGTGGAGGGGGTAGGGCGGGGAGGAGGAGGGGTAGGGGGAGGTAAGTAAAAAAATTATATTTTTAATATTTTGTTTATAAAAGTAACAAAAAATATGAAATAAAAATTTGATGATGGAGTGGGGGTGGGGGTAAGGGGAGGTAAGAAAAAAATTCATATTTTTTATAAATTGTTTATTAAAGTAAAAAAAAAATAGAAATTTGAGAATGTGGTAGGGCGAGGGCGTAGGGTGGGATGTGGGGTTAGGTGGGGTGGGTTGGACTAGGCAATATAGGGGCAGAGATGTGAGGGGTGATTCAGTGCTTGAGTGGGGGTTGATGTAGGGAGGGGGTAGAGTTGATGAATAGTGTGGTTGGGGTGCGTTGGTGTATTTTTATTATTCTGAAATAATAATAAAAAAAATTATAAATAAAATTTTTAATCTTAAGTGGAACTCTAGTTATTAAAATTAAGTATTTTAATGGGTCAAGTTTGGACATCATCATGGACTCATTTGGGCTGTTGATTTATGATGGGTCAACTTGGGCTAGCCCAAAACAACCCATCATCAAAATCACTCTTGCCCAAACCCATAAAATTTTGGACGAATTGGGCGGGTCATTTGGGGTTGGGCTAATTTTGCCACTCCTAAATATGGAGGCATGTTTACAAAGGAAAAGACTCACCATGAACCATGAACCGCGTCTGTTTCGGCTCAAAGCGAATAGGGCATCTGTTTCGGTTCAAAACGAATAGGTTGACAGTTTTGAAGCGAAGGAAAATTCTTTAATTTTCCGACATTTTTATCTTTCACTGTTCTAATTTAGAGAATTAATGATAAGTTAACAAAAAAGACAATTAGGGATTCATTGAAATTCTCACATTTATTTGGAAGACATTTATTTTGGATGAGTCACACCAATAGGATGAATTAACCGGGCTTGAACAGTCAGAAATATTAATATTGACAGATTAGGAATCGGATGAAACACCGAAGATGCACATTCGAGGATTTGACGATAAAGATCGAACAACAATTTTATTTTCCTAACCTTTTATCTTTATCTTTTATGGGTTTGAACTAATTCTTGAAAGCAACAATTCCTACCCCCACAATCCAGCCGTTTAGAGTAAACATGATCATTCATATATCCACATGAGATTTTTCCTTGAAGTAGAATAGATTTTTCCTTAACTTTTGAGTTCATTTTTTCTTAAATTATGGGTTATTTGAATTAAAGACTAATAATACTTTTATTTTAGGAATAATTACGGCCCAATACCCATTAGTTATCTACCTTACTAAAATTAGCTCAATAATCAACTAGATGCCACATAATGGCTGTAGACTTCGGAAAAAAAGACGTGTAGAACTGAACAAATTTCTTACCTATATTGTACGTTCGGCAATCTAATTTGCATCCAAGTCTCCCTGGTAAAATGGTCTATAACTATTGAAAATCATACTCAGGCGATCCACTAGGAAGGCGAAGGGATCCTATATAGGCAAGGGATGCAGAAGGTTAAACCATTCTATGGAAAAATGCAACTACAAAGAAGTATTAACCTGCGCTTCTACTAGCTCTACTAAGGACCACTACCACAAAGGGGAAAACTGGACAACGGTAGATGTTAGCCAGTCAAGAACGCTCACATTCAGAACATGAAAGTAGCGGAGATGAGGATGCTCAAATGGATGTATGGTCATACTAGGAGAAATATGATTAGAAATGAAGTTGTATGGAAAAAAATTGGAGTGACCTTCGTATATGACAAGATGAGGGAAGTGAGACTGAGATGGTTCGGACATGTGAAGAGGAGGTATTAGAAGGTGTGAGAGATTGACGGTCACAAAGGGGAGGTGATTAGACAGGACATGTCACAACTTCAGACTGAGGACATGTCACAACTACAGCTGACTGAGGACATGACCTTAGATAGAAAGATTTGGAGGTTGAGGATTAGGAATAAGAGTTTTTTCATGCATTGTGTGTGAGGTGGGGGCTAGCCTTTCCATCCCCTTTTCCTCTTTCTTAGTAGTATTAGTTAGATATCGCGTAGATCATTATCCTTCAGTTTGTATTACTATGAAATCAGTTGAATGACTTACAGCTACCATCTTATTATACAGTGAGATTACGTCATTGTAGTGTTCGGTTTTAGCAAGTGCACCAAGCAAGAGGTTGAATGATGACGTGGGTGGAGGGGGATGCAGATGAAGCATGTTATTGAAGTGATTAAGTGCATCTTTAATGTGGATTTTTCCTGATTTACAGTCGTTTTAGAGGAACTTATCAAGGGAATTGTTATTATTTGGGGTTGAAGAAACGATTATAGATGAAAGCTTACCACTTTCAGCAGCAGCAGTTACATGAATTGAAGTTCGTGGAACCATCTCCCTCGCCGGAGAACACAGGTCTAGTCACCAACAAGTAGAGGTGAAAGATAAATATTGTCTTCATTTGAATTTGCCAATCTTTTCGTAACAAGGTAATAAAGAAAGTTAACAATCGTTTTGAGACCGAAGGAGTAGAAATATATCTTATAAAATATGTATCTTATAATACGTTGTTGACACTTAATTTTGACCCATCTTTTGGATATTTCTTGCAATTTTAAGTGTTTTAGGACACCGCATTTTAATCACCATTTTTTGGCATTTTTGTATATTTTTTACCTAACATTCTATGTTGTTTTATTTTTTGTAAATTGGCATGACGTTTTTACTTTTAATTAGGTATTAAACATTTTCAAATATTATGTTATTATTATTGCGCGATCATTTTATTTTAATAATTTTGCATCTCTTTAAATAATTAATTGACATCCCGTCTTTACTTTTAATTAGACATTAAATATTTATTAAATATTGTATTTTATTATTATTGCATCGACATTTGCATTTTAATAATTTTGCATCTTTTTAAATATTTTTTCTTTTAAATAATAAACCCGTTTTGCATTTTTTGTCAAATCAGTCCAGTCCGAGGCACAATCTGTATCAGTCCAATCCGCCGAAAACCGAAGCCCAAACTGAGACAAAAAAATGAGGCTCAGTACACCTTTCATCTTTTCCCCCAATACTCAAAACCCTAAACCTAAATACCCCTATAAATAAAAAACCTTACCCCCCACAATAATGACATTCAACATACGCAGCAATAGCATAGACAAAAAAAGGGCCGCACATCACCCCTCCTTCTTTATTTTTAAGGCACTCACTTCATCCATATCTCCCTCTCCTCTTCACCTTACCATCGAGCCATCATGCGCATGCGCACACACATAACACATACAACATCGCCAACACCCTTCCCCATTGCCATTCCCGTCGACCACACCTCCGTCGACCACTACTCGTCGACCATACCCCTATCGATCTCCCCACTTCCCGTCGTTGAACCACTGTTCCGCTGCTCAACGTCGAATCGTGGCGTCGCTCCGGCGACCTCGCCGTGTAAGTGACACCACCGCCCGTTCTCCTTTTATGCTGTTGTTACGTTGTCGGTATTCTCCATTGTGTTCCTATTAACTTTGTTGTCATATTTGTTGGACGGATTTTTCTGGACTGGGTTCATCTTTATTTTCGATTTATTGCGAATTGGTTACTGGTTTGCTGATTTGCTTTATCTCGCCGGAGTTTTGAAAACTCTGGCGACCTTGGTTCGCTGGACTGATTTAATCTCTTAAACATGTTATTTTCGGATATATGTGGCATGCTTGGTTGGTCGGGTGATTTAATCTAAATAAACATGTTTGAAGCGACGCTCAAAGTTTTTGGTGACCTTGCTCAGTGCGCTTCGCTCGGTTGGGTTTTGTCCGATTCGCTGTTCCTTTTGCTTGTATTGTTCTGGTTATTTATGGGTTCTCGGTCACTGCTCCTGTTGTTTCTCCATTTTTCGATGGACTGACTTTCAGTATTTTGCTATTTAACTGATTTTTGCATTCTTCGCATTCTCTAGTGAACTGCATTGTTCGCTGTTCTCGGGTTAGATTTTCAGAAGCTGGGTCGGATGTTATTGTGGATTGTTTGATCCATTTTGATATTTATGTATCTGTTACTGTGCTGCTTTTCGTTATTTACTGATTCTGAATAAATCACTGCACTTGATAAAATCCACTGATTTGAATAAGATACTACACTTGCTGGCCAATGAAAAAGTTATCCGTCGATTTTTGAGGCCTCCACAGTTGCAAAGACGAAAAATAAAATAAAATGAAGCTTTCTGGGCAATGATGATTTCTTCTACTTACACAGGATAACCAACATGCGCTGGCGGGACGAGTTTTCACAGCCGGACTTGTTTTGGATGTCCCACTTTATTTTATATATCTGAGCTCTCCGTGTTTAAAACTATTACTGTTTTGGCGCGGATTTGAAGGTTTTATTTATTTTATTATTTCTAACAATATTGGCCGATGAAGGAATCTCCGTCGGATTTCCAAGACCTCCCCTGTACAAAAGACAGATTTATTTTTGGCTTTACTTATTAATTCTTGTCATTGCTTTAAAATTATTTATTCTATTACTAACACTTTTACTAAGTGTTTATGCAGATACCCGGAGATCATCTTGTGCAGAAGGCCTAAAAAGGGCTAAAAGATGTCCCGGAGTTTTATTTGATTTTAGCTTTATTATTATGTATTGCATTTCATTGTAATTGTAAATTATGAAAACTGCTTAGAATATGTAGAATAAAAAAGCAATAAATAATTAACCTAGGTTTGAACGGATAAGCGCAAGTTAGCGGATCTTAAAGGATGCCTAACCCCTTCCCTTTAGTATAATAAAGAACCCTGATCCAGAATCTCATTAATTTCGCAGACCATTAAATGGAGATTAATTGCAGTATTTTTATTGCAATAAATCAAGTGTCCTAATTCACTTAACTAATTAGGTGGCGACTCCTCAAAATCAGCATTATTGCTCCATCCAGGGAACCGCGCCAAAGAACAATGTTGCGGATATCGTTCAGACCCCGGGGTAAAAAACGGGCGCGACAACATGACGACTCTGCTGAGGATAATCAGGTTCTTGACCATAGCAAACCTAGGTTTATTATTGCTTGGCTTTATTTGCTTTTATTTGTTTTAATTGCCTTAAAATTGGTTGCTTTAATTTTGTATGCTTAACTGTTTTAAATGCTATTTGCTTTTACTGCTTTCCTTAAACTGACATTCCGCTCATATTTCCTCCACTCTGAAAAATTCACATTGTCACACACTACACGCGCTGGTGTGCTTCGCGCACCCGCGAATTTCTTTCAAAATACCCAATTTTAGAAGAGTTGGTGCTTGCGCGGAGTTATATCGGTTCGTCTGGTCAGCCGCGTAGCCTTCTCACTCGAGTTGTCCGCTCGGGAACTTTGCGTCTAGTAAGCCAAATCTTAGAAACTTAGGATATAGCTATACCACTCTTTTATATTAATTCATGCATGCATAAACCTTAGGTGGGTTAATCCTTGGTATTAACGCCACAATTAGAAATCCACCAAACTTGTCGACGGGTTTCACAACACAACGACCCATTAGCATACTATGTGTAGCGTGATGATGATAGACAGATCCAAGCCTGATCATGACACGCCGAAATTGGAAAAAGTGCACCGTCATTTGGTCGTCATTTCCAACAAAAGCATTAATGTTTAACAACTTTGGTCAATCTATTCAATCTCGCATATCTGGCGTTTAGGCCGACCTTTGACATAAGATATGTCTCATGCATATTAGGGCGCGCGCTTGATTTGCATGTTTTTTATCACTATTGTTTGTCTCTAGCAAATTTGCACATAATATTTAAAGTAATATTTATTCTTTCAACTATGTACATATCATGTCATGTGCTTGCAACTCCGGACACGAATCTTTGTATTTTTGTACTTTTTGCTGTCACACTGCAATCAGGACTCCTATTGGCTAAATCATCCTTGAACATCACGACTTGAACCTTGTGAAACATCAACCACCAGTCCGGTCAAATCAACCAGAGGAGTCTTTGACTATATTGTCACGCCCTTACATTTTATTATTTTTGTGGCTTGCCTACTCTCACACATTTGTCATATTTTTTGCAGGAAGACCGTCCTCGCAAATAGTCGAGGCGGCCGGAAAAAAAAAGGAAGAAAAAGAATTGCAAAAAAAAAAAAAAAAAATCATCACAAGAATGAGCTGGAGTTATGTTGACGGAAAGAAGTCAGTGTCGCACCCGATTTTGAACTCGCAGGCTTAAATGCGCGACGGAATGGTTATCCTCCCCCAAAAATGTAAAGATAAATGTTAAAAATGTTAAGGGAGTCGCCACCTAATTAATTGGGTGAATTAGGACACCTAAATGCTAACCGATCAAAGTCAACATTAACTCCATTTAAATGTCTGCTAAACTTGGTGAGATTCTGGGCAAGGATTCTTTATTATCCTAAAGGGAAGGTGTAAGACACCCTAAAGGATCCGCTAACTTGTGGTTGTCCGTTCAAACATAGGTTAATTTATTTGGCTAAGGGATGTAATTTTTAGAAAAGATTATTTAAGTAAAAAGGGATGTGGTAAACGTCTAAAGAATATATATATATATATATATATATATATATATATATATATATATATATATATATATATATATTGATAACTAAAAGGGTATTATAAGACTCAAAAATATACAAAAGTTGATTATACATTTATAGGACATGAAACTATTTTATTTAACGAAAGTAGGAAAATGATGAATTACTTCTATTAGTATATGTAAGGTTAAGACTCTTATATAAAGTTAATTATGAAATTATTTTTATATACGCATATGCGAACATTACTTTTTATGAAGAGTTTAGGAGAAAGTTTATTTCTTAAGAATTAAATATGAGGAATATATTAACTACACGACTAAAGCATAGCTAGGATTAATTATTTCTTTTAGATTTTCAAATTTTATAATGAGCCTAGACTAAGTAAGGATGAATTTATATTTAAACTACCCCTTCCAAAGTACTCAAAGACTAATAGAGTTAATTATCCTGTTAATTACAAGGTTAATAAATAGGACAATAATAAATGAATAAACAAATAAACAAATGCATAAATAAGCACAAGGGAGAGTGAGATTGGAATCGTTGCGACGTCTAGAACGGATGGTGACACCATCTATCCTATAGTTGTTTGGAAACCCTGCGGCGGAAGTGTAGTTGGCGATATGAAAGTCATGATGAGTCTCATACCGAGACTCTTGATTATTCTCCCGATGCATGTCATGTAAGATAAGAAAGAAAAGGATTAGTATATGCCCAAAAATTTATCAGCGACAAGTATTCGGTACAAGAATTAGTACATATGATTTACACTCAAGCAAACGAGCCATGATTAAATCGCAAAATCAGCAAGTAATAAAGATGGAATGCAGCGTAAGGGTTGAACTCAAATATAGACAGTGCATGCAGCAAGAAGGGAATACGGCCCTGGGATATAAACCATATGCAGAAACCTTTCAAAGGCCCAGAAAGCTAGGAATTTCAGATTTTGAAGAAGAAAAATCAGTTGATAATATATCTATGAAGGGCCCAATTAACAGACAATCTCCTTCATGCCTATGTTAGTCTATGTTTACTCACACAGCCATGTAAAGGATTCGATCAAAAATACTCCTGATACATCTGGGCATATACACAAATACGCGACCTGTTTCTATTAATTAAGCTAATTTTATTAATCAATTACACTCGGACAAACAAGGCATTCTTAATCCAATAATAAAAAAGTGCCTATTTACCATGACTAAAGGAGAGTCTCAATATTTCAAGATTTTTTAGCATAGACAACCTTCAACTTAATGATCTTAAAGACAAACTGACTTAATTCATATATCCAACATATACCTAGAACAGTGTACGACTAATATTTTAGCATGATTTTGATATGCCTAACTGAGAATCGACATGAGATAACAACTTCTATACTTCTACACAATTTCAAATACAGTAATATATGTCGGGGTAAAAAAGAATCCAGGAGCAATGTATCTTAAATACTGGATTTGGATTACACTAAGGACAGGAATGTATAGCAATCTGAGATACATCAGTTATTATTTAGGTACTAGGCAGTTTTCAGAATTCAGTAAAGAATAAGATAGGCATTACCCATCTTCCAGGCTTGGACCATCCTGTCGGATACATAACGGAACCATGATATCTCCACTAACAACACGAAGTAGATCTAGGACCCTTATACAAGTGTTATACATTTAACCATATACATAAAAGAATCACAATTGAATACACACATGTTTAAAACAGAATCAACACCACAAATATCGAAGACTACTACTGACAGATTTATCTGGAAACGATGACTGAACCAAGTCGAACAAATTTGAACAAAAATAATATAGATATCGTCATACAGAACACACAGTATCAATTAGACAACTAAATAAATGAAAGAGAATAGGTTTCCGGACCTTTTGTGGGTAGCGAACTGAGGCGACGACAAATGTTTTCCGAATCGTCGACGGAAAGTTCGCAAGAAAGAACTGTTTGCAAGAGTGAATAACAATAGACTGAAAATAAGGAAGGGGTTCTAGACTCGAATGCTAAGGGCAATCTCGATGACTGATGACTGAACGATGATCCCCCTTTGCATGTTCAAGACGTTGGTATTTATAGCTCCTAGTTAGGCTTCGTTTATGGCAAGTTTAGGATCTAATTTGAAAGACGATTTGTGCTGGTTTTGTTATGGTAAGGCGAACTGGCTGCGTGGGTGATTTGGAGGACTTTAAGATGATTTGTTACCATTTTCGTATTCTGAATCTTACCGAAGTTGATAAGGGAAGGTTTGTATGGTAAGATGGGGGAAGATTGCCGGATTCTCAGGCGAGAATCTCGGCTGGGAAGGTGGCGTGAGGGAGAATCGCATGCGGCGGTTGACAGGGCATTAGGGTTTGGTCATTAGGTTTTCTAGAAGAGGGGAGGGAGGTCGATGCAGGTGATGGGCTTGCGGGAAGGTGAGGCGAAACGTTTAGGGGGAATGGGCTGAGGAAAGGAATAAAGAGTTGACTGCTGGGCTCGCGGGTCGCGGTAGTGGGCTGCTGATGTAAGAAAGAATGGGCCTGGGTATTAGTTTGGGAGTGGGCTGCGTTTTGGACGAAAATAATGTGGGCTTGGGGTAGTTAGTTAGGGTATTAGTGTTTAGGAGTTAATTTTAGGTGTATTATTAATTAACTAGTGGTAAAATAATTGTGATTAAATTATTAGGTGTCTTATTAGTCTAAGCTATTATTATCCTAATAAATGTGGGCATGCTAATTAGTTAGTGCTTAATATTTATAACGCGAGACTTTATTAAACTTATTTATTATGTGTATTTTTTGCGATGTAAAATTGCGGTTCTAACAAAAAATTGTTTAATTTATGGTGATTTATTTAAGGGGCTTGGAAAAAATTGGGTGTCAACAGTTGTCCCTCTTTGTATGGAGAAGATGAAAGAATCTCCAGACAAAGACGTTGACTTTCTCTTGATTTTCTGGGTCATCGGAATTGGAACAAAGTGTTGTTGGTGTTTGAAAACTAAAGGTGGGGCTGACGCGGATTTTAAAAAATTGTCCCAGTGTCGAGCTGTGGTGACAATGAGTTATTGTGGTGTTAGAATGTTGGGAGAGAGTAGGTCGACGTTCGGGTCCACTTTTGCCTTTTGTTGGGAAGCCTTGCTCCCAACAAATTACCTCAGTTCGCCGTAAGAGGTAGGTCCACGTTGTGCTCCATCTTTTGCAGCTTGTTAACGTTCCTGTAGATTGAAGCTAAGATAGAGGCATTAGTGCATAACTGTCAAAACAATGTAAGGATGTGAATATGTGTTGTGGTTGTAGTCAGATTGTGTATACTATGTGATGATACGTCGTCTTGTATAGACGAGATGCAGATGTTCGTCGTTGTATGGACGAAATGCAGATGTTCGTCGTTGTATGGACGAAATGCAGATGTTCGTCGTTGTATGGACGAGATGCAGATGTTCGTCGTTGTATAGACGAGATGCAGATGTTAAATCGTTGTATAGACGAATCACGAATGTTCGTTGTATGGACGAATGCGAGATGTTCGTTGTATGGGCCTTAATCAGATGTTCGTTGTATGGGCCAATCACAGATGTTAAATCGTTGTATGGACGAAATGAGATGTTAAATCGTTGTATGGGCGAGATGCGAGATGTTCGTTGTATGGACGAGATGCAGATGTTAAATCGTTGTATGGACGAAATGCAGATGTTCGTTGTATGGGCGAGACGCGAGATGTTAAATCGTTGTATAGACGAGATGCAGATGACGCCTTGTAGGGCATAGATAAAAAAAAAAAATTGTTCTACATATGGAATTGTGTTATGCATAATCAAAGCTAGACGAAATAATAAAAATGTAAATGATGTGGCCTGTGGCTTTTGCGAGATGTATTTGATGTAGACTTGTTACAGATGGACTTCGTGGGCGAATCTGTTGTATTGGAATGTCGTTGTCCTGCAAAATTCACTCAAAGAAAAATTGTGAGTTCGGGGAGGGGGTCGGCCGATTTGTGTTGGCTCTTGATACTTGCACGCGTTGTCTTGTCTGGACATGTAACCCCTGTCTGATTTCGAGTCTCGGTCAAAACATTTTGTTGAAAAATATTCTATCTTGAGAAAATATACTTATATATGCTAGTAGAAAATTATGTCGATATTTGAATAGTGACATGTTGTGAAACAAAGCAACTTCCTTGTCCGAAATCGGCGGTATATTCTCCTATACTCTCGGTGCTCTGCTGCCGTCAGGCTTTCTTTTAAAATTTGTCCCAGTTTTGGGACATGGAACCCTTTGCGTAAATTAACCATGTCCATTGATGCCGTTTGTAGTAAAACCCTTAAAATTGTCCCAGTTTATGTCGATCTTTCGAGCATATGGAATCATATTTGTCGGTGTCCTTTTGTGGCGAAATCCTTAAAAAATTGTCCCAGTTTTGACTGACGAAACTGGGTCGGATATATGTCGCAGATTTGTCTCGTATGTACGACAAGACCGAGTACCACCCACTAAAAATGCAAAATGACAGAAATGAAGATTTCCTAATGGTGTGACCGAGGCCGATGTAGGCCGCCTATGTATCCGTTAAGGGAATCAGGTCAAACGTAGTTCGTTACAAGCAAAAGAGAAATTGGGATTTTCTAAAAGGTGGGACCGAAGCCGATGTGGCCGCCTACGTATCCGCCAAGGGAATCAGGTCACACGTAGTTCCAATTACAAGCAAAAGAGAAATTGGGATTTTCTAAAAGGTGGGACCGAAGCCGATGTGGCCGCCTACGTATCCGCCAAGGGAATCAGGTCACACGTAGTTCCAATTACAAGCAAAAGAGAAATTGGGATTTTCTAAAGGTGGGACTGGCCGATGTGGCGCCACGATCCGCCATGAGGAATCAGGTCACACGTAGTTCCAATTACAAGCAAAGTAATTACGTGGAAAATAAAGCACTTTAAATGTAGTATCTCTTCACTGCATCTGCGTTGATGGCCTTTGGACACACTTCGCCATCCATTTCAGCTAAGATGAGGGCCCCTCCTGTAAGCACTCGGTGAACCATGTAAGGCCCTTGCCAATTGGGCGCGAATTTCCCTTTCGCCTCACTTTGGTTAGGGAATATACGTTCGACACCGGTATCGGTTGGAAGTTTCTTGGTCGTACCTTCTTATTAAAAGCTCGCCATTACATTACGGTAAAGTTGTCCGTGATGATCGCATTCATTCGTTTCTCATCAATAAGCATCAATTGTTCGTACCTACTCTGTATCCATTTGGCTTCATCTAGTTCGGCTTCCTGGATGATTCTCAAAGACGGTATTTCCACATTGGCGGCCTGACCGTTCCATAAACCAAGAGATACGGTGTTGCTCGCTGGAGGTCCGGATTGTAGTACGGTAACGAGAGGCGAAAGGCAAATTTTCATGCCAATGCCTGTAGTTATCTATCATCTTCCTCAGTATCCTCTTGATGTTCTTGTTGGCCGCTTCAACTGCTCCATTCATTTGTGGTCGATATGGAGTAGAGTTGCGATGAATGATCCTGAACTTATCACACATTTCCTTCATCAGACCACTATTGAGATTGGACCCGTTGTCGGTTATGATTGATTCTGGAATTCCAAACCGACAAATGATGTTGTGATGAACAAAATCCACTACTACTTTCTTGGTCACAGACTTGTATGATGATGCATCTACCCATTTTGTAAAGTAATCGATCGCCACTAGGATAAACCTGTGTCCATTTGACGTCGCTGGCTCAATAGGACCGATGACGTCCATGCCCCAAGCTGCGAATGACCATGGGGAACTAGTGATATTGAGTTCATTTGGTGGCACGTGAATCAAGTCGCCATGCTGTCGCACCCGATTTTGAACTCTCAGGCTTAAATGCGCGACGGAATGGTTATCCTCCCCCAAAAATGTAAAGATAAATGTTAAAATGTTAAGGGAGTCGCCACCTAATTAATTGGGTGAATTAGGACACCTAAATGCTAACCGATCAAAGTCAACATTAACTCCATTTAAATGTCTGCTAAACTTGGTGAGATTCTGGGCAATGATTCTTTATTATCCTAAAGGGAAGGTGTAAGGCACCCTAAAGGATCCGCTAACTTGCGGTTGTCCGTTCAAACATAGGTTAATTATCGTGTATGTTTAAAGTAAAATATTATAAGGATTTCATAAAAAGGATGCATTTCGACAAAGATTTATAAGACTATTTTTTCATAAAAATACATGTAAGCTATGCAAAGATGACTTATCGGCTAAATGCATTTATTTACTAAAATAAATCTTAATTGGTATAACATACTATGCCAAATGCTTAGGGTGATTTTCAGTAAAAGAAATAAAAGTTGTTTAAAATAGAAAGTTGGTTTCGAATAGGAGAAAAACATGCATAACTTAAGGTGTACATATGTTTCTTTGCCTTTTCCCTTCTTCTTTTTTTCTTCTTCTTTTAAACAAAATAGTAATGCAAAATTAGTTATGGAAAAACATGTATTTGTAACTAAACTTAGCATGATAATGAAAAAAACACAAAATGGTTTATTCCTTAAGAGTTTAGGAAACTAGGTTAGGAATATCGTCGCGAGTAATATCCTGGCTATGTGAATAATTATGTGAATTAAATGATTTAGCAATAACTACTAAATAACGTGAGGCAGGTCTAAAGCGATTACCTTAAGCAAATTTCTAACGTCAAACCATTTCTAATGGGCTCAAAGTTTAACTAAGTATACTAATGTTAGTGTAAAGTTAGATAATTAATTACACAAATAAACGAGGCGGGGTAGAAAATTAATGATGACTTGAAGAATGGCGATATCCTTTCGCCGCGGTTTGGAATTTTCCTATGCGAGGTGGATGCACATAAATGCGGGTCTTCATTTGTTGTAGCTTATGATGAGTCTCGCCGTGAGACTCTTCGTTTTGCTCCGATGCATTTCATGTAAAAATAAAGAAAGATAAGGATTAGTATGAGCCCTAGAATTTACCAAATAAATAAATAAACATCAATACAAATTTGAAATACGCGTAAGTCGGTTCATTTTACTGTTCATCAAGCAGGCAGGCCCGCGAACACAACTATCAAAATTCCAACGCACAGACCAAGAAAAGCCCAAGACATGCAATTTTCAGATTCTTATTATAGAAAAGAAGACAAGAGAGAGCAGACCCAAAAGTTCGATTTCAGACATAGGAATTGACAGGCCCAATATATATAATGGGCCAACTTAGAGTCAGGTTTACAGGGGGTGAATATTCAACAGTACCAAGCCAATCAAACTAACATTACATGCTCAGATTTAGACTAGAATCAGGATGAATAGGCCCTTCTCCGGACAGCGAACCGAGATAGCGTATCAAGTCGTCGAAGCCACTCGGAGATTTTGTGCTATGCTATTGGAGCGACGCAGTTTGTGGTCGATTCCAGACTATTTTGAAAGAAAGGTTTCGGCTAAAGGAATGCAGCGAGTTCCTCGTGTTTCCTCGATCGTTCGATGTTCGAATGGATCTTTCTGGGTTCAGAAATGTACTAGGTTCTGGACCATATCCGGTGCCATTGAATGTATGTCGACTGGATTTTGTTAGTTTCAAAGGAAAGAAGTCCGGATTCGTGTTATCTTGTGTTTTTACCGAACGATTCGATTCCGTCGCAACAACTTCTACCACCTGTTTCTGTTTACCCTCATTATGTTGCTTGATTGAATGGCTCCATCCTGCTACTAACGGCTTATACCGGCTCAACTCTACTTCCAACGGCGCCCTGGCCTTGGCAGTAATCACATGGGCAATGTGGGCTGAAGATCCCCCTGTCTCCTTCTCCTTGATTGGTACGATGGTCCCTTCCATATCGTACACATCATCGAAGGTGATCATGTGCATGCCAACATTGTCGTGATTTGGCAGGGGATTGTTGTTGACATTAGGGGAGGGCTCTTTCAACCGAATAGCTCCTTCTTTGATTAGTTCCTCAATTCTGTTTTTCAATGCATAACAACCATCTGTATTGTGCCCTGATGCTCCAGAGTGGTATGCACAATGCTTATTTTCATCATGCCATGGTGGGAGTGGATTGGGATTTTGCCATGGGATCGGTTGTATAAAACCAGCGGCTCTTAGTCTTTCATATAGTTGGGAGTATGGTTCAGCCAACGGGGTGTATGATTTTGTGGGCCTCCTCTCGGTGTTGGTTCGGGGTCTGGGTGTGTTTTGTGTGTGGTATTGTTGTGGGGGTGGGTATGCTGGTCGGTATTGTGAGGAATTTGTGTGGGCGAACGCCCGTGGCGGATTGTATATTGGCTGGGTGGTGTAGATGGGTAAAGGTTGATTGTATGTGGAAGTATTTTGGCTAAAATGGTCATATGGAGGGTTTTGGAATGTGGGGGTTTGGTATGTTTGGGGTTGGTATGTTTGGGGTTGGTATGTTTGGGGTTGGGGTTGGTATGTCAGGGCCCGATTCGTTTTGTGTTGTTGCACCGTCATGATAGGGGCTGCTCCATCCTTCTTATTCATCCCTCCCATTGACTCGATTGTATTGTTTTGCTTGTTGCTGCAGCGGCGAGTTCGTGATCCTACATTTCTAAGTCCTCTTCCACAAAATCTCCCATTTTACCACTTCGAAAAATTGCGTCAATAACGCCGATCAACCTCTCATAAATGCGTGGGTCCTTCGTGGATTGTACAAACAGATGTTGTCATTTCACTTTCTTCCATAGGTGGTGGACCTTCGCCTGCTTGGATCTCCACCTCATCGCATATTCCCTAAAGGTTTCTATTGACTTTTTCTCCAATTTCTTGAGATAGAATCATCGGGGCGTTGTCAGTATTAAATCGAACTCGCCCACAAAGTCTGTGCCATCGCCCCAACTACGCCACTCGGATCACGGCTAGTATACCAATCCAAGGCTTCTCGATAAGCTCTTATAAACAACTTCACGATGATCGATTGATCCCTTCCGCACCCACTAATTTGTCGCAATAGGATCTCGAGTGTGCACGAGGATTACTTTTGCCGTCAAACAGTCAAACTTTGGTACCTTGTATCCAACGGGCGATTCGGCGTCGGGATGCATGATAAATCCTCGTATTCTAATCCTCATGACCGCATCCGTGAAGGTTCTTAAAAGCTTTCTTCAAATCGTGGATTTCTCTGGCCATGTTTTCATCTATCCCAGCTCTTGTCCTCTTCTCCATATCTTCATATCGAGCAAACTCCGGGGAGGGTATAGGTACGGGTGTGAGATGTGGGGCATGGGTCACATATACGGGTGATCCGTATTGTTTATTATGGTATGTCATCGGTGCGGTTTGAGTAGGTTGGTTGTCTTGGGCGGGTAAGGTGGCTTGTATTATCTGGGGCTGAGGTGTGTGCGGGTTAGGGTCATTTATGGTCTGTGGGTTATGAGGAGGTGTGTTGTTGTGTTGTGGCTTTGGGTGTGGGTTATGAGGCGTGTTGTTGGATTGTGGATTGGGAGGTTGTGGGTTATCTGTTGGGTGTTGGGGATGGCGTCGAAAGGACGGTGAATTAGGAAGTGTGGGTAGTTGTGTGTTGAGGCTTATAGATAGCTTAGTAATTTCCCGGAGTCTATCCATTTCTGCTTGCATGACCGCCATTTGTTGCAGATGCGAGCAAGGTATTCATCTAATATGGAGCATTTCCACTACGATGTCTCTGGTTCCTCTCGTTGAATGGCGATGAGTCCCAAGCCATCCTGCTCGTTTGCCCGAATCATTCATTTTTGTTGCTCGTGCTTTGGATCCGTGAAATATGGGTGCTCGGCCGGTGCTTGCCAACACAAATCGGTAAGCGAGTAATGTCTGACAAAAATCCTTTTGTTCAAAACATGTGTCGATATTAAGCAGAATAGCGAGAACATATGGGCATATAATGAAGCTTGACAAATAAAGTAGATTAAAGCGCGTCCTAATATGCAAGGGGCCTCTATTATGCCAGAGGTAGGCCTAAGCGTCATATATGCAAAGTCACGTTAGATGTACCCAAGCCATTGTATTGGAATGCCTTTATTGAAAATAAAGCTAATTGAAATGACATTTTATAAGAAAACAATGGAAAATCCCAAACTAAATAACTGTGTCGTCGATGTGATAGTGAAACTTAGGTCTTCTTTGGTATAGCCCCTGTCTGTTCCAAATATTGTACTGCATCGTGCATCAGGACCCACATGCGGGGTGACGACCTTTTCTTTGAGTAGACAATCTTTCATCCTATTGCTCGTGCCACGCCCCGAAACCTTGCTCTCCTTTTTAGGTGTAGGTTGTCTTTGTTGTGATCCTCTTGCAACCGTATACGATATTCGGATGTGCATCCGCCTGCTCATCTCCGATGTTTACCTTGTTGATGTCGCCCTATTCTCTCAAAATTTGTCTAGTTCGGCACGATGAAGTTTGGTCCAAATGTGACACGAAACTCCCGTGTCCGTCGGGTGGGATTATCTGCATTCTTGGCCGAATTGTCAAGTACGGAAATGCGCGTGGGTTGCAGACCCTTTAAACCAATAAGCTCAATATAGTATAATTCTTTACCGCGTATAAAGGCTCCAGCCCTGTGAGGGAGTAAGGGATATTTCCACTGGATCTGGTCCTGGGTGCGGGATGTCAAAAACTTGCACCAATCTTTGGTGCCGACCGGTGACACAAACCGTTTCGTCCTATCATAGAAGTTGTCGATCTTGTAAGATGCGCTGAAACAAACGTCTGTCATATTTGACCGTTGGTAAAAATGCTCCATGGCCCACATTTGTAAGATAAGATTGCAACCTTCAAAGAAGTTTGTCTGGCCTCTTTTGCATTTCCCAAGAGCTCGGAATATTTCTGCCAAAATCATAGGAACCAAAGTGGGTTGTACGCCGTCAATTCCCTCGAAAAGTGATCTGGCCACGGAACATATGCAAGTACTTATCTTGCCATACTCAAGAGGAAAAATCAAGGTGTCAAGTAGGCGGCGGTGAATCTGATAGGGCGCTGTTTGCCAATGGCGTAGAGTGCATGAGAATTCTTTTGCATGTCTTGTAAGCGTTATTATGTCCATACCTCTCGTAAAGATAGTCAAGAGACACCCAGTTGTTCTCGAAGCAACGCAATTCCTTAGTATTCTTAAGACCCATGTAGCGGAGGAATTTCTTCCCTGATTGGCTGTTGGGAATAATCATCTTACCTTGGTAAATTAAATTTGGTGAAATAATGCACTTCTTCCAATGTAGGAGTTATTTCGAAATCCTTGAATTTGAAAACGACTCGGTCTGGATCCCAAAACTGGATTAAAGCTCGGATCAAATGCGGATCTGGTGAAATTCCAAATAGTGAGATGAGACACCCAACTTCTTCCTAATCATCGTCTGACTGCTGATGTCGAAATCCTCCCACCATACTCTTAGCTTATTAGGAACTCCGCTAACCATTCTTATATGATCCATGTTATGATAAAAATGCTGAAAAACAAATAAATAATAATTGTTATACCCCGTAAATTCAAGAGGTTAAGTTAAGAACATACGAAAGGAAATAAGATTTGAATTTGGAAAGTTGGGTTGGCAAAAGGTTGTGGGCTGACTTTTAGTCAACTTTGGAGCGGTATATCTCCTAGTTCCTTAGGAGTTTTGAGGAGTTTTAAAAGCCTAGTGTGTAGTCCGTTAAATCTAGTTCCCAACGCAAAGAAACCGCTCGTCGATAGGACATCGAGTCAAAAGTTATGGAAGTTTCAAGTTTGTTGCCCATCAGCAAAGCGATGGTTTCGCTCGAAGTGCAGTGCGGCCACGAATCTGAGGGCCGCGGCGCCGGTTGTTCTGGGGGTTCGCGGGTTGCAGTCGCGGCGCGAATGCGAGCGCGGCGCCAGTGCGAGGGCGCGCGGAATGCGAGAACTTTTCTCGGAGTGGCGGCGCCTTGGCGCCGAGCGGATTTTTGCGGTCAAAGACGAAAATCAGGGGATATTTTGTTAAAAGCCTATGGGAGGGTGACAAGTGTCCCTCCCATTATTTTGACCAGAATAAGGTCCTATTTTAGGGCCAAGTCTTGGAAGACTTGGCCATTTCATTTCAAATCCTCCCAAGAAAGATCCTCTCCCTTCTCTCTTGATTTTTGAAGAAAACCTAGCCTAAGAGGAAATTGTTGGAGCGGCGGCAAGAAGGAAAAGTGTGGGTAAACTTGTGGGAAGCGCTGGTGGGCGATTTTGACGGAAAGAGGTGGAAGAAAGAGGGGCCTTTGTGGGCTATTCCTTAAGGTAAAAGTTTCCCCTTTCTCTTGGTTGTGAGCCTAAGGCTGTTATATTTTAGTAGTATAGATGTGAGCCTGAGGCTGTTATATTTTAGCAATTTAGAGTTGAGCCTAAGGCTGTTTAATTGTAGTAGAATAGAGTTGAGCCTGAGGCTGTTTTATTTGAATAGATTTGGGTCGTCTCATGTCGTAAAGGGAGATTGTAATTGTTGAAGATGTCTAGGGCTAGATATCATGTTAGACCTAAGAACTTGGATTGGAAAAGAGTTGAAAGGGGTTGGTATTGGTTATATTGTTGGCCAAGGTTGGCCTGGAAACTATTGGTTTGTTTTGTATTATTGTGGGGCGGAGTCTTACGGCGTCTGTAAAGCGTGTAATCCCCTGTTGTGTGCCTTGAATGTGGCGTTGGTTAGTGGAAATTCGGCCTTGAAAGGGGTGGCATAGTTAGTAGAACAAAGGAAGTCTTTGTCGATTTTCCCGTAGAACGCGGACTTTTCATTAGAATGTATTACGTTGAAGCTAGAAGCTAATAGACGTATTATGGTCATTATAGGTTGACATCTACGGACGGCATATTGGACTTGGCAAGTGGATTAAGCAAAAGAGGTATGTAGAACTCTTCCTATCTCTTGAGCATGAGTAGTTATAACTGTATGGTACGGTAGACGTACGTGATTTTAAATGAAATGAAGTCATTTGATATATTTGACTTATTTTAAGGATGTCTAGTTGGTTGAGTTAGGGAATTAACTCACGTGTCCTTAAGCAAGAGTTATAAGAACGGTTTATCCTAATAAGGTAGACAAGGATTCCTTGACAGGAAAAAGTTTAGAATACTGGATTTGGAAGGTATTGATTCTTAAACCATTATAAAGATAAGAACTTGTTTCTAAGTTAGGGAAATTGTCTTCTAAGTTAAAGAGACTTGAAGTACTTTGTAAGTAGTGCGACTTGAATTGAAGTACAAGTCTCTTGGTTATAGAAAGAACAAAGAGGTCTTAGTTTCTAAGAAGCATAAAGTTAGTATAACGGCTTTATGGGAAGTTGGTTATAATAACTTTATGGAAGCTTAGAGGAACGGTTTTCGCGAGTAAGGTAAACCAAGATGAAAGAATGGATACTAAGAAAGGCAATTCGATTTGAAGGCATCAATTGCTTAAAAGTTTAAAATGAGGGTCACTTGAGTTAGAAGCCGAAGCATATTTCTAATAGTATAGTGACTTGTTGGAAATATAGATAAGCCTTGATACTACGGGTGTTAGTATCTTGGGGTCTTATGTGGAAAATGGATCTTGGAAAGAATAGCAATACATAGTACTTTGGGTTGAATTTCCCCGGACTTGTTAAGTGATATGAAAAGTGTCGTAAGGTCATAAAATGAGATCCAGTTTGTATGTTAACGAAAGTCTAAAGAAGTTGTGAACTTACTGGGACGTACCGACAGTGATGTGGGATTCCACGGGTAGGCTTCCCTGGTCAATAGTATGAGTTTACCTGGACGTACCGACAGTGATGGAGGATTCCACGGGTATGCTTCCATGGTCTTAGTGCAGATTCTGGGACATCTTGTCGGTGATGTGGGATTCCACGGGTATGCGTAGTGGACATGCTTGCGATGAGGATTCAAGCATGTAGTTTGAGGGTAAGAGTATAAATGAGGGTAAATCCAAGATCGTTATACCACTGTTTAGTGGATTTGCTACCGCGATGCGAGGAATACCTCACGCGAGTCCTTATGGGCTTATGCGTGTGAAATAGTCCCGTGCGGGCGGATCTGACTATCACGAGGAATACCTCATGCGGGTCCATATGACCTATGCGGGTGAAATAGTCCCAGGAGTAGGATTACTAAATGAAGTCATGTACCCGAGATGAGGGATTCCACGGGCATGATATATATATGTGTTGTATGTGTGTACGCTGACAGTGAGGTAGGATGCCACGGGCGCATCACATGGTTGTATTGTACTTCTAGGGCTGTCGGCGATGTGGCGGGATTCCAGGCGGAGGATACTGGTATATCGTGTTGTAGGTGTATGCCGAGCGGTGAGGTAAGTACCAGGCGCGTCACGAGAGATAGATTTTACACCTGGCGGTCGGTGTGATGGGAATCCCAGCGGCGCTTGATATTTGGTAGTGTTCATAGCCCCTGGTGTATTGTTCATATGTTGAGACAGGCTGTATAAGGTAAAAATTGACTTTCATTGTGTACACTTGATGAAGCCACGATGTCTTTATTAATTTGGTTATCATATATGTCTTGGTGTATTTTTTTACTATTATGATTTAAATTACAGTACTTTGATTTGCATACTTGGTACATATTTTGTCTCGACCTCGCCGGGGCTGCGTTACATCTGCAGTTGAGATACATAGCTGGCGATCCGCTCCTTGGGTCACGGTTCAGTACTCGGAAAGCTCCATTTCTCCGGAGGCTTGTCTTTTGGTATGGTTCCCTGAAGTTGTAGACTTTAGTACATTCAGGGGTTTGGCGGGGCCCTGTCCCGTCACAGTTGTTATGTAAACTCTTAGAGGTCTGTAGTCATATCTTGTGGGTCGCTTTATAAAAAAAATTGAGGTAACTGCTTTTGGATTTGTTTATATCCAGGAAGGTAGCCTTATCGGCTAGCCTATTAATTATTTCATTGTTAAGTTATGTATGTTCCGCTGATTATCTCTGATGCATACCTGTAAGGGTGCCCAGGTAGGGCACCAGTCGCGGGCCCGGGGTTGGGTCGTGACAATAATAAACTTACATTTCCAACTTTGGGCATGTCTTTTGGCTTGGATAAATCTATCATGATTGTGCAACACATAATATGCTGGTTGGTCGTTGGGTTGATAAACCCATCGACAAGTTTGGTGTTTTCCTAATCGTGGTGTCGATACCAAGGACCGACCCACCTAAGGTGAATGCATGCATGCCTTAAAATAAAGGGTGGTATAGCTCTATCTTAAGTTTGCTAAGATTTGGCTTACTAGACGCAAGGTTCCCGAGCGGACTACTCGAGTGAGAAGGCTACGCGACCACCGGTTGGACCGGATTCTCCGCGCAAAATACCAACTCTCTTAAATTTGGGGTGTTTGAAAGAAATTTACAGGTGCACAAAGCACACCCGCGTGTTGTGTGTGATAGTGTGAATTTTCCATAAGGGGGGAAGTATGAGCGGAATGCCAGTTAAGGAAAGCAGTAACAAATAGCAATTAAAACAATATGCAGATGTTTATATGTAAAGCAAAATAGTTTAGGCAAAACATAAAAGCAGATAAGTGTGAAACAAAAAATAAGCAAATTAAGCAAATAAATAAAAAATAAAGAAAGAAAAAATAATGAAGCACAGTAATTAACCTATGTTTGTTATGGTTAAGAACCTAAATGTCCCCAGTGGAGTCGCCATGCTGTCGCACCCGATTTTGAACTCTCAGGCTTAAATGCGCGACGGAATGGTTATCCTCCCCCAAAAATGTAAAGATAAATGTTAAAAATGTTAAGGGAGTCGCCACCTAATTAATTGGGTGAATTAGGACACCTAAATGCTAACCGATCAAAGTCAACATTAACTCCATTTAAATTTCTGCTAAACTTGGTGAGATTCTGGGCAAGGATTCTTTATTATCCTAAAGGGAAGGTGTAAGGCACCCTAAAGGATCCGCTAACTTGCGGTTGTCCGTTCAAACATAGGTTAATTTATTTGGCTAAGGGATGTAATTTTTAGAAAAGATTATTTAAGTAAAAAGGGATGTGGTAAACGTCTAAAGAATATATATATATATATATATATATATATATATATATATATTGATAACTAAAAGGGTATTATAAGACTCAAAATATACAAAAGTTGATTATACATTTATAGGACATGAAACTATTTTATTTAACGAAAGTAGGAAAATGATGAATTACTTCTATTAGTATATGTAAGGTTAAGACTCTTATATAAAGTTAATTATGAAATTATTTTTATATACGCATATCACGAACATTACTTTTATGAAGAGTTTAGGAGAAAGTTTATTTCTTAAGAATTAAATATGAGGAATATATTAACTACATGACTAAAGCATAGCTAGGATTAATTATTTTTTTTAGATTTTCAAATTTTATAATGAGCCTAGACTAAGTAAGGATGAATTTATATTTAAACTACCCCTTCCAAAGTACTCAAAGACTAATAGAGTTAATTATCCTGTTAATTACAAGGTTAATAAATAGGACAATAATAAATGAATAAACAAATAAACAAATGCATAAATAAGCACAAAGGAGAGTGAGATTGGAATCGTTGCGACGTCTAGAACGGATGGTGACACCATCTATCCTATAGCTGTTTGGAAACCCTGCGGCGGAAGTGTAGTTGGCGATATGAAAGTCATGATGAGTCTCATACCGAGACTCTTGATTATTCTCCCGATGCATGTCATGTAAGATAAGAAAGAAAAGGATTAGTATATGCCCAAATATTTATCAGCGACAAGTATTCGGTACAAGAATTAGTACATATGATTTACACTCAAGCAAACGAGCCATGATTAAATCGCAAAATCAGCAAGTAATAAAGATGGAATGCAGCGTAAGGGTTGAACTCAAATATAGACAGTGCATGCAGCAAGAAGGGAATACGGCCCTGGGATATAAACCATATGCAGAAACCTTTCAAAGGCCCAGAAAGCTAGGAATTTCAGATTTTGAAGAAGAAAAATCAGTTGATAATATATCTATGAAGGGCCCAATTAACAGACAATCTCCTTCATGCCTATGTTAGTCTATGTTTACTCACACAGCCATGTAAAGGATTCGATCAAAAATACTCCTGATACATCTGGGCATATACACAAATCTGCGACTGTTTTATTAATTAAGCTAATTTTATTAATCAATTACACTCGGACAAACAAGGCATTCTTAATCGATAATAAAAAGTGCCTATTTACCATGACTAAAGGAGAGTCTCAATATTTCAAGATTTTTAGCATAGACCTTGACTTAATGATCTTAAAGACAAAGCGACTTAATTCATATATCCAACATATACCTGAAACGATTATGCGACTAATATTTTAGCATGATTTTGATATGCCTAGCGAGAATCGACATGAGATAACAACTTATACTTACACAATTTCAAATACTGATAATATATGTCGGGGTAAAAAAGAATCCAGGAGCAATGTATCTTAAATACTGGATTTGGATTACACTAAGAGCGAGAATGTATAGCAATCGAGATACATCGATTATTATTTAGGTACTAAGCGGTTTTGAATTGATAAAGAATAAGATAGGCATTACCCATCTTCCGGGCTTGGACCATCACATCGGATACATAGCGGAACCATGATATCTCCACTAACACGAAGTAGATCTAGGACCGCCTCTGAGTGTTATACATTTAGCCATATACATAAAAGAATCACAATTGAATACACCCGTGTTTAAAAGCAGAATCAACACCACAAATATCGAAGACTACTCGTGATTTATGCGGAAGCGATGATGAACCAAGTCGAACAAATTTGAACAAAATAATATAGATATCGTCATACGAACACGGTATCAATTAGACAACTAAATAAATGAAAGAGAATAGGTTTAGGACCTTTTGTGGGTAGCGGCGAGGCGACGACAAATGTTTTCCGAATCGTCGACGGAAAGTTCGCAAGAAAGAACTGTTTGCAAGAGTGAATAACAATAGACTGAAAATAAGGAAGGGGTTCTAGACTCGAATGCTAAGGGCAATCTCGATGACTGATGACTGAACGATGATCCCCCTTTGCATGTTCAAGACGTTGGTATTTATAGCTCTAGTTGGAACCGTTTATGGCAAGTTTAGGATCTAATTTGAAAGGCGATTTGTCTTTGGTTTTGTTATGGTAAATGAAGCTGCGTGGGTGATTTGGAGGACTTTAAGATGATTTGTTACCATTTTCGTATTCTGAATCTTACCGAAGTTGATAAGGGAAGGTTTGTATGGTAAGATGGGGGAAGATTGTCGGATTCTCAGGCGAGAATCTCGGCTGAGAAGGTGGCGTGAGGGAGAATCGCATGCGGCGGTTGACAGGGCATTATGGTTTGGTCATTAGGTTTTCTAGAAGATGGGAGGGAGGTCGATGCAGGTGATGGGCTTGCGGGAAGGTGAAGCGAAACGTTTAAGGGGGAATGGGCTGAGGAAAGGAATAAAGAGTTATTTCTTTGGGCTCGCGAATCGCGATAGTGAAATTCTTGATGTAAGAAAGAATGGGCCTGGGTATTAGTTTGGGAGTGGGCTGCGTTTTGGACGAAAATAATGTGGGCTTGGGGTAGTTAGTTAGGGTATTAGTGTTTAGGAGTTAATTTTAGGTGTATTATTAATTAATTAGTGGTAAAATAATTGTGATTAAATTATTAGGTGTCTTATTAGTCTAAGCTATTATTATCCTAATAAATGTGGGCATGCTAATTAGTTAGTGCTTAATATTTATAACGCGAGACTTTATTAAACTTATTTATTATGTGTATTTTTTGCGATGTAAAATTGCGGTTCTAACAAAAAATTGTTTAATTTATGGTGATTTATTTAAGGGGCTTGGAAAAAATTGGGTGTCAACAGTCAGCTTATACCAGATTCAACGAAGCATCGCTTTGGGCCCTATATTTTGTATCTTTATACATATTTGCAAATTCAATTGATATGTCAAGTGTTGATTACATAATTCTTTATCATGCATTTTACAACATAATCATCCCGAACTACGCGTGTCTGATTCTCACCATACGGTGTGATACGTAGACAACTCATCTTGGGTTCGACACCACCACATAAAAAAATTAATTAATTAATAAAAGGGAGGACATATTTGGTTCACTCATGCATTTCATTCATTCTATCACAGTCATTCGTTTTTCCATTACATTCATTTTACTTTGCATTAGTCTTATATTGAACAATCATTTGTTTTGCACAGCTTTTACTTTTGCATTTCTTTCATGAATTAATTCTTTTTAAATCATACGTTTATAACATATCTGAACGAACTACGCACACCTGATTCTCGTCAAAGATGAGATATGTAGGCGACCACTACTGGTTGGTACTTTATTCAAAAAATACAAAAAAAATATTTTGTTCATAAATACAAAAAAAAAATGTTATCCAAAAATGCAAAAATATTTTTTAAGTATCATTGTTTGACTTGGTTGATACCAACACAGTTAGGAGTGTGCATAAGAAAGAACGAATAATAATCAATATGGTTTGACTTCGTGGTAAACCATAGATTCTTTTGGTACCTCTCACTCACACCTGTAATGACATTCTTGCATGTTTTTAAGATAAGAACGAAACCAACCTCATCGTTTCATGTGCATTGTGTGGTGAGTTTTAGAATAAGTTCAATTGTACTGCATTGTGATCTAGAACTTGGCCCGTTTGAGTAACACTTAACTAATTAGGTGGCGACTTCTCAAAATCAGCATTATTGCTCCATCCAGGGAACCGCGCCAAAGAATAATGTTGCGGATACCGTTTAGACCCCGAGGTCAAAAACGGGCGCGACATACGTGTTTAGAAAATATATCATTATTATATAATTTGTGTTTAATAATGTATAATCAACGTATACTTACTAATATATTTTACATGTTTTGGATGTTTTTCGAAGGCTCAATCGACGTATTTTATATTTTTCTTCTTCAAACTTTTAAATCTTTTGCTAATAACAATAAATTAATTGAAATAAATCTTTAAAATATTAGTGAAGTTAAATAACATAATAATAATAGTTAAAAATTAGAGCCGAATTTTATAATAACAGTTCACTCAATTGAAAAAGATCTCTACAAAAGTAATCGTAAAAAAATAATTGAAAAATAAAACTATAAGTTAAAGTTTAAAACAATGTTTTCTTATTTATTCTTTCTTGACCTATATTTAAATTTATTGATTTCTTTTTCTACTTCTTCAACATTCAATAGTTTTTTATGAGAGTAAATTTTAGTTTGAGTAGGGATTCGAACCCGGAATCTATGAATTTTTAGGCGATGGACAAAAATTAAAGATTTCAAATTATCGGGGCAAAAATTAAAGACGAGTGCCTTTGAAGGTCATTCCGCACCAAAAAAATGATTAGAAAGGACTATGCACAGAAAACGCAGAGGCAACATCTCGTACAGAGCTGGGAATTCAACGTTAACTATTAAATACTATCTATGAATCTAGAAGTAATTCAAAAGTGGAATTTTTAGATTGTAATTAGATTAAATAGAGCAAATTTTTGAACCTGGGCATCAAGAAACAAATTCGCGGTTAGAATAGATATATACCTAATTGTCTTACTTGATTATTATACAGGAATTATTAAGGACATTTTAAAAAAAATTATACAACTCAACATAAAATTATACAACTAAATATAAAATATTAGGTCACGTAGCCCAATATACAATATTATACATGGGGAAAGCATTATATATAATGACAATAGAGCGGGTTAGGGTGAGATAAACTTTGATTTATTCAGATTTTGACATGTCCTGTCTCACTAAGTCCTATCCTGCCCTACTCCGTTTGTGTTTTTCCATTCCTTTTAAATCTGGACGGTCCAACTAGTGTGTGTATTTTGATCTTCAAATTAAAAGTAATAATCTGAATTATGAGATCTCGGATCTCTACATTATACTTTATCATATATTTAAAATTTATATCATGACAAAATGATAAAAATAATAGATTTAATAATATTATAATAAAAATTGGTGTCAGCTGAACCGTAGAATAAAAACATCTTTCTCCGGTGGGGCGCCGTTTTTTCTTATATATAAAAGGCAGAATCTAGGCTCTCTCGCCTAGTTTTCCCAAAAAAAAAGATTCCTTTGACCTAGTAGCCTATTTTCTTTTTTATTATAATATTATTAAATTAAGGACGATCTAATCGATCACATTTCAGAGATGAAAAGATCATTCTTTCCCATATAGTATATGAACTTGTTACCAAATTTATTATTTTGTCAAAGACACTAGTACCAAATTTATATTATGAGGATGTTTTTTGTTTTGAAATAAAAAATGGGTAAAAGTTGATTTAAAGACAAAAATTAAATTACTGACCTAACAAGTAAAGGAAAAGAAAAGTATTATTGATTTAATGGGGTTTCATGGAAGTAGGTCACTGTTTTTGTGGGCTTAGACCTAATTTTCTTCAAATCCATCACATGCTCTACCCCATTTCAATTTTTAACAAAACTATTTTTACCCTGCCCGTTTAAGTCTTTCCTGCCTTGCCCCGTTAAAAGCTTATCTTGCCCCGTCCCCTACCCCAATTGCCATGCATAAAATCAATTAGTTAATTCAAGTGGATAAGTAAACAAAATTGCTAGTTCCGTGGTCTTTTTAGTTAATCATATTACTTTTGGGAAGTCGCTTGAATAAATACTAGTAGATTAGTTAATTTAGTGAATAGTTAATCATAAGTATATAAAATAATATTCAATCTTATTATCTTATTATTTATCGACCGCGTATACACATGTGTGTATGACACCAATACCAATACTATTAACAAAAATTCAATTCTAACACTAGCGTTTGATCATGTAATTAATACTTTTAAGAGGTATTTATTTTAGCATAACTTAGTAGTTTACTATGTTTTTTTTTTCTTATGGCTTATTAGTGATACTTGTGTTATGAGATTTCATTATCTTTATTGTTGATGATATTATATTTTAATATAATATTATGACTTATCTCATATTTTGTGATTTGTTTCTTGGAAAACACCTTAAATGTTGTACCTTTTTAGGACCAAAGAAATATTTGGATGAGATACGTCTATTGTGCTAAACACTTTACCAGGGAACCCCCTCCGGTTCTATTTTTTTTCTGAAGGCTCGCACCGCCGCTTTCTTTCAGTGCAAGACAGTAAACCCGGTGACGCAATACCGCAAATCACGTCGCCGATTAACCACACTTGGCAAGCCATGTGCGTGTGACTCAACCAAAAAGGTTTATGCGAGGATCGAACTCGTGACGCGCATCGCGTATCTCTACACCAATTTGGCTATCCTTGCGGGTTTATTCGTTTTTTGTTGATCCTTATTTCAGTTGATTGGATGCTTGAGCACTCAGAGATTTTTGTGAGTTCCTAAAAAAAAGATTGAAAAACTCGAATTTTATTAATTTGATTTGATTTGATTTATAAATTTTAAAAATCGATACAATTAATTTATTTAATAAATTGAAAAATCCGACTATCAATGTGCACCCCTGATACTCGCTTAACGGCTGACATTTTTGTACGGACTCCATTAATAACAATGCAAATAAAAGGCACTATCATAGTGCCCTTTTCAGTATTCAAATCAGTTCGAGATGACGGAAAAGAAAAGACACAAGCAATTCTTGAAGCACTAACTTGCACTCTTTTCCTACCTTAGTGCTTTGCTTCCCATATTCCACTACATTTTTTTGGCCAATGAGACGATATGCCCTTTCACAGGAAACACAATGTATCCAATTGTGGGGCCTAACAACTTGTTGTTTATTCAATAACTAATTAAATACTTTTATATTATCCGTACACAAAACTTAAACTTAAAATCCAACTAGACTTGTCCACATCTCGGGTTGGGCCGGGTCAAGGTCGGGTCAAATGACTTTTTCCCCTACTTGTCCGACCCTGGCCCTGACCCGCTCTACAAAATACAAAATGAGGTAATTGACCCGGCCAGCGGGACCCGACTATTTTTTTTGTTATTTTTAAAATTGAATTTTCAAAACTGAAAATGACATTCACACCTACATTCCACGAAATTCGTACGTTAATCTATTGTATATCGCGAGATCTGTAGTGAAGAAAAGGTAAGATTAGAAGCCGATTTGGGGGAAACGTCAAATCGATTGGGAAGACGGACGTTTTTCCACAAATTGGCGTTGCCATAGTTTGGGGAAAAATGGGTGAAACGAACGTCCGAGCACAGAATTATGACTATTTCAAGTTGCATCAATTTACAACACATATATTTTATGTCAATGGTTCACATTAAACATAAAGCATACATCACATATATTCTTAAGACATATAAATATTAATAAAGAAAAAATAATATAAATTATATTAAAAAGATTTAGTGGAGGGTCGAGGTCGGGCCGGGCCTAGTGGGTAAAAAAATCTAATCCTGGCCCAACCCTACGTATGCTCGAGTCCCCGCTTTCGGTCAGTGGCTCACGGTCGAATGTCGACTCGCCCCGATTTTTAGTCGAAGCCTGGTCGAGCGGGTCCCCGACCCTATGGACAGGTCTAAATCCAAATGTAGTTGATCATCTTTAGGAAAAAAATTACTACCTCCGTCACAATTTATATCACTCTTTTCTTTTTAATCATTTAAAAAAAGAATGATAACTTTCTATAGTTAGTAATAATGTAACTTTAAATTTTACCTTTAACGAAATAATTTATAACCACATTTAGAGATGGCAATGGGGCAGGGAAAAAGCAGGACGGGGCAGGTTAGGGCTTAGCGGGGAAGGGCAGGGGTGTACTTAAACGGAGCGGGGCAAGACAGGGCGGGTCAAAACACATTTTCAGAAAATTTTAATAGGGCAGAGCAGGTAATAGGACAAAACAAATTATATTTTTTTGTATAATGAGAAAATTAGATTCACATCTTTTTTTCTCTTGCAATTTTAGTTGCGTGATTTCGAAATTCTCTGTACATATAATCACATCCAGATCTCTCCTCAGGTAATTTTACATCTATTTGCTATATTTATATATATATATATATATATATATATTTGTTTTGTTTTTAGCTGTGTGCTTATCTGTGAATTAGTAAGGCATACAAATTTTGCATTTGTTCCTTATTAAAACTTTTAAAATTGCAGAATTATATGAATCAAATATTAAGAAACACCAAAAAAAGTTTTAGTATGATATTCTGTATTATTGCTGATTCGAAAAGTGAAACCAAATTAAAAAAAATTAACATAAATGGGACAGGGCAGGGCTTAACGGGGCAGGACATTTTTTGGACAAAGCTAAGCGGGGCAAGACAGGGCGGATCAAAATCTTAATAGGTCAAAACTTGTCCCTCCCTAACCCGCCCAATTGTCATCCCTACACACATTTCTCAATGTCTTGTTTTAGACCACTAATTTCAAAAATCTTCATTTTTTTTTTAAATTATGTGTCAAGTCAACCACCTTTGTATAAAATGGGACGGAAGGAGTACCATGTTTAAATAGAAAGACAAAGACAACTTCAGCCGTCCAAGTGTGGTAAAGATTAACTATAAAATAGGGGTGTGTTGAAGGAATTTCGTTATAAGTTGGAAGGGGCAAAGTATGTGTTAAGCAACAACATATTCCCGATGCGGTTCCACTTCCGATAGACACTCAACACATTAGACAATGCACATAATTCAGTTTACACCCATTCCCAACTAAGGCAAAGTGCAAACCATCAGTACTGGCCATTGCACAATGTGGCACTTATTAAGCATCAAAAGGACAAGCCTTGATACACTCTTGTTTGACATACCAACCTCTGCAATAGCTAGCTGCCTAGCTCCCTAAGCCCAAGACAAAGGTTCTTATACAAAATTACAGAGCATTGATTCAATAGGAGGTAGTTTAAAATTCCTCTATAAACAGCAATTATTCTTTTTTGTGTGACCATCCATTCTGTTCGTACTTTTTCTCACCTTTTCCAGCAGGGAGTGTTTAGGGTTACATTGTTTTATACCTGTCTACCGTCGGGTTGACACGAACAGGACGGTTGACCAGTAGCCAAACCGACCGCCCGACCGGTAAGGGCATACCGGGTTGGGGGTTGGATTGACCCCCAACCTCAACCCGCACGGGTTATGAAAAAACCCGGTAAGGCGGACGGTTAGGCCAGAGCGAAAAACCGGTTCCATTACGGTTAACGTCGGACCGCAAAAAAAAAAAAAATATTCGCCCAAACGGTATTGTTACCGTTGGACTTGGGAGGGGGGGCGGGGGCAGGGGGCTTGCCAACGGTCATTTCGACCGTTGGCCTATATTTTTTTTTGTTTTTTTGTTTTTTGTTTTGTTTATTTATTTTTTTTAATTACATTTTTACCCTTTAAAAAATCTATAAATTCTCTACATTTTCTTCATTTTTATCACACAACATTTCTCTCAATTCTCTTATTCTCAATTTCTCATACTCTCTTAATCATCTTTATTATCAATTTTCAAGTTATTATTATTATTAGTTTTCAAATTCAAAGTAGCAAGACGCAAGACTTCGAGCTTCGAGTTTCAATTGAATTCTGAATCCCGAAGTTTGGTACACCCGTTTCATTCTCTAATTATTTTATTAAATTATCATATTTATTTGTTGATTATTTAAATATTTTATAATGTCTTTACTAAGGGAATGCGTCGGATCGTAGTAAATCTAGTTCAAGGGGTAAAAAATCTGTAGGTTTTTCATCATCTAATCAAAATATAGATTATGATCAAATGCAAGAAGATTTTGGAATAGAAGAGATTATTACACGGTGGAATTATACTTATTTATTTTTAAAAGAATGTTATAAGTATAAAGACCCCATAACACATGTTGCAAATGCGCATTGTAAGAACGTGATGTATATGTTAACCGAAACATTGAAATCAATTGGTGAACTTTTAAAAATTTTACGTAAATTTTACATCGCAATCGTTGAATTTTGAGGATCTTATTACCCAACAGTTTGTAATGCTTTAGCTCATATAAATTTGAAATTTCATATTTACTTTATGGTTTAAAATCAAATGTGAAATATAAAGATGCGATTCTGATTATGTTTGAAAAGTTTAAAAATATTTTTTCCTATTCACGATGTTTATTGTATTGGTGCGATCTTAAATCCTTCTATTAAAAAAGTAGATTGTCATAATTTAATATTTAGTTTATATACTTATATGGAAATAGGTGAAACAGAAACTCCATCTTCATTTGATTGCATAAGTAAACTTGATACTAATTTAACTACATTATATGAATATTATGCTACATTACATGATAACACCAACTCTGCTACTAATATTCTTTCTAGTTCTGGTTCTGTGTCTACACCTGCAGGATTCAATGCTGATGACGATGAAGAAGAATCTTTAGACATATGAAGCACTTTTACAACACAAGCAACCACAAGCCGATCTTGCGATGAGATGCAATTTTATTTGCAAAAGCCAGCGGAGCCGAAGAAAATTTTTGACCCTTTACAATGGTGGCAGGATAACAAAAGACAATTCCCGGTACTTGCAGCGATGGCCCGGGATGTTCTTAATGTGTCGATCTCAACAGTGACTTCTGAAAGTGCATTTAGCCAAGCACGAGATCAAATATGAGACACACGTCACTCATTGGGTGGAAGCACATTAGAAGTGTTAGTCTGCTTAAGAGATTGGATCAGATCAGAGAGAAGAAATCAAGGATGTGGAGACGTTAATTCTCCGGAAGATGAAGAAATAGACAATATTTTGAAAGGCGGGAGCGGAGGCGAGACTGGAATTAATACTCCAGATTTAGAGGCTATGGAGCATAACCAATTCAATCAACCTATAGATTACGAAGAACTTGCAAGAAGGATGCATAATATGTAAATAAAATTATTATTACTTCATTATGTACTCTTATTAACGTTATGAAAGTTCAAAAGTTTACATCTTATCATTAATTTTAATTTTACTATCTATTTAGTTGTTAATCTGTTATTACTTATTTGTTAACTTATATCTACTAATCTAATAAATTAATAAAAGTATAATTACAAATTTACAATATAAAGTTATAAACTATAAAGTATAAAGTTATAAACTATAAAATAAAAAGTTAACTTTAAAGTTTCAATTTTAATATATACAACTAAATTATATATTATATTATTATATTACATATTTAAATTGAATTTAGTTTATATTATAGAAAATAAATACTAGAAATAAAAAAATAAAAAAATAGAAACCGGACCGGTAGGACCGGTTCTGACCCGGAACCGCACGGGCCGACCTGGAATCCGGTAACGAACCGGACCGGTAACCGGTCCGGAACCGGTTAAACCCGGTAAGGGGCTACCGGTCCGGACCGGTTCAGCCCGTTAGACACCTATACATTGTTTAGACCCTCCAAAAATGTTGCATCAGTGATGGATCCTAAAAAAATGTACTACTTTTGAAGGATTCTGACACATACCCGACGACATCTTGAAGGAATCCGAGCAACATAGGTTTGGGGGAAGGAGGGAATAGGGGTTGGAGGAGCAGACGCTTAGCAAATATAAATTGCGCTGGCAACAAAATAAATCTAGTGCCCGACCGAAGACCGCATCATCATCACAGCAGATAAATTTGCAAAAATCCTAAATTCTTTCTTAAAAGGAGTCATACTTGATGAGGATATTCTTACACTTGGGAAACCTCAAGCCTCACTGCATCATTCTACATGAACCTGGCTTCACACATTTGCCTTCCATATACCTAATAGACACAATTTTGAACTAGAATTTGGCCCCATCTGCACTTCAAATTCAAAGCAAAATATGTACAGGAACAATTGAAGCCGGTCAAAAATAGAGTATGAGATATTTGCCGACGCTTGTGATGACCATTTATCTAAAGATATCTCATGCATTTGCCGATTGAGATGGCAGCCTAGGATGGTTATGTTCTCCTTCGTAAGTTACAATAAGCATCGAAGGTTCTTCCAAGCATCTCTCAACATGTTTCCTCGCAGGACAGCCTCTCATACTGCTACACTTATAGTATCCCCTGCACAAGCCAAAGTAAGCTTTAGCTTTACTTTCTGCTTACCCTAACATAAACCTGAGTTTGTTTTTTGCTTGACTCATAGAAATTGTACAGCTGGAGGAGCTACTAGCAAACCAAAATTCCCAGAACGAAAGGTAAGAATACACAAAGCAGCAAGTTCACATTCTAGTTCAGCAATTTTTTATCAACTATGCCAACTATTACAACATCCCTTTTCGGTTGACAAAGATGGTAAAGAAGCCGATTAAGTTGATCCGATTAAATTTTCCAAGCTGTTAAATATCCAAGGAGTTGCCATCTCGACCAGCCAAATAAGATACAACATGACCAAAATTCAAGCAAAACGAAAAGCGAAAAATGAGCAGGCAACAATGACATGAACGACTTTGCAGGAGAAAGAAACACAGTAGTAAACACACGAATTTCAATCATTTGAGATAAATATTGAAGTGTACTGAAAGTGCACTATTATCAAGTCTTGCGTATGAAAGAGATGATAAGGTAATATATGCGACAGAAACAAACATCATACACAACAAGACGAGCAATACACTAAGAAGCAATCAGGGTAAACTTTTTGCAATTCAAATTTGTCATAATTTAGCTCAATTTTGCAGATAGTAATGTTAATTCAGCTGCATCTTACAGGTAAAAAGCAAGAATAATACCTAGGGTGCGGAGAACCTTTGATCGGCTTCTGTCCGTACTTTCTCCAAGAATACTCATCCGGGGGAATATCAGCTAGCTTGTTACTTATAGCAGGAACCTTGATTGATCTCTTTACCCTGTGCTTCCTGTTAAAACATAATCCAGCAAGTTTTTAAGTACATATAAAACATATAAGTATCAAAAAGGAACTGTTCATATGATGCCTAAAATTACAAACCTCTTCTTGGAACAGTGACATCTACCACTACTTCCACACTTCACACTTCCCTCCTCTCCCCTTCCAGAGCATCTTTTGTTGTGTTGAAATGAGCTCTGATCCGCAGAGGGCGAAGCGCCAATAAAATGAAAGCCACCATTACTACCATCCAAGTTAGCAACACTTCCATCAATACTCAACGAGGAGATAAACGACCTAGTGGATGACATGGTTGGAGTACATGTAGAACTATCAAAATTTAGACTAATCCCACTATTGCTACGCCGATACATCATATCTGCCTGCTGCTGCTGCTGCTTCAATTGTTGCTGCTGAAGTTGATACCGCCTCTGTTGTTGGACAAATTGATAGCTTGCCAAATTCGTTTGTTGGGCTAACTGAAGAGGATTTTTAGTATGTGAGCTTAATTCCAATGAAGGGTTACCTAGAGTAAGTATGCTTTTCACATTAGAACCAATTTCAGGAACTGGCAGTAACTGTAGGGGTTTAGGCTGATCATCAGTTTTGCAACTTGGGGTGTCTAAAAGGAGGTTATGAGGGAAAGGGGTGTTAATTTTCTTGGCCTTTCTTACTCTTGCATGACCTAAATTGAAATTTAAGAGAGTAACCACTTTCTTGAACTTGTGAACAGCTTCTCCAGTTTCCCTCACTAACTCATGTTTGTGATCATGATGGGGTTTTTGAGATAACAGATTAATAACTCTATGACAACTCTCAACTGCAACCCTGTTAGCTTCCTCAATCTCCTCCATATCTCACCAACTAAAAGAAACTGAAAAAAGGTTGTCCTAATTCCTAAAATACAAATATTAAAAAGAGCAATCTGGTGCACTAAATTAACACTATACGTGGGGCTCGAGAAAGGGTCAGACAACGAGGATCTATCCCAACCAAATTATGCAACACAATTAAAAACTAGACATCCTTAGGACTTCAACCATCTATGAACATATAAGAAAAAATCAAGAAAGGTAACATCTTGACAACATAGCAGGCGGGAAAACAGAAAAACAAGACAGGTATAACATTGAGCAAGAAAGAAAACAAAAGAAGAGACATTAGTTGGACTTATGGGGTTGTGGTGTCAAACAAACCCTAGATTCTCCAATCTCCATAGGGCTGTAGTGATGGATGGAGAGAGAGAGAGAGTTTGGGAGGTGTGAAAGAGTAGACTTTGCTTAGTTAGTTAGCTATAGAGAATTACATGCCCAAAGGAAAAAAATACAAAAGCTGCAATCTTTATTTTACAGCCACTGTCATTTTTTTTTTGGATATCCTTATTTTACAGCCACTGTCATTTATTTTTTTTGGATATCGGCTTCCCCATATTATTCCTGGAGATAGTAGTCCCGGTCCCTCAACATTACTATCAGTAAATCGCAAGATGTGTCTAAATGACCAGGGTTTGAGAACAGGACAACTAATATCAATTACAAGGTTCTATCCCATAAGAGAACAAATTACTCCACCGCGATTCGAACCTACACTGCAGGCCTCCAGCTTGATTTTAAGTTATGTTCCTTTGTCATCCACCGATATAGAAAACAAACAGTAGTGAAGTACTTGTATTAATAAAGAAGTAGTCTCCAAGCATAGCTTAAAATTCAGTTGTAGGCCTGCAGCGTGAGTTCAAATCCTGATGGAAGCACTTTGCTCTCTTCTGGGATAGCATGTTGTAGGTAATATCAGTTGCTCTATTCTACTATCTCCAGAATAATCAGGCATAACCCAGAAAGTTGGATATAAAAAATAAAAGTAAATCAACATTTCTTCAACTCTCTGACAAAGAAAGAGAGAGAGGGGGATTTTGATTTAATACTATAAGAGTGTGTTTGGTTCGGGGTAATAAATCATTATAAGGGAATGAAAATCATCTGATTCCCTTTGAAGTTGTTTGTTTGACATATTTTTTCATTCCCTTTACCCTTTTTATTTTTTCCATTCCCTTATATTGATTCTCACCTCTAGATATTTTCATTCCCTTTCCCCAATTCATTACCCGGACCCCAGACTCCGTTTCCATTCTGTTTTTTAAACAGACCCAAATATGTAGGGACAATCAGAATAATTCATTTTCTTTCCATTTCATTCTCTTACTGGATTTCATTTCGTTTATCATGCGCAGACCAAACACACTCTTACAATATTACTTTCATCTTTTATTTATTCATTTTAAAATTTGTAAGTTTCTTAAGAATTAATACGCCCCTTAAAAGTCAATAAATAAAATAGATATTTTATTATAATATTCATATTAATGGAACTACGATCTCAATATATTTGGAAAATAATTTAGAAATAAATAATTAATATTAGAGTAAAAGAATATTTTTTCCTTTATATGTTGCATACCGGATAAGTCAAAGTGAATGAAGAAACTATTTTATTTGGTCTATTTTTTCTTTATAATAAAGAATGGAAAAAGTAAACAAAATGGGTGTGGACACCAGACACTGTACCTCTCACCTAGTGGGTCGCTGAGTACCATGATTTACCTTCCTCCATCAATCTCTGTCGGATCGGAAGGGTGGGGGCCCTGTGGGCGAGGGATTTTGCCTTTTGCTCCCGAAAATGAAAAAAGTAAACAAAATGGGAGTCTTTGTTTGTTTACTTTGAAGCGAAACTGTCGTTTCAGTCACAGATTTCAAAGGGTTGGGTCCCAGTATTGGACCCCACATGCAAACACATCTTTTTCTTTTTTTTACTACTTCCAACGTGGCTCACATCCGGCCCTTTTCCCTACAAACAGCATCTTAGGCCTCATTTATTAGGTAGTTTTAACTTAATTATTTAAACACTATCAGTATATATTAAACACCATCCTTCATCAAGCAACCATTTTCCTTAGGCCAGGGAGGAGCATTGGTACATGATTTGAGCAAATAAAAATATTTAACTTGGGGACAAGAAATAATGATAATATTATTATATAAATAAATACAATCTAAACAAGCTACTAAATATGTGCAACTGTGCAAGTATTTTGCTTTGGCAACGGATATGATATGTTTACTTTGAAAATAGCAACTCATAGTCCTATTAGGTTCGTTTGGTACGTCGCACTGAATTGTATAATTTTGCATGGACTGTACTTTATTATTATGGACTGAACTGTATTAATATATAATAAACGGTATTAGAGTATTAATATATAATGGACTGTATTTTTTATATTTTTTAGTACAATTCAGGGGAGACTCATCTACTAGAAGAGTCTCAAAAATGACAGTTGGAGTGTACTATTTTTAGAAATAGTACAGTACAATCCGGCTGAAACGTCCACCAAACGCTTTATTTTTTTTGTCCAGTGCATGTTGGAAATTTACTAAACGTGAAATAAAATTAATCCTATTAATTATGAGTCGAACAATTGGGGTCCCGCACGTCGAAAATATGGTTTCCACAAGCGTGCACATAAAGTGCCAAGGATCGTAATTTCCTTAAATGGAAGAGATATTGGTACGTATACGAATTGTTTGAGACGTAAGAAAATAGACGGTTATTGGCCAAATGACAATGGTTTCACGTTGGTAAACGAAGGGAAGACGTATAAAGTGTGTAAAAGATGAAACGAAGCGAAAGGTCGTGGCGCCTCGCAGGCCACGGCCGCGAGCTGAAATTCTCTGAAGTTGGCGCCGCGGCCGATGGCGCCTCCCTGCATGTCCAGTGCTATATTCCAATGGAAATTCTTGACAGGTGTAGGAGCACTGTCCCACAATTTTCTTGCCTGGTCTATTATGTTCTCCAAGTTAAATTCATTAAGCATTTTGTGAAGGCAGCAACCAATATCACCAGCAGCATTTTTAACAACAGTAGACAAAAATCAATCCTGCAGCAGTAGCAACATCAGCTGCAAACACTGCAGTACCATTCCCTGTATTGTATCCACCATTACCAGAAGCATCCGCCACATCAGATACAGCAGCCCCAAAACCAGTAGCAGGTGCATCAGCAACCTCTGCTGCACAGAATTAGCATTCATAGCAGTAGCAGTCATGCATCAACAGAAAATACAAGCAGCAACACATCTTGCAAACAAGATCCCTACAAGAAGCATTTAACAGTCCATTGTCCAGTAAGAAACCTGAGAAGTCCATCAGATTCATTATTTTGGAATTTTCAGCAACAGATGTAACAACTCCAGCAGCTGCAACAACAAGAGAAATAACTGAATTCCAAAGAATATCGAGGCGTAAATCATCATGCAGTAAAACTTCACCCTGCACAGACCTAAGGATGCAGCAACAACACCTGCTGTAGAAACAACAACATCTTTTCTTTCATTTTCATAACTGCATATTAATTCCAGCACCTGCATATTAATTCCAGCAGGTTTTAACAATAACAACAGCTTCTCCTTATGTAAAATGGCGGCAAGAACCCCTCGTTCTCTAGTCTAATTCGGACTAGAGAATCCCTCGATTCTCACTACGCAAGCCATTTCAATAAGCGGCAAGAACCTCTCGTTCTCTAGTCTCTCTTGGATTAGAGAATCCCTCGATTCTCATCACGCGAGCTATATTAATAAGCTCGGATATGCAATGGAGTTTCCCTCAATTTCTAGTCCAAATCCGGCTAGAAACTCCTCGATTCTCCTATCCTAAGCTACACACAAAAAACAGGCAATCTAACACTTGATCGACATGTGAATAACTCTTTGAATCGAGCTTCAACTCAATCCATATTATCTTCGACGAAGTATCCCTCAATTCTTAGTCTATTTGTCTCTAAGAACTCATCGATCCTTCATCAATCTATTGAATATGCAACTTCAAATATGCAATTCTAACAGTTATACAACATTATACTCAGTTCAGTAAAGGACAATAACTTCCATCGAGCACTGTCACAACTAGCAAAGAACAGTAACTTCCATCGAGCACTGTCACAACTAGCAAAATCAGTATTCTCGACAACAATTTCAGTCGGTGCAGTAGCAACAATGACAGCTACAACATCTCGATCAACACCAACACAGAATAGAAACTAACATAACAACAACTATCAACAACAAGCCACATTAGTAGCCACGGTAGAAACAACAACAACAAGCCAACACAACAACGACGAACTCGACATTTTTCCTCCAATTCGTCAACTCACCAACACAAATACAACTTTATCTACACTAAACGATTCACCAACACATGAAACAACACAAACATGAAATTGAACTTTTAGAAATATTTTCGGCGATCTTCGACGTCGCAATGATAGCCAAAGGCTGAATGTATCCACAGTAAATGATAACATCTCCATACGACTCGATCGACACAAGCGATAATCAACAAAACAGTTAAATGAACCGTCTTTGACTCTCTGTCGATTCTGTTGTCACTTACAACAAAATCGATCGATATTCTAGGAGAAGTTACATCAATATTAGTGCTAATCAGTTACGCAGATCTTCAATACATATTCAGTTCCTCAATTTCGACTCATCGACTCCTTCGCATCTGAAAGTTTCACCGCAATCGCAATTCTCTGAATTTAAGATTCTGAAATTGCGATTCTGTTTCTCTTCGACTCCTCGATGTTCAATTCCTTCGCTTCAATTTGAAGACGAGATCAACAACTGCGATCCTCGACTAATTTCATCGCAATTGTCGCGTCGCGCCTCTCGGATCTAACCTGCTCTGATACCATGTTAAAACTCCATAGATGTGTGATAATCTGCAGAGGCAACGAGTAAGAGAGGAGAAGAATCGAAGGAGGAGAAGAGATAATCGTGAGAGAGGAAGAGAGAGTTTTGGGCTCAAACGTGAGCTTCAGAGCTTTCTGATTTTATATTTTTGTATAATAGTTTTTCTAATATTTACATTGACCCCTAGTGTCTTATATATACACTTACACCCACATATTAAAGTATCTACACTTACACCCACATATCAAAATATCCACATATCAAAATATCTAAAAATAGAATTAATTTACTAACTAACTATATATCTCAACACAAATCATGTTCAAACTGCTCTTGAGATTTTCTATTTCCTCGATTATATACTTTAGCCAAGCAAAGATTGACATGTCACTGTTCCAGCTACGACATTCTTATTCGGTACAAAAGATATGCTTTTTCTAAGAACACGTTAAGATGTACATTTTTATGACAGAAATGGTTGTTGCAATCTTTTTGATGCCGTATTAATAAACTTTCTCAAATAAACCCCTTTACAAATTAAAAATCTAAAAAAAGAAGCCAAGTTTGGGGAATATTTGCCAATTTGATTCCATTATTCATGGCCACACTAGCAGCAGAATTATTTTATAGCAGTAATTGTAACTACTTTTTTTTTTGTTGTGAAGGCGATGATCATTCTTTCTTCAGTCAGCGAGGTAAACCGGATCGATGATAGCGCCACGTCGCCAGGTTAAACCACATTTGACAAGCCAGTGTGTGAGCTCCAAGAGCGGCGGCAGGGCGTTCTGCGAGTTTGATTTGTGGCCATTTCTCACATGTGGCGATGAGGATACCTCTGCCTTCAAAACCAACTAATTGTAACTACTTTATTCAACTAGTCGTTGTTAAATAATGGAGAGAAGGAAAGAGAATTTGTAAGGACTATTATAACGTTAAAAGGCACAATTGATTGTTGATATACACATACTACTTTTTCTTTTGTTGGCTAAAAAGCACAAAAAAATCGCCTTGGGATCCTCTTAATAAAACAGAGTACAACTTATCCAACAGACTAGCATTGGACCCCAAAAAAGAACAAATCTTACTCACTTGGTATATTTATTTTAGAAATTCAAAATATAAATTATTTTTTACCTATTTTATTCTTAGTAAAATTTTATTAGGAATGGAGATGACACATAATATAGAGTAAATATTTAATAGAGAAAGATTATAACTTAAACATAAATAAGGATAAGAATAGTTAAATACCTCTTGATGTCATCTGACCAGGAGGTCATAGATTCAAGATGTAGAAATAACCTATTGCAGAAATGTGAGGTAAGATTGCGTATAATAGACCCTTGTGGTCCGGTCCTTTCCAGGACCCTGCGCATAGCGGGAGTTTAGTATACAATGTGTAATTAAAAAAATGATAATAGATTTTTGTTCAAATGGGATAAGGGGGAAAAGACAATATACACGTTCTTTTGCTTTATATGAAATTTTTAATTGTAATTTAGTTTAAGATAAACTAAATATGGGTAGACGTAGACACGTAGTAGAAACTTGTTAGTTACTTTTTCATAGCACCACTTTTTAAGAGAGTATCTTAAGAGGCAAATTTAAGGACGATTCTACGAGTTTAACTTAACCTATGTTTTTTTTGTTTGAACTATCTATATAAACATACGAATATAATCTAACATGTACGTACACATACTAAAATCATACTGTTACCGGAAAGATATCACCGTGATATACACTTAAGGTATATCACAGTATTATATATTCTAAGTATAGTTGGTCACAATTCTTTGTATATTTGGTAGTTACGATTAGTGTATATTTGGGTATATGACCGTGTATATGGTAGATAATTATTAGTCTTATACTATTACCATAATTGTATATTTAGTCTCCAAATAGAACATGGTTTTAGATGTAGAGTAGGAAAAATATTTCCATATATGTAACTTGTATATATACTCATTTCATTAATAAGAATAATCAAGAGATTATTTCTTTTATGGTATCAGAAGTTTAGGTCAAATATTTCCTCTCCAAATATTTTCTCCTCTCCCAAAGAAAAACAATATTTCCGGTTTCTCCCTCTCGGTTTCATCAACCCGAAAACTGAAAAACAGTTCCTTCCTAATTTTGTTTGTTTTTCTTGTCCAATTTTCTTGTTCTATTCAATATGACTAATAAGAACATATTTCACACTGCCCTAACAGTTTCTGACATCAAGAGTATTTTTTCTATTGTTCTTGACCTAGAAAACGTACAATATGGGACGTGGGAGGAGTTGTTTAAGATTCATGCGATGACACATCAAGTTCTTCACCACATAATTCCTCCGGCTCCTAATACGGAGGGTGTACCCACCAAGGACGACGATCCAAAATTATGGGTCACTCTTGACGCAAAAATTCTGTAGTGAATTTATGTCACTATCTCCATCGACCTCTTACAGACGATTATGGAACCTAACTCTTCAGCTATGGCTACTTGAAATAGATTGCGTGATATATTTCAGGATAACAGTCATTCCCGCATTATCACCTTTGAACTGAATTTCTCAAGTCGCTATGGAGAATTTTCCAAACGTTTCATCATATTGCAAACGACTCAAGGACTTGGCGGATCAACTTCGCAACGTGGGTGCTTCTGTTAGCAATAGTCGTCTCGTTCTACAGATGGTTGCAGGACTGTCCGAGGCCTATAACGGCGTTGCTTCGATTCTTCGTCAAAGTAACTCTCTACCGGAATTGTTACACCCCGTAGTTTCAGGGTATGTATGTGAGGACGTACGTACGAGAATACGACAGTAATATTGAAAAGGAAGAAAGATGTGATTTTTCGACGGAAAAGTTTCCGGATTTTGTGAAGGTAAAAGGTTCATTAATGGGAATTGGATTCCCAGATTTGGTATTTGGACTTCCTGGATTATATTAGAATTATGGAATTTTATTTCCGGATTTGGTCACGTGGGGCCCACGGGGAAAAATTTACGGTTTTGTGGGGCCCACTTTGTTTTCGAGATTTTTGATATATTGGATATTTTCGGAAGATGAAATATTTTGGACGAGTAGGGGGCGACACGTGTCACCCCCTTAGGTGGCCATGTGTCGACCGTGGGACAAGTGGCTGACACTGTCCTCGCCGAAATGGCCATGACATTTGGCTCTTGTTTTTGTTGGCCATGTGGTGTGGTGGGGCCCACACACACATGTCCCAATCTAGACCACACACTTTCTATGATCCTAGCCTTTGATTTCTCTATAAATACCCCCTTGATGCAAGACTTTATTCATCCCCCACTTAAAGATTTCCAAGGCAAAAATATACTCCCTCCCTTTAGTTGCTCTCGTCCACCCCCCCACTTGTGTAGAAAATACTTCAATTGTTGTTGAATAATCTCAAATACGTTAGCCTAGTATCCCTAGTAGAATTCTAAAGTAATCCCAGCATAAGAGCCCGGAAATACTACTTTATTCCTTTAGTCGCAAAATGAAACCCTAGGAAAATCTTCATAACTTGGATGAAGTGTTAAGAGAAGTTGTTTAGAAACTTCTAAGGGTTGCTTGGAGCGGATTGGAGCGTAAGGAATAGGAGCTAAACGTTGCTCAGGATCGACTTATAAATCTTGGATAATTTTGGGCTTATCGAGGTAATGATCTATGTCCTTCTATTGTAATTGGAGATTACATATTGTAGTAGTTTATAATTGCGTATAAGATATATGGAAGGATGATTAAAAATAATTGAACTGTATTTACATTGAATTTGTATTCTGATGAGACAGAGTATTATTGTGGGGCGTGTAATCCCCTTGGAGTTGTTGGCTTGGTAGCGGACCTTGATATAGGAGGATATTTATGTGGTTGCAAGGGGGGAGGTGCTGCCCAATTTTCCGTAGAATAAGGAACCTTGTACTTAGAATATTCTACGAAGAGATCTAGACGTTAATGAACGTTTTATGACCATTATAGGTTGAAGTACTACGAGTAGCGTATTCTACTTGAAGGGTGGAAAAGACTAGCAGAGTTATAGTACTTTGGAGCATTTTGCTATTTGTCAATAATCGTCGCGAGGTATGTGAACCTCTTCCTATCCTTTCTAGCATGATTGTTGTGAACTATGTAGTACGGTAGACGTACGTGTGCTAAACGAATTTAGTTGATTTAAAACATAAAGTGTTATAATGGCTTTATGGGAAGTTGGTTATAACGACTTTATGTAGGTAAAAGAATGGGTTGTTGATTTTAGAAGTTAAGAGACTTGATCTTGAAAGATAAGAGACTTAACTTATAAATGACTTGATATGAAATGTTAAGGACTTAAGTGTGTTAAAAAGTTGTGAAACCTCATTCGTGAGTAATGAGTACTTGGTTTTTAAAGAATAATGTTATATTAATTTCGGAAATGAGAATGAGTATCGAACAAGTCATTGCAGCGTTAATAAAGGAAAATGTAATGACAGATAATTAACTTAAAACAAGTAGAATCTTCCATCTGCATAGAAGCTAAGATAAGACAAAATTGTATTACATTTTCTAGATCATGGCTGCTTTAATAAGATCATTATAAACAAGTTTTGATTTTCTTAAAATTCCAAAATAAGGAACTTGATTTATAAAAGAGGGAGACTTGAGAATTTGAAGTGGTGTTGTTTAAAAGGAAGGCGTGGTTTTGTCTTAAAATGGTTTAAAAAGGAAGGCATGACATTGTCTTAAATTGGTTTAAAAAGAAAGCATGGTATTGTCTTGGTTTATTTCAAAAGAAGGTGTGGAAATGGTTTTGGTTTACTTGAAATGATAGTTACTCTATTTTTGATACTACGGGTATCGTGTGACTTTTGTAAAAGAAAAGGATCTTTTGAAAGAATTAAAGTATGTAGTACTTTGGGGTTAAAACCCGGATTTGTTGTCATAAAATGGAAGTCTAAGAGTATGTTAAATTTGCCTATGCTAGTTGTGATAGCCTTTGGTGGTATTACTATGTTACCGCGTCTCTCGGTTGGAGGGTCGGCTGACTTGTTGTGAATTTATTGGACGTACCGGCAGTGACGGAGGATTCCACGGGTATGTTTCCATTATGATTGATCTTGGCCATGCTTATACGATGAGGGATGCCGGGGCATGCGACCAGACGCGTTAGATCCGGGCATTTTATCGAGCGCATCGATGACGGAGGATTCCACGGTATGCTTCCATTGTGATTGATCTCGCCACGCTTATACGATGAGGATTCCGGCACGCGGCGAGATGCGGGTTAGATGCCCGGGCGTTTCATTACTCCATGGCCATGCTTATACGATGAGGTATTCCGGGGCATGCGACCATGTTATATTTTACTCCATGGGCTAGCTCCCCGTGAAGACATGTACCCACGATGAGGGATTCCAGGGGCATGTTATATTATTACTCCATGGGCTAGCTCCCCATGAAGACCTGCGCCAACGATGAGGGATTCCGGGGGCACGTTATGGTCATGCTTATACGATGAGGGATTCCGGGGCATGCGGCCACGTTATATATGTATATATGTATTGTATATGTGTACGCCGACAGTGAGGTAGGATGCCACAGGCGCGTCACCTGGTTATATGTTACACCTACGGCTGCCGGCACTGATGAAGGATTCCACCGGCAGGAGGTATATATATATGTATTGTATATGTGTACGCCGACAGTGAGGTAGGATGCCACGGGCGCGTCACATGAGTATGATTTATGTCATAAACTGCCGGCAGTGAGGAAGGAATTCCACGGGCATGAGTGATGACTGTGAGGGTGTGAGTCTGACTTGACATGACTATTTATATATGGTGTACTGTAGTTTGGTTATCATACATGTCTCCTGTTTTATATAGACTATTATGATTTCATTTACTGATTTTCGCCACATACTTGGTACTGTTGATCGACCTCCTTCGGGGTTGCGTTACGCCGCAGTAGAGGTACATCAGTTGTAGATCCTCGCTCATAGGATCACAGTTCAGCGTTTGGGAAGCTCCGTTTCTCCGGAGGCTTATCTTTTGGTATGATTCCCTGAGATTGTAGGTTCTTGTACATTCAGGGGTATGGCGGGGCCCTGTCCCGTCATTGTTGTTATAAAACTCTTAGAGGTCTGTAGTACTGTTGTGGGCAGGGTTTGTAAAGGATGTAACTGTTCGGTTTTGATATATATACAGAAAGGTGACCATTTTGGTTAGCCTGTTTCTTATTTTATATCTTGTTTCATGTTTAAGTTTTTATTTCCGCTGATTTTTTCTGATGTTGTATCACTAGGGTGCCCGGGTAAGACACCAGTTGCGGGCTCGGGGTCGGGTCGTGACAAAAGTGGTATCAGAGCAGTTAGTCCTCGGAAAGTGTCTACAGACCGTATCTAGTAGAGTCTTGATTATCGGCGTATTGTGCACCACACCTATAATCAGGAGGCTGCATGATATTTAGGATTGGTTTCCATTCTTCTTATTCTGAGATCGTGCCTTAGATCTGTGTTATGAGTTGGACTCCCTATGACGTATTCTTTTGTACCAGTTATGCCTCTGCGAAAGGCAACCAGGGCCCAGAAGGGCAAGGCAGCAAAGGGAGCTGCGAGTAGAACACAGAGGAGTACGAGGGCGCACGCCCGATCATTACCTGAGATAGTGCTTCAGACGGCGAGTTTTACGACGCCGCTAGCCCCAGGGGAGTTTAGAGCAGCAACAGTATCTACAGAGACCACGATACCTGAGTCTTCAGTCCCACGACCAGGAACAGAGGATATGGGTTACAAGGAGATGACCCAGTTACTAGCTAGGCTGGTGGCTAGGAATGAGGACAGACGGGAGTCGGAGGTTCCGGTAGTACCAGTAGTTCACCCTAGATCCGATAGTTTGAGACTTCGGGACTTCTTGAGTTGCAGTCCACCCGAGTTCTATGGATCGAAAACTGAGGAAGATCCTCAGGAGTTTATTCGACAGCTGCAGCGGATCATGAAAGTGATCAAGGCCTCAGAGACAGAGTCGGTGGTATTGGGTTCACATCGGCTGCGTGATCCGCAATGATCGGTTTGATTCATGGGAACTGTCCCGGGGAGAGCATGCGCTTCCAGCTGGTTGGGACGAGTTCTCAGAGACATTTCTTACACACTTCTTGCCCTCGCAGATGAGGAGAGCTCGTGCAGATAGATTTATGATGTTGAGGCAGAACGGGCGGACGATTCGGGAATACAGTGTAGATTTTGACTCGTTGGTGTCACGACCCAACCCGGCGGGCCGCGACTAACGTCCTAATTGGACGTCATTACTGACATGTCACTCTTAATCCATCTAATACAGAGATCTATAGAAATTTCGGCAGCACAACGCTGCTTTTACGACATTTCCCTAAAATGGGCTAGCCGACAAGGCTGCCAAAACAACAACAAAACAACAGTCATAATAGACTAGCTGACTATGCTGCCACCAAACAACATCACGTGCACAAAGGCATAATCAAAATAAGCAAGCCGGCAAGGCTGCCACGAGATAATAACATCAAAACCCAAAACAAGGTACAAACGCCCAACCCACAATCGCTTGCTGCACCTAAGAGTGTAATATCGACATATGACGGACAGACCCCGTCGTGCCCAAAATATGCATACGTCTGAAAGATAACGGTCTGTACCAAAAAAGCGGGCCCCGGAACAAAAGAGCTTCCAATGGTATGTGAAATCCTAGGCGGAGGGTCACCTATTCAACACTGAACTGCGGCATTTAACGCATTTCGAGGAAAGGGGTCGATGCAAATAATGTACTGAGTACGTAAAACATAAAATACTGAAAACTGAATAACAACTGTACCAAGTAAAACAGAGAGTCATCAAATTTCATAAAACTGAGAATCTTGTAAGAAAATGATATGTATGTTGAATCATAAATCATCATGCTCATGTCTGTATATAAAACTGTATAACATGTCTCGGCCCTCTATGGAGGGACTCGATGGAATCTGTATCTGCGCGCGTAACGTGTATCGGCCCTCTAAGGAGGGACTCGATGTAATCTGCATATATATATATAATGTGTCTCGGCCCTCTAGTGAGTGACTCGATGAATGATGCATAGCTGCGCACGAACATGATCTGGCCCGGGACTCAGTGGAGTGAAATAGTAACACTTAGTACGAGTAGATATCATGAGCAACTGTATGCAATTAAAATCATTATGTGACTCTCAATAAAATTATTACCATAAACTCTGTTACTGAAATCATAATCACTAGTAAACAATCATTTTTAAAACTGAACTGGTAGGAGTTAAGTACGTCCGCCGTACTTTCATAAAAATCATGTCAAAAGAAAGAAGGAAAGGTCTCACATACCTCTTAGGCGAACTAATCAACTCGATATTAGGGTATGCCTCGTCTAGTACTTCAACCTATAATAAGGAATAACACGCTCGTCAATTTTGATTTTTTAATGTAAGTTATATGAATAACGGCTCCCTTATTTCTATAAAAATTTGGGCAGCATTTCCTTTGTTTATGCGCGTATCCACAATTTTCCAACAATCCAAATCAGCTAACAATTCAACTCCAACCAACAATCCAATTCATCCAACAATCCAACCAACCAATCAATAAGTCATTACTTAAGAGTATGACCATAATAGCCCATATACTTGGCACATACCATCTATACAACCTTTCTTCCCACCTTTATGGAATTTAATCCAACAACAATTTAGGTGATTAAACCACCTATCTATCATATTCCACCAACTCTTAATTCATAATAAGAAAATAGTCCATTAAGTCAATCCACCAAGTCTAACAATTAGTAACAAGAGCTCAAGTCTTCTAGTATTCAATATATTACTTTTAACCTCTTTTAAGATATGTATTGACGATCATCGCAACGTATTTATAATTTCATAGCTTATATTATAATCTAACAAGAACGACCTTTAAATCGGGACAATCATGCTAAAAAATTTCATAAAGTTGGCCCTAACATGTTACAATTCTCTAATTCTTTTTCTTACTTCTTAATCCAACTTCTCTATCAACAATTCCATATCACAAGTGCACTAACATTAAGCTTTCATTCCAATTCCCAACATGCAATTATAGACCATAACCCAATACTTCAACTACAACAACATGAAACTTCAATTATAGCATAGATTGAAGAATTTTCATACCTTAATTAAATCCCCAAAACAGTCCCGATTTTTAGTCACTGCTTCGTCAGCTGAACTTGTAACGTCCATAACTCTCTACTCCGATGTCCTATCAACGAGTGGTTTGTTTCTTTGGAAACTAGACTCGACGAAATGCATTTTAGGCTTTTGAAACACCCAAAAACTCCTAATATACGAGGAGATATATCCCTCCAAAGTTGACTAAAATTCTGCCCCAAAATCCCGATTTTTGTCCCAACTTCCATCAAATTCTTGTCCAATTTTTCACTTATTCAACTCCAATCCAACATGCAAGCATTCTACAATGTTAGACCAACATCCTTATATGTTTTTCTTCTAAAAAACTTGTCCGAAATTTGACGAAAAATTGCTCAACTTTCGGTCCAGGCAGTTCCGATTTGGGCACTGTTTTGGTTCCAATTTTCGCCTCTAATTTGTGGTGAAAACGTAGCCTACGAAGAGGAGAAAGAAAAGAAGAAAACCTTGAACTATATTAGGAAATGGGGTGGGGATTCTCGGCTGATCTAGAGAAGGAGAAGGGAGAAATTTTTCTTTCTTTGTGTTCTTGGAAGTTTGAGTGAACAAATGAGGGTCTTTTAGGCTACTAAAGAAAAAAAAATCTGATTTGGGGTATTTACACTTTTGTCCCCAATTGATAAATCTTGAATCCATTTAATTTAAATCTTAACTCCCGCATCCTTTAATTCCCGAAAATTCCAATACGCCTCGTATTCTCGTTATCGTAACTTATATACATATACCAATATTATTAAGGAAATTTTCGACGTCACACTCGTCGTTGCCAAAATTATTCCGTATTAACATGTAAGAATATACTTAATTTCCAAAATTTGAATCTTTATTCTTAATGACTTTCTTAATTATCGTCTTAAAACCACGAGGTGTAACAGTTGTCTCGTTATGTCCCCGCTTTAGTGGCAGACATGGAGGATAGAGTGCACCGTTATGTCACAGGACTGGACGATTATCTAGCAGAGAGTTGTACAGGAGTAGCTCTTCTGCCGGGCATGGACATTGCCCGTATACAGGCTTATGCACAGGGAATTGAGGAACGTAGAGACCGACGTAGGGACCAGGATCAGCATAAGAGGGCCAAGACAGCAGGGTCCTTTGGTAACTTTCGAGGCAGACAACCTCAACAGCAGGCTAGGTCAATATTTCAGCCGACACAGAGTGCTCCTTTCCAGTCTTCTGGCAGGAGGTTTGACCGCCGGGGGTTTTAGGGAGCAGGTCAGGGCTCCAGGGCTGCATGTTCACAGATGCTCAAGGGTAATAGTGTTATACCCCGTAGTTCTGACCCTACGTTTGAGAGCGTACGAAAGCATGTAAGACTTAAAATTTTCAAAGGATAGGTTGACGGATTATTCCGGGCGGGTTTTTTAGTCAAATTTAAGGCGGGTTATGACCCGGTGCTTTGAGATTTACTAAGTGTTTCAAAAGCCTAAGGCGTAGTTCGTTGAGTCTAGATTCCAACGCAACCAACCGTTCGTCGATAGGACGTCGGAGTAGAAAGATATGAGAGTTACAAGTTCAGTGCGCAGTCGGACAGAAATATGTTTCGGACAAAGCGCGAGGCCGCGCGCGGATGCAGCCGCGCGCGAAAAGTGCTGAGAGGTCGCTGAAGTTGCAGCGCCGCGGCGCCAGGACAGCAGGGCCGCGACGCCGAAAGTTCAGAGAGGCTGCGGGAGTTTCAGCGCCGCGGCGGGGAATCAGGCGGAAAAACATAGAAAAAGTCAGATTTTTCTTTTGGAAGGGCCTGGGTGGGGGACAAGTGTCCCCCCATCTGATTTTTACATGCAATATATTGACCAAGTCTTAAAGACTTGGTCATTTGTCATCTCTCTCTTTGAAAAACCTCTTCCTTCTCTCTTAAAATATTCCAAAGCTCCTCCTTCTCTCTAAAACTCCAAGAAGATTCTAGCCTAAGAAAATCTGAAAAATTAAGAACACAAGAAGGAAGCTTGTGGCTAGCTTGTGGTGGTGTTCTTGGCAAGAAAGCTAGCAAAGTCTTTGGAATAAGTTTGGCTAAAACTTTAAGGTAACATTTCTTCCTTTAGAATTAGTTCTAGTGTTGCATGCTTAGAAGAAAGAACTTGTGGTAGTAAAATAATGCTCTTAGAGTCATTGCATGCTAGAAAATGTGGTTTGGATATGAAGAATGGGTTAAGAAGAGATTATGAGCATGTTGTAGCCTAAAAACTACCTTAGAATTGTTAAGTGAATTGTTGTAAACTTATGGGACATAATTTTGGGTGTGTAATCCCCTTTGAATTGTTGGATTGATTGGGCCTTAAATGTGGTGTTTGGATGATAAATCCGGCCTTGAGAAAGGTGGCAAAATGAGTAGAAACAAAGGAAATGCCCAAATTTCCATAGAATTTAGTGACTTTGAACTTGGATTGTTCTACATTAAGATTAGAGGTTAATAAGCGTATCATGACTATTATAGGTTGAAATATTACTTCATGTAGTTTGGACTTGGCAAGTGGATTGACCAAAGAGGTATGTGAAGCTTTCCTATCTCTTGAGCATGAATAGATGAAACTATGTAGTACGGTAGACGTACAAGATTTGGTATTCTTACTTGTTTTAAGTATATTAATGACTTGTTTCATCTTAAGAATGTATAATTCCCTTAGTTAGGGGAAAAGTATGATTTTACTAAAGTGTAGAGTTAATATAACAACTTTATGGGAAGTTGGTTTATTAGCTTCATAAAAGGTTAATGAGAAGAGATTTACTCTAAATAAGATAAGTATATGGAGAGGCAAATTGATTTTAAGGTATCAATTGCCCAAAGGTTTTTATGTATAAAGAAGAGTCATTTTTGAAAGAGTTGAAGTATGTAGTACTTGGGTTAAACTCCCGATGTTCTTTTATTAAAGATATGGTTAAGTGCCTTAATTAAACTAAAATGAGAGGGTATATGAACAAGACTAATAAGAAGTTATAAGTTTTCTTAACTTATTTATGATTATGATATGATGACAGTTTGAGCTAGGGTAAGAGTATATCTGAGGGGCAAGCCCCAAGATCGTTATACCACCTTCTCCAGGGTAAGAGTATGTCTGAGGGGCCAGCCCCAAGATCGTCATACCACCTTCTTCAGTGTAAGAGTATATCTGAGGGGCAAGCCCCAAGATCGTTATACCAGCTGCTTCAGTGTAAGAGTATATCTGAGGTGAAAGTCCCCAAGATCGTTATACCATCTGCTTCGGGGTAAGAGTATATCTTAGGGGTGAGTCCCCAAGATCGTTATACCACCTGTTCCGTGGATTTGCTACCCATGATGCGAGGAATACCTCATGCGAGTCCTTATGGGCTTATGCGGGTGAAATAGTCCCATGCGGTAGTACGACTTATGCGAGGAATATCTCACGCGGTCCACGGGACCTACGCGGTGAAATAGTCCCGCGAGTAGGGTGCTTATTGATACTACGCGAGGTACCGTTTTGATCCTAAGGCCCCTATTTTATGCAGTATTGTATATATATATACTTGTCACTCTCATTGTTAGTAAGGCACAGTAAAAAGGTATTTTATTGACTTCCATGACTCCAGCTTACTTTCAGACTTATGATATCATTACTATAGTATTTTCCAGCTTTACATACTTGGTACATATTGTGTACTGACCCCCTTCGTCGAGGGCTGCGTTCATGCCGCAGGTAAGGGTAAGCAGATTGAGGATCCTCGTTCTTAGGATCACTACTCCAAGGTCGAAGCTCCATCCTCCGGAAGCTTGTCTATCGATGCGGATATTCCACGATGCTATAGGTATTTTGTACATTCGGGGTATGGGGCCCCGTCCCGCCACGATTGCTATCTTTAGAGGTCTGGTCACCTATGTGTTTTGGGCTATAAGAACCGGTTGTATTACTACACTTTTGTTTAAGTATGTTTTATAGAAGCGACTTATCGGTGGCGAATGTTACCCTTTTTCTAAGTAATGTGTTATGTATGTTCATTGCTATTCTACGACATATACGGCGGTACCCGGCAGGTACGATCGCGCCCGGTCGGTCGTGACAAAAGTGGTATCGAGCGATTAGTCCTCGGAAAGTATCCACGCATCGCGTGTCTAGTAGAGTCTTGATTATCGTGTGTCGTGCACCACATCTATAATCGGGAGGTCAGGATATTTAGGATTGGTTTCCATTCTTTCACTCTAAGATCGTGCAATAGAGCCGAGTTATAGGTTGAACCTCCTACGATGTTTTCCTTTATGTATCGATTATGCCTCCACGCAAGGCAACCGCGCCCGGAAGCGGCAAGGCGGTGAGAGTGCCGCTAGTTGACGCGGAGAGTCACGAGGGCACGAGCCCATTCCTTACGAGAGATGATGTTTAGGCGGCGAGTTCCACGTCGCCGCCAAATTTCAACAGATTTTGAGGCGTGAGCGGCCATCGAGACCGCGACGGAGCCTCGATCCCATCGTGGCCCGAGTACAGAGATTACGGGAGCAGATTCTTATCGACCAAAGATAGTGGCGGCGCCGACAGAGCGGCGCCAACCCAGAGCCGACAATTTACTGGATTCGGGATTTCTTGGGTTGTCACCACCCGAAGTTCTATGGTTCGAGATTTGAGGAGGATCCGCAGGAGTTCGTCAAGCGATTCTGGACCATGCAGTCCTTAGGGCATCGAGGTGAGTGCGTTATACTAGCTTTACTGGATTACGCGATATTGCGTTGAACTGGTTTGAGTCATGGGTATTGGCGAGGGGTGAGGATGCTCTTCCAGCTGATTAGGAGGAGTTCACAGAGGCGTTCCTAGACCACTTCTTGCCTCATGAGGTGAGGAGAGCCCGTGTAGATAGGTTCTTGACCTTGAGGCGGGGCGGGAGGACTATCGTGAGTACAACACGAGTTCGACTCCTTGGCCGATATGCACACACCATAGTAGGCGACATGGCGCATGTGGTTCATCGGTATGTGATGGGTTAGACCGTCATATGATTCTGCATGTTTGGGGTGGCTCTTCACCGAGGATGGATATTGCGAGGATGCAGCGCATACACGTGGATTGAGGCGAGAGAGGCAGGATCGGCTAGATTTGGGCGGCCCAAGAGGCCGTGACGAGGCTCCAGGCGATTTTGAGGCGACCTCGCAGCGAACTAGGTCCACATTCCGGCCAGGCCTGAGTGCTCCTTCCGATTTTCCGCGGAGGTACGATCAGCGAGGTTATTCGAGGCAGTCGAGGCTCCAGGACTTGAGTTTTCGCGAGGCGAGACCAGCACCAATCGAGACCACCTACCTCTCGGTGTGTTCGATGCGGTAGGTCTCATCCGGGCGAGTGCCGTATGGGTTCGAGAGCATGTTACTCTTGTGGCCAACAGAGCCATTTGAAGAAGGATTGTCCGTCCTTAGGCGGCGGGAGCATTACGGTTCAACCGACGGGGTCTGTTGCTGCATCTTCATTTTCGATGGTTAGACGCCCCGGAGGGCAGGGTACTTATAGGCGGCGGCGCGGCAGGTCGTGGTAGGGGTTCCAGTTCTAGCGGTCCTCAGAACCGCATATATGCTATGTCCTGTCGACAGGACCAGGAGGCGTCGCCAGATGTCGTCACAGGTACATTGTTGGTTTCTTGCTGTGATGTATATGCTTTGATAGATCCAGGTTCTACCTTGTCCTACATATCTCCTCATATTGCCAGTAGAATAGGGATAGAGCCCGAGTCCATAAGACCTTTTGAGGTGGCTACACCAGTAGGTGATTTAGTGGTAGCCGAGCGGGTGTATAAGGCTTGCCCTGTGACTATAGATAGCCGTCAGACCCTAGCCGACTTGATAGAGTTGGATATGACAGACTTTGATGTGATTATGGGTATGGATTGGCTAGCATCTTGCTATGCCAACGTGGACTGTAGAGAGATTAGTTCGGTTCGGTTTCTGGTGAGCGGTTATCAGTGGAAGGGAATCTTGCGCCGCGAGGTAAGTTTATTTCTTACCTCAAGACTAGGAAGATGGTGCGGAAGGGGTATATCTACCATCTGGTTCGGGTATTCGACACCGAGGTGAGTCTAGGACCTTGACCTTCGATCGGTCGTTTGAGAGTTTCGGGCGTATTCCCGCACGAGCTTAGGGTATCCTCCCGAGAGGAGATTGAGTTTTGTATTGATTTGGCGCGGACACTCGACCGATATCTATTCCGCCATACGACGGCACTGCCGAGTTGAAGGAATTGAAGGACCACCAAAGATTTCTTTGGAGAAGGGCTTTATTAGGCGAAGTGTTTCTCCACGGGAGCACCAGTGTTGTTTGTAAAGAAGAAGGATGGGACGATGCGTATGTGTATTGATTACAGGCAGCTAAACAAGGTAACTATCAAGAACAGATATCCCCTCCCCAGGATTGACGATTTGTTTGACCAGTTGCAGGGTGCAAAGTGTTTTTCCAAGATAGACCTGCGGTCTGGTTATCATCAGGTGCGAGTTAGAGAGACAGATATCCCAAAGACTGCATTCAGGACCCGGTATGGGCACTATGAGTTCAGGGTGATGTCTTTCGGGTTAACCAACGCCCCAGCAGTATTCATGGATTTGATGAATAGGGTGTTCAGGCCATTCTTGGATATGTTCGTTATAGTGTTTATTGATGATATCTTGGTGTATTCGCGCACGCAGCGAGAGCATCTGATCATTTGAGGACAATTTTGGGAGTCCTCCGAGACCAGCAGTTGTATGCCAAGTTCTCGAAGTGCGAGTTCTGGTTAGCTTCAGTGGCTTTCTTAGGGCATGTGATCGGGGCCGACGGTATTCGGGTTGATACAGCTAAGATTGAGGCAGTCAAGACTTGGCGCACCAGCTACACCGACGGAGGTGCGCGGCTTTTGGGCCTCACGGATATTATCGGAGGTTTGTAGAAGTTTGCTTCATTTCAAAGACTTTGACTAAGTCGACTCGGCGCGCTATGTTCGTGGACGGATACTTGTGAGGAAAGTTTCCGGTTGCTAAAGGAGAAGTTGGCGACCGCCAGCTTACTCTTCCGCAGGGCTTAGATGGATATGTGGTTTCTTGTGACGTCGGTGTCGGGCTTGAGTGCGTCTGCGATGCGGACGACAGAGTTATAGCTTATGCATCTCGGCTTAGGAAGCATGAGAAGAACTATCCCACACATGACTTGGAGTTGCAACGATGATTCATGCCTTAAAGATGCGAGACATTATTTATATGGAGTTCATGTGGACATTTACACGCACCACAAGAGTCTCCAAGACATCTTCACAGAGGAGGCGAACTTGCGGCGAAGGCGGTGGTTGGAGCTACTTAAGGATTACGATGTTGATATTACGTACCACCCGGGAAGGCCAATGTAGTTGCAGATGCCCTTAGTCGCAGATCGATGGGTAGTGCATGCGATGTTCACGCAGAAGAGGGATATGGTCAGAGAGTTACATCACTAGCGATCCGGGGTTCGTTTGGTTGATTACGATAGTGACGAATTCGGATTCGAGAGGTTGCCGAAGTCTTCCATCGTCGAGGAGGTGAAGAGGCAACGATATGAGGATCCGGTGTTGGTGCGGCATCGAGATCGCTCCGAAGGAGAATAGTCTATTTGAGGTAGCGCTGATGGGTGCTAAGATTCGAGGCGGTTGTGTGTTCCGATGCGGACAGACTTCGTCGCAGATTCGTGAGGCACACGGCTCGTTATTCTATTCATCCGGTCGACTAAGATGTATCATGACCTCGATCGTGTATTGGTGGGATGGCCTAAAAGAGGGCGTTGCGGAGTTCGTGGCACGATGCGAATTGTCGGCGAGTTAAGATTGAGCACGAAGCTTGGTGGTGCATTGCAGCTATTGATATTCCGACTTGGAAGTGGGAGGTGATAAATATGGATTTTATTACGGGCTACCTACCACTCGGAGGAAGCATGATTCCATTTGGGTGATTGTCGACGGTCGACGAAATCACCCATTTTCTTCCGATCGAACAACGTTACCGAGGACTATGCGGATTATATATTAGAGAGATTGTGAGATCGCACGAGTCGGTGTCGATTATATCGATAGAGAGCCCGGTTCTCGGCTAACTTCGGAGGTCTTTTCGAAGGATTAGGGACACAGTGAGTCTCGATCTGACGTTTCACCTCGTGATCGACGGACAGCCGAGCGCACTATCCGCAACACTCGAGGATATCTTGCGGGCTTGTGTTATTGATTTCGAGGGTAGCCGAGGATCATTTGCCTCAGGAGTTTGCTTACAACAACGGCTACCATTCTAGTATTCGAGATGGCGCCTTATGAGGCCTTATACGAGGAAGTGCAGTCACCGATAGGCTGGTTCGAGTGGGAGAAGTTCGATTAGTCGGGCGGACTTAGTTCACAGCGATGGATAAGGTGAAGCTTATCCAGAGCGGTTGTTAGCGCTAGAGTCGGCGAAGTCGTATGCAGATCATCGGCGCCGACACTTGGAATTTGAGATAGATGATTGGGTTTTTCTAGGTATCGCCCATGAAGGCGTGATGAGATTTGGAAAGAAGGAAGCTTAGCCCAAGATACATTGGGCGTATCGGATTGTCCGTAGGGTAGCGGGGTTGCTATGAGTTAGATCTGCCGTCCGATTTGGAGGCGGTACATCGATCTTCCATGTGTCCATGTTGCGGAAATGTATTGAGATCCATCTAGAGTGCACGGTTCATGATATCAGTGACGGAGGAGTTATCGTATGAGGAGAGTCCCATAGCGATACTCGATCGTCGTTAGACGACTTCGACGAAAGAGCGTGGCTAAGCGTCCTATGGCGAACGAGCAGGGAGGAAATGGCGTGGGAAGCAGAGGATGACATGATGAAGAAGTACCTCACCTATTTCCTATACCTCCGGGTAACCCACTTTCCTGCTTGTTAGTTTTGACTTGGCATTTACGCCAAAGATGTGGGTCGTGGAGCTTCCTTATTTGCAAAATGATAGTTAAGAGGGTCTATGTCGATGTTGTGATTTGAGTAAGCCAAGAAGGAACATTCGGGACGAATGTTTCTAAGGAGGGGAGAATGTTATACCCCGTAGTTCTGACCCTACGTTTGAGAGCGTACGAAAGCATGTAAGACTTAAAATTTTCAAAGGATAGGTTGACGGATTATTCCGGGCGGGTTTTTTAGTCAACTTTAAGGCGGGTTATGACCCGGTGCTTTGAGAGTTCCTAAGTGGTTAAAAGGCCTAAGGCGTAGTTCGTTGAGTCTAGATTCCAACGCAACCAACCGTTCGTCGATAGGACGTCGGAGTAGAAAGATATGAGAGTTACAAGTTCAGTGCGCAGTCGGACAGAAATATATTTCGGACAAAGGCGGCGCTGGCGCGGATGCGAGGCCGCGACACGAAAGTGCCGAGAGGTCGCTGAAGTGCAGCGCCGCGCCAGGATGCAGGGCGCGCGAAAGTTCGAAGAGAGTGCGGAGCCTGGCGCGCAGGCTGGCGCCAAGGCGGGAAACCAGGCGGAAAAACTTAGAAAAAATCAGAATTTTCTTTTGGAAGGGCCTGGGTGGGGGACAAGTGTCCCCCCCCCCCCCCCCATCTGATTTTTACATGCAATATATTGACCAAGTCTTAAAGACTTGGTCATTTGTCATCTCTCTCTTTGAAAAACCTCTTCCTTCTCTCTTAAAATATTCCAAAGCTCCTCCTTCTCTCTAAAACTCCAAGAAGATTCTAGCCTAAGAAAATCTGAAAAATTAAGAACACAAGAAGGAAGCTTGTGGCTAGCTTGTGGTAGTGTTCTTGGCAAGAAAGCTAGCAAAGTCTTTGGAATAAGTTTGGCTAAAACATTAAGGTAACATTTCTTCCTTTAGAATTAGTTCTAGTGTTGCATGCTTAGAAGAAAGAACTTGTGGTAGTAAAATAATGCTCTTAGAGTCATTGCATGCTAGAAAATGTGGTTTGGATATGAAGAATGGGTTAAGAAGAGATTATGAGCATGTTGTAGCCTAAAAACTACCTTAGAATTGTTAAGTGAATTGTTGTAAACTTATGGGACATAATTTTGGGTGTGTAATCCCCTTTGAATTGTTGGATTGATTGGGCCTTAAATGTGGTGTTTGGATGATAAATTCGGCCTTGAGAAAGGTGGCAAAATGAGTAGAAACAAAGGAAATGCTGCCCAAATTTCCATAGAATTTAGTGACTTTGAACTTGGATTGTTCTACATTAAGATTAGAGGTTAATAAACGTATCATGACTATTATAGGTTGAAATATTACTTGCGGTAGTTTGGACTTGGCAAGTGGATTGACCAAAGAGGTATGTGAAACTTTCCTATCTCTTGAGCATGAATAGATGAAACTATGTAGTACGGTAGACGTACAAGATTTGGTATTCTTACTTGTTTTAAGTATATTAATGACTTGTTTCATCTTAAGAATGTATAATTCCCTTAGTTAGGGGAGAAGTATGATTTTACTAAAGTGTAGAGTTAATATAACAACTTTATGGGAAGTTGGTTTATTAGCTTCATAAAAGGTTAATGAGAAGAGATTTACTCTAAATAAGATAAGTATATGGAGAGGCAAATTGATTTTAAGGTATCAATTGCCCAAAGGTTTTTATGTATAAAGAAGAGTCATTTTTGAAAGAGTTGAAGTATGTAGTACTTGGGTTAAACTCCCGGTGTTCTTTTATTAAAGATATGGTTAAGTGCCTTAAGTAAACTAAAATGAGAGGGTATATGAACAAGACTAATAAGAAGTTATAAGTTTTCTTAACTTATTTATGATTATGATATGATGACAGTTGAGCTAGGGTAAGAGTATATCTGAGGGGCAAGCCCCAAGATCGTTATACCACCTTCTCCAGGGTAAGAGTATGTCTGAGGGGCCAGCCTCAAGATCGTCATACCACCTTCTTCAGTGTAAGAGTATATCTGAGGGGCAAGCCCCAAGATCGTTATACCAGCTGCTTCAGTGTAAGAGTATATCTGAGGGGAAAGTCCCCAAGATCGTTATACCATCTGCTTCGGGGTAAGAGTATATCTGAGGGGTGAGTCCCCAAGATCGTTATACCACCTGTTCCGTGGATTTGCTACCCATGATGCGAGGAATACCTCATGCGAGTCCTTATGGGCTTATGCGGGTGAAATAGTCCCATGCGGTAGTGCGACCTATGCGAGGAATACCTCATGCGGGTCCACAGGACCTATGCGGGTGAAATAGTCCCAGGAGCAGGGGTGCTTATTGATACTACGGGCGAGGTACCCCGTTTTGATCCTAAGACCCCTATTTTATGCAGTATTGTATATATATACTTGTCACTCTCATTGTTAGTGAGACACAGTAAAAGGTATTTTATTGACTTCCATGACTCCAGCTTACTTTCAGACTTATGATATCATTACTATAGTATTTTCCAGCTTTACATACTTGGTACATATTGTGCGAATTTCTTCTCGAGGCTGCGTCATGCCGCAGGTAAGCGATTGAGGATCCTCGTTCTTAGGATCACTACTCCAGGTCGTAAGCTCCATCCTCCGGAAGCTTGTCTATCGATACGGATATTCCACGATGCTATAAGTATTTTGTACATTCGTGGTATGGCGGCCCTGTCCCGCCACGATTACTATCTTTAAGTGCAGTGGTCACCTATATGTTTTGGGCTATAAGAACCAGTTGTATTACTACACTTTTTTTTAAGTATGTTTTATAGAAGACAGCCTTATCGGCTGACCAGTAATGTTGCCCTTTTTTTCCAAGTAATGTGTTATGTATGTTCCACTGCTATTCTCTGACATATACCTGACAGGTACCGGTAAGTACGATCGCGCCCGGGTCGTCGTGACAAAAGTGGTATCGAGCGATTAGTCCTCGGAAAGTGTCCTGACCGTGTCTAGTAGAGTCTTGATTATCGGTGTCGTGCACCACATCTATAATCGTGAGGCTGCAGGATATTTAGGATTGGTTTCATTCTTTCACTCTAAGATCGTGCAATAGAGTGAGTTATAGGTTGAACCTCCTACGATGTTTTCCTTTATGTATCGATTATGCCTCCACGCAAGGCAACCGCGCCCGGCGGCAAGGCAACCGAGGAGTCCGCTAGTGGACGCGGAGAGTCACGAGGCACAGCCCATTCCTTACGAGAGATGATGTTTAGGGCGGCGAAGTTCCACGTCGCCGCCAAATTTCAGCAGATTTTGAGGCGTGAGCGCTCACGAGACCGCGGCACGGAGCCTCGATCCCACAGTGGCACGAGTACAGAGATTACGAGGAATTCTTCGACCAGCATAGTGGCGAGCGGCGACAGAGCGGCGGCCAACCCAGAGCCGAGCTTACGGATTCGGGATTTCTTGGTTGTCACCCACCCGAGTTCTATGGTTCGAGATTTGAGTAGGATCCGCAGAGTTCGTCCGGCGATTCTGACGACCATGCAAGTCCTTAGGGCATCGGGGTGAGTGCATTATACTAGCTTACCTACTACGCGATATTGCGTTGAACGGTTTGAGTCATGGGTATTGGCGAGGTGAGGATGCTCTTCCAGCTGATTGGGAGGAGTTCACAGAGGCGTTCCTAGACCACTTCTTGCCTCCTGAGGTGAGGAGAGCCCGTGTAGATAGGTTCTTGACCTTGAGGCATGACGGGAGGACTATCGGAGTCTGCACTGAGTTCGACTCCTTGGCCGATATGCACACACCATAGTGGCGACATGGCGCATGGGTTCATCGGTATGTGATGGGTTAGACCGTCATATGATTCTGCATGTTTGGGGTAGCTCTTCACCGATGATGGATATTGCCGAGATGCAGCGTACACGGGATTGAGGACGAGAGGCGAGATCGGCTAGATTTGGGCGGCCAGAGGGCGAGGCGAGCTCTCCGGCGATTTTGAGGCGGCCTCGGCGAACTAGGTCCACATTCCGGCCCGGCCTGAGTGCTCCTTCCGATTTTCGGCGGGAGGTACGTCAGCGAGGTTATTCGAGAGCAGTCGTGGCTCGGGACTTGAGTTTCGAGGCGAGACCGGCGCGTCGAGACCACCTACCTCTCGGTGTGTTCGATGCGGTAGGTCTCATCCGGCGAAGTGCCGTATGGGTTCGAGCATGTTACTCTTGTGGCCCGAGGCCATCCGAAGAAGGATTGTCGTCGCTTGGCGGCGGGAGCATGCAGTTCAGCAAGCGGGGCACATTCTTTGGATCTTCATCTTCGATGGTTAGAGCGCCCGGAGCGAGGTACTTATGGGCGGCAGGCGCGGCGGTCGTGGTAGGGGTTCGATTCTAGCGGTCCTCGAGCGCATATATGCTATGTCGGTCAGCGACAGACCGTGAGGCGTCGCGGATGTAAATCCGAGTGTACATTGTTGGTTTCTTCTTTGTGATGTATATGCTTTGATAGATCCGAGTTCTACCTTGTCCTACATATCTCCTCATATTGCGGTAGAATAGGGATAGAGCGAGTCCATAAGACCTTTTGAGGTGGCTACGCGATGGGTGATTCGATGGTAGCGGCGGGTGTATAAGGCTTGCCCTGTGACTATAGATAGCCGTCAGACCCTAGCCGACTTGATAGAGTTGGATATGACAGACTTTGATGTGATTATGGGTATGGATTGGCTAGCATCTTGCTATGCCAACGTGGAATGTAGAGAGATTAGTTCGGTTCGGTTTCTGGTGAGCGGTTATCGAGTGGAAGGGAATCTTGCATCGCCGAGGGTAAGTTTATTTCTTACCTCGAGGCTAGAAAGATGGTGCGGAAGGGTATATCTACCATCCGGTTGGGTATTCGACATCGAGGTGAGGTACCGGACCTTGATCGATCCGATCGTTAGAGAGTTTCGGGCGTATTCCCGCACGAGCTTTGGGTATCCTCGAGAGGAGATTGAGTTTTGTATTGATTTAGCGCGGACACTGGCCGATATCTATTAGCCATACAGGATGACACGCCAAGTTGAAGGAATTGAAGGACCGGTGAAAGATTTCTTTGGAGAAGGGCTTTATTAGGCCAAGTGTTTCTCGCAGGGAGCACGGTGTTGTTTGTAAAGAAGAAGGATGGGACACTGCGTATGTGTATTGATTACAGGCAGCTAAACAAGGTAACTATCAAGAACAGATATCCCCTCCCCATGATTGACGATTTGTTTGACCAGCTGCAGGGTGCAAAGTGTTTTTCCAAGATAGACTGCTGATGCAGTTATCATCAGTGCGAGTTAGAGAGACAGATATCCCAAAGACTGCATTCAGGACCCGGTATGGGCACTATGAGTTCAGGGTGATGTCTTTCGGGTTAACCAACGCCCCAACAATATTCATGGATTTGATGAATAGGGTGTTCAGGCCATGCGGGTGAAATAGTCCCATGCGGGCGGGTACAGCCTATGCGAGGAATACCTCATGCGGGTCCACAGGACCTATGCGGGTGAAATAGTCCCAGGAGTAGGGGTGCTTATTGATACTACAGGCGAGTACCGTTTTGATCCTAAGACCCCTATTTTATGCAGTATTGTATATATATACTTGTCACTCTCATTGTTAGTAAGGCACCGTAAAAGGTATTTTATTGACTTCCATGACTCCAGCTTACTTTCAGACTTATGATATCATTACTATAGTATTTTCCAGCTTTACATACTTGGTACATATTGTGTCGACCCTTCTCGGGGGCTGCGTTCATCTGCGGTAAGAGTAAGCGATTGAGGATCCTCGTTCTTAGGATCACTACTCGATGTCGAAGCTCCATCCCGGAAGCTTGTCTATCGATGCATATTCCACGATGCTATAGGTATTTTGTACATTCAGGTATGGCGGCCTGTCCGCCACGATTGCTATCTTTAGAGTGCGTGGTCACCTATGTGTTTTGGGCTATAAGAACGGTTGTATTACTACACTTTTGTTTAAGTATGTTTTATAGAAAGCGGCACTTATCGGTGGCGATAATGTTACCCTTTTTTTCTAAGTAATGTGTTATGTATGTTCATGCTATTCTCGACATATACGGCAGGTACCGGTAAGTACGATCGCGGCCGAGTCGGGTCGTGACAAATAGCCAGGGGAAGCCACATTTACCTCGGTGTGGTCGCTGTGATAGATTCCATGTTGGAGAGTGTCGTACTACTTCGACAGCTTGTTATGCTTGCGGCCAACAGGGCCATTTGGCGAGAGACTGTCCGACCAGAGGTGGCACTGGTGGGATAGCACAGACTACGGGATCAGTTGCGGGTTCTTCGCCTACAATAGCTAGGCAGGGTGTTCATACACCGGCAGGCCATGGCAGGGGTCGTGGTGGAAGTTCCCAGTTCTAGCGGTCCTTGGAACCGCCTATTTGATTTCAGGTATATCCTTAACCCTCTAGAGTCTTGTATGCATTGATGATATGATGATGTGTTAAGTGTTATGTTCAGATAGCATTGTGTTAAATTGTGATTTAGAGGCCTGATTAGTAAAGGGGAAGTTGGGTACATAGAGATTGTGAGCCTTAGAATTTTGATAACAGTTGAGATCTTAGATGCGAGGCCATCTTAAGTGAAAGATTTACGGTTAATCTTTGTCGGAGTGCATAGTATACGTGGAGTATTTGTGTGATAATTCCATGAGTAGTGTGAGATAGAAGTGGTAGCTTTCATGATGTGAATTAGTAAGATTGTTCCGGATCGGGGAACGAGAGAGTTTGGCGCGATAAATGGGTCGGGTTGAGGCCAGATTGCGGGTCAACCCGCAGCCTGAAATGAAGTAAGGTAAATTATGGTGGTCCCGCTATGTGATAGGGTCACAAGGGTGCTAGGCCCAAAGCCTAGGTAGCCATCGTATGAGTTCGTAGACGCGTTCGACCAGAAGCGGGTCGTGAAGGCCGGGAATGGCCTTAAGGGGAAGTTGAAACTAGTAATGACCAAGTTTGGAGGTAGTAACTCCAAGGTTGTGGAAATTGAAGCGGTAACTGAAGTGTGGAACGTGTACTATAGAGAGTTCGGGTGTACGATAAGGGTACGACGAGTAAGAAAAGAAGCGAACATGTGTTATGAGAACGGAAGTGATCATTTCTTTTGTGAAGTGAAGATGCGAAAGGAGTATCATTTAGACCATGGGTGGGAGATTTTTGTGATGTTAGAGGTGATTCCTCATTGGCTTGGATTTGAGTTTTGCGCGCATGTTATATTTTGGCCATTGGCGGCATGATCGGTTTTGTAAGTGTGGTAGTGAAGACTATACCGGCGCAAACGTGTTTGGAGACTTAGAAGGAACATTCGGGACGAATGTTTCTAAGGGGGGAAGAATGTTACACCCCGTAGTTCCAGGGTATGTATGTGAGGATGTACGTACGAGAATACGACAGTAATATTGGAAAGGAAGAAAGATGTGATTTTTCGACTGAAAAGTTTCCGGATTTTGTGAAGGAAAAAGGTTCGTTAATGGGAATTGGATTTCCAGATTTGGTATTTGGACTTCCTGGATTATATTAGAATTATGGAATTTTATTTCCGGATTTGGTCACGTGGGGCCCACGGGGAAAAATTTACGGTTTTGTGGGGCCCACTTTGTTTTCGAGATTTTTGATATATTGGATATTTTCGGAAGATGAAATATTTTGGACGAGTAGGGGGCGACACGTGTCACCCCCTTAGGTGGACATGTGAAGTAGGGTGGTGGGACAGTGGCTGACAGCTTGTCAGCGAAATGGCCATGACATTTGGCTCTTGTGTTTGTTGGTCATGTGGTGTGGTGGGGCCCACACACACATGTCCCAATTTAGACCACACACTTTCTATGATCCTAGCCTTTGATTTCTCTATAAATACCCCCTTGATGCAAGACTTTATTCATCCCACACTTAAAGATTTCCAAGGCAAAAATATACTCCCTCCATTTAGTTGCTCTCGTCCACCCCCCCACTTGTGTAGAAAATACTTCAATTGTTGTTGAATAATCTCAAATATGTTAGCCTAGTATCCCTAGTAGAATTCTAAAGTAATCCCAACATAAGAGCCCGGAAATACTACTTTATTCCTTTAGTCGCAAAATGAAACCCTAGGAAAATTTTCATAACTTGGATGAAGTGTTAAGAGAAGTTGTTTAGAAACTTATAAGGGTTGCTTGGAGCGGATTGGAGCGTAAGAAATAGGAGCTAAACGTTGCTCAGGACCGACTTATAAATCTTGGATAATTTTGGGCTTATCGAGGTAATGATCTATGTCCTTCTATTGTAATTGGAGATTACATATTGTAGTAGTTTATAATTGCGTATAAGATATATGGAAGGATGATTAAAAAGAATTGAACTGTATTTACATTGGACTGTATTTACAGTAGACTTGTAGTATTATTGCGGGGCGTGTAATCCCCTTGGAGTTGTTGGCTTGGTAGCGGGCCTTGATATAGGAGGATATTTATGTGGTTGCAAGGGGGGAGGTGCTGCCCAATTTTCCGTAGAATAAGGAACCTTGTACTTAGAATATTCTACGAAGAGATCTAGACGTTAATGAACGTTTTATGACCATTATAGGTTGAAGTACTACGAGTAGCGTATTCTACTTGAAGGGTGGAAAAGGCTAGCAGGGTTATAGTACTTTGGAGCATTTTGCTATTTGTCGATAATCGTCGCGAGGTATGTGAACCTCTTCCTATCCTTTCTAGCATGATTGTTGTGAACTATGTAGTACGGTAGACGTACGTGTGCTAAACGAATTTAGTTGGTTTAAAACATAAAGTGTTATAATGGCTTTATGGGAAGTTGGTTATAACGACTTTATGTAGGTAAAAGAATGGGTTGTTGATTTTAGAAGTTAAGAGACTTGATCTTGAAAGATAAGAGACTTAACTTATAAATGACTTGATATGAAATGTTAAGGACTTAAGTGTGTTAAAAAGTTGTGAAACCTCATTCGTGAGTAATGAGTACTTGGTTTTTAAAGAATAATGTTATATTGATTTCGGAAATGGGAATGAGTATCGAACAAGCCATTGCAGCGTTAATAAAGGAAAATGTAATGACAAATAATTAACTTAAAACAAGTAGAATCTTCCATCTGCATAGAAGCTAAGATAAGACAAAATTGTATTACATTTTCTAGATCATGGCTGTTTTAATAAGATCATTATAAACAAGTTTTGATTTTCTTAAAATTCCAAAATAAGGAACTTGATTTATAAAAGAGGGAGACTTGAGAATTTGAAGTGGTGTTGTTTAAAAGGAAGGCGTGGTTTTGTCTTAAAATGGTTTAAAAGGGAAGACATGACATTGTCTTAAATTGGTTTAAAAAGAAAGCATGGTATTGTCTTGGTTTATTTCAAAAGAAGGTGTGGAAATGGTTTTGGTTTACTTGAAATGATAGTTACTCTATTTTTGATACTACGGGTATCGTGTGACTTTTGTAAAGAAAGGGATCTTTTGAAAGAATTAAAGTATGTAGTACTTTGGGGTTAAAACCCGGATTTGTTGTCATAAAATGGAAGTCTAAGAGTATGTTAAATTTGCCTATGCTAGTTGTGATAGCCTTTGGTGGTATTACTATGTTACCGCGTCTCTCGGTTGGAGGGCCGGCTGACTTGTTGTGAATTTATTGGACGTACCGGCAGTGACGGAGGATTCCACGGGTATGCTTCCATTATGATTGATCTTGGTCATGCTTATATGATGAGGGATGCCGGGGCATGCGACCAGGATGCAGGTTAGATGCCCGGACGTTTTATTGGGCGTCTGCGTGTGGAGGATTCCACGGGTATGCTTCCAATGTGATTGATCTTGGCCATGCTTATACGATGAGGGATTCTGGGGCATGCGGGTTAGATGCCCGGGCGTTTCATTACTCCATGGCCATGCTTATACGATGAGGGATTCCGGGGCATGCGACCATGTTATATTTTACTCCATGGGCTAGCTCCCCGTGAAGACATGTACCCACGATGAGGATTAGGGGCATGTTATATTATTACTCCACGGGCTAGCTCGGCGAAGACTGCGCTACGATGAGGATTAGGAGGCGTTATGGCCATGCTTATACGATGAGGGATTCCGGGGCATGCAGCCACGTTATATATGTATTGTATATGTGTACGCCGACAGTGAGGTAGGATGCCACGGGCGCGTCACCTGGTTATATGTTACACCTACAGTGGCGATGATGGAGGATTCCACGGGCAGGAGGTATATATATATGTATTGTATATGTGTATGCCGACAGTGAGGTAGGATGCCACGGGCGCGTCACATGAGTATGATTTATGTCATAAACTGCCGGCAGTGAGGAAGGAATTCCACGGGCATGAGTGATGACTGTGAGGGCGTGAGTCCCTGACTTGACATGACTATATATATGGTGTACTGTAGTTTGGTTATCATACATGTCTCCTGTTTTATATAGACTATTATGATTTCATTCTGATATTTTGATTCACATACTTGGTACTGTTATCGACCTCCTTCGGGGGGCTGCGTTCATGCCGCAGGTAGAGGTACATCAGTTGTGGATCCTCGCTCATAGGATCACAGTTCAGCGTTTTGGGAAGCTCCGTTTCTCCGGAGACTTATCTTTTGGTATGATTCCCTGAGATTGTAGGTTCTTGTACATTCAGGGGTATGGCGGGGCCCTGTCCCGTCATTGTTGTTATAAAACTCTTAGAGGTCTGTAGTACTGTTGTGGGCAGGGTTTGTAAAGGATGTACTGTTCGGTTTTGATATATATATACAGAAAGGTGACTGTTTTGGTTAGCATGTTTCTTATTTCATATCTTGTTTCATGTTTAAGTTTTTATTTCCGCTGATTTTCTCTGATGTTGTATCACTAGGGTGCCCGGGTAAGGCACCAGTCGCGTCCCGGGGTCGGGTCGTGACAGGAATTTTATCAAGCCAACTCCATGCTTACATTGGAAGAAGCCGGTTTGGCAAAAAAGGTAGCTACCGGGACTAGCCCCGTAGTCATGATGACGTCCTCCACAACTTCTCCAGGTTTTATGGATAATTCAAGTCATCGGTATTATGTTCTGTTTTTGGATGATTATTCTAAAATTTTATGGACTTTTCCAATAGCGAAGAAATCTCAAGTTTTTCCATCTTACAATTTAGATCATTCATTAGAACTCAATTCGAACGGAAAATAAAATTATTCAATGTGATAATGACAAAAAATATGACAATGGGGAGTTTTGGGCTAAAAATATGATCAATTTTCATTTTTCTTGTCCTCATACGTCTTCACAAAATGGAAAAGCCGAACGCAAAATTCATACCATTAATAACATTATCCGAACGTTATTGATTCATGCTTCTGTATCCCCATCATTTTGGCATCATGCTCTACAAATGGCTACAAATCTTCTTAACATTCTTCCTTCTAACAGTTTGACATATTCGTCCCCTCTTCAGATTTTATATAATAAGACTCCTTTGTATTCACATCTTAGGGTCCTTGGGTGCTTACGCTATCCGTTATTTCCGTCAACTACAATTAACAAACTTCAGGCTTATTCTACTCTTTTTGTGTTTTTGGGTTATCCGTCTAATCATCGTGGTTACAAATATTTTGATTTATCATCTAATAAAATCATCATGAGTCGCCATGTTATTTTTTATGAGTCCCAATTTCCATTACTAAAGTAGGTAGTCCCGTGCCTAGTTCGTATAATTTTTTGGATGACGGACTCTCCCCATACATTATCCACCATTTATCGGACATGTCCCGCTCCCCAAATCTGCCAGCGGGCCCACCTTCCCGATGGTCCTCCCGTAACGTCGTCACTGGATCCAGCAACTGGGCCATCATACCAGCCCAGTTCTGGTCCAGTTCGTGTCTCGGTGTCCAATTAATATTCTGGCCCAATTCAATCGTTTCCCGTGTCCAATTTTGGGCCTACTGGCCAGTCCGTCCCAAGTCCCGAATTTTTTCAAAATCCACCCAATTCTCCCAAGAGTCAAAGACCAGTCACTCGTACTCAACGGGGTGTTTTTTAAACCAACAAGACAGTTTAATTTAAATTATAATGTTCTTAAATTACCCTTACCCCGTAATCCTGTGTCTGCTTTAAATGATCCGAATTGGAAAATTGTTATGACCGACAAATATAATGCTCTTATTGATAATAAGACATGGGAGTTGGTGCCCCGTCCATCTGCTGTTAATATTATTTAGTCTATGTGTATTTTTGCTCACAAGGACAATTCTAACGATTCTTTTGCAAGGCATAAGACTTGTCTTGTAGGTGATAGTAAGACTCAACAGGTTGATGTGGATTGTGGTGAGACATTTATCCCAGTGGTCAAGTCGGCTACCATTCGCACTGTGCTTAGCTTGACTCTTTCGAAAGCATGGCTCATTCATCAGCTAGATGTGAAGAATGATTTCCTACATGGTGATCTCAAGGAGACAGTCTATATGCATCAACCCTTGGGATTTAGGGATTCCAAATATCCTCATCATGTCTGTTTGTTAAAAAAGTCATTGTATGAGATTAAGAAGTCCCCACGGGCATGGTATAAGAGATTTGCAGACTATGTGTCGACCATTACTCGAGCAAGCAAGTATAAAAGTATCACATCTGGATCATTTGTTGTTCGACTCTTCACGAACTGTTCTCTCAAACATTCTACTCGATCGACAAGTAGGGAAGGTGGAGGATCTTGGTCTCTTACCCAATGCTGAAATATCAGATGTTTCACCAACATATATTGGATTGTTGTCATCACATGGGTAGTTGATGTCTAAAGGTTCATCGAAACCTTTGAATATTATAGCTTTAGACAATTCCTCTGTGGATGGTGAAGAAGGAAACTTGTAGGGTTGCTGCAGGTCATTTTGCTCAGATGAAACAGTGTTCATAGAATGACTAGTATTCATAGGAAAGTTAGTCGGTGTGTTGGTTGATATAGGTGTTGACATTGGAGATGTTACCATGGGTGAATATTATGGAGATGATTTTGAGGAGATTGGGGATGAAGTTTGGAATGGTGATGATTCCATCGGATAGGTAGAATTATGCCCGAGGTGTGATGTGATTTCCCTTTTTTTTTTTAAATAATAATAATAATAATAATATATATATAAGGAAAATCAGAGACATAAAAAAATAAAATGAGAGGAATATCTATATACATGACAAATCTTTCTAAGCAACAAAAATCTCTTAGTTTTAGGTGTTTCAATTTTACATAATAACTTCCACCTAAAATATTGGGAAAAAGATAAACATCACGGTAGGAATTCAATTAATCTTATCATTTTAAAGTTCGAAATTCCTATTAAAACAAGGCATAAAAATAGGGAGACAAATCTGATTTTTCTAAAATCAGTTAAGAATTTAAGATCAACATCCCAACAAATATCACAATCTGAAAATGTCAACAGCAATGTTGGCAACATTTGGACAACACAAGTATTATGATTCCGCGAGAACTTTTCGTTTTGGTAACAAATCAAGACACGTTTTATATGTATTTTTATGAGTTTAACCTTTGGACCAATGTAACATTTTCCCATTGTGTCCTTGATCTAATCATAGAAACACATACAAAATTATTTTTGTGTCAAAAATAAGAATACTTATTTAGCATTCTCACACTTCCTTTTATATCACTCGATACTCCTATAGAATAGGAACAATATCTTTTCACGGACACTTGATACTCCTATAGAATAGGAACAGTATCATTTCAAGGGCTTTGCCCATTTTGCACAGTTGCCAAAGATTGGTAAAAGACTTTGCCTTATTTTGATACTCCCTTTTTATGATCTAATATCATCGCAGAGAACGGTATCACTTTCGAATCATGTTCTTATTGAGGATCATACTTATGTGAACAAAAATCATGCCATTATTCAGTAACTAAAATCAGATCATGATATTACACAGGTAAATGTCACCCGAAATGTTAGACATTCCAGTCGACATTCACCAAAAATGCCTTTTTAGAGATTACAAAGACCAAGAGATTTCTTCAAACTAAAAATCTCTCATGGTCCAATTTTTTTATAAAAGTATCAGCTAGTTGATGAAGAGTATCAACATGTTAAATTTGAACTAGTTGTTTTTCAATCAAATCTCTTAAAAAAATGATGTCTAATCATAGTACAAAACTAAAATGTTGCTAGTAAAACCATAGTCATTTAACATGTGTCTTAGCCATATTCATTTAGAACAACAACTTTCAGCTGCTACATATTCAGATTCATCAGTTGAAAGTGAGACACAATTTTGTTTATGACTTTATCAAGAAACAAAATTATTGTCAAGATAAAAACATCATTCATTTGTACTTTTTATATCATTCACATCAACAGCCCAATCCGAGTCACTATATCCTATTAAATTAGGATTAGTGTCTATGAAATATCAAATTCTCAATGCACATGTGCCGGCAACATATCAGATTACACATTTTAAGGCATTTAAGTGGAGACTTTGGGATAGGTTTAGAATCATGCACAAACACAAACACTAAACATAGGTTCTAAAGCAGATATAAAACAAGAAAGACTAACCTCTTGGTATATGGTAGACATACACATATACCTTACCATGTCTTTGTAATTGAGTGATTCTTTGCTTCTTGTTCTACTTTCTTTAAACACTCCCCCTATCACCTGGCATGTTGTATGATTCTTCTTAATCCTTGATGAGGGTCTCTTCGAACTTGATTTAGCAATTCAGCATTTGACTCCTCATCCACACCCTCTGTGGTCTCTGATTCAGGTTCAGATGTTGCTTCGAATGTGGTAACATTTGGGGTAACATCTGGTCTTCAGCAGTAGACTCTTGTACAATTTTTGTCCTTAGATTTTACACTCGGTAAGCCTGACTATTTTGGAAATAGCCAACAAAAATTCCTTTCACTCTTAGAGTCAAATTTAGCCAGATAATCTTTATCATTTAAAAAGTAATAAATACATCCAAAAACATGAAAGTAACGCAAATTAGGTTTCTTTCCATTTAAAATTTCATATGATGTCATCTTTTTTACGGGCCTTAAGTAAGTTCTATTAGTGATGTGACATGCAGTAAACGAAACATTTTGACAATTTGTTAGAACTAAGCATAACTCTAGCTATTTCTTACCATGTTCTACTCAACCTTTCTACTACCCTATTCTGATAAAGAGTTTTGGGAGCAGAAAAACTCATGGAAAATTCCTCTTTTCTCACAAAAAATTGTGAAGGAGATGTTTTCAAATTCTTTTTCATGGTCGGAACTAATCCGAAAAAATAGGAGAATAGAACAAGTTCCTAAATCTAGAGTGCAAAATTTTAAAACATGTCAAAAGTTTGAGATTTTTCTTTCAAAAAATATATTCACGAGTACCTAGAAAAATCATATAGGAATACCTCATGCCTCCTAAACTGTCTACCTCAAATTGGACTTATAAGATCCATGTGAAATAATAGAAAAATAGTGAGACATACCTGAATGTTGTCCGTCACTCTGGACAACATTATGGAAAACACGGGCTTGCTTACCTCGGAGACAATCTGCACAGACTGTTTTACCTTTATGGCGAAGGTTGGGTAAGTCTCTAACCGCTTCATATGAGACCAATTTTTCAGATTGCGGTAGTTGACATGCCCCAACTTTTGATGACATAGTGTTGTGTCGTCCATCTTGACATTATTGCTTATCTCTTGTCTTGCAACAAGATAACAATTATCACATGTTTTAGTACATGACATGACACATTCATTAGCTGCATTTATAACTTTTTAGGCATTCTCATTAAATTTTACCTCCAGATTGTCATTACACAATTGACTCATCAATTTAGCCATTAAGCCTTCAATCGTGTAAGACATTTCTTAAAGTTGAAAATCCAGGAATATTCAGGATTCCTTTTCCAATCATTTTACTTTTACTGCCACCTCCATAAGTTATGTTACCTCTATTGAATGACTCATAGTTCTTTAGAAAACTCCTTTGTACCTGTCATGTGACGAGAACATCTACTCTCAAAGCCCCAAGAATCTGAAATGTTTGTTCTTAAGCAGTTATCGTACATTACAAGGTACATCCATTTTTGGAACCCAAACTCTTTTAAATATTGTTTTTTACTTTTCAGCTCAGAAATGTTGCTTCAAATGTTGTCCGAGATGTTGGACAGCCTTTTAGACAACATTTCGCTCACAGAACGTTGAAGTTTGAAACAGTATGATTTTAATCCTCCAAGGGAGTTACAATGATGACACACAAACTTCATATTCTTTGACATATATGAGAATATATTATTTTATCATTTTCCTTTACAAAACACATTTTCTCATTTTTGTCAAACAAACTGGAGCATAAAGTTAAGAGAGTTTTTGTACCTCATACCTGCATGTGTAGATTTACTAAAGTTGAGTATCTCATTCAGTTTGGAAGTCTCTGAGTTGAGCTCACGGAAGGTTGCTACGTCTAAATCCAATTTTGCACGAATCTTATCAAATTTAGTATCCTATTTGGTAAGTGCAACCTCTAGTCGGGTTATTGTGCCTTTTAGATCAATATTATCACGAGTTAAAGATTTTACCTTTGTCTCAAGTTGCTTGGATTCTGCGATTAATGTTTTACAAATGTTTTATAATTCATTAATCATGTCATCTTTGCATTAAACTTGATCCATACTTTCAGCCTCACCATTAGAAATAAAAATCACTAAAGCAGTTAACATTAGGATAGTTAAAGAAAATTTACCTTTCAGATGTTGCTGGAGATGCAGATGTTGCCTAAAATGTCGTGACATCTGAGGTAACATTACTGACGACATTTTCGTTATCAGACAGAGACTGTTCATAAACAGTGGCCAACATTTCTTGTGATTCAACTTCTTGATCTCCTTCATCTTCTACTACTTTTTGCTTTTTCTTTTTAACTGCTTGGAAGGAATTTTGTGGGCTTTTGATTGAAGCCTTGGTTTTGATGCTTTTTAGATTTAGATTGATTTCTCTCATTATTGAACTTCCTCACCTTCAAATTATATTTTTCGAGTGAGTAAGGCAACATTAGCACCTTCACCAAGTTCTTCAAGATATTTTTCCTCTTCATTGATTTGATTATCTAAGGATTGAACTTGAAGTGTCACATTCTTGCTCTTATATAGTTCCTTTAGATTCTCAACGTTCAACTCATAGGTTTTGAGAATGTTCATCAAGGTATGCAGGTCCATAGTAGTAAGATTGTGAGCTTCTTTTATGACATAAATCTTTTAAATTGAACTTTCAGGAAGAAAACGGAGAGTCTTTCAAAAATAGGATTTAATATCATCCGCTTCTTCCATCCTTAAATGTTCATATTTGCTCATGATTATATGTAGCTTTGTTCGACGAATACTTGAGCTCCATTCACAATGAATTTGTAAAGTATCTCATGCATCCTTAGTCGTTGGACAGTTTTGAATGAGATTGAACATGTAAAGATCAACCCATCCAAAAATTGCATCTAAGGCCTTTTCGTTAAGCTATCATTATTGGTTTCTTCCGCCGTCCATTTGGATTCAGGTTTAACAAGAATTTCACCTTCCTCATCCGGCGGCAACATTTGAACAACATACCCATTGGTTATAGATCTTCATGCTCTAACATCAATTGATTTGATGTGAGAACGTAGGTGAATCCTCAATAGGTACATTTTGTTCCATTTAAAATGGAAAGTCTACCAATATTTGGATTAGCCGGATCCATAACTTTGAATAATAGGACCAAACACTTATTATATCAAGTGTTGGCTATGATACCACTTGTTGGGTCCCGGGGGTTATGCTATGGAAGAATAAAAACAAACTGAAAGTAAAATCAATTCAAATGCTGGAACAGTTTCCGAATGTCGGCGATAATGTCATCCGTCACAACTGAAAACACTTCAGTAAAAACAGAAAAACCTTTGAAGAGTAAAATGCAGCGAAAATAATAAAGAACACAAATGTTTATATTTACATAGATTATATATTAATATAACCTATGATGGTCAATGACCAAAAGTATTGTATATATATATATATATATATATATATATATATATATATATATACAATTGAATATATTCATTCTTTTACAATATTTCAAGATAATACAAAAGGAATAAAAAAGTTAAGTGGCAGATGAGACAAATGACAAAGGTTAGGGTCTAATACAGAACATAAAAAGGAAAGGTAACGATGTGGGACAATATTTTGACAAATGCTAACATCCCCTCTCAAGCTCGCGACGGTGTAGAGAGAAACATCGAGAGTTTGTCAAGAAAGAACCGTTGACGTTGTAAGGTATGTGCCTTTGTGAAGAAATCTGCAAGTTGCATCGAAGATGAGACAAATGACAATGATAGAGTGCCTTGTTAAAGATGATATCGAATAATATGACAATCAATCTCAGTATGCTTGGTACGTTCATGAAAGACTGTGTTTTGTGCAATCAGAATAGAACTCTTATTATCGCAGTACACCGGTGTCGGTGAGAAAATAAAGACACTCATATCAGCCAATAACCAACGTAACCATACAATCTCACACGTAGTAGAAATCATAACACGATACTCTGCCTCGGTTGAAGAGCGAGAAACAACATCTTGTTTCTTACTTTTTATGAAATGAGTGAATCTCCTAAAAATACACAATAACCAGTAGTGGATTTCCGATCAGTCGGGTTACTAGCCCAATCTGCATCAAAAAATGCACGAAGCTCTAATGATGAGGTTATTGGAAATAAGAGGCTTTGATAAATCGTTCCTCTGAGATAGCGAAGAATACGCATAACCGCAACCCAATGTACAAATGTAGGAGAACAAACAAACTGACTGACAATGTGAAAAACATATGCAATGTCAGGGCGAGTAATAGTAAGGTACACCAGGCTACCCACAACTAAACGATATAAAGTGAGATCAGGAAGATGATCCCCGTCAGTAGGGGTATAACGAACATTGATCTCAAGAGGAGAGTCAACAATACGAGTATCTGTGAGACGAGCCCGCTCAAGAGTATCTGCAAAGTACTTAGACTGAGAGAGAAGATACCCCTTCTTAGAATAAGCTACCTCAATGCCTAAAAAGTAACGTAGATGACCTAAATCTTTCATCTCAAAACGGCGAGACAAAATAGATTTTAGGTTTGCAATACCATCAATATCATCACCTGTAATGATCATGTCATCAACGTACAATAAAAGCAAAATACAATCTACAGGGGATGATTTAACAAATAACACTGAATCATGAAAGCTGGAAATAAACCCAAGAGATGATACTACAGTGGAGAACTTGTCGAACCAAGCACTTGGAGCTTGTTTGAGACCATACAAAGCTTTCTTAAGCATGCACACATGTCCTGGACTATGTGAAACGCCAGGTGAAGGGACCATGTAGACTTCTTCTTGAAGATCCCCATTCAAAAAGACATTTTTAACATCCATTTGTGAAATATGCCAATGATGAAAGAGGCCACTGCAATAAGAACCCGGACATATGTCATCTTTGCAACAGGTGCAAAAGTCTCTTCATAATCTATACCATATTCTTGAGCAAAACCCTTTGCAACCAAACGAGCTTTATATCGCTCAATAGAACCATCAGACTTGGTCTTAATCTTGTATACCCATCGAGAACCAATAGTTTTCTTACCAGTCGGTAGAGAAATCAAATCTCAAGTATCAGTTTTGTTCAAAGCAGTCAGTTCCTCATTCATAGCCTCTTGCCAAAGAGGATCATGAGCTGCCTCAGAGTAGGAGGTAGGCTCACAGAGAGAATTAATAGAAACTAGAAAGGAAGCGAATGATGGAGCATAACAAGAATAATCAAAATCGGATACCTGAGTAGATCGTAGAGTGCGTTTAGGATAGCGAGGTGGATCTGGATCTGCAACCACAAGAGGTTCTAAAATAGGCGTAGGAGGGGGTTGAGTATCAATGTCATGGGACCTGCCAGAAGACTGATAAGGAACAAATGATATAGATGTAGAATCAGATGGACAATCAACATCAAATGGATCAATATCAATAAGGTCAGATTTTGTCATGTCATGTGAGCTAGGTGAGATGGAAAAGAAAAGAACATGCTCAAAAAAGAAAATATTACAAGACATATACAATTTTCTAGAGACTGGATCATGACAACGATAACATTTCTGCCCAACCCCATATCCAAGAAAAACACAAATGACGACACGAGAAGATAACTTAGTACGCTCTGCATGTGGACGTAGAACAAAACATGTAGAACCAAAAACTTTCAAATGAGAATATAGTGGGGTGTGATCAAATAGTCTAGCATACGGAGAAATTCCAGAATTATGAGAGGTAGGGATCCTATTAATAAGATAAATAGATGTAAGGACAGCTTCTCCCCAAAATTCACTAGGTACACTAGCGGACAAAAGCATAGATCTAGCGGTAACAATATGCCTATGCTTTCTCTCAGCTACCCCATTTTGTTGTGGTGTATCAGTACAGGAAGACTGATGTATTGTACCATCAACTTTGAAAATACCAGAAAGATCCCCACTAGTGTATTCACCTCCTAAATCAGCCTGAAAACATTTAATAATGGCAAAATTTTGAGTTTTCACATAGGTTTGAAACTCAACATAAGTATGAACAAAATCAGAACGTTTTTTCAACAAATAAACCCAACAATAACGAGTATAATCATCAATAAATAAAACATAATATTTGGAGCCTCCCTTAGTAGGGATAGGTGTTGGCCCCCAAACATCTGAATGAACTAGATCAAATGGTGCAGAAGAAGTAGAAGTACTAAGATTAAAAGGCAAGACAAAAATTTTCCAAGTTTATATCCACTACAGTCAGAAATATCATTGGATTGTAAATCACTAAGAACACCAGTACTATACATAAAGCGTAGACTAGAGCCTGATACATGACCAAGTCTAGAGTGCCACAAATAAAATTTCGAAGAGGAAGGTGTAAAATGAAAATAAGATAAATTAACAGGCATAACTGCTGCATGAGTAGAAAAATGCAGCTCATCCAAAACATATAAACATTTCCCCTTCCTACGCCCTGTCCCAATCACTCTCTTGGATTTTAGATCCTGCACATAACAAGAATTGAGAAAAAGGTCAATAAACAGCCAGAGTCACATATTTGACCAGCAGAAGCAAGATTCATATGTAATTTTAGAATGCAATAAACATCAGGTAATGATATAGTAGATGTATGAATGGTGCGATATGCATCGATGACATAGGTGTGCCATCAGCGATCGCAGAAGTGGAAGGGGGGGTCAGAATACATAGATACAAAGACAGAAGAATCATGAGACATATGATTTCCAGCTCCAGAGTCCAAGATCGAAGGCGAAATGATACGAACGATAGATGGTGATGAGCCGGAAGGAGTAGAAAGAGCATAAGACTGCGAATTCTTTTGAAACTGTTGGAAGGCAAGGAACTTCTGAAATTGGTCAGCTACAGAATCAGTAATGTGACTCACGGAGGCTCCTGAAGCTGGGTGATCAAGAGAGGGCACAAAGGCAGCCTGAGTCGGTGGATACGAGTTCTGGAATTGACCTCCAGAATATGGCTTCTGTTGAGAAGACTTCTGTCCTTGTCCCGAATATGGAGGTTTAGAACCTAACGTCTTCCATAGCTCAGGATATTGAATCTTCCAATGTCCTGGTTTCTTGCAATAATTACAATTATCCATGACAGATGTTCTATACTGATGTGTAAGGGCTGCAAGGACCGGTGCAGATGAAGGAGCTGCCAATACGAAAGTAGAAGCTTTATGTACCCCTTTTAGAGTCTTCAAACATGTTTCTTCGACCATAAGTTCATTTACCACATCTTCAACAGATGATAAGGGTTTGCGGTACAACAAGCCTGAATGACAATTCTCAAAATCTGACCGAAGACCCATCAATAGTTGAACAAGACGATCTTCATCTCTGCATTTAATATAAGCATCACATGCTTGCAATTCAATAGATTTCGTCATAGCTAACTGATCCCACAAAGTGGTCATTGCACAGAAATAATCTTGAATGCCCAAATCATTTTGTATTAGTGCACGAATTTTAGATGTTAACTGATATTTAACAGCAAAATTATTCTGCACAAACGATCTTGACAAATAGTCCCAAATCTCTTTAGCAGTTTTGAATTTAGCCAATTGAACACCAATTATTTGTTAAACAGAGTTATTAATCCAAATAATAATCTTTGAATTATTGGTCTCCCAAGTCTTAAATACTTCATCAAATTTTTCATCTCCAATTTTAGGGCATTTGGATTTTTCAGACATATAATCCCAAAATCCCTTTCCCTTCAAAATATTTACCATGACATAACTCTAATAGGAATAATTTTTTCCATTTAACCGAACACCAATAGATTGCAAAGAATCATCACCTCCAACCATTATTAATTTTTAACAGAAAAAAACCCCAAATAACATGCAACAATTTCAGCCTAACCAATCAAAATGCGGAAGTGGTGGAACCGATCAGAACAAGAACCCAAATTTAACAAGAACGAACACAAATAGCGAAATCTAACAAGATAGGCGGTAGAACCGGCCAATATTATAATGCAATAATTTATGTAATAGGCGGTAGAACCGACCAATATCATAATGCGAGAATTTATATAATAGGCGGTAGAACCGATCAATAATTTAAAATATTAATTTAAAATTAATATTATTTTATTCTATCTGATACCATGTTAGAATTCATATTATTTATGAATCCTTGTACAGCAATAACAAGAGTAAAGAAAAGAGAATAAGACTATTATTGATAGTGAATTGGTAAGTTAAAGAAAAGCAACTACATCCCTTTATATATGGTCTAATACAGAGCATAAAAAGGAAAGGTAACGATGTGGGACAATATTTTGACAAATGCTAACAACTACATCACCTAATTGGTTTCTTAATTGGGGAAAAGTCCACTGCCTTACCACTCGACCATGTCGCCAAAATGCTACAAATACAAAATAGATGAAAACTTTCAGGTCGTAATACATTGCTATTTCTTAATCCTTGCGACCAAGGATAATGAGTAGGTTGGCTCTTAGAGTATAGCCTCTCGCGGAGTTAGCGATAAGAGTACACTGGCCGTGAGGAACAAAGGATTTTGTGCTTGCCCCCAACTAACAAGAGATCTTGGCGAAATTGCTACATATGAAATTGAGCACAGTTTTACAAAGAAATAGCCCACTTTTCTCACATGTGACTTGAAACTTCTGAAATATTGCCAATCAACTGAATTCTATCTTATTGTCATATAAGCAAATTTTATATGCCAATATTTAGAAATTAAATTCATTTTCAAGTAACCAAATGTAGGAATAGATTTCACACAAATAGCTACTTCAGGTATGAGAGCAAAGAAAGAACCATAATTATTCAGGTAGGAGCAAAACCTTCAACAGTAGAAGCAACCTGAGTTAGATAGTAACATCTTTAAGCAAAGACAAAATACGCTGTATCACCAGTTTAAACCAACACTAGTCATCTGTAGGGAATGTAAATGTAACTGTTACACAACACTACATAGACTGCAGCAATTCAACCAGTCATCGGATCTATTGCGACCGAACTGGTAGTGTTAACAGAGTTACTTTTTCTCTGAGTGATTCTTAGAAGCTGATATTTAATGATATGGTCAGTTCTGTTAGTGTTCCCTCACTCTAACCACAATAACCCGGAATTTCTTATTTATCAGAAACTCAAGCTGCATCTCGAAACCCTGGAGAACCATTACTGCTGTCAAACGTTGTTGTGTTGTGCCCATTTTCCTCGTGTTGCCCTGCCTGGATAGACGCCTCACCATTGCTGCTGTTTGGAGTATTACCTGTATGCCTATCACCAGTCTCGTTACCATCAGAATCAGTGGAAGGGCCTCCATTTTCCGTGTAGATGATGTAACCATTCCCTGGATTCCCATTTTGTGAAGCATGACCCTGAGATGTACTAGTTGATGCCAAAACAGCACCACGATTGGCTGAAGCATCCCACGAATTAGAAGCCCCATAACTTGCATTTAGATTATAGAAATCACCATACCCAAGATTCTGGCTGCTCCACTGGTTTCTTGTGGCACCAGCCAAGCTGCTAGCATAACCAATGCTGGCAAAAGATGGATTCATATATATTCCACCTGCCCCGCCGTAGCAAGTATAAGGATCGTAACCATAACCATAATTCAGAGCTCCGTATCTGTTATAGGGAGTGTAACCACAAAAATCAGGCTGTGGAAACCTAATAGGATCAGAAAAACCATAACCCAGGTAACCTCCACCACGACCATTGCCAGCAGGATTTGCTTCTTTAGGCAGGGCACGTTTTACCTCCACTAGCTTATTTTTCAGTTCATGAAAGTTTTTGTGGAGAACTTTATCAGCAGCATCTTCTGAGTCAAAGGTGATGAAACCAAATCCTCGAGGGCGACCAGTGTTTGGGTCAAACATTATTACTTTATCTGTCACATTACCATAATTTTGGAAGTACTGGCAAAACTCTTCTTCAGTAAGGGATGAAGGTAGCCCACCTACAAATAATTTTATAGTAGTGACATTCCCTCCTGGTCTTGTATCTTCACTGGCATGAGGAAGTCGCGATCTCAACCTCTGCTGTTGTTCTCTTGGTAAAGCCTTCTTAGCTTCCACCTGAATGGCAAAGCTGGAGTTTAAAGTGAAAACAGACAGACACGTAAACAGACAGATCATATGGTTTAGCTAAAGCCAAGCTACAACACCACAGCTTCCAGGTGGAATTGTTCGTCAAGTTTAACACTGCTGAGAACTTTCAAAACAAGGAAAAGAATCATGTGACTCAAGCATACCACTAGAATATCACGTCATTGAATGACTTCATCTCAGATAAACATATTTGATAAAGAACAAGAAAATCTAACATATTACTCCTTTACATCTCCCCTCTGGTAAAAAAATAATTCCAAATGAGTAACTTTGCATAGAGTTGACAACATAGGCGCAAGTGGGATGCCATCAAGTACAAGAATAACAGAGTCATCTAACTAATGTTCCCCAATAGAGTGAATATCACATCATCAAAAGTTGGTTCCTTTTCTTTGAATGAATACTTTACTAAAAAATGAAAAGCACAAGAAACAGAATCCTTAATTATCTAAGGAAATTTGTCCTCACCACCCCGCAAAGCTAATCTACTGCCATTTCCACATAATCCAAATGAAACAAACTGAATATTTCTTCCCTCCCCCTCCCGCTCCTGCTCCCTTCGTCTTCATAAATGTGACCTTTTGCACTAAGCATTGCACTGCTTTTAATCAAACAATCTAAAAGTAAAACTACAAGTAAAAAGAGTGATAGATGAGCTAAGCAACGGAAAAGGAAGTAAAGACAGAACACGAGCACCTAAATCCCCATTTAGGATATGCAGAAAAACCCACACTCCTCTAGTTCAACAAAAAGAAAAAGACATGATTAATCATACCCACCATTTGAGAAAGCAGACAAAAAGGCGGATTCAGAATTTAGAGACTGTGGTCTATAATACACACGTTGTATAAAAGCATTGAGGCAAAACTGAACTCACTGCGAAGACCTAGACACAACACATGCTAATGCAACTAATGAAAAAAATTCAAAACTGCATTAACGAACAACTAAACTTTGAAAGCGTACAAACATATATCAGTTGTGAAAAGAAAAAAAACTCAATTGGGGTCAATCTTGAAACGTACAAAAAACAGAACAGGTTAAGCCTACATGCACAAGGTTGATAAAATATACCAAGAAATTAATGGCACACGGATATTCAAGATTTAGAATTAGCATGTAAGAGTTAATACAGTTACTACTTAAAAACCAACAATTAGCGACTGACAAATTTTGTATCTAAACAATAAGATATTAGCGGCGGATTATCAACATATTCAATTTAATGATGGATTAGCGATTAAGTTGGTAGCTAATTCCAGTCCTTTTTTCCTGTAGTGTATGTATACATTCAAGAATCATAAATTGGTAATCTTTCTTACCGCACGGCCATCAATGGTATGTTTCTCCTGGAGAATGACATCAATAACAGAAGGATCAGAGAAGACAACAAAAGCGAATCCTCTAGATAAACCAGTGACCCTATCATGCATAATTATTGCATGTGTAACTTCTCCATAATGGCTAAAATACCCTCTTAGTTTGTCTTCATTTATGTCCCATCCTAATCCTCCAACAAATAGTTTCCCTTCATCTGAATCCATCTCCTTCAAATTTTTGAAAAAATTATATCTTCTTTCTATGTAATGTAGAGTTTACGTAAATATTTTGTGTGTGCATGTGCAACTAAAAGTAGAAAGGGAGGGACAAAGGTTACATGCCTAGGGTTTGGGGACAGAGTGACCAAATCTCTGAAAAAGAAGATGTTGAACACTATTTTCCATATTTTACTTTCTTTTATATAGTTAGGTAGATTATGGAACAGACTCTAGAGGCTTATTTTCCCCCTCAATTAGATGAGCAATGGTACATCGGGATACAAAACCCACGAGCTAATCTTCATCTCGACAAATGAGCAAATCACAATCAAAAGTTTTGGAAAGTCACATTTCTTCTTTTTTTTTTTTTTTTTTTTTTTTTTTTTGACGAAGGAACCATGCACGCTTTCTCTTCGAGCCAAGAGGCGGCGGCAGCGACGTTACGGGGTTTGAACTTGTGACCAGCTCCCACACCACGATGAGGATATCATGCGCTTCAAGACCAACCTAGTGCAGAGGCGGATAAAACTTTGAGGGTAAACTTTTATACTAGCCATCCCCACCGCGCATCAACTGCGGCTCCACACCTCCATCCCATCGTCACGGCCTGCGAATTGAGTGCATGAACTGCGGCGAGCGGTGGAGGATTTTTATGAGGCAGTTACAGATGCATTGGTCATGGGAATCGAATTCGAGACCCAAGGCAGCAATACCCTTAGTGTAATGACCACTTGGCCAAACACCTCGGATAAGTCACATTTCTTAATATTATTACATGAAATTTCTTCTATTTGGGAATGTGGCACACACATCTATTTTAGTCTCCTAATTTTAAGGGAAGTGGGTGGGACTATTACTCTGTCTATATTAAAATGTTTGAAAATTAAATGAATTTTAACTAACATTTAAGATTGTATTCATTTGTCATTTTTGGAAAATTTAATTTACTCTACGTTTAGTTTTTAATAAAGAAAAAGTTTCAACGATAGAGGAAGTATTTCTTAACTTAGAGGAAGTAAAAAATAAATAAATAACAAACAAAAAGAAGGTTTACCATAAGCACTTATTATTTCAATTGAGTTAGTGAGATTTGAATGGTAATGTTGAATCTCGTTATTCGGAAAAAGAAGTAAAAATATTATTAAGAAAAACATAAACAGTTTTTTACTTTATTAGTGTATTTAACTTGTTTTAACAAGCCATTTATTTTATTTTTCGAGTTATTAATTTCAAATAATACAGAGTTTTTATGTATAGTTATATTTTAGGTGACATAATAAATAAAAATATTTTTATACTCTCTTTAAAAAACTATGTAGGTGAAAATAGGGAATTCGCTGCTCCTCTTGTTTTTTCTGCACTCGGCGGGATTAAGTTTCATGGTAGTATGAAAGCACCATTTATGTCGTAGTATTAACCTTATTCATGGACTAGTTTTTTATTTTTGTTATCTGTTACAATTTATTATTTATTGTGTTTCGGTTATCGTACTATTTCGTTGTTGTTACTGTTTCTCTTTCTGAATGTTTATATTGCTTTCCATATTACTTGTCATGTTTTCATCACCACCGCATTTCTTTTCATTACTATTTTGATTCACTACACTAGAGTTGAGTGTCTGTACACACCTGGAGTCCTCGATCCTAGATGCCCCTAGAAGCCCAACGTCGGTAATCAAAAGCGTGAGTTTAGGTTTAGCGAATTCCTATCATAAATCTCTTCATAACCTACTAATTGAGATTACACTGGATATCTTATTGCTATTGTGGGCGTTTTAGTCGGGGTCGTACACGCAGCGGAATTTAAAAATTAAGGTTTCAAACCCGACTTTCGGTTAAACTGTAGTATGATTATATGATGTAAAAACAAACACAAAGCAATAATGTAATACTTTGACAGAAGACTTATATTTTGTAGATAACAATCTCTGAAATCTGAAACTTTGTGTAGTCCGAGGGTGCACACGCAAACGTCCCTCAATTTGCAAGTTTCTGGAAAACTTTGATGTAATTGCTAAGTCTAGAATGCTAGGGATTTCAGCAGAGCTTTAGAAGAGATTTGTAGTGAAATGGGAGGGAGAAGCCCTCTATTTATAGTTGCAAAATAAAGCTTTAGGGTTCCCATGGGCCAGGCCCAGCAGAAAATGGATGGGTCAAACTCGGACTGCCAAAATGCGCCTCGGCGCCACGGCGCTGCACAAGTGGCGACGTGGCGCTGGAACGCGTTTTGGCGTCGTGGCCCTGAATCATGGCCATGGCCCCTGTCTCATTTTCTGCTCCTTTTTTTCCATTTCTAATGTCCCGGTTATCAACCGAACATATATAAAATTTCCTTCTAAGTACATCCTTCAATCGACGGAACATTTAACTTAGTGTTACCCTTCAGGCTTTTACATATCGTCACTAATTACATTAGGATCTTCATGGAACTCCTAGACTGCGCCGGAAGACGAACCCAATATGTAAAGTTTAGCTATACAAAACATGTGAACTGAACCTATATGTGGGAAGATAAAAATCCTTTCATTCACGACACACTCAATCAAGCTTAGGATTTGTCAAGTGTCTATCCAAATGGCTTGATCATTATATCTCATCTATAGTAGTCGACAACAGGACCATATCAAAGATATGTCCATTGCGTTGGCCAACGACTTAGTCAACTTAATATCTTATGAGTATCTGAGTGTTTGTTAGCCGATTTCCAAATGCTAACGTAAGTGTACGTATCGTTACAAGTAATATAGTCTGGTAAGACCGAATATCGTCCACAGAGACTGGTTTCTAATTACCGAACATCGATTCTAGGTTATCTACTTGGAAAACGATGGTTGATTTGATTTTTTATCTAACACTACTAGAGTAATTGAAAGAATTAAACTAAATTACTTTGGTTTAATCAGTTATGATGGAAATAGGGCTTCCAATATCCCTGACTATCCACTCTTTTCAATTCTTAATGAAACAAGAATGACTTCTTTTTCTACGTTAAGATAGCAGATTAACTAGATTGTCTTATATTCCAGTTAGGATATATAGTCACTCAACCCCAGTGCAGAAACCTTCTATATTTCTATGATAGGTTTTACCACATAGGAGGATTAAGAACAATAACCTATAATGCTACACAACTATCGGGGTACTTTCGTCCGCGATTTTAACCTATGTCTATTCAATTACAGCATATCCAATCTCTCCTCTCGGTTCTTGATTCGAAATCATATAGATTATGATAATTAGTGATCAGTTAACTATCAAACATTCATACCAATATTGAATAAATCTTAATCAAGTGAAGAAGAAACCAAACTAATGCATTAATTCATGAATAAAAGTTTCAAGCGATTCAATAGGAAATCCCTAATAAAGTGTTTAGCTCCTAGCCATAGACACACTAAGAACTAATACAAATCCAACATGAACTGAACTAAAATAAAGAAAAGAAAGAAAAATACTTAGAACTAATGTCTCCAATTGTAGCCTCCAAGGTTGTGATGTGTTGTGTGTTATGCCATCTCAGCCCCCTTATAAAATATGTCCTAAGGGTTTAAATATGTTGCAAAAATCGTGTGCCCTGGACCCTTCTGCCCCTGGCCAATTTTACTTCGGATCTGGAAAATCCCGCCTTGGCGCCGCGGCCCTGCATTCCGGCGCCACGGCGCCGTAACTCCTGCGGGCTCTCTGATTAAATGGCGCTGCGGCCCTGCTGAATGGCGTTGCTTGCTTTCGTCCGAATCTCCAATTTTCGACCTTTTTGCCTCGGGACCCTCCTTTTATGCCCAATTTTCGCCATTTTGTCTTTTTAAACTGTTGTGACTCAAAAAAAAAAAACGACCCTAACACGACACTTATTTAAATAAAAATGGGAAAAATACTAACTAAAAATGACTCAAAAAGCGTATACAAAATACACCTAACAAATACCCCAAACTTAACCTTTGCTCGAGAGCGAGCAAAGATCAAAACAAAATCAAAGAAACAAAAACAAACAGACTCAAAGACTCAAATCAAGCAGCTGCACAAGGTTACTTAGAAAAACATGAATGTCAGTTGGGATAATATGCTGGAACATATTACTTAGAAAAACATGAATGTCTATATAGCATGAATATATCAATCTAGAATTTCAAGCCAGATATTTTGCAAATTCATTTCAATCACACTCAATGGAAACATGAACACTAACCTATGCATGTCAATTTTATTTAGTTTTATGAGTCTGTTTACTTGCTATTCTCCACTAATCATAACATACATTCTAGAGATCTCCAGGACTTTTCAGGGTTGTAATGTAGGCTTAGGCAGGGGTAGATAAAAGTTGACATTTAGGCTCAAATTGCGTACCATAAGCATTTTTCTCATTAAACTATTTTGTCTTTCTTTTTGGTATTCTTTTCCGTTCATACTTATCATTCCCCTCTTCTCTTTTTGAGAGCATGAAACACAATCACATAGGCACTCCCAAACTTAAGCTTTTACATTTTTTTTTCCATTGGGGTGCATCAATTTTTCACTCTCTTTTGGTATTTCTTTTTCATCTCTGTTTTCACTTACTGCTTATGACACACAAGAGAATCATAGGGTGTCAAAAAAACAACTTATTTTAGGCTCAAAGGGCTGATTAGGGATACAATTTACTGCATGGTAGGTAATGAAAGGTAAGAAGGGCTAACAAAGAAATACCTGAATCATCTCCCTAAACATGTGCATCTTTAACTATTTCGCCTCAAATAACAAGCAAGCAGACTCATAGACATTTTTCAACCGTTTTTTCATAATTGACAACACATAGGCAAAACACAAATATCCCACATAATTAAATTTTCATAAATTTTTGGCATATCTAACTTAAGCACACAGATTTTAGCTTCTAATTCCATTACATTATCCCACTTAATTCACTAGGCGTTTCAAGCATTACAACATGCATGATCATAAAAAAAATGACTCATATAGACACAATAAAATAATCAAAAAGCTAAAAAACATACACACAAAAATAAAATAAGAACCCCTCCCAAACTTAAACGACACATTGTCCCAAATGTGTAAAGACTCAAAAATAATAAAGGGACGACTTACAGACATACAACGGCTCAAGATGGTGGAGGTGGCGGCGGATACTGTTCGTCGGAAAATTTTCCAGAGGCGCTGCGGCCCTGCTATTTTGGCGCTGCGGCGTTGCAACTCCTGCAGCTTCACTGATTAATAGGCGCCGCGGCGCTACACCAATTTCGTGTTTCCAGCATTTTTCCGTGCTTCATGTCCAATTCCCTTCACATGTCATCACAACACAACCAAAAATATCAAAAGTGAGACTGTTCAATTTAAACTAATTGCATAATTTAAACATTAGGTTGCCTCCCAAGTAGCGTTGTCTTTAACGTCTTTTAGCCGGACGCAGGTCCTTTATTCAATCACTGGGGTAAATTACCCCCACAACCCATTCATTTGAATATCATTTTTCTCTTCTTTACTCTATTCTTCTTTTTCACTAGATCAGGTTTAGCAAGATTTACCTTTTTGTCAGCTTTCATCTCATCAACTTTTATTTCAGCACTCATACTAACCTGTGGGTTCACCGCTGTCGCAATGATCCCCCTGCCTTTGGATTGTTCTCGATGAGCTAATGCGACAATTGTGCTCACCGCAAAGCATTTGTTGCTGGCCTGGAATTCAATGGTAAATTTGAAAACCTTGAACACCATCTCCTCTTCTTGGACCCTCAGTCTCAACTCTCTCTTCTCCATATTAATGAGAGCTCTGCCCGTGGCTAGGAATGGTTTTCCCAAAATGATGGGCATGTCCTCATCTTCCTCCATGTCAAGAATGAGGAAATCTGCTGGAAAGAAGAACTTGCCCACCTTGACTAGCACACCTTCCACTATACCTTGGGGGTGCACCACAGATCGGTCAGCAAGCTGCAGATTTACTGTGGTTGGCTTGGCTTCCCCCAAACCCAATCTCTTGAACACAGATATGAGCATAAGATTGATGCTAGCCCCTAAGTCACAAAGTGCCCTGTTGCATGTTACTTTGCCAATAGTGCAGGGCAGGGTGAAGCTTCCTGGGTCTTTCAGTTTAGGTGGCAACTTCTTTTGTAAGATAGCGCCGCACTCCTCTGTCAGCACTACTGTCTCATAATCCGCCAATCTCATCTTCTTCCCAAGTATCTTCTTCATGAATTTGAAATATGTGGACATTTGTTCCAAAGCCTCAATGAAGGGGATGTTGATACGGAGTTTCTTAAATACCTCCAAAAACTTGGAGAATTGCTTGTCCAGGGCCTTCTTCTGTAGCCTTTGAGGGTAAGGGATTTTATCTGTGTATTCCCTCACAGCCGCTAGTGGAGCTTTCTCTACTGTAGGGCGGTCATCAGTGACCCCCTCTTTTTCTACCTCAACCGCCTTCTCCCACTCCTTCTCTTTTACCGCTGCTGGTTGGGGAGCAACCTGCTCCAATTGCTTTCCACTTCTCAACACAACTGCTTGGCACTGCTCTCTCGGATTAACCTCTGTGTTGCTTGGGAGAGTACCTTGAGGTCTGCTGTTTACCATCTTTGCCAGTTGCCCCACCTACGTTTCTAAGTTCCTGAGAGAGGACCTTGTTTCTGACATAAACTGATTCTGAGAATTGGTGAGTGTAAGCAAGGCTACTCTCAGTTCATCAGGCTTCTCCTATGGTGTAGGTGGTCTAAACTGCTGGGATGATGTGGCCTGATTATGTGTTTGCTGGTTCTGGTAGTTTCCTTGATACGGTGGCTGCTGCCCTTGGTCATTCCTCCATGAAAAGTTGGGTGATTTCTTCACCCCGGATTATATGTGTTGGAGTTATAGGGGCGCTGAAAGTTCCCAACTGCCTGAACCTGATCCATGGACACATTATTAGGATCCACCGCTGTGCATCTATCAAAAGTATGTGGTCCACCGCAGATCTCACAACGCACAGGCATCTGAACCGCGTTCACAGACATGGTATTCTGCTGCAGTTGCTTTGTCAAAAGGGCCATCTGCGCATTCCATGAAGTGATAGCATCTATCTCATGTATGCCCATAGTCTTCCTGCTACTCACTAATCTGTCATCTGTCCCTTGGTGATTATTTGCAGCCATATCTTCTAGAAACTCATGTGCCTCATTGACACTCTTCCTCATGAACACTCCCCCTACCGTAGCATCAATTATGGTACGAGTAGTACCACTTAACCCACTATAAAAATATGGACCAACATCTACTTCTCTATACCATGATGCAGGCATTTTCTCTGCAAATTCTTGAATCACTCTCATGCATCATAAAGCGACTCTCCATCCAGCTGATAATAGTTGTTCAACTCTCCTCTTAGCTTTGCCGCCTTTGAAGGAGGGAAGAACTTGACAAGAAACTTCTGGGCTAAGTCTTGCCAGGTGGTGACGGAGTTCGCAGGCAGTGAATTCAACCAGCTCTTGGCTCTATCCCTAAGTGAGAATGGGAAGAGCCTCAATCTAATGGCATCGTCAGTAACGTCATTATACTTGAAGGTGGCACACAGCTCCAGAAAATTGGCAATGTGCATGTGGGGATCTTCAGACGGCAATCCCCCAAACTGGACTGTGTTCTGGACCATGCTCAGGATGGCTGACTTGATCTCAAAGTTGTTTGCCCCTATTGCTGGGAGCCTGATGTATGTCTGTGCACCTATAACCGTGGGCAGAACGTAGTCTCCAAAACTTCTCTCTGCTGGAACCTGTATTGGCTCCCCTACATTTTCAGGAACCTCATTGTTCGCCCCATTCTGATCCGGTTGGTTTTCCATGGTCACTGAATCAGATATTCTCTTGTTTCGCATGTTCTGCTTGCAAGGTTTCTCAATCTCAGAGTTAAAAGGAACAAGTGTGTCTGCTCTTCTTCTTCTTCGCATAAACTATGTTCCTGATATAGATCAAAATCAATAAACAAATCAAGGCAATAGGGTTCTAAAGGTAAAAATAAAAATAAAAATAAAAGCCAAAGTAGAAATAAGGATAGATGGTTCGATATTAAAAGTACGCCAGTCCCCGGCAACGGCGCCAAAAACTTGTTAGCCGATTTCCAATTGCTCACGCAAGTGTACGTATCGTTACAAGTAATATAGTCTGCTAAGACCGAATATCATCCACAGAGACTGATTTCTAATTACCGAACATCTATTCTAGGTTATCTATTTGGCAAATGATGGTTGATTTGAGTTTTTATCTAACACTACTAGAGTAATTGAAAGAATTAAACTAAATTACTTTGATTTAATCAGTTATGATGGAAATAGGGCTTCCAATATCCCTAACTATCCACTCTTTTCAATCCTTAATGCAACAAGAATGACTTATTCTTCTACGTTAAGATAGCATATTAACTAGACTGTCTTATATTCCGGTTATGATATATAGTCACTCAACCCCAGTGCAGAAACCTTCTATATTTCTATGATAGGTTTTACCACATAGGAGGATTAAGAACAATAACCTATAATGCTACACAACTATCGGGGTACTTTCGTCCGCGATTTTAACCTATGTCTATTCAATTACAATATATCCAAATCTCTCCTCTCGGCTCTTGATTCGAAATCATATAGATTATGATAATTAGTGATCAGTTAACAATCAAACATTCATACCAATATTGAATAAATCTTAATCAGGTGAAGAAGAAACCAAACTAATGCATTAATTCATGAATAAAAGTTTAAAGCGATTCAATAGGAAATCCCTAATAAAGTGTTTAGCTGCTAGCCATAGACACGCTAAGAACTAATACAAATCCAACATGAACTGAACTAAAATAAAGAAAAGAAAGAAAAATACTTAGAACTAATGTCTCCAATTGTAGCCTCCAAGGTTGTGATGTGTTGTGTGTTATACCATCTCAGCCCCTTATAAAATATGTCCCAAGGGTTTAAATATGTTGCAAAAATCGTGTGCCCTGGACCCTTCTGTCCCTGGCCAATTTTACCGGACTGAAAATCCCGCTTGGCGCCATGGCCAGATTCGCCACGCCAGTAACTCTGCGGGCTCTTCGATTATCGAGCCATGGCCGCTTTCGTCTGAATCTCCAGTTTTTGACCTTTTATGCCTCGGGACCCTTCTTTTATGCCCAATTTTCGCCATTTTATCTTTTTAAACTGCTGTGACTCAAAAGAAAAAAAAACGACCCTAAAACAACATTTATTTAAACGAAAATGGAAAAAATACTAACTAAAAATGACTCAAAAAACGTATACAAAATACACCTAACAGTGTTCTCTCGAATAAACATTCAAGGAATGAATCCTAATCTTGGCTCAACTACCACCTTTAATCCACTTCGTAACGTACCCAAAACAAGTCGTGTCTCAACCTATAAAGCATTTGAGCTTAGGACATGATCAAAGTATATTACTCCGTGAATAAGGTGCGTATCAACCTCAAGTCTAAGGACTTCTATCTCCCACACACCGATGACACTTTAGACATATAACAAAAGTGCATCAGTAGGGTATATCAATACTTCAACAAGTATTCATGCGTCCATCACGAGTTGCCATAACTCGTAGCAAGTGAGATATACTACATTCCCTAAGGATATGATGCAGACCACATGTCGACATATAACATATCATCGATATCTCAATCTCGGTGATCATTAGTCGAGGCGTTTTAAGAGTTACGTTATACTATTAATTCTCACATCATTAATAAACACGTAAACTCTAGGGATGCATTTATAGAATATTATAAACAATCAACTCATAATTCAACAAATACAAATGCCATAATATTAATCATCATTAATATATAAATATGAATGTGTATAAAGTATATTTTGTCCTAATACAGATTGTCTCTAGGACATACATATACTTTCAATATCCCACTTGGCCTAGAGCCAATCACCAACATATCTAATACCCATGTTCTCAAAATGACCATTATGCTTCACCAACTTAATGGTTTAGTAAACGGATCTGCTAGATTATTGTCTGTGGGAATATAATCTATCTTGATATCTTCAGCTTCCACCATCTCTCGGAGAGTGTGGTACTCCCTAGGTACATGTTTGTTTTTGTTTGTTGATCTTGGTTCCTTTGCTTGAGCAATTGCACCAGTGTTGTCACAATAAATAGTTATTAGACAACTAGCACTCGGAACAACCCCTAGTTCCTTCAGGAACTCAGAAATCGCGACAACTTCCTTAGCAGCTTCCGATCCAGCAATGTACTCCGCCGATGGTCGAGTCGAATCGTAGCATGTTTGGAACTCTTCCAGCTCACTGCTCCTCCGTTGAAAACAAAAGTGTAACCAGACTGAGATTTGAAATCATCAACATCTGTCTGGAAACTAGCATCGGTATACCCAGTGACAACCAACTCATTATCTCCACCATAGACTAGAAAGTAATCTTTAGTACGTCTGAGGTACTTGAGAATACTCTTGACTTCTTTCCAATGTTCCTCACCAGGATTCTGCTGAAACTTGCAAGTCATACGAAGTGCAAAGGCCATCACGAGTTGCCATAACTCGTAGCAAGTGAGATATAATACATCCCCTAAGGATATGATGCATACCACATGTCGACGTATCACATATCATCGATATCCCAATCTCGATGATCATTAGTCGAGGCGATTTAAGAGTTACGTTATACTATTAATTCTAACGTCATTAATAAACACGTAAACTCTAGGGATGCATTTATAGAATATTATAAACAATCAACTAATAATTCAACAAATGCAAATGTCATAATATTAATCATCATTAATACATAAATATGAATGTGTATAAAGTATATTTTATCCTAATACAGATTGTCTCTAGGACATACATATACTTTCAGCTATGTTTGGTTCAAGTATGCCCACCCACCTCGACTAAAACAACTTACTTCAAATGTACTGAAATCAAGGTTATCTCATTAACGATAATGATATTCTTAATGAAGTATGCATATTAGGGGTGTTTATCAGTCAATTCGGTTCGTTTTTTGTGTATTATCGGTTTAGTTTATCGATTTTCGGTATATCTTCAACCGATAACCAAACCGATAAGATATTCGTTATCGATTCCCCAGTTTATCGATTTGATCCTTAACGGTCCAGTTTACGATTTAACCAATAAAAAATGCTCCGCTAACTTTTTTTGCCTTTTCTTATTTTCTTTTGTTCATACTGCCTTCACGCATAACAAGACAGATCCACTCTACTGTCAATTCAACAAAATAGAGCCAAAATAAAATGCACAAATTAAAGCATAATATACTTAAGCAGATTCACTCTACTGTCAACGCAACAAAGTAAGAAACCCACAAAATGAATTTCAAGATATGACAGATTTAAAGTCACTATTATATAATTAGGAATAAAAACGTAATTTTAATATAAGATTATTGGGTTATCGGTTTAACCATTAATTAAATTCTTAAAATCGAAAATCCAATAAAAATTTACAAACCGCTAACTCAATAACATTTTATTAGTTCGATTTATCGATTAAACCGATTTTTACACACCCTAATACAGATAATAGCATATTTCTTTCTATTAAATTCACAATCCATTATAATAGGCAAAAAGCAAAAACCCACCATTAATATTTTATTAAGAATTAAGTAAGAAATAAAAGGCAAATTCCACTGCTATGATAAGTAACGTTGGTAATAGTCTAATAGATATATACATAGAGGCTGTTAGAAACCCCATTTATCCAACAACTCAATTGTAACGGTCACTTTGCCCCTCTTTTTTCAAAGTAGTTAACCCCCTTCCCCACCTTTGTCCTAAGCCCCTCCCCATTACCCATTTTCTTGACCGTTTCAATCCAAACGCTCCTCCTCTGTCATCATGAGGGCTCTCCGTTAATACAATACCCCTTTACTTCTTTCTTGGCTGGAACACAAATACATTCTGGAATCCAAGATTTGAGGGGGGCTTAAATGGGTTGTTTTCTTGGGTGTTTTGGTGGTGATAAGGACAAGAAACATCGCAAACACAGGAAAAAGGTCATCGCTAGAGACCAAGTAAGTGTTTCTCAATAACCCCTTTTTCGCAAGATTCCAGCTTTAATCATGATTAGGGTTGATTTAGTTGATGATGATGAAATTTTCTTGATTTTTGTACCATTTGTTCCTGCTAGTGTTTCAGAATAACCTTTTTTTCCTTCTTGTGTTTACTTCGTTAGTTGTAACCCTGTTCCCAGTTTCCTTGTTCTATTTTTGTAATTCTTGGAAATGTTGAACTTCTCTTGTTTTTTGAGCAAGATTCCAGCTTTAATCATGATTAGAGGTAGGTTTAACTGGGGTTAGAGTTAATTTAGTTGATGATGATGAAATTTTCTTGATTTTTGTACCATTTGTTCCTGCTAGTGTTTCAGAATAACCTTTTTTTCCTTCTTGTGTTTACTTCGTTAGTTGTAACCCTGTTCCCAGTTTCCTTGTTCTATTTTTGTAATTCTTGGAAATGTTGAACTTCTCTTGTTTTTTGAGCAAGATTCCAGCTTTAATCATGATTAGAGGTAGGTTTAACTGGGGTTAGAGTTAATTTAGTTGTGATGATGAAATTTTCTTGATTAGTGTACCATTTGTTCTATCTTGAAATTATTGGAAAGTAAGCTTGATTGGAAGTTGGGGTTAGGGTTAATTTAGTTGTTGATGATGAAAATTTCTTGACTAGTGTATTATTTGTTCCTGGAAGTTTTTTGGACAAATTAGTAGAGCTATGGTTTGTGTTTATTTTCTTTTTGGGATACAAATAAACATGTAAAATCTTATGTTGTGCTGCAGAAACATGTTTGTCAGGATCCTCAGAGAAACATAATATCTACGGAAAGCATCACAGAGGAACCCTCTGGGAACTTAGTTACCGAAGAGCGGTGAGTTAACTGAATTTGTTTTCTCTATTTTTTCTACTTTATATTACAAGTTAAATGATATGAAGTTTTGTGCTGTAGAGATAGGCCTGAGGAGCAACTAAGCTTGAGTGCTAGAAAAAAAGTTACCTTTGATTCAAAGGTAGTCACTACATATGAACCTGTTTCAATCTATGAAAGTACAGATTCTTTACCCGAAACCAAGAAAGCTGGTGAAGACGAAAGAGAGGAGGGATGTCTTGCTAAATCAAGCAAGTCCAACTCTTCCTCTGAAACGAATTCTGTCATATCTAGTGTTGGATCATATCCTCCAAACCATAGGTATCAGAACTGCAGAGACAGTGATGATGAAGCTGAGTTTGGTGACAGTGTTTTGGACAATGAATGTGATCTCGATGAGGATGATGATGACTACGAGGATTCAGATTGTGAATCAGTGAAAGAACAGGAAGTGGATAGTCCTACTTTGATGTTCGATGTGCCTGAGAAGGAGACGATAAAGGGTGAAACAAAAGGATATGTGAGAGATAGGAGTGCTTATATCCATCCGGTGTTGAACCCTGTAGAAAACCTCAGTCAGTGGAAAACTGTTAAATCAAAACCAGCAGAACACTCGAAGCGGCTGCAGCCACAGAAGGAAAATTTTACCGCAGAAGTAGAAGGGACTCGTGCTTCATTCAGTTTAGAACCTACATTTAAGCAATCATCGTCGAGTTTCAAGCCAAAGCCTAAGGATCAAGAAATTGAGGTTGATGCTAGTCTCTCAAATTGGTTGGTTACACCTGACAACACGACCAAGAAGGCCGGTGTCTCCAGTGTGCTTGAGACTGTTACACCAGAAAAGAGCATGTCACAAGGTTCCAACTCTGTGATGAGCTTTGAAGACAGACCGATTTTAGGTGCCTTGACAGTCGAAGAGCTGAAACAGCATTCGGCAGCTTCCTCCCCAAGGAAATCACCCCGTCGGAGCCCTGATGAGATGCCTATTATAGGAACTGTTGGTACCTACTGGAACCCCTTAGGATCTGCAAAAGATTCGGGGTCAGCTTCTTCTTTTAAAGGCATACCAAACTCCACCAGCAAGTACAGAGAGGTAGAGTTGATATGATTTTTTTTCTCATTAATGTTGCAACTTGCTCATAACACACTGACTAGGTACTAAGAGGTTCTCATGATAATGCAGGATAGGAGAGTTAATTGGCACTCAACACCATTTGAGGCAAGATTGGACAGAGCCTTGAAACAAGGTGCTGCATAAGCGTCTATAGCTTGATTGATTATTGTATATCTAAACTGGCACAGCTGTTTTGTGAAGTGAGTGAGACTCTTGTTGTTACTATTGTATGTGCTTACATTTCTTTACGGTTCATGGATTTGTCGTGTTTGTGAATTATCAGAAAACTGTGTTGTAATTTTTTTTGTAACTATGAAAAGTGGTGATGGCAGTGAATTATTTTATTGGTTCGTCTTTCTTGTTTTTGCCTTCAAATTTTCATGTTTTGCTACCTTAATACAGTGATGAATGAAGTAAGAAAGATTAGAACCTGAATGGTCTCTCATTGGTGAAGATCACCAGACTGTATTATGTGGCATAACAGGGATTCTGGCCAAGTTTACTGCAGATGCAACTGCATTAGTGACTTTTACTGTGTTGAGAAAGGTTTCACCAATTATGTGGCAAGATGCCACCCGAGGCGGATCTAGGATTTCTAGAACATAAGTGCACGTAATTAACTCAACATTCAACCAAGTGCATCATTTAGTCTTCTAGTAGCATGGGTGCCAATAGATTAACATTATATACATAAAATACCTAGTTTTATGGAGAGACCATGGGTTCACGTTGTAGGAAAAGTTAGAACAATATTGATTTAGAATAAAGTAAAACAAGAAAACGGTAAGATAATCCCTTTATTATTTTCATTGATAATGAGAGGTATATATACAAATATACAATTCCTAAATATGGTGAATATAGGAAAATAATTCTACCTTTTCCTACTCTAATTCTAATACATTTTCATCGTACAAGACTAATATCATAATTATAATTATATATGAATTACAATTTGTGGAGTCCAAATTGGACCATGATATACACGTGTAAATCGGTCTTTTACACCCCGCAGTTAAAGCGGGCGATTGACGTACGTTGAGACTGTCCCTAAAATCTTCAAATCGAACCAAGGGAAGACATGGAGAACGCGTACTTGTCCACGAGCTACCTTTTCTCGAACAAAGTGTATGTCCATCTTGATATGTTTAGTGAGCTGATGTTGGATCGGATTTCCGAACAGATAGATTGTACTCACATTATCACAGTAGACCAAGGTAGACAGATAGACGGCTTTGGCTAGAATTGTCCGAGAAGGAGTGAGGGTCATTAGATGTGGTCGTGAAGGGACACGGAGAACGCGTACTTGTCCACGAGCTACCTTTTCTCGAACAAAGTGTATGTCCATCTTGATATGTTTAGTGCGCTGATGTTGGATCGTATTTCCAGATAGATAGATTGTATTCACATTATCACAGTAGACCACGGTAAACAGATAGACGACTTTGGCTAGAATTGTCCGAGAAGGAGTGAGGGTCATTGGATGTCGCCATTATCATGACGGAATTGGCTCCGGTAGCCGTTTTTAGCCAAGTCGGCTTCTTCTAAGGTGAGCATGGAACGTGTTTGGTAGAACGGCGGGAGCAGATTACTTTGACGAAGAAGCGTCCCAACGTCATTATATGCCTCGGATAGGCCTGCAACCATTTGAAGAACAAGACGATCATTCGTGATGGGCGCACCAACGTTCTTGAGTTGATCTGCCAACTCCCTGAGCCTTTTACAATAGGCCGAGACATTCAGAAAATCCTCCATATTGACGTGGGAGAATTCCTGCTCAAGGATCACGACACGAAAATTTTTGTTATCTTGAAATATATTACGCAACCTATCCCAAGTGTTCATTGTCGTAGCTTCGGGTTCAATAATAGTTTGCAAGAGATTTGTAGAGATAGTGGAATAAATCCACTGAAGTACTGCCGCATCAAGAGTTGCCCACAACTTTAATTCATCATCGGTGGCAGACACCTTATCCTTGCCTGTTTTGGAGGGGATGATGTGATGAAGTACTCGATGAGAGCGTGCGTGAACTTTAAATAATTCCGCCCATGTCGCGTATTGGACGTTTTTCATCTCAAGAACTATAGGGATGCTGTTCTTGATGTTGGATACTGTAAGGACATGATGAAACGTGTTTTTTGTGGTAGACATGAGGAAAGAACAAGATGAGAATTAGGGATTTAGAAGTATAATTTGGGAGACGAAAAAAAAAGAATCGACCGTCGGTCGAGGGTTAGGATACCGAGGAGAGCTGCGAAAGTTGAATGTGGAGAAGGAAATTTTATCCTAGACGTCTGATACCATGAAAAAGAATAATCCCTTGATTATTTTCATTAACGAAAAGGTATAATATACATGATATACAAAATCTAATTAAGGAAATTAAATATACCTTTTCCTATCCCGGAAACAGCCGCTCTACCTACCAAGGTGGAGGTGAGGTGAGGTCCGTGTACATTCTACCCTCCCCAGACCCCACATTGTGGGATTTCACTGGGTATGTTGTTGTTGTTGTAAATATACCTTTTCCTAATACAACTCTAATAGCTTTTCCTAATACAAGACTACTACCATAATTACACTTGTACAATAATTCTACAAATATGATAAAGTATATACAAATTAGGACTTGTGATATACACGATTTTTAGCTGTGTATATTTCATATTCTTTCGGTATTAATTCCACTTTGAATTGATGCAGATGGTTAATAGGATTCCCGCAAAGTTTAAGTGTCTTTTTGAAAATATGATCCAAGTTCAAGGGAGTAATGATGTATTTTCTCAAATCAAATCAACTCCTACGATTAAAATGGTAGCATATTTGATTGTCCGAGCACCAAAAACCAAACAATAATTATTTTATAATTTCAATGGTTAATTTAAGCCAAACGTGATTTGAAAAACGATCAATACTAATTGAGATTTTTAATGTTATGTTTATTCATGATCCATTTGATCGAACCGATTATGAGATTCTAGGGTGTACTCGGTATGGAGAAAAATATTTCCCTCGGAAAATGTGTTCTTGGAAAACAAGTAAATTTCTTACATATTTTCTCATGTTCATTTGGTTAGTGGAAAATAAGTGAATTTCTTACTTATTTTCTCATGTTCGGTTGGTTAGTAGAAAATATTTTTCGAAAAATATCACCCAAGCCCCACCCCACACCCACCAACACCCCCACGGCCCCACCCACCCCAAGCACTTACCCCAGCCACCACCCAATCAAATTCCACCCCCATTCAATCACCACACTCGAACACACTTCATCTTCACTCATCTCTACACCACACCCACCCCACCCCGCACCACCGTTGCACCCAAGTGGAATAGTACATGAATGGCGGTTCTAGACGAGGGAATCATTCCTCTCTAAATAAAAGAAGGAAGAAGCTAGAATCTTTTTATCGATAGAGCTTTCACACCTACGCAATCCCACACCCCCCTTCAATTTTCTATTTTTGAAATATTTTATTTTATTTTTATTATATAAAAATGGAAAAAAAAATCTTACCCGACCATGGCGTCCCCACCACTCCACACAAATTTTTTATTTTCTATAAAAAATTTATAAAAGTAAAATAAAATATATGAACTAGAAAATTTGGGAGGAATATGGAGTGCGGGGGCTTGGCGAGGGTTGGTCGATGGTGTAGAAAACACAAAAATATTTAAAAATCTTTTTAAAAACAACTAAATTTCTTTGGAGGATAATGGGTTAGGGGTTGTAAAAAAACAAAAAAAACTTTTTTAAAAATAAATAAATAAAATGTTCGGAGGGAGGTGGGGTAGTGTAGAAAACAAAAAAAAACTTTTTACTAAAAAATAATGGGCGGGGGGGCGGGGGTTTGTTGGAGGAGGGTCGGGTGGTGTAGAAAACCAAAAAAATAACAACTTTATTAAAAAAATGGGTGGAGGAGGGGAGGGATGAGGAGGGTGGGAGTGCGGGAGTGATGTAGAAAACAAAAACATAGAAGAGAGTGGTGGTGGGTTGGGGGTGGGGGTGGGATGATGGGAGTAATTGGGGTTTGGTGGGGTGGGGTGTTGGGGTGGGGTGAGTGGTGGTGGGGTAGTTGGTTGAATGCACTTATGAGACTTGTTTTTCGGTTTTTTCTACTTTCATTAAGGAGGTCATTTTTTCATTTTTAAGAAACTTGTATTTTCTAAAGAAAATATTTTTCAAAATTTTGACTAAACATAAAAGAAATTGAAGAACATTTTCAAAAAATATTTTCCTCCGTACCGAACACACCCCTAATGAAAAGACTCTGGATCATGGTATTTAGGGTTTGTTAGTTGAGTTTGACACTGATTTAGGCACATGTATATTATTGTTGGTTGTAAGTTTGTTGCTATTGTAATTCTTATTGTTTACCCTTTCAAAGCACTTGTAATAGTTAGTTACTATTCCCGTACATCCATTATTTTCCAACAATTTTAAGACAAGATTTGCATTAGTGTTCGAAAGATGTCAACCATATCTGGTTGTGGTTGTGGTTTTCTGATTGAAGACATTTCCATTTTCAGTTCTGTTGACAAAAACTCTATTTCTGTCAACAAACTTGACTATGGTTCTGATGCCGAGGTTTAGAGCGCCTATGCTGGTCATGTTGTTGACGGTCAATGTGTTAATGGTGTCACCACTCCCAAGAGTGGTGGAAGCAAGCGCCCACGAGAGGTTGATGATGTCAACTGGGACAAGAGGAGAAGGCTGAAGATGTTGTTCTATCTTGTAGCAGAAGGCCTATATATGTCCTAGACAAAGGATCTGAATTATGGTGAGGAAATGGACACTCAGTCCAACAAAGGGACTTACGTGGTCCAGAATTCAAAAGGGCTAAGTTAAATCTTTTTCCCTGTCTATAATGTGTTTAAATAATTTTTGAATAAAAGTGTGTAGTCAAGGCTAGGAATATGAAAGTGTTTTCATTAAAAACTTATATTCCCTACACTTTAAAATCAGAAGTTTAGTCTCACCATCCTTCCCGTTTAAAGATTGGACCATTGTAAACAATGACTTAAAAGATATGGTCTTAGGTTGTAATAAAATTAGAATTATGGACAATCCTAAGTAAGCGCCAAGATTCCCTAAGCACCAATCACAAGGGAAGAGGACTAAATACAAACATGTCACTGTCCGACAGAAGATCCTTCATTTGACAGGATGGTGTTGGACACTCAGTCATACAAAGCCTACGAGCGACTGGAGTAGGCCAGAGTTTCCAGGTCTTAAATGATCTGAAGGCCGAAAGAAAGGCATAAAAGAAATTGGACACTCAATCTGCCAAGACAACTGGAGTGGGATAAAGTATCTAGATCACATATGATCCGGTTACGCCCTAACCACGTGCAAGAATTTGTTCATGTGAAGCAACGCCACCTCTAAAGTAAAGGGGTTGGAGAGGTTGTCCTTAAAAAGGACTTAAAGGAATGGGATCACTCTAAAAGGAGGTGATACATGTCCCAAACTTGGTTTCAGGGAGGCTATTGGTCAAGCTGGTTTGAGTCTAGTCCAACAAGTCTGTAATAACTAAGAATGGTACAGTATGTTTGTAGCCAAACGAATGATATATTTGTAATTTGTGCATCTATTCCATCATAGATTAAAACACGTTAAATAGAAAGTCATTCAACGACTAACTAAGTTGAGATTGTTGTCGTCTGTCGACATAAACCCTCAAAATAAATGTGACGTGGGCGAAGAGGCAAAATCACCTTTCCATCTCGTCAAATGAATAGCGAAAGAAGGACCGCCCCTCTAGAACTTAGTCACACCTATAAGGGTGATTTAAAGTTTATACAAAATAGAGGGGGGGAGACAAGCACTTTGTGACCTTCACTGATGATGGTACAATGTATTTCATTATTTGTTTATTGAAAATAAAAAATGAAGTTGTTGAAGCGGGTAAGCGCTACAAAGCAGAAGTTGAAAGCCTACGGATTGAGGAATTCATAATGATAGAGGGGGAGAATGTGAAGCATCGGTCATTAAACGACTGCTCCTTACTCACCTCAGTCTAACGGTGTTAGCCAAGCACAAAGTCGTACGCCCACAATATGTGAGGTGGCTTGGTAGAGGTTGGAATACCAAAATAGGTCAAGTTGGACCTAAGACTGTAGATTGCATATCCACTGGATCTGGAAATAACGGTAGTGCTTATCGCTTCTTGGTGTCAAAGAATGCAATAATTCATTTGAAGATAACTTTCCTTGAGAAGGAAAACGTAATTGCTCGAAGTTAACAAGAACCCGCGAGTGCTTGACTGTCTGAAACTAGATGTTCCAGATCTAAAGGACTCGAAAGTTGCTGACTATTTGGAACTTAATGTTACAGAACTCAGGGATTCTAGATGTTGAACCGAGACGGAGCTAAGAGAGGACAAAGACTTGTTCCAGCCGTATGGTTGAAAGTGAACCATGTACAATTAATAAAGAATTATCATCTCCAGAAGCGTTACTTTGGAAAGAAGCTACAAAGAGAGAAATAGACTCTATCGGATAGAACCATACTTGTGTAATGGTTGACCTTCCTCCGGAAAAAGAACCTTTGGGTTGTAAAAATGGATACTCAAATTGAGTACAAAGTAGATGGATCTATTCGCGAGTATAAGACTTCGGCTATTTGGATACGTTCTCCCTTGTGAATAGCTTAACATCTAGGACCATTGCAGTTTTGCGTGACATGGATGTTGAGACAACCTTCCTAACTGGAGAGTTGGTTTGATAGACTGTTGGGCTTCTTCCTAAACTTCCTTTTTGGTCCCTGAAATGTTTACATTTTGTTCCTGGAAGTTTTAGATAAAACAGAAATAATGAATCCGACAACAAAAACATTGACTATGAAGTTAGAAAGCCAACAGTCTGAAGTGGAAGAAGAAAGTAATATGGAACAACCCGAGGAGTATGTGGTTCCAGGGAATAGAAGAAATTTTGTCGACTTGTCAATTTTCTGTACGGGTTGAAACATGCCCGAGGCAATGGCACAAAACATTCGACAATACTCTACTATCGAAGGGTTTCTCCATTAATGAGTGTGACAAATGTGTCTACATGAAAGGTAATTCTGACTCGTTCGTCATGTTATGCATTTACGTAGACGATATGTTAATCATACAGAGTAGTCCTAGTTTGACCCTAGAGACTAAGAATATGTTGAAACGATGTTTCGTTATGAAGGATATAAGTATTGCAGATGACATCTTAGGAATTGAGATTTCTAAGACATCTAACGGACTGGTCTACTTTCAAACTCATTCGTGAGGTGTTTGACAGTCTCGTTGAAGTCACCAATGAATATTAACCATAGAATTGATTGGAATCATGGTGCACCCGTATACCATGAGTGATTTGCGCATGTCACATGTAGTTCAATGTATTTTACACACTACATTTGACCTGACATCGGTTTATAAAGAAGATCAGTTGAACTAAGGTTCACTCGTGATTCTGGAAATGATCTATAGAAGGCGTTAAATCGGATATGAAGATATCTGAGATATTCGCTTATCTACGGATTATGATATTCTGGATGTCCAGCAGTTCTAGGAGAACACAGTGATGCAAAAATGACATCATATTTGAAGAACACCAAAGCCACAAGTGGATGTGTATGATGTGCGTTTGAAAATCCTTTAAGCAAACTTCATCGGCTTATTCTTGATGGAATCAGAGTTTATCGCTTTGGATAAAGCATAGAAAGAAGTTGAGTAACTTCGCGACCTCTTAGAGGATGTTCCTTATTGGGAGAAACTCATGTCGTCGTCAGTTATACACTGTGACTATCCAGTCGGCTTCAGAGAGGGCACGGATGACGGCGTTTGGACATTCTAGCCAGAGACATAAGACCGTTGGACAGTTGATCATTATGGGTGACACTTCCTTGATTATTAATCAAAGGATATAACTGACCATTTAACTAAGGGACTACCCGAAGATCAAGATTTCTACTTGTCTAAGGGAATAGGCGTAAAACCCAAATAATAAGAACTGATACGATGGAGGAAACTTTTAATGGTGCCTAACACTTGTGAAGTGAGGTATAGCAGGATACCACCTATTTAAGTGCGAGGACATGCCGCCTCAAATGAACGCACTTAAGAATCCAAGTGTGCCCACGGCCACAACAGACAAAACATTAAAAAGAACAGAGTAAGGAAAGTTGTTGTGTTGGTAGAGTTGTCTCGGCTTACACTACACTGACAGTTCAAGACATCACGTTCACCGCGCAGTAAGTATCCGATGGTATTCAACTATGGAAGGTTCAAAGCTAAAGCTACATATCCAGATGCAACATCGGTCCGCCGAAAGATTGCTAGAAAAACACCTTGTGAGTGCGCCAAAATCTCTTTCAAGAGGAGTTTGTTGGAAATTTACTAATGTGGAATTAAGTTTATCCCATTATTTGTGACTCGAACAATTGGGGTCCCGCACGTCAGAAACGTTGTTTCCATACATGTGCACTCATAGTGCCAAGTATCGTAAATTTCATTAGTAAAAGAGATATTGGTACGTAAGTAAAATGTTTGAGACATAGAATGATGGATGGTTGTTCATTTGCGACGCTAATTGGTCATTTGCCATCGTGGCCGCGCCGCGAGTCCCGGGAGGCTGGCGCCACCACCATCGTGGCGGCGCTAATTGGTCGTTTGCCCTCTGGAGCATGGCGCCTCGAGTGAGCCGGCGCTACCCATGCAGTGTAGGTGCGACGAAAGTTCAAAATTTTACTGATTTTGGGGACGTTTTGGAGCATTCAAATGTCAATTTTTCCTTCATAAATCAGCTATTATTTGGCTGCATTACTTGGTGGATTGAATGGCCATCACATGGCGTTTAAATGGTCATTACATGGGCACTTGAAGAGGTCTTCTTACACTATTATATATTGAGGCCTTTGGCTCAATTGGAGACATACTACTTAGATTTTCTGAACTTCTTCCTCTCTAAGCATACTTTCAAACACTCAATGTTCTTCTTGAGAAACACTTGAATTTCCTTTGCTCATTTGTTTGATGTTGTTTTTATCTTGGGAGACTATTGTCCATTAACGTAAAAGGATATATACGGGGCAATCTGGTCTTAAGGACAGAGTGAACATCACTCGACTCAGCACAGTTGTAACCCTTCTTGTTTTAGTGTCTCTTGATTACAAGTTATCAAGACTCAAGGAGCGTTCGGCAGTTGGAACAAAGATCCAAGACTGATTCAAGAACTCAAGAGCGTGTTGTGGCCATAATTCTTGTTGGTTGTAAGTTTGTTGCTATTGTAATTCTTATTGTTTACCCTTTCGAAGCACTTGTAATAGTTAGTTACTATTCCCGTACATCCATTATTTTCCAACAATTTTAAGACAAGATTTGCATTAGTGTTCGAAAGATGTCAACCATATCTGGTTATGGTTGTGGTTTTCTGATTGAAGACATTTCCATTTCCAGTTCTGTTGACAAAAACTCTATTTCTGTCAACAAACTTGACTATGGTTCTGATGCCGAGGTTTAGAGCGCCTATGCTGGTCATGTTGTTGACGGTCAATGTGTTAATGGTGTCACCACTCCCAAGAGTGGTGGAAGCAAGCGCCCACGAGAGGTTGATGATGTCAACTGGGACAAGAGGAGAAGGCTGAAGATGTTGTTCTATCTTGTAGCAGAAGGCCTATATATGTCCTAGACAAAGGATCTGAATTATGGTGAGGAAATGGACACTCAGTCCAACAAAGGGACTTACGTGGTCCAGAATTCAAAAGGTCTAAGTTAAATCTTTTTCCCTGTCTATAATGTGTTTAAATAATTTTTGAATAAAAGTGTGTAGTCAAGGCTAGGAATATGAAAGTGTTTTCATTAAAAACTTAAGACAAATAATACACCTTGTATAGAATTTCTTTTTCTTCTAAAATACAGTAGTGTCGGAACAAGTTCACGCATACTATTATTTCAAGGAATATCTATTTATTTATTTATTTATTTATTTATTTTGTCTCTACTCGGATTTGACCAACCAAATACAAATATTCAATAATTTTTAATTATTGCCACTATCTTTCTTTCCGAAAAATACAGCAGCCCCTGCCAATGCCATTAGTCGTCCATGGAGATTTGGGATTCGGTATTGAATCAATCCAACATTTTGCGCGGTCATTTCAGCAGTCTTTCCACTAATACTACACTTCCTTTTTGTGGTCCACTTATATATGATAACCCTTTCATGTAAAAGCTCAAAAATGTTGTATTCTTCTTGACACAAAATATCAGACATGACAACATTTAATACTACCTTTGTTTACATACTGCATGTCATACTTCTTTTTTCACTTCCATTAAGTATTACATCGTCAGCAAGAACTGAAGCTGAAGCTCTTGTCAAATGGAAGAGTAACTTACCTTCTACTTCTTTCTTGGATTCATGGTCCATTTCCAATTTCAGAAACTTCTGCAATTGGACATCTATTGTCTGCAATGCTGGTGGAACTATTTCTGAGATCAATCTTTCTGATGCAGGCCTCTCATGCTCTTTTGATCAGCTTGACTTCACTTCATTTCCGAGTTTCAATCTCAATGGCAACAACTTCAGTGGATCGATACCTCCGTGTAGTGGCAATGCTACTAAGCTCACTTTCTTGGACCTGAGTAGCAATATCTTGGAGGATGTCATACCAGAAGAAACTGTGAAGTTAACACAACTTGAATATCTCAGTTTTTACAACAACGATATCAGTGGTGCTATTCCCTATCAAATTAGCAATCTTCAGAAGTTATCGTACTTAGATCTTGGATCAAATTTCTTAGAAACTCCTGATTGATCTAAATTCAGGAATATGCCTATGTTGACACATCTAAGCTTTGGTTACAATGAATTGAGGTTAGAATTCCCTGAATTTGTACTATGTTGCCATTCGGGTTAGAAGGAACAAATGTCACGACATTGAGGTTAGAATTCCCTGAATTTGTTCCTTCCCGTGTAAAATGTCACGACATTCGGGTGAAACAGTTTTGCCTTACTTCACGGGAACTAAAGATTTCGTGGGATTTTTACCACGATGGTAAAGTGACTTGGCAATGTGATTAGGAGCTCATTAAAAACGTGGAAGGACCAAGTCAAAGCCGTTGCTAAGCTTGGGGAACAAGTCCAAGAAGATAGAGGATCTTGCTCCACAATTCTCTCCAACAACCTTATCGGCTGCCCACCTTTCCCTCAACCTCTACAACGATTCATTGAGCATTTCAAGGAAGAATCTCTACTATAAATAGAGAGACTACATCAAGGAATCAACATCCAGAATCAAAATGTAAAAATACCAAGAGAACTCTCGGGATTTCATCTCAGAAATCTGGATCAACAAGTGTTGCCTGAGTTTGTGACGACATTCTGTCCAACATTATAATTGCTGCTTAGATTCTAGATTTGTTCTTTCATTGAAGCAATTGTAATGAGATGTCATGCACCTCTATTTTAGATAGATTTTTCAGGCATAAGTCATCTGCGACTTAACCATTTTTATTCATTTTGTATCATATTGTAAATCTTGTAAAGAAAGGAATATATTCAATTGTATATATTTATATATACAATACTTTGGTCATTGATCATCATAGGTTATATTAATATAAAACCTATGTAAATTAAATTTTTGTGTCTTTATTATTTCTGCTGCATTTTACACTTCAAAGGTTTTCTGTTTTTAACTGAACACTGTTTTTCCTGAAATGTTGTCACTGGCGCTGAACGACATTATTGCCGATATTTGCAAACTGTTCCAGCATTCGAGTTTATTTTATTTCCAGTTTGTTTTTTATTGTTCCATAGCATAACCCCGGGACCCAACAATACGTTCATTTGAAGAATCCAGACAAAACTTTACTTTTGACGCCTTGCTATTCCTTAATAGATAATCTGGTTTTAGTATCCCTGATGTTCATTTACAGGTAGTTTTATGCTCAACAGGCTTTTGATGGTTGATATTCTTGTTTCAGAAAAGAAGAATGTTTCACTAATATCTTGTCTTTCTTCTTGTGCAGAGCTTGCACTTACCATGCGTGTTACAGAAAAATGTGATGTTTATAGTTTTGGAGTTGTGGCTATGGAGGCTATGATGGGAAGGCATCCAGGGGAGCTTCTAACTTCATTATCAGCAGCTACAACATTGTCTTCGGAAATACTTTTGAAGGTTGTTTTTTACCAAAGGCTTCCACCTCCCACTGGACACTTGGCAGAGGCAGTGGTTTTTGTAATCACGATTGCCTTGACATGTACTCGTACCACTCCTGAGTCGCGACCAACCATGCGTTTTGTAGCACAAGAATTACCTGCTCAGACTTTGCCTTACCTTCCACAGACATTGGGGACAATAGAAATGAGCAAACTAACAAGTTTCCAGAAATAGCAGAAAGAATGAGAAGATAGGGCGTAATGTACAGGTGTGAAATGTACAGGCTGCATATTTTTCGTGTTAAATGCAACTTTCTCAAGATCTAGGATCTATATAGTTATCAAGGATGAAACTTTGGATCTACCCAAATTACTATGTTGTGGGTGCACTTTTCCCTAGAAAGAAAGAAATAATATCATCCTGTTAATCATGATACTTGGATCTAAAAATCTTATATTATAAGCCTAATTATATTCATATCTTAATTTCCACCAGGAAAAAATGTAAAAACAAAAGAAAACGCAAATCCTGCTAGAGTTTGGTACGCACTAGATCTCTATCTTAGAACAATTTCTCCCAAAGCAAGTGACGAGGTGTCTGAAATATGAGCTTGAATACGGCCTCATGGAAATAAAAATAGTGGTGTATACATGTCAATAGAGGAGTATGGGAGAAATATGAGCTGGGAGGTGATCGGTGTATTTTATATACACCTTTTGAGTCATTTTTAGTTAGTCTTTTGCCCATTTTTGTACAAATACGTGTCGTCTTAGGATATATTTTCTTTCTTTTGAGTCATAATGGTTTAAAGTGGCATATTGGCGAAAAAGAGCGAAAAGAGGGCAGAAACAGAGGTTCGAGCTCAAAAAGCTAGAAAGTTGACGATCCGGCAGAAATGTAGGCAAGCCGCGCCCAACTAGTAAAGATCGAGGCCATGGCGCTCAAAGTCAGAATCGCAGAGTTTTGGCCGCGGCGCGCTGGGCAGGCTGGCGCTGAGGCTGAATTTCGCAAATCCGAATGGGAATGGGCCAAGGCCTAGAAGGAAAAGTTTGAAAACGTTTTGGAGGCTATAAAAAGGACCTTTCTAGGTCAGATTAAGGGTTCCCAACTTTGTCAATTCATCACAAACTTGGAGATCAAGATTGGAGACTACTTTTGTGTAATTTCTTTATTCTTTGTTTTATTTCTTTGTAGTTTATGTTGGATATTAGTTTAGTTCTTGGCATGTCTATGTCTAGGAACTAACTTAATTTAGGGTTTTCCATATCAAATCACTTGAAACTCATTCTTATGACTTAATGCATGTTTTGGTTTCTTCTTATCATTGTTGAGATTTATTCAATATTTGTCTTGAATGCTTGGTAATTAATTGATCACTAATTATCATAATCTATATGATTTTTAATCGAAAGCCGAAAGGGGAGATTGTGAATATGCTATAGTTGAATAAACATAGGTTAAATCGTGGACGAAAGTACCCCGATACTTGTGTAGCTTAATAGGTTATTACTCTTAATCCTCATTTATAGTCAATCTTATCACCGAAAGGTAGAAGGGTTCTATATTGGGGTTGAGTGTTTATATTACATTAACAGGAGTATAAAACGGCTTAGTTAACATGTTGTCTCAAAATAGAAGAAGAACCATAATTAATTGCATTAACAAGTAAGATGAGCGGATAGTTGAGGAGATTTGGAAGCCCTATTTCCACCATATTTGAAGTAAAATAAAGTAATTTAGTTAGCATCCATAATTATAGTTATAATCAATTCATCAATTATCGGTCACCAAATAGATACCATGGAATAGAGTTTGATAGTTGGACACTAATCCCTGAGGACGATAACTCGGTCTTCTAGACTATATTACATGTCACGACACGTGCACTTGCGTTTAGTGTGTGCATAAATCGCGCATCAAGTTTTTGGCGCCGTTGCCGGGGATTGGCGTAGTTCAATATCATTTTATCTATTATTAATTTCTAATTTGGTTTTTATTTTTATTTTTATTTATTACTATATTTTTCTCTTTTATTCGTGAAACCGTACGCCGTGATCCGTTTGTTGATTTTGATCTGTTGCAGGCATCTAGTTTATGCGAAGGAGAAGAGGAGCAGATACACTTGTTCTCTTCAACCCGGAGATTGAAAAGACTTGCAAGCAGAACAGGAGAAACAGACGAATTTTTGCCTTAATAGCAATGGGGGGCTTGCAGAACAACTGTTACATCCCGTAAGTCCAGGACATGTATAAGAGAATGTACGTAAGGAAACAAGACTTGGAAATTAGTACGAAAGGAAGAATTGTTTTTCCGACGGAAAATCTTCCGAACGTCGGAAAGGAAAAATGTTCGTTGTTGAGAATTGGATTCTCAAAATGCATTATTTGAAGAGTATGAAACTTTTAACATTTTGGAAATTTATTTTTTACGGATTTGGTCACGTGGGGCCCACCCAAGGAATTTTACGTTTTGTGGGGCCCACGAGTGTTACGAAATTTTATGGACGAATGAGAGGGCGACACGTGGCACCCCCCACATGGTCTTGGTCGAATTATAGTAAGGGTAAAATGGTCATTGACCACCTTGGAAGATTAGTCTTGCTAGCATGACATTGTTGACTTGTCAACTTGTCCACATGGGCTTGATCCTAGTGAAACACATCCATGCCACACATTTGTTGTAATCTAAGCCCTCCAATGTGTTTTAAATACTACACTAGTAGCAAGACTTGGCATTTCTACACTTAGAAAATTTTACACTTTGTTGTTCTTCACTAGAGACCTCTCGGGTTTAGGCTAGATCCCACACAAAAATTTTGCAATTTTGATCCATTAGCCTCAAGACTTAAACCCAAGGTCCCTAAGGATATTGTAAGGATATCTCAATAGAAAGATTTCGGAAAAACGACGTTTTCGTATTAGTCGCAAGGCGAAAACTAAAGGAGTTCTTCAACTTTGAAGTTGGAACTTGAAGATGGGTTCTTCATAGGCCTCTAAGGAGTGCTTGGAGCGGATTGGAACCTAAGGAAAGGAGCTAAGAATTGCTAAGGCGCGACTTTGAATCTTGGAAATTTTAAGGGCTTGGAAAGGTATAAATTTTGTCGTTTTAGCAATTAAGTTTACCTATTGATTGTAGCTATGGTTATTAGCAAGCATGAGTTATATATTATGTAGTTGGATTAGTGTATTGGCTATTGGAACCCTAATCCGAAAACTAGCATGTTAGCCTAAGATTTCAATTCAAGTCGATTATTAGTAAAGTCGTCGCATGTTGTAAAAAGAAGGAAATTGTAGTTGTTGAAGTTGTTTATGACTATATAACATGTTAGACCTTAGAACTTGGAATTGGAAAAGGTTTGGAAAGGACTTAGTGTTATTATTTATGTTGGCCGAGAATGGCTAGATTATGGAGCTATTTTCGTATGAATTGTGGGGCGGAATTTTACACGTATTGTAAGGCGTGTAATCCCCTTTGTTTGGTTGTTGTTTTGAGCCTTAAATGTGGCGTGTTGGTTATTGTATTCGGCCTTGAAAAAGGTGGCAAAATGAGTAGAAACAAAGGAAGTGCTGCCCGATTTTCCGTAGAATTAGAGACCGTATACTTAGTATTATTCTACGTTAGAGACTAAAAGTTGATAGTCTTGTTGTGACCATTATAGGTTGACACTTCTACGTGCACGCGTATTCGGCAGCTTGTGGATTTAGCGAAAGGTATGTGAACTCTCTCCTCTTCTAGCATGATTCCTTAAGATAAAGAAAGTAAGTTCTACTCCTTAAATGATCCATTCCTTGGTTGTATTTGGATTTCCTAAAATAGAGTTTGTTCTATGTACTTCCTTGGTTGTACTTTGATGTTTAAATTGTAAGTTGTATAATCCATTTCCTTAGTGAAGTTGGATTCTTATAAGTGAAAGTATTTTTCTTAAAGTACATAGAGTCTTGGAAAGGAAGTGGTTTCCAAATCTTTTGGCTAGTGCCTTAGTTCCAAAACCTAAGGGTTGTTATAATGACTTTAGAAGTCGAGGAGTGATTTACTTAATTGTTTTAAAAGAGGAGAAATGACATGATTTAAGAGAAGAAAGTTGTTCTCTAAATATTAAGAGACTTTAAGTATTTTGAAAGTTAAGAACTTGATTTGTAAGCATGTGATACTTGGTTTTAAGTATAAGTCTCTTGGTTATAAAAAGGAATGAATATGTCTAAACCATAAAGGGTTATAACGGCTTTATGGGAAGTTGGTTATAACGGCTTTATGGAAGGTTAAGAAAGTTGTCTATTTTGATTATTAGGCATAAGTTGCCTAGTTTGTGAAAATTGGAAGTTACTTGATTTCAAGCTTTGAAATGAGTTTTCTAAAAGTGTAGTAACTTACTTGAATAATAGACACACCTTGATACTACGGGTGGTAGTATCTTGGGGTTTTACCTAGAAAGGAGTATTTTGAAAAGAATGTACGTACGTAGTACTTTGGCTTGGTTAATTGAGAATTATCCTATGTGTGCCTTGATAAGTACTTTGGCTTGGTTAATTGAGAATTATTCTATGTGTGCCTTGATAAGTACTTTGGCTTGGTTAATTGAGAATTATTCTATGTGTGCCTTGATAAGTACTTTGGCTTGATTAATTGAGAATTATTCTATGTGTGCCTTGATAAGTACTTTGGCTTGATTAATTGAGAATTGCCTATATGTGCTGGTGATAGCCTTTGAGTGCAAGTATTATGTTTTATTACGTTGCCGCGACTCTCGGTTGGAGGGTCGGCTGCCTTGTTGTAAGTTTACTTGGACGTACCGACAGTGAGGTGGGATTCCACGGGTATGCTTCCATTATTTGTGTTACCCTACGGTTATGCTTATACGATGTGGGATGCCGGGGCATGCGACCGCGAGGGATACCCTATGGTCATGCTTATACGATGTGGGATGCCGGGCACGCGACGCGAGGATACTCATGGACATCTTATCGATGTGGGATTCCGGCGTGTGACTGTGAGTCGGGTTAGATTCGGTTGTTTGTGTTACCCTACGGCCATGCTTATACGATGTGGGATCGCCGGCACGCGACCGCGAGGATACCATGGTCATGCTTATAAGATGTGGGACGCCGGGCATGCGACGCGAGGATACTCGACACGCTTATACGATGTGGGATTCCGGCATGTGACCGAGGCGGGTTTGATTCGGTTGTTTGTATACCCCAGTCATGCTTATACGATGTGGGATTCCGGCACGCGACCACGAGGATACTCTCGGATATGCTTATTGGTGTTATATTGTTATATCATGGACCAGACATTGAGAAAGGATTCCACGGGCATGGTTGATATTATGGGCGTGAGACCATAGTTATATTTGAGTAGTGACTTTGAGGCGCGTCCACGACTTGATATGATCGCTTATGTATTGTGTCTTGTAGGTTGGCTATCATACATGTCTCTGTTTTGTTTAGATCGTTATGATTTCATTCTGATGCTAGCATTTCACATACTTGGTACATTCTTGTCTTGACCTCGCCCGAGTGCGTTCACGCCGCAGTTTAGGTACGCTGCTTTGGTGATCGGCAGTGTAGGACCGCTCGAGTTTTGGATAGCTCCGCTCGTGAGTTTATCTTTTGGTATAGTTCCTTGGTGCGTGCTTTTGCGGTTATGGGTCTGGCGGGGCCTTGTCCCGTCATAGTTCAGTATAACTCTTAGAGGTCTGTATTCATATGTGGGATTGGACTCATGTACAGTGTAGTGTCTTTTCATGTATATTATATGGCAGCCTTGTCGGCTTTGCCCTTGTACGTATGTTGGTTTTAAAAAAAAAGGGTGTTATTTAATTTCCGCAGTTTACTTAGTTGTTAAGGTAGAAGGGTGCCCAGGTAGGGCACCAGTCACGGGCCCGGGGTTCGGGCTGTGACAACAACAATGAGATGAACGAAGGGTTAGGTGATCATCAACCTAACCAAAGGATGCCCCGGAGGTTACCAATGGATGTGGAAGAGAGGTCCGAGTCAGTGAGAGAAGCAGGAGATTATGTGATGCCAAGGGTGAATGGAGCACAAACTTGCATCAGACTCCCAGTAATAGGAGCAAATAATTTCGAAATCAAGTCTGCGATCCTGAGTATGGTGCGAGAATCTTTATTCAGTCGGAGGGTTGCCATCAGAAGATCCTCACACGCACATAGCGAACTTCTTGGAGTTGTGTGCAACTTTCAAGTATAATGACGTTACTGACGCCGCCATCCGATTGAGGCTTTTTCCCTTGTCACTAAGGGATAGAGCGAAAGTTTGGTTGAACTCACTGCCTACAGATTCTATATTCACATGGCAGGAGTTGGCACAGAAGTTCTTAGCAAAGTTCTTTCCACCGTCCAAAGCCGCTAAGCTGAGAGGGGAGTTGAACAATTTTTATCAGGCTGATGGAGAGTCACTCTAGGAGGCTTGGGAGAGATTTAAAGATTTGCAAAGGAAGTGTCCACATCATAGCATTGAGCTGTGGAATTTGGTCCATATTTTCTACAATGGGCTAAGCGGGACCACAAAAACTATCATTGACGCATCCGCAGGTGGAACTTTCATGAGGAAGACAGCACATGAAGCCCATGATTTGCTAGAATACATGGCCACCAATAATCATGTAACAGAGGACAGAGGGGTGAGTGGAAGAAAAGCAATAGGAGTTCATGAGATTGATGCCATCACATCATTAAATGCACAAGTTGCTCTCTTGACCAAGCAACTGCAACAGAACACAGTGTCAGTGAATGCAGTTCAAATGCCATTGAGTTGTGAGATGTGTGGAGGTCCACATACCTTTGATAGGTGCCCATCAACAGACCCCAACAACATCTCTATCGAGCAAGCAGAATGCCAAACATTAGGGAATTATCAAAGGCCCCATAACAACCCCTATTCAAATACCTACAATCCAGGGTGGAGGAATCACCCTAACTTTTCATGGAGGGGTGATCAAGGGCAGCAGAACCAATTTCGAGGCCAATACCAAAATCAGCAACCATTCACTCAGGCCTCATCTTCACAACAATTGGTGCACCTTTCAACAAGAAGCGGATGAGTTGAGAAGCAACATGACACTCACCAACTCGCACTCGCGGCCAGTTCATGCGGCAGACCAGATCTCTATCGTGAATTTGGAGACGCAGTGGATCAACTAGCAAAGATGGCAAACAATGTGCCACGGCACTTTGCCTAATGTCTGAGATGAATCCTGAGAAGCAGTGCAGCGGTGCGGTGAGGAATGGAAAACGATTAGAAACTTACACCCCGGCACTGTAGTTGAGCAGTAGATGCGAGAGAGGAGATGGTTATCAAGACCGCCCTATGTTAGAAAGTTCCAACAGTCCCGGTGAGGAATACACCGAGAGGATTCCTTACCCGCAGAGGTGCAAAAGAAGTGGTTGATAAGCAATTCTCCAGTGCTTGGGGGTATTCAGAAAGCTACACATTAACATTCCGTTCATTGAGGCATTGGAGCAAATGCCTACTTATTTTAAATTCATAAAGGAAATTCTTGGGAAGAAGAAGAAGTTGGCAGAGTATGAGACAGTGGCACTGGCAGAGGAATGCAGTGCCATCTTGCGGAAGAAATTGCCCCCCAAACTCAAGATTCGTGGAGCTTCATTGCCTTGCAGTTGGCGAGTGACATGTAATAGGGCCCTTTGTGATTTGGGGCTAGCATAAACCTTATGCCCTGTCCGTTTTAAGAGGTTGGGGTTGGGTGAGGCCAACCAACCACCGTGAGCTGCGATTAGCGAGATGGGGCAAAGGTGCATCGAGGGAACGATTGAAGATGTCTTAGTTAAGGTGGGAAAATTCTTCTTTCCTGCGGACTTCATCATCCTTGATATGGAGGAAGATGATGAGATCCCCATCATATTGGGAAGACCATTCTTGGCAACCGGGAGAGCCCTGATTGATGTGGAGAAGGGCGAGCTGACACTCAGAGTGGAGAATGAAGAGATGGTGTTCAAGGTGTTCAAACACATCATTGAACCCCCAGTCATGAGCAAGTGTTTTGCAGTTAGCACTGTCAGCACAAGCCAAAGCAAGGGAAATAAATCCGCCAAAATAGGTAAGCAACGCTAAACCTCCTCTTGAGAAAAAGGAGAAAAAGAAAAACAAAAGGCGGAAGCGAAAAATGTTGATGAAATGGATAGGTTGTGGGGTTAATTTACCCCATGCCTCTTGATAAGGAACTTGCGTCCGGCTAAAAGACGTTAAAGACAGCGCTACTTGGGAGGCAACCCAAGGTTCTTTTTTTTTTTTTTTTTTTGCAATTTAGTTTTAATTAGAACAGTCTCACGGAAGGTATCGTTTGCATGTTGTGATGACAGGTACAGGGCCAAAAATTTGGAGGACGAAAACGGAGAAATCAAAAGAAAAAAAATCGGCTCAGCGCCACGGCGCCCAGCAGAGGGCCGTGGCGCCGGAAGTGCAGAAGGGCGCAGAAAGTTCAGCGCCGCGGCGCCAGTTGCAGGGCCGCGACACCAAAAGTCCAGAAGATCGCAGGAAATTGGGCGCCGCGACGAAAAATCTGAGTTTTAAAGGAGCCCTAATCCGATTTTCCTTTCTCCAAATCAAAAATCCAAAACCCTTCCTCTCTCCAAAAACCCACGAAATTAACCCTTTTACCTAAAAATCTTCCACAAACTAAACTCAATCACAATCAAAGTACTTAAATTCCTTACACCCTTAGCCATCTTAAACAACAACCCTCATTCTATTGCCTCAATACATCATTAGGAATAAGAAAATCTTGAAGAACACCGTCCATGGTAACCTTTATCACTTTTCTTGAAATCTTCAATACAATCATGGGAGGTAATAGGTTTGGGGAGGTGATTTATTGGTGGATGGTGTGCGTGGTGTTGAAGTTAGGTGTGAAAATTTCGCGGAAGATTATACCTAGTGAGCGTGGGGTGTTGTACCGGTGCTTTGAGTGAAGTTTGGGGGTGGAAGAGTGTTGTAGCTTGCTGATTACACTGTGTGTTGATTGGTTTGATTGATAGTATTGGGTAATATCACTGAAACAAAGGAAACGCTGCCGAATTTATCTAAAAATGTCTGCCAAGAAGAGGAGAGTTTCCACATCCACCTCCGTCCCTCAATATGATACTACTAGGTTTGTCAGTCAAAAAGCTGAAGATAGATATCACAAACTTAGTACTAGACCCTTGATTCCTGGGAGAGGAATGGAGTACCAAAGGGAGTCATTTGAGGAGGGAGATTTGTTAATCCGAAAAGAATAGCACCACAGAACACCGTAATGGTGAAAGAATTTTATGCTAACTTTCCGGAGAGGGTAAATGGTAGATGCTTTGTGAGAGGACAGTATGTGCCTGTGACGGCCGAAGTGGTGAATGTGCTATTAAGAACAGCCGATGTTGAAGAAAAAGGCGACGATCGGAGCTATTTCAGAACTTGGTCTAGAGACGCCAACAACATCGATTGGGATGTCGTCGCAAACACATTATGCTACCATGGGGCTGAGTATGATATTGCAATAAATGGATCAAGAGGACTGAACAAATGTCAGTTCAACAAAACAGCCAAGGGTTGGTTATATTTCGTCAGTGCCCGCCTAATTCCATCGATGCACTTCACCAGAGTGCCAGCAGATAGAATAAAAATTATATATGGAATCATGTTAGGGAAGACGATTGACGTTGGGAAGGAAATATTGCAAAACATTGGAGAAACCAGTAGGTTGGTAACGACAGGTGGTTTGGGACATGGATCACTTATTAGCAGCCTATGTTCCAGACATGGAGTCCCAACCCTAGCCACTGATACATATGAGAAGGGCCAACCTCCTGTGTCATATGGGATAGTACATGCCTTCCGTAACCAATCCTCCAAAGAAGAAGACGAAGGAGACCAAAGACCACCAGCAGCAGCAGCAGAGGCTGTCATGGATGAAGATGAGCACGAGCGAGTCTCAAAGCATGAGAAGCGAGCGACCAGCGGCCCCGAAATTAGAACCTCAGGTGCCTATAATGGAGCGATTGCTCATGAACCGTAAGGAGGATGATGCGAGCTTTGACATAATGATACAAGGTCAGCGGGACTCGAGGCAAGGGCAGCGAGAACTAAAGGCGGGAGCAAGCGGTTGCACGTAAATTTGATGAGATGAATTCCTTGTTCAACCAGTGGTCCATGCATTATCCGCCGCCACCGCCACCACTTTAAACCAAGTCTGTAAGTTGTCCTGTTTTCGTTTATTATTTTTGAGTCTTGCACACATTGGGGACAATGTGTGATTTAAGTTTTGGGGGTGTTTTATTGTTTTTGAGTCTTTTTTTATTTATTTTTGTATTTTTGAGTATTTTTTTGAGTCATAATTTTTTTTAAGATCATGCATGTTGTAGTTACTGGAAATGCCTAGTGAAGTAAGGTTGAATAATGTAATGGAATTAGAAGCAATCATCTAAACACTTAGGTTAGATATGCCAAATATTCATGAAATCGGACTATTTGGGGTATCTTGCTTAATTTGTGCATTGTTAATGATTAAACCTATGTGTCTGCTTGCTTGCTATTTGAGGCGAAATAGTTAAGATATGCATGTTAGGGAGATGACTCAGGCATTTCTTTGTTAGTCATTTCTTACTATTCTTTGCCTATTCCTGACATTCAAATTATATCCCTAGTCAGCCCCTTTGAGCCTAAAAATAAGACCTTTCTTTGACACCCTATAATTCCATACTTGTGTCATAAGTGGAAAAAATTGAGGTGATTGGAATATAAAGTGCTGAAAAAGAGACAAAAGAGAGTGAACAATTTTGATGCACCCCAATGAAAAAGTAATAATAAATAGGCAAAAGCCTAAGTTTGAAGTCTGGCATTATTCATAAAACACTTCATTCTCTCAAAACAAAAGAGGGGAAAGATAGGTATGAAGTGAAAAAGAGAATCACAAGAAAATGGAAGAATTTAAAGCAAAAGAGCTTATGGTACGTAAATTGAGCCTAAATGCCTATTTTTACCTACCCATGCCTAAGCCTACATTACAACCCTGAAAAGCCCTGAAGATCTCTTATATGTGTATTCATGATTAGTGGAGAATAGCAAGTAAACATGCTATACGATTTTGAAATTGACATGCATAGTTAGGTATTCTTACTTCCATTGAGCATGATTAAAGTGAATTTGCGAAATATCTAACTTGATGTGTTTGGAATGCTAAAAATTCATGCTATATGTTTCTGCATATTATTCTGCTAACCTTCATGTTTTTCTAAGTGACAATTGTGCAGCAAAGTGATCAATGTCTTTGATTCATTTTATTTTCTTGTCTTTCGTGTCTTTATTTCTTTCTTTTGATCTTTGCTCGAGGGCGAGCAAATGTTAAGTTTGGGGGTGTTTGATCGGTGTATTTTATATACACCTTTTGAGTCATTTTTAGTTAGTCTTTTGCCCATTTTTATACAAATACGTGTCGTCTTAGGATAGATTTTCTTTCTTTTGAGTCATAATGGTTTAAAGTGGCATATTGGCGAAAAGGAGCGAAAAGAGGGCAGAAACAGAGGTTCCAGAGCTCAAAAAGCTAGAAAGTTGGCGATCCGGGCAAGAAACAGCGGCCGTGGCCTACTCCAACCAGAAGATCGAGGCCGCGGCTAAATCTGAGAATCGCAGAGTTTTGCGCAGGCGGGAATTCTGCCAAATCCGAATGAAAATGGGCCAAGGCCTAGAAGGAAAAGTTTGAAAACGTTTTGGAGGCTATAAAAAAGGACCTTTCTAGGTCAGATTAAGGGTTCCCAACTTTGCCAATTCATCACAAACTTGGAGATCAAGATTGGAGACTACTTTTGTGTAATTTCTTTATTCTTTGTTTTATTTCTTTGTAGTTTATGTTGGATATTAGTTTAGTTCTTGGCATGTCTATGTCTATGAACTAACTTAATTTAGGGCTTTCCATATCAAATCACTTGAAACTCATTCTTATGACTTAATGCATGTTTTGGTTTCTTCTTATCATTGTTGAGATTTATTCAATATTTGTCTTGAATGCTTGGTAATTAATTGATCACTAATTATCATAATCTATATGATTTCTAATCGAAAGCCGAAAGGGGAGATTGTGAATATGCTATAGTTGAATAAACATAGGTTAAATCGTGAACGAAAGTACCCCGATACCTGTGTAGTTTAATAGGTTATTGCTCTTAATCCTCCTTTATAGTTAATCTTATCACCGAAAGGTAGAAGGGTTCTATATTGGGGTTGAGTGTTTATATTACCTTAACAGGAGTATAAAACGGCTTAGTTAACCTGCTGTCTCAAAATAGAAGAAGAACCATAATTAATTGCATTAACAAGTATGATGAGCGGATAATTGAGGAGATTTGGAAGCCCTATTTCCACCATATTTGAAGTAAAATAAAGTAATTTAGTTAGCATCCATAATTATAGTTATAATCAATTCATCAATTATCGGTCACCAAATAGATATCATAGAATAGAGTTTGATAGTTGGACACTAATCCCTGAGGACGATAACTCGGTCTTCTAGACTATATTACTTGTCACGACACGTGCACTTGCGTTTAGTGTGTGCATAAATCGCGCATCAGGAGGATGATAAATCTTTTTGGCCAACTCCAATAAAGATAATGCCACATGGTAATAACTATTCCTTTTGATTTCTCAACCCAGAATGCGATAAACATGATAGTTCAAGACGAGCTTATCTCAAGTGCTATTAGATAACAACATCTTGTAGCTAATTAATGCTTCTAGTAGGTTGGTGATATATAGACTATAGTTGAAATGAACTAACCAAGTGGTGGTGGTTGGGAGAAGCATGATGATTCTTGTTCAAAATCATCATGAAAATCATCTTCATCATCACCTGTAGCTCTAGGACAGTCTACCCATATATATTTCACAATTTAATTAGTACAACTAATAAGCTAAAGAAATTCAAGAATGCTTATATCATCTTAAATATTACTTGACAGATTTTGATACCCCTGCATGCACATATCCAGAGAACCAAAGGTGTCCAAAGGAGAAATGAAAGTAAAGAATACCAGTTTAAGTTGTACACAGAGTAGAGAATTTTTACAATATAATGCAATTTAACTTGTTATATTTTCATATGGATTAATGTTATATACATGATAGTTTAACAAGTTATAGTAGTCCAGTTACCATATTTACCAAGTTATCATCAGCCAATGCTTATCATAGAAATGTTTTGTAAATAATTCTTATACTACCGGTGCATAAAACTTAAACAATTTTTAACATTACTATATCAGTTATATGTTGTTGTATATCTACTTAACATGATATATATAAAGATTCTTTACACGGTCAGTAAAAATATAATCAAAGAATAAAAGTGAGAGGTACCTTTATGACGCTTATAGCATGACACTGAGGACAAGATTGGTCACCTTCGCTCCTCTCTTACTCATAACACGGCCTGCAAACTGGGAATGCACACTCGCCACAAGCAACAAACACCTCCCCATTTTCCTTCATTTCAACTTCGTCCCGACAAATCTTGCATATCTTTTTCAATGACACCACCCCTTTAGACTCTTTTGTTGCTGTTGGAGGCCGCTGCTATATATATTCAATATTTCCAAAAGAAAAAAAGACCTCTAGGATTGTTAGCAAACAAGAAATCCAAAAGGAAACAAATTACTCCATTGTGTTTTATATGGTCTGTGTTTCACTGAGCACAAAATTTAATATAGAAAGAAAGACTTTAGGACGTGCAGTTTTTAATATGTTAAAGTGATATTCATGTGACTATAAGAGAACTATAAGAGCATGTCATTACTAGAAAAATAAGAAGTTATTAAGAGTTCTAATATAGAAAACTGAAACGATAAAAGAAAAGAGTACTGTCATATAAAATAAGACAGAGACATACATCATCTTGGTAGACAAAACTTTACTTTTGAAGCCTTGCAATTCCTTAATAGATGATCTGTTTTAGTGTCCCTGATGTTTATTTACACCTAGTTTTCTGCTTAACAGGCTTTTCATAGTTGATATTCTGATCTTAGGAAAGAAGAATGTTTGTCACACACTGTTTAAAAACGGGTTTAAGATAAAGCGCGACTTTGGCAATTCCAAGGGTCGTTGTGTCAGGGTACCTATTTTTTCGCTGATTTGCATGCTTAACTCCATTTAAGTCTATAAAATCTAAGATCCAGGTAAAAGTTCAAGTTAAATCGAGGGGAAGGTGTGAGGCGCCCTTCGAAATCGGCGTAAAGGCTATTCCCTTCCAGACTCAAGTTATTTGGACCTTGTGATTAAATACATAATTCTAAATTAAGTGCCTAATGTTTAGGCTTTAAGCTAGATGCAACACGAAAATTTTACTGAAACTAGCTGTGAAGTCCTAAATTTTCAAGTAAAAGTTAATTTACTAGATGCAAGGCCTTAAGTGACCAAACAAATATTTAGTTGTTAACTAGATGCTAAAACTATGTTTAAAATCATAAAATAGATAATCAACCTGAGAATGCTAAATGTGAATTTCCTAAGGCAAAAGAAAACCAAGTAGGCACATAAACAGGTAGCAAGTAAACATATAAGCAAATATGAAAATATAAATGAGCAAGACAAAGATGACTAACGTCCTAATTCTTCTTATAAATACATATTGTCAGATACCCATTGATGCTATTATGTGATTAAGAAAGAAAATCTTAAACACTGAGAGTGACTTAATGTTGTTGGCTTTAGTCTAAACAAACATATAATATCATTGAAGATATCAAGAAAAAGCCAAATGAATAATTATGGAGTGTTAAACCTGTAAATAGATTTATACCTTTATCTAAACAAGATATAAATTTTATCCAAACTTAATTCAGAAATATTCCACCTTATCCCGCGTATTAAACGATTACCATAATAAAACAAACAAGATAATGAAATAAAATTTTAAAAAATTCTTCCATAGAGAAGTAAGTGTATCTTTTATGTAGTGTGAGCAGTTATCAATTACTATATAATAAGAACAAGAGACGTCCTGCTCCGTCCTAGAGAGTGACTACCATGTTAACACAGTGTGACACATTCTCAATTATACAAAACATTTATCAACACAAGAATCACAATAGCATCTATATGTCACAAGAAACAGTAGCCAATGAGTAGACAGGTCAAGTATTAGTTAGGTATATAATTCACAAAACGACAAGGAAAACTCTTGACTCTTCCGACACATATGCATATTCTTGAAATAGAATTTAAAGTATGTATGTCCTATCGACAATCATTATTAGGGATTACTTGAACATATTCGTATTATTAATAAGATTAATATATTTATGGCATTTGCGATTATTGAATTATTATTTGATTGCTTGTAATTATTCATTAATGTGCCTCTCTTGAGATTACGTTGTCATTAATAGAGTGAGATATTAATGATAGAGCGTAACTATTAAAGTAGCCTCGACTAATGATTATCGAGAATAATGGGATATCGATTATATGTTATAAGTCAACATGCATCATATTCTTAGAGAATGTAGTATGTCTCACTTGCTACTAGTGGGACACATGGATATTTTTAGAAAGTATTGGTATGCCCTGCTGATAAACTATTTGTTATACATGTCTAGAGTCTTATCGGGAGATAAAGGTCCTTTGACTTGAAGTCAATATGCACCTTGTTTGCAGAGTAATGTACTTTGACCCTGTCCTAAGCTTAAGTTCCTTATAGGATAAGATACGGCTTGTGTTGGGTACATTGCAATGTAAACTAAGGTGGTAGTTGAGCCAAGAATAAAATTCATTCCTCGATTGGATATTCGAGAGAACACTCAACTTCTCAGTGATATTAGGTCGACCAAGTCATTGGCTAATGCAAGAGACATATTTAGAATATGGTATAGTTGTCGACTAATATAGATGAGATAAAGTGATTAAGCCATTTAGATAGACACATGACAAATTCTAATCTTCATCGAGTGTGTCGTGAATGAAAGGAATTTATCATCTCACATAAAGGTTATATTTGCTGAATTCATGTAAACGTACTTCACATATTGAGTTCGTCATACGGCGCAGTCTAGGAGTTCCGTATGGACCTTAATTTGATTAGTGTCGATGTGTGAAGGCCTAAAGGGTCACACTATGTTGATTGTTTTTTCGGTCTAAGGTTATATTGAGAGAATATTAAATATTCGATTTAAAATCGAGATATTTAAATTGATAATAAATTATGGGATAATTTCCATTTGATGGAAATATTTTATCAAGTCAAAATTAGATTTTGAATTTAATTAAACGTGTTGAATATTAAATGATGGGACGTGAAGGGCCGCAACGCCTACCAGATCGAAGCGCGTGACCCGGTATGCGGCTCTGTAAGCAGGCGTGGCCGACAGCGATAAACCCGATCCGTGGCCCATCGCACCTCGGAATTTGAGTCAGGCTTGGAGTCCAACCCTAATCTAATAATTAACCTAATTGTCTCTATATAAACAACACTTAACCCCATAATTTAAACATACCAGTTCTAAACTTAGAGTTTAGAAAAGAAAATCCTCTCGAACCTCTGCCAAGATTTTCTGGCTTTCTTGACAGAGGAGTATACCGTAGCAAGGCTTGCAGTCGAAAGGACAGTCGCGTGCGCTCTCTAGTAAAGACTCCAGATAATACTAATTGTAAGTTATATGTTCATGTCTTTACAGGTTTCAATTGTAACGTAACCATACCAGACGTAATTGTTGGGGCAAGTAAGCAAAACAAATTTTAAACTCCTGACGTGTCTTACTTACGTGTTTTGGACCCAACAAAACCCTACAAGAATAACATTGGCAGTTCTTTTTAGAGGCCAAGGACCTTTTAACAGTAAACAAACAAGGAACTTCTAGCCGCACCAAATAGAAAATAGGCAGCCAGAATAGAGAGGGGGGAAACTTACCTTTGGAGCGTGAAAGTAAATACAGAAACAGAGAATCCAAGAGCATTTCTGAGATCAAGAGCACAAAGAACGACTAGGCTAAAAATAACTAGAGAAAACAGAGGCTCAGATTTATAGCATTTGCAATTAGAGCGAAGAAGGTGGAGACATCGCCATGGCTGCAGACTCCGGCCATCTGTGTCCCCCTGCCAAGATGCCAATCTATTGGTTTTCTCACTCTAATGATTTTCTTTCCAAAAATATTATCATCATTGCCTCAAAGTGGTCAGAAAGGTGCCATTGCTCATTAAGTAAGCAACAAAAAGGCCCGGAAAAATATCCTCACAGCCGTCTTTGGAGCGAAGCTGAACCTTTGAGACGAAAGGGTTCCGCAATCTTAACATGCAGCAATTCGTGAATATTAAATATCAAAGGGAACAATGGCCTTGATATCTCCAGACAACAAGCTCTTGATAGGCTCCATGGATAGCAGTGCCTTGCAAAAGAGAAGAAATTCTTAGAAGAAAAGTACACCTCTTTAGAATGTCTGGCATTGTGACTATTGTTAATCACATAAAGCACATGATTTCTATCACCTATTAAACACCTGTATATAGGCAATAAGAAAGGTAAGCAGTGACTATTTCTATTACTATTGATTCTGGATACTAAAGAAGATTAAGAGTCGTGACTTTTATATCACAAAGAGAGATCCAAATCAATATCCCAAGGCATTACGTCCTTATATAAGAGCAAACTGGACAAAAAAATAAACAAATTGATTACCAAGACATGATCTCTAAAATAAATAAAGAACTTGTATCAGTATATGGAATGCAATACATTCATACCTACAGCAAATCATACAAATAGAATTCCTAGAACATGTTTTTTAGTGTGTACAGTAAAACTCAACTCATGTTTTTTATTCATCACACAAAGAAGATACACAATATTCATAAGTCATCCAAACTCAGTAAGCGATAATTCTGTAGGCATAACTATTAACATATAACAAGATCCCAAGTCTGGGTCTTTGAGATGAAGTACGAAAAATGCATTTTAACATCTAAGTGCACTTTGTCACGTAAAACAACAACTCATTTCATGATTTCTAATGGACGCAAGACTAATGCATGATTTCCTAAAATTCCCATTGCATTTTGTAGAAAAACAAAGATCTCCTAAACTGCTGAAAATTTACTATGAGAAATTAAAGCAAAGGCTGACCTTTTCGAACCTGCGAGTGGGCAGTGTCGCCTTCAGCAGTTTGATTACCACCCTGGAATCAAAGCTTGCGTGAACAGCCGCAAGTGACAAAGTCTCGACACCCCGCACAGGTTTTCAAGGAATTCTGATTCCCTATCAAGGCTCGGGTGTTCGAGACTTGATTTGAACAACGCAAATCACCAAAAAGGAGTTCCAGTTTTGGCTAAAGCAAATAGAACTACTAAACAAAGACTAAAGAATGACTTTTAGAGTGATTGAATTTGAATAACGGTAGTGTGATAAGTTAGAAAAGAAGACTAAAGACTGGGAATTATAGCTAGAGAGATTGCCTACATGTGTAATGTTAGAGCATCTCATGTAGTCCATAATCTGTTACACAGCATGCTGTTCTAGCTTGTTTAGTTTATGTTTTGACTGTAAAGCTCTAGCTTGTCCAGCTTAGGCTTTGTTTGTTCTTTTCTTGAGATAGCTAGTTGTGTTGAACTGGCTATGGCTTTGTAACGTTTGCTCTTGGTGATTAATACGAAGTTAGCATTATAAAGAAACTGTGATAAGTTAGAAGCATGAGTAGTAGAGTAGCAGTGAGAATAGCAACTAATTACAAAAATTGCTGAGGCTAAGAGGGTGTTTGGATTGACTTTTTAAAAGTGGCTTATAAGCTAAACGCCAAAAGCCATAAGTTGGTCCTACCCAACTTTTGGCTTTTGGCTTATTTTGTACCTTTTTATCCTAAAAATAAGTGCTTAAAAGCACTTTTATCTCACCCAAACACTTCAAAAAGTAGAAAAGAACTTAAAAAGCCAAAAAAACACTTAAAATAAGTCAATCCAAACACCCTCTAAAATGCCTGAGTAGTATGAAAGTAGGGATTCAACAATAGTTTGGGAAAATGAGAAAATATAGTGTCGTTGAGTAGTGTGGTGTACAAGGGAGTGAGACTGAGAGAAGTGAACAGAGTTTATTGTTGGAAAATTAGGGCTCAAAGATGTGCCCAACCGCTAAAGAGAATGTACGAGCTCAAGATCTAGGGTCTATATAGTATCAAGGATGAAACCTTGGATCTACCCGAATTATTATGTTGTCAGTTCAATTTTTCCTTAGAGAGAAATAATATCAGCCAGTTAAACATGATACTAAGATCTCACAATCTTGTATTCTAAGCCTAATTATTGATATCTTAACTCCACCATGAAAAAATATTAAAACAAAAGAAACCACAAAATCCTACTTGAGGTTGGTAATGCACTAGATTTCTATCTTATACTAACAATTTATCCCAAAGTAAGCGGCCAGTTGTATGAATTATGAGCTTGAATACAGCCTCATGGAGATAAAATCACGGTGTATATATGCCAATAGAGGAGAATGGGAGAAGATGCTTAGCATTTTAAAAGTCTTGATATTCAATTTGGACAAGTATGGATATTACAAGGCTGCATAATGCTCTTCTCCTATCCTAGTCTTCACTTTATTGCTAAGCAAAGCACTAGCAGAAAGATACAATGTGTTCACTTGCAATCAAAATAGTAACCTAACAAAAATTGGCAAAGAATACATCACACAGATACCAGGCACGGCACTTAGCATTCCACTCCACACTGCTTGAGTATAGGTCCCTTCTGCTTTGGTAGGAAAGGGTCTATTCTGACCCAAACCAGTGAGAAGATTGACGCAAGAAGAATCGACCAGAGGACCACAATGGTGGGAGTCCGGTTCTGCCTGCCCATCAATCCCTTTAGGAAAGGATAGAGATGCACAATAACCCAAAAGGCGAAGAATAACTTTCCGAAGAGAGGACCCCATGAACCATAACCATTGTTGATGGCATCTGAAACACCAGCCACAACACCCACCATATTCAGGATGATCAGAGCGGTTGGTGGGATGAGGAGTGTCGTCCATTTGAAGAGATAAAGCTCCCCAAACTCAGTATCCTCGCCTGTTTTTGCTGTTACGGTAAAATTTGTGTCCACACCAGCAAGAACTTTAAGAAGGCCTTGAAAAACTGCAAACAAATGGGCTGAAACACCACCGATGACCCAAAATTGCTCGTTACGCCACCAGGCCTCAATGCTTACTCCACTCCATCGCAGCTCAAGTACGCTTGTGACTATGATGGAGAGAAAGAGAGCCATGAACCAAATGCTTGCAAAGTTGTTAAGCTACAAAAGAAACATGGGATTTATAATTAGAAAATAAAATCAATCTTTAATATTACTGAACCAAATGACTTCAGTTCACTTACTGTGGGGACGATAAATTTTCCAGTGAGAAGGCATACAGCTGGAAGGGTGCAGTAAGCTAGCAGAGCAATGGAAGTGAATGGGTAAACAATGGTGTTAATGTATGCTAGCCTTTCCAACAATTTGAGTTTGCCACCCCAGGCATACCAAAGGGGACAATGACGACTCATGAAGATTTCAACAGAACCAAGAGCCCATCTCAGGACCTGGTGCAATCTATCTGATAGATTGATTGGAGCTGATCCCTTAAAAGCTGCTCTCTTAGGACAGCAATAAATCGATTTCCATCCTGTGCAGTGCATCTTGAATCCAGTCAAAATGTCCTCTGTAACAGAACCATAAATCCACCCAATCTGTCAAAAAATGAGAAAAGAACACCAATTTAATCAGAAGTCAGCTAAGAGAACACCATAACTCATAGTAGTTTATTCATGAAATATGATTCTAACCTCTTTGCCCTACTCAGTTTTCTCTTCATACCCACAGCTAATAACATGAATAGCTTCTTTTATGAGTGTTGTTGGGTTTGTCCCTTCAGGAAGCCCACCATCTTCCTTGAGTGTGGAAGCTATGAAAACTGGGGACTGCCCAAACCATTTCTCAAAGTTCTTTTGGGACATGAAAGACGACTTCTCAAGCTCATCATATCCTTCAAGGCCTTCTTCAATTTCCTCAAGATCAAAGACAGGTCCAGATGGCTTCCTAGTGTAGTTCTTTCCATACATTGTTTTCTTTTTCTTGCTATATAGTCCTCCAAGTCCAAGTAAGGCCTTGATGCTCTTCTTCTTGGACTTGGACTTGGGCTTTCTTGAACCACCACAACAGCAGCAGAACCAACTAGGCCAGCAATCACATGTCATCTTTGGACGCTTCTCAGAAACAGGTGGACATATCCGTATAATGCCGGCCTGTTAAACACACAACCCGTTCCAACATAAACTGGTCCTTGAATTCCATCCAGGCCTTTCATGTTGATCTGCCACCATGAAGGAAAAAAACAGATTGAATCAGAACAAAATACTGGGAATAAATCCTTTGTTAACACATTGCTGAATTTATAGATCAACTTACATCAAAGAAGACAACATTACGGTTGGCATATCGATCGTGGCGATCAATACCATCAAATCTCTGGGGAAATTGGACATAACAGAGCTTCTTTCCAATTTGTGGGTCCATTAAAAAGCACATGGCTTCTCATACTGCCTTGCTGTTGTTAAGGTAGTGATCACAATCCAAGTTCAACATAAATGGTGCATTAGTCAGGACTGCAGCAACTCGAACCTAATTATAATAACAGAACAAATTACATAACATGAAGAAAAGTACTTAACAGAATGTCAAGGAAGCACACCAGAAATTAAGACTACTATTACTAACCAAAGCATTCATGGCACCGGCTTTCTTGTGGTGTGGATAGCCCGGTCGTTTCTCACGGGAAACATAGACAAGGCGGGGTAGCTCCTTACCTTCAATGTCAAGTGCACCTTCACTACCTAGATAAACTTGAATCATACCAGGATGGTCTCTGTTGTTGTTACCAGGCCATGGAGTTCCATCTTGCATTACCCATCCTTCTTCTGGTTTTTTCTGAGCCTTTGCTACTAATGCATTAATTCTTACTTTGAATTCTTCATATTCTCTCTGCCACAAGATAGTGACTTTTCAATTTTTCTGGGACGTCTTAAAATGTTTGACATGATTCCACTCTACACCATTTTTTTAATAAGTATTCCATTCTAAAACTTTCACAATAAACTATTTGAATTTTAAACTTTGATATGATTCTCTATCAAACAATTATAATGATATAAGTAAAATTAACATTTTAGGCACTGCGACGAATGAAGTAATAGATAAGATACATACCTTCATGGCTCTGCGGTCCTTGACAAAGGTAGGCTGAACTTTATCTTTCAAGTAATCAATCTTTTCATTGAAGTAGAAATCAGGTGCTCTGGGCTCTACACTATATTTCTTACAAAATGGCACCCATCTCCTGGCAAATTCAGCTGTTTCTGCTAATGTATCAAACAACAGCATGGAAGCACCATCATCTGATACATAACAGATAACCTTCTCAACAGGGTAATCAACAGCCAAGATCGACAGAACAGTGTTTGCAGTGATAATAGGAGGCTCCTTAAGAGGATCAACTGTACTCACAAGCACATCTACTGGTGCTAATCGATTTGGCTCGCCTTCACGTTCAAACCTCAACGTCAATCGATCAAGGTAAGTTTCACGGTTTATGGGTGACCATTTGGGGAACTGATCAAGTATCCATGATAATGCAAACCATATTTCACAGATAACAGAGATGATCCATAATGGATAAGCATCATAGGCTGGTGTTAAGATCCGGAGATGGAAAAAGAACCCAAGAATTACAAGCCTGAGGATAATGACTATGCGATATGGACTAATTAGACTTGATGGAGGTGGAACTTTTCGCCAGAGTGGTTGCCGAGCTTCAGCCAAACTGCTTGGAAATCAGTGAAGTGGTTAGAACATTGAAATATTCTGCAAGTTTTATATGCTTAAACTTGAGCAGTTTCAATTCATACACACACTTTTCATGTTGGAATGTTGCAGTATTTGATCCATTTTGTTAATAATATTACATGTAGTATCTAACTTCCACAATTATAAAGAGTTCAGATTTATTTAATCATACCAGCCAAACATAATATATAACTACAAGTGACAGAGTCAGAGACGATATATAATGGAAAATCCAATATTTAAATGTAGTAAGGACAATGACGGGGAAAGTGGAAACAAAACTAGATATAATTTGATCACTATGAACAAATCCATAGGCCAAGTTGACTGCTTTGTTAGAAATTTAAAGTATTTCTATATGGTCTTTTCCTATTCCTTCCATGTTGTTTCCTCACATAAAACCTTCTCGTATTAGCGATAACTTCAACATGATCGAAGTTGGGGCGGAGCTAGCTTGAAGGAAGGAATTCCCATGCTGAAAAATTGTACTGCACAAATTGGATAAAACTAGTTCTTTTTTTTTTTGTTATAAATAAGTTGTTGACCCGCACCCCCCACGCCAACCCAACAATGGCAATGTTCTAGTAAAGTTGCTAAGGGGTTCAAAAATTTCTTTAGGTCATAGGTTCAAATCCCAAATGTGACATTTTTGAATCCCCCACTTTGATATGATGTTTTCATTACCAAACAAACTTTTAATAATTTTCTTCCACTATACAAAAATTAGATAAACACTTTTACTTGGCCACTTTCCTTTTTTAAAAGTCAAACTATATAAACTTTCACCAATATTTTAAGATATATTCTTTCACCGTATTGATATGAGAAGAATTACAACTTGTAGTACTTTTCGTGTAGTTTTTGAATATTTAAATTATATTTTTAAAATATTAAATTGATCTAATTCAATTTCACTCCGAAGATTAATCAACTTGATTCTCAAAAAGCGAAACATGACAACTAATATGAGACGGAGGGAGTACTAGTCCACTTGTTAAGGGTGTGTCAAGACAAACATGGACAAGTAAAAATGGACGGAGGGAGTACAATAGATAAGATGTTAAACTGCAAATTAAGTGAGAGCAATAAAGGAAGACTTACAGATAGTCATCAGCTAGATCATTTCCACCATCACCCAATTTGCTAACCAGACCTCTCTTTTCTTACCTGTTTTTCCATTTCTCAACTCTTTCCTTCCATTCTGCATCACCGTAACTTTCTTTCTGCTCATCCTCCAAATCCTTGTCTGCCACTGTGATTATCCATTTATAAATAAGGAAATTAAGGTGCAATGATAATTACTTAATTAGTACGAAAAGAATAGATAGATGTACCACTTCCAGTAACAGATTGATTATAAGGAGCACCATTGGCGTTGTCATTATACTCCTGCCAACATAACACAAACTTAAGTTTCAGTTAAAATGAGCTAGAGAGCCGGTAGAGTCAAATTTGAGCTTTTTAACACATCTTATTGCTCGGTCTAAATAATTACTACAGGAATCAAATAGATATATAATTTTAATTTTGAATTTTGACATAGAATCTTTAAAAAAAAATTAAAGAAAATTCATTTGAAAACTACGTAAAAGTATTATTAGTCACATAAATTGACAATTCAAAATATTTAAAAAGGACGAAAGAATTGTGGTCAAAGAAGATTCTCTCGAAATCTGTCACATAAATTCGGTCTGGTGTCGAACTCTTTTATCTTCATCGAGATGCTTTCTCATTCTCATCCTGAAGTTGATAAAAAATATATATTTGTCAGATTTTGATGGGCCACTATATTGTGTAAAAATCATAAACTTTACTTGGAGTAAATAACGGATCATAATTTAAAAGTATATTGGTCCAAATTTACATAATTGCTGATTTTATATGTTTGGGTTTTATTTTGACCCATTCGGTTGATTATATGATCCGTTAGTTTTATGGCTCATCATTTCGAGTTTAATCCATTGTATCAAGTTAACAAACAAGTCATAATTCCATTCCTTAACATCGATCGAGTTACTAAAAAATAAATTGATTTTGCCAACTCCAATGAAGATTATTATGCCATGCACATGGTAATATATTTTTATCCCTAGTCCTAATCAGACATGCTTCTAGTAGGTTGGTGATATATAGCAGTTGAAAGTTGAGATGAACTAACCGAGTGGTGGTGGTTGGGAGAAGCATGATGACTCTTGATCTGAAACTCTAGTTCAAAATCATCATGAGAATCATCTTCATCATCACCTGCAACTCTAGGACAACCTACCCATATATATTGCACTATTTAGTACAGCTTGTAATATTTAAAGTGTAACGTGTATAATAAATCTCTACCATAATTAGAATATATCACATATATTGTGTAAATATTAAGTGATATATAATTATGATAAACTAGGATTCCTTTTGTAATTAGGACTAGGATTACTATTGTATGAGAAAGACTCCTTAAGGCTCGAGTTGGTGGAACCGGAAGGAGAAAAATTGGACTCAGTCATCATGATGACAGGACTAGCCCCGGTAGCCGTCTTCTTAGCAAACCCGGCTTCTTCGTAAGCATGAATCGGGCCTGATAGAATTCCAAAAGAGGGTTACTTTGACAAAGAATTGAAGCAACGCCGTTATAGGCCTCAGACTAACCATCTGTAGAACGAGACGACTATTACTAACCGGAGCACCCACGTTGTGAAGTTGATCCGCTAAGTCCTTGAGTCGTTTGCAATAGGATGAAACGCTTGAAAAATTCTCCATCTTCACTTGAGAAAATTCCTAACAATGCGGGAGTGACTGTTATCTTGGAATATATCACGCAAGCGATTCCATGCCTCCATAGTTGTGGAGTTAGGTTCCATAATCGTTTGTAAAAGGTCCATAGAGATAGTGGCATAAATCCACTGGAGAACATTTGCATCAAGCGTGACCCATAATTTTGGATCGTCTACTTTGGTGGGAACAACCTCTGTAGTCGTCGTATTACCTGCCGTGGGAGTAGCCGGAGGGATTATGTGACGGAGTACTTGATGTGCCATCACATGAATCTTGAATAATTCCGCTCACGTCTCATATTTGGACGTTTTCTAGGTCAAGAACAATAGGAAGAGCGCTTTTGATGTTAGAAACTGTGAGGGCAGGATGAAACGTATTCTTATCAGTCATGGTGAATAGAACACGAAGATTCGGAGAAGGGAATTTGTGAGGGAGGTTTTTGGAAGAAAAATGTTGTCTTGGATTTAGTGAAAACCGAGAGGGGGGATTATCACGGAATTTGAGAGAAAAAGAGAGGAGTGGAAGCAAGGTAAAAATAACCTAGACTCTTGATTCCATGTAAAAATTAATCTCTTGATTATTCTTATTGATGAAAGGCATATATATACAAGTTACAATAGAAAAATCATTTTCCTATTCTACATCTAAATCTCTATTCTATATGGAGACTAACTTTACATTTATGGTAATATTACAATACTAATTAAGGTACAATACTAAGTCTAATATATACCAAATATACCCTAGGGAATATATACCAAACACCCCACTGTTCCGTGGCTGGGTTGTTCCGTGGTTGGGCTGGACGAGAACTTCAGTGGCCCACTTCTCGGTTTGTAATATACACATAATATACAATTGTATATTATGTGTATATTTAACAGAAACATAGTTGAAATTACTTAAAAAGTGAAGTAACTGTATAAATAATTCTATAAAAATTAAAACGATTTTTAATATTACTATATCGATTACATGTTATTGTAAGTCTACTTAACATGATCATATGTAAAAACTCTTGACGCGATCGGTGAAATAAAATGAAAGAATAAAAGTACCTTTACGACGCTTATAGCGAGTATGACACTGAGGACAAGACTGGTTGCCTTCACTTCTCTCATACTCATAACATGGCCTGCAAACTGGGATCCACACTCCCCACAGGCAACAAACACCTCCCCATTTTCCTTCACTTGAATCTCGTCTTGACAAATCTTGCATATCTTCTTCAATGACACTACAACCCCTCCAGACTCTCTTGTTTCTGTTGGAGGCCGCTGCTATACATATTCACCGTTTCCAAAACAAGGAAAAAGAATCGTTAACACAAAACCTAGCAGAGAAAGAAAGACTTTTGACCCATATCAAAAATAACTTTAGAACGTGCGGTTTTAAACATGTTAGTGATTTTTTTGTGACTATAAAAACATGTCATTACTGGAAAACTGAAACAGACTAAAGAAAAAAGATCAGTGTCATATAAAATGAACAGAGACGTACATCTCCTGTATGGAAAACATGAAGTTCACTGCGAGAATGAGAACCAGCCATGGTGTTAGATGCCACTAAGGCAAAATGAGCTATGGAAATGGAATGAGTAGAAGAGGGTATATTAAGAAGAGAATATGTAAACTTTCTGGTGGGAGTTTGAGATTTTTCACCTAACTAATAGTTGAAGTGATGGTTTGATTAGAAGAGACGTTACTTTGGACCTGGGACAGAACAGGTAGGAGATCGCTTCTTCCACATGCTATTTCTCTCGACAGAACTCATTTTGTTTCTTGTTTTTAAAGAATCCTAATTGTTCTCTGATTTTTATACTAAGATTATAGTGTGTATGATGTATGATTAGGCTGTGTATATATCTTTGACACAAAGGTATCCAAACTCGGAATCCTAACATACATAGATTGGCCAATGATAACAAATTATAAATTATTTATTTAAATTATATACGTTGACAGTACCAAAAAATTGCACATTATCCATGCAGTGCTTCTATTTGTTGTGACAAATTATACCATGTTTTGTATGTTACCAAATATTTGCTTGTTATAAAAAGTTATTTGAAATGAAAGGAATACGAGTTAAATTCAATTTTGACATGGCTACTTTATTTTCGTTAGTTCTTACTGACCTTCTTTGAAATATTTTTTCTGCCTATCAGAAACACTATCTCTATCTCCCAAAGTATAGGGTAAGTCTGCGTACACTCTACCCTTCACAAACCCAACTTGTGGGATTACACACGGTATGTTGTTAGTGTACTCGATTGAGAAAAAATCTAATACCCGATTTAGTTGGCTTGGTAGGGAACATCAAGCGGTGTAAGAAAGGGCCATAGTTTACAAGATACAAATCCTCTCTAAATCTTTAAGGTTACTTATACTCTCTGATTTTTCTACTCTTTCTTGTATGTCATGTTTTCTTATTTCATTTACCCTATTTTTTTTCTTTTGTCGAGAATGTAATTCTACCTCTGATCAGAAATACAATAACTCAAAAGCCAGCAATGCTTTATCTAAGTTTTCTGAATAGCGTTTCAAACACTTTGATCCTAATGCTTACTTCCTGTAAGAAGCCAAAACTATACGAGACTTTCACATGATGAAGAGAGAAATCATGGAAGACTAATCACTACTAAGAAATTCCTAAGCCTGATTCAACATGATAAAACAATCATCTTTAACGAAGATTACATTTACATAATGCAACTGGTGAGAATCCATGCAACAAGAACTACTACTCTGACTGATACATAGACTTTAACCGAACAACTCATGTTCAGACAACCTACATTTTCAAGCAGGGGAATCTTGGTAGCTCAAACCTTACTGAACAAGAATTAGACATCAGTAGGATCAATAGTGCCACATATTGACACATATTAGACATCAAAGGTTCGATATTTCATTATGTTCTATGTCAAATGAGAGGACACGCCATGGCCCCTCGGGGTATTGTATATGAAAAGAATATCATGGTAGTTATAGCTCTTTCACAAGCCAACTCTATCCTACTCGGGGATCTGATGTTCCAAGCATCAAAATATAACTAACTATCCTAACAAAGGTTTTTGAACATACGAATGCTTAATCATCCAATTTAGAGCGCTTTGAAGGTGGTGAATCAGATGTGCTGGTTATATTTGTCTCGGGATCGCCAAGAACTTCTCTTTCTCGCCCTTTCTGCTTCTCATCAACCTCTTTAGCAATATCAACCTGTGACACTCCAGGATCATTTTTGCCAGAGGAATTTTGAACTGCATCTGACGACTGTGCAAAGGCATCATCTGATGTGGATGATGAGCCTTTAGCCAAGTCCGCGCCAGGCGACTTGCACTGTTTCTCAAACATCTGCTGGAGGTATCTCCCTTGTTCTTCTATACGCAGCTGCAGATTTCTTTGAATCTGCAAATGTACATGACAATATAAGTGCACATAACATCACAAGTCTTGCAAGTTAGTTACCACAAGACAATCAAATAAGAGATTGGACTTATAAGTGCACATAACATCACAAGTCTTGCAAGTTAGTTACCACGAGGCAATCAAATAAGAGATGGGACTTACATGACAATATAAGTGCACCTAACATCACAAGTCTTGCAAGTTAGTTACCACAAGACAATCAAATAAGATAAGCTGGCTATTCATTTTATCAACGGGCATACGAAAGCTATTCTATTACCCATGACAGAGTATTTTTAGCCCCAAGACTGAACTATGATTAACCGAAAATTGACTAATCAAAATGATTGATTCCTTATATCTCATTGGTCTTCAACAAGGAGGAGAAACCTATAGGAATTGCTTACATTATAAATTAAACAGAAAACGCACAAAGAAAAACTCTAACATGCACACTTCTTGTTTTCTTCAGAACTATCTATAACGGTTGGAAGACCGGAAAGGCCATAAGCAGCCAAAAGCTATACATAAGAAGATAAAATATGATAAGCAAACATGCTCATATAACAGACACGTAAGCAATGACCACCAATCAAATTGTTTGTTCTTTTTACTTTAACAGAAAGAATTCATACCTCAAGCTGTTCATGGAGACGCTTCTGAACTTCCATCTGCAATCGCAATGCTTCGGTGATCTCAATTCCCCTGTATCACAGCCCAACACATTATACTTGAATGAAGCAAGTGCGTAAATATACACGACAATAAGATATAACAGGAAACTCAAAATTACATAAATAGAGCCCCTGAAGCTACCACTCAGCATTGTATTCAGAGCACCATTATTTCCCTGTGTTACATAATACAGGCAAAAAATTCTCCAGCTATCCGGCCTCAATTGCAGAACCCTCAATTTTAACTATTTGAATCTTTTCCTGTTATGTACCTTGAAATTCAGTTGAAATACTTCAACTTCCCCCCTTCCCCTTCCTTTCTCTCTATTGGGGAACAAATAGATCCCTTTACTAAACATCATCCACTACTACTTACTATTAGTTGAGATTAGCTCAGTTTTACCCTCCAGAAAAATTGTCAATATTGGCTTCCCAACAGTCAATACTAACTATTGTATAAGTTTCTGTTGTAATTATTGAAATGAAGAGTTATCAAACTTGTAGAATTTTTATTCTTAATATCTAAATTTTATTGTTTAGATCGTAATTTATTTCATGTCCCCTTTACATCAGAAATTGTTAACTTCATCTATGAAAGGTGAAACAAGACGACTAAATTGGGACTCAGCATGTATATGATATCAATAGGTTACCTGCAAATCACATTCCTACTCCACCCCTACCCCTCAGTTTCATGAAAGCTAAATCAGAAATTTAATTAAACAGAACCTAAGCATCATGTGATGCATAATGAAAGGGGGACAGACCACATGCTAAGGTTATATAAATGCATTTTAGGCACACTGCTCTGTGGTATCCACATTAGGAAGGGCCCCATTGAGGAAGAAACAGGATAGGAAAAGAGGGGGAAAAACATTCCACATTATTGTTTTAAATACTCCAGCAGCAACTGTTTCTTAAAACTATGTTGTGATTGCAAATAATGAAGATAAAGCTGGTTATAGTCGGTTAATTCTCTTGTAAATTAGAGGACAAACAAGCAATCCAAATTAACTAAGCAAAGGATATTTCCAAAGATGGCAAAATCAAGTGTGTACATGAAATTGATGTGAACGTTTTTGTTGGCCCAGGAATTGTTAAATAACACAACATAATGCTAAAGAAAAAAAAAAGGACAACACCCGTCCCTCAAAAAGATCCAAACCTACAAAGCTTATGCCCAAAGGCCAAAACCTAACTGGTTAAGCCACACCCACAATCTGAAAACATTATCAACACGGACAAGGGTCAAACACAAAAGATTAAAACCCCAAAATCCATATCTGAACCAATGCCCCAAACCACAAAACCAGAAACTGAGTTTTCTATCACCAAAACCAGACCATATCCCAACCCCAAAGTACAGATATCCCAAAGATTTGAATCATATAATCACTACCCCAAGCCCAAGAGAAGACAATTCTGCGTGTCAATGAATTGGCTCATAGCAGAAGACAGAGACATCACTACATCAAAAAAGACGGCACATCACTAAAGCAGACATGGATGCCAGCCTCTGTTCTTCAGAGGTTGTAGATAACATATGCAAAGATGACTTTTGAGAAGGGAGAATCCAACAGAGCCAGAAAAAAGGTGAGACAATGAAGAGGAGATTCTGGAATGACGGTGGGCCAACCCTCATTACCGGAAACTCAAGTTGGCCCTTGCACCAAATTCAATAATCTGTTATTTTAGGTGAGGAAGAGAACTTGTAAATTTCCAATACTAGCTAGAGGATAGAGAGAAAATGCCGACTGTGGAAGAGAATTTTGATGGTGGAAAACACAGTAGCAGTCAAGATGCAGTGCCAAGCTCTTCTGCGCAAGATAGATGTTCTGGCTAAAAAAAAAAAAAAATTGAATCTAATTAGGCGTTCTGGCGAGAGGAAGGAATAAGTCACTCTTTTCCTATACTGTGCCCAAGCAGAGATATTCTTTTGTTTCATTTGGGGCCCGGATGGGGGTGGGAGTTAGAGTCAGGGTGGTGAAACGGGAGAGTTAAGGGGAAAAGGGGAAGGTTTACGTTATAACTTCATAAAAAGTACAACGTGAAAGTCTCTCCTATGCATGGAATAGTAAAGTAAAAAAAGGGCAATCCGGTGCACAAAGCATCAAAGCAGGATCCGGGGAAGGGTTGCACCCCAAGGGGTGTGATGTAGACAGTCCACCCTAATGCAAAGCATTAGTGGCTGCTTCCACGGCTCGAACCCGTGACCGTGACTTATAACAATTTTTTTGAAAACTGGTAAATATTACAGAGGATATATAATAGCTGATCGATAGAACTGTGTACATGGAACAGCAACTTACGTTTTTAAGTCCAGAGATGACAAATCATCAATTGAAGATCGTTTCTTCTCTGAAGACCCTGCTATGATATCAAAGAAAAGGATGTCAGCAACGAAATCATCCAAAGACAAGAATGGATGGAGAAATTAATTAGTTACAACCTGGAAATAAGAATTGGCAAGAAATATACATGATTTTTAGCAACAAAATAATTATGCTGATTAACTATTAAGTTGAAGAGCATCTGACTCAGGTAGGAAAAAACAGGCTCCACATTTTTTTGAGAAAAAATTATAAAGTTCATAATACTCTTTTATCCTAAAATGTTTTTCACTAATTCCTGTCCGTCACCAAAACTAGCATTCGCCAAAATATGTCCTTTATGGAACAGGTTTTCAATTAAAGAGGGTAAAATAGGTGCAAAACGGTGGGAAAAGTTTTAGTTCTTACAATGAGTGAGAAAGCAACGGATGCAGGAAAAAAGGAGCTGGAGTGAGTAGTTGAGAAAACCGCATTCGGCTAAGGAGAGAGTGAGAGTCAAATAAAGAAACATACAAAGGAAGTACTTTAAAGGAGTGAACCAGGCTATGAGAAGTTATTTTTTACAAAACAAAGTACATGATGTTGGAAATTGTGTACAAAGTTTACGCTTTCCCTCAAGTAGTCCCAAACTTTTTAAGTTTCCTATGCTATAACTTTACCACAGTATTATCTCAATTCAATTCTTGACACGTCTCAAACAAGTCTCTACCCAAACATGGTAAAAATACCACGTCACACGAAGTTCTCAAATAGAGCACAAGTCCATGTTCCTGAGACAGTACCAACTAAAAACCTGATCTGAGACGCATTGCTTCAAAACCTAGTTGATAACTCACAGGTCTAGATCTTTCAGCTTCAACAGAAAATAGAACTTCTTGGGCATTCTTTTGCTACAAGGGAAAGCTCATCTATCATGCACTAGAAAGCTACCATATGAATAGCTTCCTAAGAATAATTTCATCCTTTGCTACCATGCATATATAGATTGAGAAATGTATGAGTGATTAGATACATTACTTACATATATACAATAGTTGCCTCCAACCAAAGATGGTCTTTGAAATCACATTAGACTAAATACAAAAAATAAGTTGACATGTGAATAAAAAATTAAAGCATGCACACACACATACACATGCATGCACTCACTTGTGAAGAAGAACCTTTTAGATCTCAAGCACTTAACAAAATTATATTCAAAAGATAATCACAGCTTTACAACAACCAAAGCTAATTTCATGAATAAGAACCAAACGCTTCTTCAAAATTTTTTGACAAAAGAGAAAAGAGAAAAAAGAAAATGAATGAAAGAAATAAAGACATGTGTAAGCAAACACAAAAGAGTGAGAAATTTCTACATACCCTCTGATGCTTCTGGTTTATATCTAGCTGTTCGATATTTCTGTATTTCAGGAAAATGGTTCACAATCATCGATAAAGAACAACAGGTCCATCTCTAAAGGGAACCAACTTGAGGACATGAGATAGCACAAACCTGCAAATGGCTTTTTACGTGATAGATGGTCAAACCTTCAACTTTCATCAATTTTAGCACCCCTTTGGGAGTAGCTCCTGCAGTTCATGTAAAATCACTGAGTCAAACAACAGTCTAATGCTAAAAGTTGGTTTATGATGCACAACAAGGAGAGCGTTATAAAAAAGAATGTACAACAAGGAGAGAAATCACTTTCACTTCCACCAAGCTTGTTGACTGCTTCCACAAAAGCTTCATGAAGTTCTGGTGTCCAACGCATGCGTTGCTTTGCTGCAGAACCACTTGCAGGGGATGATGCAGGAACAATAGCCGAAGTTTCTACAGACACAGCTGGGATTTGCTGTAATACTTGGACTTGCTGCATTGGGAAATTTAAAGGTTGTTTTTCCTCCTGATATTGCATCTTAAATCACACAAGAGACAAAATAAGAATGGGTCTCCTTTTGTTCTTTTATCACCAATAAGAAGAGTAAGAAGAAGAAAAGTAAATGAATGAGAAGTAGAAATTCAGCAGTCATGCAGAAAAAAACAGACCTTCAGCTCCGAGTCGGCAATGCTTGTATCAGCCATGATCTCGTTCCAATTAGAAGTCAGAGCATCTTCGTCATTGATTACAAGGTCGGCCCATTCTTGCCAATCACTTTGTTTATTGCTAGAAGCTAGCTGGCTATTCTGGACAGGGAATGGATCAAGGAAATTAGGCAATCGATCTATACACCAGGGTTCATTGTTTTCATTCAAATATTGGCTTGATGCTGTGGATTGAAGAATGCCCGAATGAGGTAATAGGATTGATGTCTCACTATTTGTTGACTGAGAAATGAAAGGTGCAGGTCCTGAATGTTTTTCCTGGGGCGGAACAGATGTGAAATGAAGATCCGCGAAAAATCCTGATGATGATGAGAACATAAGACCAACAGCCCCACTGTTGGAAGGCAAAGAAGAGACAACAGTTCCAGGATGTTTCTTGAGTTCCTTCTCCATTGAAGTCTGCTGCAAGTCTGGAAACTTAGAGTACTTCTCTCCTAGGGCTGTTGGAAACATAGGCAAGGAAGAAGAAAGTGCCCCTGATGCACCACAATTACTGAGTTGACTTGCAACCACACCTTGAACAGACACAGCGGGACGTGCTTCCATTTGAACTTTGTGAAGGAGTACCACACACTACTATATTCTCCTCAATTAGTATCTTTTAATTTCTTAGTAGTCTGAGGCCAAGATCGATTCCTGAATCATAAGCAGGACATCAAAATCAAAACTTCAAGAAATCAAAGCCAATATGTTGCATACCTTGCATGTAGGATTATTAAACCCCATGTTTCTCATGACTGGACACAATTCTAAGGAAAAATTTGAAAGAAAAAGTAACCATTTTAAAAATAAAGTGATCTACATGGATAGGTGGTAGCATGGATTATTATGAGCGGAAAAAAACAAGTGTACTACAACTGAAAAGGAGTATACAAGATAAGCTCAGTGTTTTGTCATATTAAAGGAAAATTTAGATGGTCAGGCATAGTTTTGTCAATGGTGAAAATTCAGTAAATGGAAAAACTGCATGATAGCTACATGCTAAAACCCACAAATGAAAGTTATATGTCATAATGACAGCTAACTTACAACCAAGCAACAAAATCAAGCATGATTTTCCAGTAATATGATGCAAGACCCTGGTACTGTCAAGCAGACACATTGTACATCTACATCTGGAATCTTTAACCATAGTAATTCAATGTGAATTGTCACTAATATTGCAACCTTGCTGACCAAAGATACTCATCACATTCACAATTTTAGGTTGTAGAAATGTTGAATAAAACAAAGATGAATTGCATCACTGTAGTAAACGTGGAGATACTATGCATTTTTCAGATATATCCATTAGCCATTGATGCTTGTGTCAGGGTAGACTGCCTATATCACACCCCTTGTGGTGTGGCTTGTCCCCAAACCCACGTGGACAGGGATGCTTTGTGCACTAGGCTTTCATTTTTTTTTTAGGTTTTCTTAGAATCTCAACAGAATTATTTCTTTAAGAGGTCAAACCAGAAGATTTATGATTTCTTGTCTCAGGTTCAAATCTCAGCGAGGCAAAAAGACTAGGTGATTTCTTCCTATCCAAGTGGACAGAGTTACCTGGTACCTGTGTCGGTGGGAGGTAGCAAGTACCCCATGAAATTAGTCGAGGTGCGCCAAAGTTGACTAGACACCAAGGTTATCACAAAAAAAAACATCAATGATTTTTTCCGTGAATTCAGAAGGAAAGGTATTAGGTTGACAATTAAGGCTTTCATTGTCTTGCATGTATTGCAAGGATAAAGCCATGCAAGAGCAAAGTTATTAGAGTGGAGATTGATGAAAGGAATGAAATCCCACATCGGATAGGGATAGGAACCTTGGACTCCTTATATGGCTTGCAATCCTAATCCCTTTGAGCTATCTTTTGGGGTGTGAGTTAGGCTCGATCCATATTTAACATAGTATTAGAGCCAGGTCCATTCGGTGTGGGCCTCGGACCGTGCCGGGGGTGATGAAATAACCCCGGTCCATGAATGTGCACGCTCTAGACTGAACAACGAAAGTCCAGATTTGGGTGTGAGGGGGGGGGGGGGGGGTGATGAATGGAATGGAAACCAAGATCAGATCAGGATAAGAACCTTGCACTTCTTATATGGCTTGGGAAATCCCCCTCCCTTTGAGCTACCTTTTTGGGTGTGAGTTGGGCCCGGTCCATATTTAACATGATATGTGCAAAAGTGGAGCAATATTAGCACAAACTGAGCATAGCTTGTGTTGGCAGAAAAAGGATTGAATAACGTCTTTGGTCGCGATGACAAAAGAGAATAGGACTTGAATGAGATACTACTAAACTTATGTAGCTCTAAGATGGATAGTGCTAAAAGTTGTGTTTTACTATCACACCTGGATAAGAGATGAATAAATTTCAGAACGCAAGAAGAACCCACTTGCTATTAAACCATTTCTAAACAAGGCTAACCTCCTATCTTCATCTTTTCCCTTTTGCTCGGAATAGAATTCATCATGTCAAGTTAATTTAGCCCTAGACGTCAACTATAACCTAAAGCTTCTGCCTTTATCTCAGTACCCCAACTAGATAAACTGAATACAAAGTTGTAAGAAGTCCAGAGTCAAATTCAGTTTGAAACTTTCAATCTCCAACCAACTTGATCTAATAAAAACAGGCAACTCAATCAATTAACTGTCTCAAGCCCAAATTAGTCTGAATGGGCTATACCAATCCTCTAATATTCATTTTACTCTACTCAGACTTATTTCATTCTAATATTGGTGAATAATTTGTCTTTTTAAGGAAAATTAGGAGTTCTCTAAATTCTAAAAGTAGAGGTCTCTAAAATATCACACTTAGTCCTACTCGCTAAGTAGATTAGAAATGCTCCTAGCAAACTCATGTCTTCATGCAAGTTTTGTATCGACTAAGTTAACTCCAAATACTTGGTATGCCTCTATGAAATCTTTGCTTTTTTCCATTTGTTCTTAGCTAAGTACATCCCAAACTTCTGAAATGTTTTTCTTGAGTCAATGGTCTATCGGAAACAGACTCTCTACCTCCCAAGGTAGGTAGGGGCAAGGTTTGTGTAGACACTACCCTCTCCATACCCCACTTGTGATTACACTGGGTATGTTGTTGTTCTTACCTTATAACAACTTAACCCACCCCAGGCCCCACAAGCGAAATCCAATTAGAGCTACAATTAAACAATCAAAATTAGCAAAAAGAAAAAGATAAGATAAATTTACGGTCATGAAGCCATGCAAACATCAACAATCACTCCTTTGGGATGGATAAAAGGGAAAAGATTAACATAACCACCAGAATATCACAAACAGAAATACAAACAAGAATGAAACTAAATCAAGATAAGCCATTTCCATTAATACACATTCAAATAACACAAATTTAGAACAAAAACATCAAAATTATCAAAAAAAACAAAAAGACGAAAAGGGTATAAGGAATTATTACTTAAAAACACAAAAAAGTTATCAACAGCTCCATAATGACCCGAAAAAACGGAGAACTAATCGAGGCACACACCAATCATAGAGCTTATAAACATATATCTATCACCTGTGCGTATCTATATCTTATCCTATGGTGTAGGTTAAATCGTATGTGCGGATTTTTGGGTGTTCATTTCATCACCGGCGAAATCGAAAGAAATTGAACGGTGACCGTTGATTTTGATTTGGCTGCGAATTTTGTATTCTAGTAGAACAGTGCCTAGTTGCAGAGATTGTTGTCGTGGGGTGATTTGGACGCGCTTAAAGAGCGCGTGAGGAGATAATGGGGAATATTAGGAGAAGTTTGTGACTGTCATGTGGTGGGTCCCTTCCATTATTTGGATTTTTATAATCTAAAATCTTTTTATTTCGTGGGAAAATGATTTTAATAATTGTGAGTTAATTTAAGTTTAGTCTTTCAAGTGGATTAAAGGCCAAATTGAAATGCCCTTAAGAATTAGTGGTCCTTGGGAATCTTGAAGACACGTGTCACTCGTACAACGTATATATGTTAACGTAAAATAGTACTATGGTTTTTTTATTGGGGCACGTTTGGTACGCTAGACTTCACTGAATAAAAAAACAATATATCGTTTGGTGGACATTTTCAGTCGGATTGGACTGTACTGTTTCTATAAATAGTACACTTCAATTGTCATTTTTGAGACGATGAGAAGGGACTGTACTAAAAATAAAAAATAAAAAATAAATTTGAACAACTTTCCTATTATTATATGCATAGTTGAACTTTGCAATCCTCAACTTCAAATGTATTTGAACTACTTTCCTAAATAAATGAATTTAGAACCAATATATATACTTATCTTGTGATCCTTGAATGAAAATCGCATGCATGTGAGCCTTCCTCCATGATAGTTACATCAATCTCTCATGGCCATGTAATTTTTCTTTCTATTTTTGTCTATCATTTCTCAATTAGCCTAAAGTCGAATTATATTCAAATTAGCATAGTGGTTGATTTTTATTAGTTACTTATATAACCTATTTTGGATTACGCAGTAGTGGATTTTGACCAGGAGGAGGACGAGATAGAATTATATCTGAAATTTGTCAATATTAGCTATAACTGGATTCGAACTCTGGTTTGAACTGTGACATTGTACTATTCTACCACTAGATCACTAGTTATGCAATATTAATCACTACAAATACAATTCCCAGCCAAGAATCGAACTCGGGCCTCCTCTGTGGAATTATGTCATTCTACTACTAAATCAGTCATCAATACTTGTTATATTTATGCTCCTCATAATCATAAATCCCTTGACCGGTTCTAACAAGATACATATTTTTAATATTTCGAATCGGATTGGATTCGGATCCGAATATTTCGGATAATTTCGGATCGGATCCGGATATTTCAAATATACAAAAAATCGGATATCCGTAATTTTTAGATAATTTCGGATCGGATTCGGATCCGAATATTTCGGATATACAAAAAATCGGATATCCGTAATTTTCGGATAATTTCGGATCGGATTCGGATTCGAATATTTCGGTTATACAAAAAATCGGATATCCGTAATTTTTGGATAATTTCGGATCGAATTCGGATCAGAATATTTCGGATATACAAAAAATCGGATATCCGTAATTTTTGGATAATTTCATATCGGATTCAGATCTGAATATTTCGGTTATACAAAAAATCGGATATCCGTAATTTTTGGATAATTTCGGATCGAATTCGGATCCGAATATTTCGGATATACAAAAAATCGGATATTCATAATTTTTGGAGAATATTTCGAATATACAAAAAATCAGATATCCAGAATTTTGGATAATTGCGGATCGGATTCGGATCCGAATATTTCGGATATCCAAAAAATTGGATATTCACAATTTTTGGATAATTTCGGATCGGATTCGGATCCAAAGAATCCCCTTTAATTGATCCTCTTGGTTTTTTATATTTTGTAGTAATTTGATTTTTTTAAATAAAATATGACATTTAAATTTAAACATCGAAACATTTATGGGCAGTGGAATAAAAGTGTAGAAATAAATCCAAATTTCAAAACTTAGAAAAATACATATTTATTTATATCTTAATAAAAATAAATAATAAAAGCAAGAACATTAGGTAAAATTGCAAGCTATAAGTCATATGATAATGTAAAAATACAAAACGAGGGAACAAACTATAAATTATACTGTAAAGTAAAGAGCAAAAAATTAAGTGAAGAGCAAAAAGGACGTTCAAGTCGCCCCTTTTGATTCGGACCAAAAAGGGCAACTTGAAGTCGTTAGGACCACAAAGGGCGACTTTTTTTGTCCGAATCAAAAGAGGCGACTTGAAAAAGTCACCCTTTTTGCTTTTCACTTTACTGTATAATTTATAGCTTGTCTAAATAATGATTAATTAACCAAGTCCAAATATTCTTTTATTGTTGTCCAGTAATCGTGGGTTACGTATTCTTTTTTGTTGCTTCCTCGCACGTGGTCAAATGTAAGTTACTGTTAGACTGATTTGTGAATGTAATTTAAACTTTTGCTACTGAATTGTACATTGTACATCTTCAGATGAATTGTTACATGTGATAGCAAGTTGCTTGATTATATTTACCACTCGTTTTTTTTTGAAGGAACGCGATCGCTACTCTTCAGTCGCGCATTGGTAAACCGGTGGCGTAATAGCCTGCAAACCACGGCAACCGATTAACCACACTTGACAAGTCATGTGTGACAGACTCAACCAAGAAGGTTTATGCAGGGGATCGAACTCGTGACCTTGCGGTCTCGCGCTCTACTGCTACACCAACTTGACTACCCTTGCGGGTTTATTTGGGAAGGAAATTGTTGACTTAGTTATAGTCGAGACAGTGCTATTTCTATTAAAACAATAATCAATATGGGATTTATGTATTGATTGAGGATCATTTTGCATGCCTCCTCTTTTAATTTTGTTCACGTCGAAGACAACTACGAAAGGTAACATATCAGAATTATTAAAAAGCACATTACTATTGCATGGTTGTGATGGATATTGCTAGCAAGATTTTTCTGTATTATTAAAAAGCACATTACTATTAACATTAATACCTTTTTGTATTAATTAGGACTGAACTTCCTCATGGCGTTTGCAATTCTACTTCCCTTTTAGTTGTTATCAGTTTATTAATTATTGTTTGAGAATTGTGAAGGTTAATTTTTGTGGTTATTTTGTTTTCTTCTGAAGGAAGTACAAAATGAAGAGACGCAAAGCAGTAACAACGGGAATGGTAGATAGTTTTGAGACGAGTCGAACAAAACTAGTAGACTCCTTTTGATCCGGTCAATCAAGTAATATGTATTCATTTTCCTTGTGTTTTCTAAAGTTTTCCAATCTCACAAACTCAGCCACACAAAAAAAAATAGACTAGGAGAAACCTTGGAAAATAAAAGAATAGTTAGGATTTTGGCAAAAAACAAATTTCAGATCGTAATGTCAAAATCTAGGATTTCTATGCTCGAAAATGACACTTGTAACTTGTAAAGGTTCTTTCATTGTACTCATTTTTTGTGATTAATACAAAGTTTATGCTGATATATAACCCAAATTAATTTATGAAAAATTTAGTTAATTTTTTTTTTAATTTATATATAAGATATGTTGTGAACAAAAAGTTCTTTAACAAATCATATACAATCTGCGATAAATTTCATAAACGTAGAATTTGAAAGATCTTCTTTATCTTTCTTCATATATTCTCTTTCAACAATTCGTAGCTGTCATTGTTCTATCACCAAACCGATATCAGAAACAACCATAACCACCACCAGAAGTCCAGAACCACCACTTCTTCACCATAACATTGCAACATCATTCTCATACAAAAAGAAAGATAAGAAGACTATTTAAAAAAATTGAGTTTTTTTAGGGGGGCCATGGCCCCTCCTCGCCCCTACTAAGCTCCGCCCATGATTTCTATAAAATGTAAATGACAAATATACCGTGTATACACAAATTGTATACACGGAATCCGGGACAAATAAGGTGACCGAAATTGTAATCAAAGTTATATAAAAACTTATCATAGTTATAGAATTTTTGTACAAGTATAATTAGGATTTTAGAAGTATAATAGGAATAGAATTTTCCATATTTGGAGATTGTAAATTGTATATATACCTCTTCATTAATGAAAAAAATTAAGGGATTATTTCTTTCATAGTATCAGAAGTCTAGGTCTAAAATACTTCCTCCCAAAACACTTCCACTCCTCTCAAAACTGTCTCGATTTCCGAGAACCTTTCTCGGTTTCCGTGCCTCTTTTTCCTCCTCTCTTCCCAAATTTCTTTCAAATACCTAATTCACGTATTATGTCTATGTCAATGAACATGTTTCATCCAGCTCTTACTGTTTTCAACATCAAGAACCGCATCCTTATTGTTCTTGAGATGAAAACATCCAATATGCGACGTGAACATAATTATTCAAAGTTCACGCACGCTCGCATCACGTCATCAGTCACATAATTCCCTCGGTACCTGGCGCGGAGGAGGTCCCTACCCCGAGGCTAATATTATGTTATGGACGACCCTTGATGTTACCGTTCTCTAATGGATTTACTCTACCATCTCTACCGACCTCTTACAGATGATAATTGAACCTGATACGATGGAAATGGCTGCATGAAATAGGGTGCGTGATATATTCCAAGATAACAAAAATTCCCGCGTTGTCACTCTTGAGCAGGAATTTTCACATGTCAACATGGAAGATTTTCCTAACGTTTCTGCCTATTGTCAACGGTTCAAGGAATTGGCGGACCAACTCATCAACGTTAGTGCGCCCGTTACCAATGATCGTCTTGTTCTCCAAATGGTTGCATACTTATCTGAGGTATTTAATGGCGTTGGAACACTGCTTCGTCAGAGTAATCATCTACCACCCTTTTATAAGGACAGTTCAATTCTCACATTAGAAGAAGCTAGATTGGCAAAACAAACGGCTACCGGTTCAAATTTCGTCATATGGATGACCACATCAGACGACCCTCATTCATTCTCTGAAAATTCAGGACAAAATCGCAACAACGGTGGCGGCAAAAAATGTCAAAATGGTTAAAATAATGGCAAAAACTGCGGCGGCAATCGTGATGATAGCAGTGGTGGACGGAACAATGGTGGTAACAGAAGTGGGCCTCGAGGCAGTGGGCCGTAGGTCAACTGGTCCCAGTCGTGGGCCCCATGGCCGTGGAACTGGGCCAATGGCTATTAGTCCAACAACCCCAATTTTCCACCCAACCAATTTTTAGGAAGCGGGCGATTTGGCCCGATCGAGCCCGACCTCGACCGATGGCGTGCGTATCTGATAATGGGTTGGGACAGCAGGCAAGCCTGCTTAGGCCTCGGCCTCTGCAGGTCTTTCATGCTGTTGTCCCAAATCAGATCCCGACGCCTACAAATATTGAGGCCGCAATACATACACTTGGATTAACTCCTCTAGACACAAATTGGTACATAGACATATTTGGGAATTCTTAAAATGTATCCTTTTTTAGACAAAACACTTAACTACTTCTCTATTCTATGTAGTTGGTTGTTAGAGGTCGATTTAAGATTTTAAGTTTATGGGTTCAGAATTCAGGTTTCAACCACAGAATCTATCACCTTATTTGAGTTACCAATTCATAGTTCAATATTTCAGTAATTTTAGTGAATTTTACACAGATATATCTATATCTAAGTTAAGTAGGTGTTTGGACATAAAATGTGATATTTGAAACATAAAAATGAAAAAAAATTGAAAAATGATATTTTGGAAGTTGAAGTTGAGTTTGAATATGCATTTAACTTTTTTTTTTTTTAAAAAACGTTTATGAGTGAAAAAATCATTTAAAAGCTGGTCAAAATCACTTTATCAAACTTTTAACTCGTCTTAAAAAAAAAATCAAAAAATCAATCAACTATACCACAACTTTGTTTTGTTTTTTTTCTTGAAAAAAAAATCTAAAAGTTATAGGTTCAAATGAACCACAACTATACTACTAGATCGACCCTTGATGGAGAAGAATGTGGAGGTGGTGGAGGAGGATGAGTAATGAGATGTTTCATTCTTGGTCCAATGGGAAAAGCAAGTCTTTTGAGTTACTATTTGTTGTAAAAAATGATGTTGTACGGGAAATAGTACAATACTATTATAAGTATAGTCGAAAGAAAATACAAAACTACAAACAACATGTATGATTGTAGTAGTTACAAAATAATGGAAATAACATGCTTCTAGTCTTCGTCTTGGAATCTGGTTCCCGATAACTTCGATTTCCACAAGTTAGTTTGGACACCTCTGAAACAATTCAGCAAACAAATGAAAGAACTGAAAGAACGGACAGAAGAAAGCTAAGTGCAATATTTGTCGAGTCGAGTGTTAGCACTATTTCCTTAAAACAAAATTACCCCTATATATAATGGTTTACGGTAGATGGGTAATAGTCTCCCAAGATAAAACGACATTACTCTCTCAAGCACAAGCCAAATACTTGAGAATCCTTGTAGAAGAAACAAGAACAAAAGATTGCTAGAAGAAGAAGCAACACTCTCAATAATTTTCAGATTTTGTATTGTGAATGGATTATTAAAATCTGATTTTGAAGCCTCTATTTATAGGTGCAAAGTTGTGATTCACAAGCCATGTGAATGCTTTAAATGGGTTGCATGGATCTCATCAAAAGTCACCTTGATCATGCCAAGAGTTGGCTGATCTTTGGCGTTTCAAATGAGTTCATGAATCAGAAGATTCCAGATAATTTTCGGTTCACTGTACGCGTAGCACCGCGGCGCCAAAGAGGCAGAACCAAACTTCGAGTTACTGGACGACAAGCGTAGCGACCCCTGTCGGAAGCACCGCGGCGCTGGCCCGTCGTGGCTCGGTGTCGCGGCCATGTTCCAGCGCCGCAGCTCTTCCTCATTTTCCGTATTTTGCACATTTCTTCTTTTCTTATACCGTTGTGGGAGACACATTAATTTGGCCAATTAAACGTTCATCCTTACCTAACTTAAGAACACTTTAACTTGTGTATCAACATCTCTTTCACTACGTAAAATTTAGCTATACGATGTATGCACGTGTGTGGAAATCGTATTTCCGACATGCGGGGCCTCAGGCAACGACGTCATCAATCACATCTTCATCGAATTACACAGGATGACATTCATATCTACCTGACTGCATTGATTATATATTTATGCTTTATTACTTTTCTTAGCAGTTATGCACTACCTTTTTCTTAAACTTTAGCCTACATGGTCCTTAATTCACAGAAACAGTTCCAGCAAGACCGCGCAGAAACTACACTCGCAACATTCGGCAAGCATTCGCAGCATCCAGCAAGTCCGTGTAGAGGCTACATCAGCATTAGCAGCACTCAACAAACATTCGCAGCATCCAGCAAGTCCGTGCAGAGACGATATTGGCATCCGCAGCATCCCGCAAGTCCGAGCAGAGACGACATCAGCATTCGCAACGTCCTACACATCATACAGGAGCATTAATTCATAAGAATAGTAGGATCAACACAATGACGTCTTCATCAACATCGTGTCCTAAAACGACGCCAAGTCCGAAAATGACGCCATGTCCGAAAACGATGTCAAGTCCGAAAACGACGCCGAGTCAGCATATCACATCTACGCAAGAACGATTTTTCTACTCTCAGAATTGCATTTCTTATATACTCATGCCCTATTATTTCGTCTTAGCAGTTACGCATTCACTTTTCTTGAGCTTTAGTCTACAGAGCTTCAATCTAAAGGAGTAGTTGCAGCACGTCTATGCAAGGACAACATATCCGCATTCACAATCACAACGCTCCCGTGCAAGGACGAAAATCACAACATTTGCAGCATCACATCAACACAATAAGCTCTTCTTTACCATAAATCACAAAGAAATCTATACAAAATTGAACAAAAATCAAAACTTACCAAAAACGAATAAGCAAATCGCACCAAATCGGTAAAGAATAACATGCTCAAATCATTTCGAAATGGTATCAAAGTTTTACCAAAACTGAAACCCAGAATCATAGCTATAAAAGGAGATTTCGCACATACAATAGATATAGGGGAGGGGGAGGAAGCATTCGATTAACAATCAGAGTTTACACAGAGGAACCCCCCTTAAGATTGGAAAAAACATAGGTAAAACCCTTATAATAGATAGACATCGATTTCTACAGAGGGGATGAGAGGAAAAACACGAGGAAACAAATCGAAAAACCAGCAATGAGGGTTTCTTACCAGCGAAATCATAATACCCTACTGGAGCATATCAAATATAGAAAAATCAGTAAAAAAAACCTTAATCGCATCTCAATCGCAACTCCGGGTGGATCGACGACTTGATACGCTGCCTCGGTTCGCTGTCCGGAGAAGGTAAACCCAAAATTCCTCTCGACTCTAGTTTACTTATATGTTTTTATTGATTTTTAGATGTTAAACATGGCGTACTGGATTGCATTCGGACTGTGCATGATATGTGCTTTTAACTGTTTTCTGTATTTTCAGTGATATATTGGAAGTCAATTCAGTTTGTGACTGTTAGTTCGAAATTGTGGTTCCCTGTGCCTAATTTATGTAGTTTATATCAATGATATCATGCATGTGGTAGTTCAAGGATGTTATTGTTTACAGGATTGGTTGATTTGTGATGAACTCAGAATTGTATTCTTTTAAAAAAAATGACTAAGTGAGTATGTAATCATGTTTAATGAATCTCCTTCTTCATTTGATGTGTGAAACTCCTCTTTTGAAACCTGTCCAGTGTCATGTGGACAGTAAGCTTGTAGTTCTAAAAGGAATCACAGTCCATCTAAAATAATTTACCCTGATTGTTTGATTTCTTTCCCGTCTGGGTTGTTCATCTGGTCTACTATTAGTCTCAACAAGGAAGGGTAAAGTTTAACTGAATTATGAATAGATCAAGCATAAAAGGCCAAAGATTAATAGTTCATGAAGCACATTACCTCCAGATTTATTGTTCTGATATATACCATTTGATTCGAAATCCTATAGAAAATATAGGTGTTGTTATCTTATTTGTGTATCCATGTTGCATACCAGACTTGATCACTGAAATAATTAGTTGTATACTGCTTTGTTTGAATACACTCAATTTTATAATCATAAGAGTTCATAAATGGGAACTAAGGACCCATGTGATTTGTGGGTATGTTCAGGTGCTTGCATGCATTCGTATCCATTTTGTTTGCCTATCCTGAGTTAAAAAATGCAGTAAATACATGTGAGGATATAAATTACATACCCAGTATATCATGCATACGTCGGTACATCACTACATATATTATGTTGCATGTGTCTGGCCCCTTTATCATCCCCAGTTGTCTTATAAGCCTGCTGAATTCTCCTTGCATTTAACATATCTGTTTAACTAATAAAAACAGTCATATTGACACTTGCCTAAGCTGTCATGCATCATATCAGTTTAATAAGGGGCTAAGTAATGCACATATTAGTATCACATACTTGTCTTGTCATAAATATTCACTTTGCTCAATATGTTTGTTGCTTTCTTCCGCCTCTACTGTTGTCGACTTAGCAGTTAAGATAACTACATAAAATTGACTGTTTGTGTACTAGGGTGTATCTAAATCCTTCTTTTGCCAAAAACTGAATCTGTTCATGTTGGTTAATTTTAAACCGGTTATTAAAATAACATACCTATTTTACTTTACCAGATTAAGGGACAAAACCATTTTACTTAGCATTCTTTTGATGTTATCCTGTGATTAATACCTGTCCCTGCATAGTTAACAACTTGTTTGTAGGTCATGTTCCTTTATCTTTCCCTTGGTTCTAGACATCATGCCTTGTCATTTGTTGTATTTGTCTAATTTGAAACTCTGAAATGGTTAACTTAAATTCCACCCCTGCTTTGAATAATCACTTGAACGAAGCCAAAGAAAACCAGAACAATTTATTTGTTTACTTCCGTGGATGCCGATGTCTGCCTCTAGATCAATAAGGATAATAATACATAATTATACATTATGTGGATGTCTCTATTAAGTTTGCATAACTACGCCGTTTTTAATTGCATTATTAATATGGTTTGGGTGTATACTAATCCTTTTCTTTTTTTTGTTTACATGAAATGCATCGGAGCCGAATGAAGAGTCTCATTGCGAGACTCATCGTGACTTTGTCAAATGACGACCCGCATCTATGTGCATCTCTTTATCCGCGTCAGCAACACTGGGACTATGGGCGAAATGACATCGCCTTCCTCGAGTCATTCATTATTTATAAATTAATTGTCTAACATCACTCTACTAGCAGAACTTTTAGGATATTCAAGCTTTGAGTTGCCATTAAGAGGTAGTTTGATACTAGAAATTCGTTTCTTCTAACTTAATTATTTTAGGCTAGCTATACATTGATTAAAGTTGCATTAAATAACCTAATGATTTTTTCACTTGCATAACTCTTCACATAGTTAAAGTATTATTTGTTATCAAATTCTATAAACTCAATTATTAACATTCGTATAGGAAAATTAGTTCCGCTTGCTATGTAGAAACTTTGCATGTTAGGGCCACTTCAAAATGCACCTTTGGTCATAATCAGTTTCTGGCATTATATACATGTTCTTTAAGTACTTTATGAATTGATATTTTCAAAACTTTATCTTTTATAAACAAATCTTATAAATCTTCTCAGGTTATAAAATGCATCCTTTTGCCTTTTATTTGCAAGCATCTCTTTACTTAAACATTTTTTAAACATGCATTTTCTCCAACATAATAATCAACCTAGGTTTGGCAGGACAACCGCAAGTTAGCGTATCTTAGAGGGTGTTTAATCCCTTCCCTCTAGATTAATAAAGAACTCTTATCCAGAATCTCACATTAAGTTTCGCAGACCATAAAAATGGAGTTAATGTTGACTTTAACCTAGTTGACATTTAGGTGTCCTAATTCACCCAAACTAATTAGGTGGCGACTCCGCGAACCCTTTAGCATTTAGCTATCACTTTAGCATTTAGCCCATTTAGCATTTCCAGCACCCTTTTTAGCATTCTTTTAACATTTTAGCACCCCTCTTTTAACATCTTAGCACCTTTTAACCCTTTAGCATTTATTTTTATTTTATTTTCTAACATTTTATTAAGCAGGAGTTTTAATAATGTCGCGGTCGAAAAGGGGCGTGACAGAAATGGCGACTCCGCTGGGGAATAAGGTTCTTAATCACAACAGACCTATGGTTATTATGCGGCATTATTTTTGCATTTAATTTTGTGTGCTGTATTTTGTTTTATTTATTTTAATTGTTATTTGCTTTACTGTTTTCCTTAAACTGGCATTCCGCTCATATTTCTTCCACTCTGGAAAATTCATACTATCACACACTCACGCGCTGGTGTGCTTCGCGCACCCGCAAATTTCTTCAAAATATCCAAAATTTAAGAGAGTTGGCGCCTACGCGGAGTTAGATCGGCACGTCTGATCAGCCGCGTAGCCTTATCACTCGAGTTGTCCGCTCGGGAACCTTGCGTCCAGTAAAGCCAAATCTTAGAAACTCAGGATAGAGCTATACCACCCTTTATTTTAATACATGCATGCATTTACCTTAGGTGGGTCGGTCCTTGGCATCGACACCACAATTAGGAAAACACCAAACTTGTCGACGGGTTACTCAACCCAATGACCAACCCGCATACTATGTGTAGCGTGACCATGATAGAAAAATCCAAGCTTAATCATGACATGCTGAAATTGGGAAAAAGTGCACCGTCATTTGGTCTCCATTTCCAACAAAAGCATTACAATTGGATGACTTGGACAAATCCATCATAACCTCGCATATGTGACGTTTAGGCCTACCGCTGGCATTAAGTGGTCCCCATGCATGTTAGGACCCGCTTGAAATGTGACAATTTATGTGCAACATATACTTGCTAAATGTTATTTACACCTTTGCAAAATCACGTGCTTTACACTAACGCAGTTTGCTACATTTTGTTTTTATCATCTTCCCCAAAGGTCGATTTGTATTTGACTGAGCAATGACAGAGCATCAATATTTCACAAGATCAAAGGCACGATCCAAAGAATACGTGATTCAAGGGCATCTCGAGCGAGCAGTGAACGTCTTGGTTCCTATAGGCAAAACAGTGGTCTCAGAAGAGAAAAGCAGCGTAGATCCGATCGAACATCTCGCCCAATTACCGCAACAAATGACAACCCTGCAGGCTGAAATCAAAAGGCTCTGAAACTTCACTAGAGCACTCGTCACTACAAATAACCAAAACAATCAAAATCCTCCAAACTATTACCAATACCCTCTTACTACATATCCCATTTACCACACTCAGCCAATATACAATGCACCCATATATCCCACACAAAACCAAATTCCTACCATACCCCAGTCAAACACAAACCAAGATAAAAAGCCACCACAAACCTATTTTTGTAATACATACGACAACCCCTTGCGATACCCACCCGTGTATACGCCACGACCAAAATCCCGTCCACTAAACATCTTCACACCCCACCTAAATACCACAGGAAGGCCAGCTAAAATATAAACCCATTTAGCCGAGCCTTTGTCACAGTTGTACGAGAGGTTGAGAGTTGCAGGGATACTCCAGCCAATTCCAAAGAATGTTCCCAATCCCAAGTCCAAAGCTCGTGATGAGAACAAAAGTTGTGCATACCATTCTGGAGCCATCGGAGACGACATGGGAAGGTATTATACACTCAGAGACAAAGTAAGGGAGCTGATCAAAGAGTGAGTCATTCAGGTGGAGGAAGCCTCCCCTAATGAGTACAATGAACCCCAAAGGAAGAGAGGTGTTCCCTGGCCAGAACCCGCTCCTCCTGAATCAGTCATTTATCCAAACATGCACCACGCAGAAGTCAAAAGAAGGAGATACTGATAGCAGAACATGAAGACCCAGCCAGCCATGATGCAGAGCAAGAAGACATATTGGTAGATTGGATTTGCACCCTTGTTCTGGTCCGCCTAGAGTCTAGATAAGAAGAACAATTTAGTTTAGCAGAATAATTTAAGACTCATATTTAAGTTTTAATAATGTTTTGCTTAAGTTTTCATGTAATTGGAACTACGTGTGACCTGATTCCCTCGTGGGGATACGTAGGCGGTCATATCGGCTTCGGTCCCACCTTTAGAAAATCCCAATTTCTCTTTTGCTTGTAATTGGAACTACGTTCGACCTGATTCCCTTGGCGGATACGTAGGCGGCCATATCGGCTTCGGTCCCACCTTTAGAAATTTTAATTTTACCCAATTTCGCTTGTAATGAACTACGTCATGACCTGATTCCATCATGGGGATACGTAGGTGGCCTAAATCGGATTCGGTCACACCATTAGAAAATTTTCCATTCGTTTTGAAAATAGCGAGAATACACATAATATACAAGCAACCCCATTGAGACCCACTTTAGGTCAAACGCCCTTTGCATATTCAAAGCTGGGACAAGGTAGGAAACCAGACAAGGGTTGCATGTCCAAACAGGCCAGGCGCGCAGATGTCAAGAAACAAAGCGACGAAGTCAAATACGAATCGACCCCCCCCCCCCCCAAACTCACAAGTTTTCTTTGAGCGCAGGTCCTCCATATTAGCAGAAGCAGAAAGAAGCAGCAGAGGCAGAGGATATATCCAAAGTTCAAATTCCGCAATAGAAGCAGCAGAAGCAGAAAGGGGCATCGACAATCAACAGTCAAAATTCAAAATTCCACAACAAAGTCTAGCGCATCAGCTCGGGCATAAAGTCAAATTTGCAACCCACGCATCGCACAAAGGCATCATGGCAATTCGTCAGTTGCAGCATTTAGCATGTTCGTGCAAGGACAACATCTCAGTAGTCACATCATATTGCATATCAGGTGTTGACAGTCAATTTTGACCCATTTTTCGTATATTTATTACAATTTTATGTGTTTTAGGACACCGCATTTTAATCATCATTTTTTTTGCATTTTTATCTTTTTATTTTAAATCAAGCATTATGTCTTTGTTAATATTATGTTTCCGTTATTATTACACCGTCGTTTATTTTTAACAATATTTGCATCTCTTTAAATAATTAATTGACATCCCGTTTTAATTTTTAATTAGACATTAAACATTTGTTAAATATTGTATTTTATTATTATTGCATCGGCATTTGCATTTTAATAATTTTGCATCTTTTTAAATAATTTTTCTTTTAAATAATTAACCCGCTTTGCATTTTGTCAAACCAGACCAGTCCGAGGCCCAATCCGAATCATTCCAATCCAAAACCATTTTTAATTTAATACAAACACCCTATTTTTTTTTACCCCAAAAAATTAAATATAAATTTTCATTCCCCGCCCCCCCCCCCCCCCCCCAAATACCAAACCCTAAACCTAAATACCTCTATAAAACAAAACATTTCCCCACATTTTCTTGGACCTTCAGCCGCACAACCCTAAAATCCCCCCACCCCCCTACAGATATTTTACTCTCCCTCACACTCTCCCGCCGCCCTTCGCCGGAGTTCCATCTCCGGCGAACTCCAAACCAACATCAGCCCAGCCGCACATCTCCATCAGCCACACCCCTTCATTTTTTCATCTACTCTCCCTTTTCATTTTTTTAAAGACCCCTCTCACCCCCCCCCCTTTGACCCTCTCCCGTCGACCTTGCCGCTGCCCCAGAGCTCCGGCGAGCCTCCCACCAGCCCATCCCGTCGCCCTCTTCCCTGTCCCCTCAACATATCGCCTACACCACCGTAACTCCGGCGAAGTCACGCCGCCGGAGTTCGAACACCAACCCCGTCGTTGAACCATCCTCGCCACTGATCATACACTCTCGTTCGAACACCAACCCCGTCGTTGAACCATCCTCGCCAATGAGCACACACTCTCGTTCGAACACCGACCTCTGTCACCTTAACGTCGGAACTAGAAGCTCCGGCGAACCAAACCTCCAGCGAACCTCCACCATCAGCCCTTTCCCATCGTCGAACCCCACTGTCACCACCACACCACAACCCCATAACCCCCTTGTTATGCAAAGACCGTCTCTCGCCACGGAGTGACCATCGCGATGGCGGGCGTTGTTTGGTTCTTCTTTTTGTTTTTATTATACATATTGTGGTTTAGTTGGACTGATTTGGAAATTTTGTATCTCGCCGGAGTTTTAAACTCCGGCGAATCTCTGATTATCCCAGGGAACTATGTTGCTGCTATTGCTCTCTTCTGCCTGTATTTATTTTTACTGTTTTCAACAACTTTGTCTCTTACTTTTTGGATTGGAACTGGTCTTGAACAGATATTTGTGGCCATTTTTGCTAATTACTTTTAAGGCATTTTTTGGTTCATTTTGGTTGGCCTTCAGGGCTGCGTGATTGTTGTTTCCAAAGAGAACGCTACTGCTTTTGCTGCATTCGGGCTGACTTTTGACATTTTTGCCCCTTTATTTTTAATAGACTGATTGAAATACATTTTCTTAGTTCCAAATGAACATAGGCTACGCTTATTTTACTGATTTGAACTGATACTACATACTGACCAATGAAAAAGTTATCAGTCGATTTTTTAGGCCTTCACAGTTGCAAAGACGGAAAATAAAATAAATGAAGCTTTCGGGGCGTTGATGATTTCTTCTACTTACACAGGATAACCAACATGCTGTGGCGTAATTCTCGCACTTGTTTAGGATGTCCCACTTTATTTTTATATATATCTGAGCCCTCCGTGTTTAAAACTATTACTGTTTTGGCGCGGATCTGAAGATTTTATTTATTTTATTGTTTTAACAATATTGGCCGATGAAGGAATCTCCTTCTGATTTCCAAGGTCTCCTCTGTCAAAAGACGGATTTATTTATTTTTGGTTTTACTTATTAATTCTTGTCATTGCATTAAAATTATTTATTCTATTACTAACACTTTTATTAAGTGTTTATGCAGGTACCTGGAGATCATTTTGTGCAGAAGACTTAAAAAGGGCTAAAAATGTCCCAGAGCTTTATTTTATGTCGCATTTAATTTTAGTTTTATTATTCTGTATTGCACTTTATTTTAATTATAAATTATGAAAAAATGCTTAGAATAGGTAGAATAAAAAAGGCAATAAATAATTAACCTAGGTTTGAACGAATAACCGCAAGTTAGCGGATCTTAAAGGATGTCTAACCCCTTCCCTTTAGGATAATAAAGAACCCTGATTCAGAATCTCATTAATTTCGCAGACCATTAAATGGAGATTAATTGCAGTATTTTTATTGCAATAAATCAAGTGTCCTAATTCACTTAACTAATTAGGTGGCGACTCCTCAAAATCAGCATTATTGCTCCATCCAGGGAACCGCGCCAAAGAGCAACGTTGCGGATACCGTTCAGACCCCGAGGTCAAAAACGGGTGCGACAGCATGGCGACTCCACTGGGGATTTCAGGTAATTGATCATAGCAAACTCAGGTTAATTAAATATTGCGCTTTATTTTGCTTTTATATTTGTTGTAAATGTTTTATATTGTTGCTTTTATTTTGTAATTAACTACTTTAATTGCTACATTATTTTACTACGTTCCTTAAATTGTCATTCCGCTCATATTTCCTCCATCCTGGAAAATTGACACTATCACACACTACACGCGAGGTGTGCTGGCGCACCCGCAAATTTCTTTCAAATACCAAAATATAGGCGAGTTGACAAAGGCGCAGGAGCATCCGGACCATCCGGTGGTCGCGTAGCCTTCTCACTCGAGTAGTCCGCTCGGCAACCATTGTGTCTAGTAAGCCAAATTTTAGAAAATTTAAGATAGAGCTATACCGTCCTCTTTATTTTTAGTCATGCATGCATACACCCTAGGTGGTTCGATCCTTGGTATCGTCTCCACGATTAGGAAATCCACCAAATTATCGTTGGGTTTCACAACCCGATGACCAATAAGCATATGTGTGTAGCGTGATGATGATAGACGGATCCAAGCCTGATCATGACACACCGAAATTGGAAAAAGTGCACCGTCATTTGGTCGTCATTTCCAACGAAATATGGCAGTTTAATGGCTTGGACCTATTTATCATAATCTCGCATATCTGATGTTTAAGTCCACCTCTGGCATAAGGGAGGTCCCAAGCATATTAGGGTGCGCGCTTGATTTGCATATTTTTTGTTTACTATTGTTTGTCGCTAGCAACTCTGTACATATTATTTAAAGCAATAATTATCCTTTCAAACTCTGTACATATCATGTTATCGGCTTATAACTTCGGGCACGTGCATTTGCATTTTTTGCACTTTTTGTTGTCACACTGCAGTCAGGACCTATACTGAATAAATTGTTCTTGAACATCACGACTTGAACCTTGCGAAACATCAACCTTCACTTCGGTCGAACCAATCAGGGGAGTCTTTGACTATATTGTCACACCTCTGCATTTTTATTATTTTGTCCTTTTCCTACTCACCCATTCCTCATATTTTTGCAGGAAGGTCGTCCTCGCAAACAGCCGAGAGCGGTCAGAAAAAAAAATCATCATAAGAATGAGCGGGAGTTATGTTAACTAATAGAAGTCAGTTTATACCAGATTCAACGAGACATCGCTCTCAGTTCTTCTATATTTTGTATTTTTATACATATTTGCAAATTCAATTGATATGTCTAGTGTTGATTACATAATTCTTTATCATGCATTTTTCAGTATAATCATCCCGAACTACGCGTGTCTGATTCTCACCACACGGTGTGATACGTAGGCAACTCATTTTGGGTTCGACATCACAAAAATAAAAATAAAATAAAAAAAATAATAATAAAGAAGCATATTTTTCTCACTCATGCATCCCATTCATCATGTTTTCGGGCATTCATTTTTTCGTTACATTCATTTTACTTTGCATTCGTCCACAGTGGACAATCATTTTTTTTTGCACAGCTTTATATTGCTATCCTTTCATTGATAAATTCTTTTCAAGCATACATTTTATAACATATTTGAATGAACTACGCGCACCTGATTCCCTCGACGGGATACGTAGGCAGCTCTATTCGGGTTCGGTACCATTTATTCAAAAAATACAAAAAAACAATTATTCAAAAAAATATTAAAAAAAATTATTATTCAAAAATACAAAAACATTTTTTAAGTATTATTGTTTGACTTTGTTGATACCAACACAGTTACGAGTGTGCATAGAAAAAAAAGTAATAATCAATATGAGTTGAATCTGTGGTAAATCATAGATTCTTTTGGTACCTCTTATTCACACCCGTAAATGACATTGTCTTGCGTGTTTCCAAGATAAGGACGAAACCAACCTCATCATTTCATAAGCATTGTGTGGTGAGTTTTTAGAATAAGTTCAACTGCATTGCATTGTGATCTAGAACTTGGCCTGAATGTTTGTTGAGTCGAAATCCTGAGTAACACTCGGTGTAGAAAATGATCGTAGACTTTCTTTGACCCGTTTGAGCCTTTTCAGCCTACCAAATAACATTATCCATAGTACACCCCCTTTGAGCCTAAACCTATTTCTTTCGACAACTGCATATTACACATATGCCCTTTCTGAGTGCATACGCAATGTCTCTCTCTTGGCCCGACCTCCTTGAGTGTTTTAGAAATGTGCAAGTGACTGACAAAATTCTAGCTGAAGTTTCCAAAGACAAAAGTTGTCAAAGTCCAAAAAGAAAATAAAACAAAAGCAGATGCAACTTCACACAAAGAGGAAATCAAAAGCCCCGATAGTAAAATAAAAAAATAAAAAAAGGGGAATATATAACCCCGAAAAAAGGGGCTCCAAATGAAAGATTCAAAAGAAGTCAATATATAAAAACTGGGACAAAAAGAAAGCAAGTCAGCATCAAAACGCACAAATATCAAGCACGGACGTAGTCCAACTCTCGAGGAATGATTAGTCACGTTTACCCAAATGATATCCATTCATTTCCCCAAGCCTACATTATAAGCCCGTGACAAGCCCTACATGATCTTATACTGATGGTTCTCACATTAGTGGATACTTACATGACGGTCAAGCCTATGGTATCACAATTGCATGCATTAAACATTTTTTTGAGTCTAAGTGTTTTTTTTCTAAACGTCCCAAAATTTAAAATACTAAAATATATGTGAGAAATGGGACTTTCTTTCAGTGAGGGCATTTGAAACGTGAGATTACGTGTAGTTCGAAACCTTGGATGCAAACAGGTGTGTCCATACTCAGGTATGTCTGAGGTACTATCTGAAGCTGTGTGAATTTCACCGGAGCCAATCTCGGTTAGACTGAAAGCAATAAAAGAAAATTTTTATGCACAATACTAATTGTTGGTATCAACTGAAGTCAGAACGTAATGTTGTCTTCCATTTTTTCAGAAAAAACAAAAAAATGCATATTACATAAAAAAATTATTTTTTACATCACGAACTACGTCTTGACCTGATTCCCTTAGCGGGATACGTAGGCGGCCACATCGGCTTCGGTCTCACATCATTTTAAAATCATAAAAATCGTTATTTTGCATCACGAACTACGTCTTGACCCGATTCCCTCAGTGGGATACGTAGGCGGCCACATTGGCTTCGGTCTCATTTTTCGAAAATTGTACAATTATTTTTGCAACACGAACTACGTCTTGACCTGATTCCCTCAGCGGGATACGTAGGCGGTCACATTGGCTTCGGCCTCATTTTCGAAAATTGTACAATCATTTTTTGCAGTATGAACTACGTCTTGACCTGATTTTCTCTGCGAGATACATAGGCGGCCACATTGGCTTCGGTTCAACATAATTTTAAAATCATAAAAATCCTTATTTTGCATCACGAACTACGTCTTGACCTGATTCCCTCTGCGGGATACGTAGGCGGCCATATCGGTTTCGGTCACACCATTAGAAATATTTTTTCCTTGTTTTGCACAGGACTCGATTCTGTCCATTGGAGAGTTTAACATCATCATATATTTTGCATTCATAACTACCTACACATGACTGAGGCATATTTTGAGGGTTGCATTCTCATCTACTCAATTGTACATTGTTCATATTCTCGCATTAGTTTTTCATTCATGATAAAAAAAATAAAAAATAAAAAAAATTGCTTACCTGATCGCCTTGATAACGTCAAGACTCAACTTTACCCAGTTGAAAGGTCAACATCTTCATTTACCAGAAACTGGAGCATTTTAAAGATTTACTGCAAGAAAATGACAATAGACACAAAAAAAAGCATGTCGACTAGGTCTTCAGTTTAAACCAGTCTGAGCATGCAAGCGTCAAGAGCCAAAGCTACAAAGTCGACGCGAATCAACCACTCCTTTCCTAAAACTCACAAGTTTTCTTTGAGTGCAGAATCTTCATATCAGCAAAGACAGGAGCACAACAATAAGCCCATGCGGGTTACAAACGCACAACGTCTATGCAAGGACGTTATCTCAACCCAGGCGAGTCACAAAGCAGGTACGTCCATAAAACAACGTCATTTCATCTAAGCATATGCAACAACTCCATTCATGTTTCGTCTACGCAACGACGAGCATCTGCATCGCGTCTATGCAACGACGTCATTTCATTTAAGCCTATGCAACGGCTTCATCCATGTTTCGTCTACGCAACGACGAACATCTGCATCGCGTCTATGTAACGACGTCATTTCATTTAAGCCTATGCAACAGCTTTATCCATGTTTCGTCTATGCAACGACGAACATCTGCATCGCGTCTATGCAACGACGCATTTCATAAAAGCCTATGCAACGGCTTCATTCATGTTTCGTCTACGCAACGACGAGCATCTGCATCGCGTCTATGCAACGACGTCATTTCATTTAAGCCTATGCAACGTCTTCATCCATGTTTCGTCTATGCAACGACGAACATCTGCATCACGTCAATGCAACGACGTCATTTCATCTAAGCCTATGCAACGGCTTTATCTATGTTTCGTCTATGCAACGACGAACATCTGCATCACGTCTATGCAACGACGTCATTTCATCTAAGCCTATGCAACAGCTTCATCTAGGTTTCGTCTATGCAACTTTGAACATTTGCATCGCGTCTATGCAACGACGCCATCTCATGCAAGTCTATGCAACGGCTTCATCTATGTTTCGTCTATGCAACGACGAGCATCTGCATCACGTCTATGCAACGACGTCATTTCATCTAAGCATATGCAACGGCTTCATCTATGTTTCGTCTATGCAACGATGAACATCTGCATCGCGTCTGTGCAACGACGTCATTTCATCTAAGCTTATGCAACGACTTCATCTATGTTTCGTCTATGCAACGACGAGCATCTGCATCGCGTCTATGCAACGACGCCCTTTCATCTAAGCCTATGCAACAGTTTCATCTATGTTTCGTCTATGCAATGACGAGCATCTGCATCACGTCAATGCAACGACGTCATTTCATGTGAGTCTATGCAACGGCTTCATCCAGGTTTCGTCTATGCAACGACGAACATCTGCATCACGTCAATGCAACGACGTCATTTCATCTAAGCCTATGCAACGGCTTCATCTATGTTTCGTCTACGCAACGACGAACATTTGCATCACGTCTATGCAACGACGTCATTTCATCTAAGCCTATGCAACAGCTTCATCTAGGTTTCGTCTATGCAACTTTGAACATTTGCATCGCGTCTATGCAACGACGTCATCTCATGCAAGTCTATGCAACGGCTTCATCTATGTTTCGTCTATGCAACGACGAGCATCTGCATCACGTCTATGCAACGACGTCATTTCATCTAAGCATATGCAACGGCTTCATCTATGTTTCGTCTATGCAACGATGAACATCTGCATCGCGTCTGTGCAACGACGACATTTCATCTAAGCTTATGCAACGACTTCATCTATGTTTCGTCTATGCAACGACGAGCATCTGCATCGCGTCTATGCAACGACGCCCTTTCATCTAAGCCTATGCAACAGTTTCATCTATGTTTCGTCTATGCAATGACGAGCATCTGCATCACGTCAATGCAACGGCTTCATCTATGTTTAGTCTATGCAACGACGAACATCTGCATCGCGTCTATGCAACGACGTCATTTCATTTAAGCCTATGCAACGGCTTCATCTATATTTCGTCTATGCAACGACGAGCATCTACAACACGTCTATGAAACGACGTCATCTTCATTTCCTTTGCATTTTGACCTCGGGAACAAACACCCTAGAGGCATACCAGAGAACAAACACCCTGTCTTCGCCAGCATCACATCGCAATTGTAACCCAGTGTCATCAAGATTCGACACTGAGACATATTTTTAAATCGGTATTCGTCCGTTCATAATTTTAGCATCGCAGCAACCCAGTGTCCTTATAATTCGACACTGGGACATTTTTAAATCAGCGTCAGCTTTGCTTTTTATTTTCGCATCACAACAACCCATTGTCATCATAATTCGACACTGGGATAATTTTGAGTCTGCATCAGCCCTACTTTTGAGTTCTAGTTTATTAAGCAGGACAAAATTGACTACAACTCAACATCTTTGTCCAAAGACTCTTCCATCATCTCCGTACAAAGAGGGACATGTTGTTGACAATCAATTTTGACCCGTTTTTCGTATATTTATTGCAATTTTATGTGTTTTAGGACACCACATTTTAATCATCATTTTTTTGCATTTTTATCTTTTTATTTTAAATCAAGCATTATGTCTTTGTTAATATTATGTTTCCATTATTATTACACCGTCGTTTATTTTTAATAATATTTGCATCTCTTTAAATAATTAATTGACATCCCGTTTTAATTTTTAATTAGACATTAAACATTTGTTAAATGTTGTATTTTATTATTATTGCATCGGCATTTGCATTTTAATAATTTTGCATCTTTTTAAATAATTTTTCTTTTAAATAATTAACCCGCTTTGCATTTTGTCAAACCAGACCAGTCCGAGGCCCAATCCGAATCATTCCAATCCAACACCATTTTTAATTTCATCCAAACACCCTCTTTTATTTTCCCCCTAAAATTAAATATCACTTTTCATTCCCCCCTCCCCCCTCCTCCCCCAAATACCAAACCCTAAACCTAAATACCTCTATAAAACAAAACATTTCCCCACATTTTCTTAGACCTTCAGCCGCACAACCCTAAAATCCCCCCCCCCCCCCTGCAGATTTTTTACTCTCCCGCCACCCTTCGTCGGAGTTCCATCTCCGGCGAACTCCAAACCAACATCAGCCCAGCCGCACATCTCCATCAGCCACACCCCTCCATTTTTTCATCTACTCTCCCTTTTCATTTTTTTAAAGACCCCTCTCACCCCCCCCCCCCCCCTTTGACCCTCTCCCGTCGACCTTGCCGCCACCCCAGAGCTCCGGCGATCCTCCCACCAGCCCATCCTGTCGCCCTCTTCCATGTCCTCTCAACCTGTCGCCTACACCACCGTAACTCCAGCGAAGTCACGCCGCCGGAGTTCGAACACCAACCCCGTCGTTGAACCATCCTCGCCACTGAGCACACACTCCCGTTCGAACACCAACCCCGTCGTTGAACCATCCTCGCCACTGAGCACACACTCTCGTTCGAACACTGACCTCTGTCACCTTAACATCGGAGCTAGAAGCTCCGGCGAACCAAACCTCCGAACTTCCACCATCAGCCCTTTTCCGTCGTCGAACCCCACTGTCACCACCACACCACAACCCAATAACCCCCTTGTTATGCAGCACCGTCTCTGCCTCGCCGGAGCTGACCATCGGCGACTGGCGGGGGCGTTGTTTGGTTCTTTTTTTGTTTCTATTATACATATTGTGGTTTGGTTGGACTGATTTTGAAATTTTGTATCTCGCCGAAGTTTTAAACTCCGACGAATCTCTGATTATCCCAGGGAACTATGTTGCTGCTATTGCTCTCTTCTGCCTATATTTTTTTTACTGTTTTCAACAACTTTGTCTCTTACTTTTTGGATTGGAACTGGTCTTGAACAGATATTTGTGGCCATTTTTGCTAATTACTTTTAAGGCATTTTTTGGTTCATTTTGGTTGGCCTTTAGGGCTGCGTGATTGTTGTTTCCAAAGAGAACGCTACTGCTTTTGATGCATTCATGCTGACTTTTGACATTTTTTCCCTTTATTTTTAATAGACTGATTGGAATACATTTTCTTAGTTCCAAATGAACATAGGCTACGCTTATTTTACTGATTTGAACTGATACTACATACTGGCCAATGAAAAAGTTATCCGTCGATTTTTTAGGCCTCCACAGTTGCAAAGACGAAAAATAAAATAAATGAAGCTTTTAGGGCGTTGATAATTTCTTCTACTTACACGGGATAACCAACATGCGCTGGCAGGGCGAATTCTCGCAGCCGCACTTGTTTAGGATGTTCCACTTTATTTTTATATATATCTGAGCCCTCCGTGTTTAAAACTATTACTGTTTTGGCGTGGATCTGAAGGTTTTATTTATTTTATTATTTTAACAATATTGGCCGATGAAGGAATCTCCGTCTGATTTCCAAGGCCTCCTCTGTCAAAAGACGGATTTATTTATTTTTGGTTTTACTTATTAATTCTTGTCATTGCATTAAAATTATTTATTCTATTACTAACACTTTTATTAAGTGTTTATGCAGGTACCCGGAGATCATCTTGTGCAGAAGGCCTAAAAAGGGCTAAAAGATGTCCCGAAGTTTTATTTTATGTCGCATTTAATTTTAGTTTTATTATTCTGTATTGCACTTTATTTTCAATTATAAATTATGAAAAAATGCTTAGAATATGTAGAATAAAAAAGGCAATAAATAATTAACCTAGATTTGAACGAATAACCGCAAGTTAACGGATCTTAAAGGATGCTGAACCCCTTCCCTTTAGGATAATAAAGAACCCTGATTCATAATCTTATTAATTTCACAGACCATTAAATGGATATTAATTGCAGTATTTTTATTGCAATAAATCAAGTGTCTTAATTCACTTAACTAATTAGGTGGCGACTCCTCAAAATCAGCATTATTGTTCCATCCAGGGAACCGCGCCAAAGAGCAACGTGGCGGATACCGTTCAGACCCTGATAGTGCTGTTATCGGACCGGTCCGGTCCGGGTATCAGCTTACCGGGACCGGTCCGATAAGCTTACCGGTCCGGACCGGGACCGGACCGGTAAGGTTTCGGTCCTGGGACGAGATCCGGTCCCGGATCGAAACCTTATCGGTCCGGTTCTCGGTCCGGACCGGTAAGAATTTTTCGGGTCGGGCCATTTTTTTTTTTAATTGAATTTCCAATACTGAAATTGACATTCTCGGACGCGGTGCCACGCAATTTTTTTTTACGTTGAAATCAATTGTACATCGCGAGATATTTAGATTTAAAAATGGAAAAAACGTAACGATTTGGGGGAAAATTGAAATTGAGGGGCAAGATGGACGTTTTTGGAGAAGTCGGCTGAAGCAGTTTGGGATTATTCGTCTCGAAAAAATACGCGAAATCAAAAAAACAAATAGGTAAAACGGACGTCCGAGCGCAAAGTTATGACCATATAAAGTTTGATCAATTTACAACTAATTAGAGTGACGGAGAGGCTGAGTGGACTGGAGGGTATTTGGGTGGTGGAGGGACTGGGGGTGGTGGTTGGGGGTGGGGTGGGGACCGGTTCACGGGTATTTTACCGTTCTGGGTATTTTCTCGAGTTCTGGTCGGTTCCTTATCGGTCCGGGTATTTTTTTGATACTCGTATCCGGACTGTTAAGGTTTCGATCCGGGTTTACCGATCCGGTTTCAGTCCGGTTCTCGAGTATATCCGAACCACTAACAGCCCTAGACCCTGAGGTAAAAAACGGGCGCGACATCAGGGACGACATCTCTACACACATAATTGCATTTCTCATATATTTATCATTTTGTTTTAACAGTTATACACTAATTTTTCTCAAGATTAGCTCGCAGAAGCATATATTCTACAGGAGTATCAGCAACACCTCCAGACAACTACGTTATCAACATTATGTATACGCAATGACGCCATCAGCATTACGTCTACGCAACGACGCCAGCAGCAATATGTCCAGGCAACGACGTCAGCAGCAACACGTCCAGGCAACGACGTCATCAACATTACACGTCCAGGTAACGACGTCATCATCATTACGTTCAGGTAACGACGTTATCAGTATTACGTCCAAGCAACGACGCCGCAAAGAACACGCCCGTGCAACGACGTCGGCAACACGCCCGCATAACGATGTCATCGGCGTTACACGCCCGTGCAACGACGGCCATCATCACACGCCCGTAACGACGCGGCGTCGAACACGTCCAGGCAACGACGTCATCAGCATTACGTCCAGGCAACGACGTCATCAGCATTACGTCCACGCAACGACGTCATCAGCAACACGTCCAGGCAACGACGTCAGCAGCAACACGTCCAGGCAACGACGTCATCAGCATTATACGTCCAGGCAACGACGTCATCAGCATTACGTTCACGCAACGTCTACGCAATGACGCCATCAACATCAACGTCTATGCAACGACGCCAGCAGCAACACGTCCAGACAACAACGTCATCAGCACAACACGTTCAAGTAACGACGTTATCAGCGCAACACGTCCAGGAAACGACGTCATCAATCACATCTTCATCGAATTACACAGGATGACATTCATATCTACCTGACTGCATTGATTATATATTTATGCTTTATTACTTTTCTTAGCAGTTATGCACTAATTTTTTCTTAAACTTTAGCCTACAGGGTCCTTAATTCACAGGAACAATTCCAGCAAGACCGCGTAGAAACTACACTTGCAACATTCGGCAAGCATTCGCAGCATCCAGCAAGTCCGTGTAGAGGCTACATCAGCATTAGCAACACTCAACAAGCATTCGCAGCATCCAGTAAGTCCGTGCAGAGACGATATTGGCATCCGCAGCATTTCGCAATTCCGAGCAGAGACGACATCAACATTCGCATCGTCCTACACATCATACGGGAGCATTAATTCATAAGAATAGTAGGATCAACACAATGACGTCTTCATCAACATCGTGTCTGAAAACGACGCCAAGTCCGAAAATGACGCCATGTCCGAAAACTACGCCAAGTCCGAAAACGACGCTGAGTCAGCATATCACATCTACGCAAGAACGATTTTTCTACTCTCAGAATTGCATTTCTTATATACTCATGCCCTATTATTTCGTCTTAGCAGTTACGCATTCACTTTTCTTGAGCTTTAGTCTACAGTCCGCGTCAGCCCGCCTTGGTGTTTGACCATGGTAGCCCAGTGTCGTCATAACTCGACACTGGGATAGATTTTGAGTCCGCATTAGCCCGCCTTGGTATTTTGATCATGGTAGTCCAGTGTCGTCATAACGCGATACTGGGACAAATTTTGAGTCCGCGTTAGCCCGCCTTGGTGTTTTGACCAGGGTAGCCCAGTGTCGTCATAACTCGACACTGGGACAGATTTTGAGTCCGCGTTAGCCCGCCTTGGTGTTTGACCATGGTAACCCAGTGTCGTCATAACTCGACACTGGGACAGATTTTGAGTCCGCGTCAGCCTTATCTTAATTGCCCGACATTTTTAAATCATGAGGAACGAGATAAAATTGGCTATAAGTCAACGTCTTTGTCTGAAGACTCTTCCATCATCTCCATACAAAGAGGGACAAGTTGTTAACACTCAATTTTGACCCTCTCGTCCAGTCATTAACTATAAAGTTACATTAAATTTTCAAAATAATTTTTAATAATTTTATAATAATAAAGTGCAACAATAAAATATTAATACACGCATAAATAAGCGATTTAACAATGGCACCGCATTTTACGGAGAGTATTAAGCACTTTGAGTCTCACATCCGCATTCGCATTTATTAATACTCAAGGCAATTCCATAATTATTATTCGTAATTTAAATTAATCTAATACATGCGTTTTAATAATAGCGTCGCATTTATAAAAGCATTTAGCAATCCTTAAATATCATATCTGCATTCAGCATTTAAATAATTTAATAATAATCTAGACCCCATTCAATTTTTAATTTAACATCGCAAGATACGCATAATAAATAAGATTTTAATGACGGCATCGCATTATAAAATATTAAGCACTAATTAAATAGCACGCCCGTATTTATCATTGTAATAATAAAAATTCAAGCTAAAACTAATAAAACACCTAGGATTGTATTTAAATAATTTAATTTACCACCAATTAAATAATACACCTAAAACTAATACAAAAATCAAATAATTAACAACCCAATACCACATCACCCATTTATTTTCGTCTGACCCAAGCCCATGACCCGCGGCTCAACTCCCCTTCAGCCTTTTTATTTCACCCCTCAGCCCATTTTCACTCCTCTCCTTCATCCCTTCTCCTCCAACGCAAAACCAACAAAAAACCTAAACCTAAAAAATGAAGTCGTCGCCTTCACCCTCGCACCCCCATCGCCCAGCCAGGATTCTCGCCTGAGAATCCGGCATAACCAAATCATTTCCCTTACCCACGCACACCCAGCCAGCTCTTCTTTACCATAAATCACAAAGAAATCTATACAAAATCGAACAAAAATCAAAACTTACCAAAAACAAATAAGCAAATCGCACCAAATCGGTAAAGAATAACATGCTCAAATCATTTCGAAATGGTATCAAAGTTTTACCAAAACTGAAACCCAGAATCATAGCTATAAAAGGAGATTTCGCACATACAATAGATATAGGGGAGGGGGGAAGCAGTCGAGTAACAATCAGAGTTTACACAGAGGAACCCCCCTCAAGATTGGAAAAACATAGGAAAAACCCTTATAATAGATAGGCATCGATTTCTACAGAGGGGATGAGAGGAAAAACACTAGGAAACAAATCGAAAAACCAGCAGTGAGGGTTTCTTACCAGCGAAATCAGAATACCCTACTGGAGCATATCAAATATAGAAAAATCAGTAAAAAATCTTAATCGCATTGCAATCGCAACTCCGGGTGGATCGACGACTTGATACGCTGCCTCGGTTCGCTGTTGAAGCGCGATTTATGCACACACTAAACGCAAGTGCACGTATCGTTACAAGTAATATAGTCTAGGTAAGACCAAATATCATCCTCAGGGACTGGTTTTCAAGTACCGAGTATCTATCCTATGGTATCTATTTAGTTAACGTTAATTGATTGGAAATTTTAGACTAATAATGCAGGAAATAAACTAATTAAGAAAATACTTTGAATTAAATCAGTTATGATGGAGAATTAGGGCTTCCAAGATCATCAATTATCCACTCTATTCAATTCTTAATACAATTAGACTAAATTCCTCTTCTACGTTAAGATAGCAGGTTAACTAGACCGTTTTATACTCCTGTTAAGGTAATATAAACACTCAACCCCAATGGAGAACCCTTCTACCTTTCGGTGACAAGATTGACTACAAAGGAGGATTAAGAGCAATAACATATTTAAGCTACACAAGTATCAGGGTACTTTCGTCCACGATTTAACCTATGTTTATTCAACTATAGCATATTCACAATCTCCCCTTTCGGCTTTCGATTAGAAATCATATAGATTATGATAATTAGTGATCAATTAATTATCAAGCAATCAAAACAACTATTGAATAAATCTTAAACAAGTGAAGAAGAAATCAACTAATTTATTAATTCATGAATAAGAGTTTCAAGAGAATTACAAGGAAATCCCTAACAAAGTAATTAGCTCCTAGCCATAGTCACGCTAAGAACTAATACAATCTCCATACATGAACTGAAATAAACAAAGCAAAAGAAAGAAAAGAAAAATACTCAAGAACAAGTCTCCAAGCCTTCGAGCATCCAAGGATTGTGTTGTGGAATATTTACAAAATGGAATGGTGGTGGATGGAGAATGGAATGGGTGATGGATTGTAGGATGGTATGAAGGATGTATAATGGATTCTTCTAATGATGTAGAGACTATTTATATACCAAGAATCCTTTAGGTAAAGGGTTAGGGATTATGTAGGTAGGAAAGGTTATGGAATCCTTTTAGGTAAAGGTTTTAGGAAAAGTTATGGAAAAGGGTTAAGGAATATGTAGGTAGGAAAAGTTATCCCTTTTGGACCCTGAAAATGTGTCAAATTCGGCCCAAAAACTCAGAAATCCCGCGTCGGTGCCGCGGCCCTGCAGACTGGAGCCGCGGAGCCTGAAAATCAGAGGCTTTCGGACGACTTCAGTGGTCGGCGCCGGTGACGTCATTCTTCCGGATTTTTCGTTTCTTCGTCCTTTGTTCGTCCGGTCTTCGTCTGATTTCTTCTATATTTCCTGAAACTTCTTAGGCTTCATTTCTTGTCCCTTTTAGTGTGCAATTTCATCTCATTTATGCTCATTTCATCTCTTTTTCGTCATTTCTCCATTTCTGACCGCTGTGACACAAAAGAAAGGAAAACGACCCTAATACTATACTAAACATAAATGAAATGAGTAAAATACTAACTAAAAATGACTCCAAAGATGTATATAAAATACACCGATCAGCTGTCCGGAGAAGGTAAACCCAAAATTCCTCTCGACTCTAGTTTACTTATATGTTTTTTATGGATTTTTAGATGTTAAACATGGCGTACTGGATTTCATTCGGACTGTGCATGATATGTGCTTTTAACTGTTTTCTGTATTTTCAGTGATATGTTGGATGTCAATTCAGTTTGTGACTGTTAGTTCGAAATTGTGGTTCCCCGTGCCTAATTTATGTAGTTTATATCAATGATATCATGCATGTGGTAGTTCAAGGATGTTATTGTTTACAGGATTGGTTGATTTGTGATGAACTCATAATTGTATTCTTTTAAAAAAAATGACTAAGTGAGTATGTAATCATGTTTAATGAATCTCCTTCTTCATTTGATATGTGAAACTCCTCTTTTGAAACCTGTCCAGTGTCATGTGGACAGTAAGCTTGTAGTTCTAAAAGGAATCACAGTCCATCTAAAATAATTTACCCTGATTGTTTGATTTCTTTCCCGTCTGGGTTGTTCATCTGGTCTACTATTAGTCTCAACAAGGAAGGGTAAAGTTTAACTGAATTATGAATAGATCAAGCATAAAAGGCCAAAGATTAATAGTTCATGAAGCATATTACCTCCAGATTTATTGTTCTGATATATACCATTTGATTCGAAATCCTATAGAAAATATAGGTGTTGTTATCTTATTTGTGTATCCATGACTTCCATATATGTTGCATACCAGACTTGATCACTGAAATAATTAGTTGTATACTGCTTTGTTTGAATACACTCAATTTTAGAATCATAAGAGTTCATAAATGGGAACTAAGGACCCATGTGATTTGTGGGTATGTTCAGGTGCTTGCATGCATTCGTATCCATTTTGTTTGCCTATCCTGAGTTAAAAAATGCAGTAAATACATGTGAGGATATAAATTACATACCCAGTATATCATGCATACGTCGGTACATCACTACATATATTATGTTGCATGTGTCTGGCCCCTTTATCATCCCCAGTTGTCTTATAAGCCTGCTGAATTCTCCTTGCATTTAACATATCTGTTTAACTAATAAAAACAGTCATATTGACACTTGCCTAAGCTGTCATGCATCATATCAGTTTAATAAGGGGCTAAGTAATGCACATATTAGTATCACATACTTGTCTTGTCATTCACTTTGCTCAATATGTTTGTTGCTTTCTTCCGCCTCTACTGTTGTCGACTTAGCAGTTAAGATAACTACATAAAATTGACTGTTTGTGTACTAGGGTGTATCTAAATTCTTCTTTTGCCAAAAACTGAATCTGTTCATGTTGGTTAATTTTAAACCGGTTATTAAAATAACATACCTATTTTACTTTACCAGATTAAGGGACAAAACCATTTTAATTAGCATTCTTTTGATGTTATCCTGTGATTAATACCTGACCATGTATAGTTAACAACTTGTTTGTAGGTCATGTTCCTTTATCTTTTCCTTGGTTCTAGACATCATGCCTTGTCATTTGTTGCATTTGTCTAATTTGAAACTCTGAAATGGTTAACTTAAATTCCACCCCTGCTTTGAATAATCACTTGAACGAAGCCAAAGAAAACCAGAACAATTTATTTGTTTACTTCTGTGGATGTCGTTGTCTGCCTCTAGATCAATAAGGATAATAATGCATAATTATACATTATGTGGATGTCTCTATTAAGTTTGCATAACTACGTCGTTTTTAATTGCATTATTAATATGGTTTGGGTGTATACTAATCCTTTTCTTTTTTTTGTTTACATGAAATGCATCGGAGCCGAATGAAGAGTCTCATTGCGAGACTCATCGCGACTTTGTCAAATGACGACCCGCATCTATGTGCATCTCTTTATCCGCGTCAGCAACACTGGGACTATGGGCGAAATGACATCGCCTTCCTCGAGTCATTCATTATTTATAAATTAATTGTCTAACATCACTCTACTAGCAGAACTTTTAGGATATTCAAGCTTTGAGTTGCCTTTAAGAGGTAGTTTGATACTAGAAATTCGTTTCTTCTAACTTAATTATTTTAGGCTAGCTATACATTGATTAAAGTTGCATTAAATAACCTAATGATTTTTTTCACTTGCATAACTCTTCACATAGTTAAAGTATTATTTGTTATCAAATTCTATAAACTCAATTATTAACATTCGTATAGGAAAATTAGTTCCGCTTGCTATGTAGAAACTTTGCATGTTAGGGCCACTTCAAAATGCACCTTTGGTCATAATCAGTTTCTGGCATTATATACATGTTCTTTAAGTACTTTATGAATTGATATTTTCAAAACTTTATCTTTTATAAACAAATCTTATAAATCTTCTCAGGTTATAAAATGCATCCTTTTGCCTTTTATTTGCAAGCATCTCTTTACTTAAACATTTTTTAAACATGCATTTTCTCCAACATAATAATCAACCTATGTTTGGCAGGACAACCGCAAGTTAGCGGATCTTAGAGGGTGTCTAATCCTTTCCCTCTAGATTAATAAAGAACTCTTATCCAGAATCTCACATTAAGTTTCGCAGACAATAAAAATGGAGTTAATGTTGACTTTAACCTAGTTGACATTTAGGTGTCCTAATTCACCCAAACTAATTAGGTGGCGACTCCGCGAACCCTTTACCATTTAGCAACCACTTTAGCATTTAGCCCCTTTAGCATTTCCAACACCCTTTTTAGCATTCTTTTAACATTTTAGCATTCTTTTAACATCTTAGCACCTTTTAACCCTTTAGCACTTATTTTTATTTTATTTTCTAACATTTTATTAAGCATGAGTTTTAATAATGTCGCGGTCGAAAAGGGGTGTGACACATAATACCAGAATTAATTGAAAAAACTATGAAATTGAATTATTTTGAAAAGATCAAAAATGTCTTTTAAGCTTCTTGGTTCATTCGATGTCAATAATTTCACTAGAATGACCATTTATGTCTTCCACCCATAAATTAAAGACCAGCCCGTTTGAGGGTAAAAGTACAATTTTTTTAACAATCATTCACCCATAACCATAACAGCATGGGCTAAGCTACATGGTCCAAAAGCAAGTCAACTGAATTCCCATCTTCGAAAATTATTGTGTAAAGAAAGAAGAATATAATATTCTATGTATTCTGATTGTCGAATTCCTTGATGTAAAGGATGTTTTTAGTTTTGACTCAAAAATTACTTCAAGTCACAAGTTTGAATGATCCAGGTATAACATTCTTACGCTTTTTTTTAATCCCCTAATTAATTTTTTTGGCTCCAACATCATAATAGCATATAATGACACGAGCACTTGGATCTGAAAGAAATAATCTCTTGATTATTTTTATTGATTAAAGGTGTATATATACAAGTTATAATAGGAAAAAAAATCTATTCTATTTCTAAATTCCTATTCTATTTGGATATTAATCATATAATAATGGTAAGACTACAAGACTAAGTAATATACAAGTGTAATATACACAATATACCATAAATAGAAAAGTCAAGCTACACGGACTGCACTGCTTGATGGGCTTCGGCTTTGGGCTGGACGATGGCCTTGACTTGGGCTTTGAATATATATACAATATACATACAAAATATATGTATATTATATATATATTTAACAGGATCAACTTAGTAAGATAAATAGCATATATATGCCTTAATGTTACGTGGTAGCATATCCTTTTCGTAAGCGGAATGCCCCATTATAATATTATATAGGCTGCATTGTAGGACCTCTCGATGGTATGTTGTCCTAGTGTTGTAGATTAGTCGCGAGTTTCTTTTATCATATTTGATTTTTACATAATTCAATAGATATCATTTAGATTTAAACTCATGATACTGCGATTCAAATTGTAACCTCTTGATTAAAGGATTATGTACGTTAATAATCAGCTAGTTATCTAGAACTCAGAATGTTTGGTTGTGTTAATGTTGGATTTGGTGTTGTGACATTTGATCCAATATATCTCCTTAAGTATTGATATGAATGTATAAGTATGTTGGGACAAATGTTGCACAACATTCGGACCAATATTTTCTGAATAGATTTTGTCTTACTTCACGCGGTGCAATAATATTTGTGTAAATACTACTATGAGGTAAAAACGATTTGGCAAGGTAAAAAGGAGTTGGTAAAAAATGAGTGAGGACTAAGTCAAAAGTTGTTGCTTATCATGAGGATCAAGACAAAGCTGTTGACATTATTACTCTCTGATCTTCTCCAACCAATCCCACCAGCAGTCCACCTCTCCCTCAACTTCCACGACCGATCGATGAACAATTCAAGGAAGACTTTCTACTATAAATAGAGAGGCTACTGCAGAGAATCTAGATCCAGAATCAGAAAGTAAAAATATCAAGAGAGCTCTCGGGATTTCATCTCAGAAATCTGGATCACCAGTGTTGCCTGAGTGTGTTGACAATATTCTGTCCAAAGTTACAATTGATGTTTAGATTCTAGATTAGTTCTGTATAGATCGATTGTAACGAGAGGTTGTCTATGTCTATTTAGTTAGATTTTTCAGGCATAAGTCATTTGCGACTTCAACTTTTAATTCCTTTCTGTTTTATCTTTAAATCTGTAAAGAAAGAAATTTGTATATTTTGTAATATATATATATATATATATATATATATATATATATATATATATATATATATATATATAACATATGAAAATTTAAAACATTTGTGTTCTTTAAATTTCCGCTGCATTTACTCTTCAAAATTTTCTGTTTTGCTAAAGTGTTGTTACTGGTGTCGGACGACATAATTTCTAACATTCAGAAACAGAATTGGCATTCGAGTTTATTTCATTTTTTTTTATTGTTCCATAGTCGTCATTTCAAGTGGTATCAGAGCTGACACTTAACACAATAAGTGTTTGGTCATGTTGTCATAAGTTATAGATCCGAAAAATCCAACTATTTGTAGGCTTCCTATTTTAGATGGATCAAATTATGTCTATTGGAAGATTCGCATACGTTCTAATATCAAATCAATTGATGTCGTGGCATGGAGATTTATAACCAATGGGTATGTTGTTCCAATGTTTCCACCGGATAAGAAAGGTGACACTCTAGTTAAACCCGAATCTGAATGGAATACAGAAGAAACCAATAATGCTAGCTTTAACGAAAAAGCTTTAAATGCAATTTTTGGATGAGTTGATATGTATATGTTCAAATTCATTCAAAACGGCACCACTGCTAAGGATGCACATGATACTTTACAAATTCATTGTGAAGGTAGCTCGAGTGTTCGTAGAACAAAGCTACGCATGCTCATGCGTAAATATGAACGTTTAAGGATGGAAGAAGTGGATGATATTAAATCTTATTTTGAAGCGTTGATTGACATCTCAAATTAATGTCAAGTGCTTGGTGAATCATTAACCAACACTCAACTTGTTGAAAAGGCTCTCCACCCTCTTCCTGAAAAGTTTAATTTAAAGATTTGTGTTATTGAAGAAGCTCACAATCGTGCCACAATGAACCTTCATACCTTGATGAGTATTCTCAAAACTAATGAAATGAACATTTAGAATCAAAAGGAAATGTATAAAAGCAAGAATGTAGCACTTCGAGTTCAATCCTCGGAGAGTCAAATCGAAGAAGATGATGAAAATCTTGAAGAAATTGGTGATAGTGCGAATGTTGTCTTACTCACTCGAAAATACAATTCGATGGTAAGGAAGTTCAACAATAAGAGAAATCAATCTAAATCTAAAAAGCACCAAAATCAAGTCTTCAATCAAAAGCCCACCAGATTCCTTCCAAATGTACAAACAGGAAATCAACTAAGAAGAACCAACTCAGATCGTATCAAATTTGATCTCAAACAACTTGAATCTGTGTAGTGTCATGCATGATCGGGTTGGGGTCACTATGCTAACAAATGTGCAAACACTCTTAGAAAATTTGGTAAGAACCTATGGGTTTCTCTTAGTGATGATAAAAGAGAAGATGAAGGAGATCGTGAGAATGAAACACAAGCAATGCTGGCTACTGTTTTCAAACAGTCTCTATCGAATAATGAAGATGTCGTATATAATGCTGACTCATATACCACGATATTTGCTCCAACATCATCAACGACATCAACATCCTCAGCGATATCCGAAATGTATGAATTAATTCTTTAACTATTCTGATGTTAATTGTTTTAATGGTTCTATTTCTGTTAGTGAGGTTAATTATATGAATCAAGATGAATGCAAAGATGATATGATTAATAAATTATAAAGTATTTATAAAGTCTTAATCATAGAATCCAAGCAACTTGACAAAAAAGGTAAAATCTTTAACTCAAGAATTTAGTATTAAAAGGCACGATAACCCGACTTGAGGTTGCACTTACCAAAAAGGATATTGAATTTGGTAAGATCCGTGTAAAATTGGATTTAGTCTAAGCAACCTCCCGTAAGCTCAACACGGGAACTTCGAAATTGAATGAGATACTCAACTTTAGTAAACCTTCACATGCAGGAATTGGGTACGAAAACTCTCCTAAAATCATATGCTCTAATCTCCTTGATAAAATGAGAAAATATGTTTTGTAACAAAAAAAAGGAATGAATAATATGTTCTCATATATGTCAAAGAATATGAAGTTTGTGTGTCATCACAGTAACTCCCCTGTACACTTAAAACCATATTGTTTCAAACTTTAAAATTTTGTGAGAAAAATGTTGCCTAAAATATTGTCCAACATTTCGGATAACAATCGAAGCAATATTTCTGAGCCAAAAGGTAAAAAATATTTAAGAGAGTTTGAGTTCCTAAAAAGGATGTAACATGTAATGTTGTCATAACTGCGTTAAGAACTAACATTTCAGATTCTTGGTACTTTGATAGTAGATGTTCTCGCCACATGAAAGGTACAAAAAAATTCTAAAGAACTATGAGTCATTCAATGGAGGAAATATGACTTATGGAGGTGGCAGTAAAAGCAAAATAATTGAAAAAGAGATCTTGGATGTTCCTGGATTTTCAGTCTTAAGAAATGTCTTACACGTTGAAGGCTTTTGATTAGTATTAGTCAACTGTGTGATTATGATCTTGAGGTAAAATTTAATAAGAATGTCTGTAAGTTACGAATGAAGCAAATATATGTGTCATGACAGGTACAAGAACAGGTGAAAAATGATATTTTGTTGTAAGACATGAAACATGCAATAATGCTAAGGTCGATGACACAACACTATGACATCAAAAGTTGAGGAATGTCAACTACCTCAATTTAGAAAAATTGGTCTCATATGAAGCGGTTAGAGGCATACCCAAACTTAGTCATAAAGGTGAAACTGTTTGTGAAAATTGTTTGAAAAGTAAGCAAACTCGTATCTCTCATAATGTTGTCCAACACGACGGACAACATTCAGGTACGTCTCACTGTTTTCAATTGCTACATATGAATTTAATGAATCCAATTGAAGTAGACAGTCTAGGAGGCATGAGGTATTCATTTGTGATATTATATGATTTTTTTAGATATTCTTGAATATATTTTTTGAAAGAAAATCACAAACGTTTGACATGTTTAAAATCTTGCACTCTAGAATTAGAAATTTATTCTATTCTCTATTTTTTGGATTAGATCCGACCATGGAAAAGAATTTGAAAATAGTTCATTCATAATTTTTTGTGAGAAAAAAAGAATTTTTCATGAGTTTTCTGCCCCCAAAACTCCTCAACAGAATGGGATTGCAGAACAGAAGAATAGGACATTGTAAGAAATGGCTAGAGTGATGCTTAGTTCTAAACATTTGTCAAAATGTTTATGGACAAAAGCCTTGAATACTGCTAATCGCATCGCTAATAGAGTATATTTAAGGTCAGGAACAAAGATGACACTATGAGATTATAAATGGAAAGAAACCAAACTCGCGTTTCTTTCATATTTTTGGGTGTATTTGTTATATTTTAAATGACAGTGATCATTTGCCAAAATTTGACTCTAAGAGTGATAATGGAATTTTTATTTGCTATTAACAAAATAGTCATGCTTATCGAGTATATAATCTGAGATTCAGAACAGTACAAGAGTATGTAAATGTTATCTTTGATGATTTTTCTGATGTTTTAGGAAAAACTATTGAAAATAACATTATAGATACAGTGGAAAGTCCACAGAGTCTAGAAGAAACGGATGTTGCGACAAATGTTGTCACACCTGAAGCAACATTCGAAATAGCAATAGAGACCACAGAGGCCACAGATGATGAGTCAATTGCTGAATTGTTAGACCAAGTTTGTAGGGACCCCTCATCAAAGATTAGGAAGAATCATCCAACGGGTCAAGTGATAGGGAGGGTTTTAGAAGGAATTAGAACAAAAGGCAAAGAACCACTCAACTATAGAGTAATGATAAGGTATGTGAATATGTCAACCATATACCAAGAGGTTAGTCTTTCTTGTTTTATATCTAACATTAAAACCAAAGAATGTTGTAGAAGCACTAAAGATAATTTATGGATACAAGTAATGCAAGAACAATTTTCTCGAAATGAAGTCTAGGACTTAGTTCCACGTCCAAATAATACAAATGTAATTAGAACTAAGTGGATTTTTAAAAATAAATTAGACGAATCGAAAATAGTTGTCAGAAACAAAGCACGTCTACTTACATAAGGTTATACTCAAGTTGAATGATTTTGATGAAACCTTCGCACGTGTAGCTAGAATCGAGTCGATTAGACTTTTGCTTGATATTGCTTGTTGTCTGAAAATTACTTTACACCAAATGGATGTAAAATGTGTCTTCTTAAATGGTTATCTAGATAAGGAGGTATATGTTGAACAACCATTAGGATTTGAAGATCCTTACCATTCACGGTACAAACTTAAAAAGGCTTTATATGAATTGAAACAAGCCTCTCGTGCATGATATGATCATTTAACTAACTTTCTTCTTGAACCAACATATGTTTTATATTATACCCCTTATATGATATATCCCATTTTTATCTACCAATAAAAATATATTCTCTAATTAATATCATTATTTAATCCTGTATTATAATTCCCACGTTATAATTGTGATATATACTTCATCACTATTTAAATTTTGTGTTGGAGTCCGACCATTTCTCTTGCTTTACTTCTCTTGTTTTACTTGTGCTTATGTTATCTTGAGTCGAGGGTACACTTCACCCTCTTCAGATCCTACGTTGTGAAATTTCACTGAGTATATTGTTGTACCAAAAATCTTTAAGGTAAAAACAAATAACCCCAAAGACAACGTAATAATTACCCGCAAGGGTAGCCAAGTTGGTGTAGCAGTAGAGCGCGGGACCGCAAGATCACGAGTTCGATCCCCTGCATAAACCTTCTTGGTTGAGTCTGTCACACATGGCTTGCCAAGTGTGGTTTACATGGCTGACGTGGTTTGCAGGCTACTGCGTCAGTCCGGGGTTTACCCTGTGCGCACTCGAAAGAGTAGCGGCTGCGGGTTCCTTCGTCAACAAAAAAAAAAAAAAAAAAACGTAATAATTGAAAAATTGTAACGGCAAAGATGAATATGGCGGATTCAGGATCTCAATTTCAAAATAGTGTGGAGCACATCATATTACAACCGTAGATAAGAACTAATATAAAATGTTATTTAAATTGTTTACTGTGTATATATAGTTTAAGCGAAGGACGGTTAGTTCGCCCCTAGGGCCCTAACCTTTGTAGATCCTTTACTTCTATTAGCCACTGAGGTATTCTGGCTAAAAAGGCATACAGGTCTACATTTACTTTGAAACTATAGCAGAAAATCACTGATATCTTACAAAATACTTTAAACAGATAATTAAATTGAGAAACTACTATAATTAGAGACTAGCCCACTGGTGAGCACAAACTATGAAACTCTTTGGGCAAAACTCAAAACTAGCAGATTGCTTATTCAATGAGAAATGAAGAGCCTACATAAACCACTAACAAATGGTCCAAGTTTTTATTCAAAAACATTGTAACGACACGTCAGGAGACCACTGAAAACTAGTAATACCAATAAAAAGACAAACCATGGAGAGAAAAACGAATATGCTTTTGTGTCTACATGACCATCTAGATTAGGTAGATAGAGACCAGTTCACATTACCACTGAGAACTAGTAATACCAATAAAAAGACAAACCATGGAGAGAAAAACGAATATGCTTTTGTGTCTACATGACCATCTAGATTAGGTAGATAGAGACCAGTTCACATTACCACTGAAAACTAGTAATACCAATAAAAAGACAAACTATGGAGAGAAAAACGAACATGCTTTTGTGTCTACATGACCATCCAGATTAGGTAGACAGAGACCAGTTCACATTCAAGCATTCAAGAGAGATCGAGCATAGATAGATGAGCAAATATCACTACTAAATAGAAACATAATACGTTTGTATCCACTTGTGACAAGAGTGCCAAACCATAGAAATGAAACCATTTGATGTCATTGATAGATGAAAACTTTTTAGTACTGCAAAATTCTGGGCAAATAATTCTTACTAAGACAGCCCTTCCTCAGATATCCAAAAACTAATGACAAAACAAGAACCAGAATCGTAAGCTACTTGATGGCTCTACTTCTTCTACACAATAGCATTGGCAGCAGATGCAATCCTAGGCCAGAGATCAGCGCATTCTTTCCCAATTGGCCCAGTGATGGCAGACCCTATAAAATTTAACATCAAAAGAAAAGGTTAGGAAAAGGGTAAAACAGGTCCTTGAAATTTAGAGTCCTAAAGACAAGCAGCAGGATAAAGCTATTGTATCAAGGGTACAGAAGAAAGCAATTGTATCAAGGGGTTATAATTTATAACCCAGCAACTTGTATCTTCAAAAGGGAATAATGACTTCAAAATAGAAATTTGCATGAAGTAAAGTAAAATGAATTACCTTTCATTTCACCCTTGGGATTCACAATCACACCAGCATTATCTGCAGAACCAAAATCAACTGAATGAGAGACAGGTTTTTTAACAAGACATACACCAGAAGAAACCAACTTCGTGTAGATTATTCAGTTACTATAATGGTGTAAACATAACACAGAGGCTTGCACAGAAACAAAGCAAGCAATCCATCTCATATAGATTGAGACTAAATAAAGGATATGATCAATCGATCAATCAGCCTTTAATAAACCACAGCAATCAGCCGTACCAAGAAGAACAAGATGGAAAGTTTGTTCTAATGTGTTCCTACAAATGATCGGACTAATGACGCATACAATACTTGTATTCTCGATGCAGATGCTAAAACAAACTAACAACAGCTGAGCAATGAAAAGACCCCTCACAATCCTGAATCAGTTAGTGCTTTGGGACCATCTTAATATGAATTTATATATCTAGTCCACTAAATTCAAGTCCATCTGATTCAAAATGAAAGACGGCAATAACACCTAATGTAGGAGCTCGAACATCAAAAATTATGTAATCAACTAACTGATATTAAGAGAAACAAACCCCCACATTCATCACAGTATAACTACTCATTAGTTTAACTATAATTACTAGCTACTTCCATATTAATACATTAACCCCTCCACTCAAATTCTTCATTAGCCGTAACATCAAAGAAAACCAATAGATGGAAGAGCAAAATTCAGCTAAATAACAGCCTTACAACAAAATAAACATAGAAAATTCATCACAAAGCAACAATATATTATCTACCACATCAATTCAAACCAATAATAAATATCTACTATATGAACCAATATATTCCAGCTAATTTTCACAACAACAACATAACCAGTCTAATCACACACAGTGGGGTCTGGGAGGGTAGAGTGTACACGGTAGAGCGGCTATTTCCGGAAGACCCTAGGCTCAAGACAAAGCATAATGCAGGGCAATCAAAACAAAGCAAGAGTAAAGCAAATATATACCTTCGAAGTACATGAAAACACCATCCTTTCGGCGCCATGGCTTGCGTTGACGAACAATGACAGCTGGCATAACCTTCTTCCTGAGTTCTGGCTTACCTTTCTTCACTGTAGCCATAACCATATCTCCAACACAAGCTGAAGGCAACCTGTTAAGCCTTCCTTTAATACCTTTCACAGAAATGATGTACAAGTTCTTAGCACCAGTGTTATCGGCGCAGTTCACCGTCGCCGCCACCGGCAAACCTAGTGACATTCTGAACTTGTTCCCGGCGGAACCTCCACGTCCTTAAAAGTTTTACATATACTTACACATTAAATCGAAAGAAAAAATACATCTAACAATAGAAACAAGTGGAATTAGGTTGAGTAATACCTCGCTTCGACATTGTCGACGGTGTTGATCTTCGCGATCTCGATGCACTAAGGTACCGCTACGAAGAGAAAATGGTGTTTGGAGGCGTTAGGGTTTTAAATACAACTAAATCTGCAAAATTGACTAGGGTTTTTCTTCAATAACTACGGGCGCTGGTAGTCGTTCGGCCCAGTTATATTTGAAAATTAGGCCTGTCATGTGGCCCAGTTTATTAGGCCTGCTATCTGGTTCTGTCATATGTGCTTCGAGTATATCTTTACGGAGAATTTTCAAAAACAACACTATTTATGTCCCTATTAACAAATTATACATACACACACTACTCGGTGTAATCCTACGAGTGGTGTCTGAGGAGGTTAAAGAGTACGCAGATATTATCCCTACCTTCACAGATAGAGGCCGTTCGGATAGGCCCTCGGCTGAAGTAAAGCAAAAACAACATTAGGAGATCTGGAAAATAACAAAGGCCTTGATCTATCATTTATTATTAGAAAAAAAGTTCACTGTGTTCAAAGCACATGTATAAGTGTAATAATGTTAATCCGTGACCGTGAGGCAAAAATGTTGCGATATCACTAAGAAATTTTACAACAGATTGATTTTAGTTGTTGGCACAGTGATTAACTTCTACAAGAAATATCACAACTACTGTTAGGTATTACATGTATGCAATGATTATCAACTTTAGCTGGTGAAGATTCATATTGCCGTAGTATTAGCCTCACTGGCGATCGAGCTAAAATGTAAAGGTTTTATTAGATATCTTGTATGTGTGTGTGTCACGGCGTAATGAACTTCAAAGCTTTATCTCTTCCTCAGGAGTCAGGGGCATCATTACAAAGGCAGGGCAAGTACAAGGAAGCCATTGAATACCACTCTATAGTTCTTGATATCTCGGCAAGAAATGGAGAGGATTCTGGGAGCACAGAAGCTTATGGAGCAATAGCTGATTGTTATACTGAGCTTGGAGACATGGAGCGAGCTGCAAAATACTATGACCAGTACATTGCAAGGTTACAGAGTGACCAGTAAAAATTTAGGAGGATTTTAAAGAACCAAGATTGCTGAAATCCAACAGGTTGCATGTCCGTTTCACAATTAACCTATTTCCCTTCTTACCCTCTCCATCGATGAGGCTTCCCAAGAACATGCAATAGTAATTCTGTTAGATGGACTCGGCCAAATTTTTAGAGACAGGCTATGATTAATAGCTGGATAGCAGAAGGTGAGCAGCATTCATCTTCACCAGTCAAATAATAAAAATCCCAGAAAGTATAAACATTTGAGTGTTACCCTGTTACAGGCTTACACATCCACTCATAGTGTTCTTGTCCAGAAATTAAGATTCATTTCGACTTCAAAGGAAACAAGATGGGCAGAGATATACGAGCTTAATAGAAAAGGCATAAGAGAAGAAAAAGTCACAAAAAGGTAAGATTCAAGAAAAGGCCTAGTCTGCAATATGCTACAGCAGCATGACATCACAAAGGCCAAGTATTCCAGTATGTAATCCTATGGACCAAAACATCAATATATACAACCAACATGTAGCTAATCCAGCTTTAAGCCACATCCTTGAAACTTCTATACAAAATAGGACCTTCTTGAACAAACTATAAACATATTTAGTATTGCATATTGTACATAGAATGCACATGGCGCTAGAACCCTTCAGAGATGCAAAAACACCACCTTGACTGAGTTCGATCACAACAGCTTCTTGAACCGCCCAAGACCAGGAAATTGCCAAAAACATTCTGGGAGAATATCACCATCTCAGGACTACCTTCTTGATCTAGACCCTACAGGTAGCATAATAATACTCAAGTGACTAATAATGGTACCAAGTTTTAGCATAACATTCATGACCCCAGTACATCGAATAATTGTGCTGATAAATGGGGACGCGCGTGTTAAGGCACTAATTCATGAAAAGTGATTGAGGGGATACACAAGGGAGTCTAAAGGGCTCATCATGTGCAAAATGTTACCAACCAGACCTTCAGTCATCTTTTTTCCATCTCAACAAAATCAGGCAACTTCTGTTGGGGAAAGCTGTGTTAAAAAATAAAAGAAAATATTACCTTCCTCACTTGTAACATTTCACTTTCACACAATCTCAGTCCATAAAGGGAAAAGCTAATTTATTTTTAGTTTTGGGGTATATTTCTCTCTACATATTCAACAATTTCAAAGAAATGAAAAGCTTTTCTTTTGGTTTGGTGGGTGATTTCTCACTCAATAACTTTACCTAGAGCTTTTTACCTTGCTTTGGTGGATATGCCTCTCTCAACACTGAACAGTTTCACTTGCTTTCTCTCTCCGTAAGGAAAATAAATGTATTCATTGGTTTGGTTTGGTTTGAAGGGTACATATGTCTCTAGATTTCACCCAGTTTTCTCATATAAAGAAAAGATTGGTTGTTGGATGTAATTCTCACTCTATACTTCCATACACTTTATCTCTCAGAAAAAGATAGCCCTTATTTTGTTTAAGAGAATCAAAGGTTCACTCACTTTTCTATGGATGGAAAGAAAGATTTTATCTATATCTTTCTTTATCAACCTTTCACCTGAAAAAAAGTACTTTAAATTGGTTTGTCGTGTATTCAAAGGTAGGGTTAAGGTCTGCTTACATCCTACTCTACCCAAACCCCACTTGTGGGATTACACTGGGTATGTTGTTATACTATAACACAAACTCTCAATAAAGGAAAGATTTTTTTTATTTGGATGTTTAAAAGTTTACAAAAAAACAAACTGGGAAATGGTTTTGAATTGGCGGGGTCTGGTTATGACCTGTTGGTTGTCCATTTTGACCCAACCCATATATTTTTACTCAAGCAGTTTAGGTTGGCTGAGTTCTGATTATGACCTGTTGGTTGTCCATTTTGACCCAACCCGTCCATTTGACACGTGGCAGTTGTTGGTCAAAAAGTTGTTCTGGAATTTCTTTTCAACCAAACGTTGTTAGAGAAAAGTACCTCTAACGTCAGGTTAAAGCTGCACAGGAAAAAAAATGGCAAAAAATACCAGAAATTTTCTAAAGAAAACACCACCTCTATTTTCTCCCCGGTGCTAGACAGCCTTTACCTACCTTTACCTACAGAGGTAAGGTTTGAGTACACTCTACCCTCCCCACCCTCCCCAGACCCCACGTTGTGGGATTTCACTGGGTATGTTATTGTTGCTAGACAGGCTTTAACTTCAAATAATCATTTCTTTGGTGGAGTTACAGTTGCTAATGAAAATAACAAAGATCAGTCATGTACATTAGAACAAATAATTAGAAACTAAATCATCAATACAGCGGATGACTTATGAACAGTTATGAAGTTACTGATCCTGCAATTTCTTTCAGGATTCTACTGACAGGCCATAATACCAATTACATTGGCAGTATCTGTTCAGATGCCAAAATTACCAATTTCCATCAAGTCATTAACACACAAAAAAAAAACTGTATGCAAATAATTGCAGATAGAATATGTTCTTTCTGAGAATTTGGGCTTTTACGACTCAACTAGAACAATTTTCACAAGTGAATAAGAGGAAAATATAGCTTGCAAATTCCAACCATAAAAACCAGGAGAGGATTCCCAATATTACTTACTGCTTGGACGTTTCATATTTCGGCAGAACGTGCTACTGCAATGGCAGCTAAATGCTTTTACTGGATGTTCAAGATCATCAAAATCAATACCATAATCCTGCAAGAGCCAACTCCAAAGTTCATCAAGCAGATAAACAACCAAATAGCAAAGCATATATTCTGAAAGGTATCAAGGCAAGCACCTTTTTGTATCTACCAGGTGAGCGCTCATGCCACAAAAAAACTAGACATGTTAAAATGGTGAGACACAGTTACTTGCTAATCTTTCATCTCATATGGAGTAGTTTGACATCACTACTCTCTGGAGCAACATCTTTTTTGTTGCTGACTTATTTCAATTGGCATATTTTGAGCATTTTGAAACTATGTTGCTCGGAGTCTTCAATAATGTTGACGGGTGCGTATCAGATCCTCCTCCAAAAGTAGTATATTTTTGGAGGATCCAACACGGGTGCAGCAACATTTTTGGAGAACCCGAGCAACATAGTTTTGAAATGACTGCTTATTTTTTCTCTCAAGGATATAAACATGAATTCATATAATTATGTTGCTACTTGGCATATTTAGGACATAGCTCAGTGTTGTTGACTATTGCAATAAAGAATACAGAAAGATGACAGTTGGAATTAACTCTCAAAATCGGGGGCCTAAATTTGATTTTACTCCATTTACGATCAACATGGATAACCAGAATCGCAGAGTTAAGAGGAGACGTCCATTGTGCTTAACTCTTTATGATTAGAGTAACGTAAAACACGAACTTCCCCATCTTCAGGATATATCAAATCATTACAAGCTCTAAAGTAATACGAGTGAAAGAAATTAACAAAGTTGATAAGCATCTACCCATCGGAGATGCCGGACTGCGGAATTGCCATTGATGATGCTGTTGAGCCTGCCAATGGTGGCCCTTGTTGTACCAGTAGCTAAATAATATTTACCTAAAAATCTAAACCCTCTTGATCTCTGCTTAATAAATTTTGCTTGAAACATATCACCATCGGATAATGTCCTCAAATTTTCTTTCCAGAGAAATGCATCATCCATTTCTTTCTCCCTTCATTCATGATGGGTATACCCATGAAAACACATTTGAACCAAACAATCTTTCTTGAACGAAAGCAACTGGAGAAAGAAACTCGGTGGATATATTCTTAAATGTGATCTTCAAGTTGATACATTGGCTAAGTTGCATTTTCCAACAAACCGGGAAGCCAAATTCTCAAGCTTTGCTGAATTGAGAGAAGGAGAAGAGGGGGGGATCGTGGGTTAAAAAAGAGAATCCGTTTTAACTTTTTCTAAAATGACCAAAAAGCCTTCTCGATGAATATGCTGCAGTACTAGTAGGGGTATTTAAGTAACTAAAATGTGGGTTAGTAGGTTAGCAAGGCCCTATATACACACACATAAATTCCATTAATTTACTTTTCCTATTTGTTTAGTGGGGTGGGACACAGGGTTTGGGCATAGTTTTTTAAAAAAAAAAAACAGTCATATCTGCCTCGCGCCTAATCAAGCTACTCTTTTATTTTTTTTAGGTGGTTGAACAACAAGCTACTTCAGCACAACTGGCTACTGTTTATTATGGACATTAGCTGCACAATACTACAATAGGTCCTCCTAACCCTCAGGTCTGGAGGCCAACCCAATATAGATGTAACTGAAGTCTGTTGCGAAAAAGATGGCTTTTTCCCGGTTGAAATGAAAATTGGTTTCATGTAACAGGAGAAAGATTTCCTATTCCTTAGCCGGAGAGATATGTGGCCATGAAAGAGGGATTAAGTGGAAGAGATTCTCTGTGCAACATAGGCCCAATGTTAATGGAATTGTCAGCATACTGATCAGATAACACCCAGAAGCTGGTCCGAAGCAAGCTAGACCAGTGTACTTGTATCGGCATATCAAAAGCAACAAAACAAGCACGATGATACAATGAACCTGAGCATGTGATAATGAAATAAAGCCTACTCACCCATGTGAGCTCCTCCATTGCCTTAACCTTTCTTGTAGTGAAAAAAGCAAGCTGCAACAAGCAATCACATGAAATTATCCAACAAAACTTTCATTGTGAAGGAATGGCTCTTGAGGATGAAATGAAGTTAAAGATTCAGAGAGCATAAGATTCATTACATGATAGTAGTGGTGATCAGGAGTCTCTATTTCAATTGGTATTTCAACCAAATTTGAATCGAAGCATCTGGAACAGAACAGTAATGAATAAATTAAATGCATCAGCATATGTTTCCGACATCTAAGTATGATTAAACATCAAACAGATACTCCCTCCATCTCAAATTATTTGTAGCTTTTTTTGGTTTACACGCCCCTTAAGAAATATTAATTAGGAGGGGTATTTGACTACTTTACCCTTATTTATGTCTAAGTTATAATCACCCTCCATTAAATATTTACTCTATAAATATTTACTCTATTTATGTATCATCTTTTCAATAATGAAAATGGAGAAAAAATAATTAATTATGCCTTGAACTTTTAAAATGACAAATAATTTGAGACAACTATTTTTAGTAACCACGACAAATAATTTGAGACGGAGGGAGTACAAAATGCATGGTTCTCTTTATCCTCTTTCTTTATCGTTTCTTTTCTCCATGTTTTTGGATATTCTGACATGACAAGAAGATGCAAATTGCTAGGCGCATGGTCTCTGTGGTCTGCCAGAGGCAGAGTAGTTAAAGGAGCTAGAAGTGGGAATGTAAGAAAAGAAGCATAAAGTGAGCAGAATACATTTAAAAAACAGGATGTGAATCTTTAATGGGATGGGAAGTTGAGCAGTTGACATTCATAATGGTTTTTGCTAGACTTGCACCATGAATCATCAATTTTTTTGTCTTTTTTATAATTGTGAAAAAAAAAAGCTTACTTGTGGGAATTTGATAAGTAAGGCAAAATACAGAAGTTCAAAGAAGCACTGTAATCTAGTTCAAAGTCAAGTAAGAGACTTCCTTGAGGGCAAGTGAACAAAAAGTTAGACCTAAAAATCAATCAGATTGTTGTTTTTGTTTTTAATGACTAAGATAACCAAAGGGGGGAAATACAGAAAAAAGGATAAAACTTGGGATCCATCTTTTAGAACTTACCTGTGATTGATGAACCTGGCAACATTCCCATAAAATGTAGCATCCAAACAAAGAGCCTCCTCATCCTTCGGCACACCCTCTGAACCCCAGTCAGCATCCAGCAGGACTGGATAAGAATGTTCCTCCCCGTTGGGGCTCTGTGAAACACGATGGAAGTGTTCTGCGTTGGTCAGAATTTCTCCAACATATTCGCAGACAAAAGCACCTTGAGGAAGGTCTTCAAGGGTCCGCAAGCCCCATCCTTTCCCTTCCGGAGTCATAAAGACCTGAAAGAAGATCAATAATTATAGACCATGTTAATAGTGGAAACCAATTATGGTTTTGGAAGGAACTTTGCAAAGGACAAGCACAACAGCAGTTAAATGTAAGGCATTAGTTATTCCCGATTCAAGAACACGATTAAAGACAACTGCAACATTCCACACATTCATACCTGTAACTTATGGCTTATACCACGCTGTACCACACGGTTGCCACATCGTTTATTACAGCCACATTTCCACCAACACTCTTTGATAAAATTCCTCATCAGATGACCTTTACAAGCTTCTATAATGTCCTCATTTTTTGATCTTTCCAATGGGCACTCTTTGCAAAAGAACTGGCAGTGTTGCTTGGGGTCACGATTCCTGGAAATACATTCATTAAGAAACTCTTCTTTCACAAGGCCTTCCTTTGTGTACGCAAAATCACCACCAGTTACGTGCGCACAAGCGCAAGGTGTGGACAATGATAAACAATCACCAGTGCAAGTTGAACAACTATTATCCTCTTCAATACAAGCCAGAGAAAAGTTCACATCTGCATTCTGGAAAACAACATTGGAAGCTATGTAGTGGAATGCTGGTGGATACTCGCCATTAACTTCATTCACCAAAGAAATTATAACATTTTCTTGCCCCTTGGTTATATCAATGCCATCAACAGACCGTACATCATGTGGAGTCGATTCACATGGATCCACCTCCAGACTCTGTGAGTTAGTCTGTTCAAGACCACTCTGATCGGTCTCTGAAGCAATACCAAAGTTTCCCATGGATGTGGTATGATCAGCTTGAATGCTGTCTTCATCAATATAAGAAGCGAGATAGGGTATCTCTGGTTGAGCTTCCCCAGCACCAAGATCAGAATTCAGGAACTCATTTAAGGAATCAAATAAACCTATTTCACCTGGAGTTAATTCACATGGAGCCTCCATACTCAATGGATTAGTCTGCTCAAGACCATTCTGATCAGTTTCTGGAGTACTACCACAGTTGCCCGTTGATGCTATATGACCAGCTTGAGGGTTGTCTTCACCAATACGGGGAGGAGAGAGTCGAAGTGCCTTTGGTTGAGCATCCCCAGCATCAATTTCAAAATTCATAATTCCATTCAAGGAGTTATCAGTCATGCTTCTCGAGCCAAAGTCATTTTCTGCAGAAACATCTGTGGTTGCTTGCAATTCATGACAATGTTGAGTTCCCAGTTCCAAAAAACACTCACACATGTCTTTCATCAGCTTCTTCACAGAAAAGTTAGGGTCCAGGATTTTGTATGATTTAAGACATTTAAGCTCCACCATTTTTAGAACAGATTCTAGACTCGGCACACGGATGTCTGATCTACAACGAGCTGGGTCACAGTTTATATAGATTTTTATCTCTCCAGAGAGTGAGGAGGCAATATCTACATCAGAGTAACACCTATTTTGGACTTCTACCAGCTCGCAGCTGGTTGCCACTCCATTTGATGAAGTTGTAATTTCCTCACCTGCATGTCTTCCACCTCTCAGTTCTATCGCTAAAGGTTCAGAAGTTTCGGGATGTCTCCTTGAGGCGTTACCACTTGAAGTATCTCCCTTGTTTGATGGCTCTAAAGAATCAAAACAAAGCCATTTATTAGAAGGGAAAACTTTGTAGATGTTTCCAGGAAACTTTCTGATGAGAACATCAAAGACCACTGAAGGTAATAATATATGAATTGTAGCTTAATTTATGCACAATGATCAGGATACCATCCAGATCTACCAAGATGTCAAAATTTTAAATTCGCAATCTCCAAAGCTTCTCTAAGATAAGAACTCTCCAAATATAATGGATACAATCCCAGAACACGAAATGGGTAAACTATGTAAACCAATCTAGTTATGTCTTGTATTGATTTCTAATTCCAGTACAGAGAAAGAAAAAAACAAATGTATATCGTCCAAGGAAAAGTTAATGACCATGAAGAATTAATCTGTGACACCGTAAGTACCAACATTCGGCTCTCCAAGATGAAATACCTGGGTGAATAACAGCAATAGGAGCCTCAAACTGTGGCATTTCATCAGTATATGGTTCATCCTTAGGCTTGATTAAAGCAAGGGATCCCAACATCTTCTGTTTAGGGGACTGTTCACCACCCGGTTCTTTCTTTGGCTCTTTGAGTTTTGATGCATGGGAAGCTTTGGCAGCAACCGAACTCATTCCTCTGGACATGATTGGAGATGTTTGAGTTTCCTTCAATCTGAGATTATTCTTACGAGAAGTAGGATTTGCTTCCCCTTGTGACTGGTTCTGATAACTAGGTCCAGGTAATTCACCGTCCTCCTCCCGTCTACGCCTTTTAAGAGAAGTCCCAGCACTAGAATTGTTAGCGGAAGGTGAAACTTGACCTTCTTGATATCTTAAGCGCAATCTCTTTAGTGGTCTTTCAGGCTCCTCATGCACTGCTTCTTCCTCTAAAACTTCCTCTCGCTGCACAAGCGGCTAAGGGACCAATAAAAGATACAAGGGAAATGGGGAAGGGAAAAAGTCAGATCCTATAGAAATTACATGGACTTAAATTAAACACATGCAACCATACCACATCTCGTACTGCATTATTTTCAGACTTCTTATGTTCTGCCGCCTGCAATAGGATGTCAATCAAGAGAATTCAAACTCCATTGAGCACATTTAATGATTTACTAAGGAAAGAAGAAAAACGAAACTCTGATTTGACCAGAAATGTGAGAGAAGGAAAGATAAATTGAACCTCCGCTTCCTCCTTTTCAAATATAGCATCTGCAAGTGCTCTATAATTTTCCTCTTCGATAAGCTCCCATTTTTTGTCATATAGTTTTAGAAGGCTCTTCAAGACTGGCTTCACTTTTTCCTCAGAGATGCCAATATTTGTCATAGCACGAAATGCCTTCCTAACTCTTGGATTGGGCGGCATTGTTTTGTGGATTTAAAAGCAACCTCCAAATAACTCAGTGTGCCTACAGAAACCAGAGTGCATATGAGCAGAACCAGAGAAAGAATTCGAAAAAGGCTTTCAATCGTATCTAGATTAGGACTTTGCATGATCTGACAAATAACCACTACCTTCTGAAACTGCATTCCTTGTATATATCTTTTTTTGGGAGATAGAGACTGCTTTTCATAGATACCCCGCGGTTTTATCTTTGGAGAATCAACAAGCAAAATTTAAGGGAGGTGCATAAGTAAACATGACAATGATCAAGACATAATCAAAATGGAGGCACCAGTTCTGTTTTTGATAACCAAGAAATCCCAGGGGATACTTGCCGCATGGTTCAAAACTCAGTGGATAATGGGTCTACCTCTCTACCTTTCTCCACTTAAATACCACATTTTTTGGTCCGCAACAACTCGCGATGTGCGCCTAGAATGAATGTAGCAATTTTCAAACAAGAAGGTGCCGAAATAATGCATCTTTTGATGAGAGAGTCAAGTCGCACATTAAGTTATTGTTGACAAGATCTGTCTTCTGGCCATATTGATTAGCCTACCTTCCGACCCAAAATAAAAATCCACTCACCCCTCTCTACAACCCAGAAAGGAAGGAATAAAGGGGGAAAGGTACTAGGAATATTATCTTCACTGTGAGCTTAAAACACATTGACATATATTGCTTTATCATCCACTCAAGAGCATCTATCTGTTGTGAGCATATTCTAAGGGTTTACCATATACGAGTATATTGTGCATCTAAGACTACCCAAAACAATTTGTTTATTCCTAAAGCAATGTGCAGTCAGTTCAACTACTATAGAAAAGGACACTAAGCTCCCGCTATGTGCGGGGTCTGGGAAAGGGTCGGACCACAAGGGTCTATTGTATGCATTCTTACCCTGCAGAGCAGTTCCACGACTTGAACCAGTGACCTCTTGGTCACATGACAGCAACAATTACTGCAAGAGGTTGTTTCCACGGCTTGAACTCATGACCACAACAACTTTATCAGTTACTCCAAAGCTCTCCTTCAACTAACTATAGAGTATCAATTCCAAACCAACCATCACAAAGGAATAAAAGGGTAACCTAGCATAAAATTACACGAAACTGTATAAGTTTATAATCATTGTAGATAGCAAAACCTATTATTGTTTGCTTCTGAGATTTGAGTCCACTATCCAAAGATTAGAAAGAGGAAGATAAAAGAAGAATTGAACAAGCAGAATCACACTAATGAGCCGCAGCAAACTAGACTAATTAGGTTACAACATACCCAGTGCAATCCCACAACGTGGGGTCTGGGGAGGGTAGAGTGTACACAGACTTTACTTGATAGGTAGAGCGGTTATTTTCGGAAGAACCTCGGCTCAAGACAAAGCATAATCACAGAACTAGACTAATTAGGTTCTTTCCAATAAAACTTATAAATTGGTAAATTATTTTCCTTCTTGATTATAAATTTGTCAAATCAACCAAGATGACCTTTGACTTTAGAATTGTGAATGTAGAGAAGCTAAACATAATTGAAACCATAGCAAGAAATAAAATTTATTGCACTAGTGATTTCTACACATTAAAAAGTTCTTAGTGAATAGCCCCTATTATGGGCATAGAATTTAATATGTTAATTTGTAATAGTGACATAATAAAAATATGAAAGCAAGAGGTTGATAGTTAGTTCAGCAGAGAAAACCACGTTACAATTCAACCATGAATGAACTTTAATTCTTCAAAATTGCGAAATTGTAAAGAAATATAATTGTGTCAAACAACAACAACAAAAAATCCGGTGTGATCCCACAAGTGGGGTCCGGATAGGGTAGGATGTATGCAGAACGTACCCCCTACCTTTGTAAAGGCTATTTCCGAAAGACCGTGGCTCAGTGTCAAACATTTTGCGATATTCCAAAATGAAAAGAACGTCATATAAATTGGGAAGAACATACTTGAAAATTCAAACACATAGTGAAAAGCAGCAAAGAACACACAAAATGGGCACATAATCATAAGCATTCCTAATTAAACTTGGAAATTAAAGCAACTCAAGGCGACCCGGTACCCGAAATACTAAAAACAACGTCACAAGTTAAAGAAACAAACAAACAAAGCCGCAAAATGCAACTCTAACTTGTAGCCAAAACATCGGACAATGCAATGATCAATGGTATTTACACAAAAAATGAGTTAATTTATAGCTCTAAAAGTCAAATTTAAACAAAAAGAGTGAAATAGACCTTACTAGTACACCAAAAAACATTAATTTCAAATGTAGCGCACAGAAAAAGAACTTACGAGGATGAAAGTGACGGAGTCGGAGGATCCGAATAATGAGATTGCGACCCGTTTTTACCTGAGAAATAGGGGAAGTGCGTGTTACCACGTGGATGAATATTAGCGCGTATATAGGGAAACTGAATCACATTGCTATTACTAGTAGCACTAGCACTAGCACCGCTACTGCTAGTATTTAGAATTGAGGGAAGTATACTAGCCCCAGACGCTCCAGTGGCGCGTGGTATCACGGTCGACATAAGTGTCGTGGTGTTGATAAATGGGTTGGGAATTTAAGGCTGGCCAGTGGACCGGGCCGACCCGGTACCGATCCAGTCACGTCCCGACCCGGTCCCGCTAGGACCCGACCCGTCCCAGTCAAGCCCCAGTCCCGCCACTTGCCAAAAATAGTCGTTGCAATAACGGTCATTTTACATTTTCTATGTCTTTTGCAATTTTTTTCAACAACAGTACACTACAATGTTGTAATTCTGAATCTTGTATATTTCAATGAAATAATTAATAATATAAGAGACACAAAACAAATTTCTGGATGTTTTTTACACTCTTCTTGTCTTTGTTTAATTATTTAGTTTATAAATATATATGAGTATAATACTATAATAGTATAATATGAGTATAATACTATAATAGTATAATATGAGTATAATACTATAATAGTATAATATGAGTATAATACTATAATAGTATAATATGAGTATATGACTATCACTATATGACTATATGTTACTTTGTTAGTAATTTAGTATTTTTAATTTAGTGGAAAAATTAAAAAATAAATAAAAACGCTCGCCCCGACCGACCGACCGATCGCCACCGACCGGTGATCGACGACATCAGATCGTTCATTAGTACTGGTCTCGCTCGCCCTCCCCACCGACTCGCCCTTCCTCTCCGTTCCGACCCCGTCCCGAGCCCGCCTATCCCGATCTCAATGGGCCCGGCCCACTGGCCAGCCCCAGTTGGATAACCATTTGTACCTTTGAATAGTAACTTCAAAAAAACTTAGGTTTATATTCCCGTAATATAGGGAAAAGGGTCAGAACTCGATTAAGGATCAGATTTGCCCTCCATTAAAGTATGGGTCAAATATACTCTCCGCGTTAACAAAGTTGTCATATATAGGACTGTTAGTGAGTCTAACTATTCGATCCAATCCGCAAAATTCGGCTCGAAAAAGCCCGATTTGAGTTCGCACTCGCCTTTACTATAAGGAAGGAGAGGAGCTGAAAGAAGCTTTAAAAGGAAAGGGTTTTTAGCCACTCGATTGTAAGGAGAGGGGTTGCATCAAATATAGGGCCGGAATTTAGATTTTGATTCAGCCCAAATCGAGTCGAATATTCGGTCCGATCCGAATTGCCAAATATTTGCGAATATTTTTAAATATTTTCAAATATTCGATCCGATTTGCCGAATCGGATCGAACCTTAACTGTTGTCGAACCCGAATCGAGCCTTAATTTCTAAGGTTCGACGAGTTCGAGCCGAATCGAACCTAAGGTTCGAATGTTGTCGAGCCGAATCGAATATATGCATTATTCGACTCGATTCGGCTCGGTAACAGCCCTAGTCACATATGCCCTATCTTGGATGGAAATTCCATGTGGACTCCACGTCGGATCCATGTAGATGCCACGTGGGATCCACGTGGGTGACAATAAACACAGGTGGCTCAGATCTGTGTCATCTCTGTCGGCCGACAATAATTACCGGCAAATCTGACTCGCCGAAAAAGAGACAAACACAGTCAAAGACTCAAAGCCAGTCAGAATAATTAACGACTATCAAGCAGTGATAAATAGAACAACATCCAACACAAAATTACCGGAGAACACCTAAACGACGTCAAAATAAGAACAATGACAAATAGCACATCGAAAATCAGTCATCAGAAAGATTTTCCGGCCAAAACCTTTACAAAATAAGCATAAGAACAATATAAGATTAAAAACCAATTCATTTGAGACATTGCAAAGAAAGAGGGTATCGCTTCAACGACAAGTGTCGGAGCAACGCCAGAGCACAAATTCGTTCAACGACTTGCCGTGAAAATTCCACACCAGCCAGATCTAGAAAGACCCGGCAAGTTCGCTGGTGGTTTTGGTGGTGAGTGAACAGAGACAAAGGAAATAGGGGGTGTTGTTGGTAGTAGCTCATCGGAACAGTGATGGGAAAAAGGGGGTGAGAACGGAGTAATGGATGACGGTGGTTTGGTTGCCCCGACAATGTTTCAACCGACTTTCGTTAGAGCATCGCCTAAGAGCCGAAGAATCCGATCGAATCTTTCCAGTCTCACGACGGCTAATAGCTGGCGGAGATCTTGGCAGTGATGAGGGAGGACGAGCAGTGGTTCATGGTGGTCGATCCATGGTTCTCGGTGGAGATGGCACAGATTTGAGCCACTTGTGTTTACTGTTGCCCACGTGGATCCCACTTGGCATCCACGTGGATTCGATGTGGAGTCCACGTGGAATTTTCTACCAACATAGGGCATATGTGACAACTTTGTTAATGTGGAGGATATATTTGACCACATACTTTAACGAATGGTAAATATGATCCTTAATCGAAAGTTGGAGTGCAAATCTGACCCTTTTCCCTAAAATATTTATCACATTTTTCATTTATATGTCCTTCAAGAAAGTATTTATAAGGATGACATTTTGACTATTTTACCCTTTTAACATATTTCATCATGTATCTCTTCTAAATAAATATTTACTCTATCAATGATAAAACCTCTTAAATGTTGCTAAAATATAAGGATAAAATGAGAAAAAGCTACTTAATTTTATCTTTGTTAACGAAAATTATAAGGATAAAACCTTTAGACTGCACATTTGGAGGTCAACGAAAATATGACTAAACCATCTCAAAAGACCTTCTCATTTATCCTGATGTATTACTTGCACCTTTGGTGGAATGAGACTAATATTAATCTTGTCTAATCTCGTATGACCACATATTTCATCTTAACATTTGTATATATATGACATTTGTGTTGTGGATATATTGAATTTTAGCAACCCAACACATACCCTAATGTGAAATTAATGGTCTTATAACAATTACATAAAGCTTATCTTCACTTTGATGGACATCCTCCTATCACATAACATTCATGTAGCACTTCTCCATCTTAACTAGTATATGATTTTGTTGGAAAATTTATCTAGTGGGATTGAGTTTATCCCGTTTTTAATGACTTGAACACATGGGGGCCCACATGTCGGAAATACGATTTCTATACACATGCATACGTCGTACAATGTCTAGCTAAATTTCACGTAGTGAAAGAGATATTGGTACACATGTTAAAGTGTTCTTAAGTTAGGTAAGAATGGATGATTAATTGGCCAAATTAATTGTCACGACCCGAACCGGGGCCCGTGACTGGTGCCTTACCCCGGGCACCCAAGTAGACATACATCAGAGTAATCAGCGGAACAAACACAACAATATGAGATAACAGAAGTATAAAACAATAATCAGGAAACTTGCCTTTCAAGATATATATAAATGACAACTTTTAACATGAGCTTTAATCCTTTTTACAAACCCCGCCACAACAAGATTACTGCACTTCTAAGAATGATATGACAACAATGGGACAGGGCCCCGCCAAACCCTCGAATGTAAACACTTACTACGATGGGACTACACCACCGATAAGCCTCCGAGAAACGGAGCTTCCCAAACGCCGAATGTGACCACGAGAGCTAGGATCAACGATCGGTGTACCTCAACTGCGGATGAACGCACTCGGGCGAGGTCGATAACAGTGCAGGTATGTGAAACTAAAAAAATCGCAAATGAAATCATAATAGTCTATAAAGCGAGACATGTATGATAACCAAACTACGCTTTACAATAACTAAGCGATCATATCAAGTCGTGGACTCACGCCTCAAGTCATCACCAAAGAACATAACAGCCGGTCTCACGCCCATTAACATCAATCGTGCGTGGGACACATTCTCATCGCCATAGCTTTATGATATAAAAGTTCCAAGGAACACATGAACACCAGTCCCACTGTGCCATAATAACACCGACGGTAAGTACGAAGGCATAGCCGACTACTAACACCTACGCATCAACAAGGTCGCGAATCAGATTATCATAAGATCTGCCTGCATCATTACATGATCAAAGCCGCCACTTGCCCGCAGATCTAATGCGCGCGTCTAGTCCTCGAACTTCCCGCAGCCCGCATAGCCAATCTCATCGCCCGCATGGCGTCCCCGCATCGAGGGTAGCTACTCCGGCATCGCCCCGACTTCGCACCGCACGCCACGCGACCGCATGCCCATAAAGCGACGACACTAACACGAACTCGTAGTTCCGCATAGCCCCGGACTGCGTGAGGTATTCTCGAATCATAGTCCATCGACCCGCCGAAGTCTACCCCGCGTCGGAGGCGCTTAACCCGGAATCATCTCAAGAGATGAATGCCACAATACTATCATAACGACCGATAGTTAATAAGCACAATCAAAGTGGAAACCCCTTCACACAAACATCACAAGATACTAACAAACGTATGATCCCAACTCGTTTACTTAACAACTCAATCAAGAAAGTATTACAAGGCTATCTCAAACCAATACAATCAAGTTGTTCACACACGGTACCTTCTACTATATGATTAACAAAATCGGGTTTTATCCCCAAAGTACTTCATACATCAACTCTTTAAAAGATCGTTACTTTCACAATGTCACACAATACGTAGTATAAAATAGAGTGACTATCCTTTTAAAGTAAATCAATTACTTCTCTTTGTAAAATCAAGTAGCAACATTCTTTTCCAATGATCAAGTTTGCCTAATTTCCAATGTTCAAGTTTCTCATTTTAGAAAGGTTTCGTAGTTCATAGTCTTATTCAATTAAGAATATAATTCTCTTTTAAACAATCGAGAAACATAAGTCTTATATGTGAGTAGGATATTCTTGTTTATAACAATCTTATTACAAGACCATGATCTAGGAAATATCATTTTGTCTCATCTTAGCTTCATGCAGATGGAAGTTTCTACCGGTTTTAATAATACTTAATTATTCAAAACATTTCCTTTATTAACGCTGCGATGGTTTGTCGATACACATCACGATTTCCAAAATCAAGAAACGTTCTTAAGCCGTTATACCTAACTTCCCATAAAGCTAGTATAACTCTTAAGTCCTCAAAACCAAGTATTACTTCTTTCAAAACGATTTGAAATCTTTTGAAATACTTCAAGTTCTTTATGATCACACATCAAGCCGATTATAAACAAATCATTTACCTTTTAAAAACCACAAAGTGTTTTCTTATCTACATAAAGTCGTTATAACCAACTTCCCATAAAGCCGTTATAACACTTTATGTTTTAAACCAATCGAATACATTTAGCACACGTACGCTCACCGTACTACATAGTTCACACATATCATGCTAGAAGAGATAGGAAGAGGTTCACATACCTCGCGACGATTATCGACTAAAAGCAAAATGCTCCGAGTACCTCAAGCCGTCGGCTACTCCTAAGCCGTAGAACGCGCCACACGTAGTACTTCAACCTATAAGGCCACGCGCGCTTTATTAACATCTAGATCTTATCGTAGAACATTCTACCGAAAATTCGACAAAGACTCTCCCGCAACAACAGTAAATCTCCTCTCTATCTGGGGCCGCCATCAAGCCAACCGGGGTTATCGCCTAACCCTAACGGGTACAATTCTACTCCACTGCACTACTACACAAGTCTCATCAGAATAGTCCCATGTAATTACAGTCAAGACTATATATAGTATACTTCCACTATATACTCCTACAACATGTAATATCCAATTACAAGAGGGGGACAAGATAATTACCTCGATAAGCCCATAATTATCCAAGGATAAAGTCGATCCTGGGCCATCGTTTAGCTCCAATTCCGAGCGCTCCAACACGCTCTAAACCACCCTTAGACGTTCTAACCAACGTCTACACAATCCTCCAAGGGACTCTGGAGAGTTTCCTAGGGTTTCGGGTTTGTGACTGACGGAAGTATAATAGTATTTACGGCTTTTCAGATAGGTATAACCTTAGAATACTACAAGGTATACGGCTAAGGTATTTGGGCATTATAACAATACTGAGAGTATTTCTATACCACAAAAGGGGTATTATACGAAAGCAACTAGGCAGTGGTACCCTACTACTAGCACCTCAGGAGGGTGTCTACCCTCGCCTACCCCACTGTGGGGACTCTCGCCGAGGGGAGAGGGCTCTCGCCAAGACACCACACTGGGGAAGGAAGTTTTCAAGACTTAGGCAATTGTGAATGAATTAGTCTTCAAAGGGAGGGTATTTATAGGTCAAGTGAAAGCCAACCAATGGCCAAGATTACACCAAGTGTTAGGCAAGTGTAGGCCAAGATTCACCCATGTACCTAGCCAACTTGCACACAAAATATCTACCAAAATATCTACCACTGACATCCCTTCGCCCAAGAACCGCCCACCTTGCCCACCAATGAGAGGTGCAAGTGCCGCCTCTCGTTGGTCCAAAATGTTCCGTCTCTCGTAAAAATCCGCAAAAATACTAAATCACATAGCCGAAATTCCCTACGAAAGCGTGGAAAACGTTTCGCCGAAAAACGACTCTAACCGGGTGTTATGCACAAACATAATTCGGCCAAAGGTGCCACGGGGTGACACGTGTCGCCTCGATTCGCCCAAAATATTTCGTCTTCCAAAATATCCAAACGGCCAAAATCTCAAAATCAAAGCGGGCCACAAAATCAGTAATTTCTCCGTGGCCCCACGTGACCATTTCCAAAATAAAATTCCATAATTCTCTAATATTCCAGAAGTCAGAATACCAAACTGGGAATCCACCCCATTAACGAACCTTTTTCCTTCACAAAACCGGAAACTTTTCCGTGGAAAAATCGCCTCTTTCTTCCTTTCCAATCTTTCTCGTAGATTCTCGCACGCACGTCCTCGCATACATACCACGGAACTACGGGTATAACATTCTTCCCCTTAGAAACATTCGTCCCGAATGTTCCTTCTAAGTCTCAAAGCGAACACGCGTCGGTATAGTCTTCACTACTATACTTACGAAACAATCTCGCCACACCGCCATGGAAACACCGCGCAAAACTTACATCTAAGTCCACGAGGAAACACCTCTACATCACCACAAATAATACTACTTTTGTCACTTTGTCGCGAGCCTTTCGACGACCCAACAAATGGTACCGGCCGTACGCGATCACCGCTCGTCAGACACTCGAATTCTACCACATTTCGACGATCGCTTAGTATCCAAAACTCGGGGTTACTATCTCTAACGTGGTCATCATTAATCGGGAACATTCGGATGGATCTTCGATACTTTCCGAACATAACAATACGAAGACCGGACGCCCTTCCTCCTAAGTCGGACGGCAAATGCTAACATATGTGCAACCCGCCTATTCTTCATGAACTCACAAAGGCCCAAAGTAACTCGCTAAGTTCCTTCGCTTTCCAAAACTCGTCACACTCGTCCGGTGGTACTTTCAAGAAGACCGACCGTCAACCGAACTCTAAGCGTCGTCGATTATCCGCACGATTCTCCGAGCCGCCGTAACTTCTTCAGACAAGCCACACTATCCACGATCTGCTGGAACAAGCTGAACCAACTATTCCGAACCCCGCCAACATCGAACCAATCGGCCAAGAACTTGCATTTCGCTTCTGGCGCGCTACAAGACGACATCCGAACACCGAAATGGTAGCTTAAACACTTCAACCAGGAGACAACGATCTCACGGCTACCCTCGAAATCAAAACATCGCCCGGGGCGAATGCGTCACGAGACTTCACCGAGTTCCTAGCCCCGCCGTACAAACTCCCGAAGAGAAACAGTGCACTGGCTCCACTGTCGTCATAAGGTGAAGGTAGGCACCGTGCAACCTCACAACCTTTTCGGATAACATCAACACCGCCGAGGAACGACTGACCAAGAACACGATAGGTCGCTTCCCATCGGCCCGACCACCGGTCGAACGATCCACGAACTTGCACGTGGCTAACTAAACATGGGCCTAACACCCTACGACTTAACACAAAGAGGGACCACCAAAACCGACCCCACCACTAAACCTACCGCGGGTTGACCCGACGTAGCCTCAACCCCGACCCTAAGGCGCAAAATACCATCTCCCGAAGGAACAATCTTACTAAACACGTTACGAAAACCTCGCGCCTTCTTAGCTCGACTACCTTCTTTCAAATCACGCTACTCGGGGACTTATCCCACGAACATAGCTCACGCGTGCACTATGCACTCCTCTAAGGGTCAAACATAACACTACACCTTTCTCGAGATGGCCTTACCTCTAAGGTCTTTACGTATAACACTCTAAGGCTCACACCTTCTATCCCCAAAATCTTACTCGGTTAACCCACCATGATTCCTAATCACAACTCACACATCGCTATCGAACGTAGCACTTGGTATACTCACCTTGAAAGTTACCGCGACTCACGCTCGCCCTCTTCTCACGCCTTGGTTAACCCGTCGATCTCTACGTTTCTCGGCTGCGCATAAGCCCGCATACGTGCCATGCTCAAGCCTAATCAAGAATTACTCTTGACAACCTCTTAGATAGTCCTCCGCATCATACATCGGTATACTCTCCGGTAGCCAAATCTATAGCTAGTAAGAGGTTGTCCTCGCAATCTATATTCTCTGCTCCGGCCGTGGAACCGAAGGTTCAAATATCATGCCGCAGAGGAACCGCGCCGCCGCGTGCTAAACTCTTGGGGCTAGTAGCGACGCCGCAAAACTCCCGAATGAAGACTACCCTAGGTAATGATTGGGCTGTGCCCTTGCCACCCTCTGAACTCTACTCGCAGCTCCGCCGCTTTGCCCTCCCGGGCTCGGGTTGCCTACGCGAGGCATAACGATAAGGAAAGGATTTCGTCGGAGGGTTCAACTTACAACACACTCTAAGGCACGATCTCGAGTGAGAAGAATAGAAACCAATCCTAAATATCCTATAGCCTCACGATTATTGATGTGGTGCACAACACACCGATAATCAAGACTTCTTCGATACGATGCGTAGACACTTTCCGAGGATTAATCGCTCGATACCACTTTTGTCACGACCAACCGGGCGTGATCGTGCCTTACCGGGCACCCAAGTAGACATACATCGAGTAATCGGGAACAAACACAACAATATGAGATAAATGTATAAAACAATAATCTGGAAAACTTGCCTTTGGCATATATATAAATGACAACTTTTAACATGAGCAGTTTAATCCTTTTTACAAACCCCGCCACAACAAGATTACTGCACTTAAGAATGATATGACAACAATGGCGGGACGGGGCCCCGCCAAACCCCGAATGTAAACACTTACTACGACAGGGACTACACCATCGATAAGCCTCCGAGAAACGGGCTTCCCAAACGCAATTGTGACCACGAGAGCTAGGATCAACGATCGTGTACCTCAACTGCGGATGAACGCACTTCGAAGCGAGGTCGAAGACAACAGTGCCGAGTATGTGAAACTAAAAATATCGCAAATGAAATCATAATAGTCTATAAAGCGAGACGTATGATAACCAAACTACGCTTTACAATAACTAAGCGATATATCAAGTCGTGGACTCACGCCTCAAGTCATCACCAAAGAACATAACATGGGTCTCACGCCCACAACATCAATCGTGCGTGGGACACATTCCTCACCGCCATAGCTTTATGATATAAAAGTTCCAAGGAACACACATGAACACGAGTCCCACTGTGCCATAATAACACCGCACGGTAAGACGAAGGCATAGCCGACTACTAACACCTACGCACCAACAAGGTCGCGAATCAGATTATAAGATCTGTCTGCATCGTCACATGATCAAAGCCGCCACTTGCCCGCAGATCTAATGCGCGTCTAGTCACGAACTTCCCGCACTCGCGTAGGCCAATCTCATCGCCCGCGTGGCGTCCCCGCATCGAGGGTAGCTACTCCCGGCATCGCCCCGACTTCGCATCCGCGTAGCCACAAGGACCGCGTGCCCATAAAGGACGACACTAACACGGAACTCTCGTAGTTCGCGCCCCGGGACTGCGTGAGGTATTCTCGAATCATAGGTCCATCGACCGCCTGAAGTCTACCCCGCGACGGAGGCGCTTAACCCGGAATCATCTCAAGAGATGAATGCCACAATACTATCATAACGACTGATAGTTAATAAGCACAATCAAAGGGAAACCCCTTCACACAAACATCACAAGATACTAACACACGTAGCATCCCAACTCGTTTACTTATCAACGCAATCAAGAAAGTATTACAAGGCTATCACAAACCAATACAATCAAGTTGTTCACACAAGGTACCTTCTACTATATGATTAACAAAATCGGGTTTTTATCCCCAAAGTACTTCATACATCAACTCTTTAAAAGATACGTTACTTTCACAATGTCACACAATACCCGTAGTATAAAATAGAGTGACTATCCTTTTAAAGTAAATCAATTACTTCTCTTTGTAAAATCAAGTAGCAACATTCTTTTCCAATGATCAAGTTTGCCTAATTTCCAATGTTCAAGTTTCTCATTTTAGAAAGGTTTCGTAGTTCATAGTCTTATTCAATTAAGAATATAATTCTCTTTTAAACAATCGGAGAAACATAAGTCTTATATGTGAGTAGGATATTCTTGTTTATAACAATCTTATTACAGCAGCCATGATCTAGGAAATATCATTTTGTCTCATCTTAGCTTCTATGCAGATGGAAGTTTCTACTGGTTTTAATAATACTTAATTATTCAAAACATTTCCTTTTATTAACGCTGCAGTGGTTTGTCGATACACATCCTGATTTCCAAAATCAGTAAAACGTTCTTAAGCCGTTATACCTAACTTCCCATAAAGCTAGTATAACTCTTAAGTCCTCAAAAACCAAGTATTACTTCTCTTTCAAAACGATTTCAGAAATCTTTTGAAATACTTCAAGTTCTTTATGATCACACATCAAGCCAGTTATAAACAAATCATTTACCTTTTAAAAACCACAAAGTGTTTTCTTATCTACATAAAGCTGTTATAACCAACTTCCCATAAAGCCGTTATAACACTTTATGTTTTAAACCAATCGAATACATTTAGCACACGACGCTCACCGTACTACATAGTTCACACATATCATGCTAGAAGAGATAGGAAGAGGTTCACATACCTCGCGACGATTATCGACTAAAAGCAAAATGCTCAAGTACCTCCGCCGTCACTCCAGTAGAGTAACGCGCCACACGTAGTACTTGAACCTATAAGGCCACGCGCGCATTAACATCTAGATCTTATCGTAGAACATTCTAGAAAATTCGACAAAGACCTCCCGCAACAAACAGAAATCTCCTCCTCTATCTGGCCGCCATCAAGCCAACCGGGGTTATCGTCTAACCCTAGCAGTACAATTCTACTCCACTGCATTACTACACAAGTCTCATGTCAGAATACCCTATGTAATTACGACAAGACTATATATAGTATACTTCCACTATATACTCCTACAACATGTAATATCCAATTCTGATAGGACAAGATAATTACATCGATAAGACCATAATTATCCAAGTATAAAGTAGATCAAGGCCAAACGTATAGCTCCAATTCCGAGCGCTCCAACCCGCTCTAAAACACCCTTAGAAGTACTAACCAACTTCTACACAATACTCCAACTGACTGGAGATTTTCCTAGGTTTCGGTTTTGCCAGGATGACGGAAGTATAATAGTATTTACGGGCTTTTCAGATAGTATAACCTTAGAATACTACAAGGTATACGGCTATGGTATTTGGGAATTATAAAAATACTTGGAGTGTATTTCTATACCACAAAAGGGGTATTATACGAAAAGCAACTAGGCTGGGGTACCCCACTGCACCTCAGGAGGGGTGTCTACCCTCGGCCTACCCCACTGGGGACTCGCCGAGGGGAGAGGGGCTCTCGCCAAGACACCACACGCTGGGAAGGAAGAAGCTTTCAAGACTTAGGCAATTTGTGAATGAATTAGTCTTCAAAGGGAGGGGTATTTATAGGTCAAGTGAAAGCCAACCAATGGCCAAGATTACACCAAGTGTTAGGCAAGTGTAGGGCCAAGATTCACCCAAGTGTCCTAGCCAACTTGCACACAAAATATCTACCAAAATATCTACCACTTGACATCCCCTTTTCGTCCAAGAACCGCCCACCTTGCCCACCAATGAGAGGGTGCCAAGTGCCGCCCTCTCGTTGGTCCAAAATGTTCCGTCTCTCGGAAAAATCCGCAAAAATACTAAATGACATAGCCGGAAATTCCCCTACGAAAGCTGTGAAAACGTTTCGCCGAAAAACGACTCTAACCGGGTGTTATGCACAAACATAATTCGGCCCAAAGGTGCCACATGGGGTGACACGTGTCGCCCCGATTAAATCCAAAATATTTCGTCTTAGAAAATATCCAAACGGCCAAAATCTCAAAATCAAAGCGGGCCACAAAAGCAGTAAATTTCTCCGTGGGCCCACGTGACCATTTCGAAAATAAAATTCCATAATTCTCTAATATTCCAGAAGTCCGAATACCAAATGGGAATCCATTCCATTAACGAACCTTTTTCCTTCACAAAAACCGGAAACTTTTCCGTGGAAAAATCGCCTCTTTCTTCCTTTCCAATCTTTCTGTCGTATTCTCGTACGTACGTCCTCGCATACATACCCTGGAACTACGGGGTATAACATTAATGTATTTCCCACGATGGTATAAGAAAGGAAGAAATGTGCAAAATACGAAAAATGGGGAAGAGTCGCGGGGCCTCGAGAAAAAGGACCGCGACACCGAGACAAGAAGGGACAGCACTGCGGTGCTACCTGGCCAAGGGTCGCGGTACTCCAAGCACCGCGGTGCCTCTCGTTCAGTAGCTCGAAGTTCAGTTCTGTCGATTTAGGGTCGCAGTGCTTCTCGAGGCACCGAGGCACCGCGGCGCCAACGGTACAGTGAATCGAAAAATGTCCAGAATCTTCTGATTCATGGACTAACTTGAAGGGCCAAAGATCATTCAACTCTTGGCATGATCTAGGTGTCTTTTAAGGAGATCAAGGTACCCCATTTAAGGCATTCACATGTTTTGTGAATCATAACTTTGCACCTATAAATAGAGGTTTCAAAATCAGATTTCATACACTCACTACAACTTCAAAATCTGAAATAATTGGAAAGCTCTTCTTCTATTACTAGCAATCTATTGTTCTTGTTTCTTCTACAATGATTCTTAAGTATTTGGCTTGTGCCTGTTAAAGTATTGTCGTTTCATCTTGGGAGACTATTATCCATCTACCGTAAGCCTTTATATACGGGGGATAATTTTGTCTTAAGGAGAGATTGTCAAACAATTGACTCGACAAACATTGCACTAAACCTCTTTGTGTCTAACCTTTCAGTTCTTCTGTTCCCGTTCATACCCACAAGTTTACTACAGTTAAGACAAACGGTGTGGCGGAATGCAAGAACCGTACATTAAAGGAAAATGATGAACGCCTTGCTTATCAATTCCGGCCTTGCGCAAAATATGTGGGGAAAGGCAGTTCTTACTGCCAACATGATACTCGGTAGAGTCCTTCACAGAAGCAGGGAGAAAATTCTATATGAGTGATCGATATATTTTATATACACTTTTAGAGTCATTTTTAGTTAGCATTTTGCCCATTTTTGTGTAAATATGTGTCGTGTCAGGGTAGTTTTTCTTCCTTTTGAGTCAAAGCGGTCAAAAATGGAGAAATGACAAAAAGAAGAGAAAATGAGCTTATTTAAGGTGGAATTGCACACTTAAAGGGCCAATAAATGAAGCCTAAGAAGTCCCGGAAAGTATAGAAGAAATCAGACGAAGCCCGTGTCGCGCCCGTTTTTTACCTCGGGGGTCTGAACGGTATCCGCAACATTGCTATTTGGCGCGGTTCCCTGGATGGAGCAATTAATGTTGTTTTGAGGTGTCGCCACCTAATTATTTAAGTGAATTAGGACACTTGATTTATTGCAGTGAAACACTACAATTGACCTCCATTTAATGGTCTGCGAAATTAGTGAGATTCTGGATCAGGGTTCTTTATTATCCTAAAGGGAAGGGGTTAGACACCCTTTAATATCCGCTAACTTGCGGTTATTCGTTCAAACTAAGGTTAATGTTGACAGTCAATTTTGACCCGTTTTTTGTATATTTCGTGCAATTTTAAGTATTTTAGCACACCACATTTTAATCGTTATTTTGCATATTTTTACATAATATTCTATGTTTATTTATTCACAAAATGACATTGCATCTTTTTTATTTTAATTTAAGCATTATGTTTTTGTTAATATTATGTTTATAATAATATTTTGCATCTCTTTAAATAATTAATTAACATCCCGCTTTAATTTTTAATTATACATTAAACGTTTGTTAAGTATCGTATTTTTATTATTATTGCATCGGCATTTGCATTTTAATAATCTTGCATCTTTTTAAATAATTAACCCGCGTTGCATTTTGTCAAACCAGTCCAGTACGAGACTCAATCCGAATCATTTCAATCCAACACCATTTTTTTTATTTTCATCCAAACACCCCCTTTTATTTCTCCCCATTTTTAAATTCCAAACCCCCTCTTATTCCCCACAGATCTTTTAAATTTCAAATACCACTTTCATTCCCCCCAAACATTATCCCCCCCCCTTATTAAAAGGAGGGGGGCAGCCCATAAAGCAACGGACATGACAACCCACAGAGAGCAGCATAACTTTAAGGGCAGAGCCCATTTTTCAAAAGAGAGAGAGAACCCCATCTCCCTTCTCCTCTTCTCCCTCAGCCCCTTCCCTTCGCCGCAAAGCCATAATCGCACGCGTCTATCAAGGCGTCATTTGGCTCACAGGGCCATTCTCATCCTCATTTCTCAATCATTTTACAACTCTAATTATTTTATTCGGTTTATATTATGCATGTAACTTCATCATAGTAGCCTGGCCCACCAGGTCGAAATCACTTTATTACATCCGCACAACGACATCCATATAACGTTTATGCAACGACGTTATCTTATTATGCCTATGCAACGGCTTCATCAACAATTCATCTATGCAACGATGATCTCTGCATCACGTCTATGTAACGACGTCTCTTTCATTATGCATATGCAACGGCGTCATCAACAGTTCATCTATGCAACGATGACCTCTGTATTTCGTCCATGCAACGACGAACATCTGCATCACGTCTATGCAACGACGTCATTTCATAAAAGCCTATGCAACGACTTCATCTGCATTTCGTCCATGCAACGGCGAACATCTGCATCACGTCTATGCAACGACGTCATCTCATCAAAGCCTATGGCGGCCATTCGCATTTCGTTTACATGCAACGACGAGCATGCGTCGCGTCCATGCAACGGCGCCATCTCATCAAAGCCTATGCAACGGCTTCATCAGCATTTCGTCCATGCAACGACGAACATCTGCATCACGTCTATGCAACGACATCATCTCATCAAAGCCTGCACGGCCGCTTCATCATCATTTCGTCCATGCAACGACGAACATCTGCATCGCGTCTATGCAACGACGTCATCTCATCAAAGCCTATGCAACGGCTTCATCTGCATTTCATCCATGCAACGACGAACATCTGCATCACGTCTATGCAACGACGTCATCTCATCAAAGCATGTGCAACGGCTTCATCTGCATTTCGTCCATGCAACGACGAACATCTGCATCACGCGTCATGCAACGGCGCTATCTCATCAAAGCCTATGCAACGACCGTGACGATTTCGTTCATGCGGCGGCGAACATCTGCATCACGTCCGTATAGCGACTTCATTTCATCAAAGCCTATGCAGCGGCCATCTGCATTTCGTCCGTGCGGCGGCACGAACATGCGTCACGCCTATGCAACGACGCTATCGTATCAAAGCCTATCTGGCGGCCGTCGCATTTCGTCCATGCAACGACGAACATCTGCATCACGTCTATGCAACGACGTCATCTCATCAAAGCCTATGCAGCGGCCATTCGCATTTCGTCCATGCAACGGCGAACATCTGCATCACGTCATGCAACGGCGTCATCTCATCAAAGCCTATGGCGGCCGTTCGCATTTCGTCCATGCACGGCGAGCATCTGCATCACGTCTATGCAACGACGAACATCTGCATCACGTCTATGCAACGGCGCTATCTCATCAAAGCCTATGCAGCGGCCATCGCATTTCGTCCATGCGGCGGCGAATATCTGCATCACGTCTATGCAACGACGTCATCTCATCAAAGCCTACAACGGCTTCATCATCATTTCGTCCATGCAACGAACATCTGCATCAGCTTTACTTTTTACTTTAGCATCGCAACAATCCAGTGTCATCGTAATTCGACACTGGGACATTTTTAAATCTGCGTCAGTTTTGCTTTCTATTTTCGCATCACAACGACCCAGTGTCATCATAATTCGACACTGGGACAATTCTGAGTCGGCATCAGCCCCACTTTTGAGTTCTAGTTTATAAAACGGGACAAAATTGGCTACGAGTCAACATCTTTGACCGAAGACTCTTCCATTATCTCCGTACAAAAGAGGACATGTCATTGTGATCAATTTTGACGCTTTTGTATATTTCGTGCAATTTTAAGTATTTTAGCACACCACATTTTAATCGTTATTTTGCATATTTTTACATAATATTCTATGTTTATTTATTCACAAAATGACATTGCATCTTTTTTATTTTAATTTAAGCATTATGTTTTTGTTAATATTATGTTTATAATAATATTTTGCATCTCTTTAAATAATTAATTAACACCCCGCTTTAATTTTTAATTATACATTAAATGTTTGTTAAGTATCGTATTTTTATTATTATTGCATCGGCATTTGCATTTTAATAATCTTGCATCTTTTTAAATAATTAACCCGCATTGCATTTTGTCAAACCAGTCCAGTACGAGACTCAATCCGAATCATTTCAATCCAACACCATTTTTTTTATTTTCATCCAAACACCCCCTTTTATTCCCCCCCCCCCCCCCTCCATTTTTAAATTCCAAACACCCTTTTATTTTCCCCCACATCTTTTAAATTTCAAATACCACTTTCATTCCCCCCAAACATTATCCCCCCCCCCCCTTATTAAAAGGAGGGGGGCAGCCCATAAAGCAACGGACATGACAACCCACAGAGCGCAGCAAAGATAACTTTAAGGCGAGCCCATTTTTCAAAAGAGAGAGAACCCCATCTCCTTCTCCCATTCTCCTCGCCCTTCCTTCGCGCCTCCGCCGCCGCACGAGCTTTCCTTTAAAACACCCGCCCCACGCCATACATCTACCTCGCCTCATATACACACACGCAAGACACCACATCGCCGCCACCGGGCGAACCACCATCGCTTTGCACTGTCAAGATCACCTTCTCTCGTCCGAACTCCCATACCTGTATCCGCTTTGCTGCCTCGCCACGGAGTGACCACCGCGATCAGCGAGACGCATTTGTTTCTTTTGTTGTTATTATATGTTGTGATTCGGGTTAACTGATTTTCTGATTTTTGCGTCGCGTCTTACCGGAGTTCTGAAAAACTCCGGCGACATTGCTCTTGACTGCATTTTGGGCTTCGTTTGTTATCTTGGTTACGGACTGATTTTTTCCCCTTTTTTGGGTAACTGGCCGGAGTTTTTAAACTCCGGCAACCTTCATTTTTGCCTTATTCTGGTGATGTTTGTTGGCTGCTTCTGGTACTATACCAATTCAGTTTGATTTCGTGTTTGCCGGAGTTTTTGAAAACTCCGGCGATGTTCTAAATTTTCAGGCGAACTTTCTGTTGTTCCCCATTAGTTTCTGGACCATTTTTTTTGCTGGCATTGCTTCCACTGCTTATGATTATTGTTGGGTTGATTCGACTTCATTTCGGTATAATGGCCGGAGTTTGAACTCCGGCGGACACTGGTGTTCTGTCGCTGGTTGCATTTTTCTGTTCGATATTGTTGCTTACCGTGTTGCTGGCTGCATTTTCCTGTTTGATATTGTTGCTTACTGTGCTGCGGGCTGCATTTTTCTATTTGGTATTGTTGCTTATTATGTCACTGACTGCGTATTCATTTTGGGCTATGGTGCGTACTGTTTCGCTGTGTTAGTGCTGTTTTTTGGGTATTCCACAATGATTTGGACGATTTTGCCTTGTTACTACTTTTATTAAACTGATTTAGAACATGATACTACACTTGGTATTTTTACTGATTTTTGAACAAGTTACTACACTTGGTATTTTACTGATTTTGAACTTGATACTACACTGGCCTACGAAGGATTTATCCGTCGATCTGGAGGCCCCCGTGGTAAGCGAGACGGAATATGTGGGCGAGGAGGAAAGTGAAAAAGATTAGACGAGAATGCATAGTATCGTTCACCGGGAGGCGAAGTCGATGCGTAGCGATATTGGCTTCTCATATCTTAGTATCCTTGGCATAACACTAGCTGAGCCCACACTATATAAAAATATATCTTTTGCAATATCTTCTACATATATATCTATATATATATATACATACATTGTGTTTGTTTGGTAATTTATTTATCATTTACTAACTCTTCTACTAAGTGTCTTTTGCAGTGCGGGCCTTTAAGTTAAATCATAAAATGAAATAAAAGCGAAATGTTGCTAATTTCTCTTCATTACATCTTTTTATGATTATTTGCTTTCATTACTATCTCTTTAAATATATATCTATTTTAAATATTTGCATGTCTAGTTTAAATATCTTTTTGTTAGTTTAATAATTAGAACACCTTTAGAATTATAGATTGCATGTTAGCACAATAATTTTAAAACCTAAGTTTGAACGGATAACCGCAAGTAAGCGGATCTTTTAGGATGTCTAACCCCTTCCCTTTAGGATAATAAAGAACTCTTACCTAGAATATCACATAGCTTTCGCAGACCTTTAAAATGGAGATCATCCGTAGTATTTTATGCTACATTTTCAGTGTCCTAATTCACTATAATAATTAGGTGGCGACTCCTTAAAATTCAATTTATGAATCAACCATGCGCAGTAATCCCGTTTCCGACTCCGGTTGAAATGGGGTGTTACAGCATGGCGACTCTGCTGGGGATTATAGTTTCTTAACCATAACAAACATAGTTTAATTACTGTGCTTTAATTTTTTTTATCTGCTTAAAATTGCTTCTTCTGTGTTTTACATTCATTTGCTTTTATGTTTTGTCTAAATTATTCTACTTTACATATAAATATTTGCATATTGTCTTAACTGCTATTTGTTACCGCTTTCCTTAAACTGACATTCCGCTCATATTTCTTCCACTCTGAAAAATTCACACAATCACACACTACACGCGAGGTGCGCTTTGCACACTCGCAAATTTATTTCAAATACCCAAATTTAGAAGAGTTGGCATTTTACGCGGAGAATCCGGTCCAACCGGTGGCCGCGTAGCCTTCTCACTCGAGTTGTCCGCTCGGGAACCTTGCGTCTAGTAAAGCCAAATCTTAGAAACTCAGGATAGAGCTATACCACCCTTTATTTTAAGGCATGCATGTATTTACCTTAGGTGGGTCGGTCCTTGGTATCGACGCCACAGTTAGAAAAACACCAAACTTGTCGACGAGTTTCTCAACCCAACGACCAACCAGCATACTATGTGTAGCGCGACAATGATAGACAAATCCAAGCCTAAACATGACATGCCGAATTGGAAAAAGTGCACTGTCATTTGGTCGCCATTTCCAACAAAAACATTGCAGTTTAACGACTTGGACCTATTTATCATAATCTCGCATATTTAGCGTTTAGGCCCACCTCTGGCATTAAAAGAGGTCCCAAACATGCTAGGACGCACATTTGATATCTATATAGTCTGCTTGCTATTATAATGTTTGTTGCTTTCAGCTATATGCACTTTACTACATTATTTTGCTACTTCAACTTTGTGCATTCACTAAGCATTAATTACGAGCTATACTAGCTTTGTTTTCTGGGGCTGTGTTATTCCTTGCATTATCAGCGCGGTACTCGGAAAGCCCATATCTCAAACAACGTTTTTCTCTTATTTTGTCACACCTCGGAACTACGTGTGACCTGATTCTCGCGGCGGGATATGTAGGCGGCCATTTCGGCCTCGGTTTCATCTTTTAGAAAAATCCTAATTTTTCATCTATTAAGAATCTCCTTATTTTGTCACACTTCGGAACTAAGTGTGACCTGATTCCCGCGGTGGGATACGTAGGCGGCCATTTCGGCCTCGGTTTCATCTTTTAGAAAAATCTTAATTTTCCATCTATTAAGAATCTCCTTATTTTGTCACACTTTGGAACTACGTGTGACCTGATTCCCACGGCGGGATACGTAGGCGGACATTTCGGTCTCGGTCCCACCTTTTAAAAAATTTTAATTTTTTCATCTCTTAAAAATTACTTTATTCTCCGTCACCGGCAAACTATGGTTTAAACTGGTTCCTTTGGCAAAATGCATAGGTGGCCATATCAGCTTTGGTCCCATCTTAAAAAAAAATAAAAATCGAAGTCTAATCGACGAACCCAACTTCAATAGGGCTAGGCTCCTAGACTATGTATCTACTTGATCTCTATGGCGAGACACGTAGGTGGCCACATCGGACTCAGTCCAACTCTTTCTAAATTTTTTTGCCCTTACTCTATCGGCTACAAAGCACACTCCATCCAATCTCTGCAATAGGATAGTAAAGGTTTTTCATATCAAATTCGGTCTCGTCCATTCGACATCCGCTTATGCCAAAACTGGTCGCTTAAAAAAACAAAAACAAAAAAATTGCAAGAGGCGATCAAGACTGAATAGCATATTATCGACACGCTCGTAGCCAAATACTTAAAGCCAGCAACGCGATAAGTCCGAACAGATCGGGCATGCTAGTGGTCAAAGTTAAAGCTACAAAGTCCGCAAGAATCAACCCCTTTCAAATCTCACAAATTTTCTCTTGAGTACGTAATACGGGCATGAAATTTGACGACGTTGAAGGGATTTTCAGATAGCAACTTTCTGCGGGGCCACATTCTTATCTTCATTCATTCGTTTTTGCATATCTATAACACTAATTATTACATCTATCTTTAATTTTTGTAGGAAGTTTCACATAGCAGCTCAGCCCGCAAAGCCATAATCGCACGCGTCTATCAAGGCGTCATTTGGCTCACAGGGCCATTCTCATCCTCATTTCTCAATCATTTTACAACTCTAATTATTTTACTCGGTTTATATTATGCATGTAACTTCATCATAGTAGCCTGGCCCACCAGGTCGAAATCACTTTATTACATCCGCACAACGACATCCATATAACGTTTATGCAACGACGTTATCTTATTATGCCTATGCAACGGCTTCATCAACAATTCATCTATGCAACGATGATCTCTGCATCACGTCTATGTAACGACGTCCCTTTCATTATGCCTATGCAACGGCGTCATCAACAGTTCATCTATGCAACGATGACCTCTGTATTTCGTCCATGCAACGACGAACATCTGCATCACGTCTATGCAACGACGTCATTTCATAAAAGCCTATGCAACGACTTCATCTGCATTTCGTCCATGCAACGGCGAACATCTCAGATTACGCCTATGCAACGACGCTATCTCATCAAAGCCTGGCGCAACGGTTTCATCAACATTTCGTCTATGCAACGACGAGCATCTGCATCGCGTCCATGCAACGGCGCCATCTCATCAAAGCCTATGCAACGGCTTCATCAGCATTTCGTCCATGCAACGACGAACATCTGCATCACGTCTATGCAACGACGTCATCTCATCAAAGCCTATGCAACGGCTTCATCATCATTTCGTCCATGCAACGACGAACATCTGCATCGCGTCTATGCAACGACGTCATCTCATCAAAGCCTATGCAACGGCTTCATCTGCATTTCATCCATGCAACGACGAACATCTGCATCACGTCTATGCAACGACGTCATCTCATCAAAGCCTATGCAACGGCTTCATCTGCATTTCGTCCATGCAACGACGAACATCTGCATCACGTCTATGCAACGACGTCATCTCATCAAAGCCTATGCAACGGCTTCATCAGCATTTCGTTCATGCAACGACGAACATCTGCATCACGTCCATGTAACGACTTCATTTCATCAAAGCCTATGCAACGGCTTCATCTGCATTTCGTCCATGCAATGACGAACATCTGCATCACGTCTATGCAACGACGTCATCTCATCAAAGTTTGCGTAACGGCTTATCGCATTTCGTCCCATGCAACGATTTAACATCCGTGATCACGTCTATGCAACGATTTAACATTCGCATCACGTCTATGCAACGACGTCATCTCATCAAAGCCTATGCAACGGCTTCATCTGCATTTCGTCCATGCAACGACGAATATCTGCATCACGTCTATGCAACGACGTCATCTCATCAAAGCCTACAACGGCTTCATCATCATTTCGTTCATGCAACGACGAACATCAGCATCAGCTTTACTTTTTACTTTAGCATCGCAACAATCCAGTGTCATCGTAATTCGACACTGGGACATTTTTAAATCTGTGTCAGCTTTGCTTTATATTTCGCATCACAACGACCCAGTGTCATCATAATTCGACACTGGGACAATTCTGAGTCTGCATCAGCCCCACTTTTGAGTTCTAGTTCATAAAACAGGACAAAATTGGCTACGAGTCAACATCTTTGTCCGAAGACTCTTCCATCATCTCCGCATAAAAGAGGACATGTTGTGATCCAATTTTGACCCGTTTTTTGTATATTTCGTGCAATTTTAAGTATTTTAGCACACCACATTTTAATCGTTATTTTGCATATTTTTACATAATATTCTATGTTTATTTATTCACAAAATGACATTGCATCTTTTTTATTTTAATTTAAGCATTATGTTTTTGTTAATATTATGTTTATAATAATATTTTGCATCTCTTTAAATAATTAATTAACACCCCGCTTTAATTTTTAATTATACATTAAATGCTTGTTAAGTATCGTATTTTTATTATTATTGCATCGGCATTTGCATTTTAATAATCTTGCATCTTTTTAAATAATTAACCCGCATTGCATTTTGTCAAACCAGTCCAGTACGAGACTCAATCCGAATCATTTCAATCCAACACCATTTTTTTCATTTTCATCCAAACACCCCCTTTTTTTCCCCCCCCCCCCCCCATCCATTTTTAAATTCCAAACACCCTTTTATTTTCCCCCCCATCTTTTAAATTTCAAATACCACTTTTATTCCCCCCAAACATTATCCCCCCCCCCCTTATTAAAAGGAGGGGGCAGCCCATAAAGCAACGGACATGACAACCCACAGAGAGCAGCATAACTTTAAGGGCAGAGCCCATTTTTCAAAAGAGAGAGAGAACCCCATCTCCCTTCTCCCATTCTCCCTCAGCCCCTTCCCTTCGCCGCCCTCCGCCGCCCTTCGCCGGAGCTTTCCTTTTAAAACACCCAGCGCCCCCACGCCATACATCTACCTTCCCCTCCCTCATATACACACACGCAGCGCACACCACATCGCCGCTGCTCACCGGCGAACCACCGTCACTGCCTTGCACCTGTCAGCATCACCTTCTCTCGTCGAACTCCCCATACCTCAGATCTTTTGCCGCCTCGCCGGGTGACCACCGGCGATCGCGAGACGGCATTTGTTTCTTTTGTTGTTATTATATGTTGTGATTCGGGTTAACTGATTTTCTGATTTTTGCGTCGCGTCTTACCGGAGTTCTGAAAAACTCCGGCGACATTGCTCTTGACTGCATTTTGGGCTTCGTTTGTTATCTTGGTTACGGACTGATTTTTTCCCCTTTTTTGGGTAACTGGCCGGAGTTTTTAAACTCCGGCAACCTTCATTTTTGCCTTATTCTGGTGATGTTTGTTGGCTGCTTCTGGTACTATACCAATTCAGTTTGATTTCGTGTTTGCCGGAGTTTTTGAAAACTCCGGCGATGTTCTAAATTTTCAGCGAACTAACTTTGTTCATTAGTTTCGGACCATTTTTTTTGGCATTGCTTCCATCGCTTATGATTATTGTTGGGTTGATTCGACTTCATTTCGGTATAATGGCCGAGTTTGAACTCGTGGACACTTCGTGTTCTCGTCATTGGTTGCATTTTTCTGTTCGATATTGTTGCTTACCGTGTTGCTGGCTGCATTTTCCTGTTTGATATTGTTGCTTACTGTGCTGCGGGCTGCATTTTTCTATTTGGTATTGTTGCTTATTATGTCACTGACTGCGTATTCATTTTGGGCTATGGTGCGTACTGTTTCTCTGTGTTAGTGCTGTTTTTTGGGTATTCCACAATGATTTGGACGATTTTGCCTTGTTACTACTTTTATTAAACTGATTTAGAACATGATACTACACTTGGTATTTTTACTGATTTTTGAACAAGTTACTACACTTGGTATTTTACTGATTTTGAACTTGATACTACACTGGCCTACGAAGGATTTATCCGTCGATCCGAGGCCCCGTGGTAGCGAGGCGGAATATGTGGGCGAGGAGGAAAGTGAAAAGATTAGACGAGAATCGTAGTATCGTTCACCGGAGACGAGTCGGCCATCATGTAGCGATATTGGCTTCTCATATCTTAGTATCCTTGGCATAACACTAGCTGAGCCCACACTATATAAAAATATATCTTTTGCAATATCTTCTACATATATATCTATATATATATACATACATTGTGTTTGTTTGGTAATTTATTTATCATTTACTAACTCTTCTACTAAGTGTCTTTTGCAGGTACCCGGAGGCGCACCCCAAAGTTAAATCATAAAATGAAATAAAAGCGAAATGTTGCTAATTTCTCTTCATTACATCTTTTTATGATTATTTGCTTTCATTACTATCTCTTTAAATATATATCTATTTTAAATATTTGCATGTCTAGTTTAAATATCTTTTTGTTAGTTTAATAATTAGAACACCTTTAGAATTATAGATTGCATGTTAGCACAATAATTTTAAAACCTAAGTTTGAACGGATAACCGCAAGTAAGCGGATCTTTTAGGATGTCTAACCCCTTCCCTTTAGGATAATAAAGAACTCTTACCTAGAATCTCACATAGCTTTCGCAGACCTTTAAAATGGAGATCATCCGTAGTATTTTATGCTACATTTTCAGTGTCCTAATTCACTATAATAATTAGGTGGCGACTCCTTAAAATGCAATTTAGGAATCAACCATGCGCAGTAATCCCGTTTCCGACTCCGGTTGAAATGGGGTGTTACAGCATGGCGACTCTGCTGGGGATTTTAGTTTCTTAACCATAACAAACATAGTTTAATTACTGTGCTTTAATTTTTTTTATCTGCTTAAAATTGCTTCTTCTGTGTTTTACATTCATTTGCTTTTATGTTTTGTCTAAATTATTCTACTTTACATATAAATATTTGCATATTGTCTTAACTGCTATTTGTTACCGCTTTCCTTAAACTGACATTCCGCTCATATTTCTTCCACTCTGAAAAATTCACACAATCACACACTACACGCGAGGTGCGCTTTGCACACTCGCAAATTTATTTCAAATACCCAAATTTAGAAGAGTTGGCATTTTACGCGGAGAATCCGGTCCAACGGCCGTGGCGTAGCCTTCTCACTCGAGTTGTCCGCTCGGGAACCTTGCGTCTAGTAAAGCCAAATCTTAGAAACTCAGGATAGAGCTATACCACCCTTTATTTTAAGGCATGCATGTATTTACCTTAGGTGGGTCGGTCCTTGGTATCGACGCCACAGTTAGAAAAACACCAAACTTGTCGACGAGTTTCTCAACCCAACGACCAACCAGCATACTATGTGTAGCGCGACAATGATAGACAAATCCAAGCCTAAACATGACATGCCGAATTGGAAAAAGTGCACTGTCATTTGGTCGCCATTTCCAACAAAAACATTGCAGTTTAACGACTTGGACCTATTTATCATAATCTCGCATATTTGGCGTTTAGGCCCACCTCTGGCATTAAAAGAGGTCCCAAACATGCTAGGACGCACATTTGATATCTATATAGTCTGCTTGCTATTATAATGTTTGTTGCTTTCAGTTATATGCACTTTACTACATTATTTTGCTACTTCAACTTTGTGCATTCACTAAGCATTAATTACGAGCTATACTAGCTTTGTTTTCTGGGGCTGTGTTATTCCTTGCATTATCAGCGCGGTACTCGGAAAGCCCATATCTCAAACAACGTTTTTCTCTTATTTTGTCACACCTCGGAACTACGTGTGACCTGATTCTCGCGGCGGGATATGTAGGCGCCATTTCGCCTCGGTTTCATCTTTTAGAAAAATCCTAATTTTTCATCTATTAAGAATCTCCTTATTTTGTCACACTTCTAACTAAGTGTGACACGATTCCCGATGGATACGTGGCGCCATTTCGGCCTCGGTTTCATCTTTTAGAAAAATCTTAATTTTCCATCTATTAAGAATCTCCTTATTTTGTCACACTTTGGAACTACGTGTGACCTGATTCCCACGGCGGGATACGTAGGCGGACATTTCGGTCTCGGTCCCACCTTTTAAAATTTTTTAATTTTTTCATCTCTTAAAAATTACTTTATTCTCCGTCACCGGCAAACTATGGTTTAAACTGGTTCCTTTGGCAAAATGCATAGGTGGCCATATCAGCTTTGGTCCCATCTTAAAAAAAAATAAAAATCGAAGTCTAATCGACGAACCCAACTTCAATAGGGCTAGGCTCCTAGACTATGTATCTACTTGATCTCTATGGCGAGACACGTAGGTGGCCACATCGGACTCAGTCCAACTCTTTCTAAATTTTTTTGCCCTTACTCTATCGGCTACAAAGCACACTCCATTCAATCTCTGCAATAGGATAGTAAAGGTTTTTCATATCAAATTCGGTCTCGTCCATTCGACATCCGCTTATGCCAAAACTGTGGCTGCTTAAAAAAAAAACAAAAAAAACAAAAAAAAAATTGCAAGAAGAGGCAGTCAGTACCGAATAGCATATTATCGATTACGCTCTCGTAGCCAAATACTTAAAGCCAGGCAACAGTTACAAGTCCGAACAGATCGGGCATGCTAGTGGTCAAAGTTAAAGCTACAAAGTCCGCGCAAATCAACAGCCCCTTTCAAATCTCACAAATTTTCTCTTGAGTACAGATAACATGGGCATGAAATTTGACGACGTTGAAGGGGATTTTCGCATAGCAGCTCGGCTCACAGGGCCACATTCTTATCTTCATTCATTCGTTTTTGCATATCTATAACACTAATTATTACATCTATCTTTAATTTTTGTAGGAAGTTTCACATGCGACTCGGCTTTGAAAGCCATGTCGCACGCGTCTATCAAGGCGTCATTTGGCTCACAGGGCCATTCTCATCCTCATTTCTCAATTATTTTACAACTCTAATTATTTTATTCGGTTTATATTATGCATGTAACTTCATCATAGTAGCCTGGCCCACCAGGTCGAAATCACTTTATTACATCCGCACAACGACATCCATATAACGTTTATGCAACGACGTTATCTTATTATGCCTATGCAACGGCTTCATCAACAATTCATCTATGCAACGATGATCTCTGCATCACGTCTATGTAACGACGTCCCTTTCATTATGCCTATGCAACGGCGTCATCAACAGTTCATCTATGCAACGATGACCTCTGTATTTCGTCCATGAAACGACGAACATCTGCATCACGTCTATGCAACGACGTCATTTCATAAAAGCCTATGCAACGACTTCATCTGCATTTCGTCCATGCAACGGCGAACATCTGCATCACGTCTATGCAACGACGTCATCTCATCAAAGCCTATGCAACGGCTTCATCTGCATTTCGTCTATGCAACGACGAGCATCTGCATCGCGTCCATGCAACGGCGCCATCTCATCAAAGCCTATGCAACGGCTTCATCAGCATTTCGTCCATGCAACGACGAACATCTGCATCACGTCTATGCAACGACATCATCTCATCAAAGCCTATGCAACGGCTTCATCATCATTTCGTCCATGCAACGATTTAACATCCGTGACGCGTCTATGCAACGACGCCATCTCATCAAAGTCTATGCAACGGCCATTCGCATTTCATCCATGCAACGACGAACATCTGCGTCACGTCTATGCAACGGCGTCATCTCATCAAAGCATGTGCAATTTTCATTCGCATTTCGTCCATGCAACGGCGAACATGCGATCACGTCTATGCAACGGCGCTATCTCATCAAAGCCTATGCAACGGCTTATCAAGATTTCGTTCATGCGGCGATTTAACATCTGCATCACGTCCGTATAACGACTTCATTTCATCAAAGCCTATGCAGCGCTTCATCTGCATTTCGTCCGTGCGATTTAACATCTGATCACGTCTATGCAACGGCGTCATCTCATCAAAGCCTATGCAGCGGCTTATTCGCATTTCGTCCATGCAACGGCGAACATTCGCAGATTACGTCTATGCAACGACGCCATCTCATCAAAGCCTATGCAACGGCCATTCGCATTTCGTCCGTACGCAACGAACATTCGCGATCACGTCTATGCAACGACGTCATCTCATCAAAGCCTATGCAACGGCTTCATCTGCATTTCGTCCATGCAACGACGAACATCTGCATCACGTCTATGCAACGACGAACATCTGCATCACGTCTATGCAACGACGTCATCTCATCAAAGCCTATGCAACGGCTTCATCTGCATTTCGTCCATGCAACGACGAATATCTGCATCACGTCTATGCAACGACGTCATCTCATCAAAGCCTACAACGGCTTCATCATCATTTCGTTCATGCAACGACGAACATCTGCATCAGCTTTACTTTTTACTTTAGCATCGCAACAATCCAGTGTCATCGTAATTCGACACTGGGACATTTTTAAATCTGTGTCAGCTTTGCTTTATATTTCGCATCACAACGACCCAGTGTCATCATAATTCGACACTGGGACAATTCTGAGTCTGCATCAGCCCCACTTTTGAGTTCTAGTTCATAAAACAGGACAAAATTGGCTACGAGTCAACATCTTTGTCCGAAGACTCTTCCATCATCTCCGTACAAAGAGGGACATGCTGTTGACAGTCAATTTTGACCCGTTTTTTGTATATTTCGTGCAATTTTAAGTATTTTAGCACACCACATTTTAATCGTTATTTTGCATATTTTTACATAATATTCTATGTTTATTTATTCACAAAATGACATTGCATCTTTTTTATTTTAATTTAAGCATTATGTTTTTGTTAATATTATGTTTATAATAATATTTTGCATCTCTTTAAATAATTAATTAACACCCCGCTTTAATTTTTAATTATACATTAAATGTTTGTTAAGTATCGTATTTTTATTATTATTGCATCGGCATTTGCATTTTAATAATCTTGCATCTTTTTAAATAATTAACCCGCATTGCATTTTGTCAAACCAGTCCAGTACGAGACTCAATCCGAATCATTTCAATCCAACACCATTTTTTTTATTTTCATCCAAACACCCCCTTTTATTCCCCATCCATTTTAAATTCCAAACACCCTTTTATTTTCCCCCACATCTTTTAAATTTCAAATACCACTTTCACTCCCCCCAAACATTATCCCCTTATTAAAAGGAGGGGCAATTACAAAGCAACGGACATGACAACCCACAGAGAGCAGCATAACTTTAAGGGCAGAGCCCATTTTTCAAAAGAGAGAGAGAACCCCATCTCCCTTCTCCCATTCTCCCTCAGCCCCTTCCCTTCGCCGCCATCCGCCGGAGCTCCAAGCTCCGGCGAACCCTCCTTTTAAAACACCCAGCGCCCCCACGCCATACATCTACCTTCCCCTCCCTCATATACACACACGCAGCGCACACCACATCGCCGCTGCTCACCGGCGAACCACCGTCACACGCTTTGCACTGCACAAGATCACCTTCTCGTCGAACTCCCATACCACGTATCCGCATGCGTCTCTCGCCACGGGTGACCACCGCGATCGGTGAGACGCCGTTGTTTCTTTGTTGTTATTATATGTTGTGATTCGGGTTAATCGATTTTACGATTTTTGCGCGTCTTCTGGAGTTACGAAAAACTCCGGCGACATTGCTCTTGACTGCATTTTGGGCTTCGTTTGTTATCTTGGTTACGGACTGATTTTTTCCCCTTTTTTGGGTAACTGGCCGGAGTTTTTAAACTCCGGCAACCTTCATTTTTGCCTTATTCTGGTGATGTTTGTTGGCTGCTTCTGGTACTGTACCAATTCGGTTTGATTTCGTGTTTGCTGGAGTTTTTGAAAACTCCGGCGATGTTCTAAATTTTCAGGCGAACTTGTTGTTGTTTCCCATTGGTTTCTGGACCATTTTTTTTGCTGGCATTGCTTCCACTGCTTATGATTATTGTTGGGTTGATTCGACCTCATTTCGGTATAATGGCCGGAGTTTGAACTCCGGCGGACACCGGTGTTCTGTCGCTGATTGCATTTTTCTGTTCGATATTGTTGCTTACCGTGTTGTTGGCTGCATTTTCCTGTTTGATATTGTTGCTTACTGTGCTGCGGGCTGCATTTTTCTATTTGGTATTGTTTCTTATTATGTCACTGGCTGCGTATTCATTTTGGGCTATGGTGCGTACTGTTTCGCTGTGTTAGTGCTGTTTTTTTGGTATTCCACAGTGATTTGGACGATTTTGCCTTGTTACTACTTTTATTAAACTGATTTAGAACATGATACTACACTTGGTATTTTTACTGATTTTTGAACAAGTTACTACACTTGGTATTTTACTGATTTTGAACTTGATACTACACTGGCCTACGAAGGATTTATCCGTCGATCTGGAGGCCCCCGTGGTAAGCGAGACAGAATATGTGGGCGAGGAGGAAAGTGAAAAATATTAGACGAGAATGCATAGTATCGTTCACCGGGAGGCGAATCGACTGCCGCCGTAGCGATATTGGCTTCTCATGTCTTAGTATCCTTGGCATAACACTAGTTGAGCCCACACTATATAAAAATATATCTTTTGCAATATCTTCTACATATATATCTATATATATATATACATACATTGTGTTTGTTTGGTAATTTATTTATTATTTACTAACTCTTCTACTAAGTGTCTTTTGCAGGTACCCGGAGGCGCACCCCAAAGTTAAATCATAAAATGAAATAAAAGCGAAATGTTGCTAATTTCTCTTCATTACATCTTTTTATGATTATTTGCTTTCATTACTATCTCTTTAAATATATATCTATTTTAAATATTTGCATGCCTAGTTTAAATATCTTTTTGTTAGTTTAATAATTAGAACACCTTTAGAATTATAGATTGCATGTTAGCACAATAATTTTAAAATCTAAGTTTGAACGGATAACCGCAAGTAAGCGGATCCTTTAGGATGCCTAACCCTTCCCTTTAGGATAATAAAGAACCCTTACCTAGAATCTCACATAGCTTTCGCAGACCTTTAAAATGGAGATCATCCGTAGTATTTTATGCTACATTTTCAGTGTCCTAATTCACTATAATAATTAGGTGGCGACTCCTTAAAATGCAATTTAGGAATCAACCATGCGCAGTAATCCCGTTTCCGACTCCGGTTGAAATGGGGTGTTACAAATTATTTATTGTCTTTTTTATTCTACGTATTCTAAGCATTTTTCATAATTTATAATTAAAATAAAATGCAATACAAAATAATAAAACTAAAATTAAATGCGACATAAAAATAAAAACTCCGAGACATCTTTTAGCCCTTTTTAGGCATTCTGCACAAAATGATCTCCGGGTACCTGCATAAACACTTAGTAAAAGTGTTAGTAATGGAATGAATAATTTTAAAGCAATGACATGAATTAATAAGTAAAGCAAAAATAAATAAATAAATTCGTCTTTTGCACAGAGGAGGCCTTGGAAATCAGACGGAGATTCCTTCATCGGCCAATATTATTAAAAGCAATAAAATAAATAAAATCTTCATATCCGCGCCAAAACAGTAATAGTTTTAAACACGGAGGGCTCAGATATAAAAAATGTAAAGTGGGACAGCCTAAACAAGTGCGGTCATGAATTCGCCACAATAGCATGTTGGTTATCCGGTGTAAGAAGAAAGCATCCTTGCCCAGAAAGCTTCATTTATTTTATTTTCCGTCTTTGCAACTATGGAGGCCTCAAAAATCGACGGATAACTTTTTCATCGGCCAGTGTATAGTATCATATTCAAATCAATTAATACCAACAATGAAGTATTTGTTCTAAATCGGTAAACCAACAAAAATGTCCAAAATCAATAGCAATATGGCCAAAACCAGTCCAATAATATGGCCACAAACATGTTACACCCCGGAAATTCCAGGATATGTTTATAAGAACCTACGTAAGAACTCGAAAATGTTAAGATTTGAGACGAGAAAAATTTATCGGAATTTTGAATTTGTCGGAAAACGGATATTGTGGCAAATGGGAGGGCGACACGTGTCACCCCCCTTATGGTTGCCTTGGACGAAATAGGCAATGGCTTAAGGGTCATTTGACCTTTGTAGGATGACTAAGTCTTGCAAGTGGAGAGCTTGACAAAATTGACTTGGTCAATGGGTCCACAAGGCTTGATTTTTACTAAGACCTCATCCAAGCCACCCATTTGTTTACATCTTGACCCTCCATTGTCCTATATAATACTACTAGTAGCAAGAGTAAGTCCAACACATAGAAAATTTTCAAGAAATTGGAAGACCATCAATTGTTGCTCTCGGGTTCCCTCTAGGAGAAAAATAAATTTTTTTGTTTCTTGTTCTTTAAGCTCCACACTTTAAACCAAGGTTCATGAGTGTATTGTGAGTGTATCTCAATAGAAAAATCTCGGAAAAAGGGAGTTTTCGTATTAGTCGCAAGGTGAAAACCTAGTTGCTTTCTAGGTTTTGTTTGGAAGTTTGAAGGAAATTTGTTGGTGTTGTTCTAAGGGTCTCAAGTAGCGGATTGAAGTGTCTTGAAGAGGCTCTACGTTGCTAAGGAGCGACTTCCGATTTGGAGTTGGATTAAGATTCGTTGAGGTATAATCTTGTCTCTTAAAAGTGTTACAAGATTATCTATATTGTTGTTAGCTTTACATGTTGCTAGCATGAAGTATATGTGTTGAAGTTTATAAGTATTATGGATTGCTTGTAGCCTTAAAATCCGAAATGTAATGGAAGTCATGTGAAGTTGGATTACAATTTGGTCGTTTACTAGAATTGTCGCATGTTAATTACTTGAAGATTATAGTAGTATAATCGATTGCGACTTGATATCATGTTATGCTAACAACTTGGATTGAAATGGAAGTTGGATAAGAATTGGTATTGTTGCATCTCAATGTGGCCGAAATTGGACTAGTGGTTTGTGTTAGTTTAGACTAGTTTGTTATATATTGTGGGACGGAATTTTACACGTCTAGTAGTCGTGTAATCCCCTATTGTTAATTGCATTGATTAGGCCTTAAATGTGGCGTGTTTGTGTCATGACCCAACCCCGGGGCCGCGACTGGTACCCTACCGGGGTACCCTGTCAGGTATATGTCATAGAATAGCAGCGGAACATACATAACACATAACTTATAAAAAGGGTAACTATCACTGGCCAGCCGATAAGGCTGCCTTCCATAAAATATACATAAACACAGTATAGTAGTACAACTGGTTCTTATAGCCCAAAACATATATGTGACCACAGACCTTTAAAGATAACAACTATGGCGGGACAGGGCCCCGCCATACCCCTGAATGTACAAAATACCTATAGCATCAGGGAATATATGTACCAACAAAACAAGCTTCCGGAGGAATGGAGCTTCTGACACCTGAGTAAAATATCCTAGGAATGAGGATCTGCCACCTGCTTTCCCTTACCTGCGGCATGAACGCAGCCCCCGAGGAAGGGGGTCAGTACACAACGTACCAAGTATGTAAAACTGGAAAATACTGTAGTAATATCATAAGTCAAAATAAGCTGGAGTCATAGATAAAATCAATTTCTCAGACCGTGCCTTACTAACAATGATAGAAACAAGTATAAATCTTATAGAAAAAAAATAGGAGGCTAACGATAAAAACAGGTACCTCGCGGTAGTATCATTAAGCAATCCTACTCGGGACTATTTCACCCGCACGGGTCCCGTGGACCCGCATGAGGTCATCCGCCTTGTCGTGAGACTATTTCACCCGCATGGGACTATTTCACCCGCATGGATCCCGTGGACCCGCATGAGTACCATCGCCGCATTTCGCGTGAGACTATTTCACCCGCATGAATCACGTGGTCCGGATCCGCGTGAGTGCAAGCCACGCACTCGCGTCATGGGTAGCAAATCCATGGCATAGATAATAACTCGGGTTTACCAGTAATAATATAAATATATAACATAGCTCATCCGGCTATCATACATAACATAAGCACTACCGGCCTATCATATCATACATAAGCACTACCGGCCTATCATATCACAACATAAGCACTACCGGCCTATCATATCATAAGCAAGTTAAGAAATCCCCTAACTTCTTATTAACATTACTAATATATCCTCTCATTTTAGTATCCTAAGGCACTAACATGTCTTTTAATAGAAAACCCGGGAATTCAACCCAAGCACCATGTACTTCTAACTTTTTAAGAAAAACTCTTTTTATACAAAGATTCCAAGATACTAATCACCATAGTATCAAGTTACAATTTCTTTTCAAAACAAGTCACATTTCCTTTTAGAAATATAATAGGCTTCTAAATCAAGTGACTTCATTTCCTTTAAAACCTTAGGCAACCAATGCCTAAAAATCAATCCACCTTCCATAGTTTCAAATCCTTTACCCGTACTTGTTTTAATTAGAGTAAACCATTCTTTGTGAACCTTTCAAAAACTAATATAACCAACTTCCCATAAAGTCATTATATTAGCGTTATTCCTTTGTCAAATATATTTTCCCTAAATCCAAGAGACTTATACTTTTGAAATGAAACAAGTATCATATACTTTAAAACAAGTGTAGATTATCAAATCTTGTACATATACCGTACTACATAGATACAACTATTCATGCTCAAGAGATAGGAAAGCTCTACATACCTCTTTGGTCAATCCACTTGCTAAGTCCAACTACCGCAAGTAATATGTCAACCTATAATAACCATAGTGCGTTTATTAACCTCTAATTTCAATGTAGAAATTCCAAATTCAAGTTACCAATTCCTAAGGAAAATTGGGCAGCATTTCCTTTGTTTCTACTCACTTTGCCACCTTTTTCAAAGGCCGATTTTCAACACTCAAACGCCTCATTAAGGCCCAACATCCAAACCAACACAAAGGGAATTACACACCTAATCTTGGGTGTGTAAAATTCTGCCCCATAAGTTATAATATTACACTTAACAATTCTAAAGTAGTTTGTAGGCTACAACATGCTCATAATATCTCTTTAGCCAAAACCTTCATACCCAACCCACATTTCTTGCATGCAATGACTCTAATAACATTATTTACTACCACAAGTACTTTCTTTTTAACATGCAACACTAAAAACTAATAATAGAGGAAAAATCATTACCTTAGAGCTTTAGCCAAATTTATCCAACAATTTGCTAGCTTCTATTCCAAGAACACCACCACAACAACCTTCACAAGCTAGCCACAAGCTTCCTTCCTGCCTTTTACTTTTTTCAGATTTTTCCTAAGGCTAGAATACCTCTTGGAGTTTTAGAGAGAAGAAGGAGCTTGAAATAATTTAAGAGAGAAGGAGGAGATTTTTCTAAGAGAGAGATGAAAGATGACCAAGTCTTTAAGACTTGGTCAATATAATGCATGCAGAAATCATATGGGGGGGGGGGACACTTGTCACCCACCCATGCCCTTTTAAAAGAAAAGATCAGATTTTCCTAAGTTTTTCCGCGATTTCCGCCGCCGCTTCCCGGCGATGCCGCGACTCTGCGACTCCGGATCTTCCCGCGCGGCCCCGATTCAGCGCGCGTACTGAAACCAGCGACTCCGGATCTTTGGCGCCACATGCCAGTCTTCGGCGCACATGCTCTCGGCTCGGCGCCATGAAACCCCGACGGTCGGACCGAACCATGGGGTATAACAGTTTGGTTATTGAATTCGGCCTTGAAAAAGGTGGCAAAGTATGTAGAAACAAAGGAAGTGATGTCCGATTTTCCGTAGAATTTAGTGACTTTGCACTTGGAATATTCTACGTTTGAAACTAGAAGTTAATAGGCGCATTTATGGTCATTATAGGTTGACATACTACGTACGGCGAATTGGACTTAGCAAGTGGATTAAACCGAAGAGGTATGTGGAACTTTCTTATCTCTTGAGCATGAATAAGTTGTAAATGTATAGTACGGTAGACGTACGAGTTTTTGACGAATCTAGTCTATTTGATATCCTTGGCTTATTTTAAGAATGTCCAAGTTGGTGGAGTTAGGGAGTTAACTCACTTGTTTAAATATTAAGGATATCTTGGTTTTCAAAAGTTAAGAGACTTTAAGTATGTTGAAAGTATTTTTGATACTTGTTTTGTTGGAAAGTTTAAGTCTCTTGGTTATAAAGAAGTATGTAAGTTGCTAATGTATAACGCTAGTATAACGTCTTTATAGGAAGTTGGTTATAATAGCTTTATGGAAAGTTAATAAAAGAGTGGTTTACTCTAAGTAATATAAGTATGATAAATGACTTGATAATGAAAGGCAAATTGATTTAAAGGCATCAATTGCTTAAGGTTTTAAAAGAAAGAAGTCACTTGATTTAGAAGCCTGAAAATGTATTTTCTAAAAGGTATTGTGACTTGTCTTGAAAAGTAGTTATGACTTGATACTATGGTTATTAGTATCTTGGAAGTTTTATAGGAAAAATAGTCATTTTAAAAGAATAGAAGTACGTAGTACTTTGGGTTAAATTCTCGGATTTTATAAAGACATGTTAGTGTCTTAAGTAAACTAAAATGAGAGTGTATATGAACAAGGATAATAAGAAGTTAGGGGATTTCTTAACTTGCTTATATATTGTATGATAAGCCGGTAGTGCTTATGTTATGTATGATAGCCGGTTTGTGCTAGTGGTATATTATTCATTGCGGGGTCATTCCCCGGGTTTGTGGCATTTGCATATTCCGTGGATTTGCTACCCACGATGCGAGGAATACCTCATGCGAGTCTGTAAGGGCTTATGCGGGTGAAATAGTCTCATGCGGGCGGATACAGCCTATGCGAGGAATACCTCATGCGAGTCCGTAAGAGCTTATGCGGGTGAAATAGTCCCATGCGAGGAATACCTCATGCGGGTCCGCACGACCTATGCGGGTGAAATAGTCCCAGGAGTAGGATTGCTTAATGATACTGCGGGCGGGTGGTCCTGCTTGATCGTGAGCTTCCTATTTTATGTTGTAATCATGCTCTTATTTACTCTCATTGTTAGTAAGGCACAGTGTACTGTTATATGAGTTATCATACATGTCTCCGATTTTATTTTAGACTTATGATTTCACTACAGTACTTTCAGTTTCACATATTTGGTACATGTTGTACTGACCTCCTTGAGGCTGCGTTAAATGCCGCAGTAGAGTGCAGTTGCTGATCCTCGCTCTAGGATCACTGCTCGGTTGAGAAGCTCCTTTATTCCGGAGGCTTATCCTGGTATTGTCGGTTGTTGTACATTCGGGGTATGGCAGGCCCCGTCCCGCGAGTTGTTATTCTTAGAGGTGCGTAGTCACATTGTGGTGCAGGTTGTAAAGAAAAAAAAATGTAATGTCTTATTTTTATAGTTTACGTAAGTTTGTCATATCGGATAGCCTGATGTTATTTTATGTTTAAGTATTTTTATCAGTTGTGTATGTTCATTGCTATTCTCGATGTATATCGAAAGCGGTGCCTGTGTAGGGCACCGCCGCGTCCCGGTCGGGTCGTGACAAAAGTGGTATCAGAGCAGCTAGTCCTCGGAAAGTGTCTACAGATCGTGTCTAGTAGAGTATTGATTATCGGTGTGTTGTGCACCACATCTATAATCAGGAGGCTGCAGGACATTTAGGATTGGTTTCCATTCTTCTCATTCTAAGATCGTGCGATAGAGCAGTATGGTTAGGGTCGTCTCTCCCTAACAAGTCATGTTGTTTGCAAACACGAGAAAGCGTGATGACCCAGAAAAGATTATGTGGATTGCGTATCCAGGTTGGTAATGTTTGTAGTATAGTTGGTATTGTGACATACAACTATACAGATTTATGTATGAGGGTCAGACACGTGTTGCCTAGAATGATTTTAGATTACCAGGACTTGGTAAGGACTAAAAATACCGGGAAGGTATGAACAGTTAAGGAACTCTCATCAAAGTTTTACGTGCTAATTTGAGATAATTAGGTGATGATGAGTTGTGTAAAAATGTAATGGTTCCTTAAGAGGTTAATTAAGGGACTTAATGGAAGACTATGTTAATAGATTGAGCTACGTAGTGAGATTTCGAGAATGGTACGGGTGAGATCCGTATGGAGTAAGTATGGTTGTTATGGACAAGACAACCCGATTGTAGTATATTGAGAAGATTTTGTACCCGTTTACGGGGGGACTGATAAGTTAGGCTTGGAGCATGGAAATTGTGAGCCTAGGAAGGTTGATAACCACCGAGACCTTAGATATATAAGGCCTTCTCGGGTAGTAAAAAGTTAAGACAAACCAAGGAAAAGAGTTAAATACGACGCCGAGTCAGGTTGGGGATCTATTAAGGGTCGCCCCATAGCTTGAAATGAAATGGGATCAGTTGGTAGTAGTCCCGCTACGTGACAGGGTCACGAGGGTGCAAGGCCCAAGTTTAATTAATCATTTTACGGGTTCGTGGACGTGTTCCACCGGAACCAGGTTGTGAGAGCCGGAAATGGCCTTAAGTTATTTAGAACCGTAACTCCAAAGATTGGAGGCCCGAATCAGTATGAAGGCTATGTACGTACACTAGAATAAGTTTGGAAGTGCGGGAGGGGTACGACCAGTAAGAAAGAGAGCAACCAAGTGTAAAGAAATAAAGCCGGAATCTATGAGAACCTTTCGAGGTGACTACACCCGTGAGTGTTGGGTGGTAGCTGAGCGGTTAGATAATAATTGCCGGTAACGATACAGTCGTTGGACCTAGCAGAGCTGTTATGACAGACATTGAGGTCATTATGAGTACGGGCTAGTTGGCCTCTTGTTATGCCAACGTTGACTGCAGAGAGAGATTGGCTCGATTCCAGTTTTCTGGTAAGCTGATTATCCAGTGTAAAGGAAGAGAAGTGGTAGTAACCAGTGAATTATCCTTCCTTCTTTGGCATCATGTTTTTCTTTTAAGTCTGTGTGACTTGTTCACTTGAGGAAAATTGACGCAGAAAGTAAGTAATAATTGAATTTGAAGGAATTTATGTTAAGTGCCCTTGGAGGTACTTGGGGTTGGTTTGGTGTGGCGGTCAAGGCCACGACCTTCCGGATAATTTCAGGAAAATGTACAAGGCAAGAATTTAATAAGTACGAGTGCTGCCGGCGGAAAGCTGAGGGCATCTTTGGTAGGTTTTGAAAATCTACATGACTTTAAGGAGGTGCGTGATGATTAGATATTTACTGGACCGCGAGAGGACCCTGTGATTAGGGTTGTGACTCCAAGGAAAGTTTAAGTAAGGGAGATAAGTTCTCTCCCCTACGTAAAAGGACAGATTTACGTATTATGGGGTTGCGTGTACCCATGTTGTTAAACGAAGGATATGAGACTGGTAAAGTCTTCAGTATCGTCATGCCATAGGTTACAATTGTGGATAACCGTGGGAAAAGTGTTGTGTTGGGGAATTAAGAACGACGTACGAATTGGTCAGGGGAATATCGTAAAGATATAAATGCATGTTGTACGCTTGTATGAAACTGTACGATTATGAACCAAGATAGAAATACTTTTGCTAATAATAAGCATAAGGTAAGGTTATGACCAGAATGATAAAGGAGAATACGACTATGGTTATGTCAGTTGCACGAGATATGATTACCCCAGACTAGTGTAAGACCATTAGTAAACAATGGGAAGTAAGAACATTTCGAGGAAATGTGGTAACACCTGGCTATTGTCTCTACGAGCTGGAAGAGAATAATAGGATTGTTACTTGACGAGATCAAGGAAACCTCCCCCCCTAAATTGTGATTGACAGTAAGTCTTAGCCATGAGGCAAGCAAAGGAATCAAATCTAAGTTTAGTGACCAAGTTTGGTTGCAACAGAGAAAGGGAAACAGGAACCATAAGTGAGATTCTTCTGTTACCGAGCCTAGGGGTTAGATTATTTGTTTCCAAGGTTAATGAAGTTTAGATCCGAGAGGTTGCCGAGTCTTCCGTCGTTGAAGAGGTAAGGATGCGACAGTATGAGGATCCAATTATGATACGGTATCGAGATACGGCTCTCCGAGAAGTGAAGAGCCTGTTTGAGTAGCAACGGATGAGGTGATGTGATATGAGGATAGATTGTGTGTACCCGGTGCTGCAGGACTAGTCAGCAGGTTTTAAGGGAGGCATACAGTGCTAATTGCTCAAATTGTTCGGGGTTGACTAAGTTGTGTCGTGACCTCAGATGTATGTATGGGTAAGATGACCGGAAAAGGGACGTAGCAGAGTTGTTGCTTAATATCCGAATTAGTAGCAGGTCATGGTTGAACACCAGAAGCCCAGTGGGCTATTACAGGCGATTTAGACCCCGACTTAGACATGGGCGGTATTTAATATGGATCTTGTTACAGGGTGGCATCGTACTCGGAGGAAGTGCGACTCCGCGATTAAATGGTAAATGGTGTGAAACCAGCCGTTGTCTTCCTGTTGGGACCACTTACTCGGCTGAGGTTTATACTAGCTGGTATAGCAGAGAGATTGTGAGACTGCACGGAGTTCCTACGTTTATGATGACAGAGAGATGAGCTCGGTTACGGATAACTTCTGGAGGTTTTTCAGAAGGGATTAGGGACACAGGTGAGTCTCAGTGTTGCATTACACCTCGGGACCGACGATCGAGGCGGCGTACTATCCAGGAACTTGAGGATAGGTTGCGGGCCTGTGTTCTTGATTTCAGAAATAGCCGGGAGGGTTAATTGCCTCTTGTTGTGTTACGTACGATAACAGATACCCTTCCAGTTTTTAGATGGCCCTGTATGAGGCCTTATATGTAGAAAGTGTAGATCGCCGGTTGGTTGGTTCGACGTAGGCGAGGTTCAGTTATTTGGTCCAGATTTAATTCAGCGGGCTGTGGATAAGGCGAAGCTTATCCGGGAAAGATTATTTGTAAGCTTAGAGTCAGCAGAAGCTTTATGCAGATAACCGACGTTGACACATGGGGTTCAGGTTGACATTTTAGTATGAGTATTGTTATGTGGCCTTGTGTGGTATTATTGGTATGTAGGGGTTGTAAGGAGACTATGTCGCTATCTTTAAGTTTGACTCCCGAAAGAACATTCGGGGACGAATGTTTCTAAGGGGGGAAGAATGTTACACCCCGGAAATTCCAGGATATGTTTATAAGAACGTACGTAAGAACTCGAAAATGTTAAGATTTGAGACGAGAAAAATTTATCGGAATTTTGAATTTGTCGGAAAACGGATATTGTGGCAAATGGGAGGGTGACACGTGTCACCCCCCCTTATGGTTGCCTTGGACGAAATAGGCAAGGGCTTAAGGGTCATTTGACCTTTGTAGGATGACTAAGTCTTGCAAGTGGAGAACTTGACAAAATTGACTTGGTCAATGGGTCCACAAGGCTTGATTTTTACTAAGACCTCATCCAAGCCACCCATTTGTTTACATCTTGACCCTCCATTGTCCTATATAATACTACTAGTAGCAAGAGTAAGTCCAACACTTAGAAAAGTTTCAAGAAATTGGAAGACCATCAATTGTTGCTCTCGGGTTCCCTCTAGGAGAAAAAGAAATTTTTTTGTTTCTTGTTCTTTAAGCTCCACACTTTAAACCAAGGTTCATGAGTGTATTGTGAGTGTATCTCAATAGAAATATCTCGGAAAAAGGGAGTTTTCGTATTAGTCGCAAGGTGAAAACCTAGTTGCTTTCTAGGTTTTGTTTGGAAGTTTGAAGGAAATTTGTTGGTGTTGTTCTAAGGGTCTCAAGTAGCGGATTGAAGTGTCTTGAAGAGGCTCTACGTTGCTAAGGAGCGACTTCCGATTTGGAGTTGGATTAAGATTCGTTGAGGTATAATCTTGTCTCTTAAAAGTGTTACAAGATTATCTATATTGTTGTTAGCTTTACATGTTGCTAGCATGAAGTATATGTGTTGAAGTTTATAAGTATTATGGATTGCTTGTAGCCTTAAAATCCGAAATGTAATGTAAGCCATGTGAAGTTGGATTACAATTTGGTCGTTTACTAGAATTGTCACATGTTAATTACTTGAAGATTATAGTAGTATAATCGATTGCGACTTGATATCATGTTATGCTAACAACTTGGATTGAAATGGAAGTTGGATAAGAATTGGTATTGTTGCATCTAAATGTGGCCGAAATTGGACTAGTGGTTTGTGTTAGTTTAGACTAGTTTTGTCACGACCCAACCCCGGGGCCGCGACTGGTACCCTACCGGGGTACCCTGTCAGGTATATGTTAGAGAATAGCAGCGGAACATACATAACACATAACTTATAAAAAGGGTAAACATCACTGGCCAGCCGATAAGGCTGCCTTCCATAAAACATACTTAAATAAAGTATAGTAGTACAACTGGTTCTGATAGCCCAAAACATATATGTGACCACGCACTTAAAGATAACAATCGTGGCGGCGGGCCCGCCATACCACGAATGTACAAAATATCTATAGCATCAGGGACTATCCGTCCCACTAAACCAGCTTCCGGAGGAATGGAGCTTCGACAGGAATAGTGATCCTAAGAACGAGGATCCACAATCGCTACCCTTACCGCAGATAACGCGGCCGGAGAAGGGGTCGACACAACGTACCAAGTATGTAAAACTGGAAAATACTGTAGTAATATCATAAGTCAAAAATAAGCTGGAGTCATAGATAAAAATCAATTTCCTTGCACTGTGCCTTACTAACAATGAGAGTAACAAGTATAAAACTTATAGCATAAAAATAGGAGGCTCACGATCAAAACAGGGTACCTCGCCCGTAGTATCATTAAGCAATCCTACTCCTGGGACTATTTCACCCGCATGGGTCCTGTGGACCCGCATGAGGTCATCCGCCTCGTCATGAGACTATTTCACCCGCATGGGACTATTTCACCCGCATGGATCTTGTGGATCCGCATGAGTACCATCGCCGTACTCGCATGAGACTATTTCACCCGCATGGATCCTGTGGTCCGGATCCGCATGAGTGCAAGCGCCGCACTCGCATCATGGGTAGCAAATCCATGGCATAGATAATAACCCGGGGTTTACCCCGTAATAATACAAATATATAACATAGCTCATCCGGCTATCATACATAACATAAGCACTACCGGCCTATCATATCATACATAAGCACTACCGGCCTATCATATCACAACATAAGCACTACCGGCCTATCATATCACAACATAAGCACTACCGGCCTATCATATCACAACATAAGCACTACCGGCCTATCATATCATACATAAGCACTACCGGCTTATCATAACATAAGCAAGTTAAGAAATCCCCTAACTTCTTATTAACATTATTAATATATCCTCTCATTTTAGTATCCTAAGGCACTAACATGTCTTTTAATAGAAAATCCGGGAATTCAACCCAAGTACCATGTACTTCTAACTTTTTAAGAAAAACTCTTTTTATACAAAGATTCCAAGATACTATTCACCATAGTATCAAGTTACGATTTCTTTTCAAGACGAGTCACATTTCCTTCTAGAAATATAATAGGCTTCTAAATCAAGTGACTTCATTTCCTTTAAAACCTTAGGCAACCAATGCCTAAAAATCAATTCACCTTTCTTAGTCTCAAACCCTTTACCCGTACTTGTTTTAATTAAAGTAAACCTTTCTTTGTGAAACTTTCAAGAAAACTAATATAACCAACTTCCCATAAAGTCTTTATATTAGCGTTATCCCTTTGTCAAATACATTTTCCCTCAACCCAAGGGACTTATACTTTTGAAATGAAACAAGTATCATATACTTTAAAACAAGTGTAGATTATCAAATCTTGTACGTATACCGTACTACATAGATACAACTATTCATGCTCAAGAGATAGGAAAGCTCTACATACCTCTTCGGTCAATCCACTTGCTAAGTCCAACTACCGCAAGTAATATGTCAACCTATAATAACCATAGTGCGTTTATTAACCTCTAATTTCAATGTAGAAATTCCAAATTCAAGTTACCAATTCCTAAGAAAAATTGGGCAGCATTTCCTTTGTTTCTACTCACTTTGCCACCTTTTCAAAGACCGATTTTCAACACTCAAACGCCTCATTAAGGCCCAACATCCAAACCAACACAAAGGGGATTACACACCTAATCTTGGGTGTGTAAAATTCTGCCCCATAAGTGATAATAATACACTTAACAACTCTAAAGTAGTTTGTAGGTTACAACATGCTCATAATATCTTCTTAACCAATTCCTTCACATTCAAACCATAGTATCTTACATGCAATGAGTCTAAGAGTATTATTTACTACCACAAGTTCTTTCTTCTTAACATGCAACACTAAAAACTAATTATAAAGGAGGAACCATTACCTTAGAGCTTTAGCCAAATTTATTCCAACAATTTTGCTAGCCTCCTTTCCAAGAACACCACCACAACAACCTTCACAAGCCAGCCACAAGCTTCCCTCTTTCTTTTACTTTTTCAGATTTTTCTTTAGGCTTGCATTTCTCTTGGAACTTTAGAGAGAAGTGGGAGCTCAAGCTTTAGAGAGAGAGAGAAATTGGAAGATGACCAAGTCTTCAAGACTTGGTAAATATATTGCATGCAAGAAAATCAGATGGGGACACTTGTCACCTCCCAAGGTCTTTAAAAGAAAATCGACTTTTCTAAGTTTTTCCGCCCAAAAATCCATGGCGCTGAAACCTCATGACCTCTGAACTTTCGTGCGACCATCTGTCTGGCGCGCGCTGCAACTTCAGCGACCCTCGGTACTTTCGTGGCTGCGACCATCGGCGCCGCGACCGCCGCTTTGTCCGAAACACATTTCTGTCCGACTGCGCACTGAACTTGTAATTCTCATAACTTTCTATTCCGACGTCCTATTGACGAACGGTTGGTTGCGTTGGAATCTAGACTCAACGAACTACGCCCTAGACCTTTGAAACACTTAGGAACTCTCAATGTACCGGGTCATAACCCGCCTTAAAGTTGACTAAAACCCGTCCGGAATAATCCGTCAACCTATCCTTTGAAAATTTTAAGTCTTACATGCTTTCGTACGCTCTCATACGTAGGGTCAGAACTACGGGGTATAACAAGTTTGTTATATATTGTGGGGCGCTAGCCCAGCAGGGCCGCGGCTCCCCAACCTCCGCGAGCCAAATCTTCAGTAAGTTTGGCGTCGTGGCGCCAGACTGAGGGGTCGCGGCGCCGACGCAGGATTTTTGAGTTTCTGGGCCGAATTTGATACGTTTTTCACGGCCCAAGAGGACAACTTTTCCTACCTATATAATTCCTAAACCCTGTTGATTCTATGAATTCTCCATACCAACATTCTTCCATCATCTATCTTGTAAATACTCCACAACACAACTCTTGGAGGCTAGAAGGCTTTGAGACCTAGTTCAAGTATTTTCTTTTTCTTTTTCTTTTTCTTTGTTTTATTTCAGTTCATGTTGGAGATTGTATTAGTTCTTAGCGTAACTATGGCTAGGAGCTAATTACTTTTTTAGGGCTTCCTTTCGAATCGCTTGAACCTCGTCTTTATGACTTAATGCATTAATTTGGTTTATTCTTCATATAGTTAAGATTTATTCATTAGTTGTTTTGATTGTTTGGTAATTAACTGATCACTAGTTATCGTCATTTATATGATTTCGAATCAAAATCCGAAAGAGGAGATTTGAATATGTTATAGATGAATAAACATAGGTTAAAATCGTGGACGAAAGTACCCCGATACTTGTGTAGTTTTATAGGTTATTGTTTTTAATCCTCCTATGTGGTAAAATCTGTCATAGAAATATAGAAGATTTCTGCACCGGGGTTGAGTGTTTATATATCCTAACCAGAATATAAAACGGCCTAGTTAATCTGTTATCTCAACATAGAAGAAGAACCTTTATTATTGCATTAAAGATTAAAGCGAGCGGATAGTTGAGGAGATTGGAAACCCTATTTCCACCATAACTAATTTAAGTAAAGTAATTTAGTTAATCTTTTACAATTGTCCATTAGTTCATAGATAAAAACCACCACAAAACATCGATAGCCAAATAGATACCATAGATAGATGTTTGGTAATTGAACACTAATCCCTGAGGACGATATTCGGTCTTACCTAGACTATATTACTTGTAACGATACGTGCACTTGTGTTAAGCATGTGGATAAATCGCGATCAATGAGCTATGGAAAGGAAAGACACCCTCTTACAGCTACCTAAGAGTGTGAGGTTGTTTGGTCAAGGTCGAGGTACCTAAGCCAAAACAGGTCAAGATATGACTTAAGACTGTAGATTGCATTTTCATTGGATACGCAAATAACAGTAGTGTTTATCGCTTTCTGGTATATAAGTCAAATATACCAGATATCCACGGGAGTACAATCATAGAGTCAAGGAATGCTGAATTTTTTGAGACAATCTTTCCTAAGAAGGAAAATGAAGACGTCTCGTGCAAAAGGAGTCACGATTCCCTGGGATTTGACGAGTTTGATCAAATGGATACAGGTGTGGATGAAAATCCAACTGATCCTGAAATAGAACCTAGGCGAAGCAAAAGGCCAGGAAAGAGAAATCTTTCAGTCCGGACTTTCTAGCTTACTTGGTTGAAAATGAACCTTGGACAATTACAGAAGCATTGTCAACTCTAGAAGTACCGCTTTGGAAAGAAGCTATAGAAACTGAGATAGAGTCCATCATGCACAATCATACCTGGGTGTTGGTTGATATTCCTCCGGAAAATAAATCACTAGGTTGTAAGTGGGTACTTAAACGTAAGTACAAAGCTGATGGATCTATAGACAAGTACAAGGCTAGGTTGGTAGCCAAATGGTACCGACAAACCGAGGGTCTTGATTACTTCGACACGTACTCCCCAGTATCGAGAATGACTTCCATAAGGGTGTTCATTGCCATTACAGCCCTGCATGACCTTGAAATCCATCAAATGGATGTTAAGACAACCTTCCTAAATGGTGATTTGGAAGAATAGATATACATGGAACAATCCGAGGGGTATGTAGTTCCAGGACAAGAGAAGAAAGTCTGTAGACTTATCAAGTCTCTATATGGGTTGAAACAAGCTCCAAAACAATGACATGAAAATTTTGATAGTACACTACTGTCAAAAAGGTTTCTCCATTAACGAGTGTGACAAGTGTGTCTATGTGAAAGGAGACTCTAACTCCTTCATCATGATCTGCCTCTACGTAGATGACATGTTGATCACATGCAGTAGTCGAGCCTTGATCTTGGAAACAAATAACATGTTGAAATAATATTTTGACATGAAGGACATGAGTATCGCATATGTCATCTTAAGAATTAAGATTTCTAAGTCATCTGACGGACTAGTGTTATCTCAGTCTCATTACATAGAGAGTGTATTGAGAAAGTTTGAGATGTTTAAATGTTCGCCATTAAGGTCACCAATGGATATGAGTCAAAGCATTGACAAGAATCATGGTGCACCCGTGATCCAAGAGCGATATGCGCAGATAATCGACAGTTTGATGTATGTAACAAACTGTACCCGACCTGATATCGCTTATACCGTCAATAAGTTGGCGAGGTTTACACGCAATCCCGGAGATGACCATTGGAAAGCGCTTAATCGAATACTCTGGTAATTGAAATATTCCATGTCATACGGATTGCACTACTCAAGGTATCCAGCTGTACTAGAAGGGTACAGTGATGCAAACTGGATATCCGATATACGGAATACCAAGTCTACCAGTGGGTATGTGTTTACAATTGGTGGAGGGGTTGTGTCCTGGAATTCCTCCAAACAAACATGCATCGCCCGATCCACCATGGAATCGGAGTTCATCGTTTTAGACAAAGCAGGTGAAGAAGTTGAGTGTCTTCGTGACTTCTTGGAGGATATCCCTTGCTGGGATAAACCCGTACCTTTGGTGATGATCCACTGCGATAGTCAGTCGGCATTAGGAAGGGCACGAAGTAGTATATACACGGCAAATCTCGGCACATACGTCGGAAATATAAGACCGTTAGGCAAATGATCTCCACGGGTATTATCTCCATCGATTACATAAAATCAAAGGAGAATATAGTTGACCCTTTGACTAAGGGTACCCAATAATCAGATGAACTGCCCGTCTAGGGGAATGGGCTTAAAACCCAATCACTAAGGACCGATATGGTGGTAACCCATCCATACTGACTGGATATCTCATAAATTTGGTTCAATGGGAAAACTAAGTTGTAAAGGTCCAGTTGAGCGCTTATAGAAAAGCAAGAGCACTTCGAATATTGGTTCCTTATGGAAACACTAATCCAAAGTCTTCCCGCGATAGACATTAAAGTGCAACTTGAACTATGGGTACAAGGTTAAGTGTCAAAGTCTTAACACAATACTCGAGAGTCGAGGTTAAGATGAAGATACTCTTAATGACTCCTGGTGGAAGGTCGCCTATTTAAGTGTGATGACAGGCTGCCTCAATTGAACGCACTTAAGAATCCAAGCGTGTCCACGATCACAACGGACAAAACATAAGAAGAAACGAGAAATTGGACTGTTATTTGTGTCTCTATCATTGTCTTGACATATACTAAACACTGACGGTTCAAGACATCACGTTCACCGCCTAGTAAATATGTCCGATGGTAGTTGACTAGGAAAGGTTCAAAGTTGCGTGCTACCTATTCCGATGCAATACAATTCCGCTACTAGATTGCTAATAGTTGGCACTCCGCGTGCACCAACACCTCTTTCAAGAGGGGATTGTTGGAAAATTTACCTAGTGAAATTGAGTTTATTCCGTTCTTAATGACTTGAACACATGGGGGCCCGCATGTCGGAAATACGATTTTCATACACATGCATACGTCGTACACTATCTAGCTAAATTTCACGTAGTGAAAAAGATATTGATACACATGTTAAAGTGTTAAGTTAGGTAAGAATGGATGATTAATTGACCAAATTAATATATTTCCCACGACGGTATAAGAAAACAAGAAATGTGCCAAATACGGAAAATGGGGAAGAGTCGCTAGGCCTCGAGAAAAAGGACCGCGACACAGAGCCAAGAAGGGACATCACCGCGGTGCTACCTGGCCAAGGGCTGCCGTACTCCAAGCACCGCTGTGCGTCTCGTCCAGTAGCTCAAAGTTCGGTTCTGTCGAGTTAGGGCCACGGTGCTTCTCGAGGCACCGCGGCGCCGACGGTACAGTAAATCAAAAAATGTCCAGAATCTTCTGATTCATGGACTAACTTGAAGGGCCAAAGATCAACTAACTCTTGGCATGATCTAGGTGTCTTTTGAGGAGATCAAGGTACCCAATTTAAGGCATTCACATGTCTTGTGAATCATAACTTTGCACCTATAAATAGAGGCTTCAAAATCAAATTTCATACACTCACTACAACTCCAAAATCTGAAATAATTGGAAAGCTCTTCTTCTATTACTAACAATCTATTGTTCTTGTTTCTTCTACAAGGATTCTCAAGTATTTGGCTTGTGCTTGAGAAAGTATCGTCGTTTCATCTTGGGAGACTATTATCCATTTACCGTAAGCCTTTATATACAGGGATAATTTTGTCTTAAGGAGAGATTGTCAAACAATCGACTCGACAAACATTGCACTAAACATCTTTGTGTCTAACCTTTCAGTTCTTCTGTTCCCGTTCATACCCACAAGTTTACTACAAATTTTGATTCTATGTGTAACATCTTCATCTATCGTTCCATTCTCTTGGAATAACTAACCTGAATTGTTTGCTCTAAGGTGCCATAATCATATCTGGTCTTACCCCAACTTCATCTTTTTATCTTGACTAAACTTGTGGTGTATATGTCAATCTTACTTCTACTTATCTTAAAATCCTTACTCTCCATAGTTTAAGTTCTGATTGACGTTATTGCTACTTTCTTCAATTAGCACAATATTATATTCCCTATGTTTTAAAATGTTTGTCTTACTTTCTGTTTTAAAATGAATGTCTCTTTCCTTTTTAGCAACTCTTTTATTCCAACTTTTCACGTGACATACATGTTGAATTAGTTAACAACCACGTGATTCAAAAGTCTTATTTACTTTCTTAAACTCCGTGTCAAGTCAAAACCAGACAAACATATTCCAATGGAAGGAGTAAATAAATATCATGCACCATCAGATCTCATCGTGCATTGTTTTGGTTAGCTCATACCTAGGGTAAACAAATATGCGATCAATATTGATCCATGCTTAACTTACAGTTGAGGAAAACTCATTTGTATTACTGATATTTTCACAGTAGAGATGGCTCCTTCAGACTTATTCTTTATGACATTTATTCTTTTTTCTTCTATAGCCACCAAATGATGTTTCTTGGTACTCTATAATATGTTTTATCCAGGTCAATGTAAATCATTGTTCCTCTTCCCGTAAAATTCCGTTATTCCATAAATCAAGTTAAGATTCGCATGATATAGTCGAAATTGGTGCAGACGTAAGTATTTTGATCTGCTTAAGTAATCATGAAAAACAACGCAATATCTTACATAATTTAAATTACAGGAAAAAGGAGGGGAGATGGAATTGGCTCTCCTCCACCTCCCTTTACTTGCTTACACAATTTGAACGAATCCTTGTGGAATTCAACATCTCTTATTGAGAAAGAAAATAGATTTTCAATTACACAAATTTCATACTAACATGAGCCCTTAATACATGTTCGGATCATCTATCAACGGCTGTTGGCAAAACATATGTATTTTGAATCACCATGCAATTGTTCCCTATCTTCTTGAAAGTCTGTAAAAGTTGAAAATTGAAGCTCACCATGGAACGGAAAGAATGAAGGAAACACCAATTTGGAGTGCACATTGAATTAGAGAATAAAGACTAAGGTCAAGTTAGTTCCCGAACAGAGTTTTGACAAGGTCAATAATTGTATTACTTGGTGGCACTAACAAACATATATTAGTTAAGAAATAATCTAACGCTATATTCATGACCTGAGGCTCGCAAGCAAACTAACTACCTTCAGTCATCTGCAGTTCTTGCAATTGGTAAAACTCAACGGGTATTAACTGCTGGTATTCCACAAAATTAAAGAGACTCTTTTCCACTAACTTAACCTTTAGATTAGGTTAAAGCCAGCACCCGACGAGCACCAAGGGAAACCCAGTTAAAGCAAAACACCCCCACTTCACACAATTCATTATGAGCCACCTTTTCATGGTATCCAAGAATCAAAGGCTCTCTGAAAGTTAGAACACAGTAATCTTAATTGGCATGGGCCTCCAGGTAACAGAAAGTGAGAAAAATCTCATCGACATATAAAAGAAGGTAGATACTATCCCCATATGTGTGACGAATGAATAAAGAGGTATCACAGGCACTGCCATCATGAACTCTGCAATATAGAAATCCTACTACAAAGACACTAGAAATGGGACAGGGAAAACATAACATCTTGCGACATATTTTTCCTGCATACTAGCACGTCAACCAAAAGTATGGTACATTAATTAGAAAAAAGCCAACAAAAGATAAGACTATGGATAGAAACCATTGCCCATCAGCCTAAGGTAAGACATCACTAGATTGCTCAATTTCCTATCCTGACAGCTCATTAACTCGAATTACAACCATGTTGAAAAACTCATGGTATTGCAACATATTCTGGCCGTTAAGGGCAAGATACAAACTATATCCAGCAAAAATATTGACGCAGAAGTTTTTGTTCAGTAGTAACTGCCGTAATAAGCTGTAGGAGGAACAGTAGTAGCTTGTGGTGCTGGAGCCAAAGCGGCAGCGGCAGCGGCAGCTGGCTGTGCATAACTCTGTTGAGGGATAGCCTGGACAGGTTAACAAAGTTTATTTAGTGACAAATAAAACAATCAACGTCTGAGGGTATACTTGTGTAGCATGACATTATGGAGATATAAAACAAATATGGAAACAACACACAACTCCCTCTCCGCCCCCAGATAAGGTGGGGTGTTAGAGAAGAGGGTTTGAGTACAAGTATAACATTTCGCGGATTAAAAAAAGGTTCAAGTACAAGGAAGACATTATCAACTCCGATTCAGCATAGCTGCAGCTATACAACTGAAATGTTCTGAGGTAGGGAACACTATCAAAAGGAGACCAATTTACATATTAGATCAATTTCCTTTTTTTGATGAAGTCATATTAGATTAATTTATGAGCAGATATTCATTGAGTTCCAAGCTTTGCAACAATTGTCTACTGGACTGAACTTCCCCCAATGGCCAATGCAACATGAAATTTGAGAAGCTACTACAACCACTAAATCTACCTATCAAGACACTAACGGTGATTGACTGATATCCTATACTTGTGGACTAATACTGTGTAATTCTAAAGGTCCGACTAATTGTGAGAGAATGTTTTGCAGGGAACAAAAATAAATTCAAGAATTCTTACCATGGTAAATATCTCAATGATTCAGATAAACAACAGCTGACTGAAAGCATTAAAAAGGTGTATGATATTCACATGGAGATTCATTGTGCACAGTATGTAACATCATTACCAAAGCTAATAATGACTAGATATAGTTAGGAGGAACTCCATACTATAAGTCAGCACAGTTTGGAGAGAAATAAGTACAAAACATGCCAACTATACTTTTTTTATGAAAAGGGAACCCGCAGACGCTACCCTTCGGTGCCGCAGAGGGTAAACCCCGCTCATGTGTAATAGCCCGCAAACCACACAGGAGAGATAAACCGCACTAGGCAAGCCCCGTGCGATGAGCTCGACCCAGAAGGCAAATCCCCTATTGTCGTAGGCGGAAGGTTTCAAACCTCAGACCTCCATTATGGAAGCCCCGTGCCCAACCAACTGAGCCACCCTTGCGGTGATGTGTTTGCACGATATTTTTTCTCAAGAGCCACCGATCCCTTAGCCAATGGACTGATCTAAGGATAAGATCTTTGTAGTCTGTAAGAGAAAGTATGACAACTGCCATAATAAATAACCATGTCCTCATTAATCATTATATGTATATTCGTAACGCATTGTTACAGTGAACAATTGGTGCATATGGTCTCATATAATACCAACTTCTGTCGGACTTTTCTTCTTCAAAATGCTCATAGGCCCCTAATCAGACCTTACATTCACCATCAAATTAGCCATGGTGCGGGGACATTCTTCTGGTATACCACGCTATCATTCCACATGCTTCTCTTCCAATCACTTATAAAATCTTGGTGTGTTGTATACAAATGTGACAGTCGCACGAGGGTAGTAGATGAAAATCTAGAGAAGCCTCATAACTAATCCATTCAATTCTTGTCATGCTGATGACTGGGGATGTGATAAGCATGATAAAGAGTGCTTATAATCTCCTCGTTCAAAGGAACCACATCTTGAATGGGTGAGACTGGTTGATAACACATGATTCCTATTTTTGCTCTTATTTTCTACTCGGCGACCCACGAGGACTTAGCATCCCCTGGCATTTCCAGATGGTGATCATCGACGACTTACGTCCCCTGGAATAATTGAGAGACCGATGACAATAGCTTTGCTTCTGTCACACATCACAAATCAGTAGCACATTCGCTTTTTGCTTGTGAATTTTCTGGAGCTATATGGACTAAGCTATTGCTGCCTGCTGTCCTATAAGCCGAAATTCTAACTGATTCAGAATGCCAAGAGGAAACATTCCCTTAGTTGGCAATTGAGGCAAATTTTCTCTATTTTTTTATACGGTACCAACCCCAACCAACGGGCCCAAGAGTCAAACACAGTCCTGGCTCTATTGGTGACACAATCCCCCACTAGAACTCACATGCTGGCAGGAATAGCCGAGTGCTATGTAGCACGGACACGTGAGAGGTGTCCGATAGGACACGGACACCCAGAAACGGCAATTTTGAAAAATAGGGGACACGACACGGCAGGGACACGGCTGTAAAAATAAATTAAAAAATATTTATATATATATATATAATATAATATATAAAATACTAAAATTAATATTATTAAAGCTTCACATTCATAAATAAATTATAAATTTAATTCAAATTTGTTATATACCAAATAACCAAAATACCAAATTAAATATGTACCAAATTAAAAAGAAACATTCATAACAAATTGACAATCAATCAAATATTCAATACATAATTCATAAGACCATAGTCCATAAACTAATACATAAGTATGTCCCAAGACCCAAATTCAAATAAATATAAATTTACTTAAAATAAATAAAATAAAATTAAAACTAAACTTTTTCTTAAAAAAAAAATGTCCCTGCCGTGTCCCTGCCGTGTCCGATATTTTTTTTTTTTGCTGGGAAACGTCCCGGACACGTGTCCGAGGCGTTTCGTGTCCGATGAGGTGTCCGACACGGACACCTCACCCTAAATGAGGTGTCCGTGCTTCATAGGCCGAGTGTTCCCAAAGTAAACTGGACCACTGGTTATGCCAATTTAGTGATCTTGGACTTGTGTACTTCTGAAAGTATAAAGGTTCATTATCACTCCACTCCGAACACAAAGGTTAAGTGTGAAGTAAGTCTGAATTGCAATTTTTCCAACATATATTTAATTGTAGAAGAGCTACTGGCAGTAGACAACTTTCTAATCTTAATCAGGAACCAAGTGTACTGCCTCTTCTAATTTTGACCAACGAAATCAACATAATAGATATGAATGCATTAACTACTTCTTAGTTCAATTGGCAATTTATCATAACTGATGACTATGTTCTCAGTATCAAAATGGAAATAAAGATATTCAATTTCAAACACTGGAATGCTACAATTTGGGGGATGACACAAGTTTAGCAAGCCTGTTGGCCTCACCAACATTTTCAGACAGAACACTGGGAAACTTACAGGAGATGAAATTTTCTTCGCACAAAACTATTTTTAGCATACAAGGACATCATTTTTAACAAGAAAAACAAAAAGTAATCATGAAAGCAATAGAGATGGTTAATAAAAGTATCCCTGCTGAAACAACACTGCAATTTGGCAGTGTATGCAAGACAAGCAACAAAATGCTGATACATAAAGGGTGTCTCGCATACCTGGGCTGGGTATGTTGAAGGATAAGCACCATAACCAGCACTTGAGGGCACTGATGCTGCAGGCGTTTGAGGAGGTGCATAGCCAGTTCCATAACTGCCGTAAGCACCATATGCTGCCTAAAGTTCAATAAACACAAAAGATAGAAAAAATAAGCCACTGATAGCATAGCATAGCTGCTTTGAAGTGTGTATATTCTAGAAAAAAATAATTAATGAATAATCTTGAAAGAACATACAGACTGAGAAAAATATGAAGACCCCACACATGCACATCCAAACCCTACAAGCTTTAATGGCCAAATGAAAAACTGTAACACATACGTAAAGCACTCCCGGGAGGGGATGGAGAACAGCAGAGTACTAAAAAATTTGTGCACAGATAACATGTACTTCACAGATCTCTGATTCACAGCAAAAGAGAAAAGAGCTTCTATAATCCATTTGAACAAAGAAGTTCATTTGTTTTTCTCCATGATGAAGTTCCAGTTCAACCCACATCAACATTTTGGTTAAAGCCTGAGCAACACATGCATAGTGATCCCACATTGCATTGCTCTGAGACCCATATCAGGATTTTAAATCTAGGCAGAGATTTGAGCCAGGGGGGCAAAACCATCTCTAGTGAAACTGTTATATATTAGCCATAACATTACCTGTTGCGAATAACCAGGATTCCACTGCTGTGATTGGGCTTGTGTAGCCTGTGGCCAGGTTTGACCTTGTACACCATAACCTGCAGGCCATTGATTATGTGCTCCAGGATATGCACCAGCCACTGAGGGGTTGGTTGCTGCAACAGCAGACTTTGCCAGCTTTGTTTTCTCAGAAACAATATAATCTTCAGCCTGACGTTTCTTTGAATCTGAAGCGGTTTTATGGTGTAAGAAAAGCTTCGCATGCCGATCATCAGCCTTCTTAATTGACGGTGCATCTCCAAAAAGATCTAGAAACTGCAAACACATAGTCTGTCTCAGTACATTCTGGCAAAAGCATCAAAAGTGAACAGCCACGACAAGACGAACATGGTAAACAATTAGCACAAAGCATTATCAGTTAAAGACACTCAAAATCTAAAAAGGAAGATAGTCAAGGCACATAAGAGACAACAATAATTCACAAGAAAACAAATTTCTCTGTGAACCCACAAGATGTTCCAAATGTTTACACTTCAGTCTTCAAAAAAAAAATATAGTGAAGGTTCAAGAACCAGACTACCGATTGCATTGCCAAGACATCCCAATATTATTCGAATTTAAACCATCATGCAATTTGTTTTAAACCACCATGGTACAGTAGTCCGGTTATTGAAACAATCAATAACTCAAACTCAACTTCCAATTTTCATAAAATCAAGTCCATACATGACTCAAATTTAAACCATTTGATGCTTTGAACAAGGCAACATGATACACAAACTCCGTACTGAACTTGATATGTACCACCTCCCAAAGATAGTGCCTCTTCTGCTTTTTTGGAGGTCCGACAACAGTATCCCTTTCTAATGATAAATTTGCATGACAATTTTAACTCCATTTTTATACAATATAGCAAACTTGGAGAAGTATCTAAATATATAACCCAATTTATAACCCTTGAACATCCAACAGTACTACTTCAAGGATGAGTTACAAGCTCAATAGAGTATGCAAGTCCATCTCGTTAAATATTTCAGTTCAGTCAGTTTGTATCAAAAGGAGGGAATTCAAGTATCAGGAATAGGGCAGAGAGTCAAATCTTGAAATATACATACAAGAATCTTGTTGTAAAAGCGCATGAAATATACAACTGAATGATTTCCAAGAACATCTCGTCCTGATCACAAGTTCAAATAACTCAAGATTCCCATGATAACAGCGCAGGGCATTTTTGTTCTAACATTGAGAGAATCATAGCCCCAAAGCACTGTCAAATACCCAAATGTAATAGTTTGTACCTCCAAGAGAATGCTTGATAGCTCCTCTCTTTCATCAACACTTGAAACGTTAGGGTTTTCAGGAGATGGAACTAAGAACTTATCAACCAATGAGTCCAACAAATCTATTCTCTTTGGGAGTGGCTGAACGGATTCTAAATGGATCAGTGCCTGCAATATTATATGAAAAGACCATGTCAATAAGAAACACCAATTCCTCCCTTCTTTACGCCCTTGGATTAGAGAGAGAGAGAGAGAGACAGACAGACAGACCGACCTCCAGAAGTGGTTTTGACAGCTGGACACTCTCAACTGCTTGATCAAGAATTTCCCTTGATTTGTCCACCTTCCCAGATACCTTCCAACAGAGATTTTGTGACAGTGAGCCAAAGGAGGACAAATACATAAAATTTAAATGATTCTAATCATGAGGAACATTAAAGAGAAAACAAAAGATGTTTCTATGATATCACCACTCAACAATACAGTGTATCAAGGCAAAGTCCTTAATGACTCTCCATGCTTGAGAATCAAATGAGTAAGTGGAATATTGTGACAAGCTAATGTCTCACTATTATACATTGGTATATGATTGCAACATGAATTATGCTCATGCACTACCATAAAACAGAGAATGATTAGTAATGGGAAAAACAGAATAGGGAAGTCCATTCCGAGATTAAATTAAACAAAATAGGGAAGTCCATTCAGATATTACACTAAACAGGGAGAGAACTGGTTAATTAGGATAACAGTATTGAGAATAAAAACAAGAAAAAGAATTCAGCTCGTAACTTCTAAATTTCCAAGTTACTCATCAAAGAAAGGACCAGGGATTTCATATTTCGGAAACAGATGCTGCAATTTTAAGGAACATGAGTCTCATATATCCGCAAACAGATGCGATGAATGTAACATTCCAAGGGAGAAGTCTCATATGTCAACCAATTCAACTAACAGCATTCAGTGTTGTTATATACATGGCCACAGGAGGGGCAGCAACCTGCTACAAAGTGCACAGGAATGGCCACATTCATATGCTGCAATGAGCAGAAAATCCAGGCATAATTCTGTTCTATGATTTGAAAAAGTTAACCCACCCACCCGGCTCCAAAAAAAAAGCACATTGGCAAAACAAAAAATTCCACAAACATATCTGAAATGATATTGTTCACCGCAACTGGAAGGAGTACATCACAACAAGATGGAAAAGGCAGTAGTCAATTACTTGAGTCAAAGATGTAAAAACTGGAAACACAAGACAGAAAGAACTTTACCAAGTACAAAAACCTAGAGTACTGTGCGAACAAAAATGACAGACTCTGTGAGTATTCCTTCCCCTTTTCGATAGCAATAGCTTGTTCGTATATGGAACAGGCATCCTCAAGATTCCCCTTCAAAAGAAAACAAGAAATGAAAGATCAGATAAAGTTAACAAAGATCAAAACTGCTCCTGAAACCGTAGGAGGTGACCAAGCAATCTTACAAGTCGACGTTCCATGTTCGCATGCTTGATTATTGCTTCCACAAGCCCAGGTGATATTTCAGCGTGCACAAGTTGAAATGCAGCTCTAGCACCAGGAATATCGCCACGTTGTTCCCGCAATCGAGCAGCAAAAAGGTGAATCTCTGGTTGCCTCTGTAAAAGGTGGACAAATGAGTTCGATAATGAAATATAGTAGGATTGAGGGGCAACCTATTCAAGGAACAGCTCTAGACACATGAATTTAATTTCCAGCAATAATTCATGGACATTAGAAACTAATGCAACTCATTTCCACCCTTTCCAGTACAAATTCTTGGCAAATAAATACCAGCCTATTATAACTTTCGAGGATCACATAGTGCATGATGAGTGGAAAAATAATTAGAAACCAAAAGGAATTCATCAATGACTTCAGATCTCACTTGAATTCAGTACTTTAACACTTCAAACCCCTATTTTGCAAGAGAAATGTATTTTTTTTAAAGGACAACAGTAACTAACACAAAATAGCACTTCCAATTATTGAACTTATCTCCACGAATCCCATCACAAACATCATAAGGAAATCCAATTGAGAGCATTGCCTACAACCTCATTAGTAAACTAGAATTAGCAGCACATTAAATTGAATCCCAGACCCATAATCCCGTGCTCAATGCTAAGAAATCTACTAAAGAGAAATGTCAATGCTGAGACTACAGAATGATAGACAAGTAAGCAAGCTTATTAGCGGGTGACCAGTGAAACACAGCCGCATTTAGCATTACCAGCCGCCCATTTCATATTACTCAAGATGGAGCAATGTCCAACCCGTGGTAGAAAATATATCAAGAAGTGATCTCAATTCTAAAATTACAAGATAACAGACAAACAAGCAAGTTTAGCAGGGAGCGACAATTAGACACAATTTTCTTGACATGAATGAACAATTTACTTTATGAGATGGAAAAAATATCTACTATTTCTGTCCATCTTTGCAGTCAATCCATATTACAGCATCCGTTGGGTTTTTCGCAGAGTTCAACCTTCTATGTCAAGATATTTCTTATACTGAAAGAACAGAGAGAGGAATACTGATCCCATTGAATATTTGGACTAGGGCACCATATAAGGTAGCCTCTTTTTGCTGGACACGTTCTTATGAAGCTGTGCTCACTCAACAGTCTTTACAGAGAAGAGGCATGCCCCTTTGTAGGAGATATGTACTTTGTGAAGAGAATGAGGAGGATGCTAATCATTTATTGTTACAATGTAGCTTCACACAACAGGTTTGGGACTTATTCTTCAATATGTTCCACATCAGTTGGATTTCTGCCTAGGACGATAAGGCAGCTTCTTCGATGTTGGACAGACAAATGCATTGGGAAACATAAGAGGAGAATCTGGGATACTACCGGCTTGCATTTGGGAGGTGATATGTAATGAAAAATCCAAAGATGCTTTGAAAGCAAATACGAGAATATCCATAACTTGAAATATAGATGTATCTCATTTTTGGCTTTCTGGTGTAGACTAGAACAAGTAAGCACAGTGGTGGATAGTATGTTAGAATTTCTCAGCTTCCAACAGTAATGTAAAGTAACTGAGTTTGCTTGTAATTTTTTTGGCACAATATTTGTGCTCATTGTATATATAAAAACCTTAACCTTCTCAAAAGATACTCATTGATTCCAATCAATAGAAAAGCCAGTTATCATCTTGATGAGGAAAGAGAACTCTTACTACTTATATCTTTAAATGTTAAACTTTAAGATGAAAAGTTAATAACCACTAAACTGCTAATCTAGACAAGCAAAGAGTCCAATAATTTGTCAAAAATAAAAATAGTGATGAAGGGGAAAATTTCATGTTGAACAGACCAAATATAGTCGGAAGGGGAAAATTTTAGAAAAAAAAATCATGAGATTTTACCTTGACAAAGACTTGAGTGGCACGAGCAAGAGCATTATCAGCAAGATCCAAACTTCCACTTGTTTCCATACACGAAACATACCGAATCCAATATTCAGGATAATTGGCACACGCAATCAGACATCTCTCATACAGCTTGACCACCTGAATTGCACAAGTAACAATGGGTTATACATTTTAACACACTACCACAATAAAAAAATTCCACAAAAAATGAAAGGACCAAGGAGTGATGCACAAGGAGTACTCCACTGGTGGAACAGGGCCCCTCTAATACAATAGGGGGGACCCTTCTAGCCTGACATGGTTAGGAAGATAAGAACACACCTGCATGCATAACATTGGCACTTCAAAACAAATATCCCACTATACAACAGATCATGAAACCCAGAACGCCGACTCACAAATGAGGGTTTGAAGTACTTAGCCTTAAAGAAAGCAAATGGATGGTCCATGCTTTAGTCCAAGTTCAATATCCCATTAAAAAGATGCTTCATCCGATTGTTTAGCCAATATAGCATATGAGGCAGCAGATATTACTTTGACTGTAAATAAATGTATAACAAGGAAACTAAAGCTGTAGATAAAGAGAAATTGAAAATTCACAAATAATCAAACACAAGTACCTTATTGAAATCATCTCCTCCTTCTATAAAGTCGAGATAATTGTGCCAATTTACAAGCTCTGCAACATTCAGAGGCCGCACATGAAAGTATGGCCTCCTTATAGCTGTTTCAAAACCAATGATCTTAGAATCGAACTCCTTAGCTTTCTTATACATCTCTTCTCTAATGGCGATATATTCCTCCAACTCCTCGGCATCTTTTAAGCCTGCACTTACAGGTTTAGAAGGCTCAGAACCAGGGTTAACCTCTCCCTCAATCTGTTCACCCCCAGCTTCTGCTGCAGCTGCAGCTTCTTCAGGAGTTCGTAACTCCGATAGAGGCCTACTAGCAACCAGCTCCTTGAAACTGCAGATAGAATTGCATCATGAAATGAACAGTGGTGACATCAACTACTTTTCTTGTATCAATAAAAGATTCACTACATTGCCAGCGTATATAATTTAAACCCTTTAAAATGAAACATGTTGACTTGTCTAGAATATATTTGACCAGCAGAGCTGAATTAGCTAGGATCTTTGCTCCTACAAGTGGATTTTTAAGAATTAGCATGGAACTTAATTCTCGGCAGTTTCTAATAAACAATAAGAGAGGGCCCAAACTAGCACTATATACTATAATTAATCAGTTTCTAGAGCCTTAATTATTTGAAAGTCACGTGACATTTTGACATATTGCCTTCACCCAGACAAAAACTTTTAGCCATACATTAAACAAGCAACGTTTCAAAACCCAAAAACAAGAAAGATATTGCCAAAGATTAAGCTTCTTTATACTTAAATAAGCAATGATGTTTTTTTCCACAAGGCAACCAGAACGACACTGCCAGAGATGATATGAGAGACTGAAAGCCTTGAATGAACAATGAAAATGCAAAATAAGCTTCAAAGAAGATAATCACCCTTCAAAATAGCGATCGAGCTGCTGATTTGGATTCTGCAATATCTGTGTGTAGATGGCAGCAACATTTGACCAAGCCTGTTGTGTGTACTCACATTCCAGGTACTTATCCCAAAGTGGAAAGGACAGGTAGTCTGTTCCAACATACACTAATCCTCTTTCAAATAACCTAACAAACAAACAAAACAGTGTACTATAGGATTAATAACACGCACATGTCTTCGCATGGGCTCTAGAAAATGCAGTACATGAGAAGAGTTCAAGCTAAAGTACTAAATTCACTCAAAGAGCATACACTCCCACAAATATGCTGGCATTTACCTTCCTCAAAACAATCTTACAATGTCCTTGAAAGGAGCAGTGAGAGGGCATCTTAGCCTTTACTGGACGAGATCTTCCGAGCAGCAATGTGTTTATTGATGCATCTCATGTGCGATGGTTAATAACAGCAAAATATCATGGAGAACTACATGGACTATACACAGCCCTAAGGACAGGGAAAATTGAAGGGGGAGAATAAGGCCATAAATAGAATTGAATCTTGAAGAAAATTCATATGGCTACTGAACAGTAGCCATAGAATCACGTGGATTGCACGTCAGTTATACAATTCTGAAGTGCAATCCAAACAAACCTTACGCCAGGTAGATGAATAAGAGCTGTTGCAAACATGCTGAAATCAGGTCAGAGAGCATTGAAAGATCTTATAGTTTGGCACAAAGAAAAATTATAAGCATCTTGTGCCGATGATCTCCCATACAAAACTAGAACAAATCAAATCAGCAATCACATTACCTTCTAATGGTATCAGGATCTCCATAAGTGCTTATAGCAAAAACACAATAGTGCAACCACATATCTACCGAATATGTCACGCCTTGGACAGCTCGTTCATAGACCTCTACAACTTTGTCAACAGAGCCAAGACGTGCCTCATGATCTGCATATTTCTTCCAATAACCGTAACACAGAGGAAATTCTGCCAAGAATGCATCATAAACCTTCCGAATCTTCAAAATGTTCCCCTACACATTCACATTGCATATCAAATCCAGTATTGAGGAAATTTGTATCCACGAGTTACAGAATATCGACAACCACAAGCTTATTTTAGCAAGAAATTTGACCCATAGAAAAAATTCTCAAAAGACAAATACACACTCCATATTACAGATGAGCTTGTTTGCTTAATGTAAAGATTAAGAAATTAGAGCTGACTTTAACTATGACTTAGATGTGCTAAATGCAAGGCAGATCATTGAAAAAATAACATCCTGAGATCAATTATATGATGGAAATAGGAAGCTCTTTAATCAAAGCAAATGGCTCAAATCTTTTGGGACCCAAACAAGGAAAGTGCATAAAGTAACGTGGATAAGAGCATCACGCCGTCACCATTCTTGCGCTCTTAAATTTCTAGCTAATGAAAAAGTGATGTCTTCAAACTGTTATACAACATGATTAAAATCCTGGAAAGTACCAGATAAAACATATCCAAAATAAACTGGTAATTTTAGCTTAAAACATGGAGAGCACCAAAAGTTTTTCCTAAGTAGATTAACACATCGCATGGATGGGAAGAGAGGTGGAGAGCATGCCACCTACTCTATAGTTCCTGTTTGTCTCAAAGAACAGGAGATTTAGCTTAACTAAAGAATAGCTATAGACATAAAAGATATAGGCTAAGGCAAAAAAGGCTATGTGATGCAGCTCCTGCAGTTGCTTAGGCAATTAATTTATAGCTTAGAAACTATTTGCCAGGAATAGTACCCATATTTATATGTAATTAAGAAATTTTGTGCCACACTATCCTTCTCCCTAGCACGAAAGTCATGTATTTGTAGCAAAAGATCAGAAAAGACAGTACCTTTCTGGATAGGTTCTTACAAGTTGGACAGAGAGAGAAGCAAATTGAAATATATACATAATGAGAACAACAAGAAACTCTCTTTTCTCAAATAAGCAAAATCGAAGACCAGCAAATGAAGAATCCCAAGATGAAATTCACTAGACAAAAATCAGTTAAAGTACCTCTGACATCTTCTCAGTCTCCTCAATAAGGGCAGTCCAAGCATTGAAGTCTAAAGAATTTGTCCTTACTATGCTCCATAATCTTTCCTCTTCAGGAGATAAAGCTGCCAACAGAAAATATAGCTAGTAAGTTTACTACCTGCTGATGCAACTGACGTTCAGGACAAAGGGACAAAAAGGAAATTAAAAACAAACAAAAGATGAAAGATGAAGATAGACAACAAAATTGATTGAGTAGACAACATGCTTCACGAAGAAGTAAAAGGAAATCGATCAGGGAAAGCAGCTGGTTACAAGGTGAAAGACTACCGAGAAAAACAAATAACTATCAATCACCAAAGACATTTGCATAGAGCCGAGCTATGGCAGCATCCTAGAGTAACTTTACTGTTTATGCAGATTTGTTTTTGGAAAAGAAACAGTAACACCACATGTCTACTAAAGAAATTTATATTAGCATCATGTATTTGTATTATGATTCTTGTGACTACTTAAATTGAGGACAAGCATCCCTGAACGTCTAATGAGGTTCTTATTTAGTTTAATTGCAGGAGTAGCAACTGTCAATGATGGACACCGAACGGCTAAAAAATATACCTAAACCATCTTCTGGCTGATGCATATTGGAACTTCCATGAACGTCTGATGCAATCCCATTTTCAGCAATTGCAGCTTCTTCAATGTCTCTTGCTTCAGCAGCGTTGTTGCCATTTGCAGAAGATCCATAATCAGCAACTTGGGATGAACCTACTGGTGCATCTGCTAGAGCGGCAAGATCCTGGCTGGCATCATACTGCATAGCAGTAGCACCTTCTTGCTGGGTAGACATTGCATCAGTAGTATAAGGGTTTCCAGCTTCTACATTAGAAGATGTCAACTCCCCTGCGCCATTTGGACATGAAGTGGCCAGATCCCCAGCGTTCCCAGCATCAGAAGAAGCATGGGCGCCAGCATCATCAGGAGTTTTGGATGAATAACCAGCAGGTATATAATCAGTGACTGACGAGGTTTGAGCTACCACAGTTTCACTTTCGCCCATACTTTAAAACCTGTCTACATAACAGGCGAAATTGATTAGTACAGCAGCAATATTAGAAAATCTAAAGGAAAAAATTAACATTATACACATTTGTTCCCTAGCATATCTCCATAAATATTTCAAATAATTAGTAGGATAACTAACTAAACATAGTCAGAAAAGATATACTACTGAGTGTGTAATTGGAGTAAAATGTTATATACTTTCCTCTTCCTTTTACTCATTTCTTTCTATATTTATGAAGTGACCTTAAATATGACGTGCACGGTATAGGCCATCATACAACCATCTCTCTAAGTCACATCCTACAAAAAGAAAAACAGCATAGGGCAAGAGGAAAAAGAGCTGAAATATTCATATTCTATACCTAGTCAAAGAAAAACGTTAATTCTTCCTCCATATCCTACTATAGGGCAAGCAATTTAACATATTTGAGTCCTAACAGGGATTTGGATAAACAATCTGAATATTTCATTAACTTAAAATCCTGAATCCGACTTTTTAGGTCAGAATTTGAATACAAATCTACACTCTAAAGTCAGAAAACTATAAAACTTAACAAAGTACGAACTACAGCTTTGGGTGCAAATCCTACCAGACAACATAGTACTTGGGTAAAATAAGGAACTAATACAACTTTAATACATATAACATGGAGCATTATTGTTTCCGATAACAGATGAAGGAAGCCGGAAATGGAACTTACCTGACGGACGGCGAGGGTTACGAGTTTTTGGGGGGTTTCAGTAGTAGGGAAGAAAGAGAGAAATTAGGGCAAATAATAGGAAGCGATAGTCTACTCTGCCTATAGAGGAGAAGGGTAAAAGTTAACGTATCTAATCGCAATTCTTGAATTAATTTAAGGGGTGTTTATCATACCGTTTATAAATGTTAAATCAATAATCGACACATACCGATAAACCAATAGCATTTTATTATGGTCTAATCTGTTTCTGCACACCCCTAGGCCCTAGGTGTGTTACATATGCATATTATTATTTGATATTTAGATCTCATTTAGTCGTTATAATTATTTGATATTTAGATCTTATTTAATTGTTATAAACAAAAATATGTAGATAATTATTTTTCTGTACTTTTACATTATAAATGAAAATAATATTGAATTTCATATCTCATATAATAAAAAATTGAAAGACTAATAAATTCGCAAGTAGTTATATCATGCCAACAAAGAATTAAAATTTAAGGAATATATGCATTTAAAATTAATTGAGAATTTAAATATTTTATTTTTATACATGATACACTTCTTCCAAATTATTGTGACATAATATTTTAGTATGAATGTTATAAAAATGTAAGTTTACAAAATGTGTAACATTATAATGAATGACACTGTTGTTATAGGTAGAATATTGTTATAGAGAAGTAAAATATAACATGAAAAATTGGTTTCAGATAAAAGCATACCGTTATAGTGAAATGTTGTTATAATGAATGGCAATTAGAGAGATTTGACTGTGTTAAAGTAAGTATATTATCTGAATATATGTCTTTTTCTTTTTTGGTTTACAAATTATTGTTATATGGTATTTGGGTATTAATGTTGTAGAGAGGTAAGTTTACAAAATGTATATTGTTATGATGAATGTTATTGTTTGTTATATAGGTAGAGTAATGTTATATAGAATTTTGTCATACTATGACTCGAATCCGAGACCTATGATTAAGAAAGAAACAGTCGCATCTACTGCACCACATTAGTGCTGGATATTTATCACATAATATAAACAATGAGAATGTCAAATTTCTGGCATGAAAAATGACATTATTTATCAGGTCTGTACTTTACTACTTTTCAATTTTCATCTACAAAAGTTTTTTACTACACATATTTTAAACAAGAGACGATTTTAAAAAATAATTTAAGTTAAACAAAAAAAAAAATGACTATTACATCAGGGTTTCAGTTTTTGAAATTCTTTCGATCCCTTTCTATATTGTAATTGTCCTTTTCTTTTTTATCTTATTTCTTTTAAATAATTTTATGGCCTTTTGTTTAAAATAAGAGTGATCATGGATAACATATAATTATTTGTCACCCACAATTATATACATCAACATTGTCACGATCCAAATTTCAAGCCACGAAGACATTTATTCCTAGCCAATAAGCGAATCATTCACAACTGATTAAGCAAATCTTAAACAAGTAAATTATGTGTAAAGAATAAACTAAACCATTTCAAAGTCATAAGCTAAGTCACATATCATAAATAAGCGGAAAGGTACAAGTGCAAAAGCTATTAGAGTCAAAGATTAAGTCATCCCGAAAATATTGTCCGAAGAATGTAAAAGTTAAAAATAAAATAAAGAAAAGGAGTATGGTGACGTGGATCAGCCAATAACTCAACCCGATTACTATAAATAGCCATCTCAACTGTTGGTGATTCCACGCGCTTGTCACGACCCGACCCGTCGGGCCGGGACCCGACGCCCTAATTGGACGTCATTACACTAACCTGTCACATAATCAACTGACACTTAAGGGTAATAGAAAATTCGGCAGCATAACGCTGCATCTATAACATAAGCCTAAAGTAAGCGAGCCAACAAGGTTGTCTTACACAACTAACCAACATGTAACAATAGGCTATCCGACCAGGCTACCACCAAATAGCATCACATAAATACGGAAACAATCAAAATAGGCAAGCCGGCAAGACTGTCACTATATACGGGAATCTCCCCAAATCAGAGTACAACCGCACATATATAAACAAAAACAAAAAATTCACATCTTTACATACGTACAACCCACAACTGTCTACAGACCTCTAAGAATTCGACGATGACATATAACGGGACAGGACCCCGTCGGGCCCGTAAATATACATAAGACAAAATAATATGGCTCTGTACCAAAATGATGAGCTCTGAATCAAAGGAGCTCTCCCAAATAGCTGAGCAGGAACCTAGACCGGAGGATCCCCAAACTGAATACCTATACCTGCGGGCATGATGACCCAGAAGAAATCGATGCAACAGTACCAAGTATGTAAACAAGAAATCGATCATCGGATCATAAAGTACAAAGAATGACAGGGCAAGTATGAAAATCAAATACTAGATCCTACCGTGTCACATAAAATAAAAGCCAAATGTACCTTTTTCAAAGAGAGTTATTTTTAAAACCATGAATCTATCCCGCATCGTGAATACAAGTTCACGGACAACACTCATCTCATGGACTTTCAATAAAATCTTTAAAACAAACTTCCATTTTAGAAATATCAAGACAATATCATGTCTTCCTTTTTAGAAATACTATTTTCACAATAAGAGTTATCTCATAATCACGGACGTTCTCACATGATTTTCATAAGCGCATATAAGTCATAATCATGGACATACTCACATGATTTCCGTATAATATATAAGTCATAATCATGGACATTCTCACATGATTTCCGTATAATATAGGAAGGTCATAATCATGGACATTTTCACATGATTCCCGTATAATATATAAGTCGTAATCATGGACATTTTCACATGATTCCCGTATAATATATAAGTCATAATCATGGACATTCTCACATGATTTCCGTATAATATATAAGTCATAATCATGGACATTCTCACATGATTTCCGTATAATATATGAAGGTCATAATCATGGACATTCTCACATGATTCCTATATAATATATAAGTCATAATCATGGACATTCTCACATGATTCTCGTATAATATATAAGTCATAATCACGGACATTCTCACATGATTTCCGTATAATATATAAGTCATAATCATGGACATTCTCACATGATTCCCTTATAATCCTCGGGTATGTGCATGCAACGTGTCTCGGCCCACCATGGGACTCGGTGTAACAATGCAATCATATGACATTTTAAATCATCTTCTGACTTCCCATAAAGCCATAATAACAAACTTTTATTTTAGAAAACTAAGACAATATCACATCTTCTTTTTACACAAACCGATGCACTATCACCTCTTTCATTTTAATAAAACCAAGACACTATCATGTGATGTGACATTAGGGAGTTGGACTCCAAGTATTAAGTACATCCATTCCTTTTTTAAAAAAAGAATCCTTTCATATAATAAACCTCAAGATACTAACACCCGTAGTATCAAGACACTTCTACTTTCAAAATCAAATAACATATACCTTTAAAGTCATTTCCACTTATAAAATAAATCAACTTATACTTTCAAAACCAAGTAACATATACTCTTAAAACCAAGTAATGTATATTTTTTAAATTTAACTTGAGGCTTTAAAATCAAGTAATTTCGACTCTTTAAATCAAGTCACTTACATCTTTTGAAACCAAGTCATTTATACTTCATATAACTCAAGTCGCTTACTTTCAAAATCAAATCATATATTCTTTCAAAATAAATAAAGTCTCATGACTTTCAAAACCAAGACAAATATACTTCAATAAGCAAGGCTAGTATACTTCAAGAATAATCATGCCAATAGAAGGAAGTTAGTTCACATACCTTAGCGTTCTTCTACCAACCCGCTAAGTGAAATACGCTCACGTAGCACTTTCACCTATCACGACAATAACATGTATATTAACTACATGCCTTTAAGGGGAGGTGTTGACACCCAATTTTGACCCTCCCGTCCAGTCATTAGCTATAATAATTTTTTATGATTGTTTATAATAAAATGCAGCGATAAAACATAAATACAGGCGTAAATAAGCAATTTAATAATAGTACCGCATTTTACGTATAGTACTAAGCACTTGGAGACTCGCGCCCGCATTTATTAATTTAAGCCCTGTCAGACAATTCTTGATAATTAATAATAAATACATAGAATAAATAATTTAGCAATGACGTCGTGTCAAGTAGCATAGCCGCATTTATTAATCTACAAATCAATTTCATAACTCATTTTAAATAAAGATAAAATAATGCAATAAATAAGATTTTAAATAATAGCGTCGCATTCTAAAATACTAAGCATTAATTAAATAGCACGTCCGTCTTTATTCCTTATAATAATTCAAACTCAAGCACTAATTAAATAGCACGTCCGCATTTATAACAATTAGGCTAATAAAGCACCTAAACAATTTAATCCCAATTTATTAATCTAATTTACCACTAATTAAACACCTAAAACTAATAATTATAATACTAACCTAACACTTAATACCCATTAATTAACTCCTTAATTCGCCCAGCCACATCCGCGACCCGCAGCCCACGCCCACAAACCCGCCGCCCCGGCCCAACACCCGCAAGGCCCAGTTCCCCTCTACCCTAATGCTCTATATCGACTCCACCTATTTCCCTCATCCCTGTCGACAACCCTTAGAAAAGAACGAACCCTAAAACATAAAGGCTTCAATCGCCGCCACGCCCGGATTTCTCGCCGGAGAATCCGGGCTTTCCATTATCCACTCACCCCAGCCAGCTCTTCTTGCCATAACTAAACCAAATCATTCAAATCGTATACCTTATTTCCGCCTTATCGAATCACACGAAATCAGTTCTAAATCGCACGAGTCAAGCACGAATCAAGCACAAATCTCAGCCTTAAACACTTACCAAACTTGGAACCCAAAATCATAGCTATAAATATAGAACCGCTATGCATGCAATAGCGGGGATTCAGAACGTAGTAGGGCAGGGCTCAGAGGAGTCCAATAGCAACATTCGGACGCATGCGGGTTACGAGGAAAATTCGAAGCGGCACGCACGCAGGGTTACGGGAGAGCACAAAGAGCTCATTCAAGAAGCGGCAGGCGAGCACGTAAGGCAAGGCTCGATCGTAAGCAGTAACATCGCGTAACTCGAAGAAGCGATACCTGCACTTCAAGCATCGCGAAATATAGGAAGTTCGAACCCTTTTTTTTTAGTTCCAGCAAAGAGATCCACAAATAAACCTTGCCCTTCTATTCGCATCGCAAAACCAAAACCCGTTGAGTGGACCGACGACTTGATACGCTGCCGGTCACGCCGGAGAAGTAAACCCGCTTTCCTGTCGAATTTTAGTTCCTTATGTGAATTCATGTGTTTTCTGTTATATACTTCTTGACAAATTTGTTAATATTGTTATATAAGTGTTCGACATAGTTTAATTTGTCTCAGCAAGACTCTGATTTTTCTAAGTTATCGATTAGGATTGATATTTAATATACAAGCTTTTCATGCTGCTTAAATATGAGTTTGCAAAGGGTGATGATAACCAATTCGTTTGACGATGTTTGATCAATCGTCATGCCCAACACATGTGTCACCATATCTTATTAGTTTGAGGATCGGTTTATCTATCTAAATGGCTTCGAGTTGAATAGTATGCTAGTTGTCGCCTATTTTAACCATATTGGATCGCATGAAGTGTTTTGTGTTAAAGCATGTTAGATTAAATCATTACTAGCCAGGAAATGATCCAACATACTTAATACATGAATACAAAGTCTTCTTCTTTTGTTGATCTGCAAACTAGTGTGTGTCCTCCCGGATAACTGCTTCTTGACATCTCATCTTAAGCTAATATGTTAATGTGTCTCTGTATATGGTATGAGGTTTCAATTGCCTATTTGAGGGAATATTCTGAATCTTGCGTGTTTTGCCCTGTCGAACATCCTCCCAGTAGTCCCTAAGTAATAACAAAATGGTGCTGCCTATTTATTCTCATTCTCACTATGATCTAGAAGAGCATGTGCCTCATAGTTTAGAAGTTGGACACCAAGCTAACGTTCGCTTAGTAGTCCATCTATGGCCATATATTGTCTCTTTTCTCTTTAGCATATGAATCTATATTTATAGACTGTAACCAGATCTGCTTCGTAGTGAACATATGTTTGGACCTGCCTATTATTCTCTCATCTGTTTGTTGCTGAGTATTGCCTTGTCTGTTTGCTTGATGAGATGGCCTCAAGAATAAGGAATCACTTAAGCCTACTGTTTGTTTATCTTCACATAGAACTGTTGGGTGTTGCATATGATGCTAGCAGCTGGTGTAGTCTGCATACATGCTTATTCGTATCTCTTCTTGCCATCTGTTAGCTACTTACCCCCATCTCATATTATCCTCTGTTTGGCCCTTCTTTAAAACTGAAAATGTTACGTTTTGAGGCTTATTTCGCTTCTGACCTCGCCTCGCATACATCCTGTTGGTTGCGTTATTTATCTGTCTCCTCTGTATTCTGCCTCCTGAAAATCTGAAATTTCACATTTAGGCTTGTTTCTCTGCATTTTGTTTGCCTAATGCCTGGTTTGTTCTGCCTCATCCTGATAATTACTACATTTGGGCCAGCATAGTTGTTTCCTCTGTTTGCTTTACTGTTTGCTATTCCCCTGAGCCCCACTGCCTTCTTTTCCTTTCCCTTTTCTTGTAGGTTGCCTTAGGCCTTATTTTGCATTCTTGCCTCTGTTTGCCTTACTGTTTTCTTTCTGCCTCTGTCTATATTGGACACATCATGAAGTAATTTGATCATCCTTTCTTTAGTCTGCCTATTGCCAAATAAAGTGTAGTCCGCATGTGTTGATCTTTTATGCCTAGTACTTATTATGATCGATAAAATTGGAGCATATACTAATCCTTATCTTTTGTTATTTTTACATGAAATGCATTGGAGCAAAATGAGGAGTCTCACGGCGAGACTCATCACGAGCTACTTCAAATGGCAACCCGCGCCTATATACATCCGCATTCGCATCCCAGCTTCAGAAATCCTTAGACAAAAAATAGGACAAGATGACGTTGTCATCCGTCTCAACTCCTCCTACTCTTTAAATTTGATTGCCTCATTTTTTGCCTTATTTGTTTATTGTAATTTTATTATTTAATTTTGTAATTAATAGGAGAACTTCTAGAAATTAGCCTTTGAACATATGAGGTGGGAAGGTAATTTAAACTTAGAAACGCACTTCTTCTTTATTTGTCTTTTAGGACTGTTAGGCATGTCTAAATTCTGCAAAAAAATGATCTAAATGATTTAACTTACATCATAAAATCAACATTTTGTTTCTTATTAAAATCCATAACAGATTTCTTCCTAAACTCTCAAAGATCATCTTAAAGCACCTCTTATATAATATCGTACGCAGGTTAAGCAAGATTAATTTAGCTAGCAGTATACATAATTAGTCCATAAAACACCTTAGCATTCTTTAGCATTTCTAGCCCTTTTTAGCACTTTTAATCGCCCCTTGGCATTTAGCACCTTTAGCATATTTTGTCCTTAACATTTTAGCACCTCCTAACATTCTTTTGTACTTTAGCATATAGCACCTTTTGCCCTTTTAATACTTTAAGCACCTTTTAAACATTTTAATATTTTAGCATTTATTTTATTTCCTAACATTTTATTAAGCAGGAGGAGCTTTTATTTTGCATTTCCTTCGCACGATAATTAACCCTAGGTTTGGCAGGATAACCGCAAGTTAGCGGATCTTAGAGGGTGCCTAACCTCTTCCCTCTAGATTAATAAAGAACCCTTACCCAGAATCTCATTAAGTTTAGCAGACCATTAAAATGGAGTTAATGTTCACTTTAAACTAGTTAACATTTATGTGTCCTAATTCACCCAATTAATTAGGTGGCGACTCCGCGAACCCTTTAGCATTTAGCACCTTTTAAGCATCATTTAACATTTTAGCATTCTTTTGCACTTTAGCATTTATTATTTATTTTCTAACCTTTTATTTAAGCAGGAGTTATAAAATAAAAGTTGCGGCCGAAAAAGGGCGCGACAGAAATGGCGACTCCACTGGGGATTTAAGGTTCTTAACCATAACAGACCTAGGGTTATTATTTGGCATTATTTTTGCATTTAATTTTGTGTGCTATATTTTGTTTATTTTAATTGCTACCTGCTTTACTGCTTTCCCTAAACTGGCATTCCGCTCATATTTCTTCAACTCTGGAAAATTCACACAATCACACACTACATGCGAGGTGCGCTGGGTGCATCAGCAAACTTCTTTCTTCAAAACCCAAATTTAGGAGAGTTGGTAACATACGTGGAGTGTCCAGTCTAACCGGTGGCCGCGTAGCCTTCTCACTCGAGTTGTCCGCTCGGGAACCTTGCGTCTAGAAAAGCCAAATCTTAGAAACTTAAGATAGAGCTATACCACCCTTATTTTAGGGCATGCATGCATTTACCTTAGGTGGGTCGGTCCCTGGCATCGACACCACAATTAGGAAAACACCAAACTTGTCGACGGGTTTCTCAACCCAACGACCAACCAGCATACTATGTGTAGCGTGACAATGATAGACAAATCCAAACCTAATCATGACATGCTGAAATTGGAAAAAGTGCGCCGTCATTTGGTCGCCATTTCCAACAAAAGCATTCTGTTGGGACGGCTTGACAAATCCATCATGACCGCATATGTGACGTTTAGGCCTACCTCTGACATAAAAGGGTCCCCATGCATGTTAGGACTCGCTTGCAATGCGATAATTTATGTGCAACATGTACTTGCTAAATGCTATTTACACTCTTGCAAAATCACGTGCTCTACACTAACGCAGTTTGCTACATGTTGTCTAAAGGATTGATCATCTCCCCCAAAGGTCGATTTGTATTTGACTAAGCAATGACAGAGCATCGATATTTCACAAGATCAAAAGCGCGGTCCAACGACATGACCGATTCAAGGGCATTTGAAGCGAGCAGTCGGAACTGTCTTGGTTCCTATAGCAAAGCAGGGTCTCGTAAAAGAGAAGCGATAGATCCGTCGAGCGCCTCGCCGATTATCGCAAAGAACGGCAACCCTACAGCCAAATCGAAGGCCCAGAAACATCACTAAATACAAGCAACTTTATTGAGACCCACTTTAGGTCAAACGCCCTTGCATATTCAAAACCGGGACAAGGTAGGAAACCAGACAGGGATTGCAAGTCCAAACAGGTCAGGCACGCAGATGTCAAAGAACAAGGCGGCAAAGTCAAATACGAATCGACCCCCCCCCCCCAAAACTCACAAATTTTCTTTGAGCGCAGGTCTTTTCATATTAACGAGAAAGTGCAATAGCGAAGCAGAAATACGGCAAAAAGTTTCTTCAGATTAGCGAGCGTAAAAGCGCAGAAAGCGCAGCGACAACAATCAAAGTCCGCAAAGAAAAGCAAAGAACAACGAAAGGGGCATCAACAATCAAGATAAAGTTCAAAGTTCCGCAACAAAACTTAGCGATCAACTCGGGCATAAAGTCAAATTGGCAACCCACGATCGCATTACAAAGAAAGACATCATGGCAATTCGATTGCGGCGTTTAGCATGTCCGCAAGGACAACATCTCGATTCATCAGCGATCGGATGACATCTCTACCTATAGAATTGCACGTCTCATATGTATTTATCATCTCATTTAAACAGGTATACACTAATTTTTCTCAAACTTAGCTTGCAGGAGCATTTATTATACAGGAGCAGCAGCAACACGTCCAGACAACGACGTGATCAGCACAAGTCTACGCAATGACGCCAAAGAAGAATACGCCCAGTGCAACGACGTTATCGGACAAAGAAGTCCACGCAACGACGCCAAAGAAGAATACGCCCAGCAATGACGCGACAAGACAACAAGTCCACGCAACGACGCCAGCAACAACACGTCCGAGCAGCGACGCTATCAGCACAACAAGTCCGAAAACGACGTCATCATCATCATATCACATCTACGCAGGGACGATTTCTCTGTTCTCAAAATTGCATTTTTCTCATTCATGCTTTATTATTCTGTCTTAGCAGTTATGCACTAACTCTTTCTGGAGCTTTAGTCTACAGGGGCAGTTGCAGCAAGGACGACATATCCGCATTCACTATCGCAACACGTCTGTGCAAGGACGAAAGCCACAACGTTTGCAGCATCGCATCAACACAACAGGCATCGCATTTTTGCAGGATAACATTTTCTACTCACAAATACTTTACTTTTAAAATTACGCATCATCATTTTGCCTTAACGCATGCATTAATCGCTTGTTTAAGTCTTAGCGCAGGAGCGTAAGACAACGTGAATTTTCTCTTACAGCGAACCGGGGCAATTTGTTGGGGGGCCAACCTTCCCAATGAATGGCAGGAGCGGCCTCAAGCGTCGGTCCACTCGCTCCACATCACCATAGAACCCAAAGACCATAAGCCATGGCGCAGACACCCGTGTTCAAGCCCGTTTATTGTATTTTATTCTTTACACCACCCATTAGTCGCCATAACTCGACATCGGCGACTGAGTCCGCGTTAGCCCGCCTTGGTGTTTTGACCATGGTATCCCAGTGTCGTCATAACTCGACACTGGGACAAGCTTTGAGTCCGCGTTAGCCCGCCCTGGTGTTTCGACCATGGTAACCCAGTGTCGTCATAACTCGACACTGGGACAAATTTTAACTTTTTGCGTCAGCCTTGTCTACCTGCCCAACATTTTTTCCAATTCTGAAGATCAAGACAAAATTGACTATGAGTCAACGTCTTTGTCCGAAGATTCTTCCATCATCTCCATACAAAGAGGGACAGCTGTTGACACCCAATTTTGACCCTCCCGTCCAGTCATTAGCTATAAAATTAGACTAATTTTGTAAACTAATTTTTTATGATTGTTTATAATAAAATGCAGCGATAAAACATAAATACAGGCGTAAATAAGCAATTTAATAATGGTACCGCATTTTACGTAGAGTACTAAGCACTTGGAGACTCGCGCCCGCATTTATTAATTTAAGCCCTGTCAAACAATTCTTGATAATTAATAATAAATACATAGAATAAATAATTTAGCAATGACGTCGTGTCAAGTAGCATAGCCGCATTTATTAATCCGCAAAGCAATTTCATAACTCATTTTAAATAAAGATAAAATAATGCAATAAATAAGATTTTAAATAATAGCGCCGCATTCTAAAATACTAAGCATTAATTAAATAGCACGTCCGTCTTTATTCCTTATAATAATTCAAATTCAGGCACTAATTAAATAGCACGCCCGCATTTATAACAATTAGGCTAATAAAGCACCTAAACAATTTAATCCCAATTTATTAATTTAATTTATCACTAATTAAACACCTAAAACTAATAATTATAATACTAACCTAACACTTAATACCCATTAATTAACTCCTTAATTCGCCCAGCCCCATCCGCGACCCGCAGCCCACGCCCACAAACCCGTCGCCCCGGCCCAACACCCGCAAGGCCCAGTTCCCCTCTACCCTTAACAACCCTTATATCGACCCAACCCCTATTTCCCTCATCCCTGTCGACAACCCTTAGAAAAGAACGAACCCTAAAACATAAAGGCTTCAATCGCCGCCACGCCCGGATTTCTCGCCGGAGAATCCGGGCTTTCCATTATCCACTCACCCCAGCCAGCTCTTCTTGCCATAACTAAACCAAATCATTCAAATCGTTTACCTTATTTTCGCCTTATCGAATCACACGAAATCAGTTCTAAATCGCACGAGTCAAGCACGAATCAAGCACAAATCTCAGCCTTAAACACTTACCAAACTTGGAACCCAAAATCATAGCTATAAATATAGAACCGCTATGCATGCAATAGCGAGGATTGTAACGTAGTAGGCGGGGCTCGAGGAGTCCAATAGCAACATTCGGACGCATGCAGGTTCGAGGAAAATTCGAAGAACGCGGCATGTGGTTACAGGAGAGCACGCGAGAGCTCATTCAAGAGCGGCAGGCGAGCACAAAAGCGCAAGGCTCGATCGCAGCAGAACATCAGCGCGTAACTTCGAAGGAAGCGATACCTGCACTTTAGCATCGCGAAATATAGGAAGTTCGAACCCTTTTTTTTAGTTCCAGCAAAGTGATCCACAAATAAACCTTGCCCTTCTATTCGCATCGCAAAACCAAAATCCGTCGAGTGGACCGACGACTTGATACGTTGTTCCCGTCACGAGAAAGGTAAACCCGCTTTCCGTCGAATTTGGTTCATATGTGAATTCATGTGTTTTCTGTTATATACTTCTTGACAAATTTGTTAATATTGTTATATAAGTGTTCGACATAGTTTAATTTGTCTCAGCAAGACTCTGATTTTTCTAAGTTATCGATTAGGATTGATATTTAATATACAAGCTTTTCATGCTGCTTAAATATGTGTTTGCAAAGGGACTGATGATAACCAATTCGTTTGATGCATGTTTGATCAACTGGTCATGCCCCAACACACTGTGTCAGTCCATATCTTATTAGTTTGAGGATCAGTTTATCTATCTAAATGGCTTCCTGAGTTGAATAGTATGCTAGTTGTCGTCTATTTTAACCATATTGGATTGCACAAGTGTTTTTGTGTTAAAGCATGTTAGATTAAATCATTACTAGCCAGAAAATGATCCAACATACTTAATACATGAATACAAAGTCTTCTTTTGTTGATCGCAAACTAGTGTGTGTCCTCTGGATAATTGCTTCGACATCTCATCTTAAGCTAATATGTTAATGTGTCTCAGATATGGTATGAGGTTTCAATTGCCTATTTGAGGAATATTCGAATCTTGCGTGTTTTGCCTGTCGAACATCCTCCCAAAGTCCCTAAGTAATAACAAAATGGCCGCTATTTATTCTCATTCTCACTATGATCTAAGAAGCGTGTGCCTCATAGTTTAGAAGTTGGACACCGCTAATGCGCTTAGTAGTCCATCTATGGCCATATATTGTCTCTTTTCTCTTTAGCATATGAATCTATATTTATAGACTGTAACCAGATCTGCTTCGTAGTGAACATATGTTTGGACCTGCCTATTATTCTCTCATCTGTTTGTTGCTGAGTATTGCCTTGTCTGTTTGCTTGATGAGATGGCCTCAAGAATAAGGAATCACTTAAGCCTACTGTTTGTTTATCTTCACATAGAACTGTTGGGTGTTGCATATGATGCTAGCAGCTGGTGTAGTCTGCATACATGCTTATTCGTATCTCTTCTTGCCATCTGTTAGCTACTTACCCCCATCTGATATTATCCTCTGTTTGGCCCTTCTTTAAAACTGAAAATGTTACGTTTTGAGGCTTATTTCTGTCTACAGCCTACTGCCCCTGCATACATCCTGTTGGTTGCGTTATTTATCTGTCTCCTCTGTATTCTGCCTCCTGAAAATCTGAAATTTCACATTTAGGCTTGTTTCTCTGCATTCTGTTTGCCTAATGCCTGGTTTGTTCTGCCTCATCCTGATAATTACTACATTTGGGCCAGCATAGTTGTTTCCTCTGTTTGCTTTACTGTTTGCTATTCCCCTGAGCCCCACTGCCTTCTTTTCCTTTCCCTTTTCTTGTAGGTTGCCTTAGGCCTTATTTTGCATTCTTGCCTCTGTTTGCCTTACTGTTTTCTTTCTGCCTCTGTCTATATTGGACACAGCATGAAGTAATTTGATCATCCTTTCTTTAGTCTGCCTATTGCCAAATAAAGTGTAGTCCGCATGTGTTGATCTTTTATGCCTAGTACTTATTATGATCGATAAAATTGGAGCATATACTAATCCTTATCTTTTGTTATTTTTACATGAAATGCATTGGAGCAAAATGAGGAGTCTCACGGCGAGACTCATCACGAGCTACTTCAAATGGCAACCCGCGCCTATATACATCCGCATTCGCATCCCAGCTTCAGAAATCCTTAGACAAAAAATAGGACAAGATGACGTTGTCATCCGTCTCAACTCCTCATACTCTTTAAATTTGATTGCCTCATTTTATGCCTTATTTGTTTATTGTAATTTTATTATTTAATTTTGTAATTAATAGGAGAACTTCTAGCAATTAGCCTTTGAACATATGAGGTGGGAAGGTAATTTAAACTTAGAAACACACTTCTTCTTTATTTGTCTTTTAGGACTGTTAGGCATGTCTAAATTCTGCAAAAAATGATCTAAATGATTTAACTTACATCATAAAATCAACATTTTGTTTCTTATTAAAATCCATAACAGATTTCTTCCTAAACTCTCAAAGATCATCTTAAAGCACCTCTTATATAATATCGTACGCAGGTTAAGCAAGATTAATTTAGCTAGCAGTATACATAATTAGTCCATAAAGCACCTTAGCATTCTTTAACATTTCTAGCCCTTTTTAGCACTTTTAATCGCCCCTTGGCATTTAGCACCTTTAGCATATTTTGTCCTTAACATTTTAGCACCTCCTAACATTCTTTTGTACTTTAGCATATAGCACCTTTTGCCCTTTTAATACTTTAAGCACCTTTTAAACATTTTAATATTTTAGCATTTATTTTATTTCCTAACATTTTATTAAGCAGGAGGAGCTTTTATTAGCACCTTTAGCATATTTTGTCCTTAACATTTTAGCACCTCCTAACATTCTTTTGTACTTTAGCATATAGCACCTTTTTCCCTTTTAATACTTTAAGCACCTTTAAACATTTTAATATTTTAGCATTTATTTTATTTCCTAACATTTTATTAAGCAGGAGGAGCTTTTATTTTGCATTTCCTTAGCACGATAATTAACCCTAGGTTTGGCAGGATAACCGCAAGTTAACGGATCTTAGAGGGTGCCTAACCCCTTCCCTCTAGATTAATAAAGAACCCTTACCCAGAATCTCATTAAGTTTAGCAGACCATTAAAATGGAGTTAATGTTCACTTTAAACTAGTTAACATTTAGGTGTCCTAATTCACCCAATTAATTAGGTGACGACTCCGCGAACCCTTTAGCATTTAGCACCTTTTAAGCATCATTTAACATTTTAGCATTCTTTTGCACTTTAGCATTTATTATTTATTTTCTAACCTTTTATTTAAGCAGGAGTTATAAAATAAAAGTTGCGGCCGAAAAAGGGCGCGACAGGAGGTTAGGGACTTAAGTAACGTTCTTATTTCTACGAAAAATTGGGCAGCACTTCATTTGTTTCTACGTACTTTTCCACCTTTAAAAAGACCCAATTTCAACAATAACCAAGCCCCGACTAAAGGCACAATCAACGGTTAATCCAAAGGGGATTACACGCCTACTAGACGTGTAAAATTCTGCCCCACAATCATATGTAAACAATCTATAAAATGCATATAACAAGGTTCAATAATTTCCATACCAATTTCGGCCACAACGTCACCACTTTATGACTCTTTCCTTAATTCTTAATCCAACTCACCTTCCAACAATTCCATATAACAAAAACATCTTTAAACATCAATGTTTCCTTTCAATTCTCAACATGCAATTAGCAACCATAATAATAACAATAACACTTTAATCCAATGTATACAACATGGTCCGAAAATCGGCTACAATAATAAATTTGTCACATGCATTGCCTAAACTTCAAATTTCTCTCAACATACATTCATTACTTAAATTATAACAACATGCAACTCAAATTATATCATAGAAGGAAGAATTTTATACCTCAAACAAAGCTAAAGCATTTAATTTGAACCCATCAAGCCAGAACAACCCACGGTTTTATCAACTTTTCTCGCCTAATTCCTCACTTTTTCAACTCCAATTCAACATGCATACAATCTATGATGTTAACCCATCATTTATACACATTTTTCTTCCAAAAACTTGTCTCAAAATTTTGAATTTCTCTGCTCAAAATCGGCCAGCAGTGGCGGAATTCACTGTTCTGTCAGCTGAAATTGTAACGTCCATAACTTTCTACTCCGATGTCCTATCGATGAGAAGTTTATTGAGTTGGAAACGAGACTCGACGAACTTCATTTTAGGATTTTGAAACACCTAAAAACTTCTAATATGCTAGGAGATATACCCCTCCAAAGTTGACTAAAAATCTGCCCAAAATTTCGGCTAGCAGCAGTCCCGATTTCCCCCCACTGTTTTCTTCAATTTCCACCATTTTCTTCAACTATAATAACATGTCTGCAATCTACAAGTTTAATCCACCTTTCATACATGTTTTTTTCTTCCAAAAACTTACCTTAAAAATATGGAAATCTCTTGGCAGATTCAGTTAAGTGGTAATGCCGAAATACCCACTGATTTGGTGTTTATCTTGATTTATAATTTTGTAACAAAACTTAATCTAGAAAGAAGGTGATAAAAGCTTAAATTTTGGTAAGGAATGTAGTGTTTTTGGTTGAAAAGGGAGAGAAGAGGGTGATGAAGTGTAAGTGATATTTTTGAGAATGAAGAGTTGGGGTCATAAGGTCCAAATCTGAAAATTTAGTTTTTTTTTGTCAATTTGGTCCACTTCTCATCATTAATTAACCTTATGATCCACTTCTTTAGAATCTTAACTCCCACTTCTTTTCATTCCCGAGAATTTTATAAGGTCTCGTATTCTTCATGTCGTAATTCTTATAGTATGTTACTAATCCTTAATGGAAATATATATAACTATCATTTTTCATTTTCATTGACACGCTTGTAGTAGCCAAAAAAATAATCCGGACTCACATCCTTTGAATACCAACTTTCAGATTAAATTGTATAAACATATTTTATATCCAATATCCGAATCTTATTTCTTAATGACGTTCTTAATTATTGTCTTAATCTTACGAGGTGTAACAACGCTCTACTGATGCTCGAAGCAGACTTTGCACACAAAAAGATGCAGCAAGTGTAGAGCGAGAAAACAACATATACTCAACATCATCGTTGATCGATCCTAAATTAAAACGATGGCTATCGATTTTCGAATGCTCACTTTTACACTTAACAACTATTAGCTCAAAGGGTATGATCGTATTCTGACAAGAATAACACAAGTAATTTACACGGTTCGACAAATATCCAAGTAATCAAAAAGATAATCATATTTTACCCTATTTTATCATTAATCACTAAATAGATAATCAATTATATGACATTGGTAGTAAATGCAATGCAATGCAAAGCAAATGTCATCTAACAATCGGTATATACATGTTCATTTAATAGAAATGTGTGACCCATGGGGTATTCTTGAGGTCCATACATTATTCGGGATTATTTTCCAACTGGTTCTCAACCAATTTCGCTCTCAATCTCTGTACTTAGTCTATTTTCATGTATCATCTGCATGACTCCGCTCTAAACCATTTTCCATCGGGCATAATCATATGTATCCTCAATAGTAATATGCATGAGATACCATATGAAAGTATGAATATGATAATCACACAAAATAAGCAATAGGGCTATAAAGAAAAGGTTCATTTTAGCTCTGTTTCATCCGTAAACAAGAGTTTAGTGATGAAAATACATAATCAACAAGTAATAGATTCATATCTCACATAACAATCAAGTAAGAGATTTGTGTCTCACACAACGATCAAAATCTAAAATTTACTACCAGCTAATGCCCACATGCTTTGACATTTTTACAATTGAAATAAATGATCTGAATACGACACAAATTCCCCAATCATGACACTAGTACATGTAGGAGTGTTCACAAGTACGAGACCTCCTTTTTATCATTTTTCGTAATATTTGTTAATTTATCAGCCAAACGCTTTAATTATGGTCAAATAAGGTCTCAACTTACCTTTAATCCGAAGTCTTAAGCTCACAACAGAGTCTTATATTTCCTCAAAACTTGTGAACGGTCTCAATCTGTTCAACTATGAAATCTACGTAAACATGTGAGTCCGTATATACCCATATTGCTATTTTACTGTCCCGAACCCAAAAAGTCATTCCAAAGTCGACCTCGAACCCCGGAGGGCATAACTGCAATTTTGCTACCAAAATCAGTCTACTCATAGCTAGTTTAAATTTCGAAAATGACCCAAATTTCGAATTTCAATTTGAAGAATTACATAATTTAAACTAGGACTTAAAAGTCCCAAATTTCCAACCCACAACATAATTTAAACGACTAAAACCCATTAGATTACATGATTAATTAGTTGAAGTGAGGTGAGATTCAATGCATAACTACTAAAGTTTTTTTAGTCGAAAAAGGAAGTAGAGATATCTAAGAGAATTACAAAAATATTTTGATTGAAATCATTAGGAGATGAAAAGATGATATTTGAGATAATAATAGAGATTTAGAGAGAAGATTTGAGATATTTAAGGAGAAGATTTGGAGAAACAAGTGATAAATTTTCTATGTTTGGCGTATGTTTATTGTATGTCCTATGTATCACTATACATACAAATATACACAATGATATGCAATCATATATATCGATGTGTGTGTGTGCATGTCAATGTGTGTGTGAGGAATTTCAAGTGTATACATGACATACAACAAAATACAAATACGTACAAGTGTACACACAATTACAGGAATGAGCTGAATTTTATACATTTTAAAAATTTAATGGTATTATATTCTGTAAAGTTAGTAATATTGCTATAATTTGCAATAAACGTTAATATTGCTATTCATGAAAATTCCTCTTGTAGTTATACGGTAAAAGAAATAAGTTATAAACGAATAACTTATCTCACCTTTTATTCTAATAAATAAAATATAAAGACATTATTATACCGACCAAACATATAACTAATAATCTAAACTCTATCATATTCCGTGTATATCAGTAGACCCGTAACCTATAAATGTTGGAGATGAGTCGAAAACAACAGTTGACGTGGTCATTCATCGTCCACTTTCTTTCCCGCATTATACGAAAACACGGCAAAGAATTGATTGATCCCCCAGCAATTGGGTATTCTAAAAACCTGATCTTTATAGAGATGCACTTACCTAAATCTTGGTTTTGCATTGGTGTGGGAGAAAATTAAGAAGAAAAAGGGGCGGGGGTGCAATATGTTTGGATCCAAATGCTTCCGTTGGAGCAAAATTTCAGATCTCTATTCCCGAGAACCTGACACATTTATTCTGCCTGCACCCATCCCACAATGGCCTCAAGGTATGCCAATTGTTTTACTAATTATCTTTTTTGTTAAGAGTCTCACATCGTAAATGAAATGAGAATTTTGACTTTTTATATGGACTTGGACAATACTCCACTCATAAGCTAGCTTTTGGGGTTGAGTTAGACCCAAAATTCATTTTTTACATGGTATTAGAGTCGACCTGACTCCATTCCAAGTCTATGTTCACCGATGTTGTGTCTCCAGATTATGTCATTCACGCTCCAGTTAACGGGGTTTGAGCGTGCAGTGAGTGTTAATTGTTGGAAATATTTATTAAACGTGAAATAAAGTAAATCATATTAATTATGAATCGAACAATTGAGGCCCCGCACGTAGGAAATATGGTTTTCACACACGTGCACATAAAGTACTAATGATCGTTATTTTCTTAAATGGAAGAGATATTGGTATGTATACGAATTGTTTGAGGCATAAAATAGTAGACGGTTATTGGCCAAATGACAAATGGTTTCACGTTGGTAAATGAAAGGAAGAAATGTGTAAGAGATGAAACGAATCAGAAATCGCCAACACGGAGAGGCACCGCGGTCATTAGAAATCGCCAACACGGAGAGGCACCGCGGTCATCAGAAATCGCCAACACGGAGAGGCACCGTGAAACGAATCAGAAATCGCCAACACGGAGGCACGCGTACGCGAGGCGAGGACCGCGGTGCCTCCACTAGGGCCGCGGTGCAAATTCGATTTCGATTCGGTGACTTATCGAATTTAAACCGCGGTGCCTTCCCGAGGGACCGCGGTGCCTCCACCTAGGACCGCGGTGCAAATTCAGTTTTCAGTTCCAGTGACTTACTGGAATTTAGGCACCGCGGTGCCTTCCCGAGGGACCGCGGTGCTTCGACATTTTTCAGTAATGTTGGAGGCGATTTAAGGCTGATTCTTGAGCTGACTTTGGAGCAATTAATCTCCATTATTTGGCTATTGATTTCAGCCATTACTAGGCTGAATTAACCTCAATATCAATGGTCATTACTTGACATTGATGGCCATTCATTTGGTTAATTGAGAAGACAAATTCATCTACCTATAAATTGATGCCTTTGACACAATTGCAAAATACACATTCAATAAGCAATTCTCTAAAATTGTCTTCCTCTCTTGCAATCACAAAACACTCAAAGATCGTTCTTCTTAAGCAAACACTTGAGTTCCCTTTGCTCATTTGTTTGATTGCTGTTTTATCTTGGGAGATAAGTTGTCATTACAAGCGTTGAAAGGATATACGGGGCAATATTATCTTAAGGATAAATCAAGAATTTGGTCAATTCAGCAAGTCCTTGTTATTTGATCATTTCCAGATTTCTAACATATTAGTTGTTGTTGATACTTTCCCATTTTCCTTTGTTTCTACACATAGTTCCCACAATCTTAAGATAATATCCGTTGTTTCAACGACAACATGACTGGACAGGATCAATTGAACGCTGAAAACTCCATCGATGCTCAAGGCAATCCCACTGCTTGGCTGCTTGCACCACCACTCCTCAAGGCAATTCTAATGCCCTCAACTCCACTGCTTTCGGCACAACTAGTGTCAACCCCACTGCTGCTCAAGGCGCTCCAAATGCCTTCCAAACTGCTCAAGGAGGCGCCACTGTCACAACACCCGCTGGTTTTCACAATGAATGTCCTGAAAAGTTCACGGGTTCTCACTTTAAACGATGACAACAAAAGATGTTGTTCTTCTTGACGGTTATGAGACTGTCACATTTCCTAACCGAAGACCCTCCACAAGTTGGGGAAGACACGGACCCTCAGCCAAATGAAATGGCGGGAGGGGGCAAGGTATCCATGTCATTAATGGCATGGAGATGGTTCAAGATGCATGAAATCATAGTGACTTCATGTGCAGAAACTATATTCTAAATAGTTTGTCCGATCCTTTGTACAAGGTGTATTGCACCGTTGGGAGAACCAAGGAATTGTGGGACAAGTTGCAAAAGAAATACAACACCCAAGATGCGGGTGCTAAAAAGTTTGTCATTGAGAAATTTCTGAAATTTCAAATGGTGGACAACAAAAGTGTGTCATCCCAAGTCCAGGAATTTCAAATGATAATACATCACCTAGACTTGGAAGGATTGAAGCCCAACGAACAATTCTTGGTTGGGGCATTAATCGAGAAGCTGTCTCCCTCGTGGAATGAGTTTATGAATTACTTGAAACTCAAGACGAAGGAGATGACATTAGACGAACTTATTGTCAAACTCCAAATTCAGGAAGACAATAAGAAGGTCATGTCAAAGGGGAAACAACCCGCCGAGGCTAAGACAAATCTGACGGAAGTTAAAGGGAACCCAAGCAAAAAGAGGAAGTTCCAGAAGGATGGCGACCCACAATCAAAAGTTTAAGGAACATCTGAATCGTAAAGTTGGTCATATAGCCAAAGACTGCCGCAAACAAAAATATGATAAGGCCAAAGGAAAGGATAAGGTAAACGTCGTCGAAGACACGCTCTTAGACGATATGATTGAAGAATTCTCAGCCGTTGTGCTAGAGACCAACCTCGTTGAGAATCCAACGCAATGGTTGCTGGACACGGGTGCTACCCGCCACATCTGTTCCAACAAAGATGCCTTCTCCACGTATACACCAGTCACAGATAAGAAGTTGTTCATGGGCAACAATTCTTCTTCCGAGGTGCTGGGGGTAGGAAAGGTAGTCCTCAAGATGACGTCCGGAAAGAAGCTGCCTCTAAAGGAAGTGATGCATGTCCCGAAAATTCGAAGAAATTTAATATCCGGACCTGTGTTGGTCAATGCTGGTTTTAGGCTAGTATTCGAGGCTAACAAGTTTGTAATCACAAAAAATGGAACTTTTGTAGGTAGGGGCTTCGTCTGCTTCTTTAAAGTTAATGCTAAACCTGTAATGCCTTCTACTTAGAGAGAGGCTTCGCCTGTGAAAACCTCCTTTAGGCATTGCAATACCTTTCTTCTAACTATCAATAAAACTGAGCCTTCTTTACGTATTTGAGTCTTCTAATTTATTGCACCATAGATTAGATGTGTTAATTATCAATTTATATTTAAATTGATAAAGTTGGAATCATTGCCGTCTATCAACATAAACCCTCAACGTAAGTGTGAGGTAGGCATAAAGGCAAAGAATCTCCAAAAAGCTTCCTTAGATCCGTCGAAAGGGAAAACCGCTCCTCTAGAACTCACACATATCATCATATGTGATTTGAAGTTCGCTCAAATAGAGGGGGGAATGAGCAATTTGTGATTTTCATAGATGATGGCACAAGAGTGCGCCACTTTTACTTACTTAAAAGTAAAGACGAGGCTTCTAAAGCATCTAAGCATCACAAAGTAAAAGTTGAAAACCATCTATACCAATGGGTCTATAGCTAAACATCATATGTAAATTCATAACTATCGCCGCCTCGCGGGATCATGAAATACATCAAAATGGATATCAAGATAGTCTTCCTAAAATGGTGATTTGGAAGAAAATATAAATCAACCAGATGGGTATGTGGTTCCAAGACAAGATACAAAGGTTTGTAGGCTTGTCAAATTGTGGTATAGGCTGAAAACAAGCACTAAACAATGGCACGAGAAATTTGTTAGTACTCTACTATTAAAAAAGTTCGCCATTAATGGATGAGACAAATGTGTTTACATGAAAGAAAATGTTGAATCTTTCATCAGAATATGACTTATGTAGACGACTTGTTAATCATTAGAAGCAGTCTTGGATAATCCTAGAGACTGAGAAACATGTTAAAACAGTGTTTTGACATGAAATATATGAGTATAGCAGATGTCATCTTAGGGAGACATCTTAGGGAACAAGATGTCTAAGACATCTAGTGGACTGGTCTTGTCTCAATCTCACTACATCAATGATGTACTAAAGAAATTTGGGATGTTCGACAGTTCACCGGTAACAATACCATTGGATATAAGTCAAAAGATTGACAAACATCTTGGTAAGCCCATACGCCAGAAGCGGTATGCGCAGGTGATTAGCAGTCTAATGTATATAACAAACTGCACTCGACTTGATATCGCTCATACAGTCAATAATTTGGCTAGATTCACCCGTAATCCAAGTGAAGATCACTGGAATGCACTGAAGTGGCTTCTAGAAGATGTTCCATGTTGGGATAAACCTGTGACTTCTGTAATGATCCACTGCGTTAGTCAATCGGCTCTAGGAAGGGCACGAAGTTCTATTTACAACGGCAAATTTCGTCATATTTGACAGGAGACATGAGTCTGTTAGGCAGTTGATCACCTCGGATGCTATTTCCATTGATTTGTAAAATCTAAGGAAAATATCACAGATCCCTTGACGAAGGGAATGACAGAGATCAGATGTACTGCTTGTCTAGGGAAATTGGCTTAAAACCCAATCAATAAGAATCAATAAAGTGGTCACCAACCTTACGGACTGGAGATCCCAGGGATAAGGTTCAATGAGAAAACTAAACTGTAAAGGTTCAGTTGAGCGCTTCGGTGGAAGCAAGAGCACTTCGAATAATGATTTCTTCTTAAGAAACATATTCCAAGGTCATTCCCGTGATAGACAAAAAGTGCTACCTGTAGAGGGGTAAAGGATAAGTTTCCAAACCTTTAATGATCCTCAATAATTGAGGTTAGGTTGGGGAAACTTTTAATGGTTCCTAACGCTCGTGCAGCGGGGTATTACAGGATATCTTGTAGGAGACGAGGACATGCCGCCTCAAATGAACGCCCTTAAGAATCCAAGGGTGTCCACGACCCACAACGGACAAAACACTAGAAAGATCGAGTAGGAAAGGTGTTGTGTTGGTAACATTGTCTTGGCATATACTAAACACTGACGGTTCAAGACATCACGTTCCCGCGCAGTAAATATGTCCGATGGTATTCTACTATGGAAGGTTCAAGGCTACGACTACCTCTCCAGATGCAACGTCGATCCGCCGAGTGATTGCTCGAAAGACACTATACGCGTGCACCAAAATCTCTTCCAAGAGGGGATTGTTGGAAATATTTATTAAACATGAAATAAAGTAAATCCTATTAATTATGAATCGAACAATTGAGGCCCCGCACGTCGGAAATATGGTTTCCACACACGTGCACATAAAGTACCAAGGATCGTTATTTCCTTAAATGGAAGAGATATTGGTATGTATACGAATTGTTTGAAACATAAAAGAATAGACGGTTATTGACCAAATAACAAATGGTTTCACGTTGGTAAATGAAAGGAAATGTGTAAGAGATGAAACGAATCAAAAATCGCCAACACGGAGAGGCACCGCGGTGCCACAAGGACAGGGACCGCGGTGCCTCCACCTAGGACCGCGGTGCCTCCACCTAGGACCGCGGTGCAAATTCAGTTTTCAGTTCCAGTGACTTATTGGAATTTAGGCACCGCGGTGCCTTGCCGAGGGACCGTGTTGCTTCGACGTTTTTCTATCGGAAATAGAATGAGAATTTGTACTCCTTATATGGACTTGGACTTTCCTCATAAGCTAGCGTTTGGGGTTGAGTTAGGCCCAAAATCTATTCTTTACATTTTCATTGGCGGTCAATTGTCATTATCTGAATTTTGTTGCAAAATTGTTACTTTAATTAGTTAATTAACTGCCCCTCAATATCAAATTAGTTGCTTGGGCTACATAAACTCTCTGTACCTCATTGTTAGATTGTTTTTGTGCTGATGGTCAACCTATGCAATTCGGATTGGCTCACAGAGGGTGAGTTAAAAGGGCCACTTGGATAATTATTAATTACACATTAGATTTATCATGTGGGGTTTTATAGTAGGTTACGGAGGATGCGGATTAAGGTAGAAGGTTATTAGTTAGTTGAGTGTTGTCTCGCTTATCCTTCCATACTAGTAGTCGTTGTAGTATTACTCTTGTAATTGCTTGTTAGATTTCTGATACTATTTGATGTTTCTTGTACTTCAATTATCGTATTATTTTGTTGTAGTTACTATCCCTTTTTAAGAATGTTTTGTCATGCTTTCTTTAGTATTTTTTGTCATTGCTTCTTCATTCCCGTTGTTTTCTTTTTTCAAACTGCTTTCAAATGCTTTTACTTGAGCCGATGGTCTATCATAAACAACTTCTCTACCTATCAAGGTAGAGATAAGGTATGCGTACACACTACCCTCCCCAGACCCCACTTGTGGGATTACACTGGCTATGTTGTTGTTTATTTAACATGTGGGGTTTTATCTTCTTTTATGTAGCCATTAGTTTAAACCCCAATTTGTTTGGGATTGAGGTGTAGTTGTTGTTGCATTGTTTTCTATAATTATTATCCCTAATTTTACATTGAAAAGAAGGAAATGAACATCATTTTCTTCATTGCTACTCAGGGTGTCTCATTTTCTGTTCAATGTCTGATTAAGATTGAAATGCTTCAATGTTCCAGCAAAACTGGAAATTACACATCCACCCAGAGGAGGTTACTATCTTTTTCATCCAAATACCATCACTATGTCCTAGGTCTTTTGTCTGTTTACCTTAGCTTGAAGTAATAGGTTAAGTATTCTACGAGGTTCATATTTCTAATGTGGTTTCGTGACTGAAAGTTATCAACTTTAAAATGATTGCTATACTGTCCTCTAGAAAAATAATGTATGCCTTCTCAAATAAAAAAGAAAAAGAAGAAGAGAAGAATGTATGCTACTGCTTGTGGTGATATATGCATGAGCTGGTGGCAACTTTTAATTCTTTTAGCACTGTTAAGGAAATATTGTAATCATTGTTGTAGTCTCCAAGCATGTTATTGAGTGTGAAACATTCTCAATGGTAGTTTCTTTTTTGCCACTCTTTCATGCTTTTAATTCTATTTGTCCCTTCTTACAAGGGCTCTACAAGTTTTAATACCTAGAGTTGTCAATGAAGTAACTAGTCTGGAAATAAACAATAGAAATATTGAAGGCAAACATAGCAACATACATAGCCTTAAACAAAATTGTATTTCCTTGCTAGCTTTTTGGTGCAACATGGCCATTGTAAATGATGTAGGTTCCATGCTTGATATGATTGAGGCCTTGCACACTTTGTAATTGTTAACGCACCATGTTAGTGCTGTTTCTCCATATATATAGTAAGATTACTTGTAAAAAAAGTAACTAATCTGGGAAGATGCTGCTGTAGTCTTTTGATTGATAGGCATAGGACAATGAGCTGTAAAATGAAAACCTCCTGATGTTATTTTCTTCTACCAGAAAATGGAATTAGCATAAGTTTCTGAAATATGAATACTTTTTGAAAGTTCCACATGTTTTGTTTGAGCAGTAAAATCATATGTACTACTGTTTCAAAATTTATCTAAAGCACTTATTTTTCCATCATGATTAACTTCCGCATATTAAATCAGGACGTTGTTTTCTGATTATTTCCTGTTCAACTGATTAAGTTTCATTCAGTTTCCCTCTCTACCATATTCTCTATGCTGTACTTTCATACTTATATCACAAGTAGGGGTGAACACGAAAAACCGAAACAAACCGATAACCAAATAAAACCAGGAAAACCCGACATTTTTTTGGTTTGATTTGGTTTAGTTGTTAATTGTAAAAACCGACGATATTTGGTTTGGTTTTGGTTTCAAGTCGAGAAAAGCCGAAGAACCCCGAACCAAACCGACTTTATATATACATATTTTTAAAATTATATTTATATATCTGTGTGTGTGTGTGTATTTTTATTTATTTTTATGAATAAATTACAATGTATATTATATTTCTGTACTCTTGGGCCATTCATCCCTTGTCTAATTGGTTTGGTTATTTTTTACATAAAAACCTATCCAAACCGAATCGTGAACACCCCTACTCACAAGAGGTGCTTTGCCATTCGAAGAAGACTTATAAAACTTTGCAGATTGATTTGGCACTTGATCCATTATTACGATACTTGGAGTTCAGAATATTCAACTTGAATCCACTAAATGAAAATTTTAAGAGTTTGGATAAGTTTGAGTTTTTTGTTCAGCTTCTAAGTTTTCATTGTGATCAAATGACTCTTTGGGGTTAAATGTTAGAATTTCTTATTTGATTTTTTTCTTTCCTTGGAAAAGACATTGTATATGTTCTTGGACCTGCATTAGTTTTTCAGAGTTGCTTGATATGACATTTCTGTTTAGAGGATTGCATACAAACATATATAGTTTAGAGGATTGCATACAAACATATATAGTTTCCTTTCTTGAAAAAGAAATTAAGAGAAGAAAACCTCTAATGCTAGTTTTTTTTTCCTGCTTTCTACCACTGCTAGAATGTTCAGATACAGGATTTGCTAGTGGTAGAATTAAACTAGGGGAATTGGAGGTTCATAAAATCAGCAAGTTTGAGTTTGTCTGGGGTTGTAATCTGTCACAAGATCGGAAGCAGGGTGTTAGCTTTTATAAACCAAGGGGGGTGCCTGATGGATTTTTCAGCCTTGGCCACTACTGCCAATCTAACAACAAGCCTCTACGAGGGTTTGTGCTTGTTGCTCGGGAAGTGACTAAACCTGAGCCAGGGGGTCATTGCAACGGAAATCCTTGGTTGCCTGCGCTTCAGAATCCCCTTGATTACACGTTAGTCTGGAGTTCTAATGACGGAACTGAAGAAAATTTCGATGTATCTGGTTACTTCTGGTTACCTCAACCACCAGAAGGTTATAAAGCCTTGGGGTTCATTGCGACTAGTAAGCCTGTTAAACCTGAGTTAGGGGAAGTTAAATGTGTTCGAGCTGACCTCACTGATGAATGTGAGACTCACCGCTTGATACTCAAAACCAGCTCTGTTCTTTCAGAAGTACTGGCAATTTGGAGCATAAGACCGCGGCATAGAGGAATGCATGGTAAAGGTATATCAGTTGGTAGCTTTTTCTGCAGTAGCTATTGGAGCACGGGGCAAGATCTAAACATCGCATGCCTAAAAAACTTTGACACAAGTCTACAAGCAATGCCAAACCTTGATCAGATTCATGTAATCATTAGGCACTATGGTCCTACATTGTTTTTCCATCATGACGAGGCCTATCTTCCATCTTCTGTACAATGGTTCTTCGATAATGGCGCAATGCTCTACACGAGAGGCGATTCAGTTGCTAAGCCTATTGAGCCTGACGGCTCCAATTTACCTGGTGGTGGGACAAACGATTGCCAATATTGGATTGATTTGCCAAGCGATGTTCGGAGGGATATTGTCAAGTTTGGAAATATAGGGAGTGCAAAACTTTATGTTCATGTGAAGCCAGCCTTTGGTGGTACTTTCACGGATCTAGCAATGTGGATATTTTGCCCCTTCAATGGGCCAGCTACTCTAAAGGTAGGCGTAGTGAATGTTCCTCTTAGCAAAGTCGGTCAGCATGTAGGTGATTGGGAGCATTTCACTCTCCGAGTGAGCAATTTCACAGGAGAATTGTGGAGTATCTATTTTTCTCAGCACAGTGGTGGTGAATGGGTGGATGCTTATGATTTGGAGTTTATTGCAGGTAATAAAGCTATTGTCTATTCATCAAAGAATGGTCATGCTAGCTTTCCTCATCCTGGAAATTACATTCAAGGGTCCTCAAAGCTAGGAATTGGAATTAGAAATGATGCTGCCAGTAGTAATCTCTACGTAGATTCAAGTACCCAGTATGAAATTATGGCAGCAGAGTATCTCGGCCATGGAGCTGTCAGTGAGCCATGTTGGTTACAATATATGAGAGAGTGGGGTCCAACCATTATTTATGACTCAAGAAAGGAGCTTGAGAAAATCGTTGATCGCTTGCCAATAATGGTTCGAAATTCAGTACAGAGTATTTGTGATAAGATGCCAATGGAACTGTTTAAGGAGGAAGGCCCTACTGGGCCAAAGGAGAAAAATAATTGGATTGGAGACGAAAGATGGTAGCGCATTTCTTATTTCTGTCTATGGTTATCTTACTCCTCCCAGTAGATCAGAGTTGGCTTGTTGAAGTTTGTTGTACCATTACGTACAGACTCCTCTTACTCTATGATTCTAGTGTTCAAATTACAAGTTAAGTAAGTACACGAGATGTAATGGAAGTAAGAGGTGGAAAAATGGGCTTTGTAGTTGCTTTAGCTTAGCAATTTGTGACGACTACTTTGAGGATCCTACAAGTTTATAGTCCATAGCAGGAGTTATCTTGAATCTTCGATTATCTGCAGAAGGGAAGAACACCCTACTCATAAACCAAGAGGGCATCAAGCACGCGGTAATCCTTCACCTTAAAGCAAATTGATTCTTGATTCTTGTTATTACCATTTTGTTCTGAACCTATCACAATGTGCTGCTTCTCACTGTCATTGTGGCATCAGGTTGTTCTTTGATGAGCTGTGTAAAGTTTAATGAGGACATTTCTCAATCCAAATCCTAACTCCATTGCAAATTAAAGAAAATGGCTTCTGCATGACGCCCTCTACCTTTTCTTCTCCCTGCGGACGTTCTTTACTGTATGAGCAAGCTATGCCAGTATAATGTTTGGCATTGCCAATCTCTTGTACGTCCCACTAATCTAAGCAGGTAGACACTTATTAGAGAATGATAGTTTGGTTCGGAAACAAAGTCATGCAGGGATAACAATGTAGGGATTGTGATACTGGAATTAGTAATCACTGGATTATTTAGTGTATATGCTTTTTTTAGTTCATTGCACTAAGACTTGTAAATACCATGTTAGTGCACCGGGCTGCCATTTTTAAGGTTGCACCAATACGATACTTTGTGACTAATTTTTAAAATCTTTTTATGGAGAAAGTAGACTCGTGAAGGAAGTCAGTAATGAAATGAGAGAAAACAACCTTTAATAGGGATTTTAATTTTCACGGAGCATGAGTTAGTCATGTCTACTATTGAGAAGGAAGCTAGCTCAAGTGGAGCTTCATTTGATTATTTTCTACTTCTTCCATTTCATATGATGTTATACTTGCACTTTTTCAAATTACTTGAAGATATTTGATTAAGTACGGAATTTAAGAGAAAAAAGAACTTCTGATCTTTACGAGCCTGAGATTTTTTTTGTAGCTTTAAATCATTTTATTAAGAGTTAAATGAAAATTTTAAAATTAAATTATTAATACAAAATATAGAAAGATATCGTTTTTTCAGAACTAGATAAAAAAGAAGAATCTCATATTAATATTTATTTTTAGATCGTTTTAAGAAAAACAGTCTTTTAAATTTAAAAGTAACTTGTGTAAATACTTTTAATTTATCATTAATAATAAATATTTAAAATCATCTAAATATTATATATTTTTAAAAAAAATTACATGCTCAATCAAATAACAACGAGACATAAATCAATTTATAGAAAAGGGAGGAGGCCCTTCAGTTAAATTATTGTGAGTTGTGACCATAGGAAGATTTCCTATATTAGTCTATCTGCAGCTGCAAGTCAACCAGATAAAAGGTATTTCTTCCACTTTTTACTGTCTTCAGAGTTCAGACTGGAAGGGCGTTGCAAAATATAATGATTCTTTTCTAATAATAATAATAATAATGACTACGTTAAAGTCAGCTAGTTTGTTCCTTAACGTCCCTAAATCACCGTTTGGTACAATTTATTAATTTTTTTTTATAGTAGTAAAACTTATAGGAGTAGAACTTTTATCAAAAAGTTGTTAGGTGTTTGATTGACAATAAAAAACATTTTTGTACAAAAAACAAAAAAAATTAAAGCCAAGTGCTTATTTTAAAATTACTCATATTTTTAAATAAGCTCAACCAAACACCTCTCAATATTTTAATAAGTGCTTATTTAAAAAAGAGAGCACTTATGAGCTTAAAATAAGTTCAATCAAACCGGCACTAAGTATTTTACCAAACGTCAACGAGAGTGTTTGATGATTTAGTTTGAATTAGTTTTAGGAACAACTCCAATTTTACTAAATCAAATATTTGGGTAAGATATTGAAATAATTTTCCTTAGGAATTTTTTTCATTAATCATAATATATATAATTGTATAAAGGTGATTCCTAATACAGTAAGAATTCTAAATTACCTTAAATACATGATAATAATAATTACAATTTATAATGTGAATATTCGGAGAATATTCGCTAATACTCCCCCTCAGACGGAGCGGGAGGAGGCCGAACGCTCAGGCTAGATCTGAAGTCTATGAACAGATGTCTGGGTAGTCCCTTTGTGAAGATGTCTGCATACTGATAGGAGGAGAGCACATGCAATATTTTGACTAGACCAAGTGCTACCTTCTCACATACAAAGTGGATATCCATCTCAATGTGTTTTGTCCGCTGATGCTGGACCGAATTATGAGACATATATATTGCAGATATGTTATCACAATAGACTATAGACGCCTTACGCAGTGGACAACTGAGCTCCATTAGAAGATTTCGGAGCCAACAGACTTCAACAACTACATTAGCAACACCCATATACTCTGCTTCAGCACTGGAGCGGGATAAAGTGGATTGTCGATTGGCAGACCAAGAAATAAGATTATATAAAAATACATAATAACCGAAAGTAGAGCGTCGCGTGTCCGGGCATCCTGCCCAATCAACATATGTGTAAGAGAGCAACCTGGTCAGGGCGGAGGGGTAGAGATGCAACCCATATTCAGGAGTACCCTTAATGTATCTTATAATATACTTAAGAGCAGCAAAATGTGGTTCCTCGAAATGCGTAAATGACACACTCTTTGAACGACATATGCAACTGGACTGATAAATGCGAAGTCTTGAAGAACCGCAAGACTCAGATAGAGTAGGATCGACATTTGGATCGCCTCGTAAGACTGAGCTTGGATTTCGAATCAACCGGAGTGGGCATAGGTTTGCAATTCGGCACCTTAGCTCTGAACACAATTTCTTCTGCATACTTACGCTAACTCAGAAACATATTATCTGCAGATCTAGTAACTGATATACCCAAGAAGTAGCTCAGCTTGCCCAAATCAGTCATAGCAAATTTAGTTTTGAGAAGAGCAATAATGTCATTTTTCAATTTGTTAGATGAGGCAGTGAGAACAATGTCATCCACATATAATAATAAGTAAGTAATGCTACTACCATGATGAAAAATGAGTAGAGATGTGTCACACTGCTGCAAGTAAACCCAATCTGCATAATGTACCTGGCAAAGTGGTCATACCAAGCATGAGGTGCATGTTTTAGGCCATAGAGTGATTTCCTGAAACGACGGACATACTGAGGAACTGCAGGATGAACAAAACCAGGTGGCTGATGCATATACACAATTTCTTTCAAATTCCCATGAAGAAATGCGTTATTGACATCCAGCTGATGAATCAACCATTTTTTACCCATAGCAATACTAATAACAGTATGAATCGTAGTCGGTTTAATAACTGGGCTAAAAGTATAACCACAATCAATTCCCTCCTGCTGGTTAGTACCATTTGCCACAAGTCTTGCCTTGTAGCGCTCTAAATCACCAATGTCTCTGAATTTGTGACGAAAGAGCCACAAATATTGGATCGCATTCACCCCCTCAGGTCTAGAAACTAGATCTCAGGTGTGCTGCTTAGTTAAAACATTATACTCCTTAGACATGGCCGCATTCTAATTAGGGTCTAGTTTGACCAATTTGAGGTTCTTTGGAATTGGAGAAATGGTTTGAGCAAACAAGTTAAACTGAATTTTGGGCTTGAAAATCCCGTATTCGGCACGTGTGAGTTGATTGAGAATGATGGGAGATATGATGGGTTCATCAAGAAATGTGTCACGACCCGACCCCGGGACCGCGACTGGTGCCCTACCTGGGCACCCTTACAGGTAAACATCAGAGAAAATCAGCGGAACATACATGAAACTAAAAAAAATAAAACATCGTAAATAAAACAACAGGTTAGCCGATAGGGCTACCTTCCTGAACATATATAAAAACAACCGAAGCAGTTGCCTCCTTTCTTTACAAACTGACCCACAATATGTGACTACAGACCTCTAAGAGTTCTAACATAACATCTGTGGCGGGACAGGGCCCCGCCATACCCCTGAATATACATGAATCTACTACTTCAGGGAAAACCGTACCAAGAGATAAAGCCTCCGGAACAAATGGAGCTTTTTCCCAAAATCGAATCGAGATCCTAAGAGCAAAGATCACCAACCTGGTACCTAAAACTGCGGCATGAACGCAGCCTCAAGGAGGTCGATAACAGTGCGAATATGGAGCAGAAATAACGTCAAGATGCGGTCATAATCAGACAAAAGAATGACAAGGACAAGTATAAAACAATACATACGGATCCCGCCGTGTCATTACCACTTATGAACTTAATCGCACCTTATTATCTTTTCCATTCTTAATAAAAGTTACTGACCACATTCTTACGCACATTTTTAGAAAAGAATCATTAAGTTCATTACTATATAACTCACTTATCTTTCATAAGTATAATCCGCCATCTAGACGCGATCAAGGTCACATAGTGCGCGTAAAGGTATAACGCCCGCCCAACTCGAGTCGATAACGTCATCTAGTGCGCGTAGGTATACCGCCCGCCCATTCTCGGTCGATAATGTCATATAGTGCGCCCATAAAGGTATCGCCCGCCCATTTCGGGTCGATAATGTCATATAGTGCGCCATAAAGGTATATCGCTCGCCCATTTCGGGTCGATAATGTCATATAGTCGCCATAAAGGTATATCGCCCGCCCATTTCGGTCGATAATGTCATATAGTTCGCCCATAAAGGTATCTTTGCCCATTTCTCGGTCGATAATGTCATATAGTGCGCAAAAGGTAAGGTATTGCCCGCCCATTTCTGGTCGATCGATAATGTCATATAGTGCGCCATAAAGGTATCTCGCCGGGATACTAACAACTATAGTATCAAGTCCTATCCACCCTTTCAAGACAAGTCACAATACCCTTTTAGAAATAAAATTACCGAACACAAAACAAGTGACTTCTTTCTTAAAACCCTAGCAATGGTACCTTAAAAAGCAGTTTGCCCTTCTTTATTTCAAATCATTTCTCTACTTACATTACTGAAGAAAAGCATTCTTTTGTCCTTCCATAAAGCCGTTATAACCAACTTCCCATAAAGCCGTTATAATCACTTTATGCCTTAGTCAAAAACAATTTTCTATCCAAGGGACTTATATGTTTAAAACGGAACAAGTATCACACAACTACCTCTTAACTTCTAAGAGTAACAGGAAACATGAAATGATACCACAGGTATATTCCATACATAGAATCATGCCAAAGGAAGGAAGAGGTTCACATACCTCGCGGCAGTATCGACAATAAGCAAAATGCTCCAAGTACTACAACCTTGCTAGCCCTTTCCACTCCTCAAGTAGAATACGCTACTCTTAGTACTTTCACCTAAAAAGGTCACAAACGTCTATTAACTTCAAAACACAAGGTTCCATTTCTCTACAGAAAATTCGCAAAGACTCTCCCCGCAACAGTAAATCTCTCCTCTATCGAGGCCGCCACCAAGCCAACCAGGGGTTTACACGCCTAACCGACGTGTACAATTCTACACAAGAATACTACACAAGTCATCGCAATACTGTCCTATGTAAATACAGTTCAGTTCTTTTCTTTATTCTTCAGGCTTAAGTCAAAAGACATTGCCGCAGTACTAAGCTTAGTTCTATATATAGTATACTTCAACTATATATTCTAACAACATGTAATTTCCAATTACAAATAGAGGGACAAGATAATTACCTCGATAAGCCCATAATTATCCAAGTTAAATGTCGATCCTTAGCAACGTTTAGCTCCAACTCCGGGTGCTCTATCCCCGCTCCAAACAACCCTTAGAAGTTCTAACCAACTTCTACTTAAATACTTCAATCAAACAATGAAGATTTCCTTAGGGTTTCGGTTTGAGACTAAAGGGACAAAAGGTAGTATTTCCTGGCTCTACGTATAGAGGTATCTTTGGAATACTACAAGGTACAAGGCTAAGGTATTTTGGGCATTATAACAATACTTGGAAGACAACTTTCTACCAAAGGGGGGGGGGTAGGCTCGGCTAGCACACTAGGCTAGGGGGAGGGGGTGTTCTCGGCCAAGGGCCACACGAAAAGGGGGAGGGGGAAGGTGAGGCTTAGGACGATGGCTCACAAGGGGGAAGGAGGATTTAGACTTGGAAATTTGTGATGAATAAGTCTTCAAAGAGAGGGGTATTTATAGGGGAGCCAAGGGCCAACCAATGGACAAGATCAAGCCATGTGCAAGGCAAGTGTAAGGCCAAGATCAAGCCATGTGCACCCTAACCCCTACTCCACAAAACATGGCACAAAACAAGGCCTGCGAGGAACCATCGGCGAGGCCAACACTCTTCTTGGGCCTTGATCGCCCAAAGCCACCCACTTGCTTCCAATGTGAGGGTGACACGCCACCCTCCGTTGGTCCAAAATGTTTCGTCTCTCGGAAAAATCCGCAAAAATTATAAATGACATAGCCGGAATTTTCCCTACGAAAGCTGTGGAAACGTTTCGTCGAAAAACGACTCTAATCGGCACTTGTGCCCAAATTTCGAACCAATGCCTAACTTTAAGGCTCAATTCTCTACGTACGTCCTTACGTACATACTCTGGAAATACGGGGTGTAACAAAATGAGTAGTCCGATTTTCGGTATTTCTAAGGATTCGAAAGCGGGAATATCGTCTCGTCGAACGTGACGGAAAATGTGGATCTGACGAGTGGACAAGTCATAACACAGATATCCCCTATGATTGGGTGGGAAAACGAGGAATACACATGGTGTAGTTCGAGGAGCCAACTTATGGGGGTGGTGGAGGTAAGATTGGGACCACTTCGTTTCTTTTTGTCTAAGTCACTTTATAGCACAGACAATCGAAGATTTGTAGGTGGTCATATGATAGAGTCCCACGATATAAAATATCGGTGGGGGTTCTATTTTGTAGAGTGCCAATGGATAAAATATTGAGGAGGTATTCTACCATTTTAACAGCATAGACCCAGAAGGAAGGTGGTAAGCAGACGTGAAAGAGAAGGGTACAGACCATGTTATTGATAGTACGAATAATTCGTTCAGCTTTTCCATTTTGAGGGGAGGTGTAGAGACAAGAGAAGCGGAACACCATGCCCTGTTGGGAGCAAATATTATAGAATGCTGAATTATTAAATTCACGTCCGTTATCACACTGAAAGGATTTTATGAATTTTTCAAATTATGTTTTAATAAATTTGTGAAACTCAAGAAATTTAGCAAAAACCTCAAATTTAATTTTAGTGGATAAATTCATAAAAAATATGAAAAATCATCTAATAAAACAAGATAATATTTGTGACTCAGTGAGCTAATAACAAGAGAAGTCCACAAGTTAGCATGAACAATATCAAAAGGTGAAACTGTTATACTCAATGAAGACATAAACGGAAGATGAGTATGCTTGCCAAGCGGGTAAGAAAAATAGTTTTGGGCAAGTTTCCCATTATTACATTGAATACGCTGATTATTTCTAAGAAAAGAAAAGACATGATCTCCTGAATGTCCGAGCCTATTGTGCCAGGTGGATGGAGACATGTGGTTGAGTTCTGACAGCGGATGATTGAGTAAAAGGGTAGAGGTCTCCCACACTATTGCATCGCGTAAGAGTTCTCCCCGTATTGAGATCCTTTACAGAGAAACCAAAAGAGTCAAAATTGACAGACACCCAATTATTGCGAGTGAATTTTCTAACAGATATCAACTTTTTAATAATTTGAGGTGCGTAAAGGACATGGTTAAGTGAGAAGGGTGGATGGGGATATTTTATGTGTGTGTTACCATAACCTGCAATTGGAATGCGGTGACCATTGCCACAGTAATATATTGAGGATACTTTAACCGAAGCAGTTGGAAAAAGTTATCTGAAGAGTTTGTCAGGTGTGATGTGACTCCGGAGTCCATATACCAATTGTTGTCGGGTTGTTGAAGAGTGAGAGTGTTGAATGCATGGCCCAAATCAGTTGGGGCCTGCGGAATCTTTGAGGCGATGAAGTGTGCTTGTTGATTGATTCTTGGCCTTGCCTGTTGCAGTCTTTGGACGGCGAGAGGCGGACCTCGGTCTGTTGGGCTGGCCCTGCTGTTGGGTAGGGACATGCAGGCGAGGCCCAGTTCGTGAAATTAGGCTATCCTTGATGACCAGCCCATGGGAAATAAAGATTCCGAGGGGGCGGGGCTGCCTGTTGGCCCTTCTGGCCTCTGTCACGGCCCTTTCATTTGTTACCATTCCTGCGGCCCTTGTCGCCATGTCTTCCGTCGTGGCCCTGTTGCTGCTAGTGGTCCGGTGGTAGTGCAGCGGTGGTGTTGGCTGACGGTTGAGTGCTTTCAACTGCAAGTGCTTTTTGATCGTGCTCGTCCTATTTAGCACGTTGTGTTTTTTCGAATAACAATTGTGAACGCGCCTTGTTGAAAGTTGGAAGTGGATCAGCCTGTTGAATCATTATTGCAAGAGTATCATATTCCCCTTTCGGTAAACCTGCAACTAGTTGTAGTACCATTTTAGTCTCAGAAACAGTTGTCCCAACGTGAGAAAGTTGATCGGCGATGAGTTTCAGTTGTTTGCAATATTCAGACATGTTGTTAAAATTCTCAAGACGTGTGTTGTTGTACTGCTCCTCTAAATACACTGCTCGAGTATTTTTATTATCCTGAAATATTTTCTCCAAACGTACCCAAAGTTCACGCGCCGAAGCACCTGTTTTTATGATAGTACACAATAAGTTTTTATGATAGTACACAATAAGTCTTCATGTAAAAATTATGAGCTGTTTCGAACTTTGTGGCAGTGAGGAGAAGAAGTAATTGGGGCTGGGTGTTGCGAGATGTACATAAAATTTGATATAAGGAAATATAGGTTCTATGCATATAAGACGTTCGATATAATGTCTCAATGAATTCTGTTAATTAGTATATTGACTCGATTGCGATTTGAATCATTCAAAGGACGTATAGAATCCTTCATAGAGTTTACAAGAATCCGCGGAACATAGACTAATTTGACGATAAGGTATGTGAAACTATTCCTTCTTACTTTTGACCTGATTTATATGAAATGAACGTACGACAGACGTACATGATTTCTATACAGTCTCGTTCCAAATAATATGAGTTGAGAAGTGTCTTTGATTTTCTAGTAAAGTTCGTTTTAATGATTATTTTGATTGAGAGTCAAATGATAGTTTAAATAACATATGGTTGCTCATGATATCTACTCGTGCAAAGTGCTACTATTCCACTTCACTGCGCCCCTCACTAGAGGGTCGGGCAGTTTATGTAGTTATGATACTTCACCGCATCCCATAATGGGCCGGGCAGATTTGTGCACAGTCCCAATAGGTTCACCGCTTCCTTCACTAGTGGGCCAGGCAGTATATGTATATGATTCCATGGACATGCATCCATGATGTGAGTATAGATACCCATGACAGTATATGACTATATGGACAGACATTCATGATTTTGAAATGACTCTCATATTTTATAAGGCACAGTTGACTCTCTAATTTTACATGGCGCAGTTATGATCTTTTTATAGTATTACATGTTTTACATACTCAGTACATTATTTCGTGATGATCCACTTTCCTGGGGGTGTTGCGTTCATGTCCGCAGGTACAGGTGCTCAGTTCGGTGATCCTCCAGTCTAGGGTTCCGTTCAGCTGTTTGGAGAGCTCCATTGATTCGGAGCTTGTCATTTTGGTACAAAACCTTTATTTTTGACATATGTATATTTAGGGGCACGACGGGGCCCTGTCCCATCATATTTCATTACCCTTCTTATAGAGGTCTGTAGACAGTTGTGGGTTGTACATATGTGGAGTAGTAAACCTGTTTTGGTATATGTGTTGTTGTATTTTGTTTTGGGATGTTCCCGTATATAGTGACAACCTTGTCGGCTTGCGTCTCTCGTTATAATTGATTTAGATGTGACTCCTCTGAAGACATGGTTATTCATGTGTAAAGGCAGCCTTGCCGGCTTGTCTATTCAGACACATGTTATGTTTGCAGCGTTATGCTGCCGGATTTCATATTGTCCTTAGTGTCAGTCTGATTACGTGGCAGATTAGTATAATGGCGTCCTTAGGGCACTTAGCGCGGCCCGTCGGGTCGGGTTGTGACAATAATGAACGAAGGACAATTGCTGAAGCGTTGTCAACTCCAAAGGCACCGCGCTGGAAATAAGCTATTGAGAGTGAAATAGAGTCTATCTTGCAAAATCATACTTGGAAGTTGGTTGTTCTTCCTCCGGGAAACAAACTGTTGGATTGTAAATAGATACTCAAACGGAAGTATAAAACAAATATGTCTATAGATAAGTACAACGCCATGTTGGTAGTCAAGGGCTATCGATAGAAGGAAGGCCTTGACTATTTTGACACGTACTCCACGATGTCTAGATGACGTCCATACGAGTATTCATTGCGATCGCAGCGTTGCGTGACCTTGAGATACATCAAATGGATGTCAAAACAACATTCCTAAATGGTGATTTGGAAGAAGAAATTTATATGAAACAACCCGAGTGGTATGTGGTTCCAGGGCAAGAGAAGAAATTTTGTCGACTTGTCAAATCTCTATATGGGCTGAAACAGGCCCGAAACAATGACATGAAAAATTTGATAGTACTCTACTATCGAAGGGTTTCTCCATTAATGTGTGTGACAAATGTGTTTACATGAAAGGTAATTCTGACTCGTTCGTCATGATATGCCTTTAAGTAGGCGATATGTTGATCATAAAGAGTAGTCCTAGTTTGATCATAGAGACTAAGAATATGTTGAACCAATGTTTCTACATGAAGGATATGGGTATTGCAGATGTCTTAGGGATCAAGGTCTCTAAGACGTCTGACGGACTGTTCTTATCTCAGTCTCACTATATTGATGATGTGTTGAGAAAATTTGAGATGTTCGACAGTTAGCCGATGAAGGCACCACTAGATATGAATTGGAAAATTAATAAGAATTGTGGTGCGCCAGTATGCGAGGAGTGATATGCGCATGTGATTGGGAGTTTGATGTACATAACAAACTTCACCCGACCTGATATCACTTATGCAGTCAACAAATTGGATAGGTTTATCTGTAATCTGAGTAATGATCATTGAAAAGCGTTGAATCGGGTACTATGGTACCTGAAATACATGCTAACTTACGGGTTGCATTATTCGAGATATCCAGATGTACTAGAGGGGTACAGCGATTCAAATTAGATATATAATATAGAGAACACCAAGTCCACCAGTGGGTATATATTTATAATTGGTGGTGGGGCTGTTATAAGATCTGCCTTGTGGAAGATACAGATTCAAGCAACAAAAACACGAAAACTAAAATAACAAGAATTTGGGCATGAGAATTGAAGAAATTGGGATGAGAATAGAGGGATAGAAGCAAGACTCAAAGAGTAATGATTCTATGGGCAAACTTAGGTATGTGAAACCTAAATCCTCTCAATTGGAATCAACCCTAAGAACCTATACTATTTGATCTTCAACAAAGAGTAAATCAAATGAATCCACAAATGAACAACTCTATATGAAAATCAATGGAAAGGGTTTCAATAGCCAACAATGAAATCCACCATAATTAACTATCACTAACACTAATTACTAAATTAGCACTACACTAAGCTACCATACTAACTATCACTCTTTAAGAGTATTCATCTCACATCCATTCAAAACTAAGTAATGAAATGACCAAGTATGGTATTTATACTAAACAACTTAAAGAAGACTAGACTAGTTATTACAATAATACCCTTAATGAAGTAAGGGCCTTGTTTGGTCTTCTTTATGGATGATGACTTGAATTTAGAAAATAGCCTTTTTGCATGGCTAACCACCATCGTTCTCCTCCATATCATCTTCACTCCACGCGATTAAACAATCATCCACACATCATACGCTCTCCTATACTCCTTAAAGGTCTCCAAAGCCTCTCTTTGCAACAACATGACTTGTAGGGCTTGAAGTTCCTTGTCTCGGCCTCGAGCGAAACAATTTGAATCATGTGTGCTCCTCGAGATCGTATCAGGCTGTGTCTTGAAAATCCTCTAAACAAACTTGTATCGCCCGATCCACGATGGGGTCAGAGTTTATTACTTTATACAAAGCAGGAGAAAAAGTTGAGTGACTTCATGACTTCTTAGAGGACGTCCCGTGTTGGGACAAACTCGTACCTTCTGTACTGATCCTTTGCGACAACCAGTCGACTCTAGGAAGGGCACAAAGTTTTATGTATAACGGCAAGTCTCGTCATATTCGACGGAGACATAAGACCGTTTGACAATTGATCACCATGGCTATTATTTCCATTAATTATGCAAAATCAAAGGATAACATATCTGACCCTTTGACTAAGGGCATACCGAGAGATCAAATGTTCTGCTTGTCTAGGGAATGAACTTAAAACCCAAACAATAAGGACTGATATGGTGGTAACCCAACTTTATTGACTGGAGATCCCAAGAATTAGGTTCAATGGGAAAACTAAGCTGTAAAGGTTCAGTTGAGTTCTTCGGTGTAAGCAAGAGCACTTTGAGTTATGATTTCTGTAAGGAACATAAACCCAAATCCGTTCCCGCGATAGACATTAAGTGCTATCTGCAGTGTGAGTAGAGGTTAAGTTTCCAAAACCTTTAATGACCCTCAACGATTGAGGTTAGGTTTGGAGAAATTTTTAATGGTTCATAACACTTGTGAAGTGGAGTATAGCAGGATACCTTGTAGAAGACCACCTATTTAAGTGTGAGGACAGACCGCCTCAAATGAACAAACTTAAGAATCCAAGAGTTTCCACGACCACAACAGATAAAATATTAAGAAGAACAGAGTAAGAAAAGTTGTTGTGTTGGTGCCGTTGACTTGGCTTACACTAAACACCGACTGTTCAAGATATCACATTCACCGTGCAGTAAGTAAGTCCGATGGTATTCAACTAAGGAAGGTTCAAAGCGGAACATCGGTCCGCTGAAAAATTGCTAGAAATAACCACCTTTTGAGTGCGCCGAAATCTCTTTCAAAAGGGGATTGTAGGAAATTTACTAATGTGGAATAAAGTTTATCTCATTATTTATGACTCAAATAATTGGGGCCCCGCACTTCGAAAACGTCATTTTCACACACGTGTACATATTGTACCAAGGATTGTAAATTTCATTAGTGAAAGAGATATTGGTACGTAAGTAAAGTGTTTGAGACATAGAATGATGAACGTTCATTGGCCAAATGACAAGTGTTTCACGTTGGTAAACGAAGGAAGAAGTGTGCATAGTGTAAATATGGAACGGGTCGGAAAGGTCGCAGAATCGAGAGACGCTAATTCAGCTCCAAGTTTCTGGAGCCGCGGTGCCGCGACACTAATTTTGGCAGAAAGTCTGAAATGGAAATCTGACTTTTGGAGACTTTTGGGTTGCCCTCAATGACATTCATTTCAGTATTATTCAACCATTATTTGGGCTGATAAATGAGTGCCAGTACTTGGATAATTCATTGCCATTATATGGGGGATTCAATGCCATTACTTGGCACTTGAAGAGATAAGTCTTACAGTATAAATTGAGGCATTTGACTCAATTGTTAAACACTTGGAAAATAAAAAATTATGAAAAACTTCTTCCTCTCTAGCATCCTTTCAATTCTTAAAAGTTCTTCAAGAGAAACATTTGAGTTTTCTTTGCTCAATTGTTTTAGTAGTTGTTTTATTTTGGGAGACTATTGTCTAGCAACGTAAAAGGATATATACGGGGCAATCTTGTCTTAAAGACAGAGTGTCATCACTCGACTCAATAATGATTCAGATCAAGTGTTGATTCTAGTGTTAAGATTATTTCTTTTGTTGTAATCTTTTGTTCTTCATTTTTTCTAATTCTTGTAATAGGTGTTTGCTATCCCGTTTGTTGCTTTTACTTTTCCTAACATTATCATAATTTTCTTATAAATTAAAACATGTTAAATTTCGAGTATAAGAAATACTAGTAATTTACTACGTATGGCGTCATATAAAATGTAGGAGCAATGCTAATAGTAGTGCTAGCAGTAACTCTTTACTAAACGTCTAAAAGTAAAGAAGACCCAAAATTATCCTTAAATGTTGTGAAATCATTGTTACTCCACCAATATCATAACATTTGATTCTCTTCGCTCTGCAAAAACACAATCGTTACTCCACCAACACTTCACCTCGAAGATATCACATAAAAACATAAATATAGTATAGATAGGTAGGTTTAAACATTAAGATGTTGATATAGAGGTCTGAAATTGTTATTGATGAATTGAGAAAAATTGATGATATAGTTGTGTCGATGGAGTTCCAATAAATGTGAAACATTAGATTCAGTGGTGCAATTGTCCATTTTTTAATTCTATTTTTGATGATTTGAGGTTTGAGGGTGATTAATTTGAATTGGGAGATAGAAATTTTATCATTGAAGTGGTGAGAAGATGGTGTTACGGTGAATAGTAACTCATGATATGAATCTAATAACTCAATTGATTAGTTATCTAAATTTTTATTTTTTGTGCCGTTATAATATGCGTCGTCTTTGGATTCGTGCGAGACGTGCTACCGGGCTCCGAATGAAAAATTTAGAGCGTCTTTTTTCATCTTTATTAAGTATTATTAATCAAAATTTATTATAATATATTCATAATTCGCAAGTCATGACTCAATTAAAAGTTCACTTTTATGAATTCTGAAAATAATTAGTCTCAATTGAATTTGCTATTACTGGAAAAACAAGATTTGTTGTTTTGTTAGTTATTGCCCGCTACAAAATGGCAGCAGTGCTGGCTACTGGGGACCGTTAGGAGAAAAATCATTATCTGATGCGCACAAAGCAGACAGGTGGTACCCCACCCTGTCTTACCTTCTCCAACACTCCCCCACCCCTACCCTTACCTACCTTCAATTACCATCTTCTTTCTTTCTCCCCCATTTGCTCTTTTTCTTGAAAAATCAAGAAACCACTCTCTGTATCTCATTTTCTTGAACAATTTTTTATGAAAGACATTCTTGGTCTAATGGAGTTGGGTTCAATTTCAACTGTGTCAAAGGAAGAGAATAATACGGTGTTATCATCTGAAGCATCTTCATCATACCCTGATGAGTCTGAGCTTGAATTGGGTCTTGGACTTAGTCTTGGTGGTGATGTTGTTACTAAGTCTAAATATGCTAAAATCATGACTGCCAAAGATTTCCCTTGTTTGGGTTCTAAGTCATCATCTTCTTGTTCATCCTCTTCAGCTACTAAAGTTAATAATGGTTCTTGTGGTACTAAAAGAGGTGCTGATTCTATTTCACCTCCCCGTTCTAGTGTCAGGTATGCACTTGCTCATTATTCTGCAATCAATTTCATATTATATGATCAGGTGTTAGTTTGTTTCTTTACTTTTGTTATTTCTTTGTCCGGATTGTTTTTGTTTGCTTTTCCTTAAAAACAAACTCTCTGGGTATCGAGGTAGGGTTAAGGTCTGTATATGCTCTACCCTCTCCACACACTCCACTTGTGGGGGAATTACACTGAGTATGTTGTGTTAGTTTCATACTTTGCAAAAGATTCAGGAAAAAAAGGAATTTTCTTTTTTCTGTACTGTTCTACTATGATTCTTTGATGTAACTATGCAGTTAATTTCTTTTTTCTTTTTAAAGACTTTTTTTCTTTATCGGAAACAACTTCTCTACCTTGATAAGGTAGGGGTTAGGTTGCATACACTCTACCCTCTCCAAACACCACTCGTGTAATTACACTGGATATGTTGTTGTTGTACATAATTTGTTTTTCTTATTGCATCTTGTTTGATTTAACAATATTTGATTGCTCTGCATTTGGTTCTTTAGGAATCGGATACCTATGATGTAGTGTGTTTTCTTTTAGTTCTTTTTTATGATGAAACATTTATCTTGTGTGTATCCTTTCTATGTCTCTCTGTATTATATTCTTTGTCGTGGTAGGATATTGTACTAAAGTATAGGACCTATTTTTAATTGAATATTTCTGTCCGTTCATCTAAAGAAAGGATCCCTTTTGAGGTGACACAAAGTTGAAGGTTTAATCTGACAGAAACTGGGGGACTTATCCTTTTTAATTTCTAGAGTTCCTATTAGTAGCGAAAAAACAGTGTTCTAGGAGAAAGAGTTGAAGGGAGAGGGGGGTCGAAAAATTTTAAGTGGAAGGAGATGGGGTTTAGATGTCAAGTTGAGTTTTTATTATGTCATTGGATGCATACACAAATAATACTGGTGTCTTGTTTCGGTACACCATCTCTAGTTTTTATTGAAAATGATATTAACAATGCAATTGGTGTCATGTTCATCAATGATTCTAACAACTTGAATTGATCTAAACTAATAGAATTCTTGACGATGCAAGATATTGGTAGTCAAAGACGACTTTGTAAAAACCCTTTGAAACCATTTTGTTCAAAGCAGTAGGCAGCAGTCTCGTAATAAGATATGTAAAGCCATTGGATGTTAGCTTGTTTTAGTTTTTCATATAAATACTGGCAAGCTTTCAACTAGCACATTGGGAGTTTTTTAGGACAAAGGTTCTCATAGATTTTGGTTTCCTTCTCATTTCCATTAAATGGGAATGGATGTACTCTTTACTACTTTAGTTTATAGAAACTGTCTAGCCTCTTCTAACGATACAATACAATTCCGAGCATTCTGCTTTCACAAAAGCAGTATTTCGGATGTACCGATAAAAAAAGCAGTATTTCGGATGTGTAGAAAGTCACGATTTACAGGAGCTTCACCTTTTTGAGAATCCCATGACAGACCCAAATCTAGCGGGTGATGACAGAGGTAGTTTTGTACAAGTACACAGTAGGCGTTCCCAACAGATCAATCCAACTATCTAATTGAACATGAAATTTGGTTAAAAAACATAAAAAAGGGAAAAAATGAAAGAACGAATGAAGCAAGAAGAAGTTTTAACATTTAGTAAAAGCTTCTTTAGGAAGCTTCTTTAGGTTCCTTAAATGTTCTTCTATTCCTCTCTTAACAGTAGCCAAAAATACATGTTAGGATGGTTTTCCACTTGTTTCTTCTTTTAGCATCCAGTTTTTTCATAGTCCTACTTGCCAAACTGTCTCCACTGTTGCTTTAAGAAACAGCTATGGACGCTGAAGATGGGGAATACCATGGAATAGTCCCGAGACAGAACTGCAATGCAGTAGGAAACATCCACAATCTCTTTCTGGCTTTTGCACATGCAATGCCAGCTAACAACAATTCATACTCTTCTTAAAAAAATAAAAGAGGGCAGCCCGGTGCACTAAGTTCCCGCTATGAACGGGGTCCGGGGAAGGGCCGGACCACAAGGGTCTATTGTACGCAGCCTTACCCTGCATACCCTGCATTTCTGCAAAAGGCTGTTTCCACGGTTTGAACTCGTGACATCCTGGTCACATGACATATTTCTGTAACATTCTTTAGGGTCAGACGCAATAAGTTATGGTTTCATGGAACCAATTGATAGGTTTATACATTAAAGAGGGTGCTTACATAATTTTGGTGCCTTTGTTTGGCTGTGTTATTCCTTGAAGTGTTGTACTTTTAATATGTATGGGTTGGAGATATAATGTTTTGCCCTTTTTCGGCAAGCTTATTGTACATTAAATGTACTTATTTATGTATGGAGTATTTGTAATGGTTTATATGTTTGGTATCTAATGCGGTATTGTTCCATATCATAGTACTTGTGAGTATGACTAGTACAAATCTTTTAATTAAATGTGTGACTTCATATTGACTGTGGACAAAGGGTTTCCTTTAGGAAATGTAAACTGCTACCTCAGGATTCTAATTGATCATGTTTTTTTCTTAAAAAATAAAGGCATGCTACATTATCATTATGTTCATATGAATATGGTTCATTTAAATGACAATTTATATCTCTTCTTTGTAAAACTCGAGGAATGATGTGTGATGTGCTGTAAGAAAAATTCTGGTGTCGATATGGCTTCAAAAATGGTATTCTAATTGTGGAGCTAGAATGTGTGTCGGGTCACTTACTCTTAACAGTGATCTCCCAATTTTTAGTTTTAACATGTGCCGTCCATAGGCCATCTCGGAACTGACATCATTTTCATGTATGGTTCTTTTGATTGGCACCCCTGAAAAAAATGCCGTCTACCACTTATGACTAAACTATGCCATTACTATTATTGCACATCTAATTTCGTATTTGAAATTTGTGCTACATCAGAGGAAATATATCTTTTGTTTTTCTTCCTTACAAATGTAAGTGGTGCATTTATTTAATGAGTAGACTATAATAAGCTTTTTAAACATACTTGAGATTTATACTTCTCTTTCTTTTTGACTTATAATAAGCTTTTTAAACATACTTGTGATTTATACTTCTCTTTCTTTTTGACTTCTTTTCTTTTCTTTATTATACTTGACTTTTGCTTGAAATTCAATGCAGTCAGGTCGTTGGATGGCCTCCTATAAGAACTTATAGGATGAACACCCTAGTTAACCAGGCAAAATCACCACTCACCGAAGAATTTTCCCGGATGACCGAGAAATGCAAAAGCAAAAATATTATCACTGATGCTGGGAGCAGCAAGATCAACAACTTTGCAAAAGAGAAAGGGCTCGTCAAGACTTCCCTATTTGTGAAGGTCAATATGGATGGAGTTACAATTGGAAGGAAGGTAGATCTGAATGCTCATAGTAGCTATGAGAACTTGGCACTGACTCTAGACAACATGTTCTTAAGACCCAGCACGACGGTTTGTGCAAGATGTAAGTAGTTCTTCTTCCTAGTACATTAATCTGAAAATAGAAAACTTGTTACCACGGATATGCTCCCTGAGATCCTATAAACGATTTTCAACTGTTTTAGTTGCTTTACCAGTTGAATGAAATTTACACCGAGTATTGTGGGACACGATGTTCATGGTTGTAATAAACTATGGTTTTTTGTTGGAAATATTTGCTGTCCACTAGGTTCTGAGCCTGACACCTGGGAGGAACTGACAGATATTTCATTTCTTGCTAAATTCTGGTTCTTTAACAATGATTTGGAGTTTTATCCTAGTATTTAAGGTTCATTTTCCATGGTTTCTGACGTTAGCGATTTCTGTCTGCTGCCAGCATCAAATGCGCAGGAGCTAGGTGTCATGTCAGAAACGACGTCATCTTCAAGATTATTAGATGGATCATCTGAATTTGTGCTGACTTATGAAGACAAAGAAGGAGACTGGATGCTTGTTGGAGATGGTCCATGGGAGTATGTCTTACATCTGTTACTTTGCTCCCCCTGCACAATGGCAACTAAAATACACCTAATTAATTTTATAAAATGCGTTGGTAAAAATCAACAGATACATAGTACTCTACGTCTGAACCTTCGTTTTATCAAAGTGAATATGAATGGAAAATATGCTCAATAAATAATAGGGGGATTATTTTCAACGTTCAGTTGGGCAATTTGGTTCTTACATTATATGTATCCCATTTTGTACTTTTTTTGGCTGGTTTAAATACTTATTATGTTCTAATACAAATGGTTGGGGATGGCTGGACCTGGTTTCACCCAAATCTTCCTAGAAATTATTAAGTACCCCAATTCTGATCCTCTGTGCTTTCGGGCTTATTTTGGAACACACAACATTTTGCTGTATGGAAACCGACAAAATGTACCCATGTTTATCATATGGTTGTCTTATTTGTTTCCGTGTTTGTTTCAGGATGTTTATTAGCTCAGTCAAGAGACTACGAATCACGAGGACATCTGATGCCAATGGACTTGGTACATGTACGTGTTGAGTCATGTAAATGATGCTAATGCACCTCATACAGATAAAAACCGACATAACTTCATGCTGACCAAATTCTTTGTTGAAATTTCAGCTCCAAATTTCGTGGAAAGAGATGGTGGAAGACAGAGGACTAAGCCTATATAGGTCAGATAAAGAATGTACTTTCAAAGATAAAGAAGTCACCAATTTGAAGGATGAAGTATAGAAGGAAATTATAGTGGATGGTAAAATAATTCTAAGAGTAACAAACTGGTCCTGTGTGACCTTATTGGCTTTTTTTGGGTCACTTTTCTTGCTTTTTTACCCCACGTGTTTACCCCACTCTCTGGGAAGAGAGCCCTTTTGCTGGATGTCCACTTAATACACTACGCAATCTTCAGAGGAAGTTGCATTCCGCCCTTGTGAAGCATGGATGTCCACCTATACTATAGTATAATGATGAGTTTGCCTTACCCTGAAACAGATGAATACTAATGTTGTTGAAAGGAAAGTTTGAAAGGTTCATATTGGGAACCTTTTTTGTTGGTTTTGATACAAGCTTTCATTGCTTCATATTTGTATTTCAGTTTTTCGTCTTCTCTTATTCTGCAACTATTTCTTGGAGCAAGATGTGTTGTCTATAAAACTTAAATTATTTCATTGTCAGAAGTTTTGGGAAGAAAGTATAGCTTAACCATGTAGGGGTGTGCAGGAATTGTACGATTTGCCATGCTGGTCGGAAGTAAGGAAATTCTAAGAATGAGTTTGGTGGGGGAGACAGGGTGGGGGGGGGGGGGAGTTCTGGACAAGCATAACCTTCCGTTTATTCTTATGGTGCATATTATAGAGGAACATACACAAGGTTAAGAGGGAGAAAAAAAACTACTCATTCCTTTCCAATTTATGTGATGTGCACGCACTTAAGAAATAAATGAAGAATTTTGAATCTTATGGTCTAAAATAAGTGAAAGATATTTGTGTGGTTATAGATCATCTCGTTTTGAGTAAAATGTAAAGTTTAAAGTTAAATTGTTGCAAAATAAGTAAATATGTCATTCTTTTTGGGACGGACTAAAAAGGAAAGTGATAAGTTTCTCTCTACGAATGCATGTTTCCTGAGCCATGTCCATGACTATTGATTAAACAAGCTCTCCTTGATTTGAGTTGGTTTTTCAGGTGAGCAATAATCCAAATCTTGATTAGAGAATATCTCTATGTTAAAACTCTGTTATTAGATCAATAACTTTTTCTTATATGACCAAAAAATTAGTAAAACATCACTTGCAGCAGGAAGAATGCTGCCTGTACTGCCTTAAATTCTACTCAGACAAGAATCAATATATGAACTCTAAATACAAGTGAAATTCTACATGAAAATTACAAATAAAAAATGGACTCAAATAGGAAAAAAGGGACATGACTTCTCTTCTTACAGAAGGCCATTTACAGGTGATGTACTGAATATTGGCTTATCTTTGTTAGTAGTAGCATGGCTACCTCCACAGTTGCTACTGCTTTTTCTCCGAGGCTTTGCCTCTTCGAGCATTGTCAAAACATCCCTCATGGATGGTCTGTCCTTGGGGAGTTTGGCTATACATAGAATTGCTATCCTTAAAACTAACAACATTTCTTCTTGAACATGTTGTGTTGCTCCTACATTCGGGTCTAGAGCTTCTTCTAAAGATTTGTTGTCTCGGATCTTCATCCGAAACCATTCTACAATGTCAACAGATTCCCCGAATTCAGGATCTAGAGGACGTTTTCCAGTTAGGAGCTCCATGAGAACAACTCCGTAGCTGTAAATGTCACTCTTTTCATCCACTTTCAACGTGTACCCGTACTCTGCAAAGTCATAATCCAGATAATGATTGTCAAATATTAACAAAGATCACTCCAGAGTAAACATTAATTGAAAGTTTGGCAGTAAAGACTTACCTGGGGCTATGTATCCGTAAGATCCAGCAACCATGGAAACTGTTTCATTCTTCTTGAGCATCATTCGTGCCAATCCAAAATCTGCAATTCTTGCCTCTAGATTTGCATCAAGCAGTATGTTATTTGACTTGACATCACGGTGAATAACCGGTGGATGGCAATCATGGTGAAGATAAGCAAGGCCTTGTGCCACTCCAACTGCTATGTTATATCGAGTGACCCAATCAACAAGCAGTCTCCCTGCTGCTTGTTTACCATGTAAAGCTTCTCCAAGGCTTCCATTCTGCATATACTCGTATATTATCATTGCATCCCTGTTGTTGTGAAGGAACCCCAGAAGCCTGACAATATTTCGATGCCTCAATTTTCCAAGAACGTTCACCTCACCTACAAGATCTTCACTGCCCCCCATTTCAATATCAGTTGCAGATTTCCATAGCTTTTTTACCGCAACAGCCGTATTCTGGCGTTGCATTTCAGCTTTGTATACAACCCCTGTTGCTCCCATTCCAATGACATTTGACTCTTTAAGGCAAGCCAATATGTCATTACTAGTGAATCCTAGCCTCTGGAATGCCATCAACCTCCACGGCCATTCGCCACTGCTCATCTCAAACCTTCGTTCAAAGCAGCTTCCATTTTCATGCCATCTCTTGTATAGAGATCTAGCTCCAAGACCTGCTGTGACAAGAACCAGAAGAGCTGCCACACCAGTTAGCCATCCTGCAATGATGTGCTTCGCATGCAAGCTCTTCTGTTTTGATGTGTATGCTGCATTGTGAGCACATGGAGGAAGCACTCCACCACAGAGACCTGCATTGCCAATCAGATCATCCGGATTGATTGTTCTCAACATGCCATTTGCCGGGACTGGACCTTCCAGTTTGTTATGAGAAACATTCAGCATTTCTAGTGCTGGGGAATTTCCAAAGTTCTCAGGGATTCCACCAGTTAATGAGTTGTTGGATAGATCTAGAACAGCTAATGCGGGCATCATGGAAATTGGTCTTGGAATTGGACCGGTTAATTGGTTATTTCGAAGGTTCAATGTTACTAACTTCTCACAGGAAGCAATGCTAGCTGGAAGATCTCCAGTGAATTGGTTTGTGGATAGATCCAGAACAGAAAGAGAAGGGCAATCCTGGAATTGATCCGGGATTTCGCCTACCAGATTATTGTCTGAAGCGATGAAAGTTTGAAGAGTTGGAATTGCAAGAATGGATGAAGGAATAGAAGACTGAATGTGGTTTTTAGAGAAATCAATAAAAGAGAGAGAGGTAGAAGAAGCAAGATCACTTGGGATTTGACCTGTGAGACTATTGTTTGCCAGTTCCAGTCTTTGGAGTTTCCCAAGTTTACCAAAACCTGCTGGGATCGTCCCCGAAAGAAGATTGTTTTGCATTCTTACACGAAAGAGGGACGTGCAGGTTGATAAATCTGCCGGAATTGGACCAGAGAAAGCATTGTTGAACAAGATAAGCTTAGTGAGGTTACCTTTGGTGCATAATCCTGCTGGAATAGGACCAGTGAATGAGTTGGATGAGATATCCACCCATTGCAATGGTGAGTTTCTGCCAAGATCACTTGGAAAAGGACCTGATAAGCTGTTATTCCATAGCTCAAATACTTCCAGCTGAGGCAAACCTCCAATCCCAGGAGGAACTGAGCCTGATAATTTGTTAGACAACAAGTTTAAAAGCTGCAAGTTCTTAAGTTCAGCAATCTCAGCTGGGATTTCACCCGTAAGCATGTTATCGGAGAGATCAAGCAGCTGCAATGAAGTCATGTTGCCAATCTCTGGTGGAATCTTGCCTTCAAGATTGTTCTTGTACAAGAAAACTGTGTCGAGCAGCTTCAGCTTGCCCAGCTCAGAAGGAATTGAACCTCCAAGATTGCCAATAGCAAGATCAAGATACTTGAGATTGGTAAGATTTCCAAACTCAGTAGGAATTCCACCTTCAAAAACATTGTAGCCAAGAACTATAGTCTCAAGCGACGAAAGCTCCCCTAGCTCTCCTGGAATGTGGCCAGTCAAATTGTTCCCTGAAAGGCCTAAAAACTTCAACTTTCCCAAATTCTTGTAAGATTTAGGAATCGAATCTTCGAAGAAATTCCCTCGAAAATCCAAAGTCTCGAGCAATGATGCATTTCCTATGTCCTCAGGGAGATAACCCGAGAAGTTATTACTCGAAGCATTCAAATACATAAGCCCTGCTGACATTCCAAGACCCCCAGGAAAGCCATAGACGAAGTAGTTCTGGCTCACATCAAAGCTTTTCAATGCAGTGAGATTTGAGAAACTTCTTGGCAACGGCGATGAGAAGCCATTGCAGCATAGATTGAGAGAAGTCAAACTCTTCAGCTTTTGAATATCATCAGATACTTTGCCTGTGAGATTCATGTGGGACAGATCAAGCTTCTCGACTGCACCATCGGAGTTGCATTCAACTCCCTTCCAGCTGCAGTGAACCGAAATATTTCGGTTCCCTGCAGCTGCATTCTTGGGTACTGTCCAATCGTGGAGTTGATCCAACGGATCAACGAGGCTTTCTTTAATAGAAAGTAGAATAGACACTTCATCACTCAACTCAGTTTTCGCTACCACCCCGTTAGCAAAAACAATGTAACAGTAGAACAAGAACAGTACGAAAATGGTAAGCAAATTCATTATATTTTGTTCTTGTTACACTCTTTTGCTAGTAATTTCTGTGCTAGCATTATTGCATCATCATGTTTGTGAGGGAGATGATGGGGCCAACAAGGGGGAAGAAGAAGGTAAGATAAAAGAGAAGAGTATTAGTAGTATTATTATATATAAGTAGAGTACAATATTATTAATGGAGTTAGTAAAATATACTGAAGTTCACATGGGGATTAGTTAAGGAAAAAAAGGGGATAGATAGGCCATGAGATCTTGGGTTCTGCAACAAAAAAAACAGCTGTTAATATATTGACTGAGCAAATATTTGGACTTTATTGTAAGTGACTCCGACATTGAACATGGAGAGAATGTGTTCTTCTTCATGTGTTCATCAGTTAATTCTTTTTTCCCTTCTCATAGTCAACGTAATTTTGCATCGCTAGTATAAGTTATTTTTTGCTTGGAGATTTAGCTTTGTTAGATACTTATAGGCCACTAAAAAATATAGACAACTTTTGGTACTAAAAACACTAATCTTTTTAATGATATTGCACTATAACGAATTTAAATGAAGCGACATGGACGGTAATAATTCATAGAGCGTCCTCAACTTGTTTGTATTTAACTACTTTCGACTTTGTGAGACTCGGTCTGCGCATATATAGTTGGACAATTTGAAATAGATTAGATATTTATGTTAAGTTTGTATATACTGTCACAAAGGTGCAGTGCATGTATTAAAAAAAAAAAAAACTAGATCTATCTTCTGTTATTAGTTCTCTCTCTAACTTTAGATGGCTTATTTACCTACATGGTGGATGAGCAAAAAGGTGAATATAAGTCGGAGAATTTAGGGAAAGGCAGCTTTCTTAGGGACAAAGGTATTCTTAACTCATGTGAATGACAAAGATTTCAAGATTAATTACGAGTGAAGATTACTCCTTTCTCAGAGTTTGAGTTACCTTATTTTAATAGTAAATGAAGTAATGAATATTGGGCCTAACTCAAACTTTCTAACTAAATTTTAAAAATTAGGTTGTAGGATGAAGATTGTTAAGTCTATATAAGGAATTCATGTTTTCCTACACCATGAAGGAATGAATATTGGGCCTAACTCAACCCCAAAAGCTAGCTTGTAGGGTGAGGATTGTTCAAGTCCATATAAGGAGCATTGACGGAGGGACTGTAAGCAGGGTAGTGCAGTTGCACCACCAGAGTTTTTATTTTTTTTTACTTTTTAGGGCATAAAAAAATTGCTACACAAAAAATTATTACTTCGTATGTTTGTACCATCAGATTTTGTTGTCTGAATTCGCCACTAATAAGAAGTTCATGTTCTCATTTTATATCCGACGTGAACTCGTTAAAGGCTAACAAGGCAGTACTGCCGAGAAACATAACTACCAAAATCATTACCTTACTGAACTACTTTCTTATTTTGTATCTAAGCTAGATATACACTAATTGGTAGTTTGGTAGAGTGTATTAGAAAAAATAATGCATTAGAAAAATAATGCATACATTAACTTTATGTATTAATAATATCTTGTTTGGTATAATTTTTATTAAAAAAAATACACTTACACTCAACTCTCTTCTCACTTTTTCATCCTATGTAGTTGTACACCCTATTTGGTATTATATTATGCATAATTAATACCTAGCAAACTATGGTATTAGCAATGCGATGGATTTTAATGCATGCATTAGCATGGTTAAAGACACAATTGTCATGAAGTCCCTCAAAAAGTATAGTATGGAGCGTATTTTTGTAAGCAACTAATTATTTTTAAAAATTATGCAATGCATGTTATTTTCTAATACACCAAACCAAACAGTGGATAAAAAATAATTCCTGCATAACTGATGTCATCATTAATAATACAAGCATTATTAATACACCCAATTCATCATTACTTTTATACACTATACCAAATGACCCCTAATACGGTAAACATCTTGTCACTATTGTCATTAACCAGTAATAACAAGTTAGTTACTTATCCTTCTTTAACAAAGTTAATAAGTACAAATAAATACTTATTTGTAATTATCTTACTAGTGATCTGATTGTGTAAATATTTTTAATATTATTCACGCATAAGGATCGTTTGATAGCTGGCTAAAGTTACACATGTATTAGTAATACATGAATTAGTTAATTATGAGAGAATTTATGTATTATTTTATAAAATAATTTGTTATGAAAGGTTTAATTATTCATGTAGTATTAGTTATTTCATCTTCTATCATGCATAAATAATACATAGATTTTCTCATAACTTATACAATACATGTATTAGTTACAAACCAAACACCATATTAGATGTGTTGAATTTTATACATAGCAAAAAAAATGCTAGATATTACTTATGCAAAATTTAATACAAGAATAACTTAGCTCTAAGTTGAAACAAAAAGCCTATTTTTTTTTTTTATGTAACAAAAATGTAAGATGATATTAATCTCCCATGGGGAGTCTTCTCATTAATATCAAAGTATATATAGTGTACAATATTCAACCCTTTTACAATAGGAATCATAAACCTAATCACAAGAGGAATCCTAGTCTTACCATAATTATATTTACACAATATATGGAAATATTCTAATTATGGGTAGGGAATATTGTTACTTTGACTATACACACGTTTACACACCCCCTCAGTCGGAGTGGGAGGAGGTCGGACGCTGAGACTGGATCTGAAGTCAATAAATAACTATTTGGGAAGTCATTTGATAAATATATCTGCATACTGATAGTATGATGGAACATGTAACACTCTGACATGACCTAACGCAACTTTCTCACGAACAAAGTGTAGGTCTGTCTAAATATGCTTGGTTCGCTGATGTTGAACCGGATTATGAGACAGATAGATGGCAGAGATGTTATCGCGACAATGATAGATGCCGACGCAGGACATCAAGTTCCAACAGTAAATTTCTGAGTCAACAAATCTCAGCTACCACATTTGCAACGCCTATGTACTCAGCTTCTGCACTGGAACGAGATATGGTAGCATGTCGCTTGGCAGACCAAGAAATCAGATTATCCCCTAAAAATACACAAAAGCCGGAGGTGGATCGTCGCGTGTCCGGACACCCTGCCCAATTTGCATCCGTATAAGAGAGCAACCTGTTTGGTGCAGAGGGGTATATGTGCAAACCATAATCAAGTGTGCCCTTAATGTATCGGATGATACGCTTAAGAGCAGTGAAATGAGACTCTCTGGGGGCATGCATGAATAGGCATACCTGCTGAACAACATAAGCAATGTCTGACCTTGTAAATGTGAGATACTGAAGTGCACCTACAAGGCTCCTATACAGAGTAGGATCGGAGATTGGCGGACCATCCATAACACTAAGCTTAGATTTTGAATCAACTGGAGTAGGTGAAACTTTGCGATTCCCCATCTTAGCCCTATACACAATCTCTTCTACATACTTACGCTGACACAAGAACATGTGGTCGGCAGACCTGGTCACTGATATCCCAAAAAATAATTCAGCTTTCTCAAATCAGTCATTGCAAATTCGGACTTAAGCAAGACAATAATTTCATTTTTCAACCCGTCGGAGGAAGCAGTAAGAACAATATCATCCACGTAAAGTAATAAGTAAGCAGTGCTACTACCTCGATGAAAAATGAAGAGTGATGTATCACTCTTGTTGCATACAAACTCAATCTGCAAGATATACCTAGAAAAACGATCATACCACGCACGGGGGGCCTGTTTCAGGCTATATAGTGACTTACAGAGACGACACACATAGTGAGGAACTACTGGATGGGTGTGTCACGACCCGACCTCAGATCCGTGACCGGTGCCTTAACCCGGGCACCCTTGTGACACAACATCAGAGAAAATCAGCGGAATATAAACTCACAATAAACAACTATAATGATATAAAATAGTCTAGCCCAAAATGGCTACCCCAAAAGTACATAAAACCGAAACGATTACATCCTTAAACAAACCAAGTTATGACAAGACTACAGCCTCAGAAGGAGTAACACTATGACGACAGGGCCGTCATGCCCCTGAGTGTACAAAACATCAACAACACCAGGGAGAACCATACCAAAAGTCGAGCCTCCGAAGAAATGGAGCTCCTGACACCTGAGTAAAAGATCCTAGGAATGAGGATCTACCACCTGCTTTCCCTTACCTGCGGCGTGAGCGCAGGCCAGGAAGGGGGTCGACACAACGTGCAGTATGTAAAGCGGAAAATACCGTAGTAATATCATAAGTCCAAAATACGGAAGTTATAGATCAAAATCAAATTAGGTTGCCGTGCCTTACTAACAATGAGAGTAACAAGTATAAGTATAATCTGCGTAAAAATAGGAGGCTCATGATCAAACAGGATCTCTCGCGTAGTATCATTAAGCAATCCTACTCGCGGAATTTGTTTCACGCGTGGATCCCGTGGATCCGCATAAGGCCATCCGCCTCGCGTGGGACTATTTCACCCGCGTGAGACTATTTCACCGCATGGATCCTGGACGCGTGGACGACCCGATGGACGCGTAGTACAAGCGCCGCACTCGCATCATGGGTAGCAAATCCATGGAATACGCAGTAATAACAATGATAATACATAAATCAGCACAACCGGCTAGTATACATAACATAAGCGCTACCGGCTTATCAGAATACTCAGTGATAACAATAATAATACATAAATCAGCACAACCGGCTAGTATACATAACATAAGCGCTACCAGCTTATCATAACATAAACAAGATAAGAAATATTCTAACTTTTTATGAACATTATTAATATAAATCCTCTCATTTTAGCTCATTAAGGCACTACATGTCTTTTTAAGAGAAATTCGGGAATTTAACCCAAGTATCACATACCGTAAACCTTTTTCGAAATGACTCCTTTTTATATAAAACTTCCAAGATACTAATACCCATAGTATCATGTCACAACCACTTTCAAAACAAGTCACAATTTTCCATTTAGAAAATATCCCAAGCTTCTAAATCAAGTGACTTCATTTCCTTTAAAACCTTAGGCCATTAATGCCTTAAAACAATTTACCTTCCACAAATTCAACTCATTTTCCCCTTGCTTATTTTATGTAAAGTAAACCCTTCTTTATTTACCTTTTTCCCAAACCAATATAATCAACTTCCCATAAAACCGTTATATTAACATTTTACGTTAGTCAAACACATTTCCTATGTCGAGGAACTTATACCTTTAAAACGAAACAAGTATCATATACCTCAAAACAAGTGAAGATTATCAAATCTTGTACGTATATCGTACTACATAGATACAACTACTCATGCTCAAAAGATAGAAAAGCTCTGCATACCTCTTCGGTCAATCCACTTTGTTAATTCCAACTATCGCACGTAATACGTCAACCTATAATGACCATAATACGTTTATTAACTTCTAGTTTCAAAGTAGAATATTTCCAAGTTCAAGGTTACTAATTCCTATGGAAAATTGGGCAGCATTTCCTTTATTTCTACTCACTTGCCACCTTTTCAAAGGCCGATTTTTAACACTCAAACGCCACATTTAAGGCCCAACATCCAAACCAACACAAAGGGGATTACACACCTAAACTTGGGTGTGTAAAATTCTGCCCCATAAGTTATAATAATTAATCTCAACAAGTTTAAGGTAATATTTAGGCTACAACATGCTCACATAACCTCTTTAGCCAAATCCTTCATACCCAAACCACATTTCTTGCATGCAATGACTCTAAGAGCATTATTTACTACCACAAGTTATTTCTTCTTAACATGCAACACTAAAAACTAATTAAAAAGGAAGAATCATTACCTTAGAGCTTTAGCCAAATTTTTCCAACAACTTGCTAGCTTCCTTTCCAAGAACACCACCACAACAACCTTCACAAGCTAGCCACAAGCTTCCTTCTTGCCTTTACTTTTCAGATTTTTCCTAAGGCTAGAATATCTCTTGAAATTTTAGAGAGAAGGAGGAGCTTGAAATTTTTAAGAGAGAAGGAAGAGCTTTTGTCTAAGAGAGAGATGAAAGATGACCAAGTCTTCAAGACTTGGTCAATATAATGCATGCAAAATCAGATGGGGGGACACTTGTCACCCTCCCATGGCCTTTTTAAAGAAAATATCGATTTTCCTAAGTTTTTCCATGATTTCCCGTGTGCCGCATGACTCTGCGGACTCGGAACTCCGGCGCGCGGCCGATTCCGGCGCGCGACCTGAATTCAGCTTGGCCTTGCGGTCCTGCCTCGGCCATGCTGAGCCCTCGACCGAAATTTTACGATTTGAGTCCTAACTCCTTCCTTACGGCCATCACGCACGACTGAACCACGGGTATAACATTCTCTTAGAAACATTCGTCGAATGTTCCTTCTAGGCTTACTCAAATCACAATATCGACATAGACTCAAATAGAGACGCTCCACACCGCCACAACAAAACTCAAGCATAATTACTAAATTTAAAGATCAACAATTTAGGAACGTGGGTTACCTGGATGTATAGGGAATAAGTGAGGATATTTCTTTATCATGTCATCCTCTGCTTTCCACGTCATCTCCTCTCTGTTCTCGTTCCGCCATAAGACGCGGAAGCCACATCCTTTGTCCGTAATCGCCTAACTTTGACGATCGAGTATCGCTATGGGACTCTCTCATACGATAACTCCTGCATTACTGAACCTCATGAAGCGGATGTACTCTAGATGGGTCTCCAATACATTTCCGCAACATAGACACATGAAACACTGGATGTACTGCCTCTAGATCGGACGGCAGATCCAACTCATAGGCAATCTTGCCTACCCTCCGGACAATCTGGTAAGGCCCAATGTACCTTGGGCTAAGTTTTCCCTTCTTCCCAAATCTCATCACACCCTTCATGGGTGACACCTTCAGGAAAACCCAATCATGTACCTCAAACTCCAAGTGTCGACGCCGCTGATCTGCATACGACCTGGGCCACTGGTGCCAATAACCGCTCCTGGATAAGCTTCACCTTATCCACTGCCTGCTGAACCAAGTCTGGCCCGACTAACTGAACTTCTCCTACCTCGAACCAGCCTATCGGTGACCTGCACTTCCTCCCGTATAAGGCCTCATAAGGCGCCATCTGAATACTAGAATGGTAGCTGTTGTTGTAAGCAAACTCCAAGAGGTAAATGATCCTCCCACTACCTCGAAATCAATAACACAAGCCCGCATATCCTCAAGTGTGCGGATAGTGCGCTCGGCTGTCCGTCGATCGAGGTGAAATGCGATCGAGTCTCACCTGTGTCCCTAATCCCTTCTGAAAAGACCTCCAGAAGTTAGCCGAGAACTGGGCTCCTCTATCTAATATAATCGACACCGGGACTCCGTGCAGTCTCACAATCTCTCTAATATATAATCTGGCATAGTCCTCAGCTAAGAACGTCGTTCTGACCGGAATAAAAAGTGCTGATTTCACACTGTCGACAATCACCCAAATGGAATCATGCTTCCTACGAGTGGTAGGTAGCCCGTAATAAAATCCATATTTATCACCTCCCACTTCCAGTCGAATATCAATAGCTGCGATAGCCCACGGGCTTTTGGTGCTCAACTCGACCTTGACCTGGCAATTAGGACACACTACGACAAAACTGTCACGTCCTCTTGAGCCATCCCACTACACACACCGAGGTCATGGTACATCTTAGTCGACCGGGTGAATAGAATAACGAGCACCGTGCCTCACCCCAAAATCTGGCCGAAGTCTGTCACATCGGGAACACACAATCGGCCCTCAAACCTTAACACCCCATCAGCGCCACCTCAAATAGACTCTTCTGCGAAGAGCGGCGTCTCGATACCGCACCATAATCGGATCCTCATCTGCCGCCTCTTCACCTCGCCGGCGATGGAAGACTCGCAACCTCTCGAACCGAACTCCATCACTATCGAATCAAACAAAAGAACCCCGAGGCTTGCTGGTGGCGAATCTCTCGGACCATATCCTTTTTCCCGTGATACATCGATAGACTACCCATCGATCTGCGACTAAGGCGTCTGCAACTACATTGGCCTTCCTGGGTGGTATAGAATATCAACATCATAATCCTTAGCGGCTCGACCACCGTCTGCAGCCGAGTTCGGCTCCTGGTGAAGATATCTTGAGGCTCTTGTGGTCGTGTAAATATCCACGAACCCCATACAAATAGTGTCTCGGATCTTTAAGGCATGAATCAGATGCCAACTCCAAATCATGTGTGGGATAGTTCTTCCGTGCTTCCTAAGTCGAGATCGTAGCTATAACTCTGCCGTCTTTGCGTCAACGCACGCCAAGCCCGACACTGACGATCGCAATAAACCACATATCCATCTAAGCCTTACGGAAGAGTAAAGATCGGGCGGTCGTCAATTTCTCCTTCAGTAACTGAAACTCTCCTCACAAGCATCCGTCCACTGAAATATAGCGCATACGAGTCGGCTAGTCAAAGCGACATGGAAGCAAACTTCTCCACAAACCTCCGATAATAACCTGCAAGGCCCAAAAAGCTGCGCACCTCCGTCGGTGTAGTGGGTCTGGGCCAAGTCTTGACTGCTTCAATCTTTGATGTATCAACCCGAATACCATCGGCCCCGATAACATGCCCTAAGAAAGCCACTGACGCCAGCCAGAACTCGCACTTCGAGAACTTGGCATACAACTGCCGGTCTCGGAGGACTCCCAATACCGTCCTCAAATGATCGCGTGTTCTCGCTGCGTGCGCGAATAAACGGGATATCATCAATGAATACTATAACGAACATATCCAAGAATGGCACGAACATCCTATTCATCAAATCCATGAATACCATTTGGGCGTTGGTCAATCCGAAAGACATCACCCTAAACTCATGGTGCCCATCTGGGTCTGAATGCGATCTTCGGGATATCCGCCTCTCTAACTCGCACTGATGATAACGAACACGTATACATCTTGGAAAAACATCTCGCACCCTGCAACTGGTCAAACAAATCATCAATCCTGGGGAAGGATATCTGTTCTTGATAGTTACCTTATTCAGCTGCCTGTAATCAACACACATACGCATCGTTCCATCATTTTTCTTTACGAACAACACTGGCGCTCCCCAGGGAGAAACACTAGGCCTGATAAAGCCTTTCTCCAGCAAATCTTTCAGCTGGTCCTTCAACTCTTTTAACTCGGCAGGTGCCATTCTGTATGGCGGAATAGATATCGGTCGAGTGTCAGGTTCCAAATCAATGCAAAACTAAATCTCCCTCTCAGGAGGGATACCCGGAAGCTCGTCAGGGAATACGTCTGGAAACTCGCTAACAACCGGAACCGACTGAAGGTCCGGTATCTCAGCCTCAGTATCAAACACCCGAACCAAATGGTAAATATACCCTTTCCGCACCATCTTCCTAGCCTTGAGGTAAGAAATAAATCTACCCCTCGGCGATCACGATTCCACTCCACTCGATCAGGCCGCCAGAAACTGAACCGCACTAGTCTCTCTACGGTCCACATTGGCATAGCAAGACGCTAGCCAATCCATACCCATAATCACATCAAAGTCTGTCATATCCAACTCTATCAAGTCAGCTAGAGTCTGACGACTATCTATAGTCACTGGGCAAACCTTATATACCCGCCATTTACCGGCGAAGCACCTACTGGCGTAGCACGCCAAAAGATTCTATGGACTCGGCACTATCCCTATTCTACCAAAGAATATGAGAAGATATATAGGACAAGGTAGAACTGGATCTATCAAAGCATATACATCATGCAAGAAACCAATAATGTACTGTGGCGACATCGGGTGACGCCTCGCCGGTCTGACGATCGACATAACATAGATGCGGTTCGAGGACGGCTGGGCTGGAACCCGCCCGCGACCCTGCGCGGCTGCTGTCCCGTGAACACCTCGCCTCCGAGGCGCGTTGCCACGAAGGCGAAGATCGACCCAGACACGCCGGTGAGCCATCATATTCCGCGCCTCGGTGGACAATCTCTCCTCAAATGGCCTCGCCGCGAGAATAACAAGCTCGCGGAGTAACACGGCACCCCATAATGGCAATCGCCACATCGACCACCGAGGTATAGGTGGCCTTATCGGCCGGAACTCGGTCCTGCAGGAACCCAAGCCACGGAACCCGTCCCGCTCCTGAATACTCTGTGCGTCCGAAGATGGTGGAGCGCTCTGGACCGGTGTGGTGCAAATCTGGTCTCTTCTTTGGGGTTGTCTACCCACAAAACTACCAGAGGACCTGCTGTCCGACCTCTTCCTCGCGATACATGTCGATCCGTCGGCCTCGCATTCTCACACCAGTGCATATGCTGCGTGCGGGCAATGTCCATGCGGTGAAGAGCTACTCCGTGCAACTCTCGGCCAAGTGATCATCGAGTCTGTGACATAGCGGTGCACCTGTCCTCCATATGCGCTACCGGCGGGCACATACCGAAACGATGAGTCAAACTCTACGTTGTACTCGGTGTCGCCCACTCTGTCTCGGTGTCAAAAATCTATCGGCGAGCCCTCGCCATCTGCGGAGGCAAGAAATAATCAATGCGCCTCGAGAACTTCGTCCCAAAGCACTGAAGCGCATGCTCCCGGGGCGGTTCCATGAATCATACTGATCAGCTGCGGTGTCCGCGGCCGATCACGAACCTAGTACCACCGACTCGGTCTCCAAGCCGATCACCTCGCTGATCATTGTAAATGTCGGATAAACTCACGAGGATCATCCTCGTGCCTCGACCCATAAAACTCGGTGGCTGCGACTCAAAAGTCCTCGGTCTCGTTAGCGACTCTGTCTTTGAACTACGGTCTGGCCGCTGCATCTCGGCTATCTCACGTTCGCCACGATCACGGCGATGGCTACCGTCTCCTTGTAGCCCATATCCTGCGCCTCGCTGGCTGGAGGCTCGTGTATGCGGTCTCGATGGCGTTCTTCGCCTCGGACTCTCTTTGGGGTTGGCGGCGTTGTAGAACTTCGCCGTCAAACACCTCATCCGTGGGGCGGGCACGTGCCTGGTAACCTCGGTGCCTACAAGTAGTTCCTCTCTTGCCGCCACGGGCGCGGTTGCCTTGCGTGGAGGCATAAGCGTCTGAGAAAAATACGTCGGAGGAAATTCAACCTATAACACGGCTCATTGCACGATCTTAGAGTGAAAGAATGAAACCAATCCTAAATATCCTGCGACCTCACGATTATAGATGTGGTGCACACCGATAATCAAGACTCTACTAGATCGGCTGTAGACGCTTTCCAGAAGATTAATCGCTCGATACCACTTTTATCACGCGACCGAGCCGGATCGTGGCCGGTGCCTTAACGGGCACCGCGCGACACAACATCGAGAAAACCAGCGGAATATAAACTCACAATAAACAACTATAATGATATAAAATAGTCTAACCCAAAATGGCTACCCCAAAAGTACATAAACCGAAACGATTACATCCTTAAACAAACCAAGTTATGACAAGACTACAGCCTCAAGAAGGAGTAACACTATGGCGACGAGGGCCGTCGTATGCCCTGAATGTACAAAACATCAACAACACCGGGGAGAACCATACCAAAAGTCGAGCCTCCAGAAGAAATGGAGCTCGACACTGAGTAAAAGATCCTAGGAATGAGGATCTACCACCGCTTTCCACTTACTGCGGTATGAACGCAACCCCAGGAAGGGGCGACACAACGTACAGTATGTAAATCGGAAAATCGTAGTAATATCATAAGTCCAAAATACACGAAGTTATAGATCAAAATCAAATTAGGTTCTTGCGTGTCTTACTAACAATGAGTAACAAGTATAAGTATAATCTTGCGTAAAAATAGGAGGCTCGTGATCAAAGCAGATCTCTGCGTAGTATCATTAAGCAATCCTACTCCAGGATGTTTCACCGCGTGGATCCCGTGGATCCGCATAAGGCCATCCGCTCGCGTGGGACTATTTCACCCGCATGGATCTCGTGGGCCGGACCCGGTGGACGCGTAGTACAAGCGTCGCACTCGCGTCATGGGTAGCAAATCCATGAAATACGCGATAATAACAATGATAATACATAAATCGGCTGGCAATTTGGTATCATGCATAAAGCCACCTGACTTATCGAATACTCGGTGATATGATAATAATACATAAATCAATGGCAACCGCTAGTATACCTAACATAAGCGCTACCAGCTTATCATAACATAAACAAGATAAGAAATATTCTAACTTTTTATGAACATTATTAATATAAATCCTCTCATTTTAGCTCATTAAGGCACTACATGTCTTTTTAAGAGAAATTCGGGAATTTAACCCAAGTATCACATACCGTAAACCTTTTTCGAAATGACTCCTTTTTATATAAAACTTCCAAGATACTAATACTCATAGTATCATGTCACAACCACTTTCAAAACAAGTCACAATTTTCCATTTAGAAAATATCCCAAGCTTCTAAATCAAGTGACTTCATTTCCTTTAAAACCTTAGGCCATTAATGCCTTAAAACAATTTACCTTCCACAAATTCAACTCATTTTCCCCTTGCTTATTTTATGTAAAGTAAACCCTTCTTTATTTACCTTTTTCCCAAACCAATATAATCAACTTCCCATAAAACCGTTATATTAACATTTTACGTTAGTCAAACACATTTCCCTATGTCCAAGGAACTTATACCTTTAAAACGAAACAAGTATCATATACCTCAAAACAAGTGAAGATTATCAAATCTTGTACGTATATCGTACTACATAGATACAACTACTCATGCTCAAAAGATAGGAAAGCTCTGCATACCTCTTCGGTCAATCCACTTTGTTAATTCCAACTATCGCACGTAATACGTCAACCTATAATGACCATAATACGTTTATTAACTTCTAGTTTCAAAGTAGAATATTTCCAAGTTCAAGGTTACTAATTCCTATGGAAAATTGGGCAGCATTTCCTTTATTTCTACTCACTTGCCACCTTTTCAAAGTAGATTTTTAACACTCAAACGCCACATTTAAGGCCCAACATCCAAACCAACACAAAGGGGATTACACACCTAAACTTGGGTGTGTAAAATTCTGCCCCATAAGTTATAATAATTAATCTCAACAAGTTTAAGGTAATTTTTAGGCTACAACATGCTCACATAACCTCTTTAGCCAAATCCTTCATACCCAAACCACATTTCTTGCATGCAATGACTCTAAGAGCATTATTTACTACCACAAGTTCTTTCTTCTTAACATGCAACACTAAAAACTAATTAAAAAGGAAGAATCATTACCTTAGAGCTTTAGCCAAATTTTTCAACAACTTGCTAGCTTCCTTTCCAAGAACACCACCACAACAACCTTCACAAGCTAGCCACAAGCTTCCTTCTTGCCTTTACTTTTCAGATTTTCTAAGGCTAGAATATCTCTTGGAATTTTAGAGAGAAGGAGGAGCTTGAAATTTTTAAGAGAGAAGGAAGAGCTTTTGTCTAAGAGAGAGATGAAAGATGACCAAGTCTTCAAGACTTGGTCAATATAATGCATGCAAAATCAAATGGGGGGGGGGGGACACTTGTCACCCTCCCATGGCGTTTAAAAGAAAAGATCGATTTTCCTAAGTTTTTCCGCCATATTTCCGCGGCAAGACTCTGCGGACTCGGAACTTCCGCGCGGCCAGTTCGGCGTCGCGGCACGAATTCCCAGCCTTGGCGCGCGCGCGAGGCCCCGACAAATTTTACGATTTGAGTCCTAACTCGCTTTGCGGCCACACGCGCGCGGCACGAACCACTGGTATAACGAGGTGAACGGGCGACTGATGCATGTAGATTGTTTCTCTCAGATCCACATGTAAAAATACATTCTTCACATCAAGCTATTGGATCGACCAGTTTTTGCCCATGGCAATGCTCAAGATTGTGTGAATAGTAGCCGGTTTGACAACCGGCCTGAAGGTCTCACCACAATCAATTTCCTCCTACTGATTCGTGTCATTAGCCATAAGTCGTGCCTTATATCTCTCAAGATCTCTACTATCTCTGAATTTGAGACGAAATAGCCACAGACAACGAATCACATTCACCCCCTCAAGTCTAGGTACTAGATCCCATATGCGCTATTTAGTTAAAGCATTGAATTCCTTAGACATAGCCGCATTCCAATTAGGGTCTTGTTTAGCCAATATATGGTTCTTGGAATTGTAGAAATGGTATGGGCAGACAAGTTAAATTGGACTTTTGGTTTGAAGATTCCATGCTTGACACGAGTTTCCATTTGGTGAGTGGAGACAGTGGGAGGATGTGTCGGCTGAGTGGAAAGAGCCGAGACTGAGGTATCGGTTGGATAGGGAGAAAGAGGAGGTGACGCCGTTGGAGGTGCCACGGAGTCGTGATCAAGGGTCGCGGCGCTGGAGGAAAGTTGCTCGCAGGAGTTTTGGCGCCATGACGCCAAATCACAGGGCTGCGGCGCTGTCGACTGACAGTCTTCTCTGAAGTTTGGGAGCCGCGACGCTGACGTTGAAGAAGAACTACCGGGAAAAGACGGTGATTCTGTGGAAGTGCTATGATCTAGTTATTGAGAATGATGGGAGAGATGGCAGGCTCGTCAAGAAAAGAGTAATCCGGTTTTTGGAATTTTTTAAGATTCAAAAACGGGAATGTGGTCTCGTCGAATGTGATGTGATGAGAGATGTGGATTTGACGAGTGGACAAGTCATATCATAGATAGATCCTATGGTTCGGTATGAAGCCTAAGTAGACACATGGAGTTGACCGATGAGCTAGTTTGTGAGGGGCAGTAGAGGCAAGGTTATGATAGCAAAGACAACCGAATATTCGAAGATGCTCATAAGATGAGACTCTATGATAGAGGATTTCGGAAGGGGTCATATTGTGAAGGGTGCTAGTTGGGAGAATATTGAGAACGTATTCTGACATTTTAGCAGCGTAGACCCAGAAGGACGGAGGTAGGGAGACATGAATCAATAGAGTGCGAATCATATTGTTAATGGTGCAGATGATTCTTTCAGCTTTACCGTTTTGAGGGGAGGTGTGGGGGAAGGAGAAGCGAAATACCACGCCATTATTAGTACAAAAACGGTGAAATATAGAGTTATTGAATTCACGACCATTATCGCACTAAAAATATTTTATACCTTTTTCAAACTGTGTTTGAATGAAAGTTCGAAACTCAAGAAATTTGGCAAACACTTCCGATTTAAATTTGAGAGGATACAACCAAACAAAGTGAGAAAAATCATCTAGTAAGATAAGATAGTATTTATGACCGAGAGAACTAGCAATAGGTGATGTCCATAAATCGGCATGTATAATATCAAAAAGTGCAAAAGTGACACTAATAGATGATTTAAACGGAAGACGAGTATGTTTGCCTAAAGAACAAGAAACACAGTTTTGGGAAAGTTTTCCATTACAAGTAATGAAATTATTGCCTCTAAGAAAATTAAAAACGGGGGCTCCTGGATGACCAAACCTATTATGTCATGTGGAAGAAGAAATAGTCGCTAGAGAGACGGGAGATTTAGATCTGGTAGTGGAGGTGGAGTGAATGGATATAGATCCCCGTGCTATTGCATCACGTAAGAGGTGTCCCCGTATGAAGATCCTTCACAGTGAAACCAAAAGGGTCAAAATCAACAGAGACATAATTATTACGAGTAAATTTGCGAATATAGATGAGATTCTTAATTACATGTGGGGCATATAGAGTATTTTTAAGGGGGGATTCATTAGGAGGTGGTGTGTAGGATGTACCATAACCCTTTATTGGAATGCGGTTACCACTACCAACTGTCACAAATTGAGGATGTCTTAAACCAAACAGTTTTGAATATTACCTGCACACCGGGTGAGGTGAGAAGTGGCTCCGGAGTCCATGTACCAGTTCTTGTCAGGTTATTTCATATTGAGATCGAAGGCTGACCCAACTTCGATGGGTGTCATCTTTGAGTGAGGTTGTTGGGCGGCCGTGCATGAAGTGGGCTTGTTGCGGGTACTGGACTTGCCGAGGTGCTGGAGCAGGACCCAACAACCCGTGGTGGGAGAACTGGTTGAAGGGTTGCTGGTACTAGAACTACGGCGGCGTCGCGACGCTGTACAGATACTATTGAGGCCCTTTTGTTGCTGCTGATTACGCTGTCGCGACCGCACCACGACCACGACGCTTCTGCGCGCGGCCGCCGGCTGCGTCCCTGCTGCGGTTGAGAGTTTTCTGGCGGCGTTGGATCTTGAGGGTGCGTTTCGACACCTATCGTCTTCTGATTGTGCTCATCCTGCTTAGCACGTCTAGTCTCTTCAAGCAATAACTGCGAGCGAGCTTTGTTAAAACTGGGAAGCGGATCTGCCTGTTGAATCATGGTGGCTAACATATCATAGTCGCCTTTGGGAAGGCCTGCAATCAATTGCAACCCCATTTTAGTTTCCGAGACAGGCGTGTCGACGTTGGAGAGTTGATCCGCCAAGAGTTTCAACTGTATGTCGTACTCAGTCATGTTGGAGAAGTTTTCAAGGCGTGTATTGTTAAATTGTTCCTCCAAATACACCGCACGAGTGTGCTTGTTATCTTGAAAGATTTCCTCCAAGCGGTTCCATAAATCAAGCGATGTGGCGCCAGATTTCATGATAGTAAGAAGAAGATCCTGAGAAATACTACCATAAATCCACTGTTTGACGTCGGCGTCTAGACGACACCAAGTAGACTCATCAACCTCCGAAGGGCGCGAAATAGTGTCATCGATGTGATCAAGCACGTTATAGAGACATGCATGATTATGAAACAGTTCAACCCAAGTAGAATACTGACTGTTTTCTTGATTAAGAAGAATGAGAATAGAATTCTCGATGTTGGTAACAGTTAGAGTGGGATGAAAAGAGGATGACAACGTGATGGTGAGATTTGTGGAGGTAGAAGCGTCAGAAGTATTGGAGGAATCCTGAGTATCCATTTAGAAAAGAGAGGAAAGAAGAAGAAAAACCAAGAATTTTGGGAGGAGAGGGGGTGGAGCCGTAATTCTAGAGTTTTGTGTTAGGCTCTTGATACCATGTAAGATGATATTAATTTCCCTTGGGAGTCTTCTCATTAATATCAAAGTATATATAATGTACAATATTCATCTCTTTTACAATAGGAATCCTAAACCTAATCACAAGAGGAATCATATTCTTACCATAATTATATTTACACAATATATGAAAATATTCTAATTATGAGTAGAGAATATTATTACTTTGACTATACACACGTTTACAAAAAAGCTTCTTTTCGAAAAGGTAATATCAAGAATCAATCAAATGAATTTTTCTTAACCAAGTGACTCACAACCTTCCTCTCACACAAACAAATGAAATAGGATGATCAAATTTGGGATTGAGACGTTATTATACTATTGTAACATAACCTTATCATGATATATAGGATGGTCAGATCAATAGAAAGTAAGTTATATTAAACACACAGATATTCACCGACTATACTTATTCATTTAAAAATAGAGTAAAACAAAGGCCAAAACAGAAAAATTCACATGGAATCATGTGGGAGCATTTGAGATAAAAATAGTGAGTGGTGTGTGTGTCACTTTGTTATGTGCTACTTCTTGGCTTCTCAAGTAGCCAAAGTGGTGTATGGATGCATTGTGAAAACTTCAGCTTTCCTCCCAATTATTAGAGAGAGACTTGATGTTATAACCTTCTCATTTGTTATATTCCCTATTTTATATGATATTTTCTTTAAATTCATTATATGCTCTTTAATTTTGCATTCATATTTTATGATTAATGACATTACATATTGAAAATCATAAGAATATATAAATATCCTTTTAGTTTTATTAAATTTTAGGTTAGTCACTGTCTTAACAAATTGATGAAATGGGGGTGGGGGGTATTTTTTTTCTTGAGAATAAATTAATTTTCTATATTCAGCACATCTAGCTATAATTTTTTTGATTTTTTAATAATTTATTATTGATATACCAAGTTTATTGGATTTGTAAATTTTATTTTCAAATACACACACATAATATATACTCCCTCCGTCTCAATTTGTTTGAAGGTAGATCAGTTTTGGGAGTCAAACAACTTTTTCTTGGACTTAATTTTAAACATAGATTCTTCGAGTATTTTATAATAAAATTAACATATTTGAAAACTACATAAAAAGTACTATAAGTCTGCATAATTAATAGTTCACAATATATGAAAAGAATTGAAGAAAATCATAATCAAAAAAAGAATTGTTTGACTCTCCAAACTGATCAATCGTGAATTAAATTGGGACACATCGAGTGTGTATATATATTAATGTCAAATAGAGAACTGAATATTTTGATACTTCTATCAATTTGCCCAACCTGCATACCTTAGAAGGTGCGTCCTCATTTGGAACGACGAACAAGTCTTCACATTATCCACGCAAGGCAGATCGAACAGATATCTCATTTTTAAAAAAATTATAAGTATGTGAAAGAATTAATCCTTGATTATTCTTATTGATGAAAGACATATATATACAAGCTATAATAGGACAATTATATTTCTACTTTACGTCTAAATCTTTATTCTATAAGGAGATTAACTATACAATTATGGTAATATTTCAATCCTAATTAAAGTACAAGGCTAATTCTAATATATATCAAATATATACAAAATATACCACTGTTCACGGAACAGTGGGCTGGCAAGGGCCGCGACGCTGGGCTTCATTTAACATACCCCCGTAGTCGTAGCGGGCGGTCTTCGTACGCTGAGACTGTCTCTAAAATCTTCAAAAAGGACCGAGGGAAGACCCTTTGTAAAGATGTCTGTAATTTGATATCTCAGATGAACATGACAGACACGTACTTGTCCTTTAGCTACTTTCTCTCGAACAAAGTGAATATCCATCTCTATGTGTTTAGTGCGCTGGTGCTGAACTGGATTACCAGAAAGGTAGATGACACTTATATTATCACAATATACCAATGTCGCTTTCTCAATAGGACTATGAAGCTCTCTAAAAGTAGATTTCGTAACCAACATGACTCGAAAACCACATTGGCTACTCCTCGAGATCGGCCTCTACACTTGAACGTGAAATCGTAGATTGACGCTTGCCAGACCATGAGACCAAGTTATTACCTAAAAACATATAATAGCCAGACGTAGACCGTCTGGTGTCAGGACAACCACCCCAATAAGCATCTGTATATGAGACTAGTGTAGACGTCGACGAAGGATACAAATGCAAGTCATAATCAAGTGTTCTCTGAATGTACCTAAGAATGCGTTTGAGCGCATTCATATGTTCAACTCTGGGATCATGCATAAACAAACACATCTGATGTACGACATATGTAATACCAGGTTGCGTGAACGTAAGATACTGGAGGGCGCTTGCAAGACTACGATAGCGGGTCAGATCTTCATAGGAAGAGCCAGCTGCAGCACCCAACTTGGATTTAGTATCAAATAGAGTAGAAGTGGACTTACAGGATGACATCTCAACCCTCTCAATGATCTCTGCTGCATACTTCCTCTGCGATAAGAACAATCCACATGCATGACGAGTGACAACAATCCCCAAAAATAACTCAATGGACCCAAGTCCTTCATGGCAAACTCAGAACTGAGCATTTTCATGATAGACTTTCACAAAGCATCGGAAGAGGCAGTCAAGATAATATCATTCACATATAATAGAATATAAGTCATCGAAGAACCGCGGCGATATATGAATAATGAATTATCAGACCTGCTATGAGAAAAACCCATAGTCGAAACATAATCAGCAAAACTCGTATACCAAGCTCGTGGAGACTGCTTAAGCCCATACAAGGACTTCTTCAACAAACAAACATGATGAGGATATCTAGTATCCCTAAACCCCAAGGGCTGATGCATATACACTGTCTCCTTGAGATCACCATGTAGGAACACATTTTTCACATCTAGCTGATGAATGGGCCATGATTTTGAAAGAGCAAAGCTAAGCACAGTGCGAATGGTAGCCAGCTTGACCACTGGGCTAAATGTTTCACCACAATCCACACCTACCTGCTGTGTCTTACCATCACCTACAAGACGAGTCTTATGCCTTGCAAATGAACCATCAGAATTTCCTTATGAGCAAAAATCCACATAGACCGAATAATATTAACACTAGATGGATGGGGTACCAACTCCCACGTCCTATTATCAATAAGAGCATTATATTCATCGGTCATGACAATTTTCCAATTAGGGTCATTTAAGACAGACACATGATTACGTGGTAAGGGTGATTTAAGAACATTAGAATTCAAATTAAAATGAATTTTTGGTTTAAAAATACCCCGTTCACAGCGAGTGACTGTACCATGACTCTAGGCTGGATTGGGTGAAATTTTAGAATTTTCGGAAATTTCCGTCGAAGGCGTCGCGGCACTGACGACGACGAAAAATTATTTTAGTTCTTTGGACGATTGAGCGCGTACGGCCGGTTTTAAAACTTAGTTCTTGCACGATAGGCTCGCGGTCGAGACGAACTTTGTGACAGATCTAAAAAATGACGGAGAATATAGAGGGAGACATCATCATCCAAAAAATCATACGAACTAGGCATGAGTTTGTCTACTTTAGAGAAAGAGAATTGAGATTCATCAAAGAGAACATGACGACTAATGATGATTCGTTTAGAAGACAAATCAAAGCATTTATAACTACGGTGATTTGACGGATAACCCCAAAACACACATAAAGTAGAACGTGCCTGAAGTTTGTTGATTGTGGTGGATGGAAATAGTGGATAACATAAGCATCCGAAGACCCTAAGATAAGAATACGAAGGAGTCTTGTATAATACTTGAAGAGGGGAAGAATATGTCAAACCTTTAGAGGGAAGAATATTAAGTAGACCTGTAGCCATTTGTAGTGCATGATGACAAAACAACGGAGGAACGGAAGAATGAACCAATAGGGTGCGGATAATGTTGTTAATGATACGAATTTTTCGTTTAGCTTTCCCATTTTGTGAAGACGTATGAGGACAAGAAAAATGAAAATTTATCTCATATTGAGCACAGAATTCCCTAAACTTCCCACTGTCATACTCTTTACCATTATCACATTGAATGTTCTTTATTTTCCGTTCGAATTGAGTTCTTATGAAAGCTCTATATTTTACGAAGATGGAAAAAACTTGAGCTTTTTTCACAAATGGAAACGTCCATAAAAATTTAGAATAATCATCCAAAAATAAAACATAATATCGATGACCCATAGAATTAAGAACGGGAGATGTTCATAAATCGCTATGAATAATATCAAATGACATTGAAGTATGAGAATTCGAAGCTACAAACGTCAACTTAATAATATTTTCTAAAGAACAAGATTGACAATTTGAAGTACTACGCGTACCCTTACATGAAATAGATTTATTCTTATCTAAAACAGATAAAATAGATGATCCCGGATGACCTAGACGAGCATGACACAAGGAAGGAGCAAGAGCTGCAAATGTGGATGTCATGGCTGGACGCGAGATGTTGAGATTTGGTGTGATGGGATAAAGATCTCCCCTACTGTCACACCTCATGAGAGCACTCCCCGTCTTGAAATCATTCACAGAAAACCCAAACAGATCAAATCAATAGAAACTCAATTATCAGTGATGAATTTACGGACATACACCAAATTTTTAATGAGTTTTGAGGCATGACGGGTATTTTTCAAGACAATTGATGGATGAGGAGGAGACAACGTTTTATTGCCATAGCCCTTAATTGGAATAGAATTTTCATTACCAACAATTATACCACGATTACTGCTCAAATTGGAATAAGACGAGAGAGTACCTTGATCGGCGAAAGAGAGGGTTTTCTCTCGCTTTTGGCATAGGGTGCCCCAGTGGGAGGCTATTAGCTCAGTGGTAGAGCGCGCCCCTGATAATTGCGTCGTTGTGCCTGGGCTCTCAACCACATGGATAGTTCAGTCGAATATCATGTGGGTAGTGGCGCCTGTGTCCATGTACCAATTAGGGTCCGGTTGAGTCAAGCCAAGCGTGTGCATCGCGGCTTCAATGTCGGTTTGTGTGGGTCATGTTGCGTGATGAGCCTGAGGTGGGTGAATCCCGAGTACTCCGGACTGCTGCCCTGGCCCATACGCTGGTCTTAAACGCGGAGCTTGATCCAAACCGCCGGAAGAAGTGGGCCGCGATCTGCTTTGGCCGGCGCGGCGCGCCGCGACGCCAGATTCTTTGGGACCCATCGCCACCGCCCAGGCCATGGGCCCTGCACATTCTTTGTTGACGATCGTCGCGGTGGCTAACCCACCACTGCCACCGTTCCAATTACTTCTGTTGTTTCCGCCGTGATTTTTGCCATTATATTTTCGATTTTGGTCATTCTTACCACCACCGTTGTTGTGATTTTAGGTCACGTTGGCTGGATTGGAAGGGGAAAATTTGAAGCAGTCATCATAACGACGGGGCTAGCCCCGATAGGCGCATTTTTAGCCAAACATGATTTCTCCAAAGTGAGCATGAAGCGGACTTGATAGAACTCCGACAGGGGTTACTTTGACGAATAACCGAAGCAACCCCGGTATAGACTTCAGACAGACCGGCAACCATCTGAAGGACGAGACGACTATTAGTAACTGGAGCACCTACGTTGCGAAGCTGATCTGCCAAGTCTTTGAGGCGTTTACAATAATAAGAAACGTTAGGAAAATTCGCCATAGCAACTTGAAAAAATTCCTGCTCAAGGATAACAATTCGAGAATGACTGTTATCTTGGAAGATAACACGCAATCGATTCCACGCCGCCATACTGTGGAGTTGGGTTCCATAATAGTCTGTAAAAGGTCCATTGATATAGTGGCATAAATCCACTGGAGAACCTTTGCATGACCCATAAGTTTGGATCTGCTTTTTTCGTGGGTACAACCGTTGTTGACGTAGACGCCGTCGTATCACCCCCATTTGGAGAAGTTGGAGGGATGATGTCGTGAAGAACTTGATGTGCCATGGCATGAATCTTAAACAATTCCGCCCACCTCCCATATTGGACGTTTTCTAGATCAAGAAAAATAGGAAGAACGCTCTTGATGTTGGAAACTGTGAGGACAGGATGAAAAATGTTTTTATCAGTCATGGTGAATAAAGCACGAAGATTCGGAAAAGGGAATTTGAAAGAGGATTTTTGGAAGAGAAGGGTCGCGACTTTGGGCAAAAATCCGAGAGGGAGGCTGCAGCGCTGGGCAAAAAATCCGAGAGGGACAGAGAGAATTTGACGAGCGGAAGCAAGGTAAAGAGAACTTAGACTCTTGATACCATGAAAGAATTAATCCCTTGATTATTCTTATTGATGAAAAATATATATATACAAGTTACAATAAGAGAATCTTATTCGTACTTTACATCTAAATTCCTATTCTATAAGGAGATTAACTATACAATTATGATAATATTTCAATCCTAATTAAGGTACAAGACTAATTTTAATATTCCAAATATATATAAAATATACCACTGTTCACGAAATGGTGGGCTGGCAAGGGCCGCGGCGCTATGAGGCCTGGGCCACCACGCTGGGCTTCATTTAACAATATCTACTTTGTATCTGATTTCTTTATTATGGATAGACGGACTATTAAGCTTTGCAGATTTACTTTTATAGTCCATTACAAAATTTATTTTTGCTATAGGGGTGTTCATGGGTCTGTTTGGATCCGTTTTTGGTTAAAACCAAAATCAAATTAATTAAATTGGTTTTTAAATTATTAAACGAAATGAAATCAAATATAATTCACATCCAGATCAGTCATGTCTGTAAAAGTGGCTAGAGAAGTAGTTATTTCAAATGCACTAAAATATTTATCCAGTTTTATGAAACGGTTTGGTTCGGTTTATTCGATTTTTACGAAACATAATGATATTTCTCGCTTTCATGATTTTTCTTGCAATTAGAAAAGATTTTTCACATTTTTCAACTTATAATCCGTTATTAATCTTTTATTTTGGCGGTTACAATTTTCTTAGACTAGGAAAATGTCTTAAGATCTATAAAGTTTAATCAAGTGAATAAAGTTTATAAGAGATACAAAAAAAAGATCTAGGTAAATCTCATAGCTATTTCTTTGAATTAATAAGTTTAAATTCATGACTTTTTTTCATGAAATGAGCTTAAAATGTAAATTTCGTTAGCCTATTAGAGATGAATAAAATTTTAATAAAAATATATACAAAGTATCTAATTTTTTTATAAAAATCAATATATGGTATATATGAAATAAAAAAAATTGTGTATACTATAATATATCGATTCGATTAGGTTTTTTCTTCAATTTATTTTTAGTAAAATCAAACAAACCAAATATTATCATTTTTTAAAATTTTAAAATCAAACCAAATAATAATCAATTTATTTAATCGGTTTGGTTCGATTTTCGGTTTGGATCGGTTTTTAACCAAACCGTGAACACCCCTATTTAGTTATATACTCCTATATGCCTTTTTTTTTTTATAAGAGAATAGTAAGAATTAACACAAGATATTTGTAAATATTACATGTGAAATTAATTTTTTTATTTAAATTGTAAATGAGCACAAAAAAATATTTTCTTGCTTTTCACTTCGACTAGTGAAGATACCACTAGTTAGGCGAAAACATGATTCTAAGTTTCTAACATGTAGTTTGCAAGTCACGAGTCTTTTTAATTGTCACTTGTTGTAACGTAGTAGTAGTAAGTAAGTGATTAGCACATGATAATTACAAAAATTGTATAATTACGTACTTATTCAACATACACATTCCGTGATCTAATCGTCTAATGAGATCACGTAGTAGTAGTAAGTGAGTGATTAGCACATGATAATTACAAAAATTGTTAAATTGAATGATATGATGAAAAACAAAAACAAAATCACAGTGGCTCCACATGCTTGACAAATAGACTTAGTGTGTGTTTGGTTGAGCTTATTTTAAGCTCATAAGTGTTTTTAAAAAAAAAAAAAAAAATAGGAGTAGAGCTTATTTTAAAATAAGCACTTATTCCAAAAGCCTAAAATTTGGCATTTTTGGAGTAAAGCTTATTTTAACTTTAAAATTTTTGGTTTTTGATACAAAAATGTTTTTTTAATGACAACTAATAACTTTTTGATAAAAATTCTACTTTAAAAATCTCTATTTAAAGTTGTGCAAAATTTAATACTAGTACCTCTAATTTCCAAGAAAAGAATGCATTCATTTTCCAAAAGGTGGATCTCCCACCCCAGGAGCTCTCACATCCCGGTCCGACAGGATTGTGAAGGAGTTAATCATGATAACTCAACTGATTTCAAAAGTTAGACCACTATTACGCTGCGCACACTTGTATTATTGGGAGATACCTATTTTATGTGGTGCATTCAAACTAACCGAACAATTAGCATTAAAAAAAGTAGTCTTTTGTGAGGAAAATTCGAAGAATATAGTAAAGCAAAAGAAAATTAGTTGTGATAGGGACAGGTAAGTACTTCCATAAAGTTGACATCATATGTATAGAGAACAATCAATTTATGGAAATATTTAGTGACGGTTTGGTTGGGCTTTTGGAAGGTTAAAAATAATTTTGGTAAAAAATTGAAGTGTTTATTTTAAAATCGAAAAAGTGTTTTTGGCTTTCAAAAACACTTCTGGCTTCTATTTTCAAAAGCTCAAATTTGGTTAGTGGTCGTTTGGTTGGGCTTTTGGAAGGCCAAAAACAATTTTGGTAAAAAATTAGAGTGTTTATTTTAAAATCGAAAAAGTGTTTTTGGCTTCCAGAAACACTTCTGGCCTCTATTTTTAAAAGCTCAAATTTTGAGCTTTTGGAAGTATATGTTGTTTTTGCCTATTTTTAAGCCAAAAATACTTTTTTTTATTGACAACTAAACACCTAACAATTTTTTGATAAAAAGTTCTACTTGAAAAATTCTATTCCTAAAAGTTCTACTTCTTAAAGCTTTTTTTAATAAGTTGTACCAAACGGGCCCTTAGTGTCCGTTTGATTGGGCTTTTGGAAATGCCAGAAGTGTTTTTTTTAACAAAAGCGCTTTTGGCTTTTTTTGGAGTGTTTGGTTGAAAGAGTAAAAATGTTTTTGGCAAAAGCAAAAGCTATTTTACCTCTACTTCCAAAAGCCCAAATTTTGGTCTTTTGGAAGTAGAGGCAAAATAACTTATGCATTTTGTGATTTTTAAGCCAAAAACACTTTTTTTATTGACAACCAAACACCTAACAATTTTTTGATAAAAGTTCTACTCCTATAAACTCTACTTCTATAAGCTCTTTTTAATAAGTTATACCAAACGGACACTTAGTGCCCGTTTGATTGAGCTTATGGAAAGCTCATAAGTGATTATTTTTTAAAATAAACACTTACGAAATTTTTTAGATGTGTTTGGTTGAAAAAATGAATAGAGCTTATGGTTGACATAAACACTTATTTCATAAGCCCAAAATTTTGGCTTATGGGAGTAGAGCTTCTTTTCGCCTAACATTTTTTTGTTTTTTATACAAAACACTTTTTTTATTGGCAATCAAACACCTAACAATTTTTTGATAAAAGAACTACTTCTATAAGCTCTTTTTAATAAGCTGTATCAAACGGGTCCTCAGTGTGTGTTTGATTGTGCTTATTAAGCCCATCGTTAGGTATTTTCAGTATAGTAATCGAACTGGAATACTTATTTGTAGTAAGAAAATATTACTAAGACTTAATTTTGGATTAAATCAATGAATTTAGATGCAGGTTCACTTTGGAGTAATCTAAATCGCTGGGGGCTTGGAAGTCTATAATCCCAAAACGAATGCATGTATCTCAGCCCAACTGGAGACGGTGTAAAGAATACCAGACATCCTCTTCCAACCAGAACAGACACCTTCAGCTAGTTCTCTCTGTTTTGTTACCAAACCAGAGAACAATGGAACAAAAGAAATACCAAACTGTTGTCCTAGTCTCTTGAGGCCAGCACTCAGACCAATCACAATGCCGACATCTGCATTGAGCAGGCAAAAAAGTCACCGACTGAACCTCCCAACATAAACTGTAGTATTTTTGCCATTATTCTCACGGGACTTCAGGATGTCATTAAAGGCTTGAAGTTTGTGTGAGTTAAAATGAAAAGTAAGTAACAACAACCAAGATTACAATTTTGGAATTTGGTATAAAATGAACTACTACAAATGATTTGCTGAGTCGGATGTTAGCACTCTGTCCTTAAGACAATATTGACTCGTATGTATCATTTTACGCTGATTGACAACTTGTCTTCCAAAATAAAACAGCAACAACACTTGAACAAAGGAGACTCAAATGTTTACTAAAAAAAAGAACTTTTTGAGTATGTGGAAGAAAGCTAGAGAGTAAGATTGTAAGTGTGTCCTTCAATTGAGTCTAAGACCTCAATTTATAGTGTGTGTAAATGACGTTTCATCTAGTCAACTAATGACAATCAAGGCCATGTAATTACACTTATTGAGAGGTTATAATTCAGCCAAATAATGGCTGAATTCAAGTGTCAAGTAATGGAGGATCAATGCTCCAAAACCAGCCCAAAAGTCATAAACTTTTCGTCTTTCGTCGACCTCACTGCCATTGAAGCGCCGCGACGCCTAAATTCCAGTAGCTACCAGACACCAAGGAGCGCCGCGGCTCCGACGGTGGTTGCGTCGAGGCTATTTCCGACTCGTTTCATGTTTTACACATCGTACACTTCTTCCTTCATTTACCAACGTGAAACACTCGTCATTTGGCCAATAACCGTCTATTATTTCATGTCTCAAACATTTCGTTTACGTACCAATATCTCTTTTACTAAAAAAAATTACGATCTTTGGTACAACATGTGCACATGTGTGGAAACGACGTTTTCAACGTGCGGGCCCCAATTGTTCGAGTCATAAATAATAGGATTAATTTTATTTCACGTTAATAAATTTCCAACAATTGGTTTTCGTTTGCTAAATTGTATAATTTCGTGTCTAGTTTTTATAATCTTATGATGGGCTCTCACCGTAAAATGGATAAAAAATATGGATATTCATCCGACCCAACCCATTTAAAATGTATTGGATATCCACTCTATTTAAAATGGGTCCAATATGAGTTAACCATATTATCCACTTAAAATATGAGTAACTTAATGTGTAAAATGGATAGAACCCACAAATTTAGTAAAACAAGTTCCTTAAATAACATTATGAAAAAGAAGTCCTGTGGCATTTCACCAACCACCGCACCACAACCCAGCCCACACCACACCACCATCCAACTCCCTCCCCCCCCCCCCCAAATCCCCTAAAAAAGCCTTTTTTTAAGTTCTTAATATTTTTTGGGGTTTCTACACCACTCATCCCCTACCCCACTCCACCACCCTTAAAAATATTTTTTCTTTAAAAGAAGTTTTAAAAATATTTGATTTTTACACCTCCCTCCCCTCCGACCCCAACACCCATCCATAAAAAATATTTTTTCTTAAAAAAAATTATTTTAATTATCTACACCATCCACCCATAATTAAATTTGGTGTGGAATGAGTGGTGGATTGTGATTTGGGGCTGGGGATAATGGGTGTGGGGTAAGATTTTTTTTTCATTTTATAATTAAAATAAAATAAAATATATGAAGCAGAAATTTTGGGAGGAGGGGGCGTTGAGGTTGGGGTGGGTGGTGGTGTGAGATATGGATGAGGCATGATGAAGTGCATTTGCGGGTGGTGATTAGGTGGGTGTGAGATTTGGTTGGGGAGTGGGTGGTGGAGGGTGGGTGAAATGGGGTGGGAATGATGGGGCTTGGGTGAGCATGTCTCGAAAAATATTTCTTGGAGGTCGTGTCATTGAAAAACTTTTAAGTTATATTCTTCCCACAAATGTTGAGGTGCAACTATATACTAGGAATTGGATCTACGGACAAGAAGAAAAATTAATTTTCTCCATATTAGCTACATTTTAAAGTAATTTTTTCCATATTATCCGTCGGGTTACCAACTTTTTATCCATATTAAATATGGGCGGATCGGATAATTGATTCGTTTTTGTTTAACCCATTTTTTATCTGTCCATATCCGACCCGCCCCGCCCATTTGCCACACCTATTTATATATATGGTAAAATATGATTTCATAAAGAATGGATCTTGTAACTAACTCAACCCCAAAAACTAATTTGTAGGGTGAGAATTGTCCAAGTCCATATAAGGACTCTATGTTCTCATTTCATTTTCGACGTGGGACTTAACACCCGACAATATAATTGGAGGCCCAACATCGACTAACAAAGAATTGGAATGAATCTGACTCTGATACCATGTAAAAAATGGAGTTTGGGCCTCAATTATATTGTCCACGCTCCAGTTAACAGGTCTGGGCGTGCGGGGAGTGTTAAGAGTTTCATATCGAAAATGGAATGAGAAGATAAACTTCTTATATGAACTTGGACAATTCTCACCCTAGAAATCAGCTTTTGAGGTTGAGTTACACTCGAGATCTATTATTTCATATTACCTTTCAAATAGCATCATAAGATTTTCTTAGTCTTGAATAACACATGCAAATTCCTCAATTCATTAAAAAAATTTAACAATTTAATTAAATAGAATAAAGAAATTGTACTAACGTATGCCCCGTCACCATAACTTATGAAACTGTAATTTTTCACAACTTATGAAAAAATTATGACCTGCTTGTGAAAATTCTTACCGACAGGTTAATTTTTTACATAAATTCCTTAAACAGTAAAACGTTAAGCAAAGAAACATAACTTGTAGGATATTATTATGCAAAAATATAAACTTATGACCGACAAAAAAAGTTGTTTGTTATGATGGACACCGGCACAAATGGCCTATTTGTGGCTTTGTGCAGACCTCCCAAGTATTTATGTGTTTTTATTGGGCTATTGAATCCAGCCCAGAGAAGTTGGCGGGAGTATTGTCATGGTGGTTGGCTCAAAAATCAAACAGTATGGGTAAGCCAATCTAAAGAATGTTAGAAGTGAATGGCTGTCGTTGTTACAACCAACACTCTCTGTTACCACTTAACATATCATCTGTTTTTAGTTATTTCTGTTCCATTCTCTCTCTCTTTGTCTGCACTTTGTAATGGCTACTCTTCAATCTCTTGCATTTTCCCGTGCACTTTCTCATACTTCACATCAGCCTCGCTCTCTTCTGGGTATGTTCCTTCAACTTCATTCTGCTTATGTACCTTCAAGTTCTATAAGGAGTAGTACTTTTACTTTCAGTTAATTTATTTATGAGTAATTCGTGAGATGGGTATTTGCTAATAAAGGCGGATCTAGTAGCTTTTGCTTAGACACTTTATTTGTATTAGAAAATTCATTAAATATGTATAAATATTCAATTGCAAACCTAGTAACTAAGATAATTTTATGGGTCGGTGGCAAGTTCAGAACTCATAAACTTCAAAATCATGGTTCTGCATTCTTTAAAGAAAATTTAATTGTCTTAATTTGTGGATAATTCGGACTGGAAATGTAATGCAACTGAATGTTAACTAGGAAATTAGGACAATGACACATAACGTTTACAATCTAGTGGTATCAGTGAGAGTCTCTGACACAATAGGTGTGGCTTGAATTCTCACTGTCTCTCTTCCCTGATCTCCCAATATAATAGATTTTTGTTAATTTAATGGTTATTTAAAATGAATAGCTTTTTATTTTTAAAAGTTCGGCTAAAAAAAACTTCCACGTTATCAATATTCATCCAAAATATCACCTGAATTGGTTGAGTGACTTTGTAGGTAAATAACAATAGTTGAGTGACTTTTCTGTTACAAAACAAAGAAAATGACTTTCCGAGATAATTACCATTAATTGAGTGACTAGAAAAGTGACTTGACCATTAGTTGAGTGACCTGACCGTTTGAGAAATCAGCTTGAAATTAGGACCACTGCACACATGCTTACAGCCTAGTGGTACTAGTGAGAATATGTGTGTGTTCAATTCTACTGTCTCCTTATCTCCCTATCTCCCTTCCCTGATCTCCCAAGATAATAGATTTTGATAAAGAAAAAAAAGAAAAGGAACTACTAGTAAATTAGGGAGCATAGTTAATTAAAATCAATAATAGTTGTTTGTGTTATGTACTGTAGGAATATCATCAGGGGTGGTTCATCAAAGTGCAGGTTCTTCATTCAGTGGCCAGCGCTTGTACCTACCCCGTTCGCGTTTCACATCCAATATCCAAAACCAAAAAATGACCAGACTCAGTATAATGATGGTTCAACCAAAAATTCAGTTCATACAAGGAACTGATGAACAGACAATACCAGATGTGAAGTTAACCAAGTCAAGGGATGGAACAAATGGTATGGCCATATTCAGGTTTGATCAACCCTCTGTATTCGATTCATCTGGTGAAGTTGGGGATATCACTGGATTCTACATGATTGACGAAGAAGGGGTTCTTACGTCAGTTGATGTCAATGCCAAGTTTGTTAATGGAAAGCCTGCAGGAATTGAAGCTAAGTATATTATGCGGACTCCACGAGAATGGGACAGATTCATGAGATTTATGGAGCGGTATGCTAATTCAAATGGCTTGCAGTTTGTTAAAAGTTGAGGTTGTATGTTTTCTTTTGCCTGACCATTTCTTGAAATTTTTGCCTATCATATTGGCTTATGAGTAATTTAGTTCAAAAGGTGTAAACTTGAGAAATCTTCTCAGTGCTTGCTGACATGATAGCTGCACCAATTTACAGTTAGATGTTACTTCTAGTTCCTTTTATAGCTTACTTTATTTTCTTTCCTCCTGATATATGTTCATTTGTGAAGTTTCTTTTAGTTTGTTGTAGATGGTTCACTTCCAAGTCCAAGTGCGAACTTGTGCTTTGTCTAATCTATTTATATATATAAATACTTCTAAAAATTGAGGAGACACATCTACTTGGTAAAACACATTTCATTCAAATAATTATCAATCAATTCTTCTTTATCATAAGATAAAGATGATCTTTGTCTCTCGGCTGTATTTGCTCTTACATCAATTTTTAATCAGATGTGAATTCCTGATTGGAAGTTTTTAACTAAGACAGAATATTTGGTGCTAGTGTTGTGACAGTGGTGATAGCCTTCACTTCATTGATGCCCATGTGACTGAAATAGGACTCCCGACTTTCTTGGCTTTGTTTCCTATATCGAACCATGTCAATTGCCCCTCCGCAAAGCTCATCCTTTAGACCCAATTCTCTTCCGTGATATAAACCAAACTCTGTAGCTTAAGCTTTGGTTCACATGTTTAAATATCAGACGGCGTGGTTTGACTCTCACTTTGACTCCCTCAGGTGCCACAACGTCAACTGAGTAAATAGAATTAGGGTTCCCCACATTTGTTACTCTCCTCTTGATCATCTTTCTAGTCATTCCTGCCCTGAAAATTACTGATATTGAGGGGTAATTTAGGCTGAAACCACTGTTCTTCTGTAAAATGTCATGGCAGCTGACGTTCCTATGAGTAATGCTGAAGACTTCAGAATTTATGTATCCAATAGTGCAAAGGTGAGTGATATAGTCATCAACCTGGATGTCATATATCAATCCAGGATCGATTGCTCTTCCTGGATTTACGAGTCCATCTCCAGCTGCAAAAAGTTTAGCTGGTGCATTTCCATCCATGATTTGTTTTCCTAAGTGATCAGTTGTATCTGCTGTGGTCACTAATGCGGATCTGATTGCTGCCAGAGTCCATTTAGGATGAGCTGAATGGAGCAATGCGGCAATTCCACTAACATGAGGACAAGCCATGGAAGTCCCCGACATAACAGAGAAATTTACTCTTCGTGAGTCCTCCGGAAGGCCACTTGGGCCTAAGTTTTGTGGCCAAGCGGCAATTATGTTTACACCTGGAGCAATCAAATCAGGTTTGAGAATTGAAGGATCAGTATAACTTGGCCCCCTTGATGAAAATTGAGCTACTGCAGGTGCTCTAGACTTTCCTATTACTGTTCCTCCAAACATGAATCGAGCCGTTGGTCTTTTGCTTGAGTTTAGGTAGTTTTGTAATAGAACTGTTTCTTCGAAGCCAATCAACGTTGCTGGAAGGACATGGACATCAACAGAATCTTCCTCCAAATTTACTGCTGTATTTGCTAGGATCATGGCAGCACCATCTGCCTCCTTCACAACCTGGCCTTTTTCTGCCCTTCCATTGACTCCCCTATCACACACAACCATTTTTCCTTGGACTTGTGCTCTTGAAAGCGATCCTCTCAAGCAAAATTCACTTTCCTTGTCCCCATCCTTGAAATAAACGAGTTCAAGACTCTTCCGAGACCTTGGAATTTGCTTCCTGGGGTACAAGGATTCTCCATACAGGAACTTTCCATTGCCTAACTGAACTAATGCTGGAAATTTTCTGTCAAGTGTGCTAGCGCCAATAGTGGCAATCCAAGGAGCACCGTTCTCTACTGAACTTTGGATTGGACCATTATTCCCTGCTGCACATATAACTGAAATTCCATGCTCCATGGCTCTGAAACTTCCAATGGCTATAGTATCATCATAAAGTGAAACGGGGAAGCCACCAAGTGAGAGCGACAATACGTCTACTCCATCTCTGATGGCTACATCCATTGCTGCAAGTATATCAGAGCTGTAGCAACCACTGAACCAGCAGACTTTATATATCGCGATATGGGCACCCGGGGCCATCCCTCGAGCCTCCCCTGCTCCATTTCCGAGCACACCAGCCATCGGAACTGCAGCTCCTCCGGCAGTGGATGCTGTATGTGTACCGTGGCCATGGGAATCCCGTGGTGACACATATTCCTCCACTGCATCTGGTGACGATGTCATTGAGGCCACACGATGTCCTTTGCTGAAAAACCTTGCACCAATAATCTTGCGATTGCAACTAGAAGAATTGAAATCCTGTCCTCCTTGGCAGATACCTCTCCATTTCTGTGGAACAGGAGGCATTCCATGATCATCAAAACTTGGACTTTCTGGCCAAACTCGAGTGTCTAATACTCCAATGATCGCCCCTCGACCAAATCCAGACTTTAACCAAGCTCCTTCTTTCGTCGGACTTAGTCCCAAGAACTTGTAAGAATAAGTAGTCTGAATTTCAAGCCTCCTCTCTGCACGTATCGATAGCACACCATTGGACTTCCTTAAAAACGAGCTCAGCTTCAGTGAGTCGAGCTGCAAAGCCTTCCATGGTAGAATGGTACGAGTACAAAAGGCGAGAAGAGGAGTCTTCTTCTCCAGAGGAAAGAAAGATGCCATTGAAGCTTAGAGCTAAAAGGGGGTCTAGTTTCTCCATGCGGGTGCAACTGAACTATGTAGGTTTGCAAATCTTGAGCTTGTATGAAAACAGTACATAGTAAAAGATAGAGAAAGGAGAATTGGGTACTGAAAACCATTGTAAGTGTACTGGTTTTCCAACAATGCTTAGAAAAGGATGCATGTTTGTTGGAAGAATGAATGGGGTATTTGAAGAGAATTCAAAATGGAATATTGGAGACATGTCTGAGTGTCTGAAAGAGGAAGAACAAACTCGTGAAATTTATGAGCTCTTCCTCACGAGTATCATTTGTTCAGTAAGTGAGAGGAGAGAAGCATAGAGACTCAGATACTAATACAGTATCATAAGGGGAGCTGATATTGTGAAACATTTCAAGAAACATTCTCAAAACGATTTCAAGTTTAAGATATTGAGGATGTCCCTTTATTATTTAATAGAATCATGATTTGTTACACAAGAAGAGACCAATGGTTGCATTTATGCTCAGGCGCCATACTTCAAACATTTCTAAGTGCCTACAGTCGAGCATTCAATTGAGTCACGCCACGCTTAGCTCCTTGCACTTTAGGTACGTCTCTGCAATGAAATGGCGGCTCTATATTGTTAAGAGTCCCACATCGGATATGAAATGAGAACATGGACTCCTTATATTGACTTGAACAATTCTCACCCTACAAGTCAGCTTTTGGGGTTCAGTTAGACTCATTCCAAATCTTTGTTCACACAATCCTGCAAGCTAGGGCCCACAAATACTACGATGTTTTTGTTTTATTTTTGAGTCAATATCTCAAAAATTCTCCTAAAATATCCACATTTTATCTCAGTTTAATACCTAAACTATAGATTACTCCTGAACTATAATAATTTATATCTAAAACCCCATGCATTGTCAAGTGACATGAAGATCAATCTCTCTCTTTGTATGGTAAATACTTACCCACGATACCAAGCCAATAAATATATGATGTGTATGCATGACTTTAGAACTTCAGTTGTGATTTTTAACTAATTTTTTTATTTTTATATTACTATTATTTTAGGGTTATGAGTTTCAACTAATTTATTGATATTAGCAAAAGATGTAGAGATTTGAAGAAGAAAAGAAGAAAGAAACATAATAAAATAGAAACAAAAATAAACAAAATATCATGTTGATGTTTTTTTGGCTACTTACATCTTTCTAGCTCCCACACACTACAAAGAAAGTGAAATCACTCTCCTTTGCACTAAACACTATATCAGAGTAAATAGTTTAAGATTTTTTTTTATAGGGGTAGGGAAATAGGGAAAGGGGAAATGAGAGAGAATTACAAGTTGGAAAATCGAATCTAAAAGTTCAGGTATCACCTGTAAATAATGGATCTTGTGCCTAATTCAACTCCAAAAGCTAACTTGAAGGGTCAGGATTGTCCAAGCCCGTATAAAAAGTTCATGTTCTCATTCCATATCCGATGTGAGACTCTTAACACTTCCCGCACGCTCAGATCTTGTTAACTCGAGCGTGGATAATATGATTTAGGGGCCCAACATCGGTGAACAAAGAATTGGAATGAACCTGACTCTGATATCATGTAAGAATGGATCTTGGACCTAGCTCAACCCCAAAAGCTAGCTTTTGGAGTTGAGTTAGGCTCAAAATCCATTATTTACATGGTATCAAGAGTTTTAGGAAAAAGATCCATACTCTAAAATCAAATTTTCAGCCATCCCTCCTCCAACACCTAACGTTCTCACCGGGTTCTTCACCATATCATCCCCGGAAAAAGGCAAAGAAAAAGTCATGATATATCCTCAAAAATGATGTTTATTAGCCGTCATATTCTCTTTGATGAATCTCAATTCCCGTTCAAAAAAATTCATGAGTCGCAATATCCCACATATGAGTTTCTGGATATCGGGATACATCCATTTTTCAACCCGGCACTGTCCCCATAGTCGGCCCAAGCAGCCCGTCACCTAGACACAAACCCAACAGTGCCTGACATTGGGCTAACCATCTCTGGCCCATCATCACATCCAGCTGGAAATTTCAGCCCATCCGCTACTGGACTACCAGCCCAAACAGTCGGTCACCCATTAAATGACCCAGCAGTTGGGCCACCTTTCTCTGACCCAATTTCCCGTCTCACTGGAATTTCCTCATGGGTCAGTGGCGTCCAGCCCACTGACCCGACACCATGTCCCGTCTCTCTAGCTGATCCACCATCCAGTGTCCATCGTTCTGTAACCCGAAGTCAGCATGGTATACTCAAGCCCAACACAAAGTATAGCTTGCACACTCATGTCACAAAATCACCATTTCCTCATAACTATGTGTCTGCCCTACGTGACCTAAATTGGAAAATGGTCATGGATGACGAATACAATGCTCTAATTAAAAATAGGACGTGGGAGTTAGTACCTCGTCCATCTAATGCTAATATTATTCGGTCTATGTGACTTTCAGTCACAAAGAAAAATCCGATGGCATATTTGAGCGACACAAAGCCCGTCTTGTAGGTGATGGCAAAACACAACAGGTAGGCGTGGACTGTGGGGAGACATTTAGTCCAGTGGTGAAACCAGCTACCATTCGGACAGTACTCAGTCTGGCTATTTCAAAAGGATGGTCACTTCGTCAGTTGGATGTCAAGAATGCATTTCTTCATGGACATCTCCGTGAAACAGTCTATATGTATCAACCTTTAGTCTACAAGGACCCCATGTTTCCAGACCATGTGTGCTTACTGAAAAAATCCTTATACGGCTTGAAGCAAGCGTCTCGGGCCTGGTACAAACGGTTTGCAGAGTTTGTATCAAAACTGGTTTTTCAAATAGCAGATCGGATCATTCTTTATTTATTTAGCGTCAGGGTAATCATATTGTCTATCTTCTTTTATATGTGGATGATATAGTACTAACCACCTCATCAGATACCCATCGTCAGTCTATCATGTCACAACTAGGTTCGGAGTTTGCTATGAAGGATCTCGGTCCTCTTCATTACTTTCTTGGGATTGCTGTCACACATCATTCATGTGATTTGTTTTTATCACAAAAGAAGTATGCGGCATAAATTATAGAACGAGCTGGTATGTCTTCCTGCAAACCATGAGCCACTCCGATAGATACTAAATCCAAACTGAGTGGTGTAACTGGTAAACCATTTGAAGACTCCACCCTCTACAGAAGCCTGGCAGGGGCGCTTCAATAACTGACATTCACCAGGCTAGATATCTCATATGCAGTACAACATGTTTGTCTTTTTGTGCACAATCATATGGAGGAACATATGCATGCCCTCAAACGGAATGTGAGATACATCAAGGGCACGCTGGAGTATGGCTTACACTTATATTCATCTCCTGCATCCAAATTGATTTCCTATACAGATGCAGATTGGGCAGACTGTCCAGATACCCGTCGCTCCACGTCAGGATATTGTGTATTTCTTGGCGAAAATCTGATCTCCTGGTCCTCCAAACGGCAACCCACAATATCTCGTTCCAGCGCTGAGGCAGAGTATCGTGTTGTAGCCAATGTAGTATCTGAATCATGTTGGCTTCGGAAGCTATTACTTGAGCTTCATTGTCCAATGTCAAAGGCTACACTAGTGTATTGTGACAACATCAGTGTCATCTATCTCTCGGGCAATCCAGTCAATCACCAGCGCACAAAGCATATTGAGTTAAATATTCATTTTTTTCGTGAGAATGTAGCTCGCGGACAAACACGGGTATTACATGTTCCGACACGTCATCAGATAGCTGATATCTTCACTAAAGGGCTTCCGCGGATTTTATTTGATGAATTTCGGGACAGTCTCAGCATCCGTCCACCTCCCGTTTCAACTGCAGGGGAGTGTTAGAGAATATTCTGATTATTCTAGATTGAGTCATACAATTTCAAAGTTCAACCAACAGACATTTAGTTTTGAGTAGTAACTTAATTGTTATTTTGCCTTCCAGTTCTCATCCTAAATGTTTAAAATTAAGTTCAAGAAAAAATTGTTTGTCCGCTAAACTGGTCAATCTTCAATCAAATTGGGATGAAGGGAGTACATTATTTAGGAATAATTATAACTACATAAAACATTCAGTAATTGGTTTTAATAAATTACATTTTTGACATAGGATTTAAAACTTGTATTTTAGAAAGGTGATCCACAATTTATATTTTACGAACTCGTTTGATCGTGAGAATTTTTTATTTTTTCCGGATTTTCTTTTTACTTTATTTGAAATATCGGTGTTTGGCCATGAAAATTTCAAATACAACTTGTTTGAAAAACATCTAAAACCCTGTTTTTACTCTTTTTGCTTTTTTCACTTCAGTATATTCAAAAACCCAAATATTCTTTGCAAAAACTATAACCAAATACAACTCTATTTTCAACTCCAAATTCAAAAAATCCAAATAAACTGAAAAATATTTTATATTTATGGCCAAATGCCTACTACAAATTTGAGTTAAGATAAACATCATTTTTCAAATGGTTTATTACCTCAATTAACTTAAAATGCACGTGTCGCGTTTCACACATAAATTTTGCATATTTTAGAATTCTGATAAAAAATACTCCTTCCGTCTTAATTTATGTAGCATTTTTTGAGTTGGTACAAAATTTAAGAAATAATTTTTTTTATTTTTAAAATTATGATCTAAAACAAACCTTAGACATTTGTTGTGCGACTATAAATCACTTCATTAAGAGTAAAAAGAGAATTTTAAAATTAAGTTTTTTTTAATTATAAGAAGATAACTTTTTATTTTGAACAAACTAAAAATGAAAGGTGATCATATAAATTGAGACAAAGGAAGTACATTAGTGAAATTCTATAAATTCCATGTTTTTAGAGTAATTATATTTTCCATAGAGAGACAATATGAGGAAGAGATAGATGAGAGAGCAAACATAAATTTGAAATCGGAAAGAATGAAAAGGGAAAAGGTCTGGGCAGTGGCGGATCTACGAGTTTTTCTGGTTGTTCAAAATATATAGAAAAAAAATTCAAATAATATTACTCGTTGATGCAAAAAAAAGTGCTTGTTCACGTGGAAAATATCTCTTTACAAAAAAAAAAGTGCTTGTTCACGTGAACAAGCACGAACACAAGCGGTCCGCCCCTGTCTGGGAGCAGAGTTTTCAGTGGAAAGATGTTTTTAAAAAAAAAAAAATCACATGATGTTTGATATCCGCATGAGAGTCCGATTAAATTCGGATCGTGCGTTGCAGGGTCCCTTTGAGGGCAACACTCCCAATAAGATATTTTGCATTTACAAGACTTGAACTCGAAATCTCTGATTAAGTGTGGAGGAACCTCAACTGAAATTATTACTACATTTTTGTGTATCCTTCCGTCGCAACCGCGTTAAGCATGATTTTCGTAAATCGTAATCTCTTGACGGAGCCAGCTGCAAGTATTGCTGAATATATGAACACATTGACCGTGACACGGCAGAATTTAGAAACAAATGTAGCTCCAATGTGAACGAGGTTGGCCTAAATTTGAATGAATCAAAGCATGTTAATCAATAACACGATGATAATTTGATAACTCAACTTGCTTAAATTTACTTCTGCCAAGATAAGTTAGACCGATTTAAACTAATCAAAGACACAACACAATCCGCCTAACTCAAGATTATTTTTTCATTTGTTCTTATTTTCTCTTGCACTCGATTATCGTCTTAGTTTGTTGTAGTTACTGTCACTTTCCTTCATAATATTTATTTACATTATTTTGCTTGGAGTTTTTTACGTCTGACATTTCTTATTGTGCTTTCTCTTGAGCTGAGGTCTTTTGAAAACAACCTCTACCGGTATGGGTAAAGTCTGCGTAGTAAGAATAATGTGTAATATTTTATAAAATAGATAATTTCCAAAAATTTTTGTTGCGTGGGTATTCCTATTAATTTTCCTATAAACTACAACCAGCAATTGTATTGCACAATATTCAAGTCCCTGAGTGGTGTTTCTTACGTTAGCCATTTTGGTGGCATAACTGAATAGTATTTGCTTATGCTAGTTTTGTGCGTAAGCGTAACCATTAGCTGGTTCACAAAGTATGCCATGTTCACAGCTGCTTCACTCGACCCTTGCAAGTTGCAACCACTTTTCTTTCTTCATGTATTTACTTTCTGTGGATCGAGTCGAAAAGACAGCTGCTTATGGACCCACACGCCTACTTACTTGACCAAATCTGGTGACGGTTTCTACCATTCTATTTATGACCGTCCAATAGACCCTTGTGGTCCGGCCTTCCCCCTGTCCTCCTCCACTTAATAGCACAAAGCTTGAACCTATGGCCTAAATCGCAAATTAGTTCAATTGCACAAACATTGAGAAAACTATAGATAAGAAAGATACTATGTGAACAAATCTCAATCTTATTGCACCTTTAATAAGCACACACCTCAACTACTCCACCAATACTATCAGCAAAGGTACCAAGTAACTTCAATGTTATACACTTCCGGCATTGCTTGCAGAAAAGTAATCACATATATTGCAGAAAAATGAAATTCAGTTCATAAGAGGTAGATTAAATAATGCACAAGTTATGTTCTTGAAAGATAGACCAACTTTAGAAGCAAGTGTTTTAGTTTGTCTTCAATACCAGAAACTGATCAGGCAGGAAAGAATTTGCCTTTTATGTCTCGTCAGAAATAACAAAGTTCCCGCAGAGGCACAGAAAATGCACACCTTGACAACAGAATAAACACGTACAGTAGAATTCCATTACATGGAAATGCAGTAAAAATAACAGTATGGCACCAGAAGGAGTAGATATAATACTTATTAGTATACACAAACTTCTACATGGGCATCATCATACCCATTCCTTCAGAGTTAAGAAAGATAGCCAACAAATATGAGCACCAACTACACAAACTACAACAATTACACACCCAAATTGTTCTCCAACAATTCTGTAATATGTGTTTGTAATTCCCACTGCTTGTGATTGGACAGAAGCCAAAATGAAGCTTTATTTAACCTGGTATTCTGTCCCAACAATTAACAATAGGAGGCATGATTGAAATAACACAAGATCAAATGACTAAAGTTCCTAATTGAGTAGACATCATTTGGTAATTAAAAGAATTGACATGGATTTTATTGCTAATAATGACTAATAACATAAATAACACAGAATTGGAAAAGACAACAACCGAATTTATATTAGAAGCAGGATAATGTATTGCTATATGTTTTTCCTCTGCACAAAGTTCTTATAATTTCTTCACCAAATCAAGTTTTTATACTAGGATGATAACTTCACGTGTAACTAGTAGTTCTGTCTCAGCTGTGACGATGGGCGGTATATGTCAAAGAATAAACCACATCATGAATGTTGTCCCTGTTCATTTTTCCAAGAGTTTTTAGCAGCTTCTGCTTCAGATTCTGCACTTCCATCTTTTGGTTTTTCGAAAAATGGATCCCATTCATGAGCTCCAATCTGAGTTTGCCGTTCATCCAGCAATGCATATTTCCAGCTGAGCTCCTCAATGAAGTTATCATCTTTACGATCTTCAATAATGTCTTTTCTTAGCTTTGTTACTTTCTTTATAACTGCCTGAACTGAAACATCAAATGCATCTTTGAGAGTCTCCAATTTAGAGCGAGGATTGGCATAAATTAGCCTTGGGATCATACTTATAACAACCTCCCGCATCTCCTTCACCTTCTCAGGAGGAATTTGACTTAACCTTTCTTCTATGCTTATATTCTTCTTACGAACATCATTCTCCGAAATGAAAACAGAGAAGCTTGAGTAGTTTTTCGGAAGATGCCACGTATACTGCGTGTAGGCAGAAGCAGGGTGGAAAAAGACAGGTATACAACCAGCCAACATAGCATCAAAAGCAGACCTTCTCGTATATGAATCCCCTTGAGGCTGCAGACAGAAAAGAGAGCTCTGAAACATCTGCATGATACTGCTAGGAGAATGACATTTGCTCTCCCCCGATTGACCACACTTCAATAACTCGCAGACTTTAGACTCCTTGCATTGGTCAATGATCTGCCCCCTGATTGATTTAGGGTTATCAGGTCGTGCACCACCAGCAAAACAAAATAGCCACTTCCTCTCCAGCTTCCTCATACGGTCCTGCCAAGCGAACACTTCAGCATCCTTTGCTGGATGGAAATATGTCGGATACGGGATGCCAAAATCATTTGCATTCCATGGGCTTGATTCAACCACAAGCATTGACATATTTCCACCCGCAGGTAAGAAAAGGAGCTTGTTGCCCCAATCCGAATCTGAATCAGACAATCTTCGAAAGTCCCACGTTATCCTACCGGCTACAAGAAAGTGATCTTTGCCCCCCATGATACTCCACTCTGGCCTCTTTTGTAACCAATCAACCAAATCAAGGGAAGCAGCATCCCTCATAGATGTATTATAACCCCAAAGATACCTAGCAATATCAAAACCTGCATAAAACGGCACAAAAATCGCAGCAGCCAGGGAAGAATCATTTGTGAGGCACTCGTACTGTTTCATCCGATTGCCAAAAATGACATCCACTGCAAACTGATTGGTTGCATACCATCCAGTATTTGAGAACACACCATCAGCATTCTCCATTTGTGGTCCAAGCCCAGCATTCGCGGTAAACTTACACATATTGGTCCAAGGACTAAGAGTTTTACACTCCTTAAGCATATCTTCATTGAATCTTGGAGGAAGGTCATGCACATAAATGTACCTTCCACCACATGGATCACTTTTATTCTCTACAGTTCTCAATGCTCTCATGAAAGAGTAACTCTCAGGATCACGACGACGAGTAGTAGTACTATTATCGCTAACCACAGTCCTAATAACAGGTGGTTTTGCATTCATTTTTTCAACTTTAGCACTACGAATAGTGGCACGATTAAGGGGATTGGATTGAGGGGTGATGATTGATTGTCCTTGGAGGAAAACTTGATCCAAACTAGGTGAATCTTGAACATGGTTACCCCCAAGAATTACAAAATGGAAATACAACAATAGGAACCAAAACAAACCTGATAATGAAGCTAATAAACAAATCCTAGGATGATGATTTTTACCTTGCCCTTTCTCCATTGAATCATCTGAACATTGGGATGTAGGAGACCTACGCCTCATCACATAAATCAACAAAAATTCTACCTTTTAACCATGAAAACAATAATCTTTACTACAACCTTAAAACCCCAGTTGAGAAAAAAAATCAAGAATCAACTAAAATATTGCTAATTTTAACTATAACCCTAAAACCCAAGTCCAAAAACAGCTCAAGAATAAACTAAAAATAGAAAAGGGGCTAGTCATAAACAGTCAGTGAATTGCGGAGGATTTAGCACGTCATGAGATGGAGAAAATCAAGATTGTAGGGAGGACTTAACTAAATTATGAAGCGAATATTCAGGGAAACAAATATATATAAAGAACACAAAAATACTACAACAACATAACCACGGTAATCACACACTGTAGAGGGTAAATTATATACATATCTTAACTCCAATTCAACAGGTAGAGCGATCATTTTCGAGATGTTCGGCACAAGATGCATAATTATAAGCCCGATAATTAAAGACAATCAAAATAAAGTAGAGTAAAGATTTTAGTGGGTATGTATTAACAGTTGTTGTCACGAGCAAAATGACGGAAAGAGCAACATGGAAGTACTAGGTGTCTCATGCTCATCTATGTTAGTATTTCCTCTGTCGGTGGTTACCTAAAAGTAATTACTAGTACTAAATTAATTAAAGGTGTTTAACATATTTTTATAGGTACCTAAAAATAATAAATTTATATTGTCAATTTATACAACTCAAACCCATATATTATTTTGTACTCTCTGCGTTCTAATTTATGTGACACTGTTTAATTAGGTACGAACTTTAAAAAAAAAATTAATATTCTTTAAATTTATAATTCAAAATAAGACTTGAAGATTTGTATGGTTATAAATCATCTCGTTATTCTAAATATAAAAAGATGACATATTTTTTGGATATACTAAAAAGAAAATTAGGACAAAGGAAATATATGATTGATTAAATAAATGATTTAGACATCATGTAAGTAGACATGTTAAGATGTCTAAATAAAAATATACAGTAATTTATGCCTTCTTTCCCATTTAATTACTCATTTTATAAGTGGCTTTCAGAGCCGTCTCAAACATTTGGACATGTTCTAATTCGTAAAAGTGGGCTCTTAATTGGCTAAGACATGCGAATTATGAGTCTTTACAGTAAATTATGAATAATACTACTTAATAAAAAATGAAAAAGGAGCCTTAAAATTTTTCGTTTTTCAGGGGTCCTGTGCGGTAGCACACCTCGCACGGATTCAAAGACGGCATGATGGCTGAACGATAGTAATGTATGAAATTAATTCAAGCCGAGGCCAGCTGCGAATTATTTTTTCTTAAGGGGGAATTAGGCTTAGAGTGGATTAATTTAATCCAATTTTGGTATATGTTCACTATATTATAAAATCAGACATACATCTCAAACAATGATTTATATTCTTGTACTTAATTCCTTGGTTTTTATTTCTTATCAGATGTCTCCCAAGGGATTACTTAATTAATTTTATGTTTAGTGATATGTTTATTAATTAATACATACTTGGTCAACGTCAGAAGTTGACTGGTTTTGAAGAAAATAGGTATAAAATATTGTTATTCATCGAGGAATAAAGTATTGAGTACGACCGTAATTAGTCAGGTTAAGTATTGATACAATATGATTTTAATGATCAGGAACAGAGCTAGTATTGAATATATAGATTCGGCAGAATCTAATAACTTTAATTCAAATTATATATATTTGCTAAGAGATTTATTAAATATGTAAATTTCAAAATACATAAACTTCAAATTTAAAATCTTGATTTTGTTAATTGTAGAGTTTTGTTGGATTCGTGTACGCAACGAAATTTATAAAATTTAGTTTCAAATCAAACAAACGACAAACTACAGGATGATTATGTAATGATAAACATACATGAACCTCGATTTGCAAGTTCCATCTGGAATTATAATAACAATTGTAATACATCGAACGAAAACTTACGGTTTGTGTAATGTGGAATCTTCTAGTATAATCTGAGGGTGAGCACACAACTGTTCCTCGATTTGCAAGTTCCAAGAACCACGATGTAATCCTCTTTCGGAAAGCTAGGAAATTCGGCTGAGGTTCGAGAGAGGGTAATCTTTATGAATTAAGTGTATTGAATTATAATCTTAAGGCATGTATTTATAGCTGCATTTTAACCCTAAAACGCAGGTAGGGTTACACGTGGGCCTGGCCCAAAAACCGAGACGCATTGGGTCAGTTTGACTGGCCCACTGCCAAGGCGACAGCGCGGCGCTCAGTGAGTGGCGTCGCGGCGCTATGGCACCGCGACCCTGGGTCCCATGAGCCGCGTCCCTATACAATTTTACCTCGTTTTCATTTTAATTAAATCTGAAATCCAATCTAGACTTAATTAAATAATCATTATTCATTCAAATGTCTCGATCATAAATCGAACATTTATATTCTCTCATTACATCATTAGATCAACGGAACAATTGACTTAGTATTACCCTACATGCCTTCACATATTGACACTAATCACATTAGGGTCTACACGAAACTTCTAGACGGCGCCGGAAGACGAACTCAATACGTGAATTATAGTTACACGAATCTGGTAAATTGAACCTCTATGTGGGAAGATAAAATCATTTCATTCACGACACACTCGATCAAGCTTAGGATCTGCCAAGTGTCTATCCAAATGGCTTGATCATTATATCTCATCTATATTAGTTGACAACAAGACCATATCCAAGATATGTCAATTGCGTTGGCCAATGACTTAGTCAACCTAATATCATATGAGAATCTGAGTGTTCTCTCGAATATACATTCGAGAAATGAATCCTAATCTTGGCTCAACTACCACCTTTAATCCACTTCGTAATATGCCCAAAACAAGTCATATCTCAATCTATAAGACATTTGAGCTTAAGACATGATCAAAGTATATTACTATGTAGACAAGGTGTGTATCGACCTCAAGTCTAAGGACTTCTATCACTCACACACTGATCATACTTTAGACATTGTATAATAAACAGTATATCAACAGGGTATATCAATACTTCCAAAGTATCCATGTGTCCATCACGAGTTACCATAACTCGTAGCATGTGAGACATACTACATCCTCTAAGGATATGATACATACCACATGTCGACTTATCACATATCATCGATATCCCATTTTTTATGATCATTAGTCGAGGTTGTTTTAAGAGTTACGTAATAATATTAATAGCTCACATTATTAATAATCACGTAACCTCTAGGGATGCATAATATATAATATTTTAAATAATCAACTAATAATTGCAAATACCAAAATACTAATCTCCATTAATAAAATATGAATGTGTATAAAGTATATTTTTTCTAATACAGATTGTCTTTAGGACATAAATATACTTTCATTAATGACTAAAAAAATAATAGGGTTATGGAGTAACGGAGGAGGGCGAATGTTAGTTGTGGTCATTGAATTAGCAAGGGAGAGCTGTATACACACGGGGGGTGTAGTCATGTGGCCAATTTACCTTTAACGACGTTAAGAATAACCCAGACACTCACCTACTTGTCATGGGGACATTGAGAATAGTGTTGAGAAATATAAAACTATTGCAATTTTGATATAAAATATTAAATAGGACCAAAGAAAAGATGGTAGACTTTAGACTAAGTCATGGAATAACTGAGTTTGAATCATACTCGTAGCGATATATTTTATATTGATTTTAAAGTGAACATCTAGGATTATTGAATGGCAGTTATGCTAATTTTAATACATGAATCTTGTCTTTCTAATCGGCAACTAAACGATTCCTTAATGTACTGAATTAAATATACTCGCATTTGGTGCACTACCGCTATTAAGCAGATTTTAATATGTAAGATTTTCAGTTTGTGGCTGTGAAATAGTAATGTCTGTTACTATATCTTTACAATATTGAATTTGATTGAACTATTAGTAGCAACAACATACCGAGTGAAATCCCACAATGTGGGATTTGAGGAGAGTAGAATGTACACAGATCTTCCACCTTGGTAGGTAGAGTTAGGGCTGCACAAAAAGGGGACCGGACCGATAAATTCGATCCGGTCTTCGATCCTACAATTCTTGAAATTCGATCTTCGGTCCGGTCCGGTCCGGTCCTCAGTCATTTTAATGTATATTTTCGGGCTTCGGACCGGACCGAACTTGGACCGGACCGATAAATTCGGTCCTACTATTTTGGAAATTCGATCTTCGGTCCGGTCCGATCCGATCTTCGGATTTTGTGCAATCCTAAGTAAAGCGGCTATTTTCGGGAGACCATCCGCTCAAGATAAAGCATTGATTGAACTATTAGTATGAATATGTAATTTCCGAAAGGCAACATGTGCTTTCATGCGCCACTGTTCCTCCACACACCAACCCTCGTCTTTTCTTTCCCTCTCTTCTATCGAAAATTTTGGGCTCATCTGATAATATGAGCCACGTATATTTTTTCACATTACACGTACTCCTCTCCAAAGGCCAAGTTTTTCTAGCTAGTAATTAGCAGAAACTAATTACTCACTAACTCCGATGATTCCATTAGCTATTAACTCATTGATCAACCATGATAACTCTATTGCAACAACTTATGTCTCCTGCATGTTTCAAGTTTCAACACAACGAAAGAGACAGAAACCAGATCCCTAAAACACATGGCAACCGAAAAAGCATTTGTTGTAGACTGATTTTCAGTACCACTTAAGAGGCCGACAACTAAGTCACATCCAAGATTTTGAGTTGGTGAGTTACGTAATCTAATATGTTCATATTTAAATAAATAACAAATATATAGTTCGAGTCGGAGTTTGAATTAAGTCGACAAAACCCACCTTAGATGTAGGCCTTCCCGACAATCCTCAAACCAACAAAGGGATGGATCACATGGCTAAACATGACATTAGAAACAAAACAGCAACTAGCAACATCGTGCAAAATTGTAGATGTGTACCCTTTATCTTCTTGGCCACCCTCTTCCCATGCCGAATCCCTCTATGAAATTTCACATTTTTCATGGAAATGGATACACCTGGATCTCGTATCTTCACCTTACTGCCAATCAGAATGGAGTTGTTGACACCCTGAATGTTGTTGCTAATGTAGATGTTTATGCAGCAACATTCGTGTGATTCACCAGAACAGCCACCACGATATGCGATCATTGATGCACCAACGTTTCTTCCTTCCAATTTGACATGTTCAAATCCGCTTTCCGGTGACATGAAGAGATTTTTCGATGAATGGGAGGGTAGTAAATGTCTCTACTTTGCAGAAGCAAGTGCTCACTCATTTTAGACTATTTTATAACAAATTATGAATTACAAAGTAGTTAACTGCATCTACAAGAAAAGCATATACCCCTTTCGGATAACTTGATTAACACACTATGAACACTTCCTTTCAGAATTCACCATCGGATGAAAATTGAGAATACAAGCTAAAGGTATAAATCATGAAGTATCTGACGTTCATATAAACTATTAGTTGCTAAACACATAAGACACAATAAGAAATGCCCTTGAAAAAATGTCTAAACCAGAATTCATCATTGGCACTGTAAAGCACCTGAGTAAGCATTTAGACGGGGTGACAAAATATTTGTCCTATAAGCAAATATGGACTAGTGTGTACTTTGTTCCTTTATTTAGGAGGCTTACACGAAATATATGAACTACAAAGAAGAACGGTAACGATTAAAGTTGGTCAGAAGGAGTGCACTGCAATAATCTTTGTTCCCCTGACAATACAATCACACTCCTCTTTTCATGGTTACTACTTGGTGAAATGCAAACAGGGAGAACAGAGAAGCAAACTCTGAAAAAGAAAATACAATTGGTCTCTTTGAGCACCTAAATTATAGTCAACTCCTCCGAGAAGAGTATAGGTCTCAGCATTACACAACATTCATTTGCTGAAAAACTCCCTTAGCATTTATTTTCCTCTTTGTCTGTTGGCTGAACACGGCTGTACTCCAGAAATCTTGTAAAAGAAGCTGAAATTAACTGGTGACGGAGCATATTGATCAATAAAATGTCTACTAGGCAAAGAAAACATTAAGAACAAATGACACACTTCTCGGTTGAGGAAGGAACTTGTAACATAGGGAATTATTATTTTTGATGAAGTAACATAGGAAATTATGGAAGCAACTACCCGCACCAATCTTTCAAAGAAGATCCAAATTGTGTTCCTCATGGATAAGATTCAGGAGATACTTTTTCACTAACTGTTGATCCATAATTTGGTCCACCTTTACGATACTGGATAAGAAATTCAACCGGATATCCTTTCACCTTGTGTGGTGCAAGCCCTAGATCTTCAAAAGTCAAAGCTGAAAAATAGAAACAAATTGAAAGGTGAGGATGCGTACTGACTGTATGAGACGGCCAACAGAATATGAAACACTAAATAAGATGAGGCAAACCATCTTTTGACACAATGTTGTCCGTGGCAAGGGCTTGAATTGCATCCAGATTAAATATTGTAGGTACAGGCATTGGAGCTGGTACTTTGTTAAGCAAAAATTCTCGAGGAGATGAAATAGCCTGAAACCAAAAATACCAATTCCAAAATGTAAATATATAAATCAAGTTTCGCATGCAAGGATCATCAAACACCAAATACAGAAAGAAAGAAATTCCACTATCAAACTACCACAAGAAAATAGAATGGACTAGAAATTGGAGCTCTAAATGATCCATTCCGGACGCAAAAGTAAGGGCTTTGCGGTTCTTAATTCAAATCATTGAAATTCCATCCAAGGACAGAACAAGGACCTCCACAGGGTGCATGTTGTTGAATGGCCCAGGTGCCAAATAAGCACAACAAAGCTAAAACTTGAGTGGGAACACACCCGCAACTTCAACAATTAAAATCAGATACAGAAAAATACCTTACCAACTAGTTGATATTGCCTATATTGATCTATTCTACCATTTCCCATACCCTCAAAGTTTTTTTCAAGACTACTACCAACTACCTCAAACTCAATTGTTGAAGTTTAAAATGTAAATACATCTCTGCTTCCAGTCAATCTAGGCCAAATCAAAAAGATTTTGCCTTTCTTATATGCACACTAACATAAGAAAATCGGAAATTGTACCTTGAAGGTTGAGAATTTTGTAGAGTTCGCCTAGTTATTAAATAGGATGTTCCATCTTTCGAATTTACATGTTTTTTTCCTGGGATAAAGACAACAAAGTCCCGCAACGTGGGGTCGGGGGTTTTCTGGGATAAGGACCTAACATATTATTATTAGATTATTGTAGTCAATTTTTTAGATGACGGTGGGGTTCGGGCCAGCTTGCACGCACCTACACTATTCCACTGGGTACATATTGCCTAGTTTTGTAGTCAAATTGATTGTGATTTATCTCATGTTTCTGAAAACCATCGGGTCCATTACATCTGATCAGTAATTGGAGAAACCTTAACATATATGTTTTATCTCATATATATTTCTTGATAAAGCGAGAAAATCTACGAGGGCCAACTTGCACACAGTTTGATCCTTGGTCAATAGTGGGTCTGTTTCTCAACCCCTCTCCACTTAAATACCAGGTTCTATTTTTGTATGTTGCATTGTTCAAACTTGTGGCTTGCACCTAATCCACACCACGTGTTGCACTCTTACCTCTAGAACAAAGCTCTGGGGGCATCTCTTCTTATGTTGTATAATTTTTTTTACTACTTGAGTGAATGGAGAAACCTAAAGTGCCACATAAGAGGTAACATAGTGAGCACTTAATTACGAAGTGTACAACGTTCTCATACTCAGATATAAGAGCAGGTTTCCAAATCCTAAAACTTCCACAAACCAAAATAAGACACCTGATGTAACGGACAAATCCACTCATAAGAAAAAACACATAAGTAAATATAGAAGCAAATGTCTCAAAATTTGGTTAGAGCAAATAAATAGCAATGAATATTGAGCCATAGGGAAACCATCTATACAAACACTTGCCTTAGCAATAGGGAAAGGAACATTCACATAGCGTGGCCATTCACGGATCATATCAAACATGAGCTCTGCCTGTTGCAAATATGATTAGCAGAACTCCATTAAACAGTTTAATCTTAAAGGACAAGATACTAAAGAACGGGAGAAGCAGTAAGAAAAGAGGACAATTGAGCAGACCAATTCATGCATAGTGTAAATATCTGGGCCACCAAGTTCATAAACTTTTCCCATGCTGGTGCCATTGTCTTTCAAAGAAGAAACAATTGCAGAAGCAACATCAGCAACGAATACAGGTTGAATTCTGTAAAAGCACTCGTAAGAACATGAGCCATACAAGCTCCATTAATTTTCGACCAAAATGACACAATAAATTGTCCAGAGACATACTTTGTTGAGCCACCTCCGATTAGAGGGAGAAAACCATATTTCTTTGCGAAGAATGCCCATGGATTCAGAATTCTATCTTCTGTCCCGATCATCACTGCTGGTCGCATTATGGTCGCCTGAAGAGGAGTGGCAGATCAGCAACTTTATCCCATCGAAAGTAATTTAAAACATTTGAGATTGTAGTAAGCATATTGTAGCTTGAAGAATTCAAACTTAACGAAACAACACAAAATATCCATACAGATTAAGCTTCCAGCTTCTAAGTGGTTTGCTGAACCAAATCTAACCAGAAAAAGTTAATAAAAAAGTAAACGAACATAAAGAAAGATCACCTATTATCACATTGCCCAGTTGCGTATCAGTTATGGTGCAAGGTGTGGAATATACTCAAAATATGTTGGGTTAAGGCACTGCTAAGGACTGGTTGGCAAGGCCGAACTTCAGAAGGAATAGACACAGAAGTAGAGCATGGGAAGAAACATCTTTAGCACTCGTGGAAGGAGATAAATAGGAGCGTGCATAAGGGAGTTGAGCCGTTTTTCACTTTTTGTACCCTTTTTATATGAAACAAATAATTTCATTGTTGAAAGAAGAATCACGTTCTGAAGAAGTACACCAAAAAGTAGAGAACTACGCCAAACACCAAATCTTCTATACAAACTGGAACCTGGTAGGTGTAACAAAAAGAAACTAGAAGCATGAGGCTACTCCTTCAGCAGAGCAGTATTATTGTCTTTTTCCAACTTTTGAAGCTATAAAGACATTCCAGTGAGTTTAGATGATTTGATGATTTTTGTATAGAACCATATAGTTGTATGATGTATCCTTCTGCACACAAATTTTGTTTCATTCTTATGTGTGATAATCTAGTATATTTCATTCTTTTGTGATCTTGCTCGGACCCTCCAAAATGTTGCCGCACCCGTACTTCCGTATCCTCCAAAAATTAATAGCTTTTGGAGGATCCGACATACACTATATTTTTTAAGAGCCCAAGTAATATAGTTTGTGATTGCTAATCTCAAGTCTGACGGGGGAGGGTCCATTCATCTAAAGAAGAAATCTCAATGATTGGGAGATTGAGGATTACATGCAGCTGCATGTTCTTCTCAATATTACCCTCCACTTGCATAATTTCCAGATAGCATCTTATGGAAGCACCACCTGGAGGGACCTTCTCCATGGCCTTGGAAAATAATCTCGGAGAACTATGCTCCTTACAAGCTGAAATGTTTCACTTGGGTTGCTGTTCATCGCAAGTGCCTCAGAATTAATAATCTAAAAAAGAGGGGATACCGCTTATGTAACAGGTGCTCTCTTTGTTGAAATGAGGAAGACGATGTTGACCATGTATTCCTCTATTCCAGGATCTCCTCCAACATCCGGAGCTTCTTTTTATATCTTGGTCGTTGGGTGGGGCATGCCAAGAGCTACCTTAGATTTCTTCCTAGCTTGGCATAGAGAAGGACTGACCAAATCTTCTTCCAAAACATGGAACTCCATTCCCGCAGGTGTATGGTGGGTGACTTGGAAGGAAAAAAATTCCCGAGTTTCTGAAGATAAGGACAGTGTAGTTAAGCTTAAACTCAATTTTATATCCCTGTGTAGTTATTTATGCAACATGGTTATGGCAAATTTGTTAAGAGACAGACACCATGATTGACTTTATTAATTCCCTACACATTTTGTGAAATCCTTGCTTCCTTTTGAATGTATCTGTTAACAGCCTTTCGTTCATGCTACTTTTTTTAAATCAATAATACATTACTTAGCCAATCAAAAGTACTTCAGGTTAGACAGTACTAGAATTTATTTGGTACGACTTTTTACACTTCGTATCTAGTTGGTTTCTTAAAAGATCAGGGAAGGAGGACTATGTAAAACTTCGCCGGATCATAGGATATTGCATTTCCAGCTTGCCACCCGCTAAACAAGGATAAGACATTTCCCCGTCTTTCGTTTTTTTTTTTGGAGAAAGTTAAGTATACGTTTCCTTTTTTATCTGATAAGCAAAAGGGCAAATATTTTTTACCTGCACCTATATAAAAGGTTAGAGAAAAACTTCTTCGACTCGTTTTATGACAAGTGGTATTTCATAAAGATGGTGGGAAAACTTCCCAGTATAGAACTGGAACTTCTCCCGAGTAATTTTTCTAGATGTGTGTTGGAAGGTGGGGAGGACACAATCAATGTGGAACTTGTTTTCCTACTTCCACTAGGAAAGTCATTTTTCTCAATTTACGAGAACTTGTTTCCCTAGAGAAACTGTTCTCCAACAATTTTGACCTATCGAGCATGGGTTTTCCTCCATGCCGAACACACCCTAAGAGCCTAATTTCAGGATGGAAGGTGCAGGTAATAGATTAAATAATATGTTTTACCTCAGGAAGTTCGCGTGTAACAGCTTCTTCCCCTGCAGCTTTGGCTCTGAGCATTCTGGATGAGGATGCAGGAGATGCCCCCAAGCAAGAAACTTGAATAAACCTCATGATACCACCATGCTCTTTGGCAATCTGCCGACATAGGAATTACATATTAGTACTCATTAATTACTTTAATGAGTACTGCAGATCTTTATATGCAACAAGAAGCATTGCAGATATAGGAAGTACATATTACTGTAGACAAAATAATTGTCATAAACTACTATAGAAGAAAGAGCAGATGAAGGTGAATGTTTCAGATCATTAAATGCAACCAGAAACATACTCGAAGTAATTTTCTTGTTTTTGTCACTGCCAGTACTTAAACCAGACTATATGTTATGTCTTACCATTCTTCTTTAGTCCAAACTTCAAAGCATCGTACTATAGAAACAAATCTGACAGAAGAAAAGAATTACTACACCATTTGACATGAAAATGGAAGCTAAGATATTTCACCAGTACCCTTGGTTGGCCAAAACTGTGTTCAAGAGATTGATGCAGGCATTTCATTCTAAGAGAAGCCCATACTCACCAGCCCATTTAGGGTGTCATGAAAAATCGAGCACGTATTTTAATTTGTACACTAAGGCATGTAAAATTACAACATATGCTGGGATTTGCAAATGATGATGATATTCAATATAATTTAAATTATTCTATGGTTGCTAAAGAAGGAGGTGCGGCAAAGGACTGGCTAGACTCTCCCAGGTAAAGCATTTAAACCTTCATACTTGTGTTGTTTGGTACAACCAGAAGCAAACTAAATGTGATTTAATTTCGAAAGGATTAGAAGTTGAAGGGGCTGGGACATATGCAACCCTTAAGTAGGAACATCAGTTATTTTATCCTCACGGCAAAGCTTATATCACAATCAATTGTATCATCCCCAAAGTACTTCTATTATTATGTAATTCCCACCCATTTAATGTAACTCAATGAAATATTAATGTTCTTGGCTAGGTTGAAAGAAGTCTCATTTTCCACAAACTAGAACCAGAAAGGCAGGATAGACAAACACACTGTCAGTCTGCACACACATTCACAAGGAAGTTTTATCTTTCTGAATCTGTTATGCACAATGACATACAAAAAGTCGGGGAAGAGAAACATTGTCAACAAATGGAAAAGAGGGCTCTCCGAATAACCAAAGTTCACGGTAAATAACCAGCACTAAGAATAGAAGGGTAAGATAAACAGCACTGAGACCCAAATGTTCCACAAAGAGAAACACATGATACCACCCTCAGAAAACCACGGAATAAGTTGTAATAACTTTATGCTTTAATTTTAAATCGTCATCAGTATTGTAAATCACAAGTTGACACATTGGACAACATTTTACTAATAAAAAAAAAGAAACAGATTAACACAAACCATGCACTGGATGACATTTTAAAGATTGAGACAGCTTATTTCAGTTTATATTCAACTAACCTAAGTACAGCAAAAGGTAATATAACAGCAGAACCTACCATTGCAAGCTGTTCAGCCATATGGTGGTTGACTTCCTCAAAGTTGTAATTTCTTGTCTCATATTCCCTTCCTGGAAACCATAAAGTTTTACGGAAATAGTTGTACAGTTATCTTTGTGGACAACTGATTAAAAATTATAGAAGGCATACCAATGAGATTGATCACAACATTAGCTTTTGCCATCACTGCCTTAACTGAATTTTCATCCCTGGGGTCGTATTTCATAGGAACAATCTAGGCAAGATAAACAAAGGGAGACAGTAACCCCGTAAAAATGAGAAACGTTTTCATATCTCATGCCTTTCGCTTAAGATAAAGCTCAAAGACATCACAAAATAATAATAAAACAGATCACAATAGAATAAAATAAGTTCGATTACTAGCGCAAAGCTGTTAACGTACCTGTCCTAAGTCACCCATTAGCTTGAGATGACGAGGAGAATCCTCAGATCCACGGAAAGGAACCAAGACTTGACTGCCCATTTTAGCTGAGAGCCAAAAGTAAAAAAAGGAAAACAAGCACCATTTACCTCAAGAACTCTTTATCTGTATTATAAGTAAAGGAAAAGGTGATAGAAAGTTACCAAGCTGTTGCACAAGATAACGCCCAAGAAATCCAGTAGCTCCAAAGACTGTAGCAACGATACCACTGGCAAACAATGGATTGAAGAAACATATAAATCAACAACACATACCTCTAATAATGGTCAAAAACACACATGAACTATCACTTTTCCGCGAGTTTCACACCAACTGTCAGTTGTTTCCTTTTCTCATCTATGTATTAAAACACACCTGAACTATCAGTTGTTCCCTTTTCCTGATAAGGAAACAACGGATAGCTGAGGTGTGTTTTAATACATAGATGGTGATACTGCATGTAGGAACCCGCGGAAAAGCGATAGTTCATGTGTGTTTTTGACCATTACCTCAAAAGGAAACAAAAATATGCTAAGAAAACATCATGTAGGTATTCACAAAAGGAGCACCGGAAGCTCCAAACAACCAATAAATGAAATGACCATGAAATTGTGAATCATACACATTGAGTAGAATCGGTGACAAAAGTTAAACTGAATTTCACACTATCAAGAAACAAAAATTATATATCAAATTTAGTGGAATAGTATAAGATTAAAACAATCAAACTAGTTAGGCAGCTATATAAAATCTCTATTTCCGTTTTGCTCTATTTAGACCCATTTATTCCAATACTCAATGATTTGACTTCTAAGACAAGTAGTTCTCTAAATCTAGAGATCAAATCTTAAACTTATCCCTATAACACTCGCAAACACCCGACCTAATGTAAATGTACTAATTTGACCAAATCATTATCTCAACGAGTTAGTATCATCTATAAACGATTATAAAATAAGATTAAAAACAAAAAGAAAATGAAAAGACATATTGAATTTACCTAACGGATGATCTTCCACCAGTTCCCTTACGAACTAGAGGTCCCGTACCTCCGGTGGCAATGTTAGATGCGAACCGCGGATTAACATAACCATAATCTGAAATAATAGAATCGCAACACAACATAAAATTAAATCTGGTACGAGATCATAAAATGAGAACTTTAGTTGCCCTAGAAATGCGTAGAGAGTGGAGAAATGATACGATACATACAATGATCATCGGAAAGGGGATAGAGAGACTTGAAAGATGAAATCGCCGGCGAATGTTTGATAGATTGGTGCCCTAATTTTCTCGTAATGGCCTGCATCTTTCGCTCTGTTTGGGAATTGGGGAAAGAGTAGGTGCACTGAAGCTATTGAGAAATTATACGGTAGCGGTAAATACCCTGTCAATCTATCGTACTAATTGGGTGAACATTTCTAATACTTCAATTTATTTCATACTCTCATTTTCAATTTGTTCAAAAATTCTTTTTTTATATTTAGTTAAGTTTTAAATGAATGCTTCATTTTTATACTCGAAATACTAATGACATGACATTTTTAATACGTCAAAATTTAAATGGGTTTTTGTATGTATTAAACATTTTTAACTTACGAGTACAAGATTCAAAAGTGAAAAAAACGCTTAGTCACTACTTCTACGTATAAAGTTCCGAATTGAAATTAGTGAAAGGAATCCAAGAGCATCGAAGTAGATAGGACTTTCATATATGAGAAAAACAAAAGAGAGGAGGGCTCGTGACCTGGATCAAGTAAAGTGCATCAAGAACAAGAATGACGAAATATTAATAGAAGAGACACATATTAGTTGGAGATAACAAACATGTTTTCATAAGCTCTTGAATGGAGAATGGGACAAATATATTGTGTTAGGGAGTTAAGGGGGATATTCGTAAGATGAGGAGGGGAAGAGCAATCGGACCAGATAAGATCCCGTTGAACTTTTGGAAGAACGACATGCGAGACGGGTACAGAGTGATTGTGATTGACTGAGTTGTTTAATGTTATATTTAGGATGGCTAAAATGTCAGAGGAATGGAGGTGGAGTACTATGATTCCGTTGTAAAAGAACAAGGGCAATATTCATAATTGTAATAACTATAGGGATATCAAGCTACTGAGTTGCACTATGAAAGTCTTGGAGACAGTTGTCGAGGCGAGGATGAGGAGGGGTGTGCCTAACTGCCTATCTCAAAGAACTAATTTGAATTCATGTCGGGGAGATTGACTACAAAAGTCATACATTTTATAAGGAGCTTGTTGGAACAATATAAGGACAAGAAGAGAGACTTATACACGATGTTCATTGAGTTAGAGAAGGCTTATGATAATGTCACTAGAGATGTCCTTTAGAGACATTTGGGGTCTACATATGTACATATCGCTTATATTAAGGCGATTAAGGACTTGTACGATGGGGTCAAAACCCGGGTTAGGACAACAAGGGACAACTTAGAAAACTTCCCGGTCATGATGGGGTTACACTAGGGATCAGCCCTCATCACTATTTGCTTTAGTGATGGGCGAATTGACACGACATATTCAAAAAGAGGCATTGCGATGTATGTTATTGGCACATGACATGATATTAATTGATGAGATGCAATGTGAAGTTAACGATATGCTGGAAGTATGGAGACAGATCCTTGAGTCTTAAGGTTACAGGTTAAGCAGGACTAAAACAGAGTACATGGAGTGTAAATTCAATGACGTAGCACATGAGTCAGAGGTGAAAGTGAAGATGCACTAGTCATACCCAAAAACGAAAGCTTCAAGTATCTCGGGTTCATAATTCAAGGAGACGAGGAGATTGACTGTTATGTTGCACGTTGTATTGAAGTGGGTGAGTGAACTGGAGGCTCACCTTCGGGTTCTATGCGAGAAGAATATGTCGCTAATGCATAAAGGTAAGTTCTGCAAAGTGATGGTTAGACTGACATTAGTGTATGAGGTCGAGTCTTAGCCAGTCAAGAACGCCCACAATTAGAAGATGGAGGTAGTGGAGATGAGGATCCTCAGATCGATTTGCGGGTATACTAATAGAGATAGGACAACAAAATTATATGGGACAAAATGGGAGTGGCCTCCATGGCGAACAAGAAGAGAGAAGTGAGGCTTATATAATTTAGACATGTGAAGATGATGTGCGAGGATATGCCGATGTGGAGGTGTGAGAGGATGGTTGTGGCAGGAGCTAAGAGAGGTAGAGGTTGGCCGAAAAAGAATTAGGGGAGGTGAATAGACAGGACATGACACAACTTTAGCTGACTGAGGACATAACCTTAGATATAGATGTCGAGAATTAGGCTGGTATAAGGTTATTAGGAATAGATAGAGATTCATGTGAATTCATCAATAACTTCTAATTATGTATTTAAATTACAAAATTCATAAAATAATATATAACTTTGTTCATGTTGGGCCCGAGCTAGTAGATTAATATATCTATACGTTATTTCATATTTTTGCATACTCCTACTTATGTCTTAGTATAATTTTTCGGAAGTGTTGAGTGACATCACTTGGCCTAAAGTGACTCTGCCTCTAGCACTGATTCTTATATTCAAAGTTTCTTATCTCCTGTTGAATGTAATTTGTCATATTTTACGTTATTAAACTTCGTGGCTAGTCAAATTAAAACATATAAATGAAACAAATGAAGTATATATATTTTGTGTTGCCAAACTTTCGAAATATCAAATGTGTTCTTTTTCCATACTCTCATATCATGCCAAGTTGCTCAGTGTCCTTCTGAGTTCACTTCACCCCCCTCTCCATTCAAAAGAAAGTATTATGAGGTCTTGAGCATCACCAACTTTAAAAATATTTATAAACATACTCCATTGAGTGTAAGAATCAGATGTTAACAGTTTTCACCTCCTTTTCACACATGAAAACTTGTTATAAAGTGTAATCTCCTTCACCTCAAGTTGTCTTGCCTATAAGGCATGCTTCATTAAATGCAAGAGAAATAGAAGCTGTGAATAGATTAATGATAAGTAGTCCTTTTCTCGAGGAATGTAAGCACTAAAGTTGAGTTAGTCCTCTACAAATACAAATTGCCGCAACATTTCTTTTCTTCCTACTTATTACCAACCTCTGCTGCCCGGCTTATTTTATGTTACAGAGTATGCCGGAATGCATGAATTCCCATCATACCTACAGAAGAATTGAACATGGCATCTACCGTGGAAACTAATTTCAACCCGTGTGCTGCTTGTAACTTTGTACTGCAGATACCCCTTCACCATTTATCGTTCTTCTAGCCCAATGAAGCAGCAGCAGCAGGGGTGCTAGCCGGTTCATATTTCCTATGGCGTTCTGCTGTTCTCGCTTTCCCATCAAAATCTTCAGGCTTGCTACCCAAATTAAAAATTGGGCATGCCACTTATCTTGATGAGTACTCTGACACCAGCTTGAGAAACATAGAAGATTTGTCCTCTAAGAGTCGTGCTGGAGTATCGAATTCAGCCACCCGACCTGCATAGGCATTGAATTTTAGCAAGCTCAAGCTATTTCAATGTGTCAGGCTTCAGATCATGTTACTTATTAACAAGAAAAGAAAGATAAGCCCAATCTTGCATAATCCTCTTAAAAACCTCTATTTTTATTTTTTTAGGGTGCACAATATGGTTAATGATGTTTTGAGAATTCACAAAATAAACAAAAATTATAATTAATGATGAAGCAAGCCAAGATGAGTACTAGCACAAAATCTCCCTCGTATATAGTCTTGAGTCTCTTGACACCCATTCTACCAAGAAAAAGTGAAGTACAGAAAACTCACCATCACCGAGGACCAGGACAAGATCACTGTCAATAACTGTAGGGATACGATGTGCAATGGTACAAACAGTACAGTCCTTAAATTCTGTCCTAATAATCTTCTGAATGAGATTATCTGTTGCTGAGTCAACCGAGGCAGTCGCTTCATCAAGCACTAAAATTCTGGCTTGTTTAAGTAAAGCCCGCCCAAGGGATACAAGCTGTCGCTGGCCCACACTCCAATTATCTCCATTCTCCAAGACTGCCAGGCATAAACTAATAGCATCACTTTGACGAAATATTTTCATCAGAACTCAAAAGAAAACCAAATAAGACAATGGAAGAGGCTCCATCACTGTCAGTATTGCATGTTTCAGTCCAATCTAACAGAACACAATACCTGGTGTCTCAAGCTTTTGATCTTTTTGCCTGACAATCTCTCCAAGTTGGGACTTCTCAAGAGCCTGAAGGGAAAAAAGAATACCAAACTGAGGTCAGTCTCATAAAGTAGACATGATCCACTAATGGCTTCAGCTTCTACTTGCAGGAAAAAAAGAAAAAGAGAATCACTTGCGGAAAGACAAGTTTAGGAGCCACATCAAGATTAGGAAGAAATAGGTAAAATTACTCTAAACAATCTGTGAACCTACAACTACAAGCTTAAGAAGTAAAATATTTGAGAGCTTACATAATGGAGGAGCATTAGTTCGGATAGCTGAGCTGTGTCTATGACGAGAGAATCATTAGACGAGAGAATCTTCTTAATAAAAGTGTAAAACTTCTTTATTTTTTGAAATGGTAAAAGTTAAGAAAAAACTTCTTTATTTCTTTGTTTCAAAACGTCACATCAGTCTAATTAAAAGAATTTCAGCCTCTCAAATAATGTGTAGGTGACAGGGATAAAAGCAAATCAAATATTACCTGCCAGATTTCTAGATCTGAATGTTCGTCAAGTGGGTCAAGGTTGTCTCGCATTGTCCCTTCAAACAATGTTGGATCTTGGGGAATTATACTCAAACGACTACGAAGATCATGAAGGCCGATGGTTGAAATATCAATGTTGTCTATGATTATTTTTCCACCTTCTGGTTCAAGCAATCTGAATAAGGCCTGAATCAGAGTAGATTTGCCACTACCCGTGCGCCCCACAATTCCAATTTTCTTTCCTCCAGGAAATTTGCAGGATACACCATGAAGCACAACTGGAAGACTCTCCTTATAACGAACCTAAGGAACAAAATAGTCATTAGCTTTCTCTTTCCCTGATATTAGGGTGGAACATAGGTGTATTACAAGTTGTTTCCACGAGCTCAGCCGATGTTAATTCCCAGGGTCCAATAGTGTTTGACAAACTTTTGCATCATTGCTTCATTAGTGGTATTATCTTTTTAAAACTTTCATGAGCTAGGCATGACATTTGACTGCATCCGGACGTTCTTTCCCAAAAATACATGCTTAAGTGAATGGATATGAAAACACAGACTTAAAACAGTTGCAGTTTACTGAGCTTGAAGTCGGTTAAAGAATATGAAGACGCGAGGGCATGAAACATTTGCAGTTTAATGTTTCTGTCAACAGTATTCCTCTCCCCTATCATCCCATTCTATCTGCTTTAACTCTTACAAAAATATCATTTTCGGTCTCTCACTAAAACAAGGAAGTTTGCGTGTCATTACCAAAATAAACATTCCAACCAAAAATATTTTAAAAAAAAAAAAAAAAAAAACTCAGACCGTAGTAAAAATCATAAATTAGTTTTATATTACTGAATTTCATCGCCAACATGATGTCCTAAAAACAATACCATATGTAACACAACAGAAATACAAATCGTGCATACCTTTAAATCAATCAGTTCAATGGTTCCTTCTTCTGGCCATGACAATGGGGGACGAGGTTCAATAATTGGTGGGGCCTCACTAGGAATATGACAGTATTGATGAATCCTTTCTATTGAAATAATCTTGTTTTCAAGCTTGCAGAAACTGAGTATCCATCGTGACAGACGTGCGTTCAAGTTTAGGCCATATGTCACGGCAAGGCCTGCCATACCTATGGGAGTAGAGACTAATTAAAACTATGATATCAATTCTACAAATCTGGAAGTCAAAAATAGTGCCCCTCTTGCAATATTTTTTCGCAAAATAGTTCCAACATCCTCCCTTTTTTTATATAAGTAGTTCCAACATCCTCTTAAGTACATGAATCATTATTAGTGTCTGAATAAGGCACTAAAAATTCTTCCTCCCCATTTTGAATTGATTGACCTCAGTTACATTCTTCTCCATGTTTATGAATTGCTTGTTAATAATTTAAGGGGTTAAATTGCTCAAGAAAATCAAAAGTATGATCAACTTGAAGGTTCATCAAATGATCAAGATTTGAAGCAAGATTTTCATCACACTGGTCAAAGATAAAGTACTTACTAGGACATTACATGGAATAAATATAGTGTACTTACTAGGATCTATGGTTCCATGAGGAAAGCTCACAAGTAAAACCATGCAGAAAGCAAAGACAAATGTAGAGAGCAACTCCATGCGTAGGCAAAGCCATTCAATTGCTGAAAGACTGCAGAAGAATGGTCGAGCAAAACAATCCAAGAGATAAAGGTTCCTCTTCATAAACCTCTTTTCTTGCCCAAAACCTCTGATTGTTGCAGCTCCGGCAATTGACTCAGCAAAAAGATGGATGATTGGAGATTTTTGGATGCTAACAATGCGAACTAGTTCCCTTGATGAAGCCATATAGTATTTCTGCACAGAATTGATTACAATTACTTTTACCTTTCCCCCTTTTATGCTCAAATAAAATAAAGTACATGGAAACTCTTTTTGACCAAGCTAAACCACAAGACAAAAAGTACATCAAAACTCTTCAAAACTAATCAGTTGAAAACTGGACGGTGCAGAATTGTGAGCCCATAACTTGAATATATGAACTATTTCAACTTCTGCAAGCGATTGGTGGCTGATAGTCGAAATGAAAAGAAAAAATATATATTTTGACAGTGATATTCTAGCAGATGGTTCTAGTGGTAAAACTTGAAAAGCAAAGCTTTAGAAAGGGTAAATGAAACATCTTTTAAGAAAATGAAACGCTAATGTCCATATATTTTTCAAAAAATTTGCAAATGAAAGTGGTAACACAGATTAATTTATTGGTATTGAACTTCTCTATCAAGAAAAAATTATGTCTCCATCTAATTTTTTAAGAATAGAAAGTTAAACTTAAAAAAAAAAAACGAGATACTCAACTGTAAAATAGTCAAAATAATTTGCTAATTTAACATCTAAAAAAGAAAATTCCTTATCTAATTTATAGAAAATGCAAAACAGAGGCAATAAAAGTAAGGAAAACAATATCTTAAATCTTAATAACTCTTCGGTTATTCCATACAATCTACTTTTTTAAAAATTATTTCAATTATCGTATGAACATTGAAGTTTTCTCTGATAGCATATTAAAGTTGTCAAATATACTTGAAGATAAATTTATAAAGAACTTGATAAGATTGAATTTTCAATCTTGAGACTAGAATTTCAAATTAAAATATGTCTGGAACTCTTGCACGAAACACTTACTAACTATGTTAAATATTAAGGAGATGTCGAGCCCGTGTCTGGTAAAAGTTTCTCACTAAACCCTCCCTCAAAGAACCTCCAAGATTTAGCCAAAGATGTTCTACTTTTAAATTGTATTTGTCGATGGAAGATAACTTTTAGGATGCACTAGCACATTATAGGAAAGTAAAAATGACAGAGAGATGAGAGAAACAGATTGTATCACTAGATAACTTGTGAGTTTTTTTTCTGATCGGTATAATCTTGTGAGTTTTAGATGTATAAACTAAGCAAAGATTAGCAGAACTCATGTTTAAAAGATAAAAATGTTCTGTCCCATCAGTTACCTGCATCCATAGGCAAGCAACCGCCATCGGGACGACAAGTAATAAAACTTGCCAGGTAACTTTTGTCATGACGCCAACAATACCAATAAGCTGAATTGTAGTTGAAGCAAAGCCACCAAGTCTGAAAGGAATATCAAGATCAACCACACTTTGATCAATTGACACCTGGTAAATCATAAGAATCCTTTAGAAAAATTGCTCTACCCAAAAAATAGGGCAATAAAGAAGGCAAGGAAGGAGAATCATGGAAAAACCAAGTAAGTAAAGGATTGCATTAAAACGAATGTTAAGCAATAACAATACTTGGACATACGCGATTCAATATCCTCCCTGCTGGTGTGGAGTCAAAGAAAGACATTGGAGCCCTAAAGACTGTTCTCAGCATTTTAAAAAATAATTTTTGTGCAGCCTCTAGACCAAATGTAGCAACCAGGAGTGCCCTAACAAAGATAAACCATGAGCTCCCAAAAGAAAGGGCCATATAAACACCAATAAGCACCACACTAGTCACCCTAGGACTGTCCCCTGGAGTTTGTGGATTTGCCCAAGCCATCCACCAGCTACTAGCTATTTGAAGCACCTGAAATAATGTCTGTGCAAGAATGATAAGTGGAATCAACAAGCCCTTATAAGCAGCCGCCATATACGACAGATACACTTTCATGCTAACTTTTCCCCTCTCCCGTTCCTCTTCCTGAACTAGCTGTTTTTTTCTTGATCTTTTAGCCTTCTTTTTCTCTTTGATTGCCTTCTTATCAGCAGCTGAGACACCTTCTTGTACTTCCTTTGCAAGACTGTCAATACTCTTTTCGACTGAATCACATTTTTTAGTCACTAAAGCAGAACCATCAGGCGAAGGATCTTTATCCAACTCTTCAGAAGATTGGTTTGGAAAATCCATAGCTTCAATTGCTTCATGATGAGCTGAAACCAAAGCATTGAAGTCAGTCCCTGCTTGCAGAAGTTCATTATACTTTCCACTTTGACAGATACGACCTTCCTTCAGGACCTGTGAAAGGGAGCTATAAAAAGTCATTCGGGAATTAATGGTGCCCTAATACTGATTAAAAAAGATGTTTACCATCAAGTTTGATGGCTTTCTTCTCTTCATCGTTTAAGAACGTAAAAGGGAAGGCCCAAGTGTGAGCCTCTTTAGGCTGGAGTATACGTTAGATGTGTGCCTCTTGAGTAAAATTGGCTAAAGATGCAAAGTACACTTTGACTATATGATCTCCAGGACAGAAAATGATTAAAAATGTAAGACATAATATATTATTGTTAATATCTCTAACACATTACCACTTATCAGACACGGTTGTAAGATATAACAGATGAGATTCAGTTCAGTGTTATTTTCCTTTTACAAACTTTTCATCTCTTTTCTTTTTTAACGAATTGCCAGCTCTGTTGGTAGTGGTACTACAAAGCCCTCTGAAAGAAGAGAAGAAAAAAACTCTTTTCTCTGACGGCAGGTAACAAAAACAAATAGACTATCCATATAGGTAAATCTCCAACCATACTGCACAATTTTAGGACTAATTCCCCAAGATTTTCTAACACTAATTCTCGATCTTGACAATTCATATTTTAAAACAGCCAAAACTTACAAGCAAAGCCATCTTTCCTTGCAGTAAAAATTATGCTCCAACATTCTTCAAATTTCGAACAGAAAAGAATATACACAATTAAAAATTAGAAGCTTATACCATGCTTTTAGTACAAGCACAGATAAATAGGAGATCACCTTTTCTGACCTGTTACCATACCTCAACTTTCATCGCACTTTTGCACTGACATAAAGTATAAAAATCCATGATGGAAGGACGAAATGAGGATACACTTGACAAAACAATGCTAGCAGTTTCAATAGACGCCTTCAAACTATAAAGGTACATTTTGCACACAATTGGACAGGACAAGAAGTGGTATTAGATACTGAAAGAATACACCACCTACCAATATCATGTCAACAGCTGGCAAAAATTCAACCTGGTGAGTAACAAAGACCACAGTTTTTGTTGCAAGTGCTGTTAGTATGTACTCCTGCAATAAAATAATTGCACATTCAGCCAATTTCCTTCTAATTGAGTAGTAGTAATGATTAAGCAATAGATAAGCATAACCTTAAATAATTCTGACCCAGTGTGTGCATCAACAGCACTAAAAGGATCATCAAGTAAATATATGTCAGCATCCTGGTAGAGCGCCCTGGCAAGTTGCACACGTTGCTTTTGACCACCACTAAGATTGATGCCTCTATCACCAATAATAGTCTGATCTCCATGTGAGAAAAGCTCGAAGTCCTTTTTCAGAGAACAAGCATGAATCACAGCCTTATATTTTGCCTTATCCATTGGGCTACCGAAAAGGATATTATCTTCTATAGTCCCGGATTGTATCCAAGCTGACTGTGAGACATAAGCAGCACTTCCACATATTCTAACCTAACACAAATACAAAGGTAAAACCGCAACAAAAGAATGCTGATTAGAGCTTCTCCCATATACCCAAAATTGGATATTTGGAAAATTCAAGAAAAAAGTGAGAAAACTCTTATTTGACTTACTTCACCAGAGATTTTCGGAATCTCACCAAGGATGCAAGAAAGGATGCTTGATTTTCCTGAGCCAACCACGCCACAGACAGCAACACGCATGCCCTTTTCTACCCTTAATTGTATGCCTGCCAATGTTGGACTTAAAGAAGATGGATCCCAGCAAAATTCACTATCTTTAATTTCTACTGCCACATTTGACATGTCCCGAGGCAGCACAATGGTTGCATCTTCCTGCAACTCTTCCTCTTGCAGAAATCCAGCAATTCGATCAAGGGATACTTTTGTCTGAGCCATCATTGACACCAAGTCAGGAAAATTCCTAAGTGGTTCTTGGAGGATCCTGAAAGTCGCCAAAGCAGAAAGAACACTTCCCGCCGTAAGCTGACCGCCCAATAGTATGCAAGTGCCAAAAGTAATAGCTGAAACAAATATTGGGGAGCTCCAGAAAATGAAGGTGATGAAAGCTTGAGAGTACAGAGCTTTCCGAAGATACTTAAATTCCACATTCCGCATATCCTCTAGCATTACTCTATACCTATCCTCCCATGCTTGCAACTTGAGAATCCTCATGTTCCTGAGGCACTCGGAAGTCTTTCTCATCCTATCATCCTTGGCACCCATTAGTTTATCTTGATAATCTTCCTGAACCCTAGCTAATGGGACAGTTGCAACAATGGAAATAATGGTGGCAACTAAAGTTGCCACAGATGCAATACCAACATTTTTATACAAGATAGCAAGAGCCAGAATGATTTGAAGAGGCAGCATCCATATATCATGAAGATACCACGAGTAGTCTCCTACTCTCTGAACATCCACTGCCATGTAATTAACAATCTCTCCACTAGTGTGGCTTTGCCTCGCTGAACTTGAGAGCCTCAGTCCCTTGCGATATACCATTGCAGTGAGAGCTGATCTCACATGCATGCCCAAAATGTCAACCCCAAGATACCACTGCCGGGTCGTTAAGGTCTCAACCAACTTCGCCGTGAAGAATATTCCAGCCAAAATGTATCCCTCATGAGGGACTGTATCCACTCCTGCTAGGTAGTCTACAAAGTAGCTAATCATGTATGGACCAACATAAGAAACACAAGTATTCAACCCTGCAAAAACTGCATTGCAGGCAGCCTCTTTCCAGAAAGATTTGAGAATTGCCCAAGCTAAAGAAGGCTGCTCTGAATCTTCAGCCTTCAATTTTTCCCAATTTGCATTTAGTACCTTGTAATTCGTCTTAGAACGATCTTGTTGCGCAAGAAGTGGAATGTCTTTCAGTTCAAGAGGTCTCTTTGCCCCTACTGAAAGCAGTGGATTCAACCAAGAAAGAGTAGCCAAACTAATAAGACCAGCATCATTGTAAGGAGTAACTTTAAGACATGCAGGTTCTTCCTCAGGGAGCAATGGCTCCTGAAGATCAGAGTTCCTAGTTACCTCAATACCAGTAACACCCCTAATAGCAACAAAACATAGGAAGGCAAGACAAGGGGTTGCAGCAAGATTTGCAAATACATGAGAATTCAAATGGCTTGAGCCTTCTATTGCCAATCCTCTACTATCAGAGTACAAAGTAGACAAACAAATCACAAAAGACACCACCCACCATATCCTTGACAACAACGAAAATTTTGAACTGCCTTTGTACTTACAATAAAGAGCACTGAAACTCAAGACAACCCAAGCTAAACTCTGAGTTACAGGAAAGAGTAATAAAGTCCAATTTTGCGTAGCCTTTCGAATTAAACCAATCCCATCAAAACCTAACACAACAACATGCACAAACAAGACATAAAAGCAACACAAAACTGAAGCTTTATAGGCTCTACCTATTTCAATACTCTGTATTTCCACATCACCTCTAAGCCTACCAGGTACTGAATTACCATCTGAATCATCTTTCTGAAATCGAACCCGACCAACACATAGATATATCTGCTTTGCCGATACAATAAAGAGAAACACAAGCAAAAATGTCAAGTTGACACAGATAGAAGATAACTCCAAGAAATTAAGTCCTTGAAAAGCGGTGGAAATTGTAGCTGTGTTAAATAAAAAAAGATTGATACCCATCATCGAAAGTATCAATCTTTGTATGAAAAATCACAAAAAGATCAATTTTTTGAAGGTGGGTCTCTGTAATAGTAACTAAGAAGCAATAAAGATTGAATCTTGTAAAGGGCATTTGAATGTTGTTGTTGTGTCCATACTGCAAAAATGATGACAAGTAACCCAGTGAGAGAGAGAGAATCTGCAAGACACATAACACATGAAAACAAATTGATATATTGCATCATCACTGAGAGAGAGAGAGAGAAATCTGAAACAAACCCATTATAAATCTAAAAAACTGACCTGAGTTTTTGGTATTTTCCTCAGTTTATTTGGATTGCCGAGACAAATTCTGCAATTTCTGGATAGAGATAAACACACACTCACACACACTGTAGGTGTAGCTACTACACACAGACAGTCACACACAGAGAAAAAGAGAGAGTAGCTATAATAGTAGAGAGAGAAACAGCAGATCCATCATAGCCTGTGATGATTAATATATACGTATAGGAATAAATAAGTAAAAAGAAGAAAGAAAACCAGAAATGTAGTACACAATATTTTACTGAAGCAATATGTTTGGAATTATTAGACGTGTGATCATCATTATTTACCTTTCAAGAGTTTCAGTCCCGATAGGACTCTTTTCACATTTTGGAAAGAAAAAAAAAACAGTTCTCGCTCTCCAATGTCAAAAAAACCATTTTTGTGATTTTAGTATGAATAGACCATTCTGAATTCGTTAGAAATTGCAAATGTATTATAAGGGAAAATGGTCAAATTTGCACTTTTACTATCTTTTATGGAATAACATTGTACTCCGTCAAACTTTGAGATCAAATATACTCTCACCGTTTGCAAACTTGTTAAATGTGCCATTGGATTGACGGAAATGTGTGTTGGATGCCACGTAGGCAGACCACCACCACGTCGAAGTGATGACCGGCGAAGCCAACAATTTCGTCAGCATCACCTCAACCACAACAACCATGAACTCCTACTGCTACACCATTGCTTCACCATGAAACCACCCACCACCAACGTCTCCGCCAACCACGACCACCAACGTCACCACAACCAACCTCTCTTCTCCCTCTTCTCTGATCGACCACAACCCACTACTTCACCATTACCATATCATCGTCAACAACCAGCACCGCCACAACCATCCCCCTTTCCATCTTCTCCCCCGATTCATATTACCCTTTACAAGGGAAACACTAACAAGATTTCTTGCTTTTTAATATTACCTTATTCTAGAAGTTCACAATTATTCACTCAGCTCATCGCTCTGTTTGTATATTTGTGTATTTGGTCTTATTACAAGAATATATTAAGGGTGAATCTCAATAACAAATCTTAATCCCAAAATAGGACTAATTTTGTAGTCACTAAAAACCAGATTCACCGAAGAGCTTTGCCCACTCTTGTCTCATAGCATCTTACCTTGTAGTACGTGAATTAGGCTAGGCCCTTTCTCGGAGTGGGGCAGCATCCGTAGCTGGCATAAAGAGCCCTCAATAACTTGCTTGTCATGTACGCAATAACTGAGGATAGAGGGAGTTTCAACTCGGCCTTCTACGTTGAGTGTTGAAAATTCCCTTTTTTTATTCAAAAGGACGGAGAATGAATAGCTTATTCATAATCTTATAGGCCCGCACCGCTTCATTCAATTGCTCTGTCATAAAGAAAGGGAAGGAAATATTTTTTTGATCAATCGCCTGAACCTGCCTTTCTTTCTTTGCCAGGAGGGGTGAAACATGAACCACCATGAGTATGTCTGAAAAAGTTGAGTTTCAAATGATTTCTGATTATCAACCACCCTCTCCTCTCCATCTTCTCCACCCCGCCGATCTATCGGATCACGAATGGACATGAGAAGGTGGTTGTTGACGATGGTATGGTGGTGGTGAAGCAGTGAATTTTGGTCGATCAGAGAAGAGAGAGAGGGAGGAGGTTGGTTGTGGTGACGTTGGTGGTTGGCGGAGACGATGGTGGTTTGTGGTTTCACGGTGCAGCAGAGGTGTAGCAATAGGAGTTCATGGTTGTTGTGGTTGAGGTGATGCTGACGAAACTGTTGGCTTCGCCGGTCATCACTCCGACGTGGAGGTGGTGGTCTAGCGATGTGGCGTCCAACACATATTTTCGTCAATTCGAGGGCAAATTTAACAAGTTTGCAAACGGTGAGGGTATATTTGATCTCAAAATTTGACGGAGGGCAATGTTATTCCATAAAACATAGTTGGAGGGTAAATTTGACTTTTTTCCCTTATTATAAAGATAAATAAATACTAGGTAATACAATAATGATTATATAGTTAGTATAGTTTCACAATTGGAATCTAGAGAGTGTACTTCACAATTGAGATTAGAAGAGAATAAAGTGTACTTCACAATTGGGGTTAGAAGAGGATAGAGTGTACTTCATAATTGGAGTCAGAAAATGATAGAATGTACGTAAAATACATTTTATATTAAAAAGTAAATACTGTTTTTGATAGACCATGAACTCAGAATAAATAAATACTATGTACTATAAGATGAAAATGAAGACGTAGGGTCATGTCATCCCAATGAAGCAGAGGAATAATGATAGCTGATTCGGAGAAGAATATTAGTATTACTAATTTGTATAAAAACATTGTGCTTTAGCATTATGTATGTATGAGATCATCCTCATTATTTATCATAAGCAAATATTATTACTTTAGGGTTTAAGAAACATTATGTCTTCGGAAAATACAAAAGTTTCTATATCATGAATTTCCTAGTCTGTTGAGATTTCTTAGGTGGGGTTTAGAAAAATATGAAAGTGGGATGATGAAAATTAAACTTACAATTACTGTAAGAGACTTTCTTAATACATTATTAGATTGCATAAGCTTTTAATGACTCTGAATCGTATACTTGTACCCATTATTGTTGTTGAAGTGTGTGACCCTTACGTGCGGACCTGATTTTTTTTCATGTGTCGAGTACATGAATTTTTTTTTAATAATAGATAGTGGTGAGCTTCAATCTCAAAACCTCTGTCTATGTTGAAACCATGTTGAAGTGTGACTATCTCATTTAAAAACTTAAACGGTTAGAAAGAGCATTCTGGTATTATTTAAATGGGAAAAGCGTCAAATATACCCTAAAACTTTAGTAAAATGATCACATATACCCTATGTCAAAGTATGAAGTCATATTTACCCTCCGTTAGGGTAAACTTATCAAATTTACCCTTTTTTTAACGGATTGCACACGTGGCTGCCACGTATGGCAGATACGTGGCAGCCACGTCACCGACGACCAGTCACCGGCGATGCCATTACCGTCGGCAACAGTACCCTCGCCGAAAATGCCCGGAAAATTGACTCCACTTCTTCCAATAATTTCAATAGTTGCACCATTTGATTTCAACATATGTGAATAAGTTGTTGGTGTCGAATTGGGTTGTTGCACAGGTTCCGAAACAGCCGTAGATGCCCAGAAAAATTCATCACTGTGAATTGTAGCCAAACCAGAATTCAGATTTGTAGAATTCAGATTTTGTGGATGATTTAGAGTTGGGAAATGGTTTTTGAAGGCCTGGACGTTGTCGGAAGGTGTCAGGCCAGTCACTGTCGCGGCCATGCAGCCAGCAGTCCGCCGGAAAAATGGCGACTCTTCCAAAATTGAAAATCGAGCAGCTTGACTGGGTGTAAGTTGTAGAGGATGTTGAGACGAACACAGTGGTATCACCCACACCCGTCGTTGATGTGTAAGTTGGCCGGAAAGTTCAATCAAAGCCGCCGGGAAATCAAAATGGTCGATCAGCCCACTGGGGACGAATTGAGAGTCGTGGGTGGGTGCAAAATATCGGTGTGGGGACGACGAAGCTAATGATACCCACCACGACCTTCAATTCTTGCTCAGTTCGCCGGAATGTCGTCGACGGCGCTTAGGGTTTTGGACGAAATCGATTTGGTCGATTTGGCTGTCGGGGAAGAATCGAGGAACGGGGGTGGTATGGAAAGAACAGCCTTGTGATGGTGATCACAATGGTGTTATCCACTCCCATCGAATCTTCCTCAGGTCGCCGAAATTGATGAAAATCGATCGAAAAAACAGAGCAGATGGTCGTCGGTGACGTGGCTACCACGTATCTGTCACGTGGCTGCCACGTGTCCAATCCGTTATAAAAAGGGTAAATTTGATAGGTTTATCCTAACGGAGGGTAAATATAACCTCATACTTTAACATAGTATATATGATCCTTTTATTAAAATTTTAGGATATATTTAACCATTTTCCCTATCTAAATATATATTCTCAACAATTGTGAAACTCATACTATAGTGTGTTGATTCTTTTTGTAAATGGTATATTTTATTCTGGAAATTGTTTTTGACCATACGGATGGTCTAATTTAATAAAGTTTTTAATGGTATGAGTGCTTTCTAGGTCAGGACTGTGGCTGCAGAGGTTTGTGGATTTGTGACGTGAATGTGAGTGTAATAGCATATGAAAAGCAAAAAAACATAACATTAGTAAAAGAGAAAAAAAAAAGAAGTGGTATACTCTTTAATTTAGGTAGTTCTATTCTATTTTGATTTTGATATGAACAATGACGTCTCAATTTTTATATTTTTCTTTTGTTTCATTAAAGCAGGACCACCGCCTTTGGCTTTCCGTAATGGTTTGGTACAATTACAACAACAGCTCTCATACTTACCAGTACTATGTTGGAAATATTTTTCAAATTTTACTATGTTCTTTTTTAATTGAAGTGCAATAGTCAATGATATCCACATCCTATCCGAGCTTAATATAGTATGTTTGGTTATGTTTTTAGAAAATAGGAAGTTCTTAAATGGAAAAAGGGTCATATTTGTCCTCAACGTTTAGGAAAAGGTTTGTATTTGTCATCCGTTAACGTTTGGGATCAAATATGTCCTCGTTAGTTCAAACCTTTTAAATTTACCTATTTTTAACGGATCTGCCACGTGGCAGCCACGTGGTTGCCCAATCACCGCTGCCGCCAACAGTTCGCCGGAAACAATGGAGTTTGGGTTAAAGGTTGAATTGAACGTCGTGGTTTAGTGTATGTTGTAGGTTTTTTGAGTTTTCCGGCCAGTCCAGGTGTCGTCGACGACGGTGGGTGGCATCGCTGTGTTCGTCTCTTCATTCTCTACAACATACACTAAACCACAACGTTCATTTCAACCTTTAACCCAAACTCCATTGTTTCCGGCGAACTGCTAGCGGCGTTGATGGCGGCGGCAGTGACTGGGTAGCCACGTGACTGATGTTAGTACGCCTGTGTTCAAAATCAAAAAACGGAAAAACCAGAAATTGGAAAAAGGAATAATGCAGAAAGTAAGAAAAATATCCGAGACCACAGAATTCACTGTGTGTCCTTAAGGAATTTAATCCCCTCACTGTACCCGAGGTCATGGATTACTTCCTCTCAGGATAAAACGGATATACATGTCGCAGGAGTAGCGGTACTTCAAACGCCGACGACTTCGACGAACTCAAAATTGGCAACGAACCACAGTAAGACTCGATAATTTTATTTGTGAAAGAGAATGAAGAATTTCAATAAAGAAAATTATTTTTTAGTGTATTAAAAATGAGACATTGCCTCAGTTTATATAGCCTCGAATGTGTCTGTTCGGAAAGGTTGGTGATTGTTCCGAAAGGTTGGTGATTGTTCGGAAATGCCACTTTGCCTTTTCGGAAAATGAAAAAAAAAACGTTTGGCAAATTTAATTTTTATTCCGCGAAAATTAATTACCAATTAATCTTTTTCCGGCGGAAATAAAAAATATTTTCAGAAAATGAAGATTTGAAATTAAATAAATTTGATTCAAAAAGATTATCAATCAAATCATTTGACCAAATCCAAATCCGAGCCGAGCGACGACGACGACGCGAGAGGAGCCCCTCTTCTCAACCCTTTAAGAGCTAGAGGAAATGCTTTCTAATATAAGCACATAACTTTCTCTTTCTACCACCGATGTGGTACAAAGCTCCTTTGAAAAGGAACTTTGCTTTGAACTTCATTTTCCTTTCATTTTCCCCTACATTTCTCATTCACACCAACTTAGCTAGCTTTAACCATTAACTAGCTATAACAACTGATTCGCTAAAAATGGGTAAATTTAAAAGATTTGGATTAACGGAGGGCATATTTGACCCCAAACGTTAATGGGGGACAAATACAAACCTTTTCTTAAACATTGAGGACAAATATGACCCTTTTTCCGTTCTTAAACTCCCTCTGTTGACGTGCAACAGTCTCGCGGCTAGTCGTTACAAAATTTGTTTTAAAATTAACAAATCTTTACTTGTATATAGTATATTTAAAATTTTGTATTTGGGATATCAAAACACCAATTATGTAAGTGTTGCATAAATTGTAAGGCAATCGAAAATTAACAAGGAAATAACAAATCTAGTAGAATTATACTCGAAGAACTGTGAACGAGGAATAGTTTGGTGAATATATCGGCATTATTTTATTTGATTTTAATTGGTGATTTTTCTAAGTAATCGAAAGAGCTTCTTGAATTATTAGTTGAACGAAGAGAACAAAATATTCGAGATATGTTTTTCTTTAGACTAAACCCTTAATGTTTTCTTGCATATATTCACAGGGCTTTTCATTAGTCTTGAACACATGAATAATAGTTTTACGTGATTGTTGAGATATTGTTGGATGATTTAATCGCAAGAAGAAGTGTTTTGTGAATTATCTTAATATAAATTTGAGTTAGCTCTTGATTGAATAATTCTGTTGAGTAATCGAAAGAAAATCTTGAATAATTTATCTTGGGTTATAAGTGGACGGTATTTGTGTGAAGTCATCAGAAGATCTATTTCTATTCATAGTTTTTGAACATTCTCAGAGCTTGCATTAGTTTAATTTGTGGAATCTGAATAAATAATGAAAAGAAGTTTATTAGATTCTTGAGTAAACTAATTATTTATTGAATTCGAAAGACTCAATAAAATTTAGAAGAGAATGATAAATCGAATCGGAGCTAATTACTAAAATCATGCATCTGTTTTGTCTACTACCCTTACTTCTCATATTAGTAGTATTTCGTTGTCAATTGTCATTAGTTAAATTTATAGTCAATAATCGTGGTTTATAACCGCAACAAACTTAAGTTTTTATCTGAATAATACTAAGCAAGTTTTTGTTTGAATAATTATATGTATCAATCCCTGTGGAGATGATCTAAATACTAAACTATTTTTTACTAGCGAAGTACTTAAATTATGTTGTGTTTTGCGTTCGTCGTGAGTCTAAGATTAGTTTGATGTGACTTGGATCGTTACAAGGTAATACGTGGGGACATATTCTGGCGACTATTTATGCTCTCCGCGAAAAACTTTCATCCACTGATTTTTCGCTATAACTGCTTAATCACAACTAAAGCTCATTCCTAGCGAATTTCCCACTTTCTATATCGCCACCAAATGTCAGATTTCTTGTAGTGAATCCAAATCATTTTCGTTCTCTGTCTTGCGAGCTTTGTGTGTCACTTTACAAGCATTCATCAATTCTGATTAGCTTAGCAGCATTGATGATCGCAAGTTGACTGATGGTTATACTATATATCTTGGCTAATCTATGCTCTCTTGGCCCTCTAAAAAGAAAAAGAAGCGTAAGATAGCTCGATCATCTACTGAATCTGAATATAAAGTCTTAAGAGTGACGTCGTTATTGAGCTAACATGGACGCAATCACTTCTCTTTGAGCTTGGTGTTTCACATCCTCGCGGCTTGTCCTCACTTTCAAAGAATCACTATCTTCTCACTGAAAAATATTCGGCGGCTATTCTCATAGATATTTTGATTGAATCGGTGGGAAAGAAAACGTAGTTTTGTTTTTACACGAAAAAAATAAGAAATTTTTCAGCGCTTCAATGAGAACCTGTTTCCCATCATGCATTTTTCTAGTGTGCTAGTTCGGTGGAAATGAGGTGAAAAAATCATATTTTATAACATAAATTTTACACTGATGCACGGTGGGAAAAACATATATCTCTAGTAGTGTCAGTATTATGATGTGATAATATTAGTGTCGCTTATCTTTTCATCAATCCCGTGTTTCACTCTCGCATATACTAAACATGTTGAAATTATATTTCATTTTGTTCGGAATAAAGTTGTGCGATCTGATCTCGTGGTTCGATTTATCTCTTCAAAAGCTCGTTTTCAGTTTTTGCATATCAAATTCAAGGTGCGGTAGCATATAAATATACTGACTGTGTAAAGTAAAATAATTAAATATTTGTATATCTTCTTTTGCTTGTCATCTCTCTGGCCAAATTTGAATGCTAATGACCTTTAATTTGCTGCCAGCCCACCAGATTATATTAAAGATTGATTAATAATTAATATATCATCATTTAGCATATACTTTTGTGAATATTATTGTTTTCTCCATCTCCCAACAAGCTCATATATAATCTACAAAATGTTTCACTACAAAAAAAAAAAAAACCTATCGTGACAGTTTGGGTGTGATGGTTTTCACACGTTATGACGATTTTAGTATTGACTTTCTGGTCAATGGACCTTTGTGACAGATATGTGATGGTTTTATTAACCGTCGCAGCTTTGTGACAGCGGTGTGACGTTGATTTCAATCGTTACATATTTTTGTGACAGTTTTTAAAATACGAATTTAATTTTCTTTTAAAAAAAAAACAATTTATACCCGACCCGACCCATTTTATTTCTAAACACCCAATATACCTTAAAATTAAATCCTTCAGTTCGCCGCATCAGTTCTAAACACCCAAGAACCCTACATTTCTCCACAAAAACCAATCGAACCCATAAATTTGCCGCACCATAAAAATCCTTCCACAAATCCTTAACACAAAAAAGAGTTTTCTGATCCTTTGCCTTAAAGCGTGAAGCTTGTTGTCCCAAAACGTTCAGATTTTTTAACAATTTTGTTTTGACCTATTTCAAAATCTGAAGCAAAATCCTGCCCAATGGGAACCTATCATTGATTCAAAGTCCGTTTTTTATTCAAAGGACCTTACCTTAGTTCGACGCACCATAGAAAGGTCGGTAATCTTCCCCTTTTTGTTGGCTCTGTTATTTTTCTTGTGTTTATAGTTCTGTGTGTATTATAAAAATTCTATTCATTGTTCATTTGGTGGTTTGCTTTTTGCATCATTAGAAAGATGTCCAACGTGCTTATTTTCATTCTTTAGCGCTGCTAATCCGCATCGCCGTTCTGCATATGAGATTTTAGTACAAATTATCATCTGTTAATGTAAGTCGCACCCGATGTATGAATCTGTTTTCTTGGACAATACATATGGGAGTTCGCTTTCTGTTTCATATTTCTTAACTTCTTATATTACCTCTTTCCTATTGAATGTTTTGGCTTTTATTGGGATGTATCCTAAAAAATTTGACATTCTTGAAACAGGATGCTTGACCATCTTTATTAGTAATTGTCATATAACATCAGAAGTTGAAGATGCTAAGCAACAAGCTATTCTTACTCCACTTAAGGGTCAAGTGACATCAGATGAGGCTCACATTCATTTGGACCTTCATTCTCTTCGGTAGCTTACATTCTTCTGGACCTTCATCCCCAAATAGTTTTTATTTTGAGATATTGTGGAATGTATTTATCTACAACTTGTTGATAAACTTTGTAGTTGTTGGTATCTCTTTATTCAACGATTTTAGTAAACATAGTAGTTATGAAAATGGAAGTTCTAATTTCTTTTCTCTGAATGTTATATCCTTGCTTGCGGGCTACGGGCTACTTTATCATAAAATTCATTATCTCCTTGCAGGAGAAAACATGCTGAACTAGTTGGAGAAAATTCAATTTTGTATCGTAAAGAAGAGAAATTATTATCAGAGGTTTGTCTAGCACTCGTGGATTATCTTTTCTAGTCATATTCCAGCTATTTCTTAATTTTATATAGTCGTGAAATAAGAAAAATTGTCAGTTAGCACCCTAAGAGATGAGTTATCAGATATAGAGTTATCAGATTGTTGATCCTATGCTTCACTATCAGCTGAGGTGATCGATTCAGAATGAACAGACATATTCTAAATTCTAAGACGACTTCAAGAATTCTTTGATGTCTTTAGATTTTGATGTTTTAGTTGGGCATATTACTTACTGCAATTCTTCTTTCATATATTTGTTGGGAGCTGGCTCAGCTACAAGACACATACATCTTGGAAGGTAACAATATTGTCGTCTGACCATGTGATCTTCAAATTTTAGTTAACATATGTTTTCCTGATTAATCCTATTTCTTCTGGAATATGTAGGAGACTATGATCTAAAGGTCATGCGCCAAGAATTCTACATTAATCGACAAAAAGCGGTATGTGTAAGACAAAGTGATGTGTTTCTTATACAGTTATTTCTTTATTCCTTCTACTAACAATCATTATAACGAGCAAATATTAATGTCTCGCTTTAGTAATTTGACATGCAGCAGTTTGTAACACCATGTTGTTCTAGGTTCCAATTGTCAGCGACTTCTGGGTGTCTAATTTAATACATTGATGCTTAGAAATTCTTGTAGTTCTTACTTAATTTTTTTTTTTGCAGTTCATAAATCATTTAATTAATCATGTTGCAAGGCATCAATTTCTGGAAGTAGCATGTCAGTTGGAAAAGAAGACCATGCTTGGGGAATTTACATTGCTTATAGTTATTGAGTCTGATCTGCATGGATACCTGTCAGCAACAAAAGGCAGAGTGGTACGTATATGTGTAGAACGAGTCATGTCACAATACTTGAATTAAACTTGAAGAACCTTCACCAGTTTGATTTTGTTCTTGTTCTTCCATTCTCCAACCTTTTAAGCCTTATTCAACTTTCAAACTTAACATCTGTAGTCATCCAAACGTCGTTTACTTTCATAAACTGAAAGATAAAGGGGATGAAGCTGGAACTTTGGATATAAATTTTTTTTACAACAAAAATGGAAAGTATGTGTGGAACTTAAAATCTGAACTTATGGATTAAACTATAGTTGAATAGAGTTGAATATATACAAAGGATCGATATAGTGACTGCAATTAATTTGGGATCGAGGGTAGTCGATTGATTGGTTGATTGAAGTACTTGATTTTTTGTAAGAAACTCGGAATGGCGAGGTAGTGTTACCGATTGATGCATGTTTAAGAGGGAAATGTAGGAGGTCAATTGAAATATGGACACAGAATGGTTACATCTTTGATGCCTCATAAAAGAAATTTTTCATCTCTAATTGAGACATAGGAGTACTATATTCATGTTTTCTTTCTTAGTTGTCCACTCATGCGACTTTTTGTTTTAGGGCCGATGCATGGCACTGATTCAAGCTGCATCTGATGTTCAAGAACAAAGAGCAGTGGATGATCGCGATACATTTCTTCATGGCATCAGAGACCTTTTAAGTTTATATTCAAGTAATGGATCTGGACTTTGAAATATTACTTCGGGTTATTATTCAAACTAATTCATTTCTTCATATATCCAAGTTGGTCCATCAACATATGTATCAGCACCTGGCATTGTTCAACATATATCAAGCCTTCGTTCAGATCTGATGTCTTTACAATATGACCTTGAACACACCCTTGAACAGGATAGAGATCAATATATAAATAAACTGTAAGTTCTCAATTCTCTTGAATTATACCAATCTCTATAACTCCTCTTCGGTATTCTGACAATATTAATCATATCGGGGAAACTTCAAAACTTTAGAATAATATTTAGTGCACAATTGTTAGCGATATTTCGAATGCTCACGCAAGCGCACACATCGTTGACAAGTAATATAGTCTGATAAGACCGAATATCATCCCCAGAGACTGGTTTTTAATTACCGTTCATCTATTTTATGTTATCTATTTGACAATCGATATTTGAATTGGGTTTTTGTTTAACTACTAGAATAAGTGCAAGAATTACTGAACTATTTAAGTTGTAATCAGTTATGAATGAATTAGGGCTTCCAAAATCCCCGACTATACACTCTATTCAATCCTTAATGCAACTAGAATGACTTCTTCTACGTTAAGATAGCGGTTAACTAAACTCTCTTATATTCCGGTTAGGACATATAATCACTCAACCCCAGTGCAGAACCCTTCTATATTTCTATGATAGAATTTACCACATAAGAGGATTAAGAACAATAACCTATAATGCTACACACGTATCGGGGTACTGTCGTCCGCAATTTTAACATATGTCTAGTCAATTACAACATATTTAAATCTCTCCTCTCGGTTCTTGATTCGAAATCATATATATTTATGATAATTAGTGATCAATTAATTATCAAGCATTCATACCAATTATTGACTAAATCTTAATCAAGTGAAGAAGAAATCAAACTACTACATTAATTCATGAAAAGAAGTTTCAAGCGATTCATAAGGAAAGCACTAATAAAGTGTTTAGCTCCTAGACGTAGTCACGCCAAGAACTAACACAAAACCCATACATAAAATGAATTAAAAATGAAAGAAAAGAAATTATTGCGAACTAAGTCTTCAATTGTAGTCTCCCTTGTTGTCTTGTGTTGTGCTATGTTGTAGAATGGCCAACTTTTCTCATAGCATTAATCTCTAGGGCTTAAATATGTTCCAAATTTCGTGTCCTATGGATCAATCTTTCCTTAGCCAATTCTTCTTCGGAACTGAGATTTTCCGCAAGACCGCTGTTTCAGATCACAGATCATGATGCAAAAATCCTGTAGTCTCTCAGTAATAAGACAATCAAGGGCTAGGATTAAAACATGTGTGTGTATGAGATTAGGGACAAGTGTGTGTGGGTCACACAAGCCACTTGTCCACACAAATATCTCACAAATATCTTCCCCCACTTGTCCACACCATTCTCGCCCAACATGGGCCCACACGGGGTGACACGTGTCGCCCTCCTATTCGTCCAAAATATTTCCATCTCCCAAAAACATCCATAATGGTCAAAATCTCGAAAATAATGTGGGCCCCACAAAATCGTAAATTTCTCCCGTGGGCCCCACGTGACCAATTCTGGAAATAAAATTCCATAATTCTCTTATATTCCAAGAAGTCCAAATACCAAAATTGAGAATCCAATTCCCAATAATAAACTTTTTTCCTTCACGAGGTTCAGAATATTTCCGTCGGAAATTCAAATTTTCTTTCCCTTTTGTACTTAGTGTTATATTCTCGAACGTACGTTCGCACATACATACTCTGGAACTACGGGGTGTAACAACTGCGGTTCTGCATGTTGGCATCGCGGTGCTAAAAATCCTGTGGCTTCTCAGTAAATATGGCACAGCGGTGCTCACAATCCTTCGTCCTGATTTATCAACTTTCGTCCTTTTTGCATCGGGAGCACTTTTTCTGCCCAATTATCGCTCCTTTTCGCCATTTTGCCTTTTTGCACCGCTGTGACTCAAAAGAAAGAAAAACAACCTTACACGACACTTATTTGAACGAAAATGGAAAAACACTAACTAAAAATGACTCAAAAGGCGTATACAAAATACGCCTAACAACAATATACTCTTACTTGGCCCTATATAGCACTGCCAACACATTGGTATATCCACATTTTTATATTGTTTTTTTTATCTTAAGGGAACACCAAATTATCACCATGTGTAGTCCTGATGAATCAGTGTTTAGAGGGAAAAAGAAATCTGTCAAATATTAGTTATGTCTGCCTATCAATCTATTTCTAGCGCATTATAATTGTATAAGGGTATGTGCGGAACACATGGTTGCAAAATTGTCAAGTTGCGTAGAGTCTCTTTCTATTTTGTTTGGAAGCCCTCGGCCAAACGAGTATTTTACAGAGAGTCGACAAGAAATTCGGTTAGGCAGGGTTGGTTTGCAAAGACTTTCCTGGCCAGTAGTCAGACACACGTCTTTACAAGTAATGACTTGTCGGAACTACAAGGACCTGTAACTATCTAGTCAACATATTTGAGTTTCCTAGGATGTAGTTATGAAGAGTCTTGAAAGATCTGTGAGTTTATGTTTGTAGTAATTGTTCATGGAAGATGGGAGTTTTGGACCGGATAATCTTTAAGAAGCCTCTGTTGAAATCTTTTTGGCCATTTTTTGCTACTGGTTTTGGCCATTTTGCTACTATATTTTGGGATGTTTGTTGCTGGATTTTTTGACCTTTTACTGCTGTATTTTTAGCCCAGTTGCTTCTGGTTTCTTGGCTAAAAATTGTTTAGGACTGTTTCGGACAGCTGCAATACTTCTGAAATTTACTGATTTGAACAGATACTACACTTGGTTTCTGTTGTGTTCTTGAGCCCACTGTTGCTTTGTTTTTAAATCTGTTGTTGCTGTATTTTAAGCCAAACAACTGCTTTATGGCCACATTTGAGTCGGTTTACTGTCGGATTTTCGAAGCAGCTACTGCTGCAGTTTCTAAGGCAAAACAGATCGCTACACTTGATAAAAATCCTACTAATTTGAATACGATACTATACTTAGGCCAATGAAATTGAAATTGAGACCGCATCCCTTCGGTTTTGATATAATCATTTATTTGAACATGATATTACACTTAGGCCAATGAAATTGAAATTGAGGTCGTGTCCCTTCGATTTGGTATAAATACTGATTTGAACATTATACTACATTTAGGCCGATGAGAATAATTTATTTTGAGGCTATGACCCTTCCGGAAAGGTTGTCCCTCGATTTGATTTCCTTCGGAAAAGGGCGATGATGAGACTTATGAATTCTTTCACACATCTACAGAAAACCAACATGCGTTGGCAAGACGACTAAAATGACTGACGAGTCACTAGTTCGTAACCACGACATAATTGGAATGTCTTTTACAAAAAATAAAATATGAGCATTCCGTAATTAAAACTCCTATTGTTTTATACGGATCCGAAGGGTTTTCTCGCATTTATTTATTATTTGCTAACTCTTTTACTAAGTGTTTTTGCAGGTACCCGAAGACGTATTCCAAAGTTAAAGCCTGCGCAGAAAAGAAAAAAAATAAAAGCAAAATACCGCTAAGTTCTCTTCACTTCCTCTTTATATGATTTTTGATTCCGTTACAATCTTGTTAAATATATATCTTATTTAAATATCTGCATGCCTAGTTTCTATATCTCTTAGTTAGTTTAATAAGTCTGAGCCTTCCGTAATTAAAACTCCTATTGTTTTATACGGATCTGGATCTGAAGGTTTTACTCGTATTTATTTATTTTTCTAACTTCCTTTCTTTTACACTTTGCGAGGAACATTCGAACAATACGGCATAGCAAAGTGGGATTCTACAGAGATGAATATTTGATGGAATCGCACAAGTTTCCAATGACTAGGATTCTCATATTATGTTTTTTTTTGTATTTGATGATAACATTAGTTGTTTTGTAAAACAATTTGTAATGTTTCGATTTAATGTATTAGAACAATTTCATTATATGGGTAAAATATTAGTTATAATATGCTTACAATTCTAATTTATTTTTATTTAATAAATTAAAATTAAAATATTAAAACAAATCGTCAAAAATAATTTCCCCGCCAATTTAAATCAAATTTTCTGTCAATTTAAATCAAATTTATTTAAAATTTCCCGTCAAAAAATATTATTTAATTAATAAATTTCGCGGAAAAAAAAAAGAGAAATAGTCAAAGTCAAACATCACATTTTGTGACGGTTTATAACCGTCACAACAACCGTCACGAATTTGTGACAGTACCTACCTTGACACTTAGAAAAACTGTCTTTACTGTCACGATAGTTTTTTTTTGTAGTGTTTCTATTTGTAAGAATGGATCTTGGGCCTAACTCAACCTCAAAAGCTAGCTTATAGGGCGAGGATTGTCCAAGTCCATATAAGAAGTCCATATTTTCATTTCATTACTGATATGAGACTCTTAACACTATTGTTCCACATAGCGTTTGCAATAATATAGTAATTCTTTACGTGTCAATAATTGGTCACTTAATAAAAAAAGAGGAAAGGAAAAACAGAAAGCTAATAGAGTTTGACAGCAAAAAGAACTTTTTAAAAAGTTGAAGCACTCAAAACGGACTTTTGAAACATCAATTGAAAGTACATTAGAATATGACTTTCTTTCTTTTAAGATTAGGGAACGTGAAATTAAGAAAACATGTAATAATTTGGAGTTTGTTATGATTCCATAATTAGTCTTTTTTTTCTTTTTCTTTAATTTGAGGAGAAAGGAACATTTATTTTGTGAAAATTGAAGAGTATATAATTTTAATATCATTATTATTATTTTAATATCATCAGTATGTACATATATAAGATATTCCTTATGATACAACCAACGAAAAATGAAATCATACTATGCTATTGCTAGTAGAGTGGTGGGTGCCATGCTGCATACAATTAAGTGGTTGTAATTAATGCACTTTCATTACTACAGATTTCAGCTTGCGTAACGCTGCTTAAATTTCACTTTTAAAAAGCGATATCTAAATAACAACTTGCATAGCGCTTAAATTTTCAAATTAAAAAAATATAATCTAACAAAAAATACAATCATAGCGCTTTGAGGAAATTTTAATCGAAGTGCTATGCAAGTTACTCCTTGCATAACGCTTATTTAAAGCCCTATTAGAATTTACGTTACCTAATTAATTTATTAATATAATAATATAAATATTCTCACTTAGATAGCGTTTATGGAAGCGCTATTTAAATTGTAAAGAATTACAAAAAACGAAATTAAGCCAATTCATTCCACATCGTCCAAAGCCCTAAACTCTCCGCCAAAAACGAAAACTTCATCTCGCCAGCTAATTCCATCGAACACAGCTAATTCCATCTCGCCCCTGAAATTATCCCCAAGTGTAATACCAATTTCAAGCTCAGTCGGTTTGCAATTATCCCCCAATTGCAATACCAATTGAAAATATTTTCAATTAAGGATTTAGTTTGCAAGAGTTGAGTTAGTGAATTGAAGGAAGTTCGAGCGTCAAGGTATGTTTCAATGTTTGTGTTCAGTAGAGTTTTCACGGGTTTGAAGTGTATATTTGTGTGAGAAACAATACTCTCCATTCATTATATTTAGCCTAAATTTTGAGTTTATGATTGATAATTGTGAAGAACGAAATCCATTTAGCCTCAATTTCCAGATTATGATTGAATATTTGATGATTTCTGAATTTTGTATCTTATTTTATAAATTATTAATGAATGTGATCTTCTTATTTTTTGTAGATTTTCAAAAAATTGAAAGACAAATTGCTTGGATTGCATTCGGAAGGTATTATTGTACATTCGAAGTTAATTTATCTTTATTATGCTTTACGTGAGGGGAAGTCGTGCCTTAAAGACTTCATATGTGTTTAAGATTCTTATATATGTATTATGTGAGGGGAAGTCGAGCCTTGAAGACTTCAAATGTGCTTTAAATTCATTGTTGTATTATCTGATTTTTGTAGTATTGTTCTTGATGAATCGAGACTGGGTAAATGCGGATCGATTATCTGAAGAGTATAAGAAAGTGGTGGAGGAGTTTTGTGCTCATGCAACCAAGAATGCTAAAAATCCATTGTACATTAAATGTCCGTGTCGAAAATGTCTAAATGTAAAGGAGGTTAGTGGTCAAATGAAGTTGCATGAGCATTTAATGTGTCACAATTTTTACATAACATATAAGGTTTGGACATATCATAGTGAGAGCAAAGACAAAGATAGTTCAAGTGGAAAACATAAACATAGTTCATTAAGTCAATCCGGCTCCCAATTTGAGTTTACAAATATAATGAACACAAGTAATATGAGAGATGATAATGATAAATCCAGTCCTGTGAACATAGTTCATTAATATCGAATTTCGAGTTCCGGTGTTTGACTGTAGTTGGGTTAGCATTCCTGACGGGGTTCATGTTGAAAATTCTGGATTCATAAGGGTTGATTTAAAGAAGGTTGGGTACATAGACGGTTCATTTATAAAATCATGCACATATCATATAGTAGGTATTTCTTAAAAAGTAAATGATATGGGTCATTGTTAATACCCAACCATATTTGTATGAGGTTATTTGTGTAAGTATGTTTATTTATTGGACGTTTCAATTCTAACTATGTTTTTATAACATATATGTTTTGCAGTTTGTTCATAGTTCACAACTCAAAGTTTATCCTCCAAACAAAATGAAAAAAATTCGAAAAAAATTGAAAATATGAAATTTTTTCTTACCCCCACTCCATTGCCCTACTCCATCCTCAAATTTATATTTCATATTTTTTGTTACTTTTAAAAAAAATTATTAAAAAATATGAATTTTTTTCTTACCCCCGCCCTACCCCACCCCACCCCCATTGCCCTACCTATCCTAAAAAATTTATTTCATATTTTTTGTTACTTTTATAAAAAAAAATATTAAAAAATATGAATTTTTTCTTACCCGTCCTACCCCTACCCTCCACCCCACCCCATTGACTTACCCATCCTCAAATTTCTATTTCATATTTTTTGTTACTTTTATAAAAAAAAATGAATTTTTTTCTTACCCCGCCCTATTCCTACCCCTATTCCCAAATTTCTATTTTATATGGGGATATTATATGAGATTAAAAGGAATTTTGTTAAAAGAAAATGGTAAACGGGTCCAAAAAAATTCAATGAATGAACAAAAAGGGCTTCTCCAGAAGCACCAAATTGGTGTTTCTGCTTCTCTTGCCATCTAAAAACATTTTTTGGCTTCTGGAAAAAATGTTTCTACTTCTGAAAAGAGGGTGTTTGGCCAAAGAAGTGTTTCTGAGAAACAGAAACACTTATAGAAGCTTGGCCAAACACCACCTAAGTTTCTTCATAGAAGAATATAAGTCGTCGTTTTGTTTAACTTTCTTTTTTTAAACGTGTTTGGATTAATGGGTCGAGTTATAAATACGTAGTGGGATCTTATTATATGTGGATTATTAAATTAATGCCTCATTTTTTAATTAACAGCTTCATATATTTCACATGAACTTTTGTTAAAAGTAGAAGCAGTTTTAGACTAAAATCTAATTTAGAAAAAAACAATTATGAACTAATAGGTAAAAGGAAAACAATTTTAATCTATTTTCAATAAGTTAAAGGGCATTTTTTATCCTTCTCTAATAAAATATGTATCCTATATTAAGAAAAAAATAAGAACTGTCATAACTAAAACAAATAAACCATTATATATGACTATATGATAATTAATAATTAAAACATACGCCACTTGGAAATTGATTTGTTAATTTTTCATCAATCTTACACGCTCAAAAAGGGATATTCCAGTCTCTTTTACGTGTTATCATCAATCTATTTGGTTCCAATTAATTTTAAAGATATATTTATTGCGAAGAAGAATCAATAAAAATTGATACTAAAATAAGGCCAATTTGATAAACATAATAAAATCTTTTATTATTTTTTAAATTTTGTATTCGGTCAAATAATGTCACGTAATTTGGGATGAAGTGAGTATTAAATTCAGGAGTACTCGAAGTATTATACCTTTTTTACTTTGCAAAAAGATGTATATAGAGTGGAAACTAGGGCTGTGAGTGAGCCAAACTATTCGATTCGCAAAATTTGGCTCGAAAAAGCTCGATTTGAGTTCGGGTTCGTTAAATCAAATATAGGGCCAAACCTTAAATTTAGATTCGGCCCAAATCGAGCCGAATATTCGTCCCGATCCTCCCCAATATATATATATATATAAACCCTAAAATTGTATTTGCCTCTTCAGCTCTTCTAAAACCCATTTCAGCTCGACGCCGGAAATTGCATTTTTCGGCCACCACAGAACACCATTGGAAACGAAACTTATACCGTTAGCTTCGTCTCGTCGAGCCCGTCATTTCCATACCAAGCACCACCATCGATTCATTCTTAATCGCGACCAATTTCAGATCGAAAAATCATTTCACGGTTGTTCGGTTTTTTTCAAATTCCGGTCGCCTGAGCACAAATCGACGGCGAAGGGAAACACCACTGTGACCGCCATCTCACAGCGGTCATTTTGGTACCAACGACGTCCATCGACTCAACCCCTAGAGTTTCGACGACCAAATCACGCCGGTGAAACCTCACCGTCGTCGTGGGTTTTCCGGCGAACTGAGTTATAATCGAAGGTCGTGGTTGGTACCAATAGATTCGTCTTGATCAGTACTACAATAATCACTAAGCCCCGTTCCTCAATTCGTTCGCAACATTCAGGTCGGCTAAATCAAAACTCCGGCGGTTTTTTCAAATTTTCCGGTCACCTATGGGTGGTGTCACTGAGTTCGTCTTGATCTTGGCTATAATTTGCACCCAACCCCGTGCCTCAATTCTTTTCAAATCAGATTTCACCATTGTTGCTCCTTCAAGCTTCAAGTTTTTTGGATCGAACTATTTTCGAATATTCGATCCGATTTGTCGAATCGGATCGAACCTTAACTGCTCTAAAATACCGTCCGAATCGAGCCTTAATTTCTAAGGTTCGACGAGTTCGAGCCGAATCGAACCTAGGGTTCGAATATTTTCGAGCTGAATCGAATATCTGCAAAATTCGGCTCGATTCGGCTCGGTAACAGCCCTAATGGAAACTCAGAGGTCGAAGATTGGATCGGTAAACACTTTGTCCCAAGTTGGTCCCAAACACTTTTTATAACAATTAAGAAAACTGTCGTTAGGCCACATAATGACGAACTTCGTTTGGTATTCCAACGAATGGGATCATTCGCACAAATGTCCTATTTTGGGGTGTTCTTTAAATTTGAATTCTTTAATTTTGTCTTTTATTATTTTTGGCGCGCATAATTAGAATTTCACTCGACATAATTAGTATTATATATTCGACATATGTATGATACACAACCCATAGATTATGCCGGATAAGACATAACTATCAACACTCAACATAATATAAAAAATGTATAATTTCATATTTCGACATATATAATTAACATTTAATTTCAACATATGTATCATAACATTCACACAAACTATGTCGAATGAGGCATAATTTCTAACACTCAACATAATTTTAAAAATTACTATAAAACTATGTCGCATAACTTAATTTCTACATAATTTATGTGCACGAGGCAAAAATTCAATTTTCGAAAAAAATATTATTATAAAGACTATCTTGAGAAGTAGACCTGGATATTTTCATAAAAGAATAACAGAAGCAAAAATTAAAGACCAATGCATTTGAAGGTTAAACTGTCCAAAAAACAATGAAACTAATGTGGCTGCATTCTAAGACAGAACGCAATGGGCCCAACTTGGCCCATGTGGGCTAAATTTATATAAAACCCACGTGATACTACCATTCATCAAGGTTCAAGAATATCATCACCGCACAAATGTGTAATTCAAAATATAATATTGAGATGAACATCCGGGCTAAGAAAGTGGTCCTCGTGATAGATAAGATGTGGGAGGTGAGATTAAAATGATTCGAATATGTGAAAAGGAGGTGAACAGATGCTCCATTGAAAAGGTCTGAGAAGTTGGCATATTATGATATTATTGCAAGGAATGAGACTTGAGTCTCACCTCGATTAAATAGGGAGTTAATACGAGACTTATATAGTCTTGGATTCTCCTACCTCAATAACTAGCTTTTGCGGTGGTTCTCCTAAGGTTATATCAAGTGTTAGAGCCACCCACCGCCCTTCGTGTCCATCATACCTTGGATGGTGACGTCGGCGTGCACTTATACTACCTTGGGCTCTCCCACCTCAATAGCTAACTTTTGGGGTGTGGTTCTCATAAGATTGTATCAATGGTATCCGAACCACCCACTACATTTCGTGTCTGTCATACCTTGTATGGTGATACATGTGTGCGGTTTATATAGCCTAGCGCTCTCCCATCTCAATAACTAGCTTTTAAGATGTGGTTCTTCTAAGATTGTATCATGGCCATAGTGGACCTGAGGAGAGGTAGAGTTACGCCAAGTATTGGGGTGATGTGATTAGGGAAGATATGACACAACTTCAGCTCATCGAGGACATGACACCATTAATAGAAGATCGTGGAGATCGCAAATTAGGATAGAAGGTTAGTAGGTAATCAAGCGTACTTCTTTTCTATATTAGGAGTATTAGTATTATTCTTGTATTTTCTTATTCTTAGATTTCTAATACTATTTATTGTTTCTTTAGCTTCAATTATCTTGTTCTTCTTCTTCTGCCTGTTGTTACTATTTCTTTTGCATCTTTCCTTGAGCAAAGGGGTTGTCAAAAATAACCTCTTAACTTTATCAAAGTAGGGTAAGATCTGCGTATAAACCTCTCTTCTAAACCCTACTTATGAGATTACACTGAGTTTATTGTTGTTGTTATAAAATAGAAGGCAATAATGTCTTTGTACCTTTTATGCAATAACAAAACTGGACAAGCCATTATCACTAAGTAGGCGTTTGGCCATGAAAATAAAATATTTTTCATTTTATTTGAAATTTTGAAGTTGGAGTTGTGTTTGATTACAGATTTTGCAAAGATATTTGGTTGTTTGAATGTACCGAAAGTGAAAACAATTTTTAGGTGTTTTTCAAATTTCAAATAAATTTCAAATTGTATTTGAAATTTTCATGGCCAAACAACTCCCAAGTGTCGATACATTCTATTCTTGGACTATCATTTAAGTTATATTTATGATGTGTATAAATTTATCTATTTTGAAATAATTTTAGATATATGGTTTGATATTCCATATTGTTAAAGTCTAGACATATATAATTGAATTTCAATTATTTTTGCTAAACTTCAAATATATCTAATTTAACTTATATTATTTTTGCCAGAACTTTAAGCAAAAATGTTTGAATTTCGATCCTATATAAATTTCGAACACTATAATATTTGAAGTTGTTTTTAAGCAACAGACGTGCAAAAAGTTTAAAAAATTGATAATAGGAAAGTACTATTTCTTAATGTTTGGTAACTAAGTACTAATAAAAATATTATCTCAAATATATTTATACGGGTGCGATAGAGAGTGGGGAGTTGGGGTGTCAAGAGTAAAAAGTCAGGATTAGACAATGAACTTGAAATGACGCTTATAAAACATGTTTTTCATGCTCCCATTAATGAAGTCACTTTCCTTATAAAACATCTATTCCTATATTAATTTGACTATAAATTCTAACTAGATATGAATTAAAATATCAAATTCTAATTAATTTTGATTTCTTACAACTTTAAATTATTATTTCTAATATTCTCGCGCGTAGTATCTAAAATGACAGTGGCATTCAAACTTGTGACAATGAAGTATTAAGCTCCCGTTTATGCATACAAATTTCACTTTATTTCAAAAGAGAAATTTTAAAACAGCTTTTGGGTTATATATAATATATTGAACTGATTTTTTCTTGTAAAATTTGGAGATCATTTTCAAGTTTGAAAAGTGGGCTTGACTAGTTTTTCAAAGTGATTTTTTACCACTTACAATAATTTAACTTTTTTTTAAAGTAAAATGCATGTCCTAATACGATTTGAATTTAAAATATCCTTATTCAATTACTCATTCTTTTCAAATATCACATATGTTATGTCCAAACACCTATAATCGTTGGAGAATTTTCTTTCCAACATTTCAATTTGTTGATCCACTTTTCTCACCAACCTTCAATTATTGAAGCACTTTTTCTTCAACATTCAATCGTTTGAGCACTTTCTCTCCAATATTTCAATTGGTTGATGCACTTTCTCATCAACCTTCAATTGTTGAAGCACTTTCTCTTCCACCTTCACAATCATTGGAGCACTTTCTCTCCAACATTCCAATTTGGAAATGCACTTTTTCATCAACATTCAATTATTGGAGCACTTTCTCTCCAATCTTTCATTTTTTTTTTATCTTCTCTTTAACTTTTAGAGAAGATGTTATTCCCCTTGTGCAATATTTACTTGCACCTCCTTAAATCTGATATTCTTATCAGTTTTTCTCAACATGATTATTTTTCATGCATATATCATTGGCCCGATGTTTGCCATCATTATCTTTGGCCAGAAGGGCGACACACATTGGCTAGTGCCGCCCGCTGGCAACGAAAACTATTTAATTTTTTGTCAAGATCGTAGAAGCTCTGATACCAATTTGAAGGAAAATATTTATTTATAAACTCTATGAATCTCTGAATGCTCTCTACAATCTCACAATAGAAAATAGCTAGCAGCACCCCTATTTATAATAGTATAAAACCTATTTATAACTTAAAACAAGAATAGCTAGTCCTATATTAATTTGTCTATAAATCCTGACTAGACATGAATTAAAATATCATATTCTAATTAATTTTAATTTCCTACAACTTTGAATTATTATTTCCAACAAATTCACCTCACCCCACGTGGAACTTTATTAAGACATTGTATGTCTATTGAATATATTAGATATACTTAGTATACTGGGCCCTTTGCCCTTGTTTATAACAGATCGTGTATAGTGGGCCAGAATGTGTATAGTGGGCCTTACTTTAGCAAGTCGTGTATTAATATTAGAAAGGCCTAATATATACATAGTAATCTTGTAAAGGGTTCCTTAGAACAACATATTGAAATAACAGTGTTCTCTTTCTTCTAGCACCTTCTTCTCTTCCGATATTCCCCCATCTCGTCGTCTCAAACACAGAGCACACCGGCTCATCCTTCTCGTCTCAACACCACCAATCTCTGACCGATCTTATGTCAGTATAAACTCTTTACATGGTATCAAAGCTTGCAGATCCTAGGACGTTCATAAAGGAAGATTCGAACGAAGGATCAACACAAGAAAACTGCAGATCCAGGTAGATCGGGTACATGCAAGAGGAATGATAATGAATGGATACGTTTTCTGACTACAGTTGACGGATCTGGTGAATAAAGAAAGAAAAGAAGGTAGAAATCTTTTGATTTGATTGTCTGGTCGACTCTAGAAATGCTTGTTAGTATTGCTCCTTCTTTGCCATTAATTTCTGCCTAGTGTTAGTTGAAAATTGTTGAGGAAACATGGCGATATCAGAAGTTGTAGGAGATAGGGGAATAAGTGAAGTCGGTGAAACATCAAATACAAGGAATAACATCGACCATAACCACCCTCTCTTCCTATTCCCATCGGATGCCCCTGGTTCCCTGTCCATTGGAGTCGTCTTGAATGGAATGGACAACTATGTGCTGTGGAGTAGGGCTATGAAACTGGCTCTATTGGGTAAAAACAAGATAGGGTTTGTCGATGGGACGGTTAGGAGGGAACATTATGATGAGGAGGTGGCACGAGTCTGGGATAGATGCAATGCCATCGTAGTGTCGTGGTTGATGGGGAACGTCAGTAAAAGTTTGCTGACAGGGATGCTATTCAATGCTGACTCTCACAGCATCTGGGAGGAGTTAAAAGAGCGTTTTGACAAGGTGAATAGTTCTAGGGCTTTTCAGATCCACAAGGAGATTTTTACCCTGCAACAAGGAACTATGTCGATATCAGGATACTACTCAAGGCTGAAAGACCTTTGGGATGAATACGACTCGATCATACCTACACCAGCATGCTGTCCCAAGGCCAAGGAGTTTATTAATAACAGTCAATACCAAAGATTGCTGCAGTTCCTAATGGGACTGAATGAAAGTTACCACAACACGAGGAGTCAAATTTTAATGATGCCTCAAGTCCCAAATCTGAATCAGGCATATGCCTTAGTTAATCAGGAGGAGAGCCAAAGAGCTCTTTCAGGAACCAGCAGGTCAACCAATGATCACATCGAACCTTCAGCATTATTCACAACCAGAAGTGGGAACAACAAGGGAGGAGGAAATAGAGGAAATTACACACAAAGAAAGCCATATAATCCTAATGCCAAGTGTGATCACTGTAAGATGAAAGGGCATTTCACTGTGGATTGTTTCAAGTTGATGAAGTGCAACCACTGTCACAAGACAGGACACTTAGAAGAAGGCTGCTATCAATTGATTGGGTACCCAGATGATTTCAAATCTAAGACAAAGAGGGCCTATGCAGTAACAGGGCAGGTTGGAGATACAGGACAACAGAATCACCTTGCAAAGGATACTTTGATGTATGATCAGTTCACTCCAAGTCAAAGACAACAAATCCTTCACATGATGGAAGAAAAAGACAGGAGCAGAACTCATATTGCTAATATGGCAGGTATACACACTACTGATACACCAGAACTACTAAAATGGATAGTCGATTCAGGTGCGACTAATCACATGATAAGTAATTCTAAACACTTACACCATAACTGTCTAACAGAAGGAACTGAGAAGGTACAATTACCAACAGGGGATTCAGCCAAAATCTCCCATGTTGGTGATTATCAGCTAGGAAAAGGTGATTTTTTGAAAAATGTCCTATGTGTACCAGCTTTTAAATTTAACTTGATGTCAGTGTCAAAAGTGACTAAAGAGTTGAACTGTAGTGTCTCTTTCTTCCCTTCATGTTGTATTTTTCAGGATCTAACATCTGGGAAGGTGAGGGGGATTGGTAGTGAGAAAGATGGGCTCTACACTGTGTGTTTGGATGCTGAAAACCAGGAGAAGGAGTTGAGGAAGTGTATGAGTGCTACCCAACATATAGATATAATGACATGGCACCAGAGATTATGCCATGTTCCCATGACAGTATTGAGGAAGATTTCCTTGTTCAAGAACTATGATACTTCTGTTTTAAATAAATGTGATATCTGCCCATTAGCTAGACAAATTAGATCACTATTTCCTACTAGTACCAGTAGATCAATAAAACCTTTTCAATTACTGCATTTAGATGTCTGGGGGCCTTATAGAACTGATACATTCAATGGGATGAGATATTTTCTGACCATTGTTGATGATTACTCTAGATGGACATGGGTGTTTTTGATGAGACAAAAATCTGATGTGTCTACCATTCTGAAATTTTTCTTTACTGAAATAACTGTTCAATTTGAATCTAAAGTCCAGAGAGTTAGATCAGACAATGGTACTGAGTTCTTTAATCAAAATTGTAAAGCTCTTTTTCAAACACTAGGAATTATACATGAGAGCTCTTGTCCATACACACCACAACAAAATGGGGTAGTTGAAAGAAAACATAGGCATCTACTTGAGATAGCAAGGGCAATCAAGATTCAGGGATGGTTGCCAGATAGATTCTGGGGGATGTGTATTGAAGTTGTTGCTTACATCATAAATAGAATTCCTTCAACAGTTCTGAATAATGAGTCCCCTTTCCATAAACTGTACAACAAAACACCACAACTTAGTCATTTAAGGGTTATAGGTTGTTTATGTTTTGCCACTATTCTTCATTCACAGGACAAACTTAGTCCAAGAGCAGTCAAGTGTGCTTTACTTGGGTATGCTCCTACACAAAAGGGGTATAAACTCTATGACTTAGAAAATAGGAATGTTTTTGTTAGTAGGGATGTGATGTTCAGGGAAGATATTTTTCCTTTCAAAAATAGGAAGAGTGAAGATTCCATAAATATAAAAGACCATGGACAATTCTGTTATGAGGAGCTAATAATAAATAATCCTGTCACTATTGAAAATTCTATCAATGAGACTGTTTCTGCAGGACAAGAGTCATTATTTACAGGGACTACTGCAGATTTTAATATAAACAGAAGTGATACAAACAGAGGAAATGACAATGCAGATAAGACAGAACACCATGAGGACAATCAGGGAGAATTGCAGACAACAAGAAGGTCAGGGAGGCTTGGCAGACCTCCTATATGGCACAGGGACTATGTCACCACACAAGGCTCCCACAATTGCTTATATTCAATTTCTAATAATATCACTTATGCAGGTCTGTCTACTGCATATCAACATTTTATTGCACAAGCCTCTATAGAAACAGAACCAACAGGATACTCAACAGCTGCAAAAGATCCAAGATGGGTTGCAGCCATGGAAACTGAGATTCAAGCACTAGAAGACAATGGTACATGGGAATTAGTCAAGCTACCTGAAGGGAAGAAAGCAATAGGTTGTCGGTGGGTATACAAGATAAAGTACAAGGCATCAGGGGAAGTTGAAAGATTTAAGGCCAGACTTGTAGCCAAGGGATACAACCAGAAGGAAGGAATAGATTACCAAGAGACATTTTCCCCTGTAGTTAAGATGACCACAGTCAGAACTGTAGTATCCATAGCAGCAGTTAAACACTGGAAAATACACCAGATGGATGTGTACAATGCTTTCCTTCAGGGGGATTTATTTGAAGAAGTATTCATGGCTGTCCCAGAAGGATACAACACTACACACAGGAATACACATGTATGCAAGCTAAAGAAATCCTTATATGGGTTGAAGCAGGCTTCTAGGCAATGGAACATAAAGTTGACTTCAGCCTTATTGTCATCAGGGTTCACACAAAGTCACAGGGACTACTCACTCTTCACAAGGAAGGAAAAGGGAAAAATTGTTGTAGTATTGGTATATGTAGATGACCTCTTACTAACTGGGAATGATGCTGCCCTCATACAGTCCACAAAAGAAGATCTACAGTTAGCATTTAAGATAAAAGACTTGGGGGAGTTGAAGTACTTTCTGGGGATTGAGTTTGCCAGGAACTCACAGGGCATATTGATGCATCAAAGGAAATATGCCCTTGAACTTATATCAGACATGGGACTAGCATGAGCCAAACCAGTGGCTTTTCCTATGGAGACAAATCAGAAACTTACCACAGTAGAGTTGGACAAGATTATAGAAGCAAGTTTCGAGTCTGATCATAACACTGATAAGTTGTTAAGTGATGCCTGTACATATAGAAGATTGATTGGGAGGTTGTTATATCTGACTACCACAAGGCCAGACATTGCCTTTGCAGTAAATTCCCTCAGCCAGTTCATGCAAGCACCAAAGAATTCCCACATGGAAGCCGGGCTTCGATTGGTCAGATATATTAAGCAGACACCAGGGATGGGTATTTTTATGTCCAGTTCTGCTACTTCTATTCCTCACCTAAAAATGTTTTGTGATGCAGATTGGGGGAGCTTCGTCAACACCAGAAAGTCAGTCACTGGCTACCTAGCAATGTATGGATCATCACATGTCTCATGGAGATCGAAGAAGCAAGACACAATATCACGGAGCTCAGCAGAGGCAGAGTACAGAGCCATGGCCTCCGCAGTTGCTGAAGTTGTCTGGTTAACAGGACTGTTTCACGAGCTGGGAGTTGATATATCTAGGCCAGTGGGAGTATTTACAGACAGCAAGTCTGCCATACAGATAGCTGGGAATCCAGTTTTCCACGAGAGAACAAAGCACATAGAGATAGACTGCCATTTTATTAGAGAGAAAATTCAAAGTGGATTGATTGATGCTCGTTTTATTTCAACAAAGGAACAACCAGCAGATATATTAACAAAGGCGTTAAATCGACAACAACATACTTCCTTGCTAACCAAGCTAGGCTTGAAGAACATTTTTATATAGCCTAGCTTGAGAGGGGGTATTAAGACATTGTATGTCTATTGAATATATTAGATATACTTAGTATACTGGGCCCTTTGCCCTTGTTTATAACAGATCGTGTATAGTGGGCCAGAATGTGTATAGTGGGCCTTACTTTAGCAAGTCGTGTATTAATATTAGAAAGGCCTAATATATACATAGTAATCTTGTAAAGGGTTCCTTAGAACAACATATTGAAATAACAGTGTTCTCTTTCTTCTAGCACCTTCTTCTCTTCCGATATTCCCCCATCTCGTCGTCTCAAACACAGAGCACACCGGCTCATCCTTCTCGTCTCAACACCACCAATCTCTGACCGATCTTATGTCAGTATAAACTCTTTACAAACTTTCACCAACAAACAAACATGAAAGATAATGGAAGAAGAAATAACCAAGGGAGAGGATAACTTGCCAAGTTCGCACCAAACTAATTATCCATATTTCTAATCGAATTTAAAAAGTTTCTAAATTACTTGTGTAAAGACAAGATTGATTCTCTACCGTCAAATTATGCGTTGTTAAAGACGACAACAACAACAACAACATATCCAGTACAATCCCACAACGTGAGATCTGTGGAGTGTAGTGTAGAGTATACATAGACCTTACCTCTATCTTGATAGGTAGAGCGACTGTTTTCGAGAGACGCGGACTCGTTGTTAAAGAATTTATAAAAAATTATGGAAATACTACTCTATTCTCGAGCACAGTACAATATTAGTTTCTTGTTAAAAGCCTTAATGGGGTTTCAAATCATCTTTTTGTTTAAGCTATATATATTTCTCTCACTTTCCACATTTGAATATCATTTAATCAAAACTCGAGGAAAAACTTGTGCTATCACTTGCATTTTGTTAGTGCCTCAACAACTGGAAAGTATTGTGCTTTGAGTTCTTTGTTTTTCCTCTCTTAGCTTTCTTCAACTTGCATGTCAGAAGAGGAGGGGGCATTGGGATTTGGGGGATTGGGATTTGGGCTTATATAGGACATATGTCACTTTTGTAAGTGTAACGTATGAGCATTAGATGCCTGCTAAAGATTCTGTTGTTGCACAGCTGAAACCATGTTTTTCCCCTTTTCGCGTACAGACAGTAAAACATCACTAACATAGTCACCATTTCTGGCATTCACTCCACAGGCAACACACACACACACACACAAATCCCATAACCAGGGCCTAAATGATCAGATTCTAATAGCTGTTCCTTGGCAAACAACCTAATTGAAAACCTTATTACCTTTATTCCCACTTACCAAACGCCTGAACAATAACGAAGATATTCCTGTCAGATAATGTAATATACACAAGTTATTCCTCAAATATACACACTTGGATACTGACAAATACACACATCATTATGCAGTTCAAGCATTTTCTAGCACCACTCTGCAAGGTAAATAGAACATTTGAAACAAGCACTCATTGAAAAGGACCGAATCCCAAATGAAATGAGCAGTTGGAGCACCTTTTAGAGTACCCCACTATCACACTTCCACCTCATTCCAAATCAAGGAATATATCTATCAATGACTTTCTATCTATGGATATCTATATCCTAATTCAAATTGGATGGTATATACATCTATCTCTCCCTCTCCCCCTTATTTGACAGGGGAATTGGTTCTCTTATTTTAGCAGTCCAAAAGAATTTATGATCCTCTAAGTTAGAGTTTAGAGTGGAAATTACAAAAGACAGAGAGGAAGGAACAGGAAAAAAAGAAGCAGCAAAAATCATGTAAATCATGTACATCTTGATCAAAATCTAATAAATAGGGCGTATTATCACTAGAGGTGGCAATGGGGTAGGTTAGGGCGGGACAAGCTTTGACCTGCTAAGATGTTAATATGCCCTGATCTGCCCCGTTTAGCATTTTTTAAAAATTTGCCCTGTCGTTATGTAACACAAATAATGACTCTCTTCGTCGGGATGTCAGCAGGTTAGGCAGCTCTAAGGTTTTTTATATTCGGTGGAAGGCTGAAACTCTGCCCCAACCAAGTGAAACTAAGGGTCTGAAAGAGTTCATGATCTGATCTATGGGGTGTTAACCCTCGGAGGACGGCTGAGAATGTCCATTAAAAGGAGCGGACCGATGAGATCGTTTTTCCAAGCACGAATAGAACGATCTAAGGGGTTGTGCAACCTAGAGTGAAGGCCCACGGGTCGTGAACTTCTTTTCCCGGAGAAGAAGCAATGACGGTATCTGGGGAATAAGCACATGTCCCGCTCTGCCCCGTTTATGTTTATGAAACAAGACACAAACTTAAAACAGTCATAACTTCTTATCCGTAAGTCAGATTAATCCTCATAAAGTATCAAACTGTCGAGAAAAGAGAAAACTAGAACTTTTATTCAGCACAAACTTTCAGCTCTATCGATTTGTACAGTTTTTACGTTATACATTCTGTCCTTCCAGATTTTGGTTGATCCGAGACAGAAACTTTAAACATTGATAACTTTTAAACCGTAAGTCGGATTTATCCCTGTAAAGTCTCAAACTGTCGATAACTGAGTAATCTAGAACTTTTATTCAGCACAAACTTTCAAATTCTTTACCAATTTGTACAGTTTTTACGTTATGCCCTTCAGATTTCGGTTGATCCGAGGAAGAAACTTTAAACAGTGATTACTTTCAAATCGTAAGTCGGATTAATCCCCGTAAAGTCTCAATATGACCGTAACAGAAAGATGCACAACTTTATAAAATTTTATTCAATTCTAACAAGTACAACCCATCGTAACAGATTATAATTTCACAATCCAAAACTAGTTAGAATTTTCTAAAAATTATAACCTATTAACTGCCCTGCCTATTTAGAATTTTCTAAAAACGTGTTTTGACTTGTCCCTGCTGTGAAATCCGGAAAAAAAAATATATATAGTTGTGGTTGGGTTAATAAAAATATATATATATAAGAAAACAAAGAATAAATTGCATGGGATAGAGTTAGTGTTAAAGTTGGATAAATAGATAGATGAAATGAAAATAAGAAAACAAAAAAAAAACAAAAAAAAAACAAAAGAAAAAAAAAAGTAGGATGCATGCATGCTTTCTACGTCCATTCCCTTCTTCCCCCCTTTTCATTTCCCCTCCAACTCTTGTCCTTCCACCTCTCATATATTATACAAACACTTCAACTTATATAGTGTATTTAGCACAAAATAAAGTACCTAGTACAAGGAATATAAATCAGGAAAATAATCAAGTGAACAAGAAGGAAAAAAATCAAGAAAATATCAAGGGAGGAAGGAGAACAAGAAAATTATGGAACACTAAGGAGCAAGGACCACTTGTAGAAATCGAACCACAATCTTTTTTCACACTTACAAGGTGAGTTTTCTCATTCAGAAATTCTTGGTAACATCCTTTATTTTTAGTTCAATACATGTTAGAATAAGAATTGAGTGTTGAAAAGAAATATTGAACTTTTGATTGTTTAGATAACTAGTTGCGTCATGAACTTTACGAACTGTTCTCACTGAGTTATAATTGTTAGAATTTGATGAAATTCGGAAGAGTGGTACACCTCTCTATTATGATCATATAGAACCAAAAATGAGGTAAAATGGACATACGGTTTGAAAGTTATCATAGTTCAAAGTTTCTGCCTTAGATTTGGCCGAAATTCGGAAAGGCATAATTACGGACTGTTTTTATTGAGTTTTACTTATTAGAATTATATGAAAATTTACATGGTTATAAATCTCTCTGTTACGGACAGATATATATAAAGATTTATTATAACGGATTTACGAGTTGAGAGTTATTGTAGTTTGAAGTTGCTGCCTCGGATTCGTCGGAATCCAGAAGGGCAGGACGTTGAAACGTAAAACTGTACTAATCTGTGAGTAATATGAAAATTGTTTCTAAATGAAAGTTCTAGATATATTTTTTGTGGACATTTTGAGATCTTACGGGGGTCTATCCGACTTACGGATTGAGAGTTATCGCTGTTTAAAGTTTCTGCCTCGGATCTATCGAGATCCAGGAAGGGCAGCGAATAAAAGTGTAAAACTGTACCAAATGGTACAGAATATGAAAGGATGGTTCACATGGAGACGTGTAGCTCTCTGTTCTCGTCTTTTTGAGATTTTATGGGGCTTGAACGGGTTTACAGATTAGGAGTTATGACTGTTCTAAGATTGGGTGCTGTTTAATAAAAATTCTGCCGAAACAAATTTTATGTGGCTGTTTTGAGGATAAATTTGTGTTAGTTACCCAAAGTAGTTTTAAATGAAATTTGGTACAGTGAAAGATCCCCGTCTTACCTTAGTTTCCGCTTGAGAAACACCTTAGTTGGAGTTATGGTTAAAAAGTTATAATCGTTACAAGTATGAATGACAGAATGTTGGGAAAGAGAATATTATTTATTCGATCTTCTGAAAAATATGAAAAGTGAATACGTGTTCACATAAATATATAAATATAAACATAATGGATCGGGTTGCACGCCGCAACAAAACGTAAAGTGAATACGTGTTCACAAATACGTAAATATAATGGATCGGGTTGCACGCCGCAACAAAACGTAAAGTGAATACGCGTTCACAAATACGTAAACATAATGGATCGGGTTGCACGCCGCAACAAAGCGTAAAGTGAATACGTGTTCACAAATACGTAAATATAATGGGTCGGGTTGCACGCCGCAACAAAACGTAAAGTGAATACGCGTTCACAAATACGTAAATATAATGGGTCGGGTTGCACGCCGCAACAAAACGTAAAGTGAATACGCGTTCACGAATACGTAAACATAATGGATCGGGTTGCACGCCGCAACAAAACGTAAAGTGAATACGCGTTCACGAATACGTAAACATAATGGATCGGGTTGCACGCCGCAATAAAACGTAAAGTGAATACGCGTTCACGAATACGTAAACATATTGGATCGGGTTGCACGCCGCAACAAAACGTAAAGTGAATACGTGTTCACAAATACGTAAATATAATGGATCGGGTTGCACGCCGCAACAAATATGAAAGATGAATACATGTTCACCTTTATATAAATATGAAAAGTGAATACGCGTTCACAAATATATAAATGTAACAAACATATGGAAATGCAGGAGAATGTCCTAACGTATAATACGAGATAAAATGAAGTGTTAGTTAAACTGAGAATTTCCTATGAGGAGTTGCTGCATATTTAAAAATGTTGTAACCTGATATGTTTTTGCAATATTCTTATTACGTTATAATGTGATTGCACTTGGAATATTGTGGTGTTACTTTGAATTGCAGGGTAAGGTTCTCACTCAGCCCCAGATGGTAGGGCTGACTCTTTATCTAACATGTTTCAGGAAAACGTGATAGAGGAAAGGCTCCACGCCAAGGCTAGCGATCGTCCCGCAGCCTCTTGTCATACCAAGTCCATTGCTTCGGGCTTGGTACTCGTCAGGTCCAGAATGTCAGTTACAGTAGCTCGGAAAATGCCCATGTGGAATTGTCTCCCTTCCAACTTAGAATAATCTTTGTCAGTATGTCTATGTAGAAATAATATTTGCACGAGCATAGGCTCGCGTTATGTTTTCAATAAAGTCATAAACAGATTTCTTTATTGTTATTTTTATTAATAGCTCCGTATTTGAATATAAGTTTAAATTTCTAAATAAAGAGAATTAAATGGTGCTCCTGGTGGGAAATAATTGTCCAGGTGCCATCGCGCCCTATGTAAAGGCTTAGGAAAAGTCGGGGCGTGACAAGTTGGTATCAGAGCTAAACCAGGTTAAGAGATTCTAGGAAGTTTTCTTCGAGTTGGGTGTTTGAACGGTTACTTATTGCGACGGTGTGCGCGCCACCTTAGTAATAAGTGAACGGAATAACATCCTAAAGTTTCCCTTCTTTCGTACTCTTCTCGTGCCTATCTTGAGTCTTTTCAAAGACTTGATTCTCGTACTACCTCCTTCAAAGGATTGTTGAAGGGGATGTGCAACGATAAACTATGGATGACGCAGGGGTGAGGTGGAGAAATTTTAGAAGAAATCATCCCCGAAGTCACCACTGATGACGTGGGGGGAGTTCAGAGCTGCATTCAGTGAAAAGTACATGCCTAACTCCCGAAAAGATGCGCTCAGACGTGAGTTTGAACTGTTGAAACAAGGAGACCGCAATGTGATAGAATACAATACCTAATTCATCCGATTGTCAGCATACAACGCACATATTATTCCTACAGAAAGGGAGAAGGTCAAAAGAGTTGTTAAGGGTTTAAACCCAAACTTGGAAGAGAATGTAGTGACATTAGCCCATTATCGGGCATACCTTCAGATCGTCGGTATGACAATGAGGGTAGAAGGTTTCGCTAAAGCAAAAAGAAAATATTCGCGGAAGAGATTTCGGACGTCAGGATCATTTAACCAGAGTCAAAATCGAAGCGGAGTTTAGTATGGGATCTTGGTGACCGAACCAATCGTGGGCGATCTTATTTCAAGCCTAAGGGGCACATTTGGTCTAATTACCAAGGTAGCAAGGACAAGGCCACCAACCCTAACACAGGAGGTGACAAACCGATTTGTAAGATTTGTCAAAAAATGGAGAATGTCGGCTCTTAACGAAGACATGTTATAACTGTGGAGAGTCAGGCCACTATGCCAGGGATTTCAAGAAGAGGACCCAAACTCAATCTATTCGGGAGGTCGAAACCACATACGCCTGTGGGAAATCGGAAACCAACCCCGCCAGAGTCGTGAGGTCAACAACCCAACAATTTAATCGGCTCACGCTTTGCCCTGGATGAATGATGAAGCATCTAATGCGGCGGTCACAGGTATTTTGCTAGTCTCGAGTATTCCTGCATTTGTATTATACGATCCCGTCTCTACATTTTCATATGTGTCAATGGGCTTTGCTAAGAATTTACACGTAGAACCTTCTTATTTAAGTGAACCTTTTGAGGTTATGACACCGCAGGGCCTCAATTTGGGCCTCTCGGGTGGTAAATAATTTCCCATTAGAAGTGAATGACAGGGGAACAATGGTGAACCTAGTACTACTTGATATGGTAGACTTCGACGTCATTTTGGGTATGGATTGGTTGTCTGCATGTTATGCCATGTTAGATTGTCGGCGAAAGATAGTGAGATTAACTTTTCCCGGAGAACCAGAAGTTGTTATAAAGGGTAGGATTGGAATATCCTCAAGTCAGTTTATTTCCTACCTTGGGGCTCAAAAGTTATTGAGAAGTCACAGAGTGGAGTATGCGTATCTGGCTAATATAGTGGATACCCAAAAGGAATCCCCAGCAGTGAATGATGTTCCTATTGTTCGAAATTTTCCGGAGGTTTTTCCTGAAGATCTTCCAGGCCTTCCTCCGGATAGATGATCTTTTTGACCAACTTCAGGGAGCTAGCTATTTTTCCAAGATTGATCTCCGTTCGGGATATCACCAGCTGAAAATAAATCCAGATGATATATCTTAAACAGCCTTTAGAACCCGATACGGCCATTATGAGTTCTTGGTCATGTCTTTTGGGTTAACCAATGCCGAAAGACTTTTATGGATTTAATGAACAGAATCTTCAAACCATTCCTAGATTTGTTCGCGATCGTGTTCATAGATGATATCCTAATTTACAGTAAGAGTGTTGAAGAACATGAAGAGCATCTAAGGGTAGTGCTTCAAGTCTTGAAACAGGAGAAACTATATGCTAAATTTTCAAAGTGTGAATTTTGGTTGGAAAATGTAGCCTTTTTGGGCCATGTTGTGTCAAGGAATGGAATTATGGTAGACCCCCAGAAGATAGAAGCAGTGAAGTACTGGACAAAACCGATCACTCCTGTCACGACCCGAACCCGGGCCCGTGACTGGTGCCTTACCCCGGGCACCCTAGTGATACAACATCAGAGAAAATCAGCGGAACATAAAACAAAACATGATAAAATATAAAATGTGAAACGGTTATCAGAGAAAAACTTGCCTTTCGGCATATATAAATCCATTTTAAAACCGAACAGTTACATCCCATTACAACTCTGCCCACAACGCATTGCTGCACTTCTAAGAATGATATGACAACAATGGCGGGACAGGGCCCCGCCATACCCCTGAATGTAAATACCTACAACGACAGGGGACTATACCACTGATAAGCCTCCGGAGAAACGGAGCTTCCCAAACGCTGAACTGTGACCCTAAGAGCGAGGATCAACGATCGTGTACTTTACTGCGCAGATGAACGCAGCCCCGGGCGAGGTCGATAACAGTACCAAGTATGTGAAATCAAAATATCAGAAATGAAATCATAGTAGTCTATATAAAGCAGGAGACATGTATGATAACCAAACTACAGTTCACAATAAATAAGCAGTCATGTCAAGTCAGGGACTCACACCCTCAAGTCATCACTCAAATATAACAATGGGTCTCACGCCCACAACATCACTCATGCCCGTGGAATACCTTCCTCACTGCCGGCAGTCTATGATAGAAAAGCACCAAGGAATACATGAACACGAGTCCTACCATGTCATCATAAAACCGCACGGTAAGTGCGAAGGCATAGCCGACTACTAAAACCCACAAGACAAACAAGGTCATAAATCGTATCATGAGATCTGTCTGCAGGCCACATGATCAAAGCCGACCACTCGCCGCAGATCTAATGTGTGCGTAGCCCTGGAACTTCCCGCACCGCATAGGCCACTCGATGGCCCGCATGAGGTATTCCCGATCGAGGGTAGCTACTCCCAAGATCCGCTGGACTCGCGATCCGCGTGGCCACATAGACCGCGTGACCATAAAGGCCGCACACTAACCTCGAGCTCTCGCAGCCCGCATAGGCCCCCGGACCCGCGTGAGGTATTCTCGAATCATAGGTCACTGCACTACGCTGAGTCTACCCCGCATCGAGGCGGCTTAACCTCCGGATGATGTCAGGTGAGTGGTACAATACCAACATAACTGATAGTTAAACAACTTAAGCGCAATCGAGGAAAACCCTTTACACAAACATCACAAGATAACAACACACGTAGCATCCTAGCATGTTTACTTATCAAATCAACAAGAAAGTATTACAAGGCTATCACAAACCAACACAATCAAGTTATTCACACAAGGTACTTTCTACTATATGATTAACAAGATCGGTTTTTATCCCCAAAGTACTTCATACATTAACTCATTAAGAGATCTGTTCTTTCACAAATAGTCACACAATACTCGTAGTATATGAAAATAGAGTGATTATCTTTTGAAGTAAATCAAAACACTTCTCTTTGTAAAATCAAGTAACAACATTCTTTTCCAAACGTTCAAGTTTGCCTAATTTCAATTACTCAAGTTTCTCATTTTCGAAAGGTTTCGTAGTTCATAGTAATTAATCACTTAATGATATAATTCTCCTTTAAAACAATTTGAGAAACATATGCCTTATATGTGAGTAGGTTATTCTTGTTTATAACAATCTTGTTAAAGCATCCATGATCTAGGAAATGTAATATCATTTTGTCTCATCTTAGCTTCTATGCAGATGGAGGTTTCTACTGGTTTTAATAATACTTAATTATTCAGTACATTTCCTTTTATTAGCGCTGCAATGGTTTGTTCGATACTTATTCTGATTTCCGAAATCAGTAAAACATTATTCCTTTTTTAAAAACCAAGTACTCATTACTCACGAATGAGGTTTCACACTTTTTAACAAAATTCATATTAATTAACCAAGTCAAGTCTCTTATCTTTTTAAGATTAAGTCTCTTAATCTTCTTAAAGTCAATAAACCCTTCTTTTATCTTTCTTGCCGTTATACCTAACTTCCCATAAAGCTAGTATAACTCTTAAGCTTTTAAAACCAAGTATTACTCTTCTGTTAAAATGGTTCAGTATTCTTTTGAAATACTTCAAGATTATTCAGGCTTAAGTCAAAAGACATTGCCGTAATTATTATTCAGTTAACACTCGTACGTCTACCGTACTATATATACTTTAAAATATCATGCTCAAGAGTATAGGAAGAATCACATACCTCGCGACGATTATCGACTATTAGCAAAACGCTCCACGGCTATAACCCGGCTAGCCTTGTCCACCTTCCAAGTAGACATGCTACTCGCAGATCATTCAACCTATAAAGGTTATATAAGTCTATCAATGACTAGACTACTCTGTAGATTATTCTTCTGATGCGATTCCAGTTCAAGTCTTTTCTGTAATATCCTTCTATTACAGTTCAATTCTCTTCTATGAATCTTATACTCATTTATATATAACTACAGTATGTAATTTCCAATTACAATATAAGGACAAGAGTATTTACCTCGATAAGCCCAAAATTATCCAAGTTTAATGTCGATCCTGAGCAACGTTTAGCTCCTACTCCGGGTGCTCCAACCCGCTCCAAATAACCCTTAGAAGTTCTACGCAACTTCTTCTTAATACTCCAACCAACTATGGAGATTTTCCTTAGGGTTTCGTTTTTGTGACTGAAGGGAAGTATAATAGTATTTATGGGCTTTTCGTATAAGTGTAACCTTGGAATACTACAAGGTATTTGGGCGAGTATTTTGGTATAAGAATACTTTGGGAGAGTATTTCTACCAAGAGGGGGTGTATTCTACGAGAACAACAAGGCAGTGGGTACCCTACACTTAGCCCTAGGAAGGGGTGGGTCTCGCCACACCACAAGTGGGTGCTACTCTGCTGGGCCTCACGGTGCGGGAGGGCTTTCAAGACTTAAGGGAGTGAGGAGTGGATGAAGAAAACTTATCAAAGGGAGGGGTATTTATAGGGAAACAAAGGGCCAAGATCTAGCCAAGTGCTATGCAAGTGTAGGGCCAAGATATGCCCAAGTGCCCCCCTAGTCCCTACTCCTTAAAACCCTCATAAATATCCTACCAACTCCAAGGGTTGGTTCGTCCCATGTGCCGCCCCACTTTTCCGCCAATGAGGGTGCCAGTGGCGCCTCTCGTTGGTCCAACACGCCGCCTCTCGGAAAAATCCGCAAAAATTAAAAATGACATAGCCGGAATTTTCCTTCGCAAGTCAGTAAACGCGTTTAAAAACGACTCTAATCGGGTGTTGTGCACAAAAAAATAATCGGCCAAGCCTACTTTAAAGTTCAAATTTCTATACGTACATACTCTGGAAATACGGGGTATAACATTCTCCCCTCCTTAGAAACATTCGTCCCGAATGTTCCTTCCAAGTCTCAAAAACAAACATGCGCCAGTATAGTCTTCACTACTATACTTATTAGAACGATCCTGCCACACCTGGCCATAGAAACACCTGCGCAAATACTTACATCCAAGTCCACGAGGAAACACCTCTAACATCACCACAAAAGCTCCCACCCAAGGTCTAAAATATACTCCCTTAGCACCCTCTCTTTACAAAAGAAATGATCACATCTATGCTCGTAACACATGCTCGCTTCTTCCCTTACTGCTGCACTTTCTCGTACACTCGAACATCTTTCTCATAACTTACCACATTTCCGTTACTGCTTCTGTTTCCAAAATCTCTGGGTTACTACTTCCAACTTGATCATCATTAACTGGGAACACTCTGGATGGATCTCCGATACTCTTCCGAACATAGCAACATGAAAGATCGGACGTACTGCTTCCTACGCCGGACGGCAAAGCTAACTTATAGGCAACCTGGCCTATTCTTCACATGACCTGAAAAGGCCCAAAGTAACTCGGGCTAAGTTTCCTCTGTTTTTTTAATCTCGTCACACCCTTCCGGGGTGGTACCTTCAAGAAGACCCACCGTCAACCTGAACTCCAAGCGTCGTCGCCGATTATCCGCACGACTTCTGTTGACTCTGAGCTGCCGATAACCTCTCCTGGATAGGCTTCACCCTATCCACATCCTGCCGAAAATAAATATGAACCAACTATCTGCACTTTGCCAATATCGAACCAATCGGCCAAGAACTTACGCCCGCCCTACAAGGCTTCATAAGGCGACATCCGAATACTGAAATGCTAGCTATTAAAACACGCCCTCAACAGGAGACAACAATCCTTACAATACCCCGAAATCCACACACCGCCCGAGGCGAATGCGACATCGAGACTTACGAGTTCCTAACCTGCTCGGTAAAATCTCTAGAAAAGAAAGCAGTAGTACCACTGGCTCCACATGCGTCATAAGGTGAAGGTAGGCACCGTGCAGCCTTACAACCTTCTCGATATATCATCATTTGCCAAGCAACGGTCTGTCGAAAAGACACGATGGTGACCCCATCGCCCGACTCATCGTCAACGCATGCACGAACTCGTACGTTGGTTAACTAATCTTGGGCCTAACACTCTCGTGACCCTACCACCTGGCGGGACCACCACAAACTGACCCCACCATAAAACAGGTCGCGGGTTGACCCGCGGCATGGCCTCAACCCGACCCACTCTCGCGTAAAACACTTGCTCCCCGATCCGGAACAATCTCACCAATCACGTTACGAAAACCTAGCGGTCTTCTTAGCTCAACTACCCTCTTTCATTCCACACTACTCAGGGACTTATCCCACAAACATAGCTCACGTGCACTATGCACTCCGATAAGGGTCAAACACAAATGAAATCTTTTACTCAAGATTGCCTCGCCTCTAAGGTCTCCACGTATAAAGCTCTAAGGCTTACACTTTTCCTATCCCCCAATCTTACCCTTATTACTAACCATGATTTCTAACCACAATTTACACAATGCTATCTGAATATAACACCTAAGGTATACTCACCTTAACACACATACGCATCTACAGAGGTTAAGGATATACCAGATCTATCGCTTCACTCCCCTTCGACGTTCTAATCAAACCTGCCCCGTAGGGCGAATAGCTAGGGAAGATGACGAACTACCCACCGATCCTGAAGGCTAAGTCCTCCTACTAGGACACTCTTTCGACATCAGACTGACGGCCGTAGTACAACAAGTACCAACTAAAAGACGTCATTCCCCGGGATGACATCTGCCACACTGTGAATACTGAGGGAAAAACTGAATCCGGCTGGCTGGAACCTACGTGTAGCTGTGAACCGGAACTCTGGAGTTCTGACCAACTCCTGCATACCGAACGCCCCGAACCCCGCGAGGACCTCTGCACCGGTGGATGTGCATATCATTCTCGCCGAGGCGGTTCTCTCAAAGTTACTAAAGGACCACGATGTTCGTCCTCTTCGCTGCCTCGTTAACCCGTCGATCTCTACGTTTCTCGGCTGCGCATAAGCCCGCATACGTGCCATGCTCAAGCCTAACTGAAGAATTTCTCTTGCACAACCCTCTCTTAGATAGTTATCAAGACTCGCGGTACATCGGTATACTCTCTGGTAGCCAAATCCATAGCTAGTAACAGGGTCGCCTCTTTGCAATCTATATTCTCTGTTCCCGATCGTGGAACTGAATGTTCAAATATCATGGCCGCAGTAGGAACTGCTGCCGCCGTGCTAAATTCTGCTGGGGCTGGTGACGTAGCATAACTCCCCGAATGAGCACCTAACTCAGGTGATGGTTGGGCCTGTGCCCTCGTAACCCTCTCAGATTTACTCGCAGCCTCCTCGCTTTGCCTCCTGGGCCCGGGTTTGCCCTACGCGGAGGCATAACGGTAAGGGAAAGAAATACGTTAAAGGGTCCAACTTACAACACAGCTCTAAGGCACGATCTCAGAGTGAGAAGAATAGAAACCAATCCTAAATATCCTATAGCCTCCTGATTATTGGTGTGGTGCACAACACACCGATAATCAAGACTTCATCGATACGGTCTCAGAGACACTTTCCGAGGATTAACTGCTCTGATACCACTTTTGTCACGACCCGAACCCGGGCCCGTGACTGGTGCCTTACCCCGGGCACCCTAGTGATACAACATCAGAGAAAATCAGCGGAACATAAAACAAAACATGATAAAATATAAAATGTGAAACGGTTATCAGAGAAAAACTTGCCTTTCGGCATATATAAATCCATTTTAAAACCGAACAGTTACATCCCATTACAACTCGCCACAACGATTACTGCACTCTAAGAATGATATGACAACAATGGCGACAGTGGCCGCCATACCACGAATGTAAATACCTACAACGACAGGGACTATACCATCGATAAGCCTCCGAGAAACGGAGCTTCCAAACGCCGAATCGTGACCTAAGAGCGAGGATCAACGATCGGTGTACCTTTACTGCGCAGATGAACGCCGGGCGAGGAGGTCGATAACAGTACCAAGTATGGAAATCGAAAATCGTAAATGAAATCATAGTAGTCTATATAAAGCGAGACATGTATGATAACCAAACTACGATTCCTGATAAATAAGCGATCATGTCAAGTCGGGACTCACGCCTCAAGTCATCACTCAAATATAACAATGGGTCTCACACCCACAACATCACTCATGCGTGGAATACCTTCCTCACCGCTGGCCTCATGATAGAAAGCACGAAGGAATACATGAACACGAGTCCTACCGTGTCATCATAAATGTTATACCCGTATTTCCAGTATGTACGTGAGGCGCACGTATACAATTTGAGCCTTAAAGTTGGCTAGTTTGAAATTTGTACACAACACCCGAGAGGAGTCGTTTTCGACGAAACGTTTCCATTTTCAAGGGAAAATTCGGCTATGTCATTAATAATTTTTGCGGATTTTTGAGGCGAAACATTTTGGACCAACGGGAGGGACACGTGTCACCCTCACATTGAAGAGGTTGACGGCATTTGGCTAAGTCTTGCACGCTTTTTGTGCTAAAAATGTGGTCAAGGGTTAGGTAGGATATTTTGGGTAGATGGATAAGGTAGCACGTGGCTTAATCTTGGCCTTACACTGCTATGCACTTGTCTTCATCTTGCCATTGGTTGGCCTTCACTTGACCTATAAATACCCCTCTAAGTGATGAACTTTCTTCATCCAAAAATTGAGCAATCTTTCTAAGTCTCAAACCCTCCCTCTCCCTCTTGTGATCTCGTCCACCACACACCCCTCCCCCACCTTACAGGCCCCGTGGCCGAAACCCACCCTCCCCTCAGAGGCTTGGCGTGGGGTACATACCCCTAGCCTAGTTGTCTCGTATAAATACCCCTTGTTGTGGTATAGAAATACTCTCCTAGTATTGTTGTTATGTCCGAATACCTTGGCCCAAATACCTTGTAGTATTCCCAAAGTTACACTTGTACAAAAGCCCAGAAAATACTATTATACTTCCCTCAGTCACAAAAATGAAACCCTAAGTAAATCTTCACCCGTAGTTGAAGTTATAAGTAGAAGTTGGTTAGAACTTCTAAGGGTTGGTTGGAGCGGGTCGAAGCGCACGGAGTAGGAGCTAAACCTTGCTCAGGATCGACATTTAAACTCGGATAATTTTGGGCTTATCGAGGTAAACACTCTTGACCTTCTATTGTAATTGGAAATTACATATTGTGAAATATATAGTTGAAGTATACTATATATAGAACCGAACATTATAATTGTGCGGCAATGTCTTTTGACTTAAGCCTGAATAATACTTACGGCAATGTCTTGCGACTTAAGCCTGAATTTAAAGAAGAGAAGCGAATCGTAATTACATAGATTGTATTACTGAGACTTGTGTAAAGCATTCTTGTGTAGTAGAATTGTACACGTCAGGTTAGACATGTTAACCCCGGTTGGCTTGGCCGGCCTCGTTAGAGGAGAGATTTACGCTGCCATGTGGGGAGGTCTTCGAATTTTCTGTAGAATATTCTACGTCGGGATCTAAAATAAATTAATATGCGGGTTGTGGCCTCTATAGGTTGTAGTACTCCGTGTGGAGTGATCCGCTTGACCGAGTGTAGCGAGCGGTTTGGGGTACTTGGGCGTTTTGCTATTAGTCGATACTCGTCGCGAGGTATGTGAACCTCTTCCTATCTGTTCTAGCATGATATGTATAACTATGTAGTACGGTAGACGCATGTGTTAAATGTATTTGATTGCCTTTAAACATAAAGTGTTATAACAACTTTATGTAAATGAGAAATGCTTTGTGGTTTTTAAAAGATAACTGATTTGACTTATAACCGACTTGTTGTAAAAGAACCTTGAAGTATTCTAAGAGATTAAGAAACCTTTTTGAAAGAAGTGTATACTTGGTTTGAAAACATAAAAGTTATACCAGCTTTATGAGAAGTTAGGTGTAACGCCTTAAGAGAGATAAAAAGAATGGTTTAATAGTTTAGAAGTTAAGAGACTTGACTTAATATGGATGTTTGTGTGAAACCTCATTCGTGAGTAATGAGTACTTGGTTTTGTGGAAGGAATAATGTTTCTTGATTTGAAATCGGAATGTGTATCGACAAACCATGCGGCGTTAATAAAGGAAAATGTATTGAATAATTAAGTATTATTAAAACCAGTAGAAACCTCCATCTGCATAGAAGCTAAGATGAGACAAAATGATATTACATTTTCTAGATCATGGCTGCTTAATAAGATTGATTATGAACAAGAATAACTGCTACTTTAGGGCATATGTTACTCAATTGTTTTAAAAGAGATTAAGACATCGAACTATGAAACGTTTCAAAAAGAGACTTGCGTAATTAAAATTAGGCAAAGCTGGAACCTTAGGGAAAAGAAAGGCATTGTGTTGTCTTAAAATGGTTTAAAGCATAAGGTGTTATAACGGCTTTATGGGAAGTTGGTTATAACGACCTTATGAAAACAAAAGAAAGGTTTTATCATTGGTTTTAACGTAGTAACTTGACTTAAAAGAAAGTATGGAAGTTGTTTTGGTTTACTTAAAAGATGTAAGTCACTCTATTTTATACTACGGGTATCGGGTGACTTTTATACAAAGAATGAATCTCTTAAAAGGAATTTAACGCGCGTAGTACTTTAGGTTAAAACCGGACCTTGCATAAAAATGAAAGTACTTTGAGTTGTTGTGAAACTTGCCTATGCTTGTTGTTGTGAAACTTGCCTACGCTTGTTGTGATAGCCTTTATTGTGCAAGAATTGTGTTTCTATACTACCGCGTCTCGATGGAGGATCGGTTGACTTGTTGAGTACTTACTTGGAAGTGGCCAGCGATGACGGATAAATTCCGCAGCACGTTCTGTTGATAGTGTTACTTTTGTTAAATCACTTTGGACATACCGACACGACGCGTAGCGCACGGGTATCATCCACTTTGACACGCTTGTTGCTTATTGTTTCCTTGGACATCTCGACCGCGACGCGTAGCGCGGTATGCTTCCATTTGGAATCTTTGTCTTATTGTTTCCTTTGGACATATCGACACGATCGCGTAGCGCGGGTATGCTTCCATTTGGAATCTTTGTCTTATTGTTTCCTCTCGACTCATCGACACGACGCGTAGCGCGGGTATGCTTCCATTTGGAATGTTGTCTTATTTGTTCCTTTGACATACCGACACGATGCGTAGCGCACGAGTATGCTCCCATTTGGATTGCTATCTTGTTGTTATCATATCATGCATCGCCAGCCGGAGGAAGGTACTCATGGGCGGATTGATGTTGTGGCGTGAGACCGAATTGATATAATCATATGTGTATATCGTAGTTTGGTTATCATACTTGTCTCTGCTTTTATAGACTATTATGATTTGATTCTGATTTTTCTGATTTCACATACTTAGTACTGTCTTGACCGACTTTCGGCCGCTCATGCCGCAGTAGAGTACATCGGTTGTCGATCCGCGTTTAGGATCTCATTTCAGCGTCTTGGAAGCTCCGTTCCTTGGAGGCTTATCTGTTGGTATGTTACCACAGTGCAGCAGGTTCTTGTACATTCGGGGTATGGCGGGGCCTGTCCGTCATAGTTGTTGTATAAATTCTTAGAGTGCAGCCTTTGTGTGGGCGGGGTTTGTAAAAAGGATAAGCGTCGGGTATTTATGTATATATATGATGAAGGCAAGCTGTTTTGGTTGCTGTTAATTTATTATTGTCTCTAAATTCATGTTCATGTTTTTATTTCCGTGATTTTCTCGATGTTGTATCACTAGGGTGCCCGGTAGGCACGATCACGCAGGTTCGGGTCGTGACAAAGTGGTATCGAGCGATTAGTCCTCGGAAAGTGTCTCAGACGCGTGTACAGTAAGTCTTGATTATCGGTGTGTTGTGCACCACATCTATAATCGTGAGGCTATAGGACATTTAGGATTAGTTTCCATTCTTCTCATTACGAGATCGTGCCTTAGAGTTGTGTGATGAGTTGAACCCTCCGACGTATTCCTTTCCTTTACCGATTATGCCTCGCGCAAGGCAACCCGGGCGGAAGGCAAAGCGTGAAGGAAGATACGAGTAGAAATGGCAGCCTCTACAGAGACCACAAGCACGAGCCTCGATCCTACAGTGAGGCGAGATGAGATGGTTACAAGGAGATGGCCCAGTTAATGGCCAGGGTTGTGGCCAGACTTGAGGATAAGCTGGACGCAGCAGTTCCAGTCCCAGTAGCACCCGTAGTTCACCCCCGAGCAGACAATTTGAGATTACGGGATTTTCTGAGGTGTAACCCGCCAGAGTTTTATGGGTCGAGGCCTGAGGATGATCCGCAGGAGTTCATCCGGCGATTCGCCGGATCGAGAGTGATCGAGCATCGGAGACCGAGTCGGTGGTCCTAGGTTCGCATCGTTGCGTGATACCGATCGGTCGTTTGATCGTGAGTTGTCGGGAGAGCATGCACTTCCAGCTTTATGGGGCGAGTTCTCGAGGCCTTTCTTGCACATTTCTTGCCTCGCAGATGGAGGGCTCGCCGACAGATTTTTGGGTTGCGGCAGATCCGCACGGTTCGGGAGTACAATGTGAGTTCGACTCATTGGCGACGTCCCCGCATTAGTAGCTAGTATGGAGGATCGAGTGCACCGATATGTTACGGCTCGATGATTACCTAGCGAGAGTTGTTCGGTGTAGCTCTTCACCGGGCATGGACATCGCATGCGAGCTTATGCACTTGGAGGTGAGGCGGAGCGAGAAATCGACGGAATAACCAAGGTCGCAGAAGAGGCGCAGCAGGTCCTTTGGTGACTTTCGAGGCGGACCGCCTCAACAGCAGACTAGTTATGCGCCTCGCCCGATCTGAGTGGTCCTCCACAATCTTGAGCACCCAGAGTATTCGGGAGCAGTCGGGGCTCGAGGTTGATTTTCGAGAGAGCAGAGGTGTTAGCAGTGAAGCCACCCTACCTCGTTGTGACCGTGTGGTAGACTCCACGGTGGGAGTGTCGTGCTAGTCAGGAGTTTGTTTTACATGCGGCAGCGGCCATTTTGGGAGAAATTGTCCGAGCCGGTGTGGTAGGATAGCTGACTACGGATCGATTGCGGGTTCTTCACCTCCCATAGTCAGCGGGATGTTCATACACCTGGCCACCACGGTAGAGGTCGCGATGGAAGTTCGATTTTAGCGGTCCTCGAATCGCCTATTTTCAGTATATCCTTAACCCTCAGAGTTTTGTATGTATTAATGATGTGATGATGTGTTTAGTGTTATGTTCGGATAGCGTTGTGCTAAAACGTGATGTAGAACACGGTTGTGAGAAGGGTAAGCTTTAGGGTGAGAAAATGATGAACCTTAGAATATTACTGGTTGAGACCTTAGATGTAAGCGCCGTCTTGAGTACAGATTTTGCAAGTGATCCTTGCCGAGTGCATTTTATGCCTAGAACGTTTTGTGTGATAAATCCACAGGTAGTGTGTAATGGAAGTGGTAGCTTTCATGACCAGATAGTAAGATTGTTCGGATCGGGAACAAGAGCTTGATGCGTAAGTGGGTCGGGTTGGGGCCGTGTTGAGGGCCAACCCGCGGCCATTTCAAAGTGGTGCAGGTGGTCCCGGTGGTAGGTCACGAGGGTGCTAGGCCCATGATTAGATAACCATCGTATGAGTTCGGGATATGTTCGACGAGGCGGATCGTGAAGGCCGGGAATGGCCTTAAGGGAGATTGAAGCTAGTAAGATGACCAAGTTTGGAGGTTGTGACTCCAAAGTATTGGGAACTGAAGTGTGGTACGTATACTAGAAGAGTTCTAGTGTCCGGAAGCGGCACGACGAGTAGGAAGGAAGAGAACGTGTGATATTTCGTGGCGGTGTGGCGTTGGCAACTTGTTAGAAGAACTTCGTTATACGTTCAGAAGGAACATTCGGGACGAATGTTTCTAAGGCGAGGAGAATGTTATACCGTATTTCCAGTATGTACGAGGCGTGCACGTATACAATTTGAGCCTTAAAGTTGGCTAGTTTGAAATTTGTACACAACACCGAGAGAGTTTTTCGACGAAAGCGTTTCCACGCTTTCGAAGGGAAAATTGGCTATGTCATTAATAATTTTTGCGGATTTTTACGAGGCGAAACATTTTGGACCAACGGGAGGTGGCGTGTGTCACCTCACATTGGAAGAGGTTGGGCGGCATTTGGCTAAGTCTTGCACGTTTTTGTGCTAAAAATGTGGTCGAGGGTTAGGTAGGATATTTTGGGTAGATGGATAAGGTAGCACGTGGCTTAATCTTGGCCTTACACTGCTATGCACTTGTCTTCATCTTGCCATTGGTTGGCCTTCACTGACCTATAAATACCCTCTAAGTGATGAACTTTCTTCATCCAAAAATTGAGCAATCTTTCTAAGTCTCAAACCCTCCTCTCCTCTTGTGATCTCGTCCACCACACACCCCTCCCCTCTCAAGGCCCTTGGCCGAAACCCACCCTCCCCTCAGAGGCTCGTGGAGTACATACCCCCTAGCCTAGTTGTCTCGTATAAATACCCCTTGTTGTGGTATAGAAATACTCTCCTAGTATTGTTGTTATGTCCGAATACCTTGGCCCAAATACCTTGTAGTATTCCCAAAGTTACACTTGTACAAAAGCCCAGAAAATACTATTATACTTCCCTCTGTCACAAAAATGAAACCCTAAGTAAATCTTCACCCGTAGTTGAAGTTATAAGTAGAAGTTGGTTAGAACTTCTAAGGGTTGGTTGGAGCGGGTCGAAGCGCACGGAGTAGGAGCTAAACCTTGCTCAGGATCGACATTTAAACTCGGATAATTTTGGGCTTATCGAGGTAAACACTCTTGACCTTCTATTGTAATTGGAAATTACATATTGTGAAATATATAGTTGAAGTATACTATATATAGAACTGAACATTATAATTGTGCGGCAATGTCTTTTGACTTAAGCCTGAATAATACTTACGGCAATGTCTTGCGACTTAAGCCTGAATTTAAAGAAGAGAACTGTTATACCCCGTAGTTCTGACCCTACGTACGAGAGCGTACGAAAGTATGTAAGACTTAAAATTTTTAAGGATAGGTTGACAAATTGTTCCGGACGGGTTTTAGTCAACTTTGAGGCGGGTTATGACCCGGAATATTGAGAGTTCCTAAGTGTTTCAAAGGCCTAGGGCGTAGTTCGTTGAGTCTAGATTCCAACGCAACCAACCGTTCGTCGATAGGACGTCGGAGTAGAAAGTTATGAGGGTTACAAGTTCAGTGCGCAGTCGGACAGAAATGTGTTTCGGGCGAAAGCGGCAGGGCGCGGCCGGATGCGAGCGCGCGCCTAATGTTCTGAAGGGTCGCAGAAGTTGCAGCGCCGCGGCGCCGGGATAGCAGGGCGCGCGCGAAAGATCGAGAGCCCGCGAGGTTTGGGCCGCGGCCGGAAGCGGCCGCGCCGGCGGGAAATCTGGGCGGAAAAACTTAGGAATGTCTGATTTCTCTTTTAAAAAGGCCATGGGAGGGTGACAAGTGTCTCCCCCCATCTGATTTCTGTTGCATGCAATATATTGACCAAGACTTGGTCATTCTTCCCATCTTCCATCTTCACACTCTCTCTCCCTCTCTCAAAAATCTGCTCTCCCTTCTCTCTAAAAAACCCAAGAAAAATCTGAAAGTTAAGAGCAAGGAAAGGAAGCTTGTAACTAGCTTGTTGGCATTGTTGTGGTAGTGTTCTTGGCAAGGAAGCTAGCAATATTTGGAATAAGTTTTGGCTAAAACTTTAAGGTAACATTTCTTCCTTTAGAATTAGTTCTAGTGTTGCATGCTTAGAAGAAAGATCTTGTGGTAGTAAAATAATGCTTCTAGAATCTTTGCATGTTAGAAATGTGGTTTGGGTATGAAAGAAATGGCTAAGAAGTGATTATGAGCATGTTGTAGCCTAAAAACTACCTTAGAAGTGATAAGTGAATTGTTGTAACTAGTGGGGCAGAATTTTACACACCCAAGTATGGATGTGTAATCCCCTTTAAAATGTTGGATTGTTGAGCCTTAATTGTGGTGTTTGGATGATAAATTCGGCCTTGAGAAAAGGTGGCAAAGTGAGTAGAAACAAGGGAAATGCTGCCCAATTTTCCATAGAATTTAGTGACTTAGAACTTGGATTGTTCTACTTTGAGATTAGAGGTTAACAAGCGTATCATGATTATTTTAGGTTGAATATTACTTGCGGTAGTTTGGACTTGGCAAGTGGATTGACCAAAGAGGTATGTGGAGCCTTCCTATCTCTTGAGCATGAATAGATGTAACTATGTAGTACGGTGAGCGTCAAGATTTGGTATTCTTACTTGTTTTACGTATATAAAGACTTGTTTCGTTTTAAGAATGTATAAGACCCTTGTTAGGGAAAAGTATAATTTTACTAAAGTATAAGGTTAATAAGACAACTTTATGGGAAGTTGGTTTATTAACTTGATAAAAGGTTAATGAGAAGAGATTTACTCTAAGTAAGATAAGTAAGGGCAAATGACATGAGTTATGAAAGGCAAATTGGTTTAAAGGCACCAATTGCCAAAAGGTTTTATGTATAAGAAAGGGTCACTTTTAAAAGAGTTGAAGTATGTAGTGCTTGGGTTAAATTCCCGGTTTTCTTTTTATTAAAAGATATGATTAAGTGCCTTAACTAAAATGAGAGGGTATATGAACAAGACTAATAAGAAGTTATGAGTTTTCTTAACTTAACTATGACTATGATATGATGATTATTTGAGCTAGGGTAAGAGTATAAATGAGGGGCAAGCCCCAAGACGTTATACCACCTTCTCCAGGGTAAGAGTATGAATGAGGGCAAGTCCCAAGACGTCATACCACCTTCTTCAGTGTAAGAGTATAAATGAGGGACAAGTCCCAAGACGTTATACCATCTGCTTCAGTGTAAGAGTATAAATGAGGGCAAGCCCCAAGCGTTATACCATCCGCCTGTGGTAAGAGTATAAATGAGGAAAACCCCAAGACGTTATACCACTGTTAGTGGATTTGCTACCCACGATGCGAGGAATACCTCGCGAGTCCTTGTGAGGCTTATGCGGGTGAAATAGTCCCGGGAGTAGGAGTGCTTATTGATACTACGCGCGGTGTCTGTTGTGATCATGAGACCCTATTTTATGCGATTTTATATATATATACTTGTCACTCTCATTGTTAGTAAGGCACTGAAAGAGGTATTTTGACTATCTTCCATGACTACGATTTACTTTTAAACTATGTTATTATCATTCTGTATTTTCGACTTTACATACTTGGTACATATTATGCGACCCCCTTCCTCGGGCTGCGTTCATGCCGCGGTAAGGGTAAGAAGATTGTGGATCCTCGTTCTTAGGATCATTGTTAGTTGTCGAAGCTCCATCCTTCCTAAGCTTATTTTGTTGATGCGGTTTTTCCACGATGTTATAGACATTGTGTATATTCGAGGTATGGCGGAGCCCTGTCCGCCACGATTGTTATCTCTACAAGTGCGTGGTCACGTACTTGTTTTGGGCTACAAGAACCGGTTGTATTATAAATACTTTGTTTAAGTATGTTTTATGGAAAGCGGCATCGGTGGCGGTGATGTTACCTTTTATACGTATCATTATGTATGTTCATTGCTATTCTCGACTTATACCGAGCGGTACCGTGAGGTACTAGTCGCGGCCCGGTCGGTCGTGACAAAAGTGGTATCGAGCGATTAGTCCTCGGAAAGTGTCCAGGCATCGTGTCTAGTAGAGTCTTGATTATCGGTGTGCGTGCACCACATCTATAATCGGGAGGTGCAGGATATTTAGGATTGGTTTCCATTCTTTCACTCTAGATCGTGCAATGAAGTGAGTTATAGGTTGAATCTCCCGATGTTTTCCTTTATGTATCGATTATGCCTCCACGCAAGGCAACCGCGGCCCGGAAGGCAAAGCGGTGAGTCTTGCTAGTGGACGCGGAGAATCACGAGGCACAGGCCCAATCCTTACGAGAGATGATGTTTAGGCGGCGAGTTCCACGTCGTCGCCGCCTCACCGAGTTCGAGCGGCGTGACGCGCCATCGAGGCCATGATGCGGAGCCTCCAGCTCCACGATGGCCCGAGTACGAGATTACGAAACAGTCCGATTCTCGACGTAGTAGCGGCGTGGCGCGACAGAGCGGCGGCTAACCTAGAAGCGATTTACTGATTCGGATTTCTTGGGTTGTCACCCACCCGAGTTCTATGGTTCGAGATTTGATGAGGATCCGCGAGAATTTGTCAAGCGATTCTGGACCATGCGAGTTCTTAGGGCATCGTGAGTGCATTATACTAAACTCTTACCGATTACGCGATATTGCGTTGAACTGGTTTGAGTCGTGGTGCTTGTCGAGGCGAGGATGCTCTTCCGGTGATTGGGAGGAGTTCACGAGGCGTTCCTAGACCATTTCTTGCCCGGAGGTGAGAGCCCGTGTAGATAGGTTCTTGACCTTGAGGCGGGGCGGGAGGACTATCGGGAGTCTGACACTGAGTTTGACTCCTTGGCGGATATCGCGACACCATTGTAGGCGATATGGCGAGCGGGGTTCATAGATACGTGATGGGGCTAGACCGTCACATGACTCTGCGTGCTTGGGGTGGCTCTTGACCGAGGATGGATATTTCGAGATGCGGCGTGCGAGGATTGAGGGCGAGAGAGCAAGATCGGCTAGATATGGGTCACCCAAGAGGCGGGGACAGCGAGGTCTCGGGGCGGTTCGGCGAGGCGGCCTCGGCGAAATAGGTCCGCATTCGGCCAGACGAGTTCTCCTTCTCAGTTTTCCGGCAAGAGATCGTCGGCGAGGTTATTCGGGAAGCGGTCGGGGCTCGGGACTTGAGTTTCGAGGCGAGACCAACACCAATCGAGACCACCTACCTCTGCAGAGTGCGTTCGATGCGGTGGGTCCCATTCGGGCGAGTGCCGTAGGGGTTCGGGAGCTTGTTATTCTTGTGGCAGCAGGCCATCGAAGAGGATTGTCCGTCTGGCGGCGGAACGTCACGCAGTTCAAGCGAAGTGCATTCTTTGGATCTTCATCTTCTATGGTTAGACGCCCCGGAGGGCAGGGTGCTTATGGGCCAGCAGGCCGCGGCAGAGGTCGGGGTAGGGGTTCCAGTTCTAGCGGTCCTCAGAACCGCATATATGCTATGTCGGTCAGCGGGACCGGGAGGCGTCGCGGACGCCGTCAGTACATTATTGGTTTCTTCTTTGTGATGTATATGCTTTGATAGATCCGAGTTCTACCTTGTCCTACATATCTCCTCATATTGCCGGTAGAATAGGGATAGAGCGAGTCCATAAGACCTTTCGAGGTGGCTACGCCGATGGCGGTCGATGGTAGCTGAGCGAGTGTATAAGGCTTGCCCCGTGACTATAGATAGTCGTCAGACCCTAGCCGACTTGATAGAGTTGGATATGACAGACTTTGATGTGATTATGGGTATGGATTGGCTAGCATCTTGCTACGCCAATGTGGACTGTAGAGGGAGATTAGTTCGGTTCAGTTTCGTGAGCCGATTATCAGTGGAAGGAATCTTTGCATCGCCGAGGGGTAGGTTTATTTCTTACCTCAGGGCTAGGAAGATGGTGCGGAAAGGGTATGTTTACCATTTGGTTCGGGTATTCGACACTGAGGCTGTGATACCAGACCTTCAGTCAGTTCCGGTCGTTAGAGAGTTTCCAGATGTATTCCCAGATGAGCTTCCGGGTATCCCTCCCGAAAGGGAGATTGAGTTTTGCATTGATTTGGCGCGGATACTCGGCCGATATCTATTCCGCCATATAGGATGGCACTGCAGAGTTGAAGGAATTGAAGGACCGGTGAAAGACTTATTGGAGAAAGGCTTTATTAGGCCAAGTGTTTCTCCTGGGAGCACGGTGTTATTTGTAAAAAGAAGGATGGGGCCAGCTGCGTATGTGTATTGATTACGGTGAACAAGGTAACTATCGAGAATAGATATCCCTCCCGGGATTGACGATTTGTTTGACCGATTGCGGTGGTGCAAAGTGTTTTTCCAAGATAGACTGCGATGCAGTTACCATCAGTGCGAGTTAGAAAGCGGATATCCCAAGATCGCATTCGGGACGGTATGGGCACTATGAGTTCAGGTGATGTCTTTCGGTTTGACAACGCCCGGTATTCATGGATTTGATGAATAGGGTGTTCGAGCCATTCTTGGATATGTTCGTTATAGTTTTCATTGATGATATCTTAGTGTATTCGCGCGAGCGAGAGCATCTGATCATTTAGGCGGTATTGGGAGTCCTCCGAGGCCGTGATTGTATGCCAAGTTCTCGAAACGCGAGTTCGCTAGCCGGTGGCTTTCTTAGGGCATGTTATCGGGGCCGATGGTATTCGGGTTGATACTAAGATTGAGGCGATCAAGACTTGGCGGACCCACTACACCGAGAGTGCGCGGCTTTGGGCTGGCGAGTTATTACAGGAGGTTTGTGGAGAAATTTGCTTATTTCAAGACCTTTGACTAAGTCGACTCGAAGCGCTATGTTCCGATGACGGATACTTGTGAGGAAAGTTTCCAGTTACTAAAGGAGAAGTTGACGACCGCCCCAGTTCTTACCCTTCCAGAGGGCTTAGATGGATATGTGGTTTATTGCGGCAGCGTCGGTGTCGGACTTGGAGTGCGTCTTGATGCGACGGCAAGGTTATAGCCTATGATCTCGGCGGCTTAGGAAGCATGATAAGAACTATCCCACACATGACCTGGAGTTGGCAGCTGTGATTCATGCCTTGAAGATCTGGAGGCATTATTTATATGGAGTTCGTGTGACATTTACACGCACACAAGAGTCTCCGTGACATCTTGACCGGAGGAGCCGAACTTGCGGCGAGGCGGTGGTTGGAACTACTTAAGGATTACGATGTTGATATTCTATACCACCCGGGAAGGCGATGTGGTTGCGGATGCCCTTAGTCGCAGATCTATGGGTAGTCCGTGCGATGTCGGCCAGAGAAGAGGATATGGTCCGAGAGTTACATCACCGGCGAGCCTCGGGGTTCGTTTGGTTGATTCGATAGTGATGGAGTTCGATTCGAGAGGTTGCCGAGTCTTCTATCGTTGAGGAGGTGAAGAGGCGGTTTGAGGATCCGATGCTGGTTCTGCATCGATGCGGCCTCTCCGGAAGGAGAAGAGTCTATTTGAGGTAGCGCGATGGGTGCTAAGATTCGAGGCGGTTGTGTGTTCCCGATGTAGACAGACTTCGTCCAGATTTTGGGGAGGCACGCGGCTCGTTATTCTATTCATCCGGGTCGACTAAGATGTACCATGACCTCGGCGCGTGTATTGGTGGGATGGCCTAAAGAGGGCGTTGCGAGTTCGTGTACGCGAATTGTCGTGAGTTAAGATTGAGCACGAGCTTGGTGGTACATTGCAGCCATTGATATTCCAACTGGAAGTGGGAGGTGATAAATATGGATTTTATTACGGACTACCCACCACTCGGAGGAAGCATGATTCCATTTGGGTGATTGTCGACAGTTGTGAAATCACCACTTTCTTCCGATCGAGCAGCGTTCTCGGTGACTATGCGATTATATATTAGAGAGGTTGTGAGACCGCACGGGGTCGGTGTCGATTATATCGGATAGAGAGCCCGGTTCTCGGCTAACTTACGGAGGTCTTTTCGAGAAGGGTTAGGGACACAGGTGAGTCTCGATGACGGCGTTTCATCCTCGTGACAGACGGACGGTAGAGCGCACTATCCAGACACGAGGATATCTGCGGGCTTGTGTTATTGACCGAGGTAGTGGGAGGATCACTTGCCTCTCGCGTGGAGTTTGCATATAATAATAGCTACCATTCGGTATTCGGATGGCGCTACGAGGCCTTATACGGGAGGAAGTGCAGTCACCGATAGGCTGGTTCGAGGTGGGAGAAGTTCGATTAGTCGGGCGGACTTAGTCCAGCAGTGCGATGGATAAGGTGAAGCTTATCGAGAGCGGTTGTTAGCGGCTCGAGTCGGCGAAGTCGTATGCAGATCATCGGCGTCGACACTTGGAATTCGAGATAGATGATTGGGTTTTCCTAAAGGTATCGCCATGAAGGCGTGATGAGATTTGGAAAGAAAGGAAGCTTAGCCCAGTACGTTGGGCCATATCAGATTGTCGTAGGGTAGGCAATGTTGCACATGAGTTAGATCTTCCGTCCGATTTGGGCGGTGCATCGATTTTTCATGTGTCATGTTGCGGAAATGTGTTGGAGATCCATCTAGAGTGCACCCGATTCATGATGTCCAGTGTGAGGAGTTATCGTATGAGGAGAGTCCCATGGCGATACTCGATCGGCGAGTTAGGCGGCGGACGAAAGGCGTGGCTTCCGAGTCACATGGCGGAACGAAAACAGGGAGGAAATGACGTGGGAAGCAGAGGATGACATGATGAAGAAGTATCCTCACTTATTCCCTATACCTCCAGGTAACCTACTTTCCTGCTTGTTAGTTGCGGTTTAGCATTTACGCTTCTGTATGTTGTGGCTCGTGGAGCTTCTTTTCTTTACGAATGAATAGTTAAGAGGGTCTATGTCGATGTTGTGATTTGAGTAAGCCTAGAAGGAACATTCGGGACGAATGTTTCTAAGGGGGGGAGAATGTTATACCCCGTAGTTCTGACCCTACGTACGAGAGCGTACGAAAGTATGTAAGACTTAAAATTTTTAAGGATAGGTTGACAAATTGTTCCGGACGGGTTTTAGTCAACTTTGAGGCGGGTTATGACCCGGAATATTGAGAGTTCCTAAGTGTTTCAAAGGCCTAGGGCGTAGTTCGTTGAGTCTAGATTCCAACGCAACCAACCGTTCGTCGATAGGACGTCGGAGTAGAAAGTTATGAGGTTACAAGTTCGGCGCAATGACGTAAATGTGTTCCGGCGGCGCGGCTGGCGCGCGGCGCCGACGGTGGTCGCGCGCCTAATGTTCTGCAGGGTCGCAGCAGTTGCAGCGCCGCGCTCCGGATAGCGAGGCGCGCGCAAAAGATCGAGAGCCCGCGAGGTTTCAGCGCAGCGCACGGAAGGTGGCCGCGCGCCGAGGCGAAATCGGGCGAAAAACTGAATGTCCGATTTCTCTTTTAAAAGGCCATGGGAGGGTGACAAGTGTCTCCCATCTGATTCTGTTGCATGCAATATATTGACCAAGACTTGGTCATTCTTCCCATCTTCCATCTTCACACTCTCTCCCTCTCTCAAAAATCGCTCTCCTTCTCTCTAAAAACCCAAGAAAAATCTGAAAGTTAAGAGCAAGGAAAGGAAGCTGTAACTAGCTTGTTGGCATTGTTGTGGTAGTGTTCTTGGCAAGGAAGCTAGCAATATTTGGAATAAGTTTTGGCTAAAACTTTAAGGTAACATTTCTTCCTTTAGAATTAGTTCTAGTGTCGTGCTTAGAAGAAAGATCTTGTGGTAGTAAAATAATGCTTCTAGAATCTTTGCATGTTAGAAATGTGGTTTGGGTATGAAAGAAATGGCTAAGAAGTGATTATGAGCATGTTGTAGCCTAAAAACTACCTTAGAAGTGATAAGTGAATTGTTGTAACTAGTGGGGCAGAATTTTACACACCCAAGTATGGATGTGTAATCCCCTTTAAAATGTTGGATTGTTGAGCCTTAATTGTGGTGTTTGGATGATAAATTCGGCCTTGAGAAAAGGTGGCAAAGTGAGTAGAAACAAGGGAAATCGCCCAATTTTCCATAGAATTTAGTGACTTAGAACTTGGATTGTTCTACTTTGAGATTAGAGGTTAACAAGCGTATCATGATTATTTTAGGTTGAATATTACTTGCGGTAGTTTGGACTTGGCAAGTGGATTGACCAAAGAGGTATGTGGAGCCTTCCTATCTCTTGAGCATGAATAGATGTAACTATGTAGTACGGTGACGTACAAGATTTGGTATTCTTACTTGTTTTACGTATATAAAGACTTGTTTCGTTTTAAGAATGTATAAGACCCTTGGTTAGGGGAAAAGTATAATTTTACTAAAGTATAAGGTTAATAAGACAACTTTATGGGAAGTTGGTTTATTAACTTGATAAAAGGTTAATGAGAAGAGATTTACTCTAAGTAAGATAAGTAAGGGCAAATGACATGAGTTATGAAAGGCAAATTGGTTTAAAGGCACCAATTGCCAAAAGGTTTTATGTATAAGAAAGGGTCACTTTTAAAAGAGTTGAAGTATGTAGTGCTTGGGTTAAATTCCCGGTTTTCTTTTTATTAAAGATATGATTAAGTGCCTTAACTAAAATGAGAGGGTATATGAACAAGACTAATAAGAAGTTATGAGTTTTCTTAACTTAACTATGACTATGATATGATGATTATTTGAGCTAGGGTAAGAGTATAAATGAGGGGCAAGCCCCAAGACGTTATACCACCTTCTCCAGGGTAAGAGTATGAATGAGGGCAAGTCCCAAGACGTCATACCACCTTCTTCAGTGTAAGAGTATAAATGAGGGACAAGTCCCAAGACGTTATACCATCTGCTTCAGTGTAAGAGTATAAATGAGGGCAAGCCCCAAGACGTTATACCATCCGCCTGTGGTAAGAGTATAAATGAGGAAAACCCCAAGGCGTTATACCACCTGTTAGTGGATTTGCTACCCACGATGCGAGGAATACCTCATGCGAGTCCTTGTGAGGCTTATGCGGGTGAAATAGTCCCAGGAGTAGGAGTGCTTATTGATACTACGGGCGCGGTGTCCGGTTGTGATCATGAGACCCCTATTTTATGCGATTTTATATATATATACTTGTCACTCTCATTGTTAGTAAGGCCTGATAAAGAGGTATTTTGACTATCTTCCATGACTACGATTTACTTTTAAACTATGTTATTATCATTCTGATATTTTCCACTTTACATACTTGGTACATATTGTGTCGACCCTTCGGGCCGCTGCGTTAAATGCCGCGGTAAGGGTAAGAAGATTGTGGATCCTCGTTCTTAGGATCATTGTTCGTTGTCGAAGCTCCATCCTTCCGGAAGCTTATTTTGTTAGTACGTTTTTCCACGATGTTATAGACATTGTGTATATTCAGGTATGGCGGCCCCTGTCCACGATTGTTATCTCTAGAGTGCGTGGTCACGTACTTGTTTTGGGCTACAAGAACCAGGTTGTATTATAAATACTTTGTTTAAGTATGTTTTGAAGCGACACTTATCTACCGGTGATGTTACCTTTTATACGTATCTGTTATGTATGTTCCGCTATTCTCGACTTATACGATGCGGTACCGTAGAGGTACTAGTCGCGACCGAGTCGTCGTGACAAGAAGCTGTAATTACATAGGGTGTATTCTGATGAGACTTGTGTAGCATTCTTGTGTAGTAGAATTGTACACGTCGGTTAGACATGTTAACCCCGGTTGGCTTAGTGGCCGCTCGTTAGAGAGAGGAGATTTACGCCATTGCGGGGAGAGTCTTTGCGAATTTTCTGTAGAATATTCTACGTCGGGATCTAAAAGATATTAATAGGCGCCAGTGGCCTCTATAGGTTGTAGTACTACGTGTGAGTGATCGCTGAGTGCAGTGAGCGGTTTAGGGTACTTGGAGCGTTTTGCTATTAGTCGATACTGTCGCGAGGTATGTGAACCTCTTCCTATCTGTTCTAGCATGATATGTGTATAACTATGTAGTACGGTGACGCATACGTGTTAAATGTATTTGATTGCCTTTAAACATAAAGTGTTATAACAACTTTATGTAAATGAGAAATGCTTTGTGGTTTTTAAAAGATAAGCGATTTGACTTATAACCGACTTGTTGTAAAAGAACCTTGAAGTATTCTAAGAGATTAAGAAACCTTTTGAAAGAAGTGTATACTTGGTTTGAAAACATAAAAGTTATACCAGCTTTATGAGAAGTTAGGTGTAACGCCTTAAGAGAGATAAAAAGAATGGTTTAATAGTTTAGAAGTTAAGAGACTTGACTTAATATGGATGTTTGTGTGAAACCTCATTCGTGAGTAATGAGTACTTGGTTTTGTGGAAGGAATAATGTTTCTCGATTTGGAAATCGAATGTGTATCGACAAACCATGCGGCGTTAATAAAGGAAAATGTATTGAATAATTAAGTATTATTAAAACCAGTAGAAACCTCCATCTGCATAGAAGCTAAGATGAGACAAAATGATATTACATTTTCTAGATCATGGCTGCTTAATAAGATTGATTATGAACAAGAATAACCTACTCGCCTAGGGCATATGTTACTCAATTGTTTTAAAAGAGATTAAGACATCGAACTATGAAACGTTTCAAAAAGAGACTTGCGTAATTAAAATTAGGCAAACTGGAACCTTAGGGAAAAGAAAGGCATTGTGTTGTCTTAAAATGGTTTAAAGCATAAGGTGTTATAACGGCTTTATGGGAAGTTGGTTATAACGACCTTATGAAAACAAAAGAAAGGTTTTATCATTGGTTTTAACGTAGTAACTTGACTTAAAAGAAAGTATGGAAGTTGTTTTGGTTTACTTAAAAGATGTAAGTCACTCTATTTTATACTACGGGTATCGGGTGACTTTTATAAAAAGAATGAATCTCTTAAAAGGAATTTAACGTACGTAGTACTTTAGGGTTAAAACCCGGACCTTGGCATAAAATGAAAGTACTTTGAGTTGTTGTGAAACCTGCCTATGCTTGTTGTTGAGAAACTTGCCTATGCTTGTCGTGATAGCCTTTGTTGTGCAAGAATTGTGTTTCTATACTACCGTCTCTCGATGGAGGATCGGTTGACTTGTTGAGTACTTACTTGGAAGTGACCGGCAGTGACAGATAAATTCCACGGGTACGTTCCTGTTGATAGTGTTACTTTTGTTAAATCACTTTGGACATACTGACACGATGCGTAGCGCATCGTACGCATCCACTTTGATTACCGCTTGTTGCTTATTGTTTCCTTTGGACATACCGACACGACGCGTAGCGCACGTATGCTTCCATTTGGAATCTTTGTCTTATTGTTTCCGCTGGACATACCGACACGATGCGTAGCGCGGGTATGCTTCCATTTGGAATCTTTGTCTTATTGTTTCCTCGGACTCATCGACACGACGCGTAGCGCGCGTATGCTTCCATTTGGAATGTTGTCTTATTTGTTCCTTTGGACATCTCGACACGACGCGTAGCGCACGAGTATGCTCCCATCCGGATTGCTATCTTGTTGTTATCATATCATATCACGGCATGAGGAAGGTACTCCACGGGCGGATTGATGTTGTGGCGTGAGACCGAATTGATATAATTATGTGTATATCGTAGTTTGGTTATCATACATCTCTCGCTTTTATAGACTATTATGATTTACGATTCTGATATTTTACGCCACATACTGTACTGTTATCTTGACCTCGCCCGGGGCCGCGTCACGCCGCGGTAGAGTACATCGGTTGTCGATCCGCGTTTAGGATCTCATTTCGCGTCTTGGGAAGCTCCGTTCCTTGGAGGCTTATCTGTTGGTATGTTACCACGAGTGCAGCAGGTTCTTGTACATTCGGGGTATGGCGGGGCCTGTCCGTCATAGTTGTTGTATAAATTCTTAGAGTGCAGAGCTTGTGTGGCGGGGTTTGTAAAAGGATAAGCGTCGGGTATTTATGTATATATATGATGAAGGCAACTGTTTTGGTTGGCCTGTTAATTTATTATTGTCTCTAAATTCATGTTCATGTTTTTATTTCCGTGATTTTCTCGATGTTGTATCAGATTAGGTGCGGGTAAGGCACGATCCACGCCCGGTTCGGTCGTGACAATAAAACCCGTGACGGTAAGTCTGAAGGCATAGCCGACTACTAAAACCCACGCAAACAAGGTCATAAAGCGTATCATGAGATCTGTCTGCAAACATGATCAAAGCCGCCACTCGCTCGCGATGATCTAATGCGCGTCTAGCCCCGGAACTTCCGCGACTCGCGTAGGCCACTCGATGGCCCGCGTGAGGTATTCCCGCATCGAGGGTAGCTACTCCCGATCCGCTGACTCGCGATCGCGTGGACACATGACCGCATGTGACCATAAAGGCCGCGACACTAACACGGAGCTCTCGCGACTCGCGTAGCCCGGGACCCGCATGAGGTATTCTCGAATCATAGGTCACACAGACCCGCCTGAGTCTACCCCGCATCAGAGGGCAGCTTAACCTCCGGGATGATGTCAAGGTGAGTGGTACAATACCAACATAACGGCTGATAGTTAAACAACTTAAGCGCAATCGAGGGAAAACCCCTTTACACAAACATCACAAGATAATAACACACGTAGCATCCTAGCATGTTTACTTATCAAATCAACAAGAAAGTATTACAAGGCTATCACAAACCAACACAATCAAGTTATTCACACAAGGTACTTTCTACTATATGATTAACAAGATCGGGTTTTTATCCCCAAAGTACTTCATACATTAACTCTTTAAGAGATCTGTTCTTTCACAAATAGTCACACAATACTCGTAGTATATGAAAATAGAGTGATTATCTTTTGAAGTAAATCAAAACACTTTCTTTGTAAAATCAAGTAACAACATTCTTTTCCAAACGTTTAAGTTTGCCTAATTTCAATTACTCAAGTTTCTCATTTTCGAAAGGTTTCGTAGTTCATAGTAATTAATCACTTAATGATATAATTCTCCTTTAAAACAATTTGAGAAACATATGCCTTATATGTGAGTAGGTTATTCTTGTTTATAACAATCTTGTTAAAGCAGCCATGATCTAGGAAATGTAATATCATTTTGTCTCATCTTAGCTTCTATGCAGATGGAGGTTTCTACTGGTTTTAATAATACTTAATTATTCAGTACATTTCCTTTTATTAGCGCATGATGGTTTGTTCGATACTTATTCTGATTTCCGAAATCAGCAAAACATTATTCCTTTTTTAAAAACCAAGTACTCATTACTCACGAATGAGGTTTCACACTTTTTAACAAAATTCATATTAATTAACCAAGTCAAGTCTCTTATCTTTTTAAGATTAAGTCTCTTAATCTTCTTAAAGTCAATAAACCCTTCTTTTTATCTTTCTTAAGCCGTTATACCTAACTTCCCATAAAGCTAGTATAACTCTTAAGCTTTTAAAACCAAGTATTACTCTTCTGTTAAAATGGTTCAGTATTCTTTTGAAATACTTCAAGATTATTCAGGCTTAAGTCAAAAGACATTGCCGTAATTATTATTCAGTTAACACTCGTACGTCTACCGTACTATATATACTTTAAAATATCATGCTCAAGAGTATAGGAAGAATCACATACCTCGCGACGATTATCGACTATTAGCAAAACGCTCCACGGCTATAACCCGGCTAGCCTTGTCCACCTTCCAAGTAGAACATGCTACTCGCAGATCATTCAACCTATAAAGGTTATATAAGTCTATCAATGACTAGACTACTCTGTAGATTATTCTTCTGATGCGATTCCAGTTCAAGTCTTTTCTGTAATATCCTTCTATTACAGTTCAATTCTCTTCTATGAATCTTATACTCATTTCTATATAACTACAGTATGTAATTTCCAATTACAATATAAGGACAAGAGTATTTACCTCGATAAGCCCAAAATTATCCAAGTTTAATGTCGATCCTGAGCAACGTTTAGCTCCTACTCCGGGTGCTCCAACCCGCTCCAAATAACCCTTAGAAGTTCTACGCAACTTCTTCTTAATACTCCAACCAACTATGGAGATTTTCCTTAGGGTTTCGTTTTTGTGACTGAAGGGAAGTATAATAGTATTTCTGGGTTTTTCGTATAAGTGTAACCTTGGAATACTACAAGGTATTTGGGCGAGTATTTTGGTATAGTAACAATACTAGAGAGTATTTCTACCAAGAGGGGTGTATTCTACGAGAACACCAAGGCAGGGGGTACCCGGCTAGCCCTAAAGGAAGGGGGTGGGTCTCGCCACACCACAAGGAGGGGTGCTACTCTCGCCAGGGCCTCACGGTGGGAGGGCTTTCAAGACTTGAGGGAGTGAGGAGTGGATGAAGAAAACTTATCAAAGGGAGGGGTATTTATAGGGAAACCAAGGGCCAAGATCTAGCCAAGTGCTATGCAAGTGTAGGGCCAAGATATGCCCAAGTGCCCCCCTAGTCCCTACTCCTTAAAACCCTCACAAATATCCTACCAACTCCAAGGGTTGGTTCGTCCCATGTGCCGCCCCACTTTTCCGCCAATGAGAGGGTGCCAAGTGGCGCCCTCTCGTTGGTCCAACACGTTTCGCCTCTCGGAAAAATCCGCAAAAAATTAAAAATGACATAGCCGGAATTTTCCCTTCGCAAGTTGTGTAAAACGTTTCGTCGAAAAACGACTCTAATCGGGTGTTGTGCACAAAAAAATAATCGGCCAAGCCTACTTTAAAGTTCAAATTTCTATACGTACGTCCTCACGTACATACTCTGGAAATACGGGGTATAACAACTCCGACAGAGGTTAGAAGTTTCTTGGGTTTGGCTGGGTATTATAGAAGATTCGTAAAAGGTTTTTCTAGTCTTGCTCCTCCTTTGACCCGGTTGACTCAAAAAGCGGTTAAGTACCAGTGGTCAGAAGCATTTGAAGCAAATTTTCAGAAACTAAAGGAATTGTTGACTACTGCACCAGTCTTAACCTTACCATCGGGACAAGAAGGGTTCACAGTCTATTACGATGCCTCTAGAGTTGGGTTAGGATGTGTCTTGATGCAGTTTGGAAAGGTTATTGCGTATGCATCTAGACAATTGAAGATACATGAGAAGAATTACCCAACTCATGACTTGGAATTAGCTGCGGTGGTGTTTGCCTTACGAATATGGAGACATTATTTATATGGTGTGCATGTGGACATATTTACAGATCATAAGAGTTTGCAGTACATAACCACGCAGAAGGATTTGAATCTCCGACAAAGAAGATGGTTAGAGTTGCTTAAGGATTATGACCTTAGTATTCTTTACCATCCTGGGAAAGCTAACGTGGTGGTCGACGACTCGATGAGAGATCAATGGGCAGCTTGGCCCATTTGGCAATACAAAAGAGGGGTATTGTTCGGGAGGTACAAAGATTGGGAAACCTCGGGGTTAGCTTAACTGAGATCGGTGAAGGTAGAGTGGTGGTACATGATACCTCGCAGTCTGTCTTAGCTTCAGAAATAAAAGAAAGTCAGTTTGAGGATACGAAGTTTGTTGGATTTCGGGAGAGGATCCAATAAGGAAAACCTTCACAGTTTACATTGGGAGATAATGACGGAACCCTTCGGTATAAGGGTAGGTTATGTGTTCCTAAGGTAAAGGATCTAAGGAGGAAGATCTTAGATGAGGGTCACAACACAAGATATTCCATTCATCCGTGGTCAACAAAATGTATCAGACCTCAAGGCAAATTACCATGGTGGACGGGATGAAGAAAGACGCTGGAGTTTGTCGGGAGGTGTCTTATATGTCAGCAGGTGAAAGCTGAACATCAAAAACCTGGCGGATTACTTCAGGACATTGGAGTCCCCATGTGAAAATGGGAGGCGATTCATATGGATTTCGTAACTGGTCTACCGAAAACTCGAGAAGGGTATGATTCTATTTGGGTGATTGTTGATCGGCTTACAAAGTCAGCCCATTTCTTACCGGTCAAGACTACGTAACGCGCACCACAGTAAGCACAGATTTATTTGAAGGAGATTGTGTGGTTACACGGGATTCCTTTACAAATTATTTCAGATAGGGGTTCCCAGTTCACCTCACACTTTTGGCAAAGTTTTCAACAGGGTCTCGGGACAAAAGTTAAGTTAAGCACGACTTTCCACCCGCAATGACGGGCAAGTCGAAACAATTCAAACAACGAGGACATGTTGTGATCTTGTGTTAGATTTTCGGGAAGTTGGTTGGACCATCTATGTCTAATTGAGTTCGCCACAACAATAGTTTTCACTCTAACATACAAATGGCCGTTTGAAGCATTATATGGACGAAAATGTAGTCTCCACTGGATGGTTCGGTGGGTGACGCAATCTGTTCGACCAAGTCATTCAAGAAACAAATGATAAGTGCAGATGATTGTGAGCGGATCAAAACAGCTCATAGCCGTTATAAGTCCTATGCGGATCATCGGAAAAGAGATCTTGAATTCCAAGAGGGGGAGAAAATATTTTTAAAAGTGTCCCCAATGAAGGGAGTGATGCGCTTTGGTAAGAAAGGTAAATTGAGCCCAAGGTTTATTGGGCCATATGAGATCTTGCGAAGAGTGGGGAATGTGACTTATGAATTAGCACTTCCACAAGAGCTGGAAGCAGTGCATCTGGTATTTCATGTGTCAATGTTACGAAAATACTTGCACGATCCAAGTCACGTCATCCTTCCCCAGGAGATAATTCTTAATAAGGAGCTTCAATATGAAGAAGTTCCGGTGGAAATACTTGATAGGAAGGTTAAGCGCCTTAGGAATAAAGATATTGCTTCCGTGAAAGTCCTATGGAAGAATCACTCCACAGAGGAAGCCACCTGGGAAGCGGAAGAGGCGATGAAAGTCAACTATCCATTCCTATTTGACTAAGGTAATAAAAAAAATGCATTACATAGTACTTCATATGTGTGCCATTTGCGTGTCTATATGCATGTGTTACAACTTTATTCTCATTCGAGGACGAATGTTTCTTAAGGAAGGGAGAATGTGAAGCCCCAAATTTGTGTTACAATAACAATAAACATTATTGTGTCTATGTGATTATGTTACGACCTTATTCACATTCGAGGACGAATGTTGCTTAAGGAGGAGAGAATGTGAAATCCGGAAAAAAAAATATATAGTTGTGGTTGGGTTAATAAAAATATATATATATAAGAAAACAAAGAATAAATTGCATGGGATAGAGTTAGTGTTAAAGTTGGATAAATAGATAGATGAAATGAAAATAAGAAAACAAAAAAAAAAACAAAAGAAAAACAAAAGAAAAAAAAAAAAGTAGGATGCATGCATGCTTTGGACGTCCATTCCCTTCTTCCCCCCTTTTCATTTTCCCTCCAACTCTTGTCCTTCCACCTCTCATATGTTATATAAACACTTCAACTTATATAGTGCATTTAGCACAAAATAAAGTACCTAGTACAAGGAATATAAATCAGGAAAATAATCAAGTGAACAAGAAGGAAAAAAATCAAGAAAATATCAAGGGAGGAAGGAGAACAAGAAAATTATGGAACACTAAGGAGCAAGGACCACTTGTAGCAACCGAACCACAATCCTTTTTCACACTTACAAGGTGAGTTTTCTCACTCAGAAATTCTTGGTAACATCCTTTATTTTTAGTTCAATACATGTTAGAATAAGAATTGAGTGTTGAAAAGAAATATTGAACTTTTGATTGTTTAGATAACTAGTTGCGTCATGAACTTTACGAACTGTTCTCACTGAGTTATAATTGTTAGAATTTGATGAAATTCGGAAGAGTGGTACACATCTCTATTATGATCATATAGAACCAAAAATGAGGTAAAATGGACATACGGTTTGAAAGTTATCATAGTTCAAAGTTTCTGCCTTAGATTTGGCCGAAATTCGGAAAGGCATAATTACGGACTGTTTTTATTGAGTTTTACTTATTAGAATTATATGAAAATTTACATGGTTGTAAATATCTCTGTTACGGACAGATATATATAAAGATTTATTATAACGGATTTATGAGTTGAGAGTTATTGTAGTTTGAAGTTGCTGCCTCGGATTCGTCGGAATCCAGAAGGGCAGGACGTTGAAACGTAAAACTGTACTAATCTGTGAGGAATATGAAAATTGTTGCTAAATGAAAGTTCTAGATCTATTTTTTTTGGACATTTTGAGACCTTACGGGGGTCTATCCGACTTACGGATTGAGAGTTATCGCTGTTTAAAGTTTCTGCCTCGGATCTATCGAGATTCAGGAAGGGCAGCGAATAAAAGTGTAAAACTGTACCAAATGGCACATAATATGAAAGGATGGTTCACATGGAGACGTGTAGCTCTCTGTTCTCGTCGTTTTGAGATTTTATGGGGCTTGAACGGGTTTACAGATTAGGAGTTATGACTATTCTAAGATTGGGTGATGTTTAATAAAGATTCTGCCGAAACAAATTTTATGGGGCTGTTTTGAGGATAAATTTGTGTTAGTTACCCAAAGTAGTTTTAAATGAAATTTGGTACAGTGAAAGATCCCCGTCTTACCTTAGTTTCCGCTTGAGAAACACCTTAGTTGGAGTTATAGTTAAAAAGTTATAATCGTTACAAGTATGAATGACAGAATGTTGGGAAAGAGAATATTATTTATTCGATCTTCTGAAAAATATGAAAAGTGAATACGTGTTCACATAAATATATAAATATAAACATAATGGATCGGGTTGCGCGCAACAAAACGTAAAGTGAATACGTGTTCACAAATACGTAAATATAATGGACCGGGTTGCACGCCGCAACAAAACGTAAAGTGAATACGCGTTCACAAATACGTAAACATAATGGATCGGGTTGCACGCCGCAACAAAGCGTAAAGTGAATACGTGTTCACAAATACGTAAATATAATGGGTCGGGTTGCACGCCGCAACAAAACGTAAAGTGAATACGCGTTCACAAATACGTAAATATAATGGGTCGGGTTGCACGCCGCAACAAAACGTAAAGTGAATACGCGTTCACGAATACGTAAACATAATGGATCGGGTTGCACGCCGCAACAAAACGTAAAGTGAATACGCGTTCACGAATACGTAAACATAATGGATCGGGTTGCACGCCGCAAAAAAACGTAAAGTGAATACGTGTTCACAAATACGTAAATATAATGGATCGGGTTGCACGTCGCAACAAATATGAAAGATGAATACATGTTCACAAATACGTAAATATAATGGATCGGGTTGCACGCCGCAACAAATATGAAAGATGAATACATGTTCACCTTTATATAAATATGAAAAGTGAATACGCGTTCACAAATATATAAATGTAACAAACATATGGAAATGCAGGAGAATGTCCTAACGTATAATACGAGATAAAATGAAGTGTTAGTTAAACTGAGAATTTCCTATGAGGAGTTGCTGCATATTTAAAAATGTTGTAACCTGATATGTTTTTGCAATATGCTTATTACGTTATAATGTGATTGCACTTGGAATATTGTGGTGTTACTTTGAATTGCAGGGTAAGGTTCTCACTCAGCCCCAGATGGTAGGGCTGACTCTTTATCTAACATGTTTCAGGAAAACGTAATAGAGGAAAGGCTCCATGCCAAGGCTAGCGATCGTCCCGCAGCCTCTTGTCATACCAAGTCCATTGTTTCGGGCTTGGTACTCGTCAGGTTCAGAATGTCAGTCCCAATGTCTCGGGAAATGCCCGTGTATTTTTTGTGGACATTTTGAGACCTTACGGGGGTCTATCCGACTTATGGATTGAGAGTTATCGCTGTTTAAAGTTTCTGCCTCGGATCTATCGAGATCCAGGAAGGGCAGCGAATAAAAGTGTAAAACTGTACCAAATGGTACAGAATATGAAAGGATGGTTCACATGGAGACGTGTAGCTCTCTGTTCTCGTCGTTTTGAGATTTTATGGGGCTTGAACGGGTTTACAGATTAGGAGTTATGACTATTCTAAGATTGGGTGCTGTTTAATAAAAATTCTGCCGAAACAAATTTTATGGGGCTGTTTTGAGGATAAATTTGTGTTAGTTACCCAAAGTAGTTTTAAATGAAATTTGGTACATTGAAAGATCCCCGTCTTACCTTAGTTTCCGCTTGAGAAACACCTTAGTTGGAGTTATGGTTAAAAAGTTATAATCGTTACAAGTATGAATGACAGAATGTTGGGAAAGAGAATATTATTTATTCGATCTTCTGAAAAATATGAAAAGTGAATACGTGTTCACATAAATATATAAATATAAACATAATGGATCGGGTTGCACGCCGCAACAAAACGTAAAGTGAATACGTGTTCACAAATACGTAAATATAATGGATCGGTTTGCACGCCGCAACAAAACGTAAAGTGAATACGCGTTCACAAATACGTAAACATAATGGATCGGGTTGCACGCCGCAACAAAACGTAAAGTGAATACGTGTTCACAAATACGTAAATATAATGGGTCGGGTTGCACGCCGCAACAAAACGTAAAGTGAATACGCGTTCACAAATACGTAAATATAATGGGTCGGGTTGCACGCCGCACCAAAACGTAAAGTGAATACGCGTTCACGAATACGTAAACATAATAGATCGGCCGCGCGCAACAAAACGTAAAGTGAATACGGCGTCACGAATACGTAAACATAATGGATCGGGTTGCACGCCGCAACAAAACGTAAAGTGAATACGGCGTCACGAATACGTAAACATAATGGATCGGGTTGCACGCGCAACAAAACGTAAAGTGAATACGTGTTCACAAATACGTAAATATAATGGATCGGGTTGCACGCCGCAACAAATATGAAAGATGAATACATGTTCACCTTTATATAAATATGAAAAGTGAATACGCGTTCACAAATATATAAATGTAACAAACATATGGAAATGCAGAGAATGTCCTAACGATAATACGAGATAAAATGAAGTGTTAGTTAAGCGAGAATTTCTATGAGGAGTCACGTGATATTTAAAAATGTTGTAACTTTGATATGTTTTGCAATATGCTTATTACGTTATAATGTGATTGCACTTGGAATATTGTGGTGTTACTTTGAATTGCAGGTAAGGTTCTCACTCGGCCCGGATGGTAGGGTGACTTTTATCTAACATGTTTCAGAAAACGTGATAGAGGAAAGGCTCCACGCCAAGGCTAGCGATGATCGTCCAGCCTCTTGTCATACCAAGTCCATTGCTTGGGCTTGGTACTCGTCAGTCGAGAATGTCGATTCTGATCTCGAAATGCCCATGTGGAATGGTCTCCCTTCCAACTTAGAATAATCTTTGTCAGTATGTCTATGTAGAAATAATATTTGCACGAGCATAGGCTCGCGTTATGTTTTCAATAAAGTCATAAACAGATTTCTTTATTGTTATTTTTATTAATAGCTCCGTATTTGAATATAAGTTTAAATTTCTAAATAAAGAGAATTAAATGGTGCTCCTGGTGGGAAATAATTGTCCAGGTGTCATCGCGCCCTATGTAAAGGCTTAGGAAAAGTCGGGGCGTGACACCTGCCCTGTCCCGTTTAAGTATTGTCCTGCCCTGCCCTGTTTAACGTTTGACATGTCCGTCCTGCCCCATTTACCATCCCTAATTATCACTTAATCTTTCACAAGAGTAGCACTCCCCTTTAACCTCAGTGGATACAACCAATTTTGAGTGGAAGTGCATGGAATACAGCTGAGATCCATTAAAATGATAGATGGGAAATTTACCAAAAATTGTGTTGGTTCTTGGTGAGTATTCTTATGTGCTGCTTTATTTGTTTTTATTGTTATCTTGCTGTCATTTTCCTCGAATTTATGTATTGACTACGTCTTTAAGTCGAGAGTCTATCGGAAACAGTCTCTCTATCCTACAAAGTGTAGGTAGAGATAAAGTTTGCGTACATCTTACCCTTTCCAGACTCTATTGTGTGGGATTACACGTCACTGAGTATGTTGTTATTGTGTTGGTTCTACGAGAATGAAGAATAACCGGAGTGTCCTTGGTAGAACAATATACTACGTCAATTAGATTGTGGTGCTTATGATGAGGCAGGAAAGGAATGTTTTATATGGGGATAGAGTGGCAAGTCGGGGAGTAATCTTATGCTGATAAGATACAGTTTTAGCGGGAGTAGGAACGGAGTCCTACTTACGCTTATATACTGATAGTTGTAGTGTTATTATTGTAGCTCTGCTTAGTTTATCATACTGTTTTATAGTGCCCTGTCCTTTGATTTCGCTTTTTGTTACTCTCATTTTTCATGCAGCTTTAAAATGGGCATTCTTCCTTTGTTCATCTATAAGTTAAAAAAATAATCACCCATAACAGATTCTCCCCTCATGATGTCAAAACGCCTCACCAGGTTTTACCATGGCAATCATTCCCAGGGCAAGCAAAGGATCCACAGCAGTGGAAGATGTTGTACCAATCTGTGAATGAATAGCAAAAGACTGCTTTAGCATTTTAGAATCCACGTCAAGGAAACTACACGTCAAAAATAAGCAAAAGAGATGTGAGAAAAACTTTAAAGGTGGCATCCATTAATTTTCTACTACACATTGACTTCATATACTAAATTTACAACAAGCACCACCAACAATTTGCATCTAAAGCTTTAAACTAATATATGCGCATGTGGCAAACACTACATTCTTTCTATTATTACTGGAGCCAAGTTTACACACGTGATATCTCATATTTTAAGCATTTCAGAGTGCTTATATGTCAACCAAGTTACTAATACGTCAACAAACTAAAAGAATACTATTGTGCAAGGAAAATCACCTAGATAAGTCTTGTTTTTGTGGATATGAGGGAAAGGGTCCTTATTATATGTTATTAATACAACAAATCATTTATATGCCAACTAGACGAGCCAATATAAATATTAAAAATAATATATCCGTGATATACACTGTCCATAGTTGTATATCGTGTATATCACGATATCCGAGAGAATCCAAGCCTGATTGTATACCAATTTATTATACAAACTTACCATAGTTGTAGAATTCTTATACAAGTATAATTAGGATATTAATAGTATAGTAGGAATAGGATTTTCCATATTTGGAGATTGTAAATTGTATATATACCTCTTCATTAATGAAAATAATTAAGAAATTATTTCTTTCATGGTATCATAAGTCTAGGGAAAAGAATACCTTCTCCCAAAAACCTTACGCAACCCTACTTTGATTCTTGGAATCTGAGCCATACCCCTCGACCGACTGCCACCTATTGTGTTCTCTTCTCCTAATTATTTTCTTCTAAATGCCTCATTCTCCTCTCATGTCTACCTCAAAGAACATGTTTCATCCTGCCCTTACTGTTTCAAACATCAAGAACCACATCTTTATCGTTTTTAAAATTGAAAACGTCCAATACGCGACGTGGGCGGAATTATTCAAAATTCACGCACGCTCTCATCAAGTATTTCATCACATCATCTCCTCGGTAACCGGCAAGGAGAAGGTGCCTACCCCGAGGATGAACCCGTGTTATGGACGACACTTGATGCTACCGTTCTCTAGTGATTTACTTCATTATCTCTACAGACCTCTTGTAGATGATTGTTGAACCCGACGCTACGGCGATCGCGGTAATAACGGCGCGCCCTCGACGATAAAGAGTGGTGGTTCTCTCGAGCGGTGGTCGCAGCCAATCGCCACGCCTCGGGCTGGCCGCTGGATCGCGATGGCCCAACAACTCCTATCCCCCGTCGCCTTACCTAGAACTCTACATCACGGCCTGCTGGGACGTGGCAACATGCTGGTCTGCTTGGGCCTCGACCTTAGCAGTCCTTCATTGCTACAGGCCGCACACATGCCCCACACCTATGGATATTGAGGCTGCAATGCATACGCTATGATTAACTCCCCCAGATGCAAATTGGTACATGGACATCGACGTCATTTCTCATATGACGTCCGCACAAGGTACTCTCTCGTCTTATTTCAATTTGAGCGAAAATCATGGCAGTATTGTTGGGAATGGCAACTCAATTTCAATTCGCGATTATGGTCATAGGAATTTTTCTCCCCCACATCCGCCTCTAGTTTTAAATAATGTCTTTCATGCCCCTAACGTAATTAAAAATTTAGTGTTTGTCCGTAAATTCACCATTGATAATTGGGTTTCTGTTAATTTTGATCCTTTTGGGTTTTCAGTGAAGGATTTCAAGACGGGGATACTTCTAATGAGATGCAACAGTAGGGGAGAGCTTTATCCAATCACCACCACCACCACCACCACCACCATCTCCATAAGTCAAGCCACACCCTCTACCTTTGTCGCTTTTGCTCCTTCCTTGTGGCATGCACGTTTGAGTCATCCGGGTCGTCTATTATTTCTTCTTTGCATAAAAATAATTTTATTGGTTGTAAGGGTACGCGTAGTACCCCACTTTTTCCTTCTTGTCCATTAGGAAAACATGTTAGATTACCATTTGTAGCCTCTACTTCTCGTACGTTTATGGATTTTGATATTATTCATAGTGATTTATGGACATCTCCCGTTTTAAGTTCTTTGGCAATCGTTATTATGTTTTATTCTTGGTTGATTATTCTAATTTTTTGTCGACCTTTCCATTATTCAAAAAATCACAAATTGTTTCGATATTCTTAAAATTTAGAGCATTCATCCGTCTCCAATTTAAATGGGGAAAACATTCAATGTGATAATGGTAGGGATATGATAATGGGTCATTGATCGGTGTATTTTATATACACTTTTTGAGTCGTTTTTAGTTAATCTTTTGTCCCTTTTTGTATAAATAAGTGTCGTATTAGGATATATTTTCTTTCTTTTGAGTCAAAGTGGTTAAAATGGCCAAATGGCGGAAAAGGAGCTAAAAGAGGGCAAAAGAAGAGGTTCCAGAGCTAAAAGCAGATAAAGTGGCGAACGAGGCAAAAATCCGCAGTCAGCGCGGGCCCTCGCAGTCGAAGCGGGCGCGACGCCAATATCCAGAGAGGTCGCAGGTCCCAGTAGCATGCGCTACATGCCAACAGTGTGGCCTAATCATCAGAGAGGCTACATAAGCAGTAGCCGCGCGCCTCGCACAACAGATCGGGCCGCGACGCCAATTCACCCAAAGTACCCCAGAAGTTCCGGCGCCGCGGCGCCGAAAGCAGGCGCGCCACGGAAAATCAGGGTTTTGACGATTTTCTGGACCAGGCCTGCAGGGAAAAGTTAAGGGCGGTTTTCAGCCTATAAAAGGAGAACCCTAGGCAGATTTTAAGGGTTCCCCTTCTTGCACAACACAATGTTTTCTTGCTTGGAGATTGGAAACCATAATTTAGTACTTTCTTTTCCTTTTCTTTTCTTTTATTTCAGTTTTTGTATGATGAACTTTGAATTAGTTCTTGTCATGTCTATGGCTAGGAACTAATTCTCTTATAGGGCTTTCCATGTTGATTCACTAGAAACTTATGTTATGAATTAATGCATGTTTATGGTTATTATTCTTCTTTGAGAGATTTATCCAATAATTGCTTTGAATGCTTGGTAATTAATTGACAACTAATTATCCTTATATGATTTCTAATCAAACTTCGAAAGGAGGAGGTTGTGAATATTCTGTAAGTTGGGTAGACATATTTGAGTTGGGGATGAAAATACCTCAATTATTTATGTAGCGTTAATGAGAGGCTTAACAACCCTAATTTTGCGCATGGTGCGTGACGGTTAACTAGATTTTTGTTCTTAATCCTCCTATAGAGTTATCCTTATCACCGAAAGGTAGGTAAGGTGCAATACTGGGGTTGAGTGTTTATATATCCTTAACGGGAATATAAAACGATTTCAGAAACCCGCTAGCTCAGCAGAAGACCATAATTCATTGCATTAATAAATAACATAAGCGGATAGTTGAGGAGACATGGAAGCCCTACTCCCATCACAACTGAAGTAAACTCATTAGATAAATTAGTCTTTATAATTCCTAGTTATAAACAACAAATCAAATATCGATTGTCAAATAGATACCAAAAGATAGATAGTTGGTACTTGAACCCTAATCCTTGTGGACGATATTCGGTCTTACCAGGACTATATTACTTGTCACGATAACGTGCACTTGCGTTAAAGTGTGTGCATCTTTCGCGCATCAGTCATTTCGAGAGTTTTATGACAATCATGGCATCTCTTTTCGATTTTCATGTCCACATACGTCCTCACAAAATGGAAAAGGCCGAAAGAAAAATTTATACCATTAATAATATTGTCTGCACCTTGTTAGTCCATGCTTCACTACCTCTTTTTTTTAGCATCATGTATTACAAATGACTACATATCTTCTTAAAATCCTCCATAACAAAAGCTTATCATATCAATCCCCCCTTAAAATATTTACTCTAAAGATCTGTCGTATTCTCATCTTAGAGTATTTAGGTGTTTATGCTATCATTTTTTTCATCTAATACAATTAACAAACTACAAGCCCATTTTACTGCTCGTGTGTTTTTGAGTTATCCATCTAATCATTGAGGTTACAAATGTTTTGGTTTATCCTCTAACAAAATCATAATTAGTCGTCATGTTATTTTTTATCAAATCCAATTTTCGTTTGCTAAATTGTGTAGTTTCGCGCCTAGTTCGTATAATTTTTTGAATGATGGGATCTCACCATATATTATCCACCATTTATCAGAAATGTCTCGTGACCCACATCTGTCAAGAGCCCACCGTCGCCGCCCATTACCCTTCCCGCGACACGCTGTTTTGGGCCAGCCACTCCACGCTCACGCCAATCCCACCCTCTCCTCATTTCCGCCAGTCGGGATTCGAAATAATTCTACCACCACCACAGAACCCGTCCCTAACCATCTCAAGTCAAAGGCCCGTCACTCGTAGTTAATGTGGTATTTTTAAACCTAAACAATATTTAATATAAATTATAATGTCACTAAATGACCCCTACCATGTAACCCAATGTTTGCCATTGATGACCCGAATTGAAAATTGGCCATAGATGACGAATATAATGATCTTATTGAAAATAAGACGTGAGAGTTGGTGTCCCATCCTCCTCGTGTTAATATTATTCGGTTTATGTGGATTTTTAAAAAATTATGACGGTTCTTTTGAGAGACATAAGGTCCGTGTTGTAGGTGATGGTAAAATACAACAGGTTGGCGTTGATTGTGGAGAGACATTTAGTCTGGTGGTCAAATCGGCTACCACCACATTGTGCTTAGTTTAGCTCTCTCAAAAGCATGACACATTCACCAACTGGATGTGAAGAATGTTTTTTTACACGGTGATCTTAAGGAGATAATATACATGCATTAGTCCTTGGATTTTAGGAACCCCAATTATCCTCATCATATCTGTTTGGTGAAGAAGCCCTTGTATGAGCTTAAGCAGGCCCAAGAGCTTGGTATAAAAAGTTTGCAGATTATGTGTCTATTATTGAGTTTTCTCACAGCAGGTCTGATCATTATATGTTCATCTATCGGCATGGTACTTCTCTGACATGCATTCTGTTATATGTTGATGATATTATCTTAACTGCCTCATCAGATATTCTACGCAAGTCTATCATGACCCTTCTCAGTTCTGAATTTGCTATGAAAAACTTGGGGGCCTTGAACTATTTTTTGGGCATAGCAGTAACTCGTCATGCAGGTGGTCTATTTTTATCACAGAAAAAGTATGCGGCAGAGATTATTGAGAGAGTTAATATGTCATCTTGTAAGTCTACTACTACTCCGGTTGATACAAAACCAAAGCTGAGTGCTACGTCTAGCACATCCTACGAAGATCCACCCATTATCGTAGTCTTGTAGGGGCTTTTCAGTATCTGCTTTTACGAGACCAGATATTACTTATGCAGTACAACATGTGTTTGTTTATGCATGATCCGCGGATTGAGAAAAGTGCTGAATATGTTGTTTTGGGAACGCTCCAACCGCTTAAGCTTTATGATTCTAAAAAGTAAGATTGCTAAGAATATTCGCAAATCAATACCAGAATCAACTCAAGCAAAAGAGTTCTTGGCATCCTCATGAAAAGAAATTGGATCAAGAACTATAAGTTGTTACTTCATTGGTTATCCAAGAAGGTCAAAGGGAGATAAATTCATTGTCCTAATTTATACGCTAGAATAATAGAAAGAGGTACAGCAAAATTTCTCAAAGATGGAATTAATAGTGAGTCATGAGCCAAAAATATTGAACTGTCTCCAAATGAGAATTCAGCCAGTGATCCACATATAAAAAATTAAAATACAATTGTGGAGAATAAAACTAGCATAGAGATTTCACATCATAATGATACTACTTGCATCTAAATTGGTGGAGGAGGTAAATCGTAGTGCTGCACTAGGTGGGAGGCGATCGCAGTCTTGCATGAGTCATTCCTCACGAAGGAGAAATGAACTCCCACATCATGCACCGCAAAGCGTAGCGGCTGGCGCGAATGCTAATCGGAGGGAAATCAATCAAATGGCGAGGATTTCGCTTTTTTTTGCTCCCAGGATCATGATCTATAACATGTAAAATAATTTTCTTTCTAAGAACTTTAAAATGAAATATATGTGCGAAGCATATTATGTGCATGGCATTGAATTTATCGAGACAAGTCTTATGAGATCAAACTCTTCTTAACCAATCAAATTGATGTGTCATATCATATTTGATTGATTAGAATATGTCATTTTTACACGGTGACACATTTTCATTGTCATATGATTTGACTTGTCATGCTATGTCATTTTAACATGTGATATTATTCTTTGTTTAACGTGAAACCCGATTCTTTATCCAGAAGGTGCGTCTTGAGTAAATCACGAATCGATGTAATACCGCAACTCCGCTAGTCGATCGGTTAAGCACTAACATTATTCTATTGAATAGTTATTTGACTTGGTGTATTACGTTATTTTACACGTAACATCAAAATAGACCTTTAGTATAGACATCTTGAAGTTAATAAAATATATTCATCATTTGAAACCCAAAATGGACTAGCCCAAAAAATAGAATTAGGTAAATTTATATTTACTGAATTTAAATAATTAATCGAAATATATTAGATCAACAATATTTAATTGGACTAATATATCTTGAATTTTATATAATTCAAGTTATCTTGTGTATTATATCCAATAAAATGTCCTAATAATACAAATAATTTTTATCCTATGAGTTAATTTTAACCTAGTGGTTTAATTATAATTATAATTTTAACTAAAATATTAATTAATATTTGATAATTTTTTATTTATAATTACTTAATAAATAAATTGGTTATTTGCTATTAAACTCATAAATTAGCCCATAAAATCAGTAAAAATATTTGGATGGACTAAGTATCTGAATTATTGGAGGTTTTCAACCCGTTGAGGACTCTTGTGACTTCAATAAAAATTTGGATCATTAAAAAATATGATGCATTCTCCGTTAATTAGAGGTCTTAGATTCACTTTTGAATATAATTTTTTTTGATAGAGAACGTTTTTTCTGACGATGCAAATTTAAATTAATCAACTATGATGCACGTCGACACAAAATATAAAATATAAAAGGGGCAACCGTCAACGTCAAAATAACGTTACATTTGGGGCCAAGGAGAAATTTCCATATCTTTTACTTGCCCCTACCATACAATAGAATAATAATTCTAATGAAAGTACATTGCAATTTACTCCCCCCCCCCTCCACAAACCCTAGGGTTTTCTTTTGTTTATTGGATTTAAAACCCCAAAAAATCGTTTTGAAAAATCTTGGTTGTTGTTGTTGAGCGTTAATCAAATGGAGAAATATGTAAGATTTTGAGGGATTTAAGAAATTGTGAGAATTCGGGTCGGGTCACGCATGAATGATGGTTGATCCGGAGAGAGTAGTATTAGATATAAGTTCAGATGAAGAAGTGAGTGTGAGAAGCAGAGGCGGTGGAGGTGCAGGTGGAGGGAGCGATGAGTATGATTGGATAACGGAGCTTTTGGGTGAAGGGGATGGACGTAGCAAAGACGATTCTGATGATGTTGTAGTGGTGGGGGAAGTTATTGTGAACCCTAAGAAAAATTTGAAGTCTTTAACCAAGAATGATGATGATGATGATGATGATTGTGTTGTTCTGGAGGAAGACCCAGATAAGCCTGTTGAAGTTGTGAATGATAGAGGTGGTGATGATGATGATTTGCTTGTTGTAAGCGAAAAGGGTCAGGTACTGAAATTTGCAAGATACCACCTTTTTTATCATTACCCAATTTTGGTGTTATGTATGTTTCGTTTGCTTCTTTCTTGATTTAGTTAAAAAAAAAAACCAACAAAATGGCAAAGGGAATACAGATACAAAAGAATAGGTGGAAAGATTATGAACATGTGGAGTTATAGAGAGATGATAGTTTGTACTCATTTCCTTAGAATAATTTCTTTTTGATGTTGTGTGACTGTGTCTGTTTCGGTTGCTTCCTTCTTGGAGTGTCTTGATTTAGTGCTGGAAAGTTCTGATTTAGTTAAAAAAAAACAAATGGCAAAGGAAATGGGGATTTGCCTTTTGGGTCGAGCTCGTCGCACGGGGTTTATCTAATGCGGGTTATCTCTCCAGTGTGGTTTACGGGCTATTGCATAGGAGTGCACACCCAAAAGGTAGCGGTTGCGGGTTCCTTGTCATCAAGAAAAAAAATGGCAAAGGAAATAAAAATATAAAAGAATAGATGGAAAGATTATGAACATGTGGAGTTTCAGAGATGATAGTTTGTACTCATTTTACTTAATAAAAACTTATGATTTTACAATTAGATTTTTTGGGATGAGCTTCTAACATTTGCCGGAAACTTGTTCTGGTGATATTGAACGATGATCTGTTATGTAATTCTCTGAATGAACTGAAAAAATAAATCTCTCTATCTAAAACCCTGTTGAAGTTGCCTAGCTTTGAACACATAAAGATCTTAAATTAAGAACTTAGCAATTAAAAAAAAGGTCTTAAATAAGAAACCTCCTACATATGTCATCAAAATGTACAACTGAAGGGGGGTCTAGCAAAGAAGATAAAGTGAGAAGCAGAAGGGACTTGAGTGGCGTGTCCGTGTCATGTGTGTGGGGGGAAGAGATATGTAAAGAGTTAGGCTTGAGAAGTTCAGGCGTAAGTTTGGAGAACAAAGCAAAACTACAAAGGTCCATTGGAGAGTGTCGGGCAGGGTGTGAAGAGAGACCCTTCACTGTGTTAGTTATCAGCCCATCTCCTTAGCTACACCGACAATTGTATTTCTCTTTAGTACAAATTCGGAAGATCGTTTGGTTGTTCATTTAGGTCTTTCTTTAGAGAATTTTCCAGACAAGATTATCCTATAAATTGTCTTCTTTTTTTATAACTGTGATGTCTAGGCCAGCTAGCGCGCAACTAATTCCACGGGGTATCTGCTACCTCCCACCAGCATAGGTACTCCATCCACCAAGTGTGAAGAAATTACCTAGTGTTTTTGCCGTGAACCTAAGACCTCATTGTCTTTTTTCCTTTTCTGCATAGGGAGACAAAAAGAGGTGATTTTTTTTGTAATCTGAACACTACCTGTGCTTTCCACTCATTTCTTCTGTATGATATATTTGTGTTGTTCTTTCTCTGGGTCTTAGGCTTTGGTTTGCTTTTCTTTGATCCGAGAGTCTCGGAAATGACCTCTCTTCCTTCCAAGGTAGATGTAAGGTCTGCGTACACTTTACCCTCCCCAGACCCCACTTGTGGAATTACACTGGGTATGTTGTTGTTGTTGTTTCTCTGGGTCTTAGTTGGGAGCAATATTAAAATTGCTTTTGCATCTTAGTTCACTTTTGTTCGAGAATAATTTTTATTTTGCATGAAACCAAAAAACACATGTCAAACTAGTATGCATTCTGGGATTCTTTTTATAAAAATGCATTCTGGGATTCTTTTTATAAAGATGCATTCTGGAATTTTAAACAATTAGCAGCAAAAAGATCTTCCAATGTTGATTTTTGTTTTTCAAATAACATTGAGTGTGGGGTTTCCACACTTGCTCTCTTTTATGGAAGTGTCAGGTTGTCTTTATGATTTTTTTGTGAAAGGTTGTCTGTATGATATATCTCCATTAGACATGACATAGCTTTAGCTTACTAAAAACATGGCCCTAGATAGGAAGATAGGGAGGTCGAGGATTATGGTAGAAGGTTAGTAGGTAGCCGAGTGGTGTCCCACTTTAGGTGGGAGATGCAGGGGCCTAGCCTCCTCTCCACTTCTCCTTATTAGTAGTATTATTTAGTAATCGCGTAGGTTTTTATTCTTCAATGTGTATCACCATTTGTTGTTTTATTTGCTTTTTTGTATCTTGCTATTTTGTTGTCATATTTTTTTTCTTGCAACCATAATTCTTTTTCTTTTGAGTTGACGGTCTATTGGAAATAGCCTCTCTACCCCACGAAGGTAGGGGTAAGGTCTGTGTATATCCTACCCTTCCTAGACTCCACTTGTGAGATTACACTGGGTGTGTTGTAAGATAACCCATGTAATTAAGGGAACGATACTTAAGTCATCTGTTACCTTGTCCGATGTTGAGCTTTCTTAACTTGTGGTTGGTAGTGAAATAGCTGCTTTGCAATAGTTCTCCTGCGTGATGGGGGCTGGATTTTTGTCCACTATGAGCATGAACAAAGACACATTGATGACCTATTCAATGGCCAATGCACTTAATATTATCAGTAACGTTGCAATTTTCTGTGGAGTAAGAAGTGCTGAATGGAGAATTCTCCTTGTCTGTTTAGTGTACGTTTTCACACACTAATTTATCTTTGCAATTGTCCGGTGTAATTTACGAATCTTTCACTTGGGAGTTTGGAGGTGGTCTTTTTACATTGATTTCTTCTGCTTGTCTTCCTTTTTGCAGATTGCTTGCAGAGATTATCCCCATTCACGACATCTTTGTGCTAAGTTTCCCTTTGGCTCTACTCCCCATGAAAGGCACTGTGATCAGGTACTTTTGTCTTTCATTTTAAGTCCATTTAGTTTGTGAAAGATTGTTAGTCTTGATCACTATTCTCTTAATTTCAGTGCCATTGTTATGTCTGTGACACACTTGCTCCATGTGTCTACTGGGGCACTGGCATTTCCAGTGTTGCCCATTGTCATGCTACTGACAAGGACAAGTTTTGGAAAGCACAGAGACAAAGCACAAGGAAAAGTGATAAAGCTCTTCCACTGGTCACTCCGGGCCGTGATACTTCAGTATCTGTTCCGCCACCTGTAGCTAACCAAGCTCCAGGTTTTATTCCGAGATTGCCCTATTATTATCCCCCACAGAACCAAGCGTTTAGAAAAGCCCCAATTCGTCCTTGTTCCATGCCAAGCAGTCCTGGGTTACCGAATTCAACTAGACAGCGGTCCACTGCTGTTAGAGACAAATTTCATAGCAATGTTGTCTCTCAACAGTTGCGCAATGCAAGCATTAATGTTAATCCAAGGGAAAAAAGGCACAACGTTAGTCATTTGGGTCCCCAGTTTTTTACAACCCGGACAGCGTTCAAAAGGGCAGGGTCACCTCTACAGGCTTTAGCAACTGATAGATCTGGATACAATTCACCAAACACTTGTTCTGTGCCTCAATTTGGTAGAACTCATTCTCCAATGGCTAGGTGGGAAGTGCCTTGTGGCTCACGGCATGTAGGGTCGAATAAGTATATTGCTTCCTCCCAGGACAATGCTGGCATACTTGGTGCTAGTGCTGTTTCTAACCAGCCTCAACTACATAGACAGCCTGGTCTTGTGGGTGTGTCTGCAAATTATGCACCAATGGGACCTCAGATATCCTCTCAGCCTAATGCTGGGAGACTTGGTGCTAATGCTGCTTCTTCCCAGCATCAACTATCTCGGCAGCCTGCTTTTGTGGGTGCATCTGCAAATTATGCACCAATGGGGCCTGCGATCCCTTCCCAGTCCAGTGCTGGCGCAGTTGGTGCTAATGCTGTTTCTAGACAACCTCCATTACCTAGGCAGCCTAGTCTTGTGAGTGTATCTGGAAATTTTGCACTGATGGAACCTGAGATGCCCTCCCAGCCCAGCGCTGGCATGCGTGGTGCTAGCGCTGTTTCTTTCCAACCTCAGTTACCTAGGCAGCCTGGGTTTGTGGGTGCATCTGCAAATTATGCACCAATGGAACCTCAGCTACCCTCTCAGCCACAAGTTAGTGTATGTGCAAATTCGGCGTCTTCGGAAGCTCCAATGTTCTATCTGCCATATGCTAATTCATCACCTTCTCAACCTCACTTGTCTTCACTTCCTAGTGTTCCAAGTGAATTTGAAAGTTTTGTTTCCTCTGAAAATTCAGTATCCTCCCAGTCACAGGTGGATAATATGTATAACAACCCACTGTCATCTGAAGCCCAAATGTTCTCTCAACAGTATGCAGACGGAAACTCTGCTAACAGTTTGCCTCAGCAAACTTCAGTAGCCTTCCATCCAGAAGGAGGGAACACTTCTGTAAATACCACTGCTTCCCAGTATCTACTGGCCTGCCAGGAATATGCAGGCAGTGCTCTTGGAAATTCAACTACCCCTGTCTCCCAGTTGTCCAATCAGCCAGATGGGGGAACCTCATCAAACAATTTAGTTCCCTGCAATGGTGATTTGCCTTCCCCTGCTACGACGGAAAGCACTTTTGTAAACAGGTGTGAGAACACTTTTTCTTTCCAACCTGAACTATGTAGACAATCATCATCTGATAGCCAAAATATTTCCCAGCATGGACATCAAGATGAAAATACTTTAATTCCAAGTTTCGAAGATTTTGACTTTGGTTGGGAGACACTTGGTAATGCATATAATCCTAAACCTGCAGAGTCACTGGAGGTAAGCAGACATCCTCAGTTAATTGAAAGCACAACTGGTGTGGACATTCAATATGATGATTGGTTAGTTTCTGGACCTTCAGACGTGCCATTTTTTACAGAATTTAACATATCGTCCCCTGAATCTCCTCCCATAGATTCTGGATTTTTTGCTGACTTATAAATGTTGGTGGCATCCTTGACGGAACGTGGTGGCCCGTCTCTTCAAAGTTTTTTCCTTTTAAAAAACAACTTAGGAATGCTTTTTCCCTTTAAAGGGTAATAGAGTACATATGGTTTAAAGAGTTAGGGTTAACTGGTTAAGTTTTCTTCTGGTGTAAACCTTTTGTGTCTGAAACACAAACGAATTCTATTCACTTGTAAATGGTACTAATTTTGCTCATGTAATGCTATCTTAATGGCAGCGTCTTTGACAAAAATCTGATCCCTGTGAAGAGATGATCTACAATTGTCAATTTTTATGAATATCAGTGGCCTGGACCTCACCGGTTTTATTGGCAACAGTTAAGAAATTCACCTGTACATGGTACTAATTTCTTATGTAAATCTATTTTAATAGCAGCTGTTTTCACCCGAAAAACGGTCTCCAGTGAAGATATGATTTACAATGTGTATTTTTTAAAATTTTATAATGAATATCAGTGTTTGGCCTGGACTTTATTGGTTTTATTGACGACTAGTTTTGTAACTAGCCTCGTATCTGATAGTCAACAACACTGGTGGAAGGTGATTCTCGTCCTCTGTACATGGTACTTGTGCTGATGGAAGATAACATGTATTATTTTGGAAGCTACGGTTAATAAAACAAAATAAAAAGAGAAACAATGTTTGGTTGGCGAGTAGTAGTTATACTTTTGAAAATAATGGGCTCTTTGGTAGCATGAGGTGAAAAGAAACAACAGTGGTTGGTTAGTACTTGGAAAATAAAAGGTTCTTGGTAGCATGATGTATCAATGTTAGATTATGGAAGGTTATCTTGTCAACAGATTATTGAAGACAGTAATAAACCCCAGCAATAGAAACCTTAACATGGAACAGAAAAAAATATGGGTAGGGAATAGGGGAGTAATTTCCTATGTTCACAAAAATCTCTTATATTATTGCACTACGGATCTTCAGTGAAAAAATGTCATATAAAATCAAATCTCTCGTGTGTATTCGACAGAAAACCCAATAAATCAACATTTGGCATTTACTTTTTATCTGTATGAGTTTCTATGTGTGTTGCATGTGTATGTTATTACATGGTTTTGTAAAATAATATTATTATTATTCGAACGAAAATTTGAATGAATAATTATACATAAAATAATAAATTATAAGTTTATGTGAACGATCAATGTAATCATTATATGTAAATAATTATACAAAAAATACCTTCTCTCAAACACCTTCCACAACCCTTTTTTTCTCGGCAATCGAGAAGTCCGGCCGACAGCCAAGACTGTTTTTTTCTCTCAAATTTTTTCTTCCGAATCCCTCATTCTCCTCTTGTTATTTCATCATGTATACCTCAAAGAATATGTTTCATCATGTCCTTACAGTCTCCAACATCAAGAACCACATCTCATTGTTCTTGAGATGAAAAACGTTCAATACGCGATGTGAGCGGAATTATTTAAAGTTCACACACGCTCGCATCAAGTCTTTCATCACATCATCTCCTCGATAACGGGCAAGGAAAATGTGCCTTACCCTTGAGGATGACCCCACGTTATGGATGACTCTTGATGCTACCGTTCTCCAGAGGATTTATTTCACTATCTCTACGGACCTTTTGCAGACGATTATTGAACCCGACGCCACGACGATGGAAACTTGGAATAGGGTGCGTGATATCTTCCAAGACAATAAAAATTTCCGTGCTGTCACTGTTGAATAGGAATTTTCCCATGTCAATATGGAGAATTTTCCTAATGTATGCCTATTGTAAAAGGCTGAAGGAATTGACTGATCAACTCAAGAACATTGGTGCACCCGTCACAAATAATCGTCTTGTTCTTAAGATGATTGCATGCCTCTTCGAGACTTATAATGACGTTGGGACGCTTCTTCGTCAAAGTAATCCTCTTCCACCATTCTACCAGACATGTTCCATGCTTACGTTAGTGGAGACCGGTTTTGCAAAAAAGGCGGCTACCGGAGCTACGATGTGAATTAAAAGTGGTAGTTGAGCCAAGATTAAGATTCATTCCTCGAATGTATATTCGAGAGAACACTCAGCTTCTCAGTAATATTAGGTTGACTAAGTCGTTGGCCAACGTAATAGACATATCTAGGATATGGTCTTGTTTTCAACCAATATAGATGAGATATAATGATCAAGTCATTTCGATAGACACGTGACAAATCCTAAGTTTGATCGAGTATGTCATGAATGAAAGAATTTTATCTTTCCACATACAGTTTCAGTATACCAGATTCGTGTAAATATACTTCACATATTGAGTTCGTCTTCCGGCGCCGTCTAGGAGTTCCATGTAGACCCTAATATGATTAGTGTCGATATGTGAAGGCATGTAGGGTAACACTATGTCAATTGTTCCTTCAATCTAAGGATGTAATGAGAGAACATAAATGCTCGATTTATAATCGAGACATTTGAATGAATAATGATTATTTCATTAAGTCGAAATTGAATTTCGGAATTAATTAAAATGAAAACGAGATGACGTCCCACACTGAACGTCGAGGACCGCAACGCCTAGGACATAGGGTTGTGGCGCCTCCTATTTGGGCCGCGGCGCCGCCTATTTGCTGTCGAGGATCAATTGTGTGCGTACCCTCGGAAATTAATAAAAGAATGCAATGTTTCCAAACCGTAAGTATTCTATCGAAGTATTACGGTTATACATGTTATGTATTTACATGTTTTATATTACTACATAATTATCCTACAGTTCATCGTTTGTTGGGTTTGGAACACAAAAATTTCAAATTCCGCTGCGTACATGAACCCAACAAAATCCCAACAAGAGAGTAGTTGCAATCATGTAGAAGACTAGACTATTTAAAATTTTGTCATTAATAATATTTGAAGAATATTATTATTGATATTATTATTAATGTAGTATCATTGTGTATATGGTAATAAATAAAATAATTAATAGGAAGATTAGTAGGGATTATTAATAGGAAGATTAGTAGGAATTGTCATCAATTAGGAAGATTAGAGACTTGATTCCCTCTAATAATTTATTGTATATAATTTACCCATTATGGAAGAATATACTTGAGGAAAATATTTCAAAAGTCTTACATGGTATCAAGAGATTAAGAAAAAAGATCCAAAAATATTTTTACTTCTTTTCTTCCAAATTTCGGTCCTCCTTCTTCCTCCTCCAACATTGTGACCGTTTTTTAACACCATTATTGATTATACTCTATCAAAATCAACTACGTCTGAATCCAAATCATTCTTTCACCCAGCCCTTGCTGTTTCCAACATCAAAACACATGTTTTCGTCAAACTAGAAATGGAAATAGTTCATTATGCAACATGGGCGAAATTATTCAAGATATGTTGTAGGACTCACAAAGTTCTTCATCATATAATTCCTCCAAAAGATGACAAAGGGAAGAAACTACCATCGGATGCAGAAAAAGAATTGTGGGACACCCTTGATGCCACAGTTCTTGGTTGGATTTATGCAACAATATCCACTGACTTGTTGCATACAATAATGGAACCAGATTCTATAACCATGGCGTCCTGGGAACGCTTGAGAGACATCTTTCAAGACAACTAAAATTTTCGTGTCGTTGCGTTGGAGCAAGAGTTTTCAACCAATGCCATGGCAGATTTCCCAAATGTTTCCACCTATTGTCAACGCCTCAAAATGTTGGCGGATCAATTGAGGACGTGGGTTCACCGGTTACTAATAACAGTTAGTTTTACAATTAGTCGTCGGTCTTATCGACGCGTATAGCGGTGTGGGAACAATAATCCGTCAAAGTGACCCTCTACCTAAATTTTATCAAGCAAGATCCATGCTTGTGCTTGAAGAATCGGGCTTGATGAAAAAGGCTTCAACTACTTCAAACTCCGCCATGATTGCCTCGTCTTCAAATAATGCTAACGTTTTTTACCCTTCTCAACAAAATAAGGGACAAAAAGGACGTAATAATAATAAAAAATATGACAATCGCGGAAATAATAAAGGTGGAGGCCACCGGAATTCGGGTGGCGGTGGACATGACGGCACCACCAACTCCGGTGGCGACAGTGGCGGCGAGCACCGCCGATGGTGGCGATGGCCCCCTGCTTTACCGCCACCGTAACCAATATGTAATTGGGCGACAGCCTGCGACCACCGCCATGGCGATCCCATACCATATTTTCCTGGAATTTTGCAGCAGGCCAGCAGACCCATTTTGCTGGGTTTGTCCACACAGGCAATAGCAGCGGCTTTGGGCCTCAGCCGACCTAGTGGCATGAGGCCCATTCAACAGGGGCCCACCCCACTGATATTGAGTCCGTCATGCACACTCTTGCACTCAATCCACCGGATTCAAATTGGTATATGGACTCCGGAGCTACGTCACATATGACGTCCTCCCAAGGTAATCTTTCGTCCTATTATAATTTGAGCAATGATAATGAAATTATTGTCGGAAATGACCATTCAATTCCAATAAAAGGGTATGGTTCTAGAAAATTGTCACCACCAAACCCACCACTCATTTTAAAGAATGTCCTTCATGCATCCAAATTAATCAAAAAGTTGGTGTCTGTTAGAAAGTTTACTTACTGATAATTAGGTATCTGTTCGTTTTGACCCTTTGAATTTTCCGTACATGATTTTCAGACGGGGAAGCTTCTCATGAGATGTGATAGCAAGGGGGATCTCTATCCAATAAATTCACCAATTCGAATCAAGTTTCGTTATACCCGTGGTTGGCCGGACCATGATCGAGTCTGTATGGCCGGAGGCAGTGGCGCCAAAGTGATTGTAGGCCGCGCCGGAAGTCGGCATGCGCCGAAAGATCCGGCGTCCGCAGTTGCGGCGCCAGCGCCGGGAAGCAGCGCGGCAGGCGGAAATCAGTGGAAAAACTTAGGAAAAGTCGATTTTCTTTTAAAGGGCACAGGTGGGGACAATTGTCCCCATCCATCTGATTTTGCATGCATTATATTGACCAAGTCTTAAAGACTTGGTCATCTTTCATCTCTCTCTTAGAAAAATCTACTCCTTCTCTCTTAAATTATTTCAAGCTCCTCCTTCTCTCAAAAACTCCAAGAGTTATTCTATCCTTAGGAAAAATCAAAAGTAAAAGGCAAGGAAGCTTGGGCTAGCTTGTGAAGGTTGTTGTGGTGGTGTTCTTGGAATAGAGGCTAGCAAATTGTTGGATAAATTTGGCTAAAGCTCTAAGGTAATGATTCTTCCTCTATTATTAGTTTTTATTGTTTCATGTTAAGAAGGAAGTACTTGTGGTAGTAAATTATGCTATTAGAGTCATTGCATGCAAGAAATGTGGGTTGGGTATGAAGGATTTGGCTAAAGAGATATTATGAGCATGTTGTAGCCTACAAACTACTTTAGAATTGTTAAGTGTATTATTATAACTTATGGGGCAGAATTTTACACACCCAAGATTATGTATGTAAACCCCTTTGTGTTGGTTTGGATGTTGGGCCTTAATGAGGCGTTCCTTTGAAAAAGGTGGCAAAGTGAGTAGAAACAAAGGAAATGCTGCCCAATTTTCCTTAGGAATTGGTAACTTGAATTTGGAATTTCTACATTGAAATTAGAGGTTAATCAACGCACTATGGTTATTATAGGTTGACATATTACTTGCGGTAGTTGGACTTAGCAAGTGGATTGACCAAAGAGGTATGTAGAGCTTTCCTATCTCTTGAGCATGAATAGTTGTATCTATGTAGTACGGTATACGTACAAGATTTGATAATCTACACTTGTTTTAAAGTATATGATACTTGTTTCATTTCAAAAGTATAAGTCCCTTGGATTTAGGGAAAATGTATTTGACAAAGGAATAACGCTAATATAATGACTTTATGGGAAGTTGGTTATATTAGTTTTTGAAAGGTTCACAAAGAATGGTTTACTCTAATTAAAACAAGTACGGGTAAAGGATTTGAAACTATGGAAGGTGGATTGATTTTAGGCATTGGTTGCCTAAGGTTTTAAAGGAAATGAAGTCACTTGATTTAGAAGCCTATTATATTTCTAAAAGGAAATGTGACTTGTTTTGAAAAGAAATTGTAACTTGATACTATGGTGATTAGTATCTTGGAATCTTTGTATAAAAAGAGTTTTTCTTAAAAAGTTAGAAGTACATGGTACTTGGGTTGAATTCCCGGATTTTCTATTAAAAGACATGTTAGTGCCTTAGGATACTAAAATGAGAGGATATATTAATAATGTTAACAAGAAGTTAGGGGATTACTTAACTTGCTTATGTTATGATAAGCCGGTAGTGCTTATGTATGATACGATAGGTCGGTAGTGCTTATGTTGTGATATGATAGGCCGGTAGTGCTTATGTATGATATGATAGGCCGGTAGTGCTTATGTTATGTATGATAGCCGGACGAGCTATGTTATATATTTGCATTATTACGGGGTAAACCCCGGGTTATTATCTATGTCATGGATTTGCTACCCATGATGCGAGTCGCGCGCGCACTCGTGCGGATCGGACAGCGGGATCAATGCGGGTGAAATAGTCTCATGCGAGTACGGCGATGGTACTCATGCGGGTCCACAGGATCCATGCGGGTGAAATAGTCCCATGCGGGTGAAATAGTCCCATGACGAGGCGGATGACCTCATGCGGGTCCACAGGACCCATGCGGGTGAAATAGTCCCAGGAGTAGGATTGCTTAATGATACTACGGGCGATGTACCCTGTTTTGATCTTGAGCCTCATAATTTTATGCTATAAGATATATACTAGTTACTCTCATTGTTAGTAAGGCACAGCTGAGAAATTGATTTTATCTATGACTCCAGCTTATTTTGACTTATGATATTACTACAGTATTTTCCAGTTTTACATACTTGGTACGTTGTGTACTGACCCCTTCCGCCGGGCTGCGTTAAATCTGCAGGTAAGGAAGCGGTGGCGGATCCTCATTCCTGTGGTCTTTTACTCAGTGTCGAAGCTCATTCCTCGGAAGCTTGTTTTGTTAGTGCGGATATTCCACGACGCTATAGGTATTTTGTACATTCAGGTATGGCGGGCCCGTCCGCCATAGTTGTTATCTTTAAGTGCGTATGGTCACATATATGTTTTGGGCTATAAGAACCGGTTGTACTACTATACTTTGTTTAAGTATGTTTTATGGAAGGCAGCCTTATCGGCTGGCCAGTGATGTTTACCCTTTTTATAAGTTATGTGTTGTGTATGTTCCGCTGCTATTCTCTGACATATACCTGACAGGGTACCAGTCGCGGCCCCGGGGTTGGGTCGTGACAGTTTCGTTCTACTTTTGCCGCTTTGGCGCCATCTTTATGGCACCAACGTTTGGGGCATCCGGGAGAGGCTGTTTTGGCCTCTCTTAAACAAAATAATTTTATCTCATGTACTCAAACACGGACTCTAAATAAGTGTCATTCTTGTGCACTTGGTAAACATGTCAAATTGCCTTTTATGTCTTCTACTTTATGCACCTTATTGCCATTTGATATTTTACATTGTGATATTTGGACATCACCTGTTTTGAATTCTGCTGGTCATAGCTATTATTTGCTCATACTTGATGACTACTCTAATTATTTGTGGACATTTTCTTTGTCGAAAAAATCACAAGTATTTTCCACGTTTCTCACATTTAGAGCATTCATCCGAACTCAGTTTGAACGTGATATCAAAAATATTGAATGTGACGATGGGAGAGAGTTTGACAATAAAGATTTTGAGAGTTTTTCAAAATAAATGGTCTTAATTTTCGTATGTCTTGTCCTTACACTTCATCACAAAATGGGAAGGCGGAACGCAAAATTAAAACCATCAACAATATTATTAGAACAATCTCTTGCTCATGCCTCCATCCCCCCCCCCCCCTCCCCCCATATTTTTGCATCATGCACTCCAATTGACAACTTACATGTTGAATATCCTTCCTCATAAAAACATGTCTTACCAAGCTCCACTAAAAATGCTTTATTACGAGAGCCCTCGTATCTTCATTTAAGAGTGTTTGGTTGTCTTTGCTACCCCTCTTTCCTTTTACCACAATCACAAAACTCCAACTCCGGTCTACTCCATGTGTCTTCTTGGGATATCCTTCTAATCATCGTAGCTACCAATGTTACGACATTTCTTCCAAAGAATAATTATTAGTCGTCACGTGCTTTTTGATGAAACAGTTTTTCCCTTTGCTAAGATACATGAAACAGGGACCCATACATATGATTTTTTGGAAGATGATAAGCTCTCGTATCTAACACATTTTTTCAACAGCTCACAACCAGCGGGGAGTACCGAAAACACGGGAGGGGATCCACTAGACCGAAGATCAATGGCCCAGCAGCGTGACACCCCATCACGTCAAACTGGGCCACTTGTTCTTGGGCCTGGTCCATCGGTCTCTACCGCCCCACAGCCTTCAATACACTGGAAATTTCGGCCAGTTAACGGCTAATAAGCTCTCTGTAGTCTGTATTAACCATTGATTTGACAAATATTAACAAACTTTAAGTTAGGACAAAATTGGTGCCTGTTTTGTAAATAATAACTCGAGAAGTTGAACTTAATGGCTTTCTTCTGCCAAGTCCCGAGTGCAGTAGAAATGCACCCAAATCTAGTGGTCGATAAATTTGTAACTTCGATAAAAATAATTTTTCCTGGTCTTCACTTGGGACCAACGGTGGTAAAATTAAACATTTGCTAATCTATAAGAAGCATTTAAGAGCCATTTTGGCTTATCTATTCGTTGGTAAACATAAAAAGTGTTAATGAGCTAAAATTAGTCGAAAAATTATGGAACGATGTTTGACTAAACTTATAAGCCGGTCTATTTTTTTGTAGCACCAAAAAGTGATTATAGTCATAAAGTTGATCATCCTCATCTTATGATTTTTCAATTTATATGCATTTTTTAGTTTGACGACGGGTTTTACTACTATTCTATGCTTAAGAATTATTTCTAATTCTCAAAATACCTTTCTTGAAACAAAATCCACGACTTTCTCTTCACCCTCGTTCTTAATTTTCTTTAAAAGAATACCCTTATAAAATATGTTTCATCTGCCCATTTAGCAACAGCAAAGAATGCAAACATGGCAACAAAATCAGTAACGGTTTGTCTTGAGAGTACAACATTAACTTGAACATATTAGAAAGACCATCAATTTTAAAAGAGTTCCTGTCTCCTCAGATCCTCCCTTTTCACACTTTTTATTCCACATTATAATAAAGGGAAGGAAAACAGTGCCCGAGTAATAGTACATATCCAGTAAGTCAGTAACATAAAAGAGCCTAAAGACTTCACACAAACATATCCAGGACAACACGGAGGCAGTCGCCATCATGCATCAGGTCAAAAGCTTTGTTTATGTCCGCAAGTGTCATATTATGAGTGATGTATTCATCCACCTTGATTTCCTATTATTAGATGGAAGAGTTGGATAAATGAATAGTGACTAAATAGTAAAATAAGTGAAGAAAAATATAGAAAAGGAAAAAACTCGACCTTCTTCAAATACTTGTCCACGAGCGTAGGAACTTGTGATCGGCTTTTGAAACCACCAAAAGCAGTTCCCTTCCAAACACGACCAGTCACCAGCTGAAATGGACGAGTGGATATCTCCTGACCAGACGCAGCAACACCTACAATCACTGAGGTTCCCCAACCCTGCATTTTCAATAGAAGTCGACACATTCAGTATCAGTATCTTGTACAGAGATTAATTTTTTCATAAGGTGGGGGAATTAATAGCACGGGAAAGGAAAAGAACACACAGTTAAAAGATTAAGAGGAACGTGGGATGGGGCAGCTAAGCGATTTCAAGCAGAGTGAAGAAGAGGTGGCGAAGCTGAAACTCCAATTTAATTGATTACACACTAGCATAATTTACCTTGTGACAGCACTCTAAAGCAGCCCTCATAACAGAGACGTTTCCAATGCACTCAAAACTGTAATCAACACCACCGTCTGTAAGATCCACAATGACTTGTTGTATTGGTTTCTCATGCTCCTTGGGATTGATGAATTCAGTCACACCAAAATTCTTGGCTGCATACAACAGTTTAATATATGGATGAGATAATAACTTCAACAGAATAAAATTGAGGACACTAGAGCATGAAAACTGTTGTGCTGCTCAAGTTTGATTCAATACTATTTCTTGAATCAGATCAAATTTAACCAGGCGTCCTTTCACCGTCACTTTCAATCTGACATAAGCTTCAAAACTATTTTGTTACATAAGTGATCCTCCTATAATCAGCATCCAAGAAGAAAACTATTATGAGATAAAACAAGATATTTATACATCAGACTTTATAAGAGTGATCTACTGCTTATCATACAGAAATACAGAGATGATAATCGAGACATGTGAGTGGTAAATTTATGACATCTAATCTGAAAGTTTCAGAAAGATATATTTATGGTGTTGCTTCCATATCCCAATATCTGTCAAATGATTCGGCAAGGAATATTATATCTCTTGCTTTCGGAATTTTAAAGCTTGAAATGATATCAAATTAGCCGGAGAGAGTTCATTAACAGATCGAGCTTGAGAATGACAGCAAAATTGAAAAGGAGAAAATGCACCTATGGGGGTTGACTGGTCGAAACCAATGTTTTAACACCCAAGAGCTAAGGTAATGTTTGGCATCCTTTTTTGTAGATCTATATCCCATTCTTGGTTGGAGAAATGGCTGTTGCATTTGATTTTGTAGAAAGGATGACAGAATAAAGATAAGGAATTATTATTAGGCTTCGTTTGCTTTTCCATTACCATTAGATTCCATTACATAAGAGAGCTCTCTACAGAGTCTACCACTATGACATAATGATGATATATAAAAACTCTTGTAAGCACTCGCAAACATATATCTACAATTGTGCATCCATATACATCTAAATCTGAAATTATTTGATGGCTTTCAACGAGCATTTTGATAACCGATAAATCCCCGAGGGCCACCTCTCCCGCGGTTGAAACTCGGTGGTAATGGGCGCCCTCTACCCTTCTTGACTTACACACAAGGCTTTTGTTTGCAACGGGGTTCAAACTCATGACGTACGCCTAATCCACACATCATGAAATGCGCTCTTACCATTGAACCAAAGGCCAAGGGGCTTCAGCTTTTGATGAACATTAGTAACTTGTATTTGAAGTCTACCAAGAAAGTGATCTTAGGAGTGAGTAGCTCAAGTTTTGACAACTCTGATGTAAAGTATACGTGGAACCTATTCATAAACTTCCTATTCCTAAAAGTTCATAGTTCACAATCTTAGACAGATTGGACAAAGCTGTACCTCTATCGAACTTTTTGCTGTCAATATCAATCCCAATAATTCGCGAAGCACCTGCAGCTTTTGCACCCTCCGCCACCTAACAAGCAAATTGATAGATTACATAAATATATTCAAGGAGCTTAATTATTGATACAATCAAATTGTTAGATACTTACAGCAAGACCAACTGTTCCTAGGCCAAAGACAGCAACAATGGAACCTGGTTCAACTTTTGCAGTGTTCCAAACAGCTCCAAGGCCTAAAGACAGCAAAAACAAAATGTAAAACACAAGAAGGGTATGGTAAAAGTGTAATTAGCCATTAATTAAATCTAAAGAAAACACAACATGTTGGCAAAAGGAAGGGAGCAAATGGACATACTAAGATGGACATTCTATGATTTTTTATTTCTTCCTCAACCTTTAATCTAAGGAATAAACCAGCATGAAGATTTAACGAAAAATGATAGATGAGATGGACACTTGGGTTAACCAACCAAAAGGCACTGCCTAGTAACTCATATAGATCAAATTACTATGACGATCGATCTGCTCCCTAAACAATATACTTAAATGCATTTACACCCTTGCTCTATCAATCATTTATACACTAAGAGCCTCGCTAAGATACTTGGTTTAAGTTTCCTTTTTTACTTTCGATGCTTCTTTTACTTCTCTTTCTTTTAGATTTTATTTGGTATTTTCTTTCACATTCCTGTCTTCATTTTACATACATCACATCGTCTCAGAAGTGCTCTCAATTTGACAGGTATCAGGTGTTGCAATAATTTTAACAAAAAATTGAGAGATCAAGGAATCAATAAGAACAGCTACTAGAATGCTGATGAAAGTCGCATGAAACCACATAATTCGAGGACCAATCCAACAGATTATTACACATATATTATCAATAGAACGGATTAGAAATTGGGTAAGGGCCAGCATTAAATCCTTTTTTATGATAAAGGACAGCATTAAATCAGAGATGCTACAGAGGATGTTTCATGAATTAGCTTGAAGGAAACCACAAGATATTAGTTCAATCACATATTAGGTTTGGAAGTCAAGTTACCAGTTGGAACACCACATCCGAGAAGGCAGACTTTCTCCAGAGGAGCTACTGGGTCAATCTTTGCAACACTAACATCATGGACAACAGTGTACTGACTGAAGGTTGAAGTTCCCATGAAATGATAGATCGGTTTTCCATTGATTGAAAATCGACTCTTGCGGTCGTTCATCATAACTCCCACTCCAGTAGCAGCCCTTACTTTACCACAAAGGTTGGTCTTTCCTGATTTGCAGAACTTGCATTCTCTGCATTCTGCTTGGTAACAAGGTATGACATGGTCTCCTGCCTGAACCTCGGTCACTCCTTCACCGACACTTTCTACTATCCTGCAAATTTTAGAGTGCTAAGACCAAGAAAAAGGGAATCCAGACAAAACTTTTTTTTAACTTCAGTGGAAGCTACTACATTCAATTAAAATGCTACGACATAAAGAGAGCACATACCCTGCAGCCTCATGACCAAGAACACATGGGAAGAGACCCTCAGGATCCTTCAAGGAAAAAGAAACATGTGTTAGATTGTGAGTGACAATACCAAACAACAACGAATAGTTCAATAAACTAATGATCTTAAACCATTGAACCCAAACTTATTCCAGAAAAAAACAAATGAATTGCAAGAAAGTTTTCAAAGAAAGAAAGAGCTAAAAGATCTTGGCATTCTGGGAATAACCTTGAGCATAAATGTTGTGAAGAAGAGCACAAATCTGGGAATGCATGTTTATATAAAATTCCATAGGACAAAATAATTTTGCACTAGTTTAACTTCTTTTTTTGTAAGAATGTAATGATATGTCATAATATTGTTGCAGTAATGCAAAACGCTTCAACCCCATTCTCTGATTCAGCAATCAGTTAACTATTCAATCAATCCCAAATCAGTTGTACAGCTTAATGATCCTGTGTACCCTTTCCACTCTATTCGGGAAGGTATTCCGAGGATTCATCAGATTTAGACCACATAACTACTCCGTAATCCGGCCTCAGACCGGCTATGATCCACGAAATTTACATAGGTGGACTTCCATTTGTCTGATTGAGCACTTAGGGTGTGTTCGGTATGGAGGAAAATATTTTCCTGAAACATTTCCAATTTTTCCACGTTTGTTTAGTCAAAAGTTTGGAACATTTACTCTAGGAATACAAATTCCTTACAAATGAGGAAAATGACTTTCTTTAGGGAAAACAAGCTCCACAAGTGTCATTCCACATTGATTATGTCCTTCCCACCCTCCAACACACCTCATCTTCACCACACACCCACCCCCATTCCTCACCACCCCACACTTTTACCGCCACCTCCCATACTATCTGTATAGAAATGCTTTTAGAATAATATATTTTGCTTATGTACCGAACACAAGAAAATAAGTAAGAAACCAGTTATTTTCCAAGAAAATATTTTCCTTCATACCAAACACACCCTTAAAGTAAAATCAGCAACAACTACTACATGGAGAAAGATACATGGATATATTAGTAGATTACCTTGCCACTCCAGGTATAAGCATCAGTGTGGCAGAGAGCAGTATATAGAACTTTAACACGGACTTCACCGGCCTGCGGTGGAGCCACCTGTACATCCTCGATCACCAATGGCTTGTTGGGTTCCCAGGCCACCGCAGCTATACCCCATTTTCATAATCACACATTAAGTTAGGGTTCACACAAAGCATAAAAATGAAAGTGACACACACACACATATATGTCTGTACTAGTACAGTGTGTATGTGTATGGTGGGTTTTAAGTATTAGATCCGACTTTGATATTGCTGAATTGAATACATAGTATAAGATAAGATGCATATAGAACATAGAAAAAGTACCTTTGCAGGTGATGACTTGACCTTGTGTAGCCATGATTTTGGAATAATCAATTTTTGTGAGACAAAATAAAATACCAATAGTTGTTATTACTTCAAATAGAGGAGCTTCTAACTTCAATTATTAGTAAGTGCCCGTTTGTTATGGCTTTTCTAAAGGTCACAAGTTTCGGAAGGCCAAAAACACTTTTGGCCTTTTTTTAGTGTTCCGTGGAATGTCAAAAGTGTTTTTGGTTCAAAAAGCACTTGAGTAAAGCTTTTTTTGTCTTATAATTTTTTTGTCTTTAATACAAAAACACTTTTTTTATTACCAATCAAACATTTAATAATATTTTGATAAAAAACTCTACTTGAAAAATTCTACTTGTAACGGCTCTTTTTAATAAGCCTTATTAAATGGGCCCTAAACCATCTGTCTTTTGCATGCCAAGCCCAGCCCACTACAATTCTCACACGGCCCAATTCTTTCCTTACCTTTAAAGATGCACCCATAGCCAAAAAAAATCGTGTAATTAATAAGGGGGGGGAGTGTAAACCTTAATCCTATTTTGTGAAAATAAAAAAATTGTTTTCAATAAATTTTATACTATTTTCGTGAAATTATTTGATTTGTCGTGAAATTATAAAAAAATTATCTAAGAAAAAAATAAATATTTTAAAATTTTAAATATAAAAAAATTAATATTATTTGTATAGTATATTAAAATAAAAATATATCATATAAATTAAGAAAAAAAAAATTAATCATGTAGAAGGCATATTCAGCATGTTGGGTTTCACGAGAATATAATATTTTTTACTTAAGTTCTATATATATATATTCATTAAACACCTATAAATATTTAATTGTGAACTCAGTTATTATCATATTAAATTGAAATCATAGTAAAAGCTCGATATCATAAATTTTAAATCATGAATCCACCTCTAAATATTACTTATCAAAATATAATTTATGGACATCTCTAACGAAACTTGTCCCTTTCAAATCTTGTACAAAGTATTTTAATACATAAGGCTTGGGGAGCTTCGGCATCATCAAATGATAATAACCCCACTTTCTTTATTCTTGGGAGCAAAAGGCGAAATTTCTCGCCCACAGGGCCCCCACCCCTCCGACCTGACAGAGATTGGTGGAGAAAGGTAAATCGTAGATTTCACGCCACTAGGTGAGCGAGACAGTTGTCAGTGTCCACGAGTCATCCTCACAAAGAAGAAATGAACTCCCACATCTACGCTGTGGCTCGAACTCCGCTTTCGGGAGCACCGCCACCCTGGAACCAACTGAGCTACACCCACGCGGATTCCCACTTTCTTTATTCTTCTACAGACAGGTAAGGGCTTGGGATGTTTCTCAGTCCCCAATTCCTGCTACTGCTAAAGCAACAAACACTGTGATATCACCTCACTTCTTCTGCACCTCATTAACACTATCTTTGATGGTTAAGGGCTGTGTCCAGATCTGGTCTCAAATAACAAGCACCCCAAACTTAGGCTTTTGCATATTTTACATTGGTGTGCATCAAATTTTTACTCTCTTCTTTTTCTTTTTCAACACTTCTCATCGCAATAACTTTCAATTATTACTTATGACACAAACATGGAATTATAGGGTGTCAAACAAAGATCTTATTTTAGACTCAAAGGGGCTGACTAGTGATACAATTTATGTCAGGATAGGTAATGAATGGTAAGAAGGGCTAACAAAGAAATGCCTGAATCATCTCTCTAAACATGTACATTTTAACTATTTCGCCTCAAATAACAAACAAACATATTTTCTAGATATTTTTCAACATTTCTTTTCATAACTGACACACATAGGCTAAGCACAAATATCCCAATTAATTAGATGTCATGAATTTTTGGCATATCTAACTTAAGCACACAGATTTTTGCTTTCAATTCCATTACATTATCCCACTTTATCCACTCAATATCTTTAGCAACTACAACATACATGATCCTTTTAAAAAAAATTATAACTAAAAAACACACAAAACAACACAAAGACAAATAAAAAGACTAAAAAACAAACAATAAAATCAAATTTACCTGGGTCTGAGTCGTGTCTTGTCCTTGCGCCCTGGCGTATGTTTCCTAATCAACTGCATCATAACTTACAGAATATCGAACTTGGATAATAGGTAGAAGAATGATTGGCTAGAGCATTTGCTTCACTGCGGAAGAACCCCTTTCTACGCTACGTTCCCAATAAAAAGCCGTCATCCCGTGCTGCAAGATCGAGTTTGACTTGCTCAACGAACAACCAAGGTTCATAGGCGGATCAAAGTCGAAAGGGAAAGGGAGCAGTGAGAAAGGGGTGACTATCATACAGAAATGAAACTAGCAGTTTGATTTTCATGCCTGCAGGAAAGAAGATCGAGAATGCAAGTAGCTAATCCTACTGCAATTGTGGGCTTCTTTTATTTGGTCAATTGGAAGACCTTCGCTTGATGAAGACTATCGGAAAAGACAAAACGAATAAAATAAGACATCCCCCAAACTTAATCGACACATTGTCCCCAATGTGTGAAGGCTAAAGAATAAAGGGACAACTTACAGACACAACACATCGGTCAAAAAAGAGGTCTGGAGGAAGGCCAAATTACTGTGCACAAAGCTGAAGGAGGCACCGCGGTTCTGCTCCAAGCACCGCGGTGCTAATTGCCGAAAAATTCCAGTGTCTTCAGTTTTTTGCATTGTTAACCATTCGCCCTTCGGAGTGAGTCCTGCCCTTCATCTGTCATCTAAAAACACTAGCATACCAGATCGTGAGACTGTTCAAGATAAAATAAAATAAACTAAAACAAAATTTAAATGACATAATTAAAACCATTGGGTTGCCTCCCAAGTAGCGTTGTCTTTAACGTCTTTTAGCCGGACGCAAGTTACTTACTCGATCAAGGAGGTAGAGTGTCCTCTCCACATATCCACTTTAGCACCATTTTCCTCCTCATTTTTTTTCTTTTTCACATGGCTCATTTCAGGAGGGTTCATTCCCTTGTTCTCATCCACCACATCATTTAGGGGTGCAGAATTCTTACCATCAAGGGCATCAGTACCCTTGAAACTTTCATGAGGATCCCTTTTATCAACAACACCAACAATAAAGCATCTAGCATCGACTTGAAGTTCGGTGGACTGCTTGAAAACTTTGAACACCATTTCCTCACATTGAACCCTGAGCTTTAACTCCCATTTTTCAACATCAATGAGGGCTCGCCCTGTGGCTAGGAATGGTCTCCCAAGGATCATGGGCATATTTTCATCTTCCTCTATATCTAAAATAAGGAAATCAACAGGAAAGATGAATTTGCCTACTTGTACCAACACGTCCTCAATAATTCCTTAGGGATGCACAACCGAGCGATCAGCTAGCTGCAGGGTGACTGTAGTTGGCATTGCTTCCCCTAAACCAAGTATTCTGAACACAGAGAGGGGCATTAGGTTGACACTTGCACCCAAATCACATAAGACTTGCTTGCATGTAACAGTTTCTATGGTGCAAGGTAGGGTGAAACTCCCTGGATCTTTCAATTTAGGGGGAAGTCTCTTCTTCAGGATAACACTGCACTCCTCTGTCGACGATATTGTCTCATAGTCCGCCAGCTTTCTCTTCTTAAACAATATGTCTTTCATGAATTTCACATAAGCTGACATTTGCTCCAATGCTTCAATGAATGAGAGATTGATATGAAGTTTTTTGAAAATCTCTAAAAATTTGGAGAATTGCTTGTCTAAGGACTTCTTTTGCAGTCTTTGATGGTAAGGAATTTTGTCAGTATACTCCCTCATCACTGCGGGTGGAGCCTTCTCTAAAATAGGGCGGTCATCAGTAACCCCCTTCTTTTCTGCCTCAGCTGCTTTCTCCAACTCACTCTCTTTTTCACCATCGCGCTTTAGTGCACTGTTTCTAATCGCTTCTCGCTTATTATTACTTGACACTGCTCCCTTGGATTCACCACAGTATCGCTGTGAAAGTTTCCTTGTTCTCTATTATTCAGCATGCTTGCCAGCTGTCCAACACGTGCCTCCAAAATTCGGATAGATGACCTAGTTTCTGTCATGAACTGGGTCTGCGAATTTGTAAGTGTTAGCAATGTTGCTTTGAGCTCATCAGGCTTCTCTTGTGGCTGCTGGTTCTGGTGTTGGCCCTGAAACTATGCTTGCTGCCCCTGTTCATTTCTCCATGAAAAGTTTGGGTGATTTCTCCACCTCTGATTGTACGTATTGGAGTAAGGGTTGTTGTAGGGTCTTTGAAGATTTCCCACTGCTTGAACTTTCTCCATGGGAACATTATTTGGGTCCATTACTGTGCATCTATCAAAAGTATGGGGACCCCCACATATCTCACAACCCACTGGTGTCTGAACTGCTTTAACTGTCATGGTGCTCTACTGCATCTGCTTTGTCAAAGTGGCTACCTGCGCAGTCAATGCAGTGATATCATCTAGATCATGAACCCCAACCACTTTCCTACTGTTCATTGCTCTCTCATCGGCCCCCTGATGGTTGTTTGTGGCCATATCCTCTAGCAAATCATGTGCCTCATTGACACTCTTTCTCGCGAACGCATTCTCACGATGCAAAGATCGTGATGATGCACGAGTTGTACCATGACCCATTGTAAAATATGTGGACTAGCATCCATTTCTCAATCCCATGATGTGGGCACTTTCTCTGCAAGTCTTTAAACCTCTCACATGCATCATATAATGGTTCTCCCTCCAACTGATAAAAGTTATTCAACTCACCTCTGGGTTTCGCTGCCTTAGCTGGGGGGAAGAACTTGGCAAGAAACTTCTGGGCTAAGTCTTGCCATGTAGTGATGAAGTTCGCATGTAATGAGTTCAGCCAGCACTTTGCTCTATCCCTGAGTGAGAATGTGAAGAGTCTCAACCGAATGACATCATCAGTAACACCATTGTATTTGAAGGTTACACACAGCTCCAGGAAGTTTGCTAGATGCAAGTGAGGAACTTCAGACGGTAATCCCCCAAACTAAACTGAGCTCTGAATCATGTGCAATATGGCTGGTTTGATCTCAAAATTATTGTCTTCAATAATGGAAGTTTGACGCAAGTCCGCACTCGTAATAGTTGGCATTACATAGTCCCTCAAGCTTCTTTCTGCAGGGATTTGTCTTACGATAGGCGACAACTCATCATCCATCAAATTGTTGTTTCGCTGATCTCCCATTGCTAAGGAATCAACTGCTCTTTTCTCTTTCCTGTTCTGTCTGCACAATCTCTTAATCTCAGGGTTCAGAGGGATATGAATGTCAGCTCCTCTCCTACTTCGCATAAACTAAGTTTTTGAGACTAATCAAAAACAACAAACAGATCACGACAAACAGTTTCAGACTTTCGATAATTTTTACGTCTCGGTGCTAATTTTCCTGACCGCGGTTCCATGGCACCGCGGTGCTACTTGGTCGAATCGCGTGCTCTCTCGATTCTGTCCGAATTGTGCGATTTATTCTCGTTTTACGGCACTTCTAGGCTTCAATCTGGGTCATGCAGATTTCACCTCAATTAAGCTCATTTCATCCTCGATTAAGTACTTCTCCTTTATGATCGTTGAGACACAAAAATGAAAGAAAAACACACCTAACACTATACTAAACGCAAAATAAATGAGTGAAATACTAACTAAAAATGACTCAAAAGTGTATACAAAATTCACTTAACAGTTGTCAGTCAAGAATTCACACATTCAGAAAATAGGTGCAACAAAAATATGGATCTATAGGCACACTAGGAGAGGAGAGATACGATTACGAATAAAGATATACTAGGCAAGGTCAGAGTGACATCAATGGCGGACAAGATGGGAAAACGAGGTTGAGATGATTCAGAATGTAAAAAGGGGAAGCATATATGCCAGGAGGTGCGAGAGGTTGACATGGATATGTCTAAGGATAGATAGAGATAGACCGAGGAAGAATTGGAGAGAGGTAATTAGACATGACGTGACACATCTTCAACTCACCGAAAGCATCATCCTAGATAGAAAAACAATGAAGTTATGTACTAGGGTATAAAGTTAATAGGTAGTTGAACGATTTCTCTCTTTTCCGTGGGAGAGCATGGTTCTAGCTTAGAGCACCTTGTCTGCTCCTTATTATTATTATTATTATTATTATTATTATTATTATTATTATTATTATTATTATTATTATTATTATTATTATTATCTTATTCTGCAATTATATTACTATTGTTGTTGCTTTTACTTGGGTTATCTTTACTATTTTTGTTGTCAATACTTTCTTCCTATGTCTTTTCACCATAGCTTTCACTTGTATTTATCAAACCTGTTTTTGAAAAGGGTTGTCTTCATCTGCCAAATAAGGTAGGAGCAAGTCATGCGTATATCTCATCCTCTCCAAAGATCACTTGTAGAATTTCACTGGATACATTGTTGTTGTACATTTCACCTTAAATTTATCGCTTAACAATGATAACTTAGTATAGATAGTGTAAACAACAGTGTGAATTGTTTTTTTTTTTAGATTTTTACACTATAGCCTCCTACTATATATATATAACTAGCAAAATAAATATGTAACTCACTCTAAATATTTACCGCAATAACGCCGTACTATATCCTAGTCCTAGATAAAATGACCACCATGTGTATGTGTTTTCCAACACAATGTTAAGAGAAAAAATATGAATTTAATGAGCATGGTAAATCTGATTATCAATTGATTTAGTTCAATCGGAATCATGCATCTTCCAGATTTGAGCTTGTAATCAAGATTATGAAGAATCTTCCACAATTAATTCCACAAGAGTATTTAATATTTTTTTTCCTTTTGAATTTCGTATTAAGGATGCAATCTTTTTAATTAGAGTATTTAATTGTATGATGGTGCGGAATTTTTTTACTACTATTAGCATCCAATACTCAATTTAATTTTAATTTTATCAATTATTTCTCAATTTATAGCATGTTTGGTCAATCTTCTAAAATTAGATTTTTTTTTAAATGTCTTTTTCAAAAAAGTTAGTGAGTCAATTAGTTTAAAAATCATTTAGTAATTTGATTGCAGACTCAAAATATAATGTATTATAGTAGTAATATTCGGAGTATTTGAAAGAAGACAATAGAAAAAGGAGAAGGATAATCCTCGTATAATCGGACAACATTAGGATGTTTGAGGAGTTTAAAGTTCCAATTTGCAATTACACATGAACAAATGTCAACTGTAGTAGTATATTTGATTTTTTTAAATTAAAACAGAACATGAGTAGTATATTTTAATTTTTTTAGCTATTTAAAGAGGGTTATGAAAGTTGTATAATTGAATTTTTTTAGTAATTATTTGTAGATATTTAAAGAGGATAATGAAGGTGAATAAAATTGTTGATGAAAATTAAAGAGGTTAATAAATGAAATGGTAAAATTCAAATTGAAATAAATGGTAGAAATTCTTCTGGCAGAAGCACTTCTGAAAAGTCAAACCAAACATGTCAATTTTATCAATTTCACGAAAGTCTGGGTACCCAGAAGTCAATCCGAACAGACACTAAATATACTTTCCTCAAAAGTGATGGATCAAAAAAGTGCTTATGAGAAAAAACTATTTTTTTTAATTTTTGAAAAACTTCTGCTACTCTTCAAAATCACTTCTTTTCTTTCTCCCCATAAGTTGGCCAAACACGTCAATATTTAAAAATAAACACTTTTCCAGAAAAATAAGCATTTTTTTTTTTAAAATTCAAAGTTGCAGTTGATCTTTTATTGCTTAATCAAAATTTTAAAAAATACTTCTTTGAAGATATTGTTTATTCTTACAAATATTAATAAATTACCCATTCACAAAAGGAAAGTTACACAATAATAAAATCTAAATATAATATGTATTTTAAAATATTTAGTACAGAAATATTTGGCGGTCATCAAAATTAGTTTACTTGTTCATATAAAAAATACGGTAATTGTCAAACACACGCTCACGACCAATATGGATTTTAAAGGGAAAACACACATTTTAGCTCGTAGTCCATATGTTGGAGGTACGATAATATTTGACTCGTGAAAGTGGAATTTTTTCATGAAATAATAATGAAAAAAATTAAAATTAATTATATCGTGCGGATATTTAATAACACAATGTATTAGCTGAAATAGCGCCAAATAATTACACAGTGTTTGAATGGTGATCCTAATTTTTTAAATGATAGTTACATCTCATAAATAGAGAGTAGATATTTGGCTACACCGGCAGTACACTCTCTCCGTCTGTAGCTGACCGGAGATCCATCAGTTGTTGTTTCTAGGGCACTTTTTCCGGTATTATTTATGCATCAGTGGTAGTACTTTCCGTATTTTATGGATCTGTAAAGTACAACATTGATTGCGGAACCTGCATTGTAGTACTCCAGTCTAAATGGCACCACCTCTGATGCTGCTTCTCTTTCTTCCTACTGCTCTTGGTAATTTCATACCCCTTTTACTTCTTTACATTTATTTTTTATTTTTTTATGCATATTCCCTGGACCAGCTCATATCGGGAGCTTTTTTGCACCTGGCTGCACTTTTTATTGGGTAGTTTGCCGCCAAGCACAGGTGTCGGATAAACCTGGGCTTGCACTTAGGGTTGTAGGTGGGATTCGAAAAACATTAGCATAATCTTAGAGGTGTGTGGTGATGGGATTTAGCTAAAAGAGAGGTATTTTGTGGAGTTTTTCAGGATTCTGAACTGTCGGTGTCTGAATTCATGAATTAAAATGCACACTCAAATCAACAATATTTCCAGTTTAATCTCACATGTGGGGTCTGGGGAGGGAGGGTATAGAGAGGGCTGTTTCCGGAAGACACTCGGCTCAAGTTCAACAAGTCAAAGTAGTTATGACAAAGGAAATACGGCAGTGAAGAAAACATGACAACTAATAACGAAAGCTATAGAGCATTCAGAGAAAAGAACAATAACAATAACAAAGAAATAGTGCGATAACCAAAACACAATAAACAATGGATGGTAACAGTTGTCAAAAAGCAAAAAAACTGCATGAATAAGGCTAATACTATGACACCGGAAAGAAATAAAATAGCCTGGAATAGAGCAGCAGAAACACAGAGAGCTCTTATAGTTGGCTCCATCTCGTATTGGTATTGCAATTTGCAACATAGTTGATATATAAAGAAAGACCCTTTGTTTTTTAAGGGAAAGAGGTAGGCAGGGATTAGTTAACTGATGCTTACGGCTTGTAAAATTAGGAGTATTTACTTTTCATTTATCCTGTTTTAAGACTTCTAGTACTCTGTGTATTTTCCCCTTTCAGATAATCACCTTCCAAATTTGTGAAAATTAGTGCATGCACGATTGCCTTTTCGTTTTTCTGTATGTGAAGTTCGGTTACTTATTTGCTTCTAAAACATTCAACTTCAGGGATAACATTGCCACATATTTACCTGTCTCCTACTCTACCGCCAAACAAGGGTCACTTTGCAAGCAAACTTTTTCTAGAAGATGGTAAGATTGATACTTCAAATTCTGCGTCTTTGTGGTTCTGCGTTGTTATTTGTTGACTGATTAGAGAAACCAATTGTTATACCAATTTAGTGATAAATGTGGATTTGGAACTTACTTAGTGTCTCTTACATTGTTCTGCAGCAAGATTAGTGCCAACTCGTGCCTCATTTGCACCAATGTCAGAACCACATAGACACCATCTTAAACCATATCCGATTCCCTCTAGGGCGCCTGCTCCTTCCCCTGCATCTCAAGGTATTAATGTTGCTCTTTTCGCACCATCTTTTAGGACTTCGTGGGCTTTTACTGATGTGGATCTCTAATATTTAGCTCGTGCTGCCGGTCCAATTGCCAGTCGAGTGGCAAGACGTCGCGGTCATCATCGTCATCATCGGCCGAAAGCTCCTGTTTCCCCATCTCCGACAGTGGGCTCAGGTATTATTCTGTTGTAACTGATAATATCCTGTCAATCCAATGCTCTTTTCCCTCTCTTTCATTGCTTCAACTTTAGGACAATGTGGACCAAAGGCAATAAATGAAAATGAGAATAGGAAGAATGAAGGCCACGATTGCTGCATTGGGGGCACAAACTAAACAGCCTACCATATGTTCACTTTTTTGTGTATTTAATGCACCACTGTGTATCCCCTACCAGTGATGTATCAATATATAAAGCATGTGTCTTACATGTAAATCTGGTTATAATTGTCAGCTTGTGGTCTATGAAGCACGGACACCTCATTTAGGGTGAGGTATCCGTGTCGGACACCTGGGGGGACACGAAACGCGGCGGACACGCCTCGGACACGTGTCCGGGACGTGTCCGAGTGGGCCCAGCCCAAAAAAAAAAAAAATACTCGGACACGGCTCGGACACAGCTCGGACACGTACGGGACACGGATCGGACACGTACGGGACACGGCAATTACAAAAAAGTGTAAAAAGCCTAAAAATAAAAAATAAAACCTAGATTAGCAACATCAGCAACTGCGAGCCTGCTGGACTGCTGCGACTCCCCTTCCCGTCGACGTCGAGCCTGCGACTGCTGCGACCCCTTCCGGCGACTTCCCGTCGCTCCGGCGACTCTGCGAAATCTATCCAGGTCCGGCGAGTGCGGCTGCTGCTTGGATTTTTTTTTTTGCTTTTGGTTTTAGGTTTTAGGTTTTGTTTTGTTAGGGGAAAATCTGATTGGGCTAGGGAAATTATTTGGGCTTGGGGAGGTTCTGGACGAATTAAAAGGGGAAGTTGGGCCTTGCAGGTTTTGGGCTAGGGAATTAAATGGTTTGGGTAGAGTTTTAGGTGATTAATAAATGATAGTTGTGGTGTAAAAAAAGAAATTTACTAAACTATAAATTACTTATGCACTTTTTTATTTTAATTTGAGATTGATAAATTCTAATACTTAGCAAAATTATTATTTATTTTTGAATTTGATATTTTGGTTATTTGGTATATAACAAATTTGAATTAAATTTATAATTTATTTATGAAGGTGAAGCTTTAATAATATTAATTTTAAAATATATATATATATATATATATATTTTAATTTATTTTTACAGCCGTGTCCCTGCCGTGTCGTGTCCCCTATTTTTCAAAATTGCCGTTTCCGCGTGTCCGTGTCCGTGTCCTATCGGACACCTCTCACGTGTCCGTGTCCTATCGGACACCTCTCACGTGTCCGTGCTACATAGCTTGTGGTTATAAACTTATAATCGAGATCTATTGAACTTGTTTCATAAAAGTCTAGAATTGCCTCACGAACCCCCTCAGCCTCATTGGCACTGCAGCTACATAGTTTTCCTGCCCTTTGGTGCCAACTGCAGAACCTCAAGGGGTTATTTGGTTCTCTGATAATGTGTAGTTTTGTCATTTACGTAAAAAGCGTGGTATTTAAGACTAACTGTGGTACTCTTAACACTATTACTAATAGGTTTAATGTTATTCCAAATTGAATTCAGAGTAATGCAGAAGTTATGGATGCATTATCTCTACGCAAAACTAATATGGTAGCCAAGCGCCGTATTGATAATGCACTGTTTTATGCGGAGGTTATTGTACCTCAAAACAGATATGCCCTTGATGTACTACTATTGTTCCTAAATGTATTACACTCATTACTAAATCGATCTCCTATGATTCACTTTCAAACGATCCTAAGTTATTATCCACCTTATTAATATGGGATGTTAATGCAATGTGCATAATACAAGAGCTATGTGAGATTCACTTTTATTTTCTTGATACAGAATTTTTTATTCGTAAAAGTAAAAAAGTTATATGATCAATATATCCTTCCCATGTAACACTGAGCACCACATGCTTTTTACTGTTGATAATGTGTTACACTGAACTAGGACATTCAATATAAGATCGAGAATTTAGATATCATAACTTATAGGAAGCTGCAAATGGATCTTCATTCAACTTTGTGATTTTTCTTTTTTCTTTTTTGAGAAGGACTTTGTTATTTCTATGGAGACTATGAAAGTATTGTCCCATCCATGAGGATGTTGCACATAATATCCTAACCATTGTAAATTCTCGCAAATTTAGGCTCTTACAAGATTTCTTTTTGGGTATTTCTTAGGCTCTAATAAGCTGAAGTTAGATTTAGATGGTAGGTATACGACCATGAATATGTAATTCTGCACATTTAGATTATCAATCTTCCAATTGGGCAGCAACCACAGCTAAAATGAACAAAAGAAAAGGAGACACGTGGATGACTGATTCAGAGGGGTACTGGGGATGAATGAGAACCTTGTAGCTAGGAGACAACATTATTCTCTTAACATCAGGTTAGACAAGAGCACGCATGCTAAGATACAAAACATTGCCAGTATTAGAGGAAAACATACAAATGGGACATTCAAATTATATCTTGAGTCGTTGATTTATCAACGGAAGGAAGATATTAAATTACAAGAAAGAACATGCTTCAATGTTCATAACTTTCTGAAAACCATGAGGCGGGTCACAGGAGTAGCGAAAGACTGAGCTTGCTCATGTTACCTTAAAGAATAACAATTTCAAGTCATCCAACATTGCAACAATGATACTGAGAAATCATACAAGTAATTTGCATACTGTAAATGAAAAAGAAGAAAAGAAACAATACTAAGCATCCAATTCGATGGCCAATTCCCAACTAGTAACACGGAGGACTTGTGAAATTAAACAAAAATCTAGCACATAATTGGGTTTGTTTTAGGACATGTCCAAGTTCTGCTTCTAAGGTTCCTTGGGTTGTTGATGACATGCTGACAATAAGAGTAGATGCAAACTAAGTGGTGGGAATGCTTTCATTGTGAGGAGAATATTTCACATTTACTTGTTCTCATTTTACGGACAACAACAACAACATATCCAGTGAAATCCACAATGTGGTATCTGGGGAGGGTAGAGTGTACGCAGACCTTACCTCGACCTTGTTCTCATTTTACGGAGTGGGTAAAAATGTATTGTAATTGTAATGGTTAAGAGGTGATAGCCCTTAAATCTTCCATCCAAATGTTAAAACTTTTTCTTATTTATAGGGTAAATAAATTATTGATTTGGAAACTTCCATATACAAACAATATACCAAAAAAGATAGCGAGTCTATACCAAAATATGGTCCTCGACAAATCACTCCCAAGCTTCTATATAAACAAGAACGTAATGGGAGCACCAAAAGTTAAACTAAGAATAACATGCTACTCCTTAAATATACAAGGCCATTTTCTATCCCCTCAAAAAATCTCATATTTCTCTCCTTCAGCAGGACCCACCGATAGCTAGAGGGGCAACATTCCATGCCCCACATCTTTCGTCTTTTTCTAAAGGCCAGCTAGATAGTGTGTTCACCTTCAATGAACACGACACGATGTCTTTCAATGCATGTCAAACCATTCAAATTTTAGTACTTATATGAAATTGGAGTCTTCTGTCATTTGTTCGTTACAATTGAGAGATTCATGCAAAACTTGAAAGTGTAGGATATGATATGGGCATTAATTTGAAAATATTTGGAGTATTTGGTTTCAAGTGCTAGAAAAAAGTTGCCGCGGAACCTATCCTGAACGCGATTTATGCGGAGGGCATGTTTGTTCCTTTTTTACTAAAAGGGAAAAAAGATTTTTGAATACCCAAGGGTGTGGCTTAGCAAAGATGTTTTTCCATCTGCCTAAACCTTAGGGGCAAAATTATCATGTATACCTGTGTTGGTAAGAGGTGACAAGTACTTGGTGAAATAGTAGTTGAGGTGCGTGCAAGCTAGCCATAAGCACTACCATTGTGAAAAACAGAAAGAAAAACAAGTTCTTGATGAGGAAGAAAAAAAAATGTTGGTGGTTTTATGTCATGTTTTCTTTTCTTTATTATGCTTTCCTGTATCCTTCATTATCTTTCCAAGTTTGGTGTAGAAAACTGTCAAATTTAATTAGGTCAACAACAGTTGAAAGAGGGGTAGCATTATTTGCATATTAAGGATGATAGAGAGCTAAAAATTAATTAGCAACAATCACATGATTGAGTTTGCTAAATAGCTAAACAGAAAAAGATTTAGATTCCATTTGAATTTTATGTATTGGTTGTGAAAGGAACACTCTATTTATGTTCTTTTGCTGTATATTAACTGTCAGCAAGTTCCTTAACAACATTATATATGCCAAAGGATAATACTGTTTTATTTGTTTATAATTTTCCCCCTCCCTTCCTTTTTCTATGGGAATTAATTAAATCATCAGTGACACGCTTAACATGCTAATCTAAATCCTCTCGATCATTTCTCCTAGAATTATGTTCCTCATACACAATATCCTATGTTGAATATTCTTACGAATTTGCAGGCTGTGGCCAGATCTGTGCAGAGCCATTTGCTTCTGTTCCTTTTGTTACACCTTGTGCTTGTGTGTTTCCAATGAAAGTCACACTTCTCTTAGACAAGTCCCTTTATTCTATATTTCCTGTGGTCAGAGATCTGGGGATTGAGGTTGCAGAAGGCACCTATCTAGATCCCAGTCAAGTTGTTGTAGTTGGAGCCAGTGCTGATAATCAAAATCAAGAAAAAACAATTGTTGATATTAACTTGGTTCCCCTGGGGGAGAAGTTTGATAACACCACAGCTATGCTGACCTATGAAAGATTCTGGAAAAAGAAGATGCCTCTCAATAGAACCATGTTTGGGGATTATGAAGTGATGCACATTACCTATCCAGGTATAATATGAACTGTTTATTGTTATTTTCCTTTTAATTTAATGTAGTTATGGTGCAATATAATCTGAACAAGTTATTCCAGGGCTGCCTTCTTCTCCACCGTCTGGCATTGATTCTGGTAATGGTCCAACTGGAAGTGCTGTCAATCAACAATTCCCTATTACTGCTGACTTTGTGAACAAGAGCCAGAAAATGAATCCCCGAGTCGTTTTTCTCATTGCTTCATCAGCAGTAGTACTGTTGGTGGTATGCTGTGGTGCACTAGTTGTCCTCCTAAAGTGCAGGAGGATTGGCCGACCATCAAATGCTGTTGGTCCAGTGTTTACACAATCTATGCACAAGAGATATGGCAAAGGTAGCTACTTGTTTCCTTGTTTTAAATTAGTCATCAGTGACCTTTGAAGGCGTGATATTACTGTGAAGAAGCAGAGATGTAAATTTTGAAATATACGTCTAATTTATCCACATTACTTTCTTTAGTGTATGTGTAAAAGTACCTTATAAAAAAATGTGTGTAAAAGAAAAAACATTCCAATTTTATCATCTTCTGCTGTTAATAATACACTGTTCTGTACTATTAAAGACTTTGACTTCTCTACGTCATGAGGATAGAATGAACACACATATTTTGGTTTGCAGGAATTGGGTCAACAATGTCAAGTAGCCCAGATAGCTCAACATCGGTTTCCCTCACTTCTGCTATGCCCGCTTCTATCCTCTCTGTCAAAACATTTACACTTGCAGAGCTTGAGAAGGCAACTGACAAGTTTAGTTTAGAAAGGGTTTTAGGTGAAGGAGGATTTGGACGGGTTTATCATGGTATCTTAGAAGACAGAACAGAAGTTGCTGTGAAAGTACTCACTAGGGATAATAACCAGAATGGAGATCGTGAATTCATTGCTGAAGTGGAGATGCTAAGCCGATTGCATCACCGTAACCTGGTGAAATTAATCGGTATATGCAGTGAAGAGCGGACTCGCAGCTTGGTATATGAAATTGTTCGGAATGGTAGTGTGGAGTCTCATTTGCATGGTATACTCTTTATATTCCCTACCTTCGTTTCTCCTACAAGTTTTACTGAAATTCCTTTCAGGCTCAAAGTTCCTCTATATCACTTGTAAAAATCTTGCGTTCCAGAGCACATTTATAACTTATCTATGTGCAAACATTATGGCAATCCATTTGTGCTTCTTTGACTACTCATTTCCTTTTTATTGCTAATACCAGTGCCATGTTTCTTGAGACGTTTTTAGTCAATATATTAAGCGAATTCTCTATACGAGGTTTGCCAAGGACAACTTTATTCTTTGAACTTCATTCTGTGGCAAATTTTCTGACTCAAGGGAAGGCATTTATGCACCTTATCCTTGTTTTTGCTTCTTTGACTACTCATTTCCTTTTTATTGCTAATACCAGTGCCATGTTTCTTGAGACGTTTTTAGTCAATATATTAAGCGAATTCTCTATACGAGGTTTGCCAAGGACAACTTTATTCTTTGAACTTCATTCTGTGGCAAATTTTCTGACTCAAGGGAAGGCATTTATGCACCTTATCCTTGTTTTTGCTTCTTTTAGTTTTAAGCCAGCAGCTGCTTCCTCCTGCCCAGGACCATTTTCCTTAGCTTTCTTTCGTTTTGTGTGGGGGGTGGGGGTGTACCTGCAGTTTCTGCTGTGGCTCTAGCTACTTTTTTCTTCCGCTTTTGCATTTCTGTTCCTTCTTTTCTTCTGCTTTGCTGCCCACCAAACAACAATGACGAAAAGCTCCACCCGAGCTGGTAGGACTTTGTTTCCTCTCATTCTTCCAGGTTAATTGTCACTATAGGTACAGAGAGTAGTTTGCCAAAGAGAACTTAGTTGGTCTATCTTCAATCGACTGTAAAATTGTTCGAAAAAGCTTCACCATTCGACCAACTAAAAGCATAAAAATGTCTTTGTGCCTTGGTGCAAGTAAAACATATTACCATGTGATTCTCCTTAACGAAAATTTACTGCTATATTTCAGGAAGAGACAGGAGAAGAGGGCCACTTGATTGGGACGTGAGGTTGAAAATTGCTCTTGGCGCTGCGAGAGGACTAGCTTACCTTCATGAAGATTCTAATCCTCGTGTAATTCATCGTGATTTTAAAGCCAGTAATGTTTTGTTAGAAGATGATTTCACCCCTAAGGTTTCAGATTTTGGGTTAGCAAGGGAAGCAACCGAAGGAAGTCACCACATATCTACTCGAGTCATGGGAACTTTTGGGTATATATTTCTTAAACATGACTAATCTTGAAGTGTTCACGATTCACTCAAATAAGAGTATAATGAATGTGTGGTATGCAAGTGAAGCATACTAATTAGGAAAAAATGAAGACAGAATGAATGGAAGCATGATACTAAAGCATAACTATTATAAGCTCTGATTGGTTCCATTAGATCATCTATAGGACGTTTTTATGAGCACTAACAGAAACTTGTTAAATCCTTTGTCAAGTGATGCTTGTCTGTGTGCTGGAGGTGTAATCATGAAACTGATTTTGGAATTGTGCTTATATAAAGATGTTGATGTGACAGAAGACTATTAGATAGTGTGAGACTACTTCCTGCACATTGTCTGAATTGAGTTCCTACAATAAAAGGGAAAAAGAAAAACCGTGAGGGTTAGCTTTATTTTCAGGGATATCTATCCACTACCAATTTTGTCCTGAAATTCTGTCACCTACTAAGAGGATGACTGTCTCAGCCCAAGGCAGTAGTTCTCTAATGCATCAGGATGTGGTCAATACTCCTAGATATTGTGAAATCATGTTGTTACATTTTTTATTAGTTTCTTAGGCCTAATCTTTTATTCGACTAACTATCCTAACAGATATTCTGTTTTTCTTTGATTCTTTATTTTTAGTTCTTTTGTACATACACCAACTTTATGCTTGGCCTTATTTGCTACTCTAACCTCTGCTGCAAAGTTTACATTAAAGCAGTTGCTAACATTCCGTATCTACTGGGTTTGCAGGTATGTTGCTCCTGAATATGCAATGACAGGACACCTACTTGTTAAAAGTGATGTGTATAGTTATGGGGTTGTGTTATTGGAGCTTCTCTCCGGAAGAAAACCTGTTGACATGTCTCAAACTCCTGGACAAGAAAACCTGGTAACTTGGGCGAGACCTCTTCTGACCACTAGAGAAGGTTTGGAGCAACTGGTCGATCCTTCTTTGGCGGGAAGCTATGACTTTGATGATATGGCAAAGGTGGCTGCCATTGCTTCAATGTGTGTGCATCCAGAGGTGACTCAAAGGCCGTTTATGGGAGAAGTTGTGCAAGCTCTCAAACTCATCTATAATGACAATGATGAAACTTGTGCTGATGGATGTAGCCAGAAAGAGTCTTCATTGCCAGATTCAGATTTCAAAGGTGTCCCTTCTGATAGCAGTTGGTGGAATGCTGGTGGGCTTACACCAAGATTAACATATGGACAAGCCTCCACTTTCATGACAATGGATTACAGTTCTGGTCCGCTTGAAGAGTTTGAAAACAGACCGTTTTCAGCTTCAAGCTTTAATCTAGGTGGAGGGGCTGGCTTAACATTAAGCCATGGCAACAGATCAGGTCCTTTGAAGACGGTAAGGAGTAAACCAGCCCTCTATAGGTTAAGGGGTAGTATGAGTGAACATGGCGCACTTCTCCCAAGATATGCTTGGAAGGATGGCACCAATTATGATGCTTCTTTTTAGAGTGTTTTTGTCAAATGTACAGTGCCGAAGGCCGTTGCTATTTGAAAAAAGAAAGGATGGTTCTCCGGTGTAGATTAGGAGTTTGATATTGCCGCTATATCCCCATGGAGAGAGTGGACTAAGCCTTCTAATTTTGGTAATCTTACATTCAGTTTTAATACAGACAGGAAAGATAAACGGGATACTCCTTGTTGTATATGTTGTCAAATTAACTTTTTCCTTAGTCCAATATTGGATTGAACTTATTCCACTTTCTATGTTTTTTTCTTTTACACTTTTAACTTGCGATTGAGACATAATTGGTGTATGCGTTTAATCTCCTATCCTACAAGCTGAGGGGTACTTGCTCACTAACTCGGCAAAGTTCTCCTTGTCTATTCTTTCTTTTTTCCTCGTAGATTTTCAATATAGTTTTCGGTAGCTGATCATTACACGCTTTTAATTAAGTTCATGGTGGTTTTCTTTTAGGGCAAAGGATGCCATTCTTAGGTGAACCTAAGTGTTATCGTTAGTTTTGTGGGATTTATGGGAGGGTTTTGAAGAGTGTGTTAATTTCACCTTACTATTTAATAAGTTATATTCATTTTCCCTAAATTATTTAGTTGATAACAAATGATGGGAAACTTTAGACAAAAGCCTAGGCTTCTAGTATAGTAATATGCAAGTCGTGTATCCACAGCTTTTCGAAACCCTCGTGTTAATGTTGGATTTGGTGTTATGACATTTTTCCCAACATATCATTTTCAGTACTAAGTTAAAAATTAGAAAATGTTGGAACAAATGTCATGACATTCAGACCAACATTCTGATAATAGTTTTGCCTTACTTCACGAGACTGAAGCTAAACTCGTGAGATTTTTACTACGAGGATAATTTGACTTGGTAAGTGTTGACACCCAATTTTGACCCTCTCGTGCAGTCATTAGCTATAAAATTACACTAATTTTGCAAAATAAATTTTTATGATTTTTTTATAATAAAATGCAGCGATAAAACATAAATACAGGCATAAATAAATAATTTTAAATAATAGCGCTGCAGTCTAAAACATTAAACACTAATTAAATAGCACGCCCGCATTTATTTTAGATAATTTAATCACAATTAATTAATTAACTTATCATTAATTAACTAGCCTAAAACTAATTAATTCTACCCAGCCCAATTACCCATTACCCACTACCGCCTGGCCCAATCGTCACGACGACCGTCGCCTACCACACCTTTTTCTTATCGAAGCGCCCACCTTTCTATTTTCCCCTTATCAGCAACCCTTTACTTCATCTTCTTAGGAAAAAAAAACGCAGCCTTCAAACGAACCCTAGAAAACTTCACCTTCTAGCCGCGAATCTCGCCGGATTTTCAGGGTGAAAAATCCGGCGACCTTCCTTTTTCTTACCCACGCACCCAGCCAAACGATTTCCTACCATAATTAAACAAATTCATTCAAATCGTTTACCTTATTTTCTGCCTGTTAGAATCGCACGAATCAGTACGAAATCGGGCATAAGAATCTCAGCCCTAATTGCCTACCAAACTTAGAATCAGGAGGGCTATATAAGCACGCAATAGAACAATTGCGGTCGATCGGCGGAGTCGGGAGAGGCGAGAGTCGAGCACAATAGGGCATACCCATAGCATCGACACCTTAGCAACAGTGAGGAATCACATAGCAATTTAGGGCAGTCGAACATAGGCGTGAGCACGCAGAGCGACATCCGAATTCGGTGAAACAAGTAGTAAACACAACCAAGGAATCAAGCAAAACCTTCCTCTGCTTTCGCATCGTAAAGCCCAAAACCCGTCGAGTGGCTCCGACGACTTGATATGCTGCCCCGGCTCGCTGTCCGGAGAAGGTAAAATTCCACTCCCTACTGATTTCGTCGCATTGCTGAATTTCTGCAGTTTTGTTTCGTGTGTTCGTGCTAGTATAATGTTAGAATTTATCTGCTCGATTCTGCTGATTACGATAAATGCAAGGTTATTTCGTGAATAGTGAAGTCGGTTTGGTGAATATTTATTTGTTTGATCGTGATGGCGATACTTATTTGCGAAATGTTTTGTGATAGATATTGTTCTAAGGTTCAGTCAATTAATTGCCATTATGAATTGGTTATTCTAATGTAATATGAATAATACGAGACTAAGACGTCGCGATTCGCCATGCCACGCTTTCAAGTTGTTTGCTCTTCCAAGAAATGATACCTGCAGTGTGTTCTTGCATCTATGGAATCAGATTCCTGTTAAGTAGTGATCTGGTTACTGCGTACGTGTCTACTGGGGTTTAGCCCATGTCAGTGATCCAAATGGTGTCTACAATAGCATCTTGCATTTAGGGAACCAACTTAGACCATATTAAGCCATGATTCCTATTGCATTCTATCTTGGTGTATGATTATGTTTTCATATATCGACATGCCTAGGTTACGATTGGGCATCAAAGCTGTCAAGAGGGTTTAGTTGAAATGACTTGAATAAGCTTTATATGTATAGGATGTTACACACATCTGTCTAAATTGTCTACGTGTGTTCATTGTATCTTGGTTTCTAAATTGTCCATGTTAAGCATTTTCCTATCAGTTGTTTAAGCACACCTTTAAATGTAGTCTTGAATACTTGCATTCGTAAACCTGCGCCTAAGTTGGCCCTCTTTGAAATCGAAAATGTTATGTCTTGGGATTTCTGTCTCGACCATCACCGCATCGCTACATACCGCTTCTTGTTTCTTTATCATCCACTGCCTACCCCATCTTATATTGTCACCTGATGTCTTGACTGTTTTCTATAATAGTAGACTCAAGTTCTGAACTATATGTATTGGAAGATGATTTGCGTTGTCTGTATACTTGTCCATTATCAGTTATTTTTGCCCTCTGTTGGTCCCCATATCTGCGTAGGATTAAGCATCGCATTAAATGCTTACATGTTCTTTGAATAAATTTGGACATGTACTAATCCTTATCTTTTCTTATTTTTACATGAAACCCAATGCCTTGGAGCAAAGGGAAGAGTCTCAATACGAGACTCATCGCTATTTTCCCAAATGAAGATCCGTGACTACATCCCTCGTTGCATCTCACCTCTGATATCCTAAAGCCACAAGCGAAATGCTCCCGCCATCATTCCTTAGGGTCATTTTATTTTCTGCTTCCCCGCCCCATTCATTTATTGTAATATAATTGTCTAACATTACGCTATTAGTAAAACATTTGGAGTAGTTAAATATTGAAGCAATAAATTAGAAGGTAGTTTGCCCCCCTCTTAAGTTAATTGCTTAAATCATTAAACCACTTAATAATTTTTGTGCATAACCATTTAGGTAGCTAAAATATATTTTTTTTCGGCCCAAGAAACCCATCTTCTTATATATGCTTATTAACATTCACATACAATATATATGTTGTCTTCCCCTTGCATAAAAGATATTCTATAGGTATTCAATTAATCGCAATAGGTTTCACATTATTACATTATATATACCTTATTTAACATGTTATGAGTTCATGCTTTTCTTCAAACTAACTTTTGCAAATTTTGCATTTTTAGGTTGCTGGAAAACATATTTTATTTACAAAAAATATCTTTCGCTTTCTAAAACATGCATCTTAACATAATAATTACCCTAGGTTTGGCAGGACAACCGCAAGTTAGCGGATCTTAGAGGGTGCCTAACCCCTTCCCTTTAGGATAATAAAGAGCCCTTACCCAGAATCTCATTAAGTTTAGCAGACCTTAAAATGGAGTTAATGTTTTACTTTAAACTAGTTAAACATTTAGGTGTCATAATTCACCCAAACTAATTAGGTGGCGACTCCGCGAACCCTTAGACATTTTAAACATTTTAGCATTCTTTTACACTTTTAGCACTTTTATTTATTTTCTAACACTTTTTATTCAAGCAAGGTTCGCTAGAATCCCGTTTTCGACTCCGGTTTAAAATGGGGTGTTACAGATGGCGACTCCACTGGGGATTTAAGGTTCTTAACCATAACAGACCTAGGGTTATTATTTGGCATTATTTTTTGCATTTAATTTTGTGTGCTATATTTTGTTTACTTTAATTGCTACCTGCTTTACTGTTTTCCCTAAATTGGCATTCCGCTCATATTTCTTCCACTCTGGAAAATTCACACAATCACACACTACATGCGAGGTGCGTTGGGTGCATCAGCAAAATTCTTTCTTCAAAACCCAAATTTAGGAGAGTTGGTAACATACGTGGAGTGTCCGGTCTAACGCGTCACAGAGCCTTCTCACTCGAGTTGTCCGCTCGGGAACCTTGCGTACAGAAAAGCCAAATCTTAGAAACTTAAGATAGAGCTATACCACCCTTTATTTTAGGGCATGCATGCATTTACCTTAGGTGGGTCGGTCCCTGGCATCGGCACCACAATTAGGAAGACACCAAACTTGTCGACGGGTTTCTCAACCCAACGACCAACCAGCATACTATGTGTAGCGTGACAATGATAGACAAATCCAAACCTAATCATAACATGCCAAAATTGGGAAAAGTGCACCGTCATTTGGTCGTCATTTCCAACGAAATCATTACAGTTGGGCGGCCTGGACAGATCCATCATAACCTCGCATATGTGACGTTTAGGCCTACCTCTGGCATAAAGAGGTCCCAAACATATTAGAACACGCACTTGATTTGCAATTTGCTTATTAGTATATATTGCCTGCAACTTTTGCATATTATACTAACTTGGTTTGCTTCATTTGTTAAAGGTTTATTTTGTCTAGCTTATCCCCAAAAGGTTGATTCGCGTTGACTGGCAGAAGCACAATCATCCAATAAATGACTAATCCAGAAGCACCAGAACGAAACAACTTAGGACTCGCCCCCGTTCCCGTAGAGGATGCAGAGGCGTTGGAAAGGAGAAACACCAATGATCAAAACCTCGCCACACTATTGCAGCAAATGGAAATCATGCAAGCCGAAATAGAAAGGCTCCGAAATATCACAAACCTGTCTATTAGCTTGAATGCACCACTCCCAGAGCAAAGGACGAATGCAATCGTGTCACAAGCCCTTGAGCCTCCACTTCCCCAAAACTCCCCGCAAAGGCCGCAACATACCAGCTCACACCAAAATGTCACTCGCCCGGTCAATTTGCAAGCCGACCTCCAAAATGATCCGTTCACTACATACACATCTCAACCTCCACCTACTTATATCTCCCCACTCAACCCAAATTGCCAAGCCACCCAATACGAACAGATGACACACAAACAATATGAGGGATTAGCACATCCGATCGAAAGCCAACCATTTATTATGCATACATCCTCTCAAGAGACAGATCAATACAAGGAAATGGAGCGGCAGACTCGAGCCAGAGCTGATGAAAATATGGCAAAAGAAATCCGTAGTTTGAAGGAGGCATTCAAAAACATTCAGATGAACAAGGGGGAAGAAGGTTTGGAATATGAAAACTTATGTATGCACCCCGACGTTGAATTACCTGTGGGATACAAGGTGCCCAAATTTGACATGTTCGATGGAAAGGGGAATCCTCGAGCTCATCTAAGGTCATATTGCGATAAATTGATTGGAGTTGGTAAAAATCAAGCAATCATCATGAAGCTATTCATCAGGAGTCTAACCGGCGAGGCGCTGGACTGGTACACATGCCAAGACCCTCGAAAATGGGACAGTTGGAATGCCATGGCACAAGATTTCATGGATAGATTTAGATTCAACACTGACACTGTCTTAGACAAATTTTATCTTATGAAGCTTGAAAAGAAATCCACAAAAACTTTCAGGGAATACGCCCTGAGGTGGCGGTCAGAAGCAGCGAAGGTCCAGCCTCCAATGGCAGAGAGCGAAATGACCACTTTGTTCGTACAGTCGTTGAAAGACGCGACATATTATGAAAGGATGATCAGTGTAATTGGGCGAAGTTTTGCGGAAGTCGTAAGAATGGGCGACTTCGTGGAAGAAGGCATTAAGACAGGCAGAATTACAAACTTGACAGCCCTACAAGCAACTAGCAGGGCAATGCAGTCAGATTCCACATGAGGTACCTCACAAAGGAGAAGAGATGCATCACCCTCTATCATGGTCATTCAGGAGCATAGGCCTGAACAACATCCAGTGTATCAAAACCCACCGCCTCCTTATTATAACCAAAACACTCAAATTCCACATTATCAAGATCGGCCACCCCATATCCTGTTTACCATACCCAACCAGCATATCCAAAATACTCACCACAATCACGAACCCGCACACCAAACGGACCCAAACCCCGCATAAATGCCGAAAGAAAACCAACAAAAACCTATACACCTTTAGGCGAACCCATAGCCCAAGTGTATGAAGGCAAAGCCGCAGGAATACTCCACCCATTCCGAAATACCCTGTGCCTACCTCCCGAGGACACGATAAAACTAAACATTGTGCATACCACTCCGGTGCAGAGGGACACGACACCGAAAATTGTTATACCCTCAAAGACAAAATCGAGGAATTGATCAAAAATGGAGTCATCCAACTTAAAGAAGTTCCCCCCAATATAAACAACAACCACTTACCAGACCCTGATGATGCCTATGTGAACATGATTGTTGAATAAAACAGTTTGGAAGGGACTGTCGTTGAATCATTAATCAATCTCCAAAGGAAGAGAAATGCTCCTTGGCTAGAGCCTGTTGCGCCTGAATCAGTCATTCATCAAAACATGCACTTCGCAGAAATCAAAAGAAGAAGATACAAAAACTGCGTGGAAGGGCTCTAAAGTCTGCTCGTTAAAAGGAAACATAAATACAATGTGATCGGTATGATCCCGTGAAGACCCCGCCTCTAAGACACAAAGCGAAGAAGTGGACTCACGCCCGCTGGCCCGCGAGTCCTAAAATAGTTAGTTTAATATGTTTTGCCCTTCATATGTAATCGAACTACGTGTGACACGATTCTCTTGGCGGATACGTAGCGCCACATCGCTTCGGGTCCCACCTTTAGAAAAATCCCAATTTCACTTTTGCTTGTATTTGGAACTACGTCGACCGATTCCTCAAGGATACGTGGCGCCACATCGGCCTCTGCCTCACCTTTAGAATTTTACCCAATATTCACTTGTAATGAACTACGTCATGACTGATTCTCCTGGGATACGTAGTGGCTTAAATCGCTCGGCCACACCATTAGAAACTTTCCTTTGTTCAAAATAACAAGAATACACATAACATACAAGCAACTCCATTAAGACCCACTTTAGGCCAAAACGCCTTTCGTATTCAAAATCGACAATGTAGAAACTGTGCAGGGTTGCAAGTCCAAACAAGCTGTGCACGCAGATATCAAGCGAACAAGGCGCGGTCAACGCGAATCAACCGCCTCAAACTCACAAATTTTTCTTTGAGCGCAGTCCTTCATATTAGCGTAAGGTACAACAAGTTCCGTGATACTAGCGTATGTAAAATACAACAAAATTCTTCGTATGCATAAACATCAACAATCGAGTTCAAATCCCGCAACAAATTATAGCGATCACCGCTCAGAGTCAATCAGAACTCACGCAGCGTACAAACGCACAACAAAGACATCACGACAATCCACATGGTTCACAAACGCATCACAACAAAGGCATCATGGCAATTCGTCACGCAACATCCAAAGTGTCCGCCAAGGACAACATCTCAAAGATTCACAATACCCTACATATCATACAAGGGAAGACATCCTTATTCACATAATTGCATTTCATATATTTATCATCTTGTTTTACCGCTTATACACTAATTTTTCTCAAGCTTAGCTTCAGGAACATTTATTATACACGAGCATCGAACACGTCCAAAACGACACCACGCCCAAAAACGACGCCAAGTCCAAAAACGACGCCGAGTCAAAACGACTCGAGTCCAAAACGACTCGAGTCCAAACGACGCTAAGTCCAAAACGACACCACGCCCAAAACGACGCCGAGTCCGAAACGACTCAGTCCAAAACGACGCCACGTCCAAAACGACGCTAAGTCCAAAACGACACCACGCCCAAAACGACGCCGAGTCCAAACGACTCAGTCCGAAACGACTCGCCCAAAACGACGCCACGTCCAAAACGACGACGCCACGAAAACGACGCTAAGTCCAAAACGACACCACGCCCAAAACGACGCCGGTCCAAAATGACTCGAGTCCGAAAACGACTCTGCGTCCGAAAACGACGCCACGTCCGAAAACGACGCTAAGTCCGAAAACGACACCACGTCCAAAAACGACTCCGAGTCCGAAAACGACTCTGTGTCCGAAAACGACGCCACGTCCGAAAACGACGCTAAGTCCGAAAACGACACCACGTCCAAAAACGACGTCGAGTCCGAAAATGACTCCGCGTCCGAAAACGACGCCACGTCCGAAAACGACGCCCAGTCCGAAAACGACGTCGAGTCCGAAAACGACTCCGAGTCCGAAAACGACTCCGAGTCCGAAAACGACTCCACGTCCGAAAACGACGCCACGTCCGAAAACGACGACAAGTCCGAAAACGACGCCATCATCAACATATCACATCTACGCAGGGACGATTTTCTCTGTTCTCAAAATTGCATTTTTCTCATTTTATGCTTTATTATTATTATTCTGTCTTAGCAGTTATGCACCAACTCTTTCGTGAGCTTTAGTCTACAGGGGCAGCAGCAACAAATCCAAAGGCAACGACGTCATCAACACAACAAATCCAAAGGCAACGACGTCATCAACACAACAAGTCCAAAAACAGCGACAAGTCCGAAAACGACGCCAATAGCAACATTCCAACACAACAGATTCGCTCACAAAGTCAAACTGCAACAAGTCTACATCAAATACATCTTGCAAAAACCACAGGCTACGTCATTTACACTTTAATTCATCTAGTTTTGATTACGCGTGAATTACGACACAACTCCATATATAGAACAATTTTTATCTATGCCCAGAGGCGTCATTTGCAGATCTCGTCCATACAACGATTTAACATTTACATTTCGCCTATACAATCACGACAACGCCCATACAAGGCGTCATTTTGCATTTCGTTTATACAACGATTTAACATTTGCATTTTTCGTCCATACAAGACGATTCCGCCCATACAAGGCGTCATCTACATCTCGCCTATACAAGACGGCGTATCATCACACCATTTCATTTGACTACAACCACAACACAAAATTCACATTCTTACATTGTTTTATTTTGACAGTTATGCACTAATGCTTCTATCTTAGCTTCAATCTACAGGAACTGCAAAAGATGGAGCACAACGTGGATTTTCTCTTACAGCGAACCGGGGCAATTTGTTGGGGGGCCAACCTTCCCAACAAATGGCAGAAACGGCCTCAAGCGTCGGTCCACTCGTTCCACATCACCATAAAACCCAGCATCATAAGTCGATAGCAGTACACCCTGTGTTCGCCGGTTATTCTTATTTTCTTTTAGCATCACAGCCCAGTGTCGTCATAACTCGACACTGGGACAAATTTTGAGTCCGCGTTATCCCGCCTTGGTATTTTGACCATGGTAGCCCAGTGTCGTCATAATTCGACACTGGGACAAATTTTGAGTCCGCGTTAGCCCGCCTTGGTATTTTGACCATGGTAACCCCAGTGTCGTCATAACTCGACACTGGGACAATTTTTTAAATTTTGCGTCAGCCTTGTCTTTTTCCCAAACCTTTCAATTCTGAGGATCGAGACAAAATTGGCTATGAGTCAACAATCTTTGTCCGAAGATTCTTCCATCATCTCCATACAAAGAGGGACAACTGTTGACACCCAATTTTGACCCTCTCGTGCAGTCATTAGCTATAAAATTACACTAATTTTGCAAAATAATTTTTTATGATTTCTTTATAATAAAATGCAGCGATAAAACATAAATACAGACATAAATAAATAATTTTAAATAATAGCGCTGCAGTCTAAAACATTAAACACTAATTAAATAGCACGCCCGCATTTATTTTAGATAATTTAATCACAATTAATTAATTAACTTATCATTAATTAACTAGCCTAAAACTAATTAATTCTACCCAGCCCAATTACCCATTACCCACTACCGCCTGGCCCAATCGTCCGCGACCCGCGACCCGTCGCCCCGGCCCACACCTTTTTTCTTATCAGAAGCCCGCCCCAGCCTTCTATTTTCCCCTTATCAGCAGCCCTTTACTTCATCTTCTTAGGAAAAAAAAACGCAGCCTTCAAACGAACCCTAGAAAACTTCACCCTCTAGCCGCGAATTTCGCCGGATTTTCAGGGTGGAAAATCCGGCGACCTTCCTTTTTCTTACCCACGCACCCAGCCAAACGATTTCCTACCATAATTAAACAAATTCATTCAAATCGTTTACCTTATTTTCTGCCTGTTAGAATCGCACGAATCAGTACGAAATCGGGCATAAGAATCTCAGCCCTAATTGCCTACCAAACTTAGAATCCGAGGGAGGGCTATAAGAAGCACATGCAATAGAACAATTGCAGGCGGTCGAATTCTGAGGGAGTCAGGGGGGAGAGCTCAGAGTCGAGCACAATAGGGCATACCCATAGCATCGACACCTTAGCAGCAGTGAGGAATCACATAGCAATTTAGGGCAGTCGAACATAGGGCAGAGCACAGTAGAGACGACATCCGGGAATTCAGTGAGAAACAAGTAGTAAACACAACCAAGGAATCAGCAAGCAAAACCTTCCCCTTTGTTTCGCATCGCAAAGCCCAAAACCCGTCGAGTGGCTCCGACGACTTGATACGCTGCCCCGGCTCGCTGTCCGGAGAAGGTAAAATTCCACTCCCTACTGATTTCGTCGCATTGCTGAATTTCTGCAGTTTTGTTTCGTGTGTTTCGTGCTAGTATAATGTTAGAATTTATCTGTTCAGTTCTGCTTGGATTACGATAAATGCAAGGTTATTTCGGCGAATAGTGAAGTCCCGGTTAGGTGAATATTTATTTGTTTGATCGTGATGGCAGATACTTATTTGCGAAATGTTTTGTGATAGATATTGTTCTAAGGTTCAGTCAATTAATTGCCATTATGAATTGGTTATTCTAATGTAATATGAATAATACGAGACTAAGACGTCGGCAGTTCTGCCATGCCCTGTTTGCTGAAGCTGTTTGCTCTTCCAAGAAATGATACCTGCAGTAGTGTTCTTGCATCTATGGAATCAGATTCCTGTTAAGTAGTGATCCGTTATGCACGCGTGTCACCGGGTTTAGCCCATGTCAGTGATCCAAATGGTGTCTACAATAGCATCTTGCATTTAGGGAACCAACTTATACCATATTAAGCCATGATTCCTATTGCATTCTATCTTGGTGTATGATTATGTTTTCATATATCGACATGCCTAGGTTACGATTGGGCATCAAAGCTGTCAAGAGGGTTTAGTTGAAATGACTTGAATAAGCTTTATATGTATAGGATGTTGCACATCTGTCTAAATTGTCTACGTGTGTTCATTGTATCTTGGTTTCTAAATTGTCCATGTTAAGCATTTTCCTATCAGTTGTTTAAGCACACCTTTAAATGTAGTCTTGAATACTTGCATTCGTAAACCTGCGCCTAAGTTGGCCCCTCTTTGAAACTGAAAATGTTATGTCTAGGATTTGTCTCGACCCACTGCCATCGCCTACATACCGCTACTTGTTTCTTTATCAAATCACGCCTGCCCCATCTTATATTGTCACCTGATGTCTTGACTGTTTTCTATAATAGTAGACTCAAGTTCTGAACTATATGTATTGGAAGATGATTTGCGTTGTCTGTATACTTGTCCATTATCAGTTATTTTTGCCTCTGTTGGTCCTCATATCTCTGCGTAGGATTAAGCATCGCATTAAATGCTTACATGTTCTTTGAATAAATTTGGACATGTACTAATCCTTATCTTTTCTTATTTTTACATGAAACCCAATGCCTTGAGCAAAGCGGAAGAGTCTCAATACGAGACTCATCGCTATTTTCCCAAATGAAGATCCGTGACTACATCCTCGTTGCATCTCACCTCCGATATCCTAAAGCCATGTTTAAATGCTCCCGCCATCATTCCTTAGGGTCATTTTATTTTCTGCTTCCCCGCCCCATTCATTTATTGTAATATAATTGTCTAACATTACGCTATTAGTAAAACATTTGGAGTAGTTAAATATTGAAGCAATAAATTAGAAGGTAGTTTGCCCCCCTCTTAAGTTAATTGCTTAAATCATTAAACCACTTAATAATTTTTGTGCATAACCATTTAGGTAGCTAAAATATATTTTTTTTCGGCCCAAGAAACCCATCTTCTTATATATGCTTATTAACATTCACATACAATATATATGTTGTCTTCCCCTTGCATAAAAGATATTCTATAGGTATTCAATTAATCGCAATAGGTTCACATTATTACATTATATATACCTTATTTAACATGTTATGAGTTCATGCTTTTCTTCAAACTAACTTTTGCAAATTTTGCATTTTTAGGTTGCTGGAAAACATATTTTATTTACAAAAAATATCTTTCGCTTTCTAAAACATGCATCTTAACATAATAATTACCCTAGGTTTGGCAGGACAACCGCAAGTTAGCGGATCTTAGAGGGTGCCTAACCCCTTCCCTTTAGGATAATAAAGAGCCCTTACCCAGAATCTCATTAAGTTTAGCAGACCTTAAAATGGAGTTAATGTTTTACTTTAAACTAGTTAAACATTTAGGTGTCCTAATTCACCCAAACTAATTAGGTGGCGACTCCGCGAACCCTTAGACATTTTAAACATTTTAGCATTCTTTTGCACTTTTAGCACTTTTATTTATTTTCTAACACTTTTTATTCAAGCAGGGTTCGCTAGAATCCCGTTTTCGACTCCGGTTTAAAATGGGGTGTTACAGTAAGGAGTTTTGGAGCTGAAGAAAAATGTGGGAAGACCAAGTCCAAGTAGTTGCTAAACTTGGGGAACAAGTCCAAGAAGTTAGAGGATTTTGCTCCACAATCTTCTCCAACAAATCCTATCAGCTGCCCATCTTTCTCTCAACCTCTACACGATTCAATGAGCATTTCAAGGAAGACTCTCTACTATAAATAGAGGCAGCACTAGTGAATTGATATCCAGAAAAATCCAAAAGAAAATATCAAGAGAGCTCTCCGATATAACGATAAAAAAACCGGATCACAAGTGTTGCCTGAGCATTTCGACAACATTCTGCCCAACATTATAATTGCTGCTTAGATTCTATATTTGTTCTTTATTGAAGCAATTGTAATGAGATGTTGTCTATGTCTATTTAGGTAGATTTTTCAGGCATAAGTCATCTGCGACTTAACCTTTTTTATTTCTTTTGTATTATCTTGTAATATTGTAACAGAAGGAATATATTCAATTGTGTGTGTGTGTGTGTGTATACAATTGAATATATACAATACTTTCGGACATTGACCGTCATAGGTTATATCAATATATAACCTATGTAAATATAAATCTTTGTGTTCTTTATTATTTCCGCTGCATTTTACTCTTCAAAGGTTTTTCTGTTTTTATCGTTGTCGCTACTGTGCTGCATTTACATTATCGCTGACATTTGCAACTGTTTTAGCATACAAGCTTATTTTAATTTTGATTAATTTTAATTGTTCCATAGTATTCCCGGGACCCAACAAGCGGTATCAGAACCAACACTTGACATAATAAGTGCTTGATCCTGTTATTTAAACTATGGATCCGACTAATCCAACAATTGGTAGACTTCCTATTTTAGATGGTTCAAACTATGTCTATTGGAATATTCGCTTACGCTCTCATAACAAATCAATTGATGTTAGGTTATGAAGATCTATTACCAACGGATACATTGTTCCAATGCTTCCACCGGATGAGGAAGGTGACATATTTGTTAAACCTGAATCCGAATGGAATGCGGAAGAAACCAACAATGCAAGCTTCAACGAAAAGGCCTTAAATGCCATTTTTGGATGAGTTGATCTTTATATGTTCAAACTCATACAAAACTGTTCTACATCCAAGGACGCATGAGATACTTTACAAACTCATTGTGAAGGTAGCTCTAGTGTTCGCCGAACGAAGCTTCGTATGCTCATGAGTAAATATGAACGTTTAAGGATGGAAGAGACGGAGGATATTAAAACATATTTTGAAAAGTTGATTGACATATCTAATGAATGTCAAGTGCTTGGTTCTCCATTGACCAACACTCAACTTGTGGAAAAAACACTTCGTTCTCTTCTTGAAAAGTTCAACATAAAGATTTGTGCGATTGAAGAAACTCACAATCTTGCTACAATGGACCTTCATACCTTAGTGAGTATTCTCAAAACATATGAGATGAATATGGAGAATTAAAGGACATTGTATAAAAGAAAATATATAGCACTTCAAATAAAATCCTTAGAGAACTCAAATCAATGAAGAGGATGAGAACCTTGAAGAAATTGGTGATGGTGCAAATGTTGTCCTCCTTACTCGAAAGTTCAATTCGATTGTAAGAAAGTTCAACAATGATAAAAATAAATTCAAAGAGCACCAAAATCAAGCTTCAATCAAAAGTCCACTAACTCCCTTCCTATAGTACAAAGAGGAAATCAACTAAAGAGAACCAACTCAGATCGAACCAAATTTGATCCCAAACAACTTGAATCTGTGCAACGTCATGCATGTTTAGGGTGGGGTCATTATGCCAATGAATGTGCAAACACCTTGAGAAAATTTGGTAAAAGTTTGTGGGTTTCTCTTAGTGACGACGAATGAGAAGAGGAAGGAGATCAAGAAATAGAGTCACAAGCAATGCTGACCACTATTTTTGAACATTCCTCATCAGACGAGGAAAATATTGTCGACAGAGTTGTTCCAAATGTCATCACATTTGCTACAACATCAGCGACAACATCTGCAGTTCCAACCACATCCGAAAGGTATGAATACTTCAACTATCCTGATATTAATTGCTTTAGTGGTGTTATTTCTGGTAGTGAGACTAACTTTGAAAATAAATTTGACTCCAAGGTCGAAATGATTAAGGAATTACAAAAACTTTGTAAAGACTTAATTCTAGAATCCAAGCAACTTGATTCAAAGGTAAAATCTTTAACTCTTGAGAATGAAGATTTAAAAGACAAAATAACTCGATTAGAGGTTGTACTTACCAAGAAGGACATTGATCTTGGTAAGATAAGTGCAAAGTTGGATCTAGATGAAGCAACCTTCTGTAAGCTCAATACGGGGACTTCCAAACTGGATGAGATACTGAGTGTTAGTCAACCACCACACACATGTATTGCGTACAAGAACTCTCTTAACGCAATATGCTCTAATTTATTTGACAAAAATGAGAAAATAGATTTTGTGAAAGAAAAATAATTAAATAATAGAGTGTCATATATGTCAAAAGATATGAAGTTTGTGTGCCATCATTGTAACAACCCTGGTCATATAAAACCATATTGTTTCAAACTTCAGAAGTCTAGGAGCAGAACGTTAACAAGACGATTGTCCAACATCTCAGACAACACTCAAAACAACATTCCTCAGTCCAGAAAGGAAAAATGTTTTAAGAGAATTTGGGTTCCCAAAATGAGTGTGAAATGTAATGTTGCTATAACTGCGTTAAGGACTAACATTTCAGGTTCTTGGTACTTTGATAGTGGGTGTTCACGCCACATGACAGGGACAAAGGAGTGCCTAAAGAACTACGAGTCACTCAGTGGAGGTAACGTGACTTATGGAGGTGGCGATAAAAGTAAAATCATAGGAAGAGGAATCTTAAATGTTCCTGGTGTTTCTGCCTTAAAGAATGTCTTACATGTTGAAGGTTTAATGGCTAACCTAGTTAGTATAAGTCAATTGTGTGATGACAATCTTAAGGTAAAGTTTAATAAGTATGCTTGTATAGTTATAAATGAAGCTAACAAATGTGTTATGTCAGGTACAAGGACATGTGACAATTGCTATCTTGTTGGAGAACAAGAAATCTGCAATAATGTTAGGACAGATGACACAACTTTGTGGCATAAAAAATTAAGGCATGTCAACTACCGTAACTTAGAAAGATTAATTTCTTATGAGGCAGTAAGAGACATTCCTAAATTAAGTCCTAAAGATAAAACAGTGGTCTGTGAAGATTGTCTAAAAGGTAAGCAAACCCGTGTCTCCCATAATGTTGCCCAGAATGACAGACAACATTCAGGTACGTCTCACTGCTTTCAATTATTGAACATGGATCTTAGGTCCAATTGAGGTAGACAGTTTAGGAGGCATGAGGTATTCCTATGTGATTGTAGATGATTTTTCTAGGTATTCATGAATATTCTTTTTGAAAGAAAATCTCAAACTTTTGGCATGTTTAAGATATTGTACTCTTGGATAATAAATTTGTATCATTCTTTTATTTGTCGGATTAAGTCCGATCATGAAAAAGAGTTTGAAAATAATTTGTTCTCAACATTTTGTGAGAAAATGACATTTTCATGAATTTTCTGCTCCCAATACTCCTCAGCAGAATGGTGTAGCAGAGAGAAAGAATAGAACTCTACAAGAGATGGCTAGAGTCATGCTTAGTTCTAAGAAAATATCAAAACGTTTTTGGGCTGAAGACTTGAATACTGCAAGTCACATCACAAATAGAGTCTATCTAAGGCATGGACAAAATGACACCATATGAGCTAATTAATTGAAAGAAACCCAATTTGCGTTACTTTCATGTGTTTGAGTGTGTTTGTTACATCTTAAATGATAGAGACCATCTAGCAAAGTTTGACTCTAAAAATGACAAATGAATTTTTTTCGGTTATTCTCAAAATAGCCATGCTTATCTTGTGTACAATATTAGGACCAAAACTATACAAGAATATGTGAATATTGTTTTTGATGATTTTTCTGACCTTACAGGGAATACATCTGAAAATAACGTTACAATTTCAGTAGAGAATGTGTAGAATGCTGAAGAATCAGATGTTACCCTAAATGTTACCACATCCGAAGCAACATCTGAACCTGAACCCGAGATCACAGAAGGTACAGATGAGGAGCCGAATGCTGAATTTCTAGATCAAGTACGAAGGGACCCCTCATCTAGGATTAGAAAGAATCATCCTACAGGTCAGGTGATAGGGGGAGTGTTTGAATGTGTGAGAACAAGGGGGAAAAACCTATGAACTACAGAGATATGGTTCGATATGTGTGCATGTCTACCATATATCAAAAGGTCAGTCTTTCTTGTTATGTATCTACTTTAGAACCTAAGAATGTTTCAGAAGCACTCAAAGATAATTGTTGGATTCAAGCTACGCAAGAAGAACTTGAGCAGTTCACTAGACATGAAGTCTGGGATTTAGTTTCACGTTCAAATAATACCAATGTAATTGAAACTAAATGGATATTTAAAAATAAGTCAGATGAATCTGGAAATGTTGTGCAAAATAAAGCTCGCCTAGTTGCCCAAGGATACACGCAGGTGGAAGAAATTGACTATGATGAAACCTTTGCTCATGTTGCTAGAATTAAGTCAATTAGATTGTTACTTGATGTCTAAAGATTATTCTCCATCAAATGGATGTTAAAGGTGCTTTGTTGAATGGGTATCTTGATAAAGAAGTCTATGTTGAACAACCTAAAGGATTTGAAGATCCTCACCATCCACAATTTGTATACAAGCTCAAAAAGGCTTTGTATGGACTAAAACAAGCTCCTCGTGCATGGTATGGTCGTTTAACTCACTTTCTTCTTGAATTTGGTTTTAAACGTGGTGAAGCTGATTGTACTTTACTTATAAAATATCACAGAGTAGATATAGTCATTGCTCAAATCTATGTAGATGACATAGTCTTTGGTTTGACCTCACAGTCCTACCTTGAGACATTCGTCGAAGCTATGTCATCAACATTTGAGATGAGCATGATAGGAGAACTAACTTTTTTCTTAGGCTTGCAGATAAAGCAAAATGAAGACGGAATCTTCATCTCCCAGAGTAAGTATGCCAAGAATTTAGTTAAGAAGTTTGGATTGGAAAATGTTAAACAAATGAGAACTCCAATGGGATCAACACAGAAGATATGCAAAGACGATGTTGGCGAAAATGTCGACCCAATATTGTATCGATCTATGATAGGTAGTCTTTTATATCTCACTGTTAGTCGCCCTGATATAATGTTTAGTATTTGTGTGTGTGCTCGATTCCAAACATGTCCCAAAGTCTTCCACTTAAATGTCGTAAAACGTGTCATTAGATATGTTGCCGGCACATGTGAGTTGAGAATTTGGTATTCCAAAGACACTAATCCTAATTTAATAGGATATAGTGACTCTGATTGGGCTGGTGATGTGGATGACAGAAAGAGTACGAGTGGAGGATGTTTTTATCTTAGCAATAATCGTGTTTCTTGATATAATCATAAACAAAACTGTGTCTTACTTTCAACTGTTGAATCTGAATATGTAGCAGCTGGAAGTTGTTGTTCTCAATTAATATGGTTAAGACACATGCTAGACGACTATGGGTTTTTAAGTAATATCTTAGTTTTGTATTGTGATAATCTAAGTGCTATAAATATTTCCAAAAACCATGTTCAGCACTCTCGTACAAAACACATTGATATAAGACATCATTTTTTAAGATATTTGGTTGAAAAACAACTAGTTCAAATTGAACATGTTTACACTCTTCATCAATTAGCTGATATTTTTACAAAAGCTTTGGACCATGAGAGATTTTCTAGTCTGAAAAATTCGATTGGTCTCTGTAATCTCTGAAATGGCATTGTGTGGTGAATGCCGGCTGAAATGTCTCTAACATTTTTGGTGACATTTACATATGTAATATCATAATCTGATTTTTGCTATTGTTTATTGGCATGAATTTTGTGTTCACACAAGTATGATCCTAAAATAAGAACATGATTCAAAAGTGATACCGTTCTCTACGATGATACTAGATATCATAAAAAAGGAGTATCAAAATAAGGCAAAATCTTTTACTAATCTTTTGACAACTGTGCAAATGGGCAAAACCCTTAAATAAGATATCGTTCAAGTGCTAAAACATGAAATTATGAGGATACTAAATAAGTATTCTTATTTTTTACACAATTGTTTTTGTATGTGGTTTATGATTAGATCAAGGACACAATGGAAAAATGTTACATTGGTCTGGTGATTAAACTCATAAAAACACATATAAAACGTGTCTTAATTTGTTGCCAAAAAATAAAAGAGTTCTTCAGGGATCATAATACTTGTGTTATCCAAGATGTTGCCAACATTACTGTTGACATTTTTCATATATTGATATTTGTTGGGATACAATACATAAATGATTTTTGAAAAATATGTTTTTAACTTCCCTATTATTATGCCTTATTTTGGAATTTAAACTTTTAAATGATTAGATCAAATTCAAAATCTTGATGTCTATTTTTTTTTTTAAGTTTAGGTGCAAGCATTTGACTACAACTCAAACACCTAAAAACCAAAAATATTTTGTTTGTTTGTCAAGTGCATACAATCTTCTTCATTAGTTCTTCTTTTTAGTCATTTGTCTTTTTTTGAAATAAAAAAAAGATCAAATCAATCTCGATTTAAACAACCAAGATCGATGGATTCATCATCACACTCTTCATCTTCCAAAACCCCCCAAAACCCTAAATCCTTAGAATCTCCTTCTCATTACTCTACATGGATACATCCCGATGTCAACACACATGACCTCCAACATCTCTGACAACACACTCATGAGTATCATCCCTCCTATTTGTACAGACATTGTTCTTAGTGCTTTTCAGGAACCCTTGGAAATAAGTTATCCTGGTGATAACAATAACCCATTGACGTAGATAACACCCCTGATGCTTCTGTTCTGGGGAAAAAGACCAGTGCTTCCACCTTTCTCACCAGAAGGTCCAACCGAGTGTTTGAAAGAACATTCGAACCAGAGTTTGGTGCCAAGAAATCCAGGTTTGATTTCACAGTTCTTGCTTGCTCAAGCAGTGATACCGATGATACGAACTTCGAAATATCTTCCGAGGCAACTGATGAAGAAACCCCTGCTGATCATCAAAGAGAACCACAAGTTTCAGATGCTCAACCAGAATCCCCATCTTTGTTCCTCAAAATTCGTCTGAAGCTGAGGAAATTCCAGATGACACTCCTTTGAAAAGATTCTGTCCCAGAGGAATCCCTCGTAGAGAAAGATCAGATGCTTCTCCAGGTGTTTCCCCAGATGTCACAACATCTCAGGCAACATTTTAGCCACTTTCTGAAGAAGCACATTCTCCTAACTCCTCCAACAATACAGATTTCAACAAACCAAACTTGTCTGATACAGACAGTGAGGTAAATGTTTTCTCATACAAATTTTACTCTAAAGACAAACATGATAAATGAGATTACTTTACGAATAAGGTGATTAGGTCGGAAGGAGAATTAAACATTGCTTCATGTTCTGAGTATGGTTTGGTAGACTTTCTTGAGGATAAACAACTTCTTGGCTCTGTCACTGGTAAAAAACCTTATGTTGATAAGATTGTAAGGTTGTTCTATGTAAATTTAGACTCTGCTATAGAGGATACCTCTTATAAGAAATTTGGAAAGGTTTATCTCTATAATAAAGTTTATCATTTTACCCCTTCAATCATAAATCAATGTATGTGACTTAATTATGAGCAAGTGAGAGAAACAGAAAGATTAACAACAAACAGGGATATGATGATCGAATACCTCACTGGAGGTATACTTAAGAAGTGGATCCCTAGATGCCCAGCATCGAAACTCACTGCTTTTGTTATACCCCGTAGTTCCAGGGTATGTATGCGAGGACGTACGTACGAGAATACGACAGAAAGATTGGAAAGGAAGAAAGAGGCGATTTTTCCACGGAAAAGTTTCCGGTTTTTGTGAAGGAAAAAGGTTCGTTTATGGGAATTGGATTCCCAGATTTGGTATTCGGACTTCCTGGAATATTAGAGAATTATGGAATTTTATTTTTGAAAATGGTCACGTGGGGCCCACGGGAGAAATTTACGGTTTTGTGGGGCCCGCTTTGATTTTGAGATTTTGGCCGTTTTGGATATTTTCGGAAGACGAAATATTTTGGACGAATCGGGGGGCGACACGTGTCACCCCATGTGGCACCTTTCGTAAATATGTTTGTGCACAACACCCTGTTAGAGTCGTTTTTAAACGCTCTACCTAACTTGCGGGCGGTAAATTACGGCTATGTCATTTAGTATTTTTGCGGATTTTTCCGAGAGACGGAACATTTTGGACCAACGAGAGGCGCACTGCACCCTCTCGTTGCGGGCAAAGTGGGCGCATACGGACGATTGGGAAGGCAAGTGGGAGATATTTTTGGTAGATATTTTGTGTGCAAGTTGGCTAGGTACACATGGGTGAATCTTGGCCCTACACTTGCCTAACACTTGGTGTAATCTTGGCCATTGGTTGGCTTTCACTTGACCTATAAATACCCCTCCCTTTGAAGACTAATTCATTCACAAATTGCCTAAGTCTTGAAAGCTTCTTCCTTCCCCCTTAGTGTAGTGTCTTGGCCGAGCGCCCCTCTCTCCCCCCGTGGCCGAGAGTCCCCTAGTGGGCAGGCCGAGGGTAGACACCCCCTCCTGAGGTGCTAGTGGGGTACCCCCTGCCTAGTTGCTTTCGTATAATACCAGCTGTGGTATAGAAATACTCTCAAGTATTGTTATAATGCCCAAATACCTTAGCCAGTATACCTTGTAGTATTCTAAGGTTATACCTATCTGAAAAGCCCAGAAATACTATTATACTTCCCGTCAGTCACAAACCGAAACCCTAGGAAAATCTCCATAGTCCGTTGGAGTATTGTGTAGAAGTTGGTTAGAACTTCTAAGGGTGGTTTAGAGCGGGTTGGAGCGCTCGGAGTTGGAGCTAAACGATTGCCCAGGATCGACTTTATACGTGGATAATTATGGGCTTATCGAGGTAATTATCTTGTCCCCCTATTGTAATTGGATATTACATGTTGTAGGAGTATATAGTTGAAGTATACTATATATAGTAATCGAATCAGTAGTTACATAGGGTGTATCTGATGAGACTTGTGTAGTAGTACCGTGGAGTAGAATTGTGCAGTTAGGTTAGATGTATAACCCACGGTTGGCTTGGTAGCCGGCCTCGATAGAGGAGGAGTTTTACGCTGTTGCGGGGGGGGGAGGTGCTGCCGAATTTTCTGTAGAAAGTTCTACGATGAGACCTAAATGTTAATAAGCGCCTTGTGGCCTTATAGGTGGATGTACTACGTGTGGCGCGATCTACGTGGCTTAAGGGGTAGCCGACGTTTGGAAGTACTTGGAGCGTTTTGCTGTAGTCGATACTGCGCGAGGTATGTGAACCTCTTCCTATCTCTCTAGCGTGATATGTATGAACTATGTAGTACGTGACGCATACGTGCTAAATGTGTTTGAGTGGTTTAAAACATAAAGTGTTATAACGGCTTTACGGGAAGTTGGTTATAACTTTTATGTTAGTAAGAAAATACATGTGGTTTTTAAAAGGTAATCGATTTGAACTATAAGCGGCTTGTTATATGATAAGAAAGAACTTGAAGTATTTTCAAAAGATTTTGAATCATTTTGAAAGGAGAAGTAATACTTGGTGTTTGAAAACTTAAGAGTTATACTAGCTTTATGGGAAGTTAGGTATAACGGCTTAAGAATGCTTTCTTGATTTGGAAATCGAATGTGTATCGACAAACCAACTGCAGCGTTAATAAAAGGAAATGTTTTGAATAATTAAGTATTATGAAAACCGAGAAACTTCCATCCGCATAGAAGCTAAGATGAGACAAAATGATATTTCCTAGATCATGGTCTTGTAATAAGATTGTTATAAACAAGAATATCCTACTCACATATAAGGCTTATGTTTCTCGATTGTTTAAAAGAGAATTATATTCTTAAATGAATAAGACTATGAACTACTTAAACCTTTCTAAAATAAGAAACGTGAACATTTGAAATTAGGCAAACTTGGGCGTTTGAAAATAATGTTGTTACTTGATTTTACAAAGGTAAGAGTTTTGGTTTTCTTAAAAGGATACAACACTCTATTTTATACTACGGGTATTGTGACTTATGTGAAAGAAAGCAGATCTTTTTAAGATTTTAATGTGTGAAGTACTTTGGGGATAGATACGAACTTGTTAGTAGAAAGTACCTTGTGTGAATAACTTGATTGTATTGGTTTGTGATAGCCTTGTAATACTTTCTTGTTGCTTTGATAAGTAAACGTGTTAGGATGCTACGTGTGTTAGTATCTTGTGATGTTTGTGTAAAGGGGTTTCTCGATTGTGCTTATTAACTATCATCGTTATGATAGTATGGTGGCATTCATCTCTTGAGATGATTCCGGGTTGTCGCCTCCGACGCGGTAGACTCGTGATGCAGGACCATGATTCGAGAATACCTCATGCGGGTCCCGGGGCCTATGCGAGCTACGAGAGTTCGAGTTAGTGTCGTCCTTTACGGGCACGCGGTCCTTGCGCTACGCGACTCGAAAGTCGGGGCGATGCCGGGAGTAGCACCCTCGACGCGGGAATACCTCACGCGGGCGATGAGATTGGCCTACGCGGAGTGCGGAAGTTCAGGACTAGACGCACATTAGATATCGCGCAAGTGGCCTTTGATCATGTGACGATGCAGACAGATCTTATGATACGATTTATGACCTTGTTGATGCTGGGTGTTAGTAGTCGGCTATGCCTTCGCATTTACCTGCATGCTTTTATTAGGACACAGTGGGACACGTGTTCATGTGTATTCTCGTGCTTGTATATCATAAATCACGGCGGTGAGAAGGTATTCCACCCGCACGATTGATGTTGTGGCGTGAGACCCATTGTTAAATTGAGTGATGACTTGAGGCGTGAGTCACGACTTGACATACGATCGCTATTTATGGTGAATCGTAGTTTGGTTATCATACATGTCTCCCGCTTTGTATAGACTACTATGATTTCATTTACTGATTTATTTTTAGTTTCACATACTCGCACTGTTATCGACCTCGCCCGAAGGGCGTTCACGCCGCGAGTTGAGGTACATCGCCGATCCTAGCTCGTGGTCACGTCAGCGTTTGGGAAGCTCCGCTTTCTCGAGGCTTATCACGTATAGTCCCCGTCAGAGTAAGTGTTTACATTCGTGGGGTTTGGCGGCCCCGCCATCGCGGTGTCGTATCATTCTTAGAGGTGCGTAGTACCGTTGTGGCGGGGTTGGTAAAAAGGATTAAGCTGCTCATTTGTAAAAGAGTTGATGGTTATATATATGCCGAAAGGCAAGTTTTCACTGATTATTGTTTTATATTTATTTTATCTCATGTTTTTTTTTTATGTTCCGATTACTCGATGTTGTGTCACTAGGGTGCCCGGTAAGGCACGATCACGCCCGCCGTGGTCGTGACAAAAGTGGTATCGAGCGATTAATCCTCGGAAGGTGTCTACAGCATCAGATCCAAGAGAGTCTTGATTATCGGGTGTTGTGCACCACACCAATAATCGTGAGGCTATAGGATATTTAGGATTGGTTTCTATTCTTCTCACTCGAGATCGTGCCTTAGAGCCGTGTTGTAAGTTGGACCTCCGACGAAATTATTTCCTTATCGTTATGCCTCCGCGTAGGCAACCCGCCCGTGAGGCGGGGCGGCAGAGGCGCGAGTTGAGTTCAGAGGGTGGCGAGGCACAGGCCAAATCATTACCTAGGGTAGTGCTTCGTTCGGGATTTCTGCGACGTCACTAGCCCGAGTTTAAGCACGGCGACGCAGCTCTGCGCCATGATATGTGAACCTTCGCCCACGGCCGAACCGAGAGTATAGATTGCAAGAGACAACCTTGTTACTAGCTATGGATTTGGCTACCAGAGTACCGATGTATCGCGAGTCTTGATGACTACCTAAGAAGGTTGTGCAAAAGAGTAATCCTTGATTAGGCTTGAGCATGGCACGTATGCGGGCTTATGCGCAGCAGGCCGAGAAACGTAGAGATCGACGGGTTAACGAAGGACAACAGAAGAGGGCCAGAGCAGCACGGTCCTTTGGTAACTTTCAAGGTGAGTATACCTTAAGTGCTCTGTTCTGATAGTAGTGTTAGTTGTGATTAGAATCATGGTGGGTTAACCGAGTAAGATTTTGGGGATAGAGGTGTGAGCCTTAGAGTGTTATACGTAAAGACCTTAGAGGTAAGGCCATCTCGAGAAAGGTGTAGTGTTATGTTTGACCCTTATAGGAGTGCATAGTGCACGTGAGCTATGTTCGTGGGATAAGTCCCTGAGTAGCGTGATTTGAAAGAAGGTAGTCGAGCTAGGAAGACCGCTAGGTTTTCGTAATATGATGTGTGAAATTATTCCTTCGGGGAGCTAGTGTTTTGCGAACGCCGGTCGGGTTGAGGCCGTGTTGCGGGTCAACCCGCCAGGTATGGTGGTGGAGTCGGTTGTGGTGGTCCCGCCTTGTGGTAGTCATGAGGGTGTTAGGCCCATGTTTAGTTAGCCGTGCAAGTTCGTGGATGCGTTCGACCGATGGTCGGGCCGATGGGGCGACTATCGTGTTTTCGGTCGTGGTCGTCTCGGCGGTGTTGTTGTTATCCGAAAAGGTTGTGAGGTTGCACGGGTGCCTACCTTCACCTTATGACGACATGGAGCCCGTGCAGCTGTTTCTCTTCTCGGGAGTTTGTACAGGCGGGGCTAGGAACTCGTAAGTCTCGACCGCATTCGCCTCGGGCGGTGTTTTGATTTCGCGGTATTGTGAGGATCGTTGTCTCGGTTGAAGTGTTTAAGCTACCATTTCGGTGTTCGGATGTCGTCTTGCGACGCCTTGTAGGGCGAAATGCAAGTCACGGTCGATTGGTTCGATGTTGGCGTGGTTGAGATAGTTGGTTGAGCTTGTTCCCAGATGGATAGTGAAGCTTGTCTAGAAGAAGTTCGCGGCTCGGAGGAATCGTGCGGATAATCGGCGACGACGCCAGAGTTGTGCCGACGGTCGGTCTTCTTGAAAGTACCACCGGACGGTGTGACGAGTTTTGGAAACGAAGGAACTTAGCGAGTTACTTTGGGCCTTTGTGAGTTCATGAAGAATAGGCGTGTCCTATATGTTAGCATTTGCCGTCCGACTTAGGAGGAAGGGCGTCCGGTCTTCGTATTGTTATGTTCGAAAGTATCGAAGATCCATCGAGAATGTTCCCGATTAATGATGACCACGTTAGAGATAGTAACCGAGTTTTGGATACTAAGCGATATCGTAAATGTGGTAAGAATTCGAGTGTCACGATACGGTGATCGCGACGCACCCGGTACCATTTGTTGGGTCGCCGAGCAAGGCTCGCGACAAAGTGACAAAAGTAGTATTATTTGTGGTGATGTTAGAGGTGTTTCCTCGTGGACTTGGATGTAAGTAGTTTACGTGGGTATTTCTGTGGCCAGCTGTGGCCGGATTGTTTCGTAAGTATAGTAGTGAAGACTATACTGGCACGTGGTCGTTTTGAGACTTAGAAGGAACATTCGGACGAATGTTTCTAAGGGAAGAATGTTATACCCCGTAGTTCCAGGGTATGTATGCGAGGACGTACGTACGAGAATACGACAGAAAGATTGGAAAGGAAGAAAGAGGCGATTTTTCCACGGAAAAGTTTCCGGTTTTTGTGAAGGAAAAAGGTTCGTTTATGGGACTTGGATTCCCAGATTTGGTATTCGGACTTCCTGGAATATTAGATTATTATTGAATTTTATTTTCGAAAATGGTCACGTGGGGCCCACGGGAGAAATTTACGGTTTTGTGGGGCCCGCTTTGATTTTGAGATTTTGGCCGGTTTGGATATTTTCGGAAGACGAAATATTTTGGACGAATCGGGGGGCGACACGTGTCACCCCCATGTGGCACCTTTGGGCCGAAATATGTTTGTGCACAACACGGTTAGAGTCGTTTTGGCGAAACGTTCTACCTAACTTGCGAAGGGGTAAATTCCGGCTATGTCATTTATAATTTTTGCGGATTTTTCCGAGAGACGAAACATTTTGGACCAACGAGAGGGTGCCAAGTGCCGCCCTCTCGTTGGTGGGCAAAGTGGGCGGCACATGGACGATTGGGAAGGCAAGTGGGAGATATTTTTGGTAGATATTTTGTGTGCAAGTTGGCTAGGTACACATGGGTGAATCTTGGCCCTACACTTGCCTAACACTTGGTGTAATCTTGGCCATTGGTTGGCTTTCACTTGACCTATAAATACCCCTCCCTTTGAAGACTAATTCATTCACAAATTGCCTAAGTCTTGAAAGCTTCTTCCTTCCCCAGTGTAGTGTCTTGGCCGAGAGCCCTCTCTCCCTCGTGAGAGTCCCCACAGTGGGGGGTAGAGGGTAGACACCACTCCTTTGAGTGCTAAGTGGGTACCCCAGCCTAGTTGCTTTCGTATAATACCCCTTTGTGGTATAGAAATACTCTCAAGTATTGTTATAATGCCCAAATACCTTAGCCAGTATACCTTGTAGTATTCTAAGGTTATACCTATACGAAAAGCCAGAAAATACTATTATACTTCCGTCGATCCAAAACAAAACCACAGGAAAATCTCCATAGTCCGTTGGAGTATTGTGTAGAAGTTGGTTAGAACTTCTAAGGGTGGTTTAGAGCGGGTTGGAGCGCTCGGAGTTGGAGCTAAACGATTGCCCAGGATCGACTTTATACGTGGATAATTATGGGCTTATCGAGGTAATTATCTTGTCCCCCTATTGTAATTGGATATTACATGTTGTAGGAGTATATAGTTGAAGTATACTATATATAGTACTGAACTGTAGTTACATAGGACTGTATTACAGTAGACTTGTGTAGTAATCCGAGTGGAGTAGAATTGTGCAGTTAGGGTTAGATGTATAACCCCTGGTTGGCTTGGTAGCGGCCTCGATAGAGAGGAGTTTCTGTTGTTGCGGGGAGGTGCCGAATTTTACGTAGAAAGTTCTACGATGAGACCTAAATGTTAATAAGCGCCTTGTGGCCTTATAGGTGGATGTACTACGTGTGGCGCGATCTACGTGGCTTAAGGGGTAGCCGACGTTTGGAAGTACTTGGAGCGTTTTGCTATGAGTCGATACTCGTCGCGAGGTATGTGAACCTCTTCCTATCTCTCTAGCATGATATGTATGAACTATGTAGTACGGTGAGCGTACGTGTGCTAAATGTGTTTGAGTGGTTTAAAACATAAAGTGTTATAACGGCTTTACGGGAAGTTGGTTATAATACTTTATGTTAGTAAGAAAATACATGTGGTTTTTAAAAGGTAATCGATTTGAACTATAAGCGGCTTGTTATATGATAAGAAAGAACTTGAAGTATTTTCAAAAGATTTTGAATCATTTTGAAAGGAGAAGTAATACTTGGTGTTTGAAAACTTAAGAGTTATACTAGCTTTATGGGAAGTTAGGTATAACGGCTTAAGAATGCTTTCTTGATTTGGAAATCGAATGTGTATCGACAAACCAACTGCGGCGTTAATAAAAGGAAATGTTTTGAATAATTAAGTATTATGAAAACGAGAAACTTCCATCTGCATGAAGCTAAGATGAGACAAAATGATATTTCCTAGATCATGGTCATTGTAATAAGATTGTTATAAACAAGAATATCCTACTCACATATAAGGCTTATGTTTCTCGATTGTTTAAAAGAGAATTATATTCTTAAATGAATAAGACTATGAACCATTTAAACCTTTCTAAAATAAGAAACGTGAACATTTGAAATTAGGCAAACTTGGGCGCTTTGAAAATAATGTTGTTACTTGATTTTACAAAGGTAAGAGTTTTGGTTTTCTTAAAAGGATACCACTCTATTTTATACTACGTATTGTGTGACTTATGTGAAAGAAGCAGATCTTTTTAAGATTTTAATGTGTGAAGTACTTTGGGGATAGATACGAACTTGTTAGTAGAAAGTACCTTGTGTGAATAACTTGATTGTATTGGTTTGTGATAGCCTTGTAATACTTTCTTGTTGCTTTGATAAGTAAACGTGTTAGGATGCTACGTGTGTTAGTATCTTGTGATGTTTGTGTAAAGCGGGTTTCCTTGATCAGGCTTATTAACTATCGATCGTTATGATAGTATGGTGGCATTCATCTCTTGAGATGATTCCGGGTTAAGCCCTCCACGCGGGTAGACTCAGTGATGCAGGACCATGATTCGAGAATACCTCACGCGGTCCCGGGGCCTATGCGAGCTACGAGAGTTCGAGTTAGTGTCGTCCTTTATGGGCACGCGGTCGCGCTACGCGACTCGAAAGTCGGGGCGACGCCGGAGTAGCTACCGACGCGGAATACCTCATGCGGGCGATGAGATTGGCCTACGCGAGTCGCGGAAGTTCGAGACTAGACGCGCACATTAGATATCGCGGGCAAGTGGCCGCCTTTGATCATGTGACGGCCAGACAGATCTTATGATACGATTTATGACCTTGTTGCATCGCTGGTGTTAGTAGTCGGCTATGCCTTCGACTTACCTGCATGCAGTTTATTAGGACACGTGGGACACGTGTTCATGTGTATTCCTTGGTGCTTGTATATCATAAACCGCCAGTGAGGAAGGTATTCCACGCACGATTGATGTTGGGCGTGAGACCCATTGTTAAATTGAGTGATGACTTGAGGCGTGAGTCCCCGACTTGACATCGCTTATTTATGGTGAATCGTAGTTTGGTTATCATACATGTCTCCCGCTTTGTATAGACTACTATGATTTCATTTACGATTTATTTTTAGTTTCACATACTCTGCACTGCAGATCGACCTCTTCGGGCTGCGTTCATGCCGCAGTTGAGGTACATCGTTGATCCTAGCTCTCGTGGTCACGTCGGCGTTGGGAAGCTCCGTTTCTCCGAGGCTTATCGACGTATAGTCCCCGTCGTAGTAAGTGTTTACATTCGGGGTTTGGCGGCCCGCCCCGCCATTGGGTCGTATCATTCTTAAGTGCAGTAGTACCGCTGTGGGTGGTTGGTAAAAAGGATTAAGCCGTTCATTTGTAAAAGAGTTGATGGTTATATATATGCCGAAAGGCAAGTTTTCTGATTATTGTTTTATATTTCGTTATCTCATGTTGTTGTTTTATGTTCATTGACACTCGATGTTGTGTCACTAGGTGCCCGGTAAGGCACCGCCACGCCCAGCTGGTCGTGGACTTTTATTCTCAACCCTCCACAAAATAGCATTTCACAATTGGCTACCCTCTCTGAATGAATCTATAGTCACATCTGAATAAGCTTCCCTACTCTTCAAAATTGATAAAGGATCCAAAGTTGATATAGGCAAGATAATTTTTTATCAAGTTACCAACCTAGCTGAAAAAGAATCAACTCCTATCCTACCTTTTCCCTCTCTAATTTTCAAAATATTAACTAGTCAAAGTCTAGAGCCTTTAAGAGAAGATATTTTGGAAAAAGATCCAGAACTCTATGTTGTCAATAAAGCTATACTTAAGAGCAAATAGAGAGTGATTGACCTTCCCTGGTCAAAAGAGGTAGATACGAAAAATATTTCCAGAAATATACCTAACATTCAGGGCAACACAGGTCCAGGACAATATGAACTGTCCACATATTGGCTAGTGGAGCAGGTTACTAAACTCAACTTACAAATTGTTGAAGTTGATAATGTTAGAGATGCAATAGTTCGAGCAAGATACCATTTCCTACTTCTGCCTTCTTCACAAAAAGGGAGAAGAAGCTGAGGGGGAGCAAATACAGAGGGAGCAGAGGATGGCTGGTGAAGGCACAAGTGGAGAAGCTGCAGTTGCTGCAAAAGAAGCTGTAAATGCTGTCATGCAAAGAGATGAGGCAGTTGGAAAGAAAGTCTTGCTGACAAGACTAAGGCTTCGAGCAGAAACTGAAGCTGCAAGACTAAAAGCTGAAGCTGAAGGCGAAACTGCCACACAAAGGGTGAAGCAAGCATACATCATGAAAAAGTAGAAAGCGGCTGGAAGCTACCACAGATTCATGATATGCAGGGATGTGTGTTGATACTATATTGGTGTTGTTGATGGTTGATAGATATTTATTCACACGCTTAACGCAAGTGCACGTATCGTACAAGTAATATAGTCTGGGTAAGACCGAATATCGTCCTCAGAGATTAGTGTTCAATTACCAAACATCTATCTATGGTATCTATTTGGTTTCTATTTGGTTATCGATATTGTTGTTGTGGTTCTTATCTAAGAACTGCTGAATAATTGTAAAAACTAACTAGATTAATTTACTTAAATCAGATATGGTGGAAATAGGGTTTCCAATCTCCTCAACTATCTGCTCGCTTTATTCATTAATGAAACAATCAAGGTTTTTCTTCTATGTTGAGATAACAGGTTAACTAGATTGTTTTATATTCTGGTTAGGATATATAAACACTTAACCCCGATGCAGAACCCTTCTATCTTTCGATGATAGGATTTACCACAAAGGAGGATTAAGAACAATAACCTATTAAACTACACAAGTATCGGGGTACTTTCGTCCAAGATTTTAACCTATATTTTTTCAACTATAGCATATTCAGAATCTCCCCTTTCAGATTTCGATTCGAAAACATATATGTGATGATAACTAGTGATCAATTAATTACCAAACAATCAAAGCAATTATTGAATAAATCTCAACTATATAAAGAAGAAATCAAAAACATGCATTAGATCATAAAACGAGGTTCAAGTTATTCGAATGGAAAGCCCTAAATAAAGTTTAGCTCCTAGCCATAGACATGCCAAGAACTAAAAGATTATCCTACATAAACTGATTTTTATAAATAAAGTAAAGAAAAAGAATTACTCAAGAACAAGCCTCTAATCTTGAAGCCTCCAAGACTCTAAGTGTTGTGATGAGTTATGGATTGTGGAACCCTTCAAAAATATGCCCTAAGGCCCTTTTATAGCCTCCAAAAACGTTTCCAACTTTTCCCTCTTGTCATTGGCCCTTTCCTTCTCGGATTTGGCATAAAACTCGCGTCGCCACGGCCTCGATCGGGCGCCGTGGCGCTAAACTCTGCACTGGCCGATCGTCCTGGGCGCCGTGGCCCTGCTGTTCCTGATAGAGTGGCGCCACGGCGCCACCCTGTACTTCGTCCGGGGTGCCAAATTTTAGTCTCTTTTGACTTTGAAACCTCTGTTTCTGCCCTCTTTTTGCTTCTTTTCGCCAATGTACCATTTTAAACCACTGTGACTCAAAAGAGAAAAACTATCCTAACACGACACATATTTATATAAAAATGGGCAAAAAACTAACTAAAAATGACTCAAAAGGTGTATATAAAATACACCGATCAAACATCCCCAAACTTAACCTTTGCTCGCCCTCGAGTAAAGATAAAAAAAATAGAAATAAAGACACGAAAGAAAAGAAATTAAAGGACTCAAAGACACTGATCAATCTGCTGCACAATTATCACTAGAAAAGCATGAAGGTTAGTAGGATAATATGCAAGAACATGTATAGCATGGATTTTTAGCATTTTAAACTCTCAAGTCAGATATTTCGCAAATTCAATTCAATCATGCTCAAGGGAGGTAAGAATACTTAACTATGCATGTCAATTTCAAAATCCTATGTCATGTTCACTTGCTATTCTCCACTAATCATAGACACACAATATAGAGATCTTCAGGACTTTTCAGAGTTATGATGTAGGCTTAGGCAGTGGTAGGTAAAAATAGGCATTTAGGCTCAATTTATGTACCATAAGCTCTTTTGCTTTCAACTCTTTTCCTTCCTTTTGATTTTCTTTTTAACCTCATACCTATCTTTCCCCTCTTTTATTTTGAGAGAATGATGGGCATTGTGAATAACATGCACCCCCAAACTTAGGCTTTTGCCTATTTCTTATTGGGGTGCATAAATTTGTTCACTCTCTTTTTATCTTTTTTTTTTCAACACTTTTCATTCCAAACATCTTCAAATTTCACTTATGGCAAACATGGAATTATAGGGTGTCAAAAAAAATCTTATTTTAGGCTCAAAGGGCTGACTGAGGATACAATTTATTGTCAGGAATAGACAATGAATAGTAAGAAAGGGCTAACAAAGAAATGTCTGAGTCATCGCCCTAACATGTATATCCTAACTATTTCGCCTCAAATAACAAGCAAGCAGACACATTTACTTTATTATTAACAATGCATAAATCAAGCAAGATACCCCAAATAATTTGATTTCATGAATTCTTGGCATATCTAACATAATTGTTCAGATTGTTTGCTTCTCATTCCATTACATTATCCACTTCACTTCATTAGGCGTTTCAAGTAACTACATCATGCATGATCATAAAAAAAATTAGACTCATATAAAACATACAACTAAACAACAAAAAGACTAAAAAACACACAAAAATAAAATAAACTAAGAACCCCCCCCCCCTCCCAAACTTAAATCACACTTTGTCCCTAATGTGTGCAAGACTCAAAATAAAAAGACGGGACAACTTACAGACTTGTGGTTTAAAATGGTGGCGGTGGCGGCGGATAATGCATGGGCCAAAAATCTTCGAACGGCGCCGTGGCACCGAAACTACTGCAGGCTCTCTGATCTTTGGGCGCCACGGCCCTGCATCTGGGCGTCGTGGCTCCATGTCCTTCGGCTCCCTCTCTGCTTTTAGTCCATGATTTTTGCCTGAAATTTCAAGATTTTGAGTCTGTTCATGAAAAAAACTAGCAAACTTTCTAAAGTGTTGGGTTGCCTCCCAACAAGCGTTGTCTTTAACGTCTTGTAGCCTGACGTCGGTTCCTCTTCATATTGGCTTGAGATAGGTCACGGAGCTCACATATTCCATGTCATTGATCAAGTAGGGTTTCAACCTCTATCCGTTTACCTTGAATGAGACTCCCTCTCTTCCTCTTACTTCAACTACACCATAAGGGAATACTCTTTCAACAGTGTACGACCCTGACCAATGAGATTTGAGCTTGCCTGGAAAAAGCCTCAACCTTGATTTGAATAAGAGCATTTGTTGTCCTGATTGGAAATCTTTAGGGATCAAGCTCTTATCATGCCATGCCTTGGTTCTTTCCTTGTAGATCTTTGCATTCTCATAGGCATTGTGTCTGAATTCATCCAACTCACTCAACTGTAACAACCTCTTCTGCCCTGCTGTCTTGGCATCCATGTTCAGCTTTCTCATTGCCCAATAAGCCCTGTGTTCTAACTCTACTGACAGATGACATGCTTTCCCAAAAACTAACCGATTTGGTGACATTCCAATGGGTGTCTTGAACGCTGTTCTATACGCCCATAGTGCGCCATCCAACTTGATAGACCAATTCTTCCTTGAGCCATCCACTGTCTTTTCCAATATGCTATTCACTTCCATGTTTGAAACTTCTGCTTGCACATTCGCCTGAGGATGATAGGGAAATGTGGTGCGGTTCCATAGCGGGAAAGTAGTGTATCAAGCTGCTTGTTGCAAGAGTGGTTTCCTTCATCACTGATGATGGCTATGGGAGTACCAAACCTTGTGAATATGTTCTTTTGGAGGAACTTTTGGATAGTCTTACTGTCATTCTCTTTAGTGGCTACTGCTTCGACCCATTTGGACACATAATCCACTGCAAGAAGAATGTATTGATTCGCAAAGGACGAAGGGAATGGTCCCATGAAGTCAATCCCCACATATCAAATAGTTCCACCTCCAAGATCACATTCCAAGGCATTTCATTTCTCCTTGATATGTTCCCCGTTCGTTGACAACGATCACAACCCTTCACAAAGGTGTGGGCATCCTTGAATAGGGATGGTCAATAGAACCCACTTTGCAGTACTTTGGCAGTTGTTCTTGATGACCCAAAATGCCCACCACATTGTAAGGTGTGACAATGGGTGAGAATCTGGTGCATCTCATCCTCTGGTATACATCGCCTGATGACTTGGTCGGCGCAGTGCTTGTATTGCATTGGCTCCTCCCAATAGTAATGTTTTACCTCTGAATAGAACCTCTTCACCTGCTGTCTCGTCAATCCTGGGGTACTACCTTAGCTGCAAGAAAATTAACAAAATTAGCGTACCAAGGTAAATTAGAGACACCGCTTACCTGAATCAATTGTTCATCTGGGAAGTGATCATTTATCTGCACATCCTTGGTGTTCTGGCTCTCTTTGTTTTCAAGCCTTGACAGGTGGTCAACAACCGAGTTCTCTGTCCCCTTCTTATTACGGATTTCCATGTCAAATTTTTGTAATAACAGCACCCATCAGATAAGACGGGGTTTTGCATCCTTCTTTGTCATCAAGTATTTTATGGCAGAGTGGTCAGTGTATACTATCACCTTATTCTCAATTAAGTATGGCCTGAATTTCTCAAATGCATATACTATTGCTAGCAATTCTTTTTCTGTAGTGGCATAATTCAATTGTGCATCATTAAGAGTTTTGCTAGCATAGTAAATAGATCTGAATACCTTATCAATTCTCTGCCCAAGAACTGCTCCCACTGCATAGTCACTTGCATCACACATTAGTTCAAATGGAAGTTCCCAGTTTGGTGCAATGACTATGGGTGCTGAGATTAGCCTCCCATTGAGTGTCTGAAATGCGGTCATGATTTCCTTACTGAATTCAAAAGCAACTCCATTCATTAGCAAGGTGGAAAGGGGTTTCGAAACTTTTGAGAAGTCTTTGATGAATCTTCTATAGAAACCAGCATGCCCAAGGAAACTTCTGACCCCTTTTGCTGACACTGAAGGTGGTAGATTTTCAATTACTAAAATCTTTGCTCTGTCCACCTCAATACCTTGGTTGGATATTTTGTGGTCAAGGACAATCCCCTCTTTCACCATGAAATGACACTTCTCCCAATTTAGCACAAGGTTGGACTCTTCACACCATTTCAATACTGCCTTCAAATGCTTCAAATACTCATCAAAAGAAGACCCAAAGACAGAAAAATCATCCATGAAAATTTCAATGGTCTTCTCCACCATGTTAGAGAAAATTGCCAGCATGCACCGCTGAAAGGTAGCAGGTGCATTGCAAAGCCCAAATGACATCCTTCTGAAAGCAAACGTACCAAAGGGGCAGGTGAATGTTGTCTTCTCTTGATCTTCTGGTGCTATGGCAATCTGATGATACCTGAGTAGCCATCCAAGAAGCAATAATAGTTGTGCCCTGCGAGCCTATCCAGAATCTGATCCAAAAAGGGTAATGGAAAGTGATCTTTTCTGGTTGCCTTGTTCAACTTACGGTAATTAATGGAAATCCTCCACCCAATAACTGTTCTAGATGGAATGAGCTCATTCTTTTCGTTGGTCACCACTGTCATGCCACCCTTTTGGGCACCACTTGCATATGACTCACCCAAGCACTGTCAGAGATAGGATAGATTACCCCAGCATCAAGCTATTTAATGATCTCTTTTTTTACTACCTCCTTCATGTTTGGATTCAGTCTCCTCTGTGCCTCAATGGAGGATCTGCTCTCATCTTCTAGACGGATCTTATGCATCACTGTTGAAGGACTTATCCCTCTTATGTCTGTCAATGTCCACCCAATGGCACGCTTGTGAGCCCTCAGCACTCTCAGTAGCTTCTCAACCTCCAATGTGGATAGATGACATGATACGATCACTGGTAAGGATTGGTTCTCACCTAGATATCGGTACTGCAAATGATCTGGTAGAGTCTTCAACTTTAACTCTAAGCTTTTTCTGTGGATGGTACTGATCTCTCTGGCATCTGCAGTAGCTCTTCATATTTATTCTTAAAACATTGCTCATAAGAATCCATCCAATTTGCATACTCCATCAATTTCGGGTCATTGCCATTATCCTCAACCCATTGTGTCAGCATTTCTTCAAGAGCATCAACACTTCTGAACCCATTTTCTGAAACTGCTTCTTCAATCATATCAATGGCGTAACAGTTGTGACTCACCTCTGGGAAGGTTGCTGCTCGGAATACATTGAAAATCACCTCATCTTCCTGAACACGAAGTCTCAACTCACCTTTCTGAACATCAATGAGTGTCTTCCTTGTGGCTAGGAATGACCTTCCAAGGATAATGGGGATCAGTTCATCTTCTTGCATGTATAAGATGATGAAATCAGTGGGGAAGATAAACTTATCCACTTTAACCAACACATCATCGATGACTCCTCTAGGGTGGACGATGGAGCGATCAACTAGTTGTAAGGTGATGTTCGTAGGTCGTGCTTCCCCCATTCCAAGTTTACAAAAGACCAGATAGGGCATCAGATTTATACCTTCTCCCAAATCACACAAGGCCTTCTGGCATTCAAACCTCCCTATGGTACAAGGGATGGTGAAGCTCCCCAGATCTTTCAACTTTTGAGGTAACTTCATCTGTATGTTGGCACTGCATTCCTCGGTTAACATCACTGTTTCATAGTTATCTAGCCTCCTCTTTTTATTGAAAATCTCCTTCATGAACTTTACGTAACTCGGCATCTTCTCTAGAGCATCAGCAAATGGGATATTGATTTGTAGTTGTTTGAAGACTTCCAGAAATTTAGAGAACTATTTGTCAAGGGACTTTTTCTTTAGCCTCTGAGGATACGGTATCTTGACCTGAGGATTGCCAACAGCTGCTGGTAATGTCCCTTGCTTCGGATGAGGGTCTCCAGCAATCACCTCGTCATCTGATGCCTCGGCGCCACGGCCCTGCAGTTCAGAGCCGTGGCGCTGTAAATCCTGCAGCTTCTCTGAACTTTGGGCGCCACGGCCCTGCAATTCGGCGTCGTGGCGCTGAGAATTCTGCGAGCCTTCTGAGTCTTTCTTTTCCGAACACTGTGGCGGGGGTCTCTCTCCAACTAATTCTCAATTCCTTAGATCAACTGCCTGACACTGCTCTTTTGGATTCACCCTCATCTTTTCAGGGTGATTCCTTTGTATTCTGTCGCTCAGCATGCCCGCGAGTTATCCTATTTATGTCTCCAAATTATTTAGGGACACTCTTGTCTCATCCATGAACTGAGTTTGGTGCTTAGTTAGCCTGAGTATGGCCGCTCGCAACCCGTTCTGCTCTCTCTGTGGAATATGAGGGTTACATTGCTGTTGATAGTTCTGTAACCCTTGATAGTGGTGGTCCATGTTCGCTGGGTCCCTGAGATGGATCAAAACCAACAAATAAATCACGGCGCACAGTTCCATAAATAAAAGAAAATAAAAATCAAATTAGAAATTAAGAATAGATAATCTGATATTGAACTACGTCAATCCCCGGCAACGGTGCCAAAAACTTGATAGCGATTTATCCACACGCTTAACGCAAGTGCACGTATCGTACAAGTAATATAGTCTGGGTAAGACCGAATATCGTCTTCAGGGATTAATGTTCAATTACCAAACATCTATCTATGGTATCTATTTGGTTATCGATATTGTGAAAACTAACTAGATTACTTTACTTAAATCAGATATGGTGGAAATAGGGCTTCCAATCTCCTCAACTATCCGCTCGCTTTATTCATTAATGCAACAATCAAAGTTTTTCTTCTATGTTGAGATAGCAGGTTAACTAGATTGTTTTATATTCTGGTTAGGATATATAAACACTCAACCCCGATGCAAAACCCTTCTATCTTTCGATGATAGGATTTACCACAAAGGAGGATTAAGAACAATAACCTATTAAACTACACAAGTATCGGGGTACTTTCGTCCACGATTTTAACCTATGCTTATTCAACTACATCATATTCAGCATCTCTCCTTTCGGATTTCGATTCGAAATCATATATGTGATGATAACTAGTGATCAATTAAGTATCAAGCAATCAAAGCAATTATTGAATAAATCTCAACTATATAAAAAAGTAACCAAAAACATGCATTAAATCATAAAACGAGGTTCAAGTGATTCGAATGGAAAGCCCTAAATAAAGTTTAGCTCCTAGCCATAGACATGCCAAGAACTAAAAGATTATTCAACATAAACTGAAAATAAATAAAATAAAGAAAAAGAATTACTCAAGAACAAACCTCTAATCTTGAAGCCTCCAAGACTCTAAGTGTTGTGATGAGTTAGGGATTGTGGAACCCTTCAAAAATCTGCCCTAAGGCCCTTTTATAGCCTCAAAAAACGTTTCCAATTTTCCCTATTGCCCTTAGCACTTTCCTTCTCGGATTTGGCATAAAACCCGCGTCGGCGCCACGGCCCTGCAGTCTAGCGCTGGCGCTTAAACTCCTGCAGCTGCTGATCGTCCTAGGCGCCGTGGCCCTGCTGTTCCTGATAGAGTGGCGCCACGGCGCCGTCCTATACTTCGTCTGGGGTGCCAACTTTTCGTCTCTTTTGGCTCTGGAACCTCTGTTTCTGCCCTCTTTTTGCTTCTTTTCGCTAATGTGCCATTTTAAACCACTGTGACTCAAAAGAAAGAAAAACTATACTAACACGACACATGTTTGTATAAAATGGGCAAAAGACTAACTAAAAATGACTCAAAAGGTGTATATAAAATACACCGATTAATGGTTGATTACTATTTTTTAATTGGGATGTACTAAACAATGGTTGGTTACTGTGTAAATTTGGGATGTCGCGATCTAACAATTATTTTTGTTTTGGGATATAATTAATTGACTATATTTAGGTACGTCTAATCCTATATATGAATGACATATATATATTGTCTTGTATATGTTGTTGTTTATATGCCAACACAGGTTGAGGGGAGCATTCGTGTAGTCATAGATGTGTCTATGCAATTGTCGTTAAGTCACTCGCATCGAAAAGATTCGGTTTTGTGATGAAAGACAAAAAGGGAAAGAATGTTGGGTTTGGTGTTATGATATTTTTTCCAACATATTATTTTCAGTACTAAGTTAAAATCAGAAAATGTTGGAACAAATGTCATGACATTCTGGCCAACATTCTGATAACAGTTTTGTCTTACTTCACGGGACTGAAGCTAACCTCGTGGAATTTTTACCACCAGGGTAATTTGACTTGGCAAGGAGTTTTGAGCTGAAGAAAAAAATGTGGAAAGACCAAGTCCAAGTAGTTGCTAAACTTGGGGAACAAGTCCAAGAAGTTAGAGGATTTTGCTCCACAATCTTCTCCAACAAATCCTATCAGCTGCCCATCTTTCTCTCAACCTCTACAACGATAGAATTTCAAGGAAGACCCTCTACTATAAATAGAGAGGCTGCATCAGTGAATCGATATCCAGAAAAATCCAAAAGAAAATATCAAGAGAGCTCTCCGATATAACGATCAGAAAACTGGATCACAAGTGTTGTCTGAGCGTTTCGACAACATTCTACCAACATTATAATTGCTGCTTAAATTCTAGATTTATTCTTTATTGAAGCAATTGTAATGAGATATTGTCTATGTCTATTTATGTAGATTTTTCAGACATAAGTCATCTGCGACTTAATTTTTTTTTCTTTTGTATTATCTTGTAATATTATAAAATAAGGAATATATTCAATTATATATATATATATATAATACTTTCGGTCATTGACCGTCATAGGTTATATCAATATAAAACCTATATAAATATAAACATTTGTGTTCTTTATTATTTCCGCTGCATTTTACTCTTCAAATGTTTTTCTGTTTTTATCGAAGTATCGTCACTTGTGTCAGGCGACATTATCGCTGACATTTGCAACTGTTTTAGTATACAAGCTTATTTACTTTTGATTAATTTTAATTATTCCATAGTATTACCTCCGGGACCCTAACACCTCAGACTACATCACACAGACAAATGCAGTTGCTGTTAAAATCAAGAACCTTTTCCTTCACTTACAGTATCGTAACATGTTTAATACAGGGAAATCAAATCATAACCCCTGGCATGGTTAATCTGACCTATGTTGCGACTATGGAAGCATAATTTTGGGCATGTAGGTAGGTATAATATTTTAATTATTCCATAGTATTACCTCCGGGACCCTAACACCTCAGACTACATCACACAGACAAATGCAGTTGCTGTTAAAATCAAGAACCTTTTCCTTCACTTACAGTATCGTAACATGTTTAATACAGGGAAATCAAATCATAACCCCTGGCATGGTTAATCTGACCTATGTTGCGACTATGGAAGCATAATTTTGGGCATGTAGGTAGGTATAATATTTTAATTTAAGACATAATGTTTGACTTATATCGCATATGTTTGAAGTTTGTCTTTAACAGTCGTGTACGTCCGAAGGACAAAGAAGAACGGCATCGCTATGCTAAAAATTATAAATTGCGGACGTGAATTTTTGGGAATACTTAGCGGTTCTCATAGATTTACTCCGTATAATTTTCATTGCCTTTCAATTGAAAAGAAATTATAGCTACTCCACTTACCTCGGTGGATTGAAGAAAAAGAGGATGATTATAGTCTACTACTTGTGCATGAGAATTGATCAATCCAGCAGCTGTGCTTGTATCAGCAGGTACTGTGCCTGAATTTCCGTTAATCGCCATTGAAATTGATCTCAAACAGCAAGATTTTGATTTGACGAATTCTTTGTTGGGTTTTGATATTGGTGAATGAGAAATGATGGGATGAAAATTAAAGGGAGTAAAATGTTCTTTTGTCTCACATCGAAAAAAGATAAGGAAATGAGATGTGTATATATTACATTACACCTTCTCTAGTTGCTAAAAGGGTTGAGAGGGCAAGGACCCCTCGCGCCGTCGTCGTCGCTCGCTCGACTTTGAATTTGAATTTGTAAAAAGATCGATTGATTGATAATACCTCCAACAACTATAAATTCTTGTTTGTTCCAAGAATTTATCACTAATTCATTCAATACGAATTTCTTCATCTAAAAAATTCTCTCTTCCTAAGTCATGTGATATCTCGTTGAGTGGTTCGTCACCTAGGAATTTGGAGTACTACTATTCTGGTAAGATAATCGTTCTATCCTGGGAGACGGTATTCCATTAACCTCGAGTACTGTGAGGGGAATAATTTCCTTAAGGACACACTTTGAACTAAGTGGACTCGATTATATTCTGAAATTAATTTTTCTTATTCAAAATATATTCTGTTTATTGTACTGATTTCAATTAAATATTTTTTATACTGTGAAATCTGTTTTTTACTAAGTATTTAAACAGATTGTGTTGAAACATTATTTTGACCATATACATATTATTATACCAACATCCTTCGATTTTCCAAATTTCTCAGTTCACAATTGATGAATTATAAATTGATTTGAGCGATGTCCAGAATATTTCAGCCCGCTCTGATATCATGATGGTTGCATAATGCTACAAAGGACTGAAATGGGTATTTGTTTTTCTTTTTTGATCAACTATAACCACCTGTCCTTTAAAATTGTATGTAAATCCTTTGGTCTTTCTATCGTTTGATCCTTTTAGTAAACGTTGAATGCAGTCAGGTGTATGTTGAGCCTGTGACTGCAGGTTTAGGATTTTGTTTATCTTCTTCTTATGCAATTTAAGATGTTAGTTGTGTGGAGATATGATTGTGGTATATTAACTTCAGATAATCAGATTGTATGTTTGTATTGTTACAGAATGTAGCAAAACTACATGCAAAAGGGATAGGGAGTAGGGACGATCATCAGTAAGCTATTTGTGGGGACAGCTGAAAGTACACCTCAAACAGAACTAATTGATACAACTGGTGCTGGAGATGCATTTATTGGCGCAGTTCTTTATTGTACGTACTTATCCAACATAATATATTTCAGTTTTTTCACTTATATTGTGATCCCATGGTCTTCCTACACATTGTAATAGGTATTTTGGCCATGGTTCTTCAGATAATATTAGACATCGTTTAAAAATTATTCTCTCGGTTACAATTGTTGGAAATTTATTAACGTGAATATAATTAATCCTATTATTTATGACTCGAATAATTGGGGCTCCGCAAGTCGGAAATCTCGTTTCCACGCACTTGCACATGTTGTACCAAGGATCGCAAATTTCTTTAGTGAAAGAGATATTGGTATGTATACGATATGTTTGAGACATGAAATGATAGACGGTTATTGGTCAAATGACGATGGTTCACGTTGGTAAATGAAGGAAGAAGTGTACGAAGTGTAAATGTCGAAACGTTCATCGTGACGCCGCGGCGCTGGCTAGGCAGTGTCTGATCCGACGGAAGTCCAAAAGTTTGGTTGATTGTGGGGACGTTTTGGGGCATTCAAATGTCAGTTTTTCCTCCATAAATCAACCATTATTTGGCTACATTACTTGGTGTATTAAGTGGCCATTACATGACACTTGAATGACCATTACATGGGCACTTGAGGAGACATTCTTACACTACTATAAATTGAGGCCTTTGGCTCAATTGTTAGGGGGAGAACACACTTGTATAATTCAGAATTTTCTGAATATCTCTTCCTCTCTAACATACTTTCACACATCAGAGGTTCTTCTTTTATAGTAAACAATTGAGTTATCCTTTTGCTCAATTGTTTGTTGCTGTTTTATCTTGGGAGACAAGTTGTCAATAGCCGTTACGGGATTTATACGGGGCAATATTGTCTTAAGGACAGATTGAACATCAATCGACTCAGCAAATCATTAACTTGTTCTTGCTTTCCAGATTTAGTGATTATTGGTTTCAGGTTATCAAGATCAAGGAGTTTGTAGCAATTGAATTGAAGATCCTATACGAAAGACTCAAGACGGACTCAAGGACGCAAATCTAAGACGTGACACAAGAACTCACAATGTTTCAGTAGCCACAACTCTTGTTGGCTACAAGATTGTTAACTATTGTAAACTATATAGTTTATCCTTTCAAAGCACTAGTGATTGTAATATACTATTCCCGTAAATCCATTGTAACTCACAACAATTTCCTTTTTAGTCAGTCACAAAAAGAATGACATGTTTCTTTATTATGCAACAATTTAACTTTAAACTTTATCTTTTACGCTTAATGAGATGATCTATAACCACAAAAATATATTTGACTTGTTTTAGACCACAAGATTCAAAAGTCTTCATTTATTTCTTAAATTACGTGCCCAATTAAACTATATCATATAAATTGGAACGGAGGAGTGTACAAATAATATATCGACTTTAGTCGAGTGATCATGAATTCATGTGACCCAATTTTTGCACTTAAATTCGCCACGAGTGGGATATCTCAGGACTAAGTTTAGGATTAAATTACCTTCAACTAAAGAAGGTATAAATTTAAGGGAAAATGTGTAAATAATCTTGGTGTTATTTTGTTCCACCTTTCAAGTGGGATAAATTTGTCCAAAAATTATAATCTCATGACTGTAATCCAGAGATAACTTAATTCGCGAAACAAACGACACCTTGAAGTTTAACAAATCAAGTGCACCCGGTTGAAGAATTGAAGGACAGAAAGTGCAAAAGAGGGTATGATAAAGGGATACGAGTTACATCTCGTTAAAGTAGGTAGTTGTTGTCCCCCGAGGCATAGCTGGATGGAAAAGGAGGTGAACTTAAAATCCAGCTGGAGACCTGCAACGTGGGTTCGATTCCTGGTGGGAGCACTTTGCTCTCTTCTGCGATAGAATCTTGTATGTGATATCAGTTGCTCTGGTCATTCACATCATACCACCAAGAAGTTTGGAGAGATGGCTCTGTCGCTATTAAGGTCTCAAATCCTAAATATTTGAATTAGAGAAGTTTTAGTTATTGAATGATTAAACGGTAAAAATTACTAGCATGCAAAATCTGTATATGAAATGGCGAAAGGAGGATTAAACCAAAATATTCCTCCATTTTAAAATTTTAATTTTTGACTTTTTATTTGGGGACGTTAGTTTTTTGATTTCCTACTATTTTAACTTTTTAATAAAATCTCAGCTATTTGATAGCAAACTTTCTTTCCTTCGATTAATTTAAATTTTTCTTTTGTTATTACAAACACAATATGTAAGTTGAATTACCACCTTAAACCTTGTATTGAACTAAACATCGTCAGACATTACGAAGTAAGCTCAGCTGGTTAAGGAAAGCTCAGGTTATGAAATCAGTAACTTGACCGCAGGGAAAGGAGACCGAAGTCTCACGACCCGGTGGTCGGCGTAACAATAATGACATTTGTAGCTTGCCGGAGGCCGTAACATAAATCGCTTTCTTGAGCTTGCATACCCGATTCTGAGGATTCTGCTTTTCACATTCATTCTACAGGACCAAAACATCGACACCTTGTAACAGGAGCGGATTCAATGTCATGCTTCTAATTGGTGAAAATATGTTCTAGGGGTGTCAAATGGGCGAGTTGAATTGTGCCTAAAAGTATTTGGGGTGAAATGAATTAACGGGTCATAATTCAAGTCGTCTAATTCTTACATTATTGTAACTTATTTATTTATTTATTACAATTTATTTAAGTACCTAATAAAACTTTTTATTTTTTATTATGGTTATATATAATATATCAAGCAAAAAAAATAATTGTTTTTAAAATACTTCGATAAGATTTCTCATAGATTGATTTGCGTTGTATCTCATATTTAAATGGTCTGGATTGTACAGGTCAAAATAGGCTGAGCAAGTTGGACAGATCATAAATTTATGTGCTAATTTTGCCACCCTAACTCCCTTTCATCAAGCATTCAACCGCTATGTAGATCAGGAGGAAGCCAAGGTGGAAATGACACATTGGATTCTTTTAGTGAATGGATTAGAGTTGTTAATGTTAAGAGTCCCACAGCGGTAATGGAACAGGAACATGGACTCCTTATATGGACTTCGACAATCCTCACTCAATACTCACTAGTCACTACTACTTGTACGAGACATGAACAGATCAACTATAAGAACTGATGAAACAAAGTACTAGTTCTAAAGAGAGGGGAACATAAAGGCATCCTAGATATATATTACAATGCAACAAAAGTAGAACAAAACATACTAGTACCGCAAAATCACAAGGGCATTTCAAATCTACATCTGAAATAGATAACACAAAATCCAAATCAGTCTTGCTAAGATTCTGAACCTACAGTTCACAACATACATGTTTTAAATAAAACATGTCCCGCTAATGACTTAAGATTTTACAACATGCTATCTGCCCTAGTGGGCAGCCTCTTCAAGAAACATACAGCACTAGATGGCAACCTGTTCCTGAATCTAGGTGGTCTTAAATAATACAAACCCCAAAGAGCCACCACCCACTTGATTGGCACCAAATAGAATCCAAATGCAGCAAACAAGCAAAATATTACAAACAGGAATGTTGCTCTTGGATCCCTCCAGCTTAACAATGCCTGAAATCTCTCCCCTTGAGTTGCCATATCACCAACCACAGTTTGAATCCTACCAGCCACACTTCTCAGCCTATCATATCTCATTCGAACGATTTCTGCACTTCTACTGGTCGGGAACGAATCGAATTCCTCATCTAGTTCATCCGGATAAACGCTCTCTGCATACGACAGTCTAGTTTCCATGTGTGGAGGGTGGCGTGGGCGTGACCTATAACGCCATAGTCCTACCGCAGCCAAGGTGAGTAGTACACAAGGGATGATGAGCTCGGGCACCAATACGAGAATGACAAAGGCAATTAGCGCTAACGCAGAGTGCACTGGCCTATGCCAATTGCGGGCAGACTCTAGAAACCTGCTCATAATTACAAACCAAGAAACCACATTTGTTAGCCTAAAGAAGTTTGCTTTGCTCTTTCTCATGCTCCACATATGAGAATCGTGATCAAGCATGTACTCCACCACTTCTCTCCCCAAAGGTGGCTCGGATCGACTAAGCCTCGTTGCCACCACATTCATAGCCTGGTGCCTCAAGGTGTCTAGCTGAGTTACGGACAAGGGCTGAACGTAATGCATCTTGGGAAGCAAAGGCATTGTATACATATGAAGCATATTTACCATGTTGGCACATGAAAACCGAACAGCCAAATGAAGATCCCCCATTTTTTTCACCCCAGAAGGATGCAGCATTAAGAGTGGATATGCATGAGTATAAACTCTATCTGATTCAAGAGTTGATAGCCTGATCCTAACCTTCCCAATCCGAGAGTCCCGATTTCCAACCACTGGGTTAGCCATGTTCTTGTCTACACGAGAATTATCAAACACCCCAATAGTGATGACAGTGCAAGGGTCAAAGACTTCCCAAGTATATTGTTCATTCCACTTAGGAGATAAGCTGTCCACCACAGTCCTAGTTCGGACCCATTTCTGCCCATACTTAGCCACACAATACGCATCTACAGAGCCACCCTTGCCTTCTTTCATTTTCATTGGCACGATATTGGTAGCTTCCAAAACCCCAACCTCAAGAACTCCAATGTGGGGCTTCCACAGCTGCTTTGCTGTCGGCCTAACATCACTGCTATACATTGTGGCCTCATCGAGCACATGGTAACCTCCGTCAAGTGAAGCACGGAGGTGAATCCGCGAGGCAAATCTAACTGCAGCTTTGGGATCATTCGGGTTGCCCAAATATGTATCAAGATTGAACCACCTTGAAGTCACTGGCTTCTCGTTTAGTCGCCTTTCTAGGCTTGAAACAGGCAAAAAAACTCTCCCCACGACTTCCTCTCTGTTGGGAGCAAGTCTGTCCTCGATCGAAACAAGCAAGAAGTCTTCAAATGGCTCGGCAACCACAAACATTAAGTCCTCATTCCAGAAGGGATTTGAAAGGCTTCTAGTAGCAGCAGGTGGAGAAACTCTAGTCCTCAAAACTTGGTTCCCAACTTGAACTTTAGCAAAAAGTTCAGGGTATCTCATAATCGACGACCCTTTCTCCCCCATAACAATATCTTGAGCTTCGATAACCCCAACTCGTAAATACCAAAGCTTAGGTGACAGATACACTTTAGACTTAATAGAACACAAGCCATCAAAATGCACATTTGCTGCTTTAGAATGCCAAGCCTCAGCAAAGGCTTCATCAGCTTGAGTGCCAAACCATATGGCAACCATAACTTCACCACCTTTAGACTTGTCACCTTTCTTGTCTTCCATTCTGTACCATTGTGGAGCCAACTGACTATCTGGCGGAACGCGTTTAGGCACCTCGTTCAGATCAAACCAAACACGACCCAAGAACTCATCTTTGTTATTTTCCTTCACAAAGATTTCCACTACAGAGGACTGTACACTATCTTTAGAAAAGGCGAAAACTTGGTCCCATTCAGCATGATTTGAAAAGACCCTTTTAGTAATTCCTCTATAGTTTCCAAGTTTCACCTCAGCTACAAGCTCACCACCACCAAATAAAGAAAAATCCTTAGCCTTTACAACTCTAACATACAAATACTGCATTTGTTCCACCAAGTCATATGTTGAACTAGTCTTGTCCTTATACAAACCACCACCAAGATGTGGACTTGTTTCTTTAAGAGAAAACTCACCTTGCCCCGAAGAGTACAAACCAACCCCACCACCACCACCACTACCTCCACCACCAGTGACATGGCCACCTGACACTGCCGGAATAATAGGGCCAGGAACAGTAGCAATAACAACGGGCTTAATGTCACCTGGCACTGGCTCCACTGGCTTTGAATGGTTCTGATTTTGGAAGTTTACCTGTTAGATACATGAAACAATTAATTTAGCTCCCCTTGGGACATAGATTTATTTATTTTTTTACTTTTTTTTCAAAACCATGTTTGTTCATGGAATTTGATCAATTTTTCAAACATTTTTGAAGAAAATTTTTCAAGTTCCAAACACTAGTTTGAGCCAATTTTTGGGTGAAAATCTTTTCTTCCCCTCACAAAACTTAACATTTTTCAAATAAAATGCATGTCCAAACACAAATTTCAACTTTCATACACTATTTTTCAACACAACTTCAAAAACTCTTCTTTTTTTTCAAGATTCAACCAAATTTACATCCAAAAACACCAGCTTAATTTAATAAAAGTGTGTCAATCTCTAATACATTAATTTTAAAAAAGTTATGGTACACATATTCAAAGAGGTCATGAATTAAAATCAACCCCCCACCCCCAGAAAATACAAAAAAAAATCCGGTGTTTTCCAATAAAACAAAAACCAGGCACACGTGAGGGGGGAGGGGTGTTAAAACATGATACTTATAATAAGTAAATAAAACTTATTTTCTCTAATAGTTCTAACATTACCTTATTTTCTTGACCCATTTGAACTACCATTTTAGTCCCATTTGTTTGTTGCTGCAATTTCTTGTTCTTCTTAGAAGAAGAATTAACATTAGTTGTTCCACCACCACCACCATTATTACCACCGATATTAACTTGTTTCACTTCCTCTGTAGTAGACAAATAAAGCTTCAAACTCAACTCACCACGTACATGAGAAAAAAGACTCCTTTTATCAAGTGTATAAAGCTGTGCCATTTCTTCACCTTCTCTAGCAATACTTGACCCGGATATCCTAGCCCGACCCAGAAAATTTCTACTTGTGTTTGACCTTTTCTCGTTGAAAACATTGACTTCAACTGTCCTGTAAGGAAGATCAGTCACGTCATTAACATGAAACAAAAGCTTTTCATTCCATACAGGGTTTATATCTCTCATTTTTACTTGTGTTCTTTGTCTTTGGTTTTCAAACTCAACTTCTACAAATGGTGATGATGAACCTTCACCATCTTTTGGTATTAAGTTGTGTGCTGCTACCACTTCTACCACCAACTTTTCTTTACCATTCTTCATGGCTTAATATGTATTTTTTCAAGAACTACACAGATAGAAACAGAGGAATGAGATTTTACAACAGTGAAGTGACTATTTAGAGAGAATTGACAAGAGTGGGGAGGGGGGGGGGGGGGGTTGTATAGATTACAGAGAAAGAGACATGGATTTAGTTGCCTTAAATACAATACAAGGGCGCGTTCTTTGTTATTGGTTCGTTATATGGGGGAGAATCGAAAAACACTCGCTTTTTCAGTCTAAAATTTTTAAAATAGGTGTTTGGTCACATAAATTAAATAATTTTTATTTTATTTGAGATTGTTGATGTTAAAATTGAAGATGAAGTCGTGTTTGTTTATTTTATTGAAATCGCATTTATATTTAAAAATTTCATGAACCAAACGTTGATTTTCAAGTGAAAGAAAATGAATAATTCTTGTGGTCAAATGAGTCCTTAAAATGTTACACTAGTAATTTTAAGTGGATATAGTAATATGATAATGACTATTCTATGTTCTTTTTAAGAAATTAGATTTTGTAACGTCTATATCAAGAATTATGAAATTTCCTTAAATACGTAGCATCCTTGATATACCAAGATCACTTACCAAGAAGATGCCATTAAGAAAATTAAGTTTTTTTTTTCAAATTTTGAGAAATTTATTTAATATTTTTCAATATACCCAAAGAAAGTTGCGTATATTATGGTAAGATGTGTGAAAAATAGTAGTATACGTTTACTTAACCAAAAACAATTAGTATGTATGGTCATGAAAATTCAAATTTACTCTTATTTGGAAATTAATTTACACTTTTTTTGTTGTGAAGGCCGCGCACCGCTACTCTTTCGAAAGACAGCAGGTAAACTCCGGCCGATAATACCGCAAATCACGCCACCGATTAAGCACACTTGTCAAGTTACGTATGCGCCAACCAAGAAGGTTTATGCAGGGGATCGAACTCGTGACCTTGCGGTCTCGCGCTCTACTGCTACACCAACTTGGCTATCCTTGTGGGTATTTAATTTACACTTTTAACGGGTAGTTTATATGCTCTAAATCGTAAAGTTAATGAATATATTTATACATTTACCCGTTGAATCAATGATGTAAGGATTATAATGAACGGATTAATTCTTATTGAACTTTAGTATGAAATGTTACAAATTAAATATATAATGTATACTTTAAATATGTATTTACTCTTTAAATAAGATAAAATATGAACTTACTCTTATAATTTGTTGCTTGAGCATTTTTAATCCGTGTTCACGAGTAACATAAAAAATTAACATTATTAATATAATTTAATCAATTATGACATAATAAAGCTCAAGCTAGCTTAGTGCCCGTTTGGTTGAGTTTTTTTATTTGTCAAAAGTGTTTTTAGAAGGCTAAAAACACTTTTGGTAAAAAATTGAAGTGTTTGGTTCAAAATTAAAAAAGTGTTTTTGGCTTCCAAAAGTACTTATATCCTCTATTTTCAAAAGCTCAAATTTTTTGCTTTTGGAAATAGAGGTTGTTTTTATCTATTTTTAAGCCAAAAATATTTTTTTTATTGACAATCAAACACCTAATAATTTTTTGATAAAAAATTATACTTCTAAAAGCTTTTTTTAATAAGCTGTAACAAACGAGTCCAAAGCAAAACCCAAGCGCCGGTATATAGCGCGTGGTAAGAGAAGAGAGTGGTCAGCAGCGTGTGAGAAAGCCTGCAGAGAATTCGACAAGTACATTACGAGAACAAGGAAAAGAAATCTCGTGGTCCGAGGTTTATACAGTAGTTTAGTTTTGTTTTTTTGGGTTAAAACTTCTCGTTTTGCTACCTTATTACCTCAAAAATTTAAAATTTTCTTCATGCATTTCAAGAAACACATCTACTAGTGTTTATATACCAAATCTATTAAGTTTTAAATATTATATATATATATATACAGTGTTATAAAATATCTATGTAATAATAACTTTTCTTTTGGTTGACAAGATAAGGAGGAATAATATCAACAAAGGCTATTATTTTATTTTATTTTACTTATTCAGTATATTAAAAAATATTTGTTACTTATTTATTTTTAAAAATAAGAGAGAATTAATTAAAATTTTGTTCTTACCCTTAAATAAATTCTTTTCCAAAAAAAAAAAAAAAATTGAAGCACTCTTAGTCAAATAAAATTTTGAAGCATAATTAGTAATATTAATTTAGTAAAATAAACACTTAATTATTGCTTTATAAGAGGAGAGTGAATTGCAATCTGGACAGTTAAAAAATGAAATTAAAGGAGTATTTTGATACTTAATTGGAACATATTCCAAATAATGGATCTTAAGCCTAACATAACCTCAAAAGTTAGCTTGAAGTTATATGATTGTCCAAGTCCATATAAGGAGTCCATATTTCCGTTTCATATCCGATGTGTGGCTCTTAACACTCTCCGCACGCCCAGACCTTGTTAATTGAAGTGTGGATAGTATAATTTGGGGATCCAACATCGGTGAACAAAGAATTGGATTGAGTCTGACTCTGATACCATGTAAAGAATGGATCTTGGATCTAACTCAACCTCAAAAGCTAGCTTGAAGGGTGAGAATTGTCCAAATCAATATAAGAAGTTCATGTTTACCTTTCATATCCTGAAACTCTTAACACATATATCTACATGTAATCGCATAAAATATCAAAAAAAAAAAAGTGACAATAATCACTATAAGTATATGAAAGAACTTTTTTTTCTTCGAAATCATATGATGCAATTGGGGCTTATCGACATAAACGGATCAATTTAGATAGTCCTTTGTGGCTCTGATGATAACTAAATCAACGAGTTATTTGTAATCTCCGCATAACTGGTACTGTAATACTTCATTTATTTGATATAATTTTTGCATTGTTAATAACATCAAATTATTGCATAAATCTATATAGTTTTCATATGAGATACAATATGAATAAAACACGGTTTTTGTGCAGTTATTGCACACTTGCGTTTTGTCTTATCTTATTTAGTAAAGCAACATGGCACGCTATAACTCTCCATTTTGACTTAATTCCTTAATTAGACTAAACTGCTCTAAACGTTCTTGTAATATGACCCGAATAAAGATATACCTCATGTATTATTAAATTAAACACTTACATCACTTATATAATGAAAATTCTAAGCGAGTATAACGGCTTTATTGTCACGCCCCAAATCTGGCGGGCGAGACCGGCACCCCGTGTCTTACTTGTAGGGTTTTGTTGGGTTCGTATAGACAGCGGAATTTGAAAATTTTAGTTTCAAACCCAACAAACGACGAACTGATAGATGATTATGCAATGATATAACACATATAATCAAATAACATGTAATGTAACCGTACATCGATAGCATACTTACGGTATGTATAATCTGGAATCTTCTAGTAACGTCCGAAGGTGCGCACACAAATGTTTCTCGATTGCAAGTTCTAAACTCCGATGTAATTCCTCTTTCGAACAGCTAGAAAATTCGGCAGAGGTTCGAGAGGATATTGTAAGACTAAATCTCTAAGACTAAAATGATTTGTGAAATCAAGTATATGAATAATGATCTTAAAGTGTGTATTTATAGTTGTGTTTTAACCCTAAAACGCAGCTAGGGTTACACTTGGGCCTGGCCTAGAAAACGAGACGCAGTAGGTCAGACTGACTGGCCCACTGCCAAGGCGGCGCGATGGCGCCGCGGCCCTGGGTCCCATGAGCCGTGGCCCTTATCCAATTTTGTCTCATTTTTATTTTAATTAAATCTGAAATCCAAGCTCGACTTAATTAAATAATTATTATTCATTCAAATGTCTCGATCATAAATCGGACATTTATATTCTCTCGTTACATCCTTATATGACGGAACAATTGACTTAGTGTTACCCTACAGGCTTTTACATATCAACATTAATCACATTAGGGCCTACACGAACTCTTATACGGCGCCGGAAGACGAACTCAATATGTGAAGTATAGTTACACGAATCTGGTAAAATTAACCTCTATGTGGGAAGATAAAATCATTTCATTCACGACACACTCGATCAAACTTAGGATCTGCCAAGTGTCTATCCAAATGGCTTGATCACTATATCTCATCTATATTAGTTGACAACAAGACCATATCCTAGATATGTCTACTGCGTTGGTCAATGATTTAGTCAACCTAATATCATATGAGAATCTGAGTGTTCTTTCGTATATATATTCGAGGAATGAATCCTAATCTTGGCTCAACTATCACCTTTAATCCACTTCGTAATATACCCAATACGAGTTGTATCTCAACCTATAAGGCATTTGAGCTTAGGACATGATCAAAATACATTACTCTGTAGACAAGGTGCGTATCGACCTTGAGTCTAAGGATTTCCATTTCCCACATGCTTATCATACTTTAGACATGTATAACAAACAATATATCAGCATGGTATATCAATACTACCAAAGTATTCATGTGTCCATCACGAGTATCCATAACTCGTAGCATGTGAGACATACTACATCCTCAAAGGATATGATGCAGACCACATATAGACTTATCACATATCATCAATATTTCATTTTCGATGATCATTAGTCGAGGTTGTTTTAAGAGTTACGTTATAATATTAATATCTCACAGTATTAATAACCACGTAATCTCTAGGAATGCATATTATAGAATATTATAAACAATCAACTAATAATTCAATAATTGCAAATGACATAATATTAATCTCCATTAATATAAATAAGAATGTGTATAAAGTACATTTGTCCTAATACAGATTGTCTCTAGGACATAAATGTACTTTCATCACTTGCCCGAGCGTACAAACCTGCAAATCATACATTCCAAACACATACAGAAACATCTAGGCCGACAAAGCCGTGACATATGACATGCTAAATTTGTAAGAAGTGTATAATAACTTCAACTCATAATCAAACCAAAAGGGTACATATATATAAGGGCCGACAAGGCCACCATAAATATCGTTACATCAACGTAATATATATAATTCTTATAATTTTAATTAATGTCTTAGATTCAAGTTTTTATTTGAAAATGTAAAATTTTAAATGCATGTCACCAATATCCACCTTTAGGCTATTGAAGTATTGTGAGTTACAATGGATGTACGAGAATAGTATGCAACTATTACAAGTGCTTCGAAAGGATAAGCAAACGAATTACAATGGTTAACAATCTTGTAGCCAACAAGAGTTGTGGCTACAGTAAGCTTGTGAGTTCTTGATACGTCTTGAATCTGCTTTCTTGAGTCTTTCTTGGAGTCTTCGTTCATCTGCAGTAAACTTTTTGATCTTGACTACCTGAAACCAAGAGACACTAAATGTGGTAGTGATACAAGGGCGTTGTTGAGTCGAGTGATATTCACTCTGTCCTTAAGACATTATTGCCTCGTATATATCCTTTTACGTTATGGGCAACTGTCTCCCAAGATAAAACAACAACTAACAAATGAGCAAAGAAAACTCAAGTGTTTTTCAAGAAGAACCTTTGAGTGTGTGAAAAAGTGCTTAGAGAGGAAGAATTCAAAAAATCTGAATTATACAAGTGTGAAGTCCATTCTCCAATTAAGCCAAAGCCTCAATTTATAGTTGTGTAAGAAGGCCTCTTCAAGTGCCCATATAATGGCCAATTAAGTGTCATATAAAGGACACTTAATTCACCAAGTAATGCAGTCAAATAATGGCTTATTTATGGAGGAGAAATTGGCATCTTAATGCCCTAAAACGTCCCCATAATCAATCAAACTTTTGAACTTCCGTTCGCACAGACACTGCCTCGTTAGAAGACCAACCAGCGTCGCGGCTCACGCCTTGGGCGCCACGACCTTTGAGGTTGTGACGCTGCGACCCTTTTCCGACTCGTTTCGATCTTACACTTCTTCCTTCATTTACCAACGTGGAACACGTGTCATTTAACCAACGACCGTCCACATTTCATATCTCAAACGTTTACTCACATACCAATATCTCTTTCACTAATGAAATTTACAATACTTGACACTACGTGTGCACGTGTGTGGAAACGACGTTTTCGACGTGCGAGATCCAATTGTTGAGTCATAAATAATTGGATAATCTTAATTCCACATTAGTAAATTTTCAACAAAGTATAACGAATGGTTATCATGTAATTAGAAAATAACCACTATTTAACACAGCGACATCAGATGTTTCATCTTTTTCTTCTTCTTCACCTTTGTGCGCTTGTTCTACTTTCTCTTTTTTCTCGTACGGACAACAAACTAATTAAAAGTGAAAAGAAAAATATATACAAAGAGAATATAAAAAATATGCTCACTAAAGCCAAATGCTTCACAAATAATTTCAAATTCATAGCTATAGCGCCACCATTTCACAATATACATTGTCCGAGAAAGCTAGTTTTTGTATTGCTATTTTATCCCACTGACGCTCTTCTATGAAAGTTGAGGCTTTACTTTAACTGTTCATTTCTCAGGGGTCTCTTTTCGCTCCTCTCACATTCGTTCGAGTGGCTTCACTCCTGCCTTTTTTGAATATCCATAGCTCGGAGGTTATCAATATGATAAACTTTTGCAAATGGGCGTGTTTTCAAGTAGAAGAAAAATGGTTTTACGTGAGATTACTACGTACTTAAGGAAGGAGCGAATTGTCAAAATAGCAGTCTTTCAAAAATTTATTTCCAAAATACTATTCTTCCAAAATTAATTCTCATTTTACTACTAATTTTAAAGCTAATTGTCAAAATAGTACTATCTGAAAAAATCATTCTCAGAATACTATTGTCCCAAAATTAATTCTCATTTTACAACTAATTTTGCCACATAGATTGTCAAGTGGATAAAAATATATTAGTTATTATTTAATCAATATTCAACATGTCACATATATTGTAGGAATGTAAATTTATAAGTTTATATTGTACATTTATTCTATTAGAAAAGTTAAAATATAATTTTCCCGTTTATTCTCGGGTCGGGTCTACGTGGCCCGACTGATTTTTTTATTTATTTTTTTAAAATGGAATTTTCAGTTTCGTTTTAAAAAAAAATGAATTTTCTGTTTCATTTTTAAAAAAAAAATTGAATTTTCGTTTTTTTTAAATTGTATTTTCAGTTTCGTTTTTTTAAAAAAAATAAATAAAAAATATGCCGACCACATCGACCCGACTCGAGAATAAACGGAAAAAATATATTTTAACTTTTCTAATAGAATAAATGTACAATATAAACTTATAAATTTACATTGCTACATTACATGTGACAGGTGGAATATTAATTAAATACTAACTAATATGTTTTTATCCATTTGGCAATCCATATGGCAAAATTAGTAGTGAAATGAGAATTAATTTTGGGAGAATTATATTTTGGGAATAATTTTTTCAGAAAGTACTATTTTGACAATTCGCTTCAAAATTAGTAGTAAAATGAGAATTAATTTTGGGAGAATAATATTCTGAAAATAATTTTTTTAAAGAGTACTATTTTGACAATTACGTAGAAGGAAGAGGAATAAGTTGCAGCTTCTCTATTCATATAACTATTGATTCTCTCACTGGATTCAATGTTCAATGCTCCAACTTGGCTTCTTCTTCTGCATATGTTTCATCAAATTTTGATGTTCGCTTAATATCTTAAAGTATCACTCGTATAAATTTCAAATTTCAAGATGCTAATTTAAAATTTCACATTATATATTTTGAATTCTAGGTATTATTTGAACGTTTTCTTTGTCGTAGTTCGACTTATATAAGCTTCGAATTCCAAAACAATATCTTGAAGTTTCACTTACAACAATTTGAGTTATATCAATATAAAATTTCAGGACGCAAAGTACTATTTATATAAATTTCGAATTTCAAAACACTATTTTGGAGTTTCTATTATAGTCGTTTAACTTATATTTATTTCAAACTCAAGATTACTATCTTTGAGTTTTACATGCAGAAGTTTACCTCCAAGAAAAATTCTTAAAGTTCGTTTGACTAGACAGATGACAGAAAGAAATCCTTCCAATCGCAGAATTGAACACAAGACTGACTTCGACCAGGTTCTTTTATCAATCTCCTGGCCCTTGCTTAACTCCTTGTTCCGTAAACCAGTCGCTGGTAGATCTGATCTGATCGGATCCCGGACACGCGAAAGCCCAGCCCAGGAGGAATGCATGGTTTCCTGGCGCTTCATGGGACGAACGTTCGCAGTCCTCCTCCATCTAATTTAACTCTACCTCGTTCGCCCAGGCCTGCCAGCACAATAAGAGAATGAATAAGATAATCTGCTTGCTTGTGCAGGCGAGGACCGCTTGACTAAGGCGCGCCATAGGAGCTCCAAGCAATTAGACTGTAAGGAGAGGCGCGAAAAGTCACTTGTTTGACTATTGACACGAGGATTTTCAGTCCTTTGCTCTAACCAGCTTAGCTACCTGAACCACTTTCCTAAAGTCTGAACCTGACAGCCCGCCCAGAGTTTGACCTTTACCGGTCCTGAAAGGAAACCCCTTATGTATTTTACTTTGCTTTTATATCTATGAGTCACTGAAAGGACGGCATGAGTGCCCTTATTTTAACTCTTTTGCTACATTTTCAAGTTGTGTTTTTTTGCAGATGTAATAACACATAAGATCACCCAATTATGGGTAATGATTTTTCAAGGTCATGTTTTTTTGTAACAATAAGGTCATTCAATTTTTTCTATATCACATCAAAAGTCACCCAATTAATATTGGGGCAAAAAAATATGATATGTCATTTAATTTTTTTCACTTGCCCTTTTCTCTTTTTTTTCTCAGTCCACATGGTAATAAGACCCGACCAGACCAGATCCATAACTCAAATTATTCCACGTAGCTTTATTATATATGTACAAAAAGTATTTATAATCTATATATTTAGCACAATTTTTAATATATACGGTATAATTTTTTAATAAATGGTATTCAAAATTTCAAATAATCACTCTTCATTGTATATGGTTACGCCGATGTGTGCACGAAGTTTAAGAAAAAATATTTTTTATAAACTATTGTACGTGTAAAATAAATTTTAAATATTCGTGTGGTCATAAATCATCTCATGAAAAATGAAAATGAGAATTATAAAATTAAATTATCTAATTAATAAGGCTTTTTTCCTTTTTGGTACATATACTGTGTATATAAAAAATTTAGACTAAATATATAGATAATAAAAACTTTTTGTACATACATATTTAAAACCATGTGGAATAAATTTGGGTTATGGATCGGATCAGGTCTTATTATCATGCGAACTAAAAAGAAGGAGAAAAAAATATGTTAAATAAATTAAATGACATATCATATTTTGTTATCTAAATATTATTGAGTGACTGTTGATGTGATCACCGGCGGACGCACGTTTGCCCTTCTGGGTGCACGTGACCCACGGATCGGTATATTTTATATACACTTTTAGAGTCATTTTTAGTTAGTATTTTGCCCATTCTTGTGTAAATATGTATCGTGTCAGGGTAGTTTTTCTTCCTTTTGAGTCACATCGGTCAAAAATGAAGAAATGGCGAAAAGAAGAGGAAATGAGCCTATTTGAGGTGGAATTGCGCACCAAAAAGGCCAAGAAATGAAGTCTAAGAAATCCCGGAAAGTATAGAAGAATTCAGACGAAGTCCGGACGAAAACAGGATACCGGACCGAAAAACTGGCAAATTAACGCCTCAGGCGCCGCGGCGCTTGAAATGCTGAAAGTTGGATTCGTCGCAGGAGTTTCGACGCCGTGACGCCAGCATGCGGGGCAGCGACGCCGACGCGGGATTTTGGAGTTTCTGGGCCGAATTTGACACGTTTTTCAGGGCCCAAGAGGACAACTTTTCCTACCTATATAATCCTTAAACCCTGTTGATTGTATGAATTCTCCATACCACCATTCTATCATCTTCCGTCTTGTAAATACTCCACAACACAACTCTTGAAGGCTAGAAGGCTTGGAGGCTAGTTCTAAGTATTTTCTTTCTCTTTTCTTTGTTTTTATTTCAGTTCATGTTGGATATTGTATTAGTTCTTAGCGTGACTATGGCTAGGAGCTAATTACTTTGTTAGAGCTTTTCCTATTGAATCGCTTGACACTCTTATTCATGACTTAATGCATTAATTTGGTTTCTTCTTCATATAGTTAAGATTTATTCAATAGTTGTTTTGATTGCTTGGGAATTAACTGATCACTAGTTATCATCACTTATATGATTTCGAATCGAAATCCGAAAGGGGAGATTTGAATATGCTATAGTTGAATAGACATAGGTTAAAATCGCGGACGAAAGTACCCCGATACTTGTGTAGTATAATAGGTTACTGTTCTTAATCCTCCTATGTAGTAAATCCTACCATAGAAATATAAAAGGGTTCTGCACTGGGGTTGAGTGATTATATATCCTAACCGGAATATAAGACAGTTTAGTTAACCGATATCTTAACGTAAAAGAAGAGGCCAGTCTAGTTGTATTAAGGATTGAATAGAATCGGTCACATGGCCACATGGGGGGGGGGGGGGGGTGCCATGTGTCGCCCTCCTACTCGTCCAAAATATTTCATCTCCCGAAAATATCCGTAACGCCAAAAATCCAAAATAAAGTGGGCCCCACAAAACCGTAAATTTTCCCCGTGGGCCCCACGTGACTAATTCCGGAAATAAAATTCCATAATTCTAAAATAATCCCAGAAGTCCGAATACCAAATCTGAGAATCCAATTCCCATTAACGAACTTTTTTCCTTCACAAAAACCGGAAACTTTTTCGTCGAAAAATCACATCTTTCTTCCTTTCCAATTTTAATGTCGTATTCTCGTACGTATGTCCTCATATACATACCCTGGAACTACGGGGTGTAACATTCTTCCCCCCTTAGAAACATTCGTCCCGAATGTTCCTTCTAAGTCTCCAAACACACATGCGCCGGTATAGTCTTCGCTACCATTCTTACAAAACCAATTATGCCACACATGGCCATAATATAACATACGTGCAACAACTCAAATCCAAGCCAACGAGGAATCACCTCTAAAGTGTATAACAACACAATAACTCTCCCTCCTGGTCCAAAGGATACTCTCTTCGCACCTTCACTTCACAAAAATGATCACTTCCATTCACTTAACACATGTTCGCTTCTTTTCTTACTCGTCGTAACCTTCTCGTATACCCGAACTCTTTCTATTACACGTACTATATTTCAGTCATCGCTTCTGCTTTCGAACTCTTGGGGGTTTCTACTATCCAACTTGGTCACCTTACTAGCTTCGATTTCCTCTAAGGCCATTCCCGGCCTTCACGACCCGCTTCTGGTCGAACGCATCTACGAACTCGTACAATGATTACCTAAACTTGGGCCTTGCACCCTCGTGACCCTACCACCTGGCGGGACCACCACAAATTTACCTCACCTCATTCCGGGCTGCGGGTTGACCCATGATCTGGCCTCAACCCGACCCATTATTGCGCCAAATTCTTGTTCCCCCTCCGGAATAATCTTACTATATCACGTCATGAAAGCTACCACTTCCATCTCATACCACCCATGGAATTATCACACAAAATTCAGTTCACGCATACCAAGTACTTGACAAAGATCACCCGCCAAATCTTTTACTCATGACGGCCTTACATCTAAGGTCCCAACTGTTATAAATTCTAAGGTTCACAATTGTCTCATCCCCAGACTTACCCTTTTCACTAACCAGACTTCTAAATCATATTTTATCACAATTCCATCCAAACATAACACTTAACACATCATCATAACATCAATACAAACTAGTCTCTAGAGGGTTAAGGATATACCTGAAAATCAAATAGGCGGTTCAAAGGACCGCTAAAATTGGGAACTTCCACCGCGACTTCTGCCGTGACCTGCCGGTGTATAAACATCCTGCCTAGCTATGGAAGGTGAAGAACCCGCAACTGATCCCGTAGTCTGTGCTATCCCACCAGTGCCACCTCTGGTCAGACAGTCTCTCGCCAAATGGCCCTGTTGGCCGCAAGCATAACAAGCTGTCGAAATAGTACGACACTCCCCAAGATGGGGTCTACCACATCGACCACACCGAGGTAGGTGATCGGTGTATTTTATATACACTTTTTGAGTCGGTTTTAGTTAGTATTTTGTCCCATTTTGCACATATAAGTGTCGTATTAGGATAGTTTTTCTTTCTTTTGAGTCAAAGTGGTTAAAATGGCCAAATGGCGGAAAAAGAGCAAAAAGAGGGCAAAAGAGGAGATGCCAGAGCTGGAATCAGAGAAAGTGGCGAACGAGGGAAAAATCAAGACCAGCGCCGCGGCCTCGCACTGATCAGCGTGGGCGCGCGCCACTATCCGAGAGGTCGAAGACTCATGGCGCGCCTCGACAACAAAATCGGCCGCGCGCTAAACATCCGAGGAGCTACAGAAGATACAGCGCCACGGCGCCTCGCATGCCAGATATCGGGCGCGCGCCAAAACACCGACGGATTGCAGAACTTCCGGGCCGGCGCTGTCGCATGGCCGCGGCCACGACGGAAAAATTAGGTCTTTGACGAAAATGCCAGCTGAAGGAAAAGAGGAGGCGGTTTGCGGCTATAAAAGGAGAACCCTAGGCGCTTTTAAGGGTTCCTTCTGCACAACACAAGACTTTGGCTTGGAGATTGGATACCATTAGTTTAGTAATTTCTTTTCCTTTTCTTTACTTTATTTCGCTTTTATGATGAACTTTGAATTAGTTCTTGTCATATTTATGGCTAGGAACTAATTCTCTTATAGGCTTTTCATGTTGAATTGCTAGAAACTTATGTTATAAATTAATGCACGCTTATGGTTATTTTTCTTATTGTGAGATCTATCCAATAATTGAGTTGAATTCTTGGTAATTAATTGACAACTAATTATCACTATATGATTTCTAATCGATTCGAGAAGGGATTGTGAATATCCGTAAGTTGGGTAGACATTCTTGATTGGGGATGAAAATACCTCAATTATTTATGTAAGCGTTGATGAGGCTTAACAACCCTAATTTTGCGCATTGTGCGTGACGGCCAACTAGGTTTTGTTCTTAATCCTCCTATAAAGTTATCCTTATCACCGAAAGGTAGGTAAGGCGCGACATCGGGTTGAGTGTTTATATAACCCTAGCGGGAGTATAAAACGATTTCGTAAACCTGTTTTCTCCTAAAGAAGAATACCATAAGTTAATGCATTAGTAAGTAGCATAAGCAGATAGTGAGGATACATGGAAGCCCTATTCTCATCATCACTGAAGTAAACCCTTTTAGTTAAATAGCTTTTATAATCCTTAGTTATAAACAACAAATCCAAATATCAATTTACCAAATAGATACAAAAAAATAGATAGTTGGTAATTGAACCCTAATCCTTGAGGACGCTATTCGGTCTTATCAAGACTATACTACTTGTCACGATAACGTGCACTTGCGTTTATAGTGTGTGCATCTTACCGCGCACCAAGTTTTTGGCGCCGTTGCCGGGGATTAGGCATTAGTTCAATATCAAATTTATCTATTTTTAATTTCTAATTTGGTTTTTTACTCTTTGTTAATTTTTATATGTTTTTATTTATTCTATTTTATTTTATTCTTTTTCGTTTTATGTATTTATCAGGTGCAAACAAGTGGTGCCGTGATCCGTTGTTGGTTTTGATGCATCTCGTGATCCTCAAGACATGGATTTCACCACCAATATGATCGAGCTCCAACCATGTATAAGAGAGAGGAATTGGTAAGTCATACTCGCCTCACTAAGTATCAGCAGCTTCATGGACGAAATGAGATTGCCATAAAGAAGTTGGAATCGCAAATAGGAGAACTCGCAGTCATTTTTAACAATGAACAACAATTTGAGAGCTCAACCAAACCCAACTATTGAGGAATCGTGAGATAGTTGGTGTAAAAGGAAAAGATTGCAGAGATCCAATTATTTACCTTCGACTCAGAGAAATCTTTTTCTTGCACCTATTACGTAAGAACCACCACTAGCTATCACGGTGATCCCCAATTAGGAAGCCCTGCACTGCAAGGGTACCCCCTAGAGTTGAGAGATGTAGAGAATTTCACGGATTCCTACGTTATAAAAAACATAAAAGACAAGTCTGTCTTGTGTACTTGGGGGATAATTGTATGTTTAAGGTTCTTGGTTGAGCAAATAGTTATAGGGAAATTGAGACCTATAGCAATAAATCTGCGACTTGAAAGTAGTTCGCAGGGGTCCAATGAGCACTGCAGGTTAATTGCGTCCGCTAAAAGACGTTAAAGATACGCTTGTTGGAGGCAACCCAACGCTTTTCAATTATGTTATTTTAATTTCGCTTTAGTTTATTTTATTTTGTCTAGAACAATCTCACGGTCTTGGGTTCTTGTGTTTGTCTTGTGATTGATAGGTGCAGGAAATAAATCAAGGCGAAAAGTCGAACGAAGCCGGATTTCGAGAAAAGCGGGTAGCCGCGCGCGAGTGTGGCGCGCGCTAAAAGAATCGAACAGCGCAGTTGAAACGCCGCGCCAAGAGCAGGCACATGGAAAAATTCTAAAATTTGCTGTTTAGGCGCGCGCAGAAGTCCCGGCGAGCGCAGAGTTCAGCCGCGCTAAAAGCGTGGCACACAAACGGAATCGTAAACTTAAAACGCCTAAAAATCGATTTTCCCAATTCCAAATTCAAAAACCTAACCTTCCCTCTCCAAAAACCCACGAAATTCCAGAAATTTGCCCACAAATCCTCCACAAATCCAACCCAACCACAACCTAAGCTCTTAAATTCCCAAAAACCCTTATCCTTCTCAACCAACAAAGCTCTATTCCATAGCCTCAAACCACCAATTGAAACAAGAACAAACTTGAAGCTTCTCATAAAAAGGTAATCTTTTTCTGTTCTTGAATCCTTTACTGAAGTCACAGGAGGTAGTAGTTTGAAGGAGTATTGTAGTTGAAGCAATTGGGTACTTAAAAGTTGATTGTGAAGTTTAGAGAAAAGAGTAGAAAAGGGGTGTGGGTATTGGGTAGAAAAGTTGAAGTTTGGGGGTGTTGTGTTCGCTGCTAGTTGTCAACTTTGTAGGAAACATTTGTGCCATTAAATTGTAAGCCCCAGAAACTGTTTTAACCATGGCCACCAGGAAAAGAAGAGGCTCCACATCCACCCCAACCCCACAATACGATGAAAATAGGTTTGTGAGCTACGAAGCCTCCCAAAGATACAAAAAGCTTGATACCAGACCCATAATACCAGAAAGGGGAATGGACTACCAGAGGGAGTCATATGGGGAAGAAGATGTTTATGAGCCCATTCGGGCGATGATTGAGTTAAGGGAGTGGAGGAAATTTGTGAATCCGGAGAAGATAGCACCAGTAAACACAACAATGGTGCGTGAATTTTATGCCAATTTTCCGGAGAAGGTGGAAAGAGGATGCTTTGTAAGGGGACGTTATGTGCCTGTGACAGCAGAGGATATAAATATACAATTGAAAACAGTTGATGTTGAAGAAAGAAGTGATTGGAATCACTTTAGAACATGGTCTAGAAGCATTGACCACATCGACTGGAATGCCGTTGCAGACACCGTGAGCTACCATGGGGTTGTTTTTGATATTGACAGAAATTGGTCAAGAGCACTGAACAGGTGTCAATTCAACAAAGTAGCCAAAGGTTGGCTATATTTCGTCAGCGCCCGCATGATTCCATCCACGCACTTCACCAGAGTGCCAGAGGATAGGATCAAACTGATATATGGAATTATGAGGGGGTTGACGATTGATGTGGGGAAATAAATAGTGCAGAGCATTGAAGAAATCAGCAGGTTGGTAACAACAGGCGGATTGGGACATGGCTCAGTTATCACCAAGCTATGTCACATGAGTGCGGTTCCAAACCTACCCACTGACACTCATGAAAGAAACCAACTGCCCGTATCCTATGGGATAGTGCACTCTTTCCCAGACCCAAGCCCCCCAGCAGCCAGACGGAGAGTACAACCAGCAGCAGCAGCAGCAGCAGAGGCCGCCATGGACGAAGATGAGCCTGAAATAGGGGCTCAATATGAGGCAGGACCTAGCCACAGGCCAACCACAGGAGCAGAACCTCCAATGCCCACAATGGAGCAATTGTATCAGAATCAGATGAGGATGATGCAGACCTTGGACACAGTAGTACAAGGACAGCAAGAAACAAGGCAACAAATCAACGAGCTGAGTTCCTTGTTCAACCAATGGTCGATGCATTATCCACCGCCACCACCACCATTTTAACCAAAGTTTGTAAGTGTCTTTTCTTTTACTGTGTTTGAGTCTACACACATTGGGGACAATGTGTGTTTTAAGTTTGGGGGTGTTTATTTGTGTTTTGTTTTATTTGTGTCATGTTATGTTTTATTTAAGTCTTTTTGATTGTTTTATGTTTATTTTGAGTCACCAAATTTTTTTCCTTTTTTGAGTCATAATTGTCTGTCAAAGATCATGTATGCTGTAGTTGCTAGAAACACCTAGTGAAGTAAGGTGGAATAATGTAAAGGAATTGAAGCAACTATCTAAACACCTAAGTTAGATATGCCAAAAACTCATAGAATCTGTCTATTTGGAGTTTCTTGCTTGAATTACGCATACTAAATGATAAATGCTTATGTGTTATGATTGCTTGCTATTTGAGGCGAAATAGTTAGGATATGCATGTTAGGGAGATGACTCAGGCATTTCTTTGATAGCCAATTCTTACCATTCTTTTCTATCCCGTATTTTAAAAGTATCCCTAGTCAGCCCCATTGAACCTAAATTTGAAACTTCTTCTTTGACACCCTATATTCCCACAAATTGTACCATAAGTGAAAATATGAAATAGTGGAATACATTGTGTTAAAAAAGAGACAAAAAGAGTGAATAAGTCTCACAGACCCCAATACAAAAGTAATAAGAAATAGGCAAAAGCCTAAGTTTGGGGGTGCTTGTCATTATTAGATACTTCACTCTCCCAAAACAAAATAGGGGAAAGATAGAATCGAAATGAAGAAAAAAAAGAAAAAAAGAATAAAAAAAAAAGAAAAGGAAATACTGAAAAGCTGAAGAGCTTATGGTACACGAAATGAGCCTAAATGCCTATTTTTACCAACCCCTACCTAAGCCTACATTACAACCCTTAAAGTCCTGAAGATCTCTTTTATGCATATCCAGAATGAGTGGAGAATAGCAAGTAAGCATGCCATAGGAATTCTTGAATTTACATGCATGATTTAGTATATTGACTTCCATTAAGCATGATAATATGAGTTTGCGAAATATCTAGCTTCATGTGCTTAGTATGCTGAAATTTCATGTTATATGTTCCTGCATATTATTTTGTTAACCTTCATGTTTTTCTAGTTAACACTAATGCAGCAAAAGTGATCAATGGCAGTGAGTCCTTTTATTTTTGTTCTTTGAGTCTTTTATTTTATTTCTTTCTATCTTTGCTCGAGGGCGAGCAAAGGTTAAGTTTGGGGGTATTTGATCGGTGTATTTTATATACACTTTTTGAGTCGGTTTTAGTTAGTCTTTTGTCTCATTTTGCACATATAAGTGTCGTATTAGGATAGTTTTTCTTTCTTTTGAGTCAAAGTGGTTAAAATTCCCAAATGGCGGAAAAAGAGGACAAAAGAGGAGATGCCAGAGCTGGAATCAGAGAAAGTGGCGAACGAGGGAAAAATCAAGACCAGCGGCCGGGCCTCGCCGCCAAAAGTGTACGCGCGCCCACTATCCAGAGAGGTCAGAAGACGCACGCGCGCTCGCAACAAAATCGGCCGCGCGCTAAACATCCGGAGAGCTACAGAAGATCTGGCCGCGCGCTCGCATAACAGATATCGGGCCGCGCGCCAAAACACCCGACGGATTGCAGAACTTCCGCGCCGCACGCTCGCTGTCGCGCGCGCCGACGGGAAAAATTAGGTCTTTGACGAAAATCTAGTCAGCTCAAGGAAAAGAGGAGGCGGTTTCACGGCTATAAAAGGAGAACCCTAGGCGCTTTTTAAGGTTCCTTCTTGCACAACACAAGATTTTGGCTCGAGATTGGATAACATTAGTTTTGTAATTTATTTTCCTTTTCTTTACTTTATTTGCTTTTTATGATGAACTTTGAATTAGTTCTTGTCATATTTATGGCTAGGAACTAATTCTCTTATGTGGCTTTCCATGTTCAATTTCTAGAAACTTAAGTTATAAATTAATGCATGCTTATCCTTATTTTACTTATAGTCAGATCTATCCAAAAATTGAGTTCAATTCTTGTAATTAATTGACAACTAATTATCACTATATGATTTCTAATCGATTCGAGAAGGGGATTGTGAATATCTCGTAAGTTGGGTAGACATTCTTGGATTGGGGATGAAAATACCTCAATTATTTATGTAGCGTTGATGAGAGGCTTAACAACCCTAATTTTGCGCATTGTGCGTGACGGTCAACTAGGTTTTTGTTCTTAATCCTCCTATAAAGTTATCCTTATCACCGAAAGGTAGGTAAGGTGCGATACTGGGGTTGAGTGTTTATATAACCCTAGCGGGAGTATAAAACAATTTCGTAAACCTACTTTCTCCTAAAGAAGAATACCATAAGTTAATGCATTAGTAAGTAGCATAAGCAGATAGTGAGGATACATGGAAGCCATATTCTCATCATCACTGAAGTAAACCCTTTTAGTTAAATAGCTTTTATAATCCTTAGTTATAAACAACAAATCTAAATATCAATTTACCAAATAGATACCAAAAAATAGATAGTTGGTAATTGAACCCTAATCCTTGAGGACGATATTCGGTCTTATCAAGACTATAGTATTTGTCACGATAACGTGCACTTGCGTTTAAAGTGTGTGCATCTTACCGCGCACCAGTAGGGGTGGCTTCACCTGGCTAACACCCCTCCTCCCCGAAACTCAAGCCTCGAGCCCCGACCGCTCTCGAACATCACGAACGTCCCAAGATCGCGAGGACCACTCAGATCGGGCGGAGGCGCATAACTAGCATGCTGCTGAGGCGGTCCGCCCCGAGAGCTACCAAAGGACCCTACCGTCCTGGCCTTTTTCTCGCGATATCCGCCGATCCGCCGCCTCTACGCTCTCACACCCAAGTGTATAAGCTTCACGCGGCAATGTCCATGCCCTACCAAGAGCTACACCCGAGCAAGCCTCGCTAAGTAATCATCGAGCCTCGTGACGTAGCGGTGCACTCGCCCTTCATGTTCGCTACTAACACGGACGCATTGCCAATGAGTCAAACTCTACGTTGTACTCCCGAACTATCCGCCCGCTCTGTCTCAACATCAAAAATCTATCGGCCCGAGCTCTCCTCATCTGTGGCGGCAAGAAATGGCTAAGAAATGCCTCTGAGAACTCGTCTCAAACAGCTGGAAGCGCATGCTCCCCCCGGGATAGTTCCCATGAATCAAACCAGTCGACTGCAGTATCACGCAGCCGATGTGAACCCAATACCACCGACTCTGTCTCTGAGGCCTTGATCACTTTCATGATCCGTTGCAACTGTCGAATAAACTCCTGAGGATCATCCTCCGTCCTCGACCCATAGAACTCTGGTGGACTGCAACTCAAGAAGTCCCGAAGTCTCAAACTATCGGATCTAGGGTGAACTACTGGTACTACCGGAACCTCCGACTCTCGTTTGTCCTCATTCCTAGCCACAAGCCTAGCTAGTAACTGGACCATCTCCTTGTAACTCAAATCCTCGGCTCCTGGTCGTGGAACTGGAGACTCAGGTATCGTGGTCTCAGGAGCTACTGATGCTGCTCTAAACTCTCTTGGGGCTAGTGGCGTCGCAGAACTCCCCATCTGAAGTACCACCTTAGGTAAAGACTGGGCATGTGCCCTCGCAACCCTCTGTGCTCTACTCGCAGCTCCCTCACGCTTTGCCCTTCGGGCTCGTTGCTTGCGTAGAGGCATAATCGGTAAAAAGAATACGCCGGAGGAGTCCAACTTATAACATACTCTAAGGCACGATCTCGAGTGAGAATAATGGAAACCAATCCTAAATATCTGTAGCATCCTCGATTATAGGTGCACAACACGCCGATAATCAAGACTCTACTAGATACGGTCAGAGACACTTTCCGAGGATTAATCGCTCGATACCACTTTTGTCACGACCCGACTCGCCCACGATCGTGTCTTACCCGGCACCCTAGTGATAAAACATCGAGAAAATCGTGGAAATAAAAACTTAGACATGAAACAAGATATATAAAATAAGAAACAAAGCAACCAAAACGGCCACCTTCAGATATATATATCAAATCGAACGCTTAAATCCTTTACAAACCCCGCCACAAAAGTACTCTGCACTTAAGAATTTTATAACAACTATGACAGACAGTGGCCCCGCCATACCCCGAATGTACAAGAACCTACAATCTCGTGGAATCATACCAAAAGATAAGCCTCGAGAAACGGAGCTTCCTAAACGCCGAATCGTGATCCTATGAGCGAGGATCAACAATCGGTGTACCTATTCTGCAGATGAACGCAGCCGGCGAGGTCAAGAAAAGAGTACTAAGTATGTGAAGGCGAAAATCACGAATGAAATCATAATAATCTATATAAAATAGGAGACATGTATGATAATCAAACTACAGTACACAATGTATAAGCAGTCATGTCAAGTCAGGGACTTACGCCCTCAAAGTCATCGTGCCCGTGGAACTCCTTCCTCACTGCCGGCAATCTATGACATAAATCATAATCATGTGACACGCCTGTGGCATCCTACCTCACTGTCGGCGTACACATATACAATACATATATATATATCCTGCCCATGGAATCCTCCACATCGCTTTACACCGTAGGTGTAACATATAACCACGTGACACGCCCGGCATCCTACCTCAATGTCACAGACGATATACAATACATATATATATATATATATATATATATATAACATGCCCTAATCCTCATCCGGTGTAGATATGTCTTCATGGGAAGCTAGCCCATGAGTAATAATCGATATACCATGCCCCTAATCCCTCATCGGTGTAGACAGTCTTCACGGGAGCTAGCCCATGGAGTAATAATCGATATACCATGCCCCTAATCCTCATCGGTGTAGACAGTCTTCACGGGAGCTAGCCCACGGAGTAATAATCGTATATACCATGCCCCGTAATCCTCACTGCAGAGATGTGTCTTTATGGGAGCTAGCCCACGGAGTAATAATAATGGCCACATGCCCCTAATCCTCATCGGTGTAGACATGTCCATGTGACAATAATAATATATCGGAGTTTAACTCGCGTACGGCCGCACGCCCTAATCCTCATCGGTGTAGACATGTCCATGTGATAATAACAATGGAAGCATACCCGTGGAATCCTCCGTCACTGTCGGTACGTCCAAGTAAGTTCACAACAAGTCAGCCGACCCTCCATCGAGAGACGCGGTAGTATAGAAATACAATACTTGCACAACAAAGGCTATCACAACTAGCATAGGCAAGTTCAACATACTCTTAGACTTTCATTAACATGTAAATGGATTCACGATTTATATAAACTCAAGTACTCCCATTTTATGCCAACAATCCGGGTTTTAACCCTAAAGTACTACGTACTTTAATTCTTTCAAAAAGATCTTTTTTTACGTAAAAACAACTCGATACTAATATCCGTAGTACCAAACACGTTCATGTTTAAATCAAGTACTTTATACTTTTTAAACCAAGTGGCTTACACTTTTAAAACAACGTCAAGTATACTTTTAAAACTCAAGTAACTAACTCTTTTAAGATCAAGGTACTCCTACCTTTTAAAACCAAGCCACTTATATTTTTCCATCAAGAAAAGTTCGATATTTGAAAACAAGTTACTTATACTTTTAAACTCAAGTTACTTCTCTTTTCCCCAAAATCAAGTTACATGACTTTCAAAATACTTTAAGTCTCCTTACTTTAGAATGTCAAGAAATCAATACTTGTTTATAATGATTTTATTAACGCAGCCATGATCTAGAAAATGTAATACAATTTTGTCTCATCTTAGCTTCTATGCAGATGGAAGATTCTACTTGTTTTAATATAATTATTTGTCATTACATTTTCCTTTATTAACGCTGCAATGACTTGTTCGATAGTTATTCCCATTTCCGAAATCAAATAAAACCTTATTCTTTTAAAGACCAAGTACTCATTACTCACGAATGAGGTTTCACCACTTTTTAACACCATTCAGGTCAATTATAAGTCAAGTCTCTTATCTTTTAAAATCAACAAACCATTCTTTTACCTACATAAAGTCGTTATAACCAACTTCCCATAAAGCCATTATAACACTTTATGTTTTAAACCTACCAAATTCGTTTAGCACACGTACGTCTACCGTACTACATAGTTCACAACAATCATGCTAGAAAGGATAGGAAGAGGTTCACATACCTCGCGACGATTATCGACAATTAGCAAAATGTTCCAAAGTACTATAACCTTGCTAGACTTTTCCACCCTTCAAGTAGAATACGCTACTCGTAGTACTTCCACCTATAATGGCCATAAAACGTCTATTAACTTCTAGATCTCTTCGTAGAATATTCTAAGTACAAGGTTCCTTATTCTACGGAAAATTGGGCAGCACCTCCCCCCTCGCAACCACATAAATATCCTCCTATATCAAGGCCCGCTACCAAGCCAACAACTCCAAGGGGATTACACGCCCCACAATAATACTACAAGTCTACTGTAAATACAGTCTAATGTAAATACAGTTCAATTCTTTTCAATATTCATTCTACATATAGTATACTCAACTATACATTACTACAACATGTAATCTCCAATTACAATAGGGGGATAAAGATCATTACCTCGATAAGCCCAAAATTATCCAAGATTTATAAGTCGATCCTGAGCAACGTTTAGCTCCAATTCCTTACGCTCCAACCCGCTCCAAGCAACCCTTAGAAGTTTCTAAACAACTTCTCTTAACACTTCATCCAACTATGAAGATTTTCCTAGGGTTTCATTTTGCGACTAAAGGAATAAAGTAGTATTTCCGGGCTCTTATGTTGGGATTTCTTTAGAATACTACTAGGGATACTAGGCTAAGGTACTTGGGATAATAATAACACTTGGAGAAATTTTTCCACAAAGGGGGGGGGGGGGCGGTTTGAACGAGAGTTTCTCTAAGGGAGGGAGTATATTTTTTTGCCTTGGAAACTCTCTAAGTGTGGATGAATAAAGTCTGGCAACAAGGGGGGTATTTATAGGACAATCAATGGCCAAGATCAAAGCAAGTGTAAGGTGTAGATTGGGGACATGTGTGTGTGGATTCTACCAACCATATGTCCACCACAAATTTGAGACATGTGGCTAGCCACATGTCTCCAAGAAAACGTCCAAGGTACAAGTGTCAAGACCAAATCGGCCACATGGGGGGTGTCATGTGTCGCCCTCCTACTCGTCCAAAATATTTCATCTCCCGAAAATATCCGTAATGCCAAAAATCCGAAAATAAAGTGGGCCCCACAAAACCGTAAATTTTTCCCCGTGGGCCCCACGTGACTAATTCCGGAAATAAAATTCCATAATTCTAAAATAATCCCAGAAGTCCGAATACCAAATCTGGGAATCCAATTCCCATTAACGAACCTTTTTCCTTCACAAAAACCGGAAACTTTTTCGTCGAAAAATCACATCTTTCTTCCTTTCCAATTTTAATGTCGTATTCTCGTACGTATGTCCTCATATACATACCCTGGAACTACGGGGTGTAACAAAAATAATGGGGCAATGTCCGATTTTAGGGACTGTTTTGGGCTAAAAATTAATATAAGAATTCTTCTTTTTATGGATTATTTGGAAGATTAAATGATGTTGTAGTTAAGAGATAAACTCATGTTAATGAGGAACTAATAAGAGATTGCATGTAATTGTTGTGATGTTGTTGTTACCGATTGTTGGGGACTGATTTTGTATATATTGGATTCGTTGTTGTTGTTGTTATTATTGTCACTAATTGCATGTGGAAATTGAAAAAAAAATCTGGATATTTAAAGTCGTATTTGGTTACATGAAAGTATTGAAATATGAAATTAAATTTTAAGGAGTTAAGAGAAGAGTTGGAAAATCTTGTTGTTGTGGCCGTGACTTTCATGAAATTGTTGGACATCGTTGTAATGTAGTTAGGGGTTGTTTTGTTGAGATTATAATGTTGGAAATTTAGTTATGAACATGCATATACATTGTTGTAATTGTGGATATATGTCTTAAGAAATTAAAGTGTAGAAAGGTGTTATGTTGCAAACTATAAGACTCACACTCTTGTTGTTGTTGCTAGAGTTGATTGACTGTTTTTAAAGGTTGTTTTAATATGGATTAAGGGTTGGATTAACATGAGAAATAGGTGTAGTAATCACCTTGATTGTTGTAGTTGTTGTCTTCCATGAACGTAAAGAGAAGGAATGTGTTATGATGACGTATATGGAGTATTTGAGATTGTTTTTTGTTATATCTTTAAGTTGCATCTTGTTGTTGGTATTGTTGGCTTTGTTTGTAAGTTGTGGATGTGCATATAAATAGGTGAAGTGCTGCCCAAATTTCTATAGAAAAGAGAATTGTCATTCGATATAATTTACGCTAGAAATCATATAGTTGACGAACGAATTACTATTGTTATAGGTTGAAGTGCTAAACGAGATGAGTTGTAGTTATATAGTTGGTTATTTCGACAATAAGGTATGTGAAATCATCCTTTCTTTCTTTTGACATGTTTTACATAAATAAATGTACGGCGGACGTACATAGTTCTAATGAATCCTAACTCCTAATGATACATGATGTGATAAGTGCCTTGATTTTTCCAAATGATGATTTAAAATGATACATGATATGATAGTGCATTTTATTTACTCCATTGAGAGTCAAATGATGAATTAATATGTATAAAGTTACTCATGATATTCTATTCGTGCTGATGTGGTTATATCAGTTCACCGCGTCCCGGGCCGAAAAGTTTCGTGCATAGTTCCTTATATGTTCACCGCGTCATTCACTAAAAGGTCGGGCAGTGTATATATGATATGTGGACAGACATCCACGGATATGACTATGTATTTCACCGCGTCCTTCATTAGAGGGTCGGGCAGTGTATTTCACCGCGTCCTTCATTAGAGGGTCAGACAGTGTATATCACCGCGTCCTTCATTAGAGGGTCGTACAATGTATATATGATGATTTTATATGGACATACATGACTCTCATTTTTTTTTAATTTTATAAGGCACAGTTGACTCTCATTTTTATATGACACAGTTGTATTGGTATTTTTGACTATTACATTGTCTCATGTTATCTTTTGGCCAGTTATGATCTTATTTACAGTACTTCATATTTTACATACTCAGTACATTATTTCGTACTGACTCCCTTTTTTCGGGGGGCTGCGTTTCATGCCCGCAGGTACATGTACTCAGTTTGGTGATCCTCCAGTCTAGGATTTCCTGTTCAGCTGTTTGGAGAGCTCCATTGATCAGAGCTTAGTCATTTTGGTACAGAGCCTTATTTTGACTTATGCATATTTAGGGGCACGACGGGCCCTTGTCCCGTCATATTTCATTATCGTACTCTTAGAGGTCTGTAGTCAGTTGTGGGTGATAAATGTGTTTTTGTATATGTGTACAGTTGTGAGCCGTTTTGGATATCTCTATATACAGTGGCGGCCTCGTCGGCTTTCCTATTTTGTTATATGAATTAGTTGTAACTCCTCAGGAGACATGTTTATTACCTATGTTTACATTATCCTTGGTATCTGTGTGATTATATGTGACAGGTGGGTATAAGGGTGTCCAGGTAGGACACCAGATCGCGTCCCGTCGGATCGGGTCGTGACAGAAATGATGGATATGAATCTCTTCTAGGTAAGATTACTGATTTTTGCAATGAGAACAAGATTGATTGTGTGGATATGAATGCTGAATATGTTAATCGTCACCGTCTCGGCGTAAGACAAACATTACTAACGATTTTCATTATCGTGTGGAATGTTTTAATGCCATTATGGATCAACAAATTTTAGAGGTTATTGATCGGTTCAATGAGGTCACTTATGAGTTGCTTCTTTGTGTTGCTTCTTTGAATCCAAATAATGATTTTGTTGATTTCAATATAGCAAAATTGATAAGAATGACTCAGTTTTATCCGGATGACTTCTCTCTAGTTGATTGTATGATGCTTGAAAAACAACTAGAGACATATATTATGAATTTGCGATCAGATGACAGATTCAGTCGATTGAAGGAGCTTGTTGATCTGTCTACATTGCTTGTGCAAATACGAAAATACTTATCGTACCCATTGGTGTGTCAGCTTTTGAAGTTCGCATTGATTTTGCCGGTAGCAACATCAAGCGTGAAAAGAGGCTTCTCTGCAATGAATATTGTCAAGACGGATCTACGAAATCGAATTTGTGATCAATTTTTAATTGATTGTCTTGTATGTTTTATTAAAAAAGATTTGCTTAAGAGTGTTACAAATGATGATGTAATTAAACGTTTTCAAAGTATGAAAACGCGTAGGGAACAATTATGATTTGTAAACTTTATTAAATTTGGACACCCGGATGATTTATAAACTTTATTAAATGTGTGCACCCGATTGAAAAACTATATGCGTCCGTCACTGGATGTGATATAATAATAATTGAAATGAATCTGACTCTGATACCATGTAAGAATGGATCTTGGGTCTAACTCAACCCAATTTTTGGGGTTAAGTTAGGCCCCAGACTCATTCTTACAATAAAACAGTAAGAATATTAAATTAATTTGTATATACCTATCAGTAATCGATGATCTTCGATATGTGGTGTTGGGCATTAATTTTTTATATGTGCAATCTTTATACCTTTAATCTATAGACGTTAAACTATTTTAAGAATGAAAAATTATGGATGAACCACAAAAACGGTAGATAGGTCATGTTCATTAGAAATGGGTTTGAATGTTAGATTTGAATCAGATCTTTTAATTGGATCGGAAGTTTACGTGGATCAACAAAAATGGTCACTTATTTAATGATTTTTTATGTCATATTTCTGTTAATTTATGAATATTTTTTAACCTAAAGAAAACGTTAAGGGCATTTTTGAACAATTTCCAATAGGTTGTTGGGATCGAAATAATCATGACGTCATTCGGAAGCTAATAATTACAAATCTTGAATGATGATAAACTCAACAACGAAAAAAACTATAAAAATACTTTATGATATCAATTGACCTACATGTTGAAAAACTAATATAAAAATGCATAAAACCTATTGAGAGGAAAATCTACATCTAAATAGAACTATATAAACTACTACATTATGGATGTTATTGTGTTGTATATGAGAAGAAATGATCATCTATTTATAGAAGTCCAAAACTTCTCCTCTAGGAGAAGAATAGATATGGTAGAATCTTTTTCACAAAGAAAACATTTTCTACCAAGAATTTTGTTTAAAATAAAATAGAATTATGATAGAATTCAAATAAGGTAGAAAATTCAGGACAAATCCTAACAAATCTCCCCTTGGCTTGAATTTTCTGACAAAATAATCTTGACTCTTCTTCTTCACATATTTTTCATCATTGTTGCTTGCTATACTATGGTTAAAAATAAGGTTAAAAATTAATTTTAAAATATTTTGTTTTATTTTTAAAGATGCAGTAGCAGGGATGTTGAAATTCATCTCCACATGTAGTACGTTGGATAAAATCTTCCTTATCGTGATATTGGTTGCAGCTTGATTAAATCGTCCGCCTTAAACATGTCTTCAGTCCATTGAATCGTTTGCTCTGATACCACTTGTTGGATCGAAATAATCAGAGCGTCATGCGGAAGCTAATAATTACAAACCTTGAACGGCGATAAAATCAGACAACAAAAATCTATCAAAAAAACTTTATGATATCATACGGGTTTGGTCAATTGACCCACATGTTGAAAAACTAATTAAAAAAATAAACATATTGAGAGAAAAATCTTCACTAAATAGAACTCTCTAAAAGACTACATTATGAATGATATTGTGTTGTATATGAGAAAAAATGATATTCTATTTATAGAGGTCCAAAACCTCTACTCCAAAAAAAAAAGGATAGACATGGTAGAATCTGTTAAGAGTCTCACATCGGTAATGGAATGAGAACATGAACTCCTTATATGGACTTGGACAATCCTTACCTTACAAGCTTGCTTTTGGGGTTGAGTTAGGTCCAAGATCCATTCTTTACATGGTATCAGAGTCAGACTCATTCCAATAATTTGTTCACCGGTGTTGGACCCCCAAATTATATTGTTTACGCTCCAGTTAACGAGGTCTGGACGTGCGAGGGAGTGTTAAGAGTTCCACATCGGTAATGGAATGGAAACATGAACTCCTTATATGGACTTGGACAATCTTCATTACCGATGTGAGACTCTTAACATAATCATTTTTCTGAAAGTATATATGTCCTAGAAACAATCATTTTAGGAGCACGTGTACTTGAACACATTCATATTATTAATAAGATTAATATATACTTGGCATTTGCAATTATTGAATTATTATTTGATTGTTTATATTATTCATTAATGTGCATCCCTTGAACTTACATTGTCATTAATAATGTGAGATATTAATGATAGAGTGTAGTTCTTAAAATAGCCTAGACTAATGATCATTGAGAATGGGATATCAATGATATGTTATAAGTCGACATATGGTATGCATCACATTCTTAGAGAATGTAGTATATCTCACTTACTGCTAGCAATAGTTGCTAGTGATGGACACATGGATACTTTTAGAGGAGTATTGACATATCCTGCTGATAAACTATTTGTTATACATGTCTAGAGTATTATCAGCATGTGGAAGATAGAGGTCCTTAGACTTGAGGTCAATATCGCCTTGTTTACGGAGCAATGCACTTTGATCATGTCCTAAGCTCAAATGTCTTATAGGTTGAGACGCGGCTTGTATTGGGTGCATTACGAAGTAGATTGAAGGTGGTAGTTGAGCCAAGAATAGGATTCATTCCTCGATTGGAATTTCGAGAGAACACTCAGCCTCTCAGAGATGTTAGGTCGACCAAGTCATTGGCCAATGCAAGAGACATATCTAGGATAAGGTCTAGTTGTCGACTAATATAGATGAGATAAAGTGATCAAGCCATTTGGATAGACACTTGGCAAATCTTAAGCTTGATCGAGTGTGTCGCGAATGAAAGGAATTTATCATCTCACATAGAGGTCTGTTTACTTGAGTCTTGTAAACGTACTTCACATATTGGAGTGCACACCGCTACCGCTCAGAGTTCCGTGTGAACCTTGATTTGATCAAGTGTCAATGTGTGAAGGCCTAAAGGGTTACACTAAGTCGATTGTCTTTTCGGTCTAAGGGTATATTGAGAGAATGTAAAATATCGGATTTTGAATCAAGATATTTTATTTTATAATAAATTATGGGATAATTTTTATTTGATGAAAATTAATTAATTAAGTTAAAATTAAATCTTGGATTTAATTAGAACTAAAACGCGCGTAAAAATAAATAGAGAGCAAGATATGATGGGCCCTGATCGCCCACTGCAATTTGGATTTGAGTCAGGTCTTGAAGCCTGATCCAAATCTGATTTGGTTTAGGGTTTCCTCCACTATATATTTGACACTTAACCCATAATTTCATCAGAATTCACTTTCCACTTTCTGAACTCAGAGTTCAGGAAATAAAATTCTCTCAAACCTCTGCCAAGATTTTCTAACTTTCTTGGGCAAAGAAATATACCGAAGCAATGCTTGCACCCGGATTGACAATCGCGTGCGCTCCCTTTAGTAAAGACTAACAAAGCTTAAACTGTAAGTTTTCTTCCTGTCTTTGCAGATTTGAATTATCGCATAATCATACCAGACGACCTTTGTTGGAACAAGTAAGTAAACAAAATTTTAAACTTTCGTTGTTGTTTTACACCCAACAAAACCCTACATTTTCACTATCAAGAAAATCTTTTTGAAGTAAAACACAATTATGATAGAATTCAAATAAGTTAGGAAATTCAAGACAAATCTTAACACAGGTTAAGGACAATTTTGAGCTTTTTCCGTTTTATAATTAGATTTTTTTCTTATTCTTCTTTTGAAAAAGTATTCTGGCCTATTCCATGTTGTATATTTCTACATCCCTCTCTGTTCGAGCACATTTTTGTTCTTGGAGTTATAGATATCGTTTAATTTGATAGACTAAAAGAATTTGCTTTGGCGTTCTGGTATAAAATTATATGTTACTTATGCAATATTATTTGATTATTTGTATGAAAATGGTTGCATTAATATAATCTTTGGATAAATAAAAACACCGTCTAGGTATAAAGTTCTATATTATTAATGTCTTACGGATCAAATTTGTTTCAGAAGTCAGAACTATGTGAAATGGAGCATATTTGTTCTCCGTTAATAGTTGTGATTAAATATGCCCTCGCCGTTGCTAATATAGGTTTAAATCTGCCTTTATTTTCAAATGACGCCAACTTAGCACCGATCATGTAACGTGTCTCGCAATTAAGAATTAAAATTTTAAAATAAAGAGTAAACTTGAACCTTTCGCATAGTTAATGGACAAATTTGACCTTTCTCTTTAATTTTATGTTTTAAATTTTCCGTATTCCTCCTTTTTCTCTCCCCGCCACTACATCAATAGTCAATCACCCTTTCTTTCTTCTTCCTCATTTTGCCCATATGCAGCTATACACATGCATTAAAATAGTACTGTATATTGCATGTTCAAGTTGGTTAGTGAAAGAATTAATTCCTTGATTATTCTTATTAATGAAAGACATATATATACAAGTTATAATAGGAGAATCATATTCCTACTTTACATCTAAAATCCTATTTTATATGAAGACTAACTATACAATTATGGTAATGTTGCAATACTAATTTAGGTACAAGTCTAATATACAAAACAGAAAGCGGTTGTGTCCTAAGGGCCGCGGCGCTATGACAAATATTCTGACATCGCTTAACACACCATGATCATGGCGCAGACATCTGTTGAGATCGCTCTAAAATCTTCAAAAAGGACTGAGGGAAGACTCTTTGTAAAGATGTCTGCAAATCTGATATCTAGAAGGGACATGACAGACGCGTACTTGTCCTTTAGCTATTGTTATACCCCGTAGTTCTGGCCATACGTGTGAGAGCGTACGAAAGGGATTAAGACTTAAATTTTAGAAGGATAGGTTGACGGATTGTTTCGGACGGGTTTTTGGTCAACTTTGGGGCGGGTTATGACCCGTTACATTGAGATTTCCTAGGTGTTTCAAAGGCCTAGTGTGTAGTTCGTTGAGTCTAGTTTCCAACGCAAACAACCGTTCCTCGATAGGACATCGGAGTAGAAAGATATGGGAGTTACACGTTCGGTCGTGATCGGACGTAAAGGTGTTTGATCGAGCCAGAGCGCATGGCGCGGATCACGGATGCAGGCGCGCGCGATGATCCGAGGGTTCGAAGTTGCAGTGACTGGCGCCGGAAAGCAGGTCGCGCGCCGAAATTTCAGAGTCGGCAGAGGTTTCAGCGCCATGGCCAGCAGGCCGCGACGCCGAGGCGGGTTCTGCGAGTTGAGTGGAAAAATCTGAATCGCTTTTGTTTTAAAAGGTCGTGGGAGGGTGACAAGTGTCCCCCATCCCCCATCTGATTTTGCATGTACTACTTATTGACCAAGTCTTGAAGACTTGGTCATTCTTCAAGTTCATCTCTCTCTCTAAAGCTAAAAGCTCTCCTTTATCTCTAGAATTTCAAGAGGAAATCTAAGCTTGAGGAAAATCTGAAAGTGTGGCAAGAAGGAAGCTTGTTGGCTAGCTTGTAGGAGTTATTGTGGCGGTGATTGTGGAAAGAAGGCTAGTGAATTTGTTGGAATATTTGGCTAAAGTTTTAAGGTAACAATTCCTTCTCTCTTTGTTGGTTTTTGGTGTTGCATGTGAAGAAGAAAGATTTTGTAGTTGAAAATATTACTCTTAGATAAATTGCATGTAAGAAATATGGGTTGGATATGAAAGAATTGGATAAGAAGGTTATGTGAGCATGTTGTAGCCAAAATACTACCTTAAACTTGTTAAGTTAGTTGTTGTACATTGTGGGGCAGAATTTTACACATCCAAGTTTAGGTGTGTAATCCCCTTTGAAATGTTTGGATTGTTGGGACTTAAATGTGGCATTTGGATGTTGAATTCGGCCTTGATAAAGGTGGCAAAGTATGTAGAAACAAAGGAAATGCTGCCCGATTTTCCGTAGAATTTAGTAACTTTGCACTTGGAATATTCTACGTTGAAACTAGAGGTTAATAAATGTATTATGGTCATTATAGGTTGACGTATTACGTGCGGTGTTTTGGACTTAGCAAGTGGATTGACCCGAAGAGGTATGTGGAACTTTCCTACCTCTTGAGCATGAATAATTGTATCTATGTAGTACGGTAGACGTACAAAGGCTTTGGTATCCTTTACTTGTTTTAATGATGTTTTAAGTCTTAAAGTTAAGGGACTTTGAGTGTTTGAAGTATATGATACTTGTTTCGTTTAAAAGTATAAGTCCCTTGGATATAGAAAGATGTGTTTGACTAGTGTATAATGGTAATATAACGACTTTATGAGAAGTTGGTTGTATTGGCCTTATGGAAGGTTAACAAAGAAAGGTTTACTCCAAGTAAAACAAGTACGGATAAATGGTTTGAAATTGTGAAAGGCAAATTGTTTTTAAGGCATTAATTGCCTAAGGTTTTAAAAGAAATGAAGTCACTTGATTTAGAAGCCTATTGTATTTTTTTAAAGGTAAACGTGACTTGTTTTGAAAGGTTGTCGTGACTTGATACTACGGTTATTAGTATCTTGGGAGTTTTACATAAAAATGAGTCATTTTCTTAAAAGGTTTAAGGAACGTGGTACTTGGGTTAAATTCCCGGATTTTCTTTTAAAATGACATGTAGTGCCTTAAGTAACTAAAATGAGAGGATATACTAATAATGTTAATAAGAAGTTAGGAGATATTCTTAACTTGCTTACGTTATGATAAGCCGGTAGCGCTTATGTTATGTACGATAGTCGGTTGTGCTGAGTTATGTATTATTATTATTATTATCATTATTACTACTTATGCCATGGATTTGCTACCCATGATGCGAGTGCGGCGCTTGTACTCATGCGGGCCCACCGGGTCCATGCGGGTGAAATAGTCCCATGCGAGGCGGATGACCTCATGCGGGTGAAATAGTCCCATGCGAGGTGATGACCTCATGCGGGTCCACAAGACCTATGCGGATGAAATAGTCTCAGGAGTAGGATTGCTTAATGATACTACGGGCGGGAGACCCTGTTTTGATCATGAGCCTCCTATTTTTATGCAGTAAAGTTTATACTTGTTACTCTCATTGTTAGTAAGGCACAGTGTACTGTATTTTGATTTTTCTCCATGACTCCAGCTTATTTCAGACTTATGATATTATTATAGTATTTTCCAGTTTTACATACTTGGTACATATTGTGTACTGACCCCCTTCCTCGGGGGCTGCGTTCATGCCGCAGGTAGGGGTAAGCAGGTGGTGGATCCTCATTCTTAGGATCTTGCTCAGGTGTCAGAAGCTCCATTTCTCCGGAGGCTCGACTTTTGGTACGGTTTTCCCTGGTGTTGTAGATGTTTGTACATTCAGGGGTATGACGGGGCCCTGTCCCGTCATAGTGTTTACACATTCTTAGAGCCATGTAGTCCTGTTATAACTTGGGTTGTTAAGGATGTAACTGTTCAGCTTTGCTATATTTAGAGGTAGCCATTTTGGGTTAGCCTGCTTATATTCTATATGGGTTCTTGTTGTGAGTTTATTTTCCGCTGGTTTTCTCTGATGTTGTATCACAAGGGTGCCCGGGGTAAGGCACCAGTCACGGGTCCGTGGTCGGGTCGTGACAAAAGTGGTATCAGAGCAGTTAATCCTCGGAAAGGGTCTACAGGTCGTATCTAGTAGAGTCTTGATTATCGGTGTGTTGTGCAACACATCTATAATCAGGAGGCTACAGGATATTTAGGATTGGTTTTCATTCTTTCACTCTAAGATCGTGCAATAGAGCTGTGTTATAGGCTGTACTTCCTCTGACGTATTTTTATGTATCGGTTATGCCTCCACGCAAGGCAACCGCGGCCCAGAAGGGCAAGGCAGCTGAGGGAGCTGCTAGTAGGACAAAGAGGGTCACGAGGGCACATGCCCAGTCCTTACCTGAGATGATGTTTCGGCCGGCGAGTTCCACGACGTCGCCACCCCCAGCAGAGTTTGGGACAGCAGCAGCGGCTACTGAGACCGCGATACCTGAGCCCCCAGTTACACAACCTGGAGCAGAGGAGATGGGTTACAAGGAGATGGCCCAGCTATTAGCCAGGATCGTGGCTAGGCAGGAAGACAAACGGGAGGCAGCGGTTCCGGTTGTACCCGTGGTCCACCCAGATCTGATAGCTTGAGACTGTGGGACTTTTTGAGTTGCAGCCCACCAGAGTTCTATGGGTCGAGGCCTGAGGATGATCCTCAGGAGTTTATCAAGCGATTCTGGATCATGAGTGATCGGGCTTCGGAGACGAGTCGGTATTATTGGGTTCACATCGTGCGGATCTGCGGTTGGATCGTATGATTCATGGGAACTATCCCGGGGGGAGCATGCGCTTCCAGCTATTTGGGACGAGTTCTCAGAGGCGTTCCTTAGCCATTTCTTGCCTCTGCAGATGAGGAGAGCTTGGGCCGATAGATTTTTGACACTGAGACAGAGTGGGCGGATGGTACGGGAGTACAACGTAGTGTTTGACTCTTTGGCTCGGTATGTACCCGCTTTGGTAGCAGACATGGAGGACAGGGTGCACCGCTATGTCACAGGACTCGATGATTACTTGGCAGAGAGTTGCACGGAGTAGCTCTTCCGGCGGACATTGCGCGTGCGAGCATATGCGCAGGTGTGAACGCATGGGCCGACGTTGATATAGGTATCGCGAAGAGGCGGGACAGCAGGTCCTCTGGTAGTTTTCGAGGTAGACAACCTCAAGAAGAGACGGATTTGCACCTCGGTAGGCTCAGAGCGCTCCACCATCCTCCGGACGACGGGGCATTGAGGGCGGCGAGTCCGTGGCCGGTTCTCAGAGGACGAGTTCGGTCGATGAGTCCACCTATACCTCGGTGTGGCGATGTGGCGACCGCATTATAGAAGTGTCGTGTTCCTCCGAAACTTGTTACTCTTGTAGCCAGGCCATTTGAGGAGAGATTGTCCGTGAGGCGGCGGGAATGTTATGGCTCGATCCGAGGTCGATGGTGGATCTTCGTCTTGGTGGCGTCGCCCGAGGCGAGTGTTCACGGACCAGCAGGCCGCGGTAGGGTCGTGGTAGGGTCGATTCAGCCGGTCCTCGAGCGCATTTATGCTATGTCGGTAGCCGTCAGGACCAGGAGGCATCACCAGATGTCGTCACAGGTACACTATTAGTTTCATGTTGTGATGTATATGCTTTGATAGATCCAGGTTCTACCTTGTCCTATATATCTCCTCATATTGTTGGTAGAATAGGGATAGAGCCCGAGTCCATAAAACCTTTTGAGGTGGCTACGCGATGGGTGATTCGGTGGTAGGCGGCGGTATATAAGGCTTGCCCAGTGACTATAGACAGTCGTCAGACTCTAGCCGACTTGATAGAGTTGGATATGACGAACTTTGATGTAATTATGGGTATGGATTGGCTAGCGTCTTGCTATGCCAATGTGGACTGTAGAGAGAGACGGGTACAATTTCAGTTTCCTGGTGAGCCGGTTATCGAGTGGAAGGGGAATACTGCGTCGTCGAGGGGTAGGTTTATTTCTTACCTCAAGGCTAGGAAGATGGTACGGAAGGGGTATATCTACCACATGGTTCGGGTATTCGACATCGAGGTCGAGATACCGCACCTTCGATCGCCCGATTGTTAGAGAGTTTCGCACGTATTCCCGACGAGAGCTTCCGCATCTCCCGAGGAGATTGAGTTTTGCATTGATTTGGCGCCAGACACTCGACCGATATCTATTCCGCCATATAGGATGGCACCTGCTGAGTTGAAGGAATTGAAAGATCAGCTGAAAGATTTGCTGGAAAAAGATTTTATCAGGCCAAGTGTTTCTCCCTGGGGAGTGCCAGTGTTATTTGTAAAGAAGAAGGATGGGACGCTGCGTATGTGTGTTTATTACAGGCAGCTGAATAAGGTAACTATCAAGAACAGATATTCCCTCCCCAGGATTGATGATTTGTTTGACCAGTTGCAGGGTGCGAGATTTTTCTCCAAGATAGACCTGTGATCTGGTTATCATCAGGTGCGATTTAGAGAGGCAGATATCCCAAAGACTGCATTCAGGACCCGGTATGGGCACTACGAGTTCAGGGTGATGTCTTTCGGATTGACCAACGCCCCAGCAGTATTCATGGATTTGATGAACAGGGTGTTCAAGCCATTCTTGGATATGTTCGTTATAGTATTCATTGATGATATCCTGGTTTATTCGCGCACAGAGCAGGAACATGCAGATCACTTGAGGGCGGTATTGGGAGTCCTCTGGGACCGGCAGTTGTATTCCAAGTTCTCGAAATGCGAGTTTTGGTTGGCCTCAGTGGCTTTCTTAGGGCATGTTATCGGGGCCGATGGTATTCGGGTTGATACAACAAAGATTGATGCAGTCAAGACTTGGCCCAGACCCACTACACCAACGGAGGTGCGCAGCTTTTTGGGCCTTGCGGGTTATTATCGGAGGTTTGTGGAGAAGTTTGCTTCCATTTCAACACCTTCGACTAAGCTAGCTCAGAAGGCAGCTATGTTCCGGTGGACGGATGCTTGTGAGGGAAGTTTCCAGTTGCTAAAAGAGAAATTGACGACCGCCCCGGTTCTTACTCTTCCAGAGGGTTTAGACGGATATGTGGTTTATTGTGATGCGTCAGGTGTCGGGCTTGGGTGCGTACTGATGCATCACGGTAAAGGTATAGCTTACGCACCTCGACAACTTAGGAAGCATGAGAAGAATTATCCCACACATGACTTAGAGTTGGCAGCGGTGATTCATGCCTTGAAGATCTGGAGACATTATTTATATGGAGTTCATGTGGATATTTACACATACCACAAGAGTCTCCAGTATATTTTCAGCCAGAGGGAGCTGAACTTGCGGCAGAGACGGTGGTTGGAGCTGCTTAAGGATTACGATGTCGATATCCTATACCATCCAGGGAAGGCTAATGTAGTTGCAGACGCCCTTAGTCGTCGATCGATGGGTAATTTGTCAGGTGTATAGCAGATAAGAGGGACATGGTCCGCGAGTTACATCAACTAGCGAGCCTTGGGGTTCGTTTGGTTGATTCTGATAGTAATGGAGTTCGGGTTCGAGAGGTTGCCGAGTCTTCCATCGTCGAGGAGGTGAAGAGGTGACAGTATGAGGATCCGATTATGGTACGGTATCGAGATCGACTCTTGGAGGAGAAGAGTCTATTTGAGTAGCACACGATGGGGTGCTAAGATTTGGTCGGTTGTGTGTTCCGATGTGATGCGATTGCCGTCAGATTCAGGGAGGCACGCGGTGCTCGTTATTCTATTCATCCGGTCGACTAAGATGTACCATGACCTCGGATGTGTGTATTGGTGGGATGGCACGAAGAGGACGTGGCGAGTTTTGTTGCCCGATCAATTGTCGCCAGTCGAGTTGAGCACGAAGCGGTGGCTATGCGGTGCTATTGATATTCCGATGTGGAAGTGAGAGGTGATCAATATGGACTTTATTACGGGTTACCTCACACTCGGAAGCATGATTCCATTTGGGTTATCGTCAGTGGTGTGAAATCAGCCCATTTTCTTCCGATCGAGGATGACTTTTTACGAGGATTATGCTAGATCGTATATCGAGAGAGATTGTGAGGCGCACGAAGTTCCTATATCGATTATTTGCATGCAGAGCCAGTTCACGGCTAACTTACGAGGTCTTTCGAGAATGGATTAGGGGCGGTGAGTCTCGATCTGCGTTTCATCCTCGGGCCGACGGACAGGCGAACGCACTATCCGGACACTCGAGGATATCTTTGCGGGCTTGTGTTATTGATTTCGGGGTACCGGGAGGATCATTTACCTCTTGTGGAGTTTGCTTATAACAACGGCTACCATTCTAGTATTCGAGATAGCGCCTTTTGAGGCCTTATGCGGGAGAAGTCGGATCACCGATAGCTGGTTTGAGGTGGGAGAAGTGCGATTAGTCGGACGGACTTGATTCAGCAGTGGATAAGGTGAAGCTTATCCAGGAACGATTATTGTCAGCTCAGAGTCGACAGAAGTCGTATGCAGATCATCGGCGTCGACACTTAGAGTTTGAGGTAGATGATTGGGCCTTCCTGAAGGTGTCACCCATGAAGGGCGTGATGAGATTTGGAAAGAAGGGGAAACTTAGCCCAAAGTACATTGGGCCTTATCAGATTGTCCGTAGGGTAGGCAAGGTTGCCTATGAGTTGGATCTGTCGTCCGATCCGAGACAAGACATCCGCTTTCCATGTGTCTATGTTGCGGAAATGTATTGGAGATCCATCTAGAGTGCACCCGATTTGTGATGTCCAGGTGACAGAGGAGTTGTCGTATGAGGAGAGTCCCATAGCGATACTCGATCGCCAGGTTAGGCGACTACGGACAAAGGATGTGGCTTCCGTTAAGGTCTTATGGCGGAACGAGAACAGGGAAGAGATGACGTGGGAAGCAGAGGATGACATGATGAAGAAGTATCCTCACTTATTCCCTATACCTCCAAGTAACCCACTTTCCTGCTTGTTAGTTTTAATTTAGCAATTATGCTTGAGTAATGTTGTGGCTATGTGGAGCGTTTTATTTGCAAGAGAAATAGTTAAGAGGGTCTATGTCGATATTGGGATTCGAGTAAGCCTAGAAGGAACATTCGGGACGAATGTTTTTAAGGGGGGAGAATGTTATACCCCGTAGTTCTGGCCATACGTGTGAGAGCGTACGAAAGGGATTAAGACTTAAATTTTAGAAGGATAGGTTGACGGATTGTTTCGGACGGGTTTTTGGTCAACTTTGGGCCGGGTTATGACCCGTTATATTGAGTGTTCCTAGGTGTTTCAAAGGCCTAGTGCGTAGTTCGTTGAGTCTAGTTTCCAACGCAAACAACCGTTCGTCGATAGGACATCGGAGTAGAAAGATATGGGAGTTACACGCTCTGTGATCGGACGAAAGGTGTTTGATCGAGAGCCACGGGCATGGCGCCAGATGATCTGAGGGTTCGCTGAAGTTGCAGCGCGCGCGCCGAAGCGAGGTCGCGCCGGAAAGTTCGGGAGTCGAGAGGTTTCAGCAGCGGTGCCGGGCCGCGTGGCAGCGAGCGGGTTCTGCGAAGTTGAGTGGAAAAATCTGAACTGTTTTGTTTTAAAAAAGGCCATGGGAGGGTGACAAGTCCCCCCCCATCTGATTTTGCATGTACTACTTATTGACCAAGTCTTGAAGACTTGGTAATTCTTCAAGTTCATCTCTCTCTCTAAAGCTAAAAGCTCTCCCTTCTCTCTAGAATTTCAAGAAGAAATCTAAGCTTGAGGAAAATCTGAAAGTGTGGCAAGAAGGAAGCTTGTTGGCTAGCTTGTAGGAGTTATTGTGGTGGTGATTGTGGAAAGAAGGCTAGTGAATTTGTTGGAATATTTGGCTAAAGTTTTAAGGTAACAATTTCTTCTCTCTTTGTTGGTTTTTGGTGTTGCTTGTGAAGAAGAAAGATTTTGTAGTTGAAAATATTACTCTTAGATAAATTGCATGTAAGAAATATGAGTTGGATATGAAAGAATTGGATAAGAAGGTTATGTGAGCATGTTGTAACCAAAATACTACCTTAAACTTGTTAAGTTAGTTGTTGTACATTGTGGGGCAGAATTTTACACATACAAGTTTAGGTGTGTAATCCCCTTTGAAATGTTTGGATTGTTGGGCCTTAAATGTGGCGTTTGGATGTTGAATTCGGTCTTGATAAAGGTGGCAAAGTATGTAGAAACAAAGGAAATGCTGCCCGATTTTCCGTAGAATTTAGTAACTTTGCACTTGGAATATTCTACGTTGAAACTAGAGGTTAATAAATGTATTATGGTCATTATAGGTTGACGTATTACGTGCGGTGTTTTGGACTTAGCAAGTGGATTGACCCGAAGAGGTATGTGGAACTTTCCTACCTCTTGAGCATGAATAATTGTATCTATGTAGTACGGTAGACGTACAAAGGATTTGGTATCCCTTACTTGTTTTAATGATGTTTTAAGTCTTAATGTTAAGGGACTTTGAGTGTTTGAAGTATATGATACTTGTTTCGTTTAAAAGTATAAGTCTCTTGGATATAGGGCGATGTGTTTGACTAGTGTATAATGGTAATATAACGACTTTATGGGAAGTTGGTTGTATTGGCCTTATGGAAGGTTAACAAAGAAAGGTTTACTCCAAGTAAAACAAGTACGGATAAATGGTTTGAAATTGTGAAAGGCAAATTGTTTTTAAGGCATTAATTGCCTAAGGTTTTAAAAGAAATGAGGTCACTTGATTTATAAGCCTATTGTATTTTTTTAAAGGTAAACGTGACTTGTTTTGAAAGGTTGTCGTGACTTGATACTACGGTTATTAGTATCTTGGGAGTTTTACATAAAAAGGAGTCATTTTCTTAAAAGGTTTAAGGAACGTGGTACTTGGGTTAAATTTCCGGATTTTCTTTTAAAATGACATGTAGTGCCTTAAGTAACTAAAATGAGAGGATATACTAATAATGTTAATAAGAATTTAGGAGATATTCTTAACTTGCTTATGTTATGATAAGCCGGTAGCGCTTATGTTATGTACGATAGCCGGTTGTGCTGAGTTATGTATTATTATTATTATCATTATTACTACTTATGTCATGGATTTGTTACCCATGATGCGAGTGCGGCGCTTGTACTCATGCGGGCCCACCGGGTCCATGCGGATGAAATAGTCTCATGCGGGTGAAATAGTCTCATGCGAGGCGGATGACCTCATGCGGGTGAAATAGTCCCATGCGGGTGAAATAGTCTCATGCGAGGTGATGACCTCATGCGGGTCCACAGGACCTATGCGGGTGAAATAGTCTCAGGAGTAGGATTGCTTAATGATACTACGGGCGGGAGACCCTGTTTTGATCATGAGCCTCCTATTTTTATGCAGTAAAATTTATACTTGTTACTCTCATTGTTAGTAAGGCACGATTATCGTATTTTGATTTTCCTCCACGACTCCAAATTATTTGGACTTATGATATTATTATAGTATTTTCCGCTTTACATACTTGGTACATATGTGTAATCGACCCTTCCTGGCCGCTGCGTTCATGCCGCAGGTAGGGGTAAGCAGGTGGTGGATCCTCATTCTTAGGATCTTGCTCAGGTGTCAGAAGCTCCATTTCTCCGGAGGCTCGACTTTTGGTACGGTTTTCCCTGGTGTTGTAGATGTTTGTACATTCAGGGGTATGACGGGGCCCTGTCCCGTCATAGTGTTTACACATTCTTAGAGCCATGTAGTCCTGTTATAACTTGGGTTGTTAAGGATGTAACTGTTCAGCTTTGCTATATTTAGAGGTAGCCATTTTGGGTTAGCCTGCTTATATTCTATATGGGTTCTTGTTGTGAGTTTATTTTCCACTGGTTTTCTCTGATGTTGTATCACAAGGGTGCCCGGTAAGGCACGATCCACGTCCGTGGTCGTCGCGATACCGTCTTCTCGAACAAAGTGAATATCCATCTCTATGTTTTTAGTACGCTGGTGCTGAACTGGATTACCAGAAAGGTTGATGACACTTATATTATCACAATACACCAAGGTAGCCTTGTCAATAGGACAATGGAGCTCTAACAGTAGATTACGTAACTAACATGACTCGGAAACCACATTGGCTACCCCTCTATACTCGGCCTCTGCACTTGAACGTGAAAGCGTGGATTGACGTTTGGCAGACCATGAGGCCAAGTTATTACCTAAAAAAATGCAATAGCCAGACGTAGACCGTCTGGTGTCAGGACAACCACCCCAATCAACATCTGTATAGGAGACTAGTATAGACGTCGACGATGGATACAAATTCAAACCATACTCAAGTGTTCCCTGCTGTGAGAAAAACCCCGACGATATATAAACAATGAATTATCAGACCTACTGTGAGAAAAATCCATAGTCGAAACAAAATCAGCAAACCTCTTATACCAAGCCCGTGGAGACTACTTAAGTCCATATAAGGACTTCTTCAATAGACAGACATGATTAGGATATCTAGTATCCCTAAACCCCAAAGGCTGATACATATACACTGTCTCCTAAAGATCACCATGTAGGAAAGCATTCTTCACATCTAGCTGATGAATGGGTCATGATTTTGAAAGAGCCAAGCTGAGCACTGTGCGAATGGTAGCCGTCTTTACCACCGGGCTAAATGTCTCACCACAATCCACAACAACCTGCTGAGTCTTACCATCACTTACAAGTCTATCCTTATGCCTTGCAAATGAACCATCAGAATTTTCCTTATGAACAAAAATCCACATAGACCGAATAATATTAACACCAGATGGACGGGGTACCAACTCCCACGTCTTATTATTAATAAGAGCATTATATTCCTCGGTTATGGACCATGACTCTAGGCTGGATTGGGGAAATTTCGGAAATTTCGAGAAATTTCGGGAATTACCGTCGGGAGAGTTGCGACGCCGGGGGCAGGGGTCGCGGCGCTGGAACAACTGCAGAGTTCTCTGAAGTTTTGGCGCCGCGGCGCTTCCCCAGAGGGTCGCGGCGCTTAGGGATGTCAGTGGGGCGGATAAATGCGGGTACCGCCCCGCACCCGCTCCAATTGGGGCGGGTATGGGGATGGTTTGGTGGGTGGTGGGGCGGGTATGGGTATCAAAAGTGCTACCCGCCATGGGTAGTGGGGCGGGGGTGGATTTCATATAAGACCCACCCCGCACCCGCCTCGCCCCGCTACCCGCACCATACCCACACCGACCGTACCCGCACCACCCATATTCGTATCATCTATTAGTTTATTTATGAATTTATTTGACCCTTTCTTGATTTAAAATGTGACTTGAGCTAACCCGCACCGTAATGCACCACGTTTCTTCTTATTCTCTTTGTTCTCTTTTTTTTTGTTAAATATTTTCATCTTTACTGTTTTTTAATATTCATAATATTTTGACAAGGTTTTAGAATTGATATTCGATACACAATAGTGGAAAGGTTCCTTTTTTTTCCTTTTTCTTATATAACTTTCATTTTGGTGACTAAAACAATTGCTAGACATTATTTGAGCATTTTATTAATGGGTACCCGTCGGGTAAGTGGGTATCCGCGTGAAGTAAGTGGGGCGGGGGCGGGTGGAAGAATTACTACCCGTGATGGGTGGTGGGGCGGGGGTGGGGATGTGTTTTAGGTGGTGGAGTGCGGTATGGAATACCTTCCCGCCCCGCCCGCCCATTGACATCCTAGCGCGCTAATGACGGATTGAAGCCCATGCGACATTTTTGGCGCCGCGGCGCTGACGTCATTTTTTCTGCAGAATCTGAAAAATAACGGAGCACATAAGGGGAGACATCCTCATCCAAAAAAACATAAGAACTAGGCACAGATTTTTCTACTTTAGGAAAGGAAAATTGGGATTCATCAAAGAGAACATGACGACTAATGATGATTCGTTTAGAGGACAAATCAAAGTATTTATAACCACAGTGATTTGACGGAAAGCCCAAAAATACACAAGGAGTAGAACGTGCCTGAAGTTCGTTGATCGTAGTGGAAGCAAACAGTGGATAACATAAGCATCCGAAGACCCTAAGATGAAAATATGACAGAGTCTTATTGTATAACACTTTGAGAGGGGATGAATGTGTCAAACTTTTAGAGGGGAGAATATTTAATAGATCGGTAGCCATTTGTAGTGCGTGGTGCCAAAATAATGGAGGAACGAAAGAATGAACCAATAAAGTGCGGACAATATTATTAATGGTACGAATTTTTCGCTCAACTTTCTCATTTTGTGAAGACGTATGAGGACAAAAAAATGAAAATTTATCTCATTTTGAGCACAAAACTCCCTAAATTTCCATTGGCATACTCTTTGCCATTATCACATTTAATGTTTTTGATTTTCCGTTTGAATTGCGTATGAAAGCTCTAAATTTTATGAAAATGGAAAAAAATTGAGATTTTTTCCCAATTGGAAACGTCCATAATTATTTAGATTAGTCATCTAAAAATAAAACATAATTATGATGACCCATAGAACTGAGAATCGGAGATGTCCATAAATCACTATGAATAATATCAAATGGCATTGAAGTATTAGAATTCGAAGCTACAAATGGTAACTTAATAATTTTTTCTAAAGCACAAGATTGACAAAATGGAGTACTACGCGTATCCTTACAAGAAATTAACTTATGTCTATCTAAAGAAGATAAAATAGTCGATCCCAGATGACCTAGACGGGCATGCCACAAGGAATGAGCAAGAGCTGCAAAAGTGGATGATATAGCTTGACACGAGATGCTGAGACTCGGTGTGATTGGATAAAGATCTTCCTACTGTCACACCTCATAAGATGACTCCCCGTCTTGAAATCCTTCACAGAAAACTCAAATGGATCAAAATTAATAGAAACTCAATTATCAGTGGTGAATTTACGGACATACACCAAATTTTTAATCAAATTTGGGGCATGAAAGGTATGTTTCAGGACAAGTGGTGGATGAGGAGGGGACAAAGTTTTATGACCATAACCCTTAATTGGAATAGAATTACCATTATCAACAGTTATACCACGATTAGTGCTCAAATTGGAATAAGACGAGAGAGTACCTTGGTCGGATGTCATGTGGGTAGTGACGCCGGTGTCCATGTACCAATTAGGGTCTGGTTGAGTCAACTCAAGCGTGTACATCGCTGCTTCAATGTCGGTCTGAGTGGGACCCACGGCGTGGTGGGCATGATGGAGGCGTGGCCTAAGTATATTGGATTGCTACTGCTGTCCATACGCTGGTCTGAACCCTGGAGTCTGACCTGGGAAGAAGCTGGGTCGTGGCGCTTGCGCTGGCTGATACAGAGGCGCCGCGGCGCTAGTAGGCGTCGGGACCCACTGCCACTATCTAAGGGGCCCCTGTGGGCTCCAGAACTGCTGATGTTGCTGACGGTTGCCCCCGTTGTTGCCGCCACGATTCTTGTCATTATTCTTTCGATTTTGGCCCTTCTTACCACCCCGTTGTTGTGATTTTGGATCACGTTGGCTGGATTGGAAGGATAAAAATTGGAAGCAGTCATCATGACGACTGGGCTGACCCCAATCACCACTTTCTTAGCCAATCCGGCTTCTTCCAAAGTAAGCATAGAACGGGCTTGATAAAATCCTGGCAGGGGGTTACTCTGACGAATAACCGAAGCAACACCGATGTAGGCCTCTGACAGGCCTGCAACCATCTGAAGAAGTAGACGACTATTAGAAACAGAAGAACCCACATTGCTGAGTTGGTCTGCCAAGTCCTTGAGACGTTTTCAATAAGAAGAAACGTTTTGAAAATTCACCATAGCCACATGTGAAAATCCTGCTCAAGGATAACAATTCGAGAATGACTGTTATCTTAGAATATGTCTCGCAATCGATTCCACGCCGCCATAGTTGTGAAGTTGAGTTTCATAATCGTCTATAAAAGATCCAGTGAGATGGTGACATAAATCCACTGAAGTACCTTGACATCAAGCATGACCCATAATTCTGGATCTACTTCTTTAGTGGGCACAACTGTCATAGAAGTAGATGTCACATCACCCTCCTTTGAAGGAGTTGGAGGAATGATGTGGTAGAGGATTTATGTGCCAAAGCATGAATCTTAAATAATTCGCTCATGTCCCATATTGGCCGTTTTCTAGGTCAAGAACGATAGGAATGACGCTCTTGATGTTAGAAACAGTAAGGGCAGGATGAAAATTGTTCTTATCAGCCATAGGAAATAGAACAACAAGATTTGAAGAAAAATAGGAAGGATGAGAGGGCTCAGATTTCTGTACAGAAACCGAGGGGTTGGGTGAGGGATGTTCAAGGTATTTTGGAGAAGAAAGTAAGAAGCAGAAGCAAGGAAAATAACCTAGACTCTTGATACCATGAAAGAATTAATCACTTAATTATTTTTATTAATGAAAGACACATATATACAAGTTACAATAGGAGAATCATATTTCTACTTTACATCTAAAATCCTATTCTATATGAAGACTAACTATATAATTATGGTAATGTTGCAATACTAATTTAGGTACAAGTCTAATATACAAAACATATAAATCCGGATTCTGAAAATCCGGAGCGGCGGCGCGGCGCTGTGTCTTAAGGGCCGCGGCGCTAGGGCAAATATTCTAGACACTGTTTAACAGTCAGTGCTTTGCCTCCTAGTGGTGGGGGTGGCCGGAGAGAAAAAGAGAAAAGAAAATATACGGCGGTGAAGGTGATAGTGACAATGCTAGTGGGGAGAGACAAGGAGGAAGATATGATTATTGACGGAGAGAAAGTGGCAGGGAGAAAGAGAGAACAAACAGAAAATTTAAAATTATGGAGAAGGTGAACTTATGACAACAAATGAAAGGTTAGGTGCTTTGTTTTCCAAAAGAACATTTAATATATATGGTGTATTGTGCACTTTATCCATACGAATTCTCATGTTCTTTTTCCTAACTATTGATATCGTAAGACAAATAAGGAGCATAATCAAATAAGGTAATAGACGGTTATTGACCAAATGACGTAGGTTTCACGTTGATAAATGAAGGAAGAAGTGTATAAATGTGTTTAAAGATGAAACGAGTCATGAAACGTCGCGGCCTGATAGGGCTGCGGCGCCAAACTGCAGGGCCATAGCGCCAACTCTCTGAAGTTGTGGCGCCCAACTGCAGGGCCACGACGCCAACTCTCTGAAGTTATGGCGCCGCGGCGCCTCCCTGCAGGGTCGCGGCGTCGGTAGTCCAGAGGCTGCGACGGGAGACGAAAAGACATGACACTTGGGCTGGTTTTTGAGGCATTAAACCTCAATTACATCCCAAATGAATTCAGCTATTATTTAGCTGAATTAACACTCCATAATCAAGGTCATTACATGGTCATTCAAGGCCATTACATGACCATTCAAAGCCATTACATGGGCAATTGGAGAGTCATCTTCACAACACTATAAAATGAGGTCTTAGGCTCATTTGCAAAACACTTGAAATCTGAAATACTTCTTCCTCTCTTGCAATCACAAAACGCTCAAAGATCTTTCTTCCAAAGCAAACACTTGAGTTCCCTTTGCTCATTTGTTTGATTGTTGTTTTATCTTGGGAGATAAGTTGTCATTACAACCGTTGAAAGGATATACGGACAATATTATCTTAAGGATAGATCAAGAATTTGGTCGACTCAGCAAACCCTTCTATTTGATTATTTCCAAGTTTTATTACAATTTGTTGTTGTTGTTATTTTTCCGTTTTACACATTACCACTCACAAGGTGTTCATGAAAATTGTTTTTTTTTGCATAATATTAAAGCTTGTTAATATTTATCGGACATTCTAACAACTGTTCGACTATTAGATAATATTTTAAAAAAATTATTGAATAAATTATCGAATTGTATTGATACCGGAGAGAATTCAAAGATACTTTAATTAATATGGTTTTCTAAATTTGATTATGCATTAGAATAACCGAAAAATTAATACTGATTTAATTGTTTTTTAGAAAAAACTGGTGGAACAGTACCAGTAACTCCTCTACCGCTTGCTATGTAACGTAGGTCTACCCGGCTTTAGTGTAACTTTTGAAATACAATTTATAAGATTTGATGAGACTTTTTAGGTGTTTTGATTAAAAAATCACATATTAACATAAAGAACTTGTTAAATTATTTGATGAAAATCAAAAGTGTTTATTTTTGATAAATTTAAGAAACAAGTTGCTCAAAAATATACTAAACTCCCGCTATGTCCGGCTCATCTATAATCTAAAGAAGAAAAAAAAAAAGAGGTCTGCATGGACGTAGTTCAGTTGATTTCAGGACGTAAATTATCCAAGAAAAAGAAGAAGAGATTGGAAGAGTAAGAAAGCATGACTAGTCAACGGATAGTCTTTTCAATTCTTCCATATATCTCGAAAAGATAAAGACAAGTCACTCTCACCATCTTCTTCAAAATCAAAACTAAGCTAAAAGGCTTAAGGGAGTGTTTGGTGTAAGGTCAGCTTTCCCTCTCTATCCGAAACAATTCTCTTGGACCTTGCACCCTTTTGTCACCTCCTTTTCCCCCCTTCAAACAGGCTGCATTACATCAAATCAAACCCATTGCCTGATCTACTATGGATTCACCTCACTCGCCAGTTCATTTATTTTTATTCTCTATGTACCAGGGAGTTTGGCTATAGATATTCTTTGACCCATTTAATTCAAATGATCGAAAAATGCATGCTCGACAAAAATAAATTATTCACACAATATGGTAGTATTGTTGATTTTTAGTATTAATAATTTTTTGTAATAATATTTAGAATTGACGAAGTATAATACTATATAGTAACTCGTAGGTAAAAAGAAACGCATTGAGTCATTTTAGTTCTATAACTCGTATGCATCAGTGAACAAATCTATGCCCGTAATTAATGACGATACATGTTGAAGATGTGAATAATTATAAATTTATTATGTTAAATAAAGTGTTGAGATACACCAAGTGTATACCACATATATACATTGTATATATATGTGGTTAGTTAGTTGTTAGTTAGATATTTTGGATTAATTAGATATTAGATATTTTGTTATTAGTGGAATATTATTAGTAGGGGTCTAATTTCCTATAAATAGGACTATTTCCTTTGTAATTCATTTGAGCAATTAATAAGAAATATATGCAAAAGGGCAGTTTAGCTCCCAAACATATCCTCTCTTCCATTTCTCTTTTCTCTCGTTTTCTTCTCATTTCTCCTTCTCCGTTGCAACTTCCATGGCTGCATAAACTTTAAAATGGTATCAGATCTATGGTGATCGAATCAAGGTGATCAAGAATGAAGGAACAGAGAATCGAAGAACAAAAAAAAAATTGAAATGGCGATTTGTCCTTTATGGAAATCAAAATTGCGTAGGAACTGAACATCGAGGAGTTTATCTTTAACATATTGAGGTGAAATTCAAAAGCAATTGGGAATGAAATTCGAAATCGCGATGCGAAATCTGAAAGTCGAAATCGCGATTTTCGACTGAAAATCAGAATTGAAGATTGATTGAGAGATCGAAGAGGTTGTTTTCCAGATTAGAGTGACAACACGGAGTGATTCTTTCTGGATCGATCTTTTTCTTAAACATATTGAGGAGAAATTGGCGATCGCGAAGGGACTGAAGATCAGAATCGCGACGCAATCGAAATCAACAGAGTATTGAGGTAATCTCTGTAGGATATAGATCGATTCTGTTGCGAGTGACACGGGATCGACAGAAAATCGAAGTTCGCCGAAAATATTTTTGAAAATCTTTTTGTAGCTGTTGTGTTATTGTTGATATTGTTTTCTGTTCAGTACTGGTTCTGTGTTGTTAGAGTTGTATGTGTGTTGGTGAATTGACGAATTAGAGAAAGTTGTTGTTCATCGATTTTGTGTTGGTGTTAAATTTGCACTGTGTTGGTATTATGGTTACATCTGGAAAATGTAAAAATGAATCTGATGGATTTGCTGGCTTGTGAATAAGTTTGATGTTGTGTTGGTCAGTAACTGAAATTGTCGCTGATGTTGTGTTAGTTCCTATTATGTGCTAGTGTTGTGTTGATGTGTTGGTACTGCTGGAGTTTTGGCTAATGAAAATAATATTGGTGTTATGGATGTTAATGAAGATCTATGGATTGAGAAGACCATAGAATAGGAAATGTCTATCGATAGAAGGATCGAGGAGTTCTTAGCGACAAATGGACTAAGAATTGAGGAATACTTCGTCGAAGACAATATGGATTGTGTGAGATTGTGTGATGAGAATCGAGGGATTCTCTAGTCCAAGCGAGGCTAGAGAACGAGGGGCTCTTGTCGCTTATTAAAATAGTTGGCGTGATGAGAATCGAGGAATTCTCTAGTCCGAGTGAGACTAGAGAACGAGGGGTTTTTGCCGTCGTTTTTACATAAGGAGAATCGAGGGATTCTTTAGTCCGAGTGAGACTAGAGAACGAGAGGTTCTTCATCTATTGATATGGGAGTTAAAGCTCCTATTTGTTTCTGAATGATGTTCTGGCAGTGCGGATTGAGCATTCCTTTTGTTGCTTTGATTTTGTTGGTGTTGTTTGGCTTATTCTGCTTTTCCTGCGGTATTCTTTTGGACAACATGTGTTGCCATCGCATCCTTAGACGCAGCAGTATCGCATGTATTCTTTGCTTAAGATCAGTGGATTCTTATGAGAGCAATGGTCGATATTAAATGTTGTGGTTCAGTTGGATGGGATAATTGTTGGGACTGCATGACTGTGGGATTGCAGGACTGTTTTGTGTGAATCTGCTGGAATTTTGCTATATTGTTGCTGCTTTGTCACGACCCAACCCCGGGGCCGCGACTGGTACCCTACCGGGGTACCCTGTCAGGTATATGTCAGAGAATAGCAGCGGAACATACATAACACATAACTTATAAAAAGGGTAAACATCACTGGCCAGCCGATAAGGCTGCCTTCCATAAACATACTTAAACAAAGTATAGTAGTACAACTGGTTCTTATAGCCCAAAACATATATGTGACCACGCACTTAAAGATAACAAGCGTGGCGGGACGGCCCCGCCATACCCCGAATGTACAAAATACCTATAGCATCGTGGAATGTCCGTACGATAAACAAGCTTCCGGAGGAATGGAGCTTCGACAGGAATAGTGATCCTAAGAACGACGATCCACACCGCTGCACTTACCGCGGCGTGAGCGGCCCAGGAAGGGGTCGACACCTGATATGTACCAAGTATGTAAGTCGGAAAATCTTGTAGTAATGATATCGTAAGTCTAAAAGTAAGTTGGGGTCATAGAAGAAAATCAAAATACCTTTTCTTGTGCCTTACTAACAATGAGAGTGACAAGTATATATAATCTTTGCATAAAATAGGGGCCTTAGGATCAAAGCAGGTACCTCGCAGTAGTATCGATAAGCACCCTACTCCTAGGACTATTTCACCGCATAGGTCTGTGGACCCGCGTGAGGTATTCCTCGATAGTCAGACTACCGCGTGAGACTATTTCACCCGCGTAAGCCCATAAGGAATCGCGTGAGGTATTCCTCGCATGGGTAGAAAATCCACAGAACAGGTGGTATAACGATCTTGGGGACTTACCCCTCAGATATACTCTTACCCCGAAGCAGATGGTATAACGATCTTGGGGACTTTCCCCTCAGATATACTCTTACACTGAAGCAGCTGGTATGACGATCTTGGGGCTTGCACCTCAGACATACTCTTACACTGAAGAAGGTGGTATGACGATCTTGGGGCTTGCCCCTCAGACATACTCTTACCCTGGAGAAGGTGGTATAACGATCTTGGGGCTTGCCCCTCAGATATACTCTTACCCTAGCTCAAACTGTCATCATATCATAATCATAAATAAGTTAAGAAAACGTATAACTTCTTATTAGTCTTGTTCATATACCCTCTCATTTTAGTTTACTTAAGACACTTAATCATATCTTTAATAAAAGAAAACCGGGAATTTAACTCAAGTACTACATACTTCAACTCTTTTAAAAATGACTCTTCTTTATACATAAAACTCTTGGGCAATTGATGCTTTAAAACCAATTTGCCTCACCATATACTTATCTTACTTAGAGTAAATCTATTCTCATTAACCTTTTATGAAGCTAATAAACCAACTTCCCATAAAGTTGTTATATTAACTCTACACTTTAGTAAAATCATACCTTTCCCCTAACTAAGGGACTTATACATTCTTAAAACAAAACAAGTCATTATATACTTAAACAAGTAAGAATACCAAATCTTGTACGTCTACCGTACTACATAGTTTCATCTATTCATGCTCAAGAGATAGGAGAACTTCACATACCTTGTTGATCAATCCACTTGCTAAGTCCAAACTACCGCAAGTAATATGTCAACCTAAAATAACCATGGTACGTTTATTAACCTCTAATTTCAATGTAGAATAATCTAAACTCAAAGCCACTAAATTCTATGGAAAATTGGGCAGCATTTCCTTTGTTTCTACATACTTTGCCACCTTTCACAAGGCCGAATTTATCATCCAAACGCCACATTTAAGGCTCAACAATCCAACTTCTCAAAGGGGATTACACACCCAAACTCAACAATTCACTTAACAATTCTAAGGTAGTTTTTAGGCTACAACATGCTCATAATATCTTCTTAACCAATTCCTTCACATACAAACCATAGTTCTTACATGCAATGAGTCTAAGAGCATTATTTACTACCACAAGTTCTTCCTTCTTAACATGCAACACTAAAAACTAATTTTAAAGGAAGAAATGTTACCTTAAAGCTTTAACCAAATTTTCCAATCACTTGCTAGCTTTCTTGCCAAGAACACCACCACAAGCTAGCCACAAGCTTCCCTTTTTGTTCTTAACTTTTCAGATTTTTCCTTAGGCTTGGATTTCCTTTTGGAAATGTAGAGAGAAGGAGGAGCTGATTTTTAGAGAGAGGGAGAGAAATTGGAAGATGACCAAGTCTTCAAGACTTGGTCAATATATTGTATGCAAGAAATCAGATGGGGGGGGGACACTTGTCACCCTCCCAAGGTCTTTTAAAAGAAAATCTGACTTTTTCTAAGTTATTCCGCCCAAAAATCCCTCCTCGGCGACGCGGTGCTGAAACCCCCGCAGCCTCTCTGAACTTTCGGCGCCGCGGCCCTGTTGTAATGGCGCTGCAACTTCAGCGACCCTCGCACTTTCGCGCCGCGCCCGCCGCTTTGTCCAAACACATTGTCATTGCGCCGAACTTGTAATTCCCATAACTTTCTACTCCGACGTCCTATCGACGAACGGTTGGTTGCGTTGGAATCTAGACTCCACGAACTACGCCCAAGGCCTTTGAAACACTTAGGAACTCTCAATGTACCGGGTCAAAACCCGCCTTAAAGTTGACTAAAACCCGTCCGGAATAATCCGTCAACCTATCCTTTGAAAATTTTAAGTCTTACATGCTTTCGTACGCTCTCATACGTAGGGTCAGAACTACGGGGTATAACATGCTTCTACCTACTATTCTTGTTGGTGTTTCTGCTGCTGATGCTACAGCTGCTGTTGTTGCTTCTGTGGTCGCTGTTGTTGCCTCTGCTGTTGAAGATGATTTGTGCAGATGCTTCTATCTGATTCATCACTGCATAGAGGAGATGGTTTGTCAAACAATGACATCTTGGAGAAATCCAAAGTATACGAAGATTCATGGAGCCAAGTTATTGAATCTATTTTATTTGGTACTTCAACATCAATGATACTGTTGATTAGCTTCTTCAAGAGCTTTTGAAGGAAAAGTTGCAACAGTGTTTTTCATCCAAATCGCAAAAAAAAATTAAAAAAAATTAAAAAAAAAAACCAAATGGGATATTCCTTATCCAGGAAAGAACAAGGGATAATACACATGACTGCTGACCTGGGGCTTGAGTGGAAATTGCACCCAATTCTAAATGCTGGAGTAAGTGTTAACTTTCGTGATATTAGTGGTCGGACTACCCTGCACTAGGCTGCACAACCTGAATATCATACAGAACCAGAATGTCATTGAGATAATGCAGCGGCTGACTTTGTCCTTATGGTTATTCATAGTCAAATTTAACAACATGAATGATAGGAATGAGTTGATGATTCCCTGTACTTGCTACTATCAGCAAGGAGTTTTATTTTTAAGCAGCAGATGTTGCTAATGTTGTTGGCTGCTTATATTTCTGTTGTTGCTGGTCGTGCAATTGCTGCTCCTGGAAATGATACACAAGCTGTTGGTGTGGCCGAGAATTCGAATTCGTGAAGTCAGGACATTGCTTCAGCTAGTGATGAAATCTGTTTTGGTGCCTAGCTTGAGAAGTGTTGAGATACACCAAGTGTATACCACATATATACATTGTATATATATGTGGTTAGTTAGTTGTTAGTTAGATATTTTGGATTAATTAGATATTAGATATTTTGTTATTAGTGGAATATTATTAGTAGGGGTCTAATTTCCTATAAATAGGACTATTTCCTTTGTAATTCATTTGAGCAATTAATAAGAAATATATGCAAAAGAGCAGTTTAGCTCCCAAAAATATCCTCTCTTCCATTTCTCTTTTCTCTCGTTTTCTTCTCATTTCTCCTTCTCCGTTGCAACTTCCATGGCTGCATAAACTTTAACATAAAGTATATATGAATCATGCTTAATGTAATAGGAAGTGATTGATGGTAGTGTCTATGCACTAATTATGTTTACTGTTTTTATTGGATGATTTTGCTAGTTTTTAAAAATTGAGAGTATAAATCATATTTTATATTTTCAAGAAAAAGTACATTTCAACAACCAAATAGTATTTGCAAAACTATGGCCAAATAAACTACTTCAAACCTTTTTACTCAGAATAATGTTTTAAGTATTCAATAACTGAAATTTAATAGCTTGACTAATCTGAACTTATAGTCTCGATAGAGTTTGAAGCTTCACAACTTCCTTCCGCCACCTCCATGAACACATATATTTTACTATATATACTACCTATTTCTTAACTAGCTAGTTTAGTAGACTTATAACATGTTTGATGAAGCTTTTGAGAGATCAAAAGTGTTTTTTAAAATGTCTATTTTTAAAAAGTGAGGTGTGTTAAATATACATCCGAGACCGATATACACAATATACATGTGTATATCGGATGAATAGTGTCTCGGATTTACTGTAGTAGGGCCCACGGTTGGGCTGATTTTGTATACAAAGACTTGGGGGTCTTGAGTTACTTTTTGAGGATTGCTGTCACTCGTCATGCAAGTGGTTGTTCTTATCTCAGAAAAAGTATGCAGCTGATATCATTGAGAGGGCTATGATGTCTTCCTGTAAGTCCACTTCCACTCCGGTTGATACTAAACCAGGTGTTGCGGCTGACTCGTCTTATGAGGACCCGACCCGCTATCGCAGTCTGGCAGGGACCCTTCAGTATCTTACATTCACGCGACCAGATATTATGTATGTCGTATAACATGTGTGATTATTTATGCATGATCCCAGGGTTGAACACATGAATACGCTCAAACGCATCATTCGGTACATTCAGGGGACACTTGACTATGGCTTACATTTATATCCACCGTCGACGTCTACACTTGTCTCATATACAGATGCTGATTGGGGTGGTTGTCCTGAAACCCCCGCAGCCTCTCTGAACTTTCGGCGCCGCGGCCCTGCATCTGGCGCGCTGCAATCAGCGACCCTCGGTATTTCGCGCCGCGCCTGCATCCGGCGCCGCGGCCCTATCGCCTTTGTCCGAAACACATTTCTGTCCGACTGCGCACTGAACTTGTAATTCCCATAACTTTCTACTCCGACGTCCTATCGACAAACGGTTGGTTGCGTTGGAATCTAGAATCCACGAACTACGCCCTAGGCCTTTGAAACACTTAGGAACTCTCAATTTACCGGGTCATAACCCGCCTTAAAGTTGACTAAAACCCGTCCAGAATAATCCGTCAACCTATCCTTTGAAAATTTTAAGTCTTACATGCCAAACGCGCTCACACGTAGGTCGAACTACTGGGTATAACATTCTCCCCCCCTTAGAAACATTCGTCCCGAATGTTCCTTCTAGGCTTACTCAAATCACAACATCGACATAGACCCTCTTAACTATTCTTTTGCAAATAAAGAAGCTCCACGAGCCACAACATACTGAAGCGTAAATGCTAAATCAAAACTAACAAGCAGGAAAGTGGGTTACCTGGAGGTATAGGAAATAGGTGAGGGTACTTCTTCATCATGTCATCCTCTGCTTCCCACGTCATTTCCTCCTGCTCGTTCGCCATAGACCTTGACGGAAGCCACGTCTTTCGTCCGAAGTCGTCTAACCTGACGATCGAGTATCGCTATGGGACTCTCCTCATACGATAACTCTTCTGTCACTTGGACATCATGAACCGGGTGCACTCTATATGGATCTTCAATACATTTCCGCAACATGGACACATGGAAGACTGGATGTACCGCCTCCAAATCGGACGGCAGATCTAACTCATAGGCAACCCTGCCTACCCTACGGACAATCTGATACGGCCCAATGTACCTTGGGCTAAGCTTCCCCTTCTTTCCAAACCTCATCACGCCCTTCATGGGCGATACCTTTAGAAAAACCCAATCATCTATCTCAAATTCCAAGTGTCGACGCCGATGGTCTGCATACGACTTTTGCCGACTCTGAGCTGCCAACAACCGCTCCTGGATAAGCTTCACCTTATCCACCGCCTGCTGAACTAAGTCTGGCCCGACTAACTGAACTTCTCCCACCTCGAACCAGCCTATCGGTGACCTGCACTTCCTCCCGTATAAGGCCTCATAAGGCGCCATCTGAATACAGGAATGGTAGCTGTTGTAAGCAAACTACAAGAGTCAAATGATCCTCCCACTACCTCAAATCAATAACACAAGCCCGCAAAGATATCCTCGTTGTGCGGATAGTGCGCTCGCCCGCTTGTCGGTCGAGGGTGAAATGCGATCTTGAGACTCACTGTGTCCCTAATCCTTCCGAAAAGACCTCGGAAGTTAGCCGAGAACCGGGCTCTCTATCTCGATATAATCGACACTGGAACTCGTGCGCCTCACAATCTCTCTAATATATAATCGCATAGTCCTCACCGAGAACGTCGTTCGACGGAAGAAAATGGGCTGATTTCACACTGTCGATAATCACCCAAATAGAATCATGCTTCCTCCGGTGGTAGGTAGCCCCGTAATAAAATCCATATTTATCACCTCCCACTTCCAAGTCGGAATATCAATAGCTCGCAATACCCACCGGCTTCGTGCTCAATCTTAACTCACGACAATTCGCACGTGCCACGAACTTCGCAACGTCCCTCTTAAGGCCATCCCACCAATACACGCATCTGAGGTCATGATACATCTTAGTCGACCCCGGATGAATAGAATAATGAGCACTGTGTGCCTCCCCCAAAATCCGCTGACGGAGTCCTGTCACATCGGAAACACACAACCGGCCCTCGAATCTTAGCACCCCATCCGGCGCTACCTCAAATAGACTCCTTTCTTTACGAGCGCATCTCTGCATCGCATCAAAATCGGATCCTCATACTGTCGCCTCTTCACCTCCTCGACGATAGAAGATTCGACAACCTCTCGAACTCGAATTCCATCACCATCAGAATCAACCAAACGAACCCCAAGGATCGCTAGCTGATGTATCTCTCGGACCATATCCCTCTTCTCTGGCTGAACATCAGACAGACTACCCATCGACCTGCGACTAAGGGCATCTGCAACTACGTTGGCCTTCCCTGGGTGGTATAGAATATCAACATCGTAATCCTTAAGTAGCTCCAACCACCGTCTCTGTCGCAAGTTCAGCTCCCTCTCGCTGAAGATATACTGGAGACTCTTGTGGTCTGTGTAAATGTCCACATGAACTCCATATAAATAATGTCTCCAGATCTTCAAGGCATGAATCACATCTGCCAACTCCAAGTCATGTGTGGGATAGTTCTTCTCATGCTTCCTAAGCTGTCGAGATGCATAAGCTATAACTCTGCCGTCTTTGCATCAAAGACGCACTCCAAGCCCGACACGATGCGTCACAATAAACCACATATCCATCTAAGCCCTCGGAAGAGTAAGAATCGGGCGGCCAACTTCTCCTTTAGCAACCGGAAACTTTCTCACAAGTATCCGTCCATCGGAACATAGCCGCTTTCCGAGTCACTTAGTCAAATGTCTTTGAAATAGAAGCAAACTTCTACAAACCTCCGATAATAACTCGCAAGGCCCAAAGTTGCGCACTCCGTCGGTGTAGTGGTGCAGGCCAAGTCTTGATCGCTTCAATCTTCGTTGTATCAACGAATACCATCGGCCATAACATGTCCTAAGAAAGCCACCGGCTACCAAAACTCGCATTTCGAGAACTTGGCATACAACCGCGGTCCTCGAGGACCCCAATACCGCTTCTCAAATGATCAGTATGCTTCCCGCTCGGCGCGAATACACCAAGATATCATCAATAAACACTATAACGAACATATCCAAGAATGGCACGAACACCCTATTCATCAAATCCATGAATCTTTGTTGGGCGTTGTCAACCCGTAAGACATTACCCTGAACTCATAGTGCCCATACCGGGTCCTGAATGCAGTCTTTGGGATATCTATCTCTCTAACTCGCACCTGATGTTAACCAGACCGCAGGTCTATCTTGGAAAAACACTTTGCACTCGCAATCGGTCAAACAAATCGTCAATCACGGGAGGATATCTGTTCTTGATAGTTACCTTGTTCAGCTGCCTGTAATCAATACACATACGCAGTGTTCCATCCTTCTTCTTTACAAATAACACTGGTGCTCCCCAGGGAGAAACACTTGGCCTAATAAAGCCTTTCTCCAAAGAAATCTTTCACCGGTCCTTCAATTCCTTCAACTCGGCGGTGCTATCCTCGTATGGCGGAATAGATATCGGTCGAGTGTCCGCGCCAAATCGATGCAAAACTCAATCTCCTCTCGTGAGAGGATACCCTAAGCTAACTGGGAATACGTGCGAAACTCTCTAACAACCGAATCGATCAAGGTCAGACCTCACCTCGATGTCGAATACGAACCATATGGTAGATATACCCTTTCCGCACCATCTTCCTAGCCTTGAGGTAAGAAATAAACTTACCCCGGCGACGCGATTCCCTTCCACTCGATAACGGCTCACGAAACCGAACCGAACTAATCTCTCTCATACCCACGTTGGCATAGCAAGATGCTAGCCAATCCATACCCATAATCACATCAAAGTCTCATATCCAACTCTATCAAGTCGGCTGAAGTCCGCGGTATCTATAGTCACAGGGCAAGCCTTATACACCCGCCACTACCATCGAATCACCATCGCGTAGCCACCTCAAAAGGTCTTATGGACTCGGGCTCTATCCTATTCTACCGCAATATGAGGAGATATGTAGGACAAGGTAGAACTCGGATCTATCAAAGCATATACATCACAAAGAAGAAACCAATAATGTACTGTGGCGACATCCGCGACGCCTCACGGTCCCGCCACCGACATAGCATATATGCGGTTCTGAGGACCGCTAGAACTGGAACCCCTACCACGACCTCTGCCGCGGCCTGCTGGCCCATAAGTACCCTGCCCTCCGGGGCGTCTAACCATCGAAGATGAAGATCCCGCAACAGATCCCGTCGGCTGAACCGAAATGCTCCCGCCGCCAAAGGACGGACAATCCTTCTTCAGATGGCCCCGCCACAAGAGTAGCATGCCTGAACCCATACGGCACTCGCCCGGATGAGACCTACCGCATCGAACACACCGAGAGGTAGGTGGTCTCGATTGCGCCGCTGCCTCGCCTCGAAAACTGAAGTCCCGAGCCCGACCGCCTCGAATAACCTCGCTGATCGGACCTCCCGCCGAAATCGAGAAGGAGCACTCTGTGCTGGCTGGAATGTGGACCTAGTTCGCTGGCCGCCGCCTAAAATCGCCACGAGAATCGATGTCCGCCTCTTGGTGGCCGCCAAATCTAGCTGATCCTGCCTCTGCCTCAATCCTCGCGCAGACGCTGCATCTCCGCAATATCCATCTCGGTGAAGAGCTACCCTGCATGCAGAATCATATGACGGTCTCTTCCTATCACATACCGATGAACCATGCTCGCCATGTCGCTACTATGGTGTGCGATATTCGCCAAGGAGTCGAACTCAGTCAGACTCACGATAGTCCTCCCGCCCCGTCTCAAGGTCAAGAACCTATCTACGCGGGCTCTCCTCACCTCAGGAGGCAAGAAGTGGTCTAGGAACGCCTCTGTGAACTCCTCCCAAACAGCTGGAAGAGCATCATCACCTCTCGACAACACTCATGACTTGAACCAGTTCAACGCAATATCGCGTAACCGGTAAGAAGCTAGTGTAATGCACTCACCTCCGATGCCTAAGCACTGCATGGTCCGTCAGAATCGCCGGACAAACTCCTGCGATCCTCTCAAATCTCGAACCATAGAACTCGGGTGGGTGACAACCCAAGAAATCCGAATCAGAATCCGGCTCTAGGGTTGGCCGCCTGCTCCTGTCGGCGCTGCCCTGCCACTATGTTGGTCAGTAATCGAATCTGTTCCCCGTAATCTCGTGACTTCGATCGTGGATCGAGGCTCGTACCGCGGTCTCGATGAGCCGCTCACGCCTCAAAATTGCTGAGGCCGGCGACGACGGAACTCGCCGCCTCTAAACATCATCTCGTAAGGATCGGGCTGTGCCTCGTGACTCTCCGTCCCACTAGCAAAGACTCTCACCGCTTTGCCTTGCCGGGCCGCGGTTGCCTTGCGCGAGGCTTAAGCGATACATAAAGGAAAACATCGAGGAGGTTCAACCTATAACTCACTCTTGCACGATCTTTGAGTGAAAGAATGGAAACTAATCCTAAATGTCTCGCAGCCTCCGATTATAGATGTGGTGCACGACACACCGATAATCAAGACTCTACTAGACACGCCTATAGACACTTTCCGAGGACTAATCGCTCGATACCACTTTTGTCACGACTCCAACCTCGGCCGCGATCGGTACTCACCGGTACCCCGTCGGTATATGTCGAGAATAGCAATGAACATACATAACACATAACTTATGAAAAAGGGTCAACATCACCGCCACCGATAAGGTCGCTTTCCATAAACATACTTAAACAAAGTATAGTAGTACAACTGGTTCTTATAGCCCAAAAAATATATGTGACCACGCACTTAAAGATAACAAGCGTATGACAGGTGGCCCGCCATACCCCGAATGTACAAAATACCTATAGCATCGTGGAATATCCGTACTAATAAACAAGCTTCCGAGGAATGGAGCTCGACACCTAATAGTGATCCTAAGAATGAGGATCCACAATCTGCTTACCCTTACCTGCGGCATGAACGCAGCCCCCGAGGAAGGGGGTCAGTACACAATATGTACCAAGTATGTAAAGCTAGAAAATACTGTAGTAATGATATCATAAGTCTAAAAGTAAGTTGGGGTCATAAAAGAAAATCAAAATACCTTTTACTGTGTCTTACTAACAATGAGAGTGACAAGTATATATAATACTGCATAAAATAGGGGCCTTAGGATCAAAACAGGGTACCTCGCCCGTAGTATCAATAAGCACCCCTACTCTTGGGACTATTTCACCCGCATAGGTCCTGTGGACCCGCATGAGGTATTCCTCGTGATAGTCAGACTACCGCATGGGACTATTTCACCCGCATAAGCCCATAAGGACTCGCATGAGGTATTCCTCGCATCATGGGTAGCAAAACCACGGAATAGGTGGTATAACGATCTTGGGGACTTACCCCTCAGATATACTCTTACCCCGAAGCAGATGGTATAACGATCTTGGGGACTTTCCCCTCAGATATACTCTTACACTGAAGCAGCTGGTATGACGATCTTGGGGCTTGCCCCTCAGACATACTCTTACACTGAAGAAGGTGGTATGACGATCTTGGGGCTTGCCTCGCATACATACTCTTACCGGAGAAGGTGGTATAACGATCTGGGCTTGCCTCGATATACTCTTACCCTAGCTCAAACTGTCATCATATCATAATCATAAATAAGTTAAGAAAACTTATAACTTCTTATTAGTCTTGTTCATATACCCTCTCATTTTAGTTTACTTAAGGCACTTAATCATATCTTTAATAAAAGAAAACCGGAAATTTAACCCAAGTACTACATACTTCAACTCTTTTAAAAATGACTCTTCTTTATACATAAAACTCTTGGGCAATTGATGCCTTAAAACCAATTTGCCTCACCATATACTTATCTTACTTAGAGTAAATCTCTTCTCATTAACCTTTTATGAAGCTAATAAACCAACTTCCCATAAAGTTGTTATATTAACTCTACACTTTAGTAAAATCATACCTTTCCCCTAACTAAGAGACTTATACATTCTTAAAACAAAACAAGTCATTATATACTTAAACAAGTAAGAATATCAAATCTTGTACGTCTACCGTACTACATAGTTTCATCTATTCATGCTCAAGAGATAGGAGAACTTCACATACCTTGTTGATCAATCCACTTGCTAAGTCCAAACTACCGCAAGTAATATGTCAACCTAAAATAACCATGGTACGTTTATTAACCTCTAATTTCAATGTAGAATAATCTAAACTCAAAGCCACTAAATTCTACGGAAAATTGGGCAGCATTTCCTTTGTTTCTACATACTTTGCCACCTTTCACAAGGCCGAATTTATCATCCAAACGCCACATTTAAGGCTCAACAATCCAACATATCAAAGGGGATTACACACCCAAACTCAACAATTCACTTAACAATTCTAAGGTAGTTTTTAGGTTACAACATGCTCATAATATCTTCTTAACCAATTCCTTCACATACAAACCATAGTTCTTACATGCAATGAGTCTAAGAGCATTATTTACTACCACAAGTTCTTCCTTCTTAACATGCAACACTAAAAACTAATTCTAAAGGAAGAAATGTTACCTTAAAGCTTTAACCAAATTTTCCAATCACTTGCTAGCTTCCTTGCCAAGAACACCACCACAAGCTAGCCACAAGCTTCCCTTTTTGTTCTTAACTTTTCAGATTTTTCCTTAGGCTTGGATTTCCTTTTGGAAATGTAGAGAGAAGGAGGAGCTGATTTTAGAGAGAGGAGAGAAATTGAAAATGACCAAGTCTTCAAGACTTGGTCAATATATCATGCAAGAAATCAGATGGGGACACTTGTCACCCTCCCAAGGTCTTTTAAAAGAAAATCGACTTTTCTAAGTTTTTCCAAAAATCCGCGCGCCGCGCGCTGAAACCCCGCAGCCTCTCTCAACTTTGCCGCGCCTATTGTCTCAGCCATGGCTGCAACTTCAGCGACCCTCGGTACTTTCGCGCCGCGCCGTGATCCGCGACGGCCTCGCCGCTTTGTCCAAACACATTTCGTCCGATCACAGACCGAACTTGTAATTCTATAACTTTCTACTCCGACGCCCTATCGATTTAACGGTTGGTTGCGTTGGAATCTAGACTCACGAACTACGCCTAGGCCTTTGAAACACTTAGAACTCTCAATGTACCGGGTCATAACCCGCCTTAAAGTTGACTAAAACCCGTCCGAATAATCCGTCCAACCTATCCTTTGAAAATTTTAAGTCTTACACGCCAGACGCTCACACGTAGGGTCAGAACTACGGGGTATAACATGCTTCTACCTACTATTCTTGTTGGTGTTTCGCCGATACATTGCTTTGATGCTACGCCGCCATTGTTGCTTCGCGTCGCCGTTGTCGCTTGAAGATGATTTGTGCAGATGCTTCTATCTGATTCATCACTGCATAGAGGAGATGGTTTGTCAAACAATGACATCTTGGAGAAATCCAAAGTATACGAAGATTCATGGAGCCAAGTTATTGAATCTATTTTATTTGGTACTTCAACATCAATGATACTGTTGATTAGCTTCTTCAAGAGCTTTTAAAGGAAAAGTTGCAACAGTGTTTTTCATCCAAATCGCAAAAAAAAATTAAAAAAAATTAAAAAAAAAACCAAATGGGATATTCCTTATCCAGGAAAGAACAAGGGATAATACACATGACTGCTGGCCTGGGGCTTGAGTGGAAATTGCACCCAATTCTAAATGCTGGAGTAAGTGTTAACTTTCGTTATATTAGTGGTCGGACTACCCTGCACTAGGCTGCACGACCTGAATATCATACAGAACCAGAATGTCATTGAGATAATGCAGCGGCTGACTTTGTCCTTATGGTTATTCATAGTCAAATTTAACAACATGGATGATAGGAATGAGTTGATGATTCCCTGTACTTGCTACTATCAGCAATGAGTTTTATTTTTAAGCAGCAGATGTTGCTAATGTTGTTGGCTGCTTATATTTACATTGTTCTTTGGTCGCAATCACGCTCCTGGAAATGATACACAAGTTGGTGTGGTCACGAGAATTCGAATTGAAGTCCGGACATTGCTTCCAAGCTAGGACTGAAATCGTTGTTTTCAGTGCCTAGCTTGAGGGGGGGTGTTGAGATACACCAAGTGTATACCACATATATACATTGTATATATATGTGGTTAGTTAGTTGTTAGTTAGATATTTTGGATTAATTAGATATTAGATATTTTGTTATTAGTGGAATATTATTAGTAGGGGTCTAATTTCCTATAAATAGGACTATTTCCTTTGTAATTCATTTGAGCAATTAATAAGAAATATATGCAAAAGAGCAGTTTAGCTCCCAAAAATATCCTCTCTTCCATTTCTCTTTTCTCGCTTTCTCATTTCTCCTTTCCGCAGTAACTTCCATGGTCGCATAAACTTTAACATAAAGTATATATGAATCATGCTTAATGTAATAGGAAGTGATTGATGGTAGTGTCTATGCACTAATTATGTTTCATCGCTTTTATTGGATGATTTTGCTAGTTTTTAAAAATTGAGAGTATAAATCATATTTTATATTTTCAAGAAAAAGTACATTTCAACAACCAAATAGTATTTGCAAAACTATGGCCAAATAAACTACTTCAAACCTTTTACTTAATAATGTTTTAAGTATTCAATAATGAAATTTAATAGCTTGACTAATCTGAACTTATAGTCTCGATAGTTCAAGCTTCACAACTTCCTTCCGCCACCTCCATGAACACATATATTTTACTATATATACTACCTATTTCTTAACTAGCTAGTTTAGTAGACTTATAACATGTTTGATGAAGCTTTTGAGAGATCAAAAGTGTTTTTTAAAATGTCTATTTTTAAAAAGTGAGGTGTGTTAAATATACATCCGAGACCGATATACACAATATACATGTGTATATCGGATGAATAAAGGTCTCTGATTTATCAGTAGTAGGCCCACTGGTCATTGATTTTGTATACAAAGACTTGGGGTCTTGAGTTACTTTTTGAGGATTCTTGTCACACCACATGCAAGTGGTTGTTCTTATCTCGTAAAAAGTATGCACTGATATCATCGAGGTAGGCTATGATGTCTTCCTCAGAAGTCCACTTCCACTCCGGTTGATACTAAACCAGTGTGTGTCATACGACTGCCTTATGAGGACCCGACCCGCTATCGCGATCCGGGCAGGGACCCTTCAAGATCTTACATTCACGCGACTGGATATTATGTATGTCGTATAACATGTGATTATTTATGCACGATCCTGTGGTTGAACACACGAATACGCCAAACACATCATTCGCATATCTGTGACACTTGACTATGGCTTACATTTATATCCACCCTTCCAATATTGAAATTAACATTCCCGGATGCGGTGCCACGCAATTTTTACGTTGAAATCAATTGTACATCGCGAGATATTTAGATTTGAAAAGGGGAAAAACGTAACGATTTGGGGGAAAAGTGAAATTGAGGGGCAAGATGGACGTTTTTGGAGAAATCGGAGGAATCAAACCACTTATGCAGTTTGGCCGCCCCCGTATCGAAAAAATACGCGAAATCAAATTTTATTTTAGGTAAAACGGACGTCCGAGCGCAAAGTTATGACCGTATAAAGTTTGATCAATTTACAACCTATATTAGATATGTCAATACGTCCCGGCCAAGTGACTAGGTGGATGAGGGCTGGCGGGGCCGTGGGACTGGGAAAATCATTCGGTCCATTCGGTCCGAGTAACTGTAATTTCGGCCTTCTGGCCTTCTTGGCCCAGCTTTTAACCTTTTGTGCACCCTTAGTTTCAGGAATGTCCAAATTTCAAATAGAAAATAGAAAATATAAATGTGGTGTGTAACTTTAATTAATGAGTAGTTCAAGAGTTCGATATCTGAACCAAGTACATTTGGTGATTTTCTTTAAGTTAGTCATATTAATGAAATAAAGTTTATTGAAGGATAAGGAAAAACAAACATATTTAATGAGATTGATAAACGAACACATTCTTAAAAATTTATAATTTATAAATTGCATTTAACAAAAAAAAAAAATCGGTCCAACCGGTCCAAAACCGAACCGATCGAATTTTCCGGCCTGCATCGAGATCAACCTAATCCGTAAATTTTACGATTCCGCCCGATCAATTCCGGTTCTGGTCCGATCCGGTTCTGGACCGGTGAACACCCCTACCTTCGAGAACTAGAGGTTTTGTAGGCCTATTGTCTATCATAGTCAGCTCTCCAGAGCCAAAAGAATTAGACATTCAAAGCCTGCAAAGGTGCAACCCCCGTTTCATTATAATTGGCCTTTAAAAAATAAATCTTTCTTTTTATTTATCCATTTTAATAAATTAAGAGAAGTTAATTATTCTCTTACAATGTTATTCTTATCATTAAATAACTAAGTATTTCTTCCGGATTAAAAAATAGTGTTCACTAAATCTTTATTTTTTAATTTAAAAAGAATTTTCACTTAACAAATCATAAAAGAATTAATCGTATTTTTTCAGATTTGTCATTATTATTTATTAAGTTTTAAGTAACAACTCCCAACCTATTAAATGAGGGGGTAATTTAATCAAATTACATATTTTGTTTAGAAATTAGTATTTGGGCTCACCAGGATCGATATCAACATGAGTCAGATCCAACTCTTGCATTTCTTAAATGTTGTTCAAATGACTAAGTGAACACTCTTTTTAATTCGGAGAGAGTAATAATCTAATAGACCCAGCGAAGAGGACCCGCATGGGTGTAGCTCAGTTGGTTCCAGGGTGGCAGATTGCTCCCAAGAAGGCAGGTTCGAGCCCTGGCAGCCGCAGTGTGGGAGTTCATTTTCTCCTTTGTGAGAGATGACTCCTTGTGGACACTGAACCGTGCCTCCCACCCAGTGGGGCGAAACCATGATTTACCTCCTCCACCAATCTCTGTCGGGTCGGAGGGGTGGGGGCCCTGTGGGCGAGGGATTTCGCCTTTTGCTCCCAAGCGAAGAGGGTCAAAACGTTTTCTACCAATATCATTTATCGATAAATATTTTGAAGAGTCACCCAATATAAAATGTGTTTTATACAAATAGGTACCTCTTGACAATTTTAAATTTGTGACTCGGCATTAGAAAATTGTATTTTGTTGCAAATACAACTGCATCTATTATATTTTTTTGAAGTGTTAACTCCTCCGTAGGAGCTCCCGCCTTTTTTGCTCTTTTAGTGATCCAAACTCGCAACCTTAAAGTTAGAGGTGGAGGATGTTTACATTCGCACAACCCCTTTTATCAACCTAAAATTATTAAAAAACATTGTATTCGCGAATTTATTGCGATCGGTCAAGGCCCGCCTAAGAATAAGGCACTTTTGCCTTAGACCCAAAATATTTAAGGCCCCAAAATTACTAAGAATATTAAGTACTACATTATTATATATAACCCATAATTGATGTAATTTTCATTAATAATTACATTTTGAAACTTTTGCTTTAGTTTGTAAGGTTATACAGATGAGTGAGTAAATAACAATAATTTTTTATTAAATTAAATAATATATTTATATTCTTCGTTGATTCTAATTTTTACTTCTCTATGTGGAGTCATTTCTGAAGGGAGCCTTGAAGTAACTGGTAAAGTTACGGTCATGTGATCAGGAGGTCATGAGTTCAAGCCGTGGAAACAGTCTCTTGCATAAATGTGAGGTAAGACTGCGTACAATAGACCCTTGTGGTTCGGCCCTTTCCCGGACCCTACGCATAGCGAAAGTTTAGTGCACCAGACTACTTTTTTTTTATGTAGAGTCATTTATCTTTTATGTTTTTGATGATTTCACTTTCGAATTTTAACTCGAATTTTCTAAATTAGCTACTTAATTTTGATGCATTAGAAATCAAGTACATTTATGTGTCATTTTTCTTAATCAAGAAATCACCGAAAGCAAGTGACACAAAGTTAACAACTCATTAGATAATAGGTCTGTTATTTTCTGTCTTTCTACACTTAATGAAAACTTTTTAAGTAATGAATTATATGTTGGTGTATAGTTTTTTTTATGTTATGGGGCAGAGTGTTGGTTAGTTAAGACTTCACACATACAAAATATGAGAGCCGCGGAGATGAGGATGCTGAGATGTATGTGTGGGCATATAAGGAGAGATAGAATTAGAAATGATGATATCCGGATAAAGTGTGAGTAGCCTCGGTGGAGGATAAGATGCGGAAAGCGATGTTGAGATGGTTCGGGCATATGCAGAGGAGAGACAGAGATGCACCAATGCGGAGGTGTGAGATGTTGGCTATGGACGGGTTCATGAGGAGTAGAGGTAGACCAAAGAAGTATTGAGGAGAGGTGATTAGATGGGATATGACGCATGTGCAAATTACTGAGGACATGACCTTATATAGGGGGTTGTGTAGGACACGGTTTAGGGTAGAAAGGTAGTAGGTAGTCGACGTAGTTCTTTTTACGATTACAAAATGATAGTGTAGTGTTATTACTGTAGACTCGATTAGCATATCACACTTATAGGCGCATTATTGCTCTATAGTAATCTGTAGTTTGATTCATGTTGCTATGTATTCTTTAGTGTAATTTATTTATCTTATATAGTTGTGTTAGCTACTGCTTTCTGTTGTTAGAATGTGCTACCATTGCGTATTTGATTTTTACTATTTGCATGTCCACAATGCTTTAATTTCTTGTCTAAGTCTGACCGTTTCTCATACTTTGTTTTGTTTTGCCTGATTATGCTTTGTCTTGAGTCGAGGGTCTCCCGGAACAACCACTCTACCTACTAAGGTGGAGGTGAAGTCTGTGTATATTTTATCCTCTTCAGACTACACATTGTGAGATTTCACTGAGTATGTTATTGTTGTATAGTTTTTGAGTGATCCGACTCTCGTATAGCGATATCTTAGTGCAATGAACTGTCTTTTATGGAGTCGATTTTATGTGCACGTCTTGCGTACGTAAAACGTAAAAGAAGAGGTATACATATAGAGTAAGGCTGGCGATGGTCGCCGACCCGACCAAATCCGGTCAGGCCGACCAGGCCAGGCACGACACGGTTATAAAAAAAAAAAAATAAGCGGAGGGGCTCGAGCAAGGCGGGGCAGTATGGTCCCTTTGCCCGACCCGCCAGACCGATCCCGCCCGACTCGCCAGCGACTTCGACCGCTGCGAGAAAATAGCGTTGTCCAACGGCCATTTTATTTTCCAGCTGACAACGCCCATTTTCGGCCTCCTCTCCAACCCCTACCCCCTTTAACCCAATTTTTCAACTATAAATACCTCATTACTCTTCTTATTATTTTCACAAATCTTTCTACACTCTAATCTCTCAATCAATCTCTAATTCTATACAACATTGTCTACATATTCAATCTATTTATTAATTTGAGAATTGGGAGTGAAGTTGGCAACTAGCTTGAGGATTATCTATCGAGCAAAGTTTCAATTTTCAACCTCTCGATTACACGTCGACTCTACGTCGGCGTTTGGTACATTCGTTCTCTCATTAAATTATTATTTTGTCTTTATTTCATTTAGCACATTTAATTTCATTATCTATTTATCTTTAACTATTTATTAGCATAATTAAAATGAAAGGACTAAGAGGCATGTTGGGTAAGGGTAAGGGTCAGGCTTCTTCTAGTAGGGGTGGTAACAAGGACAAGGGTACTTCTTCTAGTATTCCTGTTCCAACTATTCCTAGACAAGATGATTTTATAGATCCTGAAATGTTTCCTGAAATACCATATGATCTAGACACAAATGATTATCCTGAAAATGAAGAAGATTTTAATTTAGATGACACTCTAGTTGATGATACACCTACTAATGAAGATGACGATACACCCACTAGTGAAATGCCTCCTATCCCCTACTATGAGGCAGTCGTAAGAAACGACCATTAAAATCAATTTGTATGGAAATATTTTGACAGGACGTAGCTAATCAAGTAGTGTATGTAAAACTTGTAAAAATGTTTATTCTTTTAAAGCTGGACAAGGTCATGGTGGGACGGGGTTTAGGAAGACACTATGCAAAAACACAAAGCCTTGCACGCTCAATACATTTTTGAAAAGAACGTGAGAAGTCGTCCTCTCAATCGGGACAAGGTTCACATCACGATACTCTTGTCGGAGAAAGTACAGTCAAATTAACCTATGACGGGGAGTCAGAGGCCACAAATACGATAAACATAAAGATAGGAAGCCTAGCAAAATTAGTTCTTTGTGGAGGTTTGCCTTTTTCATTTCCGAATCTCTGGTTTTATTCATTATATTAGAGATATGTATAATCCGCTTATAAAGGTTTTCCTAGATCAATGTTAAAGAGATGTATTTAAATTTGCATGAATATCAATGATATTTACGTTATGCATTATATCATTCAAATTGCAAAGTCGCTCTAACTTCGATATAGTAGTAGTACTAACGGCCATGATTATTTAAGCGTAACATGTCATTGGATAGACTATAAATGGTCTACATGCAAAACGTATTTTAGCATATAGATATATAGATAGTAGGCGCATTTGGTGAGTTTATTTGAAAAATATTTATTAGGTCTCCGATTATTACGAATAAGCGATAAAGTTATGAGTATTACATTAGATAATGCATCTTCTAACAATTCACTATTAGTATTTTAAGAGATGTTTTAACTCCTTCTTTTCCAAAACATTTTCATATAAAATGTGCGTGCCATATTTATAACTTAGTTGTAAAGGATGGTCTTTCACTTTTTCAAGATATTCTTGAAAAAATACAATTTGCTATACACTTTATTTTTAAAAGTAATAGAATCCAACTGAAAAAATTATAAAAAAATTTGTCACGATTATGGACTATCTTATAGAAAAATTCAGAAGAAGTACCAACTAGGTGGAATTCTTTATATGACCAACTAGTTGTTGCTTATGAGTATAGAAAACCTATTACTTTATTTTTAACGCCCATAATCAAAATCCAAATGATATGATTGTGGATAATGATTGGGAGAAAATTAGAGAACTTATTGTATTTTTAGAAAATTTTCAACGAGCAACAAAAGAATTTTCTACTTTATATTATCCTACTATTTCAACTATGTTGTTTTATATAGCTATAATATTTTTACTTCTTAAAGAATATATGGAAAAACTCGCTTATCTGTGACTATTAAAAAATGTTTATGAAATTAAAGAAATATTTTATTCCTATTCCCTATTTATATTATTGGTCTTTATTTTAAACCCGACTATTAAAGTAGACGGTTGTAAAAGTCTTATTCAAAATATTTATAACTGTATGGACGTATACCACCTCCAACTCCCAAAAATTTAAATGTTGAGCCACCTATTGAACTAACGCTAGAAGAAGTGTTGAATAGCGTAGAAGATGAATGCAAAAAAGTATATCGGCATTACCAAGAAAGTGCTAGTAACAACCGACTTTTGTACCATCTTCTTCTTCAACACAACCTAAAAAGACAAGCACTTTCTTCTTACGTGGCTAGGCCTAGTATTAATTCTATTGAAAGCCTCGGAAATAGAATGTGCGGTGGTAGCACTTCTAACCAAATTAGCGAGTTCGATGTTTTTATTTTGCGGTACTTTACCTTACCAAGCAATGTCAATGAAGAAGGAAAGGAAGACTTGTGAAATATTGGAGCGAATGAGAAGACATTTCGACACTTTCAATGATGGCCCGAGATATTTTGAACATTGGCGTCATCGATCGACGAAGCGCTTTTACGCAGTGATTTCAAATAGGAGAGCACGACACTCGTTAGCGGAGGCGGCTTGGAGATGGCGGTACTATTCAGAGATTGGATACGGCGGAGGCGAAGGAGAGTGCGATCGACGAGATTAACGAAGAAGATGGCGACAACTACAACGACATTTTATCTGAAGGCATGACTAGCGGCGTGGAACAATTTGATCAAGATATACCAATTCCAACCAAGAGCTACAAGAAATTATAAAGAAATTAGAAAAGTATTTTCAAATTGGTAATTTATTTCATTGCAATTTTTAAATTTTTCTATGTCTTTCACTCTTTTGCAATTTTTTCAACAACAATACAACAATCTAATCTACAATGTAATTTTGAATCTTGTATATTTGATATTTGATATTTCAATGAAATTAATAATATAAAAGGCACAAAAACACCTTGGGATGTTTTTTACACTATTCTTGTCTTTGTTTAATTTAATTATTTAGTTTATAACTTAATACTTTATAGTTTATAGTTTATACTTTATAGTTTATACTTTATAAATATATTATATATATGAGTATAATACTATAATTATAAATTATAATACTATAAGTCTATAAATTATACTTTGTTAGTAATTTACTAATTTAGTATTTTTAATTTAGTGAAAAAATTAAAAAAAAATAAAAAAAAAAACACAAAACCCGCTAACAGTCCGTCCGGCAGGCGAGTCCCGGGCCGTCAGGCCCCTACCCAGCGGGGCCGGGATCGGGGCGGGACATGTATGGTCCCCCGACCCGACCCCTCGGCCGCCCCACTCGACCCGCCCATTTTCCCGCCCCGACCCCGTCCCGCTCCCGCCAAACCCGACCCCGGTGGGCCCGTCCCGGCCCACTGGCCAGCCCTAAATTAGAGAGAAGTTGCTTTCATATCCCCAGCGTTAGGCTATGACTTTTGAAAGCTTGCTTCAGCATAGCCAACTAAAGAGTAATTTTTCTGTCCTACCCATTGGAGACATACATGTAATATAACTGACCTAAAAGCAAAAGCAGGAAAGCACGCTACCTCGTTTTATAACTAAGTCCGCTGATGTGTGGCCAGAGATTTTGAAGTTGAAACTTAAAACTTAAAAATATAAGTTTTTGATGTTTTGATTTTTGAAATTTGATGTTGTGTTTGAACATGAATTTTACTTGAATTGTTTTTAAAGTTTTGCGAATGAAAGTTCTTTTTTTACATATAAATCTGATCAATTTTCATGAGTAACAAATATTTGTAAGGGTATGAAAAATAATAATTATTATTATTTATTAAATTGCATGATAGGTCATGAGTTGAGTTGTAAATACCATTTGATAGAAATGTAAGGTAAGGATCGTCTGACAGATCGCGTAGTCGATCTTCTCGGATCCCACACCTAGTGAGCTTAGTCCCGACCGGATTGTCCTTTTATTAAATTGCATGATCAATTTCCCCAAAGTTGACTATTTAATATTGGAAAAGGTCAGATTTGTCTTTGTACTTTTACAAATAAGCTATATTTATCATTGGTTATACTTTTTTGATATACTTGTCCTTCTCATCCAACTTTTAGAATCATATTTATCCCTGTACTCTTTAAAAAGTCATATTTACCCCTATTTCTTTAAATCCTCATTTCCACCTTAGTTTCCTATTTCTATGTGGCAATACTTTCAATAAAAAAAAACTAGTAAAACTCTTCTTTTTTTTTTATTTGGAAAACTGGGTATTTTTTTAAAATAAATGTGGAAATCTGTTTTTTCTTTTAAAAAAAAACTAGAAAACTGGATTTGTTTTTAAATTTGGATTTTTTTTTTTAAAGTAATCATTTTTTCCAGATTTTTTTTAAAAATCCAGTTTTCCCAGATTAAGAAATAAAAATAGTTTTCTAGATTTATTTTAAAATCCAGTTTTTTGAGGTTTTTTTTAACAATTCAGCTTTTCCAGCTTTTTAAAAACATAATCCAGATTTTTTTTAAAAGTGTCCTAAAAATTAATGATAAAAATCTGGATTTTAGGACAATTTTTTTGAAAAAAAAAAACAAATTTCCAGATTTTTTTTTATTAAAATACCAATTTTCCAGAACTAAAAACGGGGTTTAAAAATTCTGTTCTCCAGAAATGGAGATTTAACATAATAGGGGTAAATATGACTTTTTAGAGTATAAGGGTAAATATGGTCCTAAAGATGGATGAGCATGACAAATATATCAAAGTTTTATAATGAAGGATAAATACAGCCTATTTACGAGAGTACAAGGGTAAATCTGTTTTTTTCTGATTTAATATACTACATTATAGTAGCTTGAAAAATAGAAAGAAAGTGACGACGAGTTTTACTAGGAGCTAAACTTTTATATGTATTCAATTTAAACTGGAAAAACAACTATTTAAAGTAATTTTTGTCCTGCCGGAACCCGAACCTTCCCCGTCCCACCGGGACCTGTCCCGGCCCGCTCCACCTCATTGGACAGCCTTAGTTTAAACCGGAGAAACAACTATTTAAAGTAATTTTCGTGAAATATATATGTGGAGTATTTCTTTTGGGGCTCAAACACAAACAGGACCACAATTGCCCTGACATGACATTGACGGCAAAAAGAGAGAGATGACACCCAAATCATATATCAATTTACAATTCTATCTATATTATTCTCTCTTCACTTTAAATAAGGTCAGTGGGTTTTTGTAAGAATATTTTCAGTAACATTCCAAAGATGTGTTAATTATACCATAAATAACATTATCATCTAAGATTAGGGTTAGGCTAAGATTAAAATATGATTAGATTAGGATTAGACTATTAGTTGACTAACTTATCTATGTATTCACATGATCCTAAAATCAATTACAATTATGACTAAATAATTACAATAAATATTCTATTAATTAATTATTCTATCACACACCCGCAGTCGAAGCGGGAGGTAGGTGTACGCTGAGACTGTCCTGAAAATCTTCAAATAAAATCAACGGAAGACCTTTAATAAAAATATCTGCAATCTGATAGCGTGACGGGACATGTACTTGTCCACGAGCGACCTTTTCGCGAACAAAGTGAATATTCATCTCAATATGTTTAGTGTGTTGATGGTTAACCGGATTCCCAGAGAGATAAATAGCACTAACATTATCACAGTACACTAATGTTGCCTTCGGAATCGGACAGTGGAGCTCGAGAAGAAGGTTCTGAAGCCAACAAGATTTAGACACCACACTGGCAACACCTCGGTATTCTGCTTTGGCACTGAAGCTGGACAACATCGCTTGTCGTTTGGAGGACCAAGATATCAAGTTATCACCAAGGAAAATACCATAACCAGACGTGGATCGTCTTGTATCCGGCAACATCATCAATAGACATATGTGTAGGAAATAAGGGTGGATGTTGATGATGGATGTAAATGCAAGTCATACTCTATAGTACCCAGAATATAACACACAATGCGTTTAAGAGCATGTATGTGATCCTCCATCGGGTTATGCATGAATAGGCAGATTTATGGCACAACATAAGAAATGTCTCGCCTTGTGAATGTAAAATATTGCAGGGCCCTACAAGGCTGCAGTAATGAGACGGGTCGGCATACGGCTTGCCGGAGGAGGAGCTCAACTTGGGTTTAGTATCAACCGGAGTTATCGACTGCTTACATGATGACATGCCAGCACGTTCAAAAATCTCTGTTGCGTACTTCTTTTGGGATAAAAATAAACCACATGCATGACGTGTCACATCTATCCCTGAGAAGTAGCTTAGTGGTTCTAGATCCTTCATAGCAAATTCAGAGCCAGACAGTGACATGATGGACTTGCGAAGAGCATCGGATGAGACAATTAAGATAATATCATCCACATATAAAAGAAGGTAAGAAATATTATTTCCCTGACGGTAGATGAACAAAAAATGATCAGAACGACGGTTAGAAAACCCAATATGTGAAACATAATCCACAAAACTCTTGTAATAGGATCGGGGGCTTGTTTGAGCCCATATAATAATTTTTTCAACAGACATACATAATTTGGATAAGTGGAGTCTCGGAATCCCAAAGGCTGGTACATGTATACTGTTTCATTTAGTTCTCTATGGAGAAATGTATTTTTGACATCTAGTTGATGAAACAACCATGTTTTCGAAAGAGTCAAACTAAGAACCGTTCTTATAGTTGTCGGTTTAACCACCGGACTGAACGTTTCACCGCAATTCACAATAACTTGTTGTGTTTTCACATCACCTACAAGACGGGCTTTATGCCGCTTAAAGTTCCATCAAACTTTTTTTTGTGACTGAAAATCCACATAGACCGAATCACATTAGCATTAGGGGATAGGGGATCAAATTCCACGTCCTATTTTTAATAACAACATTAAATTAATCATCCATAGTTATTTTTCAATTCGGGTCATTAAGAGCAGACACAGGATTACGAGACATTAGTAATAACTCGAGTGTAGAGGCTATAGTTGGTGTTGAGTTTGACAATGCCATGTTGACTACGGGTGACTGACCGCTGGGCCGAAATTAGAATTGAGCCAGCGGGAGGAACGAAATTGCCCGACAGTGGGCAGTGAATTGGGTCGTGACCCAATATGCCAGGTGTTATGCCATGACCCAAGTCAGTGTCAAGCAGTGGGCTGCATGGCATTGGGGTGCCATGTAGTGTCCCATTACACTCGGTAAAAGTTGGGCTCAAGCAAGAAGGCCCAAACCGCTGGGCATTGTTGTGTTGCGGCTGGGCCATTGTTACTGGGCCCAATTCACCTAAAAATTCCGGGCTGGCAAAACAGTGGGTTTGGGACTATGAAAGAAATGTTGGGCCAAATACAGTGGTATGCCATCATCTAGAAAATCATATGTAGGAGGTCCGGATCCATGCATTTTGGTAAATGAAAAATTTGTTTCATCAAAGATTACGTGACAACTCACAATAATTTTATTGGAGGATATGTCGTAACATTTGTAACCTCGATGATATGGAATGATAATATGGACTCCTTATATGGACTTGGACAATCCTCACCCTATAAGCTAGCTTTTGAGGTTGAGTTAGGCCTAAGATCCATTCTTTACATGGTATCAGAGTCAGACTCATTCCAATTCTTTGTTCACCGATTGTTGGGTCCCCAGATTATATTATTCACGCTCCAGTTAACAAGGTCTGGGTGTGCGGGGGAGTGTTAAGAGTCCCACATCGGTATGAAATGGGAACATGGACTCCTTATATGGACATGTACAATCCTCACCCTGCAAGCTAGCTTTTGGGGTTGAGTTGGGCCAAGATACATTCTTTACACGTTTCTATTTTAATTTGAGTTTAAGTGGAGTGTTGTTGAGATGTAGGTGGTGGTGTTTGCTGCTTGTAGGTATTAGAGATGGAGGAGGGACGACCAGAGCTGAAAGAAAAATGGAGTCTCCGATCAGAGCTGAATGTCGTCTTCATCGACCACACTGATGTTGTGAGGGAAAGAAAAATGAGGGGAAGAAGGAATAGCTCCGACAATAACGTCATCGGAGCTTCGGTGTTGGATCAGTGAGAGAACTCTTTGGGAGCAAAAATGAGGGGGCGGCAGTGATCAGCAAATGAAGAGGAGAGTTCGGTTCACCGGAGCTAGAAGCTCCTTGCCAGGAGAAAGGGGTGTTTTGTGGAAGAAAGAGATTTTTTTCTTTTTCCTTCTTTGTAAAATCTTTTTTTTACTTGTTAAGTTAAAATACTCGTGTCATTATTGTATTCATCATTTTGGCATGTGAATTATACAAACCTTTATTGTTTGATTGCATATTAGCTTTGTATTCAAGTGGCACAATAAACGTCTTCTTGAATGATTCAACTGATACGGGACTTAGTTGGGATTTCAGGTGAAATTTCTGAACAAGTTCAAAGTCTATCTATGTGTATACATCAGGGGAGAGGGGAAGGAAATACCACAATATAGACCTAGCTCTCTATAAGTTGGAAGATAGCGAGCTCACCAAGACACCAAGTGACCTAGCTCTCAACTCATTTTCTTTTTCTCTATATTAATAAATATAATACAATATAAATATCGGTCACAACTTCTCTTCCTCCTTTTTCGTGCAATAGATTATGAGCATAAACTAAAATTGAGAAGAAAAAACACAGAGATATTATTAGGTTTTATGTACAAGATTTTATGAAGTATCTAAATTCACTGTTACGGTATGTTTGAAGAAGCGGGCCTTGAATTTTGATATGAAAAATGAATTTAAATCGAGTAAGTGTTACCGGAAAAGCATAAAAACATTGACATGAATAAAGATTTTACTCCTATATAAACTACTTTCACTTTAACATATTATTAGGTTTCTTAATATTTTGCGCTAAAATAGAAAGGATATTGAGAAACATGAAATGTCTGAGTTGAAGTTCATTCATATATGAACTTGAAAGTCATCTCGATGAAATTATGATTATTGACTGGATTTTGAATTCAAAATTTTATACTGCTTTAATCCGAATCCGTTTCTTCATGACATGATATCAAAACTATATGTAGACTGAGGTATGATTCTTTCTATCTACAAAATCTTATCAATCATGAAATAATTTTCCAACACACAGACCAGTCACTTTTCTATTGTAATTTGAAGAAGCTTTTTGCCCAAGCAGTAAGCAGTTTGGTAGAGTCACATTCAAGTTATTGATTATTTTTATTGATGAAAGACATATATATATATATACAAGTTACAATAGGAAAATCATATTCCTACTTTACATCTAAATTATTATTCTATAAGGAGACTAACTATACAATTATGATAAAACTACAAGACTAATTACTATACAAGTCTAATATACAAATATACCATAAATAATGTGTTATACACGGATGGGCCACTGCACTGCTTAACACCGAAGGCCCACTGCATTGCTTATCACCGAAGGCTCACTGCATTGCTTAACACCCATGCAGTCATAGCGGACGATCTTCGTACGCTGAGACTAAAATCTTCAAAAAGGACCGAGGGAAGACCCTTTGTAAAGATGTCTGCAATTTGATATCTGTAAGGGACATGACAGACGCGTACTTGTCATTTAGCTACCTTCTCTCGAACAAAGTGAATATTCATCTCTATGTGTTTAGTGCGCTGGTGCTGAACTGGATACCGGAAAGGTAGTGACACTTATATTATCACAATAAACCAAGGTAGCCTTCTGAATAGAACAATGAAACTTTGAAAGTAGATTTCGTAACCAACATGACTCAGAAACCACATTGGCTACCCCTCGATACTCGGCCTCTGCACTTGAACGTTAAAGCGTAGATTGACGCTTGGCAGACCATGAGACCAAGTTATTACCCAAAAATATACAATTGCGGACGTAGGCGAAATGCGGTGTAAGAACAACCACCGGCAAAGATTCGTATAGGAGACTAGTGTGAAGCGACGGCCGAAGGATACAAATGTAGGCCATAATCAAGTGTTCCCTGAATGTACCTAAGAAAGTGTTTGAGCGCATTCACATGCTCAACTCTGGGATCATGCATAAACAAACACACCTACTGGACGACATATGTAATGTCTGGTCGCGTGAACGTAAGATACTGAAGGACACCTGCAAGACTACGATACCGGATCAGATCCTCATAAGGAGAGCCATCTGCAACATCCAACTTGAGTTTAATATCAACTGGAGTGGAAATGGACTTACAGGAAGACATCCCAACCCTCTCAATGATCTCTACTGCATACTTTCTCTATGATAAGAACAATCCACCTGCATGACGAGTGACAAAAATCCCCAAAAAGTAACTCAATGGGCCCAAGTCCTTCATGGCAAACCCAGAATCGAGCATTGTCATAATAGACTTTCGTAGAGCTTCAGAAGAGGTAGTCAAGATAATATCATTAACATATAATAGTATATAAGTCATGAAAGAACCCCGACGATATATGAATAATGAATTATTAGACCCGCTGTGAGAGAAACCCATAGTCGAAACATAGTCAGCAAACCTCGTATACCAAGCCCGTGGAGACTGCTTAAGCCCATACAAGGACTTCTTCAATAAACAAACATGATTAGGATATCTAGTATCCCTAAACCTCAAGGACTGATGCATATACACTGTTTCCTTGAGATCACCTTGTAAGAAAGCATTCTTCACATTTAGTTGATGAATGGGCCAAGATTTCGAAAGAGCCAAGATGAGCACAATACGAATGGTAGCCGACTTGATCACCGGGCTAAACGTCTCACCACAATTCACACCAACCTGCTGAGTCTTACCATCACCTACAAGACGAGTCTTATGTCTTACAAACGAACCGTCATAATTTTTCTTATGAACAAAATTATTTTCAGAAAGAACATTGACATGAATAAAGATTTTACTCCTACATAAACTACTTTCACTTTAACATAGTATTAGTTTTCTTAATATTTTGCGCTAAAATAGAAAGGATATTGAGAAACATGAAATGTGTGAGTTGAAGTTCAGTCATATATGAACTTGAAAGTCATCTCGATGAAATTTTGATTATCTGACTGGATTTTGAATTCAAAATTTTATACTGCTTTAAATCCGAATTATTTTCTTCAAGTATAATGCTTGAATCAAAATTTTATACTGATTTAAAGGATTTTGAATTCAAAATTTGAAATAAATAATCTTTTTATTATTCTCATTAATGAAAAAGGTATATATACAAGTTACATATGGAAAAATCATTTTTCTATTCTACATCTAAAACCTATTATATTTGGAGACTAACTATACAATTATGGTAAAATTACAAGACTAATTAAGATACAAATCTAATATACAATATATACCAAATATATCATGAACCCGAGATGGGCCTGCTGCCCGTGATGCTCCATTCGTCCAATATACATAAATATATATGTGTATATCATGTTCATACTTATGTATATTTAACACACACCCGCAGTCATAGCGGACGAGTTTTGTACGCTGAGATTGTCTCTAAAATCTTCAAAAATGACCGAGAGAAGACTCTTTGTAAAGATGTCTGCAATTTGATACCTGAAAGGGACATGACATACGCGTACCTGTCCACGAGCTATCTTTTCGTGAACAAAATGAATGTTCATCTCAATATGTTTAGTGCGCTGGTGCTGAACCAGATTTCCAGAAAGATAGATGACACTAACATTATCACAATAAACCAAAGTAACTTTCTTAATAGGACAATGAAGCTCTAATCGAAGATTACGTAACCAATATGATTCAAAGACTACATTGGCTACCTCTCGATTCTCGGCCTCTGCACTAGAGCGTGATAAAGTAGACTGACGCTTGGCTGACCATAAGACCAAGTTACTACCAAGAAACATACAATATTCAGACGTAGACCATCTGGTGTCGGGATAGTCACCCCAATCAGCATCTATATACGAGACAAGTGTAGATGTTGACGAATGATATAAATGTAAGCCATAGTCAAGTGTCTCCTGGATGTACCGAATGATTCGTTTGAGCGCATTCATGTTCTCAACCCTGGGATCATGCATAAGAAAACACACCTAATATACGACATATGTAATATCTTAACTCATAAATATAAGATACTGAAACGCCCCTGCAAGGCTACGATAACGAGTGGGATCCTCGTATGGTGGGCCAGCCGCAGCACCCAACTTGAGTTTAGTATCAACTAGAGTGGAAGTGGACTTACAAGATGACATCCCAGCCCTCTCAATGATCTCAGTTGCATACTTCTTCTGTGAAAAGAACAACCCACATGCATGACGAGTGACAACAATCCCCAAAAAATAACTCAATGGTCCTAAATCCTTAATAACAAACTCAGAACTGAGCATTGTCATGATAGATTGGTGTAATGCATCAGAAGAGGCAGTCAAGATAATGCCATCCACATATAATAGTATATAAGCCAATGAAGAACCACAACTATATATGAACAATGAATTATCATACCTGATGTGAGAGAACCCAATAGTTGAAACATAGTCTGTAAATCTCTTATACCACACCCGCGGAGACTGGTTAAGTCCATACAAGGACTTCTTCAACAAATAGAAATGATGAGGATATTTGGGATCTCTAAACCTCAACGGCTGATGCATATAAATTGTCTCCTTGAGATCACCATGTAAGAAAGCATTCTTCACATCTAACTGATGAATGAGCCATGTTTTTGAAAGAACCGGGATAAGAACGATGCGGATGGTAACCGGCTTGACCACCGGACTAAACATATCACCATAATCCACACCCATCTGCTGAGTCTTACCATCACCTACAGACGAGTCTTATGCCTCATAATATATCCGTCTTATTTGTCCTTATGAGCAAAAATCCAATAGACCTAATAATATTAACACCAGAGGGAAAGGGCACCAACTCCCACGTTTTATTATCAATAAGAGAAGTATATTCATCGGTTATAGCAATTTTCCAATTCGAATCATTTAAAGCAGACACGGGGTTACGAAGTAGATGAGATATAAAAATATTAGAATTCAAATTAAAATGTCTTTTTGGTTTAAAAATACCCCGTTAACTACGAGTGAGTGGTCTATGACTCGGGGGAAGATTGGACCGATTTTGTGAATTATCGGGATTGATATCAGATTGGACAACAGGCAGTGGGCCTACTGACCCAAATCGGTAACTGGGCCCGAGACTAGGAGCAGGGATTGGGCTAGTAATGGACCGAGGCTGGAATCAGCGGGCGAGTGGAGATATGATCGATTCTTTGGACCGATGTCGCGCCCATTTTCTGCGCAGGTGCGAACGAAACTACAACGTTGCTTGATTTGGCGCGGTTCCCTGGATTGAGCAAAATGTTATGTTGAGGAGTCGCCACCTAATCAGTTAAGTGAATTAGGACACTTGAACTATTGCAATAAAAATACTTCAATTGATCTCTATTTAATGGTCTGCAAAATTAATGAGATTCTCGATTAGGGTTCTTTATTATCCTAAAGGGAATGAGTTAGACATCCTTTAAGATCTGTTAACTTGGGGTTATCCGATCAAACCTAGGTTAATTATCTATCATGCTTTAGAAACATATGTATTTGAAAGATATATACTTTAAAGAAAAAGAATGTATGAAAATATTAAGACGAACCTAAAAAATAAATAAACTAGCGATTTTCGATTTTTATCTATTCTTTATAATTATTAATTCTAAGTGTGTCTATTCTAAATATTTCAATAATTATAATTACAATAAAATACGATATAGAATAAAATACACACTGAATTTAAATACAAAAACAAAATAAATCTACGAAGGTATCTTCTTGAAATGTATCTCCGCATACATGTATAGACACTTAGTAAAAGTATTAGTAAGAGAGTAAATAATTCTAAAATAGCGACAAGAATTAATAAGTAAACTAAAAATAAAACCCGTCTTTTGTACAGGGGAGGCCTTGGAAATCAGACGGAGATTTCTTCATCAGCCATTCAAGTGTATATCTTGTTCAAATCAGTGAAACACCCAATATCCAAATGTAGCAATCTGTTCCAAGCAGTCTAATAAAATAAATAAAGGGACAAAATTATCAAAAAATCAGTCGGGACCCGCGGAAAAATAGCAAAGCAACATGAGATTATCGGAATCTAATGAACCAACCCGGAATCAGAAAGCCCGACCCGGAATCAGAAAAAAAGTCCATTAATCAACAGTCAACAGATCCCAAAAGAATAGAACCGACAGGTCGCCAGAGTTTTTTAGAACTTCGGCGGAACTCCATAGCCGTAAAAATCAACCCAACAGAGGCCAACAACGACATATAACCAATAAAATAAAACCAACAACAGTCACCAGAGTTTTTAGAACTCCGGCAAATGTTAGTTGATTTCCAATTGCTCACGCAAGTGTACGTATCGTTACAAGTAATATAGTCTGGTAAGACCGAATATCATTCACAGAGACTGGTTTCTAATTATCGAACATCTATTCTAGGTTATCTATTTGACAAACGATGGTTGATTTGGGTTTTTATCTAACACTACTAGAGTAATTGCAAGAATTAAACTAAATTATTTTGGTTTAATCAGTTATGATGGAAATAGGGCTTCCAATATCCTCGACTATCCACTTTTTTCAATCCTTAATGCAACAAGAATGACTTCTTCTTCTACGTTAAGATAACAAGTTAACTAGACTGTCTTATATTCCGGTTAGGATATATAATCACTCAACCAGTGCAGAAACCCTATATATTTCTATGATAGGTTTTATCACATATGAGGATTAAGAACAATAACCTATAATGCTACACAAGTATTGAGGTACTTTCGTCCGCGATTTTAACCTATGTCTATTCAATTACAACATATCCAAATCTCTCCTCTCTGTTCTTGATTCGAAATCATATAGATTATGATAATTAGTGATCAGTTAACTATCAAACATTCATACCAATATTGAATAAATTTTAATCAAGTGAAGAAGAAACCAAACTAATGCATTAATTCATGAAAAAGAATTTCAAGCGATTCAATAGGAAAACCCTAATAAAGTGTTTAGCTCCTAGGCATGGACATGCTAAGAACTAATACAAATTCAAACATGAACTGAATTGAAATTAAAAAAAAAAAATACTTAGAATTAGGTCTCCAATCTTGTAGCCTCCAAGGTTGTGATATGTTGTCCGTTCCAAAGTCCCTATCCAAAATCTATCCCAAGGGCTTAAATATGCTGCAAAATCATGTGCCCTGGACCCTTTTGTCCTTGGCCAATTTTACTTCGGATCTGAAAAATCCCGTTTTGGGGTCGCGGCCCTGTAATGTGGTGCCACGGCGCTGAAACTCCTGCGGGCTCTCTGATTAAATGGCGCCGCGGTCATGTTGAATGGCGCCACTTGCAGATTAGAACAAAGAAAATAAATGATTGGGCAAAAGAGAATTTTAAGAAGAATTAGAAGCAAAGCTGATGCAGATTCAAAATTTATCCAGTGTCGAATTATGACGACACTGGGTCGTTGTGATGCCAGAATTAAAAGCAAAGTTGACGCCGATTCAAAATTTATCCCAGTGTCGAATTATGAAGATACTGAGCTGCTGGAAAATTAAAATTAAAGCAGATGCAGATTCAAAATGTTATCCTAGTGTCGAATTATGAAGACACTGGGTTGCTGCGATGCTAGAAAATTAAAGACGGGCTAACGCCGATTCAAAAATTTGTCCCAGTGTCGAATCTATGATGACACTGGCTTGCTGCAATGCTAGAAAATTAAAGACGGGCAGACGCCGATTCAAAATTGTCCCAATGTCGAATTATGATGACACTGAGTTATTGGTACTGCGGGATGCTGGAAGATACAGGGTGTTTGTTCCTGAAATGTCTCTAGGGTGTTTGTTCCCGAGGTCAAAATGCAAAAGGAAATGCCGATGAAGTCATTTCTGGAGGCAATGCGAATGTTAAATCGTTTACGAGCGAAGATGGCGTCATTTACGGGCCTTGCACGGATGTTAAATCGTTTTTGGGCAATGCACGATTGTTAAATCGTTTCTGGACGCAATGTAGATGTTCGTCGTTTTTGGACAAAGATGGCGTCGTTTCTGGACGCAATGCAGATATTCATCGTTTCTAGATAAAGATGTAGTCATTTCTGAACGCAATGCAGATGTTCGTCGTTTTTGAACGAAGATGGCGTCGTTTCTGGACGAAAGTGACATCGTTTCTGCACAAAATGCAGATGTTCATCATTTCTGGACGAATGTGGCGTCATTTCTGGACGCAATGCAGATGTTCATCGTTTCTGGATAAATGTGGCGTCGTTTCTGTACGCAATGCAGATGTTCGTCTTTTTTGGACGAAGGTGGCGTCATTTCTGGACGTAATGCAGATGTTCGTCTTTTATGGACGAAGGTGGCGTCGTTTACGGGCCTTGTCTGAGATGTTAAATCGTTTCTAGACGAAGGTGGCGTCATTACGGGCGTATCTGAGATGTTAAATCGTTTTAGAGCGAAGATAGCGTCGGTTTTGGGCCTTGTCACGGATGTTTGTCATTTACGGGCGCGAGGCATTTTAAATCGTTTACGAGCGAAGGTGGCATCATTTATGGACGCAATGCAGATGTTCGTCATTTTTGGACGAAGGTGACGTCGTTTCTGGACGCAATGCAGATGTTCGTCATTTCTGGATGAAGATGATATCATTTCTGGACGCAATGTAGATGTTCGTCGTTTATGGACAAAATGGCGTCATTTATGGACGCAATGCAGATGTTCGTCATTGTGTTGACGATACTGATGGCGTCATTATGTTGACGCGATGATGATGTCATCATGGTGTTGACGATGTTGATAGCGTCATTGTGTTGACGCGATGATGATGTCATCATCATTTTGTTGACGATTTTATGGCATCATTGTGTTGACGCGATGCGTTTGTGACCCACTTGAGTTGAAATGACGTTGAAGTTCTTGCAAACCCAATCTGGATGAAGAGTTAATGCATGGATATATGTAATGTAAAATGAATAGATAAGGATGAGAATATAACCTTGTGAGTCGAAACACAGTCCTTGTATAGACATAATGCAGTTAGGACCTTGTAGGTCAAGATGGTGCTGTTGTACAGATGCCAAACGTAAATGTGATCCTCAAAATATGCCCCTATTTCTGGTATATGAGGATGTTGAATTCTCTACTAGATAAAATCGAGTCCTGTGTAGGTAGCTTGCATGCTCTATCTAGGTGATCAGATAAACTTATTTTGTTATGTGCAAAAATAAGGGATAAATAATTTCAAATGGTGTGACCGAAGCCGATGTGGCTGCCTACGTATGCCGCAGAGGGAATCAGGTCAAGACGTAGTTTGTGATACAAAAATAAGGATTTTTATGGTTTTCAAACAATGTGGACCGAAGCCAGTGTGGCCGCCTACGTATCCTCCGAGGAAATCAGGTCAAGACGTAGTTCGTAATGCAAAAAATAAGACTTTCAATATATATTTTTGTTGTTTTTCTGAAAAAGAGAAGAGACAACATCACGTTCTGACTTCAGTTGATACCAACAATTAATATTGTGTTTAGGATTTTCATTTTTTTGTTTCAGTCTAACCGAGACTGACTCTAGGGTAATTCACACAGTTTCAGATGGTACCTCAGACATACCTGAGTGTCGACACTTGCTTCAAGTAAAAATTCGAACTATACGTATCCTCATGATTCAAATTCCCTCACTGAAAGAAAATCTCATCCTCACATATATTTCAATATTTTGAACTTTGAGACGTTTAGAGAAGTACGTTCACATTCAAAGGATGTTCAATGCATGCAGTTATGATACCATATGCTTGACCGTCATGTAAGTATCTACTAATGTGAGAATCCTCAATATAGGATCATGTAGGACTTGTCACGGGTTTGTAATATAGGCTTGGGGAAAGGAAGAATATTATTTCGGAAAGGAATGACTAATCCTTCCTTGAACGTTGGATCATCTGTGTGTCTTGATGTTGATCTGCTTCTTTTGGACTGACTTCTTTTAAATCCTTCGTTTGGAGCTTTTCCCCTTTTCAGAGTTATTTCCCCATTTTATTTTTTTCTCTTTTCAGCCTTGATGCTGATCTGCTTCTTTTTTCCTTTTTTTTGTGTGTTGGGCCTTTTGCTTTCTCCTTTGTATGAAGTCGTCCTTTGCTTTTGGCTTTTTTATTTTTTATTTTTTAGGACATTGCAACTTTATCCCTTGAAACTTCAACGCATATATCGTTGTCAGCAATTTGCACTTTTCCAATGCGCTCAAGGAAGTCGGGCCAAGAGAGGAATATTGCGTGTATGTACTCACAAAGGGTATAGGCGTATTATGTGGTTGTCAAAAGAATAGACTTTAGGCTCAAAGGGGGAGTGCTACGGATAATGTCATTTGGTAGGCTGAAAAGGCTCAAACGGATCAAAGAAAACCTACTATCATTTCCTATACCGAGTGTTACTCAGGATTTCGCCTCAACAAACATTCAGGCCAAGTTCTAGATCACAATGCAATGCAATTGAACTTATTCTAAAACTCACCACACAATGCACATGAAACGAGGATGTTGGTTTCGTTCTTATCTTAAAAGCATGCAGGACAATGTCATTACATGTATGAGTGAGAGGTACCAAAAAAATAATACTTAAAAGAGCGGGTTCGCCATGCTGTCGCGCCCATTTTTTACCGCGGGGTCTGAACGAAACTGCAACGTTGCTTGCTTTGGCGCGGTTTTCTGGATTGAGCAAAATGCTATGTTGAGGAGTCGCCGCCTAATTAGTTAAGTGAACTAGAACACTTGAACTATTGCAATAAAAATACTGCAATTGATCTCCATTTAATGTTCTACGGAATTAATGAAATTCTGGATCAGGGTTCTTTATTATCCTAATGGGAAGGGGTTAGACATCCTTTAAGATCCGCTAACTTGCGGTTATCCGATCAAACCTAGGTTAATTATCTATCATGCTTTAGAAACATATGTATTTGAAAGATATATACTTTAAAGAAAAAGAATGTATGAAAATATTGAGATGAACCTAGAAAATAAATAAACTAGCGATTTCCGATTTTTATCTATTCTAATTATAAGTGTGTCTATTCTAAATATTCCAATAATTAATAATTATAATAAAATACGATACAGAATAAAATACACACTGAATTTAAATACAAAAACAAAATAAATCTCCGAAGGTATCATCTTGAAATGTATCTCCGCATACCTGTATAGACACTTAGTAAAAGTGTTAGTAAGAGAGTAAATAATTCTAAAATAGCGACAATAATTAATAAGTAAACTAAAAATAAAACTCGTCTTTTGTACAGGGGAGGCCTTGGAAATCAGACGGAGATTCCTTAATCGGCCATTCAAGTGTAGTATCTTGTTCAAATCAGTGAAATACCCAATATCCAAATGTAGCAATCTGTTCCAAGCAGTCTAATAAAATAAATAAAGGGACAAAATTATCAAAAAATTAGTCGGGGCCCGCGAAAAAATAGCAAAGCAACATGAGATTATCGAAATCTGATGACCCGACCCGGAATAAAAAAACCCGATCTTGAATCAGGAAAAAAAGTTCATTAATCAACAGTCAACAGATCCCAAAAGAATAGAACCGACAGATCGCCGAAGATTTTTAGAACTACGGCGAAAAGCCATAGCCGCAAAAATCAATCCAACAGAGGCCAACAACGACAGATAACCGACAAAATAAAACCAACAACAACCACCGGAGTTTTTAGAACTCCGACAAGATATCAAAAAATCAGTCCACTAACCAAAGCCAACAAATATCAAAAAATAAAACCCACACAGGTCGCCGGAGTTTCAGAACTCCGACAAGATATCAAAAATGTGAAAACAAAACAGTCCATACTGAAACCAACAACACACATAAACATGTAACGCCGGTAATCACCTCCGGCGAGGCAGTGGCGTGGAGATAGTCAGCGGTGGTTTGGTGTTCGAACTCCGGCAGCGTGACTTCGCCGGAGTTATGGTGATGTAGGCGACGAGAACGGGAGTAGAACGATGAGAGTGTGTGGGGCTGTTGGATGATGAAGATGAAAGAAATGAGATTTAAAAATAAGGGGAAAGAATGGAGGGTGTTGTTGTGTGTTGTCTTTTTCCAGAGATCGTGAAAGCCCCCCATCAAAAGATAAATGGTCCCGTATATGTAAAGGGTCTGCAACTTTTGATAAAGAAATATAAAAAAAATGCTAAAGGGGAATGGGGGTGTGTAGGGAAATACAAAAAAAATGCTAAAGGGGAATGAGTTGTTGGATGGTCATTTCATTTTGGATTGATTCAAGTAGAATGATATTTGGATTAAATTGGTTTGAGTTAAAATACAAAAAGAGTTTATTATTTAAAAGAAAAAGAAAAATAATTTAAAGGATGCAAAATTATTAAAATAAAATGACGGTACAATAATAATAAAATTAAGAAAGACCTAATGCTTAATTAAAAATAAAAGATGCGATGTCATTTTGTGAAAAAAAATAAAACATAGAATATTATGCAAAAATATGATTATTATAATGAAAAATGAAAAATTAAAAGCGGTGTCTTAACATACTTAAAATTGCAACAAATAACCAAAAGATGTCAAAATTGGGTGTCAACACCCAGATCGAGAGGTGACACAGTGACAGTAGGACCAGCGGGCAGTGGGCCCGCTGACAGATTCGGGGCGCGGGACATGTCTGAAAATGGTGAATAATATATGAGAATATACCATCATCCAAAAAATTATACGAACTAGACACGAGTTTATTATCCTTAGCAAACGGAAATTGGAATTCATCGAATATTACATGACGACTAATGATGACTTTATTAGATGATAAATCAAAACATTTGTAACCACGATGATTAGACGGATAACCCAAAAACACACAAGGGGTAGAACGGGCCTGAAGTTTGTTAATTATGGTAGACGAAATCAACGGATAACATTAGCATCCAAAGACCCTAAGATGTGAATACGAAAGAGTCTTATTATATAAAATTTGAAGGAATATGTCAAACTTTTGATAGAAAGAATATTAAGAAGATATAAAGTCATTTGTAGATCATGATGCCAAAAAGTAGGTAGTACGGAAGCATGAATCAATAAAGTTCGGACAATGTTGTTAATGGTATAAATTTTTTGTTCGGCTTTCCCATTTTGTGAAGACGTTTAAGGACAAGAAAAATGAAAATTGATCCCATTATTAGCACAAAATTCCCGAAACATCACATTATCATATTCTTAGCCATTATCACCTTGGATATTTTTTACCTCCCGTTCCAATTGAGTTCTAATGAAAGCTCTAAATTTTAAGAATGTGGAAAAAACTTGAGATTTTTTCGCGATTGGAAAAGTCCATACAAAATTAAAATAATCATCCAAAAATAGAACATAATAACGATGACCCAAAGAACTGAGAACATGAGATGTCCATAGATCACTATGAATAATATCAAATGACATTAGAGTATGAGAAGTAGAGTCTACAAACGACAATCTAACAATATTTCCTAAAGAACAAGATTGACAATTCGGAGTATTATGCGTACCCTTACAAGAAATAAATTTATTTTTATCTAAGGAAGATAAAATAGACGACCCCGGATGCCTAGGCGAGCATGCCACAAGGAAGGATCAAGGAAGGAAAACGTAGAGGGCAAGACTTGATTCGAAAGACCAAAACTAGGTGTGATCGGATAAATATCTCCCCTACTATCGCACCTCATGAGAGGATTGCCCGTCTTGAAATCCTTACAGAAACCCAAAACTGATCAAATTCAACAGAACATAATTATCAGCTGTGAATTTACGAACAAATACTAATTTTTTAATCAATTTAGGGGCATAAATGATATTTTTCAAGATAAGAGGTGGATGGGGAGGAGACAACGTTTATGACCATAACCATGAATCGGAATAGAATTACTATTACCAATAATTATGCCACGAGGGTTGCTCAAATTAGAATAAGACGAGAGAGTATCTTGATCGGACGTCATGTGGGTAGTCGCACCGATGTCCATGTATCAATTTGGGTCCGACGAATTTATTCCAAGTGTATGCATAACTGCCTTAATTTCGATTGGAGTGGGGCCCGCTGTATGATGGGCCTGAGAAGGCCGGGGCCCAAGCACACTTGCTTCCCCGACCCATAACTTGGCCAAAATCTCTTTGTTGGTAGAAAACCGTTAAGTGGGCGGCGTGATTATTGTAGACGCTGAAACGTAAGGGTTATTGGGCCACTACCCACTGGCCCAGGCCCACGGCTGAGACAAGTGTGGTGGTTGCCCACTGCTGACTAGACGGGGCCTACTGTCGGCATTTTGTCCACCGAAACTGCCACGTTTTCCACCGTGGTTTTTGTCAATATTTTTCTGAATATTCTTGTCGCCCTCTTGTGACCGGGTTTGGTTCGAATGATCACAAAAATTCAGAAAAGTAGGGAAGGACGTCATCATGACCACGGGACTAACACTCGTAGCCGCCTTTTTTAACCAAGTCGGCTTCTTCCAAGGTAAGCATGGAGCGGGCTTGATAGAACATCGGGAGAGGATTACTTTGACGAAGGATAGTTCCAACGCCACTATAGGCCTCGGAGAGGCCGGCAACCATATGTAAAATAAGACGATCGTCACACACGGGTGCACCAACATTGCGGAGTTGGTTCGTTAATTCTTTCAACCTTTTGCAATAAGCTGAAACGTTCATGAAATTTTCCATGTTGACGTGGGAAAATTCCTGCTCATGTGTAACAGCTCTATAGTTCTGATTATCTTGGAATATGTCACGCAACCTATCCCAAGCAGCCATTGTCATAGCGCCTGGCTCAATAATCGTTTGCAACAGGTCGGTAGAGATAGTGGAGTAAATCCACTGAAGGACGGTGGCATCAAGAGTCTTCCACAACTTAGGATCATTCTCGCGTTTTGGCACCTCTGTATCCTCAGGAGCCGCGTGGATTATGTGATGGATGACTTGATGCGAGCGTGCGTGAATTTTGAACAGTTCGGCCCACGTCGCATATTGGACGTTTTCTATTTCATGAACAAGAGGGATGTGATTCTTGATGTTAGAAACTGTAGGGGCAGGATGGAACGTGTTCTTGAATGTAGACATACTAATAGTACAATATGTGATTGAGGGATTCAGAAGAAGAAAAATTGGGAAGAGAGGTTCACCGTGCACAGATTCCGAGAACAAAAGGCTCAGATTTTTGTGGCTTAGTCGACGAAATTAGGGAGAAATTTGGAAGTAGATTTTAAAACCTAGACTTCTGATAAGGTACAAGACTAATATATAATATATACCAAATATATCATGAACCCGAGATGGGCTACTGCCTAAACCCGAGATGGGCCTGCTGCCCGTGATGCTCCATTCGTCCAATAGACATAAGTATACATGTGTATATCATGTGTATATTTAACAGAATTCAAAATTTTATACTGCTTTAAATTCGAATCCTTTTCTTCATGACATGATATCAAAATTATATGTAGACTGAGGTATGATTCTTTCTATCTACAAAATCTTACCAATCATTAAAAAAAATTTCAACACATAAACTAGTCACTTTTCTATTGTAATTTGAAGAAGCTTTTTGCCCAAGCAGTAAGCAGTTTGGTAGAGCCACATTCAAGCAGTGTTCATATGATAGATGCCTCTTGCTCAATTTATTTATATATTATACTTGTATAATATAAGTAAAAAAATAATAAAATGGGTGATGAATACAAGGGTTGAATCCCCTTGACTTGAAGCAGAAGCTTGGTATCTTTTTATAAAAGTTGAATCTCCTTAAAGAAATTTCTGACTCTTTTTCAGTAATTTTAAGTTTTTAACACATAAAATTTTGTTCTTTTCTTTGTTATCTCAGTAAACTTCTCAGTTCTATACTATACCTTTTCCAGCTGCTATTATTCATCAGAGCATTGTGTTAGATTTTGCAGAAGCATATGCAATCGAAGAATGAAGAGAAGGAGAAGAAAATGGAAAAGAAAAGTGACGAGAGAGAGGAGAGGGAAGAGATGTTTTGGAGGCTAGAATAAGCCCTTCTGCCTTCTATATTATTTCCACTCTCAACCCAATATTACAATTACTACTCTCTATTTATAATAACTAAGTTGCAAATATAACCATTTCAGAAATAACCACCAACTATAACCACTAACTAACATTGTGTATGTTGTATACTAATGATATACGGTGAACTCTTAATATCTACTAACTAACCACATATATACACAATGTATATATGTGGTATATCTCAACATCCCCCCTCAAGCTAGGCACTGAAATCATCGGTTTCAGTCCTAGCTTGGAGCAATACTAGACAGCAGTAATCTTCATGGTGTCTTCACTTAATCTGGAATCTGGAACTGGAAATACATCTCTTATGAAAAATCGGGAACTTGTACTTTGGAAAACAGCAGTGTGTATCTCTAGTCAAGCATGTCTCTGGATAGCTGTGTGGGCAAACTTTTGCATTGTTCACTTTCTAGACCTCTTAATATCTAGAAAACCAACTCAAACACTTGCGCCTGCATACTCCATTGAAAGCCATCAACTTTTACTATTATGAAGAAAAATCACGGGATCATCCGCTCAAAATAGCGGTAATGAGAGCGGTTTATTATTATTGGTGTTGATTCGATAGTAAGACGCATCTTCACGAGCTAGGTACATTGAATTTGCAATTTCTTCTTGCTTCTTAAACTATTTTTTCATCGAACACGCTCCATCCGGATTTTACACGGTGATAACACAACCAAAGAACAAACACGCGGCAAAGTTTTGCGGCCAGCCTAAAATACGGCGGAATGCGTAGACGCCAGTGATAGCGGCGGTTGCTTCATTATCGATTCTGCAGCGGCCACAACATGCTCATCCGAGCAGAAATACCAGCCCACAACAAACAAAGAATAATAACACTGCGGTCGACAAAAAAAAATGACACGCGCAATTAGGTGCAACAACATACATGCTTTTATAAACTGAATCTCTCAGTTTCTATTCTTAATTTGACAGAAACCACTGGATTCATCTTGACGGAGAACCCCTCGTTCTCTAGTCTCTCTCGGACTAGAGAATCTCTCGATTCTCTCTATGAATTTGTTACGAACGGCGCAGACTACTGATTACGAAAGACCAACAGAATTTGATAAGCGGCAAGAACCTCTTCGTTCTATAGTCATTCGGACTAGAGAATCTCTTGATTCTCATCACGCAATCTATTCTTTGAATTGAGCTTCAACTCAATCCATAACTAGTCTCCGACGAAGTATCTCTCGGTTCTCAGTCAATTTGCCGCTGAAAACTCCTCGATCCTTCTATCGATCTATTGTTCTAGCCTTGTTCTTAGTCGACAAGGCAAGTGAAATATTTCTCGTAAAGCAACAGCAACGACTATCAAAAAAAAGTAACTCCAATATTTCTTTCACCAACTGCTTCAATGCTAGAAACAGCAGCAGCGCAACAATAATGGAACTAATTTTTCCAATCTACTGGAATAAAAACAGAACTACAGTTTTTTTCTTGAACTGGAGTCTTAATTCCTGGTGATCGACCACATCAATGCATCCAAACCATCAGTAACACCAGTTGCTGAATAAAATCACTCCATATAGAAGCTAACATAACAACACCAACATATTTCAAAACAACAATAACACTGGAATTTCCTCAACAGTTGATACAATTCTAGCATCTGAAACAGAAAACAGCAAGGACGAACGACAACACAGACCAAAGAAAACACCACAACTATCAATATCTTTTCTCTAATTTCCTCAACTCACCAACACAAAGTAAATGAAGTGGAATTTCCATCAACTCGACTGTTCGCGGCGATCTTCGACGTCGCAACGATAGCCAAAGGCGGAGTGTATCCGCATAAAACGATAACATATTCATATGACTCGATCGACAAAGACGATAATAGAAAATACCTCAATCTTTGATTCTCTGTTTTTCCGACCGAAAAATCGCAATCGCGATTTCGTTTTCAATTCTCAATTGCTGCGATTCGAGTGGATAGAAATTACTGTCCAATCGATCTATTCTGAATCAGATCGATTCTGAATTAGTTTCTTCTGAACCAGTTACATCAAACTCTCGAACGATTCTGAATTTCTCCTCTGTATACTCTATTAGCTCCTTTGATTTCGATTTTGACTTCGAGTCGAATCGATTGCTCCGCGATTCCGCGATTCTGATTTTCAGAACAGGAAATCGCAATTCTCAGAATCGATTGCAATATCACTGATCTTCCTCCGATTTGCTTTCTTGATTCGATTCCTGGCGTCAATTTCTTCGATCAGTTTCAATTTTCTTTGATTTTGATTTTCGGATTTTTAGAAGTTTCTATTCGTTTCTTCAATTGATTGCGCGATATGAAGGTCTACAAATCGGTAGGCTTTGATACCATGTTAGATTTTGCAGAAGCATATGCAATCGAAGAATGAAGAGAAGGAGAAGAAAATGGAAAAGAAAAGTGACGAGAGAGAGGAGAGGGAAGAGATGTTTTGGAGGCTAGAATAAGCCCTTCTGCCTTCTATATTATTTCCACTCTCAACCCAATATTACAATTACTACTCTCTATTTATAATAACTAAGTTGCAAATATAACCATTTCAGAAATAACCACCAACTATAACCACTAACTAACATTGTGTATGTTGTATACTAATGATATACGGTGAACTCTTAATATCTACTAACTAACCACATATATACACAATGTATATATGTGGTATATCTCAACACATTGGCAAACTTATTTGTTAAAAAGGGGTCACGTGAATTCATGATCATCCAACTAAACTCGATATATTATATGTATAAATCTTACAATATACTATATCTAATATTCTCCTTTGGCATTCATGCTCCAAAGGCTTAGAGATGCACTTGATTGAAAGCTAAATTATTTTTCTAGAGGTTCAAGTATCAATCCCCGCTTGATGGATTTTTTTTTTTGCCCTCCTCTCAGAGGGCTCATAGGTGGTAGGAAAATAACTATAAGCAAAATGTGGTGAGATGTAGATATTATTTTCATTATTGTTTTATGAGTTGAAAATAATCTTATTTCTTAATAATGAACTTTTGGCCTTCGAACAACGGGCTGGACTAGTAGTAGTAGGCATGTTGTCTAGTAGTCCACGCAAGCTGCACAAATTTCTGTCAAGAAATTGCACGGTTTTACTTCAAATGAGATGGGCTTTAATTTTTGCTTCTCAAATGGAATTTGTGCTTTTCGGAACATAAGTTTTTTATGGGATCCGACATAAATTGTGTCGAATTCGTTAAAGAACTTATGTCTCTGACGGAAGGTATAATTTTCATTTGAGGGGCACACTAAAGACCAATACAAAACAAGAGCTGGGCTTTAATTTTTGCTTCTCAAATGGAATTTGTGCTTTTCGGAACATAAGTTTTTTATGGGATCCGACATAAATTGTGTCGGATTCGTTAAAGAACTTATGTCTATGACGGAAGGTATAATTTTCATTTGAGGGGCACATTAAAGACCAATACAAAACAAGAGCAAAAGTGCAAATGACCCAATTTCTTTCGGAACAACTTTGGGCTCAAGGTAAAAAAAAATGATAAAATTGTAAACATGTATATTCTAGATACAATTCCATCCCTATTCCATACTTAGAATATTTCCATATATTGTGTAAATATAATTATGGTAAGACTAGAATTTCTCTTTTGTATAGGTTTAGGGTTCCTATTGTATAAGAGATGAATATTGTACTCTCTATATATTTTGATATTAATGAGAAGACTCCCCAAGGGAAATTAATATCATCTCACATGGTATCAAGAGCCTAAATTCCAAAAATCCTAGAAATTTTCTTCTCCGGCCGCCGGCACCACCTCCCCTCCCACGGCGCCGCGGCTCCCTTCTTCTCTTCAAGAAATTTCTTGGTCTTTCTTTTCTTCCTCTCTTCTCTAAATGGATACTCAGGAGTCTACCACTGTTGTTGGCGCTTCTACCTCCAAAAATCCCACCACCAAGTCGTCACCCTCTTTTCATCCCGCTCTCACTGTTTCCAACATCAAGAACCATATCTCCATCCTTCTTGATCAAGAAAGCAGTCATTATTATCCTTGGGTTGAACTATTTCACAATCATGTATGTCTCTATAACGTGCTTGATCATATTGATGACATCATTCCGCGCCATTCGGAGGTTGATGATTCTACTTGACGTCGTCTAGACGTCAGCGTCAAACAATGAATATATGGTAGTATTTCTCAGGATCTACTTCTTACTATCATGAAATCTGACTCCACAACCCGTGACTTGTGGAATCGTTTGGAGGAAATTTTTCAGGACAACAAGCACTTGCGTCTTTGTGTATTTAGAGGAGTAATTTAACAATACACGTCTTGAAAACTATTCCAATGTGGTAGCATCGCAAGCGATTAAAGCTCCTGACGGATCAACTTGTTGCTGTCGGCTCGCCTGTTACTGACACAAAAATGGTGTTACAATTGATTGCTGGCCTCCCTAAAGGCGAATATGATACATTGGCCACCATGATTCAACATGCGGATTCGTTACCCAGCTTTATACAAAGCTCGCTCACAGTTGTTGCTCGAAGAAACTCGTCGTGCTAAGCGTGAAGCAGCGCCGTCGCGGCTCCCAGCGTCGGCGCAGAGCGCGACACCTTCCCGATTCGGCAGCGAGACCTTCAACCCTTATTCCGCGCGGGTTGTTAGGTCGGCTCGGCACCACAAGCCAGCCGTGCGAGGGCAGTTCCAGGCCCTCGCCACCAGGACACCCACTGAGTTGGGTCAGGCTTTTAGCACCCTCAACATGCAACAACATGACAACAATTGGTACATGGACTTCGGAGCCACATCTCACATCACCAGTCTGCAGGTACTATTCCCAAATTGTGCAGTTTAAAGCATCCTCAATATGTTACAGTTGGTAGTGGACAACGCATTTCAGTAAAGGGTTATGGTACATCATACACACAATCTCCCCATCCACCATTCTCCCTTAAAAATACCTTATATGCCCCACACATGATTAAGAACCTAATCTGCATGCGCGCTAATTTACTCGTAATAATGCATCTGTTGACTTTGACCCTTTTAGTTTCATCGTAAAGGATCTTCGTGCGAGGACACATTCTGAATCTGATAGCACGGGGGATCTCTATCCATTAACATCCACCTCCGCTGCCAGATCTTGTTCTACCGTCTCTCTAGCGGCTATTTCTTCTTCGACATGGCATAATAGGCTTGGTCACCCAGGACTACCAATCTTTAATTTTCTTAGAGGCAATAATTTCATTACTTGTAATGGAAAGCTTGCCCAAAATTGTGTTTCTTGTTCTTTAGGCATACATACTCGTCTTCCGTTTAAATCATCTACTAGTATTACTTTTGCACCATTTGATATAATACATGCCGATTTATGGACATCACATGTTGCTAGTTCTCTCGGTCATAAATATTATCTTGTCTTGCTAGATGATTTTTCTCACTATATCTGGTTGTACCCTCTCAAATATAAATCGGAAGTGTTTTCCAAATTTCTTGAGTTTCGACAATTCATCCAAACACAATTTGAAAAAGGTATCAAATCATTTCAGTGCGATAATGGTCTTGAATTCAATAACTCTATATTTCATCGGGTTTGTACCAATAATGGCATGGTCTTTCGCTTCTCCTGCCCCCACACCTCCTCACAAAACGGTAAAGCTGAAAGAATCATCCGCATCATTAACAATATGATTCACACTCTTTTGATTCATGCCTCTCTCCCTCCATCCTTTTGGGTATATGCTGCTAAAATGTCAGAATACATTCTCAATATTCTCCCTACTAGCACCCTTCACAATATGATCCCTACCGAAATCATCTACCATAGAGTCCCCTCCTATGATCATCTACGGATTTTCGGTTGTCTGTGTTATCCCAACCTTAGCTCTACCGCCCCTCACAAGCTCTCTCCTAGGTCCGCTCTATGTGTATTCCTTTCCACCGAACCATAGGGGATATCTATGCTACGACCTGTCCACTTGTCAAATCCACATCTCAAGTCACATCACATTCGACGAGACCACATTCCCGTTTCGAATCTTCAGAAATTCCAAAAACTGGATTACTCATTCCTTGACGAGCCTGTTATCTCTCCCATCATCCTTGATCAACTTATCTCTTCTGACTCGTCGACATCGCCGTGACCCAGTGTTGAGGCGCCGCAGCGCCAACTTTCCAGAGAGGTCTGTTCTCCCAACCCGTCTACACAATTTTTTTAGAAGAATTCGCCATATTTACAGAGAGGCCTGTCACTCAGACAGTGCCACGACAGTAAATCCAGGAGCTGCGGTGCCTCCGACGGCTTCGCCCCCACCTTATCTTTTTCCGACCCTACCATCAGTCTTAGCCCTCCCTACTCAGCCAGCACAACCTCCCACTGTCCCCACTCACCAAATGGAAACTCGTGCCAAACATGGAATCTTCAAATCCAAAGTCCAATTTAACTTGTCTGCCCAAATCATTTCTCCAATTCCCAAAAACCCTATATTGGCTAAACAAGACCCTAATTGGAATGCGGTTATGTCTGATTAATTTAATGCTTTAACTAAATAGGACACATGAGATCTAGCACCTAGACCTGAGGGGGTGAATGTGATTCGTTGTCTGTGACTTTTTCGTCACAAATTCAGAGACCGTGGAGATCTTGAGAGGTATAAGACACGACTTGTGGCTAATGACACAAATCAGCATGAGGGCATTGATTGTGGTGAGACCTTCAGCCCGGTTGTCAAATCGGCTACCATTCGCACATTTTTTAACATTGCCACGGGCAAACACTGGTCGATCCATCAGCTTGATGTAAAGAATGCATTCTTACATGAGGATCTGAGAAAGCGATCTACGTCATCGCCGCGAGTTCACCGTCCATGATTCCTCACTATGTGTGCCGTCTCTGTAAGTCACTAAATGGCCTGAAATAGGCCCCCGTGCGTGGTATGATCGTTTTGCCAGGTATATCTTGCAGATTGGATTTTGTATGCAGAAAGAGTGATACATCACTATTCATTTTTCATCGAGGTAGTATCATTTCTTACTTATTACTTTACGTGGATGATATTGTTCTTACTGCCTCTTCCGACGGATTGAAAAATGAGATTATTGTCTTGCTTAAGTACGAATTTGCAATGACTGATTTGCGAAAACTGAGTTACTTTTTGGGGATATCAGTGACCAGGTCTGCCAATCATATATTCTTGTGTCAGCGTAAGTATGCAGAGGAGATTGTGTACATGGCTAAGATGGCGAACTGCAAAGAGGTGCCTACTCCAGTTGAATCTAAATCTAAGCTCAGTGCCATGGATGATGCTCCAGTCTCTGATCCTACTCTGTATAGGAGCCTTGCTGGTGCACTTCAGTATCTCACCTTCACCAGGTCAGACATAGCTTATGCTGTTCAGCAAGTGTGCTTATTCATGCATGCCCCAGGGAGTCTCATTTCACTGCTCTTAAGTGTATCATTCGATACATTAAGGGCACTCTTGATTATGGTTTGCACCTATACCCCTCTGCACCAAACAAATTGCTTTCATATACGGATGCAGATTGGTCAGAGTGTTCGGACACGCGACGCTCCACCTCCGGCTTTTGTGTTTTTTTAGGGGAAAATCTGATTTCTTGGTACGCGAGCAGCAGCTACCCTATCTCGCTCGATCAAATTTGAGTACATAGCGTTGCAAATGTAGTGATATTTGTTGGCTCGAAATTTCTTGTTAGAACTTGATGTCATTTGCGTCGGCATCGTGTATCTTGTGATAACATCTCTGCCATCTATATGTCCCATAATCCGGTTCAACATCAGCGAACCAAGCACATTGAGATAGACCTACACTTTGTTAGTGAGAAAGTTGCACTAGGCCATGTCAGAGTGTTACATGTTCCGTCATCCTATCAGTATGAAAATATATTTACCAAAGGACTTCCCAGACAGTTATTTCTTGATTTCAGATTCAGTCTCAGCGTCCGGCTTCCTCCCGCTCTGACTGAGGGTGTGTGTAAACGTGTATATTCTAGATACAATTCCATCCCTACCCCATAATTAGAATATTTCATATATTGTGTAAATATAATTATGGTAAGACTAAGATTCCTCTTTTGTATATGCTTAAAATTCCTATTATATAAGATATGAATATTGTACTCTATATATACTTTGATAGTAATGAACATAGGACCCCTAAACTCAGTAACAAACTAACAATGCATCTTGAACGTGCCTATCACTTAAGAAGCTCAACTCATTGCAATTTTTTAAATAGGGATGTCAAATGTATGATTTTTTTATGAATATGGTCGGGTCAAATATGCTGAACTAATAAATGAGTCATTGTTCAATCCTGGTCCTGCTAAAAAGTTAGTTGAGATAAAATGAATTGAATTGAGATGAATTAAACAAGAAAATGAGTCATAACACAACACGTAAAACTCTTACTATATTTTAATTAATTTGTTCTTTTCTTGTAATTTGCTTAATTAGCAAACAAAACTAATAAATTTTTTATTTTATTATAACTATAAATCATATAAATTAAAAGAATTATTTTAAGATTTCTCAATGCATGAATCTGAAACTAATAAAGTTAGATACCGGAACTCTTACTTTCTATTTGAACTAATATATATGTTTAGACCAAATCAATTGGGCTTTTAAATGGATCCAAAGTTGAGTATGCTGACAGATCATATCTGAGAGCTTGTCATCCTAGTTGAGATGAATTAAAGCAAACATGATTAAACAAAGTAAGTAAATTTCATACTTTACATTTTTGTTAGACATGGAAATCATCTTTCTAAACGACATGATAGAAAGAAAAAAAAAACACAAAAAATGAGCCCTCTATTGTACCTCCATGGGCCAGAACTCCTGAAGCATTTGTTCCTTGGGCATTATTTAAGCCCAAGAGAGAGTACCAATTAGTCAATTACAACTCAATCTCAATGGGCCCAGTTAGGAGCTCCGAATGACCTAACTTTGTATTAGTTTGCGTCTTATAGGCATTGGTCAACACGTGAACTCTAGCTGGGAATCATTCCGTGCGTTATGACGGTGATACGGATACATCGCTCTCATTCTCTCTAATTGTGTTTGACTGAGTACGGAGTTTAAGAAAATAAATTTAAATTTCCTCCTAAAGTAAATTAATAAAAATTTGAGACTTGAAATCATCTTATTAAAGATAAAAAAAATTAACGTTAAATTGTTACTAAATATAAAAAAAAATCATTACTTTTTTTAATGATTAAGAAAGTGTCATTCTTTGCTACTCGTCACTTAGCAAATTAAGTTTTTTTTTTTAATATTATCCTTATCATTATTAAGTAACAACATAAAGTCTAGCAGTTAAAATTAGATTTTCAAAATACAATTAATAAGGATAATAAAATAAATTCCGACTCCCTCCGCTTTAAAAATATTATTTAATTTTAATTTGAAATAAAATTTAAGAAAATGGAGAAAACTTTTTAATCTTGCAGTCTTAACTTAAAGATGTGTTTAGATGGAGTAATAGATAATTTAGTAAGAAAAATGTCGACCATCAAATTAAGAAGGACCAAGTAAAAAAGGAACCGAATGAGTAATATTTTAAGTTTTAGCACATGTAAAATACATTAAGTGATATTTTAATCTATATAAATTTGATAAACAGATTATTGAATGAGTGTGCAAAAATTAATATATTTATGCATTGAAAAATTCAATTGATGTGATTACTCATTATTTTTCCTTAACGAAGAACCTGCGGTTCTCCTACCTTACCCATAATATGTGGAAGTATCGACCTAATTTCATAGAGTCATTCGGTCTTCATGCTACATGAAGAACATAAGCCAGATAATGAGCAGGAAGACCGAGGATGTAGAAGATCATAACATGAGTGATTGGCAGATTTGGATTCATATATATATCCCACGTGCTTTCATTCTACGATATATGAAGGTCACTACCGCTTGCAAGCGCCGAGTAAATTTGGACCGATGATAGCGCGCAAATCACGTCACCAAGAAACCACATTGTGGCCATGTGTGTGCACTCAAGAAGGTTTATGCGGAGATCGAACTCGTGGCGCTGCGCCCCAGCTCTTCTGCTACACTACATTATTATTTTTTTCTGAAGGAACGCGTGTATCTCTTTCGAGTGCGCAAGAGTAAACCATCGATGATAGCGCAAACCACGCCACCGATTAACTTGGCCAGCGTGTGTGATAGACTAACCAAAGAAGGTTTATGCGGGAGATCGAACTGTGGCGCTGCGATCACGTTTCTCTTCTTCTGTACACTAACATTCTTTCATGAGTTCTACACTACATTATGTTACTATTATTAAGAGGAGAATATCAATAAAATAATACTAGTGATATAGCATCTTTTGCACGTCCTCAAATGCGTTGTCCTAAGAACGTGCAACTAAGTTACTACCAACACCGTCAAGCAAAAAACACATTCCCCACGCGCGGAAACTTCACTTCCCGACTTTGAATGCGGATTTCTTCATAGTGCAACAAGGAAGGTATTTGTACCGTTATTTATGCGCGTGGAAGAGGTATATTCGTTAATGATTTCCGGCGTATACGTGGTAAGTTTTGATTGGACTTTATAATTGTACTGTGACGGATCGGTGACTGTATCATTCCACGGCAACTATTTTTCTTACTTGTAGCGTTGAAAGGTAATTACTGCGGCCCCTTAAATATTTCGTTTAAATAAACTTGATGATTCGTTTAAACCAATCACATTTAGTAAATAAGGAAATATTAATTTGAAAAAAAGTAATTAACTCTCTATCTAAGATTTTAAATATATTTATAAATAATTAAATATAGAAGTGAGTCTAAATAAAACAAACCGAAATGTTATTTATATTCTTCACTCATTTTTCGGTACAAACTTACAAATTGACCATGACACATTAAAATAACGCTAATTTGAGTCTTTGACTCGAGAAACTTTATCACCATGACATTCACGATAAATTTCTTCCCTTTGAAGAAATGTATAATCAATTGAACGAAATTAGTTAATATTAACAAAGGTGTAATCAAAGAGAGTTCTAGCAAAATCGAAATAGCGAAATTCTTGGGTCATCTCAATGGGTTCAGAAACCACACGTTTCTCTGGATCATCATAGCGTACTTCCACATATCCACTCAGAGGAAGGTCTTTTCGTAATGGATGACCCTCGAAACCATAATCTGTTGATATACGGCGTAAATCCGGATGATTGATGGAAGAAACACGGAAAAAATAGTTAATTACTTTTATCATCACCATGAAAATGTCATTTTCACGTCAAGTACTTTGATGAGAATTGTTAAACCAATGGGTTTAGGTCACACATCAAGTGAAAATTTTAATTTTCTATCGAAAATTTTCATAACCAAACACTGATTTTTTTTTAAAGTAAAAACACAATTTTGAAAATAAATAAATAATTTCTATGACTAAAGGGGTCCTAAATGACGAAATCTGATGGATAAAAAACGACGTCGTATGAGCACTATAAAAACACTATATCCGCGGTGGTTTAAACGGTAGGGACCACAAACAATATCTTGTCCGCGTTTCTTTTGTAATAACGCGAATCTAGGAGGGGTAGACTTGGTATTCACTTCATTTAACAGACATATTTTAATTACTCCTCCTTAATTAAAATTAGTCATTAATTAAAATACTTATAATATTAATATAACTTAGAGCAAACGAAACTACGTGGGCTTTGAGATAGGAAGAAGAACAATTCTTTTGCTCTTCATTAGAGCAATTGTTAAACCTCTCTGATTAGTACAGAAATAAAGGGTTTGGTTCATTTTGGTCACCAGATCTTGTGTTGAAGTCAATTTGAAGTCATATAGCAATACAAGAAAAGTGCAAGTGTTGCTTTTAAATCAGATTGGGTGGTTTCTTGATCTGTTGGAATTGAGTCCATTTATAGTCAAGCTGATTGATATAAAAAGCCATCCAACACTCTGATCTGATTGTAGTTATTTAATATATGGTACTATTGAATTATTTCTTGTTTTGCTGTTGAAGTACAACATTGTTTGATCTGCATTTCTTGATATATGTTGTTTGATCTGTCTGAAATTTGATTTAAAGGGTATTCCACATTTTTTGCCATGACGTTTTATAGTATTATTTTGTGCTTTGAATTGATTGAGGGTCTGCCGGAAACAACCTCTTCACTCCAACTAGGGGTAAGTTCGGCTACACTCTACCCTCTCCAGATCATACTTTGTGGGATTTCACTGGGTATGTTGCTGTTGTTGTTGTGGTATACCTCATTGTTATAAGACTTTATGCCATTGGGTCAATTTGGTCATGGTGATTAAGACTTGTTTGTGGCATTTTATTTTGCTGACTAAGAAGATTTACAGCTTTGGTTGAGAAAAAATCATAGATTGCTACTCCATAAGTCTATTGATGTTGAAGGGACTATGTTGTTTTCTTTTAATTTGTATGGTTGAATAGTTAATTTCAGGTCAAATTGGTTATGTTGATTAGACCTTTTTATGTGTTTCATATTGAGGATTAAATACTGTCAAAGCTTCAGTTTTGGTTAGGAAATCTTAGATGTCTACGAGTTTATTAAAGCTGAAGGTACTATGTCAATTTTCTTTCAATTTTTGTAGTTTATTGTCTTCTGTTTTTGCGGAGTGGGGGTGGGTTCACTATTGATGCTCCGTCCGTCTCCTGCATGAGCATTATTATAAGAATCTTAAAGAATTAATGTATAGTTTCTTCAACTGTCATGCTTTTCTAAATAAAGTTGGTAAGCTAAATTAACTTCTGCGGAGCACTCTCATGCATTTTCTGCAACTTTTTAGTGATCGCCCAGAGTGAGTAGTAAGCAGAGTTGCAGTGTAATAAAATGATAAACAAATCATGACCTTTTATGTTGAATAAGTGTTTTTTCCGAATTCCATCAGCCGAGACTTACTGCATTAACTATGCGTTTGATAACATTCAATGCAATGTGGCACTATTTCTGTGGTTTCGAAGGCATTGTTTTCTTCTCATTGCTTGGCCTCTTAATGGCTAGACAGGCTTTGACTCCTTTATACTGACTGACAGCCTCAATCAGAGTCGTATCCATTTTGCTTATAAGTTTAAGGGCATCAAAGAGTACAAACAATATTTCTGAATGGGCACCCACATCGTTGTATTTGCAGGCTGCTTCCGTTAGCTTACCGGTTGGTTCTCTTGTTTGGGTGGAGGATCCTGATGTAGCCTGGATAGATGGGGAAGTTGCGGAGGTTAATGGTTCAGACGTAAAAGTTCTTTGCACTTCTGGTAAAACGGTAAGTGAGCACATGGCATTTTATTGTAGGAAAGAAATAATGAGTTGGGTTCATTCAACTAACGGCATAAATGAGCCAGGGCATTGAGTTTCGGGAAATGGTGAACCTTGTCCACTTACTTGCTGAAATCTATGGTTACAGGTTGTTGTTAAGTCTTCTAATGTCTACGCCAAAGATGCTGAAGCTCCGCAGTCTGGCGTCGATGACATGACGAAGCTGGCTTATTTGCATGAACCAGGAGTCCTGCATAATTTAAAGGCTAGATATGATATCAATGAAATATATGTGAGTTTCTTGTCATTTTCCTTTTAGTGTTCTGGGGTGATGGTATTTAGTCAAGTAACCTAATAAATGATGATTTCAGACATATACAGGGAACATATTAATCGCTGTGAATCCTTTTAGAAGGCTACCTCACTTATATGATACCCATATGATGGCCCAATATAAAGGTGCAGCTTTTGGGGAGCTGAGTCCACACCCTTATGCTGTTGCAGATGCAGCATACAGGTTTGTGCTTCTCTTTTTTTATGAACCAAATACTCTATGTTTGAATTGTCATTAAAATATACTTCCTCTGTCCCAATTTATGTGGCACCATTTCCTTTTTGGTTTGTCCCAAAAAGAATGTCACCTTTGTATATATATAAACAATTTAACTTTATGAGATGATTTACAGCCACACATTTATATAAGACTTGTTTTGGACCACACATTTCAAAAGTCTTCCTTTCTTTCTTAAACTCAGTGCCAAGTTAAATGGTGCCACATAAATTGGGACGGAGGGAGTAGTATTTACTATGGATGCAGACTCACTGGGTAAGTTGTTGTTGTGGATGCAGACTTATGATCAATGATGGAGTAAGTCAGTCAATATTGGTTAGTGGGGAGAGTGGGGCTGGTAAAACAGAAAGCACTAAGCAACTCATGCGCTATCTTGCTTACATGGGAGGGAGAGCTGCAGCTGAAGGTAGCAGATCAGTTGAGCAGCAAGTCCTGGAGGTAATAAGTCTTACACTCTTTATCAGTTGAGCGTGACAATTGATTGCTTACTGATAATGTTCGTATGGATGTAAAACTTAAGATCATCTGTTGCCTTTATCTACTCTCTTACATGGTGACTAGGCTTTTGCATTTTTCAGTCTAATCCTGTTCTGGAGGCATTTGGTAACGCGAAAACTGTCAGAAACAATAACTCAAGGTTGGATTGAATTTTGTCAGTTTTCTAAGTGTTTAGAGGGCATATGTCTTCTTTTTTCTGTGAAAAAATCGCTACATTGTTGTAATATCTCTTGCATGGATATTGCAGTCGTTTTGGTAAGTTCGTGGAGATTCAGTTTGACCAAAAGGGAAGGATTTCAGGAGCTGCTGTCAGAACATATTTACTCGAAAGATCTCGTGTTTGCCAGTTGTCTGATCCTGAGAGAAATTATCATTGTTTCTACATGATTTGTGCTGCACCACCGGAGGTATGCACCACTATTTACTTCATTGTATGAAGAATAAGCATTCTGAACCCAGAGTATTTCATAGTGTTTTCCCCTTGAATTTTTGGTTCACTTCTCTGCCGTGTCGGAAAATTCAACCAATTTTTTCCATTGTTGTTGTACTATCGCTATGTTAAGCTTTTAGAGGTTGCAACTTGCAAATGCTTTTATTTATATTGGTATCTGAGACTCAAATACCAATATAAATAAAAGCATTTGCAACCTCTAAAAGCTTAGTGCACCGGGCTGCCCTTTTTCTTTTGACTCAAATACCAATATAAATAAAAGCATTTGCAACCTCTAAAAGCTTAGTGCACCGGGCTGCCCTTTTTCTTTTTGCCCTTTTTGGTATGTGAGACATTTTATCTTGTCCTCTGCTCTGACAGCTTATAATGTTGTTGGCTAATTTTATACTTTGTGATTAGCTTCAGAAGTTGAATAATAGACCAGATGTAATCTGCTTAGGTTATAGAACCTTCATGCCCTCAAGTTATCTGTGTTTGCCTAGCTCACATGCGACTAGCAGAATATTCTGATGGTGGCAATGCCTAGAGATTATTGCCCCAGGACTATAGGTTCTGTTCAGTACGTGTAATCCAACTGAACACAAAATCCTCTTTAGAGTGTAAATATCCCATGGACATGAAGGGGTAAAACATATGTAATCTGCACGGCGTACGATTTTTTCCGGTAGTTATCCCAAAAACTTCCATATTGGGTATTTTTTACCCCTCTGAGTATTCTTTTCCCTTAGTAGTAGGAAAGTAGTACCATATTTTTGTTTGGATAGAACATTACCAATTTTCTTTTTAAAAAACTTTCGTTTGGGTAGCTCATATGGGGAAACCAACAACCCAGTGTAATCCCATACGGTGGGGTCTGGGGAGGGTAGAGTTACGCAGACCTTACCCCTACCTCGGGTGGTAGAGAGGCCATATAGAGAAGCCATCTTTGCATTTCTACCTTTCATTTAGAAAAAAGTTGATACAATACTCCTTTAATTTTGCATCCCTACGCCACTGTTATAAAAGAGAGAGAACAATAATTTGCTGTAGTAACATAAATTGGTTCAAGGATCATCCTATAACAACCCGTCACCTACCATGATGTATTTGCCTGGTATGCTCAACTCCTTTCCCTTCTCTTTGATATCTTAGTTCATATTGATGAATAATCCGTCATATTGACTTGTTTTCCAAGCTTCTTATTTTATCTTTCCACTCTCAGGACATTCAAAGGTTCAAATTGGACAATCCTAGGACATTTCATTACCTCAATCAAACGAATTGCTATGAGTTAGACGGGGTTGATGATTCCAAAGAATACTTAGCTACAAGAAAGGCAATGGATGTTGTTGGAATAAACTCGGAAGAGCAGGTATCTTTGGGAAATTTCTAGTGACAGTAAAACATGTTCAACTGTAGAGCTTCCTTATACTTTCTTGGTTACCTTGTGAATGCTCCTAGGATGCAATATTTCGAGTAGTGGCAGCAATTCTCCATCTTGGAAACATAGAATTTGCAAAAGGGAAGGTGATAGACTCGTCAGTCCCCAAAGATGAGAAATCTTGGTTTCATCTGAGAACTGCTGCGGAGCTATTCATGTAAGTGGTGGTATATAAGGAATATTAAATCAAAGCATATTATTCTCTTTTACTGGTTTGAAGCATTTCTTTTAGAGAGAGAGAGAGAGATACAGAGTAGCCATTAAACTTTTATGTTACTCATAGGTGTGACGTAAAGGCTCTAGAGGATTCCCTTTGCAAACGCGTTATTGTAACTCGTGATGAAACCATCACAAAATGGCTGGATCCAGAAGCTGCACTTACCAGTAGAGATGCTCTTGCAAAGATTGTGTACTCGAGATTGTTTGACTGGTAAGCTTTAGTTTTATGGCTGGACAGGAATTAATTGACAGGTTCAGCTATCTTCTTTGTTTGTAGTATTCTTTATTTCTACAAAAAAATGTCAGTTTACTCAGACCATCCAACATTTGTTTGCAGGCTGGTAGATAAGATTAATAATACAATTGGTCAAGATCCAAATTCTAAATCTTTGATTGGCGTGCTGGATATCTATGGATTTGAGAGTTTCAAGACTAACAGGTGCTTTGTTTGTTGTTGCCTTTTGATTGGGTTGTACGTGAGTTGTCTCTTGGAGTGAACTATTAAAGAATTCCCTTGACATCTCCACGAGCAAGCAAATGTCATAGTACTTCACATTGTGTCAAGGGTTACATTGTTGTTATTGAAAATTGTATTGTATTTATCTGTACACTTTCACCAATCAAATTTAATGTGGACTTAAGACATCATTGTTAGTTACTAGTTAACCGTTCTCACTTTCTTTCTACATCTGATATTTATGGAAGCTTAAAGAAGCACACCGTAGAATCTTGTTACATTTTGGTAACACCCAAGTGTCTGAAATTTTTGCATCTCAAAGCTGATTCTTTTGTATAATGTATCATTTTGTGGGTTATATCTGCAGCTTTGAACAATTCTGTATCAATTTAACAAATGAGAAGCTTCAGCAGCACTTCAATCAGGTTCTGGCTATCTCCTTATCTTTTTGGTACTAATTTTTTGTCCGCAGCACAGCTTTATGATACCTACCAATGTTTTTGCAGCATGTTTTCAAAATGGAACAAGAAGAGTATACAAAAGAAGAAATTAACTGGAGCTATATTGAGTTCATTGATAATCAAGATATTCTAGATCTGGTCGAAAAGGTTTGTGCTGAGATTTTGGATGCTTATAGTCTTACAATTGTTTACTTGCAAATGTCTTAGAATATATTTGTCTGATGCAATAGCCCCCAGTAAAGCTATTTTACTGCTTTCCTCCCTTCGCTCCTTGTAAAATCTCAACAGGTCTTCTTGGCAGTCACTTGCCTTTCATTAGGAATAGTTATTCTCTTTGCAAATGTTTGTCAGATTTCTGATGCAGCTCAGTTTTTTCAAGCTCGTGCTACTAACAAATTTTGATCGTGGAACCTGTTGGGTTAAGGATCTTCATACTGCAGGTTTAGGGTTAAATAGTCAGAGATGATTTTTCCATTGATAAACAGTAATAACAGGTAGCAAAAAGCTTATGCAGAGATAGTGTCATCAAGAATATAAAAATCCACAGAGATGTTCTAGTAGTAGAAGACCAAAAATCATGTTGTCTAGGTCGGATAAAATCTAATGAGCTAATTGGCTAACCTCTTTTTTCTTCTTCTTTATCAAAGATCTTCTAAATTATAGATCAGGGATAATCTCGATTGCCTTCTATTTTCTCATTAGTTGATTTCTTTTCTTATTACCATTTGCACCAGCTCTTAATTATTTGCTCTACATTTTAATGACTTTTAAAATTTTCCCTTTGCTAGAAACCAGGCGGTATTATAGCCCTTCTTGATGAAGCTTGGTAAGTAGCTTGCTGAAGCTTTTCCAGTAGCCTTATCATCCATTCTCTCTTACAATTGTCGCACTTATTTGCGCTACTTATGCTCAGATTTGATTGCTTAGGATGCTTACAATGTTTTCGTTTGTTTTTGTAGCATGTTTCCTAGATCTACTCATGAAACGTTTGCTCAAAAGCTCTATCAAACTTTCAAAAACCATAAACGTTTCTGCAAGCCCAAGTTGTCTCGTTCTGATTTCACTATATGCCATTATGCTGGTGACGTAAGTCTTTGTTTCTTTTGATATATACAGCATTTGTAATATCATGTTTAGAATTAGTAGTTAATGTCAAAGCTTGAATACTATATACATGTTATTTTCTCCAGGTCACGTATCAAACCGAATTGTTTCTGGAGAAAAACAAAGATTACGTTATTGCTGAGCACCAGGCACTCCTGAATGCTTCAAAGTGTTCCTTTGTATCTGGGCTGTTTTCAACATCAAATGAGGAATCCTCAAAACAATCAAAGTTCTCTTCAATTGGCTCAAGGTTTAAGGCACGTAGAATGCACCTTTTTCTCTCATATTTGCTCTTCCCTCTTATCTTTGCTATGGCTGGGAGCATGTTGAACCATGATTTGTTTCGTTTTATTTTTGCAGCAACAACTGCAATCTTTGCTTGAAACACTGAATGCAACAGAACCCCACTACATTCGATGTGTAAAGCCTAATAATCTGCTAAAGCCAGCTATCTTTGAGAATCACAACGTTCTGCAGCAGCTGCGCTGTGGGGTAAGCAAATGTTTTGAATTTTATTGCTGGTAATGTACGTGGGAGTTGGATTTACACTCACTCTTATTCTAATTCTAGGGAGTGATGGAAGCGATTAGAATAAGCATGGCCGGATATCCTACTCGGAAACTGTTCTATGAATTTCTAGATCGCTTTGGCATCCTTTCGCCTGATGTTTTAGATGGAAGGTATGTTATTACCTTGTGTAATTAAAATTATTAATTGATTCTGTTTTATGCGTTGACTAATTCATCACAGTACGGACGAGGTTGCTGCATGCAAAAGGCTCATGGAGAAAGTTGGACTAGAAGGCTACCAGGTTACTTTTTGAAATTACTCTATTGGGATATGAAATACTTTCAAACTTTTGGATGTACTTTTCCATCTTTTGTATTATTTTAAAATATCATAAATATAATTTACTGACAATAATTGTTAGCTTTCTGAACATAGCCTTTTACTTGTACACATGGAAACATATTTTATTCCCTTAGATATATCAAACAAGTTTTGTCCCATTTTGTATTTGTTACGCTTAATTTTCAGAATTTCAACATGTTTAGAAGAGAGTAGAATACGAATGTTTGGAGGACCATAAGTTTGTTGACCGCATTTACCTTTCTGGCTTGTCCCCGATCTCTTATATGTCATTATCTCAATCTTGCTTTGATATGAGCATTACCAGTTGGGTAATAAGACATATAATTTCATATGTGGTCTTCTTTCTTGTCTCTTTTGTTGGTCGACTCCTCATGGATGTGCTTTGAACATCTTTAGGTTTGCCAAATTTCTTGTTTTGACCTGATGATTGAAAAGTAAATAGCAAATAATTAATAATAACAAAATCTTTGTTTGACCTCTTTCTAGATTTGTTGATCTCAAATTGGCTCCTCGCTTTAGTCCATTTTCCTCTTCTTGACCATTAAGTGCTAAAATGCACCTTCTCCTAGTTTATACTGTTTTTTCTGCACATGATGCTGCAAACTTCAGTGTCAAGCCTAATAAGCGGTACTTATTGTCTTCACAGAGTTATTTTGCTTCTTGTTTATAAGCATACTTCATTATTGTCTCAATATCAATTTTTTGTCCTAGTTTCGTATGTGAGTCTTCTCCCATGTTTAGGATTCGGAAACCATTCATTGTCTTTATTTGGTATTGCAGATTGGTAAAACAAAGGTGTTTCTGAGAGCTGGTCAAATGGCAGAACTGGATGCTCGAAGGACAGAGGTGTTAGGGAGATCTGCTAGCATCATCCAGAGAAAAGTTCGTTCTTACATGGCTCGGAGAAGTTTTAAATTGTTACGTCGGTCAACAATACAGATACAATCTCTGTGCCGAGGTAATGAATTTTCTGCATGCGTGGGTTCCTACTTTAGGATGCACTCTAGGAATTATGTTACTCATTTGATTGTTTCCATTTGGTCATTGTAGGGGAACTTGCTCGGCGTGTATATGAGAGCTTGCGGAGGGAAGCAGCTTCTCTTAGAATCCAGACAAATGTGCGCATGCATCTTGCTAGGAAGGCTTACAAAGAGTTGTGGTCCTCTGCTGTTTCAATTCAGACAGGATTGCTTGGGATGGCTGCGCGCAATGAGCTTCGATTCAGAAGGCAGACAAAAGCAGCAATTATTATTCAGGTAAGCCTTCAATATCTGTAGGATAAATCTGTCTTTTCCATTCTTGTTCCTGGAGAATGGTAAGCCTAAGGATATGGATAGTTGGGGTTCAATTTCATAACCTTCAGGTTTATGGTTGGACCCTAAATGGCTGAACCAATCCTTGGGGTTAAGTGAAGGATAGTCATTTCAAGAATTTGAGATAGATTCGTACTTTAGTAGATGTAGTTTATTTGCATTAGTTTTCTTCGTTGCAACTTATAACGTATCTCGAAAGCTACTGCTGTATTCTCATGGACCCTCATACTATATGTTCAGAGCCATTGTCGCAAGTTCTTGGCATGTTCGAAATTTAAGAAGCTGAAGAAAGCTGCAATTACCACTCAATGTGCTTGGAGAGCTAAAGTTGCTCGTAAGGAACTGAAGAAGCTCAAGATGGTAATCTCATTCCTCATCTCTCTTTATCATCTTTGTTGGACAAAATTTTCACTCTCTGAAGTTGTCCTATTTTGGTGATATATGCTGCCTGAAAATTTTCAGATATATATCATTATTGTATCTTGAACCCGTAAAAACTGATTCCAAATGGTTCTTGTGGCGATATTAGATTCTTTAATTGGAAAGTTGCTTTCATGATTTTGACCAAGGAAGTGGGAGTGACTGCTTTAAAGGGTGTCAGTGTTCAATTTTTAAAATAAGTTATTTAAAAGGTCCCGAAGGGGGTGGACTAGGGATTGAATAGTTGGGGTAACAACCTTGGCAACTGGGTTCAAATTCAAATAAAGGCGACACTTGCTGAATTCTTCCTATATGCCTAAGTCTTGGTAGAAGGAGTTGCCGGTACCTGTGGGAGGTAACATACTAGCAGGTACTCAGTGGATTTGTCGAGGTTCATGCAAGCTGGCCCTGACACCACTATAAAAAAGTATTTAAGATGGTTCATCTATCTCCATGAACTTGCAAGCCATAGTACTTAAGGCCTTATCTTTGCAACCACTTGGAGTCTTGGACTGCAAAAGTCATGTGCAGCTACTCAAGTTCGTAGTAGAGCAAATTTTGCCCTACTGCTGAGTTGACTGGCTTTTCTAAGTTCCTAAAATCGTTAAGCTCAATGAAAGCATATTACATCATTATATCAGTATTTTACTATTTTATAAACACATAAATACAGTGTAATTTCTCTAACAACTCAAGCTTTTAGAGTACCAGAGTAGGCAGAGGCCTTATGTTCAAGTCCACCGCCACCCACTACCCAAAATAATTTCCACGTGCTTGCCTCGTGAAAAACAAATTAGATCGCACGTGTGGGGGCGTGTTGAAGTTATGAATAAATATATAAATCGATAAAAGTGTACTCTCTCTACGCTTAAGTTTGTTCCACACATTGTGCACTTCAACTGAAAGAAGTTAAACATGCGAAAATGCTTGCAAATATGACTCTTATTCTGTCGCTACATTCTATTTATCATTGTTTGGTCTCATCAACTGCTTTTATTTGCGTTCTACTCTTACTCATCCCTTTTCAGGCTGCACGGGAGACTGGGGCTCTGCAAGCTGCAAAGAATAAATTAGAGAAGCAAGTTGAAGAATTAACTTGGAGATTGCAGCTGGAGAAACGCATGAGGGTGGGTAGATAAAATTATATACATTATTGTGCACCTACATTTTGGTAGTTGTTCTTTCATGGCACACAATATCCTTGATCAGTGCTTTCTCTAAAGGTTCTAGAACAATCTTCTTTAATCTTCATATGTGCCATTGTTGATCCATTTAAAATTTGGGGAAGGGAACTCCAATTTGACTTAAAAAAATAAGCAATGCCAAAAATTGCCTGTTGATCTAGGTTAACGATTTTGAGGGTAGTGTTTAGAACTAGAACAGATACATGGAGCTCAATAATTTTATTTGGCGAAGGGAACACTAAAGCACCAGAATAGAGGCACCCGCTTTAAGTAATGGACTGCTCTTCTCTTGAAAGATCGGGGTCACTTTCTTGCAGTCTTTTTTTCATACCATTTGGAAACAGTAGTTTGTGGATGATTAGATAGCATCTAGCATCCACTGGTTGTGAAATATACTTAGCTTGAAAAGAATGCATGTTTTCAACAAATGGGTCAAAAACTTTCCAACAACATTTGTGCTTGCTGAATAGAAGTATGAGATAATGCCATACCTTACCTTATAAAAAAGTATGAGATAATGCTAGTGAGAATATAAGCTTGTCCCACCTCAATTATTATTTCCTTACGTGATCATTTGTTTCTTCCTTCCAGCTCATTATTCAAATTGTGTTTTTGTAGGCGGACGTTGAAGAAGCAAAAACACAAGAAAATGCAAAACTACAATCTGCTTTGCACGAGATGCAAGTTCAGTTCAATGAAACCAAGGAAATGCTTGTCAAAGAACGTGAAAATGCAAAAATTGCAGCCAAGCAGATCCCTATTGTACAGGAAGTTCCCGTTGTTGACCATGAATTGATGAACAAACTTAGCATTGAAAATGAGAACCTAAAGGTAAGCGACTGGAACTTTAAAGTCAGGTTTCCATTGTTGCTATGTATGTTTATTAACGGAAGCTACCTGGCGTGCAAGTTTTGACAATTATTTTTTTGAATATTAGACTATGGTAAGCTCTCTAGAAAAGAAGATTGGTGAAACAGAAAGAAAATATGAAGAGACAAATAAACTTAGTGAGGAGCGGTTGAAGCAAGCGACAGAGGCAGAGTCTAAGATCGTTCAGTTGAAGACTAATATGCAAAGGTTGAATGAAATTATAGGCATATGTAGCTTAAATTGATAAACGTGTAAAAGTGTTGTTGTCATATAGACACATTAATCATCACTGCGTCTTCTTCTGGCTATTAATTAGGCTTGAGGAGAAAGTTTTTGACATGGAATCTGAGAACAAGATTCTTCGACAGCAGGGCCTGTTAACCCCTGCCAAGCGGGTTTCACACCATTCACCTAGTCTGGCTTCCAAGGTACTTACAGGGGAAAAGTCATCATTTTAGTTCTTCTCTTTCCCTTTGACCAACACTGTTAACAAACTTGACACTGTTTTTGTATTTTCAGATAGTTGAAAATGGATACCATCTCAATGATGAAAATCACACTAATGTAAGACATTCTATTGTAGTCATTAAGCTATATTCTCTTTCAGGATGTATTGCTTATGAGAGGACTAATTTTTGCAGGATGCACTGAGTTCCACACCTTCTAAAAATTATGAAACCCCTGACAGCAAGTTGAGGAGACCTCCTTTTGATCGACAGCAGTATGTATGTTCTTCTATGGACACTTTGGATTCTCTATTTCTTAATTCCTGATAGAGAAAGTTGTCAAATGAAATCTTTGTTGACCTTGCTACAGGAGGATGTTGATGCACTCATTGACTGTGTGATGAAGGATGTCGGGTTCAGCCAAGGAAAGCCTGTTGCAGCTTTTACTATCTACAAATGCCTTCTCCATTGGAAATCTTTTGAAGCTGAGAGGACCAGTGTGTTCGATCTTTTGATTCAGATGATTGGTTCAGCTATTGAGGTAACTACTTGTGGATGCTGATTACTTACATTGACATGGACATGTTTCATGGATATTTAAGAACTGAAGGCTTGGAAAGGGACCTGGAAAGGTTGGACAATAAGTGCCTGACTGCAGTAAAAAGTTATCACCTGCTTCTGTACAGACCAGGAGCTAAACATCCATTTAAGTAGAAAAATAGAGATAAACATCCATTATCTTTAATATTGTTACAGAGAAAGCAATCAGTTTCTACCAGCATTGATTAGGAAATGAAAAAAAAAAACCTGCTCATCTATTTAAACTTTAAACCATTGTGGAGGGGGAAGTCTAGATGATATTCATCTACATATTTACAATGTATGTTCTCTTTCCTCTTAGGAATTTATGATCTCATGTATGGTGTAACAAATCAATCTTGCTTAACTGAACCCGCGGCAGATACCAATTCCTGATTTTTGAAGCTGTCAGTGGGGGAGGGAGTGTGTGAAGTGTTGGTTTAATTAGTGTGCTCAAGAAACAGTAACATAAACAGATTTTGGTGGAGTCACTAGCTATATCTCAATATTTTCTCTTGAATAAGTTAATGAGCTCCACATTTTAATAGGATACCTTTGGTTTTTATTCTTGTCTGTGAATGAGCTTTCCATTGTGAAGTTATCTGGAGGTGCTACGTTAGAGATGAAACTGGAAATCAGAGATCTGTAGACGGGGATAAAGGTTTGAAGGTTGGAAAAGAAAGTTATAAATGCTAGTGTATTAAAGCAGATGGGGACTGCATCTCAGCGTGAGAATTGCAGAAAGTATTAGCTTCAGGCCTTCAGCTTTTGAATATTATATTTTCGCCTATATTTGTATCATTCAGTCAGCTGCATTATATTGTCCCATTCAACCACCATCAACAACTATAGGACGTTACATTTTAACGTGAAGTACTTCTTCATGTAGGAAGTCCTTATGTTTTATTTAGCTAGAGAATAGTTTAACAGTTTATACCGAAGTAGAAGTTCCCAGATTTTAAATTTATTAGACATTCAAACCCGATCAGAATTGTGAATTTGATATCTTTCCATGCGAATAAACTTGATACACAACGCTTAAGGATTAACTTAATGTTTTTTTTGAGGCGACTTGAATCATTAACGAAACATGGAAAAGGAATATCAGTGTCTAATAGACTTCAACATAACTTCCATCATTACTAAAGCGTTGAATAGGAAAATTATCTGTCAGTTTGGACTTTCTGCTGAATGGTTTAAATCTTCATCCATGTGACAATGAGTACAGGGGAAATAGGAGTGTAGCATTCGTTTGTCAATTTTTTGAAGGTTGATGCAGCATTGAGAACCATTTGTGATTAAAGTATAACAAAGTATCTACTGATTGCAGAATCAAGAAAGCAACGACCACATGGCGTATTGGCTGTCAAATACCTCAACATTGTTGTTCTTAATCCAAAAAAGTCTGAAACCAGGTGGTGCAACTCCTACCCGCAAACCACAACCTCCGACATCTCTATTTGGAAGAATGACAATGGTATTGCAGCTTTTGAATTTTCCTTAATTCTTGTTTAAGCTTGACTGTAGTCCTGTCAAGAGTAGTAGCTTTGACTCTCATGTCTGATTATGCTGTGTTGTTTTCAGGGATTTCGTTCGTCGCCTTCTGCTGTCAATCTTGCTGCAGCTGCAGCTGCATTGGTAGTGCGCCAAGTTGAAGCAAAATACCCTGCTCTGCTTTTCAAGCAGCAGCTTACAGCATATGTTGAAAAGATTTATGGAATTATTAGGGATAACTTGAAAAAGGAATTGGGATCACTCATTTCCTTATGCATCCAGGTTTGTTGAAATATCTCTCAGGTTCTGCTCTTCCTTTTTGGCTTACCACTTCCCCAAGTTCAGGATGCTCTTAGAGGTTGTTGCTTAATTGCTAATCCTCTTCACTAAATTTTACTCTTAGCTAAAAAGTTTCAGATTATCATAAGTTTTTGTTTGTAAGGAGATTCATGGCTAATAAATATTCATAATATTGTGAGTCATGTGTATTAGGTCAGAGTCTATAGAGGAAATTCTCTTTGGATTGTTTTTAGGAGATTCCTCGACATTCCTGAAAGTTCTTTTTTTGTTTTTGTTTCCCTTGTCAAATGAATGAATAGCTCAGTAGGGTTTTTCATCCTCTTGAGAAAAAGGGAACAGATTATAATGCCTATTTCCTTCTTTATCACATGTCACCCATATTTCATGAAAAAATGATTTCATGCGACATATCAAGTCATGTAAGCATTCAGTTAGTATTTCCTTTGAATTTAATCATGAGTAAACCAGGTCATGTGGTAAAATTCTCTTTTGATGCATACTGTTTCTCCCTTTTTGTCAATATTACTCCTTATATAATGTACCTATAAAAAAAAGAAGGATCATTTGCTCTAGCCATACAAGTTGACATTTTCACAAATAGTGCTTGGGACATGCTTTCTGATTTTTTAGGTTATCGAGTATAGCTCTAATTTGATAAAGAATGTTATCCGTCTCTCAAGTCAATAAAAGATCAATATATCCCTATAAACCTATATACTTGTGCTTTTATTACTTGATGATCTAAGACTTGAGAAATATAGCTCATCTGAAAAAGATGCATGTATTTATAACATTTTAGGTTATTTGGTACAATAACATTTATAATTCACCAAAGAAAACAATTGTTAGCTGCAAGTTAATAGTGATTAACATTTTGTAAAGATAAAGGAATTAAGCAAGCTGGAGCAGACTTGCATTCTTTTTGGTGACAAGGATATTCTGTTGATGTTTGTGGGGTGTCATAGTAGACTTGCGTAATGTGTCAATGGTCCTTTAAGGCTACACCATTGTGCCTAGCAAATAATAAAAGAACAGGATACTATCAATGAATAGGTATCGCTAGGGCTATGCAAGCCGCTGAAGGCGAGATGAATCTTAACATAAAATGATCTGTTACCACACCCACTTATGAGCTGCTTTGATCGGGCTCAGAGTCTCACCGTCTTTAGCAGCAACTATGTGAGTCACTTCGGTGCGCGCTAAGACAGGCACTCATGTCTTCTAAGGCGCACCAGCTATCTCCCGGGAACTCCTCCCCTAGTGAAGAGGTACTAACCATCGGTCCTATTGTGGCAAAGGAAAACACCATCCCTTCTCTCTCACAATCACGATAGCCGTGCAGTTGAACATTTGAGTTATGGAGAAACTGAGTATCTAAACTTATGTACTTTAAACTTCTTCTGATTACACATCTGAGTGAGGAATAGAAGATTTGTTGCGTGGAACATAAATGTGTGTGTGTGTGTGTATGTATATTTATATATAATTCTCACTCTTTTAGAGAAGCTAGTTTTGGACTAGTAGCTATTCTTTTCCACTGACATGTTAATAAGTAAAACATCTACTTCTGCTCTTTTGTGGTTGTTTCTTAAGATTGTTCAAATTTAGCACTAGATTTTCCTATTCCCTTTCAGTTTTTAGTTTAGCTTTGTGGTCTGAATTGGAGTAAAATTCTTCAATTTTATCCTTCCTTCTACATAACAATAGTAATATGTTGAAATTTAGGCACCAAGGACTTCCAAAGGAAGTTTGAGAAGTGGGCGATCCTTTGGCAAAGACTCCTCGACAAATCATTGGCATCGGATTATTGAAGGCCTCAACTCTCTTCTCTGTACATTGAAAGAAAATTTTGTATGGATCTCATAATATAATTCTTTTACATAATTTCCAAGAAAAGCTAATGCTTGCAGTTTGTATAAAACTATTTTTGTTTCTTTTAGGTGCCTCTAATTCTTGTTCAAAAGATATTTACTCAGACTTTCTCTTACATCAATGTACAACTGTTTAACAGGTGAGTGAATTTTGTTATTCTAAGTTGTGTTTTTATATGTCAGTTGTCAAATGCTTATTCCGCTAAAAATTGCAATTTGCAGTCTCCTTCTCCGAAGGGAGTGTTGTACGTTCAGTAATGGGGAATATGTTAAAGCTGGGTTAGCTGAGCTAGAGCTATGGTGCTGCCAAGCAAAAGAAGATGTAAGTTCTGCATGTCTATAATTTTACACATTGCTACTCATGGCTAATTGAACTCATTTCCTTTTTGTTCTTTAATTGCAGTATGCAGGTTCCTCTTGGGATGAGCTCAAACATATTAGACAAGCTGTTGGGTTCTTGGTATGTTAATTTCTTTCATCGTAGCTTAGAAATATAGCTGCATAACTTGCCAGACACTGGAAAAGGTCTTGGTAGTGTTGAAGGGACTGAGTAGTCTTAAAAGGTTGCCCTTCCTATATATGTGCCCTCATTTATTATTTTATAAGTACACGCCATGTGTGGTTTTGCCTCAATCTTTTGAATTATTGTTGATTAGTTGTTTCAAGTTTCACTATGAAATTCTTTAGATGATGCTAATAATTTATTAACGTGATGGGAAAGGTCCGCATACAAGTGGTTCCATGAAGTTTCCACACAAGTCCCTTGACAATTTATATAGAGTTGAAGGTGTAGTGCTGGATTAAGCTATTGAAATTTTCTCGAGGCCTTTTAGTTCATCACTAGTTCTTATTTTCTCCTGTTGTATTGCAGCTGTCACAGACTTAGTTGTTGCCAGATAATTGTTGCTCATTTTTCCTTTTAGAATTTGTTCATGTCTACATTTTTAAATGTAAATTGCAACTGCGAATTGATATCAATTTTGGGTTTGTTTTTATGTATTGCATGCAACAACTGATGTAATTTCCATTTCCTGTTACTTGTCCACAGGTTATACATCAGAAGTATAGAATATCTTATGATGAGATCATCAATGACTTGTGTCCTGTAAGTCTCTTTTCCTCTTTAGCATTAGCTCTGTAAATAGTCTTGTCTCATGAAATATGCTTTTCTGTTGCAATTTAGATCGAAGGAGTTCTTTGTCAAATTTTCCTCTTATTCTTCGCTTGAGTTTAATATACAACACCGTACGTACTCTCTCTAAATTTCTTTCTTTTGCAGATTCTTAGTGTCCAGCAACTTTACAGAATCTGTACGCTCTATTGGGATGATAAATATAATACAAGAAGTGTTTCCCCAGATGTAAGATATGCATAGTGATGGCTTTTGTCTTATTGAAGTCCTACAGTGCGTTTTCACCCGAGCATAGTTGAATGTTTTGAGAAATTCCCTTCTCTTGTTACAGGTCATATCAAGCATGAGGGTGTTGATGACAGAGGACTCAAACAATGCTGAGAGCAACTCTTTTCTATTGGATGATAATTCAAGGTGAGAAACTGTCCTCTGTGTTGTGAATTTTTGTTATCATCTGAGTCAAATATGGGACAAGAAACATTGCCGGAAGCTGTTTGTCCTTGAGACAATGCATAATTACTCCCCTCAACTTGTCCTCTTTTGCCAACTGCACACCTCAAGTATATAGGGGTCCTATGACCCCCTGAAACTTGTGCGAGGTAGAATTATTGTCCCTTATTTGCTGATGTAGGACAGAGAGTGTAAAAAACAAGGCAAATGATACAGCTTATGGACAGAATACACCATATTTTTTCGATCAAAAGAGACATTATCCGGACAGTTGCGCAAATGTCATTCTTCTTACAGCAATCCAAACTCAGTTCAAATCCAACTCCTTCAGTTTGTGGTCAGAGCCACTTCCAGTAAACGCCACATCCTTTTTTGTGTAAATACGAACACCCAAACCCATCTCAAATTTTGTATACGTAACGACCTGCGATCTGACCCAACTCAATCTGCAAAAATCATCAAATTCAACAAAAACTTGATCAAATGATTTTAGGCCCTTTGATAATGATAAAAAAGATAATGGGCAAAGCTGATTTAAGTCTTTTAATAATGATAATGTGTGGTTATGGTGGAAAGATGATGATGAGAAGATGGTGGTGGGGAGGAAAAGATAAAACGAAAAAAATCACGTTCTGGAGAAAGAGGAAAAATGACGTGGAAAAACCGGTTACTGTGTGTGGAGTTACATTGCCAACTTAAATCTGGTTTTTGGTCTCTGCAAGGAACTACAGTGATCACCATTATATATTCTCTACCTCTACTACCATCACGTGTATGGTTAAAGTTTTATTTGTCTGTTGAAAATTTATTAACCCCACTCGTTTGACTTACAAATTGTGCTTTACACAGAGCTTTTCTACACTTATTGTTACAAAACTATCTGGGACTTTCTATTTTCTTCGTTATACGTACCATCTAATTGTCAATGACAACTTTCTGTGATTGAAATTTGCCTGATTCACTTTAATGTTACTTCCTCTGTCCCAATTTATGTGATACACTTGTCCCAAAAAGAATGATAAATTTCTATATTTAAAAATAATTTAACTTGAAACTTTCCATTTTACTCTTAATGAAATGATTTACAGTCATACATATACGAATATGTAAGATGATTTATTTTAGACCATAAGTTTCAAAAGTCTTCCTTTTTATCTTAAACTCCATGCCTAGTCAAACTATATTACATAAATTGGGATGAATAACCTTTGGATCCTTTCGAATGTTAGTTCATATCCGAAACCTTAATGCTCTCCCTCCGCGCCCAAGGATTGATACCTTTCTTGAGGAAGCCTGGCTCTGGGGGACGTGTGCCCGGAAGGGAGTAGTACTTATCCTTGAGTTTAGGCATAAACAAGTCCGCACCTTTTCTTTTTCTGCTTATTATAAATAGGATATCTTTCAATGCTTCTACATACATCTATTTCTCTTTTTGAGTATGAATATTAGTTTCTTGACTTCTTCTGTTTTTTTGCATATGATCATCTAGTTTATTGTTTTTGTTAAGAGTCCCATATCGGATATGAGATGGGTAATTGGTCTCCTTATATGGTTTGGGCAATCCTCCTCATTTTGAGCTAGCTTTTGAGGTTGAGTTAGGCCAAATATTCATTCTTTACATGGTATCAGAGCTCGATCCATCCCAATTCTTTGTTCACCGATGTTGGCCTCCATATTATATGGGCTATGCTCCAGTTAACGAGGTCTGAGCGTGCGGGGGTGTTAAGAGTCCCACCTCGGATATGTGATGGGTAATTGGTCTCCTTATATGACTTGGGAAATCCTCTTCCATTTGAGCTAGCTTTTGGAGTTGAGTTAGACCCACGATTCATTCTTTACAGTTTTATTCCTTGTATAGGTGTAATTATCATAGAATGAGATGTGCGGATAAGATATAAATTATTGTTTTTCCAGATATGGAAGTAAAACTGTGCCAGAATTCATTGGGGAAAATATCAAGTCATAAAATATCAAGTTATCTTTAAGTTCCTTTGGGTCCCTAGTAAAATATATTTGTAGGAATATGTTCCTTGGATTTCATTGATTATTATGTACAATATATAGTGTTACATGACTACAAACTAGGTAACTAAATCTTTCTAATTACAATTGGAATATAAATTTACCTAATATAAAAGATATACAAAATATGGTAATATTCTATCAATGGTAATATACAATATATGGAAATATTCTATCAAACCCATGCAGTCGAAGCAGGAGGTTTCCATACGCTGAGACTGACTCAGAAATCATCAAAAAGAATGCGCGAAAGTCCTTTGATACCTGAAAAGAACATGAATGACATAAACTTGGCCACGAGCCACTTTTTCACGTACAAAGTGTATCCATCTCAATGTGTGTAGTGCGCTGATGTTGAACGGGATTTTCGGAGACATATATTGCACTGACATTATCACAGTAGACCAATGTAGCCTTGCGGATTGGGCAGTGAAGTTCTAACAGAAAGTTGCGTATCCAATAAGACTCAGTGACAACATTTGCGACTCCTCTGTACTTGGATTCGACACTGGATCGAGATAAAGTAGGTTTTAGAAGACCAAGAAAGCAAATTATCTCTGAGGAAGACACAGTAACCTGATGTGGAGCGATGAGTGTTCGGACATCCACCCAGTCAACGTCAAAATAAGAGGTGAGACCAGAGAGTGTGGACTTGTACAGGTGGATGCCGAAGTGAAGAGTACCTTATACATAACGCAAAATAAGTTTGAGCGCATTCATATGTTCATCCGTCGGGTTGTGCATATGTAAGCATATTTGTTGCGCGACATAGGATATATCTAGTCTCATGAAAGTGAGATACTGTAATGCTCCTGCTAAACTGCGATAGTAAGTCGGTCGACATACAGGGAACCCGAAGAGGTACTAGCGTGTGGGCCGGTTTGCAAGATGTCATACCTGCTCGGTCAAGGATCTCTTCGGTGTACTTCCTTTGACAAAGAAATAAGCCACATGCATGTCTCATAACAACAATGTTCAAAAAATAGCTTAGGGGGCTCAAATCCTTCATAGAAAACTCAGAGGCAAGGAGTGCCATGATGGACCGGTGAAGTGCATAAGATGTAGTGAGGATGATATCATCAACATATTGTAGGATGTATGTCATGTCATTACCCTTGCTATATATGAACAGTGAATGATCAGATCTGCTATGTGAAAAACCGATAGATGATACAAAGTTGGCAAACCGTTGGTACCATGCACGAGGAGTTTGTTTCAGTCCATAGAGTGATTTCTTCAAAATACACATAATCTGGATGAACTGGATCCCTGAATCCCATAGGCTAATGCATATATATGGTTTTATGAAGGTCCTCATGCAAGAAAGCATTTTTGACGTCAAGCTGATGAATGAGCCAAGATTTAGACAAAGCAATACTGAGAACGATCCGAATAGTCGTCGGTTTCACTATTGGGCTGAAAGTTTAAGCACAATCCACTCCCACCTGTTGAGACCTGCAATCACCTACAAGACGAGTCTTGTGCCTCTCAAAAGAACCATTAAATTTATTTTTATGTCGAAAAATTCACATAGAATGAATTATATTAGCATCAGGAGAACGAGGTACTAGATCCCACGTCTTATTTTCAATAAGAGTATTATATTCGTCAATCATTACATTTTTTCAATTATGATCGGATAAGGCATCTTTCGGATTACGAGGGACAGAGAAAGGGGCAATCGTAGTGGACAAGTTAAATAGTCGTTTGGGTTTGGAAATGTCGTGCATAGCACGAGTTTCCATTGTCCGTCGGGGTGCTGCTGGAGGTTGAACGGGATTGGGAGGTGGTGGCCGAGACCTGACAACGGGACTGGGAATAGGACAAGGAGTGGGGGTGTTACCGAGATGGGACAGTGGTGTTAGGAAGAGCGGTGGCTGGCCGAGAGGCAGTCGAGATGGAAGGTCGTGACGGGCTGTTTCGAGGCTTAGTTGGTCGAGAGGAAGTCGAGACGGAAGGCCGTGACGGCTGGTCCGAGGCTCCCATTGTGGAGGCTGGTGGACTGCCCGCCTCGGGACGACAGTGGTGGAGCCGATTGCCGGTGATGGTGACGATTGATTTTACAAGTGAGAGTAGAAGGTGATTTAGACCATCATTTAGGAAGTCATAGGAATTTGGAGGTGGAGAATTGAGTTTGGCAAAGGGAAATTGGGACTTATCGAATATGACATGCCTAGAAATGATTATTTTTCGACTTGACAAGTCGTAACAATTATAACCTCTATGATGGGAGATCAAGAAAGACACACGGGGATGACCGAGGTTGCAACTTATTGATTTGAGTGGAGGGATGGAGGGGGTAGCATAGACATCCAAAAGTTCGTAAATGCTTATAGGAAGAATCACGGAGATAGAGAACTTGAGTGGGTGACTTGTGTTTGAGATACTTGTTTGGGAGAATGTTTAAGAGATAGGTTGCCATTGAGAGTGTGTAATGCCAAAAATAGCGGGATAGAAGTGTGTGCAGGGCACGAATTAAGTTGTTTATTGTTCTAATTTTTCGTTCGGTTTTTCCATTTTGTGGAGAGGTATGTGGACAGGAAAATTGAAAAACAAGGCAGTGTTTGGCGCAGAACAATTTGAATTGTTGATTATTGAATTCCCTTCCATTGGCACATTGGAAACATTTGATATTCTTTTTAAATTGTGTCTTTATGAAAGCACTAAAGGACGAAAAATAGAATAGACTTGTGATTAATTACCAATGGGAAAAGTCCACCGAAAGTTGGAATAATCATCCAAAAACAACACATAATATATATGCTTGACCGTGCTTAAAATGGGAGAAGTTCATAAATCACTATGTATTATATCAAATGACATTAAAGTACAGGTGGATGAAGAATAAAATGGCAATTTGACATGTTTTCCAAAAACGCAAGATTCACAGACATGAGTGGTAGAGACATATTTGCATTGAATAAATTTATTTTTGCTAAGGGAACGTAAAACAGAATCTCTCGGATTTCCTAATCTATTATGCCATAAAGAAGATAAAAGAGCTGCAAAGGTTGATGGAGAGGAGGCTATAAGACCGACGGTGGTGGTGATAGGATAGAGGTCCTCGGTGTTGTCACATCTCATTATTCGCGTCTCTGTCATAAGGTCCTTCACAGAAAAACTAAAATGATCAAATTCAAGAGAAACATTATTGTCGGTTGTGAAATGACGCATAGAGATTAGATTTTTGATGAGTTTCGGGGCATGAAAGACATTTTCTAAGACTAACGGTGGATGTGGTGGGGAGAGGGATGATTGTTCATAACTTCGAATGGGAATGCCTTGTCCACTACCAACAATAATATTTCGATTTAAATTGCTCATATTTAAGTAAGATACGAGAGTACCTTGGGATGCCGTCATATGAGATGTGGCGCTAGTATCCATGTACCAACCGTCGTTTGGTGCATTGAGACATCATGTTCATAGCCGCCTCAATATCCGCTTCGTGCGTAGTCGGATGAGAGACCTATGACCGTATGCCATCTGCGGACGTGGCGACGATGCTGGCCGGGTCATTCGAGTGAAGATGGGCCCAGACGACGCCGATAAGGATACGCGGAGCAATGCGTGGGGCCCACGCAACCCATGGTGGGTAGGCAGCCCACGACGGGTGGCTGCCGGCCGGCGGGGCTTCCTTCTGCCTCCACTGTTTCCGGTTCGGCCACTGCGACTTCGGCCGGAATTTCGTCCTTTGTTGGTCCGGGATTGTGAGCCATGTTTTGGATTGTTGGCTTGATAGTGTGGCGGGATGGAGGCTGAGCCCCTCGGGTCGACAATTGGGCCGCCGGTGGTCACGAGAGCGGCGTCAGCGACGATTGCGTTGGCCGCAACCCGCTTGGTTTTTCATGTTTCTTCAAGGACGAGTCTCGAATGGGTCTCATAGAATGGAAACAATGACATGCTTTGTTGGAGGATGGTAGCGACCCCGTCATACGATTCATTCAAACCCGCAATGAGTTGCATCACCAATCGTTGATGGGTGACCGGTGCACCGACGTTGAAGAGTTGATCGGCAATCATCTTAAGCTCTTGGCAATAAGTCGAGGGAAAATCATCCTGCTTAATATCCTTGAATTGATTTTCCAAATACAAGGTACGTTGTGTCTTGTTATCGTGAAAGATACTTTCCAATTGCTCCCAAGTTTGTTGTTCAGTAGCATCGATTTCAATGATTGTATGCAATAAATTCGAGATTGTGTCGTAGACCCATTGTAGAACAACGTCTAAACGTGACCAAAGTTTTCATCATGTCTCTTCAGGGGTTCGGCAGTGGGTTTGAATTTTGGAGGGATGATGTGATCGATGACTTTGTATACACGACAATGAATCATAAATTGTTCCGCCCAAGAGGAATACTGAACTTTCTCCATCTCAAGAGTTATGAGAATGAAATTCTTGATCTTGTTGACTGCAAGAGCAGGATGTAATTTAGGTTGTTCAGCCATTGAAAATTGAGAAAGAAGAGTTTAGGAGAATTTGAAGAAAGGGGGGCGGGGACGGCGGAAGCGGATGGAGGTCGGCTAAGAGATTAGGCGACGACTTGGGAAGAAAAGAAATTAGAGTTTGACTTCTGATACGAAAGCCTGACGGAGCAATGCCGCGTGGAGGTAGAAGGCCCACGGGTCGTGAACTTCTTTTCGAGAAGCAATGGCCAGATCTCGGGGAAAAAGCATCACGACTTTGTGCCGCCAGCGATGTAATACAGAGGATGCAAGCGTTATCCGGAATGATTGGGCGTAAAGCGTCTGTAAGTGGCTTGATCCAGACTGGACGGAAGCCCTGAGATCTTCTAAAGGGCAGGGAGAGACTTCAGAAAGGGAAAGCACAGGCACATCGTCGTCCATCAACCTACAAAAAGAAAGAGCACGTCCGGCGCCTGCCCCAAATGAAGTAGCTTCCCCTGCCCTGTCGTCCCCTTTCCATATATGCCATGTAGGAATATGTTTCTTGAATTTCATTAATTATTATGTACAATATATATAGTGTTACATGGCTACAAACTAGGTAAACTAAATCTTCCTAATTACAATTGAAATATAAATTTACATAATATAAAAGATATATAAAATATAGTGATATCTAGCAATGGTAATATACCATATATGAAAATATTCTATCAATATTCTCTATTCAGTTAACTCAAATCTATAAATGAGGTAAATTAATTGGAAGGTAAGATTTAGAAAGCTCAAACTTCGTCCGCTGTCTTCTTTTTATGCATTTATAACTCAAACTTAAGTGCAATCTTTTGAAGAATGTGAACTAGGTGAAAACCTTAGGTATAACCGATACATGTCTTTTTGATGCAGCATCCCTTTCTCCATCGATGAAGTCTCAGAATCACTTGAAGTGAAGGATTTTGCAAATGTCAAACCTGCAACAGAACTTATCGAGAATCCGGCCTTCGAATTTTTACACGAGTGAGGCCTAGGAACCTCGAGGGTTTCTTGCATTATAGTTACAGATTTGTTGAAAATGTCTTAGGTGGATATATTCAATTTGTATATTCATTCTTTTTCCCTTTCAATTTTTTAACCCAATATAGATTGCTGTAAAATAATATTTTTCTCTTTTGTGTTTATAATTGTAATTCCAATAGCATAAGGTTCAGTCAGCAAGTAGTCAAGTTTTGGTGCAAAGAGAAGCAACATTCTTTTATCAGGAAAATAGAGAGCAAAGTATGTTGGTGGGGTGTAAAAGTTTTTGTATTCTGTCCAAATTTCATAATGTAATGAAACAGAAACATTGAGAATCATACCAAGGTTGATTTTGTATTTTGTGTTGCATCTTTATTTGTAAGGGTGTTATGACTCAATTTTCAGTTGATATTTGAATGTCACTGAGATCAACTTTGAAGAGTACGGAAGGTTATGCTGAAAAGTAATAGTCTTTCTGTCTCAATTTATGTGGTGTCATTCAGATTTTAAGGGTTAAAACTCTTTAACTTTAACTGTGAATTCGGATATGAATTTAAGTTTTTTAAAATAAAATTTACATAAAAAAATATTATAAGTTACAACAATGGATAATTCAAAATATTTATAAGATATATGAAAAAATTAGTCAAAGAAAAACTCGTTTGACTCGTGAAATTCAAATAGTACCACATAAATTGATACGGAGGAAGGATTAGTGTTAAGAGATGACATCGATGCTCTCTTGCGTCTTTAGCAATGTTCGTTTTTTTTGTCTTCACCGGAACTTTCTTCTTTGTCGGAGTTTTCCCATGGCCTCTAGAACTTCTCTCCATGTACACTTAGATATCATTGAAAAGCATTGTATGTGATATGTATATCAGTGTAATTGCATGCACACACTTGACATGCAATAATTATACATTGACATACACATGTATTACTTGTATGTCATGTATATACTATGTATGTCCACGAGATACAATCGACATACACACATCATACGGTGATGTATCACTTGTATCTCGTGTTTATGTCACTGTATTTATTTGTGGTGATTGGCTATGATATTTATTTGTACATTCTTATCTCCTGGAAACAACCGCTCTATAATATATGGATACTTGTTACATATAATCATATACACTCCACATACATCCGTCGTATAATCATTCTATATCAAATACAACAATATACCTAGTGAAATTTCATAACGTGGGGTCTGGAAAGGGTAGAGTGTATGCAGACTTTACCTCTACCTTGGTAGGTAGAACGACTGTTTCCGGGAGACAAAAATCTACAAATAAATATCATAGCCAATCACCACAAATAAATACAGTGACATAAATACGAGATACAAGTGATACATCACGGTATGATGTGTATATGTCAATTGTGTCTCATGGATATACATGACATACAAGTAATACGTGTATGTCAATGCATAATTATTGCATGTCAAGTGTGTGAATGTATATACATATCACATACAATGATATTCAATAATATCCAATGTAGAGAAGTTATATTAGTGTAACTTCTATTATCCAATCACCACAAATAAATATCATATATTCATAGCTACCACTAGAATCTACCATAACCACCACTTATTCTATTTAAACTAAGTCGAAAAACATTCAAATACAAAAAAAAAAACAAAAAAAAGGGTTATATTAGAGTAAACCTGTCTAACGGTCCGGGTTGACCCGGAACCGGACCGGTTGACCCGATAGGAAATCCGATCCGGACCGGACCGTTAAGGGCTTACCGGGTTGAGGGTTGGGTTGGCACCCAACCCCAACCCGCACGGGTTATGTTAAAACCCGGTAAGGCGGACCAGAACACATTTTTTTAAATGGTACGTGAATGTTACCGTTGGGAGCAAGGCGTGGGGGGGGTGCCAACGGTCATTTCGACCATTTTTTTTTGTTTTGTTTATTATTTTTTTTAATTACATTTTTACCCTTTAAAAAATCTATAAATTCTTTACATTTTTTTCATTTTTATCACACAACAATTCTCTCAATTCTCAATTTCTCATACTCTCTTAATTATCTTTATTATCAATTTTCAAGTTATTATTATTATTAGTTTTCAAATTCAAAGTAGCAAGACGCAAGACTTCGAGTTTCGAGTTTCAATTGAATTCTGAATCCCGAAGTTTGGTACACTTGTTTCATTCTCTAATTATTTTATTAAATTGTCATATTTATTTGTTTATTATTTAATTTTTTTATAATGTCTTCGATAAGGGCTAATTTATCGGGACTACGCTGTAAATCTAATTCAAGGGGTAAAAAATCTATAGGTTCTTCATCATCTAATCAAAATATAAATTATGATCAAATGCAAGAAGATTTTGGAATAGATAATGAATATGATAACGTTCAATTAGATAATATTGTTGAACTTGAAGAAAATGAACCTCATACACCTACTAGTGTTCCTTCTGTCAATGTTGGTACTGTTAGTGGTAGTCGTAGACCTCCTTTACCAGAACCAGTAGTAGAAAACAAAAAGGAGTAAAGTGTGGCTCTTTTATGATAAAGTTGTGGGTACTGATAGAGTTAGATGTAATATTTGTGGGTGAACTTATAAACATAAGACAGGGGTGGTGACGGGGGACGGACACTATAGGTAGACATATAAAAAGCGATCATACGACACAATGGAATGATGTCTCTGATTTAGAACCCGGTCAACAACAACTTAATCCATTAACTGGGGGGGTGACTAAGTACGATCCAAAAAAGGATCGCATTGAATTAGCAAAAATGATTGTCGGAGTAAAATCTGGGCTTTATTTTATTAAAAAAAAAAGAATTAATAGGATAGATCTTATTGTCCTTCCTATAAGAACATACATAATCATTGGGTGGATAGGACAAGTTTCTAGTTGAATTTCCAATAATATAATTTAATGTAAGAATTGACATGTATCTGAAAATCAAGAGAGTACAAATTACATTTTCCAGACTTGGCGTTTAGGGACCCCTTTCACGTGTACCTACAAAGAATTAACCACACCCTTCCATGCCCTCACCTCACTCACTTGAGGGTTTTGGGACCTTAATATTAATTCTTTTATATGGTACACTTATTGGACCACCTTCCCCAAAGAAAAGAAAAAATGAATATAATCAAGAGTGACAACATTAAGCAGAATTCTCGTCCCAAAGCTAATTAGGTTTTGTTAAAACCCTACTTTAGATTAAAATTAACTTATGTACACATTAAAACAAGACTTTATGTTTGATGGACAACCTTTTTTTAAAAAATACATAGGGGATAGGGTGGGTAAGGGAAAATGGGGAGGGGATTACAATGTGGGGATTCAAACACTCCTAATAAAATGAAAGTCTAAATAGCCAACCAATTGAACTACTAAATTCCTACTTTGATGGGTAACCTAAGTTTTGCCTAATCTGGGGTTATCATTTAAAGGTTTTGTTAAGCAGAATAGAAGTCCAACACCACCGGGTTATGATATACTATTTTTGTAATTATCTCATCAAGCACCAAGAAGAATGTACAGTAAGACTTCAATATGACAACCATCTTCTATATCAATTGTTAAGAGTCCTACATCGGAAATTGAATAAAAATATGGACTTGGACAATCCCTATCATATAAGTTATTACATCACATTTCTGGCAAACCAGTAACGTTACATGGTATCAGAGCCAGACTCATTTCAATTTTTTGTTCGTCAATGTTGGACCCCCAAATTATATTGTCCACGCTCTAGTTAACGAGGTATGAGCGTGCGAGAGAGTGTTAAGAGTTCCACATCGGAAATGAAATGGGAACATGGACTCCTTATATGGACTTGGACAATCCTCACTCTACAAACTAGCTTTTTGGGTTGAGTTAGACCAAAAATCCATTCTTTACATCAATGTTTCACTATAACAATCAAATTTTTTATCGAATCAAATTTTATGTTATGTTATATTATATGTTTTCTATAATAACATTTCGCTGTAGCAATAAAATATATCAAGACAAACAACATTGTTGTAGAGAAATTTGATTGTACTAAGAAAAGACACATTTTCCCCCTTTACATGTCAAGATGTAGGATGAACAATATCTTAGAGCACAAAAAGTTAAAATTCCAAAACTACCCTGGTGGACAGGCTGGCAGGACGACGAGAGCTGAAAAGGACATATAGAGGGCCAGAGTTGGAGGCTTGTGAATTTCACCTGACTAAGTTATCCAAACACCCTGTAATTGGTCCTGCTTATGATCCATTTGCCAAAACAACCATGTTCAACCATATTTACAAATTGATGAAGATTTAACTACATTTATTCATTTTTGTTAAATTTGTCAACTTTTGCTTTCTGAGGCTTGGGAGTAGAGATGACAATGGATCCCGGACCCGATTCGAATCCGGTGGATCCAGATCCGTTTTATAGGATATGGATATTCAAAGTATGGACCCGACGGATCCGGATCGGACCCGGATCCGTTTATGATGGATCAGATCTGGATCTGGATCTTGTCTTTGAGATCCGTATCCGGTCCAGATCAGGCAGTGAACTGCTTTTTATTAAATTAATTATACATTTATTATTTATACATCATGGCACCGAATCCTTTGTAATCTTAATTTTATTTTATATTCAAAGGGCCGAAGACCATTTTTTTTTTAATTGAGACACGTTTTGCGTGTTATTCTTTAATCATTATATTAATCATTTATGTGATACTTATGTAGTAGCTTAGGTATTGAGAGGATTGTTTCTCACTACATCAATAGCCAATAGGCATAACAATTGTCAACAATGTCATTTAGTCCTAATTTACGGATGCACTCCCCATGATTCCGTTAAATTAAATTGACTCTTTTTCTAGAAAATTTGGATTGATTAGAAGGTATAACTTAATAATCAGTCACTTTGATTTGGATCCAGATCCGATCCGTGGATTCGGTGGATCCGATGGATCTGAATATGGATATGAATACATGTATGTAAAACGGATCTGGATCTGGATCTAGTAGGATCCGGTCCAAATCCTACCCGTTGCCATCCCTACTTGGGAGTTATATTGGGCCTAGGTGGGCCTGTCGGCATTTCATTTTCAAGAAATCAACCACCACGGAATATGGATTGAATAGTGTGTACTAGCTCAATGATATTCTCCGTGTACATCTCGTGCCTATGGACCGCTATAATTAGCGCACTCCCCTTGTATGGATGGTACTAGTAACACGAGGTTAGTCAAGGCTTCTTTCTCGAATCTTACCATAATCATGCACTCGATTAAAGAATTTTACAAGTAACATATACTTATTTTTTTACTTTAACTTCAAACTCGGCTCACTCTCAGCAACACGTTATTTGTACCCTTTACCCGCTTTCATCGCTTATTCTAGAAGTGCAAAATCCAATTACCATAAGATCTTTTGGTTTCTTTTTTCCATGTCCATATCTTCATAAATTGTGAGATTTGTTTAATTTGATAGTTTTTAGCGGGAGCTTAGTGCACCAGGCTCCTGAAAACAGTCCATATCTACCAATGTGGAGGTAAGGTCTGCGTACACTATACTCTTTTCAAACCTCACGTTGTGAGATTTCACTGAATATGTTGTTGTTATTAGTGCACCCTGTTTTTTTGTCTAACTTGATGGCTTTTGAGCGTTGAAAAATGATTCTAAACCCAATGGGAAGACACTCAGGTTAGTCATTTTCCAAATTAATGGCAATATGACTGTCGCACAAAATGTACAAAATCCACCTATATCTGTCATCTTATAAATAGAATTTTATCACATTCGTGTGGAAATATGTGGCTCTTATTTGTTTTTTTCTCAAAAAAATTGGCCCATTCAACATTCTCAATAATGTCTCAACAAATATTCACCCTATCCATTCGATTAAGATTGATCTGTACCACACAATTAAAATAATAAAAACAAATTTAGTTACTCCTTGTCAAAAAAAATCATACATTTCTATGGCTGTCCAACGGGGTAGGGTCGGGTCGGGTGGGCGGGGTCGGGATATGGCGGGGCTGGGGTAGATCGGGGTCAGGGGCTGGCGGGGTGTGCCGCCACCCCGTCCCGATCCAGAGGGGGTCGGGGTTGGGGTCGGGTGGGTCATTTTTGTATTTGTCTTTAAATTAAATAAATAAACAACACACATACACAACAAGATAATTTAATAAAACCCGCAAGGGTAGCCAAGTTGGTGTAGCAGTAGAGCGCGGGACCGCAAGGTCACGAGTTCGATCCCCTGCATAAACCTTCTTGGTTGAGCCTGTCACACATGGCTTGCCAAGTGTGGTTTACATGGCTGACGTGGTTTGCAGGCTACTGCGTCAGTCCGGGGTTTACCCTGTGCGCACTCGAAAGAGTAGCGGCTGCGGGTTCCTTCGTCAACAAAAAAAAAAAAGATAATTTAATAAAAGCATCACAAGGCTGTTTTTGTGCCTCTTATATTATTCGACTAGAAGTATGATTTTTTTTTTGTAATACAATTTCAAAATTGCAACTTAGTGATATTGAAAGTTGCAAATAAATAACATAGTAAAATTATAATTAAAAGAATTACATTTTAAGAAACACATTTTCTAGTTTCTTTATAATGTCTTGTGATTCTTCAGTTGAAATTGGTATATCTTGGTCAAATTAGACGACGTCGCTTGCACATCCGTCGGATAAGATTTCATTGTAGTTGTAGTTTTCTTCTTCGTCGATCTCCGGTTGGCCGCACCTCATACGCTCCGCACGAATCCAGTCTCTGAATAGAACTGCAATCTCTAATGAGTCTCCTGCCAATGAATGTCTGTGCTCCCCTATTTGAAATCTTCCCGCAGAAAATGCGTTTTCGGACGCTGTTGATGATGCTTGAATGTTCAACACATCTCGGGCCATCTTTGCTAGTGTTGGAAAATTCTTTTCATTATCCCTCCAGTATTTTAGCAAGTTATCACGTCCCTCTTCATTTTCAATTGTATCGAACGGTACAACACCCTGCAAAACAAAAACATCAAACTCGCTAATTTGGTTAGAAACGGTACCACTAAACATTATATGTCTGAGGCTTTGAATACTAGCCGCAGAAACAGCATGTCGTTTTTGAGGTTGTGTTGAAGAAGAAGAAGATGACATGGAAGTCGGTTGGTTGCTAGCACTTTCTTGTTGGTAACTTTTTTACATTCATCTTGAATGCTAGACATCATTTCTTCTCTACTTATTTCAACAGGTGGTGAGTCATTTGGATTTTTAGGAGTTGGAGGTGGAAGTGTATCTATGCAATCGTAAAAAGTATCAACAAGATTTTTACAACCGTCTATTTTAATAGACGAATTTAATACAACACTAATAAAAAATATTGGGGGAATATGAATAAAATATTTTTTCATTTTTTAAACATTTTTTTAATAGGTTCCTTATAAGCTGGGTTTTTCATATATTCACTAAGTAATATAAATATTAGAGCTATATAAAATAACATTGATGAAATAGTAGGATAATAAATCCCGAAAAATTCTTTAGTAGCTATATAAAATTTCTCTAAAAATACATTAAGTTCTAAAATTGTATCCCAATCGGAATCTATAAGTATATATAATTGGAATTTTTATTACGAGCGTTAAAAAAATGGGTTGTAGGTTGTCTATACTCATAAGCAACACATAGTTGGTTGTATAAAGAATTCCATCTAGTGCATACTTCTTCGGAAACTTTTCTGTAAGATATACCACAATCGTGACAAATTTTTTTATATTCTTTTAGTCGTTGTATTCTATTATTTTTAAAAATATAGTTTATAGCAAATTGAATTTTTGCAAGAATGTCTTCAAAAAGTTTTATACCATCCTTTACAACTAAGTTATAAATATGACATGCACATTTAATAAAGGAACGAATGTACCAAACGTCGACGTAACGTCAACGTGTAATCGAGATGTTGAAAATTGAAACTTTGCTCGATGGATTATCCTCAAGCTAGTTGTCAACTTCACTCTCGAGTCCCGAATGAATAAATAAAATTGAATATTTAGTAGACAATGTAAACGTAATGAGAGATAGATTGAGAGATTTTTAGAAAGATAATAGATTGTAGGAGATTGTAAGAAAGAATGAAGAGAATATGAAGTATTTATAGTTGGAATATAATAACTTAAGGGTTAAAAATAAATATTAGGGGTAGGGGGAAGGGGAAAAGGGCCGTTGTCCAACAGCTTAATTTTCATCAAAGTCGTTGGCAACGGCTAGAAAGGGGAGGGGTGAGATGGGTCGGGGTGGGAGGCGGGGTCGGGATCGATATTTTTTGTCGACCCCGTACCATTACCGGTACCGTATACCGGTATACCGTTACCGCTACAGTGAGGGTGGGGTCGGGGCGGGGTAGGGGTGGGGTCGTGGTGAGGTCGGGTCGGGGTCGGTATGCCCCACCCCACTGGACAACCCTAGTTCTAATTAATAAGCATTTGGAATTAAATAATTTCAAATGCTTATTTAATTAGAACATGAAGAGAAGTTGACCAAGATTTACAAGAAGATTAAGGGAATTAAAAAAAATTGAAACAACACATAAGATCCCACATGGAAATTTTAATTAAGACTTCATAACGACTATTAGCAAGAAAATAGTCAAACTAATTATGATTTCTGATATACCAAACTATGAATCTAATAACATATGCTAGCTCAGATAATCATATGAGCCATCTTGTTTTGATTACTAATTCTACTTGTAATTCAAATTTCTAAATGTTCTCTTGACCAAACCCCTTCATTTCTTTAATTCTCCACCAAGACTCATTATGTAATGATAAAAATAATAACAAGGCCTTATTATTATTATTATTATTATTATTATTTTATTTCCTCTAGTTGACTAAGTGGCAAAAATAATTAAGTTGTTTACCATATATTGACCAAGAAATGCTTTTGGACTGTTGCGCAGATACAGACAAAATACAATTTAAATAATGACTGTGGCTGGAGCTGGATTAATTCACCATAAAAGAATTTGAAAAAATAAAAAACAATTGTTTTATTTTTTCAGATAATACCAACTCAAAATTAAGAAAAAGATGGAAAGGAACGCGGTTCCGCTCCAAACTAGGTTGATAAACTATACTTAATAGTAGACCTGTCCAAAAATTGGGTCGGGCCGGATCAGGGCACGATCAAGTGATTTTTCTTTTTTGCTTGTTCGATCCTGACCCTATTTTTTTTAAAAATTTCTCGAACCTGGCCCTGACCCTGACCCTTCGGTGACCCGTAGGGTCACGGGTTGGCCCAAACCCACTCTACAAAACAAAATAACGGAGAAATTTAGAAGGGTCGGGTCGCGGGACCCGACGTTTTTTTAAAAAAATTTAAAATTGAATTACCAACACTTAAATTGACATTCACACCTATATTAACACGAAAAATTTGGACGTCGAAATCTATTATACATCGTGAGATCTCAGCTAAAGAAAAAGGAAAATTAAAAATCAATTTGGGGGAAACATCAAATCAATTGGAAAGACAGACGTTTTTCCTGAAATTGTGTCAAACCGCCTTGTGGCTGTTTGCAAGGCCCTGTCTCGAAAAAATACGCGAAATAAAAAAAAAAGGGTAAAACGAACATCCGAGCACAGAGTTATGACCATTTAAAGTTACACCAATTTACAACTACTTTCGCTCCTTATGTCAATGCTTCACATTAAAACATAAAGTCTACATCACATATATTCATAAAACATGTAAAAAACACACCAAATATATATATGTATACAATATACCTTCCGCAAGAACCCAATCACGAAGGCAAACCAAAACCTGCACTGTGACGGATCGACGTCGGGTCAGAGATCGGGCCGAAAGGGTAAAAAATTCTGACCATGACCCGACCCTACATAAGATCGAGTCCCCGCTTTTTCGGGTCAGGTGGCTCACGGGTCAAAAATACGTTGACCCTAGTCATTGTTTTTTCTGTTCGGGCCGGGTCCCCGACCCGATGGACATGTCTACTTAATAGTATTCGATCCAAAGTACTCAAATTTAAACAACTATTTCTGATAATCATTTCACAAGAATCAAATCAAATAAAATAATATTTTATATCTCGATATGTGAATTACATTTGAAATCAATTGACAAAAGTGTATACGAACTACAAACTTTTGTCGAATTGACCCTTGCAAACGAATTGGTGCAAGTGAAAAATGTTCAACCGATTGAGCAGCAGGAGTATGTAGCTTCTTCTATTTTACCACCAAAGTATATGGTGCACCGAATGAGACTGCCCCTTCCTTAATTAGAAGTTTCGGATTTAAGTTCTGAATATGAAAAAATCTTTGTTAGAAAGTGCTTCCCACAAATGGTCCTACACGGTGTAAATCCGGATATAATCGAGCTCCAATGCAAGCATCGAATACCGAGTTAGAAACAAAAAAAATCTTCTACTTTTATTTCTTTTTCCTTTTTCGCCATTCTCTCTCTTTTTTTCTATAAATTTTGGCTGGGGGATTTGGGAACTCAAGACAAATCGGCCCTGACGTTGACACTACAAGGCCATTCAACCTTCAAAACTGAGGCCTATGCTGATAAAAAATTACGTTGATTTCCTTCCTACGGGCTGGTCTTTAATTTTTGCCCTCAATTTACCGGTCTTTTTATTTTTATCCCTACTTCTCATTTAATGAAAATGTATGGGCTAAAATATTCTTTATTCGCGAATCTACTAAATCAGAGATTCTGAATTCGAATCCCATCGGAAGCAAAAAAAATCGCAAGACAAAATTTTCATAGAAATTATATTTATTCGGCCAAAGTTATATAGAGACTATGCCCCTCGGGGCGTAGTTTCTATGTAACTAGCCCGACAAGACATAATCTTAATTTCTCAACGAAATTTTGCCTTCAGGCATATTTACATAGAAACTATGCCCTTAAGGCATAATCTCTATACAACTTTGGCTGAATAGACATAATTTCTATGAAATCTTGTCTTACGTTTTTTTTTTCTTTTTGACTCTGCTAGAATTAGAACTCACAACCTCAGGGGTCTTTCCGGAGGCATAATTTCTATACATTTTTGGCCAAATATGCATATATTTTCTAATGAAATCTTGTCTTGCTTTTTTTCTTCTTTTGACTCTGCTGATATTCGAACCCACAACCTCAAAGATATTTTCGGTCATTGTTTTAGGCGAAAGACAAAAATTAAAGACAATCAATTTGAGGGGCAAAAATTAAAGATCACTCTAAAATAGGGACAATAATGCGAATTGCCCTATGCTGACAACTCTTTTTGTTAAGAGTCCCATATCGGATATGAAATGGAAACATGGACTCTTTATATGTACTTGGAAAATCATCACCCTACAAACTAGCTTTTGGGGTTGAGTTAAGCCCAAGATCTATTCTTTACATGTTATCAGAGCCAGACTCATTCTAATTCTTTGTTCACCGATGTTGGGCCCCCAAATTATATTATTCACGCTCCAGTTAATAAGGTCTAGGTGTGCAGGGAAGTGTTAAGGGTCTCACATCTGATATGGAATGAGAATATGAACTCCTTATATGGACTTGAACAATCCTCACACTATAAGCTAGTTTTTGGGGTTGAGTTATGCCCAAGATCCATTCATTACACTTTTAATCAAGGTTTATTTCATTTAAGTCTATTGTAAAAGGGAAACTTATAGGCGAACTTATTTACTAATATAGTCAAAATTTGACATTATTTTCCTACTTCAATCCTCCAAGTTTCATCTGGTATTTCACTACTGCTCCATATACTATTAGCGAGAATATTCATAGAATATTTTTTGTATATTGTGTAATTATGATAAATATATATTTATGATATATTAGGATTCTTATCGAATTAGAACTCCTGCATTATACACAATATAATTTTATAATCCAGGAGTCCTAATTAGATAATGATCCTAATATACCATAAATATACATTTATCATAATTACACAATATACATAAAATATTCTATGAATATTCTCGCTAATAACTGCTACATATACATTTTAATTATCTCTTCAGTAATTATCGCGCCCTTTAAAAACTATAAATACAAAATAAAATTTACTAGATTATCCCTATTTAAAAGTAATTGATTTCTTCCTCTTACATACTTTTTATTAATTGTATACAATTCAATTTTTATCCCAAATTTCTACAACGATAATTTTTGAGCTAAAACGATAGTAAAAATAGAATGAAGAGAGTATTTAATTTAGGTTACTTATGAAAATATTTTTCCTAAACAATATAGAGTTTACAGCTCATCAGACACAATCTTTGTTGGAAATTTACTAAATGTGAAATAAATTCTTATTAAATTATGACTCGAACAATTGGGGTCCCGCACGTCGGAAACATGATTTTCACACACGTGCACATAAAGTGCCAAAGATCGTAATTTCCTTAAATGGAAGAGATATTGGTACGTATACGAATTGTTTGAGACATGAGATAATAGATGGTTATTGGTCAAATAAAAATGGTTTCACATTGGTAAAAAAAAGGGAAGACATGTGCAATGTGTTAAAAGATGAAACGAGTCATGAATATCGGGCCGCGGCGCCATGTCCCTGAAGTTTCGGCACCACGACGCCACTCTACAGGACTGCGACGCTACGCCTCTGAAGTTCTGGCGTCGCTGCGTTGTGACCGTTTTCAGTCCGTTGGAGAATAATAAAAAATTGACGTTTGAGCTGACTTTGGAGGATTAAATCTTCATTGTTCTGCTCTTGAATTCAGCCATTACTTGGCTGAATTGTAACTCCATACTAATGGCCATTACTTGGTCATTCAAAGCCATAAATTGGCTAGTTGGAGGGTCTTCTTCTCAACACTATAAAATGAGGCCTTTGACTCATTTGAAAAACACACTTGACATTCATTAAACAATTCTGAAATTGTCTTCCTCTCTTGCAATCACAAACACTCAAAGATCTTTCTTCCAAAGCAAACACTTGAGTTCCCTTTGCTCATTTGTTTGATTGCTGTTTTATCTTGGGAGATAAATTGTCATTACAACCGTTGAAAGGATATACGGGGCAATATTATCTTAAGGATAGATCAATAATTAAGGATAGATCAAACCCTTATATTTGACCATTTCCAGATTTTTAACAAATAGTTATTGTTGTTATTTTCTCGTTTTACACATTACCACTCACCATCTTTGTCTATTTAATATCCGAAGCCCTAGACCAGTTGGTCTTGAAGGCAGAGGGTATCCTCATTGGGTGGTGTGGGAGAGCTTGGTCACAAGTTCGAAACCCTGCAGAACGCCCGACCGCCGCCTTTAGGGAGCTGTCACACTGGCTTGCCAAGTGTGGTTTAAGCGGGCGGCGTGGTTTGCGTGCTATTGCGTCGATCGGGGTTTACTGCAGGCTTGTACTCGAAGAAGAAATGGCAGTTCGCCTTCACAAAAAAAAAAAAAAAAACATAGTAGGCGCTAGAATAGTTGGGTGTCACTTAAAACATGGACATATTTAAATTGTATTATTACAGATCAGCAGCTTTAACTGTTTTGATTTTTGAACAATAATTATCTGTTTTTTCTAATTTTTTTCACTTACAGAAAATCACTATGTTACTGTGGTTTTAATTAATTTTAATCATATATTCACAGAGTAGTCAGCAGAAGAGCTATATATAACACATTAACCAAAGAGGAAGAAAAGAACCCTATTTGACCCCTTTCTTTTCTTGTAGGGTATGTTTGGTACGGAGTTTCCACGTTTGATTGCTCAATTTTTTTTTGAAGGAAACAAACTTCTTTAAGTTTAAAGTAAGGAAAAATGAATTCCGTAGTAGAAACAGGAAAAAACAAGTTCAGTAGTAACATTATTCATTGATCGTCTCTTCCACACCCATCTCATATTCACCCGCATAGCCATATCCCCACCACCCCAACCCTTATCCTCACCCATTTCTTATCGTGTTTGCCTAGATTATATACAAATATTTTTAGAATAATAATTTTTGATTACTTCACAAACACCAAAAACTAAGTAAGATCACTAATTTTAAAGTAAAATATTTTTCTCCGAAAAACATTTTCCTTTGTACCAAACACACCCATGGCATTGACTTCATATTTTCACGAGGTGTCATAAATGAAAGACTATAACAAAGGATTTTGACTTCCTAAATTAAGGAAGTGAAGTGCCCAAGACCCCCTTTGCAAGGGTTCACATGGATATATAGCCCCTTACTTGGTATCAACGAAATTAAAATCAAATCAGCCTCTGGAAATTAAAACTTATTATGGGTGGTCCAAATTAATTAAGCAAAGAAAGAACATGCAAAATCGTATTAATTGTAATTAACCAACGCCATGTGGTAACCACATAAACGAGTCGATTCAACCATTGCATGTCATGTGCTATCACTTGCTCTTAAACCAACTCCCTCATTAATTAATTAGTTTAATTTTCTTGTTAGTAGAGTTAACAATGAACCTAACATTTTCGATATCTGCGTTGTTTAATTTCCAAGTTTAACTAAAACTAGTGTATATTTAAATTATAAGTTATGGTTGCATTTATTGTTATACCAATCTTGATAAGATAAAATTGAAGAGCATGCATGTATCCTTTGAGATTCCACGTAATATGTTGTGCAACTTGCAAGAAAATATGACGTCCCCTATATAACGACTAGGGGGGTACAAGAGGAACGGCAAATCGGACCGGAACTGGACCGGAATGGACCGGTGGATTTCGGTTTTCCGGTCCGGTCCGGGTAAAAATCGGAATTTTCCGGTCCGGTCCGGGTAAAAATCGGAATTTTCCGGTCCGGACCGGATTTTTTTTTTAAAAAAAATTGAATTTTCAATATTGAAATTGACATTCCCGGACACATTACCATGAAATTTGAACGTTGAAATCTATTGTATATCGCGAGATATTTAGCTTTGAAAATAGAAAAAACGTAACAATTTTGGGGGAAATTCAAATTGAGCGCGGAAAAAGACGTTTTTCAGAAAATTGGCCTGACCGCGGTTTGACCACCCCCGTATCAAAAAAATGCGCGAAATAAAAAAAAAAATAGGTGAAATAGACGTCCGAGCGCAAAGTTATGATCATATATAGTTTGATCAATTTACAACTACTTTACTTTCTTCTCTCCCTACCTATAATTTATGTTGGTGCTTCAGGAATGTCCAAATTACAAATAGAAAATATAAATGTGGTGTGTAACTTTAATTAATGAGTAGTTCAGTAGTTCGTATACGAACAAAGTACATTTGGTGGTTTTCTTTAAGTTAGTCATATTAATGAAATAAAGTATATTGAAGGATAAGGAAAAAAACAAACATATTTAATGAGATTGATAAACGAAGACATTGTTAAAAATTTATAATTTATAAATTACATTTAACAAAAAAAAAAAAAAAAACCGATCCAACCGGTCCAAAATCGAGACCGGACCAGAATATTCCAGTCCGGTCCTCGATCCGGAAAATTTCCGGATTTCGGTTCTGGTCCATTCCGGTTCCGGTCCGGTCCAGTCCGGTCCGGTTCTGGACCGATCCGGTTCTGGACCGGTGAACAGCCCTAATAACGACCCCTTATGTTAAAGTGACCCTTTCATTCATTTTCTTTTGTGGCCCTTTGAATTTATTCTTAGGATGCTTAGACTTAATTACATTTAAATAATGTACGATATTCACTAAGATTGTTATATTTTTTTTACGAAGGAACCCGCAGTCGCTACTCTTCGAGTGCGCACAGGATAAACCCCGGACTGATGTAATAGTTTGTAAACCACGTCAGCCAATTAACCACACTTGGCAAGCCATGTGTGACCGGCTCAATCAAGAAGGTTTATGCAGGGGATCGAACTCGTGACCTTGCGATCCCGCGCTTTACTGCTACACCAACTTGGCTACCTTGCGGGTAAAATTGTTACATTTGTTATTGATAGCGTGGGGAGATCAATTAAATTGAGGTAATAGTACTATCTCTACTTCATATTTATGTCATCTTTAAAGATTTTTCCACACCCTTAACAAAGAAACCAAATAATCTTATCTTAAGAGAATATATTTGTCAAAACTACCATCTATATTTCTCCTTAAATATCTCACTTTATTGGTACTTTATACTAATTGAAATAGTAAAGGTACATTTGAAAATAGTACGTAATAATTAATGACTTCTTATTCTTCTAAAATGTAAGGTTGTTAGCGAACCCTTGTCCCTCATAGATTGTGCAAGATATTCCAAATGAGTATATATGCTTCGGGTCACTGTACCATGGAACGAATAAGAGGGGCAGCGGCACCTCTGTTTTGAGTTAAATAAATAAATTAAATCAGGGTTCAACTGAAAATGATATATAAATATCCTAATACGAATTAGAGGGTCATGTTTGATCATTTCCTTAAATGAAAGCTTGCATTTTTAAATATTAACAACGTTTGCATGCATAACTTTCTTTTTCCACAATTCAACCATCTTGATACTCTTCCTCTTTCCATGCGATCTTCCATCCTCTTTCCATGCGATCTTCCACACAGTTATAAGGGAAAATAGGAAAGTAAGCAACAACAATTTTGATAATAAATCAGGAATTAAAAGCAAAGAAATGATTTACTGAGTCGGTTGATGTTCAATCTTTTCTTAAGATTATATTGCCCCGTATAAATCTCTTAACGGCTATTGGCAACTTGTCTCCCAAGATAAAACGACAGCAAACAATTGAGGTGAATTATGAGATTGTGTGTTCAATAATTGTGCTAATAGCATCAATTTATAGTGTGATGATGTCTTCCCAAATAGCCAAGTAATGGTTTTCAATGTCATGTAGTGACCTTTAATTTGAGGTGAATTCATGAGCCAAATAATGGAGAATTAATGCTCCAAAGTCAGTCCAAGAATCAGTTTCAAAACGTCTCCCAACGATCACACTAGTCCGGAGGCCTCGCGACCGCCGGGAGAAGCGGCTTCACGCGTCGAGAGCTCACCGGCCAGGCGCTTCATCTCCAGTAACTTCTCAGTGATTTTACCGTTATGGGCGTCGTGGCCCTTGGGAGGAGGCGTCGCGGCCCTTCACGGCTCCGCGGCGATTTCTGATTCGTTTCATCTTTTACACATTGTACACTTCTTTCTTCATTTACCAACGTGAAACCATTTGTTATTTGGTCAATAATCGTATGTCATTTCATGTCTCAAACATTTTGTATACGTACCAATATCTCTTTCACTAAGAAAATTTACGATCCTTGTTACAACGTATGCACGTGTGTGAAAACGACGTTTCCGACGTGCGGGGCCTCAATTGTATGAGTCATAAAGATTAACTTTATTTCACGTTTAATAAATTTTCAACAGAAATTCCCGGGATGGAGTCATGTCATGCTCTCGGGTTCTCATATTTATGCATGACTCTTTTGTGGTTTGGATTTTATGAATTTGAATTGCATCAGTAAGTAAGAAATTACATGCAAAACAGGGAGCAAGAGCTTGTAGAAAATGATTTTTGTTCATATGCTTTTAGGTTTTAAGTCTTGTTGCCACAGAAAAATTTGGAATATGATACGCCTTACTGTTATTCTACCTATTTCCCTAAGTAGATAAATGAAAAATTAAACTCATTTTTATTTTGTGAAAGTTTTGATAGTAGTTCTTTAAATTAGATTGGCCTATTTCTTTAACTTCTCTCTCTAGCTCCATCTAGAAGGGTAGTAATTGGGAAACAAATTATTGCAAAAAACCATGGAATGAATAAAGGCGGGGGGGGGGGGGGGCCCCGCGGTTTTAGAGTTATTAAATAAATAAGTTATGGTTCAACTGAAACTAAAATTCTACTATTATATATACTACTGTAATATTCAGTGTATTTGGTACGTATATATTTACACATACTAGTACAAGTTGATAAAAGAAAAAAACGGAGAGAAATATAATAAATAATTTAAATAAAATAAATATTTAATGAATAGAGTTTATCTTAAGACATAAATAGAAAAAAATGTTAAAATTCCTTCTAATTAGTATTTTCTTAATGACGTGTAAAAAAGAAATATAATAAATAATTTAAAACAGAGAGAGTAATGCGTTCTCCTATGAAACATATTGAGTATATAATTGTTGTTGTTGGAGAGAGTATTGTGCTACTCCCTCCAATCCTTCAGTTGAGATTATTCATCCGAATTAACTAGTTTTATCACATTAAGTTTGTTAGGTGGTTAATTAGTTTGTTAGATTGGTTAGAAGTTGGTTGGATTAGTTATTTGATTAGTTAGCTTCAATTCTCATAGTTATAAATAGGCATCCATGTACTTGATACACATAACATAATATACAAAGTAAAACCCTCACAAAAATATTTCTTCTTCTCTCTCGCGCTTTTCTTTTCTATTTTTCCTTCTCTGTTGCAGACTTCCATGGATGCATAATAATCTGTTGGCAATAGTATCAATCCAGAAATTTAACATGATATCAAAGCATTAGGTTAGTTTCAATCTAATTCAACATTCAATTCGCCCTAATTTTCAACTACGCAACACTATTTTGCATCGATCGAGGTTCAATCTCTATGCAATTGTTTTCTCGAAACTTCTATCATCGCAATTTCTATATCTTCTTTCAAATTCACAAATTTATTTCATTCATATCTGTCGCGCCCGTTTTTGACCTCGGGGTCTGAACGGTATCCACAACGTTGCTCTTTTGACGCGGTTTCCTGGATGGAGCAAAATGCTTATTTTTTAGGAGTCGCCACCTAATTAGTTAAGTGAATTAGGACACTTGATTTATTGCAATAAAAATACTGCAATTAATCTTCATTTAATGGTCTGCGAATTTAATGAGATTTTGAATCAGGGTTCTTTATTATCCTAAATGGAAGGGGTTAGACATCATTTAAGATCCGCTAACTTGCGGTTATCCGGTCAAACCTAGGTTAATTATCTATCATGCTTTAGAAATTAAAATAAAAAAATAAAATTAAATACAACAATAAAATAAAACTCCGAATGGCATCTTCTTGTCTCTTTAGCTATTTTAGGCATTTTTGCCCAAGATGCATCTCGGGGTCCCTGTATAAACACTTAGTAAAAGTTTCAGTAAGAGAATAAATAACTATCAAACAAGGATAAGAATTAATAAGTAAACTAAAAATAAAACCCGTCTTTTGTATAGGGGAGGCCTTGGAAATCAGACGAAGATTTTTTCATCGGCCAATGTAGTAACTTGTTTTAATTAGTAAATAAATAACAAAATAAGCCAAAAGCCCACTGGTTTTTTATAACCGGGTCGACCCGATCCAGGTCAGAATACCGACCCGGTTCTGGAAATCCCAACCCGAATCTAAAAAAAATCGAGAAACCAGCATAAAGCTACCAAAATATATTCCAACATTAACACCTTTTATCTAAGTTTTGACATGAACAAACAACTAAAAAAATTGAAATGGATTCAGATTTGACCCGACTGAGATTAAATCAGTGACCAAAACAGTAAAAAAAAAAAAAAAAAATCTAGTCTAAATATTAAAATAAACAATAACAACAATTTAGAATTCGACCCGGATTGAGCCGACCCGGATAGAACCGCCAAAATCAGTAGCCAAATAATGCCAAAAAGTAATATTTTAATCTAAGTACTGAAATAAACAAACAACATTTTTAGAACCGGATTCGGGTTTGACCCGATCCAGATCCGAGAAAGAACCAGTTTTTTTTTTTTTTGTTGATTTCAGATTAGAAATTAAGAAGATAAAAAATGTGTATTTCCTAAAACAAAATTTAAAAATCTAACCTTTGTTTTCGGATTCAAATCCAAAATGAAGAATACATAATCTAAAGATAGTGAAGAACAAGATGATCTCAACAACAATATCGTACAAAAAATCCGATTTCTCTTTTTAATATTTCGTATTTTTTCTATCTTAAACAAAAAATACAAAGATTATGAAAATAAAAAGGAGGAGGTTTTTGCTTATGAAAATACAAGATGATCTCAACAACAATATCGTACAAAAAACTATTATTATAATGTAAAAATGCAGAAAATGATGATAAAAAATGTCGTGTAAAAAATTTACTTAAAATTGCAAGAAATAACCAAAAGATGTGTCAAAATTGGGTGTCAACAATATCTTATGTCAATTTCTTAGTTTTTCACTGAAATTCACTGAAAATGACTATGAGTGGAGAAACTTTGAGAAACGAGACATCGTTTCTGCGGATACACTTCGCCTTTGGCTGTCATTGCGGCATCAAAGATCACCGGGAACTTGTGTGCTTCTGAGGTACGTTAGTCGGGTTGCTGTGATTCAGATTTCAAGGCGCAGAATGATCAAATTAGATTTCGATTTGTGAGTTTCTAGAAATTCGATTTCATTTTATACTAAAAAAAACTGGTCAGAGATCTGTTGGTTTTTTGTTGTTTGGAGTATTTGATTCTAGAATCGATGTGGAATTTTGTCAAGTTGTTGCGAATTTCGTGTTTTTTTTTAAGTTGTTTAGTTTGTGGAAATTGTTTGTTTGGAATTACTGAATTCTGAAGTTCCTGTTTGATAATTCTGTTGAATTGGAAAAAAGTGTGTTGTTCGTTGTTGTTGTGTTGATTTCTATTCTGCTACCTCATTGCGGATAAGGTTATTTTGACCACTAAACACAACGACGATGAGCAGTATGTTTGGGAATCACAAGTCGGTGGTTCATTCATTGTTATGAGGGATGTTAATGGAGATCTGTGGGTTGAGAATACCATAGAGTAGGAAATTTCTGGATTGAGTTGAAGCTCAATTTACAAAAGTTTTTTCACAGGTTGATCAAGTGTTCGATTGCCTGTTTTTCATTTGTTTAGCTCAGGATGGGAGAATCGAGGAATTTCTAGCCGGAATTGGACTAGAAATTGAGGGAGACTCCACTGCATGCCCGAGCTTATTATAAAAGCTTGCGTAGGGAGAATCGATGGATTCTCTAGTTCGAGTGTGACTAGAGAACGAGAGGTTCTTGTCGTCGTTTTGCATAGGGAGAATCGAGGGATTCTCTAGTCCGAGTGTGACTAGAGAACGAGGGGTTCTTCGCTGCTAGTGTTGGTGAAAATGCTGGAGCAGTAACAACTACTGATGTGGTTTTGGCCACAAATGCTGAATTTGCTGCTGCTAGTACGTCGATGCTATTGAGCTTTTCAGAAAATGCAATTTTGTGGTGTGGAACTAAATTATGTTAGCATTGTGGGATTTGTTGAGAATAATGCCAATGCTAAATGGTTTTGCTGCACAGAATGCAGTAGAATTCATGAGTTGGCTGATTCGTCGTTTCTTTTTGAAGTTGGAACTGAGATAGTTATTGACACTGTTTGTGCTATTTTTGCGGAAGTTCAAAAGAGAGGAAAAGATTTTTGGGCAGAATTTGAATTGTACGCAACAAATATGTAGGTTGGCGTTGCTATTAATGTTGCTTTAGTTGGTTTGCTAGCATCATATGCTCGAATCGGGCAACCTTCTGTGTCTGCTGGTGATGGTGTTTCTGCAGAAACTGTTACTGAGGCCTCTGGTGCGACTGTTACTACAACTGATTTTGTAGTGGCATATTCTGTCGATGCAACTGCTGTTGTTGATGCTTCTACTACTGCATTAGCTGTCGCTGGTGTTACTACTACTGCAGAGGCTGCTCTTACTGCTTATGTGGTGGCTGTTAATACTTATGATGCTGCTGCTAAAGCTGATATTGTCCCAGATAGTGTTGCAGCTCACCATGTTGCTGCACCTACTGCTTTACAAAAATTACAAGGTTAACAAGGAGAAACTGAAATTGCAAGGCTGAATGTTTTGCTATTATTTCCAAGCTAGGACTGAAAACTCTGTTTTTCGTGCCTAGCTTGAGGGGGGGTGTTGAAATTATTCATCCAAATTAACTAGTTTTGCCACATTAAGTTTGTTAGGTGGTTAAATAGTTTGTTAGATTGGTTAGAAGTTGGTTATATTAGTTAGCTTCAATTATCATAGTTATAAATAGGTATTCATGTACTTGATACACATAACAAAATATACAAAATAAAGCTCTCACAAAAATATTTCTTCTTCTCTCTCTCGTTTTTCTTTTCTGTTTTTCCTTCTCTGTTGCAGACTTTCATGACTGCATAATAATCTCTGTTGACAATAGTATCGATCCAGAAATTTAACACCTTCTTATTTATTATAGTTATTAAAAATAATTGATTCAAAATATTTGTCATTTTAGAAAATTAAAATAAGATTAATTATTTTCTCCTTTATCCTAAATCTAATAAATACAGAAAGAGATTAATGTGGCGAAAGAAAAATAATATTAAATAAGAAATAAGGATAACTCTTAAGACTTAAGAGTACTAGCTAGTAGAATTAAATTTATATTTTCTTTTAAAAATGCATATATATTTAAAAGGGGATAACTTGACTTTGAAGCTTCTTTCAAACGGCTTTACCGACTTCAATAACTGAATTAATATCCATATTAGAAGATTGACTTTGTACTAATAATTAAAATCAGAAGGGAATTAAATGAGGTCACCCACATTCAACCTCTGTGAGTTATTGCTACACAAGCCAATTCCTCATTAATTACTTCTATTATTGATCTTGATAATAGCTATCGTTGTAATCAGAAAATTCTTAGGATTTATTCACGTTCTCTTCCATGTGACATTAATATCTCCACCAAATTTAGAATAATCTCCAACAAAAAAACCAAGTGAACAATTAGTTCAGCCAAAATTGTTACTCCTATTTCATAGTGATTCCTTTTCTTTTTTTTTGAAGGCGCTTTTTCAGTCTTACAGGGCCACAGAAACCTGATAGACGCATGCAAATCGCGTCGTAGGTTAAATCACTTGGCAAATCCGGTGTGACAGACTCCCAAGAAGGCGAGCAGACGTTACTGCGAGGTTTGAACTTGTGAAATTTCTCTCATGCGATGAGGATCCTCTGCTCTTTAAGGCCAACTCAGTGCAGAGCAGGATTCATAGTGATTCCTACATAGACAGATTCAAGATTTTCTGTGTAGATTAACATTGTCTGAAAGGTTATGTAAATCAATGCTAAAATGTCTAAATTTTAAAATCTTCTAGCAAGACATTAGCATCTAATTGATGTTTGAATATATATGTTTAGGAGACATTTTTTGAAAATAATAATATTCTCTGAAAAGAAACACTTTAACTAGAATGAAATCCTAGCCACGTGTTTTGTCACCTGTGCATTCTGCCACACAACGTGTCAGGCCCAAAGGGGCTATACATATGAATGATATTGGTAAGTCTCGTTGACAACCCCCTAAGCGGTTTTGTCACCTGTGCATTTCTTGTTTGATATTCAGGTTTTTGACTTGTCGCCAGACTATTCCTGGAGGTAGTAGTACCCGTTTCTCAACACTACTATCATTAAATTGTGAAATGTGCTCTAATAATCAGGATTTGAAAACGGATAACTGATCTAATTGTTCCAAACTATGTCTATCATATTGTAAACAATCATACAACCTTGCAAACGAGAAAATATGTTATACATCATCACCACCTTTTGAACACACTGCTGCCTCAATTAGAGCTTGAACAATGGCGTAATACTTAGTGAATTTTTCCCGTGATGTTACAATATAAATATACAATTTTAAATCTGTTGAGTTTGCGCATTTAGACATTTTTTAGTTAATTGGCACATTTTGATAGGAACTCCTTTACAATTTTTAGTTAATTGGCACAACAAAGCTTCATGAAATTAATTTAAAAGTATATTTTTTGTTTCAAATTATAAAAAAAGGAAAAAGAGAGAATAAATGAATAGGAGTTATGTGTAGCCATTTTACCAACTACAAAAAGAGGCATTGGAGAAAATAGATGGATTTAGATGAGGGCATCACATAGATTTTAATTGTCTTACACTCGAGAAAAAAAACAATAGACAATATTAAAGGAATATGTTCCCCTGACTTTTAATTGATTATTGTATACAATATATATAGTGTTACATAATTATTTACATAGCTACAAACTAGATAATTAATTTTCCTAATTACAATCGTAATCTAAATTTACCTAATATAAAAGATATGATAATATTCTATCACACCCCCGCAGTTGAAGCGGGAGGTTCTTGTACGCTGAGACTGGCTCGGAAATCATCAAAGAGTATGCGCGGAAGTCATTTAGTGAATATGTCAACAATTTGATATCGGAAAGGAACATGAAGAACACGAACTTGACCAAGAGAAACTTTCTCAAGTACAAAGTGGATATTCATTTCAATGTGTTTAGTGTGCTGGTGTTGAACGAGAATTCCAGAAAGATATATCGCACTTACATTATCAAAGTAAACTATTGTAGCCTTATGGATTGGGAAGTGAAGCTCAAGTAGAAGGTTGCGTATCCAACATGACTCAGAAACAACATTTGATATGCCTCTGTACTCAGCTTCAACACTAGATCGAGACAGAATAGATTGTCTTTTAGAAGATCAAGAAAGCAAGTTATCTCTGAGGAACACACAGTAACCTGACGTGGATCGACGAGTGTCAGAACATCCACCCAGTCAGCATCAAAATAAGATGTGATACCAGAGAGTGAGGACTTGTATAGGTGTAAGCCGAAATGAAGAGTACCTTGTACATATCGCAAAATACGTTTGAGGACATTCATTTGTTCATCTGTAGGGCTGTGTATATGTAAGCATATTTATTGCACGATATAAGATATATATGGTCTCGTGAAAGTGAGATACTGCAACGCTCTTTCTAAATTGCGATAGCGAGTCGGGTCGGCATACAGAGAATCCGAAGAAGCATTGAGTTTGGAATTAGTGTACATCGGTGTGTCGGTTGGTTTGTAAGATGTCAAGCTTGCTCATCCAAGAATCTCTTCGGTGTAATTCCTTTGATAAAGAAATAAGCCACTTGTATGTCTCGCAACATCAATGCCAAAAAAATAGCTTAGGGGCCCAAATCATTTATAGCAAATTCAGAGGCAAAACATCACATAATGGATCGACAAAGTGTATCAGAAGATGTAGTTTGGTTGATGTCATCAACATATAGTATGACATATCATTACCCTTGCTATAGATGAAAACGAGTGATCAGATTTGCTAAGTGAAAATCTGATAGAGGATACAAAGTCAACAAACCGTTGGTACCATGCACGAGGAGCCTGTTTCAGCCCATAGGGCGATTTCTTCAAAAGACACACATAATTTGGATAAGCCGGATCCTTGAATCCTATAGGTTGATGCATATATACAGTTTCATTAAGGTCCTTATGCAAGAAATATTTTTGACGTCAAGATGATGAATAGTCCAAGATTTGGATAAAGCAATACTAAGAACAGTCCAAATAGTCACCAGTTTCACCACCGGGCTGATAGTTTCATCACAATCCACACTCACCAACAATAATATTACGATTTAAATTGTTCATATTGAAATAAGACGAGAGAGTACCTTGGGATGCTGCCATATGAGATGTGGCACCAGTGTCCATGTACCAACTGTTGTCAGGAACGTTGAGAGACATCGTGTTTATAGTCGCTTCAATATCCGTCAGTGCGTACGTTGAAGAAGGAGAAACCTATGCACTATATGCCTGATGTGGACGTGCGCTGAGGATGTCGGGTTGGACCTATCGAGCCGGAGGTTGGGCCCAGAAGGACGTCGGGTAAAGGCAAGATGTAGCAGCCCATGGCGTGTAGGCAGCCCACGACGGAGGTTGTTGCCACTGTTGGTGGCTTGCAGCAGGCGGGTAGGGTAGGTGGGGTAGAGAAAACATCTTCTTTCTTTGTGCTTAATTTTTGTAATTCCCTTACAATTAATTATTATTAGGATTAAATGCTATGTGTCCTCTTTTAATTTGTCACCATGGCATGCCAACAACGAGTGCACTATACACATTTTATATTTTTGACTTATTGTCAAAAAAAAGTGTCTAATAAGAACGATATTTGAATAATAAAAGTGTTCGATAGGAATAAGACATGATTGAAGTGGCTATGGAGAATCTGCGGATAAATTTTAATGGCCGCACATGACTTAAAGCCAAAAGAAAAAGAAAAAGATGCATTGGGGGATCTTAACTTGATTAGTTTTTGGTATGAGTCTATGAGATATATCCATTACTTTATTCTTTGTATTATAATTAAATTCAGGATAAAATTATAAATAATTTCAACTTACATTATTTTCTTTCATCAGTATACACAAAAAGTATCCTTCATTTTCAGTCAAAAAGAAATAAACCTTCATTATCTCCAATGATTGAAATGGCCAAACATAATTGACATTAATATATATACTCCCCCTCCCAAAATACTTATCGCATTACGTTTTTCAAGAGTGAAATTATATGAACTTTGACCAACAATTTAAATTATATTTTTTCATCATATTAATATGAGAAGAATTGAAACTTATAGTACTTTTCGTATAATTTTCGAATATCTAAATTTTAATTTAAAAATATTAAATTAATCTAATCTAATTTAGCTTTAAAATTTAGTTAATAAAAAAACATGATAAGTATTTTGGGACGGAGGGAGTACTAGGTTAGTTGAATAATTATGGAATTTCTGTTAGTGAGATTAATGAATAGGGAAATATCAAATATACATAAAAAATCATTTAACAACGTATACATTTAGGGGGAGAATAGAGAGAATAAAGTATTAATGTATTGAACCTAACTCCAAAAATAATATGCTTTGCAGTTGATCTAAGGGCCCAATGAAGAAGACCTTGATTTGTAGGGTTACCTAAATAATCATGATCATCACAATAATTAATTAGGACTAATATTAGTACTTTATGTGGTGGAATGAAGTGGAACTCTACTACTTAAGAGGTGTCATCATATGATTCAAGGATTAACAAATCCTTAATTAATTCCACCTGTTATTAATTAAATTCTTAATGGATTCTTAATCCCATGGGAGTAAAGTAACCGTGTGTCAAACATTCCAGACAATTAGTTATTTATGATAAAATAGTTTTTATTTTCTTGGTTTTAAAGGGAATTTTGTCTGAATATTACATATATTCTACTGTCAATGCTTCTTTCTCCCTTCCGCGAAAGCTCCTTTTGGTGGCTTCACACACAATATGAATTTGAGTATAAAAACAAGAAAATCTATCCTTTTTAGGGAAAAATTAATTAGATCCTTATAATATCACACACTGATAATGTATGCTATGTATTATTTTAATGGTTTGACAAACATGTATGAAGGAACCTGTTTCATTTTTAAAGGGATCAGTTCAGCCGATGCAAGTCAACTCTACAATTGTAAAGCTGTTGACAAGATGACAGTGTTGCAGCACTGATGTGGTTTACTCATCGGTCCAAGGTTTAAGGTTTTGTCACTTTCTTCACCTCTCATATATATACAACATGTATATAAAATTACTTCTTTTTTTAGCCCTTTTTCGTTTGTGCATCTTTCTCCCAGCAAGAAAACGAATGTGCGTGAGCAAGAAAACGGTTGTGCGCGTTGCTTGTTGCGCAACGACTTTAAGGAGTGAAAAATCTAATCTTGCAAATCCAAATTGTTCACAATTTCATCTTCAAGTTGATGTGTTCATCAGAGTTCCAATCAAGACCAAAGCTGCAACAAATTAAAGGATCAGTTCTCTCATCATTGAAGATATCTAAGTCTTAAATTTGTTGAGTCTTTGTCTTTTGTTCTTGAAATTGTAAACCTACACTTTGTGTAAGAAGCTATTTGTAGGTCGTTTATTTTCTCAAGTCTTTGAGCTGTTTACTTGGCTAGAGTTAGTCAAGGTGTGTCTTTACAATAGACGTATTGTAGAAAACTTGAAATATAGTTATTGTAAGGGGAGTGATTAAGAGTTTAATTCCTAGGTTTGCAAGAGGTTGTAGTCTAAATATTACTCAGTTTTAATAAAGTTTTGAAAAAATTATACTAGAGTAGGTCGTGATTTTACTCCCCTGAGCAAGGTGGTTTCCACATAAATATCATACGTTATTTACTTACTGCTTTAACTAAGGGAGCAATTAGAGAACCCGATTCTCTGTATTGTTTGGTGAACTCATATAACATATCAATTGGTATCAGAGCAGGTTCTTTCTAAAAAGTTAACACCTGAAAATGATATTTCTCATGACTGCTCTACCAAACTTAGAAGAAGGACAATATACCACAAGCCACCAAGATTCAATGGAAAGTATTATGAGTAGTGGAAGACGAGAATGCATGACTTTATTATGACTGACGATTCTGATCTATGGGACGTCATTTGTGACGGTCCTTATGTTCCTATAAACAATCTGACTATTTTTTCAACAACTCTAAAGTCAAGAAAGGAGTATAATGATGCTAACAAAAAGCTCACGGAGAAGAACTTCAAGGCAAAAAAGATTCTTGTTTGTGGCATCAGACCAAATGAATACAACCGTCTTTTAGCCTATCTAACTGGAAAAGAGATCTAGAAAGTTCTCCAAACCGCTCATGAGGGAACTAGTAAAGTGAAGTAATCCAAAATGGACATACTATACTCACTACTAAATATGAATTGTTTAAGATGAAAAATGGTGAGTCCATTCAGGACATGCACACCAGGTTCACCTCCAAAATCAATGAACTTCATTCTCTTGGTGAAGTCATTAGAACTAACAAGCTAGTTCGTAAACTTCTAAGTGTACTTCATACTTCTTGGGAAATCAAATTTAATGATATATCAGAAACTAAGAACTTGCAAACACTGATCATTGATGAGCTTATTGGTAATCTCAAAACCTATGTGTTGAAGAGACAACAAGATCAGGAAAGGAGAAAGTCAAAGAAAGAGAAAAGCCTGATTCTCAAGATTGCTAAAAGTGACTCAAGTGGTGATGAATTGGACATGGTTATCTCACTCGGAGATTTCAAAATATAGTTTAAAAAATGGTGGATTCTCAAGAAAATGAAGGACAATCAAACCCCTAGAGGAAATGACTATTGTTACAAGTGTGGAAAGTCTGGACAATTCATCAAAGAATATCCTCTTCATAAGCAGGATAATTATAAGAACAACTCTGAAAAAGAAGCTAAGAGGAACCAAGTTCCTAAAAAATTCAAAAGAAGAGATGCATTTGAAAATGTGGTGAAGCAAGTGGTGAAGCTAACACTTGCTGCCTGAGGAGATACCTCTAGTGAATCTGAAGACGAAGACGATCAAGAAGATACATCAATGATGATCATTAATGACGGACCTTCAACATATGAGTCAATATTTATACTCATAGCAAAAAAAACTTAAAATATTACTCTAAAAAAAATTAATGTCTCTAGAAAATATATTAATTGATGCATATCATAATCTCATAAAAGAGAAAGATGTTCTAACTGAAGAATTTACAGAAACAGAAAAAGAAAAGGATGACATGGCGGATAAAATCATTAAAATAAAGGAATAGGTTAAGGAAGTCAATTTAAAAAATGGATGGACACACCTTCTAAAGAAAATATTGTAGGTTGTGAGATTCAGTTTGAGATCTAAAGTGAGCTAAAAAGGATCAAAATGAATAACTTGAAAAAATAGACAGCTTCAAGAGAATTTGAACAGGGTAAAAATGATCTTGACAAAGCACTTCGCTGGACCTGTTCCTTTGAAGTTGTTGCTTCTATGAACAAGAGCAGTACAAGTTGTAGGGAAGATGTTGGATTTTAAAAAGTAAAGACTGCCTATAATCCGCATAGCAAATATGTCAGTAATCTTGATAATTGGCTATGCACTCACTATGATCAGACATGCCACTACAAAACTGCATGCAAAGTCAAAATTCAAGCTATTAAGAAAAAATTGAAACTAGTTGAAAAAGAGTCAAAAAGTGGGGATCCTAGTCTCGAAGGAAGAAATCTGGTCTACTTGCTTGGATCAGAAGAAGTCGTATTCATCCATTTAACCATTCCAAGGGACCCAAACTGATTTGGGTTTCTAAATCTAAACAGTGACTCTGTTTGTAGGCTAGAGTGTGAGGAAGATGTCAACAATGGTATATAGAAAGTGGCTGCTCGAAATATATGATTGAAATAATGGAGATTTTTCACTCACTTAAGACCTTTTAAGGAGGGATTATATCTTTTGGAAATGGCAAGAAATAGTACATTCTTGATATTGATAAAATTGGTAAGACACTCTCATGTGCAATTAAAAATATGTACTATGTGGATGGATTGAAATATTGTTTGTCTTTGTTTCACAAATATGTGATAGAGAAAATGAAGTCAATTTCACTTCTACTTCATGCACTATCACAAACATAAAATTTGAGGAAGTCATTCTGATAGCAAAGAGATACAAAAACATCTATGTGGCTGACTTTGATTCTCTGAATGGGAATGATCTAACATGCCTTAATGCCATAGATTATTATACTGAATTGTGGCACAGACGGCTCGGGCATGCAAGCTTTTCATTTCTGAACAAACTGGTGGTGAAGGATCTAGTTCATAGGCTGTCAAAAACCAAGTTCACAAATCATAATGTGTATGATACATGTGTAAAAGGGAAGCAAATCAGATCCTTTTTTAAATCAAAGAAAGTTGTGAGTACCTCTAAGTCACTTGATCTTCATCATATAAATCTTCGTAGACCAATTAGGATTCCAAGCAGAGGAGGAGAGAATTATATCTTTGTTATTATCGATGGCTACTCCAGATTTACATGGACTTTATTTCTAAAATCCAATGATGAAATATTTTATGTGTTTGTTGCATTTGTGAAACAAATTTAAGTCAAGTTTGTGAACCAAATTGTGAGTATCAGGTCTGATCATGGAGCTAAATTTGATAATACAAAGTTAGATGAGTTTTTTACTGAAAATGGCATAAGTCACAACTTCTATATACCAAGAACATCTAAACAAAATAGTGTTATGGAGAGGAAAAACAGAACTATTGAAGATATGGCTAGAACTATGCTAATAGCCAGTGGTGTATCTAAGAGTTTTGGCTGAAGCTGTCAACATTGTCTGTCATTTAATAAACATGTACATGATAAGGTCATTCCTCGAGAAAACTCCCTACGAACTACTCAATAAAAGGAAGCCAAACTGACTTACCTATGAGCCTTTGGGTTCAAATGCCTTGTTCTCAACAATGGTAAAGAGGCTCGGAGAAAATTTGATGCTAAAGGTGATGAGGGTATCTTTCTTGGATACCCCTCATACAACAAGCCTTACAAAGTGTTCAACAAAAAAAAAACAATATGTGAAAGAAAATATGCACGTGATTTTTGATGAGTCAAATGTGCTTGGTGACAAAGGCAAACAAGATGATGAAGCTGAAGATGGGAAATTTTCAAAGGATCTAACGAGGCCATTGAAATTTCAAATGAAAAGACAGACCTGATGAGTCAGATCAAGAAAGATGATGATGTAGAGTCTATAAGAAGCACGCAAAGACCTGGTGCCTTCGTTATTTCTAATGGAGCAGAAAGACAGGTCACTGAATCTGTATCGGGTACCTCAAAATCGGGTCAAATCAATAATGTAAATCCGGCCAATGTTAAAGAGAATGATGGAGTACCTTTTGGAGAGCATTGATGAATTCATCAAATCTTCAGAATAATAATCAATCTGAGGTACGAGTTTCAAATCGGAAGCACAAGGGATCTCATCCCTTACATAATGTGATTACTCCTCTGAAGTCTAGTATTAAAATTAGATCCAAAGTGAGAAATATATTTTCCTTCTCAACCTTCTTGTTTCAAATTGAGCTTAAAAATATCAAAGAAGCTTTGAAGGATGCCGATTTGATTACAATCATCCAAGAAGAGCTTCATCAGTTTGAAAGGAATAAGGTATGATACCTAGTACCCAGACCCTCTTACAGAACTATCATAGGGACCAGATCGGTATTTCACAACAAGTTGATGAATTTGGAAACACTACCAGAAATAAGGCAATGCTCGTCGTTCAAGAATATAATCAAGAAGAAGGAATTGATTATAAAGAGACCTTTGCTCTAGTTTCTAGTATGGAGCCAATCAGAATTCTCATTGTAATATCCAATTTTAACCGGAGTCGAAATGAAATACGATATTTGCGGGATTCTCGAATTGAATCATTGTTTTAAGGAGTCGCCACCTAAGTATTTGGGTGAATTAGGACACCTAAATGTCAACTAAATAAAGTCAACATTAAACTCCATTTTTAAGGGGTCTGCAAAATTTATGAGATTTCGGGTAAGAATTCTTTATTATCCTAAAGGAAAGGGGTTAGACATCCTCTAAGATCCGCTAACTTGCGGTTATCTGGTCAAACTTAGGTTGATATTATTATGCTAACATGTATTCTAAAGGAATTTTACAATTATTAAACTAACTAAAAGATATTTAAACTAGACATGCATATATTTAAATAAGATGTATATTTAACAAAGTTGTAACGAAAGCAAAAATCATATAAAGAGGTAGTGAAGAGAACTTAGTGGAATTTCGCTTTTATTTTCCTTTTCTGCGCAGGTTTTAATTTTGGGATGCGTCTCCGGCTACCTGCAAAAACACTTAGTAAAAGAGTTAGTAAAATAATAAATAAATGCGAGTAAAAACCTTCGGATCCGTATAAAACAATAGGAGTTTTAATTACCGAGGGCTCAGATCTATATTTTTTGTAAAGGAATATCCCAAACAAGTCATGACTGCGAACTAGTGACTCATCAGTCAATCTAGTCGCCCCGCCAAGTATGTTAGTATTCGATATATATGTGAAAGATCCATAAGTGTCATCATCGCCCTTTTTCGAAGGAAAACAAACCGAGGGACAACCTTTCCGGAAGGGTCATCGCCTCAAATTAATTATTCTCATCGGCCCAAGTATAGTAACATGTTCAAATCAGTGGAATTTCACCAAGTATAGCAATATGTTTCAGAATTCCAAAATGTGGCGGTTGTTCTTTAGATCAACCACTTGTGGCAAAGTTCCAAAATTGACAGAAACAATTCCTAGGTATAACATTTGTTCTTATTTTGTGAATGTAGTAGCTGTCGAACAAATATAGCTAGCAAACCAATCAGCTAAGTACAAAAGATGTTCCTCAATATATCAATGTAACTCAAGATATAGTAAATGTTTTGCAACAACAACTCTAAGTGTAATATCATGTTCAGATCAGTAGAACATCATAGGCACAACAACTATTTTTAAAACAACATTGAAGCAACATATTTATCTCAAAGTGTGGAAATTTGAGAGCCTCTAAAGTGCATCAACTTAGAGTGCAACAAGAGCTCAATCCAATACCACAACAACAACTCAGGATATGAAACGAATATGGGATCAACTACTTCCATCAAGTGTAGTATCTGTTTCTTTTAAATAATAAGGCAAATGATTAATCCTCCAAAGTGCAACACTTTGAGAACTTTTAAAGTGTAGTAATTTAGGAAAATGTCACAGCAACAAGTAGTAGTGACAACCCTCTTATCATAAAAATTACACCATTGAGATGCGGTTTCAACGAAGAAGCGATAACATAAGTCTCAAGATTTCAACAATTTTATCAAGTCATCAATTAGGTATGTAAGGCTCGATACAGAAATAAATAAACAACCACAATGAAATGTGTCATCATGTTTTGCAGCCAAATGTTCATTAAAATAAGCTAGCCAATTATGGTTGCACCACACAGCCATAACGACACAACCAACAGAGTAAAAACAGCTCAGGATATAGTAACAAAGAGTTTAGAATATGGAACAAACTCATGACCCAAAATACAACGATGAAAGTGATAATCATGATTCATGGCCCCAACATAAAACATCAAAGTGAAAGCAACCAACCACATTAGAATAGGGAGATTATTTACCTCAAATGAAGTCATTGTTTTGCCTTAAAGTACGACAACAAACTCACCAAAGTGCAACATCTATTATTTAAACCAAGCAACCCAAAAAATGTAATAGCAAACTTTAACTTCCAAGTGCAACACTTGTCTTAATGCAGTATTGGAAAGATGTGATCATGCCGGGTCTAAGTTAAGCCCTCTTGTCATTATTGTATCCATGTTTCAGTAATTCCTTAATGTAGAATCAACTTGATGTTTTAGGACACCATTTTAAACTTCAAACTAATAACCAGACCGCCTCCCTAAAACACAACCCAAAGGGCTGTATTTTGCCAAATTGAGGGGTTTCAACAGCTTCTTCAAGAAGCTTTTGGTTTGAAATTCGAATTCAAAAAGAGAGGAGAATATGTATGTGATATTTTCAACAGATGAGGTGATGGAAAAGGGTGGAAAATCTCCCCCTTTCAATTCGATTTGAGAGGGGAGGAGTCGTTGGGGTGGAAAATCCGATGCTTCTTGCTTGTATCCATCGGATTGAGAGGGGCCTGATGGGAGAGGGGACGTGGTGGCAGTGGCAGGTGAGAGGTGATTACCCGGTGGGTAGAGGGAGGTGTGGCGACGATGGGTATTTTTTGATGGGTAAAGGGAAGGTGTGAGGAAAGTGACGGGTGTAGGGTTTGGTTGGGTTAATGTTAATGGCGATTGGGCTGATTTAGGGGTAGAGTTTTAGGTGTGTATTATTTTAGTAAATGGTTGGGGTTTAAAAGATTAAAAAATATAAATTATGTGAATAAAATACCAATATAAATATTTAAGAAACAGTTTATGCTTAATGAAAAATGCGACGTCATTTGTAAACAACATAGAAAGAGTTTTCGGACAAAAAATGATGTGTCCAAAATACTTAGAATTGCAATAAATAATTAAAAAGATGAGACAAAATTGAGTGTTAACAGTTTGTTCATCTTTGACGGAAGACGATGAAAGAGTTTTCGGACAAAGACATTGACTTGTAGCCAATTTTGTCTTGATCATCAGAATTAGAACAAAGATCAGGAAATGAATAGGTAAAAGAATTTTAAGAAGAATTGAAAGCAAAACTGATGCAGATTTAAAATTTGTCCAGTGTCGAATTATGATGATATTGGGTCATTGCGACATTTGGAAAATTAAAGGCAAGACTAACGCGGATTCAAAATTTCTCCTAGTGCTGAATTATAATGACATTGTGTTCTGTGGTGTTAGAAAATTGAAGAGGGGCGGATGCAGATTCAAAACTTTGTCCCAGTGTCGAATTATAATGACACTGGGTTGCTGTGATGCTAGAAAATCAAAGATGGTGCAGATTCAAAATTTATCTCAGTGTCAAATTTTGATGACACTGAGGCCATTGGTGTTACGGGATGCTGGAGGAGAGCAGATCGACGTTCGAGGCCACCTTTCCCTTTTGTTGGGAAGTCTGGCTCCCCAATAAATTACCTCAGTTCGCTGTAAGAGATAGTTCCACGTTGTGCTTCTGCTCTTGTAAATTAAGGTACCCGCAGGCTAAAACTTAAGAAAAATTAGTGCATAACTGTTAAGACAAAATGATAAGGCATGGATATGAGAGAAGTGCAATAATGTGAGTAGGAATGTCGTCTTGTGTAGACGTAATGTGCTGAAGATGTCATAGTTGCAGAAGTTGGTGATGTCATTGTGTTAACGTGATGATGATGGCGTCATTGTGTTGACGTATTGCAGATGATGACATCATTGTGTTGACGTGTTGATGATATGAAAAACCTGCACTCAAAGAAACTTGTGAGTTTTGTGAGGGGTGTTTAAATGTCTCTAACAGTGTTTGTTCCCTGAGGTGCCTCTAAGGGTATTTGTTCCCTGAGGTCGAAAATGCCTCTAAAGGTGTTTGTTCCCTGAGGTGAAATGCCTCAAAGGGTGTTTGTTCCATGAGGTCGACAATGCCTCTAAGGGTGTTTTTTCCCTTAGGTCGGAAATGCCTCAAAGGGTGTTTGTTTCCTGAGGTCGAAAATGCCTCCAAGGGTGTTAGTTCCCTGAGGTCGAAAATGCCTCCAAGAGTGTTTGTTCCCTGAGGTCGAAAATGTGAAAATTTTAATAGTGTGACCGAAGCCGATATAGACCGCCTACGTATCCTAGTAAGGGAATCAGGTCATAACGTAGTTCGTTTCAAATAACGGAGATTGAGAGATTTTGTCGTCGTTGCAATATAAAATATAGCTGAAGTCGTTGCATAGTCATAATAAAATGACGACGTTGGATAGACGTGTTGTAGATATCGTCATTGTGCAGACAAAATATGGACATTATTGATAACCGTAATAGGAGGAACGTCGTTGTGCGAACGTAATAAGATGAACGTCATTGAATAGACGAAATATGGACATTATTGATAACATTCAACCCGCTCACGATCAAAATATTCTCGATACCTATATGACAGAAGAAGATTCCAACAAATTAGAATAATGTGGAAGCAATGGAATTATGGATAAAATTGCATCCGGGGAAAAAAATGATGAATCTGGATTCATTGCTTGGTGCCTTAACAAAAGAATAGCAAACAGGAATGACGTAAAACACCGAAGCCCTACCAATAGGAAAAGAAATCAACTATATTACACATTTCACATACTAAATCAGAAAAAGCCACACCTTGAACAGGAAAATTTCATACCTATCCCTTTTAGCAACAAAAAGGTCTATGATCTTCTCTACATTTAATAAGCATCAAAACATAAGACTCTGTTAGAATCCAAACTCATATTAGTTGCTTTTTCTATGTTTCATCATCACTTTATAACTCTTCTTAGCATATTCATATAAGTATAGTCAACCACTCAGATAACTATACAAATCTACAAAAAAAATACTGTTCATAATGTCGTTGTATTCGTGTCGAATTCATAAAAAATGTATTCTTTTAAATGGTCTGATAGGAATGCGGTGACATTTTTTAAAAATTCGCACAACGTATAAAAGAATAATATATGACTTGAAATTTCAATGTCATATCCAGAGAGTGAACCTCCAACAGCAGCAACAATATATGCTATGATGACATAAAGTGTGAGTTTTCCTTTGTAATATTCAGCTTTTTCCTTGGTTACACCAATTGAAGGAATTCCCCCACCTTCCATCTTCAATTTCTTGGAAAAACAGTGAAGCAAAGTCAGCAATTTTTTCTTAATAAAACACCTTCATAAAATATGTACACCTTGCAAATCAATCATTTCATGTTCTTTTCTTTCTGCAAGGACAATATAATGCCTCATTTTCAAACATCTCACTATTGAAAAATGCTAATGGCAGAAAGTAGAAATGACTTTCAGCAAATTTAACTACACAACCTAAGTTCCAAGAGAAGTGTTTATTTTGGGTTATTTTACTATATTTGAAATAGTATAAAATTGAAGAAGCATTGGAGAGGCAATGAGCTCAAATACCAAAGCAAGACCAACAATGTCACCAAATGAGTTTTGAGGAAAACAATGCAGCAATACATGGTGGCATCTGCTTGTAGCGTGGAAAAAATCTATCAATGCCTCCCTTTACAAATTCATTCAATAACATTATAGTACTCTACTTACTAATAATAATGATCATAGTAACACATAATCCCGAGGTAAAAGATGGTGGAGTTGTTTCAAATCTTTAATAATTACTATTATTGTTGCCCCTTCTTTTCTTGCTTCCGTGCAAAGCTAGATTCTACTACTACTACTATTATATTTGTGTTTAAGCATTAACAAATATCCCGTTTGAGTGAATCCTAAAAAAACTCTTCTCTAAGAGTGAATCAATGCATTTCACCCAAGAAGATTTATTTTAGAAGTTGACATCATTTGCAAATGCCAATATCGAGGCAATTCTTGAACCCCCCAAATTAATACTACTATCTTCTTGTCTTTCTCACCTTTCTTCTTTTACTACATGATTTTAGTTTTACTAATGGTTCCAACAATGAAGTTGATGTGTTATTTTCTAGCACTACTTCACCAGTTCCTTCAGCATTCTCAAACTGGAATCCTACTGACCCCAACCCTTGTAAATAGTCACATATAGTTTGTTCTTCTCATCTTTTTGTTACTAAAATTGATATTCAGTCCATTCAGTTAGCTCTTCATTTTCCTTCCAATCTTTCCTCACTACAATCCTTGCAAAAACTGACACCAGAAGCACAATCTTTCTTTAACTCTTTTTTCTTAACAATGAAGCTAGCGCCAATAAATATACTTGAAGACAATGCAAGAACTAATCCTTTAATATTATCAGATGACAGCACTGAACATGATTCATACAAGGAGATAACACTAACTATTCAATATTCTGCAGAAATATATGTATATAAAGAAGAAGCAAGCAGGATTGCACTTCAATTACAGAGATTTATTTATCATGTTTGTGTTCATAGTAAATATGATTACACTCAACTGAATCAAGATGCAGTAACTCTTTAAGCGCGCCAAGTTCAAATAACAACTTTATGAGTTACAATAAATATAAATTATCTTTGTTAACTCATCCCAATATTTTGGACAGTCAACTAAGATAGTTACATCCTATGAGTATTTTTTGTTCCAGCTACATCAACATCTATATCATCGATGCGTGAGACATTTCTCAGCGATATGACTTCCAACGGCGCGGTTGTTGTTTCCCTTCCATCCACAACAATAGTTGCAACATCAGTTTTAGTCCCAGTAGAATCTACTGCACTAGTTAGAAACCAACTTTAACATCAGCTTTCAAATTGCATTGCTTAGGAATATCAGTTTTCAAGAAGTTAAAATCAGGCATACCATGGCTAAATTTTCCAATTACAGCCCACTTCAAGTCTTGTCTTTCCACAGTGATATCAATATCGGTTTTACTGAATTAAAAAGTTGGTTCTCCATGTAGGTATTGTACCTGTTTCGGAGCTAACTGATCGGTGTATTTTATATACACCTTTTGAGTCTGTTTTAGTTAGTCTTTTGTCCCATTTTGCACATATAAGTGTCGTATTAGGATAGTTTTTCTTTCTATTGAGTCAAAGTGGTTGAAATGGCCAAATGACGGAAAAGGAGCAAAAAGAGGGCAAAAGAGGAGATGCCAGAGCTGAAAACAGAGAAAGTGGCGAACGAGGCTAAAATCCAGACCAGCGCGCGGCCTCCTGCGACAGCGAGGGCGCGGCGCCGATGTCGAAGAGGCAAAAGACTTCGGCGCGGCTACTAAGACAACAGATGCAGGGCCGCGGCGCCTAAACATCCGAGGAGCTATAGAAGATCTGGCGCGGCTACTCGAAGCGCAGATATCGGGCGCGCGCGACGCGTAAAATTAGGTCTTTTGACGGATTTTTGGGCGAACTGCGAGGAAAAAGAAGGGAGGCGTTTTAAACCTATAAAAGGAGAACCCTAGGCAGTTTTTGAGGGTTCCCCTTCTTGCACAACTCAAGATTCTTGCTTGGAGATTGGATACCATTTATTTTAGTAATTTCTTTTCCCTTTCTTTACTTTAATTCAGTTTTTGTATGATGAACATGGAATTAGTTCTTGCCATATTTATGGCCAGGAACTAATTCTCTTATAGGGCTTTCTATGTTGAATTTCTTGAACCTTATGTTATAAATTAATGCATGCTTGTGGTAATTATTCTTATTGAGAGATCTATCCAATAATTGAGTTGAATTCTTGGTAGCTAATTGACAACTAGTTATCACTATATGATTTCTAATCAGATTCTGAAAAGGGGGGATTGTGAATATGTTGTAAGTTGGATAGACAATCTTGAATTGGGGATGAAAATACCTCAATTAGATTTGTAAGCGTTGATGAGAGGCTTAACAACCTAATTTTGCGCATTGTGCGTGACGGTCGACTAGGTTTTGTGCTTAATCCTCCTATAGCGTTACCACTTATCGTGAAAGTTAGGTAAGGAACAATACTGGGATTGAGTGTTTATATAACCCTAACGGGAGTATAAAACGATTTCGTAAACCTGCTTTCTCCAAAAGAAGAATACCATAAGTAATGCATTAGTAAGTAACATAAGCGGATAGTAAGGATACATAGAAGCCCTATTCTCATCACATCTGAATTAAATCTTTATATTTAATTAGCTTTCATAACTCTTAATTACAAACCAAACAATCAATCATTAATTCACCAAATAGATACTAGAAAATAGATAACTGATACTTGGACCCTAATCCTAGAGGACGATATTCGATCTTATCCAAGACTATACTCGCGATACGATAACGTGCACTTGCGTTTAAAAGTGTGTGCATATTACGCGCATCAAGTTTTTGCGCCGTTAGGGATTAGGCAATAGTTGATATCAAATTATCTATTTTTAATTTCTAATTTGGTTTTAATTTTCATTTTTATTTTTATTTTTACGAAAATTCGGGTTCAGTGATTTGTTTTCTGTTTTTGATCTATTTGTGCAATCGGTTTATGCGAAGGAGAAGAGGGCGGACACTCTTGTTCCTTGATCACGAGATTGAGAAAACCGCAAAGCGAGCGAAAGAATCAACGAATTGCAACTTTGATAGAGATGGGCGGTAATCTAAACAATAACGAGAATGAGAGAAGGGTTAGGTGAAAATCAATTTAACCTGGAGATCCTCGGCAAGTGCGATAGATGTGGAGGATAGAGTCGAATCGGCCAGAAAGGCGTTTGGGAGATTATGTGCTACGAGTGAATGGAGCCTGGACTTGCATTAGGCTCACTGCGATAGAGCCAACAATTTTGAGATAAAGCGGCAATTACGAGCATGGTACAGACTGCGCGTGCAATTCGGAGGCGCCATGGAGGATCCACATGCGCGTAGCTAATTTCTTGGAGCTATGTGCCACTTTCGAATATAACGGCGTTCGATGATGCCGTCGAGGTTGAGGCTCTTTCCTTTCTCACTCGGGGATAGAGCAAAAGTATGGTTGAATTCCACGCGGCCGATTCGATATTCACGTGGCACGAGTACGCGAAATTTCTAGCTAAGTTCTTTCGCGCTTGTAAGCGGCAAAATTGAGAGGGAGTTGAATAACTTCTACCGGTGATGGAGAGTCATTATATGAAGCATGGGAAAGGTTCGAGGATCTGGAGGAAGTGTCCACACCATTGCATTGAGTTGTGGAACTTGGTCCACATCTTCTACAACTGGTGGCGATGACAACGGAACCATCATAGATGCGGCAGTGGAGCATTCGAGGAAAACAACCCACGGCCTTCATGAGTTATTAGAAGATATGGCCACTAACAACCGTATCGCGAGGAGGTCGACTAGTGGAAGAAGAAGCGTGGGTCCGAAGTAGATGCTATTCTTGCCTTGAATGCCCAGTGGCTCTTCTAGCGAAAGCGATTCTGTGACGGCATCTGATGTCGATGAATCTTTGTCTGGATGCCCAAAGTGTGAGATATGTGGCGGCCACATACATTTGATAGGTGTCCTTGGCGGATCCCAACAACATATCGATGGAAGCGGCGAGTGTCGAGCGATAGGTAATTATCGAGGCAGCGAACAACCCGCTCCAACACTTATAATCCGGTGGAGAATCACCCAAATTTCATGGAGAGATCGGGGCAGCGAGAACCGATGCAGGCGGCAGCAGCGATGCGAGGACCAGAACCAATATCGAGCGTGAGAATCGGTATAGAGGCGATGTCAAAACAGCGATACGAATCATGACCGCTTCACTCGAAGCCCGCGGCCTCAGCAGCGCAATCGCGCGATTCGGCAAGCAGCGAGCGATCGAAAGTAGCGTAGCGGCATTGGCAACGCCAGTCACGATTTTGCGAAGCTAGAGCCTCGTTGAAATTTGGAAACACAAGTAGGGCGGCTAACCAGCGAGACAAACATCGAGCGCGAGGACATTGCCAAACAATACGAGGTAAATCAGGGAGCGGTGTAAGCGATGCGGTTGAAAGTGGAAAGCAGATTGGGCGGCGGCTTGGCCCGGTAGTTGAGAGAAAGCGAGAATTAGGAAAGAGAAGGTGGCCTAGCCCGGTGATAGAAAACTCGGAGAAGGAGTATCTGAGAAAAATTCCTTTTCCCGGAGGTTCTGAGAGGAAGGTGGTGGATAAACAATTCTCCAAATTTTTGGAAGTATTCAAGAAGTGACATCAACATACCCTTCATGAAGCATTAGAGCGAGATGCCATCCTATTTCAAGTTTATGAAGGAGATATTGGGGAAAAAGAAGAAGGTGGCGGAATATGAGGTAGTAGCACTATGAGGAGTGTAGTGCTATTACGCAAAGAAGTTGCCACCAAAGCTTAAGGACCTGGAAGAGCGCTTCACTTGCCTGATGGCGGGGTGACTTGCATGAGCTACATGCGATTTGGGGCGAGTATAAATCGATGCCCTATCGGTTTTAAAAGGTTGGAGTTGGGAGAGGCGAACCAACGGCTGTGAGTCTGCAACTAGCCAGCGGACGGTGATTCACCGCGGGGCAAGATTGAGGACGTGATTGTGAAAGTAGGAAAGTTCTTCTTTCCTGCAGATTTCCTCATCCTTGATATGGAAGAAGATGCAGAAATCCCTATCATATTGGGGAGGCCACTCCTAGCAACGGGTAGAGCTTTGATTGACGGTGAAAGAGGAGAGCTAACACTAAGGGTGGAGAATGATGATATTGTGTTTAAAGTGTTTAAACATGTATTATAACCACCACAAATGAGTAGGTGTTTTGCAATCAACACCATCAAACACCCATGCGAGCCCTTACGGTCTGACCAAAGAGTGATGAGCCCAAGCGGCATGGTTTCTTTGAAATGACACTAAATGAGGTAAATGTCCGGAACTCCTACTACGATAATGCTAAAAAGAAAAGAAAGAAAAGAGCCAAATGTGGAGAAATGGATTGGTTGGGGACTTAATCCACCCCAAGGCTATTAAGTCTAAGGAACTTGCGTCCAGCTAAAAGACGTTAAAGACAGCGCTACTTGGGAGGCAACTCAATGTTTTCAATTATGTTATTTTAATTTCTATCATTAGTTTAATTTTATTTTGTCTAAGAACAGTCTCACGGTATTGGATCTTGTTGTTTGTGTGATTGACAGGTACATGAAATTAAACCGGGACCAGCCGAATGAAAGCCGGGATTTCGAGCGGAGTAGCGCATGGCTTCAGAAGCGAGCGCGGCGCAAAAGATCTGAACAGCTCGGAAGTTTAAAGCGCGGCGCCCGAGAAGCGAGCGCGGCGGTAGAATTCGAGAAGTCGGTAGGGATTTAGCGCGCGGCACCGGAAGCGGGCGCGGCGAAAATCGAAGGCGCGAGATGATTAGGCTCATGGCGCCAAAAGCGAGGCGCGGCGGCGAAATCGAACTTAAAAGCGCCCAATCAAATCTTTCCCAATTCCAACTTCAAAACCGAACCTTCCTCTCCAAAACCCACGAAATTTGAAATTCTCCCACAAATCCTCCACAAATCCAACCCTAACACAACCGAAACTCTGAAATTCCCAACAACCCCCAACTATCTCACACAACAAAGCTACATTCCATAGCCTCAAACCACCAATTGAACCAAGAACAAGCTTGAATCTTCTCATCAAAAGGTAATCCCTATCCTTGTTCTTGAATCCTTTTACTAAAGTCATAGGAGGTAGTAGTTTGGAAGTATTGTAGTTGGAGTAGTTCGAGGTGAAAAGTGATTGTGAAGTTGGAGAAAGGAGTAGAAAAGAAGGTTGTGGGTATTGAGTAGAAAGATTGAAGTTTGGGGTGTTGTTTTTATTTGCTAGTTGTTGAGTGTGTAGGAGACGTTGTGCCACTAAGTTAAAAGCTCGAGGCTGTTTTAACCATGGCCACCGGGAAGAGAAGAAGCTCCACATCCACTGACACCCAATCTGATGAAAATAGGTTTGTGAGTTAACAGGCCTACCAAAGATACAAAAGACTTGATCTTGGGCAGTAATTCCGAGAAGGGAATGGATTACCAAAGGGATCTATGGGGAGGAAGGCGTTTATGAGCCCATCAGGCGATGATTGAAACTAAGGGTGGAAGAGATTTGTCAATCAGGAGAAGATAACACCGATGAATACAACAATGGTGCGGGAATTTTATGCAAACTTTCAGGAGAAGGCGAGAAGGGTGCTTTGTAAGGGAAATTATATGCTGTATTGCGAAGCAATAAATACAACGCTAAAGCAGTTGATGTTGAAGAAAGTAGTGATTGGAACCATTTTAGAACATGGTCTAGGAAGCGCAACAACATCATTGGAATAACATTGCAGACACGATGAGCTACCACAAGTGCTTTTGAGATTGGAAGAAATGGATCTAGAAGCGGCGGTGCCCGATTCAACAAAGCGACCAAGGCGTGGCTATACTTCATCGGCGCGCGTGATCCCGTCCACGCACTTCACGAGTGTCGAGAAGGCGAATTAAGCTAGTATATGGAATCATGGCGGGAAAAACAATTGATGTGGGGAAAGAGATAGTGCGAGCATAGAAGAAATCAGCGAGTTGGTGACAGCGGTGGATTGGGACACGGTTCACTTATTACGATCTATGCCACGTGAGTGCGGTCCAACTACCGCGAATACTCATGAAAGAAACCAGCGCCGGTGTCCATGGGATAGTGCACTCTTTCCTGCACCCGGCCCGGCGGCAGACGGAGCACCGCGTGAGGCAACCATGGATGAAGATGAGCACGAAATAGGGGCTCGATATGAAGCGAGGACCCGGCCAGCCAACCACAAGCGAGAACCTTGAGCCCACGATGGGGCAATTATACCAATACGAAGGAGATGATGCGGACGCACAAGCGATAGTACAAGGGCGGCGAAAGCAAGGCAACAAATCGGCGGTGAGTGCCTTGTTCAACCAATGGTCAATGCATTATCCGCCGCCACCACCACCATTTTAGCCAAAGTCGGTAAGTGTCTTTTCTTTTATTTTCTTTGAGTCTTACACATTGGGGACAATGTGTGATTTAAGTTGAGGGTGTTTTATTTGTGTGTCATGTTATGTTTTAATTAAGTCTTTTCTTTGTTTTATGTTTATTTTGAGTCACCAATTTTTTTCTTTTTGAGTCATAATTGCTGTCAAAGATCATATATCTTTGTAGTTGCTAGAAACACCTAGTGAAGTAAGGTGGAATAATGTAAAGGAATTGAAGCAACTATCTAAACACTTAGGTTAGATATGCCAAAAACTCATGAGAATCTGTCTATTTGGAGTTTCTTACTTGAGTTATGCATGCTAAATGATAAATGCTTATGTGTTATGATTGCTTGCTATTTGAGGCGAAATAGTTAGGATATGTATGTTAGGGAGATGACTCGAGGCATTTCTTTGATAGCCAATTCTTACCATTCTTTTCTATCTGTACTTTAAAAATATCCTAGTCATTAATTGAGCCTAAATTTGAAACTTCTTCTTTGACACCCTATGCTCCCACAAATTGTACCATAAGTGCAAATATGAAATAGTGGAATCAATTGTGTTAAAAAAGAGACAAAAAGAGTGAATGAGTTTGTTGCACTGATAAAAAGTAATAAGAAAGAGGCAAAAGTTTGGGGGTGTCTATTAGTATAATACACTTCACTCTCCCAAAACAAAGAGGAAGGATAGAATTGAAGTGAAGGAAAGAATCAAAAGAAAAAGGGAAAAATTGAAAAGCCAAAGAGCTTAGTGCAGAAAAATGAGCCTAAATGCCTATCTTTACCAACCCTACCTAAGCCAACATTACAACCTCAAAGTCACGAAGATCTCTTTTATGCATATCGAATTAGTGGAGAATAGCAAGTAAGCATGCCATAGGAATTCTTGAATTTATATGCGTGATTTAGTATATGGACTTCCATTTAAGCATGATAAGTATGAGTTTGCGAAATATCTAGCTTAATATCTTTGAAATGTCATGCTATATGTTCTGCGTATTATTTTGCTAACCTTCATGTTTTCTAGTTAACACTAAATGCAAAAGTAATCAATGGCGGTGAGTCTTTTATTTTCGTTCTTTGAGTCTTTTATTTCTTTCTTTCTATCTTTGCTCGAGGCGAGCAAATGTTAAGTTGGGGTATTTGATCGGTGTATTTTATATACACCTTTTAGTCTGTTTAGTTAGTCTTTTGTCCCATTTGCACATATAAGTGTCGTATTAGGATAGTTTTTCTTTCTATTGAGTCAAAGTGGTTGAAATGGCCAAATGGCGGAAAAGGAGCAAAAAGAGGGCAAAGAGGAGATGCGGTGAAAGCAGAGAAAGTGGCGACGAGGCTAAAATCGGACCAGCGCGGCGCCTCCTGCGAGCAAAGCGGCATGGCGCCATTATTCGAGAGAGGCTGTAGCGGCGGCAAACGGCGGTGCGAGGCCGCGGCGCTAAACATCGAGGAGCTACAGAAGATCTGGCGCATGGCTACCGAACAGCGAATATCGGGGCGCAGCGACGCGTAAAGTAGGTCTTTTGACGGATTTTGGGCGAACTGCGAGGGAAAAGAAGGAGGCGTTTTAAACTATAAAAGGAGAACCCTAGCGGTTTTGAGGTTCCCTCTTGCTGACTCAAGATTCTTGCTTGGAGATTGGATACCATTTATTTTAGTAATTTCTTTTCCCTTTCTTTACTTTAATTCAGTTTTTGTATGATGAACATGGAATTAGTTCTTGTCATATTTATGGCCAGAAACTAATTCTCTTATAGGGCTTTCTATGTTAAATTTCTTGAACCTTATGTTATAAATTAATGCATGCTTGTGGTAATTATTCTTATTGAGAGATCTATCCAATAATTGAGTTGAATTCTTGGTAGCTAATTGACAACTAGTTATCACTATATGATTTCTAATCAGTTACGAAAATGGGGATTGTGAATTTCTTTGTAAGTTGGATGAAACGATCTTGAATTGGGGATGAAAATACCTCAATTAGATTTGTAGCGTTGATGAGAGGCTTAACAACCCTAATTTTGCGCATTGTGCGTGATGGTCAACTAGGTTTTGTGCTTAATCCTCCTATAGCGTTACTTATCGTGAAAGTTAGGTAAGGAACAATCTGGGGTTGAGTGTTTATATAACCTAACGGGAGTATAAAGCGATTTCGTAAACTGCTTTCTCCAAGAAGAATACCATAAGTAATGCATTAGTAAGTAACATAAGCGGATAGTAAGGATACATAGAAGCCCTATTCTCATCACATCTGAATTAAATCTTTATATTTAATTAGCTTTCATAACTCTTAATTACAAACCAAACAATCAATCATTAATTCACCAAATAGATACTAGAAAATAGATAACTGATACTTGGACCCTAATCCTAGAGGACGATATTCGATCTTATCCAAGACTATACTACTTGATACGATAACGTGCACTTGCGTTTAAAAGTGTGTGCATATTACGCGCATCACTAACGGAGGTGGTAAAGTTTTGGAGCAATTGGCAGAAGAACAATCAGCACCACCTGTAGCTTCATTGATCGGAATTATTGAATTGAGAATTTGTGAAAATGTCGGAACCTTCGCCAACAATGTTGGTTGTTTGTCGACCGTTGAACTAACTTGTATCGCTGTTCCATTTTGTCGTTCAGTATCATTGTTTGTAACCGTCGGTATTCCAGAATTAGTGAATGGAGTTTGAGAGTGTTGGGGTTGAATTAGAGACGGATATGATGAATTATAGGACTGGAAAACCTCCCCGGGAGGTCGCCCAGTCTCCATCACTACCATAGAGCCACTGAACTTCGACTACGACAAAAACCAAAATTTGATTTGGTCGACTTGATGTTTGGGAATGACTTGAAGGTGGAGAGTGGGTGCAAAATGTCGGCGTGAGGGTGTTGAGTGTAGTGATACCTAACACGATTGTCGACTATTACTCATGTGGCCGGAAATCCAAAAGTGGCGGCTAGGGTTTGCAGAATTTCGATTTGTGGATTGTGACGATTCCGGATGAATTGAGAAACGAGAAGGGTATATAAATGACGAGGAGGTGATGGTGGTATACCTCCCTCCCGTCGATTATATCTGTGCTTGCCGGAAAATCCAAAATCGTTGACTGCGTTTTTTGGTTCAGTTTTTGGGTGCAAAATCGACAGCTTTGGAGAACAAATCGATGGGCAAGAGTGGTATAGATGTGTAGATAATGACGAGACGAGTCTTTTGGTATAAGACTCGTCGCCTGAGCATTCGTGATGTCACCGGAAATTTTAAATTTCCGGCGGAGTTACTGTACCCCGCCGAAAATTGTCATTCTTGAGAGAATTTGGGTTTTTTGGGTTTGGGCTAAGGAATTTAGGTGTTTTTTTGAAGTCTTGGGTAGTTTTAGTATTTTATTTTATTCATGGTTGTGGTTTAAAATAATTTATTATGACACTTAAAAAAAAACTGTCACACAAATGTCATAATTTTATGACACTTAAAAAACCCGTCACACAAATGTCATAATTTTGTGACACTTAAAAAAACCGTCATATGAATGTCAAGAAAAGACATAAATTTAATAAAAAGATGTGACAGTTGCATTTCTGTCACACGTAAACTATCACCGTATGCTATTTTTCTTGTAGTGCATTCTCCTCATGTTACTGCATTACTCTTTTTATGATTTCTAAAGGGGGAATATTACTGCAAGGGGATAAAAGGAATTATGTCAATAGGTCTTCCTTAAGTTTTTGTGTTGAAAAGGGTCTGGTTCTCAGGGGGAACAAGACGAGATTTGGTTCTCAGGGGGAATTTGCATTCTGATCCAAATTGTTCACACTTTCATCTGCAAGCCGCTGTGTTCATCAGAGCTCCAATTAAGGCCAAAGCTGCAACAAACTAAAGGACCAGTTCTCTCACCACTAAAGATGTCTTAAGTCTTAAGTTGTTGAGTCTTTGTCTTTTTTTTTTAATATTATAAACCTACACTTCGCGTAAAAAGCTATTTGTAGCTCGTTTATTTTCTTAAGTCCTTGAGTTGTTTACTTGACTATAGTTAGTTAAGGTGTGTCTTTGCAATAGAGGTATTGTAGAGAGCTTGTAATAGAGTTATTGTAGGGGGGGGGGGGGGGAGATTAAGAGTTTAATTCTTAGGTTGTAAGAGGTTGTAATCTAAACATTGCTCAGTTTTAGTGAAGTTTTGGGAAAATTCTACTAAGGTAGGTCGTGGTTTTACCTCCTTAAGCAAGATGGTTTCCACGTAAATATCCAGTGTTATTTACTCACTTCTTTAGCTAAGGAAACAGTTAGAAAACCCGGTTTTATGCACTGTTTGGTGAACTCGTAGAACATATCACACATAGTGGAGTTATAATCTTTTCCGTTATCATTTAATATATGAGAACAAATTAAAGAGTTACAGACCTAATTTATAATCCAAGTGGAGAAAATATAATTCAATGAGAATTCTCTTAGGAAAAAAAAAGAAAGCGATTCAAAGGAAAATAACATCTCATAAAAGATTGTACAAGATGTCATGTTTCTTCATTACGACATTTTAAGTATTAAAGTTGCAAAAGTTATTTACATCTCCAACTTTGGTTTAAAAATTAAATTTTCCTCGGACGTGCTTTAAACAACAGATATTCTCTGTCTTATTTCTCAGATAATAAAATAAAATTAAAATATAATATTATATAAATTATAGGTAAAATTCCTTGCCAAAAGAATTTACTTATCATGTACGAGTATAACATAAAAATGTTTACATAGAAGGATGATTGAAAATATCGATGGTACACTAGACACTACGTAGGATAGGAGGGGAGAAAGGAGTTATCAATCCTCTGAAAAATTACCATTGCTTACCTTAAAAGAATCTAGGGTTAATTTGGTACGTCGCACTGAACGGTATATTTTTATATTGGATTGTACTGCATTGTAATGGACTGGAATGTATTAATATATAATGAAAGGTATTAGAGTATTAATATTTAATGAATTGTATTTTTTATTTTTAGTACAGTCCAGAAGAGACCCATCTACTAGATGAGTCTAAAAAATGGCAGTTGGAGTGTACTATTTTTAGAAATAGTATAATGCAGTACGACTGAAAACGTCCACCAAATGCTATATTATTTTTTATCCAATGTAGTCCAGCGTAATACAACGTATCAAACGTGTCGTAAGTATTATTCTTTTTAGCCGCATTCTTATCTTAATATGATCTTGGGGACTTTTTATTTGGAACTTTTTTGTTTTTTAAGGATACTTTTAGCTAGGTGGAACCTTCAAATCAACAATTAATGGGATATATATATATATATATGCAAAATTGGTTATGGAGGGAATGTATGTTGTACGTAATTCCAAAACACTTCTTTGTAATATGGTGGGCACTATTAGGCAATACTTTAACTAGAACTAAGATATTTGGAACTTGTGTTAATTATTACTCTACTTTCTGCCCAACCAAGAATATGAGAGTTGGCAGCTCAACTTCCAGGAAGTGTACTAAAATTAAAGAGAAACCATACAAAGAATTACTAATAATGATATGCTAATTATATATTATGATTTTTTTTATAAATATTTTCTCCAACTTTATTTTAACGCGTGACCGAACTCAAAAGATAGTATGTGTTTGTATATTTAATTTAAAAAATCCCTTTGTATTGCGGTGTTAATTTGTTTATTTATTGCTAATTTTAGTTATTGGATATATAAAATACGAATAATTAAAAGATATTCTTCCCAACACGAGGTTGCCTCGTAACGCCGACCTACAGAAAGAAAGTTATAGGGTGAAACGAATCTCCTAGGTTCGTGCTAGTTGCTAGAACAAAGAATCAAGAAGAAAAAGTCATTCGGGACATAGTCCAGTGGTAAAGTCTGGACGCTATAAGACGCTCTGGCATGGACAGCGTATTCTCCGCAGACATGAAGAAATTCTGCATGTTGGAGAATTTGACCTTGTCTCATTGATCAGTTGTACGCTCCTAAAAACTAGCCACTGGAGCACATCCCGTGATTTATTAGTGATGTTGTTGAAGGACCGGTGCCATCACCTCGAGGACGTCTGGATAATACCAGTGAAGTAGTCAGACGCAAGACTGAAAACTTCGATTATCAAAAAAAAAAAATCAAGAAGAAAAAGAATGAATTAAAGTATAAGATTTTTATATACTCATTAATTAGGTTATTTATAAAGTATATCACCTAAATATCTATACTAAACATTACTCCCTCTGTCTCATTTTATATGTGTTTAGCTTTTTTCAGTATCATTAAGAAAAGAGAAAAATGTCATATTTGTCAGTTAACTTCCGGAAAAGGGTCATATTTGTCCTCTGTTAAAGTATGTGATCAAATACTCATCCGTTAAAGTATGAGGTCAAATATGCCCTTCAGGTTAGCAAAGGATCATATTTGCCCTCAATTGGACGGAAATCCCACGTGAATGCCACATGAACGCCATGTTGGGTCCACGTGGATGCCACATGGCAGGTGGGATCCGACGTGGCATCCACGTGGGATTTCCGTCCAATTGAGGGCAAATATGACCCTTTTGCTAACCTGAAGGGCATATTTGACCCCATACTTTTAGCGGACGACAAATATGACCCTTTTTTGAAAGTTCGATGGCAAATATGACCTTTTTCCATTAAAAAATTGTATCGCAGTCACACTAGGGGCTAGGGCTCCAAGAAAGTGCCAGTGATTAACGCTTCTACTAGCAAAATCGTTGTCGTTCTTATGTAAGTGAAGTAGAGAGAAAATTATTCACAATAAATTCTCTCTTCACTTTTGCTAACAATAAATGTTGTCTTTCAGTCTACTAGTTGCATCATTGTAGCATTTATACGAGAGTAAGATCATGAAATTGAAATCGGAAGAAAGTCACGAGCTAAATTTGTGAGCAAATCAAAATTTATGCGATTATTTGACCGACTCTCGTATAGATTTCAGAGGAGAAGGATAAATTTCTCTATAGAAATAATCGCATAAATTTCATGATCCGACTCTCGTATAGATACTACAATGATGCAACTAGTAGACTGAAAGGATAAAGTAAGAAGCATAAATACATGAGAGTAATATTGCACTAAGAAATTGTGATTTTTTCATTGTTTGAAAGTTAATATATGAGAGTTGATTTGCATTTCATAGCTTTTATTTCATTGTATTGTTTATACTTGTAAAATTATGTTATATAATTGCAAGTTGTAAGTGGCATATAATGGATTGTTTTGATTAGTTTTTTTTGTGTGGTATATATATATATATATATATATATATATATGTTTTCATCGACCTCGAGAAGGCATATGACAAAGTCCCTAGGGAGGTTCTATGGAGATGTTTGGAGGTTAGAGATGTACCAGTGACGTACACTAGGACTATCAAGGATATGTATGAAGGAGCCAAGACTAGGGTACAATCAGTAGGAGGGGACTTAGAGCATTTCCCAGTGACGATGCAGCTGTACCAGGGATCAGCTCTTAGCCCATTTCTATTTTCCTTGGTCATGGACGGACGGACGCGACAAATCCAAGGGCAGGTACCATGGTGTATGTTATTCGCAGACGATATAGTAATGATTGATGAGACTCGCAGCGGAGTGAACGCCAAGCTGGAGGTTTTGAGGCAGACTCTAGAGTCTAAAGGGTTCAAATTGAGTAGGATCAAAACAAAATATTTGGAGTGCAAGTTCAGCAACTGGAGCGATCCTGAGACAGACGTGGAGGTGAGGCTTGGTACTCAGGTCATTTAAAAGAAAAGAAGCTTCAAATACCTAGGGTCTATTATCCAGGGGAATGAAGAGATTGATGAAGATGTCACACATCGTATTGAGGCAGAGTGGATGAAATAGAGGCTCGCATCTGGAGTCTTGTACGACAAAAAATGTCAACTAAACTTATAGGCAAGTACTATAGGGCGGTGGTTAGACCAACTATGTTGTATGGGGTAGAGTGTTGGCCAATCAAGACTTCACACATAGAGAGTTGCGGAGATGAAGATGCTGAGATGGATGTGTGGGCATACAAGGAGAGATATGTTTAGGAATGATGATATCCGGGATAAAGTAGGAGTGACCTCGGTGGAGGATAAGATGCGGGAAACGAGATTGAGATGGTTCGGGCATGTACAGAGGAGGGAAACAGATGCCCCAGTGCGGAGGTGTGAGAGGTTGGCTATGGACGGGTTCAGAAGGGGTAGAGGTAGGCCAAAGAAGTATTGAGGAGAGGTGATTAGTCGGAATATGACGCAGGGGTAACTTACTGAGGACGTGACCTTAGATAGAGGGTGGTAGAGGACACAGATTAGGGTAGAAGGGTAGTAGATAGTCGAGTGTAGTCCTCGTTACGCTTACAAAATGATAGTGTAGTATTATTACTGTAGGTTCGATTAGCATGTCACACTTATATGTGCATTATTGTTCTTTAGTACTCTCTAGTTTGATTCCTGCTGCTATGTATTTTTTAGTGTAATTTATTTATCTTATTTAGTTGTGTTAGCTACTGCTTCCTGTTAGCTATCAATTCATGTTGTTAGAATGCACTATCATTGTGTATTTGATTTTTACTCTCTGCATGTCCATATTGCTTTAATTTCTCTTCTGAGTCGGACCTGTTACACCCCGTATTTCCAAGAGAATGAGATGAGAACGTACGTGAGGAAATAAGATTTGAATTTTGGAACGAAAGAAAAATTATTATTTTTGGAAACCTCGGAAAATTTTTGTGAAGGAAAAAGTTTATAAACTGGAATTTGATTCTCATATTGAGTGTATGAGATTAGTATATGATTATAAGGGATTGGATCTAATAAAATAGGGTCCCTTAAAATTTCACGTTTTCGCGGGGCCCTTCGTTTGGATGAGAATTGAAAAATATCTAGATATTCGTGACTTGAATTTTCAGCCAAGAGGAGGGTGACATGTGTCACCCCTCCACTTGTCTTGTAAGATGACCAACTTTACAGATATTTTAGAGACAAGAGGACAAGTGTCCATGGGTCCCACTACACTTGTCTTGATCTTGGATATTAGATTATATATGTATACAAGTTGCAAGACATAACACTTAGAATATTTTACAACATTTTCCTCTTCCTCTTCCTCTTAAAGCTCTCGGCCCCAAGCAAAATAGAAGAACAAAAATTCCTAAATCCTCCAAGTTTAGTTGTTAATCAAAGATTAACTCTCCATTAAGTGTTTAAGCCAAGTGATTAGTATTCCAAGGAAGAGAGGCTCACAGTTTTGCCCTAAAATTCTACAAAACCCTAAAAAATTTATGAACATTTTGGAAGAACCATAAGAAGGCAAGATGAAGACTAGCTCGTAGATGTTACGTGTGAGTGTTTGGAACTTGAAAAAGAGGTGGAAAAGGTGGAGCTAATCCCGTGGAATAGGGGCTGCTTTGGACGGTTTTTTGGACACAAAATAAGGTAAGAGTTCTTATTCGTTTAAAATATTTAGATACTACATATTGTTATGTTTAAGGGATGAATTTGTGTTAAGGAAGAAATGGAAAATAAGAATTGTATGTATTAGATGTTGGTTGGACCGAGAATGGAGATTTGTGGCGCTGTTGGATTCGTTGGTTATAATCGTTGTTATTTACACTTGTCGCATGTTAAAATGAAGTAATCTTGTCATTGATATGTGTTATGGGATGTATATAAGTGTTGAAGTGTAAATTTGATCATAAAGAATTAAGGAAAAAGACTTTGGAATGTGGAAGTTGTTGTAGCCGATTTTGGACAGTTTTGTCGCCTTAAGCTTTCGTTGATTAATGTCGTTGTTATCTTCGTTAATTACATGTTATAGGTTGAAGGAAATCATGTCATTAAATGTTGGTATGGATTATGTATAAGTGTGGAAGTATGACTTGAAGTATAATGGATTTAATGAAGGTTTATGTTGTTGTTGTTAGAAGCCGAGAATGGGCTAGAATTTGGAATATTTTGGTGCAGTTTTGTGGCAGTTTTACGGGCTGTTTTAGACTTGTATATATGCAGGAAATTGGTGGTTATATTGTATGATTAATGTGGTAGAATTGGCTAATGAAAGTCCTAAGAAATGAAGGTGAAAAAGGGTAGTTAAAGGCTTCATATTTTACTCTTATTGTGGATGTAATTGTGGACTGTTTATGGACTGTTTTGTATACATTGTGGGGTAGAATTTTACACGTCAAGTTGGCGTGTAATCCCCTTTGATTGTTGTTTTGATTGTGCCATTAGTCGGGGTTTGGTTATTGTTGAAATTTGGCCTTCTTGAAAGGTGGTAAAGTACGTAGAAACAAAGGAAGTGCTGCCCAAATTTTCGTAGAAAATGAGAACTTACTTAGCCTATAATCTACGTTAGAAGGCATGTAGTTGATAGACGTGTTATTGGTATTATAGGTGGAAGTACTATGTAAGGCGTATTCTACTTAGCGTGTGGATTAGCTGAAGAGGTATGTAGAACTCTTCCTTTCTTCTTTGAGCATGAACTTTATAAAATGAGTGTACGGTGGACGTACTTGTTTTAAATGAATTCGGATTCCTTGTGGTACATGAAGTAAAATGACTTGAGTTTATATGAGAAGATGACTTGATTTTGTATGTGAATGTGACTTGATTTTATAAGTATAAGTTACTTGAGTTTAAAAGTGTTAGTAACTTGAATCTGAAAGTGATAATGCCTTGGTTTTATTAAAAGGAAAGATGTGATAGTGCCTTAATTTTCTGAAATGAAAGTTTGTTATAACAGTTTTATGGAAAGTCAAAAGATGGTTTAAAAGGCCATATGGTTGCATTGATACACCGAGTCCCACAACGGGCCAGATTATGTTATAGATGCAGTACACCGAGTCCCGAAAATGGGCCGAGTTACGTCACATGTTGAAGCATACATCGAGTCCCACAAATGGGCCGGGTTACGTTATACAAAAGATTACACCGAGCCCCACAATGGGCCGGGTTATGTCATGTAGATGCATACACCGAGTCCCATCATGGGCCGGGTTACGTTATATTGCTGCATACACCGAGTCCCACAAATTGGTCGGGTTACGTCACATGTTGAAGCATACACCGAGTCCCACAAATGGGCCGAGTTACGTCACGCATATTGATAATTACATCGAGCCCCAAAATGGGCCGAGTTACGTTATATTGATGAGTCCATCGAGTCCCTCAATAAAGGGTCGATTTATGTTATATGAGATACGTTAACTATATGTATATGAACTTGATGATTCTCTGAGTAAGCATTCATGATGTTGATATGACTATAATTGAAAAGGTAAAGTTGATTTCATTTTTCGAAATGGAAATGATTTCATAATTTAAAATGACATAGTTGATCTTACTTTTAAAAGGCATATTTTAAAAGGTACGTTGACCCTCATTTCTATCACTTTTTACAAGGCATAGTTGTACTGGTATTTTGATTTTCATATTTGCTCCCTGTTATATTTTGGACTGTTATGATTTCATTTACAATACTTACAATTTCACATACTTGGTACATCTTTCGTACTGACCCCCTTTCCTCGGGGGGCTGCGTTTCATGCCGCAGGTGTAGGTACATAGGTTGGTGATCCTCGCTCTTAGGATCTCTGTTCAGTTTTTGGGAAAAGCTCCATTACTCCGGAAATTACCATTGGTACGGTTGGTTTGGACTTTCGTGTATTTCAGGGTACGGCGGGGCCTTGTCCCGTCATGTTGTACATTTACTTTTGTTCCTAGAGGTTTGTATACATATGTGGGACGAGTGTGTGTGTTGTATAAACTAGAGTCCCTTGGGGACCTTTTTATGTACAGTGGCAGCCTCGTCGGCTAGTCGGTTTTATTTGTATATGAGTTGTTTAAGTTAATTATTGTCTATGGGTTGTTTGGGATAAGGTTTCCCAGGTAGGGTACCCGTCGCAGGCCCGGGGTTCGGGTCGTGACAGGACCGTTTCTCATACTTTGTTTTGTTCTGCTTGTTTTGCCTGATTATGCTTTGTCTTGAGCCAAGGGTCTCCCGGAAACAGCCGCTCTACCCACCAAGGTAGAGGTGAGGTCTGTGTACATTCTACCCTCCGAGATCCCACATTGTGGAATTTCACTGGGTATATTGTTGTTGTTGTATATATATATATAACACATCTACATTATTTTAAAATATGAATCTAAATATTGGTTGACCAAAATATTCTTTAAATATGTTTGTTCACCGTAATATTATAGAAGAAAAGGGTCATATTTGTCATCGAACATTCAAAAAAGGATCATATTTACCCTCCGTTAAAAGTATGAGGTCAATATGCCCTTCAGGTTAGCAAAAGGGTCATATTTGCCCTCAATTGGACGGAAATCCCACTGGATGCCACATCGGATCCCACTTGCCATGTGGCATCCATGTGGATCCAACGTGGCGTCCACGTGTCATCCACTTGGAATTTCCGTCCAATTGAGGGTAAATATGACCCTTTTGCTAACCTGAAGGGCAAATATGACTCCTTTGCTAACCTAAAAGACATATTTGACGACATACTTTAATGGAGGGGCATATTTTACCCCATACTTTAACAGAGAACAAATATGACCCTTTTCCTAAAGTTGGATGGCAAATATGACCTTTTTCCCTTAAGAAAATAACAAATACAATCAAACTTCTCTATAATTGCCATTCGTTATAACAATATTTTACTATAATGGTCTGATTTTCTCCGAAACAGATTTTTCATGTTATATTTTACTTCTCTATAACAACATTCTACTTATAACAACATTGACATTCATTATAGCAGTACACTCTTTATAAAATTACCTCTCTATAACTATCATACTTAAATATTGTGTAATAATATATTATAAAAAATATATTATGTATAAAAATAAAATATTAAAATATTTATGATTATCATCATTAATGTCATGCACATAGTAAATCTTAAGTATGAAGAGTCAATTGTTAAGCTCTTAGACAACCTTCAAGGAAAAACTATTGAATTCCCTTTTGGTGAAAGTTTGGACAAATTTTATCGTCAATTCAAGTGTTATACTATCATTAAGAGAGTGAAATTTACAAATAACTACAATTGTAGAATTCTTACGTCAAACTTGAAATATTTAAATTCTCAATTTATTTTAAATGTATAAGTTTCTCAGATTTTATTTTTTTATCGGTATGATACAATTAGTTATGAATTTATTAATCTTTTAAATATTTAATTAATAAGATATGAATATCAATTGAAAATTTAAAATTAACAAGTATATTATTTTCGTTTATAACATAAAAAGTACATAAAAATAATTATTTGTGATCTCTTGTTTATAACAGTTAAATGAGATCTAAACATCAAATGTCAGTATCCATACATCATATCATGAATTTTTCGGACAAACACTGCCATTATATAGAGGTTTCACTGTACATGGTATAATTTTAATTGTTAAGTTTCTATATTGAATAAAAATAGATTGATTGTTTCTTATTAAATATTGCGCGTTCTCCTTTAATATCCTAAGTATAGTTCAAACAAATGTCAATTTTAATCTTCAATTCATATAGGACAATTATTTTGAGGAAATATACTTCTATAACAATTTAAATTACAGTATGATAGTATAAACTTATATAAAAGAATAAAGCAAAACAATTTTTTAAAGAAAATAACCATCCTAAAAGCAGTAATATTGGCTAAGAGATCAAGGATGAAAAATAGGGATAAACAAAAGAACGCATATCCCCATCAAATCGTGCATGTGACTTCCCTTTAATCTTCTATAAGTAATTCCTTAGCTTTTTTTGTTTATGACTTATGGCTTTTTTGGGGGTTTGGTCACCGGCCCAAGCAGAGGTGGACGAATGATGATATGGTGGTACTACTGATTCCAAAGCCATTTTCTTTCCCCTTTTAAACTTATATTTATAATTTATATGCTTATTTTAAACCTTACAAAATACAAATGCCAAACCCCAGCTCCCAATCCTTTCATAAAAAGCAGATAATTTATAGAGTACCAAGGGCTCGTGCACATGCTTCCCTCTTCTTTCCAATGGTGGGCTACAGCTATCATTTCTCCATCTCACACAACTCTCTCCGTTCAATATTGTTTTAAGGTTTTCTTTCTCTGACTAAAAAGGCGAAATTCCTCGCCCACAGAGCCCTCAACCCCCGTACCGACAAAAATTAGCGGAGAAAGTAAATTATGATGACTCAGCGGCCCACTAGGTGGAAGGCGCAGTGCCTGATACCCACAACGAGCCATCATCAGAAAGGAGAAATGAAACTCCCACAATGCGGCTGTGTTAATTATCTAACATTGCATGTGAGGAATTCATGCTCAATCTCGGTGAAGGGATGAGGAAGACAAAAGTGAAGAGATGAGGAAGACATGAGATAGCAATCGAGATATTTTTGGGAGTAAAATGTGCTCTTCTCATATATTTTTTATTATTAGAGATCAGTTATCAATACAATGATGTGTTGTATTTATACTAGGAAATTAGACTACTTACTCACTAATAATATCCTAACTTCCCTAACTAATAACTTATTTATAATATCAATTCTAATCACCTACACATCACTTCATGGGACTGTTGTACACATTCCTAATGCTTCAACACCCCCCTCAAGCTAGGAACTGAAAACAGAGGTTTCAGTCCTAGCTTGGAGACATGAGTTACAGGGCCAACAACATCAGTAAGCATCAGTTAGTAAGCAACAACATTAGCCCTCCATTTTGATAACCATGTAGCATCTTTATAAGTGTCTCTTACATCAGAGATAGAGAAGGTTATCTCCAACTCAGGTCCCTCATCAGTGGCAGACAATTTTAGTCTCTTTTGCTTGCTTAGTTCCTTCTCTGAGTTTTCCTTCTCATTTGTTTTACAAGACAGAATCTCTTTATTAATCAATTTCTCCAAAGTGTCCTTATCTTTGCTCTGTAGTGATGAGAATCCAGTGATATGTTCCACTGAGGAAACGAAATGAATACTGAAAGGAAAACAATGAATGTGATCCCACTTGGTCTGGTCAAAGCCTTTAGGGTGTTTTGACAAAAATCTCAGCATGAACTACAATAGCAACACCTACACCAACTGCACACCCTGAAACAATCACACCAACGACAACATTAGGTCCACCAACATTCATAGAGTAGGTAGAAACAGCTGTAGCACCAGCAGCAGTAGTTACACCAACAGAATCAGGTGCAACAACAATATTCTCCAAGTCCAACAAATAGTAATGAACATTCCTTCAACTATGAGAAACAACACCAACACACCAGTAACATCACCAGTGAGCAGTACTCGAGCAAAATTCCAGCACCTGCAACATCCTTAAGAAGTAGTGCTGGAGTTATTTCATTAACTAGGCAACCACTCATAGCCTCTTGCAGAATAGAAGCAACAACATGTCCTAGCAGTTAACTATGATTTTCAACCAAGACAATATATAGAGCTTCAGCACATGACCATCAACTCAGATTTCCGTTACGACAGTAAGAACCCCTCGTTCTCTAGTCTCACTCGAACTAGAGAATCCCTCGATTCTCACTACGCAAGCTTTTATAATAAGCTCGGACATACAATGAAGTCTCCCTCAATTTCTAGTCCAAATCCGGCTAGACATTCCTCGATTCTCCTATCCTGAGCTAAACATATAAAAATATGCAATCTAACACTTGACCGACATGTGAATAACTTCTGTAAATTGAGCTTCAACTCAATTCATATTGTCTCCGACAAAGTATCCCTCAGTTCTCAGTCAATTTGTCGCTGAAAACTCATCGATCCTTCAATCAATAGAAATTTCCTACTCTATGGTCTTCTCAACCCACATATCTCCATTAACATCCCTCGTAACAATGAATGAACCACCGGCTTATGATTCCCAAACTTTACTTCCTATTCCTTGAGAAATACTCACAAGATTTCCTTCTTCCCAAAGTTTTCTGCTCTAACAACTCCATATAGAAATGGACAAAAATATTTGCGACACTAGCAACCTCATCTGCATCAACAGCAGACGAGACATTGGCAACATCCACCACAACAACAACATTTTCGGTATCCAACCAACACAGAATAGAAACCAACACAACAACAACGAACAACATTTTTCTCCAATTCATCAACACAAATTTAACTTTAATAATACAGATTAAACTCAACAACAAAAAATCGATTCACCAACACAGAACCAGTATGAAAATGAAATTGAATTTCTAGAAATTCACAAATCGATACCTAATTTGATCATTCCACGCCTTGGAATCTGAATCACATCAACTCGACTAACATACCTCAGAAGCACACAAGTTCCCGACGATCTTCGACACCACAATGATAGCCAAAGGCGGAGTATATCCGCAGAAAATGATCCTTCGATACTTCTCATTCTTTCTCAAATACAGATCCAGAAATGTAGATGAATGATTAAGCGAAGTGATATACACATATGAAACCAGATCAACAGACGTGATCAACACACATACGACTAGATCGACAAATGCGATAATCAAAAGCAGTTAACAAATAGGATGAATCGATCTTCGATACTCTGTCGATTCTGTGTCACTCACAATAGAATCGATGTACAAATAGGATGAATTGATCTTCGATTCTCTGTCGATTCTGTATCACTTGTAACATAATCGATCGATATTCTACAGAGATTACCTCAATATTAGTGCTAAACAGTTCGCGCCTCGATCTACCTGATTTATTCACCAAATCGTCCCGTCGGTGCGTCGAAAACCTTGGGCTTTGATACCATGTTAATTATCTAGAATTGCATGTGAGGAATTCATGCTCAATCTCGGTGAAGAGATGAGGAAGACATAAGTGAAAAGATGATGAAGACAGGAGATAACAGTCGAGATATTTTTGGGAGCAAAATGTGATCTTCTCATATATTTCTTATTATTAGAGATCAGTTATCAATACAATGATGTGTTGTATTTATACTAGGAAATTAGACTACTTACTCACTAATAATTTCCTAACTTCCCTAACTAATAACTGATTTATAATATCAATTCTAATCACCTACACAACACCTCATGAGACTGTGGTACACATTCCTAATGTTTCAACAGGCTACCAGGGCTCAAACCTGCCTACTTGGGGAACAATCTACCACCCTGAAATCAACTGAGCTAGAATTTATTAAAAGAAAATATTCTAAATTAGGACTTTTCTCTCATTCTCTATCAGGTACTGAGCTAGAATATGAATTATAAATTTAGCTGAATTCAACGGCTTTGGCTCAAACCCTATATTTATCTTGAGAAATCTATTGAGTATGTACAAATTAGTAATATGGAACTTAGAAATTTAAGAGGACTAAAATCCCAAATACATAAATGCCAAATCATGGCTCTGCTTTGATTTGTTCTCAGAGCTCGAATTAAATACCTCTAATTAAGAGTGAGAATATCTCAATCATTCCACCACAATCTTAATTAATTAGTGGTAATGTTTAAAAGATTTAAGTTACATCTATACACGATTAGTATAAAGACGTTTTTTTTATTGTATCACTATGGCTCAAGTGAATATAACATGCTATCATATTTAATTTCAAATTGTTATATATCAAGCTTGTGAAGTGTTACCTACTTACCTATATTGTGGTAGGCCAATTCAATTTAATAGCATAAAATATCTATGTACCTGCAAAGAATTAGTCTCATATTTTTAAGCAATTCAAAATTTATAAACCCCCTATAAAGCATACAAGTGAGTGCCTCCACCTTAGCTATAAGCAAAATTACTAATGTACTTGAACAGTTGAACTGTTTTTATTACTACTGGTGAGTATCATAATTACCAACTAAACAAAGCATCTAAACACCTACGTACTTTCTCTTGAGATAGCATGGCATGATGACCCGTGTTAACACTGAAAGCAAGATTAATATTAGGTTTACGCTGTTGTGGATCAATTTTAGCTTTACACATGAAAAGTAATTAAACATGCGAGCTTATTAGGGTTTCGTAATATTACATTGAACTAGATACAAGTTCTTAAAAGTAAAAAGTGATCATGCTCCTGTTAATTAATTAAATGCATGCAGTGAATCTAGGTTACTAGAGTTTAGACTGTAAATCTTTCCTAGATTCGATCTTTAACTATGTTAATAACCGTTACATATACGATTAGATTCTTCATGCCATGTGATTGGCATAATTGCAAAGTGTTTTGAACTTAAAACAGAAATAGGATTGAGGCTCTCACAGTTGTATTGAGAGCACAACTTTTAATGCTGTTTTACTTTTATTATTATGAAATATTTTCCTGGTTAATGCATTGATGCTTCTTATTTGTAGCGTAAACAGAATTTTGTACGAGTAATATCAATATCTATTATCACAATGTGTTAAGATTCATAAATCTCAATCTGCATGTTTGATTATGTTAGTGAATCAAACTGCATGGTGATGAATTTGACGAAGAAGAAAACGAGTACAAGGTGAAGAAGACGAGTGAGAGAAAAGAGAAAGAGAAAGAGGTTTGAGAAATCTTTTCTACATTTTCGTATATTTGAATAATGCAAAACAAAATACAATTATTTGTATATATGAATTCTATTGAAATGGAAGCTACTAGAATGGCTAAGCTAATAGGCCTATTGGACTGGTGGGCTGGACATCATCCTTTGATATTGAGGGCTACTATGTTGGGCTGAATCCTGTGTATTGGGCCTGATTTCAGTTATTTCATCACAATGCAACTTTTAAGTGTTGTATTTGAAGTTGTTGTGATTTTAAAATTTCATATCTCAAATTTGTAGTATTTACTTTATATAATTTTCTGCCATTATTAGTGATAATACTATGTAATGGTGTCAGCTCAAAACCATGGCCATTTCTCTTTCACCTTCTTTTGCTCCTTTTGTTCATTTCCTATTTGTCTACAACTGAACCAATAAAACCTCAATTTCATGAGGTTAACAAACAGGATCGTCTTTAGTAGGTGTGAAATTTGTCTTGACATGTACTTCGAAAAAGCGAAAAAGTTAGTGACGTTTTTTTTTTTTATTAAGTAAGATATAGGAATTTCTTGTAAAGTCCATAATTTAAAGTAGAAGTTGATTAAGTTGAAGTTGTATTGAATTGTTATTTACAATTTAACATAATTTATAATTATGAAATCGTATATTTATTTATATTAAGGGCCACTTTTACCAATAAGAACAAATTTCCAAAATGTTTGAGACGACTCTGTTAACGAGTGATACGAATTTTCTCTTCCAACTTACTCATTAATTAAATATGCTCAGTTTTATATGTGAAACGTAAATTAGATTATAAATCACCTTTACTTCTCAAATTTGATTGGCTCTATTTTTTATGAGGTGACAGCAGGCTAGTGAATAATAAAGATAATAGAAGTAGAAAATGGAAATACTTTTATTGATATTAAATAAAATCTTGAAACTATATAGTAGTATGTGAGACATATTAATTACAACTATATATTAACATATGGATAATAGGATGAAAAAAAGAGATGGGGTCAAATAATAAGTGGGAACCAAAGAGTTCTAGGCTGGCAGGAATGGGCAATTTGTGGGGGGGGGGGGGGGAGGGGGGTAGCAGTTACAACTTACAAGTCAAGTCAGTACCCCCAGGTTAGCCCACTTCTATTCCTTCCTAATCTCTACAATGCGGGGACTTAGAAGGGGAATTTTGAAATAACTATAAAATTATTTTTTGCAATTTATAAATTAAGAGTTTGAACTGTAAAATCGGTCATTAATATTTGTACTAGGTTATTATTTACATCACATTATTTGAGGTACGGCCCCTTTTCCGACCTTGTTAACACGGAAATTTTGTACACCGGTATACCTGCCCATAATGTGGGGGACAACTTTTTTGGTCCCTTTTGGGACTACTGAAGTGATGCTAACTCCCACTGGCCATATCATATCCTCGTGGTCATACTTGGTTTATCCTAGTCAGCCTCTTCTGTGTCAGGTAAGCTTTAACTTATTAGACTATCTTAAGCTAGAGATAAATGAAATCACTTTTATCTCCTGCCATATCAGATTATTTATTTGTCACATCATCAAATATTTTTATTTATCACATACACTCCACAACAGGATATATTTCATAAAATAATTTATTTTTTCTTTCCTCCACATCAATACATATACCCCACCATATATATTCATTCTATCTCATTTTCTATTTTGTATATGATATTATTCTTGAATTCATATTATTACACATATAATAATAAAATTATAAATTAATTATATTCATTTAATTTTAACACTTATCAAATTTATTATAATATTAAAACACAACAATACATGATTTTATTAATGAAGATAAATTAATCGTACAGTTTATCAAAAACACACTAAAACATTGATAATATTAAAATCACAAATTGAAAATTAATTTTCGGTTGTTCCAAACTTTTGCCAAATTCCAAACTTTTCGGTTATACGAATATTGCATACCAAAATTAGTTGGCATCATATATGACATTTGAAAATTGGATGACATATTTTGAGAATTTTGTGGACGTTGAATATTGAGATTTTGTAGTTGGTTAGGAAATATAAAATTTGGAGGAAGATTAAAATTTTGATTAGGATTCATATTAAAAAAAATAACAAATAATTTGGAAGAAGATAGAAATTTGGAGAAAAGAGCTAAAATATTTCGATGTCCAAATGAAGTAAACTTGGTCTCTTTTTATAGATCTTGAAAGAGAAAAAAAATGGTGTTTTTTTATTTTTTTATTTGGACAAATTATTGGTCAAAAATAGCAATTAAAGTAGCAGTGAAAAATAAATTTCTGGCAGTCAATCACAGACTGCCACATGGCATTGCAGGAGACATTGTCTCCACGTGACAAGATTATCTCCTATATATTCAATAATTTTCACGTCAACATGTCATTCAAATTGTCTCCTGCTGTGTGTAATTATCGGGGACAATGTCCCCTACTGGAGATGGTCTTAAAAAAATTCCGTAATCTTCTGTGGGGCTTTTTTGAGGGTCCCCCCAGAATCACACCGCATAATTATTTTATATTATTCTCTTAAATATTAATGGTAGTAACACTTTTGAAAACTAACTGAAATCCCCCCAAAAATAAATTAATTACCCATTTCATGCCCCTTTTAAAGTAATTATCTGTTGTACCCCTCGTCTAAATTATTTACCCGACATAACTCCTTGTCCAAACCTCTTCCTTTGTTATTTATATAAGACAATGATATCATAGATTTTTTTTCGAGAAAAGTGTCTTTTTTGAATAAACGAACATGATCATCTATGATATACAATCACAATATATTTATATATCACTATGGTATTATGCAGGACTAAGAGAATAACTGAATCAGTCTTTCATGATACCATATGATGATATTTATATATTATGTTGGTATCATAACTGGAAGGGAGAGGGCATCTCGGATAAATAGTTTAATTTTTTTAGGGGACATAAAAATAATAGGGATATAAACAGGTAAATAGTTTAGTTTCATGGGGTATAAATGATCTTTCCCCAACACTTTTTATTAAAGAGGAACTGATATTTGTATTAACGCATATTATAAAATATATTACATATATTTTGTAATATTTAGTGTTGTATAATTATGACAGAATACATGTTTAATATCCTACCTACTAGTACACTCCATAACATGGCCCCAACCGAAATATTATACCGTCGGATCCCCTCATATGATCATCTTCGGATATTCGATTGTCTTTGCGACCCTAATCCTGCCTCAACCGCCCCTCACAAATTAGCACCCTGAACCACTCTGTGTGTTTTCGTAGATTTCCCGTCTAACATCTCCACGTCTCTATCACTATCTCTATCTCCGTCACGGTCATCGCCGATTGCTAACACCACCGACAATCGGCCCAGCGTCTCTGTGTCACCACCGGTCACCGACCCTGCCACCCACCGACACTCTCAACCAATACCAATTGTGTCACTGCCACCTGCAACCACTGTAGCCGACAACCCAGCCACCCAAACAACCACCGCAATAGTGCCTCACCCCAGAATCAATCCCTGTAACGACATCTCAACCCAGACCCTTGCAATAGTGACACATCATTGTACCAGTTACCAAACCCCGTCACCACTCGATTTAACCAACTCACCAACCACACCCCACCCCTCGCGATCACCCGTACCCATTCCCCACACCCCGCAGTATGTTAACCAAACCTAGAGACAACATGACACCACCACTGCCCTAAATAACCCATCCCAACCACCCATACACCAGATGGAAACCCGTGCCCAACACGGAATTTTCAAATCCAAAGTACAGTTTAACTTATCCACACAAACTATTTCCCAATTCCAAAAAATCCCAAATTGGTCAAACTAGATTCAAATATGAATGCGGTCATGTGTGAGGAATTTAATGCTTTAACGAAATAACACACTTGAGTTTTGATTCCTAGACCGGAGGGGGTAAATGTGATCCGATGCATGCGACTTTTTCATCACAAATACAAAAACAGTGGTGATCTGGAGAGATATAAGGTGGGACTTGTAGATAATAACACTAATCAGCATAAGGGTATTGATTGTGGTGAGACGTTCAGCCCGATTGTTAAATCGGCTACCATTTACACAATTCTGAGTATTGCATGGGTAAGTATTGGAGATTCATCAGCTTGATGTAAAAAATGTATTTCTACTTGGGGATTTGAAGGAAACTGTTTACACGCACCAGCCGCCTAGTTTTATCCATCCAGGAGCCCCTCAGTACGTATGTCGTTTTCGTAAGTCACTTTATGATTTAAAACATGTCCCAGAGTGTAGTATGATCGCTTTGCACAGTACATTATGCAGATTAGGTTTGTATGCAACAAGTTTGATAATTCTCTATTTATTTTTCATAGAGGTAGTATCATTGCTTATTTGTTGTTATATGTGGATGATATTGTGCTTACTGTCTCATCTAATTTGTTAATAAATGAGATCATTGCATTGCTTAAAATTGAATTTTCTATGACTGACTTAGGGAAGTTGAGTTATTTTTTGGGGATATTAGTGACTAGATCTGCAGATACTATGTTTTTGTGTCAGCGCAAGTATGCAGATGAGATAGTGTACATGACTAAATTGGAGAACTGCAAAATCATGTCAACTCCGGTTGACTCTAAATCAAAGCTTAGTGTTTTTGATGGTGATCCAATGTCCGACCCCACTCTTTATAGGGGTCTTGCATGTGCACTTCAATATCTTACTTTCATCAGGCCTGACATTGCTTATGATGTTCAGTAGGTGTGTTTATTCATGCATGCCCCCATGAAGCCTCATTTTACTACTCTTAAACGTATCATTCGATATGTGAAGCACACACTTGATTATGGATTACATATATACCCCTCAGCACCGACTAGGTTAATATCATATACGGATGTTGATTGGGCAGACTGTCCGGACACGCGACGGTCCACCTCCGACTACTGTGTGTTCTTAGGGGATAATCTTATTTCTTGGCATGTCAAGAGGCAAGCCACCCTATTCCATTCGAGTGTAGAAGCATAGTATAAAGGCGTTGTAAATATTGTTGTTGAGATTTGTTGTCTCCGAAACCTTCTTTTGGAGCTTTAGTGTCCCTTGATTTACTGTTATAACATATCCGCCATATATTTATCTCATAATCTGGTTCAGCATCAACGAACCAAGTACAATGAGATGTATATACACTTTGTTAATGAGAATGTTAATCTCGGTCATGTTAAGATGTTGCATGTGCCTTCTTCGTATCAGTATGCATATATCTTCACGAAAGGTCTTCCTAGACAACTATTCCTCGACTTCAGATCCAGCCTTAGCGTCCGACCTTCTCCCGCTCCGACTGAAGGGGTGTAATTAACGTATATTATAAAATATATTCCATATATTTTATAATATTTAGTGTTGTATAATTATGGTAGAGATATGATCCTTATTGTATTAGAATTCCACATTGTACACACTATCACTACTACATTTCTTACCTAATGCGACGCCCCATGTAGGTCTAATGCGACGGGTGTTGGTGAGCCGTCGCATTAGATGTGGCTAATGCGACAGGTACACGCTAAAATCCAGAGCCGTTGCATTAGATAAACTAATGCAACGTCTCGTATGGTCTAATGCGACGTCCCACTATAGCCGTTGCATTAGCCTATCTAATGCAAAGACTGTGGAAGGCTAATGCGACGGGCCTTATGGTCTAATGCAACACCCACGATTGTCGTCGCATTAGCCTATCTAGTGCAACGGTTCTGGAAGGCTAATGCGACAACACCTCCCTTTTAATTTCCCCAAATCAGACGACTTTGATTACATTTCAAAAACCCACGATTCATTTTTATTTCACCCTATCGTCGCATCCCCTTCCCCCAACTCATAGTCGCATTATCATACATCCCCATCTTCGTCGCATTACCCTTCCCCGCCACCGCTGCTCAACGCAAAGAACACCATCGTCGTTCCACGCGCACCATCGCTATTCTGCGGAAGAAGAAATCTATACACATACATTCCCTCTTCTCCAAGGTTAGACTTCCCCTTTCATGTTTTATCATTATTAATTCAAGGTTAGATTAATGTATGTGTATAGATTTACTTAGATTTTATCGTCGTTGCGTCATCGAACTGCTGAAATCGAATTGCTTAGATTTTATTCATTGTTCTTCCAACATTTTATTTATTTGTAAATTGTAATTCCAAATTAAATTACAGAGAATATTTTTAATTTACCGTCGTCGTTTTACATTTTGTTTAATGTATGTTTTTCCAGATTTTATTTATTAGTCTCCTAAATATTACATTGCGGAAATGGATTGTGGAACTAAGGAATGGTGGATGACTGCCAAATGGAGTGATGAATATGAACAAGGAGTAGACGAGTATATTAAAAAGGCTTTTGCTACAAAGTCTCAAGGAAATCAAATTTGTTGTCCATGTGATAGTTGTCACTATCATTATTGGAAGCATGAGAATGTTGTGAGAGATCACGTAATATGTAATGGTTTTGTGCCAAGAACAGATAAGTTATCTGAATTAGGGATCAAAATTGAAAGAGAAAGAACTAATCTGGATCATGATGAACAATCAAATATAGATGATTGCAATGATGACATAGCAGGGTTGTTGAATGATGCTCGTGATGTTTTTACAGAGGGTCCGAATGACGAGGCACAAAAGTTTTTCAAGTTAATTGAAGAAGGCCAGAAGGAACTATATCCCGGATGCAAGAAACATTCAAAGCTTTCCTTTATGATTCGACTATTTATTTTGAAGTGTGACCACAGGCTTACCAATGTTGCATTTGCTGATATATTAGAGCTTGTAAGGGAGGTGTTACCCGATGCAAAATTACCTAAGTCTTTTAATGAAGCGAAGAGTGTTTTAAAAGTACTAGGGTTGGATTATACTAAGATAGATGCATGCCCCAATGATTGTATGTTGTATTGGGAAGAACATGCAAATACTACAAGCTGCCATGTTTGTGAGACGCCAAGATGGAAGTCGAATGATAAAGAGAATGACACACGACATGAAAATGGAAATATCCATAGGATTCCTAATAAGATCCTTAGGTACTTTCCAATAAAGAAAAGATTGCAAAGGTTATTTATGTGCGAAGAGACGGCGAAGTACATGGCATGCTGATGGGCGTGAAAAAGATCGGATTTTACAACATCCAGTGGATGGCCAAGCTTGGAAAGAGTTTGATTATGTATACTCAAAGTTTGCAGAAGATCCGCGCAATGTGAGGTTGAGGTTAGCCACAGATAGATTTAGCCCATTCAACTCGATGGACATTGTTCATAGTACATGACCTGTTATATTGATCAATTATAACTTGTCTCCATGGATGATTATGAAGCCAGAGTTTTTGATATTGACTTTACTTATCCCTGGTGCTTCTTCCTCGGGTAATGATATTGACGTCTATTTGCAGCCACTAATCAAGGATTTGAAGGATTTGTGGGTGTCTGGGTTGGAAACTTACGATTCTTCAAGTAATCAAAGGTTTGACATGCGTGTAGCTTTGATGACTACTGTTAGTGATTTTCCAGCTTATGCAATGTTATCCGGGTGGAGCACAAAAGGATATTTGGCACTGCCCTTCATGTCATTATGAAACAGATCCTGAGAGGTTGCCTTATAGTAATAAGAATTGCTATAGGGTCACTCGTAGATTTCTTGATCCAACTCACCCTTGGCGTCAAAATAAGAGGAATTTCGATGGAAAAACCGAGGAAAGAAGTGAACATATTCCTTTGACAAGAATTGATATTGAGAATATGTTGCGTGATTTTCCAAATGAATTTGGAAAGAAGCGAAAGAAAAGAAGAGTAATGATAATGATGATCCAAATCCATGGAGAAAGATATCCATACTTTTTCAGTTGCCATACTGGAAACATTGTTCTAATCGCCATAATCTTGACCCAATGCATATCGAGAAAAATGTTTGATAATGTCATTGGAACATTGTTAGACATACCGGGGAAGACTAGAGATCATATAATTGCTCGTCGAGATTTTATAGAACTTGAAATTATGCCAGAGCTTCAACCAATAGAATTAGAAGATGGTAGCGAAGAAAATACATGCTCTCGCTTCTGGATGTCAATTGAAGAAAAGCGCAAGTTCTGCCAAGTCATAAAAAATGCTAAGTTACCACAAGGGTATGCTTCTAATATTACTCGATGTGTGCATGTTGAAGAAAGGAAAATCATAGGCTACAAAAGTCATGATGCTCATTTTATGATGAATTACTTGCTCCCTATTGCTATGAAAACAACATTACCCAAAGATGTTGCTACTCCATTGATAAGACTTTGTGTTTTTTTCAGAGACATATGGAATAAAGCTATTGATCCTCGACATCTTGACAAACTCAAGTCAGATGTAGTTGAAACACTTTGCCTGTTTGAACATATTTTTCCACCCGCATTTTTCGACATAATGATGCATTTACCTGTACATCTAGTGGACCAAATTAAGTTGGGTGGACCAGTTAGTTCAAGGTGTATGTATGAGATTGAGAGGTATCTTCGAGAGTTAAAGTTGGATGTTCGAAACAAGAGACGTCCAAAAGGCTCAATGGCAGAAGGATACCAAACTAAAGAATGCATTACCTTTATTGCTAGACATCTGAAACGATCAAACTCGTCCACAATTAATGTTAATAAGGATAATGTCGCAAAATCATTTTTACCTAAGATTGGGCGTCCTATCAAGGGAAAGGCAAGTACCTCAAAGAAAAAGCATTGTGGACACATGATTGATCAAACTATATGGACACAAGCACATCGCTATGTCTTATTCAATTGCAATTGTGAGGAAGTTGAGAGATACATAAAGTAAGATGACAAACCATGATGATAATTTTTTACCTTATTTTTTATTTGTATTATTCAATTGTATTGTGTTATTAAGATATTTGTTTTTCTATTTTTTATCACAGTGAACACAAAACGTGTGTAAGCACCAAACGGAAAAGAAAATGAGATAGTGCACAAGATCACAATAAGGATTTCATTGATACGTTTGTAAGCACCAAACGTAAAAGAAAATGAGATAGTGCACAAGATCACAATAAGGATTTCATTGATTGGTTTAAGGAGAAAATTGAAGTGAAACTTCAATAAGGTCAAGACATTATTCCGAATTATATCTTATGGTTATCGAAAGGACCTTCTTTTGTTGTTAAAAAGTACACAGGGACTCTGCCAACGGATATAAATTTCATACCATGAAGCGTGACGCGAAGTGCGTAACTCAAAATAATGGAGTCACACTCGCAGCCGTAACACATAGCTTTGCGAATTTCAAAGATCAAAATCCTATACTGGGAGATGTCAATTATTATGGTTCAATACAAGACATCATTGAGATATCTAATCATGGGCATTTTAGTGTTGTCTTGTTCAAATGTTTGTGGTTTCACTCGGTAAAAGATGATGATGAGTTTATCATGGTTAATATGAATAAGATAATTTATGTAGAAGAACCATTTATCTTGGCATCTCAGGCTCATCAACTTTTTTTTATTGAAAATTTAAACAAAAAGGGTTGGCAGTATGCTGTTGAAATCCCTCCTAGGGAAATTTCTGATGGTATTAAAATATCTAATTATTTTCTCGTGTTTTAACTTATTTGTACTTTATAGTTAATTTTGTATCACATTTTGACTTATGTACTTGTTTTTATATTTGTTGATATGTGCAGATGAAAGCTAATAAGTCCAAATTTTCTGCTCCGCAAAGTCAGATTCCAGAGTATGAGCGACAACGGGTCGAGAATTTGAAAATGAATGTAGAATTTATGGATACTCAAGGTGCTGGATATTTGGCTAATCAAATACAACGTAAAAAGATTCTTGGTTTGGATCGTCCAAGTAGAGGTGGACATCGCAATGACCATTTGGAAGAAAGAGATGATGAGGCCACATCTGCATATGATGGAGGCGGTAACGGGGAGGAAACCACTAGCAATATGAGTGCAAAAAGGAAGGTAAACGTTTGAACTTTTGAATTTGCTGCATTATTGATATTAGTGCGTCTTTGCCTCGGCCGTTTCTTCTTCTTTGCCTCGTACGCAGCTGACGTTCAAGTCTTCCCACACATGACAAAATATGGGATTCTGTTTTGGTATGTTGAAATATTACGAGTATATTCTTGGTTCTAGACCTTTATTTATTACTAATGTGTCGCTTTAATGATTGATATAAGAAAAGTATATGGTTGCTGAAGACGGAAGAAAATATGTAATGGAGACAGTTAATGCAAGTTGAAGAAGTTATAAATGCAGAATTAAGAAGAATCACTTCTATAAATATGATAGTGATGATTTAAGATGGTTTCACAAACCTGAGACTATTTGATGCTTGGTTTAGACTCTTAAATTATTGACATTGTGAAAAGATTGAGGTATTCAATTAAATTTTCTTAAGTTTTCGTGTATTAATAATAAGGTAATATTATTCTAACTTATTATTTTTATATCACAGGCAGAATGTAAAAGAAATAGAGACAATCGTCTATTGATGGATGATATGCACACGATGGGTCGTAAGTCGTTTTCAATGTTACGTCATGAATTGGTATACACTTTTCTTTTTCAATAATTGGATTATCTCTTTGCTTTCATTAGTTCTCACTAATTTTAATTTATAAAAATTTAAGACTTAGGTATTTGTGTGCTAAATTTTGTTTTGTTTTTTACAGCAACAAAAGGATCCGAATAAGGAAGAACCTTCTCAAGCAAAGGTCTACAAAGAATCAAGGAAAAGAGTTCCAGGGAGAACATACCATACGATCAACGAGAAAACTGAACATAATATTGTGAGTTAACAAATTGTATTATCATATATTTGCGTACTATTGATAATTTAGTAAGATGACTTAACATTCTATAAATAGGCAAAGATAGATGCTATGGATTCCACCCAACACGGAGAAGGTAGCAACTCTAAGGATCTAGTTCTTTACTCTGAAGTGCTTCAAGGTCCCAAAAGCAAAGATCGCTTACGACTTGTCGGAAAAAGTGTGACAAAGACTGATTTGAAGAAAAAAGAAAAAAAATCAGGTTTCATAATTCCGGAGGAATTCTTGCAGAGTATGAAAGTTGAGTTAGTGCAACAGCTTGCACCGACCGTTGCATCAGTGATTATATCACAACTTCAAGAAGCCAATCCTGGAATAAATCTTGTGATTCCTTCTTTTGGAAGTCCATCAATTCCAAATGATTCGTCTAGTGCACCGCATGTTAGTGAACCAAATAGACAGTCTCCTGGGACAGATAGTCAAGTAATTTTTGTGTTTTCCTTCTTTTCAACACATAGTAATATTCTGGAGCTTGAAATTTTATATATTATTATACTGTGAAATTATATGTTTTTATATGAGTAAACTGCATTGAAGTTATTATTTATGATGTTTTGGCTAGTCTACCTTTTTTTTACTTATGACTATTCTTTATGTTACCTTGTAGGAGTCTGGTGAGCTAAATGGAGAAGAAATCTAGCAATCTAACAAATGGGCGTGTATGTGGAGGCTTATGTGTAGATACTTTAATTTTGTAAATAATTATCTTGTAATATGTCCTAAGGGGTCTAATATTGTATTATTGTACATTTGTGAACAATTAGTAATACAATACTTTTTTATTATTATTTTTCTATTTTAATTATTTATTTTGCAATATTGTGTACATGATCGTCAGATTGGTTAAAAAAGCCTCAAAACAGTCGAAACTGTCTGACCGTCGCATTAGAGGGTTAAATAACAATAAAAACAGGTGATTGTCTAATGCGACGACTCTGCCTGGTCGTCGCATTAGGGGTGGGGGACGTCGCATTAGGGAGGCTGGGAGTCGTCGAATTAGGGTGGTCTAGGCGTCGCATTAGATAGGAAGCTAATGCGACGACTAAACACAGTCCCCTAGTCGTTGCATTAGGTCTAATGCAATGGCCAGAAGGGCCTAATGCGACGACTTGGGGGCGTTGCATTAGCCTAAAAATGTAGTAGTGTATATATATTTATATTAATGAGAAAGACTCCCCAATCCAGATTAATACAATCTTATCATTTGAATAAATAACACTTTTTGTTATAGAAAGAGGAACTGATATTTGAATTCGTACAAAAAGTAAGAGTGGTAGAATAATTTTTAATTAAGTACTTCAGTACATTTTTTTCACAATTCATTCCCATTGAGAGGAGGCTTTTTTTTCACAACTAATTATTCTCAACGATGTTTTCAACAAGGTAAAGATAAGATGTGTGTACATTCTACTTTCTCCAGACCCCACGTTATAGGATTGCCCTCAATATGTTGTTGTATGTTCTCAACAAATTATTACTATCATCTATGTTTTGGTGAAACTCGAATTCTCAAAGTTATAAATATAAAGGATTAAGTGATTGTTGTTATATCATACGTATAGAAGTAGTATTTATTGGACTTTTAGAAAATACAACATCTCCCATTCTTGAAATTGTATCTAAATCTTATAAACGTAAACGTTGAAAGTACGAAAATAAACATGCTATGGTCGACCTACCCATGAAGCATCTTCAACAATCGTTAGTTTATACACTTCTCAATAAAATTCACTTACCAACTCTTAAAGCTATAATTAATAAGGAAAATAAATCCAAAAGGAAAAAAAGAGTTAAACCACTACTAAAACAGAGGCTTTTCCCACCAACATTGAGGAAAATTTGCATTATAAAACATGGTTTTCCTATCTTATTTTTACCCAACCAGCTCACTGAGAAAATGCATGTTTCATTAAACGTTGAAAACTTATTCATTTTGCCGTGTTAGACCACAAGATTCAAAAGTCATCTTTTATTTTTTAAACTTTATGTCCAGTCAAACTATATCACATAAATTGAAACGAATGACATATTATTTAGATTTTTACCACTGATAAAAAATATTTCTCACTAAAACAATCAGTGGAAAATAGAGATGGTTTAGTAGTGAACCTCCCCCTCCACCACTACCTCCCCCAACCTCCAAAACCCCACCCTTTTCCCCCTTGAAATACAAAAATCGAAGTGTATTATTTTAGTAAGATCCAATAAATTATTGCTTAAGTATTAAATTAGCAAAAAAAGATTAGAGAGCAGACTTTAGCTTATGATTTGAGAATGACCCCTCGAAAAGCATTAACTTCCCACCTTCTGTCACATGCACCTTTCATATGTCACTACCCAACACTTCTATATAAACACCTCTCCCCTCTCCCTTTCTCTTCAAACAAATTCACTTAAATCTCTCTCATTACAACAACAATCAAAATACTCCAATTCACAAAAAATCCAAACATCATATTCAAAATTAAAAAAAACATTCTAAACATAGCAAAGATGTTTAGTTTCTCAGATAACGATTTCTTTGCCCGTAGATGTGTTTGGGTAAATGGCCCTGTTATTGTAGGTGCAGGTCCATCAGGTCTAGCTGTGGGTGCTTGTTTGAAAGAACAAGGTGTGCCTTGTGTAATCTTGGAAAGAGCTGATTGCATTGCATCATTATGGCAGAAAAAAACTTATGATCGTTTGAAACTTCACCTCCCTAAACAATTTTGTCAATTACCAAAATATCCATTTCCAGAACACTACCCTGAGTATCCTACAAAAAAACAATTCATTGAATACCTTGAAAATTATGCTAACCACTTTGACATTAAGCCACAGTTTAATGAATGTGTTCAATCTGCTAAGTACGACGAGGCGTGTCGATTATGGAGGGTGAAAACTGTTTCAGCTAATGGATCTGAAGTTGAGTATATTTGCCAGTTGCTTGTTGTTGCTACTGGTGAAAATGCTGAAAGAGTTGTGCCTGAAATTGATGGACTTAAAGAATTTGGTGGTGAGGTGTTACATGCTTGTGAATACAAATCTGGTGAGAAATTTAAAGGAAAGAAAGTTCTTGTTGTTGGTTGTGGAAATTCTGGCATGGAAGTTTCACTTGATCTTTGTAATCATGATGCTCAACCATCAATGGTTTGCCGTAGCTCGGTACGTAATTAATACTTACGATGAAATGGTCACACAGTTCAGTTTCAGTAAGAATGTAAGATATATGGTTGGATTCTAATGTTTTGTTTTTTGTTTATTCAGGTTCATGTTTTGCCTAGGGAGATACTTGGGAAATCAACATTTGAGCTGGCTATGTTGTTGATGGCATGGCTACCACTTTGGCTAGTTGACAAGATTTTACTCATTTTGACATGGTTTATTCTTGGTAACATTGAGTCATATGGACTAAAAAGGCCATCAATTGGACCATTAACACTTAAGAACACACAAGGAAAAACCCCTGTCCTTGACATTGGTGCCTTGGAAAAAATCAGATCCGGAAAAGTTAAGGTTGTCCCTGGAATCAAGAAGTTTAATTGTGGCACTGTTGAACTTCTTAATGGTGAAAAACTTGAAGTTGATTCAGTTGTTCTTGCCACTGGTTATTGCAGCAATGTTCCATACTGGTTACAGGTGAGAAAATGTTCTATTTGAAAAAGTTCTAAAAGTTTCTTCTGATATAAAAAAAAATTGAAAATCTTAGTAGCTCAGTTAGTTGACTATCTGAACTTTAACTTTATTGATAAGAGATCGATTAACACCTTGTAATTCCCTCCCCCATTTTCCTCCTCCCCTAACCCCCCTAAAAAACTTATAAAAGATTCTTGGAAAGTTGACTAATATATTTTTTGGTTATGTTGTACAGGAAAGTGAATTTTTTTCCAAGAATGGGTACCCAAAGGCACAGTTTCCTAACAATTGGAAGGGAAAATCAGGGCTATATGCAGTTGGATTTACAAAGAGAGGGCTGGCTGGTGTTTCTGCTGATGCTATTAGAATTGCTAAAGATATTGGCAAAGTACACAGAGAAGATCTCAAGCAAAAGAAGCAAAAAGTACCAACACATAGACGTTGCATCTCAACCTTTTAATTAATTAAAGTGAAGAAAATCATAAAAGAAGAAGATTAGCCATAGGTTTCAGCCCTCTCCAAAAAGCCCAAATTTTGATAACACCAAGTTGGGCATTTTGTATATCTAAGGATGTAGAGGCGATTTAGTAATTCCTCTTTTCTTTTATTTGTTGTATTGACATTTCATACATACTTGTACAATCACTACTGATGAATTAATTTCAATGACAAATTCCTTTATGAGTTTAACTTCTATATATCGATAGTGTTTTAAGATTTTTTTACGGCATTTATTGACTTTCGGACAACTAGAGTTCCAATAGATAAAGCGAAGAGTATAAGGAGAAGAGTCACGACATGTCGTTGATTAGAGTTATATACAATATATTTGAGTCTTATATCTTGTTCACAAACATTTCTTCATACTTAGCTAATTAACATACACATTTTATAGAATGTAATTATACCGAACTCCTCTCTTAAAGTAGAATCAGACTGAGCGATGTACTTTGAGATACAACAGGGAGGAAGTATTCATTAAAAGCCTTCCGCTAACATTAATAGAATATTCACCGAATATTATTACATTAATTGTATATTTCTAGTCTATTTCAAACTCCGTCAATAAATCAGCTTCATTTCCATCAACATTTGATGCTCTTTCATCTTCCTTATGACATTCTAGATTAGGATATTTGGCAGATTCTGTTTTACGCTCCTTTGAATAAATAATTTTATTCAATGCTATGACTTATCAAGCCGTAAAATAATTATTTCACGCCATGTCCTATTTGATGAGTCTCAATTCCCTTTTGTCTAACTAAACTCGCCACCTCAGCATTCCTACGACTTCCTAAATGATGACATGAACCCCCTTCTAATTCATCATTTACATAATCTGATGTCCTAGTGCTCGGCACCCGAACCTACCTCGGTCAGTTTGGGACACACTGCCCACCTGTTTCTGCCTACGGTGGCTCGGAACAACCTATCTCAAGGTGATTTTGCATCACCTCTCGGCAAATTGAGCCTCGGCTAGACGATCCTTCCACCCCTTCCCTTCCTCCTCTTCTCGGCAGTCTCGCGGCACCACCTACTCCCATCCCTCATTTTGAGGCACACTCTCGGACAATGAAACCGGTGCCATGCACAAAATTTCCAAACCTAAACGACTGTTTAACCTATCAATTTCAGTTGTCCCTTCCCCTGTCTCCCATAATCCGAAGGATGCCTTGTCCGACCTAAATCAGAAAGCGACAATGATTGATAAATATAATACTCTTATTGATAATAAGACGTAGGATCTAGTAACCTGTTAATCTAATGCTAACATTATTCGTTCTATTTGGATTTTTAGACATAAAAATAAATTCGATGGGTCTTTTGAGAGGTATAAGGTCCGTCTTGTAGGTGATGACATGTCTCAATAGGTAGGAGTGGACTGTGATGAGACGTTCAGCCCGGGGGTAAAGATCGCAACCATCCGGACTGTCCTCAACATTTCCCTATCCAAGTCTTGGCTCTCATCAGCTTGATGTCAAGAATATTTTTTTACACAGGAATCTTCATGAAACGATATATATGCATCATCCTATAGGTTTCAGGGATCCTATCCATCCATATTATGTGTGTCTATTGCAGAAATCACTTTATGGACTAAAACATGCTCCTCGAGCATGGTACCAGCGGTTCGCTGATTATGTCTCCTCTATCGATTTTTCACACAGCAAATTCGATCATTCCATTTTCATCTACAAAAAGGGTCCAGACATGGATTGCCTCTTATAATATGTTGATGACATCATCCTCACCACATTTGATGTCCTCCGTCGGTCCATTATATCTCTCATTTCCTCTGAGTTTTATATGAAAGATCTGAGACCCCTAAGTTTTTTCTTGGGCATCTCTGTCACTCGCCATTCTGGCAGCCTATTTCTATGTCAGAAGAAATACACTGAAGAGATCCTTGACCGTGCAAACATGTTATCTTACAAGCCACCCCACACGCCAATGGACACCAATTCCAAGCCCTCCGTATTCAGATCCGACTCACTATCATAACTTGGCTGGGGCCCTTCAATACCTCACATTCACGAGACCACACATATCATATACCGTACATCAAATCAGTCTACACATGCACAATTGGACGGAAGCACACATGCATGCCCTCAAATGTATTTTACGATACGTCCAGGGCACACTTCACTTCGGCTCACGTCTATACAGGTCATCGCTCACTAGCCTCTCTGCTTATTCTAATGTTGACTGGGGTGGATATCCTGTCACTCGACGCTCTATGTCTGGTTACTGCATTTTCCTCGGAGATAACCTATTGTCTTGGTCTTTCAAAAGGAAACATACACTATCTCAATCCAGTAACGAAGTAGAGTACATAGGTGTAGGCAACGTCGTCTTTGTGTCTTGTTGGATCTGTAATCTTCTACTTGAGTTTCACTTCCCGATTCAAAAGGAAACACTGGTCTACTGCAATAATATTAGTGCGATATATCTTTCTGACAATCCCTTCCAACATCAGTGCACCAAACACATTGAGATGAACATTCATTTTGTTCGCGAAAAAAGTGACTCGTGGTCAAATCATGTCCTTCATATTCCTTCCAGATATAAAATTGCCTACATCTTCACCAAAGGACTTCAACGCGTACTGTTTGATGATTTTCGAGCCAGTCTCAGTGTTCGTGAGTCTCCCGCTGTTAAGTCCATTTTAGGACTGTTTTAGAGTCTATGTTAGGAGTCTTTTACATGTCTTTTAGTATTTTTGTGCAGTATTATGCTTTGTTTGTTTTGTTTTCAGGTTATAAGCGATTTAGGTGGGAAATTGTGAAATTAACGTGAAATGACGGATTTGAAGGATGTAAATGCGCAATCGAGCCCAGAACAATCAAGCCTAATAAGTGCCAAGAAGAATAGAAGAAATCTGGCAATTCCGGATGAAAAGAAGAGAGGCACCGCGGTGCCTGGCCAACTAGCACCGCGGTGCTGAAGAACCGCGATCAAGAGAATTAGGGTCGCGGCGTAAAATTTTCAGAAAGTCGAAACTGAATCACCGTCGAAGGCACCACAGTTCCTGGCAGCAGAACCGCAGTGCCATATTTCCAGTAGCTGCCAACGATTTTTGGCTGAATTAGCACCGCGGTGCCTGGCAGCAGAACCGCGGTGCCGACGTAAAATCGGTCTTACAAATCTTTATTAATTGAACGATACGTACACTTGCGTAAGCATATAGAAATGTCGCAACAAGTTTTTGGTGTCGTTGCCGGGGACTGGCGTACTATCAATATCGAATTATCTATTCTTATTTCTAATTTGTTTTTTTTTACAACACATTATTGCCTTGATCTGTTTGTCTTATTGTTGATCAACCTCAGGAAACTTTGTTTTATGCGAAGCAGAAGAGTAGCAGACACACTTGTAACCCTAAATCCGGAGATTGGGAAAGCTTGCAAACAGAACAAGAAGAATAAATGAACTGCCGACTTGCTAGCAAAGGAGAATCAACAAAACAACAATGGTTTGAACGAAGGAGCATACTTTATAGAACGAGTCCAGCGTCCTGCAGAGAAGAGCTCGGGAGACTACGTTCTACCTACTATCACAGGTCTTCAAACATGCATCAGGCTTCCAGCTGTTGAAGTCAATAATTTTGAAATAAAACCAGCCATTCTGAGCATGGTTGAACAGTCGATGGGGATTGCGTGCGAAGACCCACATATGCATATTACCAATTTTCTGGAGTTGTGTGTTACGTTCAAGTATAATGACGTTACTGATGATGTCATTCGATTGAGGTTATTCTCATTCTCACTCAGGGATAGAGCCAGGAGTTGGTTGAATTCCTTGCCAACAAACTCCATCACTACATGGCAAGACTTAGCCCAGAAGTTCCTTGCAAAAAATTTCCCACCATCGAAGGCAATAAAACTCAGGGAGAGCTAAATAATTTCTATCAGATGGATAGTGAGTCACTCTATGATGCGTGAGAGCGGTTCAAAGACTTACAGAGGAAGTGCTCGCATTATGAGATTGAGAAGTGGATGTTGGTCCACATATTTTACAATGGGTTGTGTGGTACTACTCGTACCATTATTGATGCTGCAGCAGGAGGAACATTCATGAGAAAAAGTGTCAATGAGACACATGATTTGCTAGAGGACATGACCACAAACAACCATCAGGGGGGCCGATGAAAGATCAGCAAGCAGCAGGAAAGTGGTCGGGGTTCATGGGTTAGATGTTATCACTGTGTTGACTGCTAAGGTTGCTACTTTGACAAAGCAGTTGCAGCAAAGTACTATGTCCGTTAATGTTGTTCAGACACCAGTTGGTTGTGAGATTCGTGGGGGTCCTCATACTTTTGATAGGTGCGCAGCTGTGGATCCCAACAACATCCCTATGGAGGAAGCTCAAGTTCAAGCTATGGGAAATTTTTAGCGTCCATACAACAACTCATTCTCCAATACATACAATCTAGGGTGGAGAAATCACCCCAATATTTCTTGGAGAAACAACCATACGCAGCAGCCTCAATTTCAGGGGCAATATCAGCGAGCCAACCGCGCAAGCGATTTCACGGCGCAACAGAGCGATCGAGCTCATCTTCACAGCAGCCCAGACCACCAATTCAGCAAACAGGGCAGAATGAATTGCAAGCAGCTTTGTTGACTTTCACCAATTCTCAGACCCAATTCATGACAGAGACTAGGTCATCCATCAGGAATTTGGAGACATAGGTGGGACAACTAGCGAACATGCTGAACAATAGAGAGTCAGGGAATCTTTCCAGCAATAATGTGGTGAACCCAAGAGAGCAGTGTCAGACCATTAATTTGAGGAGTGGTAAACAAGTTGAATCGAGTTCACCACCACCATCTTCAGATGAGAAGGGCGAGTCAAGAGAGGTAATGGATTCTGAAAGGGCAGAGGCTACTGATAATCATCATGCATCCAAGGAAAAGCCACCAGCGACAATTGATTCATCTCAGGTCAGAATTTCGTACCCCTAGAGACTTAGAAAAAAATCTCTTGATAAGCAATTTTCTAAGTTTTTGGAGGTCTTCAAAAAGCTGCATATCAACATTCCGTTTGCTGATGCTTTGGAACAAATGCCAAGTTATGTTAATTTCCTGAAGGAGATCCTTTTTAAAAAGAGGAAGCTAGAGGAATATGAGACAATGACACTAACCGAAGAATGCAGTGCTATCTTGCAGAGAAATTTATCCCAGAAATTAAAAGATCCAGGCAGTTTCACCATCCCTTGCACTATAGGGAATTATGAATGTCTACAAGCTCTATGTGATTTGGGGGCTAGTATCAATTTGATGCCCTATTCTGTGTTTTGCAAACTTGGAGTGGGGGAAGCAAGGCCTACAACCATCACTTTGTAACTAGCTGACCATTCAATAGTACATCCTCGGGGCATCATTGAAGACGTGTTGGTAAAGGTAGATAAGTTCATTTTCCCTGTTGACTTCATTATTTTAGACATGGAGGTAGATGAACTTGTGCCCATCATCTTTGGGAGACCCTGTTTAGCCACAGGACAGACACTCATAGATGTTTAGAAAGGTGAATTGAAACTTCGAGTCCATGGAGAAGAGGTGATCTTTAATGTATTCAGGGCCACAACTTACCCAAGAGCAAGTGATAGTTGTTATGCTATTAATGCGATTGAAGAAGAGGTTTCTGAGAATAGTTTCAGGAGTACTAATGCTCCTGAGTTGGTGCTAACACAATATGATGAGGAGGCCAGTGACGATACAGAGTCGGTGGAATATGCAAATTGGTTGGATTCCGGTCCAGGAATGAGAATTTAGTTCGATAAATGGGTCGGGTTGATGACCAATCGCGGGTCAACCCGCAACCCGGGATAAAGTGGGGTCAGTTTGAGATGGTCCCGCTGGGTGATAGGGTCACGAAGGTGCAAGACCCAAGTCTGGTTAATAGTTGTACTGGTTCATGGATGCGTTCCACCAGAACCAGGTCGGGAAGGCCGATGATGGCCTTAAAGGAAATTGAAGCTAGTATAATGACCAAATTTGAAAGTGGTGACTCCAAGGTTTTGAAAACTGAAGCGATGACTGAAATGTGGTACGTGTACTAGAAAGAGTTCGGGTGTACGAGAAGGGTACGACGAGTAATAAAAGAAGCGAACATGTGTTAAACGGATGGAAGTTACTATTTATGTGAAGTGGAGGTACGAAGAGAGTATCATTTGGACCATGAGTGGGAGTTAATAGTGATATTATACACTTTAGAGGTGATTCCTCGTTGGCTTGGATTTAAGTATTTGCGCGTGTGTTATATTATGGTCATATGTGGCATAATTGGTTTTGTAAGTATAGTAGTGAAAACTATACTGACGCATGTGTTTTTGGAGACTTAGAAGGAATATTCGGGACGAATGTTTCTAAGGGGGGAATAATGTTACGCTCCGTAGTTCCAGGGTATGTATGTGAGGACGTACGTATGAGAATACGACATTAAGTTCGAAAAGGAAGAAAGAATTGTTTTTCCAACGGAAAATATTCCGAATCTCGTGAAGGAAAAAAGTTTATTATTGAGAATTGGATTCTCAATTTTGGTATTTGTACTTCTTGGAATATAAGAGAATTATGGATTTTATTTTCCAGAATTGGTCACGTGGGGCCCACGGGAGAAATTTACGGTTTTGTGGGGCCCACATTATTTTCGAGATTTTGGCCATTATGGATGTTTTTGGGAGATGAAAATATTTTGGACGAATAGGAGGGCGACACATGTCACCCCATGTGGCCCTTGTTGGCCGAAATCTTGTGCCAAGTGGACAAGCCAAGTGGCTTTAGATATTTGTTGGATAAGTGACTTGTGGGACCCACACACACTTGTCCTCAATCTCATCCACACATTTGTTTTAATCCTAACCCATTGGTTGCCTTATATATACACATAGAGGTGCAAGACTTCATCCACACTTAGATTAATTTCCAAGGCAAATACTCCCTCTCTCTTGATGGGCTCTCGGCACCCCTCCCCTTAGGCTTAGAATTTGTGCTATTGTTGTTGATAAATCCCAACACTTAAACCAAGTGTCTCTTTTAGTGTTCTAAAGATATCCCAACACAAAAATCCCGGAAATACTACGTTAATCTGATAGTCGCAAAGTGAAACCCTAAGGTGATCTTCATATTTTTGGATGAAGTGTTAAGAGAAGTTGGTTAGGAACTTCTAAGGGTTACTTGTAGTGGATTGGAATGTGAGGAATAGGAGCTAAGATTCCTAAGGATCGACTTTTAATCATTTGAAAATTTTGGGCTTATCGAGGTAATGATCTTTGTCCTTCTATTGTAATTGGATATTACATGTTGTAGTAGTTTATAATGGAGTATATGATATGTGGAAGGAAGATTGAAAAGAATTGGACCTTAATAAAGTTGTTAAAAATCGAGAATTGGCATGCTAACCATAAAAGTTGTTAAAACATTACCTATTACCTGTTGACAGTTAATAACAAAGTTATTATAACTTATATAAAGATTGGAATATAAGTTGGAATATTAAAGAAGTAATGAAACAAGTATTGACATGTTAGCCGAAAACTGGACAGTTTTGATTATAGTAGTTGGCCAAGAACACCAACTAAAGGACTGAACTAATGGATGGTATTAGTGGACTTATTGGACTGTATTTACATTGGACTATTTTGTATATTGTGGGGCAAAATTTTACACGTCCAGTTAGGCGTGTAATCCCCTTTAGTATTGTTGTATTATTGCGCCTTAAATGTGGCATGTTGGTTATTAAATTTCGGGCCTTGAAAAAGGTGGAAAAGTACGTAAAAACAGGGGAAGTGTTGCCCGATTTTCCGTAGAATAAGAGATCCTATACTTAGAAATATTCTACGAAGAAATCTAGACGTTGATAGACGTATTTGGTTATTATAGGTTGGCACTCTACGCGCAGCATATTCGACTTGGCAAGTGGATTAGCCGAGGAGGTATGTGATTCTTCCTATCCTCTTGAGCATGATTGTTGTGAAATATATAGTACGGTAAACGTACGCGTGTTAAATGAATTTGGTTTCACTTTGATGTCCTTGATTTGAGTCCTAAATGTTAAGAACCTTGAATTATTCTAAAAAGTTATGAATCATTATTAGGAAGGAAATTGATACTTGGTCTTTAAAAGAATAAAGTTCTCTTAATTTCAGAAATGAGTGTGGTTGTCTTTGGTTGGTTTAAAGCATAAAGTGTTATAATGGCTTTATGGGAAGTTAGTTATAGCGACTTTATGAAGATAAAAGAATGGCTTAATTATTTAATTTAAACTTGAGACTTGATCTTGAAAGATAAGAGGCTTGATTATTTTGAAAGTTAAGAGACTTGATTTTGAAAGTTAAGAGACTTGATCTTGAAAGATAAGAGACTTGATTTATAAACGACTTGATTTTGGGAAAGGAGAAGCAACTTGATTTAAAAGTATAGGTTACTTGTTTTGAAAAGAGTAAGTTACTTGAGTTTAAAAGTGTAAGTAACTTGTTTTTAAATATTGAACTTATCTGGATTGGAAAAGTATAAGTGGCTTGATTTTAAAAGGTGCGAGTGCCTTGATCTTAAAAGAGTGAGTTACTTGGGTTTTAAAAGTATACTTGACGTTGTTTTAAAAGTGTAAGCCACTTGGTTTAAAAAGTATAAAGTACTTGATTTAAACATGAAAGTGTCTTAAAAAGAAGGCATGATATTGTCTTGGTCATTTTGAAAGGAATGCATGGTATTGTCTTGGTTATGTAAAAAGGAAGGCATGATATTGTCTTGGTCATTTTAAAAGGAAGGCACGACACTGCCTTGATTGTCTAAAATGATGGTTGTTCATTCTATTGTAATGAGAGTCAAAAATGATTTTCTGAAGGTGTAGTAACTTGGTTTGAAAAATAGACGTGTCTTGATACTACGGGTATTAGTATCGTGTGGTTTTTAAGTGAAAATGGATCTTTTTAAAAGAGTTGAAGTACGTAGTACTTGGGGTTTAAGACCCGGATTGTTGATATAAAAATTGAAGGTCTAGAAGTATGGTAACTTGCCTATGCTTGCTTGTGATAGCCTTGTTGTGCTAGTGTTGTATTCTTATGCTTCCACTATATCGTTCCTTGGACATACTGACACGTTGGGTGGCCCACGGGTATGCTTCCACTATATCGTTCCTTTTTTGACATACTGACACGTTGGATGGTCCACGGGTATGCTTCCATTATTATTGTTACATGGACATGTCTGCACCGATGAAGGAATTTCGGGGGTATGCGGCCATGCTGCGGGTTAAACTCTCGGTATATTATTATTGCTACATGGACATGTCTGCACCGATGAAGGAATTCCGGGGGCATGCGGCCATGCAGCGGGTTCAACTCCCGGTTTATTGTTATTCCATGGACTAGCTCTCCATGAGGTTTAGTGACGCGAGATCGTAGTTAGCTCCGTACTTGCCGTCGATTGTTGACGCAGCCGATCAGTAGTTGGCTTTCGTACTTGCCCCGTCGATTCTATAGCATAGTTTAGTGCGAACTACGGTAGATAACCTTGCCCCGGTCATATCTAGTGACGCAGGCTGGATATGGTAGTTGGATTTCGTACTTGCCACAGTCGATTGTTGACGCAGTGGATCGTAGCTAGCTTTCGTATTTGCCCCGTCGATTTATGATGCGGTGAATCGGTGGTTGACTTTTCTACTGCCCAGCGCGTTTTTATGACACAGGTGGGACCTGGTGTTCATGTATACATATTGGTGTTATATTATATCATGGACTGCCGGCAGTGAGGAAGGAATTCCACGGGCACGCTTGATATTGTGGGCATGAGATCCGTGGTTATATTTGAGTAATGATTTTTGAGGGCATGCGTCCCTGACTTGACATGACTGCTTATATTGTGAAATGGTCTTTTAAAAAGACGAAATTGATTTTCATTACTCTTGTTGTTAACCAGGCTTTGTGTACTGTATTTTGGTTATCATACATGTCTCCTGTTTTATTATAGACTATTATGATCATTACAGTACTTTCAGTTTCACATACTTGGTACTTGTTGTACTTACCTCCTTCGGGGGGTTGCGTTCATGCCGCAGGTAGAGGTACACCGGTTGTTGATCCTCACTCTTAGGGTCACAGTTCTGCGTTTGGGAAGCTCCGTTTCTCCGGAGGCTTATCTTTTAGTATGGTTCCCTGTCAGTGTAGATACAGGTACATTCAGGGGTATGGTTGGGCCCTGTCCCATCATAGTTGTTATGTCAAACTCTTAGAGGTCTGTAGTCCTGTTGTGAGTTGAGTTTGTAAAAGATGTAACTGTTCGGGTTTTGATATTTATATATATGCAGAAAGGTGACCTTATTGGTTAGCCTGTTTCTTCTTTTATATTGTTCCATGTCTATGAGTTTTATTCCGCTGATTTTCTCTGATGTATTATCACTAGGGTCCCAGAGGTAAGGCACCAGTTGCAGGCCCGAGGTCGGGCGTGACAGTAACCAATGAAAAGAATGAGTTGATCCCATTTAGAACAGTTACAGGATGGAGGATTTGCATTGACTACCGCAAGCTTAACAAGGCAACCAGGAAAGATCATTTCCATTTGCCTTTTATGGATCAAATGCTTGATAGACTCGCTGGGCACAACTACTATTGATTTTTGGATGGTTACTCTGGTTATCATCAAATTGCAATATCCACTGAAGACCAAGAGAAGGCCACATTCACATGTCCCTATGGTACGTTTTCTTTCAGAAGAATGTCATTTGGGCTTTGCAATGCATCTGCTACTTTTCAGTGTTGTATGATGGCTATTTTTTCTAACATGGTGGAGAGGACCATCGAGATTTTCATGGATGATTTTTTTGTGTTTGTGTCATCTTTTGATGAGTGTTTGAAACACTTAGAAGCAGTGTTGCAGCGGTGTGAAGAATCTCATCTTGTGCTGAATTGGGAGAAGTGCCACTTTATGGTAAAAGAGGGTATTGTTCTTGGCCACAAAATTTTCAGCCAAGGCATCGAGGTAGACAGTAAGTTTGGGTATAGCAAGACTTGAACCTGCGACCATTAGGTTAAAAGCCCAATACTCTACCAACTAATAATCGAACCACGTCTACAAAATGTCAGTACCATGCAACTGCTTCAAAGCCAACGTGATGCTCCAAAATCTCAGTTATTGAAAATCTACCACCCCCGGTGTCAGTGATAGGTGTTAGAAGTTTCCTTGGGCATGCTGGTTTCTATAGGAGGTTCATCAAGGACTTCTCAAAAATATCAAAGCCTTTTTCCTCCTTGTTGTGAATGGTGATGTGTACGAATTCAATGAAGAGTGTCTGAATGCATTTAAAGTACTTAAGGAGAAGTTAATTTCAACACCTATAATCATTGCACCAGATTGGGAGCTTCCATTTGAATTAATGTGATGCAAGTGACTAGGCAGTGGGAGCAGTTCTTGGGCAGTGAGTTGACAATGTATTTCAGTCCATTTACTATGCTAGTAAAACTCTTAATGATGCACAACTGAATTATTCCACGACAGAGAAAGAGTTGCTAACTATAGTATATGCATTCGAGAAATTCAGGTCGTACCTCATTGAGAATAAGGTGATAGTATACACTGATCATGATGCCATCAAATATCTGATGACCAAGAAAGATGCCAAACCACGCCTTATACGATGGGTGTTACTGCTACAAGAGTTTGACATGGAGATCCGTGATAAGAAGGGCACATAAAATTTGGTGGCTGACCACTTGTCAAGACTTGAAGTAGAAGAGTTCCGAATTGCTAAAGATGTGCCTATCAATGACCATTTCCTAGACGAGCAACTCTTTCAGGTAAGTGATGGTTCAACTTTACCTTGGTATGCTGATTTTGTTAATTTCCTTGTAGCTAAGGTTGTGTCCCCAGAGATGTCAAGGCAGCAAGTGAAGAAGTTCTACTCAGAGGTGAAGCACTATTATTGAGAGAAACCAATTCTATACAAGCACTGTGCTGATCAGATCATTAGACGTTGTAAGCAAGAAGATGAAATGAACCAAATTCTCACTCATTGTCACACTTTGCAATGTGGTGGGCATTTTGGTGCTTCGAGAATTGCGGATAAGGTACTACAAAGTGGGTTCTATTGGCCAACATTGTTCAAAGATTCCAATAAGTATGTGAAGGCCTGCGACCGGTGTCAACGCACTGGAAAAATCTCAAGACGGAATAAAATGCCCCTGAATAGGATACTTGAAGTAGAGCTCTTTGATGTATGGGGAATTGACTTCATGGGTCCATTCCCGCCATCATTCGGATACAAATACATCTTGCTTGCAGTGGACTATGTGTCCAAATGGGTTGAGGCAGTAACTACTAAATAAAATGATGGTAAGACTGTCTTAAATTCCTCCAGAAGAATATTTTCACAAGGTTTGGTACTCCTAATGCTCTCATAAGCGATGAAGGGAGTCACTTTTGTAACAAGCAGCTTGACACCCTACTTGCTCGCTATGGAGTTTACCACCGCATTGCTCTTCCCTACCATCCTCAGACAAATGGGCAGGCTGAAATTTCAAACAGAGCGGTGAAGAGTATATTGGAAAAGACAGTGGATAGCTCGAGGAAGAATTGGGTTGTCAAGATAGATGATGGACTATGGGCCTACAGGAATGCATTCAAAACTCCAATTGGGATGTCACCCTATAGGCTGGTATTTGGAAAGTCATGTCACCTATCGGTGGAGTTGGAACAGAGGGCATATTAGGCGATGAAGAAGCTGAACATGGATGCAAAAGCTGTCGGACAAAAGAGGCTATTGCAGCTGAATGAGCTTGATGAGTTTCGGAATGATGCTTATGAGAACACAAAAATCTAAAAAGAGTGCACCAAGGCATGACATGACAAGAATTTGATCCCAAAAGAGTTCAACCTGGGCAACAAGTGCTCTTATTCAACTCAAGACTTAGACTATTCCAGACAAGTTGAAATCCAGGAGACCAGGGCCATTCATTGTCGAAAAGGTGTTTCCCTATGGCTCAGTCGAGGTACGAGGTAAAGAGGGTGCACCATTCAAAGTAAACGGGCAGCGATTGAAGCCCTACTTGTGTGACTCCATGGAGCAAATAAAGTCAGTAATTCTCTTCAAACCACAATGAAGAGAAATCTGCGTTCGGCTAAAAGACGTTAAAGACAGCGCTATTTGGGAGGCAACCCAACGTTTTAAATTATGTTAATTAGTTTTATTGTGTTTTTGAATAGTCTCACGGACTTGTGCTACTTGGTTTATGTTTTGATGGCAGATGAAATAGTAATAATTCCGAGAGGCAAGGTATTGAAAACACTGAAAATTGGAGAAATTGAATTTTACGGCTCAGAACCGCGGTGCCTCTCTGGCAGAAAGTCCTAGTTATTTATCGATGAATTAGCACTGCGGCGAAATTTTTCCAGTGAGTTTGATTTCTGAAAGAAGGAATTAGCACTGCGGTTCAGGTTTGGAGGACCCGGGTGCCTCTTTGGCAGAAACTCCCAGTGATTTCAATTCGAATTAGCACCGCGGTGCGAGATACAGGGACTACGGTCCTTACGCGATTTCAGAATAAAAACCCTAGCCTCCTTTTCGATTTCCCTCATTCCAAATTCATGCAACCCTCTAAAAACCTCTCTTATTTTCCAAAGAACTTCGAAATTCCTTCAAAACCAAACCTCCTACAAACCATTTCACTACAAATCTCCCACTCCCTCATACACCACCATCACTCCTTCACTCAGGTTAAGCTATCTATGCAGAGATAATCTCCAAATAGGTAATCTTATTCACTTGTCTTGCAATTTCGTGGCTTATAGTGAAGAAAGCTTTAATTATTTTGCTGGTGTTCTTGCGGGTTGTTGTTGCATTGTAGTGTGTTGTGTAGTATTGAATTCTGTGGTTGTACTTGTGGCTATAGGTTTGGGGGTGTCGTTGTTGTCGTTGTTGCTGCTGTGCGAATATATTGTTACTGCGTAGTGGTGTGACTGTTGCTGTCTCTGTTGGTATTGTTGGAACAAAGGAAGCTCAGTCCAAAAAAATTCCTAACCACACATGGCTCCTAAAAGAACAAGCAATAGGGCTTCTTCTTCTAGATCAGCAACCCCTGATTATGACACTGCAAGGTTTGCCAACAAGGTAGCCCAAGATCGCTATGAGAAACTAAGTGGCCGCCGCTTAATTCCAGAAAGGGGTATGGAATTCAGACAACAACCCTACAATGATGCCTATAAGACGATCAGAGAAATAATTGTCAATATAAACTGGGAAGAATTTGTTAATACCAATCTTCCACTTCCTAACATCCAGTGGTGTGTGAATTTTACGCTAACTTTTCGAAACGGGTGGAGAATATGTGCTTTGTTCGAGGGAGGTGGGTGTCTGTCGCAATAGATAACATAAATGTAGTCTGTGGTGTTCCTATTGAAATGATCGAAGATGATGAGGAAGAAGACCAGTATACCACATGGAGCAATTCCAACAGAATTAATTGGGTTGATGTTGCAGAAACATTGAGTGCTCGAGGGGCAAGAGTGACTTATAGTGTTTATAATAAGCCATGATGGATGTTTCGTGCTCAATTCAACAGGGTAGCTCGAGCATGGATATACTTTGTGACTGCCAGAATTATACCCTCCATGCATTTGTCCAAAGTAATAACAGACAGGCTCAAGTTGGTATATGCCTTACTAAGAGGGTTCACTATAGATGTGGGTCGGGTGATTCTGGAAAGCATTGAGTTCACTTGTCGACTTACGACTACAGTTGGACTGGGACATGGATCATTAATCACCAAGCTATGTGCTGAATATGGAGTGTCATTCAATGCTAGTGATGCGATGGACCGGACATAAAATGCCATCACCCGAGTGATGGTAATTGGCTACCCAGACCCAGTGCCAATAGCCCACGCTCAAGCTCCAGATGCTGAAGAGCCACCTAGACGCCGCCAGCGAGTCCAAGAGGAAGAATTGCCACAGCTTACAATGAGTTGGGGGAGAGCAGTCATCCATCTCCTTTGATGATTGAGCCACCACTGTCACAATTGGATCAGTTGCTTCATAATCAGTAACACATGCTACAAAATCAGCAAAACATGATGCAGACGCACCAATACCTAATGCAGCATGTTGATTACACTGATCAGACTCAGTGGGAGCGCGACCACCATCAACATCAATGAGAGCAACAAAGGTATAACTATGGGTATCAGCAAGTGGCTGAACTCAATTCTATGTTCAACCATTGGTCATTTCAAGATCCGTCTCCTGAGCCACATTTTGAGCAACCACCACAGTATCCACTCTTCCAGCCCTCACGACAACCACCGCCACCATATTGAAGTCGCTTATGTCTGTGAGTTTTCCTACCTTTGCTTTACTATCCACATTGGGGACAATGTGTTAGCTAAGTTTGGGGGGTTTTTATTATTTGTGTCAAATTTTTTTGTATCTTTGTTGAGTTGAGTCTTTTAAATGGTCTATGTTAAGTTGTCTGTTGTATTATTTGTGTCATTATTTTGAGTCGTTTGTGTCAATGAATCAAGTTGAAACTGATAGTCAATGACATTGAGTGAATACTTGGAGTAACATTAGATGAAATCTATATTTATGGAATGCATAAATCTGTGTGCCTGAGCTAGGATAACCTTTGAGTTTGCTTTTGATTATTGATAATAATGAAGAACTTAGTCATGACTATCCGACTCTCTTATGTGCAATTTTTTGGTTTATGCATGGATGAATTTGGGTTTGAGGAAAGAAGGTGGTAGATTCTAGAACTTGTTTGCTTGCTACTTGAGGCGAAATCCTAGATAATGCATGCTTAGAAAAATGATTTAGGCCATCTTTGGTAATATTAATCCCTAGTCACCCTTTTTGAGCCTAGTGAAACTTTTCTTTGTTGATAAACACCCAGTCATGAGCCTACTTGAACACTTTACTATCCTTTCACTCCCTTCAATTACCATAAGTATAGAAACTGAAAAAAATTAAGGGAATTGAAGCCTATTAAAAAGAATTGAAGATTGAGTTTTTGTAAAAAGAAGTGTAATAGATTGAGAAGTGAATGAAAAAGAAACAAATATATATATATATATATATATATATATATATATATATATATATATATATATATATATATAGTGATATAAATCAACTACACACTCCTTGTACAATACAATGAAAAACAAGTTTGGGGGTGTGGTAGTTCAAAAAAAATGGAATAGAAACTTCTCAATCTAGAAAAGAAGAAAAGTGAGGGATTTTGATGCATTATAATGGAAATCAAGTTGTGTTTGGTGGTTCTATGCTTATGGTAATTTTTGAGCCTAAATGTCTTTTTATCTGCCCAATGCCTAAGCCTAACGATACAACCCATGAAAGTCCTATTGATTTTTAAGCATGTGTTGTCTACATTAGTGGAGAGTTAGTAAGTAAGCAAGCTATAGAATCTTGGCCTGATGGACTGTTGGAAAGAATTTACTTATGCATAGACTAATGTTGAATGCTTGTTTGAGTTGGTAGTCATGTTTAAGTAATCATATGCCTTAATAATCTCAAACAAAGTTAATGGTTATCTGACTTAGAATTCTAGATAGCAACTTATGGCTAGAAAGTTCTGAGAAATGATATTACACGTGTTCATGATCTTCGAGGCAGAATATTGTGATTGATTTAATTCATGTTTAGAGTCTGTGTTTTTATTTTTTTTATTTTTAGAGAGTCTAGAGTTCTTTACTCGAGGGCGAGTAAAGTTTAAGTTTGGGGGTGTTTGTTAAGTCCATTTTAGGACTATTTAGAGTCTATGTTAGGAGTCTTTTACATGTCTTTTTAGTATTTTTTTGTGCAGTATTATGCTTTGTTTGTTTTGTTTTCAGGTTATAAGCGATTTAGGTGGAAAATTGTGAAATTAACGTGAAATGACGGATTTGAAGGATGTAAATGCGCAATCGAGCCCCGAACAATCAAGCCTAAGAAGTGTCAAGAAGAATAGAAGAAATCTGGTAATTCCGGACGAAAAGAAGAGAGGCACCGCGGTGCTGAAGAACCGCGGTCAAGAGAATTAGGGTCGCGGCGTAAAATTTTCAGAAAGTCTGAAACTGAATCACCGTCGAAGGCGCCACGGTTCCTGGCAGCAGAATCGCAGTGTCATATTTCCAGTAGCTGCCATCGATTTTCGGCTGAATTAGCACTGCGGTGCCTGGCAGCAGAACCGCGGTGCCGACGCAAAATTATCAAATTTGTGGGCCGAATTTTGACAGGGTTAAAAGGGTCCGAGCAAGGTTTTTCTTAGATATAAATACCCTAAACTCTGTCAATCCTACATCATACTTGGGAGAGGCAAGAATTGGAGCAAACAAAAGATTGGAGACAACTTTGTTCAAGTGCTTTTTCTTTCCTTTGTTTATTTCAGTCAATGTTGGATATTAATTTAGTTTTTGGCATGACAATGTCTAGGAGTTAATTACTTTAGTAGGGTTTTCCGTCGAATCTTCTTGAAACTCTTTCATATAGTTAATGCATAGTTATTGATATCTTCTTCATCATATTAAGATCTATTCAATATTGGTGTGATTGCGTGATAATTAACTAGTCATTAATTGTCATAACTTATATGATTTCGAATCAAAAGTCTGAAAGGTGAGATTTGAATATGTTGTAGTTGTCTAGACATAGGTTAAAATCGGGGACGAAAGTACCTCGATACTTGTGTAATATTTAATGTTATTGTTCTTAATCCTCATGTGTGGTAAAATCTATCATAGAAATATAGAAGGTTTCTGCACAAAGTTGAGCTCTTGTATGTCTTAACCGGAATATGATGACATATTAGTTAACCTGTTATCTTAATAAGAAGATGAATCATTAGCATTACATTAACACGTGAAAGAGTGGATAGTTGAGGAGATTGGAAGCCCTATTTCCTTCATAAATGTTATAAACCAAAGTATTATCATCTTTAGTTTATTTTCTGCACTTTACTTTAATTATAGTTTTTAGTCATAATTCTCAAACTAAAGAACGATTATCAAATAGATACCATAAAATATATAACCGGTACTTGAGAAATCAGTCTCTGTGGACGATAAACTCGGTCTTATAGATTTTTATTACTTGAACGATACGTACACTTGCGTAAACATCTAGAAATATCGCAACACCCGCTTCGACTGCGGGGGTATAATAGAATATTAACCGAATATTCTTACATTAATTGTATATCTCTTCATTTATGTAGAATTATATTTCTTTTGTAATTAGGTTGATTACTTGCCTAGTTTGTAGCAAGGTAAATATTTTTATAAATACTATATATTATAAAATTATCAATGAATGAAATCAAGCAACAAATTCCTTTAATTACATTAATCAAGTTTGATTAGTTGACCTACAATAACAAGTCACTGTTCATTACAACTCACAATCACGATAATTAACTCGGAAGAAAAATAACCTGATATAATTTGTTTAAATTACTCTAATAGTATAAAAATTCTTTATACCAATAAATATCTGATTCTAAAATGGTAGTGAGTGAGCTATCACTCCGAGCCGGGTCGATGTTTACAGAAAGCTTTCCCCAAGAGATTCTTTACAGTGGAGGGGGTCAAACCCTTTACCTCCCTGTGGTTCTAGTCAGCGTTTATCCACTAGACCAAACCCATTGGGTTTTATACCAGTAAATATCCTTCCTTTATTTATCAGTGTGTGATGTTTTCCTTTCGCCACAAAATTAAGTACTGATGTCGACGACACGATGGGGAGATTAAAATGATCAACCAGAAGAGAGAAATAAAACAAAATCCTTCTCAATAATTTTGGATGGCAGTAATAGTGCAAAGAAAATGAATACTATATATAAGTTTGAATGAGAAAATGACTCTTCAATTTGTCCTTTTTTTTTTGTTGAAGAAGGAGCCGCCATTCTTTCTTTCAGTCTTGAAAGAAACTTGTGTGATGCAGAGTCGCAAACCACGTCAGTAAACCACTTGGCAAGCCATGTGACACTCAACAGAAGGTTTATGCAGGATCGAACTCGTGGCCTTGCGGTCATTCTCTTCTTCTGCAAATGCATTCTGCTTCATGTTTCAATTTGTCCTTTTTGTGCATACTTAAAGGGGCTTGATAAAGTACGAAGTATTACAAAAGGATGTACTACTTCCCAAGTTCCTTTCAAGTCTCAGTCGGTACAGTTAAGAGTTCTCGGTGTTGACAGCAACTATTCCTTATTTCAACACTCCTTTTTTGGGTACTATACGTACTTGAATATCGCTATATATACATGTCTTGGTACATTTAGTTAAAAAGTTCAAGAGAAAAGGTCTAAATTTATTGAGCAATTTAAAATACCACGACTTTGTGAAAAAAAATCAAATGAATCTCGTAATTAGTTCCCTTAATATAAGCCTCAATATTTTCTTTAGGGCTCATGTGCGATCACTAATACCAATTCTTTATAACTATCTTATATTTCCAAAACAATATGATAAAATAGTCAAGAAAAAAATAAGGAGGGTGTAAGAGAAATAATGTAAATGGTTCCTTCAAATCATGACAAATCGAACTTATTAAGATATGAACAATTGTATTAGTAGCTAAAAATAAATGAAAAGGAATATAGTCCAAGTGTGATTGTTAACCAACTTGCCAATGATTAAATGTATTTAAGAAAAAGATGAATAGGCCTTCTACATGAAACCAAAGATTTGACATCTTTCATACATTTCACTTATATCATAATTATTATTATTCACTTTCCATTTTATTCCACAAAGAGTTGCACATCACACTGCTTTCATTCTCTTAATAATGATCTATCTTATCCGCTTCGGCAGCTCAATGGGTTTCAAGAAAATATTTGGAGCAATGATCAAGGATCGAATCTCATACGTCAGAGGCAGTGTGGAGGTTTCTTCTTTAAATAAAAGAAGGTCCTTGTGCGCATGATACTGGTCTAACCATTGAAATCAATTGAGCCACCATGATTTACTTCATTCACAGACCCGTCGGACCGAAATATAGAGTTCCTCGGTGAGAGATTCCACCTTTTGGAGCAATAATGATCATCTCATTATACTATAGTTTGACTTAGCTTTATATTCATAAATAAACTAGCTAACCATCTACTCTCTGTTTCTAGCACATGGACTGACTCATGGCCCTTTGGTAAATTTTTAGCAGTAATATCTTCTCCTCTATTAGCTATTCATTATTATTATTAACTGATTAAAAAAGAGGAACTTTGTGATTTTGTATTACAATATGCAGTCATCAGATTAACTTATCAGAAATTCTAGAAAAATACTAACAGCAGTGGCGTCTCATGGACTCGAACTGCTATGTGTAACTGACATGATAACCAACTACAACACCACACCGAGTTGATGGCTATCTCAACTTTTATTTTCAAGTCCCCTACCTTCCGTTATCGATTTATGTGGCACTCTTTCATTTTTAGTATGTCCAATAAAAAATGTCATGTTTTTATAATTAGAAATAAATTAACTTTAAAATTTATCTTTTATCTTTGATGAACTGATATACAGTCACATAAATGTCTAAAGTTTATTTTAAACCACAAATTTCAAAAGTCTATTTCTTTCTTAAATTTTGTGCCAAGTCAAACATTTTTCATATAATTTGGGACGAAGGAAGCACAAATTTAGTTGAAAACCAGCATGATCCTTGTAGAATAGTGTAATTCTCCTTGGTTTAATGCTTCTCATTTATGTAATATATATAAGTGTTTACAATTACAAAACCTATTTGGAGAAGGATCTCTAAACTTAATTGGAGAAAGATATATAAACCTAATTGAAAAAAGAACTCTACTTTACATAATTACACTAGAATAATAATTACAGAATATATGGAGAATATTAATATAGTCTCTATCACAACTCCTTAGTTGGAGCGGGAGGAGACCGAACACTGAGATTGAATCTGAAGTCGAGGAAAAGTTGCTGAGGAAGTCCCTTAGTGAATATATATATGTCTCGATAGGAAGAGGGAACATGTAACACCCGAACATGGCCAATGACAACCTTCTCACAAACAAAATGAACATTCATCTCAATATGTTTGGTTCGCTGATGCTGAACCGGGTTATGAGACAAGTAAATAGCAGATATGTTATCACGTTAGATAAGAGATGCCTTACGTAATGGACAATGAAGCTCTAGAATGAGGTTTATGACCCAACAAATTTCGGCAACGTTTTCAACGCCTTTATATTCTGCTTCTGCACTCGAACGAAAAAGTGTGGTTTGCCATTTTGCAGACCATGAGATGGGGTTATCACCTAAAAATACACAATAGCCGAAAGTAGATCAACGTGTGTCTGAACAGCCGCTCAAACTGCATCTGTATATGATATCAACCTAGTCGGTGCAAATGGATAAAGATGTAACTCATAGTCAAGAGTACCCTTAACATATTGAATGATACGTTTAAGGGTTGTGAAGTGGGCTCCATAGGATCATACATGAACAAACACACCTGCTAAACTGCATAGAAAATATTAGTCCTAGTGAAAGTAAGATACTGAAGTGCACCAGTGAGAGTCATATAAAGAGAAGGATCAAGCATCAGATCTTCGCCATCCGCGATAAGCTTCGACTTTGAGTCGACTGGAGTGGACATGATTTTGCAGTTTACTATTTTAGTCTTGTAAACAATCTCTTCAGCATACTTACGCTGACATATGAATATTGCATTCTCGGATCTGATCACGGAATTCTCCAAAAAAAATAACTCAACTTATCCAGTTTGTCATGACAAATATGAATTTGAGCATGGTAATGATCCCGTAATTCATCACATCAGAGGAGGTAGTTGGGACAATATCATCGACGTACATCAAAAAGTATGCAATGTCATTACTTCGATGAAAAACAAAAAGAAGTTATCACTTTTGCTGCACATGAACCCAATCTGCAATATGTAAGTGGCAAAACGGTCATACCAAGCTCTGGGGCTTGTTTCAAGACATGAGGGCTTGTTTCAAGACATGAAGTGACTTTCGAAGCCTGCATATATAATGAGGAGCCGAAGGATGCACAAAGCCAGGTGGTTGATGCATGTATACATTTTCTTTCAAATCCCCCTGCCATAACATATTTTTCACATCAAGCTGATAAATCAGTCAATTCTTTTCCATAACTATGCTCAAAATAGTGCGAATGGTGGCTGGTTTAACCACAATAAACTCCCTCTTATTTTCCCGTGCCATTAGCCACGTTCAGGCTCACTAATATCTCTGAATTTGTGACGATATAGCCACATGCAACGAATCACATTCACCCCATTTGATCTCAGGACAAGATCCCAAGTGTGTTGTGTAGTGAGCACATTAAATTCCTCACGTATGATCGCATTCCAATTCGGATCAAGCTTGGCTAATGTTAGGTTTTAGATATAGGTGAGATGCTCTGAGTGGATAGGTTAAAATGGATTTTCAATTTGAAAATCTCGTGCTGAGCACCAAAAAATTTGAAGGTAATCATATGAAGGGATCCGACATAATAAAATTTTGGTAGGGGTTTTATTTTGAAGGATACGAGTAGGTAATATATTAAGAAAATATTCTACCATTTTTAATATGTATACCCAAAAGGTAGGGGGGAGAGAGGCATGAAAGAGCATTGTATGAATCATATTGTTAATGGTACAGAGTATTCTTTAATCTTTACCATTTTGTGGTGAGGAACGGGGGCACGAGAATCGAAACACCATGCCATTATCGACATAAAATTTATGAAAGGGAAAATTGTTAAACTCACGATCATTGTCACATTGAAATGATTTTATGGCCCTTTCAAATTGTGTTTTAATATATGTTCGAAATTCAAGAAACGTGGAGTAAATTTGAGACTTATATTTAAGCGGATAGACCAAAGAAAGTGAGAAAAGTCATCTAATAATACAAAATAATATTTATGACCCAGTTTGCTAGTAATTGAAGATTTTCATAAATCTGCATGAATGATGTCAAAAGAAGAAAAAGTAATACTTGAAGATGACGCAAACAAAAGTCTAACATGCTTTCTTAGAGGACACGAATATCAATTTTGGGCAGATTTCCCTTTATTACATTGAATTAAATTGTGACTTCTAAGAAAGTTAAAAATTGATGCTCCCGGGTGTCTAAGTCTACTGTGCCAAGTTGATGGAGAAATTACAGTTAAGGAGGAAGGTAGATTGGCATTTACAACGGAATTGGATGAGAAAGGATTTAGGTCCCTCACACTATTACATCTCGTAAGAGTTATTCTTGTATATAGGCCTTTCACAAAAAAAAAAAAAAAAGGTCAAACTCAACAGATACGAAATTGTCACTAACAAATTTCCTAACATATATTATGTTTAATGATGTTAGGAGCATATATAACATTTTTTAAGGTAAAGGATGGGTGAGGTGTGTGTTTGAGTGGTGTCGTAGCCTTGAATTGGAATGAGATTGCCATTGCTGACCAAAATAAATTGAGGATTGTTCAAATTAAATAGTTGAGGGAGATTACCAGAGTCGCGAGTGAGGTGAGATGTGACACCTTTATCCATGTATCATGCATCATAGGGCTGTTGGAGATTCATAGTGATGTAATTCTGACTCAGTTCGACAGGGGTCATGAGAGCGTAGGCCTACTATTGGGACGTGGAGAAGTGGGCTGATGCTGGTGGCCCGTGTACCATGGGTCTGGAGGTGGGCTCGGGATGATGGGATGCAACGAGGAATATCATGCCATGTTCGTGGATGATAAGGTAGATAGAAAGACGAGGTTATGGAAGACGCAAACTAAAATATGTAAGGTGACAGGAATCGCTGAGGTTACTCGGTGTACAATGAGCTTTTGGAGAACTGGGATAATCTCCTATGATTAAGCAAAACCTCTAATGGCAGTACTAGTATAAAGTTGTCATCTTTGAGAGAGTTGCACATATGTGATGATCTTTGGAAGAGAAATTTATTCAATTTATGAAGAAGAATTGCAAATCCACCCGAGGGACTTTAGAGAGAAGGGAGGGGGTAGGGTTTGGCTTCTGATATCATGTAGAATAGTATAATTCTCCTTAGTTGAAAGTTTCTCATTAATGCAATATATATATATATATATATATATATATATATATATGTGTGTGTTTATAATTACAAAACATATTTGGAAAAGGATCTCTAAATCTAATTGGAGAAGGTTCTCTAAACCTAATTGGAGAAGAATCTCTACTTTACATAATTACACTAAAAAAATAATTACAGAATATATGAAGAATATTAATCTATCAGTCCCGGTTCTCATTTATGTGGTCCATGATCACTTTACATCAAATTTTCAATGAAAGGCTTCTACCTATTGATGGTTTCACTCTCCGTCAAGATTGATTGAGTATTATGTGTAGTTTAATAACAGTACGGACCATCTAGGAAGATAATCCGCTTGCTTAGTTCGTGCTGGAATCGTAAGTTTTGAAGCCGACGGGCAGCATAAGACAACAATAATAGGATATGATTTTTGCTCAGAACTATTTTTAGTTGGATTTAACTGATTATTTCTCGTATCTCGGATCTAATGGAAAAATGTAGAGTTGTCCGAGCCTCCAAAGCGAGAAATTCCTACCACATTTTAGTAGTTTCATTGTCTTACATATATAAATGCATAGAAATTGCTTTCTCTAAACACGAACTTAGGAAAAGCCAATATTTCGGCTGGTCAAATACAATCTACTCATTTCGTTCCAATTTATGTGAAATTTTTCGCTTTTCAAGAGTCAATTTGATAAAACTTTGAAGTTAACTTGGATTAAAGTATGGGTGGCTACCGGTAACCGGTCGACCCGGTAAGAGACCTGGTCCGATCCGGTAAGCTTTAACGGATTGGAGGTTGGTTTGGCCCCTAACCCAACCCGCACGGGTGATGAAAAAACACAGTAAGACGTCAGGTTCGGACCGTGCAGAAACGATAATGTTGCAGGTTAGCTGGTCGGACCGATAACGTTAAAAAAAATACAAAGGGTTGTTGGCCCAACGGTAATGGCTGGAGTTGGGTGGGACAACGGTCATTTGACCGTTTTGCCCCTTTTTTGATTATTAATTTTTATTAATTACATTTTTATCCTTTAAATTTTTTATAAATACTCTATATTCTTCTCATTTTTATCACACAATTATTTCTACAATTCTCTCAATTCTCATAGCCTCTTAATTCTCTCTATTATCAATTCTCAAGTTATTATTATTATTATTATTAATTTTCAAAGTAGCAAGACGCAAGACTTCGAGATTCGAGTTTCAATTGAATTCTGAATCCCGAAGTTTGGTACACTCGTTTCATTATCTAATTATTTTATTAAATTGTCATATTTATTTGTTGATTATTTAAATTAAATATTTTATAATGTATATGATAAAGAGATAAATGGGTAAAGGTAAATCTATTTCAAGGGGTGCAAAATCTAAAGGTTCTTCATCATCTAATCAAAATATAGATTATGATCAAATGTAAGAAGATTTTGAAATAGAAGATAATGAATATGATAATGTTCATATAGATAAAACTGAAATTTATATACCTACTAGTGTGCCTTCTGTCAATGTTAGTACTACTAGTGGTAGACCTCCTTTACCAGAAGTAACGAGTAGGAGAAAAAGGAGTAAAGTGTAGAACTTTTATGATAGAATTGGGGACACTGATAGAGTTAGATGTAATATTTGTGGGCAAACTTATAAACATAAGAGAATAGGTGGTGACGGGGGAAGGACACTATAGTTAGGCATGTAGATAAAGTTCATCCGACACACTGGTCAACAACAAATTAAGTATAAAATATAAAGCTTCAGTTACATTATTTGATAACAACTCTGCTATTAATCTTCGTTCTAGTTCTGCTTCTGTGTCTACATCTGCAGGATTCAATGAAGACGATAATAATGAATTTTTAGATATATGGAGCATTTTTACAACATCACAAGTTGCGGCGAAACCGCGGAAACGGGATTGGAATTAATACTCCAGATTTAGAGGCTATGGAGCCACAACAATTCAATCAACCTATAAATTACGAAGAACTTGTTAGAAGGATGCATAATATATAAATAAAATAATTATTACTTCATTATGTACTCTTTTTAGCATTATGATTTATGAATAATGAAAGTTCAAAAGTTTACATCTTATCATTAATTTTTATTTTATTGTTTTTTAATTGTTACTTATGTCTTCTAATTTAATAAATTAATAAAAATATAACTACAATATAAAGTATAAAGTTATAAACTATATTATATTATATATTTAATTTTAATTTAGTTTATATTTTTTAAATTAAAAAAAAAAAGGAAAATACGATCCGGTCCGATCGGTTCAACTTCGAACATGCGGGCGTGAAATCGGTAAGGGACCGGTCCGTGTCTGGGAATCGGATCGATAAGGTCGAATCGATTCAACCGTGCAGTCAACTGGTCGACCGTTGAGCGGTATAGATTAAACTACTCAATATTTTAACATTAAAATTTATATATTTGAAAACTACATAAAAAGTACTATAAATTATACTTTTCTCATATCAATTTGGTGAAAAAATACATCTTAACAAATGGAGTAACATAGAAAAAAGAAATGCAAAGTAACATTTAGCCAATAAATACAGGTAATTAAATAACACATAAAATATAAACGACTTTAACACTGTTTTTTTCACTTGAATTCCATAAAAAAGAGCTAAGAGACTGAGAACAACTCACATGCATATTGCTGCAACCAATTGAAGATTAATGCGGTTCAGGTTTTGATGGCCCTTATATGTTTACCAGTAGCACGTTCTCAAAATTGAGACCCCAAAATCTCACTGCAACTTTACAGCTGCAATGAAACGTCCTTATATATTTGGTTATATTGTTTCAGTTAAATATATTCAGATTGTTTTCTTCTTCTTTGTTTCTTCAGTTTCAGACATCACTTACCAACATTGGCAGATTACCACATGTGTAGGTCCGAAAATCTCACTTCTCCCTTTCTCCTTGCCCACTCAATTCTTGTGGCGGATTTAAGTTATATACATTGATAATATAATATTATTTTATCCGAAGGGAAAACATAGACATATTCGATATATATGTTTATCTTTACTATACTATTATTTGAAAGAAATAATCCCTCAATTATTTTTATTAATGAAGAAGTATATATACATGATATACAATATCTAAATATAGAAAATAAATTTATCTTTTCCTAATAACTTTTCCTAATACAAGACTAATATCTAATCCTAATATAATACTAATACAATAATTACACTTGTACAAGAATTCTACAAATATGGTAATTTATACCATTAATTTTTGGTCCATATGGTATACACGGTTTTGACCGTGTATAGCTTCTATCACACCCTTCAAGTCATAGCGGGCGGTTGTCGTACGCTGAGACTGTCCCTAAAATATTCAAACAGAACCAAGGGAAGACCCTTAGTAAAGATGTCAGCAATTTGATACCTTGCAGGGACATGTAAGACACGTAATTGTCCACGAGCTATCTTTTCGCTAACAAACTGAATATTCATCTCGAAATGTTTAGTGCACTGATTTTGGACCGGATTCCAAGAGAGATAGACTGCACTAACATTATCACATTAGACCAATGTAGCTTTTTGAATAGGAAAGTGAAGCTCTAACAGACGATTACGAGCCAACATGACTCAGACACCACATTGACTACTCCTCGATACTCGGCCTCCGCACTGGATCGAGGTAAAGTAGCCTGACGTTTTGCCGACTAAGAGACCAAGTTATCACCAAGAAACATACAATAATCGGAGGTCGAACGTCTGGTATCTGCACAACCATCCCAATCAGCATATATATAAGATACGAGAGTAGAGACGGAGGACATATATAAATGCAATCCATAATCAAGTGTGTCTTGTTTGTATCATATAATGTGTTTGAGCATATGCATGTGCTCAATTCGCGGATCATGCATAAATAAACACACATGATGTATTGCATATGTAATATCAAGTCTCGTGAAAGCAAGATACTAAAGATCACATGCAAGACTATGATAGTGGGTGAGATCCTCATATGGTGTGCTAGAAGTAGCACTCAGCTTCGGTTTGGTATCAACCGGGGTAGAAGAGGACTTACTAGATGACATGTCAGCTCTCTCAATAATTTTAGTCGCATACTTCTTCTTTGGTAAAAATAGACCACCTGGATAACGAGTGACAATTATACCTAAAATAATTCAATGACCCTAAGTCTTTCATAGCAAACTCTTAACTGGGAAGGGACGTGATAGACTTGCGCAGATTATCAGAAGAGGCAGTCAATATTATATCATCTACATATAATAGAATGTATGTCAGAGAAGTACCATGATGATAGATGAACAGAGAATGATTAGACCTGGTGAGAAAATCCAATAGTAGACACATAATCTACAAACCTCTTATAACAAGTCCATGGGTCTTGCTTAAGTCCATATAAGGACTTTTTGAGCAAACAAACATGATGGAGATACTTGGGGTCTTTAAAACCCAATGGTTGATGCATATACATTGTCTCCTTAAGGTCACCGTGTAACAAAGTATTTTTCACATCCAGTTGATGAATGTGTCATGCTTTCGAGAGAGACAGAGTAAGCATAGAGCGAATGGTTGCCGGTTTGACCATCGGACTAAACGTCTCTCCACAATCCACGTCAACCTGTTGTGTTTTACCATCACCTATAAGAAGAGCCTTATACCTCTCAAAAGAACCGTAAGAATTTTAGTTATGAGTAAAAATCCACATAGATAGAATAATATTGACACCAGGCGGACGGGGCACCAACTCCAACGTCTTATTTTCAATAAGAACATTATATTCATCATTCATGGCTATTTTTCAATTCGGGTCATGAAGTACATACACATGATTCCGTGGTAGGAGTTATTTGGTGACATTAGAATTTAGATTAAAATATTATTTATGTTTAAAAATACCACGTTGGCTACGAGTAACAGGCCCTTGACTTGAAATAAAAGGGGACGTATTTTGAGTAGGTGTCGGATCGGGTCAAACTGGACCAACAAGTAATGGGCCTACTGGCCCAGTGACAGAAGGCAGTGACGATAAAATTAGGCCAGCAGGTAGTGGGCCTACTAGCCAAAATAGTGGACTCGGGTGGACAAAATTGGGCCAGCAGGCTGAGATGGTGGAATCAGAGACTGGATCGATAATATTTGGACCAGCAGGAGTGGACCTGCTAGCGGATTTTTGGCATGAGGCAACTCGGATAAATGGTGGATAATATACGGTGAGAGCCTATCATCCAACAAATTATACGAACGAGATACTAAATTATACAATTTAGCAAACGAAAATTGAGTTTCATAAAAAATAGCATGGCAACTACTTATGATTTTATTAGAGGATAAATCAAAAAATTTGTAACCACGATGATTTGATGGATAACCCAAAAACACACAAGCGGTAGAACGGGCTTGAAGTTTGTTTATTATAGTAAACGGGAAAAGAGGATAACATAAACACCCAAACACCCTAAGATGAACATACAAATGATCTTTATTGTAAATAATTTGAAGTGGAGATTGATATGCTAAACCTTTGTGAGGGAGAATGTTAAGGAGATATGTAGTCATTTGTAACGCATGATGTCAAAAAAAATGAGGTAACGAAGCATGGGCTTGCAAGGTTCACATAATATTATTAATGGGACGAAATTTTCTTTCGCCCATCCCATTTTGTGAGGACGTATGAGGACAAGAAAACTTAAAAGATATGTCATTAGTGTCACAAAATTTTCGAAACTCCCCATTATCATATTACATTACATTATCACATTGAATATTTTTAATTTCCTGTTCAAATTGGGTACGGATGAACGCTCTAAATTTTAAGAATATTGAAAACACTTGAGAATTTTTTAGACAAAGGAAAGGTCCACAAAAAATTAGGATAATCATCAAAGAATAACACATAATAACGATGGCCCAAAGAACTTAAAACGGAAGATGTCCATAAATCACTATGAATAATGTCAAACTACATCAACGTACTAGAAAAAGAGACTACAAAAGACAATCTAACATGTTTCCCTAATGGACAAGAAGGACAAATATGAGTACTACACGTACTATTTTAATCAATAAAAAAATTATTTTGAAGAGAGGAAATAATAGACGACCCCGAATGATCCAAACGTGCATACCACAAAGAAGGTGCAAGGCGGCAAATATTGATGGAGTGGCTTGACTCATGGAAATGATGGTGGTGGTGATTGAATAAAGCTCTCCCCGACTATTACATCTCATTATAGGTATCCCCATCGTGAAATCCTTCACAGAAAAGTTAAAGGGGTCAAAGTTAACAAAAACCCAATTATCATTTGTGGATTTTCGGACAGACACCAAATTTTTAATTAGGTGAGAGGCATGAAGGACATTTTAGGACTAGAGGTGGATATGGGAGGATAAATTTATGTGACCATAACCACGAATTTGAATAGAATTTCCATTACCAATAATTATGCCACGATTATTACTCAAATTGAAATAAGATGAGAGATTACCTTGCGCGGACGTCATATGAGAAGTGGCTCTGGTGTCCATATACCAATTTACTTTCGGGTGATTTAATCCAAATGTATGCATCGCGGCCTCAATATCCATGAGTGAAGATCGAAGTGCATCGGGGCCCGATTCAGTGCAAGACTCTTGATTCTTTGGGAAATAAGGCTGCGGCCAGTGGTGCTGCGGCTTAACTAGCCCACTTCCCCCTTGTCCGCCACTGACGCCACTGTTCTGCCACCGCCAATGTCGCGGTCGCGGTCGCCGCCGTCGATCTTGCCACAATTTTTTCGATTTTGACCCTTTTTTTCGCCACATTTGTTACAGGTTTGGCTAGAATTATCCGCGAACGAGTGAGGATTATCGGATATGGCCATCAGCATGGTAGAATTAGCTATGGTAGAGACATTTTTAGCCAAGTTGGCTTCTTCTAATGTGAGCATGGAACGGGTCTGATAGAACGATGAAAGATGATTACTTTGACGAAGAAGTATCCCAATGTCGTTATAAGCCTCGGATAGGCCTGCAACCATCTGAAGAACAAGACGATCATTGGTGACGGACGTACCAACGATCTTGAGTTAATCCACCAAATCCTTCAACCTTTTACAATAGGCTGAGACATTCGGAATATCCTCCATATTGACATGAGAAAATACTGCTCAAGAGTGACAACACGAGAATTTTTGTTATCTTGGAATATATCACGCACCCTATTTCAAGTTTCCAACACCGTGTCGTCGGGCTCAATAATCATCTGCAAGAGGTCCGTAGAGATAATGGAATAAATCCACTACAGAATTGTAGCATCAAGAGTTGTCCATAACGCAGGGTCAGCGTCGGCGGTAGACACATTATCCTTGCCTATTACCAAGGGTTGATGTGATGAAGGACTTGATGTGAGTGTGTGTGAACTTTAAATAATTCTGCTCATGTCGTGTATTGGACGTTTTTCATATCAAGAATGATAAGGATGTAATTCTTGATGTTGGAGACTGTAAGGGCTGGTTGAAACATGTTCTTTGAGGAAGACATGAGGAAAGAACAAGAGGAGAATTAGAGATTTTTGGAAGAGAGAAAAAACCACACATTGAAGGGAGGAGGAGGTTGGCCGACGACCAATAGCAAGTAGGGCAGCGGAATGAGGGATTTTGGAGAATGAAAAAATTTGCCCTAGACTGTTGATACCATGAAAGAAATAATCCCTTGATTATTTTCATTAATGAAGAGGTATATATACATGATATACAATATCTAAATATGAAAAATAAATCTACCTTTTCCTAATACCTTTTCCTAATACATTTTTCTAATACAAGACTAATACCTAGTCCTAATATAATACTAATACAATAATTACACGTGTACAATTTTTTTACAAATATGATAATTTATACCATCAATTTTTGGTCCATATGGTATACACGATTTTGACCGTGTATACCTTCTATCATTATTCCCTCAGTTTCAATTTATGTGACATGTTTCGTTTTTGAGATTCAAACTATGTAAAGTTTGACCAAATTTTAAAATGTATATTTTTATTATATTGATATAGAAGAATTGTAATTTATAGTATTTTTCTTATAGTTTTTAATATATGAATTTTAATTTTAAAATATCGAGTTGATATAATTCAATTTAGCTTTAAAAATTAGTTATTTTTACTCCGAAAAATAAAAAATACCACATAAATTGAGGTGAGAAAAATACGTATATATTTGATCATAACATTTTCACTACTAACTATTATAAATTCATATAATTTGGTGTAAATATTAAATGTACATGTTGGATATCTAACATCAGTGGGGGTGTGGTCCTTCACTCTATATGTATGGTTTTATGCAATTGTCACTTTTTGAGATAATCTTTAGAGTTGAGTTATAGACAAAGTTTATTTTCTTATCATTGTATCAAAGTCATGTTCATTTTAATTCTTGATTTATTCAATGTCGTGCTTCATATTATGTTGTTCACACTTCAGTTGTTAAGCATGGATGTGCAGGAGGGTTGGATATCCTACATTGATGGGGATGTGGTTATTTGGTCTCCGTATATGATCTTGACTATCATCACATCTTGAGCTAATTTTTTCGAATTGACTTAGATCCAAAATTCATTTTTTATCGGTACATTTGTTTTTACATGTGTAAATATTTAATTGAAACTCTTTCAACACTTCTTTGCATACAAACAACATTTCGCAACCTAATTTTCTGAATCAGTGCTAATTGAGTAATAATTCACATTGGAAAGCAACTTCTAGCACACATATATCATACTGAAAGTCGTTAGACTGAACAGTTCTCTATTCTTTTCTAGGTTGCATCATGAGGTGCCTATATATAGAGATTAATTGTACTTGCTCATAAACTGTGCAAGGAAATATCTACTCATGGGTGGGGCAAGCTCTTCTATTCCGGTTCATGGTTTCTCTTGGCTATATGGTTCATCCGGGGGAGAAATTGAGCTTCAAGAAATAGTAAACGGTCTTATCAATACACAAATGTATAACTCCCCAGGAATTTTAATTGCGCTCATATTCATTACCGTAGGAATTGGGTTCAAGCTTTCCCCATAATTCGATAATTTTTTAAAAAACATTTCGAAAGGTCTTCTGCTATCGCCCTTCCTTTTTTGTTACATACGTGACGAATGGTCTCTGAAAATTGACGTCTTGTCTAAGTAAATTGCACCCAATACCACAACATTCATATAAATTTTTCTCTCATATCTGATTAACTGTGAGGGTTATGTGCATGCCCCCATAAAGTACCTCGTTGGGCTCATCTTTTTTGGACATGTTATAACGGGCTCATTTTTCACATGGATGTTCTTTCAGCCCAGCCCATTAAGCTTCACATTTACATGAGATAAAAAAAACTTTTTTTTTTCGCGAATTGTTCTTCAAAGGCACTGTTATTTAATTTTGTCCCTCAACTTTGAAATCTTTATTTTGACCTTCGCTAAAAAGTATCACGAGGTTTTGGATTCGAACCCCTGCTCATAAAAAAAATCGCAAAGTTGAGTTTGGATTCGCAAGACTGCTACCTTAAGGCAAACTCCGCCTTAAGATAGAGTTTGAAACTCTGCCTTCAAACATAGTTTGCAGGTAAATTCTGACTTGCGGTTTTTTTTAATTTTTGCTTGAACGGAATTTCGAACTAGGAACCCAGGGATTTTAGGCGAAAGGAAAAAATTAAAAAAAATCAATTTGAGGGGCAAAAATTAAAGACCACCCCAAAATAAGGGCATTCCTGCGAATTGCTCGATAAAAATAGGAAAATATACGGGGTATATTCTATAAATATATTTTTTGTCTCAGTTCATATGACACACTTTCTTTTTTAGTCTGTTCAAAAAATATCTTTCTATAATTAAAAATAATTTAATTTTAAAAAATTCCTTTTACCCTTAATGAAATGATTTATAGCCACACATATGTCTAAGGTTTGTTTTAAATTACAAATTAAAAGTCTTGCTTTCTTTCTTAAGCTTTGTGTAAAGTCAGACGATGCCACATAAATTGAGATGGGGAGAGTAATAAAATATTGAGCCAGAACAATTTTATTCTCGAAATACTTGGCAATTTAAGATGAATTTACATTTTGGATGTTAAGAATGTGATTTTTTTAATTAAGTTTGAATTTAATGCACTTGGGCATTATAAAAGCCTATTAAGTATAACATCACGAGTGTGCTTGTTATCCTGAAAAAAATCTTTCAAACGAATCCATAATTCACTGGTTGTGGCGCCAAATTTCATTACAGTAAGAAGTAGATCCTGAGAAATACTATCATATATCCACTGTTTGACGACGGCGTCGAGACGAAGCCATGTAGAATCATCAACCTTCGGGGGGCGAGGAATAGCGTTATCGATATGATCAAGCACGTTATAGACACATACATGAATGCGAAAGCGATTGACCCGAGAAATCGCGACCATTTTCTTGATCAAGAAGAATGGGAAGACAGTTCTTGATGTTGGTAAAGGTTAGGGCTGGGTGAAAAGATAGTTTCGGTGTTTTGGGAGTGATAACAGTGGAAGAGGAGGTTGTATGAGAAGTCATGACAATGGATATAATTTAGGAGAGAAGGAAAGAACCCTAGATGGGGGAGGTGGCGTCGCGACCGAGAAAGAGAAAGGGGGTGTGCGCTAGAAAACTTTTAGAGAGAAAGTAGGGTTTTGGCTCTTGATACCATATAAGATGATATTAATATTTCTTGAAGAGTCTTTCTCATTAATATCAATATATATAATGTACAATGTTCATCTCATATACAAGAGGAATCCTAGTCCCATATATAAGAGGAATCATAGTCTTACCATAATTATAGTTACATAATATTCTAATTATGGGTAGAGATTTTATTATACTACTATACACGTTTACACACCCCCTTAGTGAATGGGAGGATCCGAGCGAGGCTGGATCTGAAGTCGAAATAAGCATGCAGAAAGTCCTTTGGTAAATATATTTGCATACTGATATGATGAGGGAACATATAACACTCTGACATGGCCTACCGCAACTTTCTCACGAACGAAATGGATGTCCATCTCAACATGCTTGGTTCGCTGATGTTGAATCGGGTTGTGAGAAAGGTAGATTGCAGAAATGTTATCACAGTAAACAATAGATGTCTGACGCAAAGGACATTGAAGTTCTAACAGTAAATTTCTGAGCCAACAAATCTCAGCTACCACATTTGCAACGCTTCTGTACTCACCCTCGGCACTGGAACGAGATAGGATGACCTGTCACTTGGCATACCATGAAATCATATTATCCCCTAAAAAAACACAAAAGCCAGAGGTGGAGAGTCACGTGTCCGGACACCCTGCCCAATTTGCTTCCGTATACGAGAGCAACTTGTTTGGAGCAGAGGGGTAAATGTGCAAACCATAATCAAGTGTGCCCTTAATGTATCGGATGATACACTTAAGGGCAGTGAAATGAGACTCCCCGGGGGCATGCATAAATAGGCATACCTGCTGAACAACATAAGAAATGTCTGGTCTTGTAAATGTGAGTTACTAAAGTGCACCTGCAAGGCTCCTATACAGAGTAGGATCAGAGACTTGAGCACCATCCGTAGCATTGAGCTTAGATTTTGAATCATCTGGAGTAGGCATAACTTTGCAATTCGTCATCTTAGCCCTGTACACAATCTCCTCTGCATACTTACTGTTGACACCCAATTTTGACCCTTCCGTCCAGTCATTAGCTATAAAATTAGACTAATTTTGTAAAATAATTTTTTATGATTTTTTATAATAAAATGCATCGATAAAACATTAATACAGGCATGAATAAATAATTTAATAATAACACCGCATTTTACGTAGAGCATTAAGTACTTAGAGTCCCGCGCCCGCATTAATTAATTTTAAGCCCTGTCATGATTCTTAATTAATAATAAATACATAAAATAAATAATTTAGCATTGACGTCGTGTCAAGTAGCATAGTTGCATTTATTAATACGCAAAGCAATTTCATAACTTATTTTTGAATAATAATGCACAATAAATAAGATTTTAAATAATAGCACCGCATTTTAAAGTATTAAGCATTAATTAAATAGCACGTCCGTCTTTATTCTTTATAATAATTCAAACTCAAGCACTAATTAAATAGCACGCCCGCACTTATTTTTATAACAATTAGGTTAATAAAGCATCTAAATAATTTGAGCACAATTTATTAATTTAATTAAACACTAATAGCACCTAAAACTAACACTAATTAAATAACTAATAATTATAATACTAACCTAACACTTAATACCCATTAATTAACTCCTAAATTCTACCCAGCCCAACAATTACCTACCCATTACGCGCAGCCGAAACCATCGCCTTTATACCTTTCCTCATCGCCCCAATGACCTTCTTAACCACTAAACGAGAGGAACCACAAAGAAAAGAAAAACAAGTTCGCCGCACCTCGTCCCAACACCCATGCCGGGATTCTCGCCGGAGAATCCGGCGAATCAGCTACCATATCAACACCCTGTCCTTACCATTCGCAACCAAGATCTCTCTTTAACACCTCAATCATTTTCTTACCATAATCTGTTCAAATCGCACGAAATTAGTACTAAATCACTTACGAATCAAGCACAAGTCTCAGCCTTAATTACTTACCAAACTTAGAACCTAAAGTTAGGCTATATAAAGCACATGCAATAGGCATTCGAAGGACAGAGCTCAATCGGGGGGGATTCAGAAAAGGCATCGAGAGAGGGCAGCAGAGCATCAGAAGGGGAAAGCAGTCATCCAGACCCTTAGCACCGTTTGAATAGGAAGTTCCAACCCTTTTTCTAGTTCCAGCCAAAGAAATCAACGAATAAACTTGTCCTTCTATTTGCATCGCAAACCCAAAACCCGTCGAGTGTACCGACGACTTGATACGCTGCCTCGGTTCTGCTAGGAGAAGGTAAACTTAACTCACACCTGATTTTAGTCTATTCATATTCTGTTGTTTGCCATCTGTTTGAGCGTGTGTTAAATTGATGTCGATGACTGGTTTCATGCTCTTTTTTGTATTTCTGTATATTTGGTGGGACTTCATGTTTATGTTGAGATTCAGTTTAGTTGTTCCAGCTTGTTAATCTGTTTGGTTGCCTTCATAATTGAAAGAATTCTACACGAAATGGGCTCTACTTTAAGTAAATCCGAACTCCTCTCAGTTCTTTTGTGTCGCTTATGTGCTTATGTGTTCATATCTTCGATTGTAGCCTGCTACTACGTCTCGAGCATGTCTGATTCTGTTTAGATAAAATGTAGGAGGGTTTTATGAAGCAGGGGAAATAGGATTGGTAAAGGTATCTAAAAATTACATGTTATATGGCATTAGATCTCCAGCTTGGTTTACACATGTTCTATATAACTTGTTACTGGTTTAAATCAGTGTTGAAGGTGTTTCAACGAATAATCTGTAGTAGAGGGAATTAAGTTGAGTCATGTATGTCGACCCAAGGGGTTAATTTGCTTGTTTGCATCTGTCTAACTAAAAATGATCATTTAGTCTTTAGCCTACGCTTGAAATTATGTCACGGCCGTATCCGCCGGATTCTACATCCATTTTAATGGCATGATATATTAAGTGTTAGTAGGTTTGTAAAATGGCTTGAGATTAAGTCTTAATTTGATTGTCATTCAGTAACTGCCTTGCATGAACTTATTTTGTCAATGTGATTAGCCTTAGACTTGGTGCATGACCTACTATCTCAAACATAGCACATGCCTTATTGTTTGAAGAAATATGTGATCTGGATTATAAAATGGTTTATCTAGATCATTCATAAGTGAGTAAGAGTGTATCACAAATTGATTGTATCTTGGGATATGCCTTCTAACACATCTCTTATGCCTTGAATGCCTTACGCGCATCGATCTACGCAGTTTTCTTGCATATTGGTTTCTTGTTGAAGCCAGCTGTTGGCTTATGCGGACCAAACTATCTCTAGAAAACCAGGTGTGCATCACATCCTCTACCTTTCTCTACATGTTACCATGTGTTGGCCTAAACTATCATTGTGTGTTATGTTAATTATCTGCATTTCTTGTTGCTGCCGTAATACATACAGAAAAGGAACTGTGCGTTACTCTTACCATATGCATCTGACTGTTAACATTTAAGTACATCACAATTTGAACCATGAGATTTTGCTCTATGGGTTGATCTCCATGTATTTCATCATCTGCTGGCCCTGTTTGCCGTAGTGCAGTGAGATGGCCTCAATTCTTGATCGATTTATATCTTTGTGTCTTGGTTGCGTACAAGTATGGATCATGTAGATTCTTTTATGATTTAAATAATTAAGATATATACTAATCTTTATTTCCTTTCTTTTACATGGCACGCCGAGCAACAAAGAGTCTCGTGGCGAGACTCATCGTGGCAAATTAACACCGCGTCTATGTGCATTTCTCTATCCGCATCGAATTCCAAAGCGCAGCGAAAGACATCGCCATTCCTCGAGTCCTTTTAATTATTTTCTACCCCCCGCATTCACTTATTTGTATTAAATTATATTTATAACGCTACATTAATTTTCGTTTTTATTAATTAAACCTTGAATCAATGGTTAGAAATTAGTTTGACTTACTTACTTTAAGCTCGTCTCGCCTTGTTTAATAGTTATAATAAATCACTTAATACCCTACACTTGCATAATAAGCAGGAATATTATTTGCCTAGATGTTCTTAAAATCGTAGTATAATTTCCTATTAATACAGAATAGAAAATACTGCTTTTATCACAACAATGTTATATTCTCATGCTAAGCAACACATACCCCTTAGGTAAAGGAATATTTGCATACATTTTACTCCTATTCTACCTATAGCTAATATAGTATTTAGGCATCCTAATTGCACAGTTTTCAAAATTGACCTTGACTTTCCTACATAAACCTTGCAAAACATTTTAGAAAGTATATCTCATACTCTTCCGCTTAAACGTTTTTTTTAAATACACCTTCTTCTAGCATAATAATTAACCCTAGGTTTGGCAGGACAACCGCAAGTTAGCGGATCTTAGAGGGTGCCTAACCCCTTCCCTCTAGATTAATAAAGAACTCTTACCCAGAATCTCACTAAGTTTAGCAGACCATAAAGAATGGAGTTAGTGTTGACTTTAACCTAAGTTGACATTTAGGTGTCCTAATTCACCCAATTAATTAGGTGGCGACTCCGCGAACCCTTAGCACTTTTAAGCACCCTAGCAACCCTTCAGCAGCACTTTTACATTTAAGCACCCTTTAGCATTTTAATTCCTTTAACACTTTTTTTTGTTAGCAAACCTTTTAGCATTTCTTTTGCACTTTTAGCATTTATTTTATTTTCTAACCTTTTATTTAAGCAGGAGTTTAGAAAATAAATGTCGCGGCCGAAAATGGGCGTGACAGAAATGGCGACTCTGCTGGGGATTTTAGGTTCTTAACCACAACAGACCTAGGGTTATTATTTGGCATTACTTTTTGCATTTTAATTTTGTGTGCTATATTTTGTTTATTTTAATTGCTACCTGCTTTACTGCTTTCCTTAAACTGGCATTCCGCTCTGGAAAATTCACACAATCACACACTCACACGCGGGTGTGCTTTGCGCACCTGCAAATTTCTTTCAAACACCCACATTTAAGAGAGTTGGTATTTTGCGCGGAGAATCCGGTCGGCCGTGGTCGCGTAGCCTTCTCACTCGAGTAGTCCACTCGGGAACCTTGCGTCTAGTAAGCCAAATCTTAGCAAACTTAAGATAGAGCTATACCACCCCTTATTTTAAGGCATGCATACATTTACCTTAGGTGAATCGGTCCTTGGTATCGACACCACAATTAGGAAGACACTAAACTTATCAACGGGTTTCTCGACCCAACGACCAACCAGCATATTATGTGTAGCGTGGCAATGACAGACAAATCCAAGCCTAATCATGACATGCTGAAATTGGAAAAAGTGCACCGTCATTTGGTTGTCATTTCCAACAAAGGCATTATAGTTGGACGACTTGGACAAATCCGTCATAATCTCGCATAAGTGACGTTTAGGCCTACCTCTGGCATAAAGAGGTCCCCCTGCATGTTAGGAAACGTTTGAATGTGCTATGTGCGATATATCTGTTACATACCTGCAGATTATGTGCTTTATGCTAACACCGTTTGTTGCATTTTTTAGAAAGATTTATCATCCTCCCCAAAAGGTCGGTTCGTATTTGACTCAACAATGTCGGAGCATCCACACTTTACCAGGTCCAAGGCAAGAAATGATGATATGGTAGCTCGGCGTCTGAGCCAAATGGTTTGGGAATTATTCTGTCGAAAGCAGAACCTTGAAGGAAGGAATGTCACGATCGGGAAGAATGTATTGCGCATTCTTCTGACAAATTGGCGATATGCGAGGTTGAGATGGAGAGGCTACGGAATCTGACCAACCTATCCATTAGTTTGAATACCCCTATGCCAGAGCAAAGGGCCACTACCTCGCAAACCATCCTAGAGCGACCTCCACCACCACATATCTCCCAAAATTCCCCACAAAGACCGCGATTCCGACCAGCGCCGCCTCGCCCAGCCAATCCTCAACCCCACCTTCAAAGTGATCCTCCTACTACCCATGTACCTCAGCCCCCGCCTACTTACTTCACCACAATCAGCCCTAATCGCCAGACCAACCAATACCCACGCACCATACCCATTACGGCCGTGAAACAACCGAACGGCTAAGCATGCAGCGAAACCCGATCTTTTCGTCCGTGCGCCGCTGAAGTGGATCATTACGAAGAGATGGAGAGGGAAGTCCGAGCCAAAATGGACGAGGACGTGGCCAAAGAAATTCATAGTCTGAAAGAAGCGGTTCGGGGCATGCGATCGGACAAAGGTCACGAAGGACTAGACTACGAGGATCTTTGCATGCATCCAGACGTGGAACTGCCTATGGGGTACAAGGTGCCGAAGTTTGAACTATTTGATGGGAAAGGGAACCCCCGTGCACACTTGAGGTCATATTGCGACAAGCTAATCGGGGTAGGGAAGAACCCAACAGTCATTATGAAGTTGTTCATTCGGAGCTTGACCGGCGAGGCACTAGATTGGTATACCAGCCAAGATCCGCGGAAATGGCATAGCTGGAATGCATTGGCCCAAGATTTTGTGGAGCGATTCAGGTTCAACACAGAAACCGTTGTGGACAGATTCTATTTAATGAAGTTGGAGAAAAAGCCTACAGAAACGTTCAGGGAGTACGCCATGAGGTGGCGCTCAGAGGCAGCTGTCGCGCTCTTTTTCGACCGCGACTTTTTTTTTTAAAAGCGAACCCTACTTAATAAAAATGTTAGGAAATATATAATAAAAATACTAAATATTAAAAGGGATGTTAAAGTGATTAAGAAGTGTTTAAAAATATTAAAAAGGGTGCTAAAATATTAAAAGTGCTAAAAAGGTGCCAAATGCTAAAAGGGTTGCTAGGGAGTCGCCACCTAATTAATTTGGGTGAATTAGGACACCTATAATGTTAACTAGGTTAAAGTCAACACTAACTCCATTTATCGGTCTGCTAAACTTGATGAGATTCTGGGTAAGGGTTCTTTATTAATCTAGAGGGAAGGGGTTAGACACCCTCTAAGATCCGCTAACTTGCGGTTGTCCTGCCAAACCTAGGGTTGATTATTATGCTATAGAAGAATACATGTTTTAAAGTATCTAAGCAAAGGATATTTATAGGCATAAATGTAATTTAGCCTGCACAAAATATAAGATTTGTTTAAAATATATAAAGCAGATTTTAATTGAAGACATGCACTTAGAAAGTAGTTAGAAGACGTATGAAATTATCTATAGGTTATATAGGTTGCTTAGTATAATATAGAAGTAATCATGCAAAGCCTATGATGACGGAAAATATGATGGGGAATATATCATGCAAAGATTAATGATCATATGTATTTTATATGGGTGCTAATGGGAATTTATAAAAGAAAATGATTTTCCTTGATTTAGTAACTAATGTCTTGGCTACCTAAATAATTATGCGACTAAGCGGTTTAATTATAGTTTAGGAAATGTGTGTCAAGCTAGAATGATTAACTTAAAAGGAAGTAGATTTCTAACGTCAAACTAATTCCGAAAGGCACTCCAATGGTGAAAAGACCCTCTTAAACATTCTAATGGTGACCCAAAGCTTAATTATTCTAGGCAACTTACTGCTAATAAATGTAATGTTAGAACAATTAATTCACAACAAATGAATGGGGGCGGGAATAGAAAACAATAAAGGTGACTCGAGGGAATGGCGATGTCATTCGCCGGTGGCTTGGAATTTTCGAGGCGGAGATGAAGATGCACATAGTGTGGGTCATCATTTGCGGTAGCTTTGTGATGAGTCTCGCAATGAGACTTTTCGTTTAGCTACGATGCATGCCATGCAAAAGAAAGAAGATAAGGATTAGTATATGTCCGAATTTCATCAAATATAATAAATAAGCATTCGATCTGATTTAACATATGATCTGCAAGTGGTTAAAGCGTGAGATCGACGTAATGAGAATAACGGAAGCAAACCCGATGGGCTGATCCCGGATGTACACATAGGCTATCTGACGCGAGATGAGGAAATAAAAATAGGAAGGTGGTATCCTGCAATTCTAATTCAAATCAGATACAACGAGCAATCTTATATGCAGGAGTGATCAACTGACAGCTTGAATGCAACATTTTAACATACAATGATATATAGGACAATGCATACTAGCAATGTTATTCAGGATATACACTAGCCAGCAAATAAAGCAAATGCCCAGGGACAAAATTATCAAGTGGCTAAGGGTCAAACTAGTATATGCGGTCTAATGCAAGGCAAAGATCACGGATAACGATGCGGTGATGTCACGCTGGCTGTTGAAACACCATAAATTATATTGCTCTATGCTGCTATTAATATTGATCAAGATTATGGATTAGAATGTAGACAAACAATGGCTTAAGGTTGACATGGTATGAACAACTTAGTAGCGTAGGAAACTAATACTGCTGCCGGACCTATATTATAACAAAAGGTTAAATGAAGATGTATTATATAAGGAAACAAATATCACTGGAGCCTATATGTACAAACACATGGTTAATGGTAACAAAATATGCAATCAACTTAAGCCAAATGCATATATACCCGGACCCTCCAATGGCAAGCCGAACGACTCAAGGGGTACTGTATATTACCAGGGGGGCATAATTTCAGCATTTATACAAATAAACACAACTGGCTAGCTGGTTCAGAGAACACGAATCAGGATATAATGATGCATGGTCTAACATACTCTTGCAACAGAGTTGCACACATAACATATATCCCGGCTTGACATCAGGAATAGGATTAATACTTAAGATTAGGTCGATGTTATGCAAACAATGACCCAAAGTACAGAGGCTCAATCTGGACAAACAACATATACACGAAAGTTTTGACTTCCAGATTCATATATTTATAGACAGGGATTCGAACGACATTCGACACATATTAAACATGCTTGAAACTGACAGTTCTAGAACTGCAACTAGAAAAATGTTGTTTGTCACATAATTAATTCGTAAGAAACACACAATCGAAATTAGCGAATAGAACTGAGAGGAAATGGATTTACACAGTAGCGGACATGAACTTGACTGATGTGTGCTACACAGACTAAACGTCAGAATATACGTACCCAGACAGGATTACATATTAATGCCAGACAAACAATACAGACATACATAATGCAAAAATAAAGACAGAGTAGTAATAGACATAGCAGCAGGAATGGACTAACATATATTTAACACACAAATTACACCAACATTGTGCAGGCAACAAACATCGTACAAAACCATGAAAATACAGATTTTAACAGAGAGTTTGGAAAAAGTGATGAGTTTACCTTCTCCGGACAGCGACCCGGGGCAGCGTATCAAGTCGTCCGTCCACTCGACGGGTTTTGGGTTTGCGATGCGAATAGAAGGGCAAGGTTTGTTTGCTGATTTTTGACTGGAATTGAAGTAAGGGGGTTCGAACTACCTACTCGTTCTATGCTAGTGGTCTGGGTGCTGATCCCTTGCTCCTTCCCTGATTCTGCTGCCTATGCTCTGTCGTATTGTGCCCTGCCTGAGCTCTCTTGTGCTCTTCGTCTGTGCTCGCCCCCGTCTCTCCTCCGTCTTCCCCTCCAACTGAGCCTTAAATTGTTATGTGGCTGCTCCTGAACTCTCTCGTATATCTACTGTGCTCTCCCCCGTCTCCCCTCCGTCTCTCCCTCCTCCATCTGCTTTTGCATGTGCTTATATAGCCATGGTTTGGGTTCCCTATTAGGTAAGCTATAAAGGCTGATTCTGGGCTTGATTTGTGCTTGATACGAACAGATTATGGTAAGAGCAAGGTGTCGATATGGTAGCTGAATCGCGAGGTACGACTTTGTGCATGATTTGGTTAAGGCAAGCTATTCTAATAGCCAGTTATACCTCGATTGCTGCGGGCTAAAGATTTAGGTGCTGGTTATGGTAAGGAATGAGCTGTCTGTGTGCATGGGTAAAGGGAAGCCCGGATTCTTCGGCGAGAAATCCGGGCATGGCGGCGAATCTGCTAGGTTTAGGGTTTCGTTTAAGTTTCTTTTCTAAGGGCTGTTCGTCGACAGGGACGAGTGGAGGGAAAAAGGCTGAAGTAATAATGTTTGGGCGTGGGCCTTTGACTGATAAGGGTAGAGGGCTAGTGGGCTTGCGGGTCGCGGATGGGCAATGGGCTGCTGATAAGGGGAAATCAAGAAAATTGAATTGGGCTGAGGGAAAGTAACGGGGTGAGTCGGGCGTGGGCTTGCGGGTTGGGCTGCGGGTCGCGGGTAATTTAAGTGGGGAGTGGGCTGGGTAGTTAAATTAGGGTATTAGTTTTAGGTTAGTGTTATAATTATTAGTTAATTAATGGTAAATTAATAAATTATTTAGGTGCTTTATTAGTCTAAGTTTAGATTTAAATTGTTATAATAATAAATGCGGGTGTGCTATTTAATTAGTGTTTAATGTTTATAAAGTGATGTCATTATTAAGACTTATTAAATAAAGATTAGGACTTCTTAATTGTTTTTTTTATGAATGTTATTATTAAAACGCGTATGTTAGATTATTATTCTATGTATTTATTATTTATTATTAAAATATTTATTTATGCCTGTATTAATGTTTTATTGCTGCATTTTATTATTTTAAAATTATTAGAATTATTGTGGAAAATTAGTGTAACTTTATAGTTAATGACTGGACGGGAGGGTCAAAATTGGGTGTCAACAGTTGTCCCTCTTTGTATGGAGATGATGGAAGAATCTTCGGACAAAGACGTTGACTCATAGCCAATTTTGTCTCGACCTCGAAATAAAATGTTGGGCAATTGGGCAAGGTGCGGACTCAAAAATTGTCGGTGTCGAGTTATGGCGACCTGGGCTACCATGGTCAAAACACCGGCGGGCTAACGCGGACTCAAAATTTGTCGATGTCGAGTTATGATGACCTTTGGGCTATGGTCAAAAGAAAAGAAATAAAAATAAGCGGCTTGAACACGGGTGTCTGCTATGGCTTATGGTCTTTGTGGAATGAGTGGATCGACGGCAGGCCGCTTACGCCATTCATTGGGAAGGTTGGCCCCAACAAATTGCCGGTTATTTGTAGAGAAAATCCACGTTGTGCTCCTGCTCGCGTACTAAGACTTAAGCAAGCGGTTAGTGCATAATCATAAGGCAAAACAATGCAAGAATGTGAATTTGTCTTTGTAGTCAGTTGTATAAAATGAAATGAGGTGATAATCTGTCTTGTATAAACGAGATCACGAGATGTTAAATCGTTGTATAGGCGAGATCACAGATGTTAAATCGTTGTATAGGCAGATCACGAGATGTTAAATCGTTGTATGGGCGAAATGCAGATGTTCGTCATTGTATGGGCGAGATCACAGATGTTAAATCGTTGTATGGGCGAGATGCAGATGTTAAATCGTTGTATGGGCGAGATGTAGATGTTAATCGTTGTATGGGCGAAATGTAGATGTTAAATCGTTGTATGGACGAAATGTAGATGTTAAATCGTTGTATGGATGAAATCGAGATGCTCAAATCGTTGAATGGGCGAGATGTAGATGTTAAATCGTTGAATGGGCGAAATGCGAGATGTTAAATCGTTGTATGGGCGAGATGCAGATGTTAAATCGTTGTATGGGCGAATCACGGATGTTAAATCGTTGTATGGGCGAGATGCGAGATGTTAAATCGTTGTATGGGCGAAATGTAGGCGTTAAATCGTTGTATGGACGAAATGTAGATGTTCGTCGTTGTATGGACGAAATGCGAGCGTTAAATCGTTGTATGGACGAAATGTAGATGTTCATCGTCGTATGGGCCGAAATGTAAATGTTAACGTTGTATGGACGAAATGCGGAATGTTAAATCGTTGTATGGACGAAATGTAGATGTTCGAAATGTAGATGTTAAATCGTTGTATGGACGAAATGTAGATGTTAAATCGTTGTATGGGCGAAATCACGAGATGTTAAATCGTTGTATGGGCGAAATGTAGATGTTAAATCGTTGTATGGACGAAATCTGAGATGTTAAATCGTTGTATGGGCGAGATGTAGATGTTAAATCGTTGTATGGGCGAGATGTAGATGTTAAATCGTTGTATGAAGCGAGATGTAGATGTTAAATCGTTGTATGGACGAAATGTAGATGTTAAATCGTTGTATGGACGAAATGCGGATGTTAAATCGTTGTATGGGCGAGATGCAGTGTTAAATCGTTGTATGAACGAAATCGCAGTGTTAAATCGTTGTATGGGCGAAATGCAGTGTTAAATCGTTGTATGGACGAGATGTAGATGTTCGTCGTTGTATGGACGAAATGCAGATGTTCGTCGTTGTATGGACGAAGTGTAGTTGTTCGTCGTTGTATGGACGAAGTGTAGATGTTCGTCGTTGTATGGACGAAATGTAGATGTTCGTCGTTGTATGGACGAAATGCAGATGTTCGTCGTTGTATGGACGAAATGCAGATGTTATGTAGATGTTCGTCGTTGTATGGACGAGATGTGGATGTTGTATTGGAATGTTATTGTCCTCCTTGTTCCTGTTGACCTGCAAAATTCACTCAAAGAAAAATTGTGAGTTCGGGGAGGGGTCGATTTGTGTTGGCTCTTGATATTTGCACGCGTTGTCTTGTCTGGACCATGTAACCCCTGTCTGATTTCGAGTCTCGGTCGAAAACATTTGTTGAAAATATTCTATCTTGAGAAAATACTAGTAGGAAATTATGTCGATTTTTGAATAGTGACATGTTGTGAAACAAAGCAAACTTCCTTATCCGAAATCGGCGGTATATTCTCCCATACTCTCGGTGCTCCGCTGCCGTCAGGCTCTCTTTTAAAATTTGTCCCAGTTTTGGGACATGGAACCCTTAGCGTAAATTAACCATGTCCATTGATGTCATTTGTAGTAAAACCCTTAAAATTGTCCCAGTTTATGTCGATCTTTCGAGCATATTTTATCATATTTGTCGGTGTCTTTTTGTGGCGAAATCCTTAAAAAATTGTCGATTTATTGTGGCCCGAGTCGGATATATGTCGCCGGACATAATCGTCGATAACGTCATTGCTGGGCGTCTTCTTCGCTCGTAGAATAAATGCTCCTGCAAGCTAAGCTTGAGAAAAAGTTAGTGTATAACTGTTAAAACATAATGATAAATATTTGAGAAAGGCAATTATGTGGGTAGAGATGTCGTCCCTGAGATGTTTCCTGACGAATTGCCATGATGCCTTTGTTGTGTGCTTTATGCCCGAGCTGATGTGCTAGACTTTGTTGCGGACTTTTGAATTCTGACTGTTGATTGTCGGTGCCTCTCTCTGCTTATGTCAATATGAAGAACTTTTGTTGTATCTTCTGCTAATATGAAGGACCTGCGCTCAAAGAAAATTTTGTGAGTTTTGGGGGGTGGTCGATTCGTATTTGACTTCGCCGCCTTGTTCCTTGACATCTGCGTGCCTGACTTGTTTGGACTTGCAACCCTGTCTGATTTCCTACATTGTCTCAGTTTTGAAAAGGGTGTTTGGCCTAAGGGGGTCTCAATGGAGTTGCTTGTATGTTATGTGTATTCTTGTTATTTTCAGAATGAAGGGAAAGTTTCCTAATGGTGTGACCGAAGCCGATTTAGGCCGCCTACGTATCCCAATACGAGAATCAGTCATGACGTAGTTCATTACAAGCGAATATTGGGTAAAATTCTAAAGGTGGGGCCGATGTGGCGCCACGTATCCTTGAGGAATCGGTCGAACGTAGTTCCATTACAAGCAAAAGAGAAATTGGGATTTTCTAAAAGGTGGATGAAGCGATGTGGCGCCACGTATCCGCCTTGAGGAATCAGTCGAACGTAGTTCCATTACAAGCAAAGAGAAATTGGGATTTTCTAAAAGGTGGGACCGGCGATATGGCGCCACGTATCCGCCAGGAATCAGTCTAACGTAGTTCCAATTACAAGCAAAACAAAGGAAAACATTATTAAAGCTTAAATATGAGTCTTGAATTATTCTGCTAAACTAAATTGTTCTTTCTTATCCGGGCTCTAGGCGGACCAGAACAAGGGTGCAAATCCAACCAATATGCCTTCTTGCTCTGCGTCATGGCTGGCTGGGTCTTCATGCTCTGCTATCAATATCTTCTTCTTTTGGCTTCTGCGTGGTGCATGCTCGGATAAATGATTGATTCAGGCGGAATGAGCATAGGCAAGGGAGTGTATTCCTCATCTAAGGTTATCGGGTGCATATTGACGTGGTCGTGGTTTGGCAAGGGATTATCATGCACATTTGGGGCAGACTCCTTCAGCTGAATTACCCCTTCTTTGATCAACGCCTCGATTCTGTCCCTGAGGGAGTAGCAATTTTCGATGTCGTGCCCCTCGACACCGGAGTGGTATGCACAATGTTTGGTTTTATCGTACCCTCGGGAAGTAGGCCTGGGGATATTTCTGGGAATTGGCTGGAGTATTCCTGCGGCTTTCAGCTCCTCATACACTTGGGTTATGGGTTTGGTTAAAGGTGTATAGGTTCTGGTTGATTTTCTCTTAGCACCTATGTGGGGTTTGAAGGTGTTTAGTGAACGGGCATTTGGCTGTGGCGTATGCACGGATGGGTATCGTAAGGGGTTGTAGTATGCATTGCAAAAGTAGGTTTGTGGTGGCCTTTGGTTTGTGTTTGGCTGGAGCATAATAGGCATTTGATTTTGTGTGGGATGTATGAGTGTATTGTATATTGGCTGAATGGGATATGTAGTAAGAGGGTACTGGTAGTAATTTGGAGGATTTTGACTGTTTTGGTTATTTGCAGTGACGAGTACTTCAGTGATGTTTCTGAGCCTTCTGATTTCGGCCTGCAGGTTTGTCATTTGTTGCGGTATTTGGGCGAGGTGTTCTATCGGATCTAAGCTGCTTTTCTCTTCTGAGACCCCTGCTTTGCCTATAGGAACCAAGATAGGTTCCGACTCGTTCCGCTCAGATGCCCTTGAATCAGTCATGTTGCTGGACCGTGCCTTTGATCTTGTGAGATATCGATGTTCTGCCATTTGCTTAGTCAAATACAAATCGACCTTTGGGGGAGATGATAAATCCTTTTAGACAAAATGCAGCAAACTGCGTTAGTGTAAAGTACGTGATTTTGCAGGAGTGTAAAAACATTTAGCAAGTACATGTTGCACATACATTGCAAGCGAGTCCTAACATGCATGGGGACCTCTTTATGCCAGAGGTAGGCCTAAACGCCACATATGCGAGGTCATGATAGATTTGTCCAAGTCGTCCAACTATAATGCTTTTGTTGGAAATGGCGACCAAATGACGGTGCACTTTTCCCAATTTTCGCATGTCATGATTAGGCTTGGATTTGTCTGTCATTACCATGCTACACATAATATGCTGGTTGGCCGTTGGGTTGAGGAACCCGTCGACAAGTTTGGTGTCTTCCTAATTGTGGTGTCGATGCCAAGGACCGACCCACCTAAGGTAAATGCATGCATGCCCTAAAATAAAGGGTGGTATAGCTCTATCTTAAGTTTCTAAGATTTGGCTTTTACGGGCCTTGAGTTCCCGAGCGGACAACTCGAGTGAGAAGCTCACGCGGCACCAGTTAGGCCAGGACACTCCACGTATGTTACCAACTCTCCTAAATTTGGGTTTTGAAGAAAGAATTTTGCTGATGCACCCAGCGCACCTCGCATGTAGTGTGTGATTGTGTGAATTTCCAGAGTGGATGAAATATGAGCGGAATGCCAGTTTAGGGAAAGCAGTAAAGCATGTAGTAATTAAAATAAACAAAATATAGCACACAAAATTAAATGCAAAAATAATGCCAAATAATAACCCTAGGTCTGTTATGGTTAAGAACCTTAAATCCCCAGTGGAGTCGCCATTCTGTCGCGCTCTTTTTCGACCGCGGCTTTTTTTTTTAAAAGCGAACCCTACTTAATAAAAATGTTAGAAAATAAATAATAAAAATACTAAATATTAAAAGGGATGTTAAAGTGTTTAAGAAGTGTTTAAAAATGTTAAAAAGGGTGCTAAAATATTAAAAGTGCTAAAAAGGTGCCAAATGCTAAAAGGGTTGCTAGGGAGTCGCCACCTAATTAATTTGGGTGAATTAAGACACCTATAATGTTAACTAGGTTAAAGTCAACACTAACTCCATTTATCGGTCTGCTAAACTTGATGAGATTCTGGGTAAGGGTTCTTTATTAATCTAGAGGGAAGGGGTTAGGCACCCTCTAAAATCCGCTAACTTGCGGTTGTCCTGCCAAACCTAGGGTTGATTATTATGCTATAGAAGAATACATGTTTTAAAGTATCTAAGCAAAGGATATTTATAGGCATAAGTGTAATTTAGCCTGCACAAAATATAAGATTTGTTTAAAATATATAAAGCAGATTTTAATTGAAGACATGCACTTAGAAAGTAGTTAGAAGACGTATGAAATTATCTATAGGTTATATAGGTTGCTTAGTATAATATAGAAGTAATCATGCAAAGCCTATGATGACGGAAAATATGATGGGGAATATATCATGCAAAGATTAATGATCATATGTATTTTATATGGGTGCTAATGGGAATTTATAAAAGAAAATGATTTTCCTTGATTTAGTAACTAATGTCTTGGCTACCTAAATAATTATGCGACTAAGCGGTTTAATTATAGTTTAGGAAATGTGTGTCAAGCTAGAATGATTAACTTAAAAGGAAGTAGATTTCTAACGTCAAACTAATTCCGAAAGGCACTCCAATGGTGAAAAGACCCTCTTAAACATTCTAATGGTGACCCAAAGCTTAATTATTCTAGGCAACTTACTGCTAATAATTGTAATGTTAGAACAATTAATTCACAACAAATGAATGGGGGCGGGAATAGAAAACAATAAAGGTGACTCGAGGGAATGGCGATGTCATTCGCCGGTGGCTTGGAATTTTCGAGGCGGAGATGACATAGTGTGGGTCATCATTTGCGGTAGCTTTGTGATGAGTCTCGCAATGAGACTTTTCGTTTAGCTCCGATGCATGCCATGCAAAAGAAAGAAGATAAGGATTAGTATATGTCCGAATTTCATCAAATATAATAAATAAGCATTCGGCATACAATTTAACATATGATCTGCAACGCCGTGGTTAAACTGTGAGATCGACATGTAACAAGAATAACGGAAGCAAACCCAATGGGCTGATCCCAGATGTACACATAGGCTATACAACGACGCAGAGATGAGGAAATAAAAATAGGAAGGTGGTATCCTGCAATTCTAATTCAAATCAGATACAACGAGCAATCTTATATGCAGGAGTGATCAACTGACAGCTTGAAGGCAACATTTTAACATACAATGATATATAGGACAATGCATACTAGCAATGTTATTCAGGATATACACTAGCCAGCAAATAAAGCAAATGCCCAGGGACAAAATTATCAAGTGGCTAAGGGTCAAACTAGTATGTACGGTCCTAATGCAAGGCAAAGATCCTGGATAACAGTACGGTGATATCACACCAAACTGTTGAAACACCATAAATCATATTGCTCTATGCTTCTATTAATATTGATCAAGATTATGGATTAGAATGTAGACAAACAATGGCTTAAGGTTGACATGGTATGAACAACTTCCGTAAGCGTAGGGAAACTAATACCTGCTGCCCAGGACCTATATTATAACAAAAGGTTAAATGAAGATGTATTATATAAGGAAACAAATATCACTGGAGCCTATATGTACAAACACATGGTTAATGGTAACAAAATATGCAATCAACTTAAGCCAAATGCATATATACCCGGACCCTCCAATGGCAAGCCGAACGACTCAAGGGGTACTGTATATTACCAGGGGGGCATAATTTCAGCATTTATACAAATAAACACAACTGGATAGCTGGTTCAGAGAACACGAATCAGGATATAATGATGCATGGTCTAACATACTCTTGCAACAGAGTTGCACACATAACATATATCCAGGCTTGACATCAGGAATAGGATTAATACTTAAGATTAGGTCGATGTTATGCAAACAATGACCAATCTGAGGCTCCATCTGGACAAACAAAATATACACGAAAGTTTTGACTTCCAGATTCATATATTTATAGACAGGGGTTCGAACGACATTCGACACATATTAAACATGCCTGAAACTGACAGTTCTAGAACTGCAACTAGAAAAAATGTTGTTTGTCACATAATTAATTCGTAAGAAACACACAATCGAAATTAGCGAATAGAACTGAGAGGAAATGGATTTACACAGTAGCGGACATGAACTTGACTGATGCGTGCTACACAAACTAAACGTCAGAATATACGTACCCAGACATGATTACATATTAATGCCAGACAAACAATACAGACATACATAATGCAAAAATAAAGACAGAGTAGTAATAGACATAGCAGCAGGAATGGACTAACATATATTTAACACACAAATTACACCAACATTCTGCAGGCAACAAACATCGTACAAAACCATGAAAATACAGATTTTAACAGAGAGTTTGGAAAAAGTGATGAGTTTACCTTCTCCGGACAGCGACCCGGGGCAGCGTATCAAGTCGTCGGTCCACTCGACGGGTTTTGGGTTTGCGATGCGAATAGAAGGGCAAGGTTTGTTTGCTGATTTTTTACTGGAATTGAAGTAAGGGGGTTCGAACTACCTACTCGTGCTATGCTAGTGGTCTGGGTGCTGAGCCCTTGCTCCTTCCCTGATTCTGCTGCCTATGCTCTGTCGTCTTGTGCCCTGCCTGAGCTCTCTTGTGCTCTTCGTCTGTGCTCGCCCCCGTCTCTCCTCCGTCTTCCCCTCCAACTGAGCCCTAAATTGCTATGTGGCTGCTCCTGAACTCTCTCGTATATCTACTGTGCTCTCCCCCGTCTCCCCTCCGTCTCTCCCTCCTCCATCTGCTTTTGCATGTGCTTATATAGCCATGGTTTGGATTCCCTATTAGGTAAGCTATAAAGGCTGATTCTGGGCTTGATTTGTGCTTGATACGAACAGATTATGGTAAGAGCAAGGTGTCGATATGGTAGCTGAATCGCGAGATACGACTTTGTGCATGATTTGGTTAAGGCAAGCTATTCTAATAGCCAGTTATACCTCGATTGCTGCGGGCTAAAGATTTAGGTGCTGGTTATGGTAAGGAATGAGCTGTCTGTGTGCATGGGTAAAGGGAAGCCCGGATTCTCCGGTGAGAAATCCGGGCATGGCGGCGAATCTGCTAGGTTTAGGGTTTCGTTTAGGTTTCTTTTCTAAGGGTTGTTCGTCGATAGCAGACGAGTGGAGGGAAAAAGGCTGAAGTAATAATGTTTGGGCGTGGGCCTTTGACTGATAAGGGTAGAGGGCTAGTGGGCTTGCGGGTCGCGGATGGGCAATGGGCTGCTGATAAGGGGAAATCAAGAAAATTGAATTGGGCTGAGGGAAAGTAACGGGGTGAGTTGGGCGTGGGCTTGCGGGTTGGGCTGCGGGTCGCGGGTAATTTAAGTGGGGAGTGGGCTGGGTAGTTAAATTAGGGTATTAGTTTTAGGTTAGTGTTATAATTATTAGTTAATTAATGATAAATTAATAAATTATTTAGGTGCTTTATTAGTCTAAGTTTAGATTTAAATTGTTATAATAATAAATGCGGGTGTGCTATTTAATTAGTGTTTAATGTTTATAAAGTGATGTCATTATTAAGACTTATTAAATAAAGATTAGGACTTCTTAATTGTTTTTTTTATGAATGCTATTATTAAAACGCGTATGTTAGATTATTATTCTATGTATTTATTATTTATTATTAAAATGTTTATTTATGCCTGTATTAATGTTTTATTGCTGCATTTTATTATTTTAAAATTATTAGAATTATTGTGGAAAATTAGTGTAACTTTATAGTTAATGACTGGACGGGAGGGTCAAAATTGGGTGTTAACAGCAGCAAAAGTACAACCACCCATGGTGGAGAGTGAGATGACCACACTATTCGTACAATCTTTGAAGGATGCAACCTACTATGAGCGGATGATAAGCGTCGTGAGTGAATTTGCGGAAGTTGTTAGAATGGCGACCGTAGAAGAAGGTATTAAAGCGGTAGGATTACAAATCGCGCGATTACAGGCAACTAATAAGGCGATTGATCGGGGACACTGGAGTACTTCACAAAGGAAGAAAGAGAGCGGTTTCCTTCCATGTTTGTACGAACGCAAACCCGAATCATTCATAACATACCAAACCCATCATACTACCACAACTACCACACACTATATATAACGCTTCCCAAACACCCGTTTATCCCGCGCATAGATCCACCCATCAAGCCCGCCAACAAAATAGAGCACCCAATGCACCTGGACGAATAAGAATTTTGAAGGAAAACCACCCAAAGTTCGCACCCACTATTGAACTCATACCTCAAATATATGAAAGGTTGCGGTGCGGGCCTAATCCACCAATTCCGGGAAGGATTCCGATCCTATCCCAAGATGGTATGATGAGAACAAGCGTTGCGCGTATCGCTCGATAGCCGGTGACATGACATGAAGGTTGCCACTCCGCCGGGGGACAGAATCGGCGCCGATCGGAGAAGTGGTCGGTAAAGGATCACGCCCAAATGTGCATGATAACCCTTTGCCAAACCACGGCCACGTCAATGTGCACTGATAACCTTAGATGAGAATACACTCCCGCCTATGCCCATTCCGCCTCGCCGAATCGATCATTTATCCGGCGTGCACCACGCGAAACCAAAAGAGGAGATGCGATAGCGAGCATGAAGACCCAACCATCGCGATCACGAGCATGAAGGCGTATTGGTTGGACTTGCCCCTTGTTTTGGTCCGCCTAGAGCCCGGATTAGAAAAGCAATTTAGTTTAGCAGAATAATTTAAAACTCATATTTAAGCTTTAATAATGTTTTTTCTTGTTTTGCTTGTAATGAACTACGTTCGACCTGATTCCCTTGGCGGATACGTAGGCGGCCACATCGGCCTCGGTCCCACATTTAGAAATTTTAATTTCACCCCAATATTCGCTTGTAATGAACTATGTCATGACCTGATTCCCTAATGGGGATACGTATGCGGCCTAAATCGGCTTCGGTCACACCATTAGGAAACTTTCCCTTTGTTTTGAAAATAACAAGAATACACATAACATATAAGCAGCTACATTGAGACCCACTTTAGGCCAGACACTTTTTTCAAAACTGGGACAATGTAGGAAACCAGACAGGGGTTGCAAGTCCAAACAGGCCAGGCACGCAGATGTCAAGGAACAAGGCGGCGAAGTCAAATACGAATCGACCCCCAAAAAAAAAAACTCACAAATTTTCTTTGAGCGCAGGTCTTTTCATATTAACAGAAGCAGAAAGTGCAATAGCCGAAGCAGAAAATACGACAAAAAGTCTCTTCGCAAAAGCGAGCAAGAAAGCAGAGGTGACAACAATCCAAAGTCCGCGACAAAGCGGCAGCAGCGAAAGGCATCAACAATCGCGATCAAAGTTGAGTTCGCAACAAAACCTAGCGCATCAACTCGGGCATAAAGTCAAATTGACAACCCACGCGCGCACCACAAAGCATCATGGCAATTCATCATTTGCGGCGTCTAGCGTCGTGCAAGGACAACACCTCGCACTATCTCGCATATCGGGACGATATCTCTACCCATAAAATTGCACTTCGTATGTATTTATCATTTTGTTTAAACAAGTATACTAACGTTTTCTGCTTAGCTTGCGGGAGCATTTATTCTACGGGAGCATCGGAACACGTCCGAACAACGGCGTTATCGATGCAAGTCTACGAATGACGCGGCGGCGCCCGTCGAACAACGGCGTGATCGGCGAAGTCCACGCGCGGCGCCAAGAAGAATACGTCCGAGAAATGGCGTTATCGGCCGGCAAGTCCACGCAACGACGCCCGGCAGAATACGTCCGTGCAATGACGTTATCGGCCGACATCAAGTCCACGCAACGACGCCAAGCGGCATCCGGACAACGGCGTGATCGTGAAGTCCACGCAACGGCGCCGGCGATATCGTCCGAGCAATAGCGTTATCGGCCAGCAAGTCCACGCAACGGCGCCCGGCACGCCCGCGTCGAACAACGGCGTGATCGGCAAGTCCACGCAGCGCCCGGCGGAATACGTCCGAGCAATGACGTTATCGGCCGCAACAAGTCCACGCAACGACGCGGCAATACGTCCGCATAATGGCGTTATCGGCCAAACAAGTCGGCGACGCGCGGCGCCCGGCAACGTCGACAACGGCGTGATCGGCAAGTCACGCAACGACGCCCGGCAACACGCGTCAGCGGCGGCGCTATCGGAAGAACACGCCAAGTCCAAACGACGCCATAACGCCAAAGTCGAAAATGACGCCATCACATATCACATCTACGCGAGATGATTTTTATACTCTCAAAATTGCATTTCTTATTCATGCTGTCTTAGCGATTATGCACTAACCTTTTCTTGAGCTTTAGTCTACGAGGCGATTGCAGCGACAACGTATCCGCATTCACAATCGCAACACGTCCGCAGCGGCGAAATCAAAGATTTGCAAAGATCACATCAACACAGTGAGCATCATTTTTTGCGGGATAACATTTTCTACTCACATTTGCATTGCTTTTAAAAATTATGCATCATCATTTTGCCTTATGATTATGCACTAACCGTTTGTTTAAGTCTTAGCATGCGGGAAGCGAAGCCTGGCATGAATTTTCTCTTACTGACGGGGCAATTTGTTGGGGGGCCAACCTTCCCAATGAATGGCAGAAGCGGCCTCAAGCGTCGGTCCACTCGCTCTGCATCACCATAGAACCCAGCCATAAGCCATGCGATGCGGCCCGAGTTCAAGCGTTTATATTATTTTATTCTTTACACCAACCCGGTGTCGCCATAACTCGACCTTTGGGGCAGCTTTGAGTCCGCGTTAGCCCGCCTTGGTGTTTTGACCATGGTAGCCCAGTGTCGTCATAACTCGACACTGGGACAGCTTTGAGTCCGTATTAGTCCGCCTTGGTGTTTTGACCATGGTAGCCCAGTATCGTCATAACTCGACCTGGGGCGACTTTGAGTCCGCGTTAGCGCCACAGTGTTTCGACCATGGTAACCCAAAGGTCGTCATAACTCGACCGGGACAGATTTTGATTTTTGCGTCGGCCTTGTCTACGCCCGGCATTTTTGCAATCGAGATCGAGACAAAATTGGCTGAGTCAACGTCTTTGTCAGAAGATTCTTCCATCATCTCCATACAAAGAGGACGGTTGTTGACACCCAATTTTGACCCTCCGTCGGTCATTAGCTATAAAATTAGACTAATTTTGTAAAATAATTTTTATGATTTTTATAATAAAATGCGCGATAAAACATTAATCTGAGCATGAATAAATAATTTAATAATAACACGCATTTTACGTAGAGCATTAAGTACTTAGAGTCTCGCGCGCATTAATTAATTTTAAGCCCTGTCATGATTCTTAATTAATAATAAATACATAAAATAAATAATTTAGCATTGACGTCGTGTCAAGTAGCATAGTTGCATTTATTAATACGCAAAGCAATTTCATAACTTATTTTTGAATAATAATGCACAATAAATAAGATTTTAAATAATAGCACCGCATTTTAAAGTATTAAGCATTAATTAAATAGCACGTCCGTCTTTATTCTTTATAATAATTCAAACTCAAGCACTAATTAAATAGCACGCCCGCACTTATTTTTATAACAATTAGGTTAATAAAGCATCTAAATAATTTGAGCACAATTTATTAATTTAATTAAACACTAATAGCACCTAAAACTAACACTAATTAAATAACTAATAATTATAATACTAACCTAACACTTAATACCCATTAATTAACTCCTAAATTCTACCCAGCCCAACAATTACCTACCCAGCCCACGCCCGCAGGCCCAGAAACCATCTGCCCTTTATACCTTTCCCCTCATCGCCCCAACAGCCCTTCTTTAACCCTAAACGAGAGGAACCCTAAAAGAAAAGAAAAACAAGTTCGCCGCACCTCGTCCCAACACCCATGCCGGGATTCTCGCCGGAGAATCCGGCGAATCAGCTACCATATCAACACCCTGTCCTTACCATTCGCAACCAAGATCTCTCTTTAACACCTCAATCATTTTCTTACCATAATCTGTTCAAATCGCACGAAATTAGTACTAAATCACTTACGAATCAAGCACAAGTCTCAGCCTTAATTACTTACCAAACTTAGAACCTAAAGTTAGGCTATATAAAGCACATGCAATAGGCATTCGAAGGACAGAGCTCAATCGGGGGGGATTCAGAAAAAGCATCGAGAGAGAGGCGTGAGAGCATCGAAGGAAGCGATCATCGGACTTTAGCACCGTTTGAATAGGAAGTTCCAACCCTTTTTCTAGTTCCAGCCAAAGAAATCAACGAATAAACTTGTCCTTCTATTTGCATCGCAAACCCAAAACCCGTCGAGTGTACCGACGACTTGATACGCTGCCTCGGTTCGCCGCCGGAGAAGGTAAACTTAACTCACACCTGATTTTAGTCTATTCGTATTCTGTTGTTTGCCATCTGTTTGAGCGTGTGTTAAATTGATGTCGATGTTGTCGTTTCATGCTCTTTTTTGTATTTCTGTATATTTGGTGGGACTGCATGTTTATGTTGAGATTCAGTTTAGTTGTTCCAGCTTGTTAATCTGTTTGGTTGCCTTCATAATTGAAAGAATTCTACACGAAATGGGCTCTACTTTAAGTAAATCCGAACTCTTCTCAGTTCTTTTGTGTCGCTTATGTGCTTATGTGCTTATGTGCTCATATCTTCGATTGTAGCCTGCTACTACGTCTCGAGCATGTCCGATTCTGTTTAGATAAAATGTAGGAGGGTTTTATGAAGCAGGGGAAATAGGATTGGTAAAGGTATCTAAAAATTACATGTTATATGGCATTAGATCTCCAGCTTGGTTTACACATGTTCTATATAACTTGTTGCTGGTTTAAATCAGTGTTGAAGGTGTTTCAACGAATAATCTGTAGTAGAGGGAATTAAGTTGAGTCATGTATGTCGACCCAAGGGGTTAATTTGCTTGTTTGCATCTGTCTAACTAAAAATGCTCATTTAGTCTTTAGCCTACGCTTGAAATTATGTCACAGTCATGTCCCTCAGATTCTACATCCATTTTAATGACATGATATATTAAGTGTTAGTAGGTTTGTAAAATGGCTTGAGATTAAGTCTTAATTTGATTGTCATTCAGTAACTGCCTTGCATGAACTTATTTTGTCAATGTGATTAGCCTTAGACTTCTACCGACCTACTATCTGAAACATAGCACATGCCTTATTGTTTGAAGAAATATGTGATCCTGGATTATAAAATGGTTTATCTAGATCATTCATAAGTGAGTAAGAGTGTATCACAAATTGATTGTATGTCGGGATATGCCTTCTAACACATCTCCTATGCCTTGAATGCCTTACGCGCATCAGTCTCTGGTTTTCTTGCATATTGGTTTCTTGTTGAAGCCCACTGTTGGCTTGTCTAGAAAACCCAGACTGTTGCATAGGCCTACTTCCTCTACCTTTCTCTACATGTTACCATGTGTTGGCCTAAACTATCATTGTGTGTTATGTTAATTATCTGCATTTTTGTTCTTTGTAGAATACATCTGAGAAAAGGAATTGTGCGTTACTCTTACCATATGCATTTGACTGTTAACATTTAAGTACATCACAATTTGAACCATGAGATTTTGCTCTATGGGTTGATCTCCCTGTATTTCATCATCTGTTGGCCCTGTTTGCCGACTGGTGCAGCAGATGGCCTCGGTTTACTGACTGATTTATATCTTTGTGCACTGGTTGCGTACAAGTATGGATCATGTAGATTATTTTATGATTTAAATAATTAAGATATATACTAATCTTTATTTCCTTTCTTTTACATGGCACGCACCGGAGCAACAAAGAGTCTCATGGCGAGACTCATCGTGGCAAATTAACACCCGCGTCTATGTGCATTTCTATCCGCATCGAATTCCAAAGCGTGAGCGAAAGACATCGCCATTCCTCGAGTCCTTTTAATTATTTTCTACCCCCCCCATTCATTTATTTGTCGTAAATTATATGTCTAACGCTACATTAATTATCGTTTAGAATAATTAAACCTTGAATCAATGGTTAGAAATTAGTTTGACTTACTTACTTTAAGCTCGCCTCGCCTTGTTTAATAGTTATAATAAATCACTTAATACCCTACACTTGCATAATAAGCAGGAATATTATTTGCCTAGATGTTCTTAAAATCGTAGTATAATTTCCTATTAATACGAATAGAAAATCGCTTTTATCACAACAATGTTATATTCTCATGCTAAGCAACACATACCCCTAGGTAAAGGAATATTTGCATACATTTTACTCTATTCTACCTATAGCTAATATAGTATTTAGGCATCCTAATTGCCTGATTTTCAAAGCCCGACCTTGACTTTCCTACATAAACCTTGCAAAACATTTTAGAAAGTATATCTCATACTCTTCCGCTTAAACGTTTTTTTTAAATACACCTTCTTCTAGCATAATAATTAACCCTATGTTTGGCAGGACAACCGCAAGTTAGCGGATCTTAGAGGGTGTCTAACCCCTTCCTTCTAGATTAATAAAGAACCCTTACCCAGAATCTCACTAAGTTTAGCAGATCATAAAGAATGGAGTTAGTGTTGACTTTAACCTAAGTTGACATTTAGGTGTCCTAATTCACCCAATTAATTAGGTGGCGACTCCGCGAACCCTTAGCACTTTTAAGCACCCTAGCAACCCTTCAGCGTTCTAGCACCCTTTTACATTTAAGCACCCTTTAGCATTTTAATTCCTTTAACACTTTTTTTTTGTTAGCAAACCTTTTAGCATTTCTTTTGCACTTTTAGCATTTATTTTATTTTCTAACCTTTTATTTAAGCAGGAGTTTAGAAAATAAATGTCGCGGCCGAAAATGGGCGTGACACTTACGTTGACACAAGAACATGTGGTTGGCAGACCTGATCACTGATATCCCTAAGAAATAACTCAGCTTGCCCAAATCAGTCATTGCGAATTCGAACTTAAGTAAAGTAATAATCTCATTTTCAACCCATCGGAGGAGGAAGTAAGAACAATATCATCCACATACCGTAATAAGTAAGCAATGTTACTACCTCAATGAAAAATAAATAGTGAGTATCACTTTTGGTGCATACAAACTCAAACTGCAAAATATACCTAGCAAAGTGATTATACCATGCACGGGGGCCCTGCTTTCGGCCATATAGTGACTTACGGAGACGACACACATAGTGAGGGACTGCTGGATGGGTGAACTCAGGCGGCTGATGCATGTAGATTGTTTCTCTCAGGTCCACATGTATTTTAATAATATAAGAGACACAAAAACAGTCTTGGAATATTTTAATTACACACTTGTTCAATTATTGAGTTGTTTATATATATGTTTTTTTAATTAAGTGCAAAAAAAAAATCCCGCCCTGCCCAGATCGATCCCGCCCCGACCCCCTAGCCAACGGGACCGGAATCGGGACGGGACTCGGTCTCCGGCCCGCCATCCCCCAGCTCGATCCCGCCCCCTTCCCCGCCCCGCCCCGCCCCGACGCATCTCGACGCGGCCCGCTGGCCACCCCTAGTTCTGAACCATGATTTTGTTATTTGTACAAGGTAGCATATGATTCACACTTACATAATTGTCCTATGTACAATGTAGTCTACCTTAAGGTGTAGACCCATTATAGAGAGTTAATCTTTCCAACATAATGTTCGCAAGAAAGTAGGAAATGAATTGAGAAATGGCAACAAGCTAAATAAGAAATGGAGGGAGAAAGTTGCCAGAAAAATATGATACACATTCAGATTCAAAGCCAGTATATAACTAGAGATTAAACATGGAAAGCACAGGACTGGACATATTACAAATATGAAAAACCTTGAACTAATTACTTCCTCTCCTTCATTTCACTTCTTCAACTTCATCCAATGCGTAGTTGTTGGTGGATACATTAGCATAGTTCACTTTGTTGAACCTCACTACAACTGGGTAGCGTGTTTTTGTATCCTGCACCATCACCACCAACAATGAACAACATCAAAAGTAAACATCTATTTGTAGTTAAACTTTCACTCTCACAAAGGACATGGATTCCAATCAATTTCCTTACCTGATCAACTGCTACAACTGAACCAACACCCTTGTACCAGTAAGACTCCTTCCTCAAAATTCTCACCTGTATTCAGGAAATTTAAGAATCAATTAGTTATGAACAGCCCGAGCACACCACCATAGAGACAGTGGATGTACAAATACCTACTATCACAGACTTAGACTATACATAGTTCTATAAAAACTTAAGATATCTCTACAGACACAGAGACCTGATGTAGTATATAATCAACTGAATCTAACATTTTCGACAGGAAGCATAAATATATATAAGAAGGATAACTAAAAAATCTCAACCATTATAAAATTCTGAACCTATAATTTTAAAAGTGTATTGAGTTTTAACGATAACAATCTGTTTGTTAGAATCCATCAATCAAATTTAAATCTTGAATTAGTATCTATATCTATGTGTGTGTCTATATGTTATGCGCTGGTTTTAATTTTGAATCCGTCTATGTGAACAAATACTACATAAAAGATAAGTTGGTCTTGTTTCTTTTATTGAACTACTTACTTTGGTTCCTCTCTTGGGTCCAATTGGAGGTGGCTTGGCAGCTTTGGCAGGAGGGGCTTCACCTTCAGCGGTGGCGGTAGCAGATGGTGGCGCAGCCTCTTCCCCAGCCCGGACAACGAGCCTCGGGATGTTAGTGGTGTTGTTCTTGGAGGAGAAGGATAATGTAGAGCTCTTTGGAGCAGTGTTAGAAGTGACATTAGGGGTTGCCACCATAAAACCAGATGCAGCAGAAGCCATGCTGCTACTTGCCATGGTTCTGTCTGTATGTTTTTTTTTGTCTGAACTTGTTCTTCTGCTGCAAAGGTATGATGAAGGATGAAAATTAATGGAAGAGACAAAAGCAGAAGTAGGATATGAGAGCCTTTGAGTTAATGGGATATCTTTTTCCTGGACAAAAGATCAACCTAGCTACCACACGACATTACTCCATCCACTGACACACTGCCACATGTTACCATATCCCATTCTTATGGATAATGTTACCACTTTTATTTTCTTCCTTCTCTCCATATTCTTTTCTCATATGAAAATGTTTTTTTTCTTTTTGAGAGAGCAATAATATTAATTTTTAATGTGAATTTGAGCTATTTTTGACTAATTTTCTGCATGTGAAAATAACCTTTTACAATATTAAAATGAACAGTCAATGATGCTTCTTTTAATTGGAACCCTTTACCCTTCTAAGCATAGTATCACGTATTATATCACATTTATTTAACCTCAATTAATGTATTCATTTTCCCTTTTATGTCGTCTGAAAATGATGTTCACTTCTATGATTGAATTACCGAATACTGTGAAGAGATGCTTCCTCCAAAAAATAAAAAATCTATTCTAGAATGACCAACAAGTGCACAAGAGCTCCACGACAGTATTCCAACAGCTGATAGGTCAAGTATTGACTCAAAATGCGCTAAATATGTTTTTAATATCAGAGGTGAGCAATGAATTAATTAATTTTGGTAGGTCACACTTTGATACGGTGAATGCATATATAAGGTAGGTCACACTTTGATTTATAACTTGTACTTCTAATTTCTTATAGTAACACATTTATGCGTATTTTATCTCTTAATTTTTATAATATTTTGCACTTTTAATTCACAGGAGTAACTAATCATGTTTTCATGGTTGTCTAACTTTAATAGAATCCAAAGTCTGAGTAGAAAAGAAGCACATTACAATCAATATCCACCTCATTTACCTATTGAGTTGTCAAAAAAAGAATGTGTAGGAATTACAATATAATCATGGTCTCATCCTCCAAAAGTATTCGACCCCAGTAATTAATAGCACAAGTCTGACAGTCGCTCCAACGAATTTGCCATATACCAACGGCGGAAATTCATAGGTAAATATTCAAAAATCGTTGGTATAGCTCATAAAACTTATACCAACAAAAATTTAGTTCCGTCAACTTTGATTCGCTATACCAACGGCAAATTAGCCATCGCAATAGCCTATACCTACGGCAGTTTCAATCCGTTGGTATAGGTTTGGAGCTATACCAACGGCTAATGACACCTATTTAATAACTTTACCCACCACTTATTTCCATAGGTATAGGACCACATTATCCGTTGGTATAGGTCTGATTTCTTTTATAAATAATATTTTTGCCTTAAATAAATATTTTTTAATAATAAAAGTTTGAGAATATTTTTTATATGCACCACACAAAATTTAAAATAAAATAAAATAAAATTTTAATTATATTATCAAACTAACAAGTCTTACAAACATGTAAAACATACAAGTCTTACAAGCATATCAAACTAACAAAGTAATGTTAATTATAATAACCACCAAAACAACTTCTACGAAAGCAAAAACACACAATACAGTAGATGAGCAAAAACCTATTTAACATAAAAGAAGCTTCTAATCTTCCTCTCTTCCATCTTCATCAGTGTATGGATTTGGAAAATTTATTTGGTTGGAGACACTAGAAGCATCTGTAGCCTATTGAAAATAAAAGAAAATAAGTTACAAACTCAACTGAATAGATGTTTTCATAATATTAGAATATGAACTCGAAGAGTAAAATATAATATACCTGTCTTGCAGCTTGCGAAATAACATTCAAATCTTCTCGAGATAATCGATCTTCTATCAATGTCATCATATTTGGCATAAACACATTTGTCCTTTCTTGACTTTCTTGCATTTTCTTAAGTTCATCCTGCAACTCTTGATTTTCAGACAAGGAAGCTTTTGATTTTTTAGGTTTGGGAATCTTGCCCATACAATGCACACTTCCTCTCTTTTCAGGTCCTTTTAATTGAGAATAAATGTCATCATTTCAAGGAATACGACTTTGTGTCTTTTGAATCGATTGAGAAATTTCATTCATTATCATGTTTGTTTAGTTCTTCCTGAAATATTAAAAGTAATTACTTTGTCATCATAATAATTCACTTTAAGCACTATGAGCATAAAAAAAATCCTAGCATTCACTTTAAGAGTTAGAATAGCTATACACAACACAGGTAACTAATACACCAGGAGATGAGCATTTCTTAATACTTCACAGATTTCATACTCAAGTTCACTTGAACCAAATCTAACACATTATGCCTTAATCGAACCTACATCTTCTATCTAGATAGGTGGCAAATCAGACAAGAAAGAAGCAGAACTGGTAATTCCAAGTAAACATCATATAAATTTGCTAGTAACTGAAAATACAAGATGGATGAATTGTGTACTAATAAAACATTAGTTGATACCTACAAAAAGATCTGAGTGTTGTTTTCCATTTAAAGGGGGAATTTGGTTCCGATGTAAAATGTTGGATTGATTTACGAGTGACTTGAGGGAGTTTTACTATTAGTTAGTCTTGAGTGTTAAGTTCCATTAATGAGGGGAAAGGGCATAACTAGCCATTGAAACTATTTACATTCAATGGCCCGAGAATCTTAAAAGTCATTTTTTAGCTTTTAAAAAAATAATTTCATTTTGTAGCTATTTTTTTCAACTGATTTCAGCATATGTATAGAAACCGTATAATTATTGTATAAAATATGTATCACTAGTGTATATGTATAGAAAGAAAACGTATAAAAAATGTATATGTATATAGAATATGTAAAAATGTATCATATAGAAAACATATAAAAATTGTATCACTATGTGTATAGAATATGTATCAATCTAATATAGATATACAATATCATTTTAGCATACTTTATCTTTTCAACTGTGGACTGTGTTTATAATTAGTTTTAAGTGATCTAATAATATGAAAATTCTTTTGCGTCAGTATATAAATATTAATCCAAGAAGACTTACCGTCTGGACGAGGTCTCCATATTGTCTTGGTTATTAACATCTTTTTCGAAAGAAAAGAAATATGAGTACGTAAGAACGAACATCAGCTGAATATTTATTCATCCAATTCTTGATTCGAATTTTTGGAAGAAACCTCACACATGCAAGATCCACTTAACTTCCCCAGGTCTGCAGATGCGGACTTCCACCGGCAGGTGCGACATCGCATCTGCGGCCTCTCCTTAGAAGGTGTGACGCCTCCCCCACCCCTAATTAGCCAATCTTCACATCTGCTGCGGCTTTGCAAGTGTGGTCTAAATTACGCAGGTGTTGTCGCACCAAATATCAGCTGAACCTTCAAGTCCCCGAATTATGATTTTAATCATCGGAACTCATTCGGAATCTCCAAGATAAAAATCAAATATGAATTTCAGTCATAAGCTTCGAACCTACTTGCGCACTCAAAACACCCAAACAAAATCGTATTTGATTCGATATTGATCGGTCAAATTCATTTTCTCACTTTAACTAGTTTATCAATCAAGGGTTCAAGAACACCCAAACCCCTGGGGAGCCGTCCTAATCATCCAATTAAGTAAAAAAAATCATGTTCAAGACCTAATGGAACTTTCCAAACTCGCATAGGTGTTTGTTAGCCTCAGATGTGTTGAACATTTATTAATGTCGAATAAAGTTTATCTCATTATTTATACAATTGGGGCCCCGCGCGTCGTAAACGTCGTTTCCACACACGTGCACATGTACCAAAGATCGTAAATTTCATTAGTGAAAGAGATATTGGTACATAAGTAAAATGTTTGAGACATAGAATCATAGACGGTCGTTGGCCAAATGACAAGTATTCCACGTTGGTGAATGAAGGAAGAAATGTGCATAGTGTAAAGATTGGATCGGGTAGGAAAGGGCCGCGGAGACTAGAAGCGGCGTGAGGCGGGAGGCGTCGTGGTGCCTCGAGCTCGGCCGATTTGCGCTAGTCGGTTTCTTGGCGTAAAGTCCAAAGCGGAAAATCTGATGTTTGGAGACTTTTGGGCTGCACTCAATGACATTCATTCCAGCATTATTCAGTCATTACTTGACTGATAAATGAGTGTCATTACTTGGGCAATTCATTGTCATTACATGGGTGTTTCAATGTCATTACTTGGCATTTGAAGAGGCAAAATTTTACACTATAAATTGAGGCATTTGGCTCAATTGTTAAATACTTGCAACACTTGTGTTTTCAGAAAATCTTCTTCTCTAGCATATTTCAATACTCAAAGTTCTTCAAGAGAAACACTTGAGTTTTCTTTGCTCAAGTATTAATAGTTGTTTTATCTTGAGAGACTATTGTCTATCAACGTAAAATGATATATACGAAACAATCTTATCGTAAAGACAGAGTGTCATCACTCGACTCAGCAAATACTCAGATCAAGTGTTGGTTCTTGTTTCCAGTTATTTGTTTAAGATTAATTCTTTCGTTGTAATATCTTGTTCTTTATTTTTCTTAGTTCTTATAATAGGAATTTACTATTTTCCGTCTGTTGTTCCCATTTTTCTAACAAGATGTTGACTTTGATCACATTTTCATTTCTTAACTTAAGAATTTCCAATATTTACTATTTCTACTCCAATACTCACCTAATAGCCTCGGAGTTGTGCCACACATCGTCGTAAGTCAAAAACATCATGGTAAAGCTATATGAAAAAGGAGGCCTATAACTCAAAACAACCTAACAAGTCATTACACTAACAAACACAACTACGTATCGAGGGGGATTCGAACCCGAAACTGGTTAAGGATGAATAAATAGTTGTCAACACCACAATCCTTGTTGGCTTTTATTACTTTATTATTACTAGTTTTAGTGTACGTGCATTGCACGTGTATTTTGCGTCTATCAATATAAAATGTATAGAATATAAACTAAGAATAAATCACATATAATAGAAATTGACGTCGAGATATATGCAACAACTAGTTAACCCATGGACTAAGCAAAATAGAAGAAGAAAACAGAATAAGAACTTTTATATAGATATGCTCTTCAACCTATCAAAGTTTAGGGTTTTTTGTTCATGATACTTGATTCACACCTTTCAATCCGATAGACGATAATGTCAAAGATTATAAACTGAAATTACCGTCAAATCAAACCAAATGAGAACTAGTCTGCTTCAATTACTCTACATCCAGACAGCTCTCAAAGTGATGTCCCTTATGTTTTTTCTTTACCTTTTCTTATCTCCTTTTTAACTTTGATTTTTCTTTAGTTTTACTTGTTTTGTTAGACTTTATGTTATAAATAAAATCATTAATAATTTAAATAAAATCTGTAAAATTAATAAAATAAACGTGTAATGTTACTTGACATTTTAAAGCTTTTCAGGAGGGTGAACACACTTAACTAACTTATAAATGAACAAGGGGGAGGTTAACATCTGAAAGTTATATTTCATGGGGGTAACATAAACTAAACATAATTTAAGTATGAAATTAATAAAGTCGTGATAGTTTATATGGGGTTTTGGCGCTTGAAAATTATAGTTTGGAGGGTAATATAAACTAGACAAATTCAAAGTATGAAACTAATAAAAATATTATAGTTTAAGAAAGCTTTGATACATTATCTCTCATACGATTTCCAACCGTTGATACCGCATTTTTTTAGAGCACGAACAAGGACAATACTTTATGAACATGGAACTCTTATTTTAATCCAGAAACCGAAGGATTGGGGCTGACATCAAACACTCATCTGCATGCTTAAAGGCTTAGTGCATGTTTGGATTGATTTTTGGGTACCCAGAATTGATTTTGGATATCTACTTTCGTGAAAATCAGAAAATTGACATGTTTGGCTGACCAAAATCAATTCTGTCAGAATCAATTCTGGGATCCAAAATTAATTCTGGCAGAATCAATTTTGTCATTTATTTCAATTTGAATTTTACTCTTTCCTTTATTATCCTCTTTAATTTTCATCAACAACTCTATCCACTTTCATTACTCTCTTTAAATATCTAGAAATAATTAATAAAAAAAATTGAAATATACAACTTTCGTTACCCTCTTTAAATATATAGAAATAATTACTAAAACAATTTATATATACAATTTTCATTACCCTCTTTATATATCTAAAAATAATTACTAAAAAATCAAATATGCTACTCATGTTCTGTTTTAATTAAAAAAAAATTAAGTATACTACTAAAGTTGATATTTGTTCATGTGTAATTGCAGTTTGGAATTTGGGGGTATTTATTTAAATACTTCGCAAGGAGTTGCTAGCCAAAGTAGTGGACAGAGTAGAAAAAGAACTAGTGGTGTTGAAAAGAAATATTTTTTTAAAAAAGACAACTCCCTATTATAGAGTACATGCAAAATTATTATTATAATAAATCAATTATCTATTTGTAATTTTTATTCACTATATTGCACTTTAAATTCTATTATATTTGTAATTTTTATTTACTTACTTCCATCTATTTATATGTATATTTTTATTTAAATATATGCTCATTTTGATAATTCTACATTCAAAAGCAATTTTGATCAAAACTATCCAAACATAAATTAATTATAAGAATCACTTTTACATTATTGCATCCAAACATAAATCACTTATATCAAAATCAATTATGCTAGAATCAATTATACCAAAAGCTAATTCAAATACACCTTTAATCCTGTTTCGATTCCCAAGCCTTATACCTTTCTTCTGCAATGATTCCACGTAAGTAAACAAAACCTTCATTATAAAGCCAATCATAGGAAATATACTTTAATACTTGTATAAGTATATGTTTTTCTTTTCATTATAAAATATGTCCAGAGGAATCAATATTTTATTACAATAATACAACTGTCAGCAACCCATACATTTGCATTATAACTATTTATCATTTTGTTGTTAGATAAATGTGGCATCCGTTGAGTTGTGCTGGCTTGCCAGTGCTTGTCTTATTTCAGATTAATAGCCTATTTCGCCAAGTTATTAAAATCTGCTTATTTTAAAAATATAATTTTAATGAGAAATAGTTTGTGTTTGACCAATTAATTTAAAAAATACTTTTGAACAGTAATTAGTATTTGGTCAAGCGTTTAAAAAATACTTCTAATTGTATTTTTCTCAAAAGTACTTTTCAAAAAAATGCTTATGGGCAAAAGCTATTTTTTAAACTTTTGAAAAACAGTTTCTCGTATTTTTCTCCCAAAAGAAAAACTGATTCAGACAAAAAAAAAAAATTTAGCTTTTGAAAAACTGTTATTCCTCAAAAGCACTTATTTTTCTCTCAAAAGCTTAACGGAACACCTCAATTTTTTAAAATAAGTACTTCTGAGAAAAATAAGCACTATTCTAACAACAAAAAAAAAACTTAGCCATACAGGCTATAAGATAAGAAAATTAAATGAACATGGGACACATAATCCAACACAAGATGGAGACGGAAAGTATTTTTAGGACACAATTCCTAATTATCTCCATCACATATTGTAATTAAAATTGTAATCAATTAATTAGGATGATCGTAAGTAATTAGCATCTTATAGGTAACTTAAATTAGTACATATATCTTCTATCATTCAAATTAAATACTCAAGGATTCAATTTTTAATATGTTTTGACCATGTAATAAAAATAAATTACAAGCGAAACTATATTTACTAGGAGAAACACCAGTACAGTCTAACCCTTCCTTTTCATTTTACTTTTAGCTGAGAGTCTGAAAATAAAACTCCCGTAGATCCAGCATTACATGTAGAATTAGCAGTTATCTACCCTTGATTTACTACTGAAGCTGCTGAATTCGTAGAAGATGTTCTTTCATGAGAAAAAGTGTGTAGTTGGTAATTTGTCGAAACCCTGTCATAATCGATGAATTACGTTCCAGCGTATGCCAGTAGTTAGTAGTGGTGTACACAAGTTTCGTGCCACTAGTGTCAGTAAGAAAGGTAAACAGATGCTTTGTTATTAACTAGTTTAACTTATTGATGAGACTCGCAGCGGAGTAAACATCAAGTTGGAGGTTTGGAGACGGACTCTGGAGTCTAAAGGGTTCAGGTTGAGTAGGACCAAGAAAGAATATTTGGAGTGCAATTTCAGCAACGGGAGCGGCCCTGAGACAGGCGTGAAAGTGAGGCTTGATACTCATATCATCCAAAGAAAAGATGTTTCAAGTACCCAGGGTCTATTATCCAAAGAAATGTAGAGATTGATGACAATGTCACACATCGTGTTGGGACAGGGTAGATGAAATGGAGGCTCACATCTGGAATCTTGTGCGACAAAAAGGTGTCACCAAAACTTGCAAGTTCTATAGGGTGGTGGGTAGACCGATTATGTTGTATGGGGCGGAGTGTTGGCCAGTCAAGACTTCGCACATACAAAAGACGAAAGTTGTGGAGATGAAAATGATGAGATGGATGTATGGGCATACAAGGAGAGATAGGATTAGAAATGATAATATCCGGAACAAAGTGGGAGTAGCCTCGGTGGAGGATAATATGCGGAAAGCGCGGTTGAGATGGTTCGGGCATGTGCAGAGGAGAGACACAGATGTCCCAGTGCGAAGGTGTGAGAGGTTGGCAATGAACGGGTTCAGGAGGGGTAGAGGTAGGCCGAAGAAATATTGGGGAGAAGATATTAGACGGGATATGACGCTGATGCAACTTACTAAGGACATGACCTTAGATAGAGTGTTGTGGGGGATACAGATTAGGGTAGAAGGGTGGTAAGTAGTCGAGCGTAGTCATACTTACGCTTACAAAATAATAGTTGTAGTGTTCTAACTGTAGGCTTGATTAGCATGTCACACTTATAAGCGCAGTATTGTTTTATAGTCCCTGTAGTTTGATTTCTGTTGCTGTGTTATTTAGTGTACTTTATTTATCTTACTTAGTTCTGTTAGCTACTGCTTCCTTTTGTTAGAATGCGCCACCTATTCGATTTTGTTATCAGCATGTTCATACTGTTTTAATTTTTTGTCTGAGTCTGACTGCTTCTCTTGCTTTGCTTGTGATTATGCTTTGTCTTGAGCGCCGCTCACCCTACCAAGGTGAAGGTAAGATTTGCGTACACTTTACCCTTTCCAGACCCCACGTTGTGAGATTTCACTAGGTATGTTGTTGTAACGAAGCTCTTAACAAATTTTGACTTAGGAAAGCCATACATAGCTTGACCTGAGATTTGCCACTAATTAGTGAAGCAACAAATCCTTCTTATTAAAGTAGCCATGTCATGCTCAAATACTCGGCTTTATGATTCCAAACTCGAATTCAAATTCACACCCGAAGCAGCCCAGTTCCAGCACCGCATGCACACTGGTAAAGGTTTCTTAACCAAGAAAATTACACAGGTACTTAAAAATCACTTTCAACGGCACCTTTCAACAAGCATTACAATTCAAAAGCATATATATACACGTTCCATCCTTGCAAATTGCTAAATTTTGGAAAGATATGTACACTACCCTTACATAGAGGAGACAATGAAAGAAGATTTCTACATGTGGAAAAATAACAGGTCAATAGTGATAACATCATCCGTATGTTCTTCCAAAAAAATGATTTGTTGCCTATCCGTGCTGATGAGATGTATAATAGTTTTCTATGTATTTACTTTCTTCTCTTACAAAAACATAATAAAATTGTCGCAACTAAAATAGAAACGGCGTTGCTCTTAGTGAATTCAGCAGAAAAATAAGCATATCACTTCACCAAAGAAAAAAGAGTACCATTCGAGCTTTAAAAACCCATGCATTGAGACTCATACACAATTGCTGCTACATTTGGAAGAATTAAAAAGAGATCAAATTTCACTGACCCCAAACTAGAAATGCACTCTGGTAAAGTGCTTCTCAACAAGGGAAACACCCAATTAACAAGACCTATCAACAAGAGGGATGTCTAACTCTCTACATTCCAGCTCTGCAATGTCTAAATCCGTATCCTTTCTGCAGACATATGTACACTGCCCTTAAGTAAACAGACAGCAAATGAAAGGTTTACAATTTATGGTACACAATCACTGAACAAGGCTTCATACTCAGGCATGCTGCCAGTTTCTGTACTCCATGAGATTCAACGTCCTCTGTGTTTCTTACTATCCTCATAATGGATTTTGGTTTGGTATATGCTGCCTAGCTTCTCCATCCAAATGATACTGGATTTCAAAGGTCAACCAGGAAAATAAATATTTCAGAAATATAAATTGGTCTAGTGTAAAGAGTGGATCAGCAGAATCTTCATAAACAGTGTTGTCCCACATGAAAAACCACATACTAATCTTGTTGAAGAAAGCAGATAAAGTTCATAAGGATTCAGCATTGCAACAAATCAACCTAAGTTCACATGTTCCAAAATTAAGAATCTCCTTTATTACTTCAAAATAGAAGTAAGACAGGTTACAAAGTCGGATAGTTGGACCACATAATGCTTTTGTAAGAGGACCACAAACTCATAAGTTGCACATATTGAAGGGAATATTGCTCAACCACATCCAACTGCAGACTATTACCGTATAATACGGCCAAAAAAGCTGCCACACTACCTAACTAGATTTGCAGGGTCCCTATATTTGCAACTTTAACATAATTCAGGTGCATCAAGTTTGTAGCACAAGCATCTCTGGTCGTACCAGCAACAACTAAAATATATATATATAAGAACGATAACTAAAGTGCAGAATAACTGAAACTAGTGCCCTACGAGCACTTGAAAACACCACAAACTACCAACAAGTCATGATAAGGTGATCTCTTAAGTGAATTAGATAATATGTGCTAGACCTCTTTGACATCCTCAAAGAACAGGTAAAAATGAAATGGAATATAACGTTATCCTTTAATGTATTCCATTGAAAAACAATGGAAGATGACTGACGTATATTATGCATCATTAAAACATACCTTTTCCCTCATCCGTGAACTCCAGATGTCAGAATGACCACCTCTTGCATCACCTTTAGCTAACCCAGATGTTTGGCTTAAACGTGGATCAAGCAGTGGCTCGCTTGTTCTTCCAATAACATCATAATCTCCATCCATATCATGGTTTATTCTAGGAGTACTAACCAAAGCTTTGAGAACAATTGCGAGAAATAAGGACAATGCCTGGAAATGATGGTAAGATTAAAGACCATACACCAAACAAACGGTTAGAAGAAGCTTTGAAACAGCAACAATCACAAGAGCACAAGCCAAAAACCACGGCAGGTTCATTTTCTACTCTTTTGACCATGTCTTGCATTCTTGTCCACCACTCGTGCTCATATGTTGATAAAACACAACTTTTACATGTATCATATGAAAAGAGTATATACCGGGAAATTACACATCTCTTCCCCAGTAAAAGAAAACATACTATCCGCAAGTATCCCACAGATATTTTGATCTTTTTTCCTAGTCGCTCTGTAAGATGATGCCCCTTGCCCAAAGGAAAAGTTGACTAATAACAATCATTAATGCTACTTAGAGTTGATTTAACACCTTTCCAATAATAACAATTGCACATTCTAACTATTTTAAAACATGTCCCAGACAACATATACATTCGTAATCCAAACTTTCTCAAATTCCACACTAATGAGAAGCATCACCTAATCTGGATGAAGGGTATTCAAAACAAACAAGAAAAACATAATAAAATCATAGAAGACCTTCAAGTTCAACGAAAACCTGCCTGAATTACAACGACAACAATGCCAATCCACTTACAAACATCCATATTTTGTTCGATAAAGGTGCGGAGGCTGTGAAGTTCTCCAGTTGGGTCCATTGGAAGATCCTAGGAAGAGACAAAACAGGTGTCCAAATTTGAACTATTAACAGGTAAAACAGGATAGAACCTCTACACCACGAGAAGAGTAGATCTGAAACAAACGGCTCACCTTATCCCAATGATGATCAAGTGCAATAAATACAACCAGACTTATTTCCAAGAGTACAAAAGCCGTCATAAGAAGAGAGTACTAGTATTTTTAAGTGGTCAAGGTTAACAGTCAATTAGTAATAGTTGCTTATATCAATTCATGAATTAGCATTTAGCGCTTAATTGAAGCTAGGAAACTTGAGAAGAAATACAATGATGTGCAGTGGAACAACTTTACTTTTTTATGCTTCATTTGATCCCTGTATAAAGCAGGAAAACAAAAAGACATTGTAAGAATTAGGAAAAAGAACTTTACGATTATGATATTATTTCCTTCTAAAGGGTCCACCTATTCACTTTCCCTTGGGAGTGATCCAAATTCCTTTGCTTCACAAAATAAGAACAGGGAGAGCTTTCTGTGTCAGTTTACTTGACGCCTTTCCCTAGTAATTTGTTATTTGAAGCAAGCAGACAATATTAATAAAATCCAAGCCAAAGAAATTCTAAGTGAGAAATCAGCAATTCCCGCTATAGTTAAAACTGGAAACCTGGAAGCCCCATACCAAGATCACACTATCCATTTAAGGTAGGCATAATACATAGGTGCTTAAACTTGGCCTCAACTTGCAACTAAACACATGCACATCTAGACACCTCAACTCGTCTCAACTGGTGTCATTTGAATACTCCAACCTTCAAAATTTATATGCCACGTTAGTATCGAGTGTCGACGAGAGGAGCAAGTTGAGGTGTCTAGATGTGCATTCTCAAAGTTGGGAGTGTTTAGTTGCCAGTTGAGACCAAGTTAAGGTGTATATCTATATATTCTGCCTTTTAAGATAATTCATGTGTTCTAGTTTTCATTTTGCGCAAAAGATTCCTTACATCATATCCCCTACTGGATTGAGGCGTAGTTTTCGATTGATTGATCCCTTTCATCATATACTCTCCAACAGGTTCGAGTGAAGGATGAACATTCCAGTTCTGAGTTCACATATTACACGACTCCTATTCAGCGACAACATATTAATAGAGTGACAGCTGGATGTGTGTTCACTTCTAGGTAGCATATCATTTTCTTACAGCTACATAATCAACCAAAAAGTTATGCATTGTAGATAACAACTTGAGAGTCATTATACATACATATAACAGAAACATAAACAATGAAAGCAGTGGAATGCAACAACCAAAAAAAAATAGAAGGATACAAAGCAAAGGCAACAACCAAAAAGTTATGCATTGTAGATAACAACTTGAGAGTCATTATACATACATATAACAGAAACATAAACAATGGAAGCAGTGGAATGCAACAACCAAAAAAAAATAGAAGGATACAAAGCAAAGGCAACATCCATTAACAGCTTCAGCACCAACATGCCCAATACAAGTGATACAACATAAGATGATACCAATTCCCATGAATGCATATATAAACCTGAATAAACAAGTAAAGCATATCAATAACTTATTATTATCGCCAAAAATAAAACAAAATGGAAGTGTCTAAATCTCAGGCTCAATACTACTCCCTCCGTCACGTAATACTTGTCATGTTTCATTTTTCGAGAGTGAAACTAGATTAACTTTGACTAATATTTTAAGATATATTTTTTCACCATATTGATAGAAAAGAATTGCAACTTAGACTACTTTTCGTGTAATTTTTGAAAATCTCAATTGTAAGAAATAATTGTCAAAAACACACCTAAAGTATCACTTTTTTTGTAAGTTCCCTATCTGAACTATTAGGTGTTTAACTTTCCTACCTAAACTATCACCAACTATTTACAAAACACACCTCGAAGCTGACTAGACTAAGTGTTTGAATACAATCACCAAAAGGCGCATGACAGCTTAATTTGTCCATAAAATTCCGTCCACATTGCAGCTGACTCATTAATTTCGAAGTGTGTTTTGATAAATAGTTGATTATAATTCAGGTATAAAAAACAAACACCTGAACTATCTGGTAGGGAACTAGCAAAAAAGTGATAATTCAGGTGTATCAATGAATTGAAATAATCTAATTCGATTTAGCTTGAAAGATTAGTCAAATTGACTCTCGGGAATGACAATTATTATGGGACGGCTCCAATTCTTCCAAAACTGATCTCAAACTACAAAATACAATTCAATAAATAAAAATCCTCAAAGAAACAATACCATGGAGCTAGAAGCGAATTTTTGTTCAACTGGTAGCCATCTTGTAAAGTCAAAATTGAGGCGAAATTGGAGAATTCGGTGTGAACATCGTGGTGGTGTTTCCAGTGGTTAAACATATATGCAGAGTAAATGATGATGGACACACCAATGAAAGTTTGTAAGAAATTCAGGAATTTCAAAAGAAATGCTATGAAACCTTGGCAGAACGGCGTTGCCATTCTGAGATTTATATCCTACACAGAAACCCTAATAATTTCTCAATTTTTTATGTTTCTGTATATTTTTGGTCAAGCAAAAACTGTGGATGATGATGATTGAGATTTATATCCCCACCCACCCAACGCCCTCAACCCCACCCTTTGACCTACGGCCACTCCCAAACCCCCACTCCCTAATCCGTCATTTTTCTACATCACATATAAATGATTTTAGTGCGATATTCTTTTTCACCTTCTCAAATACTAAAAAATAAGTAAGAACACACTAATTTTTCAAAAAAACATGAAAAATATTTTCCTACACACCCAAGTTTTTTTTTTTTTTTTTTGGATATACAGGTTCTCGGCTTGCTCTGCCAGACTAGTAGATCGGTCTCTCAACACTATTACCAGTAAATCGTTGGATGTGCTCCAATAATAAGGGTTTTGAGAACTGACAACTAATAGCACCTAGGATCAACTCAGAAGAAAAACGGATAACTGATAAGACCTACAATGATCTAACTCCAGAAGATAGCCCACTGGGAATCAATCTCACGCTGCAAGTGTCCAGAGCGCCTTAAGTCCCCTCCTTTGTCATTGCACCGTGCCCGGAGACTTCACCCAAGTCTATATTACTTCGGTGTGAGCATGACCATACATGTGAACTACTATATATAAAGGATCACATTTTTAGGTGGACGCCCTTAAAACTTGTCACTAAATTTTACGTAGATAATTGAATTATGTCATGTTTTAATTAAGTATATGATCATATGATAAAATATTCTTATTAAATATTTTTGGCTTAACTTTTGAAAAAATCTTTTATCTCGTTGTGGTCATTACATAAATAAATCTACCAATTAAAATATATCATATTCCGTATTTTACAAGTACTTTTTTCAACTTTTGATTAATAAATAACATTAACTATTACTATTCAAAAATATTTACTATATTTTATTAAAATCTTAACCAAACATCTTTATTTTCTACTCCCTCTACTCCATAGTTGTCCTCAAAGGCGGACCCACATGGCATGGTGGAGGTTAGGGATGATAAAATTGACCTGACCCACCCTACTCTATCCGTACCTTACTTGGTCAACGTGGGTAATTACCCGTTTTGATCGATCCATGGGTCGGTAGGGTATTAATCCGACTGTGTGAGGATGGGTTAGGAGTGGGTAGGGATATGGATGTACCCTATCCGTACCCTATCCATGATTCTTAATTTTTTTTTAATTGTGATTTTATGTGTAGATGAAGTTCCTAGTACTACATCAAACTTAGTTGACATTTGTGTTGATGAAGATGCGGATGATGAAGGTATGGAATCTTACATATATTACTTATTAATAAATGAAGGTGTAATTTTTTTCTATTTGGTTAATTCAATTAATTTTTTATCAATGTTGTAGATACTTTGATAATACTTTGAAGATTTGTCAATGGTCAATGTAGTGCTTTTTTGTTCCAAATATATGACTTTATTGTTGTGTTTTTTCTTCCTTTATATTGAGATATAATTGTTTCTATATAATCTTTTTTTTATCATTTTTCTTGTTTTGTTTTTTCATATATTTATGGAGAGCACTCTAAAAGTTTGAAGACATGTTTGATGTAGTTGCATTTTGTTTGAGATGACATTAGTATTTGGATAATTTTTTCATGAAACTTTGATTGTATTTGATAATTATGAAACTTATTTGGTAATATATTTTATGAAATTTGTAGAATTTTTATTTTTTATTTGAGAAAGTGTATAACCCGTGGGTACCCGCGGGTACCCAATACACGAAAGGGACAAATAAGGGTATGAAAATTATATTTTCAGTGGGTAATGGATAGGGTATGAGTAGCACATTTGAGAGGATGAGTAGGATACGGAAATCCCAAAACCCGTCTCAAACTCGCCCCACTGCCATCCCTAGTGGAGGTGCACCCGTTAACTTTAGAAAAAATATATATATGTGAAGGCTTAGGATTTCCTGATTAATTCAACAGATAGATCATGGCATGTGTACCCTCTAGGGATGCCAAATAGGGCAGGGCGGGGTAGTACATATACGTTAAATGAGGCAGGGTAGGGCAATGCTTAAACGGGACAGGGCAGGGCGGGACAGGTCAAAACACATTTTTAGAAATTTTTAAATAGGGCAGAGCAGTTAATAGGGCAAAGCTTTCTTTGTGCAAATTTAAAGATATAATATGTTACGTTGGGTTGTACTTGTTAGAATTGGATAAAATTTTATAGAGTTGTACATATTTCTGTTACGGTCATATTGAGACTTTACAGAGATTAATCCAACTTATGGTTTGAAAGTTATCATTGCTAAGGAGAATGCGTAAATCTAGTTCTAGTTCAAGGGGTAAAAAATCTAAAGGTTCATCATCTAATCAAAATATATATTATGATCAAATGCAAAAAGATTTTGGAATAGAAGATAATTAATATGATAATGTTCATGTAGATAATATTGTTGAAACTGAAACTCCTACACCTACTAATGTGCCTTCTGTCAATGTTAGTACTACTAGTAGTAGACCTCATTTACCAGAACCAGAAGTAGAAATTAGGAGAAAAATGAGTAAAGTGTGGAAGTTTTATGATAGAATTGGGGACACATATAGAATTAGATGTAATATTTGTGAGAAAATTTATAAACATAAGAAGAGGTGGTGACGGGGGACGGGCACTATAGGTAGGTATTTATTGAAAGATCATCTGATACAGTGGGGTTCTGTCCCTGATTTATAACCCGGTCAACAACAAATTAATCCATTAACGGGGGGGGGGGGGGGGGGGGGGCTTGTTAACTACGATCCAAAGAAGAATCGCATTGAATTAGCAAAAATAGTTGTCGGAGGTTGTTTACATTTTTCTTTTGCTTCTTCTTCGTATTTAATTACATATATTCAAAGAGTATATAATCCTTTATTTAAAGGTGTTCCTCGTACTACTTGTAGAACCGATATTTTTAGAATTTATATTGATTATGTTATTTATTTACAACATTTGTTCGCTAACCTTCCATGTCTAGTTAGTTTTACTTCAGACATTGGACATGCTTTAAACGGTAGAGATTATTTAACAATTACTTGTCATTGGATTGATGAAAAATTTAGAATGAAAAAAACGTATTATTTCTTTTCTGTATGACGAGGACCAAAGTCATACTGGAAAATATATAAGCGAATCTATTTGTGTTGTTGCAAAATGTATGAATCTTTTTCAAAAAGTACTTACTATATCATTCGATATGCATCTAATAATATTGTTGGTGTAGATCTTTTAAAAGCGAAATTACAACCGCCACTTCCTGATATATTTCATGTTCGTTGTGCTTGTCATATTTATAATTTAATTGTTCAAAGTGGTCTTGATTTATTTGAAACTGAATTAACTCTTGTCCGAAGAGCTGTTGGAGTTATTCAGGGTAATAATAGAAAAAGTAGAATAATAGAATTTAAAGAAAAATGTAAACAATTTAATTTGAGACCAAAATTCATGCCATGTGAGGTTGTTACACGGTGGAATTATACTTATTTATTTTTAAAAGAATGTTACAAGTATAAAGACCTCATAACACATATTTCAAATTCTCATTGTAAGAACGCGATTCATATGTTAACCGATGAACATTGGAAATAAATTTCTGAACTTTTACGTAAATTTACATTGCTAATGTTGAATTTTCAGGATCTTATTACCCAACAGTTTGTAATGATATAGCTCATATAGCTGAAATTTCATATTTACTTTATGGTTTAAAATCAAATATAAAATATAAAGCTGCAGTTACATTTATGTTTGAAAAGTTTTAAAAATATTTTTTTCTTATTCCTGATATTTATTGTATTGGTGCAGTCTTAAATCTTTCTATTAAAAAATAGATTGTCATAATTTAATATTTAGTTTATATAATTATATGGAAGTATGTGCAACAAAAACTTTATCTTCAATTGATTGCGTAAGTAAACATGATACTAATTTAACTAAATTATATGAATATTATGCTACATTACATGATAACAACAACTCTGCTACTAATCTTCCTTCTAATTCTGCTTCTATGTCTACATCTACAGGATTCAATAAAGACGATGTTGATAATGAATGTTTAGACATTTGGAGCACTTTTACAACAACACAACCAACCACAAGTCGAAATTGTGATGAGCTGCAATTTAATTTACAAAAGTCAACGGAGTCGAAGAAGAACTTTCAACCTTTACAATGGTGGCAGAATAATATAAGGCAATTTCCGGTACTTGGAGCTATGACACGGGATATTCTTAATGTGCTTATCTCAACAATGGCTTCTGAGAATGCATTCAGTCAATCACGAAACCAAATAGGATACACACATTACTCATTGAGCGGAGATACATTAGAAGTCTTAGGGCCCGTTTGGTACAGCTTATTAAAAAGAGTTTTTAGAAGTAGAGCTTTTCAAGTAGAATTTTTTATCAAAAAGTTGTTGGGTGTTTGGTTGTCAATAAAAAAAAGTGTTTTTGGCTTAAAAATAGGCAAAAGCAACCTCTACTTCAAAAAGCCCAAAATTTGAGCTTTTGGAAGCCAAAAATACTTTTTTGATTTTGAACCAAACACTCCATTTTTTTGTCAAAATTGCTTTTGGCCTTCCAAAAGCACTTTTGGCAAATCCAAAAGCCCAACCAAACGGGCACTTAGTCTGCTTAAGGGATTAGATCAGATCAGAGAGAAGAAATCAAGCATATGTAGACGTTGACGATCCGGAAGATGAAGAAATCGGTAAGATTTTGAAAAGCGGGAACACAAGTTGCGACGGAAGCGGGACTGGAATAAATACTCCAGATTTAGCGACTATGGATCCACAACAATTCAATGAACCTATAAATTATGAAGAACTTGTTAGAAGGATGCATAATATGTAAATAAAATTATTATTACTTCATTATGTACTCTTTTTAACAAATAATGAAAGTTCGAAAGTTTATATCTTATTATTAGTTTTTATTTTATTATTTCTTTAGTTGTTAACTTATGAGTTATGTCTACTAATTTAATAAATTAATAAAAGTATAACTACAATATAAAATATAAAGTTATAAACTATAAAATACAAAGTTAACTTTAAATTTTAAAATATAAAATATAAAACTATATTATATTACATATTTAATTTGAATTTAGTTTACATTTTCGAAATTAAAAAAAAAATCGATCCGGTCCGACCGGTTCAACTCAGAATCGCATCGTCGATGAAAATCGAAGAATGAACCGTCCCAGAACCGATCCGAATCGTTCAACCCGATACAGTCTAATCGGCCCGACCGGATCGACCCGGTAGACACTTATAGGGTATAATGGTTGTATATCACGAAGAGACGGTGGTATATAGGGATGTCTACGGCTGAATATCGCCGGAAAAAGGGAGGCGGAGGCGGAGGATAGGTATACGACGGCCGAAACTAAGGTGAGGGTAGGGAGAGATTTTTGACTCTTGATACGATGTAGAATAGTGTAAATCTCCTTGATTGAAGTTCTCTTATTAATGTCATATATATAGAGTGTATAATTGTAGTCCTAATTTTTATTAGTATCTCTATTTTACATTAATTTATACTAAATATTAATTACAGAATATATATGAAATATATTCAGTATGTCACAGTTATTTTCTAGTGTTATAGAGTTATTGGACCTGAATTAGTCACCTGTCTTTCTCAGTATATATTTGGATTATAGTTATGCATGTAGTATCTACTTATTTGAGAAACAAGTCACCTAATAATTTTTTCGTTCTTTTTGGATGGGTGGGTGGGTAATCTGAAGTTTTTCTGATTCGATCAAGCAACGAACTTTAGCTGTTGTTCATCACGGTACTGCTAGAACACTTTGGAAACACAACACTTGTTGTTTACATTTTGCAGTGATGGCAGTGCAATAGTTCAAATCTAAAGTCTCCTCAAAGAATGGACGATCCCATGTTTAGCGTCGAACCCATGTTGAGAGAAGGGATTTACTGTAAACATGTATATTATAGAAACAATTGTATCTCTATCCATAATTAGAATATTTTCATATATTGTGTAAATATAATTATGGTAAGACTATGATTCATCTTTTGTATAGGCTTAGAATTCCTATTGTATAAGGGATAATTATTGTACTCTATATATACTTTGATATTAATGAGAAGACTCTCTAAGGGAGATTAATATCGTCTTACATGGTATCAAGAGCCTCACACAAAATTCCTAGAATATTTTTCTAAGAGGTGCCACCGAACCCCCCCCCCCCCTCGGGCTTCTCACCGCGACACTCCTCCTCTCTCCTCCCTAAAATTCTTGATTTTTCTCTTCTTTCTTCTCTTCTCTAAATGGCTGTTGAGGATTCTTCCAATACTTCTGATGCTTCAACATCCACCAATTCCACCACCACGTCATCATCCCCTTTTCATCCCGCTCTAACTGTTACCAATATCAAGAACTCTATTATCATTCTTCTTGATTCAAGAAAACAGTTAGTATTCTCCTTGGGTTGAACTGTTTCGTAATCATGCATTTCTCTACAACGTGCTTGATCATATCGATGACACTATTCCGCGCCCTCCGGAGGTTGATGAGTCTACTTGGCGGCGTCTAGACGCCGACGTCAAACAGTGGATTTATGGTAGTATTTCTCATGATCTTCTTCTTACTATCATGAAATCTGGCGCCACAGCCCTTGAGTTATGGAGCCGCTTGGAGGAAATCTTTCAAAATAACAAGCACACTGATCGGTATATTTTATATATACCTTTTGAGTCATTTTTAGTTAGTCTTTTGCCAATTTTTGTACAAATATGTGTCGTGTTAGGATAGATTTTCTTTCTTTTGATTCACAATGGTTTAAAGTGGCACATTGGTGAGAAGGAGCGGAAAAAGGGCAGAAACAGAGGTTCCAGAGCTCATAAAGCTAAAAAATTGGCAACCCGGGCGAACAGGCGAGCGCCGCGCTAGACCATCAGCGAGCGAGCCACGACGCCTTGAAGCGGATCACCGAAGTTTTGGCGCGGCGATGCGCGATTTATGCACATCGACGCAGTGCGTGTCGTGACAAGTAATATAGTCTAGAAGACCGAGTTATCATCCTCAGGGATTAGTGTCCAATTATCAAATTATATTCTATGGTATCTATTTGGTAACCGATAATTGATGAATTGATTATAACTATAATTATGGATGCTAACTAAATTACTTTATTTTACTTCAGATATGGTGGAAATAGGGCTTCCAAATATCTTCAATTATCCGCTCATCTTACTTGTTAATGCAATTGATTATGGTTCTTCTTCTATTTTGAGACAGCAGGTTAACTAAGCCGTTTTATACCCCTGTTAAGGTAATATAAACACTCAACCCCAATATAGAACCCTTCTACCTTTCGGTGACAAGATTGACTATAAAGGAGGATTAAGAGCAATAACCTATTAAACTACACAAGTATCGGAGTACTTTCGTCCACGATTTAACCTATGTTTATTCAACTATAGCATATTCACAATCTCCCCTTTCGGCTTTCGATTAGAAATCATATAGATTATGATAATTAGTGATCAATTAATTATCAAAGCATTCAAGACAAATATTGAATAAATCTCAACAATGATTAGAAGAAACCAAAATATGCATTAATTCATAAGAATGAGTTTCAAGTGATTTGATATGGAAAGCCCTAAATTAAGTTAGTTCCTAGCCATAGACATGTCAAGAACTAAACTAATATCCAACATAAACTATAAAGAAATAAAACAAAGAACAAAGAAATTACACAAAAGTAGTCTCCAATCTTGATCTCCAAGTTTGTGATGAATTGACAAGAGTTTGGAACCCTTAATCTGACCTAGGAATGTCCTTTTTATAGCCTCCAAAACGTTTCCCAACTTTTCCTTCTAAGCCTTGGCCCATTCCCATTCGAATTTGGCAGAATTCCCGCCTCGGTGCCGCGGCCCTGCAACTGGCGCCGCGGCGCCGAAACTCCGGCAGCTCTCTGTACTTTGGGCGTCGCGGTGCTCTGATGCTGCTGGCTGGAGGCGCCGCCCTGGTTCTTTCCCGGATCGCCAACTTTCTAGCTTTTTGAACTCTGGAACCTCTGTTTCTGCCCTCTTTTCACTCCTTTTCGCCAATATGCCACTTTAAACCATTATGACTCAAAAGAAAGAAAATTTATCTTAAGACGACACGTATTTGTACAAAAATGGGCAAAAGACTAACTAAAAATGACTCAAAATGTGTATATAAAATACACCGATCAGGCGTCGACGCGGGAAATTTGATAAATCCGGATAGGATTGGGCTAAAGCCAAGGAGGAAAAGATTTTGCACGTTTTTGAGGATATAAATAGGACCTTTTAGGTCAGATTTGAGGAGTTCCACACCTTACCATTCATCACAACATTAGATCAAGATTGAAGACTTATTTTTGAGTAATTTCTTGTTCTTTACTTTATTTCTTTCTAGTATATGTTGGATACTATTTTAGTTCTTGGCATGTCTATGGCTAGGAACTAACTTAATTTAGGGTTTTCCATGTCGAATCGCTTGAACCTCATTTTATGAATTAATGCAAGATTTTGGTTTCTTCTTATTATTGGTGAGATTTATTCAATAATTGTTTTGATTTCTTGGTAATTAATTGATCACTAATTATCATCACTTATATGATTTCTAATCGAAATCCGAAAGGGGAGATTGTGAATATGCTATAGTTGAAAAAATATAGGTTTAAATCGTGGACGAAAGTACCCCGATACTTGTGTAGCTTAATATGTTATTGCTTTTAATCCTCCTTTGTAGTCAATCTTGTCATCGAAAGATAGAAGGATTCTACATTGGGGTTGAGTGTTTATATTACCTTAACATGAGTATAAAACGACTTAGTTAACCTGCTATCTCAACATAGAAGAAGAACCTTAATTATTTGCATTAACGAGTGAAGCGAGCGGATAGTCGAGGAGATTTGGAAGCTCTATCTCCACCATATCTGAAGTAAAGTAAAATAATTTAGTTAGCATATATAATCATAGCTATAAACAAATCATCAAATTATTGGTCACCAAATAGATACTACAGAATAGAGGTTGGTAATTGGACACTAATCTCTGAGGACGATAACTCAGTCTTCTAGACTATATTACTTGTCACGATACGTGCACTTGCGTTTAGCGTGTGTATAAGTCGCGCATCAAGTTTTTGGCGCCGTTGCCGGGGATTGACGTAGTTCAATATCATTCTATCTATTCTTAATTTCTAATTTGGTTTTTCTTTTTCTTTTTATTATTATTTTGTGTATTGGTGAAACCGTGCGCCGTGATCCGTTTGTTGGTTTTGATTTATCTCAGGGACCCTGAGATACATGGATTACCACTATCAAGGGTTATAGAACTATCAGCAGCAATGTAATCCCCATGCCACACAGGAAGAGCAGGATGAGCTACGAGCAGCCATACTCAGGCTAACTAGGCACCAAACTCAGTTCATGGATGAGACGAGAGTGTCCCTAAAGAATTTGGAAATGCAAATAGGACAACTCGCGGGTATGCTAAGAAACAGAATACAAGAGAATCACCCTGAACATATTGGAGAGAATATAAAAGAGCAATGTCAGGCGATTGAACTGAGAAATGATGAACCAGTGGAAGCAAACTCACCACCACCGTGTCCAGAAAAGAAGGGCCTAGACTTCTCGCAGAAGTTGCAGCGCCACAACTCCACTGAGCAGCGCCACGACGCCGATAATCCTGAGACATTGCAGGCCGAATCTCAGGTCCGTGGTACCCAGGGCTCAGAAGGTACAATGATTTTGGGAGCAATTGTGGACGCGCCCCAGGTGAAGATACCGTAACCCCAGAGGCTAAAAACAAGTTCTCTTGACAAACAGTTCTCTAAATTCCTGGAAGTTCTCAAACAATTGCAACTCAATATCTCGTTTGCTGAGGCACTAGAGCAGATGCTGAGTTATGTAAAGTTCATGAAGGAGATTCTCAGCAAAAAGAGGAGGATAGATGACTACGAAACAGTGGTGTTGACGGAAGAATGCAGTGCCATCCTACAGAGAAAGCTACCTCAGAAGTTGAAAGATCCGGGGAGTTTTACCATCTCATGCACTAAAGGAAAGTTTGAGTGTCAGAAGGCGTTGTGTGATCTGGGGGAAGGTATAAATTTGATGCCATATCTGGTGTTTGCAAACTTGGAATGGGAGGAGCGATCTACAAACATCACTGCGGCTAGTGATCGCTCCATCGTCCACCCTAGAGGAGTCATCGAGGATGTGTTGGTTAAGGTGGACAAGTTCATCTTTCCCGCTGATTTCATTATCTTAGACATGAGAGATAATGACATGATCCTCATTATCCTTGGCAGACCCTTCCTAGCCACAGGACATGCACTCATTGATGTTCGAAAAGGTGAGTTGAGACTTCGTGTGGAAGAAGAAGAGGTGATTTTCAATGTTTTTCGAGCAGCAACCTTCCCAGAGGCAAGTGACAATTGCTTCGCCATTGATGTGATCGAAGAAGCAGTGTCGGAAAATGGGTTCAGAAATGCTGATGCGCTTGAAGAAGTGCTGACACGATGGGATGATAATAGTGGCAATGACACGAATCTGATGGAGTATGCAAATTGGATGAATTCTTATGAGCAGTGTGATAAGAAGAGATATGAAGAGCTTGGGCAGATGCCAGAGAGATCAGTACCATCCACAGAAAAAGCTCTAGAGTTAGAGTTGAAGACTCTACCAGATCATTTGCAGTATCGATAACTAGGTGAGAATCAATCCTTACCAGTGATCATCTCATGTCATCTATCAACAGTAGAGGTTGAGAAGCTGCTGAGAGTACTGAGGGCTCACAAGCGTGCCATTGGGTGGACATTAGCAGAAATAAGAGGGATAAGTCCGTCAACAGTTATGCATAAGATCAGTCTAGATGAGGAGAGTAGACCCTCCATTGAGGCACAGAGGAGGCTGAATCCAAACATGAAGGAGGTAGTCAGAAAAGAAATCATGAAATGGCTTGATGCTGGGGTAATTTATCCTATCTCTGACAGTGCATGGGTGAGTCCGGTGCAAGTGGTGCCCAAAAATGGTGGTATGATAGTAGTGACCAACGAAAGGAATGAGCTCATTCCATCTAGAACAGTTACTGGGTGGAGAATTTGCATTGACTATCGCAAGTTGAACAAGGCAGCCAGAAAAGACCACTTCCCGTTGCCATTTCTAGATCAGATGTTGGATAGACTTGCAGGGCACAATTACTACTGTTTTTTTGATGGTTACTCAGGGTAGCAACAGATTGTCATAGCACCAGAAGATCAGGAAAAGACAACATTCACCTGCCCCTTTGGTACGTTTGCATTCAGAAGGATGTCATTTGGGATTTGCAATGCACCTGCGACCTTTCAGAGGTGTATGATGGCAATTTTCTCTGATATGGTGGAGAGGACTATAGAGATTTTCATGGATGATTTCTCGGTCTTTGGGTCCTCGTTCGACGAGTGTTTGAGGCACTTGGAAGCAGTGTTGAAATGGTGTGAAGAGTCCAACCTTGTGCTGAATTGGGAGAAGTGTCACTTCATGGTAAAAGAGGGGATTGTCCTTGGACACAAAATATCCAACCAAGGTATTGAGGTGGATAAAACAAAGATTTCAGTAATCGAAAATCTACCACCTCCAGTATCAACAAAAGGGGTCAGAAGTTTCCTCGGGCATGCCGATTTTTATAGAAGATTCATCAAGGACTTCTCAAAAGTGTCAAAGCCTCTTTCCACATTGATAATGACTGGGTTGCTTTTGAATTCAATAAGGAATGCATGAAGGGGAAGTGCAGCCGATTTAGGGGTTTAGGTTAGGAATAGAATTTTGGTCCTTGATATGTAAGATTATATTAATCTCCTTTGGGGAGTCTTTCTCATTAATACAAAATATATATAGGTGTAAAATGTAGAATCCTTATACAACAAGAGATCTCAATTCTACTATAATTACATAACACTAAATATGATAAATATAAACCTGATACACTTGCTAATAATAAGAAATTGAGCATTAAGAATTTTAAAGATCGAACCGATTAAGCAGTTTGACTATCAATCATTAGGCATTTAGAGCAAGAATGAATATTGGTTAGTCCTCCGGGGCATAGTCCAGTGGTAAAGTCTGGGCGCTATAAGGCGCTCTGGCATGGACAGTGTGGGTTCGATTCCCTGTAGGCGTGAAGAAATTCTGCATGTTGAGGAATTTGACCTTGTCTTATTGATCAGTTGTACGCTCTCAGAAACTAGCCACTGGAACACATCCAGCGATTTACTGGTGATGTTGTTGAATGACTGATACCATCACCTCGAAGACGTCTAGGTAATACCAGTGAAGTAGTCAAGCGCAAGCTTGGAAACCTCGATTATAAAAAAAATGAATATTGGTTCTGTGAGAGTAGTGGGAAGGCTGACAGGGTGGGTCCAAGCTCTCATGGAAATTCAGCTGTTTGTTAAGGAGCCAACATGACACACCAGATTCTTAACTTCCGCACACATTACAATGAATTATCTCTCTCCCTCCTATGTGTATTATGTAACTAGGAGTATAAAATATTAGCACAAAGAATACGATGCACTTGAATTCCTTTTGTTCTTTTAGCTAGTTGCGTTAGAATGAATGATAAATCTCTCATTATTGACAAATTATTCTTTATAATAAACAGAGACAAGCAAATTTTTGAAAACTCGAGATTAAAGTCTTTAACGTTAACTTTCTCAAGGGGTGTGCCCCACAATAAAAATATATTTATTCTAAAATGGAGGGACTTAATATTTTCTTCGGATAAAAAAGAATATTCACTTAGCTATAGCACATCTCTTAAGAAAATACTAAATAGAAAATTTGACTAAAATGTCATAATTAAATAAATATTGAGATTTGATCATCTACCATTTAATAAGCGCAAATCTTTTTTACTCAAAAAAATAAAGGCTAAGTGGACACTCTTTTTTATCCGGAGTGAGTAATTAATTAATAAGTTTTGTTTTTGCTTAAGGTATTAATAAGTATAGTAGTTTAGGGGTTATGGTCCTTAGGGATTTATGATTGATAAACTCAATCAACCCCATTGATGGTATAGTTACGGTAGTACTGTTTTATTTTATTTTAAGAAAAAAGGTGAGTGTGGCATGGTGGAGTATGTGAAACAACACTTTCAGGGCTTCTGAAATCATATTTGAGACGACAGACTTAGTTATTAAGAGATCACAACTAAAAATATATAACTTCAAGATTTCTGTGACTTGAATCCAGTTAAATTCCGTTTCTCCTATTACCTAGGAATGTCCCATGATGTGAACTCCCTCGTGGGGACAGGAAAACCTCTGATTTTTTTGTGCACATCTTTTCTCCCCTTTCTTTTTTTATTTATATCCAGCTTTCCGGCTTACGCCAGATTATTACTGGAGATAGTAGTCTCGGTCTCTCAGCACTACTATCAGTAAATTGCGGAATGTGCCTGAATGAAGGGTTTGAGAACAGAGAAGAGAGCAAATTACTCCCACCAGAATTCGAACTCACGTTGCAGGCCTCCAGGAAGATTTTAAATATAATTCAAGTGTTCAATATGTACAACTCTCAGTAGAAGTGTAGCGATGAAGCCGCGCCACGAGTTCGATCCTGCATAAACCTTCTTGGTTGGCTGTCACACATGGCTTGCCAAGTGGTTTACATGGTGGCGTGGTTTGCGGTCTCTGCGTCGGTCCGGTTTCACTGTCTTGTATTCGAAAGAGTAAGCGGCTCCTTCACAACAAAAAAACTCTCAGTAGAAGTCTCTAAATAAAAAAATCGAGCAACTTAAGGGCCTCATATATGTTCTAACATATTTCTATTAGTTCATTATTCTTTATTGGGACTCAATAGTAGATAGGAAATCTGACGAGCGACTAGAAATCTGTGGTGCTTTTAAAAAAAAATAATAGAGTTTCCCGTAATTGTTGAGGAACCTCAAATTTTGCTATGCATAGACAATCTTGTCACATACAATCATGCGAAAGTAATTTTACCTTTATTCCACCTCGTGTTTGGTATCCGAATTCAGGCCTTGACTACTCCGAATTTGTGGCGTGTAAGACGCATGAAGGGGAAAACACTCCTTAATAGAATTTTTTCCTATCTATCGCTCGAGCTCAAGATCTCTAATTAAAGATATTCATCCTATTATAACCATTGTGGGTATTTTACTAAATTAGTAGACACCATATTCTTGCATTCATTGCTTTTGAATATGAGAATAAAACATTGTGCAATCTGGTACCAGTAAGAAGGCAATCAATAAACTTCAAAGGTTATATCTTGTAGACGAAATATCCTTTCTTTATACAACTGTGAAAATGCCCAGTATCTTTTAAACGGTCAACAACACATTAGCCCACCACACTGGTCCCCGCCCAGTACCTTTTAAAAGGTCAACAACACATTAGCCAATTAGAAAACCACCACACTGGTCCCCTGGGGCATAGGACGTCAAATGAGGTGAATTTAAAATCTAGCCGGAGGCCTGTATCGTGAGTTCAAATCTTGGTGGGAGCACTTTGCTATCTTCTGAGATTATGATCTTATAAGTGATATCAATTGTTCTGTTCTCAACCCTTGCTCATTCAGGCATATCCCGCGATTTACTGGTAGTATGTTGAGGGACCGATACTACTATATAATCTGTCGTAAGTCAAGAATCTGAATATAAAAAAACCACTACATTGTCCGCTTTATACAACTTGAAACACTAGCCATAAAGCTGACACACGTCAGTTAGGAAAATGATAGAAGTAGGGGTATAAAATGGAGGGATTGACCTGAATTTGAGCGAATTAAAATGAGTTGTATTATATGATCTGTGCTAAAATAATTTGGCTGAAAAGCGAGTCATGATACCCAACCTACTCGGCTCTTAATAAATTTAAATTTTTTGTTTGTTCTATTATAATTTTTTAAGTATTCATTTAAAAAAAATTGATTATGGCTATATAGCATAACACATAAAAACAGTATATTTAAAAAAATGTTGACAAATTTTCTCATGGATCAATTTGTGCTACATATCAACCCAATTTTTAAATGACTGAATTAGGTGGATCAAAATAAAGTCAACTATTAAATGTGCAGGTCACAAACTTAAACGGGATTGGACGTATTATATTTTCATGGAGTAATTTATCACCGCTATGATGAAACAGTAATTATTAAATTGACAGTAAGAGAAAGAAGAAATTACACATAACACAAAATTTAAAAAGCTATTTAAAAAGGTTATTTTAAGAAGTTATAATTACGTTTAGGAAATTACATAAATACAATCTACTCCCTCTGTTTCAAAAAGATCGTCTTAGTCACTATTTAGATATGTTAAAATAAATAGGAAAAAGGGCTGTTGTTGAGCCCATTAAGGGAGCCCAGTAAGGGAGCCCATTACGGGAACCCATTATACTTCAGTGTATTTGTATAGGGAAAGGCATTAGATATTTTATTATTCTGTGGGTGTAAACAAAAAGAGTTCTGAATCAAATAAGGGGAAAACCCTATTCTTCATTGTTCTTTTACAGATGCATCTTTCTCCTCTATCTCTTCTACCATTTTCTTAGGTTGCATGTTCTCCCAGTGACTTCTGTGTGTATGTTTCTATATCCACTCGACTTGGATAACTGCTGGGTACTCGTCAATAGTGCTATTCAACATGGTATCAAAGCCGATGATCGATGGTTCAATACAATCGCATCACTGAAAAGATATGTAAGGAAAGATTGTTATTTCTCTGTGTTCTTTCCTTGGGTTCATTATCTGGAAGATCTGAAACTTTTTCTAAACCCTAGTTTCTGTTCTTTAAACATATTTCTCTGTGATTCTGTTCAAAACCCTATTTTCTGTTGTTAAAAAACTACGATTGTCTTGATAACAAGAAATATCAGTAAACTGGTATATTGATCTCTATCTGAGAAGATTCTTGATATTCTGTGTTATAAAGAAGCACAAATTGGTAAAATGAGTACCGATTTCAGTTCTGAAGACAACTCTCCATACAAAACCCTTCCCGAGGGTAATACACTACCCACATCTTCCAAACATCCAGTTCCAAGAGAGGGTGCAGTAATTTCCTCTGTCACCACAGTTTTTTATCATAACCATCCCCTTTATCTCCAAGCATCTGATGTGAGTGGAGCCTCATTAGTGTCCTTTCAACTCTTGGGATCTGAAAATTATACTGTATGGAGCAAATCCATGAGAATAGCATTGCTTGGGAGAAACAAATTGGGGTTTGTGAATGAAAGATGTGTCAAGGATCAGTATGAAATGGAACTATGGGACCAATGGGACAGAGTCAATGCTGTTGTCCAAGCATGGCTGATGAATGCAGTATCCAGCAGTCTACTGAGTGGGATTTTGTATGCAGAATCAACCTTCGAAATATGGGAAAATTTGAGGGAAAGGTTCGATAAGGTGGATAAATCAAGAACCTATGATTTGCATAGGAAAATTGTCACTCTAACACAAGGAAATAATAGTGTTTCCGAATACTTCACTAAACTGAAAAACCTGTGGGTAGAATTTCAGGCCTTGGCTCCACCCCCTAACTGAGCATGTCCCACTTCTAAAGACTTCACAGATTATCTACAAAGGCAAAAGTTGTACTAATTTTTAATGGGCCTGAATGAAAGTTATATGCAGGCTAGGTCTCAGATCCTACTCATGACACCACTTCCCACAGTTAACAAAGCCTACTCTATGATTGTCAGTGATGAAAATCAAAGGGTATAAGTGCTAAGTCTGCAGGTCTGCTTGGGGTCGGGCCCAGCAGTATGGGACAAAATAGCATTTCAGGCCTGTATTCTAAGACATGAACTACAACTAAACCCCAGTCCAAAAGAAATACAAATCTATTTTGTGATGTGTGCAAAATGGGGGGACACACAAAGGAATTTTGCTATAGAATAGTTGGTTACCCACCAGGCTTCAGATAAAAAAGGAATGAGCATGTTGTTAACAATGCTTGTGTTGAGGGTGCTGAACACAACACTTAGGGGCCTGCACCTGGAAAGACTGGAAATAATTGGAAAATTGGAGGAGCACCAGTGTTCTCACGGGACCAATATGAACAGATACTCATGCTGCTAAATCAGAACAAAGGCCAGACTACTACAAATGTTGATTCTCAAGGTGACAACTCTTTAGCAAACACTGCAGGTATGACTAAACTCGAAGCCTTACAAGTAGTTGATATAGTCAAGAAATGGATAATAGATACAGGTGCCACAAATCATATGGTATCTGATTTAGATATGCTAGACAAAGTAACCAAACTAAGTGAGAATACTGCAAGCACTAAGAATGTATTTCTACCAAATGGTGAAACTGCCAAGGTCACTCACACTGGTACAAGTAATCTGTCTACCAGAAGCACTCTGAGTAATGTTTTATATCTGCCTGAATTTAAAGTTTAAACACAATCTGTTGTCTGTATCTCAGCTCACTAGAGAATTAAAATGTGTTGCTGTTTTTTATCCTGATTTTTGCATGTTTCAGGATCTCTACAGTGGGAGGGTGAAGGAGATTGGTAAACTCCATGATGGCCTCTATGTACTGGCTTCAGGAACCATACAGGATCCAAGGAAGTCAGGACTAACTGTTCAAGCTAAAGAAATTTCAGAAGTTGATATAAACATGTGGCATAGAAGGTTTGGCCACACTTCTAGCAAAGTACTAAGTCAATTAATTACTACTAGTGCTGATAGTATAGCTAAAACAATAAAGACTTGTAATGTGTGTCCCTGTGCAAAGCAATATAGACTACCTTTTACTAATAGCAATACTTGTAGTAACTCTATATTTGATATGGTGCATATGGATGTATGGGGTCCTTACAAGGTAGAAACACATAATGGCAAGAAATACTTCTTAACTATAGTAGATGACTACTCTAGAATGACTTGGATTTACCTGCTGAAATTGAAGTCAGAAACTTGTGTGGCCATTAATCAATTTCATAGTTATGTGTCTACTCAATTTAAACAAACTGTTAAGATAGTTAGAACTGACAATGGCACAGAATTTGTTAATGACATGTGTAGCAGTCTCTTTCAGAAGTTAGGAATAATCCATCAGAGATCTTGTGCCTACACACCCCAACAAAATGGTGTGGCTGAAAGAAAACATAGGCACATACTAGAGGTAACTAGAGCAATAAGACTTCAAGTCAATATCCCTATTAAGTTTTGGGGTCTATGTGTGCAGGCAGCAGTGTACTTGATAAATAGAATGCCATCCTCCATTACTGGAAAGACACCCTATGAAAGCATTTACAGGCAGAAGCCTTCCATAGGTCACATCAGAACCATAGGCTGCTTGTGTTTTGCTAATGACCTAACTGTCACTGATAAGCTTCAATCTAGAGTTAAGTGCTGTGTTTTGATGGGATTTTCAGAAACTCAAAAAGAGTATATTTTATATGACATGAATGCTAAAGTTCTTCTTGTTAGTAGGGATGTTACATTCAGGGAAACAGAGTATCCCTTTAAGAACACTATAGCCACTGTACCTGTTTTTAAAAATCTGGAGAATAATATCTACATAACTCAACCAGATGGTATACCTCAACCTGTTATTCAAAACACACCAATTGAATCACAAAATGAACCTACAGATACTACCACCATTCCTACTACTGGTAAAATCCCTAACTGTACTGAGAATAATACTAATAACTCTGACAATTCTGTGAGTCAACAGCAATCAGAAAATACAGTTAGTATCAGAAAATCTAGTAGGTCCAGACAACCACCTATATGGCTCAAAGATTTTGTCACTCCCAATGTTAACAGTGTACTCTATCCTATTCAGGACTATATGTACTATGAACACTTAAGTAGCAGATATCATGCTTTTCTAACTTCCTTTTCTGAAATAACAGAACCACAAAACTATAATGAGGCTTCAAAAGATCCTAGATGGGTGGAAGCCATGAGAGCAGAAATAAAGGCCTTACAAGATAATCAAACTTGGGAAATTGTTCCTCGCTCACGTGTAAGTACCCGATAGGATGTAAATGGATTTATAAAATAAAATACAAAGAGTGCAGTGAGATAGAAAGATTAAAGGATAGGTTAGTTGCTAAAGGATACAACCAACAAGAGGATAGATTATCAAGAAACCTTCTCTCCAAAGAGTGAAAATGGTTCTTGTAAATCTTGATTTTCTATAGCAGCCTCTAAAGGCTGGCACATTCATCAAATGGATGTGTATAATGCTTTTCTTCAAGGGGATCTGTATGATGAAATTTATATGGATCTCCCATAAGGATTCATTAGTCAAAGGGGGAAACTGGTGTGTAGACTGAATAAATCCTTGTATGGTCTCAAACAAGCACCTAGACAATGGAATTCTAAATTAACAGAAGCCCTGGTGCAAATGAAATTCAGACAATCCCACTATGATCACTCCTTGTTTATAAAACAAACCAGTCAGAGTATTATCATTGTACTAGTTTATGTAGATGACATGTTAGTTACAGGGAACAATGTGAAGCTGATAAGAGAGACAAAACAGTCTCTTCAAGATGTGTTTAAGATGAAAGACCTAGGAGAATTAAGATATTTCTTAGGAATTGAATTTACTGGATCTAATAAAGGGATTCTAATGCATCAAAGGAAATATGCATTGGAGCTTATTTCAGAATCATGACTAGCTGGAGCTAAGCCTATTAACACACCTACTGATTGTAATACCAAGATGACTACCAAAGAACATGATGTGCTAGTTGCTGAGCAGCAGAATATTCAGAAACAAAATAATGTCACTACTGATGAACTCTTAGATAATGTTAAGGTCTACCAAAGATTGATTGGTAAGTTACTATACCTTACTATTACAAGACCAGACATAGCATATAGTGTTCAAACTCTCAGTCAGTTTCTTCAACAACCTAAGAAGTCTCATCTAAATGTTGCTTTAAGAATAATAAGGTACCTAAAGAACCAGCCAGGACAGGGAGTACTCATGTCTAGTAATCAACAGAATACTCTAACTGCTTTCTGTGATGCAGACTGGGCTGCATATCCACATACAAGAAGATCCATTACAGGTTACTTGGTGAAACTTGGTGATTCTCTCATTTCCTGGAAGTCTAAGAAGCATACTACAATCTCTAGGAGCTCTGCAGAATCTGAATATAGGAGTCTTGCTAGTACTGTTGCTGAGATAACTTGGATTGTTGGGCTGTTGAGAGACATTGACTTCAATATTAGACAACCATTCACAATATTTACTGACAGCAAGTCAGCTATACAAATAGCAGCAAACCCAGTTTTTCATGAAAGGACCAAGCACATAGAGATTGATCTACACTTCATAAGAGAGAAGATCCAGAAATGAGTGGTGAAAACTGAGTATGTTCCCACTGCAGAACAACCTGCAGATCTGCTCACAAAAGGACTAAACAGACATCAGCATTTTCATCTTTGTTCCAAGCTAGGATTACTGAACATCTTTCAGCATCCAGCTTGAGGGAGCCTGTTAAAATAAATAGGAAAAAGGGCTGTTGTTGAGCCTATTAAGGGAGCCCAGTAAGGGAGCCCATTACGGGAACCCATTATACTTCAGTGTATTTGTATAGGGAAAGGCATTAGATATTTTATTATTCTGTGGGTGTAAACAAAAAGAGTTCTGAATCAACTAAGGGGAAAACCCTATTCTTCATTGTTCTTTTACAGATGCATCTTTCTCCTCTATCTCTTCTATCATTTTCTTAGGTTGCATGTTCTCCCAGTGACTTCTGTGTGTATGTTTCTATATCCACTCGACTTGGATAACTGCTGGGTACTCGTCAATGGTGTTATTCAACAAGATAGTCAAATGATATTTTCTTTGACTATAGTTTTTTAAAATACTTTTTAAATATTTTGAATTATTAACTATTGTGACTTATAATACTTTTTATGTAATTTCTATTTTATTTGAAAAAAATAAAAATAAAGATTTTATATCCGAATCCACACAGAAAATTAGTTAATTTGACCGTCGTAATCCGAATCAAGACAATCTTCTGGGACAGAGGGAGTATTCTAACTTTAACTTTTTAATTACATTTTATAATTTTTCATATCTCTAAAATATTTCTTCTAATTAAATACACAATAACATCTAATATTCTCCTAAAATTATATCATATCAATTTCCATAAATAAAACTCTACTAGACACTCCTCCATCATTTTAAGAAACTTACAACTAGAATTTAATATCAAATTTATCATGACCCAACTCTCAAACTTAAGTCGTGACAAGACACCAAACAAGTATTACCTGCACTACGCGAACCTTCTATACTATCATGCTTATTACATAAGAATAAATAAGGCAAAATTGATAAATATGTACATACCGTGATATACATATATGGTATATCACGGTTTTGGTTAGTATTTAGTGTGTCCGATTTTGATCATAATTAGTGTAAATAATTGTAATAATTAGTATTGTACGCTTACCTTAATTATAGGATTCCTGTACTACTATAATAGGGTTTTGACATTAGAATAAAAATATGATTTTCCTATTATAAAAATTGTAAATTGTATATATTCTCTTTCATTAATGAAAATAATCAAGGGATTATTTCTTTCATTTTTCCAAAAAAATGTGGATCTCCCACCCCAGGAGCACCCACACCCCAGTCCGACAGGATTGTGAAGGAGTTAATCATGGTAACTCAACTGGTTTCAAAGGTTAGACCACTACCACGCTGCGCACAAGGGGCCCTCCTTTATTTCAAGAAGTAACCCCCACTCTGCCGCTGGCGGGATTCGATCTTGGCCATTTTTTCAATTATCCCCTTGAGAACCAGTTGAGCTGCCCATGCGGACGGATTATTTCTTTCATGGTATTAGAAGTCTAGGTTATTTTTCTCTCTTGCTTCCGTCGAGCTCTTCCATCGATATCCGAGAGTTTATCCTCGATTTCTGTGAGTTTTTTTCCAACCCAAAATTCTTTCTTCCAAATCCATCAATCACATATTGTTCTATTATTATGTCTATATCAAATAATACGTTTCATCCTGCTCTTATAGTTTCTAACATCAAGAATCACATCCCTCTTGTTCTTGAAATAGAAAACGTCAAATATGCGACGTGGGCCGAACTATTCAAAATTCACGCGTGCTCGCATCAAGTCATCCATCACATAATCCCTGTAGATCCTGAGGATAAAGAGGTGTCAAAACGCGAGGATGATCCTAAGTTGTGGACGACTCTTGATGTCACCGTCTTTTAGTGGATTTACTCCACTATCTCTATCGACCTGTGGCATACGATTATTGAGCCGGACGCTACAGCAATGACTGCTTGGGATAGGTTGCGTGACATATTCCAAGATAATCAAAACTCCAGAGTTGTTACACTTGAGCAGGAATTTTTCGTACGTTTCAACTTATTGCAAAAGGTTGAAAGAATTGGCGGACCAACTCTGCAATGTTGGTGCGCTCGTTAGTGACGATCGTCTTATTTTACAGATGGTTGTCGGCCTATCCGAGGCCTATAGTGGCGTTGCAACTATCATTCGTCAAAGTAATCCTCTCTCAAAGTTCTATCAAGCTCGTTCCATGCTTACCTTGGAAGAAGTCAACTTAGCTAAAAAGGCGGCTATGAGTGCTAGTCCCGTGGCCATGATGACGTCCTCCCCTACTTCTTCAAATTTTGGTGATCATTCGAACCAAAACCGGTCACAAGGGGGCGGCAAAAATAATTAGAATAATAATACAAAAAATGTGGGGGCAAACGCGGCGGTTCCGGAAGTAGTAACGGTGGCCAAAACAGGGGCGGTGGATCCCCTCCCGGATACAGTGGTCCACCGACCCACTGGTCTCAGCCTTGGGCCCTTTAGCCGTGGGCTTGGAGTAGTGGGCAGTGGCCCAACGACCAATATTCTTCAGCGAGCCCAGTCATTGGCCAGTGGGCTCTCCAGCAGCCCTATCGGCCCAATGCCAACTGGGCCAGTGGTTAACGAAATAGCACTGGGTCGGGGCAATATACAGGTGTTCTTGAGACCCGATCCCCGCAGGCCCATCACGCAGTGGCCCCCACTCCGGTCGACATTGAATTCGATGTGCACACACTTGGTTTTATGCCACCGGACCCGAATTGGTACATGGACATCGGAACAACTACCCACATGACATTCGATCAAGGTATTCTCCGATCTTATTTCAATTTGAGCAATACTCGTGGCATAATTGTTGGTAATGGTAATTCAGTTCTGATTCGTGATTATGGTCATAAAACTTTGTCTCCCCCCATCCACCTCTTATCTTGAAAAACACTTTTCATGCCCCTAAATTGATTAAAAATTTAGTTTATGTCCGTAAATTCATAACTGATAATTATGTTTCTGTTGAGTTTGATCCGTTCGGGTTTTCTGTGAAGATTTTAAGACAAAGATTCATCTCATGAGGTGTGATAGTAGAGGAGGTCTTTATCCTATCACACCAAGTTTCGAATTTTTGAGTCAAATCTTGTCATCTACGTTTGTCGCCCTTGCTCCTTCCTTGTGGTATGCTCGTCTAGGTTATCTGGGGTCATTTATTTTATCTTCATTAGATATAAATAAATTTATTTCTTGTAAGGATATGCATAGTACTCTGAATTATCAATCTTGTGCTTTAGGAAAAAATGTTATATTGCCGTTTGTAAACTCTAATTCTCATACTCTAATGTCATTTGATATTATTCATAGCTATTTAAGGACTTTTTTTATTCTCAGTTCTATGAGTCACCGTTATTGTGTTCTCTTTTTGGATGATTATTCTATTTTTTTATGGATCTTTCCGATAGCGAAAGCATTTCATGTTTTTTTCCACTTTCTTAAAATTTAGAGCATTTATTAGAACTCAATTCGAACGGAAAAATAAAAAATATTCAATGTGATAATGGCAAAGAATACGATAATGATGTGTTTCAGGAGTTTTGTGCTAATAATGGGATCAATTTTCATTTTTCTTGTTCTCATACGTCTTCATAAAATGGAAAAGCCGAATGCAAAATTCATATCATTAATAACATTGTCCGAACTTTATTGATTCATGCTTCCGTACCCCCTTTCGTTTTGGCATCATGCTCTACAAATGGCTACATATCTTCATAACATTTTTCCTATCAAAAGTTTGACATATTTGTCCCCTCTTCATATTTTATATAATAAGACCCCTTCGTGTTCACATGTTAGGGTATTTGGGTGCTTATGTTATCCGTTGTTTCCGTCCACCATAATTAACAAACTTTAGGCCTATTCTACCCCTTGTGTGTTTTTGGGTTATCCGTCTAATCATCGTGGTCACAAATATTTTTATTTATCATCTAATAAAATTATCATTAGTCGTCATTTTATTTTTAATGAGTCTCAATTTCCGTTTGCAAAGTTGAATAGTCCCGTGCCTTGTTCGTATAATTTTTGGATGACGGTATTGTTATACCCCGTAGTCTGACCCTACGTATGAGAGCGTACGAAAACATGTAAGACTTAAAATTTTCAAATGATAGGTTGACGGATTGTTCCGGACGGGTTTTAGTCAACTTTGAGGCGGGTTATGACCCGGTACATTGAGAGTTCTTAAGTGGTTTAAAGGCCTAGCGCGTAGTTCGTTGAGTCTAGTTTCCAACACAACCAACCGTTCGTCGATAGGACGTCGAAGTAGGAAGTTATGGGAGTTACAAGTTCGGGCGTGATCGGACAGAAATGCGTTTAGGCGAAGCGCGAGGCGCGGCGGCCGTGCAGGTCGCGGCGCCGGATATCCTGAGGGGTCGCTGAAGTTGCAGCGCCGCAGCGCCAGGACAGCAGGGCCGCGGCGCCGGAAGTTCCGAGAGTCCGCAGAGGTTTCAGCGCCGCGGCGCCGGAGTCAGGGCCGCGGCGCCAAGGCTGGATTCCTGGCGGAAAAACTTAGGAAAAATCAGATTTTTCTTTTAAAAGACCTTGGGAGGGTGACAAGTGTCCCCCCATCTGATTTCTTGCATGCCTTATATTGACCAAGTCTTGAAGACTTGGTCATCTTTCAAATCCCTCTCTCTCTCTAAGCTTAAGCTCCCACTTCTCTCTAAAATTCCAAGAGGAATTCAAGCCTAAGAAAAATCTGAAAAGTTAAGAACAAGAAGGAAGCTTGTGGCTAGCTTTTTGGTGTTATTGTGGTGGTGTTCTTGGAAAGGAGGCTAGCAAAGTTGTTGGAATAAGTTTGGCTAAAGTTTTAAGGTAACATTTCTTCTCTTGTGGTTAGTTATTAATGTTGCATGTGAAGAAGAAGGGATGTGTAGTAGTAAATAATGCACTTAGAATCCTTGCATGTAAGAAATGTGGTTTGGATATGAAAGAATTGGCTAAAAGATATTATGAGCATGTTGTAGCCTAAAAACTACTTTAGAATTGTTAAGTGAATTGTTGTACCTTTTGGGGCAGAATTTTACACACCCAAGTTTAGGTGTGTAATCCCCTTTGATATGTTTGGATTGTTGAGCCTTAAATGTGGCATTTGGATGTTGAATTCGACCTTGAGAAAGGTGGCAAAGTATGTAGAAACAAAGGAAATGCTGCCCAATTTTCCATAGAATTAGGGGCTTTGAACTTAGATTATTTCTACATTGAAATTAGAGGTTAATAAACGCATTATGGTTATTATAGGTTGACATATTACTTGCGGTAGTTGGACTTAGCAAGTGGATTGACCGAAGAGGTATGTGGAGCTTTCCTATCTCTTGAGCATGAATAGATGTAACTATGTAGTACGGTAGACGTACAAGATTTGGTATTCTTACTTGTTTTAAGTATATAAAGACTTGTTTCGTTTTAAGAATGTATAAGTCCCTTGGTTAGGGGAAAAGTGTAATTTTACTAAAGTGTAGGGTTAATATAACAACTTTATGGGAAGTTGGTTTATTAGCTTTATAAAAGGTTAATGAGAAGAGGTTTACTCTAAGTAAGACAAGTAAGGACAAATGATTTGATTTATGAAAGGCAAATTGATTTTAAGGCATCAATTGCCCAAAGATTTTATGTATGAAAAAGAGTCACTTTTAAAAGAGTTGAAGTATGTAGTACTTGGGTTAAATTCCCGGTTTTCTTTTATTAAAGATATGATTAAGTGCCTTAAGTAAACTAAAATGAGAGGGTATATGAACAAGACTAATAAGAAGTTATAAGTTTTCTTAACTTATTTATGATTATGATATGATGACAGTTTGAGCTAGGGTAAGAGTATATCTGAGGGGCAAGCCCCAAGATCGTTATACCACCTTCTCCAGGGTAAGAGTATGTCTGAGGGGCAAGCCCCAAGATCGTCATACCACCTTCTCCAGTGTAAGAGTATATCTGAGGGGTAAGTCCCCAAGATCGTTATACCATCTGCTTCAGTGTAAGAGTATATCTGAGGGGTAAGTCCCCAAGATCGTTATACCATCCGCCGGGGTAAGAGTATATCCGGCGGGTAAGTCCCCAAGATCGTTATACCACCTGTTCTGTGGATTTGCTACCCACGATGCGAGGAATACCTCATGCGAGTCCTTATGGGCTTATGCGGGTGAAATAGTCCCATGCGGGCGGGTACAACCTATGCGAGGAATACCTCATGCGGGTCCACAGGACCTATGCGGGTGAAATAGTCCCAGGAGTAGGGGTGCTTATTGATACTACGGGCGAGGTACCCTGTTTTGATCATGAGCCCCTATTTTATGCAGTATTATATATATACTTGTCACTCTAATTGTTAGTAAGGCACAGTAAAAGGTATTTTGATTGTCTTCCATGACTCTAGCTTACTTTTAGACTTATGATATCATTATTACAGTATTTTCCAGCTTTACATACTTGGTACATATTGTGTACTGACCCCATTCCTCGGGAGCTGCGTTCATGCCGCAGGTAAGGGTAAGCAGATTGTGGATCCTCTTAGGATCGCTGTTCCGGTGTCAGAAGCTCCATTCCTCCGGAAGCTTGTTTGTTGGTACGGATATTCCCTGATGCTATAGGTATTTTGTACATTCAGGGGTATGGCGGGGCCCTGTCCCGCCATAGTTGTTATCCCAGAAGTGCGTGGTCACATATGTGTTTTGGGCTATAAGAACAAGTTGTACTTCTATACTTTTGATTAAGTATGTTTTATGGAAGGCAGCCTTATCGGCTGGCCAGTGATGTTTACCTTTTTATAAGTTATGTGTTATGTATGTCCATTGCTATTCTCGATGTATACCGATAGCAGGTACCGGTAGAGTACGATGCCCCGGGTCGGGTCGTGACAAAAGTGGTATCAAAGCAGTTAGTCCTCGGAAAGTGTCTACAGACCGTGTCTAGTAGAGTCTTGATTATCGGTGTGTCGTGCACCACATCTATAATCAGGAGGCTGCAGGACATTTAGGATTGGTTTCCATTCTTTCACTCTAAGATCGTGCAATAGAGCTATGTTATAGGTTGAACCTCCTCTGATGTCTTCCTTTATGTATCAGTTATGCCTCCACGCAAGGCAACCGCGGCCCAGAAGGGCAAGGCGGTGAGGTCCGCTAGTGGACGCGGAGAGTCACGAGGCACGAGCCCGATCCTTACGAGAGATGATGTTTAGGGCGGCGAAGTTCCACGTCGCCGCCTCAGCAGATTTCGGCGTGGAAGCGGCATCGAGACCGCAGACCGAGCCTCCACCCACGATCGTGGTCCGAGTATAGAGATTACGGGAGCAGTGATTCTTCGACAAGCATAGGCGGTGGCGCCGACAGAGCAAAGCGGCCAACCCTAGAGCCGACAGTTTACGGATTCGAGATTTCCTGGGTTGTCACCCACCCGAGTTCTATGGTTCGAGATTTGAGGAGGATCCGCAGGAGTTTGTCCGGCAGTTACAGCGGACCATGCAGGTGCTTAGGGCATCGGAGACTGAGTCTGTTATACTAGCTTCTTACCGGTTACGCGATATTACGTTGAACTGGTTTGAGTCATGGGTATTGTCGAGAGGTGAGGACGCTCTTCCAGCTGTTTGGGAGGAGTTCACAGAGGCTTTCCTGGATCACTTCTTACCTCCTGAGATGAGGAGAGCCCGGGTAGATAGATTCTTGACCTTGAGGCAGGATGAGAGGACTATTAGAGAGTACAACCTGGAGTTTGACTCCTTGGCCAGGTATGCGCACACCATTGTAGCGGACATGGCCGACAGGGTTCATCGATATGTGATGGGGTTAGACCGTCATATGATTACCGCATGCTTGGGGGTGGCTCTTCAGCCGGGGATGGATATTGCCGACGCAGCGCACGCGAGGATTGAGGACAGAGAGAGCGTAATCGGCTAGATTTAGGCCAGCCCAAGAGGCCGTGACGGCAGGTCTCAGGCGATGAGTGGGCGGCCTCAGCAGACTTAGTCCACATTCCGCCAAAGACAGAGTTCTCCTTCTCGCCGCGCGTAAGGACCGTCACCGGGTTATTCGAGAGCGGTCGGGGCTCCAGGACTTCGTGGTTTCAGTGGAAGCAGGGATCGCCATCAATCGAGACCACCCACATCTCGTCGCTCACGCGGTAGGTCTCATCCGGCGAGTGCCGTATGGGTTCGGAGTGTGTTACTCTTGTGACGCAGGCCATCGAAGAAGCGATTGTCCGCCCCAGCGGCGGAGCGTTAGTTCAGCCGACGGGTTCGTTGTCGGATCTTCATCTTCGATGGTCGACGCCCGAGGCGTGGTACTTATGGGCCAGCAGCCGCGCAGAGGTCGTGGTAGGGTCCCGGTTCAGCGTCCTCGAATCGCATCTATGTTATGTCCAGCAGACAGGACCAGGAGGCGTCACCAGATGTCGTCACAGGTACATTATTGGTTTCTTGTTGTGATGTATATGCTTTGATAGATCCAGGTTCTACCTTGTCCTATATATCTCCTCATATTGCCAGTAGAATAGGGATATAGCCCGAGTCCATAACACCTTTTGAGGTGGCTACGCCAGTAGGTGATTCAGTGATAGCTGAGCGGGTATATAAGGCTTGCCCAGTGACTATAGACAGTCGTCAGACTCTAGCCGACTTGATAGAGTTCGATATGACAGACTTTGATGTGATTATGGGTATGGATTGGCTAGCGTCTTGCTATGCCCATGTAGACTGTAGAGAGAGATTAGCTCGGTTCAGCTTTCTACGAGCCGTTATCGAGTGGAAGGGAATCTTGCATCGCCAGGGGTAAGTTTATTTCTTACCTCGAGTTAGGAAGATGGTGCGGAAAGGGTATATCTACCATATGGTTCGGTATTCGACATCGAGGTCGAGGTACCGTGCCTTGATCGATTCGGTCGTTAGAGAGTTTCCAGACGTATTCCCAGACGAGCTTCCGGGTATCCCTCCTGAGAAGGAGATTTAGTTTTGCATTGATTTGGCGCCAGACACTCGACCGATATCTATTCCGCCATACAGGATGGCACCTGCCGAGTTGAAGGAATTGAAGGACCAGCTGAAAGATTTGCTGGAAAAAGACTTTATTAGGCCAAGTGTCTCTCCCTGGGGAGCACCAGTGTTATTTGTAAAGAAGAAGGATGGGACGCTGCGTATGTGTATTGATTACAGGCAGCTGAACAAGGTAACTATCAAGAATGTGATATCCCTCCCGTGATTGATGATTTGTTTGACCAGTTGCAGGGTGCGAGATGCTTTTCCAAGATAGACATGCGATCTGGTTACCATCAGGTACGAGTTAGAGAGGCGGATATCCCGAAGACTGCATTCAGGACCCGGTACGAGCACTATGAGTGCAGGGTAATGTCTTTCGGGTTGACCAACGCCCCAGCAGTATTCATGGATTTGATGAATAGGGTGTTCAGGCCATTCTTGGATATGTTCGTTATAGTTTTCATTGATGATATCTTGGTTTATTCGCGCACAGAAGGCGAGCATACGAGCATTTGAGGACGGTACGAGTCCTCCGAGACCGGCAATTGTATGCCAAGTTCTCGTCACGAGTTCGTTAGCTTCAATGGCTTTCTTAGGAGCATGTTATCGGGGCCGATGGTATTCGGTTGATACAACAAGATTGAGGCGCCAAGACTTGGCGCACCACTACACCGACGGAGCGCGCACTTTGGGCTTTGCAGTTATTATCGGAGGTTCGTGGAGAAGTTTGCTTTATTTCAAAGACCTTTGACTGTCGACTCGAAGCGGCTATGTTGGGTGGGCGGATGCTTGTGAGGAAAGTTTCCAGTTGCTAAAGGAGAAGTTGACGATCGCCATTCTTACTCTTCCGAGGGTTTAGATGGATATGTGGTTTATTGCGACGCGTCGTGTCGCGCTTGGCGTCGACGCAAAGATGGCAAAGTTATAGCTTATGATCTCGGCTTAGGAAGCATGAGAAGAACTATCCCACACATGACTTGGAGTTAGCAGTGATTCATGCCTCGAGATCCGGAGACATTATTTATATGGAGTTCATGTGGACATTTACTGCATCACAAGAGTGTCGACATCTTGACCGAGGACTGAACTTGCGGCAGGCGGTGGTTGGAGCTACTTAAGGATTACGATGTTGATATTCTATACCACCCGGGAAGGCCAATGTAGTTGCAGATGCGCCTTAGTCGTAGATCGATGGGTAGTGCATGCGATGTACCCAGAGAAAAAGATATGGTCCGAGAGTTACATCGCCAGCGAGCCTTGGGGTTCGTTTGGTTGATTCGATAGTGGAATTCGGTTCGAGAGGTTGCCGAGTCTTCCATCGCCGGCGAGGAGGTGAAGAGGCGATGATGAGGATCCGATTTTGGTACGGCATCGAGACGCAGCTCCGGAAGGAGAAGAGTCTATTTGAGGTAGATCGGATGGGTGCTAAGATTCGAGGCGGCCAGGTTCCCGATGTGACAGACTTCGTCGCCAGATGCAGGAGAGGCACACGGTTTCGTTATTCTATTCATCCGGTCGACTAAGATGTATCATGACCTCGACGTGTATTGGTAGGATGGCCTTAAAAGGGGACGTTGCGAGTTCGTAGCACGCGTGCGAACCGTCGCCAGTTAAGATTGAGCACGAAGCCCGGTGGCTACATTGCGGTATTGATATTCCGACGTGGAAATGGGAGGTGGTAAATATGGATTTTATTACGGTTACCTTCCACTCGGAGAAGCATGATTCTATTTGGGTTATCGTCGGCCGACGAAATCACCATTTTCTTCCATCGGGACGACCTTTCTACGAGGATTATGCTAGACTGTATATCAGGGAGATTGTGAGACTGCACGGAGTTCCTATATCGATTATCTCAGATAGAGGAGCCCAGTTTATGGCTAATTTCTGGAGGTCTTTCCAGAAGGGATTAGGGACACAGGTGAGTCTCAGTACGGTGTTTCATCCTCAGACCGACGGACAGGCCGAGCGCACTATCCAGACACTTGAGGATATGCCGCGGGCTTGTGTTATTGATTTCAGGGGTAGCTGGGAGGATCATTTGCCACTTGTGGAGTTTTCTTATAACAACAGCTACCATTCTAGCATTCAGATGGCGCCTTATGAGGCCTTATACGGGAGAAAGTGCAGGTCACCGATATGCTGGTTCGAAGTGGGAGAAGTTCAGTTAGTCGGGCCAGACTTGGTTCAGCAGGCAGTGGATAAGGTGAAGCTTATCCAGGAGCGGTTGTTGGCAGCTCAGAGTCGACAGAAGTCGTATGCTGATCATCGGCGTCGACACTTGGAGTTTGAGATAGATGATTGAGTTTTCCTAAAGGTATCGCCCATGAAGGGCGTGATGAGATTTGGAAGGAAGGGGAAACTTAGCTCAAGATACATTGGGCCTTATCAGATTGTCCGCAAGGTAGGCAAGGTTGCTTATGAGTTAGATCTGCCGTCCGATTTGGAGGCGGTACATCCAGTTTTCCATGTGTCCATGTTACGGAAATGTATTGGAGATCCATCTAGAGTGCACCCGATTCATGATGTCCAGGTGACAGAGGAGTTATCGTATGAGGAGAGTCCCATAGCGATACTCGATCGTCAGGTTAGGCGACTTCGGATGAAGGACGTGGCTTCCGTCAAAGTCTTATGGCGGAACGAGAACAGGGAGGAGATGACGTGGGAGGCAGAGGATGACATGATGAAGAAGTATCCTCACTTATTTCCTATACCTCCAGGTAACCTACTTTCTTGCTTGATAGTTAATTGGAAATTTTGCTTGAGTATTGTTGTGGCTCGTGGAGCTTCTTTATTTGCAAAAGAATAGTTAAGGGGGTCTATGTCGATACTGTGATTTGAGTAAACCTAGAAGGAACATTCAGGACGAATATTTCTAAGGGGGGGAGAATGTTATACCCCGTAGTCTGACCCTACGTATGAGAGCGTACGAAAGCATGTAAGACTTAAAATTTTCAAAGGATAGGTTGACGGATTGTTCCGGACGGGTTTTAGTCAACTTTGAGGCGGGTTATGACCCGGTACATTGAGAGTTCTTAAGTGGTTTAAACTCCTAGCGCGTAGTTCGTTGAGTCTAGTTTCCAACGCAACCAACCGTTCGTCGATAGGACGTCGTAGTAGGAAGTTATGGGAGTTACAAGTTCAGTGCGCAGTCGGACAGAAATGCGTTTCGGCGAAGTGGCCGGCGCACGATATCCCGAGGGGCTGAAGTTGCAGCGCCGCGGCGCCGGAAGTTCCGAGAGTCCGCAGAGGTTTCAGCGCCGCGGCGCCAAGGCGGGATTCCTGGCGGAAAAACTTAGGAAAAATCAGATTTTTCTTTTAAAAGACCTTGGGAGGGTGACAAGTGTCCCCCTCCCCCCCATCTGATTTCTTGCATGCCTTATATTGACCAAGTCTTGAAGACTTGGTCATCTTTCAAATCCCTCTCTCTCTCTCTAAGCTTAAGCTCCCACTTCTCTCTAAAATTCCAAGAGGAATTCAAGCCTAAGAAAAATCTGAAAAGTTAAGAACAAGAAGGAAGCTTGTGGCTAGCTTGTTGGTGTTATTGTGGTGGTGTTCTTGGAAAGGAGGCTAGCAAAGTTGTTGGAATAAGTTTGGCTAAAGTTTTAAGGTAACATTTCTTCTCTTGTGGTTAGTTATTAATGTTGCATGTGAAGAAGAAAGGATGTGTAGTAGTAAATAATGCACTTAGAATCCTTGCATGTAAGAAATGTGGTTTGGATATGAAAGAATTGGCTAAAAAGATATTATGAGCATGTTGTAGCCTAAAAACTACTTTAGAATTGTTAAGTGAATTGTTGTACCTTTTGGGGCAGAATTTTACACACCCAAGTTTAGGTGTGTAATCCCCTTTGATATGTTTGGATTGTTGAGCCTTAAATGTGGCATTTGGATGTTGAATTCGACCTTGAGAAAGGTGGCAAAGTATGTAGAAACAAAGGAAATGCTGCCCAATTTTCCATAGAATTAGGGGCTTTGAACTTAGATTATTTCTACATTGAAATTAGAGGTTAATAAACGCATTATGGTTATTATAGGTTGACATATTACTCATGTAGTTGGACTTAGCAAGTGGATCGACCAAGAGGTATGTGGAGCTTTCCTATCTCTTGAGCATGAATAGATGTAACTATGTAGTACGGTAGACGACAAGATTTGGTATTCTTACTTGTTTTAAGTATATAAAGACTTGTTTCGTTTTAAGAATGTATAAGTCCCTTGGTTAGGGGAAAAGTGTAATTTTACTAAAGTGTAGGGTTAATATAACAACTTTATGGGAAGTTGGTTTATTAGCTTTATAAAAGGTTAATGAGAAGAGGTTTACTCTAAGTAAGACAAGTAAGGACAAATGATTTGATTTATGAAAGGCAAATTGATTTTAAGGCATCAATTGCCCAAAGATTTTATGTATGAAAAAGAGTCACTTTTAAAAGAGTTGAAGTATGTAGTACTTGGGTTAAATTCCCGGTTTTCTTTTATTAAAGATATGATTAAGTGCATTAAGTAAATTAAATGAGAGGGTATATGAACAAGACTAATAAGAAGTTATAAGTTTTCTTAACTTATTTATGATTATGATATGATGACAGTTTGAGCTAGGGTAAGAGTATATCTGAGGGGCAAGCCCCAAGATCGTTATACCACCTTCTCCAGGGTAAGAGTATGTCTGAGGGGCAAGCCCCAAGATCGGCATACCACCTTCTCCAGTGTAAGAGTATATCCGGCGGGTAAGTCCCAAGATCGTTATACCATCCGCTTCAGCAAGAGTATATCCGGCGGTAAGTCCCCAAGATCGTTATACCATCCGCCTGGGTAAGAGTATATCTGAGGGGTAAGTCCCCAAGATCGTTATACCACCTGTTCCGTGGATTTGCTACCCACGATGCGAGGAATACCTCATGCGAGTCCTTATGGGCTTATGCGGGTGAAATAGTCCCATGCGGGCGGGTACAGCCTATGCGAGGAATACCTCATGCGGGTCCACAGGACCTATGCGGGTGAAATAGTCCCAGGAGTAGGGGTGCTTATTGATACTACGGGCGAGGTACCCTGTTTTGATCATGAGGCCCCTATTTTATGCAGTATTATATATATACTTGTCACTCTCATTGTTAGTAAGGCACAATAAAAGGTATTTTGATTGTCTTCCATGACTCCAGCTTACTTTTAGACTTATGATATCATTATTACAGTATTTTCCAGCTTTACATACTTGGTACATATTGTGTACTGACCCCCTTCCTCGGGGGCTGCGTTTATGCCGCAGGTAAGGGTAAGCAGATTGTGGATCCTCGTTCTTAGGATCACTGTTCCGGTGTCAGAAGCTCCATTCCTCCGGAAGCTTATTTGTTGGTACGGATATTCCCTGATGCTATAGGTATTTTGTACATTCAGGGGTATGGCGGGGCCCTGTCCCGCCACAGTTGTTATCCTTAGAGGTCTGTGGTCACATATGTATTTTGGGCTATAAGAACAAGTTGTACTTCTATACTTTTGATTAAGTATGTTTTATGGAAGGCAGCCTTATCTACCGCCGCTGATGTTTACCTTTTTATAAGTTATGTGTTATGTATGTCCCGCTGCTATTCTCTGATGTATACCTGACAGGGTACCCCGGTAGGGTACCAGTCGCGGCCCCGGGGTCGGGTCGTGACAGGTATCTCCCCATATATTATCCACTATTTGTCGGACCTATTCCGTACCCAAAATCCGCCAGCGAGCCCACTTCCCACTGACCCTCCAGCTGCATCATCTTCTCCAATTGTGGGTCCAGCAACTGGGTCATCTATCCAACCTAGTTCTGGCCCAGTTTCTATTACGGTTCTCAGGTCCAGTGTTGGCCCAGTTTCTATTTCTGATGACGGGTCCAATTATTGTGTTGGGCCAGCAGGCCCACTGCCTTCTGACTAGTCAACCCCATGTCCTGATATTTCCCGAAATCAGCCCAATTTTCCTCCGAGTCATAGACCGGTCACTCGTAGTCAACGGGAATTTTTAAATCAAAAATATATTTTAGTTTAAATTATAATGTTCTTAAATCACCCCTACCCCGTAACCAGTGTCGGCTTTAAATGACCTGAATTGGAAAATTATTATGACCGATGAATATAATGCTCTTAATGATAATAAGACGTGGAAGTTAGAGGCCCATCCATTTGGTGTTAATATTATTTGGTCTATGTAAATATTTGCTCATAAAGAAAATTTTGACGGTTTGTTTGTGAGGCATAAGGTTCGTCTTGTAGGTGATGGTAAGACTCATCAGATTGGTGTGGATTGTGGTGAGACGTTTAGTCTGGTGGTCAAGTCGGCTACCATTCGCATTGTGCTCAGTTTGGCTGTCTCGAATGCATTGCCCATTCGTCAGTTAGATGTGAAGAATGCTTTCTTACATGGTGATCTCAAGGAGAGTCTATATGCATCAGCCTTGGGGTTTAGGGATCCCAAATATCCTCATCATGTCTTTTTGTTGAAGAAGTCCTTGTATGGGCTTAAGCAGTCCACACGGGCTTGGTATAAGAGGTTTACAAACTATGTTTTGACTATTGGATTCTCTAACAGCATGTCTGATAATTTATTGTTCATATATCGTCGTGATTCTTCTTTGGCTTATATATTATTATATGTGGATGATATTATCTTGACTGCCTCTTCTGATACGTTATGTCAGTCTATCATGACAATGCTCAGTTATGAGTTTGCTATGAAAGAATTGGGGACCCTTGAGTTACTTTTTGGGGATTGTTGTCACTCGTCATGCATGTGAGTTATTCTTATCCCAGAGGAAGTATGCAGCTGAGATCATTGAGAGGGCTGGGATGTCATCATGTAAGTCCACTTCCACTCCGATTGATACTAAACCCAAGTTGGGTGTTGCGGCTGGCTCACATATGAGGATCTGACCCGCTATCATAGTCTTGCAGGGGCCCTTCAGTATCTTACATTCATGAGACCAGATATTACGTATGCCGTACAACATGTATGTTTGTTTATGCATGATCCCATGGTTGACCACATGAATGCGCTCAAACGCATCATTCAGTACATCTATGGGACACTTTACTATAACTTACATTTATATCATTCGTCGACGTCTACATTTGTCTCATATACATATGCTGATTGGAGTGGCTGTCCAGACACCAGACGGTCTACGTCTGGCTATTATATGTTTCTTGGTAATAACTTGGTTTCTTAGTCTTCCAACCGTCAATCGAATTTCTAGTTTTTTGTTGATCAGGCGACACCCGGATTTGAACTGGGGAAAAATTTTTGCAGATATCACTCTCTAGTAAGAGGCCGAGTATCGAGGGGTAGCCAATGTGGTCTCTAAATCCTGTTGGTTACATAATATTATTTTAGAGCTTCATTGTCATATTCAGAAAGCTACCTTGGTTTATTGTGATAATGTTAGTGTCATCTACCTTTCTGGGAATCCGGTTCAAAACCAGTGTATTAAACATGTAGAGATGGATATCCATTTTATTCAAGAAAAGGTAGCTCGTGGACAAGTACACATTTGTCACGTCCCCTCCAGGTATCAAATTGCAGACATCTTCACCAAAGGTCTTCCCTCGGTCCTTTTTTAAGATAGAGACAATCTCAGCGTACGAAGACCGCCCGCTATGACTGCGGGAGTGTGATAAATATGTATATACCATGATATACATATACGGTATATCACGGTTTTGGTTAGTATTTAGTGTGTTCGATTTTGACCATAATTAGTGTAAATAATTATAATAATTAGTATTGTACACTTACCTTAATTATAAGATTCTTGTACAACTAGAATAGAGTTTTGAGATTAGAATAGGATTTTCCTATTATTGAAATTGTAAATTATATATATTCTTTTTCATCAATGAAAATAATTAAGAGATTATTTATTTCAAAATAAATACTAAATAAGTCTATGGCTGGCCACGCTGCTGTGAACTGATGAAAGATACCAATAACTGCTATGGAGCATATATTACTTGTCAAACCCCCATCGATGCATTAACCATATGTCTTACCCATCATTGGTGTTTTGGTGCTTGTTTTGACCCACCTGACGCGGTGTATCAACCACTCGTCTTACGTGGTAGTGGCTCAACTGTAGAGCTACTAGATATATGGCATACATAATGTCCCAAGTTGTATATGATACTAACGAGTGATGATACATGCTAAATAACTAAACATATATCACAAAGGCTACATTATCTACTAAAGTATCGATAATATATAGATACATATATATGAGAACCACATGACCTAGATAGTTTAAATGCATACAAGCAACACATAGCACATAACTTAGGCGAAAAACAACTAATCTAAGAATTAAAGTACACTTGCATCTAACATGACAAATCTTACTTCACTTTGAACATCCCGAATTGCTATCTTCAGTGGCCTCAATCTATTAAAAAAAATGAATAACGGACTCAAATTAGTCTAGGAGATATAATCCAAAAAATTTGGACATCCCGAAGTCAAAATCAACCTTTAGTCAACTCAAAAGTCAACCTCAGATCAATTGGTCAATTTCTGAAATAAAATATGGAGACCATTATCCATTAGCTATGGAATCTAATTATATGAATAAAATATGGAGACCATTATCCATCAGGTTCGCGCGGTGCGCCTGGTTCAAGACTAAGGATGTGATAAATTGGTATCATTGTAAAGGTTGTATATAAGGGAATTGCCAATGAGGGAGGCATCAACACTGGTACTCCAACCAAGATATTGTTGGGCTAAAGAGCCTCCACAAGAGAAGGAATGTCAACAAGGTCAATGAGGAGCTGCTCAAAATTGTGACAAGAGAAGGGCTTACGTAACAAGAACCATCTGCCAGTGAGGTGAGTTATATTGATTTTGATATCCTTCATACGGATGTCTCGCTTATTAAAGAGTGGATTGTGGAGGTGAATTGAGAGATGGACATTGCAGAGGTCTTTGGCCAAAGCTTAAGTAAGACATAAATCGCTCTTAATGTTCTTTAGGGGCACACTCTAGATGAGATTTGAATATCAGAAATAACCTGGAGGGACGTAAAAAGGCCTAGTTAGATCTAAGGAAAATATTACTGTGTTGGAGTGTAGGCTCATGGATGCATGAACACTATTGATGCCATGAAGTCTAATATGGAGGTACTCGATGAGTTAGTCGATGCTGGCGTAGATGAGTTAGCGAGAAATAATTTTATGATGAGGGAGATCAAAATCGAGGCTCCCACGCCACTAGTGTTTAAGGGTGTTCATGACACACATGAAGTGGATAACTTATTTTTTCACTTGGAGAACCATTTTTAGCACGTCAAATTGAGTGACGACGAGACCATGATAAACATTATTGTGTTGTATATCTTAGAGATAATCATGTTATAGTGGAGAGGAAAAAGGTTGTGGTATATGCACTATTATCACACATGATCAATTCAAAGTTGAGTTCAAGCAAAATTTCTACCCCAACAATGTCATGTACGAGGCAAGACACAGGTTTATAAAGTTGGGCAAACGGGGAACATTTATGTCTATGTTAAGGAGTTCACCATCCTTATGCTACACGTTTCCAACCACATTAATGATGACTTGTTGTTTCACTTTATAGGTTGCGAAATTCGGTTAAGTAAGAGTTGCAACGCTAGTAAGTCTCTGACAATGACTAAGCCATAGTAGAGTAGGCTGAATCTTCGATAGATTTCAGGCATGACAAGCACAACTAAGACAAGGACAATGATTCAAGGGGTAGAAACATAAACAATACCCCAAGACTCAAGATGCCAACAAGTCCGACGATAAAAAATTAAGTGCACGTCAAGGCTATGAAAAAGGCACAGGCTGACACAAACGGATGCTACATATGCAAGGGATTGCATGCTTCAAGAACTGTCATGAACTGAAGAGACTTAGTTGCATGGTGCGTTAACAGATGATGGAACTGGTGCAAAAACAAGGAGAAAGTTTGGGTACAACACCCAAGACTCAAGATGCCAACAAGTCTAACGACAAAAAAATAAGCGCACGCCAGGGCTATGCTTAAAAGAAGGCACAAGCTGACACAAAATGATACTACATATGCAAGGGATTGCATGGCTTCAAAAACTGTCATGAACTGAAGAGAATGTTATACCCCGTAGTTCTGACCCTACGTATGAGAGCGTACGAAAGCATGTAAGACTTAAAATTTTCAAAGGATAGGTTGACGGATTATTCCGGACGGGTTTTAGTCAACTTTAAGGCGGGTTATGACCCGATACATTGAGAGTTCCTAAGTGTTTCAAAGGCCTAGGGCGTAGTTCGTTGAGTCTAGATTCCAACTCAACCAACCGTTCGTCGATAGGACGTCGGAGTAGAAAGTTATGAGAGTTACAAGTTCAGTGCGCAGTCGGACAGAAATGTGTTTCGGACAAAGCGCAGGCGGCGCGGATGCGAGCGGGCGCGAAAGTACTGAGGGGTCGCTGAAGTTGCAGCGCCGCGGCGCCGGGACAGCAGGGCCGCGACGTCGAAAGTTCAGAGAGGCTGCAGAGGTTTCAGCGCCGCGGCGCCGAGGCGGGATTTTTGGGCGGAAAAACTTAGGAAAAGTCAGATTTTTCTTTTAAAAGACCTTGGGAGGGTGACAAGTGTCCCCCCCATCTGATTTCTTGCATGCAATATATTGACCAAGTCTTGAAGACTTGGTCATCTTCCAATTTCTCTCTCTCTCTAAAGCTTAAGCTCCTCCTTCTCTCTAAAATCCCAAGAGAAATTCTAGCCTTAAGAAAAATCTGAAAAGTTAAAAACAAGAAGGAAGCTTGTGGCTAGCTTGTTGGTGTTGTTGTGGTGGTGTTCTTGGCAAGGAAGCTAGCAAAATATTTGGAATAGTTTGGCTAAAACTTTAAGGTAACCTTTCTTCCTTTAGAATTAGTTTCTAGTGTTGCATGTTAAGAAGCAAGAACTTGTGGTGGTAAATAATGCTCTTAGAGTCATTGCATGTAAGAAATATGGTTTGGATGTGAAAGAATTGGTTAAGAAGATATTATGAGCATATTGTAGCCTAAAAACTACCTTAGAATTGTTAAGTGAATTGTTGTACCTTGTGGGGCAGAATTTTACACACCCAAGTTAGGTGTGTAATCCCCTTTGAAATGTTGGATTGTTGAGCCTTAAAAGTGGCGTTTGGATGATAAATTCGGCCTTGTGAAAGGTGGCAAAGTATGTAGAAACAAAGGAAATGCTGCCCAATTTTCCATAAAATTTAGTGGCTTTGAGTTTAGATTATTCTACATTGAAATTAGAGGTTAATAAACGTATCATGGTTATTTTAGGTTGACATATTACTTGCGGTAGTTTGGACTTAGCAAGTGGATTGATCAAAAAGGTATGTGAAGCTTTCCTACCTCTTGAGCATGAATAGATGAAACTATGTAGTACGGTAGACGTACAAGATTTGGTATTCTTACTTGTTTTAAGTATATAATGACTTGTTTCGTTTTAAGAATGTATAAGTCCCTTAGTTAGGGGAAAAGTATGATTTTACTAAAGTGTAGAGTTAATAGAACAACTTTATGGGAAGTTGGGTTATTAACTTCATAAAAGGTTAATGAGAAAAGATTTACTCTAAGTAAGATAAGTATATGGAGAGGCAAATTGGTTTTAAGGCATCAATTGCCCAAGAGTTTTATGTATAAAGAAGAGTCATTTTTAAAAGAGTTAAAGCATGTAGTACTTGGGTCAAACTCCCGGTGTTCTTTTATTAAAGATATGATTAAGTGCCTTAAGTAAACTAAAATGAGAGGGTATATGAACAAGACTAATAAGAAGTTATAAGTTTTCCTAACTTATTTATGGTTATGATATGATGACAGTTTGAGCTAGGGTAAGAGTATATCTGAGGGGCAAGCCCCAAGATCGTTATACCACCTACCTGCAGTAAGAGTATGTCCGGCGGCAAGCCCCAAGATCGTCATACCACCTTCTTCAGTGTAAGAGTATATCTGAGGGGCAAGCCCCAAGATCGTTATACCATCTGCTTCAGTGTAAAAGTATATCTGAGGGGCAAGCCCCAAGATCATTATACCATCTGCTTCAGGGTAAGAGTATATCTGAGGGGAAAGTCCCCAAGATCGTTATACCACCTGTTCCGTGGATTTGCTACCCACGATGCGAGGAATACCTCATGCGAGTCCTTATGGGCTTATGCGGGTGAAATAGTCTCATGCGCGGTACAACCTATGCGAGGAATACCTCATGCGGGTCCATGGGACTACGCGGGTGAAATAGTCCCGCGAGTAGGGTGCTTATTGATACTACGGGCGAGGTACCCTGTTTTGATCCTAAGGCCCCTATTTTATGCAGTATTATATATATATACTTGTCACTCTCATTGTTAGTAAGGCACAATAAAAGATATTTGATTTTCTTGCATGACTCCAGCTTACTGTTAGACTTATGATATCATTATTACAGTATTTTCCAGCTTTACATACTTGGTACATATCAGGTATCGACCCGCTTCCTGGGGCTGCGTCACGCCGCAAAGAGTAAGCGATTGAGGATCCTCGTTCTTAGGATTACTATTAGGTGTGAAGCTCCATTCCTCGGAAGCTTGTTTATTAGTACGGATATTCCACGATGCTATAGGTATTTTGTACATTCGGGGTATGGCGGGCCCCGCCCGCCACAGTTGTTATCTTTAAGTGCGTGGTCACATATATGTTTTGGGCTATAAGAACAAGTTGTACTTCTATACTTTTGGTTAAGTATGTTTTATGGAAGACAGCCTTATCGGCTGGCCAGTGATGTTTACCCTTTTTTATAAGTTATGTGTTATGTATGTTCCGCTGCTATTCTCTGACATATACTTGACAGGGTACCCCGGTAGGGTGCCAGTCGCGTCCCCGGGGTTGGGTCTTGACAAAAGTGGTATCAGAGCAGTTAGTCCTCGGAAAGTGTCCACAGACCGTGTCTAGTAGAGTCTTGATTATCGGTGTGTCGTGCACCACATCTATAATCAGGAGGCTGCAGGATATTTAGGATTGATTTCCATTCTTTCACTCTAAGATCATGCAATAGAGCTGAGTTATAGGTTGAACCTCCTCTGATGTTTCCCTTTATGTATCAGTTATGCCTCCGCGCAAGGCAACCGCGGCCCAGAAGGCAAGGCGGTGAAGTCTTTGCTAGTGGACGCGGAGAGTCACGAGGCACGAGCCCGTCCTTACGAGAGATGATGTTTAGGCGGCGAGTTCCACGTCGTCGCCAAATTTCGCAGAGTTCGAGCGTGGATACGGCCATCGAGACCGCGACGGAGCCTCTAGTCCCACGATGTGGTCCGAGTACGAGATTATGGGGAATGATTCTACATCGACCAACATAGTGGCGTGGCAAAGACCGACAGAGCAGCGCCAACCCTGAGCCGAAGCGATTCTGATTCGGGATTTCTTGGGTTGTCACCCACCCGAGTTCTATGGTTCGAGATTTGAGGAGGATCCGCAGGAGTTTGTCCGGCAGTTACAGCGGACCATGCAGGTCCTTAGGGCATCGGAGACTGAGTCTGTTATACTAGCTTCTTACCGGTTACGCGATATTACGTTGAACTGGTTTGAGTCATGGGTATTGTCGAGGGGTGAGGATGCTCTTCCAGCTGTTTGGGAGGAGTTCACGGAGGCGTTCCTAGACAACTTCTTGCCTCCTGAGGTGAGGAGAGCCGGCGTAGATAGGTTCTTGACCTTGAGACAGGACGGGAGGACTATCAGGGAGTACAGCCTGGAGTTCGACTCCTTGGCCAGATATGCGCACACCATAGTAGTTGACATGGCAGACAGGGTTCATCGATATGTGATGGTTAGACCATATGACATCGTGATGCTTGGGGGTGGCTCTTCAGCCAGGGATGGATATTGCCAGGATGCAGGCATACGCATAGGGGATTGAGGACAGATAGAGGCAGGATCAGCTAGATTTGGGCCAGCCCAAGAGGGCCATGACAGCAGGTTCTCAGGGAAGTTTTCGAGGCGGGAAGTCTCAGCAGCAGACTAGGTCCACATTCCAGCCAGCACAGTGTGCTCCTTCTCAGTTTTCCGGCAGGAGGTCTGATCAGCAGGGTTATTCAGGAGCAGGTCAGGGCTCCGGACTTCGTGTTTTTGAGGCGAGACCAACACTGTCGAGACCACCTACCTCTGCGTGCGCTCGACGCGTAGGTCTCATCCGGCGAGTGTCGTATGGGTTGAGCGTGTTACTCTTGTGGGCCGGGCCATCTGAAGAAGGATTGTCCGTCCTTAGGCGGCGAGAGCGTTATGGTTCAGCCGACGGGGTCAGTTGTTGGATCTTCGTCTTCGATGGTCAGACGCCGAGGCGAGGTACTTATGGGCGGCGAGCCGCGGCAGAGGTCGTGGTAGGGGTTCGATTCTAGCGGTCCTCGAACCGCATATATGCTATGTCGCCCGACAGACCGGGAGGCGTCGCGGATCCGTCACAGGTACATTGTTGGTTTCTTGTTGTGATGTATATGCTTTGATAGATCCAGGTTCTACCTTGTCCTACATATCTCCTCATATTGCCAGTAGAATAGGGATAGAGTCCGAGTCCATAAGACCTTTTGAGGTGGCTACGCCAGTAGGTGATTCGGTGGTAGCTGAGCAGATGTATAAGGCTTGCCCTGTGACTATAGATAGTTGTCAGACTCTAGCCGACTTGATAGAGTTGGATATGACAGACTTTGATGTGATTATGGGTATGGATTGGCTAGCATCTTGCTATGCCAACGTGCACTGTAGAGAGAGATTAGTTCGATTCCGCTTCCGCGAGGTTATCGAGTGGAAGGGGAATACTGCATCGCCGAGGGGTAAGTTTATTTCTTACCTCAAGGCTAGGAAGATGGTGCAGAAAGGGTACATCTACCATATGGTTCGGGTATTCGACACTGAGGCTGAGGTGGCGGACCTTGATCGATTCGTCGTTAGAGAGTTTCCAGATGTATTCCCAGATGAGCTTCCGGGTATCCCTCCTGGGAGGGAGATTGAGTTTTGCATTGATTTGGCGCCAGATACTTGACCGATATCTATTCTGCCATACAGGATGGCACCTGCCGAGTTGAAAGAATTGAAGGACCAGCTGAAAGATTTGCTGGAGAAAGGCTTTATTAGGCCAAGTGTTTCACCCTGGGGAGCACCAGTGTTATTTGTAAAGAAGAAGGATGGGACGCTGCGTATGTGTATTGATTACAGGAAGCTGAACAAGGTAACTATTGTTATACCCCGTAGTTCTGACCCTACGTATGAGAGCGTACGAAAGCATGTAAGACTTAAAATTTTCAAAGGATAGGTTGACGGATTATTCCGGACGGGTTTTAGTCAACTTTGATGCGGGTTATGACCCGATACATTGAGAGTTCTTAAGTGTTTCAAAGGCCTAGGGCGTAGTTCGTGGAGTCTATATTCCAACGCAACCAACCGTTCGTCGATAGGACGTCGGAGTAGGCGAGAGTTACAAGTTCGGCGCAATGGACAGAAATGTGTTTGGACAAAGCGGCAGGCGCGGCCGGACGCAGCCACGGCGCCGAAAATCGACGGTCGCTGAAGTTGCAGGCCGCAGCGCCATGAACGCGGCGCGAAAGTTCGAGAGGCTGCGGAGGTTTGGCCTTGCGCCGAGGCGGGCAGCGCGCCAGGCGGGATTTTGGGCGGAAAAACTTAGAAAAGTCAGATTTTTCTTTTAAAAGACCTTGGGAGGGTGACAAGTGTCCCCCCCCCCCATCTGATTTCTTGCATGCAATATATTGACCAAGTCTTCAAGACTTGGTCATCTTCCAATTTCTCTCTCTCTCTCTAAAGCTTGAGCTCTTCCTTCTCTCTAAAGAAAACCCAAGAAAATCTGAATAGTTAAGAACCAAAAAGGAAGCTTGTGGCTAGCTTGTTGGTATTGTTGTGGTGGTGTTCTTGGCAAGGAAGCTAGCAATATTTGGAATAAGTTTGGCTAAAACTTTAAGGTAACATTTCTTCCTTTAGAATTAGTTCTAGTGTTGCATGTTTAGAAGAAAGAACTTGTGGTAGTAAATAATGCTCTTAGAGTCTTTGCATGCTAGAAATGTGGTTTGGATATGAAGAATGGGTTAAGAAGAGATTATGAGCATGTTGTAGCCTAAAAACTACATTAGAATTGTTAAGTGAATTGTTGTAAACTTATGGGGCAGAATTGGTATTTTGGTGTGTAATCCCCTTTTAGATGTTGGATTGTTGAACCTTAAATGTGGTGTTTGGATGATAAATTCGGCCTTGAGAAAGGTGGCAAAGTGAGTAAAAACAAAGGAAATGCTGCCCAATTTTCCATAGAATTTAGTGACCTTGAACTTGGATTGTTCTACTTTGAAATTAGAGGTTAATAAACGTACCATGGTTATTTTAGGTTGACATATTACTTGCGGTAGTTTGGACTTAGCAAGTGGATTGATCAACAAGGTATGTGAAGCTTTCCTATCTCTTGAGCATGAATAGATGTAACTATGTAGTACGGTAGACGTACAAGATTTGGTATTCTTACTTGTTTTAAGTATATAAAGACTTGTGTCGTTTTAAGAATGTATAAGTCCCTTAGTTAGGGGAAAAGTGTAATTTTACTAAAGTGAAGGGTTAATATAACAACTTTATGGGAAGTTGGTTTATTAGCTTTATAAAAGATTAATGAGAAGAGATTTACTCTAAGTAAGACAAGTAAGGACAAATGATTTGATTTATGAAAGGCAAATTGATTTTAAGGCATCAATTGCCCAAGAGCTTTATGTATGAAAAAAAGTCACTTTTAAAAGAATTGAAGTATGTAGTACTTGGGTTAAATTCCCGGTTTTCTTTTATTAAAGATATGGTTAAGTGCCTTAAGTAAACTAAAATGAGAGGGTATATGAACAAGACTAATAAGAAGTTATAAGTTTTCTTAACTTATTTATGATTATGATATGATGACAGTTTGAGCTAGGGTAAGAGTATATCTGAGGGGCAAGCCCCAAGATCGTTATACCACCTTCTCCAGGGTAAGAGTATGTCTGAGGGGCTAGCCCCAAGATCGTCATACCACCTTCTTCAGTGTAAGAGTATATCTGAGGGGCAAGCCCCAAGATCGTTATACCACCGCTTGACAGAAGAGTATATCTGAGGGGAAAGTCCCCAAGATCGTTATACCATCTGTTTCGGGGTAAGAGTATATCTGAGGGGTAAGTCCCCAAGATCGTTATACCACCTGTTCCGTGGATTTGCTACCCACGATGCGAGGAATACCTCATGCGAGTCCTTATGGGCTTATGCGGGTGAAATAGTCCCATGCGCGGTACACCTATGCGAGAATACCTCATGCGGTCCACAAGACCTACGCGGTGAAATAGTCCCGCGAGTAGGGTGCTTATTGATACTACAGGCAGGTACCTGCTTTGATCCTAAGGCCCCTATTTTATGCAGTATTATATTTATATACTTGTCACTCTCATTGTTAGTAAGGCACAGTAAAAGGTATTTTATTGTCTTCCATGACTCCAGCTTACTCTTAGACTTATGATATCATTATTACAGTATTTTTCAGCTTTACATACTTGGTACATATTGTCTTGACCCTTCCTGGGGCTGCGTCACGCCGCAGGTAAAGTAGCGATTGAGGATCCTCGTTCTTAGGTTCACTATTCCAAAGGTCAGAAGCTCCATTCCTCCGGAAGCTTGTCTATTGGTACGGATATTCTCTGATGCTATAGGTATTTTGTACATTCAGGGGTATGGCGGGGCCCTGTCCCGCCACAGTTGTTATCTTTAGAGGTCTGTGGTCACCTATGTGTTTTGGGCTATAAGAACCCGTTGTACTACTATACTTTCGTTTAAAGAATGTTTTATGGAAGGCAGCCTTATCGGCTGACCAGTGATGTTTACCTTTTTATAAGTTATGTGTTATGTATGTTCCGCTGCTATTCTCTGACATATATTCGATGTGGTACCGCAGGTACCGATCGTGGCCCCGGGTTGGGTCGTGACAAAAGTGGTATCGAGCGCTTAGTCCTCGGAAAGTATCCACGCATCGCGTTCAGCAGTAGTCTTGATTATCGGTGTGTCGTGCACCACATCTATAATCAGGAGGCTGCAGGATATTTAGGATTGGTTTCCATTCTTTCACTCTAAGATCGTGCAATAGAGCTGAGTTATAGGTTGAACCTCCTCTGATGTTTTCCCTTTGTGTATCAGTTATGCCTCTACGCAAGGCAACCGCGGCCCAGAAGGGCAAAGCATCCGGTGCCGCTAGTGGACGCGGAGAGTCACGAGGCACAGCCCGATCCTTACCAGAGATGGTGTTTAGGGCGGCGAGTTCCACGTCGTCGCCAGCCTCAGCAGAGTTCGAGGCAGCGGACGCGCCATCGAGACCGCGATACCGAGCCTCGATCCCACGCATGTGGTCCGGTTATAGAGATTACGAGGAATGATTCTGCCATCGATCAAAGATAGTGCAGGCAAGCGTGAGCAAAGCGCCAACCCTGAGCCGAAGCCATGGATTCGGATTTCGGTTGTCACCCACCCGAAGTTCTATGGTTCGAGATTTGAGAAGGATCCGCAGAGTTTGTCCGATTAGCTACACGACCATGCAGGTCCTTAGGGCATCGGGGACTGAGTCTATTATACTAGCTTCTTACCGGTTACGCGATATTGCGTTGAACTGGTTTGAGTCATGGGTATTGTCGAGGGGTGAGGATGCTCTTCCAGCTGATTGGGAGGAGTTCACAGAGGCGTTCCTAGACCACTTCTTGCCTCCTGAGGTGAGGAGAGCCCGCGTAGATAGGTTCTTGACCTTGAGACGGACGAGGACTATCGTGAGTACTGATGCCGAGTTCGACTCGCCGGATATGCGCACACCATAGTAGCGACATACGGCGCATGTGGTTCATCGATATGTGACGGGTTAGACCGTCATCCGACATCGATGTTTGGGGTGGCTCTTCACCGAGGATGGATATTGCCAGACGCAGCGCATTTACGCGGGTCGAGCGATGAGAGAGCAGATCGGCTAGATTTGGGTCACCCCAAGAGGCCGTGACAAAGCTCGTGGCGCTTTCGAGGCGGCCTCAGCAGACTAGGTCCACATTCCACCAAGACGCAGTTCTCCTTCTCGATTTCCGTGAGGTCCGATCGCCAGGTTATTCGCGAGCAGGTCGGGCTCCGGACTTGAGTTTTCAGGGAGGCAGAGACCAGCACCAATCGAGACCACCTACCTCTCGGTGTGTTCGATGCGGTAGGTCTCATCCGGGCGAGTGCCGTATGGGTTCGAGAGCATGTTACTCTTGTGGCCAACAGGGCCATCTGAAGAAGGATTGTCCGTCCTTAGGCGGCGGGAGCATTACGGTTCAGCCGACGGGTCATTCTCGGATCTTCATCTTCGATGGTTAGATGCCGGAGGCGTGGTACTTATGGGCCAAAGGCCGCGCGGCAGAGGTCGTGGTAGGGTTCGGTTCAGCGGTCCTCAGAACCGCATATATGCTATGTCCAGTCGACAGGACCAATAGGCGTCGCCAGATGTCGTCACAGGTACATTATTGGTTTCTTGCTGTGATGTATATGCTTTGATAGATCCAGGTTCTACCTTGTCCTACATATCTCCTCATATTGCCAGTAGAATAGGGATAGAGCCCGAGTCCATAAGACCTTTTGAGGTGGCTACGCCAGTAGGTGATTCAGTGGTAGCTGAGCGGGTGTATAAGGCTTGCCCTGTGACTATAGATAGTCGTCAGACTCTAGCCGACTTGATAGAGTTGGATATGACAAACTTTGATGTGATTATGGGTATGGATTGGCTAGCATCTTGCTATGCCAATGTGGACTGTAGAGAGAGATTAGTTCGGTTCCGTTCTGGTGAGCGTTATCAGTGGAAGGAATCTTGCATCGCCAGGGTAAGTTTATTTCTTACCTCAAGGCTAGGAAGATGGTGCGGAAGCGGTATATCTACCATCCGGTTCGGTATTCGACATCGAGGTGAGGTACTGACCTTGATCGATTCGGTTGTTAGAGAGTTTCGCACGTATTCCTGCACGAAGCTTCCGCATCCTCCCGCAGGAGATTGAGTTTTGTATTGAGTTGGCGCGGACACTGACCGATATCTATTCCGCCATACGATGGCACCGCCGAGTTGAAGGAATTGAAGGACCAGTGAAAGATTTCTTTGGAGAAAGGCTTTATTAGGCCAAGTGTTTCTCCCCGGGAGCACCGTGTTTTTGTAAAGAAGAAGGATGGGACGCCAGTATGTGTATTGATTACGTGCGGCTAAACAAGGTAACTATCAAGAAGATATCCTCCCGTGATTGACGATTTGTTTGACCATTTTCAGGGTGCAAAGTGTTTTTCCAAGATAGACCTGCGGTCTGGTTATCATCAGGTGCGAGTTAGAGAGATAGATATCCCAAAGACTGCATTCAGGACCCGGTATGGGCACTATGAGTTCAGGGTGATGTCTTTCGGTTTGACCAACGCCCCAGCAGTATTCATGGATTTGATGAATAGGGTGTTCAGGACATTCTTGGATATGTTCGTTATAGTTTTCATTGATGATATCTTGGTATATTCGCGCACAGAGCAGGAGCATACAGATCATTTGAGGACGGTATTGGGAGTCCTCCGAGACCGGCAGTTGTATGCCAAGTTCTCGGTGCGAGTTCGTTAGCCAGTAGCTTTCTTAGGGCATGTTATGGGGCAGCGGTATTCGGGTTGATACATCTAAGATTGAGGCGATCAAGACTTGGCGCACTCCACTACAAGCGGAGTGCGCGACTTTGGGCCTTGCAGGTTATTATCGGAGGTTTGTAGAGAATTTTGCTTCTATTTCAGCACCTTTGACTAAGCTGACTCAGCAGGCAGCTATGTTCCGGTGGACGGATACTTGTGAGGAGAGTTTCCAGTTACTAAAGGAGAAGTTGACGACCGCCTTGATTCTTACTCTTCCGAGGGCTTAGATGGATACGTGGTTTCTTGTGACGCGTCAGTGTCGGGCTTGGAGTGCGTCTTGATGCGGCACGGCGAGTTATAGCTTGCATTCTCGGCAGCTTAGGAAGCATGAAGAACTATCCCACACATGACTTGAGTTGGCGGTATGATTCATGCCTCAAGATCCGGAGACATTATTTATATGGAGTTCATGTGGACATTTACACGCACGCAAAGTCTCCAAGCATCTTCACCAGAGGAGCTGAACTTGCGGCAGAGACGGTGGTTGGAGCTACTTAACGATTACGATGTTAATATTCTGTACCACCCAGGGAAGGCCAATGTAGTTGCAGATGCCCTTAGTCGCAGATCGATGGGTAGTTTGTCTGATGTTCAGCCAGAGAAAAGGGATATAGTCCGAGAGTTACATCAGGTAACGAGCCTTGGGGTTCGTTTGGTTGATTCTGTTAGTGACGGAATTCGGGTTTGAGAGGTTGCCGAGTCTTCTATCGTCGAGGAGGTGAAGAGGCGACAGTATGAGGATCCGATTTTGGTACGGTACCGAGATGCCGCTGTTCGGAAAGAGATGAGTCTATTTGAGGTGGCGCCTGATGGGGTGCTAAGATTCGAGGGCCGGTTGTGTGTTCCCGATGTGACAGGTTTTCGTCAGCAGATTCTGGGGGAGGCACACAGTGCTTGTTATTCTATTCATCTGGGGTCGACTAAGATGTATCATGACCTCATATGCGTGTATTGGTGGGATGGCCTAAAGAGGGACGTTGCGGAGTTCGTGGCACAGTGCCCGAATTGTCAGCAGGTTAAGATTGAGCACCAGAAGCCCGGTGGGATGTTGCAGGTTATTGATATTCCGACTTGGAAGTGGGAGGTGATAAATATGGATTTTATTACAGGGCTACCTACCACTCAGAGGAAGCATGATTCCATTTGGGTGATTGTCGACAGGCTGACGAAATCAGCCCATTTTCTTCCGGTCAGAACGACGTTCTCAGCTGAGGACTATGCCAGATTATATATTAGAGATTGTGAGACCGCACGAGTCGGTGTCGATTATATCAGATAGAGAGCCGGTTCTCGGCTAACTGGAGGTCTTTTGAAGGGATTAGGGACACAGTGAGTCTCGATGCGGCGTTTCATCCTCGGGCCGACGGACGGGCGGCACTATCGAGACAACTTGAGGATATGCTGCGAGCTAGTGTTATTGATTTCAGTGGTAGATGGGAGGATCATTTGCCTGTTGTGGAGTTTGCTTACAACAACAGCTACCATTCCAAAGATTCGGATGGCGCGCTTATGAGGCCTTATACGGGAGGAAGTGCAGGTCACCGATAGGCTGGTTCGAGGTGGGAGAAGTTCAGTTAGTCGGGCCAGACATAGTTCAGCAGGCAGTGGATAAGTTGAAGCTTATCCAGGAGCGGTTGTTGGCAGCTCAGAGTCGGCAGAAGTCGTATGCAGATCATCGGCGTCGACACTTGGAATTTGAGATAGATGATTGGGTTTTTCTAAAGGTATCGCCCATGAAGGGCGTGATGAGATTTGGAAAGAAGGGGAAGCTTAGCCCAAGGTACATTGGGCCGTATCGGATTGTCCGTAGGGTAGGCAGGGTTGCCTATGAGTTAGACCTGTCGTCCGATTTGGAGGCGGTACATCCAGTCTTCCATGTGTCCATGTTGCGGAAATGTATTGGAGATCCATCTAGAGTGCACCCGGTTCATGATGTCCAAGTAACAGAGGAGTTATCGTATGAGGAGAGTCCCATAGCGATACTCGATCATCAGGTTAGACGACTTCGGACGAAAGACGTGTCTTCCGTCAAGGTCCTATGGCGGAAAGAGAACAGGGAGGAAATGACGTGGAAAGCAGAAGATGACATGATGAAGAAGTACCCTCACCTATTTCCTATACCTCCAGGTAACCCACTTTCCTGCTTGTTAGTTTTGATTTAGCGCTTACGCTTCAGTATGTTGTGGCTCGTGGAGCTTCTTTATTTGCAAAAGAATAGTTAAAAGGGTCTATGTCGATGTTGTGATTTGAGTAAGCCTAGAAGGAACATTCGGGACGAATGTTTCTAAGGGGGGGAGAATGTTATACCCCGTAGTTCTGACCCTACGTATGAGAGCGTACGAAAGCTTGTAAGACTTAAAATTTTCAAAGGATAGGTTGACGGATTATTCCGGACGGGTTTTAGTCAACTTTAAGGCGGGTTATGACCCGGTACATTGAGAGTTCCTAAGTGTTTCAAAGGCCTAGGGCGTAGTTCGTTGATTCTAGATTCCAACGCAACAAACCGTTCGTCGATAGGACGTCGGAGTAGAAAGTTATGAGAGTTACAAGTTCGGCGTGATCGGACGAAATGTGTTTCGGACAAAGCGGCAGGGCGGCGCGGATGCGAGGGCATGGCGCGAGTACTTGGTCGCTGAAGTTGCAGCGCCGCGGCTCCGGGACAGCAGGGCCGCGACGCCGAAAGTTCAGAGAGGCTGCGGAGGTTTCAGCGCCGCGGCGCCGAGGCGGGATTTTTGGGCGGAAAAACTTAGGAAAAGTCATATTTTTCTTTTAAAAGACCTTGGGAGGGTGACAAGTGTCCCCCCCATCTGATTTCTTGGATGCAATATATTGAAGACTTGGTCATCTTCCAATTTCTCTCTCTCTCTAAAGCTTAAGCTCCTCCTTCTCTCTAAAATCCCAAGAGAAATTCTAGCATTAAGAAAAATCTGAAAAGTTAAGAACAAGAAGGAAGCTTGTGGCTAGCTTGTTAGTGTTGTTGTGGTGGTGTTCTTGGCAAGGAAGCTAGCAAAATATTTGGAATAAGTTTGGCTAAAACTTTAAGGTAACCTTTCTTCCTTTAGAATTAGTTTCTAGTGTTGCATGTTAAGAAGCAAGAACTTGTGGTGGTAAATAATGCTCTTAGAGTCATTGCATGTAAGAAATATGGTTTGGATGTGAAAGAATTGGTTAAGAAGATATTATGAGCATATTGTAGCCTAAAAACTACCTTAGAATTGTTAAGTGAATTGTTGTACCTTGTGGGGCAGAATTTTACACACCCAAGTTAGGTGTGTAATCCCCTTTGAAATGTTAGATTGTTGAGCCTTAAAAGTGGCGTTTGGATGATAAATTTGGCCTTGTGAAAGGTGTCAAAGTATGTAGAAACAAAGGAAATGCTGCCCAATTTTCCATAGAATTTAGTGGCTTTGAGTTTAGATTATTCTACATTGAAATTAGAGGTTAATAAACGTATCATGGTTATTTTAGGTTGACATATTACTTGCGGTAGTTTGGTCTTAGCAAGTGGATTGATCAAAAAGGTATGTGAAGCTTTCCTACCTCTTGAGCATGAATAGATGAAACTATGTAGTACGGTAGACGTACAAGATTTTGTATTCTTACCTGTTTTAAGTATATAATGACTTGTTTCGTTTTAAGAATGTATAAGTCCCTTAGTTAGGGGAAAAGTATGATTTTACTAAAGTGTAGAGTTAATAGAACAACTTTATGGGAAGTTGGGTTATTAGCTTTATAAAAGGTTAATGAGAAAAGATTTACTCTAAGTAAGATAAGTATATGGAGAGGCAAATTGGTTTTAAGGCATCAATTGCCCAAGAGTTTTATGTATAAAGAAGAGTCATTTTTAAAAGAGTTAAAGCATGTAGTACTTGGGTCAAACTCCCGGTGTTCTTTTATTAAAGATATGATTAAGTGCCTTAAGTAAACTAAAATGAGAGGGTATATGAACAAGACTAATAAGAAGTTATAAGTTTTCTCAACTTATTTATGATTATGACATGATGACAGTTTGAGCTAGGGTAAGAGTATATCTGAGGGGCAAGCCCCAAGATCGTTATACCACCTACTCCAGGGTAAGAGTATGTCTGAGGGGCAAGCCCCAAGATCGTCATACCACCTTCTTCAGTGTAAGAGTATATCGCGGGCAAGCCCCAAGATCGTTATACCATCCGCCGGTGTAAGAGTATATCGCGGGCAAGCCCCAGATCGTTATACCATCCGGCCGGGGTAAGAGTATATCTGAGGGGAAAGTCCCCAAGATCGTTATACCACCTGTTCCGTGGATTTGCTACCCACGATGCGAGGAATACCTCATGCGAGTCCTTATGGGCTTATGCGGGTGAAATAGTCTCATGCGGGCGGGTACAGCCTATGCGAGGAATACCTCATGCGGGTCCACAGGACCTATGCGGGTGAAATAGTCCCAGGAGTAGGGGTGCTTATTGATACTACGGGCGAGGTACCCTGTTTTGATCCTAAGGCCCCTATTTTATGCAGTATTATATATATACTTGTCACTCTCATTGTTAGTAAGGCACAGTAAAAAGGTATTTGATTTTCTTCCATGACTCCGACTTCTTTGTTAGACTTATGATATCATTATTACGGTATTTTCCACTTTACATACTTGGTACATATTGTGTCGACCCCCTTCCTCGGGGCTGCGTTAAATCTGCGGTAAGGGTAAGCGATTGAGGATCCTCGTTCTTAGGATCACTATTCGGTGTGAAGCTCCATTCCTCGGAAGCTTGTTTATTGAATGCGGACATTCCACGATGCTATAGGTATTTTGTACATTCGGGGTATGGCGGGGCCTGTCATCCAAAGTTGTTATCTTTAAGTGCGTGGTCACATATATGTTTTGGGCTATAAGAACAAGTTGTACTTCTATACTTTTGGTTAAGTATGTTTTATGGAAAGCGACCTTATCGGTGGCGATGATGTTACCACTTTTTATAAGTTATGTGTTATGTATGTTCCGCTGCTATTCTCTGACATATACCTGACAGGGTACCCCGGTAGGGTACCAGTCGCGGCCCCGGGGTTGGGTCTTGACAGAGACTTAGTTGCATGGTGTGTTAACAGACGAGGGAACTTGCGCAAAAACAAGGAGAAAGTTTGGATAAGACACAATTTAGTATGATTAGACTATGTGGCATTGTTACAGAGCAATCTAGCAAAACTGCATAGTATAACATTCAGTTAATGGACCTCACTATCAACAACAAGCCCTTTCTTGCTATGGATGACATCGGTGCAACTAGTAGCTTCATGTCCGAGGTTGTGGCAAATACGCTAAGGTTGAAGCTCACGCTAAGAAGCATCCACCTCATGATAGTCAATGTCGAGACGACATAGGCATCTGGAGTAGCTAATGGTGTCAACATTAAGTTGGTAAATTGGAAAGGTAAAATAAGCTTTACTATTGTGCATATGGATATCTTTGATATCATGTTGGGTAAGAATTCTTTAGGCATTATCATACTATGATCGATCCCTACCTTAAATATATCTTGGTCGTGGAGCGAGAAGGATTTTTCATAGTTCCTACAATGATGATTCTGCATGGAGAATGTTAAGCACAAGTTTTGGCTATGCATGTTGTCAACAGGCTCAAGAAGGGGGAACCAATTTTTATGAAAACTATTGCAAGTTTGGGAAAAGGCAATGGTGCCCAGGAGACATTTCCACATTTCATATAGAAGTTTCTTGAGGAGAACAAATATGTTATGCCTGAGGAGCTACCTAAGGTTGGATAGATTAAGTTGGAGACAAGAGCTAAACCAACCGCATTTTACTTATACTGCATGATACCTCCTGAACTGGAGGAGATTATGAAGTAATTAAAGGAGCCACTTGATGTCGGTCATATCCATTCATCGAAGGCACCGTTTGGCACAATGTTGTTCTAAAAGAAAGAGGGATCATTGCGCCAATGCAAAAATATCAGGAGCTCAACAAGGTCACAATGAAGAATAAGTTTTTCAATCCCGCTAACATGGGCAAGACAAGTAATTCACCATGGTGGATATTCGCAAGGTTACTATCAGGTCAGCATTATAGCAGGGGATGAGCTGAGGACAATATGTGTGACGTTATATAGAGCTTTTGAGTGGTTGGTGATGCCTTCAGCTCAAATGATGCACCACAATGTTAATCCTTACTCTGATAAGTTCGTGGTGATATACATGGGAGACATAGTCATAATAACAAAACCTTAGAGAAGCACATGAAGCATTTAAATATGGTTTTCTAAGTCTTGCACGAGAAAGAGCTATACATCAAGCCGGAAAAGCAAGTTCGTACTATTGAAGGTGCACTTCTTGTTCCATGTAATTAGCAATGACGAGATACGAATGTAAAAGGCAAAAGGGTCGGGCTGTCGAAGAATATGAGGCGCTGACCATGATAATTGAGTTGAGATCTTTCCTTGGCCTTGTTTAACTACTATCATCAGTTTATCAATGGATATTCAGCCAAAGTCGTTCCATTGATCGAGTTTCTAAAGAACAGTCAGTTATGGGTTTGAATGGAGCACTATCAAAAGGCGTTTGAAGGCCTTAATGTAAATGTGATAGATGATCTGGTTTTGAAATTTCCCGACTTTGACAAGACGTTCAAAGTGTACATAAATGCTTCATACTTTACCATTGAGGCTGTTTTGATGTAGGTTAGACATCTTATACCATTCAAGATTACCAAGTTGAACGATATAGAGGGACATTATACAATACAATAAAAAGAGATGATTGCCAATGTGCATTTCCTTCACACATTATGACATTACTTTCTTGATCATGGTCAAGATCGATTATACGACCATTAGATTCTTTCAGACGCAAAAGAAACCCACACCGAAGTATGCTATGAGGCATAATTTATTGGTTGAGTTTGATAATGCACTAGAGTAGAAGCCGAACAAAAGTAATGGTGTGGCCAATGCCGTGAATCGGAAAGCAGAATTCGTTGCCATCACTTCAACAAGTGGTGGAATCTGTTAAAGAGAATGCACTTTTGGTTGGAAGCTGGTATATTTCTTATCATAGGTCGGAGGCTTAATATGCATAAGTTTGAAGACATTAGTGGCGCATAATGAATGAGAGTCATGATACTATGTGGGTTGGTCATCCATGACAATATCACACTAGAGTCTTGGTTGAGTTGGTCTATTATTGGTCGCGCATGTAGGATGGCATAAAGTGTTATGTGCAAACATGTCTTGTATGCCAATAGGACAAGGTTGAGCAACAAAAACTATGAGGACTTTTGGAGCCAATACTAATTAGAGTGTCCATGGGAGAGTGTGACTCTGGATTTTATCACATATTTGTTGAAGCCTAATCAATGGTTATGTCACTATCATGATAGTCATATACATATTTTGAACTATGCTACTTTCATACTCATCTCACCGAGTTGTATATCCAAGGAAGTTGTCAAGCTATTCTTCAAGATCGTGTTGAACAATTAGTGTCTGCCAAGGCATATTATTAGTGATCAAAACTCTCACATTAGTCGAAGCTTCGGGAGAGAGTATTTCACATGCTTAGAACAAAGTTGCACTTCTTTTACTAGCTTCCGGGCAAAGATGGATGAACATACAGAGTAGGTAAATGCTTTATTGGAGTTCTACGTACTTTAGGCATTATGTGAGCGTGTATCAAGGGAATTGGGCACAACTATTAGACATTACCTAATTCTAATATAACTGCCTGCGGAGTGAGTCTACGAGGCGGAAACTGTTAGAGCTAGCGATAGACTAATAACCATAAACTCTACATTCAATATCAGCCACGTTCGTGGTAAAGAGTTTAGAGGCTTATCATATGGCTAAATGTTGGGAAAATCATATTGACACTGTTAAGTACTACTTGGACAAAACATCTAGACGGTGAAGAAGATTGCAAACCATAAGCGGTGTCCCACTGACTATGAAGTTGGGAACATGATCATGGGGAAGCTTAACTCGAGATAATTCAAGGCACTATGGGAATGCACCAAAATTTGCTCTGCAAATACGAGGGGCCATTTAGGATCCTTGTCAAGTCTAGCAAGAGCTCATACAAGGTAGATATGTGATGCACCTTAAGATCTATCACGTTTTCCATGCCAACATGCTTAAGCCATACAATGAAGATAAAGATGATTAGAATAGGTGTTAGTCGAGTCGCACACCTATTCTACCAAAATGTTCCTAATCAATTGGAAGGAGAAAGCATGAGAGCAAGCCACATAGGAATTGTTGAAATATTCCTTGAATCCGAGCATATTAGGTTTATACTATGTTTAGGAATCTTTTTCCTTTTCTGTTTGGAAAACTTTTTCCTTCTCTGTTTGAAAAACCTTTCCTTAGTCTATGTAAGGGGTACTCTATATAAACCCCATAGGTCATAACCTAATAAGCAATCTAAAATACAATCCAGAGAAATCCCAAAAATTGTATTCCTCAAGATCAATAAAGCTTTTCTATCTTCTGCCCGTGGACGTAGCTAAACATTGTTAGTGAACCACGTTAAATCGTTTGTGTTCTTTACATTCATTCATTATCTTTCTTCTGTTTAATTGCTTCTGCTATAACAAATTGGCATCAGAGCCGAATTCGTTTGTTTGAAAGATGTCTCGAATGAATGTGAAAATTGACAAATTTACAGGGAGAAACAGTTTTAGTCTGTGGCAGATCAAGATGCGAGCCTTGTTAAAGCAACAAGGACTTTGGGCGCCGCTTGCTAGGAAGTCGGCATAAGTAACGCTGAGATGATCGTTCTGAAAGAGAAGACTCATTCAACGATTATGTTGAGCCTTGCTGATGATATTATCACTGAGGTCGTGGAGGAGGAAACCGCGCAGGGTCTATGGGTCAAGCTCGAGAGTCTTTATATGACGAAGTCCTTAACCAATAAGTTGCTTCTGAAGCAACGTCTATTCAGTCTACGAATGCAGGAAGGTATGCCTCTTCGAGATCACTTATATCAACTAAACACAATATTGTTAGAGTTGCGTAATATTGATGTGAAAGTTGAGGATAAGGATGCTGCATTGATTCTGTTAGTATCTTTACCATTATCGTACGAAAATTTCGTACAGTCGTTCATTGTTGGAAAAGATATTGTATCTCTAGAGGAGGTGAGATCATCTCTCCATACTAGGGAGCTGTGTCATAAGGTGGCAGGTACAGGTGCAGATAATCAGGTTGCAGGGTTAGTAGCCAGTGAAAGTCATGGATGTCACGACCACCAGGGCATGGCGGTGCCTACACAGGCACCCTTATACTCATACAACATAATAAAGCTGCGGAAGATAAATAACACTCTTTTTTTAAAACTAAGGCCAATGATAAAGTGCCATAACATAAAAATTACGAAAAGTCTACACTGCTTAACAATGTAAAAACAACTCTAGCCATCCGGCCACGATGAATACAGCACCTCTAAGATTTGGACCATCTTTATGACGGACGGGGCCATTGTACCCCTGAATATACATAACCATGATGACAAGCTCCGGAACATTGGAGCCATCTCAAAATGCTGAACCGGGATCCTAAGCTCGCGGATCCACAACTGTGTACCTAAACATGCGGACATGAACATAGCCCCGAAGAAAATCGATCATAACAGTCCGAATATGGAACGAAAAATAAGGTACAATAACAAATCATAACTGTACAAAAGAATGACAGGGGCAAGTATAAAGAAAGGGTAAATATCAGATCCTACCGTGTCATTTCCATCTCGTGAACTTAATCGTACCTTATTATCTTTTCCCATTTTTCCATAAGAGTATAGTCAAATTCTTACGTACATACTTAAGAAAACTCATCAAGTTCATAAACATATAACTTACGTATCTTGCATAACCTAACCCGTCCCTTTATGGAGGAACGCTTTATCGCTTACCCAATCTGGGACGCGATAGAGTCACATAAATCTGCCCATAAAGGTATACTGTCCGGCCCAATCTGGGACGCGATAAAATCACATAAGTCTGCCCATAAAGGTATACTGCATAAAAATAGGAGGCTCATGATCAAAACATGGTCCCTCGCCCGTAGTATCGATAAGCAATCCTACTCCTGGGACTATTTCACCCGCATAGGTCCTGTGGACCAGCATGAGGTATTCCTCGCATAGGTTGTACCCGCCCGCATGAGACTATTTCACCCGCATAAGCCCATAAGGACTCGCATGAGGTATTCCTCGCATCATGGGTAGCAAATCCACAGAACATGTGATATAACGTCTTGGGGGTTTACCCCTCATTTATACTCTTACCCTGAAGAAGGTGGTATAACGTCTTGGGGGTTTACCCCTCATTTATACTCTTACCCTGGAGAAGGTGGTATAACGTCTTGGGGGTTTACCCCTCATTTATACTCTTACCCTAACTCAATGGCCATCATATAACATAAGCCCTACCGCTTATCATACATAACATAAGCACTACCGACTTATCATACATAACATAAGCCTACCGACTTATCATACATAACATAAGCACCACCGACACCATACATTACATAAGCAAGTTAAGAAATCCCCAACTTATTAGCTTGTTCATATACACTCTCATTTTTGTTTACTTAAGACACTAACATGTCATTATAAAATCCGGGAATTTAACCCAACGTACTACGTGCCTCTACTCCTTTAAAATGATTCTCTTTCAAATAAAACTTCCAAGATACTAATAACCGTAGTATCAAGTCATATCTACTTTTCAAGACAAGTCACAATACCTTTTAGAAATACATTTATAGGCTTCTAAATCAAGTGACTTCTTTCTTTAAAACCTTAAGCAATTGGTACCTTTAAAACAATTTGTCCTTCTTTATTTCAAATCATTTCTTTGCTTACATTACTGAAGAAAATCATTCTTTTAATCTTCCATAAGGTTGTTATAACCAACTTCCCATATAGCCGTTATAACTCTTTATGTCTTAGACAAATTCATTCCTTTTATGACCAAGAAACTTATACTTTCAATTCAAATCACATAGCTTTCAAAATACTTCAAGTCTCTTAACTTTTAAGAAAACAAGTTTCTTAACTTTAGAATGACAAGAAATCAATACTTTCCAAATCAAGTATTCTATACTTTTAAATCAATTCATTTCTTCATTTAAGAATCAAGTCCCATAACTTGAAAAATAAAGTCCCTTAACCTTTTAAAAATTTGAGGTTCATAGTCTTAAAACTTCATACGTAAATTCTTATAAATTAAGTAACATATACTTTGGTGCGTTGTGAATAAGTTATACTTATTTATAACGATCTTAATCGAGTAGCCATGATCTAGAAAATGTAATACAATTTTGTCTTATCTTAGCTTCTATGCAGATGGAGAATTCTACTCATTTTAACTTAATTGATTGTCATTACATTTTCCTTTATTAACGCTGCAATAGCTTGTTCGATTCTTATTCTCATTTGTGCCGTAACTTAGCCAAGTCAACTTGGCTCCAAATACCTCCTAACGACTCTTACCAACATCCACCATAAGACTTGGTAAGAACTTAGGATAACTTAGACATAACCTTTACGTAGAGTAAATCAACATACATACCTCTTAACTTCTAAGAGTAGAAGGAATCATGAAATAGTACTACATGTATATTCCATACATAGAATCATGTCAAAAGAAGGAAGAGGTTCACATACCTCGCGACGATTATCGACAAATAGCAAAATGCTCCAAAGTACTTCAACCTTGATAGCTATTCCATCCTTCAAGTAGAATACGCTATACTCAGTACTTCAACCTATAATGGCCATAATACTTCCATTAACCTTTAGCTTCGAACGTAGAATATTCTAAGTGCAAAGTCACTAAATTCTACGGAAAATCGAACAACACTTCCTTTGTTTCTACATACTTTGCCACCTTTTTCAAGGCCGAATTCAATAACCAAACACGCCACATTTAAGGCCCAACAATTCAGCTAACCAAAGGGGATTACACGCCTTAACAGGACGTGTAAAATTCTGCCCCAAAACCATACCAAAACAGCCCCTAAAACAGTCCATAATTACTATAACGAGGGTGGAATGTGAGGCCTTTCAACGCCTTTCCACACCCTTATTCCTTCGGGGTTTTCATTAGCAATATACTACATTAAACATGAAATATAGGGGCTGATTTTACAGCATACAACACGTCTAAAGCAGTCCCTAAAAACTGCACGACAATATCCAACAGTTTTATAGATTCTATGGCAACAACTAAAATCCGATAACTCTTTCCTTAATCCTTTTTATTCCAATTCGAGTTCTAAAATATCTACATAAGTTATAACAACTTATTAACAACAATATTAATCCATTATAACATGCAATAGGTGAAGATAACAACGACAATAATCAACGAATTCCATTTACACCAAATCTGTCCCAAATCGGTTTTAGCCCCAAAAAATGGCTCAAACGCTTTTTATTCTTCATTATTTTTAACACAAGTTCATCCATACATTATAACAATAAGTAATATCCAATTACTTTAAAAGAATAAGGACTTTTACCTCATATTTTGCCCAAAAACGCCCCAAAACAGTCCGGTCTTTATTGGTCCGCAGTTTTCGTTTCGCTCCACTTCTTCAAGTTCCAATCACATATATGTATCCCCTACAACCTTAGGATCAACTTCTCTTCACGTTTCGCTTCCAAAAAGTCGACGGAAAACCCCTAGGGTTTAATTCTATTTTCGGCCCAACCTAGATTTAGGGGTTAAGGGTGCTTAATCTTGGAAAGAAAATACTTTGATCTTGATCTTGTCTTTGGATATGGGATTTCGAATTGCTCTAGGTTTTTGGAGAGATGAGGGTTTGTATGGATGAATATCTTTTGTTCTAAGTCTTCAAGACTTATCTATATAAAGGTGTGTGGAGTATTCACA